>CM062817.1:1594994150-1600909150 GCA_031772625.1 Pinus tabuliformis
TTTTCTATTTTTACCTACTTAATTTTATAGTTTTTTTTTAATGTGTTTTTTTTTTCTTTTCCCAATTTTTTTTATGGTTTACATATTTGTTTTTTTTTTTTCATTTTTTTTTAAATATGTTTTTTTTACTATTTATTTGTTTATAATTTGTAATTTTTTTCTAGTTTTTTAGTTCTTATTTTTTAGAGGTTAATAATTTATTATGTATTTATTTATTTTATTTTTTTTACATTTTTATGATTAATTTTTATTTTTGATGTTTGATTTTTTTTTTTTTTTTTTTTTTTATTTTTATTTTATGTTTTGTTTTTAGTATATATTTTTATTTATGTTTTGTTATTTTTTATTTTATTTTATTTTTTGTGTTTTTTCGTTGTTTTAATTTTAATTCTTATTATTTTATTTTCTTTTGAAATTTTAATGTTTTTCGGGGTCATGATAAAATATTTTATGCTATTATTTCGAAATGTTGAAATTTCACCCTTGAAAAAGAAATTGTTATCCCAGCATTAACACTTTTCGTTTTGAGGGTGTTTTTTGCACAAAATTTACCATTGAGAAAAAAAAAATGTTATTCGAACATCAACACTTCGTTTTGAGGGTGTTTTTTGAACAATTTTTGCACAAAAAATTGGTTTTCACCGCCATTTTTAAATGTTGAAAATTTACCCTGGGAAAAAAAAGGTGTTATTCCAGCATCAACACTTTTCGTTTTTAGCACTGTTTTTGATGTTTTTGCGAGGTTTTTTGGCCAGAGTTCCCGTTTTGAGTTTATAGTTCCCGTTTCAAAGTTTACATTGTTACAATCTACCTTAGTCCTATGAATGAACAACAAATCCATGCTCAAAATCATATTGTATGATCCCAAAAGAAGTACATTTAGATGTGCTAATGTAGGCATACCATTCAGCTCAAATGCACAAGCTCTCACCCAATGGAAAACTATTTTCTTGGTCCTTGTAGCCAACTGCACCAACCAAGATTCTTCATGCACTTCTTTATTCAAGAAACACTTATCCACTATTCAGGATTGATATAACTATAGTTAGATCCAAGATCAATAAAAATGGAAACAAATTGATCGCAAATCTTACCTTCCATCTCAATAATTGATGCCTAGTGATTAGCCTGCTATTATCCATTGTTGCATAAATCCAAGGAATACCCTGTCCAACGTCTCTAATTGTATGTGCCTCCTGAGCGCTATAAATCTGAGGCTTGCCACCCTGGTGCAATGGAAAGCCTCTCTTGCAATTCTCTCCACCACAAGTCCAAGATTGCAAAGGCTTCCTACCATCGCCCTTATTTTGCTCCTCGGGCTAAATTCCATGTCCTTTGTCAGCTACATTGAACTTCTTATAATGTGTCATGTTCTCCTTATCACTTGCATCTTGAGGCCTTATTTGTTCTTAGCCCACTTTACTTTAGTATTATCATTACCTTTCCAATCCTACTTAAGCTCAAACTTGCACTTTGACTGCTCATAATAGTGCTTCAACTTCCCAATGACTTCCTCCAATGACCGAGGCTTATCACACTCAATATGATTTTTGAATGCTAAAGACAATGCACCGATGAACCTTTGAACCATTGTCTTCTCATCCTTAAGATAAGGAACATACCTCAACATATACAAAAACTTGGTTGTATACTATTCATCCATCATGTAACCCATTTTCAACTCATAGAACTTCTTGGCCTTTCCGTCATAATATCTCTTAGACAATTGTTTCTTCCTGAAGAGTCTTTTAAAATCATTCCAACTCAACTCTTCTACCTTGATGCCTCTGACACGCTTCACATCTTCCCACCATATATCTGCTTTTCCCTTTAGACTAAATATTTCTATCTCGGCTTTCATATTCTCTGAATAATCATTCAATTCAAATAACTTCTTCATCCCAACTATCCATGTTTCTACATCTTATGGTTTCTTCACATCCCCATCAAAAGTAGGAGACTTGGATTTCTTGAATTCCTCTGGAAAAAATTGCTTCTCACTCCTCCTATAAGGATGTCAGTGGTAGTGATGATGATGTCTCTCAGAACCAGAACTAGAATAGAATCCATGAACACTACCTCTCCTATTAGGTGTATCCAACCATCTTCCACCTCTGATTGTATCATCCTTGTCCAACCTGTATCCTGATCAAGACTTGCTACCATATGCCCCATTAGTCCTTTCCTCCTATCCATGATTGATCCTCAATTGTCCCTGCTTCTACAAATCTAAAAGACTCTGAAGGATCATTACATTAACTGATGCTTGCGTTTCCTGGGCTCTGGCAAGTCTTTCCCATGACTCAATCAACCTGTTATTGTATGCCTTGCAACTTCTAATATCTTCCTTCAAACTTCTGAATGTATCTTCTATATCAAGAGAATACTCATACCCTTGCTTCTTAACTGATATGTAATGAGATTCACGTGAACTAAAATCCACCATTCTACTCGTCATCCCTAATCTTCTATCTCTTGCAAGCATGTCATATTAGATAAACCAAACATAAACATAATCAAAATCACACCTCTATGAATTTAATGGGATGATATCTTATCTTCACAATCAATCCAAATTAGCACGATATATATACATCATGATACAAACATATCGACATCTCAACCTCGTGCAAAAATGACCACCATGATGCATGTCTGGCCTACTATGCATGATAAACATAACAATAAAAATGCATGCATAACCATATGCATTTAGCCCATATAGTCTAAGTGTTTGAGCCTGGAATCTCTAATACCAATCTGTGACAACGCCACCCCATATTTACCCAAATTCACAAGCTCGCTAGGGTAAACATGAGACAAGTGTCATTATGATATGACCCAACCTCAAAGTTCCAGTTATGGAAGTGGGCCCACCACATCGACAACTTACAAACATCCCTTAGGGACTATAGACCACTCAAGAGCCTACAAACCACCCCAGGCATTCAATCCCTGAGCTTGAGTTCTTTCCACAAGGGAAATTCCCCAATCGCATGCACAACACAACATCAGTGTGATTATGAGGTTGCAACCGCATGCATAAACCTACTTCCATGCAGCTATGACCCATAAAATCCAATTTTGTGCCATTAGTTCCGATATTTGAGCCACTTTTTCAATCTAACCTCTAGACCACTATCGATAACTACATGTAACTTCCCATAAACATAAACAATATTCTAACAATGCTAACCATTCAGAAATTGAAAAATACATTGACTTAGCCATACCTAATCCATGATAGACATTTTGTCAAACATATAATAAACATATAAGATATAGATCATGAATGCATATTGGATCATAAACTTATGAAATCCATCTGAGAATCACCAAGAAGGCTCCAAGTCCTCTCTATCTGATCTGTAATTGAAAACTGAAGGTGATATACAAATTGCAAGTGAAATTTTATATGTGTTTTGGGTAATGAATCAAGTTACTAAATACATTAACAAGTGATTTTTAAACAATTTTAACAGCCAAACAGAAACAAATAACCATATCTGAAACAAATAACACAAAACATGATAAAGGATTTTGCCCCTCTCTTGGGCTACTTCTCCTAGTTCAGCTTCCAATATAGGGCCTCTTTCATTAAGTTCTCAAAAGTGTGTTTACATGGCTTTACAATTCTCAAATAGTAGAAATGATGTCCCCAATGGATCCAGAACTATCAAAAACCCCCATCTGGGTTATTTCTTCACCCCATTTGGCCAAAAATTGAGAAAGTTATGCCTGTTACAAGTTTTTACCCAATTTTATGGCTAGTCATCCTACAATTCAACCCAAATATAGCTTGAGCCCCCTAAACCTGGAACGGGCATGAAAATCTATCCTACAATCCCACCCGAAAAGCAAAATTGTACAATATTTAAACTTCCCATTAACCCCCTAGTTCCGAAAAACAAGGTCGTATGGGTGCGCATGTGACTGGGTTTAGCGCTGAAGATTCTAGGTCTAGAGCTTAGAAAATGCACCCATTTCTCCGCTGCAACATGGTCTCATGGACATGTGGCCTGGGGTTGGCCCCCTTACACATCCTTACACCTAGGCATATGTCGGTTCATGTGACCCCAAGGCTGGCCCTCACTGGAAGAAACTGTGCTAGGCACTCTTGCCTCCACGCTTCTGATCATATGAAGGTTGCATATGGCTAGGGTTGGCCCCCTTTTCAATCTTTCATCTGTTATGTGTAAAAGCTCTTGGCATGGTATTATGGAAGGGATAGACCATGGGGTTGGGGCTAAGCCCTAGCCCACGATCCCATCCCATGTTCATGTGGGTGCGGGGACCAGGGTTGGGGCTTAGCCCCGACCCCAAACTCTAAATGTGTCATTGTTAACATTTAAATTAAAGTCGTTGACATAGTTTGCTGATGTGGTGCGATGGTTGAGGCCTGTGATGCTCAATGTTTAGTTTGAGTTTCGAATCTCGTGGGTCCTTGATCTGGCCCCAAACAAAATTTTACACCAGTTTGAGGAGGCCACATGGCCGCTAATCATTGGCCCACATGCCTCTCCACCATTGGGCCAAATAAAAAGCACCAATGGCCAATCGAAAACCACACAATTTCGACCAATCAATGGAGGAGACTTGGCGAGCAACCACTAGCTTGAAATGCACAGTCATCTTGGTTGGTGACCTGCCTAGTCAACGCATGAACTTCTAATTGGTCATACCTGCAACCCAACTTTTAAAATTTTAGTTGTTTTCCAATTCGATCAGAACATGATATCAAGCACATACGACATTGGTTTCGAGTGAAAAGAATTGTGTTGGATTCATATCACCGAGATCTATCCAATGGTTCAGGTTTTGAGCTCTGTGGCACACTTTGAAGTTTGAGCACTAATTTGATCCCTTGGATCACTCCTCCACATTGGAAGCTTTTGGACCTCCAAAAGATCATTTTTTTTCAAAAATTATATGAGGGTAAAATTCCCTCACCCTTCCAACATCAATCCATTTGGATTTGTTTTTTTTTTTTTTCACTTTGAGCTTCTCATGAAGGTACTTCACTTTTGAAGTCTTTGTATTTTTGTCAAAGATAGGACCTTGCTACAATTCTTCAAGATTTTCAAAAAATAAAATTGTCCTTGAAGGAATCTGAACACTCCCTCCTTAGTCTTCAATCAAAGGAAACTTATTCAATTTCAAATTCACTTCACCTTGAATATTGTCACCATAATGATGCTTAGCATGTCTAGCCTTGCACTTGGCTCGACTCTTTACCAAATGTGATCGCCATCGCCATGCACCATCCTTCTTCAAAGCCAAAACATTACGAAACCCACAAAAATATGTTTTGGGACTAATGTCCTCTTTGTCAAATAGCCTTTGCATCTACTTTTTGACATCTGCATACTTTAACACTGGCATATCATTCACACCAATGTTCAACAATGAAGCATCCTGCTGCAATTGCACTTAATTTTGTTCACCTCTTTTAGGAGGCAACTTGTTAGACTCCTGAAACATCTTATCATTTGAATTAGAAACCTCAATCAAATCATATTTCAAACTTGATTCATATCCTTGAAAGGCTTTAGGTTCTTCAACATCTTTGTGCTTGAACATTAATAATGCAAAATTCTGACTAACATTAACAATCCTCTTCATTTGTCCAACATTCACAAGAGATAAAATCAATTTCATGTTATGCGCTCTAACAATGTACTCAATCCCATTCTTGAACAAATGATATTTGTTCTCATGGTGATAAAAAATATCTCTCCTATCATAAAGATATGGTCTTCCCAAAACAATACCACATATATCAGGCATAACTACATCAAGTTCAATGTCAACAAGAAAGTTTACAGTGATTGCAAATCTAAGTATGCATTTTCTTGTCACCTGGAATTTTGCATTCTCACATACCAAACCTAAAGGATAAGGTTTAGGATGAGGAATGGTTTCTAAATTCAACTTCTTGACAATGTCTTTTGAGATAAGATTCACTTGTGAACCACTATCAAACAGTGTATCTATCTTGGTATGTTTTGAAATGACTCTAATGTGGAAAATATCTATTCTTGTTTTTCATATTGAGTATCATTGAGACAATTTGAAGAACTAGTACTTGCAATGTCCTTACCTTTAAAACCCATGGTTGTGATCTTTGTTTCATCCCCAGAATCAGAACCTAAATCTTGTTGTGTAGTTGCAACAATATTTTCTTTCTCCTTGTTAAAATTTTTGGGTCTCATTTCAAGATGAAGTTTCCAGTAGTGGTCTTCATCATGTCCTTCTTTAGAATAGTGTTTACATGTGATATTTTCTCCTTCTTTCTTAACTGCAACATTATTTTTATCTTTTCCTTTAAATTTCCCTTTTCCTTTTTCTCCAAACTTGAATGACCTCTCACTAGTTTCTTCAGAAACATTTTTCCCTCTTGCCTCTAAATGAGTTGCATGTACACAAACTTCATCTAGTTTTGTAGGGTTAAACATGAGAATGGTATGTCTCAAGTAACTATGTAATCCTCCAATGTATTTGAGAAAATTATCTTGAGAGGAAAAATCTATACCCAAAATCAAAGCTCTTTTCCTAAACTCTTGAGTATAAATTTGCACATTTTCCCCCTTATCTTGCCTAAAGTTTTTTCCAATCCATAATAGCTTTTTGCATATATGTTAATGGATCAAACTGCCTTCTTATTGCAACAACAAAATCATTCCAAGAGACATGTCCTCTTAAGTTTTTTCTTCTCAGTAAATAAGTGTTGCATCTTCCAATCTAAGAGAAGCAAGTTGAGTTTTAGTCTCATCATCTTTGATTCTTTGTATCCGGAAATACACTTCACTCTGACAAATCCAATTATCTAATTTCTCACCATCTACCTCTCCATTTTACATAAGCAATTAAAACTTAATATCAAGCTTTAGAAAAGGAGTTTTACCATGTCCTTTTGGAGAATTTGGAGGTGTTTGTGAAAGGGTAGAAGAAGCAGAAGATGAGGATGAAGATGATGGAGGTGAAGGTTGTGGTTTGTCACCATTCCCTCCATTCCCTTTTGGAGGATTGTCTCCTTTTCCTCCATATCCTTTTGGAGGTTTTGAGCTTTCTCCATACAACCTTTCATTTATCTCTTCATAAATAACCTTTACCATTTCAGACATCTCAAATAATGCTTTTCTGAAATTTCTTTCATCTTCAAACTTCCTTTCAAGACCTTCTTCAAGTGCCATGACTATTGAAGCTTCAGGTGTGTCTGTTCTCCTTGAAACAAGTTGAGATATTGGCTATGCAAATTCTTCTTCTCCACTTTTAATCTTCAACCTTGTAAGCATCAGGAAAACACTTGCAAACAAATCAAACCTTCACAATAACCTGATGCTCTGATTCCAAAATGATCTATATGAAAATTGAAGGTGATATACAAATTACAAGTGAAATTTTATATTTGTTTTGGGTAATGAATCAAGTTACTAAACACGTTAACAAGTGATTTTTAAACAAGTTTAACAGTCAAACATAGACAAATAACCATATCTGAAACACATAACACAAAACTTGATAAAGGAGTTCACCCCTCTCCTAGGCTACATCTCCTGGTCTAGCTTCCAATGTAGAGCCTTTTTAATTAAGTGCTCAAAAGTGTGTTTACTTGGCTTTAAAATTCTCAAACATTAGAACTAATATCTCCAATAGATCCAGAACTGTCAAAAATCCCCATCTGGGTTCTTTCTGCACCTCATTTGGCCAAACATTGAGAAATTTGTGCTGCTACAAGTTTTTACCCAATTCTATTGCTAGTCATCCTACAATTTAACCCAAATCTGGCTTGAGCGCCCTAAACATGGAACCATCACACAAATATGGCCTACAGTATCACCTGACAGGAGAAATTGTAGGAAAATTAAACTTCCCATTAACCCCTCAGTTCTTAAAAACAGGGTTGTATGGGCACGCATGTGACCGGGTTTAGAGCTGAAGATTCTAAGTCAAGGGCTTACAAAATGTGCCCCTGTCTCCATTGCGGCATGGTCTCATGGGTGCACATGTGGCCCAGGGCTAGCCCCCTTACACCTCCATGCACTTGGGAAAATTTTAGGTTATGTGACCCTAGGGCTGGCCCCCACTTCAAGCGGTTATGCTAGGAACTCTTGCCTCCATGCTCTTGGTCATATGAAGGTTGCAAATGGCCAGGGTTGGCCCCCTTTTCAATCCGCCGTCGGTTCTGTGTAAAAGCTCCCAGCATGGTATTATGGAATGGATAGATCATGGGTCTGGGGCTAAGCCCTAACCCATAGTCCCGCACCATGGTCATATGGGCATGGGGACCAGGGTTGGGGCTTAGCCCCGACCCCAACCTCCAAATGTGTCATTGTTAATATTTAAATTAAAGTTGCTGACATAGTATGCTAAGAAACATGGTGTGGTGCGATGTTTGAGGCCTATGATTCTCGGTGTTGGTCTAAGGTTTCAATCTCATGGATGCCCTATTCGGCCCCAAACAAAATTTTACACTAGTCTGAGGAGGCCATGCGATAGCCAACCATTGGCCCATGTGGCTCTCCACCATTGGTCCAAATTAAAAACACCAATAGCTAATCAAAAACCATGAAATTTTGACCAATCAACGGAGGACACTTGGTGAGAAACCACTGGCTCGAAATGCATAATAAGTTTTCCCATTCACCTACCTAGTTAGCATACAGACTACTGACTGGGTGTACCTACAACCCAACTTTTAAAATTTTAGTTGTTTGGTAATTCAATGAGAACATGATATTGGGAGCATACGATATCGGTTTTGATTGCAACAAATTGCATTGGATTTAGATCACCTAAGATCTATCCATTCGTTCAGGTTTCGAGATCTGTCGCACACTTTGAATTTTTAGCACTAAATTGATCCCCTAGATCACTATTTAGTTGCAATAACACGTGTTATACAATGTATTCATCAACCATTCAATAACTTATCAAAGCATGAAAAAATCCATAGATAGAATACATCATATAACCAACATGTAACCAAAACATAAACAATGGAAAATTAGCCATAAAATTACCATCATAAACAATACAAATGTTGATATATCACAATAGGAAAATATCTCATATTAACATATGCAAATACCAACCAAGTCAGGGACTTTCATGTAACACTACACCATAGATTGGGCTAAACCAAATCTCTCTTTCAGCCAATCACTCTTGCACCATATTCTAAGCATGAATGTGGAATCATAAGGGTTAAACCAAAACAAAACCAATCAAGGCTTCTAGAGGTCAAACCACCTCAACCCTCAACCATAGTGATCTCACCTATAGGGTCCAAAAATCACTAACATCAACTAGATCGGTCTCTACCTAAGTTTTCCATGGGTCCAGGATCTCGTATCTCAACCCATAACTAAATCAGGATCCATAGCATTTGTTCCAACTTGTGATTCCAAGCACTAGCAACTCAACCCACAAGGCTCCAGAGCGTTTGCCCCAATCCACAGGCATAGTGAACCTGAGAAATAATCTTAAAAGAAAGTGGGAAACCCATAACACCATGGTTATCCAGGAAATGGAAAGGCAAGGATGAAACCACTACCAATCCAAACAAATCTCCACGCCAATGACAAAACATAACCAAGGAACCACATGCATATACCATGCATCCAAAAATTAGCAAGGAGATCACACGTGCAACTTGTTACCTATCAAGTAAGCCTGTTGTATCTATTGATCTAATTGTCTCCTTGCACTTTCTTGCTTTCCCTTGTTTTCTTTCTCCAATCCAAGTGAATTCTATAATGCTTCAAGCATGCTCCAAGAATGTTCCAAGTGTGCGAGATTATGAGAGAGAGAATGAAAATATTGCTCAACTCAAAACTGTCAAAAGGCTAGAAATTGTTTCTTTAATGCATTTTTACCACTGATCTCTCTTTTTATTCATTTTTCCTCTAATTTCCTTTGCATGAAAATTTGTGTCTCTTCACCTTCCTTTTCTCCTATTTTCCTTTATTTTCATAATTAAATTCCAATTATTTCCTCTTTGACTTTGTCAATGCCTTTGCCAATTTCCATAATGATAAATAAACACAAGTGATGCCCACTAAAATGTTTTCCCAACATTAAACTTGGAATACATGTCTCATGAGCTTGGTCTTATTTTATTTACATGGAGTATCAATAAGAGGATGTTACAAATTTGTAGAGAACTTTGCAAAGGGCTATAGGTATAAAACCACGGGTTCATCGACATCATCATTTTTTGGGACCAAGGTAATGAAAGTGGAATCCAATGCCTAGAGAATGGAGAGAGAGCATCATGATTCCTCCATTGCTTTCGATAATCCTTCCTATAATTGGCCAATAAGCCTGGAAGAAATTAGTAGTGAGACCATCAGGTCTAAGGGATTTATTTTTGGTATTAACATGACCACAGATTCATAATCCTCTTTAGTGATTTCTCATTGCAAGGATTTTTTTGTTCCTTTGAGACAAGGGGAGGGACATGTACAATAAAATGAATGGATTCATCCCTCTATGACCTGGGGTTTTATAGTTGATCTCTATAAAAATTCAGTAGTTCTTCTTCATTGTCTTCATGGTCTTGGAGCTTGACTCTATCTTGATTCTTAAAAGAAGATATGCAATGCATCCTAGATTTTTACTGCCAAATGATTTCCTCCTATTTCCTTCACTTTTCTAGCTGAGTGAGAAGCTTTGTCTCTTCCTTAATTAGTTCTTTTGATATGCCTTAGTGGATAGATTCCCTTTGAATTACTTTTGTCTAGGCTTCTAAATATGTTTTTCCTTCAAGGATATTCCTGATATCCTCCTTGTTCCATTGTTTGAGGTCAATTTTAATGTATATGAGCTTTTGATGCAAGAGACACATGGAAAAATTGTCTAATCCTTCCACTTATGACCACCATTCTTTGATTTTTTTCTTGGGACTCTAAATGTTGTAACCAAAATCTCTCAAATCAAAAAAAATATTTTTGGGGTTGATTTTTTATGTCTTAATCAAGATTTATATGCTAATGATATAATCCATGACTAGAAAGAATAGAGGATTCCATGAAGATGTCATGAGCCATGATATTCTATGAAATGAGGAAGAAATCCAATATGGATGCTTTCTGTTGTGATCGTCCTTGGAAATTATTCCAGGTGTGGATGTTATTCACGATGTCTAATCTAAAAGGTGGGTGGAAGACATGAGCTCCTAGAAAAGAATGGATTCCATCTCTAATCACTCGATGCCCTCCTTTTCCTTCTTTAGCGATATAATAAGATTGAAGTCACCAACGAGGATCCACTAGTAGAAAATGATAAATTAGTGACTAGGTGACTAAAAAAGTTGGCCACCATAGCATTTCCAAGTGAAATACTACAAAAAATGAGCAATCTTAAGTGACCAAAATAAAAACGACTAACATAAATCACTAATTTAATCATGGGTTAAAATATGTGGCTAGATAATAAGTAAAACAACTAAAAATTACTAACATGAATGACTAATTTTGTCTAAGAACAAAAATACAAGTACTACAATAATATGAATAAGTTTTTTATGTTAGTCATCTTAATTGTGTCAAGCAATCTAAACTTATAAGTGATAGGGGATTGAAAGGTTGTTAAAGATTGGTTGAAAGGTTATCCTTCATTAAACACTTCTTCATTCTCACATGGTGTATAGGTGAGCCAAATTTGCATTATTTATCTCTAATAATTTGTAATTTTAAAAATATATTTTTTAATAAAAAAATTATTTTATGTATTTTTTTAGATCTATTCATTGAATCTAATTGGATCTAGTTCCAATTTCAAATTAATTTGAAGAGAAATTTTAATTTTTAAGACTATAATATCAAATAAAAACTACTTTAATTTCATATTAACCGACCTAGATCCATCTTAACCCCAGATCTACCAAGCACCGAAAGGGATCCAATCTCTTGAGGTGCAAACTTTTTTTCTAGTGCAAAGCTTGAGTAAATTTTTGCACCTCAAGAGATTGGATCCCTCTCTGCACTTGATAGTTATAGGGTTGATATGGATCTAGGTTGGTTATATAATACTATATCATATCTATATTTTCATTTTTGTCTCTTTGTTATTCCCTCTCTCTATCTCACCCCCCAAACATACACACACACACACTCTCCCTCTTTTCCCCTTCTCTGTCTATCTCTCTCTTCCCCTTCTATCCCTCTCTATCTATATCCTTCTCTCTATTCCTTCCCTCTCTCCTCTATCCCTCACTCTCTCTTCATGACTCCCTTTTCACCCCCTGCTCGCTCCACCTTTCTTCCTCTATGTTTTTCGTGTTCCCTCCCTCTCCTGCCCCCTCCAATTCCATATCTCACCTCATCTCTATCTTCCTTCCTCTCTATCCCTTATCTCCCACCTCCCTCTATCTCTCCCCCCCAAATCACTCTCCCTCTCTCTCTCTCTCTTCCGTCCAACTCTATCACTATCTTCCCCCCTCCCTCTCCTTCTCCATCTCTCTCCCTTCCCTTATATCCCTATCTCTATCCTCTCCTCTTATTTCTCTTCCCTCCTCTCCTCTCTGCCTCACTCTCTCTCCATCTCTCCCTTCTCGCTCCTCTCTCTCTCCACCTCTATCTCTCTATGTATTTGTTCTTTCCTCCCTCTCTCTCCCCTCCCCCACCTCACTCTCTCTCCCCCCCCATCACTCTCTCTTTCTCTCTCTCTATGTCCTCCAACTTTTTCACTATCTCCCTCCCTCTCTTTGCCCCCTCCCCAAATCTCTCTTAAATTTGATCACATTTTATTGTGTTTAAGAAATTATCTAAATTAAAAAAACTTAATTGGTTGTAAAATATTTAACCTATATTTTGGATCAATCATGCACTATATTTTAATCTATTATAATTATTCAATTTGCTTGCTCTAATCCCTTTCCCTTTCCTTTGGATTCTTAACTAAGATGGATCTATGCTAGTTCTTTATATATATATAAAGAACAGGCATAGATCCATCTTATCTTAATTTTATTAAAACCTTAATTTAATTTTTATGGGAATATTTTTAGTAGTCGTGAAGATAGAGGATTTAGATATATCTCAAATCGTAACATTTTCCCTTTTAGATTCAATTAAAAAAAATGTTGTAAGATTAAATTAAAATAAAATATTTCTATGAAACAAGTTATCGTTTTTTGGCATGTGGCATTGATAAGCCATGGTATTGGCCCATGGTATTGTAACAGAGCCGATTTACAAGTTAATATCCATGGTAAAGTGAGGGTGAATATCCATGGTTAACAATCTTGTCATATTGTTATAAAATATTTTGGTTGTGAAATAAATTATGTTTTTTGGACTTGTAGTATTGATAAGCCATGGTATTGGCCCATGGTATTGTAACAAAGGCTATTTTTTACAAGTTAATAATATCTACCGTAACGTGGAGCGAATATCACGGTTAAGAATATTGTCATATTGTTATAAAATATTTTGGCTATGAAATAAATTATGGTTTTTAGACTTGTAGTATTGATAAGCCATGGTATTGGCCCATGGTATTGTAACAAAGGCTACTCACGAGTTAATAATAAAATCAAAATATAACAAATTGAATTTTTTTATTCAAGCTTCTGTGATCCATAATGAATTAAACAAAGCCTTTCGGTAGAAATCACATAAGAGAATTTTTTGGCAGACGCGTTTCGAACCAACAAGTGTGGTTCATCATCAGGACCAGATGAAGAGGCAGACCATGGCTTAAATAGAGAGCAATGTAGAGACATAATTTCAAGTAACGATTATATTTGAACAATAATATTTAAATTATGATATTAACTTCGTCATAGGACCAAATGAAGAGGCGGACCATGGAAAGGGCTTAAATAGAGAGCAATGTAGAGACATAATTTCAAGTAATGGCTATATTTGAACAATAATATTTAAATTATGATATTAGTTTATTAATATATTAAAAACAAATACTATTAAGTAAACGACTAGTTTCTGAAAAATGTTTAAATAATGATCTTATTTCATTAATTTATTAAAAATATTAATAGGTAATAGCTATATTAAATGCTAGTTTTTGAAAAATAATATTTAAATTAATTTATTAAAACCAAATAAAAATAATATTTAAATAATGATATTAGTTTATTAATTTATTAAAAATAATATTTAAATAATGATATTTAGTTTAAATATCATTATTTAAATATTATTTTTAATAAATTAATAAACTAATATCATTATTTAAATATTATTTTTCAAAAACTAGTAATATTTGGTTTTAATAAATTAATTTAGATATTATTTTTTAAAAACTAGCCTATTATTTTAATATAGTCGTTACCTATTAATATTTTTAATAAATTAATATCATTATTAAAATATATTTTCAAAAACTAGCAATAGCATATTATTTTAATATAGTTGTTGCCTATTAATATTTTTAATAAATTAATAAAATAATATCATTATTAAAATATATTTTCAAAAACTAGCCATTTAATATAGTCGTTACTAAATAGTATTTGTTTTTAATATATTAATAAATTAATATCATAATTTAAATATAGTATTTGTTTTTAATATATTAATAAATTAATATCATAATTTAAATATTATTGTTCAAATATAGTTGTTACTTGAAATTATGTCTCTATTGCTCTCTATTTAAGTCTTTGCCATGGTCTGCCTCTTCATCTGGTCATGATGATGAACCACACTTCTTGGTTCGAAACGCATAGGCCAAAAATTTCTCTTATGTGATTTCTGCCGAAAGACTTTGCTTAGATTGAATTTTATTAAGTTATTAATTTAACTTTTTATTATTAATTAAGGCCATATTTAAATGTTTACACTCATCCCAATATCATTTTTAACTTTTTTTTTTAATTTAGTGTCTTACGCAAAAATTACAAATTCTTATTAAAAATAAATCATTTAACCCAATTGCAATATATATATTTTATTTTATATTATAAATATTTCTTTTATTTTTTCCATTATAAATATTTATTTTCTTTGTAATTTCCAATTTAGCGCTGGATTCAAACAAAATATTCACATATTAGAACATCACATTATAGCACTGCATTTTTCTCTCCCTTGTTGATATCTGTGTGGAAATGCGAGAAGAAGGAAGACCATTAACGTGATCTATGGATTTCAAGGGATTCAAACAATAGATGGAGTTTGCATGGGAAACGCCTTAGGAGAGCATCAATGATTAGATGGAGGAAAGGCGAGGTCATTCGGTGTGGAGATTTTGGCCATTTGTACATGGGTATGCATTTGGGCTCTAGATAATTCTTCCTTTTTACTAAACATGATTTTTTTTCTTGTGGGTAAAAATTTCATCTAGACTTGAGGGTTTAATGATTATAATAATGCATATCTTGATTGCAGCCAACAATTCATCAAAAGACAATGCACGAGTAAGCATTTTCATGTCTTGATTGTACAAAGGGTTTAATTATTATGATAATGCATATTTTGATTGCATCCAACAATTCATCAAAAGAAAATGCACAAGTTAGAATTTTGCATGTCCTTATTGTATAAAGGGTTTAATGATTATGATAGTGAAAATCTTGATTGCGGCCAACAATTCATCAAAAGATAATGGACAAGTAAGAATTTTTCATGTCCTTATTGTACAAATAAGTTCGATCCTCCCTATCTTAATTTGATTAAAACCTTAATTTAATTTCTATGGGAATATTTTTAGTAGTCGTGAATATAGAGGGTTTAGATATATCTCAAACTGTAACATTTTCCCTTTTAGATTCAATTAAAAAAATATTGTAAAATTAAATTAATATAAAATATTTTTACTATGAAATAAGTTATGGTTTTTTTGACATGTGATAGGCCATGGTATTGGCCCATGGTATTGTAACAAAGCTGATTTACAAGTTAGTATCCATGGTAAAGTGAGGGTGAATATCCAGGGTTAACAATCTTGTCATATTGCTATAAAATATTTTGATTGTGAAATAATCTATGTTTTTTGCGCATGTGGTATTGACCCATGGTATCGTAACAAAGGCTATTTTTTATAGATTAATAATATCTACCATAATGTGGGGGTGAATATCCATAGTTAAGAATCTTGTCATATTGTTATAAAACATTTTGGTTGTGAAATAAGTTATGGTTTTTGGACTTGTAGTATTGATAATCCATGCTATTTTACAAGTTAATAATATCTACCATAATGTGGGGTTGAATATCCACAGTTAAGAATCTTGTCATATTGTTATAATATATTTTGGTTCTGAAATAAGTTATGGTTTTTGGACTTGTAGTACTGATAAGCCATGGTATTAGCCCATGGTATTGTAACAAAGGTTATTCACAACTTAATAACAAAATCAAAATATAACAAATTGAATTTTATTATTTTTATTAATTTAACTTTTTATTATTAATTAAGGTCATATTTAAATGTTTACACTCATACCAATATCATTTTTTAACATTTTCTTCTTCTTTTCAATTTAGGGTCTTACATAAAAATAACAAATTCTTATTAAAAATAAATCATTTAACCCAATTGCAATATATAGATATAGATATAGATATAGATATATATATATATATATATATATATATATATATATATATATATATATATATATATATATATATATATATTATTTTATATTATAAATATTTCTTTTATTTTTTCCATTATAAATATTTATTTTCTTTTTCATTTCCAGTTTCGCTTTGGGTTCAAACAAAATATTCGCAGAGTACAACATCACATTGTAGCACTGCATTTTTCTCTACCTTGTTGATATCTGCGTGGAAATGCCAAAAGAAGGAAGACCATCAACGTGATCTATGGATTTCATGGGATTCGAACCGCAGATGGAGTTTGAATGGGAAACACCTTAGGAGAGAACCAACGATTAGATGGAGGAAGGGCAAGGTCATTGGGCATGGAGATTTTGGCATTTGTACATGGGTATGCATTTGGACTCTGGGGAGTTTTTCCTTTTTTCTAAACATGATTTTTGTTCTTATGGGTAAACAATTTCAAGGGTTTATATGATCAAAGCATAAATTTCATCTAGACTTGAGGGTTTAATGATTATGATAATGCAGATCTTGATTGCAGCCCATGATTCATCAAAATACAATGCACAAGTAAGAATTTTGCATGTCCTAATTGTACAAAGGGTTTGATGATTATGATAAAGTAGATCTTTATTACGACCAACAATTCATCAAAAGACAATGGAAAAGTAAGCATTTTTCATGTCCTTATTGTGCAGATTAGTTTGCTCCTCCCTAACTTTTCTAGGATCAGAATGCATGATTTTTTTTTTCTTTTCACCTTTTTTATTAGTGGTTGATTGTTTGTGTAATGGACTCTACCATGCCCAAATTCAAAGGGCTCGAGTGATGCAAGCAATTTTTTTTGGTAGGATGCAAATACTAGACCTTCCTCAAACTTTGTTACATTAAATTAAAATTTCTTGTAATCATGAACATAAAATCTTTTATGTTTCATCCTTAGATTCTGATCTCAATGCCTAAAGTTTTAAACCATGTTACTAAGTAGAATATACTTAGATCCATTAAACCTTACAACTCTCTAAACATTAGGTTAATTTCAGCTAAAAAGAAGGAACCTGAATGGATTTTGCAATTTGGACTCAATGCTTATAGACAATGATTAAAAATGTAAGAACACAAATGGGCTAATAAATTTTACCCACCCATCAATTTCCAAGACCTTTGCTATTAGTCGAAACCTAAATAGAGAGAGTAGAAGAAGAAGAGGAGCTTGGATGAGGTGGACCCTGACCTGCTTGATACTTTTCAAAAGCTGAGCATGCCCTTGATTAGAAGAAGAGATTGAGCAATGTTGTTGTAGATTTTGTTTTTGATAGTGTTTTCATTGCTACCATGCATATGTAGAGACTAGAGGTAGTTGAGGTTATCTTTTGTTCGTTATAAGAGGTAACTCAGGAGTATCTTGATCTAGTTAGGAAGTAGCTTGGCAAGGTTGTTCCTCCTGCTGATAACTATTATGTTGCATCGTATTTTTCTTTTTAGTCCTATTAAATCCCCAAGCACACTTTTTCACCCATGGAAATATCCACTTATTTCAAGATGAATGAGATGGAGACTAGGCAGTTTGAGAGGACTCTTATTGTTGTAGATGAGAGGAGTTTTGTGACATATATTGAAGGATGCACTGCACCATTTTATGACACCAATCATCTCCATGCCACAGTAGTGGATCTCTATTGCATCGAGGGAGCAACGATAAAGTATTCCACTGTAAAGAATTGGCATGTCGAGGACAAGGAATGCAGACGTGGGATTTATAATTTTATTACAAAAAGAGGTTTGTGCAATGGAGACAAATCAACAATTTCATGGACTTGAGTAGAGACTGGTTCGACAATCACCTGGAAATACGCAAGCGTTGTTTTGAAAGGCGATAATTCAATTGGAGAGTTCTATTATGTCACCTTGAAAAATAACTATCAATAGGGTGGACAAAGATGATCCATATAGGGAAGAATTCCAGGAGTAGGATTGTTTCTAAAATTATAGCTATAGGCAAGTCAAGGAACTACTACAGAGGATTAGTGTAGGTGCAACCAAATTCTCATAATGCAAGGAATTTTTCCCAATGTGATTCGATGCTCATTGGTGACCAGGCAACTGAAAATATTGTTACATTCAGGTACAATCTGAGTTTCATTCTAAAGTCTATAATTTCATTTATTGGTAGTCCTTCTTGTGTCCTTGTCTCTCTTAATTTCATTGTGGTAGGATTGGAATGGGTTAAAAAATCAAGCATATCATTGAGTAAAATAGACACCCACATGTCACTACATGGCATTGTGTGTACTCTCTGTTTTTTATACAATTAGAAGTGAGCAATATGATCTGTGCACAACTAAAAATCCTAGCAGGCATGATGAATCCAATCTTAGCATGGAAATTGAAACCAAGAATCATAAAATATCAATAAATCTGTGACACGGATTAAAAACCACAATAAAGGATTATATGCCAACATTGTCTATTTAATGCAAGATACTACTAATATTTCATAACTTTCAGAGATGGTGGATGTCATAAAGATTCACTGAAGCAAAGTTACTGACTTGAAGATAAGATGGTCAACGCAACTATTTACTTTAAATAGGATAAATTTAGGTAATTAAAACAAGTTTAAAAATCACTAGAAACACCACCCCTGTTTATTTTAAATATGCTAAATTTAGGTAATTAAACAAGTTTTAAAATCACTAGAAACACCGCCCCCACATCATTTTTTTCCAAGTTGTACAAGATGATATTGAATAAAATTATGAGCACTTCCATTTAAATTGACCATACATAAAATAACAAACAAGGTTGATGCTTTTAAAATCTATATCCATAATTAAATATAAGATATGACAAGGATGGCTCATAATTTCACCAACTATGAGATGAGAAAATGTTTGTCTTGATATAACATGTAAATGTCATATTACTTATAAATCATGCATATTGTATCTTATTGTGCATATGTTAATTGTATAACTTCAATCTTGGTAATTTTTTACATTTAAATTGTCAAATATGTAGAAGTTACATTACACTAGCTTAAATCTGCACACAAATAAAATATCAAAAATATAGCAGGGGAATGAGTAAGCATTTTCACACTGGTTTAAAATTTCCCCTTGGTTGGTGAAGAGCCAATTCAGTGCTATTTTTGGTGGACTATTAAGTTATTAACCAAACATAAAAAAAAAATGTTCGTCTCTTAAATGACTAAAAAAAAGGATATTTAGGATGTTATATAGAAGTTACATTTCACGTAGCTATATCTAGATCCTTACGTAACTATAATATTCCAACTCCATTTTTTTTATATAGAAGTTACATTTCATGTAGCTATAGAAGTTACATTTGCGTGTTGTAGATAGAAGTTACATTTTACATAGCTATATCTACCTTGACATAACTATAATATTCTAACTCCATTTTTTTCACACTTTTCAAAATTTTAAATATTTGTCTATTTTAGTGTGATTATGCAATTAAATAGTTGATATTCTTTAAAACATCTCCTATTTGCAACATTTTGAATTATTAAGTGGGATCTTGGGTAGTTTTTGTTACTACCATATATCATGTTTTAAGTAGATGGTGTTTTATAATTCACCCAAGAGACTTTAGGAGAAACCTTGAATTGCATGCTTGTTTCCATTATACATATAATATTTGCAACCTTTTCCACATGGGGAACCCAATAGCCCATTTTGAACATGAAGAAAGTACCTAAAAAATTGGGGAATATCAGTTATTCTATTTCAGGGGATAGATCTAGAGAAGGCAACGACAACTATCATAAATGGCTTTTGTCAGGTTGTATTTAATGAAACCCCAATAGAATTTGCTACTAAAGTAAATCAATTGATGAATTTGAAGCTTGAAGGTAGTGTTGAATACATGTTGAAAGGTATCTCTATAACACTATCTATCTACATGATTCTAATTCCATGAGATGGTGTCTCAATAACACTATTATCTAGTGACATGTACTAGATGTAGATAGCTTTCTCATGTCCTACAAGTAAATCGTATCATTATATTTATATGAAATCTTGGAATGTGTTCAAGTTTTGTCTCAGATAAGGAAATATGTATGTACTCTTGAGTTTATCTATGTTGTAATAAGATCAAGAATAAATTTGTCATTACAAATAATTGGGATCTACCATGTAATTTACTTTACTACATGAAATTTTTGATTTGTTAGATCCCAACTAGTTAGGGTTGAATTTATTTTTGTTGTACTGAGATTAAGAATAAAGTTGTCATTTTAATCACTGAAATCTACCATGTAAGATTTATTCACTACACGAAATTATTTATTTGTTAGAACCCAACTTATTAGTATTATGAAGAGTCCTCTTTCATGACAATATTTATGAATGCTCTATTCTTGCTCAAAGAATTACATATTACAGAAAGGTGGAAAATATATGAGATGTAGCTGAATGGTTTATGTTTTAAAATGCGTGGATGGAGTATAAAATCATTTTTAGTTGCATTCAAATATTTTGGAGAACCCACTAAAGTGATTCATTTTCCTCCTAGTTAATTCCATTTCGACGATCCCAATGCTTCTAGAAGTCCTTCTCCAAAGTGATCTCTTAACTATCTTGGAGGGAAATTGATTACTTGGTTGGAACACACAAATTATAATTTGATTCAGAGCAAGGGATGAGAAAGATTCATATTATTCAATATATTCTGCAAGTTAAAAGCATATCGAACGATTGCCTTTCTGTTTAATTGAGACGAAAATCACTCGAGCATTTGTTAGGATTTTGAGACCATTTTCAATGAATTTTTTTTTCTAAAAGTTATGTTCTCAATTACAGAAATTAAAGAAATGGTGAAAATGATGCATTGGAAGGAATTTATGTTTTAGTGCCTAAGAATGCCTTGCTAATGTGAATGTCTTGGTATTTTCTTGACTCAAGATTAGTCGCATTTGACTTCCTAGAATTTCAATTTTGTTGTGTTTATATTGTTATCCTTGAAGTTAGTGATCTACTATGTATAATAGGAGGTATTAACTACTAAGCACTCTCAAAGGTGATATTGATGGATGACTAACTTTAAATGTCCCTACTTGAAACTTTAGTATTACAATATCACGCAAAGAAATTATTAATCAATATTAAAGGGAAGATGATTAACGTGCAATGTTTCTTGGCTTGTCATATAATTACTGCATTTTGGCCCCCAATAATATATTTTAGGATGCTTTTTGGTTGTTACTTGTGGAGCTTCCCTTTGGCTTAGAAAAAAATTGAGGATATATGTCCATTGCATTGGCATTGGACATCATCAAAGAGGAATTCACCAAAAGCAGTAGAGGACATGGGAGAAATTGGTACAATGAGCGGATAACTGCTAGAGAAACACCGAGGCACCATAATTTCTTGTGTATTTAGATTCACTCGAAATTAACTAGTGACAAAAAGTACCTTTTCTTTCTCAATATTTTCATGTATACAGAAATACTAAAAACGTAATTTTAAACTAATTATTCAAACTAATAATTATATGATAGTCATAATTTATATTTAAATAGTATAATATGATTAATATTATAGGACACAACTATAGGGTCTGAATGCAAGGGGCATTGTGACAATATATGTACACTTCTCATTGTATTAGACAATCATCTCTCAAAGTGTGATATCCATCCAACCAAATGTACTCCTAGAGGCCATTGTCAGATTGAAATTTTTTCTTTCAGTGGACAAGTGGTGATATATTTCCTTAGGCCTTAGTGTTCTACTTCCCTAAGGTTTTGACACTACTCACAACTAGCACCTTCATTCAACCAAGTGAGATACTTATCCTGGAAAGTTGAAACATTTTGTCTCCAAAATCCAATATGATGTTGGATCAATCTCATGATCCTAAAAACATAGGTCATAATAGCGATGAACTTTTACTATGGGCAAAAGAATATCCAAATTTAAGGAACATGACTCTTTTAGAACAAGCAATAAGGATATTTTTTACACTTATCTTCTTCGTCTTTTTTCCCATTTGTTTTCACAAGTTATCTATTGCCTGATATTTTTAACATGTAACTTAGCTGGTATGATTGTGCCTAAGGTTTTTTTGAAGGTCGAATACTAAGTTCCTAAGGTGTTATTTTCTGTGGTGATGTTTTATTTGCTTTGTTTATACAAGTCATCTAGCCTCATAGCAGCCACTATCGAATGTTGAGGTATATGTCATATAAATCTTTTACAATCTACTTTATTTTATATTCAAGTATTCATCGTCTTTCATGTCTTATACTCTGCATTGTATCTTCTTTAATTTTCAAGAGAGGAACTCAATACTGATGGTAAGAAGCAGCAATTGAGGAAAGAGGAGAACAATAACACTGGAACGACAAATGAAAAATGAGAGAGAAGAGAATCTATCCAGGGATACCATTAGATCCAATAGCTTGCATAATACACACTCATAGAGACTGATGGTCAAGCCTTCAAAGTTGGTGAATTCACTCGCAATGCTTTGGCAACACAGTGATAATGTTTTGAAATGATGAAACAATATTGCATGTGTAAATTGTAGTCCAACCGATATTAAGTTGGAAACTCATTGTAATACTTGATATTTTATATAATAAAATTTATATGATTGAAATTGTTTTTATTTGCATTTGATATTAGTTAGTCTTGTAATTAACATATGTAACTTTGCGTTATCATATTAGATAAATATGCACATTGTATGACATTTCTAAAAAAAATTAGTTGCCAAATCATACTAATTAATTTATATTGATCAATAATGAACACATAAAATCAATCTAAAACTACTAAATTAGTAGTTTATATTAATTAATGATGAACACAAATAAAGTGAATATATGACTAAATTAGTCATTTATAATGATTATGAATGAAATTAAATGAAATGAATAGAAACTACTAAATCAGTCGTTTATATAATGAATATGAAAATACCAAAAAAAGATAAATGACTACTACAAATGATAAAAAAATTTACTAAAATGATGACTAAATTTTGCATATATACAACTATTAGTAGCTAATTTACAGTATGTTATAACACAACTAAAATTTAGTCATATTTCTTTGGTCATTAATTTGTTTCAAATGATGACTAAAATTTGCATATATATGACTATTAGTAGCTAATTTACAATATCTTATAACAAGACCAACATTTTCATCATATTTCTTTGGTCATTAATTGGTTTTTCTCGAGGATTCATATAGCAATATATTTTGTTGTATATTCGGTCATTAATTGTGACAATTAATGACTAAACCAATGAAAAATTAATGACCAAACTTATGACTAAATATACTACTAGATAGTAAAATTGAGGAAACCAATTAATGGCTAAGCTAAAAATGACTAAAATTTGGCCACGTTATAAGATAATGTAATTAGCTACTATTGGTCATCAACTGAAAAATGGTCATTTATATGCAAATTTTAGTTGTTTTTTTAGTAACTAATTAGTCATTTTGTACTAGTGATCCATGGAGTGTCTGCAATTAGGGATTTGAGAATCCATATAGAGTTTAAGAATTGTGATTTATCTCTAGAAAGTGCAGGTCAATAAACATTAGATAAGAAGAGAATGTTTTTATATTTTATTAGTTGGAATTGGATTGTCAAGACGATGTAAGTTGCAAACACATTGAGGACAAAGATCTCTTGAGAATTCAAAAGATGGCTAGGATACCTACTTCTCCTTGAACATTTATTGTTGTTTATTGGCATCATCTACCCCATTTTGAGGCCATTATCTCTAAATCTTTAATGCAAGTTTTAGTCTCTTGAACCATCAAAAAATTTGGATGATTTGATTTCCGTTTTGATTTTAGGAACCTCTATTTACATTTGCAGTTGAGGCCCCTAATATTACAAGAAATGAATTTCATGGAGTAGGGTGGGAGGGATTTGTGCATGGGTAAACCTCCAATATTAGCTTGATTCTTCCTGAGTTGACCAACATGTCACCAATTTATTCTAGGATTTGCTAGTTACTTTTTCAACCTTTTCATTTCACTTCTTTATGGGGCTTAGAGTAATATTTCAAGGGATGAATTTGAAATCCAAACGAACTAGAGCTACTAATTCCCATGGTAGATTTATGTACTTGTGATTCAAATTGGATCAATTTATTATTCGTTATCCATCTCAATCTTTTTAGAGTGGAAAATTTGGAGGAATCAACTTGCAGGGTCATTTTTATTGGTGGTTCCAGTTTGGAAAAGTTTAGGTGGGAGAATTTAAGAGTCGTTTTGAGGCCTCAAATGAGAAATTTTTGTGGTATTGTTCTTACCATGGACCCACATTCCATAATATACACATCGATACCTTTCCAACGACACAAGAATCACCTCAATCAGAGCTAGTATGAGCAAGTTGCGCCTCTTGGAAGTTGACTTATCAAAATTGATTACCACGAGTTGAGAGGATGTTACATCAACTCCCATTATTCATGGAAAAATGGCTAGTCACACGATCATGATGAGGAAGACTCTAGAAGATTCAATATTGTAACTCTAATGAAGAATTCAAGGAGCTAAACTTAACCACTAGTAGGCTATTGGATTGTTTAATAATCAAGCCACTAGGAGGAAAATTGATTCCTTTCTATTTGAGTGAATTTTGTTCCATAGTTGAGTAGAGTCATTGAGAGTGGATAGAGAGAGAGAAAATAGTGAGGGTTTATGAAATTTAGAACTCCACAGGCCACAGGTCTCACTTCCTTTTACTTTCATCGATTTCCATTTAGAGAAAGAAAGACATAACAACCTCACATTCTTGCTAGATTTTCTCTCATAAGGGTTTCCCAGGTCATATCTTATGTTATTATGGTTGTGATGAGATTGTATATTCTTGTTATATATTTTGTTTATTTCACATATTACATGAAAAAAAATAACAAAACAATGAATGAATATAGAAATATATGGAAAATAAAATTCAAAATATAGATTTCAAATTTTAAGTATAATTTTATTAGATATGTTGTGACAAAATGTCGAGTGGAATATCCATGATAACTTATGGATCGTATTGGTATCAGAGATGGTTTCTTTGGGTATATTGTTGGACAGTTGGAATTTTTAGGATGGTAGGTTGCCTCAAGAGTGTTGGCTTTGATGTCAACTTAGCTAGCATTGATGTTAGATGCATAGTATTTTCTGTATTGAGGTGGTGTGTTTCCTATTTAGCTAGAGTTGGAGCCTTGGCTAGAGTCAAAGGGGGAGATTTAGCTTTTATTTTAATTTTTTCATAGGATGTCAGTTCAAATTATCATGGAAATGGCACTGTTTAATAGTGCTCGGAAAGAGTTTTCCAACGATATGTTGAAGTCCGAAAAAGGCCTCCTAGAGTGAAAGTTATGGCTGATGAAAGTATACAGATCTTAAAGGTCAATAGGTAGGGTTCTTTGGCTCAAGATTCCACCTCTCCCTTATGTTTTGCAAAGAAATTTCTTTATTTTGGACTTAGGCATAATTTGGAATAAGTTCAGGACCTAGGTGTATTTGGGCCTAGTCAGAGGTTGGGCCACGTAGAAAAATTCCGAAGTGGAAATCACTCTTCCCCCTAACCCCCGACCAAGTGGGACCCTTTACTCGGGTGCATCACTCTAGTTGGACCCCAACCCTCGATCCATTCGGTACTTTGGCCTAGTTGGGAGGTCATATATTAAGGCAGTTTTGGCAAGAGTTCAAAGGAATGACCTCCATACCCTCGACCTATGTGGGACCAACTATAGGTTGCAAGCATTAATTTGTTGGAAAGGGTGATAGGTGGCACCAATTGAATTTTTCTACGTGGTATTAATGACATCAGTGTAGGGTAATGTGGAAAAATGATAATAGGACACATGGCATGTGATTTCGACATTTTCAAGTGGTCAAGTGGGCCAAATATGGGTGACACATGTCACCACTCAGGAGGTGCCATGTGGCCGATATGAAATCAACATGAGGTAGCAAAATGATGTGGCAAGATCTCCAGGTTCATGCCAAGGGGTCGGTTTAGTGATTTTTTCTTATGTATTTGGTTTTCGGTGAAAATAAAAAGAAAATGACAGTCAGGCACTAACCCCCACCTAGTCAATCCTTTGGTGTGTTGGACCATCGACTTGTCAGTGTTCGAAGAAATGGTTTGATTGATCGTCGACCTCCCACCCCTCCGACCAACATTGAAAGGTGAGTCCATATTTGGCATTAAAGCCATATTATGCAAAATAAGAAATATTTGGTAGGAACTTTATCAAAATTTAAAGGCCTGCTAAAAGCTGAAACCTCTGCTAAATTATACAAAAATTGAAATTGATCTCAGAACCACAAGAGCTCACTCACGTAAAGGAATTGAGGCTGATGACATTGCATTGTACTAATTCACAATTTTTGGTTAATGGAGTTGGTGGAGTGCATTATTTTAGTGATGGCTTTTCTCTACAATCTGCCCAAATGAAAAATGAAGTATTGATCCTGGTGCCATTTTGTATTAAATGGAAGAAATCCTTTCACATAAATGGAAAAGACTCAAGATCCTGTCAAATGCTATGATCTATACGGAGTTGGAGAAAACTCATGGTCTCAAGAAAGGTTGAAAAGAAATAATACGCCTTGCACCATACCAAAATTGAAAGAACTAGGTCCTTCAAATGTTCGGGAAAGTAAAGGCACAGTAAATGATCAAGTTAGTTGTGGAAATCAAATTTAACAAGCAATGTGAGCCATGTTGAAAAACTAAATTTTGCTAGTTTAATGAAAGAAACCATTTTGTGAAATTAAATTTACTAATTGTGTGCTTCTTTAATTATAATTGAAGTATTCTATTTCAATTAATGTATGATCTCAAACTATGAGGCTTTGTTGAATTCCTCCCTCTAAATAGAGATTGTGTGTGTGCCAAAGGGAGAGCTTATTGTGCAAAGCATAAGTGTGTTGCATGAAAGGGCTTGTATGCAGGTGTTGAATTGTGGAGTGGGTGTGAAATAAATAGAGGTTTTGTGAAGAAGTGTGTGCAATAGACATGAAAGACTAGGAAAGAGAGCAGTTGAGTTTGCATGGATGTAGAGTAGAGAGGAAGGAGTTGTAAGAGACAAAAAACGAGGTTATTTATGCATTTTTTTAATAGATATAGTTCATTGTTCTTAGTTTAAAATTTTTATGAAAAATAGGAAATTTGGCTGAAGCAGGTTGTGGCTTGCATTCATAAGATGTTGGTGCCTCTTGGCAAGTTGTGGATTGCTAATTTGAAGTTGGTTGGGGCCTCTTGTGAGCTTTTTCTCACAAAAAAATTGATGTAACTGAGTAGGAGCTAATATTTCATCATATTAACAAACAAGTTGGTGTTTTTCCCTTTTTTGGTTTGCATGTTAAATTTTCGTGTCCATGTGTGTATGCTGCTCATGTTAATGGTGGGTTTTGATATGAATGATTTACTTTGTTTCTTATGTTTTTGTTTGTGAATTATCGTATGGCTGATTGCCAAGTTAGAAGAGAAAATAAGAATTGAGATTATATGTTTAAATCAACATTAATTACTTATTCACCCTTCCTCTCAATAATTCCTTATTCCATCAATTGGTATTAGAGCCAAGTTCCTTCAAAAATCATTTAACCAATGGAAGATATATCTATAAGGAATCATTTCTAGACAAGAGAATCAAGATTCTTATTCAAGTAAGATATCGGTCTCCGATGGGACAAACTATGGTTTATGGAAGGTTAGGATGGAGGCCTATCTCATGTCCTTAGGTGTAGATTTTTGGAGCTATGTATTCATTAATTATGTTGTTCCAGCAATGCCTCATAAAAATGTAGATGGTAAAAATATTTATGGGAACAATGCATAGGCCAAGAATGCAATTCTCTTTGGTCTTAGTCAATTTGAACTAGTAAAATTAATGCACTATAAGTTAGTCAAAGAAGTGTGGGGCAAGCTTAATAAGATTCATGAAGGAGATGAAAATGTTAAGAAAGCCAAGCTTCAAACCTTTAGAATGAGGCTCGAGAACCTAAGGATGAATGAGGAAGAAATAATAAAAGAATATCTCCTTAGATTTGATGAATTAACCAACATGATTAGAGGACTTGGTGAATATCTCAAGGATGAAGTAGTTGTTCAAAATGCCATGAGATCTTTGCCTATGATATCCAATGCTAGAATTTTAGCCATCGAGGAGATGACCAACTTGAAAATCTCACAATGGACCAGCTACATGGAATCTGTAATGGCCTAAATCTACCTCAGGCTGAGAAAGGCAGGATCTAGGGTAACATCAAACCATGCTTAACCTGGTAGCTAGCCCTATCAGGTCGGGAGAGAGCTCTCTCCTTGTCAATCTCAGAAAAGATGACCAATGAAACTTGATATGACTGATGTAATAACTAATTTTAGGCTAGGTATGTGTACAGAGGTGTTTTATTGAATTTAAGATGCGTTTGTTGGCTCAATTGTCAAAGGCAAACTTGGGTCTGGGGAATGGACACAGTCTTGCAGAGATCTCTATGGGGTGAGGTAGGCAAATGGTTTAGCACTTCAAATTGAGTGAGATGGGGAGCTTTTAGACTGGTGAGGAGTTAGATAGGGCATGAAAGTCTCAGGGATCCTCTTCAAACAACTGAAAACATAGATAACTAAACAAGCCCTAGGTAGAGCCCTACAATTTCAATGTATTCTACCTTTATACTTGTTTGATTTAGTTAAGATGAAGCAAAAAGAGATAATGGCATACATAAATCACATGTAAACCTTTCAATTATAGAAGAAAACACAATACCAAATCAAGATGCCACAAGAATCCCATAAAGTGCTGCAAACCCTGGTCAATTCCTTTGCCAAACTGCTGAAAATGAATGTACAATAATGCTCAAAGCATTCACAAGAGTCCAAACTTTCTCAATGACTGAAAAAATATTAGATATAGGCATCAAACAACTCATGTTAGGCTTTAGGATTTTAATTCATGATTTTAGGAGCTGTTTCAACAAGATCTAAACTAAGAACTGAAAAGTAGGCAGTGGAACAGCATGCCTCTAAAACCTAGGAAACTGATTCATTTAGTTGCAAACTACTTTTTCATGATGAATCTACCTCTATGAGTGAAAATTTATCATAATTACATAAAAATCCATCAAGTCACATTAAATCACATCATTATTTTGACTATTAGAAAGAGAAAAGTCAAACTGTGAAGAAACTAAGCAAAAAATAGAGTTTTTTGGCCAAAATGAGCAAATTTTATCCTATGCGTCACGCTGATTTCCCTATACATAGTGCCTTTTTGCAGCTGATGTTAGAGGCCTTCCCGTGCACCAAATTTGCTCCAAGTGGGCTTGTTGGAAAGTTCTACCTGTCTACTTTCCAGAACAAGTGGAATTTCTGAATTTAGCCTCCATGTTCCCCTCCAAAAATGAGTTCTCCCAACACTGCTTCTTGTGTGTCCAAAAAGGGGAAGAAAGGTCATTTTTGAGGTGTTTTTGACCTGTTTGGAAGCTCAAAACCTGTCAAAATTTCTTGGAAATGTGAGGGAATTCATATTTTTCCATGAGAAATCCAAAAATGCAATCCATTTTGCAAAATTCTTAGCCAACTCAATTCGTATCGCTGGTGGCGCGGCGCATCAGATGAAAATTCCTGTGTTGCAAAATTTGATGCGTAGCGCCCTTTTGCAGACCAATTTTGGAGGCCTTATCGGTTTCCAAATTGGGTGCAGGATAGCTCGTTGGAAATATTATTGAATTTAATTTCCAAAAAAAATTAATTTTTCAATTTGGAGTTCATTTTCCCTGTCAAAAGTCAAATCTCACAAGACTGGTCAAAATGTGCAAAATGAGGCTGCTTAAAGGTAGAGTGTTGTTGCAGTCAACTTTTGAAGGTCTTATTCAACTCCAAATTGAGCTCATGATATCTCATTGGAAATATATTTGTGTCTAGTTATCATTTGACTCATCAATAAAGTCATATAGCAAACCAAGCTAGAATAAATCTTGATTTTTCCAAGGTCACTTCAGAGGTGCATCATTTCTCCTGAGGCAACTGTATTTTTGACATTTCTCTAAAACCATGACACCTGTATAAAAAGTGAAGGATTTTTTCTTCCTTGGCCTATTTTGGACAAAAACCTCTCTCATTTTTCCCAAATTCATCTTTTCTTGCTCAAAAAAATCATTGGAGTAAAACCTATCCTGATGTGTGGAACAAGGGATTTGTCGAAATGAAGCAAAATGAAGAGGACAACGGGCCTCTAAATTCTTGAGAAAATTTTGGGAAGTAGGGAGGGATGTTAGGAAGTAGGGGAAAGTGGAATTTAAAATATTGAGTGAGGGAAAGGGGTCCAAAAGGGCAAACACAAGCCTAGCCTAGAAAATTGTCAAGTTGTAGCAAGAAACTAGGGTTTGTACGAAATGAGGAATTTGAGGGATATCAGTGATGGGAAGTGTTTAATAAGGTACATTAAGGATAGGGGAAGGTGTATAAACATCAGGATACAATTTTTGCTAATGATTTGACCATCCAAGAGAAATTACCTTCAAAACCCTAGGAGAGGGAAATGAACCTTACCTAGGCACAACTGAAGCATGAACAAGGTGTAAAATGACCCACTGGAACCTGACATGATGATGACAACCCTCTGAATGATGGTACACTTAGCTGAATGGTGACATGGACCGACATTTTGACAACTTTGACAGGAGTAAAAGAAAACCCTAGACCTAATACCTAGTGACCAAATTTTACTTGAAGACTCACTGAAATGACAAAATTTGACCTTGACACCTTAAAATCACTTTGTCAGAGCATGTTTGATCATTGGAGGAAGGCTGCAAAGACTGACACTAACAGAATCCTTACAACCTATGATGAGATTAGGTAAAGAGAAGATTGAACCAAAGGAGGAAACATTCAAAGTGTCTAAGAAGACTAAGAAGCACAAAGATCACCGAGAATGTTATAGTTGTGAATTTGATCAAGAGATAACTCATTTTTCCATAAAATTAAAACATGGTTCAGGTAAGTATAAAGGAGATGTCATTTAATGCCTTATCTCTGGAATGATAGGGAAGTGATCTAAGGCAACAAATTGACGGCTCTGCTGAAAATGGCGGCATCGTTTGTTAATGGTCAGGACCGCAAGGGAACCAAGGTCTGTGTGACGGGTGCGTCTGGTTTCGAGGCCTCCTGGCTCGTAAGGCTGTATGACGACAAGGGCAAAACTGTACACGCTTCTGAGCGCGATCCATGGGGGTTTCAACTTGCTTCCTCCCTGCCCGCCGATACTTTTGACTTGCAGGCACACGCCGGTTCGAAGGGACTTCAGGAGAAAGCCATTGCGGATCATTGCGGAAACCATGTGAGAGACTATGCCTCGAAGGGTTTGAAGGAAAAAGCGGCAGGCGACTCCATGGGAAGAGCCATCCAGGGCATAAGGGCAGAGTTTTTCTTTCGATTCTGTCCAGAATCGATGATTGCAGTCCCTGTTGTTATTGTTATTGTGACTATCAGGGTCCATAGAGAAAGGAGATGGAGAGCGGGTGTGCTTAGGAGCTTGGATTTCCATTACCAGCTTCGAATACCACTTCTGTCAGGAACCTCTAAGGTTACGGGGCAAGTGTTTGACAAAATGCCCAACCCAGATTTTTCTATTAACAGAGGCCTTTTCTTCAGTAAAAATGGAGCTTTCAGGCTGGAAAACGCAGCTTATATTTAAGGTATGATGGAAAAACCCTTTTTATAGAATATCAGAATGCTGTTCTATCAATATATGAAGTAGATCTGAGCACCTACTTACCATGGGGCTCTGCCTGGGAACCATTACCAAGGGACAGCCAGATCTGGAAACCCCATGGGATGGAAAAAATTAAAAAAACAGGGGAATGCCAGGGTAAAGATTGGATCCAGATCTTCATCAAACAAACAGGAGGCAGCCACTGCTGCATGCGACTCAGCAAAAATTCAAACATACAAGAGCTAAAAAACAAAATACAAATCCAACTGGGAATTCCCATAAGACTCCAGAACCTGATATGTGCAGGGCGTAGCTTACAGGACCATCTTACTCTACAGGAATATGGGATCTGTCAGGATACAACCATATACCTTAATCTACGACTGCGTGGAGGCTGCAATGGTTCTGGCTCAAAAACCTCAGGCTCCTTTCGTGATGCAGTAAAGGGGAAGGGAAAGATGCAGGACAAACCAATGTTACCACCAGAACAACCTGGGCCACATATAGTAGAACAAAAACTGGAACATGCAATGCTCCAAGTTACTATACCGGAGGTAACTGAAATACACTCTGATTTCACAAAACATGCTGTAATATGTAGATTCAATGGTTTCTGGCCAAAATCAGACGCTTTACATCAATGGATACATTCCCGCTGGACTCCAGAATGTAATATATACCTATGTTCAAAAGGTTTTTTTATTGTTCAATTCCACACAGAGGAAGAAAGGGATAGCATCATCAATGAGGGGCCTTGGTTTTGGGGTAGTGCAGGTCTCTTTATTACCCCATGGTTTGCTGATTTTGATCCAAATACTATGAAAATCACAACAACACCTGTTTGGGTGAGGCTTCACAACCTCCCATTACATCTCTGGCACCCCACAGTATTATATGCTATTGGGAATTCCTTGGGGAAACTCCTAAAAGTTGATGAAGACAGAAATAGCAGAGGGATATACACTTTTGCCAGAATTTGCGTTGAAGTGGACTTGAGTCAGGGGCTGCCTGATAAAATATCATTAATCTATAATAACACTGAGAGGATACAGCCCCTAGACTATGAAAACACAGCATTCAGATGCCGTAGCTGCCGGCAAACAGGGCACCTTCAAAATTCTTGCCCACTGACCAGAAAGAATACAAAAGGAAACAAAAAACAGCAAAGAAAACCAAATGGGTGGCAGAACACAGAACCGCTGGAAGAAGAGGACAATCAGCCAGAGCATAATGTGAATCAAGAGGAACCGGATATAAATATGGAACAGAATGGTACACATGAAGAAAAAGCACCAGACCCGCAAATGGAGGACCATGTTCGGCAGCAGGAATCGCCACGGCCGGATGCTTGTGGCAACAAAAGAACCCATGGATCAGAAGGATCAGAATCCGACAAAGAACCACCAGCGAACACGCAGGAATACTCACGGGCCATCATTGTTCCCCCTTCGGACTCACAGGGTTGGCGTAGGGTGGAGAAGAAGAAAGGTAGAAAAGTATAGGCTTTGATGATAACTGTAATTTTTTATTCTTTTTTCGTGTATACTTGTCCAATTCATGGACAGCTATCTGCATATGCTCTAAGCATCTACAAAATGTAATTTATTTCAATATGAATATAAATTACGACTTTTTTCCACGTGAAAAAAAAAAAAAAAAAAGTATAAAGGAAAGTTATCATTTAAATGATTTTATTGTGGAAGATTTGGGAAATTTTCTTCCAAGTATCCTTATAAAGAAATTCCAAACAAGGATAAGGTTCAGAATCTCAGAGACAAAGCTCATAAATATTAGAAGAAAAAATCCTTCAAGAATAATGGGCTCTACTCCAAAGAAGACAGTTTAACATCATAAGGAAACAATGAGGATTGTTTTGAGGATGAGCCTAATGAGTGTTAACTCATGGAATTCAAAGCTAACTCCAAATCCAATAATGACTCAAACCTTGAGGAAGAAAAATAAGGAGTACTGGATCTCAAAGGCGAGCTCATGAGTCCTCCTGATGAGATAAAGAAGGCCAAAAAGAAGAACAAGCAACTAAAAGAGAAATTGCTGTGATTTAAAGAAGGTATGTACAAATTTGACAATGAGGAGTTTATTTTTCAAAGAGAAAAACTTGAAGAGCCATTAAAGGAAAAGACAACCTAACTCTTCAATTAGAAGAAAAAAAATACCTATGAAAAACTAGAGGATGAGAATAGACTCTTGAAACAAGAGTTGATCAAGAAACAAGAGGAGGTGATTTTAGAAACATGTAAAGGAGAAATTTTTTCTTTGAATTCCAAGTTAGAAGAAGCAAAATGAAAGGAAGAGGTTCTAAATTATTTGGTTCTCGAATGGGAAGAAAACTATCACAATCTAGAAGCATAAATTGTTTCTTTGAGGGAAAACCTTAAGAAGTTAAAAGTTGAGAAGGATTTGGACAGAAAGCTTGTTAAAAAAACAGTGAAATTAAATCATATTTGGAGTAGTCAAAGATCTCTAGAGACTCTAGAGAGCAAGTTAGGTCTAGGATACTCTAAATCACAAAAGTATTATAAAGGAAAGACAATTTTCAAGTTTGTAGGATTTGAAGCCCCCCAGAGTTTTGCAAATTTGTTATAAGGTAGAGACAATGAAGATAAACAAAAACAAATATAAAGAAGCACTCGATGTTGGAGAAAGAATAAGAATTTATCAAATACATTTCCACACAAAAATGTAAGCCAATCAACAAGACAACAAAGTTCCAACCAACCAACTCAAGCTCGTCAATTTTTAAATATCATGAACCCATGGTTGTTCTATGGTCATTACGATAAATGTCATATATTGGACGTAAATCTATTAATTGTAGATTTGTTAAAGTTGAAAGAGATGAAAATTTCAGATATAGAAATGATCAAAATCCTAGAGTTCAAGACTCATTCCCTAGGAATAGAAATCCTTTCTCTCCCCTGATGGATGTAATTGAATGCTTTAAGTATAATAAGTTTGGGCTGAAGAAAAGTGAGTGCATAAGTAAGTTTGAGTACTCCTCTAAACCACAAAACTCTGAGCAACCAACTTTCTTTAAGGACAAGAGGAGTTGGAAGGAAAATACCGAGAAAAAAAGGAATGTGGACTTGCTTTTTCTATACATGATCAAGAAAACATATGGTATGTGGATAGTGGTTCTCTAAACATATGATTGGGGACAAGAGTAAATTCTGGTTTCTAAAAGAAAAAAGATAAAGGAAATATTGTCACCTTTGGAAATAATTCTCCAACAAAAATTAAGGGGAAGGGCATAGTCAGTCTTGATGAAAATACCAAGGCCCAAAATGTGTTGTATGTGGAAGGAATCAAGCGCAATTTTCTCAGTTAATTCAAATGTGTGATAATGGATGTAATGTGTCTTTTCGATATAAAGATTGTGAGATATGAAAAGCAGAGAATAGGAAGCTTGTGGGAAAGGCAATCATGACTTACAACAATGTATATGTGTTTGATGATTCCATAATGAGTTGTTGCATGAGTAATACAAATCACGCTTGGCTATGGCATAGAAGAATCGGTAATATAAATTTTGATAGCCTAATAAAGATCAATGAAATAGAAGCAATCAGAGGATTTCCAAGATTCTCAAAGCCCGATATCTCAGTACAAGTCCTGTCAGTTTAGCAAGCAGAAAAGGGCTCATTTTAAGAAAAAGGAATTCTCAACCTTTAAACCTCTAGAGCTAGTTGACATTGATATTTGTGGCCCTACAAGGAAAAATAACCCAAGAGGAGAAAGGTATTTTATTTTATTTATTGATGATTTTACCAAGGCCACCTAGATAATGTTATTGAAAGAAAAATCAAAAGCTCTGAAAAAGTTCAAAATATTTAAAGCTTAGGTTAAAAATGAGAAAGATATAAATATTAAATGCTTAAGATCATACATAGGGAGAATTCACCTCAAGTGAGTTTGAAGATTATTGTGAAGAACATGGCATAAGGAAGCAGTACTCAATGGCCAAAACTCCACAACACAATGGAGTTGTAGAGAGAAAGAACATGACAATTCAGGAGATGGCTAGAGAAATGATGGATGAAGGGGAGGTTCCACACACCTTCTAGGGAGAAGAAACACAAGCAACTATCTATCTAGCAAACATGACACAACTCAGGCCTAACATTGATAAGACTCCCTATGAGTTATGGAAAGGGAGACCAACATCAGTGAAACCTTTCAAATTATTCGGGAGAAAATGTTATATCAAGAGAAATGATAAAGATCTTGGGAAATTTGATTCTCAAGCTGATGAGGGTATATTTCTTAGATACTTGGTCAAGAGTAAAGGCTAAAAATTCTTCAACAGGAGGAAAAAAAGGATTGAATATTGCTTTGATATTGTAATGAATGAAATACTTCCATGATCATAACCATCTAGAGAAAATGAGAACGCAGGTGAAGAAGAAGATTCAACCTTTGGATTCTTAGATGAAGAAGAACCAAAAGTAGAGGAAGAAGAAAAAGAAAAAGAAGAGACAACACAAAGGCATAAAAGTCATCTCGGTATGTGTAGGAAAAATACCCAGAAATTCAAATTATTGGTGATCGCAGAATCATGTTCAAACTAGGAGGAAATTCCTTAGTGGTCTGAGTTGCGAAAACCTTGCCCTGTTGTCACAAATTGATCCCAAAAATCTTAGTTAGGCAAGTGAAGACAAGTTATGGGTGGAAGCAATGACTAAGGAGTTGGAAAAAATCAAGAAAAATGACACTTGGGATCTTGTCGCTAGACCCAAAGACAAAAACATTATAGGAACCAAATGGGTCTTTAAAAATAAGCTAAACAACGAAGGACAAGTGATAAGAAACAAAGAAAGACTAGTATGAAAAGGGTATGCACATATAGAAGGAATAGATTTTGGAGAGACCTTTGCACCTATAGCAAGATTGGAAGACATCAAAATGTTTCTTGCCTTTTCCAGTCTTAAGAATATCAAGGTATATCAAATGGATGTGAAATCGGCCTTTTTCAATGCCGATTTGGAAGAAGAAGTATATATAGAACAACCAAAAGGGTTCGTGCTCTTAGAAAAAAAAGATCATGTTTGCAGACTAAAAAAGGATTTGTATGGGCTAAAACAAACCCCTAGAGATTGGTATGCCAAATTGGACAAATATCTCCAGCAACAAAGTTTCAAAAGAGGGACTGCAGATAGTAATTTTTATATAAAATTTGAAGATGATCATTTGTTGGTTTTTGTAATTACATGGATGATATTATTTTTGGTAGTGATTTGGAATAGATGGGACACTAATTTATTGATTCTATGCAAAAATATGTGTCTATGATAGGATAACTATCCTTCTTATTTGGGCCGCAAATTACTCAATATAAAAATGGCATCTTACTCTCCCAATCCCATTATTTAAGTGAAACACTAAAGAAATTTGGGATGGAAGAATGCAAGCCAGTTAGTACTCCCATGGTTATTGACTGTAAGCTATGTAAGGAGGATGAAGCTCCTCTTGTAAATCAAACAACCTACATATCAATGATAGGAATCCTGTTGTACATCATTGCCTCTAGACCAGACATAATGCAAGTTGTGGGTCTAGTGGCCAGATTTGAAGCCATCCGTAGGAAAAACCATGTTAATGCTCTAAAAAAAAAATTCAAATACTTGCAAGGCACAACAGACTATGGCTTGTGGTATGTTAGGAGTAAATATTTTAAGTTAAAAGCTTATATTAATGCTAATTGGACAGGTAACCTTGATGACAAGAAAAGCACCTCTGGAGCAATATTCTTTTTGGAAGATTGTCTTGTCTTGGGTCAGTAAAAGAAAAGACTCAACCTCATTATGTATGACTGAAGCTAAGTACATTACTGCATCCACCTACCAAACACAAATTATTTGGATGAAGTAAACCTTAAAGGACATCAAGGTAGAATTGAATGATTCAATGCCAATCATGTGTGAAAACGCTAGTGCTATGAATATCTCTGAAAATCCTGTAAAGCATTCAAAGACCAAGCATATTCCAATTAAGTTCCATTTCTTAAGAGAATAGGTTGTTGCTAATGTTGTTTGAATTTAATATGTGGCCAATAATGAGAAGCTTATAGATATATTCATAAACCCACTAGCACGAGAACCCTTTGAATATCTTAGGCAACAAATAGGAGTTGTTTATCCTACAACCAAATGACTCAATTTGAATGAGTATTGGTAGCTACTCAACTTGTTAGATCAATTAAAGAGTAGGTTTCAAAGTTTCAAGGGTAGTCTCTTTCATTGGGTGCATCCTTTGCCATTGATGTCAAAGGGGGAGAACAAGGTTCTGAGTGGAATGATCAATGATGACAGGGAGAGTGTAGAGATGGAGAGAACCCTTTTTGGTTTTATGGGGCCCTGCTATAATGGAACTATTTCCATCAATGCCAAAGGGTAATATTGTTGGAAAATTGACATTGTTAGGATGGTAGATGGCATAAAGAGTGTTGGCATTGATGTCAACTTGGATATCATTGATGTTAGATGCATAGTATGTTCAACATTGATGTGGTGTGTTTCCTATTCAGTTGGAGTTGGAGCCTTAGCTAGAGTCAAAGGGGGAGATATATCTTTGATTTTATTTTTTCCTTAGGTGATCAATTCAAATGCTCCTAGAAATGGCACAATTGGATAGTGCTGAGAAAGAGCTTCCCAACATTATGTTGAATTCCGAAAAAGAATTCCTAGAGAAAAAGATATGGTTGGTAAAAATATGTAGATCTTAAAGGTCAATAAGCAGGGTTCCAGGGCTCAAGGTTCCACCTATCTCTTGTGTTTTGCAAAGAAAAAAATTTAATTCAAACTTAGGCGTATTTTTTATTAAGGTCAGGACTTAAGCATACTCAGGCCTAGTCAAAGGTCTGGTCACAGAACAAAATTCCAAAGTGGAAATCCCTCTGGCCCTTAACCCCCTACAAAGCGGGACCCTTTACTCGAGTGCATCACTCTAGTTGAGCCTTGATCCCCAATCCAATAGGAATTTGGCCTAGTCAAGAGGTTGGCCAGTCGGGAGGTTGACTATTCAAGTAGTTTTAGCAAGAGTTCAAAGGACCGACCCTAGACCCTAGATCTACGTGGGACCATGTATAGGTGGCAAGCATTAATTTTTTGGAAAGGGTAATAGGTGGCACCACTTGTAGGTGGCCATGTGGTTCTAATGACATTAGCGCAGTGTGATGTGGCAGTTTGGGAAGAGGACACATGGCATGTGTTTTTGGGATTTCAAGTGGTCAAGTGGGCCAAATGTGGGTAATATATGTCACTACTCAGGAGGCACCATGTTGCCTAGATGACGCCAACATGACGTAGTAAGATGATTTGGCAAGAACTCGAGGTTTGCACTAGGGGGTCGATTTAGGGAAGTTTTCTTGTATATTTAGTTTTTGGTGAAAATAAAAAGAAAAGGACAGTGAGGCCCCAACCCTAACCTGGTCGAGCCTCCAATGAGTCGGGCCATCGGTTTGCTGGGGTTTGAAGAAATGGTTTGACCAATACCTGACCTCCAACCCCTCGACCAACATTGAAAGGTGAGTCCATATTTGGCATTGCAGACATCTTAAGCATAATAAGATATATTCAGCAGTTGTTCTATCAAAATTTAATGGCATGCTAAAAAATTTAACCTCCATTAAATCCTACGGATGTAGAAATTAATATCATAACCATATGATGCTCACTCACACAATGAATTAAGTTCAGCGACACTGCATTGTACTAATTCATATATTTTGGTCAATGGAGTTGGTGGAGTGCATTATTTTAGTGATGGATTTTCTTTGTAGTCTGTCCAAATGAAAAACGAAGTACTCCTGGTGCCATTTTGTACTAAATGGAAGAAATCCTTTCACATAGCTAGAAAAGGCTCAAGATCTTGTCAAATGCCATGATTTGTATAGAGTTGAATAAAAATCATGGCCTCAATAAATGTTGGAAAGACATAGTATGCTCAGCGCCATACCAAAATTGAATGAACTAGGTCCTTCAGATGTTAGAGAAAGTGAAAGGCATAGTCAATGATAAAGTTAGTTGTGGGAATCAAATTGAACAAGCAATGTGAGCCATGCTGAAAAATTAAATTTCACTCATTTCGTGAAAGAAACTTTTCTGTTAAATTAAATTCATTGATCATGTGTTGCTTTAATTTTAACTAAATTATGTTGTTTCAATTAATGTATGATCTCGAACTATGAGGCTTTCATAAAGTCCTCCCTCTGAATAGATATTATGTGTGTGTAATGAAGGGAGAGCTAAGTGTGTAGATAAGAAGTATGTTGTATGAGAGGGCTTGCATGCAAAGTTGAATTATGGAGTGGGTGCGAAAGCAGTAGAGGTGTTGTGAAGAGTAGTGTGTGGAAAAAAGATGAAATAATAGAAAAGAGAGAATTTGAGTGTGTGTGGATGTAAAGTAGAGAGTAAGGAGTTGTAAGAGATAATGGACCAGGCTCTTTATGCCTTTTTATAATAGATACAGACCATTGTTCTTATTGTGAAAATTTTATGAAAAATAAGATAGTTGGTTGAAGTAGGTTGTGGTCTACGTTTATAAGAGGTTGGTGCCTCTTGGAAAATTGTGGCTTGCTAATTTGTGTTGGGTGTGGAGCCTGATTATCTTCCTGATTCAAAGGTATTATTTCAGTTGTGTTTGGATCTTATTCCCTCATGGGGGGGTGTGGGGGGGCGACAAAGATTCTTTAGAGCCTCCTACCCTGGTAGGGGTTACCAAAAATTAGATGAAAAATTGTCTTGTAAAATATTGTAATTTCATAGTCAAACTGGTTTGTTCATTAGGCGGAAGATCTAACGATAGAAATTTTGTTAATTTGGGGTTTTTTTCCCTAGAAGGAAACCCTCGGTTAATATGAGGTAATTGTATTGATGTTGTGTATTATTCTATATGAGAAAAAATGAGGAGATTGTGTGAGAGTGAAGAGGAAATTACAACGGATTTGTTGTAGGTTGTATCTCTTCATTTTGCTAGATAATATAAAAGGAAGGACCGACTGTTTCTTCATGGACATAACCCAAATTGGGTTAGCCATGTATATTTGTGTCTCTCTTGTTTTATGATTTTCTGTGTTTGCGTTTCCACAATATTTTATTTGTTCCATTTCTCAGTTATTTAATTTCTAACAATTTGAAAGGGTTTGGGGCCTCCTATGAGTTGGTGCTCACAAATAAATTGATGTAACTAAGTAGGAGCTTAGATTACATCATATTAGAAAACAAATTGGTGGTTTTTCCCTTTTGAGTTTCCACGTTAAATTTCTATGTCCATGTGTGTATGTTGCTCATGTTAATGGTGTGTGCTCATATGAATGCTTTACTTTGTTGCTTATGTATTTAGTTGTGAATGCTCATATGGGCGATTGCCAAGTTAGAAGAGAAAATAAGAATTGGGATTACAAGTTGAAATTAGCATTAATTAATAATTCAAACCCCCTCTCAATAATTCTTATTCCATCAATTGTGGGGATATGTATGGGATCCATATTGGTTAAGCCAAAAGTCATAAAATCCTAACCATGGCCAATGAATTTGTTAATAACCATCAAGGTCCTGCAGAGGATAGGTTTGCACACCAGGAAGCACAACTCACAGATATAAACCATTATGGGAACCTTCTCATGGTGGCCCAATAAGCTTAGAATATTTGGAGAAGATGGAGGTTCTAATGCAGAGATCATATATGAGGGGATATCCTGATATTAGGAATAAAAAAAGAGGGAGTCTAAGAAAGAACTCAAAAAGGATCAACCTAGTTTGAGTTCCATGAAAATTCATAGTCCTTATTGAATATGGAAGTGAAGGTTGACACCAAGACATATCAAAGCTAGATTGACACTTTCAAGTTAAGTCACTAGTTGTGGTAGGTAGAGGTTTGTTTTAGTGTTCATAGTATAGAGGAAGAACATAAAATTTCATTTTCTCGTTTGAAATTAGAAGGCCAGGGCCATGACTTGGTGGGAAATCCACACAGAAACCTTAAGGCTGGAGGGATATCCTCTAGTGACTAAGTGGGAGGATTTCAAATCTCTCATAAAGTCCTAGTTATACTCTATTAGGTATGTTGAATACTAGTCAATCCAGTGGCATTACTTCAGGCATAAGCAGGGGAAAAGTGTATAGGAATACTCCACTAACTTAGGAATATGGCTATAATGTTGTATATATCCCCAAGGAAACCATAAATACTCCTTAATTATATAGGGATATACATAGCCATCCGTGGAAGCACAATTATGTTGTTCAAACCCAGAACAATTGATGATACCTTTGTACTAGAACAATGCCTAGAGAACATAGGCTTGAATAAAGGGAAATCAAGTGGGTCAAAGCATAAGGAGCACCAAGAAGCTTCCAAGGAGGTGAAGAATAAGTGGAAATGGGGAAATACACAAATACATTAGCCATAGCACATGAGTGCAATAATCCCAGTAACCACTATAACATTGACAACCATACAACATATAAGTGTTGGAAGTTGCATCCAGAGCTCAAATCAAAGAACCGAAAGGAATATGGTAAGAAGTAAAATCTCTTGGACACATATTCTAATAATTAGGTGGAAAGTAGCTAAGGAATGTATGAGAACATTTTTTGTACATCAGTGCAAAAGAACGAAATGACTAGAGTATTCCATATAAAGATACAAGTCAAGAAGATGTAATTGATGCTATATTCGACTCAGGATCACAAAATAAACTCATAGCAACATATCTAGTCAAGAAATTGTGAATGGAGACTCATGACCACTAACCTGTATCCATTGGGATGAGTAAACAAGAAGACAAAGATAAAGGTAACCAAATCATGTTGAATCAAATTTTCTATTAGTGTTAAGTTGATTGATGAAGTAGAATTTGGTGTAATTCCACTAAATGTATGGGGTGTTTTGTTTGAGAGACACTATATGTACATGCGAGAAGAGATCTTCATATGGAGAGCCAACCAATACCACCTCATCAAGGATGAAAAATTCTTCATCATCAAAGCACACAAGGGCAAGGCAAAGTGTAAATTTTTAGGGCTAGATTGTTCTATGCTATAGATAATTGCATTTTTAAACTCTTCATCATTTACATATTACATTCACCCCATAAAATCATAATATCATTAGTAATTATGTAGAGATAAAAATAACATCAACAATGTAGAGGAACACAAATGAACAATAGAAGAAAAGCATACACAATAGAGATACTAAGATTTAGTTTAGAGACTAGGGAAAAACCCCGCAAGGGGGAAAACGCAACCAGATTATTCTTCTTAGATATTCATCAATTGTTCATCTAAGATATAAAGTACAATGAAATACATCAATCACATTAGGCCTCCTAAGTCCAACCCAAGTCAATTCATGACTTTGATTATTAATTGAATGAAACAAGTCCGAGAGAGAGGTTCTATCATATCACTGCCATATACAATATCCAATTTTCCATAGAGACAATGTCACATCTTTCATCCATCACGATATCACTGTCACAGTTACACTTTCATGTCATGGATACTGTCATATCAAGATCACTATTATGCATCATTCATTATATCGTTGTCATCATGTATCATAAGCAAGGTCACTGACACATGGATCATGGCAAGATTATTGTCACATGTATCAGTTGAACATATACATAACTACCATCATGCATCTTAATACCAAATTCATTTTCATCGCGGATCTAGGTTACATAACCAAGTCACTGCCATGGTCATCTATCTAAATCCTTGTTATGAAACAGGGTCACTATCTATGTTACTATCAGTCACCAATAAGGGTTATTATCATAGTTAGGGTTATTGTTCTTTATATCAAGGATCAATGTCATGCTTTCAAGTCACTGTCATATAAATTACAACCATGTCATATACATCCCTGTCATATCAAAGTTCATTTCTATGCAAAGGGCTATTGTCATATGATATCATCACTTAGTCATGTTATTATTGTCATATGAATCATGGTCTCACAATATATAGTTAATTGTTCATACATTGTACAAGAGTTACAAGGTGTGAGCCATAGCATAAGCCATAACATAAGTTATATAAACCATCAAATAAAGTGTGTGAGCGTCAAAATAGATGCGAACTTTATCAACAATACATGTGAGTCATTGAACTTATTATGTGAACGACTAACTAAAAAAAAAGACCCATATAATGCTAACCATTATGAGAATGCAAGCCATACTGAATAGAATGTGGACCATAGACAAGATGTAGCGATCCATTGTGCAAGCATGTGAGCCAGAAAAACAACAAACCATTGTGTAGTGCCAAGCTACAGATGCAGGCTACAGTGTGAGCCACTGATGTATAGATCTGAGCCAGAGGGTAAGAGTGCGAGCTACAAGATAAAACTTATAATGTCTGAGATGTATTTTGAGTCATTGTAATGAGAGTTACAAGCCACTTTAATGCGAGCACATAATTATAGTGTGAGCCACAAATCATACAAACCACAAGATTACAATGTGAGCCACAAATCATAGGAACCACAAGATGCACAGTGCGAGCCACAAATCATATGATTCACAGGAAATATGTATCCCAATGAAATGATATCATTGAATGATGTCACTATATCAAACAATGTTGCTGTGAAAGATGTGATGCCACATTAATCCAAGCCACTTTGTTAGAGATGCAATACCATTTTAGAATTGATACGAGTGAGTCTGACACAGAGAATATAGAGTGATCCTACCACATGGAATATATGAGCGAGTCTACCACAGAGAATATAGAGCGAGCCTCGGGTTTGTAATGTGAACCATACAAGGTATACAAGCCACAAAAGTATAGTGTGAGCTTCTTGAGATAATGCAAGCCACACACACACACACACACACATATATATACATACATAGATATATATATATACATACATACATATATATATATATATATATATATATATATATATATATATATATATATATATATATATATATATATATATATATCTGTGTGTGTGTGTGTGTATATGTATATATCTATATTCCCTTGATTGAATGAGAATGACCTTTATTGGAGCCGAATTGAAATATTTGGAGGGAAAACCACAAGTTTGAATTTTCTCATAATATATTTTTCTTAATAATTGCTTGCCTAGATTTTGTGCCATATTAGTAATAATATTTCTTTATCTATTTGGAATTCTTATTTTTGGACAAGGAGGGCTTCTCTTAGGTCTTAGGGGTCATATGGGAAATTCATCCCATAGCTACCCCAATTTTCAACACAAATGTCTCATTGGTAAGTTCCAACTAGACCTAAAAGTTTATCAATTCTAGAAATAAATATGTTTTGTTATTTTTAAGATAAAATAAGTCTGTAGAAGAGTCATGAGAGCTAAGTCATCCCTAGAAGGGTGCACTAAGGAACAAAAACAAAAATTGGAAGAGTAGATAAAAGAATATGAGGGTGTGTTTAAGGAGCCTAAATGGATACCATCAAAGAGGGAAGTGGAGCATGAGATATAGCTATTTCTGGAATCTCCATTGCCAAACATTTTGTTGTATAAGTCGTTTGTTGTAGAGGCAAATGAGGAGAAGAAGCAGTTGCAACAACTACTGGAATATGATGTCATTCGACCAAGCACCTAGGTTACCCATCATAATTGTGCTAAAGAAATATGGGACTTGGCAAATGTGTATTGATTAGAGTGTGTTAAAGGAAGTCATGCTCAAGAATAGGTACCCCCTACCTAGCATAGATGATTTGCCAGATTAGTTGCAACAAGACAAATGCTTCACCAAGCTAGACTTAAAGTCAGGGTATTACCAGGTTTAAATCAGAGAAGAGGATACTTGGAAGACTACCTTCAAAACTAGATAAGGTTTGTATGAGTGGTTAGCTATCTAATTTGTCCTATGTAATGCACCAACTATGTTTATGAGGTTGATGAATGATATACTTAACCATTTTATAGATCCATTTATTATTGTTTATTTGGATGATATACTGATATAAAATTCTACCTAGGAGGAACACATCTCAAATTCGATGCAGGTGTTAGAGACATTAAAGAAGCGCCAATTATTGGGAAATACAAAGAAGTGTGAGTTTACACAACAATCTTTGGTGTATCTGGGATATGTGATAGGTGGAGATCTAAGGATAGATCTTGCCAAGATGGAGGCCATCATGAAGTGGTTGGTGCCTAGTAATGTTTTTCAGGTCAATATTTCCATTGGGTCAACATAGTACTTGATGAAATTCACAACCTCCTTTTCAACAGTAGTAGCACCACTTCACAACATAATAGTGAGTGGTAAGAGTTTCTAGTGAGGAAAGGGTTAGTAGAGGACCTTTAAAGCATTAAAGAAGAATATTAGTAAAACATTGTTTCTAGAATTATCATAATTGTAGTAGTATATTCAGATTGGATCATTATATTGTTTTCCATCCATCTCAGTGCTTTCAAAGTGGAAAAAGTGGAGGAATTAGATCTTAGGACCAGTTTTATTAGCGGGACCTAGTTTGGAAAATTGGGATCTAAAACCTTTCGAGAGCATTTTTAGGCATCAAACAATGTTTTTGGGGGTAAAACTTTGCCAATTTAGTCATGTACATTTTTTTCTTATTTTGCACACAGATACCTTTCCAATGGCGCAAAAATCGCCTCAACCAGAGTCTGTATGCAAAAGTTATGCCACTTGGAATTTGACCTTCCTGTTTGGGCCACCATAATTTGAGAGGATGCCACGTTAGCCCCCATTAATCATGGAAAAGGGGTTAGCTAGGTGATCATGATGAAGAATACTCTAGAAGATTCGATATCGTAACCCTAGTTAAGAGTTGAGGTAGACAAACCTAACCACTAGTAGGCTATCAAATTGTGTTATAACCAAGCCATTAGGAGGAAAATGGGTTCCATTCTTTTCGAGTGCACTTGTTCCATAGACAAGAAGAGAAGTTGAGAGGGATAGGGAGAGAGCTTACAAAGATTATTTTTACACTATAGTAGCTCATGGAGCACATGCCTTACTTCTTTGTACTTGAAACTATTTTCTATTCAAAGAAAGAGAGTAGAGTGACACCACCATCCAACTGGATTTTCTCTTGAGAGGGTTTCCTAGGATATATCTTGTGTTCAATGTGGTTTCATGATTTTTTTATTTCATTGTTCCCTATTTTATGCATAAATTTTAATTTAAATTCATACACAATAAAGAATATTCTACATATCCACAAATTTAAAGAGGATATATCCTAATAGTGTATATTTTCATACTCTTAAGTATATATTTATCAGATTTGTTGTGAAAAACTACCTAATGGAATATCCATGGTAGTTTGTTGATCATATTGGTAATATATTCAGATTTATTTGGGTATATTGCAGGGATTTTCAAGGGATTTAGATCAGCTAAGCCAAAACTTAGAAAACCCTAGTCATGGACAATGAATCTATGAATAACCCTTGTGATCTTGCATAGGATGGGTTTTTTTTGCTGGAAGCACAAGTTACAGATATAAGTCGTAATTTGAATATCCTCATGTCAGCTATAAGCAATAATATTAGGTTATTTGGAGAAGATGGGGGTTATAATGCAGAGTACCGATTAGAGGGGAGATCAGAAGATTGGGAAAAAAATTGAAAATGAGTTCAAGAAAGGACCCAAAAGAGATCAACCCAGTTCAATTGTCATGAACCATTCATAGTCCCTCTTCAAAATGGAGGAAAATTTCAATATTAAGTCATACCAAGGTGAGATCAACGCTCTCAAGCTAAACCATTGGCTACAACAATTATAAGTTCATTTCAATGTTCATGATATAGAGGAAGAACAAAATATTTCATTTGCACGACTGAAATTAGAGGGTCATGCTTTGACCTAGTGGGAAGGCCACATGGAGACCATGAAGTTAAATGGATATCATCTAGTGACTAATATGGGTCCTTTATCGGGTATGTAGAGAACCAGTGGATCTGGTGGCACTACTTCAGGAAGCTTTATGGGAAGAGTGTATAGGAGTACACCATAGAGTTAAAAAGAAGGCCATAATGTTGGGTATCTCCCCAAAGAAACCATATATACTCCTAAATTATTTGGGGCTACAAAAGCAAGTGATGATGTTCAAGACCAGATTGGTGGATGAGGCTTGTGTACAGGCATAGTACTTGGGGAACATAGACCTAACGAAAGGGAAATCAAGTGGATTGAAGTAGATGGAGAAATATGACACTTTTAAGGAGGGGAAGAAGAAGTGGAAAGGGAAAAAGATACAAATATGGCAACAAAAACACACCAATGAAAGATCCTAGCAACCATTACAACATTGGTGACCATACAAAGGAGAAGTTTTGGAAGTTTCATCCAAAGCTTAACTCAAAGAACAAAAAGAAAGACAATAAGAAGAAGAATCTCATGGCCACCAATTCAAGAAACCAGGTTGAAAGCAACTCAAATGTGGATGAGAATATCAATTGTACGTTAGCACAGAAGGAGGTGAATCCGAGTAGCCTTTAGCAATAGGAAGAGAAAGAAATGACCAAACTCTTCCACATAAATATATAGGTTAAGAAGACAAATATTGATGTTATGTTTGACTTGGGATCATAGATGAATCTCATTGTATCAGAGCTGGTCAACAAATTGGGATTGGAATTTCATGATCATCCAAGCCCATATCCATTGAGACGGGTAAAAAGGATGCAAATTTGAAGGTAACAAAACAATACAAAATCAGGTTTTCTATTAGTATTGATTTTATTGATGAAGTAGGACTAGATGTAGTTCTTATTGATGTGTGTGGGATGGTATTTGGAAGTCCCTACAGGTATATGTGAAATGAAATATTCATGCGGCAATCCAACTAGTATCAACTCGTTAAGGATGGAAAATTATTCACCATCAATGTGCATAAAGGCAAGTCAAAAAATCACTAGTAAGTGCCAACCAAGCCAAGAAACTGATAAGTTCTAGTAAGAAATATGTTTTATTGTTTTTAAGAGAGAATTAGTCTATAGAAGAGTTTGTAAGAGAAAAGAATGGAATTACAAATAAATTGGATGGCATCCTTTCAAGGCCACCTACATCAAATATCATAGCTTTGGGAACTCTAGTGGACATGGAGCCATTCACCCATGATGCATACATAGAGGCATATTCGTAGGATGAGAACTTCAAGGAAGTATTTAAATAGTTTTAGAGTCAGAGTCATGTGCATGATGGCGACAACGTCATTGACCACCATCTCCAGGATGGGTTCCTCTACAGGATGGATAATTTATGTGTTCCTAAAGGTGAGCAATTGTAGCTACCTTAAGAGGCTCCCACATCCAAGGTTTCATGACACCTTGGTGCAGGGAAGACAATGGAAAACTTGCAGAGGTATGTGTATTGGCTCATGATGAACATGTAGCTAGGTTCATAAGAGGGTGCATGCTTTGTTTTACCATCAAGCCTAGTAATAGGAAACATGATTTATATCATCCCCTAAATGTACCCATGTACCCCTAGGAAAAAATTTCCATGGAATTTGTGGCAGGTTTACCAACAACCAGTAAGGGACATGACTATCTATTCGTGGTAGTTTACAGGTTTAGCAAGATGTGTGTTCTAATGCCCTGTAAAAATACCATCAATGGGAAAGAAGCAACAAACTTGTTCTTTGGATAGGTCTGGGTGCACTTTGGGATACCAAAGAGAATCGTTCCAGACAGAGACACAAGATTTCTTAGTGCATTCTAGACTACATTGTAGGAGAAGATGGACATGAAGTTAAAGAGGTCTACAACATTCCATCCTAAAAAAGATGGGAAAATGGAAGTAGTCAACAAGACTTTGGTGCGTCTTTTGAGGGGTTACAATCAGAAGCATCTGATGACTTGGAATGAAAATCTATTATATATACAACACTTTAATAAAATAGAAATCCACACTTTTGCTGGTAACTCCCCATTTTAAGCTTGTTTCCACCTTCACCTTTGGATATTTCATATGGGAAACAAAGAAGAGTGAGGGAGGATCTTACAGGGGATTCTTTGAGGGTTGGAAAATTTGTTGTGAAGATCATGTAGATCTATATACAGGTACAAGAGACACTACAAAAGTCATTAAAAAATATGAAGCTAGGAATGATCAACACAAAACAGAGTAAGTATTTCAAGGTGGGAGACAGAGCATGGTTATAGTTGAACAAGGAGAGGTTAGAGTGTCCTGATAAGAAAATCAAGGCTCTATAGTATGTTCCCTTTGAGACTATGTAAAAGGTGGGAGATAACACCTATAGGCTCAATCTACCCCCATACATGCACATTTACTCAGTTGTGAATGTAGAGAATCCGAAACTCTATGAGTCTCCATGTTAGATCAAGAAGAGGGATGACTCATACCTTCTATAGAGGATTTGACAGCACATGCTTAGGAAGAGTTGACAAAGGATGAATTTTTGCAGAAGAGACCAAGAACTACAAGACAAGGGTAGCATGCCCTTTTGGCATATTGGGTTGAAAGAAAAATTTCTAGGCAAGGCTAAATGGTACGCCTAAGAGAAGGTGGAGGAAAAATTCCCTCACCTCATTCAGTAAAATATTTTAGGGACTAAAACCATCCCAAAATGGAGAGGTGTGATCCATATTGGATCATTATTTTTCTTTTCATCCATCTCGATGCTTTTAAAGTAGAAAAACTAAAGGAATCAACTCACATGACCAGTTTTACCGACTAGACCCAGTTTGGAAATTGGGGCCTGAAACCCTCTAAGAGCATTTTGAGGCATAAAATGACTTTTTTAGGGATAAAAATTTGCAACTTTAGCATATAATTTTTTTCCCTATTATACAGACAAAATAAATTCCAACGATGCAAGAATCGCCTCAATCAGGATTCGTATGCAAAAGTTATGCCACTCGAAAGTTGACCTTCTTGTTTTGGCTACCATAATTTGAGAGGATGCCATTTCAGCCCTCATTACTCATAGAAAAGGGGCTAGCCATGTGATCATGATGAATAAGACTCTAGAATATTCCATATTGTAACTTTGGTTAAGATTTGATGTATTCAAACCTAACCACTAGTAGGCTATTGAGCTATGTTATAACTATGCCACTAGAAGGAAAAGGGGTTCCATTATTTTTTCGTGCATTTGTTCCATAGGAAAGAAGAGTAGCCGAGGGGGATAGGGAGAGAGCCCACATAAAATATTTGTGCACTATAGTAGCCCACAAACCACATGCCTTACTTCTTTGCACTCACAACTATTTTATTATTAAATAAAGAGAGTATATCGACCTCACATTCTAACTAGGTTTTCTCCCGAAATGGTTTCCCTGGATATATCTTGTGTCAAATGTGATTTCGTGAGTTTTTATCTCCCTGTTCTTTATTTTTTGCATAAATTTTCATTTTCATACATACACAATAAATAGTAACCTACAAATCCTAAAATATAAAGAGGAATAAACCTTAATAGTGTAGATTTTTGGATTTTTAAGTATAGATTTATCATATTTGTTGTGACGAACTATCCAATGGAATATCTACAATTGTTTATGGATCAAAAACACTTTGAATTGGAGACAGATGTGAGTGGGTATGCTATGGGATCATTCTTGATGTAAGGATGAATACTTGTATTTTACCATTCTAAAGAATTTCATAGGTTGGTTCTCAACTACTCTACTTAGAACAAGGAGATCTATGCCCCAAAGAAAGTTGTGAAGAAGTCGAAACACTATCTAATGGTAAATGAGACATTAATCTATATATATCACTAGTGACTACAATATCTATATGCCTATTTTTTGCTACAAGAATTCAAGCATTACAAGTGGATGGGGTTTCTACAACAGTTTCATTTAATGATCAAGTACAAGAAGGGAATCACAAATAGGTTGACCAACATACTTTCAAGGCCACGCATATTAAGGATCACAGTTTTGGGAACTCTTATGCACATGGATCCTTTCATCCATGATGCATATAATGAGGCATTTTTAGAGGATGAGGACTTCAAGGAGGTGTTTCAGTAGTTTCAAAGGGAAACTCATGTGCATGATGGTGACAACAAAAATTAACTACCATATCCAAAATGGGTTACTCTACAATTTACATAGGTTATGTGTTCCTAAATATGAGTGATTGCAGCTAATCAAAGAGGCTCACCCTCCAAGGTTATAGAACATTTTGGTGTATAGAAGACAATGACCAACCTATAGGGGTATGAGTATTGGCCCAAGGTGCAAGAAGAGGTAGCTAGGTGTTGGATTTCACAATTATATTGAGAGGGAGGAGAATCAATATAATGCAAATTTTTACTTATTTAAACATTTGAACATCATAAAATATCAATCTCATAAAATGGAAAATTAACATAAGATATAGATGGAAATCATTACGGGAGAAAGCCATTAAAAATATTTATATGAAAGATCTTGTAGGCACCAACCTAATATTACATCAATTTATAGGTGTTTAAGGAAATGTTTAAATATGGCAATAAGAATATTCCAATTTAATTTGTCCTTGAATTAAATTGTGAATTAAAATCAAATTTAGTCTTAACAACTACTTGGAAATAATTAATTAATTTATTTTAAATTAATTAGTTGGAGAAATTCAACTTAGAAGTCTTTCTGAAGTCATGCAAGAGTTTCCCTTAAATTAAAGAGATAAGATTGAGTTATATTTGAGTTGTAATTAGATAACTCAGTTTATTGAGTTAAGTCCAGTTCAATTAGTTCCAAACTGTTTGAGGAACTAATAGTGAGTTAACAGTCAGTTGATGCATTAATGCACTCAACTAGTGCTACTCCAGTTAACTGAAGATTCCCTCATCAGAAACTCATGCATGTCTATTCCGAGAAAGACCCAGTTGAGATTAATATTCAAGGATAGTGTACTATCAGTTGCATGTGTTTTCTCATGGAGAAAACTCATGCATGCAGTCAAGGATTCATCCTTGAGGATTGTGCAGTTTTGAAGGCTTGGTTTTCCACTTGGTAATAGGCTAATCATCCAGAAGGAATAGCACAAGGAAATAGGAACTTGGAGGGCAGAGAGGAAGGCTGGAGAGAAGCCAAGATTTCCTGTGAGCATCTGTGAGGATTGTACTGAGAGCTGGCTAGCTGTGAGAGCTAAGGCTTTGTATATTCCTATGTATTTCCACCATGTATGATAATACAATAGTATAGGGTTTTTAGCTGAGGCTTTCCGCAAAGTATTTTCATTTGTATTGTGCCATTGATTCTTTTTCTTTTGGTTATATTGTTTAGCTCGATCTTTAAGCTTCCGCAAATTGATAATAGAAGTAGGTTATAGTATTCTGCTTTGATTTATATTGCATTATCGGGTTAACCTACAACAGATTTTATACATGGTATCAGAGCTAGATTTGTAGAAATTTCTACATGGTATCAGAGCTGTGAACAATATACTGAGAAGAGAATTCGAAGTTTGAAGTTTGGGGTTGTAGGTGCAAATCGAATTCATATCATACTTCAAGTTTGGCCAATGGCGTTCTATGGATTGAGACTCGAGTATGCCTTGGAAGGTAGCTCGAATTACATAGCATGGAAAGATAGAATGAAGGCTGAATTAGAAGACAATGGTTTGAAGGAATTCATTGATCAAGAAATCCCGAAGACAGCTTCAACTAATGCACAAGAGTTGGCTGAGTGGAAGAAGTGTGTGGCGAAGGCGAGACAGATCATCCTTGAGGGATTTTGAGACCATATTGTCTCGAGTCTCCATGGGAAGGATACTCCATTTTCAATGTGGAAGACATTGAAGGACCTCTACCAAAACAGTAGCGACTAGAGGAAATTGGTGCTCAAGGATAAGCTTCGAAGAATCAAGATGGATAAGGGCGATACTATTTCCACATATCTGAACGAGCTCACCACTTGCAGAGATGAGCTTGGCATTGTGGGAATAACTATTGCCAATGATGATATGGTGAGCCTCTCTCTCCTTAGCCTTCCAAAGAGTTGGAATAGCTACCATGAATTTGTGAATGGAAGGGAGAAATTGTCGGACTGGGAACGACTGTGGTCAGATCTTATGTAGAAGGAGATTAGGAGGAGCACACGAGATGGTTCTTCATCCATGAATGATGATGAAGAAAATCTGGCCTTAGAAAGTAAGGAAAGGAAAGGGAAGGGGAAGGCTTCCCATTTCAAATCGAATTCTTCTCATGGAAGGAAGAAGGGTGACATGTCTAAAGTAAGATGCTTTAATTTTCACAAGATGGGACATTATGCGACTAATTCCCATCGAAGAAGTCCAAGCAGGGATCCACGGAAGGATCGAAAGGTGAGGCATTAGCCTCTCAGTTCGAAATGGACTTTACCCTCATCGCATGCATGGTGTCATTGATGATGGGTTGTCTCTGCTATCTTGACAGTGGAGCCTCATTCCACATGACCGGTGATAAAAATTTATTCAATTCCTTGGAGGAGAAATACCTCAAGATGCACATAGAGATGGGTGACAGTGGAAGGTATAGTGTTTCAGGAGTGGGCATGGTTGCTTTTCAGAGGGAGCATGGAGCTCCTCTCACCTTGACAGATGTGATGTATGTGCCTGGACTAAAGAATAACTTGGTATCGGTCGCGATGTTGGAGGACAAAGGCTATGATGTTGTCTTCAGTAAAGGAAAGGAGTTCCTAAGACACATAGCCATGGGTTAGACCAAGAGGATAGGGATTCGGGTGAAGAATCTCTATAAACTAGAGGTAGATGATTGTGCAACATTGAGTATGAAATAAGAATTGGTGCAAAGCCAAGACATTGGCGAGTTGTGGCACAGGCGGTTGGGCCATTGGCATCATGGGGCTTTGAAGATAATGCAACAGATGTCTACAGGACTTCCCAAAGGTAAACTTGAGCAAGTTGACACATGAAAAGGTGTACCTTGGGAAAGTACACCAAGTCTTCCTTTCATGATCAAGACAGTCGAGCAGAGGCTATCTTAGAGCGAGTTCACACTGATTTGTGTGGACCATTCTCGACGGCATCCATAACAAAGCAAAGGTATTATGTGATTTTCATTGATGACTATTCCCATAAACGCTGGATTTATTTCATGCGGAAGAAGGACCAAACTTTCACAAAGTTTTGTGAGTTCAAAGCTTTGGTCGAGAAAGAGTCAAGGAAGAAGATCAAGACCTTGAGAAGCAACAACGGTGGAGAATATGTCTCTCAAGATTTTAAGGACTTCTGTGCAGCGGAAGGAATTAATCGATAGTTGAAGGCACCTCATAACCCACAACAGAATGGGGTGGCCGAGAGGAAGAATAGAACTATTGTAGGGGCAACATGGGCAATGTTGCATGACCAAGGCCTACCACTTCACTTGTGGGCTGAGGCATGCAACACATCGGTCTATTTGTAGAATAGAAGCCCGCATCGCATACTTGGGATGAAGACACCAAAGGAAGCTTTCTCCGGTAAGAGACCAGATGTGGGTCACTTTAGGATCTTTGGCTCATCAGTATATTTCCATGTGACAAAGGATGCACGGAAGAAGCTTGAGCCGACAGCAGAGTTGGGGATATTTGTGGGGCACACTGATACACCTCACAACTATCGAGTGTACTTGCCTACCAGTCGAAGGACAGTGGTTTGCAGAGATCTCAAGTTTGATGAGCATAAGGCCATGCAAGTTTCCCTTGAGAGGGAGCTCCAACTACAGGCTATGGAGGAATTGTTGGTTCCTAAGGAGGAGGAGCCTCAAACTAATGCAGAGCAGCCACATGCAAAGGTTCCAAGAGTGGAGACATCCACTCAAGCAGAGTCTTCCAGAGATGGAAAGAAGCGCACAAGAGAAGCTGACAGATTGTTGGAGGATGCGAGAGAGAATGTGGGAGCACCATCTTCTCATCGCAAACAAAGGAGGTCACTTCAGAGGTACACTTGATACATGGCCCTTGCTTGGGAATGTGTTGAGACCAAGCCATCTTCCTTTGAGGAAGCAGTGTAGTAGCCAATTTGGGTTGATGCTATGGTGGAGGAGTATGACTCCATAGTTCGTAATAGTGTTTGGGACGTGGTTCTGAGACTGGAGAACAAGTCAGTTTTGAGTTCTCGTTGGCTTTACAAGGTAAAGCAAGCTACTGATGGTAGTGTGGAGAAGCATAAGGCAAGATTTGTTGCCTGTGGCTTTTCACAGGTCAAGGGGATCATGTTGCTGCAGTATATTTCGACAGAGGAGCAAGATGCTGACATTTTGATAAAGACATTGTCAAAGTGTAAATTCAAGTTCCATATAGATAGGATCAGGGTGGCAGGTAATCCCTTTCTTGTTGAGAGAGAGTGTTGAAATATGGCAACAAGAATATTCCAATTTAATTTGTCCTTGAATTAAATTGTGAATTAAAATCAAATTTAGTCTTAACAGCTACTTGTAAATAATTAATTTATTTATTTTAAATTAATTAGTTGGAGAAATTCAACTTAGAAGTCTTTCTGAAGTCATGCAAGAGTTATCCCTTAAATTAAGGAGATAAGATTGAGTTATATTTGAGTTGTAATTAGTTAACTCAGTTTACTGAGTTAATTCCAGTTAAATTAGTTCCAAATTGTTTGAGGAACTAATAGTGAGTTAACAACCAGTTGATGCATTAATGCACTCAACTAGTTCTACTCCAGTTAATTGAAGATTCCCTCATCAAAAACTCATGCATGTCTATTCTGAGAAAGGCCCAATTGAGATTAATGTTTAAGGATAGTGTACTATCAGTTGCATGTGTTTTCTCATGGAGAAAACTCATGCATGCAGTCAAGGATTCATCCTTGAGGATTGCGTAGTTTTGAAGGCTTGGTTTTCCACTTGGTAATAGGCTAAACATCCATAAGGAACGACGCAAGGAAATAGGAGCTTGGAGGGTAGAGAGGAATGCTAGAGAGAAGAAAAGATTGCCTGTGAGCATCTGTGAGGATTGTACTGAGAGCTGGCTAGCTGTGAGAGCTAAGGCTTTGTATAATTCCTATGCATTTCCACCATGTATGATAATACAATAGTGTGGGGTTTTTAGCTGAGGCTTTCCCAAAGTATTTTCATGTGTATTGTGCCATTGATTATTCTTCTTCTGGTAATATTGTTTAGCTCAATCTTTAAGCTTCCACAAATTGATAGTAGAAGTAGGTTATAATATTCTGCTTTGATTTATATTGCATTATCGAGTTAACCTATCACAGATTTTCTACAGGAAATGTAACTAGGTTCGGTCTTAATAAATGCACTATTGATATTTGTATTTAATCAAGAAAAGAAATATTATTTTTGTAATATATTTCAATGAGTTTCTTGCTCATTGGAATAGGTCTAGCACCATTTAAAGTATTATAGGTGAGTCAAATAGTCAAAATAAAAAGGCTGAAGACCTTAAGGGCATGTTACACCTTGTATAAATATGTGCTAAAGTCAAAGAGCGAACCTCCAAGAAAATTCAAGTCTCCTCCTATGATAAAGAATCTCCTTCAAGCATGCAACTCCACCAAAGAACCATCCGAAGTCTACTCATCAAGTCATCCTACAAGTAGTCAATCAAGTCGGCCTACAAGTCGAACAAAGAGGAGGGACAATCCTCTATTTATAGAGGTTTTCCACTCCAATACAACACACTCATTTCACTCTGAAATCATCGTAGAAAAGAGGCTAAAAAAATGATGAAATGAAGTCTTCTAGGACAATGAAATAAGGGAGAAAGAAGCTGAGGTAGAAGGGAATGTTTTTCTAGAGTCAACACAACCACACGCACGAGAAAGGAAGGGTTTGCCTACAGTCATTACATCAAGAAAACACAATGAATATCTCTCTGTTTTTGGGCTAGTAAACAAGGCATATAAGGCCTCCCAATCAAGAAAAGAGGAAGGTCACTCAAGCGAAGAAGGAAAGAGGCTACAACAGCAAGTAAACCATCACACGTGCGAGAATTTAAGGCTGTTGGATAGTCACATCCAGTCTTCACCTACAATTTGAAGAAGGAGCTCATTTGGTTAAGAAAGTGAAGGAATAATCATATGGAAAGGTTCTCATCAAAGGATTGTCTTCTAGAGCAAGTATAACAAGACTTACCAACAATTGAAAGAATAACGAAGTTTCAGAAGAAGGAAGATGAAGTGCCAGAAGAAGTGTTAGGGAATAAGGTGTAGAAAGAAGGAAGACTTGACTTGTGCTTGGAGGATACTCTTGTCAGGGGTCTAGGGTTTGGCATTGATCAATATAAGCTTCAATAAGAGAAAATCACTAAAGGGTTTTCCTCTCAAGAGAGAGATATTTTGGCCCTGGCAGAGAGCCAATATCTTGTGTTCTTGTTTTTATGTTTTGGTAGCGGTTTGATGAAGTACACACATATGCACTAATAATAAGAAGAAGAAGAATAAGCTAACAAAGAAAAGTAAAAATACTCCACAAACTGTTCTCAAGTATCGAAGAATCACTCTACACTACTTTTCTCTATATTCTTCAACATGGTATCAAAGCTAAGGTGACACATCAAGGAAAGGGAAACTAAAGAACACTCATCAAGGAGAAGCATCTACAAAGTTGAAGCATCAAGCCTAGAAGTCTCAATCACTTCAAGGACAAGAAGGGTATACAATCCATCATTCATCAAGGATGTCTACAAATATAGAAGCAGAGCCTTATATAAAGGCACGTACAAAGAAGACTAGATTGAAGTAGTACCTACATAAAGCTACAAGTCTTCAAGCAAATCTCATCATCAAGCAAGTCCACTTGGAGAAGGAAACTTGAAGAACATCAAAGTCCAAGGAAGGAAACCCATCAAGTCTTCAAGGAGGAAGCAAATCCATCACATCTCAAAAATATATCAAGTACATGTCCCCTTCTCAATATACATCAATGTCTTTTTGCAAGGAAAGCAATAAATTGGTAGGTACCAATAAATTTCTTGCATGGAAGAAGAGGACGGATCTACTTCACAAGGAGAATGAACTCCTAGAACATGTCAAAGGGAATATCACTGTCCCTGCTAAGGAACAAACTCAAGCCTTAGCCAAGTACAATAAGGATGAGACAAGATCTCAAAGGATTCTGATAAAATCAATTAAAGACTCTCTCATTCCCTATGTCTCAAAATTCGAGACATCGAAAGAAATTTATGATAAGCTAGTAGAGCTATTCTCGATATCCACAACCAGAGAAGTAATATCTCTATGGAATGAATTGTACTAGATGAAAATAAAAAAGGAAGGAATAGCTCCCTACTTCATGAAAATCTCTTAAATGAGAGATCAAATTCAAGAACTTGGGGAATTCATGTCTGACAGAGAGATGACAACTGTAGTACTCAATGCTCTACTTGAGGAGTGGGGAAACTTCACATCAAGCATATATGCCAATAAGGAAGAAACCACTCTCAATGAAATGTAGTCTCTATGAAAGACAAAGGAAACCAAACTCAAGGCAAAATAAGATGTGGAATCACAGGAGCAATCATTTGATACCATGGCCAAGAGAAGGTAAATTTGGCAAGTTTTTTCCACAAATAACAAACCACAAAGACATTTCCAAAATCCAATGCTTTGGATGCCAAGAATATGGACACTACAAAAGGAATTGTCCTAATCTTAAGAATGACAACAACAAAAAAAGAAAGAGGGAATAATCTCACATAATTCAAGAGATGAAAGAAGAAGGAAAGAAGCAAAAGAAGAAAGATCCTCTAGATCTCTACTATGACTAGGTCAAACTCTTTACTTCTAGACTTCTTTCAAAGTTTTGAGTAGTATAGGAGCATGTAGGAATAGAATAATAATGCATGGCTAGAACCATCCTCTAGAATCTAGAAGCATGATGTACATAGAGTTCTAGATACTCATGAAGATGTAGCATTTATAATAAGAAAAAAATGCATGGGTAGAAATATCTTCTAGAATATAGGAGCATGATAGTTATAGCTCAAGATATTCATGTAGAAGAAGCATACCTAGTATAGGACCTCATCCATGATGAAAGAAAAATTTGATCATGATTAAGAATCTTAGAAGACCTCCATCATCAAAAAGAAAAGAAACATTTGCAAGGCAAGGATCTTTAAGATCCTATGATGGAATCTTCAAAAGAAGGTTCATGAACCAAAGAAGATGTCTCATTGGAAATCCAATTCATGGGATTAAAGAAAAGGGATGATATGCAGGCAAGCTAAGATGAAGCAAGAAAGGCCACACCAAAGGATGATCAAAGGAGAATTAAGATGAGGTATGTATACATCACAGGTTTAGTCATGTTATCATTTGTATATTATTGAGTCATGGTAATAGTTCTATAACATGACCAAGTAGGAAAGAATCTCTTTCACCAAGAAGATGCTCAAAGGCATGTACTAAAATGCAATGAAGGTCAACAAAATAATATGCTCACATAAGGAGCATAAGATTGTTGACTGAAAAGCAAGAAGAAATGCTGACAAGTCCAAGAAGCAAGCAATCAAGGAATGCTCTCACGAGAAGCATTAGATGATTGACCTATCTATCTGATAAGAAGCAAATGAAGAAAGAGATCAAGCATGTGGAAGAACACCATCATCACCGAGAATCAATGTCTAACAAGATACTTTGAAGATATCTCCTGAAAGAAGGCATGACAACTCTGATAAAGGAAGAAAGGACCCTTGACACCTTTGAAGGCCTTGGAGATATAAGAGGTGCAGATAACTAATTCTACTCTATAGAGATGTCATGATTAAGAAGCCATCCAACAATAGAAAAGCAATGTTGAAGCAATATCAAGATGAAGTCATGATGGGCTACTAGGTCAAAGCATGTAAACATGCAAGTACAAGGAAGCATCCATGAGAAGAATATTCTGAAGCATGGATATGATGAAAAAAGAATAGCCAAGATGACAAGAAAACCTGATGAATGACAAGAAATCCACTTTCCATGAAGGAAGCATGACATGACAAACCAGGGAGGAAAGTGATCGATGGATGGTGCCCTACCTAGAAGAAGTCTGAACAAAGACTTCATGACATCAAAGAAAGGAAGAATATCAAGCAGTTGAAGGACACCCGAAGAAGAATTTGTTGATGAACGAAAGAGTCCCTAGTTAAGAGGGAGCTTTGACAGGTCCTTGATCAAGAAGGAGTTTTGGATCACCCCTGATTACAAAGTAGTGACAATTGTGTTTTCCATTTCATGGTTCATGCACTAGACCAGGACTAACAACCATAAGTCTAGATGAAGGCCATGAATGGAAATGTAGACACAATATAGACACAACATTCATGTCTTCACTTGGGAAGAAAGAATGGGAGGATTAGGTAATCATTTGGCATCCGATACTCTTTGAGGATGTGTTGGGAATCCAAGACAAGAGTAGGCAAGAGGGTCGATATTCTTTTAGGGCTGGGAACCCAAGATAAGAATATTCCTAGAAGGTCATACTCGAAGAACACCCAGGTGGGTATGTACCTTGAGAGACAATGATGAAGGTGTTTATAAATCACTAGTCTCGCCAGAATTGTAGCTCATGGTATTGTAGAGATGGAGTTGTTAGTCAAGGCCTTGAACTATGACAATGCTGGTGGATATGATGCTATAATAGATGGATTGCAAATCTGATTTCTTTTCTGTGAATTATTCAAGATTGATAATAGTCAAGCACCTGTAATGTTTTATGAATATCTCCTTAGTTAATAGGGAGTGTTGAAGGAAATGTAACTAGGTTCAGTCCTCATAAATGTACTTTTGATATTTGTATTTAATCAAGAAAAGAAATATTATTTTTATAATATGGGTCAATGAGTTTCTTGCTGATTGGAATAGGTCTAGCATTATTTAGAGTGTTATAGGTGAGTCAAATAGTTAAAATAAAAAGGTTGAAGACCTTAAGGGCATGTTACAACTTGTATAAATATGTACTAAAGTCAAAGAGAGAACTTCCAAGAAAAGTCAAGTCTCCTCCTATGATAAAAAAATCTCCTTCAAGCATGCAACTCCACCAAAGAACCATCTGAAGTCTACTCTTCAAGTTGGGCTACAAGCATTCAATCAAGTCGGCCTAAGAGGAGGGACAATCCTCTATTTATAGAGGTTGTCCACTCCAATACAATGCACTCACTTCACTCTGAAATCAACGTAGAAAAGAGGCTAACAAAAGGATGAAAAGAAGTCTTCTAGGACAGTGAAGGAATGGAGAAAGAAGCCGAGGTAGAAGGGACTATTTTTCTAGAGTCGACATAGCCACATGTGCGAGAAATGAAGGGTCTTCCTGCGGTCATTACAACAGGAAAACACAATGACATATCTCTTTGTTTTTGGGCTAGTAAACAAGGCCTATAAGGCCTCCCAATCAAGTGAAGAGGAAGGGAACTCAAGCGAAGAAAGAAAGAGGCTACAACAACAAGTAAACCATCACAGGTGTGAGAATTTAGGGGTTGTTGGATAGTCATATCCAATCTACACCTACACTTTGAAGAAGGAGCTCATTTGGTTAAGAAAGTGAAGGAATCATCATATGGAAAGGTTATCATCAAAGGCTTGTCCTCTAGAGCAAGTATAGCAATACTTACCAACAATTGAAAGAAGAACAAAGTGCTAGAAGAAGGAAGACGAAGTGCCGGAAGAAGTACTAGAAGAAGTGTCAGGGAATAAGGTGCAGAAAGAAGTATGGATTTGACTTGTGCTTGGAGGATACTCTTGTCAGGTGTCTAGGGTTTTTCATTGATCAATCAAAGCTTCAATAAGAGAAATTCACTAAAGGGTTTTTCTCTCAAGAGAAGCGAGGTTTTGGCACTAGCAGAGAGCCAATATCTTGTGTTCTTGTTTTTATGTTTTGGTATTAATTCAATGAAGTACACACATATTCACTAATAAGAATAAGAAGAATAATAAGCTAACAAAGAAAAGTAAAAAATATCAGCAAACTATTATCAAGTATCAAAGAATCACTCTACACTACTTTGCCCTAGATTCTTCAACAATAGGAACCACCTACAGGAGACACCAACCCAAATTCCTCTACTTTGTAGGCACCAACCTATAGGAGACACCAATCCCCTCTGCTACCTTGTAGGAACCAACCTATAAGAGACACCAATCCCATTTGCTTCTTTGTTGGAACCAACCTACAAGAGACACCAATCCTCGATGTCTCTTTATTGGAATCAACCTATAAGAGACACCAATCCCTGTTGTTGCAAATATTCATAGGCACCAACCCACTTCATTGATTCTATTTGCTTATTCACAATGTTTGTTTTCTACTTCTACTTTCACCAAGTTCGCTTACTGCTTTCATCTTCGCTAGCTCTATTATTTGCTTTTTCCTTCACTAAGTCTACCTGCCCCTTCTTCCTTCACCAAGTATACTTCTCCCAATACTTGTTGCTTTTGGATTATTCCTAAGAATAAATTTGTACAACATGTTGTGTATCCAATTTTTCAAATCTAGTTCTAAAATTTCTACCACAAGTACCTAGATGTTTCTTCTATGTCCCTTCTATATTTCATTGTATGAAACATCTTAGAAAGAAAGTTATAACAAAAATTTCAAGTTGACCCGTTTGAAGCATGTTTAGGAGAATTTGAGATCACTGACTTCCCCATATCATATCTTTAAAATTATACTGAAACAAGATATATAAGTTCTACTACAGGTACCTTGAGATCTCTTCTCCATATCCTCCAAATTTTAAAGTCTAAAATATCATAGAAAGAAATTATAGCGAAAATACCATGCTAACCCATTTCAAGTGAATTTTATGATCATTCAGGTAGCCTAACTTCCTTAAACCACATCTTAAAATTATAGTGAATCAATGTCTAAAAATTTAACCACAAGTACATGAAGATATTCTATCATTATCCTCCAAGCTTCATATTTTGAAATATCCCAAAAGAAAAGTTATATAAAAAAATACAAAGCTTACTTATTTAAAGAATATTTCAAGAGAATTCAGAAGACCTTACTTCGTTAGAGCATATATCCAAAATTATAGAAAATCAAGGCCATGAATATGTTCTTTATAGCGCCACAAAGTTTTATGGTCTGAAATATTCTAGAAGAAAAGTTACAGTGTAAATGCCAATATGATTCATTAAACCCATAAATCACATTTTTTCTTCCACCTTTAGACTCTAAGAATCACCCCAAAAATTATTCCTCAGCTCCACTTGCAACCTCAGAGCTCTGCTTACTTGGATGGTATTCAAATGCACTCATATGCCCTTCATTTATAGTGTTTTTATATTTACTCATGGGGCTGACTTGTAAAACTGGTTGGGTCGACCTGCTTGTACTTTTCTTGGGTCATCCTAACGAAATATTTCATATCTCCTCACTCCTTTGGAATTAGAGGAAGTGTCATTTACTATTGGAAAGGTCTTGGAACAACCTTTCCAACCATATATCCTATGCTCCCATTTGAGCTAGGTAATGGAGTAAAAATACCTTCAAATATAGGGTATTTAAAAGGGGAATCAAAATTCCAAAAGCAATATTTCCAACAATCTTCATTTTATAATCTTTATCTTCGACATAATTAGTATCCCTCTGACTTTGACATCAATTACTACAATATTTCCAACAATACCCCAATTTATCATTGATGGAAACCCTTAGTTAATTCCTTAATAACACTGTAGAGCTCCCTTTGTTCCCAATTCTCCTTGTGCTTGCAACTTCTTCCCCTTTGACATCAAAGGGAAAGGGATGCTCCCCCTGAGCTTGTGCTACACCTTAATTGGAACTCTTCTTTTGTCTACAAATTTTCATCTATTTACGACTTCTCTTAGTGATTGCAACTACTCCCCTTGTCTACTAACTCTTCTTATGTATACACATTATCCCCCTTTGACATCAAAGGGAAAGGGATGCTCCCCCTGAGCTTGTGCTACCGCTTAATTGGAACTCATTTTTTGTCTACAAATTTTCATCTATTTACGACTTCTCTTAGTGATTGCAACTACTCCCCTTGTCTACTAACTCTTCTTATGTATACATATTACCCCCTTTGACATTAATGGAAATAGGTTGTTTTTATTTCTGGATGCAATTGCTCCTCGTAATATCTTAAAAACAAAACAATTACTTTGTTTGATTGCTTACTTATTTTTCTACAACTAGGCTCCCCCTGTCAAGTCTATGTTTATCTATTACTGCATGCAACATTTCCTATCTTGTAGATCTTCTCTTGAGATTGCTCCCCTTGAACTTCCTTTTACTTCTTCTTTTTGGGACTTCTTCCAAGGCTGATGTGCCTCCTTTCACTTCTTTTAGAGAGGGAATTTTACTTTTATCTCCTATGATATTCCTTGAAAATATATTATCTATATACCATTTTCTATCTTTGTTTTGAACACATAGAGCAATAGCACATTCTTCTTGCTTCTCTTACTTCCTTATCCATACCTTTGTTTTTTTGTTTCCATTTCTACCAACATATTCTTCTGTCCTTTGATTCAGAGGCCTCAATGTACTGGTTCTACAATTTTGGGCTTTGTGCCCAAAATTACTGCACTTGAAACATTTAACATGATCTAATAAGAGGGTAAATGAATTGTAATTTCTGAAATTGTTCTCATTAACACTTATAATATTTCTTCTCTCACAATCGTTCCTTGAGATCTTATATTATCTGCTACTTCTATTCCTCATATTGTCATTTCTTACATATGCTCTACAATATATTGCCTTATGACCAAAATTATTAAATGAGAAGCAATAGCCATAAAAGAGATTTTGATACCTTGAAATAGAAGGTCTTCTTGGGGAATTTGTTCTTTCAAATCCATTCGTAGTTCTCAACTGGTCTTCACTTCCTTTCCTAGTGTTTCTTTCTTTCATTTATAGAATAGATATATCTGTTGGCCCTCTCCTTCTTTCTTCCTATTGTTTTTATTGCTAGATATTTTGAGAAAACTAACATAGCTTTCAAGTTCCCTTTTTCATTTCCCTTCTAATGAAATTGAGCTTGATTCTCCCTTGGCAATTTCATAATATCCAAAACTTATTTTAATAAGAGGATATCTATGGAAACTAAGAATGTTACCTAATGATTCATCCTATTTTAGAAACTTGAAGTTTAGATTCAACTAAGCATTTATCTTCTCTAGACCCTTTCTTAAGGATACAATGTTTGCTTCTAGCTTCTCACAATTTCTTTCCTTTTCTTTTATCTTACTTATTACTGTATCCTTTATTTTCTTAGCCTCTTCTAGTTTTTTCTTTAGGAGGATAATTCAGAATCATGATATTTCTTTTCAAATTTATGTAATAGATCCTTTAGCTCTTTATTCTTTTGCTTGTCTTTTTGTTTCTTTTAAGGCATTGAGAAGTTCTCCCTGAAAATCTACCTTCCCATCAAAATATTCTTCCTCTGAATTTTATTTCTCTTTCTTAATGTATTAAGCCTCCATGGTTGTGAGTAGGAATCATTTTTGTCACTATCATATGCATATCTATTACTTTCTTCTAATGAGATGCATATTTCCTTTTCATACTCATAAGATTTTCTCTTCTCTTCATGTTCTTCTTTATCACCGTTGTTTTCCAAAATTACATGTCGACATATAAAATCATGATGACCTATTCTTCTACAATTATGACATAATAGTATCTTATTTGTGGATTTCACTTTTTATGCATCTTCTTCGCATTCAATTTCTTCCTCTAAATATAAATCTTCAATTTGATAATCAACAACTTGAGCATTTATGGCTAGGGGATCTTCTTCTATTAAATTTTTCAACTAGGGTAAAATTAAACCATGGACAACTCATATGATTGAGATGATGATTGCTTTAAATTCCTCTTTTCGAGAGGACCAAAATCACCTAAAGATTACCCCATTTGGACAAGTGGAAGTTGAATTTTGAATTATTTTATTCACTTTTGTATAATGGAATGGGTTGGCCTTAAGCACATGTGAAATTGGTTAGGTCGACTTCAACCCCAAGTGGACCCTCATGAAAGCCTATAAATAGAAGCGACCTCAAGCTCACTTTTACACATTGATCAAGCCATCTGTTGGCATTATGACACAGGTTTGGCACAAGTTTGGCTCGATGACATAAGTATTGTCCTTGATGGCGACTCACTCAAATAGCAAATCACAAGTTCAAGCTCTCAAAATAGTATAAAATAAGATACTCGTAGGTTACTGTTCACAAAGTCACGGACATACGCACGTGCGCCGAACAAAAGTTGCGGACATGTACGCAGGTGCTCCGAACAAAAAGTGTGGACGTAAAGTACACGCACTTTCATGCAGAGAAAAGCGCGCACGTGGGAAATCTTATGGTTGGTCCATGGTATTTAGTTCGACATTTTTGATCCTATGGTTTTGGTCCGTGGTGTTTGCATCTAAAGTATTGAACCCAGGTTTTGGGTCCCTAGTATTGGATCTCTATGGTTTTGGACCATGGTTTGAGTAAGGCCTAGACTATAAAAAGGAAAGGAGATCATTTGGCTGGGGAAACTAATGTGTTGAATATCTTGAGATGAGCTAGATCTGAAATACTGGTGATCGATTGGTGAGTTATAGCTAGACTTGAATCAAGGAGAAACCTGAGCATTACAAGATGAATCTACTGATGGGTCGAGATCTCTTTGGCACATGATCAGATCTGTAAATCTGATAATCTGGGGTATAAGTGAAGTCTGATAAATTATCTATACCTGCAGGTGTGACACAGCACAGGCGCGGATACCCACAGGATCGACACAGCGCAGGCGCGGATACCCGCAAGTTTGACAGAGCGCAGGCGCGGATACCCGCAAGCTCAACAGAGCGCAGGTGCGGATACCCGCAGGCTCGACACAGCGGAGGTGCGGATACCCGCAGGTCAAAGAACTGAATACTGCTGACATACGTAGGTTTCTATTGGTGAAGTTACGGACTTTTTCTTGAAATATGTTTTAGCTGCTTTTTTCTGTTACTGCAGTGTTCAAGGTTCTGAATTGGTGTCTGGTTATTGGTACTATGTTCTAAGAAGTTATTGATTCAGTGTTTGTACAAGGAAGTTGGTTGATTGCAGATCTATTTGATGTTTAATTGATATTCATGGATCCAGTTTGAAAATTTATGAAACATGGTCCCAGAAGAAAAGAGAAGTCTTCTGTAGGTCTGCACCTATGTACTAGTACCTCAGCTAGTACAAGAACTAAGGGGGTTGTAGCTCCATTACAGAAGAGTCTGGAGAACGAGAGAAGGTTGTAGCCTTCTGCAGGTTGAAGCCTGCGTGTTGGTATAAGACTGCACCAGTACAGAATCATTGTATAAGGAAGTTTCTAATTGAAAGAAGATAGAGACATATTGTAGCAGGTGGTTTTCACCCACATTGGGTTTCCACCTTATTTCTTGTGTTCTTTTGTGTGACTGTGTGCTCTACTTTTCTGTTCCTGCTTACTGTTATATGATTCTGACACACAAATTAATGATAAACATCTGAAGAATAAATTAAATTATAAGTCTGGAAGGTATACACAAGTTTCATTAGTCAGATCTGCTAATCTTTATATAAGTTGAAAAAGAATTTGATAATACTGATTCACCCCCCCTCTCAGTATTATTTTCAACAATTGGTATCAGAGCAGGTCCTTCAAGAAAAGCTTGATCGCTTGAAGGAAGATCTATCATCATGAGAAACTACGAAAAGGAAGCATCTATCAGGCCACCGATTTTTGATGGGAGCAACTTCGTCTATTGGAAGGTAAGAATCACTGCCTATCTTCAATCTCTTGGTAAAGAAGTTTGGGATATTGTGGAAACAGGATACACATTTCCTTCAGCAACTCCTACAGATGCAGCTGGTAAGAAGCAGTATGAAACAAATGCAAAAGTTGTCAATACTCTATTAGGAAGTCTATCTCAAAACAGAATTCGTCAAGGTCATGCAGCTCAAAAGCGCAAAAGAAATATGGGACAATATCGTTCTGAGCTATGAAGGAGATGAACATGTAAAACGAGCAAAATTACAAACTCATAGAATTCAATATGAAAGTCTTAGAATGCATAATGATGAAAGTGTGGCTAGCTATTTCCTCCGTATAGATGAGATCGTAAATTGTATGAAAAACTTGGGTGAAGAAATAAAAGAAGTTGTTTTGGTTGAAAAGGTTCTAAGATATTTGTCTCCTAAGTTTGTTTCAAAAGTTTCTACCATAGAAGAAAAGCAGAATCTACAGAGCCTTACCATGTCACAACTGCACGGAATTCTAACTGCTTACGAAATGAGAAAAGGAGGACCATCAAACAAGAGAGAAGTTGCATTCAAGGCTTCAGGAAAAGGAGATTACTATGAGTCAGGACATATGTCAGAAGAAGAGGAAGAATCAAATTTTGTCAAGAACCTTCAACGGGGAACTGGAAGATTCAGAGGTAAGTTGCCTTTCAAATGTTTTGCTTGTGGTAGAGTCGGTCATTATGCTGCAAAATGTCCTCATAAAGATAAATTAGACAAAGGTAAGGAACCTATTAGATGGAATAGAAAATAGAATGTAAATAAGAAGAGCTATTACACGCATGAAGACAGTGATGGATTGTCAAATAGTGATGGAGATGAACAAGGTAATGATGATAGACTTTTGATGGCTTTTGAAGATGATGATTTCTTGGATGCTATAAATGAAGAAGGTCTTTATGAAGAAATTTCTAAACTTAAAATTTGTTTAGAGGAAAAGAATATGATTATAGATACTCTAACACTCCAACTTACTGAAAAAGAAAACACAATGAAGGGTTAGAATGTGAAATTGTGGGACTTAGGAAAGAAATTGAGAAAAAAAAGCCCTTAATCTCAAATTCGCTAAAGGATCTGAAACTTTAGATGAGATTATCAAAGTGCAGCGTTCTCCTCTAATCAAGACTGGTCTCGGATATTCCGAAGAAGCATCTCAAGCTCAGAAGCAAGCGCAGAAGCCATCCACCTCCAAAAGTTATCTTGATGCAGCAAGGAGAAGTGAACAAGTTGACAATCGACAACAAAAGCATAATGCAAATCACCAGGTAAATCAGGGACAATTTGCTTCAAGAATGATCAAAGATTATCAAGTAAATCGGGGGCAATCTACGTCAAGGATGAACAGAAGCCTCAACCGACCACAGGTAAATCATTCTCAATTTGGCTCAAGAATGGATGGAAACTACAATCATATGGTTGGTAGATTTGATAATCGCAGGAATTTCTTCAATGGCCAATGTTTCTCTTGTCATAACTTTGGTCATAAAGTTGCTCAATGTGTTGCCTACAAGACCATCATGACTAGGGAAGCTCAAAAACAAATGAGTATGATAGGAATCATGAAAAGAACCTGCAATAACTTCTCTGCTCTTGAAAATGACATAGAATGTTCTATCTATAACAACTTCGGTCATGAAGATTCTGAATGCAGAAGCAGGTTTTGGCAAACAACTCAGAAGGAGCAAGCTTCATTGAGTTCCAAAGCATGGAAAAAGAAAGAAACGCAACCGGAAAGATGTGGGATAGCCTTATATGCGGAAGGACAAGAAAATCAATGGTACATCGACAGTGGATGCTCGAAACACATGACAGGTAATAAAGAAAAACTTCAGTCATATAGTGCCTTAGAAAAGGAAAAGAAGGTCTCATTTAGAAATGACACCCCTGCCTTCATAAAAGGTAAAGGCTCTATTCGTTTGAAAGAAAAGTTCAAGGTTGGTAATGTTATGTATGTTGATGGCTTAAATCATAATCTATTGAGTGTCAATCAGATGTGTGATCAAGGAACTGAGGTAATATTTGGATCAAATGGATGTATTGTTCGTGAGCTTGATACAGGAAAGACAGTGATCAGAGGCATAAGAACTCCAAATAACTTATACGTACTCAAGGGAGAACAACAAAAATGTTATTTAAGCAAGAATGATGAACATTGGCTATGGCACAGAAGACTAGGGCACCTTAGCTTCTCTCAGATAAGGAAAGCATGCAAATATCAGGCAGTTCGTGATCTTCCTGACATCAGAATTCCAGACAATACAATATGCAAATCATGTCAATTTGGTAAGAAAACCAGAACTAATTTCCATAAGAAGGAAGGATCAGCTAGCAGGCCACTTGAACTTGTCCACACCAATATATGTGGTCCAACTAGGAAGAGGTCACCCCCAGGAGAAGAGTATTTCATATTGTTCATTGACGACTTTTCAAGGATGTGTTGGATAGGACTCATGAAGTATAAAGATGAAGCTTTCGAAAAGTTCAAGTCATTCAAAGCTTTGGTTGAAAACGAATCAGATCGCAGAATCAAATGCCTCAGATCTGATCGAGGAGGGGAATTTACCTTAGATGAATTTTTTGATTTTTGTGAAGAACATGGAATAAGAAGGGAATTTTCTGCTGCAAGGACTCCTCAAAAAAATGGAGTAGTGGAAAGGATGAACAGAACGTTTCAACAAATGGCTCATGCTATGCTTGATGAGTCTGGAACTCCCGCAACCTTCTCGGGTGAAGCCGCATTTGCCGCTATTACTATTCTCAACAAGACAAATGTCCGGGTAAACAACACTCAGAATCCTCATGAACTTTGGTACGGTAAGATTCCCACGGTAAAATACTTCAAAATTTTTGGAAGCAAATGCTACATTAAAAGGACTGATGAAAATCTTGGCAACTTTGAACCTAGAGCAGATGAAGGCATTTTACTTGGCTACTCTCCCCACAGCAAAGCTTACAAATGTTACAATAAAAGACTTGGTAAAATTGTTGAAAGTATTGACGTAGTGGTTGATGAAGAAGGAAACACTCCTAGGCAGGTAAAATCTGAAGATTTCAAAGATTGCGTAGACTATCTGTCAACATCAAATCAGATTCATGACGAAGAAGAAACCCATGAGGCACCAGAAGAACAGATAAGGATAGAAGAAAAGACTCCATCCAGATACGTTCAAAAGAATCATCTAGAATCTCATATTTTGGGGCAGAAAGAGGCAGGTGTACAAACAAGAAGAACCATTTCAGAAGCTTCAAGCTATCTAGCATTGCTCTCCTCCACTGAACCGCAAAATGTAAGAGAGGCTTGCAAAGATGACTGCTAGGTCAAGGCCATGGAAGAAGAACTCAAGCAGATTGAAAAAAATAACACTTGGGAGTTGGTTCCTAGACCAAAAGATAAGAATGTCATAGGGACAAAATGGATTTTCCAAAATAAGCTGAATGAAAATGGGGATGTGGTTAGAAACAAGGCAAGACTTGTTTGTAAAGGATATGCGCAACAAGAAGGAATAGACTTTGAAGAAAATTTTGCTCTAGTTGCCAGACTTGAGGCCATAAGAATGTTTCTTGCTCTCTCTAGCTTTCAGAAGTTCAAAGTATTTCAGATGGATATGAAATCTACCTTTCTGAATGGAGACTTAAATGAAGAAGTATATATTGAACAACCAGATGGGTTTATTCTTGGAAATGATCCAAAACTTGTATGCAGACTCAAAAAGGCTCTCTATGGCCTTAAACAGGATCCAAGGGCATGGTATTATCGGTTGGATAAGTACCTCCATCAACAAGGTTTTATAAAAGGATCAACTGATAGCAATCTATATGTAAAAATTGACAATGATAAGTTGCTGATACTTGTTGTGTATGTTGATGATATCATCTTTGGTAGCAATGTAGAAGACATGAGTCAAATTTTGCCTTGGTGATGCAGAAAGAGTATGAAATTTCCATGCTTGGTGAGCTCACATATTTTCTTGGTTTACAAGTCCAACAAAACAAAGATGGCATTTTTCTATCACAAACCAAATATCTTGAGCAGATCTTGAAGAAATATGGGATGGAGGATTCGAAACCAGTATGTACCCCTATGGTGACAGGATGCAACCTCAGCGCAAATGATGAATCAGCAGTTGTACGTCAACCAACCTATAGATCCATGATTGGTAGTCTGCTCTATCTAACAGGTACCCGACCAGAAATTATGCCTGCAGTGGGAATAGTTGGAAGGTTTCAGGCAAATCCAAAGGAAACTCATCTTCAGGCAGTTAAGAGAATCTTCAAGTATCTTCAAGGAACTCAAAACTATGGCTTATGGTATCCTAGAGGTACAGATCTCACACTTCATGCATACACTGATGCAGATTGGGCAGGAAGCGTGGATGACAGGAAAAGCACTAGTGGTGGTGCATTCTTCATGGGTCCTAGATTAGTATCTTGGTTTAGCAAGAAACAAAGATCTATTGCATTATCTACAGCTGAAGCAGAATATGTAGCTGCTGCATCTTGTTGCACACAACACCTTTGGATGATGCAAACATTGCAAGATCTTCAAATCACTTGTACTCCACCTATCTCCATTTTCTGTGATAATACAAGTGCAATCAATATTTCAAAGAATCCTGTCATGCATTCAAAGACTAAGCACATACCGATCAAGTATCATTTTCTCTGAGAACAAGTGCTTGAACAAAAGGTCAAATTGGAGTATGTTCCCTCTAAGGAACAAGTTGTTGATATTCTCACCAAACCACTGCCCAGGGAGACCTTTGAATGCCTCAGACAAAAGCTGGGGGTAGTTGATGCATCATCCTGCTATTGAATCTTGTCTGTTTCAAAGATTTTTGGCTGTATGCAAGTTTCATATGGGGTATACGCATACATACGCTGGTTTATATGGGTACAGTCAACTTGAAGAAAAACAAGGATGAGAAGAGTCCGATATGGGTATGTCAGAGACAATTTGGCACAGGTTCAGGGGGAGCATATATTCTTCTAGTAATGCATTGTTGGCATTATTGTATTCTTCAGTTGTTTTGATTTTAGGAGGAGCAAGTGCAAAATGAGAACTTGGATACTGATCTGAATAATGATTGACAGATGCTGCTGATATTTTGTCTCTATATTTCTTTTGTCAAGGTCATGTAACGGCCTATCTTGGTTGCCCCACTATGCCTGGGATGGATAATGTAATATGCTTATTATATCATGTATCCCCACTTGGTTGGGAGTCGTATGTATGAGTCTTTGGTGATAGGAAGGTCAGTTATGATGTATAAAGTCATATTTCTTTTGTAGAACATCTTCTTGTAGATCTTTCCTATATGTCAGGGGGAGCTTGGACAGCATAGCAGAGTAGAGATTTCGGCATGTACTCAAGGGGAGCATAACACTTTGCCCTTGATGTCAAAGGGGGAGAAAAGACTTTGAGTGATTTTGGGTTGCCATCAAGTCCAAAGGGGGAGATTATTGGCATTATGACACAGGTTTGGCACAGGTTTGGCTCGATGACAGAAGTATTTTCCTTGATGGCAACTCACTCAAATAGAAGATCACAAGTTCAGGCTCTCAAAAAAGTAGAAAATAAGATACCCGCAGGTTCCTGTTCACAAAGCCGCGGACATACGTAGGTGTGCCGAACAAAAGCTGCGGACATATACGCAGGTGCTCCGAACAAAAAGAGCAGACGCAAAGTACACGCACTTTCATGCAGAGAAAATCGTGCACGTGGGAAATCTTATGGCTGGTCCATGGTATTTAGTCCGACATTTTTGATTCTATGGTTTTGGTCCGTGGTGTTTGCATCTAAAGTATTGAACCTGGGTTTTGGGTCCCTAGTATTAGATCTCTATGGTTTTGGACCATGGTTTGAGTAAGGCCTAGACTATAAAAAGGAAAGGAGATCATTTGGCTGGGGCAACTAATGTGTTGAATATCTTGAGATGAGCTAGATCTGAAATACTGGTGATCGGTTGGTGAGTTATAGCTAGACCTGAATCAAGGAGAAACCTGAGCATTACAAGACGAATCTACTGATGGGTCGAGATCTCTTTGGCACATGATCAGATCTGTAAATCTGATAATATGGTGTATAAGTGAAGTCTGATAAATTATCTATACCCGCAAGTGTGACACAACGCAGGCGCGGATACCCAGAGGTGTGACACAACGCAGGCGCGGATACCCGCAGGTGTGACACAATGCAGGCGCGGATACCCGCAGGTGTGACACAACGCAGGCGCGGATACCCGCAGGATCGACACGGTGTAGGCACGGATACCTGCAGGTTTGACAGAGTGCATGCGTGGATACCCGCAAGCTCGACAGAGGGCAGGTGCGGATACCCGCAGGTTCGACACATCGGAGGTGCGGATACCCCTAGGTAAAAGAACTGAATACTGCGGACGTATGCAGGTTTCTATTGGTGAAGTTGCGGACTTTTTCTTGAAATATGTTTTAGCTGCTTTTGTCTATTACTGCAGTGTTCAGGGTTCTGAATTAGTGTCTGGTTACTAGTACTGTGTTCTGAGAAGTTATTGATTTAGTGTTTGTACAAGGAAGTTGGTTGATTGCAGATCTATTTGACGTTTAATTGAGATTCATGGATCCAGTTTGAAAATTTATGAAACATGGTCCCTAGAAGAAAAGAGAAGTCTTCTATAGGTCAGCACCTACGTACTAGTACCTCAGCTAATACAAGAACTAAGGGGGTTGTAGCTCCCTTCCAGAAGAGTCTGGAGAACGAGAGAAGGTTGTAGCCTTCTGCAGGTTGAAGCCTGCGTGCTGGTATAAGACTGCACTAGTACAAAATCATTGTATAAGGAAGTTTCTAATTGAAAGAAGATAGAGACATATTGCAGCAGGTGGTTTTCACCCACATTGGGTTTCCACCTTATATCTTGTGTTCTTTTGTGTGACTGTCTACTCTACTTTTATGTTCCTTCTTACTGTTATATGGTTCTGACACACAGATTAATGACCAACATCTGAAGAAAAAAATAAATTATAAGTCTGGAAGGTATACACAAGTTTCATTAGTCAGATCTGCTAATCTTTATATAAGTTGAAAAAGAATTTGTACTGATTCACCCCCCCTCTCAGTATTATTTTCAACACCATCTTCTACTCTTCTCTTTTTTCTTGGTTTGCACAGGCCTGACAGACAAAGTTTGTGCAAGGGTCCGAAGTCACAGGAGTGAATCTCACAAAGATCTAGGGTTTTTGTATCTCGAACACAGGCATGTAACTAGGCTTTTTCATCCCCAGACGCATGCATAGAGTGGCTAAGGGAGCATCCAAGAAGTCTTGGATGCTCGCACAAAGGTTTGAAGGGAGTGTCTAGGGTTTCAGAGGTAGATCAGACAATATTAGTCCCCAGACGCTCCCACAGAGTAGTTAAGGGAGCATCCAGACAGTCCCAGATGCACACATAATAATTAGAAGAGAGCATCTAGGGGTTTGGAGCATATCTGGGTGAGTTTGAGCGCGGATGCACACATATAGTCTTGTTGAGAGCATCTAGGCAGTCACAGATGCCCTCACATAGTGGCTGAGGGAGCATCCGAGTTTCAAACACACGCAGTCAATCTTTTTGAGAACATCCTAGATTTTGATCTAAGGTTTGACAGTTGACTATAGTTGGCTTTAGTGGTTTGATGAATCAAGGGTTTCTCTCTATTATTCTGTAGATTTGCAATCTGTTTTTGTAAATATTTGCTACAAGTTTATGTATTGGGCTCATTGTACTCTCTTCTGAAAACTTTTTATGACAATCTAATAAAGGGATATTTGAAAGGGTTTTCCCCCTTGTGAAGTTTTTCCTTAGTATTGAACCAATCTATTGTCTCTTATGGTTGTGATGTGGTCTTATTTGTCATTTCATATATTGTTCTATCTTCAGTTACAGTTTATGATTGAATACGTTGCTAATAATTCGATGCATTGTTAAATGATTATGTGAATTGGGATAAAGTAATTGATGCATCATAGAACAATCTGAAAAATTAACATGGAATCAGAGTTGAGGTGAAGTACAAGCCCAAAATAAGACAAGCATTGGAGCCCTCATTATTAGAAATAAGATTTCCTAGTCAAGGTCAATATATCTTCCTCTATCTTCAAGGAGAATGAAAAATTGGGTGATGCATCAAACTTTGCTGCATGGAAAGTCTGGTTGGAGATCATAGCTGACAACAATCTGGAATACATTATTAAATAATGGTGTGAATTGGGCTAAAGTAATTGATACATCATAGAACAATCAGAAAAATTAACATGGAATTAGAGCTGAGGTGAAGGACAAACCCAAAAGAAGACAAGCATTGAAGCCCTCATTATTAGAAATAATATTTCCTAGTCAAGGTCGAGATGTCTTCCTCTACCTTCAAGGAGCATGAAAAATTGGGTGACACATCAAACTTTGTTGCATGGAAAATCAAGTTGGAGATCACAGCTGACAACAATGATATACTAGAATACATTCAAGGAAGGATGCCCGAGCCTCCATAAAATGCTTCTGCTTCCCTCAAAAACAGGTACAAGAAAGGTGAGCCCAAAGCGAAGAAAATTATAACTAATGGTTTACAAGATCATTGACTTGCATATGTTGGGAATTTAAGAAAGTCTAAAGACATGTATGTTAAGATAGTCGGCATGTATGAAATCAACAATTTGAATGAGATCATCGCCTTGAAAGATCAACTCAAGGAAACCAAGATGAGAAAAGTAGAAGTCAAGAGATCCCAAGTATGAAAGTAATGATGTAAATAAATTTGGATACCTTCTTATTTCTTCCCTTACTAGTTATTCTCCACCGGATTCGTGGGGTAGTTGGTTCGTTTATAATGGGGCCACTAATAATTTCTATGTATACAAGTCCTCTCTAATATAGTAGAGAGGGAAACTAAGTTGAAGATCATTCTTGGAGACAACTCCACTCATCCTGTGAAAGGCTTGGGGTCCATCAAATTTCAGTTGAATTTTGGGGAATCAATTATACTGCATGATGTTATGTATGTGTCGAGATTAATGAAGAATTTGGTACATATATCTGCATTGGAATATAAAGGGATGATGGTTGCCTTAATCAAAGGAAAATTTTTGACTTGGTTTGTTGATTCACCTATGAGAGATGCATTCACATTAGGATCAAGATTTGAAGGACTTTACAGAGTCACTCGAAGGCCACTTCTAGCATTGGTTCATAATACCAATCATCTGAGCGAGTTGTGGCACCGCATGCTAGCTCATCTTCACTATGATGTTATTCTAAAATTGAAGGAATTGGTCTCATGTATTCTCGATGTCCAAGCTCATCATGATGGAGTTTGTCTAGGCTGTGTGAGTGGAAAGAAAACAAGGGGAACATTCCCCTCTAGTGAGAAGAAGACAATTGACATCCTCCATCTCATTCATTCCAATATATGTGGTTTGATGTCTGTGCATTCCATTGGTGGTCATCTCTACTACATCATCTTCATTGACGACTTCTCAAGAAATACATGGATATACTACCTTAAGCACAAGGATGAAGCCTTTGAAATGTTCAAGGAATTCAAAGCCTTGATTACAAATCAAACAGGAAAGAGAATCAAAGTATTCAAGTCTGACAATGGAGGGGAATACATGTCAAATGAATTCATAACATTTTATAAGAAAGAAGGGATCAAGAAGGAAACAATTGTGCCATATACTCCTGAACAAAATGGTTTAGCTGAAAGGAAGGACAAGCCTATATTAGAGGTTGCCCATGCCATGCACCATTATCAAAAGGTGTCAAATTTCCTTTGGAGGAAGCCACACATGTTGCTATATATGTTCAAAACAGGGTGCCTCATTAAGCACTAGAAAACAAGACCCTTGAAGAAATATTCATAGGTGTCAAGCCCGATATTAGTCATCTTCATGTATCTAGATGCCCCATATATTTTCATGTGTCAAAGGGAAAAAGGAACAAGTTGGAAGCTACAAGAAGAATAGGTACATTTGTGGGTTATTGTGAAAATTCTAAAGCATATAGAATATATATTCCTAGTCAAAGGAAGGTTGAAATTAGCAAGGATGTAACATTCGATGAAGATGCAACTCTTGGAAAAGAGAGAGATCTTCCTTCACTCCTCCTCCCGAGAAGAATGATGTCTAGGATATTCTAGATGGTCCTTCCATGCCCAAATCCGATATTGTTGATGATCCCATGGAGCCTATGGATCCTTTAGATCCTCCTCCAAGTGATCCTCTTACTAGGAAGAGGCAACTTTGGCTCTGCGATACTCTACAAAATTCTGAAAGAAGTGTTCCCATTCATAGATCATTTAGAGAAAGGAAGCAACCATGCAGGTATCAGGGATATGTTGCAGCTATGAGCACTATGATTCAAGCCGAACCATCCTCATTCGAAGAAGTTGTAAAAGAACAAGTTTGGAAGGATGTGATGGTCGAGGAATATGAATCAATTGTGAAAATTGATGTATGGTATGTTGTGCCAAGACTGAATGGGAAGTCTGTCGTGACTTCAAAATGGCTATTCAAGATCAAACATGGAATTTATGGTAGCATTGAGAAATAAAAAGCAAGGTTCATAGATTGAGGATTCTCTCAAAAAGAGGGAGAAGATTATGATGACATATTTTCTCTTGTGGCTTGATATACAACCATCCATTCGATAGTTTCCCTTGCTGATAGTCAAGGATGGAATCTTCATCATATGGACATAAAGATCGCATTCTTTCACGACATGTTACAAGAAGAAGTATATGTTGAACAACAACAGGGATTTTAAGTGGAAGATCGAAGAACACATGTTTGTAGGTTGAAGAAGCGATTATATGGTTTGAATCAAGCTCCTCGAGCTTTGTATGCACACATTGGTAGTTACTTAATGAAGCTGGGATTCACAAGAAGCAATGTTGATCCCAACCTTTTCTTCAAGGTAGTCCAAGGTATGCCATTGATTTTGGTTTTATATGTTGACGATCTATTCTTGATAGGTAGTGAGCTTATGATGATCAAGTGTAAGAGGGAGCTAGCCTCCGAATTCGAGATGAAGGACCTTGGTATCATGCACTACTTTCTAGGTCTTGAGGTGTGGCAAAGGCCTGGTGAGATTTTCCTTTCACAAGGAAAATACATTGTGAATTTCTTGGAAAGATTTGGAATGACTAAATGCAAACCCATGGCTACACCTCAAGAAGTTATGTGGAGAAGTTGCAGGACCTGATTTGGAAAATCCATCCGAGTATAGACGACTAATTGGGGCTCTAATGTTCCTTGTGAACACCCGTCCAAACATATGTTATGCAGTAAACACATTGATTCAATTCATGACCGAGCCCCTCCATGCACATTGGATCGTTGCCAAACACGTATTGAGATATTTGCATGGGTCGATCACACTTGGTCTGAGATATTCTACCGGAGATGTTCAACTTCACGGATACACTAATGCTGACTGGGAAGGAAATGTTATCGACAGAAAGAGTACATCTGGATGTTGCTTTAGCCTTGGATATGCCATGATATCCTGGATGAGCATGAAACAAAATTTTGTAGCATTGAGCACCGCCGAAGCAGAATACATTACCGCTAGCATGGCTAGTTGCGAAGCAGTTTGGTTGAAGAAGCTCTTGGAGAGCTACTTGAGCAGGTCCTAGAAACTATAGTGATATATTGCGAAAACAAGAGTGGGATCCATTTGGCATAGAATCTCGTGTTTCATGAAAAGTCCAAGCAGATTGAGATTCAATATCACTTTATTCGAGACATGGTGCAAAGAGGAGTTGTTAGTCTCCATCACATTTCGATAGGTGAGAAGATTGCAGATATTCTCACCAAGGAATTACCAAAAGGAAAGTTATTGGACTTCAGAGAGCAGCATGGACTGGTGGATGTGGCCCCTCTGAATAAGGGGCAACGCTAATCAAGGACACTGAGCCAACTCTTCCCACCCTGTTTCAGCTCCTAGGGTGAGGAATTGAGATAGACGGCTCCTAGGGTTGAGGGATATCTGGACAATAGGGTACTCCCCTATCTGTTACCCATAGGGTTGGAGATGTTGTTCCCATATATTCATAGGACCGAAGATGATGCTCCCCTATCTGGTTTATGCATAGTATACCCCAGTTGGCATCATACCCTCAAGCAAGGCTTGTTGGGAACACTGCTCCCCATTTGACAAACAATTTGAGAGTGTAATTGGGGTGTACAACCCAAGTCAATTATGATGCAGGTGTTCTACCACATGGTTATTGAGGGTCATCGATGGGAATATCGGTAGGCAATAGGAATGGGTTGAGACTTGCTCCCCTTTTGAGATTCTAGGTTGAGAATGAGCTCCTTGATGAGATTCCAGGGTCGAAGATGTGCTCCCGTGTATGATTAGTTATCCTATTGCTAGATATGGGTAGAAGATATTTCTCCCCAATGAGATTCCAGGGTCGAATATGTGCTCCCCTGTATGATTAATTATCCTATTGCTAGATATGGGTGGAAGATATTTCTCCCCGATCTTCTTATTTTAGATCATAGAAAGTTTCATCAGATAAAGTTGACCAGAGACAACCAAGCATGATGACAAAATGGCAAGATGATGTGATGATCAACAGACAGATATTGGCAGGTGGAATTCTTCCTAGTTGAGAGGGAGCGTTAATTTTTGTAACTAGGTTCAAATTCCACCTTGGAAAGCTTAGATGACCAAGATGACAATTTCATTAAATTCCTCTTTTCGAGAGGACCAAAATTGACCTAAAGATCACCCCATTTGGACAAGCAGAAGTTGATTTTTGAATTATTTTATTCATTCATGTATAATGGAATGGGTCGGCCCTAAGCACATGTGAAATTGGTTAGGTCAGCCTCAACCCCAAGTGGACCCTCATGAAAGCCTATAAATAGAAGCGACCTCAAGCTCATTTCTACACATTGATCAAGCCATATTCTACTCTTCTCTTTTGTCTTGGTTCACACAGGTTTGACGGAAGAAGTTCGTGCAAGGGTCTGAGGTCAGAGGGGTGAAGCTCGCATGGATCTAGGGTTTCTGTTTCTCAGATGTAGGGACATAACTGAACTTTTTCGCCCTCGGATGCACACACAAAGTGGCTAAGGTAGCATCCAGGAATTCTCGGACGCTCACACAGAGGAATGAAAGGAGTGTCCAAGGTTTCAGAGGCAGATTAGATAGTATTAGTCCCTGGACGCTTGCACAAAGTGGTCAAGGGAGTGTCCAAGCAGTCCTTGATGCATGCATAGTAACTGGAAGAGAGCGTCTGGGGGTTTGGAGTGGATCTGGATGATTTTGAGCCCGTACGCATGCATACAGTCTTCCTAAGATCATTCAGGTAGTCACAAATGCCCTCACACAGTGGTTGAGGGAGCGTCCAGGGAGTTTCAGATGCACGCAATCAGTCTTTCTGAGAGCGTACCAGATTTTGATCTAGGGTTTGACAATTGAATTCAGTTGGCTTTAGTGGTCTGATGGATCAAGGGTTTCTCTTTGTTGTTTAGTAGATCTGTAATCTGTTTCTATAAATCTCTTCTGCAAGTTGATCTATTTGGTTCATTGTACTCTCTGCTAAATTTTTTTTATGATGATCTAATAAAGAAGAAGATTTGAAAGGGTTTTCCCCCTTGTGGGGTTTTTCCCTGGTCTTGGACCAATCTGTTGTCTCATATGGTTGTGTTGTGATCTTCTTTGTCATTGCATATTTTTCTATCTTCAGTTATAGTGTATGATTGAATACATTGCTAATAATTGGATGCATTGTCAAATGATGATGTGAATTAGGCTAAAATAATTGATACAACATAGAACAATATGAAAAATTAACATCTTCATCATCACTATCTTTCAATTTTTCATATGGAAATTCAGAAGCATAATGACCTATTCTACCACACTTAAAACATTTGGATAATATCATTCCTTTGAATTTTCCACACGCTCATGAGATAGATTGCACTTCACAATCACATTGCTTGAGATTTTTTGCCTTATTTGAATCTTTGAGAACTTCTTCCTTTTGAGATGACTTCTCTGTTCTTGTATGTAGTATCTATCTTTAAATTCTTCTTATCCTTCATTTCTTCAATGTCACATCCTTGATAGGTGATTTGCAACTCATCCCACATTTATTTTCCTATTTCAAAATGAATCACCTTATCAAACTTTGATTTTTGATAGGCCACTCAATATGGCACTCATAAATTATGCATTATGCTTATTATCTTTCCTTCCATCTATTACAAATTTCCAAGCCTCAACACCAAAAGACATCAAATATGCCCTCATACTTTTCTCCTAGATGGCATAGTCTGATCCCTCAAACATAGGAGATTTAATCTAACCTTCATGAATAGCCATGGTCCCTCTAAGATATTCCTTCTAGTGGCTAGATTTCATCTGAAGGAACATGATTTGATACTAATGGTTGGTTTTGACAATTATACTGAGGGGGATGAATCATAATAATGACCCTTTTTACTTATGTAAACATTTGAACTTCATAAAATATCAATCTCATATACTGAACAATTAACAAAAGATATATATCGAAACCCAATGGAAGAAAACCAAAAAACATATTTAAATGAAAGATATTGTAGGCACCATCTCTATTATTACATCAATTTGTAGGTACCAACTTATAGAAAACACCAATTCCCTCTGCTTCTTTGTTAGCACCAACCTACAAGAGACACTGATCCCCTCTATTTCTTTGTAAGCACCAACCTACAATAGACACCAGTCCCCTCTACAGGTTTGCAGAAACCAACCTACATGAGACACCAATCCCCTTTGCCTCTTTCTAGGCACCAACCTACAGTAGACACTTTCACCAAGCCTTCTTGCTACTTCTGTCTTCACCAGCTCTGTTAGTTTCTTCTGCCTTTACCACATCTATCTGTTGCTTCTTCCTTGACCAAGTCTATTTCTCCCAAAACTTGTTTCTTTTGGATTCTTTCCAATAATGAATTTGTATAACATGCCACGTATCTAATTTTTCAAATCTAGTTCTAAAATTTCAACCATAGGTACCTAGAAATCTCTTCTTTGTCCCCTCCAAATTTCACAGTCTAAAAGATCTCATAAAGAAAATTGTATAAAAATGACAAGCTGGCCTATTTAAAGCACGTTTTAGGAGAATTTAAGGACATAACTTCATCTGATCATATCTTTGAAATTTTAGCGAAGAAATGTATGAAAGTTATACTACAAGTACCTTAATATCTCTTCTCATTTTCCTCCAAAATTTAGAGTTCGAAACATTATAAAAAAAAATTTACAGCGAAAATACCAAATAAACCTATTTCAAGTAGATTTTATGAACATTAAGGAAGCATAGCTTCCTTAAACCATATCTTTGAAATTATATCGAACTGAGGTATGAAATTGTAACCATAGGTATATGAATACCTTCTATCTGTATCCTCCAAGTTTCACATCTTGAACATTCCAAAAGAAAAGTTATAGAAAAAATAACAATTTTCAATGTTTGAAGAAGACTTTAGAAGCATCTAGGAGGCCTAACTTCCTTAGAGTACATTTTCAAAATTATAGCAAACCAAGGTCTGAAATTTTAATCACAACTACATGAATATCTTCTCTATAGTGACTCCAAGTTTCACGGTCTAAAACAATCCAGAAGAAAAGTTGTAGCAAAAATGCCAAGATGACTCATTCAACCCATAAATCACATTTTTGCTTCCACCTTTAGACTCCAGGAATCACCCCAAAAATTATTCGCTAGCTCCTTTTGCGACCTCATATCCCTTCTTACTTGAATGGTATTAAAATGCATTTGCATTCCCTTTATTTATAATGTTTCTATGTTCACTTATAGGGGTCCAAATGGGGCATCAAACAAGGCGAGATTTGATAAAGGATTTTCTTAGGATTTTGACTTGGTGTTTAGGGATGCAACTAAGATATTTGCCCTTCCAAGCCCTTGTAATTTTGAGTAGATCAAGAGCATCAAGATCCATATATTCAACTTCCTCATTATTTTGTTCCTCCTCTAGTTCTTCTAGGAGAATTTATTGAAAGAACTGTTCCAAAACCTCTTTAGGGTTGCATGGATTGTTTCTACTTCTAAATCCATGGGGTTGTTTGAGTGAGAAATTTCAAGGCTAGTGAGAATGGAACATGAATGGATAACTACAGTGCAAGGTGAATAAAGGTCCGCATCTATTGCTCATTTTAGGGATCTTACCAAAGTGTGGGAGTGGAGGAGGGTAGGGTTTTGGGGAGCGTCTGCAATGATTGATAGTTATGTTGAAACCATCCAAACATTTGTTGTACTAATAAGGGGTAATTTCAAGGACAAGCAAAGGGTAGTTCCTGGAGAGATTCCCATATTCATAGAAGTGACAACATTTGAAGGGGACATCATTATGGTAGTAAATATCAAAATAATGAAGAGTTCATAGATATTCACAAATACACAAATATAGGCATAGAGTATATACTTGACTTGTTTTGTGGCCTCAGAGATCTTGATGAAATCCCCTAAGGAATTTCACATACTTTCAAGTATTTCTTCATCTCGCTATTTTGAGGAAGAGGAATACATATGTATCCAATTTGGAGTAGATGTAAAGTCCTCATTGTCTAGAATAACGCAGCCTGTCCAAAATCAAATGTATAACCCAACCAAATTAAAAAAAACACACACCATTTTCAAAGATTCACATTATGTCTTCTATGTTGGAAAAAATGATGATAAAGAACGCCTTAGCTCCAAACTCAAGCTTAATATGACCTTTGGGTTTGCACTTCTATTGAATCCATAGGGAAAGGGATTCTTTTGAGGTCAAAAGCCTTAGAAACTTGCCAATGAGGGTAAGATATTTCATATATTGGACGTATTCTCCAATATTCAAACTTTGAGTCAACGATTGCTTTTGGAAGGAATCCACATAGGGTTGGACGTTTAGATTGAGCATTGTTATGAGACAAATTTCCCTGGTTGGCCTCACCAAATTTCATCATTACATGCTCCTAGGTTACTTCCTTTCCTGAATTATTTGTCGGTTACGACTCCCTCTCACAAAACCTACCATGTGTAGGGACTGACATTATTATAGAGATGGATTAATGAAAGATTAGGGTGTTTTTCCTGGGAAGAGATGAGTTCCATTTTTCAATTTTTCCCTCAATGTCTCAAAACCTTAATTACACCCATTATTTGATTTTAATTTTCTAATACAAAATATAAATTCTTTTATTATTATTATTATTATTAAAAAATCCCACTTAAAGCTTTATTTGAACATTCAATCTTATATATAGACACGACATGCCTTAATGCAAGTGGGTTTCATTAAACATGGGACTGTATAAGATAATGCCATTGATAGCCTCTACTACTATTCCCAAGGGAGATTCTTTTGCTAAATTCCTGAGTAAATTGTAAAAAAAATATACATGTTTATCGATAATTTGTAAATGAGGTTAGGTTGTGTTCAACTAAGTTTATTTGTATACTCCACTTAATTTGGTATTTTATTAATATTTTTGTTGATAAAATATTGATCGAGGATCCACGCTATTATTACCCTTTGCTTTGCACAATCCCTTCAAGTTGTCCATAGAGGAAACCTCCTCAGTTCCAATTATCGAGGAGTTATTGTATCAAAGAGAGCCTCTAAAGGAATAGAAAAATTATCATTCCTTGATTGATATCATTGTACATAACTTCTTGGCCCAAAGCTTTATTTCCAAATCCATGTAATTCCTTTAAAGTCATGTCAACATCAACTTCTTCACAATGATTACTTCATTGAACAAACTATCATTGAAATGTTTTAAGCCTTCCATATAGTTCTCTAGAGAGTATATAGGTACTTCCTCATTCTTTTTCATCATTTTGAATCTCTTATATGAGTTTGAATACCAGATGGTTGTGAGTTTGAGGCAAATTCATATCATGACTATTGCTAAGTCGATATAAATCAATAAATTTTTGTAGTGTATTTGGGAAACTGAACTTAACTCTCTTCATTTGACCATCTTGCAAGGCATAACACAATTTCTTAGACATTAGATGAGGGACATCTATGGTCCTCTCTTCAACCCACTGTATGACAAACCTCATGTAGTCACCCAAAATATCTTGCTTGTGATGATTCGTAATTGTTCCAAGGACAATTTGAGTCAAGGTTTTGTATAGTCCCCATGGAATTTCTTGCATTTTAAATTTATTTCTAGAAACATATACCTTTTCCCCTCAATTTTTATTGGCAATCTCATACTTTTCTAGCTTGGGGACTTTCTTAGAGTTAAACATGCTCCCCTTATACATGGATTTGTGTTTCTTTGGTAACCAAATCAGGGTCCAAATATACCCTCTTTCCAAAAATTATCAATTCCATGGACCCCATATCATAATTAAGAATGTCATCATTTATATCTTGATTTTCAAAATTTTGCAATCCAAAAATATAATTATCCACTTCTATTTTTCTTTGGATATTTAGCATACATGTTAGTTAATTGCATCCACTCTCCATTCATCAACACACTCCTGGAAAATTTGCACTATGAACCTATCATCTTACAACCCCCCAACACTTTTAACTACTTCCATGGTAGAGGACGTCCCTATTTCATGGACAACAAACCTAACCTCTATAATTGGGCTTTGGGCTTTGGAAAAGTTATAATGATTGTAATTTTTGTGTTTGATCAAAATTAGTTAGGAATTGCTTTAAACCAAGCACATTGAATAATGCACACACAAATGAGATTTTTTTAATGGATTTTAGACATACAAGTCAATAGAGTGAATGAAATTACCAATACTTTCTCTTAAAAAGTATCCATTTGTTTATAAACTATTCAATTTTTTATAAGGAACAATAACTCTTATAAAATATTTTTAGCCTGATACAAGTACACAACTCAGCTTGAAAAACTGCAATGGAAATTTACACAAACTTGTGGACCTAGGGTGTCCTTATGAATTGTTCAAGGTCATGTAGATCATTCACGGAGGATTTGGCACTTCAACATGCACAAAGAGTTATTTCCATTTTATAGAACCATAAGACTAAAATGTGAAAATTTATCATTTTACTAGATGAAATTTTAAACGATGCTACAATGTTATAAAAAAGTTGGTTGTTGCTCCATAATCCAATTCTAGGCAATAGAAATCATGTTAAGTTAGCTTTAGTAGGCTAAAAAAAAACACGTTGGATTTATGTAGATATAAGCCAAGTGAAATCCAAACCATATAGTGTAATCATCGAACATTTTATACAAAACCAATGTGACCAATCTTCCATATGAAACTCCAGATGCCCACAATAAATTTTCAAAACAACAAAAAATATGAGATGACTTATTTGACTTGTTTTAACTAAAATGAACACTCATGCCTTATTAAAGCTCCATTTATTTTTTATTTTTAAATTTTTATTGTGTATTTTAACTTCTTTGATGATTTTACATTTCCATTTTCAATCCCGTCCCAATGAATCCCTATTATATAAAAATAAAATCTACTTATATTTCTAAAATATTACAAATCAAATTAGAGTGCCTCACAAAAATGCACACCATTGCTATAAAAATGCATTCTCGAACTAAAAAAAAATATTACATGATAAAATCTACTTATATTTCTAAAATATTACAAATCAAATTAGAGTGCCTCACAAAAATGCACACCATTGCTATAAAAATGCATTCTCGAACTAAAAAAAAATATTACATGATAACATAATTAAGAACCCCTAGCAATAACAAGGTGGTATATTTATGCAAGAGCATCCATGGCTAAGCAATATATCTCTCATGTTTGTCCTTTAGCTATAGCTCAGGTGGTTGGGAGAATGTTGTTATCCTCCCCACCGAGTTTCAATTCTTGCATGTGACATGTTGAGCTCATAAATATATATTATTGTAATGACTTCAAATATTGTTGTTTGAGAGTCCCTCACGGAGAAAAACATGTATATTCCTATTGATTATCAATTTTATGGAATTTTCAATGTGTATAGATTTTTGGTTTTTGCCCAATGTTTCCTAATATTTATGATATGAAATATAAAGATATTTCTTCAAAGAACAAAACAAAGATATCTGGCATGCTTGTGAATTCGTGTATAGGTTTGTGAATTCATATATAGGTGTGGGAGTCTTAAAATTACTCCCATATTATATTTTAGGCTTTGTCCATGCTTATTTTTCCCTTATGAAATATAAAGATATTTCTTCAAGGAACAAAAAAAAAGATATTTGGCATGCTTGTGAATTTGTGTATAGGTTTGTGAATTCATATATAGGTGTGGGAGACTTAAAATTACTCCCATATTATATTTTTGGGCTTTATCCATGCTTATTTTTCGCTAGGCATGGGATTTTTAAGCTCTTGACATAGATTTTCTTGAATTATGGAAATAAGGCCAATTTTGTTTCAAACACAATAGAATATAAGAGTGGAATCATGGTATTTCATCAAAAACAACCCATAGATAATTGAATGTAATATTTAGATCATCTTTTAGAATGCGATTAGGATCCTCAACTTGGCTTTAATGTGTATTTTGGCAATGATTGTTTGCATTTATGGAAATGTCAAAAATAATGTTAGGGGATAGATTTACAGGTAAACTCCTTGCATTTAGAGATGAAACAAGGGAATGTAAGACATGGATTTTGTTTCCAACATGGCAAATTATAGAACAATGAAGAGATTTTCCTTATATCATGCATGTGGAATATTTGGCATGCATTTGTGTTAGTCTTCATATATTTTTAACACAATATGAAAAGAATATGGAATTTGAGTGTTTTTACATAACAACTTTTCAAACCCGAAATGAAAATATGAAAATTAGAAATGTGGGAATGAAAAAATACATATTCCTTTTTGAATCACTCAATTTGGCCAAGAAATAAACCTTGACTATGCATTTTAGTGAAGCACCACAAACTTTGTCAATTTTAGTGAAAATACAAAGTTGTCTACTTGGTAGATTATATGTGATAAAAATGAGGTGAATATGGGGAAATATATGGTTAGTAATGCTGAAATCTATAAGGATTAGGTAACAACTTTTCAAAAGGACATTTATAGACTGTCATGCATTTTTTAAGCGATATCATGTAGATTTGTAGCCTTGAGCTTTTATTTTCCTCGCATTTCTCATTTCAAGTTTTTGCGAGCATACGAGAGCTTGGTGAGTTCTAAAACAATATTGAGTTTTGCAACAACAATAACAAGTTTGAAGGTTCTTTGTCATCTTGGCGCTGGTTTGGAGCTATGTAGGGGAGTCAACATCTTTGGGATGAGGCTTTGGCAACTAGTTTTCATTTCCAAATCCAGGAATGATTTCTCTTGTAAAAATTCCAGAATTGAATGCCACCCCCGTTTTTTTTCTCCTTTTTCAAGTAAAACAAAAAACCTTTGTAGGCTAAATCTACCTCCTTTTTGTTTTCAAATTTATCATAGGTTTTGCATTTTACTTGGTTGCATTTTTTTTGCAGATCTCTTTCACTTCAAATATGAAATATCATCATCCACCATGGCCCTAAAAGCCAAAGATGTTGCATAGGTTCACTGTGACGTTGATAACAAAATGTTGTGCAAATATTGTAAATGCATTATAAATGCACAATGGGAAGAGGGGGCATCCATAGGTTGAAACGACACTTGCTTGGTATAAGAGGCCAAATAACACCATGTGATGCACCAGATGAAGTGATAGGGCCTATTAGGGATTGAAAAGTTTGAGAAGGCAAAGGCTATACAATGAGAAATTACAAAGTTTGAGAAGGCAAAGGCTATACAATGAGAAATTACAAACAAAAGTTTGATGAGTGATCATGTTGATCAGTAATGTGTAGTAGGGAAGTGGCCTTGTAACTTCAGTTGTAGCATTGTTTTTGGACTTTATAACTATTTAGAGATTCATTGATTATGTATTTTTGATTATGTATTTTGTTGATATGTATTGCACTTGGCACCATTTTGAGATATGCAATGTTACATGAAATATAGATAAGAAAACTTTGCATATTTTGTCAATAATGGTTTGAAATATTAAAAATAATTTGTTTCCATTAAAAAAATAATATTTTTATGTTTTTATCATTCCAGTTCATTGAATTCAGTTTGAACCCTGGTTTAATAGGTGGCCCAATTCAAAACCTGGTTCCCGTTTTTAAAACTATCATTTTTATGCAGTTTCCATGACAACTTCCGCATCATGAGTTGTCCTCGAGGTGCATGAAGCTTGCATTTCAAGTTTAATAAAAAAAACTCGTGTGCTGCAGAACATCAAAGAAACGTGTAAATAATAAAATAAAATCAACAAAAATGACTGGGCCAGAAATACTCTATTAAGAATTTAAACAACACCCAGGAATAACTAAGGCAGGGATATACACAATAGATTAGAGCACCTAAAAATCGCAGCTAATTTCTTTATCTAGCAAACAGCATCCAGACAAACATGATGCCATTGCTTCCAAACTACAGGTAATTGGTTTGAATTTTCAAATCCAATAGCAAAATACAACTATCCACTAATATTTCCCATACAAAATAGTTGGCAACTCGTATCTAAGATAAGACAAAATCAAAATGTTCAAGGGCACATCAACATATTGAGTGCGTTTGAAAGACCAATGAGGCTGTAGAATTTGTAGTACCTATTGATGCAAACATAAAAGTCCAATTCAAGATGTCGAACTCCCATTGACGAATTAACTCATCGTCAAAACAGATCAGATGTGTTCTGTTTAAAGGAAAACATTAGGAAAAGCAATAAAATGTTACTGAATAACAAACCTTAAACGGGATGCAAAGGATCTTCTAAGATTGATTCTTTGCAGCTGATACTTATATCCCAATCGAACTGACGACACCAAAACACCACAGTCATTGCTACTAAATAAGATGTTACAAGCTTGATCAGTCCCCCAGTGTTCATGATTTTTGTATTTACAAGCCAGATAAAATGAAGGCAGGAAACTGGTTTCCTGCTTCAGGCCAGAGGACGTCTTACCACGTAGTAATTTTACAAGAAATTTTTTCGCAGATTCATAACCCAGACTTTGAGCATGACATCAGTGAGACAAGCTATATAATGGAATTTCAACAGGGAGATCCGTGTCCTTTCTGTTGCTATTCAATGTACAAGCTTATGAAACTTTACATGGCAGAGTAAAGAAAAACATTATTTCTTTTAATTTTCCTTATACTAATGAAAAACCAAACCATCTGGCTAATCCACACCCAATGCCAGATACCAGAGGTATCAGTGACCGAGCAACATTAGGCAAGGTTGGAGATGCCAGAGTTCCAAGAATAAACCAGTTGACGCTCAATAGTGCAATGGCATCAGACCCTGGTCTGTTCTGGATTCTTGAGAAGTACTGGACAACACTCCTCAAGGACATACCTACTACAATAAACAATGCGATTACTAGTGGTATGCAAGGATCCTGAGCCTCCCAAGCTATCATGCCCACAATAAGAGAAAGAAAGGCGCTAAAGGTACTTTGTACCAGTGCAACTCCTTTCCATTGATAGATTATTTCAGCCTTTGCTTTTTGTTTCTCTGAAAATGAACCAGAAGGAAATGAAAAATCACCAGATGAAGTCATCCTGCTTTCCAGGAAAGGATCCAGCTCCTCATTCTCCATTTTAGAACCATGAACCCTCCTTCCCTTGCCCATTAAAGGATCACCAAGGATCTTCCCTCTTTTTTCAAATACCGAATTCCATTCTTTATGTTCAGCATCAGAGCCAATCCCATCTCCTCCTTCCAAAAGACTATGTTCGGTTACGTGTCCATTATCTATTTTCCTACTTTCTTCAATACTCTTTCCCGCCTCTGCTTCAAGAAGTGCCCTCTTTTCAATTTCTCTGAGGTTTAAATTTTCAGCTTCTATTTCTCTTATCTACAAAAACATACATTCAAACATTACTCGTAAGTCATTATCAGTTACTCATAGTTTGCACAAGAATAAAAAGAAGAAGCAATTTGAAGGCCAGATTATAATAGCCAAACCAAGAAATCAGCATTCCACCAAATAACCTATACTGTCAAGTGGTATCATCTCTATCTTAAAGATGTGCCAATTCATCTGTATCCCAAGTCAAAATCTCCACTATCTAACAAACTTCAATTAAAAGGTGTCCTAAGAACAGCTTGGTTCATAATTTTTACTTTCAATGCTACCCCATGCTATTAAGAAAGCGGAGAAATGACTCAGTAGCCTCATGAGATCTTTTTTTAATCATCTTCAAGTTAGAACCATCTTAAGTTATCAATGACATAAAGTAAAATTGATTCCTACTGTAATCAACATGAAAAGTCAGAATTCTTGAAATATCAAAGATACTTTTTTTCATTAGTGTCTGCCCTATCTAGATCCTTAGATCATTCCTCGGTAGCAAGGGAACCATTGAGAAAATATGTTCCATACATTGGCTTTTAGAGCAGTACTTTCAAATTTATTCATACATATATGGTCCGGAGGCGCTCGACCATAGGGAGAGGATGCGTAAGCAGGCTCGACTGTTAAGGAGAGGACCTTTAGGTGCTCGACCATAAGGGAGAGGGAGAGGGCCGCCATCGAGTTATATTGCATATATACATGTCCAACATGTTGTCACTCAAATTGTGCACGTGAATGCGATAACGCTCAGGGCGGGGCTGTTACTCTGATTCCGGTCCTCTCCATTTAATCTGTCTCCCTATAGCAGGCTAAGGGGGGTAGTCTCTATGGATGAAACAATGAGTTTGGGAGACACAACTAAATGGCTCGAAAACTTGGTTGAAGATGATTGGCAAGTTTAAATATTTAGCACAATTTGATTAGATTTAAGAATTTCTTAAGTATGAGATCAGTGCCTTAGGAGCCAAATTACTTGCACAATATGAATTAATTTCCAAGTTACAGGATGAACAGTCGCTGCTAGGATGAGAACTATCCTATATGAAATGCTACACCAAGAACTAAGTGAAATGCTAACTCTTGGTTAATTTTAGATTAAATACCTATTCTAAGTGAATCCTCTCTCTCAAATGTTTTGGAGTTAAACCCAGGGTAAGAAAGCTATGGCTTTATTAACAATACCTCCCTTGGAGTTCTAACCACCCAATGCCTTCGGCGCTGCAAGAACTGTGGCCCTGACCACTGTAAGGTCACTGTGTTAACCACAAGTGAGGGTCTAAACTCCAAAAGCTAGATGAGAAAGGTGGTCCTATCTTTCTATCAACCAAGTTTATGCTTGGAGGTAAATTAATTAATGCACAACTAATCCTAGGATGAAATGCAAGCTATGAGTGAATGTCTTAAATGAGATTATTAGATGATCCTCTTAAGTACTTTCAAGTTAAATTAGATGCTTATGATGTTCAATTCAAGAGCACAATCAAGTGCTTAGAGAGCAATATTAGGAACAATCTCAATTAAAACAATGTGCTAATGAAACAAGATTACTAGAGTGCCCAAATAAATCACTTGATTAGAAATCTCAATGATGACAAGTGCTCTAAATAAATAACCAATGAGAAGCAAGGAGCACCAAAATAACGAATCCTTTACACTTGATATGCAAATTAGAGACAAATGGAAACAATATCAATGGAGCAACAAGGTTATCCAATTGAGATCACAATATTACTCAAAGAAGATGATATCACAAGATTAATCATCTTTAGATTACAATGATGTTAAGCAAGATAATGTTCGTATCCAATACTTGCCAATTAGAAGCAATAGGTTACTTGCAAGAGTAAGATACAACAAAGTGATATCAATAGCATTAACTTTCACAATGAACCAACACAATGCCAATGTCAAGCTAATCTTCTTGAGATGAGATTACCAACAGTGACTTATAGAAGTGAAATGCACAATGCAATGCAAGAAATGCAAGATGAACGATGGTCTTTTAGAGCATTAATAATTATTCAAGCTTCACAATGAGATATGCAATTAGATTATTTTGTCAAATGAGGTTGGTTTTTATTAGAGCACACTTAGATGTAAATCTTGAGATGCAAGATTATGCCAATGATGCAAAATGCAAAAAGTTACCAGCTAGACAACAATGATTAGTTCAACCACTTAGAGCAAAACCACTTATGTTACTTTGCCAAACCAATGTATTAGGACTGCTTGGATCAAAACTTTAGCACCAAAACTCACAAACTTCACTGCTGTAGAATTTATAACAGATCCAAAAGTTAATATATCAGACTCAGGAAAATGTATATCAGCTCCCCAAAATCAATTAGAAAACCATAGAAAACATGAGACGAGGCTTCTTATCACTTGAGGTTAAGGATGAGATAGATGTAGACTTATGCCAATAAATTTTGGAGCTTATTTAGGGTGTGTATTCAGAGATTTTACTTCTGTTATGAAATGATATCAGATCTGATCATAAGGCAGAAAGGAGAAAATTGGGGTTAGAGAGCAAACCCTTGGCCCTAAGGCCTTGCTAGATGATTAGTTGACCTTCCAAAGTGCACTAGAGCCTTTCCAAACGCTACAACACAAATATTAGCCTTGCAAATAGTAGTTCAACACTCTTGTGACTGAAGCTAGGGCCTTTAGGGTTGGTTGCTGGTTTGTTTGGCAACTTTGGCCCTTGAAACCCTTGCCTAAGTGGCTAGTTAATCTGCAAAACATAATTGTTAGCTCAATAAACTCAAAAAACTATGATCCAAACCAATAGAAACTAGTCCCAAATAATTTCCAATGATGCCCTAGGCCTGCAACCACAAAAGTTTAGTCAAAATTTGAGTGCCAAACCCCACAATTTGCTCAAAAATGCAGAACGATGAGGAAAGAAGCCCCAATAGGGCTATCAGCCAAGGGAAAATCCCCTCTAAGGGTAGCGACTAGGAAGGTTGGCCCTCTTAAAGGCTGTGGCTACCTTAGGCAAGGCCATCTAGGCCTGCGGCAAGCCTGGAAAAGGCCCTAAGGCCTGTGGCTATGTCCTAAAGGGCTGCCGGTTGGGTGGAGGACCCCAAAAAGGGATACAACCTGCCTCTAGAGGCCTGCGGCTGCCCTAGAGAGGCCATAAAGACCTGTGGCTAAGGCTTAGTAAGCTTCCGCTAGGGTTAAGAGAGCCCTAGGGGATGAGGCTAACCTTCAAATGCACTCAGACCCCTGGAAACACAAAAAATTCACTGCAAAATAACTTCAAAAGGCCACAAAAGGCTAACGACTTCCCTTTTCTAGCTAAGCGTTGAGGCAATGTAGCTTGGAAAGGCTAGATCTTACCATCCAAGGCCTAGATCAACCTTCTTTCCTTCAAAGAGTTTGATCCTTATCTCCAAAATGAAAATAGATATCCCAAATACCCAATATATACAAAATATTTAAAATTCAAAACCCCAAAACCTCAAATGCTATACAAAATTTAAAAGGGGTTAGAATTAAAATATAAGGGTTAGAAAAAATTATTTACAATATTTACAAAATAAATTTTGCCCTTATCAGCATGTAAATTTTTTTATAGCACAAGAGAAAGAGATTCAATTTTTTTTATAGATTTTAAAATGAATGGTGTATGTAAATAAATCACCAGCCAAAACCCTTCTACAAAGTACTCTGCAAAATGAAAGCTCAGAATCCAAACACGGTCGATTCTACTCCAGAGTCTGTGAACTTGGAAACCAAGGGCTAACATACCTGTAGATCTCTATTCAAACTTAAAAGATAAATTGTTAGATCATAAAAGATTTAGACCTATAGATCTAAACCCAACACCTAAGGAAAACCTTATCTATACCAATAGATGTTTTGTCATGCAACAAATGAAATAACAATTTTATGAAGCACATATAACATAGAGCGTGAAAAATTACTAGCACATACCACAGATAGAAGAACACCATGAAATTGAAGCCCGAAAGTCTTTCTATTATGAGAAATACAATTCCAGCAAAGTAAGGCTCAGTACATGTGTTACAAATTACATCATCCAAAGATGAGATGAGGAGCTTGATAGCTTCCTTGTATATAAAATGAGAGAAGAAAACCCCTCCAAGTGGAAATAACGGCTAGTTGGCTTGATCCTCACCAAAATAATCTCATCCGTTGATCCTACTTTGAAGATAATTTGATCTCTGTCATTGATTTTTTATTTTTGAGGAAAAATTCGAATTTCTCTTAAAACTTGTTTTTTATTAATTCAAAAAGTAATATTTTGGACTAATTTCCTCAAAAAAATCACTTTGACTTAACCACCAAGGTCGAACAGGTCAAATTTTCTTAAAAAAAATATTTTTCATTGGTGAGGGGGGGGTCTTTCAAAAATTAATTCTTTTTTTGACCCACAATTTTTTTATTATTTTCCACTTAGAGAGAATTTAATTACTCTCAAATCATTTTTTGGCTCAAGATTAATTAATTTTTTGGCTTAGGATTTTTATTTAATTTTTCTAGAAAAATTAATTAAATGACTAGAGGGGATTAATTATTTTTTCCACCCTCAAATATTTTAGCCATGGTGTCTAACTATGAGTAACCATGCACTAAAATATTTTTACATCAAGATATTACAAATTAATTCAACCCTTAGAAGGGGAAATACACATTTAGACATAGACCCTCAAGACACTACCCAATTCTGTGACACAATATGATCTAGTATGAAACCAAGTGTGTCTATAATAAAATAATTTAGCCATGGTGTCTAACTATGAGTAACCATGCACTAAAATTTTTTTAAAGACACTTTTACATAGACTCGATAAACACTAGGACTCACCTAAGACCTTATTAATGAATTCCATCGTAGCTTGGGGGTTTGTTGACCACTACCGGTCAACTGCCCACAGCAGTACACCCCCTTTTTTCTCTACAAAAGGGGTAGCACTTTATCGACATATCCATGTCATTCTGCAGTCATCGGCAGCTTCATCAATTTATGTTGTAAACTCAGTCTGCATGTATAAATTGTAAATAATTTTAGCAGATATGAGTCATGTCTATCAATTGCCTAAGTGGACCTAATTTTCTAAGTGATAATCTATGTCCCGGAAGGTTTTTCGTCTCACCGATCCATGATCGGCAGAGTTTTCCTTCAGCCTAACCCCAAAGCCGGGATGGATTTTGTCATTAGAATCTTAGGAGAATCCTAGTGTGTTAATCTGCTAGATTATAGTTGTGTCGCAGAACTGGGTGATTTATGAGGGTCTATGTCAAATGGGTTTTCCCCCTTGGGATGTAAAGTTGTAAAAGTCATGATGAAAAGTGTCTTGAGGGATAAGAAATGTTTTAATCCCCTCATAAGTCCTAAGTCCTAGGTCCTAGGTAATTTTCCCAAAAGCTAGGTTCAAGGATCCATTTAAAAATAAATTAAAAAAATAATAAACAAAAAAAAAAAATAATAATAATAATAAAATAATAATATTTTGAGTAAATAAATGCAGAATTTCAATTTTTTAATACATTAAAAATTCGATGGATGAGATCAAGAGATATCTTGATCCTCATCGACGGTCGAGATCATTTTGACATGGATCACTTGAACTAGCTGTTGGGATCTTTTCCTTTAAATAGGGTGCTAGGGGTCATTTGAGATGATTCGATATGTGAGTCTTGTGCTGAAGAAGCTCTCTTGTAATCTGTTTCTGGTTAATAAAAGAAGACTTTGGGGTTCAAATCTTGCTGGTGTTACTCTCTGGAAGTGCTGTGAGCTATTTTATTTTCTGCATATTTTGTTTTTCAACCATTAATAACAGCTTATTATAGAGTATTGTGAGCACAGGTATCTTGTTCACTTGCTAGGGTTTGAATGATGTTAGGGTTTCTGGAGTAATGGCAGGTATCTCCATTGCTTTCTGAAATCTAGTATTATTTTCTCTCTCTTTACTGATGGTTGAAGTGAGCTGTGCAGGAAACCATTATTGAAGAAGACCAGTGGGCGTTTGGGGAAGTTCTAAGCTGAGCCAACCAACTCCCACAAGCTTTTCCTTGCAGAGCCCAGCTAGTTTTTACCCTGGGTTAATCGTTTAGTTTCTTTCTAAGTTTGCATGAGAGATTTTCTGAAGTCTTTTTCATAATAAATCTGATATTCTACTGCTGTTATTGCTAAATCTGGCTGTTAAAGGGTCAAAATCTGTAAATTACTCAGCTGATCTGGGGTTTCAAATTTTGCTTTATACACAGATTTCATTAGGGTTTTATTTTCTTTTAATTGCAGGTACAGGGTTTTGAGAAATTCTTCAGGATTCTAGAGCTGGAAAGATTGAAAATTTTGTGATCTGGATTTTAAGCACTATTACTCTCATCCTGCTGCCATCTCTGCAATGTTGCTTTCAGGCCAGCTCTTTTTTTCTCTCCTCAACAAACGATCCTAGCCATCCAAGTGACTGTCTTCACTCAACCATACGCTATTTTCCCGAATCTCTGCGTATTCCCTTGCTTCCACATGTCCCCTCATTGTTGTTACTTATGCTCCCATAAAATCTTGCTGCAACCATCTATCTATCCCCTCTGCCGTTGAGGTTTCTCCAGACCTGCGTCTAAACCTATGGTTTTGTCAGTGTTTTCACCATTGCAAATACGCTCTGCTCCACTTGCAATTCCACTGCGTTACTTTCTGCCGACAGAGGGAGCTGCTGAACGCTTTGAAAGGGATAGCAGTTTTTGTTTGGTGGCATTAAGGCTGAGGCATTTCCCGTGGGCCCGCATGCAACGTTTCGTTTTGCCTCTGGTTATCCTGCATGGTAAACACAGCACTCCGCCATTAGAGCCTGCACAAGACAGCGAGGACGCAGATACGCGTTGGTATGCTCTTGCACGCGTTGGTATCGGGATCATCGTATCGCTGTTTCATTTGCACGCTCAAAACCAACCCGCAGGCTTGTCAAACACGCCGCCGTCACCAATCCGTCTTCAAATCTGAGCGGCAAAAGACAAGGAAAAGTCGAAAATCTGTATGCGTGGGTAAGAGAATAGTAAATCACGTTTTTTATGTTTCGAGCTATTAGATTGGTATGCGTCAGAACGATTTTCATTTTTTTGATATGGCTAGGAATCATGCGTAGGTAGAGCTTCATCTTTTTTTTATTTAGGTTCTACGTTTCTATTTTTTTATTTTAGATTTAAATTTAATTTTTTTTTACATTGTAATAGAAATCAAAGAAAAAAAAAAGGAAAAATTCGAAGTCTAGTTTTAGGGTTAGGTATAGTTCGATCTTAGTTTTAAATTAAGCTCTAGATATTAGAATAGACCATTTGGATTTCAATAGTTTTGTTTTCAAATTCAAAATTTAACATTTTTAGCTTAGTTTGATAGTTTAATTATTTTTTAAAGCTTTAGACCAGTGTTGCGGGGGAGCCCCCCCCCCCCCCCCCCTCGAACCTGCTCCCGAAGTGCGCTCCGGGCGGGAGCGGCTCGAGAGCACGCTCCCAAAATCGCTCCCGAACGGGAGCGATTTTCGAGAGCGCGCTCCCGTAAAAAAATTTGCGCTCCATTGGTCTGTGAGGGAGCGCTTTAGGGAGCGATCGCTCCCGCGCTCCCGGAGCGTCTTTTAATGCCCGGGAGCGATCGGGGAGCGATCGCTCCCTGATCGCTCCCGGGCATTAAAAGACGCTCCGGGAGTGATTTTTAACGGACCGGGAGCGGTCCGGCGGAAAAAAAATCCGCCGGACCCGAAAATTAAAAAAAAATTAGAAATTTTTTTTTTGTTTATAAGCCCAATGGGCCAAAAAAAAATCATTTCAACTTCATTGAGCTTGAGAGTGAGAGCTGAGCAAGAGCAAAGGAGCAAGGAGCAAGAGCTGAGGAGCGAGGAGCAAGTGCCAAGGAGCGAGGAGCAAGCCTGCAGAGGTAAGTAACTTAATCATTTAGTTAGTTTAGCTGGTTAGGTAGTTAATTTGGTTAGTTTAATTTACCTGTTTGAGTTTAAAGCTCATTAATTTAAATTAAATTAATAAATTAAATGAATTAATCCCAATAAACTAAATTAATTTGCAGATTCAAGACTCAAACCCTACAAACATCAAACACCATGGACCTGGGGATATTTATTGGCATTTTCCTCTTCCTGGTCCCTTTTATGGTTATTATGGTGGTGGAGAGTAGAAAACGGAGGGGGCCTCAAACTGAAGAGGTGGATGAAGAAGCCGGAGGAAGTCAAATGGGTGAAAACCCCAGTGAGGAGGAGGTGGAGGAGGGTGAACATGAGGGTCAAAAAACTAAACAAGACCAAACTCCATTGTGGAAATATGTTCACAGGGCTGAAACAGGGAGAGGGGGTGGAACCACTAAATTTCATTGCCCCCATTGCAACACTGACTACACAGGCTCATACACCCGTGCTAGAAGACACCTCTGCGGGAAAAGGCCATGGGATGGAGAGAAACAAATAGGAATCAAAACTTGTGACAAGGTGTCAACAGCAGATAGAGCCAAATACATAAAGGAAGAGGAGGACGCCCAATACAGAACAAAAAGATCAAGGGGTTTCTTTGAACCAATCTCACCATCACAAAGAACTCCTTCAGCATCCTCCCAAGGCAGTGGATATGGACATGGAGGCACAGGGTCATCATCTTTAAGGCGTAGAACCATATCAGATTTCCTTGATGAGGGGTGTAGGAATGATGTGGATTCAAAAGTTTACAGGTGCCTCTATGCATGTGGGATACCATTCAATGTTCTACGCTCACCTTATTGGCACGAAATGGTTTCTGCCATAAATGATGCCCCTAAAGGATACAAGAGCCCTGGGTATGACAAGGCAAGAACTGTTGGCCTTGATCATGAAAAAGCAAAAATATCACAGTCTTTGAATAAAATGACAAGTTCTTGGACTGACAATGGGGTGTCCATTGTATCTGATGGATGGACAAATGTAAAAGGCAAGCCATTGATAAGTGTTCTTGCTGTGTCCCGAAGTGGTCCCATCTTTCTAGCTGCACATGATTACTCAGACAAGTTCAAGACCGCTATCAACATTGCAGAAGCATTGCTTGAAACAATTGAGCGTATTGGCCCATACAATGTCATCCAAGTCATCACTGATAATGCTCCTAATTGTAAGGCAGCGGGAGCAATTATTGAGGATAAATACCCGAACATATTTTGGTCTGGATGTTTGGTTCACACATTGAACCTTTTGTTGCATGATATTGTCAAAAACAAAAATGAACAATACCAATGGATTGGTGATTTGTACAAGAAAGGAAAAAAAATGATAAAATTTATTACAAATCATAGCAATACCCATGGCCTTTTCCGCAGTCACTCGAGATTGGAGTTGCTGAAGATTGCGAGGACTAGATTTGGTAGCTATTACCTCACCTTCAGGCGCCTTTTGAAGGTAAGAGAGGCATTAGCTAGCATGGTATCAAGTCCACATTGGCAGGTGTTAAAGGAAAGGGCTACAAATGTAGCTGACATGGCAGGTTTTGAAACGGTGGAGGAGGCCGCTCTTGATGGGCAGTTTTGGACAACTGTGAGACAGGTATTGGATTTCACCAAGCCAATTTATAACATGATTCGGTTTGCAGATACAGACAAACCAGTGATTGGCGAGGTGTATGAGCAAATGGATACCATGTTGGGGGAAATAAAAGACATTGTTCATAATAAAGATCCCAACTTGTACAAACTGATTCATGATTGTGTGTGTGAACGGTGGAATAGGCTTAACCTTCCACTACATTGCTTTGCGTATATCCATACGCCAAAATACTACTCAGAATCTTGGTTGGGCAAACCTGCAGCAGGGGGTGGTGTTAGGACCAAACCCCATTTAGATCAAGAGGTAACTAGAGGATATCTGGAAGCATTAGAAAAGTTGGTGCCTGACAGGGAGGAATGTGCAGCTGTGCGCCTTGAAATAGGCAGATACTTCAGTGGCAGTGGTTTGTATGGTAACTTCCATGCAATGGACGACAAAGATAAATTTGATTCTCTCACATGGTGGGAAACATATGGCGGCCACGGACTTTTGCCAAAATTGGCAAAAAAAGTTCTTTCACAGGTTGTAAATTCTTCTTCTGCAGAGAGGTGTTGGAGCACCTACAGTTATATACATAATGTGAAAAGAAACAGGCTCAACGAAAACCGAGCAGAAAGCTTGGTTTATGTGCACTACAATTTGAGGTTGTTGAGCCATTACTGTGATCGGGCTAATGAAGATCCCACATATAAAATTTGGGACAATCACCCTGAGGACGACAATTTGGAGGATGGCATTGTACATATGGAAGAACTAGAAGAGGAGCTTGTACGGGATGAACATGAAGCAGCTGCAGCAGCCATGCCACCTCCACCTCCACCATCCAGTAGCAGTTCTCGGGGCCTGAGTCTTGTTCCATTGCTGTCGCCACCTCCATCGACACCCTCGCGTGGAGGCTCTAGTTCTGGTCGTCGGTCTGTGCGGGAGACTCCTAGAAGACCACCACGACCTACTTATACTCCTGGGGACTCTCGTGGCAAGGGCCACTTGTAGATTTACAGTTTACTTGTCTTTTTTAGTTTCTATTAGACTTTAGTTTTCATAACTGTTGAGTTTTGAGTCCTTGACTCTTGACTCTTGACTCTTTCATATCATTATGACATTATGATATTTTTTGTAAACATTATATCACTGTGACAATGAAAATTTGAAGATTGAAGTTGGGCCTTGGCAATTATAACTCATTGGTAATGATTGTGAATTATGAATATGATGCTTTGTGAAAGACTAAAGTTGTTTCATTTCATCTCATTATTCATGTTTCATTTTATAAATTTTTAACATTTCATATCATGTTAACAGTTAGAAGTTAGGACTTAGAAATATCTTCGATATTACTTCTTGTAATGGTTAAACTTGGCTTACAAGTACAACTTGTTACTTTGGTGATCAATGATGATAAATGTTATTGAATTTTCAATTCTGAAAGCTTTCAACTTCAATGTATCAACTTCATGTTATGTTGCAGTTGTAATATGTATTTTACTAACTTGTGGACATGGTTGATGACGATTATAATTTCTAGATGATTGATGTGATATATGGTTCAATGATCAATTTATGTTTTTTTATGTTTTTTATGTCTATTTCATCATTCTACATGTTTTTGTTGACATATATGTATCAAAAATTAAAAAATATAAAAAATATATATATTTTTAAAAAATCGCTCCCCGATTCGCTCCCAAACCGGGAGCTTCTGAAAATGGTCGCTCCCACTCCCGCTTCCGCTCCCGCTCCCCGCTCCCGCTCCCGCTCCCGCTCCCAAGTAACATTGCTTTAGACCTAGTTTAATTAGTTTTTCTTAGATTTTGTTTAGGTTTAGAGCTTGATTTAGTTTAGTTTGATTTTATTTGGCTAAAATAGTTAAATTTCATAAATTAAAAAATCATAAAAAAAAAACTTTTTTAAAGTATAGATTTAGATTTTATTTGGTTTTAGCCTATTTTTTTTTTTTTTTTTTTGCCGTATTTGAAAAGCATAAAAAATATTGTCGGAAATTTTTGCCAGAGTTGGTTTTTCTTGGGAAATTATCACGTCATATTTTTCATGCTGAGATTTGAATTTTCGATTTATGCACATGAATGATCATCTTTAAGATTTAGCTGCATAAATGTGATATCTGGTTAACGATTCATGATTTGCGTGGTTGTTTAAAGCATTCATCTCTTCAAAAATATTTAATTACTGGATATCGTTATTGAGCTTTGGTCATTATAAGAACTTCGTGGTTTCAACAGATATCTTGCACTGTTCTAGTTATTTGATAACAAATGATTGCTGTTCATGGTTTATATTTCTATATCATCTAGCAAGTAATCGTTTAATCATAAATCTTATAAGGCACTGGTCCGCTAAATTAATAAAATCATTTTAGTGCTTCGTGTCTCCCAAACCAACTGGTTGACAGTTGGTCACCCTTTTTTCTATAGGGTCAACCCCCGTTAGCCGCGGGAGACAGGCTTAAACGGAGAGATCGGGGATCAGGGTGACAGCCCCCGGTCTGAGCGTTGTCGTGTCAATCTGTGTGACAACATTTTTTGGCGCCGTTGCTGGGGATAGAGTTTTTCTGTCCTTGGTTCTTTCATCTCAAGCTTTTTCCTGCTTTACTTCTTGTTCAGGTGGCGACTCCACTTCATATATTATCTTCAAGAGTGTACACTAGAAGACATCCAAGCAGTCTATGCAATCCTACTCCTGATCCTGAAAAGGTCCTCAGGGTACGATTACACAAACTCGCTTCTCGTACACTTCTTGTAAACCTTGGACAAGAAGCCCTCTCTGATATTCATTTGCTATTTAAAGGTCAAGTTAGGCACAGCATCATGGATATGTATGCCCCTTGTGATTTTTCTAACATTCCAGGATATCCCAACGATATTCCATCTATTGGGATCGATAAATTGCCTAATTTTCAAGGAAATAATGCGATTAGTGCTAACTCTCATTTGCGAGATTTTAGCATATGGATGGCTAAGTACGCAAGATCTGTTGATTTTGATCATGAGGATGTCAGGATGACTCTTTTCATCTTAACTCTAGGAGGCGATGCTTATGATTGGTTTGCAGAAAAACCTCGGAATTCATTTAACTCCTTACAGTCTATCATTAATGCATTTAAAGAAAAATATGGAGATAAGAGAGAAGGAAGACACCTCGTAAAAGCTCTTAGCCTAATAAAAAAGAGAGATGATGAAACTGTTGAAGAATTTAATAAAAGGTTTAATGGTATTGTTAGAGAATTACCTCAAGACTATAAACCTACAGATAAAACCCTCCTAGATATTTACATTGATGCCTTTAGTCCTGAACCATCTTATGAATTAAGGCATGCTAAACTTAATGATTATAGAGATTGCCAACCCTTAGCAATAGAGCTTGAAAAGGACAAGGCCGCATCTGGAAAGTCTGAGATCCCAGGTTTCGATAGGGCTGCTACGAAACTAAAGGAACCTAAAGGAAAAGCAGTCCAAGAACCTGAAAGTGAGCTTGTTCTCAAATTGCTTCAAAAAATTGAAACTATGGAAATTAATCATAATAAGGAGATAACCACTTTGCAGAATAGGTTGATTCAAATGGAAAGATCGCAAACGCAGAATTTTCAACCTTGAAACAATAATAATAGAAATAACAATTGGCAAAGGAAGGGTCAATGTAGTGAGTAGAGACCTCCTAATCCGCTAACTAATTTGGTTGATAATGCTCCTCCTTACTGTCGGGTTCGTGATGCTCTTCATGAAGAGGCCACTTGTCCCATTGTTAGAAGAATTTTAGATAATGGAATGTTTGGAACGGGTGATCAAATAAATGTAGTAGGTAGCAAGTTTCCTTTGTCTATGGATGATTGGATAGAGGTCAAGGAAAAAAGTCGTGATGTTGAGAATCCTTCATCAGCTTTTAGTATAAATAACCTCGAAAATGAAGATGATATTTTGGCTAGGTTATATGGTGAAAAGCCCTCTCCCGAGCAAATCTTGGAAATTGCTAGAGGTAAGGGTTTGACCTATCAGAGAAGGGATAAAGATCAAAGTGGGAATCAAATTCCCCTTCGAACTTTTAACCTTGGTGTAAACTCTGGAATAGATGTCGATTTGGGAAGTTGGTATAACAATGCTAAAATCTGGGTTCCTGTCTCTGAGATTGCTAAAATCCCTTCCCAAAGAGACAAGTTACTAAAAGCGATTCAAGGTCCTCAAGTCAATACTTCTCAAAAGAAGACTCGAGAAGTTGACTATCATGATGCTCCTATATATCTGCAAAGCTTAGATGTTGATAATAAAGATCATCAGCCTTTCTTTATCACCTTATTAGTTAATGGGTATAAAATGAATAATTGCATGTCGGATTCTGGTGCATCCGCTTGTGTAATGACTAAAAGGGTCATGGAACAGCTTAACTTAAGAGTTTCTAGACCCTATTATAACATATGCGCCATGGATTCTAAGAAAATCGAAGTACATGGTTTAATCAAAGATTTGCAAGTTCATCTTTCAGTTTACCCAGACATCATGGTTGTCATGGATATTGTTGTTGTGGATGTGCCTGATGCTTGGGGTATGCTGTTATCTAGAAAGTGGGCCTCTGATCTAGGAGGAAGTATTCAAATGAATTGGTCATATGCCATGATTCCTTCTCCTAGGGGTGATGGTTTTGTAAGACTAAATAGAGAGCCCGAAAGAAAATTTCATGTTGAAGATCCTAAGAGACCTCATAACGAAATAATCAAAGAGCAATCTGACATTGGGAACTATGCCATCATGTCTAATTTTATAATTCCTCCCGATGATAAGATTAGGGGTCTCAAGGATAAAGTTTGGTATATGTACTTCGATGGTGCATCATCTAGGGCTGGTAAAGGTGCGGGAATAGTGCTTAAATCTCCCCTTGGTCACGTTTTCAAGTTTGCCTATCGATTAGAATTTGAGGCAACCAACAATGTCGCTGAATATGAGGCTATATTGTTGGGTCTTGAGTTGGCCAAGTCCTTGAAGGTTAGATTGCTTAGCATTAAAGGGGATTCTGATTTGGTTATCATGCAGCTTAAGAATAAATTCACATGCAGAAATCAAAGATTAAGAAACTATAGAAATGCTGTGTGGGATACTATGGAGCATTTTGATGCCCTTGACCTCGAAGCAATTCCAAGAGAGCAAAATAGTTTGGCAGATGAACTTGCCGTAGCTGCTACTACTTTCCAGTTGTCGGATGAACTAATTAACGATAAGATTAAAATGGAAGTAATATTCAGACCATCTGTTCCAGACAACTCAGAGCATTGGCAAGTTTTTAATGACGAAAAAAAAGTCATTCGTTTCCTTAATAGTTTGGATGAGTTTGAGGATTTCCGGATAATTTCTGAGGAGGATGGAGTTTTAAATCGTGAGCATATCATAAATCCTACTCCTAGGAATGTGGTTGCTCTAGAGCAACATTTTGATCGGCATGATGCTACGAAGCTTAAAGAAGAAAACAAGATGGACCCAAGCGAATATCTCGAGATTAACATTGGTACTTCTGAAAACCCGCAAATGATTAAAATTGGTAGAGGTACTAGTTTGGAGGAAAGAAAGAAGTTAACTGATTTACTTCCCGAATATCGAGATGTTTTAGCTTTTTCTTATGATGAATTAAAGGGTTATAGGGAAGATGTTATGGAACATACTATTCCCCTAAAAGATGAAAATGCTAAACCCTTTCGTCAGAAACTTAGGCAAATTAATCCTAAGTTAGCCCGCTTGGTCCAGAAAGAACTTGCAAAGATGCTTGCAGCAGGGATCATCGCTCAAACTAGGCATTCGACATGGTGTTCGAATTTGGTGATTGTTAGGAAGAAGAACGGTACAATAAGACTTTGTGTTGATTTCCGAAACCTTAATCTAGCATGCAAAAAGGATAATTACCCTTTGCCAAACATGGAAACTTTGTTGCAAAGAGTAACTGGGTCTGGAATGATGTCGCTGCTAGACGGTTTTTCTGGGTACAATCAAGTATGGGTTAAAAAGGAAGATCGTCACAAAACCACATTCACAACGCCATGGGGTACTTTTGAATACATCAGAATGCCGTTTGGATTAACAAACGCTGGGGCTACTTTCCAAAGGGCTATGGATTATGCCTTCAAAGGGTTAATCAGGAAGTTTATTGAAATTTACCAAGATGATCTTATTGTTTTCTCTAAAGATGGTATCAGTCATATAAATCATCTTAGGCAAGTCTTCGTAAGATGTAGAGAATATGGGATTTCTTTGAATCCAGCTAAGTCTGTTTTTGGGGTAACGGAAGGGAAATTACTGGGCCATATTATTTCTAAGGAAGGAATCAAGATTGATCTTGAAAGAATTGAAGCAATCCAAAAGATTCCTCTCCCTCATAATCTTAAATCCCTTCAATCTTTCCTCGGAAAGATAAATTTTATTAGAAGGTTTATTCCAAATTACGCAGAAATAGCTAAGCCTATTCAAAATCTTCTAAAGAAAGATGCGAAATTTGTTTGGCAAGAAGATGGCAAAAAGGCTTTCCAAGAAATCAAATGTGATCGCAAGAGCTCTTGTCTTAGTTAGTCTCGATTATTCCAAGGATTTCATGATTTTTTCTTTCGCTTCTGAAGATACCATTGCTGGTGTCCTGCTTCAGAAGAATAAAGATGGTCACGAGCAGCCTATTGCTTTCATGAGCAGAGCACTTCAAAATTCCGAATTGAAGTACAATACCATGGAAAAGCAGGCTTATGCCCTGGTCAAGTCTCTTAAGCACTTTAAAACTTATGTGGGTTATTCTAAAATCATTGCTTTCGTCCCACATTCTGCTGTCAAGGATATATTAACTCAAACTGATTGCTTAGGGACTCGTGCTAGGTGGGTTACTAAAATACAGGAATATGATTTAGAGATCAGACCCACCAAGCTGGTCAAAGGCCAAGGTTTAGCTCAGATGTTAACTGAAAGTAATGAAAAGACTCTTGGTTTGTTCAGTCTTAGCGATCTATCTTCGCCGGAGTTGCAAAGATTAGGACATAGTTTATTACTTGATGAATCTTGCATGTCCTAACCATTTAGTCGCTCATAAGAAAAGGGCTCTTAGACTAAAAGCCACTAAGTATTGCCTTATGAAGGATGGCCTTGGATGGAGAAATCCTGAGGGCATAGTGCTTAGGTGTGTTGACGACGTTGAGTCCAAGAAATTAATCTCTGAGTTTCATTCAGGATTTTGTGGTGGTCATTATGCTGCTAGAACTACCGCCCACAAAATCCTGAGAGCTGGCTATTATTGGCCTTCAATCTTTTCTGATGTGCACAAGTTTGTTAGAGCCTGTCAAGCCTGTCAACTATTCACTGGGAAACAGAAGCTTGTTGCCCTGCCTCTACAACCTGTCATTGTAGAGGCACCTTTTCAGCATTGGGGTCTGGACTTCATAGGGAAGTTCCATGAAAATTCTAGCAATGGCTACTCATGGATTTTGACTGCTACGGATTATTTTACTAAATGGGTTGAAGCCATTCCTGCTAAGAATGCCACTGAAAAGGTTATTATGGATTTCATTGAAGATAATATCATTACTAGATTTGGTGTCCCCGCTAAGATCACTACTGACAATGCCAAAGCTTTTAGTTCTTTAGAGTTTTCATCTTTTTGTTTCAAGTATGGCATTGTCTTATCTCATTCGTCAAATTACTATCCTCAGGGTAATGGTCTAGCTGAATCAAGTAACAAGAATCTCATAACCATTATCAAGAAGATAGTAGGAGATAATAAGAGATCATGGGACAGCAAAATCAAGTATGCTTTATGGGCAGATAGAATCACTAAGAAGAAAGCTACTGGTAAATCTCCCTTTGAATTAGTTTATGGCTTGGATGTAACTTTACCTGTGCACCTCAAATTGCCAGCTTACCAGCTCCTCCAGAATTTTTCTACTAATAAAGATGTTGTTCAGAATAGAATAGATCAGATTGTGGAGTTAGATGAAGCTCGTAGGACAGCTTTTGATGCCATATGTAAAAATCAATCTAACATTAAGAAAAGCTTTGATAAATTTTCTCGATCTAGATCTTTGCAGGTGGGAGATATGGTATTGCTTTGGGACCGCAAGAATGAGAAACCAGGAAAACATAAGAAGTTTGACAGTTTGTGGCTGGGACCTTACATCATTTGAGATATAGCTGGACCAAACTCATTCCACTTGAGCGGACTGGATGGTGAACCACTTGATCTACCAGCGAATGGCCAAATGCTCAAGTTGTTCTTCAAAGATGATATCTGATGCCATAGGGCATCCTTTGTATTGTATTTCTATCCCTACTCCTTGTCATTTCAACATTTCATTTATGTTTTAGATTAGATTTACTTTTCATAGTTAAAGAGTTTCTATCCTTTATGTGCTTAAATGTTATATGATGATTTTTGAATGGACGCTACTTATTTCTGTTGTGTGTTGCGTGGATGCAGATTCTGGATTCTCACATTCCTACAGTGTAGCAACGTGTCCCCAAGTAGAGCCAGATGTTGACCACTACTAGTCAACTGCCCACAGCAGTACACCCCCTTTTTTCTCTACAAAAGGGGTAGCGCTTGATCGACATATCCATGCCATTCTGCAGTCATCGGCAGCTTCATCAATTTATGTTGTAAACCCAGTCTGCATGTATAAATTGTAAATAATCTTAGCAGATATGAGTCATGTCTGTCAATTGCCTAGGTGGACCTAATTTTCTAAGTGATAATCTACGTCCCGGAAGGTTTTTCGTCTCACCGATCCATGATCGGCAGAGTTTTCCTTCAGCTTAACCCCAAACCCGGGATGGATTTTGTCATTAGAATCTTAGGAGAATCCTAGTGTGTTAATCTGCTAGATTATAGTTGTGTCGCAGAACTGGGTGATTTATGAGGGTCTATGTCAAATGGGTTTTCCCCCTTGGGATGTAAAGTTGTAAAAGTCATGATGAAAAGTGTCTTGAGGGATAAGAAATGTTTTAATCCCCTCATAAGTCCTAAGTCCTAGGTCCTAGGTAATTTTCCCAAAAGCTAGGTTCAAGGATCCATTTAAAAATAAATTAAAAAAATAATAAACAAAAAAAAAATAATAATAATAATAAAATAATAATATTTTGAGTAAATAAATGCAGAATTTCAATTTTTTAATACATTAAAAATTCGACGGATGAGATCAAGAGATATCTTGATCCTCATCGACGGTCGAGATCATTTTGACATGGATCACTTGAACTAGCTGTTGGGATCTTTTCCTTTAAATAGGGTGCTAGGGGTCATTTGAGATGATTCGATCTGTGAGTCTTGTGCTGAAGAAGCTCTCTTGTAATCTGTTTCTGGTTAATAAAAGAAGACTTTGGGGTTCAAATCTTGCTGGTGTTACTCTCTGGAAGTGTTGTGAGCTATTTTATTTTCTGCATATTTTGTTTTTCAACCATTAATAACAGCTTATTATAGAGTATTGTGAGCACAGGTATCTTGTTCACTTGCTAGGGTTTGAATGATGTTAGGGTTTCTGGAGTAATGGCAGGTATCTCCATTGCTTTCTGAAATCTAGTATTATTTTCTCTCTCTTTACTGATGGTTGAAGTGAGCTGTGCAAGAAACCATTATTGAAGAAGACCAGTGGGCGTTTGGGGAAGTTCTAGGCTGAACCAGCCAACTCCCACAAGCTTTTCCTTGCAGAGCCCAGCTAGTTTTTACCCTGGGTTAATCATTTAGTTTCTTTTCTAAGTTTGCATGAGAGATTTTCTAAAGTCTTTTTCATAATAAATCTGATATTCTACTGTTGTTATTGCTAAATCTGGCTGTTAAAGGGTCAAAATCTGTAAATTACTCAGCTGATCTGGGGTTTCAAATTTTGCTTTATACACAGATTTCATTAGGGTTTTATTTTCTTTTAATTGCAGGTACAGGGTTTTGAGAAATTCTTCAGGATTCTAGAGCTGGAAAGATTGAAAATTTTGTGATCTGGATTTTAAGCACTATTACTCTCATCCTGCTGCCATCTCTGCAATGCTGCTTTCAAGCCAGCTCTTTTTTTCTCTCCTCAGCAAACGATCCTAGCCATCCAAGTGACTGTCTTCACTCAACCATACGCTATTTTGCTGAATCTCTGCGTATTCCCTTGCTTCCATACGTCCCCTCACTACTGTTACTTATGCTCCCATAAAATCTTGTTGCAACCATCTATCGATCCCCTCTGCCGTTGAGGTTTCTCCAGACCTGCGTCTAAACCTGTGGTTTTGTCAGTGTTTTCACCATTGCAAATACGCCCTTCTCCACTTGCAATTCCACCGCGTGACTTTCTGCCGACAGAGGGAGCTGTTGAACGCTTTGAAAGGGATAGCAATTTTTGTTTGGTGGCATTAAGGCTGACGCATTTCCCGTGGGCCTGCACGCAGCTTTTCGTTTTGCCTCTGGTTATCCTGCATGGTAAACACAGCACTCCGCCATTAGAGCCTGCACAAGACAGCGAGGACGCAGATACGCGTTGGTATGCACTTGCACGCGTTGGTATCGGGATCATCGTATCGCTGTTTCATCTGCACGCCCAAAACCGACCTGCAGGCTTGTCAAACACGCCGCCGTCACCAATCTGTCTTCAAATCTGAGCAGCAAAAGAGAAGGAAAAGTCGAAAATCTGTATGCGTGGGTAAGAGAACAGTAAATCACGTTTTTTATGTTTCGAGCTATTAGATTGGTATGCGTCAGAACGATTTTCATTTTTTTGATATGGCTAGGAATCATGCGTAGGTAGAGCTTCATCTTTTTTTTATTTAGGTTCTACGTTTCTATTTTTTTATTTTAGATTTAAATTTAATTTTTTTTTACATTGTAATGGAAATCAAAGAAAAAAAAAAGGAAAAATTCGAAGTCTAGTTTTAGGGTTAGGTATAGTTCGATCTTAGTTTTAAATTAAGCTCTAGATATTAGAATAGACCATTTGGATTTCAATAGTTTTGTTTTCAAATTCAAAATTTAACTTTTTTAGCTTAGTTTGATAGTTTAATTATTTTTTAAAGCTTTAGACCTAGTTTAATTAGTTTTTCTTAGATTTTGTTTAGGTTTAGAGCTTGATTTAGTTTAGTTTGATTTTATTTGGCTAAAATAGTTAAATTTCATAAATTAAAAAATCATAAAAAAAAAAACTTTTTTAAAGTATAGATTTAGATTTTATTTAGTTTTAGCCTAAATATTTTTTTTTTTTTTGCCGTATTTGAAAAGCATAAAAAATAGTGGGAAATTTTTGCCGGATTTAGTTTTTCTCGGGAAATTATCACGTCATATTTTTCATGCTGAGATTTAAATTTTCGATTTATGCACATGAATGATCATCTTTAAGATTTAGCTGCATAAATGTGATATCTGGTTAATGATTCATGATTTGCGTGGTTGTTTAAAGCATTCATCTCTTCAAAAAAATTTAATTACTGGATATCGTTATTGAGCTTTGGTCATTATAATAACTTCGTGGTTTCAACAGATATCTTGCACTATTCTAGTTATTTGATAACAAATGATTGCTGTTCATGGTTTATATTTCTATATCATCTAGCAAGTAATCGTTTAAAACTTTAATCATAAATCTTATAAGGCACTGGTCCGCTAAATTAATAAAATCATTTTAGTGCTTCGTGTCTCCCAAACCAACTGGTCGACAGTTGGCCACCCTTTTTCTATAGGGTCTACCCCCCTTAGCCGCGGGAGACAGGCTTAAACGGACAGATCGGGGATCAGGGTGACAGCCCCCGGTCTGAGCGTTGTCATGTCAATCTGTGCGACAACAGGGTTATAACTGGGAGAAAATCTCTATCGATTATCTATGTTTACAAACACACATAATTCAGGGAGGTTAAAAAACTCCCTAGGATGAAACCCTTTGACAAAAATCATAGGCTTACCTAGGTGTTATTACATGGCTTAATGGTCATGCTAGCATCATTTACAATATTTTTTGTAGAAATTGGATTTACAATGATACAATTGGAAACTGAATGACGACATTGATCCTTGAAATTTTTTTCCTGATGCTTCATAATTTGCTTCTTGGAATGTTGACAAAATATGGTCAACATCTGGGTCTACTTGGGGATACGTTGCTTTGCTTGAAGGAATGTGATAATCCAAAATCTTGTATCTAAGAAAAAATGATAATATCAAATAGATATCTGCTCAAAATCAAAATCATCATGTATACATCATCAAATATATAGAACATCTGTTGGAATAGAAAACCTATTCTAACAATGAAACATAAAACATAAAATATAAATGCGTGAAATGGAAACTAACTAATGACAAAAATGAAATTCTATCTAAGAGAGTAGGGTTAGAGATACAATACAAAGGATGCCCTATGGCATCAGATGTCACCCTTGTGGCTTAATCTAAAGAACCTGTCTGCTCTCAAGTGAATCTATAGGCTGCTTATTAAACATTCCTTGTTGAATTATGATTCTTTTTGGTTGATGAAGGATCTCATCATTGCATCACATATCTTTATCAAATTTGATCCTTTTCCTTTTCTTGTTTGTGAGATGAGATGAAAAAGGATTTTGGATAGGCTGAGAGTACTCAATTGCTATTGCATTGTATTCTGAAGGATGCCCTTGTGCTTCAACCTCTTCATCATTTGGCCTCTTCGGATTCTCAACATGATACCTTCTTTCTACTTCCCTATATAACCTGACCATACCACCTGCTGCCGCAGGAATAGTAGCATATGACAAATCTAACTGAATACATCCTCCAAGATCAATTACAAACTTTCTTGATAAAAACATTCCCCATACATCTAGCACATCTATGACAACTATGTCCATGGTGATTATTCTATATGGGTAATTGGCCAAAGCTACTTGCAAATCCTTGATAACACCCAGGACTTCAATCTTCTTTGAATCCATAGAGAAAATATTATGATAAGGCCTAGAAATCCTTAAGTTCAATTGGTCCATGACTTTCTTAGTCATGACATTAGTTGAGGCCCCAGAATCTAACATACAATTATGAAGCAAGCGATCATTAACTTCTAAGGTCAAGAAGAAAGGTTGATCATCTTCATTCGTCATGTAGCAATTTAGATCCTTTAACTTAATTTCCTCATCTTTATGGTGTACTTCAGGTTTATCCAGTTGAGCTATGCTTAAAAAATGCAACTCTTTGAGATGAAATCTTTAGAAGCTCTAAGATGGGGATAAAGATTTTAGCATTGTTTATCCTGTGACCCAATCAAAATCTTTAATCCTGACTAATAAGTTTTAGAGGCAACTTGTTGCTTGTTCTAGCTCTGATCTTTACTTTTCTTTTGATAAGTATATCCTTTACTCCTAGCAATCTCTAAGATCTTCTCTTGAGATGGTCTCTCACCACACCATTGTGTAATAGGATCCTTTTCATTACTGAAGTTATTAACGGTGAAAGATGAAGAGATCATTTCCTTACAACAATTTTCTTTTCGAGAATCCTAACTAATATTGTTTATTTTCTCACTTGTTCCTTCATCTAGGATTCTTTTGGCAAAGGCACAATAGCTTTCTTCGTGAAAAGTTTCACATGGTCTGCAAAATGGCACAAGTTGATCAACAGCATTGGTTGATTCCAGAGGATTAGGGGGTCTTTTCTCATTTGGAGGATTCTTTTTCGGCCATGCATTATTATTACTTCTATTATTGTTATTATTCCTAGGATGCATATTCTGAGCTTGATTTCTTTCATTTTGAATTAGCCTAGCCTGCATGGCATTCATCTCTCTAGCATGCTCAATCTTCATTTCCTTAATAAGTTGAGTTAATTCTTTAACTGGGTCATGCTCTACTTCTTTGACTTTTTTTCCCTTAGCTTTAACCAGACCTCTTTCAAAACTAGGAATTTCATATTTTCTAGGCACTTTCTTATCCTTTTCTAGTTCCTCAGCTAAGGCTTGAGCAACAGCTAAATTATTTGGCTTAGATCGTCTCAAATCATAAGAAACGTCAACAAAAAATGCATCAAGATATTGTTCTAACAAAGATTTATTCGTTGGCTTATAGTCTTGATGCATTTTGTTGATTTGGAGTAGCATCGGATGTGCTCTAGCCATGAAAATTGGTGGAGAGGCTAAAGCACATGAGATCTCCAAGACCCATAAATGGTTTGGACAGATTGTACCCAGTTTGGGAGATATTAAAATAATTAATACTTTTAATGGAGTTCCTAAGTCTAAACTTAGGAAAAATAAAATATTAATGGGCATTAATATAAAACTATGTTAGAAGGTTCCAAAAGTCATGGATCAAGCCAAATCTAATCTTAGTCATTGATTAGAGATTTAATCTCGACTGTTGAAGGACCAATGAGAAAAGTATAAGGGGAGGCTTGAGGGTCAGTTGGAAGAGACAACAGAGTGATTAGTGATTCATTTTGCTAGAGCAGGGTTTCTAAGCAAAGTCGAATCAGTGATCAGCAGCGAGGGGCAGTGAGTACTAGACAGAGAGGCAGAGACACTGCCGAGAAACCAGCGTAGAGGCAAAGAGTGAGAAGCAGCAGCCAGAGCAAGCCACACAGAGCCTAGCAGAGACAACGCAGAGGCCAGAGGGACTGCGTCATCCACGCAGAGGGCAGTTGGAGTGACGCAGAGGCTCCCAGAGGCTGCACAGTGCCTCAAAGGGCTGACGTGAAGGCTAGAACGGCCAGCGCAATGCTTCAGAGAGGCTGGAGAGGGTTTCGTGGGATAGGTTTTCTGAATCCCTGTTTCTGAATAAAGAGGTATTGCTGGCAGTTATTTTTCTCTGACGGGTAAGCCAGTTTGGCACCCAGTTGTACTCAAGGAAATACTGCATAATAATAAACCCTCAGAATAGTTGCACCAGTTTTCCCGCATTGGGTTTTTCCGAGGACATTTGTCCAAAAATAATGGTGTCACTTGTGTGTTTGTTTTTTTTCATTCAGCTGATGATTTGTAGATGTTGATATTGTATTGTGTTTATTTCATTATTTATATGTTTTAAATAACTTGTTCGAATTTAAAAAGTAGAAGAAATAAATTAGAAGAATACAGATTAAATTTCTAACGGATAGACTTAGAAATTTCAACATGGTATCAGAGCGTGGTTGCAGATCACAGGAGAGCTGAAGGTATCAGCTAAGTAGAGCATTTGTTGTTGAATCAGTTGTCCCAAGTGATAGAAGTCGATCCTTGCAGAAGCGACAGAAGAAGGGTTGACGCAGAGGGACTGCGTCATCAGTCCGGGCCAAACAGAGGCCAACGCAGTAGCTAAGGAGGGAAGAAAGAGGCTCACGGAAAGCCACACAAAGACCAGGAGTGTTGATGCAGTTGGCTGAGGGAGTTGTTTTTCCAGTGTCGGGATTGCGCAAAGCCTAAAGGCTCAGTCCTTCACTGGTTAGGGAATAGGAAGCTATGGGCAGTTTGCGGGAGCGAAGCTAGTGGGATACTGTGGACAGAACAATACCTAATAGGGCAAAACCAAGGTAGAGGGAGTTGCTACCGAGGCAGGTTTTCTAGCCAAGAAATCCAAATCGAAGTTGCAGTTGCACAGACGATTGGAGAGGGGCAACTTGATGATTGCCAGAAGGATTTCCAGAAGGGAAATCGGGACTCGGAGGGAGTCTAGCAGAAAACTTCCAGACGAGAAGTAGAGAGACTCAAAACTTCCAGGGGGGAAGTAGAGAGACTCAGTAGAGTTGAAGAGAGAACTTCCAGAGAGAAGTAGAGAGACTCAGAGGAGTTAGCAGAAGAGCAGAGAGATGGCCGTGAATGGATTGAGAGATCAAGACAAGCTGGACGGCGTGTCCAACTTTGTGGTCTGGAAGGCCAAGATCTTGTCCATTCTAGATAGACATCGCATCAAGGGCTTCACCTTGAGAGTAATGGCTATCCCAATTGACCCGGTAGCTAATGAGAAGTATGAGGAGGCCATGGACAAGGAAAAATGCATCATCCTTGATGGGGTCAAGGATCATGTGGTCCAACATATTGCTGAGAAGTAGACAACAAAGGAAATGCGGGACACCTTGAAGACGTTGTACTGGCATACTTCTGTGCAGAGGAAGATGTTGCTTGAGAATCAGCTATGGTCATACCAGATGCAGAAGGGAGAGCAGATAGATCTCTTCCTCGGTCAGTTGAAGGAGATCCAGGACCAACTAACTTCCACAGGGGCCACGCCGGATTAGGAGTTGATGGTGAGGACCGCACTAAACGCAGTCTCCGAGGAGTGGGGGACATTTTTCCAGAGCATACTGGGCAGGGCGAATCTTCCAGATTGGGAAGAATTGTGGGCGGCTCTTCGCCAAGAAGAGATTAGACGACTAAGCAAGACGAGAAGTAGTAGTAAAGGAGTTTGGATCAAGAAGGAAGAGGAAGAGGATGCAGCTCTGGCATTGCGGGAAAGTAAGGGAAGAGGAAGAAAAAGGACCTCTCCAAGGTCAAATGCTTCAACTGTGGGGAACTGGGTCATTATGCGAACCAATGTTTGAGGAAGAAGAACAAGGGAAAGGCGTCTGACTCTAAGGCAGCACCAGAGAAGGTGGAGAAAGAAGTCGAGGAGGATGACGATTATGCCATGAGTGCTCATCTACCTCTAGAGAAGAGGTGGGGAGACATCAAGCTGTAGTCAGGAGGACTACAGGTGATGAGGGGTAGGATCCTTGAGGTACCCAACCTCTTAGATTATACCTTGCTACGGGAGCCCCGAAGAGAGAATAGCAGGACTAGCGGATGTGGGTAGAGACGGACGCGGATGAAGTGGCAAAGAGTGCTACAGTGCAGGAGTCCCCGCGTAGCGCGAGGCTAGCAAGCTGCAATAGTGCAAGAGGAACAGAGAGTGTTGAACTAGTGCAGGATGGCACAGAGAGGTGTGCAACAGTGCGAGATGCAGGGAGTTGTTATAGCAACGCAAAGGTCAGTAGAGCGAGCACTTGTTAGCAGCAGAGGAAGCTTCAGCATCGGGAGTGTTTCTAGTCTGACAGGGATGTCAGAGGTTGGGTGGATCAGTTACTTACTTCTTAGTAACTGAGTTGCAGTGCAGTAGCATGATGCAACATGATGAGAGGGGGATGCAGTGCAGATGTAGTGTTGGGAGTATGGACCATCAGTAGCACGAATGCAGAGGGAGCTGTCATACTGATGTAGCAATGGTAGTGGCAGGGCCATGGGCAGTAGTATAGGGTGCAACAGTGTAGAGGATGTGGGTGGGGAGGCCTAGCATCAGCACAGGTACCGGTGCCAGATAATCAGAGTGATGCTCAGTGAGGAGTATTACTAGAGCACAATCCTCGCTAAGGAGTGTTGATTTGGGGTAGCATCAGATGTGCTCTAGCCATAAAAATTGGTGGAGAGGCTAAAGCACATGAGATCTCCAAGACCCAGAAATGGTTTGGACAGATTGTACCCAGTTTGGGAGATATTAAAATAATTAATATTTTTAATGGAGTTCCTAAGTCTAAACTTAGGAAAAATAAAATATTAATGGGTATTAATATAAAACTGGGTTAGAAGGTTCCAAAAGTCATGGATCAAGCCAAATCTAATCTTAGCCATTGATTAGAGATTTAATCTCGGTCGTTGAAGGACCAACGAGAAAAGTATAAGAGGAGGCTTGAGGGTCAGTTGGAAGATACACTAGAGTGATCAGTCATTCATTTTGCTAGAGCAGGGTTGCTAAGCAAAGTCGAATCAGTGATCAACAACGAGGGGCAGTGAGTACTGGACAGAGAGGCAGAGATAGTGCTAAGAGACCAGCGCAGAGGCAGAGAGCGAGAAGCAGCAGCCAGAGCAAGCCACGCAGAGCCCAGCAGAGACAGCGCAGAGGCCAAAGGGACTGCGTCATCCACGCAAAGGGCAGTTGGAGTGACGCAGAGGCTCCTAGAGGCTGTGCAGTGCCTCAGAGGGTTGACACAGAGGCCAGAAGGGCCAGCGCAGTGCTTCAGAGAGGTTGGAGAGGGTTTTGTGGGACAGGTTTTTTGAATACCTATTTCCGAATAGAGAGGTATTACTACCAGTTATTTTACACTGTCAGGTAAACCAGTTTGGCACCCAATTGTACTCAAGGAAATACTACATAATAATAAACCCTCAGAATAGCTACACCGGTTTTCCCATGTTGGGTTTTTCTAGGGACATTTGTCCAAAAATAACGGTGTCACTTGTGTGTGTTTTTTCATTCAGTTGGTGATCTCTAGATGTTGAGACTATATTGTGTTTATTCTGTTATTTATATGCTTTAAATAACTAGTTCGAATTTAACAAGTAGAAGAAATAAACCAGAAGAATACAGATTAAATTTCTAACGGATAGACTTAGAAATTTCAACACATTTCACTGACAATGCCATTGAAACTTTTATTGAATTCTTCCACCGCTTCATTTTCGTTCTTCTTAATACTGTTGATAGCTTTAAGTAAGTATCTTTCTTCTCTTTTATCCCCACATTTATCTTTGAATGCATTGATGATGGCTTGTAGGGAATCAAAAGAATTATTAGCCTTATTCAAGAACCATTGCAATGCATCATATTCTAGAGAAAGAACAAAGAGATTCATCTTGACATCCTTGTGATTATATGCATCTTCGTGAGCATGTTTCACCAGGAAGGTGTTATGAAACCAACGCACAAAAAGATAGAAAAGATAGATGAACATCTTATAAATCAACCTCTTCGAAGGGGCAACCTCATTTACATTACACAAATGAACAATTGTTATGCTCTTAACCTGCAAAGTAATACCCAAACACAGAATATGCGAAGAAAAGATACCTAGAACACAGAATAGCAATGATTTTATTATTCAGAGAGAAATGTTCACAGGCCTCTTCGAGGGGGCAACCTCCAATAGAGCAGAGATCGATTACAAAAACAAGACACGATACTCCTCGCAGGGAGTCTCTATCCTTTATATATGACTCATACATGCAATACCACAGGCCAATACCGTGGGTTTTATTAATACCATCTATCTAATACTACCGCCCATTTGCAACTAACTGTGGTCCCGTCATTAATTGCGAGTTAACCACTTACAAATATTAATATGGGCTTTATTGACTCTTGACTATGACGTGATCCCATGACATAAATAAGGGGGTTAGGGTGGGACCCTAACATGCCCTCCCCCTTAAGACTAGCCTTGTCCTCAAGGCTGAAGCTGCGGAAACTGCTGAAGAATAGTGGCTGGTTCCCAAGTTTCATCTTCCGGAGAGGTGTCTTTCCATTTGACGAGGACCTCCTTAATCATGCGGCCGCGCAGGTGCTTGTCTCGTGTGTCTAGAACCTGTTCGGGTTGAAGCCAGATTGACCCTTCTTCGTCTAATTCAGGTAGACTGGTTTGAACTCGGCAATTGTTCCCAATCACTTTCTTGAGGCACGATACATGGAAAACTGGATGGATTTTTGCCGTAGGTGGCAAAGCCAACTTGTAAGCCACTTCTCCAATGCGCTGAAGTACTTGGTATGGTCCATAGAATTTTGGAGAGAGCTTTTGACAACCCTTATCTTTGAGTGATGTTTGCTTATATGGTTGCAACCTCAAAAAGACCTGATCCCCTTCTTGAAATTGGCGCTCTGAGCGATGTTGGTCGGCCTGTTGCTTCATGCGGTTCTGAGCTTGATGAAGATTCTCGCAAAGATGGGCGAGCATGGTTGCGCGGTGTTGTAGGAGTTGATCCACTGCTTGTACTTTGGAGCATCCCTTGAGATAAGAAGTAGGGGAAGGCGGAAGTTGACCATAGACTGCTTCATAGGGAGTCATTTTGGTGGTGGCATGATAGTTGGTGTTATACCACCATTCAGCCAGAGGTAACCACTGTGCCCAAAGGTGTTGCTTTTCTGAAGTGAAACACCTAAGGTAGGTTTCTAGACATTTGTTGACGGCTTCGGTTTGACCATCTGTTTGCGGATGATATGAAGTACTGAGTTTGAGTTGAGTGCCTTGTATTCTGAAGAGTTCCTGCCAAAAATTGCTGGTGAAGATCGGGTCGCGGTCGGACACTATAGAAGTGGGCATGCCATGTAATTTGAAGATCTGATCCATGAAAGTTTGAGCAACCAAGGTTGGTGTAAACGGGTGGGGTAGGGCGCAGAAATGAGCAAACTTCGACAGTCGGTCCACAACCACCATGATGACTGACTTGTTCCCTGACTTTGGAAGACCTGTAATGAAATCCATAGAAACCTCCGTCCAAATTGAGGCCGAAATGGGCAATGGTTGTAAGGTGCCTGGTGTGTTGACGGTTTCCCCTTTGTGGCGTTGACAGACATCACATTCGGCTACGAAAATAAGGACATCCTTTTTCATGCCTGTCCAAAAGAATGATCTTCTGGTGCGAGCATACGTCTTCTGAAAGCCCGAATGTCCTGCAATGGGAGATGAGTGCAATTCTGCCAAAAGGCGACTTTTGAGGGTAGATGTTGGTGATATTACGACTCTGTCCTTGTAGCGAAGAATATCATTTTGCCACGAGTAGCCCTTGCTGGAATTAGGATCTACCTGCAATTGAGAAATGAGTTGGGAGAGCCCTGGGTGTGAAAACCATTCCCTGCGAGCCTCTTCAATCCAGTCTGGAATGGGAAGGGAAATTGCGAGCAGAGTACTTTCCTCCTCAAATTGGCGCGATAATGCATCTGCTACACTGTTGTCTTTCCCTTTCTTGTAAATGATCTCATAATCATATCCCAGCATTTTGGCTAACCATTTATTTTGTTGTGGGGAGGATAGGCGTTGCTCCAAAAAATATTTAAGACTGTGATGATCTGTGCGGATTTGGAAACGTCGCCCCAATAAGTAAGGTCGCCAGGTCTCGACTGCATGTAAGATGGCCATCATCTCCTTCTCGTAGGTAGATTGGCCCAGATTCCTCCCACTGAGTTGTTGGCTTGTGAAGGCCAATGGTCGCCCTTCCTGCATTAAGACCGCCCCAATACCTGTACCCGAAGCATCACATTCAATGACAAAGGATTTGGTGAAGTCAGGTAGTGCTAAGACTGGAGTGGTACACATGGCGTTTTTGAGAGCGGTAAATGCCTGTTGTGCTTCCTCGGTCCAGAAGAAGGAATTTTTCTTTAGGAGTTGAGTGAGGGGCTTCGCTATGCGGCCATAGTTGCGGACAAATTTACGATAATAGCCTGTGAGACCCAAAAATCCTCTCAAGCTCTTCAAAGCTTTAGGTTGAGGCCATTCTTGCATTGCCTGGATCTTTTTGGGGTCCACCTTGACACCTTCACGCCCCACAATGTGGCCCAAATACTCAACTTCTTCCATGCCAAACGAACACTTAGACATCTTGACAAATAATTTGTGCTTGCGGAGCAGTTGCAAGAGTAGATCTACATGCTGAAGATGTGCCGCCCAAGTGCCACTATAGATGAGAATGTCATCGAAGAAGACAAGGACAAATTTCTGAGATATGGTTTGAGGATGTGATTCATAAGACTCTGAAAAGTAGAAGGGGCATTACAGAGACCAAATAGCATGACCAGGAACTCATAATGGCCTTCATGAGTTCTGAAAGCCGTCTTGGGAATGTCGACTTCCTTCATGCGAATTTGGTGGTAGCCGGAGCGAAGATCCAACTTAGTGAAGAATTGAGCCCCATTGAGTTCGTCCAGCAAATCGTCAACCACCGGAATGGGAAATTTATCTTTGATGGTCAACTTGTTGAGGGCCCTGAAGTCGGGACACATCCGCCACTCCCCATCTTTCTTGAGGACCATGACCACTGGGGATGAATAAGGACTAATGTTGGGACGAATGACACCTGCTTCCAACAATTCCTTGATGATTTTTTCTATTTCATTCTTTTGAGTGAACGGATATCTGTATGGCCGCACATTTGGGGGTTGGGCCCCTGGAACCAAGGTGATGCTATGATCATGTTCCCCTCGCGAGGGTGGAAGCTCATGAGGCTTGTCAAAGACCGTCCGATGGTTATTTAAAATCTGCTGCATCTCAGGATGAATTGGCAGAGACCTGGTTTCGACTACCTGGATGGCATTAAATTGAGCTACCACTCCATGATGGCCCTTTTTTAACAATTTTTCCATCCAATGCGAGCTGATGACAGAGGGGGCTCCCGCCTGGAGGCCACGGAGGGTATGTGTGGAGTTGTTCTGCTTAAAACTCATATATAACTCCTGGAAATCCATTGTGATTGGCCCAAGGGTGCGGAGCCATTCAGCGCCTAGGACAATGTCGCATCCCCCCATGTGTATGGCAAACATGTGGGTTTTCAACTGATAATCCCCCATTTTAAGTTTGACATTTTCACAGCGGCCTTCACATTTCATTGTGCCCCCATCTGCAATTTGGACTTGGAAGTTAGAAACTGCCCGTACAAAACAATGCGCTGCTTCGGTGATTTTTTGATGGATGAAATTATGGGTACTTCCACTATCAATCAAGACTATTACTGGGCGATGTTTAAGAAAACCCCTGATTTTGAGAGTTTGAGGGGAAGAGATTCCTGCCAACGCATTGAGCGAAATAACTGGTTCGTCAGATACAATCTCCTTTTGGTTGTCTTCTTCGATCGCCTCCGGTTCCTCAAGAGGTGGATCTTCCTCGGTGGAGCTGTAGTCAGTGGCATCTATTTGAAAAAACTTGGGCTCCTTGGATTTATGACCAGGGGAATATTTTTCATCACAGTAGTAACATAGTCCTTGCTTCCTTCTTTCGGCCATTTCCTGAGGTGACACCTTTTGGACCTTAAGTGTCTGAGTCGTGTTGTGAGCTTGTGGGGGACGACCTTTAGTGGGGAAATTGGGGCGGCTGTATTGGGCTGTTATGGCACGTTCCACCTTACGGGCTACCTGGCAAGCCTCCGTCCATGTGGGAGGGTGGTGGAGTAGAACTTGAGCTTTGATGGCTTCTTTAAGACCACTGATAAAACATTCCGTGTAGAACTCATCTGAGAGATGCTGAGTGCGGAAGGCTAAGGCTTCAAAAGCGGTGATATATTCATCCACTGTACCCGTCTGTCGGAGCTTAGTGAGACGGCCCAAAAAGGAGTCTCCCTGTTCAAAGCGATCTCGAAGAGCTTTGGCAAATTGGGCCCAACTCGGAAAAGGTCCATTGCGACGTTGATGCCATTCCACCCATTGCCATCGTTCATTGTCCAAGTACATGGTCCCCACTCCAAGCTTAGTCCAATCATCTTGGAGACGATTCAATTTGAAATACTGGTCCATTTGTGCTAGCCATGCGGACGGGTGAGAACCGTCAAATTTCCACATATCCAACTTGGGAGGTCGCTGACTGGGTGGTGAATGGGTGTGCCAGAGGTGAGGAGAGTGGCTAGACTCACCCTCATGGTGTTCATGGTCATTATACGGTTCCTCGAGAGCTGGCTCCTTGCCCTTATCGAGTGCTTGCCGTACCTGGCTAGTTAGTCCGTTAATCAGAGTTTTGAGCTCGTTCATATCTGTTTCAAGTTTGTCTAGCCTTTCATTGGCCATTGCTTGAGCTCTAGTTTCTACCATACACCAACTTGATGAAAAATTGGGACCGCCAAAATTTTTTTTCTAATAAATTGAATGGTACCACCGTGCTCAGCTCGTCGTCCTGATGCTGATGGGCTAGATCACAAATAAGCGCTTCGGAAGATCTCAGACTTTTTTTTTTTTTTTGGAAAACTCCTAACGGAGTTTTACTCCTTCCTGATCAATACTGCAGTCGCCAAATCCTCAAAATGTCAATGCCGCCAAAAGTCCTGCGAAAATTATATCTAGGTACAGGAACCCTTCACAACTACTCCGATCTAGTGGATCTGAGAGATCTGAATGGTGGAACAACTGCTGCTGCTGATCTGATGGAGCTGCGGGACTGATGTTTGCTGCTGCTGCCCTTGCTGATCTGGAATAGATGATGTGTGATCCCCCGATAGAAAGGGAACTATGGTCTTGAGGAGTGTCAGGTGCTACAGATCGCAATATACATAAGGGTTTGACAGTAGTACTCGGCCCAATGTTTCAGGGCTCTAACTAAGGAGGATCGACCGTACCCTTAGCCGTACAACCCGACTACCCTATCGTACGGGCGAGTAATCTCTCCGAGTGCTGTTCTCGGTGTACTGTAGCCACAAGACGACCGAAGGTTTATCTATGGCGAGGTTTCAAGGGAGCTAGGGGGCTTCCTATATACCCAGAGGGTACGTGGAAGACAGTCCGTGCACGGTTCTGTCTAATGCGCTACTACTCGAAGGGGTACCCACAGGGGTTACAAGGGAGTCCAACAGACGTGACCACCTCTTGTATTTCCTGCGTGCATGCCTCCCCAAATCCGCAGGTTTATGCGCTTAACGACAGATCCCGTGGTTTAAAGACGCCGGAACACGTCTCTAGCCAAAAAAAAATTTGCTAAAAATTGGAGATCCCACCGAGCCCTGGAAAGTGCTCTGATACCACTTGTTATGCTCTTAACCTGCAAAGTAATACCCAAACACAGAATATGCGAAGAAAAGATACCCAGAACACAGAATATGCGAAGAAAAGATACCCAGAACACAGAATAGCAATGATTTTATTATTCAGAGAGAAATGTTCACAGGCCTCTTCGAGGGGGCAACCTCCAATAGAGCAGAGCTCGATTACAAAAACAAGACACGATACTCCTCGCAGGGAGTCTCTATCCTTTATATATGACTCATACATGCAATACCACGGGCCAATACCATGGGTTTTATTAATACCATCTATCTAATACTACCGCCCATTTGCAACTAACTGTGGTCCCGTCATTAATTGCGAGTTAACCACTTACAAATATTAATATGGGCTTTATTGACTCTTGACTATGACGTGATCCCATGACATAAATAAGGGGGTTAGGGTGGGACCCTAACAACAATTCTTGGATGATACAAATGACAAGACTTCATTTCTATATATAGGAGTCTAAGGGGTCATAATATAATCAGAGTCGACATAACAATAATAATGTAAGGGCACAATAATAATAATATGGGGACTACATGGGCACAACAATATAATAAGGGGGTTGTACTAATAACAATAAGGGGTTACACTAGTAGTATAGGGACCTAACATGCCCCTCTCCTTCAAAAAGTGTTGTCCTCAACACTTAAGTAGTTCTTGATGCTTCTGTATAAAATTCTTGTCCTCCCATGTGGAATCTTTAGCAGGTAAGTTCTTCCACTTGATGAGGTACTAAAATTGATCGATTTCGTAGCTATCGGGTTCTTGTTTCTGTGACTGCTCCAGGCTCCAATATGATTTTTCCTTCCTCGTCAAGTTCTGGCAATATTGTTTGAATTGGTATCTTCTGCAACTTTTGAATGAGTGGCCACACTTCTTCCACAACATTTTGCTTCCCTTTTTTGTAGATAATTTCAAAAAAATAACCCAACATCTTTGTGACCCATTTTTGTTGCTCTTCAAAGGATAATCTTTGTTCTAAAAAGTATTTAAGACTATCATGATCCGTTTTTACCTTGAAGTGTCTTCCCATTAGGTAGGGTTGCCATTTCTTAAGTGCATGTAGTATTTCCAACATTTCCTTCTCATAAATAGCTTTGTGTAAATACTTTCCTTTGATTGGATGACTTTCGAAAGCAATGGGTCTTTCATCTTGCATTAAAACAATAACAATCCATTTCCTGAAGCATCACATTTCACAATAAAGGTTTTTGTGAAGTCCAGCGCAGCTAAGACCGGTGCTTGGCACATTGCCTCTTTAAGATGTTCGAAGGCCTTTGTTGCTTCTGGAGTCCATGAAAATGCATCTTTCTTCAATAATGTTGTTAGAGGTGTTGCTATTCTCCCATAATTCTTAACAAACTTCCGATAATACCCTGTCAACCCGAGAAATCCTCGCAGATGCTTTATGGAGGTGGGGATTTTCCATTCCTTAATGGCTTTAATTTTTCTAGGGTCTACCTTAACACCTTCATGCGATATAATATGACCCAGATATTCCACCTTTTGTACTCCAAAGAAACATTTGGAGCTTTTTGCATATAATTGTTTCTCTTCCAATAGTTTGAGTACCTTGTCAACGTGTTGAACATGATCCTTCCAAGACTTGCTATAGATTAGTATATCATCAAAAGATACTAGCACAAATTTTCTAAGGGTTTGAAAATGGAATTCATCAAACCTTGAAATGTAGAAGGTGCATTGGTAAGGCCAAAAGGCATGACCAAAAATTCATAATGACCCTCATGAGTTCTAAATGTTGTTTTCAGAATGTCTTCAGTCTTCATTCTGATTTGATGATATCCTGAACGAAGATCCAACTTGGTGAAGTAAATTGATCCATGCAATTCATCAAATAATTCATCAATGATAGGAATGGGAAAGTTATCTTTAATAGTGAGCTTGTTGAGCTCCCTATAATCCGGATACATGCGCCATGACCCATCCTTCTTGTGCATCAATACTACTGGAGCAAAGAAAGAACATTGATTAGGTTGAATTATACCAACCTCTAGCATTTTTGCAACCATACATTCAATTTCACTCTTTTGGGCATAGGGATATCTGTAAGGCCTGATGTTTGAAGGAACACTTCCTGGAATGAAATGAATAGAATGATCATGATCACGAATAGGTGGGAGGCCTTTGGGAATCTACAATACCTTGGAATGATTGTCCAAGCCTTTTTGGAGATCTGGAGAAATAGATGATTTCGATGTGGGAACCTCTAGCGAACATAATTGTGCAATTATGCCTCGTTTTTCTTTCTTTAGAAGCTTTGTCAGTCCGTTAGAGCTTATTATCTTTCTCGGTTTCCCTGTGATACCCCTTAATTCAATTTCCTTTCCTTCTGAAGAAAATTTCATGAAAAGTTCTTGAAAATTAAAAGTTATTGTACCCAGGGATTGTAGCCATTGGACTCCTAGTACGACATCAACACCACCCATTGGAATGGAAAGCATTGGGCTATTCAATACATATTCTCCCATGGATAACTTGATATTATGGAACTTTCCAAAACAATTTATGGTTCCTCCACTTGCAACCATCACTTGACACTCTGGTGCTGGATATAGGAAGCAATTCAATTCCTTGGCGATCTTACAATGAATAAAATTATGTGTACTGCCCGAATCAATCAACACTATTACCTTTTTCTTCTTGATATGTCCTTCTATCTTGATAGTTTGAGGAGTGGTAATTCCAGCCAATGCATTACAAGATATGGTCGGATTCATTTCTTTTTTCTCGATGTGATCTTTCACTTCTTGAACCTTTTTCTTCTTGATATGTCCTTCTATCTTAAGAGTTTGAGGAGTGGTAATTCTTTCCAATGCTTTACAAGATATGTTTGAATTCATTTCTTCTTTCTCTGGGGTTGGTACCTGGTGTATATCCTCTTCTTTTGATGTTTCTTGATCCTTTTCTTCCTCCTTTTCACAATCTATGTAAAATAATTTCTTCTCAGAACGCTTATGACCTTTAGTGTATTTTCTATCACAAATGTAACAAAGTCATTTTTCTCTTTTTTCTTCCAATTGTTGTTGTGTAAACCTTGTAGGTTTTGGAAGGCTAGAAGAAAAAACACTTCCATATTTATAGTTGTGTGTGGTAGGATTCCTTGTTTCCATAATTCCGCTTTTAATTTTTTTTGCCAACCTAAATGTCTTCTCCAATGAATTAGGTTCCCAAAGATGAACCTCATGTTGAATGTTATCCTTTAAAGTCCCTATGAAGACATCAATCATTTTTTTCTCTGGAATATAATTTACCCTTATATTCAATTTTTTGAAATCCTCAATGTGCTCTGCCATTGAACCCTTTTGTTTGAGATTTATCAATTGGCTAAAGAAGGTGTTACCCTTTGTATCCTCATAATGTGCTATCATTTCTTCCGTGAAAATTGACCAAGTGACAAGTGCTTTACGAGAACACAACCCTTTATACCATAAAAATTGATCCGGTTATAAATGTGAAGATGCAATACGTACCTTTTGTAAGAGTTGCACCTCATGTAGATCAAAATATTGCACCATTTGTAGTATCCAATTTACCGGATCCTTGCAATCAAACTTCCTCATATTGCCTTTTCTTGATTTTAGGAGCTCGATCTTGAAACGACTGTACCTCTGTAATTTCAGATTTTCCAGTTATAAAATCATGACTTGCAGTAGCCCTCTGCGTCCTCTTTCCAATGCCACCAATGTGATCGAAATTGGATTCTCAAAGAAAGAGTTATGCACAATCTCCCAATATGACCTAATTATATACCTTTTCAGAAGAGTGAACTTGAATGAAGTGCCACGTGTCACTGTTTTGAACTTTTGACCTTCTAATCTGAAAAATATAAACAAGAAACTACAGTCCGTCCTCTTTCTGTAACTTCTTACAAAATTTCAATCTGATCCTCAGAGAGAAAGTTATGACAATTTTCCCAAGGTCACTTGTTTAAGATGTAATTCGGGAGTCTGCAAAAACCCTAACTTCCTCAGATCATATATTCGAAAATATAGCGAGACAAGATCTGAAATTCAGGTTCGAGGTTCAGACCGCTTTCTTTTGAAATGGGTTTTCTTTTTTTGCTTCTGAAACTTCGTAGCGAACAAGTTATAGCAAAACTTCCACGATGATATGTTTTAGATGAAATTCTGGAGCTTGAAAAAACCCTAACTTCCTCAGATCATATCACCGAAAATATAGCGAGACAAGATTTGAAATTCGGAACCGAGGTTCAACAAGATTTCGTCTCAATTGGGTTTTTTTGTTAACTTTTGAAATGTCGCAGAAAAAAAAGTTACAGCAAAAATGCCACGATGACCTGTTTGGAGCAGCGAAACCCTAGAATCGAAAGCTCTGATACCAAATGTTATGAAACCAGCTCACAAAAAGATAGAAAAGATAGATGAACGCCTTATAAATCAGCCTCTTCGAGGGGGCAACCTCCTTTACATTACACAAATGAACAATTCTTGGATGATACAAATGACAAGACCTCCTTTCTATATATAGGAGTCTAAGGGGTCATAATATAATCAAAGTCGACATAACAATAATAATGTAAAGGCACAATAATAATAATATGGGGACTACATGGGCACAACAATATAATAAGGGGGTTGTACTAATAACAATAAGGAGTTACACTAGTAGTATAGGGACCTAACAAAAGGCTGCGAACCTTTTGAGATGGGCTTCAGCACTAACTGCATTGTTCCCTTGAAACATAGGTATCTTATCCAAACCAGAATCTGGAAGATCGTGAGGATATCCCTGAATATTGAAAAAGTTGCAAGGCACAAATAGATGCATGATGTCTTGCTTGACAGGGTTAAGGAAAAGCAAGTGGATATCAGTGAGGGCATCCTGTCTGAGAAAGATTAAATGCTTACTATAATGTAATTTGTTTAACCAAGCTCTAAGGGCCTTTTTAGGATTAGGAGCGGGATTAACCAAGCTACCAGGATTTATTATAGTATAAGCTCTTATGAGAGGATGAATATGTGAAAATCCCTGAATCTAACACATCTGAAACCCCTAAGGCAATTATTGGTTTACAATCTCCTACTTGTTCTTTACATTAACAAGTTATTTAATTGCATAATGTTAAAATTGGAAACTAGGGCAAAACTCCATGTGTGTCATCTTATTTATGGCAGCTGATATTTTTCCTTGATTCCTCTCGTCGAGAGGTGTAGGATTGATCTAACGATCATCCTATTCCGACAAGTATTTATGGAGATATGAATTTATTTGTAATTACTTGACAAATTGTCAAGGTCAGCTAGCAGCTAAATGTGTGGCACACATGTTCAACATCTCATATAAATAAAAGATAGGTGGAGGCATTATTTTACCATCTCATCTCACTCATTCTTCTCTCTCTCTCTCCTTAGCATTGGGTTAACAAGGAGCAGCCAATGTGGGAGAAGAAGGATGCAGCAAGGAGGCAAGGAAGATGCAGTTTGGAGGACGCGAAGTAGCAGGTCATCTCTTTCACCAACGTTGACCAGCGTGGGCAATTCAAGGCTATGGTTTTGGTGTGGCTGCCTGTTGACACCTAATCCTTGTGATTGGGTGAATTTATGTAAATAAATAAATTAGAAATATGAACAGTGATCGGGAGATGAACTGAACAGTCTCTCCCTCATGTATATAACAAAGACCTACCTAATGGAATAAAACACACGAATCATTTTTGCCTTATGGAGTTACTGCCTGGCCTGACATGGTATCAGAACCAGCTCCTTTTTTTAGCTTTTATGTCCTTTGTAACTCCCTATTATGCTCCTCTTCTCTCCATTCAAAGGCGTTGTCCATACTGCCATTTTCCCCGTCTAATGTCTGTCTCAATTGCTATTTGTGTAGCCTGAACGTTTGACTGCCTGAATGACCTGCTCCACCTAGTGCCTATACGTTTGTCTATAATTCACTGTCCATAAACGTTGGTGTCAGTGGTCTGACACGTTCCTTGCAACCTCCGCGTGCCTTGCCAGGCTGCCCTATTGTTCATTCCCTGAGGTTTTGCTTCGCAGGAGGAATTTGGGATCTTAGCCTTTGGCAGCTCTGTTTTACTGATTAAGCTACCAAATCTCGTTTGGGTGGTTAACCTCATATATCTGTTTTGCAACTTTTGGACTTGCAGACAATTTTATTTTGGGTCACCAAGTTCATTTGGGTTGGCTGGAATCTGCCATAGGCGGATTTCTGGGACTATTTTTTTTTCACTCTTCGGCTCAAAATTTGTTGTTTATGCTACTGAAAATATCTTCCCCACTGGGCATCTTGCACATGATGCATGGTCGAGGATGGGTGCCTTGCAAAGGATGGATGGTTGAGAATGGGAGGAGTTTCTGGCCGCTCTGTACTATGGAAGAGTTGAACGCTGGACGCTGATATATTTGAATGCTGTCACATATACGTTGTTTTGGTAGCTGTCACATATACGCTGTTTTGAACGCTGTGAGTGTGGAGTATCTCAATCAAAAATCCCACCGACAGTTGTTGATGTTGCATTGACTATGCAATGCATTGGTTTCTATGGTGAGTACCATGCAAATTGACTATGCACTATCCAATTTTATGAGGACCAAATAGTGTTTTAAATTGTGAAAAAAAATCCCTTTTATGAAGACCGAATGGCGTTTTTAAATGGTGGATTTATATGAGGTTTAAAGCAAAACACTTATATGGGTCACATGGTAATTGAGTTTTTTATATAAAGGGGACGTATGGCATATACATATATAATGGTGGATTTATATGAGGTTTAAAGAAAAACACTTATATGGGTCACATGGTATTGGCGTCCATATTAGTATATAAGGAAGAGATTTGAAATCTTTTGAGAATGCTCTTTTGAGTACAATTTTGCTCTATATTGGCAGAAGTATTTTTCTATCAGCAGAAGTAATTTTTTTTACAGAATGCATTCAATCATATCCATGGTGGGAATAGTTCTCACTCGCAAGGAGAACTATCCTGAATGGTCCCAGATGATAAAACACACCCTCATTTTCAATGAGTTGTGGAAAGGAGTGTGTGTCGAAGACGGAGACAATGAACCAGTACAGCCTACCTCAGACAAAGAGCTCGTCATTTGGGAAAACAATAACAGCAAAGCTTATGCATTAATCGCAGCATCTATAAATGAAGAGGTGAGTCACCATATTTCGTCATATTCAACTGCCTTTGAAGCCTTACAAAAGCTGAAAGAACTCTATGACTCACATTCTGCACTTGAAGTTGTTCAACTCATGATTAAACTCTTCACTCTTGAACTGCAAAATAATGATCCTCTTGCTCTTGCATCTAAAGTAAAGTCTATAATGCATGATATCAAATCCACTAAGGTTGAATTGGATATTCCTCTTATTGCTTTTCTCAAGGCACTTTATCCTACTTACTCCAATTATCTTGAGTCATTCCAAGCAAATGGAAATCTCAAAGATATAACCTTGGACTCTCTTGTGAAAAAGTTTGCTAAAAGAGAGAAAGCTTTTGGAAAGAAGACAACCCCTGAATCTTCTGAAGAGGCTGTGTGCCTTGCTCGTAAAGAAAAGCATCCTGCTCAAGATTCTATAAGAGGAAGAGGTGGTCGAAGAGTAAGGGGAAGATATTTCAGAGGCAAGGGGGGTAGACATTCTCAAGGAGAAAAGGCAGATCTGCACTGCATACGCTGCAAAAGAAATGGATCACATGATGCCTCTACATGCAAGCTACCATGGGACAAAATTGAGCAGAAAAGAAACCAACAGAAAGGTAAAACTGATGATACAGACAAAGGTAAAGCACCTGAATCCGCTCACTATGTTGTGGCACAATGTAACATTGGAGTAAATGAAGATTTATTTAATGCTTCACTTGCTTCCTGGAAAAATGATTGGTTGCTTGATTCAGGAGAAACCTACCACATGACTCATAGAAAAGATTTTTTTGAAGATTTCACTGACAATGTTGATGGAGCAGTATACTTTGCAGATCAATAAAAAATCAAACCATCAGGGCTTGGCACAATCAGGCTTAAACTACCTGGTCTTCTAGACTTTTTTCTGCGTCATGTTCTATATCTCCCACAGCTCAAGAGAAACTTGTTGTCCTTGGTCCACATCTGCCAGCAAGGTCACTCCATTCATATGTTTGATGGCAAGCTTGAGGTAAGAAAAACATCGGATCACTCACTTGTCATGAGGGGAATAAAAGAAGAAAGGCTTCTCAAGCTGCAAGGAACCTCTGCTCATGCACAACATTTCTCATACAATTCTCATCATGAAGAAGGTACACTTCCATCAAGTTTATTATGGCATGCTAGATTTGGCCATTTGAACTATGACAAGCTTCACTTGTTGAAGAAAAATGGTGTTGCCTGTTTGCCTACAATTCCTAGAAAACTTAAGCAATGTGATGCTTGCATTCTAGGAAAGCATAGCAAACAGTCTTTTCATGATTCACATTCAAGAGCACATAGAAAACTTGAACTCATTCATTCAGATTTATGTGGTCCAATGCCTGTTCCTTCTGCAAATGGAAATAAATATATCATGACATTTATTGATGACTACACCAGAATGTGTCGGGTTTATTTATTGAAGAACAAATCTAATGCTTTTCAAACATTCAAGAATTTTCATAAATGGATTGAAAATTATGCACAATCTCATATTGGGTCTATTCGCATTGATAATGGAAAAGAATACACATCAAATGAATTTGAAAACTATCTTTGCCAACATGGGATCAAACATCAAACAACTGTGCCTTATAATCCCCAACAGAATGGTGTAGCTGAAAGAATGAATAGGACAATCTTAAATACGGTACGATCCATGCTCTTCTTCAAGAATGTAAAGATAATGTTTTGGGTTGATGTTGTTCTATGTGCTGCATATATAAAGAATAGATGTCCATCTAATGCTATTAGAAACAAGACTCCTTATGAAGGACATGTTCCTTGGGTAAAGCATCTCAGGGTCTTTGGTTCCACCTGTTATGCCTTGACACCAAAGGTACATAGAAACAAACTTGGTGCTAGAAGTCGCAAGTGTATCTTCCTGGGATATTCAAACACCTCCAAAGCATATCGTCTCCATGATGAAATAAATAAAAAGTTTGTTGTATCTAGAGATGTAATTTTTCTTGAATCATCCAAAATTGACAATGTTGTTGAGCGGCAACTTGATCGCTTGGATAGATTCGCAAAAGCAAAATCATTTCAAGAATTTGATAATCAGATTCCACATCTTGAAGGGGGGATTCCTATACTAGATCAACATGTGGAATCTTCTTCTGAAGAACACTCTCCCCCGCATGAAACTCCAACAACGGATGATGCTTTAGGTGATGTAATTGATAGAATTGGGAGACTCAATCTTGATTCAGTCCCAACTCAATCAACGGAGCAGCCTGGACCATCTGAGAAAGGTCCCTCAAAGTGGCTGACAAAAACACTTGAAAGTGTTCATCTTGATGAAGTTGGAAAGACAGGAACCATAAATTCAAACCTGCAAAATGGAGGTGATGTAGATGACTCTAATTCACCTGTTGATATGGATGTTTCTTATGATTGTGAATTGAACTTGTCTACAGATTTTGAACCAACTTCCTTCAAAGAAGCTGCTTCTCATGATGAATGGAAGGAAGCGATGCAAAAGGAGTATGATGCCCTCATAAAGAACAACACTTGGAAGTTGGTTGATCCTCCATTAGGAACCAAACCAACTGGTTACAAGTGGGTCTACAAGAACAAGTATAAAGCTGATGGCTCACTTGACAAGCACAAAGCTAGGCTTGTGGAAAAAAGTTTTGCACAGAAGGAAGGGGTCGATTATGAGGAGACTTTTGCCCCCACAGCAAAACGGGCTACCATCTGGACACTCTTTGCACTAGCAGCTCAGAACGGTTGGAAAGTGCATCAAATGGATGTAAAAACTGCTTTCTTGAATGGAGATCTAAAAGAGAATGTTTTTATGTCCCAGCGTGAAGGATTTGCTGTGAAAGGACATGAACATAAAGTATGCAAACTTGTGAAGTCCTTGTATGGCCTCAAACAAGCACCGCGAGCCTGGTATGAAAAACTAACTGAGCATCTTCTGAAACTCAATTTCACACATTTTGATCTTGATGATGCAACTTTATTTGTCAAGAAAGTTGGCAAAACAGTTGTATATCTTGTGGTATATGTAGATGATCTTTTGATGTCAGGGAACAATGAAAGCTACATTGCATCCATAAAGAAGGAATTGGGGAAAAGTTTTGAAATGACTAATTTGGGCTATGTTCATTACTATCTTGGCATTGAAGTAACCCAACATCCAAAGTCCATATTTCTTTCTCAAAAGAAATACATTGGAGATCTGTTGAACAGGTTTGGCATGACAGAGTGCAATACTCTTACTACTCCAATGGAACAAAACTTAAAGCTCACATCTATTGAAGGAAAAGAATTTGAGGATACAACAAAGTATAGACAGCTTGTAGGAAGTCTCAACTACCTAACTACTACCAGACCAGACATTTCATTTGCTGTTGGAATCCTCTCCAGGTTTATGCAAAAGCCTTGTGAGGGACATTGGTCTGCTACAAAAAGAGTTCTAAGGTACTTGAAGGGAACTCAAGACTTTGGAATCAAGTATACACAGGTGGACGACTTCAGCTTGATTGGATACTCTGATTCAGACTTCGATGGAGACAAAGAAACTGGGGTATCAACTTCAGGATATGCTATGAGTCTTGGATCAGGAGCTTCTCAGAAATTGTTTGGTCTGCTGAATTATATTTGTGTCGTAGAATTGGGTAGTCTGTGAGGGTCTTTTGCAAATGGGTTTTCCCCCTTGAGATGTAAAAAATGTGAAATCGTGATGTAAAGTGTCTTGAGGGTTGGAAAAATAATTTATCCCCTCATAGGTTAATTAATTAAATTTTCTGGCCAAAAATTTAATTAAAATCCTAAGCCAGAAATTTAATTAATTATAGGTCCTAGGTAAATTTAAATTTTCCAAAGGCAAAATTCATGGTTCCTTTAAAATTCAAATTTTAAAAGGTATCAGGGCTAAAGTAAATTAATTATTTTGCTAAATTTTAAGCCTTTGGTCCGTGGAGTTAAGTCAAATTCAAAATTTTGAGGAAATTAATTCAACATTTTAATTTTTAATTTTTGAATTAATTAAAATTCCTTTAATTGAAAGATTCGAATTTCCTCAATAATTTAAAATTTCGACGGATGAGATTAAAAGATATTTTAATCTTCATCAACGGTCGAGGTTGCTTTGACGAGGATCACTCGAACTAGCCGTTGGAGGATTTATCTTTAAATAGGAGGTCGGTTGTTAGTTGAGATCATCTGATCTTTTGATCGTGTACTAAGCGAAAAGCTCTCTTGTAATCTTTTTATGAGCAATTAAGAAAGACTTTGGGGTTAATTTCTGTTGGTGTTACTCTTCGTGGAAATACTGTAAGATGTGTCATTTTAATGCATAGATTTCATTTTAGCCATTGATGATAGCTTTCTGAAGAGTGATTTGAGTACAAGTATCTTGCTCAGTCGCTGGGGTTTGAATGATAATTTAAGTTTTGAACATAATAGCAGGTATCTCCATTAAATCTGAATTTTATTATCGTTTTCTCGCTCTATGTTAATGGTTAAATTGAGTTTTGCGGAAAAGTCTTGATTTCTAGATCATCAGGCATTCGGGGAAGTTCTTGGTTGAACCAGCCAACTCTCGATTCGTGTTTTCTGAAGAGCCCAACGTAATTTGATCACGGGCTTATCATAAGATATTTTTATGGGTGATGCATGAAGGAATTTGAGCTCAGTACCTCCTTTAAAATTCAAAAAAAAAAAAAAAAATTCTGTGCTAAATCGATAAATCTCACTGTTGAGAGCTTCAGATCATCAGATCTGGGAGTGGAGTCAGACTCACACTCCTTAGATCTGCCATTTATGTACATAGATCTGTAAAATTATTTTTAGTTTTCTAACTTGGATTTTCAGGGTTTTAGTTTTTTGGGTCATTGTAGCTGCAGATCTGAACTTGAAAGCTGTGCAGAGTCCAGATCTAGGTCCTCGAGGGTAAGATCTAGATCTCTGAAGGTCCATCAGCATCATTTTGGTAGGGATAATATCCAGATTTCATAGTCCAAGGGTTTAAATTTATTTATTTTCAAATCTGGAAATTTTATAAGGGTTTCAAAGAAATCTAAAGCAGAGCGATTTAAAATTTTAATTAAGATTTCTGGAAAAAAAATTAGAGGTTCTGGTGGAAGTTCTGGGCCACCATTTTGCAGATTGATTGGCTACCTGGTTTTGGAGTTTATTGTGCAATTTTGAATTTTTTTTTACAAGGCCCCAGCCTTGCTGCCTTCTCTCATTCTGCAAACGTTGTCTGTTGTCTAATCTTCCTACAGCCTTCTCTAGATCTTCAAACCCTTTGCTGCTGCCATATACATGCAAAAAATCCTCACGCAACTCCTTTCTCGTCTGGCTGTTAGATCTCTACTTTCTACCTGCATTTTTTTCATCTCTCCTCATGCAGTCCTCTTTTGTTGCTACCCTCGACATTCTTCCATTGTTTCCTATCGCTGCCTTCATCTCCCCTAAACCCCGCATTCTTGTCCGAGGCCCTCTGCTTCACTGCTAACCCTCCACGCGTTTTTTCGTCTCCCTCCGTCCAAGCAGCTCCTCCTCGCTGCCTTTGAGCTCTCCAACAACCATCTACCTGCATATAAATCAATAAAACCCTCACCCTGCTCTCAAACTTGCGGCTTCAACTCTTTTCATCATTCAACCTGCTCTTTCTTCCACTACCATTGTCCTTCATGCAGTTCTCACATGAAGTCTTCTTCCATTTTTGCTGCTATAACCTGTATTATTCCTCTAGTTCCCTCCGTTAAACGCAAACCCTCTCCTCGTTGTTCCTTGTCATCGTCTTTCAGACCTGCAGCTGCAAAACTCAAAATATTCGACTTTCATTATCATTGTGATATATGCATTCTTTTCATTTTTCTTCACTTGTATAATCGTAGGAGTTAGGGTTGTATATATATTTATTATTTTTATTTGTATTCCACAATTTGATTTTGTTTTGATAGCTTATATTTTGACTTTATTTGTTTTCATTTCTTTTCTTTATTTTGTAATCTATGATTTTTGTTTTATGATTTTAAAATTTTAAAACTTAAAAATCTAAAATATTTAAAAATTACAAGAATAAAAAATAAAAAGCTAAAATCTAAAACATTTAAAAAAAAAGTTTTTCTTTCTTTTCTTTGTGACATTTGATTTAAAAAAAAAAAAAAATTTGTTATTCTAAAAAATCTTTTAAAATTTCTAAACATTAAAAAAATTAAAAATCATAAAAAATTAAAAAATCCCAAAATTATAAAAATCTAAAAACATTAAAAAATTTCTAAACATTAAAAATCATAAAAAAATTTAAAATCCCAAAATTTAAAAAATCTAAAAACATTAAAAATCATAAAAAATTAAAATTTTCTAAAAATTATATAAAAAAAAAAAAATCTAAAAGGTTTGGAAAACATTTAATAAATCTAAAAACTTTTAAAAAAAATTAACTTTTTCACATTTTATTTTTCTTTCTTTTATTTCAAATTTAAAAAATTCAATAAATCCTAAAAATTTAAAAAGAATTTTAAAAATCCTAAAAAAAAATTAAAAGAATTTTAAAAATCCTAAAAATTTAAAAGGAATTTTAAAAATCCTAAAAATTAAAAAACATTAAAAAATTCTAAAAACATTTTTGTGTTTAAGGATTTAAAATGAAATAAAGGGGTTTCGTTTAAACATTAAAAATTTTAATGTGACCTATGGCCCATTAAAAATTTCGATTTTTTTTTACCCATTGATTTGTTTTACTTCTTTAGTTATCGCCTAAGGAATAATTAAGATTTGAATTTGAAGTTCCTTAGTATTATTAAAAGCATATTTCTCTATGGTCAAGGTGCAATAAATATTTTAAATTATATTGGTTGTAGGAGAAAGTTAAATGTTCTAAATCTGGGCAGTTAAGGAAAATCATCTTAAATCTGGAATATATTGCGTGATACAGTTTTGGGCATTTATATTGATTATTCATGATTGTCATTATTCGTCACACATTTGTAAAGTGTTCTGGATAACTTGTCTTACTTTATCTACGGTTAATTTAGCATAAAGGCACTGGTCTATAATTGTTTCTATCTTGTGGTCGTGTATTGTTTACATTGGTGTTCAATTTATTCATCTTAATTAATCGAGATTCATTTAGATTCGTCAAGTTTTCCATCTTTAAGCCTCCTAGAGCCTGTGTTCCATAGGCTTTCTCATCCATTTACCTCAGGGACTACCCCCCTTGACTTGCCTAGGAGAGAGTCTAAACGAAGTGAGTAAGGATCAAGAGTGACAACCCTTACTTTGAGCATTGTCGCGGTGCCTAGACACTTTGTGTGACGACAAGCTCCAAGCCACGGAAAAACCCCTCCAAGGGGAAAACCTAGAAAGAATGCTTCTCTTCTTATAGAATCTTCTTACAATGAGACTTCCAAGACCTAAAGACCAAAGCCCAAGATCCTCCCCATCACCAAGCATTAGAGGAAATTTCAGCCTAAAAGTGTCCATGAAATTTTCACGTACATAATATGTAAATCAATCAAAATCCTTTAAATTTAAAAAGAGGTACATGTAAATATTTTGGAGGAAAAATAAAAAAAAAAACTACTTTTTTAATTGTATTTTTGGCTTATTTCCTTATAGGTTTACTCAAATTTCAAGTGTAGACACTTGTTGGATGCGGAACTAAATTCCACATCCAACGAGTGTCCATTATGCATGCTTCTGAGAAGACCCACAATGATAAAAATTGAAGATACATTCAAAAAGTGTGTTGAACCCGTTTTTTAATGTATCTTCAATTTCTATCAATGTGGATCTTCTCAGAAGCATGCATAATGGGCACTCGATGGATGTGGAATTTAATTCTACATTCAACGAGTGTCTACACTTGAAATTCAAATAAACCTACAAGGATATAAGCCAAAAATACAATTAAAAAAAGTGGTTTTTTTCTTTTCCCTCCAAAATTTACAACTCTTATTTTATTATTTTTCCTTAGGAGTCCACTTTTAGGCTGAAATTTCCTCTAATGTCAGCCCCCCAGCGAAGTCTACTTCAAGGCAGCTTCCAAACTTCGACCTACTGCAACTTCGTCCCAGATTTTCGGCCCCGCAACTACACCTCAGAATTTCAACCCTGCAATTTCAGCGTCCTGCAACTAGAAGCAACAAAACCCTAACTTCGCACGCATGGAGAGAGAGAGATGATCCCAAGACACTTCGACTTCTTTTCTTCGTCCTTTCCAACTTTTTTTCTCCTTCGCTATTGCAAATCGAACTTGTGTGAGATGAGTGTCTCAAATGAGGTCGATCTACTTATATTTATAGCCTTCTTGAGGGGTCGAATAGCCCTCCCTTAGGCTGACTTGTCCTTGATTGGGGCCAACTTGGTCTTAGAGGAATAAATGCCTTTTCTTGACAATATAATATTTTCCTTTATTACAATGGATCCAAATGGGACTATAATAAATGAAATAAATTCTTCTTTGTCCTCGAAAGACATATAAAGACCTAGAAACACGAAGAACATGCTTTTGACCTAGACTTAAGCATGAAACCCATGATTTACATAAAATAAAATAAAGAAATTCTTTCTTTTTTTCTTTATACAAAGTATACAATGTCATGATTACAAATAGGTCATTATGAAGACCGAACCTAGTTACAATTTCCAACAAATACTACTCTCCATCTTGGTTGGCCAAACTTGCACCTAGGGATGGGGTTAGGAGAAAACCCCATACGGATCTAGAGGTACAAAATGGGTACATGCTTGCATTTCACAAGGTGGTCCCTAACAGGGAGGAGTGTGCTAAAATTTGTGGATAATTAAGGAAATACTTCAGTGATTTCCGAATGTTTGGTACTTTGCATGCAATCGATGATAGAGATGGATTGGATCCTATTGAATGATGGAACATGTATGGCTCTGAGGGACCTTTGGCGAAATTGGAAGTTAAAATGCTTTCACGGGTGGTTAATACTTCCCCCCCAAAGAGGCGTTGGAGCACCTATAGCTTCATCCACAATGTCAAAAGAAACTGCATCAATGAAAATCAGGCAGAAAACTTGGTTTATGTGCACTACAACTTGAGGTTGTTCACAAATTATTGAGAGCGAGCTCGATTTGATAAAGCATATATCACTTGGGACAACAACCCGGGGGAGGATAATTTGGGGGATGGAGCCTTACAATTAAAAAAGTTGGAAGAATAACTTTTGGACGATGAGGATCACAGTCATGAAGCAGCAGCAACAACATCAACGACAATGCCCCCCCCCCACGCCATACATTTGCATGGCTCAAGTTGCACCAGATTTGCTGACACCTCCACCTGCAACATTTCATGGAGGTCATGTGCCTTCTGGTTTTGGACATGGTTCGCAACCATTGCAGAGTTAGACTATGGAGGAGGAGACCCCCATTGTTCATAGATCACGAGAAAATAAATTAGAAGTTTCTCATGGCAAGAAGAAATTTTAGTAGATAGTAGATTTACTTGTCTTTTCTAGTTCCTAATACTTTTATAACTACTACCTCTTTCATATTTATTATTGTTGAGAAATCTAGGGCATAGTAATGAGGTGATTTATCTTGAATGATAAGTTCTTGTGAATAATTTTTACTTGTTTTAGATTATTATCTTTTCTTTACTTAGATTATTATGGTGTTCTTCTTCATCAAACAACTACCAAAGCATAAACAATAAAGGGACAAGAGACACAGAATATAGGCAATCAACAAGGGCCAAAACCTCTCCAACTTCAGAGGAAAACCCAAACGAATTCTTCTTCTTATAGAGACTTCAATTGACGAATACCAAGACCCTTGACACAACCTCTCCAAGACCAAGTCACAAGATTCTTCTTTTTGCTTCTTTTTCTTGCTCAAGTCAACATAAGTCAAACTGCCTTCATGCACTACACTTCTTAGCTCCCCTAAACTTTCGATTCCTTTCCACAGACCTGCAATCCGTACCTCTGCAATTTCGCACGTGGGAAGTGATTGAGAGATTTTGGAGATGCTTTCCTCCTTCGCTATACTTGGAGACTTCTCTAGGTGATCTCGGCTAGCAAGGGAGCTCATTTTGGACACTTTCTTGGTAACTTTCTCAAGGACTGTTATGGAGACTTTCTTGGTAACTTTCTCAAGGATTGTTATGACACTATTGCGGAAACCCTAGTTTCTTCCACACGTGTGAAGAGACTAGCCCAAAAACAGTGCCAAACAACTTTGATTAGGTTCCTTCTTCCTTCACTCGATGATGATCTCTTTCTCTGGTGATTCTTGCACTTCTTTTTCTGTGCTTGATGCTTGACAGAATATTTGTCTCAAGTGAGGTCGAGCTGCCCTATTTATAGTAGTTTGTCCATCAAAAATAGGCCGACTTCTCCTAGTGACAAGGCCAACATGCCTTTCTAGAATTATCTTTAGGCCGACATCAAGGTGAGCTTGTGACATTGCCTTGGAGGGTTATTGATACAATCAAAATTACTTGTAACATGTCTCCAATACATGACATTGACTTCCTAAACTTTATGACTTGATGACCAACCCTAAAGGCTCACAATGGGAGCCTTAACTATAAAATAAAATTCCTTGAGCATAAAACCCACGACTCAAGCATTACAAAAACAATTTTATTTTCTTCTTTACATTGATTACATAAAATCATAATTACACATGTCATTATGAAGACCAAACCTAGTTACACTTTTCAACACTCCCTCTTAATGAGGTATAATCTACACAAGGTACTTCGACATTCTCAATCTGAAGAATTTTCATAAGAAGATTCGGATTGGTAACTAATTTGTATAGCATCATATCATCCAGCGTTGTCACATAGCAAGGCCTTGACTAACAACTCTATCTCATCCATTTACCTCAGGGACTACCCCCCTTGACTTGCCTAGGAGAGAGTCTAAACGAAGTGAGTAAGGATCAAGAGTGACAGCCGTTACTTTGAGCGTTGTCGCGGTGCCTAAACAGTTTGTGTGACAACAGGCTCCAAGCCACGAAAAAACCCCTCCAAGGGGAAAACCCAGAAAGAATGCTTCTCTTCTTATAGAATCTTCTTACAATGAGACTTCCAAGACCTAAGGACCAAAGCCCAAGATCCTCCCCATCACCAAGCATTAGAGGAAATTTCAACCTAAAAGTGTCCATGAAATTTTCACGTACATAATATGTAAATCAATCAAAATCCTTTAAATTTAGAAAAAGGTACATGTAAATATTTTGGAGGGAAAATAAAAAAACTACTTTTTTAATTGTATTTTTGGCTTATTTCCTTATAGGTTTATTCAAATTTCAAGTGTAGACACTTGTTGGATGCGGAACTAAATTCCACATCCAACGAGTGCCCATTATGCATGCTTCTGAGAAGACCCACAATGATAAAAATTGAAGATACATTAAAAAATGTGTTGAACCCGTTTTTTTAATGTATCTTCAATTTTTATCAATGTGGGTCTTCTCAGAAGTATGCATAATGGGCACTCGATCGATATGGAATTTAATTCTACATCCAACGAGTGTCTACACTTGAAATTTAAATAAACCTACAAGGATATAAGCCAAAAATACAATTAAAAAAAGTGGTTTTTTTCTTTTCCCTCCAAAATTTATAACTCTTATTTTATTAGATTCCTATTATTTTATTATTTTTCCTTAGGAGGCCACTTTTAGGCTGAAATTTCCTCTAATGTCAGCCCCCCAGCAAAGTCTTCTTCAAGGCACCTTCCAAATTTCGACCTACTGCAACTTCGTCCCAGATTTTCGGCCCCGCAACTACACCTCAAAATTTCAGCCGTGCAATTTCAGCCCCCTGCAACTAGAAGCAACAAAACCCTAACTTCGCACACGTGGAGAGAGAGATGATCCCAAGACACTTTGACTTCTTTTCTTCATCCTTTCCAACTCTTTTTCTCCTTCGCTATTGTAGATCGAACTTGTGTGAGATGTGTGTCTCAAATGAGGTCGATCTCCTTGTATTTATAGCCTTCTTGAGGGGTCAAATAGCCCTCCCTTAGGCTGACTTGTCCTTGATTGGGGCCAACTTGGTCTTGGAGGAATAAATGCCTTTTCTTGACAATATAAATATTTTCCTTTATTACAATGGATCCAAATGGGACTTTAAAAAATGAAATAAATTCTTCTTTGTCCTCGAAAGACATATAAAGACCTAGAAGCATGAAGAACATGCTTTTGACCTAGACTTAAGCATGAAACCCATGATTTACATAAAATAAAATAAAAAAATTCATTCTTTTTTCTTTATACAAAGTACACAATGTCATGATTACAAATAGGTCATTATGAAGACCGAACCTAGTTACAATTTCCAACAATATTACTCTCAATCTTGGTTGGCCAAACTTGCACCTAAGGATGGGGTTAGGAGAAAACCCCATACGGATCTAGAGGTACAAAAAGGGTACATGCTAGCATTTCACAAGGTGGTCCCTAATTTGGAGGAGTGTGCTAAGGAAATACTTCAGTCATTTCCGAATGTTTGGTACTTTGCATGCAATCGATGATAGAGATGGATTGGATCCTATTGAATGATGGAACATGTATGGCTCCGAGGGACCTTTGGCGAAATTGGAAGTTAAAGTGCTTTCACAGGTGGTTAATACTTCCCCTCCAGAGAGGTGTTGGAGCACCTATAGCTTCATCCACAATGTCAAAAGAAACTGCATCAATGAAAATCGGGTAGAAAACTTGGTTTATGTACACTACAACTTGAGGTTGTTCACAAATTATTGTGAGCGAACTCGATTTGATAGAGCATATATCACTTAGGAAGTTAGGACAACAACTCGGGGGAGGATAATTTAGGGGATGGAGCTTTACAATTAAAAAAGTTGGAAGAATAACTTTTGGATGATGAGGATCACGGTCATGAAGCAGCAACAGCAACATCAATGACAATGCCCCCCCCCCACGCCATCCATTTGCATGGCTCAAGTTGCACTAGCTTTGCTGCCACCTCCACCTGCAACATTGCATGCAGGTCATGTGCCTTCTAGTTTTGGATATGGTTCGCAACCATTGCAGAGTCAGACTATGCAGGAGGAGACCCCCATTGTTCATAGATCATGAGAAAATAAATTAGAAGTTTCTCGTGGCAAGAAGAAATTTTAGTAGATAGTAGATTTACTTGTCTTTTCTAGTTCCTGATACTTTTATAACTACTACCTCTTTCATATTTATTATTGTTGAGAAATCTAGGGCATAGTAATGAGGTGATTTCTCTTGAATGATAAGTTCTTGTGAATAATTTTCACTTGTTTTAGATTAGGATCTTTTCTTTACTTAGATTATTATGGTGTTCTTCTTCATCAAACAACTACCAAAGCATAAACAATAAAGAGACAAGAGACACAAAATATAGGCAATCAACAAGGGCCAAAATCTCTCCAACTTTAGAGGAAAACCCAAACGAATTCTTCTTCTTATAGAGACTTCAATTGACGAATACCAAGACCCTTGACACAACCTCTCCAAGACCAAGTCACAAGATTCTTCTTTTTGCTTCTTTTTCTTGCTCAAGTCAACATAAGTCAAACTGCCTTCATGCACTGCACTTCTCAGATCCCCTAAACTTTCGATTCCTTTCCACAGACCTGCAATCCATACCTCTACAATTTCGCACGTGGGAAGTGATTGAGAGATTTTGGAGATGCTTTCCTCCTTCGCTATACTTGGAGACTTCTCTAGGTGATCTCGGCTAGCAAGGGAGCTCATTTTGGACACTTTCTTGGTAACTTTCTCAAGGACTGTTATGGAGACTTTCTTGGTAACTTTCTCAAGGACTGTTATGGAGACTTTCTTGGTAACTTTCTCAAGGACTGTTATGACACTACTGCGGAAACCCTAGTTTCTTCCACACGTGCGAAGAGACTAGCCCAAAAACAATGCCAAACAACTTTGATTAGGTTCCTTCTTCCTTCACTCGATGATGATCTCTTTCTCTAGTGATTCTTGCACTTCTTTTTCTGTGCTTGATGCTTGACAGAATATTTGTCTCAAGTGAGGTCGAGCTGCCCTATTTATAGTAGTTTGTCCATCAAAAATAGGCCAACTTCTCCTAGTGACAAGGCCGACATGCCTTTCTAGAATTATCTTTAGGCTGACATCAAGGTGAGCTTGTGACATTGCCTTGGAGGGTTATTGATACAATCAAAATTACCTGTAACATGTCTCCAATACATGACATTGACTTCCTAAACTTTATGACTTGATGACCAACCCTAAAGGCTCACAATGGGAGCCTTAACTATAAAATAAAATTCCTTGAGCATGAAACCCATGACTCAAGCATTACAAAAACAATTTTATTTTCTTCTTTACATTGATTACATAAAATCATAATTACACATGTCATTATGAATACCGAACCTAGTTACACTTTTCAACACTCCCTCTTAACAAGGGAGGTATAATCTACACAAAGTTCTTCAACATTCTCAATCTGAAGAATTTTCATAAGAGTCGGATTGGTAACTCATTTGTATAGCATCATATCATCTAGCATTGTCACATAGCAAGGCCTTGACTAACAACTCTATCTCTCCACAAGATCAGAGCTCGATGCTGGCAAGACCAATGATGTATAGACACTTTCATCATTGTCTTGCTCGGAACCTACCCTACCCAGGTTCTCAAAGTGTGTTCCTCCAGGACTATTCTTATCTTGGATTCCCAGTCCTCAAAGAATATTGGTCCTCTATGACTACTCTTATCTTGGATGCCCCAACTCATCCTCAAAGAGTATCAGATGTCAGATGTTTACCCAATCCTCCATTTTGTCCTCCCAAGTGAAGACAAGAATGACGTGTCTATCTCTCCCTCTCAACCAAGGGAGGACATATCCATTCCACTCAAGGAATGTACCTATTCCTATAAACAAGAATGTACCCAACCAAGGGAGGACATATCCATTCCACTCAAGGAATGTACCTATTCCTATAAACAAGAATGTACCCAAGCTCCCTCTTAACTAGGGACTTGATCAAGCTCCCTCTTAACTAGGGACTTGATCAAGCTCCCTCTTGACCAGGGACTTGCTTTCAATAGCTCTTCAAGTGGAGATCATGGGACAACCAGTTGCTTCTAGAACTCCTTTCTTTGATGTCATGAATTTCCTCTTTGTCATATAGTTTACATCTTTTGGGACTTCTTCACAAGGCACAAGCCATCCATCACTTTCATCCATGATTCACGTCATCATTTCTTTCATTGGAAAGTGATCCATTAGTCCATATCTGGCCTTCCTTCACGCCATGATGCCTTATTCATATCATGTTTCCTTAAGTACCTTTCATCCTACCACATGATTGTCAGTTGTGAAGACTTCCACAGTTTTTCCCTTAGCAGCCCTGCATAAGCCCATCGAGATATCATTCAAAAATAAGAAATGAACATAAAATTACCTTTGTGATGATCTTTCATCGTGACATGTTTCTGTTTGCATTAGCATCCCACATACATATTGACACATCTCCAAAAGATATATATTTTCAAGGGTCTCTTTCTTTTTCAGACTTCATTAGGGTCTTCATATCTTTCATGGAGATATCATAGTCAGATCTTTCAGTCCTTGGATGTTGATTGTCTCTTCCATAGTTGCATATTTCATGATCTCTTTCTTCACACATTTCTTTACCAGGGACTTCCAACCAGAGTTCCTCCAATTTTCGTCAACCACCTCATATTTCATATGAGGACATATTATGTTGATTTCATCTAGTCGATGTGTGACCCATGCCTTCCTGCATCCTTTCAAAGGAGGAGATCCTTTCTTTTGATCATGCTCTCGAGATAGAGCATTTACCCATGTTACCTGCAACCATATGACATGACTCTACATTATCAAATACAAGCATACATACCTCATTTTCCTTTAGGTCATCTAGACTTCCTTCAGCAGCTTCCTTGATTGAAAGATCTTCAATTCCTTGATCTGCTTTACTTCTTTTGACATCATACCATCCTTCCATGAATTCCTACAAGTTGGAATTCTTGATGAAACACTTGCTTCCTTTTGATTGGTGAACCTTCCGATGAAGATTCCAACAGAGGATCTTGAGTATCCTCATCCAGCAGATGTTTCCTTTTAACTGATGTATGATGAGCTTTGTACTAGATGACCTTTTCTTTTTCCATAAGTACCACTTATGCTTCTAATGAGGTTACCAAGAGCTATATCCTTCCATAGGTGACTGCCATAGACTTCTATCTTTCATGCTTCTCTATGATGATGTCACGAGCTCTTGCTTTTAATGCTTCTATGATGCCATGATGCATCCTATCATTCTTTCTTAGTGACTCATGATAGTCATATCTTACAACAAAAAACTTGAAACAGAAACTTGAAAAGAACTAGGTGAGGAAGACTATCTCAATCATAGTAGAGATCTTTTACTTCCTCCTTGAATTTCTTCTTTTCAGCTTCCTCCACTTCTTCGGTAATATGAGCTTCTTCTCTACTTTTTTTGTTATTGTCCTTCTTGAGCTTATGACAATCTCTCTTGTAATGCCCATATTCTTGACATCCATAGCATTGAACCTTTGCCATGTTCTTCTTTCTTTTATGAGGACCAAATTTCCCAAACTTCCCTTTTCTCTTAGCCATACCAACATATGCTTGAGTTTGCTCATTTGATCCTACATCAGATTTTGCCTTCAGCCTGGTTTCTTCAATCTTGCATAGTGACCATAGATCCTTGAATGGAGTAGCTTCTTTCTTCCCATAAATTCTTTAAGTAAAGTTACCCCATTCCTCTGGTAGTGCATTTAGTACTATGGTGTTCATCTCCTTGTCAGACATTATTTCTCCTCGATCTTGAAGTTGATCCCTTATTTCAAATATCCTCATCAAGTATGAGGCTATTCCTTCATCTTTTGATATCCTTAGCTTGTAGAGTTCTTGCCTTAATGAGATAACTTCTCCTGCAGTGCTTATGAAAAACAACTCTACCATTTTGTCATATATTTCTTTTGAAGTTTTGATTTTAAATACATATGGGATGAGGGGATCCTTGATGGATTCTATGAGAATCCTTTGAGCCCTTACTTCCCCTATCATAAACCTTGCAAGTGCTTGAGCATATTCTTTTGGAGGTTTGGTGATTGAGCCTTTAACATGTTTCATGACCTCCTCTGCAATGAGATTCAGATCTATGCTCTTCTTCCATGCAAGAAAGTTTGAAACCCCAACCAATTTGTTGCTTTCCTTGCAAAAAGACATTTTGAAAGATTCAAATGTAGATATAAATATGCTTACTTGTGAAGATGCTTCTTCCACTCGTTGCCTCCTTGAATTTGATGATGATATAGATAATAGAGAACTTCTCCTTGATAAAGAGTGATCCTTGAATCCACAGAGAGGGAGATCACTTTAGATCCTTTGATGGTGATGTCTCTGTTGATGATTGATGATGACTTGATGCTTCTTGGATGATCTTATTCAAGAATAGGGATTTTCTTTTGAGATGAAATCCTTATTTCAACGAGAGGGAGATTTCCTTAGAGCTTTTGATGATGATGACAACATCCTCGATCTTTCTTCTCTTGGATGAGTAGTCTTCAAGTTACTTTGATTTGAAGATTTCTTCAACTTAAGCAAGGTCTTTGTGGTCTTTAGATGATGACTTAGGGATCCCAAGACTTCTTCTGGTGTAGACTTCTTCTTTGATCTAGGGTTTTGACACCTTTTGTAGATCCTGACTTCAAGATGATCTTCTAGATTTGTTTTGATGTCCTCCTCGAGATTTGATCCTTGAATGCTCAAGTGTCCCTTGATGAGATGCCCTGTCTTTGTTTTTGTCACCTTAGCTCTGAAACCATATTGATAAATCTAGGGCATAGTAATGAGGTGATTTCTCTTGAATGATAACTACTTGTGAATGCTTTTTAATTCTTTTAGATAAGGATCATTTCTTTACTTATTTTATTATACTCTTCTTCTTCATCAAACAACTACCAACACATAAACAATAAAGAGACAAGAGACACAAAATATAGGTGATCAGCCAGGGCCAAAACCTCTCCAACTTGAGAGGAAAACCCAAACAAATTCTTCTTCTTATAGAGACTTCAATAGATGAATACGAAGACAAAGACCAAGACCCTTGACACAACCTCTCCAAGACCAAGTCACAAGATCCTTCTTTCTACTTCTTTTTCTTGGTCAGGTCAACACAAGTCAAACTATCTTCATGCACTGCACTTCTTGGCTACCCTGAAATTTCGGTTCCTTTCCATAGACCTGCAATCCTTATCTCTGCAATTTCGCATGTGGGAAATGAGTGAGAGAGTTTAGAGATGCTTTCCTCCTTCACTATACTTGGAGACTTCTCTAGGTGATCTCGGCTAGCAAGGGAGATGAATTTGGAGACCTTCTTGGTGACTTTCTCAAGGATTGTTATGACACTACTGTAGAAACCCTAGTTTCTGCCACACGTGCGAAGAGACTAGCCCAAAAATAGTGCCAAACAACTTCGATTAGGTTCCTTCTTCCTTCGCTTGATGATGATCTCTTTCTCTAGTGATTCTCGCACTTCTTTTTCTATTCTTGATGCTTGACCGAATTCTTGTCTCAAGTAAGGCTGAGCTGCCCTATTTATAGTAGTTTGTCCATAAAAAATAGGCTGACTTCTCCTAGTGACAAGGCCAACATGCCTTTCTAGAATTATCTTTAGGCCGACTTCAAGGTGAGCTTGTGACATGGTCTTGGAGGGTTATTGACACAATCAAAATTACTTGTAACATGTCTTCAATACATGACATTGACTTCCTAGACTTTATGACTTGATGACCAACCCTAAAGGCTCACAATGGGAGCCTTAACTATAAAATAAAATTCCTTGAGCATGAAACCCATGACTCAAGCATTACAAAAATAATTTTATTTTCTTCTTTACATCGATAACATAAAATCATAATTACACATGTCATTATGAAGACCGAACCTAGTTACACTTTTCAAAATTATGGTATTTTTTGTACCAATATATGACAATTTAAGTTTGAAGTTTGAAGTTGGCAATTATAACTCATTGGTAATGTATTATGAATATGATATTTCGTGAAACATTTCATTTCATGTTTGATATTCTTTGTTATAGTTTGGTAATGGTTACAAGTACAACTTTAGTGATGACAAATGTTATATATTGGATTTGGAAACTTTGAAACTTTAAGGTTGATGAGAATCAAGATGTTGTGGACCTGTGGTTAAGGACGATTATAACTACTAAATCATTGATGCTATATGGTTTAATCCATTTTTTTATGCTTTTCATAACTAGTTCATCATTCTACATGCCTTTGTTGACATATATGCATCAAAATATATAAAAATATATATTATATAAAAAACGCTCCCGACCCTAAAGCTTCTGAAAATTGTCGCTCCCACTCCTGCTTCCAAGCAGCCTTGAACCCGACTTAGTCTGAGGGTCTCCTCACTGGTTTCCTTGGTTTATCACAATTCAAGCGTGGACTCAACAATCTAGCTTCCAAACATAGGTTTACCAATCACCTGCTCACAGTGGGTTCACAAGTCGCTACCACTCTGTGGCATGTGACAGCCACAGGTTCACAGGGAATCAATCACAGTCTTCCCAATTGCTCGTCCCCCTAATTGTTCCAAAGGAATTATCTTATCTCTAATGGCTACAATCCATCTGAACTCCCCCCACACGAGTTCTGCCTCATGTATGAGAGTCCATGGCCCCTCCTCGGGCTATGGAGCCAACCAGGACCTGTCGCATACTACACAACCCATGCTTGGGGCAGTCTGGTACCTCCTCCCCCATTCTCTCATAAATACTTGGCAGTTGATAGCTCAGATTGAACATCAAGGATCAGAAACATTAATTTTAGGAAAGATAGGAAACTTCCTGATCCCCCTTACAAGCTTCCTCAAGCAAGCTATCCTTCTAGACATTGGGATCCATACAGGCTTGTCTACTTCTTCAGCTTTAGCAATTTACAATTAAATTTAAGAGGATATTTACATCAACAGTTTCAGCATGATATCTATGCTGGCCCTCCACCATTATCATCCTTTAATTGCATTACCAAACTCAGGGAAGGGATACTACAGAATGTCCTAAAATACCACATTCTGAAGTCATGTACTTGAGGTTATAAAGCTAACAAGAAAAATCTAGTAGTCTGTATAATCATTTTCCAACACCAAATGTATGAAACGTGTTGTCTAACAACTGTCTTTTAATCATCACTCAGACATAGGTTTTCAAGAAAGACTTAACATTAGACCAAATAGATCAATTCAGCATTCAAACTGACTCTTACCAGCTTGTATCTGACATAACAAATAACTCCTGGAATAGATTGACTTACAATTCTTTTTGAACCACAAATGAACCACTTATTTTTCTTTTATCAACATCCCTATAGAAATCACATTTTGCATATGCATATGGCTTTTATCATACTCATGCTGAATTGTTTATTTCAGTTAGGCTACAAGGCACTACCAAACACCATAAATTATCAAAGGCAAGTCTAATGATGCACAATTTAACACAAACGTAAACATGTGATCCCAGTAACTTTGTATCTCAAAAGATTTTCAAAATGGAATGTAGCTATTTACCCTGATCTCCAGAAGTTGGAGCTTCTCAATTGCCCCGTCTTGCTCCTCTTCAGCTTCAGCAAGCAAAATTTCTGTTTTCTTCTGGGTTTTAAGGGCCACCTCCAATCTCCACTCCAAGTCTTTGTTTACCCAAATTAATCCTTCCAACTGGGTCTGGAGTTCATACAAACGTTCCTCAAGCTGTATATATGTCCACAAGAAATTCAAGTCAGCTTCCTTGTAAGGTTACTAAGATGAAATAGAGAGACAAACTACCTAAGATTTGCATGCTTTTGCATATAGAAATGAAATGAAATTATATTAATGTCCATACATGTTCCAAAAAAAGAAAGGGACTCAAGTGTATGGTCATTACAAATTGCAAAATAAAGAGTGCCGAGTGCATATACAAAAAATTATAATAAATTCTAAGCATAAAATGCATATTCATGCCAGATTTTGATACCTTAGAACAACGCCTGATGAATATCTTTCTATTAAGTATACAGATGTTTTAATTAAAACATGTAGATGCTGGAAGAAGTGACTGTTATATGAAAAGAATTGGAATAACAGTTTGTTTTCTTATGTTTAAGTGAAAGAACCTCATTCTGCCACAAACCTTATTGAACAGTGCAAATGGGTAGCTTCCTGAAGGGATGAAATGATTGGTGTTTGTGGGAACATGTTTGGCTGAACTTGGGGAAAAACATTTTCTGTAGAATAAAAGAATAAACATATAACAGATCCATTCCATTGTTCACTTCTTCGGAGGAAGTTACTTAAGATTGGTGGCATAATATAGGAAGCACATTAGCATCTCCTACTCAATCTATAAACCTGCACTCCAACCCATGAACAAATGAACTCTCAGGTCTTGATTCACTTATAGTTTTCCTGTGGCAGATAGTGTAATCCCTGCCAAATCTCTTAAATGATGGGCAGCAGAACTACTCTATGGATTCTCCTCATAATGGAATCAAACATTTTGGCACAACTTTTCTCAGACCACAGAAGGAATTTGTGATACCTTATGTAGAATGACTCAATAGCATCTCCATGTGTCCAAAATCCAGCTCTGGGTGCCCTATGTCACCTCCATGGGTGCCATCTAGACAACGTAGTGCACTCTCTCTCCACCGTTGGGGCTCCATCAGCTAATACAGACCCTCCCTAATCATGCTAGGGGTAACCCTCCTCCCCTGGGCTCCGGATCAACACATGCCCATAAAGTTGTTTCAAGGCCAATTTGGGAGCATGATGGGTTCATTGGGTACATGCTAAGCAAGATGAGCTCAACATTCTCGCATCTAAGGGTGCTCTAGGGTGCCCATCAATAGACAAGATCATCAAAGTGCCCAACACTTTGTTGCTAAGTTACCGGAAACTCCTGAAGAATTTCCCAGAAACGCGGATCCCCGTTTCCGATACATAAACGGATACGATTCTTCTCCGAAACACTGTAAAAACGTTTTTGTGCCGTTTCAAAAAATCAGAAACTTTAGATTTGGAATTGGATACGTTTCCAAGGGATTTAAATTTTTTTGGATCCGTTTCCGGTAAAACGGATCCACAAAAATTGTGATCAGAATCCACCCTTAAAATGTTAAAAAGCTTGAAAATTTGCATAGCCATAAATAAATAATAAAAATGAAGAAGTCAGATTTGCAAATAAACTCACTATAAACAGAGTCTCATAAAATCTTTCTAAATCTTTAGAAACAACAACACTCCATATATTTATCAAAAATTCTTACTAAGAAACAGATAGATGTTCAAAAATGCAAATAAAGGGGTTTGATGAATGTCTTCGTAAAGAGATTTATTTGAGCGATTAATTTTCATTTTGGTTAAGGTTTTGTTAATTGTCATTGATTTTGCTTTTGATTTCATAAATCCCTCCAATATAACAAATCTTCTCTAGCCAATCTTGTGCCTGCATATAGTCACAAGACCAAGCTAACATTGAGAAGATTGAAATGTTCAGATAGGTCTTGATGGAATATCCCAATGATCCCATGGGCCTTTTAATTGTCATGCAAGGAAGATAGATATCATCTGCCATGCATGACACGTTCTTTGAAGGAGTTGGACCCGAAAGCACAAACGCTGTTGCATTTCTGATTACATTATTAATGATGATGATAATATGTTGAATGTTATAATAATCACTAATGATGATGACAATTTTTATGCTGAATTGATGATGATGATTTGTTTATGTTGAATTCATGACGATGACTATGCATTTTTAAATATAGATTCTAGATTCTAGATTCTAAAAGATGAATGGTAATATGAAATATATATATATATATATGCATGCCGTTTCCTTGCCGTATCGTATCCTCATATTTTGAAAATTTGTCGTATCCGTTTCAAACCCCGTATCCGTATCCGTTCCCGTATCCGTTTCAGTGCAACTTAGCTTTGTTGTAGAAGGGCAACGCTACATCTGCAAGGTCATCGTGTATCTGAAACTATAGTATGACCTTGGGCATTGTTACCTATTGACCACTGAAGTGTACCTAAAAATAATTTTGAACACTGCATGCCCAAGGATGTGTCAGAGGCTCCCTGTACCATCAGAATTCAGATATCAGGCAACTTGGGACGTTGTCATCAAGTGAGTTTACTCTCAGAGGTATTTTTTACTTGGTTAATTATTAGATACTTTCAGGGACTTCATAATCAATTGAGTTTTTTCCTCCAAGCATAACCCCAAAGCCGGAGTGTGGCTTGAGACGAGGTCTTGGGTGAGTCCTAGTGTTTAGAGTCATTGTATATTACTATACTAGATCACTCGTAAAATTTCACGGAATTTGATTAGGTCTAGCGGTTAGTTTTTAAATTTTTTAAATTTCCCGCTAGACGGAAATTTTAATAATTTTGGATGTAAAATGTAATGAGTGATTTCTAGAAAAATTGTATAGGGTATGTGTGCTCAAAATTAAACTTCTCACCCTCAAATTTCTACTAACCCAAAAACCCATTTTTTCCCAAGTTTAGTGGGAAAATGAGAAAAAATAACCCAGGAAATAAAAAAATAAAAATAAAATAAAATAAAATAAAAAATAAAAAATTGGAGAAAAATAAAACTAAGTTTAGTGGGAAAATGAGAAAAAATAACCCAGAAAATTTAAAAAAAATGGAGAAAAAAAAAAAAAAAAAATTCTCACATGCCAAATGACATGGAAATTAAGTGGAAAATAAAGTCAAGTTAAAAGTGGGTCAAAGAGGTGAGTTGGCAACTACATGGCACAAGAATTTTAGCACATGTAAAAAATCATTTTGTGGGCCAAATTTGGTGGAACGCACATCTTTGGGCAACCAAATTTCACAAAGGAGATCAACTCACAATAGAGAGATTTGGTAAATATTTCAATTGATATTTTTGTGGGATAATGTCCCCACTATAGCCTAGCTTAGTCTCCACTTCTACACACAGCTCTTCCTTAATCTCCACACACTTCACTTCAGCAACCAACGCACATTGAAGAGATACACACAGCAGTTGCAGAGGTGTCAAACAACAACAATTTGGTTGAGAAATTTGTGGGAAATGCTTCCCTTCTCGCCCACATTCATCCACACATGGCAGCCAGAAAGAGGAAATTCGAATTTGGCACTACAGGAAAGAAGAAAATGCTGCCACGTCTCAGAAAACGACTTCTACACATGGCTAAAAGCTCCAGACTTGGCAAATTTGAATTTCCCTCGAGATTTTCATCATCCTCCATTTGGCATTAGGGTTTACATTGAGATTTTCTCAATTTTCTCTATAAATTGAGTCATTGGGCTCCCATTATGTATTTATGTTATGAGCTATTGGGCTTGAGAAAACTTTGTCATTTTGTAAACTTGCAATTTGCTAATAAACAAAGACTTTGGGGCAATTTTGGTGTTCTCTTGGCACTTTTGTTAAGTTTGTAGCATTAGATGTGTTCTAACCATGAAATTTTGTGGAGAGGCTATAATACAAGAGATCTCCAAAAACCAGAAATCGTTTCTAGAAATTCCACCCAGAAATAACTTAATTAGATTATTAGTCAGTTTTTAAATATTTCCTAAGTCTAAACTTTTAGGGAATATGACTAATTGATCATAATTAATTAAGTTATGGTGTGAATGTTGTAGAAACTCACACGGATAGACTTCAAGTTAATCCTACCCATCAATTAAGATCTAATCTTGGTTGTTGAAGTCTTAACAAAGAATTATAAGAAGTAGTCAATGGGGCTTGGAGAAAACACATGAGAAGTTCGATTTCATGAGCAAATCAATTTCCTGAGTAGCAGCATTCAGTTGCCGGAGAGAGAGCCAGAGAAATCGAAGCAGTGAGAGAGAGGCAAGGACAGTGAAGCCGAAGGAAGGATACTAGTTCCGGTGAGTGCATTTGCAGAGGCAAAGAAGCCACTGTTAGCCTCTAGAGGCAATTTCAAAATTGTTGGGGAGAAGCAGAGTTTCAGTGCCAAAAGTTGGGCAAAGGTTCTAGAGGCCAGGAGAGGCATTTTCTCAGATAACAGTTGACTAGACGGCTTGATGAGAAGTTGTTCTAAGCTAAGTGCAGAAGTGACTACGCTAGTGTGACGCAGTGACTGCGCAGAGCCAGTTTGGACGGCTCAATTTAAGTTGAGGTCAGTGCCCGAATTTGTCGATGGATTGAGGAAATTCCTCACTAGATTTTCCTTGCTAGTATTTCTCTGTAGGACTGGTAGTTTCGGCATCCAGTGGTACTCAGATTATTTCACCGCTGCATAATATTAAAACCCTTGGCTACTGCACCAGTTTTCCCAAGTTGAGTTTTTCCAGGGACATTTGTCCAAAAATAATTGTGTCGAAATTATTGTGTGTGCTAATATTTATTCCAGCGCTTATTTCTTCCATGGTTTATTTGTGTAGGTTACAGTGTGATTGATTCAGTATTTGCTATAGCAAACAGTAAATAAATCGTTAAAATTAAGTTAACAATTAGGAGAATTATTTCCACTTGCTGCAATAGGATTTGGGTTTCTGAATTTTCACATGGTATCAGAGCGCAGATGATCAGCCAGAGAACTCAGTAGAGAAGGAATATGGATTTTCGTTGTTCATTGAAGGGCAACAAATTGAAACCCCAAAGGCAGCGCAATCACCTTGGCCAAGAGGTTGAATTTCTTGACTAGAATCCATTTTTCTGAGAGAGGGACCAGAGGTAGAGGGAGCAGCCGGTATTTTTCGTAGAGCAGATCTCTAACTGGACATAGTAGTTTTGCAGCAGTGTGCTAGAACGGAACTAGCATCGGGTGGAAGAAAAGCACACACTGAGGGAAAATTTTCCTCAGGGAACTTCTAGTCTCAAGAAGTTCGACTTCCCTTGCAGATCAACAGTTGTTATGAGCAAAGTTTCTCACTCCAGAAGGGACTGCAAATAGCTTAGCATCAGCTAAGCAAAAGGGAAGAGGAGATTTTCAACATTGTTTGAGATGACCACTGCTGGACTTCAAGATCAGGACAGGTTTGATGTTGCTTCCAACTATGTCATCTGGAAGGCAAGGATGTCTTTCCTTCTAGATGAATATGGCCTAAAACCATTCATAGATGCAGTGGTAGCTATCCCCATGGATGTAGATCAGTTGAAGGAGTACAGAAAGGAGATGGCGCAGGCGAAGAGGTTGATCCTTGATGGTGTTTGGGATCACATTGTTTCTCACATAGCTGGCAAAGGTACTGCCAAGGAGATGTGGGATACACTTTCCACGTTGTACCAAGGCACTTCCAAGCAGCGGAAGATGTACTTAGAGGAGAAGTTGAGATGCACCAGGATGCAAAAAGGGGAATGCATAGACCCCTTCCTCACTAGGATTCAGGAGATCCGGGATCAACTTGCAGTTGTTGGGGCAACGCCTCAACCCACGAAGCTAGTGTGATTGGCACTCAATAGTGTCTCAGAGGAGTGGCAAGTATTTGTCCAAAGTATCTTGGGCAGAGACACCTTGCCAAGGTGGGACAGGATGTGGGCCGATTTGCAGCAGGAGGAGTTGAGACGAGACCTAGTGAAGAGCTCCATCAGTGGCAGCAGCAACGAATTGAAGCAAGTGAAGGAGGAGGAGAATGTGGCCCTCACATCGAAGGGTCCCAGTCAAGGACAGGGGGAGCAACAAAAGAAGAAGAAGGACCTATCAAAGGTCAAGTGCTTCAGGTGTGGTGAGCTTGGTCACTACAGCACCCAGTGTCCTCTCAGGAAGAAGGACAAGGAGGAGAAGCAGGACCAACAGGCAGCATCAGCAGAGATCGATAGGCTGTTCCCCAGGCTGGAGGAAGACTTCAACATGTTTGCTGATATACCCCCTGGTGTGAGGTTGGGAGATTTGGTTTTGTAGCCCCAGAGTGCTACAGATGGGTGGGATCTTTGAGGAGTTCCACCTCTTGAATCAATACCTTTCTACAGGAACAAGGTTACATGGGAGCGGGAGCAAAAACGGGGAGCGGGAGCGAGAGCGGCATTTTCAAAAGCTCCCAAATTGGGAGAGATTCCAAGAGCGTTTTTTTATATAATATATATATTTTTATATTTTTTATATTTTGATGCATATATGTCAACAAAAGCATGTAGAATGATGAATTAGATATAAAAAGCATAAAAAAACATAGATTGAACCATATAACAACAATCATCTAGAAGTTATAATCTTCATCAACCACGTCCACAAGTTAGTAACATACAACATATTGAGTCTCATGATTCATCAATCTTAAAGTTTCAAGCTTTCAAAATTCAATATATAACATTTATCATAATTGATCACCAAAGTTGTACTTGTAAGCTAAGTGTAACCATTACAACAAAGAATATCTAACATGAAATGAAATGAAATGAAACAACTTTCAACTTTCACGAAGCATCATATTCATAATTCATTACCAATGAGTTATAATTGCCAACTTCAAACTTCAAACTTAAATTGTCATATATTGTTTACAAAAAATATCATAATAAATATGAAAGAGACAAAGGTTATTAAAACTACTAAAATCTAGAAAAGACAAGTAAATCTATCATCTATAGCTTCCTCTTGCCGCCTTGAAATGTCTAATTTCTGCGCAGGTTGTGGCGGTCTTCTAGGAGTCTCCTCCCGCACAGTCGCACGACCAAAACCAAAAGGCACATGCCCTCCACGTGAGGATGTACATGGAGGCGGCGGCACCAAAGGAACAAGACTTGGAACTCGAACACTGGCATTACTACTGGATGTTGGGGGTGGCATGGTTGTTGTTGCTTCATCTTCATCTCTCATAAGTTCTGCTTCCAATTCTTCAAGATGTATAGTGCCATCTTCCAAATTATCGTCCTCTAGGTGGTTGCCCCAAATTTTGTATGTTAGATCCTCATAAGCCCGATCACAATAATGACTCAACAACCTCAAGTTGTAGTGCACATAAACCAAGCTTTCTGCCCAGTTTTCATTGAGTCTGTTTCTTCTCACATTATGTATGAAGCCGTAGGTGCTCCAACACCTCTCTGCAGAAGAAGTATTTATAACCTGTGAGAGAACTTTTTATTCCAATTTTGGCAAAAGTCCCATGCCACCATATGCTTCCCGCCATGTAAGAGCATCAAATATTTCTCTATCTTCCATTGCATGCAAAGAACCAAACAAACCAGTGCAACTGAAGTATCTGCCTAATTCAAGATGCAAATTAGCACACTCCTCCCTATCAGATACCAACTAGTCTAATGCTTGCATATAACTTGTAGATACATCTGGATCTGTATGGGGTTTGACACTAACCCCACCCCCAGGTGTAGGTTGGTCCAACCAATATGGAGAGTAGTATTTTGCCATAAGGATATACACCAAGGCATCTAGTGGAACATTAAGTTTATTCCACCGTGTATACACACAATTGTGAATCATTGTATACAAGTTGGGATCATTTTCGTGAGCAATATCTTTTATTTGCCCCAACATGTTATCCATCTACTCATACACCTCCCCAATCACTGGTTTATTTGTATCTACAAAACGAATCATGTTATAAATGGTCTTGGTAAATTCCAATACTTACCTCACACGTGCCCAAAACAGACCATCAAGAGCGGTCTCCTCCACCTGTTCAAAACCTTTCTTGTCAGCTACATTTGTAGCCCTTTGCTTTAATACCTGCCAGTGTGGACTTGATACCATGCTAGCCAATGAATCTCTTACCTTCAAAAGGCGCCTGAAGGTGAGGTAATAGCTAGAAAATCTAGTCTTCGCAATCTTCAACAGATCCAATCTTGAGCGACTGTGAAAAAGCCCATGGGTATTGCTATGATTTGTAATAAATTTTATCATTTGTTTCCCTCTCTTGTACAAATCACCAATCCATTTGTATTGTTGGTTTTCTTCTTAATAATATCATGCATCAAAAGGTCCATTATGTGAATCAAACACCCAGACCAAAATATGTTGGGGTATTTATCCTCAATAATTGCTCCCGTTGCCTTACAATTAGGAGCATTGTTAATGATGACTTGGATGACATTGTATGGCCCAATACATTCAATTGTTTCAAGTAAAGGTTCTACAATGTTGATGCCGGTCTCTAACTTCTCTGAGTAATCATATGATGAAAGAAAGATGGCACCGCTAACAGACACAGCAAGAACACTTATCAATGGCTTGCCTTTTGCATTTGTCCATCCATCAGATACAATGGACACCCCATGCTCAGTCCAAGAATTTGTCATTCTACTCAAAGAATATGATATTTTTTCTTTTCATGATCAAGTCCAATAGTTCTAGCCTTGTCATACCTAGGGCTCTTGTATCCTTTAGGGGCATCATTTATGGAAGAAATCATTTCATGCCAATAAGGTAAGTGAAGAACATTGAAGGGTATCCCACATGCATAGAAAACCCGGTAAATTTTTTAATCTACATCATTCCTACACCCTTCATCAAGGAAATTTGATATGGTTCTATGCCTTAAAGAGATGTTTGGTCTTGTGCCTCCATATCCACTGCCATGGGAGGATGTTGAAGGAGTTCTTTGTGCATGTTGATGTGATTGTGAGCTATGTTCAAAGAAACCCTTTGATTTTTTAGATTTGTATTGAGCTTCCTCCTCTTCCCTTATGTATTTGGCTCTATCTGTCGCTGACACACTTGCACAAGTTTTGATTCCTATTGGTTTATCTTCATCCCATGGCCTTTTCCCACAGAGGTGCCTTCTGGCACGGGTGTATGAACCTGTGTAAGTTTTGTTGCAATGGGGGCATTCAAATTTAGTGGTTCCACCCCCTTCCCTCCTTTAATCCTAGAAACATATTTCCACAATGGGGTTTGGTCTTGTTTAGTTTTTTGCACTAAATCATGTTCATTCTCTTCCTCCTCAGCAAGGTACTCATCAAATCCACTATAACCCACTTCTTCATCCTCTACTTCATCATGATCAACCCTCCTTCTACTCTCCAACACCATATCAACCAAGAAAGGAACCAAGAAGAAGAAAATGCCAAGCCATATAACCATGATGTTTGAACTTTGAAGTTTTGAGTCTGCAAAAAAATGGAAGAATGGGAATGGGAAATAAAGAAGAAAAAAATTATTTATTTAGCAATGAACATTAAAAAAAATGCTAGATTAGAATGTAGATCTACCTCTTTGGCCTTCAATCCCAAGCTCCAAACTCCCCTTGCAAGTTCCTTTGTCCAAGCTCTAAACTCTCTTGCTCCTCTTGCTCTCAATGGAAGAAGTGAATAATTGAAGGGGAGAGGGTCTATTTATCTTTTTCCCCCTCCCCTTTCCCTCCCTTTCCTCTCTCCTCTCCGTCGTCAGTCGTCGCCCCTCTCTCTCGGTCGCACAGCCTTTTTGTTTGGCGCCAGCAGATGGGAGCATGTTTTAAGGGGGGGAGCGGTCGAGAGCAACCACTCCCTCCTCTTAAAAAGCGCTCTCGGAGCATATGGGAGCAGTCAAGAAGTGAACACTCCCAATCGCTCCCCTAAACGCTCCTGAAAAACCAGGGAGCATTTTTTTTCCTGAGAGCGCGCTCCCGACTAGCTCCCGACCGGAGCGCGAATTCAAAGCAGGGACGTGAGGGGAGGCACTCCCCCGCAACCCTCTACAGGAACCCGCAATAGTCAGTAGTAAGATGGATCAGTGGCAGTTGATGCAGTCAAATGCCCGAGTGAAAGATGTAGAGTCTAGTTGTAGTCAGATATTGGGAAGCGCAGTGCAGAGTTGGCAACAGTGCAGTTGGCACAATGTAGAGTTAGTAGCAGTGTAGATTCTTCAGAGACAATGCAGATACTAGCAGCGGTCAGAGACTCGAGTGACAAATGCATCATACTGACCACAGTTGATTCGTTATTTAGGATGCTTTTCAGTTGCAAATGTTTCAGTTACAGCAACAACAAATGAAGAGGGAGTTGCAGTGCAAATGTAGTGTTGGCAGCAGTTTAGCAGGGTCAACAGAAGCACAAATGCAACACATATTAGAGTTACAAAGTGGTTGGTGGGCAGCAACATCCAGAGATCAACGACATAACAGGAGATGATGCAGAGGCAGGGTGTTGCTACAGGAGGCAGCAACGCTAGAACACATTCCTCGCTAAGAGTGCATGTTAGTTTTTGTAGCATCGAATGTGTTCTAGCCACGAAAATTTGTGGAGAGGCTAGAATACAGGAGATCTCCAAAACCCAGAAATTGTTCCTGGAAATTAAGCCTAGAAATAACTTAATTAGATTATTAGTCAGTTTCTAAATATTTCCTAGGTCTAAACTTAGGGAATATGACTAATTAATCAAAATTAATTAAGTTATGGTGTGAATTTTCTAGAAACTCACATGGATCGACTTCAAGGTAATCCTAGCCATCGATTAAGATCTAATATTGGTCGTTGAAATCTCAACAGAGAATTATAAGAAGGCGATGGGGCTTGGAGAAAACACTTAAGAAGTTCGATTTCATGAGAAGATCAATTTCCTGAGTAGCAGCATTTAGTTGCCGAAGAGAGAACCAGAGAAATTGAAGCAGTGAGAGAGGGGCAAGGACAATGAAGTTAGAGGAAGGATTCCAGTTCCGGTGAGTGCATTTGCAGAGAGGAAGAGAAGCAACAGTGAGGCTAACATAGAGCAGCGTAGTAGCCTCTAGAGGCAATTTTGAAATTGTTGGGCAGAAGCAGAGTTTCATTGCCAGAAGTTGGGTAGAGGTTCTAGAGGCCAGGAGAAACATTTTCCCAAACATCAACTAACTAGACGGCTTGAGGAGAAGTTGTTATGAGCTGAGTGTAGAAGTGATTGTGCTAGGGTGACCCAGTGACTGTGCAGAGCTAGTTTGGACAACTCAATTTGAGCTGAGGTCAGTGCTCGAATTTGCCCGTGGAGTGAGAAAATTCCTCACTAGATTTTTCTTGCTAGTATTTCTATGTAGGATTGCCAGTTTCAGCATCCAGTTGTACTCAAATTATTTCACCGCTACATAATATTAAAACCCCCAGCTACTGCACCGGTTTTCCCAAGTTGGGTTTTTCCGGGGACATTTGTCCAAAAATTACTATGTCGAAATTATTGTGTGCGCTAGTATTTCTTCTAGCATTTATTTCTTCCGCGATTTATTTGTGTAGGTTGTAGTGTGATTGATTCAGTATTTGTTGTAGCAAACAGTAAATAAATTGTTAAAATTAATTTAACAATTAAGAGAATTATTTCCAAGTGCTGCAATAGGATTCAAGTTTTTGAATTTTCACACTTTGAGGTGATTTCCTTCCATGTTCTTGTTGTTATGCTTCATTTTCTTACATATCTTAATGTTGCTAGCTTATATTTGTCATTTATTTTACACTGATATGTGTAAGTTATCTTGCACATATCCTTGATTTAGAGTAGTATTCTAGGAGTGAAATTGCCAATTTATTTTTGGAAGAATATTTGGCCTATTTTACCCATTGTGTTGCTCTATTTGAATTGTGTGTATGAATCCATTTGGACGTGGGGAAGTATCACATAGATCAACTCACTCTCAGATTCAAAATTGCTCAAGTCCCATGAATTTTCATTCCAAGGCTTTCATCTAAAAGAGGAGCAAGAGGGGAGTCTCTCTTTCCCATTATCTACTTGAATCATCTATACATTTGAATTACATGTTTCTTTTGATCTAAAGTTTCCAAGATTACACAAGCTACGTAAGAGAAATTGTCTAAACTAAACAAGTATGGGGGTTTACTCCCATCACTTGGTTTGGTTCCTTGTATATTAATATGTACTATAATTTGTTTACTTTGCATGCTCTCTCCACTAATATCTCTTTTGTTTTGCAGCCCATAGTTGGAGCTTTTGGCAACTCATCTTGTGACAAGTCTTGAGGAGAATTTCTGGAAACTTCTAACTAGTGTTTGCAAGACCTCTCACATACTTGGGTACTGATTTCAAGGAGGTTGTGAGCACTTGAGGAAAGCTGCAAAGTAGCTTGGTCGTGGGCCCTTTGACGCTGATTTATTCCTTGTAATTTTCACATTTCGAGAAAATCTCATTGGCGATTGTGGTTGCCTAGTATGGAAGGAGACTCTAGCTTCTTTAGTTCCTATTCTGTAAAAGTTTCTCCTCCATCTTTAGGACAGCCTTCTAAAAGGCTTTCTCCTCATTGTAACATCTAATAAAATTTATATTTTCTTGTGGGAGCTTGGGAATTTACCCAATGGCATCCCTCCTCCTAATTTAGAGGGAGGACTCTTTTTTTTGGGTGGATTAATTCTCTTGATAAGTTTTCTTTTAACTTTCATGCATGCTTAATTGGGAATTAACACAACCTCACATCACATTTCATTTGCTAATTAAGTTTTCTATTTAAGCTCTTGCATGCCTAAGTTTCAAGATTGACAATTTGCTTCTTGAGAAATTTCATTTATGTGCAAGCACTTTACTTTTGTTGACAAGCTTTGATTTATTCCATTTGCACTCAACTTGTTTAATTGTTTCATAATTATTTGGATATATGCTTCATTATTGTGTCAACTTATGCTACATGTTTTGGTAATTATTGGAGCATTACATTTCACTTGAAGCAATTTTATCTTAAGCAATTTATTTGTCTCATTTCATTTAGCTTGTCTACTTTCAATCAATCGGTGAAACACATGCAACGCTAGTGAACTAATTTCCATTTTATTACTCCCAATGAAATCATTTTTTGCAATTTATGTTGAGCAATATCTCATTGTTCTTATTTGAAAAATTGCAATCAACATTTCTTTTGGGAAAAACTTACATGCATCTTATTTAGGCATATTAGAATAACTTGCATTTCTAATTTTACCTCTGAGCATAAGCTTAGTTGAATAGAAATAATAGGGCCAAGATTTTCTTTGAAAGTTCTTCCAACTAGTACAGAGTAAGGTAAAGTGTGTGACCTTGTAGTTATGAAAGTGGCATTGTCCCCTTCTAGGAACGAAGGCACACATGGCTTGTAAGGATTAGGGAAAGAGTATTATTAACGAAGACAAGAGCTTCCTCAGCCCCTCTTCCTTGCAGTCACCCCAATCTTTACCCTTTGGCAAGAGGTTGGCAGAAGAGTCTCTCACCTAGAATCGGCATTTAGTTCAAAATATTACCAAGATAGTTACATCTCACCTTAGCTAAGCGCATATCATTCTAATTCATTTTATTTTAATGAATTTTCCCATTTACTAGCAAACTTATCTCATGTACTTGTTATGGTGAGCATCCAATGAAGTTATCACTTTTATTGTTGAAGTATCTTCTTTGAGCAAGTACAATATATTTCTTTTGCAAGTAAAGCTTTGGATCATTTGATTTCATGTTGCAAGTCATTGTCCTTTAAATTGCGACTTTACATGCTCATAAATGATAGTATATTTGTTTAAAACATTTCTTTAAAGTGCAATTTATATCTTGCAAATTGATATCTCTTTATCTAACATTGATTTGTTTTGTAAGACTACTTGGTGTCTCATTTTGAGTGTTTATATTTGAGCAAGTCTTTATTATTACTAAAGCAATCATTAAGGCACTGGTTTTACATGTTTATCTTTTGAAATTATGTGTTGATGATCATTGAAAATATCTCTATTTGATTATTGAATCCATATCTTGTATTGCTCATCATATTCATTAAGCTTGCTCATAATTTTGAAGTAGTCCCATTGACTTAGGATCTCCTAGAAACTTACATCATTTCATCTAACTTTTCATTAGGGACCACCCCCCTTAGCTTACCTAAGAGAGAGCTTTAACGGATAGAGTTGGGAATAGGTGATAGCCTCATCTCTTAGGTTTGCCACCAATCCACACCTTGTGGGGTTAAGTTATTTTCTCACACTAACTTAGGTGTGTGTGTTAGGCGGCATCAACATTATCCACCAAAATGGGTAACCCCATAGGAGAAAACTTTTCTCCTACATTGGATAGTCAGCCAGCCAACAGCCCCTGATATTCACTTCTTGATGATGATATTCAATGTTCCTCCGCCATTTGAATCAACCAAATACCTCTCACCATCCGACATTTCCTCTTGGATGAAAGCGAGCTTCTATTCAAAAGGTACTTTGATCATTTTGCAATCAGGTGCTTATACTTGTTCGTTTTGGACATTTAGTATGGATAAAGGGGTGATCTGGAAAATTTTCTGATCTTGACGATAAGTCAGACATCCCTTGATGCCTTAGGATTATAAGAGGGGCACTACTTGGAAAACCCGCATTGAAATAGCATGTTCATTTTCCCCTACACCATACTTGACACTTTCCATCTCACATTGCAAACCCCGTATATACCACCTCCATTCTTCGGGTCTAATTTGTCATTGGTTCATTGGGATTTGGCATCCTCTATATCCACATCCTTGAGTCAGGCAAGGAAACATTGCCCTAAAAGTTAATGCAACTAAAAGAATGAAAAAACATAATATGGCCACAATGAAAGAAAAAAAGAAAATCAAAATAAAAAATATGGTTGGGACATAAAATAACACATGGGAAAAAGCCTAGCATGAGCTCTACCCTCCTCGTTAACCATCACCTGGTTCCTGAGCACTTCATGTTCCATTTCATCAAAAGAAACCTTTGCATCTCCCAACCCTAATGAGTGATGAACTATCTCATCTTAAGGGGTAAAATTAAATGTTATATCTTAAAGAGCAAGCTCTAACCCTTGAGTCAAGGTTGTGGAGGAGTGCCCCCCCTCTCACTCCCGCTCCTAATTCGCGCTCCGAGCAGGAGCAGATCCGGAGTGCGCTCCCAAAAACGCTCCCGAGGAGAGAGCATTTTCGGGGGCATGCTTCCTAAAAAAACGCTCCTTGTCTTTTTGGGAGCGTTTTCAGGAGCGTTTAGCCTTTTTTGCAAAAAAAAATTGCAGTAATGTTCCAAATGCAATTTGTTTTCAAAGAAACAAGTAAGTTTTGAGTGGGGCAGCTTAATGATCAAGCCTATGGCCCTAGTATTGATATGCGATTCATGGTAATGTTAATTTCTTAAAGTAAAAGTGACATTCTCCTTGATCTTCATTTTCATCATTTTACTTAAATTTTTAACATTACCATGAAATGACTTAGGATGTTTGAGAGTGGTTCCGACCTCATTGGATTTCATATGGAGAAAGTAGAATATTAGATTTCATTCAAAATCCAGTAGACTTATCAGGTTTTCAGTATTTTAGGATTGGGAGATTGCAATGTTTCCATTGAATTTTGTCATGTATTAGGGTATGGAAGTCATATTTAATCAAGAGCACCAATCCCTCTATGTACCTTGATGTTAGTGACATTGGTTGTCGAACTCCTCTATCATGACCCTCCTAAAAATGTACGCATCACTCAAACAAAATCTTGACTTGACATGCTATGTTTTTTCTATCTTATGTTAATGCTTAGAGGGTGATATTAATGACAAAGATCCCTATATAGATCCAGAAGTAATGACAAAGATACCTCTAGATATTAATGCTTAGAGGGTGATATTAATGACAAAGGTCCTGATTTTCCAACAAGACTAAAAAATTAGACATTTCTCATGGTGGCAAGAGGCCCAAGCATAAGCAATAGATAATAGATTTACTTGTCTTTTTTAGTTTCTAGTAGTTTTTATAACTATTGATTATTTCATATTTATTATGATATTTTTTTAAACAATATATGACAATTTAAGTTTGAAGTTGGAAATTATAACTCATTAGTAATGAATTATGAATATGATGCTTCATTTAAGTTGAAAGTTGTTTCATTTCATTTCATTTTATAACATTTCATTTCATGTTAGATATTATTTGTTGTAATGGTTACACTTAGCTTACAAGTACAACTTTGGTAATTAATGATGATAAATGTTATATATTGAATTTTGAAAGCTTGAAACTTTAAGATTGATGAATCATGAGACTCAATATGTTGTATGTTACTATGTTACTAACTTGTGGACATGGTTGATGAACATTATAACTTCTAGATGATTGTTTTTATATGGTTCAATCTATGTTTTTAATGTTTTTTATATCTAATTCATCATTCTACATGTTTTTGTTAACATATATGATATATGCATGAAAATATAAAAAAATATATATTATATAAAAAACGCTTCGAGATTCGCTCCCAAACCGGGCTTCTGAAAATGTCGCTCCCACTCCCAAGTAACCTTGCTCATAAGTGAAGGAGAAATTTTGTAGCTTCAGAAGAAGTCTCTGAGAAAAATTTATGGGTTTGCACAGAGGATCAGCCAAGCAATGCAAATTGCTGGGAAGGGTTCGATTTACAGCTGCAGGTGGAAGAAAAAGTTCGAATAGCCCAGTAGCAGTTCTAGTAGGCATTGGTCTTGCCAGGAAGCAATTTCGGTGAGTAGATCAGAAAATTCGTTGAGCAGATCTGGGTGCAATTGGTTTGCTGCGGTGATTGCAGTAGCAGATCAGCGCTGGGTGGAAGAGAAATTGCACACACATGGGGATTTTTCTCAAAGGGTTTCTTGATTCAATTTTCTGGAGTAAATCCTTGATTTCAAATTGTAGGTGGTAGTAGCAGCTAGAAGAACTGCACATTCCAAGAAGGAGTGCAAGCAATAGAGCACCAACCAAGCAGGAAAGGAGGAGATTCCTGTTTATTTTCCCAGCTGTGAGTTTTGCAGAAATGGCCACAACAAGACTTTGAGATCAGGATAGGCTAGATGGAGCCTCGAATTATTGTATCTGGAAAGCCATAATGTCTTTACTACTAGATCAGCATGGTCTAAATACATGCGTAGAGAGAGTTGTAGCCTTACCGACAAACCAGCAACAACTAGATAATTACAATAAGGAGATGGCCAGGGCAAAGCGGTTGATCCTTGATGGCATTCAGGATTATATAGTCTCACACTTGGCGGCCAAGAACACGGCCAAACAAATGTGGGATGTTATTTCTATGCTTTTCCCAAATCCTTCCGAGAATTGTAATATGCTCTTGAAAGAGAAGTTGAGGCTCACCAGGATGAATAAGGGTGAAGGAGTCACTCCCTATCTCACCAGGATTTAGAATGTCTGAGACAAGCTTGCTGCAGTTGGAGAAGCATCTCAAGAGAGTGATCTGGTGCATCCATCTCTTAATGGTTTCACCCTGAAGTGGGCCACTTTTGTTCAGGGCATCACTGGACGAGACAACCTACCAAGATGGGATCGATTGTGGGCAAATTTTATGCAAGAGGAGATGAGGCTTGCACTAGTTGAGAGAAATATCAGTGGAAACAGTAGCAAAGGACCAAAGGGTATGAAGGAGGAGAAGAATGTAGCCCTTGCATCGAAGGGGAAGGCAAAGAAAGGTCTCAGTCAGGGACAAGGCTCAAAAGGAGGAGAAAAGAAGAAGAAAGATCTGTCGAAGATCAAGAGCTTCAGGTGTGGTGAGTTTGGTCACTGTAGTACCTAGTGTCCAAAGAGGAAGGAGGAGTAGGAGCAAGCAGCAGCCTCGGTGAACATTGATAATTTGTCTTCCAAATTAGAGGATGACTTCGCACTGTATCAGGAGAGAGGTGGGGAGACATCGAACTCTAGTTTATAGAGTTGCATAGATTTGGGAAGGGCCCAAGAAAGACTACATCAGATCAGTGTATCTTCTTGGATCCTTACCATTGCTTGAGTGGCCCGCAGTACTCAGTAGCGGGTTGGATCAGTGTCAAATGGCACAAACAGATCTTGAGGGAAAGTTGTAGTGTTAGTTTTTGTAGCATCAGATGGTGTTCTAAGTCCTAAGACTTTGTGGAGAGGCTAAGAAACACCAGGACTCCATAACCCAGAAAAGTTTTCAGGAAAATCCACCTAGAAGTGTTTTAATTAAGCTAATTAATCAGTAATTAAATTTTTCCAAAGTCTAGCTTAGGAAAACTGATTAATTAACAGGAATTAATTGAGGAAGGTGAGATTTCTCTAGAAACTCACACGGATCGAATAGGAAATGATCTCAACTATTGATTAAGATTTAATATTGGCCATTGGAATCCCACAGTGAAATTATAAGAAGAATTCAATGGGTAAATGGAGAAACACACTTGAGATCAATTTCCTTGGGTAGTTCGATTTTTCCAAAGCAACAACATTCTGTCAAAAGAGTTTGAGCCAGAGAGGCAATGTAGAGACAGAGAGGGGCGGAGATAGTGAGTCTAGAGGAATATTTCTAGTTCCAGAGAGTCAGCTACATGAGGGTCGAGTTTCCTCAGTGAGGTTGCATAGTGCTAGCGTAGAAGCTTCAGAGGCAGAGCTCGATTTGGCGAGACAGAGGGTCGATTTAATTGTTCGAGGCCGAGATATTTTCCGGAAGGGGCCAACGAGTCTCAAAGGTTGGATTGGGCATACGGCTTGATCAATTGTAGTTCCAAGCAGAGCATACAAGTGCTTGCACAGACTTGATGTAGAGGTTGATGCAGGGGTTTCGTGGAGCCCATTTGGAGCCAGTTTTGGAGTTGGATCAATGCCGAGTGAGACACAACTAGTCTCACTAACTTTTGTGGCTAGTTTTCATGTAGAGGATTGCCAGTTTGGGCATCAAGTTGTACTTAGAATTTTCTCACTGCTGCTTAATGATAAAAACCATCAGTTGCTGCACTGGTTTTCCCACATTGGGTTTTTCTAGGGACAATTGTCCAAAAATAAGTGTTATATTTTTTATCTGTGTGCGCCAGTGTTTTCTCAGTTTACGATTTATCTTCCGTAGTATTTTTTATTTGTGAAGATTACAATGAGATTAATTCGTTGTTGTCATAGCAATAAACTGCATAAATTATTTACAGTTAGAAGAATTAATTGCAGTTGCTACAATAGAATTTCAGTGGTGAGAATTTCACATGGTACCAGAGGGATTTTGATCAGACGAGGAAGCTCAGAAGCAGAGGAAGAAATTCATAGTTCAGAGGGAGCAACAGGACATAATTTTGGGGGTTGCGCAGAGCCTAAGCCAAACAGTGCGAATTGGGCAATTCAATTTTTCAGTGCAAGTTGGCAGAAAAATTTGGCTTGCTAATTCGAGTGATTCCAGTAGGAAAAGAGGCAATTGTAGCTCAGATTTTCACTGAGCAGATTCCTTGTTTGGGCGTAGAATGGTTTTGCAACAGCAGAATCAGTGTCGGGTGGAAGAGAAAGTGCAGACACAGAGGCAAATTTCGCTCAGAGGGTTTCTAGCCTAGAAATCCAAATTTCCATTTGCAATCGGCAGTAGCTACAAGCAAATTGTCTCACTCCAAAAAGGAGTGTGAATAGCAGATTCAATAGTCGAGCACGTGAAAGAGGGGGATTTCCAATCCAATTTTAGATATGGCTACAGTTGGACTTAGAGTTTAGGATAGGTTGGAGGGAACCTCCTACTATGTCATCTAGAAGGCTAGGATGTCCTTCCTACTAGATGAATTTGGCCTAAAGACCTATGCAGAGAATGTTGTGGCAGTACCGAATGATGAAGATCAGCTAAAGGAATATAGGAAAGAGATGGAAAAGGCAAAGTTGATGATCTTGGATGGAGTTCGGGACCATATAGTCTCACATATATCTGGCAAGAATACTGCGAAGGAGATTTGGGATTCTCTCGCTCAGCTATATCAGAATCCTTCTAAGCAACAAAAGATGTTCCTAAAGGAAAAGTTGAGAAACCTTAGGATGTAGAAGGGTGAAGGCATTGATCCCTTTCTTACCAGAATTTAGGAAATAAGGGATCAGCTTGCAGTAGTTGGAGAGGCGCCTTAGGACACTGAGCTTGTACGTTTGGCACTGAACAGTGTCTCAAAGGATTGGGAGGTCTTCGTCCAAGGCATGTTGCGACAAGATACTCTACCAAGGTGGGACATGATGTCGTCAGACATGCAGTAGGAGGAGATGAGGCGGGCGCTTGTGAAGACCTCCATCAATAGAAGCAAGAGTAAGGGTTCAAAGGATGAGGAGGAGGAAAAAAATGTAGCCCTTGCATCAAAGGGTCCCAGTCAGGGATAGGGGGAGAAGAAGAATGACCTATCTAAGGTAAAGTGCTTCAGGTGTGGCGAGTTTGGAGACTATAGTACTCAATGTCCTCAAAGGAAGAAGGACAAGCAGGAGAAGCAGGAGAAGCAGGACTAGGCAACAACATCTACAGAGATAGACAAATTGTCCTCCAAGTTGGAGGAAGACTTCGCCATGTTTGCAACTATACCTCGAGGAGTGAGGTGGGGCGATATGGAGCTATAGTCCCAGAGTTGTGCAGTTTTGGGTAGGGTCCATTAAGGTGTCTTCCTCATGGATCATTATCTTGCTACAGGGGCCCACAGTATTTAGTGGCAGGTTAGATCAGTGCCAGTGATGCAGTCAGATTCAAAAGTGATAATTGCAGACTAGTTGTAGTCAGGTGCTGAGGAGTAGGAGACTCAGTAGCAGAGTCAGCCGTAATGCAGATTCTTCAGTGGACAGTGCAGAGACTAGTAGTAGTCAGATACTCGGGAGACATGCAGCACAGAGGCACAGTTGATTCAATATTTCAGATGCTTCTCAATTGCAGTAGTTGTAGTAGCAGCGACCACAGTTGAAAGGGAGTTGCAGTGCAGATGCAGAATTGGCAGCAGTGTCAGCGGCAACACAAATGCAGCATCAGAGTTGCGCAGTGGTTGATAGGCAGTGATAGGCAGTCATAGTGGCCAGACATCAACAACGTATGGAGGATGATGCAGAGACAGGGTGTTGGAGCAGTTCATCACTAGAACACCTTCCTCGCTAAGAGGGAGTGTCATTTTTGTTGCATCAGATGGTGTTCTAAGTCCCAAGACTTTGTGGAGAGGCTAAGAAACACTAGGAATCCATAACCCATAAAAGGTTTCAAGAAAATCCACCTAGAAGTGCCTTAATTAAGTTAATTAATCAATAATAAAAAAATTCCCAAGTCTAACTTAGGAAAAATGATTAATTAACAGGAATTAATTAAGGAAGGTGAGATTTCTCTACGAGCGCATATGGATCGACTCAGAAATAATCTCAGCCATTGATTGAGATTTAATCTTGGCTATTGGAGTCCCACAGTGAGATTAAAAGAAGAATTCGATGGGTAGATGGAGAAACACACTTGAGATTGATTTCCTTGGGCAGTTTGATTTTTCCAGAGAGCAATAGCATTCTGGCAGAAGAGTTTGAGGCAAAGAGGGGACGCAGAGACAGAGAGGGGCAGAGACAGTGAGTCCAGAGGAAGATTTCTAGTTCTGAAGAGTCAGCTACAGGAGGGTCGAGTTTCCTTAGTGAGGTTGCATAGTGCTGGCGCAACAGCTTCAGAGGCAGAACTTGATTTGGCCAAACAGATGGTCGATTCAATTGTTGCTTCCCAATCCCTAAAATCCTTATTGTAATTGGTATCTCGGATGGTTCTTGAAGAATTGTCTTTTCAAAGGAGCGAGACCACACAGGACCAAGCGGACTCGGTCTAAGATAGGAGGAATGAGTATGGCAACCAATGATGATCCTAACCTAGACAAGGTAGGAAAGGATAAAAGAAAGTTATTTCACTTGAAAGTGTGGATTTGATCCAATGAGGTGCTAGCCTTGGGGATGCTCAGGCAAAGTTTGATCTCGGAGCTAGGGCTTGGCTTTTCTCCCAACTGCATTGTCGGAATGGCTTCAAAATTGGAGGAGACCTTGAGAAAACACCAGCGCAGGAGACCCTAGGAGATCGAACTTTTTGGAGGGCTAGCTTGTCAAGAAATTGAAGCCCTAGGTACCCCAACTTGGCTAGACTTGAATGAAGGTGAAAGGATGTGATTTTTGGTGACCACCTTTTGGTAGATCAGTGCCTTAGTTTTGGGAGAATGGATTCAATGATGAAATAATGAGTAGGATTCTTGATTCTTGGTCAAGGAGGCCTCAAGATCACTTCGCTAGGAGGAATGAGTATGGCAACCAATGATGATCTTACCCTAGACAAGGTAGGAAAGGATAAAAGAAAGTTATTTCACTTGAAAGTGTGGATTTGATCCAATGAGGTGCTAGCCTTGGGGATGCGCAGGGAAAGTTTGATCCCGGAGCTAGGGCTTGGCTTTTCTCCCAACTGCATTTGTCGAAATGGCTTCAAAATTGGAGGAGACCTTGAGGAAACACCAGTGCAGGAGACCCTAGGAGATCGAAATTTTTGGAGGGTTAGCTTGTCAAGAAATTGAAGCCCTAGGTACCCCAACTTGGCTGGACTTGAATGAAGGTGAAAGGATGTGATTTTTGGTGACCACCTTTTGGTAGATCAGTGCCTTAGTTTTGGGAGAATGGATTCAATGATGAAATAATGAGTAGGATTCTTGATTCTTGGTCAAGGAGGCCTCAAGATCGCTTCGCTAGCCTTCTAGGTCAAGGAGAAGCAATCTTGCAGCTTTTATAATTCGATGTGCAAAGAAGATGACTTATCAAGCTCGAATTCTTTTATAGAATTACCCCTACGAGATTTCGTTCATATTACATGGCCCATAAATTGAGAAATGCTATAATAAAGACAAAATTCCACAATTTTAAGCAGTGAATGCATGCAGCAATTAGCCCTAGAAATAGCGAAAATCCTAGTTCAATATATATGGTTGTTAAATTATGGTATGTTCTATGCTTAGAGCAGTTTACTTATTTTTCTTCTTATTACCCACAGATTAGCAATCACATATACATTAAGTAAAATGCAGATAGAACATTAAATGATCAAAAGAAAATAAGCCAAGACAAGAGACACAAGATGTGGCGGCTAGCCAGGGACAAACCCAATGCGGGGAAACCCTTTGATCAAATCTTCTTTTATCTTCAATAGTTCAGCAGAGATAAGATAAGATAAGAGAATTTTATTAATGTCCAACAAATGACCATAGTAGGTCAAGGGACTGTCGATTACAATGATTACATCATGCAAGTCGGTGGATCAAACGGTCCCCTTTAAACATTTCTTTTAAAAAGCAGGAAATACATCTAAAATGTAAATGAAGTAAGAAGCTCGCGGCTTCAGAACAAAAGAAGAAGGGGGGGAAGGATCTCCTGTCTAGCCCCTACTCCTAACATCCGAGGTCGAGAGAAGAAAATTGAGGGAAGCTCGTCAAAGTCTGTTGTCTTGTGGGCATACTGGATTGTCTTTGATGTTGCCTAGAAGTTCTATGGCGCCTCCCAGGGGTGGAACCGATCCTGGAGCACTGGTGCAGTCTGGTGGGTCGGCCCCCCGAGACCGCACTGATCTAGTCTCAGTGTCTGTGGGTCGGTCTATGGTTCTTTTGGTGCCCCGCACTGAGGGTAGCGATCTAAAGAAGTCCATGATCTTCTGTGTGGTGTCTGATATGGCGGGGGCTGAAGAAAACGGGCCTGAAATCTGAAGGCCTCCTAGAGATAAAGTGCTAGGCATCTCTGGTCAACATATCTGAGGAAGCCGGACAGGGTCTGAGAGGACCTGAAGAGACAATGGAAACAGCGTCGGATCTCGTAGTACGTAGGGCATCCAAAGATGAAATGTGTCTCTGTCTCTATCTCCTATAAGTGACAGAGCTAGCAAATCCTATCTGCCCTATCGATGTGGTGATCTGTCTCCACCTGGAGTTTGTGAGACCCAACTCTGAGCTTCCCGAGAGGGATTCTAAGGGCATGCATCCAATGTTGGAGTGTGTACTGGGGTCTGATGATGAGCCCATCCCTGATCTCCAGGCAATGCTTTGCGTAGAAGGCCATTTTAGGGCACAACCCATTGGGAGGATTGGTCCATGTAGTCTGAATATATCGTCTGTAAATATCTTCCTTAATGATTTTATTCAGCTCTTGCTGATTGGGAAGGAGGTGGCCTGGAGCATTCAAAGAGTACTGAAAAGGAGGGAGATGGTCAATCTGGATTCCTGAAGCCTCCAGAATCTCTATCACACTGGTGTACCAACATTTGGATCGGCCTGTCTGTATACGAGCAATGTTCTCCAAGGAGCAATATGCTAAATATGGGTATCTGTCACGACCCTTCTTCGTGTCTGCCAGGCCACAGAGTCTGTGCAGGAGTGACACTAACCTGAATATCACCTCTAGGCGGAAGGGTTGAGCCCCGAACTCAGCTAGAATGATGTGCTGGGGAACTGTCTGCTTGCACCTAATGAAATGGCGCAAAAGGAGGGTCTGGACTCGCTCCACTGAAGCCCAATCTGACTCTAGGAGAGAGGGACCCCAAATCTCTAAGCCATAAAGCATTGTGGGGCGAATCAAGGTGTCCATGATGCTCATTTTGGACGAGACGTCCTGGAAATGTTGTCGGAAACATTGCCTCTCCAGAAGGGCTAGGGAGCCACACCCTTTGTTGGTCTGAGGCTGAAGGGTTGGCCATAGGCTGAAGCGAGGCCCTGAAAACTGAACTCCCAAATATGTATAGGTGCTGACAATCTCGATCTCTTCTCCTTTAAAAAGGAAGTGGAAATCAAAGGTTTTCTTGACTCCATTGAAGATAATCACTTTGGTTTTTCCCAAGTTTACAGTTAGATGCCTCCGGTCACAAAAGGTTGCGAGCGCATCCAGCTATCTCTGAAGGCCTTCATGGGAGGAGGCAATGAGGGCAATATCGTCTGCAAAGAGAAGGATGGAAATTAGGACCTGGTGAAGAAGACATCCATCTGTATCCTGGATATGCTCCTGGAGGAAGGACTCAAGCTCATCGATATAGATCCCGAATAAAGTAGGAGAAAGGGGGCATCCTTGGTTGACTCCAATGGTGCTTCAGATGAAATCCGACATTCCTCCGACTGTGCAGAGACGACCAGGGACGACCTCATAGAGGCGCATGATAGCATTTAGGAAAGTCGAGGAAATACCAATCTCTCTTAGCCTCTGGAAAAGGTCTTCCCTTGGGACTGAGTCAAAGGCCTTCCAGAAGTCTACAAAGCAGCAGTACACTTTAGAAGATCGATGCCTAGCCTCCTCGATCACCGCACGAAGAGTAAGGATGTGATCGATCGTCTGGTGGCCTCGGCGAAATCCTGCTTGGCCCAGCAACAGCAAACCCTAGATCAGCAAAGTCAAACTTGGTCAAACTAGTTGAAATTGACCTCTAAAATGCTTGGTCAATTTCCAGTCAACTTGTCCTCGAACAGCCTGAAGAAACAGCCCTTGAACAGCCCCAAAAGTACAGTCAATTTACAAATTTCTGAAGTCAACTTGCAGCCCTAAACTAGGGCAGTCAATACCAGTCAAACCAGAGGTCAAATCACCTCGTTTTCGAGCCAAAAATTGCGGCCTGCCTAGGAGAGGCAACCACACCCAATCCGCACTTCTGGATGGTCAACGCTTGGTCAACGCTGGTCAAAGAGATGACTACTGCCCTAGCGTCCTTCTTTCTGTGTCTTCCTTGCCCTAGGACGTCTTCCTTTCAGCCACACGTGTGAGAGAGAGAGAGGCTCCTTTTATGCGTAGAAGAGAAAGAGAGAATATGAGTGAATGAATTGTTCAAATGAGGAGGAGGCTCCTTGTCTTTATATCAGAGGAATCTAGGAAAAATATCAGAAGCCATAAATAAGGTGATCCACATGGAGTTTGGCCCTAATTGCTAATTTTAACACTCCCTCTCAACTAGGGACAACTTCATCTGTAATCTGTCAGACCGTCGCTGTTATCCATCCATCAAATGCACTGTCCTGTACAGCTTGACCCCACTCTGCTCTGCTCTGCTTTGCTCCGCTCTGCTCTGCTTAAACTATGAAGAAGAAGAAATGATGGAGGATGTATCATACCAACCTCCACTGACCCAAAGTCAGTCTCAGAGTGTGAACCACTCTCACTGATCCCAGATCAGTATCATTGATCCCAGATCAAAGGAGGTCACCCTAGCATAGGGAGTACGGTAGATACAGTGATGCGTCCATCGATAGTACTACTATGGTCCTTATCCTCATTTCCCTGCTCATTGATCAGATGAGAGGTACTTCCCATGAGTCCCAGACTGCATGGGTAGGATGCCTCGACAAGAGAACTAATCATCCTGTCCACAGGAGAACGAATCATCCTGTCTAGTGGATGCCATGGAGAACTAATCATCCTAGCCTACAGGATAACTAATCATCCCGTTCCACAGTCGCCACGGAGAACGAATCATCCTGGCCCACAAGAGAACTAACCATCCTATTCCACAGTCGCCACGGGGTGTCACAGGGGAAGGTTGAACCTTTACCCTATACATAGTGCACCACCAGGGGATGGTGAGTTGCCCTGTGGTCACATGCTGCTCCAAGAAGTACCGCGCACCCCCCTGGAGCTCCCAGAGCTCAATACATCACACTCGACCCTCATAAGAGGGTCTCTGAACAACACCAAGTCGTTCTCCGAAAGTCAAGAATTTGACCTTTCATAGGGGCTTTGTCAAAATGTCAGCGACCTGTTCATTTGTACCGATATGTTGGAGCCTTATTGCTCCTCGCTGCACCATATCTCGAATATAGTGGTACCTGATATCGATATGCTTGGGGCGATCATGAAATATGAGATTCTCTGATAAGCGTATCCCGCTCTGGTTGTCACACAAGATCAGGGTGGTATCCAATGTAAATCCAAACAGCTCACTGAAGAGCTTTTGCAACCAGGCTGCCTCAAAGGAGGCCATGCTAGCAGCAATGTATTCTGCCTCGGCGTGCTCAAAGCCACCAACTTCTGCTTCCTTCTCATCCAGGATATCGAGGCAGATCCCAAAGAGAAACAACACCCGGAAGTGCTCTTTCGGTCCACCACACTGCCTGCCCAATCAGCATCAGTATACCCAAGTAGTCTCACATCTCCGGCAGTGTATCTCAACCCATGAGTGATTGTGCCACAAAGATATCTCAACAAATTCTTGGCACCAATCCAATGTGAGTGGTGAGGCTCAACCATATGTTGACTCAATGTGTTGACTGCAAAGCATATATCCGAACGGGAGTTCACCAAGAACATTAATGCTCCGACGAGTTGACGATACTCGGTAGCATTTCATAAAAGAAGTCCGACAGCACTACCGCTTAACTTCTTGAAGTCAAGCTCCATCTAGGTAGTTACGGGCTTGCAGTCCACCATGCCGAATCTCTCCAATATCTTCACCACATATTTTCCTTGAGATAGGAAAATATCCCCTGGTTTCTGCCAGACTTCCAGTCCTAGGAAATAGTTCATAAGTCCTAGGTCTTTCATCTCTAACTCAGAAGCCAGCTCCCTCTTACATTCGTGAATGAGAGGGTCTGCACCTGTTAGAAAGAGGTCATCAACATATAGCACCAGTATGAGAGGCTTGTCATCTATAACCTTAAAGTAAATGTTAGGGTCGGCTTCACTCCTAGTGAATCCCAGCTTCATCAAGTAGCTATCGATCCTCTCATACCATGCTCGGGGTGCTTTAGCCCATAGAGGGCCTTCTTCAACCTGCACATATGAGATTCTCGATCATAAATCTCAAATCCTTCGGGTTGCTCCACATAGACTTCCTCTTTAATCGAACCATGTAAGAATGCAGTCTTGACATCCATCTGAAGTAGGTTCCATCCTTGCGAAGCAGCAAGGGCTATAATCGAGCGAATGGTGGTATATCGAGCAACAGGTGCAGATATCTCATCATAGTCCATACCTTCCTTCTGAGAGAAGCCACGAGTGACAAAACGAGCCTTATATTTTTCCGCACTTCCATCAACTGCATGCTTTATCTTGTAAAGCCATTTTGAATTGACAACTGCTTCGTCTTGGGGTCTGTGGACCACATCCCAAACATCGTTTTTCATAATGGACTCATATTCCTCGGTCATAGCATCCTTCCATACTTGATGCTTGACAGCATCTGTGAATGACGAAGGCTCATTTTGGATGATCGTGCTTGTGATGGTCAGGTATCCCTGATACCTGTTCGGCTTCTTACTTTCACGGAAGGTTCCTTTGGGTGCAATGTGTCCTTCAGCATCATCAAGTGTCCCCCTAAGCCATGAAGGCCTCTTCCTAGAAGAGGAAGGCTCTTGCAGAGGAGGATCAATAGGATCCATAGGTTCTTCCACATCAGGCATCGTCTCATCTTCCTTTTCCTTCGGTTCCCCAATGTCAGCTTCTTTAGATCCCCTTAAAGTAGGAAGATTGTCTACTTTGCTAAGAGCCATATCTTCGTCAAAGGTGACATCATGACTAATCTTGACTTCCCTTTGACCAGCTACATAGATTCTATAGCCCTTAGTATTTTCGTTATAGCCCACAAAGATTCCTTTCTTTCCAGATGCACCCAATTTATTCCTTTTTTCTTTAGGCACATGAAAATATACAGGGCTTCCAAAAATTCTAAAATGAGATACGTCAGGTTTCTTACCGGTGAACATTTCTTCGGGAGTCTTGGAACCCAATGCTTGATGAGGGCATCGGTTTTGTACATATACGGCGGTGTTTGTAGCTTCGGCCCATAGAAACTTCGGAAGTCTTTGATCATCGAGCATAGCACGGATAGCTTCCACAATTATACGATTCTTCCTTTCCGCCACACCATTCTGCTCAGGAGTATATGGTGTAGTGGTCTCCCTCTTAATGCCAACGTCTTTGCAAAAGTCATGAAACTCATTGGATTCATATTCAGTCCCATTATCAGTCCTTAAGGTCTTGATCTTCTTTTCGGTTTGATTCTCGATCAAGGCTTTGAAGTGCCAAAACGAGGAGAACACTTCATCCTTCTTTTTCAAGAAGTATATCCAAGTATTGCGAGAATAATCATCTGTAAAAGTGAGGTAATTTAAATATCCTCCCAAGGAGTTCACAGGGATCATACCGGATATGTCTGAGTGAACCAACTACAATATATCAGAGGTCTTGCTTTGGCTTGAGGGGAATGGTCCCCTTTTGAGCCTTCCTTTGGCACATCTTGGGCATACACCTTCTTGCTCTAATCTGAACTCGGGCATCCCGGTCACCATTTTTCTTACATCGAGTAGAGCTTTACAATGAAGGTGAGCAAACCTTCGATGCCATAGTTCGGACTGAAGAGGTGTGTCACAAGACATGACACCTAGTGGACTTCCTCCAACCTGATATAAAGAATCAACTCGAAACCCAAGAGTAAAAGCATCTTTAAAGTTCTTTTTCCATACATGTACCTTGCCATTGCTGAAGGCCACCTTGTAGCCTTTGGCTTCCATTGCCGAAATGGACACCAAGTTCTTTTTTAGATCAGGTACATATAATACATCTTGTAAGTGGATGGTATTACCCTGATTCAATTGAAGAGTGACATTTCCTACGCCTTTCACGAGATACTTTGAATTATCTCCAAGAACAATTTCCAGGTTGGTTTCCTTCTCTATCATATTATAGAGAGCTTCTTTGTAACCAGTAAAGTGCCTTGAGGCACCACTATCAATAAGCCAATTTCCCAGCGAGTCTGGGGGAGCAGTAGTAGATAGAGCTGCTGGTAGATAATATTCATCTTACTTACTGTTAACAGTGTTAGATTCATACCTGGAATTTCTTGCCTTCTTGAACGGTTGTCCTCTTCCTTGATTTTCGGCACTTTTTTTACCTCTACCATTTGACCTACCATTCCTTTGATTGCCTTGAGAGGGATTTTGATCATCGTCCCGGTGTGAGTCCCTTTTATCAGGGCACTCCCTTGCATACTGACCCGTTTTATTGCAATTGCAACATCGTCCTTTTCTTCCACCCTTTAGTCCAACCTTTCCTTTGAATTTAGCCCCGAAATTGTTTCTTCTTTTAGTATGAGATGAAAAGGCAGAGGGATGACCTTTAAGTATGGGCATTTTTTTTCTTCCATCCTCATTTCTTCTTGAATGCATCTCACCATTAATTCCTCAAATCTAGGAATTATGTTATTGTTGAGAAGAGTAGCCCTGAATATATACCATTCAGATGGCAGTCCTCCAAGAGTTGTGAGTGTCATTTCCTGGTCAGGAATTACTTTCCCAATAGATAGGAGATCGTTCTTGATCTCGGTGATCCTTAAGAAATATGCTTGCATACTCTCATCTTTGCCCTTCTTAATTTCCTTCAACTTATTTCTAAGAAACAAGACTTGATTTGCATTATTAACTTTAAATAAACTCACCAGTCTATCATATATTTCCTTGGAAGTGTTCAACTCGGAAACATAGGCCACCAAGCGCTTGTCAATAGAGTCCTGGATGATCTTCCTTGCTTTGACTTCTCCCTTGGTCCATTTGTTCCTAGCAACAGCGAATGCATTTGATGGAGGCTCAACAATTCCGCCTCTCACATGGTCCAACACTTCCTGTTCTTCTAATGTTAGATCGAGAGACATCTTCCATCCGTGATAGTCAGACTTCTCACGGAGTTTGTCTTCAGCAGGGAAGTGTGTTGAGGACCCCATGATTTCTTTAAGATAGCCTTGCCAACCTTCTATTCAGTGATTGCTCTTGCTCTTGCTTGGGCTTTGTCTTCACCTCAACTCTAATACCATGTTAAATTATGGTAATGTTCTATGCTTAGAGAAGTTTACTGATTTTTCTTCTTATTACCCACAGATTAGCAATCACATATACATTAAGTAAAATGCAGATAGAACATTAAATGATCAACAGAAAACAAGCCAAGACAAGAGACACAAGATGTGGCGGCTAGCCAAGGACAAACCCCAATGCAGGGAAACCCTTTGATCAAATCTTCTTTTATCTTCAATAGTTCAACAAAGAGAAATAGTACAAAATCTGAATTATGTACTTTTATATCAGCGGCAGCAAACCCTAGATCAGCAAAGTCAAACTTGGTCAAACTAGTTGAAATTGACGTCTAAAATGCTTAGTCCATTTCCGGTCAACTTGTCCTCGAACACCCTGAAGAAACAACCCTTGAACAACCCCAAAAGTACAGTGAATTTGCAGATTTCTGAAGTCAACTTGCAGCCCTAAACTAGGGCAGTCAATACCAGTCAAACCAGAGGTCAGATCACCTCAGTTTTCGTGCCAAAAATTGTGGCTTGCCTAGGAGAGGCAACCACACCCAATCCGCACTTCTGGATGGTCAATGCTTGGTCAACGCTGGTCAAGAGATGACCAGCTGCCCTAGCGTCCTTCTTTCTGCGTCTTCCTTTCCCTAGGACGTCTTCCTTTCAGCCACACGTGAGAGAGAGAGAGAGGCTCCTTTTATGCGTAGGAGAGAAAGAGAGAAGATGAGTGAATGAATTGTTCAAATGAGGAGGAGGCTCCTTGTATTTATATCAAAGGAATCTAGGAAAAATATCAAAAGCCATAAATAAGGTGATCCACATGGAGTTTGGCCCTAGTTGCCAATTTTAACAATGACAAAGTAAACAAGAATAACATTAAAAGCATCTACTTACATGTAACAGAGGATATCCAACCATCCAAAATTGACAAAAGAGAAGCTCCAAGATAAGAGAGACCAATATCCACGCATCAAAATTCATCCATAAATATCCAATTCATCCTCTAGAAAAAGTGTGAAATTCTCAAGAGAGAGAAGAGATCCAATCCAAAGTACACTAATGAGGAGTTCGAATTAGCCTCCTTGGCCTACATAAGCCCCAAAAATAAAATAATGTTCTACTAATCTAACTTTTGGTGAAAAGCCCACCAAACTAGCTCATAAATGAAAGAATAAGCCTCTCAAGAGGTCAAATAATAATCTATGCATGTCGTAGGGCACTCTAAGAGGCCTAATGAGTTCCATGGGTGCCATAATGAAGGGTAGGACCCTCAAAAGTGATGGACAAGGGGTTGGCCCCTTGTTCTTCAAACAATAAACCTGTGGTGCTCTCAATGGATGTGGGAGCACAATAATAACATCATGGGTCTCCAAATGAATCAAGGATGCATGTAGATCGTCCGTAAGGGCTCTGATGATGGTGTAGGGGAAGCCACATCATCCTACAATTCTTGGGTTAGATGCCAAGTGCATGGTACATCTTTGGTGTCGATTGGGCAAAGATGAACTAGGTGCATCATCCTCGTCCAATGGGAGTATATCGAGCATCTATGATCATCCTCAGGGATCCATGGAGTGTTGTCCACTGCTGTGGAGACCCATGGCTCTCAACACACACCCTACATGTGCCAATGTAGTCCTCTAGAGGATTAGGACCCCATATAAGGAGACCAAACCCAAGATGGAGACCATCTATAATTCTGCATAAGATCTAATGCATCCCCTAACCTTCCAGTACAACAAGTCATTAGGGAGATCGAGTAAATGAGCTTACCAACCATGGACCATAGGTGGGGACTTCATAATAGCCTACCCTTTCATATGGGCTTCGGAATGTGCCAATGTCTCTTAAACTCCAAATTGGGTTAACCAAGTATCTTATTAGGTGGTTTCTACTTCGAAAGGGAATAATATGTTCAAGGTACACCCTTCAAAAGGTGGTGGCATGTGACGGATAGGTGAATGAAGTAAGGGATGAGAAATTCTGGGGTACAAGGGTAGCTAATAAAAGGGAAGCCCGCACTTGGATTTATAATGTATAGGAGGGAGCAATCATGGTATATGAGATGCCCTGGAATTGATTTTTCTAGCCTTATTTATATGCCTTTTCCCTTTTTATGTTTTTCTTTAATTAACTACTCCGGGGTCCAGGGGCAAGAACATGATGCATAAGATATAGCAGTTCATTGCCCACCAAGGATTAGGAAAATCATGGGTTCCTATATGATGGAGGCTCGTAGGACCTGTAGTAACCAGGGTGATGGCCATGATGATGGGGTAGAGCTCATGCATTGGCTTTTGCCCACGTGGTAAATGTGTTTGTCCCAACCATGTTTTGCCTTTTGTGGTACATGTTCCTGTTGAATGTGGCCAAATATGTTGAATGTGGCCAAATATGCTTTTATCTTTCTTTTTAGCTACATCAACCTCCAAGGAGTCATTTCAAGCCTAACCCAAGGTGTGGGCAAGGGGAAGGGGCAAGCTAACCCTATGTGGACCTAGTAGGGAATGTGGACCTGGGTGGGAGAAATGATGAATGGGGTAATAATGAGTGGAAAAGGGGTAATATAAGTGGATAAGGAAGTGGGACCACGTAACCAAAATCGAGGTTTCCTGTGAAATACGATTCCTAAAGCCAAATGGTCAATAAAAGAGATTCCACTGGACTAGAATCCGAGGTTAATATCCAACCGGGGTCTAAGGTACAGGAACACAAACCTAGCCCATTCTTTCCACCGAATCCCCCCATTAATCCATTCCCAGAAGTGTTCATGATAAGCAAACTACCATACTCAATTACCAAATGACAAGCCCACCTTCAAACATACGATCATGGAAGATGGGCGAGGGACCACATTGTTGGCTCGGGTGGTAGAGAAATGTCACAATGAGCTAGTTGGTGGCTGCAAGGGGCTGCTAGTTGGCTGAGGACCATCTTGGAGAAAAAAAGTTCTCTTAGGGATATCACCCACAAAATGGTGGGTAATATCTTGCTCCAATTGGGATGTGATCTCTCGAAGAAGTGGGCGAAGCTACTTGAACGGAAGGTCACGAGAACTCTAGCAATCTCTTGGTTAACATAGACTTGTCACCTGCACATATGATAGATGAAAAACACGGGGAAGCATGCTTTCGTGGTGTCTCATGATCGCACATGCTATATGTTAGGCCATAAAATCAACAGAAAATAAAATATGCATCTATCTACCTTGAGAAATATCATATGACGCTAATTCTAATGCGGAAATGAGCATGCAATGCATCCTACCCTAACTTGCATATGACGAAGCTTTTATTAAGTGTAATCATAAAGCTAGTGCAACCAACATATCATCAAGTCAATATAAATATGTCCGCCTATATGATTACTCACGTGACAAGTCCCAAAGCGAATGCAAACCCAAACACATGGAGGATGTTGTGGGCGGGAGGTGGGAAAATATGATGCCCACATATGGATGATTATGTGAGAAGAGGTAAGAAAAGGATGTAATCTAGTCCATGAGATCTTCTCTTGCAACCAAAATATAGAGATGTCAACAACCAAGCTCATAAACTTTCGATGGATGGCGACCTCCGGCATATCACTTCCACCATTGTCCTTATTATTTACGTCATGGCTTATGGCCTTCATCGGGTTATGATTAGTAGGAAAGGGAGGTCGACGAGATGGAGAAACACAAGTAGGTTGCACATGATGATTACACTGGAGAGGGGAGACTATGGAGTGATCAAAACCCTAAGGGTGCGTCCAAGGAGGAAAAGTATAATCAATGATGGGCTTTTCCTTGACACTATACTCAGGAAGGGGAAAGGGCTCACAGTTACTTGAGATCATATGACCAGGGGTGAGGGAATCACTTGATGAAGACCCAAGATGATGACCAATAGGAAAAAAGGAGAAATAAGTATTGTATTCAATGGGTTTTGCTTTCCAAAAATCATAATCTAAAGGCTCAAGTGATTTGAACATAGAATCATACTCAGGAGAAGTGGGAGCCTTATCAATTTCCTTAGTATCAAAGATTGGGTCTCTCCTAAAAGGAAAATTGATCACTTCCAACTACCCCTCTTTATGCAAAGGAAAATGAAGATTCTCCTTCCCAAGGGTATCAATGGGTATGTCATCATAAATAATACCTAAAGGGAAGGGCAGAGCAATCTCATCCTCACCCTCCTTGTCGATGTCGTAAATGGAAGCACAATCAAATTGAGGACCAACAATTTCCCATTTCTCCTTTTCAATGTGGAAATAATCTTCAATGTCATCTTCCAAGGGGCTAATGGGATCATCTTTCTCAGGGTTTTCAAAATAGGATTCATCAAGAGTAATATCCTTGAGAAAGGTAAGATTGGTCTCAATTTCACTTTCCATAAACTCATCCTTCCCAACATGTGTCCTCAAAAGCATCATTTTCAACATGTGGACCCAAGGAGGACTCGTCTTCTTGCTCATTACCTGGATTCTTAATGTCTTGATGATACTCGATGAAGGATTCTTCTTGGATGCTTAATGCAGGGTGTACTTGAAAATGTCTAAGAAAGCCATCAACGAACTCTTCAATAGATGAGATACTCCCATGTTCATGATTATGCATCCATGAATTATGACCACCAAGAGATCCCATGAACAGTAACATAAGGACATCTTAGTGAACAACCTTCTCTCTTGAAGCATGTGCATTAAATATTTCTACGTGGTCAATTGCGGAGAGTGGATCACCATCAAACACAGGCACCCCACGTACCATTCTTCCTGCGACATGATTAGGATGCCCAGGGGTGCTAGCAATGTCCAAAGCGGGAAATTGATTAAAGAAAGACAACCTATTTGAGGTATGTATGAAAAATATGTAGGAGTCTCCAAGGTGAAATTAAAGATGCCTAGAAAAATGCTTACTTCACCCTACAAGCATCGACCTTAAAGTTCATTGAAGAACTAGGGCTTCGTTCTACCAATGGAGTCGCTAATAATGATATGTCAATATGTCTTATGGGGAACGAAACACACGTTTCGCGTCCCCGGCAATAGCGCCAAAATGTTACCACTCAAACTAGTAGGGGACCTAAAGGGGATCCCTAAAGGACAAATGCTAGACCAAGGCCAACAAATGGAGACTTAGCCCACTGTCATCTCAGCTAAGGCTCCCTTCTATTTACAGAGTTTCACGGATGGAAGGAGACCTGGTATATTATGGAGTCACTGATGAAGGATAAGTCAATGAAATGATGGGGGTGACCCTAATAATCCCTTTCCTAGAAGAGTTAGAAAGATAAGGCTTGCTTGCTTTCTAAGCAAGGTACAATGTCTTCTAGGGAAAGGAAGGGAGGATTTAAGGGTTAGGTTTATGAGATATGACTTATGAAAGAACTTCCCAATCCCTAAAATCCTTATTGTAATTGGTATCCCGGATGGTTCTTGAAGAATTGTCTTTTCAAAGGAGCGGGACCACACGGGACCAAGTGGACCCGGTCTAAGAAAGGAGCAATGAGTATGGAAACCGATGATGTTCTTACCCTAGACAAGGTAGGAAAAGATCAAAGAAAGGATTTTCACTTGAAAGTGTGGATTTGATCCTATAAGGTGCTAGCCTTGGGGATGTTAAGGCAAAGTTTGATCCTAGAATGTTAAAATTGGCAACTAGGGCCAAACTCCATGTGGGTCATCTTATTTATGGCAGCTGATATTTTTCTTGGATTCCTCTCATCGAGAGGTGTAGGATTGATCTAAATATCATCTGATTCCGACATGTATTCATGGAGATATGAATTTATTTGTGTTATGGGACAATTCGTCAAGGTTGGCCAGCAACCAAATTGCCCCCACTTGTGCTCAATGTTTTAGTATAAAAAGAGGTGGCTTACAAGTCATTTGTTACACACACTCTTGTGATCTCTCTTCATTATGTTTTGGGTTTGATGAAGATGAGATCTAGAGAGAGTGCCCTAGGTGATACACTGCCCTAATAAGAGATGCCCTAGAAGCTGTGGAAGGCTCTACGCTGTCATGGAGGACAGCCCTTATCTCAGCCACAAAGAAGCCCTAACACTGCCCTATGGAGAAGCCCTAACATAGCCTATGAAGAGGTCTAATACGCAGTCTAGAAAAGGGTCTCTACCCTAGATGGATGCCTAGAACCTTAACGCAATCTATGGAAGAATGAAAGCTCTGAAATTGCCCTAGCCGCAGCAAGAGAGGGAGGCTCTAAGACACCGTGGAAGAGGCCTGAGTTCCTTGATGGAGGCCAAGTTAATTGCTGGAGCAATGGTTTGTTTTTGGGTCACTTTAGTGGAGGCCAAGAGGCTATCTTGGATGTTGCACACTGTTCTTGAGGACCAAAGGCATGAGGAGTTGTTTCGTGGAGTTAGAACCCTTGGAAAGGGCTACCGCAGCAAGGGATAGGCTTGTTGTAGCAAGCCGTAGTCCCTTATACACCTAGAGGTCTACATTAAGGCCAACAAGGAGGGCATAAGGCCTGGTTGTGACTGTTGGGGTATGACAAGCCAACGTGTGGTTTAGGAGTGTTGGAGAAGGGTGACAGTGGGCTTGGGACAGATGTTGCAGCTGATGTGTGAGGGCTGGTAGGATTGTCATTGATGCCCTAACCAATCCATGACCATATTGTGAAGGTTGTCCAAACTGCTGTTAGAGTGCTCTTACCAGTCCAACAATGCGGCAAAGAAAGAATCCCCTAACAATGAACTGATGTAGTGCAGCAGCATGATATGATAAGATGTGACAACTTTGTAATAAGGTGTAGCATGATGTTGAATGTTGTTGCATGATGATGGGCATAGTGATGAAGTGAATCATAGCATGATGAGTGTAGCACAAATGTAACAAAGTGCAGCACAGTGATGATGAATGCTGCAATGAGGTGCAGCAGTATGATGTATTGAAACAGCAAAATTGTGATATACTGCAATATGCATTGAGTGCATAAAGGGTACAACATAGTGCAGCATGAAGGATGCAGTAGAATGTTGATGAAGTACAACATGATGGGCATAGCATGATGATTGGGTGCAGCTCAGTGATGAGAGCAGCGTAGTGATGAAGAGCAGCTCAATGATTGGGTGTAGCACAGTGACAGGTGCAACATGATGATGAGGTGCAGTGCAGTGATGGGTGTTGCATAGTGATGTAGTCACCTTGGAGGATCAGTTGAAGCAATATGCCTTCACCTGAGTTCAGATCAGCGACCTCATGTGCCATCATCTTAGAGAAGATCTTTGCTCTTATTTAGATAAGTCAAAATGTTGAATTTTGATGTATATGTACTATCTCTCTCTCTGTTGAACTATTGAAGAACATATAAGAAGATTTGATCAAGGGTTCCCCACATTAGGGTTTGTCCCTGGCTAGCGCCACATCTTGTGTCCTTGTCTTGGTTTGTTTTCTGAGATTTATGTTTATGTTCTATCTACATTTTACTATCATGTTAAATATGATTGCTAATCTGGAATTGATATTGAGCTAATATGGAAAATTGAAGTAAATTTGCTCTCTGCATAGAACATACCTAAAATTAACATAGAGCTAGGACTTGGCTTTTCTCCCAGCTCCACCATCAGAATGGCTTCAAAATTGGAGGAGACCTTGAGGAAACACTAGAGCAGGAGATCCTAGGAGATCGAACTTTTTGGAAGGCTAGTTAATCAGGAAATTGATGCCCTAGGTACCCCAACTTGGCTAGACCTGAATGAAGGTTAAAGGATGTGATTTTTGGTGACCACCTTTTGGTAGATCAATGCCTTAGTCTTGGGAGAATGGAGTCTATGATGAAATAATGAGTATGATTCTTGATTCTTGGTCAAGGAGGCCTCAAGATCACTTCGCTAGCTTTCTAGGTCAAGGAGAAGCAATCTTGCATCTTTTATACTTCGATGTGCAAAGGAGATAGCTTATCAAGGTTGAATTCTTTTATAGAACTACCCCTAGGAGATTTTGTTCATATTACATGGCCCATACATTGAGAGATTCTATAATAGTGACAAAATTCCACAATTTTATGCAGTAAATGCATGCAGCAATTAGCCCTAGAAATAGCGAAAATCCCAGTTCAATGTATATGACAAAGTAAACAAGAATAACATTAAAAGCATGTACTTACATGTAACAGCGGATAATTGACAAAAGAGAAGGTCCAAGATAAGAGAGACCAATATCCACCAATATTATCAGAACCAAACTGGTCATCGAAATGAAAAACCTTGTCGACCAGAACTGGTAAAAAAAAAATCGGTTTACCAAAAACACATAAAATATTCATATTTTAAAGAAAAAATAGATATATTCCTGTGCATCCATATGAATCCAAACCATTTATACACAAATATGCAAAAGTTCTCATTTATATAGCAAGTAATAGTACATATAACCAAAATAACACTTAGTGCAAAACATCATTGAACAAAATATGTTACAAACATCAAGAAGCAGACTCTAAAAGGCCTTTATAGTCCAAAATAACATGATAGATAATAGTATTATATTACACTCTACAATACTACAAGCTGCAACTACAACAAATCAATGAGTAAATCATCAATCATCATCAGAATCATCATCCAACTCCTGATCATCCTCCTCACCCTCATTTGAAGAATGAGTAGCATCCAAGTCTACAATGGGATTATGGCTTGATTCCCCTAACCCTGAAGCTACTACTAGTGCTTTTGATATATCTGCCTCTGCAACCTATGGAGGTGGGTCCAAGTCCAACCAAGAAAGTTCTTCATTGTCAAATGTTGGTGCTCGACTCTCCACAACCCTTTCTAATGTTGGATCAAAGTCACCCAAGACAATGTTGCTTGATTCAGGGGTTTTATTCAGCAATTGGTTGCACCTCAACCTAAGGTTAAACTGGACAAAAACCATGTCATTTAACTGTTTTTGCTCCAAATAGTTCCTCTTCTTAATGTGTATACACTCAAACACACTCTCCAACAGCTCTCCAAGACTCCAATCAGCTCTTCAACTCTCCAAAAATCTCCCTCAAAACAACCCTGCAAAAAACTCTCTAAATTCTCCTCACCGAACTCAGCGCAAGAATTGCAAGAGACTTGAATGAATAGTGTGAGTGAAATATAGGGGTGGGCGTGTTTAAATAGCTTTGGGGGGAGGCGGGGGGACTAGAGTAGCGTTAGAAAGTAGGAAAAATAATAATAAATTAAAAAAAAATTATGCCCAAACGCAAACCTTGTGAACCGGTGGAATCCGTCTCCGAACCGATGAGTTCGGTGACGAAACCGGTCGGTTCAGTACCGAAACGGTCTTTTCTAGTTTGGAGGGCCGGTTTAGACCAATTTTTCCCCCAAACCAGTCAGACCGACCAGTTCCGCTGAAACCAATTCAGTTCTGATAACACTGATATGCACACATCAAAATTCATCCATAAAGATCCAATTCATCCTCTAGAAAAAATGTGAAATTCTCAAGAGAGAGAAGAGATACAATCCAAAGTGATGATGGTATAATGAACTCATCTCACTTGTATTTATACACTAATGAGGAGTTCGAATTAGCCCCCTTGGCCTAAATAAGCCTCAAAAATAAAATAATGTTCTAATAATCTAGCTTTTGGTGACAAGTGCACCAAACTAGCTCATAAATGAAAGAATAAACCTCTCCAGAGGTCAAATAATAATTTGTGCATGTCATAAGACCCCTTAAAAGGCCTAATGAGGTCCATGGGTGCCACAATGAATGGTCGGACCCTCAAAAGTGATGGACAAGGGGTCTGCCCCTTGTTCTTCAAACAATAAACCTGTGGTGATCCCAATGGGTGTGGGGGCACAATAATAACATCATGGGTCTCCAAATGAATCGAGAATGCCTGTAGATCGTCTATAAGGGCTCTAATGATGGTGTAGGGTATTCCACATCATCCTACATGTCCTGGGCTAGCTGCCAAGTGCCTGGTATATCTTTGGGGTCGGTTGGGCAAAGGTGAACTAGGTGCATCATCCTCGTCCAATGGGAGTATCTCGAGCATCTCTGATCATCCTCGGGGATCTATGGAATGTTGTCTACTGCTATGGAAACCCATGGCTCTCAACACGCACCCTACATGTGCCAATGTAGCCCTCTAGAGAACTAGGACCCCGTATAGGGAGACCAAAACCAAGATGGAGACCATCTGTAACCCTGCATAAGATCTAATGTGTCCCCTAGCCTTCCAGCACAACAAGTCATTAGGGAAATCGAGTGAATGAACTTACCAACCATGGACCACAAGTGCGTACTTCACAATAGCCTTCCCTTCCATAATCAGCTTCGGGATGTGCAATGTCTCCTAAACTCCAAATGGGGTGAACCAAGTATCCTATTAGGTGGTTTCTACTTCTAAAGGGGATAATATGTTCAAGGTACACCCTTCGAAAGGTGGTGACATGTGACAGATAGGTGAATGAAGCAGGGGATGAGAAAGGCCAGCCCTAGGCCACATTCTGGGGTATAAGGGTAGCTAATAAAAGGGAAGCCCACACTTGGGTTTATAATGTATAGGAGGGAGTAATCGTTGTACATGATATGCCCGGCCTTGATTTTTCCACCCTTCTTTATATGTCTTTTTCCTTTTTATGTTTTTCTTTAATTAACTCCTCGAGGCTCAAGGGGTAAGAGCATGATGCATAAGATAAAGCAGTGAATACCCCCTTTTAAGGTAGGGCGGTTCACCAGGGGTTGGGACAATCATGGGTTCCTATATGATGAAGGAGGCTCATGGAACCTGTAGGAACCAAGGTGATGGCCATGATGATGGGGTAGAGTTCATGTATTGGCTTTTTCCCACATGCTAAATGTGTTTGTCCCAACCATCTTTTGCATTTTGTGGTACATTTTCCTATTGAATGTGGCCAAATATGCTTTTATATTTCTTTTTAGCTGCATCAACCTCTGGGGCATCATTCCAAGCCTAACCCAAGGTGTGGGCAAGGGGAAGGAGCAAGCTAACCCTATGTAGACCCAGTGGAGGAATGTGGACCCAGCTGGGAGAAATGATGAATGGGGTAAGAATGAGTGGAAACGAAGTAATATAAGCAGATAAGGAAGCGGAACCACGCAACCAAAATCAGGGTTTTCTGTGAAATACCATTCCTAAAGCCAAATGGTCAGTAAAAGAGATCCCACGGGACTAAAATCCAAGGTTAATATCCAAAAGGGGTCTAAGGGATAGGAGCACAAACCTAGCCCCTTATTTCCGCCGTCGCTCCGTTAATCCATACCCAAAATGGCCATGATAAGCAAACTACAATACTCAATTACCAAATGACAAGGCATACCTTTAGGTTTGGGAGGCCCACCTTCAAACATACGATCATGCCAGATGGGCGAGTGACCACATGGCTAGCTCAAGTGGCGGAGAAATGGCACAATGAGCTAGCTGATGGTTGCAAGGGGCTGCTGGCTGCTGGCTGAGGATCATCTTGTAGAAAACAAAAATCTCCTAGGGATATCACCCACAAAATGGTGGGTAACACTGCCAATAGTGCATTTGCACTGCAACTCCCTCACATTTGTTGTTGTTACAACTAAGAATCATCCAAGGTAATCTGCCTCTGCTACTGAAACGAGTTCTCCACCATACCCATCTGTTCTCTAAAATAGATGAACTTAGCTCTTCCTAGGGCTTTCGTGAGTAGCAGAGGCTGCTCCATGTTGTACACAATCTCTGATGAAATGACATCAAATATCTATGTGTTTCGACCTGTCATGAAACACTGGATTCTCAGAGAGATTTATGCAACTCTGATTATCACAATAGACACTAGTCGCCTCCATCCTCTGCCTGAACAAGCTCACTAGCAGCTTCCAAAGCCATATAGCTTCGCATGTAGTTGTGCTTGTTGCCATATACTCTGCTTCTGTAGAGCTCAGTGCTACTGACTTCTGCTTCTTGCTACACCAAGAAACCATCCCTGATCCAACACTGAAGCAGTACCCAGAGGTACTTTTCCTGTCCACTGAACTGCCTGCCCAATCTGCATCTGTGAATCCACATAATCTGACATCATCTCCTCGGGTATATCTCAACCCATACTCGATTGTGCCACGCACATACCTCAGAATGTGCCTCGCTACTGCCCAATGTACCCTCTTTGGCTCTACCATGAACTGGCTAAGGGTATTGACTGTGAAGCAAATATATGTCCTCATATCGAATAGATACATGAGAGTGTTAGTTTTCGTAGCATCGGATGTGTTCTAGCCACGAAATTTTTGGAAAGGCTAGAATATAGGATCTCAAATGAGGTCTCCCTAATATATACAAGACCTATGAGGTCGAATTACAGATGAACAAGCCCCTCTAACATGTCTAAAATGCTAAGTAAGCCACCCATGGTTACAAACCACCATGATAGCTTTTAAAATTTAATAATCTCTCTCTAGCCCACGCAAGGGCGATGTCATGCATGCAAAGAGGCCTAGAGAGGCAGCGTTGAGGCCTCTTGTGCTAGAACTTTGGTAGAGGGCCTCAAAAATCATGATAAAGAGAGTGGCATCCTCACTATGTTGCGAAACATCTCCGAGACCCCTATTTTGGGCTTGGGGATCCAAAATGGATGTCATGGGTGTCCAAGGGGTTCAAAGTCATGTTGATGTTCCATCAATGAGGGCTCAAAGATGACACATGCCCTCTAGTGTCTCCCTAGGAAAGACATAATCTCCTTTGCGCCTTGGATCAACTACCAAGTGTCGGGTGCACTATGTAGCCGGTTGGAGCATCATGGTCCAAGTGCATCATCTCTCGAATAACTAGGGCAACAAACAAGCTAATAGTGGTGTTGAAGAAGCCCATGGTGTGGCAATCAATGCTCTGCATGAATGGAGGCTCATGGCTCTCAACCCTCACCCTACAAATGTCATCATGATCCTCTAGAGAGCTTGGATCCTGTATAGGGAGGCCAAGTCCAAGATGAAACCCACTCGCAATTTTGTATAAGATCTAATGTGTCTCATCACGTTCAGACACTAACTCATTAGTAAATTGAGTGAATAAGCTTGTTAATCAAGGGCAGAAATGGGACTTCATAGTGGGTTTCCCTTCCAAATTTGGGGCTTTGAGCATATAATGGTGTTACCTACCTGGGTAGGTGTGGTTAATAAACAACCCTATTAGGTGTTCCCAGTCCCTAAAGGGAGGGACATGTCCAAGGTACATCGTTCAAGTGGTAGGTGTCATGTGGATAGTGATGAGGTGGATGGGGACACAGGGGTCTCAAGGCCAAATGACATGGGCTCAATGGTGGTAATGATGAGGGATGTCCACATACTTAGGTGTATGAATGTAGGAGGGACCAATCGTGGTACATGAGTTACCCCGACATTTGATTTTCCACCCTTCTTCATTTTCCTTTTGCCTCTTATTGAGTTTTTTCTTTTGTTATATTGCTCGGGGCTCCAGGGGATGGGAGCATGTTGTATATGATATAACAGTCATTAGACCCTTATGGTGGGGCCATTCATCAGCCACCAGGGGTTGGGACATGCATGGGTTTCTTAATGATGCAGGGGGCACTCATAGAGGCCCTAGGAACCAAGGTGATGGCCATAATGATAAGGGATAGAGTTCATGTTTGGCTTTTTCCCACGTGGTAATTTTATCGTATGTGGCCATTTATGATTTTATCCTTTTTTTTTGCTACATCAACCTCTGGGGCATCAATCCAGGCCCAACCCAAACATGTGTACAAGGGGAGGAGGAAACCAGATCCTTGTGGACCTAGTGGTTATGTGGACTCAGAGAGGGAAGATGATGAAATAGGGGCATGTAATGTGCGGAGAGGAGTGAAAATTGTGGAACGGGAAAATGGTACCACGCTACCAAGATTAGCGTTCCCCAAGTAGTGCCCATCCTAAAGCTATAGGCTAGTAGGGAAGATCCCATGGGACTAGGGTTGAGGATTAACCTCCCCAATTAAGGTAAGGGAACAAGACTACAGTCAAAACCCTTCCTCCTTCCAATGTCACCCTATAATCCATACTCAAGTGTGCCCAAGGAAAACAAGCATAAACACCCGATTACATAATAAAAAACCATACCTTTAGGATTGGATGGCCCACCTTCAAACATATGATCTCAATAAATAGGCGAGAGTACATAATGGTTGGCTCAAGTGGTGGAGATAAAGTAGCACATCAAAGCTATCAGGTGACTCTCAAGGGCTGTTGTTGTCAGCTGAAGGGGAATACATCGGAACGGAAATCTCTCCAAAGGGGTTCCCCACTTTTGGTGGGCTACAGGCCATTCACCTTTTCGGTCAAAGTCCTTTATGGCTTCAGGAGGTGATCTGCCCAGTCCTGCAAAGACCTCATCATTCCATTCCAATGAGGGAGACATTCAGCATCATACTAAGCTTGTATTTGAAGTATGTCCACAATCTACTCATATGTGGATATGTATCAGAGCTCTAATGCTCCTATTTACTTCATGTCTCAGATGAAGTGAGTTGGTCGTGTCCTTTTGGCTTCTGAAGCCACATTGCTTCATGACTTGTGATATTCCTGCAAAGACTCACTTCACCTTCTGACGTATCTCAAACAATACCACATGCTTTGTTGTCATCCACTGTACATTCCTCGGCTCAACCATAAACTGGCTTAGGGTGTTCCCTACAAAGAAAATATCTGACTTGGTGTTGACCAGGTACATCAAGAATCCAATTAAATGCATGTACATCGTGGAATTCACTAAATATGAATCTTCGATCCCAAGAAATAGTGTATCTGCCAGAATCCTTCATTTCAATTTCCAAGGCCAAACTCCCTCTGACACTAAAGCAAGTCTTCTTGTGGTAGTCCTGGCTACTCCCTCTATCACAGAAGCAAATCCTTCTATTGTATTTTCTCCTTTTATTATGTAAGATGTCCTTCTGCTATGGTCTCCTCAGGGAAGGCAAACTGCTCTTAGAGACCTTCTGCCTCTGAGCATCTAGACTAACAATCTTAACTCATGACATCCTCTTGGAAGGTTGCTCCTTCTATTCTCCCTGACTGTCTACTCCCTCAGTACTGGAACCTCTTTCGGTCATATGTTATAGTCCTAGATGTCTGTACAATTTCTTCCTTTCGAACACAAATCATTCTTCTAGAGTCCTTAAGCCTATCCACTGGAGACTGGAGCTAAAAATATCCTTGTAGGCCTCTCCCTCTTACTAGGAAATGCCTCTTGCCACAAACTTTGTTGTGTTCTTCCCAATGCTGCCATCTGCTGCCAGAATCAAATGCATTGGCAACCTTCATGATGTACCTGTAGACCTTATTCAAGAGGTCATGGAGGAAACAATTATAACCAATCAAAAAAAATACAAAGACAAGAGGATGACAAAGGAATAAAATAATAATAGTAACCAAGGGAGAAAGATATGAATTTCTTATCATTTGATTAAACTGTTGAGAGTTGCATGGAATTGTCGCCTCCCTCTTGATCCTTGCTTCCTTGCAAAAATCAATGAAGTCCATCTGCAATCTCATCAAGCTTGGATTCCTTGTCTTCTTTTGAGGTGGATGCTCATCCTTGTCCTCAACATCAGTTGTTGATGCATGTTGCCTTTTTTTCTTGCATAAGAGCTAGGGTTTCTTCATCTTGTGGATTCATCGAGTTATCTAGCCACACCAAAGGCTCAACAACAAGCTAGCATCAATACCAAGTCATCCTCATGCTATCAAGGAGATAAACCAAGTATGCATCACACCAACTCCACTTGCATCCAACACTCTAGGTCTTTCTCTAGGGTTTTATCTCACAAACCCTAGGACTTTCTCATCCAAGACTTCAATACAAGTCGTAACTTCCCAGTCTTCTAGGGTTTACAAACCTTAATTCTTCCAACTCTTTTACCACACAACCATGAATACTATGTTGATTTTTGTAGCATCGGATGTGCTCTAGCCTTGAAATTTGGAGGAGAGGCTAAGGCACATGAGATCTCCAAGACCCTGAAATCGTTTTGAAAAATTCCACCCCGATGAGGAGTTATTAAAATAATTAATATTTTTAATGGGTTCTTAAGTCTAAACTTAGGAAAATAAAAATATTAATGGGTATTAATAAAGATAAGGGTGAGAAGCTTCTAAGAGACGAGGATCAAGTCTATTTTAATCTTAGCCATTGATTAGGGACTTAATCTCAGCCATTGATTCGTCAAGAGGAAAAGTATAAGACAAGACTTGAGGATCATTTGGAGACACATCAGCAGATACTTAGTATCTTAAGGAAAATCGGTTTTCAAGTAGAGGAGATCGATTTCAAAGCAGGAGTTGCAGGGTGGAGGAAGAGGAGGGAATCTGCAGCAAGCAGTGACAGAGGAGGAGGTGATGCAGGGACAGTGGGAGACAGCGCAGAGAGAGACGCAGTCTAGAGGAGAAATGCAGAGCCTAGACAGGCTGATGCAAAGGGACACAGAGCCACGCTGGGTCACACAAAGTGACGCAGGGGTGACGCAGAAGTGGGACCAGGATATCCAAAGTGTCAGAAGGTCTCAAAGGGAAAGTCTCAGGTGTTTTCTTTCAATTTCTTTGTAAAACCATTCCTTGTAAAAGAAATTGTTGCTAAAGATTAATAAAGCCCTCATCTGCTGCACCAGTTTTCCCACATTAGGTTTTTCCGGGGACAATTGTCCAAAAATAACTGCGTTGATGTGATTGGCTCTTGTGCATGTAATTTTTCTCTGGGTAAATGTGTGATAACTACAGTAGAATTTATTTTAATATTTACTTAAGGGATTTCGTAAAAAACTTTTTGTGAATAATAAGTAGGTGAAATAAATCAGTTGCTACAGTAGTAGAATTTCAGTTTAGAAATTTTCACATGGTATCAGAGCAAAGATCCGGCAACAGGAGAGCAAAATCGATTATGGATCAAGAGCATGATGCAGAGGCATCCACTCAAGGAGACTCGTGCAGATTTTGAGAAGAATTCACAAGGGACATAAATTATGATTATTCTATGTTAGCTTCCAGATTGGAAGAAGAAGTCACTTGCTTAGCAAGCTCTGCCTCCTCGAAGGTTTGGTATATAGACAATGGAGCTTCCTAGCATATGATAGGAATCCGAGAATGTTTTTCAGATTATCAGGAAGAAAGAATGAATTTTCAAATCACTATGGGAAATAAGGCAAAGTGTACTCTAGTAGGAAGAGGTACTATAGTTTTTCCAACCGAAGCAGGAAAGCAGCTTCGAACAACCAATTCGCTGCATGTGCCAGGATTGGGGATGAACTTGCTTTCTGTATCTCAACTTCAAAACAAGGGTTGTGACATTTTCTTCATTAAAGAGAAAGTATATGTAAAACACCCGAGTTGGAAAAAGAAGGCCCAGATTGGAATCAAAAGTAACAGGTTGTACAGGTTGCAGCTAGAATCACCAATGGCACTGATAGGCAGTAATGGAGACAAAGATTTGAATAAACTATGGCACAGGAGGATGGGACACTTACACCATGGGGCTCTGAGAATTCTCAGGAAAACAGTATGAGGAGTTCAAGAACTAAGTATTGAACGAGGTGATGTATGCAGAGGGTGCGCTCTGGGCGAGTATGCCAAAGCAGCGTTTTCCAGAAGTAACAATAGGGCTAAGAGTGTGCTAGGATTGATACAATCAGACATCTGTGGTCCAATGTCCACAAAAGCTCTTAGTGGTGCCGAATACTTCGTCACCTTCATTTATGACTATTCCAGGGAGACTTGGATCTACTTTCTGAAAACCAAGGATGAGGTTTTCGGTCAATTCAAAGAGTTCAAGGCTCTAGTGGAGAATTTGACAGGAAAGAAGATAAAAGTGTTGCGCTTAGACAATGGTGGAGAGTATGTTGACAAGGACTTCACCGATTTTTGCGCTAAGGAAGGCATCAGAAGAGAGTGGACAACTCCCTACAATCCGGAGCAGAATGGAGTAGCAGAAAGGAAAAACAGGACTATTGTGGAAGCAGCTAGGGAAATGTTGTATGATCAGGATATGCCTAAATTCCTGTGGGCAGAAGCATGCAACACAAAATTTTATGTCCAAAACAGGACTCCTCACAGGGCATTAGGCAAAATCACTTTAGAGAAGGTCTTCACTGGGAAGACACCTGAAATAAGTCATTTCAGGATATTTGGTAGTTTAGCGTATTGTCGTATACCTGAAGTAAGTCATTTCAGGGTATTTGGTAGTTTAGCGTATTGCCGTATACCTGAAGAGAAGAGAAATAAATTAGATCAAACTGCTGAGAAAGGATACCCTGTGGGATATAGAAAGAATGCTAAGGCATATAGAGTCTATCTTCCAGGGAGTAGGAAGGTAGTAGTTCGGCACGATGTAAAATTCATGGAGGATAGAGCTTTCAGGAAATCCCGAGAAATGCCTTCCAAGGAGCAGTCAAAAGATGAGATGTTGATCAAACCACTTCAACCAGCGGAAACTAGTACCAGTAATTCTCCCGAAGACAAAGCTTCAAAACAAGAGGAATCTCAGGAAGAGGAAGAGTCGATAGATGTGCCTACCACCAGTAGAAGAACGAACGGTAACTCTGACAAATTCTACAAGATGCAGAAGACTTCATTGTTGCACCCAGGAATAGTAAAAGGGAGCGAAGACAGCGAGACAGATACCGGGCCTTCATAGCTCAGGTTGGGAAACCTTCTACTTTTCAGGAGGTCGTTCAACATCAAGTATGGGTGCATGCTATGATGGAGGAATACTACTCTATAATGGTCATTGATGTCTAGGAAGTAGTACCTAGGCCTCAAGACAGGTCAGTGGTAGGTTTGGGATGGATCTACAAGGTCAAATATGCTACAGACGGCAGTGTGGAGAAATGCAAAGCCAGGTTTGTGGCTAAGGGGTTTGCTCAAAAGGAAAGGATAGACTACGAAGAAACCTTCGCCGCAGTAGCCAGGTATACTTCTATTCAAACCGTGATATCTCTTGCAGCACAAATGGGGGTGGAAGATTCATCAGATGGATGTCAAGACGACATTCTTGAACGGGGTAATAGAAGAAGTATACATTGAACAACCAGAAGGTTTTGAGACACATGAGAAGAAAACTCATGTATGCATATTAAATAAAGCCTTGTATGGGCTTAAACAGACATCTACGGCATGGTATGGTCGAATTGATGGCTACTTGCAGAAAATGGGGTTCGTCAAGAGTGACGCAGGCCCTAATCTCTACAATTTGGTTGTAGAGAATGAGCCTCTAATCCTAGTGTTATATGTGGATGATCTCTTCCTGATAGGATCATCCAAACTCATCAAAGGCTGCAAGAAGAACCTAGCCACAGAATTCGACATGAAGGATTTGGGACAGATGCATTATTCCCTGGGGTTGGAATTTTGGCAGCAAAAGGGTGAGATCTTCCTTGGGCAAGGGAGATATGCTACAGAAATCTTGAAGAAATTCAGGATGTAGGATTGTAGACCTATGGCTACTCCAATGATCACCAACTAGAAGAAGATTGATGTATCAGAAGATAAAGAATTTGATCCCGCCTTGTACAGATAGCTTATAGGGCCCCTGATGTATCTGGTCAATACCAGGCCAGACATTTGTTATGTTCTCAACACCCTCAGTCAGTTCATGGTGGAACCTAAGAGAGCGCATTGGGCAGCAGCCAAACATGTTCTCAGGTATATACAAGGAACAGTCGAGCATGGACTATTGTACACCAGAGGCAATGACATCAAGCTGAGTGGGTTCACTGGCGCAGATTGGGCTGGAAGTTCAGTAAATCAGAAAAATACCATTGGGTATTGTTTCAACATTAGATCAAGAATGACCTCCTGGTGCAGTAGGAAACATAAATCCATGGCTCTGAGCTCAGCTGAAGCAGGATATATGGTAGCTAGCACAGCTTCGTGCAAAGCCATATGGCTTAGGAAATTGCTTGTTAATCTATTCAGGAGAAGGATGGAGGCGACCAAGATCATGTGTGATAATCAGAGTTGCATCAAGCTCTCTGAGAATCCAGTATTTCATGATCGGACGAAGCACATTGTATCAGGTGTCACTTTGTCAGAAACTGTGTCCAACAAGGCGCAGTATAGTTGAGATACACTCCTACAGGAGAACAAATGGCAGACATCCTCACCGAGGCTCTAGGAAGAACAAAGTTTGTTTATTTCAGGGAGAAGATGGGGATGGTAAAGAATCCATTTCAGTAGCAAAAATGGATAAGTGTCAGGAGTTGCAGTACAACAGTTAGCAGTGGCAGTGCTATGGGCAGCATGATGCAGCATGTTGAGAGGAAGTTGCAATACAGGTGCGGCAGTGGCAGTCGCAGTGTCATGGGCAGCATTACAGGAAGTAACAGTGCAGGGGATGTGAGGCAGCAGGCCAAGTATCAGCACAAGTACCGATGCGAAAGATCAATGTGATATTTCTATAGTGAAATATTGCTAGAGCACATTCCTCGCTAAGAGGGAGTGTTGATTTTTGGTAGCATCGGATGTGCTCTAGCCTTGAATTTGGAGAGGCTCCAAGACCCAGAAATCGTTTTGAGAAATTCCAACCAGATGAGGAGTTATTAAAATAATTAATATTTTTAATGGGTTCCTAAGTCTAAACTTAGGAAAATAAAAATATTAATGGGTATTAATAAAGATAAGGGTGAGAAGCTTCTAAGAGACAGGATCGAGTCTGTTTTAATCTTAGCCATTGATTAGGGACTTAATCTCAGTCGTTGATTCGTCAACAGGAAAAGTATAAGACAAGACTTGAGGATCGTTTGGAGACACACCAGTAGATACTCAGTATCTCAAATAAAATCGATTCTCAAGTAGAGGAGATCAATTTCAGAGGGAGAGTTGCAAGGTGGAGGAAGAGGAGGGCATCAACAACAGGCAGTGACAGAGGAGGAGGTGACACAGGGACAGTGGGAGACAGTGCAAAGAGAGACACAGTCTAGAGAAGAGACGCAGAGCCTACGTAGGCTGACACAGAGCCACTCAGAGCCACACTGGGTCACGCAGAGTGACACAAGGGTGACGCAGAAGTGGAAGCAGGGTCTCCAAAGTGTCAGAAGGTCTCAAAGGGAAAGTCTCAGGTGTTTTCTTTTAGTTTCTCTATAAAATCATTCCTTGTAAAAGCAATTGTTGCTGAATATTAATAAAGCCTCATCTGCTGCACCGATTTTCCCACATTGGGTTTTTCTGGGGACAATTGTCCAAAAATAATTGTGTTGATGTGATGGTTCTTGTGCATGTATTTTTTCTCTGGGTAAGTGTGTGATAATTGCAGTAGAATTTATTTTAATATTTACTGAAGGGATTTCGTAAATAACTTTTTTGTGAATAATAAGTAGGTGAAATAAATCAATTGCTACAGTAGTAGAATTTCAGTTTAGAAATTTTCACAGACTCCAAAGAAAGGCACATACTTTAATACAAGTGTTATGATAGGCTCTTTTTTTGCTTTATAAAAGTAGGTGAAGGAACCTTTCTCCTCATCTCCCTCCGGCTCTGGAGTAACTCAAATTAATTTGTAGGAAGTCTAGTCATGCTTGTTAGACTTTCTACCACCTTAGAATACCTCCTTGGCTCTTGAGTTCTACCCTTTGAGGTGCCATGAAACCAACCTTAATCATCCCTTCAAATACCCTTAAAATGCATCATAAGAAGTCCTCAAACTTGTTGAAGCCAATGTAACTAGGTTCGATCTTCATAAATGTACTTTGATATTTGTATTTATTCAAGAAAATAAATATTAATTTTATAATATATGTCAATGAGTTTCTTGCTCATTGAAATAGGTCTATCACATGTTAAGTGTTATCGGTGAGTCAAATAGTCAAAATGAAAAGTTGAAGCCTGAACGCCTTAAGTGCATGTTACATCATGTATAAATATATATTAAAGTCAAAGAGAAAAACCTCCAAGCAAAGCCAAGTCTACTCCTATGCAAAGGCACCATCAAGAAGCTCCTTCAAGCATACTATACCACCATAGAAACTATTTGAAGTCTGCTCAATAAATAGGCCTACAAACAAGGTGACAAGAGTTGAAATTTCTGAATCTAACACATCAGAAATCCCTACTACATTATCTGGTTTATTTTCTCCTACTTGTTCTTTTCATTAACAAGTTATTTATAAATATAAATACTGAAAATAAACACAAATGAAGTCTTAACTCATATACAGATCAGCAATTGAAATAACTAAGACAAACACACAAAGGACACCATTATTTTTGGACAATCGTCCCCGGAAAAACCCAACGCGCGAAAACCGATGCAGCAAATATGAGAGTTTTATTATTATGCAGTTTCTAAATACATCTAGGGTGCCAGAAATGGCTCACCCAACAGAGAATGCCCTCAACAGTAGTACCTCTCCTCGGAGACAGATATTCCAGCTTATCAATCACCGGATGAACGATCCCACAGCAACAATTGTAGCTCCTTAGCTGGACAGCGAAAGCTGCTCCAAACTTCTTTGATGCTCTGCGTCACTCTGCAGGGACTGTGTCACCCTTCCCGGCTCACCAGCACTTAGTCTGCCCCACGAAATTTCTTTTGGCGCTGCCTCTTGGCCCTGCGTCAGCTCTACTAGCCTCTATGCAGCTACTGAAGCCTCTATGTTAGCTCTCAGACCCTCTGCATTGTTGATTTGGACATGTGCTCTAGCCATGAAAACTGGTGGAGAGGCTAAAGCACATGAGATCTCCAAGACCCATAAATGGTTTGGGGAAATTCTACCGGGTTAAGGAGATATTAAAATAATTAATATTTTTAATGGAGTTCCTAAGTCTAAACTTAGGAAAAATAAAATATTAATGGGTATTAATATAATGCTGCGTTAGAAGGTTCTAAATGACATGGATCAAGCCAAATCTAATATTAGCCATTGATTAGAGATGTAATCTTGGTCGTTGAAGACTCAACAGAAAAGTATAAGAGGAGACTTTAGGGTTAGTTGGAGATACACCAAAGTGATCATTCATTCGATTTTCTAGAGCGGGGTTTGCTAAGATAAATCAAATCAGTGATCAGAGTTATAGCGAGGGGCAATGAGTACGAGGTAGAGAGGCAGAGATAGTGCCGAGAGACCAACGCAGAAGCAAAGAGGCAAACGCAAAGCCAGAGGGACCACGCAGAGGCCAGCAGTGACTGTGCAGAGGCCAGAAGGGCCTGTGTCATTCACGCAGAGGCTGTAGGAGTGACGAAGAAGCCCAAAGAGGCTACGTAGAGCCTCAGAGGGTTGACGCAGAGGGTTGCAAGCTAACGCAAAGGCCAGGAGGGCTGACACAGTGCTTCAGATTGTGCTAGAGAGGGTTTCGTGGGATAGAGTTTCAAAATATCTACTTCCGAAGATGGTATTACCGCCAGATTTTTTATCTCTGTCAGGTGAGCCAGTTTGGCACCCAGTGTACTCAAGAAACGCTGCTTAATAATAAAACCCTCAGAACTGCTGCACCGGTTTTCCCAAGTTGGGTTTTTCCGGGGACGATTGTCCAAAAATAACGGTGTCACTTGTGTGTTTGTCTATTTCTTTCAGCGGTTGATCTGTAGACGGTTGAGACTGTATTATCTTTATTTAAGTGTTTATATGGTTAAATAACTTGTTAGTAATTAAACAAGCATGTGAAATAAACCAGAGAATACAGATAAAATTTCTAACGGGTGATACTTAGAAATTTCAACATGGTATCAGAGCGTTGCAGATCATAGGAGAGCTAAAGGCATCAGCTGAATCAAAGAATTTGCAGCAGAAACAGTTGTCCCAAGTCACAGAAGTTGTTCCTAGATAGAAAGCAGCAGAGAAGGGTTGACGCAGAGGGCCTCCGTCATCAATTTGAGCCAAAGAGAGGCTAGCGCAGAGGCAGAAGCAATGTTACTTGGGAGCGGGAGCGGGAGCGGGGAGCGGGAGCGGGAGCGACCATTTTTAGAAGCTCCCGGTTTGGGAGCGAATCCGGGAGCGATTTTTTAAAAATATATATATATTTTATATTTTTTAATTTTTGATACATATATGTCAAAAAAAACATGTAGAATGATGAAATAGACATAAAAAACATAAAAAAACATAAATTGATCATTGAACCATATCACATCAATCATCTAGAAATTATAATCGTCATCAACCATGTCCACAAGTTAGTAAAATACATATTACAACTGCAACATATTGAGTCTTATAAATCATGATTCATCAAATTCAATATTAAAGTTTCAACTTCAAGCTTTCAGAATTGAAAATTCAATAACATTTATCATCATTGATCACCAAAGTTGTACTTGTAAGCCAAGTTTAACCATTACAAGAAGTAATATCGAAGATATTTCTAAGTCCTAACTTCTAACTGTTAACATGATATGAAATGTTAAAAATTTATAAAATGAAACATGAATAATGAGATGAAATGAAACAACTTTAGTCTTTCACAAAGCATCATATTCATAATTCACAATCATTACCAATGAGTTATAATTGCCAAGGCCCAACTTCAAACTTCAAATTTTCATTGTCACAGTGATATAATGTTTACAAAAAATATCATAATGTCATAATGATATGAAAGAGTCAAGAGTCAAGAGTCAAGAGTCAAGGACTCAAAACTCAACAGTTATGAAAACTAAAGTCTAATAGAAACTAAAAAAGACAAGTAAACTGTAAATCTACAAGTGGCCCTTGCCACGAGAGTCTCCAGAGTATAAGCAGGTCGTGGTGGTCTTCTAGGAGTCTCCCGCACAGACCGGCGACCAAAACTAGAACCTCCACGCGAGGGTGTCGATGGAGGTGGCGACAGCAATGGAACAAGACTCGGGCCTCGAGAACTGCTACTGGATGGTGGAGGTGGAGGTGGCATGGCTGCTGCGGCTGCTTCATTTTCATCCCGTACAAGCTCCTCTTCTAGTTCTTCAATATGTACAATGCCATCCTCCAAATTGTCGTCCTCAGGGTGATTGTCCCAAATTTTATATGTGGGATCTTCATTAGCCTGATCACAGTAATGGCTCAACAACCTCAAGTTGTAGTGCACATAAACCAAGCTTTCTGCTCGGTTTTCGTTGAGCCTGTTTCTTTTCACATTATGTATATAACTGTAGGTGCTCCAACACCTCTCTGCAGAAGAAGAATTTACAACCTGTGAAAGAACTTTTTTTGCCAATTTTGGCAAAAGTCCGTGGCCGCCATATGTTTCCCACCATGTGCGAGAATCAAATTTATCTTTGTCGTCCATTGCATGGAAGTTACCATACAAACCACTGCCACTGAAGTATCTACCTATTTCAAGGCGCACAGCTGCACATTCCTCCCTGTCAGGCACCAACTTTTCTAATGCTTCCAGATATCCTCTAGTTACCTCTTGATCTAAATGGGGTTTGGTCCTAACACCACCCCCTGCTGCAGGTTTGCCCAACCAAGATTCTGAGTAGTATTTTGGCGTAAGGATATACGCCAAGCAATGTAGTGGAAGGTTAAGCCTATTCCACCGTTCACACACACAATCATGAATCAGTTTGTACAAGTTGGGATCTCTATTATGAAAAATGTCTTTTATTTCCCCCAACATGGTATCCATTTGCTCATACACCTCGCCAATCACTGGTTTGTCTGTATCTGCAAACCGAATCATGTTATAAATTGGCTTGGTGAAATCCAATACCTGCCTCACAGTTGTCCAAAACTGCCCATCAAGAGCGGCCTCCTCCACCGTTTCAAAACCTGCCATGTCAGCTACATTTGTAGCCCTTTCCTTTAACACCTGCCAATGTGGACTTGATACCATGCTAGCTAATGCCTCTCTTACCTTCAAAAGGCGCCTGAAGGTGAGTTAATAGCTACCAAATCTAGTCCTCGCAATCTTCAGCAACTCCAATCTCGAGTGACTGCGGAAAAGGCCATGGGTATTGCTATGATTTGTAATAAATTTTATCATTTTTTTTCCTTTCTTGTACAAATCACCAATCCATTGGTATTGTTCATTTTTGTTTTTGACAATATCATGCAACAGAAGGTTCAATGTGTGAACCAAACATCCAGACCAAAATATGTTCGGGTATTTATCCTCAATAATTGCTCCCGCTGCCTTACAATTAGGAGCATTATCAGTGATGACTTGGATGACATTGTATGGGCCAATACGCTCAATTGTTTCAAGCAATGCTTCTGCAATGTTGATAGCGGTCTTGAACTTATCTGAGTAATCATGTGCAGCTAGAAAGATGGGACCACTAACAGACACAGCAAGAACACTTATCAATGGCTTGCCTTTTACATTTGTCCATCCATCAGATACAATGGACACCCCATTGTCAGTCCAAGAACTTGTCATTTTATTCAAAGAATGTGATATTTTTGCTTTTTCATGATCAAGGCCAACAGTTCTTGCCTTGTCATACCCAGGGCTCTTGTATCCTTTAGGGGCATCATTTATGGCAGAAACCATTTCGTGCCAATAAGGTGAGCGTAGAACATTGAATGGTATCCCACATGCATAGAGGAACCTGTAAACTTTTGAATCCACATCATTCCTACACCCCTCATCAAGGAAATCTGATATGGTTCTACGCCTTAAAGATGATGACCCTGTGCCTCCATGTCCATATCCACTGCCTTGGGAGGATGCTGAAGGAGTTCTTTGTGATTGTGAGCTTGGTTCAAAGAAACCCCTTGATCTTTTTGTTCTATATTGGGCGTCCTCCTCTTCCTTTATGTATTTGGCTCTATCTGCTGTTGACACTGCTGCACAAGTTTTGATTCCTATTTGTTTCTCTCCATCCCATGGCCTTTTCCCGCAGAGGTGTCTTCTAGCACGGGTGTATGAGCCTGTGTAATCAGTGTTGCAATGGGGGCAATGAAATTTAGTGGTTCCACCCCCTCTCCCTGTTTCAGCCCTGTGAACATATTTCCACAATGGAGTTTGGTCTTGTTTAGTTTTTTTAGGGTCATGTTCACCCTCCTCCACCTCCTCCTCACTGGGTTTTTCACCCATTTGACTTCCTCCGGCTTCTTCATCCACCTCTTCAGTTTCAGGCCCCCTCCATTTCCTACCCTCCACCACCATAATAACCATAAAAGGGACCAGGAAGAGGAAAATGCCAATAAATATCCCCAGGTCCATGGTGTTTGATGTTTGTAGGGTTTGAGTCTTGAATCTGCAAATTAATTTAGTTTATTGGGATTAATTCATTTAATTTATTAATTTAATTTAAATACATGATCTTTAAACTCAAACAGCTAAATTAAACTAACCAAATTAACTACCTAACCAGCTAAACTAACTAAATGATTAAGTTACTTACCTCTACAGGCTTGCTCCTCGCTCCTTGGCACTTGCTCCTCGCTCCTCAGCTCTGGCTCCTTGCTCCTCAGCTCTTGCTCCTTGCTCCTTTGCTCTTGCTCCAGCTCTCAATCTCTTGCTCAATGAAGTTGAAATGAAATTTTTTTGGCCCATTGGGCTTATAAAATAAAATAAAAAATTCTAAATTTTTTTGAAATTTCGGGTCTGGCGGATTTTTTTTCCGCCGAACCGCTCCCGGCCCGGCTGAAATCGCTCCCGGAGCGTTTTTAATGCCCGGGAGCGATGGGAGCGATCGCTCCCCGATCGCTCCCGGGCATTAAAAAACGCTCCGGGAGTGCGGGAGCGATCGCTCCCTGACAGACCAGGGAGCGTAAATTTTTTTACGGGAGCGGGTTCGAAGGGGGGGGGCGCTCCCCCGCAACACTGGGCAGAAGAAGCGAGAAGAGGCTCATAAAGAGCCACGCTGAGACCAGGAGGGTTGACGTAGTTGGCCAAGGGAGCAAATTAGCCTTCTCGGGATTGTGCAGAGCCTAGAGGCTTAGTCCTTTCAGTTGTTGGGGCATAGGTAGCTATGGGCAGATTGCGGGGAGTGAAGCTAGTGGGGTGTTGTTGCTACCGAGACAAAACAGTACCTAATGGGGCAAAACCAAGGTAGAGGGAGTCGCTACCTAGGCAGATTTCTAGCCAAGAAATCCAGATCAGTGTTGCAGGTGCATAGGAGATCGAAGAGGTGCGATTCGGCAATTGGCAGAGAACTTCTAGGCGGGAAGTAGAGACTTAGAGGGAGTCGAAGAGAGAACTTCCAGAGGGAAATAGAGACTCAGAGGAGTCAAAAGGAAGAGCAGAGAGATGGCCATGAATGGATTGAGGGATCAGGATACGTTGGGCGGGGCGTCCAACTTTGTGATCTGGAAGGCCAGGATCGTGTCCGTTCTAGATAAATATCGCATCAAGGCCTTCGCCTTGAGAACCATGGCTATCCCTGTCGACCCGGCTGATAACGAAAAGTATGAGGATGCGATGGCCAAGGCGAAATGCATAATCCTTGATGGGGTCAAGGATCATGTGGTCTAGCATATTGCCGAGAAGGAGACATCAAAGGAAATGTGGGACACCTTGAAGACATTGTATCAAGGCATTTCTGTGTAGAGGAAGATGCTACTGGAGAATCAGCTGTGGTCGTACCAGATGCAGAAGGGGGAGCAGATAGATCACTTCCTCAGCAGGTTGCAAGAGATCCGAGACCAGCTGACTTCTATAAGGGCCACGTCGGATCAGGAATTGATGGTGAGGACCACTAGTGTTGCAGGAACCGCCCACCCCAAAGGATCCAAAGGTAGATCCGCATCCCATACAGATCCGCCACCGATCCTTCGGCAGAACCGCAGATCGGAAAATTGGATCGCAGTTCCTCCTTTTTTTGTGATTCCTGCAATTTTGGATTCGTGGGGGCCCGATCTGCAGCTCCTATTTCCCAATCTGTAGATCGGGAAAGGATCGAGTGCGGATCTATGGAGGTTTGGGCGTATTTACCCCCCGGATTTTGAGCAAATCCGAGAGAAGGTGCATGGTTCTGCGATGTTTTTTTAGTTTTTTTGTTTTTTGAAATTTCGAATTGTTCTATGAGGAAATATACTTTCCGAATACTCCCAAGGTACCCCTTGATGCTCCATAGACACGTCCTAGATGCTCCCTAATGGTAATGTTAAGAATTCCGAATACTCCCAATGTACCCCTTGATGCTCCATAGACGCATCCTAGATGCTCCCTAATGGTAATGTTAAATTCTTAAAGTAAAAGTGACATTCTCCTTTATCTTTCATTTCCATCCTTTTACTTAAATTTTTAACATTACCATGAAATGACTCAGGATGTTTGAGAGTAGTTCCAACCTCATCAGACTTCATATGGAGAAAATAGAATTTCATATCCCATTCAAAATTCAGCAGACTTAACAGTTTTCAGGATCAATGGGATTGTGGCGTTTCATTGGATTATATCATGTATGAGGGCATGTGATTGGCATTTAATCAAGAGCAACAAGCCCTATATGTACCCCAGTGTTGGTGTTATTGATTGTTGAACTCCTTTGTCATGGCCTTAGCAATTATGTACCCTTCACTCAAGTCAAAATCATTGATCAAGCATGTTAAGCTCTGTCTACCATATTATAAGGCTTGGATTAAGCTGTTTGATCAAAATTAGGCAATGTTGACTAAAATCCCTATAGAATTGAAGTAGAGGCAAAGGCTAGACAAGAGAAGAGGAATCTAGATTGTAGATGGTTGATGCTGGAATAATTAATCATTGATGTACAATGGATGCCATATCTATCTTGATTTATGTAAAAATATGCATGTTTTCATGTCTTCTACAACTAATTTGGTATTTTGGATGTCTTTTAAATATAAATGCAAAAAATATAAAAAAATTATATATATATAGGAGACACTTCCAAGACGCTTCGCTTCCTAGATTTTTGGAAAATGATGCCTCCAAAAAGCGTCCCCGCTTCATGCAACATTGATGAGGACTGCCCTGAACGCAATCTTCGAGGCAGTGTTGCACGAAGCGCCCCCCCCCCCTGGTTCCAAGCCCCGAAGCGCGTCCCGTACGGAAGCGCCTAGGAAGCTTGGACGGAAGCGGCGCTTCCGAATTCGGAAGCGCCGCTTCGGTTTTTTTAGCCGCTTCCTGGAAATTTGGAAGCGTTGTACGGAAGCGCCGCTTCCGAAGCGCCGAAGCGCGCTTCGTATGGCGCTTCGGCGTCAGAAGCGTACGCTTCCCAGACGCTTCCGTACGCTTCCAGAAAAGCTTCCGGAAAAGCATTTAGAAAATCGTTTTTTTTCAATTTTTTTTTAAATTTTAGGTGAGTTTGCTTGTTGGGGGTGGGTCCACCTTGGGTTAGGGTGACGAATGAAGGCAAAAAAAATATAAATATAGCAGATGCTCCCTCATGGTAATGTTAAATTCTTAAAGTAAAAGTGACATTCTCCTTTATTTTCATTTTCATCCTTTTACTTAAATTTTTAACATTACCATGAAATGACTCAGGATGTTTGAGAGTGGTTCCAGCCTCATTGGACTTCATATGGAGAAAATAGAATTTCATATCCTATTCAAAATTTAGCAGACTTAACAGTTTTCAGGTATTCAGGATCAATGGGATTGTGGCATTTCATTAGATTATATCAAGTATGAAGGTATGCGATTAGCATTTAATCAAGAGCACCAAGCCCTATATGTACCCTGGTGTTGGTGGTGTTAATTGTTGAACTCCTTTGTCACGCGGCACGCCCTTAGCAAAAAATTACCTTTCAATCAAGTCAAAATCATCGATCAAACATGTTAAGCTTTTTCTACCATGTTTTAAGTCTTGAATTAGGTAGTTTGATCAAAATTGGGCAATGTTGACTAATATCCCTAGACAATCGAGGTAGAGGCAAAGGCTAGACAAGAGGAGAAGAATCTAGATTCTAGATCATTAATGTACAATGGATGTTATATCTATCTTGATTTATGCAAAAATATGCATGTTTTCATGTCTTCTACAATTAATTTGGTATTTGGGATGTTTGTTTTGAGTATAAATGAAAAAAAATATAAAATATGTATATATATATAGCAGACGCTTCCGCGGACGCTTCGCTTCCTAGATTTTTGGAAAATGACGCTTCGGCGTCCCCGCTTCCAAAAAACGCTTCCGCTTCGCTCCCGCTTCGTGCAAAATTGCTTCGAGGAGTGGGAGACGTTCGTCCAAAGCATTTTGGGCAGAGCGAATCTTCTAGGATGGAAAGAATTGTGGGCAACTCTTCGACACGAAGAGATTAGACGCTGACCAAGACGAGAAGCGGCAACAAAGGGGCCCGGGTCAAGAAAGAGGAGGAAGAGGATGCAGCTCTAGCATCTGCGGGAGAGCATGGGAAGAGGAAGAAAAAGGACCTCCCCAAGATAAAGTGCTTCAACTGTGGGGAGCTAGGCCATTATGCAAACCAGTGTCCCAGGAAGAAGAATAAGGGAGAGGCGTTTGACTCCAAGGCAGCACCAGCGAAGACGAAAAAGGAGGTAGAGAATGATGACAATTGTGCCATGAGTTCTCATGTACCTCTAGAGAAGAGGTGGGGAGATATCGAGCTGTAGTCAAGAAAACTACAGGCGATGAGGGACATGATCCTTGAGGTACCCAAACTCTTGGATTATACCTGGCTACGGGAGCCCCAAAGTGACAGTAGTAGGATGGTGGACGTCAGTAGAAACGGATACGGATGAAGCGACAAAGAGTGCTACAATGCAGTAGTCTCTGGCAGCGCAATGGGGATTGCAGCAGTGCAAGAGGCATAGAGGAGGTTGCAGTAGTGCAGGAAGGCACAAAGGTGTTTGCAGCAGTGCGAGAGGCACAAAGTTGTTGCAACAGCACAAAGGGAGCACGAGATAGCGACAGAGAGAGATTCAGCATCGAGAGTGTTTCTAGCCTGAAAAGGATGTCAATAGTTGGGTAGATCAGTTACCATCGTCTCAGTAACTGAGTTGCAGTGTAGAAGTAGCAACAGTGGTGCTATGGGCAGCATGATGAGAGAGGGCTGCAGTGCAAATGCAGTGTTGGGAGAAAGGACCAGCAGCAGCAGGAATGCAGAGGAGCTGTCGTACAGATGTAGCAGTGGCAGTGGTAGAGCCATGGGCAGTAGTACAGGATGCAACAGTGCAGAGGATGTTGGGTGGAAAGGCCTAGCATCAGCACAGGTACCGGTGCCGTATGATCAAAGTGATGTTCAATTGAGGAACATTACTAGAGCACATTCCTCGCTAAGAGGGAGTGTTGATTTGGGGTAGCATCAGATGTGCTCTAGCCATAAAAACTGGTGGAGAGGCTAAGGCACATGAGATCTCCAAGACCCAGAAATGGTTTGGGGAAATTCTACCCGGTTAAGAAGATATTAAAATAATTAATATTTTTAATGGAGTTCCTAAGTCTAAACTTAGGAAAAATAAAATATTAATGAGTATTAATATAAAACTGGGTTAGAAGGTTCTAAATGACATGGATCGAGCCAAATCTAATCTTAGTCGTTGATTAGAGATGTAATCTCAACCGTTGAAGACTCAACAGAAAAGTATAAGAGGAGAGGCTTGAGGGTCAGTTGGAGATACACCAGAGTGATCAATCATTCAATTTTCTAGAGTAGGGTTTGCTAAGAAAAATCGAATCAATGATCAGAGTTGCAGCGAGGGCAGTGAGTACGAGGCAGAGAGGCAGAGATAGTGCCGAGAAACCAGCGCAGAAGCAGAGAGACAGATGCAAAGCTAGAGGGAGCGCCACGCAGAGGCCAACAGTGATTGTACAGAGGCCAAAAAGGCCTTCATCATCCATGCAGAGGTTGCAGGAGTGACACAGAGAGCCAGAGAGGCTGCGCAGAGCCTCAAAGGGATAATGCAAAGGGTTTCAAGCTGACGCAGAGCTTCAGATTGTGCTGGAGAGGATTTCGTGGGGCAAACTTTCTGAATATCTACTTCCAAAGAGAAGTATTACTGCCAAATTTTTTATCTCTGTCGGGTGAGCCAATTTGGCACCCAGTGTACTCAGAAAAGCTGCTTAATAATAAAAACCCTTAGAACAACTGCACCGGTTTTCCCAAGTTGGGTTTTTCTAGGGACGATTGTCCAAAAGTAACAATGTCACTTGTGTGTTTGTCTATTTCTTTCAGCTGTTGATCTGTAAATTGTTGAGACTGTATTGTGTTTATTTCAATGTTTATATGGTTAAATAACTTGTTAGTAATTAAACAAGTAGGCGAAATAAACCAGAGAATACAAATAAAATTTCTAATGAGTAATACTTAGAAATTTCAACATGCATCACCCACACTGGCCTCTTCAGCCTCTACGTAGCTCCCAGCTGCCTCTGCGTAGCACCCAGCTGCCTCTACATCAACCTTTCCAGGCTCTATGCTGTCTCTCTGGCACTATCTCTGCCTCTCTGCTATGTATTCTCGGCCTCGTGTCGAACTGCCCCTTGCTGCAACAGATCACTTGTTCGATTCTCTCAACAAACCCCGCTCCACAAAATCGAACTGACTGATCAACTTGGTGTGTCTTCAACTGGCCCTCAAGCCTCCTCTTATACTTTTCCTGTTGAGTCTTCAACGGCCGAGATTAAGTCTCTAATCAACGACTAAGATTAGATTTGGCTTGATCCATGTCATTTAGAACATTCTCACCCAGTTTTATATTAATACCCATTAATATTTTAATTTTCATAAGTTTAGACTTAGGAACCCCATTAAAAATATTAATTACTGTAATATCCCTCCAACCGGGTGGAATCTCCCCAAACCATTTCTAGGTCTTGGAGATCTTATGTGCCTTAGCCTCTCCACCAATTTTCATGGCTAGATCACATCCGATGCAAGTCGGCCTTCTAGTCGGCCTAAATGGAGGGACAAACCTCTATATATAGAGGTTGTCCACTCCTCTATAACGCATTCAAGGATCTTTGAAATAAGCGAAGACAAGGAGCCAAGATTAGAGTGAGACAAGCCGAAGATAAAGAGCCTCTAGTGCAGCGAAGGAGGGAGAATTCTAAGCGAAGATTGAAGGACTGTTTCTAGGGAAAAACGCAATCACACGTGCGAGAAAAGGAGGGCTTTCTATGGACATATCAGCAGCAATATAACAGTCCCATACTTCTCATTATTTGGGCTTGAAACTTAGGCCTATAAGGCCTCTCATGGGAGAGAAGAAAAGACTCTCACATACGAAGGAGAAAGGAACCAAATACACCGCGAGAACTCCCACACGTGCGAGGTTTAGGGCTGTAGTGCTATCACATCAAGTCTACAATCTTACATGAAGATGAAGCTCGATTGGTGAAGAGAAGAAAAGCATCATCCTATGTGAGTAGGTACACTTAGGATCAAGAAGAAACATCTCTTCTAGAACTAGCATAAAAGAGCCTACCACCAAGAAGTAGGAGAACGAAGTGTCAGAAGGAGGATGAAGTGCCAAAAAACAAAGTGCCAGCGAATAAGGTGCAGAAAGAAGGAAGGACTTGACTTGTGCTTGGAGGATACTCTTGTCAGGGGTCTAGGGCTTGACATTAATCAATAGAAGCTTCAATAAGAGAAATTCATGAAAGGGTTTTCCTCTCAAGAGAAGAGAGGTTTTGGCCCGGGTAGAGAGCCAACATCTTGTGTTCTTGTTTTTATGTTTTGGTAGCAGTTTGATTAAGTACACACATATGCACTAATAAGAAGAAGAAGAAGAATAAGCTATTAAGGAAAAGTAAAAATACTCCACAAATTGTTATCAAGTAACGAAGAATCACACTACACTACTTTGCCCTAAGATTCTTCAACAAAACTTCCCTTGATAACAAGCCTAAACAAGCCCTAAAATTTTGGCCTAGACATTTATCAAAATTCAGCCTTCCTTTTGCTTCAAAATAGGCCCAATTTGCCACCTCCTATGCCCTAAACAAGCTTCTTGGCTGCCTTAAAAACTCGGTCCAAACAGGCCTTGTTTTGTGATCTATACAGGATAACTCGGTCCAAACAGGCCTCGTTTTGTGATCTATACAAGGATAAATCGGTCCCTGAATTCTTGTAGCTGGAATAGGCCTTGAAGGCCTGGATTTAATGGCCAAACCCAAATTAAATTTGTAAAATTCTACCAAAATTTACCAACTACAACTTTAAACAAGGATTTATCAATTTAATTCATGGGTACCTACTTGGCTTTTGTGTTTGAAGTCGATCCCAAGTTGTTGTAGCACCAAATTTTCTCCCGTCACCAAAATGACGAAAACATCCTTGCCAAATTGGGCACAATCTCGATACCCACATCCAAAGTATTTCAAAATGGAAGCACTCTTGCCCCTGTGCCCAAAACTTCAAGAACAATTAAGGCCCACTCTTCCTCTTTGTCCTCTCTATCTATGGCTCCCTCGAAATTTCATTCACTGTCCAAAACTCTCCCCCCTCTGTATTCAACTCTCCCTCCTTAAATTCCCAAAGTTCGTCACTGCCCCCCATCTCACTGCCGCCTTCAATTAGGTATCTTTTGGGAATTTGCAGAGGCGGTCACCATCTTCTATTGACACGGTGAGTTCATTGTGTGAGGTCACTTCTTCTATTAACAAGAGGACTTCATAAAATGCCTTAATGGGTTATTTTAAAATGGTTGTATTTCATTACCTTTAATTAATATATTACGACTTCTTTTGAATAAGAATTAATATATATTTAATTCCCTTTTTATAATATATGGTATATATGTTATATATGTTATATATGTTCAATATATTCCCATATATATATGTGTTTAATTACATATACATATATAATAGTTTATTTTTTTAGTTATAATATATACATTATGATTCCCTTGTATCATGTACAATATATTGCATTTACCCTATTCTTTATATAATATAGTCATATGCATTATGATGGTGGTACATACATTAAGTACCCCACTCAATATATCTATATATATATATATATATATATATATATATAGATTTAGTAAGTATACTAATGCAATGCATGTGAGGCATGCAATGTAGCTATCGTATGTATGCTAATAATCATATTTTATGCATAATCCAAGATGGGTCATTACACTGAACTTTTACTTAATTAACCCTCAAAGTAATTCTGAATTTTGCCCTTCAATCTACGATAAGCTCAGTTTCCTTGATCAGCGAAAGTATGCCTCAACCTGAACTCAAATTTGTCTCAAACTTGGTCTCAAAAGTGGCCTTAGAACAGGCCGAAAAAAAAGTGTCTTAGTAGGACCAAAACATTGCTTCTGAACATGCCTTAGGAGGGCCAAAATTTTGGCTCAGATCAGACCTTATTCTTCTTATACTTGGCTTCTTCACAATAGACACATTCTCCTAAACTTGGCCTCTTCAAGATACTTCAAGGGCTACTCTTTTATCAAGGCTCTGAAATCATGTTGAATTTTCTACAATAATGCACTGTAGAAACTGATCTTTTGATCTGATAATTACTTTCCAATGATTTCCAATCAAGTTATCTTATGTCACATATATCATTAAGCAATTACACATAGAAAGTCTCAACAGTATTGCAGTGAAAACAGTAGGATCAAAAGAGACATCCATGTTGATTTGGGGTAGCATCGAATGTGCTCTAGCCACGAAAATTGGAGGAGAGGCTAAAGCACATGAGATCTCCAAGACCCAGAAATGGTTTGGGCATAATCTAACCAGTTTGGGAGATATTTTAATGGACTTCCTAAGTCTAAATGTAGGAAAAATAAAATACTAATGGGTATTAATATAAAACTAGGTTAGAATGGTCCAAAAGTCATGGATCAAGACAAATCTAATCTTAGCCGTTGATGGACCAACAAGAAAAGTATAAGAGGAGGCTTGAGGGTCAGTTGGAGAACACACCAATCTGAGTTGCAGCTGAGGGGCAGTGAATACATAACAGAGAAGCAGAGTTAGTACTAGGAGGATCAGCGCAGCAACTGGGAGAGGTTGATGCAGAGGCCACACAGAGGTACTCAGAGGCCATGCAGAGGTAGCCAGGGGCTACGCAAAGCCAAAGAGGGCCAGCGTGTGAGACACAGAGGCAGTGTTTTTAAAACCGGAACCGGTGACCGGACCGGTCCACCTAATGAACCGGTTTACCAACTGGAACCGGTCTAACCGGGACTGGTTTGGTCTAAACGAACCGGTTTTAGAAAAATACATTAAATAATTAATTTTTAATGAAACAAAACTATTTTTAAGATTTAAAACCATGATTCCAAGCCAATAGAGACAAAATATGCAAAGTTTGCTCATTTATATACCATGTAAAGGTGAATATATCGAAATGGCACCAAGTGCGATACATATCATCGACAAAATAGCAAAATACGTAAGCAATGAGGCTCTAAATGGCCTATAAAGTCCAAAAACAACGCTGCAAGCTATGAGGCCATTGGCCTACTACAAGTCTACAATGTACACATGATCAATCATCAAGTTCATCACCACTACTAGCCACAGGATCATCATCAGGAGCTACATAGACATCATCTGGTTCAGAGTCTGAGGATGCCTCAGCCTGATCTGCAACCTCAGTAGCAATGCCACCAATAACAATAGAAGTGGACCTAATGGAAGCATGAGTTTGTTGACCTGCACGACTAGTGCCTTCCATTGGTTCTTTGCCTTTCCTTGATGCCGCTACTGATCCTGGTTCTAATGCCACCACAAAATCTGCTTCATCCCCCGCTAAAGCCATGTCGATATCAAAATCAGCCTCAAACACAGGATCTTCAGTCTCCTCCACCCATTCTGATGTTGGATCAATATCGTCCAACACAATGGGATCTAGATCAGGTGCTTTGTTCATCATTTGGTTCCTCCTCAGTTGAAGGTTGTATTGCAAGAAAACAAGATCATTTAACCATTTTTGTTCCTTAAAGGCTTGGAGAGGGTGTTTTTGGAGGGAAAGCACCCTTAATTTCCCTCTAAAACCCCTAAACTACCTTGGAAAAGCCACACTGTGGGTACTCGGTGGGCATGGCAGGTAACCGGCCGGTTTAGGACTGGTTAGGACCGGTTAGTACTGGTTAGGACCGCTTAGAACGGTTTAGGACCAGTTAGGTCAATTTTTTCGCCACACAACCTATTAAACCCCGCTTTTTCACCAATTCCAACCAGTGGGCCTGCTAACCAGCCGGTTAGACTGGTAACTGTTTAGCTAGGCCGGTTTTTAAAACTATGCGCAAAGGCTCTAGAGGCTGACGTAGAGCCCCGAGCGGCTGACGCTGGGCCAGAGAGGCTGACGCAGGCCCTAGAGATAGCGCTAGGAGATTTCCGTGGGACAGATTAGAGCTGGAGAGCTGGATAGGGTGACGCAGTCCCTATCAGGGTGACACAGAGCAGCAGAAGCTATATTGTTGCTGTGGGATCATTCATCTAGTGATTTAGCTAGAATATCTGTCTCCGACTGGCAGGTACTATTTCCGAGGGAATTCCCTATTGGGTGAGCCATTTCTGGCACCCTCGTTGTATTCTGAAACTGCATAATAATAAAACCCTCTGAATAGTTGCACCGGTTTTTGCACATTGGGTTTTTCCAGGGACATTAGTCCAAAAACAACGGTGTCACTTGTGTGATTGTTTCTTTTATTTGATGATCTGTATGTGTTGATACTATACTTGTATTTATTTTCAATATTTACATGGTAAATAACTTGTTAAGCAATTGAACAAGTAGGAAGAAATAAATCAGATAGTACAGGAAGAATTTCTAACAATTAGACTTAGAAATTCTAACATGTATCAGAGCGTGATTGCAGATCACAGGATAACTGAAGGCATCAGCCAAGTAGAGAAGCAGCAGCAGAAACAACTGTCCTGGGTGACAGAAGTTGTTCCTAGCAGTAAGCAGCAAGGAAGAGGTGACGCAAAGAGCCTGCGTCATCAGTTCGAGCCAGGAGGAGGATTAGCATTGAGGCAAGGAGGAGTAGACCTAACCTACGCAGTGCTCGGTCATCTTTCTCAATCAGGAAGGATCGACGCTGTGGCCACGAGGTGCAGATTTTCCAATGTTGGGATTGCGCAAAGCCTAGAGGCTCTAACCTTCATATTGTTGAGGCATAGGAGGCTGTGGGTAAGTTGCGAAGCGAAGATGGTGGGGTACTGTGGTCAGAACAATACCTAACAGGGCAAGACCGAGGAGGAGGGAGTTGCTCGCTTTAGGCCTTAGAAGCCGCATTGATATAAAGCCAGCAATTCATATGAAGCTTAGGCATTCCTTCCGGCCAGTCAAAAGCCAGAGGGTTGGTCCCATTCATCCATACCTGCTCTACCCATTTTAGTATCTGTTTTAGTGCCTGCCCCTGTTTGTTGCCCCTTCTAACGGCCTATGCCTTTCCTCCTGCTGCCTTATACGCCTTAGATGCTGGTGAATCTACTCGCTATGAATCCACAACTGACGAATCTGGAACAGGAGAACTACAATGTATGTATCCACCGGAAAACCTATCACTTTAGCCCCTTATACCACTGAATGAATTCATTCACCCGTTGCCGAGGATTTCTAGCCAAGAAATCGAGATCAATGGTGCAACTGCACAAACGATCAGAGTGGGGCATCTCGACATTGGCAGAGGGATTTCTAGAAGGGAAATCAGGGCTCAGAGGGAGTCAAACCGAGAACTTCCAGACGGGAAGTTGAGAGACTCAGCAGGAGTCAATCAGAGGACTTCTAGGAAGGAAGTAGAGAGACTCGAAAGATTCGAAAGAGGAGCAGCGAAATGGCAGTGAATGAGCTAAGAGATCAGGATAGACTGGACGGAGCTTCGAACTTCGTAGTCTGGAAGGCCAGGATCTTGTCCATTCTAGACAGTTATCGCATCAAACACTTCGCCTTGAAAATGATAGCTATCCCAGTTGACTTGACTGAAAATGAGAAGTATAAGGAGGCAATGGTCAAGGCTAAGTGCATCATTCTTGACGGGGTCAAGGATCATGTGGTACCACATATTGCCGAGAAGGGCACGACAAATGAGATGTGGGATGCCCTGAAGAGGTTGTATCAGCATACTTCCATGCATAGGAAGATGCTTCTAGAAAATCAGTTGCAGTCATACTAGATGCAAAGGGGAGAGCAAATAAATATCTTCCTCAGGCGATTGACAAAGATCCGGGACCAACTGACTTCCATAGGGGCCATGCTGCATGAAGAGATGTTGGTGAGGACCGCATTGAACGCGGTCTCAAAGGATTGGAAGGTATTTGTCCAGAGCTTACTGGGCAAGTCGAGCCTTCCGGATTGGGAGGAACTGTGGGCGGCTCTTCGTTAAGAAGAGATCAGATCGCTGACCAAGGCGGGAAGCAGCGGCAAGGGGATCAGATCAAGAAGGAGGAAGAGGAGGATGTTGCCCTAGCATCTGCGGGAAAGCAGGAGAAACACCTCTCCAAGGTCAAATGCTTCCACTGTGGGGAACTGGGTCACTATTTGAACCAGTGTCCGAGGAAGAAGAGCAAGGAAGAGGCTTCTAAGACCAAAGCAGCGCCAGCAAAGGCGCAGAAAGAAGTGGAGACAAATGACGACTATGCCATGAGTGCTCATGTGCTACTTGAGAAGTGGGGAGACATCGAGTTGTAGTCAGACAGACTACAAGCGATGAGGGGCAGGATCTTTGAGGTACCCAACCTCTTGGATTATACCTTGCTACGGGAGCCCCGAAGAGAAGTAGCAGGACTGGCGAATGTTGGTAGAGATGGATGCAGATGGAGTGATAGAGGGGCTGCAGTGCAGGAGTCCCAGGCCAGCGTGAGGTAACAGTGCGAGATGCATGGAGTTTTTGCAGCAACGCAGAGGTCAATAGAGGGAGCACTTGTCAGCGACAGAGGGAGCTTCAGCATCAGGAATGTTTCTAGCTTGACAGAGATGTCAGAGTTGGGACGATCAATTACTTACTTCTTAGTAACTAAGTTGCAGTGCAGCAGTTAGCAGTGGTAGTGCTATGGGTAGCACAATGCAGCATGATGAGAGGGGATGCAGTGCAGATGCAGCAGTGGTAGTGGCAGGGCCATGGGAAGCAGCACGGATGCAGAGGGAGCTGTCGTACAAATGCAACATTGACAGTGGCAGGACCATGGGCAGCAATACAGGATGCAGCAGTGTAGAGGATGTTGTGCGGGGAGGCCTAGCATCAGCACAGGGACCAATGCTGGATGATCAGGGTGATACTCAGTAAGGAGTATTACTAGAGCATAGTCCTCGCTAAGAGGGAGTGTTGATTTTGGGTAGCATCAGATGTGCTCTTGCCACGAAAATTGGTGGAGAGGCTAAAGCACATGAGATTTCCAAGACCTAGAAATGGTTTGGGCAAAATCTAACCGGTTCGGGAGATATTAAAATAATTAATACTTTTAATGGAGTTCTTAAGTCTAAACTTAGGAAAAATAAAATATTAATGGGTATTAATATAAAATTGGGTTAGAATGGTCCAGAAGTCATGGACCAAGCCAAATCTGATCTTAGCCATTGATTAAAGATTTAATCTCGATCGTTGAGAGACCAACGAGAAAAGTATAAGAGGAGGATTGAGGGTCAGTTGGAGAACACACCAAGAGAGATCAAGAAATAGATTTTCTAGGGTAGGGTTTGTTGAGGAAATAGAGTGAAGTGATCTGAGTTGCAGCTAAGGCGCAGTAAATACATAGAAGAGAGGTAGAGTTAGTATCGGGAGGATCAGCGCAGAAGCTGGGAGATGTTGACGCAGAGCCAGCGAGAGGCCACGCAGAGGCAGCCAAAGGCCACGCAGAGGCAACCAAGAGTTGTGCAGAGCCAGAGAGGGCCAGCGTGTGAGACGGAGAGGCTCCAGAGGCTGATGCAGAGCCCCGAGAGGCTGACGCTGGGCCAAATATGCTGATGTTGGGCCAAAGAAGCTGACGCAAGCCCTAGAGGTAGCGTTGGGAGATTTTCGTGGGACAGATTGGAGCTGGAGAGCTAGATAGGGTGACCCAGAGCAATAGAAGTTGTATTGTTGCTGTGGGATCATTCATCCGGTGATTTAGCTGGAATATATGCCTCCGACTGGGAGGTACTATTGCCGAGGGCATTCTCTGTTGGGTGAGCCATTTCTTGCACCCTAGTTGTATTCTGAAACTACATAATAATAAAACCCTCCGAAATAGTTGCACCGGTTTTCCCACATTGGGATTTTCCGGGGACATTAGTCCAAAAACAACAGTGTCACTTGTGTGCTTGTTTCTTTCAGTTGATGATCTGTATGTGTTGATACTGTACTTGTATTTATTTTCAGTACTTACATGGTAAATAACTTGTTAAGTAACTGAACAAGTAGGAAGAAATAAATCAGATAGTACAGGAAGAATTTCTAATGGTTAGACATAGAAATTCCAACAAGCCATACACAACAGAGACAACAAATTTAACCTGGAAAATCCCAACCTTGGGAAAAACCCAGCAATTTTTCTTCTTAGGAGAAATTGCTATTCAGCAATATTTACAATTCAAGAATATTTTAGAAATCTGTGCCAAAATCCAAGTCCAAGATACCAGTCAAACTTGGTCAAATTCCAGCTTGGTCAATGCTAGTCAAACCTCCAAAATAGTCAATTCTGGTCAAATTTCAGGCTGGTCAACTTATCTCCTGTGGTCAACTTCGGAACCTGCAATTGACCCGTGGTCAACTCAGACCTGCAATTGACATTCTGCAGTCAACCAGTCCCTTTTCTGTCGTCAAACTTGCCCCTTTTCTGTGGTCAAGCTTGGTCAGATTCTTAGTCAAACACAGCCAGAATCTTGGTCAAATGAAGCAGGTCAAAACTTGTTCAAATGGGAGCTTCAGCTCAGTCAATCATCAAGTCAACAGTCAACTTTAGTCAAACTTCAGAATTAGTCAAAATTCTGTAAATTCGTCCTTCTGCTCCCACATGTGGCTGTTAGATCACAGATTTTGGATGATCCAAATTGCTCCAGGTGGAGGAGTCACATATGTATTTATACTAGTCAAATGGGGTGGAATTTGACCAAAGGTCACACCCATTCATTTGTGGGGCTGACTTAACCATTTGAGACCTACATGAAGCCCAAAAATACAAATTTCGATTTTTCATTATCACAATTTTCCTTGGCCGACTAGGGAGGCCTTTTGGCATGCAGGAATACCTCCCGATGCTACACAAAAATCAACAATTATGGCATGGGACTAACTAGAGTTAAGAGATCATTTGAGAGGGTTGTACAATACTACAATGTTCTATTGTATCATTATTATATTCTTTGGGGTCGGGTCATCAAGATCCAAGTATATATACTGAATTTGGTAATCACCAGACGAATAAAACCTCATAAGTTTCTCCTCGTGCAAATTATTTTTTATCTTTGCAGTAACCAGTCACCAAGAACGACAGTTATCATATCAGAGACCCATAAAATAAATATCCCACGAGATGTATATGTCAAAGCTTCAACTCTATTTTAGTGTGAATGCATGCTTATATGTCACTGGAATTTTTTAACCATTTGAACTGTAAAATTCAATTTCAAAAACAAAAATATCCACTGCAAATAATTTGTTGCATCACTACATGACAGGCCTTGTTCTTAACATTTCAGTGTTTGCTACAGATATCCATGGCCTTATGGAGACCACAACTTCAATGAAGATGGTAGGTCATAGTTTTATCTTAACATGAATGCAAATGTTCTTGCAAATGTATGCAAACGTATATTGAAGAATAGTATTAGTAAGGATACGTGGATAACTAACCACTTTCTCTCTTTGCAAGGCAGTAAGCAGTCGAATAGGAATTGAAATCACTGAAACACCCCATAATATTAAATGCCAGCATATATCCAAATATAAACCAAAGATGAACTTTAAAAGTCCAAACCATGGAAGAGTTAGAAAGCAAACAATCCTCATGCAAAGTTGCCATAAAAGCCTGACCATGGACAGTGGCTCTGTGACCAAGAAAATAATATTTCCAATGAGATCCAGCAGTGATCCCACCATGGTATTCCCTTATTAATACTTGTAGTGGCACTACCTACTCATCCAAGTTTGAGAGTTAAAACTCTAAGAGGTAGATGCAAAAGTGAACACACAAAGATGACAAAAACCCTGGGGCCTGCACAAAATAGAATTATTTTAGACAAACTAAGTTCAAAATATGTAAAAATTAACTGTGTGAATGCAACTAGAAAATGTAAAATTGTATTTAGTAAAGAGAACAACCCTTCATAAACAGAAACAATAGTACGTACTTTTAGACATTCTGGTTGATCAAGGAACAAATATATACTTACCAAAAATATGCATGATTGAAAATCATTATAGCCTGCACAAAGAATGATATAAGCATCACAATTAGTCCAAACCCTCCCACTAGAATCATGTTTCATTGGCAGAATAATCAAAGATGATGTACCTATTGCAAGCTATAACTCTAGAGATACAAAGAAAACTGCAAGAGATGCACAGAAAACTGTTTAATTTTTTGATGTGTACAGTGGTTTCTCTAGTTGATGCCAAATAAGCATAACCTTAAAAAATGGTTTACATCCTTAGTTATGATCCAATCATTCAATACTTTTTCCTTCTTAACCTAAAAACCACGGATCGAAAATAGCTCGAATACATGATTTGCATAAACATATCATATTCCCACCTATCACAAACCTATTAACAGGGCATTGAGTTTGTTAAATTAGAAAATCTTGACGTATCAGTGCTTTGCTTAGGATGATTCTGCAAACTATGCTTCTGGATTCAATACGTCACTAGACAAACCTCTCTTGCAGAAGACATCCATCAGTTGGGCATCACCAGTGACAGATGTCAGTGAAGCCTGACAAAAGGCTTTTAGACATCACACCTCTTCACATTGTGAGAAGAATCTTCAGAATAAGATTTGTACATATCACAAGTGTACCAAGTACTTATCAATTTGCAAATATTGGCCTATTGGAACACCGAATATAATAGTATAAGTTTAATGTCACTAAATCTATCATCTCAGAGACACAGTCTCTCTCTCTCTCTCTCTCTCATGCACACACACACACACACACACAATTTCTGTGATTTTCCTACCAGGCATTGTTTATCTAACAATGGTAAATACTAAATTCTGCTCACTATCTAATGAAGAATGATCAGACTGTTGAGCTTCTCTTAATTCTGATCTTGGTTAAATATCTCAGCCGTGTATGTTATTTATTTTCCATGTATCCTATCTATATTTAAGCATATTCTACTATCACATCGATTTTTCTGATTATCTCATGTCCTTTGTCACCTCTCAAATTGTGAGAAATTGTTCTAGTTTTGTCAATTCTCTATTTTTGTTTCTCATTATGTAGTATAGATGCTGGAAGGATAACTCTTCGTTTTTGTAAATTCCATGTAATCATTTATTATTTTAATATTTTCCCTTCTTGAAAAATGCATTTTATATGACATTATTAAACAGCAAAGAGTACATCACATCATTTACATCCTTGACCCAGGCTAAAAACATACATATTACAAACCACCACTCTCTACATAGGCAAGGAATATCCGCATATCCGACATGGTTTCAATAGGATTTACATCCTCATGGAAAATGTTAATTTGGCTAAACCTTAGGTTGTCAATTCTGCTCTACATACTCTTATCTCACTGAAAAGAAAGGATTAAGCATCACCATTAAATATTGCATGACATCTCTTCATCCATAGAAAATAGATATGTGTCAATGTTATGGTATTCCCTATTCTTCTACCATGCTGTTTAATCATCGACCCATTTCCAAAATGGCCAATAACAGATTGGCATTTTCTCAAGTAAACCATTCCCAAACATCTAGCAAGTCTACATTGTCAAAAAGCATGCTTCATCACCAATGACAAATCATTGTTAGACTAAAGTGATACAGTTAACAATTAAATTTTGGTTAAGGACCATTCATGCAAGCACCCTAGTATTAAATGAGACTTCCAAATCTCCAAACATCTACTAATCCACCTGGTTTCATGATCTTGAATAGCCCATCTTTTATTAAGTGTGAATGTAATCAGAGGTTTGAGAAAATTTTGTTATATAATTCTTTAGCCCTATAGTCCAAGAGAGGCTTATCATGAGACCAACTTTGATAGTTCTAGATTTGTCCCTAATGCCACAAACTCTAGCGAGCCTGGTGCAAAGCACCACTAGGCAAAACCAAACCTTAAGCCAACAAGGGATCAGTTGCCACTATCACATCAACAACCTTTCTCCTGCTCTTTAATGGTGTTTCACAAATCTTAACTCTGTAAATTTCTGAGTTTATCACATAACTGAAGAATTCTGAAAAGTAATTTCCAGCCACCTAGAAATTACATTTTCACAGTTCAGTCATACAAAGCTAGAAGGGAGGTTCCCCGGAACATCCACAAATACCCTATTGCACCCTTATACTCGTGGGTAACTCCCAAGAGGTGTATTTACACCATAAGTGGGCCAAAACACATAAAATAGCTTGTTGCCCCTATGTTTTTAAGCAGATTTAGCTGTCTGTCATACAGAACATCAAGCTAAATTCACTCATAAATCTTCAACCGTACAACCAAATAAAGAAATAATCATAGAAAATGTTAGGATTTTTCCCTTAAATCAAAATCCATAGGTCATAAGCCATATCTTGAATGATTTTGAAAATGACATTTGCCGTTAGAAATTTGCACTCTGTTTTCCCTGTTTTATCAGTAGGGACAGCAAACAAGTAGAGAACACCTTAACCCATTTGAATCCACTCAAGGCACTGGTCATATATCCGGAGTAGTGGGAAATATTGGTGGAAGGCTCCCTTAGCCATTTAGGAGTTGTTGGGCTTAAACAGTGGGGGCAAGAGCTGACGTGACAATGGGTCCCCACCCTGTGTGTGCCAATCCAGTGAGGCTGTCGGGATCTTAGCAGCCTTGCTAATCAAGTCGGTAACATTTTTCGGCACCATTGCCGGGGAGAAGGTTTTTCAATCTGGCGTTCCAACAACATTTTAAATACATATCTCTAAGTGTGGACTAATCTACAAGTCTCATCTGGCAACTCTTGTTAATTTTCCACTATTCTATGCTATCACAATCACTTAGCCCAATTCTTTCTTCTATTAGCAATCACTTTTAAGCAAATTTCATCTTTCAATGACAATGAGAAATTGTAGATAGAACAGTCAATCCAATGTACAATAGAAGAGAGCAAAGAGCAATAAAAAGAGACACAAGATTTGGTCAAAAACCAGGGAAAAACCCACAAGGGGGAAAACCCTTTCAAATTCTTCTTCTATTAGATTGTCATCAAATGTTCAATAGAGAGATACAATGTTCCAATTCAACAATAAAGAGTCAAAGTCAATTCTTTGACTTATCCAACAATCCACTAACCAACATGGAAGAGATGAGCCCAAAAGTCAAATCTAGTCAACAAGTCAAAATTGGTCAAAGTTAAAAACAGCAAATGATGCCCTATTCAGTCAACATTCAACAGTCAAATCAGCTCCAAAAGGTTCGGTCCTGGAAGCAGAAAACTCAGCCTCTTTTGCTGGTCAAAGTCAAGTCAAAACTGTCCCAAAAGGTTCCTCCAAAATTGGTCAAAGTCAAAAATCAACCCTGCGGTCAAGTAGCAGCTTCAAATCTAAGATCAACCAAGGTCAAAGTGCCCAGAAAACTTCGCTCTCCTTGCCAAATAATTCGGCCTCCCAAACAAATGCAAATCCCAATTCAAAATCAAGTCATCCAAGCCCAAACACCAAAAGTCAACATTGGTCAAAGTCCAAGGCAGAAGTCGAATTTGGCCCAATCAGAAATGGCTCTCTCATCTTCGCACATGTGACAAGAACCTGCAATTTTCGGATTTGTATGAACCAATAGATGAATAGAAGATGTGTTGATGTGATGCTCCAAAGTGATGTGACAAATGATGTATTTATATGCTTCTTAAGTGGCCGAATTAGCTTGCCCAAGCTGACTTGTACTTTTGTGCACATATGGGTTTTCCATTAAAAATTATATTTTTCCTTGACCAAATTAAATTCTTCCAAGGGCAAAGAGAGTCTTCTCTGGATGAGGAAGGTTGTCCAAAGGAGGGAATTTGTCCCTGAGCTGCCAAATTAACACTCCCTCTCAGCTAGGAAGAAATTTCCAACTACATCACGAATCTCATCACAAAAGTCTCGTCATCGTGATCAATGAACCAAGTCATATTGCTGCTCATCTGCTGAACATTCTCGAATCTAAAGAAGAAGAAGAATCATCATAGGGGAGCTCTAGCTGTTGTTGAAGTTTCTAAGTTTACTTAATTAGAAACCCTTCATGCACTTTATCTGATTTATTCCTACCTACTTGTTATTTTCCTTAACAAGTTATTTACAATGTAAATATTGAAAATAAACACTAGTGCATGCTCAACATATTACAGATCAGCAAATAAAAGAAACAGAAACAAACACACCATATGACACCATTATTTTTGGACTAATTTCCCCGGAAAAACCCAATGTGGGAAAACCGGTGCAACTATCTGAGGGTTTTCTTATTAAGCAATATCAGAGTACAATCTGGGTGCCGAAACTCGCCTACCCAACGGAGAATTTCCTTGGTAGTTATACCTCTCAGCTTCTAACAAGTCTCCTGGTTGAAACCCCAGATAATTCTTTCAACAACTCAGCAGCTCCTCAGCACCAATCTGCCCCAGAAACCCCAATGTCAGCCTCTCTCTGGACTGCGTCAGCCCCTCTCTGCCCAGAGCTAGCCCTCCGTCACCCCGGATGGGTCTGCGTCAGCCTTAGGAGGCCCTATGTTAGCCCTCTGGCCCTCTGCGTCAGCAACAATGGCCTCTTTGAGGCTCTACGCAGCTCTCGGCTGCCTCCGAGTGGCCCTGCGTGAGCCCTGGATGGCTCCGCGTCACTCTCCCCGGCACTATCTCTGCCTCTCTGTCTCTCTGTACTCAATGCCCCTCAACTGCAACTCCCTATCACTAATTCTATCTCTCTTAGCAAACCCCGCTCTAGAGAATACAATCACTGATCAGTGATCACTCTAGTGTGCTCTCCAAGTGACCTTCAAGCCTCCACTTATACTTTTCCTATTGACATATCAACGACCGAGATTAAGTCCCTAATCAACAGCTAAGATTAAATTTGGCTTGATCCATGTCGTTTGGACCATTCTAACACAGATTCATATTAATACACATTAATATTTTATTTTCCCTAAGTTTAGACTTAGGGACTCCATTAAAAATATTAATTATTTTAATATATCCTGATCTATTTAGAAGCTACCCAAACCCTTTCTGGGTATTGGAGATCTCATGTGCCCCAACCTCTCCATCAAATTTCGTGGCTAGAGCACATCTAATGCTACCCCAAATCAACACTCCCTCTTAGTGAGGGTTGTGCTCTAGCAATGCTCCTTACTGAGTATTACTCTGATCATTTGGCATTAGTACCTGTGTTGATGCTAGGCCTTCCTGCACTACTGCATCATGTATTGTTTCCCATGGTTTTGCCACTGCCACTACCACTGTTGCATTTGTATGACAGCTCCCTCTGCATCCGTGTTGTTGTTTGTCCTTTCTCCCAGCACTGCATCCACATTGCACCTCCTCTCATCATGTTGCATCGTGTTGCCCACTATTGCACTGCAACTCAATTACTGAGAAATAAGTAACTGATCTCCCAATCTGACCTCCCTGTTGGGCTAGAGCACCCACTGATGTTGAAGCTCCCTCTGCCGCTGACAAGTGCTCCCTCTTTGACCTCTGCGCTGCTACAACAACTCCATACATCTCGCACCGTTGCACACCTCTCTGTGCCATCCTGCACTGGTGCAACACTCTTGTGCCTCTCGCACTGCTACAGCTTGCTAGCCTCGCGCTATCTCGGGACTCCTGCACTGTAGCTCTCTTTGTCGCTCCATCCGCATCCATCTCCACCTGACTCAGCCAATCCTGCTACTCCTCTTCGGGGCTCCCGTAGAAAGGTCTAATCCAAGAGACTAGGTACCCCAAGGATCCTGCCCCTCATCACTTATAGTCTGCCTGACTACAGCTCGATGTCTCCCTACTTCCGCTCAAGTGGTGTGTGTGCACTCATGGCACAGTCATCGTCTGTCAAAACTTCCTTCTCTACTTGTGTCCGTGCTGCCTTAGTCTCGAAAGACTCTCCCTTACTCCTCTTCCTTGGACACTGGGTCGCATAATAACCCAGCTCCTCACAGTGGAAGCACTTGATCTTGGAGAGATCTTTCTTCTTTCGCTTCTCCTGCTTTCCCTCAGATGCTAGGGCCACATCTTCCTCCTCCTGCTTGACTTTGATCCCCTTGCTGCTGCTACCTGTCTTCGACTGTCATCTAATCTCTTCCTAGCGAAGAGCTTCCCACATCTCGTCCCCTGGTGGGAGAGTCCCTCTGCCTAGTATACTCTGGACAAACACCTCCCAGTCTTCTGAGACAACATTCAGGGCTGTCCTCACCCTCGGCTCCTGATTCGGTGTCGCCTCCATAGCAGTCAACTGATCTCGGATCTCATTCACTCCTCCGAGGAAGGTGTCAACCAGTTCTCCCTTCTTCATCTCATACGACCTCAACTGATTCTCAAGCAGTGTTCTTCTCTGCACAGAAGCATGTTGGTACAGCTTCTTGAGAGCCTCCCACATCTCAAATTCTGTTTCCTTCTCGGCTATATGTGGTACTACATGATCCTTGACCCCGTCAAGGATAATGCTCTTGGCCCTCGCCATTGCCTCCTCGTACTTGTCATTATCATTAGGGTCGACTGGGATAGCTATTACCTTCAAGGCAAAGTTCTTAACACGATTCCTGTCAAGTACGGATAAGATTATGGCCTTCGAGACTACGAAGTTCAATGCTCCATCTAGTCTATCCTGGTCTCTTACTCCGTGTAGTGCCATGATGCTCCTCTACTTCCCTCCTGGAAGTTCTCTGTTCAACTCCTCTGAGTCTCTACTTCCCGTCTGGAAGTTCTCTTCTGGACTCCCTCTGAGTCCTGATTTCCCTCCTGGAAATCCTTCTGCGTTGTCGAGATGCCCCCCTACTCTGATCGTCTTGTGCAACCACACAACTAATCCGGGTTCTTCAGCTGGAAACACTCGGTAGCAACTCCTCTGGCCTTGCTCTGTCAGGTACTGTTCTGACTACAGTACCTCACCAGCTCCACTCTACAATATTCTCGCAGCCTTCTAAACCCCAACAACCTGAAGGTGAGAGCTCCTAGGCTCTGCGCAATCCCGACACCAGCGACTCGGCCTCCTCAACCAACTACGTCAGCCCTCCCAGCTACTGCATGGCTTTGCATGAGGCTTCTTTTGCCTTCCTTAGCCTTTGCGCTGCCTCTTCCTGGCTCACCCTTGATGACACAGGCACTGCATCACCCTTCCTTCTTGCTGCTCTGCTAGAAACAACTTTTGTCACCTCAGGACAGCTGTTTTCTGCTGCTATTGCTCTGCTCGGCTGATGTCCTTTAGTCCTCCTGTGATCTGCAATCACGCTCTGATACCATGTTGAAGTTTCTAAATTTACTTAGTTAGAAACCCTCCATGCACTTTATCTGATTTATTCCTACCTACTTGTTATTTTCCTTAACAAGTTATTTACAATGTAAATATTGAAAATAAACACTAGTGCATGCTCAAAATTACAGATCAGCAACTAAAAGAAACAAAAACAAACACACCATATGACACCATTATTTTTGGACTAATGTCCTCGGGAAAACCCAATGTGGGAAAATCGGTGCAGCTATCTAAGGGTTTTCTTATTAAGTAATATCATAGTACAATCTGGGTGCCAAAACTCGCCTACCCAATAGAGAATTTCCTTGGCAGTAATACCTCTCAGTTTCTGACAAATCTCCTGGCTGAAACCCCAGATAATCCTTTCGGTAGCTCCTCAGTACCAATCTTCCCTAGAAACCCCAGCGTCAGGCCTCTCTCTGGACTGCATCAGTGCCTCTCTGCCCAACGCTAGCCCTGCGTCACCCCGGATGGGTCTGCGTCAACCTTAGGAGGCCTTGCGTTAGCCCTCGGGCCCTCTGTGTCAGCAACGCTGGCCTCTCGAAGGCTTTCCGTAGCTCTCGGCTACCTCTACGTGGCCCTGCATGAGCCCTGGATGGCTCTGCGTCACTCTCCCCGGCTACTGTGTTGCTCTCTTGACACCATCTCTGCCTCTCCGTCTCTCTGTACTCAATGCCCCTCAGCGGCAACTCTTGATCACTAATTCTATCTCTCTTAGCAAATCCCACTCTAGAGAATAGAATGATTGATCACTCTGGTGTGCTCTCCAAGTGACCCTCAAGCCTCCTCTTATACTTTTACTGTTGACATATCAACGGTCGAGATTAAGTCCCTAATCAATGGCTAAGATTAGATCTGGCTTGATCCATGTCTTTTGGACTATTCTAACACGGATTCATATTAATACACATTAATATTTTATTTTCCCTAAGTTTAGACTTAGGGACTCCATTAAAAGTATTAATTATTTTAATATCTCCTGATCTGTTTAGAATCTGCCCAAACCCTTTCTGGGTATTGGAGATCTCATGTGCCCCGACCTCTCCACCAAATTTCGTGGCTAGAACACATCCGATGCTACCCCAAATCAACAGCTACCACCCTGTTGCTCACAAACTAGTAGGCCTTTTAAAGAGGAAAAAGCTAGAGGGCACAACAACACTTGGGACAGGGGCCCACTATCACCACAGCTTAAGTCCCCTACTCTTTTCGGATTTTCACCAACGAGAGGAGTCCTAGTAATACTCACTTGTGATAGATGTATATCTATGATAGGTTTGAAGTGAAGTAAGGTGACTCATTCAATGGAAGGGTTCAACAAAATTATGAGCTTTGGGAGAAGCTGAGATTATTTCCTAGTCAATCCATGAGATTATTTCCTAGTCAATCCATGTGAGTTTCTAGAGAAATCTCACATTCTTCAATTAATCCCTATTAATTAATCATTTTCCCTAAGATAGACTTAGGAAAAATTTAATTATTGATTAATTAACTTAATTAAGGCATCTCTAGGTGGATTTTCCTAAACCATTTTCTGGGTTATAGTGTCCTAGTGTTTCTTAGCTGCTCTGACAATTGTCAAGATTAGAACACCATCTGATACTACAAAAACCAACAAGACTAAGGAAAATTAACAAACTAGCTAATTAATTATAAGGTATTTTCCTTAAAAACGTTTTCTAGGTATTAGAGATCTTGTGTCTCTAGCCTCATAGACACCATCTGAGACTAGAACCCCTGTCTGAGCTACATAAACTGGAACCTTCTAGTTGTCTTGAGGATAGGTGCGATACCCCAATGGAAGGTGATGTTGAGATTGATTCCATGATTGCAACAAATGGGAGTACTATAGAGTACAAGGACGGGGTTATTGGATTTTCCTGTATAGAGGGAGTTTCCCCTGAGGTTACTCTTGCTTCAGGAATCTCTTGGGATGAGGGAATTGACCTAGTTCAAGTTGTTTCAGTGGCTAAAGGATTTGAGATGCGTGAAATGGATTCTCATGTTTACCGGTTGTTGATAGCCCCATATCAATTATTACCTTTACCACAAGTGTAGTATGTGAAAATTTTACCACCAAAATTCTTATTACAACAACTGGAATTAATTCTAATTTATTGCTACGACAACAACAAATTAATTGCACTGCAATCCTCACAAATAAAAAATAATGTGGAAGATAAACTGGAAACTAAGAAAATACTGGCACACAATAAATTTGACACAATTATTTTTGGACAAAAGTCCTCGAAAAAACCCAACTTGAGAAAACCGGTGCAGCAGCTGAGGGGTTTTATTATTAAGCAACAGTGAGAAATTTTGAGGACAATAAATATCGCCAAACTGGCGAATCTATCCAAGAAGAATATTGGCAAAAATTATCTAAGGGAATTTACCCTCACTCTGACCAATTTCGGCACTTGACAACCTTTGAAAAGGTAGTCGTCCAACCAGCTTTGCGCAGGCTCTGCATCACCCTAGCATAGTCCCTCAAAAACTCTTCCTGAATCAACTGCCAATCTAGCCGTCATGCCTGATGCTGATTGGTAAAACGCTTCTCTGACCCTTTGAAAAACTTTCCCGACCTCTGGAATAGAAAACACCTTCCTGTTCAACTGGTTCGAATTTCCCTCTTGAGGCTTTGCACAGCCTCCTCGAGAAAATCTCGGCCTCCTTTCTGACTCTCTGGAACTGGAAAACTTCCTCCAGACTCACAGTCCCTGCCCCTCTCTGTCTCTGCTTCCCTTCTTTGGCTCAAACTCTTCCGGCAATAGATGTTACTCTCTGGAAAATCAAACTATGAAAATTCCTTAAACCTGGGAATCCCTACTACAGCAACTGATGATATTTCTCCTACTTGTTAGATTTACATGAACAAGTTATTTGCAGTTTCCTACGGAAAATATCGAAATACATACACTGCATCCTACACCAATTAAATAATATGCCGAAACAAGAAATTGAACAATAGAGAAAGATACAACACAAATGACACGGTTGTTTTTGGACAAACGTCCCCAAAAAAACCCAATGCGGGAAAACCCATGCAGTAGATCTAAGGGTTTTTATTATTAAGCTGATGTATTTTTGAATACAACTACTGGATGCCTTCCCGACATCCAATTACAGAGAAAATCACTTATCAAAAGAAACTGGTGAGACTACCTCACTCTACACTACAAGTCCCGACTGATGCAACAACTGAACAAAGAGTTCCCCGACTACTTCTACACTGCGCCTGTGTGGGCCCTGCACCAGCTCAACTAAGAATCGATTTGCCCTCAAAAGCCTTTTCCAGCCCTCCTAACTCAAAAACGTCAGCCTCCTCAGCAAACTCGGACTTCTGCGCTAGAGGTTTCTGCGCTGTTTTGCGTGGGGCCTGCGTGAGCCCTTCTTGGCTCTGCATCACCCTCTCTGCCCTCTGTGTTGCCTCCCCTATGTCTCTCTGCCCCTTTGCTGAGTATTCTTGGCTCTGGAGAAGATCCTCCAGCCAGAACTCCCTCTGCCCCTCTCTGCATGATCAACCCAGTTCACTCCATACTTTATATAGTATAGGTGGGGTGGACCTCTGTATAAGGGACAATAAGTGCCAGTCATAGTCATTGACAACCAATCACAGTGAACCATTTTCGGTCATAGCGGTTGGTTTCTTTTGCTTTCTCACCATAAGAGTAAATGGGTAGGTAAAACCAGCTTAGCGAGGAGCTAGGTGTCTTAGTCCTCTCGAGTGAGAAGGGAGCTGGACGAACAACATAGGACGAGATGTTACAAATCACTGCGCTGCCTCTAGCTTTAGCAATTCGATCTGACTGATCAACTCTCTATGTGTCTTCCAAATGACCCTCAAGCCTCCTTAAATAATCTCCTCGTTGACATTCAACGGCCCAGATTAGAAGCAAATCAATGGCTAAGATCACTTTTGCTTGATCCTCGTCTTCTTCTAGAAGTTACACCCACAGTTAGATTAATACCTGTTGTCGCACAAAGTGTCTAGGCAGTGCGACAATGCTCAGAGTAAGGGCTGTCACTCTTAATCCTTACTCTGTTTAGACTCTCTCCTAGACAAGTCAAGGGGGCTGGGGGTAGTCCCTAAGGTAAATGGATGAAGATAGCCTGTGAAACACAGACTCTAGGAGATCTTAATGATGGACAACTTGATGAATGTAAATTAGTCTTGAAAGATTAAACGCTAATGTAACCAGACATAGCCACGGGATAGAAACAATTATAGACCAATGCCTTTATGTTCAATTAACCGTAGATTAAGTAAGAAAAGAAGTTATCCAAAACAATTTTCCAATATGTGACGAATAGTGACAATCATGAATAATCAATATAAACGCCCAAAACTACAATATGCAAGAGATTCTAGATTTAAAATAATTTTCGATAATTGCCCAGATCTAAAATTTAATTAACTTTCTCCTATCGCAAATATAATTTAAAATATTTATCGCACCTGAGAATACAGAAATCACAAAAATGCATTTAATTACCAAATAACACCAAGGAACTTTAAATTTGTGTTTCAATCATTCCTTAGGCAATTGCTTTAATGTGAAAAATAAAGAAGTAAAACAAATCAATGGGTTAATAAATCGAATTTTTAATGGTCCACGGGCCACATTAAAAAAATATATATGTTTAAGCACAAATCCCTTAATTTATTTCTTTCTTAATTCTCACGTCACCGAGAATTTAAGGTTTTTAGATTTTTTAATGTTTTTAATTTTTAGGATTTTTTAGATTTTTTATGATTTTATAAATTTTTATGATTTTTTAATGAATTTTTTAAATGAAAAAAAAATAAAAAATAAAAATTTAAATCATAAATAAAAAATGATAAGTGAGAAAATCAAATCAAACCACAACATTAAAAATCAAAATCAAAACGGAAAATCGGAATAAAAGAGAAAAATGAATCTAACTAATGCAAATTATGAAAATTGAAAAAGGGAAGTCGAAAACAAATCAAAATTCAAATTCAAATTAACCCTAACCATAATATACAAATAAAAATAAATAAAATTAAAACAAAAAAGGACTAACTAAACTAAATAAAAAGAAGACCTAAACTAACGCATAAGTATAACACAAATTAAATAAAAGTCGAAAGCTTTTTTTGTTGTCATTTGCAGTGCAGGTTGGACGGCGAAAAGGGTTCGATGGCAGCAAAGATGGAAGAGATGGAGCTCGAATGAGTCTGCAGGCAGTTCAACGGACGATGGTAGGGATGGAACTGCTTGGATTTCGACAATGGCTGCAAGAGAGGCTTGAAGAGCAGCGTGGGAATAGATGTCAACAAGAGGACGACGATAGGAGCTGCGGGTGAAGGAGAGTGATACGAGGGTAAGGCAATGAAGGAATGGAGCAGAATGGAGGATTAAACAACGTAGTTGTGGGAACCGCGAAGGGTTAAGCAGCAACGATGAGGTGATAACAGGTTTTGAAGGCAATGTGCAAGTGGACGTGGAGGAGCAGCTCAGGGATGGTAGAAGAACAAGGCAGCGGATGCAGATCTGATGAATGCGTGATGGTGGAGTGATAAAAAGTCACGTTTTTGTTTGAGGAATAACACTTTAGAAGAGAGTTTAAAGATGCAGCGAAGGCAAGATTTGAGGGCTGGAGGAATCCGCAGGTTTTGAAGGCAGCCTTGGAGTTGCAAAAACGCAGATGGCTGGCAGCCCAAAAAGAAAAACGCAGGCAAACCCAAAATCTTCCAGATTTAGAGAACCCAAACATAGATAATAACAAAAAAAATCGAAATCTTCTAGAAAACCCCAACCAACAAAGGAACTGTAGCCAGAAACTTAAAATAAACCCAGGAAAACAAATTTCACACCAATATATATTTAAGCTTCAAGTTTATCAATGAAACCCTTGTTAAATCGTTTCCAGATTAAGAAAAAAAAAAAAAACCCTTGGACTACAAAATTAATTTGAATAGTATTCCTGCAAGATGATGATGATGAAACCCAGAGATCTAGATCTTACCCTCCAGAGCCTAGATCTGGACTCTACACAGATTTCTTCTCCAAATCTGTCGCTGCACGACAATAAAAAAACACCCAAACGATATATACAATGATAAAAACTAAAACCCAGAAAAACGAAAATAATTACAGATCTATGCACATAAATGACAGATCTATCAAATCTAGAGAGTGTGAGTCCAACTCCACTCCCAGAGCTGATAATCTAAGGCTCTGAACAACGAGATTCATCAATTTCACATATAAAAAATTTAAATTTTTTTTTTTTAATTTTAAAGGAGGTGCTTAGCTCAAAACCCTTCACGCATCACCAATAAAAAATCTTATGATAAGCCCGAGATCAAATTAAACTAGGCACTTCAGAAAACACGTATTGGGAGTTGGCTGGTCCAACTGAAAACTTCCCCGAGCGCCCGATGATCTAAAAATCAAGATTTCCCTGCGAAACTTAATTCATCCATCAAAATAGAGCGAGAAAATGATAATAGAACTCAGATAAATAGAGATACCTGCTATTACATTCAAAATTTAAATTATCACTTAAACCCCAGCGACTGAGCAAGATACTTGTACTCAAATCACTCTTTAGAAGCTATTATCAATGACTAAAAAAATTTACACATAAAAAACGACACATCTTACAATATTTCCATGAAGAGTAACACCGGTGAAGATTAACCCCAAAGTCTTTCTTTATAATCCGAATAAAAATTACACGAGAGCTTTTCACTTAGCACACGACTCAAAGGTCAGATGAATTGACTGACAAATAACTTCCTATTTAAAGATAAATCCTCCAACGACTAGTTCGAGTGATCCTTGTCAAAGCAATCTCGACCGTTGATGAGGATCAAAATTTCTTTTAATATCATTCGTTGAAATTTTAAATTCTTGAGAAATTCGAATTTTTCAATTAAATGCATTTTAATTAATTCAAAAATTAAATTTTTGAATTAATTTCCTCAAAATTTTGGCTTTGACTTAACCCCAGGGAGCAAAGGCTTAAAATTTATCAAAATAATTAATTTACTTTAGTCCCTGGACCTCTTAAAATTTAATTTTTAAAGACCCGTGAATTTTGCCTTCAGAGAATTTAAATTTACTTAGGACCTAGAATTAATTAAATTTCTGACTTAGGATTTTAATTAATTTTCTTCCAGAAAATTTAATTAATTAACCTATGAGGGGATAATTATTTTTCCAACCCTCAAGACACTTTACATCATGATTTTCATATTTTTTACATCTCAAGGGGAAAACCCATCTGTAATAGCTCCTCACAGACTACCCATTTCCGCGACACAAATATAATCCAGCAAACCAAGCAATTTGTAATAAAATAACCTAACCAAATAGTTAGGATTATTCCCAAATCACTTTTACATAGACTCGATCTATAACACTAGGACTGCCTAAGATCCCAATGACAAGAGATTCCTGCTTTGAGGTAAGACAGAAGGAAAACTCTGTCGACCCTCCAAGAATGGATCGGTGAGACAAAACACCTCCCGGAATGTAGATTGTCACCAGAAAATTAGGTTTACCTAGGCAATTACATACATGACACAGATCTGCTGAGATTATTTACATCATATACATGCAGAATGGGTTTAAATTATAACATGGGCGCTATTCCTTTTGCGAAAAAAGGGGGTGTACTGCTATGGGTCGTTGACATGTGGTGGTCAACAATACCCATTAATTATTTTATTTTACTAAGTTTAGACTTAGGGTCCCATTAAAAATAATTAATTATTTTAATAAAACTGTCTCTAGGTAGAATTTCCCAAACGCTTTCTGGGTTCTTTGGAATACATGTCCCTAAGCCTCTCTGCAAAATTTGAGACTTAAAGCACATCCGATGCTACCAGAAATCAACACTCCCTCTTAGCAAGGAATGTGCTCTAGCAATGCCTCCCACTGAAGCATCACCCTAACCTCATAACACCGTCCTCTACGCTACTGATATCTGGCATGTTGTCCACCAACTACTGCGCAAATGTTGCATCTGCACTGTTGTTGACCATGCCACTGTCAACACTGCATCCGTACTGCAACTCCCTCTAGATTTCTGCATCGGTGTTGTTGCTGGCACTGCCACTACCAACTGCCCCTACACTGCAAACTGTTGCTGCTATTGCATCAACAATGGAAAAACATCCCAAATTACTGAACGAGTGTTCAGCATAAATGCATCTCGATGCTGAAGATCTGGGTGCTACTAGTCCCACGTTGACCCTCTAAAGCCACTGCGCTGTTGTTGTTGCTACTGCACTGTGCCTCCCTGCACTACTGCAACTCTGCACTACGTTGCTCAGATTTGGCATTCTAGCCACTGCATCTGTCGCTCCAACACTCCTTTGCACAATCTAACACTTCGCCCATCCTGATACTCCTGATCTCTGTATCACCCTCTATACATTGTTGATGTCTAGCAACTATGACTGTCTGCCACTGCCCACCAACCACTGCGCAACTTTGATGCTACATTTGTGCTACTGCTGACACTACATTGTACATCCTATACTGTAGCCAACTCTGCATCTGCACTGCAACTCCCTGTCATCTATTGCTATTGCTACTACAACTGAGAAGTATCTGAAATACTGAATCCACTGTGTTTGTGTTGCATCTGTCTCATGAACATCTGACTGCTACTAGCCTCTGCACTGTCCACTGGGAATTTGTGTTGTTGCTAACTCATCTATTGAGCCTTTTGTTCTACTATCAACACTGCTTTGCGCTCCTCAACACCTGACTGCAACCAGTCTGCAAATGTCACTATGGAATTTGACTGCAGCAACTGACACTAATCCATCCTGCCACTGAATATTGTGGGCCCCTATAGCAAGGTAATGATCCATGAGGAAGACACCTCAATGGACCCTGCCCAAACCTCTGCGCAACTATGGGACAATAACTCCATATTGCCCCACCTCACTCCTGGAGGTATAACTGAAAATATGGCGAAATCTGATCTACTCATACTACTATTGCTACTACTCTGCTGCTACTGCAACTATTGCAATAATGACTCTACGTGAGGTCCCTATAATACTAGTGTATTCCCTTATTAGTATTGTCATTGTAGCCCTTATTGTTATTGTTGTTCCCATGTTGTCCCCATATTTTTATTATTGTGCCCCATAGAAGCCCACTATTGTTACTGTTGTGCCCTTACATTATTATTGTTATGTCGGCTCTGATTATATTGTAACCCCTTAGACTCCTATATATAGAAAGGAGGTCTTGTCATTTGTATCATCCAAGAATTGTTCATTTGTGTAATGTAAAGGAGGTTGCCCCCTCGAAGAGGCTGATTTTAAAGTCATTGATCTATTTTTTCTTCTATTTTGTGAGCTAGTTGCATAACAGTTGGTATCAAAGCTTTGGATTCTAGGGTTTCGCTACTTCAAACAGGTCATCGTGGCATTTTTACTATAAAAAAAAAATTTACAACGTTTCAGAAGCTGAAATTAAAACGAATTTGAGCCGAAATCTTGATGAACCTCAGGTCTGAATTTCAGAGCTTTTCTTGCAATGTTTTTGGAGATATGATCCAAGTTAGCGTTTTTGTAGGCTCCCGAATTACATCCCAAACAGGTGACCTTAGGAAAATCATCATAACTTTCTCTCTGAGCATCGGATTGAAATTTCGTAAGACTTTACAAAAAGAGGACAAACTATAGTTTGTTGTGTATCGTTTTCAGGTCTGAAGGTCGAAACAGTGACACGTGGCAGGTAGTACAAGTCCGCTCTACTGAACCAGTGTATAATCAGATCATCGTGGGAGATTTGGCATAACTATTTCTTGAAGAATCCAATATTGATCTGACTGCTGGGGTTAGAAAGAGGACTCAAAGCGCTACCACAGGACGAAATTTCAAACCTTGGAGATCTAAAATTACAAAAATACAACAGATTCAATATCGAGCTCCTACAAAGCGAAAAAATGTGTGTAGTTTCTTTTTAAATTGCATAAGTTTGGTTTGAAAAATTAGTTTGAAGTGATTCAAAGGACATAGGTGAGGCATAATTATCATTAATTGATGCCCAGAAGAAAGAAAATGGAACACCTAGTAAGCAACCTGAAAGCTCTACCATGACTCATGAAAAAGAGGAAGAAATGCAACATGATATATCAAAATTACGAGACCAAGTGCAACAATTTTCACTCACAAAAAGTAACAGAAGCTAAAATGGATGGTTTAAAGAAAGGCATGGAAGCTAAGATGGATGGCATGAAGCTAAGATGGATGGTATAGAAGCAAAACTTAAAGGCAACATGGAAGATTTGAAGACATATTTGCAAAGTTGCTACAAGAAATGCTTATTAATGGCGAAAGGGTAGTAAAGGAAACTCATGATGAGAACAAAAGAAATGTTAATCATGATTTCATATACTTTAACATTGGATTGAAGACCCACCATGTTCCAAAGGTTGATATGAGGAAGTTTGATGCAATGTTGTGAACATTGGCATTGGGATAAAATCGACGAGGGTCCGAAAAACAAAAAAATTGTAAAAATCGGGAAATATCAGTAAAACATCGGCAAACATCAACTAGGCCAAAAAATCGTGATTTCGAGATAAAATCGTAACATGGATACTATAGATGGAGCAATATTTCGATCTCCATAATGTGCAAAACACACAAAAGGTATGCATTGCAACTTTATATTTGGAACCCAATCAGTTTGTATGGTATCGATGGCTTTGCTCTCGTAAACAAATTGTCACTTGGGCAATTTTTATGGAAAAAATGATAACAAATTATGAGGATACAAAAAGCAACACCTTTTTTAGCCAATTGATAAATCTCAAACAAAAGGGTTCAATGGTGGAGCACATTGAGGACTTCCAAAAATTGAATATAAGGGTAAAAGATATTTCAGAGGAGCATAGGATTGATGTGTTCATAGGGACTTTAAAAGATAACATCCAACACAAGGTTCGTCTTTGGGAACCTGATTCATTGGAGAAGGCATTCAGGTTGTCAAGAAAAATTGAAAGCAAAATTATGGCAACAAGGAAGCCTACCACTTCACAACTATAAAGATAGAAGTGTTGTTGCCCCTAGCCTTCCACAACCTACAAGGTTGACACCACAACAATTGGAAGAAAAAAGAGCAAAAGGGCTTTGTTACAGTTGTGATATGGAAAATACACTAAAGGTCATAAGTGTGCTGAGAAGAAATTATTTTACATAGATTGTGAATGGGAAGAAGAAAACGAACAAGAAACGTCAGAAGAAGAGGAGATACACCAGCAAAAAACCCTAGAGAAAAAAGAAATGAATCTGACCATATCTTGTAATGCATTGGCTGGAATTACCATTCCTCAAACTCTCAAGATAGAAGGACATATAAAGAAAAAAAAGGTAATAGTGTTGATTAATTCAAGCAGTACCCATAATTTTATTCATTGTAAGATAACCAATAAATTGAATTGCTTCCTATATCCAGCACCAGAGTGTCAAGTGATGTTGCAAATGGAGAACCATAAATTGCTCTGAAAAGCACCATAATATCAAGCTATCCATGGGAGAATATGTATTGAAAAGTCCAATGCTTTCCATTCCAATGGGTGGTGTTGATGTCGTACCAGGAGTCTAATGGCTACAATCTTTGGGTACAATAGCTTTTCATTTTCAAGAACTTTTCTTGAAATTTTTTTCGGAAGGAAAGGAAGTTGAATTAAAGGGTATTGCAGGGAATCCAAGAAATATAATCAGCGCTAACGGCATGACAAAGCTTCTAAAGAAAGAACGAGGTGTAATTGCACAATTATGTTCGCTATATGTTCCCACATCGAAATCATCTATTTCTCCAGATCTCCAAAAAGTCTTGGACAATCATTCAAAGGTATGTGAGACTCCCAAACGCCTCCCACCTATTTGTGATCATGATCATGTTATTCATTTGATTCTAGGAAGTGTTCCTCCAAACATCAGGCATTACAGATATCCCTATGCCCAAAAGAGTGAAATTGAACATATGAAGAAATACTAGAGGCCGATATAATTCAACCTAGTCAAAGTTCTTTCTTTGCTCCAGTAGTATTGGTGCACAAGAAGGATGGATCATGGCGCATGTGTCCGGATTATAGGGAGCTCAACAAGCTCACTATTAAAGATAAATTTCTCATTCCTGTCATTAATGAATTATTAGATGAATTGCATGGATGGATTTACTTCACCAAGTTGGATCTTCGTTCAGGATATCATCAAATCAAAATGAAGACTGAAGACATTCCAAAAACAACGTTTAGAACTCATGAGGGTCATTATGAATTTTAGATCATGCCTTTTGGTCTTACTAATGCACCTTCTACATTTCAAGGTTTGATGAATTCCATTTTGAAACCCTTCCTTAGAAAATTTGTGTTAGTATTTTTTGATGATATACTAATCTACAGCAAGTCTTGGAAGGATCATGCTCAACATGTTGACAAGGTGCTCAAACTATTGGATGAGAAACAATTATATGCAAAAACCTCCAAATGTTTCTTTGAAGTACAAGAAGTGGAATATCTTGGTCATATTGTATCTCATGAAAGTGTTAAGGTAGACCCTAGCAAAATTAAAACCATTAAGGAATGGAAAATCTCCACATCCATAAAGCATCTGCGAGGATTTCTTGGGTTGACAGGGTATTATCACAAATTTGTTAAGAATTATGGGAGAATAGCAGCACTTCTAACAACATTATTGAAGAAAGATGCATTTTCATGGACTTTAGAAGCAATGAAGGCCTTTGAACATCTTAAAGAAGCAATGTGCCAAGCACTAGTCTTAGCTATGCCAAACTTCACAAAAACCTTTATTGTGGAATGTGATGCCTCAAGAAATGGAATTGGTGTTGTTTTAATGCAAGAAGAAAGACCCATTGCTTTCAAAAGTCATCCAATCAAAGGAAAGTATTTACACAAAGCTATTTATGAGAAAGAAATGTTGGCAATACTACATGCACTTAAGAAATGGCGACCTTACCTAATGGGATGACACTTCAAGGTAAAAAAGGATCATGATAGTCTTAAATACATTTTAGAACAAAGATTATCTTCAGAAGAGCAGGAAAAATGGGTCACAAGGATGTTGGGTTATGACTTTGAAATCATCTACAAAAAAGGGAAGCAAAATGTTGTTGCAAATGCACTCTCAAGAAAGGATGAGGATGTGGAAGCATTGCTTTGCACCATTTCTATTATCCAACCAGATTGGATAAACGAAGCAAGGGATGAATGGAAGAATGACGAAGAAGTGTGGGCACTCATTCAAAAGTTACAGCAAGATCCTAGGACATCTGATACATTTAGCTGGAAAAATGATTCATTATGGTACAAAGATTGCTTATACCTCTGCAAGAATTCCCAACTCAAACAAAATATTCTTATGAAATTGCACACCTCTCCCTTAGGAGGGCACTCAAGATTTTTAAAAACTTACCACAGGGTTAAGAAGGAATTTTTTTGGGATGACCTTAAATCTGATATTCAAAAGTTTGTGGCAGAATGTTTGGTTTGCCAACAAAATAAAGTTGAAACAATTAAGACCCCAGGTCTATTACAACCTTTATCCATTTTAAGTCAACGTTGGGAGGAGGTTTCAATGGATTTTATCACAAGTTTACTCAAGTCTAATGGAAAGAGTGTCATTATGGTGATAGTTGATAGACTTACCAAGTATGCACACTTTTGTGCATTATCTCATCCATTTAAAGCCAATAAATTTGCTATTGCATTTATGGAAACAATTCAAAAGATACATGGAAACCCAAAGATTATTGTAGGCGATAGAGATCCCATTTTCACTGGAAATTTTTGGACAAAATTATTTTCTTGTCTAGGTACTCAGTTAGCTCATAGCTCATCTTATCATCCTCAATCTGATGGGCAAACTAAGATAGTAAACAAATGTTTGGAAGGATATCTTTGTTGCTTTGTATCTGATAAATAGACTCAATGGGTCAAATGGTTGCCTTTGACTGAATTGTGGTATAACACTTCCTTCCATACTGCAGCAAAAATGACCCCATTTATGGAACTTTATGGATATCATCCACCGTCCATCACATCATATTTAAGAGAAAATTCTAACGTTCGAGCAGTGGAAGATCACATCGAGCATCAACAAGTTCTCCAACTCTTAAAGGATAACCTCACTTTGGTGCAGAATAGAATGAAACAACAAGCAAATCAACATCGTAGTGAAAGAAGTTTTGATGTAGTGGTTGGGTATTTCTACGGCTACAAACATACAAACAAATGTCCCTCAAGCAAGCTAAGAAGGATAATAAATTATCACCAAAGTATTATGGTTCGTACAAGGTGTTGCAAAAGATTGGTACTATGGCCTACAAATTGGAGCTTCTTGTAGCTTCCCGAGTTCACCCAGTTTTCCTTGTTTTATGCTTAAAGAAGGTTATAGTTGACAAACTCCCAGTTCAAACAATATTGCCAAAACTTGACGAGGAAGGAAAAATCATATTGGAACCTAAAGAAGCCACAGAAACAAGAACTCAACAGCTACGAAATCGATCAATTTCAAAGTATCTCATAAAGTGGAAGAACTTACCCGCTAAAGATTCCACATGGGAGGATGAGAATTTTATATAGAAGCATCCAGAACCACTCAAGCATTGAGGAAAACATTTTTCTGAAAGAGACGGGCATGTTAGGTCCCTATAATACCAGTGTATTCCCTTATTAGTATTGTCATTGTAGCCCTTATTGTTATTGTTGTGCCCATGTTGTCCCCATATTGTTATTATTGTGCCCCATAAAAGCCCACTATTGTTATTGTTGTGCCCTTACATTATTATTGTTATGTCGGCTTTGATTATATTGTGACCCCTTAAACTCCTATATATAGAAAGGAGGTCTTGTCATTTGTATTATCCAAGAATTGTTCACTTGTTTAATGTAATGGAGGTTGCACCCTCGAAGAGACTGATTTTGAAGTCGTTGATCTATCCTTTCTTCTATTTTGTGAGTTGGTTGCATAACACTCTAATTTCCCCAGATCCTAAAGTACTAGCTTCCATGGGGATGCTCCCTCTGAGTCTCGATCTCCCTATGGGAAATGTCGTTGCTCCCTCCTGGAAACTCGCACTGTCCTCATGCACTGGAAACTGGTTTGCGTAGCTCTGCGCTGGGTATCTTCTGGCTGGAACTGCACCTGCATACTACAACTAGGCAATTCACACTGCTTGTATCACTGCAACTGGGTCTGCAACTATCTCTCAAGTATTGACTGCAACTAGCTCTGCAACTGTCATCTAACTGCATCCTATTGACACTAAACCTACTACTATGTACCTATGGGCCCCTGTAGCAAAGGGATGGTCCTACTGCAACAACTAGAATTGATCTAATTGAGCTCCTTGTTGCTTCTGCATTGGACCCTACCCATTCTGGCACACTGGAGTATCAGGCTCCTCCTCCTACATTATGAGAATTTCTGAATCTACACATCAGAAATCCTACTATAATAACTGGTTTATCATCTCCTACTTGTTCTTTACATTCAACAAGTTATTTAATTATTTCAACAACGATGAAAACACTATTGCAGACTACACATACATAAAAATCATGAACTGAAATAAAATGAAACAATCACGTAAGGGACACCCATTATTTTTGGACAATCATCCCTGAAAAAACCCAATTTGGGAAAACCGGTGCAGCATATAGAGGGTTTGTATGGGTGCCAAATCCGTCTCACCCAACAGAGAATAAACCTGGCAGAAGTACCTCTATCCGGAGACAGATATTTTGGCAAATATAGTAACTGGATGATCAAACCCCACAGATGACAATGTTGTTCTCAGTGCTGGGCAACGATGGCTACTCCAAGCTCTATGTTGGAACTGTGTCACCTCCTCTAGGAGCTGCATCACCCTCCCAATGAGCCTTCCTTGCTCAAAAATCAATATGTTGAACTACTTCTCTCTCTGCCTCACAAAAACCCTAGAGCTACCTCTAAATGACTGGGTCAACTCCTCTGGCTTTTGCATCACCCTCTCTGGAGCTGCGTTGTCTCTCCCGGTGCTGCTCTACCTCTCTGCTATGTATTCTCGGCCTTAGACTGAAGTCCCTCCGCCAAATTGCCCCTCCCACTGCCGCTCAGATCACTAGCTCGATTTTCTCAGCAAACCTCGCCCTAGAAAAATCGAACTCTTTGATCACTTGGTGTATCTCCAACTGACCCTCAAGCCTCCTCTTATACTTTTCCTGTTGATGAATCAACGGCTGAGATTAAGTCCCTAATAACGGCTAAAATTAAAACAGACTTGATATGTGTCACTTAGAAGTTTCTCACCCATATTCTTATTAATACCCATTAATATTTTTATTTTCCTAATTTTAGACCTAGGAAACCATTAAAGATATTAATTATTTTAATAAATCCTAATCCGGGTGGAATTTCTCCGAACGATTTCTGGGTTCTGAAGATCTCATGTATCCTAGCCCCTCCACAAAATTTCAGAGCTAAAGCACATCTGATGCTACCCAAAATCAACACTCCCTCTTAGCGAGGAATGTGCTCTAGTAACACTTCTCAACAGAAGTACTACACTGATCCACTACATCGGTCCTCTGTGCTGTTGATGCTTGGCATGATGCCCTTCCACCTCGCTCAGTTCCAGTTCTATAAGTTCCAAATCGAGTATAATAACCAGCTTTTCTCTTGTTGAAGCAGACTTAGCAGACTCAGTTGATCCCACAAAAGCAAGGGTTGAAGAACCAATCGCAGGGGGGCCTAGATGGAAAACCAGTCATCTATCTATCTATATGAACCAGGGTCTCTAAACACTACCGGGGGAGTCTATATGGAACAACTAGTCGTGTTTATAAATCGGGCTCCAGTGCACTGTTGCAACCTGTACTGTTGCCCATGACGCTGCCACTGCTACATATGTACCGCAGCTCCCTCTCAAAATGTTGCATCATGCTGCCCATAGCACTACCACTGCTAACTGCTGCATTGCAACTCAGTTACTAAGAAATAAGTAACTGAAACCTCACCCAAACATTGACATGTTGGTCAGTTTGGATGCCTCGTGATGCTGAAGCTACCTCTGCTGCTAATTTGTGCTAACCCTCTGCTGCCACTGCACTAATGCAAACTGATTTGTGCCTCTCGCACTGCTACAACAACCACTGCGCTGCCTCAGACTTTGGCACTATATCAATGCCACTGTCACTCCATCACACCTCACTCCAACCAACACCCGTCATTATGCTACTGTCGTTAAGGGCTCCCGTAGCCGTATGTGATCCAAGAGTTTGGGCACCTCAAGGATCCTGCCCCTTGTGTAGTCCTCCCGACTATAACTCGATGTCGCCCCACTTCTTCTCCAAAGGTGCATGACCACTCATGGCACAATCTTCATCCTCGCTTTCCTTGTCAGCTTTTGTTGGAGCAGCCTTTGAGTCAGAAGCCTCCCCCTTGCCCTTCTTTCGGGGGTACTTAGTGGCATAATGTCCCAGTTCCCTGCAATTGAAGCATTTGACCTTGGTTATGTCCTTCTTTCTCTTCTACTTCCCTTGTTGTCCCGATGATGCGAGAGTTGCATCCTCCTCCTCTTTCGTGACCCAGACTCCCTTGCCGCTACTCCCCGTCTTGGTCAACCTCCTGAGCTCTTCTTGTCGAAGAGCTGCACACATCTCCTCCCAATTGGGGAGAGTCGCTCTGCCCAAGATACTTTGGACAAAAGTCTCCCAGTCCTCGGTGACTGCAATCAGGGCAATCCTGACCATGAACTCAAGATCTAGTGTAGACCCCACGGAAGTCAACCAGTCACGAATCCCTTGTAACCTGGGAAGGAAGGGATCGATCTCCTATCCCTTCTGCATCTGGTACTGTCTCAGCGGATTTTCTAATAGCACTTCTGTTGGACAAAAGAGCCCTGATACAAGGTGGTCAGCGCCTACCACATCTCCCTTATTGTGTCCTTCTCAACAATGTGTGGTACTATTGAAGTTTCTAAGTCTACCTAATTAGAAACCCTTCATGCACTTTATCTGATTTATTCCTACCTACTTGTTATGTTACTTAACAAGTTATTTACAATGTAAATACTGAAAATAAACACTAAAGCATGCTCACCATATTACAAATCAGCAACTAAAGGAAACAGAAACAATCACACCATATGACACCATTATTTTTGGACTAATGTCCCCGGAAAAACCCAATGTGGGAAAATCGGTGCAGCTATTTGAGGGTTTTCTTATTAAGCAATATCAGAGTACAATCTGGGTGCTGAAACTGGCCTACCCAACAGAGAATTTCCTTGGCAGTAATACCTCTCAGTTTCTGACAAATCTCCTGGCTGAAACCCTGGATAATCCTTCTGGCAGCTACTTAGCACCAATCTGCCCCAGAAACCCCAACATCAGCCTCTCTCTGGACTGCGTCAGCCCCTCTCTGCTCAGCGCTGGCCCTGCATCACCCCGGATGGGTCTGCATCAGCAACGCTGGCCTCTCTGAGGCTCTGCGCAACTCCCGGCTACCTCTGTGTGGCCCTACGCAACTCCCGGCTACCTCTGTGTGGCCCTACGTGAGCCCTGGCTGGCTCTACGTCCCTCTCCCCGGCTATTGCGCTGCTCTCCCGACACTATCTCTGCCTCTCTGTCTCTCTGTACTCAATGCCCCTCAACTGCAACTCCCGATCACTAATTCTATCTCTCTTAGCAAACCCAGCTCTTGAGAATAGAATGATTGATCACTCTGGTGTATTCTCCAAGTGACCCTCAAGCCTCTTCTTATACTTTTCCTATTGACATATCAACGACCGAAATTAAGTCCCTAATCAACGGCTAAGATTAGATCTGGCTTGATCCATGTCTTTTGGACCATTCTAACACAGTTTCTTATTAATACACATTAATATTTTATTTTCCCTAAGTTTAGACTTAGGGACTCCATTAAAAATATTAATTATTTTAATATCTCTTGAATTGTTTAGAATCTGCCCAAACCCTTTCTGGGTATTGGAGATCTCATGTGCTTTAGCCTCTCCACCAATTTTCATGGCAAGAGCACATCCGATGCTACCCCAAATCAATAGGTGCTACATGATCTTTGACCTCGTCTAGAATCATGCACTTGGCCTTAGCCTGACCCTCCTCGTACTTCTTCATCGGATCAGCATCGACCAACACAACAACTACCTTCAAGGCATAGTCCTTGATGCAATGTTTGTCTAGGATTTCCATAATCCTGGCCTTCCAGATGACAAAATTGGATGCTCCATCGAATCTATCCTGGTCCCTCAACCCATTCACTGCCATCTCTGCTCAAAAAAATAGGATTTGTTTTGTTCTCCCTCTCCTGCTGTCAATCTAGCAAGACATGGATCTAGATTTCTTTAGCGCAAGAAACCCTTTAAGGAACAAGCTCTTTTAAACTCCCTCTGAGTCCTGATTTCCTTCACAGAAATCCTCCAATCAAATGTCGAATCACTCCTCTCCAATCCTCCTTTGCTGCTGCAACCCGGATCTAGATTTCTTTGGCCAGAAATTTGTCAAGGCAGTGACTCCCTCTACCTCGACTTTGTCTCCATAGACACTTTTCTGCACCAACAGAAACAATGTCCCACCAGCTCCTCAAATCGAATTTTCTCTTCTCCTCCAGCGCTGGCAACTAGCTGATTTGAACCTTTCAAGCTTTGCGCTGGCCCAGAGAGCTGACGCAATCACTGCATGGGCTCCTCTCTGGCACTATGTCACCCTCTGCAGGCTTGAAATGCTGACGCAGGCCCTGCATGAGCCTCTACATCACTCCTTTGGCTCTGTGTCACTCCTGCAACTGCTCCTCTGCCTCTAAAACAGAGTTGTCACTCGGGACAATTGCTTCTCTGCAGCAAATTCTCTGGATCTCTCAGCTGGTGTCTTCAATCTCCTACGATTTGCAATGCTTTGATACCATGTGAGAATTTCTGAATCTACACATCATAAATCCTACTGCAATCATCGGTTTATCATCTCCTACTTGTTCTTTACATTCAACAAGTTATTTAATTATTTAAACAGCGATGAAAACACTATTGCAGACTACACATACATACAGATTATGAAGTGAAATGAAATGAGACAATCACACAAGGTACACCGTTATTTTTGGACAATCATCCCTGAAAAAACCCAATTCGGGAAAACCGGTGCAGCATATAGAGGGTTTATATTATTAAGCAGATTTCTAAATACAACTAGGGAACAGAGAATAACCCTGGCAGAAGTACCTCTATCTGTAGACAGATATTTTGGCAAATCCAGCAACTAGATGATCAAACCCCACAGATAACAATGTTGTTCCTAGTGCTAGGCAGCGATGACTGCTCCAAGCTCTGCGTTGGAATTGCGTCACCTCCTCTAGGAGCTGCGTCACCCTCCCAGTGAGCCTTCCTTGCTCAGAAATCGATATGTTGAACTGTTGCTCTCTCTACCTCACAGAAACCCTAATGCTGCCTCTAAATGACTGCGTCAGCCCCTCTGGCTTCTGCGTCACCCTCTCTAGAGTTGCGCTATCTCTCCTAGTGTTGCTTTGCCTCTCTGCTATGTATTTTCGACCTTGCACTGAAGTACCTCTGCCGAACTACCCCTCTCACTACCGCTCAGATCACTAGCTCGATTTCCTCAGCAAACCTCATCCCAGAAAAATCGAACTCTTTGATCACTTGGTGTATCTCCAACTGACCTTGAAGCCTCCTCTTATACTTTTCCTATTGATAAATCAACGGCTGAGATTAATTCCCTAATCAACAACGGAGATTAAGTCCCTAATCAACAACTAAGATTAACACAGACTTGATCCTTGTCACTTAGAAGTTTCTCACCCATATTCTTATTAATATCCATTAATATTTTTATTTTCTTATTAATACCCATTAATATTTTTATTTTTCTAAGTTTAGACTTTGGAACCCATTAAAAATATTAGTTATTTTAATAACTCCTCATCCGGGTGGAATTTCTCCAAACGATTTCTAGGTTCTGGAGATCTCATGGATTCTAACCCCTCCCTTGACAAGATGTGGATCGAATGTACTTCTTTATTGAACTCATAGACATGTCTTGACCTTATCTTCAACACTTAGTGCTTCAACATATTCTTGAGCCCGAATTCTGAAATCTATATGACTAAGACTATGATAGGTACCATTGTAGTGATACTTATTCACTGTGATGGGCACCGAAACTATGATAGGCATCACTGTAACAACATTGAACTTGTAGTACTGAAGTTAGTTTACTGATGATAGCATCAAAGTTATCTCTGTGATTTTTCTTCACGAGATCATATCACTTCAATGGCACCAAGTTCGAGTTCTTTGTCACTGTGGAGGCATCAAAACCTTTTCTTTCTGTGGTTGCACTAAATTGAAGAGATCATCAACCAATCCGAACTCCTCCACTGTAACAATACTAAAATGTATTCATAGCACCGAGACTTTATCCACTTGTGTTATCACCATTGTGATAGAACTGAGTCTCATACACTGTATTAGCATCACTGAAATAGCACCGAGTTGAGGTCACGAGATCATAATACTGTGGAAGCACCGAGACTGTGTTGACATGGTGACTGAGATAGCACCGAGATCATCTTCATCACTGAGACCTTTTCTCTAAAAATGTTATCTGAACTTGACACTGAATCTTGTATCACTGAAATTGTTTTGGACATGGTTACTCATTCTCTGAAGTGACCGAACTATCTCACTACGCCTTTCAGGATGCTTTTTAATTCCTTCTAACTTGATCTTTAATACAAATGCACCCAAGTGATCTTCAAACTACATTTTGACCATAGCTTTGGTATCATGTTGAGAAATCAAGGAGGAGGTAGTTAATTGGTTTCTTTGATTATGACATTATCTTGTGATGTTTTTCATTATTATTATTTGTTCTTTAGAATTATATTTTCTTATCAAGACTAATTCCATGCAACAAATAAAAGAAAACACAAGATGTAGGCATACTGCTAGGGAAAAACTCCACTCTAGGGGAAAACCCAATCAAAGTTCTTCCTTCAATAGATTCCAAATGAGACGACCAAGACCCTTACAACATAGACTCGAGACTACCTCCATCAAGTCATCCTTCTTTCATTGTGTTTGCATCCATATCACTAAATTCTTGTCACTGAGTTCACCGAGACATCATCACTTCTTACTATGAAGACACAGAATCCTTCTCACTATTGTGAACTTTCGTCACTGTAATTATATTAGGACAAAGATTGCTCCAAAATCTTCATTGTTGTAACACCGAGCCCTTATTACTGTAGTTATACCCTTAAACTCAAACCGAACCATTATCACTATAGTTATACCCTTAACGTTGGCCATTCTCACTACTGTGGTACCGAAAAGGTGTTATAGTAGTGGCACCGAACATGAGGTAATCCGAGCTTCATTTTCTGAGATATCCGGACTTCTTTTTGGAGATAAACTAAGCCTCATTTCAGAGATATCCAAACTTGTCCTTCTGATATTTTTGCGAGCTTCTATACTAAACTGTGGAGCGAGGTATAGCCTTGTATATGTAGTTGTTTCTTCCTGAAAATAAGCCGACATGACTTCATGATTAGTTGTGTCTCCATTTAAGATTAAGTTGACATGATTTTACTTGAACAAGGCCGACTTGATGATGATCTACTTGACGCTGACAGAGGAAGACTTGATGGAGGAGTCTTTGACCAATAAACAAATGGACTTTGACCTAAATAAATAATCCTAAAGCCTACAATGGAGGCTTGACCTATAACAATTGACCCAAGCATGAAACCCATGCCTTAACAAGTCAATCAAATCAATAATAAAAATTCCTTTTTGTTTTCTTTTGACAAATATATTACATTTTGACTTCAAGTACAATTATCAAGACCAAACCTAGTTACTTTTTCCAAAAAAGAGAACAAGCCTAGTCCACTCTTTCCACCAAAACCCCCCCATTAGTCCATACCCAATAATTTCCATGATAAGTAAACTAAAGTAATCAATTACCAAATGACAAGACATACCTATAGGTTTAGGAGGCCCACCTTCAAACATACGATCATGATGGATGGGTGAGAGACCACATGGCTTGCTCAGGTGGCGGAGAAATGGCACATCGAGCTAGTTGGGGCTACAAGGAGCTGCCATCTCAGGACCATCATGGAGAAAAAAAATTCTCCTAGGGATATCACCCACAAAATGGTGGGTAACATCTGGCTCCAACTGGGACATAATCTCTCAGAAGAGTGGGCGAAGCTACTCGAATGGGAGCTCATGAGAACACCAACAATCTCTTGGTCACGGGAGCTCATGAGAACACCAACAATCTCGTGGTCACCGTAGACCTGTTACTTGCACATATCAAAGACTAAACCTACGGGGCAGCATGTTTCTATGGTGTCTTATGATCACCCATGCTAAATGCTAGGCCATAAAATCAACAGAAAAATAAATATGCAAATTTTTAATCTAAATGCAGCTAATCTATTATGAGAAATATCATATGATGTTAGCTCTAATGCGAAAATCAGCATGTAATGCATCCTAGGCTAACATGCATATGGTACATAACTGATACTAAGTGTAATCATAAAGCCAGTGCAACCAACAGATCATCAAATCAATACAAATACGCCGGCCTATATGATTACTCATGTAGTAAATGCCACAGCAAATGTAGACATAATCATATGGATAATAAGGTCAGGAAGGTATGGAAATAGAATTTCCCACACATGGATGATCTAGTGAGAAGAGGTAAGAAAAGGATGTAATCTAATCCATGAGATCCTCTCTTCTAACCAAAATATAGAGATGTCAATGATTAGGCTCATAAACTTTGATGGATGGCAACCTCGGGCATATTATTTCCATTATGGTCCTTATCATTTATGTCATATTTTATGGCCTCTACAGGGTTATGATTAGTAGGAAAGGGAGACTGATGAGATGGAGAAACACAAGTAGGTTGCCCATGATGATCACACTAGAAAGGGGAGATTATAGGTTGATCATGATCCTGAGGGGGTGCCCAAGGAGATAAAGAATATTCAATGAGGGGTTTTTCCTCGCACTATCCTTAGAAAGGGGAAGGGATCAAGGTCACTTGAGATGATATGAGAATAGGTGCGGGAATCACTCTCAAAATGATGAACAAGAGGAGGCAAAGGGGAGGGTGGAGTGTTATACCCAATAGGCTTTTCTTTCTCAAAATCATAATCTAAAGGCTCAAGTGACTTGAACATAGGATCATGAGGAAGATAGGTAAGAATAGAGGCCCTATCGATTTCATTACTATCAGCATCAAAGGTAGGGTTTTCCTTCAAAAGAGAATCGATTACTTCCAAATGCTCCTCTTCATGCAAGGGAAAATAATAATTCTCCTTCCCAAGGGTATTGACAAATATGTCATCACAACTAATGCCCGAAAGAAAGGGAAAACCAATCTCAGCCTCATCCTCTTTGTCGGTATCATAAATGGGAGCACAATCAAACTGAGGCCCAACAATTTCCCATTTCTCCTTTTCAATGCGGAAATAATCTCCAATGTTGTCTTCCAAGGAGCTCATGGGATCACCTTCCTCAAGGTTCTCAAAAGGAGAGTTATCAAGAGCGGTATCCTCAAGAAAGGTAAGGTCAGCCTCAACTTTCATAGCCTCATCCTCCCCAACACATGTGCTCTCAAAATCATCCTGTTCATCTTGCGGACCCAACGAGGACTCATGTTCCTGCTCATCACCGATATCCTCAATGTTATCTTCATCTTGGTTGGTTGACAAGTGGGACCTTTCTTCTTCCCTCTTCTCCTGAAGAACAATGGCTAAGGTATTTGTTACATGATTTTGGTAATATGCTTCTAGGAGGAGAGCATTAGTAGGGTTCTCTTTATATTCACATTTCATCTTATGAAGCTTTACCTCTTCTTCGTGCAAATGGAAGAATACTTCATTAGAATTACATTCCCTTACTAACCCCTGCATGACCTACTATATTCATCCATTCTTTCTTGCATAATTTGGAGGCTTGCAGGGTCCAACTCTTCGTCATCCTCAGAGGAGGTGTTCCCTTTCTCATTACCATTGTCCCCCAATTCCATAACTGATTCTTGCTCATCATCCTCATCTCCTTGGTCATCCTGGTCATCCAAATCCTCATCTGGTAATGAGCCATATTCCTCTTTGATCTTGTGAGATAAGGAATTAAATGCACCAGTATAATAGGCAAGCTCCAAGAAGAGATAATCTGTGGGCTCTTCTTCATACTCTTGCCTTATGCTGTTGAAGTTTGACTTGCTCCTATTATAAAAGTTGAGTATGAAGTCCTCATTCTCATGCTTTATCAGATGATCACAAAGCTCAGACCACAAATCCAATCTTTCTCGTAGGGCTTGTTCTTCTTTGGGGCTAATGTCATGGACACTTTATTCAGCCATTTTTCATGATCTTGCATATAATGCCAAAATGGAGTCGCCAGGGTGAATTTAAATATGCCTAAAAAAATGCTTGCTTCACCCTACAAGCATCGACCTTAAAGTTCAATGAAGAACTAGGGCTTCATTCTTCCAATGGAGTCGCTAATAATGATATATCAATATTTCGTACGGGGAAGAAAACACATGTCTCACATCCCCAGAAACGGCGCCAAAATGTTACCGCTCAAACTAGCAAGGGGCCTAAAGGGGATTCCTAAAGGGGACAACTGCTAGGCCAAGGGAAACAAATGGAGACTTAGCCCACTGTCACCTCAGCTAAGACTCCCTACTCTTTACGAACTTTCACCGATGGGAGGAGACCCAGTATATGGAAGTCACTTGTGAAGGATGAATCAACAAATGGATGTGAAGTGACCCTAATGATCCTTTTCCTAGAAGGGGGTTAAGAATGGAGCTTACTTGCTCTTCAAGCAAGGTACAAAGATTTCTAGGATAAGGAGGTGAGGATTTGAGGGTTAGGTTAGAGGAATATGCCTTGTGAAGGAGTTTCCCAATCCTAAAATCCTTATTGAACTTGACTTCCCGAATGGTTCTTAAAGAATTGACCTTGCAAAGGTATGGGACCACACGGGACCAAGTGGACCTAGCCTAGGTTAAGGAGAGAGAATCTAGCAACCAATGATGTTCTTAACCCAGACAAGGAAGGGGAAAGGATCAAAGCAAGAATTTCCAATTAAAAGTGTCAAATTGATCCTATGAGGTGCTAGCCTAGGGAATACCAGGGCAAAGTTTGATCTCAGAGCTAGGGCTTGGGTTATCTCACAACTCCACTGTCGGAATGGCTTCAAAATTGGAGGCCTTGAGGACACACCAACGCAGTAGAGACTAGGAGATCGAACTTTTTCTTGGGCTATTTTGTCGGGAAAGTGATGCCCTAGGTGACCCAACTTGGCTAGACCTAGAAGAGAGAGGGAAAGGTGGAGAAAAATGTTCTTTGAATGATCAGCTATTGGTGGACCTGCGCCTTAATCCCTTGGGGAGAATGGAGTCTAGGAGAATGGTGAGAAAGGAACTTGTATTTCGGTCAAGGAGGCCTTAAGGACTACTTTGCTTGGCCTTTGGGGCAGGAAGAAGAGACCTCAAAGCTTTTATACTTTGCTTGGAAAAAAGAGATGGCTTATCAAGATAAAATCACTGATGGAATTATCCCTAGGAGATTTCATTCACATACATGGCCCAAACATTGAGAGACGCTATTTAGAAACAATAATTCCACAAATTTTCAATTATGCAATGAAGCAATTATCCCTAGTATAGCGAAAATCTCATTCAATGCATATGACAAAAGTAAAACAAGAATAGCATTAAATGTGTGTACCTACATGTATTAAAACATATCCAACCATTAACAATTTGACAATAAAGAAGCTCCAAGATAAAATACTCCGATCCAAACATCAAAATTCATCCATGCTCTAATTCTTCATCCCAGAAAAAGTGCAAAATTCTCTAAAGAGAAGAGTGATTGTTAGGCCCCTATAACACTAGTGATTCCCCCATTACTATTGTCATTGTATCCTTTATTGTTATTATTGTGCCCCTATTGTCCCCATATTGTTATTAGTATGCCCCATAGAAACCCACTATTGTTATTTTTGTGCCCTTATGTTATTACTGTTATGTCGGCTTGATTATATTGTGAACCCTTAGACTCCTATATATAGAAGGGAGGTTTAGTCATTTGTATCATCTAAGAATTTTTCATTTGTGTAATGTAAAGGAGGTTGCCCCCTTGAAGAGGCTTATTTCTAAACCGTTGATCTATCTTTTCTATCTTTTTGTGAGCTGGTTTCATAACATTTGGTATCAGAGCTTTGGATTCTAGGGTTTCGCTGCTCCAAACAGGTCATCGTGGCATTTTCGCTATTAAAAAAAAAAAAATCGATGTTTCAGAAGCTAAAAAAAACCCATTTGAGCCGAAATCTTTCTGAACTTCGGGTCCGAATTTCAGATCTTGTCTCGCTATATTTACAAAGATATGATCTGAAGAAGTTATGGTTTTTGCAGACTCCCGAATTACATTCCAAACAGGTGACGTGGGGAAAATCGTCATAACTTTTGTTTTGAGCATCAGATTAAAATTTCATAAAAAATTTCAGAAAGAGGACGGCCTGTAGCTTTCTGTGTATCAGTTTCAGGTACTAAGGTCGAAAAAAATGACACATGGCACGTCATACAAGTTCGCTCTACTAAACTAGTCTATAATCAAGTCACCATGGGAGATTTGGCATAACTCTTCCTTGGAGAATCCAATCTTGATCAGACTTGTGGGGTTAGAAAGAGGACGCAAAGGGATACCACAGAATGAGATTTCAGATATTCAAGATCTGCAATTACAGAGATACAACAGATTCAATATCGAGCTCTTACAAAGTGAAAAAAGGTGTGTAGTTTTTTATTTTTATTTTGCATAAGATTGGTTTGAAAAATTAGTTTGAAGGAATTCAAAGGGAATAGTCAATAATTATTAGCATTAATTAATGCCCCAAAGAAAGAAAATGGAAACACCTAGTAAGCAACCTGAAAGCTCTAGCATGACTCGTGAAGAAGAGGAAGAAATACAACATGATATATCAAAATTACAAGACCAAGTACAACAAATTTCACTCTCACTAAAGGTAAATGAAGACAAGATGAATGGCGTGGAAGCTAATATGAATGGTATGCAAGTTAAGATGAATGGCGTGGAAGCTAAGATGGATGGCATGGAAGCTAAGATGAATGGCATGGATGCTAAGAAGAATGGCATGGACAATAAGATGGAAGAATTGAAGATAAATTTGAATAAGTTGCTACAAGAAATGGTCACTAAGGCTGAAAGGGTAGTAAAGGAAACTCATGACGAGAACAAAGGAAATGTTAATCATGATTTCATAGACTCTAATGTTGGATTGAAGACCCACCATGTTCCAAAAATCGATATGAGGAAGTTTGATGAAAAGGATCCCGGAACATGGATACTATAGATGCAGCAATTTTTCGATCTCCATAATGTGCAAAACACACAAAAGGTACGTATTGCAACTTTATATTTGAAACCAAATCAGTTGGTATGGTATCAATGGCTTTGCTCTTGTAAACAAATTGTCACTTGGGCAATTTTTACGGAAGAAATGATAGCACATTATGAGGATACAAAAAGAAACACCTTTTTTATCCAATTGATAAATCTCAAACAAAAGGGTTCAATGATGGAGCACATTGAGGACTTCCAAAAATTGAACATAAAGGTAAAAGATATTCCAGAGCAGCATAGGATTGATGTGTTCATAGGGACTTTAAAGGATAATATCCAACATGAGGTTCGCCTTTGGGAACCTGATTCATTGGAGAAGGCATTCATATTAGCAAGAAAAATGGAAAGCAAAATTATGGCGACCAGGAAGCCTACCACTCACAACTATAAAGATGGACGTGTTGTTGCCCCTATCCTTCCACAACCTACAAGGTTGACACTACAACAATTGGAAGAAAAAAGAGCAAAAGGGCTTTGTTATGGTTGTGATAGCAAATACACTAAAGGTCATAAATGTGCTGGGAAGAAATTATTCTACATAGATTATGAAGAGGAGGAAGAAAAGGAACAAGAAATGTCAAAACAAGAGGATATCCTCCAGGAACAAACCCTAGATAAAGAAGAAATGAATCCGACCATATCTTGTAATGCATTGGCCGGAATTACCACTCGTCAAACTATCAAGATAGAAGGACATATCAAGAAGAAAAAGGTAATAGTGTTGATTGATTGGGGAAGTACCCATAATTTTATCCATTTTAAGATAGCAAAGGAATTGAATTTCTTCCTATATCCAGCACCAGAGTGTCAAGTGAGGGTTGCAAGTGGAGGAACCATAAATTGCTCTAGAAAGTGCCATAATATCAAGCTATCCATGGGAGAATATGTATTGAATAGCCCAATGTTTTCCATTCCAATGGGTGGTGTTGATGTTGTACTAGGAGTCCAATGGCTATAATACTTGGGTACAATAGCTTTTAATTTTCAAGAACTTTTCATGAATTTTGTGCGGAAGGAAAGAATTTGAATTAAGGGGTATTGCAAGGAAACCGAGAAAGATAATCAACTCTAACGGTATGACAAAGCTTCTAAAAAAAGAACAACGAGGTGTAATTGCACAATTATGTTCGCTACAAGTTCCCACATCGAAATCATCTATTTCTCCAGATCTCCAAAAAGTCTTGGACAATCATTCCAAGGTATTTGAGACTCCCAAAGGTCTCCCACCTATTCATGATAATGATCATGCTATTCATTTGAATCAAGGAAGTGTTCCTCCAAACATCGGGCCGTACAGATTTCTCTATGCCCAAAAGAGTGAAACTGAACGTATGGTTGCAGAAATGCTAGAGGCTAGTATAATTCAACCTAGTCAAAGTTCTTTCTCTTCTCCAGTAGTATTGGTGCACAAGAAGGATGGATTATGGCCCAAACATCGGGCCGTACAGATATCTCTATGCCCAAAAGAGTGAAACTGAACGTATGGTTGCAGAAATGCTAGAGGCTAGTATAATTCAACCTAGTCAAAGTTCTTTCTCTTCTCCAGTAGTATTGGTGCACAAGAAGGATGGATGATGGCGCATGTGTCCGGATTATAGGGAGCTCAACAAGCTCACTATTAAAGATAAATTTCCCATTCCTATCATTGATGAATTATTGGATGAATTGCATGGATCAATTTACTACACCAAGTTGGATCTTCATTCAGGATATCATCAAATCATAATGAAGACTGAAGACATTCCAAAAACAGCGTTTAGAACTCATGAGGATCATTATGAATTTTTGTTCATGTCTTTTGGCCTTACCAATGCCCCTTCTACATTTCAAGGTTTGATGAATTCCATTTTCAAACCCTTCCTTCGAAAATTTGTGTTAGTATTTTTTGATGATATACTAATCTACAGCAAGTCTTGGAAGGATCATGTTGAACATGTTGGCAGGGTGCTCAAACTATTGGAGGAGAAACAATTATATGCAAAAAGCTCCAAATGTTTCTTTGGAGCACAAGAGGTGGGATATCTAGGTCATATTGTATCTCATGAAGGTGTTAAGGTAGACCCTAGCAAAATTAAAGCCATCAAGGAATGGAAAATCCCCACATCCATAAAGCATCTGCAAAGATTTTTCGGGTTGACAAAGTATTATCACAAGTTTGTTAAGAATTATGGGAGAATAGTAGCACCTCTAACAACATTATTGAAGAAAGATGCATTTTAATGGACTCCAAAAGCAACAAAGGTCTTTGAACATCTTAAAGAGGCAATGTGCCAAGCACCGGTCTTAGCTACGCCGGACTTCACAAAAACCTTTATTGTGGAATGTGATGCTTCAGCAAATGGAATTGGAGCTATTTTAATGCACGATGAAAGACCCATTGCTTTCAAAAGTCGTCCAATCAAGGGAAAGTATTTACACAAAGCTATTTATGAGAAAGAAATGTTGCCAATACTACATGCACTTAAGAAATGGTGACCCTACCTAATGGGAAGACACTTCAAAGTAAAAACGGATCATGATAGTCTTAAATATTTTTTAAAACAAAGATTATCCTCTGAAGAGCAACAAAAATGGGTCACAAAGATGTTGGGTTATAACTTTGAAATCATCTACAAAAAAGGGAAGCAAAATGTTGTGGCAGATGCACTCTCAAGAAAAGATGAAGATGTGGAAGCATTGTTGTGCACCATTTCTATTATCCAACCAGATTGGATAAACGAAGCAAGGGAGGAATGGAAGAACGACAAAGAAGTGTGGGCACTCATTCGAAAGTTACAACAAGATCCCAATACATCTGATACATTTAGTTGGAAAAATAATTCGTTATGGTACAAAGATCGCTTATACCTATGTAAGAATTCCCAACTCTAAACAAAAGATTCTTATGGAATTGCACACTTCTCCCTTAGGAGGGCACTTGGGATTTTTAAAAACTTACCACAGGGTTAAGAAGGAATTTTTTTGGGATGGCCTTAAATCGAATATTCAAAAGTTTGTGGCAGAATGTTTGGTTTGCCAACAAAATAAAGTTGAAACAATTAAGACCCCAGGTCTATTAAAACCTTTATCCATTCCAAGCCAACGTTGGGAGGAGGTTTCAATGGATTTTATCACAGGTTTACCCAAATTCGAAGGAAAGAGTGTCATCATGGTGGTAGCTGACAGACTTACCAAAAATGAACACTTTTGTGCATTATCACATTCATTTAAAGCCAGTACAGTTTCTACTGCATTTATGGAAACAATTCAAAAGCTACATGGAAACCCAAAGATTATTGTAAGCGACAGATATCCCATTTTCACTGGAAATTTTTGGATAGAATTATTTTCTTGTCTCCGTACTCAGTTAGCTCATAGCTCATCTTACCATCCTCAATCTGATGGGCAAACTGAGATGGTAAATAAATGTTTGGAAGGATATCTTCGTTGCTTTGTATCTGATAAACAGACACAATGGGTCAAATGGTTGCCTCTAGCTGAATGGTGGTATAACACTTCCTTCCATACTGCAACAAAAATGACCCCATTTATGGCACTTTATGGATATCATCCACCATCCATCACATCATATTTACAAGAAAATTCTAAGGTTGAAGCAGTGGAACATCACATCGAGCATCAACAACAAGTTCTCCAACTCTTAAAGGATAACCTCACGTTGGCGCAGAATAGAATGAAACAACAAGTAGATCAACATCGCAGCGAAAGAAGTTTTGATGTAGGTGACTGGGTATTCCTATGGCTACAACCATATAAACAAATTTCCCTCAAGCAAGCTAAGAAGGATAATAAATTATCACCAAAGTATTATGGTCCGTACAAGGTGTTGCAAAAGATTGGTACTATGGCATACAAATTGGAGCTTCCTGCAGCTTCTCGAGTGCACCTAGTTTTTCATGTTTCATGTTTAAAGAAGGTTATAGGCGACAAGCACCCAGTTCAAACAATATTGCGAGAACTTGACAACGAAGGAAAAATTATACTGGAACAGGGAGCAGTCACAGAAACAAGAACTTGATAGCTACGAAATCGATCAATTTCGAAGTATCTTATCAAGTGGAAGAACTTGTCCGCTGAAGATTCCACATGGGAGTAAGATAATTTTATACAGAAACATCCAGAACTACTCAAGCGTTGAGAACAACGCTTTTTGGAAGGAGGGGGGCATGTTAGGCCCCTATAATACTAGTGATTCCCCCATTACTATTGTCATTGTATCCTTTATTGTTATTATTGTGCCCCTATTGTCCCCATATTGTTATTAGTATGCCCCATAGAAACCCACTATTGTTATTTTTGTGCCCTTATGTTATTACTGTTATGTCGGCTTGATTATATTGTGACCCCTTAGACTCCATGTTAAATTGGAAACTAGGGACAAACTCCATGTGGGTCATCTTATTTATGGCAGCTGATATTTTTATTGGATCCCTCTCATCGACAGGTGTAGGATTGATCTAGAGATCATCCGATTCCGATAAGTATTTATGAAGTTATGAATTTATTTATGTTATGGACAAATTGTTAAGTCGACCAGCATCTTACGTAGGCCCAGAAGCCCAATAGACATGTCTATTCATCATCTACGTTTTTAGTATAAATAAGTGTGGACTTGAAGTCATTTACACACACCTCTTCATGTGTAGTCTCCTCTTCTCCACGTCTGGGTCTTTGGTGAAGGAGAGAGACACCATGAGTGATACGCTGGTCTTCAAGTGATGCCCTAGCTGTTGTACGTTGCCCTAGCCGTAGAGATCTGAACGCAGTCAAGGGAGGCATTGATATGTTGTCCAAGAAGCCTTCATATGCTGCCTGTAGCAGCCTAAACGTAGACCTATTCATGCAGTCAATGGAGGAAGTAGAGTCGCAGTCATCAAGCATAGAAGAAGCCGTAGGAGATCTGGCCGCAGTTGAAAGGAGACCTATAGCTGCCAAGCCAATACGCAGTGTGAAGGTTCACGCAGCCCTAAACTACAGCCACGTCCCTAGATGCTATAAAGGAGAAGACGTTATGTATGCACAACACCTATATGTTGTCATAATACGCATACACAGTTATGGAAACTATACGCACAGTGTGGACAGTCTATATGCTTAGTTATGGAAAATATACGCTGTCACCTGATATGCATACGCAGTTATGCACGCACAACACATACACTGTCATGATATATACGCACAATCTATGCGCATTCATATGCAGTTAATAGACTCTTATGCACAGGTCGTAGAGACACTTATACGTTGGTAATAAAGAAATTTATACAGACATCCTTGCAATGAGGTTTGGGATCTCGGATGCCTCTGAAATCTCAAGGAAAATTACAGTGAGCAGTTACAGGATAAATGTCGGAAGTCTGTCCACTATAATGATCACACAGTCATGGGAATGAAGCTGCAAGCAAGATTTTAAAAGTCGCAGTCATAATAATGAAGCTGCAGGAAAGGTTGTCAAAGCCGCAGTCATAATTATGAAGCTACAGGCAAGGTTGTCAAAGCCGCAGTCATAGTACTAGTCAAGGTTGTCAAAGCCGCAGTCCTGGTAATGGAACCGCAACAAAGACATGAAACAGTAGTCAAGCAAATCAAATAGAGTCACAGTCAAGTTCATATTACTGTCTTGCTATGACTTAATGATGAGATAAGGATTGATGAGGAAATCCTTGGCACATGTATCATCAATGTATTCCTGTGGCAAGAGGATCTACGAAATCCTACAGCAGCATGATAGATGAGATCATGGGCAGCATGATGATGAATGAGATCATGAGCATGGGCAGCTTGATGATGAATAAGACCATGGAAGATGCAGCATGATGAGCAGCATGAAGATGAGAGCAGCTCAGTCATCAAGGTTCAGCACATGTGACAGTACAGCATGGTGTCACACGATTATGTGCAGTAAATGGGCGAGATGCAGCACTAAGATAGGTGAAGGAGTCACCTATTGTAAATGTACTATCTCTCTCACTTTCTCTGCTGAACTTTGAAGAACATAAAAGAAGAATTGATTAAGGGTTTCCCCACATTGTGGGGTTTGTCCCTGGCTAGTGCCACATCTTGTGTCCTCTTGTCTTGGCTTGTCTTCTGCAATTTATATTTATGTTCTATAGGCAGTTTACTTTATGCTGATGTGATTGCTAATTTGGAAAAGCTACTGTGAAAATCAAATAAATTGCTCTAGCATAGAACATACCTAAAATTAACATGGAATCAGAGCTGAGGTGAAGACAATGCCCAAGCAAGAGTGAAAGAGCAATCACTGACAACAGTTGGGACAGGACAAAAGGATCAATGGGTTGCTCATCCCTCTTCTAATTCACTAAGGGTGAAGTCGAAGCAAAGAATATTATCAGAATGGCGCAGTGGAATTTCTGATAGCCTACCTAAAGATCACTTCATTGGGAAGTTTGGATCTAAGGATGGAAGTAAAAGCATATGCCTTGGTTACAATAAGTTCGTCCATTATGCGAAGGAATGTCTGAATGGCAGAGACACTTCTCTTCATGAAGATAAACAAATCATTCTAGGGTCAAGGGAATGACAAGTAATGCAGGTCATCAAGGAAATGGTCGACTCCTCAAAGAAAGCAAGGAACCCCAGAATCTCTTTTATCTACCTGATCGCAAGAAGAACCTGGTGTCCATCTCGGAAATGGAAGTCAAAGCTTTCAGGGTGGCACTCATCGATGGAAAGGTACGTGTTTAAAAATAGATTTTTCAAAGATGTTTTAGAGTTCAGGGTTGTATCAAGACCACTGGGGACCATGTCCATTGACACAGCACCTGAGATCTGTGAGTCAGATGGTGACAGGGATGCCTGAATTCAAAAGGAGCATGAAGGTACATGTCTGAGATGTACCGAAGGAAAATCTTATAAGGGGACCATTCCCCTCATGCCACAGGTCCACAGGTTTGGAACAAACAGAGGAATTTGAGATTCATGATCAGGAATCTCATGTATACAGGTGGTAGAAATCCCTCTATGGCTTGAAGCAAAACACCCCGAGCATAGTATGAGAGGATCAACAACTGTCTGATGAAGCTGAGATTCACTAGGAGTGAAATCGATCCAAACCACCCAAAGGTTGTGGATGACAGACCTCTCATACTGGCACCTATGTCTGACAAGTGCAGACCCTCTCATTTGTAGAAGACAAAGGGAGTTGGATTCCGAATATGGAAAGATAAACTGCAAGCCTGTGACTACCTCGAGGATCTTAACTTTCAGAAGTTATATGGTAGTGATGTTGGACTAGATTTGGGAAATGCCTCTGAGTTTCATAAACTCATTCGTGTTGATGTTCTTCGTGAACCTCTGTCCGGATATATGTTTTGCAGTTAGTATGGTGAGTTCATATTTGGTTGAGCTTCACTAGATTGGTGCCTGGAATCTTCTGAGATATCTTCAGAGCACAATCTCTCATGGATTGAGATACACTTCCTGGAATATCTCAAATGCTGAGTGGGCAGGCAGTGTGGAGGATCACTAAAGCACTTCTCAGTGCTGGTTCTCATTGGGATCTGCTTCGATATCATGGATGAGTAGAAAGGAGAAGTCGATTGTTATAAGTACCGCCAAGACCGGATACATAACTATGAGCATGACCTCGTATGAAGTTCCCTGGTTGTGGAAACTCTTCAGTGAGTACACATGATGAATACCATTGTGATTCTCTGTGACAACCAGGGGTGGGATTCGATTATTGAGGAATCCTGTATTCAACGATTGCTCCAGCAGATAGACATCAGATACTGCCTTATCTGGGATATGGTAAGTTGATGAGCAAGGAGGCTCCATCACATTAAGATGATGTACAGATTGCTACACTTTGACAAAGCCCTGGGGGAAAGATCAAATTTGTGATTTTCCCAAACGACTTGGAGTCATCGAGAGACCCTTGTACAAAGGTCCTGCATGTTGCATACATTGAGCTTTGGGAGCTCTGGGGGCTTGCGGTTCTTACTGGAGAAACATACAACCACAAGATGACTCACCCTCCCCTGGTGGTGCGCACTGAGACAAGATGATTCGCTCTCTTGTGGGACAGGATGATTCGCTCTCCTATGTAGCGGGATGATTAGTTCTCCTGTGAGGTCTGGATGATGTGTTCTCCATGACAATTGTGTAGCAGGATGATTAGTTCTCCTATGAGGTTTGGATGATGTGTTATCCATGACGATTGTGCAACAGGATGATTAGTTCTCTTGTGAGGTGTGGATGATGTGTTCTCCATAACGATTATGTAGCAGGATGATTAACTCTCGTGTGAGGCCTGGATGATGTGTTCTCCATAGCGATTGTGTAGCAGGATGATTAGTTCTCCTATAAGGACAGGATTGATTAAGTTCTCCTGTCGAGGCATCCTACCTATGCAGTCTAGGACTCATGGGAAGTACCTCTCATCTGATCAATGAGTAGGGAAATGAAGATAGGGACCATAGTAGTACCGATGGACGCATCATTGTATCTACTGTACTCCCTATGCTAGGATGACCTTCATTGATCTGGGATAAATGATACTGGTCTGGGACCAATTGTAGGAGTTGTACCTACTATGACGCTGACTTCGGGTCGGTTGAGACTGGTCTAGGACCAGTGGTACATACTCTGAGACTGACTTCGGGTCAGTATAGGACTGGTCTGGGACCAGTGAGAGTGGTACATACTATGATGCTGACTTCGGGTCGATTGAGACTGGTCTGGGACTAGTGGTACACACTCTGAGATTGATGATACTGGTCTGGGACCAGTGGTAGGAGTGGTACCCACTATGACACTGACTTTGGGTCGGTTGAGACTGGTCTGGGACCAGTGGTACACACTCTGAGACTAACTTTGGGTCAGTGGAGAATGGTATGAAACATTCTCGATCAATTCTTCTTCTTCATAGTTGAGCAGAGTAGAGCCAGCAGAGCTGAGCAAAGCTGGGGAGAGTAGTGCAAGGCACTGATGGCAGAGATAGTACAGTCGGACATATGGATCAGCGGATGGAGTTCTCCCTAGTTGAGAGGGAGTGTTAAATTGGCAACTAGGGCCAAACTCCATGTGGGTCAGCTTATTTATGGCAGCTGATATTTTTATTGAATCCCTCTCATCGAGAGGTGTAGGATTGATATAAATATCATCCGATTCCGATAAGTATTTATGAAGTTATGAATTTATTTATGTTATGGACAAATTGTCAAGTCAACCAGCATCTTACGTAGGCCCAGAAGCCCAATAGACGTGTTTATTCATCATCTACATTTTCAGTATAAATAAATGTGGACTTGAAGTCATTTACACACACCTCTTCATGTGTAGTCTCCTCCTCTCCACGTCTAGGTCTTTGGTGAAGGAGAGAGACACCATGAGTGATACGCTGGTCTTCAAGTGATGCCCTCGCTGCTGTACGTTGCCCTAGCTGCAGAGATCTGAACGCAGTCAAGGGAGGCCATGATGCGCTGTCCAAGAAGCCTTCATACGCTGCCTGCAGTAGCCTAAACACAGACCTGTTCACGCAGTCAATGGAGGAAGAAGAGCCGTAGTCATCAAGCATAGAAGAAGCCGCAGGAGATCTGGCCGCAGTTGAAAGGAGACCTGTAGTTGCCAAGCCAATATGCAGTGTGAAGGTTCACGCAGCCCTAAACTACAGCCACATCCCTAAACGCTGTAGAGGAGAAGACGTTATGTATGCACAACACCTATACACTGTCATGATACGCATACGCAGTTATGGAAACTATACGCACAGCGTGGACAGTCTATACGCTCAGTTATAGAAACTATACGTTGTCACCTGATACGCATACGCAGTTATACACGCACATCACACATACACTGTCATGATATATACACACAATCTATGCACAGTCATACGCAATTAATAGAGACTCTTATGCACAGGTCGTAGAGACACTTATACGTTGGTAATAAAGAAATTTATACAGACATCTTTGCAATGAGGTTTGGGATCTCGGATGCCTCTGAAATCTCAAGGAAAATTACAGTGAGCAGTTAGAGGATAAATGTCGGAAGTCTGTCCACTATAATGATCACACAGTCATGGGAATGAAGCTGTAGGCAAGGTTGTCAAAGCCGCAGTTATAATAATGAAGCTGCAGGCAAGGATGTCAAAGCCGCAGTCATAGTAGTAGTCAAGGTTGTCAAAGCCGTAGTCCTGGTAATGGAAACACAACAAAGACATGAAACAGTAGTCAAGCAAATCAAATAGAGTCACAGTCAAGTTCATATTACTGTCTTGCTATGACTCAATGATGAGATAAGGATTCGATGAGGAAATCCTTGGCACATGTATCATCAACGTATTCATGTGGCAAGAGGATCTACGAAATCCTACAGCAGCATGATAGATGAGATCATGGGCAGCATGATAGATGAGATCATGGGCAGCATGATGATGAATGAGATCATGAGCATGGGCAGCTTGATGAGGAATAAGACCATGGAAGATGTAGCATGAAGATGAGAGCAGCTCAGTCATCAAGGTTCAACACATGTGATAGTACAGCATGGTGTCACACGGTTATGTGCAGCAAATGGACGAGATGCAGCACTAAGATAGGTGAAGGAGTCACCTTAGAGAATCAGTTGAAGCAATATGTCTTCAACTGATCTCATGTGATATCAAAAGTCAAGTATGGACTTCTATTGTAAATGTACTATCTCTCTCACTTTCTCTGCTAAACTTTGAAGAACATAAAAGAAGAATTGATCAAGGGTTTCCCCACATTGTGGAGTTTGTCCCTGGCTAGCACCACATCTTGTGTCCTCTTGTCTTGGCTTGTCTTCTGCGATTTATATTTATGTTCTATCTGCAGTTTACTTTATGCTAGTGTGATTGCTAATTTGGAAAAGATACTGTGAAAATCAAATAAATTGCTCTAGCATAGAACATACCTAAAATTAACACTACAATATATAGAAGGGAGGTTTAGTCATTTGTATCATCTAAGAATTTTTCATTTGTGTAATGTAAAGGAGGTTGCCCCTTCGAAGAGGCTTATTTCTAAGGCGTTGGTCTATCTTTTCTATCTTTTTGTGAGCTGGTTTTATAATAGTGATCCAATCCAAAGTGATGATGCTAAAATGAAATCACATCACTTGTATTTATACCACTAAGGAGTTTAATTTAGCTAATTAGGCCTCATTTAGCCCCTAGAATAAAATAATGTGCAAGATAACTAACTTTTGGTGACAAGCCCACCAAACTAGCTCACAAACAAAAGAATAAGTCTCTGAAGAGGTCGACTGATAAATAATGCATGTCGTTGGGCCTTAGAGGAGGCCTGCTAAAGTCCATAGGTGCTAAAATGTGAAATAGGACTCCCAAACGCACTGGACAAGGGAGTGACCCCTTGTTCTCCAAGTAGTAAATTTTTGGTGCTCCCAAGTGGGTGTGCGGGCACACAGTGTCCTCATGGGTCTCCAAATAAGTTGAATATGTCTGTAGACCATCTGCAAGGGCTCAGATGATGGTATAAGTGATGCCACATCATCATATAAGTCTTGGGTCATTTGCCAAGTGCATAATGTAGTTGTGGGGTCCGTTGGGCATGGTGAACTAGGTGAATCTTCCTCGTCCAATAGGTGAACCATAAGCGATCTATGAATGACTCTGGGGATCCATGTGGTGGTACCTATTGCTGCGGAGAACCATGGCTCTCTACACACACCCTCACGTGCCAATGTAGCGCTCTGGAGGGTTAGGACCTTGTATCGGGAGACCATTTGTAATCCTGCATAAGATCCAATGCGTCCCCTCACCTTCCAGCATATAAATCATTAAAGTAATCAGTAAAAGAGTTTACAAACCATGGACAATGAGTGGGCACTTCATAATGGCATGCCCTTCCATAGTGGGCTTTGGCATGTGCCAATGTCTCCAAGCTCCAAGAGGGGTTAACCAATCATCCTATTAGATGGTTTCTACTTCTAAAGGGGGTGATATGTTCATGGTACATCCATCAAATGGTGGTGGCATGTGATATAATGATGGAGTAGAGTAGGGAACAAAGGGGAACAACCTGGGTCACACCCCATGGCACAAGGATAGCTAATAAAGGGAAGCCCATACTTGGGTAAATAATGTGTAGGAGGGAGCAATCGTGGTACATGAGTTACCCCTGCCTTAATTTTTCTACCCTTCATCAAATGTCTTTTGTCTTTTGTGATTTTCTTTGGTTAACAGCTCAGGGCTCAAATGAATGAAAGCATGACGTGCAAAGTATAGCAGTGGATACCCCCTTTAAGGTGGGGTCGTTCATCGCCCACCAGGGGTTGGGACAATCATGGGTTCCTGAATGATAAAGGAGACTCATCAAAGGCCTCTAGGAACCAAGGTGGTGGCTATGAAAGGGGAAGAGCTCATGTAATGGCTTTTGCCCATGAGCTAAATGTGTTTGTCCCAACCATCTTTTGCATTTTGTGGGCATCATTCCACACCCGACCTAAGATGTGGGCAAGGGGAGGGAGTGGTTGACCCTATGTGGACCCAGTGGAGGAATGCAGACCCAGGTGGGGAGAAGTGGTGAAAGGGGGTATAATGAGCCGAAGGGGAATGATATATATGAATTGGGGAGTGGGGCCACGCACCAAAAATTGAGGTTTCTCATGTAATACCATCCCAGAAGCCCAAAGGCCAATAAAAGAGATCCCATGGGACTAGGGTTCAAGGTTAACACCCCAAAAGAGATCTAGGGGACAAGAGCACAGGGGTAGTCCACTCTTTCCGCCGAATCCCCCCATTAGTCCATGCTCAATAATTTCCATGATAAGTAAACTAAAGTACTCAATTACCAAATGACAAGACATACCTTTAGGTTTAGGAGGCCCACCTTCAAACATATGATAATGACGGATGGGTGAGGAACCACATGACTAACTCAAGGGGCGGAGAAATAACACATCGAGCTAGTTGGGGCTACAAGGGGTTGCTGGCTGCCTGCTGAGAACCATCATGGAGAAAAAAAATTCTCCTAGGGATATCACCCACAAAATGGTGGGTAACGTGCGTACTATAGGCTCATTTGTGGTTTTTCTCATTTATTTTCAAAGCACACTTTACAAGCAAGCATACACTTTTTAGCATCATCTCTTTTCAATAAGTTTATGGTTTATTGCGTTTACTTGGAGCAGTTTACAATTCCATCCATTTATGAAGCTTGTGTTTACATGTCTTGTACAACTTTGATAGAAATTTTTTAAGTTATATCATTGTGAGCATTCCCATTTACTTGAGGCAATTCCTCTTTTGCAAAGAAAACTTGCATCACTTTAATTCACTTACAAGCTAATTTCCTTTTTCCAATTGAAGTTACATTTTGCAATTTACTTTGAGCATTATCTTATTTCCATTATTTTGAAGCATTACAAATCTCTTTGGGAAAACTTATTTGCATTTCATTTAGGCATTTTAGCATAGTTTTCATTTTAACTCAATTAACCTTCAAGCATAAGCTTGGTTGATAGACATCATAGGAAAAAAACTTACTTGGAAAATTCTTCCAACTGGTACAAAGTAAGGTAAAGAGTGTGTGACCCTGCAGTTATGAAGGTGGCTTGTCCCCTTGTAGGAACGAAGGCACATGCTGGCTCATAAGACTGAAGGGAAGGGTATCGTTAATGAAACCATAGTGTCCTCCGGCCCTCTTTCTTATATGTTGATCAGTGGTTGTCATTGATGTCAACCCAAGCAACACCAGGGGCTACCCCGATCTTGCATGGGAATTTTGACTTGACAACTTACTCTATTCTGAGTCAAGGATCTTCTAGATGGATTCTACTCGTCGAGATATTTTCGTTGATATATGAAACGCCACGTAATTCTTCACGATTTGAGAGATATTCGTTTTGAAGTTAGAAACCCCAGTTAGTGGGCTAAAACCCTATGGGGTTGTGGCATGGCACTCATAATTGGTTGTGGTCATTGAATAGTCAATAAGTAATAATATTTTTTTGCTGCTAAAATCCCTCCAATGTTCACTTGTTGAGGACCCTCTCAACTCAAGACATTCATATAACTAGTGACCCTCATATCCTCCTCTATTAGGGATTTTGTGGTTTCAAACAGGTCATCGTGGAATTTTGGCTATCATTTTTTTCTTAAGAAGCTTTAGAAGCTGAAATTAAAACCCATTTGAGCATAAATATTGATGAACCTCGTGACCAAATCTCAGATCTTGGTTCTTTATATTTTCGGAGATATGATCTGAGGAAGTTAGGGTTTTTGCAAGCTCCCGAATTCCATCTCAAACAGGTGACTTTGGGAAAATTGTCATAACTTTCTCTCTAAATATTGGATTCAAATTTCATAAATTGTGACAGAAAGAGGACGGACTGTAGTTTGTTGGGTATTGTTTTCAGGGCCGAAGGTCACAACAATGACATGTGGCACTTCGTACAAGTTCGCTCTACTAAACCATTCTATAATCAAGTCATCATGGGAGATTGGCCACAACTCTTTCTTGAAGAATCCAATCTTAATCAGACCTGTGGGGTTGGAAAGAGGACTCAGAGGGCTACCACAAGACAACAACTCAAACGCTATAGATCCGAAATTACATAGATACAACAGATTCAATATCGAGCTCCTAGAAGGCAAGAAAAATCATGCATTCAAGGATCACTGCAGTAAGGACCACACATCAACAGTCAAGGGTAAGTCTCCTACAACAAGGTATGTATGATTAGTGTTTACATTTGAATTTTGAGTATCATCTCTGACATATGTTTTTGCAGGACAACATAAGTATATACAGGGTCTCGGTTATATCTCTATGTCTCTATATGTCACAGTTAGTTTTGATACCACATTTCAGATGTCCTATTCTTGATACTACACATTTGATGCTACATATTCTTGATGCTACACCAAGTCTGCTAAATCTATATGATGTTGTAAGTTCATGTTACTTGTCTTGTCATAGTTGATAGAATGGTCTTTGTTGTTGTACTTAGAACTTGGTCTATCACAAGTCTAAGATTTGTCATTAGTTTTTATTGTATATATCTTTAGGTCAAGTTTTGGATATAGTCTTGCATAGAGTCCAGGCCTATATCAAGAGTGGGAGTCTTTGTCTACTGCTGCAACAAGTCAACAACGAAAGTGGCAAGCACACTTCAAGTACGCATTGTAATTTTAATTTGTATTTGTTCATTATTATGCACTTACATGTGTTTTGCAAGAAGAGGTAAGTTGAAGGGTATTTTGTTTTGTTTTGGGATTTGTTTCGCTGGGCAAATTTTGCATGCAGGTAGAAGAAGATTCAAGTACAACATCAAGCAAGAATTCAAGAGCAGAAGTATCAAATCAAAGGAAGCATTGTAGCGGAACATTCTTGAAGACATGACAGCCATCTAGAAATTGTGAAGTATTGTTAAGGCCAAGAGTCATCATTGTAAAGTTGTAAAAGAGTCATTTATAAAAGAGTCATCATTGTAAAATTGTAAAAGAGTCATCATTGTAAAGATTGTGAAAGAGTCGTTTTGCCTAGAGTTGAAGAGGCAGTGTTGGGAAGTATAGGAGTCACTGTTGGGATGATGTCATGGTTGGGTTGCAGGTCATAGAGTGATTGGGTATTTGGTCAAGTACACGAAAATCATTGTACATCTTATTGTATCGTGGATTGTTGTCCCTAGTTTGGGAATCCACAGTCTTGTGTTATTTCAGTCATTATAGGGTGGCAGGGAGGTGCTAGGCAGGTGTATGAAGTCGCCTATAAGTTGGGGCCTATGAACACTTCAGGGTGGTAGGGTGGTGCTAGGGCGAGTTGTGGCTTGCTAGGGTGTTGGGGCATCCATTCAATTGATTACTGAAGAAACCAAGGCGTTGGGGCGTCCTTCCAGTGGGAGCTGGAGAAGAATGTTTTTCTAGAATTCTAGGAAGTTGTTGCTTTCATTTCAGTTGGGGCTAAAGATTAAAGAATTTATTAGAAAAGCGTTCGGTGGTTTTTGACCCGGAGGGGGTTTTCCACCTAAAATTCTTGTGCCTACTGTGTTATTTTATTCACTGTTATTACTACATAAACATTAATAATAATTGAAGATTAACTAATGCTCTAAAATATTTAAAAGTGCTAACTGCTCAGGAATATTGATTCACCCCCCCCCCACCCCTGGTGGTATTTCCAACAATTGGTATCAGAACTTGGTTCCTTCAATAGCGGTCTAACAACTAGAAGGAGATCATGGATTATACTAAGAATAGAGTTCCTTTGTTCAATGGAAATAACTATGCACTTTGGAGTGGAAGAATCCAGGTTCATTTGCTAGCGCAAGGATATGAAGTATGGGAAATCATTGACAAAGGCTTCACACTGACCCAGGTAAGAAAAATATGGTATATGATGCAAAGGCTAAAGATCTTATTATCAGTGGGCTTATCGAATCTGTTTATCTTAAGGTATTGAGTTGCAAAACTGCTAAAGAGGTATGGGGCAAGCTTGAAAATATATATGCATGTGACTCAAAGGTGAAAGAAGCAAAGCTTCAAATTTTCAGTGCAAAATTTGAGCAACTCAAATGAGGGAAGATGAAGATATTGCTGCATACTTTCAGCATGTTGATGAAATAACAAATACATTGGAAGGTTTGGGAGAACCTGTTGAAACGAATTGTTTGAAAGATCCTCAGAATCTTGCCAGCAAGATTTAACCCTAAGGTATTTGTCTTGGAAGATAGATCAAATGAGGATTGAAGAAGAGGATGCCACATCTCACTTAGAAACAGTGTTTGTCGTATCCAAGAAGAATAGTAAGGACAAGCAGACTCCGAAATCAAAAAATTGCAATTGTAAGGATGAGGAAAAGGAAGAAGATGAAGAAGAATTCTCAGATAAAGAATTTGCCTACTTCACATGGAAAATGAGAACAGGTAAGGGGAAATTTACATCCAAATGTCCTCACAAAAATGAGGGTGTTATGAAAGGGAAGAAAAGTCCTAAGAAGTTCAACAAGCAAGGCAAGAAGAAATGGTTTAAGAAAAGTTTCTTTTCCAAAGAAGATAGTTCCTCATCCGAAGAAGACAGTGATAATGAAGAAGAATTCAATGGAAGAGTATTATTTATGGCCAAGCACAATAAACAAGAGGCATCTGGCGAAGAAGAAGAAATGACTGAAGTCGAATTTCAAAACGAAGTAATTAGGGTTATCAAAGAGATCAAGGCCGAAAAGAAGCATGTTAACACTTTTGAAGACGAATTGAAGACAAAAAGGGAACAAGTCCTCAATCTTAAAATCAAGGTTGAAGAATACAAACGAATTGAAGAATCACTCAGGGAAGAAGTAAGGAAAGAAACAAGGAGAGAGAAGCATTGGAAGCTGAAATGGTTTCTCTACGAAAGAAGTAAAAAATGGAAAAACTTTTCAAAACTACGCCAAATGTTCAAAGACTTTGGACGAACTCATCAACAACCAACGAACATACAACGATAAGCCTAGTCTTGGTTACAAAGAAAAAATTGAAAAGAAGTCGAGTCCTATGATAATTAAAGAAGATGGATATGCAAAATCTACCAAGCAAATAAATCTCTCAGCTAAATCAAGAGATCAAGACTCACAGGAAGAACCTTGGAAGACAATTCCTCGAAGAAGATTTTCTCCCAGGTACCAAGTTATCTCTTATGGTCATTGTTATTCATGTGAAAGGTTGGACATAGAGCTAGAGAATGTCGCATGTATGTTTGGAATGAATATAATTCCAAGAGATCCTTCAGAAATGGATATTCAGAACTCAACATAATATCAACAAATTTGAACATTTGAGAGACGATGTCGAATGTTACAAATGTAATAATTTTGGACATATGGCTAGGGATTGTGAAGTTCCAAACAAATACAACTATTACCGGCAAAACCATAGAAGCAAATTTGCAGGATCATGAGATAGACGCAAACAGAATCTTCTATAAATAACATCGAATGTTACAAATGTCATAACTATGGAAAAATAGCTTGTAATTGCAGGTACAAGATGGAATCAACCATGAACGAAAAGCTTGACGACGAGAATAAGAAGGTTTGAAAAGGAAAACAGGTACAGGATGAACAAGTACAAGATGAGCAAGAAAAGCAAGAAGGCAATAAAGTCCCAACAATTATTCTTTCACGATTCGTAACGGATTGTGAGGAATCAACAGCTGCTTCAGTTAATGACTCGAGTCAAGACGGTCCGTTAAATGACACTATTCTGAACAATTCAGCTTATCGACTCCTAGAAATTTGAAGATGAGGAGTCTATGAAACAATATATGACACAAGTCTACGATTGATAGACAGGTAGTTTGAACAAGATGGCAATTTCATTACATGTTCAAGGGGAGAAGAATAGTTGAAGTATTACATATTCAAGAAAGGAAGCGCTGACAAGCAATCTCTATGTGAAATTGGATCAAGACAATCTAACGATTATCAAGATATCTCAGCAGGATAAAGGAATATTCATATATCAAATCAAGTACATCAAGGAAATGCTCAAGAAATTCCAAATGGAAGATTGCAAGCCAGTCCTTACCCCCATGGTAACAGGTTGCAAGTTAAGCTTAGAAGACTCATCAAAGGATGTGGACCAAAGGTTGTATAGATCCATAATTGGTAGTCTCCTATATGTGACAGCCTCCCGGCCAGATGTGATGTAGGCAATTGGGCAAGTAGCACGATTCCAAGCAGCACCAAAAGAATCTCATATCATTGCCATCAAAGGAATTCTTCGATATCTTAAGGGCACAGCGGAATATGGTCTCTGGATTACCAAAGGAAATGATCTGGTCATCCAAGCTTATACAGATGCAGATTGGGCAGGAAGTGTTGATGATCGTAAGAGTACTAGTGGAGCAGTGTTCTACCTAGGTGGTTGCCTTGTCTCATGGTTAAGTAAAAAGCAGTCTTCAATCTCATTATCCACAGTGGAAGCATAATACATTGCGGCAGCAACTTGTTGTACTCAAGTTCTCTAGATGAAGCAAACCTTGCAAGATCTTCAAGTTAAGTTCGATGAGCCTATTCCCATATTTTGAAATAACACCAGTGCCATCAGTATCTTCAAGAATCGTGTGATGCATTCCAAAACAAAGCACATTCCGATCAAATATCATTTCGTTAGAGAGCAGGTCGCCGAAAAGAATATCAAGCTTGAATATGTTGGCACAAAGGAACAAATTGTTGACATCTTTACCAAACCATTACCTCGTGAAGCATTTGAGTATCTTCACCAAAATCTTGGGATTCTCCCAAGTTCTCATTAGAATCTTTCTCTTATCTAACTAAGTAGAAAGGGGGAGTGGAGGTGTGTACAGGTCCGCAAGATGACAGTTTGTCAGGGGGAGTTACCCTTTGCCATTGATGACAAAGGGGGAGAGAAGGAAGTAGGAAGAGGTGTCATGATCGCAGGGGGAGTACTTGTGTTTCCATCAATGCCAAAGGGGGAGATTGTTGATCAGTGGTTGTCATTGATGTCAACCCAAGCAACACCAAGGGCTACCCCGATCTTGCATGGGAATTTTGACTTGACAACTTACTCTATTATGAGTCAAGCATCTTCTAGATGGATTCTACTCGTCGAGAAGTTTCCGTTGATATATGGCACGCCATGTAATTCTTCATGATTTGAGAGATATTCGTATTTGAAGTTAGTAACCCCAGTTAGTGGGCTAAAACCTTATGGGGTTGTGGCATGGCAATCATAATTGGTTGTGTTCATTGAATAGTCAATAATTAATAATGATTTTTTTCTCCTAAAATCCCTCCAACGTTCACTTGTTGTGGACCCTCTCAACTCAGGACATTCATATAAACAGTGACCCTCATATCCTCCTCTAGTAGGGATTTTGTGGTTTCAAACAGGTCAATGTGGCATTTTCGCTATAACGTTTTTTCTGGGAACCTTCAGAAACTGAAACTAAAACCCATTTGAACCGAAATCTTGATGAACCTCGTGACCGACTTTCAGATCTCGGTTCGCTATATTTTCGAAGATATGATCCAAGGAAGTTAGGGTTTTTGCAAGCTCCCAAATTCCATATCAAACAGATGATGTTGGGAAAATCGTCATAACTTTCTCTCTGAGCATTGGATACAAATTTTGTAAAAAGTGACAAAAAGAGGACGGACTGTAGTTTGTTGGGTATTGTTTTCAGGGTTGAAGGTCGCAACAGTGATACATGGCACTTCATACAAGTTCGCTCTATTGAAATAGTCTATAATCAAGTCATCGTGGGAGATAGGGCATAACTCTTTCTTGAAGAATCCAATCTTGATCAGCCTTGTGGGGTTGGAAAGAGGACTCAGAGAGCTACCACAGGACGAAATTTCAGACCCTGATGATCCGAAATTACAGATACAACAGATGCAATATCGAGCTCCTAGAAGGCAAGAAAAATCATGCATTCAAGGATCAATGCATTAAGGACCACACATCAATAGTCAAGGGTAACTATCCTACAGCAAGGTATGTATGATTAGTGTTTACATTTGAATTTCAAGTATCATCTCTGACATATGTTTTTGCAAGACAACGTAAGTATATACAGGGTCTCGGTTATATCTTTGTCTCTATGTGACATTGTTAGTTTTGATACCACATTTCGAATGTCTTATTCTTGATACTACACATTTGATGATACATATTCTTGATGCTAAACCAAGTATGCTAAATCTATATGATGTTGTAAGTTCATGTTACTTGTCTTGTCATAGTTGATAGAATGGTCTTTGTTGTTGTACTTAGAACTTGGTCTATCACAAGTCTAGGGTCTGTCAACAACTTTTATTGTATATATCTTTAGGTCAGTTTTGGATATAGTCTTGCATAGAGTCCGGGCCTATATCAAGAATGGGAGTCTTTGTCTACTGCTGCAACAAGTCAACAACAAAAGTGACAAGCACACTTTAGGTACACATTGTAATTTTAATTTGCATTTATTCATTATTATGCACGTACATGTGTTTTGCAAGCATAGGTAAGTTGAAGGGTATTTTGTTTTGTTTCGGGATTGGTTTCACTGGGCAAATTTTGCATGCAGGTAGAAGAAGATTCAAGTACAAAATCAAGCAAGAATTCAAGAGCAGAAGTATCAAATTAAAGGAACCATTGCAGCAGGACATCCTTGAAGACATGACAACCATAAAGATATCGTGAAGTATTGTTAAGGCCAAGAGTCATCATTGTAAAGTTGTAAAAGAGTCATTTATAAAAGAGTCATCATTGTAAAATTGTAAAAGAGTAATCACTGTAAAGATCATAAAAGAGTCATTCTGCCTAGAGTCGAAGAGGCAGTGTTGGGAGGTATAGAAGTCACTGTTGGGATGGTCATGGTTGGGTTGTAGGTCATAGAGTGATTGGGCATTTGGTCAAGTACACGAAAATCATTGTACATCTTATTGTATCATGGATTGTTGTCCCTGGTTTGGGAATCCACAGTCTTGTGTTATTTCAGTCATTATACAGTGGCAAGGAGGTGCTAGGTAGGTGTATGAAGTCACCTACAGGTTGGGGCCTATGAACACTTCAGGGTGGTAGGATGGTGCTAGGGTAAGTTGTGGCTTGCTAGGGTGTTGGTGCATCCATTCAGTTGATTACTAAAGAAACCAAGGCCTTGAGGCATCCTTCCAGTGGGAGCTGGAGAAGAATGCTTTTCTAGAATTCTAGGAAGTTGTTGCTTTCATTTCAGTTGGGGCTGAAGATCAAAGAATTTATTAGAAAAGCATTAGGTGGTTTTTGACCCGGAGGGTGTTTTCCACCTAAAATTCTTATGCCTATTGTGTTCTTTTATTTATTGTTGTTCCTGCATAAACATTAATAATAATTGAAAATTAACTAATGCTCTAAAAAGATTTAAAAGTGTTAATTGCTAAGGAATACCGATGCACCCCCTCTCTCAGCATTTCCAACATTACAGTCACCCCAATTTTTACCCTTTGGCAAGAGTTCAAGAGGAAGATCTCTGACTTAGAGTAGACAATTAGTTTAAAATTAACCAATATAATTGCATCTAACCTTAGTTAAGTGCATTTCATCTTAATTCACTTTGCTTTTTAAGCTTGCAATTTATATGCTTGTCATAATGAAAATGTTTTGAATTGATATCTCATTTGGGCAAATACCATATCATTCATTTTGCAAGTAAAGTTTTAGCTTATTTTCATTTTGCAAGTTATTTTATATTGCTTCTTCACATGCTTAGAATCATGAATGGCTATGCTTTGAAAGAATTTCTTTGAAAGCAATTTTAAATCTTGTAATTGATACCATCTTTTCTAACATCAATTTGATTGACAAGGTTAATTGTGTTTCACTTTGAAACATTTCAATTTTTCGAGCAAGTGTTATTTACTTTGAAGCAATATTGAAAGCACTGGTTTTATATGCCTATCTTTGATTTATGTGTTGATGGTTATTAAAGTATATTTCATTTCATATTGCTCATCATATTTGTTTGAAACTTGCTCATAATCTCAAAGTAATCCCATTGACCTTAACATCTCCTAGAAACCTCACATCACTTTTTGACTTAGTTTTTCATCTAAGAACCACCCCCCTTAGCTTGCCTAAGGGAGAGCTTAAATGAAGAGAGTTGGGAATAGGTGATAGCCCCATCTCTTGATTTTGCCACCAACCACACCTTGTGGGGTTAAGGGCTTTTCTCACTAACTTAGGTGTGTGTGCAAGGCGACAACAATTAGCATGGAGAAGGATCTTTCGTAAAAGATGAAGATAGACCATGCGAAAGGATGTTGAACTCAGAAGTGAGCAGAATCTGAAGAGGCCATCATATTGAGGTAAATTTGATATTGATGTCTTGGTTTTGGTTTTATGGTCAATATATGTTTTGCTACCTGGGAGTAAATTGCAAAAAAGCATAATGGCAGTTGAGGCAAGTATATCTACAACTATTGGTTTGAACTTAATTCAATGAATACATGGATTGAGTGGATGATTTTGGTAATCCTTGAAGGATTGTATGGTCAAGATGTTTACATCATCTTGGGATTAAGAGGTAGCAATATAGAGAGAGAACTCGATGTTCATATGAATGATGAAAATCGTTTTTATGTCGAAAGGGAGCTATGATTAAGTTCTACTTTAATTGGCTAAATATAATGCCTTTGTTGATGATGACTAGAGGAAAGTGATATGAAAGGTTGATGACACGAATCCTATCAGAGTTTGGCTCTGGTACATTCACGAAGATGAAAGCTCAATTTCATGAAGATACGAAGAAAAGGAGGAGCCATGTAGTTACTTGAAGATCTCCAAGAAGCACAAGTAGCTGATGTATTGATGAAGACACACTAGAAAGCTTCCCAATTGAAAGGAAGTAAAAGAATCTCCTCTACGCATTAGAGGGAGTAAGAAGTCTCTTTAATGTTTGATAAGGAGCAAGGATCTATTTCCCAATCAAGAGAGAATAAGGATCTCCTCTCTAGGTTAAGAGGGAGTGATGATAAAGACATCATATTCTCCATGTGTCATGCACAAGACTAGGACTAATCGTCGTAAGTCTTACTGAAGCCAATAGGAAGGAGAATGGAGGATTGGATAAGCATCTAAGGTTAATACTCCTTGAGGATACAAAATCCAAGATAGGAAGTAGTCTTGTTGACCGACACTCTTTGAGGATTTGATAGGTATCCAAGACAAGAATCGTTGAAGAGGATCGATATTCTTTGAGGATTGGGAATCCAAGATAAAAATAGTCTTAAAAGGACATACCTAGTGAACATCTGGATGGGGTATGTACCTTTAAAGAGGTAGTGTGGTGTCTCACATAAAACCTCCCAGCATTATGCTATGATATAATAGAGCTTGTCAAGTTAAGGCCTTGCTATGTTGACAATGTTGGTTACGATGTTGATGCTTAAAGATGGCTTACCAATCCAACTCTTCTTATGAGAACTCTTCAGTTTGAGAAAATCCTTGTACCAGTTATACAATTATGAATACTTCCCTAGTTAAGAGGGAGTGTTGGAAAATGTAACTAGTTTCGGTCTTCATAATTGTCATTGTACTCATGTCATTATGTATATCTTATGTTACAACCAAAAGAAGAAAGAAAAATATTTTTTAAGCATGGGTTTCATGCTCCATTTTATTGGTCATCTAGATCAAGCATGCATTTCATGCTCCTAGGGTTTGTCAAGTCAAAAGAATATTTTTCTTGAGTCAAGAAAGTCTTTATCATTTGTATAAGACCTTATTGGGCAAGTTGTAACATGAAAAAAATATTATTTGAGTCTAGAAAAGTCAAATTGGACCTCCAAGACCAAGTGGCCCTGCTAGAGGAAGTCGGCCCAGTTTGTGGCTATTCGACCTCCACATATGTGTATATATAGAAGTTGCTCAACCTCATTTGGACACTCTCTCGATCTACAATAATAACAAGTTCGATCTATAATATAACAAGAAGAAATTCAACAACAAAATTCAAGGGAAGAAAGAAAAATACAGAGCGTGTTGTTTTTCCACGATCCTGGTGTCTAGGATAGAATCTTAAATCACTGATGCTACCAAACCAAGAATCACAATGAAGCCACTTTGCACAGCGGAATATAAACAACAGTAAATCTACTGGTGCACAAAATATACACAAATTTTGTATAATAACACAACTTTGTTATATTAATCCAACTAAATAATACAATAGTCTACGGCTCCCATACCAGGGATAATGGCCCTCAAATATCCACAAGTACAAGAATACAAAATTGGGGCTTGGTGTCAGTCAATCGACAACCAATCTACCCTCAACAAGCCACTTTGACCATCTAGTTGGTGTAGCATGCACTCACAACTCCTCTTGGTTGTACCCTGTACCTGTCAGGTTCTTTGGCTCTCGATCTACAACACTGCATCTATCAATGATCCAAATCCATCTGGCCACTGAACCTCGGCTATCCAATATACTCACTAGTTGTGCCTTAGCCCATCAAGGGCACAACACATCGAGACTCTTGTTGAGTTGTTCAAAACTTCATTTGTGAACAACTCACAACTGCCCACTGCTACTCAGCTATTCAAGGACTTCAGCCCACTATAGTCTTCCTGCGCTGCTCCAATGAAGACTAACATAGGGCACGAAGGGCTGCCACCTATCACTGCAAGATGTCCATATCCCACAATGAACACGGGCTAGGAGGATTGCCCAACTTCTTTTGTAGATGTCCTTCTCCACACGACACGTCTAGGGCTACTCAATCTGCTCCTGGTTGATCAAACCCTTGAGATCTTCTTTTGCCACTCTAGCAACCACCTAAGTCCATGAAGATGGTGCACACAGGGCTTCAACTTGGGCATTATCACATTATCCTCCAACAGACCATAAATGCCAATCCACTTTTGACACTTGGTCCACTCTCACACTGCCCTCTAACAAACCACGAGTGACCAAGCCTGTTGTAGCATTTGCACTCTGGTTAGGGCATCCAATCACATAGGAAACCGTTTCTCTTGGCTGTCAAGAGACTTCACCAACAACCCATCCAAATCTGGTCCAAAACTAGACCCAACACCTAGCAAGAATGGAGAAATAGCATAACTTTCAATTATTGTTCATGGACAAAATTTTGGTCACTAGTTAGGGCACTTCTGTAGCTCACAACATCCCACCATTTATGGCCAAACTCACCTAAAATATTGCAGCCTCCTCCCTTCTTCAAGTCTAAGCAACTCGCTGCCTTGTTAGGCTCCTATAGCACCATATCTTAGGCTCATTTAGCCTACCAAACTACCACATGTCTGCGGCCTAGCAATTGCAGGTTTGTCACTTTTTCAACCTGCTCAAGGAAGAATTTCCACAACAAACAAGCCCAGAACAGCTCCTCCCTTATGTGGCCTCGTTGAAAGATAACTCACACTCCAAAAAAATGTCAAGGGAGACCCTAACGTCCCCTCTCTCCTTCGCCATAGTAGCTTCTATCTGCAGCCCAAAACAAAGATGTATTTCTCCTAATCATACCCAAAAACAATCCACAAAAAATGCTCTCCTACTTGGCCCTGTTACAAGGTCACATAGGCATCCAAATAGTCACAAAAAGGCCTGAACTAGCCCTCTTCTCCTTCGTTGGGATCTGCCCTAGCCTGCAGCCCAAAGGGAGATTATCTTCTTGAGTTCGTTGCCTTTGTGTTGCTCACTTGGATGTATCAAATAAATCCAAACTCACCTCTTATTTATATCCAACAAGAGGGCTCCATCGAATGATAGAAAGAGGGTTTCCAACCTGTCAAGAAGCCTTTAAAAACTAGGTCGACTAGACCAAACCCACACTCTACATAAATTCATTTCTCTTCAACTACAACTCGGAATCGGATGACTTTCGATGCGTCAGATTCATTTCGACACGCACTATCATCCTCATCCATCACATGTAGAAATCTCGTCACGAATCCACACCCACATGCTTGGGTGAAAATCCCACAGGCTTAGGTTTCATGCCCACAAGTGCTTTTGTGGCACTCCATCCTCCAAACCTTGAACCCTAGGGCTTGGAGTACCTCCCAAGATAGCAAAAATCAACACCCCCTCTTAGCGAGGGAGGTACTTCCGAGACTAGGAAGTAACCATCATCAACATCGGTGAGACTAGCCCATTTGGCATCCATCACTAAAACATACTCTGTAGAATGAACCCGGCAACCTCGGTAATGCCTCTGCCTCATCACATCTGAACCTGAAGATCCCAAACCTCCCTTTGAAGCTAGACTCCCTCTAAGCCTACACGATCTGCACTGGCTTAGTCCTGCAAGCACTCATCATCCTGGATCAAATACAACTCGTGCAAATCCCTCCAATCTCGGATATGAAACATCACGATCCGATGAAGACTCTAGCCTACCAATATCTAGTCCATCACATGAAGCCATCTCGATCATACTAATCTCGTCCAAGCCAAAGAAACCCTCAAGTTGTCCCAACCATCCATGGCAAGTCAAAGGAAATCTGTGATATCCAAACTCCACACAACATACTATAGTGCACCAAGCTCACCATCGTTCCACCAGAACTCCTAGCCCATCTCACCATGTAGTCTATCGAGACCACATCCCCATGTCTTCAGCTGAACCCTCTGCTCCATGATCTAGACACCCACAACTCCCTCTGAGTTGCTTCACAGTGAACACTCTGATTCACTGTCCCTCAAAGTAGCTCAGACATGCTCTGATACCATGTTGTTTTTCCACGATCCTGGTGTCTAGGGTAGAATCTTAAATCACTAATGCTACCAAACAAAGAATCACAACGAAGCTATTTTGCATAGTGGAATATAAATAGCAGTAAATCTACTAGTGCACAAAATATACACAGTTTTTTACAAATTTTGTACAATAACCCAACTTCGCTATATTAATCCAACTGAATAATACAACAGTCTACGCCCTATGGCTCTCGTACCAGGGATAATGGCCCTCAAATATCCACAAGTACAAGAATACAAAACTGGGGCTTGGTGTCGGTCCATCGATAACCAATCTACCCTCAACAAAATACTCTGACCATCTAGTTGATGTCGCATGTACTCACAGCTCCTCTCGGTCGTACCTTTACCTGCCCGGTCCTTCCGCTCCCGATCTGCAGCACTGCCTCTATCAACAATCCAAGTCCGTATGGCCACTGAACCTCGGCTATCCAATCTACTCACTAGTTGTGCCTCAGTCCATCAAGGGCACAACACATCAAGACTCCCATTGATTTGTTCACAACTTCATTTGTGAACAACTCACAACTTCCCACTGTTTCTCCTCAGCTACTCAGGGACTTCATGTTAGTTTTGCAACATCATATGTGTTCTAGCCTTGAAATTTTGTGGAGAGTCTAGAATACAGGAGATCTCCAAAACTCATAAATTGTTTTTGGAAATTCCACCTAGAAGTGTCTCAATTAGATTATTAACCAATTTTTAAATATTTCTCAAGTCTAAACTTAGAGAATATGGTTAATTAATTAGTATTAATTGAGATAAGGTGAGAATCATCTAAAAAATCACATGGATCGATCTAGAGATGATCCTAGCCATTGATTAAATTTTAATCTTGGTTGTTGGTGTTCCAATAGTGGATTATAAGAGGAATTCGATGTGGTGATGGAGAAATCATCCAGTGCAGATACTCAGTTGCCCAAGTAGTTCGATTTTCTCAGTAGCAACAGCTCAACAGAGAAGATAGAGCCAGACGATGAGAGACAGGTGGAAGAGGAGAGCAGTGTCATTCCGAGAATTAGATTTCCAGTTCCCATAAGAGGCAAAGGAAGGAAGGCCGAAATCTCCATAGGGCCAGTGTAAGCTCTGCGCAGAGGGTGACGCAGGGAGCTGAGCACAGAGACTGGGGAAGCGATTTCGGAGGTAGAAAATAGGTGTGGGGTGAGAGAAAATTCTCACGATATTTGTGCCAGTATTTTCCTCATATTAGATTGCCAGCTATGCATCTAAATTATTGTACTCAGAATTGTTGTTGAAGATTAATAATAAAACCCTCATCATTGCACCGATTTTCCCAAGTTGGGTTTTTTCCGGGACATTTGTCCAAAAATTATTGTGTCAAAATTATTGTGCGCGCTAGAATTTCTCAGTTTCCAGTATTTTATTTTCCGCAATAATTTTCTGGTGAAAATTGCAGTTGTGATTTTATTCGTTATTTGTCGTAGCAAATAAACTGCATAATTATATTTTGAATTAAAAGAATAATTTCCAGTCACTGCAATAGATAAAATTTCACACTTCATCCCACTATAGTGTTCTTGCGCTATTCCAATGAAGACTAACATAGGGCACGGAGGGCTGCCACCTATCAATATAAGATGTCCATCTCCCACAATGAACACGAGCTAGGAGCACTGCCCAACTTCTGTTGAAGATGTCCTTCTCCACACGACAAGTCTAGGGCTGCTCAATCTGCTCCTAGTTGATCAGACCCTTGAGCTCTTCTTCTTCCATTCTAGCAACCACCTAAGTCCATGAAGATGGTGCACACTAGGCTTCAACTTGGGCACTATCACACTGTCCTCCAACAGGCCATAAATGCCCAATCCATTTTTCACACTTGGTCCACTCTCACGCTACCCTGTGAAATATTTAACTTCTATTGTAGCAATTGGAAATTATTCTTCTAACTGTAAATTAATTAACAATTTATTTGCCCACACAAATAACGAATAATTCTCTACTGCAATTTTCACCAAATTAAATTCTGCGGAAGATAAACTGCAAACTGAGAAATATGCTAGCACACACACATCAAAATTAACACAGTTGTTTTTGGACAAATGTCCCTGGAAAAACCAAGTTGTGAAAACTGGTGCAACAGCTAGGGCTTTTATTATTATGCAGCAGTGAGAAATTTTGAGCACAATCTGGATGTCGAAGACGAACAATCCTGCAGAGAAATTACTGGCAAAAATATCAAGAGGGAAATCACCCTCACTCCGAGCAATCCCGACACTTGATTTCTACTGAAAAGAAAGTCATCCAACTGGGTTTGTGCAAGCTCTGCGTCAACCTGAATCTGCCTGCCACATGTATTGGCCGAATCGGCTACAAATCAAGTCATCCTACCTGTTGTTGACTAGGAAAATGCTTCTTCGACACTCTGGAACCTCTTCTCGGCCTCTGGAACTGAAAACGTATTTCTTCCTCAGCAAATCGAATTGCCTAGTGAAGCCTCTGCACAGCTTCCTGGAGAAATTTTTTGCCTTTCCAAATGCACTCACTGGATTTGGAAATCTTCCTTCGGCTCATTGTCCCTGCCCCTCACTGTCTTTGCTTCCTTCTTTGGCTTTCCGGCAACTGTTGTTGCTCTTTGGAAATCGAACTGCTAAAGAAATCGAACTCCACAGGTGTGTTCTCCATCTACCCATCGACTTCTTATAATCCTTTGTTGGACCTCCAACGGCCAAGATTAAAACTTAATCAAGGGCCCAGATTAATTCCCTGTCGATCCATGTGAATTTCTAGATAATTCACACCTTCTCTCAATTAATTCTAATTAATTAACCCCTTTCCCTAAGTTTAGACTTAGGGAATAATTAAAAATGGGCTAATAATCTAATTGAGACACTTCTAGGTGGAATTTCCATAAACGATTTCTAGGTTATGGAAAACTCTTGTATTCTATCCTCTCCACAAAGTTTCGAGACTAGAACACCTTCGATGCTACAAAAACTAACATTCCCTCCAACAAACCACGAGTGACCAATCCTGTTGTAGCATCTGCACTTTGATTAGGGCATCCAATCACATAGGAAACCCTTCCTCTTGAGTTAATTTTTGGTGTGTTCTATGCTAGAGCAATTTATTTAATTTATTTTCCATATTAGCAATCGCATCAGCATAAAGTAAACTGCAGATAGAACATAAATATAAATCGCAGAAGACAAACCAAGACAAGAGGACACAAGATGTGGCGTGAGCAAGGGACAAACCCCACAATGTGTGGAGAAACCCTTTGATCAAATCTTGTTTTATCTTTAAAGTTCAGCAGAGAAAGAGAGAGAGAGATAGTACATTTACAACAAAAGTCAACATTTTGACTTGTCTAGATCTAAGCATAGATCATCTCCTATAACGATGAGATCAGTTGACGACATTCTGCTTCAAATGATACCTATCATCGTGCTGCATCTAGTCCTCTAGTTTCCCCACTGCATACTGCACCATGCTGTACTAATCATGATTATCATCATGTTGCTGCCCTCGCTAATGTGCATCATCATTACGCTGCTACCTCTGGTCCATGTATCATTGTGCTGCCCATGCACATGATCTCATAGTGCTGCCCATCATGCTGCTGCCTTTGCCTTCTCGTTGCTTCATCAATCTACAACAATTTGCTTTTGTTGATATCAGCCTTAGCTGCTTGCTATGGCTTGCAGCCTAGCAGAGCAGCTAAGCTATAGAATCCTCCACGCAATCCCATTATTTGCTTCGTATAGGATTTGCTGTGTTAATTGTCTCCTGACACCTTCACACAACGTATTGGTATTCCTTTTGACAGCTACAGGTTTCCATTAGGGCCAGATCTCTTCGACTGTAGCTAGACATTATTATAGCAGCTAGATCCTAGGACCTGTGTATAAATGTTTCCATGACTGCATATAAAGTTTCCATCCATGAGTGCGTATTGTTGCATATAAGGATTCATTGGCAATGCTGCATTTGACTGCGGATTTTCCACAGAAGTTCCTGTTGCTTCATTTATCCGAGAGGTATGCCCAGAATGAGATAGAAACTTCACTTCATCATTTATATATTCAGATCATAGCTATCCTGAGAGTAGACTAGCCCGGATTCTGATGCGTTGAACCCTAGATCTGTTTCACCGAAATGCGGATCTTCTTGACTTTTGACTGCGCATAAATATTTCTAAGAACAGCGTATTCATGAAAAGCGTCCAAATGTCTTCATGAACTGCATTGGATTAAGTCTTCACAACTGTGTGGACTGTCTTCATAACCAGCGTATTATAACTGCGTGGCATTTATTCCCATATGCGTATTATAACTCCTTATGTATTGCGTTCTCCTCATGATCAGCATATAATGGCTGTGGCTCTTCCATATGACGACAGAGCAGATTTATCATGGAGACTGTCTTGCGTGAAAGGAACAGCTTATTCACTAATCTGCGTATCAATGTACAGCATCAGCGTATTCCCTGAATAGTGTAATATGTCCACCGTATCACATCTTTTATGAACTGCATATATGAACCATATCACATCGAGCGTGAACTGCGTATTAATATGCAATATCTATTGCCATTGTTGTGTGCTATTGGCAGCGTTCCATTGACCGTGAATCATGAACAACGTTATGTGCGGCTCTTCAAAAGCAGATTAGGGCAACATATTACTGCGGCTTTCATGGCTCCATTTTACTGCATCTTTCATCTACCCTGGCTGCGTATATGGCATCATATTTTACTATGTATGTTGTGCATTAGAACTAGGGCATCATAGGCCAGCGTACATTTTCATGGTGTCTCTCTCCTGCTCCAAAAACCCAAGACGTGGAGAGGAGGAGATCACCTCAATAATGTATCTACCAAATGATATCAAATCCTCTTTTATTTATACTAAAAATGTAGATGATGAGTAGACATGACGTTTGGGCTTCTAGAGCCTACATAAGAGCTGGTCAGCTTGATAATAATTACATAAACAAAATAAATTCATATCTCCATAAATACTTATTAGAATCGGATGATCTTTGGATCAATCCTACACCTCTCGACGAGAGGGATCCAATAAAAATATCAGTTGCCATAAATAAGCCGACCCACATGGAGTTTGGCCCTAGTTGCCAATTTAACACTCCCTCTCAACTAGGGAGAACTCCATTTGTTGATCCATAAGTCCGAATGTACTATCTCTGCCATCAGTGCCCTGCACTGCTCTGCCCAGCTCAGCTCAGCTCTGCTTGCTCTGCTCAGCTCTGCTGGTTCTACTTTGCTCTGCTCAACTTTGCTGGCTCTACTCGTCAGATCACCTCTTTCTTCAGCATACTCCCCTCAGCCCGAGGAGTCAAGAGATCAACCAGTCCGAGTACCGATCAATCCGGCTCACATAGATCGACAGACCCTCGTTCAGTTAAGAGGAGAGGCCCCTTACTTACGAGGGCCCAACAGCAGAACCGTTCCAGGCATCTCCCCGAGAGGCGGCCCAGGATCATTAGATCACAGAGACAACACAATGGGAGGCAACCAGCGCCCACCGCTTCAAACCAGCAAACCTTGCTGAACTACCCACAGCTCTTTTCTCTCGGCCTCGGATGCTAGGAGTAGCGGACTCCCACATCCGAGCCCCCAGTGTCTTCTTCACCAGTGAGACTACGACGCAGTCTAGAGATCAACAGGCGTGGTCGGGATCGGAGCTCCATTCGCTCTTCCCAACCCGCCTCGTTTTTAGTTTTTAGTTTCTATCTTCCTTTCAGCATTTGTCTTTCTGAGGAGACCGATTGGTTCTCCTACTGGGCACGGCCCCCTTATGTAACCGACAGTCCCTTTGACCTACTTTGTGGTCATTCGTTGGACATTAATAAAATTATCCTTATCCTTATCCTTATCAACTTAGCTTTGTTGAACTATGAAGAAGAAGAATTAATCGAGAATGTCTCATGCCATTCTCCACTGACCCGAAGTCAGTCTCAGAGTATGTACCACTGGTCCCAGACCAGTATCAACCGACCCAAAGTCAGCATCATAGTATGGTACAACTCCTACCACTAGTCCCAGACCAGTCTCAACCGACCCAAAGTCAGCGTCATAGTATGGTACAACTCCTACCACTAGTCCCAGACCAGTCTCAACCGACCCAAAGTCAGCGTCATAGTATGGTACAACTCCTACCACTAGTCTCAAACCAGTATCATTGATCCCAGATCAATGGAGGTCATCCTAGCGTAGGGAGTACGGTAGATACAGCAATGCGTTCATCGGTACTACTATGGTCCCTATATTCATTTCCCTGCTCATTGATCAAATGAGAGGTACTTCCCATGAGTCCCAGACTGCATGGGTAGGATGCCTCGACATGAGAACTAATCAATCCTGTCCTCACAGGAGAACACATCAATCCTGCTACAATAGCCATGGAGAACACATCAATCTAGGCCTCATAGGAGAACACATCAATCTAGGCCTCATAGGAGAACACATCAATCCTGCTACAATCGCCATGGAGAACACATCAATCCAGGCCTCACAGGAGAACACATCAATCCTGCTATAAACGCCATGGAGAACACATCAATCCAGGCCTCACAGGAGAACACATCAATCCTGCTACAATCGCCATGGAGAACACATCAATCCAGGCCTCACAGAAGAACACATCAATCCTGCTACAAAGGAGAGCGAATCATCCTATTCCACAAGAGAGCGAATCATCTTGTCCCACAAGAGAGCGAATCATCCTGTCCACAGGAGAGCGAATCATCCTGTCCCACAAGAGAGCGAATCATCTTGTTCCAGTGTGCACCACCAGGGGAGGGTGAGTCACCCTGTGGTCGTATGTTGCTCCAGTAAGAACCACAAGCCCTCAGAGCTTCCAGAGCTCAATTTATGCAACATGGAGGACCCTTGTACAAGGGTTTCTTGACGACTCCAAGTCTTTCGAGAAAATCACAGATTTGATCTTTCCCCCAGGGCATTGACAAAGTGTAGCGACTTGTACATCATATTAATGTGATGGAGCCTCCTTGCTCATCGACTTGCCATATCACAGATAAGGTAGTATCTGATGTCTATCCGCTGGAGCAATCATCGAATACGGGATTCCTCAATAATCGAATCCCACCTCTGGTTGTTACAAAGAATCACAGTGGTATTAATCATGTGTACAACTCACTGATGAGCTTCCTCAACCAGGCAGCTTCATACGATATCATACTCGTATATATGTATCCGGTCTCAGTGGTGCTTATAACAACCGACTTCTGCTTTCTACTTAGAAGCAGAATCCAAAGATGAACAGCACTAAGAAGTGCTCTAGTGATCCTTCACACTGCCTGCCCAATCAACATTCGAATAATCATGCAGTTTCATATTTCCGGTAGTGTATCTCAATCCATGAGAGATTGTGCCCTAAAGACATCTCAGAAGATTCTTGGCACAATCCAGTGAGGCTCATCCAAATATGAGCTCCCCGTGCTAACTGCAAAACATATGTCCAGAAAAAAGTTCACCAAGAACTTTCCCAAGTCTGGTCCGACATCACTACCGGATAACTTCCTCGAGGTAGTCACAGGCTTGCAGTTTATCATTTCATAGTCGGAATCCAACTCTCTCTTATTTCTGCAAATGAGAGGGTCTGCAACTGTCAGAAATAGTTCATCTTCATAAGGTGCCGGTATGAGAGGTCTATCATCCACAACCTTCGGATAATGGTTTGGATCGGTTTCACTCCTTAGTGAATCTCAGCTTCATCAAACAGCTATCAGTCCTCTCATACTACGCCCGGGGTGTTTTGCTTCAAGCCATAGAGGGCTTTCTTCCACCTGTATACATGAGATTCTCGTTTATGAATCTCAAACTCCACGGGTTGTTTCAAACCTGTGGACCTGCTACATGAGGGGAATGGTCCCCTTGTAAGATTTTCCTTTGGTACATCTTAGACATGTACTTTCATGCTCTTTTTGAATTCAGGCTTCCCTGTCACCATCTGACCCACAGACCTCCGGTGCTATGTGTCAATGGACATGGTCCCTAGTGGACTTCCTGTAACTTAATACAACCCTGAACTCAAAAGCATCTTTGAAAATTCTATTTTCAAACACGTACCTTTCCATCGACGAATGCCACCTTAAAAACTTCGACTTCCATTCCTGGGGTTCCTTGCTTCCTTGAAGAGTCGGCCGTGTCCTTGATGAGCTACATCTCTGCCATTCGGACACTCCTTCGCATAAGGGCCGAACTTATAACCAAGACATCTACCTTTCCTTCCACCCTTAGATCCGAACTTCCCAATGAAGTGATCTTTAGGTAGGCCAACAGAAGTTCTGCTGTGCCATTTTGATAATATGCTATGCTTCGACTTCACCCTATGTGAATTATGAGGAACCCATTGATCCTTCCGTCTTATCCCAACTGTCTTTGGTGATAGCTCTTTCACTATTGCTTGGGCATTGTCTTCACCTCAGCTCTGATACCATGTTACTTTTTGGTGTGTTCTATGCTAGAGAAATTTATTTAATTTCTTTTCCATATTAGCAATCATATCAGCATAAAGTAAACTGCAGATAGAACATAAATATAAATCGCAGAAGACAAGCCAAGGCAAGAGGACACAAGATGTGGCGCGAGCCAAGTACAAACCCCACAATGTGTGGGGAAACCCTTTGATCAAATCTTCGTTTATCTTCAAAGTTCAACAGAGAAAGAGAGAGAGAGAGAGAAAGAGATATTACATTTACAACAGAAGTCAACATTTTGACTTGTCTAGATCTAAGCATAGATCATCTCCTATAACAATGAGATCAGTTGAAGACATTCTACTTCAACTGATACCTATCATTGTGCTGCATCTAGTCCTCTAGTTGCCCCACTGCATACTGCACCATGCTGTACTAATCATGATTATCATCATGCTGCTGCCCTCACTAATGTGCATCATCATTATGTTGTTGCCTCTGGTCCATGTATCATTGTGCTGCCCATGCACATGATCTCATAGCGCTGCCCATCATGTTGCTGCCTTTGCCTTCTCGTTGCTTCACGAAGCTGCAACAATTTGCTTTAGTTGATATCAGCCTAAGCTGCTTGCTATGGCTTGCAGCCTAGCTGCTCCTCCACGCAATCTCATTATTTGATTCGTATAGGATTTGCTGTGTTAATGGTCTCCTGACACCTTCACACAGCGTATTGGTATTCCCTTTGACAGCAACAGGTTTCCATTAGGGCCAGATCTCTTCGACTATAGCTAGACATTATTATGGCAGCTAGATCCTAGGACCTGTGTATAAATGTTTCCACGACTGCGTATAAAGTTTCCATCCATGAGTGCGTATTGTTGCGTATAAGGATTCATTGGCAATGCTGCATTTGATTGCGGCTTTTCCACAGAAGTTCCTGTTGCTTCATTTATCCGAGAGGTATGTCCAGAATGAGATAGAAACTTCACTTTATCATTTAAATATTCAGATCATAGCTATCCTGAGAGTAGACTAGCCCGGATTCTGATGCGCTGAACCCTAGATCTGTTTCGCCGAAATGCGGATCTTCTTGACTTTTGACTGCGTATAAATATTTCTAAGAACAGCGTATTCATGAACAGCATCCAAATGTCTTCATGAACTGTGTTGGATTAAGTCTTCACGACTGTGTGGAGTGTCTTCATAACCGGCGTATTATAACTGCGTGGCATTTATTCCCATATGCGTATTATAACTCCTTATGTATTGCGTTCTCCTCATGATCAACATATAATGGCTGCGGCTCTTCCATATGACAACGGAGCAGATTTATCACGAGACTGTCTTGCGTGAAAGGAACAGCTTATTCACTGATCTGCGTATCAATGTACAACATCAGCGTATTCCCTGAATAGTGTAATATGTCCACCGTATCACATCTTTTATGAACTGCATATATGAACCATATCACATCCAGCGTGAACTGCGTATTAATATGTAATATCTATTGCCATTGTTGTGTGCTATTGGCAGCGTTCCATTGACCGTGAATCATGAACAACGTTATGTGCGGCTCTTCAAAAGCAAATTAGGGCAACATATTACTGCGGCTTTCATGGCTCCCTTTTACTGCGTCTTTCATCTACCCTGGCTGCGTATATGGCATCATGTTTTACTGTGTATGTTGTGCGTTAGAACTAGGGCATCATAGGCCAGCGTACATTTTCATGGTGTCTCTCTCCTGCTCCAAAAACCCAAGACGTGGAGAGGAGGAGATCACCTCAATAATGTATCTACCAAATGATATCAAATCCTCTTTTATTTATACTAAAAACGTAGATGATGAATAGACATGATGTTTGGACTTCTAGAGCCTACATAAGAGCTGGTCGGCTTGATAATAATTACATAAACAAAATAAATTCATATCTTCATAAATACTTATCGGAATCAGATGATCTTTGGATCAATCCTACACCTTTCGACGAGAGGGATCCAATAAAAATATCAGCTGCCATAAATAAGCCGACCCACATGGAGTTTGGCCCTAGTTTCCAATTTAACATCTTGGCCGCCAACAGACTTCACCGACAAACCATCCAAATCTGGTCCAAAACTAGACCCAATACCTAGCAAGAATGGAAAAATAGCATACCTTTCAACTATTGTTCATGGACTATATTCTGGCCACTGGTTAGGGCACTCCTGTAGCCCACAACAACCCCCCATCTATGGCCAAAACTCACCTAAAATATTGTGGCCTCCTCCCTTCTTCATGTTATTTTTTGTAGCATCGAATGTGTTCTAGTCACGAAACTTGGTGGAGGGACTAGGATACATGAGATCTCCATAAACCATAAATTGTTTCTGGAAATTCCACCTAGAAATGACTCAATTAGATTATTAGCCGATTTTTAAATATCTCCTTAGCCAAAAACTTAGGAAATATGGTTAATTAATCAGTATTAATTGAGATAAAGTGAGAATTCTCAGGAAACACACATGGATCGACTCCGATATGATCTTGGCCCTTGATTAAGTTTTAATCTTGGTCGTTGGTACTCCAACATAAGATTATAAGAAGAAGTCGATGGGCACTTGGAGAATACACTTTTGGAGTTCGATTTCCTTGGTAGTTCGATTTCCAGAGAGCAACAACAATTGCCAAAGAGCAAGAGATCGAAGCAGAGACAGTGAGGGGCAGAAACAGTGATCCGAAGGAAGTTTTCCACATCCGAAGAGGTAGCAGCAAGTGACAGAAGTGATCCACGCAGAAGCAGTGCAAGGACTACGTAGTAGCTAAAGCAAAGAAGTCCGATTTAGTTGGGGAGGAAGTCGATCCAGCTTCCAAAGGCCGGAAAAGTCTTCCAAAGGGTCAGAGAGTCACTTCCAACAACAAAGGCAAGCAACACAATTTGCTTGGAGGTTGATCTAAGCCACATGTGTGAGAGGCAGTGCAAGGACTGTATAGATGACCTACATTGGGGTTTGGACGGCTAGTTTTTTAGGAGGAGCTAGTGTCGGGAATGCTTGTGGAGTGAGAGAATTTCTTCTCTCTAATAATTTTTGTCAGATACTTGTTGTTTGGATTGCCAGTTGGGCATACATAGATTTTACCTAGATTTCACCATTGCATAATAATAAAACCCTCAAATGTTGCACCAATTTTCCCAAGTTGGGTTTTTCCGAGGACAATTGTCCAAAAATAAAGGTGTCATATTTTTATGTGTGCTAGATTTTCTTAGTTTCCAGTGCTATTTTCTTCTGTATTTTATTTGTGAAAATCAGTGTGAATTATTTAATAATTGTCGTAGCAGACAACAAATAAATTGTTAAATAATTAACAATTAGAAAAATAATTTCCAGTTGTTGTGATAAATGAAATTTTCACATGGTATCAGTGCATGAGTGATCAGCTGGGAAGCTCAGAAGCGGAGGAGAGAATTTCACTATTTAGAGGGAGCAGCAAGCCAAAATTCTCAGATGTTGCACAGTACCCAGATTGGCAGTTCGAATTGCTGGTGCAGGAGTTCGATTTTTCAGTGCAGGTTGGCAGAAAAATTTGATTTGCCCAAGACAGTGATTCCAACAGTCAGAGGGAGCAGTGGCAACTCAGTTTTTAGCTGAGCAGATTTCTGGTTGGACCCAGAGGATTTTGTAGCAGCAGATCCAGCATCAGATGGAAGAGAAAAGCACACACAAAGGGAAAATTTCTCTCAGGGGACTTCGAGTTTCAGAAGTTCGAATTTTCCAATTGCAGATTGGCAGTAGTTGTGAGAAGGTCTTCTCGCTCCAGAAGGGAGCGTGAATAGCAGATCCAACAGTCGAGCAGCGAGAAAGAAGGAGATTTTCGGGTATTTTCTCCAGTTTTGAGTTTCACATATTTTGCAGCTTTGCAGGGATGATCGTACAAGATTGCCAGAGGAGGTTGCGCGAGTTAGCCAGAATGCAAATCTAAGCAGCAGTTTGACTTCAAGTTGTTTGAAATAAGTGTCGAAGGAAGTGCGAGTTGCAAAGAAAGGAAGGGTCCCAGCCAGGAACTGGGATTGAAAGGAGATAGCGGAGCACCAGATCCAAGGGAAGGAGCACGAAACTCCAGCGTGCCGAATGGTCAGGGTCCAGCATAGTTGCAACAAGGAGATCAATCAGATCAGATATCAATTGAGTGACATAGGGGTGATACAGAGACAAGGTGTTGTAGCAGCAGGTGTGCAGCACTAGAACACAGTCCTCGCTAAGTGGGAGTGTTAGTTTTTGTAGCATCGGATGTGTTCTAGTCATGAAACTTAGTGGAGGGGCTAGAGATGGCTCAATTAGATTATTAGCCAATTTTTAAATATTTCCTAAAGTCTAAACTTAGGAAATATGGTTAATTAATCAATGTTAATTGAGATAAGGTGAGAATTCTCTAGAAACTCACATGGATCGACTCCGATTTGATATTGGCCCTTGATTAAGTTTTAATCTTGGCCGTTGGTACTCCAACAGAATATTATAATAAGAATTCGATGGGCACTTGAAGAATACACTTGTGGAGTACGATTTCCTTGGAAGTTCGATTTCCAGAGAGCAGAAACAGTCGTCAGAGAGACAGAGATCGAAGTAGAGATAGTGAGGGGCAGGTACAGTGATCTGGAGGAAGTTTTCCAGATTTGGAGAGGCAACAGGTGACAGAAGTGATCCACGCAAAAGCAGCGCAAGGACTATGTAGTAGTTGAAGCAGAGCAGTTTGATTTAGCTGGGGAGGAAGTCAATTTAGCTTCCAAAGGCCGGGAAAGTCTTCTAGAGGGCCGAAGAGTCACTTCCAGCAGCAGAGGCAAGCAAGACAGCTTGCTTGGAGGCTGATCTAAGCCACACATGTGAGAGGCAACGCAAGGACTGCGCAGAGGGCCTATGCTAGGGTTTGGACGGCTAATTTTTCAAGAGGAGCCAGTGCTAAGATTGATTGTGGAGTGAGAGAATTTCTTCTCTCTAATCATTTTTGTTATATACTTGTTTGGATTTCCAGTTGCGCATCCATAGATTGTACACAAATTTCATTGTTGCATAATAATAAAACCCTCAACTATTGCACCGATTTTCCCAAGTTGGGTTTTTCCAGCGACAATTGTCCAAAAATAACAGTGTCATATTTTTATGCATACGCTAGATTTTCTCAATTTCCAGTGCTATTCTTCTGCAGTTTATTTGTGAAAATCACATTGTGAATTATTTGATATTTATGGTAGCAAAAAACAGATGAATTTTTAAATAAATTAACAATTAGAAAAATAATTTCCACTTGTTGTGATAGATGATATTTTCACACTTCAAGTCTAAGCAACTTGCTGCCTTGTTAGGCTCTTACAACACCTTGCCTAAGGATCGTTTAGCCTACCAAACTGCCACTTTAGGTCTGTGGCCTAGCAATTGCAAGTTTGTCACCTTTTCAGTCTCAAGGGAGACCCTAATGTCCCCTCTCTCCTTCGTTGAAGTAACTTCTATTTGCGGCCCAAAACAAAGATGAATTTCTCCTAATCATACCTAAAAACAATCCACAAAACATGCTCTCCTACTCAGCCCTACTGCAAGGTCACGTAGGCATCTAAACAGTCACATTGAGGCCTGAACTAGCCCTCTTCTCCTTCACTGGAATTTTCCCTAACCTGCAGCCCAAACAGAGATTATCTTCTTGAGTCCGTTGCCTTTGTGTTGATCACTTGGATGTATCAAATAACTCCAAACACACCTCTTATTTATATCCAACAAGAGGGCTCCATCAAATGATAGAAAGAGGGTTGCCAACCTGTCAAAAAGCCTTTCAACAACTAGGTTGACTTGACCAAACCCACACTCTACATTCAAAAATTCATTTCTCTTCAACTACAACTCGAAATTGGATCATTTTCGATGTGTCAAATTCATCTCGGCTTGTGTTGAATTTTCTAAGCCTATCCGTTAGAAAATTAATCTATATTCTGCTGGTTTATTTTTTCTACTTGTAAATTCTGAACAAGTTATTTAAAACATTCAAATACCGAAATAAACACAATACAGCCACAACATCTATAGATCATCAACTGAAAGAAAACAAGCACACAAGTGACACCGTTATTTTTGGACAAATGTCCCCGGAAAAATCCAATGCGGGAAAACCGTGCAGCTATTTTGAGGGTTTATTATTATGCAGTATTTCCTTGAGTACAACTAGGTGCCTAACTGGCTCACCCAACAGAGAAAAATACACGGCATCAATACCTCTATATTCGGAAACTAGTATTCAGAAAACTTGTCCCACGAAACCCTCTCCGAAAACTCTAGAGCTCAGCGATGGCCCTTTTGGCCTCTGTGTCAGCCTCCTGCTGACCTGCGTCAGCCCCAGGACCCTCTGCGTCAACCCTCTAAGGCATTGCGCAGCCTCTGGGACCCTCTTCGTCACTCCAGCAGCCTCTGCGTGGCCTAAACTAGCTGCTGCTCTCGCTCTCCCTGCTTCTATGCTAGTCTCTCAGTACTATCTCTGCCTCTCTGTCTAATACTCATTGCCCCGCGCTGCTGATCACTAATTCAACTTTGCTTAGCAACCCCACTCTAGCAAAATGAATGACTGATCACTCTGGTGTGTCTTCCAACTAACCCTCAAGCCTCCTCTTATAATTTTCTAGTTGGTCCTTCAACGACTGAGATTAAATCTCTAATCAACGGCTAAAATTAGATTTGGTTTGATCCATGACTTTTGGAACCTTCTAACCCAGTTTTATATTAATACCCATTAATATTTTATTTTTCCTAAGTTTAGACTTAAGAACTCCATTGAAAATATTAATTATTTTAATATCTCCCAAACCGGGTAGAATCTGCCCAAACCATTTCTGGGTCTTGGAGATCTCATGTGCTTTAGCCTCTCCACCAATTTTCATGGCTAGATCACATCCAATGCTACCCCAAATCAACACTCCCTCTTAGCGAGGACCGTGCTCTAGTAATACACCACACTGAGCATCACACTGATTATATAGCACCGATACCTGTGTTTATGCTAGGCCTCCCCGCCCAACATCCTCTGCACTGCTGCATCTTGTACTGCTTCCCATGGCATTGCCATTGCCATTGCTACATACGTACGGCAAGTCCCTCTGCATCCATGCTGCTGCTGGTCCATCCTCTCAACACTGCATCTGCACTGCAACCCCCTCCCATCATGCTGCATTGTGCTACTGCACTGCAACTCAATTACTGAGAAGTAAGTAATTGATCCACCCAACTTCTGACATCCCTGTTAGACTAGAAACACTCTCGATGTTGAAGCTCTCTCTGCCGATAACAAGTGCTCCCTCTACTGACCTCTGCGTTGCTGCAACAACTCCCTGCATCTCGCAACATTGCACACTTCTCTATGCCATCCTGCACCGTTGCAACACTCCCGTGCCTCTCGCTCTGTTGCAGCTTGTTAGCCTCACGCTGCCCGGGGACTCCTGCACTATAGCACTCTCTGCTGCTTCATCCACATCCGTCTCTACCGACATCCGCCAATCCTGCTACTCCTCTTTAGGGCTCCCGTAGCAAGGTATAATCCAAGAGGTTGGGTACCTCAAGGATCCTGCCTCTCATCGCTTGTAGTCATCTTGACTATAGCTCGATGTCTCCCCACTTCTTCTCAAGTGGCACATGAGCACTCATGGCACAATCGTCATCCTCCTCGACTTCTTTCTCCGCCCTCACTGGTGATGCCTTCGAGTTATAAAAGCCTCTCCCTTACTCTTCTTCCTCAGACACTGGTTCGCATAGTGACCCAGTTCCCCACAATGGAAGTACTTGACCTTGGAGAGGTCCTTCTTCCTCTTCTCCTGCTTTCCTGCAGATGTCAGAGCCACCTCCTCTTCCTCTTCCTTCTTGATCCTAACCCCTTTGCTGCTACTCCCCATCTTGGTCAGCCATCTGATCTCTTCTTGACGAAGAGCCGCCCACAGTTCTTCCCAATCCGGAAGACTCGCCCTGCCTAGTATGCTCTGGACAAACGTCTCCCAATCCTCAGAGATTGCGTTAAGTGCGGTCCTTACCATCAACTCCTGATCCGGCGTGGCCCCTATGGAAGTTAGTTAGTTACGGATCTCCTTCAACCGACTGAGGAAGACATCTATCTACTCTCCCTTCTGTATCTGGTATGACCTTAGCTGATTCTCCAGGAGTTCTTCCTCTGCACGGAAGTATGCGGGTACAATGTCTTCAAAGTGTCCCACATCTCCTTTGTTGTTTCCTTCTCAGTAACATGTGGGACCACATGATCCTTAACCCCATCAAGGATGATACACTTTGCCTTAGCCATTGCCTCCTCGTACCTTTCATTAGCTACCGAGTCAACTGGGATAGCCATCACTCTCAAGGCGAAGCCCTTGATACGATGTCTGTCTAGAATGGACAAGATCCTAGCCTTCCAGACCACAAAGTTGGACGCTTTGTCCAGCCTATCCTGATCTCTCAGCCCATTCACGGGCATCTTACTTCTCTTCTGTCGACTCCTCCGAGTCCCTCTACTAGTCGCCTGGAAGTTCTCAATTCGACTGCTACTGAGTCTCTCTACTTCCCGTCTGGAAGTTCTCTTTTGGACTCCCTCTGAGTCTCCATTTCCCTCTTGGAAATCCTTCTGCCAGCCGTCAAGTTGCCCCTCTCCAATCGTCTGTGAAACTGCAACACTGATCCGATTCCTTGGCTAGAAATCCGCCTTGGCAGCAACTTCCTCTAACTTGGTCTTGCCCTGTTAGGTATTGTTCTAACCACAGTACCCCATCAGCGTCGCTTCCGAAACTACCCACAGCTTCCTTCGCCCCAACCACTGAAGGATTGAGCCTCTTGGCTCTGCGCACTCCCGACACCGGCAAAACAGCTCCCTCAGCCCTCTTGGCCTATGCGTGGCTCTGCATAAGCCTCTCTCTGCCCTCCTTAGCCTCTGCGCTGGCCTCTCTCTGGCTCAGACTGATGATGCAGTCCCTCTGCATCAACCCTTCCTCTGTCGCTTCTACAAGGATCAACTACTGTCACTCGGGACAACTAATTCTGCTGCAAATGCTCTGCTCAACTGATGCCTTCAACTCTCCTATGATTTGCAACCACGCTCTGATACCATGTTGAATTTTCTAAGTCTATCCGTTAGAAAATTAATCTATATTCCGCTGGTTTATTTCTTCTACTTGTAAATTCTGAACAGGTTATTTAAAACATTTAAATACCGAAATAAGCACAATACAGTCACAACATCTACAGATCATCAACTGAAAGAAAACAAGCACACAAGTGACACCATTATTTTTGGACAAATGTCCACGAAAAATCCCAATGCGAGAAAATCGATGCAGCTATTCTGAGGGTTTATTATTATGCAGTGTTTGCTTGAGTACAACTGGATGCCTAACCGGCTCACCTAACAGAGAAAAATACATGGCAGCAATACCTCTATATTTGAAAACAGGTATTCAGAAAACTTGTCCCATGAAACCCTCTCGGGCAACTCTAAAGCTCAGCGTTGGCCCTTCTGGCCTCTGCATCAGCCTCTTGCTGACTTGCGTCAGCCCCAAGACCCTCAGCGTTAGCCCTCTGAGGCATTACACAACCTCTGGGACCCTCTGCGTCACTCCAGCAACCTCTGCGTGGATGACGTAGTCCCTCTAGCCTTTGCGTTGTCTCTGCTAGGCTCTGTGTGGCCTAAACTGGCTGTTGCTCTCGCTCTCTCTGCTTCTGCGTTGGTCTCTCAGTACTGTCTCTGCCTCTCTGTCTAGTACTCACTGCCCCTCACTATTGATCACTGATTCAACTTTTGCTTAGCAACCCCACTCTAGCAAAATGAATGACTGATCACTCTGGAGTGTCTTCCAACTGACCCTCAAGCCTTCTCTTATACTTTTCTCGTTGGTCCTTCAACGGCCGAGATTAAATCTATAATCAACGGCTAAGATTAGATTTGGCTTGATCCATGACTTTTGGAACCTTCTAACCCAGTTTTATATTAATACCCATTAATATTTTATTTTTCCTAAGTTTAGACTTAGGAACTCCATTAAAATATTAATTATTTTAATATCTCCCAAACTGGGTAGAATTTGCCCAAACCATTTATGGGTCTTGGAGATCTCAGGTGCTTTAGCCTCTCCACCAATTTTCATGGCTAGGGCACATTCGATGCTACTCCAAATCAACAACGTGCACTATCATCCTCATTCATCACATGTTGAAATCTTGTCACAGATTTACCCCCACATGCTTGGGTGCAAAGGCCACAGGGTTGGGTTTCACGCACACAAGTGCTTTTGTGGCGATCCAACCTCCAAAACCTGAACCTTAGGGCTTGGAATGCCTCCCAAGCCACTAAAAATCAACAGAGCATAGTTGGAAGACCTCAAATTTGGACCTGTTGTGGCCACAACCACCACCCTATTAAAACATTCTCTAATAGCAATTTTTTAATGGACCCCCTATAAGTCTGATCTATCATCTCTCTGAATGATCCTTTTTCATCCTAGTGATTTCAACTCTATGAAGAGCCAAATCTTTCGCTCACAAATGGGTAAAGCCATTTAACAAATCCCTCGCTTAAGCCCTTCATTCCTATGTTTATCGGGATTTGTTTAACCCCTCAAGAGTCAAAACCCTCATCGCATCATTATTCCCATCGTGGCCTTTCATAGCGGAAATGCCCAAAACATGCATATATTCTCCCTCTTTCACTTATCGCATTCAATCTGGGCACATAATGCATGCCATAAGGCACCGGACCTGACGACATTATAAACCACAATATATATATATATACATATATATATATATATACATATATATATATATACATATATATATACATATATATATATATATACATATATATATATATATATATATATATATATATATATATGTCGGGTCCAAAAGCCCTGTCGCATATCGCAATCAGCCTAAGTCCAAGGTTTATGCATATATATGGCACGCCACTGGCCTCTAAACCCGACGGCATTATTAACCACATTGTATACATTGTCGGGTCCGGGGCCACATCACATATCGCATATCGGCAGAGCCTAGGCCTTATACACAGTGTGTGCGGCGATGTGGCGGATCCGCCAATTTATGAACTGGAGCGTATAGAATTTCAAGTCCGGCCTTATGGCTGGACATGGTTTTCCCCGTATATTCCTTTGTTTTTCAAAAAATATTGAAATCTCGGTTTTCAAAGGCAAGCCTGTATTGCGGACCCGCCAGCGGTATTAACGTGTATATATATATGTTTTCAGGTCTGGGGCCATATCGCATATCACATATCGGCGGAGCCCCAGGCTTATGCATATTGCGATATGCAATGTGCTGGACCCAACAACATTTATAAGCACCGATATATAACATTTAAGGTCCGGCTTGAGCGACCGGGGCGAGATTTTCCTTGTTTTCATGTGTTTTCCAAATTTTCCGCAATAACAAAGGGATCGGGTTTTCAGTGTAGAAGGCAGGCCTGTGGAGTCCCGATAGTGTAATTGCGCATCGGGGAAGTGAAAGGCATGGGTACTGCAACCCGCGAAGGGGCCGATACCTGATCGCGATTAAAAGAAGCCCTCGAAAACCATGCCAAGCCTATGGATTGAGCGGGAAATTGTGTGTTGACTGTGTCTTAGGCGTAAATCCTTTTCACACTTGTTCCGTAGTTTATAAAAGTTAATGAAGGCAGCGTTTTTGTTTTATGTGAATATTTCCGTTATATTTTCACAATCATAAAGCCAATGATAGCTATCTCTGCAGGTGAGAGGTAAAAGACACTCAAAGAGCCATGGGTGCAGAAGCGTTGTGTTTGAAGGTCTGGCCTCAAGCGTTCTGAGTCAGAACCCCATGCGTTGGTTGTACAGTCCGAGAGCAAAACTGTCCCGGTTTTCATCATGGAAGGCAACACACAGTCACCCCTTTTGCCAACATCTGTTCACTTCCTCATGAAAATAATTGCTCCAGCATATATGCTTTCTATGCGGCAGCGGTTACACTGATGGTTTTGTCTCTGTATACTCAATTTGCATATCGAAAACAATGGGGAAGACGAAGAGGCAAGGTAGACCTAGAGTCAAGAGCTTTTGCATAAGTATTGCTTCTGAAGAGGAGAAGGGGCTTTTGATTTTCGAGAAGAACAGTTTTGCTTTATTGTGAATAAGGAGGATTGTTTTGAGGGAAGAAGGAGCCTTTAGTTTCAGACTTATTTGATTGTTCCATTATATGTTTTCGATCAGAGTGTTGTTGCTGGCATGAATGTAAATGTGATTTGTATTTATGCATATCGATGACTTACAATTCACTATTAGTCTTGTTAAATTCAATGTGATTCAGTTTCATGATTAACTTGTGAATGGTCTCTGATTTGAAACTAAGTTAAACATCAGTTGCAGTTCCATAAAAGAATGTGGATTCCTAATGAGTGATTAGATTGCAATTTAGCTTTAATATAGGCTTGTCTAGTTGTGAATTCAGTGATGATTCATCTGAACTTGAATCTATGCATGATGTTTAATCTTCTTTATCACGCTCCTGCTGAACATATATATAATGTTTAAACCTCTGTATTATGCTCTTGCGGGATTGATTAGGATAGCTAGGACTAGATTAGAGTAGTTAGAAGTAGCATAGATCGGACTTAACACATAGAGGTTAGCTATTTTATTTTGTTGATTTAATTGAAGTCTTCCACCCGGAAGCAATCTATCAACTCATTTAACAGTTTATAGGGTCCCTTAAAACCCGTTGGAACTAGCTATTCCAAATGAAAGCAGGCCTAATTGGGGCTTACGATCGGGTTAGCTCCCCTTGTTGGCATAGCGAACAGTAGCCATGCCAACAGGACCATATTTGCTCGTGCAAAAATTTGGGTTTTATGGGCAAGTTGCAAGACCGAAAATTGCAAGCCGAGTTGCAAACCTAAAATTGCAAGACCGAAACTTTGACTGGAGCAGTTTGACCTGCATTGACTTTTGCGGAATTTTACTTGTTTGGAAGAGATCTTGTTGGAGGGTTGACTTGGTTGACTTTGGTCTTTAGGTCTTGGAATTCTCATTTGAACTAATTCTATAAGAAGAGAAGAGATTATTTATGGGTTTTCCCCTTAGAGGGGTTTTGCCCTGGCTTGGAGCCTACTTCTTGTGTCTATTGTCTTTATTGTTTATGCTCTTCATAATTGTTTGATGAAAATATCTAATACAGAACAATAAGAAGATAACTAAAGTTCACAAGCAATTATTAAGGATAAGGAGAATTGTTTAAATAGCTGCCCTAATAGATTCTCCAACAAGAAGTTCATATGTAACCATACTTTCATTCTTAGCCTCATGAGGAAATGCACCAAAAACAGGGAGTTGTGGCATCCTGCAATCACATGCTTTGCAACCAACTTCCTTACTCTTTAGTCTTTGCTTCAATGTTAGTTTGAGTTGAAGCAAATGTTTGTTTGTGATGAGTGGTGTGCATGTACATATAGCAAGAGAGATGATGGTAGATCCATTGCTAAATTGGTGTACACTAACCACTTCTAGGAAGGAGTGGAAGAAGTGTGCTCGGTTAGTGAACCTTTAGTAAAGGTTTTGAGATTGGTTGATGGTGACAAGCTTACAATGGGCTATCTGTATGAGGCCATGGATAGGGCCAAAGAAACTATCAAATCTTATTATGTGGGCAAGGGTACCCCTAGGTTTAATAGACAGATGATGTTGTGGGATTTGATTGATCATCGGTGGACCGAAATGCTCCATTGACCCATTCATGCAGCAGCACTTTTCCTCAACGCCACATTTTCCTACAAATGCAACTTTGATTTTGATGGCGAGGTGATGGAAGGGCTGCATGCTTGTCTTTATAGGATGGTACCTGATGCCAAGGTTCACAGCACAATCAATCACAAGATATAAAGGTATCGGGAGGGTACTGGACTATTTGGATTTGATGATGCTATTAGTGGAAGGACCACTTTGATGCCACATAAGCCATTAAAATTTAGAACTTCAGATTTTTTAAATTCACTTATGTTTTATTTGAAAGTTTAATTATGTTTTCTTTATTTTCTATTTTCCATTTTAATGAAATGTAATTTAGTTTGCTTTCTTTCTTATTTGTTGTAGATGTTTGGTGGTGAAACTATGGTGCAAGGGCACCAAAAAAAATGAAATTTTTCATCATAATCCTCAGTCAAACCTGTAGCGCTTCGAGATGTGAGCGCAATTGGAGTGTATTTGAAAAAATACACTCAAAGAAACGCAACAAGTTAGAACTTTAAACTTGAACAGAGCAATTACATTTATTGTAATTTATGACCCTCTAATATACTATGACCCTCAAGACTCATTATATTTTTTATGACCCTCTTATAGGTTGGAGTTCTCATGTCTCAATGACTTGGTGTATGTCCATTACAACCTCCGACTATGGATGAGGCAAATGGACAGAACATCGAATGTGGATGCCATTTCCTTGGACAATATTGATGTATTGTCTAAGTGGAGGGTGGAGTCTGAGCAACCTATCATGGAGGAGGCACCTGGATTGTCACGCCCCCAAGTCAGCGGTAGTCTTTCAACCGCTCTTAGCGAGGTGCGGCACCACCGAACACTTTCTTTTCACCAATACTTATGTTCGTGGACTACGCCTTAACATTCCATACTTAGTTTTATTTTTGTTTCCAAGTATTATTAGTGTGCCTTTATACCAATGAACAGCCATACACATTCATTATCAACAGCATTGAACAAGAGAAATGCACAACAGTATAAAGGGAGGGGCAATTCCCTGTAATATGAGTCTGCCCAAATATCAATATATATAATTTTTCCACTTTTACAAAGTATAGACTAAGTCCTTGGGAAACCCCAAATTATACTTAGCCAAATTTCCAACTTCGGCAAACTCGATTGCCCAGCTCATCGGCACCTCCGCACGGTTGCCGCACGACTCACCAACCCGTCGTTCACCTCGTCGCACATCTTCGCCGGTTCGCTCTTCGTTTGGTCGCAAACGCCCAAACCGTGTACACCCATCCACACGCAGTCCCACTTGCCAACCTTTGACAAATGCCCAAATCGTGTGAACAGCACGTAGTACCGCTTGCCCAACTCTACGACCTCCGGTTCCAACCTTCGTCTCACGGTTGTGTCGTTTGCCCAACTTGGGCACGCCTCTGAGTCGCCACACACTAGCGCCCCTACCCGAGACACACTTCCGTTCACAACCCAACACACCAACAAGTCTTCGTGCACACTTGCACGCCAGGCGGGCGCTCACCCGAGTCACCAAGACACCCGCGCCAAGTCGTCGCACAATGCGGGCGCCACACACCCGTGCACGCCCTTTACTCAACCACCGGCCAACCTTGCCCGCGCCTTCACCCACAACCGAGTTAAACACGTCTTCTTCGTGCAGCCCTGCCCAAGGATGGGCGCATCTCAACCTGCACCTTCTTCTCCTTAGAACTGCGCACTATAGACTTGCACCTACTCCTTTACATGAGTGAAGAGCGAATGAGTTGATGATGAATGAACTCCACGCTCATCGCATATATACCAAGTGCAGGGCGTAGTCTGGCTGCCCAGCCGACTCGCCCAACACCCCAAACACCATCGCAAACTTGCCAAAACACCCCATCGGCTTCGTGCGATGTAGGTCGGCCTCCATATGAGTTTAATCGTGCCACCACGCCATATAAGCATCTCGCCGCTTCTCTCATATGCGCATAAGTATATCGCACACTTCAACCAAGAGCTCGCACATCGCACCGCAGTCGTACTTCCTCCGTTTGTTCACTCCAACCGCGCGCATGCTGTCCACCCGTGGTCGCACTTCATCCGGCGGGTGTGCCAAGGACCGCAGGTCCTTACATCCTCCTCCACCTGAAGTCTATGTCGTCCTCGACAACATATCAACCTGGTAGCCATCCACCAAGATTATCAAATATCCATGATGTCAACTCCTCCACATACTGCAAACATCTCTGCATCATATGTAGAACCACCGTCTCCACCATGTCTCGCCCTGGCAACCATCTGTCACCAAGATCACCATACCAAAGTATACACCCCATCGGTATGTCATACATCAGAGATCATCTCAATCCATGATCATCGAACACCTTGTCGCAATCTCCACATACTGCTACTCATCGTGGAAGGGTGGCCCCTCCATCCAAGCTACATGTCACTGCAACATCGCGTGTCGACCTCATCATGTGTCATCCTCGTGTGAACTGCTGCCATGATACTCCAACAAAATGCTAACACATCTCTGCACATTGTCGACCCCCATGTCTGAACTAGTTGGGTAGCTAATCCAACTGTCACGCTCAAACCATGAGAATGCACATCCTCATGCCACCATCAGTTGTTTCTCAAAACATCCTGTCACATCCTCAACTCGATCAAGAATCCATCTCCATATAAGTGTAAGCCATGCTCAGGTCCATGAAGTAGTCCTCATCTCATCTGCAACATGTTGTCCATGACGATTGGTGTCAATGTGCTGCATGAAATCAGCCACATCTATCCCAACATCATCCATATGTGTATCTCTTCCATGTGAAGAGATCATCTCATCAATCTCCAACTCTCAGTGTGCCACATTTAGGTCCATGAAGCAACCTCCATCATATCTACAATGTGCCATCCCTCAAGTCTGCCATAGAAACAAGTATACACCTGTCTCATCTATCCATGTGCTGCCCATGATCATAGATCAATCAGCTCCCATGTCAAAAGGTGGTTGAGTCTCGGCTCAAACCATGCCCAAGTGCTGCCACCAAGTCATCATCATCGTTGTAACTCCATCACCCCAAAGTGTCTCATATCGATCCTCCACATCAAGTCACTCTAGAAGTCACAACAATCTCATGTCATCATGAGCTCCATAAACCATCCCCAACCAACATCTCAGCAAGCATACAAGTCTCGACCCAAAGCTCTCAGCAAGATGCCTCAACTCTCCATGTAGTAGGAATGCTCCATAGTCTGCTCACAACTCCATCCAAGTCCATGGCCTTGTTGTACAAGAGTGCACAACCTCTCCATCAGCTCATAAGTAAAACATCTCCATGTCACATCAGCAAATCCACCTGCACAACATCCCTGCCTTGGCACTCCTCATTGGATGCCCATAAGTGACACCTCTACAAGTGCTCCTGCACAATGTCCCTGCATAAGACTGCCATGCTCCATGTCTTCAACCTGATCTCCATGACTCAAGTTGCCCATGTAGCCCAACCAAGTAGACCCATCACAACAATCGATCATCTCATCCAAGTCTGCTATCTTCGGTTTAGTGAACTCGGTCACCCAACCACATCATCATCATCACGAGTCCCTTCCATCATAGCTCCCCCACTAAAGGTTCCACCAAGACTTGCTCTTGGTCTCGGCCATGAGAAGTCCACCCAAGCATCATCGTACCTCAAGAGTGTGCCCTTTAATCTGTCCATGAGCCATGCCGGGCAATTAGCCAAAGTGACTAAAACATGACCCACTCCTCCACAACGATCATCATGTTCCTCCCTTGTCACGGGCCTTTGCACCTTTCATCATAAGGTCACAAACAACCCCAACAAGTCCTGCAACAATCAACAATCCTTGCCCTTCATCATCATCATGAGGTTCCTCCAAATGAGTATCCTCACTCATCCATGTCTGCAAACCGCACGATCTTGGTCCAACTTGATCAATCTCAAGTTCATCCTCCATCGTTGTCACATCTGCAACATCTTCAACTATCATCACTTCCTCTTCCTTGATAGCACAATCTGCAACTTCATCTTGCTCCATTGTCCAACCAAGTTGAAGAAGTTCGTTTTCAACATTCTTTTCCAAGACTTCAAGTTCCTCTCGAATCTGGGGATTCTCTCATTTCAACCTCTTCAATCTGTATAAGGTAAGCAAGAGCTTCCCTTCGCATTCTTCCAAACCTACCATGCCTTGCCGTTCAGCTTGGCCCAAGCACTAAGCTTCACCTCTGCCAAACCTGTTTCACTATTCACCAGCTTCACCAAATTCCCTGCAACCCTGAATCGGCCCTTGTTCCACTTGTATGTGAAACCAGCTTCCTTCACTTGCAAGTACCTGTTCCACTGTTTTCAACTTCCAAGTGTTTCCACACCTGCACTTTGTCACGAGCAACCTTGCTCACCAACTCCAACCGAGCTCTGATACCAACTGTCACGCCCCCAAGCCGGCGGTAGTCTTTCAACCGCTCTTAGCGAGGTGCGGCACCACCGAACACTTTCTTTTCACCAATACTTATGTTCGTGGACTACGCCTTAACATTCCATACTTAGTTTTATTTTTGTTTCCAAGTATTATTAGTGTGCCTTTATACCAATGAACACCCATACACATTCATTATCAACAGCATTAAACAAGAGAAATGCACAACAATATAAAGGGAGGGGCAACTCCCTGTAATATGAGTCTGCCTGAATATCAATATATATAATTTTTCCACTTTTACAAAGTACAGGCTAAGTCCTTGGGAAACCCCAAATTATACTTAGCCAAATTTCCAACTTCGGCAAACTCGGTTGCCCAGCTCGTCAGCACCTCCGCACGGTCGCCGCACGACTCACCAACCCGTCGTTCACCTCGTCGCACGTCTTCGCCGGTTCGCTCTTCGTTTGGTCGCAAACGCCCAAACTGTGTACACCTATCCACACGCAGTCCCACTTGCCAACCTTTGACAAATGCCCAAATCGTGTGAAGCCTTCCCAACTCTACGACCTCCGGTTCCAACCTTCGTCTCACGGTTGTGTCGTTTGCCCAACTTGGGTGCGCCTCCGAGTCGCCACACACAAGCGCCCCTACCCGAGACACACTTCCGTTCACAACCCAACACACCAACAAGTCTTCGTGCACACTTGCACGCCGGGCGGGCGCTCACCCGAGTCACCAAGACACCCGCGCCAAGTCATCGCACAATGCGGGCGCCACACACCCGTGCACACCCTTTACTCAACCACCGGCCGACCCTGCCCGCGCCTTCACCCACAACCGAGTTAAACACGTCTTCTTCGTGCAGCCCTGCCCAAGGATGGGCGCATCTCAACCTACGCCTTCTTCTCCTTAGAACTGCACACTATAGACCTGCACCTACTCCTTTACATGAGTGAAGAGCGAATGAGTTGATGATGAATGAGCTCCACGCTCATCACATATATACCAAGTGCAGGGCGTAGTCTGGCTACCCAGCCGACTCGCCCAACACCCCAAACACCATCGCAAACTTGCCAAAACACCCCGTCGGCTTCGTGCAATGTAGGTCGGCCTCCATATGAGTTTAATCGTGCCACCACGCCATATAAGCAGCTCGCCCCTTCTCTCATATGCGCATAAGTATATCGCACACTTCAACCAAGAGCTCGCACATCGCACCGCAGTCGTACTTCCTCCGTTTGTTCACTCCAACCGCGCGCACGCTGTCCACCCGCGGTCGCACTTCATCCGGCGGGCGTGCCAAGGACCGCAGGTCCTTACATGGATGGTTAGAGGAGGGACAAGCAAAACAGCAGGAGGATGAGAAGGATGAGGAGGACAAGGAACGAGAGGACGATGTGGTAGTATCAGCACCAACTTTTAGAGAGAATAATGAACCTAGTTCTACACCCACCAATCACCATCAAACACATGTTGCAGTGCCAAGGCCTTTTGTTGTTAGGGGCAGGCCTAGCAAACAGCCCATCATCTTTTCCCATAAAAGGGGGAGAGGGCATTAGCTAGCTGCTAGTTTTGTTTTTGTTGTCATTGTACATCTACCTCATTATGATGAGATACATTTATATATGTCATGTCATTTTGTATTGGTTCTCTATTTTTGAGTCCTTGATTGGACAACTATCAGATTTCAGGATTCAGTATCAACTATGATGGATCATTTTTTATTTGGCATCCACTATATATATATATATATATATATATATATATCAGTGTTTTCTCCATATTTACGTGCCAATGTGTTTATCTGATATTGTTGTTACTTTTAGAGAGAATAATGAGCCTAGTTCTACACCCACCAATCACCATCAAACACATGTTGCAGTGCCAAGGCCTTTTGTTGTTAGGGGCAGGCCTAGCAAACAGCCCATCATCTTTTCCCATGAAAGGGGGAGAGGGCATTAGCTAGCTGCTAGTTTTGTTTTTGTTATCAATGTACATCTACCTCATTATGATGACATACATTTATATATGTCATGTCATTTTGTATTGCTTCTCTATTTTTGAGTCCTTGATTGGACAACTATCAGATTTCAGGATTCAGTATCAACTATGATGGATCATTTTTTATTTGGCATCCACTATATATATATATATATATATATCAGTGTTTTCTCCATATTTACGTGCCAATGTGTTTATCTGATATTGTTGTTGCTTTATATGTTTTAAAAAAAAATGAATACAATATGTTTTTTTTTATGTTTGCCATTTTTTTCCAATTTTTCTGAATCGATGTTTTCTGGACCCTCCGATTTTTTGCCTATTCTGATTTTTTCAACATTGAACATAAGTTAAGGGCAATTATGTTTAGTGAATTCACATTGCAATTGAAGAAAATAAGGGTTGAATTACTGCTGTAAATAAGAGTTCTCAGATCTAGTTTATGCATGATCAGATTGCCCTAGCGGGCTGAAACTTACCAGAACACTGGTATTTTTTCTCTAGGATTGCCTAGAAGTTTGGATTTGTTAAGGATGTAAATATTGTCCACCTCAGTTGCTGTTTTTATTGTGTTATAGCAGGCTAAAGCTGCTAATTCATATAGTTAAGATCCAAGAAACCTCTAATTAAGAGATGAAATTTCTGTTTTGCATTAATTGTTGTTTGCCGGAAATTTCAGCAAACATAACAAACCAGTGGTAACACCTGCACACCCAAGTGTGTATTGCACTTACAAATCCCAATAAAGGAGTAAGACTTCTCCAAATTGTACTCAACGAGTAATGTCATTCGATTGATTGATAAATACTATTTGTGGTGCAAAGAGAGGAGAAAACCCTTATTTATACAAAAGGAGTATGCTTGACCATGCGGCCCAAGCTACATTTATGGGGCAATCAAAGTCTGATTTACTTAATTATACTTACATATTATTGAGCATTATTTAAGGCTAAGCGCCTTTTACAAAGACTTACTAAAATATTCTCTTTGAGTCGTGAGCTCACGAATAAAATTATTCATGTATATAGATTTATTTGCATAATAAAGAATGTTGTGTTTTAGGTAAACAACGCCTTTGACAACAGAGATTTCCACTCACTTATACTGAAGTCCTGATCTTACATGAGTTAGAAGGATTAGGTTAGACCTTTTCAGGGGGAACTAGAGTCATCATCAATCTCATCGTAACTACCAAGTTCAGCCAAATCGGGTAAAAATATTCGGGAACTCAACAAAAATTCGATAGAGAAGAATTATTTGGTTCAAATCAAATTCACTTCAGTCGAACAGCAATTGAATTCAATTGAGTCAAACAGCATTTCAAGCTGCCAATAGCCCACATCGCTTCCTCTCAGTTCCCACCCAAACCTTCCATGGCTCCCCGCCAAGGCATGAACAGTCAAGGCTGCAATCAGCTTCTACTTAATTGGTTCCATAAAGCAATGCTCAAAGCGTTCCGTTAACTCTCTCTCCAACCCAAACCCTCACCGAACCAAGCAGCCACTCTCGATCCCTAAACGAACCATGACCTACAGGTAAATGTCAAAATATTTACCGGATGGTTGAAAATCTAGGTAAATGATTCTGACAGAGAATAAGGTAAATGACTAAATATTATCTGACCAGAAAATGACTCAATAGTTCTGCTGTTAGACAACCAAATGAGTTCAGGAGACATTGTTTTTCTCTTTAAGACAAAATTTAAGAAGGAACCGACGATACCTATGCTGGTTACATTTTTTGAATTTCTAAAATTTTGAAATATTTTTTTACATTTCTTACATTTTTTTCTGATCAGCGAGATGTATACTGCCTAATTAAGTAACTGCGTTTTTTTCCCTATCAGTGAGATGTATACTACCAAATGAATTGTTTTCAGGAATTCGAAATCGAACTTGCTAACTATGGGTTTTATCACTTACCTTCGCTATGTTCAAATCGGACAGCTAGTGACCTTACTTTCCAGCTAAGCATATAGCTAAAGGCTGGCAAATTGGCAAGTAAATACGCAAAAATAATTCAAAATTTTGTTTGGCTTGGAGAGACATAAAGTTGATTTTAATAAAAGTTCAAAGAAAAAGGTTGTCCATAGCAGAACCCTTAAGAGGTTGCAGAACAAAAAACAGTTCAAACCATGTTTCAGTTCATCTACCGATGTAAAGGCTAAAGCAGCCCTTATTTTCAACAGAGTTGAATAACAGACTGCATTACGCAGGGCCTGGGCTAATCATTGACTAAATCCTCACGTTCCTGCATCTTCTCAGGCATGAATTTGGCCGATATTGTACAGCTGAAATGGCAATAATCGCAAAACTGCAACTCCATCAGCTCAAAACTTCGATCTAAACATAAATATTATTGTATTTTTCATGGTCTATGCATTAACGTAGATTGTCAGAATTGCAGTTTAAACAACAGAGTAATCAAATTCAAGGATCTTTTGGTTTGCCGTAATCCCGACGAGGCATTTGGAAATGGGGCAATTTACATAGATAGGCTACCCCTGTTACACAGTTGAAAATAATTCAGCTATTTTCTTCTCTTTTCTCAAATGTGGCCCTAAATCTGTGAAACAAAGTGGTTCTCGAGTAACTTGAAAACCACAACGAGGCATAGGAATTTGAGCGACTGGCTGATCAGGGGTCAAACCCACAAAAAGTTGAAAGCGTGCATCGGGATTTGAACGCGTGACCCATACCAGATGCATCACATATATCGAAGAATAACAATATAACCGCATAGAATATAGAAATGAAATGCCCATTGTCGAGAAAATTTAGAAAAGAGAAATGAGTAATTGAACAGCGTACCTTTCGTTACAGAAACGTGCTGAGAAGGCACAATGGGCGTGCATGGCGGATTGGGGGCGAGTATTTGAAATTAGAAATGGATTGGTAATGTCAGAATCATCGCAAGTTGACACTGTCTTCATTCTTCATGCGGACACCTCGTCAGTAGCAGTCGCCAATTATTCTACGTGTCAATCGTTAAAGATTACATCATCAACCGCCTTGTTAGGGTGACGGAGGGCTAGTGAGAAAAAGGAAATGGATAAATTTGGAGCGGATAGCTATGTCGGTTCGCTGTGATGTATGAATAGGTGGCTGGAGTCTATGGAACATTGTAATTAATTATTTTTTCCAAATTTATTTATTTTATTTTTAAATGGTTAAAATTTTATTAAAAAATTAGACAGTGGAATTAAAAATTTAAATCGTGAACCTTTTATAATTTACATTTAAAACTGATGAAATTAAATTTTATTGCACATTTTTATTTTTAAAATTTTGGTGTCAAGAGATGTATGGTATAGATATTACATTATAATGCAATCCAATATTTTAATTGGATCAAAATAAAATAAAATAAAAATATCTCCGTGTGATAGAGATGTTATATAGTATAGATATTATATTATAATGCAATGCAATATTTTAATTGGATCAAAATAAAATAAAATAAAAATAAGTCGTGATAGAGATGTTATATAGTAATATAAGGTAAATATTTTTAATTTGTTAAAATAAAATAAAAAGGAGTTATGATATTTATGTGGAATATAGTTTATTTAAAAAGAGAAATTAAAATTTGTACTATACAGACGGTTTTTGTGTATGGTGTTTTGGCTACAGGCAGAGAATCTGATGTGGACTGTTGGTTTCTTTTTGTTGAGAGATCAGTATTGCTCCCTCTTGCAGGGGCTGTTTTATTTGGGTGTCTTCGGACAGTTTCAGAGTAGAGTCATTTCTCTCTGAGTCACTTGAGGGTTCTCTCCTCACTGCAACTGAATGCGTTAGCATCTGCTTGTAACTTTTTATCTATTTTATATATAAAAAGTTCAATTTTTTCTCCAGAAAAAAAAAAAAAAAAAAAAAGAGAAATTAAACCAATTTAAATTCATCTGAGCAAATTCTAAGAGGGATCAAATATGAAACAGTTAGTAGATCACCAGTTAGATGAATTTAGACTAATTTAAATTATTATTCTTTATATCATTCATTATATGTCATTTTTACATATTCATTCATTTTATTTTATTTTATTTTAATTAATTATGGTATGAGACACTCTTATGTTGTGTATTAATAGAGATATTAATTTAGTTATTTTTTCAATTTTATTTTTCATAGCTCGTAAATTTTTCTTATATTTATTTAATTATATTTATTTTTATGGTTTATATTTTATGGATAGTTTTATTCTTAAAACATTTTTAACATTGTTGTGGTATTTTTTCAAAAAAAAAAAAAAACTTTTTAATAATAAATGAATTTAATTCTTAAATATTTTTAAAACTCATATATATATATATATAATAAAAAGTTAAAAGTATTCCAAATCATATAGAAAGGTTTAAAAATAAAAAATGAAGATGGGTGAAGGGTTCACCCGAAAAATTGGACATGATAATGATCGTAACACACAATTCTCCAAAAGTTCTTATCAACAAATATTTAAAGAACCAGTTTGGCACACTTTAAAAGCCAGGGAAGAAAAAGGGAGTTTCCTAATGAATCAAAGGGGCGAGGAGACATCAGCTAGAGCAACAAGCAAGTTGGGGTAGAGATTTGTAAGCGTGGTGGTGAATACAAAATGAAATAGTTGTCCGGTTAGGTTGTTACGGATTCTTCAATAGGGGAAAGCCCAAGTTCGACGAGTGTCCGCCTCATGAACCTTAGCCGATTGTTCCCACTTCATGCATGCTCGAGTAAGACCGTTGTATCTCTATTACTATGACAAGTTGGCCCATACTGCCTTTGGTCGCCAGAAAAACTAATATGCATAATGGAGAAGGAATAATTACAAATGATAACAATTCCATGCAGATATGTGATACTCGTGTTTGTAATTACTTTCATAAGGCATTGATGAACCAGGTTATATTTTGGCCTGGCTAGTTTCTTACCATCCAGTGAGAAATTCTTCAAGAAATATCGTTTTTTAGGGAGGAAATAAATTCGACACCATCAAGAACTTTTGGGGCATCCAAAATCCTGAACTTGGCAATTGTAACAAGATTTTCAAAAATTTCCACTAGATTTTCTCAAAATCATGCCAGAATATCTATTATTTTCCAGGCGAAAATGTGGTCTGTTTAGACAACACATTTTCATAAAACCAAGAGCAAAAGAAGAGGCACCTTGATGAGAAAAATGAAACCAAGCATAAACCATGCAAAGTTTGTTATTTTCCATGTTGCATGTCAAAGTCTCAACTTTAGCAAAGAAATAATCAACCACTAATCAATCTTATTTAATTAGGTTGATAGGCGTATCTATTTCGGAATTGAGGGTGTGGAATTTTAATTTTGTTATTAAAGAAAATTATGGGGATGGTTGGGATTTCAATTTAGGCCAAGAAAATTTAAAAGACAATTAGTTTCAATTTCATCAAATGCATTATCTATTTGATCTAGTTGAATTCATCTGCCCTTCGATCTTCCTTCAGTTCATTCAATTCAATGCATTTTCTTTTCCATTCAATTCATCAAATTAAGCATTATATCATGAACAAATCACTTGCCTTGAGACGGAAGTTCTTGCAGTGACAATTTTATCGTCTAAATCTGCAGACATGATATACTCACTCCATGTATCGCGTGCAGATGATTGTTAAATTTTTTCTACACCCTATTGCATTCTTGACGATGAAGCGTGCCACAAGAAAAATGAGAACTTCGTCTTCAATGATAGAGTAATAATAGTATTGGTAATCTGTTGTTGTGGTAGGAGCCAAATCTCAAGCATTTTGCTAGGTTTCCTCAGTATGAGTCTGCAAATAAGGAGACTTACAATCAAAATGAAATATTAACATTTAAATGTATATTGGAGATTTACAATCAAAATGAAATATTAACATTTAAATGTATATTCTAATTAAATAGAGATTGTTTATGATGAAATTAGGTTTGTGGTGAGATTAGGTTAATACATGAAAAATTGTTCTAGAGTTTTTGAAATTTTAATGATAACATTAATTTTTATAAGTATTAATAAATATGCAAATTGGATTAAATTCTTAAATTCTTAAGGCAACTTGATTATGATAATTCAAAATAAAACTGAAGGGGAATCCATGGATATGAGGAGAAGATTTAGGGTTTCTTGTAGTGCGGTCTTCGTTGCCACATAGAGTTTGTTTACTCCTAATTCATACTGCATTATTAATAACAACTTTTAATAATAACGTTTAAGGTTTAAAAATAATATTAATATTAAGGTTAATAACATTAATGTGGTTATTAATAATATTTATGTTATTTGTTATTGGTATTTACGATTGCGGACAAAAGTATCTCCCCTAGGTTTGGTAGCTAACCTACAAAAACAGAGAGACAAGGAACCCAATGTTTTCCTTCAAGTAAGTAGATGAAGGAATGAAGCCTACCTAGAATATGTCACGGGCTTCGCTCCTTCTTTAGCTTGAATGCTTTAATTCCAACTCCGATTGCCAAAATTAGAACATGCATAGTCAGATAACGCAAGCAAAGAAACTACGAGATATATGCAGTATCATCTAAATACTATATTCAATAGATCAACACAGTATCAAAATACATGAAATAACATCACAAATAGTCAAATAGTGAATCCTTTGCATTAATATAAATGGAATGATTTTACAACCATAAATAGATGTTGATCTTGTAGAAGACCTCCTCCAGGTAGACGTGTCCTTTCCTTGTCACAATGTGCACCTCCAATCACCCTAAATGCGTGAAATTAAGCTTCTCACCACAATAGCATAAGCATAAAATCACTCTCCAAAAGCCAACCCCTTACATATGGAAGGTTGTAAATATATAGAGGAGTGGGGTAAGTTGGGAGTTCTTATCCAATTACCAATCTAAAGTTTTAGAACCAACTTTGATGGTAGGATGGGATCAAAGGATAAGGGATGGAAACTCCAAAGTAGGATAGGATAGGATCCGAATGTTTTATCTGAGGTAAATGGTTGTAACAAATTATGGAATCTTCTGGAAGAGGAGGCTTCTGAAATTTCTCTCTTTTTCTTGAATTTCTAGAACCAACGCAGGTGCAAAGGGGAGTGACCTATAGGTGATCAACGCATGCCACAATGGAGCAACCTATAGGTGATCAATGCATGCCACAATGGAGCAACCTATAGGTGAATGTTGTCCAACAAGAGGCCAGGGAGCATTGGTCCTAAAACTGGCTCAGATGTTGCAGTTTCAGGTAGAAACTATGGAGAATGAAAGACACATGCTTAGGGCTTTGCACAAGATGATGACAAAGGGGGAATATGATGTTGATTGATCCCATTGGGAGGCCTATTAATTGGATGTGACAAAATGTCCTATAACATATTGACCCCTAAAGCTCAAAGTCAGAAATGGCGACTGATGAATAAAGTGCTTTACCTGTGACAAGTTGGGATCAAGAACAACTGGCGAGCTTCATATGTTACAATACATTTTCATCATGACATCTTTGTTGTTGAGAGACACATACCCATACTCAACACATAAGCTAACATAACATGTATAATGATCAAAAGACGTGCCCACAGATGACAACTGGTGGACCCATGACTGGATGATTGTTTGTATGATCATGGGCATCATACATTGTGATCTCTGTATAACTCCTAAAATCGTAGCCCGGATGGATGAAACTAGATCTGGGGTCTTCTATCTCCTTCATATGACCAACCAACGTACGAGTCTAACCACGCGAATAAATGAGCTGAGGTCAAACATGGTAGACACCATCTGATTACTAGCCAATGATGTAATTCATTAATAAACACGAGAGAAACCACCGATGATGTTAATGTGTCTCAAGGTACTATAGTACAATCTGTATGGTGTGAATAAATGAGTTGATGTCGAACACCACACATAGTCTTTCGGTTGAAGGCCATTGATGTAAACTTATTGCCGAGAGCGAGGAAAATTTCCATTGATGTATGCAAGCACTAAGGTACCAAAGAGTTATTTCTAAGTCAAATTCATGGATAATGTGCTGATGTCGATAGGAAGCGACTCGTAGCATGAGGGCCTTGATGTATCCCCCATCAATGACACGAAATGGGTATCATGGTTGAGACAGAATGATTCTAATATGGAACTGGATCAATAAAGGTTAACATGGAATGAATTCTTAAGAGTATCGTAATGGATATTAATTGAATGAATTCTCTTGAACACGCCGGCAACACTGAATGGAGTTGGCAACATTGACCCAAAACCAATAGTGGAGACTTTGAAATGGTATGATAAACCAAAATACAAGTAGATTACCTAACCCAATAGTCACAGAGATGAAGTGGAAGAGTGTCATGTTCAAGAGCGACTCACTACCATTATCAAATGGAATACCTTGTTTTACCAATTTCCCCAACCATACTAGTTAGTACCTCTTTATTTTTTAACAAGCTTGAGGAGGATAACATATGCTTGATCTGTAAGTTCATCCTTTGGATGAATCCCTCCGAGTATATTCAACGAACCCTGAGAAGGAGAGGTTCAGCCTTGTCATGTTCAACAATTCCATCATTGTTTGATATTTTAACGAGTCCAACGGAGGTAAAACTCGACATCTTTTTCACGTTTAGAGAGTTTAAAAAAAAAGGCGAAAAAGAAAAATCTAGATGTCCCTTTTCGTAGATAGTCTCTCAAGTCCAAAAAGGTAGAAAAAAATACTCAAAATAACTTCTTAGCCATGATCGACTATGGTATTCCTTTTTCGTAGATAGTCTGTCTCAGTCTAAAAAAGGGGTTAAACTTTTACTGAGTGGACATCTTTTCATTTACTTTTACAAGTTCGAAAACACAAGTGCTCAGCAATCTTTTCATATTTTGGGGGTCTGAAAAGAGTTGAAAGATGACTCCTCCTAGATGAACGAGTGGTATAAAGGGAAAAAAATGGTTCCTGATATGAAATGTTGGGAAAAATTGTTAATTCCATGAAAGATTCCTCATCAATATTAAAAATGTGTTTAGGATCGTCTCAAATTAACCAAAATTTGAAGGATTATGTGTCAAGTGTTATGTGTTTTTGATGAGAAATTCCTGAGGTTAATTAGCTATTTAAATCACATATACAACAAGTAAATTTCAAAGAATTAAAACACAACAAACCCATAACAAAAAGTTGATAAAGGAGTTCACCCCTCCTTGGCTACATCTCCTTAGACCTGCTTCAATGGCCAAGCCCTCTTTGGATTAATGGTCAATACTATGATTACATGCACCTGCAGTGCTCCAATGTCTTTGAAACCTGCTACATTGGATTTAAAAGACCCAAAAATCCCAAAAATGACTCTCCAAGCTCTGCAGTTGGACTTTAGTTGATCTAGGCTTGACCTCCTCTCCTGGTGGCCCTGGGCTTGCTTAAACTTCAACGTAGAAAAATCATGTACAGAAGTTCCTTTCTGCCTCTGCAACCTATTCCATTGTGTCCAGAGCATCCAAATCATCTAGGAATGACTCTTTTTGAGCCAAAATTGGTCGAAAATTGCCAAAGTTATGGCATCTTCAGTTTTTCCTAGGAAATCTCCACTAAATCTGGAAAAACTCCAATTAACTTTGCCAAATTTGGAGTTAGCTCCGGATTTGTCAGCTCCACCAAAAACTCCACCAAACTAATCCAAAATTAATTAACTGATAAACACTGATTAATTATCACTAATCCCGCTTACCGCATTAATCCGGTAATTAGCATAAAATGCTAGCGGTTAGCATCAGTGTTGCTCACATGCTGGCGGTTAGTGTTACCTGGTCATTTCGTAACCGCTAGTGGTTAACATAAAATGTTGTTAGTTTAAGAAATGTTGGTCACATGCTGGAGGTTAGTGTTAATGGTTACCGGGCAGTTAATGCTACATGGCAATTACGTAAGCGCTAGTGGTTAGTGTTAGTGCGTTCACATGTGGTGATTATCGTTAGTGCCCACCTCCCAAACCGCCACATGTTACACATGATATACAAAGTGAAACCATTTTTTATTGAGAATCATAGTTGTGGTGTAGTGGTAGCACGTATGGCTTGTGCGGGCAAGGTCACGGGTTTGACTCCCCGACCTACCAAAAAAAAATTGCATGACCTTCGAGAGGGCACGTGGCAGCCTCTAGGCTTGCCATGTGTCACCCTCTCATTGGTCCACCTCAATGCCCCTTGACAAATATTGTGTAGACACTTGTCGCAATGAAATTGGGCCACTTGTATTCCCTGGAATATTCCTTTTGTTGACTGGGCTATACGGATGCCTAGTCAACATCCCAGTCAACTTGTACCAAAATTCGCATGTTTGAGTAAACGATCAGAACGTGATACATTTCTCATATGAACTTCATTTTGAGTGAAATGAGTTACGTTGGGATCGTATCGTTGAGATGGATGTTGTTGTTCAAGTTTTGATCAATTCCAAGCACTTTTATTTTTGAGCAAATTTTTGCCCCTAATCCAGATTCCGATCAATTCTGATCATTATGGAACTGCTCAAAACACACAAAGGTTAAGAGGCTGGCTAATAAGACCACTCATCGTAGAGGTTCATTAAGAAAGGATAAAAACCAAGTGAAAGCATATGAACGGGTAAGCAGATGGTGATAATGGAATGAGAAAACCAAGGGATCATATGGCATAAACAGGTTGATAAAATGGCAATCGCGGAGGATAAAATGAGAATGGTTTCATTTTTTACACAAGCTTGAAACGTGTGAAAATATGCCTGAAATTGGTTTCATTCTTACGCAATCTTGAAAAAAAGGAAAACTATGCTTGATATAAGTTTGCATGCCCCCAGCATAGTGACTCAAATCGAGGTGCATGCCCCCCAAGCTTCATTTCATGCACCTAAGTAGACTATTGGGTACTAACAGGTGGATGGAATGAAGGTTATTTACGAGAACAAGTGAAAGACTCGACTCGGAATTTACGAGATCTAATCAAAGACTTGAATTGGAAGGGGATCTATTTCATTTTTTAACAAGATTGACAAAGTAAAAGGAATTCTACTCAGGGGACCTTGTTTCATTTTTTAAGGATCTTAACACAAGACAAGGAACTGTGCTCCAATGACCTTGTTTCATTTTTCAAGGAGCTTGACATAAGAAAAGAAACTTTGCTCCTACAACCTCGTTTCATTTTTTAACGATTTGACACAAGAAAAGAAAATATGCTCTGAGAACATGATCATGGCCTCCGAGAGACCATGGCTTCCAAGTTCTCATTAGATGGGAGAACAACACTCTGAAAGGGATACATATTGATGGATCCAATGGAAATATTAGACTCCAATACCCTTAGTAAATGATGCACTACATCACCTACTAGATTATCAATAGACGCGGGCATGGAACAAGTTGCCACATAATTAGATTGTGGCGGGGGAGTCATCGCTTTCATATAAGGACCATTTAGGGATAATGGTTGATTGGGAGCCAAATTAGGACCAATGAACGAAAGTTGGTCAATAGTCACAATTCTTCCTTCATGCGGGAAACACATCACACAAAAGAGTGAAGAGACAAGAGCTGCCATGACATAAACATTTTCATGCCCAAGGAGTAAATTAAAATCCAAAGCGTCTTGGACTACCATCACATCAATATAGACAGTCTTTCCTTCCAAAGTAATAGGAAACTTAGGAAGGATCCCTAACGATTGATTGGTTTCTTTGTTAAAAGCCAACAAATTCTGGGTAATGGGCATAAGTTGCAAAAAACCTAAATATTTCCAAGTAGTTGAGGATAGAATACTAATAGATGCACCTTCATATATGATTTTGCTAGGTATGATCACATTATAAACCTGTACTATGACCTGGAAGGGCACGTAAAGAGGAAGACGATATCCTGCCAGTGGACTCCAATCAAAGGATGTAACCATGATACCTGGAGGGGGTGTCATGGGAATGGGAGAACTACCCCCTTGTGTTATGGGAACGAGAGGATCGCCCCCTGTGCTGAGGGAACGAGAGGATTCCCCCCAATTCATTGGAATCTGAAGAAACGAGAAGAACCTGAGCGATATGATCCTTACTCTCTATGGGAAAGATATGATCAATTGAAGGTGGAATCGAGTCAACCATTTTCTCAACCAATGGTTGGTTAGGAACAAAGTCATGGGATTCACGTTCAGAGAGAGTGGGATTGGTTGGATTCAGATTCTGATAAATCATTTCATCAACTAGTGGAGGATTGGGAGAAAGCTTATGGTAACTAGCTGGAAGTCGTGGCTTAGAAGCTATAAGGGTTTCCAATGCTTTTGAGGCTTCATCCATATAAAGACAAAGGTGAATAGGATGATTCCCTTCACATAACTTACAGAGAAATTTGACTTTACCATTTTTCCCATGGACATTCTATTGCTAGTTGAGGGTTTGTCACCAGCATGATCTCCAAACGCTGACGACAAAGGTTGATGTGAGCCTGTGGACCACACTTCTAATACCTTGGGAATACTAGGACAATCTCTAAGAAGGTGGTCACCCTTACATAAAATGTAAGGGAATTTAACTTTACAGGGCTACTTGGAAGATTTTTCCATACTAGTTGCACCTGTAGAAATGGTTTCTTGGTTTCCCCCCTGCTTATTTTGCTTCTTCTTATTTTTCCCTTTCTTCTTGTTCTTAGCTTCATGGTTGCTAAAATCAAGACTTTCACTGGGAAAAGAGGAAGAAATGGATGAAGAAAGAATAGGTGAAGAAGGCAAAGGGTCAACCTTAGAGTCAACATGAGGTTGATGTTGATCAGGTGGAGGAGAACTCAGTTGAGAAGCAATTTGGACATTCAGAACCATAGGGGTCAAAAATAACCAAACTGGAAAACCAATAGTAAATCCAGGATGGGACAACATTTCCATATAAGGAGCACCAATATTTCCAAAAGAAGGAAAAGGACCAGGATTCTTGACAGAGGAGTTCCCTTGATTGGTAGACTTTAGAACTGTTGCCATTAGTCTCAACCTAAGATCCACTAAGGAGTTGTTCCATGGGGAGGATGTTGTTCCACAATCAATTAATTGATTTTATAAATTGAAGACATAAATAAAACAAAAGGGGAAACTAGGCATAAAGGTTCACCAAGCAACCATGATCTATAATAGACACCTTGGCGAACTAAGGACTTAACATACGTGTAGGAAATCTCCCCGAATGTTTTGTTTGATGTATCACAGTATACAAGGCGACCGACTCAGTTACCTATGGATGGATATCAACCTATAGGGGACACCCAAAATATACTTGATGGTACGTGGGAGTAGAGTCCATAGTAGTGTTGTCTAATGCATAACCGTTCGATGAGAGAATTCCCATATACTTTACATGCATGGAGCGTTGTCCAATATACCCAAAGGTATGTGGAAAACGATCTTATACACTCACATACGTGGAATAAGATTTAACACCCGGGATACAACACTAGAAAAAAAAATACAACTCCTATGCTTAACGATGTTGAAACATGTCTCTAACCTAGACCCTCTAAATGTTTGTGTTAACGTTACAAATGCTCCTTATGTTGATTCAATAAATTTTATTGTTTATCTTTGATTAAGTTTTAGTTTTGGGCTCACCACGAGTGTCACCTGAATATCCTAAAATGCAAATTTAGCATGAGAAAATGGAGATATTTTCTCTTTAAATGAAAATCTAGCTAAGGAATGGAAGAAACAATCAATATGAACCATACAACATGCAACTAACAAGATGCAAGATGCAATTTCCCTTTCAATATGATTGTTCCTATATCAATGCACATACAAAACCATAAATGCCAATGCAAAAAAAACTTTTCAACACCCTTAATTTTTGAAACAAAGAAAAATAAGATGCAAATGTTTAATCATTGATTCAAAAGAACTTTTCAGAATGAGGACTAAAATAGCAATTCATCCAAGTGGTCAATGACCAAACAAAATCAGTTTGCAAGCGACCAAATGATAAGAACAAATCAAAATCAAAATCAATTCTTACCAAAGGAAATCAACATAAATGCAAACCAAATGGAGGCTTTAGAGAGACCACAAGACAATCAAGACTCAGGGAAGGTCATCTGGAAGTAGGTTGATCAAAGAGACACTAAGAAACAAGGGCAGGTGTTGTGCAAAAATAGGGACCAACATTGGTGTAGAAGAGGCACTAGTGCTTTGCAATGCAGGCACAATGTGGGCCCGTGTGAGGTGCAATGCTCTGTCAAAGGCACAAAGGATGAATTGGTCCATGGATAGAGGATTCCCTCACAAAAATTGCAAATGAGACTCAATAGATGATCCGAAAATGGGGCACTTAGGCCTCTTGTCTAACTTACAAGAACCTCTCCCACTTCCAAAGCTTTAAATATTCCTAAGACAACTATGATTAACCAATGCGGAATTAAAAATTCTTGAAAATAGGTGTATGTTGGTGTTTGTTTTTTAAATTGTTTATGTGTTCTAAATCTGTTGTTTATGCTAATATAACATACATATAGCAGTAAATAATGCAGCAATACAACAAACACACAGAACAATAATTTAATTAGGATTTAACCCTCTACTCTTGGGCTACGTCCTCTTGAGCTCTAGTCAACTCGACTAGGCTCTCTGGGATGATGGCAAAGTGCTTTTTTTACAAGCTCATGGCTCAACTCCACTGTTTTACACAGAAACAATGGGTTTAGACACCATTTTAGCCCCTGGCTCTGAAGCTCTAAGCTTTCTGGCTCTAGGCTCTGGCTCTTCAGCTCTGGCTATCTTGAGCTCTCTCTCTCTTGGCCTTTGCATGCCTCTGTGATCCGCTTGACCTCCAAGTGATCCTCGACAACCTTCCAGCGATCTTTTTGCAGCTTTGCTGCCTGTCAATCGCACTCTCAGGCTTTCTCACCCCTTCAGCTCTCTGCGTTGCCTGCTTATGCCTCTCAATTGTGCTCTCAGACTCAACAACCCCTCTGTCTCTGTCATTGAATGACTTTTAAGCCTATCGATGCTTGTCTATTCGTTTAAGCTCTCGGGCTCTCTGGCTTCCAGTCGCTGTCCCTTCATCTTCCTTCTGGAGCGTTTAACAACCATTGCTAATGTCCCAAGGTATGGTGGCCACCTGTTTTGCAACAGAAAAGGCCACTGGCGCGTTGAAATCCCAAAGATATCATTTCTCTATTTACACAGAGAAATACACTGGAAACACTGAAAAATCTGCATAAACACCTTTTATCGGACTTGAAAATCCCTTAAATCTGCTCTATAACCATATCGAGTCCGCCTTTGGCTGCTGTCGTAATCTCCACCATCGATTTGGATGTTCTCTGATCCAACGGTCATCATGCAATTTCGGGCGGCTTAGGAGTACAGAGGTTACCTGCCCGAAAAGGCGGTTTTCCTCTCTCCTCCGCCAGCCACGTGTTGACCAGTCTATGGGATCGGGCAGAGCAAGCCCAAAACCATTTACTGCTTGAGGCCCGCCTTAAATCCACCTTTACGGAACTCAAAATCTATGCAATCGAGCTTATAATTCCCCTTCAGGTTCGTAATATCACTTCGGGCATCGTTCCTTTGTATTTCGGTTTTTACACCGAAAAACGTTAATACACAGAAAAATCCAAATTTCCGGATTTCAAAAATTATAGAATCCCGCCTTATATTCCATCGGGTCTGCCTTTTAAATCGCTATCGCATGTCGCAAATGCCTGTTTCGTGGTTTTCCCTTTGTATTTTAAAAATACATTAAAACTGTTGGCTTATAGGGGCCTAACCCAGGTTCGGAAGAGTTATTTAGCCAAACAAATCTTGCAGCTACTGACCCTTTTGGCAACAGCCCGCATAGCGCGGACTGAGGTCTCACCCGAGGTAGCAGGGGAGGGTGCTGGAACCAGGTTTCTGCACCCTTGGTATGTCTTGATGTGGTCAAGAAGGTTCGCGCACCGTGCTGTGGCTTCGCGCCACTCTGCTCCGCGTAGATCCGGACCCAGGAAAATCCTTAATACTTATTATTAATGAGCTGTTATATATCTGATCTACTTTTACGGTCTTTAAGCAAACATTTAATAGAGATAACCAATCCGCGTACCTAGAAAAGTTATAGAATTGCATAAACTCATAACATAAGTATAAACGCGCAGATCAAATAGATATATCAACCATAAATTAACAAGATCCACAATAATTCAAATTTAACACAGTATTTCAGAACCAGATTATCTTTATTCAACTCTTTCGCCAATACATCTAGATCCGTCCCGCGCACTCAGTTGTAGGGGTCTGCGCACACAGCTGCGGACTCTACCAGGCCTTTGCGCACACAGCTGCAGAGCCACTATCTACCCAACACACCCTTGACTTGGACTTACAGACGCAGAGTATACTATCTTCACAGACCCATAGCACGAAGTCTCATTCAAATTCCCCAAAAGCTACTTTCTGCCCTTAGAGCCTCGCTCTATTTATACATTCCCATGGTCCATGGACCATGGGCAAGCCAACTTACTTCCAATTATTCTATATTATTTCTTGGGTGGACAACCCTTCGACTCACTCTATTACATTTTGCGCTTCGCATATTTTGGAGTTTTACAATATTTTCATCCTAACTTATAGGATCTAAGCCCCAAAACTGTTACGCGGGACCTCGGCTACCCAACAGGCCCCCAACATAATCATCGTGACTCATCCCGAGTCACTCGTCGATGTGGCGAGACGCGCTGCCTAGGCTCCACAGTTCACCTCCCCGTGAGTGACGTCCTTCATTCTGTTGCTCCTTCGTCTCCTGCAATGCTTCTTCTAGCTCTTGCTTCATTGTTTCTACCAATTCTCACAACCAATAATGCTCATTATGCTCTGTTCGGTTAACACAGAACACCACCTCATAAGATTTTAGCTCTAGCTGGGCTGCCGCATACAGGACCTCCTCGTACCAACGCAACCAATTTCCAATTTCGTATCTGCTCTTCGCACAGTCTGCTGCAGCTTGTGTTGCAATTTTTCAAGACCACTGTTGCTGTCTGTGAGATCCCAATCTTCAAGATGCACCAAAGACGACTTGTTAATGGCAATTCCACCATTTGTCTCTGTATTTACAGCTATTCGCTTATCCTTTATGGTTTTCTGATCAGCCCATGGGTGAGGCCGCGACATCCGGACCAGTTCTGCTTCGTGTCTACAAATTTCCGGCACATCCCCTCCCGTCGATGCTGAACTCTACGTGGTGCCCGTAGCTGTCCACACCGTATTCTTCAGAAAGCCCTGCATCTTTGGACGTATCACAACCCTCGGCCTTACTCCTTGAGCGTAGATAATGAAGAGTTCCATAGCGACAGGGAAGCACAACATCTTACGGCTCTTAGAAGCACAACTTGTTCAGTGGAGGCCCCCATGTGATTTATAAGCGTTTTGAAATTCAAATTTGTTGGCTCCTGCCTTTTCTGGTGCCCTCATGTTAAGCCTGCGGCAGATCATTCCAAATCCGCCTCGTACCTTGTCCCTTAATTGCCCGCCGCCTGCTCCCTTTTGCCATAACTCAAATATCTTGTCATGAATAGTGACAGCAACGGTCGCCTCTATGTTGGCCAATGCAACAGTGCAGCCTCGTCTGCGCAACCGCGAGCCTTGTGACAGACCAAATCTATGTGCACCCCGGGTGTCACGCAGCTTCTCGCCAGACAGCTTTATCGTCCCGCACTCTCTTCCAACTGGCTGGATCGGTGAGACTGTCCTTCGGTCAGTTAGTCAGGCGGTCGGCCCACCTATGTAGAGCTTCAGGCAACTGCCATGTACTCTTCCCAGAAAGGGGTTTCCATTGAGCTTGGCAAGCTGGACCGCGCCTCCATCTGTAACTTCTTTGACTACATAGGGTCCCAACCAATGCATTCAGAGTTTGCTCGGGAATTTCTTGAACTTTCTGTCATATAGTAAGATTAGATCATTCTCCTTGAAAGTGCGCACCTTGATATGGCGATCATGCCACTCTTTCTCTCGCTGTTTCTATACTTGCTAATGGAATCTAACCAAAAACATTCTTCCTGGAGTTCCTCCAGTTGCGCAAGCCGTTCCTCCAAAGCCCCGTGGTCGGCCATGCATATCATTACCGCGATTCGCAAACTAGGTACAATGTATTCCATGGGCATGACGTCTTCCTTGCCATAGACTAACTGGAAAGGTGTCTGGCCCGTCAACTTCTTGCGTGTGGTTCAGTAGGCCCATAGCACAGCAGGGATGCGTAAATCCCAATTGTTTCACTGCACATTACAGACCTTAGTCAATGCAGTCTCCAAATTTTTGTTGAACGCTTCGACAGTCCCATTCGCTTACGGATGGTATGGTGTACTCTGTTGATGATATATCTGGAATTCCTCAGTGAGCACGTTGATCGTTTCATTCAGAAAGTGTATTTCCCGGTCGCTCATTAGAATTTTGGGACATCCAAACCATGTCAACACGTTTTCGAACAAAAAATTCACAGTTGTAGCAACCGTGCAATCCTTAACCGGTTGTGCTTCTGCCCACCGGGTCAAATAGTTTGTCATGGTGGTGATATAGCACGCACCTGTCTTCCCTTGAGGTGTAATAGGTCCCACGAAGTCGATTGCCCACTTCTTGAATGGTTGCAATGTCATTTTTGGATTGAGCGGCATTTCATCCCTCCACGATGGTTTCCCAGTCTGTTGACATACGTCGCAAGCCCGACAGTATGCTTTCGAGTCTTGATGTAGAGTTGGCCACCATAGTCCTGCTCGAAGAATCTTCTGTGCTGTGGTGCGACCCGCATAATATCCTCTAGTAACCCACCCATGTGCTTTGGCCAGGATTTGTCCTTGCTCGAATTCAGGTACATATATGCGCAATATTTCGAAGTTGCCCATTTTGTAGAGGTGTCCTGCAATAACAATAAAGTATGCGACGCGTATCGCCAATTCTTTCTTTTGCTGAATGGAATATCCCTGCGGCACGGTTCCTGTGGTTAAAAAGTGGATTATCCTCAAAATGGCCATTCGCGACGCACACTGCATACAGTTGTGCATGCGGTAGTCCTTCCTATAAGTTTATGGGCTCTTCTTCGTTCTCAATTCGAGACAGGTGGTCTGGGCCTATGTTCAGACGTCCTGGCTTTACGACGACTTCGAAGTCATATTCTTGAAATAATATCATCCATTACAAATGCCCCCCCCCCAACACAGGCTTATTCACTAGGTATTTTAGCGCAGAGTGGTCAGTATACATCTTAAAGTGTCCTCCGAGCAGATAGTGGCGGTATTTCTGGGGCACGTATACCATCGCCAATCCTTCTCGCTCAATAGTGGAGTAGTTCTTCTCAGCTTTCGACAATCGTTGACTTGCGAACGCGATCAAATGATCAATTCCCTCCGCTCCTTCTTGAGTGAGTACTGCGCCCAACGCGATACACGACATGTCAATGTGAACATGAAATTCGATGTCCCATTTCGGAAAGACCAATATAGGGGTCGATGCCATCTTTTCCTTAAGCATTTCTAGACTTCTGTTGCATTCATCATTCCAGCAATAAGTAGCATCCTTCTTCAACAATTGTTCCATTGGTGCCGTGATCTGCGCGTAGCTTTTTATGAACTTCCGGTAGTAACCAATGTGTCCCAGTGTGGCGCGTAGTTGTTTGACACTTCACGGTGCTTGCAGATTCAGTATGACAATGATCTTTTCTGGATCCACCATCAGACCTTGCTTACAAACCACATGGCCAAGTAAGTTCCCGAAGGGGACGAGGAAAGTACACTTCTCTAGATTTAGCACAATCTAGTGCCGTCGAAAAGTATCCAGCATTAATCGTAAGCTCGCGGTATGTTTCTTAACTAGCCCAAATACGATCCAATCATCAAGATATACCTCTAAGAACTTGTGTATAAATTCCTTGAATGTAGCTACCACAATGCGGGAGAATATCGCCGGCGCATTCTTTAGTCCAAAGGGCATCACCGTATACTGAAAACAACCCCATTCGGTGGCGAAAGTTGTTTTACTCTTGTCTTCTGGCGCGATCTTGATCTGGTGGTACCCCGAGAAACCATCCATGAAGGAGTAGGCTTCCTATCCTCCCACATTTTCCAGTACCTCGTCTGTAAATGGCGTCGGAAAGGGATCGTTGACACATGCATCATTGAGCTTTCTGAGATCGACGCAGATGCGAATTTCACCCTTCTGTTTCTTCTCCTGCACAACCATAGGACTTACCCAGTCGGACTCTTCTACTGGTTCAATTATTCCTGCTGCAAGCATCTTGTCCAACTCTTCTCGGACCTTCGCTTTGTATTTTGGATTCAACCAGTAAGGTCGCTACTTAACTGGATTTGCATCTGGCTTCAAGGTTATCTTCATCATTCCCAGGTCACCAAGGATCCCTTTTAACTCTGTGATTTTTTTTGGGAATAAATCTTGATATTCTTGAAGCAACTCAACTACCTTTTCCACCGTGGCATCATCCCAATAGTCCCCCACTGTTGCATACTTCGGCTCTTCCTCTATTCCGATGTTTACTTGTTTCGTTTTTCAGCGGCGCGGTGATGTATGGATCCTCGATTGCCGGTCCGCGCACCTCACAACTCCCCTCTATTTCTAGAATATTGATGTTTCTAGGGTCGTCCTCATCGTCTTCTACCTGCACATTGTAACATTCCAGGGCCTGGCTCAACTGTCGCGACCAGTCTGGCTGCGCGATTTCTTCCGGTTCTAATGGTATTTTGAAAATAACGGCCTTCACCATCTACAACGTGTCGTCCACGGTATCCATCCATTGATCTTCAAAGAGGAATGTTGACAGAAACCCTTCGCACAAGATATCCCATTCGCTTGTGCCATGTCTGAGCTCTATGTTAGTATACCAGTTCCTTGGAATGACGTCCAGGGTATGATAAAATAAGTGTACCCACTCTGGTTGAGGCTCTTCTCCATAGGCTTGGACCCATCTGGTCAGGTGCATGCGTGGGTCATCGCGTCCATCGTATTTCTCTGTTATGTGTAGTTCCGGCCTCCAAATCTTATCTACATCATGCGCCTACAGCCGCGCCAATTTTCGAAGGTTCCTTCATGTGTGCCCCACCAATGCACAGGCGTCGCGCGTAATGCCCATTTCAACGCATCAAACCGTTGGTACTCTGGTACCATGCTTTCAAATTTGATCAAGAATTCATCTACTACTGTTAGCCCATCATACATTGGTAGTTCACGATCTTGAGCTCTAACGCAATACAACGATTTAGTCACCATATTGCAGTTTAACGTGGTTACTCCATTCAGCCGGTTATGCCACCGCTCATCTTCTTCATCTGAATCTTCGGTGTAGGATTCTGCATGCCCCCACGGTATTGTTCCTTCTGCAGTCGGATTGTCCCACTCTTGATGTCATGCAGTAATTTTGTAAATACAATCTAATTCATCATCACTTCCTTCGTCGTACATGGGTTCAGTGTAACGCGGTCCTTCAGCCGGGTCTAGCGGAATGACTATGCGGAGCGACTTCTTCTCAAAGATCATTTTCTGCTTCTTTAAATTAATAACTCCATTCATATCAGTGGCCTAGTCTATTCCTAATAATGCAGGGTAAGGGCTACTTTCATCCACAATTTTGATTACCTCAAAGTTCGTTCGGGTGCTCGCGCCTTCAATATCTACTATAATCCCTTGTAGTCTTCCCATGGGTAGGATCTTCTATTGATTCGCCATCCGCAATTGAATAGGAGACCATTGCAGTGTGGGCTTGCCCATGCGCTCCCACGTCTGTTTAGGTAGTACATTTGCATCTGAGCCCAAGTCCAAAATGATCTGATCCATCTCATAGTCACCAATATGCGCTGTTAACCACATTTCTTGCCTACTTCGCGACACATGTTTTCCCAATTTTCGGACCACGCGAGGTTCACTTGACCCTATGCACCTATTTATCAATTCTTGCAAGCCCTTAACCGCTCTATTGTCGCGAAGTAATTTCATGCATGTCTCTAAAAAGGTAGTCAGCATCGAGGGATCCCTTTCCGGCTCAGGTTGATCCCTACTACCTGGGGTAGAGACCTCCGCGAAGCTCTCCCTAGCTTCCAGACCTATCTCCTTGCGAACCCCTGCGTCTTCCTTGGTTGGTTTCCCCTTATCCTCTCCTGTGACCGTGCCACTTCTGAGCACCATGTTTATATTGGAATCTTCTTCGTGCAGTTCAGACCTCATCACCTGGGCATTCTGTGTCATCGTAAGTTGTGCTGCCCTTTTCTCATGAATTTGCGCTGTCAGTGTGGGGCAATATATCAGTTCATGATCGAATTGCTCGTAGTAAGGGCACGATATTCTGGTCGGGTTGGTACAGTCTCGTGCGTAGTGACCTGGTCCTCCGCAATTGTAACAAATGAGCTGCCCGCGACCCCTTCCTGGCCCCATTCCTCCCCGTCCTTTTCCACGTCGTTGAAACCCACCGCGCACTATCGTCGTGACTGGATCCTGACCTCGCACTCCAGTCTGCATTCTATAGGAAGGTGAATGGTCCATCAATAATTGATAACTATGACAGTCTTTTTCCTCGTGGCCCACCGATCTGCAAAAGTTACAAAATAGTTGCTGGGGGGTCTGGTTAAATTTTGGCAGTAGATGATTGTTGTCCGTGTTGTGCTTTCCTCCCACTTGACAGATTACACACCAGAGTGAGGGTATCGTGCTTGGCCCTACCTGTGCTTCTGGTCGCAACAGTGTTGGTCCCCCCACTGCCACATAGTTCGCAAAGACCGGACAGTGATCTTTATCATGACCCTGGCTTCTACACTTTATACACCACACTTCCTCCCGGGCTCTTGGGTGAGGTGCATGTTCTTGTTTTAACTTCCGCATTTCTAAACACAAGTTTTGTATTTGCGTGTGGATTTGTTGAACTCCCAACCCCGTATCCTGTATCGGAGTTTCGTGCAACCTCATCGCTATCTCTATTGTTTCAGCCTGGGTTGAGATCTTTTTCTATGACAGAGCCATCCTCAGATGTGGTGTCAGTGACGCCAAAAACCACACGCAGTGCTGCGCATCCAAAAGTGTCATGTTCGCCTCACAGATTGTACTTTTCAATCTCTAATCTAGATCCCACTGAGTTTCACTAGGCATCATCGCGATCTCCTTGAACCCTATGATCGACTACGTTTCTGATTTCGGCCAGCTAAATTCTTTTTTTAACTCAGTCCGGATCTCCACTGTTCCCGCATTCGGGTTATCACTTGAGTACTTTATATACCATGTCAGCGCTCAGTCCTACAACGCGTTAACTAAGGTAGCCTTTTTCATGTTATCGTTTGTAACTCCATGCACTTCCCATACTGCCATTACCACAAACCAAAATTGTTCTAGATCTTCGCTTCCTACTCCTTTGAATACTAGTAGCTGGATCGCGCTCGTCATTTTTAACCTTTAGCTTGCGCGTCGATGCTCTATGAACTCGTACTGCTCCTGATCCAATCAATCCTGAAACTCTTTCTTCACGGGGTTCCCACATTTCAACATCAAACATTCCTTAGGCAGATCCCGGTCCCGGCAACGAAACCATTTGTTGGCTTGTAGGGGCCTGACCCAGGTTCAGAAGAGTTATTTAGCCAAACAAATCCCATAGCTACCGGCCCTTTCGGCAACAACCTGCGGAGCGCGGACTGAGGTCTCACCCGAGGTAGCAGGGGAGGGTGTTGGAACTAGGTTTCTGCACCCTTGGGATGTCTTGATGTGGTCTGGAAGGTTCGCGTACCATTCTCTGGCTTCGCGCCACTCTGGTCCGCGTAGATCTAGACCCAGGAAAATCCTTAATACTTATTATTAATGAGCTATTATAGATCAGATCTACTTTTACGGTCTTTAAGCAAACATTTAATAGAGATAACTAGTCCGCATACCCAGAAAAGTTATAGAATTGCATAAACTCATAACATAAGTATAAACGCATAGATCAAACAGATATATCAACCATAAATTAACCAGATCCACAATAATTTAGATTTAACACAATATTTCAGAACCAGATTATCTTTTTCAACTCTTTCGCCAATACATCCAGTTCCATCCTGCGCACTCAACTGCAGGGGTTCGCGCACACAGCTGCGGACTCTACCAGGCCTCTGCGCACATAGTTGCATAGCCTCTATCTACCCAACACACCCTTGACTCGGACTTACAGACGTAGAATATACTATCTTCACAGACCCATACCACAAAGTCTCATTCAAACTTCCCAAAAGCTACTTTCTACCCTTAGAGCCTCACTCTATTTATACATTCCCATGGTCCACGGACCATGGGTAAGCCGACTGACTTCCTATTATTCTATATTATTTCTTGGGCAGACAACCCTTTGACTCACTCTACTACATTTCACGCTCCACATATTTCAGAGTTTTACAATATTTTCATCCTAACTTATAGGATCTAAGCCCCAAAACTGTTACGCAGGACGTCCGCTACCCAACAAAAACCTTTGAAAATCCAACGAAGGGCTTTATGGTGGACTTTAAATACCTATGCAGTGGAGTCCATAACCCTTTCGGGTCTGGTCTCATCACATCAGCGCATATATTTATGTGTGGCCCTGCTCCGTTGTATGACTCTGACGCGATATTGCGGTGCGATTGATCGCAATCGTGTATCACATGAGCCCGGGGTCTTTCCATATGGCATCGCCGATTGCGATCTGCCGATATCAGTGATCATGATATCACCTCGGCCTGGTCCTTTCGTTATGTTCCATGCCCTCGCCGATGCCGATCCACCAATTGGTGATCGCAGTGTCGCATCGGCCCAGGTCTTTTGCTCATATTATATCCCTATGCCTGCCTCTGAAGGGCGTCTTCTTTTTGCCATAACTTTTGCATCCTAAGTCCATTTTTGCCCATTCAAGTTGCAGTAGATTCAGAATGAGACGATCTCTGCAATGGGGCTAATTCTAGGAACTTCCTTGGACTTTCATTTTTCCTCTGTGAGGAACACTTAGACTTAGGATTCTATCCAAAATCCATTTTGGATCATGCCTTCCAACTAAAAGAACTTTTGGTCTCCAAAATACTGATATACTGGTCTAAAAAATAAATGAAAGTGACTCACCCTCTTCTTTCAGCCTCCCTACACTTGCCTTTCATAGTGCCACTGAACCAAAGTTTTCTGATCACTTCCCTTCTTGGATGGGCTGGTCTTCTTGGGAAGAACTGTCTTCCTCCTTCCCTTCCTACAGAACTTCTGCTGAAATGGTCATGGAAGGTGGTTTGAAATTCTTTGCCTTGATCATTGATCCAAGGTGGTTCAAACAAATGTGAAGTACACTTGCTCCACAAAATTCTCATTTGTACCTGTTTGAAAAGCTGTCAACAACAACTGTTAACAACAACAGAAATATAGACAACAACTGGATGGCATAAACTCCCGCTTCAACAAAGAAACATATTTCACATCTTGTGAACACCTCCATGCCTTACATCTGCATACAAATGATGGACTAGGTAACAAGACCACAAAACATGCCTTTTAAAACAAATGACCCTTCAAGTCAAGCATGTAGAGAAATACCATTAGGACTCTTTTCAATAGATGAAACACTTCATTATTATCTCCCTCTTGGAGACCAAGTCAACTTTCCTCAAGTCAACATTACATCACATGCATGTCAAAGCAATCAACTCTGCAAGTTAATCACACATACATGTTCAAATACAAGGAAAACATCAGCATCCCTGTTTTCATGCACATCATGCTCATGCATGCATTTCATCCTTCAACTTTCACTTAAGTACACTGTACTTTCGAAGCTGAAATGAAATATAATGTTGCAACAATAAAGTGAGTCTCCTACTCAACTTTTCCATTTACCTTCTTGGTAAGAAACTGCAACTTGCATCTCATCAACAAAGAATGCAAATAGATGCATCAATAGACATGCAACCTTAATTGGAAAAGAACTCTAACCATATCTTACCAATCTAGTTCAAAGGTCTTTCCTTCGTCTGTACATCAGCATCAACATACGAATCATTATGAAGCACATCATCCATGGAAACTTCATTTCCATTTCTGCCATCTTCTCTTTCCGCTTTCTTCAACTTTTGTGGAAGCATCGTTGGATTCAGAGTCCAACACCTTTCAGCAAGATTCCCTTGCTTATGGAAGTAAGTGCAACACATGTGCATCCTCTTGACAACATGATTTGCCTTGTCCAATGGATCTTTGGCTTTATGCTTCTTTTCCTTCAAATGTTTCCTGTATGTGGCCATTCTCTTCCAACATCTAGAAACATGATGGTTATCCAAACCACAGAAGGAACATGCAATTCTTTTCCCATGCTTATGTGGAGATTTACCATGCTTTGCAAAATCAAAAGGGATATGATTAGAACCAGATTTATACCTGCCTCTTTCACCTTTATTGCCTTCATGAGGAGGTGAAGCAAATGAAGAAGTGGCTCCCTTTGGAACACCATCAATCTCTTCAAGGCTGTTAGAGTTTCCACAACTCTCTGGTTGAAGTGTATGCTTCTGAACACCTGCATCCTGCAAATGATGTTTCAAGCTACTGCATTCCTCCTGAATACAACCTTCACACTCTTGAAGACCTGCAATGCAACTCCTTCTTGGAGATGTTTTAATGGTCTTCATGGCAGCTTTGGAGCTTTCTCCATAAGCTTGTCCATAGTCAAGACCCAAATACTTAGGCCTTTCCTCAACCATTGTTGGTTCAACAATACCTTGTGCATGTTTTCCCAAGCCCTTTCCTTCATAGCCCATATTGGACATTAGCTTAGAACCTATGCCTCTAGTATGTTTTCAAAAGAACCAATATAAGCATTCTTAGAAGAATTTGAAGACAAACTGGAAGGGTTTACCTCTTCTTCAAGCTGATACTTGACCAAGGCTTCTTTGGCAACAAAGAGCCGTGACTCCAACTCATGCATCCTTTTCAGGTTCATATTTTCCATATGAAGTTGCCTCTCCATTTCCTGCAGTCTGTCAAAAAGCAACTGCTTCTCTTCCTTCATGGAATCCAACTGCTCTGTAAGTATGTTGCTCTTTCTTCCATCCTCATACATTTCTCTCGCCTTGTCCATCATGATGAACAAGTCTTGCTTCAAGTCTCCATCATAGAGTCTTGTGATGAAGGAGGAATTTGAGGATTCACTTGTAGAAGTTGTCATTATACCAATGAACAAAAAAACTTCAAACAATATTAATAAAGTGCTTTATTAAGCAACCTTTTGCAACAAACCTCTTGTGCTTCAAGGACTGCTTTGAGGTCCTTTGGAATAGAAGAATGCCTTCAGCCCTTCTTCCTTCTTGCCCTTCCTGGACTGAGCTATCAATAGATTTCCCTTCACCTCTGTAAACTCAAAAAATAGTCAGTCTGCAAATAAGCATACAATCAATCAGACAAGCAATCTTTGCCCTATCAATCAAGCATTCTGATATAACCTTATCTTAAAGGTGAGGTTAACCAATCTCAAGCTCTGATACCACCTGATCTGAAAATGGGGCACTTAGGCTTCTTGTCTAACTTACAAGAACCTCTCCCATTTCCAAAGCTTTAAATATTCCCAAGACAACTATGATTAACCAATGCGGAATTAAAAATGCTTGAAAATAGGTGTATGCTGGTGTTTGTTTTTTAAACTTTTTATGTGTTCTAAATTTGTTGTTTATGCTGATATAACATACATATAACAGTAAATAATGCAACAATACAACAAACACACAGAACAACAATTTAATTAGGAGTTCACCCTCTACTCTTGGGCTATGTCTCCGTGAGCTTTAGTCAACTCGACTAGGCTCTCTAGGATTATGGAAAAGTCTTTTTTTTACAAGCTCATGGCTCAACTCCATCGTTTTACACATAAACAATGGGTTTAAACACCATTTTATCCCCTGGATCTGAAGGTCTCAACATTCTGGCTCTAGGCTCTGGCTCTTCGGCTCTGGCTATCTTGAGCTCTCTCTCTCTCTCTGCCTCTGCGTGCCTCTGTGATCCGCTTGACCTCCAAGCGATCCGCGGTAACCTTCCAGCGACCTTTTTGTAGCTTTGCTGCTTATCAATCACACTCTCAAGCTTTCTCGCCCCTTCAACTCTCTGCGCTACTTTCTTATGTCTCTCAATCATGTTCTTAGACTCAGCAACCCCTCTATCTCTATCATTGAACGACTTTTAAGCCTATCGGTGCCTATCTATTCATTTAAGCTCTCGGGCTCTCTAGCTTCCAATCAATGTCCCTTCATCTTCATTCTGGAGCATTTAACAATCATTACTAACATCCCAAGGTATGGTGGCCACTTGTTTTGCAATGGAAAAGGCCACTGGCACGTTGAAATCCCAAAGATATCATTTCTCTATTTACACAGAGAAATACACCGGAAACGCTGAAAAATCCGCATAAACACCTTTTATCAGACTTGAAAATCCCTTAAATCCCCTCTATAACCATATCGGGTTTGCCTTTGGCTGCTGTCGTAATCTCCATCGTCGATTTGGGTGTTCTTTGATCCAATGGTCATCATGCAATTTCGGGCATCTTAGGAGTACGGAGGTTACCCACCTAAAAAGGTGGTTTTCCTCTCTCCTCCGCCAGCCATGTGTCGACCAGTCTATGGGATCGGGCGGAGCAAGCCCAAAACCATTTACCACTTGAGGCCCACCCGAAATCCGCCTTTACAGAACTCAAAATCTATGCAATCGGGCTTAGAATTTCCCTTCGGATCCGTAATATCGCTTCGGGCGTCGTTCCTTTGTATTTCGGTTTTTACACCAAAAAACGTTAATACACGGAAAAATCTGAATTTCCAGATTTAAAAATTATAGAATCCCACCTTATATTCCATCATGTCTGCCTTTTAAATCGCTATCGCATGTCACAAATGCCCATTCCGTGGTTTTCCCTTTGTATTTGAAAAATACATTAAAACCTTGAAAATCCAACGAAGGGCTTTATGGTGGACTTTAAATACCGATGCAGCGGAATCCATAACCCTTTCAGGTCCGGTCACATCGCATCGGTGCATATATATGTGTGTGGCCCCGCTCTGTCGTATGACTCCGACGCGATATTGCGATGCGACTGATCGCAATCGCGTATTGCATGGTCTCGGGGCCTTTCCGTATGGCATCGCTGATTGCAATCCACCGATATCAGCAATCACAATATTGCCTCAGCCTGGTCCTTTCCTTATGTTCCATGACCTCGCCGATGCCGATCCACTAGTCGGCCATCGCATTGTTGCATCGGCCCGGGTCTTTTTCTCATATTATATCCCTATGCCTGCCTCTAACTCGATATGTTGGGGATCTGACTCGATATGTTGGGGATCGGTGATCGGGGGTGCTTCCCCTTTCCGCTTAAGTCCGCCTTGGACCTCCTCCGATGCGATTTTCTTCATAAAACCTTTTAGGCCATTTTTTGAAGATTTGCCTCTTTTTCCAAATAAGCAAGGGCATATTCTTTCTGCCATAACGTTTGCATCCTAAGTCCATTTTTGCCCATTCAAGTTGCAGTAGATACAGAATGATATGATCTCTGCAATGGGGCTAATTCCAGGAACTTCCTTGGACTTTCATTTTTCCTCTATGAGGAACACTTAGACTTAGGAGTCTATCCAAAATCCATTTTGGATCAATAAATCACTTCCTAAGTATGTTCTTGGTTGGGTAAAGAAACACTCTATTAAGGAGGTAATCAAACACAATGGAAAAATGAACCACCAAGGGAATACACCATTCCCCAGTATGGTCCCCAATTTGTTATACGGGGTTTACGATTGCAGACAAAAGTATGTCCCCTAGGTTTGGTGGCTAACCTATAACAACAAAGAGACTAGGAACCCAATGTTTTCCTTAAAGTAAGTAGATGACACAATGAAGCCTACTGGAATTTGTCGTGGGATTCGCTCCCTCTTTAGCTTGAATGCTCCAATTCCATCTCCGATTGCCAAAATTAGAAGTTGCATAGTCATATAACATAAGCAAAGAAACTATGAGATCTATGCACTATCATCTAAATACTCTATTCAATAGATCAACATGCTATCGAAATACATGGAATAACAACATCACATATAGGGAAATAGAGAATCATTTTCATTAATATAAATGGAAGGAGTTTACAACCATAAATAGATGTTGATCTTGTAGAAGATCTCCTCCATGCAGAATTGTCATTTCCTTCTCACAAGGTGCAAATCCAATCACCCTAAATGCATGAAATGAAACCTCTCACCACAACAGCATAAGGGTAGAATCACTCTCCAAAAACCAACCCATTGCATATGGAAGGTTGTAAATATATAGAGGAGTGGGGTAAGTTGGGAGTTCTTATCCAATTCCTAATCTAAGGTTTTCGATCCACCTTTGATGGGAGGATGGGGTCAAAGGATAAGGGATGGAAACTCCAAAGTAGGATGATATAGGATTTGAATGTTTTATTTGAGGTAAATGGTTGTAACAAATTTAGGAAGCTTCTGTAAGAGGAGGCTTCCAAAATTTCTCTCTTTTTCCCGAATTTCTAGAACCGATGCAAGTACAAAGGGGAGCAACTTCTAGGTGATCTATGCAAGCCACAATGGAGCAACTTGTAGGTGAATGTGGTCCACCAAGAGGCCATGGAGAGTTGGTCCTAAAATTGGCTTAGATGATGCAATTTCAAGCAGAAACTCTAGGGAATGAAAGAGACATGCTTAGGGCTTTGTGCAAGATGGTGACAAAGGGGGAATAGGATGTTGATTGATCCCATTAGGAGGCCTATTAATGGGATGTGACAAAATGGCCTATAATATTAATGTTTAGTAATTATTTATTAATAAGATTTAATAACTTTATTAATAATATTATTTAAACATTACTAACTTTATAATACTATATTAATAATTGTATATCAATACATTAATGTGTATTTACATATTAGCATATTAATAATACATTTATCTACACATAATAACACACTAATAATATATTATTACATACATTAACACATGTCAATCATGGGTGATATGGTCAACCATAATCAACATGGACATCATGCTCAACTACAATTAGCCATAGGTACCATAGTCATTAAGTTTATAAATAATAAGGTTTAATAACCTTTATTAATAAAGTATAATAATATAAGGTTATATTAATAAATTTTAAAGTTTATTAATAACATTAATATTAAAATTAATAACATTAATGTGGTTATTAATAGTATTAATAAAGTTTATATTAAAGTTGAGTAATTATTTATTAATAAGTTTTAAGTTTATTAAAGATATTAATATTAAGGCTTATTAATAATAACATTATATTAATAAGGGTAAAACGGTTTCGAAAAATGGCAAGGAGCTTAGGGTCACGGGCTAGGGTTTGATGCAGGTTTGCCCTGGCAAGCCTGCAACAACAATAACAGACAGGGGATACAGTAGATCTGGATGAAAGCACACCACAATAGACCGCAGAGCGAGACAGACTGAGGCAGGTGCAGACTGACGAAGGCATGATGAGCTTGGAAGGGGGGGAGCGATCCCCTCCTATAAGAATGTGATGGCAGGAGAAGCAAGTAGAAATGGGACTAACAGAAATCATGGAAAAAGGAGCAAAGACACACTGGTCATGGGAGCGCGTTGGCAAGCTGGTCTCGGAGGTAAATGTTTGCCTAGAGTAGCAAAAAAACCTAGGTTTGTCATTCCCAACAATAAACTGGAGGAATATAGGGGGTTCATGAAAGATCACGCGCTGATCTGTAAATTCATAGGGGCCTGGCCTATAGAGAAGGAACTGGTTAAATGGATACAACAACGTTGGCAACCAAAAGGTCACATAGATCTGAAACTAGGAGCGAAAGGATTCTTTTCAGTAGTATTTTCTAACCTAGAAGACAAAGAGAAGGTATTTGAGGAGGGTCCCTATTTCTTCAATAATGCTGGCTTATTCATGTGTCACTGGGAAGAGTGTTATAATCTGGATCAGGAAAAAATGCTGGCGGCGCCAATCTGGGTTCGACTGTTTGGCCTCCCAATGGATTTCTGGGATCCAGAAATCCTGGAAGGAATAGGAAACTCGATTGGGACCTTCGTCAAGGTGGCTGACACAACAAGAAAAGGAAGGTACACTTCTTATGCCTGGATATGTGTTTACATGAACATTACAGAACCTCTCCCTGACTGCATAGAAGTAGAATATCATGATGAAATCTGGAAACAACCTTTGGATTATGAGCACATACCTTTTAGGTGTAGGAGATGCCATGAATATGGGCACCTATTCAGATCTTGCCCCCAGAACATCCCAGAGTCCACTCAGGGAAACAAAAAGGAGGAAGGATCGGGCAAGGAAATGGAAGGGGGCTTTCAGGAGGTCCACAGAAGAAAAAGGAATAAAAAACCGACGAGTATCCATAAGAGTCCTCAGAAAGAGAAGGAATAGGAAAACCAAAACAAATTCGCTGTGCTACAGGAAGAGGAAATGGAAGAGGTATATGTGGAGAGCAGTGAAGAACCAGCTGAGCCAAAACAGAAAGAAAAAGGGAAAAAGTAGGAACATATAAAAAAAACGGAAGAAAACGAAGGAGAAATAAATAGAATGTAAACGGAGCAAAGCCAGATGGAGATAGACCCACAGAAAGAAAATTTTAGCGAAGAGGAACAAGTAATGAAGAGATTACTGCAGGAATGGAGACACTTGGATGAGAGGTTCATCCCAAAAGACCAAAAACAACTATACAAAGAAATGTTTCAACAATATAAAATGAAACTAGGAACGATAGTGATAAGCCAACCCGAGCATCTTAGATCACAAGGGGGGCAGGGTTAGGAAACAGGAGCATTAGGGAAAGGAGGAAAAAAAAGGGGTAGATGACCCATGAGTGAATCCTTCCAAATGGTGGGAGAAATGCTTGTTAACTCAGGGAGAGTGGTGCCATTATCGGAGGTATTCCACCAACCGAGTTTCCTATCGAGTTTCCTCAAAGAAATATTGAGGAAAGATAAACCTAGTGTTATGATACTGCAAGAAACCAAGATCAGTGAATTAAAACTGAAGGAGATTATGGGAAACTTTAGGCCAAGGTACGAGGTAGTAGGACAAGATGCCATGGGAAGTGCAGGAGGATTGGCCATACTATGGAACCCAGAAGAAGTTTGTTTCGAAGAATGGGTAAGCATGCCAAGAATACTTTCTAGAAAATTTAGAAATATTGGATCCAAAGAATGGATCCTCCTCTCAGGGGTCTATGGTCCTCATATCCCAGGAGAAAGAAGAAATTTCATCAGTAACTTAATAAAAGTGAGTGGTCTGTACCAAAATATACCATGGATCATAGGAGGGGACTTCAACATGATTAAGTCCCTAAATGAAAAAAGAGGAGGTGTGAGAAGGGTGGATGCAGACATGGAACTGTTTGAGGATACCATAAATGACTAGAGGCTAGTTGATATTACAACTACTAATAGTACTGACACGTGGAATAATAGAAGAGGGGGCAGGCATCAAATAGCCTCAAGGTTAGATAGATTCCTAATATATGAGCAGATCGTAAGTAGAGATATTTTTGTGGAAGCGATGATATTACCTGGGATGGGATCGGACCACTGGCCGGTGAGATTAGAGATTGACCTCAAAGCTAGCCCTAAAAATCGACCATTCCGATTTGAACCTTACTGGCTCAGAGATCCTAAGTTTATAAACAAGGTAGAGGAATGGTAGAAGCAGAGTGAACAATGGGGAAGGAATAGAATGCAAATGTTCCAGCTCAATTTAAAGGAAATAAAGAAAAAAATTAAGAAATGGAACGAAAACGAATTTGGAAATATAATATAGGATCAACAATAGTTAAATCAAAGGATGAAGGCAATTCAACAAGAAATCATAAGGGAAGGGAGAAGTGAAGAAATAGCAGCAGAAGAAGGTAGACTGGTCAGCCAAATAGAGGAATGAAGAAATCAGGAAGAAATATTATGGTGACAAAAGTCAAGAGTGAACTGGTTAAGGGAGGGAGAAAGGAACACCAAATTTTTCCACAAAGCAATGATACAACACAGGCAGAGAAACAAAATTTTTTCTTGAAAAATGACGAAGGAGTGTGACAAACTCAGCATGAGGATATGGAGGAAACCCTGGTTATACATTTCAAAGACCTTTTAACAGAACCTCAGGAGGAAAGGCAAGAGGCAGCGCACAGAATATGAAACTAGATCCCCAAGATGATCACCAGAGATCAAAACCTTGCGTTAATGAGAGTAGTTACGATAGAGGAGGTTGAGGAAGTTGTGCAAGGACTAAATAAAAATAAGGCCTCGGGATCGGATGGCTTTACGGCGGAATTCTATCAAGCTGCATGGAATTTCATAGGCAATGACATCCTAGCGGTGGTGGAAGAATCTAGAAGGAACCAAAAGGCATGTCCAGGTTTAAACGCTACCCTCCTATCTCTCATACCTAAAACCTCCAACTCAGATGAGCCGCAAGGATTTAGACCTATTGCTCTTTGTGTTATTTATAAAATTATCTCTACTTTGATAGTTAAGAGATTGAAACCGATTCTCCCAAGCATTATATCCCCAGAACAAATAGGTTTTGTAGAAGGTAGACAGATTCTAGATGGTCTGATAGTATCCCAAGAAGTGGTGCATTCGCTGAAATCAAAGAAGATGGCTGGAGTGATGATGAAATTGGATCTATCTAAAGCTTACAATAGATTAAATTGGGTGTTCCTAAGGAAATTTCTGGAAGCCTTTGGGTTCTGTAGCAGATGGATAGAATGGATTATAGCAATGATATCTACCCCGGTCTTCTCAATCCTCCTAAATGGAACCCCATCATCCACCTTCAACGCCACTAGAGGGCTCCGGCAGGGAGACCCCCTATCTCCCTTCCTCTTCATTATTGTTGCAGATGGGCTAGGAAGGTATATCAAAAAGGAAGTACAGGAGGATAGAATCAAAGGGATAAGGGTATGGGGGAATGAGCTCCGATAACCCACCAGCAGTTCGTGGATGATATTATGCTATTCTGTAATGTATCTCTCAGGGAAGTTAAAAGGATGAAAGACATCCTGGATCTCTTCATGGAAGCCTCGGGCACCCAAATTAACAAAGAGAAATCCTGTGCTTACTTCTTCAACACAACCGGTAATGTAAAATCTTACCTTGCGCGAATGTTGGGATTTAGGGAAGGAGAGTTACCCACCAAGTATCTAGGTATACCTTTGGCAATCAACTCTTTAAAAATGGTAAATTGGCAGCAAACTATACAGAAGATCCAAGGAAGGATAGCCAACTGGTCGTTCAGATCTCTAAACCTAGCAGGAAGAGTTGTTTTGGTAAAAGCAGTCCTGTAATCAATACCAATTTACCAACTATCGGGGATGGCAGCCCCAAAAGGGGCTTGCTCCAAAATGGTGGAAATATTTAAGAAATTCATATGGGGAGGGCCTCAACAATAGAAAAAATGGGCTTTGATTTCATGGCAGGGGATGACCAGAAAAAAGGAGGAAGGGGGCCTAGGACTGAGGGATCCATACCTCACCAACCAAATTATGGGGGCCAAGTTGTGGTGGAGATGGATGGCAGGAGGAGGGGACCTTTGGAAGCGAATATGGACGAAGAAGTATAACATGCCAGGAAGAGCAGAGGATATATTAAGGCATACAGAAACACCGAGAGGCTCTACCATTTGGAACTTGGCTAGTGAGAATAGGGACATAATCACAAACCATGCCTTCTGGGAAATACGAAATGGAAAAACAACAAAGTTCTGGGATGAGGCTTGGCAACAACGAGAAAAATTAAATGGAAAGTAGGAACTTAGAAATATTCTTCAGTTTTCAAAAGATGTAGGACTAAATCGAGTAGATGAATTCTGGAAGGATGACAACAATGAGGAGAATTGGAGAGTCTGGAAAAACCCAGAAGAGTGGGGTCAAAATACAGAAGAAGAACAGAGAGAGCTCTATGTGAAAGAAATGGGAATGAGAAAGATACCAATTAGATCAGGACCTGATATATTGAGATGGGGACATTCTACAAAAGGAACTTTCTCGGTCAAAGAGGCATACGATCTAAAAATTGAACAGGAACAGGAAGGACACCATCATCTATGGAAACAAATCTGGCACAACAAATGGTGGCTGAAAGTTGCTCACTTCCTCTGGTTAACATGTAAAGGCCAAATTTTGACATGGGACCAACTATAAAAAAGAGGGATGTAGGGACCATCCCTATGTGGTCTATGCAAGAAGGAAAATGAAAATATAGAACACTTAATGAACTCATGCCAGTTCGCACATCGACAATGGGAAGCTATCTACAAGGTCTTCGGAAGGACAGATAGGAATCAACAAAGCATAAAAGAGATTGTTCAACAATGGGGACAAGGCCACTTTACCAGCCTGGTTCTAAATAGAGCATGGGGGCTAGCCGTAGGTTTTAATCTTTGGATGATATGGAAGGAACGGAACCGAAGGATTTTCAAAAGTAAGGAATCAACGCCGAAGTAGGTATGGAGAGGAGTAATAGAACATATCAGAGAAACTATCCTAGCAGAATAATGGCACCAAGAAGACTGGGAGATCCTGCCTCAGGAAGCAAGAATCCTAAAAAAGCTCAACCTAGCCAAAGAAATGGTGGGAGAAAATACATGGAAAGCAACGCAAACGAGTGGGGAATCACCCCAGTATTTCAGCAGACCAGCAGAGGGCTTCATTAAACTGAACTTTGATGGAGCCTCCAAAGGGAACCCGGGTATTGCAGGAATAGGTGGCATCTTTAGAGACAACCATGGCAAGGTACGATTGTTGTACTCGGCATATGGAGGCATGATGAGCAACAATGAAGCAAAACTCATGGCAGTACGACAAGGGATGAGAATAGCTGTAAGGCTCGGGTACAAAAAACTGGAAGTTGAAGGGGACTCACTAATGGTAATCAACATGATGAGGAAACTTTACAACGTAAAGGCATGGGATAAGATTATCCATAGCTGGAGAACAACAAGCCTCATCCAAGAGCTGGGAGAAATAATGAAAATGTTTGATTATATGATAATCAAGCACGTTAAATGAGAAGGGAATAAAGCGGCTGATTTCCTAGCCAATTGGGGATGTAATCAACAAATAGGACACATGGAAAGAACTTGGCCTATTCAACCAAGGGATACAAGAATGGATCCGCTAAGAGAAATATTAGCCCAAGATGATGATTATGAATAAATGAAATGATAATGTTCATAACAATCCCCCGATTGGGGTGACGGAGTGGGTAAACAAAAGTAATGGTGATGTCAGAAGCCAGGAGACACAAGGACTACTCAACGCAGCTCGCATGATTATATCATAGAACGTGGAGAGGTACTGCATACCAAGAGGGATGTCAAATGGGCGAATTGGCGTGAGGAATGTTGGGAAGAGGAGAGGTGGTAAGGACGACGGTGTAAGGAGGATGGGACGACAGGTAGGTGCGACAGAGTATGAAAGCGGGGGTAAGGAAAGAAGGATGGATAGATTGCAAGGGAGAAGGCGAAGGAGAGCGACGGGCAAGCCAGACACGCATCTAGCAAGCAGGAAGAGTAACCTCGGGTATGTTTACTGTCTTTTCTCTGTAATTTACAAAGGAAAATTCAGTATGATGGGAGGGGAAAGGAACTTGGGTCAGGGAGGGAAGGAGAGACCTTGTGTAGAGGTTATGCTGTGCAAACATAGTAGTAGTAGCGAGAGAGAGTGGCCCGGTAGCTTTGCTTCGAGGCTGGAAAGGATGGAGGGCATAGAAGATAATAGGGAGGGGCACATTGTGCTCAGGGCTAAGGATAGAAAGGCTAGAAAGGATGGTATCAGGGTGGCAAGGAGGTTCGAGAGTCCAGAAAATTTCTTCAGGCAGAAATTCTGGGCAAGTAAGGCGAGCTCGGGTAGCAGAGAGGAGCGAGCTTGTGAGGGGAAGCCAGGCAGGAAGTTAAGAAAGAATGGGGTGACCTTCAAAGGGGGTAATGCTGCGAAGAGAGGGAGTGGTGTCAGCTAGAAAGGCAGGAAGGGAGAGGAGAATCTTAGTGGGAAGCTCCACATGTTCACTATCCCGGGGCTACTTAGAGAGGGGGTTAGCCTGAGGGAACCCAAGGAGGGAGGACATGAAAAAGGAGGAGAGACAGTAACTAGGGGTTCGAAAGAGAATCAGGACAAAGGGAGCAGGGAGAAGGTGAGGACCATCCTTGGCTCACTGGAGTACTTGGGAGCAGAGGAGTGTAGACATAGGGGAGATAGCGCAGGCAGACCGAAACCCTATGAAACAATTGGAATTGGACGGGTAATGGTTGTTTTATCTTGACTTTGAACTGTGTCCATTGTGAATAGGTAGCAAAGACCGGAGACATGGCGCGGGCAACCAGAGGACAAGGTCACAGATGTCGGGGAAATAACAGACCTCAATCTCAGGATATGGGAACCTCATAAAAAAGGATGGGAAGACGACCCATGGATGAGACCGTGAAGGAAGTAGCCAAGGCTTATAAGAAAGGCATGGATGAAGGGATAAGGAAAATTATTGAGGAAATGGAGGAAAGGATTAGGGAAGAGGACTCAGAGGAAGAAATGGAGTAATGGAGAGACCTCATTCCCGATCCTGGAAATACTAGAGGAAGACTTTCTCAATTTAAACAGACCTTACATTTGTACTAGCTCATGAAAAGGCTGGTGGGAAAAGCGATGGAACAAGTGCCCATGGGGATGGCTTTGATAATCAGAGACATGCTAGATTATAAACGAGAGCTGCAAACCACACAATTCTAGTTATGCAAGCAAGACATAAGATTAGACCGAATACAGAGACACATTCTATGCATCGTTGAAATGACACCAACGAATGGAGATTCAACTGAAGACCCAGCGAACATCGAGTCAGAATAGGAAGAGACCAAGGAATAGACTGAGCTCATGGATCTCAGGTTACTGTTTTTTAGCGGCTAGTTTTCTTTTATATGCATGCTTATGGGACCCAAGAATAAAGACTGGTTTTTAAATAGTTCTGTATATATTGCTTGGGTAGAAAGACTGATAACTTACCAATTTTGGATGGCTTATAATATGCATAGGTGGCCAACAGACTTGGTTTCCCATTGGGCAAGTTGAGGCCACCTATTGACAATATGTGGATTCAGTTAGCTTTTATATAAATAGAAAAGGAGGATCTACCTAAGCGTACAAAGAAAAACATTATATTAATGAAGTCTAATGTTTTTATACTATTATTTAAACTATAATAGTTTTATAGTAATACATTAATAAGTAGAATCTACACATTAACATAATAAGCTATACATTAATATATTAATATATTAATATATACATTAACACGTGTCAATCACCTCATTAACCATAGTCAAAATATATTCATCCCACTTAATAACTTTAACTTTAATAACTTTAGATAATAAATTTAAGATAGGTTTGATATTATTTAATATTTAAATATTTTTAATTTTTAATATAACTTTAATATTTTTCAGAACGCAATTATTTTCACGGTGGTGAAATCGGTTCAACTATTGTCAACCATGATCACGATGGTCATCCATGGTTAACATGGTCAACCGTATTCATTTATAGTTAAGTATTGACAAGCATGGTCAACAAAGTCCACCAAGAGTTTGAGGAACAACATGTGACTTAATGGAAGTTTCTATCTGTAATTTATTTTTCCTTAATTTGTTTATTGAATGCTTCTAATTCTCTTTTGATGTTTAATTGAACTTTTTCTTGTTGCATGATACGTTCCTTTTGATTTTTATTGATTTTAGGGTTTGGGTTAAAGTTAAAGACATCTTTTGTTGGGTAAAAAACCTTTTGTTTATCTTTTTGTCATGTTTATTTGAGAAATATACGACATTAGGCTTAATATATGGCTTCAGTTATTTTATGGACATTCAATGTGTTTATTTGAAGCCAAGGAATTGGTGAACTATCTAGCTATTAGAGAAACAATGCATAAGAAACCAAAAAAAATCAATGTAAAGATTCATGATTTTAAGATAGTTATTCATAGACCTTATTTTCATATGAAGCCTCTAGAATGTGAATTACATGGAATATGACTAAGTTCTTTGAATGTGTTAAGACCTAGTTTGAGAAAAAGAATCTCGACAATTCTCATACACTTTTGGGAGTACCTCTCCAACTAGTTGCCCCTTGGGAGGTAATAAGACATTTGTTATAAAAAATAATAAAAGCATACAAAGAGATTTGGAAAAGTTCACAATAAGAAACTTCACAAACATAACCCATTTTGTTTATTTTTTCAAACATGTAAAATGAGTATATTATAGTTTAAATTATTTCTTTCTTATTATCCCTGGTGCAAGGCAATGGATATTGCAATCAGTTTTTGGTCAAACCCATATTAGTTTGGGTTTGACAAAAAAAAATTGCAAAAAAATCTATAGTATAACATTGCACATTGAAATATATGATTTTTTTTAAATAATTTATTTTAATTATGTTCAATTTGATTGACTATCAAATTGAACATGTTGTTGCCCTTTGCCTCTATTAATGTGCCCATTACCTCTATTAATTAACCAAAAGTATATAGATCACATCAAGGTGTACGATGGACATTTATGATAAAATTTGTTTTGGGAAGGTGATAAAATTATTGCTAATGAGTATAATCATTTTATATTCCTATTTATGAAAATGGTTAACGATTAATATAATCTAATGTTAGATCTAAGACTTTTGTGATCCATAATGTAGATATCAGTCTTTTGGATTAATCACATCGTTAGGATTTGGTTGACGTTTTGAACCAACTAATGTGGTTCATCCTCAGGACACGGTTAAACGTGTCCTGAGGATGAACCACATTAGTTGGTTCGAAACGCCGACCAAATGCTAACGGCATGATTAACCTGAAAGACTGATATCTATAATATAATCTAATAAAAAATATATTATTTAAAATTACATATAGAATTTAAAATGATTATTTAAAATCACATATGTAATTTAAAAAGACTTGTTAATGGTATGTGAGAGATATATTTTTATTTTTACATTATATTTTTAAGGGATAGAGATAGGTTTTTGTGCGAAGTTAACCACATATAATAGATTTTACACTATTAATGAATGAATGATATTCAAAATAATAACATGTTTATAATACGAATAAATATAAAACTTCTCATATTCACAAACCAAGGTATAATAGAAATTTATGATAAGACCTCTATACTCAGGCCTAATAATAAGATTTTCATAAGACCATATTCACAAACTATAAAAAAACCAAATGTAAACTATTAATAATTATTTCTATGTTGCAATACAAATAATGTTAATTTACAAGATTTAATAATTCATTTAATTACAATTTAAAATTAATCTAATTATAACATTTTAAAATTTTAAATCTTTATATTTTTATTGTTAATTTAGCTATATTTAAACTAAGCGGAGAGACTAGCTACTATGTAGCCCTTGTTATTATATATGATTGCATACATTATGAAGTATTATCCAAAATTTTACAATGTTTTCTAATTTTGTGAAAGATTTATCAAGGCTTTACAATGTTTTATAATTTAGTGAAAGATTCAACATGATTTAGACGACAAAATATAAAAATAAAAATAAAAATCACCAAGATATTATAAATGCATATTATATTATTGATAAAATATTCTATACATTTTCCTATGTACCGTGGGGATTCGCCCATTTATTATACATATAAATATTAGGGGGTTTCTTAAAATTTCCCTTGGTTAATACTTGTTTTGTTAATTAAATTAAAAGTATGTTTAAAATAATAATAAACAAAATATAAATTAAACATATATAATTTATTTTTGGAGATATGAATAACATTTATTTATTAAGGATGATAGGTATTAGGGTTGCTAATGAATCTTATGCTTCATTTCAGTGGCTATTGTAATCCATTTCACTCAATCTCTATATCATACTAGGGGACTCCAAGATTATAATGTGAAACCTTCATCTTGGTTCCACTCCAACATATTTCAAGCTTTGCATCCTATTTAAAAGGATTTGATCCCATTTGAAATTTTGAATGAGTTCACAATGGTCTGCATTTTAATACGTCAAAACTCTATAGTAGACCAATTAGAAAACGAGGTGACATAATTAGAAATTCACACCCTTATTCTAAAAGAGAGGATCAATCATCTGCCAATTCCATAATATCATAACTAGTGGAGGTGAGTGTTGGAATTAACGGTTTATCAGAGAAATCGAATTCTTCCTTGGGAGATTTGATTTATTGATGAGGCCAAGTTATTTCTGAAGAGATCGAGTTCTTCTTTGAGGGGCCAATAGTGCCATTTCTAGAGAAGACCCCAGGTTCCAAAAATAACTTTGCATGTAACTTCTTGATCTGGTTTAATAAAAGTTGGCAAGGACATTTGGTGTCTATTTGGTGAATTTACTGAGTAAAATTAATTAGCAGTGGTTTATTAATTTAACTGTGTAATGTCTCTCAACATTTACATGCATAAATGTTTGTCTAAACACCTGAAGGAAAATTTATAAAATTTTGCAAGTTAAACCAATATTTTTAGTAGGTGATATTACAATGGTATCAAAGTTGGTTTTCCTACCAACCTGTGAGTGTATGCTACTTTGATGGAACCAAAAGATAGGGAATATGGCACCTATAGGAGACAAAAAAATGGAAAATGCCAACCTCATTCAACATCAAAAGGAGAAGAAGAAATGGGTGACAAAAATGAACAGTAGCTTGGAAGCATTATGAATGTCTTAAATGACTTGGCAAGAGGGAAGCAAGAGTTGGTGCAAGTTATTACTCAACCTATGAAAATCATTCAAGGGAACCAACATAATGTCAATACCAACGGAGTAGTGGGAGTCAAATTGAGGGAAGCCACATGCATATTCCAACTCAAAACAATCCTTAGACATCAAGTAGAGTATCACCTAAGCCCTTATTACCAAAATTCTTAAAAGAACAACTAGCAGAAAACCAAGGGAAACAAGGGCTAAGAGAAGGGTTTTCTAACTATCCAAGGGAGTATCAAGTGTTAGGGTATGAATTTCATGTGGCTATGTCCTTGCAATATTTTTGCACTATCAAATATAGGAACATTCTTAGAGAATTTAACAAGAATTCCCAAAATTATGAACTTCCAAGGAAATTGGGGAAGTTATCCATTCCTTCTTTTGATGGATCATCTAGTTGCACTGTTAGGGCATGGGTACAAAAATTGGACACATACCTCCAACTCAACCCTATGACAAAGACTAAAGCCATTAATTTTGCAACACTACATTTGGAGGGGGAATCTCATGGGTAGTGGTACCATGGGCTAGTTACACAAGGGCATTTTAGCATCACCTCTTACTTAGAGTTCACATAGAGGTTGATTGAAAAGTTTGATAAAAAGAACCCTGAGCTGCGTTTTGGAGAGCTTGCACAACTCAAGAAAATATGTATGTTTTATGCTTACATTTCTAAGTTTCTAATAGTAGTAGTCATGGCGATCGATGTATGAGAGCATAGATTAATCATATTATTCATTGAGGGGTTATTTGATCCCCTATATGGTTGGGTTAAGGCCTTCAAACTAGGTTCATTACAAGATGTTGTCATTAGAATCCAGGATATGGAGGATGCAATACACAAGAGTAAAGGCCCTTCCAAACCCCTCATTCCTTATAAAAACAAGGAAAATAAACCCATCTAGAAGGAGTGGTCTCAGAAAAATAGGTTGGATGATGAGATCTAGAAGGAGACGAGAAGAAAGTAACTTTACTTGGACTACAAGGAAACTTGGGAACCGATTCACAGGTGCTTGGAAAACGGAAGTACATTACATAGAGGTTAGTTAGGCAGTGATGAAGAAGAAGTGGGATTAGCTCAAGATGACGAGCATAGAAATACATATGAGGAACTACCATGGGTGGAAGCTAAAGGTGGCACCATAGAAAAACTCTCATGTATTCCTAGATATAATAACTTTGGGGTCAGAGGAAATCTCCAAGGACAATGATTCATTATTCTTATCAATGATGGGTCAACCCACAACTTTATCGACATAGCTTTGGTAGCCAGGAGCAACATTCCTACAGAATATTTGAGAGCTTTAATGTGGAGGTGGTTAACAGTAATGGTATGAATTGCACTAAAATGGTTCAACAATTGGAGCTATAGATGGGGAACTACTCACTCTTTGATGATTTATATGTGATAAACCTAGTCCACACTAATATTGTATTTGGTGTAAAGTTTATTATATCTATAGGGAGGCATTGGAAGGACTACCGAATAATGGATATGGAGCTCAATATAGCGAATGGTAAGAGAATAATTTTAAGGGGAATGACCAACGATGTCCCTAAGGTTGTTATAGCCAAATAGATGGAGGGAATACTCATACATAGTGACCTATATTGGGTAGAAAAGTGTATGGTTACATCACAAAGACCTTCAACTAACAGTTGGAATTATCACGCATATATTCAGTCATTGTTGGATAAGCATGACAAGGTCTTCGGGGATATTCCACCAAGGAGACCTCCTATGCGGGATTTGAGCATATCATTGAGTTAAAAGAGGGGTTATAACCATTGATAACTACTGCATACAAGAATCAAGGGGGAGATAGAAAATATGATAAACTATTAGAAATGGGACACATTAGTCCTAGTTTCATCCCATTCGCTTCATCAATTGTATTGGTTAAAAAGAAGGATGGAACCATGAGGATGTGCATTAACTACTGGACTTTGAAAAAAGAAGACAATTAAAAATAAACACCCCATACCTAGGATCGATGAGCTACTGGATGAGTTGCATGGGGAAGTGTATTTTTTGAAGATTGATCCTCAACCTAGATATCATCAGATTAGGGTCAGAGAACAAGATGTATACAAGACTGCTTTTTGGTGTCACTATGGGAACTATGAGTTCCTGGTCATGTCATTTGGGTTAACCAACACACCTGCCACTTTCTAGTCCTATATGAATCACATTTTCAATAGTCAGTTGCGGGAATCCCTACTAGTGTTATTTGATGATCTTCCAGTATACAATTAGTCATGGGAGGACCAATTGAGGCATTTGGATGAGATATTGGGTATATTGGAGGAGTATTCGCTATATGCCAAGGAGTAAAAATGTGAATTTGGAATGAAAAGTATTTTGTATTGGGTCATGTGATCAACGCACAAGGTGTACAGGCACATCAGGAAAAGATCTAGGCCATATTAAATTTGCCAACATCAATTACCCTTGCAAAGAAACGAGGATTTGTAGGATTGTGAAACTATTATAGGAACTTTGTTAAAGATTTCTCACAATTGGTTGCACCCTTGATAGATTTGACTAAGAAAGGGGCATTTATATGGGTAGGGAAGGTTTAGTTGATATTTGACAAGCTCAAGGAGGTGATGAGCTCTTGCCCAGTTTTGGAACTACTTGACTTTAGTAAACCCTTTGTCCTTGGGTGTGATGCTTTGGGAGAAGGTATATGGGTCCTGTTACAGATCCATTTGGGCACATCAACCCCAAATTACAGATCGATACTATTAGGGCCCATCAACCCCTAGTGCAGTTGTTACATGCCCTAAAGAAGTTAGTCATCAGAATGCCTTACTTCCAAAGAAGTTCCATCACTGAAAACATCCAAAAACTACCTCTAAGAAGATCAGCGCAGGTAGGCCTTCATTAGGGTGCACTGCAATGCAAACCATACACTGACAGGGTGCTATGCAGCACACTTGATACCTCTTTGGCCCGCGTTAAGTGAATTTGAGCAAATTTCCGTGAGGGTTTGAAGATTCCTTATCCATTGGAAGCCTCTAGAAGCTTCTCAATGCCACCCGCTCCTTTGAGTTCGCATTTGGATGAGAAAGGGAATTAGGAAACATCAATCCCCTATCCCTTCCTCCATGGAACTAATTTCTAAATTTAGAAAGGCATTCATCATCACCATTGATGGCATAACTTCTTTCACTCACCTATAAATAGATCACTCATCTAAGAGATATGGGCTGAAAAATATTGAGTTGTAGGGAGATGCTGGTGATATGAGATTAGAATTGAGTGCAAGTATTGTAATAGTGTTGGAGTGTCTTGCTTGTCATGAGGTGATGAAGGATTGAATTGGAAGGATGACACTAGATCGAGCTCATATGGGTTGTAATCTTTCCTCTTATCAATAAAGTTTTCAAGACCTTTTCCTTATGCTTGTGTTACATGTTAATGCTTTCATATGTATATCATGTTTTCGATTCCATGTTATTTATAAGCAATAGATCATTATGATTTGACAGGTTTTTGTTTATGTGATTGTATAGGTACTTTCCAAGCGACTTAAGTACGGAAAGGAGCAGCAAGATCGATCAAGGGAGACAAGGAGTTAGCGAAAACTACAAGTAGATTTATATTCTCTCTTGTTTTATCTGTTGATTATAGAAAAGGTTAAGATTGCTTTGTCTATTGTTTCTAGATCCGTTACTAGATCTAGAGGGTTAGGCGTTGTGGAGCTATAAAAAGGGTCTCTTTCACCTCTAATTATCTCACATTAATATGTCAATCCGAGAGCGTTTGGTTATTACAAAGAGTGACTCAATCCGAGGCTATTTGTCAGAGTAATGCTAGTAGTACAACGTTCTTAAAAATACAAGAGTAAACGGATGCTTGCCTATAACTAAGTTACTTCAAATGACTAAAGCACACACTCTTAAAACTAGGCAACTGATCAGTCAAGGGTTTGGTGACGATAACCTATCCCTTTGGAAACTGACGGAAAGGAAATAAAAGCAAGGAAAATCACACATTTAGAAAACCAGGCAACTTACCAGTCAAGGGTTCGGCAGCAATAGCCCATCCCTTTGGAAACTGATGGAAAGGAAATTAGAGCATGGATCACGGGTTTGGGAGCGAGGCAGTGAATGCCGAGGCTCACTACAGCCTTGGATCGTCTCTCACGCCAAAATAACAAATGCAAGTAAATGGAACGGCAAATAGCAGAATGGAACAACAAATAAAGAATTGAACAACAAATCTGGAATGGAACAACAATAATGAAATGGAACGGCAATCAAACAACTAAGTCTCGCGAGTCATAACCAAACTTAATCTATTAACCCAAATGCACTCTTTACAATCAAATATCAATCTCTCACTCTTAAGGCAAATCAAGCAGAACTCACTAATGGAACAACACTAATAAATCATACACACGTAACACGCTGGAACAGTAATCTGATCAATCTTAATTTAACAACATTATTTCTGAATACAACTTCGAATGAATCTATGACGTAAATGTTCAGTACAAGAGCTCTGTAACGAGACAGTAATAATATTCGGCCAAGACTAATAATCATTCAATCAACTCTGAAAGGATCAGTAATATAATGCAGAGTCAATACACAATTCTATCTGTAAAAACCTTAATGGATTAATCTTAACAGAGCATGTAATGGCGATTCATAAAGCATATCAGATTACCAGATAACAACGATAAGCAAACCACGCAGAAATCAAATTGTAGTGGTACAGAAGCAAGTGTCCTCCGGGGCCGGGCCCTTAGCCTCAAGGGTACACCGCTTTGAGTTAATCCAGATGCAGAGATACGGTAATCACCAAGTTTATATTAACGCATAAGACAAAAGTACAATGAACCAGTTCTCAACGAGACTTGATGATCAAAGTTGATCTTTTACAAAAAATTACATAAAAGTATCTATATATCCCAGGTTAACAGTGCTGTCCCTTTATATAAAGGTGACGGCGGAGATGTCTAAGTAACAAGATAAATAAAGCAGCGGTCCCTCAGGATCAAAGATCCTGAGGGATTCGCCAAACTATCAATCCTTAATCTTTTCTTTTCTTCTCCACCGAGTTGGTATCTTCTCCTCCTTTTCCGGGCCTATTTGCTTTGATCTGCTTAGCCTTGTTTGCATTTGGTTTCCCTTCAAAGGGACAACAGTTATCTCGTCTTTATCTTTTCCTTTGGAACGGAAACTCTTCGTTTTCACCCTTTCCTGCACAGAAGAATAACAATTATCAGTGATTAAGTCTTGCATATTAATTCACATGTTTTGTTATAATTCTTTATTGTTTTCCAGATTCATGATGCAAAAAGGTTTTCAAATTCTACTGAAAAGCTATTGAACTGATCATCAAAAGCATACCTTTTTGGTACTCCACACACCCCCCTGCTTACCCTGTTTCATGCCCTCATGAAAACATTGTAGTTGACATGCAAGGCAGTGAGAGAATAGGCTGGAGAAGGAATCTCATGCGGAGGCCTACAGCCATGATGAGTGACTAGATAGTCAAAGAACTGACCTGTTTGACCCTCAAGCGTCTCATACAGGGCTTGATATCCGGGTGCAGGGTGCCAAATAATTGGACTGCGAAATCTATATCCTAACCAGGATGGCCCTGCTTTCAAAATGCTCTCGCCATAGAGGTTCAAACGGTTGGCAGCTAATTCAAAATTCTCATGCTTAAACGGTTCCCTGAGCTGGATGTTTAGATTAGAGATTCGGTACCGAAATTTGGCTGCATCAATGGCGAGGTCTTTGATAGAAAGAAAGTACTCTAAACTTTATCGAATGAGTGCCTCATGCATAGGTCCTAGCGTTTCAATGACACCCGGAGTTCTCATAAGGTTTCTATGTGCTTTCCATAACCGCACTGGGTCCCTAGGCTCAGCCCTTACCCACAAGTCTAGGCCATTTTCCTGCCTCTGGAAAGTGTTATAGGCTTTGAGCCATTTAATCTGATTAACCCCGAATGAGATGAATGCTTGCAACTAAATGTCCCCAACAAAAGGACCACAGTTCAATTCAGTCTCCTGATCTAGCACGAGGTTATGCAAATAAAATTCACACAGCAATCTCTGGACCTTCACCCCATAATGTTTACAATAGTCTATAAAGTCATTGACAGTGTTGATTTGTATAGGGGCGCCTGCTTTAACAACTTTTATTTTTAATTGTAAATATCGTTCTAGTAAAAACAAAGCATAGTTTTTGGCAGGGGCCCTACATGCTAAAACGTTATTGTATAAAGAACACAAGGTATCCATCTGCTTGATAACAGTATCTAGCCTACGGGTTACCTTTGCAGCTTTCTCTTGTTCGTTTCGCCACCCTTCAAAGGCCTGCTTTCGGATTGATTGACGTTCCTTAGTTGCTACTGTAACTCTTCATATTTCTCACGGGGGACTGTTTGCTCTCTAAGTTGTTCAACTTCTTACTGGGCTTGCTTCATCATCTTATGCAAGGTTCTTGTCTTCAGATCTCTTTTCCATAGGTCAGTGGAGGCCGGGAGTTTTACCTGAACTTCTTATTACGCTGTTTGGAGTTTAGAACCCTTATTACCCCTGAGGGTGGTGCCTCTGTCTGGATTTCCTTGTTCTCCTTTTCTTTTTTAACACGAATATCAGCTTGCTGTTGTTCCTTTTCAAATGGAACAACAGTCTGTTCCTCAACATTATTTGGAACAACCGTCTGTTCTTCAGCATTATTTGGAGCAGCAGTCTGTTCTTCAGCAGGGTTTGGAACAGCAGGGCGATCGTTGGTCCTTCGCCTTTTTGCCTTGCGGGATTTTACTGCAGTGGCCCTCTTTTTCTTCCCTGCGGTCTTCCTTACCTTCTGGTTTGCTTTCAGAATTCTAATTTGCTGTCAGAGCTGGACTATTGTATTCAATAATTTCTGCCGTTCCTTTCGCAATTTCTTAATTTCCAGCGTTTCGTTAGAAGGGGCAGCAGGCTGTCTACTGCGGTCTGGACTAGTCTCTGGATCTTTCTCCTGGGGTGCTTCTTCGCTGTTCTGCTCTGGCTATGCTGGGGTAGGAACCTTAGGTGGTTCCGTCTCTTCCTGGACAACTGCTTGTTCTGCTCCTACTCCCTCCGGAATTTCCTCTGGTGACTTGGGGACAGAGTGTTCCCGTTCAGTATCTCTTATCTCCGCTTCATCATGAACAGGCAGTTTTCCTTCTTCTGCCTCTACTGCATGTGATTTTTCAGATGCATTTTCTTCTTGGGGTTTGCCGTGGAGGTCTGCTGGACTGGAAGGTTGGCCATACTCACCCATATTGGCCAAAACTGTGGCCAATTCGTCTTCTCCCACTGGATCTTGTGGTGGGCTACCTTCCTGCTGTCCTATTTCCTCCTCTTGCTTAGATTGCTCAGTCTCGGAATGATCAGCTTCTATTTCTGTTTCGGAATGCTCAGCTGCTTCCTCATTTTCCTCTTCGGATTGCTCAACCCTCTCTTCAGATTGCTCAGCCTCCTTTTCAGATTGTTCTATCTCTACTTCTAGTCGTGAGGGTTGCTCGTCCTCGATTACCACTGGCTGGCTGGTGCTCCCCTGGAGCTTTTCCAGCCTTCCTCTTATTCGAGCTAACCGGGCTGATTTTCTGGGCCTCTCTGGCTGTTCGGGTGTATCGGTGGCATGCTTACGCTTTGCCGATTCCTGGTGTATTTCTGGTTGTTTAGATGCACTAGCAACATGTTTTTGTTTTACCAATTCTCTGCATTTTTCCGGACGTTCTGGTGTGCTTGTAGAATGTTTACGTTTTGGGGATGGTGTTGTCACTCCCCCCTCAATCATTGCAATCAGTTCATCCCAGCTGCTTTGCTGCTGGGTAAGACTATGACTAACTACTAATCGAATTAATCCATGGTGACTGACGACTGACTCTGCATGCTGTGCCTTTTTTAGGCTTCGTGCAGCATCATGCAGTAATGAATTCAGAAGTGCAGGTAGATTTACAGAGCATTTTTGCTTTAAAACAGCTAAGAGTTTAAGATGTCGTGGCCTTACCACGTCTTTCCTCCCCTCACAGGTAATGTAACTCTGAACTGTTCTTGCTAATTCGATCCAGGGTTCTCCAAGGGTTGCTGGCAGAACTCCCTTCCCCTTAATTGTCAAGCTCTGGCCTTCGTCCTGGAAAATTTCCATGATCTTCTGTAATCTTTCCTTCTTTAGTGTCCATACTGGTCCGATGGCTGGTAGTCCCGAGACTTCTGCAATTATATCGTCGGTGACCGCTATCCGCTTCCCCCTTACTGTGGAGTGGTTCTCCTGCAGGTTCTGCAAAAATTCCATCGCTACTGTTTCATTAGACTCCTGCAGGCGACTGAGATAATTCAGCCACCCTGCTCTTTCCAGGATCTCCCGGGCAGCAGCGGAGACTGTCAACCTCTGAGGTTCGCTTCTAATTACCCTTCCTCCCATGGTTTCACTGTGGACCCTCAATGGAACAGCAACTGCTTGTGCTGTTTGAAACACAGAGAGGGTGCTAATCGCAAGCTTTGGAAAAAACACAGAGTATGCAACAAAAATGGATTATGAACAGCAGCTTGCTTAAAAATAGAAATGTCATGCCGTTAAGCCATGCCATGTCGTCGTACGCTATCTTTCCCGAATAGTGAGCTGACACGTAGTTCAGGGAATAATGAGGTTAACCTCCCCCCCGCAATGTGATAGGTTGTCCCAGCCGTCAAATAAAGGAGTAGCACCCGATCTGCAACCAAGTCATAAAGGAACAGCGTATGGAATTATGCCATGTTTAGAAAGACAACGAATTACCGAAATCGATGCGGAGAGTTGATCGCATATTACGCAAGAGGCTGTTGTGATATGATATGAGGCTGGGGGATAGGACGTCTGTCGTACTTGCCAAATCTCAAGTGGTCATTGTCACTTCCTTTGCCATGATTGGTGGTAATAAATGTTCATGCGATGTATAAATCAGGAAATAATATATGATTAGTTCCTTAGGATATAAGAAACAAAAGAGTATTAGTATCTTACCCATTGGAATAACTAATGTGACTTCAATACCATTAACAGTACTCTGCTGCCGACAGGTGTCCATAACCTTGGCAGAGTTGTTTTTTTCGCCCCTGGAACCATGATCCTTTGTGTATACTTAGGAATGTTGTTATGTCAAAGTGTAGGCTATTATGCTGGCTTGATGACCAGTTAACCATAATGCCATTCACGAGGAAGGAGTGAAACATGGGCAGGCCGGCTCGTGATGAGACCTCCTGTTCCAAGGTTTGATGTTTTGATATACCTTTTGGACCATATCCCTGGTGTGGTGGCCATAGTGGGAATGCCACTTCACTTTCATCCTCATGATCATGGTAGGCTGGCTCTTGATGAGACCCCCTATCTTGCATTTGACATCTCATAAATCATGTTCACACAATTTTTTCTTTTTCATAGAGTCTTTTCCTTATTTATACACAAAGGGTGGTTCAACACTCCTTAAGAGTAGGAATGGTGGAAGAAGTCTTATCATCTCAATAGGAAGATATAAGCCCTTTGCTCTTATTCCTAAATAATAATCAAAGAGGGTTAAAGGGATCAGCATGATAAAGATAACCAATCAGAGCAAAATTAGTAAAACAATGACAACAAAAGATAAGAAATAAGTATATCCTTCCTTTTGTCCTCTTACCAATGCAGAGCCTTATAAATATAGCGATTTATGATTTGCGGATTTCGGTATGTTGTGATTTTATATTCATTGCATAAGTGCATAGCTGTATTTTAAAGACTTGAAAGAATATGGGCAAGAAGCATCCTCTTATTGAGATCAGCAAAAGGAGTAAGCTGTTTCACAAGGAGAGCAAAAGTATGCTAGTGGTGTTCCTCTTGGAAAAAGACGAAGAATGCAAATGCAAATTCCGTTCCTTTTGAAAAAGGAACAGCAAAAATAAAAAATGCTATGAAAAAAACACTCAAAATGTCGTTCCTTTGAAAAAGGAACAACAGCAACCAAAAATGTTGTTCCTTTGAAAAAGGAACAACAGCAATCAAAAGTGTTGTTCCTTCGAAAAAGGAACAGCAAAAGAGGCAAAAATGCCGTTCCTTTGGAAAAGGAACAGCAGAAACCAAAATATGCTGTGCCTTTGGAAAAGGGACAGCAAACACACCGCAGTTGTTCCTTTTGAAAAAGGAACATCAAAAATCCAAAATGATGTTCCTTTAGAAAAGGAACAGGAGAACAAGCAAAGTCGTTCCTTTTGGAAAAGGAACAACAGAAAATCAAAGATGTTGTTCCTTTGGAAAAGAAACAACCGAAAATCAAAGATGTTGTTCCTTTGGAAAAGGAACAACAGAAAATCAAAGATGTTGTTCCTTTGAAAAAGGAACAGCAGAAAATCAAAGATGTTGTTCCTTTGAAAAAAGAACAGCAGAAAATCAAAGATGTTGTTCCTTTGAAAAAGGAACAACAAAAATCGAAAGTGTTGTTCCTTTTGAAAAGGAACAACAGAAATCAGAAAATCAAGAATGTTGTTCCTTTTGAAAAGGAACAGCAGAAAATCCAGAATGTTGTTCCTTTTGAAAAGGAACAACAAAACACGCAAATGCCGTTCTTTTGGAACGACAAAAATCAAAATTTTGAGAAAGCAAAAAACATTGAGTTCAAACATATATACAAGAACATCTTGAAAAAAAGAACTTATGTACAGCTGTAAAAAAAGGAATGAATTCCTTAATGAATTACAGGTGAGGAAGATTTCTCTTCCTCTCCTAAAATCTCCATATCAGTGTCTCGACGTAGCTGCTGGCAGAAGGACTCCCGAGTAAGTGGTTTGCGATAGAGACGAACTCGGTGGCCATTCACTTTGAAGGCGTATCCAGAACCGTCAATGGTGATTAACGTGATGGTCCCATTGTCATGCACCTTCTGGATTTCATATGGTCCCAACCAACGAGTCTGGAGTTTCCCAGGGAAGTCCTGAAATCGAGAGTCGTATAACAGAGCCCAGTCTCCCTCATGGAAGACTTTGTTCTTGATGAGCGCATCATGCCATTTAGCCCGCTGCTGTTGAATCAGTGCTGTATTTTGTAGTGCAGAGAGCCTAATTTCGTCCAATTCGTTGATCTGCTGTAGTCGATTGATTTGTGCCTCGCTTAGATCTAGGCCAACTTCCTGTACGGTTCGTAAGGTTTGGATTTCAAATTCTATGGGAAAAATAGGTTGTTTTCCAAACACTAATTGATAAGGTGAGTAACCAGTGGTGCTTCTCCATGTTGTTCTGTAAGCCCACAGTGATTCAGGTAGTCTATCAGCCCAATCACGCCTATGTGACGCAATGGTTTTCGTTAGGATTGATTCTATTATCTTATTGCTGCTTTCTACCTGCCCATTCGCTTGTGGGTGATATGGAGTAGTAATTTTATGCTGGACGTGATAATTGTTGAGTGTTGCAGCTAATTTATTTCCAACAAATTGTGGTCCTCCATCTGTAATTATTTCCCTTCGAAGGTCATAATGTACAAATAGATGGAATAGGAACTGTATTACAGAGTCCTCTGTGGCTCTTGGCAATGCTTCTGCCTCAACCCATTTGGTGACATATTCTGTTGCCACCAAGATATATGTTTTCTGATTTGATGATGGGTTGATGGGGCCAACGAAATCAAGAGCCCATCGCTCGAATGGTTCAATGACTAATTGTGGCTTTAGAGGCATCTCGTCGGCTTGACCAAGTCGTCTTGCTCGCTGGCAGCTATCACAGGCTTGGACAAACTTCTTTGCATCTTTGAAAATCGTGGGCCAGTAGTATCCTGTCTGCAATACTTTATGTCTAGTTCTACGCTCAGCGAAGTGTCCACCACACGGTCCATCATGACAGGCTTTTAGGATGTCAAAGATTTCATCTTCTCGAACACATCTCCTGATATGCATGTCTGCCCCTATGTGAAACAAATAGCCCCCAATCCACGAAAATCGAGCACTCTTCTGAACAATCTGCTTGCGCTCATTAGGGGTTAAGTGTTTTGGTAGCTTACCTACTGCAAGGTAATTGGCAACATCAGCATACCAGGGTGTTTGAACAGCAACAACAAACAGGTGCTCATCTGGAAATTGATCTTCAACTGCTGTTGCATCGATTGGCTTTGGTATTCTTGAGAGGAAATCGGCTACAGGGTTTTCTTTGCCAGGCCGATCCTTGATTGTGATGTCGAATTCCTGCAATAAAATCAATCATCTAGTTACTCTGGCATTTGTGACAGGCTTATTTGCTAGATATTTAATGGCAGAATGATCTGTATATAAAATAACAGGATAGCCTGTAATATAATGTCTAAACTTATTGACAACATGTATCACAGCTAGGAATTCTTTTTCAGTAACAGTGTAATTTAATTCAGCAGGGGATAAATTTTTGCTGATGTAATAGATGGCATATGGTTTTTTATCCTCTTCCTGCCCAAGGACTGCGCCAATGGCTGTATTTGAAGCATCAGATGATATCTGGAATGGTAAATCCCAGTTTGGTCCTCGAAGGACTGGGGCTGTAGATACGAGCTTCTTTAGATCCTCGAAAGCACAGTCACATTTTTCTGTCCAAAGAAAATCAACGTTACCAGTTAGTGCATATAAAGGTGCAGCAATGTGCGAATAATGTTCTATAAATCGTCTATAATAACCAAAAAATCCAAGAAAGCTGCGTACCTCTGTTTGAGTAGTAGGAGTGGGAATAAGCAAAAGTATTTGAATTTTGGCCGGGTCTACCTGAATGCCAGCTGCTGAAACATAGTGTCCTAGGATAAGTCCTTCGGTCATCATCATGTAGCATTTTTCGTGGCTTAAGCAAAGCCTGGTAGCAATGCAGCGCTGTAGGACTTTTTCTAGGGTGTCTAGTGCTGGATCAAAATCATCTCCATATGGTGTAAAATCATCCATATATACTTCAAGTCCATCATTTATTAAATCTGCAAAAATGCTAAGGATAGCCCTTTGGAATGTGGCAGGAGCATTACATAGGCCAAAGGGTAGAACTCGATAGGCAAATGTTCCCCAAGGACAAGTAAAAGTAGTTTTGTCCTGGTCTTCAGGGGCAATCTGAATCTGATTGTATCCACTGAAGCCATCCAGGAAAGAAAAGAATTTCTTTCCTGCTAAAGTATCTAATACTTGGTCTATGAATGGGAGAGGAAAATGATCTTTTTGTGTTGCTTTATTTAGTTCCCTGTAATCCACACAAATTCTCCATTTTCCATTCTTTTTTGGTACCACCACAAGCGGAGAGACCCATTTACTATCAGAAATAGGATAGATAAAATTGACATCTAAAAGTTTCTGAAGTTCAGCTTTTACCACATCCTTTAGATGAGGATTAAGTCTTCTTTGTGGCTGACGAACAGGTCTGGCATCTTTTTCTATATAAATGTGGTGTGTACATAATTGGGGATCAATTCCTTTCATATCAGGGTAATCCCATGCAAATGCTTCTTGATATTTTGTTAACAGATGGATGAGCTTCGTTTCTTGTTCAGGTGTGAGATTGGCATTGATGTTTAAAGTTTTTCCCGGTTCAATTTCCACAATTTTACTATTTGTAACAGAAGTAACGGGTATCGTTTGGTCATGTGTATCTTTCAGAGGATCTTCTTCTAATTCATTATCAAATGCTGCTTCTATCATGTGACACTGTGCGCGGGATCTAGATTTAGTTTGACTGATGAAATTATTAATGGCATCATCTTCTGTTTGATCTTTAAAATCAAGTGCCTCTTGTATAGTCAATGGAGATCTAATGTTATCAGTAAGGTATGATACAGGGTGTTTATTAGTTTTGATTATTGTGACACTTGGCTGCGCTGGAGGATATAAAACTAAATTTTTGATATTCGGTCCTCTGGTTATAGTCATATTTCCCTGCCGGCAGCCAATGTAAGCATCGGCAGTGGCGAGCCAAGGTCTACCTAGAATTAGCGGGTGTCCATCAAGTCAGGTTTTTGGATTGATTATCAGGAAATCGGTTGGATATTCCCAGGAGTCTACAGAGACCATGACATCATGTAGAGTACCCTCTGGTCTCACCACAGATCGGTCAGCTAATTCTAACAGAGTAGAAGTGGGTTCTACAGATGTAATGCCAAGCTTTTGGCAAGTAGCAGTTGTTAAAATATTAATTGCAGCTCCTAGATCAACTAAGGCATTAGACAGAGTCTGACCATAAATTTGAACAGTTACAATTGGGTTTCTTGGGTCTTCATATTTAATGGGTGTTTCTTTCCCGGACAGTAAATCAGATAAAGTACCGACTACTTGGACCCTTGGATTAGTTGTTTTATTCCTCCTCGGTTTCTTGATGCACAATTCTTTGATAGTTTTTGCATATATAGGAATGTCTTGAATGACTCGGAGGAATGGGATTTTATGTACAGATTTTGTAATTCTCCCAGAATGTCAAAGTCGGGATATTGTATGGGTCGAGGTATGACCAATCGTTCTGGGAATGGAGGAGAGGATGTGGTTGCTTGATTATAAGTCTGCTGCTTGTTTACATCCTCTTGTTGTGACTGTTGTTCTCTAGGTAACTGATCTTCAATATGAACTGTTTTATCTCCCTCAGTTCCAATTATACGTCCAGATCTTAACTGAAGATCATTGCACTCCCTTAGATTGGGTCCTATTTCTGGTGATTCGATGATTTGGAGAGATTGGACCGGTCTGTTATTTGGATTGGGATTGGGTTGAGCTGGGAGTTGCGGTCTCAAATTAGACTGGGGATTTTGTTGTAAGGCTGGCAGAGTAGGTTGAGGGAGCGGAATAGTTCCTGCTGGCTGGTGCATCGGTCTTTGCCAGTTTGTCTGCTAGGGTGAAATTTGTGAAGTAGGGGGAGTCCATTGTGGAGGATATGGGCCATTTTGCCAATATGGTGGAGTGTAAGGAAAATTCGGCCAACCAGATTGGCTTGTCTGATTCAGCCATGGGTTTGAAGAAGGAAACGATTGTGGTGACCAGTTTGAAAATGGGGGTTGAGATTGATTTTGCCACATACCATATTGTTGAGCATTATACTGTGGAGGCTGAAAAGAAGAGGTTGGGTCTGGAAACATACCAGATTGTCTCGGCTGCCACTGGCGACGCTGGTTGATCAAGTACACTGATTCTGGTTCTTCTTCCGCTTCCTTATATACCGCTTTCAATCCAGGAAGTGAGGGGCAGCTCTCTGTAAGGTGATCTTTTGTACAGATGGCGCATGTTTGAACTGTATCCAACGGACATTCTTTGTGGCTATGTTTTTTTCTGCATCGGGGACAGAAGATCGCCAAATTCTGTTCTGCCTCCATCTGCTTTTGTTTAGCCTGCACAATATCAAGTTGTGTAGTTAGTGTCCCCAGAATATCAGTTTTAAAATTTTCTAATAAATTTCCAATTTCTACACGTGTTACTCCTTCTGTTGATACTTTGTTATCTCTTGCAAACCGATCATATTCTGCCGGTTTTATTCTTGTGCTGCCTCTCGAACTCTTGATACATAAGTCAATGATGTCAGCAAAATTCTCTTGATAAATATCCCCTTTTCCCATGATGTTTAATGTTTCTATCCATTGTTCCTTCATGCCCCTTATCAATGCAGTTTTTAATACATTATCAGGTAAAGGTAGTGATGCATAAGGGGATCTTTGTAGGTTGTATTGAAAGCGTTCCACATATTCCTCTAATGTCTCATTCGGTTTGGCAGTCATTTGAAATATTTCGTCTTTTAATTATCTGGACCTACAATAATCCTGATATTTCTTTAGGAAGGATTCTTTCATTTGATCCCAATTGTTGATAACCCCACCACCTAGTCCCATGAACCATCTTAAAGCAGCCCCTTTTAATGTAGAGGGAAATAGTTTCAATTTCTGGGGATCGATGGTGTAATCATATCCCCTGCATAACACATCGAATTCGAATAAAAATGCATCCGGATCTTCTGATGTGAGACCGTGAAATGTAGGGATATGCTGAAGAGGGATAGCTTTCATGGGCACATTTGCTGCAGAATCCACTATAGGATATTGTAATGTAGAGGTTTGAGCATTTGGCTGGTTCTGAGCCATAGGATCGAATATATGCCAATAACCTTCTGGGATATCTAGGAGGGTATTCCTAGGTTGAGAGGGAACGGTTTTGACAGGGGTAGTTTTAATAGCACTTCCTTTATCTGGGATAATGAGAATACCTGATGTCTGAGGAGATTGGATTCCTTCAACAATGATTTTTGCAGCACTCCCCTTATCCGGGCTATTTAATGGCTGATTTGTTTCAATAGGAGATTTTGGTTCCTCGGTTTCCCCTGTTTCTCCTTCTCCTTCACAAAAGTTGCTGAAATTCCCTTCCTGCAATAGTTCTGGAGTAGAATTTTCAATTTCTTGAAAGTCCTGCTCTTCAGTTTGACTATGCACCTCAGCAAAGGCTACAGATGGTGATCCTGTGGCCTGAAGGGAACTAGTAGGCTGTTTAGAAATGATTTTCCTAGGGCCTACTGATGGCTGAGATTCTGTTTTCTTATAGATTTCGTCTATGAAGGTCGTTCGGCCAAGGGTCACGGCCCCTTAGCTTTTTCGGGTTTGGATGGAGGTTTGATATTCTTTTCTGTTTTTTTCTGCTTAGTCATGCACTCAAATGAACTAATATTCAAACAAAGCAAAAACAAATCTGTTAGGAAAGCAGACAGTGGAGCAGGGCTTTTACATGCTCCGCACGCAGGTTCTTACCTTCCGTTTTTAATATCCAACTCTTCCCTAGCAGGTTTGTACACTACTCTAAAAAAAAACAAATGGCTACACTCATTCCCCGGCAACGGCGCCAAAATGCGGAGCTATAAAAAGGGTCTCTTTCACCTCTAATTATCTCACATTAATATGTCAATTCGGGAGCGTTTGGTTATTACAAAGAGTGACTCAATCCGAGGCTATTTGTCAGAGTAATGCTAGTAGTACAACGTTCTTAAAAATACAAGAGTAAACGGATGCTTGCCTATAACTAAGTTACTTCAAATGACTAAAGCACACACTCTTAAAACTAGGCAACTGATCAGTCAAGGGTTTGGTGATGATAACCTATCCCTTTGGAAACTGACGGAAAGGAAATAAAAGCAAGGAAAATCACACATTTAGAAAACCAGGCAACTTACCAGCCAAGGGTTCGGCAGCAATAGCCCATCCCTTTGGAAACTGATGGAAAGGAAATTAGAGCATGGATCACGGGTCTGGGAGCGAGGCAGTGAATGTCGAGGCTCACTAAAGCCTTGGATCGTCTCTCATGCCAAAATAACAAATGCAAGTAAATGGAACGGCAAATAGCAGAATGGAACAACAAATAAAGAATTGAAAGACAAATCTGGAATGGAACAACAATAATAAAATGGAACAGCAATCAAACAACTAAGTCTCACGAGTCATAACCAAACTTAATCTATTAACCCAAATGCACTCTTTACAATCAAATATCAATCTCTCACTCTTAAGGCAAATCAAGCAGAACTCACTAATGGAACAACACTAATAAATCATACACACGTAACATGCTGGAACAGTAATCTGATCAATCTTAATTTAACAGCATTATTTCTGAATACAACTTCGAATGAATCTATGACGTAAATGTTCAGTATAAGAGCTCTGTAACGAGACAGTAATAATATTCGGCCAAGACTAATAATCATTCAATCAACTCTGAAAGGATCAGTAATATAATGCAGAGTCAATACACAATTCTATCTGTAAAAACCTTAATGGATTAATCTTAACAGAGCATGTAATGGCGATTCATAAAGCATATCAGATTACCAGATAACAATGATGAGAAAACCACGCAGAAATCAAATTGTAGTGGTACAGAAGCAAGTGTCCTCCGGGGCCAGGCCCTTAGCCTCAAGGGTACACCGCTTTGAGTTAATCCAGATGCAGAGATACGGCAATCACCAAGTTTATATTAACGCATAAGACAAAAGTACAATGAACCAGTTCTCAACGAGACTCGATGATCAAAGTTGATCTTTTACAGAAAGTTACATAAAAGTATCTATATATCCCAGGTTAACAGTGCTGTCCCTTTATATAAAGGTGACGACGGAGATGTCTAAGTAACAAGATAAATAAAGCAGCGGTCCCTCAGGATCAAAGATCCTGAGGGATTCGCCAAACTATCAATCCTTAATCTTTTCTTTTCTTCTCCGCCGAGCTGGTGTCTTCTCCTCCTTTTCCAGGCCGATTTGCTTTGATCTGCTTAGCCTTGTTTGCATTTGGTTTCCCTTCAAAGGGACAACAGTTATCTTGTCTTTATCTTTTCCTTTGGAACGGAAACTCTTCGTTTTCACCCTTTCCTGCACAGAAGAATAACAATTATCAGTGATTAAGTCTTGCATATTAATTCACATGTTTTGTTATAATTCTTTATTGTTTTCCAGATTCATGATGCAAAAAGGTTTACAAATTCTACTGAAAAGCTATTGAAATGATCATCAAAAGCATACCTTTTTGGTACTCCACAGGCGTTTGTCCAAGAACACTAAATATTCCTGAAACAAATTGGTGACTCCACTGGGGACAGATTTTCCATCCTAGTAGCTTATCAGCCTCTTAAGACATTTCTACATACTGTACTTGTGGTCGTTTATTGATTTCATTCCTCTTTCATTGAAAATTGAGTTGAAACTGTGACAAAATAACCTTCAGAATTGCTTATTGTCATCAGCGCAGCCTGATGATGGACACAGTGCGCTACAGTGCACTTCCCGCATAGGTTCAGTGTGATTCTTCGCACTGTCTCTAACTGTTGCTTGCGCTGATTCCTTGAGGGTCAGTTTCCCATCTAGGAACTAAATGTTTTTGCCAATTTTCTCTTGTTTGAATGAGTTGTTGAATGTCAATGATGTCTTGTCCCTGAAATTAGTTTTTCATCTCCTTAATTTGGCCCTATTTAGACTGATTGTTGGATTTTTTTATGTATTTGTTTTATCATTTGCAATCCATTGTCGAAAGGTAGTTTTGATCGATTGTTTTGTCGATAGGAAAGTATCGTCCAATCATCATTTTCTTCGAAAAACTGAAGTGTCGTAAAGTCTTCCTTCATAAATAATCAATTGATTTATTTGTGCATTTGATTTGTATTTTCATTTAAAGTGTCAAAAATCTTCATTTCTTTAAAATTTAAAGTGTCTTACAATCTTCCTTTCCCTTTTAAAAGAAATTGTCATAAATCGTCATTTTTTATGAAAAGAATTTTGAATTGTTTGTGCATTAGTTTTTCTTATTGCATCATTCATATTAAGAGAAACTAAAAATAAATACATGCAATTTGAATTTTAGAGTTTGAATTTGTGTGTTTAAATGGAATGGTTTAGGGAATTGCATTAGTTTGTGCTCTTTGTTGCTTGCTCAAAAAGTACTTGTATGCTTTATCCCTCATAGTTAGGATTTTCATTGTTGAAATTAAATGGAAAGAGTGCTTCTCATTCTTGTTGCATTCTTAGGAATTTTAGAATACATCTCACGATGAACCTTCAAAGGCAAATTTCTAAGCAAGATCAACTTAAAATGAACATCAATTAATCTAACAACACATTGGAACTTAACGAAAAACATCTAGAGGTCTAGGCTAGAGATGTGTTCCGGCGTCTTTAAACCTAGTGGCTGTCGTTTTCACTGAAGGTTGGGTGATTCTTCCTCTTTGATTGATAAGTGCTAGTACCATCGAGTATATAGTGGGAGACCCCAATAGGTTGAAATCCTTTATCCCTAGGAAGCCGAGTCTGTCGCCTTACCGATCGCAATGCACTGAACACAGCATTCAGGAAGATTGACTGTCGTACGTAAAGTCGTTACTCATTTCTCTTTCATTTATCACCAAGGTGTACATTGCAGCTTTTCGATTTGTCTGGTAAACCCTCTTGTCTAGAAACGATTTCTATAAACATTTCGACCAAGCCTAACATTGTAGAAAAAATTCATGTCGGCAATTCTTGTTCTCCATTAGAACTTGATAAGTACTGTGCTCTTTTTCGCAAATTCTGAGATATCTTTGCATGGTCTTATGAGGAGATGTCGGGCATTGACTCAAGTATTGTTGAATATGAGATTAAAATGTACCCTGATGCCAAACCAGTACGACAACGACTTCGACCTGTTCATCTTAAGAAAGATGCTGCCATTAAACTAGAGGTTGAAAAACTTTTGCGTGCTGGCTTCATTTTCCCTGTACCTCTTACTGATTGGGTATCTAATATTGTTGCAGTGATGAAAAAACAAGGGACAATTCGAGTGTGCGTCAATTATAGGGATGTAAACCAAGCATGTACAAAGGACAATTATCCTACACCCTTTATCGATCAGATTATTGACGAATGTGCCGGATGTGAAATCTTTTCATTAATGGATGGATTTTCTGGCTACAATCAAATCAATATCCACCCACAGGACCAATCAAAACCACTTTTATATGTCTGTGGGGCACATTCACTTATCGAAAGCTACCTTTTGGTTTGAGGAACATAGGGGCTACATTTCAGAGGGTGATAAATTATGCCTTCCATGACATCAAGCACATTGTTCAACCTTATCTTGATGATTTTCCTGCTCATTCGCGAAAATAGATTGATCACCCACAACATTTTAGAGCAATATTCTTACGATGTAGACACTACAAGATAAGACTCAATCCACATAAATGTGTGTTTTGTGTTGGCTCTGGTCGATTGCTTGGATTCGTAGTTTTGAAAGATGGAATTCGACTTGATCCCATTAAGGTTCAGGCAATCCTTGACTTGCCTCTGCCTTCAAACTTGTTACAGATACAGAGACTTCAAGGGAAGGCAAACTTTCCGAGGAGGTTCATTCCAAACTATGCTGAATTAGCTAAAGGTTATACACGTCTATTGAAGAAAGGGGTACCCTTCCATTGGGACGAAGTTGTGCAAGATTCTTTTGATGCTCTCAAAGATTCCCTGATTAGAGCATCATTAATGTATTCCCCAAACTATCAACAAGACTTTTACCTATATCTCGCCACTGCAGATACAACCATTGGTATGGTTTTAGTTCAATAAGAAAGTGGAACTAAACATCCTATTTATATTTGAGTCGTAATCTCAACGATACAGAAAGTAAGTATTCATATGTCGAAAAGTTAGCCTTGGCAGCCGTTCAAGCTGTGTAGATATTTCGTCATTACATCCTCCTTAGCAAAACTACCATTGTATCATATTGCAACCCTATGACATAAATTTTGTCACGTCAATTGCTAGGGGCAAGTATTCTAAATGGATAGTTATCTTGCAGGAGTTTGATTTGGAATTCATCAAATCTAAATCAAAGAAATCTCTTGTCTTTGCTGAGTTACTTTGCGATCTTCCCTCATCCTCCAATGATTTAACATCAAAAGCATCAATCTTGGATGAGTCTCTGTTTCTGATCTCGTCAAGTGATCCATGGTATGGAGATATACTGGTCTATCTCTAGACCCAAGCTTTTCGGCCTAATACCTCTCGCTCTGAACAACGACGTACTCGATACCAAGCCAAAGATTATCTGATCATTGGTGATACACTTTATCGTCGTGGTGTCGATACGATCTTATGTAGGTGCCTTACTCATGAGGAGGCCGAAAAAGCTTTGAATGAGTGTCATTCAGGTGCTTGTGGGGGGCATTTATCTGGTTACGACTCTGCACAAAAAATTCTACGTGTTGGTTACTTCTGGCCAACAATATTCAAAGATTGCCTTCTTGCTGTGAGAAGCTACCATGCTTGCCAGATATTTGATGTCAAAACTAGATTACCACCTGCACCATTGCATCCAGTCGTTACTGTTGGCCATTCACAAAATGGGGCATTAACTTTATGACATGTAACCCCACCTCGGCCGGCGGCCATGGGTATATTATAGTTCCTGATGACTATTTTACCAAATGGGCCGAGGCGATGCCAACATTGAACAATAGTGGCAAAACAGCTGCTCTGTTTTTTTTAACCATGTGGTTGCCAGGTTTGGTGTACCAGAAGCTATAGTTATAGATCATGGGTTGTATTTTCGCAATCACATGATGGTCGAATTAACTGCCAAATTAGGACTGTCTCATGACAGTTCTACTCCATACTACCTGCAAGTTAATGGACAATTTGAGGCTATCAACAAAGTCCTTAAGTGCATGTTGCAAAGAATGATTGGAGTTCATAAAAGAAATTGGCATTTAATCCTGTACTCAGCTTTCTGGGGATATCGAACCTCGGTGATAAATGCGACCAGATTTATACCTTTTCAGTTGGTGTATGTGGTGGGCTCCAGTATTGCAGCAATAATGTTGCAACTCATGGGATTCCCTTCTTTACTTTTATCAACCTGGTAGTTCGTAACAAACTTGGAAGCGACGGTGCTGTATGCACAAGTACTAGCTCTTGTCACAGCTGTCACTTGGCCAGCTGCCACAAGTCCGCTAGGAGCTTAAGCCAACTTCTATGAGCTCTAAGAAGAAGCTTTTTAATTGATGGACGAAAGCTAACTCAAAGAAGGCTGATCTACTTGCAGAAGAAACTGGAAAGCTGAAAGGAAACGTAAACCCTAGCAAACCCTAATTTTACCAGCTAGCCCTACTGATGCAAGGAAGAGGATGCAAGCTACTGAAAGAGATGCCATTGACTTCTAGGAAGGTAAAATGCATGTGTCTAAGCTACTTCTACAATAACATCTGGAAAAAACATACTTTTGTATTTTTGAATAAGTTGTCAGAATTATCATGAATGCGATTTAACTGTTTTTGACTGTGCAAAGGTGGATTGGCAAGAGGAAATGCTTGGAGGAGGTCGGGAAGGTTCAGAGAAGGTCTAAGGGGTCCCTAACACCCTTCCAAAGAGTTTCACAAAGTTTGGCTATCAAGAAACCTCATCTGTGAGCTTCTACAGGAAGTCTGCAAGGGTTCTACAGGATGTTCTGGAATTTCTACAGGATGTCTGTAACTTTCTACAGGATATTCAGAAATGGGCTTTTGGAGAATGGATGGAGAGAGAAAGGTGAAGGAGTGAGTATGGAGGCAGGACAAGGGTGTGAGGAGGTCCAGGACTTGGTGGATGGAGCTAAGGAAGGATGAAGATCGCTGGATTTGTTCAAGGAGGAGTGAAGCAATGTTGCACAAAAATTAGGGTTATGTGAGCAAATGTGGCAAACGTGAGGCAAGAATCCACGTTAGGGGATGGAGCAGATGGGATTGATGGAGTATGGGCAGATAGAGAAGTGGTACGGGTGATCTGCAAGTTGTTTCTCCAGCTGAACCAACGAAGACTTGGAAAATCAGAGACCTAGTTACGTTAACCCTAATTTGATCTATCTAACAGTAAAGAGAATGAACAAAAGTTTATTTGCAATGAAACCATGTATACTAACTATGCAGTGAAGCAATCAAGAATCTGAACATGTAACCAACTTCTGCAAATAAAAATCGAACACTAATGGTTGCATGGCGAAGCAAAGACAATGTTTTTGTTGGCAGCAAGGTCACCTTGATCCCAGCTCCTGATCCCACTAAGGGAGAGGTGAAATCAGAGGAGCTTGATGGCCTTTTTCTGAAGCTTGTCCCTGTTAATAACCTATCAACTCAATCTGAACATCAAAAGTCTTTCTAATCATCAACAGTGACCTAGTTAATCAGCAAGATTTTAATCTACTTAACAGAGATTATTTTGCAAAGACATAAAAAGCAAATAATAATACATAAAGGAAGCCTTGGCACTTGGGTTGGGTCCAACTCCAAGAGCTACAGGGTCCTATAAAGAACTCAGAACTAATGCCAAGTAAAGATGCTCTTCATTACTAAAAAAAATCATCACAAGAAAGTTATATAGTAGTAGCTACAAAAAAAACGAGCTGAGACAATGATAGCACTATAGTGCAAAACCCAACAGTTCCAAAAGTAAACTATGAAGGCTGAGGCCTCCCTATTTATGCACTACGAGGTCCTATCATCCCTCCTTAACTCAAGGGACTCGGTTGTTCAAATTGCCATTAAACAGTCACTCTTCACAAAGCTGCTCGGCTGCCTTTAGGATTCGTTTTGGTGGCCTGCTGAGCTCTGAGTTGAGGGTGGAGATTTCGAGGAAGGGCCATTTAATGCAAGAGACAACCTCCCTACGAATCCTCACCCTTGCTTCCTCATGCTTGGCTGTCACCTGGCTCATAATTGCTTGGCTTTTTTCCAAAATTTGTCCAAAAAACCTGAAATAACCACGTATTAGCCTCCTTGGTAAAGTGACCACCCTTATTCGTTCAAATAACATAAACATACTCAAAAAACATGCATAATCTATGAAAAATGGTGGATTGATCAAGGACAATTAGGCAAAATGAGCCCAATAAGTTACCCAATTCGGGGCTCATCATCACCCCCCTGCTAAATGGGTTGCTCATCCTCTGAGCAACTAGTCCAGCTCATCATCCTTTATAGCTTTGACCGCCTCCCTCACGTCCCAGGCCTCCGCGGTGATAGCTTCTTCCGTTTTGAGGAAAAATACATTTCTGAGCAATTTATTATGAAATTTCTTGGTACTGAAACTTTATTCAACCTCCTCAAGTGCCTGCTAGCTGTTATTGGACATTTTGAAGACCTCTTTGATGAAACCCTAGACCTGATGAAACTGAAACCCTAGAAACGACTTTTGCAAATTTAAAGACAAAAAGTGACTACAGATGATCTTGATGAATGGAAATGAGCCAACAGGTAAAGGACATGAGGGAAAATGTCAACAAGCCACTACCATCAAATGATCCATGCTCCTAATGGAATGTAGCTGACTGAGCAAGACACCTAATATGCAATGCAACAAGAGAACTTGATCTCTGATGCAGGGATGAAGATACCGACACTAACACAATCAACTAAGAGGCTCTATATAGGAAGCTTTGTATATCTCCTAAAGCACTTCTGCCGCAGGTGCTAGAAAAAGTGACAACATAATTTTGGCGCCGTTGTCGAGGAATGGATTAGAATATTTTTCCCTGGGTATGACAAATGTTTACATTCCCTTAGTTAGGTGAGAAAGGGAAGTGTAGGTTGAGTATCTCTCAGCTTGGCGACTCCACTGTTTCAATTTTATGGTAAAAATCCTGGCGAATCCACTATTCATATCTCTATTTGATTGTCCTAGCTTTCAAGCAGCCTCATACTCACTTTGATGCTAAATAGCTGAAAGTTTCCCCCACCTTTAAACCTGACATCACTCACCTAGGCGGTTTTCAAAATGGCCATCCTTGCATTCCTGGCCAACCAATTTTCCCCACTGTGTTATAGACATTTTTGGGCACTGCAACCCCAATCATAAATGTCCATAAAACAAGGGCTCTTAAGTCCCTAAAAGTGTTGTTCCAACCTCTAAAAGAACAAGGTCAACTGATTACATCTTCTCCCAGAAGTTCTCCATGAAAAACTGCTCAGAACTGGTCAAAGCTGGACCATCTCACCTGCTCCATGGTCAAAGTGCGCTGCGTCCCACCTAAATACACACGGGAGGTGCGATGCATCTTGAAAAGCCCTTCTATGGGTGCGATGGGCGAGAGTGGACAAATGGCAGGGTCAATCTGCAAGGTGGAGGATCATGGAATCTTCCAGAAACTTCTCCTGTGACACTTGCCTCTCTGCATTCGCCCAGGGATGAGTAAGAGATCATGAATCTCCAAGTGGATTCAAGAACTATCAGAAAGAGGACACTAATCAAATCTCAAAAGCTGACTCACCCCCCTTGCAAACATCTATATATGGATCCCTCATCCCAGAGATCCAGAGGCTGGAATTTTGTATCTTGTAAGGAAGTGTTGTTGGTTTCTTGGTGTAATATCATAGTGTTGGGTGATCTAAGCTTTTCATGAGGTGAAGAAGGGCTTTCTTGCTGAGAGGATGATGTTGGGTCAGAACAATTGGTTGTAATCCTCTTTTCTATTCTTGATTATTAATAAAGCTATTCAAGTTTTCCTCCGCATTCTTGTATGATTGATGATATATGCATTTGTGTGGTCAATATATATCTGGTCCTATATTGCTAATGATAATAGATCTATGTTCATGGATAGTGTTATGCTGCTTTGATTCTAAAGGTGCTCTTTGAAGCTGGGTAGACAAGGAAGCGAGTGGCAAAGATCTATTAGAAGGGAGAGGAATCAAGAAAGGAACCAAACGCAAGACAGAGGTTGGTCTCCTTTATTCCCCTCTTATCTATTTCTCATAAAGGAAAACGAAAGTGGTTTTAGTTTGTTTGTTTCTAAGGTAGCTACCAGCCTTAGTGGGACTAGCAGCTCTGCATAGACACTAGATTTCTCGATAACAAAATGGCGACTCCACTGGGGAGCGAATAGATTGTTTGTTTGTCTACATTTGTTTGCTTTATAAACTTACAGACAGAGCCTGAAGTCAAACCAGCTAGCCTTCGAACTGCATTTGCTATGCAAGTGCAAAGTAGATCAATGTTGCTTCAGTCTATCTCCAGGTTTTTTTTATGAACTAAACAATTGATTTACAAGCTCTCTAATTGCCCTTGTGGTGGCTCTAGTAACCTCTTTAGATCTACCCCTGTGATTGATTTACTGATTACCACTTGCTCGGCCTAAATCCCTGAACTGAGCTGCAAACTGTGACCCGGAACCCAGTTGAAGTCTCGTCCCTGGACCATCGCACTATCTCTTCTTTGGATTCTGGATGCATCGCACTTCCCGAGTGTAGTAGGTGCACTGCATCTCTTTTTCCCTGTGTTACAGGTGCACTGATCAGACAAGGCCTCTTCTGCTCTTAGATTTTGGTTTCTGTGTTCACTCTTTTTCAGCTCTATTCAGGAGTTTTGCTACCTGTAGTCATTATACCTCTGTTGAAACCCCCTTCCTTGCCATTATTCCGCCTCCATTGTGCAAAAAACTGTAAATGTTTTTATGTATTTTGAGCCATTTTCAGTTCTCTTTACAAAGAAGTAGCGTAATTGAACTGTTGTTTCTTGATTTGAAAGTGTCGCAAGTGTCATTTTCAGTCATAGAAGAGAATCCGATTGTTCTTGATAGTCGATTACACTGTTACTCTTGTATTTGATTTGAATTAGTAGTTTTTCAAGTGTCGAAAGCAATTTTTCAATTCCAAATCTCAAAGTGTCGTCATTGTCTTCATTTTGTCTTGAAAAGAAACTTGTTAGTAATGTCGCTTTGAAAACTAATTCAGATTTGCACTTAGCTTTCTTTTTATCATTCACACATTAAGAAGGCTGAAAATAAATACATGCATGTGCATTTGCATTTAGACTGTTTGTTGGTTTGATTTAGGACAGTGTATATAGTGTTTTCTCTCTGCTCTATGTTGAAAGAATATCATCTCTCTTTCCTTAGTAGCTAGGATTTTCATTGCAAAAAGAAGATTAAACGATTGTTTATCATCTTAGATTGCATTTTAGGAATTGTACATCTACATCACGCGGTGAACCTGAAAGGCAAATTTCTTAAGCAAGATCAACTGTAAAATAAATTTAATGAATCTAAAAATGCTTTGGAACCTAACGCACAACATTTAGAAGTCTAGGCTAGAGACGTATTCCGGCGTCGTAAAGCCTGGTAACTGTTGTTTTCATTGATGGTTGGGTGATTCCTCCACTTTGAGACGATAAGTGCCAGTACGGACTTGTGCTCCCACGTACCGTCGAGTATATATTGGGAGACCACAATAGGCTTTATCCTTTATCCATAGGAAGCCGTGTCTGCTGCCCTATCGATCGCAATGCATTGAACACAACATTCGGGAAGATTGACTGCCGTACCGTAAAAAGTATTCTGCAGTTTTGCGATTGGTTTGGTAATCCATCTGTCTAGATTTCCAGAGCAGTCTCTTTCGTTCCTTTTCAAACTCCTTAAAGGAAAAGGTCCATCTGAGCACTTGTCACTTCAGGCTCATTAAAAATCGAAGGCGACTAGAGTCATCTTTTGTATTTTCTCGACTCTTAAAAATTGAAAAAGCAAGTTGTGTCAAAGCGTCTAAAATTCATTTAATTCGGAAACATATTTCCCCTTTATTTTTAGTTGATCGAGTAATCTGCAATCGTGGAAGAAAGTCAATTGAAACCTCGTCGTTCACGGAGGCTTACGAGTCAACCGTCTTTGTTTCCAGAATCGAAACTGTTACGGACAAAGCGAACTTGTTTAACGGTTCCAAATCCCTTGGTAAAGTTACAACAAGTGTTCCAACACCTTTGGAGACTCCGGTTACTCCAAACATTTATGGTATCCCTGCCTTTACAGAAGAAGTTCAGCAGCCACCAAAGGACAGTAGAACTGATCCTAGTGTGAAGGTAAACACTTGTATTACTGAACCAGCTCCATCTACAGCTGATTCGGAAGGTGTTATTTCCCAAACATCTGTTGCTGCAGATTCTATACCTTCTTCGGCACTAGAAATATTTTACGGACCTGACGGTCTACCTCTTCCACCTGGTCTGATTACTATAGAAGAGATTGTGGAGGATCCTCCATCTAGTACTCCATCGCGATTTGGAGTCGGGATCACTCTATATCCTTCTTCATCAAATTAGTCTACCGTCATTGGAAGCTCATGTAGAATCGCTAGGCAATCTTTTGGATAGACTAGAAATGTCTGAACAACCGTCAACATCTAGGACTGTGTCATCCGACACAGCGATGACAGAACTTCCTGCTGTCACTCCAACAATGTTCGCCGGCATACCATCTGTCCCAACTAGCCCTCAATCGCTAGAAGGGGCCCACTAAAGGGCTATTTCGACAATATGGTGTGTTCCTGTTTGTTCATCCAGAATAGTATCCGGGAACTCTTATGTTGAGTCTCAGCAAATTGATCCTTCAGGGTGTCGATTTGGGCAGTCCGGTCCTCAAGGACAAACAATTCCTTTGAGTACTGGATTACCGCCGTATGGGGGGAAATATACCCTTTCATTGTCTCCTCTGGGAGGACAACCATACGAGAGTTCACAACAAAATTCAGGTTATGTTGGAATTACATCTAGCGGTTGGGTGCCAATACTGCCTCAACAACCAAGAGTTGTATATTCGATGCAACAATGTTTACCTATGTCAAATATACCAACTACGCCAGCTATTGTGACGGTGTAGCAAGTACAAGCGTTGCCTGTTGTATGCCAACCTCAGGTTTCTCAGGTTGTAATGCAACAACCTCTTGTCCCTATGACTCAACCACAATAGCCAACTAGTGGAATGACACAGGCCCAAACGGGTACAATTACCCCTCATCTTGGTCAAACGGTCAGTATTGGACAACAGCACATGGCTTCGCAACCATGGCTGGTGCAATACCAACAACAGCAATTCCAACAAGTATACCAAGGATCTGAGCAACAAATCCTTGCAAATAATGGTCAGCCGTATATTCAAAACGGTAAAAATCAACCATTCTACAATGGTTATGCCCATCAACCTTACCAAAGTTACCAGCATCAAATGCATTATGCTGGTATGCAAAGACCAACTGCTCAGGCCATTCCATCCTATCCTGGGTATGCTTCGCCAAACCTGAATCAACAGTTACCCTTCGTGGAAACTTTAGAGTTACCAGATCTAAATCGGCTAATGAACGATCCAATTGCTTACACCCCTTGGTGGCCAGCGATTCCGCATAAACTTCTGTCAGATATTCCTAAATTTAATGGAAATCCGGGTGAAGACCCGTCGAATCATGTGATGACATTTCATCTGTGGTGTTCATCAAACACCCTAAATGATGATTCGATTAGGCTTCGCCTTTTTCAGAGGACGTTAACTGGTCTGGCAGCAAAGTGGTATATCGAGTTACCCAGAGCTTCGTTTGACAACTTCAGTGCCCTAGCCACAACCTTTTTAACCCATTTTCAGTTACCGATAAGGTACGAAACGGGAACAGAACTTCTTACCAATTTCAAGCAAACAACGGCCACTCACATATCCGATCATATTCATGAGTGGCGACGTCGTCGTAGGATGGTAAAAACGTATGTTCCTCATCAACTTTTAGCTGAATGGTTTATTAAGTCATTATTACCTTCCATTATAGAAGATGTGGCAAAAGGAGGAGTCGTCACTGAAGAGCAAGTTATTGCTCGTGCGCAATATTTAGACTTGATTTATACTCAGTCTGGCATGCTCTACGATAAAATCCCTGACGCTCCCAGACCGGAATTTTCCGTCCCTCCTCCTCCTAAATCGAACAATGACTCTCATGCCGGCGATGGCGTGATTGGTACGACAGACACGAAATCAACAAAGGCTACATCTAAAAAGGCCTGTAAGATTTCCAGTCAAAATGAAAAAGAGGAACTTCTCGCCTCGGAAGTAAATGCCGTCTGGAATGATAAAGGCAAAGAAACCAAGCAACCAGGAGGCAAGAAGAAAAACAAAGGGAAGAAGAAGAAACAGGAGGAATCATCACCTGAAAAATCTTCCGCAAACCCTTCTGGAGATAAGAAACCAAGTCGTCCATGTCTAATATGTGATGAGGATCATTGGACAAGAGATTGTCCATATAAAGCTGAGATTAGAAAATTCTTCAAGAATTCAAAAACCTTGGTGGTATTGACTGATCCGTTTCCAAATCTAGGAACAAATCTGGTTGCTAGCGAAAATGCTTCCCTGTCCCAAGTGCTGATGTTGTCAGTTTCGAAACAGCAAAATGATTCTTTGATATCGACAAGGAATAAAGATTACGAGAATCCACAGCTGTCGAACAACAAGGATAAGGATCAACCTAGTAGTTCGACAACAACTTCGACAGAAGTTGCACCACCCATCATTCCAGAGCTAACAAAAAACCGCCAAAGGGAGTAGTACACAAGTCAACATTTAATCCTCGTGCTAGAGCAGCACAACATTATAATATAGTGGAAGATCTGGCCCAATCTCCATCCGCTATGTCGACACTTGAAGTACTACAAAATTGTCCATCCCAAAAGCAGGCTTTATTATCAGCTATAGGTGGGATAGACCCAAAGGATTCTAATCTTGTGTCCTTTAATCACAAAGGATATGATCCTCAGTTACCAGCTCAACTAGCTTTCCTCATTCAGGTGAAAGCCCTCAACAAAATTGTTCATAGAACAATTATTGATGAGGGGGCATCTACATGTATTATGTCGATGAGTTGCTGGAAAACTTTAGGATCTCCAACCTTGTCACGATCTTTGACGACATTAAAAGCATTTGATGGACGAACATATACCCCATATGGTATTCTAAGTAACTTGCAAGTTGAACTAGGGGGGAAAGCAGTAGAAATAGATGTCGAAGTAATCGACAGAAACCTCGATTACAACATCCTACTGGGAAGACCATGGATATATGCTATGGCTGCGGTTGTGTCGACCTACGAAGATTGCATTTCCTTTTCAAGGAGGAATTACAATCGTTGACCAGCAAACATTTCTCCCCAATAGTTCCCAAGTTACGGGAAGCATTCCGATGATCCATGGAAACCCCCATTCGCTTCAAAATATCAGAGTAGGCCTACTAAAAGACCCTATATTAATGGGGAATTTTTCCCTACCACCTCCAATCAATCTGGCGGAAGTGTCAACGGTAGGAGCCTGCAATATGATATCTTCTATTCAAAAGATCTCAGAAAACGATATTAGCATGGATCATCTGCAGGTATTGCCTCCAAGCCAAATAGAAATATTGTAGCAATCAATGTTTTTGGCATGGGAGGCAAACCCAAATCAACGCTCATCAAGTGTTTGGATAGATAGGTCTAAGGAATATGACACCCCTTTAGATCCTTGGTCGCAAGTGCATCACACCGACGAAGGAATTTTTCAGTCAATGATAATTGAAGGGGCACCCTACAACACAGGATTGGTCCCGATAAAGACACATGGGAGCTGACATTAGCATGATGTTGTGGCATGCTGATTTGGAATTTTCATGGGTCTTATGGGGGCATATCTGGGTGACACATGTCACCACTCAGGAAGTGCCACATGGCATTGATGACGTCACATCGACAATCGCATATCTGTGATCACACTTCATAACACCATGGCTTATCGGTGCATCATGCATTAAATTTTTGATAAATCAGAGGTCCCAACAATCAAGAGATATCGATGATCGCAAATTGGAAGTCCCGCAATATCGAAGGTCATGGAATATCAGCGATCGGCACTTCTCGACATGACAAAGTTTGAAAACTTCCGAAATAGAAAAGTTCTGATATAGTGTTAAAGCGCCAGGAGGAGCCGATTTCGATTAAAAAAGAAATTCAACCCAAAACCAAGTGCAGGCATACCTTTACTCTCTCCTATAGGGGGCCACGTAGCAGAATACTACTGTTCCCGATAAAGCCATGTGGTGTCTGACATCATCATGTTGTGACAGTATAGAGGACGTGTGGCATGTAGATATGTCATTTTCAGGGGTCCTATGGGGGCATATCCGGGCAACAAGTTTCACCACTCAGGAAGTGTCACGTGGCACTGATGAAGTCATCAATCGGCAATCGACGATTGGAGGTAGCAGTGCATTGTGCATCACAAGGAATTCACCGATAAAGGGGCTTCAATAAGGCGGTTGGCTCATGGTCACATAAAGAGCCGAGGAACCAAGGGATAAGTACTAAAGGGCTATCAGTGATTTGTGATCAATGAAATTGAAATGTCGCATCACTCCAATAAAAGTCCCCGATTAAAAGTCATCGATAAGAAACCTCCAATATAAAGGTTGAGCCCTAGGTTGTAGCCCTTGGTCCTATGAGAAGAAATACAGAAAGGGGCTAAACCAAAGGGGGCCAAGGGAGATCGGGACTTGATGTTCTGTGATTCCTTTTAGAGTAAAAGTCCCCATGCGGTAATGCTTCGATAGCATACAGTAAGTTAAGGGGATGGACGAGTCGACTACTGTGATTCTGCTACACCACCAAGGCCACCATAACTAATCGCTCTCGGCTCCAAAGGGTGGGGAATTCAAGAGGTTAAAGAGGAAAGTGATAAGTAAACTGATCAAATCATCGTGGCAGAGACGTGGCCTAAGGAAAGGCCATAACAGGAAAATCAGAGGGATATTTTGCTCCCATCATCTTTCATTTTTCTTCATTTTATTTTATTCTGCAATTGTTATATTTCAAGAAAGGAATAAAACCCTGATTGTAATCATTTGGGCAGCAAGGCTATCGCACGCAGAGATAGCTAGTTGATTAGACTGCTGGAGCTTTGGCTGAGATATTTTTTGTAACTGTTTTTCAAGCTCTCCCTCCCCTTATAAATGTTGGAAATAATACTGAGAGGGGGGGTGAATCATTATTATCAAGTTCTTTTAACAAATCTTCCTTATTTATACTTTGAATTATTTTTGCATATCAGTACCATAAAATAATGAGCATGAACAAGAAAAACAGATAGTCACACCAAAGAACACCAGATGTAAGGTGGAAACCCAATGTGGGTGAAAACCACCTGCTGCAATATGTCTCTATCTTCTTTCAAATTAGAAACTCCTTTTACAATGATTTTGTACTGGTGCAGTCCTTTACCAGTACACAGGCTGTAACCTGCAGAGAGCTACAACTCTCTCTCGTTTTCCAGTCTTTCCTGGAAGGGAGCTACAACCCCCTACTTCTTTTCTTACAAGGACCACTTTTCATAAATTTTCAAACTGGATCCATAAGCATCAGATGATCATCAAGTACATGTAAATTACACAGTCAACTGCAGTAACCAGATCAACAATAACAGAACTAACCCAGAACACCTTATCAACAGAAAAATTCAGTCAACAGAAGATCTTAAGACAGATATGCAGTTTTTCTTTCTGTGGCCCGCGTCGCTACGCACTTCACCTTCTGCTTCCCTGCTTATACCCGCAGAGAGCCTTCTGCTGCACCGCGTACCCACGCACTGCTTCTTCAATCGCGCTGCGTACTGTTACTGTAGGTACGCACCCAGAGACACTATCGCGCCGCGTACTGTTACTGTAGGTACGCACCCAGAGACACTATTGCGCCGCGTACTGTTACCAAAGCCACGCACTCAAAGATACTATCGCGCCGCGTACTTTTGCTGTGCGTATGCACCTGAACCTTTGTCGCACTGCGTACCCACGCAGTTCTCCTTCTTCTGCTCTGCGTACCCACGCAATACCCCTTCTTCTGCTCTGCGTACCCACACAGCTCTCCTGTTTCTGCTCTGCGTACCCACGCACCTGTACCGTTAATCACCTGCGTACTTCTGATTAGGGCCGAATTGGCAGTCCACCAGTGTGGCACAGTTAGTCAGATGCCCAGATCTGATCATGCGCTCGAGAGATCACCCTTCACAGATTCGCTTTCAACTTCACTTACATATAGATCAAGCTTTTAAGACAATAACCCAATATTTCAGATCTTAAGATATTCAAATGCAAAAGATACTTAGCCAAGTGATCTCCTTTGCTTTATATAGGCAAGCTCCTCATAAAATCATGGATCAATACCATAGATAACCAATACAAGTGGCCCAAACATGGCGCTCAATAATAATAACAATACCACGGGCCAAAACCATAGAATCAAGAGCGGCGGGCTAAATACCACGGGCCAAACATAGGAAACCCCACGTGAATGCACTTCTCTGCCTTGAAGTAAGTGAAACTGGGGGTACGCACCTTCTAAACGGGTGACCTGCGTGTCTGGGCGCGGTCCCTTCATGGTGTACCTGCGTGTACGCATCTTCTGAACTGTTCTCCTGCGTACTTCTTAATTTTCAACATTTTGAGAGCCTGATCAGAGCATTGCCACTTGAGGGTTTTGCCATCAAGTACAACATCTGTAACATAGAGCCATATCAGAATCATAATGCCAACAATCTCCCCCTTTGGACTTGATGGCAACCTCAAAATCTTCAGCTTCATTCTCCCCCTTTGACATCAAGGGCAAAGGGTTATGCTCCCCCTAAGAACATGCTCCCCCTGAATATGAACCAGATCTGCAAAGAAGAACCATAATCCACCAGACACCATAAATGACCATGAAAGAGATAGAGACATATTGCAGCTATATTCAGACCAGCTTCCATGATCTCCTTTTGTACATCCTCCATAATGCCAACAATGCATTATATGCTCCCCCTGAACCTGTGCCGCAACCCAGCACATGTACGCATATACCCCAGATGAACCATGCGTACAACCATCAATCAGAAGAGTTTCAACAATAAGATGATGCATCAACAACCCCCAGCTTTTGCCTGAGGTATTCAAAAGTCTCCCTGGGCAATGGTTTGGTGAGAATATCAGCAACTTGTTCCTTAGAAGGAACATACTCCAACTTGACCTTCTGTTCAAGCACTTGTTCCCGGAGAAAATGATACTTGATTGGTATGTGCTTGGTTTTTGAATGCATGACAGGATTCTTTGAGATGTTGATTGCACTTGTGTTATCACATAAGATGGGGATAGGTGGTGTACAAGTGATTTGAAAGTCCTGCAAAGTCTGCATCATCCAAAGGAGTTGAGTGCAGCAAGATGCAGCAGCAACATATTCCGCTTCGGCTGTAGACAAGGCAATCGAACTCTGTTTCTTGCTGAACCAAGATACTAGTCTGGAACCCATAAAGAACGCACCACCACTTGTGCTTTTCCTGTCATCCACGCTTCCGGCCCAATCTGCATCTATATAAGCATGAAGTGTGAGATCTGTATCTCTAGGATACCATAAGCCATAATTTTGAGTCCCTTGAAGATTTTGAAAATTCTCTTCACTGCCTGAAGATGGGTCTCCTTCGGATTTGCCTGAAATCTTCCAACTATTCCAACTGCATGCATGATGTCCGGTCGGGTACCTGTCAGATAAAGTAAACTTCCAATCATAGATCTGTAGGTTGGTTGATGCACTGCTGCAGATTCATCATTTGCACCGAGGCTACATCCTGTGACCATGGGTGTACATACTGGTTTTGCATCTTCCATGCCATATTTCTTAAAAATCTGTTTGAGATACTTGGTTTGAGACAAAAAGATCCCTCATTCTTTTTGTTGGATTTGCAAACCAAGAAAATATGTCAGTTCTCCCAGCAAGGACATTTCGAATTCTTTCTGCATCACCAAGGCAAAGCTTTGACTCATAGCTTCTTCATTGCTGCCAAAGATAATGTCATCTACATACACAACAAGTATTAGCAATTTGTCATTTTCAACTTTTATATAAAGATTGCTATCTGCTGATCCTTTTGAAAAACCTTGTTGATGAAGATATTTGTCCAAACGATAGTACCAAGCCCTTGGAGCTTGTTTGAGACCATAGAGAGCCTTTTTCAATCTGCATACAAGATTTGGATCATTTCCAAGAATGAACCCATCTGGCTGCTCAATGTATACTTCTTCCAAGTCTCCATTCAGAAAGGCTGATTTCACGTCCATTTGAAATACTTTGAAGTTTTGAAAGCTTGAGAGAGCAAGGAACATTCGGATGGCCTCAAGTCTTGCAACAGGAGAAAAGGTTTCTTCAAAGTCTATTCCTTCTTGCTGCGCATACCCTTTACAAACCAGTCTGGCCTTGTTTCTAATTACTTCTCCATTTTCATTCAATTTATTTTTGAAGACCCATTTTGTTCCGATAACATTCTTATCCTTTGGTCTAGGGACCAGCTCCCAAGTGTTGTTCTTTTCGATCTGCTTAAGTTCTTCATCCATTTCTTTCACCCAACATTCATCTTTGCATGCCTCTTTCACATTTTGTGGTTCAGTAGAGGAGAGTAATGCCAAATAGCTTGAAGCTTCTGCAACTGTTCTTCTTGTTTGTACACCTGCTTCTTTCTGCCCCATAATCTGAGATTCTGGATGATTCTTCTGAACATATCTGGATGGAGTCTTTTCTTCTATTCTTGTCTGCTCCTCTGGTTCTTCTTGAGGTTCTTCTTCTTCATCATTTTGTCTTTGAGGGTAGCCTTCATCTTCTTCGATGTCTTCATGATGTACTTGCCTAGGAATGTATCCCTTCTCATCAACCATTACATCAATGCTGTCAACAATTCTGCCAAGTCTTTTATTGTAGCATTTGTATGCTTTGCTATGTGGAGAATAACCAAGAAGAATGCCTTCATCTGCTCTAGGTTCAAGTTTTCCAAGTTGCTCATCAGTATTCTTAGTATAACATTTGCTCCCAAAGATTTTGAAGTGCTTTACCGAAGGAGTCTCACCACACCAGAGCTCATGAGGGGTTTGAGTGCTGTTCACCCGGACATTTGTTTTGTTGAGAATAACAACCGCAGCATGTGCAGCTTCACCCCAGAAAGTTGCGGGAGTTCCTGATTCATCAAGCATAGCACGAGCCATTTGTTGGACTGTTCTGTTCATTCTTTCCACAACTCCATTTTGCTGAGGAGTTCTAGCTGTAGAGAATTCTCTTCTTATCCCATGTTCTTCACAGAAATCGAAAAATTCATTTGAGGTAAACTCCCCACCTCTGTCGGATCTGAGGCACTTAATTTTGTGTCCTGATTCATTTTCAACCAAGGCTTTGAAGGATTTGAATTTTTCGAATGCTTCATCTTTGTGCTTCATAAGTCCTAACCAAACAAACCTGGAGAAGTCGTCAATGAATAATATCAAGTATTCTTCTCCTCGAGGTGTCCTTTTCCTAAATGGACCACATGTATCTGTATGAACTAGATCAAGAGGCATGCTAGCTGATCCTTCCTTCTCTGGAAAGTTAGTTCTGGTTTGCTTTCCAAACTGACATGATTTGCATATGGTGTTGTCTGGAATTTTGATATCTGGAAGATCACGAATTGCCTAATATTTGCATGCTTTCCTTATTTGTGAAAAGCTTAGATGCCCCAACCTCCGATGCCATAACCAGTGTTCATCATCCTTGCTCAGATAGCATTGTTGTTGTCCTTCTTCAAATATGTATAGATTATTTGGAGTTCTTTTACCTTTGATAACTGTTTTACCTGTATCAAGATCACGAACAAGACATCCATTTGATCTGAATATCACCTCGGTTCTTTGATCACACATTTGGCTGACACTTAGAAGATTATGTTTCAATCCATCAACATACAAAACATTTCCAGCTTTGACCTTTTCTTTTAACTGAGCAGTGCCTTTTCCTTTTATAGTTGCAGGAGTATCATTTCCAAAAGAAACTTTCTTTCCTTTTTCTAGAGCAGAATATGATTCAAGTTTTTCTTTATCACCTGTCATATGCTTCGAACATCCACTGTCAATGTACCATAGATTTTCCTGTCCCTCTGCATAAAATGCTATCCCACATCTTTCTGGTTGTGGTTCCTTTATTCTCCATGTTTTGGTGCTTGAGGCTTGTTCCTTTGTCTGCTGAAACCTGCTCCTGCATTCAGAATCTTCATGACCAAAGTTATTGCAAATAGAACATTCAACTTCATTTTCAAGAACTGAAAAGTTGTTATAGGTCCTTTTTGTAATCTCGGTCATACTTCTTTGTTTTTGAGCTTCTCTAGTCATGATCGTTTTATATGCAACACATTGAGCTGCTTTGTGTCCAAAGTTATGGCAAGAAAAGCATTGTCCATTGAAGAAACTTCTGCGGTTATCAAATCTACCGGCCAAATGATTGTAATTTCTATTGTCATCCATTCTTGAACCAAATTGAGAAGATTTTACCTGTGGCTGGTTGTAGCTTTTGTTCACCCTTAAGACGGATTGCCCCTGATAGTCTCTGTTTGCAATTCATCCCTGCTTTACCTGATGGTCTCCATTGTGCTTTTGCTCATTTCTTCTTGCTGCATCAAGATAACTTTTTGAGGTGGATGCTTGAGAAGTTTCTCCATTATAGCCCAGACCTGTCTTGTTTAGTGGAGAACGTTGTACATTGATAATCTCATCCAAAGTTTCAGATCCTTTGACAAACTTAAGATTAATAGCTTTTGTTTTCTCAATCTCTTTTCTAAGACCAACAATTTCACCTTCTAATTTTTCAAGATGTTTTTCCTTTTCATCAATTTGAAATTGTAGAGTATCAATGATCATATTCTTTTCTTCTATACATCTCTTGAGTCTAGTAATTTCTTCATAAAGGCTATCCACATCTATAGCATCCATATAATCATCATCTTCAAATGCCATTAACAATTTATAGTCATTACCTCGTTCATCTTCATCACTATTTGATAGACCATCACTATCTTCATGAGTGTAGTAGCTTTTCTTATTTGCACTTTGTTTCTTGTTCCATCTAGCAGGTTCCTTTCCTTTATCCTTATAAGGAAATTTTGCAGCATAATGACCTACTCTTCCACAAGCAAAGCATTTAAAAGGTAACTTACCTCTGAACCTTCCAGAACCCCTTTGAAGATTTCTGACAAAATTTGATTCTTCTTCTTCTTCTTCTGGCACGTGACTTGCTTCATAATAATCTCCTTTGCCTGAAGCCTTGAAAGCAGCTTCTCTTCTGTCTGAAGGACCTCCCTTTCTCATTTCATAAGCAGTTAGAATTCCGTGAAGCTGAGACATAGTAAGAATTCGTAGATTTTCCTTTTCTTCTATTGCAGACACTTTAGATTCAAACTTGGGGGACAATGATCTTAGAACTTTTTCAACCACAATAGCCTCTTTTATTTCTTCACCCAAATTTTTCATGCAATTAACAATCTCATCTACCCTAAGAAAATAGTTAGCCACACTTTCATCATTATACATCCCGAGATTCTCATACTGAATCCTGAGAGTTTGAAGTTTAGCACGCTTTACCTGTTCATCTCCTTCGTAGCTCAAGACAATCTTGTCCCATATTTCTTTTGCGGATTTATATTGCATAACCTTTACGAATTCTATTTGAGATAAGCATGCCAGCAAAGTATTGACTGCTTTAGCATTTGTTTCATATTTCTTCTTTTCGGCCGCATCTGTAGGAGTAGCTGAAGGAAAAGTGTAGCCTGTATCTATGATATCCCAAACTTCTGTACCAAGAGATTGAAGATAGGCAATAACTCTTACCTTCCAATAATTGAAGTTTGTCCCATCAAAAATTGGTGGTCTGATTGATGCTTCCCTCTCGTAGTTGCTCATGATGAATGATCTTCCTTCAAGCGATCAAGCTTCTCCGAAGGACCTGCTCTGATACCAATTGTTGGAAATAATACTGAGAGGGGGGGTGAATCAGTATTATCAAGTTCTTTTAACAAATCTTCCTTATTTATACTTTGAATTATTTTTGCATATCAGTACCATAAAATAATGAGCATGAACAAGAAAAACAGATAGTCACACCAAAGAACACCAGATGTAAGGTGGAAACCCAATGTGGGTGAAAACCACCTGCTGCAATATGTCTCTATCTTCTTTCAAATTAGAAACTCCTTTTACAATGATTTTGTACTGGTGCAGTCCTTTACCAGTACACAGGCTGCAACCTGCAGAGAGCTACAACTCTCTCTCATTTTCCAGTCTTTCCTGGAAGGGAGCTACAACCCCCTACTTCTTTTCTTACAAGGACCACTTTTCATAAATTTTCAAACTGGATCCATAAGCATCAGATGATCATCAAGTACATGTAAATTACACAATCAACTACAGTAACCAGATCAACAATAACAGAACTAACCCAGAACACCTTATCAACAGAAAAATTCAGTCAACAGAAGATCTTAAGACAGATACGCAGTTTTTCTTTCTGTGGCCCGCGTCGCTACGCACTTCACCTTCTGCTTCCCTGCTTATACCCGCAGAGAGCCTTCTGCTGCACCGCGTACCCACGCACTACTTCTTCAATCGCGCTGCGTACTGTTACTGTAGGTACGCACCCAGAGACACTATCGCGCCGCGTACTGTTACTGTAGGTACGCACCCAGAGACACTATCGCGCCGCGTACTGTTACTGTAGGTACGCACCCAGAGACACTATCGCGCCGCGTACTGTTACCAAAGCCACGCACTCAAAGATACTATCGCGCCGCGTACTTTTGTTGTGCGTACGCACCTGAACCTTTGTCGCGCTGCGTACCCACACAGTTCTCCTTCTTCTGCTCTGCGTACCCACGCAGTACCCCTTCTTCTGCTCTGTGTACCCACGCAACTCTCCTGTTTCTGCTCTGCGTACCCACGCACCTGTACCGTTAATCACCTGCGTACTTCTGATTAGGGCCGAATTGGCAGTCCACCAGTGTGGCACAGTTAGTTAGATGCCCAGATCTGATCATGCGCTCGAGAGATCACCCTTCACAGATTCGCTTTCAACTTCACTTACATATAGATCAAGCTTTTAAGACAATAACCCAATATTTCAGATCTTAAGATATTCAAATGTAAAAGATACTTAGCCAAGTGATCTCCTTTGCTTTATATAGGCAAGCTCCTCCTAAAATCATGGATCAATACCATAGATAACCAATACAAGGGGCCTAAACATGGGGCTCAATAATAATAACAATACCACGGGCCAAAACCATAGAATCAAGAGCGGCGGGCTAAATACCACGGGCTAAACATAGGAAACCCCACGTGAATGTGCTTCTCTACCTTGAAGTAAGTGAAACTGGGGGTACGCACCTTCTAAACGGGTGACCTGCGTGTCTGGGCGCGGTCCCTTCACAGTGTACCTGCGTGTACGCATCTTCTGAACTGTTCTCCTGCGTACTTCTTAATTTTCAACATTTTGAGAGCCTGATCAGAGCATTGCCACTTGAGGGTGTTGCCATCAAGTACAACATCTGTAACATAGAGCCATATCAGAATCATAATGCCAACAATAAAAAGGGGGAAGAAACACTTAGCAGGGTTCCGAAATTTTGCACCCGCAGGGGTAAAATTCTATGATTCCACTTTTGGTTCTATCTTCTCGTTCATGAGGGACTTGAGCGATGTATTGCTAAATGTAATGGATAGGTCAGTTGGACTCGTTTTAAGGATTAACAAAACTATTTGGTGATTCCAATCATGGTTGTAAGCAGTATGTTTTTCCTCTCTGTAACTCTCATTTCGTATATGTTCTTCTTCCTACTAAAATTGTGTAATGAAGCTGTCAGTCTCATTATTTCATGGCTATATGTATGCTTCTAAGCAGTAACATTACTTGTGGTGATTACACATTTACTTGTGGTAATTACAGATTTTCTTGCGTTATTAGATAGCGTACAGTATTGGTATGACACAGATTTACATATGTTGATTAGTGATAAGTGTATCCATGAGCTATAGAACATGAAACCTTAATTTGTGCTCCGCAATTCCATGTCATTCCATCCTTCTGCAAGAACATTGCTTCATAGGATTCTTTCTTGTTTACAACCCTATGCATCTATTTCCCTCCTTTCTCTCCTCGTCTTCACCTTTACTACAACTCCAATATTGAGCTGCCTATTGTTGTGTGTTGGCCACTCGAACCAAACATTTCTCTCTAAGGTTGGCCCGATTTACCCCCTGAGCATTTGGATCCATGTATTGGCTTGATTTTACCTGGATGACAGACTATTGAACCAAGCCCCTTTTATTATATTTTTAACTGCGTGACGATTGGAGTGCACAAAAACCCCACTGATAATCTTCCATGCACTCCTCTATTCAAGATGTCCTAGGCAGTGGTCTACAATCAACCCAGAAGATGTCTCTAGGAAGCTTTCTATATCTCCTGAAGCACTTATGCCATAGGTGCTAGAGAAAGTGACAACACACTCTATTGTAACAATGAGATTCATATTAGGTGGATTGAAAACATATTGAAGAGACATAGGACTAGAACCTTGAAGGCATAAACACAAATTCCTCTTGCATAACCAATTCAAGCGATACCATCCAAGATTTAACTTGGAGGTGGACAGGAACACCTAGTGTGCCATATTCATCCCACATTTAATTGAAACCCTCCAAAACTCACTTAATAATGCCCCTTCACACATCCTGGTATTGAATATAGAGACACTACTTCATGGGTGCTTTGTACTCGAAACTCCATTCTAGACACTTCGCACCTACCTATCCTGAATGCATGCTTTTTTGTTTGAAAATGTCATCCCTATGAAATGGAGTTAGATGGTGTGGGCTCAAGGAATAAAAGAGTGAGAGAGAAACCCATTTTCCTTAATTACTTCTTATGGTATAATATATGCTTCCTTATCCATACCATTTTCCCTGTGGTTATTCTCTCTTAACACATAATAGAATGAGATTTTTGCTCATTTTTGTGCATGTTTTATGATCATAGGAGAGGACTAAGGTAATTCAAGAGTCCTTTGGTGGTTCCTTATGTGTCAATTATTTAATGATAATTATTGAATCCCCTGCTTCTATCAAGTCTCTTATTCCCAATCTACTGATGATGGAGAGTCCTTGCATTAGATCATATGTCTTTGTTTTGGTTGTTCATTACAATCCCTAGCCCCCCATTTATAGGCATATACCCGGTTTCCCTCAGGGTCATAAATGACTCCTCCTACTCCTATTGTCTCTTAGCTTTTCAATGTTGTTATTCTATCATATTGAAATCATTTTGGATATTATTAGCATTGTAGTGAAATTATTTTAGCATCACAAGTACATCAATTTGGCATCAACATTCTAGTGTTTATGATTTTATTATTTCAATTAACTTAAGTGTTATTTGATTATATAAGTAATTTTTATTTTATCAATTTAATCATTATTAGTTACTTGATTATTTTATAGGCTTGGAAAGTGTATGGGTGGGTTGGGGGGTTGGTGGGGGGGTTTAATCCTTGATCCCAACAATAACCATGGAATAAGCTATGAATTGGTGTTGGGAGTAGAAATAAATAATTAGGCTAAGGCATTAGCTCTATTTCAAGGGATAAAACTCTTTGAACTATGTTGCTTTAGGAATATTATAATTACTAGGGACTCATCCATATTTATAAGACATGAGAAAAATTAATATCCCATTTGATGGTAAACTTGTAAGAGCCATTGTGAGAATAAAAAGTAAGGATGTCATTTTGAAAACTTAGGATATTCCATGTCGTAAGGGAGAAAAATTGGTAGGTAGATGGCCTTGTCAATGTAGCCTCGTATCAGAATTATAAAGTATTAAAAATAAATAAGGCAAAATACTTCTATCTTTATTCCTCGTGTGTTAATCCTACATGATGATTGAGATAATTAATTGTATTCCCTCCACATTTCCGTTCAAAAGACAAAGTGGAGATTTTACAAGAGTGTGTGTAATGATCGATATCATATCTATAGTACATTTACACAATTCTATTTTCAAGAAAAACTGGAAATTTTAAATGGGTTTGACAACTATGTGGTTTGGAATTTGGGATACCGGATTCAACCATTGGTTTTGGTGGCTCTAGCCAAGTTGATCCCTTGTAGGTGCACCTATTTAACTTGAAACCATAAGTACATATGTTAATCTATCAGCTAGGAGGAGTGGATCAACCATAATGCACTAAGCCTTGAGACCTTTGGGCATACTTCTGCTAAGTTATTACTTTTTACGATCTTTATGGAATTGAAAATTGATAAGGGAATTGATAGTAGTTTGAGGTGGAACCTTTATTATTCACAAGTTCAAAGTGGAATTGGTTGTGTGCTTCCTCATTCTATGTGTTTGGAAACCCTTTGCCCCCTAGGTTTGTTTACAATTATGGAATTTATTAACCCCCTATTCATTGTGTTTCCACTATTTTTTTTAGCAAATTTGGTTGGGACAGTCCACACACCTAAAAGAAGAAGTTTGGGGTCAATTGAGAAGCTACATTTGGGTGTTAGTGTGGTAATTGGAGTGGCCTATTTAGGAAATTGTCATGTCAAATACTCATGAAATATATGGGATTAGTAGAACCTTTCATAGGTATGAAGATCTTATAAAGAATAACAATACTTCAATATATTTTGTTAAAAGAAAGGTGCATGGAAAATAGGAAATGCATAGCAGCAAACATTCAGTGATAATGGACATTGTGATATAAAAGAGGAAACAAATTGAAGCTTTAAAATTAAAATGCATCTCACTTCAAAATTAGGTCTCTAATTTGAACAAAGGTTCTTAATCTACTAACTTCAATTATAAAATGTCTATGGGATTAGTCCTTGGGGAGCCCAAAGAATAATTAAATTTTTCATTGGATCTGGGAAGATGTGGATATTGAGAATTATGAATCTTGGCCTTTTAATGTTGGCCAAAATGAAGTGCACATCAATCATATCTTTCATTAATAATATTTTTCCATATGTTTTGCAAATCAAATCTAGTCCTATGAGTCTTAGAATCTACACGAGCATAAACTTTCAAACATCCTTTGCGAAGGGAAGAATTATCTTTTTTACACCAAAGATTGAAAATTTTGTTTGGTTAAATGCTAAACTAAATAATCATGTGATAACTTTCGTTTTATATTATTATGCTAACTAGCACGACTACAATAATTTACTCATACAAATCATAAACATTATTGTTATTTTATTAGTTTTAATTATATCATTATTGATTTAATTAATTAATTAATAATAATAATCTAATTTTAAGGTTATGGCCAATCATACACAAAAATGGTGTATGGGACCCCGTTTTTTGTAATATATTTCCTATAATTATTACATTTACAGTATTTAAATATTGATTAGATAGCAAAAGTATCTTTCACAACATACTAGTCAGGATTAGTTATAGACATTTTTCTAAGGCTAAAAAAAACATACTAATCATGAGATAAACATTATGCATATATATAAATGCACTGCCCCAATAACATTTAGAGGATTTCACATCATGAATAAAGAAAAAAAAAATTATAACCATAAATACAATTATGAAAATTTTCCACACTAATATTCAATCAATTTCATACGATATAAACAAAAAACCATGTATATATAAACACGATGATAATATTTTAAATTAAATCATATTATAACAATGTAATTTTTTCTACCTATAAATAAGTGTTGCACTTCCAAGCCAAGGAAATAAGTGTTGCACTTCCAAGCCAAGGAAATATTAACTTTGTACACAACATTCCATGAAAAAAAATGTATACATATAAGGAAAATGAAAGAAATGTTTTTTTTATAAGAAGTTGATATAAGGTAAAAAAAATAAACACAATTAACAGTTAATTACATTGAGCATGGGATACACATCTTTGACCAATCTTTTGTAACCCTACTATACTAGGCATAATTTAGTTCTTTCATAATGGGTTTGTGACTATAGTTGTTTAACTATATGTATTAAGATAAAACCATCTTTACTAATCACATAAATTAAGATAGTATATTAGCATAGTAAATGTGATTATATTGATAAGCATATAAAGCATCCTCTAATCACTAATCTCCTAGCTTGCGTCAAAGAATGTGTAATAGATAATTTATTTGTATACATTTGTGTAAGTTAATAAGAAAATATAAAATCAATTAATTTTATAATTGGCTAACAAATGAGAACAAAAGTCAATGGGACTACAACATTACATCAAAGAAAGATAACAAGTTAAAAACACATCAAAATAAATAACTACAAGCATATCAATATCAATAACTTTAAGCATATATTATTTATTATCCTTGTGGCTTTTTGTTATGGTGTTTTAGGGTCCGCTCCCCATGCTTTCTTCTCTTTAAGTCTTCTCTAGGCCTCTTTGAAATCATTAAGGACATTTTAAAATATGGACTTGTCAACATCATATGGTATATACTCTTTGCCTTTGTTGAGGAAGCATTAAGATGTTCTTGCTAAACTTGTTCAAAGCCACGCAAAAAATGAAGTTTCCTACAAAATTAAATGATGATATATAATGAAATATAAAAAGTTAAGAAATAGAAACAAGAATGAGTACACTAAAGACTAATTGGAACATATTGCACCTAATATCGTCTCTCTCTCTCATAGTTCTTGAGAATATATGAAGGACCAATTTATCACTAAATCATAAATTTGGGAACCTTTTATGCATGTGTCGTACTACTCTTTGCATGTTATCACTACTTATTTCTACCCACTTTTGTGGTATTCCCTCGAACACTCCCTTATGACTATGTCAAAATTTTCATTATGGACAATCGTAGCACTACTAAATTTCTAAAACCTCCTATTCATCGATAACTTGTATGTCATGATAATCGAATGCATTTTATCTATGTTTTGCTGATAAAATGGATATCCATCTCTATTCATCCTCATCTATGGGCTCTTTGCTCAAACATTAATATGCATGCCATAGAATGAATACATGCCTTGTAAAATGTATTATATTGGATTTAATTATATTCCAAATTTCACTATAAATGTAGGAAATCATACCATGGTTAACTTTCTAAAATCTACTACGACTAAGATCCTTGGTACTTTCTCCCTACTACATCAAATATAAGTAATACATATCTACATCTCATTTCTCCTTTTTGGTTATAGTCTTTAGAAACGATGTAAGTTATTTTATTATCCTTTTGTGCAATGTTAAACATTCTACAATATGTAACAATTGGAATTATAAATGAAATTCTTCATAATAAAAATATATCTTCTCAATATTATATAACAATAATAAAGTTTGGAATTACCACTCACTAAGGCTTTTGTGTTGTTGTTATTTCCTTCATCAATTGCAATTTTTTTACCTTTCATTCTCTCATATTCCTCTTTCCATATGTATAGCATCATTATTTAAGGAATCTCCACCTAAATCCATGTGACTTGTAGATCTATTCCAATGACACACTCAAAAGTTAAGTACATAAATTCGAAAAATAAAACATATGCATAGGTGGACATGAACATTGAAAATATACACACATACGATCAATAGATGCAGAGATATAGAGACTAACACTCTAGCATTTTTGGTTAGCCAAAATCTTATTAACCAGTGATTTTATATCATTGCTTGATTCGACAACTTGCTCTAACCTCCTACCAAATGAATATAACAAAGTAGTAGCTTTAAATGAACATAAGATAGCCAAGGAAAAGTTCATTAAAAATGTCATATCCATGGGAAGGAAAGAATTGTAGAATGCTCTTCAATCAAAGTTTGAATATAAGGTGTCTTGGGCAAGCAACTCAATTGGTTAATCCAAGAAATGTGAAATCATTGAAACTCGAAAGACCCAGGTTCAAATCCCCCCTGTTATTAGTTACTATCAAACTTGACATATATACTAGCAAAAGTTTTGGTAATCAAGTCTAGAAACTAGTAACGATTTTTTGTATAAGAGGTCTTTTGTAACACATGTATTCCTAACTTGTCTTATATAGGGGATACTTCTTCAACCTCTAACCTTTGTTTCATCTAAAACTACGCTACAACATCTCTCCATTCATAATTTTGGGTTGATTTTAGTGAGGTTTAATTTATCCTAGGAAAATTATACTGCATATGCATTCAATATATAAAATCAATTAACCAAATATCATGTACTATGGTCAAAGTCTCGAATATCTTAGGTAGTTATAGATTTGGTAGTTTTGAAATTTGACACCGAAGGCATGGAAAGTTTCATTTTCATTTATATCTTTGTAGTAAGGAGTATAGGATCAAATATATTTAGGTATAATGTTTTGGTGTTCTCGCAGGTTTTCATTGGAGAGTGTTTGGATCTGTGGTAAAAAAAAATATCGACATTTTGGGCTAAGTATCATAGGTCATCATCAGGAAATCTATGGAAAAAAATTAATCTTATATTTGGCTGATCAATATATGTATATAAATAAATAATAATCAAATTATAAAAGCTAAAGTTGTAATGTCGACATTTTTTTAATAATAGAGATAAAGATGATTATTTAATATTTAATAATAAGGTTAATTAATATAATAATAATTAATAATAATGATTAATTAATTAATTTGGTTAGTAATTTAATTAAAAATGATTTATAATAATGTTCATTAATAATGAAGAATAATAAGTTTGATTCAATGTAATAAGGTAAATAAGAAATTAAAAGCTAATTTACAATATTACATTATTATCATTAAAATATATATGAAGTAATGTAATAATTAGTTTTTAAATTAATGTAATAAAAATCTAAATTAAATTAGATTTTAATGAAATAATAGTTAGATTTTAAATTAATGTAATAATAAGTTGAAAATAATCAATATTGTATTGTATTAATGGAGAAATGGTTACATGGTTGTAACGTAACTCCTTAAGTTAGGATTAGTTCCTAGGTTGTAGGAGTTTGTTCTCACCTCCCTATTCTTTTGAGATGTATTTATTTTTTACTATAGCTTGTAATTGTTCACTTGCTTAGAATCGACTGAAGATCGAGGGATTTGGAATCCGACCAGTCGAAAATGAACAATTTCGTACAATATTATCTCAACGAGACTAACAAACTCGATGGGACCAATTATACTAATTGGAAATTCAAGCTACAGACGTTGCTTGAGGGATCGAGCACTTGATCGATCGCTAGTCATGATGAGCAGAAGCCGACCATTTCGGCAGGAGTTACGACAACACTAATACAGGATTGGGATAAAAGGGAGAATAAGGCAAAAGTCTTATTGAAGATGTCTATTAAAGACAATATTATCCCACATATCAGAGACTGTAAATCATCCAGTGAGATATGGACTACACTCAAGAACCTTTACCAGACGCAAAACACCAATCGTGTCTTGTCGCTTAAAGGCAATTTGTTTTCCATGAGGATGGAGGAGAATGAATCTATTGTTGGATTCATTTGTTTTCGATGAGGATGGAGGAGAATGAATTTATTGTTGGATTCATTGCACGGGTTAAGGACCTGAAAAATAGATTGGGTGACAATGGGGAGAACGTGTCTAATTTTGATCTTGTCACAATTACATTGAACGAGATGACGGATGAATACCAGATGTTCATCACAGGCTTGTCTGCAAGGGAGAAAACCCCTGCATTTGAAGAACTAACAGGAATCCTAATACAGGAAGAAGAGCAGTGACAGAATTTGAGACCATAGAGTGTCGATCTTGCTCTGATGGTGAAGAAGAAGCCATACAAAGGGAAACAACCACAGGGACAGAAAGGCGGTGGTGGTTTTCAGAAGAGACCATTTAGAGGTATGTCTCCAAGTAACAATGGTAACAAATATGACATTAAATGCTTTTATTGTGGGAAAACTGGTCATTTAGCTAAGTTTTGCTTTAAGAAACAGGAAGATGAGGCTAGAAATAAATAGAGAAAGCACACAGGGCACTTTGCTGATGAAGGTCATAGTCATGATCTTTGATTATTCATAGCTGATTATGCTCTTTCAGATCTTGATGAGGATGAATCTGAAATATGGTTCATATATTTAGGCACGTCATCACATATGACAAGTAATAGGCATTGGTTCGAAAATTTTGAAGAAACTACTTGTGGAGCTAACATATATTTAGGTGATGACAAAGGTTATCATATCAAGGGGTACGATGATATTTTGGTGATGTTGCCTGATGGTAATATTAGATATATTAAAAATGTGATGTATGTACCCGATATTAAGAAGAAATTGATCTCTGTTTCAATGATGGCAGATCAATACTTGAAAGTCGAATTCTTCAGATCATATTGTGTCATAAAGGATAGCAAGAAGGAACTAGTTGCATTAAGAGTGCGTGTGGGAGGCCTGTATAGGTTGAACGTCAAGAGCATGCCACACCAAGATCTGGCTTCAACAGGACTGACAACCGAGAATCTTTGGCATCAAAGATTCGATCATCTTAACCTACAAGATCTCATGCTGCTGAAAAGAAAAGGTATGGTTGATGGACTACCTGCTTTTCAGAATGTTCATTTAGATTGTGATGGATGTGCATTAGGGAAAATGCATAGAGAAGAGTTTCCTTTGAATGCTGATAGGAAGAAAAGAGATATTCTGGAGCTTGTGCATACAGATATATGTGGACCTATGTAGACTAGGTCACTAGGTGGTGCATATTATTTTCTACTCTTTACTGATGATTGCACTAGATTCTCTTGGGTATATTTTATTAGAAAGAAGATTCATACATTTCAATGCTTTAAAGAATTCAAGAATATGGTGGAGAAGCAGATAGGGAAATTCATTAAGATTCTTTGCTCTGATCAAGGGGGAGAATACAAATTGGGAGAGTTCATGAAATTTTGCAGGAATCATGGGATTATTCAATAGTTCACAGTACCTCACACTCTGCATCAGAATGGAGTTGCAGAATGCAAGAACAGAACCCTTATGGAGTGTGCACGAAGTATGCTTCAAGGTAAGGGTCTATCTAATGGTTTTTGGGCTGAATCCATTAACACTGAAGTATACTTGAAAAATAGGAGTCCAACTAAATGTCTCAATTTTAAGACTCCTTTTGAAGCACTTTATGGATATAAGCCATTAGTGAATCATTTAAAAGTTTTTGGGTCAAAATCCTCTGGCCATATTCCCAAGGATGACAGGAAGAAGTTAGATCCTAAGGCCATGAAATGCATCTTTGTAGGATACTGCACTGAGTTTAAAGCTTATAAGTTGTTTAATACTTTGACTCGTAAAGTGTTTGCGATTTTAGATGTGTTATTTCATGAGCAGAATGAGGAAGGAATTAAGGAGAATAGACTTGAAGAGTGGCACATTCCATTGTTGATGGAAGAAAGCAGTGAGGACATGCAGCAGCAACAACAACAATAGCAGAAAGAGGAAGAGGCAGGTGATGCAATCAGTAAGTCGAGCCCGCTAAGGTTTGAAGTAGACAGATTTGAGGTGAGTCCCTTATCTAGAAGATCAGGTAGGAAGACTCAACTACAAGCCAGATTGAAAGACTATGCTTTAATGTCAAACATTTTAAATGTTATAGAGCCCACAAATTATAAAGAAGCTAGTCAATCTCATGAGTGGAGGGCCGCAATGAATGAAGAATTTGAATCTATTATTAGAAATAATACTTGGGAACTAGTTGAATTGCCTGAAGGAAAAATACCCATAGGTTGCAAGTGGCTTTATAAACCTAAATTTAATGCACATGGGAATATAGAAAAGTTTAAAGCTAGATTGGTAGCAAAGGGTTATTCACAGAAAGAGGGAATTGACTATGAAGAAACATTTGCTCCTATATCCAAACTGAATACTATTATAATGTTAATTGATGTAACTACAAAAAATCAGTGGAAGATACACCAGTTAGATGTTAAATCTGCATTTCTAAATGGTGATTTAAAAGAAGATGTTTATTTAATGCAACCTGAAAGGTTTGTTAAACAAGGGCAGGAGCATTTAGTTTGTAGATTGAAAAAGGCTCTTTATGGTTTAAAACAGGCAACCAGATCTTGGTACGAGAAGATTGATTCAGTTTTCTTACAACATGTTTTTCATAGGAGTAAGAATGATCCAAATCTATATACCATGTATGATGAACAAGGGTGGATAATTTTGATTTCCTTGTATGTGGATGACATGATTATAATAGGTAATGCAGATGCATTAATCAAAGAAATCAAATTGCAGATGTCACAGGTTTTGAGATGAAAGACCTCATAAGTTTACATTACTGTCTAGGTCTGTAAGTGTGGAGAGACTCTGGGCAGACTTTCCTTACTCAAGGGAAATATGTTAGAGGGTTTCTAAAAAAGTTCAGAATGGAATAGTGTAAGAAAACATCAGTACCTTTGCAGCAGAACCTGAAATTGTGCAGTTGTGGTGGCTCTAAGGAGGTGGATGCTACTTTTTATAGGCAGCTAGTTGGTAATTTGATATATTTGAATACAACTAGACCTGACTTAGCATACTCTGTTAGTGTGCTGAGCCAGTTTATGTCTAAACCTCTTGAAAGTCATTGGGTGGCAACAAAGAGTGTACTGAGGTATCTTCATGGTACTTGTGATTATGGTATTTTATACACTGATACATCTGATGTTACTTTAGCAGGTTTTTCAGACTCTAATTGGACAGGTAACCTGGATGATCGACGATCTATCACAGGTTATGCATTCAGTATTGGATCTGGGGTCATAGCATGGAGCAGTAAAAAGCAGAGCACTATGTCTTTATATTCAGTTGAATTCGAGTACCAAGCACTATGCGCAGCAACATGTGAAGTTATCTGGTTAAGGAGGCTTCTCCATTATGCAGGAGAAGATCACAAAGAAGTGACAGCCATCAATAGTGACAACCAGAGCTCCATTAAGTTGGTGAACAATCCAGTAACACGGAACACATAGATACTCATTTCACTTTGTAAGAGAAAAGGTCCAGTCAAAAGAAATATTTATTGAATACTGTGAAACATGTGACAATATGATTGATATTTTTACAAAGCCCCTTGGGAAAGTGAATTTTGAATTGTTTAGGGGGATGTTAGGACTTCAGGATAATCCTTTCTCCATTAAGGGGAAGAGTTGAAAATAATTAATATTATATTGTATTAATGGAGAAATGGTTACATGGTTGTAACATAACTCCTTAAGTTAGGATTAGTTCCTAGGTTGTAGGAGTTTTTTCTCACCTCCCTATTCTTTTGAGATGTATTTATTGTCTCATATTTGATTAATTGAATAGGAGAGTGTACGCTCCAGTTTGTGCAGCCTCTAGGTGCAGCTTGCTCACCTGTGAGCTGCTGGTTAATTCAATCTTTCTTTTCTTTCCAGTTTTTCTAACATAATAATGTAATGATTATATTTTATAAGAATTGTAATCAATGTAATAATAATTTAATAATTAAATTTTAAGTAAAGTTTGATTTAATGTAATTATAATTAATTAAAAATGATAATATGTACTTCATTAATAATGAACAATAAGTTTGCTTAATAATGATTGATAATAAAATTAAATAATGTAATTAAATAATTAATGTAATGTAATATTTTAACTTCATTTACAAAACGTCAAACTAGCTCTTCTGATGTTATATGGTGAGTTTATAGAATTCAACACCCCTAGATAGAAATTAATTCCCATTGATATTTGAAATTGTGAAGAACGTATTGTAAGACAAAAATTGTTGACAAATCAAGGTTATGAAGAAGTTTACCATATCATGTGAATTTGGACCTTGGGACGTAATAAAAATTAAGCACAGATGAGATGAACGATTTAAATTCTACATTCCTTTATTGCTCCCCTTCAATATCAAGGTGGGAAAAAATAAATGGTGACAAGGAACGAAGGACATAATCCCTCATCATGTGCCCTTTGTTTCTCGACATGTTCCATGAGTGTATATAAAAGGATCATAGTTTTCCTATCATTTTAAATTGTCCAAATGGATTTGAATGGTGAACATGCATCCTCATATCAATAAAACACAAATATCATTTTAAAATAGAATACATTAACATGCATTATATTTGTCATAGTTATTGTATAGGTTAGCAATTTTGCCTCCTCTCATCATTATAATTGACTCATAAACGCCAACTTCTTAAAAGTTTAAGATGGTTATTTTTACTTGTCTTATGCACTATTTGGATTTCCAGTGTGTGCTCAAACTAGATCACCCACAATATTATTGTAAACATGTAAGCCAAAAATGAAGCAAAATGAGAAACCTTAAATTATAGAGAGGGAACAATGTTAGGTCCTATTGTCATTATACTTAACAACTCCAAGTTGTTTCTTTATATCTAAGCTAAAAGAGCAAAGCAAAGGATAAACATGTGCCATTGTTGTGTCATGCTACCCATCTTAGCCCTAGTCTTTCACTTAAAGACACATATATGAACTATTTCTAACTCAAATTATTTTGGAAATTTATTTATCCCTAGGATACTCCTTTTACTCAATGAGAGAATAATAAGGAAATCCCATTTAGAATTGTTTCACTATAGTGATAGGTGATTCTACCGAAAAACTTAGGCCACTTATTGGATTAAGTCATGCTACGCATCTTAGCCCTAGTCTTTCAATTAAATCCATATATATGAACTATTTCTAACTCAAATGATTTTGGAAAATTATTTTATCCCTAGCATACTCCTTTTACTCAATGAGAGAATAATAACGAAATCTCATTTAAAATTGTTTAATTATAGCGATAGGTGATTCTGCAATAAAACTTAGGTTGCTTATTGGATTACAATGGGAGAGGAAAATAAAAAGGAAGGAGATGAGGGATAAGATAAAGAGGAAAAGGAAGAGTGGGAAGAGGAAGAAGGAAAATGAAAAGAAGAGAATGGGGAAAGAAAATGAGGAAGAAAGACACAAGGGAAAAAAGAGGAGGGGAAGAGGAAATAGAGGAGCAGTGGAAGGAGAGGAAGGAGAAAAGTAAGAAAGGGAAAGGAAGGAGAAGAGTGAGAGAAGGAAAGGAAGCAGAGGAGAGTAAAAGGGAGAAGAAAACCAAAAACCCACATCACATTTCATTTTAGCTTTGTAAATTTGAAAAAAGAGGTGGTGTGGAGAGGATCTAGTGACGCCTCACAAATATCCCTTGATTTCTCATGTTGAGTACCCCCACAGATTCCTTTTAGTTCCAAGAAGATTTTGCCCACATCCCAATGTGAAAATGAAATGAGAGATGCACCCCCGTCCACCCACTCCTTACACCCTCTTTTAGTTTATAAAAAATTGACAACAATATTGACACTAATTTATTTTGAGCCATTTTATTCTTATTATTATTATTATTTTGCATCACATTTGTGTTGTGTCTATTTTGACTATAACAACACTAATTATCACACACTTCATCTCAACATTGACAACATGTTACCAAAGCATCGCGATAAAAACAATTTACATTGTGAAATATGACATGAAAACAAAGAAACATGATAACAACATTTTACATTGTGAAATATGACATGAAAACAAAAAAAATGCATTGCTTCCATGTCATAATTTTTTTTTGCTATGGTTACTAATATAAAAACTTATCCTTAGAAATAGATTAATATAAAATGTAAAAATTTGGGAGGTAGGAACGGGAGGGGTAATTTATTTCCCCGATGGAAAAATAGAGATAAAATATGCTTGGGGATTAGGGAATTCTGCCAACAATCAGGAAGAATGTTTAGCTTATGGAAAGGCTAGAAGCTAGCCATTGCCAAAGGTATACAACAATTAATTGTTTTGGGTGATTCAATGTTAATCATCCAAGAAATCCATAAAGCTAAAGGTCCTAGTGAATAATATTGGCTTCTCTTAAATATAAGGATCGGGGAGCAAATCAAAAAATTTGAATCTATTGTCTTCTATCATATAAAAAGAGAGAAAAAAAAATTGCTGATGAGCACACAAACAAATGGGCATGCCTCAAACAAGGTGTTCTACTCCTAGATCAAGGAGATCTAACATTTCATCATATTCCATGATGCTCAAAAGTTATGTTAAAAATATGGCAAGGGTTACTCTACATTGTATGATGCGACGAAATGATCGGAACCTGAGGAATGTCCTGGTGTTAATAAATAGTATGGTTAAGGCAACATGGAAGGGAATGAAGCATCAACTATTGGTATTGGAGACAATGATAGACAACCCCCTCCAAGTAGATAATGGTGAGAAAAAACGTCATAACCAAGGAAATATGCTATCACTCCTCACACAAATGCGTCATGGGGTATATCACCCGTCGGGCTTGTTCTTCATTCCCCTGCAGGCGGATTAAATGCAGAAAGTCCAATCGTTGGATTATGGAAAGGTTTCAGGACATAGGTAAAATCATAGGGCGAATGTGCAACAGGGGAATTTAATGCAAGGCAATGATAGGAGAGATTGGAATTGGAAATATGTTTGTTTATAAAATGGAAAGAATCCAGAAGGTAATTGCGTCGAGTCTTAGTAACAGCTACAAATTGGTATCAGAGCCAGTAACATCTGGTTCATTATGGTTAGTACTCATTCTATAAGTCTATAAATGGATAATTCTAGAAGATCAATATCTTTCAGAGAGCTTGAAGTTGAAGAACAAGCTGAAGAAAACCCATTAAGAGATATGTTTGCATCATCATCTAAACTGGTTATAAATTCTGTGGAACTTGAATATTTTGAAAGTCAACCTACACCTAAGTGGTGTTTGCCTAGTATCTCCTCGTCAGAAGTATATGTTGACCTATCTATGTTCCATCTTAAAGCTGTAACTAGAATATCTATCAAAGAAAGTATTAGTCAAATACAAGAGAACTCAAATTTTGTACAAACAATTTCTCTTCTTGATACTAAGAAACTTCAGGTTGAAGCTAAAAGACTGGGAACCAAATATTTGCATCTAGGGTGCATAAGGATAGGGATCAATCCCTTAGTCCACAGAGGATTGAATACTTTTGTTCTTGCCACAGTCAGAGATTTGACACATAACAAGTATTCTGATTCATTGATAGGAGGGATGGTTGCTCCATTATCAAATGGACCCGTATACTTTGATTTCTATCCAAAATTTTCTGTATACACATTTGATGAGCACATCAAAGATATCCTGCAACTACAAGTTCAAACAACATGGTTTGATATGAAGAAAAAGAGAAATAATATTGTCATTCAAACTCGTGGTTGTTTTAGACATACATACTCTATCCTACAGTCCTCCATGTTCCCAGCAAAGAATCCAAATCCAGTGTGGTTGTTTTAACAGATACCCATAATCAGAAGTTAGAACATCAGATTATTAAATGGGAAGACTTAAATTTCCCAGAACATTGGGTTGTTGATAACCCAAAACTTCCAACAATGAAAATGTTGGGTCCCTATAATACTAGTGATTACCCCATTACTATTGTAGTTATACCCCTTATTTATATTGATGTACCCATGTAGTGCCCATATTGTTACTATTGTGCCACATAGAAGCCCACTATTGTTATTGTTGTGCCCTACAATATTATTGTTATGTAGGCTTTGATTGTATTGGGACCACTTAGACTCCTATATATAGAAAGGAGGTATTTTCATTTGTATCATCAAAGAATTGTTCATTTATGTAATGTAAAGGAGGTTGCCCCCTCGAAGAGGCTGAATTCTAAGGCGTGGATCTCTCTTTTCTATCTTTTTGTGAGCTGGTTTCATAACATTTGGTATCAGAGCTTTGGATTCTAGGGTTTCGCTGCTCCAAACAGGTCATCGTGGAATTTTCGCTATAACTTTTTTTCTGTGACGTTTCAGAAGTCGCAAAAAAAACCCATTTCAGAAGACATCGCGCTGAACCTTGGGTCCGAATTTCAGATATTTTTGCGCGATATTTTCGGAGATATGATCTCAGGAAGTTGGTCTTTTTTATGACTCCTGAATTACACTCAAAACAGGTGACCTGGGGAAAATTGTCATAACTTTCTTTCTGAGCATCGGATTGAAGTTTCGTAAGAAGGTACAGAAAGAGGACGGACTGTAGTTTCTTGTGGGTGTTTTTCAGATCCAAAGGGCGAAACAGTGACTCGTGGCACGTCGTACAACTTCGCTCTACTGAACCAGTCTAAAAGCAAGTCACCGTGGGAGATTTCACATAACTCTTCCTTGGAGAATCCAATTTGGCTCAGACTTGTGGCATTGGAAAGAGGATGCAGAAGGCTACTACAAGTAGAAATTTCAGAATTGGATGATCCGAAATTACAGAGATACATCAGATTCAATATCAGGCTTCTATAAAGTGAAAAAAGGTGTGTAGTTTTTTTTTAATTTTTGTGTAAGCTTGGTTTAACGGAATTCAAAGGGCATAGTAAAGCATTATTATCGGTAACTGATGCCCCGAGGAAAGAAAATGAAAACACCTAGTAAGGAACCTGAAAGCTCTAGCATGACTCATGAAGAAGAGGAAGAAATGCTACATGATATATCAAAATTACAAGAACAAGTGCAACAAATGTCACGCTCACAAAAGCTAACAGAAGCTAAGATAAGTGGCGTGGAATCTAAGATAAAGGGCATGGAAGCTAAGATGGAGGATTCGATGGCAAATTTGAAGATAGATTTGAATACAAACATGGAAGAATTGAAGAAGTTGCTACAAGAAAGGGTCACTAATGGTGAAAAGGTAGTAAAGGAAACTCATGATGAGAACAAAAGAAATGTTAATCATGATTCCATAGACTCTAATGTTGGATCAAAGACTCACCATGTTCCAAAAATCGATATGAGGAAGTTTGATGGCAAGGATCCCGCCACATGGATATTACAGATGGAGCAATTCTTCGATCTCAATAATGTGCAAAACACACAAAAGGTACGTATGGCAACTTTATATTTGGAACCAAATCAGTTTGTATGGTATCAATGGCTTTGTTCTCGTAAACCATTTATCACTTGGGCCATTTTTACAAAAGAATTAATAGCACATTATGAGGATACAAAAAGCAACACTTTTTTTAGCCAATTGATAAGTCTCAAACAAAAGGGTTCAATAATGGAGCACATTGAGGAGTTCCAAAAATTGAACATAAGGGTAAAAGATATTCCAGAAGATCATAGGATTGATGTGTTCATAGGGTCTTTAAAGGATAATATCCAACATGATGTGCGCCTTTGGGAACCTGATTCATTAGAGAAGGCATTCAGGTTAGCAAGAAAAATGGAAAGCAAAATTATGGCAACTAGGAAGCATACCATTCACAACTATAAAGAAGGAAGTGTTGTTGCCCATAGTCTTCCACAACCTACAAGGTTGACACCACAACAATTGGAAGAAAAAAGAGCAAAAGGGCTTTGTTACAATTGTGATAGCAAATACACAAAAGGTCATAAATGTGCTGAGAAGAAATTATTCTACATAGATTGTGAAGAGGAAGAAGGAAAGGAGCAAGAAAGGTCAAAAGAAGAGGATATATTCCAGGAACAAAGCCTAGATGAAGAACAAATAAATCCGACCATATCTTGTAATGCATTGGCGGGAATTACCACTCCTCAAACCATCAAGATAGAAGGACAAATCAAGAAGAAAAAGGTAATAGTGTTGATTGATTCAGGAAGCACCCACAATTTTATTCATTGTAGGGTAGCAAAAGAATTGAATTGCTTCCTATATCCAGCTCCAGAGTGTCAAGTGATGATTGCAAATGGAGGAACAATAAATTGTTCTGGAAAGTGCCATAATATCAAGCTATCCATGGGAGAATATGTATTGACTAGCCCAATGCTTTCCATTCCAATGGGAGGTGCTGATGTTGTACTAGGAGTCCAATGGCTACAATCCTTGGGTACAATAGCTTTTAATTTTCAAGAACTTTTCATGAAATTTTCTGTGGAAGGAAAGGAAGTTGAATTAAGGGGTATTGCAGGGAAACCAGGAAAGATAATCAGCTCTAATGGAATGACAAAGCTTCTAAAAAAGGAGCAAAGAGGTGTAATTGCACAATTATGTTCACTAGATGTTTCCACATTGGAATCATCTATTTCTCCAGATCTCCAAAAAGTCATGGACAATCATTCCAAGGTATTTGATACTCCCAAAGGTCTCCCACCTATGCGTGATCATGATCATGCTATTCATCTGATTCCAGGAAGTGTTCCTCCAAACATCAGGCCGTACAGATATCCATATGTCCAAAAAAGTGAAATTGAACGTATGGTTGCAGAAATGTTAGAGGCTGGTATAATTCAACCGAGTCAAAGTTCTTTCTCAGCTCCAGTAGTATTGGTGCACAAGAAGGATGGATCATGGCGCATGTGTCCAGATTATAGGGAGCTCAACAAGCTCACTATTAAAGATAAGTTCCCCATTCCTGTTATTGATGAATTACTGGATGAATTGCATGGATCAATTTACTTCACCAAGTTGGATCTTCGTTCGGGATATCATCAAATTAGAATGAAGTCGAAGACATTCCGAAAACAGCATTTAGAACTCATGAGGGTCATTATGAATTTTTGGTCATGCCTTTTGGCCTTACCAATGCACCTTCAACATTTCAAGGTTTGATGAATTCAATTTTCAAACCATTCCTTAGAAAATTTGTGTTAGTATTTTTTGATGATATACTAATCTACAGCAAGTCTTGGAAGGATCATGTTGAACATGTTGACAGGGTGTTACAACTATTGGAGGAGAAACAATTATATGCAAAAAGATCCAAATGTTTCTTTGGAGTCCAGGAGGTGGAATATTTGGGTCATATTGTATCTCATGAAGGAGTTAAGGTAGACCCTAGCAAAATTAAAGCCATTAAGGAATGGAAAATCCCCACATCCATAAAGCATCTGCGAGGATTTCTTGGGTTGACAGGGTATTATCGCAAGTTTGTTAAGAATTATGGGAGAATAGCTGCACCTCTAACAACATTATTGAAGAAAGATTCATTTTCATGGAATTTGGAAGCAACAAAGGCCTTTGAACATCTTAAAGAGGCAATGTGCCAAGCACCGGTCTTAGCTACGCCGGACTTCACAAAAACCTTTATTGTGGAATGTGATGCTTCAGGAAATGGAATTGGTGCTGTTCTAATGCAAGATGAAAGACCCATTGCTTTTGAAAGTCGTCCAATCAAGGGAAAGTTTTTAAGAAAAGCTATTTATGAGAAGGAAATGTTGGCAATACTCCATGCACTTAAGAAATGGCGACCCTACCTAATGGGAAGACACTTCAAGGTAAAAACGGATCATGATAGCCTTAAATACTTTTTAGAACAAAGATTATCCTCTGAAGAGCAACAAAAGTGGGTCACAAAGATGTTGGGTTATGACTTTGAAATCATCTACAAAAAAGGGAAGCAAAATGTGGTGGCAGATGCACTCTCAAGAAAGGATGAGGATGTGGAAGCATTGTTGTGTGCCATTTCTATTATCCAACCAGATTGGATAAACGAAGCAAGGGAGGAATGGAAGAATGACGAAGAAGTGTGGGCACTTATTCAAAAGCTACAACAAGATTCCAGTACTTCTAATACATTTAGCTGGAAAAATGATTCGCTATGGTACAAAGATCGCTTATACCTATGTAAGAATTCCCAGCTAAAACAAAAGATTCTTATGGAATTGCACACTTCTCCCTTAGGAGGGCACTCAGGATTTTTAAAAACTTACCACAGGGTTAAGAAGGAATTTTTTTGGGATGGCCTTAAATCAGATGTTCAAAAGTTTGTGGCGGAATGTTTGGTTTGCCAGCAAAATAAAGTTGAAACAATTAAGACACCGGGTCTATTACAACCTTTATCCATTCCAAGCCAACGTTGGGAGGAGGTTTCAATGGATTTTATCACAGGTTTACCCAAGTCTGAGGGAAAGAGTGTCATCATGGTGGTAGTTGACAGACTTACAAAGTATGCACACTTTTGTGCATTATCACATCCATTTAAAGCCAGTACAGTTTCTACTGCATTTATGGAAACAGTTCAAAAGCTACATGGAAACCCAAAGATTATTGTAAGTGACAGAGATCCCATTTTCACTGGAAATTTTTGGATAGAATTATTTTCTTGTCTTGGTACTCAGTTAGCTCATAGCTCATCTTATCATCCTCAATCTGATGGGCAAACTGAGATAGTAAACAAATGTTTGGAAGGATACCTTCGTTGCTTTGTATCTGATAAACAGACACAATGGGTCAAATGGTTGCCTCTGGCTGAATGGTGGTATAACACTTCCTTTCATACAGCAACAAAAATGACCCCATTTATGGCACTTTATGGGTATCAACCACCATCCATCACATCATATTTAAGAGAAAATTCTAAGGTTCAGGCAGTGGAACATCACATCGAACATCAACAACAAGTCCTCCAACTCTTAAAGGATAACCTTGTGTTGGCACAGAATAGAATGAAACAACAGGCAGATCAGCATCGCAGTGAAAGAAGTTTTGATGTAGGTGATTGGGTATTCCTACGGCTACAACCATATAAGCAAATGTCCCTCAAGCAAGCTAAGAAGGATAATAAATTATCACCAAAGTATTATGGTCCGTACAAGGTGTTGCAAAAGATTGGTACTATGGCATACAAATTGGAGCTTCCTGCAGCTTCTCGATTGCACCCAGTTTTCCATGTTTCATGCTTAAAGAAGGTTATAGGCGACAAGCTCCCAGTTCAAACAATATTGCCAGAACTTGACGAAGAAGGAAAAATTATATTGGAACCGGAAGCAGTTATAGAAACAAGAACTCGACAGCTACGAAATCGATCAATTTCAGAGTACCTTATCAAGTGGAAGAACTTATCCGCTGAAGATTCCACATGGGAGGACGAGAATTTTATGCAGAAGTATCCTGAACTACTCAAGTGTTGAGGACAACACTTTTTTTGAAGGAGAGGGGCATGTTGGGTCCCTATAATACTAGTGATTACCCCATTACTATTGTAGTTATACCCCTTATTTATATTGATGTACCCATGTAGTGCCCATATTGTTACTATTGTGCCACATAGAAGCCCACTATTGTTATTGTTGTGCCCTACAATATTATTGTTATGTAGGCTTTGATTGTATTGGGACCACTTAGACTCCTATATATAGAAAGGAGGTATTTTCATTTGTATCATCAAAGAATTGTTCATTTATGTAATGTAAAGGAGGTTGCCCCCTCGAAGAGGCTGAATTCTAAGGCGTGGATCTCTCTTTTCTATCTTTTTGTGAGCTGGTTTCATAACAGAAAAAGATCACTTCTGCTGATATACAAGAAGGACCATCATCTGATGTAGTGTCCTTTCCTAGAAGATCTACAATAGATCGCAGAAGGATCGACTTAGCTTGCAAGTCATCGTCTATGTATATTGATCCACAAATAGTAGATACTGCCAGTTCTTTTACACCATCTGTAAATTGCCTGCATATAGATCTATTTGAATATGCCCAGATTGTAAATTTTTCATCTCTGCAAGTCATTTGCCCAAGCTACAATCAAAAGATAAATCTTAGCAGCCTTGCTGATTTTGTCATACATTAGAACCACCATCCAAGGACAGGAGAATCTCCTCCTACAACCTCTGTCACTCCGTGTCCAAATCCTAAGTGTTCTGAAATACCATTCCCTCATGATACTGATCATGTATTAATGATTCATGAGCTTCCATCTTTGGAAAATGAAGATCCCTGTCTCAAAGACATGTTTAGAAAAATGCATCCTGCTGGTATGCCGTGCTATGGTCTAGGGTATCTGGAACAACTTGATGAAATAATCCCTCAATCCAGATTTAACAACTTTGTGCCTTCTGATTGTAAGAAGCCTTCAAAACCAGAAATGCACAAGTTCTTTTTAGTTATGGAAGGATGTAAGAAGCATACAATTGATCATCAATGGATGAAAAATATGCTTAATTGGGATTTATACACTCATCCTGAGGCTGAAAGTTTTGACCTTAGCACTCCATACCCAGAAAAAATCAGATTATCCCATGAATGGAAAGCATACATGCAAAAGAATAACATTTGGTTGTCTTTTATGAATGGAAGAAGAAGCAAGAAAGTATAGATGTACAAATGGCAGATGTTGAATCATCCTCAGCAAAACATTCTTGGACTGCCACAGATGGCAGTAAAATTGAAACTTCTACCACCTTCCCTCCTTACAAAGGCATTGTATTAGGAGAAGCCCAGAACAATGCTAAAGCCATTCCTTTGGTCTTAAAGGATGATGGTGCCCTTGGCATTGATGGTAGAATACAGAAAGCCAGTGAACAAGTAAACTGGACAAATACAACAGTTAAAGGGCTAGAAATGAGTTGTGCAAAGTCTATTGAAGTTAAAGAAGGTTTTGACAATATACAAGTCTCTGTAAATAGTATTAACAGAACTCTAAATGATGTGAATTATTCCACTACTGTACTAAAAGGCTTTGTTAAAGAATCCTTAACAAGGATAGAAGATGTTGAAAGAAAAGTAGATCTGGGAAAACAATCTACTCAAGAATCTATTGAAGAACTGTATGAAAATTTTGATAAACTACATATAGCGCCTAGAGACAAACCAATTCCTGTTTATTCTCTATTCAAGAGATCTGTAAATATTTAGCATCTTGTTAAGCCTGTTGATAGATTCCTCCTCTCTTCCCTAAAGAAATGGCCAAAGAAAAATCCGAGCCAATGACTATCTCCTCAGTGTTTAAAGAAGCAGAGCAACCTGAAAGCTCAGAACCACATTTGTTCTCTATCTATGAGCCTCTCCAAAGTCAATATACCAGGTATCCAGCACATGATCTCAGTGGGAAAGGGAAACTTCCAGAAAAACATAAGTTCCATCTTGAATCACATAGAGAATGGAATATTGACAATCTGAGTGTTGCTTAGATTCGACAAATGATAGATCTTATGTTTACAGAATACAAGCTTATGTGCCTAAGGGGAAAAAATGAAATAGAAGCTTGTAAATCTATTGTTCAGTGCTTTATTGGAACTTTGTTGAGATGGTGGGAAACAGAGTCATCACCAGCAATAGTGGCAAAAATGGAAAATGAGATCTTGAAAGATGAAGCGGGAGATATCATTCATAATTCTGATGGAGCTCCACAAAGCAATATGATTGGGGCACTAACTTCATTTATTTTAGAACATTGGTGTGGAGGAGAACTTGAACTTGCCAATAAGCATGAGATAATTCTCATGAATATTAAATGTAATAAAATGTCTCATTATGAAGATTTTCATAGAGACTGGATTCAAAGAATATATGAGGTTAAAGATAGAAAAAATCTCTTGTGGAAGCAAATCTACTTAGCAGCATTGCCTTCAAAATTTGTAGATTATCTAAGACAACAAGATGATTTCAATTTCCTTTTGAATCTTTTACTTGGGGAGAAATATACAGCATCATAACAAAAGTTCTGGTAAATATATGCACTAGTATGAAAGTTAATAAATCTTTGCAAAAGATGTCAAGATTACCAGACAACAATCCATATGTAACAAATATGGCCTTGCTATAGATGACCCCATAGTAAAAATAAGAAAAGCTAAAAAGAAGGCCAAGAAAGAAAAAAGACAAGAATACAGAAAATATCCACAGAGGAAAAGAAAAGGGACCAAGAAAGGATACTATAAATATGTACCAAAAACACATTACTATGAACCCAAGGATATTCATCTGCAGACACAGAAGAAAGATCAGTGGAATAAATTGATTTGTTGGCTCTGTGGCCAACCAGGACATACCTCCAATCACTATCCTTTATCAGAAGAATCTAAGAGAAACAGAGGAAAGAAATCCTTTGAAGCTGCAAAGAAGAAAAGGACAGTAAAAACAGAAGGCATGGTGCCAATTCTATGTTATAAATGTGGTTCTAAGAATCACAAATCTGAAAATTGTCCAAACATCTCATTTAAAGAATAGATACAACAAAGACAACTCTGTTCAACATCTGAATCCTCTGAAATTTCTTCTTCAGAATGCTCTGATGAAGAATTAAACATGCACATGAATGAATGTGACTGCACTGATTCAGACAACTACCAGTGTGAATCAAGCACTGAATCAGAAATCTCATCTGATGAAGACCTTGTTTCTTAGCCAAAGGAGAAATTTCTCATGGCACAAACCATGGACGATGCAGAAACAAAGCTACTTTCCCAGATTAGAAAATTAGGAGAAGGAGAGATGAAGGAAAAGTTACTAGAAACTTTTCTAAGCACAATGCACAAAAATCAGGGGAGCAGTAGCAAGACTGCCTCTAAAACTGAACCAAAGGCATTATTCATTGATGCCTCATTTGAAATAAATATAAGATTTTTCTAGAGAAGCCAACAACAATCTAAGACCAGAGCCCTTCAGACTAAAGCATGCCCCCTCCAAATTCCAGAAGGTTATGCCCTCTAACATTTCGTTTGCTGTCTAGAATGGAATTCTCGATTGAGGCAGGTGCAAGAAGCTCGGCGACAATCCAAGAAGCGACGTCGATGGAGGAAAGGTTGTCCAAATTGGATAGCATTGGGACACAGTTAGTGGAGGAAGCAATATCTCATTTCTCACTGCTGATGTGAGAGGTGGAATTCTTGAGTAAGGATGTGGAGACGCTTCAATTAATAGTGGTGAATTTGGCCACTAAGGTTGACAATATCACTGTAAAGGTGGAAGGGAATTGAGGTAACATTGGAAGCAGTAGTCGTTGGTGTGCTTAAAAAGTCTTTGGTCTCCATGACCCACCTTCTCCTGAAGCAACAATTCTAGGCGAGCCTATGGAGCTAGTAAACTCAGAGATTCCAGTGTAGACAAAGGAAGAAAATGACAACGCGATGGCAAACAGTGAAACCCTAGGAATGTAGTCATCCCCTAGAATTGTTTTTTTGATAAATGTTATGTAAATTAGTACTATATAATGGCATATTTTGGACACTATATAAGATAAATTTGGTTAGAAGCATAGTAATAGGCAAGGTAGCAATAGAATACATTTTGATCAGTTTTTGAATTCAGAAGATGATAAACAGTTTGTGTATGTAAGGGTACTTGCTCGTTTACCAATTTTACTAATATAAGCTACCCCTTTCTTTTAAATACATATATGTTTGTGTGTGTTGTAAAAGTAATATTATTACTATTATTGTTATTTGAAAAAATTTATTATAGTTAAAATAATATTATATTCTATTGGTAAGTGTGGAGTGATGAATCATCAACTTTAATGGAAGCCAAGAAATAAAATATGCTTATAAGATAAGGATTACCATGAACAATAAAATTAAGGCATTAGCCTTATACAAAGATTTTATGAACCCCTCGCACCAATTTTTTTTTATTTTAGTCTTTAATTTATTTTTGTTTTTTGTTAATAATTTGTTTTATATTAGACTTTTCATATTTCTAATTATACATATAATTTATTTGAAAAAAATCACATAGGACTAATAGATTAAATGGCTTCTTCGCATTTTTTCTAGTTAATTTTAACCAAAATTTGGCAAAGGTTTTTAAAAACTTGAGTTTAATTTGTTTAAATCAATGGAATTAGAGCGCCTCAGGGTTTTTCAGGGCGTTAAATCCATTTATGTAGTAAAAAATGTAGTTTAAACAACAAAAAATCATATTATTACTTGGAATTGTATTGTTGGATTCTGGAGAAAAAGGTTATTTCGTCTATAAGTTAGACTACGTCAAAAAAACTATCTTCCCTTTTTAATTAGTTTTTTTATTTAGTTTTAAAGATAAGTAAGGGAGTAATAGGCAATTTTTTTTAAGTTTTCTTTTTTAACTTTAAAATTTAATTAAAAAAAAATTAAACCATTCTTTTCAATATTTTTTTGTTTTTGTTTTCTTTATTTTTTATGATTTTGTTTAGAATGATACAAGTTTTTTAGGTCATGATCTAAATTTTTTTGCAATTTTAAACCAAAAATGTTGGGAGTTACTAGAAGCACGTCTTTCCAATTTAAGGGTTAATTTTAAGAATTTTAGGTGCAACAATACCAATTGTAAGTTGTAATATTAACCTTGAAAAAAAAAGATACTACTAGAAGTGGCACATTTTGATTAAACAATTGATTTTTAGATTTTGGTTGTGACAATACCAATTAAAGCTATGGTTTCAAACAAGCTATAGTTTTAATTGTAATAAAAGGGGATGTTAGGGGTGCTACTAGTAGGCTTGCCACTTTTTTATTCAGGGGTTGATGTTAGGTTTTTGTTGCAATAAAGGTAGTTGTTAAGGTTGTGGCTTCAAACAAGTTTAATTGTAACCCTCAAAAAAGAGGGTGCTACTTGTAACACCACTTTTTGATTCAAAGATTGATTTTAAGATTCTGGTTGCAATTATTTTTTTTGTTGAAGCGAGAGTTGAACCTTCTATTAACTTGTGACTGTAAATATGTTACAAGAGTTACAACAGGCATTAAGAGGAAGCAAGTCCTCTAACAAAGCGAAGAATTATATCAGCACTTAATACCCGTACAAAATGGTGCACCGACAAAACATATAGTGGACTTAAAGATGGAAATAGAGATTGTGTTCAAGAGACTTCGTGTCCATCTTCTCCTGATCCAACAGCTGAGAACCATAACAGGTGGAGAAGTCGTAGATGGATGGCATCACATACTTTTTGAGGAAACCACTTCGGGTTTTGAGGGCGCCTGATGAGGGTGGTATTCCGGAAACTATTTTAACTACCTTTGACACCAAACCATTAGTCAGACTTAAGAGGGAAATAGAAACATTATCCAAAATATTTCAGGTCCGTTGACTTTTTTCTGGACCCACTAACCTGCTCGACAACCTATAACCGTCGATCTGCTTCCTCATGATCAAATGACCGATGTCCATATCGGGCGGAGAAAAAGCCTTAGGAATACTCGCGCGATGAGGGCAGTATTCACTCTTCACCCTAAGCCACGTGTTGACAGTTATGTGGAATCGCATACAATTCATAGATACCACTTTTGGTTTTGAGGGCGCCCGATAAGGGTGGTATACCGGAAGCTGTTTTGACTCCCGCTGCCTATCTCCCGGACCCACCAACCTGCTCGTTGGCCTGTAACCTGCTCGTTTGCTGTTCTTGAAAACCATTTCAGGTTGTGAGGGTGCCTGGGGACCTAGAAACCATTTTGACCCACGATGGCGCCAAGCCACTGAAACTTTGTGTCTGCTGCCCTCCATACTTCTGAGCCTTCTATTGGGGCTGATTGTCCTCGTGTTCCTGGTGACCCATTCTCTAGCCAAGCTTCCAATAGCACCAATGCAAAGGCTAGCTATGGTGATCTCCTTCGGGACCCACAGGTTCCCCAACTCTGTATGTTTCACTGACATATCCCTATTCTTTATTGATGAAAGGTGACAGTCAGTAGCCCTGTCTATTCTGGTATTGCTCCATGTTTGTGAGGGCCCGAGATGAACAACCTTCTCGCATTTGGCTTTCTGGTACCTCCTCCCACCTGCAGCACATGTTGTCTCGTGTGCATCTTACCCCTACATTGGCTAGCCAGTCTGCTACTCTATTGGCTTCCCTGCATACGTGCACAAAACTGAGAGTTCTTAGAATTCTTAGGTGAGATTGAATTCTGTGATAGACTTGTAGAAGTCTCCACTGGCTTGAGATTTTATCTGGTGTTGTTCCTGTGCCTATCTTCTTGACCGAATTGATGAATAATTTCGAGTCTACCTCAATGATGACATTTTGAATATTGTACTCTATTAGAATATCCAAGCATTGCTCCATAGCCATGAGTTCAGCCATATTGTTGGTTGCTTTTCCCAGATGACTGTGAAAAATGATTTTTATGTTGCCCTTCTCATCTCTTATGACTCCTCCATAACTAGCATCTCCAGGGTTATGTTTTGAGGCTCCATCTATGTTGAATTTTAAAAAACCTTATGAAGGGAGTTCCCAGAAAGCCTTTCCCACTATAGTATGTTTTGTGGCACAATTTAGACTCTGAGGGATATGTGACTGAAGTTCCAACATTCCAAGAATGCGTGCCTCTCTATGGCCCATGTTCTTTCCTGTAGAAAAACCCACAAGGGCATTGACCATTTCCTTGAGCTGTTTTAGGATCAACGCTATGATGCTTCTAACTGGGCTAATTTTTTCTTTGAAGATCCTGTTGTTGTGCTCTTTCCAAACATTCCAAATCAAGAACCCTGGAATTAGAGCTCAGGTTGTGTTTATTGTCTCATTTTCCGAGAAATCCCTTCTCCAATTTTTCAACGTAACAGTGATATTATCTTCATTCCTGTCTGTCTGCTTGAAAACATCAGCTACCCAGTTCCATAGGGTTGTAGTGAAGGAGCAGAGGTTGAGAAGATGATTTGTGGTTTCTTCCTGCTGACCGCATAGGTGACATCTTGAAGGGCTAGCAAAACCTCTCTTTCTGAGATTCTCCCAAGTTAGAATCTTTTCTTGTTGAACCAACCACCTGAATAATTTGATCTTCATCCAATGTGGGTCATTCCAAATGTCTTTCCATGTCTTGTCAGTGTTTGGAAAGTTAAGTCCTGTGGCTATTCTTTTAGCTTCTTTGAGGTTGAAAACACCCTCATTATTTTTGCCCCATCTTAATAGGTCATCTGCAGTTGAGGTCAAAATTTGTCTCTTTTCCAGAATAGCTTCCAGAGCTTTAGCTTGAGTTTTCAGTGGGGTCAGCTCACTGTAGTCTGGTAGCTTCCAAATTCTCCATTTGTTATTGTCACTTGACTGATCCCAATAGTCCCTTACTTTCTTTAATCCTTTGTTTAGGGTATCAGTTTTGATGCTTACTAATTCTTCTCTGCTAAGGTTACCTTCCTGCTGCTAGTTGTCCTCCCAGAACCAGGAAATATTTCCATTTATGATCTCCCAGAAACTATGTTTTTGTACTAAAGCTCTATTTTCCCAGGCCTTGTTCCAAATATGGGAACCTTTTATGTGTCTTGTCATTCTTATGAGGTCCATCTCTTGCCAGTTCATTGCATATTTTTGTTTCCAGAGTTTCGCCCAGGGTTTTTGTATTTCCTTTAGCCATCTCCACCACAGTTTTGCTCCCAGAACTTTGTTTAGAATATCTGGGTCATGTAGACCCAAATCGCCATGGGATTTGGGTTTGCAGATCTTATCCCAAGCTACCAAAGCCCATTTCTTTTTCTCTTCCCCTTTTCCCCATAGAAAGTCTCTTTGAATATTTCTGATTTGCTAAAGGACTCTCATTGGAGCCGGAAGGGATGATAGCATGTAGATTGGGATAGTTTGGAGTATCGCCTTAGTGAGGACCAGCCTCCCAGCTAGATTCAAGGATCTACTTGTCCACTTGCTGATCTTGTCTTTTAGTTTATTTGTTACAGACTCCCAGATGTCCTTGTTCAGCGGTTTGTCAGTTAGGGGTACTCCCAGATACTTTGAGGGCAGTGAATCCCTTTGAAAGCCTAGAATTCTAGAGAGATTTCTTTGAATAGAAATATTAGTATTGAAAAATAAGATTTTTGATTTTGTGAGGCTTACCTCAGTACTAGCTGCCATTGCAAACTCATACAGAATTTGCTTGAATGCTTTGGCTTCCTTGACTGTGGGTATGCCTTGCAGCATAGTATCATCCACAAATTGTTGATGTGTCAAAGTGTCTCTGTTCGGTGTGAGTCTCAGTCCCTGTAATCTTCCTTCCTCCTTGGCAACAATAATCGCTCTGCCCAACCCTTCCATCATGAGGATGAAGAGGAATGGGGAGAGAGGATCTCCTTGTCGAAGACCTCTCGTAGGCCTGAAAGTTCTGGAAGGAGAGCCATTGAGAAGAATAGAACAACTGGTAGTGGTAACCAGAGCCATGACCCACCTTATCCAATTGTGGTCAAAGCCATATGCTTTGAGAACATCCCTTATGTAAGCCCAGCTTAGTTTATCATAAGTTTTCTCTATGTCCAGCTGCATTATCATTCCCGCTTGCTTATTGGTCTTGAGGGAATGTACCACTTCATGAGCTTGAATGATGTTATTGAGAATTTTCCTCCCTTCCACATAACCTGTTTTCTCCTCTGACACCAGAGTTGGGAGGAGGGGTTTGAGTCTGTTGGCAATGACTTTGGAAATGATTTTTTACACCACATTGCATAGTGCTATGGGTCTGAATCTATCGAGAGAGGTGGATTTTTCTTGTTTGGGGATTAAAGCAATAAAGGATTCATTAAGCACCCTCAAAACTGATTTAGAGTTCCTCGAGTCCTCCACTACCTCCAGAATGTCTTGTTTGACAATATTCCAGCATGTTTTGAAGAAGTCCACATTGAAACCATCTGGACCTGGAGCTTTCCCATTATGCATTTCTTTGATAACTTCATTGACCTCTTCCTCTGTCACTAGCCTGTTGAGATTATGATTGTCTTCCCTAGTTACCAGCTTAGGAATGTGCTGGGTAAATATTTTTGTGAATTGGGATATGTCTGCGGTGGTTTCCTCACCAATGCTTTGAAAATGTTGGACCTGTATATCTTCCATTTCCTCATGAGTATTATTTTTTGTTCCTTGAGGATCTATGAGTTTCGTTATCCTATTGTTAGTCATATGTGCTATGGTGGATTTGTGAAAGAAATTGGTATTTCTCTCCCCTTCCTTAATCCATTGTACTCTGGATTTCTGTCTCCAGAAGATTTCCTCTTGGAGACATCTGTTGTCCCATTCTTGTTGAAGTGAGTTTGCTAGCTCTTTTCTTTCCTCTATGAAGCCTTCTATGATGAGAATTCGGTTGATTTCCTATAATTGCTTTCTCACTTCTTCTTTAGCTTTGAAGATGTTTCCAAACTCATTTTTATTCCATTCTTTGAGTTTTCTCTTGATGTGTTTGAGTCTAAGATGAAGAAGGAACATTTTCATGCCATGGGAGTGTAGCTCTTCTTTCCACCACTTCTCTATGTTTGTGAGGAAATCAGAGTGAGAGAGCTAGACATTCTCAAACCTGAAGGGTCTGTTTCTTAGGGTACCAGTTAAGGAAGCTTCCAGTTGGATGGGCCAGTGGTCTAAGCCTCCAAAAGGGAGGATGAAGGTTGTCAAGCTTCGTCCAGTGAGCAGAAGTTCTTCTGAGATTATGAACCTGTCTAATCTTGAGGCTACTTGGGAATTGCCTCCTCTTTTGTTATTCCATGTGAAAATGCCATTTCCTGTGTCCATATCCACCAGTCTCATATTGGTGAGGAAGTTCTGGAAGGCAACTGAGTCCCTTCCAAGTATTTTGGTTCCCTCTTTTTTTTTTTCTGTGAGAGATTTAATCATATTGAAGTCTCCCCCTAGAATCCAGGGTATTGTTGGGTGTATTTTTTTCATATCCTCCAGAGAGGTGAGGAGCCTGCATTTATCTTCCAGTAGTTGAGGGCCATAGACATTGGTGATCATGTAACACTCCTTGTCCCCCACAGGTTGAATAATCATAGAAAGGTGGTGCCTGGATGCCTCCGCATCAAGGATACCAAATTTTTGAGGATTCCATAAAGTGAGAATTCCTCCTGCTGAATTAGTTGCTTTGACTTCAAGATGCTCATACTTACTTAACCATTTGCTATGCTTTTCTCTAATCTTCTCTACTGAGCATTTGGTTTCCTGAATGAACACTATGTCGGGTTTTTCTTCTTTGATTATGTTACTTAGATTTCTTTGTTTTCTTCTACTCCCTAGTCCTCTAATGTTCCAGGTTGTGAGCTTCATTGAGGGGGGTTAGTAAAGGAGTAACTGGAGAGATCTTTCATCTTTCCTGAGTCAATCATGAGTTTTCCACATTCCAATAGCAGTTCTTTCTGCCTCTTCCTTCCTCTTTTCTTACCTGGGTTTTTGGTGGACTTTCCTAATATTAATCCCATTGTTGTAACCCCTCTGTTTTCTTGATTGTCATGGCCTCTTTTGACTCCTGTAGCTTTTTTATGTGACCTGTTGAGGAATAGTTGTTGCACCCTTTCAACTTCCTCCTGTGGTAGAGAGTTAATACCTTTGTTGCTTCCTTGTTCTAGAAATTTTTCTAGTTCAAGGTTCTCCCTTTCAAGGATCTCCTGTAAGTCTTGGTCCTCTGTACCACTTTCACTTAGGGTCATGTCATGGTCCCTTTCTAGTTCCATGGTAATCAGAGGGTCCATATTGTGTTCATTCTGTTCCTGTGTGAACTCCATGCTAGCCTCTGTTCCTTCCCCTCTTTGCTGGTTCTCTGGTATCTTTTGTATTCCTTCCTCTTCTACTTCTTCTTCTAAAATTTCAAAATTGTTGTGACTTGGTGCTTTACTTTCACTGGGTTTCTTTTGGGTCCTTTTCCCCCTCCTTTCCCTTTTCCTCCCACTTTAGTAAAACCTACAGGGTCTTTTCCTTTGTTGGGTTTCTGGTGTTCCTCCCTTTTATTAAGTGGGCAGTCTCTGAATAAGTGTCCATGTTCATGACATCTACAGCATTGGAAAGCTATGTGTTCATAGTCAACTGCTTGAACCCATTCCTTGTCATAAACTTCTAAGATGACCTCATCTGGAAGTGCTCCTAATAAGTCCATATCTACACATATGCGAGCAAAGGAGGTATATTTTCCTCATAGAGTTTCCTCTGAAATCTTTATGAAATGACCTAATTTGTTACCTATAGCTTTTAAAGATTCTGGCATCGAATAATCTAAAGGTAAGGAGTATAGTCTAATCCATACCGGGACCGAAGTGAACGTTTCTCGCTCCGGAACAAAGTTCAACGTCCAAGGTCTCATGTAGAGACCCACAACCGCGTAGAAGTATGGTCCTCCTTCAAAGATTTTGTCCTTGTCCTCCAGGTTTGTGAAAACCACAGTAAAAAACCCTTGGATCCAAGATGTATGATTAACTCTCCTTTTGGTTTCTAGGTGTTTTTTATCCCAGTGTACAGAGCTTTCTCCATCGGCCAGATGTCCATAAACTTGCATATGATCGCATAGTTTGTCATATGATCTCTGTGCTCTTGCAGAGCTGGATCATTTAGTATCACCCACGGTTTAATGTTAGACTTTGGTTTGCAGGGCCCCATCTTAGCTCTAGTCTCAGTTCCTTGACCGTTGTCTTCTGCTTTCTCCTCCTGTCGCACCTCCTCGTGGGTCCCTTCCTTTTCCTGGGGTTTGCTGCCTTCCGCCTTCTAGGTGTCAGAAATTTTTGTCTTGTTCTCTGAAGAGTTTGGCGGCTTGTTTCGAATCACTGTTCTGCCTCTATTAGAAACCACATTATTGTAGGAGGGAGTGGAGCTCCCTCCTCCTTGCCCCTCCATGATTACATGCTTGCTCCTGTTGCCTTCTGCATCGAACCCTAGTTTTTCCCCTTCATTCGTCGTTCGTGAAAATCTTCGATTCTGGTTGCAATTATACTAGTTGTTAAGGCCATGGTTTCAAATGAGTGGTAACTTTATCCCTAAAAAAAAAATGTAGGAGCTACTACAAACATCACTTTTCAATTTTATGATTGATTTTAAAATTGTTAACAACAACATCATGAGTTTCGAAGGCCATGATTGCAAAATATTGCAATTTTAACCCTGAATTACTAAAAAAAGAAAAGAAAAGAAGAATGATTTTAGGAGAACCCCTTTTTAAAATGGTGGTAAAAACAACCATTGAATACAACCTCTAAAAAATGAGAACTTTAAATGATTCTCATCAAGTTGGTAATTATGTTAATAATTGCAAGACTTCCTAACGACTTAGCCTCCCCATGTATACGCTACATGTTGCTTTCTCAACTCGACCACCTAAAGGTCACCTAGAGAGATACGTTGTAGACAAAATTCATGTTTATCCTACAAAAGGGAACATGGGAAATTATAATAATATATCTTTTTAGAGACAACCAATTGCTAGTCTCAACAAGGTATTTGCCCAATGGAGGGATTGTTAGGGTTTGATTCCATGCATTATTTATGATCCACACAAGTACAACCTCACCAACTCCCATAGTTGTATTCATTTTTTAATATTGTCTATAATTCCTATGGGTGTAGCAAACAAATGAATATATTTCTTCGTATGTAATTGAAAGAATCTAATTTCTCTTAATGAAGATGTTCCCAATGTGTAGATGGAGACATAGATGAACACAGGTGAACAAAGTGTTGAAAATTGTAGCTAGATAAGGTATTATGACTCATGCCTTAGCCATAAAGACTGAGTTTGTCTTTCCTTTGACCATGGATGGGTTCATGGAGTTTTATAAAGGATTCTTCTTTTCATTTGACTATAATTCAAGTGGAAGTTCGAGTTGGGAATAGGACATGTTGATAGCTTCAATTCCAATTGAGGCAAGGATGAGTTAGAGACAAGTTAACAAGTCAAATAAGTCAAGTTAGAGACAAGTTAAACTCAATTAAATTTTCAATCACAATTGTTGTTCTAAATTTATTAATTTCCTAGTTTTAGCATGGACCAAATTAATAAAAGGAGGACAAAGGCACATATTGTATTCATTCTTGTATGCATGAGATTGTGTGTGTGAGAGATCTTGTTGAGAGTGTTTATTATGGAGGAGCCAATAAGTTTTGAGAGAGAGACTTCTTGCACTAAATTTACGCTAGCAATTAGGAGGTTTTTCCAAAATAATAGGAGCCAAGACTGCATTAGAAAATAGATCTTCTGGACAAGGGACAAGGGCCAAGAAAGCAGCCAGCAAGTAGGAACAAAGGCTTATTGGTTGCATGGTTTGTCTAGCTAATATAGCAGAGAAAAAGTGTGTTCTCAGGGTCACTATTTTCCTTGTAAGAAATCTAATTACCCAGAACTCTATCAATAAAATTTATAGCAAGAAGTGGGTTTTCCCAATTGGGTTTCCCAAGAAAAGTTGTGTCTTTTGTGTGATTGTGTTATTTATATCTGCGTTTTAAGCTTTTGCTTATCTATTGTTGAGAAATTATGTATCTTGGTGAAAGGAAATTAGTTTCAAATTGTTCATCATAGCAGTTGTAGAATTTTCGTGGAAATTCAACACAAAACAAAGGTGTTGACATGGAAGAATTAATGACAAGTATCATTGTCTCACTAGCTTGTTAGATGGATTTTATGAATTAATTCCTCATAATCTAAATGCCTTAAGGTGTAATTATATCAAAATCTTTATTTTATCCTCCCTATTATTATTTTGTGACATTTTTGGAGTTTCATTAATACACGATGCATATTGTTTTTGGTAAAAACTGTCTGAAGGAAATCATTAAATTTGATCCCTTAACAAACCCATATGATATTATGGGTTCCTTTAGCCTAAGTATCAACCACATATTCAAGTACCTTATGTTCTACTCCTTGCATTGGTTTTGTTTGATGGATTAATCTAGGTAAGGAAAAGTTATGTTGAACTTCCTTAACCTCTAAGACATCCCTTAATTTCAAAGCTCTACTTGCAGATAAAAGGGTATGCATTTAATTTTTTTCAAAATTCACCCTCGTCTCCTTTTCTCAAATTAAGTCAAGTAGTATCCCATTAGGGCTCGTAAAGGTCATCTATTCAAAATCTATAGAATCTTTGATGCTTGATCTTCACTTAGGGTAATCCTCTTTCCCATTCGAATTTTTCCAAGTGAACCTTTTTATCAAAGTCTTTAAGTATCATTTCAAACCAAAGAATCCATGCTTGCATGAAATATCTTCGATGTCCCAGTGAATAGTGGGACTCATTGGAATTTCTTAAATATTTACACACCCTACATCAAGGTTTTTTCTAAATTCACCTCCAAACTATTCCAAAGAGGCCTCAAGACACTATCTCTTATACAAAAGTTATTTATTCAAAATATGTAGGATCTTTGATACTTGATCTTCGTTTAAGCGATCCTCTTTCCCTTTTGAAATTTTCCTAATGAGATAACCTTCTTATCAAAGTATTTTCAAATATCATTTTCGAGCCAAAAATGTCCTTACTATCATGGAATCTCTTTGATGTCCCAATGAGATTGATTGAACTCAGTAGGAATTTTAAATATTTATACACCCTACATCAAGGTATTTTTAAAAATCGCATCCAAACTATTACAAAGAAGACCAAAAGCCTAAAGCCACAATCTCTAATGAAAGGGTGGGTCCCATCATCCCCCTCAAAGTTTTGACAAAGGCCACATGACGTTTTCAAAATTAATTCAAGTTATTATCATGAACCCCATAAGATGAAGAACTTAAGCCCACAATAACAAGAGCAAGTCTCCTAAATTGTTATTTTGAATAACGTTTATCTATAATTATAATTATCAGCATGTAGTCTTTCAAATTTTTCTATCAAACTATCGTATAAGAGCCCAATCACTTAACCTTCAAAAAAGGCTTAACTTAACACATCCCAATGCATTAGGATATGTTGATGCATGACACTAAGTGTGGAGTACACCAATATTTTGAAAGTTTTAAATAGAGATTTCATTTGAGTCATTCAAAATATGTTCTTTGGCTATAGTTTTGATGGCTTAAATTATGAACACCTCATAGATCCAGTAGAATTGCACTTCTCATTATTATTTTATATCTATGTTAATTTATTTATTGTAGCGATTGTTCATAAGAGAGTTATATAAAATAGTATGAGTGTTTGTAATTATAAATCAAAATAGGGTTTGAATCCTTAGAAAGTATTTAATTTAAATAATTTTACACACAAAATTTCAGGAAATAATTTTATTATGTAAATTACAGAAAAATCCTTTAAAGCCTTATTATCCTAAAGCACATAAAACACTATTGAAGATGTGGTTGTTGCATCTTTGACATTGTCCTACACCTTCATATTCAAGTCTAAAAGCGGATGCACTAAAATTTCCTTGGCTTTATTGGCATCAGAGGTTTCCTTCCTCATAAAAGTGCTAACCCGTTTCACTTTGAGACAAGTTACGAATAGTGATGCATAAATATTTTCATTCTTCTTCCAAATTATTGATATGAATTTTTTACTAAACAAATAATCCCATTACGATTTCTAGTTTCCCTTTTGTGTTTGACTATTAATCACGTATCTTCTTGGAAAGAAATTGTATTTAGACATTGTTTCCTTCAATTTTACTCTTTTGTCTTTAAACAAATTTCTAAAGTGTTGATCTCACACTTTTTCTTCCCTTGGAAAAATCTGGGCAGATCAACCCTGAAGGGAATCTTTTAAAGCCCATCGGTTAGACTAGCAGGACCTAACCCCAAGGATGTCGAGGGGAATTGAACCTGTGACCTCCTGATTAGCGAGGTACTTAACAACGGGGACTCTACCAGTTGAGATAACCCTTGGGACCCTGTTGATCTCACACTTATACTGGGGGAGTGAAACAATATAAAACATTTTTTTACATATTTAAACATTCGTGAACCATAAAAAAACAATCACATATGATATCTATCAACTACAGAATATGGAACACAAGTTTTACATGAGAACCCTTTCAAGAGAAAACCATAATATTAGTTTTTATAATTCTTTGTAAGAACAATCTACTAGAGACACCAATCCTCACTCATACAAACCCTAGTAAGCACCAACCTACTCTTGCAAACATTTATGGACACCAATCCCCATTGTTGCAAATATTCGTAGGCACAAACCCACTAGAGACAACAATCCTAACCATTGTATATATTCGTAGGCACCAACCAACTGGAGACACCAATGCTAAGCACCAACTTAGCAAGAGACACCCCTTTGTTTTAATAACAACTTGCAATTACAGCTCTTATTTATTGCATAAAACTTCTTTAGAATATGATACGATTCTTATTACCTGCACCAAGTTTGATTGCTACTTTTACCTTCACCAAATCTATGCGTTGCTTTTGCATTCACCATGCGTGCTAGCTGCTTATGCCTTCATCAATTCTGACCAAAATTTTAATCTCAAAATGAAATTTATGGAAACTCTCCCAAATACTATTTCTTTTGGATGATTTCCAATAACGAACTTGTACAACATGCCACATACAAAATTTTGCAAATCAGATTCTGGAATTTTTACCTGAGGCGCTTTTACATGTCTCCTTAGATCTTTGAAAATTTTACAGTCTGAAAAGTCTCCAAAAAGAAGCTACAACAAATATTTCAAGCTAATCTGTTTGAAATTGATTTAATGACCATTCAAAAACCTAACTTTTGTAAGGCATGTTTTGAAAGTATAGCAAACAATTTTGAAATTTTTACCTGAGGTATTCCACAGAACTCACAAAATTTCACAGTCCAAAACATTCTAGAAATAAGTTATAGCAAAAATACCAAACTTACATGTTTGAATATGATTCCACGAGAATTCAAGAACCCTAACTTCCATAGGGAATATCTCATAAATTATAATCAACCAATGTCTAAAATTTGAATACATGTGCCTAGAGATCTCTCCTTCGTCTCCTCAAAATTTCAGAGTCTGAAACATCTTAGAAAATATGTTCTAGCGAAAATGTCAAAGTAATCTCATTGAAATTGATTAAAGGAGCATTTAGGAACTCTATCTTCAACATGCATATGTCCAAAAGTATAATGAACCAATGTTTGAGATGTTCGATCTAAGACTTTTGTGATCCATAATGTAGAGCCCAGTCTTTCGGCTTAATCACATTGTAAGGATTGGGTCGATGTTTTGAACCAACTAATGTTTGAGATTTTGATCACATGTACCAACATGTTTCACCTTTTGTCTCCTCAAAATTTCATGGTCTGAAACCTCCCAGAAAATATGTTATAGCAAAATATCGAACTGGTCTATTTGAAACTAATTTAAGGATCATTCAAGAACCAATGTCTGAAATATTAAGCACTAGTACCAAGAGATCTCATCTTTGTCTCCCCAAAATTTCATGATCTCAAACGTCCCAAAAATTAAGTTATAAAGAAAATATCGAGATGACTCATTTAAAGAAAATTTTAGGACCAATCTAAAATCCTAACTTTTGTAGTGTCACGAACCAATATCCCTCGATCTCTCCTCAATACGCTAAAAAATTTACCATTTGAACCCACACAGAGGAAAAAAAAGGAAGAGAAAGACACCAAGCCAATGCTAGAAAACCTTAGTTGTTGGCTTGGCAAGGGTGGCTGCAAGAATACCAATCCCCTTACGCTCAATCCAATCTAAAGCGAAGACAAACAATACCACTATACCTGGGATAAGAAATCCCTGCATCTAACAATGCCACTATACAAGCAAGGCAAGCCCCTCATCCTAGAAAACTTGTAAGGAACACAAGAACAACTACTTACACAAAAGAATAAGCAAGGAACACAATTCCTTTGTGCCACAAAACCCACAAGACAAAAGACTTTAGACCATCAAGTTAAGGGCCAATACAAGAGCCAAAATCTATCAGGTTGAGGGCCAATCCAAGAGCCAAAAATATACAGAATTTAGGGCCAATCCCATGCTCTCCAACACAATTTGTGAACCAAGAAACGAAAACTTCAAACAACCACATCTGGATCCATGTTCTTAATCCTACATTTACCGTGTAATTAAAGTATTATTCTTTAATAATTACAATAGTTGTGCAAATGGGGTGTGTAATATTAGAGCCATCATGTTACCTCAAGTCTTATAACTTGAGGCTCATACTTCATGAAATGAACCAAGTGCCCCTTTGATTTGACATTTTATGAGACAAGTGAATTCATGGAATTGGTTAAACATTTCCTTATTGTTTATGATGATGTCCCCCCAATTTCCACACATGGCCTTATTTGCATAATGGTATGCAATTTGATTATTTTCTCAAAGTGCATGAAAAAAGCTTGCACTTGGAATGTGGGATAAGGCTTGTCTAATCTTGATAAACATTGATGCTACTCTAAAATCCATGGGGTTTATGTCTATAATCATATGTCTGGTGACATTCTTCAAGTCCCCCACCATATTGAAATTCTGAATATTAAGATAAGTAACAAGTCGTAGACCTTGCAAAAAACATAAACCTAGACAAAATTGTTGGAAATTATTCCAAAATTTCATGTATAAAAACATTTTATCATTCCTTCTTAATTAATAAGAAACCTACCTACTCCAACCACCTTGAATATAATATTATTATTTTAATTATATATTTAATATTATTATCCCACTAATAATATTAATTAATTTTTAACTTAACTAGAAAGGAATGCACAAACTTGAAGTCTTGTAAGAGGAAACTCGCAATCGTTAAACATAGTTTCATACTTTATTTAGGTGAATGTAAAATATATGAATGCTTTGTACATAACTTGAGTGTCTTACATCTGAATAATCAAGACCACTAAATGCAATCTCTTAAAAAATGAGATCTCTAAAGAGTTATCATTAAGTCAGTAACTGTATTCAATACAATCTTGAGGGAGGCCCTTTCGAGCAAATTAGCGAATTTGAGAGACCCTTCTCACAATCATAATATGCCTCTACAAGTTTGTTCTTAGTCACCTTAACAGAGCTCACAAGCTTTCCAATTTGACTTGGAGCGCCATTGCATTGAAGGAGATAAGCCCTCTCTCCCCAAATTTTTTTGGGACCTATATTAATGAGTTGAAGTCCTTCCAATATTAACATATTTCATCAAACTCTTATCTCGACCCTCATTTTTGTAAATGATGTGGTCCTCTAGTCTTGCCATTGGATGGTGTGCAAAGCCAATTGAATATATGCTTTATATTTTATGATCTTCAATGAATGACAATGAACCTACGTAAAACAAAGGTAATAATATTCAACGATTTGAAAAGTGTTCTCACCAATTTCATTTTTTCTTTAGAGCAGAGGAGGTTGAGATCACTACAGTGTATACCACTTGAAAGCCTAAATTTCAATTCTTTTGTTTGGTTTAAGGAAGGCTCTCCAACTCAAGGTCAACAAGGTATTAAAGTTCCTTGCTCCCAACAAGGAGCATTGTTTCCAAAACCATTTCTAGGAAATATCATTCAACATAAATCGCATGGACTCCATTCAGCCTATGGTTCTTTATGGTTTTGAGGAGGAGGGACCTATATTGTTTGAGCCAAATCAGAAAAAAATAGAGAGAACAAAGACTCATACTTTGTTGTTAAAATAGGAACAATATTTTGCCCCATGCCATTAATCAATTGCATTTATGGCCCATCCTTTCTATCTCAAGACCATTTTCAAATTAGTCTCATTTCTACATCTTGTCTAACTTTTGATTGAATTAGTTGTTGAGAAGAAACATTGGTTTCACCTTGCTCACTATTCCTCAAAGAACCTACCTTCAATTAGACCTACAAGACAATCTTATGGTTGTTAGTTTTAGATGTCTCTAGTATTCTTAAGTTTGTTAGCATCTCAATAGACAACCTTCATGCATTCAAGTATATTGAGTGTTCCCCAACGTTTCATGGTGAATAAGTAAGAGATGAACAATATTATCAAATATGACATATACATGTAATGTAAGAGATGAACAATATTATCAAATATGACCTATACATGTAATGTATCCAATTCCTTTAGCTTAACGCACCAAAGGGGTTGAAGCCCAAGATTGTCATCTACGTAGTGCACTTCCTATAAATGAGAAACAAACTCATTTTCCAACCCAAATTACATGTTGTAGCACTAAATGCATGTGTTAAGGCTCCTTAGTTTCATGTGGTTTCCCATCGGAGTACAAGATTTTTCAACTTTGTCATATAAAAGACACAACAATAGAGTAGCACTTTATTTTTTTGTGCCCTTCCTATTATGGGATATGAGGATTTTTTTGCTACCTCTTCAGGGAGTCTTAGAAGTATATCTCCATTTTCCAATACTTAAATCAATGATGCTTAGATTTATTCATGAGGGAGGCCATTGGCTCTTCAATATTCCACATTGAAACCTCTCCTATGACCAAATACTACTTGAACAATCACATCCTCCTTCATGGTGCTCCCATTGGATCAAGTCACCAATCCCAAGTAGATAGTAGTACCATACTCGCATGGTCTAGATTTGAGAGATTACAAGGGACTCCTACCCCTCTTTAGTGAGACACATTTAAATTTTTTAGTTTAGAACTTGCAATCGACGTTATCCTTCCCATAGATGGTCCTTTGTTTTTAAACAATGATAGCATGCCCACTTCTTTAAGACATTGAGGCATTCTATGGACTAGTTGTTCCAATGCCTCAACACAATTTCCTTTTAAGAGTTACTTTTCTTTAGCCTCAAATGCTAAGAGAAACATTTATAACGTGGAGAACCCACAAAGCTATTATCCTCTTATACTTATTGATCCGGATTTAAATAGGAACGCAAAAAATTACAGAGATAACCATATACAAAAAGATGCAGCGGAAATAATACTTCATTTCATTAATGGAAAATACTGAAATATGCTTACAACCAGAAATGGAAATAAACCAGCTAGGGCGATGGTAGCTTATCTCTGAGAAGAGATGTGGTGGCTACATGCCTCTGAACTGTCTTACAATGAGGCTCGAAGGCCTATTTATTGTTGAGAAACAATGGAAAACCCTTAACATTCCAAAACCTAACCCTAGGAGATGAAACGCCAAACTGTGGACCCCGTTTGGGTAAATTGGTACATCAACTTCCCGGGGTCGTAACTTTGGCATACGATCTCCATTTGACGCGTACAATAGCTCATTAGAAATATCTATCCGAGCACTACCACTTTAGGAAGGGCAACATCGGTCCATGGACCCATGTTGCCCCCAGATTTCCCAAAAAACGTCGTTTAGGGCCTCAAAACGGCTCCAGAAGTTCAGGACCCGAAAAACTGCTAAAAATAGTAAGTTGTGCTACAATTAAGGAAACTGAAAATGCTGAGAGAAACAATGGTGGGGGTCCAGGTAGACTTGGCAGGTGGCCACCAATATCCACCTGGATCATTCCTCCCCCCTTAGGAAGCAATGGTCCCCATTGCGTTGAGTTCCTCCATGAGATGAGGAAACTTTTGCTGAACTTGTTCCCTGGTGAGCCACTTGCCCTGCTGAAGGAGTTGGCCTGCTTTGACAACTCGATACAGTTGGATATTTTTTGGCGATTGTTCTTGATCTGTGTGTCCATGATCCGATCAGTTGCAGCTTGTTCCATGCAATCTAGATTTAATTCTGTGGGTTTGAGCTGTTCTGCAATGTCGGATGTGTCTAGCAATGGTGGAAAGTACGGCCGAAGGGGGTCCACATTGAACATTGGGTGCAGGCCAAGGAATGGGGGAATGCTGAGCTCAAATGCATTGTCTCCCATAGCCTTAGTAATGGTGTAAGGACCATATCAGAGTGGTCTCAATTTCCGATAGGCTCCAGTAAGGCGTTCCTTTTGCAAATGCAACCAGACTTTGTCGCCCACCTGAAACTTGTGTGGCACCCGATGTTGATCATGTCGCTGCTTGTACTTGGCATTTGATTTCTCCAGAATGTCATGGACCTGCTGGAGAATATGTTGGATGCGCTCAATGAAGCTGGTGGCCTTATCTGTTTCGGACTGGACATGAGCTGAATTTATGTGAGTAGCTGCAAGTGGCATGGCCACATCAATGGGGCATAGTGGCTGGAATCCCAAACCCACCTGAAAAGGGCTATGGCCAGTGGAGCTATGAAGAGCTCGGTTGTAGCTGTGCTGAACATAGGGGAGGCTCTCGTCCCATGTGCGTGGATGCTTTGAGTTATACATGCGCAGAATGTGCACAATCATCCTATTGACAACCTCTGTCTGGCCATCAGTTTGAGGATGGAAGGTTGTGGACTTCGTGAGTTTGGTGTCCAGCATTGACCAGAGACTGGACCAAAATGTGCTGAGAAACCGACTGTCCCGATCTGAGATGATAGACTGTGGGATCCCAAAGTGCACCCATACTCGTTCAAAGAAGAGTTTAGCAGTGGCTTCTGCTGTGATATTCTTCTTGCAGGCCGCCATAATGGCCATCTTCGAGAACCTGTCGACGACCACAAAAATACAGTCATTTCCATGCTTAGTGGAAGGAAGGCCTGACATGTAATCCATGGAGATGGATTCCCAAGGTCGACTAGGGGTAGGCAACGGGGTATAGAGGTTGTGCTTCTTAATGGTCGGTTTGGAAATGGCACAGGCAGTACATGATCTGATGTACTTCCCAACATCCTGTCGAAGATTCGGCCAATAGAAATAATTTTGCAGTACTGCCACTGTTTTCTCGACCCCGAAATGCCCAGCAACCCGACTGTAGTGTGCTTCCCAAATCATCTTGGCACGCTCGCTTGAAGGAACACAAAGGTGACCCAGGTGGCATAACAGGGCATCCTGGAGGTGAAAATCTAGAACATGCCGACCCTCCAAGAGTGTCTGGTATGTGTGGCCGAATTCTGGGTCGCTTTTGTAGAGAAGTGGCCACTCAGAAGTCTCGTGCCCACAAGAGTTGAGCACGGTGGTTAACGCCATGATCGGTGGTCGACTGAGGCAATCTGAAACATTATTGGTGCTACCCTTCTTATACTTGATATTCAAGTGGAACTGTTGCAGGTATGTAGACCACTTCTGATGGCGATCATTCTGCAATTTCCCTTGGGTCTGTATGAACTGCAGGGGTCGGTGGTCTGTGTGGATGACCGTTTCCTTCCCCAAAATGTAATGTTTCCATTGTCGGCAGGCCTGTACAATGGAATACATCTCTTTATCATAAGTGGGGTACTTCCAGACTGTGTCTGAAAGTGTTTCACTGTGATATGCCACTGGATGTCCATGTTGAGTAAGGACTGCCCCAATAGCATAGTCAGAGGCATCTGTCTCGACCTCAAATGGTTGTTGTAAATCTGGTAACGCGAGCACTGGTGCCGTGCAGAGGCGATCCTTCAACTCCATGAATGCCTTCTATTGAGATTCAGACCAAAATAATTTTGCTTTCCCCCCTCCCTCGGTGACTTGACTCAAGGGCCAAGTAATATGAGAAAACCCCAACACGAACCTGCGGTAGAAGTTGGCAAGACCTAGAAAGCTGCAGAGCTCTGTTAGAGTGGTTGGAGATGGCCAATCCCGAATGACTTGGATCTTGGCTGGATCAACATGCACCCCTTGTTCATCAATGATGTATCCCAGATACTGAACCTGGGTCATGCCAAAAGTGCATTTCTCCAAATTGGCACCTAGCTTGTGTTGCCGCAGTGTTTGGAGAACCTGTCGGATGTGGTGGAGGTGCTCTTCCCAACTCTGGCTGAAGATCAGAATGTCATCTAAGTATACCACTACAAAGGAGTTGGTGAATGGCCGCAAGATGTCATCCATTAGCCTCATGAAGGTTGCAGGAGCATTCGTCAATCCAAAAGGCATAACCAACCATTCGAAAAGGCCCTCCTTGGATTTGAAGGCAGTCTTCCACACATCAGAGGGTTTGATTGGTACCTGGTGATATCCTGACTTCAGATCGATCTTGCTGAAATATTTCTCCCCCTTTAGTTGGTCCAGGAGGTCATCAATCCGCGGGATCGGGTACCTATTACGGACAGTGATCTTGTTCAGCGCCCGATATTCAATACAGAGTCTCCACGTCCCATCCTTCTTCTGTACCAACACGATCAGGCTCCCACAAGGCGATGAACTCGGACGGATGTGACCTTTCTGCAGGAGCTCCTGAATCTGCCTCTTGATTTCATTGTTCTCCAGAACGGAGCGCCGATAAATTGGTCCATTGGGTAGCGGCGCACCTGGGGTCAGATCGATGGAGTGCTTGACCTGACAATGCAGAGGAACCCCTGCAGGGGAGGTGAAGATGTCCTCGTACTCCTCCACAACCTTGTCCATCTGTAGTTGTCGTGCAGAGGGACCCCGTCTGGAGGCCGCGGCCACCGTCTTCTTTTTTCCTTGAGGGTGTATCATCAGGAAAACAAATTTCCTGGTTTTGGAAATGATCTTACTGCATTGTTTTGCAGTAATCAAAGAGATGGTGGTAGGTGGTTCTACCTCTGGTATCCTGTACAACTTATTTCCCAATGTAATAATAACAACACGGGGCCTTGATTCATACACAGCATGTCGCTTCCACAAGTATGGTTGTCCTAATAATACATCACAAACTTCAAGGGGAGCAATGTCACACAATACCTCATCCGTGAAGGGCTTGATGTTGTATGGAAGGCGACACTGCTGGCTCACGCGAAGATCTCGTCCTTGGTGAAGCCACCCAATGGTGTATGGTTGTGGATGTGCTGTGGTTGGTAAGCCCAACCGCTTCACGACCTATGCCGAAATTAGGTTCTTTTGACTCCCGCTATCAACAATGAACTGTATCGGGGAGCCCTTTACCCACATCTGGGAGTGGAAGAGATGCTCCTCCTCCTCTGGATCTTCGGGTTCATTTTTCTGGATCTTGGCGGTAGCAACAGTGGCGTTGGGATCCGCATCAATGATCTGCTTCCCTTTGTCATTCCCCTTATCGGGTTCTGACTCAGAGTCGGAACATGCATCTGATTTTGAAACCTTTAGCTCAGCCACCAGTGACTACTTTGCCCGACACTCACTTGTGTTGTGAGTGGAGCTCTTATGGAACTCACACCATTTTCCAGTGTCCTTTTTTGGCTTCGCGGCACTGTTCTTTTCTTGTAGCTTCGACGGGTTGTCTTGGGCTGTCCCGCCTTGGCTTTGTCCTTTGTTCTGTGGTTTAGGGGCACCTTTCCCCTGCTTTGGATTCGCAGATCCAAAGTCTTGCTTCTTTTGTTTAAACTTATGCTCGACCTTGACGGCATATCGGTATGTTGCGCCGAGCGAGGAGATGTTCAGGAATTATATTTCTTCCTGGATGTACTTATGCAAGCAGCCACGGTATTTGAGTATCAAATGTTGCTCCAAATCCTTGATACCCAACTTTGTGCGAAGGGTATGGAAAAGATTGGTGAACTTCGGCACGTCTTGGTCCCCTCCCTGCCGCAGCGTGGTCCACTTTATGTATTCATCCTCATAGCTTCCAATAGGGTAGTACTGCTCCTTGATGGCATCCTGGAATGAATTCCAGGTGGGTGCGTTGAAAATAGTGAGCCAGTACTTTCATCCTTCTACTCGCAGTAGGTTTCCCACCAGTCCTTGATGTGGGGGGCTGCTTTGAGAAGAGCGAAAACAATCTTTTCCCGACTCGAAAATTCATGAACAGAAAAATAACCCTCTAGCAGATTTAACCATTTATCTACGGCATCTGCGTCTATCTGACCCTCGAATATGGGGATTTCAAAATTAACTTGTACCTTAAAGGACGTGGCGTTTCCAGAGTAGCTGCTGGAAGCCGATGCATCACTTCTGGGTAGCCGCTGAAGGATCTGGGCAAAGCTGTCCATCATCGCGTTCCGTTGTCGCTCGAGGGCTTCTTCGAGCAAGATTTTGATGGGATCTCCTGCCCCCTCGTCTTTCTTCTCATCCGCCATGGGAGGCCGTCGATATTTGCGAGGCTGGTCTTACAAAGGTTCGACCAATTCAAGCCCTAACTCCTTATATCCCGACCTTGTTGGGGACATGCAAAGAAAAACAGAGAAAAAGCAGAACGCTCTGATACCACTGATCCGGATTTAAACAGGAACGCAAAAAATTACAGAGATAACCATATACACAAAGATGCAGTGGAAATAATACTTCATTTCATTAATGGAAAATACTGAAATATGCTTACAACCAGAAATGGAAATAAACCAGCTAGGGTGATGGTAGCTTATCTCTGAGAAGAGATGTGGTGGCTACATGCCTCTGAACTGTCTTACAATGAGGCTTGAAGGCCTATTTATTGTTGATAAACAATGGAAAACCCTTAACATTCCAAAACCTAACCCTAGGAGATGAAATGCCAAACTATGGGCCCCGTTTAGGTAAATTGGTACATCAACTTCCCGGGGTCGTAACTTTGGCATACGATCTCCGTTTGACGCGTACAATAGCTTGTTAGAAAGATCTATCCGAGCACTACCACTTTGGGAAGGGCAACATTGGTCCATGGACGACCCATGTTGCCCCCAGATTTCCCAAAAAACGTCGTTTAGGGCCTCAAAGCGGCTCCAGAAGTTCAGGACCCGAAAAACTGCTAAAAATAGTAAGTTGTGCTACAATTAAGGAAACTGAAAATGCTGAGAGAAACATTGGTGGGGGTCTAGGTGGACTTGGAAAGTGGCCACCAATATCCACCTGGATCACTTATGGTAATCCCAAAGGGGCATTGATCTCCTCCATATACTCCTTGATGTCCTCCCTGTGATGCTTTATTTTAAATATTGGAGTCTTAGCAATGTTTGTATCTATCCAATTATTTTAGAAGTATTTTGTTTCCTAGTTTATAGAGTTCACATATTAAGTTATATCAACATCATTTACAATGTCAAATAATTCTCATGTTTCCCCAACCAAATGTCTACAGTTCTAGAAACTTTGTTCAAGGTTCTTTAATTGCTCATGGTTTTGTAAACATTTCTCATAGTTCCACAAGCAATGTCCATGGTTTCATAAGCATTTCTAATGTTTCCACCACCACTATTCAGAATTCCATCTTTATTCAAGGTTCCTTAACTGATCATGATACATTATTCATGGTTCCATAAACAAATTTCATATTTCCACAATCAAACATTCATAATACTGCAAATTTTTTCAACATTCCTTAAATACTTGTAATTTTCTAAACATTATTCATAATTCCATAAACTTAATCCTTACATATTTCCACCACGAAATATTCACACTTAAACAAACTTTGTTCAACATTCCTTTCATATTCATAATTCTATATCCTATATTCATCATTCCATAAACAATGCTCATAATTGTACCATTAACTATTATAACTATTCATGATTAATGATATCACATCAACGAGCAATTTGATTTGACCGTTCAATTCTTGATCTACCTATTGTACACTAATAATATCCTCACAATTTGACATTACAGAAGACTAATCCATGGATGGCTCGTGAATATAACATTACTTTATAAATTTTCAACATTTGTCCCATCCAAATCTAATATTTCCCTTTCTACCACTTAGTCCCATACATCCCTACAAAACGAAACAAATAAAAAAAAGTGGGAATATATCATACCACTATCTATAACAAGCCCAAAAAAGAAATCCTTATAGCTTGGCATTACAAAAGAATAATCCATGGATGACACATGAATATAAAATTACTTTATAAATTTTCAACATTTGTCCCATCCAAATCTAATATTGCCCTTTCTACCACTTAGGTCCCATACATCCTTACAAGATGAAACAAATAAAAAAAGTGGGAATATATCATACCACTGTCTCTAACAAGCCCAAAAAAAAAAAGCATGACAAGTCTATAGCAGCCGCAAGTTCTTTCAAAGATGGGAACTAACACAACTATTTTTGCGGATGTCGATTTATTGGCACTTTTACTAGCTGAAGCTAATGGGTTTGAGGGATCAAAGGTCAAGTGTGTTGCCAACATTGGCCTTGTGGTAATTCATTTTACTTTGGACAAGGTTCAAACACAACTTCTAGATCTGGAACTATACTCTTTAGTTCAAAATCATTGGGTAGTTACCCTACAATGACCTTTCTGCGTCAGAGAGAAACTTGGAGAAAATTATTGTTCTTGTTGGGTGGCGATTTTTTTTCTAAAACCCTATGTAATCAGAGTTGTTAGGGTGCTCACGCACAAAGGAATGATACCATAGATTTTTGGCATCACTAATGAGAGATGGTAGGGTACTCACGCACAAGGGAATGAGGCCATGGATTTTTGGCATTTCTAATCAGCAATGAAAACAACAAGAAATGAGGGAAAGTGGTCATGGTTGAAGAACAGGAAAGCTCAAGTCAGTGATCATTTCTCAAATAAGAAATAGGAAATAGGTTCCCCATGACACTATTTACATGTAGTAAGTTGGAATTGTGGAGGTTATCCATGGAGAAGAGGTCCACAGTTGGGGCCCATAGCAGAAGGGAAAATATATTACAATTCTTCTAAAGACTCAAGAGAACAATGGATGTAAGGTTCCAAATTTTGAGGGTTACTGTTATAGCTCCAAATCTCACCCTTAATATTTGTGATGTTGCATTTATGGCCTAGGGCAACCCCTCCTTCCAGACCTGGTCCAAATACTTAAAAAATAGTGTTTTACTCCCTATTCGCGACATTCCCCTGAGCTAAACATGTGTGTACGCGGGTCAGTGTATACCCAACCCACATATATGTCTTAAAACACTTAAAAAAATAAATCTCCTTAATTTTGGGCGGAGATCACGGGTTTTACCTATTGATTACCTATTAGTGCCCATGGCCCAATTGTTCCCAACAAATTCCCAACTAAAAAACTACTTTGGGAGAAGTATAAAAAAGGCTTCAATGGGAAGGCCTAAGGGAGGAGAGAATAGAGAGAAAAATCACTCTGCTGAGATTATCCCTGATCAGGTCTGAAGATCCTTGTGCTTCCAACACTTCCCCCAATACAGGAAACCCTTGTTTCCTTGTGTTATGATGTCATTTCACTAGTTGAGATATCTTTGTGTGAGTCATGGAAGAAGCCTTTTGAAGACTTGGGATTGGATGGATCTGGAGGATGGTTCCACTTGGAGCCAGCAAGAGGAAGATTCAGGTGATATCATTCCTTGCTTTGTTTGAGATTTTTTTTTTCCACCAGGAAAAATCGTAATCTTTCATTTATATTTGAAAAATTAGATATAGTAGATGCTGAGCAGCATATGCAGTTTGGCTTGTAGCCATGTCTATGAAATAATTACATCTTTGGTTGGCACTATGACTCAAAAAGTGTTGATTGTTGGTCTCATACCACGTAGGGTAGTACTCTGATAATTACTAGAAATGAAATAATTACAATGTAATTCGCCCCACAGGGCGAGTGCATAAAAAGTCTGTGGATATCATGCAATGATATATACAATGTAGATGTCACATGAAACTGTGTGTTCATAAATAAAAAACAAAATTTTATAAACTAGGGCCTGTCTGCCCTATGATATGCCTGATCTATGTACGGCCGGTGATAATACTGGTACTGCTCAGCTCCATTCTGTTCTTGTATCAACCACTAGCCTCTGGGTAGTAGCGTGGTTGCCTCGGAAAGCCAATCAACGCATTGGTTATATTCCCTATAAATGTGATGACATGAGATACTGTTAAATTGTGATTTGAACAATATCACTTCATCCAATATATGTCTAAGAGTATGTGCATGACAGGCTGTGACATTGTTGAACCAGTTTATTATAATTTTTGAGTCACCAAAAATCTGTAGGTTGATGCATTCGTGTCCCAATGAGAAATGCAATAGATGACAGAGAGTGATGAGTTCAGCAAAATTATTAGTGCCTCCTCCAAGTCCCAACTTGACACTGAATTTGTGATGTTCATTTAGATGCAAGGTAAAACCACCTCCACGTCCATGCTCTTGCGTCACTCCATCAAAAAACACCCAGGGAGTGGTTTTATCGATCGGAGCAGGGGCTATAGGGCTGCGTGGAGCTGATGATATGCTATCAGGTAGTTTGTGATAGGCTGTAATGATTTTAGCAATCATAACAGGCCCATTTGCATTCCCATCCTCAAATATGATTCTATTCCTTGTCAGCCAGATGGGCCAGCAAAATAACAGGGGAAGGTTTAGCAGTTTAGAACTTGGATTAATTGTGCACCAGTTTTGCCAAGCACTGGATATATAGTTCGCTTCCCATCTACCAACTTGTAATGGGATTGAGATGGATTCCCAAATATTTTTGGTAAAATTGCATTTCAAGAAAAGATGTTCCAAGGATTCGGAGTCATGTTTACAGAGAAAGCACCAGCTCGGACCATGGAAAGAGCAATTTGCTAAAAGATCCCCCATAGGGACTTTCTTAATGAGCACACACCAGAAGAAAAGTCTGGTCCTCGGGGGAGAATTTAGCTTCCAAATCAAACACCACCATGCTAGAGAATTCTCTGGTTGTCTGTGTTCATTGATAGCAAGGTAACTCGCTTTTGGCGAGTATATACCATTTTCAGCCATGCTCCATCTAAGTTCATTAGGACCCTCCATAATTCGGATATGGGATTCTGTCAAAGCAGTTATATAATCATGCCATTCATGGTGCCATTGAGGAGGTAAGTCAAGAGCTTCAACAGATTTCCATCCTTGAGAGAGGATGGTAGTGTTGTCATGGTTAGCAATGTGAGCAATGACAGATATGTCCCTTTGGTTTAATAGTAGAATTAGATCTCTCGGGAGACGGTAGCTGGCACCCCCACCTACCCAAGGATCCATTCCAATGCGGACACTTGTACCATTGATTATTCGCCATACAAGGTGATTTCGAATGATCGGGAGGGAATGAATGAGAGCTTTCCAAACAGAGGAGATAATTGTGGTATTCCAGGAAGGTAGACGCACCCAATCCATAATCTGCATGGGCCAGATATATTTGTGGAAGGAGACAGTGGTCCAGAGGTTCTATCCCGTGAGTAGGGTCCATCCCATTTTTGCAGCCAAAGCCTGTGCAAAATGGCTGAGATCTTTAAGGCCCCATCCACCCCATTTTTTAGGTAGTGCAATCTTTTTCCAGCTCACCCAAGCAAAGATCCTTTTATCTTGGTGCCCATTCCAGAGTTATCTGCTGCAAATTTGTTGTAGACGGGCCAGTATGTTCCTAGGAATCCATGCAAGGGACATCCAGAAGACTGGTGTGGCCTCCAGCACAGATTTGATGAGGACCAATCTTCCTGCTCGGGATAAGAAACGATGACTCCAATGAGTCAGCCTTTTTTCCAGCTTGATGACCAACCAGATCCAATCAACGATTTTTTGACTCAAGGGCTTAATCCAAAAGCCCAGGTATTTGAAACCTTGATCCAGAGGAAGGATGTTATAAGGAAAATGGTGTTGGGCAAACCAAGACTCTTGTATGGTGGTGTAGGCTAGGGTGATGGTGGATTTCCCCTCATTTTCTAGCATTCTCATAGCCCCAGAGAATAGAGATAGTGCATTTGCAAAAGATGTTGAGTCTCTGATGCTGCCATCAAGGAAGATAAGGACATCATCCATGAATAATAGATGTGTGAGGTAGCACTGCTCAGATATTTTAAGCTTGAAAAGTCGACCATTTCTCTTTTCCTGGATAAGGATTCTGCTAAGACCTTCCATGACAATAAGGAACAGGAGGGGTGATAGGGGACAGCCTTGTCTTAGACCCCTTTCAGCATGGAAAAAATGTGATGTAGATCCATTAATGAGAACACTGAAAGTGGTTGAGGTAATGTAGGACATGATCCAATTGATGAAACTGTGGGGGAAGCCCAAGTGCATAAGAAGCATTTTGATGTAAAGCCAACTGACACAAAAAGCTTTGGCCAAATCAATTTTTAGTATGATGCCCTTAAGCTTCTTTGACCGAATGGAATGAATGGCTTTCCTGAGCTGTGCCTATGGGTTCATGTATCTGTCGGTTCTCCAGGAAAGCAAATTGTTCAGGGGAAATATGCTGAGAGAGGATGGGACGGATCCTATTGGCAATGATTTTAGCTACGATCTTGTATAGACAATTGCAGAGAGAAATGGGCCTGAAATCGTTAAAGGATGAGGGGGAGTCTGACTTAGGGATGAGAGTAATGAATGTGGTGTTCATAGCATCATATAATCTTCTAGTGGATCTGCATTCCTTAATCACTTGTAGCAAGTCATCCTCGATAATTCATAAAAAGCAAGGTAAAATTCGACCGTCCACCCATCCGGTCCAGGGCTTTTATCCTTTTTGAACCATTTCAGGGTTCCTTCAAGCTTAGCTGAAGATACAAGGGAGGTAAGTTCTTCCTTCTTATTTTCATCAACGAAGATTGGGAAATGGCCAACCACTTAGATGATATCTGCTAAATTTGTCCCAGGAGGTGACTTGTAGAGATTTTGAAAGTGAGTGGTGCCCAACTGAGATAATTTGTTGAAGGTGCTAGCCACACCTCCCTCAGGTAAGGGAAGGTTCCAGATGGTATTAGAGACCTTTCTACCCTTAGCATAATTCTGAAATAATTTAGTATTGTTGTCCCCTGCTTTCAGCCACAGAGCTTTGCTCTTCAAACGCCAGGATTCTTCTCTCTCTTTTAGAATCTTCTCCCTGGACTTCTCAAGCTCAATGAGGTGAATTTTATCTTGTATGGATACAAAACCCCTATTGCTATCATCCAATAAACTTTTCAGTTTAGATTCAATCTATGTGAGAGCCTGATCCTCCCTCTCTGATTTTTCTCTTGCCCAGGTAGTAGATAATCTCTTCAACTGGGAGAGATTATGACAAAAACCCTCAGCTAAGGAACGATAACCTGAGATAGGGTTTGTATTCCAAAAGTTAGTGACAAGCTTGATGAATCTAGGGTCTTGTAGCCAGGTGTGATTGAATTTGAAAGGAGATTTTGGCTTTGGGTGGCGACCTAGAATCTCCATGAAAATGGGAGAGTGGTCTGAAATGCCCCACACCCCTACCCATTGTCTATATCTGTGCAGGAACTGCATCAATGGGATCTTGATCATGAAATGATCAAGCCTTCTGGCCAGAGCAGCCTCCCCAACCCTACGATTCCTCCAGGTGGGAAGGGGTTTGTTCATGGGAATATCAACAAGGTTATGGCGATCTAATATGTTCAGCATGAACTCTGAGAGGTGGTCCACTTGTGCTTGTGATCCCCACGATTCTCCGAACCCCAAAGAGAAATTTAGATCCCCTCCCATGATAATATTATCGGCCGAGACCAAGGCAAGATTTAAAAACTTGTGCCAAAAATCCTCTCGTCTGTGGAAAGGCCCGTAAATGTTAATGATCCGGAGCTCCTAACCTAGCTCAACAGAAAAAATATCTAGCCCTATAAATCCTGCGCCACCCCAAGCAGAGAAGGCTTTGATGGATCTAGGGTTATACCCAATGGCAAGTCCACCGGATCAACCCGAGGCTCCCACAGAGTGAAAATGCCAGCCAGGTTTAAGAGTTGCTAGGGTATTAGTAATGGTCTCGGCCTCACCCAAGATTTCTTGCAGCATGATAATGTCGATGGGCTCAGACTCAAAGAGTCTCCTCAGGGCTAGTTTTTTTGAGGTACTAACCATACCTCTACAATTAAACGAGAGACACTTCATGAGGGAACCTGCTCCTGGGTATTCATCACTCTAAGTACCCTGTCAATGGAGGATTGTCTTCCTGAAACTATTTCGAACCCTGCCCGAATAATAGCTTTGGTTAGAAAATATTTGCGGCCTCGAGATGATTTGGTGGAAGGACCATGTGTGGAGAGACCAAGCCCTGATGCGGATAATGATACTTCAGCCTAGTGGGATCGGGAGCACAGATTATATGAGTGAGAGGGTTCAGACCCATCCTCAGAGGATGTCGGAGGGGATGAAGTGACAGATGGGAAGGATGGAGCAGTAGTAGAGAAAAAAGGCGGGGGGATGGAAAGGGAGCAAGGAATGGAGGGTATGAAATGCAGAGGAGATGATGTAACATGAGAAGCAATACATGATACAAAAGCAGAGGGAATGGGAAAAGAGAAAGTATCCACTTTCCTCGCGGACTCAACAACTGCCCTGGATCGCATCATAAGAGGTGATGGAGTTCTGTGGGAGCCTTCTGCCTCTTGGGGGGAGATCACACAACCAGAAGCCCTTTTCGTCGGCATGGGAGGACAATCTGTGCGAGGAGTAGATTGTCCCTGAGTATCAACAACTTTTGTCGGTGAATCTGGATCCTTTTTTACCAGAGGACATTCCTTGAAAACATGTCCAACCCTGTGACACCTTCTACAGTGAAATGGGACTCCCTCGTAGTCCAAAATCTGCACCCGAGTAACATTTTTCCACCGCAGAGTAATTTTTCCTTCCAGCCCCTCTCTAGTATCCAAATAGACTAGTATTCGTGCGAGGGTTCAGTTCTTCAACTGGATGTAGGATCTATCATAATCAAGATAGGTACCAAGCGTGTTCCCGATCTGCACGAAGACGTCCTCCGACCAGTACTGCAGAGGGAGCCCTGGAAGTCGTACCCAAAGAGGTCTGGCACCTATCTGTTCTCATTTCAGATTGAACATCGGGCTCCAGTGCTTGAGGAGGACTGGGGCCATTTGAATATGCCAGTAGCGGGCAAGGACCAGATGTGTGTATTCTTCCTTCAAGAAGTGTAAAGCAAACCATCTGCGAGGAAGGAGCTGCACCTCTGGCAGCTCTTTTAGAGTATTTCCCCAAATTTCTTGAACCCAAAGAGTTAGGCACTCTGCCGAATATGCCCTTCCTCGGACGTGGCCAACCAGAACAGTACTAGATTTATTCGCAATCTCACCCATAGATAACGCTTCACCGAAATTGATCGTAAAATCCTTGGAGGTGGATCTAATGCACTTTACCTTCCATTTGCAGGTATGCGGCACGGTGGGATGATCCTGTAAGGGATCCGAGGGAGAGCCCCCTTCCTGATGTTGCTGCGATGCCGACTTGTCCTTGATCACAGGGGTCTCAAAACACCCAGACGGAGAGATAGAGGTCGAGGTGGGCAAGCCAGAACCCTGGATCGAAATCCCCACAGATGGGTTTGCGGCCGCGCCTGTTAGAACTTGTTCGTGGAGGGATGGGGAGGGGTGCCTCTGGTAAATAGCCTCCGGAGGGTGGGGATCAAAAGATGGCGAGGACGGAGAGGCCACGGAGAGCAGGTGTAGAGTGCGAGGTGAAAGCGGCGGCAATCAAGGGCTGGGGAATCTATAGAAAGTGTTCCAAAATTAAGGGAGGAGGCAAAGATCCCTGAGAGAGTGACCACAGGAGCAGAGCAGGTCAGAGCGGATACGGCAGGCACAGGAGAAGCAAAATGAGGCCGGCTAGGGTTAGGTCTGCCAAAAATGGACTGACCGGGAAATGGATCCGGCGAATAATCCACTGCCTCGAAGTCCATTTCCACATCCATCCCGAACAGTAGAGAACGACACCTAGAGACGTCCGGTGACAAGAGGTAGCTGCAACGGAGGCGGACGCAGATGGGAAGCCAGCCGGAAAAAGGAGCATCAAGGTAAAAATTCAAGCTGAGGTGAAAACTGCAGAAATTAACCTAACCCTAAACAAAGAGGAGCGAACAGGAGAGGAGTTAAACAGAGCTCTATCCTGTTGCTTTGTTTTAGTTATCTACAATAAAGAAAAATTTGTCTTGTTCCCGAAATCAATCTTCTTTATGCATATGATGTTATTGTTATGGTTTGCATATGAATAATCGTTTCAATTGTATAACTAACCACCCTTCAATATGTTATGAAGTTGATTTCTATATGATACTTGGTCCATATATTGCTATGCTTCTTTGAATTGGTTGTTTTGCAGGTTCAAGGATCAAGAGGAACACCAAGAGGGTTTGGACCCTGGCTGGAACTACCCGAACAAAGGACCCCCAGGTGCACCTCTCTTCGCGTAGTTTGCTTATTTAAGTATCATGACTGTGTAGAATGCTTGTTTTTTACTATAGATAACCCCTGCTTTGCTAGGGTGTTGACCCAAAACCCTAGGGGACTTTGTCCCTTAACAGTTACAATAAGATTTCAGTTTGGAACAAAGGAAAGGAAACAGGTAAAGGACGCAGGGATTCACACTGCTAATAAATGAAAAATGGGTTGGAATTGTAAAGGTGGAAAAAGAGGATCCAAATAAACTATACATTTGGCTACAAATAATTGAGGAGGTTACTTTCAGGTTGGTTTCTTGTTATTTTTCCCCAAAAAAACTCAAAGATCTACACAAAAAGAAATTTAGACAACAAAGCCCCATATTCAACTCCTTTGGAGAAATAGTGCTAATGGGTCACTCTCAAGCAAGGATAGCTAACAACTAATCTCTCCAACCAAGAAATGAAAATATAAGGGAAAACAATCCCTTATGGTTAGAAGACGACAAAGGGCAATCATAGGAAAGAGATTCACAAGATGGAAATGGGGGTGTGACACACTTTGGGGAAGAATTACCGGGACATTGTAATTTATTTGGCATGGTTATTTGCAATGGAATGAGAGGGTGGCCAACTTCAAGGGGTATCACATGCAAAACTTACAATGGTCAAAGTGTGGTAGATTACATAATCTGCTCTCAAAGTTTTACTTCTAGAGTGTTGAAGTTTGATATTGGGGATTGTCCTATTGAAATGAAATCTGATCATGCACCCCTATTTGTTAAGTTGGACTTTGCTCCTACTAGTCCACACAATAATAAAATTCTTGGCATACAAAAGAAAACTCTTTCCAAAGGAAAAATCTTCATAAATCGAGAAAATAGGAAAAGATTTAGTGTTGCGCTTAAGCTACAGTTTCAGGGTATAAAGTATAACATGATAAATGTGACAAGCAATGAGGCAGTTGGTCATGTCCATAGAAGTATATTGATCCCAACAATCCACAAGGCCTTAAGTGCATGTAAAAGGTCTCATCCCAAGAAGAGGGCTACAAGTACTTTTTCAACAAATCCATGAAGAATGCAAGACAACCAAAAGATCACTAAAAGAGAGAAATTAGCAAAGAGAACAAAACAATGTAAACTTTAAAACGGGAATTGTATCGAGTACTCGTTTTGTTTTAGGTAGCAAAAAGTCATCCGATTTTGAAAAGTATTGGTTCAAAATACACCTCTTTTTCTTTAGTATATTTTTGATACTTTAAATTTTCGTATGTATCAAGTATGAACATTGTTTTTAAAATGTTAATGATTTTCATGCATATTTTGAAAAATGTTGTTGCAGCGTCAACGCCTTTTTTTAAAAATCTTAATTTCGTCACTTTAAATTTTCTAATGTATTAAGTGTGGATAATTATTTTTAAAATTTAACAATTTTTGTAGTCGTTTTCTTTTTCTTCTTCCCTGATATATTTATTTTGAAGTGTATTTCAAATTTATGTTTTTGTTTTTCTTTTCATTTTTTTTAGTGAGATCTTTGTTTTTTGGCTTAGTATATTTTAAAGTTACGATGTTCTATACATTTATGTATCGTTAATTAATATTTAAATGCACATCAAATAATTGTCACTAAAATAACAATCATTTTTAACATTTCACATTAAAAAACACATTTTGGATATAGATATAACAAAAAAAATAAACATTTTGAGACTTTTTTGCTAACAATGACATGTCAAATAAATGATTTTTATGAGATAATTTTAACAAAAATAAATAAATAACAATTTTTATGAATTTTATGTCAAAAAATAATAATAATCACAGTTTTTTTCATAAAATAATGATTCACATAAAAAATTAAGTGAAAATCACATAATACAAATTTTAAACATATAACAACAATAATTGAATACTTGTTCTTCTCATAAAATTTCAAAGTCAAAACATTACAAGTATAACTATTCAATAGTTCCAAAAAATGAGTTTGATATGCAAACATAACTTAAATTTAATCAATAACATCATGTACTCCATACTCATCATCTTCTATAGTTTCATTATTATCTTCTTCCACAATTTTTTTCTGCTTCAGTTTGGTCATTTTGCTCTTCTGACGGATCTTTGATTTCTGCAAATCTCCCAAAGTATCGCTTTCCAATCATTCCATCCAACGATGGTTGAGGTTCCTCTGCTTTTTTTGCCAGACGTGATTCATTATAATTCCCTTTCCTCAAAAAAACTTCTTGAATTGCATTTAGAACAAATTGAATAACATTAATTATTTGCTGAATAAAATTGCATTGTAGTGAGTCTTTTTCAATGACAATGCAATTTCTTCCTTTTTGTAGGCAACATGCTAGTGTTGTACCTAATCATCAAGTACAAAATAAATAATTAAGTAAATTGGTATAAACACATAAAACTTAAAAAAAAGGAGATTCAATTTTATATAATAAAACTTACCTGAACCTGAGAATAAATCCAAAACCCAATCTCCTCCGTCTGAACATAAATCTATCAAATAGTTAATTAATAACTTTGGTTTTTTATAAGTGTTAATTATCTCTAATTTTGCATTTTTATATTCATATGTTATTTTATTTACAACAACATCATGAATCAGTGTTTGGTTATGACTCTTTCCATCTACCTGATTCAAAAGCATAGGCTTATAGCTATCATATTTTGTCCAACATTCAACATGAATGAACTCACAATCACTTATAATTAGTTGATTTCCACAACCAATAAGACTTGAATTTTGTTTGTAACATGAAATAGTAAAAGTTTAATTAACTTGTACATTATATATTTTTTAACATTAATAAAACATACAATTTCAATGTCTTACCATGTAAGTTGCATCCTTGAGTTTGCTTTTCCCTTGAAGCTTGTTAATAACATTCCAAATTGTGTGTCTGAATGAAATGTCACAAATCTCCAAAATGGTGATGTTGTGACTTCTAGAAATCTCGTAACCACTTTACTAAAAGCTTGATAAGTATAAGGCTCACTATCATATTCAATGTTTGGGATATTAAAACCATGATGAATATATGCAATAACTAGAGAATAATCCCTTTTAGGTATGAGTTTTGCAATGTTTTCACAATCACTTTGTATTATTTGATATTGGATAGTGACGAGGTCATTCCAAATGAAATGAGTAAGACTAAGATCAAGTTCAACATTCCTAAGTCGTTTTTTCAGTCTTTCCAACTTAATTTTTTCAATAAAGTTTTTGAAACTATCTACTACTCAATATGAATCATTTTTCGACATCTATAATAAAATAAACAAATATATGTATAAGTTATAAAATAAAAATAATAAACATATAAATAAAAATGAATGTATAAATCAACATACATTTTTAAATGCAAGATAAAAATCTTTTAGTGTTGATGTAGAACTCGAATCTGGGTAGTTGCGTACAACATCATCTCAACTATTTTTATTCAACAATTTAACCATATGTTCTTGTATTTTCATATAAACCTTGTGACTGAATAAATAAAATAATAAAATGTTAATATAGTGATATGTATAACAAATACTATGAACAACAATATATTATATTTAAAAGAAAATTGTAATAAAAAAATAAGTAAAAATAATTTCAACAAACTTGCTTTTGAAATTCCTCACACATTTCGTCTAATCATAATTCACTTAACTTCACACAGGATAATATTGATTTGACAAGTTTGTCATCCTTCACTCCTTGCATTGTTCTCCAAGGTGTGATAGTCGTATCATTTGGAAGGTACTTCATTTCAGGGCATGATTTACTGCTGATAAATATCACTAGTTTAGACTTTTTAACCTTCTGGATTTTTATGGCAATGTTCTCCCACATATCGAAAATATCATTAATCAATTCCCACATATTTTCAGTTCTAAATGTCAACTGGAAAATGTTATCCATACCTCTGAATATCTTTGAATTTACTTTGCCACCTTTTGAATACTTTTTTCAATTTGATAAACTATTTTTATACAACATTCCTTCTGAAAGGCTAGACTAACCTTTATCTTATCCCCACCACTTTTTTCTTCAAATTCACTATGAATAAATCTAACCCTTTGGATGAAATCCATAGACATCATATACTCATTATTTGTATTATGATCACATGTCAATAACTTTGCTTTTGCATCTGTTAAGCCAGCGTAAATGATAGATCTCATTGTTTCAAAACGTAATTTATTGGGATATTCCTCCATCAATTGTCTTTTGGACTTTGTAAAATGGTTCCCCCGACTTACATAATATTTTTATTCAAAACATGTTAACTTCTCAAATGCCTCTTTGTTAGGAACTTGAATTAGATCAACAAGAACCACATAAGAAACCACATGTGCATATGGATTGTACCTTAACAATGTTTTCAAGTTATGAACATGCATGTGCTGTGGATTTCTAATTTGATATTTAGATTGTCCTTCATTTGGCTTATAGAATTGGTTGACATTAAGTTGAAATGTACGACCGCCTTCAACTGTAGAAATTCTTTGTAGATTCAAACTGTTAATTGTAATATGTTAAAACAATTGACTTGAATCTACTCTACTCATCAGTGGAAACAATAAAACAATCAATGAAATCATGAAACATACAAGAGAAAGAATTCAATAACACATAACACAATGATTTCCTGGGGAAATCCTCAGCTAAAAACACCTGATATCTATATATTGCATTAGTCAGAAAATATGAGAAGATTACAATGTTTTGTTCAAGCCTGAGCAACCTTTGCACTATCTCTATCTGTCTCACAACTTCCTAAACAATCCTAGACCAATACTTATCTAATTTTCTGCTTGCCCAAGTCCCTATTTCCTTTCGTTGTTCTTCAAGGAATTAACCCTTATTTAATTAGGAAATTCCTCAATTATGTATTGCACAATCCTCATAGGCCTTCCTCTAATTGCATGCACCATCGATTTAATTTAGATGATTTTACAACTGATAGTACAATGTCCCTGAAATCCAATCTCAACTACGTCTTTCTCTAATCTAACATGCATGAGTTAATTATGAGTGAATCTTCAGTTCACTGGTTGATCACTTCAGGGAACATCACACTGCACTTCAGGTAGCACCACACTCGACTATAGACAGCACCACACTACTAGACCTCCCACTACTTCATCCATCAGTTGGAACTAGTTTAACTGACTTTAACTCAGTTAGACTGAATTAATTACAACTCTAAATAAACTCAACTAGAGCTCCTATAATGTAGGAGACACTCAACTCGAATTAATTGAGCCAATTAAGTCAAATTAACTTATTTAACTAATACAAGTTGTCATGAGATGTGGAATTACAATTTTATTCCCAATTTAATTCAAGAACAAAATTCAATTTAAGAATTTCTTGTTTCATTTTCAATACTCCCTCTCAATAAGAAAGGGATTCACATCTACCTCGATCTAGCACCTTTGGAATGTATTGCATGCAACACCTTTCATTGTTGTTGTTGCTACTGCAACATCTGCAACTGAGAATAAAAAATAAATAAAAATAATCACTGAATCAATCTACAACTGTCTTATGGGAAAATTGTGTTGTTGTTGACTCTGCTACTAAGCCTCCTACTCTACTGTTAACTCTGCTATGCACTCCTCAGTATCTGACTGACATTGATCCTCATGCTATTGAATATTGTGGGCCCCCGTAGCAAGGTAATGATCCATGAGACAAAAACACCTCAATGGACCCTGCCCAAATTTTTGCAACTCTTGGGACTATTGCTTCACATCACCCCACCTCACACCAGGAGGTATAATTGCATGCAAAGCGAACTTTGATCTACTCATATTGTTGTTGCTATTGCTATGTTGTTGCTTTTGCACTGCTGCTGCAACTACTACAATAATGAGTCAGATCTCCCTATATCCAGAAGTACTAGCTTCCATAGGGTTGCTCCCTTTGAAACTAGACTCCCTTTGAGTCTCGATCTCCCTATGGGAAATCTCTCTGCTCCTCAATCTACCAATATCAATGATCAAAAATCCTTTTTGTTTCACTAAACATTGGCTCATTGATCTGCCCACTAACAACCTTTTTGCTCCATTAAGAAATTTGCACATAGGGTCTTCTGAATTTTCCCTGAACTAGAGCTCCGTTAATATGCAAGGAAAACTTCAAATTCTTCTCTTCTATTGTGATTTCAGCCTCGATACCATGTAGAAATTTCTAAAAATCTACCTCTGATACAATGTAGAAATTCCTTGTAGATTCAAAATTCTAATTGTAATATGCTAAAACAATTGATTTGAATCTACTCTAATCATCAGTGGAAACAATAAAACAATCCATGAAATCACGAAGCATACAAGAGAAAGAATTCAATCACACATAACATAATGATTTCCTGGGGAAAGCCAAAGCTAAAAACCCCTTCTATCTGTATATTGCATTAGTCATAAAATATGAGAAAATTACAATGCTTTTCTCAAGCATGAGCAACCTCTGCACTATCTCTATTTGTCTCACAGCTTCCTAGACCAATACTTAGCCAATTTCCTGCTTGCCCAAGTCCCTATTTCCTTGTGTTGTTCCTCAAAGAATTAACCCCTATTTAATTAGGAAATTCCTTAATTATGAATTGCGCAATCCTCATAGGCCTTCCTCCGATTGCATGCACCATCGGTTTAATTTAGATGATTTTACAAGTGACAATACACTGTCCCTGAATTCCAATCTCAACTGGGTCTTTCTCTGATCTGACATGCATGAGTTAATTATGAGTGAATCTTCAGTTTACTGGTTGATCACTGCAGGCAGCATCACATTGCACTTCAGACAACACCACACTCAACTGCAGGCAACACAACACTACTAGACCTCCCACTCGTTCCTCCATAAATTGGAACTAGTTTAACTGACTTTAACTCAGTTAGGCTAAATTAATTACAACTCAAAATAAACTCAACCAGGGCTCCTATAATGTAGGAGACTCTTTACATGAATCAAGTTAATTATGAGTGAATCTTCAGTTTACTGGTTGATCACTGCATGCAGCATCACACTGCACTTCAAGCAGCACCACACTCAACTGCAGGCAACACCACACTACTAGACCTCCCACTAGTTCCTCCATCAATTGGAACTAGTTTCACTGAATTTAACTCAGTTAGACTGAATTAATTACAACTCAAAATAAACTCAACCAGGGCTCCTATAATGTAGGATACACTCTGCATGATTCAAGTTAGACCCTCAACTCGAATTAATTGAGCCGACTAAGTCAAATTAACTTAGTTAACTAATACAAATTGTCATGAGATGTGGAATCACAATTTTATTCCCAATTTAATTCAAGGAAAAAATTCAATTTAGGAATTTCTTGTTGCATTTTCAACATCAACTAAGTTTTTCTTTGTCAACTGACTTCGGATGGCATTTTGGTTTATTTTCAAAATGTCATCCTCTAAATCAACACCTGGTGTTATGATTTCCCTGCTTCCCTTTGCGCTTTCACTTTGATCTTCACTGTTGCCCATGAATTTTTCATAATGATCAACTTTTGATTTCTTCCTCCTATGGGTTATCATGTTTTCTTCTACATCAGGGATCTCCTCATCATCAACTGGAAGAGAGACATCACTAGGCATTTTTGTTTTTGGTGTTTTATGGCTTTTCTCCTTTCCAATCTCATTCTCAGTAATGGAAACATATTCTTCAACTTCATCTTCCTCATCTTCAAAAGTAACATGTTTACCTTTACTAGATTGATCCACTATAGGCATTCTTTGTTGATCCCTTGTATGTAGTCTTGTAGCATCATGAAATATATTTTTTTGCTTCTTTCTCATATCTTCTTCTGCCTCTACATAGAAACCGCTGACCACATCCATAATATCTCGCTCTATAAAATAAATTCCCCCCAACATAAATAACAGACCCTCAGCAAAATTTTGTCAAACAAAATATAATATGTCAACAATAAGTAAGTTATAAAAAATATAATGATACAGTTACAATAACGTAAAACATATAAATATAAATAAACAAACTTGTTTTTTTTGTGCAATGTCATTTACGATTTGTTTACATATCTTTGTAGAAAATTCATTTGTGTCATACATCGATAATGCAAAACAATCTCTTGTTGGTCAAAATTGTCATCGATGTCAATATGAGCATTGATGAAGAAGCCCTAATGATGGCATGGATGTTTGTTGAAGGTCACACTTGGAGCCATAATAATGATTGTTGAAGGTCACACTTGGAGCCCTAATGAAGAAGCCCTCCCTTATGCCTAGATTCATGATACCTTGCTCTAATGACTTAATGCATGAAGAATCCTAAGCCCCAAGGTCTATACTACAATTCTAGGACTGTCATAAGGAAAAATATTTTTTTTAATATTTGACACATCATCTTAAAATGAATATTTCACCATCTTGTAGAGGATATTTTACCCTTTCCAACAAGCCCTTACTCATCTTCTAACTCTTAGTCTGTGAGAAAATGCTTTTTTAAGATGAAATAATATATTTTATCCTAGCCGACCTAAGCTTACTTGTGTAGGCTCATGTTCCTTGGCAAAGGGATGTGTCTATTCGTTAACTCAAAAAAATAGTATATATTGGCGTTTAAACTCAGCATTCAAGCATCTAATTTAGTGAGGATTATCACAGGAATACAGAACATTAAGAAGAGTTCACAACTCGTGAACTAAGGAGGTTGAGGAGGACTTAAAAGCTTAAGTGTTTGGGTTAAATCTGTGATTGGGTTATCTTGAAGACCTCAGACCTAGAGAAGTGAAGACCTCAGAACCTTACATAGACTTGGACCTATGATACACTGAACTCGGATTGTTGACCAATTTTGGAGACTCGAATAAGGATTGATGTGAAGACCTCAGGGTCAGCCCTGAGCATATATGTAACAAGTGTGGATTGTGGAGCTCAAACCTTAGAGAATAGTTGGACTAGTTTTCAAGACAAACCTACGAAGGAGTACTAGCCTAAGGGTTCTGACCTGTAGAAGGTGTGTATCATAGCTTGGATCAGTGATCAGACCTCGCACTATTACTTGTGGAGTCTTCCTGGGTGGCTTGGACTTGTGTAAAGGCCCAAGTTTACCATCAGTACCTCGAACCTTTGACAGTGTCATTTTAGACTCGGTTTCAGACTTGGACACTTGAAGGATTGCACCTCGGACCTTGAATTATAGAGCTACAACAACCTTAGCTTGGACTTGAGAAGAGAAGACTCGAACCTGTGAAGAAGAGACTTAGACCTATGATTAAGAAACTCAGATATGTGGTGGTGTCTCAGTATTGCAAGCCTATGATATTACACCTCAATTAGTGGACAATATTCTATATTAATTCAAACCAGTGATCAGTTATGTGTTAATTAAGGTGATGAGGAGCAGACTTGGAGTCAAAAGTACTACATTCTTTGAAGCAACCCATTGATATTTCTGATGTAAATTATAAGCTAATTTTGGAGAAAACCTTGGACATTGAAGCATATAAAGCTTTGGGCAGTTTGGTATTTGGAGCTCTTGGAGGGTGGATAAATTGAATTCTAGAGCAGTCTTGTGGAGCAGTTGGTTGACCATTGAAGTAAGTCATTCATACATTCTATTTGTTAAAAGTTGAATGGTTGGAGCCTAAAAAAAACAAGCTTGTAGCCTTGAGGAAGATAGGGTTGGATCCTTAGAGGTTGGAGCCTCATGAAACCCAAGTTGGAGCTTGGCAACAGGTTGGAGCCTCGTGAAGCCCAAGTTGGAGCTTAGCAAGAAGTTGGAGCCCAGTGAATTGAAGGGTTGGAGCTCTCAACATTATTGTACTCAATCTATTGTAAAAAGAGGATTGGTGTCCTCATCTGTTTTTAATAAAATTCTTATCATTTTCTTTCTCGTTGTAATTGTGAAAAATCTTAACCGGCATTGACTATAACAATTAAATGAAATGTTGATTCACCCCCCTCTCAGTGTTTCAACATATCTAATCTTCTCATGTGACTTGGGCAGTTACAAAAACAATTTTTGTATCTGATACCAAACATACATGCAATACTTTTCTTAGCACCTCATAACTTCCACCATCGTAAATCATACAAGCGTATCGATATATATGCAGAGCTTCTTTGTCTTCTCTATCTTTCACATACCATGCAAATTTTGTACGACTCATTTCTGGTGATTTCATCCAATATGAAATCATGTTTTATTCCTTTGAGGAGCCACTTGCTAGATTTTTGCATGTGACACAAGTCGGCTTCGTTCAACAGTATTAATTGAGGGTCCACCTGCAAGTTTAGATGATGTAAATATTGTTTTTGGTCTAGAAAGATTCACATAGACCTTCCTTGAAGCCATTTTCCTGCAAAAAATAATATATATATATATATATATATATAAAAAAAAAAAAAAAAAAAAAAAAAAAAACCCATATATTAAGAACAAACAAAATTTTAATCTATAATTTAAAAGAACACCAGATCTTAAAATTTTAAACTTATATATATATATATATATATAAAATTAAACAACCTATTTTCCCCAAATTCCTCTTTAAATGGTCAAAATAGAAGGGAAACTACCCTTTGAAATGCGAAAATCTCTTGTCGAATGTCTTGTCGATCACAGTGTAACTCCTCCACAAAATCACTTCAAAATTTTTAACAAAACCTCCAAAAGACTTGATGTGATGGAAGGGATAGTGACAATGAAAATTATTATATAGCTGAGATTATGGGATTACTTTATCGTTTTTTGAATGTGGGATTAAAATTAAATTTAGAAATATATATATATATATAGTTAATATTAAGATGATAAACTAATTTTCGTTAAATTTGAGATAAAAAATATAATAAATTATAAAAATTAACCTAATTATCGAATAAATGTTAAATATTTTGAGTAAAAGATTTATGTGAATTTTGAATAAATGTGTTAAAGGAAAATTTGTGTAGAAAATTTGAATGAAAAGTAGGGTCAAATTTTCAAGGGAATTTTAGTAAAATGTTTTCAAATCAATTCTAGAAGGAAATTTTGGAGGGAAATATTTGAAACGAAAATTTTGGAGGGAAAATTTTTTAGGAATGTTTTTTGGGGAAACTTTGGAGGGAAAATTTTTGGCGAATATTTTTGGGGGGAAACTTTGGAGAGAAAATTTCATTCTTTAAGCTATAAATTTTCATTACAAGAGAGTGCATTTGTATCATTCAACATCTTTTGTTTGAAAGTCATGGATTCTTCTGATAGTGAAGTTTATTTTTCTAGAGCATCAACATATTCGTCATGTAACAATTCTATTCATATTGATGAATATAATAGGAATTTTTTCACTATGAATAGAAAGTCATATTTTCCATTTGGAGATAATCCTAAAGACTATGATAGCAGAACTGACGAAGGGAAGAATGAAAAATTTCATATAAATAGAGAGTCACATTTTCCACTTAGCCCTAATCCTAAGACTATGAAAGCAGTTGTGACGCAAGGTAAGATGAAGAATTTCCGATAAATAGAAAGTCTCATTTTCCACTTAGTCTTAATCCTAAGGACTATGAGAGCAACAGTGATGAAGGGCAAGATGAAGCATTTCTGGTAAATATATCATTTTACACTTAGTCCTAATCCTAAGGATTGTGAGAACAACAGTGACAAAGGGCGGGATGAAGAATTTCCAGTAAATAGAGTCACATTTTCCACTTAGTCATAATCCTAAGGACTATGAGAGCAACAGTGAAGAAGGACAAGATGAAGAATTTCCAGTAAATAGAGTCACATTTTCCACTTAGTCCTAATTCTAAGGACTATGAGAACAACAGTGACGAAAGGCAAGATGAAGAATTTCGAGTAAAAATAGTTACATTTTCCACTTAGTCCTAATCCTAAGGACTATGAGAGCATTAGTGACAAAGGGTGGGATGAAGAATTTCCAGTAAATAGAGAGTCAAATTTTCCACTTACTCCTAATTCTACAAACTATCAGAACAACATTGATGTAGGGCAGGATGAAAATGATGAAAAATATCCTCCAAGCCAGTATTTCAAAAGAACAAATGATGGTAGTGACGGATTTCCTATAGGTAAGGTTTGTAATGAATATTTTCCAAGCAATGATGGTGATGAATTTCCTAACTATGTTCATAATGATCATAGTGATGATAATTTTTCTCCTGCTAATGATGAAAATGCTTATAGAGAGGATGATGAAATGGTGGAGATGTTGCCAAAAGATATTGTATCTCAGAGTAGGATTAGACATTTTCGTATCAATCCAAAATATTTCAGTTATACAAGCGGTAGGATAGAATATCTCATGAGAAGTTCTATCAGTAATACGATTCGAAGTGAATGTTGTCAAAAAGATTGCTTGAAACATATGGATTTCAAGTTTGCATTGGAGAAATTGAAGAGATATTTGTCAATAAATAAAAACATGCAAAATTCATATTTAGTGGGGTGCATGCAATCTACATTGTCAGGTTATGATTATCATATTGCGTCTTTATTTCTTTGTAGAAAAAATTTCAAAATGTTTCATTCAATTAGTAATTTTCATCTATCAAGAATTCAAAGAAATTTGGAAAACGATCCCACATTTTATTCAGAACTACATCATAAACGAGAGTTTGAACCATTACCAAATATTGCATTGTCACGGATGCAAGAATTTTTTTCAAAGCATGGAGAGTGTATGCCAAATAAAGACACAATACATATTACACATAATTTCTCAAGATGAGAAATCTACAACTTATATAAAGAATATGTAGAAGGTGTTGAAGGAGATGGTAATTTTATTACATATCAATATTTTATGAAGTTATGTATGAGACAATTCAACAATGTATGTATTCCTAAGAAGACAAGGATGGGGGTTTGCAGTATATGTGATTCTCTTAAATAAAAAAGGGATAAATGTCAAGGGGCATAAAGAAGTATGCATTCATAACATTATTTTTAAAAATTGTAAAGTTATCAACTATGAAAATGTATTTATTAATAAATTTCTTTAATGTTATGTGCATATTCCATTGTCAACACATTTCAAGAGCATCACGATCAACAAATTAATGAAAGGAAAAAATTGTACAAGCATCAAAATAAGTGTTGTGATAATCCAAATAAATATTTGGGTTTGATAATTGATTGTATGGACCAGAAGAAAACACTTCTACCATATTTTGTTTGCACACCAAAAAATTTACAAGAGGAAAATTGTATTCAATTCCACTTGGTTGGTTGTATGGTCTTTAATGGGAAAATGCCGCCAAGTGTTTACTTCACGGCTCCAAATATTCATAATGATGCAAATCTGACAATAACCATAATTCACAATGTGCTTTTTCATTGGTTTGGTAATCTTTCAGAAGTTTTGTATCTACAATTGAACAACACTTGTTGTGAAAACAAAAATCAGATTATTTTTGGATATCTAAACATGCTTGTTGAATTGAGAAAATTTCAAAAAGTAAAAGTTGGTTTTCTTCTTGTTGGGAACACTCGTGACCATATTGATCAGATGTCCAGTCGTTTTTTAGTAACATTGAGGAGGAAGGATGTTGGGAGCTTGCCATAATTAATTGAATGTATTAAAAAAACATACATTCTAAAGCCTATTTTTCATGTGTTGGAAGAAATTATTGAAATGCAAAGATTTATTTGGGATTGCATAGTGAAGAGAAATACATTGAACAACTTAATGAAATTAGCTTCCAACATCAATTTCGTATTAAAACAATTGATGGGAAAACACTTATCTGGGTCAAGAAGTATTCAACTACTACAAAATGGGAGTCGTCATCAGGTTTGACATTTTTGAAATTCATTTCAGATCATTCAATATTTACATAAAAAATATTGTTATTACAATCAGTGGTTGAAATTCATAATGCACAAAGGCAGAAGAGAGATAAATTATTCTGAATGCCTAAAAAAAAAAAAAAAAACTTTTAGATATACATGAGTACTTTAATGTCGTTGATTCTATTTGGTGGGAGTCTTTTCTCCATAATCAAAATGATATCATTTCAAGATAAAAAAAAATGAAGATATACTTTTTAAAGACTCCATTTATTTGGCCATAAAATGTGTCAGATGAACATGACTAGAGAAACATTATTGAACAACAACAATCTCAAGGTATTATCAATTCTTCACAGATAGAGGAAAGAAAAATATATATTGGTTCCAAAAGATCTCGTACACAACATGAAGCCATGGAAGACCTTTACAGAGGTTCTCTACAGGATGTTAAAGAGGGTCACATGATCACAGTATTAGCAGATGGAAATCCACATGGCTATTCATTATGGGTTGTCAAAGTTATAAAATCCATTAAAGAAAATGAAGATGTTGCAAGTGTTGAGGTACCTTGGTATGTCACAAATACACACTCATTCAATGGTGTGTACAAGCCAGAGATGGTAGTTGATAAAAAAAAAAAATGGAAAAAATAAGAAGAGAAAAATAAAGGGTATAAGTATAAATCGTCGCTGCACATACCTCTTAAAATTGGAAGATGTTGACATACTTGTTTATGACTTCAATTTAACAAAGAGAGAAACTCTTCGCATCAGGACAATAAAGATCCCGAAGAGGTTGCTACAAGAAGAAACAATGTTGAGATGAGAGTTTGCTAAACTCAGTCGTAGATCTAGAAGTCTTTTGAAACTTGAAATGTTGGGCATGCATGTTGACTTGGATGGAGACACTAGTTGATGAAAGAAAAGAATATGGGTCGTTTTCATCTGCATTCAATGATTCATCCGAAGATAACATAAATTCTGATGGCGTGCTCAAACATATGAGTGATTTTGAATAATTGTCTAAGGCATTTTACGTAAATGATGTTTGCATGGTAACTTGAAATAAATATTTTAACTTCCATATGATCTTACATGAAATTACAAGCCATTTTTATGTTTGTTGGATTATATGTTTTAATTATTATGAATTCATTTGTTTAGAATATCCACAATGCAACAATAATTTAGAGAAATAATTTATGTTTCATTCAATCTGCAAGTTGATATTTTGATTAAAAGTAACCATATATATATATATATATATAGAAATTAATGTTGAATTTTTAAATTAAACAGTGATATTGTCATGATATTATTTATTGTTATCATTTGATTAATATCATAATTAAAAAAAATGTTACAATTTTAATGCCTCATTAAAATGTGATACTTCATTTGGATGGTTGATTTTTATGTTTTTGTTGCAATGGGATAAGTTGTTTTAGGCTAAGATTCGAAAAAAATTATAATTTTAGCTTTTAAAATAAAAATTACTCTTGCAATGCTTTTTTCATTTATGTGTTCATTTTTTAGTTTTTAAAGTCATCTAATTTGTTTAAATGCCATGGTTGAAACATGTTGAAAACTTTATGTTTTTTAATTCCATGGTTGAAAAATTGTAAAAAAATGAAGTTTTTTTCAAAATTATGATATTTGTTCTTTAATGCTATGGTTGAAAACAATTAGAATTTTAGGGTTTTTTAGAGTCTTGGTATTTCACCTTTAACGATAAGGATGAAAATTGTTGGAATTTTAAGGTTTTTTGGGTCTCATTATTTTATCTTTTACGTCATTGCTAAAAAAATGTTGAAATTGTACACTGAAAAAAATGTTATTCTAACATCAACACTTTTCGTTTTTAGTGTGTTTTTATTCATCTTTTTTGCACAAAAAAAAAATGATTTTTATTGTCATTTTTTTTAAATGTCAAAAAATTACCCTTAAAAAAACCATCGTTCTAGAATACACAATTTTCATTTTTGAGTTGTATTTTTATGTTTTTTGGCTAAAATTCTTGTTTTGAGTTTAGAATGCCCATTTCAAAGTTTACATTGTTACAAGAAGCAATATGAAAAATTAACACCCTTTATAAAAAAAAACATGTAAGTGCAAGAAGAAAAAGTTAATCTCTCCTAACAAACACAACCCCAAAGGATTTTGGAGAGAACTACAACAAAGGAGAAAGCAAACTAAAAACAATATCACAAATGTTCAATTGTTTGAGTATGTGAGGCTCCTCTATGAGTACATGAGAAAGACACTCCTCCCATGGTGAACACATTCGTGTAACTCTTCACAGTGGATGATATTAAGCAAGGAATAAAGAATTTAGCAAGCGGCAAAGCGGAGGACATAAACAAGCTTCAAACTAAATTTCTAAAATGGCGAATTGAGCTTCTTGCTCTTCACATAAAAGGATTTTGGGGTCATCCAAAAAAGCTTTCCAAGAGAATGGAGCACCAGTGTGGTTATTTCTCTCTTTAAGAATGGCAATATCAATAACCCTTCTAACTACTGCACTATTATGGTCTAACCCCCATATGTGCAAGATTTGTAGGAGCATGATAGAGTAAAGAATCAACAATTGGGTAGAAGATCACAGAAAAAGGGCAAAAGTGAAAATGGGTTTTAGACCTAGGCACTCTTCCATTGATCATTGTGTCACCCTTAGACATTTGATTGAGAAAATTTGGGATAAACAAGGTGAAAAGGCCTCTTGTTGTTTCATGGACTTTAAGAAAGCCTTTGACACAATGCTTCAAGACTAACTATGGAACAAAACATAAGAGTTGGTTATCCCATATGGATATAGAACCACAATTCATAGAAATCAAAACAAGTGAAGGAAGGTATGAATATTTTGGTAGTGATATTAGCGTTAAACAAGGATGTCATCTATTCCCCACTTTGTTTCGTTTATACATTGATAGGTTGGAAGCTTGGTTAAGCAAAAGCGAATGGAGAGGGTGTCCATTTAGCAAGCTATGTGGTGAAGCTACTTTTATACGTGGATGATCTTATTCTAATTTCAAAAATAGAGCATGGATTAAGAGAATACTTAAAGGCCTTAGAACACTTTTCTCAAGAGGTCATGATGCAAGTGAACATTGCCAAGACCAAAATCATGATCTTCTCTTTAAATAGAAAAGACAAACCAATCACCTTTATTTTCGAAGGCAACCCATTGGAGATAGTGAAAGAATACAAATATCTTGGGATTGACTTCCAATATAAGCTCAGTTGGGAAACTTGTAGGGCGAAAAGGATACAAGGAGGATGGAAAGCCTCATACTTACTCCAAAACAGCTGCAAAACAATTGAACTTCACGGTTGGAAAACCAAATAAGTCATTTTTGGTTTGCTAGTTACGCCAGTGGTTCTCTACAGTTGCGAAGTATGGGAAAGCAAAATGTCTATTTGCAACTAGAGACAACTAGAAAAAATTCAGAAGCTACTAATTACTAGCAATCTCAAAGTTAAAGTCATAGTCCCATATGAAACTCTTTTTGCTGAAGCCAGTGCTTTTTCGTTAGAGGCAACAGTAATAATCAAGTTAATAAGCTATTTAAAGAAGGCTGAAAAATGTTAGCCGAAAACAACCATGGAAAAGGAGTTAGACCTTAGGAAGGAAACATGGATGGAGAAAAACAAAGAGTGGTTGAGTAAGCAAAGTATCAAACTACATGAATGTCCTAACACCAAGGAAGATAAACCAATCACAATGGGCATAAAAAACATATTATGTCTAAGAGTTTAACCCAACTTGTAACCATGTTGAGAAAACATATTTAGTGGCAGCTATTAAAGGAAAAGCAAGGTTGTTAGTTGCACAGCCAAGGACGAGATCACACACCTTAGATGTGAGACCAATAAGTAGAGAGTACCCAAGGAAGTTTGAGAAGAGAGAACTTGCATATTCTGCAATAAGGGTGTGGTGGAGATGAAATAGCACTTTGACATGGAATGTGTTGTTGGACATTAGATAAACCAATGCTCCCTGTGTGTTTCGCAACATGGACTAACGGCTTCTCGTGGATCCTTATCTTTGGCGACGTAATCATCAACTAACACCTGCGGCTTTTGGTTTAACAACAATCATGATTCCCAACAATTGGTATCAGAGTGTAGGTCACGAATTCGATACGCATTTGGCTCGCATTGGGGGGAGATTGTTGGACATTAGATAAACCAACATTCCCCGCGTGTTTTGCGACATTGACTAATCGTCTCTCGTGGATCCTTATCTCTAGCAATGCGACCATTGACTAACACCTATGAGTTTTGGTCAAACGGCAATCATGATTCCCAACATGTGCAACCTACAAAGATATCCACATTCAGTAAAAAAATAATTTAAAGATCAACAACATGCACCACTCATTTGATGAGGGTAAGATCAACCATATTATTAGCCTTCTAGTCAAGATCCATAGCAAAAGATCTGACATCAAAAGGAGTATGAAGATGAGCTAGGGATGTTAATTCTCTTGGTCCCTTAAGTTGTTCAACCATGTGGACATCATTAAAATCAATCAAGCAAATGTATTGTATCCCAAGATGCATACCAAATGTTTGACGAAATGGTTACTCAATATAGTGTGTTGAATTCTTGAATTGTCAAATTTTATCTTGTAGGTTATTCTTTAATAAAATCTCTAGGTAGAGCAGCCTAGACAATTCCCCCATTCCATAATAAGGTTTTAGCATGGCCAGTTCATTGTTTAGGAAACCAAAAACTTTATCAGTTACTGCCACCAATTACATGGTAGAAATTATGCATAAACTAAACACCGTCAAAGGATTCCATTGGCTCAACAACATCTCATTTACTAGGGTAAACATCTTGAGGATTTTCCTCAACTATCTAATCACCCTATCACTTATATTAGTTCTATGATTACGTGGGGGAACATTGGGGGCTATGGGAACCTCATCTTTAAAGCCAGCGTCATTTAAAGATGCGACCTCAAAATTAGTGATTTAAGTATGTGGTTGGAAACAATACTTCTTCAGTTGGGCTGCCTCCTCTTTTGCCTAATCTATAAGAAGTTCCAACATGGGAGGTTACAAAGCCAAAGATGGAAATCACAAGTTCTATCTCCTTCTATAGAGCGTGTGGTAATTTGTCATTTTAATGGGCCTAATGGTTAAGAGCATGTGTTTCCTCCTAAGAGGTTACAAGTTCAAAACCAAAAAGGGTAGAATATGTATGCCTTGTAGACTTCGCAGTCAAATCGTTGCGCAGAGGTGGGTCCCTTGTCCCACAAACAAGGAGGTCTCATACACCAATTTCGTGTCTGACTTGGTCGTGACCTTAAAATTGGATACTAATGATAATAATAGTATTTAGCCTCCTACAGTATCTATGATTTCCATAGTGTTTAGTCTCTACATAATCATACAAAATGTGGTAATTTGTCGTTTCAATAGTTTTTAGTCTCAACATCATAATCATACAAAATGTGGTAATTTGTCGTTTCAACAGTTTTTAGTCTCGACATCATAATCATACAAAATGTGGTAATTTGTCGTTTCAACAGTTTTTAGTCTCGACATCAGAATTGTATTAGTGGATTCATTCAAATTGGACAACGAAGTGTAATATAAGAGCTTTGTTACTAAGGTATTTTTTAAATTAAACTCACTTATTGCAAGGTTCTTCGTATTTCTTAATTGAAAGGAAGGAGAGATGTTAAGATGGTTGATTTGGGATTTCTTCACATATGCTCAAATATATATTGAAGGTTTTCTAAACAAGATAATGTTTAAAGGAATATTTTGTTGGACTAGATTTTTTGGGCTATGAGAACGCTAACGTTCCAATGTTGAATTTGCCTCAAACAATTGATCTACAAGCGCAACGGTGCAACCTCATTCAAAGCACACACAAAAAATCACAAGATCACTCATATGAGCCACGCCATCGATGGAAGAGGAAGAAGATCAAAATGCAAGAATTCGTCACACATCAGATAGAGAGAAGGGTATCAACGTTGATTTAAGCAGTTGAGGTTGAGTATTTAAATCCTCCCTCGGAGGCTACGGAAGAAGCAGTCCATACCGACATTGCCCTTCGCCGGAGGTACTGAGTAGAAAAGACAAATGTGTGACCAAAAAATTCTTCCTACAGCACTGGCCAACCATGTTGGAGAATGATATACCTGTATGTATGAACATTAAGTATGTCACACCCATGGCCTTCTGTCCACCATTATCATCATTAACCATTAGTATGAGTAATAATAATAATAACATACCATTTTTCATTCATGGAGCACAAATTTTCATACCTTGACTATCTACAAGTTCCATCGGTAATTTCCCACTGTCGTAAGTAAGAGGTACCAAATTGCATAAGCCAAGTTTTGATGTGGGCTTGCAGCCTGCTGTCACAATTCATAAATTCTAAATAAATTCTGAAAAGCCTCAATAGAAAGCAAGCATTTGTAATAAGCATTTGTAATAGCAGCAATTAGAAAGGGAACAAAAATGTGGTATCCGATGCTCTGGAGCAGACCTTGAATTCATTAAAATTGTTGAACACATGCACAGATTCGATGAAAGCCCTTACCACAAAATTTTCCGTCCCCAAACTTGGAGGATCCTTTTGCTTTGCTAGCTCATCTGATCGATTATTGTTGGATATCTCATTCACAACCTGAGTGGTGTAGATTCCAATTTGAAGTTTCCTTCTTACGAAATTCAAATTCATCAACACAGACACATAATAAAGAGCAGGGGAACTTGGAGGATCATTGCTAGCTCAACTGAGCTAGCGAACTTTGAGGATCCTTTTGCTTTCCCATCTAGATCACCTGATTGATTGTTGTTGGATATCTCAATAACAAACTGAGCGGTGCAGATTCAATTTTAAATTTACCTCCTTACGAAATCCAAATTCATCAACCTACACACATAATAAAGTGTTATTTTTAGACTCCATCTCTATAAACCATGCACAAATTGACCCACAACAAAGATTAAATGGCCTCAGAGTTAGTCGGCCTTTATAACTTACATCAAACCGACAAGGAGGAAGAGGGAGACATTTCCCCCTTAAGACAAAAATGTTCACGGAAATATTATCTCTGAATGATCAAGGTGCGGAAATACTGCCTCTGAATGATCATCGTGCGGAAATACATAATCCATCCACTTCTGTCATGCGCGTGAGCAATGTCCAAACTTTTATATTGTTTTTTTCAAGAAGAAAAAGCTTTATATTATATTGAGGGAATATATACAAAATGGACATGTCCAAACTTTTATATTGTTAAGACTTCATGTTGAAGGATTTTCTAAAGCACTGATACAATCTTTAAAAAGGTCATTCAAAAATTTAGGTTTGAATGAAAGGAACGTGAAGACAACCATTGTTCAAATAGTTTTGTTGGTCTCACCATAATCCAGAGGACATTGTATTTTAGATACTTTATTCATATGTATAGATATAATTTCTAAAAATTTCATATAAATATTTAATTAAAAAATAAAATATAATGGTTTAAAAAGTTAAATTGTTCCCCTAGTGAGACAGAGGCTCATTCTACAAGCCCAGTATGATATGTAATGCTCTCTGTCCATCATCAAAGTTGAAATTTTGCTCATGTCGGCCAAAAAAAAATCAAAAATCTAAAAATCTAAAAATTAAATAAATATACAAAACATTTAAATAATGTCAATTCATAAAAAAATAATTGCATTTGAAGAAATTGGATCCCTCTCGGCTCATGTTAGATGTTAGATCCGTATTTAAGATGGATCTATGCTGATTATACTTCATCTTCAACTACTTTTTTCAAATATTATGGAAAAAGTTTGATTATTTAAGCCAAGTATCAGTTATGTGATCACCTAGAAAACTGATCAGTTTAAGCTTATGTTTAGGTTTTTTTTTTTCTATACATCATGTTAAAAAGGTTAGATTATGGTAATTGAATGCCATTCAATATATTCAACATAGGCAGTTACATAAACAACTCATCACAGATAAGTAAGGATAAAATATCAATCGCGACATTAAAGAGAATTTAAAAAATTGGAAAATAATGCTTTGTAATTTGGGGACTTAAAGGACATCAGATTCCCATAAAAAATTAAAAACCGAAAAATCAAATTTTGTCTATCCAACAAATTAGTGAATTGCAAAGTCAACAAATCGTGTAGCAAAATTATCCCATGAAAAAGATGCAATAAAGTATTCCAAAGAGCTAGCTCAAATGTTCGATGTATCCGTGAAGTTACCTTTGTTGTAAACAAATTTCTTGTTGCCCGTTTCTCTGTAACACCAAGGTTTAGTTCACATCTTCCATGTTGGGATTAAGACATTAGAATCATTTGAACTGAATGTTTTCAGGTCCATAATCGCTTAAACTCCTGAAAGGAAACATCACCACTCAAATGGAAAGAACTTTCAATGCCATGGTAAGCCGTTCAATAAAAATATTTTCAATTCTATTAAAAGGATCATTTGCCTTGTATTCATTAAAACAAAATACTTTGTTTAGTATTTCAATTTTCCAAACAATGGGATTTGGCCTCCAACAAAAGCAAACTCCTTATAATCATAAATATTACCGAGCTCATCAATTTTTACAATTCTTTCACTTTGACACATACTCAATTTGTAGTTTTACTTTTCACTCCTAACATTCTTAGTAACTCATGCCTCACTTTATGTTGAATAAAATATGCATCCAACAGGGAATTATTTACATCATTTTAGTAGAAAGCATACTCCAGGTGTTTCAGAAGCACGTGCCGAACAGTTGAAAAAAAAATGCTATGGATGTCAAGAGCAGAGAAAAGACACCAGACTTTTTTAGGTATTACCATTAGTAACATACCGAAACAGGACCATCATCCAGGAATGACACAACAATACGACAGTAACCATGGACTAACTTAGAGATATAACTTCTTAACAAGATCCAGATAGATTCAAAACTGTAATGAAAGAATGACTAACCAAAACTCATCTGCTGCTTTACCCTGGAGCAAAGAACAATAATAAGATCCGAGTGAGATGAGGTGGTTATCTGTACTGGTAAATGGATTATATAGCATATAATGACAAATAGCATATGATGATTTTTTTCAAGTTTTGCAAGTAAACATCAGTGCGTTATTTGGCTTTGTTGAGTATCAGTCCAACGAAATCGGACAGAATGTAGGCTATCACTTATAGGCAAAGCATGATGACACTCATCAATCCTGGAAGCATCCAGTACGCATGCAAATATAGTCATAAAGTTATTTTAGACAAATAGAGCCCCAGTTAAATCTATCACATACAACTGGTCATGCAAAATGTTAAATGGTGTCGATCAGAAATTTGGTATTTACATCCAATCGACCAACAATCCAACATGCCAACCAATCCAGAACTCAAATGACCTAGAATCAAAAAGATCGAGGATAAAATCCTGATAGATAATTTGGCAGATGATTTTAATTGATTGATTCAATAATTGATTGACCTAAATACTGATTAAGCTCCAGGTCTATGTGTATCTATAGATTGTTTGATTTTGGATAAATGCTTTTGATAGATGTATCTCTTTACGATTAACCTAAAGTCAAAAGTGACTCAAAGCCAAACTGAACACAAATTAACTTAATAATCACCAAATGATTTTAGACCAGTGTGTTTCGAAATTTAATTCGTTCTTAACTTTATATAAATTTATGGTGAATGGTGCATAAAATGATTATATACAAAGGTTCATCTAAAAGATTTCTCTTGGAAGCTAAGCATTGAGTGAAGCTATTAAAAGATTTCTCTTGGTAGCTAAGCATTGAGTTAAGCTATTAATAACTATAGTGCTGGGGCCTAAAATGGACCGTAAAAGTTATAAATTCAAGGTAAGATTACCAATTTGTTCATTAATCAACAAAAAACCTAAACTTGCAACTAATTTTACCTAAGTAACCAAAGTTATATAATATGGGAGATTATTCTAGATGAAACAAATATATAGTTTCTCAGGTAACTAATGCAATCAGAATCTTCACGATAAATCTCAGAACTATTCATGGTTGGAACAGTGCATTTAAATTACAGAACTCGTCAAAATTCTGTAGTCAAGAATAAAGAGATTCAAGCACTTTAAGTTTTAAAACATGAAGATTGGGAATAAGTAAATGTCCCAATATATATTTCTCGACACATTTATTGACAGCCCATTCACAGTTAAAAAAACACCATTCAATGCTAAGAATTCACATGGAAAGATATTACTGATTAATCTGAGCCTCAAATCTGACACATCAAATCCTTGGTACCATCTTTGAGAAGTCTCTCAAGGAAGCCAGAGTCGAGAACTTACTCAACAGTCAGGCAAACCAGAGTAGGCAGAACACCCAGCCTAGATAAGGGCATTGTTGCTTCTACATTTTTGGCTTTTTTGGCTGAACTCTGGCAATACAGTTTTGGGCGAGATTCTGATCTTTCATTTTTTTAAATGTGTTTTTTTGAATGCACAAATGGATTCAGCATCCTGAAAAAACCCTGGGGCTCTTGGATTGTGTAGACTGCACAACTCAAACTTGTGATTCTAACAAATCCCTGCCAGATTTCAGGAAAAAATGGACAGAAAATATGCCAAGAAAAGAGCCAAAGCGTAGAAGAGTTGGACTACAGCCTAAATAAGTAGAGACAAGATATCTATGTAGCAATTGATTCCAGAACAGATGTCTGGGACACCTCAATGTTCCCCCAAATTTCTAGCGAACAGCAAAAAGCGGACAAATATTGTTTAGATAAATGAAATTTCTCGAAATAAATCCAAAAAATAGACAAAACTACCCAGGAATTTTAAAAAATAACTTCAGAATGTCCAAATTAACATCCCTAGTATATATTCTTGTTTTAAACTGTTCATAAAATCACATGACCATGAAAAATGGTAAGATCATTTTAAAATGATGTTTGTCCCTTTTTAGATGCAATATCATATGCCTGAGTGCTATTTTTTCCAGGTAGCAGATCCCAAGAGAAACCTCCAAACCACTTCCTCTCATTTCAAGGATGATACCCAAGGTAAACCCTAGACTCTTCACGGCACAAAAGCCAGATCAACAACTCATGAATACATCATATATAGTCATCAACAATTGGCTCACGTGGGATTTGAACCCGGGTGGCAAGCGTAACAACTCTCCGTCACAACCACTCAAGCTACACCCAATTGACATGCCCAAGTGCTAATTGTGGCATGTTGTAGATTTTTAAAATGTACGAAACAATTTAATTAACCAAACTTAGGGTTTATAACTTTATTATTGGAAATATCTGTAAAAATGACAGTCGAGGTCGCATCATGCTGAGGAATTGGATTAGTCTTAACACAATGCCAACAAACATTGATCACAGCCTCATAAGTGTGAACAGAAAATGGCTGTCACAAAATAGTAAACTGGCCCACCACAGATTGATTTGAACACTGGAAATAGGACATTAACATAGTTAAATTGGATTTTCACACTGGTCACCTCAAAAGAATTGAGGAATGGATACAACAGGCAGCCATTACACATGTCCAGATTGCAGCCCCAAAAAAGCAGCCACAATCAAGGTCAGCCTCGTAAGATTAAAAATACAGCACAAATCAATACAGGAAAGAAAGGTTTCACCCTGTAAACCAAACTGCAGAAACAACCAAATGAATTGCCATGAGAAAGAGCCACAGGTACAGCATTGAGGGTTTCTACACAGCATTTAACAATAAACAATCTCATTAAGAGATGGCAACTGCCTCAAAAAATGGAAACAAATGTTACTGTGAATCACAGCAGAAAAAGATCAGACACTCTTCCCGTTTTGGACTAGTGCCCTCCATCGACATGCTGTGAACAGATGTTCTGGTGCCTATCAAGGGACAAGACATCCAGCTGTTCCTCGACAGGCCAGAGGGTCCCCGATCGTCTCCAAATCAGGCTGGGGATGGTGGAAAAATTTTCAATGGGGTCTCTGGCCAAAACAGGATGTCACCTGCCTGTTCCCAAGATCCCTAAGATACTGGAACTATGGGTAAGGGTTACCATGTTCCATTGTGTTTATCCTGTATAGAACTTCTGCTAGTCTAAGTCAGACCTGACTCCCAGCATTTGCACATTAGAATGGTTACATTTAAAGAATTATTAAAAAAAAAAAATCCAGATTTGAGATAAATTACCAACTGCACATCGGGGGAATATGTAACAGTTTCACACATTACATGGAGGTTTTCCTGTAAAGTTCTTTGATCGTGTCTTATTGTTCTCTTACGGAGCAGCAGGAACAGGAACTGCTGCCAAGCTGCCAAACTTTATCCATCTTATCAGTAGCGCAAACTTTTGGAGGTACCTTAGCTTTGAAGGAACCACATGAAACTATTCAAACGTTCCCACACTAAAGAATCCAGGTTCTAACCCATCAACAGTAACCTGCCAAAAACACGTATAGTAAGTGACAAGATAACATCCAATATATCCAATATATAATATTTAAACTCATAGCGTTCCAAGGTTTACCTCTTGCTCCTCTTCGCAAAAACCTCTATAAAAAGTTAAAAGCAACTGTGTGAGTAATACTAGCCTTACTGATGAGAAGAATTTTAAGGGAAAAAAATCCAATCTGGCTGCAAACTAAGCTTTATAACTGCATGTACAAGAGGCCAAGCGGGTGCATGATCAGAAAGTACACTCAGTCTCAGAGTAAAGGATTCAAATCTAACAGCATGAATCCTAAAAATATGCATGCAAACAATATAACTAAGAATACCTCACTATCAAATAAAAAGATCCCTGATAAATAAACCATAGAAAATAAGAAAGCATAGAAAATGTCACATAACCTCTCAGCTACAAGTATGGAATGTTGAGATTTCTCTAAATAAGGAGCCAGTCTTTTTCCCGATAGAAAGTAGTAATACTGTAATACTAATGCACTTAAACCTCTCACACCAGAAGAAAATACTACCAAAGGGTGGTGATAGAATGAGTTCAGAGGACGGGAAATAATAGCAGCAAATGCTCATCGCCTAATGACAGCACCCAAAAAACATTTCAGAATATGTTCAATTTGTAGATCAACAAAAACCCACATCACCACCAGGTAAAAATGGTGGTGAAAACTCACATGAAACTGACAGGGAGACGACCCAATCCCAAAACATAATCTCAGAGAATGCACGACAGCTACAAGATGAGAAGGTATGAACACAACATTTTCAGAAATGCTGCAACTAAAACCAGTGAAACTTAAATCCTAAATGCATACTTGTCACCAGTGGTACAGAATATCTCTCGCAACAGTGCACATACCCCAAAAGTATAGTTGCACGTATGACACAGAAACTCACATAGAAGAAAACCATAACCACGTTGATTCATAGCAGCCCAACTACAAAGAAACATCTTCTATAATGGGTTCACAGATAGATGCAAGGGAGGGAGTTGGCTGCAGAAAAAGCTTGTAGCCAATCAAATATAAGCGCTGCAAATCTCCAGCACAAATCAGAGAAGAGAACAGGCCAATAGAGGTGCTACAGTAGATGCACGAAGAGGGGCCGCAGCTTGAACAAACAAATTTCAGCATTCGGATGGTGGTATAAACTGCGCATAGCAATCTCTAAGAGAAGCAAATATCTGCCATAACACATGCAGATGAAAGGCAACAGCTAGAAAAGCTAGGGCTATGGAAGGCAGTGGCTGAAATGGCTAGGGCAAAACCCACCACCGCTTCTCAGAACAGATCACATCCATTAATCTTATGAGAAGATGGATGGTTGTGAGAAAACAACCCTGCAATTGAATAAAAGATTGATCATGGCTGTTAATCTACGACAGGGTCAACCATTGTGATCTCTCCCAGACCGATATGGTACCATTAATCAGAAGGCCTGAACAATGGATATTTAAGTTGCTATCATCACTCAAGTGTTGACCAAGGCCATAAAAATATTGCCTTACAAAATATATTCTCATTTCCTTTGTTAGCTGATTTCATGGACCAAATGATAAATCTAGCATACAAAAGTCATTTATATCCATCCCAAATCATCAATGGCTAATACAAAGGACCCTCGACTCAAGCCTCAAGGAACAAAATAATGACTCATTTACCAAACCATGCTCCTATCAAAACCAAATCAAGCATAATCAAATAGCCAAATGCATTACTTGCAAGTTGCATGTATCAAACTAATAGCTAGAAAAAAAAATACCAAATAAATACACAAAGCATCAATCCAACCTACAAGATGATCTAATAAACAATAAACCATAAAAGTCAGGTGTTCACATTAACCATAAAAGATTGCCATTAAGAAAATGCTGCACATAAAATTATATTACGAGAACTAAGGTCTATCCATATCAAGTAAACATGACTAGGAAATTCTTAGATTAGTCAATACTACAGTATAGAAAGGCATGCGCCAGCATATATTTTTCTTACCTGTTTAATTTCTGAGAAATCTGCATTGATTTCACAGAAAATTCACTGGACATATGACACATCAATCAGAATTAATAAACTGTTAATCAACTATCAAGGATCACTCCGAAAAGTGTACAGTGATATACTGCCTGTACAGAACTTCTAGAATGATTCAGCCAGTAATGAAAATTGAGCAGCAACTGGCAAAATTGCTAGTGTATAGACAGACCATGGTAAAGAAGTTACTATCACAATACATGATCCAGGAAAATTATTATATGGTGGTGTTCTGTTTGCAGAAAAGATTCAATATCTAAAAGTCAATGAAAATGGAGGAAGTAAGCAGTTTGTGAAGGCATTCTCTTTTCAATTTCGAATACCCCTCCTCAGCTTCTTACTGAATGGCCTGCACGCTTCAATGCTCAGGTCTACAGCTGCAGTTAGTGCCATGAAAAGTGCAGCATCTGCAACACACGCTATATGCCTCGTAGACAGTTGCACCATAGGCTTGCTGCTCTTACCTTCGCCCTGTACATGACAGTTCATTACAAAGCCTCCTAACAGTTGCAGACCAAAATTGAATGCAAAATCCCCACTGCTATGAGGACTTGGAAGTGGAGAATCCAAAAATGTCATTTTTGATGTGTCAATCAGAAACTCTCCACCCTTCTGAGCATTAATAAGGATCTCTGAAACAACAATTCCACCATTCATTCCTGCTACACCACCAACACCTTCTGCAACGAGCTGAAACCTACATCCAATAGAATCCTTCCCACTTCGCTCTCTCCATGCTTCCAGCCTGCCCCACGGCTGCCAGGTGTCAACACCAGAAGAGTCTAGCCGCAAAATCAACCATGCTCCGGGATTGGATCGAGAAACATGATCAGAACCTGTAGATGGGACAAAGGGGGTTACCATTTTAGCAGCGGCAACTGCAGATCCAGAAAGGTCATGAATCATAACCAACCATCCTTTCCGTTCCCTTCTTTCGCTATCATTAACACCATTTTGAGAACCAGCCCGACCAGTGGCAATGCTATCAAGTTGAGAGACACTGGGAGAGAGGAGACAACCATAAGACTATAATGTCAACCAGAATTGAAAAGTCAAGTTGAGAAGATCTGGATTTCTTTTTTGATAGAAGTAAATGCTACCAATGGCATACGTTTATATTCATTGTTTCAAGCAATTGAACCATTGTTTGTCATGGCAAAAATCAATACTAAATAAACTGATCTTTAGTTAGCTATGAGAACATCTCCGTTTCATTTTTGGACAGATGCAACTGTCACAAATTGTGTAAGTAAACTGCCACAAATGGTGTGAGTTTCTAATCATTCTTTTAGGTAAATATTAATAAACCATAGTTTGTAACAGCAAAAAGCTATGCTAAGCAGTCCACTGCCTGTGGTCCAATGATTCAAGAATCAAACCCCAGCAGGAATAGAGACTTGGATTATAAGTTGGCCGAGTTTGATAGGTTTCATATGTAACATTCATTCCAAAAACACACTGTGCTAAACAAGCTTAATTCTTAGATAGGCGGATTACTAACCGTGATCCTTGGCTGAATTTACAGCTGAAAATAGGCTGCCTCACACTGCCTTGCAGTTGCACAATCCTGGGGTTCAATACAGTTTCATCATCAAATTGAAAGATTAATCGGGGATCAGGCTCAACCATGACTCTTACATGGAACTCCGCCTCAGGAATTCCACCCCGCGCCTTGCTTTTGCCAATGCTAGTCCATCCATTGTGAAGCTGCACTGTCCTTACCTCTCTCCATTCTGGTCCCACTTGCAATCTGAAGGTCCCAATCCGCTTACTACTGCTACTGCCACAGCAAGGTTCCTGCCTTCCTGTAAAGATTACTATTTCCAAATAAGCTTTGGGGGACTGGAAACAGGTGGAGGTTGACATCTTGCACAAATCAGCTTCTTCTAAATAGAAGCTTGCTGCAATGCTGTGAAGATCAGGGCCACTGGCAGAGGGTGAAATCAAGGGAACTGACGCTGTCTGTGCTGGAAAGCCTCTAAGCCGAATTTCACAGAAACAAGGAGAGGACAAAATTTGAACACTGCTCCTTACAGTTCTTGAGGCAGCTGGTATTTTTAATCCAAGAGCTCCCACTGATACTTTTACAAAAGCTCTGGGATCCATCGAGTCTGAATAGCTTGCTTTACAGAAAAAGGGATTAATTTCTCATCATATATACTTTATCAGACTTCAAACTACCTCCTCATTCAACCTTGGGATCGTTTCACGAAAAAGGAATAATGTCAACCTCATCCATTCACTGTTGTATTTCTTATCCAGTATGGAGAAATTTCACTAATTTTTCATACTAAACCTTATACACGAGCTTAGACCAAAACCAGACAAATATCATCGCCTGTACTTCGTAAGCATCCATGACCAATCGATTAAACATAGAATGACACAGTTTTCGAAGACAAAAACCTACAAGATACTTATTTCACTCCATGTGATCATAAAACTATTAAAGGCTTAAATAGTTCCAGCCATGGCCATAAAACTCCCATATTAAGGCTTCAACATTTGCTTAATCTGCACCCCTTTTATAGCAGACTAGCTAAACACGAAACCCTTAACAGCGGGACGAAATGATGACGATATCAGGCGACAGAAATGACAGCCATATGTACGAGCTTAAGGAAAAGACTTCGAACCATGGATTCAAAACTTCCAGTCCACCATCCCCAAAACATCTAATGAGCAGTCCCAAATTAGCCGGCCCTAAAGAAAACGCATCCGAGCCATTGCTAAAAAAGCTTCGCATCTGACAATATTCCCCAAAAGCATTAAAACGGTAACATGGCTGAAATTGAAGAAATATGCTGCAGACCTGATTAATATCCCTCCACTTTGCAAGCAACGAAGTAGTTAAAGCCGAAATGACGTCATAGAAAATACAAGACAGTACTACCGTTGAACAGCACTTTAAAACCACATTCGAATTGAACCCACAACTCAACAAAAGTTCTCTATAAAACCCAGCCTCAAAAATTCAACTGGCATAAACCTCGAAAGCAGTATCAAACCAGGTCAAAGGGAAAAGAAAAATTCACCAAGCCGCGTCTGTAAAATCCTCAAAACTTTCGACAGAACACATATTTAAAGCTGAAATTAAGTCAAACACAAAACGATCAAATGCTAGAAACCTCAAATATTCAGTAACACCGTGAAAAAGATCGAGCACAGTTGCAGATAAACAAGGAAAATTAAATAGAAAAGCAGACAACAAAGATTGAAAGAAAGAAACAAAATTCAACACAGCCCTATAAAGAAACGCTACAGGCCGCAGTTCGGAAAGATTTCAATCTCAAACACGGCACATACTTTAAAGATTGCGAAGTCGAATCTATCCACTTCGAAATTATTTTAAAAAAGACGAAAAGTTCGGTACCGCACGAAAAAGGCTTTAAAAACAGTAGAGTTTTGTTGAGTTGGAAGACGAGAACAGACTGTGCTGGATTTTGGGGTTATCCACTTGAAAACCGCCTCATTAAACCCTAACCGAAAACACAGCAGAATCCTTAACATAATTACATCAATCGAAGTTAGCCGCCAAATGAATACCCGTCGAAATACCTCGAAAACTTCGCCGCCGCTCCGGCTGCAGGGCGTTTCGCCATCAGAATCGCGCCCAGTGACGTATCGACGACTCGGCCTCAGCTCACTTCTCCTATAACGACCAGCCGGCCGCAGGCGTGCGAAGTCCACCTCTTCGAGAATCACAGCTGGATGAAACGGACGTGCTCCCTTTTCAGGCGGAACTTGGAAGGGTGATCAACGCTGCCCTCTGCCGCGCTTATTCTGCAGAACTGTGCCCTGGCTGTTTGTTGGCATAAATATGATGCATACAAATGTGTATACGTCGAAATAAACCTTGACCTGCATATATTAACTGTGTATACGTCAGTGCCGATTTAGCACTAGCAATTTTCAGGCACGTTGACTAACCACAACTTGTGCTGTTTGATTGTCGTATTCCCTCGTTGTTAACTAAAGAGTAAACTAAACGTGAAAGGTTAAAACCATGAATTAATTACTCTTATATTAAGTGTTATAGTATAGTTTATGGTTCTTCTTAAGGTTAGCAATTTGTTTAATTTCATTTTAATTTCGGATTTATAGTTAATGGTTATTCTTAAGCTTAGAAATTTGTTTAGTTTCATTTTAATTTCGGATCTGATGGATTAAATTTTTCATTTTATAAATTTTTTAGTGTAAAATTTAAAAAATGTTTGCACATCGAAATATTTAATTTTTCTCTATAATTAATAGATCTACGTTGGTTTGATATATATAATCTAAATAATTAAAACAATTTACTTAAAGTTTTATTGTTAAAACGTAAAACCTAATAAGCTTCTCTATTATATAGTAAAATCCAATAAGAATATATACCTCTATCTAGTAAAACCCAATAAAAATATATACCTCTATCTTTGCAAGAGCCGAGGAAATTAGTTATCCTTGGTTTAATTTTACTTTTAATGTTATCATTTTATTTTCTAAATAAAACTCAATAACAATTGTATCTAAAGTAAGTTGTTATGAACATGTAAGAAACATATTCCAGTGAATTTTTGCGGAGGTTAAAACCAACAATTGACACTGAGCAACTCCAATAAATTTTAATGTAGATGAAAAAAATATAAACAAAATGTAGGAATGCATGCACCAAATTTTATTTTTTTGTGCTTGCATTTCTCTTCACACTCAATAGTACAATTTCAAACATGAAGACTATGTAACAAAGTGAGCAAGGCAATTTTTCCCAAGTTTTACCCAAAAGACATGAATCCATGACACTATAATGTATTTGTGTAGTGTGCCTTTATCCAGTGGTTTTCTTTGTTAATCGGATATGAAAATGGGTTTTGATCTTTGTGGTGGAAATTATGATTTACTTTGATCTATCTAAAAGTTTTTGTCTTATTAGACAAAAATACATTTAAATACACTACATTAGAGAATAATACCATGGGAAAAACCATTGAAAATGTGGTGCTTCGAAACCTGTATCCGTAAATTTACTATTTTATCTCAATTTTATTTTAATTATTAATTTTTAATTTTTTAATTTTTTTTAATTTTATTATTTATGTAATTTCACTATTGGAAATACCATGGATTGTGAAAACCTGGAGCCCAAAAACCTCTATCTGTAAATTTACTGTTTTATCTCAATTTTATTTTAATTATTAATTATTAATTTTTTTTGTTTTTTTTTAATTAAATCCCTTAGAGTTGTTTGTCAACAACAACAACATGTATATCTTTATTCATTCAATCAAAATGTCTCTCTTTCCTTATTTGGTTAGGTACCCTAGCTAGCGTAGAGGTCGGTATAATTTAACGGAGTTGTCTTTAGTGCGACTTTTTTACTTTTTGGTGCCAGAATCTAGCAGGAAAATTTGAAGCGAAATCTTGATTTGTGTTATTTAAACTGGCATTTTGACCATATATATGGATTCACCACCTTGAAAAACCCTTAGGGCACTTCGATTGTGCAAGGGTTACCTATCAAGCTTGTGATTTCAATAAATTCCTGCAAGATTTCAGAGAAATTAGACAGGAAAAGCTTCCAAAAAGTCTCACTAAAGACAACTGGTAATTTGACCATTAGAGAAGAATACCATGGGCAAAACCATGGATTGTGAAAACGTGAGCTCAAAAACCTTCATCCATGAATTTACAATTTGATCTCAATTTTATTTTAATTATCATTTTTTTAATTTTAATTTAATTCTATTTTTTATATAATTTTACATTAGAGAAGAATAGCATGGGAAAAACCATGGTTGTGAAAACCCCAAATTATTAATTTTTTATTTTATTTTATTTTTTAATTTTTTAAATATTATTTTTTTTATGTAATTTGACCAAGTCAAAATGTTTACATAACATTTTAAAAATATTGATATATTTAACTTCTACACATAACATCTAACTCCTACAAGCCCCAAAGGATAGCTCAGTTGGTCAAGTACATGTTGCTAAGTACCCGCTTATTAGGAGGTCACGAGGTCAAATCTCCTTGACGCCCTTGGGGTTAGGCCTTGCTAGTTTGGCTGACAAGTTGATCTACCTGGATTTTTCCGTGGATGTAGCGGCCACCAGGTGTCTGTGAACCACCTTTAAAAAACAATTTTTCCGTGGATGTAGCGGCCACCAAGTGTCTGTGAACCACCTTTAAAAAAAACGATTTTTCCGTGGATGTAGCGGCCACCAAGTGTCTGTGAACCACCTTTAAAAAACATCTAACGCCTACACATCTAACATCTAACACACAATGAGAATAAAATCTTTGAAGATCCATAATATTTAAGGATGCAATATATTTAAATAAAGTTTTGTAATTTTAAAAAATATATTTTTATTTATTTTATAAATTTTTGTTTGTTTAAATTGATCTTGTGTAATTTATATAATTTGAGATTTTCACAATTTTGAGTGTGTAGTTCGTGATTTTAGTGTTTGTATTGAATCTATTTATGTATTTAAAAACACATTTTAAACAATGAAAAATCACAATCATGTAAAAATTTGTATCACGAGATTTTGGATTTGGGCCACCATCAAATATTGAATAAAAAAACTTTTGTAAAATGCTATTACTCTAAATCCCACACAAACCAAGTGATAAAGTAACAAACCAAGTGATTAATACTTCATGAATTTTTTTTTTCATTCTTCTTTGTGTCCATTATATTCTACTTTATGTGGATTAAATTTAGATAAAAATTGATTTACTTAAAATTTTATAATTTTTTTCCTCATTATCATATGTCAAAATCATAATTACCCCTTCACACATTTACTCCCCAATGAGTTTTAAAATGTGTTGATTAAAACTTTTAGGTGCAAGTCAACCACTATTTGGTTGATTGAATGGTTAATTGACAGGGGTTTTTCATCGTTGGTCCAATTTTGATTTTTAGAGATGGTTTGTTTGGCATCCTTAGTGACATATGTTAGTAGTGATAACCTTGAGGGACATATGTTATGAGTGTAATTCATTAACTCTAAAACTCAAAACTCAAAATATGAGTGATAATTTATTAATTCTGAAATTTAATTTATTAATTTTAAAATTTAAAGCATGATATTGATATAGATATAGACAAATAGATTTCAATAATGTTATAAGGAAATTTGGCATAAATTAATTCTTAATTTTAACCACAAAATTAAAGGAGTTTGTTAAAAAAATATTATGTTAAAATTTGAAGAAAGATTTGTACCTCTAGAGATTAGAGAACGAGATTCTTATTCATGGATATTTACCCTCACTTTACCATGGAGATTCTTAATCTGTAAATAGAGTTTGTTACAATACCATGGCTAATTGATATCACATTCCCAAAAAACCATAACTCGTTTTATATGACACTTGTTCACATGACATTTATTTTAATGAATTTATTTATTTAAAAGAGAAAAAGGGGCATAATTATTTTGGAAATAATCTCAACCTTTGATTTGTATATACTACTAAGAATATTATAAATATTCCATGGAGGTTAAATCCTTACCATCCACCTAATAATTACTGATAATTAGATTTAAATTATGGAATCCCTTTTCCAAAATAGACATGCCTATCGACATAACTAGGATCATTCTTGGTTGGCCTTGGAAAACAAGATTTTGACCTAATATAATAAGAAAAGACAAGATTGTCATAGACTGGATTAATGCATTTTTATGCAAGGCCAATAATGAAAACAATTGGTCGTCTTTTTGTTTCAAAATAAGTCTTTTATAGTTTCAGAGCACTTTCGTGCTTTAAAGGTTATCCATAAACAAAATAGTATTTGAAGGGAAATGCATATTTCTTCATTACATAGCCCACAAGATTAGGGCCTCTTTTGAGGGAAGTTGGAATTGCTTTGCTTGAAAAGCTCCTAGGGTTATTTAAAAGATTACCTAAAATTTCCTTGATGAAGCAAAACCATGGAGCCTTAGGTAAATGTGGTTTTGAGGTTCTTTTATGTTTATATTCATATCATTTTTTTAATAAATATGATGTTAGTCATGGGTCAATAATGGATTTGAGTTCTTTGCTCCTTGAATTCTCTTAGAAGTTGTAATTGAAAAAGGTTAGGAAAAACCTATAAGTAATGGGAGATTCAAATATCCTCAAATCAAAATTGTGGAATTCAAATTTGGCTTTAAATCCCACTATATCCATAGTGATGGAGGTTAGAAGGTAGTTTACATATATTTCTTTCAAACATATTTTCAAAGAATCAAAATCCCAAGCGAATAAGTTATGAAAACAGGGCTTTTTTTGCAAGAAGCCTTTCAACTTGAATAGGAGTTTAAGGATAACCCATTATGTTCTCACTATTTAAAGTCTATATTTTTATATGAGTAGTTAGACAGTTGAGATTGTAGCTCATATATATGTTTAGTAGTGTCATATATTTAAGGAATCTATTTTTTAGTTTATGGTTAAAGGGGAAAAGGATATAATAACCCTTAGAGAGTATTTTTGTCTTGGACAAATGACTATATAATTTTCTTATAGGGAATTCGAGGGAGTGCTCTTTTTTCCTCAAATATTTCGAGCTCAAATCCCATAGAGACTTTAAAGGTTGGGAAGTTGATTATAACCATTTCAAAATTATTTGAAAAATCACAAAAAGATCAATGTCACACAAATAGGTCTTTAAAAAATGGTAGAGTTTCAAGATGAGAACACACTATGTATTCAACTGAATTTTGGGGTTATCCACATGAAAATCACCTCATTCAACCATAACCTCGAAAACACAGCTAAATCCTAGTCATAATTTCATCAATCGAAGGAGTAATTATATTTAATTGCCAAATGAAAACCTATTGAAATACTTATAACACTTCAGCATCACTTCGCCTATGGGCTATTTCGCTGCGCTATCAAGATCACACACATTGACATATCAGTGATTCGACATCAATGCACTAGTCGTATAAAAACTTATCAGCCACATGAATGCAAAGTTGACGAATTCGAGGATAACGAATGGATGAAACTAGCGTGCTTTGTTTCCAAGCAGGAAGGTGATCAAATGATGCCCTCTATCATGCTTATTCTGCAAAACTGTTCATGCAATTTTTGCGAGGAATATATTGGATACAAAGTGTGCATGCATCGAAAAAACCTTGGCTTGCATATATTAACTATGTATATGTCAGTGTGGATTTAACATTAGAAATTTCCACGAAATTTGACTAAATGATCACTTGCTCATATTGCTTGTCATCTTCTTTATTTGTTTCGAACCACATTGGATGGTTCGAAACACGTTGACATATTTCTTATGATGTGATCTTCACCAAAATTTTTCTCATCTTCTTTATTTGTTAACTAAGGGTAAACTAGCAATTACCCCTAAAGGTGCAAAGGTACACCGAAGGAATAGAAGATTTGGGAAGATTATCTCACCACGAACAAAGCCCATTACTAAATGCATGCGCATAAGGTTTGTCAAATTCTCCAATAGGATTTTCACAAGCTCGTTGGCAAAAGAGTTTGATCAAGACCTTGCGTCCATAGCAAAGCGCCTCATCTTAGGTTGAGTAATTGAAGTCGATTCAATGAAAAGAGGAGCAAACAAAGGTTTGAGGTGTAAGGAAGTAATATTTTAATGGACCTGGCAACAAAAGATCTAGGTAAGATCAAGAATTTGTGTTCAGAGTAAAGCTTGTGCTCCTGCTTTTTGTAATTTAGGTTGGTTATGTTAGAAATATTAAGAGGGAGGTGAATCAACATTTCTCTTCAATTAGTGTTTTTAACTTCACGGAGCATTAATTATCATTAGCATTAGATCAAACATCATTCAACTCACATGAACAATAAACAACATCATTCAACAATGCATAATAATGAAGACAATAGACATAAGATTTTTAGGTGGAAAACCTTCTAAGAGAAAAACCACCAAATGCTTCTTAATATTTGTCTTCAATAAATTTACATCAATTAGGAAACTCCAACTTCCAAGATTTCTAGCTACAACTATAGGAGGTTCTAACCCCCTGGTTTTGATCAGGTGATCATGTCCTAAGAGGAAAAAATGCTCAAATTTTGATTTGCTCAGAATTGGTTGAAACCAGAACGACCGAATAGGCCTTGTCGAAATGATCCTGTCGTCGTGAACGACACTCAAATCCGACACTGTATGTGAAAGTTATTCAAGTTTGAAAATTCACAATTTTAAGCAAAAGTCTAGTTTGACTTGGGTTGACTTGGATTAAAAAAATATTAAAAAAGAATATTCCACAGAATATTCCATGGAATAATCCTTCTTCTTTCAATCATGGTTCGACACTTGGCAACTCCAGATTGCAGTGGGATTTTGATGGCCAATTAAGGGGCGCCACGTGGCCTGTCCGGAGGTCGCCATGTGGCCCAAGACTGAAGGTTTAGTGTGGCAAAATTATACGCACTTCGCAGGAATCGACCCCGGGTCGGGTGGCCGCCAGCCCATAGGCCCGACCAGCCCACCCACACAACAAAACTTAACATTCAAAGGACTTAGGTTCTATTTAAAGTTTGATTAAATGTAGGTTGGGGCGGAAAAGGGTCCAGCCCCTAACCATATGACCCGAGCCTTGGAACCACAAGCTAATCCCGGCGGGTAAACGTTAACCCCGATGATTAAGGGACCACGTGGTCAAATGCGCGCCCGAAGTTGACGGTCACGATCAGCTAACTGGCAGTTAAGTTGGCAGAGCATGCCAAATCTGGCGGAGTTGGCTGAAATGGCAGAGTTAACTATAGTCTCTCCACATTTAGTGGAGTTTTTTAGGCCAAACTGGAGAAAACTTCTGGAGGTCATAACTTTGGCTAGGGAGAACCTTTTTGGACGATTTTTTTTTTTGATTTCGTATCTTCTCATCATTCTGGAGCCATTGGTATAGGTTGCAGAGCCATTGGAGTTCATCTTCAGCCCCGTTTGCTTCAGGGAAGCCAAGAGAGCCATCAGGGCCAAGAGGGAGTTGGAGCTGTGTTAGGCTATGCTTAACCATTTGAAGTGAACCAATAGTCATTTTCAGCTACTTTCAGCATTCCAGAGCTATTGGGACAAGTTTCAGAGGTAGTAGAGGTGTCCTACAACCATTTTAGCTTCAGGGAATCTTTTTGAGCCATAAGGGCCAGTTGGGAAACGGAGTTGTTTTGAATTGTACCTCTCTGTTTGAGGTGAACCAAAGATCATTTCCTGCTATTTTCGACCTTCTAAACCTATTGGAAGAGGTTTCAGATCTATTTGAAGACTTTTAGAGCCCGAAAAGCTTCAAGAGAGTTTTCAGAGCCTGTAGGGCCATTTGGAGAAGGCACTGTATTGGGTAATCTTTCACTGTTTAGTGATTTTGGAAAGGCATTCTTAGCTTTTTCATGTCTTCTGAATCTGTTTTTGCATTCATATTTTCCTATTGAGGCACTTTTACGCTTGTATTAACATTTTGAAGCATTTTAATACAAGAGGACAAGCTCATTTTGGGAGGTTTGATCCAGCAGACGTAGCCCAGGAGGGGTGAACTGCTCATCAAACATTTGTGTCCTTTTATGCTGAAGATATCTTGCTGAACAAATCTGATTGATATGTTAAACAGTAAAAATACATATCTGCGCTTGTTTGCCCCTGCAATTAAAAACACTATTTAACCAAATGAAACATATTGGTTTCTTTTGAAACTTCCAACATATGTTATACACACTCCATATTTGCTGGTGGGACATTTAGAACAGCAAGCTAATTGACCTCACACATAAATTCATAACAGTTACCAAAAATCTCATTGTTTATTCCGCAAGACAAGAAGTATTTTGCACACATTTAAATTAAACAAATAAACTTAACACATAATTAAAAATTAATATGATTAAAATTAATACAAATTCAAAATAAAATATAAATAACCCCAATAAAATATCAATAACTATTCATTAAAACAAAAATTAAAAATTGAAATTAAATAAATAATAAATCAATTGTAATAAATATAATTATAACAATTAATTAAAATGAATATAATATTTATAACAATTAAAAGTAATAACCATTAAAAATTTATAATTAAAATAATTCCAATGTAAAAAACTACCATTAAAAATCAATAACAATTTAAAATTAATAAATATGACAATTGAAAATAATTAGAAAACAAATGGACATAATCATAAGTGAATATGGAATTAAATATAATTATAACAATTAAAATCAATAATTAGGTAAAGAAGAATAGTATATTTTAGAAGTATCATGTGATTATATATTGAAGCCAACTGTAATGTAATATTGAGAATATATGAGCTCTGAGCGAAACCCTACGGATGCCTGCGCACCTGCAGACATTTCAGAACCCTGCACTCTGCTCATACCTGACGGATCACGCTAAGCCGTCAGTTCACTGCTGAAGGCCCTCCATGGCGCAGCCAGCAGGAGGGGCGGGCTCTGCCCCCCCTCCTTCGAATACCCACTCAGACGGCAAGAAGACGAATAATACCCCGCTGACTACTCCGGATACAAACCGCGGAACAGAGCATGAAGGCCAGAGGACCAACGACAAGGAGATCCCTGCAGATCAGCCTGTAGCCACAGACCCAGAAACTGAAAAGTGCCAAAACGCTTCTTCATCACAGCCAAAGGCGACCTCGGCTACATGCATTCCAAAGTCAACAGAACGCATCAGGATAGAACTGCCCAGTCATCGAATCAATGGAGAAATCCAGTACATGCAGGACCATGCCCTGATCGGAAAATTCCTGGGCTTCTGGCCGACAGAAAGAGCCCTGAATGGCTGGATCGAATCAAAGTGGAAACCTAAGGGACAAGTTACGCTGCAACTAGGTCCAAAAGGCTTCTTCACAGCCATATTTAACTGCCTGGAGGACAAAACTAAGGTATTCGAGGGTGGCCCATACTTCTTCAACTCATCCGGACTGTACCTCACAGAATGGAAGCCACGATTTAACCCTGATAAAGAGGACTTCAGTTGGGCTCCTGTCTGGATAAGAATGTACGGGCTCCCTGTGGAATACTGGAAGGAAGAAACGCTTGCAGACATTGGCAACAGACTGGGGACCTTCATCAAAGTTGCCGAGGAAACAAAGAAGCGCAAATACACATCCTATGCTCGGATCTGTGTTAAGATGCACCTCGCCAAGACTCTGGCAGACACGGTAAGTCTCTTTCACGAAGATTTTGAATGGGAGCAAACTCTTGATTATGAACACATCCCTTTCCGTTGCCGTAAATGCCATGCGCATGGGCATCTGTTTAGGGATTGCCCTCTTAATCAGCAATCCAAAGCCTCTCCCTCTGAGAACCAGACAGATTCGGAAGGCTTTACCATAATCCCCAACCGCCGCAGGCACACCAAGAGAAATCAGGCAGCCCCAGAAATCTCTTCTAGATTAGACTCTCGTAACAAGTTTTCCCCTCTAGCCAACCAAGATCCGCCCAGTGAAGAACCTATGGACTCTGTCTTTCAGCCCTCTTCATCCTTCAATCCCCAGACCCTTAAGCATTCAGACAATCTCAGCTCTTTCCAATCTCCCCTTCCACCTTTTGAAGACATCACAAAGGCAGCCTCAGACCCCAGTAACCCTTCTGCCGGCAAAGGGAAATCAATATTAAACTCCAAGAAACCAGACTCTGATATGGACATGGATGCAGCTTTAGCGCTAAGTTTACAGAATACCACAGAGGAAGATGAACAAAACACCCCTAGCAACATGGAACAAGATCCGGAGAACATCATCATAGAAGGCATTGATCTCCTAAAACTTGAAGCAGCTTGTAAGCAAAAAGAATACAATACCATTCCTCCCTGGCAAATAGATCGGCTAGAAGGAGTCCTAGCCACGGTACAGCACAACAAAAATCTCGGCATACAGGGAGGAAGTCCATGGGATATAAAAAAGACTCTCAAAGAAACCAAGAAGAGGGGACGCAAAACGGATCTGCAGAGAACCATTGCAGTGGGAGAATTGCTTATGGAATCAGGGAGATTCCCTAAGCTGACCAAATACTATAAACCTACAGCTCACTTACTATGAAGCTGATCTCCTGGAATGTGAGAGGACTCAACAGCCCCTCAAAAATCAGAATGATCAAGAACTTGATTCAACAAGAAAAACCTTCTATAGTTTTTCTTCAAGAAACTAAAAGCAGCACAATTGCCATGGACAAAGCACGCAACAAAATTTGGGCCGGCAGCGGCTCAATGTCCGTAGACGCCTCAGGAGCTTCAGGTGGATTAGCCATGCTATGGAATCCACAGATCCTTACTCTTTACAACTTCCACGCCACCCATTTCCTCATTCAAGCATCTTTTCATCTTATAGGCACAAATATTCATGGGCACCTTTCCAATGTTTATTTTCCGCAAAGCATTCAACAGAAATTAGATCTGTTGAATACGATCTCTAGTTTAAATGAGCACAGACAGTTCCTGCTCTGGATTTGTGGAGGAGATTACAACATCATACAATCGCTGGAGGAAAAGACAGGGGGACGAACAAGATTAGAAACTGACAGCAAAGGGCTCAGAGATTTTATTCAGGACAATCACTTAATGGACATTCCAACCACCAATGGGATCTTTACTTGGACTAACAAGCGCAGCGGTACCAATCACATCGCCTCCAGGCTTGATAGGTTCCTCCTTTCAGATAATGCAATCCATATAGGAGGCGACTTCAATGCATCAATTTTGCCCCAAGGAGGTTCAGACCATTGGCCCATAATGCTTCAATGGTCTCGGCCTGGTACACGATGCAATAGGCCTTTCCGCTTTGAAGCCTTTTGGCTTACAAACCCAAATTTTAGGCAAATAGTTGAAGAGGCTTGGAAGTCCTACAGGCCACCAGAAGGAGCCAAAATGTATCAATTCCAGCAAAAGTTAAAAAACTTAAAGCAAGTCCTCAAGAACTGGAATAGAACACAATTTGGTAACATACAGGAGAATCGACAAAGGTTGGAAAAGCAAATGGAAGCACTGCAGCAAGACATCATCAAAGAAGGCCGAACGGAGGAACAATCCCAACAAGAGCAAATCCTCTGGCATCAATTAGAAGAACGGAGGAAACAAGAAGAAATACTCTGGCGACAAAAATCAAGAATCAGCTGGCTAAAAGAGGGAGAAAAGAACACAAAATTTTTTCACAGAACAGCTATCCAAAGGCGAATGCATAATAACATAACTTTCATCAACAACCAACAAGGAGAGCGAGTCGAAGCTCACGAAGACATGGAAAAGGAATTAACCAACTACTTTCATGACATCCTCAAAGAACCGGAAGGAAACAGGGACGCAGAAATTCGAGCCATCACTCAGCATATTCCTCGAATAATAACTGATGAGCACAACAACAAACTGCTTCAGCCCACATCTCTAAAAGAAATTGAAGAAGCGATGAACCAGCTCAAGGATGGAAAAACCCCTGGGCCAGACGGTTTCACTGCCAATTTTTACCATGAATTCTGGGAGTTAATCAAAGAAGAGGTCTGGGAGCTGGTGGAAGAATCAAGAAGCATGCATTGGATTCTTCCAGCTCTCAATACTACTTTCATAGCATTGGTCCCCAAATGTGCTGAACCAAGTAAACCGGAAAGCTACCGACCCATTGCTTTATGCAATGTCATATACAAGCTCATCACCAAGGTCATAGCAAATCGGCTCAAACCTCTCCTACCCTTACTCATTTCGCCGGAACAAACAGGTTATGTTGAAGGGCGGCAGATCATGGACGGCATCATCTTACCAAATGAGGTGATTCACTCTCTCAAGATTTTAAAAAAGCCAGGTATGCTTCTAAAACTAGATTTATCCAAAGCATTTGACAAGCTCAGTTGGAACTATATACAAAAAATGCTTATAGCTTTTGGCTTCAGTCACACTTGGACAAGATGGATCATCAATTTAATCTCCTCTCCAAACTTTTCGGTTCTGTTAAATGGTTCTCCTTCTCATCCCTTTCGGCCATCTAGAGGCATAAGACAAGGGGACCCACTGTCGCCTTTCCTCTTTGTCCTCATGGCAGAAGGGCTGGGTAGACTTCTAAAGGCCGCTGTCTCTTCTCAAATGCTCAAAGGCATCTCTGTGCATGGCCTGCCACCTCAATCCCACCAGCAATTTGTTGACGATACCTTGCTATTTGGATACCCATCTTCTCAAGAAGCCTCTGTCTTTAAATCCTTGCTCTCCATCTTCTCCCAAGCTTCCGGAACCTCCATCAATGCATCGAAATCCCAGCTCTATTTTTTCAACACCCCCCCCTCCACTCAAAGGAACATAGCTAGAATATTGCAATTCTCTATTTCCAAGCTTCCTTCGTCTTACTTAGGGGCCCCCCTAGCCGCTGCAGCTATCAAGCATTCCTCCTGGCAGACTCTTCTAGATAAGCTAGAATCCAAACTCTCCCTGTGGACTTACCGGGCTCTCAACACCGCCAGCAGGCTTGTCTTAATTAAATCGGTTCTTCAGGCCATGCCATTGTACCTCTTTTCTCTTTTGGCTGCCCCAAAATGGATTCTAAAATCTATTCGCAATCTTCAGCGTAACTTCCTCTGGGGGTCTTCGGGCCTTAACAGGAAATGGGCGCTTGTAAATTGGCAGAACGTCTGCAAACCCAAGTCAGAAGGAGGCCTGGGCTTACGAGACCCTATCCAGAACAACAACACTATGGGAGCTCGATTGTGGTGGAATTGGATCACCAAGCCCAATGCACCTTGGGCCAAAATATGGCAGGCCAAATATGCACCAGGCAGTCAATGGTCTGATTTAATCCGAATCAATTCCACTACCCAAGGATCCCCCATTTGGAACGCAGCCAAACCACACAGCAAGTTCATTCAAGAACATAGCTTCTAGGAAATTCACTCCGGCACTACGGCAAGATTTTGGGAGGACTCGTGGCAGCAGCTCCCCAGGCTCGACACAGTTTTTCATAAGCCCCTCTGGCAAGAGCAAATGTAGCAAGCACACCTTACTCATGTTAATCAATTTTGGCAACACTCCGCAAGCACCGACTTCAGAATCTGGAAGAAAGCTAGCCTCTGGCAGAGAGCTGGGCAAGGAGAATCTTATGAGGACATAGATCAAGAATTATCATTCAGAAGAATTCGATACTCTACTCTACAGGATCGCCTCAGATGGGGACACATGCCTAAGGGCACATTCACCACCAAAGAGGCACACCAGCTCAGATATTCCGAAAATCAGCCTAATAAGGACCCCATCTGGGAAAAGATTTGGCAACCTGGAATATGGCCCAAAATCTCAACCTTCCTATGGCTGCTCAGCAAAAGAAGAATACTCACATGGGACAACCTGGTAAAGCGTGGATTTGTAGGGCCATCAAGATGCCCGAATTGCAACAGTCATTCTGAAACAATCGGTCACCTCATGGAAACTTGTCCGTTAGCAGTGCAAATATGGAGGAAAGTTGAAAGTTGCAACATGAGATCAGAAGCCAGGACAGAGGATATAACCGAGAATCTAAGGAACTGGGTCAAATCCCACTTCAAGAGTCAGCTTCTCAACTATCTGTGGAGCCTCTTACCAGGATTCATATATTGGACTCTATGGAAGGAAAGAAACCATAGAATTTTCAACAATTCTTCCAGGTCCATTGAGGCCTTATGGCTAATCTTAAACAAACAACTGCAAGAAACGCTGGCCATCAAATCTTGGTCGGATACAGATATGCCAGACTCCCCATTGGAATGCAAGATTCTAAAGGCATGGAACATAAACCTCTCAGCAATACCGAAGGAAAACACCCGAACCTCTAACAGCAGCGCCTCTCCCTCCAGCTTATGCTACCTATAAGTTAAACTTTGATGGGGCAGCCAAAGGCAATCCAGGGCTTGCGGGTTATGGAGGACTCTTCCGAAATCACACAGGAGAGATAATGCAGATTTTCTATGGCTCACTGGGCAAAGACACCAATAATGTAGCTGAATTAGAAGGACTATGGAGGGGCTTATGTCTTGCAGAACAGAACAGATACTTCCCCTTGGAAGTGGAGGGAGACTCCTTAATCCTTATCAATGCTGCCCAAAGAATACAGGCAGGTACGTCAGCTGTTAAGGTAGCCACGAGCTGGAGGCTACTAAGCAGGTTGGAAACTTTGGAGGAAAAGCTACAAACTCCCCAAAGCTTAACCTTCAAGCACATAAGAAGAACAACGAACAAGGTGGCGGACAGACTTGCCAACCAAGGTGCTTCTCAGGGTATTGTATACTTTACAGGATCCCTGGATACCTCCGACGATGATAAGCTTAACAATGACTGCATCTCTCTGGCACAGAAGGACCTCATCCTCCCGGATGCGGGTGCAACTGCAACGTGCTAATGGCATGTGCCATCACGTGGGCAAGTGGCATGCCCGCGGTGTCCAAGGGTACCACGTTAAGAGGATTATTAATATGCATAAAATCAAACAGAGGAAGGCATTAATGCCTGTCATCTCGGCTCGAGGGAGGGGGCTGCAGATCGATGCAATGGAGCGTTTTAAGGAAGGAATGTGCAGGGTTCAGGGGAATATGGGTGAGCATTGCGCAGGTGCCTTGCTTCGCTCAGAAGGCAAAGAGCATAGGAACTTGAGAGGCGTTACGCTGGTTTTTGAGCTGGGAGAACACGCACCCTCCATCGGTGCTGAGACTGTGTTGGTTTTTATTGTGGGAGGAGCTCGGGGTGATTGGGCAAAGCCGCATTCTGCAATGCCGAGGGAGAGGCCGCGGATGGGCAGCCGAAGAGGGGGAACCAGAGGCAGGGCCCTCTCGCAGCAGCAAAATTTCAATTCGCCCTCCTCCTCCATCGAAGTAACTTCAATGCCGCGGAGGTATCAAGGCAGCAATGAGGAGGACAGTGGTTTTAATGGCAGAAATCCAAGTTCAGAGGAGGGTCAGCAGGAGCTCCCTATGCTCAGGTATCGACTCCCCTGCCCTCAAGCTAATTCCACTCTGATAGTTTCTATTTCGGTTGAGCAGGGCATCTCTCAGAACATGGAGGCAGAGCCTCTCCCAGAATGGCCTCGCTCCAGCAGAGAGGAATCTCTGGTCGCTTGCCTTCCGGTTGGGGTAGACACCCGTGAGTTGGCCCCGGGACGTGTGCTCGATCCTGAACTTGTGCGCCCAGCCTCTAATTGTGGACATGATGCTGGCCCTTCAACGCGGGCTGGTCCAAGCAAGCCCGCACTAGAAGGGAGCCCGGACGCAGTCATCCAGCTCTCCGACTCTGAAGATATGCTCCGTTTCGGCTGCCGGATTGAAGAAGCGCCCCAGACTACCGATGATGAATAATCTCGCTCCGGTAACCTCTGCTGTTTTTCTTGGGTTCTCAATGTATGACTCGGCCAAGCGTTATCCACATCTCTGTCAATGTGTCGGCTTTAACTATTCAAGTGTCGAATGTAATTGTTCAAGTGTCAGCTGTAATAGTCCAGGTGTCTGTCGGTCTTTGTATGGGTCAGTCCATGGCCCTGGTATCTGTTATGTTACTATGTGTTCTGTCAATATGTCTTCAGTGGTCAAGCAACAAATTCCAATTTTGAATTCTACTCAATTTTGGAAATGAAAGCAGGGCAAGGAAAGGGCTGATAGGCAAAACTTCAAAGCCTTGCCCATTGTAATCTTTTTGTATCTCTGTTTTGTATATTAATAGATTAGTCACATTCAGAAAAAAAAAAAAATAATAATTAGGTAAAACTAATATAACAACTAGCATTTGCACCTAATGTTGCAAAGGAAACGCCGTAAGGCATAGTTTGTGGAAAAATATTGAAATGTGAATGGGCTTTTTTGAAAGCAAGGGTCGATGTATTTGAGTTTCAATTTGAGGAAGCCATGTCGAAAGGCGTATTTGGGGGTTAAAGTGGCTACATAATGGAATGCAAGTAGTCTTAAATATCCATTGAACTTGTTTAGACACCATCGCATCTGGATTAAAATTGCGTAGTTGAAGGTGAAGGTAAAGGAATGAATTCACGCGAAACGCGAAACGCGAACAAGAATTGGGTATCCATATTGATTTGGATAGGGTTATTTAAGAAATCATTATTCAAACGGGAAATTTAATTAATATGAAGACATATTGAAAACATGTATTATATTCATTGAAATAAATTGATTTTGTTAACAAAATATGTTAAAACCCATTGATAATGAATCGGTTGTGAAGACAAACGATCAAAATGGCATTTGATCTTGAAACATCCTTTTTCAAGTTTCAAATGGAAAATACAAATAGTGAATATAATATTCTAAAGAGCATTGTTCTTGTCATTCCATATTTGAAGTTGCATCAAAAGTTGTTGGAGGCATCGAAGACCTGAAGAAGCAGTGATGAACCTGCAAAATGTATATTTTGTTAGAAGTTGTAATATGTAAATCAGTTGTGGAAATTTATTAGTAATACTTTGTAGGTGAGTTGTCTTAAAATGAATTTGGAATGAATGGAAATGAAGTTACCTTTGCCATGGGGATTTATATATTGTTAGTGGAAGATGCATGGTGAATGATGGCATACTGAACACCATTGGAGATTTATGCGTAGTTGGAGACGCATATTTCTTGCTTTCTATTCTTCTCGTAGTTGCATAGGTGTGCTTTTTCTGAGTCCATATGTCCTGTTGCAAAAGAAAGAAAATATTAGAATGAGATGTATACATAATATAAGGACATTCTAATATTTGCATAATTATTAATAATGATTAAATTTGGTTGTTGTTGAAAGATATCAAAAGGTATGCTATGAAATAGAATGAGCTAAGTAAATAGAGGAAACCTTTTGGTGTTGTTAAAGTATGGGTTGGAGCAGATTATCTGGAGGTGGCATTGAATGGGGCTCCAAATATTTTCACACAGAATCCTAAAATATTGCCACAATCACAACTTACCAACCTTAACATCCAATTTCTGATGCCATTAGTAACTTACTGAATATTCTATATCATAAATGTGAGGTGATAATAACATTGTTTGATGCACAACCAATGCACAATACAGTAATGGTTTTTAACATAATATAATATTTATAAGCAAGAAACCAACTAACAGAATATAGTACATTGTCAAAGGTAAAGGGAAAGATCGCATGCAATATCAAGATTGTTGTCCGCAAGCATTTCCTTCACCAAGCCACATGATTCCCTAGCCAATTTAATTCCAAAAGATAGCCAATTTAATTCCAAAGGCTAAGTCAGTGTTCATAATTTCAATGTCTTCATATAAGTTTAAATCAGGTAGAGATAATGGTGGAGTTAACTTGAGATCAATCCTACATAATTTGGATTTTGGGTCTAGATTATTCCATCAACATCTAAAACGATTCCCTGATTTCCTTTAGGAGACCAAAGCCCAAAAACCACTTTCACATAAATGCTTGCAAAGTTGGAAAGGTAGTTGGAAATGTACTTCGAGGATTAAGACAGATATTCCTAGGCACCCACTAATTGCATGGATGGAATCCTTATTCTAAGAATAAAGAGGGAGATTGTTATTCCTTACCCAAATTGGAAAAGAGGGCAAGGCCTCTCAGAAGGGATCAAATGTTAGGTTGCAAGGTTAGAACCAGGTCCATCTACACTACCAAATTTAGTGGTAACCAAAAGATCTCTAATAGTTTCATTGTATATTTTGAGTATTAATGCCTGAGAATAAGGAAGACATCAAGAAATTTAGCACGAAATGACAGTTGCATTTAGCACAACTCCATTCTAAATAAATCCAAACAAACACTTCCATACAAATAAAATCCAAAGTATCCAAGGTATTAAAATCTCAAAGGCTATCAATCCGATATGAGTATTCAAGACTAGGTCTTAGCAGGTCAAGACATGTGTGCATTTTGGAGGCAGATAATGAGAATTTTGTCAAAGTTTTCTTGTTCTTTTTGTTGGTTTTAATGGTTGATCACCACTAGCTGACTAAAATTTGTAAGATAGTGTTAACTACTGTCAGACTTTTTTTTCTACTCATTTTTATTGTTGTGCAAAAAACAAATCAGATCAGAACAAAATTCATCATTTGTATATTCTTTCTTTTGGTTATAATGGAAAAGTATGTCCACGATATATTGAAATGTATGAATTTTGAAAGTTCTGTTGTGGTGTTCTTTTACCTATTGAAATCAGGTTATATATTCAATGTATTTTTTCCAGTTCTAACAAACCAATATCAAGATTTGAAACTGCTAGGAATCGATAAAAGGACCTTTGCATAATAGGTGGCATAGTTGACCGTGTTTAAAGGGAGGTCGATATATTTTTAGGAATATCTACAATAGATTCAAATTTGCAGGCAGGATATCAACAGTCAAAGAATCAATTTGCAATTTGATGGCAGAGGATTTTCTATCATGGTCCATGGATGAAATAGAAATTAAACAAAAACTCAGAAAGGAGATTAAGGCTGTTACCGGAGATGAAGTAGTCCAGAAATGTCCAGAAATGTCCCTGAAAGTTGAACCGCCCAGAAACAAAGCCTGCATTCATCCAATGAGTGCATCAACATTTGACTGACTGAGAAATTGAACAAAGCTTTAACTAAATCAGTCTTGTTACTTATCCTTGCTACTAAACGACAAGTTCTATCACTCGTTTGAATGGTATATAGTCATGGATTCAAAACAAAGCAGCAAAATGTTGATAATAGAGATGGCTTCAGTTCCTTGTATTTTTACAACAGATTCAAATTTGCAGGTAGGATATCAACAATCAAAGAATCAATTTCCAGTTTGATGGCAGAGGATTTTCTATCATTTCCATTTTCCTTGTCCAGAAATGTCCCTGAAGGTTGAATCACCCAGAAACAAAGCCCACATTCATCATTTCCGATTATTCTATAAATAAATAACTGACATTTTTATATGATGCACAAATCCCTTCGTTGATGAATGATGTTGTTTCAGACTACATAATTAGACAGATAACAGTGGGTTGTACCAAGTATTCTTATAGATTAGTATTTCCAGTTTTTCAATAACTTGTTAATTAAAATTTGAAACTCCAACATGGCCCCCGAATAGTCCTAAATTTTCAAGGAAAATAAGCATTGGAATCACTTGCAATAGCTGTTTTTAAAGTGCCTCCAGAATCATGACATGAGCTCCAGAAATTTTCACGCAGAATCCTAAAATATTGCCACAATCACAACTTACCAACCTTAACATCCAAATTCTGATGCCATTAGTAACTTATTGAATATGGTATATCATAAATGTGAGGTGATAATAACATTGTTTGATGCACAACCAATGCACAATACAGTAATGGTATTTAACATAATATAATAATTATAAGCAAGAAATCAACTAACAGAATATACTACATTGTCAAAGGCAAAGGGAAAGATAGCATGCAATATCAAGAGATTGTTGTCTGCAAGCATTTTCATAATGTCAATGTCTTCATATAAGTTTAAATAAGGCAGAGATAATGGTGGAGTTAACTTGAGATCAATGAGTGAGTGAATCAAGTGCTCTTATGCTAGTATGAGCTCAAGAAATTTTCACACAGAATCCTAAAATATTGCCACAATCACAACTTACCAACCTTAACATCCAAATTCTGATGCCATTAGTAACTTACTGAATATGGCATATCATAAATGTGAGGTGATAATAACATTGTTTGATGCACAACCTCTTCCAAAATATAGTATTCGAAGCAATAGAGGAAAAATTGAAAGAAACAAAGATGTCTGAAAGTTAAGAAAGGCATGAAGAACCATTCAAAGTCAAGAAAATTGGACGCACAAGTCATATCCTTATTGTAAGTTTTCTTTGTTGCAAAAAGACCAATTTATTTCGGAAGAGCCTATTCCAAAATAATTTTAAACAAAATGTCGAGTCTTTTAAATCTCTTCTTTGATTGAAAGTGACATAACGAAACTCATTAAGAATGAAGCCTCAAAGGTAATTGAGATAAAACTTACATTGCAATTGTTTCAAAAGAGCCTCTTCTGTGATTGAAAGCAACATAACGGAACTCATTAAGAATGAAGCCTCAAAGGTAATTGAAATAAACTTTACGTTACAACTGTTTCAAAGGAGCCTATTCTCCCAGAATCAAATATCAAATTTAATACAAATAAAAATATATGGTTGTTATAATAAAAAATAATCAGGTTTTAAGATTTTCTTTCTATGATGTTGATGCAGAAGGGAGTAGATGTGCATGTCGTGTGTCCGCATTGAAATCAAAAGCATCAGGTTCTTAGATTTCGTTTCTCTGATTTAAAACACCATAAATAAGCTCATTAAGATCAAAACAAATATTTCATCAAAGACATGAGGTTCTTGATGTTCCGTTTCTATGACTGACAATGCCATAATGAAGCTCACTAAGATAAAAAATCAACCTCGGGTGTTCTTGAGATTTGGTTTCTGTGATCAAAAACACCGTAATTAAACTCATTAAGATCAAGATTAAAATTCAGATTCTTGAAATTTAGTTTCTATGCCTGTAATCTCCATAACTAAACTCATTAAGATCAAAAATTAGAGTTTAATAAAAGACATGGGATTCTTAAAGTTCCATTCCTGTGATTGGAAACGCCATAATGAAGCTCATTAAGATCAAAATCAAAACGGAAACAACAACAAGTGTTTGATTCCATTTCTGTGGTTGGAAATGCCATAATTAAGCTCATTGGAATGAAAATCGCAATTTAATAGAAAAAGATTTTTTTTCTGTGATTAAAAACGCCATAATTAAGCTCAATAAGGTCAAAATCAAAATTTAATCAAAAGTGGGGTTTTGAGATTCTATTTCTGTGATTGAAAATGGTATAACTAAGCTCATTAAGATCAAAACCATACTTTAATCAAATGCAAGATTTCGTTTTTGTTATTGAAAATGCTATAATTAAGTTAATTAGATCAAAATCAAAAGCATGGGGATGTTAAGGTTTCGTTGCTGTGATAGAAAACACCATAATAAATCTCATTAAAATCAAAATCAAAATTTAATAGAAAGCATCCCGTTTTAAACAGTGTGTTTTTGTGATTGAAAATGCCATCAATATGCTCCAAAATATCATACGCAACGAAAATAATTACCTGGAATTGTGACTGAATGAGATAGGAATCGAGTCTCTTCGACGACTTATCGTTGGGCAAACTACCTCCGGAGAGAGACAAGGACTGGATAATGGGCAAGAACACTCCCCCGGCTCTAGCAGTCGTACTGGGCATTGCTAGGGCAATGAGAGCTTTGCTTATAGTTAACTCGTAGGAAAGCCCTAGAGTGCTCTTCCCCAGCCATTTGACAAAATATATGGCGATTCGATCGCCTAAACCTATCTTCACAAAGCCTCGCGCAAAGAAAAAAGAAATGACGATCAGCCAGATGACCTCGTTCGTAAAGGCGCTAAATGCCACAGAGAACATGAGGGTTCGAGTTATAACTATGAAGATTTTCAGGAATATTTACAACAAATTCAAATTTGCAAGCAAGAAATCAACACACAGAATATAGACAATAATGATATTTTTGAAACAAATCTGATTTATCATGGTTTGAACAAGGTGTTCCGCACCTTCTATCTATTAGAATTTTTAAAAAGTTTTGCCTCCAGGATAAGCCAAGTGGTAGACAGAATGGGCACCTTCCTCAAAACTAGGGGCAGAGTGGGAACCCAAAATAAAGAACAGGAGAATCCCCAATGTATCCCCCACAGACCAATTCCCCTGAAACTTAAAACACAGAATTGGGACGTATTTGGAAAAGGAATGCATACCAGGCTATGTGGCGATTCGATCACCTAACCCTGTCTTCACAAAGCCTCGTGCAAAGAAAAAAGAAATGACGATCAGCCAGATGACCTTGTTCGTGAAGGCGCTGAATGCCGCGGAGAACGTGAGGGTTCGAGTTATAACTCTAGAGATTTTCAGGAATATTTACAACAGATTCAAATTTGCAGGCAAGAAATCAACACACAGAATATAGACAACAGTGATATTTCTGAAACAAATCTGATTTATCATGGTTTGAACCAGGTGTTCCGCACCTTCTATCTATTGGAATTTTTAAAAAGTTTTGCCTCCGGGATAGGGAAAGTGGTAGATAGAATGGGCACCTTGCTCAAAACTTGGGGCAGAGTGGGAACCCAAAATAAAGAAGAGGATAATCCCCAATGTATCCCCCACAAACCCATTCCCCTGAAACTTAAAATAGAGAATTGGGACGTATTTGTAAAAGGAATGCTTTCTTTCTATGATGCTGATGCAGAAGGGAGTAGATGTGCATTTCATCTATCCGCATTGAAATCAAAAGCATCAGGTTCTTAGATTTCATTTCTCTGATTTAAAACACCATAAATAAGTTCATTAAGATCATAACAAAAATTTCATCAAAGACATGAGGTTCTTGATGTTCCGTTTCTGTGACTAACAATGCGATGAATAAAACTGAATGAATACAAAAGAGTTATGAATAATCTTCTCTTGAATATCAAAACCAGTGACTTCTAAAACTCTGGTAGAAGATGCACCCAGATCTGAAAAAGCATTTGCATGATATCAAAGCTTCTAATTCCAAGCCACGAAGGAAACATGCACCCAACAACCAACCTTCAAATAAAGGATCAGTTGTTTTGCAAAACTCGGCCATGCCAAAAACTGAGTATATACCCTTTAGAAAACCAAAAAAATCTCCCAAACTGTTGACAATTTTAAAAAAATTCTCGTGTCTCATCTAATTGAGGCCATTTTTCAAAAACCCCATTGTTTGGAATTTTGAAATTCCCCTTCAATTTCCTGGAAACTGCACCTAAAGTTCATTGTTGGAAAATGCCCACGAAATTTTGATGAGTGGTTTCCAAAAGCAATTTCTCAGTGGAGGGGGAGAGGAGGGATGGGTTCCATGGTATTGAAAATTGTCCAGGGGGTTCTACTATGAACTTGCTGCTGCCACATCACCAATAGTTTTTTTCACTCCCTTTGTTAAACATCGAACACACAGAGGGGGTTCATGATTTATAATAACTATCGATCTGCTATTGTCTTATACTAGATCTACATGATACCCCAAGATTTGATATAGACAGAACTTCAACATTCTCAAATGTTAGTCGGAAACTCGACCAAGATCTTCGAATTCCCTTTATAACAAAAGCAATTGGTTAGCAGACTCAAGATATTTGCTACTAGAATGTGCTCAGAGCCAAAATTATTAAGCTATGCATGCGATGAATAAAACTGAATGAATACAAAAGAGTTATGAATAATCTTCTCTTGAATATCAAAACTAGTGACTTCTAAAACTCCGGTAGAAGTTGAACCCAGATCTGAAAAAGCATTTTCATGATATCAACGTCTAATTCGAAGCCATGAAGGAAACATGCACCCAACAACCAACCTTCAAATAAAGGATCAGTGTGCAAAACTTGGCCATGCCAAAAACTGAGTATATACCCTTTAGAAAACCAACAAAATCTCCCAAACTGTTGACAATTTTAAAAAAAATCTCGTGTCTCATCTAATTGAGGCCATTTTTCAAAAACCCCATTGTTTGGAATTTTGAAATTCTCCTTTAATTTCCTGGAAGCCGCACCTAAAGTTCATTGTTGGAAAATGCCCACGAAATTTTGATGAGTGGTTTCCAAAAGCAATTTCTCGATGGAGGGGGAGAGGAGGGATGGGTTCCATGGTATTGAAAACTGTCAAGGGGATGCTACTATGAACCTGCTGCTGCCACATCACCAATAATTTTTTTCACTCCCTTTGTTAAACATCGAACACATAGAGGCAGTTCACGATTTATAATAACTATCAATCTTCTATCGTCTTATACTAGATCTACACGATACCCCAAGATTTGATATAGACAGAACTTCAACATTCTCAAATGTTAGTTGGAAACTCGACCAAGATCTTGGAAATTCCCTTTATAACAAATGCAATAGGTTAGCAGACTCAAGATATTTGCTATTAGAATGTGATCAGAGCCAGAATTATTAAGCTATGCATGCGATGAATAAAATTGAATGAATACAAAAGAGTTATGAATAATCTTCTCTTGGATATCAAAACCAGTGACTTCTAAAACTCTGGTAGAAGATGCACCCAGATCTGAAAAAGCATTTTCATGATATCAAAGCTTCTAATTCCAAGCCAGGAAACATGCACCCAACAACCAACCTTCAAATAAAGGATCAGTTGTTTTGCAAAACTCGGCCATGCCAAAAACTGAGTATATACCCTTTAGAAAACCAACAAAATCTCCCAAACTGTCGACAATTTTAAAAAAATTCTCGTGTCTCATCTAATTGAGGCCATTTTTCAAAAACCCCATTGTTTGGAATTTTGAAATTCTCCTTCAATTTCCTGGAAACTGTACCTAAAGTTCATTGTTGGAAAATGCCCGCGAAATTTTGATGAGTGGTTTCCAAAAGCAATTTCTCAGTGGAGGTGGAGAGGAGGGATGGGTTCCATGGTATTGAAAACTGTCAAGGGGGTGCTACTATGAACCTGTTGCTGCCACATCACCAATAGTTTTTTTCACTCCCTTTGTTAAACATCGAACACACAGAGGGGGTTTACAATGTATAATAACTATTGATCTGCTATCGTCTTATACTAGATCTACACGATACCCCAAGATTTGATATAGACAGAACTTCAACATTCTCAAGTGTTAGTAGGAAACTGGACCAAGATCTTGGAAATTCCCTTTATAACAAATGCAATTGGTTAGTAGACTCAAGATATTTGCTTTTAGAATGTGCTTAGAGCCAAAATTATTAAGCTATATATGCGATGAATAAAATTGAATGAATACAAAAGAGTTGTGAATAATCTTCTCTTGAATATCAAAACCAGTGACTTCTAAAACTCTGGTAGAAGATGCACCTAGATCTGAAAAAGCATTTTCATGATATCAAAGCTTCTAATTCGAAGCCATGAAGGAAACATGCACCCAACAACCAACCTTCAAATAAAGGATTAGTTGTTTTGCAAAACTCGGCCATGCCAAAAACTGAGTATATACCCTTTAGAAAACCAACAAAATCTCCCAAACTGTTGACAATTTTAAAAAAAATCTCGTGTCTCATCTAATTGAGGCAATTTTTCAAAAACCCCATTGTTTGGAATTTTGAAATTCTCCTTCAATTTCCTTGAAACTGCACCTAAAGTTCATTGTTGGAAAATGCCCACGAAATTTTGATGAGTGGTTTCCTAAAGCAATTTGGAGGGGGAGAGGAGGGATGGGTTCCATGGTATTGAGGCACTTCCAATACTTCTATTGTATTTAAGGAAGGCATTTTATAAATATAATAACAGACAATTGATCAGCTATTATTTAAAAAACAAGATTGTGATCATACAATAATGGAAATACCGATATCTGCTTTCATATCATTGTTGGTAAATCAAAATTAAAGCTAATGGAGAAGGCAAAGCAATAATCAAATACCTCAGACGTTCAGCATCAGTCCTGACATCAATTTTCTCCGTCTCTCGGTTTATCAAATTGACAATTCGAGCAGTATATGTAGTAATTGCACGTAGCAATTGTGGAGGACTCCTGAGCAAATTTAGAGCAATATCCTTCACATCATTTGGTATTTCCCCATCCAAATCAATAACTAGCTTCTCAGCATCTAGATGTGCATGTCCCTGAACACCACCCCCATCATAAGCCGAAAAACTGTTCTGTATTCTTTCAATGAGATGAGCTGCAAGTGATTCACATGCCTTTCTAATGCTCCTTTCCTGTGCTGTTTCAATAAGAATGAGACCATCCGCTGGCTTGTTGCCCTTAATTGTGGCATAAACTGTATCCTGCTCGTTACGGGCACGCAGAATGTCAGGGGTTGCATCTTGCCCACTGCCAACCCTCACTCGCTGTGCATCCCTTGCTTGATCAACATAACGATATAGTCGTCGCTGATATTCTGCAAAAATTGTTGCATGTTTCTTCACATCGCTGGTCATAAGCTTCAAGCATTACCTGCTTATGCCTAATACAAAAGAAGAAGAAAAATAACAGTCAATCGCTCTGTTCACACATATAGTTATCAATTTCGCGGGAGAAAAAAAGGTTCTTCGAAAATTATCTCTTCAAATTCTAATCCGCACAAGGAAATTTAATATAGCGACTCCGGACTGTATCCAATTCTAACAGTTTGAAGGTCAAAATTTGAAAGTGATCACTTTGACATTAAACGCAAGTAAATCAGCTATGCCATCATGGCCCCTATTGCTGATGTAGTTTCAACTTGTGTTTTAATGGCAGTTAGGCATGGGCAGTGCCCTGGAAACTCTGTGCGGTCAAGCTTACGGAGCTAAGCAATACCACATGCTGGGAGTATATATGCAACGCTCTTGGATTGTGCTTTTTGTTGTTGCAGTCCTCCTCCTACCAATTTATATATTTTCCACCCCCCTTCTCAAGTTGATGGGTCAGCCAGATGATATTGCTGAACTATCCGGATCAGTTTCAATCTGGTTCATTCCTCAGCACTTTGCATTTGTATTTATGTTTCCGATTCAGAGATACCTGCAGTTACAGTTGAAAAACATGGTCATTGCCTGGCTTTCTGTAGCTTCATTGGTGCTTCATATTGTCCTAACCTGGCTTTTTATCGTTAAATTGGAAATGGGACTTGTGGGAGCAGCCATTACATTGGATTTAGCGTGGTGGGTGCCTGCAATTGGTCAATTTCTTTATGTTACTTGTGGAGGTTGTCCCCATACGTGGACCGGGCTTTCCAGAAAAGCATTCAGAGACTTGTGGCCTTTTCTCAAGCTCTCCGTCGCATCTGGTGTGATGCTATGGTTAGTTGAACACACCACAACTCACTCTTGAAAGGATTCCTATTTGATTGATTCTAATTTCAGCGCAAAAGGAGCTCACATTATTTGTTTTATCTTCAGTTTAGAGAATTGGTATTACAGGGTGCTGGTCCTCCTCACAGGGAAACTAACAGATCCTCAAGTTGCAGTGAATTCCCTTTCTATCTGGTAAAACCTGCTTCTCTGTTTCTTATTAGAATGATGCATGGTAATTAAATTCACATTCTAATATTTTGAGACTTGAACTTCGTTCCTTTCAGCATGAACATCAATGGCTGGGAGATGATGATACCCCTTGGATTCTTTGTTGCAGTTGGGTATGCTCAGTGTACTATTATTTTGGATGGCACCTAATGTCCTTTTTTTAGAATTTGAATGGGTTTCTTTTTGTCTGTTATAGTATTATCTATTTAATTTAGACTTAGGTGTAATTTGAAGTTGATTCTTGCAGAGTGAGGATTGCCAATGAGCTAGGAGCTGGAAATGGCAGGGGAACCAAATTTGCAATAATTGTCTCTGCAACTACATCAAGTGCAATAGGTGTTGTATTTTGGGTTCTCATTGTGGTCTTCCGCCAGGATTTTGCTCTGTTGTTCACAAGCAGTTCTGTCATCAGAGACACGGTTTCTAGAATGGCGATTTTGCTGGCGTTTACTATTCTCTTCAACAGTGTTCAGCCAGTACTTTCAGGCAATGCACTTGCTTTTCTCGTTGACTCCACTTTGCCAATTTTTCAGAGTAGGAGATTAAAATTGATATGTGAGATTTGAGGTTAAAATTGATCTACTAGAATTTATTTATATCCAACTTAATGAAAAGTTGAAATCTCTTCCATTTAAGACCACACTTATTCTGTTTCGTGCAATAATGTAAACATGCCTGGATGTCATTATAGTTCCTAATAAAGAACCATTTCATCACCAAAAGTATCACCAAAGGTTTAAGTTCAGAAAGGGATCAAATAAATCAAATGCAAACTTGTGAATACTTAAAAAATTAAAAGTTGTGAGAATAAAGGGGAAAAACTAAAATAAAAAAACAAAAACAGATGCAATAGCAAGTAAATTAGAGGTTAAGACTGAATGTGCATTTCTGGTTCGAAACGGTTTTCAGGGGTAGCTGTTGGATCAGGGTGGCAATGTTATGTTGCGTGGATCAACATTGGCTGTTACTACTTCATTGGAGCTTAAAAAGATCATAGTGTCAAGGCCCTTCTGAACATATCGCATTAATTAGCATATTCGAAACCAGGATATTCCTAATATTTAACAGAATAGCTTAATGTAAACACGCTGCAAGATCCACAAAACTAATTTGATACAGAGACTTTTCAGAAGTGACAGAAATTAACCAAGAAACTAACTTGAATAATGTAATGTTCTCATAGAACAAGGTAACGAAACCTAGTCTGATTTTAGAAATGAATCAACAACACAATAAATTTTAAATCTGTACCTATAATTTGATTTCTCATCGAGCATTCCTTTGCGTTCAGCTTCTTCCCTGGAAGCTTCAAGCATCTGTCCCTTCAATTCCTTCCTCTGCCGCTAAAGGACGTGGCGTAGTCTTTCTACCTCTTTCTCAGTCGCACCTCGTTCTGTAACCGATTCAACGATTCAACGGATTCATACCGGTTTTTTCCAATCCAATGGCCGTCACTCTTTCCATCGTCTAACATCGGAATCGAAGGCTGACAAAGTTACAGCTGGCATGGGAGGGGAGTTTGTTTCAGAGGGAACGCCTTACGGCATAATTAATATTAATGACAGTTAAAATTAATAATTATAACACTTAACATTAATAATTAATTAATTAAAACAAATACAATAAAAATAATTAAATAATTAAAAGTAATTAAAATAAAAATAATTAAATTATAACAATTAAAACTAATATGACTATTATAACAATTAAAATAAATACAACAATTTAAACACAAATAAATAAAATAAATTAATAAAAATAACCCTAAAAGAAATTTATATAACCATAATAGTCAGATTAAAAAAAAAATCAATAACAATTTAAAATTAATAAATATGACCAAAAAAAATGGATATAATCATAAATGAATATTGAATTAAGTATAATTATAATAATTAAAATCAATATTTAGGTAAAACTAATATAACAATTATAAAAATTAATATTAGTGACAATAAAAATTAATAATTATAACACTTAAAATTAATAATTAATTAATTAAAATAAATACAAATAAAATTAATTAAATAATTAAAAGCAATTAAAATAGAAATAGTTAAATAATAACAATTAAAACTAATATGACAATTATAACAATTAAAATAAATACAACAATTTAAACACAAATAAATAAAATAAATTAATAATAATAATCCTAAAAAGAAATTTATATAACCATAATAGTCAGATTAATAAAAATAAAAATAAATTAATAAATAAAATTAAAAAATAAATAAATTAATTAATAATAAATTAATATAATAATAAATTAAAAATAAATAAATAAATATAATAAAAATAAAATAAATAAATAAATAAATTCTAATATCTGTCGGCCAAGCATCTCATATATATATGTGAAGAAAAATTGAGAACAGTCTTTCAAATAATATCTCAGATCCTGAAGATGAACCATTGTTGCTGGTTCGAAACGTCGATCAGAAGGAAATCTAATGCGATGTATCCGGAAGATAATATAAACAAATCTTTTGATGTTAGGTGAAATGCTTTATCATGAGGATCCTAGGTATTTGACCTAAAAGGTGACCTATATAAGATACAATACAATACATCATCATCATATTATTTTCATGATCTAGCTGAGGCGGGCATCCCCATGCTTAGATTTATAAATTCATTTTCATGTACATAGAACAGAAAATCATCTGCAGTTGCAAACTGGTGATTCTTCATATGAAGAGTCATCTTCCCTGGCTTAGATGACTATCTGTGCAACTTCTGTGTACATTTGATGTCCTTATATTCCTGAATATATTGCAGCCCAGATGGTTGAAACTAGATCCGGGGTCTTCAAAACTCGTTTAATCTTCGCCCGATGTACAATTCGATCCATGTGAAAAGATGTCCTGAAGTCAAACATGGAAAGACATCGCCTGATTACCAGCCAATAATGTAAGTCGTTAACAGGAACGAGAGGAATCTTCGATAATGATAATGACCCTCAAGGTACTACAGTACAATTCACATGGTGTGAATATATGATCCAATGTCAAACAACGCGCAAAATCTTTCGGTCAAAGGCCATTGATGTAAACCTGTCGCTAGAAGTGAGAAACTTGCCATTGAGGCATGCAAGCTTCAAAGTACTGAAAGGGTTGTTTCTAAGTCAACTTCTTGGATAATGAGCTGATGTCGACAAGAAGTGGCCCGTCGTAGGAGGGCCTTAATGTATCCCACATCTACGACACGAAATGAAGCAAATGATTTTCTGGAGGTGAAAAACGATCTGATGATACAAGGTTCAGGAATGGCGGTCATGAAAAATGGAGGGTGAAGTTATCGCAGTGGATGAGGTATTAACTAGATGGTGAATTCCCTGAATGACTTCTCTTGAACATATCGGCGACACCGAGATGGATTGGTAGTGTTAACCAAAAAAGATGGAAGGTACGGAGGACCAATGGTGATATGACTAGTGAACAGAATAACCCAACCTGACTCAATCATGGTGATGGAGTGAAAGTGTCATGTTCAAGAGTGTCTTGCTACCAATAAAATTCTTCAAGTTTTCTTCCCTTTTTCCCCCAGTCACTGCTGACCAGTACCTCTTTATTTTTGTTAAGCTTGAGGAGGATAACATATGCTTGTTCTATAATTTGCCCTTTGAGCAAACCTGTCTCTATGTTTTAGTGAGCCTAGCGACAGTGAAACTCGTTCTTGTCTGGGTGGACAAGTTTGTCACTATTGTTTTATCAATTTTAACGACAAACATAACTAGGTCCTTTTCATGTTTAGAGAGTTTGAAAAGGGACGAAAAGGAAACTCCAACAGTTCTTTTTCGTAGCATAATCCATTAAGTCTGAAAAAGATTAAAATAATACAAAAGGGATGTCTTTTCCGATCACTTTAGCGAGCCAAAAAAGACAAGCACTTGAACTTTTTCATGAGATAATCCCTCAGGTCCAAAAAGTTTAAAATATACAGGAGGGATGGCACTTCCAATCACTTAAGCGAGCTGGAAAGGCCAATAGCTCGACAATCTTTTCATATTTAGCAAGTTTGAAAAGAGTTTAAAGGAGACTCTTTTTTGAGGAACGAGTGGCGTTTCAGGGTAGCAACTAGTTCCCGGTAAGCTTGGAACCTCTCAAAACATGGTAATGTGAAGAGGGTGGCTAATAGGACCACTCGTCGCAGCTGTTCCTCAAAAAGGTAAACAATCAAGTGGAAGCGTATGATCGACCAAAAGAATGGAGGTGATGGCAGGAACACAACTAAGCTTCAAAAGGTTGATAGCAGGGCAATCACAAAGGTTATTTACCGAAGGTGGGTTCATTTTTTAACGAGCTTGAACTCTGGGGGAACATATGCTCAGAGAGTGCGGGTTCATTTTTTAATGAGCTCGAACCTTGTGGAAAGTATCCTGAGTTAGGTGGGTTCATTTTTTAATGAGCTCAAACCTTGCGGAAAGTATGCTCAGTTTCCTTTTTATGTAAGCTAGGAACGACCAAACTAAAAAGCTAGAAAAACTATTAAAGCTAAGGAACTACTAAGGTTAGGTAGGATGGTTTCATCCGTGGAACGGTTCAAACACTTCCTTTGCTTCATCTGTGGCGCAGAAAAAGGTGAATGGTGGATCAGACCAATCACCTAACCTAAGAAGTTGAAAAAACTAAAAAGCTAAAAAATGAAATTGGTCATTTTTCGCTTGCATAAAAAGGTTTGCATGCCCCCAGGCATCGAGAAAAGGAGAGTCTCCAGTAACCATATGGGAATCACTGTGGTTAAGCAGGATTGTTTTTTTCAGCGATTAGACAAAAACACTTCCTTGGCTTTGTTCGCCAATTAGACAAAGGTGAGTGGTGTGTCAGACCAATCACTTAACTTACAGGGACATTCATATGGTAGGATGGTTTCGTCAACGGTTAGACAAAACACTTCCTTGGCTTCGTCCACAGAGTGGAAAAAAGTGAATGGTGTGGGATGGCACTTCCAATCACATAACCTACAAGGAAACCTGTCTTTTCAGCTGGGTTCGTTCACCAAATGGACAAGGGTGCATGCCCCCTAAGCTTCATTACATTCACCAGACTACTTGTAGTAATTAGGTGGATGGAATGAAGGTTGAAGAGACACTCTTGACACAAAAGGACAATTTAGAGATGATGTTTGACTTGAAACTGTGTTTGAACTAGGAAATGAAAGCTGGTCAACAGTGACAATTTTTCCTTCATGCGGGAAACACATCACTCAAAAGAGTGTTGAAACAATAGCTTCCATGTTGTAAACATAGTCACGTCTGAGGAGTAGATTGTAATCTAACAGTTCTTGGACTACCATCACGTTCAAGTGAATGGTTTTCCCTCTCAAAGTTATCGGCTACTTAGGAAGGATCCCTAATGGTCGAGTGGTTCCTTTGTTAAAGCCTGACAAATTCTGTGTAACAGGCATAAGCGATGGCAAACCAAGCGCGCTCCAAGTAGTTGAGGAAAGGATACTCACTGATGCCCCTTCATCTATGATAGTGCCAGACATGATCATTTTGTAAACTTGTACTACGATCCGGAATGGTACATTAGAAGGAAGTTAGGATCTCGCTAGTCGATTCCAATCAAAGGAAGTAACTAGACTGCTTGGGGGGGGGGGGGGGGTACTGAATAACGTGTTGAATGATGTGCTTGATGTCATGGAAGGTGTAGTTAATTGCCCTCTGAAAAGTTGCCCCTCTGTTCTTCAAACCGAAAGGTAATTTGCGATATGCTAATGTTCCCCACGGACATATAAATGTAGTCTTTGACTAGTCCTATGGGCGGATATTGATTTGATTGTATCTGGAAAATCCATCCATAAATGAAAAGATTTCGCATCTGGCACATTCATCAATTATCTGGTCAATGAAGGGTGTAGGATAGTTGTCCTTTTTGTATTATTTTAATCTATTTCGGACTTAAGGGATTATGCTACGAAAAAGAACTGTAGGAGTTTCCTTTTCGTCCCTTTTCAAACTCTCTAAACATGAAAAGGACCGAGTTATCTTTGTCATTAAACTCGATAAAACAATAGCGACAAACTTGTCCACCCAGATAAGAACGAGTTTCATTGTCGCTAGGCTTGCTAAAACATAGCGACAGGTTTGCCTGAGGGCAAATTATAGAACAAGCATATGTTATCCTTCTCAAGCTTGACAAAAATAAAGACGTACTGGTCAGCAATGACTGGGGAGAAAGGGAATAAAACTTGAAGAATTTTATTGGTAGCAGGTCGCTCTTGAACATGACACTTTCACTCCATCACCATGATTGAGTCAGGTTGGGTTATTCCGTTCACGGTCATATCACCATTGGTCCTCCATACCATCCATCTTTTGGGGTTAATGCTACCAATCCATCTTGGTGTCGCCAATATGTTCAAGAGAAGTCATTCAGAGAATTCACCATCCAGTTAATACCTCATCCACTGTAATACCTTCACCCTCCATTTTTCATGACCGCCATTCTTGAACCTTGTATCATCAGATCGTTTTTCACCTCTAGAAAATCATTTGCTTTGTTTCGTGTCGTAGATGTGGGATACATTAAGGCCCTCCTACGACGGGTCACTTCTTGTCGACATCAGCTCATTATCCAAGAATTTGACTTAGAAACAACCCTTTCAGTACTTTGAAGCTTGCATGCCTCAATGACAAGTTTCTCACTTCTGGCGACAAGTTTACATCAATGGCCTTCGACCGAAAGATTTTGTGTGGTGTTCAACATCGGATCATATATTCACACCACGTGATTTGTACTGTAGTACCTTGAGGGTCATTATCATTATCAGTGATTCCTCTCGTGCCTGTTAACGACTTACATTATTGGTTGGTAATCAGGCGATGTCATTCCATGTTCGACTTCAAGACATCTTTTCACATGGATCAACTTGTACAACGGGCGAAGATTGAACGAGTTTTGAAGACCCCGGATCTAGTTTCATCCATCCAAGTTGTGATATATTTAGGAATATAAGGACATCAAATGTACACAGAAGCTGCACAGATAGTCATCTAAGCCAGGGAAGATGACTCTTCATATGAAGAATCACCAGTCTGCAACTGCAGACGATTGTCTGTTCTATGTACATGAAAATGAATTTATAAAGCTGAGCATGGGAATGCCCGCCTCAGCTAGATCATGAAAATAATATGATGATGATGTATTGTATTGTATCTTATACAGGTCACCTTCCAGTTCAAATACCTCGGATCCTCATGATAAATCATTTCACCCGACATCAAAAGATTTACAACTTCATGCTTTAGGGGGCAACTGTTATAGACATATTTGGGCACTGCAACCCCAATCTTATATGTCGATAAACCAAGGGCTCTTTAACCCCTAAAATTGTTTTTTCATACCCTAAAGGATCATGGTCAACTGATTACATCATTCCCCAAAAGTTCCACCTGAAAAACCACTCAGAACTGACCAGAACTGGACCATACTGACTGCTCCACTGTCAGGGTGAGATGCATACTGACTTCTACACTAGCCAGGTGTGATGCATACTGAAGAGGCCTTCTATGGGGTGCGATAAGTGAGGATGGACAAATGTCCGAGACAGTTTGCTAAGTGGATGCTCATGAAATCTTCCAGAAACTTCTCATATGACACTTGCCTCTCTAAATTCGCCAAGGGATGATTAAGAGATCTAAGAAATCTCCAAGTGGAACCAAGAACAACAAGTGGAATGACACTAATAAAAAACCCAGAGATGACTCACACCCTTGTAGACATCTATAAATGGATCCCTCATCTGAGAGATCTAAAGGCTGGAATTTTGTAATTTGTAAGGAAGTGTTGATAGTTTGTCTTTGAGAAAGAGCACTGTATTGTTGGGTGATTTTTATTTTTTACTAGAAACTGTAAGGGCTTTTTTAGATGGAGCCTTTGCAGTTTGCATGCTTAGAACACCAATTACACCATCACCGGCGTGAGAGTCCCTGTAGAAAAATCTAGTGTTGATAGTTTAGTCGTAAAATCTAGTAACTATCATTTTCATCGAAGGTTGGGTGATTCCTCTTCTTTGATACGACAAGTGTTAGCATGGACTTGTGCTCCCCGTACCGTCGAGTATATATTGGGAGACCACAATAGGTTTATATCCTTTATCCATAGGAAGCTGTGTCTGCCGCCCTATCGATCACAATGCACTGAACACAACATTCGGGAAGATTGATTGCCGTACGTAAGTTCTTGGTAATGTCTCTTTAATTTACCACCAAGGTGTATTTTGTAGTTTTGCGATTGGTTTGGTAATCCCTATGTCTAGATTTCCAGAGTAGTCACTTTCGTTCCTTTTCGACTCCCTAAAAGAAAAGGTCCATCTGAGCACTTGTCACTTCAGGCTCATTAAAAATCGAAGGGGACTAGAGTCATCTTTAGCTTTTTTTCTACTCTTAAAAATTGAAAAAGCAAAGTTGTGTCAAAGCATCATTAAAATTTATTAAAATTCGGAATAACATTTTTTCCCCTTAATTTTGAGTTGATCAAGTAATCCGCAATCGTGGAAGAAAGCCAATCAAAACCTCGTCGTTTGTGGAAACTAGCGAGTCAACCATCTTTGACTCCGGAAATGAAGCCATTCCGGGAAAAACGGTCTCGTTTAACTGAGTCCAATTCACCTGATTTATTTGAAATTTGTGTTTCAAAACCGTCAGAGACTACAATTACTCTGATCATTTCTGGTACATCTACCTTTAGAGAAGAAGTTCTGCAGTTGCAAGAGGACATTAGAACTGATCCTAGTGTAATGGTAGACACTTCTATACCTGAAGAAGCTCTAGCTAGAGTTGATCCAGGGACCGAAGTTCACTTACCTGAACATCTGGAAGTTGAGTTCCAGAATTCAGAAGGTGTCACCCCTCTGGTATCTATCACTGTAGAAGCAAGATCTTCGGCTCCAAAAATATTTTACAGACCTGATGGTCTACCTCTTCCACCTGGATTGATTGCAATATAAGAGATAGTAGAGGATCTTCCATCTAGCACCCCATTGCATTTTGGAAATGGGATCCATTTATATCCTTCTACTCCTGAAGTTAGTTCTTTTAATCATCCTTCATCGCAAGTTCCTGTCGAATCGCTAGAAAATCTTTTGGATAGACTAAATATGTCTGAGCAACCATCAACATCTAGGACTGTATCATCTGATACAGCTACGGTAGAGCTTCCTGTTGCCATTCCTACGATGTTTGCTGGTATACCATCTGTCCCAGCTAGTTACCAATCACTAGCTGGAGTCCACTCAGGGGTTGTTTCGATGACATGGTCTGTTCCTATTTGTTCATCCAGAGTCTCATCTAGTATTTCTTATGTTGAAACTCAGCAAATTGATCCTGTATGCCAGTACCAATTTGGGCAGACCAGTCTTCAAGGACCAATATATCCTTTGAGCACTAGATTGCTGCCATATGGAGGGCAGTATGCTTTTTCATTGTTCCCTCCTGGAGAACAACCATATGAGAGTTTACAACAAAATTTAGGTCAAACTAGAATTACATCCAGTGGTTGGGTACCAATAATGCCTCAACAACCAAGGGTTGTATACTCAATGCAACTGGTCCAACCTGTGTCGAATATTCCCACTACACCTGCTATTGTGACTGTGTCGCAAGTACAAGCACTGCCTGTTGTGTGTCAATCTCAAGTCTCTCAGGTTGCAATACAACAATCTCTTGTCTCTACGGCTCAATCACAACATCAGGTAAGTGCTTCTTTACCTGGAACGACTCAGGCTCAAACGGGTGTTATCACACCACATCTTGGTCAATCTTTCAGTATTGGGCAATAGCAAATGGTCCAACAACCATGGCTGGTGCAATACCAACAACCGCAATTCCAGCAAACCTACCGAGGATCTGAGCAACAAGGCATTGTAGGTAATGAACAACCAAATTTTCAAAACGGTTATCAACAACCATACTATAATGGTTATGTCCAACAACCTTATCAAAATTACCAACATCAGATACATTATGTTGGTATGCAAAGACCTACTGCTTAGGCGATTCCATCTTATCCTAGGTATGCTTCACCTAACCTGAATCAACAGTTGCCTTTTGTAGCGACTCTAGAATTACCAGATTTGAACCGGTTGACGAATGATCCAATTGCATACACCCCTTGGTGGCCAACAATTCCTCATAAACTTCCCTATGATATTCCTAAATTCAATGGAAATCCAGGTGAAGATCCATCGAATCACGTAATGACCTTTCATTTGTGGTGCTCATCTAACACCCTGAATGATGATTCGATTAGGCTTCACCTTTTTCAACGAACGCTAACTGGTTCGGCAACAAAATGGTATATTGAATTGCCTAGAGCTTTGTTTGATAACTTCAGCGCCCTTGCCACTACTTTTCTAACCCACTTTCAGTTACCAATAAGGTACGAAACGGGGACAGAACTCCTTACCAACTTTAAACAGACAATAGCCACTCACATATCTGATCATATTCATGAGTGGCGACGTCGTCGTTGAATGGTAAAGACGTATGTTCTTGATCAACTTCTAGCTGAGTGGTTTATTAAGTCATTATTGCCTTCTATTACTGAGGATGTGGCTAAGGGAGGAGTTGTCACTGAAGAGCAAGTCATTGCTCGTGCACAATATTTAGACTTGATCTATACTCAGTCTAGCACACTCTACGACAAAATTCCTAATGCTCCTAGACTAGAATTTTCCATTCCTCCCCCTCCTAAATCAAACAGGGACTATCACGCCAGTGATGGTGTAATTGGTGTCTCAAACACGCAAACCGCAAAGGCTCCATCTAAAAAATCCCTTGCAGTGTCTAGTCAAAAAGCAAATGACGGACCTATTGCCTCGAAGATTAATGTCATGTCATCTGACAAGGGAAAGAATCTAAAGCAACTAGGGGGCAAGAAGAAAGGGAAAAACAATAAGAAGAAACAGGAGAATTCAACTCCTGAAAAATCTTCTGAAAACCCTACTGGGCAAAAGAAACCTAGTCGACCATGTTTCATATGTAATGAGGACCATTTCACAAAGAATTGTATGCATCGAGCTGAGGTCACAAAATTTTTAAAGACTTCAAGTACCTTAGCGATGTTGACTGATCCGTTTCCGAACCCAGAAACTGGTTGCTATCGATCATGCTTCCCCATCCTAAGTGCTTATGCTATCCATCACGAAACAACAAAATGATGCTTTGATATCGACAAGGAATAAAGATTATGGGAATCCACCGTCATCGAACAACAAGGCTACAGATCAACCTAGTAGTTCGACAACAACTTTGCTAGAAGTTGTTCCACCCATCATTCCTGAACTAACTATAGAGCTGCCAAAGGGAGTAGTACATAAATCGACATTTAATCCTCGTGCTCGAGCAGCACAAAATTATAATATAGTGGAGGATTTGGCTCAATAGGTGGGATTGACCCAGCGGATTCCAATCTTGTGGCCTTTAACCATAAAGGATATGAACCTCAGTTACCAGCCCAACTCTCTTTCCTTATACAGGTAAAATCCCTCAATAAAACTATTCATCGAACAATCATTGATGAGGGGGCATCTACCTGTATTATGTCAATGAGTTGCTGGAAAACATTAGGCTCACCACCCTTGTCACGATCATAAACGACATTAAAAGCATTCGATGGAAGAACATACATGTCGTATGGGATATTAAGTAACTTGCAAGTTGAACTGGGGGGCAAGACAATAGAAATTGAATTCGAGGTCATTGATGGAATCCTTGACTACAATATCTTGCTAGGAAGGCCCTAGATTTATGCTATGGTCGTTGCTGTGTCAACATATTTTAGAAATATTGCATTTCCCTTCCCAGGTGGAATTACAATCATCGACCAACTAACCTTTTTCCCCAATAGTTCACAAGCTACTGGAAGCATTCCATTGATCCCTGGAAGTTCTCAATCGCTTCAACATGTCAGAGTAGGTCTCCTAAAAGACCCTTCCTTAATGGGTACTTTTGCCCTCCCGCCTCCAAGTAATCTGGCAGAAGTGGCCACAGTGGAAACCTGTCATATGATATCTTCTACGTCATCAAAGATTAAGAAGAACTCTAATCATTTTGATAAAGTGGATCATCATGAGATGTTTCCCCCAAGCCCCATAGAATCTTTGTAGCAATCAATTTTCTGGGCCTAGGTGGCGAACCCAAATCAACACTCAGCGAGTGTTTGGATAGATAGGTCTCTAGAGTATGGTACCTCTTCCAATCCTTGGTCTCGTATACATTCTACAGACGAAGGAATCATTCAGTCTATGATGATAGGAGAGATGTCGTGGGAAGATTACCACCATCGTTCCAACCGTCAAGATAATAATGAAGATTATTCAAGCAACCTTAATCATCTTTCAGGCTTTGATTTTCTATCATATACTATAAATACAGTGGATTCTGAGCGAAATCTGTCCAATATTGAAGAAACTATAGCCATTAATATCTCGACCAAACCTAATGTTGTAGAGAATATTCATGTTGGCAAATCATATTCTTCATCAAAATTGCAAATTTACTGCGCTCTCTTTCGCGAATTCAGAGATGTATTTTCATGGTCATAAGAAGAAATGCCAGGCATTGACTCGAGAATTGTTGAACATGAAATAAAGATGTATCCAGATGTCAAACCAGTACAACAATGGCTTCGACCTATTCATCCGAAGAAAGCCGTTGCCATTAAGGTAGACGTTGAAAAATTTTTGCATGCTGGTTTCATTTACCCTGTTCCTCTCACCGATTGGGTATCGAACATTGTTCCTGTAATGAAAAAACAAGGAACAATTAGAGTGTGCGTCGATTATAGGGATGTAAATCAAGCTTGTCCAAAGGACAACTATCCTACACCCTTCATCGACCAAATAATTGATGAATGTGCCGAATGTGAAATCTTTTCATTTATGGATGGATTTTCCAGATACAATCAAATCAATATCCGCCCACAGGACCAGTCAAAGACTGCATTTATATGTCCGTGGGGCACATTCGCATATCGCAAATTACCTTTTGGTTTGAAGAATGCAGGGGCAACTTTTCAGAGGGCAATGAACTATGCCTTCCATGACATCAAGCACATCGTTCAACCATTTATTCAGTACCCCCCCCCCCCAATAGTCTAGTTACTTCCTTTGATTGGAATCGACTAGCGAGATCCCACCTTCCTTCTAATGTACCATTCCAGATCATAGTACAAGTTTACAAAATGATCGTGTCTAGCACTATCATAGATGAAGGGGCATCAGTGAGTATCCTTTCCTCAACTTCTTGGAAAGCGCTTGGTTCACCATCGCTTATGCCTGTTACACAGAATTTGTCAGGCTTTAACACAGGAACCACTCGAATGTTAGGGATCCTTCCTAAGTTGCCAATAACTTTGAGAGGGAAAACCATTCACTTGAATGTGATGGTAGTCCAAGGACTGTTAGATTACAATCTACTCCTCGGACGTGACTATGTTTACAACATGGAAGCTATTGTTTCAACACTCTTTCGAGTGATGTGTTTCCCGCATGAAGGCAAAATTGTCACTGTTGACTAGCTTTCATTTCCCGGTTCAAACATAGCTTCAAGTCAAACATCATCTCTAAATGGTCCTTTTGTGTCAAGAGTGTCTCTTCAACCTTCATTCCATCCACCTAATTACTGCAAGTAGTTTGGTGAATGTAACGAAGCTTAGGGGGCATGCACCCTTGTCCATTTGGCAGACGAACCCAACTGAAAAGATAGGTTTCCCTGTAGGTTATGTGATTGGAAGTGCCATCCCAAACCATTCACTTTTGTCCACTCTGTGGACGAAGCCAAGGAAGTGTTTTGTCTAACCGCTGATGAAACCATCCATATGAATGTCCCTGTAAGTTAAGTGATTGGTCCGACACACCACTCACCTTTGTCTAATTGGTGGACAAAGCCAAGGAAATGTTTTTGTCTAACCACTGACAAAAACAATCTTGCTTAACCATGGTGATTCCCATATGGTTACTGGAGACTCTCCTTTTCTCGATTCCCGGGGGCTTGCAAACCTTTTTATGCAACCGAAAAACGACCAATTTCATTTTCTAGCTTTTTAGTTTTTTCAACTTCTTAGGTTAGGTGATTAGTATGATCCACCATTCACCTTTGTCTGTGCCGCAAACGAAGAAAAGGAAGTGTTTGAACCGTTCCGTGGATGAAACCATCCTACCTAACCTCAGTAGTTCCTTAGCTTTAATAGTTTTTCTAGCTTTTTAGTTTGGTCGTTCCTAGCTTACATAAAAAGGAAACCGAGCATACTTTCCGCAAGGTTCGAGCTCATTAAAAAATGAACCCACCTAACTCAGCATACATTTCGCAAGGTTCGAGCTCGTTAAAAAATGAACCCACACTCTCTGAGCATATGTTCCTCCAGAGTTCAAGCTCATTAAAAAATAAACCCACCTTCGGTAAATAACCTTTGTGATTGCCCTATTATCAACCTTTTGAGCCTTGGTTGTGTTCCTCCCATCACCTCCATTCTTTTGGCCGATCATATGCTTCCACTTGATTGTTTACCTTTTTGAGGAACAACTGCGATGAGTGATCCTGTTAGCCATCCTCTTCACATTACCATGTTTTGAGAAGTTCCAAGCTTACCCGGAACCAGTTGCTACCCTGAAACGCCACTCATTCCTAAAAAACGAGTCTCCTTTAAACTCTTTTCAGACTCGCTAAATATGAAAAGATTGTCGAGCTATTGGCCTTTCTAGCTCACTAAAGTGATTGGAAGTGCCATCCCTCCTGTATATTTTAAACTTTTCGGACCTGAGGGATTATCTCATGAAAAAGTTCAAGCGCTTGTCTTTTTCGGCTCGCTAAAGTGATCGAAAAAGTCATCCCTTTTGTATTATTTTAATCTTTTTCAGACTTAAGGGATTATGCTACGAAAAAGAACTGTTGGAGTTTCCTTTTCGTCCCTTTTCAAACTCTCTAAACATGAAAAGGACCTAGTTATCTTTGTCATTAAACTCGATAAAACAATAGTGACAAACTTATCCACCCAGACAAGAATGAGTTTCACTGTCGCTAGGCTCGCTAAAACATAGCGACAGGTTTGCCCGAGAACAAGCATATGTTATCCTACTCAAGCTTGACAAAAATAAAGAGGTACTAGTTAGCAATGATTGGGGAAAAAGGGAAGAAAACTTGAAGAATTTTATTGGTAGCAGGTCACTCTTGAACATGACACTTTCACTCCATCACCATGATTGAGTCGGGTTGGGTTATTCCGTTCACCGGTCATATCACCATTGGTCCTCTGTACCATCCATCTTTTGGGGTTAACGGTACCAATCCATCTCGGTGTCGCTGATATGTTCAGGAGAAGTCATTCAGAGAATTCACCATCCAGTTAATACCTCATCCATTGCAATACCTTCACCCTCCATTTTTCATGACCGCCATTCCTGAACCTTGTATCATCGATCATTTTCACCTCCAGAAAATCATTTGCTTCATTTCATGTTGTAGATATGGGATACATTAAGGCCCTCCTACGACGGGTCACTTCTTCGACATCAGCTCATTATCCAAGAAGCTGACTTAGAAACAACCCATTCAGTACTTTGAAGCTTGCATGCCTCAATGGCAAGTTTCTCACTTTCGGCGACAGGTTTACATCAATGGCCTTCGACCGAAAGATTTTGCGTGGTGTTCGACATCGGATCATATATTCACACCACGTGAATTGTACTGTAGTACTTTGAGGGTCATTATCATTATCGGTAATTCCTCTTGCGCCTGTTAACGGCTTACATTATTGGCTGGTAATCAAGTGATGTCTTTCCATGTTCGACTTCAGGACATCTTTTCACATGGATCGACTTGTACATCGGGCAAAGATTGAACGAGTTTTGAAGACCCCGGATCTAGTTTCATACATCTGGGCTGCGGTATATTTAGGAATATAAGGACATCAAATGTACATAGAAGCTACATAGATAGTCATCTAAGCCAGGGAAGATGACTCTTCATATTAAGAATCACCAGTCTGCAACTGCAGACAATTCTCTGTTCTATGTACATGAAAATGAATTTATAAAGTTGAGCATGGGGATGCCCGCCTCAGCTATATCATGAAAATAATATGATGATGATGTATTGTATTGTATCTTATACAGGTCACCTTCTAGTTCGAATACCTCGGATCCTTATGATAAAGCATTTCACCCGACATCAAAAGATTTACGACTTCATGCTTTAGGGGGCAACTGTTATAGACATACTTGGGCACTGCAACCCCATTCTTACATGTCGATAAACCAAGGGCTCTTTAACCCCTAAAAGTGTTGTTTTATACTCTAAAGGATTATGGTCAGCTGATTACATCATTCCCCAAAAGTTCCACCTGAAAAACCACTCAGAACTGGCCAGAACTGGACCATACTGACTGCTCCACTGTCAGGGTGTGATGCATACTGACTTCTACATTAGCCAAGTGTGATGCATACTGAAGAGGCCTTCTATGGGGTGCGATGAGCGAGGATGGACAAATTTCTGAGATTGTTTGCTAAGTGGATGCTCATGGAATCTTCTAGAAACTTCTCCTATGACACTTGCCTCTCTGGATTCGCCCAGGGATGAGTAAGAGATCTAAGAAATCTCCAAGTGGAACCAAGAACAACAAGTGGAATGACACTAATAAAAAACCCAGAGATGACTCACACCCTTGCAGACATCTATAAATGGATCCCTTATCTGAGAGATCTGGAGGCTGGAATTTTGTAATTTGTAAGGAAGTGCTGATAGTTTTTCTTTGAGAAAGAGCATTGTATTGTTGGGTGACTTTGATGTTCATGAGGTGAAGAGGGTTGTGATGCTGGGAGAATGATGCTGGATCAGACACCTGGGTTGTAATTCTACCTTCTATTTTAATAAATTTCTTTGATTTTTCCTCCATACAATCATGTATTTGTGAATCTTGTTATTTGTGAATGCTATTTTATGTTCAATGTATTTATGATTCTGCATTGTTTATGATATAGTAGATAGAGATGCTTTGATGGTGTTTTGTCACTTTGTTTCTACAGGTATTCTCTAAGAGGGACAAGTAGGAAAGGAGTTGCAAGCTCTATCAAGGGGGAGAGAAATCAAGCAAGGAGTCAAGCGGAAGATCCAGGTTGGTCCCTTTGCTTCTCTCTTATCTATCATACATAGAGGAAATTGCAAATTACTTTGATTGTTTGTGTCTTTGATCCATTTATAGATGTCTAAAACTAGTGTCTTTTCAATCTGCTAGTCCCACTAAGATTGGCAGCTATCCTAGAAACAAACAATCAAAGTAATTTGTGATTTCCTCTATGTATGATAGATAAGAGAGAAGCAAAGGGACCAACTTGGATCTTCCGTTTGACTCCTTGGTTGATTTCTCTCCCCCTTGATAGAGCTTGCAACTCCTCTCCTACTTGTCCTGCTTAGAGAATACCTGTAGAATGAAAGTAACAAAACACCATCAAAGCATCTCGATCTATTATATCATAAACAATGCAGAATCAGAAATACATTGAACATACAATAGCATTAACATATAACAAGATTCACAAATACACGATTGTATGGAGGAAAACTCAAAGAATTTTATTAAAATAGAAGAGAGAATTACAAACCAGCTGTCTAATCTAGCATCATCCTCCCAGCATCAAAGCCCTCTTCACCTCATGAAAAGAAAAATCACCCAACAATACAATGCTCTTTCTCAAAGACAAACTATCAACACTTCCTTACAAATTACAAAATTTAAACCTTTAGATCTCTCAGATGAGGGATCCATTTATAGATGTCTGCAAGGGTGTGAGTCATCTCTGGGTTTTTTATTAGTGTCATTCCACTTAGAGATTTCTTGGATCTCTTACTCATCCCTGGGCGAATTTAGAGAGGCAAGTGTCATAGGAGAAGTTTCTGGAAGATTCCATGAGCATCCACTTAGAAAATTGTCTCGGACATTTGTCCATCCTTGCTCATCGCACCCCACAGAAGTCCTCTTCAGTATGCATCGCACCTGGCTAGTGTAGAACTCAGTATGCATCGCACCCTGACAGTGGAGCAGTTAGTATGGTCCAGTTTTGGCCAGTTTTGAGTGGTTTTTCAGGTGGAACTTTTGGGGAATGATGTAATTAGTTGACCATGATCCTTTAGGGTATAAAACAAAACCTTTAGGGGTTAAGGAGCCCTTGGTTTATCAACATATAAGATTGGGGTTGCAGTGCCCAAATATGTCTATAACAGTTGCCCCCTAAAGCATGAAGTCGTAAATCTTTTGATGTCGGGTGAAATGCTTTATCATGAGGATTCGAGGTATTCGAACTGGAAGGTGACCTCATCATATTATTTTCATGATCTAGCTGAGGTGGGCATCCCCATGCTCAGCTTTATAAATTCATTTTCATGTACATAGAATAGATAATCGTCTGCAGTTGCAAGCTGGTGATTCTTTATACGAAGAGTCATCTTCTCTGGCTTAAATGACTATTTGTGCAGCTTCTGTGTACATTTGATGTCTTTATATTCCTGAATATATCGCAGCCCGGATGGATGAAACTAGATCTGGGGTCTTCAAAACTCGTTCAATATTCGCTGGACGTACAAGTCGATCCATGTGAAAAGATGTCCTGAAGTCGAACATGGAAAGACATTGCCTAATTACCAGCCAATAATGTAAGCTGTTAACAAGTGCGAGAGGAATCACCGATAATGATAATGATCCTCAAAGTACTACAGTACAATTCATGTGGTGTGAATATATGATCCGATGTCGAACACCACGCAAAATCTTTCGGTTGAAGGTCATTGATGTAAACCTGTCGCCGGAAGTGAGAAACTTGCCATTGAGGCATGCAAGCTTCAAAGTACTGAAAGGGTTGTTTCTAAGTCAACTTCTTGGATAATGAGCTGATGTCGACAAGAAGTGACCCGTCGTAGGAGGGCCTTAATGTATCCCATATCTATGACACGAAATGAAGCAAATGATTTTCTGGAGGTGAAAACGATCTAATGATACAAGGTTCAGGAATGGTGGTCATGAAAAATGGAGGGTGAAGGTATTGCAGTGGATGAGGCATTGACTGGATGGTGAATTCTCTAAATGAATTCTCTTGAACATATCGGTGACACTGAGATGGATTGATAGTGTTAACCCCAAAATATGGATGGTATGGAGGACCAATGGTGATATGACCGGTGAACGGAATAACCCAACCCAACTCAATCATGGTGATGGAGTGAAAGTGTCATGTTCAAGAGCGACCTGCTACCAATAAAATTCTTCAAGTTTTCTTCCCTTTTTCCCCAGTCATTGCTGACCAGTACCTCTTTATTTTTTTCAAGCTTGAGGAGGATAACATATGCTTGTTCTATAATTTGCCCTTCGGGCAAACCTGTTGCTCTGTTTTAGTGAGTCTAACGACAGTGAAACTCGTTCTTGTCTAGGTGGAAAAGTTTTTCGCTATTGTTTTAGTGAGTTTAACGACAAATATAACTCGTTCCTTTTCATGTTTAGAGAGTTTGAAAAGGGATGAAAAGGAAACTTCAGCAGTTCTTTTTCGTAGCATAATCCATTAAGCCCGAAAAAGATTAAAATGATACAAAAGGGATGAGTTTTCGATAACTTTAGCGAGCCGAAAAGATAAGCGCTCGATCTTTTTTGTAAGATAATCCCTCAGGTCCAAAAAAGATTAAAATATACAGGAGGGATGGCACTTCCAATCACTTTAGCGAGTTGGAGAGGCCAATAGCTCGACAATCTTTTCATATCTAGCGAGTCTGAAAAGAGTTTAAATGAGACTCGTTTTTGAGGAACGGGTGGCGTTTCAGGGTAGTAGCTGGTTACGGGTAAGCTTGGAACTTCTCAAAACATGGTGATGTGAAGAGGGTGGCTAACAGGACCACTCATTGTAGCTGTTCCTCAAAATGGTAAACAATCAAGTGGAAGCGTATGATTGGCCAAAAGGATGGAGGTGATGGAAGGAACACAACCAAGGTTCAAAAGGCTGATATAATTGCGATCACAAGGGTTATTTACTGAAGGTGGGTTCATTTTTTAATGAGCTTGAACTCTGGGGGAACATATGCTCAGTTGGCAGGTTTATTTTTTAACGAGCTTGAACCTTGCGGAAACATTGCTCATTGCCCTTTTATGTAGGCTAGAAACGACCAAACTACAAAGCTAAAAAACACTAAAAAGCTAAGGAACTACTGAGGTTAGGTAGGATGGTTTCATCAACAGCTTAGACAAAACCATTCCTTTGCTCCATCTGTGGCGCAGACATTGTCAGACCAATCATCTAATCTAAGGAGTTGAAAAACTAAAAAACTAAAAAGCTAAAAAGCTAAAAAATGCTAAAAAGGTAAAAAATGAAATTGGTCGTTTTTAGCTCGCATAAAAAGGTTTACATGCCCCCAGGCATCGAGAAAAGGAGAGTTTCCAGGTAACCATATGGAAGTCACTGCGGTTAAGTAGGATTGTTTTGTCAATGGAGCCGATGAAACACTCCCTTGGCTTTGTCCATCAAATAGAAAAAGGTGAATGGTGTGAGATAACACTTCCAATCACATAACCTATAGGGAAACTTATCTTTTCAGCTGGGTTCATCTTAAAATAGACAAGGGTGCATGCCTCCTAAGCTTCGTTACATTCACAAGACTACTCGTGGTAATTAGGTGGATGGAATGAAGGTTGAAGAGACACTCTTGACGCAAAAGGACCATTTAGCGATGATGTTTGACTTGAAGCTATGTTTGTACCAGGAAATGAAAGCTGGTCAACAGTGACAATTTTGCCTTCATGCGGGAAACACATCACTCGAAAGAGTGTGGAAACAATAGCTTCCATGATATAAACATAGCCGCGTTCAAGGAGTAGATTGTAATCTAACGGTCCTTAGATTACCATCATGTTCAAGTGAACAGTTTTCCTTCCCAAAGTTATCGGTAACTTAGGAAGGATCCCTAACGGTTGAGTGGTTCCTTTGTTAAAGCCTGACAAATTCTGTGTAACAGGCATAAGCGATGGCAAACCAAGCACTTTCCAAGCAATTGAGGAAAGGATACTCATTGAAGCCCCTTCATCCACGATAGTGCCAGACACGATCATTTTGTAAACTTGTACTATGATCTGGAATGGTACATTAGAAGGAAGGCGGGATCTTGCTAGTCGATTCCAATCAAAGGAAGTAACCAAACTGCTTGGAGGGGGTACCGAATAAACGGTTGAATTAACCCCTTGAGTCACGGGAACTGGGGGATTCTCTTCCTGTTGCAAAGGAACGGGTGGATTTCCCCCAAGTTCATCAGACTCTGAAGTAACAAAAAGAATTTGAACAGTATCGTTCTCACTCTCTTTGGGGATAGTATCATCTGAAGGTGGATCTTTTGAAGGAAAAAAAGGGTCGATTTTCATCTCGACCTGTTGACTTTGGCCCGATATGGACTCAGAAGATTTACTTTCAATGATAGTTGTTTCAACTGACGATTCAGTTATGTCAGTCATATTTTCAACTAGTAAAGGACTTGGGGAGAGTTTCTTGTATCCAGATGGAAGTCGCTGTGGTGAAGCAAGATGGTTACGCAAGACTCTTTTGGCCTCATCCAAGAAAGGACAACGGGGAAGGTGATGGTCCCCTTCACATAATCCACATGGAATTTTGACCTTTCCTTTCTGCCCAGAAACTTCATTTTCACTAGTTGATGGTGTGCTGTCAACATGATCACCAGAGGTTGATGACACAGGACGGTGCAAACGGGGAGACCATTCTCTAAAAATCCGCGAAAGGCAAGGACAATCTTGATGAAAATGGTTTCCTCTGCAAATTACACAAGGAAATCTGGGTTAGTGTGCGGATTTTCACTAGATGATTCATGGTTTCCCCCTTGTTTAACTGACTTCTTCTTCTTCTTATCCTTCCCTTTCTTCTTCTTCTCAGCTAATTGGTTACTAGTATCACCATTTTCACCAAGCGAAGAGGAAGAAGGGGAGGGAGAAACAAATGAAGAAGGGGGCGAAGGGTCAACTTTAGTATCAATTGGTTGCTGATTCGATTGCTGAGGAATCATGGTATTTTGAACGACAAAGGTTGATAATAGCCATACCGACAGACCAATTGTGATTCCTGGAAGGGACAATGTGGCCATATACGGAGCACCAATATTTCCCCAAGAGGAAAATGGACTAGGATTCCCCTCAAGAGGGATTCCATGATTGGTGGACTCCATTATCTCAACCTAAGATCAACGAAGGAACAGGGATGTTATTCCGATTTAAATAAATTTTAATGACGCTTTGACACAATTTGCTTTTTCAATTTTTAAGAGTCGAGAAAAAGCTAAAGATGATTCTTGTCCCCTTCGATTTTTAATGAGCTTGAAGTGACAAGTGCTCACATGGACCTTTTCTTTTAAGGAGTCAAAAAGGAACGAAAGTGACTACTCTGGAAATCTAGACAGAGGGATTACCAAACCAATCGCCAAATTGAAAAATACACCTTGGTGATAAATTAAAAAGAAATTACCAAGGACTTATGTATGGCAATCAATCTTCTCGAATGCTGTGTTTAGTGCATTGCGATTGATAGGGCGGCAGACACAGCTTCCTATGGATAAAGGATATAAGCCTATTGTGGTCTCCTAATATATACTCGACGGTACGGGGAGCACAAGTCCGTGCTAGCACTTGTCGTATCAAAGAGGAGGAATCACCCAACCTTTGATGAAAACGATAGTTACTAGATTTTACGACGCCGAAACACGTCTCTAGCCTAGACCTCTAGATGTGTTGCGTAAGGTTCCAAAGCGTTGTTAAGTTCATTGAAATTTATTTTAGAGTTGATCTTGCTTAGAAGTTTGCCTTTCAATGGTTCACCATGTGATGCAGATGTAAAATTCCTAAATATGCAATCTAAAATGATAAACAATCTTTGTTTATTTTTAGCAATGAAAATCCTAGCTACTGAGGAAAGAAGAGTACGATTCTTTCAAACAAAGAGAAAACAACACACACTAAATGCACTTTTCCTAAATCATTTTTCGCACACAGTCTAAATGCAAATGCAAATGCATGTATTTTTTTTTCGTTCCCCTTAATGTGAAAAATGCCAAAAAGGAAAAAAAGTATGGATCTGAAATATTTTATTCAAAGCGACATTTCGACAATTTCTTTTTCAAAATGAAAGGAAGACTTAAACGACACTTTTCAATTTCGAATAGAAAATGCTTTCAACACTTCAAATATTAGCAAATCAAATCAAATAAGTTCAATCGACTATCCAGAGAAGGAAGACTTTACGACACTCCTCTTTTTGACACAAAACGACAGTTACGACACTTTTTGAACCAAAACGACAAATCGATTTAAACAAATTTTTGACAAAGGATTGTAAATGATGGAGGATGGTCTATGTAATGCAAGGAGGCTTCAACAATGAGATACTGTTCATAAGCAACAAAAGCAATTAAACATAGCTGAAAACAAGGACAAAAAACCCAAATTTCAAGGAAAGAAATAAGATTACTCAGTCATCGCACCTGTGCTTCACAGAAACAGGGATGCATCTCACCTGCTACACTCAGGAAGTGTGATGCATACTCGCTTCCAGTGACAGATAGTGCGATGGGCCAGGGAGCACAACTGAGATGGGTTTTGGCTCAAATTTGTAGCTGATTTCAGTGATTTTAAGCTGAGCTATGATGGACAGTAAAGAACAAAGTACAGAGGGATGATCTTGAGAGGTTATTGAGCTACCGAAAGGGAATCTAGAATGCTTGTAAGTCAGATGTTCAATTCATAAACCAAACCAAAGATTGACTGAAGCAGCATTCATCTACTTTGCAATTGCAGAGCAAGAGCAGTTCGAAGGTTATCTGGCTAACTTCAGGCTACATCTATAGTTTATAAAACAAACAAACAAAATATTCTCTCCCCAGTGGAGTCGCCATTTTGTTTCCGGGAAAACTAGTGTCTTTTCGATCTGCTACTCCCACTAGGATTGGCAGCTATCCTAGAAACAAACAATCAAAGTAATTTGTGATTTCCTCTATGGATGATAGACAAGATAGAAGCAAAGGGACCAACCTGGATCTTCAATTGACTCCTTGCTTGATTTCTCTCCCCCTTGATAGAGCTTGCAACTTCTCTCCTGCTTGTCCCGCTTAGAGAATACTTGTAGACACAAAGTAACAAAACACCATCAAAGCATCTCGATCTATTATATCATAAACAATGTAGAATCAGAAATACATTGAACATACAATAGCATTCACAAATAACAAGATTCACAAATACACGATTGTAGGGACGAAAACTCAAAGAACTTTATTAAAATAGAAGGGAGAATTACGACCCAGTTGTATGATCCAACATCATCCTCCCAGCATCAAAGCCCTCTTCACCTCATGAAAGGCAAAATCACCCAACAATACAATGCTCTTTCTCAAAGACAAACTATCAGCACTTCCTTACAAATTACAAAATTCCAGCCTTTAGATCTCTCAGATGAGGGATCCATTTATAGATGTCTACAAGGGTGTGAGTCATCTCTGGGTTTTTGATTAGGGTCATTCCACTTGTTTCTCTTGGTTCCACTTGGAGATTTCTTGGATCTCTTACTCATGCCTGGGTGAATTTAGAGAGGCAAGTGTCATAGGAGAAGTTTCTGGAAGATTCCATGAGCATCCACTTAGCAAACTGTCTCAGACATTTGTCCATCCTCACTCATCGCACCCCACAGAAGGCCTCTTCAGTATGCATCGCACCTGGCTAGTGTAGAAGTTAGTATGCATCATGTTAGCGCTCGAATTTGCCTCAGGGTGAGGAAGGCAAAAACTCAAGGCAACATCAAACCAAGCTCAGCCTCGTAGCTAGCCCTACGAGGACAGGAGAGGGCTCTCTCCGGGTCTATCTCGGCAAAAGGTCTTCAAAGGGGCTAAGATGACCAATAAAGAATACTGATTTTAGGCTATTAAATTGATAGAGAAAGTTTGATTTCAAATTTTTAGGGTTTTGTTGGACAACAGGGCAAGGCAATTTTGGGTGCGGGGATGAGAGACAGTTTTTGCAGAGGTCTTTTTGGGGCAAGGTAGGTGATTGTTTTGATGCCTTTAAAGGAGTTGAATGGAAAGGTATGACTGGTGAGGAGCTAAGGAGAGCAAGAAACTTTCAGGAGTTCTCCTTAAACAGATGAAAACATAGATATTAAGCAAACTTAAAGGCAGAGCATAGAAAACCATGAATTCTACCTTAACACTTCATTTGCTTAATTTGCAAAAGAGAATAGTAGGAAAATGATACACATAAAAAACTTACCAGTACATGAGAGTAACACACCATCAACACAAATAACCACAGGAATCCCAAATAGTGCTGCAAAACCCTGGTCTTTCCTTTGCCAAAATTGCAGAGATACAAAGTGTAATACAGTCTAAGTTTATCCCTCCAGAGTCCAACCCTGAAAATGACTAAGAAGATACATAATATAGGCAAGCTAACACATTTCCTTGCCTCTAGGGGTCGAGCTCATCATCCTAGGATCTGTTTCAACCAATTCTAAACTGAGCACTACAATCTAGGCAATCAAAACAACTTGCCTCTATAAGCTAGGAAAACAATTCATTCATTAATTTTTTGCCATTTTATGAATGAATCTTCTAGAATAGGTAAAAAAGTGTCATGTCAACATGAAAATAAATTAATTACATCAAAGAGGGTGAAAAATCCCATGAAAAGTCAAAACTGGTCAAATAGCTGCGTTGTCCTGTACTGTAGATGAAAAACTGGAAAATTTCCCTGATGCGTAGCGCGCCAAATCTCTACGCGTAGCGCGCCTTTCAGCCCACCTTTGGGGCACTTCCCGGCATCCAAATGAGGCTCAGGTGGGCTTGTTGGAAAGGTCTGGATGTCTACTTTCCATCCCAAGTGGAATTTCTCAATTTGGTGCCCATTTGCCCCTCCAAAAATGATTCTCCCAAGACTGCTTCCTGTGTGTCCAAAAAGGGGTAGAAGGTCATTTTTTGCATGTTTTTTGACCTTTTGGGGGCCCAAAACTTGATGAAATGTCTTGGCAGTGGCTGAGAAGGTGTATTTTATCATGAAAAATCCAAAAATGCAAACCTTTCTTGAATTGGGCCTCCCCATCTTCAGGGTAGCGCGCGGCGCGCTACGCGTTGAGGGCAAAAACCTGTTTTCAATACAAAAATTTCAAAATTGACCAAAACTTCTCCAAATTTTTTGAGATTTGAGCTGGGGGTGTATCATCAAGTACCATACTCCTTCAAGGAGGCTTCGGCCAAAATTTGGAGTGGATCGAGCCTTTTTCGCCGTTTTAATGCCTTGCTCAATCGCCCTTAAGGATCTTCATTTTCGCTTTGCAAACATGCATGCGGGCCCAGTAATGATTCTTCATATGGCGGAGCATATCTTTGTCTCTGTTTGCCTTGGCTAACAATTTCTCTAAATGAGTGTTCACCCGGATGAGCATAGACCCTTGCTCAATAGGTGTCAAATCACCGGGTCTCTTGCGAGCCAAGTTTCGGTCTTCTCGGATTCGCCGCAACTCATCAAGAGTGTGTTCATCTTCTAGCTACTTGTTACGCTGCTCCAAGTAGTTGATTGTCCAATTGGCCGTTTCCAATTTCTGTTGCAACAAGCGATTTTCAGCCTTCTGTTGCTGAATGATCTCCTTTAGCTCCGCGCTAGGAGAGCTGATATCAAGGTCGATAATATCTATGTCTGGATCTCCTGATGGTCTCTCATCAAACATGGGTTGCTTGCCTCTGTCCTGTACCTGTACCTGTGCTGCTGTCGAAAGCGAGGCCCCTTCTACACGAAGTGGAGATAACACTCGCTGTGCTGATGAAGAAGGCGAGACCCCTTCCACCTAATGTGCAGATAATACTCGTCGTGCAGATGCAAATAAGGCCCTGTGGCCTCTCTGATATGTAATACATGCTGGAGTGCTGACATGCTCGGGCTCTGGAATGTCAAACTAATGTGAAAGCCCTCCCTCATCATGGACAATCTCAGGAGGTGGCCTTGGTACCGTGAAAAACTCGCGAGAAATGAAATCCTCCCAAGCAATACCCTGCTGTGCCAACTGATGCATCACTATGATTTTAATCAGTGCATAATGATAAATACTCTTGTGCTGCTGTGCTTGGCTCTTCCTTTGTACCAAGGGCGCCATCCTTTCTATATTGCGACACATGAAAAAAGGAATGTTCATCATTCGTACCCTTGTGAAATGCATCAACAAACGAATATGGTACGAATAGAGACGTGAAAATCTGCCCTCACAAGTGAAATAGCGAATAATGAGTCTCATCAACGGTGCATACTCATCCCTTAGGAATCTGAAAGGAAAAACAACAGTTAAGTGTCTCATACACCCAGGTTTGATATATGGCTCATAGTGAAATCTATCTAACTGCTGGCGCTTATTCCATTCCTCCCCTACATTTGGTATCCCGGTGGCTTAAGCAACAATCTCGGGTGATAGGGTGAAGTCCACTCCTGCAAGGTTCACATGACCATTCTGCAAATGTAGGACAAACAAGCGAGCTAGTTCTTTGTGATGTTGAATTTGTGAGATCGGCTCACAATATCCAAAACATGATTGGTACCGAAAACAGTTCATTGCAAGTGGACAAGCTTGCAAATGAGCCAAAGAAGTGGGCTCCTCCCTGACATGCCGACCACCTTTACCGCCCTTGTGATGCCTCCTTTGCACTTCTATCTCTGGTGTTAAATCACTGTCATAACTCTGCTCATAATCTGATTCGGTTTCTGACATAGTTTTGAAGACAGGATGGCTGAAATGTATATGCTGACTGTGCACACAATTGATTGCTGTTTGACTTTTTCAAACGCTGTTACCAAGGGGGCATAAATACAAGGGAATTGTTAGGGAAAGGGAAACATGAGGGAATTAGGGACAATAAAAATAAACAAGGAATTTAGGGAAGGGCAAGGGCATAGGAAATTATGATAATGTAGGGTTTGGGATTTTGTGGAGGGATATTATAGAATTTTATGGGCAATTTTAAGGAGAATGCTGGTGAATGTGGGGAAAAAGAAGGATCAAAATGGGAAAATCTTGGACAGCATAACACCTTGAAACCCTAGCACAAACCAGGTCTTTAAATTTCACACAGCGATTTAGGGTTTTTACTTCTAATTTTCATGGCATCTTTATCATATTTCTTTCACATTCATCTTGGAAAACTGAAACTAGCCATGGAAAAGAAGCTTACTTGTATTTTTCTTGAGTTAAGAGAGAATTTGAGAGCTTGCTGGCAAGTCACTGGGAGAAAAACCCAACGCGTAGCGCCCCTCTGGTGCGTAGCGCCTGAACAAAATTACACTGAGAAAATCGCGCTGATGCGTAGCGCGCCTCTGCTGATGCGTAGCCCGCCCTTGGAACTGCCCGATTCGCTCACTGATTTGTGAAATCGCCTTTGCAAGGATCCACTTTGCTTGTAAGAGATGAATGGGGTGTTAATGAAGAGGAATGTGCTTATATAGGCTCCTTTTTAATTTTTACTTGACCAAAACCCACTTTGTAATGTTTGAGTATTGACACTTTTTTAAATTAATAGGCTCTGACTTCTGGTTTCACTTTTTAAAATAAATTGGTTAATGATTTCTTCTGATGATATTTGCAGGGATAGCTCTGAAATGCTTTGGCAAAGGAAACCAAGGCTGCGCTTCAACATTTGGAGAACTTGAAATTTTGACAATTTTTTACAAAAACGAGATGGTGACTTGTGTTTTTCAAAAACAGAGTTTTGAAAACAAAGTCCAAATTTAGCTGTACAAAGATGAGAATTATTGAAATGATGCTCTATGAAGGACATCCCTCTGGCCTGCTGGTCCTTTATGACTTCTTAAGACAAAATTGACTCAACCCTAGACCTAAGACCTCGAAATTTAAAACAAGATGATGAATGACCCTTGAAGACTTTATTTACTTAAACAGACCTGAACCGACAGTGCCAAACACGAGGGGAATAAATGACACAAAACTACTCCACCAGAGTTATGGCATGCCTAACGGAATGCAACTGATCACACTGATGGGACACCTAACCATGAAATGCAAAGAGCTTTGATCTCTTGTGAAGGGCTAGTAGACCGACTCTAACATTGGCTCCAATGGGGATGGTAGCTCCTTGGAGATGCCAAGAACCTCAGACCTCTGGGAGAGCAGACCAGTGCTTTTAACCATTGGGCGATGGAGTCACTATTTTCACATTTGACACGAACTTTGACAGCTTTATTGACTGCAAATTTGACTGAAAATTGGACACAACTTTGACCCAAACTGACTCAATTTTGAACAGAAAATGGACTGATAAAAAACAACTTGACAAACCTCAAACCAACTAACCTTCATCTCCAGAATTATAGCCTTCACTGCGGGCCCCAGACTGAAGATGAAAGATCAGTACACACATGCGATAAAACAGAAGTAAAACGGTATGTACAATGATGGTGACAAGAGCAGAAAATGCTCAAACATGGTACCTCTTTAGCAGCCGACCATTGGCCGACCCTCCGGGGTGATCATCTCCATTCATTTCTTTGAGAAGAAAAGCATTTTGGCCACGATATGCTGCAATCTTGTAGGGACCCTTCCATAAATTGTCAAATTTGCCGTGCTTCCCTTTGTCTTCATTCCGAGCATCCCACCTCAAAACCACATCATCTATTTGGAAGTCATCTGGTTTTGCCTTCCTATCATAAATCTTCTTTATGCGCTCTTGCAACTTGAGAGTATTTTGAAGTACTTCCTCCCGTGTCTGTTGTAAATGGATCATTTGATTAATCCGCCTCTGCATGGGATCTTCCTCACTACCAGCTTCTTGAAGCAATTTGACCACCGGAATAGCAAGCAAAGTAGGAAACACCGCGTCTGTCCCGTACACCAACTCAAAAGGAGACATGCCAACTGACTTTTTCTGACTTACCCTATCAGCCCACAGTGCATTCACTAACTTTTTGTGCCAGCTCTTCTTATTGATTTCGAGCAACTTTTTAATGATATTTACCAAGGACTTATTTGAAGATTCTGCCAGCCCGTTTCCTTGCGGATGGTAGGCGGTAGAATGCCCCAAGCTGATATTGTATTTGTAGCAAAAGTCAACCATTCTCTTTGATTTGAATGCTGCTGCATTATCTGTGATTAACTTACTAGGACAGCCAAAACGTGACAGTATATTATTTTCAAGGAAAGAAATAATTACCGCATCCGTGGCCTGCCGGGTGGGAATGGCTTCAATCCATTTTGTGAAGTGATCTGTAGCTGTCAATATCCATCTATGCTGTCCTAACGATGCCGGATGAATTTCACCGATAAAATCCAAGCCCCACTGCTGAAATGGTGCGCTGACCTCAATTGGTTTGAGAGGCAATGACTGTAATTTCTGTTTTCCTTGAAAAATTTGGCACTCGTGACAATTTTTAACAGCGTTATATACATCTGAAAACAACGAAGGCCAATAAAAACCTGCCCTTAGAATCTTATTTGCTGTAGTTTTCCAAAACAAATGGCCCCCGCAGTCACCTCTATGAAAATCCTCCACAACTTTTTTGGCTTCCTCCTCGACCAAACAATTCAGCAACATTCCATCGGGATCCCTCCAATATAATGCAGAATTTAGGATACAAAACTTGGCAGCTTTCAATTCCAATGTCCTACTTTTATTTCGGGGCATCCCAGGAGGTGAAGACAAATTTTGAAGTACATATATAATATCAGAATACCAAGGAGAGGAAATAAAAATATCGGATACCTGTTGTGCTGAATTCTCCTCATCTTCATCGGACATGGCAGCCATCAAATTGATATCTAAGACATGCAGATTTGTTTCAGCCATTAATTTAGCGAGACCTTGACCTTTGATCAGCTTTGTTGGTTTAATCTCCACGTCATACTCTAACAACGCAGCGATCCACTTACCCCGCCTTCCTTCTGGTTCTGCCTGTACCAAAACATCCTTTACTGCCGCGTTAGGAACATATGCTATAATGTGGGAATGCAATATATACACACGGAAATCCTTCAAGGCCTTCGCAAGTGCAAGTGCTTGTTTTTCAATGATGTTATACTTTAATGCTTCGTCCCTTATAATACGGCTGAAAAAAGCAATAGGCTTCTCAACTCCATCTCTTTTTTGCATTAGTACAGCTGCCAATGTGTGCTCAGAAGCAAATGAAAACAAAATAAAGTCTTGTGTGTAATCCGAACTGATTAGAGTAGGGGCTGAAGATAGAACCAACTTTACCAAATTGAAAGATTTTACCGCCTCTTCTGTCCACTTTAATTGACTGTCCTTTTTCAGCATGTTTGTGATTTCTCTAAGATGCTCAGCAAGATTTGGAATGAAGCGACGCAGAAAATTCAGTTTCCCATTAAAGGACTGTATTTCTTTCTTGTTCTGAGGCTGCTCAATTTGCTGAATAGCTTCAACACGTGCAGGATCTATACGGATGCCGTCTTTGGAAATGATTTGACCCAAGAGCTTGCCTTCACTCATGGCGAAAAGACTCTTCTTGACCCAAGTGATATAACTGTTCTTCATCAGATTTCGAAAATACAGTCAAGTCATCAAGGTAAACAACCAAAAAAACATCTTTCTCGTTGGCGAAAGCCATATCCATCGCACGCTGAAAAGTGGCACCTGCATTTTTCAAACCAAACGACATCTTTGCATAATGAAATGTTCCCCATGGAGTGGTGAATGCAGTTTTGTCACGATCATCCTCATGCACCAAAATCTGATTGTACCCAGAATAGCCATCGAGTAGCGACATCCTTGATGCTCCAACTGCTCGCTGCAATATATGATCCATCTTGGGCAGCGGATAATTGTCTTTTAAAGACACCTTATTCAAATTTCTAAAGTCAATGCATAAACGGATCTCACCGGTCTTCTTTCTTACGGGCACCAAATTTGGTATCCAATCGGAAAATCTGATAGGCACTATGATTCCAGACTTGTACAACCTGTTCACTTCTTTTTCTATCAATGGCAGCAATTTAGGATTGATTCTCCTCAACTTTTGACGGAAAGGTTTCTGATTTGGCTTTATAGGAATAGTATGTTGAATGATATTGGTGTCATATGTTTTCAGATCTGAGTAATCCCATGCAAAAACATTAGAAAATGAAGATAACAATCTGATATACTCCTTCTTTACCTTTGGTGACAATGACTTTGATAGCTTTACCATCTTGGGATTCTCAGCTGCAATGTTTACCTCTTCAACACCTTCTTCAGTTGGTCTCAATGTCGGTTTGCGGGCCACATCATCTTGATCAAACAACTCTTCCAAAGGAATCAATCCCTTAGGAATAAAATTGTCCTTAAGTTACAGCACATCCATCTGATTTACTTCATCTGATTCTGTATCTATGGAGGTATCTTTAAACTCACCTTCAATATGTAGAAAATCTTTGATTTCTTCATCATCCTGAAAGACTTGCCAACATCGTTGATTATCCGGAACTGTGGGGCGGTGTTTCACATAAATCTCAAATTTGTTGCTGGAATTCATTGGAATTTTTAAGTTACTTGCTGCCTTGGCCAGCGCATCCGCAACACCATTTTGTATGTGGGGCACACATGTCAAAGTATGCTCAGAAAATAACCTCAAAATATCTAGGACAACATTTCGATATGCCCTCATACGAGGATGCTTGGCCTGAAACTCACCTTTAACTTGCTTTATCACCAACTCGGAATCACCATAGACTGCAATCTTCTTTGCTTTCAGCTTTCGAAGAATTTTAAGGCCAGCAATGAGAGCCTCATATTCTACCTCATTATTTGAACAATCGAACGCTAGTTTATAAGAACACACTCTCACCTTGCTTGGGACTTTGTCTCGGGCAGAAAAGGGACTTCGAATCCACACACCAATACCAGCGCCATCGCTGCCCACAGCGCCATCAAATTCCATGGTCTAAAGACCATCTTCATCCTCCTCCAAGTGCTGAAACTGTGTTACCTCTGTTTTTTCTGTTTGCTGCCCCTTATCTTCAGCTGTTTGCTCCATAGCAGCTGGCTTTTCTTCTCTTTCCTTCTGCAGAACCTCTCTAAAATTTTCAGTAATCTTCGGTATATCTTCTGCCTGAACTAACTGACTATCTATCTCATTAAAACTATCAGCAAACAAAACAAACGACTCCAAATCTGTATGTACATAATTTACAGGATGATTTATTGGCTTTTCTTTGCTAGTTATCATATATTTCATCTTTTGCTCCCAATATAACTTTCTCATTTGACCGAAGACTGGAATTGTAGCATATGAAAAATCTAGCTGAAGTGTACCTTTCAACTTAGCTCCCCAAGATCTTGAAAGCAGCATACCAAAACGCGGAGGAATATCCGCCACAACCACATCCATCAAGACATTCTTAGCTGGAATTTGATCTAAGCTTACCACCAAGTCCTTGATCAATCTGATACACTTTACCGGCTGGAATCAAATGAATACAAATCATGGTATTTTCTTGTGATGTCTAATCCCAACTTTTCCATGATTGCTTTCGGCATCAAATTGTGCGAAGCACCCGAGTCAAACATAGCATTATGTAAAACATACTCGTGCAACCTCAAACTGATATAGAAGGGAGGAACATCACTTTCAGGAGACTCACCATCTAAAGCAGGCCCATAAACTAATTCTGGATGATCATCTTCTACATTTACCGTGTGAAGCATTGGATCAAAATTCAGAATTTTGGAGATTTGACCTCGGTAGCTGCTGTTTTTCATGATTTCAGTCAAAGGAATCGACACTTTCAGTTTTGAAATTTCATTCTCCAAACTAAATGCTGAAACCTTTTCACCCTCCTTGGCTGGAACTTCTCTTCTTTCAATTTTATCCCTCATTGTGCTTGGTGGCTGATTTACCTTATCTGCTGATGATGATTGACCTGCTGCGGGATCACTTATCTCTTTTCCTTTTTTCTGTGGGACAGCTGAATCATTTTTTGTTGAAGTATCTTTCTTCTTCTGAATAGGATTTATGGGCACAGCTTGATTTCTTAATTGTTTCTGCTGGGCAGACAAAGCGTTCAGGTATCCTCTTTGATACTCCTCCGATTCTTCCTCAAGCGCTGCATCATTTGATAAGATATAATTCTCATCTTGGTGGATGATGGAGTTTCTCACAAATTCTTCCTCTTCCGTAACATAGGTAGGCAGATCATCAGGGGTAAAGAAATGATTTTCCTCCCCTACAGTATCACCTTCATCCTCGGATTCTTGGCTAACAAAATTCTGTTGAAGAGGAGTTTTTACTTGCTGCTGAACTGCTGACTCTTGTGTCCTTGTTTCACGCTGCTTAATTCTGTATTGTGGCTGCTGCGGACCTCAGAAATTAGGATTGCGAATCTGCAGCTCCGGCTTGTCGAGAGTGACCTTTTCAAGCATCCTCTCTACCTTGCGAAGAAGCTAATCTGATGTAGAGGCTTCTTCTTTGATTGTTACTCGCTTTTCAGCTTTCATCCTTGCTCTTTTATCATTCAAATTCGCTTCAACACTAACAGCGATTTTCTGCATATCCTCCAAGGTAGGTGGATCTCTATCTCGCAATGAATAAGCCATCTCCGGATCAAAGCCATCCGGGAATTTGAGAAGAGTTGATTTTCTAGATGGTCTTAAATCATCCGGAATAGCATTATAAACTGTGTTAAATCTGATAATATAATCTTGGACAGACTCACCATGATTATGTTTGAGATTGTTGTACTCGACATTGATCTGAAGTGGATCCTTTCTGATTTCCCATCGGTCTAGAAACTGTCTCTGAAGTTCATCCAATGTGGATATGCTCCTAGCTGTCAAACCTCTGAACCATTTTCTTACTTTTCCTCCGAATGTTTGCACAAACAAACACATAGTTACATCTTCTTCATCTATCTCATATAAATAAAAAAAAGTTGCCATTTTGTCTATATGCTGCTGAGCGGAAACACTTTGAGGAGTGCCATCAAACATGGGAATTTTGCTCTGATAATCAGCTGGCATATCATGCAGATTTTGAGGAAGAGCAAGAGGAGCAAACCGAGCAGCCATTGCTTTGGGTAGATTTCGTCTAGGAGTAGTAGGTGGAGTAGGAGTAGCTGTAGTATAAGGAGTATGGGGAGGTGTATGCGGAGGAGAAGCAATATGAGATGAAGAAGGAGAACCGACTGTAGATTCGGGATATGTGATTATAGGAGAAACGGAGATAAAAGGAGGTTCGGTCTGTTCGTGAGCCGTGATAGTGGATCCAATATGGGTGGATACAGTTTCTAGAAAATCAGCAAGATTAGTAGCTTGGATATTTGTCTGAAGAGTTCTTAGGATGAAATTTTCAACCAATTTATTGTGTCTCTCAATTTCAAGGGCAACTGCAAAATCAAGATTGAGAACTAGGGAATCAAGTTCACTTTCAGATTTGGTTTTGAACAGGGACAACTCAAAGCTCTCGTCAAAATCAATGTCTTCAAAATACTTAAAAACAGCTGGACACGAATGGGATTTAAATATATGACTAGAATCTGAAGCCAGCTTGTTATTCTCAAAATATCAAGGAACAAATAACCAATCAGCCTGTGAAAACTCTCAACTTATCATCAAAAGTTTCAGAGTTTACAAATGTACTGGGGTAAAATGCAAATGAAGTGCTATGTTCACAAGCTCACGGAGATCGACTGAAGCAGCGTTTATCTACTTGCGCTTATGCAAAGCAAAAGCGTTTCGAAGGCTACTTGGCATATCTTCAGACTCCGTCTAAGACTTATGAAATAAACACATCAGCCAACAAACAATTTGTTCTCCCCAGTATGGTCGCCAATATGTTAGCACTCGAATTTGCCTCAGGCTGAGGAAGGCAAAAATTCAAGGCAACATCAAACCAAGCTCAGCCTCGTAGCTAGCCCTACGAGGACAGGAGAGGGCTCTCTCCGGGTCTATCTCGGCAAAAGGTCTTCAAAGGGGCTGAGATGACTAATAAAGAATACTGATTTTAGGCTAGTAAATTGATAGGGAAAGTTTGATTTCAAATTTTTAGGGTTTTGTTGGACAACAGGGCAAGGCAATTTTGGGTGCGGGGATGAGAGACAGTTTTTGCAGAGGTCTTTTTGGGGCAAGGTAGGTGATTGTTTTGATGCCTTTAAAGGAGTTGAAAGGAAATGTATGACTGGTGAGGAGCTAAGGAGAGCAAGAAACTTTCAGGAGTTCTCCTTAAACAGATGAAAACATAGATATTAAGCAAACTTAAAGGCAGAGCATAGAAAACCATGAATTCTACCTTAACACTTCATTTGCTTAATTTGCAAAAGAGAATAGTAGGAAAATGATACACATAACAAACTTACAAGTACATGAGAGTAACACACCATCAACACAAATAACCACAGGAATCCCAAATAGTGCTGCAAAACCCTGGTCTTTCCTTTGCCAAAATTGCAGAGATACAAAGTGTAATACAGTCTAAGCTTATCCCTCCAAAGTCCAACCCTGAAAATGACTAAGAAGATACATAATATAGGCAATCTAACACATTTCCTTGCCTCTAAGGGTCGAGCTCATCATCCTAGGAGCTGTTTCAACCAATTCTAAACTGAGCACTACAATTTAGGCAATCAAAACAACTTGCCTCTATAAGCTAGGAAAACAATTCATTCATTAATTTTTTGCCATTTTATGAATGAATCTTCTAGAATAGGTAAAAAAGTGTCATGTCAACATGAAAATACATTAATTACATCAAAGAGGGTGAAAAATCCCATGAAAGGTCAAAACTGGTCAAATAGCTGCGTTGTCCTGTACTGTAGATGAAAAACTGGAAAATTTCCCTGATGCGTAGCGCGCCAAATCTCTACGCATAGCGCGCCTTTCAGCCCACTTTTGGGGCACTTCCTGACATCCAAATGAGGCTCAGGTGGGCTTGTTGGAAAGTTCTGGATGTCTACTTTCCAACTCAAGTGGAATTTCTCAATTTGGTGCCCATTTGCCCCTCCAAAAATGAATTCTCCCAAGACTGCTTCCTGTGTGTCCAAAAAGGGGTAGAAGGTCATTTTTTGCATGTTTTTTGACCTTTTGGGGGCCCAAAACTTGATGAAATGTCTTGGCAGTGCCTGAGCAGGTGTATTTTATCATTACAAATCCAAAAATGCAAACCTTTCTTGAATTGGGCCTCCCCATCTTCAGGGTAGCGCGCGGCGCGCTACGCGTTGAGGGCAAAAACTTGTTTTCAATACAAAAATTTCAAAATTGACCAAAACTTCTCCAAATTTTTTGAGATTTGAGCTGGGGGTGTATCATCAAGTACCATACTCCTTCAAGGAGGCTTCGGCCAAAATTTGGAGTGGATCGGGCCTTTTTCGCCGTTTTAATGCCTTGCTCAATCGCCTCTTAAGGATCTTCATTTTCGCTTTGCAAACATGCATGCGGGCCCAGTAATGATTCTTCATATGGCGAAGCATATCTTTGTCTCTGTTTGCCTTGGCTAACAATTTCTCTAAATGAGTGTTCACCCGGATGAGCATAGACCCTTGCTCAATAGGTGTCAAATCACCGGGTCTCTTGTGGGCCAAGTTTCGGTCTTCTTGGATTCGCCGCAACTCATCAAGAGTGTGTTCATCTTCTAGCTGCTTGTTACGCTGCTCCAAGTAGTTGATTGTCCAATTGGCCGTTTCCAATTTCTGTTGTAACAAGCGATTTTCAGCCTTCTGTTGCTGAATGATCTCCTTTAGCTCCGCGCTAGGAGAGCTGATATCAAGGTCGATAATATCTATGTCCGGATCTCCTGATGGTCCCTCATCAAACATGGGTTGCTTGCCTCTGTCCTGTACCTGTACCTGTGCTGCTGTCGAAAGCGAGGCCCCTTCTACACGAAGTGGAGATAACACTCGCTGTGCTGATGAAGAAGGCGAGACCCCTTCCACCTAATGTGGAGATAATACTCGCCGTGCAGATGCAAATAAGGCCCTGTGGCCTCTCTGATATGTAATACATGCTGGAGTGCTGACATGCTCGGGCTCTGGAATGTCAAACTGATGTGAAAGCCCACCCTCATCATGGACAATCTCAGGAGGTGGCCTTGGTACCGTGAAAAAGTCGCGTGAAATGAAATCCTCCCAAGCAATACCCTGCTGTGCCAATTGATGCATCACTATGATTTTAATCAGTGCATAATGATAAATACTCTTGTGCTGCTGTGCTGGGCTCTTCCTTTGTACCAAGGGCACCATCCTTTCTATATTGCGACACATGAAAAAAGGAATGTTCATCATTCGTACCCTTGTGAAATGCATCAACAAACGAATATGGTACGAATAGAGACGTGAAAATCTGCCCTCACAAGTGAAATAGCGAATAATGAGTCTCATCAACGGTGCATACTCATCCCTTAGGAATCTGAAAGGAAAAACAACAGTTTAGTGTCTCATACACCCGGGTTTGATATATGGCTCATAGTGAAATCTGTCTAACTGCTGGCGCTTATTCCATTCCTCCGATACATTTGGTATCCCGGTGGCTTGAGCAACAATCTCGGGTGATAGGGTGAAGTCGACTCCTGCAAGGTTCACATGACCATTCTGTAAATGTAGGACAAACAAGCGAGCTAGTTCTCTGTGATGTTGAATTTGTGAGATGCGCTCACAATATCCAAAACATGATTGGTACCGAAAACAGTTCATTGCAAGTGGACAAGCTTGCAAATGAGCCAAAGAAGTGGGCTCCTCCCTGACATGCCGACCACCTTTACCGCCCTTGTGATGCCTCCTTTGCACTTCTATCTCTGGTGTTGAATCACTGTCATAACTCTACTCATAATCTGATTCGGTTTCTGACATAGTTTTGAAGATAGGATGGCTGAAATGTATATGCTGACTGTGCACACAATTGATTGCTGTTTGACTTTTTCAAATGCTGTTACCAAGGGGACATAAATACAAGGGAATTGTTAGGGAAAGGGAAACATGAGGGAATTAGGGACAATAAAAATAAACAAGGAATTTAGGGAAGGGCAAGGGCATAGGAAATTATGATAATATAGGGTTTGGGATTTTGTGGAGGGATATTATAGAATTTTATGGGCAATTTTAAGGAGAATGCTGGTGAATGTGGGGAAAAAGAAGGATCAAAATGGGAAAACCTTGGACAGCATAACACCTTGAAACCCTAGCACAAACTAGGTCTTTAAATTTCACACAGCAATTTAGGGTTTTTACTTCTAATTTTAATGGCATCTTTATCATATTTCTTTCACATTCATCTTGGAAAACTGAAACTAGCCATGGAAAAGAAGCTTACTTGTATTTTTCTTGAGTTAAGAGAGAATTTGAGAGCTTGCTGGCAAGTCACTGGGCGAAAAACCCAATGCGTAGCGCACCTTGCCCAACGCGTAGCGCCCCTCTGGTGCGTAGCCCCTGAACAAAATTACGCTGAGAAAATCGCGCTGATGTGTAGCGCGCCCTGGGTGCGTAGCGCGCCTCTGCTGATGCGTAGCGCGCCCTTGGAACTGCCCGATTCGCTCACTAATTTGTGAAATCGCCTTTGCAAGGATCCACTTTGCTTGTAAGAGATGAATGGGGTGTTAATGAAGAGGAATGTGCTTATATAGGCTCCTTTTTAATTTTTACTTGACCAAAACCCACTTTGTAATGTTTGAGTATTGACACTTTTTTGAATTAATAGGCTCTGACTTCTGGTTTCACTTTTTAAAATAAATTGGTTGAAATAATGATTTCTTCTGATGATTTTTGCAGGGATAGCTCTGAAATGCTTTGGCAAAGGAAACCAAGGTTGCACTTCAACATTTGGAGAACTTGAAATTTTGACAATTGACTTGTGTTTTTCAAAAACAGAGTTTTGAAAACAAAGTCCAAATTTAGTTGTACAAAGATGAGAATGATTGAAATGATGCTCTATGAAGGACATCCCTCTGGCCTGCTGGTCCTTTATGACTTCTTAAGACAAAATTGACTCAAACCTAGACCTAAGACCTTGAAATTTAAAACAAGATGATGAATGACCCTTGAAGACTTTATTTACTTAAACAGACCTGAACCAGCAGTGCCAAACACGAGGGGAATAAATGACACAAAACTACTCCACCAGAGTTATGGCATGCCTAACGGAATGCAACTGATCACACTGATGGGACACCTAACCATGAAATGCAAAGAGCTTTGATCTCTGGTGAAGGGCTAGTAGACCGACTCTAACACATCACACCTTGATAGTGGAGCAGTTAGTATGGTCCAGTTTTGGCCAGTTCTGAGTGGTTTTTTAGGTGGAACTTTTGGGGAATGATGTAATCAGTTGACCATGATCCTTTAAGGTATGAAACAACACTTTTAGGGGTTAAAGAGCCCTTGGTTTATCGACATATAAGATTGGGGTTGCAGTGCCCAAATATGTCTATAACAGTTGCCCCATAAAGCATGAAGTCGTAAATCTTTTGATGTTGGGTGAAATGCTTTATCATGAGGATCCGAGGCGTTCAAACTAGAAGGTGACCTGTATAAGATACAATACAATACATCATCAGCATATTATTTTCATGCTCTAGCTGAGGCGGGCATCCCCATGCTCAACTTTATAAATTCATTTTCATGTACATAGAATAGATAATCGTCTGCAGTTGCAGACTGGTGATTCCTAGTGTCTTTTCGATCTACTAGTCCCACTAGGATTGGCAACTATCCTAGAAACAAACAATCAAAGCAATTTGCGATTTCCTCTATGTATGATAGATAAGAGAGAAGCAAAGGGACCAACCTGGATCTTCCACTTGACTCCTTGCTTGATTTCTCTCCCCTTGATAGAGCTTGCAACTCCTCTCCTACTTGTCCCGCTTAGAGAATACCTGTAGAAACAAAGTAACAAAACACCATCAAAGCATCTCGATCTATTATATCATAAACAATGCAGAATCAAAAATACATTGAACATATAATAGCATTCACAAATAACAAGATTCACAAATACACGATTTTATGGAGGAAAAATCAAAGAACTTTATTAAAATAGAAGAGAGAATTACAACCCGGCTGTCTAATCCAGCATCATCCTCCTAGCATCAAAGCCCTCTTCACCTCATGAAAAGAAAAATCACCCAACAATACAATGCTCTTTCTCAAAGAAAAACTATCAACACTTCCTTACAAATTACAAAGTTCCAACCTTTAGATCTCTCAGATGAGGGATCCATTTATAGATGTCTACAAGGGTGTGAGTCATCTCTGGGTTTTTGATTAGTGTCATTCCACTTGTTGTTCTTGGTTCCACTTAGAGATTTCTTGGATCTCTTACTCATCCCTGGGCGAATTCAGAGAGGCAAGTGTCATAGGAGAAGTTTCTGGAAGATTCCATGAGCATCCACTTAGCAAACTGTCTCGGACATTTGTCCATCCTCGCTCATTGTTGGAAATAATACTGAGAGGGGGGGTGAATTAGTATTATTATGTCAAATGTTCCTTTTTCAAAATCAACTGCTATACACTACTTCAATTAATTAAACCCGCGTATATACGCAATAATGCAGAAGAAAACCTGCGTATACAATGCAAACTTTTAATTTACTTGATCTTTCTGATGTTGATTGTTAATCTGTGATTCAGAAGCAAATAACCAGTAACCAAAAATAGTAAAGCAGAGCAGAAAGACAATCGCACACAAGAACACAAGATGTAAGGTGGAAACCCAATGTGGGTGAAAACCACCTGTTGCAATTCGTCTCTATCTTTTCTTTAATTAGAAACTTCTTTTTACAAATGTACTGGTGCAGTCCTTTTACCAGTACGCAGGCTGCAACCTGCAGAGAGCTACAACTCTCTCTCATTTCCCAGCTTCTCCTGGAAGGGAGCTACAACCCCCTTTAGCTCTTGCACTAGCCAAGATACTAGTACGTAGGTGCTGGCCTACAGAAGGCTACAACCTTCTCTTTCTTTCCAGGACCACGTTTCATAAATTTTCAGACTGGATCCTCAAAGAACATCAATCAACCATCAAGAATTTCTGCATCAACCAATCACCTTTTCACTAAATCAACATAAACACCTCTCTGACGACTGTACCCAGATCACAGTAACAGTACCACACACCAAAACTGAACCCAGAACACTGCAGCAATAAACAGAAGCAGCAAAAACACAACTCAAAATGTATACGCTACTTTAATGGCCTGAAACCTGCGTGCATACGCTTCTGCGTATGGAAAAACCTGCGTATATGCTGTTTTCCTTCACTGAACCTGCGTATATACGCACCTTAGCTGAACTAAACCTGCGTACAGATCTACAAACATAATTCACTCTTTCAAGTATTCAGGCACTGATTAACCCAGATTATCAGATTTATAGATCATGCATGTGCCAGATATAACAGATCAAAATCATGCAAAGATATTATCATTCAAGCCAAGAGATTATGACCCATCAATAGAACTTATCCTTCTTTTTGCTAAGGTTCCTCCTTCATTCAGATCCAGATCTGCTCCACAATGCTAATCACCAATATTTCAGATCTCGTACATTATCAGATATTCAATAATAATTCAGATGATTCCTTGCCACATGATCTCCTTCCTCTTATATAGTTTTAGGCCTTCCACAATACCACGGTCCAAAACCATAATAACCAATACCAAGGGCCCAAAACCTGGGGTCAACTCTTCTAACGAGATACCATGGTCCACAACCATAGGTTCAAGTTCCAAGGACTAACAACCACAGACCAAAAATAAGTTTTCCACCATGTACGCGCTTTTATGTGCATAAAAGTGCATGTATACGCATACGCGACTTCCAAACGAATAACCCGCGTGTATACTCATCTTCGGCAAGGTGTACCTGCGTATACAAGATTTTCTTCATTCTGAGCACCTAAACTGAGATCTGTCACCAAAGTGAGTTGCCATCAAGGACAACACCTGTACCATAACGTGAGTTGCCATCAAGGACAACACCTGTACCATAGCGCCACACCTGTGCCAAAATGCCAACACTCATCGCACCCCACAGAAGGCCTCTTCAGTGTGCATCACACCTGGCTAGTGTAGAAGTTAGTATGCATCGCATCTTGACAGTTGAGCAATTAGTATGGTCCAGTTCTGGCCAATTCTGAGTGGTTTTTCAGGTGGAACCTTTGGGGAATGATGTAATCAGTTGACCATGATCCTTTAGGGTCTGAAACAACACTTTTAGGGGTTAAAGTGCCCTTGGTTTATTGACATATAAGATTGGGGTTGCAGTGCCCAAATATGTCTATAACACCTCTTGTATTAAAATGCTTCAAAAGGCTAATACAAGCGTAAAAGTGCCTCAATAGGCAAATCTGAATGCAAAAATAGATTTAGAACACATGAAAAAGCTAAGAATACCTTTCCAATATCACTAAACAGTGAAAGATTACCCAATACAGTGCCTTCTCCAAATGGCCCTATAGGCTCTTAAAACTCTCCTGAAGCTTTTCGGGCTATGAAAGTCTTCAAACAGATTTGAAACCTCTTCCAATAAGTTTAGAAGGTCGAAAATAGTAGGAAATGATCTTTGGTTCACCTCAAACAGAGAGGTACATCTCAAAACAACTCCATTTCCCAAATGGCCCTGATGGCTCAAAAAGCTTCCCTGAAGCTAAAATGGCTGTAGAACACCTCTACTGCCTTTGGAACCTGTTATCACTTAGAATAAAAATTTTATGCATATAGTCCTTGGTCCTAGTTCAATGTCAAAGGTCTGTGTCATATGGTTTTCGTTTTATGTTTCATACTTAGGATTTGGAGTTTTAAAGGTGTTTGTTTTAAATTATACTCTAATCCTATTGGTTCTCCTCCACCATCATTGTGTTATAAGCCATGTCTTGTCTTATCCTATTCACCGAGTCTTTTCGTGATTTCGCAGCGTAATCTCCTATTGGCCAGTTTCGCAGCGTAATCATTGTTCAGCCATTTCGCAGCGCGTTATCATTAAGCCGTTTCGCAGCGCATTATTAGAATTTTAAACTAACCGCGCTGCGAAATCACGGATTCGTGCATTTCGCAGCGAATCTTTCCTAAAGTGTCAAGTCTGTTAATGAGTCACCAATTCTGTCCTCTCATGTCAGTTTTTGTGTACCTCCCGTAGCATGTTTAAGCGCTCATTAGTCATCACTCCACCAATAGATTTGATGAAACGCACAGAAATATCATTCCGATGGATTGTACCATGCATGGATCTTGATGATGATCGTGAATGTTACATAAGTGACAAGCTTATCGGATGATGTATTTGAGTTTTCAAGCGAGGCTGTTTTCAAGCGAGCCTGATTACAAGCGAGCCCGAGTTAAAAAGAACTGAACCGCCATTTCAACTGAAGCTGTTGCTCATTGTGAGTGTAAAGATTTCAAAAAACAAATGGAGAGGAAAGAACACAGATCTGGAAAATGCCAGAGGACCGAACCTGAAGGTTTAGACATAGCATTGAGGGATGAAGGCGTGAAGAAAGCATTCAAAGATGCCGGGTGCTGGAACTTCTGTAAAAAACTGCAAGGAGGACATGCGCAGGTAACCAAAGAGTTTGCTTTGAACTTCACCGGTTTAAATTCAAAAATAGCTATGTTGGAAGTTCAAGTGTCTCCGGAGGCAATAGCTGCTGTAACAGAAATCCCAAGAGGGCAGCAAGAATGGTTTAAGAACTTTAAATTTGATATGAATCCATGTAAAGAGTTCTTAAAAGAGGCATATGTGAATGAAGACCTAACAAAAGCAGTGCCCAGAAACTATGTTAAGGAGCATTATGCCCTTCTTCTCACCTGCATTCAGAAATACTTGACATGTGAAGGAAGATACAATAAGGTCTACTCTTATCATTTCAAGTTGCTTTTACATTTCACTGGGAAGGCTTCCATAGATATTCCTTTTTACTTATTTCGCAGTCTAAGTAAAATGTGTGATAAGGTGCAGCTGAGAAAAGAGGATTGCGAGACTTCTTTATTTCACCATGGTTTGATTAAATTGTTAGTTTTAGATGGCCTCCAGAAGATAGGCAGAGACTGGAATTCGTTCATCTTCATGGCTGGATTTCAAAGCAAAACTGGCCTTACTCCACAACCAGTCAGAGAACAACCAGTCAAAGAACTCACAATAGCTGAGTTTCAGAAGGAGGCCAGAGCTAAAAATCAAACCAAGTCACAGCTTAAAAAACCAGTGAAGCCACTGATCATTAAAGAACAACCTCAGCAAGCAACAAAAGAAAAGACTCAGGATGAGAAGACTGTAGCTGAAACAAGCAGAGCTGAAGCAATTTCAAGAGTAAGGACAAGAAGCCAAATAAGTAAAAAAAAAGGTAAAGCCATAGCTGTTGAAGAGAGCCCAGTATCTAAAGCAAGCCTGGATGATTTATTAGAGGCCATCGAGTTTGAGCAAATTGAATCAGTGCATATTGATTTGACACAGTCATCACCAGAAAGTACCAAGAAGCCTAAGGCCTCAAAAAGGCTGAAGTTTGATGAACCAGGTGAAGAATTCATTTTCAAACCCAGAAGACCTATTACAAGGAAGCAAGTAAAGGAAGCCGAAGAATTGCCCAGAACAGAGGAGGCAGAGAAAATTAAGCAAAAAGACACAAAAAGAACAGTCATCATATCTCAAGGAGGTAATATTATAGCTATAAGGAACCAGTTAGAAGCAGCTAAACATGAGATTGCTCAGGTGAAGAATGCCACTAGGGAGTCTGCAGTCAGGTATGCAAATTATCGTAAAGCTGTATTGAAAGGAAGTGAAAACTTAGTAAACCAGGTGGATTCAGTAGCCGATGTTTACACATGGACAATACCTACCATTAAAGAGGCCAAACTCCTCAGAAAGATAAACATGCATCTAAGAGCTGAGAATAAAGCTATGAGAAAGAAAGTGGAAGACTTGAAGGCACAGCTAGGCCAGTTCGCTGCTGAATGAAATTGCTGTTCAAAGAAAGGTTTTGTTCCAAATTTTGTTAAATTTTGCTTAGTTTTATTGTTTTAAAGACATGTAGATCCCTGCTATATATGTCCAAGGTCAAAAGAAGTTTTTGCAATCAAATGTCTGGGCGGTAAATATCTCAGGGAAAAGACAAGCTGTTTAAACAATTCAGCAGTTTCGTAGCGCGCTACGAAACTGCTGTAGGTGTTGATTTTAAACGTAGACAAACAGTTTGGTAAAATGATCGGGAATTTTCTAAAGGAAACACCTGAAGGACATGTGAGAGACCAAATGAAGCTATCACAGCCATTCAGATCAAGACAGGTGTACCTTTAAAAAGGTGAAATGTTTTGACTCAAGTTTAAAGTTTCTGTTATAAAGACACTTTATTACCAGTCATTAGGGTTTTGAACGAGTTACATACGAGGGATTTTGGCCTGCACACTTGCCCATCGATGAAGCCTCCAACACATCAGGAACATGGTGATGTCCTATATTTTTGGGTTATTAAAAGGGCTAAAAACATGCTGCTGTATATTCGAAGTTATGGAGGACTGGAACCGAAAAGCAAGGGATATCACCTAACATCACTGAGCAGTTAAAGTATTCAGCATCCGAGGCCAACATGGAGCTTTAAATACTCATCTCAGCCATCTCAGCCAAACTGTAAGGAGTCCAAGTGTCAAAGAACAAGAAGGAATCATTCTACGAAGAAGATAGAGTTATAGTCATAGTCAAATTAGAACTCTTTAGAACTCCAGTTAGCACTAATTGTATTTAATAGTTTGTTGTAAAGCAAATAGGTGTCATCATAAGCAGAATTCGAGTTCCCCTCATGTGGGAGGAGGAAGCTCGAGGTAGTTAGAATAAGGATTTTCTATATATAGCTGGAACATCTATGTAATGAGGGTTGGATATTTTATAAAATAGAGGACTGTTTTGGCTTATGTAAAAAACAGAGTTCAGTAATATAAATGACTGTTTTACTTCTCAGGATTCATAAGGGATTTACTTGTTCAGAATGTGTGAGGATATATTTTCTTTAGTGTTCTTTTACAGTTGTACAAATGCATAATCACTCAGAATTCATTGATCATGCTCTGACTTCCTGTATGCCTTTGTAAACTGTGGTTTTATATAAGTGGTTTTCTGAACATCCAAATGCTAAGTGCCCTGATTTCTATGTAAGGCATCATCATTGCTTGCTGTAGTATGTTTGACTCCATAGGCCCAATGGAAACCTATGTAATGTTTGTCCAGCCTTCATTATTTGTCAATGTTATTCACAAGAGTTAGCCATCTTATTAATAGTCAAAATCAATAACCCTTTGAGAGAGCCCTCTCAGGCTAAGGAGGCTAAGCCTTAGTCAAAAGTTTGGTGTGAAATAGTTACTTGAAGTCTTCCTGGATTGCAGCTTTCCAGTGCTTGATTTTGAGATAACATTTTGGTGCGTCTGCCGGGAGTCTGAAGATTATTCATTCCCGAAATCAAAAGCTGAACTTCTGAAGGTAGCAGGAGCTCAGACATCTTTTTGAGGCTGCAAAACTACCTTGGCGACTCCACACATCAAATAACAAATTAGAAGGTGACTCCACTGCTAGAAGATCAGTAGCTTGATGAAGTTACAAGATGAGTTCCACTACAAGAATGAATGCCAGGTATGCTCCTATGAATCGGTCTCATATCCCTGGTTTTCCAAATCCTATGCCAAAGGTTGATTGGTTAGAGGATCTTCCAATATTCAAAGATGAAAAGAAAGACGATGCTGCTCTTCATCTGGTTAAATTCCATATGCATGTACGCAGTCTTAAGGTTCATTTCCCTGAAGATTGTCTCATGAAAATGTTTATGACTACTTTAGAAGGAAAAGCATGGTCTTGGTATAAAGGTTTGGACAATGGTTCAATATATTCGCTTGCTAGTTTTCATGATGAATTTTATGAGATGTATAAAGAATGTTATCCTTCTTTATTGTTGCTTAAAGATTGTTGTAGACAATCTTTAAATCTTATTCAGTACTTGGAGGATTGTTATGGTGATGATGAATTTATGGATGAAGAAATTTTAGAGGCTCTTCATAACAATGCATTTCAACACCAAGAAGAAAGTATAATATCTCATGAAATGCAGCATGAAGATCAGCAGGGGTTTACTTATGAAAACCATGTTCAATCCTCTGATATTGATGTAGAGATGCAGCAGACTTGTCAGTCTTCGGATCATTTTCAAAATGAACATGATTACAAACACCAAGAAGAAATGTTGGAAGAAATTTTTTATGACCCTCAGGCAGAGGAAAAGATTGTTCATTTTTGTAATTTCTTGCAGCAGCTTACACCAAAGAATGATGATAATAATGAGGAAAATTCCATTGTTTGTTGGAATGATTCAGAAAAGCAGTTGGATAGCTTGTCAAATAGCAAATTGGATAGCACATCAAAGGGGTCTTGTGTGGTTGAGAATCAGTGGCCTGAAAATGAAGAGTGTTATGATGATCATTCTTTTCAAAAGGTTTTTATGATAGAACACAAGGAGAGAGTGTTGCTTCCTTTCTCTTTTACAATTGAGGAAGAGTACACTGTTGTTGAAGATCAGTTTGCACAGCCAGAAAGTTACAAGAATCATCAAGCTGATCATGAATTATGGGATCCTATAGCTGAATACATGGAAGAGTTTTACTCTCCAGTGTTTCAGTTTTTCTATGAAGATCAGAGGCAATTTCAGTGGCAGTGGTCATCACAATATCATAGTGGCTCTGAACTTCGATGCAGTCAAAAAACTCCAATATCAGATAAGACAAATGATTGGCTACATTGGAAATCTCACATTGATTGAGCTGAAAGAAGTTTGAAATGGATAGGGTAGGTAGGTAGGAAAATGCAAATAATCTCAAGGTTGACTGAGCATTTTTTTAGTAGATGTAGATTCCTTTCTCCTACAGTGATCATCAAGCTTAAGCCCGAGGTGAAGGCCCACAAAGCTAGAAAGGAATGCTTGTCAACTCTGTGTGTGTGTTTTTAGAATTTGAATAAAGCACTGGACCTACGAGTTCTTAGTGTACTACAGGAGCACACTATCCCAAGTGGAGCCACTGTTATCACTTAGAATAAAAATTTTATGCATATAGTCCTTGGTCCTAGTTCAATGTCAAAGGTCTGTTTCATATGGTTTTCGTTTTATGTTTCATACTTAGGATTTGGAGTTTTAAAGGTGTTTGTTTTAAATTATACTCTAATCCTATTGGTTCTCCTCCACCATCATTGTGTTATAAGCCATGTCTTGTCTTATCCTATTCACCGAGTCTTTTCGTGATTTCGCAGCGTAATCTCCTATTGGCCAGTTTCGCAGCGTAATCATTGTTCAGTCATTTCGCAGCGCGTTATCATTAAGCCGTTTTGCAGCGCATTATTAGAATTTTAAACTAACCGCGCTGCGAAATCGCGGATTCGTGCATTTCGCAGCGAATCTTTCCTAAAGTGTCAAGTCTGTTAATGAGTCACCAATTCTGTCCTCTCATGTCAGTTTTTGTGTACCTCCCGTAGCATGTCTAAGCGCTCATTAGTCATCACTCCACCAATAGATTTGATGAAACGCACAGAAATATCATTCCGATGGATTGTACCGTGCATGGATCTTGATGATGATCGTGAATGTTACATAAGTGACAAGCTTATCGGATGATGTATTTGAGTTTTCAAGCGAGGCTGTTTTCAAGCGAGCCTGATTACAAGCAAGCCCGAGTTAAAAAGAACTGAGCCGCCATTTCAACTGAAGCTGTTGCTCATTGTGAGTGTAAAGATTTCAAAAAACAAATGGAGAGGAAAGAACACAGATCTGGAAAATGCCAGAGGACCGAACCTGAAGGTTTAGACATAGCATTGAGGGATGAAGGCGTGAAGAAAGCATTCAAAGATGCCGGGTGCTGGAATTTCTGTAAAAAACTGCAAGGAGGACATGCGCAGGTAACCAAAGAGTTTGCTTTGAACTTCACCGGTTTAAATTCAAAAATAGCTATGTTGGAAGTTCAAGTGTCTCCGGAGGCAATAGCTGCTGTAACAGAAATCCCAAGAGGGCAGCAAGAATGGTTTAAGAACTTTAAATTTGATATGAATCCATGTAAAGAGTTCTTAAAAGAGGCATATGTGAATGAAGACCTAACAAAAGCAGTGCCCAGAAACTATGTTAAGGAGCATTATGCCCTTCTTCTCACCTGCATTCAGAAATACTTGACATGTGAAGGAAGATACAATAAGGTCTACTCTTATCATTTCAAGTTGCTTTTACATTTCACTGGGAAGGCTTCCATAGATATTCCTTTTTACTTATTTCGCAGTCTAAGTAAAATGTGTGATAAGGTGCAGCTGAGAAAAGAGGATTGCGAGACTTCTTTATTTCACCATGGTTTGATTAAATTGTTAGTTTTAGATGGCCTCCAGAAGATAGGCAGAGACTGGAATTCGTTCATCTTCATGGCTGGATTTCAAAGCAAAACTGGCCTTACTCCACAACCAGTCAGAGAACAACCAGTCAAAGAACTCACAATAGCTGAGCTTCAGAAGGAGGTCAGAGCTAAAAAGCAAACCAAGTCACAGCTTAAAAAACCAGTGAAGCCACTGATCATTAAAGAACAACCTCAGCAAGCAACAAAAGAAAAGACTCAGGATGAGAAGACTGTAGCTGAAACAAGCAGAGCTGAAGCAATTTCAAGAGTAAGGACAAGAAGCCAAATAAGTAAAGAAAAAGGTAAAGCCATAGCTGTTGAAGAGAGCCCAGTATCTAAAGCAAGCCTGAATGATTTATTAGAGGCCATCGAGTTTGAGCAAATTGAATCAGTGCATATTGATTTGACACAGTCATCACCAGAAAGTACCAAGAAGCCTAAGGCCTCAAAAAGGCTGAAGTTTGATGAACCAGGTGAAGAATTCATTTTCAAACCCAGAAGACCTATTACAAGGAAGCAAGTAAAGGAAGCCGAAGAATTGCCCAGAACAGAGGAGGCAGAGAAAATTAAGCAAAAAGACACAAAAAGAACAGTCATCATATCTCAAGGAGGTAATATTATAGCTATAAGGAACTAGTTAGAAGCAGCTAAACATGAGATTGCTCAGGTGAAGAATGCCACTAGGGAGTCTGCAGTCAGGTATGCAAATTATCGTAAAGCTGTATTGAAAGGAAGTGAAAACTTAGTAAACCAGGTGGATTCAGTAGCCGATGTTTACACATGGACAGTACCTGCCATTAAAGAAGCCAAACTCCTCAGAAAGATAAACATGCATCTAAGAGCTGAGAATAAAGCTATGAGAAAGAAAGTGGAAGACTTGAAGGCACAGCTAGGCCAGTTAGCTGCTGAATGAAATTGCTGTTCAAAGAAAGGTTTTGTTCCAAATTTTGTTAAATTTTGCTTAGTTTTATTGTTTTAAAGACATGTAGATCCCTGCTATATATGTCCAAGGTCAAAAGAAGTTTTTGCAATCAAATGTCTGGGCGGTAAATATCTCAGGGAAAAGACAAGCTGTTTAAACAATTCAGCAGTTTCGTAGCGCGCTACGAAACTGCTGTAGGTGTTGATTTTAAACGCAGACAAACAGTTTGGTAAAATGATCGGGAATTTTCTAAAGGAAACACCTGAAGGACATGTGAGAGACCAATTGAAGCTATCACAGCCATTCAGATCAAGACAGGTGTACCTTTAAAAAGGTGAAATGTTTTGACTCAAGTTTAAAGTTTCTGTTATAAAGCCACTTTATTACCGGTCATTAGGGTTTTGAATGAGTTACATACGAGGGATTTTGGCCTGCACACTTGCCCATCGATGAAGCCTCCAACACATCAGGAACATGGTGATGTCCTATATTTTTGGGTTATTAAAAGGGCTAAAAACATGTTGCTGTATATTCGAAGTTATGGAGGACTGGAACCGAAAAGCAAGGGATATCACCTAACATCACTGAGCAGTTAAAGTATTCAGCATCCGAGGCCAACATGGAGCTTTAAATACTCATCTCAGCCATCTCAGCCAAACTGCAAGGAGCCCAAGTGTCAAAGAACAAGAAGGAATCATTCTACGAAGAAGATAGAGTTAGAGTCATAGTCAAATTAGAACTCTTTAGAACTCCAGTTAGCACTAATTGTATTTAATAGTTTGTTGTAAAGCAAATAGGTGTCATCATAAGCAGAATTCGAGTTCCCCTCATGTGGGAGGAGGAAGCTCGAGGTAGCTAGAAAAAGGATTTTCTATATATAGCTGGAACATCTATGTAATGAGGGTTGGATATTTTATAAAATAGAGGACTGTTTTGGCTTATGTAAAAAACAGAGTTCAGTAATATAAATGACTGTTTTACTTCTCAGGATTCATAAGGGATTTACTTGTTCAGAATGTGTGATGATATATTTTCTTTAGTGTTCTTTTACAGTTGTACAAATGCATAATCACTCAGAATTCATTGATCATGCTCTGACTTCCTGTATGCCTTTGTAAACTGTGGTTTTATATAAGTGGTTTTCTGAACATCCAAATGCTAAGTACCCTGATTTCTATGTAAGGCATCATCATTGCTTGCTGTAGTATGTTTGACTCCATAGGCCCAATGGAAACTTATGTAATGTTTGTCCAGCCTTCATTATTTGTCAATGTTATTCACAAGAGTTAGCCATCTTATTAATAGTCAAAATCAATAACCCTTTGAGAGAGCCCTCTCAGGCTAAGGAGGCTAAGCCTTAGTCAAAAGTTTGGTGTGAAATAGTTACTTGAAGTCTTCCTGGATTACAGCCTTCCAGTGCTTGATTTTGAGATAACAGAACCTGTCCCAATAGCTCTGGAATGCTGAAAATAACTAAAAATGACTTTTGGTTCACTTTAAATGGTTAAGCATAGCCTAACACAACTCCAACTCCCTCTTGGCCCTGATGGCTCTCTTGGCTTCCCTGAAGCAAACGGGGCTGAAGATGAACTCCAATGGTTCCACAACCGATACCAATGGCTCCAGAATGATGAGAAGATACGAAATCAAAAAAAATTCATCCAAAAAGGTTCTCCCTTGCCAAAGTTATGACCTCCAGAAGTTTTCTCCAGTTTCACCTAAAAAAACTCCACTAAATTTGGTTGGACTACAGTTAGGCCTGCTATTTTTGGCAACCATGCCTAAATTGGTGGACTTCGCCAAACTAACTGCAATCGTCGGCCCTCACTGTGCGCATGTGACCATGTAACAGTCCTTAACCGTCGGGTTCGATTAACCGTCGAGCCGGGTTTAGGGTGTGGTTTTGGCGCCTAGGTCATATGGTTAAGGGCTTGTCCCTTTTCTGCCCCAACAAAACCTCAATTAAACTTTAAATATAAACTGTGACATAAGGTTGTTAAGAACCATGTGTAGGTGGGCCGGTTGGGCCTGTGGGCTGGCGACCACCCGACCCGGGGTCGATTCCTATGAAGTGCCACAAAATTTTGCCATAATAAACTTTGTAGACTTGGGGCCACGTGGCGGCCTCTGGGAAGGCCACGTGTCAACTCCCAATTGGTCCTCCAAACAACATATTCTTGCGAATATTCTGGGGAAAATCCTAAGGAATATTCCTCAGAATACTCTTTTTTTTTTTTTTTTTTTTTTTTTTTTTTAATTCAAATTTTACAGTTTATTGGGCATTTTCAAAATGCGATAACTCTTCCATACGGTGTTAGATTTGAGTGTCGTTCACGGCTACATGATCGTTTTGATGAGGCCTATTTGGTCGTTCTAGTTTCAACCAATTCTGAGCAATTCAAAATTTGAGCATTTTTTCCACTTAGGACATGATCACTTGGTCACAACTTCCTCTTGGCACTGATGGCTCAAAAATCATTTTTGATTTCGTATCTTCTCATCATTCTGGAGCCATTGGTATAGGTTGTAGAGCCATTGTAGTTCATCTTCAGCCCTGTTTGCTTCAGGGTAGCTAAGAGAGCTATTAGGGCCAAGAGGGAGTTGGATTTGTGTTAGGCTATGCTTAATCATTTGAAGTGAACCAATAGTCATTTTTAGCTATTTTCAGCATTCTAGAGCTATTGGGATAGGTTCCAGAGGCAAAAGAGGTGTTCTACAACCATTTTACCTTCAGGGAAGCTTTTTGAGCCATTAGGGCCATTTGGGAAATGGAGCTGTTTTGAGTTGTACCTCTCTGTTTAAGGTGAACCAAAGATCATTTCCTGCTATTTTCGACCTTATGAACCTATTGGAAGAGGTTTCAGATCTGTTTGAAGACTTTCAGAGCCTAAAAAACTTCAAGAGAGTTTTCAGAGCCTGTAGGGTCATTTGGAGAAGGCACCGTATTGGGTAATCTTTCACTGTTTATTAATTTTGGAAAGGCATTATTAGTTTTTTCATGTCTTCTGAATCTATTTTTTCATTCATATTTTCCTATGAAGGCACTTTTACGCTTGTATTAGCACTTTGAAGCATTTTAATACAAGAGGACAAGCTCATTTTGGGAGGCTTGATCCAGTGGACGTAGCCCAGGAGGGGTGAACCGCTCATCAAACATCAGATGTAGCCGAGGAGGGGTGAACTTCTCATCAAACATTTGTGTCATTTTATGCTGAAGATATCTTTCTGAACAAATCTGATTTGATATGTTAAACATTTAAAATACATATTTGCGCTTGTTTGCACCTGCAATTAAAAACACTGTTTATCCTCCTGAAACATATTGGTTTCTTTTGAAACTTACAGCATCTGTTATACACACTCCATATTTGTTGATGGTACATTTAGAACAACAAGCTAATTGACCTCACACATAAATTCATAACAGTTACCAAAAATCACCTTGTTTATTCCACAAGACAAGAAGTATTTTGCACACATTTAAATTAATGAAGATGGATACCTTGCACACATTTTCAAGTACTTCCATTTTCAGATCAAATGGTATCAGAGTCATTGGATTTCATTGGATTCCATCTTCAGCCCCGTTTGCTTCAGGGAAACCAAGAGAGCCATAAGGGCCAAGAGGGATTTGGAGCTGTGTTAGGCTATGCTTAACCATTTGAAGCGAACCAATAGTCATTTTCAGCTATTTTTAGCATTCCAGAGCTATTGGGATAGGTTCCAGAGGTAGTAGAGGTGTTCAAAAACCATTTTAGCTTCAAGGAATCTTTTTGAGCCATTAGGGCCATTTGGGAAATGGAGTTGTTTTGAGTTGCACCTCTCTGTTTGAGGTGAACCAAAGATCATTTCTTTCTATTTTCATCCTTCTGAACCTATTGGAAGAGGTTTCAGATCTATTTGAAGGCTTTTAGAGCCCAAAAAGCTCCAGGAGAGTTTTCAAAGCCTGTAGGGCCATTTGGAGAAGGCACTGTATTGGGTAATCTTTCATGGTTTAGTGATTTTGGAAAGGCATTCTTAGCCTTTTCCAAATAATTTTGGTAGATGAGCATTGATCAACTTTGGCTTTTACAGTATTTGGCAGAGCACTAAGAATGAAATTCATGGATTTTCCATTGAACCTTCTATATTCGTTAATAGATGTGTCTCCAGAAACAACATAGTTCCATACATCGTATCCATGAGATTTCAAATAGACTTCCATTTTGGATTCCCATATTTCATATTTTGCTTTGTCGAACTCAAGAGTTGGATAACCAAGTGGATTATTTGTAATATGGGAGTCTTCCTTTGATTCTTTCGAATGTTTGGTTGATTGATTCTTCGAATTTCCCATCTATGCACTCTGAGATCTCCCTTTCGACTGTTAAGTTGCAATTGAAGTAACCTACTCTGATACCAATTATTGGGGGTTGAATCAATATTTCTCTTCAATTAGTATTTTTAACTTCACAGAGCATTAATTATCATTAACATTAGATCAAACATAACTCAACATCACATGAAAAATAAATAACACCATTCAACAATACATAATAATGAATATAGTAGACACAATATTTTTAGGTGGAAACCCTTCCGAGATTATACTAGAATTAAAAAACAAATAAAAAAATCATCGAATGCTTCTTAATATTTGTCTTCAAAAAATTTACATCAATTAGGAAGCTCCAACTTCCAAGATTTTTAGCTCCAAATGTAGGATGCTCCATCCCCCTGGTTTATAAGATCCAACCTTAAAGATGCTCCAATGTCCTGGTTTACAAGATCCAACCTGAAGGATCTCTAACACCTTGTTTACTAGCTGCAACTGGAAGGACGCTCCAATGCCCTATGTAGGATCCAACCTGCCCTAACACCACTTTGCCACCCTAATCACCCAACAGACCAAGTTTCATATATTTTCAAACTAGATCCACCTATGCTCAAATGCAATACAAAACACAAAACTCTCTACAAATACAAACTCTGCTTCTATGGATCAAACCCTAACTAAAAAAACTTATGTTTACATCAATCACCCATTAACACTATTACCAATATTGTTGTTTTGCCTATGATAAATGATTCTATCAAGTGCCTTTCCACAATGGCTCTACTCATATTACATGATATTTCTTGCTCATGCTTTATATCAAACCCTAAGAAACTTATAATCAAAACTCGACTTATCAACCATTCTTGGAAACTCTAACTTACTTTTCTACTCAAACCTTGACAACTTAAATCACATTTATCAATCAACTAACAAATCTAGGTCTCATGCTCTGGAAATATTTCATCTTCAACCTCAAAAATCATTATGCTAAACCCTAAACCTTGTCATCAATGCTCAAACCCCAGCAAAGGTTCACAATTGAAGATACTTTAGGGATCAGTCCTCCACTTCTACATGTATGTGTACAATGATGTCCAAACATATGATGTATGTACAATCAATCTACAAAGTTTTTTTTTGTATACAAGCCAAAGTTTTTCTTCATCAAATCATACCCCTGATGTGTTGAATCAAGAGTGCCATTGTTTTGCCTGAAGTGATACTACCTTTAATCTGCTGATATAAAGTGGATGCACCTAATGATGAACTTAGTCACTGAAGATGCTTCTATTGCTCTTATTCATTGATTCCTTTGTCTTTTGTTGGTGTGGGTGATACTTCTTAAATATAGATCACTAAAGTAGTTCCTCAAATGCTCTTAATCTTTACTTCATATTTGCATAAGGTTTAGGACTGTAAAGATACCATTCTTATAGTGTATTGGTGCTACTTATTGGTTTCCTGAATTGTCTTAATTTTAACACTCTTTTTCCCTTTCTTTTCATTTATCCCATATATGTTCTTGCTATATTTACAAGCTATAAGGTCATCGAGGTCCTTCTCAGAGATGAAATAAGGTATCATTCATGCATAACTGATAATCTGGTTTTTCTTTATGAATATTGATTGAAATATCTCTATGGCTACTGAAATGTACAAATTTGATAGCAAATCAGAAATTTTGCAGCTTTGCCCATGTTTAGATAGGTTCCTGCAAGTTTGAAGAAGAAACAAAAACATGGATGGATGCCAAATGTCAAGCATATGGATATCCACCTATTTTGCTTGCCTGTAAATCATAGAGCTCAAGGATTTTGATAGTCAAACTAGAAGACAACTCTAGACAATAGTTTGTCCTTGTGTAGAATTTAAAGGCAAGCAATTTCATCATCAAATGAGTATGTAATCAAGTAAGTGAGGTTCGAGATTTGGAAACAATGATGAGTTGATAAAAAACTATCATGATTTTCTCTTCTCGTAGCAAATAATGAAGAATAGATTATGGTTAGATTTTCCGGGGAAGCATACTTAGATGTAACTAGTTAGGAAGATTGTTTAGAAATCATTTTCATTAGGGTTATTTTCATTTAGATGGTAATTAGAAAAGATAAAACATTCATAAAACAAAACCCCCGTTCACTAAAAAAAAAAAAAAAAAAACAAACAAACAAACCATCCATATCATGAATTCCTAGTTTTGTAGGTAGAAGAATGGATGGAGATGGTAAAGACGAGGAAGATCCTTTTGGATTTCCTATTCAAGAAACTGATATCAATGTTCATATGAAGAACATCTCTACATATGTACTTCCTATCTTCAATGGTATGAGATCAGAAGACCTAGAAGCTTTTCTATTTGAATTTGAAATAATTTGTAGATCTTATGGCTACTTCTTACACATTCAAAAGTTGAATTTGTTTTCAGCAACATCCAAGGATAGAGCTCTTAAAAGGTTCATGACTTTAGGAACAAATTCTATAAGTACATGGGATGATATTAAAAGAGTATTTTTGGAAAAAAAACAAAGATTATTGTATAAACCATGACCTTAGAAATCAAGTCTTTAAGATGAACCAAAAAGAGGATGAAAGCTTAGAAGATTTAGTGGAGAGACTTACATATGGTGTCAAAAGAGCTAAAATGCATAATTTAGGATCGGACATATTAAAAACTCTCCTACTAAATGCTATAAAGGATGAATGGATTGATCTTCTTAACCTGGTGGGAAAAGGAGATGTTTCACAATTATCATTCAAGAGATTTGTGAATTGTGTAAGAACATATCAAGAGGAAAGGCAAAGTATGCAAGATTCCTTCGAGATCTTGTCATGGAAAGAGCAGGATCACATACTACTAAAGATTGTCCATCATTACCGGGGTTAAAGGCAATTTATCAAGGAGCAAATCAAACATTGGAACAATCTTGTTATGGGGCTCCAAAAAGATCATGGCAACCTCATCAACCTGGTACGATGCAAGATCTTACTTCTCAATTTCAACGTTATGCAAAACAATCTCAAAGTAATTGGTAAACACCCTTGCCTTGGCAACCTTGGCCATCTCAATTCCAACCTCAAAACCAATCTTGGAAACAAGGTTGGCAAGGGCCTTACAGAAGAAATCCACCGTATCCTTAATCTTTTCCTCACTATCCTCAATGCCAAGCTCAATACCAAGCTCAATGTTATTCATACTATTCACCTCCACCACAACATCCATTTCACGCTGAATTGACCTCAATTGAACAATTACCATCCACACAAGTACCCCAAAGATCCATTTCCAATCCATTATGTGCATAACCATTTGGAATCCCCAACAATAAAACACCTCAACCCACTCATAATGTTGAGGTACTACAAAATAAAGCACCAATTGCCATTGAAGAACAACAATCAGAAGAGGAAAAATATTCAGGTAACTTCCAAGAATCATGGATGCATGTTAAAGAAGAGAAGTTGTTGAAACCTGAGTGTCATGCAAGTCTATCACCCTATTCTATGAATGAAGATCACATCTCTGAAGACTTGCATGGCATGATATCATAAAACCAAGGAAGACAAGATTACATTGAATCTTAGATTAAGACAATTATCGCATCTCAGGATTCCATTTTTCAGTATCTTTTGACATTATTCAAATCAAGGCAGTTAGTCTCTCATATACCGATACATATCAAAGAGTATATTTTAAACATGAATATGGGTTTACTCGTGATCTTGTTAGCAAATGGATGCATTGGAAATTCTCCTATACTTGAGAGAATGTTTCATTTCTTTTTCAATAGAATAAGACTAACAAATAAAAACGAGTTTTTGTGATTTTTAGGATAAATTTGCAATTTTGTGGTGTAGTAAGAGCCACCAATTTATTAACCCTTGGTAGGAAAAATTCAATAAAACAAACGATTGTGAATAAGGAGCACAAGCGAAGGTGGAAGAATGATAGTTTCAGGTAAGAGATCGATTCTTTTCATTTTATGTTTTGCATCCAAAATTTTAAAAGAGAGGAATCAACTAATAAAAACTTGAGTATGCTCTCCTCCCACGCTTTGTGTGACCTAGAGGATTAGAAAAAGAATTTTCATATTAGTATATCTTTTGTTTAAAAAAGAAATTCCTTCTCTTTCATTATTTGTTTCTTTTAAAATTAATATGTATATATATATATATATATATATATATATATATATATAAAGTGAATGGAACACGTAAATTTAAAAAAAAAAAAAAATAGATCTGTTTGTTTAAACAAATTTGAAAAGGAAACAAATACATTGTTAAAAAAAAACATTTTTTTGGATAGATTATTTTAATAATTAAAAAAAATTAATAATAAAAAATAAAAATGATTAAATTTTAAAAAATAAAAATAAAAATAACAAAATAAAATCACACAAACAAAAATGCAAACAAAACAAATTTAAACCAATAAAACAATTAACAAAACCCAATTAAAATAAAACAAAACAATTAATGCCCACGGGGCTTTGGATTGATGGTGAATGGGTGCACTGTTAAGGCACTCCTTGTGATAGGTCACCGGTTCAAATCCCGCGTGGGTACGTAGGTTAGTCTTAACTATATAAAAAAAAAAACAATTAATAAAAAAAATGAATTTTACCTCGGAGGCTAAATACATAGAGGTTAAAAACTTCATTTTTAAAACGCATTTTGTGACCAAATGAAAACGAATCTCAAAAATCTAGAACATGGGTTTTTCTCAGAACAGGGTGAATTATGTCTATCATGAGATATTTCCTCAAAATTCGTAATCGTTTGATAGATTTTCGAGGTTCTATGGAGCCTTATTTGCTAGGTTACATGAAAAAAATACGGGTTTCAATTAAATGCAGCCAACAGTGAAGGCCAAGGCCATGACCATCCAACCGCCCAGCCACAGAGCATGGGCATGGCTACTGGCTACATTTAATTGAAAACCATTTTTTTCATGTAACCTAGCAAACAAGGCTCCAGAGAACCTCGAAAATTTATCAAACGGTTATGAGTTTTGAAGAAATCTCTCACATTAAACATAATTCACCTTGTTCTGAGAAAAACCCATGTTTTAGATTTTTGAGATTCATTTTAATTTGTTCACAAAATGCGTTTTAAAAATGATGTTTTTAACCTCTACGTATTTGGTGTCTGCTCACGTAACTACCGGTGAAATTCGTATTTTTTTCAGTAATTGTTTTGTTTTATTTTAATTGGGTTTTGTTAATTGTTTTATTGGTTTCATTTTGTTTTATTTTCATTTTTTGTTTTTGTGTTTTTATTTATTTATTTTTTTCCACTGGGAAAATCCGTAATTTTCATTAATATGGAAAATTACATATTGTAGATGCTTTACGCATATGCTGAGGTCACTATACACAGTGTACCTTTTAGTTACAAAAAGGATTCTGTACATGAACATCTGATCAGATGTACCTCGCAGGGCAATCTGCTAGTGCTATATATAAAAACTGTTTACAATTGCCTTCCAGGCTTTACCTTACTGTTTCAAAATAAGACATTATGCTATGGTGATTACAAAAAACATCTCTGTCATGAACATGATATTCTTCAGTTTATTTATTGTCCCGGAGCAGGCTGGTAACTCGGATCAATGTATGGTCGATGGTAATATTTGTATTCGTGCTGGCCTTGTACTTCTGTGATCTCCCATACACCTCTGTCCATCATCGTGGCCTCCTTGGATAGTTTGTCAGCGCCTTCGTTATGTTCCCTGTAGATATGTGAACATGTGATGTTGTTAAAAGTTGCTTTGAGTTCTAAAACCTCATTTAAGATAATGCTGAGTGTGTGGATGTGACAAGCAGATATGCCATTGAACCAATTTATGATAATTTTTGAATCCCCAAATATATTGATGCTAGTGCAATGATGACCCAATGCAAAATGGAGTAAGTGACGGAGTGTGATGAGCTCAGCATAGTTGTTTGTTCCAGTGCCCAGTCCATAGATATCTGTTGCATAATTGCTGTAGGCGAGCCAGAATGTGTCTTGGTATCCAGGCGAGGGCCATCCAGAAAACCGGAGTTGCTTCCAGCACAGATTTGATGAGTACTAATCGTCCTGCCCTGGAGAGGTATCTGTGACTCCAACAGGATAGTCTTTTTTCCAATTTTGTTACAAGCCAGACCCAGTCTGCAATCTTCTGGCAAGTGGGCTTTAACCAGAAACCCAAATACTTTAGACCCCTGTCCAATGGATGAATGTTATAAGGGAAAGCCTGCCGTGCAGTTTGAGATTCATTGACCGAGGTACGGGCCAGAGTTATGGTAGATTTTTCTTGATTAACAATCATGCCTGTGGCCTGTGAGAAGAGCTGTAGTATGCGGGAAAATGTCAATGAATCTCTGATGCTACCATCCAATAGGATGAGTACGTCATCCACGAACAGCAGGTGTGTGAGGTAGCACTCATCCGTGATCTTGAGGCCTCTGAGAGAACTTTCCCTTTTTGCTGAATTGATTAAGCGACTCAGTCCTTCCATGACCAATAGGAATAGGAGAGGTGATAGGGGGCAGCCTTGACGAAGCCCCCTTTCAGAGTGAAAAAAATGGGAAGCCGATCCATTAATCAGGATGCTGAACGAGGGTGTAGAGATACAAGCCATGATCCAGTTTATGAGAGGAAGAGGGAAGCCCAGATGAATAAGGAGCATCTTTATGTATAGCCAGCTGACTCGGTCAAAGGCTTTTGATAGATCAATTTTCAGGAGAATACATTTAAGATGTTTGGACCAGATGGAGTGAAGGGCTTCCTGGGCGGATCCAATGGCTTCATGTATCTGTCTATCTTCCAGGAAAGCAAATTGCTGAGGAGCAATGTGTTTTGAAAGAATGGGTTTGAGCCGGTTAGCAATAATCTTAGAGATAATCTTGTAAAGAACATTACACAGTGAAATGGGGCGAAAATCATCAAAAGAGGATGGGGAGTCAGATTTAGGAATGAGGGCAATGAATGTAGAGTTTATAGCATGATATAAGCACCCAGATGTTCTACTTTCCTCTATCACTCTGAGCAGATCCTGTCCCAGCAGGTCATAGAAGGCTAAATAGAATTCGATAGTCCAACCGTCCGGCCCAGGACTCTTGTCCTTCTTGAACCATTTGAGTGTGCTTTCCAGTTCCTCCATAGTGACCGGGGCCGTAAGATCAGTCGAGTCCTCCTCGTTTACAAATCTAGGGAAGTGTGTGGCCACATTAATGATCTCTGCCAAATTTGAACCTGGTGGACTTCTGTACAAGCTTCTAAAATGTGATGTTCCAAGCTGGGAGAGCTTGTTGAAAGAGTCTGCAAGGCCCCCTTCAGGTAGGGGGAGATTCCAGATAGTATTTGCCACTTTCCTTCCCTTTGCATAGATGTGAAAGAACCTTGAGTTTTCATCCCCAGCTTTCAGCCATATTGCTCTGCTACGCAGTCTGAGGGATTCCTCCCTTTGTCTGAGAATATTAGTCTTCTGGTTTTCCAACTCAATCAGTCGAGACTTGTCTTCGCCCGAGATGAATCCTAAGTTCCGCTCATCTAGTAGGGAGCTCAACTCTTCTTCAACAAATGAGAGCTGAGCGGTTTCCTTGGTGTTCTTCTCCTTGGCCCAATTAATGACTATATGCTTCAGCTCAGAAAGGTTTTTACAAAATCCCTTGGCCAGTGATGCTTCTCTGTCAATGGGGTGTGCCATCCAGTAATCTGTGACCAATTTCATGAAGTCTTGGTCCTGAAGCCAGATATGGTTGAATTTGAAAGGGGCTTTTGGCTTATGGTGAGGGCCGAGGATTTCCAATAATATTGGGGAGTGATCTGATATACCCCCCGATCCAACCCATTGTTTATAGTGATGTAAATGATGAAGCAGGGGGCCTTTTAGCAGAAATCTGTCCAGTCTGCGTGCCAAAGCTGCTGCTCCCACCCTTCTGTTCCTCCACGTAGGCATGGGTTTCTGCATGGGGATATCAATAAAGTTTGTCTGTTCCAGGGTATGTGTTTTTATTTATTTACTTTTAATAATTTTTATTTTTATTTTTTATTATTACTTTTTTTAAATATTAAAATAATATATCCAAAAAAATGTTTTTTTTTTTCAAATGTATTTGTTTTCTTTTCAAATTTGTTTAAACAGACAAATCTTCTTTTTCTTCTTTTTTAATTTTTTTTTTGTTTTTTTTTTTTTTTATTTACATGTGTTCCATTCATTTTTAATATATATACATATACATTTATTTTATTTATTTATTTATTTATTATTTTTTAATTTTTAATTTTTAATTTTTTATGTTCGATTTAAAAAATTTCCTTCTCTTTCATTATTTGTTTCTTTTAATATATATATATATATATATATAGATATTAAAATTTAATGAAAGAGAAGGAATTTTTTTTATTTTTATTTTTAACAAAAGATATACTAACATGAAAATTCTTTTTCTAATTTTCCAGGTCACATAAAGCACATAAGGAGAGCATACTCAAGTTTTTATTAGTTGATTCCTCTCTTTTAAAATTTTGGATGCAAAAAAAAATGAAAAGAATCGATCTATTACCTGAAACTATTATTCTTCCACCTTCGCTTGTGCTCCTTATTCACAATGGTTTGTTTTATTGCAATTTTCCTGCCAAGGGTTAATAAATTGGTGGCTCTTACTGCACCAAAAAATTGCAAATTTATCCTAAAAATCCCAAAAACTCGTTTTTATTTGTTAGTCCTATTCTATTGAAAAATAAATGAAACATTCTCTTAAGTATAAGAGAATTTTCAAAGCATCCATTTGCGTAATAAGATCATGAGTAAACTCATATTCATGTTTAAATATACTCTTTGATATGTACTGGTATATGAGAGACTAACTGCCTTGATTTGAATAATGTCAGAAGATACTGAAAAATGGAATCCTGAGATCCGATAACTGTCTTAAACCAAGATTCAATGTAATCTTGTCTTCCTTGGTTGTATGATATCATGCCATGCAAGTCTTCAGAGATGTGATCTTCATTCATAGAATCGGGTGATAGACCTGCATGACACTCAGGTTTCAACAACTTCTCTTCTTTAACATGCATCCATGATTCTTGGAAGTTACCTGAATATTTTTTCTCTTTTGAGTGTTGTTCTTCAATGGCAATTGGTGCTTTATTTTGTAGTACCTCAACACTATGAGTGGATTGAGGTGTTTTATTGTTGGGGATTCCAAATGGTTGTGCACATAGTAGAGTGGAAATGGATCTTTGGGGTACTTGTGCTGATGGTAATGGTTGAATTGAGGTCAATTCAGCATGAAATGGATGTTGTGGTGGAGGTGAATAGTATGAATAGCATTGAGCTTGGTATTGAGCTTGACATTGAGGATAGTGAGGAAAAAATTGAGGATACGGTGGATTTCTTCTGTAAGGCCCTTGCCAACCTTGTTTCCAAGATTAGTTTTGAGCTTGGAGTTAAGATGGCCAAGGTTGCCAAGGCAAGGGTGTTTTCCAATTACTTTGAGATTATTGTGCATAACCTTGAAATTGAGAAGTAATATCTTGCATCATACCAGGATGATGAGGTTTCCATGATCTTTTTGGAGTGCCATAACAAGATTGTTCCAACATTAGATTTGCTTCTTGGTAAACTGCCTTTAACCGCGACAACGATGGACAATATTTAGTAGTATGTGATCCTACTCTTTCCATGACAGGATCCCAATGGGATCTTTCATACTTTGCTTTTCCTCTTGATATGTTCTTACACAATTCACAAATCTCTTGAAATGACAATTTTGAAAAATCTCCTTCTCCCACCAGGTTAAGAAGATCAATCCATTCATCCTTTATAACATTTAGTAGGAGATTTTTTAATATGTCTGATCCTAAATTATGCATTTTAGCTCTTTTGACACGATATGTAAATCTCTCCACTAAATCTTCTAAGCTTTCATCCTCTTTTTGGTTCATCTTAAAGAATTGATTTCTAAGGTCATGGTTTATACACTAATCTTTGTAATTTTCCAAAAATAATCTTTTCATATCATCCCATGTCCTTATAGAATTTGTTCCTAAAGTCATGAACCATTTAAGATCTTTATCCTTTAATGTTGCCGGAAACAAATTCAACTTTTGAATGTGTAAGAAGTAGCCATAAGATCTACAAATTATTTGAAATTCAAATAGAAAAGTTTCTGGGTCTTCTGATCTCATACCATTGAAGATAGGAAGTACAAATGGAGAGATGTTCTTCATATGAACATTGATATTAGTTTCTTGAATGGGAAATCTAAAAGGATCTTCCTCATCTTTACCATCTCTATTCATTTCTTCTACTTGAAAAACCAAGAATTCATGATATGGATGTTTTTTTTTTTGTTTTTTTTTTTTTTTGTTTTTTTTAGTGAATAGGGGTTTTGTTTTATGAATGTTTTATCTTTTATAATTTTGGTCTAAATGAAAATAACCCTAATGAAAATGCTTTCTAAACAATCTTCCTAACTAGTTACATCTAAGCATGCTTCCCCGACGACGACACCAAAAATGTAGGGCGATTTAATGGTATGTTAGATCCCTTGTCATTTTAATATGTCAACCCGAGGGTTTCGTAAACTTAGAAGAAACCAAAATATATGGGACTTCGGATGAATTTGTTGTAGAAAGTTTGTTTAGGATGGAAAGAGATAAAGGAAATACATATTACAAATATAACTAAAGAAAACTGCAAAATAAATCTCACGCAAGAAAACTAAATTAAATTCTAAAGCTGGAATGAATGAATTAATGTCGTTGCCTTTCTAAACTATTCAAAAGAAAACTAATCTATGAAAAAATATAAGAAGCAAACTATGATAATCTAGAAAGTAGTAAATTAATCTAGAAAGAAGTAAATAGCAACTAGTGATTTAGTTGTCAAGCAAGCAAACTAAGATAGCTAGTAAGCAAGCAGTTTAATGACAATCAAATCAAATGTAAGAAAGTAAATCAAACTTGCAGAAAGCAAATCACACTTATAGAAAGTAAAGCACACTTGCATGAAAGGAAATAACATAAATCAAACTATGTTACAGTTGTATGCAAATTGTGGTTGATGGGGATCCTTCCATTCCTCAATGAGCACACAAGAACAACTATCACATCTTAAGAATCAAACAACACTCATAACTCATGATTTGGAGAAAATGATATTATTCATGCTGAATGAACAATCATAAATTTGATGCTAATGAATAAAATGACAACTATTAGCTTCCTTTGAAGGATGCTCCTCCTATTTATACATGAATTAGGGATATCTACTCAATAAATGTAGATCCCTTAAATATCTACTAGATCCATACTTGTCTCAACTTATCCCTAAATACTAGATACAAATCCCATGACTCATAAAGATCTCCATGATATTTCTCCTTGGAATATGGTCCACCTCTTGAGTTGAAATTCGAATTTGATCTTGGGAGGCCACATAAGGGTGCCTTGGAAGCTTCCAAATGATCTACACATTGCACAAAACTCATAACACACACACACACACACACACACACACACACATAAATGAAACCATGTTAATTTCCTAGTTTTTAATCATGAATTCACTTTAAATACATAAAATAAATAACTTTGGAAAACAAGGATCCTAACCCATATAATCATGAAGATGGTTACTTGATGTAGGGTTTTAGGCTAGATAGTTATGAAATGAGGGCTAAATGGTTTATGAAATGATGGAAATATGGATGAATATGGAAGACAATTTTGAGACTCAACACTGCCTACAAAGTTTGAAATGGAGTCCAAGTGTAGGTGATATACATCTGAAATAAAGAGCTGAATTTTCACAAAGATTAGGACATGAACAACACTGAAACAAGGCTAGTTTCTACACCTTTTCTATTCCTCAAATAAGCTGAACAAGTCTTAATGCTTGGTCACTTGAATCTTCAAATAAAACCTAAGTGGAGCAAGGTCTGACCTCTTTGTGCTAGGTCATAGGCACTGTAAAAAATCCTAAACATATATGCACCTTATCTATACAAGCAAACCTCAAAGTTGCCTCAGTCAAGAGGCCAAAAAATGCCTTAGTGGAGGTCTAAACTAGTGCACAAAATTCCTTTTCCAACCCAGGAAAATGCCTCAAAAAAATTCAACGATTATGCACAAATAGTTTTCTTGAGATAAATGATAATATGCCTCAAATAGTGACCTATAACCAACGAGTACCCATTACCAAAAGGATAAAACAATAAGTCAATTTAACCCTTGACCATATCTCAAAAAAAAAAACTACAGAGATAACCTCAGAAAGTCGCACTTCTAGAGGGATAAATGAGCCTTATATCTCACATTGAACATAACTTATAAATCATAGGTCTTCTCGTTGATCCTCAGACTGATCCCACCACAGAAAGATGCGAATTTTTTTTATGCCAAACAATGGAGAAAAGGTGCTAATATAGAGTGTTCTCTTTGGTTGAATGGGTGCCTCCAATGGCTGATCCAACTTAACACTTGGAGGGAAAATTAAATTTGAATTTCAAATTTTATTTTACGAGCCAAAAACCCCTCCAACTTTTAATTTTTGTAATTTATTTTCAAAGAAATATTTTTCCTTTATTTTTACTTTGATTATAAATGATAAACCTTTTTAATAATATGGCATTTACTTGTAGCACCTTTTCAAAAACTTCCTTGTTATATTTATGAAATGTGACATAATAATAATATGTTGCCACATTATTTATTTGTTGGGGTTTTTAAACACAAGGTGGGGGAGACATATCTTGCAAACCGCGGGCAGCCACGAAGCATACCATATACCATTGGAATCAACTCGACAAGGAATGTCCAATGAAGGTAATCTCCAAAGAAAATTCATTGATTTGCATGCTCAAAATGTTCAACAAGTGTGGGGCTTCATTTCCCATCCTTCCTTCTAAGATGCTTGTCATTTGGAGCTTCCAACTAATACATTCCAGACAAATATTAAGAGCATTCAAGAACTGATGTTGGAATCAATGACAATATCATTCAATAGGTTAAGTGAAAGGAAGAGAAAACAAAGGTTAGAATCGCAAGGCCCTAATATTTGCTTGAGCTCAACATAGGAAGTGTTTGTGAAGAAAAACATTGATGTTTGTGTTGATTTTCTTAGTGCAATTAGTGTTAGCATAATCTTATGAGATTTTGATAACCACTTTTGATGTAGATCTTCTTTTAACTTATTCCAATATATCATTCAACAATTATACTTCAAAAATTCAACCATAAATAATATTAGAATAGTAGAGATCACAATGCACAAACAGAAGACAAGATTTATCTTGGGAAGCCCACCAAAGGAAAAAAACAAACAACCTTTTTCAATAGATAAATTAGTTTTGTTCAATGAGAGACACACCTAGACCTATGGTCAAACCTAGTCTTCTCCTCCTAGTCAAGTCACCCAATCTAATCCAGCAATTCATTCTACATTTCTAATCCAAAATTTTGTTCCTCCTATAATTACTAGTTGCCCCAGAAATTTCGGCCCTACAACAGTTTCCCAGTCACTCAGAAAATTTCAGCCCCCCTGCAACAAAATGCACAAAAAAATTCAAACCACAGAGAGAGTAGCCAATCCACACATGTGAATTGTAAGAGAGAGAAGAGAGAGATAATCCTCTCTTATATTCAGCTTATTCATCCTTCTTTTCCTTCACTTGCTTCCTCAAAATTTGTCTTGTGTGAGAGAATGTGAATGCCCAAGTGGAGGAGGTCGAGCTTCCTTTATATAGTAGTCTCTCTTCGTCAAATGGTTGTGTCTCTTGGTTAGGGATGACTTGACTTGGAGGGAAGCTGACTTATCACTTTTGGAGCGCCAAAAATTAGATTTCAAGAATTCAAATTTTCATCTTTAAAAAGTTGTAATGGGACTTTGACTCAAAATATTTTTTCCTTTGACTCTAGCATTTATAAATATGCTTTACAATGATAAATACAAGTACATCAAGTGACCAAATATACATTTTGAATATTGAGCATAGTTAGAAATTTAACACTCCCTCTTAACTAGGGAGGTATTCATAATCATTATCATAGGTGTTCTCAAATTGACAAATTTCTCTAAAGAAAAAGGTTATCCATCATCACCAACATCATCATCTAATGTCAACATCTGCTAGTGGCCATATCTTGGGTGATACCAAACCCATAACAAAGTCATCATCATATTAGGACTCACTTCTCCATAGTGATTAGTCCTCGAATCCCATGGCCTCTCCCTAGGCCAAAAGTGTTTACACCCTCAACTAGCAAGCACTCACTCACCCTTCCCGGTGAGTACTCTGGGTCAAGACCTCACTCAACCCATTCTTGGTGAGTACTTTGGATCAAGACCTCACTCAACCCATTCCTGGTTGGTGATCTGGTCTATATGTTGACATAAACTCACTTCACCCTATCTGGTGTGTGATTAGGGTCTATGACCTCACTCCACCCTTCTTGGTGTGTGATTAGGGTCAAGGGCCTCACTCCACCATTTCTAATGTGTGTTCAGGGTCCTCCTCCTAGAGGCACTCACTCAACCCCGTCTATTGAGCACTTTGGGCCTCTTGGACCCATTATCCCTACCAGGAGAATGTCCATCCATGTTGCAGATATATCAGCACTCCCTCTCAAAGAGAGGGTTAATCTCCACGAGCCCCATCTTGTCTCTAAAGTATATGAACTTGTCCCTAGGCAATGGCTTCGTTAGAACATCAACTGCCTACTCATCGGTGGAGATGTACTCAAGCCTTATCATTATCCTTTGCACCATGTCACAAATGTAGTGGCACTTGATCTCAATATGCTTTGACCTGTCATGGAACACGAGATTCTCTAAAAGCTTCACACAACTTTGATTATCGTAGTATATCACCATTGGTTCAAACTCTTGGCCAAACAATCCTGCAAACAACTTCCAAAGCCATACTAATTCAGTACAAGCATCATTGGATGCGATGTACTTTCCTTTATTAGTTCTAAGTGTAATTGACCTCTTTTTCTTGCTCATCCATGATATCATAGAGGATCCCAAACTAAAGAATACTCTAGACGTACTCTTTCTATCTTCAGCACTTCTAGCCTAATCAACATCTATATATCCCTGAAGTTGTACATCCTTGTTTGCAACATATCTCAAGCCACAATTCATCATACCACACAAATATCTAAAGATGTGCTTTGTTGCAATCCAATGTTCATGCCTTGATTCAATCTAGAACTGGCTCAATGTGTTCACAACAAAGCATATGTCTGACTTGGTGTTAACCAAATACATTAACGAACCAATCAATCGCTGGTACATAGATGGATCTACCAATCTGGTGTCGTAGCCTCTCAACTTCTTCAAGTTAGTCACCATGGATGTCGCCATGGATTTGTAGTCCATCATACCAAATCTATGAAGGATCTCCAACACATATTTTCCTTGACCATGGAAGACTTCACCAGGTTTCTACCATACTTCCATTCCCAAGTAATAATGCATCAACCCAAGATCCTTAATATCAAACTCAGAAGCCAACTACTTCTTGCACTGAATGATAAGAGGCTTAGCACCTGGCAAAAACAAGTCATCAACATATAAAACTAAAATCATAGGTGCATTCTTCACAACCTTAGAATAAAGGTTTGGATCGACATCGCTCTTGGAAAATCCGAGTCTCATTAGATAACTGTCAATACAAGCATACCAAGCTCTTGGAGCTTGCTTGAGTCCATACAGGGCCTTCTTCAACTTTCAAACATGAGATTCCTTTCCATATACCTTAGAGCCTCGAGGTTTCTCTATGTACACCACTTCCTAAATTACGTTATTGAGGAAAGTAATCTTCACATCCATCCAGTGCAAGTTCCATCCAAACGAAGCAATAAGAAAAATGATGGATCTAATGGAGGTGTTGTTATACGAAATTTATGACTGCGGACAAAAGTATCTTACTTAGACATAGTGGCCTGGTTTAGAACAACATAAAACAAAGACTATAAAGTTCTCCTTAGAGAAATTGGAGAATGGAAAGATGCTTACTTGTGATTCGTCACAAGCTCTCCTCTCCTCTTGGCTTGTAAGCTCCAACCGTAGCTCCGATTGCTATAATTAGAACCTACAAAAATAATCAACACAAGCCAAAGATCTACAACATCTATGTAGGATTATCCAATTACTCTATTCAATGGATCATCATAGCATTGAAATATATGAATGTAAACATAACATAACACATAGAGGAAAACAATACAGTCTTTATATCAATATGAAAGGGAGAGAGTTTACAACCAAAAGTGGAAGTTGATCTTGTAGAGATATCCCCAAGTTGATTTGAGCTTCCTTGTCACAATGCACACCTCAACATCACCATATTGCATGGAAATGATAACTCTCTTAGGATCAAAGAAAAAACATGAGGGTATGATTAGTCTCTAAAATCCAACCCTAATGTTGTAGATGGTTGTAGATTTATAAGAGAGCGTGGTAGTTTAGGAATTCTTATCCATTTACCAATCTAAGCTTGAGATCCACTTAGGAGGGGAGGATGAGCTCAAGGGATAAGAGGTGAAATCTCCAAGGTAGGATCAGAGAAGTTTCAAATTTCTTATCCAAGGTAAATGGTTATAACAACTCCTCGAAGCTTTTGGAAGACGAAGCTTATGGATTCCTTTTATTTTTCCTAAATTTCTAGAATCAACACACCCCCAACAGGGGACAACCTACTTCTGATCAGAGAAGGTGCATAACTTAGCAACCTATTTTTGAATGCATGTCCTTAAAGGGCCAAGGTGTGCTGGGCCTTAAAAGCACTGAAATGAAGTAGTTAAGCCCATAAACTCAGGGATTTTGGAGAGTCATGCTTAGGGATTTGTGTAGGGATGATGATAAGGTGTTCATGGATGTTGATTGATCCAGTTTGTAGACCTATTGACCATATGTGACAAAATATCCTATAATAGATTTCCCCTTAAAGCGCAAAGTCATAAATGAAAACTAATGACTAAAGTGCTTTACCTTGTGACAAGTTTGGATCAAGAACAACTGGTCGGATCATCATTTGTTACAATAAATTTTCATCATGGTATTTTTGCTGAGGAAGGCATACCCATACTTAACACATAAGCTAACATTACATGTACAATGATCAAGAAGACATGTCCACTGATGACAAAGGGTGGAACCATGATTGGATGATTGTTTATATGATCATAGCCATCATACATTGTGATCTTGTATTAAACCTGAAATCACAGCTTGGATGAATGAAACAAGATCTGAGGTCCTCTATCTCATTCACACGAGCGTGCAATGTACGAGCCTAACCATGCAAATTAGTGAGTTGAAATCGGATATGGTAGAAACCATATGATTACCGACCAATGATATAAATCGTCAACAGATGCAAGAGAAACCACTGATGATGTTAATGGATCTTAAGGTACAATAGTACAATCCATATGGTGTGAATGAATGAGTTGAAGTCGAACACCACACAAAATATGTTGGTCGAAGGCCAAAGATGAAAAATTGTCACCGAGAGTGAGGAAACTTGCCATTTATGTATACAAGTCCCAAGGTATTGAAGGAAGAGTTCCTAAGTCAACTTCCTGGATAATGAGCTACTGTTGACAACAAGTGACCCATCACAAGAGGGCCTTGATGTATCCCCCATCAATGACACAAAACGAGTATCATGATTTGAGACATAACGATGTTGATGTGGAACTGGTTTAGGAACAACAGAAATAGAATGAAGGCTTAAGAGTATCATAGCAGATATCAACTGAATGACTTCTCTTGAACACATTGACGACACTAAATGGAGTCAGAAGGATTGACCCAAAACTGAAACCGAAAGCTTTGAAATTATGTGATGAACCAAAAGACAAGTAGATTTCCCAACCCAACATCCACAAAGATGAAGTGGAAGATTGTCGTGTTCAAGGGTGACTCACTGCCATTAATAGGTGGAGTACCATGTTTTCTCATTTTCCCCAACCATTTCTGGTCAATACCTCTTTATTTTTTTAACAAGCTTGAGGAGGATAACATATGTTTTATCTATAAGTTCATCCTTCAAATGAATTCCTCTTAATATATTTAACGAACGTTGAGAAGGAATGGTTCAACCTCTTCATGTTCGATGAGTCCATCGTTGTTTGATGTTTTTATGAGTCTAACGAAGGTATAAATCGACATATTTTTCATGTTTAGAGAGTTTGAAAAAGAGGTGAAAAAGAAAACTCCAAAGATTCCTTTTCGTAAATAGTCTCCTGAGTCTGAAAAGGCAAAAACAATACTCAGTAGAACCTCTTATGCATGCTTGACTAAGGTATTCCTTTTTCGTAATTAGTCTATCTCTGTATAGAAAATGGTTAAACTTATACTGAGTAGACGTCTTTTTATTTACTTTAACGAGTTCAAAAAGATAAATGCTTAGGGAGTCTAAAAAGAGCTGAAAGAGGACTCTTCTTGTAGGAATGAGTGGAATAAAGGGTAGCAACTGGTTTCGGTCATGATGGAACTGCTCAAAACACGTAGAGGTCAAGAGGATGGCTAATAAGATCACTCATCGCAACGATTCCTCAAGAAAGGGTAAAAAAACCAAGTGAAAGCATATGATCAGCCAAACAGATGGTGACGATAAAATGAGAAAACCAAGGCTCATTTGGTAAAATCAGGCTGATAAAAATGGCAATCACGAGAGGCAGGATGAACATGGTTTCATTTTTACACAAGCTTGAAACATGTGGAAACTATGCTTGAGACTACCTGAAGATGGTTTCATTTTTTCACTATCTTGAAACATGAGAAAAACTATGCTTGAGAGTAGTTTTATTTTTAAACAAGCTTGAAAAAGAGAAAAAACTATGCTTGAAATAAGTTTGCATGCCCCCAACATAATGACTCAATTCTAGGCATATGCCCCCCAAGCTTCATTTCATTCACCTAAGTATACTACTGGTTACTAACAGGTGGATGGAATGAAGGTTTATTTATGAGATCAAGTGAAAGACTCGATTGGGAATTTACGAGATCTAATCAAAGATTTGAATTGGAAGGGGATCTGTTCATTTTTTAACGAGCTTGACACAAGAAAAGGAACTCAGCTCTAATACCTTGTTTCATTTTTTAAGGATCTTGGCATAAGAAAAGGAACTCTTCTCCAGGATATTGATCATGACCTGCAAAAGGCCATGGCTCCCAAGAGGTTCTCATGAGACGGGAGAACAATGCTCTGGAAGGTATCAAAGGATCCAATGGACAAATCAAACTCCAATTCCCCCATTAAATGATGCATTAGATCACCTACTAGATCATCAGTAGACATAGGCATGGAACATGTTGCCACATAATTAATCTGTGGTGGGGGAGATACCACTTGCATATGAGGAGCCTTTAGGGAATCTAATTGATTTGGATTCAAATTAGGATCAATGAACGAAATATGGTCAATGGTCATGATTCTTCCTTCACGTGGGAAAGACATCACACGAAAGAAAGAAGAGACAATAACTCCCATGTCATAAACATAGTCATGCCCAAGGAGTAAATTAAAATCCAAAGGGCCTTGGACTACCATCACATGTTTATAGACAGTATTTCCTCCCAAATTAATAGGAAACTAAGGAAGGATCCCTAACGGTTGACTAGTTCCTCTGTTAAAGGTCAACAAATTCTGTGTAATAGGCATAAGATGTGGGGAACTGAAAGCTTGCCAAGTAGTTGAGGACAAAATACTAACAGACACGCCTTCATCTATGAATGTTCCAGGTACAAGAATATTATAAGCCTGTACTATGATCTGGAAGGGAACATAAGGAGGAAGACGATATCTGATCCGAATTGGATCCAAGAAAGATTATCAGAATTCTATGACTGTATCAAATCATGACAGACTTTAGAAACTTGTGAACAAAGAGCCATCAGGAAGGACCTCTGGACGGTGGCAGTTTGTAGCCAGCAAGGAACGACGAGGACCTCGGTCAAAGTGCGTTGACCGAGGCCCATGGAGACCGCGCAGGGCGCAAACTGGCAGTTGGGAAGTCCGGATCGGAAAACGGAGGCCGTTTCTAATGCGCGCTAAGCGCTAGGCAAAACCCCTCGAGAAGGAAAGGCCCCGAGCACTCAGTCACATGGGAAGCTGAGAAACTGTAAGGAAAGCGCTAAAGCGAAAGGCGGGTCACGTGCTCCGAAACCGACAGAATATCGGAGGCACTTTGGGTGGTAAGCAGATTTGGCAGAGAACGAGCAATTCCACACAGTGCATGACGCATGTCCAGCGGATGAGAGAGAAAACCGCCTCTCATCGCGAGCTAACGGTCGAGCAAGTCAACCGCGCAATAAAAGTGAACACCGTAGGATCTGTGGGCTCCAGATCTAACGACGAAGATTGCACCCGATGTATGACCAGATTTGGGGGGAGAATTAAGCGATGGCACACAAAAGTCTAAAGTCCGATTTGACCACTGAGTTGGCGGATGAATCATTACACAGCGTAATCGAAATACCAAATCGTTTGAGGAAGAGCTAGCGTAGTTTGTGAGAGGACAAGTGGCCACTTTCCTGTGAGACGTTACGCAGTGGTGATGACACAGAGGCAAGGAACTCCAAGTGAACAACACCAGGCGATCCGAAGAGGTAGAAGAGGAAGCGAATAGTCAGAGGATGGATTGGCTTTAAGCCATGAACAAACAGACAAAGAAGAGGGAGCACTGTAAGAAAGAAAGAGACAGTGAGACCAAGAGACAGAAGAGACAGAAGAAAGAAGCAAAGAACAGAGAACCGAGTTAACCTAAGGTAGCATCGAGCAGATAGAGCCAGGCTTGAGAGGTTCAAGCAATCCCTGAGAGGATATCTGTCGAGAACTGAGTACTAAATTAGACTCATCCCATTAAGACCAATGAGGTCAGGACTTGGTAAGGAAGAGTCTATGCACTGTAGTGGCTTGGGGGATCCAAGAACCACCCTACTAAGCATTATCTGTTTCAGGAGACTCAAATTGAGCTCCTCATTGTAAAATCTCTGTTTTAAAGACACAATAAAAGAAGGCCACCACTGAAAGCTGGACCGGAGACGTAGCCCTGGACGATAGAGTGAACTCCTTATTAATTTGTTGTGTTTTTGTTTTGCTTACTGTGTTTCTCTTACTGTTTTCCAGTGTCTGTGTATTTTGCAATCTTATCGATCCGTTGCCTAAGATAACATAGACACACACCAGCGCATGAGTCTGTAATACCTTCATTAATTAATTAATTAACTGAGGTCACTCATGAGTGATTTTCAGATCGATATCCTTCCAGTTGACTCAAATAAAAGGAAGTGACCATACTACTTGGATCGCGTGTCGTGAGAATGGGAGAACTGCCCTCTTGTGTTATGGGAACAAGAGAATTACTCCCCTGTGCCATAGGAATGGGAGGATTTCCCCCCTGTGCCGTGGGAATGGGAGGATTGTCCCCTTGTGCCATTGGAATGGGAGAATTTCTCCCCAGTTCATTATAATATGAAGAAACGAGAAGAACCTAAGTAGTATGAAGTTCACTCTCTACAGGAAAGATACAAGCAATTAAAGGTGGAGTCAAGTCAACTATTTTCCCAACCAAGGGTTGGTTGGAAACAGACTCATGTGATTCATGTTCAGAGAGTGGGATCGACTAGAAATGAATTTTGATCAATCACTTCATCAACTAGTGGAGGATTAGGGGAAAGCTTTCGATAACTAACCAGAAGACGAGGCTGAGAAGCTGTAAGGTTGTCCAACACTTTTGAGGCTTCATTCATATAAGGACAAAGGTGAATAAGATGATTCCCTTCACATAACCTGCATGGAAACTTAAGTTTACCCTTTCCCCATGAACCTTACTATCACTAGGTGATGGTTTATCACCAACATGATCTCCAAAGGTTGATGACCAAGGCTAATGTGAGCCTGTGGACCACACTTCTAATACATTGGGAATATAAGGACAATCTCTAAGAAGGTGATCACCCTTACATAACTTGCAAGGGAATTTAACTTTATGGGGCTAATTGGAATATTTTTCCATACTAGTTGCATGGCTAGAAAGAGTTGCTTGGCTACCCCCTTGCTTATTTTTCTTCTTCTTCATCATCCTTTTCTTCTTCTTCTTAGCTTCCTCGTTACTGGAATCAAGACTTTCACCAGGTGAGGAGGAAGAAAGGGATGAAGGAATAACAGGTGAAGAAGGAAAAGGGTCAACTTAAGGATCAACTTGAGGTTGATGTTGTTTAGGTGGAGGACTACTTGGTTGAGAAGAATTTTGGACATGAAAAACCATAGGGGTCGAAAATAACCAAACTGGAAAACCAATGGTAAATCTTAGAAGGGACAACATTTCCATATAAGGAGCACCAATATTTACAAAAGGAGGAAAAGGACTAGGATTCCCATCAGAAGGGTTTCTTTGACTGGTGAACTCAGGAGTTGTTGCCACTAGTCTCAACCTAAGATCCACTAAGGAGCTATTCTACAGGGAGGATGTTATCCCGTGGTGAATTAATTGATTTTATAAATTAAAGAGGAAAATAAAATAAAGTGGTAATTAGGAAAAAGGGGATTACCAAGCAACTGTGAACTACAATATACCACTTTGGTAAACCAAGGATTTACGTATGAGCAAGAAATCTACCTGAATGTTGTGTTTGATGTATCACAATGTACAAGGTAGCCAACTCGGTTACCTAAGGTGAGATAGCAACCTAGTGGAGACTTCAAAAATATAACCGGAGGTACGTGGAAGTGAAATTTGCAGTAGTGTTGCCTAATGCGTAACCATACGATGAGGTCGTTCCCATATACTTTTCATGCGTTGAGAACCATCCAATATAACTGAAAGTACATGGAACGAGATATCAGCCCCGGAATGCAATGCTGGCAAAAAACAACAGCTCCTATGTTTGTAAACATTGGAACATGTCTCTAGCCTAGACCTCTAGATTTTTGCATTAATGTTACAAATGCTCCTTAGGTTGATTCAATAAATTTTGAAGTTCGTCTTGAGTTAATTTTCAGTTTTCAAGGCTTACCATGAATTTCACTTGAATATCCTAAAATGAAATCTAGCATGATAAAATGAAACTTTTCTTTTCAATGAAAATCTATATATGGGAGGGAAGAGAACAAAGAATATGCAACATACAAAATGCAACAAACAATATTGTTAAGCAATTCCCCTAATGCAATTGTTTCTAATTACAATTTCACTCAAAACCATAGATGCAATGCATGATGCATAATATTTTTCTTTTCAATTCCACTTAATTTTTAGTTGAAAACTAGTATATTCACCTAATCACTGATGAAAGAAACTATTCAAAACGGTGTCTTGGACACCAATTACTTCAAGCAACCCAATGATCAAGCAATTAGTTTGTAATGACCTAATGATAAGAACTGTAAAGCAAAATCTAAAAAAATTCTTATCAAAGGCACTCAAAACCAAAAGCAAACAAGAATAAGGCTTCTAAGATACCTAAACACACTCAAGGACACAAGGAGGACCAACTAGAATCAAGTTAATCAAAGAGAAAAGCATGAAAAGGCATTTTTTTGCATGAAACAGGGGTCATTGTAGATGCAGAGAGGTTACCAGTTCTTTGCAATGCAGGTGCATAGAAGGCTAGGGTCCACTGCAACGCTCTGTCAGCAGACCAGGGGGTGTGTTGATAAAGGAAAAGCTAGTTTCGACACAAAAAATCAAATGCAACTCAATGAAAGGTATTCCTAGGGTCAATTCAAACTGAGTGAGGCACTAGAGGTCTGTTCAAGAGGTGTAACAAGGGATAAAGTCAAGGAAACCACTAAGGGAATGAATCAATCCCCAATATGGTCACCAATTTGTTATACAAAATTTATGACTACAGACAGAAGTATCTTCCCTAGACCTAGTGGCCTGGTCTAGAACAACAAAAAGCAAAGACTATAAAGTTCTCCTTAGAGAAATTGGAGAATGGAAATATGCTTACTTGTGATCCGTCACAATATCTTATCTCCTCTTGTATTGTAAGCTCCAACTGTATCTTCGATCACTATAATTAGAACCTGCACAAACATTCAACACATCCCAAAGATCTACGACATCTATGTAGCATTATCCAGTCACTATATTCAATGGATCAACATAGAATTGAAATATATGAATGTAAACGTAACATAACACATATAGGAAAATGGTATACTCTTTGTATTAATATGAAAGGGAGAGACTTTACAACCAAAAGTGGAAGTTGATCTTGTATAGATCTCCCCAAGTTGACTTGTCCTTCCTTGACACAATGCACACCTCAATGTCACCCTATTGCATGGAAATGATAACTCTCTTAGCATCAAAGCAACAACATGAGGGTATTATTAGTCTCAAAAATCAACCCTGATGTTATAGATGGTTGTAGAGTGTGGTAGTTTAGAAATTCTTATCCATTTACTAATCTAGGCTTGAGATCCACTTAGGAGGGGAGGATGAGCTCAAGGGATAAGAGGTGAAATCTCCAAGGTAGGATCATATAGGATTCAAATTTATTATTCAAGGAAAATGGTTATAACAACTCCTGGAAGCTTTTGAAAGAGGAAACTTATGGATTCCTTTTATTTTTCCTGAATTTCTAGAATCGGCACACCCCTAATAAGGGAAACATTACCGCTGATTAGAGCAGGTGCAAAATTGAGAAACCTATTTATGAATGCAGGTCCCTAAAGGGACAAGGTGTGTTGGGCCTTAAAAGCACTAAAATGAAGTAGTTAAACCCAAAAACTTAGGGATTTGGGAGAGTCATGCTTAGGGATTTGTGTAGGGATGATGACAAGGTGTTCATGGATGTTGATTGATCTAGTTTGTAGGCCTATTGACCATATGTGACAAAATGTCCTATAATAGGTGTACTTGGAAACTGGAGCAAAGGTTTCTTCATAATCTTCTCCCTCTTTATGGGAGAATTGTCTAGCCACGAACCGCGCCTTATATTTGTCAATACTCCCATCTGCAACATGATTGATATTGTATATCCACTTGGAAATCACCACTGACTTCCCTTCAGGCCTTGGCACAATCTCCCAGATATCATTTTTCATGATTGATTGGTACTCTTCATTCATTGCTTCCTTCCACATATGATGGCTAGTTGTTTCTTCATAAGTGAAAGGTTTTGCATTAAGTCTTGTCATGGGAGTTGCATAGCTAGAAAAACTTTTGGGTTTCTTAACTTCCCTATATGTGCCATCAGGAGCTGCATGTCCTTCTGCCTCTTCCAATGTAGATCTGAGCCATGTCGGTCTCTTCTTGATCTCAAGGACAACAATTGGTTCCACTGAATCACAATGAATTTCTGGCCTTTTAGGACACTCTGTAGAACTTGAATGCTCTTCTTTTGTTGCTTGCTACTTCAATTCATCTAAGGAACCCATGGAGACTTCCTTAGACTTCCAATATGCCACTTTCTCATTGAAGGTAACATATTTTCTGACCTTAATACGTCGCTTCTCTGGAATGTATACTTTGTAGGCCTTCGATGATTCTTTGCAACCAACAAATATGCCTTTCTTTCTTGAAGGCTCAAGATTGTTCATCTTATCCTTAGGAACATGAATATGTATAGGACAACCAAATATTCTCATATGTCCAACCTCTGGCTTCCTTTTAGAAAACTCTTCTTCATGGGTCATACCTTCTAGAATTTTATGAGGGCTTATATTTTGAATGTACTCATTTTTCTGTGATGCTTCAACCTATAAGAACAATGACAAGTCTAAATCATGCATCATGGCCTTGAGAGACTCTTCAATGGACCTGTTCTTTTGTTCTACTACACCATTATGTTGTGGATTATAGTGGACAATTAACTCACTCTTAATCTCGACCAACTTGTAGAAAGCAACAAGATCCTTTGAGGTGTATTCTCCTCCATTGTTAGATGTCAATATCCTTATCTTCCTACATTTCAAGTTTTCTACTTTAGCTTTGAATTCCTAGAACTTGTCGAATACGTCATCCTTAGTCTTCAAAAGATATATCCATGTCTTACGGGAAAATTCATCAATAAAAGTCACATAATACAACAAGTCGTCAAGATATTTCTCAGGCATTAGGCCCCACACAACAGAATGAATTAGATCCAAGGGTTCCTTTGATCTATTGTCACTATTTGGAAAAGGTTTTTTAATGTTCTTCCCAAGATCACATAAAGAATAGTAGAATAATAGTGACTTCAATGCACAAAAATAAGATAATATTTACCTCGAGAATACCCACCAAAGGAAAAAATCAACAACTTTTTTCAATAGAGAAATTCTTCTTGTTCAACGAGAGACACACCTAGATCTATGGTTAAATGTTATTTTTTCCTCCAAGTCAAGTCACCCAATTTGATGCAACAATTTGTTTTTCCTGTATAATCCAGAATTTCGCCCCTCCTGCAATTACTAGTTTCTCTAGAAATTTCGGCCCTACAATAGTTACCTAGAAAATTTTGGCCCCCCTACAACAAAATACCTAGAAAAATGTGAACCACAAAGAGAGTAGCCCATCCACACATGCAAGTTGCAAGAGAGAGAATATAGGGAGAATTTTTCCTATTCATCCTTCTTGTCCTTCGCTTGCTTGCTCAAAAAATGTCTTGTGTGAGAGAATGTGAATTCCCAAGTGAAGTAGATTGAGATACCTTTGTATAGTAGTTTATCTTGGTTGAATGGGTGTGTCTCTTGGCCAGGGGCAACTTGACTTGGAGGGAAGCCGACTTGTTACTTTTGGAGACAAAAATTACATTTCAAAAATTGAAATTTTTATCTTTGAAAAGTCACAATGGGAATTTGATTCAAAATAAAATTTCCTTTGACTCTAGCATTTATAAATATGCTTTACAATGATAAATACAAGTACATCAAATGAACAAATAACTACTAACCATAGTTACAAATTCAACAGTCTAAAGTAAAGCTCATAGTCCTGCTTTTTTAATCAAAATCGAGTAAACGAAGGTTTGAGTTGCGAGGCCGCAAGATTTTCAAGAACTCAGTAGTGAAAGATCTTTTCAAAAAAGGATTACATTCAAAGCAGAGATCCTCATATTTAATTGTGTATTTCAAGTCGGTTAAGGGACGTGAGCAACAAACAAAGCTTCGAGTAACAAGATTTCCACTATTCAAAGTGCCACATCGAGAACCCTGACATCAACGTCAATCTTGGCTTGTTGGTGCTTGAAGTCCATGGAACCAGGGGACTCCTATTAGCAATAGGACGATGATCCTCGTTTAGGGATTTAGGTCTAGTAACAGAAATATGAGTTGTTGGGCATCGAAAGAAAACTAGGGTGGGCATTGTTCAAAGTGCCACAAGTAGAAAAATGGTTTAATGGAGGAAGAAGAAAATGGATGCATCTTTTTGGCTAGGATGAACAGTGTCTACCCAACCCATCCCCGTAAAGAGATACCTTTGGTGTAATTACAATATAAAATAATTAAATATTTGATCTCTTAATTCCACTTTGAATTTTATTTTTTTCCAACTAATTTCTTCATAGTTCAATACAATTTTCATTCGATATACAAAAACATCAATTTTTCACACTATATTATATAATATTTTTATTAAAAATTATGAAAAATAGTGATAATAATTACACAAAAAGACATCTAAATTTTCCCACAATGATAAGATCCATTCAATTTCTATCAGATTTTGATGGTTGTTCAGTTTTATCGAATAACATGCTGACACTTGTCATTTTCTAATGGGCTGACAATGTCCAAAACAAGTTGGCCTAGCAGCACACCGTACATTAACGAAAAACAACCCTACAAGCTAAATATGGCATGAAGAAACCCTCATCGTCGCATTTGTTGCTATTCCCTTTGGTCATACTTTCATTCCCTCCATTTTTTTTAATATCCCTATGCTTTAAACAAACCCCATTCTATCTATCCGTTTGAGGCTATATATCCTTACACTTACTACTCTTAAAATCTCGTACATACTAACAAAATGAAAGATAACTTCCATTGAATTTTTTTAACCATCCTCCTGCTTCCCTGGTTTAACCTAAATGCTACAATGTATAAAATAAATTTCACCTACAAACACAAAATAGTTAAAGCATCATATTTATTTAAGATGATGATATTTCCTGGTTTAAACTAATTGCTACAATGTATAAAATGAATTTGGACTACAAACACAAAGTACATAATGTTGAATGGTGTGTCATTGATGCCAATATAGTCTTTGAACTCTCTTAATATTCATCTATGGATGCCATTGATTGGAAACTCCATTGGTCAAGAAACCCTGGAAGGATGAGGATCTCCTATGGTGTGGCCATGATGCTCTGCATTTGATGAGGAATTTGGATGTGATGATCGATAAATTTGAAAGAAATACCATCTTCGTTTAATTCTACTCATCATGCCAATTCCAACGGTAGGTGGCATGCCTCATAACTCCTCATGGTTTAGGAGATATTCTCAATCAAAGTTTGTGCTCCTCATGTGTGGTCAAGGAGCCCCAAATTGATATTGAAAGTGAGCTTGATGATTGGAAAAATGTTGAAATTATTTTGTTTATGATTATATGGTTTTATTTGATCACTAAATAGGGGTTACTTAACCGCAATTAGCTCCAAAAGGTGACCTAAAATATTATTTCTCTATTTTTCAAAGTCGACCTAAAAAGGGTGGTTAAAAATTGGCTCCAAAAATTTGAATTATGAAAATTCAAAATTTTAAGGTCGGCTCCCTCTTATTGATTAGGGTGGCCTCCCCCCTTTGGATGTCTCTTCGACCAATATATATATGGCTTGTCTTCCCTCCAAAATGGATAAGTTTTATGCACATATTTTGAAATTTTTATTTGTTATTTCTTAGGCCAATATTGTCACAACAATATGAGGAAATAGGCAAAGTTTTCGAGGGGATTTCTGGGCTTATCATTTTATATTTTATGCATGGTTTTCACTAGACTAAATAGGGTTGCAGGAGTGAGTATTTGAGGAATTTATGTGAACTTTTTTGACTCCTTCATGAGGCTGGCCTGCAATCCTTTGAGGCATCTGAACCTGTGGGCCCATTAGCAAAAATTTTCGTGGTTGTTCTGAGGCTATTTTGTTGGTAGTCTGGGATCACTTCACATTGTTTAAGGTCTTTTCTGAGGCATCTTCGCACTATTTTTAAAAGTATATACTTTGTCTTTTTTAGGCTTGTTCTGAGGCTGAATAAACCTAGTCCATCCCCCGTGGAAGGGTATATCTGGGCTAAATTTCCATTCTGTTATGTGTTGAATTAAGTCTATTTTGAGAGGGATAATCGTTGACATCTACCTAAAGTTCGAACCTATTCTCCTAAGGTTGTTTTCACTTGTTTTGAGGTATTTTTGAAGAGGTTTCCTGAGGCTCATATCTCCTTTCTTGAGGTTCGCTTTGGATGAACTGAGGCTACTTTAAAGTTACCATTAAGGGTTGTTCTTGGACCTATTTCAAGACCTATGTTGGACTTTTTTAGGACAAAAATTTGAGGTTATTCAGAACTTTGTCACAAGGTATTGAAAGGGTTGTTTTGTGGCTTATTTCTCTATAGAAATGTGTTGGTTAATTCGTGACTATCTTACACTTTGTATGATTTGTTTTCTACAATAGTTATGATGGTTTGTAAGCCTAATATTGACTATCTATAATAGAATTTCAGAAGCATGTCAATAGCCCTTTTTTTGAGGCAATAATCAAGGTTAATTTATGAGATTGCATCAAGGCCACTTAAGGATAAATTAAAACTATTAAGTCAAGATCTGAGGCATGTTGATCTCATTTTGAAATGAAGACCTAATTCAGAAATATTTTGGTAAACCATTTCATTATTTTCTAAGGGAATATTTTAGGGTTTTCTGAGGCAACCTTTTTACAGGTCATTTTCAGAAGTAGCTCCATACCCCTTTTTAACGTCATTTAAGCCTATAAAAGGAGGCTTTGTCAGAAACTAAAATTTGAAGTCAAGGAAGACCATTGACCAAACAAGATCTATGTACCCTAAGTGGTATTACTTTCATAAAGGGAAATGGCAGAACTTACTTTGGGACATCTCCAAGTTGGAATCTGAACCATATTGTGACAAGGAAAGATGTTTGTTTATGAGGTATTTTGCAAACTGTCTTAAAGGTTGATATGAGAAGTTGTTTCAAAGTGTATTCCTATGAGATTAATTCTAATTGTTGAAGATTGAGTTGTGACAATACCTTCTCTAAGACCATATAAGGGTTGTATCAAAGAGGTGAATCTTGGACCTGTTGTTTGATGACATTAGTGAAATCTTCAAGCGTTAAGCCCGAAATTAGGGCATCTTCAATAAGCACTTAAAAAAATAACAAATATAAGGTACAAGACATGTTATCTAATTTGTTCAATTCAAGTAATTGTTGAGGTGAAGGTTGAAGGCATTATCAAGTATTGCAAATAGATAAGTGTGATGGCGTGATTGTAGAAGGCGTAAGGTTTTATGACCAGGGCAAGAACACTTCTCATGTTAATCATTGTAGTCATAGCCAACCTACTGATTGCTTGATGACTTGGAAAGAGTTAAATCCTATCCAAATAAATTCCTAAGTATCATGCAGGAATGGATCACATTGAGGAAGAAAATCAGAAGATAGATATGGAGTTCCAAGCTACAGGGATAAATGAAACTTGATAATCAAATCTTCAAACCAGTGTATTGTTCAGTATTGAGAATGAGATCAGTGGGTATTCATTGAGCTTGATGACGTGTGCCAAGGAAATAAATTATATTGTTTTTGAAATAAAAGATTGTGTCTTCAAAGTGTGTAGTTGACTCTTGAGACTCTAAGCTGCTATGATTTTGGAATCTAGGGTTTGTATATTGAAGAGAGCCTTCATCGATACCAATCTAAAGCCATGCTCAATAAGTATAACAAAAATGTATAATAGTTGGTTGAGATGATAAGAATGAATGTATGCGGGTCTACTATAGTTGACAGTGACAAGTATTGTTGAATTTTGATGTGTATCACTGAGTGGTGTTGTTAGTTTGAATGTGTTGTATTGTTATGTTAATGGAGATAGTATTGGATTATGGTTGTTGATAACCAAAATATGTATGTAGGATGCTGCCAAAGTTCAAGGTGTTGTTAGGGTTCGACATGCTAGTGTTGAGTAGATGACTTGATGCTCTTGGACAGTGACCAGAGCAGTGGTTGTATTGTAAAATGATCAAGTGTTGGGTAGTGTGTTCGGCACGATCAATATTATTATATTTAGGGTGGTAGGGTGGTGCAAGGTAGAGATTGGAGTCTCCTTCAGGTTGGAGCTTAAGAAAATTTCAAGGCGGCAGGGCGGTGCTAGGGTAGGTTAAAGCCCGTGCAGGGATTTGGAGCATCCTTTCAACCAGAGTTAATAAAACCAAGGTGTTGGAGCATCCTTCCAGTTGGAGCTAGTAAATTAGGGTGTTGGAGCATCCTTTCAGTTGGAGTTGATAAATCAGGGGGTCAAAGCCCTTCCAGTTGTTGAAGGAGAATCTTGGAAGTTGGAGCTTCCTATTAATGTAAACATTGAAGACCTATATTAAAACAAATCAGTGGTTTTTCTCTTGGAAGGGTTTCAACCTAAAAATCTCTTGTATATTGTCTTTTATGTTGTGCATTATTGAATGTTGTTGTTGATTTATGTTTTGATCCAATACCAATGATAATTAATGCTTTGTGAAGTTAAAATTAACTAATTGAAGTGAAATATTGATTCAATCCCTCTCAGTATTTCAAACACATAAAGCCTCCTTTTTATTATTATTTAAAATGACAAGTCAATTACAAATTTAAACTCAAAAATATCGAGATCTCATAGGTGAGGGGGTCAACTAAGAAGAGCATTCAAAAACCTAGACATAAGGAAAATATAGCAACACCATTATCCAATATTCAATAGAAACTATAATGCTATCTTCAATTACTAAACCTTCCTTTCAAATATTTTTTTATTGAAATACGTATTGTTTCCTTACATCAATAACCCTTTGGTGATTGTTTAGTTACACATATAGGCTTTTAGTTTTCATTGTACTCTCTATTAAAAAAAGACAAAAGGACTAAACTATACAACTAAATTAGAAGATTAAGCACAAAGGAGAAGCATCATAAACCCGGAAAAGAACATCACAACCAATATAATAAAAACCAGAGTTGTTGGTTCTAGAAAGTCCTATTGCCAAAAACATGTTGCTATATCCCCTCAAGGATTGAAAAAAACAAACAATCATATTTAAACGAAATATGTATGAAACATCCACATACATTATAGATATAAAGCGAATAGAGTAATATCTACGTTAATGACTTCGACAGTTTAAATCGTAACTAAGTTAATAACTCAAATAGTTTAAGTGATTTATAGAGAGTTCAAATCATAACTAAGTTCATGGCTCCACTGGTACATATGCGTTTTGTTGCATATGGCCAATCTGCCATTTTTATATTGCAAAGGTGGTAGATGCAAGTAGTTGTTACAAATGACAATTTGCAGTTTCACAATGAAGTACCATTAAAGTTAACAAATAATGTAACTAAGTGGTTTCGATAGTGTAACTGCAAAGCTAGAGCTGAGGCTGGGGTTGTATTCATGGCGATGTGTGTTTCAATTATAGTTTGTTTTTATTTAACCTAAAGTTCTTATGATTTAACACAAAGAAGTAGCAAGGACAAGAATTTTATCTATAAAGAATGTTTTTATTTAACATAATGTTTTTATGATTTAACACAAAGAAGTAGCAAGGATGAGAATTATATATACAAACTAATAAAGAATGCTCAAATCTTATACAAGGAAATTAATATCCAGGGTGAATAGCCAAAACTGAAAGCTAAAATAAGACTAAGCAGAGAACACTGTGATCTTCTGCTGATGTGCTGAAATTCCAGACAAGTTGTAATTGCAATATCTATGACATTTAGAGTGGTAGATGGGAAAAACCAGGCAATAGAGATTAGACTATATTCATTAGAGACCTCTCAAAATTAGCTGCAATTAAACTAAAATAAAATATAGTTGGGTGAATTTCGAGCGGAGGAAGGTGGGAAGTTCGAGAGATAAGTATTTATTTAGAGCTTTGGAAGGTGTCATAATTATATTTATGTACTTCTCTTGTAAGTTGTTTGCCTCTTCCCACTAGGGAAGAGGGAAGAAGCTCATTTTACAGTGCAGTATAAAGTGTAATTGAAATTAAATAACTTTACCAAACGTTTAAATAATGTATGCCCATAAAAAATTGCACACCAAGAAATTAGATCTCTAAGTCTCATGTTATCGTCATGCTCATAAAAAAATTGCACGCCAAAAAATTAGATCCTTCCAAAGCTGGTTTTATAAATGAAAACCTATTGAAATACCTAAACACTTTGTTATCGCTCCGGGTGCAGGCCGTCTCATCATCCAGATCATGCTCAATGACTCAAACTCAATGCACTTCTGTGTAACAACCAGCCAACTGCTTCATAGGTGTACAAATTCAACTGCTTCAAGGATCACAATTGTATGAAACTGATGTACTCCCTTCACAACCGAGAGGGTGATTTAATGTTGGCCTCTGTCACAGTTATTCTGCAAAATTGCGTGGGGCGGTTTGTTGGGATGAATATGATGGATATAAGGTGTGTATTCGTCAGAATAAACCTTGAACTGTGCATGTTAATTGTCTACACACTAATGCAGATATAACACTGAAATTTTCAGCGACGTAACACTAAACAATAGCTTGTCATCTTCTCTCTTTTTTAACTTTGAGTAAACTAAATGTTCATCGTTAGAACTAAGAGAGTTGAATAAGCTCTATTTTTGTTCACTAAGAGTAAACTATGTGTTAAGGGTTAAAACTAAGAGAGTTGAGTGCACTTAAAAATTTACTTCTATTCATTTTAAAATTAAAACCCGTCGAAATACCTTAAATAATTCATTGTTGCTCTAGCTCCAGGTCGTTTTACCATCAATATAACACAAGAAATTTTCAGGGACATTGACTAAATGATCACTTGTGCTTAATGCTTTTCATCTTCTCTCTTTGTTAACTCACGGTAATAGATGTTAGGGGTAGGAACCATGAGAGTTGTTTGCATTTATTTTTTATTAACTACATGTAAACTAAGTGTTTAGGGTTAAAACTAGGAGAGTTGACTGCACATAATTTTAATAATGGAGGAACCAAATCTTTGAAAATCTAGAGTATTTAAAAATGTAAACATTTGAATAAAGGTTTGTATTTAAAATTTATTTCTACTTTATAAATTTATGCTTGTTTGAAAAATAAGTTTAAATTTATCATAAGTTTGAGTCGTGTAGTTAGCACAACTTAAGTGCTCCATAATTTTGAATTTATTAGTTTTCATAATATGATTGCTCTAGGGGTTTTTGAGGGTATTGAATTCATTTATGCATTCACAAATGCATTTGAAACAAATAAAAAACACAATCTTGCCTAAAATTATATCATTGGATTATGGATTTGGATCACCCTCAAACGTTGAATGGAAAAATGATATGTCCACCCTTAAGGTGCTATTACTCTAAGCCCCACAAAAAACAAGTGATCTAGACTTCATGAATTTTTTCTTTTCATTCTTCTTTGTGTTGATTATATTAAGGTTAATGTGGATTAACAAAGTTTTTAATATTTTTTTATTGCCATATGTAATATTACTATTAACCACTTTACACATTTACTCCATAATGGGTTGTAAAATGTGCTGATTAAATCTCTTAGGTGCAAGTCAACCACTATTTAGTCGAATGGTTAATTGATAGGAGTTTTTCATGATTGGTCCAAGTTTCATTTATAGAGATGTGGTGGATTTGACATCCTCAAAGTGACATATGCTAGTAGTGATAATCCTAAGAGTTACAAATGTTAGGAGTGATAATACATTAACTCCAAAACATAAAGCATGATATTGTTAGACACAAATAGATTCCAATAAATTTGTGATAGGCAGATTTGGCGGAAATCAATTCTTGACTACAACCAAAAAATAAAAGGAGTTACTGTAAAAATATTATAAAAGAAAAAAATATAATTTAGAATGCAAACATTTTTTACTATACCAAAAATTGAAGAAAGGTTTGTACCTCTAAATATTTGATCTCTTGTGACACCTGAAAGACATGACCTCAACACTTGTTCAAAGTATGATTGAGATGAATTAAGAATTATATATATGTGTGTGTGTGTGTGTGTGTGCGTGTGTGTTTGTGTGTGTCTTGAGTAGGCCTAATGACTAAGAACATGTGCTTCCTTGTAAGAGGATATGCTCAAATACAGAGGGAGGTAGCGTATGTACACCTCCAGAGACTTTAGTGGTCAAATCACCGCATGGAAGCAGGTCCCTTGTCCTATAACAATGGGGTCTCATACACCAATTTGGTGTCTTCCCAAGTTGTGGCCTTATTATTGTTATTGTTATTATAATTTGTCTCTTAGATGGAACATGACACCATTAGAATTTCCAATCATGAGGGTAGACTAAAATGGACAAAAAGTTTAGCGACAAAATTTATGATTGCTTAAACAAGTTACAAGGAAAACATAGAGGCAGAGATAAGAGGAGACAAATTCTGGTTGTGAAAGATGGTTTGGAAGTAAAGAAATCCCATGAAGACTAGGATGTTTATTTGGTTGGTCTTAAAAAACAAGATTTTCACCTGGGATAATAGGCAAAGACAAAATTGGCATGGACTAGATTGATGTGTTTTATGAGAGGTCAATAATGAAAACAATTGATTATCTTTTATATCAAGATAATTTTGTGATAGTTTAGAGCACTTTCATACTTTAAAGGTCATTCATATTTTCTCATTAGATGGCCCATAAGATTAACATCTCTTTTGAGGTAAGTTGGAAGTGCTTTCCTTCAAAATATCATTGGATTATTAAAAAAATGTCATTCAATCATGAGATTTCCTAGAAATTCGTTGATGGAGAAAAACGAAGGAGCCTTAGGTAGTTGTGGTTTTGAGGTTCTTCTATTTTTACATTCATGCCCTTTTTTAAATAAATATGATGTGAGCCATGGGTTCAATAATGAAGTTGAGTTCTTTTCTCTTTCGATTCTCTTATGAGTTGTAGTTGAAAATGGTTAGAGAAAACATGAAGCAATTGAAGATTCAAATATCCTCCAATCAAAATTGTCGAATTAATAATTTGGCTTCAAATCCCACTATGTCCATAATGATGGAGGTCAGAAGGTAGTTTACATATATTCCTTTCAAACATATTTTTAGAGAATCAAATTCCCAAGATAATAAGCTATGAAAACAAGCCCTCTCTTTGCAAGAAGCCTTTCTAACTGAATAGGAGTCTAAGGACAACTTGTTAGGTTCTCATTCTTTAAAGTCTATATTTTAATTTTTATTTAGTTGGACAATTGAGAATGTAGCTCATATATATGTTTAATAATGTTGGATATTGAAGTAATTTTCTTTTTTAGTTTATGATCATTACAAGGGAAAACAAAATAACCCTTAGAGAGAATTTATGTCTTAGACGAATGATCGTATATTTTTCTCAAAGTGAATGCACTTTTTCCTCAAATATTTTGAGCTCGAATTTTGCAAATACTTTAAATATTGGGAAGTCAAATCTATCCATTTCAAAATTATTTGAAAACATGAAAAGTTTGGTCCCACACGAAAACGACTGTTGCGTAATTTGATTGTGAGTTTAATTACTTGCATTAAATGTCAATTCAAGTTCATATACTTGTGAAGTACACTTGCACAATATATGCTAGGAAATTAACTCTCAATCAAAAAGGAAATTAACCTATGTAAATGATTGCAAGACTAAAAGAAAACCGAAAAAAAAGATCTAAATGAGCGCGCGCACACACACACACACATTCTTTCTCAAGGACTATATCTATCAAATTCATAACTTGAAAGAAGCAAGATATTCTAATTCTATATTATGAAGCTTTTTGAAAATTTCTTCTATCAAACACAAGGTAAATCCTATTATATTGGGCTCGAAAATGAATTTGATCTATTGAACTTTAAATCAATTCTAATATATTGAACTTGAAAGCAATTCTAATCTATTGATCTTAAATGTTGGATGGGGAGCCTAATTATCTTCTTGATTCATAGGTCTTGTTTCAGCTGCTTTTGGATCCCAATCCTCGATAGGGGGTGTGGGGGGGCTCCCCCCCCACTATTGTTGCCTGTGGGGTCCAAGGGGGTTGGCTACATGTTTGGAGCCCCCCCGGCGAGGGTTCGAGGGAAGCGCCCCCGAAGCTAAAAATAGATGAAAAAATGCCTTGTAAAATATTTTAATTTCGTAGTCAATTTGGGCTGTTCATTAGGCAGATGATCTAACAGTAAAAGTTGTGTTTAATTTAGGGTTTTTTTCCCTAGAAGGAAACCTTGGTTTATATGAGGGAATTATATTGTGGATGTGTATTATTATTCTTAGCGAGAAAGAGAGAGGACACTGTGTGAGAGTGAAGAGGAAACCATAATTAATCTGTTGTAGGTTGTATCTCTTCATTTTGTTGGATAATATAAAAGGAAGGATTGGTTGTTTCTCCATGGATGTAGCCCAAATTGGGTAACCACGCATATCTCTCTCTTGTTCTATGCATTTCTGTATTTGTGTTTCTTCAATATTTTGTGTGTTTCTTTGTTTCGTTAATTAATTTCTAACATTGAAAGCAATTCTATTCTATTGAAAGCAAATGCCTAAAGTCTAATGAGATTACTGATGTGTGCATACTAAATAGAGCCAATCACAACTATCAAATTATATATGAATATGAAACTAAGCAACTTAAATGAAATGAACATAAAAAAAACATAAAGAAAGTGCATAAAAAATAAAACATCTAATCAAAAGACTTGAAATAAACTTTGCAGAAAATGAACATAAAAGAAACTAATCTATCTTGTAGAAATGAAACACTAAAATACACTCATACTCCTCAAGTGGCCATCATGAAGTGCATGAGAGGTGAAAATTTTAGGTAGTTATTGATCAAACACCAAATCTCATCATGAAAGCACAACCATATCAAAGGATTGTATTAAAATCAATAGTATTCGTAACATTAAGCATAAGCATAACCAATCCTTAGCATTCCAAAACTTAACATTGAAGCATGATCATAGCTCCCAAACTTAACACACCTTTGAATGGAGAAGGGACTCCTATTTATACAAAAATTAAGATCCACATTTCTCTCCTAGATCCACAAATATCTCATGTGGTTACAACCATAAGTTAGCATCTAACAAGTAATATATCTACATGTCCTCTCACAAATATCTCATAGCTTTAATAGGAGACACTTATGAAGACTTCCATGATTCTTCTCCATGAAATGTGCTTGATCAATGATCTCAAATCTTCCTCAAATCTTCAAGAGTTTGAAGAGGAAATTCGAATTTGAGACTTAGAGGCCAAATATGACTTTGCTAGAATCTTCAAATATGCCTACACACATCACAAAACTCATCCAAATTTTATATATAAGTGAATACATGTTATTTTTCTAATATTTAACCATAAATTCACTCAAAATACCAAAATAAATGTATTGGAAAATAATATGTCTAAACCCATATTTAATCATGAAGATGGTCTTAGTGCATGGTTATGGAGCTGTGGAATATGGTAAATATTGAAGGAAAATGGAAGAAAAGAGGGTGAAATGGATGAAATTTTGGAGACCCAACAACGACTTCAAAAAATGATAGAGTTTTCTAATGTTGAAGACAAGTATACACTGTGTATCCAACTAAATTTTGGTGTTATCCACATGAAAATTGCTTCATTGAACCATAACCTCGAAAACATAACAAAATTATTGTCATAATTATATCAATCAAAGAAGGAATAATTCTCTTTCGCTGTGAAATGAAAACCAGTCAAAATACGTATGACAATTCGTTGTCACTTTGGCTATATGTCCTTTCACCATTTGGATCACTCCCAATGACATATCAACTATCCAATCCCAATGCAATTCTTGTATAATGACCGATCGACCACATGCATGCAAAGTTGATGGCTTCAAGGATACCAATTAGATGAACTAACACACTCCCTTTCCAAGAAAGAGAGTTATCAAATGTTGTCCTCTGTCATTCTTATTTCGCAGAATTATGCAAGGTGATTTTTGTGATGAATATGATGGGTACAAAGTGTCTGTATGTCGAAATAAACCATGGTCTACATACATTAACTATGTATGGGTCAATGAGGATTTACAACTAGAAATTTCTAGGGACATTAACTAAATGATCACTTGTGCTTAGTGCTTGACATCTTCTCTATTTGTTAACTAAGGTTAAACTAAGTGTTGGGGGTTTGATATATGAGAATTGACTTCAATTAATTTCAATAATGGTTTGCATTTTCAAAAATTTACTTTTACTCATTTTTTAAAGGAAAAACCATCAAAATATCTTGAACACTTATTCGTCACTCTAGTTGTAGGCCACCTCACTATCAGGATCACACCTAGTGATGTATCCACGATTCGACCTAAATGCACCTTTGATATAACAAACAACCAACCGCAAGCATGCAAAGTCAACTTCTTTGAGGATCATACATGAATGAAACTAATATGATCCCTTTCCAAGAAAGAGGGTGATTGAATGTTGGCCTCTGAGCACTTATTCTACATAATTGTGCGGAGTGGTTTGTTGGGATGAATATGATGGATACAAAATATGTATATGTTTAAATAAACCCCAACCTAGGCCAATTAACTGTGTATACATCCGTGCGGATTTAACACTATAATCTTTCAAGGACATTGACTAAATAATGACTTGTGCTTAGTGCTTGTTGTTTTCTCTCTTTATTTACTAAGGGTAAACTAAACGTTAGGGGTTAGAAAAAGAGAGTTGATTGAGCTTAATTTTTGTTAACTAAGGGTAAACTAAGTGTTAAGGGCTAAAACTAGAGAGTTGAACACACTTACAAGTTTACTTCTACTTATTTTATAAATGAAAACTTGTTCAAATACCTCAAATAGTTTTCCACTACTTTAACTACAATTCATTTTTCCATCAGGATCAAGCCTAATGACGTATCGATGACTCAACCTCAAATCACTTCTCGTATGATGGCAAAGTAACCATAGGCATGCGAAGTCAACTACTTCAAGGATCAAAATTGGATGAAACTAACGTGCTCCCTCACCAAATGGGAGGGTGATTAAACACTGGCCTATGTCACACTTATTCTATAGAAATGTGTGGGCAGTGTTTTGGGATGAATTTGATGGATACAAAGTGTGTATACATTAGAATAAACCCTAACCTGCACAAATTAACTGTGTATATGTTAGTGCAGATTTGACACTAGAAATTTTTAGGGATGTTGACAAAATGGTCACTTGTGCTTAGTGTTTGTTGTCTTCTCTTTTTTGTTAACTAAATGTTAGGGGTTAGAACTAAGAAAATTGTTTGCATTTATTTTTTGTTAACAAAGACTAAACTAAGTGTTAAGGAATAGAATTAGGAGAGTCAATTAGATTTAATTTCGATAATGGATGAATCAGATCTTTGAAGTTCTAAAGTATTTAAAAATGTAATATATTTGAATAAAGGTTTGAATTTTCAAAAATATTTCTACTTATTTTATAGATTTATGCATGTTTAAATTGAGTTGTGTAGTCTACACAATCCAAGAGCTCCACAATTTTGAGTTGTGTAGTTTACATATTCTGAGTGCTCTAGGGGTTTCTAAGAGTACTAAATCCTTTTATGGATTCAAAAATGCATTTTAAAAAATGGAAAATCAAAATCTTGCAAAAAATTGTATCATCGGATTAAAATGTTGAATTGAAAAATAATTTCTCCACCTTTGAGATGCTGGTACTCTAATCCCCATAGAAACCAAGTGATCTCTAATTTATGGGTTATTTCTTTTCATTCTTCATAGTGTTGATTAGATTAAGGTTAAGATGGACTTACCTGAGTTTTTATTTTTAGTTTTTATTATCATATGTTAAGATCACTATTACCTAATTTACACATTTACTCCACAATCGGTTGTAGAATGTGTTGATTAAATCTTTTAGGTGCAATCAACCACTATTTGGTTGAATGGTTAATTGATAGGATTTTTCATGATTGGTCCAAGTTCGATTTCTAGAGAGATGATGTATTTGACATCCTTAGAGTGGCACGTGTTAGGAGTGATAATCCATTAACTCCAAAACTCAAAGCATGATTTTGGTAGATACAAATATATTCCTATAATGCAATAGTGAGATTTAGTGGAAATCAATTCTTAACTCCATCCAAAAAATAAAAGGACTTAACGTAAAAATATTACAAAAGAAAAGAAAAAATTAAGAGTCAAATCACTACGTAGAAGTAGGTCCCATGTCCTATAAATAAAAGGGGCCCCATACACCAATTTGGTATTTGGCTTAGTTGTGACCTTATTATTATTATTATACATAATATAATTTGTTTCTCAGATGAAACATGACACCATTAAGCTTTCCAATCAAGAAGGTAGACTAAAATGGATAAAAATATTAGCGACAAAAAATTTGATTAATAAAACAAGTTACAAAGGAAACATAGAGGAAGAGATAAGAGGAGACAAAGTTTGGAAATGAAAAGTAGTCTAGAAGTTGAGAAAACCCTTAAAGACTTGGATCTTTCTTTGGTTGGTTAGAATTTTGACCTAGGATAATAAGCAAAGAAAAAATTGGCATGGATTGGATTGGTGTGATTTATGTGAGGCCAATAATGAAAACAATTGATCATCTTTTGTTTCAATATATATCCTTGATAGTTTCAGAGCACTTTCATTCTTTAAAGGTCACCTATAAAGAAAATAATATCTAAAGGAAAATGTATATTTTCTCATTATATGGTCCACAATATTAGGGTCTATTTTGAGGGAAGTTGTGTGCTTTTCTTCAAAATCTCTTACAATTATAAAAAATATGCCATTCAATCACGAGATTGCCTAGAAATTCTCTGATGGAGCAAAACCAAGGAGCCTTAGGTAAATGTTGTTTTGAGGTTCTTTTATATTTATATTCATGCCATTTTAAAAAAAATAAATACTATGCTAGCCATGGGTCCAATAACAAAGTTGATTTCTTTGCTCCTTGAATTCTCTTACAAGTTGTAGTTGAAAAAGGTTAGAGAAAAATTTAAGTAATGAAAGATCCAAAGATCCTCAAATCAAAATTGTGGAATTCAAAATTTGGCTTTAAATCCCACTATGTCCATAGTGATTGAAGTTAGAAGTTAGTTTACATATATTTATTTCAAACATTTTTTAGAGAATCAAACTCCCAAGCTAAAAATCTATGAAAATAGGCCCTTTCTTTGTAGGAAGCCTTTCTAGTTGAATATGAGTATAAGGATTGCCTAGTTAGGTTATGTTAATGGGAAAAAATGACCATGATAACATTTGGGAGATTGCCCGTTAAGGGCCCCAATTAGATCCTTTTCCATTTGGTGTAGTGACTGCAACTGATATGTGGACCTAGTTTCCACTTGCAGGATTTGCTTCAAAAAATGGAAACTTTCTAATATGATCTCCTAAAACTAAATGCAATCTAAGCTAACATGAAAGCAATAAAAATAAATCTAACTTATCTTGATTAAGAGAAGGAATAGTCCACACTCAACCAAGAGCAAGATAAAAAGACACTGGACTGGAATTGAATCTAAGGTAAAGGTGAGCTAGCAAATCACATAAATAGTTCATACGATTTGCAACAATTGAGAAAATGTGTTTATTTGGTTATATGATAAACAATTATTAGAGCCTCACAGTAACATACTTAGATTCAAATACTACTAAATTAATTCAAGTTTAGATACACCATTATATCGTATAAATAGTTCACATGACACAACAACAATTAAAACAAAGACAAGAATATAATTAGGGTTCTAAATAGTGATCAACTAACATATCCTAGTCTACTTGAATTTGTGATTCAATTATGATCTCAATCCAATCCACCATAAAAAGGCAGATTTTCATGAGTTTAAATAAGAATATAATTACATGGAATTGCCAGCAAAGCAAAACCATACATCATATAGTTTCCTGGAACAAAGATGGAATCAAAACAAAATATAAACAAAGGCCATAAACCAACAACAAACTTAGACAATAGTATACAAAATTCAAAGATCTGATCATAAATTTTCTGAGTATAAAAGATTTAAAGAATGTTCACGATAACATGAACTTCTTCAAGTTGTAACATATCTCCTTTGTCTGGTCCAAGAAGCTCCCAATTTCCTCCAAGAAAGCCCTCCACAACAATGTAAAAGTTTATATTGTATTCAAATTATTGGAACCCCTTCTTCCTTTGCAAACCTCTTATTTGTAATCATACAGTTCAATTTCAGAAATAGAAGTATGTTTCATGCTAGGTTCATAAAAGTTTGTTTTCTCATTATTTGGATCTGAAAATCCAATCCACAAATATTGAGACTTTAATTGGTAACTTTCCTCCAAATTATTTGCAAAAATATGAATAAAATTATTATTAAAAAACATATTAAACTCAAAGCAAAACTCGGATCTAAAAACATTCAAAACCAATCATTCTAGGAAAACCCAATTCAATTAAAAATAAAAATATAAGTATGATCCCAAATAGTTTTCCGTTGTTGCATTATTAGTCAATAAACAACATTGTAATGCCGTACAATCAACAAGACGCTATGGCAATCAGACTTTTCCTAAAACAATCACACAAGGATCTCAATTTGTTACAATTTTGTAGCCCCTTTTCTCTCGAATTTTTGGAACATTTGGATTGCAAATTTTCCAAAATAAACCATCGCAGATTATTCTCCTTATTTTAAAATTTCCATCGAGGTATCATGGACATGATTTCATGCCCTATAGCCCGATAAATGGCTTCCGAAAGACAGGGTCCTGTAACAACTCAAGTACAATTTTGTGAAGGGTTGGTGTGCTTTGCCGAATGGTTAAAACTGAAAAAATTTAGTCCCACATTTAATGGGTGAAAATAGATTTTGGTCTTTATATTGTTCTGTGAATCAAATGGATTGTGTAAATATAGGTGGAAATTATAGGGTAGTGAGCACGTGCTAGAGCTAAATATGTGAGACACGGAGGTAATAAAATAATAATTAAACCTGGTATGATGAAATTCATAATCGAATTATAGGACACCTTTGACCTAGGTATGTGAGACAAAGTCAAAACATGAGATAAAATCAAACCAATTAGATAAGTCTACGTGGCGGTCAATTGACATGTGTGAAGCCTACATTGAGGCTTAGGCAGAACATGAGATAAAATCAAACCAATTAGATAAGTCTACGTGGCGGTCAATTGACATGTGTGAAGCCTACATTGAGGCTTAGGCAAAACAATTGACATGTGTGAAGCCTACATTGAGAAGCCTACATTGAGGCTTAGGCAAAACATGAGATAAAATCAAACCAATTAGATAAGTCTACGTGGCGGTCAATTGACATGTGTGAAGCCAATTGACATGTGTGAAGCCTACATTGAGGCTTAGGCAAAACATGAGATAAAATCAAACCAATTAGATAAGTCTACGTGGCGGTCAATTGACATGTGTGAAGCCTACATTGAGAAGCCTACATTGAGGCTTAGGCAAAACAATTGACATGTGTGAAGCCTACATTGAGAAGCCTACATTGAGGCTTAGGCAAAACATGAGATAAAATCAAACCAATTAGATAAGTCTACGTGGCGGTCAATTGACATGTGTGAAGCCTACATTGAGAAGCCTACATTGAGGCTTAGGTCAATTGACATGTGTGAAGCCTACATTGAGAAGCCTACATTAAGGCTTAGGTCTCACACATTGAGGCTGAGATGTGTGAAACCAACATTGAGGCTTAGGTGGAATTGATAAATAATTAAAAATAAATAACTAAAAATTTCATGACCTGCTCCACCTTTGTAACTAAAAATTTCATGACCTGCTCCACCTTTGCACCTCTCCTACATTGAGGCTTAGGTGGAATTGATAAATAATTAAAAATAAATAACTAAAAATTTCAAAAATTTCATGACCTGCTCCACCTTTGCACCTCTCCTACATTGAGGCTTAGGTGGAGTTGATAAATAATTAAAAATAAATAACTAAAAATTTCATGACCTGCTCCATGGTCCCAACAAACTCGTTCGTGGCGGTCAATTGAGATGTGTGAAACCTACATTGAGGCTTAGGCCTCAATAATAAATAATTAAAAATAAACTCGTTCGTGGCGGTCAATTGACATGTGTGAAGCCTACATTGAGGCTTAGGTCTCACAGTCAATTGACATGTGTGAAGCCTACATTGAGGCATAGGTCTCACGGTCAATTGACATGTGTGAAGCCTGCATTGAGGCTTAGGCCTCACACATTGAGGCTTAGGTGGAATTAATAAATAATTAAAAATAAACTCGTTCGTGGCGGTCAATTGACATGTGTGAAGCCTACGTTGAGGCTTAGGTCTCACACATTGAGGCTTATGTGGAATTAATAAATAATTAAAAATTTCATGACCTGCTCCACCTCTGCACCTCTCAACTTCTCAGATGGAAAATAAAAAAACTCCATGGTCCCAACAAACTCGTTCTGAAAAACTCATGTTAAAATGAAACTCATTCAGGTTAACTCAAAAATTCAAGTTAACTCAAAAATTCGTTTTGGGATAGGAAATATGGCATTAAAATACTTCTCAGATGGAAAATAAAAAAACTCCATGGTCCCAACAAACTCGTTCTGAAAAACTCATGTTAAAATGAAACTCATTCAGGTTATCAAAAAATTCAGGTTAATTGACATGTGTGAAGCCTGCATTGAGGCTTAGGCCTCACACATTGAGGCTTAGGTGGAATTAATAAATAATTAAAAATAAACTCGTTCGTGGCGGTCAATTGACATGTGTGAAGCCTACATTGAGGCTTAGGTCTCACACATTGAGGCTTATGTGGAATTAATAAATAATTAAAAATTTCATGACCTGCTCCACCTCTGCACCTCTCAACTTCTCAGATGGAAAATAAAAAAACTCCACGGTCCCAACAAACTCATTCTGAAAAACTCATGTTAAAATGAAACTCATTCAAGTTAACTCAAAAATTCAAGTTAACTCAAAAATTCATTTTGGGATAGGAAATATGGCATTAAAATACTTCTCAGATGGAAAATAAAAAAACTCCATGGTCCCAACAAACTCATTCTGAAAAACTCATGTTAAAATGAAACTCATTCAGGTTAACTCAAAAAATTCGGGTTAACTCAAAAATTCGTTTTGGGATAGGAAATATGGCATTAAAATTGTTGTTCTGGGACATCAAAAACTCTCGTTAGCTAACAAAGTCCATCTCGGTACGAAGTTCTTGGGTAATTTCAAACCCACTCATTCAAAAATTGGGGAGATTCGAGATGATGTGGCACACCAAATAATGTGGAAAAACAATTGAAATAGTATTATCATAGAGGTGCCGCATGGAATTGATGAGGAAAGTAATGCCAATGTATCACCTATGTGGAGGTGCCATGTGGTGCATGGAAAACCATGCATAGATGTTGGCGTGGCTAGGATGTAATGACTTGTGGTAATGATGTGAAATTACAATGTGTATTTTTTTACCACATGGACTATGACAAGTCAACACTGCCACATCATTGTGCCATGAGGGCTGCCACGTCATCATGCCATGTTATCAATATAGTGTAAAAATGCAAAACTTCAAATGACCATAACTTTTGATTTGAAAATCAAAATGAGGCAAATTTTATATCAACAGAAATGTCTCGATGAGACGAAGGTTATTGTATTATTAAAAAAAGACAAACAATGAAACCCAAAAATTACTTGAAATAGGAACCCAAAATCAATATAAGGTGATATTTTCAAAATTTATATAAGGGCCCTTGATATTCGAGAAATAATTAAGGTGGGTTGTTGAGGTCTCAACAATTAGTGAAACAATGGGACAAAGTAGTTATCTATGGTTGTTAATATAATGGGATTTAAATTTATCAAAAACTAAATGATGAGTTTCACAAGACGCTAAGACATTGCACCAATTTATATGGGTCCCATATAAGACAAGTCAAATAATATAAAGTCATAAAGATTTGAGTACTTATACCTACTTAGTCTTATTCGATAAATATAATTAAAGGGAAATTTATTTTATAATTTCCTCATAATATTGGATAAAAGAGGTACAAATATGAAATTTTATAACCTATACACATCTATTGAATGTAGAATGTATCTCTCTTTCCCGACATCGCTTCATTGTAACTTGGTGAGAGTCCAAAGCCCTGACGAATATGTATGGACATTATACAAGCATAGTCCTGCTACAAATGAGAATCTATAGCCCTGACAAGTTTAGTTCTACTTCCTACACTTTCCAGTGCTTTCAACTCTCTTGTGTTTCCACCCTTTAAATTAGTTTGTTTGAAAAAATCATTTTTGACAATTGGGTGAAGAGAGCAGAGTGGTACAAGAGATGTTCTTTTATATTTTAAAGGAAATATAGGTAGTGCTTTATAGATTTGACTCCAAAATCCTTCCCTGAATATACCAATGTAGAGGATTTAAATGTGGTGGGATAAGGCGCGAGATTCAAAGGAAAATGACCGAGATAGATTCTTTCTTTCATAAAAAGTGAACTATAATACTTGAAACATATCCTAATGTTCTTCCATAGTTATTGGCCAATGTAAGGGAATCAAAACTTGATAAAGATGGTTTTTAGATAATAAAAAAATGTCCCATTTGTAATAATAAAATATATATTCCTTTGGACACCAATTTGCATTGTCTTGGAGAGATTCCCATATAGAATTTTGAAAACATCATGAAATCAAAATCCAAATGAAATCTAAAGAAAAACACATAAATTTTACATAAACTCAAAGGACTAATAAGACCAAGCCCGTAGGACATATTGCAAACGATGAAAGAAAAACAAAGTTTAAAAGCATGGAAAAAGAAAATGAAAATAATGAAAAGGTAAAAAAAAAACAAGGCTTGAATAAAATAAGATTTGAGGTGTTGAGGCACAAATATGTACAATGGATTTCCTTCACATTTACACTTTGTAAATTTGTAATATTTTTTTTATTAAAATTGAATATTGAATGATGGTTTACAATTCCGTGGGTGGTTCACCTTAATAGGCGTTGACAGGCCACAAGGTTTCTTTTAAAAGTCATGTCTTTTGAACAATAATGCCCTTTCATAATTAATGGACATTTAATTAATTAAATTATTAATTATTGATATCTTATGATTTAATATTTAATTAATATTTAGTTTATGAATATTTATATATTTAGTTTACAAATATTTATTCATAATATTGCCCCTCCCTTAAAAGTATTTGTCCTCAAAGCATAGGTAAGGTTGGGTGTTGTTGATGAAAACGTTTTGTCTCCCATGATGAATCTTCTTCTTACAGTCTCTTCCATTTGATTATATATTCTTTAATAGTTTTGGATCGTAGTACTTTCTCTTTGGTAGCGAGTATTCCCTCATGTTCTAATATGATCCTTCTTTTTTTGTCAGTCTTAGGTATCTCCATTTGAGTTGTTTGATTTTGTCCCAGTACTTTTTTGAGACTTGATACATGAAATGTGTTGTGGATTCAATAATTGTCAGGTAGCTTCAATCCATAAGCTACACTACTTATTTTTATTATTATTTGGTATGGCCATAATACTTAGGAGCTAACTTGTTTTTCCCTTGTTGTTTCAATGATAACTGCTTATAAGATTGAATTCTGACGAAAACCTAGTCTCCTTCGAATTCTCGTTCTGTGTGGTGCTAATAGGCTTGTTGCTTCATTCTATTGCGTGCCATTATTTAATTTTATTTTAACAAGTTATTAATTCTTTATTTTTCCTCTAAGTGATTCCTTACTGCTTGAACCTTAGAATTGTGTAATGCAAAATCCTTCCACTTGGGTGGTTCATAGCCATATAGGGCTTGGAAGGGAGTCATTTTGGTTGAAGTATGATAGGCGGTATTGTACCACCATTCTTCTAGGTGTAGCCGCTGAGACCATTTGTTTTGTTTGTGGGTGACGAAACAATAAAGATATATTTCTAAACATTTATTTACAACTTCAGTTTGATCATCTAACTGGGGATGATAAGTTGAACTCATGTTGAGAGATATTCTCGTTGGTGGCAGAAATCCTTCCAAAAATTGCCTCTAAATTTTGCGTCTTTATCACTAACAATAACCTCTGAAAAAACATGTAGTTTGTAAATGTTTTTACAAAAAACCTCCATGACTTGCTTGGTTGTGTCAGTTTTCCTGATTGCTATGATGTGGGAATTGTTATACTCCTATAGTAATAGGTATCATATTTCATGATTGATTGGTTGAGCTCTGTATTATGTTCATCCATTTTCTTGTTGCAAAGGTTTTCCATATTATCAAAAAAAAAAAAAAATTAAAAATGTAAAGAGGGTATACCCTAAAAGAAAAATCAAAGGGTGAAAAGAATAAAATGGTCAAAAAGTGAAAGAAATGAACCCCAAACAAAAAAGACCAGGAAAGTGTGCAAGTCCAAATGCCACTACTTTTTCATTTTCTATAAATAAAGCATTGTGTGTAGCTTGTTAACTTTATGCCACAATTGATGAATAGCCAAATAGCTTAATCTTGGCTAGTTCATGTTTCAATTTCCTGTTTTAGAGATAGAGAATAAAATCTGGCCAAACTGTTTAAACTTGGTAGATAAGTAGATAAGTAGAGAAGCAAAGGAGCTGAACAATGTAATCTGAGCCCTTGGAAGAAATAAGTGCAGACTTAGGTAGGCTTACAATGAAAAGAAAAGAAGATTGAAAAAGGTTTGCTAGTCTAGGTGCACCCAAAGAAAGAAGGAAAAAATTCTAGAAAAAATAAGCTGGGTAGGTAGATTGTTGTTGCAAAATGAGACTTCTGATGGATTCTGTTTCTCAAAATGTGTGTTAACTTACACTTCTATCACAAGTGCCATGGCAGATATTTTTGGAGCAGCCCAAGCGAGGCATGACTAACTCCCCTTCACACTTCTCCCCAATCACTTACTAATCTCCCCCAAAGATATTAAGATCTGCTTGATATCACTAAAATCACTCATCTCGTTTCATAGAAGTGCCTAAGTAAAACCGTATTTTACTTAGGAATTTGGCAAAAACTCCTTGTAAAAACCCTTTTTCACCCTAAGGCTAAGTTTATCACTTAGCGCTTCCCATTTCATAAATCATATTAACAATTAACCTTTATTATGTAAATCCCTATAATGTTACCCTATCCCGTATTATGTATATATAATAAAACCCCGATGTTTTAATATTCCTGCCCCTGGTTAGTTATAACCATAGTCACTATATGAATATGGATTGATAAGTTCATCTGGAGCTTATTAAGAACCTTCTGTCGCGCTCATAAGGAGTTAATTAACCGCCTGGGTTAATTAATAACCTAACCCCGCAGACCAATCAAATCTGCCTCGATACTATTAGAAACCATTGTTTATTATGCCGGTCCCGCGCATTAAATCTCCGCCATTTTTTCATGTGCGTCCGTCGTCTGATCTCCATCGCCTCATCCGACGGTTGTTAATCATATCGCACCCCCCTTCATCGCCAAGCATTAACGCGCAGGGAACCGGAGGTTTTGGCACCGTACCAAGTCCACGTGTCAACCATTGAGCCTGCTCGCTCGCCCTCCGCTCGATACCACCCAGCCCCAAAAGCAGTGCGGGACAAAACCATTTCCCCCCCCGGCTGACGTCATCCGTTGACATCAGTTGTCCTTTGCTGACGTCCTCTGCCCTTTGCTGACGTCACCACCACATCACCCTTCGCTGACGTCACTACCAAGTCACCTGCCACGTCGTCTGTCCCGTACTCTCGCTGACATCATGCTTACGTCATCCATCCTTTGAATTAAAATTTCCCGCCAAACTTCATTTTGTTGAATAAAGGGAAAAAAAGGTCATTTTTGCTATGTTTTCCTACGCATTGCGCTTCAGGCATAAAAGTGACTGAGTTCACAGTTCAGGTGTTTCGACCGCCTCCCGACCAGAAATGCTCCAGAAACGAGCCCGCGACCTCAGTCAAATTGCCATTTACAGTTTTTCTTCCCTTTTAAACACAGTTGAAAGCAAACAGAGGGACTTCTGTGCTCACAGAAGAAAGAAACAAAGATATACAGGGTTACTTGCTACCCTAAACAATGGACCGTCAGAAACATGCATGGCCGAAGTAAAGGCGGTGAGAAGACACGTTGGCAGTTCCATTTTGCCAGACAGCGGTGAGCAGGGGTCAGTTCAGTATTAAAGAATATCATATCAAAGTCACAAAAATATCAGATCAGCCATAAAGAGTATCACTGCAGAATTAAAGAGTATCGGAGCTGACAAAGTAAAGCAGATCAGAATTAAAAGCCTGCCTCCAGCATAACATCAGTTATCTTTCTCGAGCCGCTTTTATGCTACTTGTAAACTCATATTAGTTAAACCTAGATATTGTCTCACAGCTGTAATGAGATATTTGTTGTACATATTTTTGTTGTATAAATACCCCCTTCATTAGAATTTTGAAGAGGTTGGGTGCTGTGTATAGATTTCCTTAGACTTTGCTGTAATATTGAACTTTGGAATAAAGAGTTGTTGGAAACATCTGTTGTCCGATCTACTGGATGAAGAATTGAAGCAGAGGACTTGTCACAAAATTCTTGAATCAACCTTCGGATCAATAAGTCCCCTATATCTTGTGTTTTACAGTTTTCTTGTTTACTATATCATCTGTGTTTCATAATCTGAATGATAAAGAAAAGATTAATTCATAATTTTCTTGACTGCACTCTGTTTTCAGTCTTTATTATTCTCTGTGTTTTCTTCAGAATTAGTATAAATAGTGAATTCTTAATTGCTCCTGTTTCCTGGTTCTTTCATGTTGTTTATTTGATAAGGAATTCTTAACTGCTCCCTATCAGTAACCATTCACTTTCCCTCTTTTCAACATGTTGAAGTATTCTTAACTACCCTTCATCCATTTGAGCCCATTCCATCTGATTTCAGCTCTTTAATTTGTTCTATGTTTGACTACCTTGCTTTGTGATGCCATCCTCTGTTAAGAAACCAAATCCAGAAAGCTGCCTTCTTTGACTCCATCATGCCCAATGGACTGAACTATTCTGTCTTACCTCACTGTTCTGTTGAATCTCACCACCCAAACTCAAAACAAAACCTTTGTACTTCATAACTAGCCTAATACCTTCAGCAAACAAAGCTAAATCATAAGAGAGCCCTCTCTGGATACAGATTGGTTAGATTCTGTATCTAAAAGATTGGTCTGTGGTTACCTCGGCCGTATTCCCTTTCTTACAACAACCTCAGTGATAACATCATTGGTGACTCCACTGGGGACCAAAATAATTGTTTGTTGCTACTGTTCTCTGTATAAGCTATAGATGGAGCATGAAGTTAGCCAGGTAGCCTTGGAAACTACTTTTGCTTTGCAATTGCAGAAGTAAATAAATGCTGCTTCAGTTTATCTCTGGTCTAGTTTGTGTATTTAACAGTTGGTTGCAAATACTTGATCAATTCCTCTTTTCAAATAAATCTTTAGGAAAGTTCAAAACTCCTACATCTAAAACCCCCTGGAAGAGACTGTTAAAAGTTGTATTGTTGAAATTATTTCAAGGAAAAAAAACCAAAAACACACCTAGAAATTGGCTTCTAAAAAGATTCATTACACCAGATCAAACCCTGATCCTAATCCCCCACCTGTGTTTGAAAATCCTAATCTGATTTCCATGATTCTTAGAAGACAAGAGAGCAAAGAAAATTCTGCTAGTTCACATCTTGACAAACATTTGCAGAACTCTATTCAATCTGAGCTTACCTCTAAAAAAACAGCAAGCCTTTCTGTAATTACTGCAGCTTCTCCAATTTCACCATCAGCACCTCAAGCCACTCTTTTCACTCCTCTATCTACAACATACATTCCCATTGTTATCCCTACTCCTCCAGTTGTCACACTTATTTCTGCAATCATGGCAAATCGATACTCTCCCCTAAACTTACCTGCAAATCCAGGGGCTATGCCTCAAGACTATCAAAGTAAGATCCCTTCTTTTGACAGTACTGGCACTTACACAGCTCAACAAGATACCAAGAAAATGACTGACTATTTCGAAAGTTATGAGATTGATGATGATGATGTTAGAATGAAAGTATTTGTTCAAAGTTTAACTGGAGATGTTAGAACCTGGTTTAGAGCCCTCCCTGCAAACAGTATCAATGACCCACAAGCTCTTTATCAGCCCTTCCTGAACAGATGGGAAAAGAAGAAAGATCCTCTCCACATTTTATCAGAATATGAGAACCTAAGAAGAGGCACACAAGAAATTGTCCAATATTATTGTGCCAGATTCAATAATGTTTACAATGCTATTCCTCAAAATCTCAGACCTCCTCCAGATTTAGCCTTGATCAAATTCCCTGATGCATTTGATTCTGATATGGCATACCAACTTAGGAAAAGAGCTCCTTGAAACTTAGAAGAAATGCAGAGTATAGCTGTCAGTGTTGAGGCCAATCTAATATCTAAACGATCTAGAGCCAGAGTTGAAAGAAGGATACCTTTCAAAGAAGAACCTTCCGCCTTTGAACATAAATTAGATGCTATTATTAAAGGACTGGATAGACTGGGAGATAGAGTAGAAACAATTGAGAGAAAATCCCCTTGGGATGGTCAACCAGGCAATACTGGGAGAAATCCAAATTTCAGGAAGAAACAAAATCCTAACACTGGAAAGACAGGACCTGACCAAAATATTAGGCCCCCATTTCAAGAAAATTATGCTGAAGCCTCAATTTCTAATGAACCAACGAAAGACAGTCAAATTAATCTGATGGGACTCAACAATGAACAACAAGTTTTCTTGACCTAAGCTCACATAGTTAAACAATTCCAAACTTAGTCAGGTGAATCATTTGACTTTAGGGAGGGATATGATACAACCATTTATGAAGTCCACAAACAATACAATCTAAGAAGCAAAAGAATAGATGTCCTTGAAATCAGCAAACAGAAAGATACCAAGCAGCTTTACAAAGGTAAGATCAATAACCCCCTTGTACATATTCTTTCTAAAACAGATCCTAACCCAAAAAACCCAATCATTGAAGATGTATCAGAAAATCAGCCACCTAACAGACAACCTTCCATTTTTGTTCCTTCTAAAGAAAGCGTAGAAGAGCCTCTAAAACTTGATTTGGAAGCAACTTCAGCCCACAATCCCACTCTTGAAGAGGATAAAAACGCAGAAAATTCAGTTGTCCGAAATACAAGAACTCAGACCAAGAAACCGTTCAATTTTAAGACAAAAGTAGGAAAACTAAAGATAGTTGTTCCCTTATCAGAATTAGCTAAACATGATGTCTATGGAAGTCAAATCAGCAGATCACTCAAAAATTTCTGTCAACGAAGATTCAGTAAACGTTTTTGATGACCAGCCTGAATTGATATTTAGCCCTTAAGTAAATGGAAAAACAGCAGAGGGAGAGGTTTCTCCTTTCTATGTGGGTTTAAACATACATGATAAAATACTCCATAATGCCATGTTTGATTCAGGTGCTTCTCATAACTTAATGCCTAAATCTGTAATGGAGAAACTTGACCTTGACATCACCAGGCCATACAAAGACCTTTTCTCTTTTGATTCAAGTCAGATCAAATGTTTGGGTTTAATCAAAGATTTATGTGTATCACTAGTCCAATATCCTGCCAAAACCATTTTAATGGACATAGTAGTAGCTGATATTCCACCGAAGTATGGTATGTTATTGTCTAGATATTAGGGTGCAAAGCTTCAAGGATCTCTACAGTTAGACATGTCTTACATTACTATTTCAGTGTTTGGTCAACCCAAGAGACTATACAGAGAAACCTTAATGAAGTATGTTGTAAGTAGTCAAGAGAAACCTCAAAATTTCCCTATCTACTCAGTACATTCAGATATGGATTCTTTTATCCTTTACAATGCTGAAATTGATTCCCCACATGAAATAAAAGTTCTGGCAGATAAAACAAAAAAAATTGCAAGTGACAGGTCTATTGCCCGAATCCAAGAAATCTCTGAAAATCATGAAACATCAAACAAACCGGAAGAAACCGAAAAACCAGATCTCCCTATTGAACAGATCCCTGATACTCCAGATGCTAATTATAAACATGAAATACTTTGGTACTTAGAATTTCATGGTTATGTGAACAAATTAATAGCAAGGGCAGGGGTCTGGTTACACAATCTTGAGAACAATCATGCTGAAGGTCATGCCTACAGATTAAACTTTAGGTGCACTAATAATATGGCTGAATATGAAGCTCTACTGCTAGGTCTCAAACTGGTCAAAAAATTGGGAGCAAATAGAGTGTCAGCCCTGGGAGATTTGGATTTAATCATTCAATAGATAAAAGGGAAGTTCTTGAAAATGATCCCAGATTGAGAGAATACAGAGAAACAGCCATAGAAATCCTCAACACGTTTTGAGAAACTCAGCTTGCCAAAATCCCGAGAAAACGTAACTTGCAAGCTCATAGCCTAGCAATGTTTGCCAGCACTTGTAAATTACCATTTGAACCAAATCATCAATTCACAGCAAAAATTAGACACAGGCCAGCGATACCTGATAATGTGAAGAACTGGCAAGTGTTTGAAAGTGATAAACAAATCAACAATTTTTTAACATTAGAAGGAGAATTTTCCAGCACTAATGTAGATGAAGACACGATTAGTGAGTTTGATCCAGCAAATAAGATAGAAACAAACATTTCAGCAAAAAACGCAACTCAAATGCTTCATCCAACGGAATTCACCAAAGAGGATATACATGATCTTAAAGAAACAGATGTTGATGAAATTATTGAAGCAAAATCTGAAATTATCAATTTGAAAGACAATCATTTGCCCAAAAGATTAACTCCTTTGGAAGATCTCTTTGATTTCAATGATATTCCAAAGAAACCCTAGATGAAACCTCCAAAAGCAGAGATTGAAGACTACAACATAAGAACTGCAGAAAATCCGAAAATGATAAAATTGTCCAAATCTTTTCCCCCTGATCAAAAACTTAAATATGTTGAACCGATCAAAGAATTCCAAGATGTTTTTGCCTGGATCTATGAAGACCTGAAGTCTTATGACACCTCTGTGATTCAACATACAATACCCCTCAAGGAAAATAAAAAACCATTCAAACAAAAGCTCAGAAGAATCAACCTTGTACTGCTTCCTTTAATTGAAAAGGAAATCAGGTGAATGCATGATGCAGGGATAATTGCCCCAATCAGATTTTCAGAGTGGGTGTCTAATTTAGTGCCTACAAGGAAGAAAACAGGAGATATTAGATTATGTGTTGATTTGAGAAATGTAAACAAGGTTTCTTTGAAAGAAAACTACCCTTTACCTAAGATGGATCATATCTTGCAAAGAGTAGTAGGTGCTTCTAGGATTTCACTTTTGGATGGGTTTTCAGGTTTTAATCAGATTCGGGTTCATCCTAATGACCAAGAAAAAACTGCATTTACCACACCATGGGGTACATTCAAATATGTCAAAATGCCCTTCAGACTTAAGAATGCAGGGGCAACTTTTTAGCGAGCAATGGACATAGCTTTTGCCAAAGAAATTCACGATTTTATGGTTGTGTATCTTGATAAATTCACTGTGTTTTCTAGATCAGATCAACAACATTTAGATCAATTGAGACACGTGTTTTTAAAATGCAGAAAGTATGGTATTTCATTGAATCCTAAAAAATCTCTGTTTGGTCTAGAAGAAGGCAAATTGTTAGGCCATATCATCTCCAAAGATGGCATCATAATTGATCCTGCCATAGTAGAAGCTATTCTGCAAATACCCCACCCCAGAAATGTCAAAGAACTTCAAGCTTTCCTAGGGAAGATTAACTTTTTGAGGAGATTCATACCTAACTTGGCTGAATTAATCAGATTGTTGAACAATATGTTAAAAAAGGATTCAAAGGTTAAATGGACAGTAGAAGCCAAACAAGCATTTGAAGAGATCAAAATGGCTTTGACCAGAAGACCAGTCCTCACAAGTCCAAAGTTTGACAGAGACTTCATAATTTTCTCATTTGCATCAGAACACACGATAGCAGCAGTTTTACTGCAAAAAGATGATCAAGGATGTGAAAAACCCATAGCCTTTTTCAGTAAAGCACTTAAAGATGCACCTCTGAATTACAAAATCATGGAAAAACAGGCCTTTGCACTTGTGAAAGCTATTCAAGACTTTAGGGTCTATATATTGTACTCGCATGTAGTAGCTTATGTACCAAATGTTGTTGTCAAAGATATCTTGACTCCGGACGGAATTGAAGGCAAACGAAGTAAATGAATAGCTAAAATATTAGAATATGACATTGAAATAAAACCTACAAAGCTTATAAAAGGACAGGGATTGGCTAAACTCATGACTGAAACCAACTTTCAAGCCCTAGATATTAATGAACTGGCTAATGAACAGGAGATGGCGACTCCACAAATCAACCAGGCCTTCTTAGAATCACCTTGGTATGCTGATATAATTCATGTATTATTAAACCTGCAGGCTCCTACAGGGTTATCTAGAACAAAGAAAAGGTTTTTAAAGATGAAAGCTTCAAAATTCTGTATCTTAGATAATTCTCTTTTTTGGAAAAATCATCAAGATATTTTATTGAATTGTTTAGTAAAAGAAGAAGCTGACAAAGTTCTCAAAGAATTTCATGCATGGGACTGCGGTGAACACCTTTACTGGAAATCAAATACAGGCAAAATCCTAAGAGCTGGATTTTACTGGCCAACCTTGTTCGCTGATGTAAAGAAGTTTTTCACTGCTTGCCACAAATGCCAAATTTTTGAAGGCAAAAGGAAACTGTTACCCTTACCCTTGAGACCAATTTCCACTGAAAGACCCTTTCAGCAATGGGGTTTGGACTTCATTGGAGAAATCCATCCCTCCTCTTCTGGCCAACATAAATGGATTCTTACTGCCATAGACTATTTCACCAAATGGATAGAAGCCATTCCTTCTAGACAAGCCAATGACACAGTGATCATAGGATTCTTAGAGACCAACATCTTGTCTAGGTTTGGTTGTCCTGAAAAGATCATAACCGATAATGCTGCTACCTTCAAATCCAAGAAACTGATAAATTTTTGTAGCAAATACCATATCACTTTAGGCCATTCCACAGCCTATTACCCTCAAGGTAATGGTCTAGCTGAGTCTTCCAATAAAAGCCTGATCAATATTATTAAGAAACTGTTGGAAGAGAACAAGAAAAACTGGCACAAGAAACTCACAAATGCACTATGGGAAGACAGACTTACTACAAAGAGATCCATTGGAACCAGCCCTTATGAGTTAGTTTATGGCATGGAGGATGGATTTCCTTCATATTTACGAGTTCCTGTGATGAAATTACTGCAAGAAGCTCAGGTGGAACCCAATGCCATTCAAAGAAGAATAAATCAGACCATCCATTTGCAGCAGACCACAGAAGAAGTGCACAGGAGATCCCAAGTGTTACAAGAAAAACTCAAGAAAATATTTGATAAAAGGACTAAAGCTGAAGACTTCTACAGTGGAGACAAAGTTCTAAAGTGGGATTCCATGAGAGAAAACAAAGGAAAACATGGGAAGTTTGAATTCTTGTGGAAAGGGCCATTTATCATCCATGCATTGCAAGGCAACAATACTTACTTTTTGAAGAGCCTAGATGGTATAGAAATAGAAGAAGGACCAGTGAATGGTTGAACGCTGAAACATTACTCTGATCCAGTTTTTTGATATATTTTGGCTCTAACATGTACATAAGGAAATTCAAATTCAACAACTTGAAAGAAGTAATCATCTTTTCATTTCAACAAAAAGAGGAGGAAAGTGCAGAAAATTTTGAAATCAATCAAAGAACTTTACCATTTTGTTTTGCCTCATTTTAGTTACCAGAGTTTGCAGAAGAAGACTTGGGAGCAGGAACAAATAATCCAAGTGGACTATCCAGCATAGATATACAGTTGTTTGAATCAGCTCAAGAGTAGTGTATGTATTTTACAGCATCCTTTTTTGTATAGTTTTTAGATTCAGCAAAGGGAGATTTCAGAACACAGTAAAAGTTACTCATAAGGCCATCTAACCTGTTGTTCTTGACTTTCCACCAGGGAAATCCATCCCCAAGTGGAGCCAATGTTATACTCCTATAGTAATAGGTGTCATATTGCATGATTGATTGGTTGAGCTCTGTAATATGTTCATCCCTTTTCTTGTTGCAAAGGTTTTCCATATTATCAAAAAAAAAAAAAAAAATGTAAAGAGGGTATACCCTAAAAGAAAAATCAAAGGGTGAAAAGAATAAAATGGTCAAAAAGTGAAAGAAATGAACCCCAAACAAAAAAGACCAGGAAAGTGTGCAAGTCCAAATGCCACTACTTTTTCATTTTCTGTAAATAAAGCATTGTGCGCAACTTGTTAACTTTATGCCACAATTGATGAATAGCCAAACAGCTTAATCTTAGCTAGTTCATGTTTCAATTTCCTGTTTTAGAGATAGAGAATAAAATCTGGCCAAACTGTTTAAACTTGGCAGATAAGTAGATAGGTAGAGAAGCAAAGGAGCTCAACAATTTAATCTGAGCCCTTGGAAGAAATAAGTGCAGACTTAGGTAGGCTTGCAATGAAAAGAAAAGAAGATTGAAAAGGGTTTGCTAGTCTAAGTGCACCCAAAGAAAGAAGGAAAAAATGCTAGGAAAAATAAGCTGGGTAGGTAGATTGTTGTTTCAAAATGAGACTTGTTATGGATTTTGTTTCTCAAAACGTGTGTTAACTTACACTTCTATCACAAGTGCCATGGAAGATATTTTTTGGAGCAGCCCAAGCGAGGCATGACTAACTCCCCTTCACACTTATCCCCAATCACTTACTAATCTCCCCCCAAATATATTAAGATCTGCTTGATATCACTAAATTCACTCATCTCGTCTCATAAAAGTGCCTAAGTAAAACTGTATTTTACTTAGGAATTTGGCAAAAACTCCTTGTAAAAACCCTTTTTCACCCTAAGCCTAAGTTTATCACTTAGCGCTTCCCATTTCATAAATCATATTAATAATTAACCTTTATTATGTAAATCCCTATAATGTTACCCTATCCCGTATTATGTATATATAATAAAACCCCGATGTTTTAATATTCCCGCCCACGGTTAGTTATAACCATAGTCACTATACGAATATGGATTGATAAGTTCATATGGAGCTTATTAAGAACCTTTCGCCGTGCTCATAAGGAGTTAATTAACCGCCTGGGTTAATTAATAACCTAACCCCACATACCAATCAAATCCGCCCCAATACTATTAGAAACCATTGTTTATTATGCCGGTCCCACGCATTAAATCTCTGCCATTTTTTCATGTGCGTCTGTCGTCCGATCTCCATCGCCTCATCCGACAGTTGTTAATCATATCGCACCCCTCTTCATCGCCGAGTGTTAACGCGCGGGGAACCGGCAGTTTTGGCATTGTACCAAGTCCACGTGCTGACCGTTGAGCCTGCTCGCTCGCCCTCTGCCCGATACTGCCCATCCCCAAAAGCGGTGCGGGGCAAAACCATTTACCCCCCCCCCCCGTTGATGTCATCCGCTAACGTCAGTTGTCCTTTGCTGACGTCATCTGTTGACGTCCTCTGCCCTTTGCTGATGTCACCACCACATCACCCTTCGCTGACATCACCCTTCGCTGACGTCACTGCCAAGTCACCTGCCACGTCGTCTGCCCCGTACTCCCGCTGACATCATGCTTACGTCATCCGTCCTTTGAATTAAAATTTCCCGCCAAACTTCATTTTGTTGAATAAAGGGAAAAAAAGGTCATTTTTGCTATGTTTTCCTATGCATTGCGCTCCGGGCGTAAAAGCAACTGAGTTCACAATTCAGGTGTTTCGACCGCCTCCCGACTAGAAATGCTCCAGCAACAAGCCCGCGGCCTCAGTAAAACTGCCATTTACAGTTTTTCTTCCCTTTTAAACACAGTTGAAAGAAAACAGAGGGACTTTCGTGCTCACAGAAGAAAGAAACAGAGATATACATGGTTACTTGCTACCCTAAACAGTGGACTGTCAGAAACATGAATGGCCGAAGTAAAGGCGGTGAGAAGACACGTTGGCAGTTCCATTTTTCCAGATAGCGATGAGCAGGGGTCGGTTTAGTATTAAAGAATATCATATCAAAGTCACAGAAATAGCAGATCAGCCATAAAGAGTATCACTGCAGAATTAAAGGCAAATCAAGTCAGAATTAAAGAGTATCGGAGCCGACAAAGCGGAGCAGATTAGAATTAAAAGCCTGCCTCCAGCACAACATCAGTTATCTTTCTCAAGCCGCTTCTCTGTTACTTGTAAACTCATATTATTTAAACCTAGATATTGTCTCACAGTTGTAATGAGATATTTGTTGTACATATTTTTGTTATATAAATACCCCCTTCATTAGAGTTTTGAAGAGGTTGGGCGCTGTGTATAGATTTCCTCAGACTTTGCTGTAATATTGAACTTTGGAATAAAGAGCTGTTGGAAACATCTGTTGTCTAGTCTACTGGATGAAGAATTGAAGCAGAGGACTTGTCACAGAATTCTTGAATCAACCTTCGGATCAATAAGTCCCCTATATCTTGTGTTTTACAATTTTCTTGTTTACTATATCATCTGTGTTTCATAACCTGAATGATAAAGAAAAAGATTAATTCAGAATTTGCTTGACTGCACTCTGTTTTCATTCTTTATTATTCTCTGTGTTTTCTTCAGAATTAGTATAAACAGTGAATTCTTAATTGCTCATGTTTCCTAGTTCTTTCATGTTGTTTATTTGATAAGGAATTCTTAACTGCTCCCTATCAGTAATCATTCACTTTCCCTCTTTTCAATATGTTGAAGGATTCTTAACTGCCCTTCATCCATTTGAGCCCATTCTATCTGATTTCAGCTCTTTAATTTGTTCCATGTTTGACTACCTTGCTTTGTGATGCCATCCTCTGTTAAGAAACCAAATCCAGAAAGCTACCTTCTTTGACTCCATCATGCCCAATGGACTTAACTATTCTGTCTTGCCTCACTGTTTTGTTGAATCTCACCACCCAAACTCAAAACAAAACCTTTGTACTTCATAACAAGCCTAATACCTTCAGCAAACAGAGCTAAATCATAAAGAGAGAGCCCTCTCTGGATACAGATTGGCTAGATTCTGTATCTAAAAGATTGGTTTGTGGTTACCTCAGTCGTATTCCCTTTCTTACAACTTTTGGGAACAACCTGAGTGATAACAGGAATATTTGGTGTGCCTATCTAATGCGACGAATATATTGTCCTTTCCATTAGACGTAGGTAGTCCTTCAATGAAATCCATCGAGATTTCATCCCATTTTTTATTTGGAATATGCAACGGATGTAGTAACCTAGGAGTTGAAATATTTTCACACTTTTACTTCTATGACAAATATCACATTCAACGACATACTTTTGGATTTACTTACTCATACCTTTCCAGTGAAACGATTGTTGAATGTTGTAGTAGGTTCTGAAGAATCCAACATGTCCAACTGCAACAGAACTGTGAGATTGTTTTAGAATTTTCATTCTAAATTTGGATGATGGAGTTAGATAAATTCTACCGTTTTACCACAATATGTCATTTTTACATTCAAATTTGGCATATTGATTGATATTTTCAATCATAGAACCGCAATCCAAATCCTTGGCATATTCAGCGTGTATGTCTAACCAATCAGGAACAACTACCAAGGCAACGCATGTTGTGTTTCCATCATCTTTTTGTAAGAGTGAATTGATGAAGACATTTTCCTTTCCCTTTTTGTGCAGTATTTCCAGGTCGAATGCAAAAATCTTCTCCATCCATTTTGTTGTTTTGTTGATAATGCTTTTTGTTGAAGTAGGAATTGAAGACTATTGTGGCTGGTTCGAATTGAGAACTTACTTCTGAGTAGGTACTGTCGCCATTTAGTTAAGGCATGTATGATGGCAAGCATCTCCTTTTGGTAAGTTGATTTCAAGCTCTCACATTTTTTAAGCTTCCTGCTTTCGAAGACTATAGAATGGTTGTCTTGGATTAATACTGGTCCAATTCCAAACCCTGAAGCATTGCATTCGACTACGAACGGTTTGGAGAAATCTGGGGTTGCTAGTACTGGTGTGGTTGACATTAATTTTTTGAGATGATCGAATCATTCATCTGCCTGGTTACTCCATTGGAAAGCATTCCTTTTTAGCAAGTTTGTCAGTGCGCAGTCAAATGTACATAATTATTTATGAATCTTCTGTAATATCCAGTTAACCCTAAAAATCCTCTCATTTTTTATATGTTCTTGGGTTTTGGCCATTCTTTAATCGCCTTAATCTTGCTAGGGTCGAATTTGACTCCTTCCTTGGATATGATGTGACCCAAATATTCGACTTCTTTCTATCCAAAGGTACACTTTGATAATTTTGCATAAAAATGATTCCTTTCTAATATAGAAAGTACTACTTCTAAATGTTTGAGATGTTCCTTCCAAGTTCTACTATAGATAAGGATATCATCAAAGAAGACCAATACGAAATTCTGTAGGTATGGGTAAAAGATCTCATTCATGGTTGCTTGGAAGATCGATGGTGCATTTGTTAGCCCAAATGGCTTTACTTTGAACTCATAATGTCCTTCATGAGTTCTAAATGCAGTATTTTTGATGTCTTCTAGTCGTACTCGGATTTGATAATAACCTTATCTTAGATCTAACTTTAAAAAGTATTTTGCGCCATGGAGTTCATCCAACATTTCCTCAATAAATGGAATGTGAAATTTTTTTTTAACAATAATCTTGTTTAGTCCTCGATAGTCTATACATAATCGAAAAAACCCATCTTTCTTTCAAACCAACACTAACGGAGTCGTTTATGGACTTCTACTTTTCGTAATGACTCCACACTTTCACAAATCTTGCATCAGCCTTTCTATTTATGTTTTATGACGATGGGAGTAATAATATGGTTTTACATTTACTGATGTTGAATCTCATTTGAATTCAATGATATGTTCGATTTTCCTTTCAAGAGGTAATTTCATCAGCAATTCTTGAAATACCTTGTCATATTTCCGGATTAGGGATGTAACTTCATACTGTTGGTGAGTCCTTTCCATCGGTAATAAATCTAATTGTTTGTTAGAGATTTCAGCAAAATCACATAGAGAATCATTTGTCGACGCGTTTCGAACCAACTAGTGTGGTTCATCGTCAGGACAAGTTGAGGAACAAATCTGAGCGATCCGTTAAATTTAATTGATTATAAAAACTATGAGAGTAGTCTAACCAGGTTACAAATTTATCTAGAAAATAGTGGAAATTTTGGCATGATGGTGCTCATCCCATTTTCACCATTAAAAAAAATGATTTAATCACCCTTATAATCAGACTTTTCTGAAAAAAAACATAATTAAATTTTAACAGATAATAACTTTATGAACAAATTTATAACCTTTGTAAATAACACCAAAACTATATATATGAATAATTAATTTATAATATAAAATTTTATAATTTCTATATTGTTTAGACTTTTCATAATTTATAATTTCTATTTATTTTAAATATTTTATAAATTAATTAAAAAGAAAATTATTTAAAATTTTAAAGTTATTTATTTTTTAAATTTAAAATCATATAGCAATTTATATATATATATAAAGAGAGATTCATAACACACTCTTATCTAAATTTTTAATGATTTAAAGTAATGGAGGCATAAAGCAATTTATATATATATAGAAAAAGAGATTCATATCATAACTCTTATTTAAATTTTTAATGATTTAAGGTAATGGAGGCATAAAAATAATGATTAAAAATAAATAAAATTTTGATTTATCTAACAGGGTATTGGAAGTATAAATGGATTAAAAAAGAGAATCTTTATGATTAAAGGTTATTTAATTTAAAAGTGATATGTAAAACAAGGGCTACATAATAGCTTGTTCTTGTTTGTCCTTGTTGCTTAGTAGATAAATGATGAAATTATATGATCATTATGTTATATATTAAAAGAATTAGTTACATATGCTTTATAAATATAGTTGTAAATTGTGTAGCTCTAGACATCCCATTGAATGTTTCTTGCACTTATATTAACACACATTTGTGAAATGATGTCATATTATTGATTACAAAATTTGTAAAGCTATCCACATTTTACCTTAGATTTAAAATAGTTAAATTAGTTTCTTTATGTTAACATATATTTGTAAATGATGTCATAATATTGATTAGTTAGGTATATTACATATTTGATGGAAGCTAAATAACGAAAGCACTCCAACTAGAAATTTTGGTTGAAAAGCAATACTTTCCATGTGAATAATTTAAAATACATATATATATCAATAAATTGAAAATCTTAAATTATTATTGTTTTCTGAACATTTATTAAATACAATATTATTAAATTATCTATGTTGACAAATGTGCACTAAACTTATCCAAAAACTGAAAATAAGAAAAAACATTAAAAAGTTTACATTGTTTAAGATGAGTCTAACTATTTTGTATCACCAAAATCAATTATAAATACAATTAGAAAGAATAATTTTAATAAATAATTATGGAAAAAATTGTTTAAATAAAAATAATTAAATTAAATTTTAATTTTTTTATTTAATAATTATCTTTTATAAATAACATTTTTAAAAGTATATATTTAATTTAAATTTTTACACAAATTTCTTTTAATTTCACAATGCAATTTCTACAAATTTTTCCTTCATGTAGCATGCAAATACTTTTTGTAAGAGTAACCAAGAAAATCCACAAAAATAGATATCAAAGAATACAGAATTCCATTAACCCTGCAAGCTACAAAAGAACAATATTATAGGAAAACATGAAGGAAAATAAACATGCGCTCAAAGTAAAATGAAATTGGTTTAAGTTAATGATAAAATAAATTATTCACCTACATCTAGAACCATTATTGGTTATATCATTATGGCTTATATCAGTAATAAACCTATGCACAAGCACCAACATGTGTGATAATCTACCATAGTTATTCGGTGAATAACTATATAAATAAATACTTTGCGTTCAATAAATCATGTTACAATCATTTCTTAGTGACTGACTTAAGAAACGAAAATATTGTAATTTTTAAGATCCATTATTTATTTGATGGGGTATTATAGGTATAAAAAAATAGATATTTAATAAAAATATGGTTTTTTATTAGAAACATATATCAGGAAAAGGGGTTAACAATTTTTGTTGGGAGGCATTTATCATTATATAGTGAAATTAGAAGTAGCTTTTAATATCCCATGAATGCATATGTTATATTACAAATTCATTGAATGTAGATGTTATGATGAGGATGAGGAATGCAATAGAGAGACTTGTCGAATTGCAAATCAAGAGTGAATCCACTGAAATCAACTTATTGCTTCAAAATATTAATGCAAATAAAAGTCTAAAATACCACCACTTATATGCACGTAATGTTCTAATTGTGATGGATGACATAAGTCACACGATCATTGTCTCAATGGAAAATTGTGTCTTCCTTTACCATCACAGTCAAATATAATCCACACAACAGAAACATCTTCAATGTGACAAACACCCTAACATGATGATGTCAACAACATTAACCTCATGCATATGTGAACACAAAATGGAAATGTGTCACATCAACAATTACAATAAACAATGAGGAGGTTCTAGGGTTTATTAAATAAAAAATAACTTAAAAATCGGGTAATTCAACCCCTACTTTTGACCTCCCTTTAACCCTCTTGGAAAAGTATGAATAGGACACACATGAGCCCTAAAAATGCATAATTATTCCATCATTATTTGTTGAGAAATGGCAACAAGAAATTCCAGTTTAAATTTGTCCTTGAATTTAAACTGTGAATTAAAATTGAATTCTATTCTCATAACAACTTGTAAATAGTTAATTAAGTTTAATTAAATTAATTAGCTTAGGAATTTCGAGTTGGAAGTCTTTCTGAAGTCATGTATATGTTCTCCCTAAGTTTTAGGGGTCCAGGATGAGTTTAATTGTGATTTTTAATTAGATAACTCAGTTTACTGAGTTATGTTCGGTTAAATTAGTTCCAAACTATTTGTGGAAAAAATAGAGAGTTAACAGTCAGTTGGTGCACTAGTGCATCCACAAGTGTCAGTCTAGTTAACTGAAGATTCCCTCATCAGAAACGCATGCATGTCGATTCTGAGAAAGACCAAGTTGAGACTAGAGTGCAGGGACATTGTATTATCAGTTGTATGATTTACTGAGTTGTATAGATCATGCATGCAATCAGGAAGTCAACCTAGATTGGATTGCAAGTTTTGGAAGCAGTGGATTCCCATTAATATGGGTTTTTCAGCCATAGGAATTGCGCAAGGAAATAGGGGCTTGGCACGCAGTGGAAATTGGCTAAGTGTTGGCTAAGAGCGGGCTTGTGAGGCAAAGAGTTGAGCATACTTGTGCGGAATTGTTCTAGTGAGAAAAAACTTTATATCTTCACTCATATTTCTGATTAATGCAATACAGATAAGCAGGGTTTTGAGCATTGGCTTTCCCCAGATAAACTTATTGTGTTATGTGCCATTAATTTATTTTCTTCTTGTTCATATTGTTTTAATTGAACTATTGGCTTCCGCTGGTTGAAAGTAGAAGTAGATTCTTGTCTTGTGCTTTAGTACATTGCATGAGCTTGTGAATCTACAAGAAATTCTACATATTTCATATGAATTTCTCTAAAAAATTAGGTCATGAACAAGAAACATAAGAGCAACAAAGAAAGCAATCTAATGTGAGTTTGTAAAGCTTGTGTACCAATCTATGAAATTATTTTTTCCTGGTACATATTCCAATGTGAGCAATCAAAGGCATAGAATAAAAGTTTCGTGTTTCTTCATTCTAGCATAGTGTGATAGAACTATGATATGGGGATCAATTCAATTTGTTCAATTGTATGGTGTCTAGGAAATTAAATATTCCATGTTGTGGTTTGTATGAAGCCTAAAACACATGTCAATTGAGCGTTGGACCAAAGTTATGTGTGTTTATCGTAGATCGAGTAACATTTGTACCGGTCGATGGATCAAGATATTGTGTGTGTAGATCTAAGGCATGATTGGTCAACTGGAACAATGTCTGAGCATTGGTGCATAATTTTCCCATGTATGGAGTGATGAATGATCGAGCAGGCCTATGCAATTGATAGAGTGTGGAAGAACATTGTGCAACTAAAATTTTTGGTGTAGAGATAATGAACAAGAGTGATGGCCATGGCCATATCATCACTATGTATGATATGTATTTTATGGTTATCCATGTTTGGGGCTATGATGGTAAAAACAAAGGTGTATTATCAGTGCCACTTGGCATTCTCAACTGGAAAACTATTTAATAATGAGAGTCATTATATTCGCCATCGCGTGATACAAAAGTTATTTTATTCCAGTCGTACTCACGACCATCTATGTTACCATTCTTGGCTTGTCGTTGTTAGGAGGTAAACTATGCTCCTATTAACTAGGGTTAGTTAGAGGAGATAACCAAGTCGAATAAGATATGCATTGGGAAATAAATGATGCACATATGGCATTGTACATGCGCAGAAAGTAATATGATCTTTTAAGTTAAAAGGGAATTTATGCAATATTTATCTTGTGTGCAATTTGTGAGAATTTGCTATAAGATGACTCAAATTTGAGCTAGAACAACCATGGACACACTCAGAGTAAGATTTCTCCTCCAATTTTAGCTATCTAGATCCCCTCTCAACGAGTATATGAGATTGCTAAAAAGGTGTTTGAGATAATAAGAATGAAATTCCGGTTGATCTTCATGGGAATGGAAGTTCATTAATAGATGTCCATCCAAAGTTTTTTGAGGTGAAAAAAGACAACTTAGAACGTTTCTATGTCGAGTAAGAATAGTTGAAAAAAAATTGCAGCCAATGAAAAGGATTTCTCTAGTGATAATGACAAGAAACCAAAGTTATGAAAGAAGTGGATTACAGTTGTAGTAAAAATGAAGAAATTTCTAGATATAGTTTGTGGTGCTCTTTCTGAATATCACTATGTTTGTCTGAATCAAAGAATGGATTTGATTATAGCATGCATGATACATGAGCATAAGGAATCAATGACTATCTTGGTATGTGGAACTAGTGGATGTGGTATGTCGACATTATCTTATTTATTGTGTTATGATAGTGTACCAGTAAATGACTATTTTCTTATGATTGGGAAAACAAGAAAATCGTGTAAGAAATTTCTATTTTAGGTTTTCTTTTGTAGGATATTCAATTTTTTATACAAACCTTCTAGTGGATATCATTCAGGCACAGACACACACTCTATATCTTTTCTCAGGATCCTTTGGTTGTTATGAAGTCCATGGAATTTTTGTATTATCTCTTAAATACTTTTCTACCCTTTCATGTTATTTTTTGTCTAGCCAAGAATATGCTAAATGTTGTTTTGTATAATTGTTATGAACCTAAATGAGAAAATTGTGTGCATTTGTGTAAGGACTCTTATGGAGTAAAAGTAGAGTATAATGGTCTTATGGGTCAGGGAAATGAGGCTTTGGTGCAAACCTATTTTTTAAATAATCCATAAGGACAAAAACATGCCTTTGCTAATTAATTTAATTTAATAAATTGATTATAAGAGTAGAAACAAGATATTATTTTATTAAACAATCTTATTTAAGTGTGTAGATTTCATAGTTAGAATTTTTTTTATTTTTCTTCCATCAAAGGTTTTTTTATAAGGTTGAATCAATACTAATTAATTTAATTTAATGAATTGATTATAAAAGTAGAAACGAGATATCATTTTATTAAACAATCTTATTTAAGTGTGTAGATTTCATAGTCAGAATTTTTTCATGTTTCTTCCATCAAAAGTTTTTTTTATTTATAATTTTTCATATTAGGCAATTTTATTAGTCATCATTTTTTTACATTTAATCCTTAACTAAATGTTCTTCTATTCATTTTCAATCATTTTTTTATATAGTAATTTTACCTAAAAATCAATTTTATTAGTCATTACCAATCATCCTATTGTACCCGATTTTGCACTCTTACTCTCACAAACAACTTATGTGTCGTCGCGTAAACTTCAATCATATTAACCAAGATACATAGTTTCTCCATTAAAAAAGCAGATTTCTCGATATACCCAAATTCCATGCTATAATTGTATTAAAATGAATCACATGAAACGCAAATTTAAAGGAAAAAACACTACATTTCACACCAAAATACATTCCTTAATATTAGTTATATAAAAACTAAATAAACATATATTATTATTATAATTAATCATATTTTTTTGAAAAACAATATACCGTACATTAAGATTCTTATTTCCCACTACTTCCACTCTCATAGATACACTACCCACTCAACTAAGCCATCAAACTAAATTACCTAATCTTATATAGACTAAATTTTTTACCATATTCACTTAACACAAAGAAAGTAAGTAAATTCCATTATCTACATTTCTCTCTTTCTTATTTCTTTTCAGGAACGCTGAGGTTCATCCAGGCATGAATATCTGACTATATATATGTGTTTCATTATATTCTCTTAATATAATCTATCTAGTTTTTTCTCTCTGAAAAAAAAAAAGTAAATAGTTTCATTCATGTAAATAAAAGTCTTCAATATTGACTTTTCTATACCCACCAATAAAAGTCTTTTAAAAGTATTCACCAAACTTGTCCTAATTATAAATCAAGCAGAAATAATAAAACTAGAGGCTTCACTATTGACTTTTCTTCTCATACCTAACTTCCTTTATAAAATGTAGCAAACTGCTAGCAGAATCAAGGGAAACTCCAGCCAAACTTACCAGATTTAGCGGAAGGTAGTACTCCTACTTTAAGAAGGATTGGTTGATAGGGTAACACGGAACTTTCAAGAAAAGTAAAGTCAACGTTATTGGCGTGTTAGTGTACGCATGGTGTGTGAAGCTTCGCTGAGAATGTTTATGCACACCCAAGGGAATCTTGTGTATGGAACAAAAGAATGGCGTATTTAAATGAAGATATGGATAACCTATTATGGAGTAATTATAATTTATTATATATATATATATATATATATATATATATTATATAGATTATTTAAAATTTAAAATTTAAAGTTATTATATATTATAAGATTAGCTGGAATTGAATTTGAATGAGAAGAATAATTATTTTTTTAATCATTTAAATCAATTTAATTTGATTAAATTTATTATAAAAGCTATGAGAGTAGTCTAACCAGGTTACAAATTTATCTAGGAAATAGTGGAAATTTTGGCATAATGGTGCTCATCCTATTTTCACCATAAAAAAAAAAAAAAGATTTAATCAATCTTATAGTCAGATTTTTTTGAAAAAACATAATTAAATTTTAACAGATAATAATTTTATGAACAAATTTATAACCTTTGTAAATAACGCCAAAACTATATATATGAATAATTAATTTATAATATAAAATTTTATAATTTCTATATAGTTTAGACTTTTCATAATTTATAATTTCTATTCATTTTAAATATTTTATAGATTAATTAAAAAGAAAATTATTTAAAATTTTAAAGTTATTTATTTTTTAAATTTAAAATCATATAGCTATTTATATATATATATATATATAAAGAGAGAGATTCATATCACAACTCTTATCTAAATTTTTAATTATTTAAAGTAATGGAGGCATAAAGCAATTTATATATATATAGAAAAGAGATTCATATCATAACTCTTATTTAAATTTTTAATGATTTAAGGTAATGGAGGCATAAAAATAATGATTAAAAATAAATAAAAATTTTGATTTATCTAATAGGGTATTGGAAGTATAAATGGATTAAAAAAGAAAATCTTTATGATTTAAAGGTTATTTAATTTAAAAGTGATGTGTAAAACAAGGGCTACATAATAGCTTGTTCTTGTCTGTCCTTGTTGCTTAGTAGACAAATGATGAAATTATATGATCATTATGTTATATATTAAAAGAATTAGTTACATATGCTTTATAAATATAGTTGTAAATTGTGTAGCTCTAGACATCCCATTGAATGTTTCTTGCACTTATATTAACACATATTTGTGGAATGATGTCATATTATTGATTACAAAATTAGTAAAGCTATCCACATTTTACCCTAGATTTAAAATAGTTAAATTAGATTCTTTATGTTAACATATATTTGTAAATGATGTCATAATATTGATTGGTTAGGTATATTACATATTTGATGGAAGCTAAATAACAAAAGCACTCCAACTAGATATTTTGGTTGAAAATAAATACTTTCCATGTGAATAATTTAAAAAATATATATATCAATAAATTGAAAATCTTAAATTATTATTGTTTTCTAAACATTTATTAAATACAATATTATTAAACTATCTATGTTGACAAATGTGCACTAAACTTATCCAAAAACTAAAAATAAGAAAAAACATTAAAAAGTTTACATTGTTTAAGAATCAAGATGAGTTTAACTATTTTGTGTCACCAAAATCAATTATAAATACAATTAGAAAGAATAACTTTAATAAATAATTATTGAAAAAATTGTTTAAATAAAAATAATTAAATTAAATTTTAATTTTTTATTTAATAATTATCTTTTATAAATAACATTTTTAAAAATATATATTTAATTTAAATTTTTACACAAATTTCTTAATTTCACAATGCAATTTCCACAAATTTTTCCTTCATTTAGCATGCAAATTCTTTTTGTAAGAGTAACCGAGAAAATCCACAAAAATAGGTATCAAAGAATCCAGAGTTCCATTAACCCTGCAAGCTAAAAAAACAATATTATAGGAAAACATGAAGGAAAATAAACATGTGGTCAATAGTAAAATGAAATTGATTTAAGTTAATGATAAAATAAATTATTCATCTACATCTAGAACTATTAACATGTGTGATAATTTGCCATAGTTATTCAGTTAATAATTATATAAATAAATGCTTTGTGTTCAATAAATCATGTTACAATCATTCCTGAGTGACTTAAGAAACGAAAATATACGTGTAATTTTAGGATCTTCACCATTATTTATTTAATGGGGTATTATAGGTATAAAAAAATAGATATTTAATAAAAATATGGTTTTTTATTGGAAATATGTATCGGGTTAATAATTTTTGTTGGGAGGCATTTATCATTATATAGTGAAATTAGAAGTAGCTTTTAATATCCCATGAATGCATATGTTATGTTACAAATTCACTGAGTGTAGACGCTATGATGAGGATGAGGAATGCCATAGAGAGACTTGTCGAATTGCAAATCAAGAGTGAATCCATTGAAATCAACTTATTGCTTCAAAATATTAATGCAAATAATATCTTCCTCGGAAGTCTAAAATACCACCCCTTATATGCATGTATGTTCTAATTGTGATGGATGACATTAGTCACATGATCATTGTCTCAATGGAAAATTGTGTGTTCCTTTACCATCACAGTCAAATATAATCCACACAACAGAAACATCTTCAATGTGACAAACACCCTAACATGATGATGTCAACAACATTAACCTCATGCATATGTGAACACAAAATGGAAATGTGTCACATCAACAATTACAATAAACAATGAGGAGGTTCTAGGGTTTATTCGTTTTGCAGGTGTGTCGAAAAGTCAAATGCTTTTTCTTTTCTAGCTAAAGGGGCATTTATAGAATGGAGGAGGAGGAAGTGGATTACAATGATGAGAGCATGGGCACAATTAAGATATTTTGCTCAAATTTTGAGTTTATTAGATGACAGAAGGATAGGAGGGCACAACCCTAGGAGATATTTGGGACTATGTTAGGGACAAGTGGTGTCCCAACAAGAGACTTGTATAGAAAGTTAAGTTGAGTTCAATTCTATGCAAGGTGGTGAGGAGAGTTTTTAGGATGGATTTAATGCCGGATTTGCCGATCCTTTTCCCATAGGAGAGGATGTCCCATTATCACAATCAATTAATAGTCTCTTCCATCTTGATCCTGATGTAGTTTCTCAGGTAAACTCCCTTTTTCCCTCTAATCCATCCAACTTAGGACTTACTACCTTTGATCTCCCCCCTACAAAGAAACATATCTCCATAAAGGATTAGTTCGAATTGTGGTTAGGCATGCATCTCTATGGAGAATATTTCATAATTTTTGGGCAAGGTTATGGTTGGCTAATTTTTTGGGAAATGCTTTTACCCAAAAATATCAAACATTAGTTGATTAGTAGGTGGGTTCTTGTGCTTGGATACTACCCCACCTTCCATATCCTTGTTAGGGGTTGGATCTATTTCTTGTTCAAATCTATGGAGGATATACATGTAAAGCAGAGCTAGAGTTGGGGTCCTTCTGGCCTACTTTTGAAAGAATGAGTAGTAAATTTTGACCTTAGGAGAGAGTTGATTTCTACCATAGGGTGTGGGAATCCTCCTTAGACCACTTATATTTTTCTGGCATCTAAAAATACTAGAATCCATCGGATAAAAAATGGAGGTTTGTTCACTTAGAGAAGGATTGGATCCCTAAGCCCGAGTAGAGTAGGGCTTGGGTGCAATTGCAAGTCAACACGAGGGAGGGTCTTATTGAGGAAGCTGAATTATTTTTTAGCAAATTTTCCTAGGTTTAGTGCATTTATTATTGTCACATTTCATTACATTGTTTCAGATTCCATTCTACATGACATACACATGCTCAATTCTCTACCCCCTCGAGATTAAAACCTCTATTCGGGAAGATCTAGATGTCAAATATGGCAAGGAATTTAGCTCTAGAAGAATATCCTGAAAGGTGAAAAGGGCTTGTTGAACATAAACTAGAATGAACTACATTCAACTTAAAAACAAGTGGAGGGGGAGAAGGACTCTTCTTAGGTTTTTCCAGTAGTTAATTTATTTACCAAGCCTTATTCTCATTTTTTTCCTTCTTTTGGTGTTGATGTGTTGAAAGATGGTGGTTTTCCTTGATCATAGTTGTGTGATATGCTTGTGCTATCCTAGATGCATGTCCTATGTTAGCCTTGTATTGGTCTTTACCCCTCTAAGCCTAAATCCCCTTCACTTTGTGACGTTACCCTACCATTAGTGTCCACTATTCCTATCCCTTAATAATGTGATTTCGAGGATGGGTGGGAATAGGTTTTAACTTTGTGATGACTCTGTTGAGTCTAGGTTGAATAGAAAATTTAGCTTTCCTCACTTCTCTAGGTATCTCCTACTTTTGTGTCATAATTATAAGAATTCAAGCATTAATGAAGAAGGGTTAGCCCTCAAATCCCTGGTGGTCTCCCAGGTTGGTTAAAAATCCCATATCTCTTTGGCTTAGCTCCAAGCAAAGAAAGAGCTTAGAGAATATTAATATTCCACTATTCTTCAGGTCCTTAGAGCATGGAATGTCGACTCGTAGGGTGTTACAATATATGCATGTCCTTTAATGTTTGAGAAGTCAGGGGCATCCCCAAACTCTTCACCACCAAGGGACTGGCCCATGTTTAATCTTTGTATGTTATTCTACTTCAAGAAATAATGTCAAAGGCTATGGAGTCTCTCTCTACCTAGTTAAAGTATTGGTACTTTCATTCTATGGACTCAAATGGTTTCTGAGGTGGTATTATCACAGTGTACAAACCCAATTTCAAATTCCTAGCTTCTTTTCTCTTGAATTCTGGTATTCTAGTTGAATTAGAAGCTTTAGAATTTGCCTTGTATTTCAAAATAATTAATATGTATGGTTTATATGTTGATGATAAGTTGTTATGGGAAGACTTGGATTTGTCATGGATTATATCATGGAATAACCTCACCTTGGAGGTTGATTTAAATTTCACTATCTCTATTAGGGAAGTTTGGGGGAAACACCCTCGATGTGACCCTCGTGAGGGTTTTTTTGCAAACCTTTTTGAAGTTCAACATCTAGTGGATCTCAAGCCTGCTAAGTTGACCCTTACTTGGAGGAACGATAAGAAGGGAGAAGCGAGAGTTTTAAAGTGGTTGAATAGATTCTTGATTTATGAGGCTTTGATTGATGGCCAATGGACACTAAAATCCTAGACAGGTTTATGGGATTGTCAGATCACCTACCAATTTTGTTAATATTTGATCCTAGAGAGAAAAAGAAAACCCTCTCCCTTGAAGTTTAATGGCATATGAGGTTAGACTTTGAAAATATTCCACTATTCTTCAGGCCCTTAAAGCATGGAATATCCACTCCTAAGGTGTGACATGATATGCATGTCCAATAATGTGTGTGAAGTCAAGGGCACCCCCAAACTCGTCACCTTCAAGGGATTTGCCCACGTTTATTCTTTGTATGTTATTCTACTCCAAGAAACAATGTCAAAGGCTATGTAGTCTCTCTCCTCTTAGTTAAAAGATTGGTACTTTCATTATATGGACTCAAATGGTCTTCCAAGTGGGATTATCACAGCATACAATCCCAATTTCAAAGTCCAAGTTTATTTTTTCTTGAATTATGGTATTCTAGTTGAATTAGAAGCTTTAGTATTTGCCTCGTCTTTCAATATCATTAATTTGTATGGTTTGTATGTTTACAAGAAGTTGTTATGGAAAAAAATTGCTTTTTCATGGATTATATTAGGGAATAACCCTATCCTGGGGGTTGATTTAAATTTCACTCTCTCTATTAGAAAAGTTTGGGGGGGACACCCTTGAAATGACCCTCGTGACGACTTTTTTACTCATCTTTTTTAGATTTAACATCTAGTGGATCTCAAGCCTCCTAATTTAACCCATACTTGGAGGAACGATAAGAAGGGATAAGAAAGAGTTTCAAAGTGGATTGATATATTCTTGATTTATGAGGCTTTGCTTGACGGTTAGTGGATACTAAAATCCTAGATAGATTTATGGGATTGTTAGATCACTCGCCAATTCTATTAATATTGGATCCAGAGAGAAAAATCCCCTTTCTCCCTTGAAGTTTAACCATATGTCATTGGATAAAGAAGATAATAGGCATCTTGTTTCTTCTATCTAGGTTAATATATTTTAATATTTAGGATCGTTGTATATGAATCGGTTTTATGAAAATTTGCATAGGGTTAAGGACACCATGTAGAAGTGAGTTGTATCTTTGAATAAGAGAGCCCAAGTTGTCCTTAAGGAGATAGAGAATAAATCATTTTCCCTTTAGGCATCGAATGAGGCATCTAATGAGGTTGGCCTCTTCATTGAAGAGGATGTAGCGACATTAAAATTAGAGAAGGGATTTTTCGAATTGATCACATAGGATTTTTGGGGTCAACGTTTCAAACCCTCCACTGTGCTTCATCATCAGTACATAGGTCCTAATCACCTATGTCCTGATGATGAACCATAGTGGAGGGTTAGAAACGTTGACCCCAAAAATCCTATGTGATCAATCCGAAAAAGTCCTTCTCTAATCATTATGAATCACAAAAGTATGAATTCAAAGACATTAAAATTGTTAACGAGCAAAAATAAGATATCTTGGCCAAAGAAGAGGCTACTAGATCCATTTGGTTAGCTAAAGGTGATAATAACATGAAATTTCTCCACAAGTATGCCTCCTTTCAATAAATCACAACATTATATGGAATATTTTCAATAGAGATGTCTCATTAGCTAAATATTTTGAGGAAAAAGTAGCCACATCTAGAACTCATTTCAGTCCCTTATTCTCTAAACCCACTTGGTGTCCTATTGAAGAGATATACTTAGTTGATTACCGATGACATCAATGAGCCCCTGGAAGATAAGGTATTGGAGGACGAGTTATGCTCTACTCTTTTTTATATGAAGAAAGGAAAAATCTCTAGACCTAATGGGTTCTCAGTTGAGTTCTTTCTTGGTTTCTATGAGATCCTAAAATATTATCTCTTAAAAGTAGTTCAAGAATCCAAGAAAAATGTATATTGTTTGGGTGTTATAAACTCCATGTTTCTATCCCTTAACCCTAAAATATAATATGTTGTTTCTTGCAACAATTTCAAACATATTTCTTGCCACAATTTAGCTTATAGTGTGGTCTCCAAATTCATTACAAATAGGCTAAATCCTATTTTAAGTGACATTATCTTGGAGGATAAACTTGGGTTTCCTTTCAAATGTCAAATTCATGATGTTCTTGTTGTTTCCCAAGTACTGCACTCAATCAAAATTCTTAAAATTCCCTTTGTTTTACTTAAGCTTAATTTGTGCAAGGATTATGGTAAAGTCAGTTGGAATTTCCTTAGATTAGTATTGATTAATATGGCCTTGATCTATCAATTAGATAATGGGTTGCCTCCAACCTGTCAATTTTGTTGTTCTAATAAATTAGTATGCATCTAGTTTTTTTGGAATGTCCCATGGGCTTCGACAAGGGTTCCCTCTTCCCCCTTTTATTTTCCTCTTGGTAACCAAACGACTGAGTATGCATATGATAAATTCTATATGTAAAGGGAACCTGAACGGACTAAGAATTATCCCCTCATAGTTTATATATCATCTACTATTTGTTGATGATGTGTTGTTACTTGGTGAAAGGTACATTTAGGACTTTCAATGCATTAGAACTATATTATATCTTATCCATTAGGCCATGGGGACAGGGATAAATTGGTCCAAGTCTTGGGTCCATTTATTTCGCCCCCTTAAGGATCAGAATCCTCTTCTAGGGGAAGCTCTTCCTTTCCCAAGATGAAGCATTGAGGAATTTTTTAAGTGTTTGGGTTTCATATCAAGTTAAATTCATACAATTTCAAGGATTGGATATGGTTATATAAGAAAATCGAAGCTCATATTTCTCTTTGGGTTAAAAAGTGGTTATCCAGAGGCGGAATGCGTATTCTTAAATTGGTTTTGTATACTATTCCCTTTTACTGGACATCCATTACCAAGGTGGCGAAGGGCATTCTAACTATGATTTGGAAAAATATGTTTTTAATTTTTATGGATACATGGTCATGATCAGGGTAATATCTTGCTAGTTAAATGGTTAGTGTTGGCTCAACCTAAGTGTATGGGAGGCTAGGGAATTAAAAATCATTTTTTCTTTTAGTCAAGTTGTTGTAGGCAAGAGCCTTCAAAAGGCCTATGCATAGCTTGGCTCTAAGGGGGTGTATAATTAAGGCCAAATATTTGGTATGTCTATCCATTGAAGATTTGTTTTAGATCCATTGTAAATTTGCTAAGAATAGATTGATCATCTAGAAAGCCTTGGTGGGGGCCTTTTTTATGGTTGAAGGTGTAGGGTATGGAATATAGGGAATGGTAAGAAAGTTAGGATTAGGGAGGATCCATGTATAGGTTAGAATAATTAATTTAAGCTCTACAATGATTTGTTGGACCGATTGCATGATCAGGGTATTTACTCGCTAAGGGATGCTCAGGCTCAAGTCCTAGATTGGATTGACAAAGAAAGCTGGAAGTCAGAGGAGGAGTTTGTTGTTTTTTCATGACACTAGAGAATCTAGGTTAGGATATCTTACACAACCAAATCGAATTCCATAACAAACTACTTTGCATAGTGGAATATATATAGCAGTAAATCAACCAATGCATAAATATACAACTTTTTACGGTTTTTTAACAACCTAACTTCGTTATATTATTAATCTATAATAAAATTGTCTAGGGCTCCCATACCATGGATCATGGCCCTCATACAATCATTGATACAAGAATACAAACTAGGGTTTGGTGTCAACAACTATGACAACCAATCTACCCTGAACAAGATACCAACTGACCTACTAGTTGATGTAGTGCACTTCACAACTCCACTTGGTCGTACTCTGAACACATTTACTAGTCCTTCTGCTCCTATTTTGCAGTAACACCAATCTACCTCTATTAGTAAATCATGCTCCTTTAGATCATTCAACACGGCTCACCAATTTTCCCTCTAGATAATCATTAGTCCATCAACGAATCTACACATAGCGTCTTCTTGTGAGTTGTTCACAACTTCATTTGTGAACAACTCCTTGGTTTCCCATTGTTGATCCTCAGTCCTTCAAGAATGCAACCCTTTGTGACTTCGTCCCACTATTGCCTTCCTATGTTTCTCTAATGAAGACAATATTAGGGCATGGATGATTTCCCACTATCACCATCAAATGTCCTTCTCCAACAATCAACTTAGGGTTGATTTATAACCCTATTTGGCTGCCCTTATTCCTCCAAGAAACACACCCTTAGGCTTCGCTTTCTCTGCCCTTCTTACAACTGTCAAGGTCATTCTTAACGGACTGGTCTAGGGCTTCAAAGACACCTTGTTGTTTCCCTCCAAATAGACCTTTAGATGCAAAAACAAACTATCCTAACTAGGACTCCGTCCACTAGTAACAAAATCAACTTGAAGACACCACACACCATAACTTTTTACACTTTTTTGGGTATGTGCATCTATTGAAGGCTCTCAGCCTAGTTAGGGCTTCTAACTATAAATGTCAACCCTACCTTTCTACTCCAAAAACCCATACTCAAGTTGCATTCCTCCTCCTTTTCCATTCTCATTCCATGTGTTGTCTTCTTAGGACGGATATGCCACTTATTTAGGCCTTTTGACCCCTCCAAATTAAGGGCTACAGGACCCTCGACCCTCTTTCCAAACACACAGATAATACAACCTTATTTCAAAGTTCTGTTCCACACAAATATCACACAAAACAACCTAGAATGTCCCTTCAAATACTTGACCTGCTCCTCTATTTGAATCTGCCCAAACAATCACATAAAATAACCAAATCAAGGTCTCCTTTTCTTCTTCACTACGCTTCAAATGCTTGTGTCCTATTTCAGATGAGTCTTCCTTATGATTCGTTGCACTTGGATGTGATATGAGGCTCCTCCTCATCTTGTATTTATATGTTTCTCTAGGTTTAACAACTAACCCATCCAAAGGTCTCCTCAAGTCAACGCCGACTTGAATCTCCAACCATTTAGCCCACATGAAACACATAAGAAATATTTTCTCCACAATGAAAGGGGCTCTCTTGGTACTTGAAGTAGCCTCTTTCTCCTCTAAGAGTGCTATATCATCTCCAAGTGCCAAGTCATCAAAACTCTCCTTGGTTTTGGGCCCACTCCTTTGGGTGCAAAACCCTAACATTGGATACTTAGCCCACAAATCCCTTTTTTGGTGCCAATTCCTCCACAACCTTGTACCTGTTGGGTGTGGAGCTTGATTATCTTCTTTATTAAGAGGTGTCTCCGCATTGGAACCCAGTTTGTAACAGGGCAGAAACTCTGCCCATTTGATCACCGTCAGCACCCCCGAAGCTAAAAGTAGATGTAAAATTGCCTTGTAAAATATTGTAATTTTGTAGTCAATCTAAGCCGTTCATTAGGTATATGATCTGATGGTAGAAGTTATGTTTAATTTAGCGTTTTTTTCCCTAGAAGGAAACCCCTCGCTATATATGAGGGAATTGTATTGCAACCATATATATGTCTAATCTGAGGAAGAAAGAGATAGGAGATTGGGTGAGAGCGAAGAGGAAATTACATTGGATTTTATATAGGTTGTATCTCTTCATTTTGTTGGATAAGATAAAGGAATACTGTATACCCACCCTCCTCCCACATCTACCCAAGTAATCACCCAATCGAGGTAAACATGCGGCGAGAGGCTACTATGATATGATTCAACCTCCTTGGTGACCTTAAGGAAATGGAATCGACAGAAACACATCAACCATTCCTTCTACATCAAAAACAACACATCCAGGAGACATCCCAACAGCTCAAACATCCTACCCCTGGATCCCACTAACGTTTTAGACCTCTTGACCTTTGGGTACTCTCATGATATGGGCATGCTTGTGTCCAGGGACCTCTGGACGCTCTCATAGGCCTACTTTCCTGCATCTAGGGACTTTTCCCAGCATACCTGTGCCAGCGTCTGCGGAATTTAAGGCACTTTTCTAGCCAAAAATTCCGGCCACTGCCCAAAACTTGTTGTAACTTTCAAAATCCATCAAACACATGATGACAATACTAATAAACCAAAATCAACTTCAAGACTAGGCCTGATCATCCCCAACCGAGACTGACATTCTATCAAACACTTGACACTAATGCAACCTACAGGTCTAGAATACAAGACATGGCATGAATGACTGAAAAATATTTTGAAACATGAAAAAAAAGATCACCACCTTCTCCCTTGAACTGTTATGACATCAATTATGTATTTCATCCATGATTTTAATAATTACAAGTAAATACATGAAATAACCATGACATGAACGAGTTAATTAACCATGCTTATAACCAAAATAAAACCATCGAAATAACAAAGGTATAACAACCATTAAATCCACATATAAACAAGTACAAAAGAAAAAGAACTTACCCTTTATTAATCGTAGGCAAATCCGACCAGGTTCGGGACTTCCACGTACCACCCGACCGTAGACATGACTGAACCATATCTTTCTTTCATCCAATCAACCTCGTGCCCTATTCCAAGCATGAATGTGGGATCTCATGGATAAACCAATCGAAAAACAACCAAGGGAAACCAGAGGTTAAACCACCTCCACCCTCACCAAACTGTGACCAAACCAAGACCGGATCTCCGATGACAAAATCGAACCGAACTTGGAATGCCATCCAGAATCCATCACTATCCTTGAGGAATTTCCCATCTCCTTGTCTCTCAGGATTTACTATAATCCAATCCCGAATCACTAGGCCCTAAACTGAGACCAGTCTCTTAGGATTTACCACAATCCAAACCTGGATCACTAGGCCCTAAACCGAGAGTCTTCCCTTAGGCTTTACAGTGTATCCCGTTTTTAAAGGCTCAAAAATATCGGCCTTAACATCGGGGAAAACCACCTGGTCGGGAAATTAGATCAGTTTATTCTCTGTTTGAGATGGTGGCTCTGACTAGGTTGATGGGACCAGTTTCCCTTAAAAAGATATATGAAAGAGGATAAAAGATATATAGGTGTGAAGATTGATGGATGTAGATAAAACAAAAATGAATATAAGTAAAGGCCTTACAATATCGCTCTCGGGACAATATATCTTCCAAATATGTGACTTGAATATTTCACTCATAATATACCAATGTATATCATCAAACTATTCATCAATATAAAGCGAGTAATGATAACTAATTTAATTAAATTAGTTGATATAATTCATTGAACATATAAGGTATCGTTGTTTGCCTATACACTTAGAAGATTTCGATTAAAACACATCAATAGTGATAATTGTTCAATCGTATGAAATAACATATATGAAAAATTGAAAAGAAACAATAATTTAGCTCATAAACATAGCATCGGTATATAGATAATAGCATCTGATACACATTAAGTATACTCATAAGTAAAATCAGAGTGGTTCTTCTTTCTATTAAGACTTCTTTACAGCTATAGTAGTGCAAACCAAAAGCTTTCTTGCAATAATTCAGGACCCTTTCTTCATAACATGGAAGGGGATTTATAGTTTGAAATCAAAACTCAAATATAGAAAAGCTCCACAAAACACTGGGTGGTTTAAACAAACCACACTTAAAATAAAATACAAGATAATAATAGCTTGTTTTTATAACAACTTAGATCATGACTGGGAGGAGGACGGATTTTCCATTCGCTGTCGAAGCTCACATATGTCTGTCATTGGCTTCAACTGAGTTGGATGGTGAGGATCAATGCACATCCGAGTAGTGAATAACGGATTTTTGAGTGCTAGAAGAAGATGACTGGTGGTATTTCCAAGACACCTCAGTAGCAACCACTGAAAATGTTGAAGGTTTACAAATCTCAGCCTCAATATCGGGGAAAACCACCCAGTCGAGAACTTAAAGCATCTCCCTTTCTGTTTGAAATGGTGGCTCCGACTAGGTTGATGGGACCAGTTTCCCTTAAAAATATATATGAAAGTGGATAAAACATATATAGGTGTGAAGGGATGGATGTAGATAAAACGGAAATGAATATAATTAAAGGCCTTACAATATCGGTCTCAGGGCAAGATATATATCTGACTTGAAGATTTCACTCATAATATGAAATCGTATATCATCAAACTATTCCTGAATATAAAACGAGTAATGATAACTAATTTAATTAAATAGTTAATTAAATTATTTGATATAATTCACTGCACATATAAGATATCGTTGTTTGCCTATACACTTAGAAGAATTCGATTAAAACACATCAATAGTGATAATTGTTCAATCGTATGGAATAACATATATGACAAACTTGAAAAGAAATAATAATTCAACTCATAAACATAGCATCAATATCTAGATAATAGTACCCGATACGCATTAACTCTGCTCATAAGTAAAATTAGAGTCGTTCTTCTTTCTATTAAGACTTCTTTTCAACTACAGTAGTGCAAATCAAAAGCTTTCTTGCAAAAATTCAGAACCCCTTCTTCATAACATTGAAGGGGATTTATAGTTTGAAATCAAAACTCAAATAATAAAGTTCCACAAAATGTTGGGTGGTTTAAACAAACCACACTTAAAATAATATACAAGATAATAATAGTTTGTTGTTATAACAACTTTGATCATGATTGGGAGTAGGATTGCTTTGCCATTTGTTGTCGAATCTCCCATATGTATGTCACCAGCTTCAATTGAGGTGGAAGATGAGGATCAATGTGCATGCAAGTAGTGAATAACGCATTGTTGAGTGCCTCTCGAGGCTATGGACACCTCGTGGTAGTAATGGCTCTACCAGTGAAAAATAGGTTTATCTTAAAAGCTAAAATTATGTAGTTTTTAACTTTATCATTATAACTAATTAGATGAAAAACATGGATAACAAAGGTTTTCATCAATAAACAGGTTATGAGATAATTTACAAAATGATGAGTTCTTTTATCCAAAGTAATTGTTATCAAACTAAACTTCAAGAATTCTATATTTCTAAGTCTTCTTGTTTAATTGATTAAACCTTCATTTATTTTTAACAGAGATAATTATTTTGCCTAGTGTGTCTCCAATTGTTGTACTACTCAACAATCCCCCATTATGTTTAATAGTAGAACTAATAATTAATGGAGACCCTTTTAAAATTTAGGACAAAACCCAAAAAATCCAATAAAACAAGGTAATCTTAGCTTTATTATTTCAAAATCTTGATTAATCTAAAGATTTCCCTTATCAGAACTTAAATATCGGAGCTTAAACCTCTAAACATTGGTTTTAAACTTAGAAAAATCTCTTCGGAAATATAATATCGGAGCTTTCCAACATATCCCCTTAACAAAAACTCTGATTAAAACATTTCCCGAGACATTCTGCTAAATTATGTTTGTCGGGACTGGCTTGTCTCGGTCGACCAAACCCAGGAAGAAACTTGTTGTTCAGCAACAATCAGTTGCTCCTCCCCCTGAGGCCATAGAATTGCCTGCATTATTTACTGATACCACATGCACCCCAGATGCCAGAACCTCTACCTAGGAGGCCATGTATTAGCTTTTTGAATATGAAGAGCCAAGGGCCACAGAAAGAGTAGCCACGGTCGAATATTTATACCCAGTTTCTGATACTATGTATAGTGATATGGCCAATTCATTCCTCCACAAAATTGTTGCTCGGTCGAACATCCTGCCTTACATGGATATGATCATATGGGTCATCGACCATCTAAACATTGCAGACATAAAATTTATGAACAAGAGGAACATGGTCATCATCTCGTTCACTAGTAAAGATTTGACTCAGATGTACCAGTTGTCGTCACCTCATAAGAAATATGATAAGGACTTCATTGAGAAATTTAAGAAGGAAAATCAGGATGAATCTGAAGTAATCAAAGGATGGATAAGAGATGCTAGCAAGCACAAGCGAGAGGATAAGGATATGTACTCTATAGCTTCCCTTGTCAGTGCCTATTTTTATGTTACCACCGTGATATGTAGATTATTTGGTTATGCCAATACCCAAAAGTTTTCAGACCAATGGGTACCCCTGATTGATGCCACCTATGTTATGGACTGGGGGATAGTTCTATCTAATAATTTAAGTATCAAAATCCTATATTATAGGAAGAAACACAGTTTTTCTGAAAACATTGTTCCCCCATTTGAAATGAGTGCCTATGTAATGGATGTTATTTGCTTCACATCTTATTCCCATCCATGGGATGGAAATGGACCATACAGGACCCTATGCCTTTCCACATGTATCTTAGTATTTTATGGGAGTCAAAATATCAACCCCATTTCTACAAAATTTGCCATGGAGTTATGCTTCTGATCCACCAATTTGACTTTAATCAAAAATTCCCTAGAATCTAACCTAAAACAAACAACCACCTCTTATCAGTTGGTATATGGTTTGGAGAAGATTGATTTACCTATGCTCAAATTTTTGGCAGCCCTGCACACCCACATGTGTTGCCCCTATATATTCCTGACAAGCTCCTAGCTCGAGAAACAACCTATCAGACTGTGGGAAATGGCCTATCTAAGGTCATGAAAGATAACAAAAAGACAATGTGGCATGTCTTTCCCTTTCGTTTTGGTGTATATTCCCTTGAGAATTTCAATCATGCTACTAAGGAAATGGAGGAAATCCAACTTATGAACTTTCCAACCATTTTGAATCGGCATTTTGACCCCATTGATACCACCAAGAATGTTACAACTAAGGCAAAACTCAGGCAATTCAAAAATGAGCCTGATAAGTTTGATGACCTCTTTAAGTCGGCCTATGACTATGCAAAGTTTTAGATAAAGGCAGCAACGCAGTTCAGTCCCGAATAATTAATTCAGTTCAATCAATACATTACTAAAAGGATTTCCCACTTGCCCACAGAGTTGTTAAAACTCAATCAGCAGAGCACAGAGAAAGACAAAGGAGTGAGCACATCACAGGTCTCAGATGTAGCTCATACTAAAGACATAGAGGCTTCTTCTTATTCACAGGAAGAAGAAGTTCTAACAGATAAGAATCTGGAAGAAATTTGGGAGCAGTTTTCCAAATAGTCTAACCCCAAAAATCTACAAACTCCTAAAAAGACAAAGAAGACCTCATTCACTATGATCGCTTCAAAAGAAACTATGGACACTGATGATTTGGATATCATCTCAGTATTTCCAACCTCTAAGGTCATTCTGAAAATAGAGGATATTCCTCCTCTTGATGTATTCTACAGTCCGAGGAAATGGTCAGCAAGCAAAGGAAAAGGAGAAGAACTGAACAAAATCAAATTTTGATCTCTGGCAATGCCTCCTTTCAAGTACTCTGGAAATATTCCCAAGTCACCTAGGCTGAAGACCTAGGAAGACTATCATAGTATGCAGGAGCTTATGCTAGTGCAACAATTGATAAGGCCTCATAAGTGCAACAGATCCTTAGGGAGAAGGATGAGAAAATAAGGCATCTTAAACAATGATTGGAAAGTGAAAAGCAGGGAGTCGCTCAACAATGGAAAGCTTAGCTTGTGCAATTGAAAACAAGTTTTGGTAACCTGAAGATTCAATATGAATCTGACATGAAGAGTCGAGATTCCCAAATATAGGAGCTGCAACACATAATTGAGCAACTAAAGGCCAATCCAAAAATAACAGAGTTCAAGAAAGAAGCAGCAGAGCTAAACAACCTACTTTCTCAACAACAGGTTGTATTTTGTCAAAATTTCGCCATTATCCAAGACCTATTCCAATCGAGTGATTCACTTGTAGATCAACTGTCTGATTTGAGGACATATTACAAAGAAGTAGAGGAAAATATTTCCAACTTCGTCGATTGTCATGATAGCTTTGAGGGTCCATCGGCCAATCTCCCCAAAATAGAAGAATCTCAGAAAGACATTGTCTTTCAAGAATGGGAGATTAAGCTTAAACATGCAGATATGGTGATCTATAGTACCAAGGACATATCAAATAACATCATTGAATCAATCAGTGATAACCTATTGCAGGATAATCTCATTTCGAAATGCCCTGAAAGATACCTTTCCCAATGTAAAACTGCTAACAAAGACTTGTCATGAATCATCAAAGAAGAAGGTTGAGGGAATAAAGGAACTATCAAAGATTGACTTGGAATGCATTTGGAATTTCCTAGTCAACCTCACAATCAGTGGTTTATGTTGAGGTGTCTTGCAAATACCACTAGTCATCTTCTTCTAGCACTCAACAATGCGTTATTCACTACTCTGATGCGCATTGATCCTCACCATCCACCTCAATTGAAGCCGATGATAGACATATGCGAGCTTTGACAATGAGTGTCAAAGCAGTCCTCCTCCCAGTCATGTTCAAAGTTGTTATAACAAGAAGTTATGATTATCTTGTATTTTATTTTAAGTGTGGTTTGTTTAAACCACCCAACATTTTGTGGAAATCTTCTATATTTGAGTTTTGATTTCAAACTATAAATCCCCTTCAATGTTATGAAGAAGGGGTTCTGAATTTTTGCAAGAAATCTTTTGGTTTGCACTACTGTAGCTAAAAAGAAGTCTTAATAGAAAGAAGAACCACTCTGATTTTACTTATGAGCAGAGTTAATGTGTATTGGGTACTATTATCTATATACTGATGCTATGTTTATGAGTTGAATTATTATTTATTTTCAAGTTTGTCATATATGTTATTGCATACGATTGAACAATTATCACTATTGATGTGTTTTAATCGAAATCTTCTAAGTGTATAGGCAAACAACGATATCTTATACGTGCAGCCAATTATATCAACTAATTTAATTAACTGTTTAATTAAATTAGCTATCATTACTCATTTTATATTCATGAATAGTTTGATTATCTACATTGTCATATTATGAGTGAAATCTTCAAGTCACATATATAGAAGATATATTGTCCCGGGATCAATATTTTAAGGCCTTTACTTATATTCATTTATTTTTTATCTACATCCATCAACCTTCACACCTATATATCTTTTATCTTCTTTCATATATCTTTAAGGTAAATTTGTCCCATCAACCCAGTCAGAGCCACCATCTCAAACGGAAAAGGAATTTCTCTAAGTTCCCAACCAGGTGGTTTTCCTCGATGTTGAGGCCGAGATTTTTGAGCCTTCAACATTTTTGGCACTAGAAGGAGGGCCTTTAGACTATGAATGGCAAGAAGATCCACTCTTAAATTAAAAGGCCATTCAAAGAGTCAATCCCCCTCAAAATCACCACCAACTTCCAGATCACATTCTAAATCTCCAAATCCACAATCTGAAGTTTCTCAAACAACCACCAACGCTCCTAGCACACTTCCACTTTCAGAGTCCCCTGAAGTTTAGTCTTTAATCCATAAATTAGAGGAAATCTCTATCTCTGGAGAGAAAAATGTTCAATCAGACATATTGGAAGGAAGTGTTACATCCTCTTTATAGTCTTTTGGTGTACTAACTAGATCCAAGAGTGAAAATCTTGGAGTCAAACCTTTTGAATTTCCATTTGTCACTCATCGGAGAAAGAAAAGCACACCAGAATATCACTCTTATGCTAGTGAGCTTACATTATCATCTCCTCCTCTTACTCCTTCTCTTGGTACTAGTTCTTCTTCCACCTCTTTATATTCTTCTTATCAACCTCTTATCCCATCCTTTTCTCAAACAAAATCACCTGCTGCAGTTGTAATCAGTAGCACTATGACAACTTCTTCCACTGTCCCTTCCTCTTCATTTTTTGCATCTTCTACAATCTCTTCTATTCATGTAATTAGTAGCACTATTGCATCTTCATCCACTGCCCAATCCTCATCATCTTCCACTTGCCAATCCTCTTCATCTTCCACTTCTTCTACATCATCCTTTGTTTTAATAAATCCCAGGATCACTAATAGACCATGTAACAGTCTCAGGGCAGTTCAGATGGATCCACCACTACACCCTCTACCTAAACACCAGAAAGATGGCTTCCTAAATACAATCCTGATGATGGCCTCCCTGTAGAGGAACATATTCATAATTTTATGTTGGCCATAAATTTAAATGGACTCAATCAAGAATATTTTGTTGTTAGAATTTTTCCTTATACTTTTGAAGGATTAGCAAGATCATGGTATTTTTCTCTTCCATATGGGTCTATAATTAACTGGGATATTTTTGAAGAACAATTCTTACTCCAATTTGGAGATGACCGAACCACCGCCACTTTGATTAACGATTTGTCAAACCTTAAAGCTAATCCAAGTGAGAAGATTAAGGATTTCAATTCAAGGTTTAACAAGCTACTAAACAAAATCCCATAAACTTCTAGACCTGGAGTAGATGTACAAGTTGAATGGTACATTAGTGCCCTTCCTTCAAACATTGCAATATTTGTAGATAGGGAAAAAAAAACGTCATTATCTGATAATATGAAAGAGGCCTTATCTGTAGAAAAGAGAATCCTTGCCCTCGAGAAGAAAACAACTCTTGAGGAAAGGAAACAAAATAAAAATGTCAATTTCAAGGATGAACCAAAGAAGAAATATCCAAAAGATCCTTTCGATCTAGAAGGATTACAAAAGGTTCTCAAGACTATGTCAAATGAAATGGTAGAGATCAAGAAACATGTTGTTGAATCATCCAAAAATCCTTTTCGGACTTTTAGAAAAATTCAACCATTCGAATCACAACCACTTGGCTTAATTTCCAATGCAGAATCTGACCAGGATGATGATGAGGAAGAATCGTGCCTATCCACTCAAGAGTCCCAAGAACAAGAATTATAAGAAGCTCATGGATTATGGGATTTTATTTTAACTTCATCAGAAAATGAGGAATAAGAAGAAGCCCTACCTATTAGTACGAGAAGTAAAGGACCTGTTGATACTCCTCCAACAAATCAAAAGCATAAGTATCTAGCTCATCCTGCTAAAGAAAAAACACAATCAAAGAAACTTCTACTCCTCCACCAAGTTATGATCCTACTACTTCTAAGCCTACTTCTTCATCTAAAACCCTTGTAGTCTATGATACTATTGAGTATAACATTGTGGAGGACATGAAGAAGGTTAAAGCCAACATCTCCCTATATGAAGTTAGCAAGCTGAAACAACAACAACAATTTTTACTTAAGGAGTTAAATGCAATTTCTACATCTCCATTACCTATTGTTGTTACTTCAAGAGCTTCAAAGGGAAAAGTTCAGCCTCCTAATGTCTCTTTAGATAAAATTGACCCTTCAGATGCTATTTTAATCAAAGACATATCAAACTCTCATACTCCCCCCTTTCTCTTGACTTTTGAAATCTTTAACAAAAATGTTCATAACTGTTTGGTAGATTCAGGTGCATCATCTAATATCATGCCTTATGCAATTGCCTTAAGTTGAATATATCACCCCAAAAATTTGTTGTACAAATTGTTTAATTAGATCGCTCAAAGGTCATAGTTTTAGGGGAAATGAATTATGTCTTGATTAGACTATCTTCAAACTCTAAGGTTTGTCAGATAATTGATATATTAGTAGTTGACATTCCTGAGTTTTATGGTCTTATTTTGAGCAGAGACTGGTCTGAAAATATACATGGTTATTTTGCAACTGATTGGTCACATATGTGGCTTCCCTACAATGGCAAACCAAATCAAATTCGTGTCGATAGAGAGAAGCATATGAAACATTCAGTCACCGATTTTGATGAAGAAAATGAACCAGTAGTATTTTCAAATAACATCCTTGGAAACTATTCTTTTGAATCTTTCTTCGGAAATTTTATAGCACAAACTTCTCCTTTTTTAGTTGATTCTATATCATCTCAAATCGAAAATTATTCACAAACATATTCATCTAAATGTATTAATATTGTAGACAACATTGTAAATAAGCATGATAATTTATTTTGGATTCTTTATTTTGATGGTTCAAAATCCAGCGAAGGTGCAGGAGTTGGTTGCATCTTAGTAAGTCCCGGAGGTGAGAAAACTATGCTTGTATACATATTAGAATTTGATTGTACCAATAACATTGCTCAGTATGAAACATTGTTGCAAGGTTTATAAAAGGCCATTAGTCTTGACATCAAATACCTTAAAGTGTTTGGTGATTCATAGATTGTCATTAAACAAGTTAGAAACACCATCCACTATGTTTCTAGTCACCTTAGACATTATCAGTATTTGATTCAAGACTTCACTACTAATTTTACTGCATTTGACATTGCTCCCATCACAGGGATACATAATGCTAGTGCCAATCTCCTAGCAAATATTGCTTCTAAACTCATTCCACCCGAGGATTTTAGCCCTGACATATTTTCAATTGAATTGATTTTTCGCCCCTCCATTCCAGATAATGTAACGAATTGGCGTGTGTTTAATGATGATGACGATATTCTAAGTTTCTTAACACCAGAAGTTTCTTACTCCGATCAAGTAATTTCTGAAGATGAGCATGACAAGATGCAAAATAAGCCCTTTGATGAAAATAATTTACCCAAAGTTGTAGTTAAATTGGAAGACTTATATGACTTAAATTATAGATTCAAAAGAACCATGAATTGAAAAAGTCAGAGTTCTACCTTGAGATATGAGTTAGTTAACATAGGATCTAATCATAAACCTCATAACATTAACTTGGGGCTTGCACTCTCACCAGATGAAAGATTTTCTTTCATTCATTTGTTAAAAAAGTACAAGGATGTTTTTGCATGGGATTATGATGATCTGAAAACCAATTATAGATCCATCATCCAACACATTACTCCTATGCTACCATATGTCAAGCCTATTCAACAAAAGCTAAAGAAGATCCACCCTAACTTGGAAGCTCAAATTAAGACTAAAATGAACAAGCTTCTTAAATCTAAAATCATTTTTCCAGTCAAACATTCCAAGTGGGTCTCAAATCTTGTTCTTGTCAGAAAGAAGAATGGAGACATTCGCATTTGTATTGACTTTAGGAATTTGAATAAAGCTTGTGAAAAGGACAATTTTCCTTTACCCCCAATGGAGAAAATTTTACAATATGTTGCTGGTTCTGAACTGATGTCCTTCTTAGATGGTTTTTCAGGATATAATCAAATACTTGTACATCCAAATGATAGACTGAAGAGCACATTCAGGACCAAGTGGGGGACATATGCTTATCAGAAAATGCCTTTCGGATTAATTAATGTTGGAGCTATTTTCCAAAGAGCTATGGATATTGCTTTCAGAGGTTTGATTAACCAATCAGTTGTAGTGTATCTTGATGACATTACAATTTATTCCAAACAAAGGAAGAATCATTTGCATGATTTGAGGCAAATCTTCGAAATATGTAGGAAATTTGGAATCTCCTTAAATCCCAAAAAGTCATTTTTTTCTCTTGGTGAAGGAAAACTTCTAGGTTTTATTGTTTCTAAAGAAGGGATATGTATAGACCCTGGTAGGATTAAGGCAATATCTGAAATATCTTTGCCTCATAACAAAAATTCTATGCAATCCTTCCTTGGGAAAATTAATTTTGTCAAAAGATTTGCCCCATATTTCTCTCAAATTTTACTTCCCTTACAAGCTATAATCAAGAAAAAGTCAAATTTTAAGTGAGGACTCACTGAAAGAATATCATTTGAGGCAATAAAACAAGCAATCATTGATGTCCCTTTGTTATCAACCCCTAATTTTACTAAATATTTTATTCTTTATACTTTTGTTTCCCAACAATATTACGCATTAGTCTTAACTCAACCTAATGAACAACAAATTGAGGCTCCAATCTCATTCTTTAGTTCAAATCTATAGGGAGTTGAGCTCAATTACTCAAAGGTTGAGAGGCAATCTTTTGCAGTATTTAAATCCATAAAGAATTTTAGGCCTTTCCTCCTAAGGACACACACTAAAATAATTGTTCCTTTCCCTGTTGTTAGGAAATTACTTATTCAGAAATAATTAGCAGAGAAAAGAGCCAATTGGGTTACTAACCTGCAGGAATATGACCTAAATATTAAACCAGCTAAAATTGTCAGAGGTCAATGTTTTTGCAGGTTGATTATTGGAGTTGATGACAACTCAGATAATGAAGATTTAGGTAATAATGTTCATATCACAAAGGTATTTCCTATTGACATTGAATCCCAATATGTTGATCTCATTTTTTTATTTAAAAAACAGTTATGCTCCACCAGAACTCAATTACAATAAGAAAAGAGCTCTCAGACTAAAGGATAATCAATATCAACTTGTTAATGATGTCTTGTTTAGAAAAAATCATGATTTTGTTTTGTTAAGATGTCTAGAAAAGTCTGAAGCTGAAAAGGTCTTGCAGGAGCTACATAATGGACAGTTGGAGGACACTATGTTGGAGACACCATTGCTCACAAGATCCTACATTCTAGTTATTATTGGCTGGCTTTATTTTAGGGACACTCATGCTTATGTTAGAAAGTGTAAAGTCTGCCAAACTGTTGTTGGAAGACAAAAGAAACTAGCCTTACCTTTACAATTGGTTAACATTGAACAACCCTTTAAACAATGGGGACTGGACATAATAGGTGAGATTGTTCCTAACTCTTCCAAGCAGCATAAATACATCTTGACTGCTACTGCTTACTTCACCAAGTGGGTGGAATCTATACCCTTGAAGGTGGCCAATTCTGAGAACATTATTGAATTCATTGATCAATTTATTATTACCAGGTTTGGTCTTCCTCATGCTTTAATTTTGATAATGCATCATATTTTTCAGGTAACACCATTACTGAATTTTCCCTTAGAAAAGGTTTTAAATTGAAGTATTCTGAAAATTAGTATCTACAAGGAAATGACTTAGCAAAATCTACTAACAAAAACCTTATTAGAATAATCAAACAAACCATTGACCAAAATCAGAAAAAAAAAAAAAAAATAAATAAATAAAAAAAAAAAAAATGGCATAAAGCTCTAGTCTTTGAATTATGGGCTAACAGAATTACCCATAATACCTCTATAGGCATTTCTCCTTTTCAATTAGTATATGGTAAAGAAGCGATTTTACCACCTAATGTAGCTATACCATCACTATCCCTAGTGCAATCCATTGAATAAAACCCTTCATCTGCTTTTCAACTAAGAATGTCTCAAATCCTTAAGTTGGAGAAAGAAAGAGATAAAGCTAGATAAGTCCATGCCCATCACCAACAATTGGTTAAGTCTGCATTTGATGCAAGTTCAGGTCAATTTTTTTTTTTTTGAAATTGGCAACCTAGTTCTAAAATGGGACAAAGCCTGTGAGGAGAAAGGCAAACATTCAAAGTTACAAAGACTATGGTTAGGCCCATTTTAGATTGTTCAAAAACTAGGCCCATCAACTTTTATTCTACATGATCTACAAGGAAAGATGAATGCTCTTCCTGTTAATGGGCTAGTTTTGAAGAAATATTTTTATTAAGGATACCTATCCTTTTGTAAATATGTAGATAATCATATGTATATACCGATGTCTTATCCCTAGCATTGTTAGGTAATACGCTTTTGTCCTCATATTGGTGTCTCTCATCATTAAAATTAGATTTGACTAATTAAGCGAGAGATTTTTAGAAAGAAAATCATAACATTGAGGTTTAGTTTTGCAAATTTTAACAAAACTCTAAAATATTTATATCCATTAAATTGTGAATGTTTCAAAGGTCGAAAGATTTATAAAATCTAGTTATCCCTTGATTGATCATACAAAAGGTTTTCCTTTAAAAAGTAAAGGCTATTATGAAGTTTTAGCATCTTTTGACTTCAATTGTCATCCATTACTCTTAAGGAGTGAATATGCCTCCCCATCCACTGATTTTAATTTTTTTTAGAGTGTAATTCAAAAATATATTAAACTTGAAAGATAAGAGGTCTCATCATGAGCCAACTTACCATGATCATGGGAAACCAATGATACTGACATTATCAAACTGGCCACCAAACCAGGATAATGGCTTATAGTTATATAACCATAAGACAAGAGGTATCATCATGAGTTGACTTGTTCAGGTATCGTTATAACCGTGAATTGCATTGTCATAATCTGGTCACCAAACCAGGGCAATGACTTTCAGGCAAACTTTACAACAACATTTTAAAAGAAAGAAAAAACACTTAAATTTTTTACTATAAGCGGATGGGATACTGGCGTTTCTGTGGTTAAATGGTAACCCTGTCGAGGCTATGGACGCCTGCTGGGAACAATGATTCTACAAATGAAAAATATGTCTATCTTAAAAGCTAAAGTTTTTTAGTTTTTAACTTTATCTTTATAACTGATTAGATGACAAACATGGATAACAAAGGTTTTCATCAATAAACAGGTTATGAGATAATTTACAAAATGATGAGTTCTTTTATCCAGAGTAATTGTTATCAAACTAAACTTCAAGAATTTTTATCTTTCTAAGTCTTCTTGTTTAATTGATTAAACCTTCATTTATTTTTAACAGAGATAATTGTTTCGCCTAGTGTGTCGCCAATTGTTGTACTACTCAACAACCCCCCATTATAATTAATAGTAGAACTAATAAATAATGGGGACCCTTTTAAAATTTAGGATAAAACCAAAAAAATCCAATAAAACAAGGTAATCTTAGCTTTACTATTTCGAAAGCTTGATTGCATCTAAATATTCCCTTATCAGAACTTAAATATCGGAGCTTAAACCTTTAAACATTGGTTTTAACCTTAAAAACTCTCTTCGAAAATATAATATCAGAGCTTTCCAACATATCCCCTTAACAAAAACTCTGATTAAAACATTTCCCGATCAGGTTTCCAAAGTCTTAAAGCCTTAAAATAACAAAGCACTATGTTTTATGTTATAGTAATAAAGGTTCGACCCTGCAAGACTGCCACGTATCATATCGAGGTTTCCATATCAGCGTTTTCATTTTGATGACCATGTCTGATTCTCCGAGCTCCAATATACTACCTGCCTCTTATATCACAATTGTCATATCAGGGTTTTCTAATCGGCGGTTATCCTTTCAAATCCCTGATATGAAAACGCCGATGTGAAACCTCTGGTAATTCTTATCCCCTGTAACTCTAAGCTTCTATGCACTATAAGCTTATCGAAGGTAAATAATATCGCACTTTTTAATGGTGCGACAAATAATTTTCGCTGATAAAGTTCTCTGATATGCTAACATGTAATGTGGTGCATGTGAATTAATGTTTTATCAATAAATGGCCAAATGTGGAGAATCAATGGTTTATGATATAATAAATGCCTTCATATTTCCTAAGATTTTGCTCATAAAAGTCTTGGATTATGGTGTAATCGGTTATTTTCTCTAAGTTATTCACTCTGAAGTTAGTTGCTCCTCACTCTTGTATTTCTCTTGACAGGCCAGTCCCGATAAACATAATTCAACAGAAATGTCTCAGTTGACCAAACCCATGAAGAAACGTGTTGTTCAACAACAATCAGTCGCTCTTCCCCCTGAGGTCGCGGAATTGCCTGCATTATTTACCGATACTGTTGGCATTATGACACAGGATTGGCAGGTTTGGCTCGATGTCATCAGTGTTGTCCTTGATGGAAACTCTCTCATAGAGCAGATCACAAGTTCAGGCTTTCAAAATAGTAGAAAATGAGATACCCGCAGGTGTCTGTTCACAAAGCCGCGGACATACGCAGGTGTGCCGAACAAAAGCTGCGGACATGTACGCAAGTTCTCCGAACAAAAAGTGCGGATGTAAAGTACACACACTTTCATGCAGAGAAAAGCGCACACGTGGGGAAATCTTATGGTTGGTCCATGGTATTTAGTCCGACATTTTTGATCCTATGGTTTTGGTCCGTGGTTTTGCATCTAAAGTATTAAACCCAGGATTTGGGTCCCTAGTTTTGGATCTTTATGGTTTTGACCATGGTTTGAGTAAGGCATAGACTATAAAAAGGAAAGGAGATCATTTGGCTTGGGCAAATAATGTGTTGAATATCTTGAGCTAAGCAAGATCTGAAATATTGGTGATCGGTTGGTGAGCTGGATCTGAATCAAGGAGAAACCTTAGCATTACAAGACGAACATACTGAGGGGTCGAGATCTCTTGGGCACGTGATCAGATCTGTAAATTTGATAATCTGGATATACTTGAAGTCTGATAAATTTCTATACACGCAGGCTCGACACAACGCAAGCGTGGATCCCGCAAATCAGAAGACAGCGCAGGCGCGGATACCCGCAGATCAAAAGACTACTCAGGTGCGGATACCTACATATCAGAAGACTACTCAGGTGCGGATACCCGCAGATCAGAAGACAGTGCAGGTGTGGATACCCGCAGATCAGAAGATAGAACAGGTGCAGATACTCGCAAATCAGAATACAGCGCAGGCGCGGATACACACAGTTTTCGATTGGTGAAGTTGCAGACTTTTCTTGAAATATGTTTTAGCTGCTTTTGTCTATTACTGTTGTGATCTGGGTTCTGAATTGATGTATGATTATTGGTACTGTGTCATGAGAAGTTATTGATTCAGTATTTGTACAAGGAAGTTGGTTGATTGCAGATCTATTTGATGTTTGATTGATATTCATGGATCCAGTTTGAAAATTTATGAAACGTGGTCCCTAGAAGAAAGAAAAGTCTTCTGTAGGTCAGCACCAACGTACTAGTACCTCAGCTAGTACAAGAGCTAAGGGGGTTGTAGCTCCCTTCCAGGAGAAGCTGGAGAACGAGAGAAAGTTGTAGCCTTTTGCAGGTTGAAGCCTGCGTACTGGTATAAGACTGCGCCAGTACAAAATCAGTGTAAAAGGAGTTTCTAATTAAAATAAGATAGAGACATATTGTAGCAGGTGTTTTTAACCCACATTGGGTTTCCACCTTATATCTTGTGTTATTTTATGTGACTGTCTGTTCTACTTTTCTATTCCTGCTTACTGTTATATGGTTCTGACACACAGATTAATGATCAACATATGAAGAATAAATTTAATTATAAGTCTGGAAGGTATTCATAAAAATCTTTGTATAAATTGAAAAGAAGTTGATAATACTGAATCACCCCCCCCCTCTCAGTATAAATTCCAACAAATACCACATGCACCCCGAATGTCGAAACCTCTACCTGGGAGGCCATGTATCAGCTTTTTGAAGATGAAGAGTCGAGGGTCATAGAAAGAGTAGCCACAGTCGAAGATTCATACCCAGTTTCTGATACTACATATAGTGATCTGGCCAATTCATTCCTCCACAGAATTGTTGCTCAGCCGAACATCCTACCTTACATGGATATGATCAGATGGGTCATCGACCATCTAAACATTGCAGATAGAAACTTTATGACCAAGAGGAGCATGGTCATCAACTCTTTCACCAGTAAAGATTCAACTCAGATGTACCAATTGTCGCCACCTCAGAAGAAATATGATAAGGACTTCATTGAGAAATTCATGAAGGAAAATCAAGATGAATCTGAATTCATCAAAGGATGGAGAAGAGATGCTAGCAAGCACAAGTGAGAGGATAAGGGTATGTACTCTATAGCTTCTCTTGTCGGTCCCTATTGTTATGCTGCCACCATGATATGTAGATTATTTGGTTATGCCAATACCCAAAAGTTTCCATACCAATGGGTACCCCTAATTGATGCCGGCTCCGATAACTATGTTATGGATTGGGCGAAAATTCTATCTTATAATTAAGTATCCAAATCCTAGATTATAGGAAAAAATGCAGTTTTTCTAAAAACGTTGTTCCCCCATTTTACATGAGTGCCTATCTAATGGATGTTTTTTGCTTCAATTTTGATTCCCCATCCATGGGATGGAAATGTATCATACAGGACCCTATGGATATCCAAATCTATCATAGTATTCTCTGGGAGTCAAAATATCAACCCCATTTCTACAAAATTTTCCATGGAGTTGTGCTTCCGATCCACTAGTTTGTCTTTAATGAAAAATTCCCTAGAATCTCACCTAAAGCCAACAACCACCTCTTATCAGTTGGCAGATGGTTTGGAGAAGAGTCCTTTACCTATGTTCAAGTTTTTGGCAGCCTTGCACACCCACATGTGTTACCCCTATATATTCCCGACAAGCTCCTAGCCCAGGAAATAGCCTATGAGACTGTGGGAAATGGCCTATCTAAGGTCATGAAAGATAACAAAAAGATAATGTGGTATATCTTTCCCTTTCGTTGTGGTGTCTATTCCCTTGAGAATTTTAAGCATGCTACTAAGGAAATGGAGGAAATCTAACTTATGAACTTTCCAGCCATTCTGAATCAGCATTTTGACCCCATTAATACTGCCAGGAATGTTAAAACTCGGGAAAAATTCAAGCAGTTCACAAATGAGCCTGATAAGTTTGATGACCTGTTTGAGTCAGCCTCCAACTATCCGAAGGTTGAGAGAGAGGCAGCAACACAGTTCAGTCCTGAGGAACTAATTCAGTTCAATCAATACAAGACTAAAGGGATTTCCCACTTGCCCACAGAGTTGTGAAAACTCAATCACCAGAGCACAGAGCAGGACAAAGGAGTTAGCACATCACAGGTCTCAGATGTAGGTCATACTAAAGAGATAGAGGCTTCTTCTTCTTCACATGCAGAAGAAGTTCTAACATATAAGAATATGGAAGAAATTTGGGAACAGTTTTCCAAACAATCTGACCCCAAAAATCTGCAAACTCCTAAAAACACAGAGAAGACCTCGTTCATTGTTGAGGCTTCAAAGGAAACTATAGACATTGATTATTTGGGGATCATCCTAGTATATCTGAAATCTGAGGTCATTCTAAAAATAGAGGAGATTCCTCCTCTTGATGTATTCTACAATCCGAAGCATAAGGCAGTGGTCAACAAACAGAGGAAAATGAGAAGAATTGAACAAAGCCAGACTTTGGTCCCTGGAAATGCCTCCTTTCAAGTACTCTGGAAAGATGCCCAAGTCACCCTGGTTGAAGAAAACTATCACAGTATGTAGGAGCCTATGCTTGTGAAAAAATTGATAAGGCCTCATAAGTGTAACAACTCCTTAGGGAGAAGGATGAGAAAATAAGGCAACTTGAACAAAGTTTGGAAAGTGAAAAGCAGGGAGTCGCTCAGCAATGGCAAGCTCAGCTTGCACAATTGCAAACCAGTTTTGATAACTTGAAGATTCAATATGAATCTGACATGAAGAGCCAAGATTCCCAAATACAGGAGCTGCAACACAAAATTGAGCAACTAAAGGCCAATCCAAAAATAACAGAGTTCAAGAAAGAAGCAGTAGAGCTAAACAACCTACTTGCTCAACAACAGGTTGTATTTTGTCAAAAGTTGGCCATTATCCAAGACCTATGCCAATCGAGTGATTCACTTGTAGATCAACTGTCTGATCTGAGGACATATTACAGAGAAGTAGAGGAAAATATTTCCAACTTCATCGATTGGCAAGACAACTCTGAGGGTCGATCGACCAATCTCCCCAAAATAGAAGAATCTCATAAAGACATTGTCTTTCAAGAATGGGAGATTAAGCTTAAATATGCGGAGATGGCAATCTATAGTGCCAGGGACATATCAAATAACATCATTGAATCAATCAATGATAACCTATTTCAAGCTAATCTCATTTTGGATTGATGTGAAGATACCTTGCCCGATTTAAAATTGCTAACAAAGACTTGGCAAGAAGCATCAAATAAGAAGGCTGAGGGAATAAAGGCCCTATCAAAGATTGACTTGGAATGCCATTGGCATTTCTAATTCAAACCTCACAATCAGTGGTTTATGTTGAGGTGTCTTGCAAATACCACTAGTCATCTTCTTCCAGCACTCAACAATGCGTTATTCACTGCTCGGATGTGCATTGATCCTCACCATCCACCTCAATTGAAGCCGATGACAGACATATGCGAGCTTTGACAGCAAATGGCAAAGCAGTCCTCCTCCCAGTCATGATCAAAGTTGTTATAACAACAAGTTATTATTATCTTGTATTTTATTTTAAGTGTGGTTTGTTTAAACCACCCAACATTTTGTGGAACTTTTCTATATTTGAGTTTTGATTTCAAACTATAAATCCCCTTCAATGTTATGAAGAAGGGGTTCTGAATTTTTGCAAGAAATCTTTTGGTTTGCACTACTGTAGCTGAAAAGAAGTCTTAATAGAAAGAAGAACCACTCTGATTTTACTTATGAGCAGAGTTAATGTGTATCAGGTACTATTATCTATATATTGATGTTATGTTTATGAGTTGAATTATTATTTCTTTTCAAGTTTTTCATATATTTTATTGCATACGATTGAACAATTATCATTATTGATGTGTTTTAATCGAAATCTTCTAAGTGTATAGGAAAACAATGATATCTTATATGTGCAATGAATTATATCAACTAATTTAATTAACTATTTAATTAAATTAGTTATCATTACTCGTTTTATATTCATGAATAGTTTGATGATCTACATTGTCATATTATGAGTGAAATCTTCAAGTCACATATATAGAGGATATATTGTCCCGGGATCGATATTGTAAGGAATTTACTTATATTCATCTTTGTTTTATCTACATCCATCAACCTTCACACCTATATATCTTTTATCCATTTTCATATATCTTTTTAAGGGAAACTGATCCCATCAACCCAGTTGGAGCCACCATCTCAAACTGAAAAGAAGGTGCTCTAAGTTCCCGACCAGGTGGTTTTCCCCTATGTTGAGGCCGAGATTTTCGAGCCTTCAACGCCCCCCAAAACTGGTCAATGGATTCCTAGGCCTTTGGGAATGAACCTTAAGACCACCTCCGCCCCAGATTCTGAAATCCATCCAGCAAATCCAAATCTCAAAACCAAGATAAACATCCCAACACACCATGGCATCTGGAAAAGGAAAGGCTAGGCTAAAAACCACTGTCATAACTTGACAAAACCATGCCACTAAAAGCAAGAGAACCATAAACCAACATGCAAATCATGGATGTCAAAACCATCTCGGAAATCACACATGCAATATGTTACCTACAAGTATTCCTGTTGAAGTTGCTTGATCCTGGTCTTCTGCCTTGATCCTTTCTTTCTTTCCTTTCCCTTTTCTTGTTTTTCCTGCCTTGATCCATAACTAGAGTTCTCAAAGAAAACTCCAAGTGACCAAGAATGAGTGAGAGACAAAGAATAATGAGACAGCTCCAAAAATTGAACCGAAAAAAGGTTACCACTTGATCCTTAGAAGCCTTTTTATTAATGAGGCCTCTATTTTCTTCATTTTTCATTATTTTCCTTCAATTTCCTCCTCACATGCAACCTATGACCTTTCACCTTACTTTTCTCATAATTTCCTTTATTTTCATAATTAAATGTGCCAAAAATGCATTTTTGCCTTTTAATGCCTTTGCCAATTTCCTTAGCCATAAACACATCCAGTGATGCCCACTAGGATATCTTTGCCCAACATTCAGTTTGGAATATGTGTCCCTTAACCGTGGTCTTTTTTTGCCTTTATTAACTTTTATTACATGAAGTTTTCACCAGGGTTGTTATAGACTGGTTGTTTCTCCGTGGATGTAGCCCAAATTGGGTGAACCACGTATATCTGTGTCTCTCTTTTTTTATGCATTTTCTGTGTTTGTGTTTCTACAATATTTTATGTGTTCCATTTCTCTGTAATATATAATTTTATTAATAAAATCTTTCGAAGAAAATCAAATAAAAAATATTCTTATCAACATGTTTCGAACCATCCAGTGTGGTTCATCTTCAGGGTAAGATGAGGTACTAGATTTGGGCAATGAAATAAATAGATGTAGAGAGCTTCTAACTAGCCCTTAGTGAGTAACAACTAATTTGACTGAGGGCAGAGAAAAGATTTGAATTAGAAAAGTTTAAGTTAAATCAATTAAATAATTATTTATTTATTTATTTTTTTCTTCATTATTTTTATAAAAATATTATAAGAGGTTATAATAAAATAATAAAATATTAAGCCCTTTATAACCCTAAGAACCTTATTTCAAATTAAAATTAAATTAAAAGGGTCATTAAAATGATATATCAGATTAAAAAAGAAATATTATAAGAGGTTATAATAAAATAATTAATTATTATATTTAATCCTTTATAACATTAATAAGTATTATAATATTAATATCTTATTTCAATTTCCAAAAATTAATTAATAAAATTAAAAACAAAATAAAAAAATACATATATGAAAGGGTAATAATAAACAAAAAAAGAAAAAAAGGAGGTTTAGTAATAAGATCAAAATATATAAATAAGTTTAAAGAGAACTATTATATATATATATATATATATAGTTGATTTAACTTGAACTTTTCTAATTCAAATCTTTTCTTTGCCCTCAGTCAAACTAGCCGTTACTCACTAACGGCTAGTTAGCAACTCTCTGCATCTATTTATTTCATTGCCCAGATCTAGTACCTCATCTTATCCTGAAGATGAACCACACTGGATGGTTCGAAACACGTCAATAAGAATATTTTTTATGTGATTTTCTCTGGAAGATGTTATTAATAATATTATGGATCACAGAAGTCCTAGCTCAAAAATATATAATTTTCTTACAGTACCCTAGGGTTTGGAGTATCTCCCAAGTTACCAATATCAACATTCCCTCTTAGCGAGGGAGGTACTTTCAAGACTAGGAAGTAACTCTTCATCACTGCCACTGCTGGTGACACTAGCTCAACTCTGGTGCTCACCACTCTAGCATACCCTGAAGCATGAACTACGCCCTTCTCAAAAGTTTCAGTACCACGAGAAGCCTCCTGCTTCTTCTTCTCTCAAAATGCTTCCATGCCATCCCATGGTTCCTTCTTTTTAGTTGCAGAATCACCCTTGCTCCCCACTAACCACATGCTCTTCCCTGACTACACATTCTCCCTTTGAACCTATAAAATCCCTCTAGAACTCGACTCCCTCTGAATCTCTGGAACTTGGACCTTCTCCTGCTTTTGCTTCTCATTATCTATAGGCTTTCCTGTCAACCTGTATAAAGCATGTTCTCTAACTCCAATTACCACTCCACTAGAGCTAGAGCCTTCAGGCCTAAGCTTCCCTTCCCCATCCTGGAAAATCACGACAAACCCCTTCTACTAGATCATTGAGACAAAAAAATACATTATATCTGAGCTCTGGTACATACATTACATCTTAAACTCGCATCATCTAACCTGATTTCATCTTGAATGGCATGACGTTGTATCCTTTGATCTCCTTCTAACTCTTGTTTCCCACCACCATGTGCAACTTCGAGACCCACTTAGCTAGAGTCTCAAATACATCCTGTGAATATGTCATATGCTTTGACACACCATTATCGATGTACCATGTAGTCTCATTGGCGACACCCTAAGATAAGTAAGAGATCAAAGAAAAATCCCCACTTTCTAATCTCTTAGAGAGGTCATTTATCTTGGTAGATGTGGTGACACCTACAACCTGCTTACCCTTTATCTTCTCGTTTTCTCCTTGCTTCTTCTTTGAACACTTATAATGACCATACTCATCATAGTTGAAACACTTCAACTTACTCAAGGCCTTCTTTTTCTTTCCCTTGATCCTCGTTGCAAGAGCCACATCATCATTATAAGCCTTCTTCTTTGGATGAAGATTCTCGTCTCATAATTATTCATGAATGAAGTCATTCCACAACCTGTTCCAATATGGAAGCTTCTCTTAGGTGACGATCCCTTTGATTAATGGCTTCCATATGTTGGTAAACCTCTTCAAAACAATCCTCACCATCTCATATCTCGAACCTGAGACAATGTAATTAGATAAGAAGTCACTCCTTAACCATCTATCATCTTGGTGGCCTTTAACTTGTCCTTCCATACCAACAACTATTTCTTGTTCTTATTCTGGAACAGATTCTAAAGATCTTTCCACATCTCATGGGCGGTGTTCTTCCCCAACATATGAGGTATCAAATAATCCTTAACACCATCTGTGATGATCAACTTGGCCTTCGTATCCATCTCTTCATATGCTTCCAGATCCTTAAGGTTAGTCAGTTTCTTGATCTCTTTCTTGGCAAAGTCCCAGATCTTGTTCACCATCGGAACCAACTTGATCCTTTCCTTCCATTGACTATAGTTGGACAACCCTTCCAACTTGTCCTCATATTGCAGACCAACTGAAAACTTCAACATTGTTATTCGTCCTTCAACAAAAATGTAACCAACTCCCTCTTGACCTATACTTTGTTGCGCACACTCTGATTCACTAGCCCTTCAAAGTAGTTCTGATACCATGTTGTTTCCCATGACACTATAAAATCTAGGTTAGGGTCTTATAATCTCTAACACAACCAACTCAAATTCCACAACAAACTACTTTACACAACAAGACTTATCAATCTATAATACAATTGTCTAGGGCTCTCGTACAAGGGATCATTTACCCTCATGCAATCACTAATGCAAGAATACAAACTAGGGTTTGGTTTCAACAACTATGAAAACCAATCTTCCCTAAACAATATACCAATTGACCTACTAGCTTATGTGTTAAATTTTCTTAGGGATATATTGTTCTTTGCTTTGATAATTGCATTTCATTATTTACATATTAAATTCACCCCACAACATCATAACATTATCTATATTTACAAAATTATTCAACAACATATGCAACTATATAGAAAGAAAATATCATCATCAATGCAGCGAAACGTAAAGGAACAATAGAAGAAAAGCATTCACACATAGAGATAGTAGGATTGATCAGAGACCAGTGAAATACCTACTACAGGGAAAACCCTTTCAAATTATTCTTCTTATTAGATTGTCATTGAATGATTTAGCAAAGAGAGAGTACAATGATCCATATATTCAACCATAAACCTATCCAACGAAATCAACTAAACAACATCCATGAGATGAATCCAACAATGCTAATAATCAAAACCCTGATTCAAAAGCCTATGATCAATTGTCACTGTCTTTGGTTAATTGGCAAACTTTGTGGTAAACTGTAAAACACAAACCCAAGTTCCCAACCACACGCGGAGAGTGATTTGCATACAACTAAAACCCTCCAACCACACTCATGAGCCTACATGCTTGTGATTGCGATTGAAATTTTCCTAAAGAATGCCTGCAGATGGAAACCAAAACCCTAAAGAAATAAGGATGATCATGATTATGATAATGTCCAAATGAGGTTGAGGTCACTTGTATTTATAGCCTTCTAAGGTTGTCCATTTCCCTGTTAGGGTCAACCTGTCCTTTTGTTCACATGTGGCCTCTAATTCAAAAATACACTTTCCCTTGTCTAGATTGAGCGCTTCACTAGCTAAAATTGGTCCTCTCGAAAAGAGGAATCTCGTCCCATGGTTGGAATTTATCACTAAGCTTCCAAATTAACACTCCCTCTCAGCTAGGGAGAAATTCCAACTACATTATGTAATCATCAAATGTATCATGCCATCAAATCATATCCAATCTCAACTATCTCGGCATCAAATGATGTCACTGCTTATCTAGGCTCATCTCTGCTTATCCCTACTTATATCTTAATTGTATTTGCTCATATTCTGAACATTCTTGAATCTAAAAGAATAATAAGTTGACATTAGAGGGAAGCTTAATCTACCACCCTCAATTCACATCAATGACATCAAAGAGCTTGTCTTAATCCGAAACAACATCAGGGAGCACATCTCAACCTGAAACAACATCGGGGAGCTCCATCTCAACTGAGAATCCATTGACAATGAGGAAGGTCCTATGGGACACTCTCACCCCAAGTCATCTCATAGGGGAGCAAGCATATTCCACCCTATGTTGAGAAATAGGAATCATAGCATAGGGGAGAAAACATATTCCACCCTATGTCGATCAAAAATATCTCATCCATCATATTTCCCATTGATCTCCCCATAATTACCCTCAAGAGTCATGTGGTAGAACACCTGCATCATAATCAATTTGGGTTGTACACCTCCAATCACTCTCTCAACTCATTGGCCAAACGGGGAGCAATATTCCCAGCAAGCCCAACTTGTGGGTATAATGCCAACTGGGGTATACTCTGCATAGACCAAGATAGGGGAGCAACATCTTCGACCCTATGGGTAACATATAGGGGTGATACCCTATTATCCAAAGATTCCTCAACCCCATGAGCCCTCTACCTCAATTCCTCACCCTGGGAGCTTAGATGGGGGGGGGGGGAGTTGACTCAATGTCCTCGATCAGTCCTGTTCTCTGTAGATCAGAAACATATCAATGTGCTCATATCTAGTGTCGAATTAAACAACTCACTAAGGAGTTCAATCATAGTGTCTCAATAGAAGCAATCTCTTGTTCATGCAGTACATCAAATCAAATATTATATTAGAAAAAATATATATCACAAAAGGATACCTTATTCATCCTCCCTCTCACAGAGGCAGCAACCACAAGCCAAAGCTTGTCTCGTACAACAACACTGCCTCACCATATGAAGATATCTTAGTCCCAGCTAGATACAGGATTCTCTGTCAATCAGATCCCACTCTTTATTATTGTAATGTATCACTATCACATCCAGAACCTATTCAAAATAGTTCTCACAACTAGTCATGCTAGCAACACCATATTCAACCTTGGTTATGCTTAAAGCTACAAACTTCTCATCCAAAATATCATGGTAGATATCATACTAAGACAACACCTATATGTGCTCTTCTCATCAATATTGATCAACATTAGTACATTCATGCAGTCATATATTATAGGAAGAATATCTCAAACCAAAAATTGATCGTCCCATGCTCTTATCTCAAAGTGTGTTTGGCAGCAACTTAATGTGTATGAAGTGGCTCAATCATGAGTTGAATCAAATTGTTCTATGCAAAACATATAATTACGGATGGGTGTTCACACAAAACATCAATGCTTCAATCAACTATATGTTTCTAAGTCGGGCTCAACAATATCATTGCATAACTTCTTGAAATTCAATCGAAGTGTCCAAGGATTTACATTTCCACTTTCCAAAAACTCTTCAATAGCTTCATGATATAGATTTTCTTTTCCAAATTTTAGAAAGTAATTCATCATGCCATGATTCTTCATTTCGAACTTCAGAGACCAATTCGCTCTTAATTTTATCATTATAGGCTCGCTACCTATCAAGTATATACCATCAACATATAAAACCAAAATTAAAGGCATACCTTGGACCAATTTGAAGTAGAGGTTTGGATTGGCACATCTTCCTGGATTAACCAGGTAGATATCACTGTGGACATACCAGGCTCAGAGAGCTTTCTTTAAAACATACCATGTTATCTACAAAAATTATACTGATCAAACCAATATACTCAGCCTCACACAAATCAACATTATCCAATAAAATCAACTGAGTTAGCTTATCAAGCCTTAGATGCCATATCAAAACTAATATCAAAGGCATACTAGTTTCTGCCAATATCAATGTAACAAACTCTTTGGATTAGATGTCAAGTAGAGCTCACATGCAAATACCAAGTTATGACTTTATCTATTGTTATGTCAAGCAATTGTTATTAAGTAATATCAAACTCCATCCGACCATCCATATAATCATAATATGAATTATTTTTGTCATTATACATCAAGAATAATTCATATAAGTTTCATACATTCATTATCAGATTATTGCATACTGAATCAAAACTTTTTATACTTCAATCAATGCACCAAACCCAATGATTCCAATACATAATCACTTTGGATACCAATTAGTCATTGAAAGTTATTATGCCTACATAACATTGTCATCAAGAAAAATCACCAGTTATCAAATCAAAACCCTAATTTGTTATCATTATGAATTCAATTAATCCATAAACCAAAACATATCTATGAACTATCAAACATCATGTCAAAAATCCAATACTTCTCATCTCTATTAAACCAATAAGCCAAATCTTGTCAAACCCTTGCAACTGTTATCAATTACTGTCATATACTAGCTTTAATGATCAATTCAAGGCAAACAACATATTGATATGCATATTTTAGTCCCCTACAAACACAAGATTAGCCATGACATTCATATTCTATATAATAATACAAACATTATGTGGATCTTAACAAATTCCCTACTCATAGAACTTTCCATCATATGTTCCGTGTTTGTAGGACTATCATACACCTAGTGCATTCCTAATTTCATGCATAAGGTTCTGGATTTTGTGTCCTACAGGCTCAACCACACTCATAGGCCTTCTTCCATGTGGTTGGGAGGCTTATAACCACACCCTTAAGCATTTCTCCTGACGGTTGGGGCTTAGACTAGGAGAAACCTTCTCTTATCAGACCAGAACTTGTTGTAGACTAACAACATCATATACTTGAAAAATATTACTTCGACAATAAATAATTTTTTAGACATTTAATGCAAATGATAATATGTGAATGGATCATGTGGAGAGTTTCTCCCTCTTAATAAGAAGCCACTTCAATCATCATCATTTAAAACATCAACCTGTCTATCATAATAATGTCATGCATCATAAGAACTGTTAGACCATGAAATCACACTATATCAGGTTCTAAAACATATATTTATCATGGTCATAACAAGTTAGCATAAACTACTTCATCATCACAAATGAACATGACATCAAACTTTCATCAAGGGTTAGATTCATATGATTAAGGAATCTGACAAGTGTGTCATTATACTTCAAAGATTATAATCACTACATCACTTCTTTTACATTTATTCAATCATTAAGTCAGGACATTCAATTTTACCATATTGTCAAAATTACTAAGCCGAGTTCAACAAGGATATCTTGAGCAATAATATTATTATTACACTTTTATCATCAAGGTTACCATGCTTGTTACAAGCCTTATCAATAGTATCATATATTAGAATCAGTGTGCTAGCCTTCTTTATGGGATTAGGAAATCCATCATGTCTAAAATGAAAGATGCTTGCCAAATATCAAGAGCACCACTACATATCACATGTACCATAAAACAAACTTTCTCTCATATGCATATATGAGTCATTCATGAAGGTGAAATTCCCATCATACCTTAGGGCTTACCTTGCCATCCAATATTGCAGTTGAAACATAGTTGTTACACATCATTTTGTCACCATTAGACAAATGACTGCCAATCCGGATCTCTCGCTATCCGATGAAGCATTCTAAAGCAATCCCCTACAATTTCAGAAGCAAAATAATCCCAAAGATAACAAGAATCCTAGATTACATTGCTTAAAAACCTATTTTCAAGCAGTTATGTACTCTCCTAGCCACAACCTACACAAACACAATTATGATCATTATGTCTTGCACAATATTACGCTCTATTATCCACTAAAAAGTGTACAAGCCTCTTCACATAGGTGAAAAATAAAAAGTATTTTCTAGAAGCTTTGTTGGAGGAATATTTCCCAACTACAGGCCTCGAGCCCCTACTTACCTGGGCCTCATCCTTTAGCTCATGGATCAAAATCTCTCTCTTTGTGGAACCCTAATCCCTCTCTTTATGGATCTCAAACCTCCTCCTCTTTGCATATAAATTTAGCACAGACTAGAGAGAAAAGGAGGACTTTGGAATTTAAACTTATGTTGTCAAATTGAGGCTAGAAACTTGTCATTTAAGGGAGGATTGGATACTATTAGAAGGAGGTTCGCAACATCAAGGCTAAGGTTGTATTTCTCCTTTTCATTCAATTATAATAAAAAAGAGTGTTTCTTTCTCACTATATTTTTCAATGGAGCTAATGTATTGTGTGTTTACTTCTATTTTTACCTTAATAATGATATTAGGTACTAGTCTCCCTGATCACTAGTATGGGTTTTGTTAAGTCATTTATCTATCATATGCCTTTGATCTTTTGTTATTATTGTGTTTGTAGGTCTGGATTCTGAGCATTGGAAAGTTGAATCAAACCATAACGAGGATCTTCATCAAGCATTTCAATTGAAAGGTATGGATTTCATATTCCAACACTCTTTCTTATGATTCAAAATGAATGAACTCGAGGAAATATTTACTATTTTGTTTGTTTGTTACTATATTCAACCACTGAATCTAGGGAGATCTTGTCTTATCTGCAAGACGATATTTTGTCTGCCTAACAATAACAGTGAAACAATACACCATACATACCTTTTATTATTCAAATACCTGTGCACCTTGACATTGGCAACAAGAACACTTTGTCAACTTTTCATCAAGCGCCTCTTTCCTTTTCCAACACTGGCTCTTGCACTAGCTATATTTTTCCTACACCTCAAATGATTCTCAAGAATGATTCACTTATCACATCTCATTAGGAGGTTAGAAGTATCCAAATACTCAAATATGCATGCAAGAAGTATAATCAATGATCAAATTAATAAATCTTAAACAAAAGTAAAGAAATGAAGAAGTAACATAAATAAAAAAAGTACTTATCTTTAATGAGAGGTGATCATCTCCCTCTTCAACCAACCTTCAAGAGTCATTATTGTCCGTTGTCCATATAGTATTGTTGCCTTCATTATATTTCAACCAACTTCATCGACAACCAGGCCTAATTGAGACTATCCCATCTTGTGCTACATCAAACCTGTCACAAGTGTTAGAATATCTTCACATTTATTATGTTAGGGTTTTTAGATTGCATGTCTCAAATCATTGTCATAATCCATGGTTTCTTCCAAACCCTAACCTCTTAATATACATCAAACCCTAATAACAAAATTTCCTAGGGTTTCCTTCAAACCCTAGTATTATTTTAGGTCTCCACCATCTTCTCTTGCTTCCAACAAAGGTGCCTTCATAGGAGTGATCTTCAATGAATTTTCTAATACCATGTTAAATTTTCTTAAGGTTATATTGTTCTTTTCTTTGATAATTTCATTTCATTATTTACATGTTAAATTCACCCCACAACTATATAAAATTATCTAGATTTATAACTTCATTCAACAACATATGCAACTAAATAGAAAGAAGAATATCATCATCAATGCAGCATAATAGAAAGGTACAATAATAGAAAAGCATTCACACGAAGAGACACCAGGATTGGTTGGAGACGAGGGATAAACCCACTACGGGGAAAACCCTTTCAAATTCTTATTCTTATTAGATTTTCATTGAATGATTCAACAAAGAGAGAGTATAATGATCCTGTACAAACCAATCTCCACGACCCAACCTTATACTTGTGTGAGCCAAACCCAAAGAAAGAAGAATGATCATGATGATGATAATGTCCAACTCAGGTTGAGGTCACTTTTATTTATAGGCTTCCAAGAGTGTCCAATTTCCTATTAGGTTCGACCTGTCCTTTTGTGCACATATGGGCTTTAATTCAAAAATACACTTTCCCTTATCAAAATTGGTCCTATCGAAAAGAGGAATCTCGTCCCATGGTTGGAATTTGTCACTGAGCTACCAAATTAACATGATATAGTCCACTTTACAGCTCCACTTGGTCGTACTCTAAACAAATTTGTTGGTCCTTCTACTCCCAATCTATAACAACACCAAATTACTTCTATCAATGAATCCTTCTCCTTTAGATCATTGAACATGGCTCACCAATCTTCCCTCTAGCTGATCATTAGTCCATCAACGAATCAACACAAAGGGTTTTCTTGTGAGTTGTTCACAACTCTGTTTGTGAACAACTCTTTAGCTTCTAAATATTGATCCTTAGTCCTTCAAGGATGCAACCCTTTGGGACTTCTTCCAACTATTTCCTTCCTATGCTTCTCCAATGAAGACAATCTTATGGAATGGAGGGTTGCCCACTACCACTGTCAAACTTCCTTCTCCAATAATCAACTTAGGGTTGATTCATAAGCCTACTTGGTTTCCCTTATTCCTCCAAGAAACACACCCTTATGCTTCACTTTATCTTCCCTTCTTACAACTATCAAATTCCTTCTTAACAAACTGATCTAGGGCTTCAACGACACCTTGTTGCTTCCCTCCAGACAAACCTTCAGATGCCCAAACAAACTATCCTAACTAGGACTCCATCCACTAGCAACAAAATCAACTTGAAGACACCATGCATCATACTTTTTTACAATTTTATGGGTATGTGCATCTATTGAAGCTTCGTGGCCCGGTTAGGGCTTATGACTACACGTCAGCCCTAGCTTTCTACTCCAAAAACCTCTTTTCAAGTTGTGGTCCTCGCCCCTTTCCAAGATCCTTCCATGCACTATATTCTTCGAACTGATATGGCACCTGTTTAGGCCTTTCGACCCCTCCAAATTAAGGACTAAAGGACCCTCAACCCTCCTGCAAAACACATAGATAATATGGCATGATTTCATAGGCTTGTTCCACACACAAAAAACCCAAAATGTCTCTTTAAATACTGAACCTGCTCCTCTATTTGAATCTTCCTAAACAATCACAGAAAACAACCAAACCATGGTCTCCTTTTCTTCTTCACTAGGATTCAAATGTCTGCGGCCTATTTCAGATGGGTCTTCCTTATGATTCATTGCACTTGGATGTGATATGAAGCTTCTCCTCATCTTCTATTTATATGCTTATCTATGGTTAATGACTAGCCCATCCAAAGGTATCCTCAAGTCAAGGCCGACTTGAATCTCCAACCAATTAGCCCACATGAAACACAAAATTATTTTCTCCACAATGACAAGGGCTCTCTTGGTGCTTGGAGCAACCCCTTGCTCCTCTAAGGGTGCTCTATCATCTCCAAGTGCCAAGTGATCAAAACTCTCCCTGGATTTGGGCCCACTCCTTTGGGTAAAAAACCCTAACCTTGGGTACTTAACCCAAAAAGCCCTTTTGTGGTGCCAATTCCTCCACAACCCTATACCCTAGGGTTTGAAGTACCTCCTAAGCTATCAAACTCAACAAAGTTGAAGTTGGAAGGTTCCCTTATTAAGAAGTGGTGTAATTTTGTTGGACGACTGAGATCAAATCATATTAAGTTGAATAAATAGGATCTTGACTCTATTTTCTAGTCCAAAAATTCTATTAGGAGATTATCTGGCCAAGTTGGGCTACAAGGCTCTTCCTAAGGATGATCTTGTGGTTCACTCGTTATAGTGGTGGGATAATTCATGTAAGTTGCATGACCCATAAAGATAAAATATCATTGTTTGAATTTCCATAAGAAATAATTTGTTAACTTGGGATAAGGGGATAATGCAAGGTTAGGTTGGTCCCAACAAATCTACATTATGTAAATAAGAGGTTGAATATATATATGGCACCTTCTCTTCTCTTTCCCATTTGTAGGATAGGTGTGGTTCCTATTAGCCAAAAAATGCAACCCTAAATCTTTTTGGAATATGGAAACACTTTTCCTACGCATTTGGGATTGGATGATGGATGTTGTAGTGAGTAGTTATTTCTCTTTTCCATGTCACTTTGTATATTTCATTTGGTGGGTGCACAACATGGCCATGTTATAGGACAATCTCTTTCTAGCACACGTGGTTGTTGATTTGATCAAGAAAAATCTAAGGAATTTAAATGTGATCTAAAGAGGAAGAAAGTAAGGGTGCATGATATACGAGTTTTGGATTATGATATCCCTTGGATATTTTTTGATTGCTCCAACCAAGGAATTCCCCTAATATGTGGAGTTGTTGTTATCCTATATGTTACTCACTATCATTATTATCATGTTAGATATGCTCTAGGATCTGGATCTAACACCAATGTAGAAATAATTTCTTTATATACACTACTCCACTTCACAAAATCTTATGGTTTCAACCACCACTAGGTGTTATAGGATTCCCAAGTAAGCATAGACTGGGTTTTTAGTAAAACCAAAGTGGCTTCAACTCACCTTCAATAATTGCCATTCCAAATCATCAATCTCATTCAAGTAATAGTTCGTTTATCCTTCTCTCATATATTTTGTGAGTTAAACCAATAAGAAGACAAGATATCGAAAAAAGCTTTGGAAAGTACCTCGAGTCAATTTTTCTATTTATGAGTACTATGATTGGAAAGGTCTTGAGGGCATGGAGTCCCTTTTCTAGTATCGTATTTTTAGTCAGCAAGGTAAATGTTTTAACTATGCTCCTTTGTTGATGAAATGTTTTGAATGGGAGGTACATCTCTTGAATCTATATAAACTACCCGGTTGAGGATAATATATTTCAATGGTTTGTAGGTAGGTTTTGTTTGGCATGGTAAAGTGAACAAATCTGAAGTTGGATGGAACTATTTTTTTATGAGTCCTTTGGATAGACTATATGTATAATATTTTTTGGAATATAAAGTTTGATTCCAATAATTGGTTTAACCATTAAACCAATGACTAGTTATATTAACCAATAACTATTCCCAACATACAAAACTCAAACCATCACTAACATACAAATCATTTCACCATGAATACAATCATTTCAAATGAACATAATCATTTAGAGTGGTACATTTCTTTGGGAATAAATATTGCTTGAAGCACTCACTACTAAAGTTCAGCAATAGCCACAACAAATAATTCAATTACCAAACACTACCTATAATGCACCTTCATTGAATCACCAATGGCTCATTCACAATAGTAAGTTTCTAAACAAAAAAAATTAAACAACAATCACACCACTAGTAGAATTGTTGTTCAAGAAACACCAATGGCTCATTCACAATAGTAAGTTTCTAAACAAAAAAAAAAATTAAACAAAAATCACGCCACTAGTAGAATTGTTGTTCGAGAAACCCCATGTTGTAACACATTTACAACTTGCCCAAATCATTTGACACCAAAGCTTACCTTAACTGTTATCAGGGATGAATACTTTTCCTTCTTTGAGTGAGGCCACATGGAATGATGAACCATGTCTATACTTCATCTAAAATTGATTATAAGACATGGTACAACACAATCCTACCAATATTATGGTAACTTCTTTTCTTGTAATTCAATATATAAAGGTTGCATAACATGCCTAATATTTTTTTAGAGTATATTGTTTTTCTATTTAATATTAAAGTTAGGTTTTAATGTAAATTCATCTTAGTTTGAAAAAGGAAAATGATGCACTAAACAAAATATATATGAGTGTATGTTAATTGTATATTTTAAAATATTTTGGAAAATGAACATGTATGAGCAAAGTCAAATGGTTAACTTTTCTCATACGTGTATGAGCATAATAATAATAATTATGTCGTAAGGCGTTCCCTCCAAGAAGAACTCCCCTAGCCGCCACTGTTTACCACTTTTCACCCTTAGATCCATTGTTAGACGATTGAGGAATGGTCCGTCGTAAGAAAAAAAAAAAAAAACAAAAACAAAAACAAAACAAACAGTTACAACAATCCTCAGTAAGTTGTCATCCATTCAAGCATTACAGATTATTCAATAGAAATGCGTTTAGATTTTTTAATTATTGATTATTTAATGAACAGGTAATTGCTAAAGTGGGAGGAATCAAGATCATTGCCATTAAATATCATCATAATGACGGTGAACTAACATCTTTTTCCTACAAGAAAAGGAGGAAGTTGCAACGACTTGATATGACAAAGTTGCAAATTCTTGATATTGAAGATGGTCACTTGGAACTCTTTTTGAGAAGGGTGCAATTCTCAAATCTCATATGGATCCGCTGAAGGAAGTGTTGCTCCTCTTCCTTGCCTTCATGGATTCCTTTGAAGAAGTTAAGGGTTTTAGAAGTGCATGGAATAAGTTAGAAATAGTGTGGGAAAGCAAATCACAAGTAAAGTTGTGTGTCTGTTTCTCAATGTTATGAGTTAAAAGAGCCTCTAGGCTTGAATAGTTTCAGACATTTAGTTGTTGGATAGAACTAGATGAAGTGCTACTTAGCGTCATGCATTTGAAAGATTTTGGATGTGTTGTGGGTGTTTGAATGTGTGAAACTGAATATCTTATGGGGTTGTACCTGCTAACAAACCTTGCAATATTGTAAGTTATAGGTCAACTGATGAGAGCGTTTTGGGTTCGATTCCAGGGGCTACTGTGGAGTATGTTCCTAAAATCGGATGATACTTTTTATTTTATTCTTTAAAAACCATTGTCCTTCCCCTAATAGCCATCTTTATCACAAGAAGGTATAGTTTGCATGAATTTCAATATTTGTTTTCCACGTAGTTTTTTAGGATTGTGTGTGGACTAACAAACTTCAAGCTTTATTCACCTTGTAGGCAAATGGAAGTTGTAGTGGTTCATTTGGATGGAGAAATGCATATATTGGTCAAATTTTTCTTCATTGTCATGGCTCCCATACATCTTATCATACATTTATTTTGTCATAAGTTAGAAACAGTGTGGGAAAGCGAATCACGGGTAAGGTTGTGTGTTGCACCATAGTTTCCCAAATGACTTCCCAGGGTTTTGTTAATGGGAATTATTTATTTAAATATAATTTTTTGTTGTTAAAACAAGTAAACATTTTGTAGGTACCTTTGCAGTTGCGAGAGTTAAAGATTGAAGCTTGCCTTTTAGAGTTTCCAAAGTACATAGGGAGGTTGAAATATATCAAACGAATTTACCTTTAAGGAGAGAATACTATGAAAACATAGATGAATTTTGCAATCTACCTTCGTTGAAGGCCTTGGTGTTAAGAGGATGGTAAAAAATGAAGTCATTGTCGCATTCCTTTGGTACTTTAACAAATCTCCAACAGATCAATCTATCTGGCTCTAGCAAATTGGAGAGGCTTCCAAATTTGTTCTGGAATTTAATAAGGCTTAAAAATTTGTTCTGGAATTTAATAAGGCTTAAAAATCTTAGTCCATATGCTTGTTCTAATCTAACAATTTCCACTGAAACATATGAAATATTAGCACGCTTGAAAATGTGAATCTTTGCTTGTAATAGTATTTTGAAGTAAAATAACTTCAGAAGTTTTTATGACTTAAAATTTTTAACAATTTTATAAAAAATTAATATTTTAACAATGACATAGTGATAGTAAAATTGATAGATAATGTGATTCATATTTATTTCATTTATTTTATTTTTTTATAAAATTAAACATTTATTATAATACCTATATTAATTATAAATGTTTTAATATTATCATTAATATTTAAGAATGAATTTTTTTACATTATTTATAATATTTTGTATAGTTATTTAAAAAAAAATAAGTTAATTTTTTTTTAAATAATAACTTTTATACTGTTTTGTATTATTTTGAAGATAAATTGCATGTACAAGTTGGAGCATTTATTTTGAAACTTCACGCCGAATACATCAAGCAAATGAAGAAGCAATCTGTTCCATAAGCTATCTTTAACCTCGTAGACATTAAAATAATTTCTTCTTTCTCCGAAAACACTTCAAAAACAACCCAAAATGTCATTGATGTTTTTAGCATAAGTTTGATCCTTTAAGAAAAATCATGTATAATACACATGGTGAGTTAACCGATTATTCTTTCTATCTGAAGGCATATTAACAAACTATATATTTGTGTAGGTAAATAAAGACGATACTATTTCCACGAATTTTAAAATGTAAAGAAGATATTTCAAATGTTTCTACATTTTGATACGGCTGATCGGAATTAATACCTAGTATACTAACAAACAGATTACTACGATGCCACTCTTTGAACGCAAGCCAATCTTTTAAATACCTACATGGTTACATGATTTGGCATGGAAAAGGTTTTGCAAATTGCCTTTTATGAAATGTTAGTGGTTAAAATTAACATTGTGAATTCCTTTTTCATATCTGGAATTTTACAGCAAAACATTAATACTGTTATTTTTTAATTATTTAAAAAAAAAAATATTAATGATAAAATTAAAGTTTTATGGTATTCTTTATATGAAAATTTTCACTGTATCATCAAGATTGGGAATGTACAATGTGATTGCCTTTCTAGCTTAGTTAAATTATAATTAGCATGAACAATAACATTTTGTTATAATGCATTTTTTCAAGAGATATTAGGTTCAATGTATTTATCTTACATGTAGCATATTCTTACTATTGTTGTCATGTTATATATAAATTATTAAAGAATTATTTATGATATATGTTACCACTCAAATCAGCAAACTAGCAGGGGACCTAAAAGGGGTTTTTGAGAGGGCAACTACTAGGTTGAGGTCAACGGTGGAGGCTTAGCCCATTGTCACCACAGTTACGTTTCCCTGATCTTTACGGACTTTCACCGATGGGAGGAGTCTTGGTAGTGTAGGGATCACTTGTAAAGTATATGTCAATTGATAGGTGGAAAGTGACCCTGTAAACCCTTTCCCAAGGATGGAGTGAAGAATGGAACTTGCTTGCTCTTTAAGCAAGGGACTTGGTCCTCTAGGGGTAAGGGGTGAGGATTGGAGGGTTGAGGGAGAAGGAATAGGCTTGTAGATGAGGTTCTCAATCCCTATAATCCTTAGGAAACTTGGATTCCCAAATGGTCCTTGACAAATAATCTTTATTGAGAAGTGGGACAACACGGGGCCAAGTGGACCCAGTCCAGGTTCGGGGATGGAATGTGGCAACCAATGATGTTCCTATCCTGGACAAGGTGAAAGGAAAGGACCAAACAAGAATAATTACTTCAAAATATTGAATTGATCCTGTTGAGGTCTAGCCTTGGGGATGCCTAGGCAAAATTTGATCCTAGAGCTAGGGCTTGGGATTCCCGAAGATTTCACCATTAGAATTGCCTCAAATTTCGAGGAGAGGGTGGGGACCCACTAACGCAGCAGACGGTAGGAGATCGAAATTTTTCCTTGGGTCAATTCTCAGGAAATTGATGCCCTATGTGACCTAATGGGGCTAGACCTAGGGGAAAAGGGTAAAAAGAGGGTTAAAATGATCACCCTTTTTTAGGGATCAATGCCTACTTCACTTGGGGATATGGAGTCAAGGATGATGATGACTAAGAACTTGGTTTCTTGATCAAGGAGGCTCGAAAAGTCAACTTCATCCAATGTTGAGAGAAAGAAAAGAAAAGTGACCTTCAAACATTTATATTTTAAAGCAAATGATGCAAGCTTATCTAGACAAATAATCTCTAGGACATTTCATTCATATAACATTGGCCCATACATTAAATTAGCTAAAACATGCTTAATTCTACATTTCAATTACGCAACAACTACCCTTAATTTTAGTAGTATGCAACAACACGAATAACAATGTCAAAATTTACTTACAACGTTATAGAATATATCCAACCAACATTTTGTTTGCAAGACAAAGCTCCAAGACAAGAAAAATAACCCAAATCCATTCATCAAAATTTATCCATCTCCAAAAAATATCCTCCAACGAAAAAATGTGAAGTTCTCTATGATTAGAGAGATCCCAAGTCAAGTGATGATTCAAATGAATGTATCTAACATCAATATATAGCCTCCTAAGGATTTTGAATTAGCCTATGGGTCTACATTAGCCCCTAATGATAAAATAATGTGCAAATAAAACCCCTATTGGTGACAAGCCCACCAAACTAGCTCACAAGTGTAAAAAATAAGCCCCATAAGGGGCCAAATAATAATGTGTACATGTCATGGGGCCCTCCAAAGGCCTAATAATGTCCTGAAGTGCCATACTGAGGAATAAATTCCTCAGAATATGATGGACAAGGGAGTGTCCCCTTGTTCTCCAAGTAGTAGACCTGTGGTTCTCCCACTGGGTCTGAGGGCACATAAATGACCCCATGGGTCTCCATATGAATCGGAGATGCTTGTAGATCCTCTGCAAGGGGTCTGGGTGGTGGAATGAATGATTTCATGACATCGTACAAGTCCTGGGACACCTTCCAAGTGTGTGGGGCTCTTGTGGGGGCCTGCTGGGCATAATTTACCAAGCATATCACCATCGTCCCAAAAGTGGATCACTAGTAGTCTCTGAGCATCAATGAAGATCCGTGGAGTGTTATTCATTGTTGTGGAGGCCAATGGCTCTCTATGCACACCCTATATGTGCCTATGTAGACCTCTAGGGGTTAGGATCTCATATAGGGAGACCAAACGCAAATGGAAACCACCTGTAATCCTACATAAGATCCAATGCATCCCCTAGGCTTCCAGTACAACCAGTCATTAAAATAATTGGGTAAAAGAGTTTACAAATCATGGATAACGAAGTGGGCACTTCATAATGGCATGCCCTTCCGTAGTGGGCTTTGGCATGTGCTAGTGTCTCCAAGCTCCAAAGGGGTTTAACCAAGTACCTTATTAGGTGGTTTCAACCCTTAAATGGGATAGTATGTCCAGACACCCCTCTAATGGGGGTAGCAAGTGATAAATAAGTAGAATGGAGTAGGGAATGAGAGGGGCAATCCTGGGCCACATATTGGGGCATAGGGGTAGCTAGATAAGGGGAAGCCCACGCCTGGGTATGCAATGTGTAGGGGGGAGAAATCGTGGTACATGAGGTGCCTTGGCCTTGATTTTTCCACCCTTATTTATATGCATTTTTTTTCTTATGAATTTTCTTTAATTAACTGCTCGGGACTCAAAGGACAAGAGCATGATGTGTAGGATATAATAGTGATTACCCCTTTTGGGTAGGGTGGTTCATTGCCCTCCAGGGGTTGGGACAATCATGGGTTCCTGAATGATAAAGGAGGCTCGTCTAGGGCCTATGGAACGAGGGTGATGGCCATGGATTGGGATAGAGCTCATGCATTTTCTTTTTCCCACATGCTAATTATTTTGTCTCGACCATCTTTTGCATTTTGTGGTACAATTTCCTGTTAAATGTGGCCAGTTATGTTTTTTTCTTTTTCTTTTAATTGCTTCAACCTCTGGGGCATCATTCCAGGCCTAAACCAAGGTGGGGGCAAGGGGATAGGGAGGCTATCCCTATGTGGACCCATAATGGAATTGTGGACCTAGGTGGGAGAAATGATGAATGGGGTATAGTGAGTGGAAAGGGAGTAATGTATGCGGGTAAAGGAATGGGACCACGCACCCAAAGTCGAGGTTTCCCAAGTAGTACCACCCTAGAACCAAATGGTCAATAAAGGAGATCCCACAAGACTAAGATCCAAAGGTAACAACCAAAAGAGATCAAGGGGACAAGAGCACAAACTAAGACCACCATTTTCGCCAAATCCCCCCATCAATCGATACCCAGAAGTATCCATGACAAGTAAACCCAACACTTAATTACCAAATGATAAGACATACCATTAGATTCGGGAGGCCCACCCTCAAACATACGATCAATATAGGTGAGTGAGGGAACACATGGTTGGCTCATATGGCAGAGAAATGACACAACAAGCTAGTAGGAGACTGCAAGGGGTTGCTGGCTTTCGGTTGAGGCTCATCGTGGTGAAAATTTCTCCTGGGGATATCACCCACAAAGTGGTGGGTAACATTTGGCTCCAACCGGACGTGATCTCTCGAAGAAGTGGATGAGGATGCTCAAACGGGAGGTCACAAGAACTCCAACAATCTCTTGGTCACCGTAGACCTATTATTTGCACATTTCAAAGATCAAAACCACAGGACAACATGTTTTTCATGGTGTCTTATGATCACCCATGCTTAATGTTAGCCCATAAACAAACAATAAATAAAATAATGCATATATATATATATATATATATATATATATATATATATATATAGATCAAAGCCACGAGGCAACATGTTTTTCATGGTGTCTTATGATCACCCACACTTAATGTTAGCCCATAAACAAACCAGAAATATATATATATATATATATATATATATATATATATATTAGATGCAATCTAATCTATCATGAGAAACATCATATGCAGTTAGTTCTAATGCAAAAATCGTCATGCAATGCATCCTACCCTAACATACATGTGCTAATGCTAATGCTAAGTGTAATCATAAAGCCAGCGCAACCAACACGTCATCATATCAATATACATATGCCTGCTAGTATGACTACTCATGTAGAAAATCCCAAAGCGAATGGAAACCCAAACACATGGAGGATGTTGTGGGCAGGGGGTGGGAAAATATGATGCCCACACATGGATAATTATGTGAGAAGAGGTGAGAAAAGGATGTTATCTAGTTTGTGAGATCTTCTCTTGCAACCAAAATATAGAGATGTCAACAACCAAGCTCATAAAAGTTTGATGGATGGAAACCTCTTGCATATCACTTCCACCATTGTCCTTATCATTTATGTCATGGCTTATGGCCTTTATTGGGTTATGATTAGTGGGAAGGGGAGGCCAACAAGATGGAGGAACACAAGTAGGTTGCACATGATGATTAAACTGGAGAGGGGAGACTATGGAGTGATCAAAACCCTGAGGGTGCATCCAAGGATGAAAATTATAATCGACGAAGGGCTTTTCCTTGACACTATACTCGGGCAGGGGGAAGGGCTCATAGTTACTTGACATCATATGACCAGGGTGAGGAAATCACTTGATGAAGGCTTAAGATGATGACCAATAGGAAAAAGGGAGAAAAAAATATTGCATTCAACGAGTTGTGCTTTCCCAAAATCATAATCTAAAGGCTCAAGTGATTTGAACATAGAATCATACTGAAGAGAAGTGGGAGCCTTATCAATTTCCTTAGTATCAAAGACCGGGTCTCTCCTAAAAGGAAAATCGATCACTTCCAATTGCCCCTCTATATGCAAAGGAAAATGAAGACTCTTCTTCCCAAGGGAATCAATGGGTATGTCATCATAAATAACGCTTGAGGGGAAGGGAAGACCAATCTCATCCTCATCCTCCTTGTCGGTGTCGTAAATGGGAGCACAATAAAATTGAGGACCAACAATTTTCCATTTCTCCTTTTCAATGCAGAAATAATCTTCAATGTCATCTTTCAAGGGCCAAATGGCATCATCTCTCTCAAGGTTTTCAAAAGAGGATTTCTCAGGAGTAATATACTTGAGAAAGGGAAGGTCGGTCTCAATTTCAGTTTCCATAAATTCATCCTTCCCAACACATGTGTCCTCAAAATCATCATTTTCATCATGTGGACCCAAGGAGGACTTGTCTTCTTTCTCATTACCTAGATTCTTAATGTCTTGATGATGCTCGATGAAGGCTCCCTCTTGGATCCTTAATTCAGGGAGTACTTGAAAATGTATAAGAAATACCTCAACGAACTCTTCAATAGAGGAAATGCTCCTAGGTTCATGAACATGTAACCATGAGTTATGACGACCAAGTGACCCCATGAATAACAACATAAGGAGATCTTGGTGGACAACCTTCTCTTTTGAAGCATGTGCTTAAATATTTCTACATGGTCATTTGCGGAGATTGGATCACCATCAAACATGGGCACCCCATGTACCATCCTTCCCACGACATGATTAGGATGTCCAGGGATGGTAGCATTGTCCAAAGTGGGAAATTTACGAAAGAATGACAACCTATTTGAGGTATACATCAAACATATGTAGGAGTCACCAAGGTGAAATTAAAGATGCCTAGAAAAATGCTTGCCTCACCGTACAAGCATCGAGTTTAAAGTTCAATGAAGAACTAGGGCTTCATACTTCCAATGGAGTCGCCAAGATTGATATGTCAATATGTCGTATAGGGAAAAAAACACACGTTTCATATCCCCAGCAACGGCACAAGAAATGTTACCACTCAAACCAACAGGGGACCTAAAAGGGGTGCCTAATAGGGCAACTACTAGGTTAAGGGCAACGGTGGAGGCTTAACCCATTGTCACCACAACTAAGTCTCCCTGTTCTTTAAGTAGTTTCACCAATGGGAGGAGTCCCAACAATGCAGGGATCACTTGTAAAGTATATGTAAATGGATAGGTGGAAAGTGACCTTGTAAATCCTTTCCCAAGGATGGAGTGAAGGTTGGAACTTGCTTGCTCTTTAAGCAAGGGACTTGTTCCTCCAGGGGTAAGGGGTAAGGATTGGAGGGTTGAGGGAGAAGGAATAGGCTTATAGACGAGGTTCTCAATCCCTATAATCCTTGGGAAACTTGGATTCCCAAATGGTCCTTGACAAATAATATTTATTGAGAAGTGGGACCACACGGGGCCAAGTGGACCTAGTCCAGGTTGGGGGATGGAATGTAGCAACCAATGATGTTTTTATCCAGGACAAGGTGAAAGGAAAGGACCAAACAATAATATTTACTTCAAAATATTGAATTGATCCTGTTGAGGTCTAGCCTTGGGGATGCCTAGGAAAAATTCGATCCTAGAGCTAGGACTTGGGATTCCCGAAGATTCCACCGTTAGAACTGCCTCAAATTTAGTGGAGAGGGAGGGGACCCACCGATGCAGTAGCCTGTAGGAGATCAACATTTTTCCTTGGGTCAATTCCCGGTAAATTGATGCCCTATGTGACCTAATGGGGCTATACCTAGAGAAAAAGGGGAAAATGGTAAAAATATGGTTAAAATGATCACCCTTTTTGAGGGATCAGTGCCTAATTCACTTGGGGATATGGAATCAAGGATGATGATGAGTAAGAACTTGGGTTCTTGATCACAGAGGCTTGGAAAGTTAACTTTATCCAATGTTGAGAGAAAGAAAATAAAAGTGACCTTCAAACATTTATACTTTAAAGAAAATGATGCAAACTTATTGAGACAAATAATATCTAGGACATTTCATTCATATAACATCAGCCAATACATTAAATTAGCTAAAACATGCTTAACTCCACATTTCAATTATGCAACAACTAGCCCTAATTTTAGCAGTATGCAGCAACAAGAATAACAACATCAAAATCTACTTACAACATTATAGAATACATCCAACCATCATTTTCTTTGCAAGACAAAGCTCCAAGACAAGAAAAATAGCCCAAATCCGTATGTCAAAATTCATCCATCTCCAAAAAATATCCTCCATGGAAAAAATGCGAAGTTCTCTATGATTAGAGAGATCCCAAGTCAAGTGATGATCCAAATGAATGTATCTAACATCAATATATAGGCTACTAAGGAGTTCGAATTAGCCTATGGGCCTACATTAGCCCCTAATGATAAAACAATGTGCAAATAAAACCTAGTGACAAGCCCACCAAACTAGCTAAGAAGTGTAAAAATAAGCCTCACAAGGGGCCAAATAATAACATGTACATGTGGTGGGGCCCTCCAAAGGCCTAATAATGTCCCGAAGTACCATATTGAGGAATAAATTCCTCAGAATATGATGGACAAGGGGGTGGCCCCTTGTTCTCCAAGTAGTAGACCTGTGGTGCTCCCAGTGGGTTTGAGGGCACATAAATGATCCCATGGGTCTCCATATGAATCAAAGATGATTGTAGATCCGCCGCAAGGGTCTGCATGGTGGAATGAATGTTGCCATGACACTGTACAAGTCCTAGGACATCTGCCAACTGTGTGGGGCTCTCGTGGGGGCCTGCTAGGCATAATGTACCAAGCATGTCACCATCGCCCCAAAAGTGGATCACTAGTAGTATTTGAGCATCAATGAAGATCCGTGGAGTGTTGTCTGTTGTTGTGGAGCCCAATGGCTCTCTATGCACACCCTATATGTGCTAATGTAGACCTTTGGGGGTTAGGATCTCATATAGAGAGACCAAAACCAAATGGAAACCACTTGTAATCCTGCATAAGATCCAATGCGTCCCCTAGGCTTCCAGTACAACCAATCATTAAAATAGTCGAGTAAAAGAGTTTACAAATCATGGATAACAAAATGGACACTTCATAATGGCATGCCCTTCCGTAGTGGGCTTTGGCATGTGCTAGTGTCTCCAAGCTCCAAAATGGGTTAAACAAGTACCTTATTAGGTGGTTTCAGCCCTTAAAGGGGATAATATGATCAAGGTACATCCCTCTAATGGGGCTAGTAAGTGATAAATAAGTGGAATGGAGTAGGGAATGAGAGACATAATCCTGGGCCACATATTGGGGTATAGGGGAAACTAGATAAGGAGAAGCCCACATCTGGGTATGTAATGTGTAGGAGGGAGAAATCGTGGTATATGAGGTGCCCTGGCCTTAATTTTTCCACCCTTCTTTATATGCCTTTTTCCTTTTATGAATTTTCTTTAATTAACTACTCGGGGCTCAAACGACAAGAGCATGATGTGTAAGATATAGCAGTGATTACTCCTTTTGGATAGGGTTGTTTATTTCCCTCCAAGGGTAGGGACAATCATGGGTACCTGAATGATAAAGGAGGCTCATCTAGGGACTGTGGAACAAGGGTGATGGCCATGGATTGGGGTAGAGCTCATGCATTGGATTTTTCCCACATGCTAATTATTTTGTCCCGACCATCTTTTACCTTTTTTGGTACAATTTCCTATTAAATGTGACCAATTATGCTTTTTTCGTTTTCTTTCAATTGTTTCAACCTCTGGGCATAGGCCTGACCAAAGGTGGGGGCAAGGGGATAGGGAGGCTATCCCTATGTGGACCTAGAATGAAAATGTGGACCCAGGTGGGAGAAATGATGAATGGGGTTTAGTGAGTGGAAAAGGAGTAATATATGTGGGTAAATGAACGAGAACACACACCCAAAGTCGGGGTTTCCCAAGTGGTACCACCCTAAAACCAAATGGCCAATAAAGGAGATCCCACGGGACTAAGATCCAAAGGTAACAACCAAAAGAGATCAAGGGGACAGGAGCACAAACTAAGCCCACCCATTCCGCCAAATCCCCCCATCAATCTATACCTAGAAGTATCCATGATAAGTAAACCCAATACTCAGTTACCAAATGACAAGATATACCTTTAGATTCGGGAGGCCAACCTTCAAACATACGATCAATACAATGGCGTGAGGGAACACATCGCTGGCTCAGGTGGTATAGAAATGGCACAACGAGCTAGTAGGAGGTTGCAAGGGGTTGTTGGCTGTCGGCTGAGGCTCATCATGGAGAAAAATTTCTCCTGGAAATATCACCCACAAAGTGGTGGGTAATAATGCAGACATCAATACACGATTTTAGAAGATATTTTTCTTGTTTTTCATTTTTCCATTTATATATATTATATATAATTTTTAATTATTTATAATAAAAAATTTAATGTAAAATTAAAAAGTATATTTTTAATTATGATGTTACCGCTAGTGACATATGTATACACAATGGTGTATTTGTTTCCTCCCCGTACAATTTTTTTTTTCGATCTCTATTATGTACATTATAGTTTGGGCTTTTCAAGGTGGTGACATATGCCCGTTGCCACCACTATGGCTCAGGAGCCCAAGGTAATGTGTCATCCTTTACAAGATTCAATTGGCTAGAGACATAAATAAGCGATAGCAGGTGTAATTGATCAACATGGTTAATGAGTAACAATTCAGTGATGGCAACGCGTGAGAGCATCATATATAACGAAAATATCATACAAACTTCGACAATACCATATAGAATAAACACAGAACATAACACTTCAACAATACCCATAAAAAAAGAACCGCACATGTGTTTTCCGGTAAGAGTTCAATTAAAATAAATATTTTTTTGGAAATATAAAACAGGTTGCAGTGCCAAGATTTATAGGTTATAAACATATAAGTCCTCGAAAAGGCTATAGATGTATAAGTCCTGATTTGTAAATAGGTAATTTATACATTGAAAATATTTCATTTTACACCTCTTTGGGAGAGTTTTAATGTTTCTAGCTTCAAATATTCAAATGAGTAGTTAGGCATTTAATGTCCCAATACATGTCATATTTAAATCGATATTAAATTTGGAGTATTGGTATGTGATTTGGTTCATTTATCTTTTATGTTTAGTAGTTGTGCATTTACCATGCCAATGCATCGTATATATGGAATTGAGGCATGCAATGATAGTGGTGTTGTTGTATTGCAATGCATCGTGTATATGGAATTGAGGCATGCAATGATAGTGGTGTTGTTGCATTGCAAAATTTGCGATAGTGTTGTTTCTACATTTCTGCTTTAAGAAAAATTCATGTTGTTTAAAGTCTAGGGGTCAGTTAGAGTTTGCTTTCTTAGGCATAATAATCTTTTTGTGTTTATTTATAGGCCCCTGCTTGGTTAAATACATAGCCAAGTCTTGCAGAATATCATGTTGAATAAAGGAAAGCTCATGTTTTCTACCATAAAAGTTCAACATGGTACCTCTGTATAGTGAATTAAATTTTCTATGTCAGCTAAAAGAATTAATTTTTCAATTCTCAACTAAATATCCACTTCTCTCCTATCAAGCATTGTAAAGTTGTTATGTCAGTGACTAGATTTATTGATATATCTATTTTGTAGCTCTGCTTTAAACTAGTTCATGCAATGATAAATTTTGAATTTGTCATTTTGGGAAAAATCTTTGAATAAACCTCATGTGTCACAAACCAATCCAACTGCCCAAAAGAAGTTAAGGACAAGAAAAGACAAATCCAATCACCCTAAGAGAAAGTGGTTAAAGATTGTAAGATTTTGATCAAGTCAGACAATTCAATATTGAAAAAGGTATTTTTGATCAAATATTTGCTATTGGAACCTGAAAGAACATCTTTTAAGATTGAGAGGCAATCTATGTTGGAAAGCTTCTAGAATTTGTAAATTTGGCATAATGTAAATTATTTCTCTTTATCTTCTAGTTTCGAATGCCATTTTGTTTACTGCTTTTATATTAAGTGATCTTTTATATGTCATGATTCTTCTTGAATTTATGCCTTACGACGTTTTCTTTGCAACCTCTGGTGCAATTGCCAGTAATAATAATAATAACAATAACAAATTGTGATGAAATCTGGACAAAGATTCAATTTAGAAACTAAAACATTTACATGATGATTATACAAATTCTATCATACATACAACTAGTATTGCATCAATGACAATAAGTTGACAAACACATAAGAAATCACAATTGTCATCCTAAAGTTGTTGCACTGAGGGAAGTTTGTTGTTCATGTGTTCTGGATGACATATGTTGTGTCATCAAGTGTTTTAAGTGTGTGATTATAGTCAAGTCTTATCACTGTTCACATCAACTTCATCTATCTCACACTTAGCCAAATTTGAAAAAACTCCCAAACAAACAACTTAGCCTGATTCGACCCTCTTGAACTGCGCATTGTGTAGTCTCAACCCTCAAGCTGTAATCCTGCCTTTTGGCACTGTGCAATGTGTGGTTCCTACCTCCTAGGACTATTCACTGCACAAGCACAGTGCTCAAGCTCAGCCTCTGACCCAAAAAACTGCGCAATTTCTCCCTCCTACCCATGTGTTGTAATGGTTGCAATGTCCGTCACATCTTTGTGGACTATTCCGCTGGATGTTAGATGGATATCTCTTATTATGTGTGTTTCTACCAAAGTGGTACTATTACTTCTTTCTCAGAGGTTCACTTTCTTTACCCTCCACTGTAGAATAACCTTGACACACCTACAACCGAACACTCACCAGGCACACTTACTTGCTTTGAAGGCACACATGCGTTCCTCTCTCTTGCTGATAGTTAGAGCCAAGGCAAATATTTAAGAAAATGGTAATCGAGTTATATTCTGGATGGGGCTCCTATCCCAAATGGTGTGAGGTCTAATTGGGACCACATATCGGGGAGACCCCTTGAATGTTGGAAATTCCAGCACTCTCAACACGCTCCTACCAGATTTGTTGGGTAAAAGAAAAACACAAAAACTACTAACAAAATGCCAAAATTTCTCATGACTGAAAACTGGAAAGACCAATACAACCAAAAGGTCCCCGGGATGAGTACACAACCCACAAGCATCAATGTATAGGTGGATGGTTCAAGCCTATATATGGAGGAGCAGGGTGGGCAAGCTCCCCGTGAGTATGGAATTCAACATGTGCTATATTCCCCTCCAATTGCTATATGCACCCATCAAGTCTCCTTTGTCCCCCATGGAGTGATGTTAAGATCTTAATCATATCCCGTTTGTTCCTCTACAAGTCATTCATGAATTTATAAGTTCATTGCGGTCATCATGTCTATTGTGGTTCAATTGTTCTAGGATTGTTGTAACATGCTATAATTGTGCTTCCAAGGAGTCCAAAGAAGCAGGTAAAACAACATGTCCAAGTGATTGTACAAGGTTAGCGAATACCACCTCCTCAATCTCATCTTCTTGGTCCATTTCCCTCGACGTTTCTGCATCCGCGATACCATGCATTACATCCTGGCCTCATTGCCCTAGCTCCCTTCACACTTTGCCCCTTTGTCTTACCATATTCCCCTCTCCTCCTATCTATAGACCCCAATGCTCGACGTGTTGCATGGTTCGTTGGGTCAAAAGGTTTTGTGGCCTCCAACACCTAATAGAAAAGAACCACAATTGTGGTCTATGCACCACCGAGACTTTTGCTTGACGTTGTAACCACATGTCCCTACCTCTCGAATTCCCCAACAGAGGAGAGGTTTAGGGGTCAAAATGTTAAGACGCTAGCCATCCACCCAGATTGTGGCCAACCTGCCACTAGAAACCACCGTAACATAGAGCTAATCCTCCAGAAGAGTAAAAAGAACCCCACAAAAGGTATTCCATCCCTCTGTCAAGCCGACTCTAGTGGAAATTTGACACAGATTTCGGGCTTCCTCCTGCTCCCCAATGACTAACCTTAAATCGAGTATCAGACCAACTATACCACCAGTGTAAAAACAATAGTCTTTTCCAACTTACAAGCCTAGGCCAATCACAACATAGACAGACAACAACCAAAGACCCACCCACTGTTTAGCCGCCTTCTCATAGGAAGAATTCAAAAACACACTACATAAACATAGGGAGTTATCAATTAAGCTTACCAGGCTAGTTGGGTCTGGGCACTAGTCCCACGACTTGACTCCTGCGACCAACTGAGAAAGCTCCTTCCTGATATGTCCCAATTCACCTCGTGCTGAAGTCTCCGACTCTCTAGCTCTCCTGGGTTGCAAACTTGGTGCCATAATCTTTCGACATTGTAACCATGAAATCCAACAATGCAGTCAACATACAAATCCATTGAACGCCACAACCAAAGAAGTTTGCATAGGGTGGCAGCTTGCACACACATTTCTTCTCCGTTACCAACTTCACTACCACCCATACCCAAGACCATGAACAACAACCTTTCAATGCCTCTAGTGCATATACTAAGACAACCAACCACCTCGAAACTTTCATGAAGGAAGTGCATGTGCCCCACATGCCACCTGTTCATGGTTTCAGATTGCATAAAAGAGGCAAGTCACTTCACCAATCCACCCATTATTACTTTCAACCACCCCTATTGAGGTAATTTTCATTTTATTTATATAATAATCTATCAATATTTATTTAATTTAGAATTTCCATTCTAAATATTAAACAAATATATAATAACTAATTTTATTTCAAATAATTAAAAGAAATTTTAAATATTATATTAATTAAACAAATTTATAATATTTAATTCTAATTTAAATAATTTTTTTTAACAAACTAATTTAAATATTCACATTTAAAAATATAAAAGCAATAAATTCTCCCACTTTCTTTGAGTGATTCATTGTGAATAATTTGTTCGAGTGATTGATTTTGAATAACGAACAAGACGAGATAATCCATGAACATATATTATAACTTTTAGTAAAGATAAAATAATAATATTTTTTTTAAGCAAAGTCTTTCGATAGAAATCACATAAGAGAAATTTTTGGCCGAGTAGTTGGTTCATCATCAGGACCCTGATGATGCACCACACTTGTTGGTTCGAGTCTAGCAAAAATTTCTCTTATGTGATTTCTACCGAAAGACTTTGCTTAATTCATTATGGATCACAGAGGCTTGAATACAGAAATTATATAATTTCTTAAAAAGTTTTTTGTTTTTTGTTTTTTGTTTTTTTTTTTTAAATTTGATCTAAAATGATTTTGTTCCATAAATTTGAAGATTATTTTTACTTACATTAATTATTTAATATAACAAGATTATTTATATTAATTAAATTTATGATTCGATTAATATTTTTTTTAATTTATTTATTTTAAAAAAATAATATATAAAAATATTTTGATAATTTAAAATTAAAATTTATTTATTAACATTTACCTATATTATTGAATTTATAATTTTATAAAAATTTAAAATTAAAATTTATTTATTAAAATTTATTTTATTTTATTATTTATATATTTTATTTAATTTATATTTTATAATTTATATTTACATAAATTGTAAATTTAATTTAATTTAAGAGAGTGAGGATTTTTATAGTTGTTCATTTTCAAAATAGCATGTATAATAGATTTTGTAATATATTTAATATTTACAGTGGAGAATCTACCCTTATTAAAAATTAGAAAATAGAAAATAAAGTAATACTTTACTTTATCTTAATTAAATTTTATAAGTATTAAAATAAGTTTTATTTATATATATTAAGATAAATTAAGATATATATATATATAATATTTAATATACTTTATTTTTAAAATATATTTTATTTGGCATTTGAATTTAATCATAATAACTTTAAAAATATGATTAATGTACAAAAATATTAATATATAATATTAGATGAATATATTAAGTATGTTCCATGATTATTCTTTAAGATGGGTATGATTGTTAATATCGACAAGATTAAATTCATGGTAATTAAATCCAAAAGAAGGATTCCTCATAAATATTTAGGTATTGACATTTACCATCACATCAACTAGAACCATAACAATTGAGAACAATGATTATTGAAGGTTGGAAAACTTACTATGAGCTTGATTACAATTGTATGTCGACAAATATTTGGGTTTGGAATTAAAAAAAGTTCCTCTTGGAGACTCTCGTCACCCTCTTATTTTTTATGAGTGTGAGGTTTGGGGCTGTAGTATATCTAGAGAATCATGGAGAAAGATTGAGATGATCCAAAAACAAATTATAACTTACAACCTTAATATCCTACCCCATTCTCTTGATTGAAGCTAACCTTTCCCCCACTGAAAGCAACACTATGTTTAGGTATCTGATGTACAAGAAAACGTTGTACAACATGGAAACCAAATGGCTCCCCAAAATTGCGAGTCTACCTCTAGTTAAAACCCCCACCTTCGGCTCAAGCGAGGTTGACATAAGGATGCCCAGATGCCCATTTCTTGTTCGGCCATTGGAGGATAAATGATGAGATCATCTTGGAGAATAAGAATAATATTAAAAACACTATTACTTCCAAATTTAAGGATATGTTGTGGGATGATAAGGAGTTAGAGCGAAAAAGGAAGCTAAGGCATTATAAGGAGGTAATAAACTCCACTCTTGCTAAACATAATTATCAGTTTGCCTTGACTAATGCTAAGAAGAAAATGAATATTGCAAAGATAAAAACTAATTCTCATGAGCTTCAGAGTGAAACCGGGCATTGGTCTATCCCCAAAATACTTTGGGACGAAAGAATTTGCCCCCTTTGTGGGACTAAGAGAGTTGAAGATGAAAGACACTTTCTCTTGGATTGCTGACCCTTACCCACACCCATTCTGAATTTGCCACACTACCAACGTTCTTGAGTTGTTAAGTCATCAAAACTATAATGATCTTAGAACGATTCTCTCCTTTTTTTCTTATCATAGAAATAAAATATTAAAGAGTCTCAGTTAATTGCTTTCTTTCTTAATGTCTCATAGACCATATTGGTCTTGTTTGATAGACCATATTGGTCTTAGTGCATCACCATCACCATCACCATTGCCATCACCATCAAATTTTGTAGAAAAATAATAAAATTAGTGAAATTTTAGTATTCATGACTCTATTTACCATATTCCTTACATTTTCATTAGTAACAACCATATCATATATATACTCCTAAGAAGATGATACTACACAAATAAAATAAGATGAGCTAGGCATTTGCTGTTAAGTAGGTTTTCATTGAGATTTGAAAGTTCCCCTAGCCTCTACTTTGTAGCTTTGTTGCAAATATTTTTTACATGGAGATTTGAAAACTTGTCTCTATTTCTAAATCATAAATCATATACATATCATAGATTTATTTTTACAATCATTTGATTTAAAATGTTAATAATTTTTTTCTTTCTATATTGTAATTATAACTATTCAATTTAGGTTAAATTAATGCAATTACATAAACTAAACGAATAGTAAATATTAATAAACATCACTCTATAATAAACACAAAAATATTTATTGCATAATACATTTCATAATGTTAAAATTAAAAAATCACAAGACTAATTAATTTACAATTTTATTTTAAATTATTATTATATTTTTTATAATTAATTATTTTTATAATTAATAATAATAATTTAAACATTGTAACATGGCACCAGCTCAAACACAGGTAAAAAAGTACCAATAAAAATACATGTGAAAATTAATATAAAAATAAAAGCATAATAAGCATAATACTAATTAATATAGTACTTGATTCATAAAAATTCTTCCAAAAAATTCTTTATACAATTTTATAATGTTAAAAGTAATATAAAAATAAAAACATGATAAACATAAGACTAATTAATATAGTACTTATCTCATAATATGTTAAAATAATTTTATTATTATTAATAAAATTAAAAAATTATAAGACGAATTAAATTATAATTATAATTTTATATTATTATTATTATTATTATAAAATAATTAATATATAAGTTATATATATATATATTTGAAAAATACTAAACAAATTTTTATTCATGGAAATTTATCCTATTTTATTATAGAGATTTTTAATTTATAAATAAATTTTGTTATAATATAATGTGCCAATATTATCATTGATCAATACTACATGCTCAAAAAACTATAACTCATTTAATATGACACTTATTCATATGACAATTTTTTTAGTCAATCAATTTAATTAAAAAAACAAAAAATATAAATAAATATCAACTTTTTAATATGTGTAAAAATAAACTTAACATACTTCCCATTTCCCATTGTGTTATGGTGTGTCTAGAAATGGAGAAATTTAAAGATTTTTGAAGACACAAATATCTCCTTCAGCACTGTTTTGTTAAGCTTCTCCACTCTCTATGAATCGATCCAAAGATAGGACAAAGAGCTCTACAGGTTCATGGTTTGGAGCTGAAAGCAGGGCTTTTGTCGTGGGTGACCAGGGCTTCTATTGGCTTCTTACACCTGGGGAATCAGCTGGCCTGATCTTCTGCATTGTCAAGCTTCCTCCCACTAATGTGAACGGCAGTCGACTAAGATCTGAGTGATATCTCAGGCACCTCTCATTCGCCGTTTTTTGGTTATGGTTGTCAATTAGTCCATCCATCAGCATGTTTTGGCATTCTTATGTTTTATATGTGCTCCGTTTATCTCATATGCTTCTATACAGATGCCCAGTGGTTTTTATATAAGTCTCTCATTATCATGTAAAATCTGTTCAAATCTGTCTTTTTGAGTCTGGTCACCATTTTTATGGGAACCAAAACGCCTCTCTGTACTCTACAAGTCATGCTGCATATATTGCCTCAATATAATTATATCGCTTTTTCTTCTTCTTCAAAAAAAAAAACATACTTATTAACTTAATAATGATAATTAATATATATACATTAATAAATATTAAGTGAATTCAAATTCATTATCAAAATATATATACACATTAATAAATATTAAGTGAATTCAAATTCATCATCGTAGCTAATATACTTACACAAATATCACTGTAAAGTGGAAAGTGTGAAATTAAAATTAGGGGTAGAAAAGGTCAATGTGGATTGGCTATAGCGTGTTAAGTGTACGATGCAGTATTCATTTCACCATTTTATTTTAACTTTGAAAAATTAGAAAGTATATAATTAATATGTTGGTTAATTTTTTTATTTTAACTTTGAAAAAATTAAAAAGTATATAATTAATATGTTTGTCAATTCCAGGAATAAATGAATGATTTTAATGAAATTTAGAGGTCGAGGACAAGAGAATAATGATTTTAGTTCATTTTCATATTTAAAAGAATAATGATTTTAATTTTTTTTATGTCAGAGTTTTTTTTTGAGTTTTGACTAGAAAGCTAGCAGTTTGGTTGAGATGGTGTATGTTGTCAATTTTAGATTGTTTTTGTACTGCATACAGAGATTTTTATAGGCTGCACATTCCATAATAAATTGTCATTTGGTCTCCACCACATCTTTAACACAGAAAATTCAAGTTCTCTCTTCCCAAACTTTTTTAGGATCTTCCACTTACCACTCTCACATCTAAGGTGATGTGACCCTGTCCTCCACTGTGCCACTAGCACTCTTGTTTTTCCAACTAAGAGTCTCATATCTAAAGTGATGTGACTTTATCCTCCACTCTTCCACTAACACCCTTGCTTTTAGTTTAATAGCCGCTCTTAAATATGTTTTCTCACCATAATCAGAAATTGGATTGATTGAACTTTCATAAATATGTTTTCTTACCATGATCATAAATTGAATTGAATATGTTTTCTCACCCTGATGATAAATTGGATTGATTGAACTTTCAAGAAAACTAGGTCATTCATGCAACTTGAAGAATTTTAATGACCAAAACGTTCCAAGGGACCCGGAAATTAGAAGTCACCCTCCCATTTCGGCCTGACCAGAGCTAAAAAGCACCCTGATCTCACTTACACAAAAGCAGAAAAATATCAACCGTTGGATCGACGAGCCTGCCAAAAGCTAAAAAGCACCCTGATCTCACTTACACAAAAGCAGAAAAATATCAACCGTTGGATCGACGTGGGTAGCTGGTGAATGAAAATATGAGCCATACCTATTTAAATGCAACATAATGTAATGTTATGATCTCCTCGTTCGTCCAAATCAGGCGGACGCGCACTCTGTTTTGCCCTTCCCCTTCATCGCCTGTTGGGCGACTGATTAATTATTGTTGCTTCTGTTTTCTGGACGAAGATAGGGCAATCAAACATTCCAGAATTTCACCGCATTTTGAATCATGCAATTCTCATCTCGGACAGTTTTAAATTTACTTCTTGTCCCAGTAGCAGGGCATGTCATTTGAGGGAACTCGACCAATAGCAATCTTTGATTTCATCTGTAATTTGATTCTAATGATTTTCAATTTTACAGGTGGTCCACCTAAATCAAACAAAAATGGAGGTGGTATTGCTGAAAGGGAAGGACTCTTCACATAGGTTTGTGTTTTTGGTTTGTTGAGATCATTGAATGGGATGGATGAGAGAGATTTCTAGAGTAGTAATTGGAATTTACTTCAGGTGCCTACCATCCAGGTAAATTGTTTGTTCAATATTCTGCTTCTTTTTCTGTGTCTGTGTTTTTGGGTGGTGTGATGTATGGTACCCAGGCCATGGCTAAGAACCTTCACACCTCTGTGTCACCTCTATGTTTTCTCTTTGTTGTGAGGGATTTAAAGTTTTTTCGGTATTGGTACGAAAACCTGGTTCGTTTTCTCTTTATTGTGAGGGATTGAAAGTTTTTTCGGTATTGGTACGAAAACCAGGTATGAAAACCATCTGTATGTTTTATAGTTAAAATAATATAAAAATTGCCTTCCTACATTTACACAGGAATGGAACAAAATGGAAGGGTAAGGTTGCATCTCACGGGTCTTTGTTCTTGGGTGGTGTGATTTAAGGTAATCCGGCCATGGCCTGGCCAGTAGCCTTCACAACTCTCTTTTCTCTTTAATATGAGTGATTGGAAGTTTTCTTGGTGTTGGTATGGAAGTCATTCTGTTTTTTATTTAACATAATATTAAAATTCTTCTTCCCTCATTTGCATAGGAACAGAGCAAAACAGAAGTGGAAGGCCCATTAATTGGGTTTGTGTTTTTGGGTGATGCGCTGTATGGTAGTCCGGCCATGGCCCAGGTCAGCTGGCATTCACAGCTCCTTATTACCTCTCTGTTTTCTCTTTAATGCGAGTGATTGAAAGTTTTCTTGGTGTTGGTATGAAAATCATTCTGTTTTTTATTTAACATAATATTAAAATTCTTCTTCCCTCATTTGCATAGGAACAGAGCAAAACAGAAGTGGAAGGCTCATTAATTGGGTTTGTGTTTTTGGGTGATGCGCTGTATGGTAGTCCGGCCATGGCCCAGGTCAGCTAGCATTCACAGCTCCTTATTACCTCTCTGTTTTCTCTTTAATGTGAGTGATTGAAGGATTTTTTGGTATCTGTATGAAATTCAGTCTGTATGTTTTTTTATTTAATATAATATTAAAATTCTCCTGCCTTCATTTAGACAGGAGCGGAAGAAAAAGGATGCATCACATGACTTCCCTGCATCACATGATTTGAAGGCTAACATTAAGGTCTGATGGTGTTCTATTTTGATTGATTTATTCAAGTAACACATTGAATAAGATATGCGATTTTAATAATGGATTGCCATTTAATTTAATTTAATTCATTTTTTAAAATTTGATTTAATTTATTTTATTTTATAGGTACAGTTTCATCTCAAACCGGGAGCAGCGTTTATTTTGCTTCACCATAGATGGTAACCTCCGCACCAACCTCTGTGTGAGGTAAGTACACATTCTCCATTGTCCTGTCCTTTAATTGCGAATACATAAAAGCCTTTGGGTTCTATAAAATGAAATGATATTAATTAAATATTATTGTATGGTTTTTTAAAATATGTATTTTCCATTTCGACTATGTATAATTAATTTTATATAATTATTGTTTTTTTAAATGGAAAATACATGAAAGGGTTTGGATTATAAAATTAACTGATATTAATTAAATATTATTAAATGGTATTTTGGAAGTATAAAATATATGTTTGAAATGAATTATATAGGGTTAATTTAACAAAATTTATATAATTATTAAATTAAATTTGTAAATAATATTATTTATTTTTTTGTTTTTAACATTAATATAAGATACACAGATTGTAAATATGTCTTCATATTTCAAAAAGGTATAAATAATATATGTAAAGGTTATTTAGTTCATTAAATAATTGTAATACTTCAGCTTGGTTTGTTTTTTAACTTTTAGCAGGGTTAATTTTCCTTTTTTGATAGATTATTATCTTGTATTATGATTTAATAATGATGAGATCATAATATTATGATGTAGATTTATTTTGAGGGATTAGCTAGGAAAGAATATGGTTATGGCATTCGTGGGGTTATCGTAGGTAGGTGTATGCGATACAATCCATGATTAAGGATACTGGCAACCTCCTCCAAGAAGTAAACTGACTTTTACCTTAGGAATAGCTGCACATGTCTAGGTACCAAAATCGAAAAAGATTGATCCATGTGCATGTAGTATGGCTTCATTATATGTACTTTGCTTAAGTAAGATGAAGGTGGCCCCATGCTACATGTGAAATAAGGAAATCAACCCATAATCTGATTAATCCATGGTTTCATATGATAAATGTCCCCATCTCCATATAAAGTTGGCTATGAAGAATGTTCTACCAATTAGCTTGAATACATTGTTGACTTATCTTGCACAAACTAGGAAAATTGAAATAACTACCAAATGTTAGCAAGGATGATGGCATAAACTGTAGCTCAACAAATGCATTTGTGGTCCAATATGTTGGCCTCCATAAAATACATCGAATAAGCTTCAAAAAATGACATGATTGTAGTCCCTATGGAATCTAGCTTAATTATGGATAAAAAATGAAACTATAGATATTACAAACCCTAATCTAACCCTCAAAACTCAAACAAAAAGTTAAAATTTGGGTTTTATGATTGATTATTGGGAGACTAGTGCCTACCCATTTTTGGAGTGCATATGGAGTCAAAATAAGGGATTTCTTAAAGAAAGGTTTTTATGATTGATTATTGGGAGACTAGTGCCTACCCATTTTTGGAGTGCATATGGAGTCAAAATAAGGAATTTCTTAAAGAAAGGTAAGGAGATCTAGGTTGATAACTAGGAGTTGTCCACTACTAACCCTAGAAGATCCTCTTAGTACTTTTATAAGCTTTTAAGACAAAAAGAGAAGATTCTTCACTAGAAATCTTCCTAGGGTTTTAAAGATGGGATCTATCCAATAATGATAGAAAGAGAATGCATGCTCACCACTAGATAAGCACATTTTCACTTAATACATTCAACAAATAAATCCATAAGACTTAAAAAGAACACTTAATAAATCATTGCTTATCCATAAACCCTAGTCATGAAACATCCCATCGAAGCTTGAAAAATCATCCACAAATCCTCTCTCTAAGACATTGAACTAGTTATTCATCCATAGCTAAGATAAATATAAGAGTAGGCAAGTAGTAATATATCTCCACAAGTAGCAATGATTTAGAAGTGAGGAGTGCTTCTCTTATTTATATGAGAGTTTAGCACTTCCTCATCCACTAAAAAGTCCTAAAACATAAAAGAATTCCTTTATCTCTTACAAACCCTACAAATAAGGAAAAAATACAAAATAATCCATCATACACAAGTGGATAGGTCTCATGACTCCCATTGATGGCTCCTAAGTGAGAAATAATGCTCATAATGCAAGTCATCCTCATCATAAATGTCCTCCAAGGCTACACATGTGGCATAAACGCTCAACAAAAGGTGGACGTCTTACTACACGTGGCATAAACACTCAACAAAAGGTGGATGACTTCAAAAGTCATAACGTTTCGTCTCTGAGGGTCACATCAAACTTAGAAGGTGTGATGTCATGCTCAAGAGATGTCCAATCATCATATAAATGCCCAAATCCATCATCAAGGTATAGGTGCAACATTCTATCTCCATGTACAATGCCCCATTGTTGGAATTTCTAAGCCTATCTGTTAGAAACCCTTCATGTACTTTCTGATTTATTTTTGCCTACTTGTTCTGTTAAATTAACAAGTTATTTACCATGTAAATACTGAAAATAAATACAAGTACATGCTCAACACGTTATAGAGCATCAACTGAAGGAAACAAAACAAGCACACAAGTGACACTATTGTTTTTGGACTAATGTCCCCAAAAAAACCCAATGCGTGAAAACCGGTGCAACTATTCGAGGGTTTTAATTATTAAGTAGTTTCAGAATACAATCTAGGTGCCAAAACTGGTTCACCCAACAGAGAATAATCTCAGCAATGGTACCTCTCAGTCGGAGACAGATATTCTAGCGAAATCTCTGGATGAATGATCCCACAACAACATTGTGTCACCCTATCTAGCTCTCAGCTTCAATCTGCCCCACGAAATCTCCCAGCATCAGCCTCTAGGGTCTGCGTCAACCTCTCTGGCCCAGTATCTGCCCATTGTCAGCCTCTGCGTCAGCCTCTTTGGCCTAGCATCACCATCTCGGGACTCCGCGTTAGCCTTTGGAGCCTCTGCGTCTCCCACGCTGGCCCTCCTCAGGCTCTGTGCAACTCCTGGTTGCCTTTGCGTGGCCTCTAGCTGGCTCTACGTCAACCCTCTCTTGACTTCTTTGCTGATGCTCCCAGTACCCTCTCTTTCTCTCTGCTTCTGTATTCATTGCCCCTCAGCTACAACTTTGATCACTCCTTCGATTTCCTCAGCAAGTCCTGCTCCAGAAAATCGAATTCTTGATCAACTCGGTGTGTTCTCGAAGTGACCCTCAAGCCTCCTCTTATACTTTTCTCGTTGACAAATCAACGATTGAGATTAAGTCCCTAATCAACGGCTAAGATTAACTCTGGCTTGATCCATGACTTTTGGACCCTTCTAACACAGTTTTATATTAATTCACATTACTATTTTATTTTCCCTAAGTTTAGACTTAGGGACTCCATTAAAAATATTAATTATTTTAATATCTCCGAAACTGTTTAGAATCTGCCCAAACCATTTCTGGGTATTGGATATCTTATGTGCCTTAGCCTCTCCACCAATTTTCGTGGCTAGAGCACATCCGATGCTACCCCAAATCAATACTCCCTCTTAGCGAGGACTGTGCTCTAGCAATACTCCTCACTGAGCATTACCCTGATCATCCAACATCAGTCCCTGTGTTGATGTTAGGCCTGCTACCCATCATCTGCACTGCTGCATCATGTACTGCTACTCATGGCCCTGCCACTGCTGCATCCGTACGGCAAATCCCTCTCATCCTGCTGCATCGTGCTGCCCATAGCATTGCCACTGCTAACTGTTGCACTGCAACTCAGTTACTGAGAAGTAAGTAACTGATCTTCTAATTCCGACATCTCTGTCAGGCTAGAGACACCCACGATGCTGAAATTCCCTCTGTCGCTGACAAGTGCTCCCTCTCTGACCTTTGCGTTGTTGCAACAACTCCATGCATCTCGCACTGTTGCCTCACGCTGACCTGGGACTCCTGCACTATAGCTCCCTCTGTCGCCCCAGCCGCATTCGTCTCTACTGACATCCGCGAGTAATGCTACTCCTCTTCGGGGCTCCCGTAGCAAGGTATAATCCATGAGGCTGGGTACCTCGAGGATCTTGCCCCTCATCGCCTATAGTCCGTCTGACTATAGCTCGATGTCTCCCACTTCCTCTCAAGTGGCGTGTGAGCACTCATGGCACAGTCATCATCTGTCTCCACTTCCTTCTCCGCCCTTGCTGGCGCAACCTTGGTCTTGGAAGCCTCTCCCTTGCTCTTCTTTCTTGGACACTAGGTCTCATAATGACCCAGTTCCCCACAGTGGAAGCATTTGACCTTGGAGAGGTCCTTCTTCATCCGTTTCGCCTGCTTTCCCTCAGATGCTAGGGCAACATCCACCTCTTCCTCGTTCTTGATTCTGACCCCCTTGCCGCTGCTTCCCGCCTTGGTCAGCCTTCTGATCTCTTCTTGGCGAAGAGCCGCCCACAGTTCCTCCCAATTTGGAAGGGTCGCCTTGCCCAGTATGCTCTGGACAAACACTTCCTAGTCTTCTGAGACTGCGTTCAGGGCTGTTCTCATCATCAATTCTTCATCCGACATGGCCCCTATGGAAGTCAGCTGATCCCGGATCTCCTTCAATCGACCGAGGAAGGTGTCGATTTGTTCTCCCTTTTGCATCTGGTATGACCACAACTGATTTTCTAGTAGCATCTTCCTCTGCACGGAAGTATGCTGATACAAACTTGTTAGGACCTCCCACATCTCATTTGTCGTATTCTTCTCGGCAATATGTGGTAATACATGGTCCTTGACTCCGTCAAGGATGATGCTATTAGCCCTCGCCATTGCATCCTCGTACTTATCGTTATCAGCCGTGTCAACTGGGACCTCTATTGTCCTCAAGGCGAAGTGCTTGAGACGGTTCTTGTCTAGAACGGATAAGATTCTCGCCTTCCAAACTATGAAGTTTGAGGCTCCGTCCATTCTGTCCTAGTCTCTTACACCGTTCACTGCCATCTCGCTACTCCTATACTTCCCTCCTGGAAGTTCTCGGTGTGACTCCCTCTGAGCCTCGATATCCCTCCTGGAAACCCTTCTGCCAATGTCGAGATGCCCCCTCGTTGATCGTTAGTGCAGCTGCACCACTAATCCGGATTTCTTGGCTAGAAATCCTTTGCAGCAACTTCCTCCTGCTTGGTCTTGCCCTATTAGGTACTGTTCTGACCACAGTACCTCACCAGCCTCACTCTGCAACTTACCCACAACCTCCTAAGCCCCAACAAACTGAAGGTTAGAGCTTCTAGGCTCTACGCAATCCTGACACTAGCAAAATCCGCACCTCCTAGCCACGGGCATCAATCCTTCCTAACTGAGAAATATGACCGGGTACTGCGTAGGTCGAGTCTTCTCCTCTCTGCCACTACGCTGACCCTCTTCCTGGCTCAAACTTGATGACGCAGGCACTGCGTCATCCCTTCCTTGCTACTTCTCTGCTAGGAACAACTACTGTCACTCGGGACAATTGTTTTCTGCTGCTGCTGCTCTGCTCGGCTAGCTCCGATACCATGTTGGAATTTCTAAGACTATCTGCTAGAAATCCTTCATGTACTTTCTGATTTATTTCTGCCTACTTGTTCTGTTAAATTAACAAGTTATTTACCATGTAAACACTGAAAATAAGTACAAGTACATGCTCAACACATTACAAATCATCAACTGAAGGAAACAAAACAAGCACACAAGTGACAACATTGTTTTTGGACTGATGTCCCCGGGAAAACCCAATGCAGGAAAACCGGTGAAACTATCTGAGGGTTTTAATTATTATTAAGCAGTTTCAGAATACAATTTGCGTGCCAAAACCGGCTCACCCAACAAAGAATAATCTCAGTAGTGGTACCTCTCAGTGGGTGACAGATATTCTGGCTAAATCTCCAGATGAATGATCCCACAACAACACTGCGTCACCCTATCTAGCTCTCAGCTCCAATCTGTCCCACAAAATCTCCCAGCGTCAGCATCTAGGGTCTGCGTCAGCCTCTCTGACTCAACGTCTGCCTAGCGTCAGCCTCCCTGGCCCAGCGTCGACCTCTCGGGGCTCTGCGTCAGCCTTTGGAGCCTCTCCGTCTCCCACGCTGGCCCTCCTCAGGCTCTGCGCAGCTCCTAGTTGCCTCTATGTGGCCTCTGGCTGTTTCTGCGTGGCTTCTAGCTGGCTCTGTGTCAACCCTCTCTCAGCTTCTGCGTTGATGCTCCTCGTACCCTCTCTGCTTCTGTATTCATTGCCCCTTAGCTGCAACTCTGATCACTCCTTCGATTTCCTCAGCAAGACATGCCCTAGAAAATCGAATTCTTGATCAACTCGGTGTGTTCTCCATGTGACCCTCAAGCCTCCTCTTATACTTTTCTCGTTGACAAATCAACGACCAAGATTAAGTCCCTAATCAACGACTAAGATTAACTTTGGCTTGATCCATGACTTTTGGACCCTTCTAACACAATTTTATATTAATTCACATTAATATTTTATTTTCCCTAAGTTTAGACTTAGGGACTCCATTAAAAATATTAATTATTTTAATATCTCCCAAACTGTTTAGAATCTGCCCAAACCATTTCTGGGTATTGGAGATCTTATGTTCCTTAGCCACTCCACCAATTTTTGTGGCTAGAGCACATCCGATGCTACCCCAAATCAATACGCATCTCCAATTAGTGAAGAGGTGTCTCATGAGGGGTTCCACGTCATCAATAGGCCCAACACTCATCATAGAAGGTCTAATGTCCATAATAAATGGTACAATGGTCATCATTAAAGGTAGGGCGTATCGACAAGTCATCCTATCATATGAAGGCCCCAACACCCTCTAAAGGGCATGCAACGTACTCAATGAAGTGTGGAAGAAGAGCACCAATGTCCTCCAAAGGACCATGCTTGTGTAAGCATCATCAAGTAGGGGCTACAAGAATCAAGTGAGACCAACTGACATGTATACAAGAGTCATTTTACCATAAGAAGTGAGTCTTATTGAATGTAAAAGCCACTAAGTAGATCACGTTAGGTATCTTCCTCAAACTTTACACTAGGTTATGAATTTATGAAATTTTCTAACTTTAGGTATGTAGGACCATTATAGAAGACTATTTGGTGTGCCAATACCGGAGAATTAGAGTATTTCCCAATGAACCCATCAAGGTGTAAGTGTGAATGACAATGGTATGATGTGGGGTTTACTTCTTGGGAATGGTTCCTTTGACATGCAAGGCCTCGTGTGATGTTCATCTGCATGAGCGCCTTTGTAGAGGGAGCGCTTTGTGCATTGAGTTACCTTTTCCTTGACACCATTTCTTTCCACCCCGTTATTGTTTTTTAACTTATATTCTTAGTTTTTTTCTTTGCAAGTACACTTTTGATGTATAGGCATTTCATTGCATAGGGATTGGGACAATTCAATTAATTCCTTTCTTTATTTATGCATCTCATTGCATTAGGACTGTGGATGATGGCCTCATAGTGATGGGGATAGAGCTCAAGATTCTTTGGATTTTGATTTATCATAATATCCCTTTTATTTTTCTTTTGCATTTTAAAATTTGTATCATGCTCTCTCTCTCTCTCTCTCAAATTTACAATTGCATCAACCAAAAGCATTCAAGCTCCTTCTTCCCATAGGAGTATGAAGGACAAACATTTTTTGCCTACATGTAACAGCCAACACAAAGGATAAGGCTTTTTTGCCTACATGTAACAACCAACACAAAGGGTAAGACAATGTAAGGGAAGTAAATGGAATGTATTAAGTATGGAAAGGACATAGTCATGTTACACTTATCAAGGCCCACAAGTAGTACCCTTCTCCCAAAGCATGGCAACACTTGACTATAAAACATATGATAGCCGCCAATGTGAAATAAAACAAAAGGAATAACTTCCAAGCATCATGATTCAATATGTAACTTCAACTCATGATCCTTACTTAAATGTAAAATACATTAAACTTAAACACTTTATATGAAACAATAGCTAATGTACCTCATGTGTGTTGGTTCACCATCATAATCAAATGAGTGAGTTGAGCACAATATATCTAAAAGTTATCACAGGAACTATTTCTGCAGTGTGGATCATCAGAAAATATCTCCTCTAGTTACCCCTAGATGTGAGAGAGTAACATCTGCCTCCAACATGGGGACATGTGCTCATAGTAGAGCACATGAGAAGCTCAATATCTTTGTAACTCCAAGACTTTCACCCTGCATTACTCTAAAAATATTGCTACATTCTAACACAAAACTATTAGTAACAAAAGAACAAGGGGATACATTCCACCTTGGTATATGAAAGGTATAAAATAAATGTTGAAAATCTTTTCATCTCATCATATATATATATTTTTTTGTAAGGCTAGGTTACATGAATGCATTGCAAGAATGAATAACTAACATCAATAAAAAGGGATTACAATCAAGATGCATGCACACACAACACTACCTACAACTATGCTATTCTAAGCCAACAAGGGATTCAAGGACATTTTGTAGGATAAGGTTTGAGAAGTAACCTGCTAGTAGGCGAAGGCAACCTCTCTCTACCATAAGGCTAACAAGATAGAAAGAATCATTCTTATGCTTTTCTAGAATCTTATAAGGACCTTCCAAGAACAATCAAACTTATTTCATACTAAAGATTCTTCTTCTATCCTACCCCACATAAGTACCGGGCTTCCTTCTTCAAAAATATCCTTGTCTTGTTCCTTCTTGATTACTCATTATTTGACTTGGGCTGAGTGTGGACTCAATTAAAGTGATATTCTTTTGGTCATCTTTAGAGAATTCTATTTTTTTTTAATTTTCTTTGGTTAATCTCTTGAGAGAACTTGGTTCCATGTGTGCATTTGTGACACACATATATTGTTCATCATATTTCCTTTCCCTAAATTAAAAAAACATCATCAAAAGAAAAGGGAGAATGGACAAGTCTTGGGAGTAATAATGATTTTTAAAAGGGTTGATGGTGTATTGAACTTATTCATTGTCTTGTTTAATTGGTATTCTCTAAGTTTTTAGAAACATATAAATTACTAGCTTCATCATCAATGTTCATTAACTCATGGATTGCATAGGATCTTGGGGGTCTTCTACTTAGTATCTCACAATAGACTACCTATAAAGGATGAAGGAGGCTCCATTAGGAGTTGGGATAGTTTCATGGATAAGTTCATTTGAAGGCTTCCTCTTAAGGTTGTGGCCCGCTTCCTAGAAAGTAACATCTCCTAAGCATTAAGCACATATATGACCACAACATCCATTAGGATTGATATATCTAGACATGTGGCAAGCCTAACTTTTAAATCCTTATTTGAACCACAAAATTGATTGCTTTTTTCAATTCCACTTACATTTTGGTAAGGCCTTGTAATCTTTAAACCTAATTGATCCATTACCTTTAAAGGAATCACATTGGCAGAAGCCCCAAATTCAAGCATACAATTATGAAATAAGAGGTTATTTACAACCAAAGAAATGATAAAAGGTGCATATTCTCCATTCCTATGATCATAATGCATTGCTTGTGATATTACCAAAGGATCCTCGGGGTCATAATTAATACTCCAAAATTTCTTTACATTATCCCTTAGAAAAGAAATCTTCATTATTTTAGTAAGTAGAGGTATATTAATCTTTGCCAAGACATATGTCATTATCAAGATTCAAGTCTATATCATCATTCTTATGGAAAGTTGGAGGAGTGAGAGTGGCATCCAAGGGTGAAGGGTATCTTGTCCATTTTCTTGAGCAGGTTGGGAGTCATTGGGTTGGGAAGTCCCAAGTATTTTGTTTCTTCTAGTATATTGCATGTAATTTCTTTAAGCTTATTTCTAGATTCTTCATCCACGACATTCAACATTTCCAGTCTTGCCATCCTTACAACTTCAAGGTTTGCTTAATTTAGCTTGTTCTCTAGCAACAATATAAACTTCTTGGGATGGCACAATATAGATAGGATCCAATTCTTCAATATAATTCACACATTCATTAGGATATGCTTCATCAACATTATTTATATGTCTAGGATAGTCCCATTCCCTATGTGATTCCATATAAGGAAAACACTAGGGAGTCCCTTCTTGGTTGATCATATCGTATGGTGCAAGGGTATTAGGAACCTTTTGTTCAAGAGGAGGTCTATTCTTGTTCCACCCTTGGTTTCCCCTTTGTTGATTGTTATTATCTCAAGTGTAACTTGGTCAAACTTTTGAGCTAAGGCCATCACAGGGTCTTGAGTAGGCTTAACATTTTTCATGGCCCTAGCCTTGGTCTCATCTTTGGCATGAGGTGCATGAAAAGGTTCCACCTAAGAGGCCAAGATATTTTCTTCAATATTATAAGCCCACTCTTGTGCTTCTATAAGGATCTTCGAGAACTTCTCTAAGCATGTATCCAAATTTTCCTTCAAAAGCATTAGTCTATTGTAGAAGAATAACACCATATTTTGGCATCATATCATCAAGGATTTGTTTTACTAACTTATCAAATCTTTCATCAAAGTCCCTTAATGTTTCATTATCTTTCTTCTTCATCTCATTGAATTGTGTTAATAAGGATTTAGAATCCTTCTTAGTTCCCTATCTTTTCATAAAATCATCATGGAAATCTTTTTTGTACTTAATGCTTTCATTAGGAAGACTATTGTACAATGTCCTTGTGTTTTCCACTAAGAATGGAGAGAAATGCTCTATCCCCACATCCTTATGATCATTGTCCACAAGATGGAATGAGAAGATTACACAGAATGAATTCAAGTGTATGTTAGTGGAAATGACTTTGTTTCGAGAAAACCTAGGTAACCTCTTATCAAATTTCTCAGGCATATTACATGAGTAACCTTCAATTCCAAACATGTCTAGGGGTTTGAAGGCATTGGTAATGTGTTGTTGCAAATCCTTTGGATTTACTGGTAGAGGATTGCCTAAAATATGTGTGGCAACCAAAGAGTTATGAGGAACTTTCCTTTTATAGATCTTGTATTTTTGAATGGGAATTTGGTTGGAATATTCAAAACTTGGTTCTCTTGATGTGGAGTTTCCAAATGAGCACACTAGGTTAGGATTTGGTGTAAGCTCATCAAAATAGGGTTGAAGCACAGGCTTTAGATTTCCAAGAAGAGTGACTCAATTCTCCCCAACAATGGTGCCTGTCATTGCAAAATATATCACCCTAGTGAAAAGACTCACTAAGCAATCTAGATTGAGAGCAACAATGGGAGGTTTATCACCATCACCTTGTAAACTGCTCCCCTCATTTTTGTGGTTGGATATAATACACCACAAGGGAGGCTTTTCTAGTATATCTTAGGGATTAGGTATAGGCTTAGACTAAATGGACCCTAAGGATTCTACAACAACATTCATGCAAGGAAAAGTATGCAATTATTAAGATTTGGGTGATTTAAGGTATAATTTCAAGTGAGTTCATGTTAGATTTTTGTGGGCACTACACTCAGTTCACACACACACACACACCAGGTCTAGTAACAATCTCAAATTAACTTTGACCCAACTAATTAACTGCAAAACACTGATGTGCCTAACCAAAAACAAAATATACACAATGGAACCTATAAAATGAGCAATTAGATCATGAACAATAAACACATTACACACAAGTGTTTTCCAATCAATAGTTCTTCATTAAAATCTTTTCAAAACCTACTTGGGCTCCCTTACTAGGATAATAGCCCCCGAGGAAATTACATAGGCAACAATTACCTTGGATCTAATACAATAGATCAAGCCCAAGATCCGTCCTTGATCAGGCTGATTTGTATCTCCTTTGTTGCTCCATGCTTTTTCCTCTAACTCGGCACAACTAAGTATCTCACTCACAACAAACTTGCAATATTACTCGTGCACACCTCCTTTGCTGCTCTATGCTCTTTTCTTGGACCTGTCACAATTGATTACCTCGCTCATAGCAAACTTGCAATATTACCCATGCAGATCTATTTTACTGCTCCATGGTCTTTCCTCGAACCTGGCACAATTGAGTATCTCACTCATAGCAAACTTGCAATATTACTCATGCATATATCCTTTGCTGCTCCATGCTTTTTGTTCCTTTCTCGACCCTCCTAGCCCCGCTTGGTCCCACTTGCCCTGCTTATCCTTGCACGACCCTCTCGACCTTACCAGCTTTGTCGGCCCTGCTATGCACCGAAAGTGGGGATCCCTAGGAGAGATTTTCCCTTATTCATCTCCTTCTAGCCGACAACCAACAACCCTTGAGAGCTACATTGCAGCCGATGTGATGTGCCACTTCATCTCCGCTCCCTGTACCAGTTATATGTTTCCACAACCATCTGTCAAGACTCAAGAGCATATTTTAGAAGGTGGGCAATTTGACCTAAAAGGTATGTTTTCATTGTGCAATCGGGTGCTTATGCTTGTTTTTCATTTGGGCATTTTGGGCTTCGATTTTTGGGTGACTTGGAAGAAGGAAGGGATTTGACTATTGTTTTGCTCCCTCACCTTAAATAGGGGGTTAATCTTCAATTATAGTCCCTTGGGATCTCCCCTATTGGCCTATGGCTTTAGGAAAGGCACTACCTAGAAAACCCCAATTTTGGTAGCGTGGTCCTGTTTTCCCAATCCACATTTTTCACTTTCTTTCGCAAATTACCAACCCTATTTTACCATTTCCCTTCTTTGGGTCCACATGACCATTGGGTCCATAGGGAACTAATACACCCCTTCCCCTTGTCCACATATCTAGGTTAGGCTTGGAAACATTGCCTCGGAGGTTGATGCAGCAAAAGAAAGTTGAAAACATATAATGGCCACAAGCAAGAAACAAAAGAAAAGAAAATCATAAAATGCTAAAGATGGTTGGGACATTTAATATAGCATTTGGGAAAAAGCCAAACATGAGTTCTACACCTTGTCATGGCCACCACCTTGGTTCCTAGCGCCCATGAGTACCCCTCACATCATAAAGGAACCCATGCATGTCCCAAACCTTGGTGGGTGATGGATTGCCCCTCCATTAAGGGGGTAATAATTGCTATACAATTATTCATGCCATGCTCTCATTTCCTGGATCTTTGAGTAGTAATACAAAGAAAAATCAAGAAAACACAAAAGTAAAATAGAGAGGGGTGGAAAAACAAAGGTTGGGGTAACTCATGTTACCACTATTGCTCCCTCCTCATATTTGTACACCCAATATGTGGAATTTTTCATTATTGATACCCTTGTACCTATGGCATTTGGCCTTGAGACCCCTTTACCCCATTTTGTACCATCATTACTCATATGCGACCTATTGTTTGAAGGATGTGCTAGGGACATGTCTTTCCCCTTAGGGTTTGGGAACACCTAATAGAGTCGTCTGTTAGCCACTCCTACCTAGGGAGGTAATGCTATTACGTTCTCAAAATCCCAAATTTGGAAGAGAAGCCCCATATGAAGTCTCAATTTTTCCTTGACTAACAAGCTTGATTCACTTAGATGCACTAATGATTAATTGTACCTAATGGTGAAGATGCAACACTGGATATTATGTGTGATTGGCAGGTGGTTTTGATTATGGGTTGGGCAACTTAACTAGGGCTTAAGTCCATTAGAGGAGCATATGACACCCTACAGGTGAAGCGTTGAGAGCCATGGGACCCTTGTTATTTGCAGAGCATCACTCCATTCCATGGGCACATACAACACCCCAACAGTTTATACTTTGCCCCACATTATTCATGAGATGATACACTTGGACCAGTATGCCCCCAACCAGCTTAGCAATGCACTCGTGGTTTGGCAGCTAATCCAAGGCCTAGATGAGGTTTGTCTCACCCATTGGGACATGGGAGGGCTAGCACCATTCTCTAAGCCCTCAACATTGGAGCAAAACCAGCTTATTCTATCACTAGGAGACCCATGAGACCCATTTTGTGCCCCAAACACAAAATTGGGGCCCACACGATGATTTGCATGGAGATCTAGGGGCCAACCCCTAGAGGATGATTTTTGGAGCCCTCTTCACTCAACTTGGCACTAAGAGAGCTCAACGCATGCCTCCAAGAGGCTCACGCATGGATGACGTCATCATTTCAACCCTCTTGTGGGTGTTTTCTTATGCTTTAACATTGGCTATGTGGTTGGCTTGTAACCATAATTAGTTTTTTCCCATCATTTGACAACTAAGAGGGGCTTTAGGCTAAAATTAGACTTGATTAGACATGTATAAATAGAAGAGACCTCATTTGAGTCTCTCATCATCATCACACTTGGAATTTGACATTTTAGAGGATTTTCACACTCGCTTCTTCTTGGCTATTGGAGATATATTGGATGCATTTCGATATTTGGAAGTTATTTTGGATTGTCTTCGGAGCTACTTCTTTGTATAATGAATGGATATACTACATGTTGTCTTGTAAGTTCTTATTGTTGAATATTTTCTATCTTGAAATTGTCTAATGTATGGAATTGTTGCTTCTAGGTTATGTTATTTTGTGCCCCAATTGTTGAAAGTTAATTTTGAGAGGCTATCTAGTTGAGTATTGCATATGTTATTTATTGTACAACATGTAATGAATGTTCCTAGAGGAGGAAACCTTTAATCTCTCCATCAAACTCCATTTTATTTTGAAGTGGGTAAATGTTAAAAGTTGATACCTAGGGAATCAGATTTTAGCCTCCTTAGAAAGGATCTAGCTTATCTATTTCATCCTTGACTCCATATACCTAAAGGATAAGGCACTAGTCCAAGTCATTGGTGATCAATCCTAAATTTTATCCATAATTTTCTCCCCTAAAATCGGTCCTTTTAAGGCTAGGGAGAAAATCTAGGGCTTGCAGCGAAATTTTAGGGAGGAGGCTTTTTGGTGATTTGAGAGCCTAAACATCAAGCTTAGGGTCTAGTCTACCTATTCTCCAATTTTGGTGGGCATCCGCTCAAATTTCATCCATAAAATCCTTTACCCAAGGTGTTGCTCCAAGAGGGAAACCCTAGTTCTTTTTCCCTCAACTTGAGGACTTCCTTGAAGGTTGTATGAGCTTGGTACTTGTTGAAGTAAATCATAAGAAGCCTTTTCTCTTGGGCCTTGACCTTGTGAATACCTATCACCATCGAAAAATCTCAAAACCCTAAGTCTTGTGCCTTCTTTTCTAGGGTTTTTCTTAGGAAGCAATTTGCTTCTTTGAAGCCTTGTACCTTTATTGAGCCTCTCTTTGGAATGAGCTCTATCTTGATCACTTTGTGCCATATACCTAGCCTATCTATTCTAAGTGATCTCCTTCCTATCAGGACTCCTTCCATCGGTGAAATTCTGTAAAGAGCTGGGGGTTTTGGCTGAGATGACAGTGGGCCTCTACCCCATTGTTAGCACTTAGTCCAACTTCTTGTCTTATAGCATTTCCCTCTCCAAGGCCTGCTAGATTTTGTGGTAACATCCCATTTCCCTTCTTCTACATGCAAGAACTCAAAAATGTCAACTTCTAAGGGATCAATGTGATCAACCTTTTCAAGGTCTTCAAGAAGTACATTATCATAGATAACATCCTTGAAAAGGTAGGGGCTATTCTCAACTTCATTCTCCAAAGAGCCATATTCATCAGGATCCTTATCATGCTTCTTCTCAAAATCACCCTCAATATCTCCACTAATGCTTTCATCCTGATGATTTAGAAAGGACTCTTGCTCATGGTGTTCTTCTTCAACTTCTTCACTATGGCAGAGGAGGCCCTCTTCTTGGAGAGAAACAATCAAGTTTTGTATAACATCCTCAACATGACTTCTTGGTCCCTAATACTTAAGGAATTCTTCAGCAAGAACCCTAATGGAAGGGATACTCTTTGGTCTACATCGTTTAATCCAATCCCTCTGATCTTCCCCAAGGGAATCAATGAAAAGCCACATGAGAGCATCTTCATGAACCATGTTGATTTCAAAAGTGTACTTGAGGAACTTGACAACATGATCCACGACTGAAGAAGGATCTCCATTGAATTTGGGGGTAATCTTCCTACAATTTGCATCTCACTGATTTGGATATCTAGGAATTTCCTTGATGTCCAAAGCAGGGGATATCTTATGCGTACCCCAAGGAACCATTGCCTCGATTCTCGTATAACATACAAACTAGAAGTCTCTTGGGGGAATTTAAGATGCCTTGAGAGATGCTTGCTCCACCCTACAAGCATTGAATTTAGGTTTCAATGAAGAACAAGGGCTTTGTTCTTCTAATGGAGTCGCCAGAAAAAATGTGTCTTGTCGTTGGGGAAGAAGGTAAATACTTCATAAAAGTAGACTTTCTTCCTCCCCGGTAATAGCGCCAAAAATGTTACCGCAAAATCTAGTAGGCCTTGGAGAGGGAAACCCTACAAGACAAGAAGCTAGACTAGGTGTTAATAATGGGGTAGAGGCCTAGTGTCACCTCAGCCAAAACCCCCTACTCTTTACGAACTTTCACTGATGGGAGGAGTCCTAGTAGGAAGGAGATCACTTAGAATAGATAGGCTAGGTATATGGCATGAAGTGATCAAGCTAGAGCTGATTCCAAAGAGAGGCTCAATAAAGGTACAATTCTTCAAAGAAGCAAATCGCTCTCTAAGAAAAGCCTTAGAAAAAAGGCACAAGACTTAGGGTTTTGAGATTTTTTGATGGTGATAGGTATTCATGAGGTCAAGGCCCAAGAGAAAAGGCTTCTTATGATTTACTTCAATGAGTACCAAGCTCATACAACCTTCAAGGAAGTCCTCAAGTTGAGGGAAAAAGAACTAGGGTTTCCCTCTTGGAGCAACACCTAGGCAAATGATTTTATGGATGAAATTTGAGCGGATGCCCACCAAAATTGGAGAATAGGTAGACTAGACCCTAAGCTTGATGTTTAGGCTCTCAAATAACCATCAAGCCTCCGCCCTAAAATTTCGATGCAAACCCTAGATTTTCTCCCTAGCCTTAAAAGGACCTATTTTAGGGGAGAAAATTATGGATAAAATTTAGGATTGATCACCAATGACTTGGACTAGTGCCTTGTCCTTTAGGCATATGGAGTCAAGGATGAAATAGATAAGCTAGATCCTTTCTAAGGAGGCTAAAATTTGATGCCCTAGGTATCAACTTTTAACATTTACCCACTTCAAAAGAAAATGGAGTTTGATGGAGAGATTAAAGGTTTCCTCCTCTAGGAACATTCATTACATGTTGTACAATAAATAACATATGCAATACTCAACTAGATAGCCTCTCAAAATTAACTTTCAACAATTAGGGCACAAAATAACATAACCTAGAAGCAACAATTCCATACATTAGAGAATTTCAAGATATAAAATATTCAACAATAAGAACTTACAAGACAACATGTAGTATATCCATTCATTATGCAAAGAAGTAGCTCTGAGACAATCCAAAATAACTTCCAAATATCGAAATGCATCCAATATATCTCCAATAGCCAAGAAGGAGCAAGTGCAAAAATCCTCTAAAATGTCGGATTCCAAGTGTGATGATGATGAGAGACTCAAATGAGATCTCTTCTATTTATACATGTCTAATCAAGTCTAATTTTGTTCTAAATCCCCTATTAGATGTCAAATGATGGGCAAAAACTAATTATTGTTACAAGCCAACCACATAGCTAATGTTTAAGCATAAGAAAACACCCACAAGGGGGTTGAAATGATGACGTCGTCCATGCGTGAGCCTCCTGGAGGCATGCGTTGAGTTCTCTTGGTGCCAAGTAGAGTGAAGAGGGCTCCAAAAATCATCCACTAGGGATTGGCCCCTAGATCTCCATGCAAAACATCGTATGGGCCCCATTTTTGTGTTTAGGGCACAAAATGGGTCTCATGGGTCTCCTAGTGATAGAATAGGTTGGTTTTGCTCTAACGTTGAGGGCTTAGAGAATGGTGCTAGCCCTCCCATGTCCCACTGGGTAAGACAAACCTCATCTAGGCCTTGGATTAGCTACCAAACCACGAGTGCACTACTAAGCTGGCTGGCGGCATATTGGTCCAAGTGTATCATCTCATGAATAATGTGGGGAAAAGTGCAGACTGCTGGGGTGTTGTAGGTGCCCATGTAATGGAGTGATGCTTTTAAAGTAACATGAGTCCCATGGGTCTCAACGCTTCACCAAAATGGTGTCATATGCTCCTCTAGTGAACTTAGGCCCTAGTTAAGTTGCCCAACCCATAATGAAAACCACCTACCAATCACACATAATGTCCAGTGTTGCATCTTCACCTTCAGGTACAATTAATCATTAGTGCATCAATGTGAACCAAGCTTGTTAGTCAAGGGTAAATTGAGACTTCATATGGGGCTTCTCTTCCAAATTTTGGGTTTTGGTCAAGTAATAGTGTTACCTCCCTAGATAGGAGTGGCTAATAGACGACCCTATTAGGTGTTCCCAACTTCTAAGGGGAAAGACATCTCCCTAGTACATCCCGCAATCAATAGGCGGCATATGAGTACTGATGGTACAAAGTGGGGTAAAGGAGTCTCAGGGCCAAATGCCAAGGGTACAAGGATAACAATAATGAGGAAGCCCACATATAGGGTTGATCCAGGAGGATCCTCAAAATGCTCAAAATTCAATAGTCTCAGATGCTCATGAATCCAACGCCAATTCGAAGAGCTCGTCGCACTGATTCCGGTGGTATGTTCGGTTTTCAAAATGGCCTTCGTATGAGGGAGAAAACACGTTATGAAGTTTTTCCCAAACACGCAAAAAATGGGCCAGAGCAGGCCAAGTGGCAGTCTTAGAGCAGGGCACGTGGCAAGAGTCAAGTCAAACCAGGTGGAGGAGTTGTGGATCGAACCCGTGACCACCGGGCCGACAACCCAAAACTTTACCAATAGCCCACGACATTACTTTATTAATCAAAGGCACAAATATTTATTTAAACAATTGTTATGTTGCAATGGGGGGAAGGGTTGGCAGAGCCCGCCATATTTGGTAGCTTGCCTAACCCTCGGACTGTTTAACCATATGCCAAGACACAGCTCCAAACATAGTTATCGACGCTCTCAACTTAGCACACAGTCAAACCATATCACGGTTAGCACCGCATTCCAAAGTTGACATCATATGCCATGGGTCGAAGTTAGATATCACCGTCGGGGATTCATATATATATATCAACGTCGGATTATGGTTTTAACTATATCTTATATTTGATATACCGCGGGGTTTAAGTCTATGTCAAGACTTTGGTTAAAATCGTATGTATAACAAATGTGCCACGGGTCGATAATTGTATCCGCCGGTCTGACTATGGTATAAACCTTGTTATAACAATTGTTATATATGGCACGGAAGGTAAAACTATATGATATAGTTTCATACTATATATGTTGTGCTGTTGCACCAAAGTACTATATTAATATGTATGGTTGTGAACATATTCCAGGAGGTTCGCGGGTTTGACCCCGGGACTTTCTTGCGGAATGATAAAAGATTTCACTAGTGTGCCCTTGGTATGGGAGATAGAAGGTGAAGCCGCGAATATTGTTTTAACAGTGCCTGTAATATGTCCTTTGAGGCATAACTTGGCCAATATTGTGCCTTTTTGAGATCTGTAAGTTGCGTTGGAGAGCTGATGCCGAGGCCTATCTTCTGACAATAGCCATTGATGCATGTGTGCACATTCCATAATGGTGAAATTTGATGTAACAAGAGTTTATGAGCATTTCTAATACAACAGATGCCCATTGGAAGTGGACCCAGAGATGTAGTCTAGGAGGGACGAACTCCGTCATCAAATTTGCTGTGTTTGCTTCTTATTTCTCTTGTTCATGGTTGATTTCAGATTTCAAGTTTTTAAGTTTAAGGCACTTAAAAATTCAATTTTCCTCATTTATTCACCTCAAAGCAACCTTAGTTAATATTTGAAGAAATTGAGCAAATAGTCAATTCTGTTGTTTTTGGATCATGGGTCTACAGATGTGAGGAGGGAGCAATCTGTTGGAAATAATACTGAGAGGGGGGGGGGTGAATCAGTATTATCAAATTCTTTTCAATATATCTTCCAGATTTATACTTTATTCTTCAGATATTGATCATTAATTTGTATGTCAGTACCATATAATAATGAACAAGAACAAGAAAAACAGATAGTCACACCAAAGAACATCAGATATAAGGTGGAAACCCAATGTGGGTGAAAACCACCTGCTGCAATATGTCTCTAACTTCTTTCAATTAGAAACTTCTTTTACAATGATTTTGTACTGGTGCAGTCCTTTACCAGTACGCAGGCTGCAACCTGCTGAGAGCTACAACCCTCTCTCGTTTTCCAGTCTCTCCTGGAAGGGAGCTACAACCCCCTTAGCTCTTGTACTAGCTGAACTACTAGTACGTAGGTGCTGACCTACTTCTTTTCTTCCAAGGACCACTTTTCATAAATTTTCAAACTGGATCCATGAACATCCAATAATCATCAAGTACATGTGAATCAACCAATCTGCTTTTACAATCACCCAATGAATCAACCAATAACTTCTCAGAATGCAGTAAACAGAAAAGCAATACCAGTGATCTAAACCCAGAATTCTGCAGCAATAGATAAAAGGTAGCCAACAAATATTTTAAGAAAAGTCCGCAACTTCACCAATGGAAACCTGCGAATATCCGCAGTTCTTCTGTGTCTGGACTGCGCAACTCCGCACCTGCACTGTCTACCCGACAGCGTACCTCCGCACCTGTGCCTTCTGCTACTCTGCGTACCTCCGCACCTGTGCCTTCTGCTGCGCTGCGGACCCCCACACTTGTGCCTTCTGCTGCGCTGCAGACCCCTGCACCTGCGCCTTCTGCTGCATTGCGCACCCCCGCACCTACGCCTTCTACTGCGCTGCGCACCCCCGCACCTGCGCTGTGGATCGCCTGCAGACCTCCGAATAGAGCCAAGTTAACAGTCCTCCAATGTGCCACAGACAGTCAGATCCACAGATCTGATCATGCGCCAGAGAAATCATGACCTATCAATAGATCCGCCTTACAATTTATAGATTACACCTTGATTTAGATCTAACTTTTCAAACCGATCACCCAAAATTTCAGATCTTAAGATATTCAAATTTCACAAGTAACTAGCCAAATGATCTCCTTTCCTTTTTATAGGCAAGCCCTTACTCAAACCATGGCTCAAAACCATTGAAAACCAATACAAGGGCTCCAAAACCGGAGTTCAATAATTTAGATCCAATACCACGGACCAAAACCATAGGATCATGTACGTCGGACTAAATACCATGGACCAATCATAAAAATTCCCACGTGTGCGTGCTTCTCTGCATTGAAGTGAGTGAATTTGATGCCCACACCTTTTGTTCGGAGAACCTGCGGGTATGCCCGCACTTCTTGTTTGGGGCACCTGCGGGTCCGCAGCTTTTCTTGAGCTCACCTGCGGGTATCTCTTTTTCTATGATTTTGAGAGCCTGAACAGAGATTTGCCACCTGAGTGAGTTGCCATCAAGTACAACACTTGTGTCATAGCGCCAAACCTGAATCATAATGCCAACAATCTCCCCCTTTGGACTTGATGGCAACCCCAAGATCCTCAAAGTCATTCTCCCCCTTTGTCATCAAGGGAAAAGGGTTGTGCTCCCCCTGAGTACATGCTGAAATCTCTGTCCCGCTGTGCTGACCATGCTCCCCCTGACTGTGGGCAAGATCTACAAAAAGATGTTCTTCAAGAAGAACCATGACTTATACATCATAAAAGACCTTCCTATCACCAAGAGACTCGATACATACATCCATCATCCAACCAAGTGGGGATACATCAGAAATTTACATATGTTAACCAAGTACATCACATATTCATCCCAGGCATTTTGGGGAAACCAAAATAGGCCGTTACATGACCTTGACACCAGAGATATAAGACATAGAGACAAAACATTAGCAGCAATATTCAGATCAGCATCCTTCTGAACTTTCTCCTCCAAGATCTTCTACAATAATGCCAACAATGTATTATTAGAAGAATATATGCTCCCCCTGAACCTGTGCCAGATGGTCTTTGACCAATCCATAAACCAGCGAATGTACGCATATACCCCATATGAAATTCGTGTACAACCAACAATCTCTGAAACGGATAAGATTCAACAACAAGATGATGCATCAACTATCCCCAGCTTTTGCCTGAGGTATTCAAAAGTTTCCCTGGGCAGTGGTTTGGTGAGAATATCAGCAACTTGTTCCTTAGAAGGAACATACTCCAATTTGACCTTTTGTTCCAACACTTGTTCCCAGAGAAAGTGATACTTGATCGGTATGTGCTTGGTCTTTGAATGCATGATTGGGTTCTTTGAAATGGTGATTGCACTTGTATTATCACATAAGATGGAGATAGGTGGTGTACAAGTGATTTGAAAATCCTGCAAGGTCTGCATCATCCGAAGGAGTTGAGTGCAGCAAGATGCAACAGCCACATATTCCGCTTCAGCTGTAGATAAAGCAATCGAACTCTGTTTCTTGCTAAACCAAGATATTAATTTGGAACCCATAAAAAAATGCACCACCACTTGTGCTCTTCCTGTCATCCACGCTTCCGGCCCAATCTGCATTTGTATAAGCATGAAGTGTGAGATCTGTATCTCTAGGATACCATAAGCCATAGTTTTGAGTTCCTTGAAGGTACTTGAAGATTCTCTTAACTGCCTGAAGATGAGTTTCTTTGGGATTTGCTTGAAATCTTCCAACTATTCCTACTGCATGCATGGTGTCTGGTCGGGTACCTGTCAAATAAAGTAGATTTCCAATCATGGATCTATAGGTTGGTTGATGCACTGCTGCTGATTCATCATTTGCACTGAGGCTGCATCCTGTAACCATAGGGGTACATACTGGTTTTGAATCTTCCATGCCATATTTCTTCAAAATCTGCTTGAGGTACTTGGTTTGAGACAAAAAGATACCACCTTCATTTTGTTGGATTTGTAGGCCAAGAAAATATGTCAGCTCTCCAAGTAATGACATTTCGAATTCTTTCTGCATCACCAAGGCAAAGTTTTGACTCATAGCTTCTTCATTGCTGCCAAAGATAATATCATCTACATACACAAAAAGTATTAGCAATTTGTCATTTTCAATTTTTATATAAAGATTGCTATCTACTGATCCTTTTGAAAAACCTTGTTGATGAAGATATTTGTCCAAATGGTAGTACCAAGCCCTTGGAGCCTGTTTAAGACCATAGAGAGCCTTTTTTAGTCTGCATACAAGATTTGGATCATTCCCAAGAATGAAACCATTTGGTTGCTCAATGTACACTTCTTCTTCTAAGTCTCCATTCAGAAAGGTTGATTTCACGTCCATTTGAAATACTTTGAACTTCTGAAAGCTTGAGAGAGCAAGGAACATTCGGATGGCCTCAAGTCTAGCAACGGGAGCAAAAGTTTCTTCAAAGTCTATTCCTTCTTGTTGAACATACCCTTTACAAAAAAGTCTGGCCTTGTTTCTAATCACTTCCCCATTTTCATTCAACTTGTTTTTAAAGATCCATTTTGTCCCTATAACATTCTTATCTTTTGGTCTAGGAACCAACTCCCAAGTGTTATTCTTTTCGATCTGCTCAAGTTCTTCATCCATAGCCTTGAACCAGCATTCATCTTTGCATGCCTCTTTTACATTTTGTGGTTCAGTGGAAGAGAGCAATGCCAAATAGCTTGAGGCTTCTGCAATTGTTCTTCTTGTTTGTATTCCTGCCTCTTTCTGCCCCAAAATTTGATATTCTGGATGATTCTTCTGAACATACCTAGATGGAGTCTTCTCTTCTATCCTTATCTGTTCCTCTGGTGCCTCTTGAGGTTCTTTTTCATCATCAGTCTGATTTGAAGGATGGTCTTCATCCTCTTCGATATTTTCATAATTTACCTGCCTAGGAATGTTTCCTTCTTCATCAACCACTACATCAATGCTGTCAACAATTCTTCCAAGTCTTTTATTGTAACACTTGTATGCTTTGCTGTGGGGAGAATAACCAAGGAGAATGCCTTCATCTGCTCTAGGTTCAAATTTGCCAAGATGTTCATCATTATTCTTAATATAGCATTTGCTTCCAAAAATTTTGAAATGTTTTACCGAAGGAGTCTCACCATACCAGAGCTCATGAGGAGTTTGAGTGCTGTTCACCCGGACATTTGTTTTGTTGAGAATAACAACCACAGCAAATGCAGCTTCACCCCAGAAGGTTGCGGGAGTTCCAGACTCATCAAGCATAGCACGAGCCATTTGTTGAACCGTTCTGTTCATCCTTTCCACTACTCCATTTTGCTGAGGAGTCCTAGCTGTAGAGAATTCCCTTCTTATTCCATGTTCTTCACAGAAGTCGAAAAATTCATTCGAGGTAAACTCCCCACCTTTATCAGACCTGAGGCATTTGATTTTGTGATCTGATTCGTTTTCAACCAAGGCTTTGAAAGATTTGAATTTTTCGAAGGCTTCGTCTTTGTGCTTCATAAGTCCTATCCAAACCATTCTGGAGAAGTCGTCAATGAACAATATAAAGTATTCTTCTCCTCGAGGTGACCTTTTCCTAGATGGACCACATACATCTGTATGGACTAGTTCAAGAGACCTGCTAGCTGATCCTTCCTTCTCAGGGAAGTTAGTTCTGGTTTGCTTACCAAACTGACATGATTTGCATATTGTATTGTCTGGAATTTTGATGTCTGGAAGACCACAAACTGCCTGGTACTTGCATGCTTTCCTTATCTGTGAAAAGCTTAGATGCCCCAACCTCCGGTGCCATAACCATTGTTCATCATTTTTGCTCAAATAGCATTGTTATTGTCCTTCTTCAAATATGTATAAATTATTTGGAGTTCTTATGCCTTTGATCACTGTGTTTCCTGTATCAAGATCACGAACACTACATCCATTTGATCGAAATATTACCTCAGTTCCTTGATCGCACATCTGACTGACACTCAGTAGATTATGCTTCAAGCCATCAACATACAAAACATTTCCAGCTTTGACTTTTTCTTTCAACTGAACAGTGTCTTTTCCTTTTATGACTGTAGGGGTATCATTTCCAAAAGAAACTTTCTTTCCCTTTTCTAAAGCATTATATGATTGAAGTTTTTCTTTATCACCTGTCATATGCTTCGAACACCCATTGTCGATGTACCATTGATTTTCCTGTCCTTCTGCATATAAAGCTATCCCACATATTTCTGGTTGCGGTTCCTTCATTCTCCATGTTCTGGCACTTGAGGTCTGTTCCTTCTGAGTTGTCTTCCGAAACCTGCTCCTGCATTCAGAATCTTCATGACCGAATTTATTAGAAATAGAACATTCAATTTCATTTTCAAGGGCGGAAAAGTTGTTATAGGTCCTTTTCGTGATTCCAGTCATACTTCTTTGTTTTTGAGCTTCTCTAGTCATGATTGTCTTATAGGCAGGACATTGAGCTGCTTTGTGGCCAAAGTTATGGCAAGAGAAACATTGGCCATTGAAGAAACTCTTGCGATTATCAAATCTACCACCCAAATGATTGTAGTTTCTATTGTCATCCATTCTTGAGGCAAATTGAGAAGATTTTACCTGTGGCTGGTTGTAGCTTTTGTTCATCCTTAAGATGGATTGCCCCTGATTTACCTGGTAGTCTTTGTTTATTCTTGATGTAAATCGTCCCTGTTTTACCTGGTGATCTCCATTGGGCTTTTGCTCATTCCTCCTTGCTGCATCAAGATAACTTTTTGATGTGGATGGTTTCTGCGCTTGAGATGCTTCTTCATTGTATCCCAGACCTGTCTTGATTAGTGGGGAACGCTGCACATTGATAATCTCATCTAGAGTTTCAGAACCTTTAACAAATCTAAGATTAAGAGCTTTAGTTTTCTCAATCTCTCTTCTAAGTCCCACAATTTCACATTCCAATTTTTCATGATGTTTTTCCCTTTCAGCCAGTTGACATTGCAGAGAATCAATAATCACATTTTTCTCTTCTAAACAAATTTTGAGTTTAGAAATCTCTTCATAAAGACCTTCTTCATCTATAGCATCCATGTAATCATCATCTTCAAAAGCCATTAAAAGTTTATAATTATTATCTCGCTCATCTTCGTCACTATTTGAAAGTCCATCACTATTTTCATGGGTGTAATAGCTTTTTTTATTTGCATTCTGTTTCTTGTTCCATCTAACAGGTTCCTTCCCCTTGTCAATCTTATCCTTATGAGGACATTTGGCAGCATAGTGACCGACTCTTCCACAAGCAAAGTATTTGAAAGGTAACTTACCTTGGAATCGTCCAGCACCCCATTGAAGGTTTTTGACAAAATTTGATTCTTCTTCTTCTTCTGACACGTATCCTGACTCATAGTAATCTCCTTTGCCTGAAGCCTTGAAGGCAACTTCTCTCTTGTCTGATCGTCCTCCTTTCCTCATTTCATAAGCAGTCAGAATTCCGTGCAGCTGTGACATGGTAAGGTTTCGTAGATTCTCTTTCTCTTCTATTGCAGAAACTTTAGATTCAAACCTAGGGGACAAAGATCTTAGAACCTTTTCAACCACAACAACCTCTTTTATTTCTTCACCCAAATTTTTCATACAATTAACAATCTCATCTACATGAAAGAAATAGTTAGCCACACTTTCATCATTGTGCATTCTGAGATTTTCATACTGATTTCTGAGGGTTTGAAGTTTTGCTCGTTTTACTAGTTCATCTCCTTCATAGCTTAGAACAATCTTGTCCCATATTTCTTTTGCGGATTTATACTGCATAACCTTCACGAATTCTGATTGAGATAGACATCCTAACAGAGTATTGACAGCCTTTGCATTTGTTTCATATTTCTTCTTCTCAGCCGGATTTGTAGGAGTTGCTGATGGAAAAGTGTACCCTGTATCTATGATGTCCTAGACTTCTGTACCAAGAGATTGAAGATAGGCAGTAACTCTTACCTTCCAATATACGAAGTTTGTCCCGTTAAAAATTGGTGGCCTGATAGATGCTTCTCTCTCGTAGTTGCTCATGATGATGGATCTTCCTTCAAGCGATCAAGCTTCTTCAGAAGGACCTGCTCTGATACCAATTGTTGGAAATAATACTGAGAGGGGGGGGTGAATCAGTATTATCAAATTCTTTTCAATATATCTTCCAGATTTATACTTTAATTTATTCTTCAGATATTGATCATTAATTTGTATGTCAGTACCATATAATAATGAGCAAGAACAAGAAAAACAGATAGTCACACCAAAGAACACCAGATATAAGGTGGAAACCCAATGTGGGTGAAAACCACCTGCTGCAATATGTCTCTATCTTCTTTCAATTAGAAACTTCTTTTACAATGATTTTGTACTGGTGCAGTGCTTTACTAGTACGCAGGCTGCAACCTGCTGAGAGCTACAACCCTCTCTCGTTTTCTAGTCTCTCCTGGAAGGGAGCTACAACCCCCTTAGCTCTTGTACTAGCTGAACTACTAGTACGTAGGTGCTGACCTACTTCTTTTCTTCCAAGGACCACTTTTCATAAATTTTCAAACTGGATCCATGAACATCAAATAATCATCAAGTACATGTGAATCAACCAATCTCCTTTTACAATCACCCAATGAATCAACCAATAACTTCTCAGAATGCAGTAACCAGAAAAGCAATACCAGTAATCTAAACCCAGAACTCTGCAGCAATAGATAAAAGGTAGCCAACAAATATTTTAAGAAAAGTCCGCAACTTCACCAATAGAAACCTGCGAATATCCGCAGTTCTTCTGTGTCTGGACTGTGCAGCTCCGCACTTGCACTGTCTCCCCAACAACGTACCTCCGCACCTGCGCCTTCTGCTGCTCTGCGTACCTCTGCACTGCGCTGCGGACCCCCGCACCTGCGCCTTCTGCTGCGCTGCGGACCCCCGCACCTGCGCCTTCTGCTGCGCTGCGGACCCCCGCACCTGCGCCTTCTGCTGCGCTGCGTACCCCCGCACCTGCGTTGTGGATCGCCTGCGGACCTCCGAATAGAGCCAAGTTAACAGTCCTCCAATGTGCCACAGACAGTCAGATCCATAGATCTGATCATGCGCCAGAGAAATCACGACCTATCAATAGATCCGCCTTACAATTTATAGATTACACCTTGATTTAGATCTAGCTTTTCAAACCGATCACCCAAAATTTCAGATCTTAAGATATTCAAATTTCACAAGTAACTAGCCAAATGATCTCCTTTCCTTTTTATAGGCAAGCCCTTACTCAAACCATGGCTCAAAACCATCGAAAACCAATACAAGGGCTCCAAAACCGGGGTTCAATAATTTAGATCCTATACCACTTACCAAAACCATAGGATCATGTACGTCGGACTAAATACCATGGACCAATCATAAAAATTCCCACGTGTGCGCGCTTCTCTGCATTGAAGTGAGTGAATTTGACGCCCGCACCTTTTGTTCGGAGAACTTGCGGGTATGCCCGCACTTCTTGTTTGGGGCACCTGCGGGTCCGCAACTTTTCTTGAGCTCACTTGCGGGTATCTCTTTTTCTATGACTTTGAGAGCCTGAACAGAGATTTGCCACCTGAGTGAGTTGCCATCAAGTACAACACTTGTGTCATAGCGCCAAACCTGAATCATAATGGCAACACAATCGTGGTTACATGAGTTACTCGAACCTTTGTTTTTCCAGCCCTTTTTATTTGCCTTTTTCTTTTTCTTAATTTTTCTTTGTATTACTACTCAAAGCTCTAGGAAATGAGAGCATGTTGTGAATGGTTGTATAGCAGTTATTACCCCCTTAAAGGCAGGGCGGTTCATCGTCCACTAGGGGTTGGGATGTGCATGGGTTCCTTTATGATGTGAGGGGCACTCATGGGCCCTAGGTGTTTTTTTTCCACGATACAGGAGTCTAGGATAGAATATTAAATCACCGACGCTACCAATCCAAGTATCACAACAAGACTTCTTTGCACAATAGAATAATATACAACAGTAAATCTACTAGTGCACAAAATATACACAAATTTTTACACAATTTTACAACAACCCAAATTCGTTATATTAATGAAATTGATAATACAATAGTCTAGGGCTCTCATACCAGGGATAATGGCCCTCATACTTCCACTGATACAAGACAACAACAACTAGGGCTTGGTGTTAGTCCTTTGACAACCAATCTACCCTGAACAAAGTACACTGATCTTCTAGCTGATGTAGAGATCCTCATAGTTGCCTTGGTCGTACCTTGTACACATCTGCCTGGTCCTTCAGCTCTCGATCTGTAGCAACACAACTTTGCCTTTATTAATGAACCAATTCCGTTAGGTCATTGAACTCAGCTCCACCTGCTCTCTCATTGATCGTTAGTCCTTCAACGCATCAACACATCGAGACTCCTGTCAAGTTGTTCACAACTCTCAACTACCATTTGCTGCTCCTCAACACTTTTGGGACTTTCTTCCCACTAGTGCCTTCCTGTGCTGCCCGATGAAGACACACTTAGGGCCAGAGGGATTCCCACTATCACTGTTGAATGTCCTTCTCCAATAATGAACTTAGGGCATGGAGGACTGCCCAACTTCTGTTGTAGATGTCCTTCTCCACAAGGCAAGTCTAGGGCTACAAACTGCTCTTGGCTGATTAGACCTTTGAGCTCTTCTTCTGCCACTTCTAACAATCCCTTAGTCCTTCAAGAGACTTGTTTCTTAGGGCTTGAAGCAAGCCTCTACAATCCTCCACAAGTTGTTCTTTAGGTTGCTCCAACTCTGCCACTTCTAGTAGGCCTAAAGTCCTTCTTAGGTCACTGCACTTAGGGCCAACTTGGTCCACTCTCACGCCACCCTCCAACAATCCACGAGTGTCCAATACAAATGTCCAATCTGGACCTCATTCACTAGCGATAATTTCAACTTAAATACATCAACAAGTACATATATCTTCACTCTTCTAGGGCTGATATAAACTGTTGTAGGTCTCATGCTCTAGTTAGGGCTGATATCATGTTGCAACAACACCTAATTTGTCCTCCCAAACCTCCTCCACAGTTGCGGCCTTCCTCCAATGAAAGTATGCTCCCTGTTGACCTCTACTGGTCAACTACCCATGCAGTGCACCCCGTTTTTCTCGACAGAAAGAAGCAACACCTGATCAGCATGTCCGTGCCATCCTGCCATCATCAGCAGCTTGATCTTTTTTGTAAACCCAGTCTGCATGTATTAATTGTAAATAATCTTAGCAGACATGAGTCATGTATGTATTTTGCCTAGGTGGACCTAACTTTCTGATGATAATCTACATCCCGGAAGGTTTTTTGTCTCACCGATCCACGGATCGGCAGAGTTTTCCTTCAAACCTGACCCCAAAGCCGGGATTGATTTTGTCATTAGAACTTTAGGAGAGTCCTAGTGTGTTGATCTGCTAGATTATCGTTGTGTCGCAGAGCTGGGTGTTTCGTGAGGGTCTGTATTAAATGGGTTTGTCCCTTAAGGTGTAATTTTGTAAAGGTCATGATGTAATGTGTCCTGAGGGTCGAGAAATTTTAAATCCCCTCATGAGTCCTAGGTCCTAGGTCCTAGGTGATGTTTCCGAAGGTTTAGTTCAGTGATCCATTCTAAAATGAATTAAAAAATGAATAAAAATAATAAAAAATTAAAAAATCAAGCAAAAACCCTAACTAATAAAATAATAATATTTTAAGTGAATAAATCGACGGATGAGATCAAGAGATGTCTTGATCCTCATCAGCGGTCGAGATCATTTCTACATGGATCACTCGAACTAGCCGTTAGGATCATTTCCTTTATATAGGGTCTTAGGGGGTCATTTCAATTCATCGGATCTGTGAGTCTGTACTGAAAAAGCTCTCTTGTAATCTGATTTTCTAGTTAATAAAAAGACTTTGGGGTCCAAATCGTGTTGGTGTTGCTCTCTGGAATTGCTGTGAGATCTTTAATTTTCTGCATATTTCAGTTTTCAACCATTAATCATAGCTTTTTTTTTAGAGTAGTGTGAGCACAGGTATCTTGTTCACCTGCTAGGGTTTGAGGGCTGCTAGGGTTTCTGAAATAATGGCAGGTATCTCCATTATTTCCTGAGATCTAGCAGTTTTCTCTCTCTCTTTGCTGATGGTTGCTTGAGATGTGCAGGAAGACATTTTTGAAGGAAATTTTGTGGGCGTTCGGGGGAAGTTCTCGGCTGAACCAGCCAACTCCCGCAAGCACTTTCTGTGCAGAGCCCAGCTGATTGTTCCCTGGGTTAATCTGTTAAAGTTTATTTTCTGTTTTACATTGAGAGATTGTTCTTTCTGTTCACAGTGAAGTTCAAAATTTCTGATATTCTGAAAGTATTTATGCTCTTATTGTTAAATCTGGCATTTCAGAGGCCGAATCTGTAAATTATTAAGCTGTCTTAGGGTTTCATTTTTTAGGGTTTTCAAACTTCTGCTTTTCAATTTTTTTGTTAGGGTTTTGTATTTCTGTGTTTTCAGCTACAGGGTTTTTTTTTTAGAAAATATCTGTCAGAGCGTAGCTGCAAAGCCAATTTTCAAAAAGGCTGCGTGCATGGGTGATAATATATTCTGCTGCCAACAAATTCTCTGCATAACCAAAGACAGAGGGTGACTGCGTGGGCATCGAAATTTTTTATATATACGCCGGCAGTTGTATATCTTTAGACGGCTCAGAAAACGATTTCCTCCTTCCGCCGTCCAAGTGTGGCTATTCAGCGTGGAAAAGGTTCAGCCGCCTTTGACGTGATCCGCTGTCGCCAGTATACCTGCATTTCCAACTCGATCCACAATCAATACATGTTTTCAACACTGATTGAGCCTGCATCTAAGCTACAGTTCACGCCTAGTGCAGCGTTATGCTAGCAACATCTCGTGGGAATGACTGTATGAAAGAGTTACTCCAGAAATCGTGTTCAAGCTACCGACAAAAACGCCTTGTCATCAGGCCATCGAAAAAGCTCCAAACCTGCAAACGCTGGAAGGTTTTACGTAATAGCTGGAACTCCGAATCCATAAACTCAACTCCAAATCTGCAATCGCACCTGCAAATACACAAATAAATCAAATGATGTGGGCCAGTTAGGGTATCAAGACGCGGCATCAAATCAGGCTCCAAAACTGGTTCGTATCCATCGCTGCCATTTTTATCACGATCGAGGTCCAGACGCAGGCGGCTCCACGAAATTTGAAGGTAAACGGATTCTCAAAGCCGCTCAGGTAATGTTAATATAGGTTTATGAAGGTAAGTCTCGCACCGTTTCATATTTATCATTGCCGCCGTCTTCAGAAATCAGAATTCGCAGTGGGATCATTCTATGTTGATCATCGCTCAACGTGTTTTATTTTAGGTTTTCCATGCCATACTCGTGACCGGTGCTTTGATGCGTCCTGAGGTTTTCCGCTTATTTGCTTTCGATTTATATCTATGCGTAACTCCTTTTTTGTTTTAGCTTAGGTTTAGATTTAAATTTTTATAGCTTTGTTTTGTATTTAAAATAGATTTTTAGTTTTAGATTGTAATTTAAATTAACGTAGATTTAATTTTGATCCTAGTCTTTTAGTTTAGTTTAAGAGTTTGGCATAGTTCGTATTTGTAAGATTTTGATTTCATAAATTTATAAAAATGAAAAAATCATAAAAATGTTTTGTATTTTAGTTTTTTTTGTTTAGTTATTTTATTTTATGTGATTAGTTTTTTTTTTTTTTAATATTTTTGATAGTAGTTAGATGTTAGCGTTAATTTTATGCTATGGTTAGTCTTAGGATTTTGATTTATGTTTTGTTATAAAAAATATAAAAATAAAAATGTTTTTGTTAGATCTTTTTGTATAGTTAATTTTTAGATTTTTAGAATAGATTTTAAAATTTTAATTTTTTTTTAGATTTTTAGATTTTCATTTTTTTTATATATATACAAAAAAAAATAAAAAAAATAAATAAATAAATAAATTTTTGGAAAATTAATTTTTGCAAGTCTCAAGAGCTTTCGCGTTATATCTTTATTGCTGAGATCTAAAGTTTTCAAGCTGAGATGCAAAATCGATATCTGGTTAATGGTTTATAATTCTCGTGGTATTTTAAAGCATTCATCTTTTCAAATTTTCAGTTGCCGGGTATCGTTTTGGTTATATGATTTAGCTGATGCTAGATGGTTGCTGTTCATGGTCCATGTTTCTTTATCATTTAAAAAGTAATCATTTAAGCATTGACTCCACAAGGCACTGGTCTGCTAAATTAACCAAATCATCGCGTGCTTTTTTTACATCGTGTCTCGTGTCTCCCAACCCACTGGTCGACAGTTGGTCACATCATCTCACAGGGTCTACCCCCCTTAGCCGCGGGAGACAGGCTCAAACGGAGAGACCGGGGATCAAAGTGACAGCCCCCGGTCTGAGCGTTGTCGTGTCAATCCGCGCGACAACATTTTTTGGCGCCGTTGCCGGGGACAGAGTTTTCCTGTTCCTGGAGTTTCATCGACATTAATCTTCTCATCTCTCATCTCTCAGTTGCGCTGGCAGATTCAAATATTCTGGCATCTTTTCATCACATATCAGCAGATTCTCTTCGGTTTTGTTTCTTGTTTGGGTGGCGACTCCACTTTCTCATTTTTTCCCAGACGAGAAGCCCTCCCGCATATCTGTTTGTTGATTACTTTTTGGATCTTAGAATCAGTTTTATTGTTCAAGTGGCGACTCCACTTCTTGCATCCTTTGATTTTCTTGAGCAGAGCTAGTTCTATCATCCATCTGATCCCTTATTGTTCATAATGGATTATTCATTTAAACCATGTCGTTTTACTCACCGTCTCCATGATCTTCCGGAGGAGGCCATTCCTGAATTACCTATTTTTTCAGATGGTGATCCAATTGCTGCTAAAAGGCATCTAGACTTGTTTATTCGCTTCATGATCATATATTGCAGACCCCCTCAGTTTAGTCATGGTGATATCAAAATGCGTCTATTTGTCCTTTCTTTAGAAGATGATGCTTTGAATTGGTTTAACAGTTTTCCTAACGATTCTTTTACTTCTTTAAAAGACATTATAAATGCTTTTGAAAATAGATATGGTTATCCAAGCAGCTTGCCTTCTGCCTCTAAAATTGTGCAACAGAATAAAAGTAATCATATTAAAGGTTCAGCTGTTGAAGACGATTCTTCATGTCAGAATGTGTCATCCACCGAAAATATTGCAGATCAAGTTCATAACAATGAAAAGGAGGAGCAAAAGCAAATAATACAAGATTTAATGATGCTGGTGAGAAATATGGAAATCAATCAAACTAATTATGTCAATGATGTGAAAACTTTATGCACCCACCTGGAAAAACGTAATAGAGAGATTGAGGTCACGCAAAACCAACATGCTAAGGAAATTGAGGCCATAAAAACTAATTATGAAACAGAAATTAGAATCATGCAAAGCAGGTTGTCGATCTTAGAGGAAAATATGGTGACCATGAAAGTTGATCATGATAGGGAAATTGACTCTATGCAAAACAAGCTATTAACCATAGATGAGGAAATGACCATCATGACGTTCAACCATAATAATCAAGTGGCTGACATACAAGCGAACCATAAAGAAGAAATAAATTTTATACAGCATTGCTTGATGGACATAAAGGAAAAGAATGTTAAAGTAATAAAAGACATGCAAGAACACCATGCCAGACAAATCAGTAATATAAAGGTTCAACATTCTAGTCAGATGGATGCCATTAGAATACAAGTTCAAAGGTTTCAGCAATTGGAAGATGAGAGAAACCAGCAAACATCAACAGATCAGGAGCCTTCTCATTTGCTGCAACAAGATTCATCTTATTATTGGGAGGTTGTTGATTCGATTGAAAGACGGTTGATTGAGGGTAATCCAGACAGACTTAAAAATGATAAAAATCAGATGCAAGACACAAAAAGACTTAGCATGCATATCTTACACACTTCATCTGATAGCTTTGAAACAGAAAGTTTCGTGTCATCAGTAATTCAACCTGCCAGAAAGAAAAAGCGTAAGAGAAAGAAGATGAGACGAAGATTTGATACATCAGACGGCCGTGAGCAGCTTGATTTTCGGATAAGAAAAAGTCCTACCATATGCAAAATTGGACATGGCACATCCGACAAGCAGCCCACAGATTTGCCTGAAAGCAGGCAAATGCTCAGTATACACTATATTGAACACATCTGATGCCGTAGGGCATCCTTTTGTATCGTATTTCTAACCCTACTCCTTGTTTTTCCGTATTTTCATTTCTGCTTTAGATAGTTAATAAATGAAGAGCTTTTTTTTTTTTTTTCTTTTCTGTGCTTAATGTATATGCTGATTTTGGATGGACGCTACTTATTTTTGTGTTATATGGATGCAGATTCTGGATTCTCACATTCCTGCAAGCAGCAACGTGTCCCCAAGTAGAGCCAGATGTTGACCTCTACTGGTCAACTACCCATGCAGTGCACCCCGTTTTTCTCGACAGAAAGAAGCAACACCTGATCAGCATGTCCGTGCCATCCTGCCATCATCAGCAGCTTGATCTTTTTTGTAAACCCAGTCTGCATGTATTAATTGTAAATAATCTTAGCAGACATGAGTCATGTATGTATTTTGCCTAGGTGGACCTAACTTTCTGATGATAATCTACGTCCCGGAAGGTTTTTTGTCTCACCGATCCACGGATCGGCAGAGTTTTCCTTCAAACCTGACCCCAAAGCCGGGATTGATTTTGTCATTAGAACTTTAGGAGAGTCCTAGTGTGTTGATCTGCTAGATTATCGTTGTGTCGCAGAGCTGGGTGTTTCGTGAGGGTCTGTATTAAATGGGTTTGTCCCTTAAGGTGTAATTTTGTAAAGGTCATGATGTAATGTGTCCTGAGGGTCGAGAAATTTTAAATCCCCTCATGAGTCCTAGGTCCTAGGTCCTAGGTGATGTTTCCGAAGGTTTAGTTCAGTGATCCATTCTAAAATGAATTAAAAAATTAAAAAATGAATAAAAATAATAAAAAATTAAAAAATCAAGCAAAAACCCTAACTAATAAAATAATAATATTTTAAGTGAATAAATCGACGGATGAGATCAAGAGATGTCTTGATCCTCATCAGCGGTCGAGATCATTTCTACATGGATCACTCGAACTAGCCGTTAGGATCATTTCCTTTATATAGGGTCTTAGGGGGTCATTTCAATTCATCGGATCTGTGAGTCTGTACTGAAAAAGCTCTCTTGTAATCTGATTTTCTGGTTAATAAAAAGACTTTGGGGTCCAAATCGTGTTGGTGTTGCTCTCTGGAATTGCTGTGAGATCTTTAATTTTCTGCATATTTCAGTTTTCAGCCATTAATCATAGCTTTTTTTTTAGAGTAGTGTGAGCACAGGTATCTTGTTCACCTGCTAGGGTTTGAGGGCTGCTAGGGTTTCTGAAATAATGGCAGGTATCTCCATTATTTCCTGAGATCTAGCAGTTTTCTCTCTCTCTTTGCTGATGGTTGCTTGAGATGTGCAGGAAGACATTTTTGAAGGAAATTTTGTGGGCGTTCGGGGGAAGTTCTCGGCTGAACCAGCCAACTCCCGCAAGCACTTTCTGTGCAGAGCCCAGCTGATTGTTCCCTGGGTTAATCTGTTAAAGTTTATTTTCTGTTTTACATTGAGAGATTGTTCTTTCTGTTCACAGTGAAGTTCAAAATTTCTGATATTCTGAAAGTATTTATGCTCTTATTGTTAAATCTGGCATTTCAGAGGCCGAATCTGTAAATTATTAAGCTGTCTTAGGGTTTCATTTTTTAGGGTTTTCAAACTTCTGCTTTTCAATTTTTTTGTTAGGGTTTTGTATTTCTGTGTTTTCAGCTACAGGGTTTTTTTTTTAGAAAATATCTGTCAGAGCGTAGCTGCAAAGCCAGTTTTCAAAAAGGCTGCGTGCATGGGTGATAATATATTCTGCTGCCAACAAATTCTCTACATAACCAAAGACAGAGGGTGACTGCGTGGGCATCGAAATTTTTTATATATACGCCGGCAGTTGTATATCTTTAGACGGCTCAGAAAACGATTTCCTCCTTCCGCCGTCCAAGTGTGGCTATTCAGCGTGGAAAAGGTTCAGCCGCCTTTGACGTGATCCGCTGTCGCCAGTATACCTGCATTTCCAACTCGATCCACAATCAATACATGTTTTCAACACTGATTGAGCCTGCATCTAAGCTACAGTTCACGCCTAGTGCAGCGTTATGCTAGCAACATCTCGTGGGAATGACTGTATGAAAGAGTTACTCCAGAAATCGTGTTCAAGCTACCGACAAAAACGCCTTGTCATCAGGCCATCGAAAAAGCTCCAAACCTGCAAACGCTGGAAGGTTTTACGTAATAGCTGGAACTCCGAATCCATAAACTCAACTCCAAATCTGCAATCGCACCTGCAAATACACAAATAAATCAAATGATGTGGGCCAGTTAGGGTATCAAGACGCGGCATCAAATCAGGCTCCAAAACTGGTTCGTATCCATCGCTGCCATTTTTATCACGATCGAGGTCCAGACGCAGGCGGCTCCACGAAATTTGAAGGTAAACGGATTCTCAAAGCCGCTCAGGTAATGTTAATATAGGTTTATGAAGGTAAGTCTCGCACCGTTTCATATTTATCATTGCCGCCGTCTTCAGAAATCAGAATTCGCAGTGGGATCATTCTATGTTGATCATCGCTCAGCGTGTTTTATTTTAGGTTTTCCATGCCATACTCGTGACCGGTGCTTTGATGCGTCCTGAGGTTTTCCGCTTATTTGCTTTCGATTTATATCTATGCGTAACTCCTTTTTTGTTTTAGCTTAGGTTTAGATTTAAATTTTTATAGCTTTGTTTTGTATTTAAAATAGATTTTTAGTTTTAGATTGTAATTTAAATTAACGTAGATTTAATTTTGATCCTAGTCTTTTAGTTTAGTTTAAGAGTTTGGCATAGTTCGTATTTGTAAGATTTTGATTTCATAAATTTATAAAAATGAAAAAATCATAAAAATGTTTTGTATTTTAGTTTTTTTTGTTTAGTTATTTTATTTTATGTGATTAGTTTTTTTTTTTTTTAATATTTTTGATAGTAGTTAGATGTTAGCGTTAATTTTATGCTATGGTTAGTCTTAGGATTTTGATTTATGTTTTGTTATAAAAAATATAAAAATAAAAATGTTTTTGTTAGATCTTTTTGTATAGTTAATTTTTAGATTTTTAGAATAGATTTTAAAATTTTAATTTTTTTTTAGATTTTTAGATTTTCATTTTTTTTATATATATACAAAAAAAATAAAAAAAAAAAAAATAAATAAATAAATTTTTGGAAAATTAATTTTTGCAAGTCTCAAGAGCTTTCGCGTTATATCTTTATTGCTGAGATCTAAAGTTTTCAAGCCGAGATGCAAAATCGATATCTGGTTAATGGTTTATAATTCTCGTGGTATTTTAAAGCATTCATCTTTTCAAATTTTCAGTTGCCGGGTATCGTTTTGGTTATTTGATTTAGCTGATGCTAGATGGTTGCTGTTCATGGTCCATGTTTCTTTATCATTTAAAAAGTAATCATTTAAGCATTGACTCCACAAGGCACTGGTCTGCTAAATTAACCAAATCATCGCGTGCTTTTTTTACATCGTGTCTCGTGTCTCCCAACCCACTGGTCGACAGTTGGTCACATCATCTCACAGGGTCTACCCCCCTTAGCCGCGGGAGACAGGCTCAAACGGAGAGACCGGGGATCAAAGTGACAGCCCCCGGTCTGAGCGTTGTCGTGTCAATCCGCGCGACAACACTCCCCTTTGCTTCCCTTTGAAGACCAAATTGCCTTGTTTCTAGGCCTTTCAACCCTCTCTCAACAAACTACTACAAATCGGCCCTCATTGCAACTTACCACAGGGACTGTGACAACTTTGTAGGCTGCCCACACAAGGTTTCAGCGTCTGCAATGCAATAGAACGTTGTGGCCTGCAAGACAGAAGAGTATTCCACCACAAAACCACTCCAAATGTAGTCAAAACAGCCTAGAAGTATGCCCAATTAATTCAGCCTATTGCATATTTATCTTGGCTTCCAAAACAATCACAAAGATGCCTCAGTAACCCTCTTTTCCTTCGCTTGAAATTTGCCTCTGACCTGGGGCCCAATCGGATGTATCTATCTCATGAAATGTTTCACATTGGATGTATCAAATAGCCTCAAAATTCTCCTCTATTTATGTCTTTCACATGTGGCTTCTACAAACTGTCAAGAGGGCTAAACTAGCCCTAGCAGACTTGCTCTCCTTGACAAGTTAACCCACAACCACATAGAAAAATTCATATCTCATGATAGAGACCTCCAATTTCGATGATTTTCATTGCCCCTAGTTGCTCTAGAGGTCCTCTATCATCTCCATTGGTCTAACCATTAACGGTCCACTTAGTTTTGATCCAACTCCATTGGATGCAAAACCTCCATGCTTGGGTTCTTAGCCCACAAGCCACTTTTGTGTAACAACGCCTCCATTACCCTCTAGCCTGGGATTTGGAATACCTCCCAAGCTACAAATCGCAACACTCCCTGTTAGCGAGGGAGGTACTTCCAACACTAGGAAATCTCCATCAACATCACCGACGACACTAGCCCATCTATGAAATAACATCTTTTAAGATTGAGAGGCAATCTATGTTGGAAAGCTTCTGGAATCTGTAAATTTGGCATAATGTAAATGATTTCTCTTTATCATCTAGTTTCAAATGGAATTTTGTTTACTGCTTTTTATATTCAGTGATATTTTATATGTCATGATTATTCTCGAATTTATGCCTTACGACGTTTTCTTTGCAAGATCTGGTGCAATTGCTAGTAATAATAATAATAACAATAACAAATTGTGAATCACACACAAAATATGAAATCTAGAAAAAGATTCAATTTAGAAACTAAAACATTTACACAATGATTATACAAATTCTATCATACATATAACTAGTACTGCATCAATGACAATAAGTTGACAAACACATAAGAAATCACAATTGTCGTTGCAAAGTTGTTGCACTGAGGGAAGTTTGTTGTTCATGTGTTTTGGATGACCTATGTTGTGTTGTCAGGTGTTCTAAGTGTGTGATCACATTCAAGTCTTATCACTGTTCACATCAACATCATCGATCTACACTTAGCCAAATTTGAAAAAACTCCCGAACAAGCAACTTAGCCTCATCCGACGCTCTTGAACTACGCATTGTGTAGTCTCAACCCTCAAGCTGCAATCCTGCCTTTTGGCTTTGCGCAATGTGCAATTTCTGAATCCCAGGACTGTGCACTGCGCAATGTGCAGTTCCTGCCTCCCAGGACTATGCATTATGCAAGTACAGTGCTCAAGCTCAGCGTCTGACCCCAAAAATTGCGCAATTTCTCCCTCCTAGCCATGTGTTGTAATGGTTGCAATGTACGTCACATCTTTGTGGACTATTCCGCTGGATGTTAGATGGATATCTCTTATTGTGTGTTTCTACCAGAGTTGTACTATTACCTCTTTCTTAGAGGCTCACTTTCTTTTCCCTCCGCCATAGAATAACCTTGACACACCTACAACCGAACACTCACCAGGCACACTTACTTGCTTTTCGAAGGCACACATGCGTTCCTCTCTCTTGCTGATAGTTAGAGCCAAGGCAAATCTTTAAGACAATGGTAACCAGGTTGTATTCCAGATGGGGCTCCTATCCCAAACGGTGTGAGATCTAATTGGGACTACATATCAGGAAGACCCCTTGAATGTTGGAAAGTCCAACACTGTCACTTGTTCCTACCATATTTGTTGGGTAAAAGAACAACATAAAAACTATTAACAAAAAGCCAAAATTTCTCATGACTGAAAACTAGAAAGACCAATACAACCAAAAGTTCCCCGGGATGAGTACACAACCCGCAAGCATCAATGTATAGGTGGATGGTTCAAGCCTATATATGGAGGAGCAGGATGGCCAAGCTCCCCGTGAGTATGGAATTCAACATGTGCTATATGCCCCTCCAATTGCTCTATGTGCCCATCAAGTCTCTTTTGTCCCCGTGGAGTGATGTTAAGGTGTCGATCATATCCTGTTAGTTCCTCTACAAGTCATTCATGAATTTTATAAGTTCATTGTGGTCATCATGCTTGTTGTGGTTCAATTGTTCTAGGATTGTTGTAACACGCTATAATTGTGCGCCCAAGGAGTCCAAAGAAGCAGGTAAAAAAACATGTCCAAGTGATTGTACAAGGTTAGCGATTACCACCTCCTCGTTCTCATCTTCCTGGTCCATTTGCCTCAATGTTTCCGCATCCCTGATACCATGCACTACATCTTGGCCTCGTTGCCCTAGCCCACTTCACACTCTGCCCCTTTGTCTTAACATATTCCCCTCCCCTTCTGTTTATAGACTCCAATGCTTGATGTGTTGCGTGGTTCACCGGGTCAAAAGTTTTACATTTTTTGCCTACATGTAACAGCCAACACAAAGGATAAGACAATGTAAGGGAAGTAAATGGAATGTGTTAAGTATGGAATGGACATGGTCATGTTACACTTATCAAGGCCCGCAAGTAGTACCCTTCTCCCAAAGCATGGCAACACTTGACTATAAAACATATGATAGCCGCCAATGTGAAATAAAACAAAAGGAATAACTTCCAAGCATCATGATTCAATATGTAACTTCAACTAATGATACTTACTTAAATGTAAAATACATTAAACTTAAACACTTGATATGAAACAATGGCTAATGTACCTCACTTGTGTTGGTTCACCATCATAATCAAATGAGTGAGTTGAGCACAATATATCTAAAAGTTATCACAGGAACTATTTCTGCAGTGTGGTTCATCAAAAAATATCTCCTCTAGTTACCCCTAGATGTGAGAGCGTAACATCTGCCTCCAACATGAGGACATGTGCTCATAGTAGAGTACATGAGAAGCTTAATATCTTTGTAACTCCAACACTGTCACCCTGCATTACTCTAAAAATATTGCTATGTTCTAACACAAAACTATTAGTAACAAAAGAACAAGGGGAGACATTCCACCTTGGTATATGAAAGGTATAAAATAAATGTTGAAAATCTTTTCATTTCATCATATATTTTTGTTGTTGTTGTAAGACTAGGTTACACGAATGCATTGCAAGAATCAATAACTAACATCAATAAAAAGGGATTACAATAAGATGCACGCAACACTACCTACAACTATGCTATTCTAAGCCAACAAGGGATTCAAGGGCATTTGGTAGGATAAGGTTTGAGAAGTACCCTGCTAGTAGGCGAAGGGAACCTCTCTCTACTATAAGGCTAACAAGATAGAAAGAATCATTCTTATGCTTTTCTATAATCTTGTAAGGACCTTCCAAGAACAATCAAACTTCTTTCATGTTAAAGATTCTTCTTCTATCCTACCCCACATAAGTACTAGACTTCCTTCTTCAAAATATACTTGTCTTATTCCTTGTTGATTACTCATTGTTTGACTAGGGCTGAGTGTGGACTCAATTAAAGTGATATTCTTTTTGTCATCCTTAGAGAATTCTATATTTTTATTTTTTTATTTTCTTTGGTTAATATCTTGAGAGAACTTGGTTCCATGTGTGCATTTGTGACATACATATACTGTTCATCATATTTCCTTTCTCTAAATAAAAATAACACCATCAAAAGCATAGGGAGAATGGACAAGTCTTGGGAGTAATAATGATTTTTAAGGGATGATGGTGTATTGAACTTATTCAATGTCTTGTTTAATTGGCATTCTCAAGTTTGTAGAAACATATAAATTACCAGCTTCATCACCAATGTTCATTAACTCATGGAATACATAGGATCTTGGGGGTCTTCTACTTAGTATTTCACAATAGACTACCTATAAAGGATGAAGGAGGCTCCATTAGGAGTTGGGATAGTTTCAAAGACAAGTTCATTTGAAGGCTTCCTCTTAAGGTTGTGGCCCACTTCCTAGAAAGTAACATCTCCTAAGCATTAAGCACATATATGCCCACAACATCCATGAGGATTGATATATCTAGACATGTGGTAAGCCTAACTTTTACATCCTTATTTAAACCACAAAATTGATTGCTTTTTTCAATTCCACTTACATTTTGGTAAGGCCTTGTAATCTTTAAACCTAATTTATCCATTACCTTTAAAGGAATCACATTGGTAGAAGCCCCAAATTCAAGCATAGAATTATGAAATAAGAGGTTATTTACAACCAAAGCAATGGCAAAAGGTGTATATTCTCCATTTCTATGATCATAATGCATTGCTTGTGATATTACCAAAGGATCCTTAGGTTCATAATTAATACTCTAGAATTTCCTTACATTATCCCTTAGAAAATAAATCTTCATTGTTTTAGTAAGTAGAGGTATATTGATCTTTGCCAAGACGTGTCATTTTCAGGATTCAAGTCTATATCATCATTCTTATGCGAAGTTGGTGGAGGAGTGAGAGTGGCGTCCAAGGGTGAAGGGTTTCTTGTCCATTTTCTTGAGCAGGTTGGGGAGTCATTGGGTTGGGAAGTCTCAAGTATTTTGTTTCTTCTAGTATATTGCATGTAATTTATTTAACCTTATTTCTAGATTTTTTATCCATGGCATTCAACATTTCCAGTCTAGCCATCGTAGCAGCTTCATGATTTGCTTAATTCAGCTTGTTCTCTAGTAACAATATAAACTTCTTGGGATGACACAATATAGATAGGATCCAATTCTTCAATATAATTCACACATTCATTAGGATCTGCTTCATCAACATTATTTATATTTCTAGGATAGTCCCATTCCCTATGTGATTCCATATAAGGAAAACACTAGGGAGTCCCTTCTTGGTTGATCATATCATTTGCAAGGGTATTAGGAACCTTTTGTTCAAGAGGAGGTCTATTCTTGTTCCACCCTTGGTTTCCCCTTTGTTGATTGTTATTATCTCAAGTGTAACTTGGTCAAACTTTTGAGCTAAGGCCATCACGGAGTCTTGAGTAGGCTTAACATTTTTCATGGCCCTAGCCTTGGTCTCATCTTTGGCATGAGGTGCATGAAAAGGTTCCACCTAAGAGGCCAAGAGATTTTCTTCAATATTAGAAGCCCACTCTTGTGCTTCTATAAGGATCTTCGAGAAATTCTCTAAGCATGTATCCAAATTGTCCTTCAAAAGCATTAGTCTATTGTAGAAGAATAGCACCATATTTTGGCATCATGTCATCAAGGATTTGTTTTACTAACTTATCAAATCTTTCATGAAAGTCCCTTAATGTTTCATTATCTTTCTTCTTCATCTCATTGAGTTGTGTTGATAAGGATCTAGAATCCTTCTTAGTTCCCTATATTTTCATAAAATCATCATGGAAATCTTTTTCGTACTTAATGCTTTTATTAGGATGACTATTGTACCATGTCCTTGCATTTTCCACTAAGAATGGAGAAAAATGCTTTATCCCCACATCCTTATGATCATTGTCCACAAGATGGAATGAGAAGATTACATAGAATGAATTCAAGTGTTTGTCAATGGAAATGACTTTGTTTCTAGAAAACCTAGGTAAGCTCTTATCAAATTTCTGAGGCATGTTACATGGGTAACCTTCAATTCCAAACATGTCTAGGGGTTTGAAGGCATTGGTAACGTATTGTTACAAATCCCTTGGATTTACTGGTAGAGGATTGATTAAAAGATACTTGGCAACCAAAGAGTTATGAGGAACTTTCCTTTTATAGATCTTGTATTTTTGAATGGGACTTTGGTTTAATATTCAACACTTGGTTCTCTTGATGTGGAGTTTCCAAATGAGCACACTAGGTTAGGATTTGGTGTAAGCTCATCAAAATAGGGTTGAAGCACAAGATTTAGATTTCCAAGAAGAGTGACTCAATTCTCCCTAGCAGTGGTGTTTGTCACTGCAAAAACTATCACCCTAGTGCAATGACTCACTAAGCAATCTAGATTGAGAGCAACAATGGGAGAGTTATCACCATCACCTCGTAAACTACTCCCCTTGTTTTTGTGGTTGGATATAGTACACCACAAGGGAGGCTTTTCTAGTATATCTTAGGGATCAGGAATAGGCTTAGACTAAATGGACCCTAAGGGTTCTACAACAAGATTCACCCAAGGAAAAGTATGCAATTATTAAGATTTGGGTGATCTAAGGTATAATTTCAAGTGAGTTAATGTTAGATTTTTGTGGGCACTACACTCAGTGCACACACACACACACCGGGTCTAGTAACAATCTCAAATTAACTTTAACCCAACTAATTAACTGCAACACACTGATGTGCCTAACCAAAAACAAAATATACACAGTGGAACTTATAAAACCAGCAATTAGATCATGAACAATAAACACATTACACATAAGTGTTTCCCAATCAATAGTTCTTCATTAAAATCTTTTCAAAACCTACTTGAGCTCCCTTACTGGGATAATGGCCTTCAAGGAAATTACATAGGCAACAATTACCTTGGATCTAATACAATAGATCAAGCCCAAGATCCGTCCTTGATCAGGCTGATCTGGATCTCCTTTGTTGCTCTTGCTTTTTACTCTAACTTGGCACAACTGAATATCTCACTCACAACAAACTTGCAATATTACTCATGCACACCTCCTTTGCTGCTCTATGCTCTTTTCGCGGACTTGTCACAATTGATTACCTTGCTCATAGCAAACTTGCAATATTACCCATGCAGATCTCCTTTACTACTCCATGCTCTTTCCTTGAACCTGGCACAATTGAGTATCTCACTCATAGCAAACTTGCGATATTACTCATGCATATATTCTTTGTTGCTCCATGCTCTTTGTGCCTTTCTCGATCCTCCTAGCCCCACTTGGCCCCACTTGCCTTGCTTATCCTTGCACAACCCTCTCGACCCTCTCATCCCTTCCAGCTTTGTCAGCCTTGCTACCCATCGAAAGTGTGGACCCCTAGGAGAGCTTTTCTCCTATTCATCTCCTTCCAATCAACAACCAACAACCATTGAGAGCTACATTGTAGTCGACGTGATGTGCCACTTCACCTCTGCTCCCTGTATCAGTTATATGTTTCCACAACCATCTGTCAAGAGTCAAGAGCATATTTTAGAAGGTGGGCAATTTGACATAAAGGTATGTTTTTCATTGTGCAATTGAGTGCTTATGCTTGTTTTTCATTTGGGCATGGATTATTGGGTGACTTGGAAGAAGGAAGGGCTTTGACTGTTGTTTTGCTGCCTCACCTTAATTAGGTGGTTAATCTTCAATTCTAGTTCCTTGGGATCTCCCCTATTGGCCTATGGCTTTAGGAAAGGCACTACTTGGGAAACCTCTATTTTGGTAGCGTGGTCCTGTTTTCCCAATCCACATTTTTCACTTCCTTTCGCAAATTACAAACCCTATTTCATCATTTCCCTTCTCTGGGTCCACATGACCATTGGGTCCATAGGGCACTAACACATCCATTCCCCTTGTCCACATATCTAGGTTAGGCTTGGAAACATTGCCCCGGAGTTTGATGCAACGAAAAGAAAGTTGAAAACATATCATGGCCACAAGCAAGAAACAAAAGAAAATAAAATCATAAAATGCTAAAGATGGTTGGGATATTTAATATATCATGTGGGCAAAATCCAAACATGAGTTCTACACCTTATCATGGCTACCACCTTGGTTCCTAGGGCCCATGAGTATCCCTCACATCATAAAGGTACCCATGCATGTCTCAACCCTTGGTGGGCGATGAATTGCCCCTCCATTAAGGAGGTAATAATTGCTATACAATTATTCATGCCATGCTCTCATTTCTTGGAGCTTTGAGTAGTAATACAAAGAAAAATCAAGAAAACGCAAAAGTAAAATAAAAAGGGGTGGAAAAAACAAAGGTTGGGGTAACTCATGTTACCACTATTGCTCCCTCCTCATATTTGTACACCCAATATGTGGACTTTTTCATTATTGATACCCTTGTACCTATGGCATTTGGCTCTAAGACCCTTTTACCCCACTTTGTACCATCATTATTCATATGCGACCTATTGTTTGAAGGATGTGCAAGGGACATGTCTTTCCCCTTAGGGTATGGGAACACCTAATAGAGTCATCTATTAGCCACTCCTACCTAGGGAGGTAATGCTATTACATTCTCAAAACCCCAAATTTGGAAGAGAAGCCCCATATGAAGTCTCAATTTTTCCTTGACTAACAAGCTTGGTTCACTTAGATGCACTAATGATTAATTGTACTTAATGGTGAAGATGCAGCACTGGGCATTATGTGTGATTGGCAAGTGGTTTTCATTATGGGCTGGGCAACTTAACTAGGGCCTAAGTCCACTAGAGAAGCATATGACACCCTACAGGTGAAGCGTTGAGAGCCATGGGACCCCTGTTACTTGCAGAGCATCGCTCCATTCCATGGGCACCTCAACACCCCAACATTTTATGCTTTAGCCTTTGCCCCACATTATTCATGAGATGATACACTTGGACCAGTATGGCCCTAGCCAGCTTAGCAGTGCACTCGTGGTTTGGCAGCTAATCCAAGGCCTAAATGAAGTTTGTCTTACCCATTGGGACATGGGAGGGCTAGCACCATTCTCTAAGCCCTCAACATTGGAGCAAAACCAGCTTATTCTATCACTAGGAGACCCATGAGACCCATTTTGTGCCCCAAAGACAAAAATGGGGCCCATACGATGGTTTGCATGGATATTTAGGGGCCAACCCCTAGATGATGATTTTTGGAGCCCTTTTCACTCAACTTGGCACCAAGAGAACTAAACACATGCCTCCAAGAGGCTCACGCATGGATGACGTCATCATTTCAACTCTCTTGTGGGTGTGTTCTTATGCTTTAACATTGGCTATGTGGTTGGCTTGTACCAATAATTAGTTTTTTCCCATCATTTGACAACTAAGAGGAGATTTAGGCTAAAATTAGACTTGATTAGACATGTATAAATAGAAGAGACCTCATTTGAGTATCTCATCATCATCACACTTGGAATTCGACATTTTAGAGGATTTTCGCACTCGATCCTTGGCTATTGGAGATATATTGGATGCATTTCGATATTTGGAAGTTATTTTGGATCGTCTTCGGAGCTACTTCTTTGCATAATGAATGGATATACTACATGTTGTCTTTTTTTGCTAAAGCAAGTGTCGATCCTTCTATTTCATTAAGCCAAAAAATAGTATACAATATTTACAAACGTCCACCTGATGCCAAGGAATCAGAAAAAAATTAGAGCACTAGCCACCTAGGGCAAAACCTCTTAGCCTTACAAAGAAAATTACCGAACCCAAGGAATATCAACCAAAATTACATCCCAGCCCCCGGAAAACCTGCAGAATCTCCCGCACCCCAGCCCCCGGAAAAGCCCCTTTAATCTAAGTCGTCCATTTCCGCGCTCAAACCAATGGCCAAGGAGGAAATCGCTCAGCAAAGACGACCGATGTTTAACGGTCCCACCCCACCAAGCTGCACGATCAAACTTAACCGTTGATCCACTCAACGAAATCCTACGGATGAGATTAATATCGCATCGAACAAGATAATCAGACATTAGTGTGCGATGAAGGGCGGTTTACGAATCCATCTCCCTGCCACGTGTAGGACACTGAATGGAATCACTGCAAAATCGCTAAAACCATTTCCCACTTGAAAGCGGTGCGATCAGCTAAAAACCGCCTAGGAGGTGGTTTTACATGCCGAAACCCAAAATTCTGAATAATCCCGTTGCCGAAAAAAACTGGATTCTTCCCTCGCAATTTTTTCTTCCTTGCCTGAACCTGGAACCAAGTAAAGATAAGAGGCTTTCCACTGATCGAAGAACTGTGATGTCCGTTTCGCTCACCCCGATGAACTGAGATATCTGTCTTGCTAACGGCGGGATTTTCCGCGGCCAGTCGTGGTCTGCCCCCCGCCAAAGAACAGTTTACAAGATACTGATGATGCATACAGAGGACAAATCATTTTGAGCTAGCCTCCATGGCTTTGTGTCTAAACACTTCCCTATATTCTTCTTCTTGCTCGCAACAAAGAGCTCTCAGTTTGCTCAAACGCCACTCCTGCCACTCCATCGAAACCTTATCATCTGTACAGCTGACACCCTGGTTGGCAAGAAGATCCGCCAGCTTATTTGCCTTTCTGCGAACATGGTGGAAACTGACAGTGCGAAGGCCTTGGAGATGACCCTGAATTCTTTGGAAAACCCGGATTAATTTCCAATGTTTGGAGACTTTCTCCGGCGCTATTCCACTATTTATTTTTTTCATTGAGTTAATGATTAACTCAGAGTCCGCCTCTATCATCACATTGAAACAGTTATCTTGACTCAGAAAATCCAGGCATTGCTCCAAAGCCATTAGTTCAGCCATGTTGTTGGTGGCTTTTCCTAGGTGGCAATGGAAGATGAAGATAATATTTCCCTCTGCATCCTTAAGGACTCCTCCATACCCAGCAGTTCTCGGGTTTCCTTTTGAAGCCCCATCAATGTTATATTTCAAATAACCTTCTGGGGGAGGATGCCAGAAATCCTTCTCCGTATCCATAGATATAACCTTCCTATCTAGGCCTTGAGGAGTGAGCCCCTGCATCCCCAGCTGCCTGAGAATTTTTAAATCCACTTCTGAGGGAGGATTTTTAGGGTAGTTACGAACAGTGGTTCCCACTGTCTCCTTAAGTTGTTTCAGGATTATCTCAAACAGGCGATGTGGGGGATTCTTTTCATCCTTAAATGTTCTTTTGTTCCTCTCCTTCCAAACGTTCCATATAATGAAGCTTGGTGTAAGGGCCCAAGCTGAGCTGAGAATTTCATAATCCGAAAAATTTCTTCTCCAATTATTGAGGGTATTAATGATGCTCCCTTTGTCCTTGTCGGATTGCTGAAAGATTGTGGCAAATATGTCCCATAACCAGGAGGTGAAAATGCAGCTATTGAGTAAATGCTCCATTGTTTCCTCTTGAGTCTCACAGAGCTGGCATCTTGAAGGCCCCAGAACACCTCTCTTCCTGATGTTGTCCCAAGTCAGGATTTTCTTGTGGTATACCAACCACATGAAGAGTTTGATTTTCATCCACCCTTGGTGCCTCCATAGGTTTTGCTAGATTTTATTCGGAACCTGGGGATCCAACTCAAGGAGAATGCCTTTTGCTTCCTTAAGATTAAAGGTGCCCTCTTTGTTATTGCCTCATCTTAGTTGGTCTTGCCCCCCTGCAACTAAGATCTTCCTTTGTTCCACCATTTTCATGAGCGCATCTGCTTTTGTTTTCAAGGGATTGTTATTTCTGCAATCAATGTTTCTCCATATTCTCCACTTTTCCGTATGATGAGTATGATTCCAAAAGTCCTTTACCTTAATTAATCCTTGGGAATCTGTCTCATGCTTAAGGTCAAAGAAGTTTTCTTTTAACAGAATTAGTTCTTGTTGCCACTTATCTTCCCAAAAAAGAGCAAGATCTCCTTCTCTGATTTCCTAGAAACTATTTTCTTGTACTAGGCTTCTATTCTCCTAGGCTTTGTTCCAGATGTATGAGCCCTTTATATTTCCTGACATTATTATGAGATCATTGGTTTGCCAGGAGCTTGCATATTTTTCTTTCCAGATATTTGCCCATTGAGTCTTTGGATTCTGAACCCAACGCCACCATATTTTGGCCCCTAAAACTTTACTGAGTATTTCCTGATCATCCAAGCCTAGCCCTCCATGGTTCTTGGACCTACAAATTTTTTCCCAAGACACTAAGGCCCAGTTCTTCCTAGTCTCCTCCTTACCCCAAAGGAAGTTTCTTTGAATATTTTTGATTTGCTGTAGGACTCCTTTTGGAGCTGGGAGGGCTGATAACATAAAAATAGGGATTGCTTGCAGAACAGCTTTTGTAAGTACCAACCTGCCAGCAAGGTTTAAAGATCTGATGGTCCATTTACTGACTTTATCCTGCAACTTATTGATCAAGGGTTCCCAAATGCTTTTGAGCATCGGTTTAGCAGTTAGAGGAACTCCCAAATACTTTGAGGGAAGGGAATCCCTTTGAAAGCCTAGAATTTTGGAGATATTTTTCTGAATAGCAATATTGGTATTGAAAAAAAAGATTTTTGATTTGGAGAGATTAATTTCCATACCTGAAGCCAAGGCAAAGAGATTCAGTATTTTTTTGTAGGCTGAAGCTTCTTTGATTATGGGGATTCCCTGTAACATGGTATCATCTACAAATTGTTGGTGAGTCAAGGCCTGCCCATTCTTAGTTAGTTGCAGGCCCTTAATCTTTCCTGTTACTTTAGCATGCTTTATTGACCGACCCAGTCCTTCCATCATGAGGATGAAAAGAAAGGGAGAGAGCGGGTATCCCTGTCTGAGGCCTCTTGAAGGACTGAAAATCTCTGAGGGAGAGCCATTAACTAATATAGAAAATTGGAGGAAGTCACCAGTGCCATTACCCATCTGACCCAATTGTGATCAAATCCAAAAGCAATAAGAATTTTCTTAATATAGGTCTAGTTTACCTTTTCATAAGCTTTGGCTATATCCAATTGCATGATCATGCCCGCCTGCCTCTTGCTAGTTAATGAGTGAACCACCTCTTGAGCTTGAATGATGTTGTCAAGAATTTGTTTGCCTTCCACATAACCTGATTGTTCCCCTGAAACTAGAACAGGGAGTAAAGGTTTGAGTCTGTTAGCCACAACCTTGGATATTATCTTGTAGACCACATTGCATAGGGCTATGGGTCTATATTTATCCGGTGTTTGAGCAATGTCCTGTTTGGGGATCAGGGAGATGAAGGAGGTATTGAGCGCTTTCAGAATGGTTCTGTTCAACCTGGAGTCCTCCACAACATGCAAAATATCTTGTTTAACAATATTCCAGCAAGCTTTGAAAAAGTCCACATTGAAACCATTCGGGCCTGGTGCTTTGCCATTCTGCATATCTTTGAGGACTTCACTAACCTCCTCTTCCGTTACTGGCCTATTAAGGTTGAAATTATCCTCTCTGGACACCAATTTCGGTATATTACTAGTTACCTCCCTGATGAAGTGCTCTCTATCTGAATTGTTCTCCTGAGTTATACCTTGGAAGTGTTGGACTAACACAGCTTCTATAGCTTCATGGGAGATATGAAGCTCCCCCTCATCATTCTTGATCGAAGAGATTCTGTTGTGAGTTCTATTCGCAATAGTGGCTTTGTGAAAAATTTTAGTGTTACGCTCTCCTTCTTTGAGCCATTGAACTCTAGACTTTTGTCTCCAAAGTATTTCCTCTTGTTTACATAGATTCTCCCAATCTTGATGATATTTATCCACTTGATCACTTATGGCTTTATCAAAGCCTTCCGTGATCAGAGCTTGGTTGAGAACCTGCATTTTGTTTTCAACAGCCTTTTTCTCCACAAAAATATTGCCAAAATCCTTCTTGTTCCAATCTTTAAGCCAGAGTTTGATGTGCTTTCGTCTTTTGTGAAGTAGGAACATTCTTGTCCTCTGAATCTGCAAATATTCTAACCACCATTTTTCAATGTTGCTGATGAAGTTTGGGTGTGACAGCCAGATATTCTCAAATTTGACAGGTTTGTTCCTGGGAGTACCAATACTCTTAATCTCCAATTGAACTGGCCAGTGATCTAAGCCTCCAAAGGGAAGAACTTTCATTGTTACTTCTTTATCTGTCAGCATAAGGTCCTCAGAGATGATGAATCTGTCTAACTTTGAGGCTACCTGGGACTCTCCTCCACTTTTATTATTCCAAGTAAAGAGGCAAGTATTCCTATTAGTGTCAACGAGATTCATATTGTCTGAAAAGGTTTGAAATGCTAAAGAGTCTTTACTTAGAGGTCTGGTTCCCCCTTTTTTCTCTGAAATAGATTTGATCATGTTGAAGTCGTCTCCCATGATCCAGGGTATATTTGCATGTCTGTTCCTGAGATCCACAAGGGAATCTAGAAACCTGAGTTTGTCATCTATTCTCTGAGGGCCATAAACGTTTGTGACTAGATAGGTATCCATGTCTCCTACCGGTTGAATAACTACTGATAAATAATTCCTGGAAGCCTCAGCATCTAAAATGCCAATTTTTTGGGGGTTCCAAAGAGTGAGTATGCCCCCCGCTGTGTTCTCTGCTTTGACTTCAAGAAACTCAAATCTACTGAGCCATTTGCTATGAATTTGTCTTAATTTTTGAATGGAACATTTTGTTTCTTGGATGAAAATTATATTCGACGTTTCTTGTTTCATTCTATTACTAAGCATTCTCTGCTTTCTCTTACTCCCTAGACCTCTAATATTCCAAGATGTAAACTTCATTATTAAAGATTTGTAAAGGAGTAGCTGGCTAGATCTTTCATCTTACCTGAATCAATCATTAGCTTTCCACACTCCATCAAGAGTTCATTCTGCTTTTTCCTGCCTCTTTTCTTTCTTGGGTTTCTAGTGGCTAATCTCGGAGTCGTTTTCATCGTTTTCACACCTCTATTGTCTTGCTTATCGATGATTTTTCCTCTTTCTAGCACCTTAGCCTGCGTTTTCCATAAAAACAACTGTTGTATTCTATTGAGCTCTTCTTGAGGTAATGAATCTACTTCTCCAGTGGTTCCATGTATCAAGAACCCTTCCAGGTCTAGGTTTTTTTTGTCAAGAATTTCCTGTAGTTCATGGTCCTCCAGGTCCATCTCATTCTGGGTCATTTCCTGATCCATCTCCAGTTCTGCCTTACTCATTGTAGCTTCTTTCTGATAATCAATGTCCAGTGTTTGTTCCCGGTTTTCTTCTTTCTCCTTTTCCATAGGACTTCCTTCCGTTGCTTGATCTTCTTTTGTGATCTCTTCATCTTCCTCAAGCACTTGGAATTTGTTCTGACTGATCTATTTTCCTTCATCTTGATGTTGTTTTGGTCCTCTTTTACTGCCTTTTCCTCGATTCACCACTTTCTAGAAGCTGTCTGTTTCCTTCATAGTGTTAGTTTTGCTCTTGTTTACTACTTTACTGAGTGGACAGTCTTTGAAAAGGTGTCCATGTTCATGACATCTGCAACATCTGAACGGAATGTGCTCATAGTCTACTGTTTGCACCCATTCTTCATCAAAAACTTCCAGGTTCACCTCATTTGGTAGAGCTCCTGATAGATCCATTTCCACACATATTCTGGTAAAGGAAGTATATTTTACCCTTCTTGTGGCTTCAGAAGCTTCGACAAAGCGACCTAATTTGTTGCCTATGGCGGCTAACGATTCATTTTGCCAGTAATCAAGAGGTAGAGAATAGAGCCTTACCCAGACCGGTACTGAAGTAAAAGTTTCCCGTTCTGGAACAAAATTCATCATCCATGGTCGCATGTAGAGTCTAGCTGCTGCATAGAAGTAAGGCCCTCCTTCAAATACTCTGTCCTTGTCTTCAATATTCGTGAACACCACAGTAAAGAATCCCTTTGACCCAAGATGTAGGTCAATGCTCCCTTTAGGTTTCCAGTGGTATTTGATCCACGACTGTAAAGCTTTTTCAGTGGGCCATAATCCCATGAATTTACAAATGATGGCATACGTCTGCATGTGATCCCTGTGCGCTTGCAGAGCCGGATCATTTAAAATAACCCTGGGTGTTATCTCTGCTTTGGGTTTGCAGGGTCCCTTTTGTTTTTTGTCTTTAGTTCCTTGCTTTTTGTCTTCTGCCTCCTTGTCTTTTGTGCCATTATTTTCCTTATTTATGGCTTCTCCTATCTCCTCTTCCATGTTTATTTTCCCTTCCTCCACAGTACCTCTAGCATTTTCTAGAGGTTTCTTGCCTCTACTGGCAACGGCCTCCTTATAGGAGGGAGTGGAGCTCCCTCCTCTGCAGCCCTCCATATGGTTCACTGACTGCAACTATCTGAAACCCTCGCTATTCGCCCCCCCCCCTCGATGTACTACATGTTGTCTTGTAAGTGCTTATTGTTGAATATTTTCTATCTTGAAATTGTCTAATGTATGGAATTGTTGCTCCTAGGTTATGTTATTTTGTACCCTAATTGTTGAAAGTTAATTTTGAGAGGCTATTTAGTTGAGTATTGCATATGTTATTTATGTTACAACATGTAACGAATATTCCTAGAAGAGTAAACCTTTAATCTCTCCATCAAACTCCATTTTCTTTTGAAGTGGGTAAATGTTAAAGGTTGATACCTAGGGCATCAGATTTTAGCCTCCTTAGAAAGGATCTAGCTTATCTATTTCATCCTTGAATCTATATGCCTAAAGGACAAGGCACTAGTCCAAGTCATTGGTGATCAATCCTAAATTTTATCCATAATTTTCTCCCCCTAAAATAGGTCCTTTTAAGGCTAGGAAGAAAATCTAGGCTTGTGAAATTTTAGGGAGGAGCTTTGTTGGTTATTTGAGAGCTTAAACATCAAGCTTAGGGTCTAGTCTACCTATTCTCCAATTTTGGTGGGCATCCGCTCAAATTTCATCCATGAAATCATTTACCCTAGGTGTTGCTCCAAGAGGGAAACCCTAGTTCTTTTTCCCTCAACTTGAGGACTTCCTTGAAGGTTGTATGAGCTTGGTACTTGTTGAAGTAAATCATAAGAAGCCTTTTCTCCCAGGCCTTGATCTCGTTAATACCCATCACCATCGAAAAATCTCAAAACCCTAGGTCTTGTGCCTTCTTTCTAGGTCTTTTCTAAGAAAGCAATTTGCTTCTTTGAAGCCTTTTATCTTTATTGAGCCTCTCTTCAGAATGAGCTCTAGCTTGATCATTTCGTGCCATATACCTAACCTATCTATTCTAAGTGATCTCCTTCCTACTGGGACTCCTCCCATTGGTGACGTAAAGAGCTTGGGGTTTTGGCTGAGGTGACATTGTGCCTCTACCGCATTGTTGGCCCTTAGTTCAACTTCTTCTCTTGTAGGGTTTCCCTCTCCAAGGCCTACTAGATTTTGTGGTAACATTGCATTTACCTTCTTCTACATGCAAGAACTCATAAATGCCAACTTCTAGGGGATCAATGTGGTCAACCTTTTCAAGGTTCAAGAAGTACATTATCATAGATAACATCCTTGAAAAGGGAGGGCCTATTCTCAACTTCATTTGTCCAAAGAGCCATCTTCATCGGGATCCATATCATGCTTATTCTCAAAATCATACTCTATATCTCCACTAATGCTTTCATCCTGATGATCTAGAAAGGACTCTTGCTCATGGTGTTCTTCTTCAACTTCTTCACTATGGCAGAGGAGGTCCTCTTCTTGGAGAGAAACAACCAAGTTTTGTATAACATCCTCAACATGAATGCTTGGTCCCCGATACTTAAGGAATTCTTTAGCAAGAACCCTAATGAAAGGGATAATCTTTGGTCTACATCGTTTAAGCCAATCACTCTGATCTTTCGTAAGGGAATCATTGAAAAGTCACATGAAAGCATCTTCATGAACCATGTTGGTTTCAAAAGTGTACTTGAGGAACTTGACAATGTGATCCACGACTGAATAAGGATCTCCATTGAATTTGGGGTAATCTTCCTACAATTTTCATCCCACTGATTTGGATATCCAGGAATTTCCTTAATGTCCAAAGTAGGGAATATCTTATGCGTACCCCAAGGAACCATTTCCTCCATTCTCGTATAACATACAAACTAGGAGTCTCTTGGGGGAATTTAATATGCCTTGAGAGATGCTTGCTCCACCCTACAAGACATTGAATTTAAGGTGCAATGGAGAACAAGGGCTCTGTTCTTCTAATGGAGTCGCCAGAAAAAATATATCTTGTCGTTGGGGAAAAAGGTAAATACTTTATAAAAGTAGACTTTCTTCCTCCCTAGCAACGGCGCCAAAAATGTTACCACACAATCTAGTAGGCCTTGGAGAGGGAAACCCTACAAGACAAGAAGCTAGACTAGGTGCTAATAATAGGGTAGAGGCCTAGTGTCACCTCAGCCAAAATGCCCTCCTCTTTACAAACTTTCACTGATGGGAGGAGTCCTAGTAGGAAGGAGATCACTTAGAATAGATAAGCTAGGTATATGGCACAAAGTGATCAAGCTAGAGCTGATTCCAAAGAGAGGCTCAATAAAGGTACAATTCTTCAAAGAAGCAAATCGTGCTCTAAGAAAAGCCTTAGAAAAGAGGCACAAGACTTAGGCTTTTGAGATTTTTCGACGGTCATATGTATTCACGAGGTCAAGGCCCAGGAGAAAAGGCTTCTTAAGATTTACTTAAACAAGTACCAAGCTCATACAACCTTCAAGGAAATCCTCAAGTTGAGGGAAAAAGAACTAGGGTTTCCCTCTTGGAGCAACACGCAAATGATTTTATGGAGGAAATTTGAGCAGATGCCCACCAAAATTGGAGGATATCTAGATTAGACCCTAAGATTGATGTTTAGGCTCTCAAATAACCAACAAGCCTCGTCCCTAAAATTTCGTTGCAAGCCCTAGATTTTCGCCCTAGCCTTAAAAGGACCTATTTTAGGGGAGAAAATTATGGATAAAATTTAGGATTGATCACCAAAGACTTGGACTAGTGCCTTGTCCTTTAGGCATATGGAGTCAAGGATGAAATATACAAACTAGATCCTTTCTAAGGAGGCTAAAATCTGATGCCCTAGGTATCAACTTTTAACATTTACCCACTTCAAAAGAAAATGGAGTTTGATGGAGAGATTAAAGATTTCCTCCCCTAGGAACATTCATTACATGTTGTACAATAAATAACATATGCAATACTCAACTAGAGAGCCTGTCAAAATTAACTTTCAACAATTGGGGCATAAAATAACACAACCTAGGAGCAACAATTCCATACATTAGACAATTTCAAAATAGAAAATATTCAACAATAAACACTTACAAGACAATATGTAGTATATCCATTCATTATGCAAAGAAGTAGCTCCGAAGACAATCCAAAATGACTTCCAAATATCGAAATGCATCCAATATATCTCTAATAGCCAAGAAGGAGCAAGTGCGAAAATCCTCTAAAATTAGAGAAAGATTTCGGCGAAAATCACATGGAATGTCATTTGTCGACGCGTTTCGAACCAACCAGTGTGGTTCATCGTCAGGACAAGATGAAGAAAACAGATCTAGCTTAGCATGTTATATAGACCGAGCAGAGCCTCCAACGGCCAGTTTGACCCAACCGCTAATATTGACCAAAGGACCAGGATCAAAATAAAAGATAATCAATAAATAATCAAAACGCGTTTCGAACCAACCAGTGTGGTTCATCGTCAGGACAAGATGAAGAAAACAGATCTAGCTTAGCATGTTATATAGACCGAGCAGAGCCTCCAACGGCCAGTTTGACCCAACCGCTAATATTGACCAAAGGACCAGGATCAAAATAAAAGATAATCAATAAATAATCAAAAATTAAAGGTCAAATTACTAATAAAAGAAAATTAGTTGCAACTAATTTTCTTTTATTAGTAATTTGACCTTTAATTTTTGATTATTTATTGATTATCTTTTATTTTGATCCTGGTCCTTTGGTCAATATTAGCGGTTGGGTCAAACTGGCCGTTGGAGGCTCTGCTCGGTCTATATAACATGCTAAGCTAGATCTGTTTTCTTCATCTTGTCCTGACGATGAACCACACAACTAATTTTCTTTTATTAGTAATTTGACCTTTAATTTTTGATTATTTATTGATTATCTTTTATTTTGATCCTGGTCCTTTGGTCAATATTAGCGGTTGGGTCAAACTGGCCGTTGGAGGCTCTGCTCGGTCTATATAACATGCTAAGCTAGATCTGTTTTCTTCATCTTGTCCTGACGATGAACCACACTGGTTGGTTCGAAACGCGTCGACAAATGACATTCCATGTGATTTTCGCCGAAATCTTTCTCTAACTTAATATGGATCACAGAAGCCTAAACTCTATTAATCCTCTAAAATGTCGAATTCCAGTGTGATGATGATGACAGATTCAAATGTAGTCTCTTCTATTTATACATGTCTAATCAAGTCTAATTTTAGCCTAAATCCCCTCTTAGTTGTCAAATGATGGGAAAAAACTAATTATTATTACAAGCCAATCGCATAGCCAATGTTAAAGCATAAGAAAACACCCACAAGAGGGTTGAAATGATGATGTCATCCATGTGTGAGCCTCTTGGAGGCATGCGTTGAGTTCTCTTGGTGCCAAGTTGAGTGAAGAGGGCTCCAAAAATCATCCTCTAGGGGTTGGCCCCTAGATCTCCATGCAAACCATCGTATGGGCCCCATTATTGTGTTTAGGGCACAAAATGGGTCTCCTAGTGATAGAATAGGTTGGTTTTGCTCTAACGTTGAGAGATTAGAGAATGGTGCTAGCCCTCCCATGTCCCAGTGGGTAAGACAAACCTCATCTAGGCCTTAGATTAGCTGCCAAACCACGAGTGCACTGCTAAGCTGGCTAGGGCCATACTGGTCCAAGTGTATCATCTCATGAATAATGTGGGGCAAAGCATAAACTGTTGTGGTGTTGTAGGTGCCCATGGAATGGATTGATGCTCTGCAAGTAACAGGGGTTCCATGGCTCTCAACGCTTCACCTGTAGGGTGCCATATGCTCCTCTAGTGGACTTAGGCCCTAGTTAAGTTGCCCAACCCATAATGAAAACCACCTTCCAATCACACATAATGTCCAATGCCACATCTTCACCATTAGGTACAATTAATCTTTAGTGCATCTAAGTGAACCAAGCTTGTTAGTCAAGGGCAAATTGAGACTTCATATGGGGCTTCTCTTCCAAATTTGGGGTTCTGATCAAGTAATAATGTTACCTCCCTAGGTAGGAATGGCTAATAGACAACCCTATTAGGTGTTCCAAACTTCTAAGGGGAAAGACATCTCCCTAGTACATCCTTCAATCAATAGGTGGCATATAAGTAATGATGGTACAAAGTGGGGTAAAGGAGTCCATGGCCAAATGCCAAGGCTACCAGGACAACAATAATGAGGAAGTACACATATTGGGTGTACAGATGTGAGGAGGGAGAAATCGTGGCTACATTAGTTACTCGAACCTTTATTTTTCCAGCCCTTTTTATTTTCCTTTTGCTTTTCTTTAATTTTTCTTTGTATTACTGCTCAAAGCTTCAGAGAATGAGAGCATATTGTGAATAGTTGTATAGCAGTTATTACCCCCTTAAAGGCAGGGCGGTTCATCGCTGACTAGGGGTTGGGAGTCGGGACATGCATGGGTTCCTTTATGATGTGAGGGACACTCATGGGCCCTAGGTGTTGTTTTTCCACGATACATGAGTCTAGGATAGAATCTTAAATCACTGACACTACCAATAAGTATCACAACAAGACTACTTTGCACAACGGAATAATATACAACAGTGAATCTACTAGTGCACAAAATATACACAACTTTTTACGCAATTTTGCAACAACCCAAATTCGTTATATTAATGAACCTGATAATACAATAGTCTAGGGCTCTAGTACCAGGGATAATGGCCCTCATACTTCCACTGATACAAGACAACAACAACTAGGGCTTGGTGTTAGTCCTTTGACAATCAATCTACCCTGAACAAAGTACACTGCTATTCTAGCTGATGTAGAGTCCCTCATAGCTGCCTTGGTCATAACCTGTACACATTTGCCTAGTCCTTCGACTCTTGATATGTAGAAACACAACTTTTCCTCTATTAATGAACCAACTCCATTAAGTCATTGAACTCCGCTCCACCTGCTGTCTCGTTGACCGTTAGTCCTTCAACAGAGATCAACACATCGAGATTCCTGTCGAGTTGTTCACAACTCTCAACTGCCCTCTGCTGCTCCTTAGCTCTTTTGGGACTTTCTTCCCACTAGTGCCTTCTTGTGCTACCCAATGAAGACACACTTAGGGCCAGAGGGCTTCCCACTATCACTGTTGAATGTCCTCCTCTAATAATGAACTTAGGGCATGGAGGATTGCCCAACATATGCTGTAGATGTCCTTATCTATAAGGCAAGTCTAGGGCTACAAACTGCGCCTCACTGATCAAACCTTTGAGCTCTTCTTTTGCCACTTCTAACAATCCCTTAGTCCTTCAAGATACTTGTTTCATAGGGCTCGAAGCAAGCATCTACAATCCTCCACAAGTTGTTCTTTAGGCTGCTCCAACTCTTCCACTTCTAGTAGGCCTAAAGTACTTTTTAGGTCACTGCACTTAGGGCCAACTTGGTCCACTCTCACGCCGCCCTCCAATAGTCCACGAGTGTCTAATACAAATGTCCAATCTGGACCTTATTCACTAGCAACAATTTCAACTCAAATAGTCAACAAGTACATATCTCTTCACTCTTCTAGGGCTGATATAAACTGTTGTAGGTCTCATACTTTGGTTAGAGCTGATGTCATGCTGGAACAACACCTAATTTGTCCTCCCAAACCTCCTCCATAGTTGTGGCCTTCCTCCAATGCAACTCTACTCCCCTTTGCTTCCCTTTGAAGACCAAATTGCCTTGTTTCTAGGCCTTTCAACCCTCTCTCAACAAGCTACTACAACTTGGCCCTCGCTCCAACTTACCACAGGGATTGCGACAACTTTGTAGGCTGGCCACACAAGGTTTCAGCCTCTGCAACGTAACAGAACGTTGCGGCTTGCAAGACAGAAGAGTATGCCACCACAAAACCACTCCCAATGTACTCGAAACAGCCCAGAAGTATGCCCAATCAATTCGGCCTATTGCAGATTTATCTTGGCTTCCAAAGCAATCACAAAGATGCCTCAGTAACCCTCTTTTCCTTCGCTTGGAATTTGCATCTAACCTGGGGCCCAATCAGATGTATCTATCTCATGAAATGTTGCACATTGGATGTATCAAATAGCCTCAAAATTCTCCTCTATTTATATCTTTCACATGTGGCTTCTACGAACTATCAAGAGGGCTAAACTAGCCCTAGCCGACTTGCTCTCCTTACAAGTTAACCCACAACCACATAAGAAAATTGATATCTCATGATAGAGACCTTTGATTTCGATGATTTTCATTGCCCCTAGTTGCTCTAGAGGTCCTCTATCATCTCCATTGGTTAAAACATCAACGATCCACTTAGTTTTGACCCAACTCCGTTGGGTGCAAAATCTGCACGCTTGGGTTCTTAGCCCGCAAGCCAGTTTTGTGTGCCAACGCCTCCATAACCCTCTAGCCTAGGGTTTGGAGTACCTCTCAAGCTACAAATCTCAACACTCCCTCTTAGCGAGGGAGGTACTTCCAATACTAGGAAATCTCCATCAACATCACCGACGACACTAACCCATCTGGCGTCCATCATTGCAACATACTTTGTAGATTGAACCCTGCAATCATGGTAGTGCCTCTGTCTCATCCATCTGAACCTGGAGACCTCAACACTTCGATAGGGCTTCTCCCTCCATATTTAGACACTCTCTGAGTCTACACGATCTCCACTAGCTCAACCTGCTACTGAACTCATGTCCCACAAGGTCAGTTTGAGTTGCAGTCGCACATGGGTCATCATCACTGCAAGCCAGTCCTGCAAGCACTCATCCTCCTGGGTCAAACACAACTCATGCACATCCCTCCAATCTTGGATATGCAACATCACGATCCAATGAAGAAACTATCCTACTAATCTACAATCATTCACATGAAGCAATCTCGATCAAACCAATCTCGTCCATGCCAAAGCAATCCTCTAGCTATCCCAACGATCCATGGCAAGTCACAAGAAGTCCATGATTAGCAACCTGCACTACAACAAACTATTGTTCACCAGGTTCTCCACCAATCCACCAGAACTCCCAACCAATCTCACTGCCAAGTTAGTCAAGACTACATTTCCATGTCTTCATCTGAACCCTCTGCTTCATGATCTAGATTCTAAACAATCACAACCCGTTCTAAGTTGTTTCACTGTGCACACTTTGATTCACTAACCCTTCAAAGTAGCTCTGATACCATGTTGTTTTCCACGATATTGGAGTCTAGGATAGAATCTTAAATCACCGACACTACCAATCCAAGTATCACAACTGTGAAAATTCGAGAATCCCACCTGAATCAACTACTGTAGCCACTGATTAAACTTCTCCTATTTGTTAATTACTGAAACAAATTATTTACTGTTTCCTACAACAAATATCGAAGCTAATACAACTGCAACCAAAACAAGAACAAAACGATAGAGAAAGATACACACAAGTGACACAGTATTTCTTGGACAAATGTTTCCGGAAAAACCCAATGCGGGAAAACTCGTGCAACAGCTCTGAGGATTATATATTATTAAGCAGTAGTTTTTGAATACAACTCTGGATGCCCTTCTGGCAATCCAATTACAGAGAAATAAACTGGTAGAAAAACTTAGTGATATTACCTCACTCTACTCGACAAGTCCCCACTGATTCAGCAGCTGAACCAACTGCCCCCGGCTATCTCTGTGTTGGCCTTGCATAGGCCCTGTGTTAGTCTCAAAGGCTCTTCGTCAGCTCTGCGCTGAGTCTACTTGCCTCCTGGAGCTCTGACGTCAATTCCCCAACAAATCTCTAATTTTGGCTGGAAGACTGTGCTCCTTCTATGTGAGCCCTTCTGGCTCTGTGTCAAGCACTGTGTGGGCCCTTTTGGCCTAGCGTCAACCCCTCCTGGGTCTGTGATGCCTCCTCCTGGTGTCTCTCTACCTCTCTGCTATGTATCCTTGGCTTTGAAGAGGATGCTCCAACCCAACTATCCCTGCCCCTCACTACAAAAGCTCTCTATCAAAATTTTCCCGGCAGCTCCTTTGCTCTGCTTCAGAAAATTGAACTTCTGAACTCTGTGTGTGTGCCTTTCCAAGTGACCTTCAAGCCTCCTTAAATAATCTTCTCCTTGACATTCAATGGCCCAAATTAGAAGCTAATCAATGGCTAAGATCATTTCTACTTGATCCTCGTCTTCTTCTAGAAGTTACACGCACAGTTTATATTAATACCCTTGTTCCTTTAAAAATAATTAATTATTTTAATGCAACTGTTTTTGGGTGGAATTTCCCAAAACGCTTTCTGGGTTCTTTGGAATACATGTGCCTAAGCCTCCCTGCAAAATTTGAGACTTAGAGCACATCTAATGCTACCAGAAATCAACAACAACAAGACTACTTTGTACAATGGAATAATATATAGCAATAAATCTACTAGTGTACAAAATGTGCACAACCTTTTACACAATTTTACAACAACCCAACTTCGTTATATTAATCAAACTGATAATACAATAGTCTAGGGCTCTTGTACTAGGGATAACGACCTTCATACATCCACTGATACGATAACAGAAAGCCTAGGGCTTGGTGTCAGTTCTTTGACAACCAATCTACCTTGAACAAAGTACACTGACTGTCTAGCTATTGTAGAGCTCCTCACAACTGCCTTGGTTGTACCTTGTACACAACTACTCGGTCCTTTGGCTCTCGATCTCCAGCAACACAACTCTGCCTCTATCAATGAACCAACTCCATTAGGTCATTGAACTCGGATCCACCTACTCTCTTGTTGACCGTTAGTCCTTCAATGCATCAACACATCGAGACTCTTATCGAGTTGTTCACAATTCTTAGTTTCCTACTATTTCTCCTTAGCTCTTTTGGGACTTTCTTCCCACTAGTGCCTTCTTATGCTGCCCGATGAAGACACACTTAGGTCCGAAGGGCTTCCCACTATCATCGTCGAATGTCCTTCTCCAACAATGAATATAGGGCATGGAGGACTGCCCAACTTCTGCTGTAGATATCCTTCTCCACAAGGCAAGTCTATGGGTACAAACTGCTCCTGGCTGATCAAACCTTTGAGCTCTTATTTTGCCACTTCTAACAATCCATTTATCCTTCAAGAGACTTGTTTCTTAGGGCTTGAAGCAAGCCTCTACAATCTTCCACAAGTTGTTCTTTAGGCTGCTCCAACTTTGCCACTTCTAGAAGGCCTAAAGTACTTCTTAGGTCATTATACTTGGGGCCAACTTGGTCCACTCTCATGCCGCCCTCCAACAATCTACGAGTCTCCAATACAAATGTCCATTCTAGACCTCATCCATTAGCAACAATTTCAACTCAAACACATCAACAAGTACATACCTCTTCACTTCTCTAGGGCTGATATAAACTGGTGTAGGTCTCGTTCTCTGGTTAGGGATGATGTCATGGTGCAACAACACCTAATTTGTCCTCCTAAACCTCCCCTACAATTGCGGCCTTCCTCCAATGCAAGTTTGCTCCCTTTCATTGCCCTTTGAAGACCAAATTGCCTTGTTTCTAGGCCTTTTAGCCCTTTCTCAACAAGCTACTACAGCTCGGCCCTCACTGCAACTTAACACAAGGATTGTGGCTCTTTTGTAGGCTACCCACACAAGGTTTCAACCTTTGCATGCAACAGAACCTTGTGGCTTGCAAGACAGAAGAGTATGCCACCATAAAACTAGCCCAAATGTACTCAAAATAACCCAAAAGTATGCCCAATCAACTCGGCCTACTACAGATCTATCTTGGCTTCCAAAACAGTCACAAAGATGCCTCACTAACCCTCTTTTCCTTCGCTTGGAATCTACCTCTAACCTGCGGCCCAATCAGATGTATCTATCTCATGAAATGTTGCACATTGCGTATGTCAAATAGCCTCACAATTCTCCTCTATTTATATCTTTGACATTTGGCTTCTACGGACTGTCAAGAGGGCTAAACTTGCCCTAGCCGACTTGCTCTCCTTAACAAGTTAACCCACAACCACATAGAAAAATTGATATCTCATGGTAGGGACCTTCAATTTCGACAATTTTCGTTGTTCCTAGTTGCTCTAGAGGTCCTCTATCATCTCCATCGGTCAAACCATCAAAGGTCCACTTTGTTTTGACCCAACTCCTTTGGGAGCAAAAATCCCACGCTTGGGTTCTTAGCCCACAAACCACTTTTGTGTGCCAACACCTTCACAACCCTCTAGCCTAGGTTTTGGAGTACCTCCCAAGCTACAAATCTCAACACTAGGAACCAGGGTAATGGCCATGATAAACCGTAGAGCTCATGTTTTGCTTTTTCCCACGTGCTATATTAAATGTCTTGACGATCTTTTGCATTTTATGATTTTCTTTTCTTTTGTTTCTTGCTTGTGGCCATGATATGCTTTTAACTTTCTTTTAGCTACATCGACTTTCGGGAAAACGTTTCTAGGCCAGACCTAGATATGTGGACAAGGGAAGGGGGTGTCCCAGTGCCCTATGGACCCAATGGTCATGTGGACCCAAAGAAGGGAAATGGTGAAATAGGGCTTGTAATGTGTGGAGGGGAGTGAAAAATGTAGAACAGGAAAATGAGACAACGCTACCAAAATCGAGGTTTCCCAAGTAGTGCCCTTCCTAAAGGCATAGGCCAATAGGGGAGATCCCACAGGACTAGGATTGAAGAGTAAACCCACATTTAAGGTGAGGGAACAAAACCACGGTCAAAGCCCTTCCTTCCTCCAAGTCACCCAATAATCCATGTCTAAAATTCCCAAATGAAAAAACATGCATAAGCACCCGATTGCACAATGAAAAACATACCTTTTGGGTTGGATTTCCCACCTTCTAACATATGCTCTTGACAAATGGGCAAGGAAACATACAATTGATGCACGGAGCGAAGATGTGTTGAAAAATCCGTTAGGGTGGCAAATTAATTGATTTCTCTTATTATGACATTATCTTGTGATATTTCATTATTATTTTTCTTCTTTCAATTTATCTTGTTCTTATCATCAAGACTAATTCCAATCAATAAAGAGAGGAGGACACGAGATGTAGGCACGCAGCCAGGGCAAAACCCCAATGTAGGGGAAAACCCAGTCAAGAATTCTTCCTTCTGTAGATTCAAAATAAACACTGAGATGACCAAGACTCTCATAACCTAGACCAAAGACTTCTTCCTTCTGTCATGCTTCAGTTCTGAGTTTTGTATTGGATATTTTGTTTGACAATGCTTTGTTCATCAATATGATAACACCCCTTGACAAACTTTGGTATATTGTTTCAATCTTGCAACTATGTCATTCTTTGATCATGTTCTGATGGTGACATACTTCAGTTTTGTGGAAACCAAATCATGCTACGGTTCTGTGGCATCCTCAAGTATGCTTTGGTCATACTAAGGTAATGTCATACTTCAATCATACTTTGTTCCTGTATCACCCTGTTCTTGCTTCAGTTTTGTGACAATCTGGTCATACTTTGATTTTGTGGCAGTCTTCATCATGCTTCGGCCCTATGATAGTCCCGAAAAACTTTGATCGTACTGCAGTAGTATTATACTTTGGTTTTGTGACATTAAAATGTGCTTCTGTAGTAGCCTTGAATTTCGGTCTTGTGGGGGCAACCCAAACTTTGGTCCTACAATGACACTTTAACCTTTTGCACCATCGAATTATCCTTGACTGTAATTCACCGAACTTCTGTCTCTTCTCTCTGAAATTCACCGAACTTATCTCTGCACTTTTTGTTGAACGAAGAATACATGCTTATTTATAATTGTTTCTCACTGAAAATAAGTCGACATGAGTTTATTTGAGAAGCCGACTTGTAGAATATTTAATTTGTAGGCCGATTGCAAGGTGACTTGATGGAAGAGTCTTTTTAACAAAATAATTTTGACTTTTGACTTAAATAGAAAATCCTAAAAGCTTACAATGGAGGCTTGACCTATGACAATTGACCCAAGCATGAAACTCATGCTTTAACAAGTGAAATTAAGTAATAATAAAATTTCTTTTTCTTAATTTTGATAAATATATTTCATTTTGAGTCAAGTAAAATTACGAAGATTGGTTACATTCATCAACACTCCCTCTTAACTAGGGGGGTATTCATACTTACATATATCTATAGAGGTACATGGAAGATCTCAAAACACATGATCTACGAGGAGTTTAGGCACACTCAGTGCCACAAACGAGATTCTTGACCAGGGAAATCTGTCTGGGTGGGAATAAGATGGACTAAAGCTTTTAGCTTCTCTAGGTACCATCAGGCTTACTTGCTAACCATCAACTCAGGGATCTAGGTGCGTAATACAAGGTCAAAGCTCTATGACCAATGCCACCCTCCCTACTGCTTCGGGAACTAGACATCAACACATATGCCGACCAAATGTCCTCCTAGGCATTTTACACACTCAATGCCTCAACACATCAAATCTCTCTAACCTCAAGCATGCTTTTCAAAAAACTTGAGAGATTTACTTGAACAGTCACAACCCCTTAATCAGTAACAACCTTTCAAATACTCATGAGTAAACACAAACCTTCGGGGTCTTCTGACTTCTTGATGCTGCCTCACAATTCATCATAGTAGGACTTCGAGGCTTCCCAAACAAATCTTGACAAAGGTTTCCTCAATCATTCAACTTCCTTTCCTACTTCACATGCAACAACCAAACCCTGCTTTCCTTCTTTCAATAGCACCTCAATATTCATTCTCCAATTTTCTTCTTCAAGGTATCCATCATGACTATAATATGCCCTCCCTCTCAACTTGGGAGATATCCTTCCTTATATCTAGGCTCCTTCTTAACTTAGGGAGATCAAATTCTTTCTATAACATCGGAGAATCTTTCATGGCTTCCATCCTTCTTATCAAAGTTATCTTGATCATCATCATTCATATAACTTCCTTCATCATGCTTAACAATCAAATCTTATGAACATCTTCAACATCTTGAAGATTATGTACCTGCACAACTTAGACAACAAGTACAACAAAAAACATATATAGAAGCATGAAGATAACTATATCAGTAAATAAATAAATACATCTTCCGTTGTTTGGAAGAGCCTTCATATAGAGACGACAAGGCTTCCCACATCTTCCGCGCTGTATCCTTGCCCTGCAAGTGTGAGATGACATGATCTCGAACTCCATCGAGAATGAGCCTCTTTGCCTTCCCCTGCTCGGCCTTGTACTTCTTCTTTTGATCGTTGTCAGCAGGAACAACTACAACACTTTTAACGTAGGCTTAGAGATCATATTCCCCCAGAACAACTAAGATTCTGGTCTTCCATATGACATAGTTGGAGGCTTCCTCCAACCTATCCTTATCTCTGAGCCCATGTGATGCCATCTCACCCAACTGTTGAACTGACTCCTCTAGTCATGGCTTAGCACTGCTCAGTTGCTCGGCAAGTGAAGAATTCGAACTTTCTGGCAGAAGGTTCTCTGAGGAGAAAATTCCCCTTCTACGTGTCTTTGTTCTTTTCCAGCGGATTTCTGCCCCGGCGGAAACTGCACCCTTCAAGCACTATGCTGAGGCTTTGCGCCACTCCCTTTGCCTCTGCAAACTCATAAACTGGAAATTGTACCTCTTTGTCGTCTCACTCAGAGAGAGATTTCCTCTGATCTGCTTCTCGGCAACGACTGCGCAATCCCTTCAAGCGGATTCGAATTGCTGCCAAGTGTAGCTTTCGGCCTCATTGCTCAGCATTGGATCTATTCTCACTGTTTCAAAATGAATGCTCTGATACCATGTGAAAATTCCTACACTGAAGGAACCCCTACTGCAACAAATTTGAATCTACTTCCCCTACTTGATTTTTAAATTACATTCATCAAGTTATTCTTCTTAATACTAAAGGAAATTACTTCTACAACCTACACTAATTAAATATTTGATCTCATGAAACAGAAAACAAAGCAAAGAACAAGATACATAGGACACACTTATTTTTGAACACAATAGTCCCCGGAAAAACCCAATGCGGGAAAACTGATGGAACAGTTCTGAGGGTTTATTATTATGCAGGAGAAATATTTGCATTCAAATTTAGAATTCTCATCTAGAAATCCTTTACAAAGAAAATACTGGCGGAAAATCTAAGTGAGTTTTACCTCACTTCACCCGACAAAATTCTGGCAACAAGATTGGCTAACTCGGGTGTTGGAATTTCTAAGCCTAACTGTTAGAAACTCTTCATGTACTTTACTGATTTATTCCTACCTACTTGTTTTGTTAATTAACAAGTTATTTACCATGTAAATACTGGAAATAAATACAAGTACATGCTCAACAAATTACAGATCATCAACTGAAGAAACAAAACAAGCACACAAGTGACACCGTTGTTTTTGGACCAATGTCCCCAGAAAAACCCAATGCGGGAAAACTGGTGTAGCTATTTGAGGGTTTTATTATTATGCAGTTTCTGAATACAATCTGGGTGCCAAAACTGGCTCACCCAACAGAGAATAATATCGGCAGTAGTACCTCTCAGTTGGAGACAGATGTTTCGGCTGAAACCCCGGATAATCACTTCAACAGCTTCACAGCTCCAATATTCCCCACGAAAACCTAGCGTCAGACTTTAGGGACAACGTCAGCCCTTTTTGGCGCAGTGTTTGCCCAACATCACTCTGGCTTGGCCTGCGTCAGCGTCTGGAGGCACTGCGTCAGCCCTTTGGCCCTTTGTGTCACCCACCCTGGCCCTCTGAGGCACTGCGCAGCTCCTGGCTGCCTCTGCGTGAACCCCTGGCTGGTTCTGCGTCCCTTACTCTCGGCTACTGCGCTGATCCTCCTGGTGCTATCTCTGCCTCTCTGTTTCTGTATTCATTGCCCCTCAGCTGCAACTCTGATCACTCTCTCGACTTTCTCAGCAAACCTGTAAGGGCTGTAATTAATTAAACAACTATTTCCCTTGAACAGATTATGAAATCTACCAAATGTAAAGTCTATAAATGATTAATCTGAATCAGCTATTTACCCTGGACAGATTATGATGTAAGCGCTGTACAAAATTTAACATCCATTGTAAAGACAGTAAATGATTTCTTAAAATCATCATGAACCTGTGATAAAATTACATAAAATTTTACAAGTCTAATTGACAGAATTGATGAGAGTACCTACCTGTTTGCCTACGTTCCTGCGGGTGAAGAGACTTCAGAATTTCTCAGCTCGCTCCTGTTACTAAAAGACCATAACCTCTAAGCCAAACCAAGTACAACTTGGGTACTCAGTCCAGATTGCTTTCCAATTTCTGCAATCTGTTCCCCCGTGCCCAAAAATTCAGAACAAGCAAGGCTCCTTCCCACTGTCCTCAAATTCTTCATTCTTCCTCCTTTCTCCCCTCTTTTGGTTTTTCCCGGTTGAGATCCCCCTAAAAATTCTTTCTACCTCTATATGTAGCCTTCCTTGGCGGTGACCACTCTCTCCACCAGCGATCCCACCGCTTCCAATCATAGTGACACCTTTTCCCTCTATGTATGTGAGTCATATTCCTTTAAAGGTGTATTTATCTTATATTTAGGATTTATTGTTTGTTTATGCTTTATTTTGATTTGCTTTATCATTTTAATAATTTATCAATATTCTAGGATATATAATTATATAACCATATGTAAAAAGTAACTTAATTTTTACATCTATTTCTTTATAACCCTTTTAACTTTATACTTTTTTTAAATTTATATCATTGGTATTTGTTCATTAATTATGATGCATTAAGCAATATGTGTGTTGATGGGTGAAGGTAACTTCTATTTGAAGGTGTGTCATGATATTCAACATTTATAGCTAATTTTAGAAAATAAATACTAGTGCAGTGCATGCGATACATGCATATGTAGCTATCATATGCATGCATCGTATGCATGCTACTATTCTTGCGCTCTCTATATTAAAGTTGGGTCATTACATACACCCCTCCTTCAGAAAACTTCGTCTCGAAATTAGGGTTTTATTGTATACCAATACTTATTTTAGCGATTAGTACATTCTCGTTAGGGTTGTGTATTGAGATTAAATTCTTATTTAATGTGAGAACACTATAAAATTGGTGTTTTGAATACTTCTAGATTTATAACTTTAATAGTCATGCCGTACTCCAACCAGGTTCCCAAGCTATTACAAAATCATCCTATACTTCCTAATCTCTTCCGCTTCCATCCTATCTGTCCTCTACTGGAGTATGCCATGGCGTCAGTTATACTGACCTAACCATTCATAAACTCTAAGGATGGCAATGTCGATCATATCGACCTGATTCCCAGTAGACATCCGGTAGTGATCATCACACGTCTAGGGGAGCGTGACTCATATTCCTCCCATGACTCCAGGTTTCGAAGGATAAACGGTGGGTAACACCTCCACCCCTCCCAATAGAATCAGGGTTAATACCCTATCATGGAATCTCATTGAGCCTTAATTGTTCTGAAGTTTTTGTCATCACGTGGTCATCTTGGTAACGATATTATCTGCGATCATAAACACTTGTCCATGCATTTACAAAATGTGCATCACATATTCAAAACAAATAGTTTATGTATAATTCATACATGTTAATTACAATATAATATACTTGGCCATGTCTTACTCATATCATTAGCTTTCTTATTAAAATGTAATCATTCTTTGATTTCTATCTCATCAATCATATTGATATGCATAAATGAAACAAAATTATAATATCTTAATTCTTATCAGAAGCAAAATTACTCAAATATTTAAGCTTTACTCTAATAATTATGATTCAGTAAGATCAATAACATATTTCGTCTTAGTATCCATGTACTAGTGGAACAAAATAGATAACATGTCATAACAATTCAAAGTAAAGTAAATATATACAAAACATGGTTTAAAGTTCTTCAAAATTGACACAAGTTGGGGTATTTTTGACATATGATTTCCGTATTTTCCCAAGTAGTTGATCCAGGACTATACTTGTCACACTAGACCTTAACTTGGTCTACCAGACAATTCCTGAGCTTTTGAACCCTATGTTCCAGTATATGTAATGGTTCAACCGATATGATTTGTTCGTCCGATACTTGCAATTCCTTCCATTGAAGGTTATGAGATTGGTCAGCTATGTAATGCCTTAATACATATACAGGAAATACATTATGAACTTTATGCAAGTGAGGTGGCAGTGCAAGACGATAGGCGACAGGTCCAACTCTTTCCATGACTTTAAATGGCCCAATAAATCGAGGTGACAACTTTGTCCTTTTTCCGAATTGAAGAGTACTTTTATTCGGTTTGATGCGGATGAAAACCTAATCCCCTACCTCATACTTCCTATCAGTTCTGTGAGCATCAACATAACTCTTTTGTCTATCCTGTGCTTTTTTTAATCGCTGTCTAATTTGTTTTACCTGATCCTCCATTTCTTGGATTAATTCTGGCCCTACTATCACTCAATCTTCTAACTTGTCCCAACTTAACGGTGTTCTGCAAGGTCTGCCGTATAATGCTTCAAATGGAGGCATTCTGATGAAATTGTGATAACTGTTATTGTATGAAAATTCGACTAAAGATAAATACTTTTCCCAGTGTGATTGCTGATCCATAACATACATCCTCAACATATCTTCAAGTACTTGATTTACCCTTTCTGTTTGCCCATCAATTTCAGGATGATAAGCTGTATTCAAATTTAGTTGGGTTCCTAAGGCTGATTGCATGCAAGTCCAGAATCTTGAAGTGAATCAAGAATCTCTATCTGATATAATTTTCTTAGGTACTCCATGAAATCTGATAATTTCATTTATGAATACTCGAGCTATGTTAGCAACTTCGTAAGTATCTCTTACAGGAATGAAATGAGCGCTTTTCGTTAATTTATCCACTACTACTAGAATGGCATTGTGTCTTTGAGAAGTAAGAGGTAGTCCAGTGATAAAATCCATAGAAATGATCTCCCATTTGGTCATAGGAATGTCGTAAGGTTGTAAGAGACCCGCTGGATGACAGTGATCTGCTTTTACTTGTTGACATTCCAAACATCTTGCAATGAATTGAACGATATCACATTTCATGCCCGACTAGAAGAAGAGTTTCTTGGTACCCGTACACATTTTCTTTACTCCAGGATGTGCACAATATACTGCTCTGTGGGCTTCCTTAAGAATGGTGTCTCGAAGATCCCTATTATCAGGAATATACATCCTTCCATGAAGTCGTAAGATTCCATTATCTTCTAGTTCATATCCTTCAAACTTAGATTCTTTTGGCTTTTTACTTTCAAGACTAGATCTTACCTTTAAATACCAGCTATCTTTTATGAGACGTTTTAGTACTCGTTGCCTTAGGTCTACTTTGATAGGGATGAGGGAGAATATCTAGGGTTTTCTGCTTAAAGCATCTGCCACTACCTTTTCTTTTCCTTTAATATATGATATTCCAAAGTCATATTCACTTAAGAATTCACTCCATCGTCTTTGTCTAGCATTTAAGTCTCTTTAAGTGAACAAATATTGTAGACTTTGATGGTCGCTTTTATGTGTAAAACTTCTCCCCACTAGATAGTGTCTCCAAATCTTTAAAGTTAGTACTACGCGGCTAAATCTAAATCGTGAGTAGCGTAAAGTTCTTTATGAGGCTTTAACTTTCTTGAGACATACGCTATTACTCCTCTATCCTGCATTAATACTGCACCTAGCCCATGTTTGGATGCATCAGTACATACCGTAAATGTTTGTCCATATCAGGGACTCTTTAATATTGGTGCACTGGTCAGTAGTCTTTTGAGTTCAGAGAATGCTTTATTACATTCCTCAATCCATTCATACTTAATACCTTTACGCTGAAGGGTTGTAATCGACTTTGCAATTTTGGAGAATCCTTCCACAAATCTTCGGTAGTAACCGGCTAAACCCATAAAACTTCGTACTTTATGTGCGTTTTTCGGTATTGGCCATTCCATGATTGCTTTTACCTTCTCAGGGTCTACTGAGATCCCTTCACCTGATATGATATGACCCAAGTAATGAATCTTTTCCTGAAAGAACGAACACTTGGATAATTTTCCATACAACTGGTGTTTTCTGAGGCAGGATAACACTATCCGTAAATGGTCTTCATGCTATTTCTCGTTCTTGGAATAGATGAGTATATCATCTAAAAATACTTGTACAAATTGATCAAGATATTTGCGGAAAACATTGTTCATAAGATTCATAAATACTGCTGGTGCATTTGTTAATCCAAATGGTACCACAATAAATTTATAATGTCCAAAGCGTGTTCGGAATGCAGTATTAGAAATATCGCTTTCAGAAATCCTTAGCTGATGATAGCCTGATCGAAAATCAATTTTTGAAAAGACAACAGCTCCTTTCATTTGATCGAACAGATCATCAATTCGAGGCATAGGATATCGATTCTTTACTGTAGCTTGATTCAAGTCTTAATAATCTATGCATAATCTTAAGGATCCATCCTTCTTCTTGACAAAAATTACAGGAGCACCCCAAGGTGATATATTGGGTATCCAATAGTTCCTTCAATTGAATTTGTAATTCTTGAAGTTCCGAAGCTATCATTCTATAAGGTGTTTTAGAAATTGGTTGAGTACCAGGTTTCAATTCTATTGTGAGATCTAGCTCTCTTTTAGGGGGTAATCCTGGTAGTTCCTTTGGAAATACATCTGGAAATTCGGCTAACAATGGATATTGTTCTAAGGATGGTCCTTTTTCTTTACTTCTTGAATTACATATGCCTGACAACCTTTTCTTAAGCAACGCTTCATTTTCATTGCTGATATGTAGCATAAAGATACTTTTCTCTTGATACTTTGAATTTGGATCGCTTCCCCTTCATCATTTATACCTAGAATTCTTTTCTCATAACAGTCTACCCAAAGCTTGATGAGCTTCTAGCCATACCTATGACAAGATCATAAGTCCCTAAGGTTGTGACATAAACTTTCAATTTAGTCGAACAGACCCCTAGGTTAATTTTGCATTGATGCACACTTAATTCTACGGATTGGAGTTCTCCTGAGGCCATTTCTACCTGTCTGAAATCATTTTGTCTGCGAGCTGCCAACCCATATTTATTTAATACATATGACGAAATGAAACTATCTGTGGCACCAGTATCAAATAAGATTTTGAGTTTTATACCATTACTAATATCTGAAGATTCCACTACAGTGGATTGATGTGCTGCTTGATTGTTATTGAATAATGCATGAATTCTATGATTGCCTTGGGTATTTGGTATTGGTTCCTTTCCAGCCCTATGCAATATATTTGATGAAGTCTCTGGACAATCACGTTGAAAATGTGGTCCTCCACATCTCCAACAATTAACCTGGGTCAGTCCTCTTGAATCATTTTGTGAGTTTCTAGATAAAGAGCTTCGCCCTCTCATACGGATTCCTCTCAAATTTTTTCCTTTATTAGCAGTACAACGAGATTTCCATGGACTTGTGTTTGATGATTCAGTGGCTATAGTATTAACTGCCATGGAAGCTCTTGTTTCTACATTTCTTGGGGTAAATATATTACCATAAGGTGGTTTCGAGTTACCTCCCCTGAAGAAATTTCGGGGAGTCTTTCCTGAAAACCCTGATTGTGGAAGTTCTGTTGGGCCGACATCCTTTTTGATTCCTAGATGTTCTTCTGCATAGCGGCCACATTCTATTGCCTCGGCTACTGATGATGGTTTCCACATCCTAACCAAGGCCCTGATGCGAGGATTTAACCCAAATATGAAGCGTTCAGCTTGACGTTCATCAGAATCTAAGTGGTGAATGTATTTCACAAGCTCCATAAACCTTATCTTGTATTCCTCCACTGTTTTATTACCTTGAACTAATGTATGAAAGGCTCCGGCTTCTTGTTCTTGAAAATATGGAGGTAAATATTTTGCATGGAATCTTTCCTCGAACAATTCCCAAGGAACATTATCCGTTGTGAGGTGTAGTTGTTTTTCCAGATTTCCCCACCAAATCAAGGCACTTTCCTTTAATTGAAATACAACAATTTTTGTTTTTGCAGAAGAAGAATATTCTTTTAATTTAAAACATCTGTTCATTCCTTCTAACCATGCCTCAACACGTTCTCCAGCTCGACCTTTTAAAATTTCTGGGAGTTTAATTTTCTGAAGCTCCCTAGAAATATCTTCCTTTGATCTTTTATACTCAAAATTCTTTGGTTCTGTTGAATTGGTTGCTAAGGGTTGAGGTTCTTCTTTGGTCTTAGCCATTGCTGACCCTTTTAATGTTTCCAATAAGGCTTCTAATGAATGCATTATCACAATCAACTCTGGCGCTGGAGCGATTGGTGTTGATGCTAGTAATGAGGGAGATGATGATGATGGTGATGGAGATGGTGATGACGACGGTGGTGGTATTAATGATGGTGATGCTGCCCGATCACATCGTCGTCGCTCACATGTCCTTACCATTGTAATGTTTCCTGTATACATAATAAAATTTGTAAAAAATTTGAGATATACATTCGGATTTAACATAGTTTTTGCAATTTCACATTTATAAACAGGTATAGTTTTTTTTTTTGCTATTTTTACCTGCTAGGCAAGTCTTATTGGTACCGAGGTCAAGGAGGGTGGTCTTGCGACCTCCTTGTCCTAATGCAGGGAATCTTATTTTAATGCGTAATAATACTTTTCTAATGCATGAGTCTTTATAAACCCTCTTTTAACATTGTAACATAGCCTAACTATGTAATATAATCATTTTATTATTAGTAGACTAATTTTAGTCTATTTTCTTTTAAATATAATATTTATAGTAAACGATATACATAATATCACTACTTTACATAATCTAAAAAATAGCTAAAGTTCTTTACTGATTAATTAAGCATTTTTTTTAATGAATAATCTTAAAATAATTATATATCATTTACAAAAAAAAAATTAACATTTAATTTACTTAGTTATAGAAGCAATGTCTACAAATATATAAATTCAATTATCTTCTATATATAGCTTCCTTCGACTAATAATAAATCATGACAGAGTGTATGAATACGGTGCATTACATATAAAATTATATATAATTTAATATAAAGTTTGTATATGTATCCACATAAATTCAGAATAAACTATTACGACATTGGTGGAGTTTGGGTGTTAAATCCTTATTAAGCGTTGCTGTGTATGACAAATATGTAAAATATTATAAAATTTCAACGATTATGATGGCAAGGTCAATAGACCCTCTTTTCCACCGACCATATATACATTACATTGAATGTATAACCTTATAGCCTATTCATTATACTAGCGGCGGTAGATAAGGTTGACCGATAATATTTATGGTGGAGATATGATATAACCATTGTCAGATATGGCAGAGCCGCCAATATTGGTAGACTTCGCATATTTTATATTATGATATATATATATATTATGACATTGTTACGGGGAGGTCAGCGAGTCGAAAACCCCGCCCGACACTTCCATATTTTACATTGCACAACAGGACTGGTGAAGTGCTTTGATTATATGTCGAAAGTTGCAGTTTCAATCTTCGCCTATTGACAGGTTCATATTTTACATCGTATAGGGTATAAAATCTGAAATTTGTTTATATATCATGTAATATAATGGACGCTCATATTTTGTAACGCTATATATATATTTTATATGCCTTTCGTTAAGATTTAACGCAATATAATTTGTGCTGTGGTTTAATATATATTAAGGTATGATATATCATATTTATTTGAACTTTAATTTATCGCTTGACACCTTAATTCTAATAAAATTATTCCCTCGGCCACGATGACCAAGTTTGGTACGTGCGTCTCCACTATATCACACCTGCATGATGCGGTGTGGGAATATTCATTAAGCTAATTCCCTTTCAAATTTGCTTGCCATTATTTAGAGAATCTAATGGCCAAACTGCTATGTTCTGGATAGGCCGAGATTACAAAACTGCTGGACATAGAATTTGGGCAAGGTTTTGGACACACGCTGAGCACAAATCTGCGTATAGGCTGCGTATATGCCTGCATCTTGAAGAAGGGCCGAGCCCCTGAAGGAGTGCTGAACAATTGTCATATGACCTGTGGTGAAGCCATATTTAAGGGCAAAAATCTCCTTAAGATACAACACAGAAGATAAGGGTATACTAGGGAGGTTTGAGCAGGAAATAACAACGATGTTCAGGCCGAATTAGGGTATCACCGTAGCTGTTGTCGGAGCCCTTAAAGAGGGTCGAAAATCTCAGGAATATAAGTGCACAGGCCGAGATTTTAAGGACCGTGTTGAGTGTCTTGAATAGGTGTGTGATTAGTTCTTTATATGATGATTGTAAGATAGATGTAGTCTGGTTTTAGACAGTCATAGTGACAGCCCTAAGTACAATGTTATACTCACGCTAGTGCAGAATGATCATCTAAAGTCATTTGCAAAGAATGGCTCCACTAAACAAAACGATGATGAGGAGTTGGGCAACCGAATACGTAGCTGGAATCCTTTTACTGGAAAATCCGGGAGTGGTTCAGGTGTTGCAGCCAATTCAATATTTAGCGATATGAGATTGTTCTTCAAGCTAAACAAGTAGTCCTCAGTTGGCTGAGTGAAGGAATTTAATGAAAACTCAGAGCAGACTTTTAACTGAATCAAAGCATAAGGATTCGATTCTCAGTGGATGGGTTAATTGCGGTTCTCTTTCTTTGCTTCCATATTCACTGTATGGACTTTTGGCTCAGAAATTCAGGCTTAACAGATCCGAGAGTTTGAACTTGGCTCTGATACCAAATGTAAGGGCTGTAATTAATTAAACAACAATTTTCCCCTGAACAGATTATGAAATCTACCAAATGTAAAATCTATAAATGGTTAATCAACTATTTATCCTGGACAGATTATGATGTAAGGACTATACATAATTTAACATCCATTGTAAAGACAGTAAAGGATTTCTTAAAATCATCATGAACCTGTGATAAAATTACATAAAATTTTACAAATCTGATTGACAAAATTAATGAGAGTACCTACCTGTTTTCCTGCGTTCCTGCGGGTGAAGAGACTTTAGAATTTCTTAGCTCGCTCCTGTTACCAAAAGACCAAAACCTCCCAGCCAAACCAAGTACAACTTGGGTACTCAGTCCAGATTGCTTTCCAATTTCTGCAATCTGTTCCCCTGTGCCCAAAAACTTCAGAACAAGCAAGGCTCCTTCCCACTGTGCTTCTTCCCACTGTCCTTAGATTCTTCATTCTTCCTCCTTTCTCCCCTCTTTTGGTTTTTCTCGGTTCAGATCCCCCTAAAAACTCTTTCTACCCCTATATGTAGCCTTCCTTGGCGGTGACTGCTCTCTCCACCAATGATCCCACCGCTTCCAATTGTAGTGACACCTTTTCCCTCTATGTACATGAGTCATATTCCTTTAAAGGTGTATTTATCTTATATTTAGGATTTTTTGTTTGTTTAATTTAAATGCCTTAGGTTCATATTAAATACTTTATTTTGATTTACTTTATCATTTTAATAATTTATTAATATTCTAGGATATATAATTATATAACCATATGTAAAAATTAACTTAATTTTTACATCTATTTCTTTATAACCCTTTTAACTTTATAATTTTTAAAAATTTATATCATTGGTATTTGTTCATTAATTATGATGCATTAAGCAATATGCGTATTGATGGGTGAAGGTAACTTCTATTTGAAGGTGTGTCATGATATTCAACATTTATAGTTAATTTTAGAATATAAATACTAGTGCAGTGCATGCGATACATGCATATGTAGCTATCATATGCATGCATCGTATGCATGCTAATATTCTTGCGCTCTCTATATTAAAGATGGGTCATTACAAAACCCATCCCCATAAAGTCGAAATCTTGATCAACTCGGTGTGTTCTCCGAGTGACCCTCAAGCCTCCTCTTATACTTTTCTCGTTGACAAATCAATGACCGTGATTAAGTCCCTAATCAAAGGCTAAGATTAGATCTGACTTGATCCATGACTTTTGGACCATTCTAACAGAGTTTTATATTAATTCACATTAATATTTTATTTTCCCTAAGTTTAGACTTAGGGACTCCATTAAAATATTAATATCTCCAAAACCGTTTAGAATCTACCCAAACCCTTTCTGGGTATTGGAGATCCCATGTGCCTTAGCCTCTCCACCAATTTTCGTGGCTAGATCACATCCGATGCTACCCCAAATCAACACTCCCTCTTAGCGAGGACTGTGCTCTAGCAATACTCCTCACTGAGTATCACCCTGATCATCCGGCATCTGCTTTTAGGCCTGCTGCCCATCATCTGCACTGTTGCATACTGTACTGCTACCCATGGCCCTGCCACTGCCACTGCTGCATCTATACTGCAACTCCCTTTGATTGTGTTGCATCGTGCTGCCCATAGCACTATCACTGCTAACTGCTGCACTGCAACCCAGTTACTGAGAAGTAAGTAATTGATCTCCCAACTCTGACATCTCCGCCAGGCTAGAGACACCCATGATGCTGAAGCTCCCTTTGTCACTGACAAGTGCTCCCTCTTTGACCTCTGCACTGCTGCAACTATTCCATGCATCTTGCACCGTTGCACACCTCTCTGTGCCATCTTGCACTGGTGCAACACTCCCGTGCTTCTCGCATTGCTGCCTCACGCTGTCCTGGGAATCTTGCACTGTAGCTCCCTCTATCACTCCATCCGCATCCATCTCTACTGACATCCGCTAGTGCTGCTACTCCTCTTCGGGGCTCTTGTAGCAAGGTCTAATCCAAGAGGCTGGGTACCTCGAGGATCCTGCCCCTCATCGCCTGTAGTCCGTCTAACTACAACTCGATGTCTCCCCACTTCTGCTCAAGTGGTGTGTGTGCACTCATGGAACAGTAATCGTCTGTCTCCACTTCCTTCTCTGCCCTTGTTGGCGCAGCCTTAGTCTCGGAGACGTCTCCCTTGCTCTTCTTTCTTGGACACTGGGTCGCATAATGACCCAACTCCCCACAGTGGAAGCATTTGACCTTTGAGAGGTCCTTTTTCTTTCGTTTCTCTTGCTTTCCCTCAGATGCTAGGGTAGCATCCACCTCCTCCTCCTTCTTGATTCTGATCCCCTTGCCACTGCTTCCTGCCTTGCTCAGCCTTCTAATCTCTTCTTGGTGAAGAGCTGCCCACATTTCCTCCCAATCTGGAAGGGTCGCCTTGCCTAGTATGCTCTAGACAAACACCTCCCAGTCTTCTAAGACTGCGTTCAGGGCTATTCGCACCATCAATTCTTGATCCAGCGTGGCCCCTATGGAAGTCAGCTGATCCCAGATGTCCTTCAATCGACCGAGGAAGATGTCGATCTGTTATCCCTTCTGCATCTGTTATGACCACAACTGATTTTCTAGTAACATCCTTCTTTGCACAGAAGTATGCTAGTACAATTTGTTTAGGGCCTCCAACATCTCATTTGTCGTGTCCTTTTCGGCAATATGTGGTACCACATGGTCCTTGACCCCGTTAAGAATGATGCTCTTGGCCCTCACCATTGCCTCCTCGTACTTGTCGTTATCAGCTGGGTCAACTGGGATTGCTATCATCCTTAAGAAGAAGTGCTTGAGATGATTCCTGTCTAGAACGGATAAGATTCTGGCCTTCCAGACTACGAAGTTTGAGGCTCCGTCCAGCCTGTCCTAGTCTCTTACCCTGTTCACTACCATCTCGCTACTCCTCTACTTCCCTCCTGGAAGTTCTTGGTGTGACTCCCTCTGAGCCTCGATTTCCCTCCTGGAAACCCTTTTGCCAATGTCGAGATGCCCCCACTCCGATTGTTAGTGCAGTTGCACCACTGATTTAGATTTCTCGGCTAGAAATCCTCGGTAGCAACTCCCTCCTCCTTGGCCTTGCCTTGTTAGGTACTGTTCTGTCTACAGCACCCCACCAACTCCACTCTGCAACTTACCCACAGCCTCCTAAACCCCAACAAACTGAAGGTTAGAGCTCCTAGGCTCTGCGCAATCAGGCACTGGCTGAAATGCTCCCCTAGCCAATTGCATCAACCCTCCCGGTCTTTGCGTGGCTTTGCGTGAGCCTTTTCTGCCCTCCTCAGTCTTTGCGATGGCCTCTTCCTGGCTCAATCTTGATGACGTACGCACTGCATCACCCCTTCCTTGCTGCTACTATGCTAGGAACAATTTCTGTCACTCGGGACAACTGTTTTCTGCTGTTGCTGCTCTGCTCGACTAATGTCCTCAGTTCTCCTTTGACCTGCAACCACGCTCTGATACCATGTTGGAATTTCTAAGTCTAACTGTTACAAACCCTTCTTGTACTTTATAGATTTATTCCTACCTACCTGTTTTGTTAATTAACAAGTTATTTACCATGTAAATATCAGAAATAAATACAAGTACATGCTCAACACATTACAGATCATCAACTGAAGGAAACAAAACAAGCACACAAGTGACACCGTTGTTTTTGGACCAATGTCCCCGGAAAAACCCAATGTGAAAACTTGTGCATCTATTTGAGGGTTTTATTATTATGCAGTTTCTGAATACAATTTGGGTGCCGAAACTGGCTCACTCAACAGAGAATAATCTCGGTAGTAGTACCTCTCAGTTGGAGACAGATGTTCTGGCTGAAACCCCGGATAATCACTTCGGCAGCTTTACAGCGCCAATCTGCCCCACGAAACCCCAACGTCAACCTCTAGGGACAGCTTCAGCCCTTTTTGGCCCAACGTTTGCCCAATGTCACTCTGGCTTGGCTTGTGTCAGCGCTCGGTGTCACCCGTGATGGCCCTCTAAGGCACTGCGCAACTCCTGGCTGCCTCTGCGTGAACCCTGGCTGCCTCTGCGTGAATCCTTGGCTGGTTCTGTGTTCCTTACTCTCGGCTATTGTGCTGATCCTCCTGGTGCTATCTCTGCCTCTTTGCTTCTGTATTCACTGCCTCTCAGCTGCAACTCTGATCACTCTCTCGACTTCCTCAGCAAAACCAGCCCCATAAAGTCGAAATCTTGATCAACTCGATGTGTTCTCCAAGTGACCCTCAAGCCTCCTCTTATACTTTTCTCGTTGACAAATCAACGATCAAGATTAAGCCCCTAATCAACAACTAAGATTAGATCTGACTTGATCCATGACTTTTGGACCATTCTAACATAGTTTTATATTAATTCACATTAATATTTTATTTTCCCTAAGTTTAGACTTAGGGACTCCATTAAAAATATTAATATCTCCCAAACTATTTAGAATCTGCCCAAACCCTTTCTGGGTATTGGAGATCCCATGTGCCATAGCCTCTCCACCAATTTTCATGGCTAGAGCACATCCGATGCTACCCCAAATCAACACTCCCTCTTAGTGAGGACTGTGCTCTAGCAATACTCCTCACTGAGTATCACCCTAATCATCTGGCATCGGTCCCTGTCCTGATGTTAGGCCTACCGCCCATCATCTACACTGCTGCATCCTGTACTACAACTCCCTCTGATTGTGTTGCATCCTGCTGTCCATAGCACTGTCACTGCTAACTGCTGCACTGCAACCCAGTTACTGTGAAGTAACTGATCTCCCAACTTTGACATCTCCGCCAGGCTAGAGACACCCATGATGTTGAAGCTCCCTTTGTCGCTGACAAGTGCTCCCTCTCTGACCTTTGCGTTGTTGCAACTATTCCATGCATCTCGCACCGTTGCACACCTCTTTGTGCCATCTTGCACTGGTGCAACACTCTCGTGCTTCTCGCACTGTTGCCTCATGCTGTCCTGTGAATCTTGATTTGTAGCTCTCTCTGTCGCTCCATCCACATCTATCTCTACTGACATCCACCAGTGCTGCTACTCCTCTTTGGGTCTCCCATAGCAAGGTCTAATCCAAGAGGCTAGGTACCTCGAGGATCTTGCTCCTCATTTCCAGTAGTCTATCTGACTACAACTCGATGTCTCCCCACTTTCGCTCAAGTGGTGTGTGTGCACTCATGGAACAGTCATCGTTTGTCTCCACTTCCTTCTCTGCCTTTGTTGGCGCAGCCTTGGTCTCGGAGGCCTCTCCCTTGCTCTTCTTCCTTGGACACTGGGTCGCATAATGACCCAGCTTCCCACAGTGGAAGCATTTGACCTTGGAGAGGTCCTTCTTCTTCCATTTCTCTTGCTTTCCCTCAGATGCTAGGGCAGCATCCACCTCATCCTCCTCCTTGAATTTGATCCCCTTGCCACTGCTTACCTCCTTGTCAGCCTTTTGATCTCTTCTTGGCGAAGATTTGCCCACATTTCCTCCCAATCTGGAAGCGTCGCCTTGCCCAGTATGCTTTGGACAAACACCTCCCAGTCTTCTGAGACTGCGTTCAGGGCTGTTCTCACCATCACTTTTTGATTTGGCGTGGCCCCTATCGAAGTTAGTTGATCCCGGATCTCTCCTTCAATCGACCGAGGAAGATGTCGATTTGTTCTCACTTTTGCATCTGGTATGACCACAACTGATTTTATAGTAACATCCTTCTTTGCACAGAAGTATGCTGGTACAATTTCTTTAGGGCCTCCCACATCTCATTTGCCGTGTCCTTTTCGGCAATATGTGGTAGTACATGGTCCTTGACCCCGTCAAGAATGATGCTCTTCGCCCTCGCCATTACCTCCTCGTACTTGTCGTTATCAACTGGGTCAACTGGGATTGCTATCGTCCTCAAGGAGAAGTGCTTGACACGATTCCTGTCTAGAATGGATAAGATTCTGGCCTTCTAGACTACGAAGTTTGAGGCTTCGTCTAGTCTGTCCTGGTCTCTTACCCCGTTCACTGCCATCTCGCTGATCCTCTACTTCCCTCTTGGAAGTTCTTGGTGTGACTCTCTCTGAGCCTCGATTTCCCTCCAGGAAACCCTTATGCCAATGTCGAGATGCCCTCACTCCGATCGTTAGTGAAGCTGCACCACTGATCCAGATTTCTTGGCTAGAAATCCTCGGTAGCAACTCCCTCCTCCTTGGCCTTGCCCTGTTAGGTACTGTTCTGTCTACAGTGCCCCACTAGCTCCACTATGCAACTTACCCATAGCCTCCTAAACCCCAACAAATTAAAGGTTAGAGCTCCTAGGCTCTGCAAAATCAGGCACTGGCTGAAATGCTCCCCTAGCCAACTACATCAACCCTCCCGGTCTTTGCGTGGCTCTATGTGAGCCTTTTCCGCCCTCCTCAGTCTCTGTGATGGCCTCTTGCTGGCTCAATGTTGATGATGCAGGCACTGCGTCATCCCTTCCTTGCTGCTACTCTGCTAGGACCAACTTCTGTCACTCGGGACAACTGTTTTCTTCTATTGCTGCTCTGCTCGGCTGATGTCCTCAGTTCTCCTGTGATTTGCAACAATGCTCTGATACCATGTTGGAATTTCTAAGTCTAACTATTAGAAACCCTTCTTGTACTTTACTGATTTATTCCTACCTACTTGTTCTGTTAATTAACAAGTTATTTACCATGTAAATACTGGAACTAAATACAAGTACATGCTCAAAAAGTTATAGATCATCAACTAAAGGAAACAAAACAAGCACACAAGTGACACCGTTGTTTTTGGACCAATGTCCCCTGAAAAACCCAATGCGGGAAAACCGGTGCAGTTATCTGAGGGTTTTATTATTATGCAGTTTCTGAATACAATCTAGGTGCCAAAACTAGCTCACCCAATAGAGAATAATCTCGGCAGTAGTACCTCTCAGTCGGAGACAGCTGTTCTGGCTAAAACCTCGGATAATCACTCTGGCAGCTTCACAGCTTCAATCTGCCCCACGAAACCCCAGCATCAGCCTCTAGGTACAGCGTTAGCCCTTTCTGGCCCAACGTTTTCCCAACGTCACTTTGGCTTGGCCTGCGTTAGCCTCTGGAGGCACTGCGTCATCCCTCTGCTCCTCTGCGTCACCCACGCTGGCCCTCTGAGGCACTCCGCAGCTCCTGGTTGCCTCTCCGTGAGCCTTGGCTGCCTCTGCATGAACCCTTGGTTGGTTCTGCGTCCCTTACTATCGGCTACTGCGCTGATCATCTTGGTGCTATTTCTACCTCTCTGCTTCTGTATTCACTACCCGTCAGCTTCAACTCTGATCACTCTCTCAACTTCCTTAGCAAACCTCTCCCCAGAAAGTCAAAATCTTGATCAACTTGCTGCGTTCTCCAAGTGACCCTCAAGCCTCCTCTTATACTTTTCTCGTTGACAAATCAACGACCGAGATTAAGTCCCTAATCAACGGCTAAGATTAGATCTGGCTTGATCCATGACTTTTGGACCATTCTAACACAATTTTATATTAATACACATTAATATTTTATTTTCCTTAAGTTTAGACTTAGGGACTCCATTAAAAATATTAATTATTTTAATATCTCCCAAACTGTTGAGAATCTGCCCAAATTCTTTCTAGGTATTGGAGATCTCATGTGCCTTAGCCTCTCCACCAAGTTTCGTGGCTAGAGCACATCTGATGCTACCCCAAATCAACACCTGGCTACTTCTGCGCAGCCCTGTGTCAGCGTTTTAGGCTCTGCGTCAGCCCTACGTCACCTCTTTTGCCCTCTGCGTCAGTTATCCCGGACAAGGATAATTTTAGGGGCGAATGTTCGCCCTTTGGCGAAATTAAGGGGTTTTAAATTTTTAGTGGGCGAATATTTTGTATCATAGTACATTTTTACAAATCACCTCAAATAGCCCACCTTATTTTAAGGGAGAGGGTAAAAAAGGTAAATTTAGCCCTTGAAATTAGGACTTACAACCTTCCATTCGCCCATTTTCAAGAATAGGTTTTATTTAAGTGAATCCATTCGCCCATTTTCAAGAATAGGTTTTATTTAAGTGAATCCTATGGGCCAAATACCATATTTATAAAAGAGGTATGGTAAATTAATAAAAATATAAATAAATGAGAGGTATGGTAAATAAATATAACATTTTTTATATTTACTCCATAAGTCACCTTATATACATGTAAGGGTGTAAACAAATAAAAATATAAGTAAAGTGGAGGTATGGTAAATAAATAAAACGTCTTTTTATACTTACTCAAAAGGTATGGTAAATAAATAAAAATATAAATAAACTAGACGTATCGTAAATAAATAAAACCTCTTTTTATTTTTAGTCCATAACCCTCGTTCTATTTATGAAGGCTCAAGAAAGAGGTTTTATTTAAGTGAATCCTATGGGCCAAATACCATATTTGTAAAAGAGGTATGGTAAATTAATAAAAATATAAATAAACGAGAGGTACGGTAAACAAATAAAACTTTCTTTTATATTTACTCCATAAGTCACCTTATATTTACGAACACTCAAAAAATGGGTTATATTTAGGTGAAACCTATGACCAAAATACAATGGGACAAATACCATGAACTAGATTGTTATTAATACCATGCAAAAAACCATTATTAACCCTAATATTAGAATTAATAAAAATAAAAATGGCACATGGTATTGACCCATGGTATTCACCTGGAATGTAGCCTATTTAAATGGGGGAATTAAACCAACATGTAGCCTATGCTAAGATTCACTAGGACTTTACAAAGTTTTATTATTTAGTGAAAGACTCACCAAGATCTTACAAGATTTTATAATTGAGTAAAATATTCGCCATGCCTGGTGAGAGATTCGCCAAAATATTATATATACATATTATATTATTGATAAAATCGCCTTCCATTTTTCCTATATACCATGGAGATTCGCCCAATTATTATATTTATAAATTTAGGGGGGGTTCTTAAAATTTTCCCTGATCCCGGATGTTCCAGCAGTTCCGGCTTCGACCTGACAAGGAGTTTTCCCCTCTGTGCTGGTCCTTCTGGCTCTGCATCAAGGCTGTGTGGGCCCAAACTGGCCCAACGTCAACTCTCCCGGCTACTGCGCTCCCTCCACAAGCTCTCTTCGCCTCTCTGTCAGTGTTCTCCGGAGAGTCCTTCTCCCAGATTCTCTCTACTTTTTTGCTGCTGAATGATCACTTAGTTCGAATTTCTTAGCTTCCTAGCCCCAAAAATCGAACTCTAGATCAATTCGTTCACTCCGTGTGTGTATCCAAATGAACTCCAAGCCTCCATCTTAGACTTTTCTTGTTGAGTCTTCAACAACCGAGATTAACTCTCTATTCAACGACTAAGATTAAAACATGACTTGATCCATCTTTTGGATCATTCTCACCCATATTTTGATTAATACCCATTAATATTTTAATTTCCCTAAGTTTAGACTTCGTAACTCCATTAAAAATATTAGTTATTTTAATAAAATACAATCCGGGTGGAATTTCACCAAACGGTTTCTGGGTTCTTTAGAACTCTAGTGTCGTAGCCTCTCCACCAATTTCCAAGGCTAGATCACTTCCGATGCTACCAAAAACTAACATATTCCTCATGACAATTCTCATAGCATAGTAGTCTCTTGTGACAATTTTCACGTTTCCCGATGTAGTTCACAGTTCACAATTCAAAGTGGTCCTAGTGGTCAAAAAGTCGATAGGTTCCCAGATCGTAGTGCTTAGAAAGCTAAAAACTTGCCTCAATGAAATTTTCCAATACGAGCATCAGGTGAATAGTTATACATTGTTAAAAGTGGTCAAATAGGGGTGCACAACTTCAACAAGGCTTATCAACTAGAGTGTTCCACCTTTCTGGGCATGCATTACATCCAAAAACATCTACACAACGAGAGGAACAAAACCCATCTTTCAATTTTTGTTTTATCTTAAGCGGTTTTGAAAATCTTAATTTTGACGAAATATTCAAGGGTATGACCATGTTGATGTGGCAATGATATGGAATTATTTCAGTTGATTAAGAGTGTGACATGGCATTAGGTGGCATGAGGGTCCAAATAGTATGGACCACTAGGCCTAGAAGGCTAGCACTTAAATTGAATTGGAGATGGCTGAATTACATTGCTATTTAGTGCATGAAGGCGAAATCATGTGAAAAGGTAGCTTTTGCAAAATATTAGCCATTGGAGCCTCATGGACCACACTGGGGACTTAATTTGTGTATTTGCAATATTTTTGGAATTAAAAATTGGTATGTTCGGGTTTATGGAAGACCATCAATATTTTATTGAGAGAGTCCAACTAGCCATTTTCTAGCTGTTAGAGAATTATCCATAAAAGGCTAGCCTCTCTCATTTGTAGTCATTGTTATTCACAAGAGACAAGTGTTATCTAATACGAAGAGCTCATCATTTTACAAACATTGTTTATTCATTCTGGAGTGGCTATCGTTATCTTTTCTTTTCTTGTTAATGTTTTAGGATTTTTATTTTAATATCTAATCTAAATCGTGTTTGAGTAAATCTATCATTAAACTAATGTTTTTTCGCATTGAGGAGTTATCATACTACATGGAAGCAAGCAACTGGGGTCTCCCTACTTGTTTTTTTTGCTTTGTAGGTAAGATCAACCCGAGGATTTAATCCACTTCTCAGAAGGCTTTACTATGTCAAGGGCTTTATACTTTGCCATGCATAAAGAGAAAAGGTTGGAGATGCTTTAAGGAGAGGTCGCTCCTAAGGGGGATCAAAAGGTGTATGGAAGGTTAAGCAACATTGTGGGGCAACCTCTATAAGGACCAAACCTAATCCATTGACAAAAACCGAGCATATCGATCTCATAGGAAGAATACTTCACACTATGGCAATTGGCCGGTTCCGTGGGCACGAGTTATAATTCCAACAACCACAAAACTCAATAAAACAAACATAAAATATCTCTTTTTATCTTTGCATTTCCAGTAGGATTTTCTTGCTGGTCAATAATTTTTATGTCATTCACAACAAGACTTTATTGAGGATAAGTGTTAAAATTGTCAAATCTAAAACCCCCATTTAGGTACCAGTTACTGTAAAGCTTATTTGACACTTGTATCTAGACATCAGGTTGTAGATCTACAGGTTTGGAGAGCATTTACCTTGTTGGACCTACGTGTGAAAATTCCTTAAACTGAATCCATACTGCAGCAATAAATCAATAAATACCTCTTGAATTTGATTTAATTGACAACATGACCTCTTCAAGGGATGTTTGTTCTCCTCTATTGTTTCTTTCTCACGATCCCTTGCCACTTGATTTGCTTGATCAGTCTCTTTCTAATCCAAGTAATGATCAGGTGCAAGATAGTCACATTTCACAAATAGAGGAGCAGAAAGGTTCAGATTCTTTCGATCTTCTTCTCTTTTTCAGAGTCCTCTATGTGAAGGTGGTGTTTCTCCATTCTTGGCAGATACTAAATCTAGTAATCTCGGTAGTCAATCAACTGAAATCAATTTGCTTAATCAGCCTAAGGTCTTGGAAAATCATCATTCTGATGATGTTGATTCTATTGATGTATATGATGATGAATGGTGAAGTGCACCAACTAATTTTTTGGTTTCTCAATAAGATTTTGATTTGAAAGATGTAGATCTAGGATCTAATTCAGTTAAAGAAGATCTTCTTATGGAAATTTACGCTTCAGCTCACTATTCCTTGTGTTCCACTGATTGTAATGCGTTAACTTGTGAAGAAAATACTCCATGCCCTTCAAGTTCATCATCTAATGAGTTAGATTTTGAATTGACACATGGTAGTGAGGTTATCCATGATGAAAAGTGTTAAATTTTCTTAGGGCTATATTGTTCTTTGCTTTGATAATTGCATTTCTTCCTTTACATATTAAATTCACCCCAAAGCATCATATCGTTATTCAACAACATATGCAACTATATAGGAAGAACAATATCATCATCAATGCAACGGAGCATAAAGGAACAATAGAAAATAAACACACATAGAGACACCAGGATTGGTTGGAGAACAAGGCAAAATCCACTACGGGGAAAACCCTTTCAAATTCTTCTTCTTATTAGATTTCATTGAATGATTCAACAAAAGAGAGAGTACAATGATCCATATCTTCATCCATACAACTAGCCACCAAAACAACTAAACTACATACCAGAGATGATTCCAACATATGTACTGATCATATATCACTTCAGCAGGCTGTAGTGAACTTCAGATATCTATGGTCAACTGTGACAAATGTCAAAAACAAACCCTACTTTCCAACTGCAGGGAAGACGTGATGTGCGTGCGTTTGAAAGGGTTCAACCATAGGGATGAGTTGACCTGCGTGTGGTTGCAACCTAAATTTCACCATGGCAAGCCTGCGAATGAGGCTCAAAACCATAAAACAAGAATGCGAACTTCGGACCCTGCAATTTCAACTTCATGCGAACCAATTCTCTGCGGACTTGCCTCAGACCTATGTGAACCAAAACCAAAGAAGAGAATAGAAGAATTCTCTATGATCATATCTAAATGAGGGTCACTTGACTTGTATTTATAACCTTCAATGGGTGTCCAATTTCTCTTTTGGGCCAACCTGACCTTATGTGCACATGTAGGCTTTAATTTAGAAATACACTTTTTGTTGTACAAATTAAGTGCTTCAATAGTCAAAACTGGTCCTCTTAAAAAGAGAAATCTCGTCCCATGGTTGGAATGTGTCACTAAGTTTCCAAATTAACACTCCCTCTCAGCTAGGGACAAATTCCAACTTTATCATGTAATACTCACATGTATCCTGTCGTCATATCACGTCCTTTCTTAAGTATCTCGTCATCAAATGTCGACATTGCTCATCTCTGCTTACCCCAGCTTATATCTTGGTTGTCTTTGCTCATATGCTGAACATTCTCGAATCTAAAAGAAGAATTTGACATTGGAGGGGAGCCTAAGCTACCACCTTCTATCTATAGAGGAGCCATTGTACCAGTCAGAATCATTGTTAGTGGGGAGCCTAATGCTACCACCTGGGAAACATCAGGGAGCTTATAATTAGGGAGCCCTGTTCAACTTGGAACCACATCGGGTAGCACATTTCAACTCAGAAACTAATGACAACGAGGAATTTCCTATTTGACACTCTCACCTCATGTCCATGATAGTGGGGAAGGTCCTATGGGACGCTCTCACCCCATGTCGAGCAATAGGTGAGATACCACTTACCAAGTAAGGATCACAACCTTCCCATGATGCAATTAATGGGCGAGATACCACTTGCTATATGAGGTAAGGATCACAACTATCCTATTGCCTGTTGATGTTCCCAACAATGACACTCAATAGTCATGTGGTAGAACACTTGCATCATAATCAACTTGGGTTGTACACCTCCAAGCACTCTCTCAACCCGTTGGCCAAATTGGGAGCGATATTCCCAACAAACCCAGCTTGTGGTTATGATGCCAATTGGGGTATACTCTGCACAGAACAAGATAGGAGAGCAACATCTCCGACCCTATGGGTAACAGACAGGGGGATTACCCTATTGTCTAGAGATCCCTCAACCCTAGGATCCCTCCATCTCAATTCCACACCCTGGGAGCTCAGACAGGGGGGGAGAGCTAGCTCAGTGTCCTTGATCAGCCCTGCTCTTTGTAGATCAGAAACATATCATTGTGCTCAAATCTGGTACTAGATTAAACAACTCATTGAAGAGTTTAATCATAATGTCTTAATAGCAACGGTATCCTATTCATGCAGGACATCAAATCAAATATATTATTAGAACAAATATACATCACAAAAAGGATACCTTATTCATCCTCCCTCTCATGGAGGCGACAACCACAAGCCTAAGCTTGTTTCGTACGACAACTCTAACTCAATATATGAAGATATCTCGGTCCCAACTATATATCGAATTCTCTGCCAATCAGATCCAACTCTTTATTATAGCAATATATCACTGTCACATCCAAAACCTGTGCAAAATAAATTTCCAAAGAGTTTCTTCAACCTGCCTCACAACTGGCCATGCTAGAAAAATCGTAATCAACCTTGGTCGTGCTTAAAGATACAAACTTCTCATTCAAAAATATCATGGCAGATCTCATACTAAAGCAACACCCATATGTGCTCATCTCATCAATAACGATACTAGACAACATCAGTACATCCATGCAGTCATATATCATATGAAGAATATCAAACCAAAAATTGATCGTCTCATGCAAATATCTCAAAAAAGTGCTTGTTGGTAACCCAATGTGTATGAAGCGGCTCAATCACGAATTGACTTAAGTTGTTTTCTGCAAAACATATGTCTAGATGGGTGTTCACAAGGAACATCACTGCTTCAATCAACTATCGGTTTCCAAGTCAGGTTCAACAATATCTCTTCATGACTTGTTTGAAATTCAATCGGAGTGTCCAAGGATTTGCATTTCCACTTTCCACAAAATCTTCAATAGCTTCATGATATAGATTTTCTTTTACAAAATTCAAAAATTAATTCATCATGCCATGATTCTTCGTTTCAAACTTCAGAGACCAACTCCCACTTACTTTGACCATCAGAGGCTCATTACTTGTCAAGAATAGACCATCAATATATAAAGCCAAAATCAAAAGGCATACCTTGGACCACTTTGAAGTAGAGGTTTGGATAAGCACATCTCCCTGGCTTCATCACGTAACTGTCAATGCAGACATAATAGGCTCGGGAAGTTTGCTTCAAACCGTACAATGCTATCTGCAAACATTATACTAATCAAACCAATATACTCAACCTTACACAAATCAATACTGTGCAATCTAATGAACTGAGTCAGCTTATCAAGCCTTAGATGCCAAATCAAAACTAATATAAAAGTCATAAAAGTTTTTGTCAATATCACTGTAACAAATTTTTCGTATCAGTTGTCAAGTAGAGCTCACATCCAATTACCAAGTTATGACTTCATCTATTGTCATGTCAACAAATTATTATTAAGCAATATCAAACTCCATCAAACCATTCACATAATCATAATATGAATTATTTTTGTCACTAGATGCAAATGCATATACCAAAGATAAGTCTCAACTGTTTATACTTCAAACAATGTGCCAAAGCCAATGATGTCAATATAGAATATCTATTGAATACCAATATAAGTCACTGAAAGTCACTATGCCCACATAGCACTGTTATCAAGGCACATCATCCATTATCAAATCAAAACCCTAACTTGTTATCGTTGTGAGTTCAATCAATCCATGAGCCAAAGCATATCTATGAACTATCAAGCATCATGTCAAAACTCCAATATTGCTCATCTAATTAAACCAATCAGACAAATCTTGTCAAACCCTTGAAACTATTACCAATTACTATCATATACTAGCTTCAATGATCAAATCAAAATGGCATACTAATATGCATATTTCGGTCCCCTACAAACACAAGTTTAGTCAACACATTCACATTCTTTATAGTGAGTCAAACATTCAAACTTCCTGCTCATAGGACTTTCTATTGTCTGCTCCATGATTGTAGGACTGAGATATTTCAAGTGTGCTTTTGGTTTTATTCATAGGGATTTAGTTTTTGTGATCTACAGGCACAACAACACCCATAGGATTTCTTCTGTGCAATCAAGAGGCTTACAACCACACTGTTAAGCCTTCTTCTGTGTGGTTGTGTCTTAGACTAAGAGAAACCCTCTCTTCTGTTGGAATTTCTAAGTCTAACTGTTAGAAATCCTTCCTGTACTTTATGATTTATTTCTTCCTACTTGTTCTGTTAATTAACAAGTTATTTATCATGTAAATACTGAAAATAAATACAAGTACAGTCTCAACACATACAGATCATCAACTGAAGGAAAAACAAGCACACAAGTGACACTGTTATTTTTGGACTAATGTCCCCAGAAAAACCCAATGCGGGAAAACCGGTGCAGCTATTTGAGGGTTTTATTATTAAATAGTTTCAGAATACAATCTGGGTGCCAGAAATGGCTCACCCATCAGAGAATGCCCTCGGCAGTAGTACCTCTCAGTCGGAGACAGATATCGGCCCCACGAAATCTCCCAACGTCAACCTCTAGGGTTTGCGTCAACCTCTCTAGCCCAGCGTCAGCCTCTCTGGGCTCTGTGTCAGCCTCTTGAGCCTCTGCGTCTCCCGCGCTGGCCCTCCTCAGGCTCTGCGTAGCTCCTGGATGCCTTTGTGTGGCCTTTGACTGCTTTTGTGTGGCTTCTAGCTAGCTCTACATCCACCCTCTCCCGGCTTCTGCGCTGATGCTCCCGTTACTATCTATTTCTCTCTGCTACTGCATTCACTACCCCTCAGCTGCAACTCTGATTACTCCTTCGATTTCCTCAGCAAGCCATGCCCCAGAAAATCAAATTCTTGATCAACTCGGTGTGTTCTCCAAGTGACCCTCAAGCCTCCTCTTATACTTTTCTCGTTGACAATTCAATGGTCGAGATTAAGTCCCTAATCAATGGCCAAGATTAGATCTGACTTGATCCATGACTTTGGGATCATTCTAACTCAGTTTTATATTAATTCCCATTATTATTTTATTTTCCCTAAGTTTAGACTTTAGGGACTCCATTAAAAATATTAATTATTTTAATATCTCCCAAACTGGTTAGATTCTACCCAAACCATTTCTGGGTATTGGATATCTCATGTGCTTTAGCTTTTCCACTAATTTTCGTGGCTAGAGCACATCTGATGCTACCCCAAATCAACACTCCCTCTTAGCGAGGACTGTGCTCTAGTAATACTCCTCACTGAGCATCACCCTGATCATACGTCATCGGTCCCTTGTATTGATGCTAGGCATGCTGCCCAACATCCTCTGCACTGCTGCATCATGTACTGCTACCCATGGCCCTGTCACTGCCACTGCTGCATCATGTACTGCTACCCATGGCCCTGTCACTGCCATTGCTGCATCTGTACAACAGCTCCCTCTGCATCCGTGCTGCTGCCCATGGCGCTGCCACTGCCACTGTTGCATCTGCGCTACAACCCCTCTCATCATGCTGCATCGTGCTACCCGTAGCACTGCCACTGCTAACTGCTGCACTGCAACCCAGTTACTGAGAAGTAACTGATCTCCCAACTCTGACATCTGTCAGTCCTGCTACTCCTCTTCAGGGCTCCCGTAGCAAGGTATAATCCAAGAGTTTGGGTGCCTCAAGGATCCTGCCCCTCATTGCCTGTAGTTCGTCTGACTACAGCTCGATGTCTCCCCACCTCTTCTGTTGAGGTGCATGAGCACTCATGACACAGTTATCATTTGTCTCCACTTCTTTCTCCGCCCTTACTGGTGCAACCTTGGTCCCAGAAGTCTCTCCCTTGCTCTTCTTCCTTGGACACTAGCTCACATAGTGACCCAGTTCCCCACAGTGGAAGCATTTGATCTTGGATAGGTCCTTTTTCTTCCGTTTCTCCCGCTTTCCCTCAGATGCTAGGGCAGCATCCTCCTCTTCCTCCTTCTTGATTCTAACCTCCTTTCCGCTGCTTTCCGCCTTGGTTAGCCTTCTGATCTGTTCTTGACGAAGAGTCGCCCATAGTTCTTCCCAATCTGGAAGGGTCGACTTGCCCAGTATGCTCTAGACAAATACCTCCCATTCCTCTAAGACTGTGTTTAATGCGGTCCTCACCATCATCTCCTCATCCGGTGTGGCCCCTACAGAAGTCAGCTGATCCCGGATCTCCTTCAATCGATCGAGGAAGGTGTTTATCTGTTCTCCCTTCTGCATTTGGTATGGTCACAGCTGATTTTCCGGCAACACCTTCCTCTACACGGAAGTATGCTGATACAATTTCGTTAGGGCCTCCCACATCACATTTGCTGTGTCCTTTTCGGCAATATGTGGTACTACATGGTCCTTGACTTCGTCAAGGGTGATGCTCTTGGCCCTCGCCATTGCCTCCTGGTACTTTTCATTCTCATCCTGGTCAACTGGGATCGCTATCGTGTTCAAGGCAAAGTGCTTGAGACGATTCCTGTCTAGAACAGACAAGATCCTGGCCTTCCAGACTACGAAGTTTGAGGTTCCGTTTAGTCTGTCCTAATCTCTTACCCTGTTCACTACCATTTCGCTGCTTCTCTTTCGACTCTTCCGAGTCTCTCTACTTCCCTCTTGGGAGTTCTCGATGTGACTCCCTCTGAGCCTCGATTTCCCTCTTGGAAACCCCTCTGCCAATGTCGAGATGCCACCACTCTGATCGTTAGTGCATCTGCACCACTAATCTGGATTTCTTGGCTAGAACCCCTCGGCAGCAACTCCCTCCTCCTTAGTCTTGCCTTGTTAGGTACTATTCTGACCACAGTACGCCACCAACTTCACTCTGCAACTTACCCACAACCTCCTATGCCCCCAACAAACTGAAGGTTAGAGCCTCTAGGCTCTGCACAATCCCAACACTAGCAAAATCCGCACCTCCTGGCCATGGGAATTGTTAAACACACATGGACAGCAAAGAATAGGAAAGATAAATCAGTGAGTACCTTTTTTTATTAACATCAGATATACATTTATAGTACAACATATGACTCTTGGGTTTCAGATCCCAAGGTCTCTTGGACTGCTTTTGTCCATTCGACTTCCACACTAACCCATTAGGATTAGGTGTCCAACATTCCCCCCCTTAATCTGAAGGGTTATGTATGAGTCCAAGAAGAGAGCTGTAATACAAAATGTGCAAAAAATGCATGGCAGCACTAGGCTGAATGTGCTCTATGAAATGTTGGTAAAAAAGGGCGGTGGTTTAAGGATGACCACCAACACTGGAACGCTTAGTGCAGTTCCCGGAACTCTTCCAAAACTGGAAAGAAGCTGGAGTCTTCTGCTAGAGGAAGTGTTCTCAATCTGTGATGGTTTAAGGATGACCAACAACGCTGGAATGCTTAATGCAATTCCTGGAACTCTTCCAAAGCTGGCAAGAAGCTGGAGTCTTCTGCTAGAGGAAGTGTTCTTAATCTGTGATGGTTTAAGGATGACCAACAACTCTGCGATTCCTGGAACTCTTCCAAAACTGGCAAGAAGCTGGAGTCTTCTGCTAGAGGAAGTGTCCCAGATTTCCAACTGAAGGCATGTTCACGGGCATCTTTGTCTCCGGCTACAACTCTGAAACTGGTGTGGCAGGTTGTGGCTCAGGCTCGCTTGATGTGACTTTGAAGCTTGTAGATGACCATCATTTCCCCCCCTTGTCAGATACAAGGTGAGAAGATGGAGAAAACTCAACTGCAAGACTGTTCAATATTCTGGAACAAGTTCTGACATGTGTTTGGAATATCTTCTTGGCTGTTGATGCCCATTGCCAAGAAGCGATCCATCCAAGATGAATCTTTGTTCTTGCAGGACGTTTGTTTCTGAAGCATCTGTGTGAAGAATCGCTGGTATTATGACAGTGATTACATGGATGAAGATCAAAACAGTGATCTTTCAAATGGCCAACTCGATCACAGTGTTGGCATTTCTCAATCTGTTGTTGTTGTTGTTGTTGCTGTGGAAGAGGGGCAGAATCTGAAATAGCTGGAGGTGAACTGTCATGAGAAGCAGGTGAACTGTCATCAATGAATCCAGCACTCTGAAATTGAATGCGCTTGGCATAGTCTGGAATATGAAAGGACAAGTCCTTGTCATATCCAAGACCAGTTCTGTGCTTGTTGTGGACAAGCTGTTCCCAAGGTCTAATGATGGGCTTGGGAAGTGCAGACTGAGTTTCTGCATCTGCATGTACAACTGCTGCTTTATTTGAATGAACAATAACATTATTAACATGCTGCTGATGGGTGGTTGTCTCAATGTTTTGAACAGAAACAGGTTCAGAATGGTGTAGCTCTTCTTGCTGTAGCTGTGATTCAAGCTGCAAAAAGTCGATCTTTTCTTGTGCATCATGCAGGCAGGTCTGAATGTCACAAAGAGTGTCTTTGCTAACATTTACCTTCCCACCAATAGTGGAGTGTATTAGTGTATTCAGTAACTCTAATACATCATCAAATCTAGCCATTGTCTCAACAAAGAAATGAACACTCAGCAAGTCTAGACAAACCCCAACTATTGAAGATTTCAAAAAATTAAGAATATCAATTTTAAAAAGGCACTCAACTAATTCCAGCTAAGAATTTAGCCAATCACTAACAGATTTGTGTCCAGCAAGAATGAGAGACTCAAAGTCCTTCCAACACAGATACAATAGATATGTTACACCCTTAAAATGCTCAGGTATACCAAGATACGCTTTGTATGGATGCACAACTAAATGACTTCTTCCTTCTTTGAAATTTGAACTTCAACTACAGGAATGGATTACATATACCTCTGATATATCAACTCAAATAATAACAGAGATTGGAAGCAGATGAACAGCTAATATTTCAGTGAAGATTTGCTCAAGAGATTATTAGAGACTGATGAACTAATAACTCCAAACAGATCAATACATCACTGAAGTTTGTGTTGCAACCCTCATGAAGATGGAGAATAGCCTATGCATATTCTGATGCATCTATGCCACTGTTCAACTCCGGGCAGAGTTTCCGTCCTGACATCTCTGTTGATTCCTGTACTTCATATAAGGTAACAGCGGGTGGAACTTTACACTTGCTGAGTAATTCGTGTGGAGATATTAATGAACTTGGCTTACAAAAGCGCACCTCAGCAGGTATTGATGAAAATGATACGAATGAGAAAACATATCAGTGTGCTTCGTATGAGATGTGCCGCAGAGGGTAGACAATACGAATGCCTCAAGTATATGCTGGACTAAATTCTTGGATTGCACAGATCATTTAAGGTCGGCTCTCTTTTCTAGGCCGCAATTACACAAGATCTCAGCCTTATATCAATCCGGAAATAGACTAATGATCTACCCTTACATATATAGTGATAATGCCCTTCATGTAGGTTCTTTCTTATACCTTAAAAATTCGCAGAAATAAAGACCGTGAGGATGTAAGACAAACTTTGGTTCTTTGATGCTTGAGCCCAGACTTTAGGCCGCAAAAAGTTTCAACGTGGATTCTGCTGAAAGTTGACCCAAAGTTTTGATTCCAGTTCCAAAAACTCAATGCACTTATCCAAAATTCAACATAATATGGCAAGGAATTTAATATGGCATTCAACGCTATTTACCAACGCATATAATGGCTTCAACACAAAAACCAACTTACAAAACAAATATACGTATGCAGAGTCATGCAACGCACAGTCTTCTTATATATGAGCCAATATACCATCCTCCAGCACACCGTTAACCACGACTTTCAGCGGAGATGAAAGATTCGATGCCTTTGTTCCACAGGAAGCTCGTTCGTATAGTGGCCGCTTGCCTAGCAAATAAAAGGGAGTGACTCGACTCACTAAGGGAGAGAGAAAATCGTGCTACAGGTGGTCTTCAACGCACAACAGAACCATTCAAAACCTTTGCAGCTATGTTGAACATCCACTGTAAGGGCTGGTTTGGACAAAATCTTGCAGATAATATGGCAGAGAACAGAGGGTACGTTGCAGGCTATTGTTTCAATGCTTCCAGTAGCAAGAATGTTTATAATTTCATCGCCGGACGTAGATGGAGGTGGACAACAAGTAGACACTTCATACACAAGTAGACACTGAAATATCAACTAAATATCCAACTGCGCACACAGACTTCATCACAGATGATCAAAGCAGCAGTTTATCAGTATTATGGATGATCTACAGTGGATGTGTTTACCAATACAGAGACTCTGCCCAAGTTCTGCAGCAGAGTAACCTACAAGATCTGCTGGAAATCGACGTCTTGCCTTGCCACCTACAAGATCTGCTGGAAATCGGCATCTTGCCTTGCCATCTCAAGTAACATAGGATCATCGAAAAATTTGTTGATACTCACATCCTCACTCATACCCTTTCTGTGCCTGGTTTTCACCATGAACTCACGTGCAAGATGCTGAACAGGTGCAGGCTCTAATGGTCGCAAAACAACAGACTTGTCCAGTGGATCTCCTGGCACTATAGACCAATGGTCAAATACAGATAGGCAAAATGCTTGCCCCTGTGTATGGTACCTAAGGTCTGTCTCAAAACCAAAGGATTCAATGACAGGTAAAAAAAGCCTTAACAATATATGTTGGTGTTCCAGGCTTTGCTATATCAGCTGTGACATGACCTCTATTCCTTCCCGTTCTGGCTGTGTATTAATATTTCTTTCCTTTCCGCAGCGAAAAAATAGTCTCTGTTATAAGAAAATCCGCTAAATCCCTGCATTTCCTGATGCCCAGGGCCATCGCCATTGTTGTAACGCTCCATGTTTGAACCATCGTTGCCGGGCAAGATTCGTTTGACGTTGATGCAACGGTTCTGCGTATTCTGCGAACAGTCAGATGACAGTGACAGCGACAGCTAAAGAAATTTAAATTGTCAGGACAACGCTTCTTTTACAGAACGTTTATAAACAGTAAAGAGCGCAGGCATAATTTAAAGGACAGAGGGCGCAAGTAACGCAGAAGAGAGAGAGCGCAGGTATGATTTCCAGGGTCAGACAGAGAGGCTAAAAATAGCCAGAGTCAGCAGATTTCTGACAAACAATGAATTAATGGAGCTTTATAGGTAATGGGCAGAACTGGAAGGTCTGCACAAATGACATATACATAGAGACCACAAAACAAGTGGCTCAAATATGAGCAGGGCCAGAATTCGCCTGCTCTGATACCATGTTAAACACACATGGACAACAAAGAATAGGAAAGATAAATCAGTGAGTACCTTTTTTTATTAACATCAGATATACATTTATAGTACAACATATGACTCTTGGGTTTCAGATCCCAAGGTCTCTTGGACTGCTTTTGTCCATTCGACTTCCACACTAACCCATTAGGATTAGGTGTCCAACAGGAATCAATCCTTCCTCACTGAGAAATATGACCGGGCATTGCATAGGTCAAGTTTGCTCCTTTCTACCACTACGCTGATCCTCTTCTCGGCTCAAACTGATGATGCAGGCATTGCATCACCCTTTCCTTGCTTCTTTTCCGCTAGGAACAACTTCTGTCACTCGGGACAACGGTTTCTGCTACTGCTGCTCTGCTCTGCTGATGCCCTCAGTTATCCTATGATCTGCAACCACGCTCCAATAACATGTTGGAATTTCTAAGTCTAACTGTTAGAAATCCTTCCTGTACTTTCTGATTTATTTCTTCCTACTTGTTCTGTTAATTAACAAGTTATTTACCATGTAAATACTGAAAATAAATACAAGTACAGTCTCAACACATACAAATCATCAACTGAAAGAAAAGCAAGCACACAAGTGACACCGTTATTTTTGGACTAATGTCCCAGGAAAAATCCAATGCGGGAAAACCGGTGCAACTATCTGAGGGTTTTATTATTAAGTAGTATCAGAATACAATTTGGGTGCCAGAAATGGTTCACCCTATAGAGAATGCCCTCAGCAGTAGTACCTTTCAGTCAGAGACAGATATCAGCCCTAATCTGCCCCACGAAATCTCCCAGCGTCAACCTTTAGGGTCTGCATCAGCCTCTCTGGCCCAGTGTCTACCCAGCGTCAGCCTCTTTGGCCCAATATCAGCCTTTCCGGGCTCTGTGTCAACCTCGAGAGCGTCTGCGTCTCCCATGTTGGCCCTCCTCAGGCTCTGCGCAGCTCCTGGCTGCCTCTGCGTGGCCTTTGGCTGCTTCTGCATGGCTTCTAGCTAGCTCTGCATCAACCCTCTCCTGGCTTCTGCGCTGATACTCCCAGTACTATCTTTGCCTCTCTACTACTGCATTCACTGCCCCTCAGCTGCAACTCTGATCACTCCTTCGATTTCCTCAGCAAGCCCTGCCCCAGAAAATCAAATTCTTGATCAACTTGGTGTGTTCTCCAAGTGACCGTCAAGCCTCCTCTTATACTTTTCTCGTTGACAATTCAACGGCCGAGATTAAGTCCCTAATCAACAACTAAGGTTAGATCTGGCTTGATCCATGATTTTTGGACCATTCTAACTCAGTTTTATATTAATTCCCAATAATATTTTATTCTCCCTAAGTTTATACTTAGGGACTCCATTAAAAATATTAATTATTTTAATATCTCCCAAACTGGTTAGATTCTATCCAAACCATTTCTGGGTATTGGAGATCTCATGTGCTTTAGCCTCTCCACCAATTTTCGTGGCCAGAGCACCATTCTAACTCAGTTTTATATTAATTCCCAATAATATTTTATTTTCCCTAAGTTTATACTTAGGGACTCCATTAAAAATATTAATTATTTTAATATCTCCCAAACTGGTTAGATTCTGTCCAAACCATTTCTGGGTATTGGAGATCTCATGTGCTTTAGCCTCTCCACCAATTTTCGTGGCCAGAGCACATCCGATGGTACCCCAAATCAACATCTTCTCAGATCATAACTTGCTACAGACCAACAACATCAGATATTTGTCTATTTATGTCCAAAAGTCTTACTTCAACAATAAAGAATCTTCTATACATTTAATGCAAATGATAATAGGTGTAGGTGTTGGGAATCACGATTTCCATTAGACCAAAACCTGCCGGTGTTAGCCAACGATCGCATCACTAGAGATAAGGATCCACGAGAGGCGGTTAGTCCATGTCGCGAAACACACGGGGAGCGTTGGTTTATCCAATGTCCAACAATCTCCCTCCCCCAACGCGAGTCGGGTGTCTATCAAACTCGTGACCTACGCTCTAATACCACTTGTTGGGAATCACGATTGCCATTAGACCAAAACGTGCCGGTGTTAGTCAACGATCGCATCACCAGAGATAAGGATCCACGAGAGGCGGTTAGTCCATGTCGCGAAACACACGGGGAGCGTTGGTTTATCCATTGTCCAACAATAGGGATCTTATGAAGAGTTTCTCCCTCTTAATGAGCGGCCACTTCAATCATCATCATTCAAGTCATCAACCTGTCTATCATAATACTGTCTTGCATCAACATAACTGTTAGACTGTAAATTGAAACTATATCAGGTTCTAAAACATATGTTCATCATGGTCATAACATGTTAGCATACTTCGTCTTCACATATGAACATGACATCAAACTTTCATCAAAGGTTAGAATCATATGATCAGGGTAGCTGACAAGTGTATCATTGTACTTCAAGTATCATAATCACTTATTTTACATTTATTCAATCATTAAGATAGGGCATATGATTTTACCATATGTAGTCAACAAGAAGATGTTGAATATCAATCTTATTTTCACACTTTCATCATTAAGGTTACTGTGTTTATCACAAACATGATCAATAATATCAAGCTACCATATATAAGAATCAATGTGCTAGCCTTCTTTATGAGATCGAGAAATCCATCATATCTAAAAATGATACATGCTAGCCAAATATCAAGTATACCAATATATCAAAAATCAATGTTTCTAGGAAGCCTTGCTATGACTTAATAGAATGTAAGATATTTGTTCAATACCAAGTGCAACAACTCATCATATGTACCATGAATCAAACTTGCTTTCATATGCATATATGAGTCATTCATGAAGGCGAAATTCTTATCATAACCTAGGGCTTACCTTGCCATCCAATATTGCAGCTGAAACAATATACTATACATACCTTATACCTTTGCACTTTGTATCACTTGTCATGGGAAACTATGGCTTCTTGCACTAGCTATTTTTTCCTGCACCTCAGATGATCCTCAAGAAGGATCCATTTATCACATCTCATCAGGAGGTTAGAAGTATCCAAGTACTCAAATATACATGTAGGAAGAATAATTAATGATCAAATCAATAAATCTAAGAAAACGTAAAGACATAAAGAACTAACATAAATCGGAAAAGTACTTATCTTCAATGAGAGGTGATCATCTTCCTCTTGAACCAACCTTCAAGAGTCATGAGTGTCCATTGTCCATATAACATTGTTGCCTAAAATATATTCATAGACTTCATCAATAACCAAGTGCTAGAATGTAGAACATCTTCACACTGATCATGCATATCTCAAATCTTTGTCACAATCCAGGGTTTCTTCCAAACCCTAATCTCATAATATCCATCAAACCCTAATAACCAGATTGCTTAGGGTTTCCTTCAAATCCTAGTATTCATTTAGGTCTCCTCCACATTCTCTTGCTTCATCAATGTTGTCATCATAGGGGGTGATTTCAATGACTTTTCTTCAGCCCAACTCTAATACCATGTTAAATTTTATTAGGGCTATATTCTTCTTTGCTTTGATAATTGCCTTTCTTCCTTTACATATTAAATTCACCCCAAAGCAGCATATCATTATTCAATAACATATGCAACTATATAGAGAGAACAATATCATCATCAATGCAACAAAATATAAAGGAACACTAAGAAAAACATTCAAACATAGAGACACCAGGATTGGTCGGAGACCAGGGAAAAACCCACTATATGGAAAACCCTTTCAAATTCTTCTTATTAGATTGTCATTGAATGATTCAACAAAAGAGAGAGTACAATGATCCACATCTTCATCCATACAACTATCCAACAAAAACAACTAAACTACATTCGAGAGATGATTCAAGCATATGTACTGGTCAAATATCACTTCCCCTGGTTGTAGTCAACTTCAGATATTTACGGTCGATTACGGAAAATGTAAAAAACAATTCCTACTTTCCAACTGTAGGGAGGACGTGATGTGTGCGTAGCTGAAAGGCTTTAGCCACACAGATGAGTCAATCTGCGTGTGAATGCAGCCTAACTTTCACCATGGCAAGCCTATGGCTGAGGATAAAAACCATAAAATAGAACGATGAACTTTGGAACCTGCAATTTCAACTTTGTATGAACCAATTCTCCGCAATCCTGTCTCAGACCTGTGCGAACGAAAACCAAAGAAGAGAATAGAAGAATGATCTATGATCATATCCAAACGAGGGTCACTTAACTTGCATTTATAGCCTTCAATGGTTGTCCAATTTCTCTTTTGGGCCAACCTGACCTTATGTGCACATGTGGGCTTTAATTCAAAAATACACTTTCCCTTGTCCAAATTGAGTGCTTCAATAGTCAAAATTTGTCCTCTCGAAAAGAGGAATCTCGTTCCATGGTTGGAATTTGTCATTGCGCTGCCAAATTAACAAAAAGGAAAATAAGAAACTCATCAATTACCCATTCCATCCCTTATCATTTCCAGTCTTGCATGAAGAAGATTCTTCAATTCAGGTTACTCATGAAATTGATCCAATCTATCCATCCTTAAATGTTTAATCAAAAGAACTTTATGAATTGGGTAATATGTTTGTTGATGTTGACAAATCCGAGCAAATGAGTGATCTAGATGGTTGTTCTTTGGGTAGTAGTGGTCTTATTGAAATTACTGGTAGTAGCTATTGATGCACCATGTATGATTTGATCCAATCTTTTGAATGCAATTCAATAATCCTTCAAAGTTCCAGGATTTTTCAGGAGGTCGATGCACTTCAACTCTCGTTGATGGTTATGTCAGGTTCTCGCAATCCTGATAAGATGCCCGAAGTAACTCAGATTTGGATCTTCTCTCAAAACTCTTTCCTTTGTATGGTTTCACCGAATGCAGATTCTCTCTTGAAAGATTTGTGTTATCTTAGATATAACTCTTTTAGCTTTCAAGATTTGGTTTATGATCAAATCGAGGATTATGCTTCATTTGCTTCATCTTCATGCAAATCTCTTGTATGAAACTCAGGGTTGGAGTGTATACCTTTCATGGATGTGCAAAGCTATGAAGTTGATCATTTTAAAGATTATCATTGGCCGAAGGATTCATGCCTATTAGATACATTTGAGAATAAGCAATTCCTAGTCCTTCTTGTGAATGTTATAACACTAATCATTTTCATTATGAAACCCAATGTCCTCTTGAGTGTTAGTGAATTCTTGAGCTATTTGGTGAATTAAATTCCCCTTTTTCACCTATTGCATCCTAACTGGTTTCACGTATTTTCTATATTGGCATTCCTTTTCAATTCTTTCAATGATTGTGATGCTAGTTCAGTTTGTAACCAGGGGCAAGGAAATGGTTTGTCACATTTAGCATGCGAGGAGGATGATTCTTGTTCAAAGCATTTGTAAAGCTGTTCAAATTGAGATATCTTTGTTTTCCACTAACTGGGAAACTTATGCCTTAATCGGTCTATCTGATCATAAGTCTCATTCCCATAACTGTCATTCAACTAATCATTTTCCCACTAGTATATCTGATGATAGTTGTTTTGCACCGATTGATCTATGTTGTCTATCAGCTTGTTATTCAGATGCTTGTCAAGTAGTTGAGGCACTTCAGCCTCTGCTAATGGTTATGTTAGGTCCTCATTATCTTGGCAAGACTTCTGAATATGATCAAATTCATTTCATGTTACAAGATTCTCATTTTGATTTCATGCCTTAAATTGAAAATTTGTTTTTTCAAGGTTTTCAAGGTGATTGTTTTGAATTTTATGATCCAATTTATGATTGGTTGCAAGCAGCTTACTTAGCAAGTCCTTATGCCAAAAACATGCTTCGATCTTTTTTTATGTTTGCTAAGGAGTACAACGTAGATGCATATACATTCACAAAAACTTTTCGAGGTTTGCTTGATTGTGGTTCCAATCGAAAAGGTAGGGTGGCAGGTTGGTTAAGGTTAGTTGCTATGGCACATCTTTCCACCGACAGGCAAGACCTCCTATCTTCTGTGCAAGCTATTCAAGTTCTTATCTTTTCCTTTGCACATGATTTTATATCAGTTTTAATTGCTTGTATCTTTGTGATTGCAGGTCGAGAACAGTTACGGTGGTTACACTAGAAATTTCATTACACTTAGCCTTGACCTTCTAGCCAGTTAGGTTAGGAGTAGGTCTAGTTGCATTCTAGTTTCCTTTTCACTCATCCTGCACTTTCTCTCCATCTAGTCTCTACAATTGTTTTGTTTTCTTCTTCTATGTTCTGCATGTTTCCTTCTAGTTCAATTCTCCTTTTGCTTTGTCCTTTTAGTCTTGTTTTGTCTTGTCTTTTCTTTGATGTTTCGCTTAATAAGACCCTGCATGAAATATGCTCTTTTGGCTCAAAAGACAATGTGGCAAAACTCGAAAAGGGCAATTGTGACGACAAATAATGCTTGGCAAATTTGTTACCTCTTCTCTATTTGGGTTTATATATCTTTAAAGTCAATGAGGTCTGAACGAAAAATTTGATCTGTTCCATACGGAAAGCCTTTGGTTGAACTACGAAGCCCATATATTTATTAGGATCCTCATTCTGACTTAGTCTTGCATTGAATGGTGTTTTGTCTTGTCGACTCAACCGAGTAGAGAAGGGAAAGGAGGAAAACTTTAAACAAGCATATTAATTTCAGTTATCTTTCAAATCGCTTAAACAAGGAACAACCTCTCTTTCATAAGTCGAGATCCCTCCTCCACCCATGCTACAAATGTTCAATAAATGCTTCAAGCATATCTTTAAAATTGAAGAAGAGAAATGATTCCTGCATGTTAAAATTGGCAACCAGTGCAAAACTTCATGTGGGTCATCTTATTCATGGCTAATAATATTTTTATTAGATTCCTCTCGTCGAGAGGTGTAGGATTGATATAAAGATCATCTAATTCCAATAAGTATTCATGGAGATATGAATTTATTTTGATTATGGAATTATTATCAAGCCGACCTACAACTCATGTAGGCTCAGAAGCCCAACAGTCGCATCTATTGACCCACCAACGTTGTGTATAAATATAAGAGGACTTTTCCTCATTTGGACTCACTCATCTCATCACATCTCTCTCTCTCTACTGCGCAGATATGAGTCTCTTCTCTACTGCGCTGAAATGGGTCTCTCTCTCTCACACATGTGAAGCCGGAAGCTGTTGAATTTGAAGCTGCAATTGCAGAAGTAAAGATTGACTTGCGTGGCCTAGAAGATCTCCTCTTTGGAACTGCGCTGTAGGTTCATCTGAACCTCCTTTGAAAGCCGCAATTTTTGGTGGTGGAATGAAGTCAATCTGACGAACGGTTTGCAAGATATCGACTGCCCTAGTTTGAAGCCGGAAACTGCTGAAACTGAAGCTGCAATTGCAGAAGTAAAGATTGACTTGCGTGGCCTAGAAGATCTCCTCATCTGAACTGCGCTGTAGGTTCATCTGAACCTCCTCTGGAAGCCGAAACTTTTGGTGGTGGAATGAAGTCAATCCGATTGTCGGTTTGTGAGATATGGTCTGCCCTAGTTTGATAATGAAGCCGCTTATGCTGATGCTACTGATCTAGGGTTTGCTATTGCTGATATGAATCAGATTTATTGTACTATTTCTTTCTGCTGAATTATTGAAGATAAAATAAGATTTGATCAAAGGGTTTCCCCACACATTGTGGGGTTTGTCCCTGGCTAGCCGCCACATTTTGTGTCTCTTGTCTTGGCTTATTTTCTGTCGATCGTTTAATGTTCTATCTGCACTTTACTTTATGTACATGTGATTGCTAATCGGTGGAATATAATAAGAAAAAGAAGTAAACTGTTATAAGCATAGAACATACCATAACTTAACACTGCACAAAGAGGTGAAGCAAGCAACTTCACTAGGGTATTGAACAGGCCTGCTGGCAGCAAAGCATTGTTTGTGTTTCCTTGAGGTGACTCTACTGGCTTACCGAAAAGGGTGGCTGGCAGCAGAGTAACATTGAGGAATGTGCTTAACTTTGATTATCAAAAGCTCGATATTCTTATTATCCTTGCCCCCTATCGAAATAGTTGATGTATGACTAGTCTTATGTTGATGCGTTTCAAGCTGAGTAAGGAATAAAAGAGGCTATATCTTTAACTGGGATAAGTGACAAAGCCAAGGTAACCTATATGATGAATCAATACTTCTTGAAATACTGAGACCTTGCACTTAAGGGTAAAACCTGAACAGAGAAGTTGGAGTTCTACCAGTGTGTCGCCAAGTGTTGACGTTGCAATCAACACCCTCCAAAATTTTGCCGACACTTGAATTTTGGAGCCTATTGAGGGTTTTACGATTCATCATTCCTTGATTGCTCTTGGTTGCTTCATGGTCGGTTGAATTTTTGTAAAGTATTTGAGTCTTCTTCTTATGAGATTCTAAGTGTCAAAGTCACTTGCTCACACATGCCTAGTCCTTGATGAATTCATGAACACACCTTTTCTGCAAGCTTGGACTTGCATTGTGCAATCCATAAGGATAGTGCATTGCACAACCTATGTTGATAATCAGTGCGTGATTTCCATTGACAGTATCCCTCACTTTGATTGTAATTAGACTTCTATTTCGGTAAGATTTTCCCAATTGTCGCTTTTACGCAATTTTGCTTTCATAAGAGTCGCTTTCTCCTTTGCGACTGTCGATTTTGCTTGTTTTCATTTTAACAAGTGCCTTTTTCATGTTTTCTTCACTCCGAAATGTGTCGCTTTCAATTTCATTACCTTTTGCAAGTGTCATTTTCACGTTTTCTTACTGTTGCAAGTGTCACTCTTAGTTGTTTTCACTCCTGTATGTGTCACACCTTTGCAGATCACTAGAGTCAGTTCTTGCTTACTCTTTTGCATTAGATGCTCCTATATATCATAAGAATACGCGCTAGACACATTCCTATAGCTTAACACACTTTCTGGTCACGGTCGACACTCTTATCGCAACTTGTATTATAAGTGTCACAATATGGCGTTTCAACTATTGCACTTAGAAATAGGTGTCGCTTTGCTCTCGTTTCAAGGTGTAACTGTTGTTCATGACTCTTGTGCATTCTCCTGGCTTGTAACCATGGAATTCATGTGTGTGATCCATGTTTGAGCCTCGTTTGGATGCATTTCCCTCTCTTACTCTACTGTCCCCACACTTAGCCATCTTGGAGCTCTTCTTGATCCTCCTACCTAGTGCAAGTTGTGAAGGCATTAGCCCTCTTACCATGTGATGAGTACTTCCTATTATGAGCCTCAATGATGCAACCTTTCCCATCAAGACTTGTGCACTAAGTCCTTCCCATGGCCATCTCCAATGACTGCACATTGAGAAGGCTTCCTAGTATGGTCACTCAACCTTTCTTGCCTGTACTGACCCACTATATTAAATTTTTATTACCTTTGCCTTCCATGCTGCATAGTCTTGAAGAAAGTGTAACTAGGTTCAGTCTTCATAATGACATGTAATTATGATTGATGTAAATGATGTAATAAAGAGAACAAAATAATCATTGTAAACTTGCTTCATGGGTTTCATGAGCAAGTGATTTTAGAATAATAGGATTTTTCATTTAGAGTCTAGAATTAATGTCATATTTGAAGATCTCTTCTTGAGCCTATGTTTAATGTATACAAGTCTATGGAAATGTCTATAAGCCCTCCAAAGACAAGCACAATCCCTCTTGAAGAAGTCAGCCTCCAAATAATAAGAAAGGAAGTCAAGTCGGCCCACATATGGAGACACAACCATTCAACACGACATGTTGGCTCAAGTGTAGAGGCAAACCACTATTTATATGCGGCTAGGGTCACCACAGAAGGTAGAGAATTCAGCCAAGCATCTCTGTGATTTTTGGATGGGTACCACAAACATGAAGTCTCGACCTCCTCACAGTCTCGGCATATTTGTGATGAGGAGGATTTTGGTGATCCCAGAGTGACACTCACCGTCTCTGCATACATTCTAGACACAGTCACAGTCTTGCTGATCACTATCTCAACATACTAGACGTAGTCACAGTCTCGACATATTTGTGATGAGAAGGATCTAGGTGATCTCACAGTGATACACTCTTGGCATCAGTGTTTTAAAAACCGTTTTCAAAAACCGGTTACCGGTCAAACCGGCCGGTTTAGGACGGAACCGGCTGGTTTGTATCAAACCGGCCGGTTCCGTCCTAAACCGGCCGGTTTTTGGCACGCCCACCGTAAAGTTAAAAAATCATATTTTTCACTTTGTTTCAGGGGTTTTGGGGGGAAACTAAGGGTGTTTCAACCCTAACAATGTTAGCAATTAATGGTAATGTTAAATTCTTAAAGTAAAAGTGACATTTCCTTTAATTTTCATTTTCATCATTTTACTTAAATTTTTAACATTACCATGAAATGACTCAGGATGTTTGAGAGTGGTTTCGACCTCATTTGATTTCATATGGAGAAACTAGAATTTTAGATTTCACTCAAAATTCAGCAGAGTTAATGGTTTTCAGGATTTCATGGTTTGGGGCTAAACAATAAATGCAATCGGAGCTCCAAATGATGAGCAAAACTCCTGATCTAGATGCCATTGTGTTGGACGATATTGATCCAACATCAGAATGGGTGGAGGAGATTGAAGAACTTGTGTTTGAGGCTGATTTTGATATCGACATGGCTTTAGTGGGGGATGATGCAGATTATGTGGTGGCATCAGAACTAGGATCAATAGCGGCATCAAGGAAAGGAAAAGAACCAATGGAAGGCACTAGTCATGCAGGTGGAAAAACTCGTGCTTCCATTAGGTCCACTTCTATTGTCATTGGTGGCATTGATACTGAGGTTGCAGATCAGGCTGAGGCATCCTCAGACTCTGAACTAGATGATATCTATGTAGCTCTTGATGACGATCCTGTGTCTAGTAGTGGTGATGAACTTGATGATTGATCATGTGTACACTGTAGACTTGTAGTAGGTCAATGGCCTCATAGCTTGCGGCATTGTTTTTGGACTTTATAGGCCATTTAGAGCCTCATTTCTTATGTATTTTGCTATTTTTTCGATGATATGTATTGTACTCGGTGCCATTTTGATATATTCACCTTTACATGGTATATAAATGAGCAAACTTTGCATATTTTGTCTCTATTGGCTTGGAATCATGGTTTTACATCTTAAAAATAGTTTTGTTTCATTAAAATTAATTATTTAATGTATTTTTTTAAAACCGGTTCATTTAGACCAAACCAGTCCCGGTTAGACTGGTTCCGGTCGGTAAACCGGTTCATTAGGTGGACCGGTCCGGTCACCGGTTCCGGTTTTAAAAACATTGCTTGGCATACACTCTAGACACAGTCACAGTGTCACCACAGTTGTTATGAGGATCTCGGTGATCCCACAGTGACACACTCTATCTCGCCATACATTCTAGACGCAGTCATGATCTCAGCACAGCTGTAATCATGGTCTCGATCATGATCTTGATGAAGATCTCGGTGCAACTCTCATTTATATATATATATATATATTTCAGTATAGAGTTCTCATTGTTATGATGAAGATCTCGATGAAGGTGCAACAATGATGCAACAATAATGATCTCGGTGGTGCAGTGGTGATGGCCTCAGTGTTGCAGCAGTGGTGGCTTCAGTAACAGTGATGATGTTCTTAGCAATGACGAAGAAGAGGATTGGTGTCTTGGTCTTGGAGTGGCCAAATAGGTCAAGGGTCATGGTCTTCGTATTTGTCAATTGAAATCTCTATAAGAAGAATTTGTGTGGGTTTTCCTCTTAAAGAGTGAGAGGTTTTGGCCCTCGCAAAAAACCAACATCTTGTGTTCTTGTCTCTTTTGTGTTTGGTAACTATTTGATAAAGTAAGAAAAACACACATTAATACTAACAAGAGAAGATTGTGCTAATAATAAAAAGTAAAAAAATACCTCACAAATAGTTATCATCGTCATAAGAATCTTATTAACCTAATTGCCCTAGATTCTTCAACATGGTATCAGAGCTAAGGTGTTGAAGTCAAACTCAAAGGAAGGGCAACAAAGAGACATTCAAGGATCAAGTTTCAAGAAGGGCATCAAGGCAAGTTGAAGGTTATCAAAGAAAAGGATCAAGATCTACATTGAAGAAACAAACCCTGATTGTGATCAAACCCTAGATCAAAGCAGCAATCTACAACAACAAGAGTTTTTGTTTTCGTAGTCATCATCAAAAGGCCACCAAGACCCTCATCAAGCTGTCTACAAAGCAAGGTAGCTCGTGAAGAAATTTCAACCCCCACTCCGGTTATCAGTTTTCCTTATCACTCCATGCATTTAGTTTTAAATCCAAACATGATAAAAATTCTAAAATCTGGAAATGACAATAATTTTCTGAAAACACAAATTTAGAGATTTCACAACTGCTGAAATTGCAGAAATAAAGCACAGCAAAATTATGACAGCCACACACAGAAAATAACACAGCGATTTTTGGTCATGTGACCTTGGAAAAACCCTTTACAACAAAATTCCAGCAACCACAAATTACAACTTATCTCGATTTCCGTGCTTGAACTCCACCTCAAAAATCGTGCCAATCAGAAAACAGCCAAAACATAAATTTTTACAGCAATAAAACAACATTAAATGCTGTACGACCAGCCTCGAAAAACATGCCCAGAACTTGCCGTCCCTCTTCCTCGATTTTTGTCCCTTTGTCATGCGGTACGATTTTTCCTTGGGATGTGTGTCAATAAACGCTGCTGCCCAGATTTGCTGAAATGTCTTCTTGCCGCTCTCCTTCACTTCCTCATTGCTCAGAAATTTTTTTCTTGCTCTCTTCTCTTTCTCTCAAATGCTCATGAAAGAATGAATTGATCTTTTCCTCTTCTTTTCTCCTTTTATTCTCTAAATGACCTTTTGTGTTACCCTAAGATCTAATGGTTGAGATTCATTTAGATCTAGGGATGAGAATAAATGTGCATTTTATTCTCACTTTCTATTTTTTAACTCACCCACTTAAATAAAGACCCACTTAGCCTTTTATTTCCATAGTCATTTTTTTACTTCCTAATTCTTCATTGACTTTAATAAAGTCACCTTTAAATTAGAATGTAACTTTACCACTTTTAAAGTCACTTTTAAATTAGAATTGACTTCACCACTTATAAAGTCACTTTAGGATAAAAGTAAAAAATAAATTTGGACACTTTTCCCTAGGCCAAAGATCAAAAACTTAGGGAACCACTTTTCCTCTAGTACCCAAATTTTAACACTCCCTCTTACCGAGGAAAGTGTTCCTCACCACTCCCATCTTGTCACTGAAGTAGACATGCTTGCCCCGTGGTAAGGCTTTGGTGAAAATATCCGCTACTTGCTCATTTGTGGAAATGTACTCAAGCTTGACAGCTCCCTTTTGGACATAGTCTCTAATGAAGTGGTACTTGATCTCAATATGCTTTGACCTGTCATGAAAAATTGGATTCTCCGTGAGTTTTATGCAACTCTGATTATCACAGTAAATTACTGAAGGTCTCAATGCCTGACCAAATAGACCAAACAACATCTTGCGATGCCATATGGCCTCACAACTAGCCAAACTAGCAACCATATACTCTGCCTCAGCTGAACTCAATGCAACTCACTGTTGTTTCCAGCTGATCCATGAAACAACTGCCGAACCCAACCCAAAACAACACCCGGAAGTATTCTTCCTATCTGAAGCACAACCTGCCCAATCTGAATCTGTGTACCCTGCCAGTCTCACTCCATCACCCTGTCTATAATCCAGACAAAAATCTACGGTCCCCTGCAAGTAACGAAGAATGTGTTTTGCAGCCACCCAGTGTACTCTCCTGGGCTCACACATGAACTGACTCATAGTGTTAACTGCAAAACATATATATGGTTGAGTGTTGACAAAATACATCAAACAACCAATCAACTGTCTGTATAGAGTAGGATCCACCAACTCAGAATCAGAAGCCTGAAGCTTTTTTCAGTTAGTGATCATAGGTGTAGATATGGGTTTGCAGTCCTCCATGTGAAATCTGCTAAGAATATCCGCAATGTACTTCCCTTGTCCCAGGAAGAAATGCCCCTCCTCCTGACACACCTCCAATCCCAGAAAATAATGCATCAAGCCGATATCCTTCGTCTCAAACTCTGAAGCAAGATCTCTCTTGTAGCCCTCAATGAGTCTCTTTGCACCAGTGATGATCAAGTCATCAACATACAACACCAGAATGAGAGGCTCCTCACCCACCACAACGAAGTATAGGTTTGTATCAGCCTCACTATTTGTGAAACCCAACTGCTGCAAGTATGTATCAATCCTAGAGTACCAAGCTCTAGGAGCTTGCTTCAGGCCATAGAGTGCCTTTTTCAATCTGCATACATGGGACTCCTTCCCATGCACCTCAAAGCCCCGCGGCTGCTCAATATAAACCTCCTCTTGAATGAAGCCATTGAGAAATGCGGTCTTCACACCCATCTGGTGGATCTTCCAACCCATATCTGCTGCAATCGATATATGGAGCGAATAGATGTATATCGAGCTACGGGAGCGAAGGTATCCTCATAGTCAACTCCCTCTACCCGTGAGAACCCTCTCGCCACAAATCGAGCCTTGAACTTCTCGATGTTGCCATCTGCAACATGATTTATCTTGCAGAGCCATCTGGAAGTAACCATTGATTTACCTTCAGGCCTCGACACTACCTCCCAAACATCGTTCTTCATAATAGAAGAATACTCCTCCATGATGGCCTCTCTCTAGACTTGCTGGTAGGCTACCTTCTCATAACTAGAAGGCTCAGAGTCAACAATGCTTGTTACCAATGCCATGTAACTACAGAACTGCTCAGGTGGTTTACTCTCTCTAACCTGTCTCTTTGGCCCAGCAACTGATGTGGCCTCGTGCAAGGTATCTTGAAGCCACTTGGCTTCCTCTTCCCTAAGCATGCTTCTCTCACCGGAGTGAAAGAATCCTCATCATCATCAGAATCCTGAACTCCTGAAGGCTTGCCAACTAACCTCATGCCTGAATCAGTGCCTGTAGATGCTGAAGCACTGTGTGAACTATCCATTAGTGGACTACCCTGTGAATTGCTCTATGGACTGCCTTGCATGCTGCCCGAAGAACCACCCACTTGTCTCTGAGAGCCACTGCTCACTGATGGACCTGACATTGTAATCGATGTACCTCCTGATCCTTGACCACTGGATCCCTGTGACTGATTCAGTTGCTCCTGAGGGTCTGGTGACTTTGGATACTCTAACTCCCATGACCTCCTGAAAGCTCTCTCCTCCTCGAACTTCACATCCCGTCTAACAACTACTTTCCTCTGCACAGGAATATAAATCCGATAAGCTTTCGAGGTCTTGCTATAACCCACAAAGATGCTCTTGTCTGCAATGGGCTCTAGCTTGGTCCTGTTCTCCTTGGGGACATGGGAATATGTAAGGCACCCAAAGATACGAAAGTGCCCAACATCAGGCTTCTTCCCAAAAAAAGCCTCCTTTGGAGTCACATTCCCCAAGGCATGATGTGGACTCCTGTTCTGCAAGTACACAGTAGTGTTGCAGGCCTTTGCGCACAAAAGTAAAGGTAACCCTTGATCATGAAGCATGGCTTTGGTAGCCCCTGCAATGGATTTGTTCTTCCTCTCCGCAACCCCATTTTGCTGGGGGTAGTAAGGAACTGTGAACTCCCTTCTAATTCCTGCCTTAGCACAAAAATCAACAAACTCACCAAGGGTATACTCCCCTCCATTGTCCGACCTTGGGACCTTGATCTTCCTACCTGTCTGGGTCTCCGCAAGAGCTTTGAACTTTTGAAACCGCTTGAAGACCTCACTCTTGGTCTTCAATAAATAAATCCAGGTCTTCCTGGAGTGGTCATCAATGAATAAAACATAGTACTCATAGCCACTCAAGGATACATGAGACATCCGACCACTCACATCGATCTGAATCAAGTCAAGGATCCCGGTCGCTCTGCTGTCACTGCTGGGAAAAGGGGATCTGGCAAACTTCCCCATAGCACATCATTTGCATACATCAAGGCGATTAGAACTGAAATCTGGCACCCCAGTGGTGATCTCCCGCAATGTACTCAAGGCCCCATGATACATGTGCCCCATCCTGCGGTGCCAAATCTCACACAACTCTGAACTGCTAGATCTACTGTCGGTCCTGTCTCGAGCGCTGCTACTCAATGCCATCAGGGGCTGGAATGAGAACTTGTACACCTTGGCACGGCGCACACCAATCTCTCTAGCTGAAGAAGCTGGAGTTCCCCTAGGATATATAAGCCCCTTCCCTCTCCTGAACAACACATCATACCCTGTATCCTCAAGTGCTGAGACGGATGTCAGGTTCTTCTTCATTCCAGGCACATATAGAACATCTAACACTTTCAAGGGAGGTTTGGGTCCCCTATCAAATGTCAATGTCCCCACACCGATTGCTCTAACAATGCTGTCATCACCAAGTACTACCTCCATATCAGTATCACCCTCTAAAAGCTTTGAGAAGTACTCTCTGACTCCTGTCATGTGGCGGGAAGCGCCACTGTCAACATACCAAATGCTAGAAGATGCTCTGCTAGTAGCGGGGAATGCACACTCCCTCTGAACCTGTATGGCAGGTGATCCTGCACTAGTGGCCTCACAAGCTATGAACCCAAACTCCCGATCAAATCTCTCTAAGAAGCTCTCTATCTCTGCAGAAGCTGCCATGGGTTTGTCTTTCCCTTTCTTGTTCTTCTTCTTCAGACACACAACAACATAGTGTCCCAACTTTTGACAATTCCAACATTTGACTTTGGAATAGTCCTTCTCCTTGTTCTGTTGCTTGCCTTTACCTTTGCCTTTGCCTCCACTGTTGGAAGCTTGCTTCTTTGCTCTGCCCTTCTTGCCTCTTGCTAACAATGCCACATTGTCATCCTCCTCCACCTGTTTGGCTGCCCAAAGATGGTTCTTTCTGATCTCATTCTGAATGCAATCATCCCACAACCTCTCCCAATCGGGAAGGTTTTCCTGTGCAACAATGTCATCCGCAAAATTCTCCCAAGTCTTGGGAAGACCATTCAAAGCAATTCTCACCAACTCAGTGGGTGCAATGATCTCACCTATAGCTACCAACTCATCTCTCATTGAAGTGATCTTTGTGGGGTATGTTGTAGCACTGTCAGTCTTAGCCATTTTAATGGCCTTCAGTTTCTCCTTTAGGACCATTTTTCTATTTTCATTTGAACTCTGGTAAAGACTGGTCAACGCTGCCCACATCTCATTTGCATAATTCTTTCCTCTCACATGAGAAATGACATGGTCTTTGATTCCTTCCAGAATCAATCTTTTTGCTTTAGCATTCTTTTTGTTAAACTCTGTCAATTGTAGAGGGTTAGCAGGTACTACTACTGGGTCCTATGTGGTATTTACCATAATGCCCTAGACTTTTGCGTCCTCAAAGATGCTTTGGATTCTCTCATTCCATGCACTGTAGTTGTTCTGCCCATCCAACCTGTTTTCAACACTCAAACCCAAAGACATGTTTCATTGTCCTACCAAACTGAAATTTTCAAATCTGTGGTAAAGGTTTCTGTTTTCTGTGTAAAAACCAGCTTGCTGTAATTTTCACTTTGCTGTCCCAAACTGCACTTTTCAGCCAACCAAGCTTTGATACCATGAAGAAATTTCAACCCCCACTCCCGTTATCAGTTTTCCTTATCACTCAATGCATTTAATTTTAAATCCAAGCATGATAAAAATTCTAAAATCTGGAAATGACAATAATTTTCTGAAAACACAAATTTAGAGATTTCACAACTACTGAAATTGCAGAAATAAAACATAGTAAAATTATGACAGCGACACAGAAAATAACATAGTGATTTTTGGTTAATGTGACCTTGGAAGACCCCCTACAACTCTTGGGGAAAACCAGTGTGAGAGCTCTTCTTTATTTCTGAAAATGCTTTACAGAGAAATTGAAATACATAGTAAAAATTCCAGCAACCACAAATTGCAACTTATCTCGACTTTTGTGCTTTAACTCCACCTCGAAAATCGTGCCAATCAACAAACAACCAAAACGAAAATTTTTACAGCAATAAAACAACATTAAATGCTGTACGACCAGCTTCGAAAAACGTGCCCAGAATTTGTTGTCACTCTTCTTCGATTTCTGTGCCTTTTTCTTGCTGTACGATTTTTCCTTGGGATGTGTGCCAATAAATGTTGCTGCCCAGATTTGCTAAAATCTCTTCTTGCTGGTATCCTTCACTTCCTCACTACTCAGAATTTTTTTTCTTACTCTCTCTTATCTTTCTCTCAAATGCTCATGAAAGAATGAATTGATCTTTTCCTCTTCTCTTCTCCTTTTATTCTCTAAATGACTTTTTGGGTTACCCTAAGATCTAATGGTTGAGATTCATTTAGATCTAGGGATGAGAATAAATGTGCATTTTATTCTCACTTTCTATTTTTTAACTCACCCACTTAAATAAAGACCCACTTAGCCTTTTATTTCCATAGTCACTTTTTCACTTTCTAATTCTTCATTGACTTTAATAAAGTCACCTTTAAATTAAAATGTAACTTTACCACTTATAAAGTCAATTTTAAATTAGAATGTAACTTTACCATTTATAAAGTCACTTTTAAATTAGAATTGACTTTACCACTTATAAAGTCACTTTAGGATAAAAGTAAAAAATAAATTTGGACAATTTTCTCTAGGCCAAAGATCAATGACTTAGGGAACCACTTGTCCTCTGGTACCTAAATTTTAATAGCTTGAAGAACCTTAAAAACAAGGATCACATCATCTTGGAGAAAGTCAAAACCCTAGTCGTAGTTCTGATGTACACTACAAAAGAAGGCAAAGCATATTGAAAGCATTGTCATCATCTTCAAGGTTATAAAACAAGCAAGGATCATCTCCTTGCCCTAGAAGAAGATCTTTTAAGGAAGCATCAAATCATCCTCATCAAAAGGAGTAACGTTTTCTATTGGAGAAAGACTTTTTCATTTGAAAGATGATCATCCAAGAGGAAGCTCTAATAGATCTTCTTCAACCAGTGATCAAGTAGAAGAGTTCATCTTTACTTGTCAAGTAAGTATCTTTCATTCATTAATTTATTTGGTAAAATGACTTCGTGGTTGCAAGGTCATCTATATGTTGGATAGGTCATCGAAATTCCTTGCATAATAAAAGAGGATAGATATGGTCCTCGAAAGAGAAGTCATTGATATCTATGGAAAAGTCTCTGATGGTCAAGCATTGTTTGAATGTGTGGAAAAGGATCAAGGGACTCATAGGATTCTTATGAAATCAGTCAAAGGTCCTCTCATCCCTATGTAGCAGAGGAAACATCAAAGAGATATATGAAATACTAGAAGATATATTCTCTGAAAATGCAGTAAAGAAGGTCATAACACTTCGACTCAATACACAAAATTGAAGGTATCAAAGAATGAAAATATATCTTTATAAGGTCTCAATTGGGAGATCTGGGAGAGATGATAAGAAGATAATCATCATTGTTGTTAAATGCACTAAAGTTACCTCATTCGACCACTTGTGGTCTCTATGCTAGATAGAAAAAGACATGTTGAGGGCAAAAGTGTTGAAAGTTAAAGGACTCAAACATTTGTAGAAAGGAAAGAGGGAGTAACAAATCTCTACTATGATTGAGATGGCATCCCTCACAAAAAAGGTCTTATCATAAGCTCCTAAATCTTTTGTTATAAATATGACCATGATAAATAATAAGATGCATCGTGGCATCATGGAAGCATTAGAAACAAGAGCTCATAACATCACCATGGGAATCATGAAGGACAAAAGGAACAAAATCCATGGAAATCAAACATGAAGGATATAGCTCTTGGGAACCTCATTGGACATTGAAGGAAAGGATGAAGTCATCCAAGACAAGGCTCATCATACATCAAGTCAAAAAGGAAACATCTGCCAGATAGGGATATGCAAGATCCTCAAGATTCTCTGATGGAATCCTCATCAAAGGGTTCACTAATCTAGAGAGGAAGCAAGTGTTTCATCAGGAACTCCAACTTGTGGAATTCATGGATGATGGTATGATGACATAAGAGATGAAGCAGATCAAGGGGTTGAAGACACTTCAATCAAGGAAGTTGCTGAAAGAGGCCTAGATGACCTAAAGATAAATGAGGTATGTATGCTTATGTTTAATATTATAATGTCATGTCGTATGGTTGCAGGTAACATGGATCACTACTTCTATCTTGAGAAGCATGATCAAGGGAAAAAGATCTCCTCCTCTGAAAGGATGCTGGAAGGCATAAGTCACACTAGATGAAATCAACAAAATATGTCCTCATATGAAGTATGAGGTGGTTGACTACAATTAAAGAACTCTGATTGGAATCTCCTGGGAATGGAATGTGTAAGAGGAAGAGATCGTGAGATATGCAACCATGATAAAGGCGATCAACATCCAAAAGAACAAGAAGATTTGACTAAGAAATCTCCCGGGAAGATATGAAGAATCTGATGAGAATCTGAAAAAGATGGAGACCCTTGACAATGGATATCTTTGGGAGATGTGTCACTGTCAACATGTATGCAGGATGCTGATACCTATAGGAAGATGTCATGATGAAGATCCATCTCATAAGGTACTATTTGACTTAATGTTATGTTTTGATTTCTTAAATAATATCTAGATGAGTTCATGCAGGGCTACTGGAACAAGAGTTGTAAGTGCAAGTACAACTAGCATTCATGTGGTGGATGAAAATTCCTGAAAGAAGCATGATGAGAAAGAAGTAGCCATATGAAGAAGGATCCAGATATGTACCAAGAAAGCCACTTTCCATGAAGAAAGGAATGACATGACGAACCAAGGAGGAAAGTGATCGATGGCTAATGCCCTATAAGAAAGAAGCTCGACTGAATTTCATTACATCAAAAAAATAAATTGATCAAGCAGCTGAAGGACCCACGAAGAAGAAGTTGATGAAAAAGGAGAGTCCCTAGTTAAAAGGAAGCTTTGACAAGTCCCTAATTTAGAGGGAGCTCGGGCAAGTTCCTGGTCACAAGGAGCTTGGGTACATTCCTTTTGTAGGTATGGGCATATCTTCCCTAGTTAAGAGGGAGAGATAGACGCAAAATTCTTGTCTTCACTTGGAAAGAAAGAATGGAAAGATTAGGTAATCATTTGGCATACGATGCTCTTTGAGGATGTGTAGGCATCCAAGATAAGAGTAGGCAAGAGGACCGATATTCTTTGAGGGTTGGGAACCCAAGATAAGAATAGTCCTAGAAGGTCATACTCAATGAACACCCAGGTGGGTATATACCTTGAGAGACAATGATGAAGGTGTCTATAATCATTGGTCTCGCCAATATTGTGCTCTGATCTAATGAGAGATGGAGCTTACAGTCAAGGCCTTGCTGTGGAAATAATGTTGTGTTAATTTTAGGTATGTTCTATGCTAGGAGCAATTTATTTCAATTTTCACATTTAGCTCAATATCTTTTCCAGATTAGCAATCACATCATTATTAAAGTAAACTGCAGATAGAACATAAACATAAATCGCAGAAGACAAGCCAAGACAAGAGGACACAGGATGTGGCGCTAGCCAGGGACAAACCCCACAATGTGGGGAAACCCTTGATCAATTCTTCTTTTATGTTCTTCAAATTTCAGCAGAGAAAGTGAGAGAGATAGTACATTTACAATAGAAGTCAACATTTTGACTTTTGATATTTGTAGAGATCAGTTGAAGACATATTGCTTCAACTGATTCTCTAAGGTGACTCCTTCACCTATCATAGTGTTGCCTCTTGTCCATTTGCTACACATAACTGTGTGATATCATGCTGTACCGTCACAGTGTTGAGCCTCGATGATTGCCCTGCTCTCATCTGTTCTCATCATCATGTTGCTCTTTACTAACATGCCCATCATGCTGCATCATTCATTATCATGCTATCTCATACATCAGCATGATGTCTCATGCATCATCATGTTGCTCATTATGCTGCATCTTCTATCATCATGCAGCCCTATTCATCATCATGCTGCTCCTTATTGAGATTGCCACAGAGATGGTCTCTATATATTCTTCAAGCCTTGCAACTGCACCTGCTGTAGATTATGTAATATCATGATATGAGACTGTTCATTCTTGTCATTATTTATTATGACTGAGATCACTATGCCAAGGTCATGAAAGTGCATTTCTGTGGGATCATTGGAATCCTTCTCATCATAATTATGACAGGACTATGACTGTATATAGAGAGTAGGCAGAGACAAAGAGTGTCACTTCAAGATTCTTGTCTTCACAAGTATACCTGAGACTGTTATATCTTCATGACAGCGTATCTCCATGACTGTGTATAAGGTGTCTTCATGACAGTGTATAGATGTCTCCATGACCTGCATATAAATGTTTCCATGGCTTCATATAGAGTCTCCATTGACTGCATATAACTGTCTCCATGAATGAGTCTTCATGACTGCATATAAATATCTCAACATGAACAACGTATAAGGTTTCCTTGGACAACATATTGGGGCCTGCATATAAGGCTTTTGGATAGTGTATTAGGGCCTGTGTATAAGGCTTTTGGACAGCGTATAAGGGCCTGCATATAAGGCTTCTTGGATAGCGTATTAGGGCCTGCGTATAAGGCTTCTTGGACAGCGTATTAGGGCCTGTGTATAAGGCTTCTGGACAGCGTATTAGGGCCTGCGTATAAGGCTTCTTGGACAACATATTAGGGCCTGCGTATAAGGCTTCTAGATAGCGTATTAGGGCCTGCGTGTAAGGCTTCTTGGACAACGTATTAAGTCATCACTTGACAAAAAATTAGGGCATCACGTTGGCTGTGTATTGGAGCTCCTTTAGACAATGGATAGGAGCCTTCCCTTGACTGTGACTAGGGCATCATACACTTAGCCGAACGTATTCTTTTGTGTCTCTCCTTCACCAAAAACCCAAGACGTGGAGAGGAGGAGATCACATGAAGAATGTTGATTTCCAAATGACTTCAAGTCCTCTTCTATTTATACTAAAACGTAGATGATGAATAGACATGTCTATTGGGCTTCTGAGCCTACTCAAGTTGTTGGCCGACTTGACAATTTGTTTTATAGCATAAATAAATTCATAACATCATAAATACTTATCGGAATCGGATGATCTTTAGATCAATCCTACATCTCTTGATGAGAGGGATCCAATAAAAATATCAGCTGCCATAAATAAGATGACCCACGTGGAGTTTGGCCCTAGTTGCCAATTTTAACACTCCCTCTCAACTAGGGAGAACTCCATCCGTTGATCCATATATCCGACTGTACTATCTTTGCCATCAGTGCCCTGCACTGCTCTGCTCAACTCTGCTCAGCGTTGCTCTGCTCAGCTCAGCTCGGCTCAGCTCAGCTCTGCTTTGCTCAGCGCTGCTCAGCTCAGCTCAGCTCTGCTCTGTACAGCTCTGCTCTGCTCAACTCTGCTCAGCGCTGCTCTGCTAAGCTCAGCTCGGCTCAGCTCAGCTCTGCTCAACTCAGCTCAACTCTATTGAACCATGAAGAAGAAGAATTGATCAAGAATGTCTCATACCATCCTCCACTGACCCGAAGTCAGTCTCAGAGTGTGTACCATTGGTCCCAGACCAGTCCTCAACTGACCCGAAGTCAGTGTCATAGTATGTAGCACTCTCACTGGTCCCAGACCAGTCCTCTACTGACTCGAAGTCAGTCTCAGAGTATGTACCACTGGTCCCAGACTAGTCGTCAACCGACTTGAAGTCAGTGTCATAGTGGGTACAACTCCTACAACTGGTCCCAGACCAATATCATCGATCCTAGATCAATGAAGGTCATCCTAGCATAGGGAGCACAGTAGATACAATGATGCGTCCATTGGTACTACTATGGTCCCTATCCTCATTTCCCTGCTCATTGATCAGATGAGAGGTACCTCCCATGAGTCCTGCACTGCATGGGTAGGATGCCTCGACAGGAGAACTAATCATCCTGTCCACAGGAGAGCGAATCATCTTGTCCCGCAAGAGAGCGAATCATCTTGTCCACAGGAGAGCGAATCATCCTGTTCCACAAGAGAGCGAATCATGTTGTCCACATGTGAGCGAATCATCCTGTCCACAAGAGAGCGAATCATCTTGTCCCACAAGAGAGCGGATCATCTTGTCCACAGGAGAGCGAATCATTTTGTCCACAGGAGAGCGAATCATCCTGTCCCACAAGAGAGCGAATCATCTTGTCCACAAGAGAGCGAATCATCCTGTTCATAGCGCACCACTAGGGGAGGGTGAGTCGCCTTGTGGTTGTATGTTGCTCCAGTAAGTACCTCAAGCCTCCTAGAGCTCCCAGACCTCGATCCTTATAAGAGGGTCTCTCAACGACTCCAAGTTGTTCGGGAAAGTCACAGATTTGACCTTTCCCTTGGGGCTTTGACAAAATGTTTGCGACCTGTACATCAGTGTCAATGCGATGAAGCCTCCTCGCTCATCGACTTACCATATTCCAGATAAGGTAGTATTTGATGTCTATCTGCTGGAGCAATCATCGAATACGAGATTCCTTAATAATCGAATCCCACCTCTAGTTGTCATAGAGAATCACAGTGGTATTCATCATGTGTACAAACAACTCACTTAAGAGCTTCTGCAACCATGCAGCTTCACACGAGATCATACTCGTAGCTGTGTGTTCGGTCTCTGCGCTGCTTATAGCAACTGACTTCTGCTTTCTGCTCATCCATGATATCGAAGCAGAATCCAAAGAGAACCAGCACTGAGAAGTGCTCTAGTGATCCTCCACACTTTCTGCCCACTCAGCATTCGAATAATCATGCGGATTCATATTTCAGCAGTGTATCTCAATCCATGAGAGATTGTGCCCTGAGGATATCTCAGAAGATTCTTGGCACCAATCCAGTGAGGCTCAACCGAATATGAGCTTACCATGCTAATTGCAAAACATATGTCCGGACGGAAGTTCACCAAGAACATCAACGCGAATGAGTTTATGAAACTCAAAGGCATTTCCCAAATTTGGTTCGACATCACTACCAAATAACTTCTGAAACTTAAGATCCTCGAGGTAGTCACAGGCTTGCAGTTAATCATTCCACATTCGGAATCCAACTCCCTCTATCTTCTGCAAATGAGAGGGTCTGCACCTGTCAGACATAGGTCGTCCTCATAAGGTGTTGGTATGAGAGGTCTATCGTCCAGAACCTTCGGGTAATGGTTTGCATCGGTTTCACTCCTAGTGAATCTCAACTTCATCTGACAGTTATCAATCCTTTCATACTACGCCCGAGGAGTTTTGCTTCAAGCCATAGAGGGCTTTCTTCCACCTGCATATGTGAGATTCCTGAACATGAATCTCAAACTCCTCGGGTTGTTCCAAACCTAAGGACCTGCTATTTGAGGGGAATAGTGCCCTTGTAAGATTTTCCTTCGGTACATCTTAGACATGTACTTTCATGCTCTTTTTGAATTCAGGCGTCCCTATCACCTTCAGACCTTTGGTGCTTTCTATCGATGAGTGCCACCCTGTAACTTTTGACTTCCATTGTTGAAATGGACACCAGGTTCTTCGTGCGATTAGGTACATAAAGGAGATCTTTCCCTACACCCTTTTTGGAATAGGTGGCATCGGCTCCAAATCCCATGATTGTTTCCATCTCTACCAAATTAGAGAGTGCACCCATCTATCTGATGAAGTGCCTTGAGGCACTAAGGTTCCTTGCTTTCTTTGAAGAGTCAACCATTTTTTTGATGACTAGCATTACCTGTCATTCCTTTGATCATTGAAGATGTCCCTGGAATGATTGTTATATTCATCAAGAGATGTGTCTCTGCCATTCAGACACTCCTTCGCATAATGGCCGAACTTATTGCAACCAAGGCATCCGCCTTTCCTTCGACCCTTAGATCCGAACTTCCCAATGAAGTGATCTTTAGGTAGGCCATCAGAAACTTCCGTTGTGCCATTCTGATAATATTTTCTGCTTCGACTTCACCCTTGGTGAATTAGAAGAAGGATGAGGAACCCATTGATCCTTTTGTCTTGTCCCAACTATCTTCAGTGATTGCTCTTTCACTCTTGCTTGGGCATGGTCTTCACCTCAACTTTGATACCATGTTAATTTTAGGTATGTTCTATGCTAGGAGCAATTTATTTCAATTTTCACATTTAGCTCAATATCTTTTCCAGGTTAGCAATCACATCAGTATTAAAGTAAACTGTAGATAGAACATAAACATAAATCGCAGAAGACAAGCCAAGACAAGAGGACACAGAATGTGGCGCTAGCCAGGGACAAACCCCATAATGTGGGGAAACCCTTGATCAATTCTTCTTTTATGTTCTTCAAAGTTCAGCAGAGAAAGTGAGAGAGATAGTACATTTACAATAGAAGTCAACATTTTGACTTTTGATATCTGTAGAGATCAGTTGAAGACATATTGCTTCAACTGATTCTCTAAGGTGGCTCCTTCACCTATCATAGAGCTGCTTCTCGTCCATTTGCTGCACATAACCATGTGATATCATGCTGTACCGTCACAGTGTTGAGCCTTGATGACTGAGCTGCTCTCATCTGTTCTCATCATCATGCTGCTCTTTACTAACATGCCCATCACGCTGCATCATACATCATCATGTTGTCTCATACATCAGCACGCTGTCTCATGCATCATCATACTGCTCATTATGCTACATCTTCTATCATCATGCAGCCCTATTCATCATCATGCTGCTCCTTATTGAGATTGCTATAGAGATGGTCTCTACATATTCTTCAAGCCTTGCAACTGCACCCACTGTAGATTATGTAACATCATGATATGAGACTGTTCATTCTTGTCATAATTTATTATGAATGAGATCACTATGCCGAGGTCATGAAAGTGCATTTTTGTGGGATCATTGGAATCCTTTTCATCATAATTATGACGGGACTATGACTGTATCTAGAGAGTAGGCCGAGACAAAGAGTGTCACTTCAAGATTCTCGTCTTCACAAGTATACTTAACACTATTATGTCTTCATGACAGCGTATCTCCATGACTGTGTATAAGGTGTCTTCATGACAGTGTATAGATGTCTCCATGACCTGCATATAAATGTTTCCATGGCTTCGTATAGAGTCTCCATTGACTGCATATAACTGTCTCCATGAATGAGTCTTCATGACTGCATATAAATATCTCACCATGAACAGCATATAAGGTTTCCTTGGATAGCATATTAGGGCCTGCGTATAAGGCTTTTGGACAGCGTATTAGGGCCTGCGTATAAGGCTTCTGGACAACATATTAGGGCCTGCGTATAAGGCTTCTTGGACAACGTATTAGGGCCTGCGTATAAGGTTCTGGACAACGTATTAGGGCCTGCATAAAGGCTTCTGGACAATGTATTAGGGCCTGCGTATAAGGCTTCTTGGACAGCGTATTAGGGCCTGCGTATAAGGCTTCTGGACAACGTATTAGGGCCTGCGTATAAGGCTTCTTGGACAACGTATTAGGTCTTCACTTGACAGCAAATTAGGTCTTCACTATAGCTAGGGTTCATCTGAACTGCGGCTAGGGCATCATACAATTAGCCCAACGTATTCTTTTGTGTCTCTCCTTCACCAAAAACCCAAGATGTGGAGAGGAGGAGATCACATGAAGAATGTTGATTGCCAAATGACTTCAAGTCCTCTCCTATTTATACTAAAATGTAGATGATGAATAGACATGTCTAATGGGCTTTTGAGCCTTCTCAAGTTGCTCGCTGACTTGACAATTTGTTTTATAACATAAATAAATTCATAACATCATAAATACTTATCGGAATCAGATGATCTTTAGATCAATCCTACACCTCTTGATGAGAGGGATCCAATAAAAATATCAGCTGCCATAAATAAGATGACCCACATGGAGTTTGGCCCTAGTTGCCAATTTTAACATGTTGGTTACTATGATGCTATACAGATGGATTACCAATCCGATTCTTCTTATGAAAAATTCTTCAGATTGAGAATGACCAAGTACCATTATGAATACCTCCCTAGCTAAGAGGGAGTGTTGAAGAAAGTGTAACTAGGTTCGGTCTTCATAATGACATGTAATTATGACTGATGTAATAAAGAGAACAAAATTATTATTGTAAACTTGCTTCATGGGTTTTATGAACAAGTAATTTAGAATAATAGGATTTGTCATTTAGAGTCTAGAATTAATGTCATGTATGAAGAGCTCTTCTTGAGCCTATGTTTAATGTATACAAGTCTATGGAAATGTCTAGAAGCCCTCCAAAGACAAGCACAATCCCTCTTGAGGAAGTCGGCCTCCAAACAATAAGAAAGGAAGTCAAGTTGGCCCACCTATGGAGATACACCCATTCAACATGACATGTCGACTAAAGTGTAGAGGCAAACCATTATTTATATGCGGCTAGGGTCACCACAAAAGATAGAGAATTTGGACAAGCATCTTTGTGATTTCGGATGGGTACCACAAAGATGAAGCCTCGACCTCCTCACAGTCTCAACATATTTGTGATGAGGATTTCGGTGATCCCACAGTGACACTCACTGTGTCGGCATACATTCTAGACGCAGTCACAGTCTTGGTGATCATTGTCTCGACATACTAGACGTAGTCACAGTCTCGGCATATTTGTGATGAGGAGGATCTAGGTGATCTCACAGTGATACACTCTCGACATACACTCTAGACACAATCACAGTCTCGGCATAGTTGTGATGAGGAGGATCTCGGTGATCCCACAGTGACACACTCTGTCTCGGCATACATTCTAGACGCAGTCATGATCTCAGCATAGTTGTAATCATGGTCTCGGTCATGATCTTGATGAAGACGTAGTTACAAGGTCATGATCTTGATGAAGATCTCGGTGCAACTCTCATATATATATATACATATCTCAATATAGAGATCTCATTGTTATGATGAAGATCTTGGTGAAGGTGCAACAATGATGCAACAATAATGATCTTGGTGGTGCAGTAGTGATGGCCTCAGTGTTGCAGCAGTGATGACTTCAGTAACAATGATGATGATCTCAACAATGATGAAGAAGAGGATTGGTGTCTTGGTCTTGGAGTGGCCAAATAGGTCAAGGGTCATGGTCTTGGTATTCGTCAATTGGAATCTCTATAAGAAGAATTTGTGTGGGTTTTCCTCTCAAAGAGTGAGAGGTTTTGGCCCTGGCAGAAAGCCAACATCTTGTGTTCTTGTCTCTCTTGTTTTTGGTAACATTTTGATGAAGTAAGAAAAACGCACATTAATACTAACAAGAGAAGATTGTGCTAATAAGAAAAAGTAAAAAGTACCTCACAAATAGTTATCATTGTCAGAAGAATCTTATTAACCTAATTGCCATAGATTCTTCAACACATAGAGCACTACAAGATGACAACAAAGACCTCTCCGACCCCTTTGCAAAAGCAAATTACGCCATGCAAACCCCCTCCTCCTTCCTCATTGCAATGAATCACTCACTAGGCTAAGTGACATAACTTTTTGTTGCTTCCCTCATTGAAAAGTGCATTCGAGATGAACAGTGAGCCACTGTTGGACAATATTAAGCTAGCATAGGGGGAAAAGTGCATTCTAGATGAGTAATGAGCCATTGTTAGGAAAAATTGCGTTGCCTTTTAAGCCTCCTCTTCCTTCTAGTGCATAGTGTAGTCCCAAGCAACAAGCCTTCAATGTTGTTCCTTGTTCTTCCCCTCTGCGCTGAACACTTGCTCAAGCCTCTTTTTCTCAGTGCATGGTGCAGTAACTGTTAGTTTTTGTAGCATCAGAGGTGTTATAGTCTCAAAACTTTGTCGGGAGGCCAAAACACAAGAGTTCACCTTAACACATAAATTGTTTCTAGAAAGTCCACCTAGAAGTGTCTTAATTAGATTATTAGCCTATTTTTAATTATTTCAGTCTAAACTTAGGAAAAAGGATTAGTTAATTAGAATTAATAGGAGTTAAGTTGTGAATCATCTAGAAACTCACATGGATAAACTCCGATATGATCTTAGCCCTTCATTAAGTTTTAATCTTGGCCGTTGGAGTCCCAATAGAAGATTATAAGAGGAGGGTCAATGGATAGATGTAGAACACACACTTGAGATCAATTTCATTGGAGAGTTTGATTTTCCAGAGTTAGCAACTAGAAAAGTTTGAGCTAGAGAAGGAAGCAGAGACAAAGAGGAGCAGTGATATTGAAGCCGAATGAAGATTTTCTAGATCTAGTGAGTACTTTGTAGAGAGGCTAGAATTTCTCAAGGAAGTTGCATAGAGTCAGCGCATAAGCTTGAGAGGGCAGATTGATTTGATGAAGGAAGAAGACGTTTTCAGTTCTAAAGACCAGGAAGGGGTTCGAGAGTGTCGGAGAAGCGTTTTCCTAGTTAGCAGCAGGCAGGACAACGTAAATTGCAGAAGTTCCGAGTTGAAGCGTGTGAGGGACTGCACAAAGGTGACATAGGGCCTGCGTAGAGCTCGGTGGACAGCTTGCTTTTTAGAGGTAGTCAAGAGCCGGGATTGCTCGGAGTGAGGGTAATTTCCCTCATATTATTTTTACTAGTATTTTCTCTGCAAGATACCCAATTTTCGACATCTAGATTGTACTCAAATTATTTCACAGCATAATAATATAAAACCCTCAGTTGTTGCACCGGTTTTCTCAAGTTGGGTTTTTCTGAGGACAATTGTCCAAAAATAAGTTTGTCAATTTTCATGTGTATGTGCTTGCATATTTCTCAGTTTCCAGCGCTATTATTTTCCACAGTTTTATTTGTGAAGGTTGTAGTGTGATTTATTCGATATTTGTCATAACAAATAAATTGTTAATTAATTAACAATTAGAAGAATTAATTTTAGTTGCTGTAATAGGATATTAGACTTGAAATTTTCACATGGTATAAGAGTGAGTTTGACAGATGGGAAGCGCAGAGGCAAAAGGAGAGAATTTCATTGTTTAGGGGGAGCAACAGGTCGAACTTTTTTGGGGCTGCACAGTGCCTAATCAGGTAGTATGCATTGTTGGGCAACGGTTGAATTTTTAGTTGTTAGGTGGCAGAAAATACGAATTGTTTGGAATAGTGATTCTCGTGGGAAGAGTGAACAACAAGAAGTCAGCTTTTCGCTGAGCAGATTCCTTGTTTGGGCGCAAAAGGTTTTGTAGCAGTTGTAGTAGTAGGATCAATGTTGGGTGGAAGAGAAATAACACACACGGAGGGTAAATTTCTCTTAGGGGATCTCGAGTTTTAGAGATATAATTTTTCCAGTTGTCAATTGGCAGTAACTATGAGCAGATCCTCATTCCAGAGGGAGTGAGAATAGCATATCCAGTCGCTGAGTAGAAGGAAAGAGGGAGATTTTCGACCAGATTTAGATATGGCCACAACTAGGCTTTAGAGATCAAGATAGGTTGGAGGGAGCCTCCAACTATGACATCTGGAAGGCTAGGATGTCCTTCCTTCTAGATGAATTTGGACTAAAATCCTATGCAGAGAATGTGGTAGAAGTACCCCAGGATGCCGGAGTACAGGAAGGAGATGGTAAAGGCGAAGCATATGATCTTGGATGGAGTCCGAGATCATACAGTCTCACATGTGGCAAAAAAAGGTATGGCCAAGGAAATGTGGGATGCTCTCTCCGAGCTATATCGGAGTACTTTTGAGCAGAGGAAGATGTTCCTAGAGGAGAAGCTGAGGAGAATTAGGATGCAGAAGGGCAAAAGCATAGATGCCTTCCTCACAAGTATTTAAGAAGTCCGAGATCAACTTGTAACCATTGGGGAAGAACCCCAACCCATAGAGCTTGTACGGTCGACACTGAATAGTGTCTTAGAGGAATGGCATGTGTTTGTCCAAAGTATCTTGGGGAGAGACACATTGCTTAGACGGGACAGGGTGTGGTTCGACCTACACTAGGAGGAGTTGAGGTGGGCTCTAGTAAAGAGCACCTTCAATGGTAGCAAGGGACCAAAGGGTGAAGAGGAGAATGTGGCCCTAGCATCAAAGGGTCCTAGTCAGGGACATGGGGAAAGGAAGAAGAAGGACTTGTCAAAGGTCAAGTGCTTCAGGTGTGGCGAGTTTGGCCACTACCGTACCCAGTGTCCTCTCAGGAAGAAAGACAATCAAGAGAAGCAGGATCAGGAAACAATGTATGTAGAGATAGATAAGTTTTTCCCCAGGCTGGAGGAAGATTTTGCTATATTTGTAGTTATACCTCCAGGGGTGAGGTGGGGCGATATGGAGTTGTAGTCCCAGAGTTGCAGAGATGGGCAGGATCCTTGAGGTGTCCTCTTGATGGATCATTTCCTTGCTACGGGGGCCCACAATATTCAACAACAAGATGGATCAGTGTCAGTGATGTAGCTAGATGCTGAGGAGTGCAGCGCAGTGTTGACAGTAGTGCAGAGTGGCACAATGTAGAGGCAACAATAGCATAGATTCTTCGGTAGACATTGTAGTAACTAATAGCACTCAGGACCCAGGAGACGGAAGCAGTAGACACAAATGATTCAGTATTTAGGATGCTTCTTAGTTGCATTTGTTGCAGTTGCAACAACAACAGATGAGAGGGAGTTGCAGTGCAGATGCAGAGTTGGAAACAGTACAACAGTGTTAGCATCAAAACAGATGCATCATCAGAGTTGTGCAGTGGTTGGTGGGCAGTGGCAGTCAGTCACAGTGGCCAGACATTAGCAGCGTATGGGAGATGATGCAAAGACAGGGTGTTGCAGCAATAGAACACCTTTGTCACTAAGAGGGAGTGTTAGTTTTTGTAGCATCTGAGGTGTTCTAGTCTCAAAACTTTGTGGAGAGGATAAAATACATGAGTTCTCTATAACTCAGAAATTGTTTCTGGAAATTCCACCTAGAAGTGTCTTAATTAGATTATTAGCCTATTTTTAATTATTTCCTAAGTCTAAACTTAAGAAAATGGATTAATTAATCAAAATTAATTGAGATAAGGTGTGAATCATCTAGAAACTCACACGGATAGACTTTGATAAGATCTTAGCCCTTGATTAAGTTTTAATCTTAGCTGTTGGAGTCCCAACAGATGATTATAAGTGGAGGTCGATGGGTAGATGGAGAACACACACTTGAGATCGATTTCCTTGGAGATTTTGATTTTTCAAAGGCAATAGCTGGAAAAGTTTGATCTAGAGAAGGACGCAGAGACAAAGAGGGGTAGGGACAGTGAAGCCAGAGGAAGATTTTCCAAATCCGGTGAGTACTTTGCAGAGAGGCTGAAATTTCTCCAGAAAGCTGCGCGGAGGCAGCGCATAAGCTTCAGAGGGCAGATTGATTTGCTAAAGGAAGAAGACGTTTTTAGTTCCAGAGACCAGGAAGGGGTTCCAGAGTGCCTGAGAAGCATTTTCCCAGTCAGCAACATGCAAGACGACTTGAATTGTAGAAGTTCTTAATTGAAGCATGTGAGGGACTTTGCAAAGGTGAGGCAAGGCCTGCGTAGAGCTAGGTGGACGACTTGCTTTCCAGGGGCAGTCAAGAGTCGGGATTGCTCGGAGTGAGGGTAATTCCCCTCAAATTATTTTTGCTAGTATTTTCTTTGCAGGATGCCAGTTTTCGGCATCTAGATTGTAGTCAGATTATCTCAATGCTACATAATAATATAAAACCCTTAGCTACTGCACCGATTTTCCCAAGTTGGGTTTTTTTGGGGACAATTGTCCAAAAAAAAGTGTCAATTTTCATGTGTGTGTGCTAGCATATTTCTTAGTTTCCAGTGCTATTATTTTTCGCAGTTTTATTTGTGAAGGTTGCAATGTGATTTATTCGATATTTGCTCTAGAAAATAAATTGTTAATTAATTAACAATTAGAAGAATTAATTCCAATTGCTGCAATATGATTTCAGACTTGAAATTTTCACAGTAACAAGGCTCAGTAAGGCCTCCTCCTAGTCCTTGTCCAGTCAAACTGTGTTGACATAGTCTTCCTCTTTGTTGAAGTTTCTAAGTTTACTTAGTTAGAAACCCTCCATGCACTTTATCTGATTTATTCCTACCTACTTGTTATTTTCCTTAACAAGTTATTTACAATGTAAATACTGAAAATAAACACTAGTGCATGCGCAACATTACATATCAACAACTAAAGAAAACAGAAACAAACACACCATATGACACCATTATTTTTGGACTAATGTCCCCAGAAAAACCCAATGTGGGAAAACCGGTGCAACTATCTGAGGGTTTTCTTATTAAGCAATATCAGAGTACAATCTGGGTGCCGAAACTAGCCTACCCAACAGAGAATTTCTTTGGCAGTAATACCTCTCAGTTCCTGACAAATCTTCCGGCTGAAAATCAGGATAATCCTTCCGGCAACTACTCAGCACAAATCTTCTCCAGAAACCCCAACATCAGCCTCTCTCTGGACTGCGTCAGCCCCTCTCTATCTCACGCTAGCCTGCGTCACCCCGGATCAGTCTGCGTCAGCCCTGGGATGCCCTGTGTCAGCCCTCTGGCCCTTTGCGTCAGCTACGCTGGCCTCTCTGAGGCTCTGCACAGCTCCCGATTGCCTCTGCGTGGCCCTATGTGAACCTTGGCTGGCTTTGCGTCACTCTCTTTGGCTACTGCGTTGCTCTCCCCACACTATCTCTGCCTCTCTGTCTCTCTGTACTCAAATGCCCCTTAGCTGCATCTCCTGATCACTAATTCTCTCTCTTAGAAAACCCCGCTCTAGAGAATAGAAAGACTGATCACTCTGGTGTATTCTCTAAGTGACCCTTAAGCCTCCTCTTATACTATTCTCGTTGACATATCAACGGCCGAGATTAAGTCCCTAATCAACGACTAAGATTAGATCTAGCTTGATCCATGTCTTTTGGACCATTCTAACACAGTTTCATATTAATACACATTAATATTTTATTTTCCCCAAGTTTAGACTTGACTCCATTAAAAATATTAATTATTTTAATATCTCCTGAACTGTTTAGAATCTGCCCAAACCCTTTCTGGGTATTGGAGATCTCATGTGCCCCAACCTCTCCACCAAATTTCGTGGCTAGAGCACATCCGATGCTACCCCAAATCAACACTCCCTCTTAGCGAGGACTGTGCTTTAGCAACACTCCTCACTGAGTATTACTTTGATCATCCGACATCGGTACCTGTGATGATGCTAGGCCTTCCTGCCCAACATCCTCTGTACTGCTGCGTCTTGTACTGCTGCCCATGGTTCTACCACTGCCACTGCTACATCTGTACGACAACTCCCTCTGCATCTGTGTTGCTGCTAGTCCTTTCTCCTAGCACTGCATCCGCACTACACCTCCTCTCATCATGCTGCCCACTGCTGCACTGCAACTGAGTTACTGAGAAGTAAGTAACTGATCTCCCAATTTGACCTCCCTGTTGGGCTAGAGACACCCACTGACACTGAAGCTCCCTCTGCCGTTGACACGTGTTCCCTCTTTGACCTCTGCGCTGCTGCAACAACTCCCTACATCTCGCACCGTTTCACACCTCTCTGTGCCATCTTGCACTGGTGCAACACTCCTGTGCCTCTCGCATTGCTGCAGCCTGCTAGCCTCGCGCTGTCTCGGGACTCCTACACTGTAGCTTTCTCTGCCACTTCATCTGCATCTGTCTCTACCCACATTAGCCAGTGCTGCTACTCCTCATCGGGGCTCCTGTAGCAAGGTCTAATCCAAGAGGCTAGGTACCTCGGGGATCCTGCCCCTCATTGCCTGTAGTCCGCCTGACTACAGCTCAATGTCTCCCCATTTCCGCTCAAGTGGTGCCTGTGCACTCATGGCACAATCATCGTTTGTCAAAACTTCCTTCTCTGCCCGTGCTGGCGTTGCCTTAGTCGCGGAAGACTCTCCCTTGCTCTTCTTCCTCGGACACTGGGTTGCATAATGACCCAGCTCCCCACAGTGGAAGCACTTGATCTTGGAAAGATCTTTCTTCTTCCGTTTTTCCTGCTTTCCCTCAGATGTTAGGGCCACGTCTTCCTCCTCTTGCTTGAGTTTGATCCCCTTGCTGCTGCTACCCGTCTTCCACTGTTGTCTGATCTCTTCCTGGTGAAGAGCTGCCCACATCTCCTCCCAAGGTGGGAGAGTCCCTCTGCCCAGTATACTCTGGACAAATACCTCCCAATCTTCTGAGACAACATTCAGCGCTGTCCTCACCATCAGTGCTTGATCCGGTGTCGCCTCTATAGCAGTCAACTGATCTCGGATCTCATTTAGTCCTCCGAGGAAGGTGTCAATCGGTTCTCCCTTCTTCATCTGATACGACCTCAATTGATTCTCAAGCAGCATTCTTCTCTGCACAGAAGTATGCTGATACAACTTCTTGAGAGCCTCCCACATCTCAAATGTCGTTTCCTTCTCGGCTATGTGTGGTACTACATGATCCTTGACCCCGTCAAGGATAATGCTCTTGGCCCTCGCCATCGCCTCCTCGTACTTTTCATTATCATTGGGGTTGACTAGGATAGCTATAACCTTCAAGGCGAAGTTCTTGACATGATTCCTGTCAAGTATGGATAAGATTTTGGCCTTCCAGACCGCGAAGTTCGGCACTCCGTCCAATCTATCTTGGTCTCTTACTCCATGTAGTGCCATGATGCTCCTCTACTTCCCTCCTGGAAGTTCTTTGTTCGTATCCTTTGAGTCTCTAATTCTCGTTTGGAAGTTCTCTTCTGGACTCCCTCTGAATCTTGATTTTCCTCCTAGAAATCCTTCTGCCACTGTCGAGATGCCCCCTACTTTGATCGTCTTGTGCAACCGCATCATTGATTCGGGTTCCTCAGTTAGAAACCCTCGGTAGCAACTCCTCTGGCTTTGCTCTGTCATGTACTGTTTTGACTACAGTACCTCACCAACTCCACTATGCAATATTCCCGTAGCCTTCTAAACTCCAACAACCTGAAGGTGAGAGCTCCTATGCTCTGCGCAATCCTGACACTAGTAACTCGACCTCCCCAGCCAACTGTCAGCCCTCCCAGCTACTGCGTGGCTTTGCGTGAGGCTTCTTTTGCCTTCCTTAGCCTCTGCGCTGCCTCTTCTTGGCTCACCCTTGATGACGTAGGCACTGTGTCACCCTTCCTTGTCGCTACTTTGCTAGAAACAACTTCTGTCACCTCGGGACAACTGTTTTATGCTGCTATTGCTCTGCTCGTTGATATCTTTTAGTCCTCCTATGATTTGTAATCACCTTCTGATACCATGTTGAAGTTTCTAAGTTTACTTAGTTAGAAACCCTCCATGCACTTTATCTGATTTATTCCTATCTACTTGTTATTTTCCTTAACAAGTTATTTACAATGTAAATACTGAAAATAAACACTAGTGCATGCTCAACATATTACATATCAACAACTAAAGGAAATAGAAACAAACACACCATATGACACCATTATTTTTGGATTAATGTCCTCGGAAAAACCCAATGTGGGAAAATCGGTGCAGCTATCTGAGGGTTTTCTTATTAAGCAATATCAGAGTACAATCTGGGTACCGAAACTGGCCTACCCAAAAGAGAATTTCCTTAGTAGTAATACCTCTTAGTTTCTGACAAATCTTCTGGTTGAAACCTCGGATAATCCTTCTGGCAGCTACTCAGCACAAATCTGCTCCAGAAACCCTAGCGTCAACCTCTCTTTGGACTGCGTCAGCCCCTCTCTGTCTCACGCTGGCCCTGCGTCACCCCACATGGGTTTGCGTTAGCCTTGGGATGCCTTGCATCTGCCCTCTGGCCCTCTGCGTCAGCTATGCTGGCCTCTCTAAGGCTCTGCGCAACTCTCGGCTGCCTTTGTGTGGCCCTGCGTGAGCCTTGGTTGGCTGTGCGTCACTGTCCTTGGCCACTGCGCTGCTCTCCCGACACTATCTCTGCCTCTCTGTCTCTCTGTACTCAAATGCCCCTCAGCTGCATCTCACAATCACTAATTCTATCTCTCTTAGCAAACCCCACTCTAGAGAATAGAATGACTGAGCACTCTGGTGTATTCTCCAAGTGACCTTCAAGCCTCCTCTTATACTTTTCTCGTTGACATAACAACGGCCGAGATTAAGTCCCTAATCAACGGCTAAGATTAGATTTGGCTTGATCCATGTCTTTTGGACCATTCTAACACAGTTTCATATTAATACACATTAATATTTTATTTTCCCTAAGTTTAGACATAGGGACTCCATTAAAAATATTAATTATTTTAATATGTCTTGAATTGTTTAGAATCTGCCCAAACCCTTTCTGGGTATTGGAGATCTCATGTGCCCCAACCTCTCCACCAAATTTTGTGGCTAGAGCACATTCGATGCTACCCCAAATCAACACTCTCTTTCCTTCCTAGTGCATGGCGCAGTCTTAATCAAAAAGTTCATCAACCTTGTTCATTGTGCGTGACCACTGCACTAGACCTTGAAGAGGCACTTCTTCATAGTGCATGGCGCAGTAACAATGAATAGTGGTGCTCCCCTCATCCACTGTTGAGTTGAACTACACCTTCATTATCAAGCCTTCCTCTTTCAGCCCTCACCCAAGCCTATCATTAGCAACTTCTTCCATGAGCTGGGTAGAGATAGAATAGATGTTTTCAACACTGATTTTGCTTTGTCACGAGTGATCTTAAAAGGGATTTTGGAGTCATAGACTTTGGAGAGCTAGCCTTGGCTTCTTCCACTTGGCATAGAAGAGAAAAATCATTCCTTGGAGAAGCAAGAAGTGACTTAATGTTCCACTATTGGAACTAGTGCCTCACCATTGTAACTATGTACTTAGATCTTTCACCTAATAATTGAAGCTCATTGAGCCAGCACACTTTCATGCATGTATCATGAATGTTTTAAGACTATTCTTTGGATGTTTGCGGTATATGTTGGCGTTCTTATGTACTAAAGAAATTGAACTATTTTGGTGGCTTTGGTGCTTATCTTGTTGAATGTGTGTTGTATTTGCTTTCATGAATCGTTGTTATCTTGTGAACTAATTTGTAGGTTAATCAACGAATATTTCCTTGCTCTCGTGTGCCTCTCTTAGGATAGTACTATTACTTTCCTTCTAGAGACTCACTCTTGTCTCCCTCTCATGAAAGTCTCCTTTTATACATTGCAATTGGTGTTCCACAATGTTAACTTGCTTGTTCGAAGGTTATGTGTGTAATCTCTTATGTTATCCATTGAAACCAAGACAAACCTTAAGTTTTGGTGGTCGGGTCGATACTCCGGATGGGGTTCCTACTCCAAACGGTGTGAGGTATAATTGAGACTTCACATTGGGGAGACTCCCTGTATGTTGGCAGTACGTAACACCGCCAACAAGGAAACAAGCTATACTCTATGTTTAGGCCCACTTACAGTGTTAAAACATCCCTTGGTAGTCACCCAAGGGTACAAGTCTCTAGAGGGTGATTATAGAGGCTTTGGGAAGCCTCCGATCTATTTGTTTGGACTAAAAGAGTAATTTCCAGTTGGCTGGAAATTTATCTTCATAAATCAGGGTTATGCTAATATGCCCCAAAAAATCCCGATTTGCATTTTAACAAGAGAAACAGCTGGAAAATGCAATAACTCAACTCTAAAATAAAAAAATATAGCTACAAATTTAATGTAGAGTTGAAACAACCAAATTTTTATGAAATTTCCTATTAGCTTGTAAGATTGTTTAGAGGTTGCTGAAAACTTAGTGTTGATTTCTGGTACCATTGGATGTGCTCTAAGTCTCAAATTTTGCAGGGAGGCTTGGGCACATGTATTCCAAAGAACCTGTAAAACGTTTTGGGAAATTTCACCTGGAGATAGTTTATTAAAATAATTAATTATTTTTAATGGGTCCTGTTGACCACTACTGGTCAACTGCCCATGAAGTACACCTCCTTTCTGTTGGCAGAGAGGGGTAGCTCCTGAGCAGCATGTCCGTGCCATCCTGCCATCATCAGCAGTTTGATCTTTTTGATTGTAAACCCAGTCTGCATGTATTAACTGTAAATAATCTTAGCAGACATGAAGTCATGTATGTAATTTGCCTAGGTGGACCTAACTTTCTGATGATAATCTACGTCCCGGAAGGTTTTTTGTCTCACCGATCCACGGATCGGCAGAGTTTTCCTTCAAACCTGACCCCAAAGCTGGGATTGATTTTGTCATTAGAACTTTAGGAGAATCCTAGTGTGTTGATCTGCTAGATTATCGTTGTGTCGCAGAGCTGGGTGTTTTGTGAGGGTCTGTATTAAATGGGTTTGTCCCTTAAGATGTAAGTTTGTAAAAGTCATGATGTAATGTGTCCTGAGGGTCGAGAAATGTTTTAAATCCCCTCATGAGTCCTAAGTCCTAGGTCCTAGGTGATGTTTCCGAAGGTTTAGTTCAGTGATCCATTTTAAAATGAATTAAAAAATTAAAAAATGAATAAAAATAATAAAATAATGAAAAATAATAAAAAATTAAAAAATCAAGCAAAAACCCTAACTAATAAAATAATAATATTTTAAGTGAATAAATCGACGGATGAGATCAAGAGATGTCTTGATCCTCATCAATGGTCGAGATCATTTCCACATGGATCACTCGAACTAGCCGTTAGGATCATTTCCTTTATATAGGGTCTTAGGGGGTCATTTCAAATCATCTGATCTGTGAGTCTGTACTGAAAAGCTCTCTTGTAATCTGATTTTCTGGTTAATAAAAAAGACTTTGGGGTCCAAATCGTGTTGGTGTTACTCTCTGGAATTGCTGTGAGATCTTTAATTTTCTGCATATTTCAGTTTTCAGCCATTAATCATAGCTTGTTTTTTAAAGTAGTGTGAGCACAGGTATCTTGTTCACCTGCTAGGGTTTGAGGGCTGCTAGGGTTTCTGAAATAATGGCAGGTATCTCCATTATCTCCTGAGATCTAGCAGCTTTCTCTCTCTCTTTGCTGATGGTTGCTTGAGATGTGCAGGAAAACATTTTTGAAGGAAATTTTGTGGGCGTTCGGGGAAGTTCTCGGCTGAACCAGCCAACTCCCGCAAGCACTTTCTGTGCAGAGCCCAGCTGATTGTTCCCTGGGTTAATCATTTAAAGTTTCTTTTCTATTTTACATTGAGAGATTTTCTTTCTGTTCATAGTGAAGTTCAAAATTTCTGATATACTGAAAACATTACTGCGATTATTGTCAAATCTGACATTTCAGGGGCCAAAAAATCTGTAAATTAATTAGCTGATCTAGGGTTTCATATTTTGTTTTATGCAGTTTTCATTTAGGACTTAGGGTTTGTAGTTTATTTTTTGGCATTCTTCATTAGGGTTTTCCGGTTTTTGGGTTTCAGGTGTATTTTTTTTGGGTGATCTTGTTTCGCCAGCAGTCCTTCTGCACTAATCTCTCTCTGGAAAGATGGTTCTGAAAGCAACAGCGTAAATTTGGAGAAAGGGCCATACAACAATTGATTTACCATTAACTTTCAGTACACCTCACGCACTTGGATCTGAGACTGAAGGTTACACGCTGGGCATCAATTTATGTAGCTGTCTACCATCGCATTTAGCAAGCAGTCATTGGCATTTCTTCGTGTTTATCATTTCATACGCAAGCTATCCAGGCAAGAGAACCGACTGCAAACTCGCATGCGTAAAACATTTTTGCTCCAGACAAACAGTGGCTTCAGCATTCGTCAATGTATAATCCCCAGCGGCTGAGATTTTTGTGGGCCTGCAATCATCATCGAAATGTTTTTGGCTAACAAACGAAACAGTGCTCAGTCTCCCTTCACATAAACGAGCAGCGGTTTTCAGCACCAAGTCCATCGATTCCTTGTCTACCGTCAATCACTGTCGCGCTGCTCAGTTAAATTTCGATTCTGGGCAAATCCGCGGAAGTTCCAGGTATCAAAGCCAGCTTCTATTCGATCCTCAAACCGCTGCGATTTATCTAGCGTCCGGGCAGGTGATATCCTGAAGGCGTATTCCTGTTCTAACATTCGCGTGGGCATCAAACCATATTCGCCGGCAGCAGGTAATCACGCTCAGGTAATGAAGGTAAGAATCGAACCAATTTTGCTGTCACGCGCCTCAGGGGATAAAAATCGCTTTCTGATTTGAAATCGCTTTCGGATTTGAGAGATACGTAGTAATGCGTTCTTCAGTTTGACGGCTAGGGTTTTCCTTGTCATTCGTTGCTTCTTATGATTCTAAATTTTTGATGCGTTTAGGTTTTCTTTTTTTATTTACTTAGTTTAATTTCTTTGAGTTTCGATTTTATATTTCTTCTCTTTAACCTAAATTTTAATAAAAAATAGAAAAAATGTTAATTGTTGTTTTGAATTAACGTAGGTTTAAATTAGATTTAGATTTAAAAAAATTTCATAGTTTTTATTAGATTAGATTTTTTTTAGATTTTACATAGTTTCGTTTTATAGTTTTTTTTATGTTAGTTTTTATATAGTTTTGTTAAAATGTTAGTTTTATGCTATGGTTAGTCTTAGGATTTTGATTTATGTTTTGTTATCAAAAATATAAAAAATAAAAATGTTTTTGTTAGATTTTAATTTAATTTTTTGTTTAGTTTAGTTTTAAAATTAGATTAGTTTTAGAATTTTAAATTTTTTAGATTTATTTTTAATTTCCACAACATTGAAAAATAAAAAATAAAAAAAAGAGATTTAAATTTTTTTTTGAAAAAATAAAATTTTTTGTGGAAAATCATTTTGCCAGTTTCAGTTGCTTTCGCGATATATCTTTCACGCTGAGATCTGAATTTTTTAAGTCGAAACACGAAATCCAATGTCTGGTTAATAATTTTCATGGTGGTTTAAGGCATTTATCTCTTCAAAGCTTTCAGTTGCCGGATATCGTTTTGGTCACATGATTTAGCTGATGATAGATGGTTGCTGTTCATGGTCCATGTTTCTTTATCATCTAAAAGGTAATCATTTAAAAATTTACTCCACAAGGCACTGATCTATTAAATCTCTAAATCCATCTAGTGCTTATCATATCGTGTACGTGTCTCCCACCCAACTGTTTGGCAGTTGGTCTTCGCTATCTCGCAGGGTCTACCCCCCTTAGCCGCGGGAGACGGGCTTAAACGGAGGGATCGGGGATCAGAGTGACAGCCCCCGGTCCGAGCGTTGTCGTGTCAGTCTGCGCGACAACATTTTTTGGCGCCGTTGCCGGGGACAGAGTTTTTTCTGTTCGTGGAGTTTCATCGACATTCATCTTCTCATCTTCTCATCTCTCATTTGAGCTGGCAGATTCAATATTTTGGCATCTTTTCATCACATATCAGCAGCATCTCTTCGGTGTGTTTCTTGTTTGGGTGGCGACTCCATTTTTTATTTTTTTTTCCCAGACAAGAAGCCTCCCGCATATCTGTTTGTTGGTTACTTCTTGGATCTTAGAATCAGTTTTATTGTTCAAGTGGCGACTCCACTTCTTTCATCTTTTGATTTTCTTGAGCAAAGAGCTAGTTCTATCATCCATCTGATCCCTTATTGTTCATCATGGATTATTCATTTAAACCATGTCATTTTACTGATAATCTCCATGATCTTCCGAAAGAGGCCATTGGTAAATTACTTAAGTTCTCGGGTGATGATTCGGTCGCTGTTAAAAGGAATTTAAACATGTTTACTTGTGTAATGATCTTATACTGTAGATTTCCTCAATATAATAATGAAGATTTCAAGATGCGTCTATTTGTCCGTTCTTTAGAGGGTGATGCCTTGAATTGGTTTAATAACTTTCCTAATGATTTTTTCACTTCTTTACAAGACATTCTCAATGCTTTTAAAGATAGATATGATAGTCCAAACAGCTTGCCTTCTACTTCTAAAATTGTTGAACAGAAAGAAAGTAATTCAGCTGTTGAAGAAATATTTCAAGGTCAGAATGTGTCATCCACCGGAAATATTGCAGATCATCATAGTGAAAAATCAGGGATAAATGACAATGAAAAGGAGGAGCAAAAGCAAATAATACAAGATTTAAAGATGCTGGTAAAAAATCTGGAAAGCAACCAAACTAATCTTATCAATGATGTTAAAACTTTACGCACCCATCTGGAAAAACGTAATAAGGAGATTGAGGACACGCAAAATCAGCATGCTAAGGAAATTGAGGCCATGAAAACTAAACATGAAACGGAAATTGGAAACATGCAAGCGAATCATGAAGAAGAAATAAATTCCATGCAGCATTGCTTGATGAACATAAAGGAAGAAAATGTTAAAGTAATAAAAGACATGGAAGAACATCATGCCAGACAAATTAGTGCTATAAAGGTTGAACACTCTAGACAGATGGATGCCATTAGAATACAGGTTCAAAAATTTCAGCAATTGGAAAATGAAAGAAAACAGATAACATCAATAGATCAGGAGCCTTCTGATTCGTTGCAACAAGATCCATCTTATTATGAGGAGGTTATTAGTTCAGTTGAAAGATGGTTGATCGAGGATGGACTTAAGAATGATAAAGATCAGATGCGGGCTAAAGAGAGACATATCACGCGTACTTCATCTAATAGTTTCGAGACAGAAAGTTCCAGCTCATCAGTAATTCATCCTGCCAGAAAGAAAAAGCGCAAGAGGAAGAAAATGAGAAGAAGATTTGACGCATCAGACGGCCGCGAGCAGCTTGATTTTCGGATAGGAAGGAGTCCTACCATATGCAAAATGGGACATGGCACATCCGACAAGCAGCCGACAGATTTGCCTGAAAGCAGGCAAATGCTCAGTATGCACTATATTGAACACATCTGATGCCGTGGGGCATCTTTTGTATTGTATTTCTGTCCCTACTCCTTGTCTTTTCAGCATTTCATTTCTGCTTTTGGGATTAGATTTACTTTTCATGTTATTAGATAGTCAATAAATGAAGAGCTTTTATCTTTCCTGTACTTAATGTATATGATGACTTTGGAATGGACGCTACTTATTTTCATTTGTGTGTTGTATGGATGCAGATTCTGGATTCTCACATTCCTACCAGTGCAGCAACGTGTCCCCAAGTAGAGCCAGATGTTGACCACTACTGGTCAACTGCCCATGCAGTACACCTCCTTTCTGTTGGCAGAGAGGGGTAGCTCCTGAGCAGCATGTCCGTGCCATCCTGCCATCATCAGCAGTTTGATCTTTTTGATTGTAAACCCAGTCTGCATGTATTAACTGTAAATAATCTTAGCAGACATGAAGTCATGTATGTAATTTGCCTAGGTGGACCTAACTTTCTGATGATAATCTACGTCTCGGAAGGTTTTTTGTCTCACCGATCCACGGATCGGCAGAGTTTTCCTTCAAACCTGACCCCAAAGCTGGGATTGATTTTGTCATTAGAACTTTAGGAGAATCCTAGTGTGTTGATCTGCTAGATTATCGTTGTGTCGCAGAGCTGGGTGTTTTGTGAGGGTCTGTATTAAATGGGTTTGTCCCTTAAGATGTAATTTTGTAAAAGTCATGATGTAATGTGTCCTGAGGGTCTAGAAATGTTTTAAATCCCCTCATGAGTCCTAAGTCCTAGGTCCTAGGTGATGTTTCCGAAGGTTTAGTTCAGTGATCCATTTTAAAATGAATTAAAAAATTAAAAAATGAATAAAAATAATAAAATAATGAAAAATAATAAAAAATTAAAAAATCAAGCAAAAACCCTAACTAATAAAATAATAATATTTTAAGTGAATAAATCGACGGATGAGATCAAGAGATGTCTTGATCCTCATCAACGGTCGAGATCATTTCCACATGGATCACTCGAACTAGCCATTAGGATCATTTCCTTTATATAGGGTCTTAGGGGGTCATTTCAAATCATCTGATCTGTGAGTCTGTACTGAAAAGCTCTCTTGTAATCTGATTTTCTGGTTAATAAAAAAGACTTTGGGGTCCAAATCGTGTTGGTGTTACTCTCTGGAATTGCTGTGAGATCTTTAATTTTCTGCGTATTTCAGTTTTCAGCCATTAATCATAGCTTGTTTTTTAAAGTAGTGTGAGCACAGGTATCTTGTTCACCTGCTAGGGTTTGAGGGCTGCTAGGGTTTCTGAAATAATGGCAGGTATCTCCATTATCTCCTGAGATCCAGCAGCTTTCTCTCTCTCTTTGCTGATGGTTGCTTGAGATGTGCAGGAAAACATTTTTGAAGGAAATTTTGTGGGCGTTCGGAGAAGTTCTCGGCTGAACCAGCCAACTCCCGCAAGCACTTTCTGTGCAGAGCCCAGCTGATTGTTCCCTGGGTTAATCATTTAAAGTTTCTTTTCTGTTTTACATTGAGAGATTTTCTTTCTGTTCATAGTGAAGTTCAAAATTTCTGATATACTGAAAACATTACTGCGATTATTGTCAAATCTGGCATTTCAGGGGCCAAAAAATCTGTAAATTAATTAGCTGATCTAGGGTTTCATATTTTGTTTTATGCAGTTTTCATTTAGGACTTAGGGTTTGTAACTTTGTAGTTTATTTTCTGGCATTCTTCATTAGGGTTTTCCGGTTTTTGGGTTTCAGGTGTATTTTTTTTGGGTGATCTTGTTTCGCCAGCAGTCCTTCTGCACTAATCTCTCTCTGGAAAGATGGTTCTGAAAGCAACAACGTAAATTTGGAGAAAGGGCCATACAACAATTGATTTACCATTAACTTTCAGTACACCTCACGCACTTGGATCTGAGACTGAAGGTTACACGCTGGGCATCAATTTATGTAGCTGTCTACCATCGCATTCAGCAAGCAGTCATTGGCATTTCTTCGTGTTTATCATTTCATACGCAAGCTATCCAGGCAAGAGAACCGACTGCAAACTCGCATGCGTAAAACATTTTTGCTCCAGACAAACAGTGGCTTCAGCATTCGTCAATGTATAATCCCCAGCGGCTGAGATTTTTGTGGGCCTGCAATCATCATCGAAATGTTTTTGGCTAACAAACGAAACAGTGCTCAGTCTCCCTTCACATAAACGAGCAGCGGTTTTCAGCACCAAGTCCATCGATTCCTTGTCTGCCGTCAATCACTGTCGCGCTGCTCAGTTAAATTTCGATTCTGGGCAAATCCGCGGAAGTTCCAGGTATCAAAGCCAGCTTCTATTCGATCCTCAAACCGCTGCGATTTATCTAGCGTCCGGGCAGGTGATATCCTGAAGGCGTATTCCTGTTCTAACATTCGTGTGGGCATCAAACCATATTCGCCGGCAGCAGGTAATCACGCTCAGGTAATGAAGGTAAGAATCGAACCAATTTTGCTGTCACGCGCCTCAGGTGATAAAAATCGCTTTCTGATTTGAAATCGCTTTCGGATTTGAGAGATACGTAGTAATGCGTTCTTCAGTTTGACGGCTAGGGTTTTCCTTGTCATTCGTTGCTTCTTATGATTCTAAATTTTTGATGCGTTTAGGTTTTCTTTTTTTATTTACTTAGTTTAATTTCTTTGAGTTTCGATTTTATATTTCTTCTCTTTAACCTAAATTTTAATAAAAAATAGAAAAAATGTTAATTGTTGTTTTGAATTAACGTAGGTTTAAATTAGATTTAGATTTAAAAAAATTTCATAGTTTTTTATTAGATTAGATTTTTTTTAGATTTTACATAGTTTCGTTTTATAGTTTTTTTTTAGTTGTTATATAGTTTTTGTTAAAATGTTAGTTTTATGCTATGGTTAGTCTTAGGATTTTGATTTATGTTTTGTTATCAAAAATATAAAAAATAAAAATGTTTTTGTTAGATTTTAATTTAATTTTTTGTTTAGTTTAGTTTTAAAATTAGATTAGTTTTAGAATTTTAAATTTTTTAGATTTATTTTTAATTTCCACAACATTGAAAAATAAAAAATAAAAAAAAGAGATTTAAATTTTTTTTTGAAAAAATAAAATTTTTTGTGGAAAATCATTTTGCCAGTTTCAGTTGCTTTCGCGATATATCTTTCACGCTGAGATCTGAATTTTTTAAGTCGAAACACGAAATCCAATGTCTGGTTAATAATTTTCATGGTGGTTTAAGGCATTTATCTCTTCAAAGCTTTCAGTTGCCGGATATCGTTTTGGTCACATGATTTAGCTGATGATAGATGGTTGCTGTTCATGGTCCATGTTTCTTTATCATCTAAAAAGTAATCATTTAAAAATTTACTCCACAAGGCACTGGTCTATTAAATCTCTAAATCCATCTAGTGCTTATCATATCGTGTACGTGTCTCCCACCCAACTGTTTGGCAGTTGGTCTTCGCTATCTCGCAGGGTCTACCCCCCTTAGCCGCGGGAGACGGGCTTAAACGGAGGGATCGGGGATCAGAGTGACAGCCCCCGGTCCGAGCGTTGTCGTGTCAGTCTGCGCGACAACAGGTCCCAATGTCTAAACTTAGGAAATTAAAATAATTAATGGGTATTAATCTAACTGTGGGTGTAACTTCTAGAAGAAGACGGGGATCAAGCAGAAATGATCTTAGCCATTGATTAGCTTTTAATCTGGGCAGTTGAATGTCAACGAGAAGATTATTTAAGGAGGCTTGAGGATCATTTGGAAAACAAAGAAAGAGTTGATCAGTCAGATCAAATTGTTGAAGCTAGAGGCAGCGCAATGATTTGTGGTGATCATGCAGAGAGGGCGGAGGGAGTTTTGGTTGGAGGATCTTCTCTAGAGTCAAGAATACTTAGCAGAGAGGCAGATAGACACACAGAGGAGGTAGCGTAAAGGCCATAGAGGGTAACGCAGAGCCAGGAAGGGCTCATATAGAGCCCACACAGAGCAGCGCAGAAGCCTTCCTATGCAGAAGTTCGAAATTTGCTGGGGAGTTGGATATTCTGAGTTGGGAGGGCTGGAATCAGCTCCAGAGGGCAAATCGATTCCCAACAGATGTGACACAGTGCCTTAGAGGATGACACAGTGCCCATGTGTTGATTTTGGATAGCATCGAATGTGCTCTAGCCACGAAAATCAGTGAGAGGCTAAAGCACATGAGATCTCCAATACCCATAAATGGTTTGGGCAGATTCTAAACAATTTGAGAGATATTAAAATAACTAATATTTTTAATGGAGTCCCTAAGTCTAAACTTAGGGAAAATAAAATATTAATGTGAATTAATATAAAACTGTGTTAGAAGAGTCCAAAAGTCATGGATCAAGCCAGATCTAATCTTAGCTGTTGATTAGGGACTTAATTTTGGTCGTTGAATTGTCAACGAGAAAAGTATAAGAGGAGGCTTGAGGGTCACTTGGAGAACACACCAAGAGATCAATATTTTGACTTTCTGGGGCTGGGTTTGCTGAGAAAGTTGAGAGAGTGATCAGAGTTGCAGCTGAGGGGCAGGGAATACAGAAGCAGAGAGGCAGAGATAACACTGGGAGGATCAGCTCAACAACCGGAGAGAGGGACGCAGAAGCAACCAAAGGTTCACGTAGAGCCAGCCAGGGCTCACGCAGAGGCAGCCAGGAGTTGCACAGTGCCTTAGAAGGCCAGCATGGGTGACGTAGAGGGCCAGAGGACTAATGCAGTGCCTCTAGAGGTTGACGCAGGCCAAGCTAGAGTGATGTTGGGTTAACGCTGGGCCAGAGAGAGGCTGATGCTAGGGTTTCGTGGGGCAGATTGATGCTGTGGAGCTGCCAGAGTGTTTATCTAGGGTTGCAGCAGGAATATTTGCTTTCGAGTAGAGAGGTACTACTGTCGAGATTTTTCTCTGTTGGGTGAGCCAGATTTGGCACCCAGATTGTATTCTGAAACTGCTTAATAAATCAAACTCTCAGATAGCTGCACCGGTTTTCTCACATTGGGTTTTTTCGGGGACATTAGTCCAAAAACAACAGTGTCACTTGTGTGTTTGTTTTTGTTTCCTTCAGTTGATGATCTGTAATGTGTTGAACATGCACTTGCATTTATTTCCAGAATTTACATTGTAAATAACTTGCTAATTAATAGAACAAGTAGGTAGGAATAAATCAGTAAAGTGCATGAAGGGTTTCTAACGAGTTAGACTTAGAAATTCCAACATAGTATCACAACGTGGTTGCAGATCATAGGAGAACTGAGGACATCAGCTGAGCAGAGCAGCGGCAACAGAAAATAGTTGTCCTGAGTGACAGAAGTTGTTCCTAGCAGAGTAGCAACAACGAAGGGGTGACGTAGTGCCTCGTCATCAAGATTGAGCTAGGAAGAGGCAGTGCAAAGCTATGTTGCAGGAAACGTGGTATAGAGGTCCGTTTCCGTACAGAAACGGGTACGAAACACGGAAACGCGTTTGGTACGGCCGTGAAACGCGTTTCCGGCCATACTGCCATGTTTCCCGAAACGGAAACGTGGCCAGTACGGCCAGAAATGCGTTTCACGGCCGTACGACCCACGTTTCATCATTAACTTGTGTTTTTTTTAATTGTTTTTTTTTTAATTTGTTTTTTAATTTACTTTTAGGGTATGTTAATGACTTCTTGTTGCTTCTTGATGCGTGTCTAAAGTTATAAAAGTGAATTTTTGCCCTAGTGTTGATATGCAGTTCATCAGGAAGTTTGAGGGATATGCAGTTCATGGTAATGTTAAATTCTTAAAGTAAAAGTGATATTCTCCTTTATTTTTCATTTTCATCCTTTTACTTAAATTTTTAACATTACCATGAAATGACTCAGGATGTTTGAGAGTGGTTTCGACCTCATTGGATTTCATATGGAGAAAGTAGAATTTTAGATCTCACTCAAAATCCAGCAGACTTATTTGTTTTTCAGGATTGGAGGGATTGCAATGTTTCCATTGGATTTTATCATGTACTAGGGTATGGAACTTGTATTTAATCAAGAGAACCAAGCCCTCTATGCATGGGAAACTCCCAATAATCAAGATCATGTAGGGTACTAGGGTATGAAACGTGTATTTAATCAAGAGCACTAAGGTCGTTCAACTATGTAGGAGGAGACTCCCAATACAACAATGGTCCTTCTAAAGAATGGGATGTGGATGCAAAAAATCCTGATTTGGATCTCTCTCTTGCAGCCTTATAGTCTTTATTGTACTTGCAGCCTCATATATTAATATAAATAAAGGCTGATTTTGAGATTTGGATATATAATAAAGGTTGCTTTTGGATATTCCGATATTTTTATTTTCATTATGTGATCATTCATGAGTAAATGTGATGTAAATTAAATCTTAATGTTTAAGTGTAATAAATTATAATGTATCATTTATGCTTTACGATTGCACATATATATATTTAAATATTTTCAATATATATATATATATATATATATTCACGTTTCCCCGTTTCCAAAATTTGGGGAGGTCGCGTTTCGTATCGCTTCCCGTTTCGGAAACTCGTACCCGTTTCCCTGTTTCGTGCAACTTAGGTGCAAAGGCTGAGGGAGGCAAAGACAGGCTCACGCAGAGATCAGGAGGGCTGACGTAGTTCGCTGAGGAAGCTGATTTGCCGGTGCTGGGATTGCACAGAGCTTAGGAGCTCTAACCTTCAGTTTGTTGGGGTTTAGGAGGCTGTGTGTAAGTTGTAGAGTAGAGCTGGTGGGGTACTGTAGTCAGAACAGTACCTAACAAGGCAAGGCCAAGGAGGAGGGAGTTGCTACTGAGGATTTCTAGCTGAGAAATCTGGCTCAGTGGTGCAGCTGCACTAGTGATTGGAGTGGGGGCATCTCGACATTGGCAGAAGGGTTTCCAAGAGGGAAATCGAGGCTCAGTGGTAGTCACACCGAGAACTTCCAGAAGGGAAGTAGAGGAGCAGCGAGATGACAGTGAACGGGGTAAGAGACCAGGACAGACTGGACCGAGCCTCAAACTTCGTAGTCTGGAAGGCCGAAATCTTATCCGTTCTAGACAGGAATCGTCTCAAGCAATTCGCCTTGAGGACAATAGCGGTCCCAGTTGGCCCAGCTGATAATGACAAGTACGAGGATGCAATGGCGAGGGCCAAGAGCATCATCCTTGACGGGGTCAAGAACCATGTAGTACCACACATTGCCAAGAAGAATACGACAAGTGAGATATGGGAGGTCCTAAAGAAGTTGTATCAGCATACTTCCGTGCAGAGGAAGATGTTACTAAAAAATCAGCTGCGGACATACCAGATGCAGAAGGGAGAACAGATCGACACCTTCCTCGGTTGATTGAAGGAGATCCGGGATTAATTGACTTCCATAGGGGCCACGCCGGATCAAGAATTGATGGTGAGAACAACCTTGAACGCGGTCTCAGAAGATTGGGAGGTGTTTGTCTAGAGTATACTGGGCAGGGTGACCCTTCCAGATTGGGAGGAAATGTGGGCAGCTCTTCGCCAAGAAGAGATCAGAAGGCCAAACAAGGCGGGAAGTAGTGACAAGGGGATCAGAGTCAAGAAAGAGGAAGAGGAGGATGCTACCCTAGCATCTGAGGGAAAGCAGGAGAATCGAAAGAAGAAGGACCTCTCCAAGGTCAAATGCTTCAACTGTGGGGAACTGGGTCACTATGCGAGCCAGTGTCTGAGGAAGAAGAGCAAAGGAGAGGCTTCCGAGACCAAGGCTGTGCCAGCAAGGGCGGAGAAGGAATTGGAGACAGATGATGACTGTGCCATGAGTGCTCACACGCCACTTGAGCGGAAGTGGGGAGACATCGAGCTATAGTCAGATGGACTACAGGCGATGAGGGATAGGATCGTCGAGGTACCCAGTCTCTTGGATTATACCTTGCTACGGGAGCCCTAAAGAGGAGTAGCAGGACTAGTGGATGTCGGTAGAGACGAATGCAGATGGAGCGAAAGAGGGAGCTACAGTGTAGGAGTCCACAGGACAGCATGAGGCAGCAATGCGAGATGCACAGTGTTGTTGCAGCAACGCAGTGGTCAGACAGGGAGCACTTGTCAGGGACAGAGGGAGATTTAGCATCGGGAATGTCTCTAGCTTGACGGAGATGTCAGAGTTGGGAGATCAATTACTTACTTCTCAGTAACTGAGTTACAATGCAGCAGTTAGCAATGGCAGTGCTATGGGCAACACGATGCAACATGATGAGAGGGGTTGCAGTGCAGATGCAGTAGTGGTGGTGGCAGGGCCATGGGCAGCAGCATGGATGCAGAAGTGGCAGTGGCAGGGCCATGGGTAGCAGTACATGATGTAGTAGTGCAGAGGATGTCGGGCAGTAGGCCTAGCATCAACACAGGGACCGATGCCGGATGATTAGGGTGATGCTCAGTGAGGAGTATTACTAGAGCACAGTCCTCGCTAAGAGGGAGTGTTGATTTGGGGTAGCATCGGATGTGCTCTAGCCACGAAAATTGGTGGAGAGGCTAAAGCACATGAGAACCCAATACCCAGAAATGGTTTGGGCAGATTCTAAACCGTTTGAGAGATATTAAAATAATTAATATTTTTAATGGAGTCCCTAAGTTTAAACTTAGGGAAAATAAAATATTAATGGGAAGTAATATAAAACTGTGTTAGAAGGGTCCAGAAGTCATGGATCAAGTCAGATCTAATCTTAACCGTTGATTAGGGACTTAGTCTCGGCCGTTGAAATGTCAACGAGAAAAGTATAAGAGGAGGCTTGAGGGTCACCTGGAGAACACACTAAGGGATCAAGATTTTGACTTTCTAGGGTTAGGTTTGTTGAGAAATTTGAGAGAGTGATCAGAGTTGTAGCTGAGGGGCAGTGAATACAGAAGCAGAGAGGCAGAGATGGTACCGGGAGGATCAACGCAACATCCGGAGAGAGGGACGCAAAAGCAGCCAAGAGTTCATGCAGAGCCAGCCAGGGCTCACGCAGAGGCAGCCAAGAGCTACGCAGTGCCTCTGAGGTCCAGCGTGGGTGACGCAGAGGGCCAGAGGACTGATGCAGTGCCTCAAGAGGTTGACGCAGGCCAAGCCAGACTAACGTTGGGCTAACACTGGGCCAGAGAGAGGTTGACGCAGTCCCTAGATGCTGATGCTGGGGTTTCGTTGGGTAGATTGAAGATGTGGAGCTGCCAGAGTGTTTATCTGGGGATTCAGCCGAAATACGTGCTTCCGAGTAGAGAAGTACTACTGTCGAGATTTATCTCTGTTGGGTGAGCCAGATTTGGCGCCTAGATTGTATTTTGAAACTGCTTAATAAATCAAACCCTCAGATAGCTGCACTGGTTTTCCTGCATTAGGTTTTTTTGGGGACATCAGTCCAAAAACAACGGTGTCACTTGTGTGTTTTTTTTTTTGTTTCTTTCAGTTGATGATCTATAATGTGTTGAGGATGCACTTGTATCTATTTCCAGTATTTACATGGTAAATAACTTGTTAATTAACAGAACAAGTAGGTAGGAGTAAATCAGTAAAGTGCATGAAGGGTTTCTAACAGGTTAGACTTAGAAATTCCAACACCATGCAAGGGCAGCGCAGAAGTCATTGGGGACTCATTGGTTCAGCTGCTAGATCAATTGGTACCTGCAGTGTAGAGTGAGGTAATATCACTAATTTCTTCTACCGAGTGATATTCTCTGTACTGGATTGCCAACAAGGCATCGAGAGGTTGTATTTAGAAATAATTCAGCTTAATAATAAAAACCCTAAGATCCGCTGCAACGGTTTTCCCACATTGGATTTTTCCGGGGACGTTTGTCCAAAAACAAATATGTCATTTGTGTGTATCTTCCTCTATTGTTCAATTTCTTGTTTCAGCATATTATTTAAATGGTTTAGGCTGCATTGTATGTATTTCGATGTTTGCCGTAGGAAACTGCGAATAACTTGTGCATGTAACTCTGACAAGTAGGTGAAATATCATCAATTGCTGCAGTAGGGATTCCAGGTTTAAGGAATTTTCACACGTATGTCCAACAAGGTAAATGCTCTCCAAACCTGTAGATCTACAACTTGATGTATAGATACAAGTGTCAAATATGCTTTATAATAACTGGTACCTAAATGGGGGTTTTAGATTTGAGAATTTTAATACTTATCCTCAATAAAGTCTTGTTGTGAATGATATAAAAAATATTGATCAGCAAGAAAATCCTATGTAAATGCAAACATAAAAAGAGATATTTTATGTTTGTTTTATTGAGTTTTGTGGTTGTTGGAATTATAACTCGTTCCCATGGAACCCGCCAATTGCTGGAGTGTGAAGTACTCTTCCTATGAGATTGTTGTGCTCAGTTTCAGTCAATGGATTAGGTTTGGTCCTTATAGAGGTTGCCCCCAATGTTGCTTAACCTTCCTTGCACCTTTTGATCCCCCTTAGGAGCGACCTCTCCTTGAAGCGTCTCCAACCTTTTCTCTTTATGCATGGCAAAATATAAAGCCCTTGAGATAGTAAAGCCTTCTGAGAAGTGGATTGAAATCCTCCGGTTGATCTTATCTACAAAGCAAAAAAAAACAAGTAGGGAGACCCTAGTTGCTTGCCTCCACGTAGTACGATAACTCCTCAATGGGAAAAAAATTAGTTTAATGATAGATTTACTTGAGCACGATTTAGATTAGATATTAAAATTACAATCCTAAAACATTAACAAGAAAAGAAAAGATAATGATAGCTACTCCAGAATGAATAAACAATGTTTGTAAAATGATGAGCTCTTTGTATTAGATAACACTTGTCTCTTGTGAATAACAATGACTACAAATGAGAGAGGCTAGCCTTTTAGAGATAATTATCTAACAACTACATAATGGCTAGTTGGACTCTCTCAATAAAATATTGTTGGTCTTCCATACATCGGAACATACCAATTTTTAATTCCAAAAATATTGCAAATACCCAAATTAAGTCCCCAATGTGGTCCATGAGGCTCCAATGGCTAATATTTTGCAAAAGCTACTTTTTCACATGATTTCGCCTTCATGCACTAAATAGCAGTGTAATTCAGCCATCTCCAATTCATTTTAAGTGCTAGCCTTCTAGGCCTAGTGGTCCATACTATTTGGACCCTCATGCCACCTAATGCCACATCACACTCTTAATCTACTGAAAAAGGTCCATATCATTGCCACATCAACATGGTCATACCCTTGAATATTTGGTCAAAGTCGAGATTTTCAAAACCGCTTAAGATAAAAAAGAATTGAAAGATGGGTCTTGTTCCTCTTGTTGTGGCGATGCTTTTGCGTGTAATGCATGTCTAGAAAGGTGGAACACTCTAGTTGATAAGCCTTGTGAAAGTTGTGCACCCCTATTTGACCACTTTTATTAGTGTATAACTATTCACTTGATGCTCGTATTGGAAAATTTCATTGAGGCATGTTTTCATCTTTCTAAGCTCTACGATCTGGAAATCAGTCGACTTTTTGACCACTAGGACCACTTTGGATTGTGAACTGTGAACTGCATTGGGAAACGTGAAAAATGTCACAAGAGACTACTATGCTATGAGAGTTGTCACGAGGAATATGTTAGTTTTTGGTAGCAATGGAAGTGATCTAGCCTTGAAAATTGATGGAGAGGCTAAGGCACATGAGTTTTAAAGAACCCAGAAACCGCTTGGTGAAATTCCACCTGGATTGTATTTTATTAAAATAATTAATATTTTTAATGGAGTTCCTAAGTCTAAACTTAGGGATAATAAAATATTAATGGGTATCAATCAAAATATGGGTGTGGATGATCTAGAAGAGGGATCAAGTCATGTTTTAATCTTATCCGTTGATTAAAGACTTAATCTCGGTTGTTGAAGACTCAACAAGAAAAGTATAATATAGAGACATGGGGTTCATTTGGAAACACAAACGGAGAGAACAAATTGATTTGGAGTTCGATTTCTGGGGCTACGAAGCTGAGAAATTCAAACTAAGTGATCATTCAGTAGCAGAGGGGCAGAGAGAATCCGGGAGGACTTTTCGGAGAATACTAACAGAGAGGCGGAGAGAGCTTGTGGAGGCAACACAGTAGCCAGGAGAGCTGATGCTGGGCCAGTCTGGTCCACGCAGCCTTGATGCAGAGCTAGAAGGGCTAGAGCAGAGGGGAAAGTTGCCAGTCACGCAGAAGCCAAAACTGCCAAAATAACTGGGATAGCTAATGCAGAGTGCATTAGAGGTGATGCAGGGCCAACGCAAAAGTACCTAGGGTTAGGTAGTCTTGTTTCCAGATCAACCAGAATTCTGCCGGGTGAAGTGAGGTAAAACTCACTTAGGCTTTCCGATAGTATTTTCTTTGTAAAGGATTCCTAGATGAGCATTTTAAATTTGAATTCAAATATTTCTTTTGCATAATAATAAACCCTCAGAACTGCTGCAACGGTTTTCCCGCATTGGGTTTTTCTAGGGACTATCGTGTCCAAAAATAAGTATGTCCTATGTATCTTGTTCTTTGCTCTGTTTTATGTTTCATGAGATCAAATATTTAATTAGTGTAGGTTGCAGAAGTAATTTGCTTTAGTGTTCAAAAGAATAACTTGATGAATGTAATTTAAAAATCAAGTAGGTGAAGTAGATTCATATTTGCTGCAGCAGGGGTTCCTTCAGTGTAGGAATTTTCACATGGTATCAAAACATTTATTTGTTGATTTCGGGTGGCATCTGATGTGCTCTAGCCATGAAAATTGGTGGAAAGGCTAAATCACATGAGATCTCCAAGACCCGGAAATGGTTTGGGTAGATTCTAATCGGTTTGGGAGATATTAAAATAATTAATATTTTTAATGGAGTTCCTAAGTCTGAACTTAGGACTTCGCCTTGCAAACAATAGCGATCCCAGTTGATCCAGCTGAAAATGAGAAGTATGAGGAAGCAATGGCCAGGGCGAAGTGCATTATCCTTGATGGGGTCAAGGATCATGTGGTGCTGCATATTGCTGAAAAGGACACGGCAAATGAGATCTGGGATGCCTTGAAGAAATTGTTCCAGCATACTTCCGTGTAGAGGAAGATGTTACTTGAAAATCAGCTGCGGTCATACCAGATGCAGAAGGGAGAGCAAATAGATGTCTTCCTTGGTCGATTGAAGGAGATCCGTGACTAGCTAACTTCTATAGGGGCCACGCCGGATCAGGAATTGATGGTGAGGACTGCATTGAACGCAGTCTCAGAGGATTGGGAGGTATTTGTCCAGAGCATACTGGGCAGGACGAGCCTTCTAGATTGGGAGGAACTGTGGGTGGCTCTTTGTCAAGAAGAGATCAGACGGGTGACCAAGGCAGGGAATGGCAGTAAAGGGGTCAGAATCAAGGAGGAGGAAGAAGAGGATGCAACTCTAGCATATGCGGGAAAGCAGGAGAAGAGAAAGAAGAAGGACCTCTCCAAGGTCAAGTGCTTCCCTTGTGGGGAACTTGGTCATTTTGTGAACTAGTGTCTTAGGAAGAAGAGTAAGGGAGAGGCTTCTGAGACCATGGTAGCCCCATTGAGGGCGGAGAAAGAAGTCGAAGAGGATGACGATTACGCCATGAGTGCTCATGTGCCACTTGAGAAGAAGTGGGGAGACATCGAGCTGTAGTCAGACAGACTACAGGCGATGAGGGGCAGGATCCTTGAGGTACCCAACCTCTTGGATTATACCTTCCTACAGGATTCCCGAAGAGGAGTAGAAGGACTAGCGGATGTCAGTAGAGACGGATGCAGAGGGAGTGGCAGAAAGTGCTATAGTGCATGAGTATCGGGAGAGCACGAGGCTAGCAGGTTGCAACAGTGCGAGAGGCACGAGAGTGTTGAACTAGTGCAGGATGGCACAGAGAGGTGCAACGGTGCGAGACGCAGGGAGTTGTTGCAGTAGCGCAGAGGTCAGTAGAGGGAGCACTTGTTAGCGACAGAGGGAGCTTCAAGATCGGGAGTGTCTCTAGTGTGACAAGGATTTCAGAGTTGGGTGGATCAGTTACTTACTTCTTGGTAACTGAGTTGCAGTGCAACAGTTAGCAGTGGTAGTGCTATGGGCAGTGGGATGCAGCATGATGAGGGGGGGATGCAATGTAGATGCAGTGTTGGGAATATGGACCAGCATTAGCACGGATGCAGAGGGAGCTACCGTACGGATGCAGCAGTGGCAGTGACAGGGCCATGGACAGTAGTACAAGATGCAGTAGTGCAAAGGATGTTGGGCAGGGAGGCCTAGCATCAGCACAGGGATCGGTGCCGGATAATCAGGGTGATGCTCAGCGTGTAGTATTACTAGAGCACAATCCTCACTAAGAGGGAGTGTTTATTTGGGGTAGCATCGGATGCGTTATAGACATTAAAATTGGTGGAGAGGCTAAAGCACATGAGATCTCCAAGACCCAGAAATGGTTTGGGCAGATTCTAACCGGTTTGGAAGATATTAAAATAAATAATATTTTTAATGGAGTTCCTAAAGTGTAAACTTAGGAAAAATAAAATATTAATTGGTATTAATATAACAGTGGGTTAGAATGTTCCAAAGGTCATGGATCAAGCCAAATTTAATCTTAGCCTTTGATTAGAGATTTAATCTCGGTCGTTGATGGACTAACGAAAAATGTATAAGAGGAGGCTTGAGGGTCAGTTGGAGAACATACCAGAGTGATCAGTCATTCTATTCTCTAGAGCAGGGTTTGCTAAGAGAGAGTCTCAATGATCAATAGCGAGGGGCAGTGAATACATAGTAGAGAGAGAATGCAGAGCCGAGAGAGGTTGACACAGAGGCCGCTGGTTGCTACATAGAGGCAGCTAGGAGCTGCGAAGAGCCAGGATAGGCTAACGTGTGTGACGCAGAGGGTCTAAGGGTTGACGTAGAAGCTCTAGAAACTGACACAGATGCTAGCAGAGCTGACACAGGGCCAAGAGGCAGCACTGGGAGGTTTTCGTGGGGCAGACTGGGTGCTGGTGAGCCGGGAAGGATGACAGAGTCCCTATGAGAGTGATGCAGAGCAATGGGAGCTGCAATTGTTGCTGTGGGATCATTCATCCGGTGATTAATCAACCGAAATATTTGTCTCCAAGGAGAGGTACTACTGCTGAGGGCATTCTCTGTTGGGTGAGCCATTTCTGGCACTCTAGTTGTATTATAAAAACTGCATAATAATAAAACCCTTTGAATAGCTGCATCGGTTTCGCCGCATTGGGTTTTTCCGGGGACATTGGTCCAAAAATAATGGTGTCACTTGTGTGCTTGTTTTCTTTTAGTTGATGATCTGTCGATGTTGATACTGTACTTGTGTTTATTTTGAGTATTTACTTGGTAAATAAATTGTTAAGTAATTAAACAAGTAGGAAGAAATAAACCAGATAGTACAGGAAGAATTTCTAATGGGTTAAACTTAGAAATTCCAACATGATTTTGAAACAGGAAGAGTAGATCTAGTGCTAAGCAGTGAGGCTGAAAGCTGCACTTGGCAGCAATTCGAATCCCCTTGAAGGGATTGCGCAGTCCTTGCTGGGAAGCAGATATGAGGAAATCTCTCTCTGAGTGAGATGACAAAGAGGTACGATTTCCAGTTTATGAGTTTGCAGAGGTAGAGGGAGTGACGCAGAGCCTCAGCGCAGTGCTTGAAGGGTGCAGTTTCTGCCAAGGCAAAAATCTGCTGGAAAAGAACGAAGACACGTAGAATGGGAATTTTCTCCTCAGAGAACTTTTCGCCAGAAAGTTCAAATTTCTCACTTGTCGAGCAGCTGAGCAGTGCTAAGCTGTGACTAGAGGAGTCAGTTCGACAGTTGGGTGAGATGGCATCACATGGGATCAGAGATAAGGATAGGTTGGATGGAGCCTCCAACTATGTCATATGGAAGACCAAAGTCTTAGTTGTTCTTGGGGAATATGATCTCGAGGCCTACGCCAAAAGTGTTGTAGTTGTTCCTGTTGACAACGATCAAAAGAAGAAGTACAAGGTCGAGCAGGGGAAGGCAAAGAGGCTCATTCTCGATGGAGTTCGAGATCATGTGGTCTCACATTTGCAGGGCAAGGATACAACCCGAGAGATGTGGGAAGTCTTGTCGTCTCTATGTGAAGGCTCTTCTGAACAACGAAAGATGTATTTAGAGAAGAAGTTGCAGTGGACCTTGATGCAGAAAGGAGAAGGGGTGAACCTCTATCTTCAACATCTTCAGAACACTAGAGACCAACTTGCTGCAGTGGGGTCCACTCCTCAGCCAACCGCAATGGTGAGGATAACCCTGAATGGAGTCTCGGAAGAATGCCAAGTTTTCGTCCAAAGCATATTGGGCAGGGAAAAACTACCTTCATGGGAGGAGATGTGGGCGACTCTTCAACATGAGTTAAGGAGGGACCTAGTGAAGGTCAACCTCAATGGAAGCAGTGGGAGTCGCACAAAGACAAAGGAGGAGGAGGAACACACAACTCTAGCATTGATGGAACAACAGAAGCAGAAGCGGAAGAAGGACATTGTGAAGGCGAAATGTTTTAGATGTGGCGAGATGGGTCACTTTGCATCTCAGTGTCCTTTGAAGCAAAAGGATAAGGACGAGAAGCATGATCCAAAGGTTGCAGCCGCGAAGATAGACGAGGAAGAGTATGCCATGAGTGCCCACGCATCTCCAGGAGGGAGATGGGGCGATATTGAGCTGTAGTCGGGAGGACTACATGTGGGTAGGATCCTTGAGGAGTCCACCTCTTGGATCAATTCCTTGCTATGGGAACCTAAGATTCAATAGTAGAGAGATGGACTTAGTGTGAGATGATGCAGTGGAGTGTTTGGAGGACAGATACAAAGCTTGGGACCAGAGACTGATCAGCGTAGAGCAAGGTTGGCAGTAGTGTAGAAGTCAACAGCAGCATAGAAGATTCAGAGGGCTAGCAGTAGTCAGATTCCAACATTCATTGTACTATGTTGAACACAGTTAAGTTCAACTAATTTTAGATGTTTTTCACTTGCTTCTCTCAGCAATTGAGTTGTAGTACAGATGTAGTGGCAGTGCTAGTGGCATATCAGATGTAGCGTTTGAGAGGGAGCTGTAGTACAGATGCGGCAGTGGCAGTGTCATGGGCAACACTACAGTAACAACAGCAACACAGTGTTGGTCACAACGACAATGCAGAAAGGAGGTGCTTCAAAAACAGAGCAACATGCAAGTGGAAATTGTTGAGAGGGAGATTTATTTTTTGGTAGCATCGGAAGTGCTCTAGCCTTGAAAATTGGTGGAGAGGCTAAGGCACATGAGTTCTAAAGAACCCATAAACCGTTTGGTGAGATTCCACCTAGATTGTATTTTATTAAAATAATTAATATTTTTAATGGAGTTCCTAAGTCTAAACTTAGGGAAATTAAAATATTATTGGGTATTAATTAATGGGTGAGAATGATCTAGAAGATGGATCAAATTATGTTTTAATCTTAGCCGTTGATTAGAGACTTAATCTCGGTCGTTGAAGACTCAATAGGAAAAGTATAAGATGGAGGCTTGGGGTTCATTTGGAAACACACACAGAGAGAATGAATTGATCTAGAGTTCGATTTCTGGGGCTAGGAAGCTGAGAAATTCGAACTAAGTGATCATTCAGCAACAGAGGGGTAGAGAGAATCTGAGAGAAGGACTTTCCAGAGAATACTGATTGAGAGGCGGAGAGAGCTTGTGGAGGTAGCGTAGTAGTTGGGAGCGCTGATGCTGGGCCAGTCTGAGCCCGTGCAGCCTTGACGTAGAGCTAGAAGGGCCAGCGCAGAGGGGAAAGCTGGCCGTCACACAGAGGCTAGAACTACCGGAACAACCGGGATAGTTGACGCAGAGGTCAGAAGAGCTGACGTAGAGCCTGAAAGGCTGATGCAGGGCCAGCGCAGAAGTAGCTAGGGTTAGCCAGTCTTGTTGTTGGATCAGCTGGAATTCTGCCAGGTGAAGTGAGGTAAAACTCACTCAGATTTTCTGCTAGTATTTTCTTCGTAAAAGATTTCTAGATGAGCATCCTAGATTTGCATTCAGATATTTCTCCTGCATAATAATAAACCCTTAGAACTGTTGCACAGGTTTTCCCGCATTGGGTTTTTCCGGGGACTATTGTGTCCAAAAATAGGTGTGTCCTATGTATCTTGTTCTTTGCTATGTTTTCTGTTTCATGAGATCAAATATTTAATTAGTGTAGGCTTCCGAAGTAATTTGCTTCAGTATTCAAAAGAATAACTTGATGAATGTAATTTAAAAATCAAGTAGGTGAAGTAGATTCAGATTTGTTGCAGTAGGGATTCCTTCAGTGTGGGAATTTTCACATAACTCTGCACCAAGGCCAAGGTCATGTATCATGGAAAATTTTAAGAACCCCCCGTAAATTTATAAATATAATAAATGGGCGAATCTCCATGGTATATTGGAAAAATGGAAGGCGATTTTATCAATAATATAATATGTATATATAATTTTTTGGCGAATCTCTCACCAGGCATGGCGAATATTTTACTCAATTATAAAATCTTGTAAGATCTTGGCGAGTCTTTCACTAAATAATAAAACTTTGTAAAGTCCTAGTGAATCTTAGCATAGGCTACATGCTGGTTTAATTCCCCCATTTAAATAGGCTACATTCCAGGTGAATACCATGGGTCAATACCATGTGCCATTTTGGTGAATACCATGGGTCAATACCATGTGCCATTTTTATTTTTATTAATTCTAATATTAGGGTTAATAATGGTTTTTTGCATGATATTAATAACAATCTAGTCCATGGAACTTTCAAGGGACAAAACATGGTCTGGCTAAATGACAAGAAAGAGACTCAAATCAACAAGACATAATTCGATGATACCTAATATGAGGTCTCACATGGTTTTTAATGGCTTTAACTTGTGACCTTGTGCTTACAATGGTGTTGAATGCTACATTGGGAAAATATATGTACCCCCACTGATGGAGGGGTAATGGGTACTTAAAAAATTATTGTTAATACCTAATGAATTTAGTACAAATAGACTTACCTTGGTTTGCGGTTGTTACGAAGTTTAATGGACATTGCATGGTAACTCATGAGCATGTTAAATACGCGAGTTATGGGGTAGTCATTGATTAGAAAGATATTGTGGGTCCTTAGATCTATTGGGTAGCAAGCACCTATTATTGATTGCACATCCTTTCATCTGATTTGTATAATGGCCATGGATCATGGTTGATGCGCATCATACAATCGATTGGGTGCACGTTATTGATTTGTGGTAGCATCGGATGTGCTCTAGGCCTCAAATTTTGCAGGGAGGCTTGAGTACATGCATTCCAAAGAAGAACCCAGAAACCATTTTGGAAAATTCCACCCATAAACGATTTTATAAAAATAATTAATATTTTTAATGGGTTTCCTAAGTCTAAACTTAGGAAAATTAAAATATTAATGGGTATTAATCTAATTGTGGGTGAATCTTCTCGAAAAAGACAGAGATCAAGTCAAAACGATCTGAGCTTTTGATTAGGAGTTAATCTAGGTTGTTGGTTGTTCAATAGGAAGATATAAGAAGGGGCTTGAGGGTCATTTGGAAAACACACCAAGAGAGATCAAGAAGTCGATTTTCTGAAGTGAGAAGTTATGAGGAGGAAAAATCGATTGAGGAGATTTCTTGTAGTTGAGGGGTAGGGATAGCAACTTCCAAAGAGAGAGATTCTCAGCTGGAGAATCATCAGCAGAGAGTGATCCAGTAGCCTTGATGCAAAGGTTGACGAAGGGCCAAAAGGGCGACGCAGAGGGAGAGAGAGAAAGTCGAAAATCAAAGCGGAGAGTTAATTTTAGTAGTCGGAAGCAGAGGTGTGAGACCGAGAGGTTGAGAGCAGTGACTCTAGGCTTGATCGATTCCCCAATTGGATGACACTGTACCTGAGAGGGTTGACTCTAGGACGACGTAGAGGCAGCGCAGGGCCTGCCAGGGGCAACTCATCTAGCAGTGGGAACAACCATGACTTTTTCTCCATGATTGTGTGAGGTAATCTCACTAAGCTTCTGCCAGTATTTCTCTCTGTAACTGAATAACCCTATGAGGTATTCAAATATGTATTTACTATTCAGAATTTGCTACTGCTTAATAATAATAAACCCTCAGCGCTGTTGCACCGGTTTTCCCGCATTGGGTTTTCCGGGGACATTTGTCCAAAAATATCAGTGTCCTATGTGTTTGTATTTCCTTGTTCAGTTTCTATGTTTCAGAATCATATTTAATTTTGTGTAGGCTGCTACAATAATTTACTTCAATATTTCAAGAAGAAATCTGAAATAAGTTTGTAATGTAATTTACAATCTAGGTGAAGTAGATTCAGCTAGTTGCAGTAGGATTCCAAAGATTGTTAGATCTAGGAATTTTCACACACATCACACCATTATTGGCCTGGCAAGTTGCGACATTATACGAATGTTGTTGAAGTTTCTAAGTTTACTTAGTTAGAAACCCTCCATACACTTTATCTCATTTATTCCTACCTACTTGTTATTTTCCTTAACAAGTTATTTACAATGTAAATACTGAAAATAAACACTAGTGCATACTCAACATATTATGGATCAGCAACTAAAAGAAACAAGAACAAACACACCATGACACCATTATTTTTGGACTAATTTCCTCGGAAAAACCCAATGCGGGAAAACCGGTGCAACTATCTGAGGGTTTACTTATTAAGCAATATCAGAGTACAATCTGGGTGTTGAAACTGGCCTACCCAACAGAGAATTTCCTTAGTAGTAATACCTCTCCGTTTTTGAAAAATCTACTTGCTGAAACCCTAGATAATCCTTCCGGCAGCTACTTAGCACCAATCTGCCCCAGAAACCCCTGCGTTTACTGAATTTGGACTACGTCAGCCCTCCTAGCACAGCGCTGACACTACGTCAGCCCCAAGAGGCCCTACATCAGCTCCCTGAGCCTCTGTGTCAGCTACGCTGGCCCCTCTGGTGCTCTGCGCAACACTTAGCTGCCTCTGCGTGGCCCTGCGTGAGCACTAGCTGCTCCTGCGACACTCTTTCTGGCTGCTTTGCTGCTATCTTGACACTATCTCTGCCTCTCTGTCTCTCTGTACTCAATGCCCCTCAGCTGCCCTTCCGATCACTGATTCAATCTCTCTTAGCAAACCCCGCTCTAGAGAATAGAATGACTGATCACTCTGGTGTGTTTTCCAAGTGACCCTCAAGCCTTTTCTTATACTTTTCCTCTTGACATATCAACGGCTGAGATTAAGTCCCTAATCAATGGCTAAGATTAGATTTGGCTTGATCCATGTCTTTTGGACCACTTTAATATAGATTCATATTAATACACACTAATATTTTATTTTTCCTAAGTTTAGACTTAGGGACTCCATTAAAAATATTAATTATTTTAATATCCCTTGATTTGCTTAGAATCTGCCCAAACCCTTTTTGGGTATTGGAGATCTCATGTGCCCCAACCTCTCCACCAAATTTCATGGCTAGAGCACATCCGATGCTACCCCAAATCAACACTCCCTCTTAGCGAGGACTGTGGTCTAGCAGTACTCCTCACTGAGTATTACTCTGATCATCCAACATCGGTACCTGTGCCAATGCTACGCCTTCCTACCCAACATCCTCCACACTGCTGCATCCTGTACTGCTGCCCATGGTTCTACCACTGCCACTACTGCATCTGTACAACAACTCCCTCTACATCCGTGCTGCTGCTGGTCCTTCCTCCCAGCATTGCATCTGCACTGCATCTCCTCTCATCATGCTGTATCGTACTGTCCACGGCTGCACTGCAACTCAGTTTCTAAGAAGTAAGTAACTGATCTCCCAACTGACTTCCTTGTTGGTCTAGAAACACCCTCTGATGCTGAAGCTCCCTCTGCCGCTGATTAGTGCTCCCTCTCTCTGACCTCTGCATTGCTACAACAACTCCCTACATCTCGCACTGTTGCACACCTCTCTGTGCCTTCCTGTACTGGTGCAACACTCCTGTGCCTCTCGCACTGCTGCAACCTGCTAGCTCTATGCTGTCTTGGGACTCCTACAATGTAGCTTTCTCTGCCGCTCCATCTGCATCCGTCTCTACCCGACTCAGCTAGTCCTGTTACTCCCCTTCGGGGCTCCTGTAGCAAGGTCTAATCCAAGAGGCTGGGTACTTCGAGGATCCTGCCCCTCATCGCCTGTAGTCTGCCTGACTACAGCTCGATGTCCCCCCACTTCCTCTCAAGTGGTGCGTGCGCACTCATGGCACAATCATCGTCTGTCAACACTTCCTTCTCCGTGCGTGTTGGCGCTGCGTTAGTCTCGGAAGACTCTCCCTTACTCTTCTTCCTTGGACACTGGGACGCATCATGATCCAGCTTCGCACAGTGGAAGCACTTGATCTTGGAGAGATCTTTCTTCTTCCGCTTTTCCTGCTTTCCCTTAGATGCTAGGGCCACATCTTCCTCCTCCGGCTTGACTTTGATCCTCTTGTTGTTGCTATCCGTCTTCCACTGCTGTCTGATCTCTTCCTGGCAAAGAGCTGCCCACATCTTGTCCCACCGTGGAAGTGTCTCTTTGCCCAATATACTCTGGACAAATACTTCTAGTCTTAAGAGACAACATTCAGGGTTGTCCTCACCATTAGCTCTTGATCCGGTGTCACTCCTATAGCAGTCAACTGGTTTCGGATCTCATTCAGTCCTCCGAGGAAGGTGTCAATCAATTGACCCTTCTTCTTCTTATATGACCTGATCTAGTTCTCGAGCAGCATTCTTCTCTACACAGAAGTATGCTGGTACAACTTCTTGAGAGCCTCCCACATCTGAAATGTTGTCTCCTTCTCGGCTATATGTGGTACCACCATAGTTTTTAAAACCGGCCTAGCTAACTGGTTACCGGTCTAACCAACCGGTCTGCAGGGCCATCGGTTGGAATTGACTGAAAAATCCGATTAAGGAGGCACTGTGGCGAGAATTTGGCCCTAACCGGCCGGTTTAGGACGAAACCAACCAATTTGTAGCAAACCGACCGGTTTCATCCTAAACTTGCCGTTTACCTGCCATGCCCACCGAGGACCCACAATGCGGCTTTTCCAAGGTAGTTTAGGGGTTTTGGAGGGAAATTAAGGGTGCTTTACCTGTCATGCTCACCGAGGACCTACAGTGTTGCTTTTCCAAGGTAGTTTAGGGGTTTTTGGAGGGAAATTAAGGGTGCTTTCCTCCTCCAAATGATGAACAAAGCACCTGATCTAGATCCCATTGTATTGGACGATATTGATCCAACATCAGAATGGGTGGAGGAGACTGAAGATCCTGTGTTTGAGGCTGATTTTGATATCGACATGGCTTTAGCGGGGGATGAAGCAGATTTTGTGGCAGCATCAGAACCAGGATTAGTAGCGGCATCAAGGAAAGGCAAAGAACCAATGGAAGGCACTAGTCGTGCAGGTTGACAAACTCGTGCTTCCATTACGTAAACTTATATTGTTATTGATGGCATTGCTACTGAGGTTGCAGATCAGGTTGAGGCATCCTTAGACTCTGAACCAGATGATGTCTATGTAGCTCTTGATGATGATCCTGTGGCTAGTAGTGGTGATGAACTTGATGATTGATCATGTGTACACTGTAGACTTGTAGTAGGCCAATGGCCTCATAGCTTGCAACATTGTTTTTGGACTTTATAGCATTGTTTTACAACCAGGCCGAGTTGACTCGGAAACGGCCTGGTCAAACCGAGCCGATAAAAAAAATTACGACCAGGCCAAGTAACCGGCTAGGTTGGCCGAGTCATTGATGACCAGGCCGAGTCATCCAATGACTCGGCCTAGTCATCAATGACTCGGTCAACCAGGCCGAGTCCGTATTGACCAGGCCTAGTCATTGGAAAATGGCTGGGCAGCGTAAAAAATAAATTTTATTCACTTTTTTTTGGATTTGTGGTGTGAAATTAATTTGTTTGGATGTCTGTAATTTTATTATGAAGTACACAATGCATAAAGTATGCCATGAACCATGGTATGAAGCAATAATGGGAAAATGATAATTATAAATCTTACGAGCCATGTCTGAGAAATGTCAAATCTGAAGTTGATATTTTCGAAATATATCAGGACTGAGGGCCAGCTGAATGCCCTTCTCCTGCTCAGAATATCGGATCTGAAAATGAGTTATTTCAACTCAAAATGATCTCGGAAACTTAACAAAAATGCTGCCCTAGCAATGAAAAACTTGGTTGTGAAGAAACCAACGCTGAAAATATGCTTAAAGTGTTCTATAGCTGTGCTTTCTGGTGAAAAATCAGGTCTGAAAGTGTGCTCTAGCTGCCATAGAAGTGACAGGATGAAGCTTGATTCTTTGAAAATCAGATCATAAAGTTTTGCCTTAACAGCTAGCTGGTGAAAACAGCCTGAGAAGTGCAAATTTGTGCTCTAGCTCCCCAAATTAGTTCAACAAAAATCACAAAATGTGCCTGAGATGCTATTGCTGTTGAAAATCTGCAGTATTTAGTTTACCCTAAAAATAGTAGAGGTATGTTGTAGTTGTGTCCTAGCTGCTTGTTGGAGTTTGGTCTCACCAATCAAAAATCCCTTCACAAAAACAGAAAAAGAGCTGAAATGGACAACTTTGGCATTCTACTGGAGAGTGTCCAGTTGACAGTGATCTGTGGGTCAGACCACATATGTCTTGACTTGACCTGGTTTTTAGGTCATTTGTGTCTGAGTGCCAGCTGTGGTTTGAATTTTTGAATGACTTTAATCATTGCATAGAGGATCAATGGTAAATCTCTAGATACCAAGTTTGTGACCTTCCGTGGAAGAGATGGAAGGTATTTCACCTCTTGGAAATTGAAGCTCCATGAGCCTACTTTGATCATATGTTGTCTTCCATCTATATTAAAATGCTATGTGTTTGGAAACATGAATGAAAATCTTTAAAATTATGTTTAAAATATTTAAAATTATGTTTTTTTATAAAAAAATAAATATTTAATGTATTTTTTACAACGACCGAGTCATTGAAATCGACTAGGCCGAGTCATTACCGATTCGGAGTCGGAGTCGGAGTCGATCCTCGGCCGAGTCGGAGTCCTAGTCGGAGTCGTAAAACACTGCTTTATAGGCCATTTAGAGCCTCATTGCTTATTTCTTTTGCTATTTTGTCGATGATATGTATTGCACTCGATGCCATTTTGATATATTCACCTTTACATGGTATATAAATGAGCAAACTTTGCATATTTTGTCTTTATTGGCTTCAAATCATGGTTGTAAATCTTAAAAATAGTTTTGTTTCATTAAAAATTAATTATTTAATGTATTTTCTAAAACTGGTTTGTTTAGACCAAACCAGTCCCAGTTAGACCGATTTCGGTTAGTAAACCGGTTTATTAGGTGGACTGGTCCAGCACCGGTTCTGGTTTTAAAAACATTGGGTACGACATGATCCTTGACCCCGTCAAGGATAATGCACTTGGTCCTCGCCATTGCCTCTTCGTACCTGTCATTATCATTCGGGTCGACTGGGACAGATATTACCTTCAAGGCAAAGTTCTTGACACAATTCCTGTTAAACACTGATAAAATTTTGGCCTTCCAGACTGCGAAGTTCGATGCTCCGTCCAATCTATCCCGATCTCTTACCCCATGTAGTGCCATGATGCTCCTGTACTTCCCTCCTGGAAATCCTTCTGCCGCTTGTTGAGATGCCCCCTACTCTGATCGACTTGTGCAGCTGCACTTCTGATCCGGGTTCCTTGGCTAGAAACCCTCGGTAACAACTCCTCTGGCCCTGCTCTGTCAGGTACTATTTTGACTACAGTACCTCACCAACTCCACTCTGCAATATTCCTACAGCCTTTTAGACCCCAACAACTACCTCTCTGTGAACTGCGTCAACCCCTCTGCCTCACGTTGGCTCTGCGTCACCCCAGATGGGTCTGCATCAACCCTGGGATGCCCTGCGTCAACCCTCTGGCCCTCTGCATCAGCAATGCTGGCCTTTCTGGGGCTTTGTGCAGCTCCTGGCTTCCTCTGCATGGCCCTGGCTGGCTCTGTGTCACATTCCTTGGCTTCTGCGTTGCTAGAAACAACTTCTGTCACCTCGGGACAGCTATTTTCTGCTACTATTACTCCGGTCGGCTGATGTCTTTTAGTCCTCCTGTGATCTGCAATCGCGCTCTAATACCATGTTGAAGTTTCTAAGTTTATTTAATTAGAAACCCTCCATGCACTTTATCTGATTTATTCCTACCGACTTGTTATTTTCTTTAACAAGTTATTTACAATGTAAATACTGAAAATAAACACTAGTGCATGCTCAACATATTACAGATCAGTAACTAAAAAAAACAAGAACAAACACACCATATGACACCATTATTTTTGGACTAATGTCCCCGGAAAAACCCAATGCGGGAAAACTGGTGCAAATATCTGAGGGTTTTCTTATTAAGCAATATCAGAGTACAATCTGGGTACCAAAACTGGCCTACCCAATAGAGAATTTCCTTAGCAGTAATACCTCTCTGTTTCTGACAAATCTACTAGATGAAACCCCGGATAATCCTTCCGGCAGCTACTCAGCACCAATCTGCTCCAGAAACCCCAGTGTCTGCCCAATCTGGACTACATCAGCCTCTCCTAGCCTAGCGCTAGCACTGCGTCAGCCTATCTTGGCCTGCGTCAGCTCTCCGAGCCTCTGCATCAGCTACGTTGGCCCCTCTAGTGCTCTACGCAACACTTAGCTGCCTTTGCGTGTTCCTGCATGAGCACTGGCTGCTCCTGCGGCTCTCTTTCTGGCTGCTCTGCTGCTATCCCGACACTATCTTTGCCTCTCTGTCTCTTTGTACTCAATGCCCCTCAGCTGCTCTCTCGATCACTGATTCTATCTCTCTTAGCAAACCTGCTCTAGAGAATAGAATGACTGATCACTCCGGTGTGTTCTCCAAGTGACCCTCAAGGCTCCTCTTATAATTTTCCTGTTGACATATCAACGGCCGAGATTAAGTCCCTAATCAATGGCTAAGATTAGGTCTGGCTTGATCCATGTCTTTTGGACCACTCTAACACAGATTCATATTAATACACATTAATATTTTATTTTCCCTAAGTTTAGACTTAGGGACTCCATTAAAAATATTAATTATTTTAATATCTCCTTATCCGTTTAGAATCTGCCCAAACCCTTTCTGGGTATTGGAGATCTCATGTGCCCCAACCTCTCCACCAAATTTCGTGGCTAGAGCACATCCGATGCTACCCCAAATCAACAAATGTCAACCATTGATCACAAATAATGACTATATGATCTATTGGACATGCAAGTCACCGCTAACCTTCGATTTAGCTGTATTCCAATATGGCATTGGAATCATTGATCTTTAGGTGTTAATAACTATTAGATTCATCAGGTGCGCATCTCATGTTTAACTTGTTATCACTCAAATTGTACACCAGAATTCGACAATGCTTAGGGCAGGGGTTGTCACTTTGATCTCGACCCTCTCTGTTTAAGCTGTCTCCCTAAATCAAGCCAAGGGGGGTAGTCCATATGGATGAGATGATGAGCTCGGGAGACACAATTGAATGGCCTAGAAACTTGGTTAAGAATAACTGGAAAGTTTAATTATTTAGAATGACTTGATTAGATTTTAGGATTTTTAAGCGTGAGACCAATGCCTTTACAAATTATTTACTTGCACAATATAGATTAAAGTCCAAGTTACCAGATGAACAATTGCTGCTAGGATGTAAAACTATCCTATATGAGATGCAACACCTAAAACTAAGTGAGATGTAGGGTCTTGGTTAATTTTAGTTATAATGCCTATTTTAGGTGAGAACCCTCAATCCAGTCATTTTGAAGCAATTCTCGCAAGAAGGTTGTAGAAAAAAGTCCAAAGGAAGTAGGCTAAGGCATCAGTAACGATACCTCCCGTGGAGTTCTAATGACCCCGATACCTCCATTCCTACAAGGGATTGCTCACAAGAGAATTGCAAGGTCAACTGTTTTAACCTTAGTGCAAGGGTCAAGCGTCGGAAGCCAACAGAGAAGGGTGGTCCTATCTTTCTATCAACCAAGCCTATACTAGGAAGTAAATTTTAAGATGCACCAAGATTCCTAGAATGAAATGCAAGGTGATTAGATAGGTGATTAGATGAAATCAATATTTTAGATCACAAATTGCAAGAATTACAAGATTGCCAACAAGAAGTGCTTTAAGATGCTTTAAGAAGAGTGTGAGACAATTAGATTTAGAATTACTAGCCCAATTGCAATACCACAATGCTAGCAAACTTTAAACACAAGTATTACAAGAAATAGTCTGATAATTAATATAGCCAATGCTTCTTCAAATGACAATAGTATTCCATGATTAGCAAACTTAGAACGTTACAAACCTCTTTTAATAACAATGTGTGTATGCAAGATATCTCAAAGGCTTGTTATGTCAACAATACACAAGTTATCCAAGATAATGCTCCTGTCACAATATCATCCAAACAAGAAGATCTCCAATGTTTAGCCAATTAATGCCGATGTCATATATATCATTTAAGCGCTACAAAATCAGAAATCAGTGCAAAAGAGAGCGTGCTAAATCATAACGGAGTGCTACGAAATCAGAAATCAGCAAAGTGATACTTTCTTTAGAGATTACTAACAATGATTTTTATGATTAGAGAACCTTAAATGCGATTATGGGATCAAGGATGCAACCAAACAATGATGTTATGCAAATGATGCAATATGCAACATGAGAATGAGATGCAATCAGAAATCTTTTCACCATTTAAGATCAACACAACATAAGATGCAAATGATCCAAGACAAGAGAGACAAAGTCCTCTAAGACCAGAGATGAGTTATTATGAGTTTATAGCCTCTTTAGGTGTTCTTTTACCACTGCTGCAAATGTATATCAGACTTTTAGAAAAATTATATCAGGCTTCCACATTCATTTAGCATATCAATAATTGAGAGCATATAAATTTTATTAGCCTTTTATATTAAGTGTGCAATGGTCTTAGGCTTATGTGAAATTCCTTTAGAGCACTTTAGAAATGATTATATGAGATTAATATGACTGTTATAGGAGTGCTTCAGATCTTGTTATGAAAAACAGTGAGGGAAGGAAGGGGTTTCGGAGCAAACCCTTGCCCTTAAGGCCTTGCTAGTTGACTCCCCAATGAGTGCAGTGACCTACAAAACCACTTGTTAGTCCAAGAATACTAAAGATCAATGGAAAGACAATGATGCAATCCACTTCAAACCCTTGCCCAACTTCACCTAAGCCTGCAACCACAAACTATTAGCATGAAAACCCTTACCTAGGCCTGCAAAACAAGGATTAGTGTCAAAATCAACTGTAAAATCCCACAAATAAGCCGATACAAGTCTGCAACAAGGAGAAAAATGGCCCAAAAGGGTTGTGGCCTAGGGTTTCAAGGCCAAATAGGCCCGCGGTCATAAGGAAAGACCCCAAATGGCCTGCAACTGCCAAGGAAAGGCCAAATAGACTTCAGCTAAGGCCCTAGAGGGTTAATGCTAGGGTAACAAGCCCAATTAGGGCTGCGGCTAGCAAGACAAAGCCCTTAGGGGCTACAACTAAGGGAAAAATGAGCCCTTAGGGGCTGTGGCCAGCCTCCAAGAGGCCTCAAATCCCAATGACACCCCTGCAAACGCAATATTAGCCAATGAAAACAACAAAATATCATTGAAAAACACTGAAAATACCTCAAAAGGCTAGCGGCCCTCCTCTTTTAGCTGGCCGTTGTGCAACTAGGGCTAGATCTAACCCTCTAGGTTCTAGATCAACCCTCTTCTCCTAAATGATTTGGCAAAATGGGCTGGACGACCCCTCCAAATTAGCTAGAAGTCTCTCAAATCCTAGCCATCTAGGCTAGGTGAGGCTAATGGCTTCTTAAAATCTCTTCAAATCCCTGAAGCCAATGTACTTGCAAAAATGAGAAATAGAGAGCCAAGAACCCAATATATACAAAAAACCCCAAAAACCTCAGAACCCCAATAGCTATACAAAAATAAAAGGTTAGTATTTAAAAATACAAGGGTTAGTGGAAAAATAATTTTACAAATATTTACAAAATAAACTTTGCTCTCATTAGCATATTAAAACTTTATGGCACAAGTAAATAAATTTGAAGATAATGAGAAAATATATATATTTTTTCATTAGATCAAGACTTGGAGCCAAACAATGGTGTATTCCCCTCTGGGTCTGTGAACTTGGAGGCCAAGGGCTGGAGCAACCTATAATTCAATGCACTTCGAATGATAGATTAATAAACAAAAGGGGTTCGATTCACACAAGAAATCTAGAGACAAGGAGATACCTGCCAGATATAGTAGACCTAGAGTGTTTACTCTAACCCAACACCTAAAGCAAGATACCGGTGCTAATAGATGTTCCTACTACTGACAATTGAAATAATAATCAACGTTATTATAGTTCAAAGCATATCAATAAATCATCCAATACATATCACAGATCAACAAGTGAGAAACACCTTGACTTGAACCCCAAAGACTTTTTATTAAGTGCAAAGAAATTCCAATAGAGCCTTGCTCAATACATCAGATAATCGTTACATCATCCAAAGATGAAATGAGGAGCTTGATAGCTTCCTTATATAGAGAATGAAAGAAGAAAACCCCTCCAAGTGGAAAATAACGACTAGTTGGGTTGATCCTTGTCAAAATAATCTCATCTATCGATCTTCATGAGAGAAGAAAAGCCCTCCAAGTGGAAAATAACAACTAGTTGGGTTGATCCTCGCCAAAATAATCTTATCCATTGATCTTCATCTGAAATAACTTGATCTCCTCCGTCAATTGAAATGTTTCCTTTTATTTTGAGAAAAAAATCGATTTTATCTTAAAACCCCTTTTTTATTAGTCCAAAAAATAATATTTTGGACTTTTATCCTCAAAATTTTTTAATTTGACTTGACCTCCAAGGTCCAAAGGGTCAATTTCTCTAAAAAATCAATTTTTTCCTTGGTGGACTCTTAAAATTTAATTCTTTTTGGACCCATGAATTTTTGATGATTTTCCACTTGGAGAGAATTTAATTTCTCTCAAAATAATTTTTGACTCAAAAACAATTAATTTTTTGGCTAATTATTTTCCTTTTATTTTTGCCAGAAAAATTAATTAATGTGAAAATTTCTGAATCTAACAAATAAAAAACCTCACTGCAGTAAACTGATTTGCATTACCTACTTGTGTTCTTCATTTTAACAAGTTATTTTCAGAATTATTCAGAAAATATTAATGCAAATACATTGCAGCCTATACCAATATACAGATCAAGTATTGAAAAATAAATGAGACAACCACACAAATGACACTTATTTTTGGACTAAACGTCCCCGGAAAAACCCAGTGTGGGAAAACCGACGCAGCAGATATGAGGGTTTTATTATTATGCAGATTTATGAATACAAATAGGGTGCCAAATCTGGCTCACCCAATAGAGAATAAACTTGACAGAAGTACCTCTATTCAGAGACAAATATTTTGGTGGATCCAGCAACTGGATGAACAAACCCCACAGGTGACTGCACTATCCTCAATGTTGTGCAGCGATGGCTGTTCCCAACTCTGTGCTGGCACTGTGTCACCCTCCCCATGAGCCTTCCCGGCTCAGAAATCAATTTGCTGAATTGATGCCTAATTTGCCTCACAGAAACCCCAGCACGGCCTCTGCGTGACTGCATCAGCTCTCCAACCTCTACGTCACCCTCCTGGAGCTGCGTTGTCTCTCTCCCTGGTGTCACGCCGCCTCTCTGCTATGTATTCTTGGCCTTGGATGAAAGTCCCACTGCCAAATTGCCCCTCTCTGCACTAGAAGCTTACTCTGAAATTTTTAGTAAACCGTGCCCCAAAATTTCGATTTAGCTCAAGTGCTTCTCTGTGTGTGTGTGTTCTCCAACTGACCCCAAGCCTTCCTTTATACTTATTTCTGTTGAGAAATTAACGGTCGTGATCTAATCTCTAATCAACGGCTAAGATTAAATTATACTTGATCCTCGTCTCTTAGAAGCTTCTCACCCATATTTTCATTAATACCCATTAGTATTTTAATTTTTTAAGTTTAGACTTAGGAACCCCATTAAAAATATTAATTATTTTAATAAAATACAATCTGGGTGGAATTTCACCAAATGATTTTTGGGTCTTGGAGATCTCATGTGTTCTAGCCCCTCAACAAAATTTCGGAGCTAGAGCACATCCGATGCTACCCCAAAAATCAACACTCGCTCTTAGCGAGGAATGTGCTCTAGCAATACTTCCCAGTAGAAGTATCACACTGATCCACAACATCGTTCTTCTGTGCTACTAATGCTCGGCTTGCTGCCCCTCATCCATTGCGCTGTTGCTCATGACACTGCCGCTATCACTGCTGCATCCGTACTACAACTCCCTCTTGATATGTTGCCCATAGCATTGCCACTGCTAATTGCTGCACTGCAACTCAGTTGCCGAGAAATAAGCAACTGAAAAGTCACCCAAAAGTTGACATGTTGGTCACTCTGGATGCCCCGTAATGCTGAAGCTACCTTTGCTGCTAATCTGTGTTGTCCCTTTGATGCTACTGCGCTGCTATTGTATCTGCTCTATGCCTCCCGTACTGCTGCAATGTTAGTTTCTGGTAGCATTGGAAGTGATCTAGCCTTAAAAATTGGTGGAGAGACTAAGGCACATGAGTTATAAAGAACCCAGGAACCGTTTGGTGAAATTTCACCCGGATTGTATTCTATTAAAATAATTAATAGTTTTAATGGTGTTCCTAAGTCTAAACTTAGGGAAATTAAAATATTAATGGATATTAATCAAAATATGGGTGAGAATGATTTAGAAGGCGGATCAAGTTATGTTTTAATTTTAGCCGTTGATTAAAGACTTAATCTTGGTCGTTGAAGACTCAACAGGAAAAGTATAAAATGGAGGCTTGGGGTTCATTTGGAAACACACACACAGAGATTGAGGAAATCGATTTTCTGAGGTGAGAAGTTCTCAGGAGGAAAATTGATTGGGGAGATCTTGTAGCTGAGGGGCAGAGAGAATCCGGAAGGACTTTCTGGAGAACACTGATAGAGAGGCATAGAGAGCTTGCAGAGAGGCAACGCAATAGCCGGGAGAGCTGATGCTGGGCTAGTCTGGGCCCACGCAGTCTTGAGGAAGAGCCGTAAGGGCCTACACAAAGCAAAAAAGATGCCTGACACGCAGAATCCAGAATTGCTGGAACAGTTGGAACAACTGGGAGAGTTGACGCAGAGGGCAAAGAAGGTGACGCAGGGCTGACATAGAGCCAACGCAGAAATAGTCGGGGTTAGCCAGTCTTGTGCCGGATTAGTGGAAATTCTGCCGGGTGAAGGTAGGTAAAACCAATGTTTTTAAAACAGCCGGTCCTAACCAGTAACCGATCAAACCGGCTGGTCAGCAAGGCCACCGGTTTGAACTGGTTGAAAAACCTGGTCAACAAGGTTATTTCGCCGATTTTTAGCCCTAACCGGTCCTAACCAGCCGATTTGTAGTCAAACCGGCACGTTCCGTCCTAAACCGACTGGTTAATTGTCACGGCCGCGGAGAACCCACGCAACGGCTTATCCAAGGTGGTTTAGGGTTTTTGGAGGGAAAGTAAGGGTCCTTTCCCTCCAAAAACACCCTCTCCAAACCTTTAAGAGGCCCTTCTCCCTCTCATTTGTCTCACACATATCATTTGGAGTGTTTGTGAGTTTGCTTGAGAGCTTGGAGAGTGTTGAGTTTTTGCTGGAGTAGTCATTTTGGAGTTGGAGTTGGAGCTATTTTGGAGATAGTTTGTAGCTGTCAATGGAGTTGGCATCTTCAAGAGGAGGCTAAGGAAGCTAGTTTGCATTTCTAGGTAAGGATTTTCACTTGAAAATTCCTCATTTGACTACTGTCCATGTATTAATTTTTTTTATGTGTTATAAATTTATAAATTTCTCACTTCTGTCATCTATGCTATCAAATCTCTAGTTCTATGCTATCAAATTTTTTAGCCTACTTGTGCATTTGTTTTCCTAAATTTAGCTTTGGTTTTCCATGTTTCTTCGCTGCAATTTTTTTTTTAAAGGGCAAATTTCTTTGCAAATTGTAATTATTTCAAACAAACATGGCTCCAAAAGGAAAGGACAGTGCATGGACTCATTGTGATGTAATTGATGGAAAAATGATATGCAAATTATGCCATAAATCTATTGGAGGTGGGGGTATTCTTAGAGTGAAACAACACTTTGCTGGGGTTAGAGGCCAAGTAAAGCCATGTTACGCACCAAATGCAGTGTTAGGTCCTATTAGGGCAGAATACATTTCCAAGCTTGAAAAGTTTTATGAGGATAAGGCTAGGGAGAAGGCCATCCAAGATGACATTGCAAGGAAGAGGGAATTATTAGAAGCCATGAAAGAGAGTGGGTATGATGATTATGAGATTCAAGACTCCTCTTCTATCCCTTCCACCAACGACTCCCTTCACTATGTTCATCGTTCTTTTGGCCAACCATCAAAAGGAACAAAGAGAACAAACATCCAAAGTTATTTCTCATCTTCTGCCAACATTGCCTCTTCTAATCCCACTTCCTCCCAGCCAAGTCGTCAACCCACTTTGGATCAACATTGGAAAAAACAATGCAAAGAAACTTCTCATCAATACATTGCTAGATGGTGGTATGATTCAGATATCCCATTTAATGCTGCTCGCTCACCTTATTACCAAGCTATGTGGGACTCTATTATAGTTGCAGGAAAGGGCTTCAAAGGCCCTAGTATGCATGATTTGAGGGGAGCTCTTTTCCAAAAAGAGATATTTTCCATTAATGAGTATTTGGTTGAGTTTAAAGATTCATGGCTCAAAACAAGTTGTTCCATCATGTTAGATGGATGGACTGATGGAAAGAACCACACTATCATAAAAATCCTGTTTCTTGCCCTCAGGGAACCATGTTTTTGAGATCAGTTGATGCATCTGATAAGGTGAAGGATGCATCCCTTCTATTTGAGCTTTTGGATGACATTATTCAGGAAGTTGGGGAGCAAAATGTTGTGCAGGTCATCACCGATAATGCCTCAAACTATGTTCTTGCTGGAAAGATGCTTGAGTCCAAATATAAGACCATATTTTGGACTCCATGTGCTGCACATTGCATAGACCTCATGCTTGAGGACATAGGCAAAGTGGAGTGGGTAAAAAACACTGTAGAGCATGCCAAGTGCATTACAAAATACATTTACAACCACTCATGGGTATTGAACCTAATGAGGAGAAACACTAGGGGCAAAGAACTTGTTATGCCTGCAATTTTGAGATTTGCAACTCACTTCTTCACATTGCAATGTCTCAATGGTCAACATAAAAACTTGCAGAAAATGTTTTCTTCTGATGAATGGTCTGAATCTTGGTGGGCTCATAGACAAGATGGAAAAGACACCAAAAAGAAAGTGTTTGACAATTATTTTTGGAAAAGGTCTGTAGAGCTTGTGAAAATTACCGAGGCCCTTGTTAAGGTGCTAAGGATGGTGGATGGGGAAAAATTGGCCATGGGCTACATTTATGAGACTATGGATCAAGCAAAGGAGCAGGCAGATACGAGCAACTTACGAGTACAGGTTAGCTAAATATGGCCGTATATGGGAGGTCATTGATAATAGATGGAACAATCAACTCCATCGTCTTATACATGCAGCTGGGTATTTTTTGAACCCAAAGTATCATTATAAAGATCGGCTAGGAGATCCGCAGGATGGGGAGGTCCGAACTGGATTGATTGATTGCTTGGAGCGCATGGTTCCTACCCATGCAGACCAGTTGGAAATACACAGGCAACTTAATGTTTTCAATATGGTAGGTGGTACCTTTGGCAAAAACTTGGCAAAGATGGCAAAGAGATGTGGATCAACCAAGTAAGCAATTCCAATTTCTTTTTCTTTTCAAGTTAAAATTGTTTACGTTCTTTACAATTCAAATTATAAACTAAGTTACTAATTAATGTCTTTTTCTTTGCAACACATTGGTGGGAGTCATTTGGTGGTCAGTGTCCTCAATTGCAAAGGTTTGCAATTAGATTCCCGAGCCAAACTTGCAGTGCTTCAGGTTGTGAGCGCAATTGGTTTGTTTTTGAGCGCATACACACGAAGAAGAGAAACCATTTGGAACAAAAACAATTAAATGATCTTGTTTTCGTGCAATACAACCTTCGACTAAGGAGGAACCAAATGATGAACAAAACACCTGATCTAGATCCCATTGTGTTGGACGATATTGATCCAACATCAGAATGGGTGGAGGAGACTGAAGATCCTGTGTTTGATGCTGATTTTGATATCGACATGGCATTAGTGGGGGATGAAGGAAATTTTGTGACGGCATCAGAACCAGGATCGGTAGCGGCATCAAGGAAAGGCAAAGAACCAATGGAAGGCACTAGTCGTGCAGGTCGACAAACTCATGCTTCCATTAGGTCCACTTCTCTTATTATTAGTGGCATTGCTACTGAGGTTGTAGATCAGGCTGAGGCATCCTCAGACTCTGAACCAGATGATGTCTATGTAGCTCCTGATGATGATCCTATGTCTAGTAGTGGTGATGAACTTGATGATTGATCATGTGTACACTCAACACTGTAGATTTGTAGTAGGCCAATGGCCTCATAGCCTGCAACATTGTTTTTGGACTTTGTAGGCCATTTAGAGCCTCATTGCTTATGTATTTTACTATTTTGTCGATGATATGTATTGCACTCGATGCCATTTTGATATATTCAACTTTACAAGGTATATAAATGAGCAAACTTTGCATATTTTGTCTCTATTGGCTTGGAATCATGGTTTTAAATCTTAAAAATAGTTTTGTTTCATTAAAAATTAATTATTTAATGGATTTTTCTAAAACCGGTTCGTTTAGACCTAACTAGTCCCGGTTTGACTGGTTTCGGTCAATAACCCGGTTCATTAGGTGGACCAGTTCGGTCACCAATTCTGGTTTTTAAAACATTGGGTAAAACTCACTCAGATTTTCCACTAGTATTTTCTCTGTAAAGGATTGCTAGATGAGCATCCTAGATTTGTATTCAGATATTTCTCCTGCATAATAATAAACCCTCAGAGCTGCTGCACCGGTTTTCCCGCATTGGGTTTTTCCGAGGACTATTGTGTCCAAAAATAAGTGTGTCCTATGTATCTTGTTCTTTGCTCTGTTTTTTGTTTCATGAGATCAAATATTTAATTAGTGTAGGCTGCAGAAGTAATTTGCTTCAGTATTCAAAAATAATAACTTGGTTAATGTATATTAAAAATCAAGTAGGTGAAGTAGATTCAGATTTTCTGCAGTAGATGTTCCTTCGAGTGTAGGAATTTTCACATGGTATTAGAGCATTGATTTTGAAACAGGAAGAGCAGATCCAATGCTGATTAGTGAGGTCGAAAGCTGCACTTGGCAGCAATTCGAATCCCCTTGAAGGGATTGTGCAATACTTGCCGGGAAGCAGATCCGAGGAAATCTCTCTCTGAGTGAGATGACAGAGAGGTACGATTTCTAGTTCGTGAGTTTGTAGAGGCAGTGGGAGTGACACAGAGCCTCAGTGCAGTGCTTGAAGCGCACAGTTTCTGCCGAGGCAGAAATCTTCTGGAAAAGAACAAAGACGCATAGAAGGGAAATTTTCTCCTCAAAGAACTTTCTGTCAGAAATTTCGAATTTCTCACTTGCTAAGTAGTTGAGCAGTGCTAAGCAATGACTAGAGGAGTCAGTTCGAAAGTTGGGTGAGATGGAATTGCATGGGCTCAAAGATTAGGACAGGTTGGAAGGTGCTTCCAACTATGTCATATGGAAGACCAGAATCTTAGCTGTTTTGGAGGAGTATGATCTCGAGGCCTACGTCAAAAGTGTTGTAGCTATTCCTGCTGACAACATTCAAAAGAAGAAGTACAAGGCCGAGCAGGGGAAGGCAAAGAGGCTCATTCTTGATGGAGTTCAAGATCATATGGTCTCACACTTGCAGGGCAAGGATACAACCCGAGAGATGTGGGAAGCCTTGTCATCTCTATATGAAGGCTCTTCCGAACAGCGCAAGATGTATTTAGAGCAGAAGTTGCTGTGGACCTTGATGCAGAAAGGAGAAGGGGTGAACCTCTATCTTCAACGTCTTCAGGACACTAGAGATTAGCTTGCTGCAGTGGGGTCCACTCCTCAGCCAACTATGATGGTGAGCATAGCCCTGAATGAAGTCTCAGATGAATGGCAAGTTTTCCTCCAAAGCATATTGGGCAGAGAAAAACTACCTTCATGGGAGGAGATGTGGGCGTCTCTTCAATATTAGGAGTTAAGGTGGGACCTAGTGAAGGTCAAACTTAGTGGCAACAGTGGGAGTGGCTCAAAGACGAAGGAGGAGGAGGAAAATGCAGCTCTGGCATCGAAGGGACAATAGAAGCTGAAGCGAAAGAAGGACATTTCGAAGGTGAAATGTTTTAGTTGTGGTGAGATGGGCCACTATGCATCACAGTGTCCTTTGAAGAAAAAGGACAAGGATGAGAAACATGATCCTAAGGCTGCTTCAACAAAGATTGACGAGGATGAGTTTGCCATGAGTGCCCATGCATCTCCACGCGGGAGATGGGGCGATTTGAGTTGTAGTCAGGAGGACTACATGCGGGCAGGATCCTTGAGGATTCCACCTCTTGGATCAATTCCTTGCTACGAGAGCCCAAGATTTAGCAGTAGCAAGATGGACTTAGTGTCAGATGATGCAGTGGAGTTTTTGGAGGATGGATGCAGTGGCTTAGGGTGAGAGACTAGAGTAGTCAGATTCCAACATTCATTGTATTATGCTGAACACAGTTAAGTTCAACTAATTTTGGATGTTTTTCAGTTGCTTCTCTTAACAACTAAGTTGCAGTACGGATGCAATGTTAGCAGTGGCAGTGCTAGCAGCATAGCAGATGTAGCGTTTGAGAGGGAGTTGTAGTACAAATGCGGCAGTGGCAGTGTCATGGGCAGCAATATAGTAGCAACAACAACACAGTGTTGGTGGCAGCAACAGTGCAGAAAGGAGGTGCTTCAAAAACAGAGCAGCATGCAGGTGGACATTGTTGCTAGAGCATTTTCCTCGCTAAGAGGGAGTGTTAGTTTTTGTAGCATCGGAAATGCTCTAGCCTTGAAAATTGGTGGAGAGGCTAAGGCACATGAGTTCTAAAGAACCTAGAAACCATTTGGTGAAATTCCACCCAGATTGTATTTTATTAAAATAATTAATATTTTTAGTGGAGTCCTAAGTCTAAACTTAGGGAAATTAAAATGTTAATGGGTATTAATGAGAATATGGGTGAGAATGATCTAGAAGGCGGATCAAGTCATGTTTTAATCTTAGCCATTGATTAGAAACTTAATCTTTGTCGTTGAAGACTCAACAGGAAAAATATAAAATGGAGGCTTGGGATTCATTTGGAAACACACACAAAGATTGAGGAAATTGATTTTCTAAGGTGAGAAGTTCTCAAGAGGAAAATTGATTGGGGAGATCTTGCAGCTGAGGGGCAAAGAGAAACAACTCAATTTATTCCCAGTTTATTTCCTCAGGAAGTTTATTCCCAATTCCTCTGATACCATATGAAAATTTCTGAAACTAACAAATAAAAAATCCTATTGCAGTAAACTGATTTGCATTACCTACTTGTGTTCTTCATTTTAACAAGTTATTTTCAGAATTATTCAGAAACTATTAATGCAAATACACTGCAGCCTACACCAATATAGAGATCAAGTACTGAAAAATAAATGAGACAACCACACAAAGGACACTTATTTTTGGACTAAAGGTCCCCAGAAAAACCTAGTGTGGAAAAATCGGTGCAGCAGATATGAGGGTTTTATTATTATGCAAATTTATGAATACAACTAGGGTGCTAAATCTGGCTTACCCAACAAAGAATAAACCCGACAGAAGTACCTCTATCTGGAGACAGATATTTTGGCGGATCCAACGACTGGATGAACAAACCCCACAGATGACTGCACTGTCCCCAGTGCTGTGCAGTGATGGCTACTCCCAGCTCTACATTGGGACTACGTCACCTCCTCTAGGAGCTGCGTCACCCTCCCGGTGAGCCTTCCCGGCTTATAAATCGATCCGCTGAATTGATGCCCAATCTGCCTCATAGAAACCCCAACACTACTGTGTGATTGCATTAGCCCTCCAGCCTCTGCGTCACCCTCCTGGAGCTGCACTGTCTCTTCCTAGTGCTATGTTTCCTCTCTGTTATGTATTCTCGGCCTTGGATGAAAGTCCCACTGCCGAACTGCCCCTCTCTGCATTAGAAGCTTACTCTAAAATTATCATTATAGCCATTACTAGAATTTTGGTTGAATTTACCAATAAATTCCAACCCCCAGTGCTGAAAAGGAGCCTCAACTATGACTGGATGTAAAGGAAAAGCTGCCAATTTTTGCTTTCCGGTGAAAATCTCACACTCCTGGCAACTTCTAACAAATTTATGCACATCTGCAAAGGCAGTAGGCCAACAATACCCTGCTGCAAGATCTTATGAGTGGTAGTCTTTGTTGCAAAATGACCACCACAAAATCTTGCATGGAACTCAATGACTAGCTTTCTAGCTTCGGCTTGATCCACAAATCTAAGGATTATTCCATCCGGATTCCTCCATCCAAGGCCATCTTTTAGAATACATTACTTGGATGCCCTTAATCTAAGAGCTCTCCTTTTATGCCCCCCCGTATGGTTAGGGCATGTATGCTTTGTTAAATAATAAATGATCTTTATAGCACTCGATCTCTTCCAATCTATGAAGCTTAGGGAAAGAGGAAACTTCAGCTGCATCACTTTGGCAAGCTAAATCTAGCACTCTTTCATTACTTTCAGTCAACATTTGGGCTAACCCTTGGCCTTTGACAAGCTTGGTTGGCCTGATTTCCAGATCATATTCCTAGACCTTAGTTACCCATCTAGCACAACTCCCTAAGCAATAAGTTTGTGTTAATATATCCTTGACAGCAGAATGCAAGACAAAGGCAATAATCTTAGAATAACTCACATAAGTCCTGAAATGTTTAAGGGACTTGACTAAAGCATATGCTTGCTTCTCCATAATGCTATAATTCAATTTTGAATTTTGCAAAGACTTGCTCATAAAGGCTATGGGTTGCTCATGGCCCTCATTTTTCTGAAGCAAGACACCTGCTATAGTATCCTCAAAAGCAAAAGAGAAGATCATAAGTTCCTTTGAGTAATCAGGACTAACAAGGACAGGAGCTTTAGCTATAGCATCTTTAATATCCTGAAATGCTTTTTTGCCTTCACCTTTCCAAACAAATTTAGCATCTTTCTTTAGTGAACTTTGTATGGGCTTGACAATCTCTGCGTAATTGGGAATAAATTTCCTGAGGAAATTGATCTTTCCAAGGAAGGATTGAAGGGACTTGATGTTATGTGGAAATGGGATTTAATTAATAGCTTCAACCCTCTCGGGATCTATTTTTATACCATCTTTGGAGGTAATGTGACCAAGCAACTTCCCTTCTGTTACACCAAATACAAACTTGGCAAGATTCAATGATATTCCAAATTCTCGACATCTATCAAAACTCTATTTAAGATGATTTATATGGGTTGTACCATCCTTTTAAAAAACAGTGAGATCATCCTGGTGTATTTCAGTCAGACCCTTGCTCCTTGAAGCATGCCTGGAAATTTTCAAACTCATCTAAATGGTTAAGAAAACGAATTATTTGCTTCTCATCATCGAACACCTGCCAATGTTCAACGTTATCCAGGATTGAAGGCCTAAATATTATCTCCATCTTGACTTTATCCTCTATCATATTATCAGATAACTAGAAGGTAGATGCAACCACAACAAGCTCATCAACCTGATTGTTTTTTTCCCTAGGGGTAGCTAGGAGATCAAAAGGATCGAACAACTCAATGGTATCCCACACAACATTCCAATATTTCTTGATTCTGTCATTTTTGCATGAAATTTTTCCCTTAACTTGCTAAATGATGAGGCCAGAGTCCCCTTTGACACTAAGTAATTTTATTTTGATATCCCTGGCCAACTAAAGGCCCATTTGCAAAGCCTCATACTCAGCTACGTTGTTGGTAGATGCAAATTCCAAGCGAAAGGCAAACTTAAACACATGACCCATAGGAGATTCTAAAACAATCCCAACACCTTTACCATGTCTAGACTTGGGACCATCAAAATTCATATACCAAACCTAATTCTTTGATTCATCATCTCTTTCTTCTAATGAAGTCACAAAATTGGAAAAGACGGCATAATTCCCCATGCTAGACTGCTTCATAGTAGTTTCATCATGATGATCCTTATGACAAGATATTTCTTCTGGATTTTGTCAATCTCAACAAACCCACTACATGGCAAGAAGGACAAAGGAGCTTGATGTTCATTCTTTGATTCCCTCTCCTGAGGTGCTTTGAGAGTTTCAATAACTTTGGAACTTTGGGAAGGAATCTTGAGAATCTCAGATATAAGCACCATAACCTTTGCATTGCTAATCCATCCTCCTAAGTCAATGTTCAAATCTTGGCTCGAGATATTAGGAGTGATTTCTTTGATGTCTTCAACATTGTTTATATTAGAAGATTAGAGAGTTTTAACATTACGACTGTTCTCAATGACTTCTATTCAGCCCTCCAAAGGTAAGACATGCTCTTTTCCAAACATATTAACTTGATCGCTCGTGCTCATGAGATCACCATTCAAGACACTTTTTGCAATAGCACAAGAATCTTTATCATGGAGGCTTTGGCATGGCCTACACAAAGATAAAGTTTGATCAACAACATTTGCAAATTCAGGGGGATCTGGAGGCCTTTGCTCATCTGGAGGATTCTTCTTTGGCCATGCATTATTGTTATTCTTGTTATTATTATTTCTAGGCTAAGTATTTTGAAGTTGAGATCTTTCCATTTGAATTATCCTAGCTTGCATGGCATTTATTTCTCTAGCATCCTCAATTTTCATATATTTAATCAACTGAGTTAACTCCTTGATAGGATCACGTTCAACTTCCTTAACTTCTTTGGCCTTAGCCTTAGTTGGACCTCTTTCAAAACCAGGAATTTCAGATTTCCTAGATGCTTTCTTATCCTTTTCATACTCTTCAACTAAAGTTTGAGTGGCCTTTAAATCATTTGGTTTAGCACGCCTTACCTCATAAGAAGTGTCAACCATGAGTGCATCTAGATAATATTCTAGTAAAGATTTATCCCTTGGCTTATAATTTTGATGCATTTCCTTGACAATGCCATTAAATTTCTTATTGAATTTGTCAATAGTCTCATTCTCATTTTTCTTTATGTTGATGATAGTTTTAAGCAAATACCTTCCTTCCCTTTTATCTCCATACTTATCTTTGAAGGCATTGATAATGGCTCACAAAGAATCAAAGGAGTTGTTAGGTCTATCCAAATACCATTCCATTGGATCTTCTTCTAGAGAAGGAACAAAGAACTTCATCTTAATATCCTCATGACTGTAGGCAACTTTGGAAGTATGCTTCACCAAGAAGGTTGTGAATGCTCTGAGATGGGATTTAGGATTGATTGCATTATTCTCGTGAAAAGTAGGCATCTTATCCAGATCGGACTCTGGGAGATCATGAGGCTTACCTTGAATGTTTCCAAGCTTGCAAGGAGTGAACAGGTCCATGATGTTTGGCCTGATGGGGTTAGGGAAAAGCAGATGGATATTATGGAGGGCTTCCTGTTCGAGAAAGATTAAAGCTTACTAGAATGTAATTTTCTAATCAAATTGCAAAATTTGAGAAGGATTTCTTATTGGTTTCTTGCCTTTCTATAACCATAGTGCCATGGAACTTGTGGTATGTGGACAATGGGGCATCTTGGCATATGACATTAGCTCAATAGTTGTTTACGAGCCTAATAGAGGAGGAATCAGTAGCACAAGTGTGGCTTGGTTATGATGCCAAGTATTCAATAGCTGGAGTTGGTTCAATTTCATTTCAACTTGAGTTAGGGAGCTCTTTGGACTTGAAGGATGTGTTGTTTGTTCTAGGGCTCAAGAAAAAAATTCTTTTGGTTTCAGTCACAAAGGATAAGGGTCTTGCTATGGAGTTCAAGAAAGGGAAATAATTTATCAGGCCAGAAGGATCTAGCCTAGACATGGGTTAGGTGATTAGGGTTAGAGAATGTAATTTGTATAGGTTCTAAGGGGAGCCTATTCAAGCTTTGGTTCATACTTCATAGCAACAACAACTTGTGTGAGTTGTGGCACAAGAGAATGGTGCACCTACATCATATGGTGTTTCCCATTCTAAGGGAGATGGTCATAGCTCTTCAAGATTTTGGTGTTGAACAACAAGGCATATGTAGAGGGTGCACACTTGGCAAGTATGTCAAGGTTGCTTTCCCAAGTATCAAGCACGGGTCCAAGGAGATTTTGGACTTGATCCATTTGGATGTATGTGGACCAATGCCAGTAGCATCAGTGCAAGCAAGCATGTTTTATGTTTCATTTATTGATGATTACTCTCGTAAGACATGGATCTATTTCTTTAAGATGGCGAATGAATTTTTCGTCATCTTGCAGAGAATTAGATATGGAAGAGTTTAAAGCTCTTGCGGAGAATTAGATATGGAAGAAGATCAAGGGGTTGAGGTCAAGTAGTAGGCGTGATTATACCTCTAATGACTTTAAGGTTTCATGCGGAAAGGTAAGAATTAAGAGGGAGATGACAATATCATAATACCCACAACAAAATGGGTTGCAAAAAGAAAGGATTGGTCCATCATAGGGATTATTAAGGCCCTAATCCATGATTAGGATTTGCTTGTTGGAAATACTGAGAGGGGGGTGAATCAATATTTCTTAGCAATTAGCACTTTTTAATCTTTACTAGAGCGTTAGTTAATCTTCAGTTATTATTATTATTCTTCTTCATATAATCATAAACAATAATCAATAGTAGATAACGCCATACAACAATGCAAAAAGATAAAGCAGTGGACACAAAGATTTTTAGGTCGAAAACCTCTTCTGGGTCAAAAACCACCCAACGCTTCTTAGTAATTGTCATCTTCTCTCTTTCAAGAGAAAATAAGTACATCAATATTTCAGCTACAACTAAGGGAAGCATGAAACGCCTAATTCACACGCTACAACTTGTAGGACGCTCCTAACCCAATAAACTTGCTGCAACCGAAAGGATGCCCCAATGCCCTGTACGTTAGGCCATAACCCGACAAGTGCCCCAACACTTTATTTACCAACTGCTGTTGTAAGGTGTTGATTTGGGGTAGCATCAAATGTGCTCTAAGCCTCAAATTTTGCAGGGACGCTTGGGCACATGCATTCCAAAGAATCGAGAAAGCGTTTTGGGAAATTCCACCTAGAAGTGATTTTATTAAAATAATTAATATTTTTAATGGGGTTCTTAAGTCTAAACTTAGGAAAATTAAAATATCAATGGGTATTAATCTAATCAGGGGTGAAACTTATAGAAAAAGACATGGATCAAGCCAAAACGGGTTGAGCCTTTGATTATGATTTAATCTAGGTCGTTGGTTGCTCGACAAGAAGATATAAGAAGGGGCCTGAGGGTCATTTGGAAAACACAGAGAGATCACAGAAATCGATTTTCTGAAGTGAGAAGTTCTTAGGAGGAAAAATCGATTGAGGAGATCTTTTGCAGTTGAGGGGTAGGGATAGCAACTTCTAGAGAGAGAGATTCTCAGCCGAAGATACATCAACAGAGAGAGGTAGAGATTGATCCAGAAGCCTTGACGCAGGGTCAGGAGGGCCACGCAGAAGCAGTGAAGAGGGAGAGAGAAAAAGTAAAAAATCAGAGCAGAGAGTCAGCTTTAGCAGCCGGAAACCGGGTTGTGAGACCGGGAGTCTGAGAACAGTGACTCTCGACTACTGATCAATTCCCCAGTTGGGTGATGCTGGGACAACGTAGAGGCAGCACAGAGATAGCGCAGGGCCTGTTAGGGGCACCTCATCCAGCAGCTGGAACAACTGAGACTTTTTCTTAGTGATTGTGTGAGGTAAAATCACAAAGCTTCTACCAATATTTCTCTTTGTAACTCTGAATAACCCTGTGAGGTATTCAGAGATGTATTTAGAATTTGCCACTGCTTAATAATAATAAACCCTAAAAGCTGCTGCACCGGTTTTCCCGCATTGGGTTTTTTCAGGGACTATTATCCAAAAACAATGGTTTCCTATGTGTTTCTATTTTCCTTGCTCAGTTTCTATGTTTCAGAATCATATTCAAATTGGTGTAGGTTGCTGCAGTAATTTACTTCAATGTTTTAAGAAGAAATCTGAAATAAGCTTGTAACATAATTTACAATCTAGGTGAAGTAGATTCAGTTGGTTGCAGTAGGATTCCTGAGATTGTTAGATCTAGGAATTTTCACATAGTATCAGAGGCAGATTGATGTGAAATAGGGAAGAGCAAATCTAGCACTGAAGCAAGGGCCAACTTGCTGCAGCAAGCAGCAGTTTGAATCCCCTGAGGGATTGCGCAGTTCTAGCCAGGAGGGCTATATTTTTGTGGGTGTCTCTCTTTGAGTGAGCTGACAGAGAGGTAAGACTGCCAGATCGAAAACTTGCCAAGGCAGAAGGAGCTATGTAGAGCCATGCAGAGCTAGAGGGACGTAATTTTCTGCAAGCTAAGTGCTGGGCATAAAAGTCGTCAAAAGGAAGAAGTAGATCGCATCGTGAGGGAATACTTCCTCAGTGATTTCTTACCGAGGAAATTTGTATTTCTCATTTGCTGAGCAGTAGAGGAGCAATAACTTACGAGCTCCATCAGGGAGTGCGTACGACAGCCTAGGAGCTACGCGGTAGGGAGAAAGAGGGAGTTGTTCGACATTTTTTTTCGGAGGATATGGCAACTAGTGGCTTGAGGGATCAAGACAGGTTGGACGGGGCTTCCAACTATGCCATTTGGAAGGCTAGAATATCTTTCCTTTTAGATGAGCATGCCCTCAAGACATATGTTGATAATGTGGTAGCTGAACCTGCGGGTACAGATCCGCTAAAGAAGTACACGGTTGAGATGTCAAAGGCCAAAAGGATGATCCTGGATGGAGTCAAGGATCATGTGGTGTGCCACGTTGCTAGGAAAGGAACTACTAAGGAGATGTGGGATTCCTTGGCCACATTGTATCAGGGATCTTTCGAGCAGCAGAAGATGTACTTAGAACAAAAGTTGAGGTCTGCGCAGATGCTGAAGGGAGAACATGTGGATCCATTCCTCAAGAAACTGCAGGAGACTCATGATGAGTTATTGGCTGCAGGACACACACCTCAGGATTCAAAGTTAGAGAGACTAACTCTAAATTGCGGGTACAGATCCGCTAAAGAAGTACAAGGTTGAGATGTCAAAGGCCAAAAGGATGATCCTGGATGGAGTCAAGGATCATGTGGTGTGCCACGTTGCTAGGAAAGGAACTACTAAGGAGATGTGGGATTCCTTGGCCACATTGTATCAGGGATCTTTCGAGCAGCAGAAGATGTACTTAGAACAGAAGTTGAGGTCTGCACAAATGCTGAAGGGAGAACATGTGGATCCATTCCTCAAGAAACTGCAGGAGACTCGTGATGAGTTATTGGCTGCAGGACACACTCCTCAGGATTCAAAGTTAGAGAGACTGACTCTAAATTCCGTCTCGGATGGATGGCAAGTCTTTGTCTAGAGTATCCTGGGCAGAGCAACATTGCCAAATTGGGACAAGATATGGGCAGCTCTGAAACAAGAAGAGCTGAGGAGAGACTTGCTCAAGGTCAAACTTGACAGGAGCAGCAGCAGTAGTGGGTCGAAGCCCAAAGTAAAGGAGGAGGATAACGCAACCCTTGCATCGAAGGGATAGCAGGGGCAACAAAGACGAAAAAAGGACGTCTTCAAGGTGAAGTGCTTCAGATGTGGCGAGATGGGCCACTACGCATCCTAGTGTCCTTTGAAGAAAAATGACAAGGATGTGAAGCATGATCCTAAGGTTGCAGCCACAAAGATCGAACAGGAGGCGGAGTTCGCCATGACAGCCAAGACACCTCCAAGAGGGAGGTGGGATGATATAGAATTGTAGTTCGATAGAGTTATGGGTAGGATCCTTGAGGAGCCCAACCCTCGGATCATCATCTTGCTATGGGAGCCCATGATCAGTGGTAGCGGGATGGAGGAGTTTTCAGTTAGTGCCATGGAGTGTTGATTTGACAGATGCAGTGGTTAGTAGCGCCAGAATGTGAGCAGCGCAGAGCAGAGAGGTAACAGTGTGAGGAGGCACAGTGCAAAGCTTCATCAGTGAAATGGCTTAAGAAGAAAGCGTGGAACTAGCAGCAGTCGGGATTTCAGCACCGAGGTGTATCCACTGGATACTTGTTGAGTTTTGGGTGTTTTCAGTTGCTTCTCTTAGCAACTGAGTTGCAGTATGGATGCAGTGTTAGCAGTGGCAGTGCTAGCAACATAGTAGATATAGCATTTGAGACGGAGCTGTAGTAAATATGTAGCATTGGTAGTGGCAGTGTCAAAGGTAGCAGTACAGTAGCAACAACAACGCAATAGTTGGTGGACAACATGTCAGACATCAGCAGCGCAGAGGACAATGCTTCAGAGTTAGAGCAGTGTGCAGTAGCAGTGTATTGCTAGAGCACATTCCTCGCTAAGAGGGAGTGTTGATTTGGGGTAGCATCGGATTTGCTCTAAGCCTCAAATTTTGCAGGGAGGCTTGGGCACATGCATTCCAAAGACCCCAGAAAGTGTTTTGGGAAATTCCACCCAGAAGTGATTTTATTAAAATAATTAATATTGTTAGATCTAAGACTTTTGTGATCCGTAATTTAGAAAATAGTCTTCCATATTAATCACATTGTAAGGATTGGGTCGACGTTTCGAACTAGCTAATGTGGTTCATCCTCAAGACATGGTGAGAAATCAATCGATTTGAGAGAATAAATAGCATGGATGCATCATTGCTTAGTGTTAGCCGTTGGTGAAATGACATTTAGTTAGAAACTAGTTGTTATTTAATAAATAATTAATAATTATCGGAAATTGTCACAATTTATTAATTTAAATAATAATAAAATCTAATAAAATTATATTATAAGCTTGGGATGACCTAGTCAATGTGAATTAGGAAAAAACTAGCCGTTATCATGATATAATGAATAATAATAATATTAGTTTATTGGTAAGGGTTGACCTATCAGGTAGAAACTAGCTGTTATAATAATTAATTTATATAATTAGGTTAAAAATTAGTTATATGGTAATAAATTGGTTGTTTATGTAATGAATTAGAAAATAATAGTATTATTCAAGAATGATTTATAATATTATTAGTTGGTTATGATATAATAATTTGGTTACTAGTATTATTAAATTAATTAATATAAGGTTGAAAACTGTGTAATACTATAGTCTATGACCTAAACTAATTTTTTTTTAAGAATATATGGTTTAAATTGCATTTGATTTGGATATATTTTATCACATATCAATTACCCAAAACCTCAATAAGGAAATTAAGCTAGAGGAAAGCTCACCTCATTGAGAGGAGGAAAGCAATGAAGGTATAACCAAAAGTAGGAGGAGGGAAAATAAATCTAAGAGGGAAAACATATGAAGCCACAAAAGGACAGAGGAGTTAAGAAGCGAGAGCTGGAATCCAACTTTTACTTAATTTCCATCCATCATCCCTATTAAGGTTTTTGGCATGCCTCTCCATCTCAATTGCTTCCCTTAGTTTCCGGTGATGGAAATGACCAATTTTAGCAATGATCTTTGATTCTTCAATGCAGACATGGTGTTTTGATTTCTCAGCATGTTCTGCAAGGGCAGATGTGTGGGAGCGATTGTGTCTGATGTCAGCAGCATGTTCACTGATCCTTTGCTTAATAGACCTGCCAGTTTCACCAATGTAGGGGATACCACAGGAGTAGGGAATGAGGTAGACCCCTTTTGAGTCCTTTGGGTCAATAGGGTCCTTAATCGATCTAAGAGAATTCTTAATGGTCTTGAGAGGTTTGAAGGAAGAAGAGACATTAGTCTTCTTAAGAATATGGGCAATCCTATCAGTGGTTCCTTGGATATACGGGAGAAAAACCTTAGAGATAGGATCAGCAAGGGCGCGTTTAACCCTCGGCTCTTTGCTAGCTCTGTGGAAGGCCTTGAGGCTATGGGATCTGGTGTACCCATTATTTTCGAAAACCTCAAGAAGATGAGATTTCTCTTGATCAAGGTGTTCATCGTCAAAGATTCTTAGAGAACGGGTAGCGAGAGTGCTGAGAACCTCGAATTTCTGAGCAGGGAAATGATGAGAATTGACATGGAGGTACTGTTCCGTGTGGGTCTTCTTTCGAAAAACATGGTGACAGACGGAACCATCCCCCCTCCTAGAAAGGAGTATGTCAAGAAAGGGAAGGTGAACATTCTCCTCAACTTCCATGGTGAACTTGATGGAATCTGATTGAGAATTTAGGTGCTTGAGAAACAGAGCAGTTTCTCTCATCCATGAGGCCAAATGACACAAGTGTCATTGACAAACCTCTTCCATTTTTTAGGATGGAATTTGGCAGAAGCAAGGGCCTTGGTCTCAAAATATTCCATGAACAAGTTTGACCCTATTGACCCTATTGACAATATTGACCCAAAGGACCCAAAAGGGGTCTACCTCGTTCCCTGCTCCTGTGGTATCCCCTACATTGGTGAAACTGGTAGGTCTATTAAGCAAAGGATCAGTGAGCATGCTGCTGACATCAAACACAATCGCTCTCGCACATCTGCCCTTGCAGAACATGTTGAGAAATCAAAACACCATGTCTACATTGAAGAATCAAAGGTCATTACTAAAATTGGTCATTTCCATCATCGGAAACTAAGGGAAGCAATTGAGATTGAGAGGCATGCCAAAAACCTTAATAGGGATGATGGATGGAAATTAAGTAAAAGCTAGATTCCAGCTCTCGCTTCTTAACTCCTCTGTCCTTTTGTGGCTTCATATGTTTTCCCTCTTAGATTTATTTGCCCTCCTCCTGCTTTGGGTTTTACCTTCTTTGCTTTCCTCCTCTCAATGAGGTGAGCTTTCCTCTAGCTTAATTTCCTTATTGAGGTGGGTAATTAATATGTGATAAAATATATCAAAATCAAATGCAGTTTAAACCATATATTCTTAATAAAATTTTAGTTTAGGTCATAGTATTACACATTTTTCAACCTTATATTAATTAATTTAAAAATACTAGTAACCAATTTATTATATCATAACCAACTAATAATATTATAAATCATTCTTGAATAATACTATTATTTTCTAATTCATTACATAAACAACCAATTTATTACCATATAACTAATTTTTAACCTAATTATATAAATTAATTATTATAAAGGCTAGTTTTCTCCCTGATAGGTCAGCCCTTACCAATAAACTAATATTATTATTATTTATTATATCATGATAACGGCTAGTTTTTTCCTAATTCACATTGACTAGGTCATCCCAAGCTTATAATATAATTGTATTAGATTTTATTATTATTTAAATTAATAAATTGTGACAATTTCCGATAATTATTAATTATTTATTAAATAACAGCTAGTTTCTAACTAAATTTCATTTCACCAACGACTATTTTTAAACGGCTACCACTGAACAATGATGCATCCATGCTATTTATTCTCTCAGATCGATTGATTTCTCACCTTGTCTTGAGGATGAACCACATTAGCTGGTTCAAAACGCCGACCCAATCCTTACAATGTGATTAATCCGGAAGACTATTTCTAAAATATAATTAATATATTTAATGGGGTTCCTAAGTCTAAACTTAGGAAAATTAAAATATTAATGGGTATTAATCTAATCAGGGGTGAAACTTCTAGAAAAAGACATGGATCAAGCCAAAACGATATGAGCCTTTGATTAGGATTTAATCTAGGTCGTTGGTTGTGCAACAGGAAGATATATGAAGGGGTTTGAGGGTCATTTGGAAAACACAAAGAGATCAAGGAAATCAATTTTCTGAAGTGAGTAGTTCTCAGGAGGAAAAATCGATTGAGGAGATCTTTTGCAGTTGAGGGGCAGGGATAGCAGCTTTTGGAGAGAGATTCTCAGTCGGAGATACATCAACAGAGAGAGGTAGAGAGTGATCCAGAAGCCTTGACGTAGGGCTAGGAGGGTCACGCAGAAGAAGCACAGAGGGAGAGAGAGAAAGTAAAAAATCAAAGCAGAGAGTCAGTTTCAGTAGTCAGAAGCCGGGGTGTGAGACCGGGAGGCTAAGAGCAGTGACTCTGGGCTACTGATCGATTCCCCAGTTGGGTGACGTTGTGGCTGAGAGGGTTGATGCTGGGACAGAGTAGAGGCAGTGCAGAGATAACGCAGGGCCTGCCAGGGGCGCCTCATCCAGCAGTCGGAACATCCAGGACTTTTTCTCAGTGATTGTGTGAGGTAAACTCAGAAAGCTTCTGCCACTATTTCGCTCTGTAATTGAATAACCCTGTGAGGTATTTAGATATGTATTCAGAATTTACTACTGCTTAATAACAATAAATCCTCAGAGCTGCTGCACCGGTTTTCCCGCATTGGGTTTTTTGGGGACTATTGTCAAAAAATAACGGTGTCCTATGTGTTTCTATTTTCCTTGCTCTTCTATGTTTCAGAATCATATTTAAATTGGTGTAGCTGCTTTAGTGATTTACTTCAATGTTTCAAGAAGAAATATGAAATAAGCTTGTAACATAATTTACAATCTAGGTGAAGTAGATTTAGCTGGTTGTAGTAGGATTCCTGAGATTGTTAGATCTAGGAATTTTCACAGAAGGATGCTTCGTCACCCTGTAATTTATCAACCCCAACTGAAAGGACGCAACAACTGTAGTGTCCCAAACAAAAGATTTGGAACATTCCCTTCACATAAAATTTCTACTCATAAACAAAAGATTGCCATGTAAAATATAACATATAAAATGCATGAAATTTGATAATACGATAAGCAGAAACAATCTCAACTTTATTATAATATAAGAGCTGGGGTTTTACATGGTGGAAAAATAGCTGAGATAGCTGGCCTCAATAGATTTGCAATAATGACACAATGGGCCTCCCAAAACAAACTGAAAAACAATACATTGCAACCTGTGAACCCTAAATGGGTCCACCAAGGGAAGAGATGGGTGCTCTCCCACTCTCTCTGAATCACCCAAAGGTGTCCGTCCTGGGGCTACTGCTGGAGTAGAGAATCGAGTTCTCAACCTCTCATACAAGAAACAATACCGAATCCAAGATATCCCCCAATAGCCTCCTCCTCCTCTTTTACAGATCTAATGGACCCCTCTAGAACCTTCTATTTTATTATTATTTTAATCATGGAGCACTTTTCCCTCTTTTATTTTAATTAAATTATTCTTTTTAATGCGTGAAAAGGGTAAATTGGCCACCATGTCTCCTCAAGTCAGTGAAACTCACATCCAAAAATCCCATCATGTTGATCTTCTCGTTCTGGTTCCAATGAGCTATAACATTGAGGTGTTCCATCAATTAATCTCCCCGGAATGCCACCTCGAGCATAATTAATTAAGTTATGCCCCATAATAACGCTGATTTTTTGAAATTTGTCAGAATGCAACGAAACGAAAGGCAAATTGTGCTGATGATGGAATATGCCAAGTGAATGCCATCAAATCCCATAAAAACTCCTCAAAACTCCATCGGGACCCCTGATGACATAAACCTGCTCCACTGACTTGGCCATCCCTTGTCCTGGAAATCCACCCTGGCTATACTATGAAGAAGAATAAAAATGGGGACATGACAGTCCTCCCGCCCCAAGATTGCTTGCCCTCAAGCAATCCAAATCTGTGGACCAATCTGGTGGCCCAACGCCACTGAGACCTAATGCCCGAATCCCATACGAACCACTGGTCCACGTCACGTGTCCAAGCTATTGAAACATGACTGGATCCTCCAATACCTAGATCCCACGTCCATCTCTGACCCAACCTGCAGCTAGTAGACCCACCTGGATCCCAATGCCCCCAAGAAGGAGCGTTAATGCTCCATGGCTCCTGCTGTGCTGTAGCTACGGCTGTGAATGATGCCCGACCAATTGTGTACCAACTCATCACCTCTCTCCAATCCAATCCTTGGCATATCCCAAGGTCAGTATCACCATATTGATGCTGCGCTGAGATACTGATGAGTGGCCAACCCACATTCTGCTGCTGACTGGGGCATGTAATATCCCTCACCTCTAAGGGATCCTGTAATACACTGCTCCCAACTAAGAATGATATTCCATCAATAGGATACCAAATCATTATCTCTCGCCAATCTAGTCATGGACTCGTGTAAGGAACAAGTCTACTATGCTGATGTGGTCCATGCTCAACTCCTGATGCTCTACTTGGACAATCAAAACATGTCCAAGGAATCCTGCTTTTCTCCCTCTAATGGGGACAAGTGGGAAAACTGTGTTGCAAGCCCCGTCTATGTACTCTTGGAGAGGGCTGCTGCCTAAAAATGTTGCAGCTCGTCTGGCTGCCACTATGCCTGTTTGCACCTCATCAATGGGTAAACCCAAAGATTGATGCATTGCCACCTCCCTCGATTGATAGGAAGCTCTACGCATCTCCTGAAGACGTGTGTGCGAATATGGCCTTCCTAGTGGCTGCCTGCACATATTTTTGCTCCACTCCAATGGCTGGCCTTAAGGGTGTCTGCTTATCCTCCATCATGGGCTCGATATGAGCCACTAGCTATCTCTCCAAAAATGGCCCATCCTGCACACTGTGTGTATCATTTGACTCATGCTTGTCTATGTGCTCTCTATGCTGAATCATCAGTCGCTCATCTGTTTCTGGATCTACTTCATCTCTTGAAGACATGTGTCCGCGAATACGACCCCCTAGTGGCTGCCTGCACATATTTCTGCTCCACTCCAATGGTTGGCATTAAGGGTGTCTGCTTATCGTCCATCATGGGCTCGATATGAGCCACTAGCTGTCTCTCCAAAACTGGCCCATCCTGCACACTGTGTGTATCATTTGACTCATGCTTGTCTATGTGCTTTCTATGCTGAATCATTAGTGGCTCATCTGTTTCTGAATCTACTTCCCTCATGGGAACAATCAGTTGCTCGCCATACTCTACCACACATAGATGCACATCTAAGCTACTATCATCAACTCCACATGACTGCTCGTGCTTCTTAGAGGTATCATTGTATGAACCCATGGACTCATCCAAAGAAGAATCCTCACCCTGAAAGTTAGAAGGAATCTCCTCTTGCTCTACCTCTGTCATCTCCTTAGCGTCACTCAAGCATCAGTGGTCAGGTCCCCAAGGTCCCTTGTAGACAAAGCAAAGTCCCTTCCTCCTCATCTCATTCTTGCTGCATGATCCCCCAAACTTGAGCTGCTCCTCCCTGGTCAACTGTCTCTTGAACAACCCAATGTTCTGCTCAACCAACCTTTCGTCTAGCTCATAAGCAGTAGGTGAGACCAACTGCTCTCTCCTCCAAACAGACAACAATCGAGACTGCAACTCCTAAAAAATAGCATCACGACCTCTCATACATGATGATAGGATAGACTTGATGTGTGTTTGTAGGAATATATAGGGTAAGTTCCTCAGACAGAACACCAAAGGACACCGCTCACAACCAGATCGCAGATCAATACACTAGTATTTTTAACGTGGTTAAAACCCTCAAAGAGGGAAACAGTCCACGGCCTGAGCCAACGCGGCCACTTCAGGCAATTTATTAATAAAAGAATGAAAATTTACATATGCTTCTCTCATAGACGGATTACCCTACAAATGACCCTCCATGCGCTTTAAATAGAAATCATGGACCAATCGGGTGTCAAGCCACGGATCAAGTGTCGGTAATACCGAGGAGAGAATGAACCGTCGGATCACTACATATCGTGACCGTCGGATTGTAAGTTACAAAATGTACAAGGTAAAGAAACACACTTTACCTAACTCTATACCTAACTCTATACTAGACCAAGTTGTACTTAACTATTTCCTATGTGTCGGAATATCCTAACATCCCCCCTTAAGAACAACTTGGGATAGGATTGAAGGATTTACAAATATGACACAATAGGAGAAGGAAGGAGGCACTAGAGCCTATTCCCCCTTAGTGACAACTTCCTGAACTACAACCATAAATCGAAGTTTAGTGAACTTCGCCTCTGTGAGAGCCTTTGTGAAGATGTCTGCAACTTGATCATCTGTTGAACAATATTGCACTTCAAGAACATGGTCATGAATGAGCTTTCTGATGAAGTGCATGTGCAGTTCAATGTGTTTGCTGCGCTGATGTTGGACTGGATTTTTGCATAGTTGAATGGCACTTTGATTATCACACCAAAGTGTAGTCGGATGCTGCTGCTGAAAGCCAAACTCTGACAGGATCTAACGAAGCCACAAGGCTTCCTTACTAGCTTCTACGGCACCACGATACTCTGCTTCTGCTGATGAAAGAGAAATGGCACCTTGTTTCTTGCAAGCCCATGTAATAGGTCTTGAACCAAGAGTGAACACATAACCAACAGTGGACTTCCGATCATCAGGGTCACCAGCCCAATCAGAATCAGTGAAACCAACCAATAGAGGAGCTGCTTCGGCACTGTAATGAATCCCAAACTGAACTGTACCTCGAACATAACGAAGTATTCTTTTAGTTGCTTTCCAATGACTTTCACGTGGGTTTTGCATAAACCGAGCAACAAGGCCAACAGCAAAGGAAAGGTCAGGACGAGTATGGGTTAGATACAAAAGTTTTCCTACAAGTTGACGGTATAAGGTAGCATCAACTTCAGGAGAAGTACAAGTGACTGAAAGTTTGACTCCAGACTGAAAGGGAGAAGGGGCTGGCTTACAGTCTTCCATGTGAAAGTGGCGTAGAATATCACAGGCATACTTGGACTGAGAAAGGGAAATACCTTCCTTGGATTGCAAGACTTGAAGACCGAGAAAATAATGTAAGTGTCCTAAGTCTGTCATTTCAAACTTCCTTTTAAGGCTAGACTTCACATGGTTTATAAGGTTGGGAATCATCGCTACCAGTCAGGATAAGATCATCAACATAAAGAACAAGAATGATAAGAGACTTGCCCACTTTCTTGGTGTAGACGGTATTGTCGGAATGACACCTAGAAAAGCCAGATTCTAAAAGAAAGTTATCCATTTTGGCATACCAAGCTCGAGGAGCTTGCTTGAGACCATAAAGGGATTTCTTAAGCCGACATACAAGGCTGGAGTCTGTTTGTATAAAGCCAATAGGTTGTTCCATATAGATTTCTTCATGCAAGTCCCCATGCAAGAAGGCGGATTTAACATCCATCTGATGGATTTCCCATTTGAACGAGGCAGCAAGGGAAAGAACAAGGCGGATAGAGTTCATTTTGGCAACAGGGGAGAAGGTTTCAGTGTAGTCAATGCCTTCAACCTGTGAAAAAACTTTAGCAACAAGACGAGCTTTATGTTTATCAACTTTCCCATCTGGTCCATACTTGGTTCTGTAAACCCATTTGCATCTAACAAGTTTTCGTCCCTTTGGTAGAGGAACAAGATCCCATGTATCATTTGCCAATAATGAATGATATTCTTCATTCATAGCTGCTTCCCAATCTGGATGGCCTGAAGCTTCTGCAAAGGTGTCAGGATCATAATTTACTGGAGCTTGAGCTAGTAAAGAAGAGGCTCTGTCAAACTGAGAACGTGTGCGTCGCTGATCTGTAGGATCACCGGCAAGATCACCTGCTGCATCTCGAGTAGCACGAACCCATTTTGGAAGCTGAGGAGCTGAAGGAGGATCCTGAGATGGTGGGGGAGGATTGTCATCCTCACTTTCATCATCTGAAGAAGAAATGTTGTCAAAAGTAGAAGAGATAGGGAGAGGTGGCACATCCGCCGGACTAGGCTCGCAGGCCGATATATTTTCATCAAATTTTACATCTCTTCTAATGATAACATTTTTGGACTTAAATGGAATAAGTCTATAGCCTTTGACATCTTCAGAATATCCAACAAAAGTACATTTTTCACTCTTAGGTTCTAAAGCTTTATGCTTTTCATCTGGAATATGGGCCCACGCTTCACTTCCAAAAACACGAAAGTGACTTACATCTGGTTTGATTGAGCTCCATGCTTCTTCTGGAGTGATATTCTTTAAAGGCTTAGTAGGAGTGCGATTTATTATGTAATTTGCACAGATAATTGCTTCTGCCCAAAAACTAAGACCAAGTCCTTTAGATTGTAGCATACAATTAGCCATTTCCTTTAAGGTGCGATTCTTCCTTTCAGCTACACCATTTTGTTGTGGAGTATATGGAACAGTATGTTGCATTTGAATTCCATTCTCAGTGCAAAAGTTGATGAATGTGTTTTTAACATATTCTCCGCCATTATCAGATCTTAGCTTAAGAATTTGATGTCCAGATTGTTTTTCAACAAAGGCCTTGAAGGCCAAAAATGTGTTAAATACTTCACTCTTGAGTTTTAAGAAGTATACCCAAGTGCGTCTGGAGAAATCATCAATGAAAGTTAAGAAATACTTGCAGCCAGAGAATGAAACAACTGGAAGTGGACCACATAAATCACTATGCACAAGCTGTAAAGGGGCTGAGGCGTGCCAAGAGGCACGTTTTTCAAAACTGTCCCGATGATGTTTTCCGAGTACACATCCGGAACAAACACCATCTCTGCAAGATACCATAGGAAGACCTGTCACCATATTTTCTTTACATAGATGCTGAAGGGAGCGATAGTTTAAGTGACCAAATCGCTCATGCCAAAGTTTGCTCACTTCATCGTTATGAGCAACAAATACTGAGGGAAGATTTGATGACCCAAAGTTGTGAAACTTATACAACCTTGTAGAATCATCAGCAATGCCAGTAGCTAAAATCTGTTTAGGATCTCTTAGGTCCTTGATTACAACATCATGAGGTGAAAATTCAACGATTTTACCTTCACCTGAATGAGTTATCTGATATACAGATAGAAGGTTGCAAGATAAGGTTGGAACACATAATACATCATTAAACTGACCATTGTCTAGATGAACAGTTCCAGTCCCTACAACACTAAGAGATCTATCATCACCAACATATATATTTTTGGTGTTACAATCATTTAAAGAAGAAAACATGGCTTTGTTTTTGGCCATGTGATAAGAAGCTCCAGAATCAATGAGCCACTCATGAGAATGAGAAGAAGAAGATACATTTAGTGCATAGCCAGATCGAGATGCTTGACAACCACATGCAGAAAGTGCCATTCCTGAAGATGAAGCTGAAGTTGAAGATTGCTCCAAATGGATGTTATGTTTCTTCATCGCTGCTTCTAAGGATTCCATCTTCTTAAAGCATTTGGATTCTAAGTGGCCATCTCGATTACAAAAGTTGCAATGTCTATCAGTCTTCTTCCATTTGTTTTTATTTGTCTTATCATTTTGTTGAGCTGATTTTTCATTTTGAGGCTGAGATTGCTTAGGACCTTTGTTTGGTTTAGGACCATTCTTTTTAGGATATGACTTCTTAGGATTCTTTGAATTTGGTTGCTGCTGGGCGGCTAACGCTTTCTTGGAAGAGTTTCCAAGATTAAGAAGACCAAGGTGTAAGAGTTTTTCTTGTTCTCTTATTAAAGAATCACAAAAAGAGTCAAAGGAAGGGGACTTGTAGTCTGTTCCTTGAGAAATGAAGGCTTCTCTTGTAGAATGGAAGGTGGAAACAAACACAGAGTAGGTTGGTCCCAACTTAGTAAGAATGGAATAGATAAGGTTACTATCTTCTTTCTTAACCTTAACACCTTCCAAGAGATATCTAAGGGTCTTGAACTTGGACAAAAAATCTTCAATGCAAGAAAAGTTATTAGGGTCCAATGTAAGCAACTCATTTTCAAGTTGATGGGCTCTAAGTTCATTTTTAATCCCAAAAACTTTATTGATTTGTTTCATTGCTTCATCAGGAGTATCAAGTTCTGCAATATGGAATCTAAGATCTGGAGAAATAGACATCCCTATCAATCCACGTGCTTGATCTTGCCTATTTTCCAATTTAGCAGCCTTATCTTCATCCTTCGGTTTCTTTTCTTGGCCTGAGGCTATTGTGTAGAGACCTTTACTTCTAAGTAAATCCTCAATGTAGGACAACCATTGGAAGTAGTTAGTGCTGTCAAGGGTAACTTGGTATTGACTTTCCATTTCAACGGAAACTGAAGCTAAAGATGCTGAAACTAAGTGTTCCAATGGATAGATCTCGAAAAATTAGGCTAGTTTAAAAAAAACGGCTCTGAAAACGGCTTCCGGATGAAGAAGTTATGGCTTTTTGAAAAAAGTTGTTGAAGATGCTGACGAAGTGCGGGAATGTGCGGAAATGAAAAATCCGCCCTCACAAAAAGGAGATTTGAACCCAAGACCTCTACTCTCTTAAAATAGCTTTGAACCAATTGAGCTATACAAAAAAATTGAGAGAGAGAGAGAGAGAGAGGGGGGGTTGACGCTTTGGGTTACGTGCTTTCTTTGAGAAGGCTCTTTTTCCCTACAAAACAAAAAACACAAAACCCAACACGGACATACAAAAAAAAACGAACCTTGCGGCTGGAAGTTAGCATTAGCTGAAAAACTAAATATTTTCAAAAATGAACCTTGCGGCTCAAAGTTAGCTTTAGCCGGAAACTAAATATTTTCCTCAATGTTTCTGATTTTCCGAGATCACACTAAGGCGCAGGGAAAAGAGCATACGCATGAGAAAAATCATTCCTTTCTGTTTCTGATTTGCCCAGATCGCACAGAGTCGCAGGGCAAAGAGCATACACAAAAATGAAAGGTATAGATCCGGTAATAAAAAAGTCTAAATAAACCGAAACCGAAATAAACAGAGAGAAAATAACTGTAAATTGCAAATAAACACTGTATACCTCCAGATTTTAAAAATGACGCAGCTAGGGCTACCGGAAACCTTTTCGCGTGAAACGAAAGGGGTTCCTCACTGGAACAGATGCTCCCAACACAATAGAGCAGTCCTCTCGGCCCGAAAGTAGTCAGAAACAGTAGATCTGGGAAACAACAGTCGGATGCAGTTCTACCGGCTTCAGATTTGGATCACCAACGGACGCGGCCCTCAAATAGCTCTGATACCATGTAGGAATATACAGGGTAAGTTCCTCAGACAGAACACCAAAGGACACCGCTCACAACCAGATCGCAGATCAATACACCAGTATTTTTGACGTGGTTAAAACCCTCAAAGAGGGAAACAGTCCACGGCCTGAGCCAACGCGGCCACTTCAGGCAATTTATTAATAAAAGAATGAAAATTTACATATGCTTCTCTCATAGACGGATTACCCTACAAATGACCCTCCATGCGCTTTAAATAGAAATCATGGACCAATCGGGTGTCAAGCCACGGATCAAGTGTCGGTAATACCGAGGAGAGAATGAACCGTCGGATCACTACATATCGTGACCGTCGGATTGTAAGCTACAAAATGTACAAGGTAAAGAAACACACTTTACTTAACTCTATACCTAACTCTATATTAGACCAAGTTGTACTTAACTATTTCCTATGTGTCGGAATATCCTAACAGTGTTATGACTGTGTCTGAATGATGTTTCCTAATGCTGAAGAAGCATTGGAACATCTGTAGGATCAAATCGTCACGCTCCAGATCAAACATGATCTCATTAGTCCTAGTCATGGCCATGCCTCCTATAATCTCAAGCTTCTTCCCAAAGGTAGAGCGTGCACTGTTGTCCAAGTCTCGGAAAGTTTCTATCACCAGTCTGGAAACTCTCCTCATAACATTATCATTGTAAGAAGCTACAGGGGCGGTTAGTCTCATGATGTTACTGAGACAAGATGCAACTAGAAGTCTAACCCCTTCACAAGGTTCCTCCAAGAACTTGTGTTGTACAAGAGCAGGCATAGCTAGTTTTAGAGCCCAAATTAGTCTCTTCCCTTCTAACTGACTTATTTTGGAAATGAGTGCATCCATTTCATCTAGTTTGAAAAATACTTTCCATGTGACCCTCATGTGCTTCAAATCAGTCCCCAAGTGAAAATATTTTGTGCCCTATTTCCTGCTCCTGCTGCACATCCTTTGGTTGTTCTCTCTGAAGAATGGCATAGAGCCCCTTTGAGAAGGGTTTGCAGTTTGTTCTTGCTGGTTTATTAGGGGAGTTTATAAAGGTTTGATTCATTTTGTTCAATGATGGCAAGTTCATCAAGTTTTCTTATATATGACTTGACTGACAAACTCCCAACTTACAACATAGCCATATAATGATGAGGGATAATCATGGCAGCTTAAGACTCTGACTCATATAGGACTTGACTAACATGACCAACCCTCTCTTACTGACAGTAGACAATTCCCTTTGTTTCGATTCTCAACAATAGACAGGTGTAGCAATTACAGGGGTTTTTTTGCAGCCTTAATCTTTTATTTTTTTTTTCAAAACTTCTCTTAATGGAGTCCCTGTAGTTAAGGTCAGAAGTGTGAATGCAAGGTACTGTACTTTAGGTGTATTTCTTGCCTTATAGCAAAAATAATAAAGAGTAGTATCAAATGGAGATGTAAACAATTAATGCAGTTCTAGAATGGCAATTCAGGGACACCCAATTTAACTCTGTAATATGGACCTTCATCCAACAACCCAATTACATCTTAGAAAAACAAACCCTGAAATATATATGCAGTTTTCAACAGACATTTAAACATAAATACAAGGTACAAGTTTTACAAAAAAACTTGGGTATGCTGCTTCGCCGATTCTGTCATCTTGGATGCATAAACACGATAATTGTTGCCAGTGTAACTGTTCAACTCATCCCTTTCTAGAAATACGATTGTAGATACCAATGATTTGGTCTTCCCCAGAATGACAGTGAGCTTTAAGAGTGCAGGTATGGTGGCTTTGTTCTCAAGGAGTACGCAGTGCTGCCTTGTGCTAGAATACGCACAACTCGGGCTATGTCCTCAATGGCAGCCTGTAACACGTCCTTTTTTCCTTATAGGAAAAGATATCTTGATCCAACACCACATTTGTCAACTGCTCTATGGACAATGTTGCCACTAAGTTGACACATTCATATAATCACATGGCCAGTCCATGTGCTATTGTAAATGCTACTCGAGCTACAAGAACGATGTGGCCTCTTCTATGTCCCGAATGGCGGATTTTGAATATGACTTCAATTCTGGAAAATAAAATCAAATGCACAGTGCATTGGTTCTCCTTAACGACGTCTTCCTGTGCGCCACTACGTCAATCACTCCTTCATAGTAGCACCAATCGATCAGGACCCGCCAGTGATAGGTTTCTCCTCAACATGGTCGTCCTTCACTTGTGGCTCGGAACAATTGTTCAATGTCTATCTACCGCACCCTTACAGTCGTGGGTTTTTTGTTTTTTCTTTTGAAGATTTCATGGCACGCATCCCTGTCCACGCAAGACTGAAATTGAGACAGGTCTAGGAAGAATTTAATTTCAACCACATGGGAGTTTCTTCTCGGAAAAATTGTTTTGGGGCTTATGCAGTCGTGTTACAATAATCTGACTCGTCCTGTCACTAGTCAGTGGTTTGATTATCCAACATAGCCCACCCGTCGATGCATTATGAACTCAGCCACCTTAAATCATTTTCGATCTTTAGGATTATGATCACAACCTTCTTGATCAATTCGAATTAGGTCTTGTGGAATCGGAGAGTGCAATACTCTCTAAGAATGAAGTACTCGAAGTTGGCCCCCAAGGAAACATTGATTTGACCACAAATTTGTTCAGACTGCTTTCAATACTCCGTCCAGTGACAATGCTCCCGGGCTTGTTCGTTCAATTGATCCGCTGTGGTTTGGTAATTTCATGTTGAAACAAACTCGGCAAATCGCTCACTCGCTCTATGCGACCACTACTTCCAGAATCAACCTGAACTGTCTGTCACAAATATGGATCTAGTCATTACCGCACGTATGGATTCCCACGAGCACCCAACTAATCACCCTCGTCCTGGTCAACATGATCATGGTGGACGATTGTTTTTCTGCGGGCCCTATAAATCACTGTGGCAGCTCGGATTGATGTGCGGCCCACCTTACGGGACGTGAGGCACCCAATCTTTTGGAAACACGTCAAGCCTCACTTTCCCGTATCTCACCCCATGGCATTCAATCCATTTTACACTAGCACCAGATCACAGCGATTTTCGTCAATTTGAGATAGCAACTCCATGAAAATATTTGACCCTCTACCAAATCCAAATGTGGCCTCACCAAAATAATGCTCCTTCCAAAATTATAACAAAACCCACAAATCTGCTGGTGACGGTGAAATTAGGAGACATGATTATGGAATTGCTGTGGCAACCCACTAGAAGTTAGTCTCGACTCCTTAAAAGAAAATTTTGGCTAAAAAGAAATCGCTCACGACCCCTTTAAATTAATCAAAATGAGTCATCCTTCAATTCCAATTCCTTGTCAAATTGTCAATTTGTTGAATAATTATTGAGCAAAAGACAATTTGGTAAAAAATTTGTCGAGCCCTTTTTAATAACTTCCCATTCTACTGCAAGAACTAGGTCTTTGGCTTCTTAGGCAAAATATAAAGTCAACAACTCCACAAATGGTTCTGCAATTAAACCCTCAGGCTCGCAAGAACACCAGCTCTGATACCACTATAGCGTCCCAAACAAAATAAATTTGGAACATTCCCTTCACATAAAATTTCTACTCGTAAATAGAAGATTGCCATGTAAAATATAACATATAAAATGCATGCAATTTGATAATACGATAAGCAGAAACAATCTCAACTTTATTATAATATAAGAATTGGGGTTTTACATGCTGGAAAAATAGCTGAGATAGCTGACCTCAACATGTATGCAATAATGCCACAATGAGCCTCCCAAAACAAACTGAAAAACAATACACTGCAACCTGTGAACCCTGAATGGATCCACCAAGGGAAGAGATGGGTTCTCGCCCACTCTCACTGAATCACCCGAGGGTTTTCGTCCTGGGGCTACCACTGGAGTAGAGAACCGGGTTCTCAACCTCTAATACAAGAAACAATACTCAATCCAAGATTTCCCCCAATGGCATCCTCTTCCTCTTTTATAGATCTGATGGACCCCTCTAGAACCTTTTATTTTATTATTATTTTAATCATGGAGCACTTTTCCCTCTTTTATTTTAATTAAAATATTCTTTTTAATGCGGGAAAAGGGTAAATTGGCCACCATGTCTCCTCAGGTCACTGAAACTCACATTCAAAAGTCCCATCATGTAGATCTTCTTGTTTTGGTTCCAACGAACTATAACACTGAGGTGTTCCATCAATTACTCTCCCTAGAATGCCACCTCGGGCATAATTAATTAAGTTATGCCCCATAATAATGCTGATTTTTTGAAAGTTATCAGAATGCAATGGAACAAAAGGAAAACTGTGCTGATGATGGAATATGCCTAGCGAATGCCATCAAATCCCATAAAAACTCCTCAAAACTCCAACGGGACCCCTAATGACATAATCTCGCTCCACTGACTTGGCCATCCCTTGTCCTGGAAACCCACCTATGAAGAAGAATAAAAATGGGGACATGACAACAATGCCCTATGCAGGCTACAACTTTCCCTAGCACCGCCTTGCTGCCCTGAAGTGTTCTCAGGTCACAACCTGAAAGTGGCTCCAATCACCTGCCTTGCACCGCCCTACCACCCTAATCAACAGGCGGACCATGTTTCACAATTTTCAGACTGGACCCCCTTGTGCTCTGAATTAATATAAGAATGTTGTAAAGAAGATGTCAATTTTGGTAGCCACTGACCACTGCACAATACTAAAGTTTCTCACTGCACAACACTACCCAAACTGATCACTGCACAACACTACCCAAACTGATCACTGCACAATATCACACATCAAATGCTAAATGGCAATGCTGCCAAGTCAACTAACCACTGCTTATCACTGTACAACCTGTTATCACTACCACTGCTAAACTCCACATCACTATCACTGCTCAACTTCTCATCACTGCCATAAACACATAGGTCACTACACATCTGATCACTGCTCAACATGAAGAGCTGACAATGTTGGCTACCACCACTATACTGAACTGCCTGTACAGCTGCAAATAGTAAACCCAAATGTTTGATAATGGCATATTCCAAGATGCCTCAGGTCATCCCTATGACCTACTACCAATGCTCTCAAACTCTGCCCACAGAGAGCTACCGACATGTCTTTTCACTGCTCGTACATTGTTATCCATTTTCATGTCAATAAATTGTACAACAAGATGATATTGAAACATTGTCATATATTGACAATTGTCGGTGAAGTTGTGCTGTTATATGAAGTGATTAAGACTCACTATTCAAGGGAAAGTTGTAATCAATTGAGACCTCAATTCTCCCTTATCTCAAACATCTCTAACTTCTCCACAATGATTTTGATTTACTTATATATCACTGTATAGGGTCTGAACCTAAAGTCCTAAACAATGCCCTAGAATGATTTGTCCTGTTGTTGGAGGCCAAGACAACCAGAGGTCTGAGGTCAGTAACAAAGGCCTATTCCTATGATGAGAAACTGCCTAACGAAATCACCCAATCAAACACAAATGAAATGCCAAAAGCTTAAGACCTATACCCAAATCCAAACATGAAAAAAAAAACTCTAAATCACACAGGAAACCACCATACGAAACTTCTGAAAATTGTACCCTAAGTCAGATCCACAGGTCTGCAATGAAAAGTCTGTTTGTGTGCAATAATTTTTTTTTTCCAATCAAATTCAAAATAAAACAAATGAAACTAAAAGACTGACCCAAAGCCTTGTCCAATTTTTTTTTTTACACCAGGTCCAAAGTAGAGTATTAATCACAGAATTAAATCACAGGATCGAACATGAAGAAGGCTGCAGAATTTGTGCTAGCACTTCGCACTCCCTTTTCCGGGCACCTTATACTAAGACCGAACCTCCAAGATTGTTCTAAAGTCACCAAACCCAAACAGAAATTCACAAAACCTTTTCTTCTGTAGTTTGCTCTTTTCCTCGAGAATCCGAATTTGTCTTCCTCAGGTAGGCCAAGAAAGTTCAGAGGTATTCTCATAATTTTGTTTTTCAGTTATGTTCATACTTTTGATGAGAGACAAGGTCTCTTTTTAGAGGATTAGGAGGGCTTTCTATGAGGCATCAAGCTCCAAAAAGTTAGGGAAATTTTACTAAGAATAATGTCTTTTAATATATTGTTTTCATAATCATTTAAGAATTAGGTTAAACCAATGAAATAACCATTTAGGATTAATGTCTTTTATGTGTTGTTTTTAATAATGTTTCCTCCTTTTTATTTATACTTTAATGATTAATGTATAATTAATTATAATTTGAATTAAATATTTCATTAAATTTCGTTTGACCTTTGACCAAGGTGAAGGTTATCATATGGTCACCCTTTGGGGTTTTAGCGCAGACACTGGGGTTTTCAACTTCAAATGTGAATATCTCTCAAACCAGGAGGCCTCTCGGGTCGTGCCACATACCAATGGAAACATCTTTTCAAAGAAAATCCAAACCCTCAGTCTAGGAAACCCAAACCCTAGGACCTAGGTTTTCAACCATCCACTAGTGTAGCCTTCAACTTGATGTAATCCAGACAATTATAGGAAGCCTTCATTATTGATTCGACATCAATGGCTAGTGTTTCAGCGAAAATCAAACCCAGTCAAACCCATGGGGTTGACATTAATGACAACACTATCCAACATTGCCCATGTTTCTTTGGGTAGACGCATGCAACACAACAATCTACATCCAAACTATGAGTGCTTACATGATTTTGGGAGGCAAGACACTAGAGGAGGCATTCACTAGTGTGAATCTAGAGGTGAGTCATTTGCGCATCTTTGGTTGTCTAGTATACATACATGTACTTGTAGAAAAGAGGAGGAAGTTGGAGCCCTCTAGTATGAAGGGTTTATTTGTGGGATATAATGAAATGTATAATGCTTACATGATTTATATTTTAGCACAGAAGAAAACAATGATAAGTAGGGATGTGATGTTTGAGGAGGAATTTGCATTTAGGAAGTTGCACGAGTCCATTCTAGAGACATGGGTGTGAAAATTTCTGAATCTACACGTCAGAAATCCTACTACAATCACTGGTTTATCATCTCCTACTTGTCCTTTACATTCAACAAGTTATTTAATTACTTAAACAGTGATAAAAACACTATTGCAACCTACACATACATAAAAATCATGAATTGAATTAAACTGAGACAATCACACAAGGGACACCGTTATTTTTGGACAATTGTCCCTGGAAAAACCCAATTCGGGAAAACCAATGCAACATATAGAGGGTTTGTATTATTAAGCAGATTTCTGAATCCGGCTCACCTAATAGAGAATAAACCTGGCAGGCGTACCTCTATTCGGAGACAGATATTTTGGCAATTCCAGCAACTGGATTATCAAACCCCACAGATGACAATTGTTGTTCCCAGTGTTGGGTAGTGATGGCTGCTCCAAGCTCTACGCTAGAACTGCATCAACTCATCTAGGAGGTGAGTCACCCTCCCAGTGAGCCTCCCTTGCTCAGAAGTCGATATGTTGAGCTGCTGCTCTCTCTGCCCCACAAAAAACCCCAATGTTGCCTCTAAGGGATAGCGTTAGCCCCTCTAGCTTCTATGTCACACTCTCTGGAGCTGCGCTGTCTATACTCCAGCTGTTCTGCCTCTCTGCTATGTATCCTTGGCCTTGGAGTGAAGTCCCTCTACTGAACTGCCCCTCTCTCACTGCAACTTAGATCACTTAGCTCGACTTTTTCAGCAAACCATGCCCTAGAAAAATCGAACTCTTCGATCTCTTGGTGTATCTCCAACTGACCCTCAAGCCTCCTCTTATACTTTTCCCGTTGATGAATCAACGACCGAGATTAAGTCTCTAATCACCAGCTAAGATTAAAACATGCTTGATCCTCGTCACTTAGAACCTTCTCACCCATATTCTTATTAATACACATTAATATTTTTATTTTCGTAAGTTTAGACTTAGGAACCCATTAAAAATATTAATTATTTTAATAACTCCTCATCCGGGTGGAATTTCTCTAAACGATTTCTGGGTTCTCGAAATCTCATGTGTTCTAGCCCATCAACAAATTTCGGAGCTAGAGCACATCAGATGCTACCCAAAATCAACAATAGGATGAGGACCATGAAGCTTTAAAGGTTGAGCTAGGATCATCCATGACACTAATAACTTCAAGTTTTGGAAATCAACATTCATGTGAGGAGGAGACATTAATCCCTTCCAGTTTTGTCAGTTTACCTCGATGAATTACATAGACATTGAGGGACGTTCAAGAGTATGTTGAGGCTCTTAGGATGTAGTTCTCAAAAGATGTTTCCAACTTATATGGAATTGATGAGCAACATCATTGATTTCAAGCCCTCCAGTTTTTAGGAGGCAACAAACCAACAGGTATGGAAGGATGCCATGGTGGATGAATACAACTCCATCTTGAAGAATGATGTGTTCCAGGTGGCTCTTCAAGATAAAGCATGCTGCAAATGGAAGCATTGAAAATTTCAAGGTAAGGTTTGTGGTGAGAGTGTTCTCTTAGAAAGAGGGAGAGGACTATGAGGAGACTTTTGCTCTAGTGGCCAAGTACACTTCTATTCGAGTTGTTTTGTCTATTGTCTCATTCATGAGATGGAAGATACATCAGATGGATGTGAAGGTAACATTCCTTAATGGAGTTATTGAGGAAGAGGTGTACATAGGGCAACCTTAGGGCTTTGAGGTACATGGGAAGGAGTCTCATGTGTCTAGGCTTAAGAAAGCTTTGTACGAACTCAAGTAGGTATGAAGAGCATGGTATTCCAAGGTTGATGGAGATTTGCTATGCACGGGCTTCACCAAAAGTGAAGCATATCCTAACTTATGCTACCTATTTGTTGGGATTGATTTGCTTATTTTGGTCTTGTATGTAGATGATTTATTTTTCATAGGTGTTGAGAAGCTCATTGTGGGGTGCAAAAGTAGATTTGTTTTAATTTTAGGTTAACATGTTCTTTGCTTAGGACAGTTACTTCAATATTCCATATTAGCTCATTTATCAATCCATTAGCAATCACATGAATCATTATCATATTGACAGTAACTGAAGAAAGAACATAAACAATAAATGTAGAAGACAATCTAAGACAAGAGGACACAAGAATATGGTTCAAGCCAGGGAAAAACCCCCAAATGGGGAAAACCTTTGATCAATTCTTATTATTATTATTATTATCAAATGTTCAGCACAGAGAGAGAGAAAGTACAATAATATAAGTCAAAATTGACATGTTAAATCACTGTCCAAATCTGTCTTGTAAAGTCTGCAATTTTGACTGATGTAGCTTGCTGCCTAGTTAGGGCTCCTAATAACCACTGTCAAACTCTTCCAAACAGTTGCTATGGTCTCTCAACAACCGCGACTCTCCTTCCTAGACAATTTGCGTTAACATACCTTAAATCTCCTTTGATCTAGGTCTGCTTCTCTGTTTTGGAATTTGGTGACTTGGTTAGGGCTAAGCACCAGCACTTTAGCGCTCTTCCACTGCTCCAAAACACCTCTATCAACTGCGACCAACCTCCAAGCAAGGTCTGCACTATATATACTACTGATTTGGGCTAATACCAACCCTAAATCAGACCTGCGACTCCTTTAGCTAAGGTATGAAGCTCAACCTTCATATAACCCTTGATATGTTGATTTGGGGTAGCGTCGGATGTGCTCTAGCCATGAAAATTGGTGGAGAGGCTAAAGCACATGAGATCTTCAAGACCCATAAATGGTTTGGGCAGATTCTACCCGGTTAAGGAGATATTAAAAGAATTAATATTTTTAATGGAGTTCCTAAGTCTAAACTTAGGAAAAATAAAATATTAATGGGTATTAATATAAAACTGGGTTAGAAGGTTGTAAAGGACATGGATCAAGCCAAATCTAATCTTAACCATTGATTAGAGATGTAATCTCGGTCGTTGAAGATTCAATAGGAAAAGTATAAGAGGAGGCTTGAGGGTTAGTTGGAGATACACTAGAGTGATTAGTCATTTTATTTTCTAGAGCGGGGTTTGCTAAGAGGAATCAAATCAATGATCAATTGCAGTGAGGGGCAGTGAGTACGAGGTAGAGATAGTGTCGGAAGACCAGCGCAAAAGCAAAGCCAAAGGGAGCCACGCAGAGGCTAGCAGGGATTGCGCAGAGGTCAGAAGGGCCTGCATCATCCACGCAGAGGCTATAGGAGTGACGAAGAGGGCCAGAGAGGTTATGCAGAGCCGCAGAGGGCTGATGCAGAGGGTTGTAGGCTCACACAGAGGCCAGGAGGGCTGATGCAGTGCTTCAAATTGTGCTGGAGAGGGTTTCGTGGGGCAGGCTTTCTGAATATCTGTCTCCGAAGAGAGGTATTACTGCCAAATTTTTTATCTATGTTGGGTGAGCTAGTTTGGCACCCAGTGTACTCAAGAAAAGCTACTTAATAAGAAAACCCTCAGAACTGTTGCACCAGTTTTCCCAAGTTGGGTTTTTCTGGGGACGTTTGTCCAAAAATAACGGTGTCCCTTGTGCATTTGTCTATTTCTTTCAGTTGCTGATCTGTAGATGGTTGAGATTGTATTGTGTTTATTTCAGTATTTATATGGTTAAATATCTTGTTAGTAATTAAACAAGTACGCAAAATAAACCAGAGAATACAGATAAAATTTCTAATGGTTAATACTTAGAAATTTCCATATGGTATCGGAGTGTTACAGATCACAGAAGAGCTGAAGGCGCCAGCTGAATCAGAGAATTTGCAACAGAAACACCTGTCCCAAGTGACAGAAGCTATTCCTAGGCAGAGAGTAACAGAGAAGAGTTGACGCAGAAGGCTTGCGTCATCAGTTCGAGCTAGAGAGAGGCCAACGCAGAGGCTGAGGAAGGTAGAAGAGGCTCACGAAGAGCCACTGCAAAGACCAGAAGGGTTGACACAGTTGGCTAAGGGAGCAAATTAGCCTTGCTGGGATTGCATAAAGCCTAGAGGCTTAGTTCTTCAGTTGTTGGGGCATAGGAAGCTGTGGGTAGATCCGAGAGAGTGAAACTGGTGGGGCGCTGTTGCTGCCGAGACAGAACGGTACTTAACGGGGCAAAACCAAGGTATGAGGGAGTCGCTACCTAGGCGGATTTCTAGCCAAGGAATCCAGACCAGTGTTGCAGGAGTATAGGAGATCAGAGGGGGGCGATTTGAAGGTTGGCAGGCGGATTTATAGGAGGGAAATCGAGACTCAGAGAGAGTCTAGCAGAGAACTTCCAGGAGGGAAGTAGAGACTCAGAGGGAGTCGAAGAGAGAACTTCCGGGAGGGAAGTAGAGACTCAGAGGAGTCGAAAAGAACAACAGAGAGATGGCCATGAATGGACTAAGTGATCAGGGCAGGCTGGACGGGGCATCCAACTTTGTCATCTGGAAGGCCAGGATCCTGTCCATTCTAGAAAGACATTGCATCAAGGCTTTCGCCTTGAAAACAATGGCTATCCTAGTCGACCCAACTGACAATGAAAGGTATGAGGATGCGATGGCTAGGGTGAAATGGATAATCCTTGATGGGGTCAAGGATCATGTGGTCCAGCATATTGCCAAGAAGGAGTCGACAAAGGAAATGTGGGATACCTTGAAGACATTGTATCAAGGCACTTCCGTGCAGAGGAAGATGCTACTAGAGAATCAACTGCGGTTGTATCAGATGCAGAAGGGGGAGCAGGTAGATCACTTCCTCAGTAGGTTGCAGGAGATCCGGGACCAATTGACTTCCATAGGAGCCACGCTGGATCAGTGGTTGATGGCGAGGACCGCCCTAAACGCAGAGGAGTGGGAGACATTCGTCCAGAGCATTCTGGGCAGAGCGAATCTTCCAGGATGGGAAGAATTGTGGGGAGCTCTTCGCCAAGAAGAGATCAGACGACTGACCAAAACAGGAAGTAGCAGAAAAGGAGCCCGGGTCAAGAAAGAGGAAGAAGAGGATGCAGCGCTGGCATTTGTGGGGAAGCAAGAGCAGAGGAAGAAAAATGACCTCTCCAAGATAAAGTGCTTCAACTGTGGAGAACTGGGGCATTATGCGAACCAGTGTTAAGGAAGAAGAATAAGGGAGAGGCGTTTGACTCCAAGGTAGCGCTAGCGAAGGAGGTAGAGGAGGATGACGATTGTGCCATGAGTGCTCATGTACTTCTAGGGAAGAGGTGGGGAGACATCGAGTTGTAGTCAGGAAGACTACAGGTGATGAGGGGCAAGATCCTTGATGTACCCAAAATCTTTGATCCAGATTTAAACAGGAACGCAATAAAATACAGAGATAAACATAAAGATAGATATGCAGCGGAAATAATACTTCATTTCATTACTGTAGAATACTGAAATATGCTTACAAACAGAAATGGAAATAAACCAGCTAGGGCAATGGTAGCTTATCTCTGAGAAGAGATGTGGCGGCTACATGCCTCTAAACTGTTCTGAACTGTGTTACAATGAGGCTCGAAGGCCTATTTATTATTGAGAAACAATGGAAAACCCTTCACATCTGAAACCTAACCCTAGAAGATGAAACGCCAAATTGTGGGCCCCGTTTTTGGGTGAGTTGGACAGCCAATTTCCCGGGGTCGCGAATTGGTCGTATTATCTCCGTTTGACGCGCATGATAGCCCGTTGGAAAGATCTCTCTGAGGACTACGACGGAAAAGATGATTTTTTAACAGAAAAATCGCTAGCGGTAGATTTCCCAAAAAACGTCGTTTAGGGCCTCAAAACGGCTCCAGAAGTTTAGGACCCAAAAAACTGCTAAAAATAGTAAACTGTGCTATAATTAAGGAAACTGAAAAACTGAAAGAGACAGTTGTGGGGGTCCAAATGGGATAGGTGGGTGGCCACCAACATCCACCTGGATCATTCCTCCCCCCTTAGGAAGCAATGGTCCCCATTGCGTTGAGTTCCTCCCTGAAATGAGGAAGCTTCTGCTGAGCTGGGTCTCTAATGAGCTGTTCTGCAATCTCTGATGTGTCCAGAAATGGTGGGGAGCATGGTCGGCGACGGTCCACATTGAACACTCGGTGCAAGCGAAGGAATGGAGGAATGTTGTGCTTCAAAGCGTTGTTGCCCATAGCCTTGTTACTGGTGTAAGGACCATGTCGAAGTGGTCTGAGTTTTTGATGGGTTCTGGTAAGGCGCTCCCTCTGCAAATGTAACCAAACTTTGTCGCCCACCTGAAACTTGTGTGGTACCCCTCTGAGTAAGGAGAAGTTGTTCCTGTGTTCGGTCATGACTGTATCCCTCTGTTGCTGTTGCTGCGTGGAGGAACCCTTCACGGGGGTCATGGATGTAGCAATGATCTTCCCCTTACTTTGGGAGCGAACCAGACAGAAAATAAATTTCCTTGTCTGTGAGATGAGCTTGCTGCCTTTCTTAGCAGTGATCAAAGAGGTGGCGGTAGGTGGGGCTACCTCTGGTATCCTGTATAATGAATTATCCAAAGAAATAATGACAGCGCGAGGCCTTGACTCATACACAGCATGTTGCCTCCACAAGTATGGCTGGCCTAATAGTACATCACAAACATCCAGAGGTGTAACATCACACAATACCTCGTCTGTGAAGGGCTTGATGTTGTAGGGAAGGCAGCACTGTTGGCAAACTTTGAGATCTCGTCCTTCGTGAAGCCACCCGATACTGTACGGCTGTGGGTGTGGTGTAGTTGGTAGGCTGAACTGCTTCACGACCTCTGTTGAAATGAGGTTCTTTTGGCTGCCATTGTCGACAATGAATTGCAGCGGCGAACCCTTCACCCACATCTGTGAGTGAAAAAGACGTTCCCCCTCCTCTGGATCTTTGGGCTCATTTTTCTGGATCTTGGCGGTGGCAACAGTGGCGCTGGGCTCCGCATCAATGATCTGCTTCCCTTTAACATTCCCCTTGTCAGGTTCTGGCTTAGGGTCGGAACATGCATCTGATTCGAAAGCCTTCAACTCTGCCACCAGCGACTGCTTGGTCCGACACTCACTTGTGTTATGAGTGGGACTCTTGTGGAACTCACACCACTTTCCTGTGTCCTTCTTCGGCTTCGTGGTGGTGTTCTTTTCTTGCGGCTTCGAGGGGTTGTCTTGGGTCACCCCACCTTGGCTTTGTCCTTTAGGCTTTGGATTTGCAGATCCAAAGTCTCGCTTCTTCTGTTTGAACTTTTGCTCGATTTTGACAGTGTATCGGTATGCTGTGCCGAGTGAGGAGATGTTCAAGAACTCCATCTCTTCCTGGATGTATCTGTGTAGGCAGCCGCGGTATTTGAGTACCAGATGCAGCTCAGAATCTTTGATACCCAATTGTGTGCGAAGGGTATGAAAAATGTTTGTGAACTCCGGCACATCTTGGTCTCATCCCTGCCACAGTGTGGTCCATTTGATGTATTTGTCCTCATAGCTTTTGACAGGGTAGTACTGCTCCTTGATGGCATCCCGGAAGTCATTCCAAGTGGGTGCGGCTGAAAACAGTGAGCCTGTACTTTCATCCTTCTGCTCGCAGTAGCTTTCCCACCAGTCCTTGACGTGGGGGGCTGCTTTGAGAAGAGCGAAAACAATCTTTTCCCGACTTGAAAGTTCATGAACAGAAAAATACCCATCTAGCATATTTAACCATTTATCTACGGCATCTGCGTCTATTTGACCCTCGAAGATGGGGATTTCAAAATTAACTTGTACCTTAAAGGGTGTGGCATTTACAGAGTAGCTGTTGGAAGCCGATGCGTCGCCTCTGGGTAGCCGCTGAAGGATCTGGGCAAAGCTGTCCATTATCGCGTTCCTTTGTCGCTCGAGGGCTTCTTCGAGCCAGATTTTGATATGATCCCCTACCCCCTCGTCTTTCTTCTCATCCGCCATGGGAGGTCGTCGAGATTTGCGAGGCTGGTCTTGCAAAGGTTCGACCAGTTCAAGCCCTAACTCCTTATATCCCGACCTCGTTGGGGACATGCAAAGAAAAACAGAGAAAAAGCAGACCGCTCTGATACCACTGATCCGGATTTAAACAGGAACGCAATAAAATACAGAGATAACCATAAAGACAGATATGCAGCGGAAATAATACTTCATTTCATTACTATAAAATACTGAAATATGCTTACAAACAGAAATGGAAATAACCTAGCTAGGGCGATGGTAGCTTATCTCTAAGAAGAGATGTGGCGGCTACATGCCTCTGAACTGTTCTGAACTGTGTTACAATGAGGCTCGAAGGCCTATTTATTATTGAGAAACAATGGAAAACCCTTCACATCCGAAACCTAACCCTAGAAGATGAAACGCCAAATTGTGGGCCCCATTTTGGGGTGAGTTGGACAGCCAACTTCCCGGGGTCGCGAATTGGTTGTATTATCTCCGTTTGACGCGCATGATAGCCTGTTGGAAAGATCTCTTCGAGGACTATGACGGAAAAGACGATTTTTAAAAAAAAAATCGCTAGCGGTAGATTTCCCAAAAAACGTCGTTTATGGCCTCAAAACGGCTCCAGAAGTTTAGGACCCGAAAAACTGCTAAAAATAGTAAATATGCTATAATTAAGGAAATTGAAAAACTGAAAGAGACAGTTGTGGGGGTCCAAATGGGATAGGTGGGTGGCCACCAACATCCACCTGGATCACTCTTGGATCATACCTGGCTATGGGAGCCCCGAAGTGAGAGTGGCAGGATGGAGGATGTTGGTAGAAACAGATGCTGATGAAGCGACAGAGAGTGCTAGAAGTGCAGTAGCCCCAGGTAGTGCAAAGAGGGTTGCAGCAGTGCGAGAGGCACAAAGGAGGTTGCAGTAGTGCAGGATGGCATAGAGAGGTTTGCAGTGGTGTGTGAGGCACGGAGTTGTTGCAGCAGCGTAGAGGCAACAAAGGGAGCACAATATAGCGATAGAGAGAGCTTCAGCATTGGGAGGGTTTCTAGCTTGACAGGGATGTCAGTAGATGGGTGGATCAGTTACTTACTTCTCAGTAACTGAGTCGAAGTGCATTAGTAGTAGCAATAGCATGATGCAACATGATGCGAGAGAACTGTGGTACAGATGTAGTGTTGGATGAAAGGACCAACAGAAGCACAGATGCAGAGGGAGTTGTCGTATAGATGTAGCAGTGGCAGTGGAAGAGCCATGGGCAACAATACAGGATGCAACAATGCAGAGGATGTTGGGCAGGGGGGCCTAGCATCGGGACAGGTACCAATGCGGTATAATCAGGGTGATGCTCAGTGGTGGAGTATTAATAGAGCACAGTCCTCGCTAAGAGGGAGTGTTGATTTTGGGTAGCATCAAATGTGCTCTAGCCATGAAAATTGGTGGAGAGGCTAAAGCACATGAGATCTCCGAGACCAGAAATGGTTTGGGAAGATTCTACCTAGTTAAGGAGATATTAAAATAATTAATATTTTTAATGGAGTTCCTAGGTCTAAACTTAGGAAAAATAAAATATTAATGGGTCTTAATATAAAATTGGGTTAGAAGGCTCTAAAGGACATGGATCAAGCCAAATCTAATCTTAGCCATTGATTAGAGATGTAGTCTCGGCCGTCGAAGATTCAACAGGGAAAGTATAAGAGGAGGCTTGAGGGTTAGTTGGAGATACACCAGAGTGATCAGTCATTTGATTTTCTAGAGCAGGGTTTGCTATGAGAAATCAAATCAGTGATCAATTGCAGCGAGGGGCAGTGAGTACGAGACAGAGAGGCAGAGATAGTGCCGGAAGACCACCGCAAAAGCAGAGAGGCAGATTCAGATCCAGAGGGAGCCACGCAGAGGCTAGCGGGGATTGTGCAGAGGCCAGAAGGGCATGCGTCATCCACGCAGAGGCTGTAGGAGTGACGCAGAGGGCCAGAGAGGCTGCGCAGAGCCTCAGAAGGCTGATGTAGAGGGTTTCAAGCTGACTCAAAGGCCAAGAGGGCTGATGCAATGCTTCAGATTGTGCTGGAGAGGGTTTCGTGGCGCAGACTTTTCGAATATCTGCCTTCGAAAAGAGGTATTACTGCTAGATTTTTTTATCTTTGTTGGGTGAGCCAGTTTGGCACCCAATGTACTCAAGAAAAGCTTCATAATAAGAAAACTCTCATAACTGTTGCACCTGTTTTCCTAAGTTGGGTTTTTCCGAGAATGTTTGTCCAAAAATAACGGTGTCCCTTGTGTGTTTGTTTATTTATTTTAGCTTCTGATCTGTAGATGGTTGAGATTGTATTGTGTTTATTTCAGTATTTGTATGGTTAAATATCTTGTTAGTAATTAAACAAGTAGGCGAAATAAACCAAAGAATACAGATAAAATTTCTAATGGGTAATACTCTGAAATCTCAAGATAATATAGGCCTGTGTCTCTTGGATCAGTGACTTGTCCACAGGAAACAACCTTAAAACAATGCCCAAAATTACCCTTAACCACAACTGCTACCTTCTTTTCCTACTCAGCCCCCTAAAAGAGACAAAACATACCTCAATTGATCCTCTTGCCAACCTCGACCTTCCTCCTAGAGCTGCAGATGGCCTTAGATTGATGTAAGGCTATGAAAGATGCTCATAGAATATGACAAATAAGGTTGGAGGTCATCTTTGTTAGTTTTTGGTAGCATCGGAAGTGCTCTAGCCTTGAATATCGGTGGAGAGGCTAAGGCACATGAATTTTAAAGAACCCAGAAATCGTTTGGTGAAATTCCATCCGGATTGTATTTTATTAAAATAAATAATATTTTTAATGGAGTTCCTAAGTCTAAACTTAGGGAAATTAAAATATTAACAGGTATTAATCAAAATATGGGTGAGAATGATCTAGAAGGCGGATCAAGTCATGTTTTAATCTTAGTCGTTGATTAGAGACTTAATTTCGACCGTTGAAGACTCAACAGGAAAAGTATAAAATGGAGGCTTGGGGTTCATTTGGAAACACACACAGTGAGAGAGAATTGATCAGGAGTTCGATTTCTAGGGCTAGGAAGCTGAGAAATTCGAACTAAGTGATCATTCAGTAGCAGAGGGTTAGTGAGAATCTGGGAGGACTTTCCGGAGAATACTGACTGAGAGGCGAAGAGAGCTTGCAGAGAGGCAGCACAGTAGCTGGGAAAGGTTGATGCTGGGCTAGTCTCGGCCCACACAGTCTTGACGTAGAGCCAGGAGGGCCAGCACAGAGTAGAAAGTTGCCTGTCACATAGAAGCTAGAACTGCCGGGAAGAGCCAGAACTGCCGGAATAGCGGGATCGCTGATGCAGAGGGCAGAAGAGGTGACACAGGGTTGACGCAGGGCCAGTGCAGAAGTAGCCAGGGTTAGCCAGTCTTGTGCTGGATTAGCCGGAATTCTACAGGGTGAAGTGAAGTAAAACTCACTCAGATTTCCGCCCAATATTTTTCTCTGTAAAGGATTACTAGATGAGCATCCTAGTTTTGTATTCAAATATTTCTCCTCCATAATAATAAACCCTCATAACTGCTGCACCAATTTTCCTGCTTTGTTTTTTTCAGGGGACTATTGTGTCCAAAAATAAGTGTGTCCTGTGTATCTTGTTCTTTGCTCTGTTTTCTATTTCATGAGATCAAATATTTAATTAGTGTAGGCTACAGAAGTAATTTGCTTCAGTATTCAGAAGAATAACTTTGTTAATGTTAAAAATCAAGTAAGTGAAGTAGATTCAGCTTTGCTACAGTAGGGGTTCCTTTGAGTCTAGGAATTTTCACAATCTTTATTTATACAAATCATTGAGGTTCAAGAGACATGATGCTTGGGCTTCATGAGTTTACATGATGGTGTAGCTGACCTTGAGAACTTGCACATGTGTGGACTTTAATTCAAAAACACATTTCTCCTTGTCCAAATTTAGTGTTCTTTAGGTTGATTTTGGTCCTCTCAAAAAGAGGAATTCAATGCAATGATTATCTCCATCAGCTGGGTTGTTCAGAATGGAATTTATCCCTAGTTTCCAATTTTAATTCTCCCTCTCAACTAGGAAGAATTCCACTTGCCAATATCTGACCATCGACCATCATGTCATCCTATTATCATGTACTATCTCTGCATCTCATCTAAACTCTGCTGAACGCTGATGTGGATAATGAAGAAGAATTGATCGAGAATTAGTCACAAGACCTTGCCACTCTCCATTGACAAAAGTTAGTCCACATAACCATGGGTAGAACCCCAATTAGACTTGATCCCAAATCAAGTTCTTGAGCACCATGCATCCTAGACATAGCGAGTATGGCAGTACACGATGCGTCCATCGGTAGTGTTGTTGGTCCTCATCCGCTTTTCCCAACTCATTGGCCAGATGAGAGGTACAAGATTGTGAAAATTCCTAGACTCGAAGGAACCCCTACTGCAACAAATCATTGAGGGTCAAGAGACATGATGCTTGGGCTTCATGATCCTACATGATGGTGTATATGACCTTGAGAACTTGCACATGTGTGGGCTTTAATTAAAAAACACATTTCTCCTTGTCCAAATTTAGTGATCTTTAGGTCGATTTTGGTCATCTCGAAAAGAGGAATTCAATGCAATGATTATCTCCATCAGTTGGGCTGTCCAGAATGGAATTTATCCCTGGTTTCCAATTTTAACACTCCCTCTCAACTAGGGAGAATTCCACTTGCCAATATCTGACCATCGACCATCATGTCATCCTGTTATCATGTACCATCTCTGCATCTCATCTCAACTCTGCTAAAAATTGATGTACATAATGAAGAAGAATTGATCGAGAGTTATTCACAAGACCTTGCCACTCTCCATTGAAAAAAGTCAGTCCACATAACCATGGGTAGAACCCCAATTAGACTTGATCCCAAATCAAGTTCTTGAGCACCATGCATCCTAGACATAGCGAGTACGGTAGTACACGATGCGTCCATTGGTAGCGTTGTGGTCCTTATCCACGTTTCCCAACTCATTGGCTAGATGAGAGGTACTTCCCATGAGTCCCAGACTCCATGGGTAGGATGTATGTTGGGGCATCCACAGGAGAAGGTGAACCACTCACCCTACACACATGCAAGCCACCAATAGTAGGGATAGGATGAACGACGCCCTGCATGCATGCCAACCAACAATTGTAGGAAGGATCCTACATGTGGAGAAAGGATGAACCATGTCCCACTGACATGTCAACCACCAAATGTAGGGAATGAGCATCCTACATTTGGAGAAAGGATAAACCATGTCCCACCGACATGTCCATATGTAACAACCGACAGATGCCTATATGCATCTCTCACTAGAGTAAACATGTACAAGGAAAGGATGAACCACATCCTGTACATAGCGAACCATAGGGAAAGGTGTGAACCACATCCCATAGTTGCGTATAGCTACAAAAAGTACCCCAGCCCCCCAGGAGCTCCCAAAGCTCAATGTTCAGTCGAGACCCTCATAGTACAACTCCCAACCTCTCTTTGAAGTAAAATAAACTTGACCTTACCAAGAGGCTTTGTGAGGATGTCTTGCACATTCATCTTGAAATGATGGAGCTTGATTGCTCCTTGTAGTACCATATCCCAAGTAAAGTGGCACCTAATGCCAAGATGTTGTAAGCAGTCGTGAAACATGGTTTCTGTGAAAGATGAATAACAATATACAATGTTGGTTACTTGCACGTGCTCACATGGCTCATTGAAGAGGTTCTTCAGCCCCCTGGCTTCATAATAATAAGGCATGCATGTTTCTTTATACATCAGCCTCAATGGTTCTTCCAGACTTCAGTCCTTGATTCATCTATGAAATAAAGGCGAATCCCAAGAGATATAGTACCTAAATTCACCATATTGCCAGTCCAACAATTTCCGGCAGTGTACTTTAGACCATGGATAATAGAATCACAGAGATATCTCAATAAGTAGCTATCCAATATGGGGCTTATCCATATATTTACTCAGAGTCTTAATAGTGAGGCAAAAACACTAGGTATCCCACAAGATATACATATGCAGACCAACAACTTCTCCATCTCATTAGACCTTTAGGTGCAGGGAATAATGCATCAAGGCTAGGTCTTCCATCTTGACTTTAAAAGTCAACTCCCTCTTACATTAATAAATGAGAGGGTAATCAACTAGACATCATCAATAGCTGCATCTTTACAATCCAATCAACATGGCTCATCCATAACTCCCTCTGAATATAGGGAACGTGACCTTGCCAAAACATAATCATCGAGCCTCGTGTGACCTATCCCTTTTCCAGCTATAGACCCTTAGGTCCATGTGCCAAAGTTATCAATCATAATCATGCAGGTTCCATGCAACCTCTCAAATAACAAGGATATATCAAGACATCATCAGAGTCATCATAATCATAATCAGCTGCCATGACTTGCCTTCATCAATAAACATCGGGCAAGAAGAGTTATTAGGTCATATTGCTAGGGATTTTATAGCTCCCTTTGAAGCCTTGCTTCACGTGATCATCTAGCTTTAATCTCATGCAAGGGATGAGACTTTCCACAAGGCAACTGCAAAAACAAACTTCTAGGAAGATTGCTTCAAATCAGAGAGTAAACTTTGAAGAATCATCATGGTCCTTCTTCAACCAGAGTGAAGAAATCCTCCCATGAGATCATCCCAAAACAACTGCATTATCTTTCATTGCTAGATGACAGCAACCAACACATTAAATCACTGAATCCATGATGAGGAGGGGTCCTTCACATCTAGGCATCCATATTCATAAGGCTGCCCTTCATAAGATCCTGGCTCACTGCATCAAAGTGCCTAATGACCCAATCAAGATGTCAAAATCAGGGTCCTCACAGTTCCGTCTACTCATCATGCTTTTCCATGACAAAGGATCTACCATGCACATCCTTCTTCCAATGCTTTCTTCGTGAGGCACTTGGAATAGCCATAGACAAGCACTACCAAGCATAGACAAGCACTACCAAGCACAATATGTGATAATAAAAGCATGAAATCAAGTCATCATCAATCATTGTGAGGGATTATCATATAAGCCCTAGATACTTCACAAGCCCTAGAAATCATGATGTAGGGATTATGAGGGAACAAGCAACATGGGATTAGGGTTTTTGTTTCTCTTCACTAGGGTTTCTTATGAATCAACTAGGGTTAGCAATCAATAGCAACAATCCCTAGAACCATATAAGGTATAAACCCTAAATCATTTCTTAATAAATTGCATACCTTTGTACTTCATGATTATAAGCGCTGCTTGCAAGTTCCTGCACTAGGATGCCATGCTTCTTCTAACTGTTCTTCAAGTGTGATGCACCCCTTATCAAAGTAAAATATGCTGCAATTTCTTTTGCTGAGAGATTCCTGTAGCTTCTTTATAGTAGATAACCTTTCAAAAAATGACAATCAAGCTTTCCAGAGTTTATATCTGTCGTGTTCACAACTTCGTTTGTAAATAAGACTGTAAAACTGTCATCAATTTATAGGGACTGCAACATATTACCACTGCTACTGGACTATAACGATATCATACATAATGCTGGACCATAAATGATGCTGAGTTGTATAAGAGATAGCCTATGTTGCACTGGTTTTGGGGACAGGGGAACGAGTCCCCAAAACGTCTAGAGCGCACCCCCAAATTTTTAGGGGACGGGGTTGGGCACGACAATATATATATATATATATATATATATATATATATATATATAGATATAAACATTTTTAGTTGTTTCAAGCTAGTATTATGCACAACCCTTACACTCGCCAATTAAAATCTCAAACAATTTGAAAAGGGGTTGAGTGACATTCCATTATTGGCCACTAGACATGAGCTTTAGCTTTAGGAAACTTAAGTGTAACTACTTTAAATTTGTAATAAGGTCCATGAACAATCTATCAAGGAGAATTGTCTTTATATTAGTTTATTTCCCCTCATATTTCTTGTTAATGATGACTATGTTAAACACAAAAGACATTCCCTTTTCAATAGGTTTTGCAAACTTTTATAGCTGTGTTGAAAACCACTATAAAATAATTTGATTTTCTAATGATATTAAATTCATATTTCAGATTAAGAAGGGGATTGAATATGAATTTATTTAAACATATAGTACTCAATCCTATTCACAACTATTTGATTGTTTTCACAATGCTTGGGGTTGGGATGATGGAAGCACTGAACTTTGAATGAGTCCTCTAAACCCATATACAATATGTAAAAGCTGAGATGATCCTTGGAAAGAACAAGAAAAATAACCACAAGAATCATCCTTTTAAAACATTGTATTTTCTGTTTTCTTGACATGGAGGTGCTTTTTGTAATTTTACCATTGAAAATTCAATATCTAAATTACTAGAAATCCAAAATGAAACCCATCATACAAAACCCATGTTTTGAGTTGCAACTTGTACAAAAAAATTAGATTCAATGCATTCCAAAAAAAATGAATGGGAAAAATGATCATATTGTTCAATCATAAATGTCCATGATTGTCAAATTGAAGCTCTGTGCTGGATTATCCCTAAAACCTTTCCAAAACATCCCTGAAATCTGCCCAAAAAATCCTTGAAATCTGTCTGGAACATCTTGGGGACAGCTAGCAAGTCCCCAAGTCCCCAGTGGAGTCCCCAACAGTTTGGGGACGTTTCCTAAGGATCCAAAAGTCCACAGAACGCGGGGACGCAGGGTATGTGAGTATTTTTGGGGGGGGATGGGTCTCCGTGCAACATAGGAGATAGCATGCATGTTGAGATGCCATACACAGAGTAGCACCACACATAGCAGAACTGATGCCACATATAGCAGTGAGATAACCAAGAATCTTCACTGCACAGGGTTCCGCTTCTCTTGATATGGCCTTCTTGCTTTAGACAGTTTCTTCAAAAAGTGTTGCCATCTTTTATGATAGCTTCAAGTCTACAAGCTTCCAGGGAGACCATTCCTTCTCAAGAGATCTTTTGCCAAAGTTGGCTGCTGATAGAATCTCTGCTCTGCTACTAGACATTTTATGGATCTCAAAACTTCCTATTTCAGGAGACAGTTCCCACTGCCTGAATTATCTTTAGACTAAGACCAAATTTGAGCTTATTGATCTTTTGGATAGGAACTATGTGTGCCAAGAGAAGAACACCTTGAATGCTTTTCATTTAAAACTTGAGACCTTTCTAGCTGGAACAAAAAAAAAATTGATTGAAGAAGGGTCCTGCTGGATTGGGGCTAACACTGAGATATCCCAATAGCTTGAGGACAGGCGTCACAAGTCGGCTCCTTGTCACACTGTTAGAATGCTTTCAACAAGTCAGCTTCAAGGATGACTGAGCATACTCGGATTGTGTATGCATATGTGGCTCAAGGCTGAGTCACAAATTCTTGGCCTCTTCACAGATTTACAGTGCTGCAAATTTTCATTTTGATTAATTCTCTTCAGGACAGACCTAGTAGCTTGTATTAGGTCTCTTTATGGGTCTTGGCCTTCTTTAGGATGACTGTAGGTACTCTTTCACATAATACTTATGCCCAGTATTTGATGAAGGAGCCTTGGTTTCATGAATAAAATTTTAAATCAAACCCTCTGAAATATATTCTGACCTAGAATTTGGTACCAGATATTTGGTTCATCTTTCAGCTTATAAGGCTTTCCGAGAACTTGGACTTGGTTGCTTGCAACTTTGAAAATTTTCCCAAACAGAAATTCGGTTAATGTATTTTCAGTGCTTTTGAAATTTGGATCTCTGAGGAAACTCAGAGAATTTGTTCCTCTTAAATTGAGATTTCAGACCTCTTATGCTATGCCCAGGACTGCGATTTCTTAGTCAAGAAACTCGACTTTGTGTGGGCTATTAGATTATCCCCTCGATCCTCCAGATCAGGGTTTATACCCCTCAAAATTCCACGCTCTCCTTAGTTAAGATTTCAGCCTAGTCACAGTGACTATGTCTTGAGATTGTGCCCAGATTTTGACTTAACCCCATACAGAGCTTGGTCGTAGGTATGCCTCTGACTTTTGATGTGATGGATCCTAATCTTTAGTGATCCTCTTTCCTTGCTAGGGTCAGCCGCTTAAATTTTTGCAGTAAGAGTTTGTAGGTCAGCCTTCATAATTCAATACTTCATGCTGTCTGATCTTTGAAGAGGAAGGAGGCCATGGAGACTTGTCAACACTTCTTAGTGATTTCTTTCTCTCTTGCTTGGGCTTGTCCTCTCTTGAGCTCTGATACCATGTTAATTTTAGGTTAACATGTTCTTTGCTTAGGAAAATTACTTCACTATTCCATATTAGCCCATCTATCAATCCATTAGCAATCACATGAATCATTATCATATTGACAGTAATTGAAGAAAGAACATAAACAATAAATGTAGAAGACAAGCCAAGACAAGAGGAAACAAGAATATGGCTCAAGCCAGGGAAAAACCCCAAGATGGGGAAAACCCTTGATCAATTATTCTTATTATTAATATCAAATGTTCAGCAGAGAGAGAGAGTACAATAATATAAGTCAAAATTGACTTGTTAAATCATTGCCCAAAACTGCCTTGTAAAGTCTTCAATTCTGATTGATGTAGCTTGCTGCCTGGTTAGGGCTCCTAATAGCCACTGTCAAACTCTTCCAAATAATTCCCATGGTCTCTCAACGACTGCGACTCTCCTTCCTAGACAATCTGCTTTAACATACCTTAAATCTCCTCTGATCTGGGTCTGCTTCTCTGTTTTTAGGATCCGGTGACCTGGTTAGGGCTAAGCACCAGCCCTTTAGCCCTCTTCCACTGCTCCAAAACACCTCTATAAGCTGCGGCCAACCCCCAACCAAGGTTTGCGCTATATATTGCTGATCTGGGCTAATACCAGCGCTAAATCAGACCTGCGACTCCTCCTTTAGCTAAGGTATGAAGCTCGACCTTCATATAACCCTTAATACAGGCCCGCGGCTCCTGGATCAGTTACCTGCCCACACAAAACAACCTTCAAACAATGCCCAGAATTACACTTAAGCACGGTGGCTGCCTTCTGCTCCTACTTGCCCCCCTGAAAGAGACATAACAAACCTCAAATGATCCTCTTCCCAACCTTGGCCTTCCTCCTAGAGCTGCGGCTTACCTCAGATTGATGTAAGGCTATGAAAGATGCTCATAGAATGTGACAAATAAAGTTCGAGGCCATTTTTATTTATACAAATTGTTGAGGGTAAAGAGACATGACGCTTGGGCTTCATTAGCCTACATGATGGTGTAGCCGACCTTGAGAACTTGCACATGTGTGGGATTTAATTCAAAAACACATTTCTCCTTGTCCAAATTTAGTGATCTTTAGGTTGATTTTGGTCCTCTTGAAAAGAGGAATACAATGCAATGATTATATCCATTAGATGAGCTGTCCAAAATGGAATTTAGCCCTAGTTGCCAATTTTATTAATTTGGAAACTGAGTTCAAGATGAAGGGCATTGACATGATGCATTACTTCTTGGGGTTATAGGTTTGGAAAATACCGATTGGACATTTTCCTTAGACAGGGGAAGTATGCAGTTGGGATCTTGAAGTGATTTTGCATGGAAGATTGCAAGCGTATGGTCACATCTATGATCACCAATCTGAAGAAGGTGAAGACTTCAAATTTAGCTTTGGTGGATCCCACATTGTATTTGGTCAACACTAGGCTAGATATATGCGTTGTAGTGAACACCTTGAGTCAATTCATGGCAGAGCCATGGCAAGAGCATTTGCTAGCAGCAAAACACGTGCTTAGATATGTGAGGAGTACACTAGAATATGGTTTCAGGTGTGTTGGAGATGATGAAGTGAAGTTGCAAGGTTATACAGACTCAAATTGGGCAGACAATGCGATAGAAAGTAAGAACACCTTAGGGTGTTTCTTTATTTTGGGACCAACAATGATAGGCTAGTTCTACAAGAAGCAAACATTTGTGGCACTTAGTTCAACATAGTAGAGTATGTGACAACAAGTATGAGTTGTGAGGTCATTTTCCTTCATAAGTTACTTGTAGGGTCGTTTGATCAGGAGTTGGATCATCCAATGATATATTGTGATAACCAGAGTTGTATTAATTATGTGAGGATCCAATGTTCCATGTTAGGTCCAAGCACATAGAGATCATGTGCCACTTCAGTCGAGATAGGATTCAGAAGGGAGCAGTGAAGCTCCATTATATCTCCACAAATCAACTAGTTGCAAATATTCTGACCAAGCCATTAGCCAAAGGGATGTTTGAGGTCTTTGGAGACATACTTGGATTGGTGAAAAATTCCTTCCTTACTAAGTGGGAGTGTTGATCTTTGTAACTTAGGTAGGAATTTCCACATAGGTTTTGTGTCAAACATGCATGAAGTTGTTTGAAGTCCTTTTAATCTTTGTAACTCACTTTATTAAAGTTAAATTTATCAAAGTGAAGAGCCTTTCAATTTTAAGTTATGAAAAGTATAATAAAGTTTAATTTAGTTACACTAGCAAGAGAAGAAGTTCTACTAGGCAAAGGTAGTAAAGAGATTGGAGTCATTTATCAAATTCAAATGATCGGGGGCATCCTCCTCTTCAACTTGATTATGAGGGCACTTGTCTTTAGTGTGGAAATTATTACATTGTTGACAATAAGGAAAAACCTCTTGATTTATCATATTAGTAGGGCCAAGAGTGTTAGATACAGTCTATTGAGGGGAACTCCTTCCACCACTTGGGTTTTGATTCCTTCTAGGGGCCTTATCATTGTTAAATTGAGGTTTGGGAGGATAATTAGGATGTGAGCCTCTCTCCTTGTCTAAGATGGTCAATCTATTCATTGTAGCAAGTTGTCCTTACATCAACTCATTAGTGACCTTATCAAAAATTTGGAAAAAAGGCTTGCAAGGTGGGGTCAAATTGTGTAGATGGCGTAGACTTGACCTCAACCTTTGCTCTATGATAAGATATCAAGTCAATATTAGATGTGGTTAAATTATGCTTAATGGTTATAGCATAAGCTTGGGCTTTCGCAATGGTTGTAGGCTCCTTATCTTTCAAGGTATAAGAAACATATCGAGTAAGGGAATCAATATAGAGTGCAAGGATAGTTTGATCAATACTCTTATAGAGTAAAGGAACATCCTTGAGTAACTTATCAAACCTTTGGGAAAAATCATTGTCCATTTTCTTAGCTTCCTAGAACTTGCCTAGCAATCGCAAACCATCTTTGATTGAATGCCTTATGGAATTGGTATCAATATTTGGTTCCTTCTGCAAGGAAATATAGGTGCTAATCTTTAGCATTATCCTCTAAGGGAAAATAATCTCATGACTACATCCTCATCTTGGATGTCTCTCTCCAACAACTTGCCTGTAAAACTAATGAATGTGTTGCTCAACAATGAGTGTATCATTCCCATTGAACTTGGGCCACCACTCCTCATACTTGTTGTTAATTTTCACACTGCTCTATGTTGCTTCAATTACTTTAGCCCAATTTGATTCTTCAATTAGCAATCTTTCAACAATAATTAATATTTCCAATCAGCCTTAATTGAAGATAGAATAGTAAATGTAATGACCAAGGAGATAATCAACACATCAACAAGAGACACTAGAATTGGTCAAAGACCAGGGAAATACCCACTATGTGGAAAACCCTTTGAAATTATTCTTCTTATTAGATTGTCATAAAATGTTCAGCAGAGAGTACAATGTGCCCAATACAAAATTAACCCAACAACATTCAGAAATATGTCCCTAGCATCAATCTAGATCAGAGTTAACTTGTCCTTCCTTCGGTCAACTGCGTTCAACTGTTGTCAGATGTCAAAATCCAACCCTAGAGCTCAACCACATGGAGGAAGAGGTATGCGTGCGGTTGAGAGCTTCCGACCACACAGATGATCTTGCCAGCGTGCAGTTGTAGCCGAAATTGCCTGTGTCAAGCCTGTTGTTGTAGCCCAAAATCCTAGAACACGTGCGAGCTTCGAACCCTTAATCTTGAACCTGTACGGACCAAATTTCTTGACCCAGCCTTAGACCTGTCTGAACCGAACAATGAAGAATAGAAGAAGATGCTTAGTGATTGCCCAAATGAGCTTGAGGTCACTTGTATTTATAGGCTTCCAAGGGTGTCCATTTTCTTGTTAGGGTCGGCATATCCATGAGCACATGTGGGATTTTCTTCAAAAGTACACTTTCCCTTGTCCAAACTGAGCGCTTCAATAGTCAAAATTGGTCTTCTCAAAAAGAGGAATCTCATCCCATGATTGGAATTTACTCTCGCTCAGCTAGGGAGAAATTCCAACTGCATCATGTAATCATCGCAAGTACCTTCTCATCATATCATATCCCATCTTTGCTTGACTCTATCTGCTGAAACATTCTCGAATCTAAAGAAGAAGAATCATAGGGGAGCTTCAGCTTCCACCCTCTTATCCATCGGGGAGCCATTGCTACCACCTGGAATCATTACCAATAGGGAGCCAATGCTACGACCCGGGAAACCTCTGCCAGTGGGGAGCCAATGCTACAACCCAGGAAACCTTTGCCAATAGGGAACCAATGCTACAACCCGGGAAACCTCTGCCAGTGGGGAGCCAATGTTACAACCCGGGAAACCTCTGCGAGCGAGGCGCCAATGCTACGACTCGAGAAAACTCTGCCAACCTTCCCAACATGACCCTGAAGAGTCAAGTGGTAGAACACCTGCATCTCTAGCTTGAGCGGGATGCCACTTACCATAAATAGTAAGGATTGCGCCTAACTCAAGCAGCCAACACCCATTGGCCAAATGGGTGGGAAAGACAGATGCCAACTGGGGTATACTTTGCATAGACCAAGATAAGGGAGGAACATCTCTGACCCTATGGGTGACAGATAGGGGTGATACCCTATTTTCTAGAGACCCCTCAACCCTAGGAGCCCTACATCTCAATTCCTCACCCTGGGAGCTCAGACAGGGGGGAAGAGTCGGCTCAGTGTCCTCGATCAGCTCGGACCCTTGCTCGGAAGGGTCACATCAATCCATGCTGCAATCTACTCATCAGTCGAAGTATGACGGAATCTAGCTTGTCCATATAGACTCATATCTCTGTAAGTATATCTCAGACCATAATCCTTCTTATGCTTGATCATTAGAGGCCTGCTACCTGTCAGGAATTAATCATCAATATATAAAATCAAAGTCAAAGTCATACCTTGGACCAGATTGCTTCTTGTGATATCAAGCTTCACCAAGTAACTGTCAATACGGGCATAGGCTTGGGGTGCTTGCTTCAAACTACTAATGAGAGACTTGTTGTCCTGTACATCAAACCTTTGAGATTGTTCGACACATACTTCCTCCTTGTACCTTTCAAAGCTAATATCCCAAACATCTTTCTTCATAATCGAGTCTTCGGTCACAGTATCTGTCCAAACCTATTCTCTCACTGCTCCATTATCCTACTTGAAATTATAATCGGACTTGATCCTGTTAGAGGGGAATGGTCCCCTAGACTTCCTTTTATTTCGGTGCCATATCTCACTTTGATGATTGGAGTCGTGGATCTTTGCTAGAAGAGGTCTTCCAATGACTCTATATACTCCTCCCACTCTAGATCCCGAAGTAAAGGCATCTTTCATGCGGGATCCCTTCGGCCAGGAGAGGACGTTTCCATTAATGAAGGCTATTCTCATACCTTTATCTTCCAAGGAAGAAATAGGTACCAGGTTCTTCTTTAATTTCGGAACATACATTACTTCATGAAGAATAATAGATTTTCCATAGTCTAAATCAAATTTGACAGTACCAAAGCCCATCACTGAATATGTAAAGTTGTCCCCAAGAATAATCTTCAAACCTGTCTCCCTCAACCAAATTTGAGAGAACTTCCTTATACCTGGTGAGGTGTCTAGAAGCCCTGTTGACCACTACGTGTCAACTACCCATAGTAGTACACCCCCTTTTTTGCAAAAGGGATAGCGCTTGATTGACGTGTCCATGCCATTCGACTGCCATCATCAACCCGATCATGTTATGTGGTAAACTCAGTCTGCATGTGTAAATTGTAAATGATCTTAGCAGATTTGAGTCATTTATGTAAATTGCCTAGGCAAACCTAATTTTCTAGTGATAATCTACGTTCCGGAAGGTTTTTTGTCTCACCGATCCATGATCGGCAGAGTTTTCCTTCAGCCTAACCCCAAAGCCGGAATGGATTTTGTCACTAGAATCTTAGGGGAATCTTAGTGTGCTTCAAGTACATAAAGTAATTTGGAGATAATTCTAACTATTTGGTTAGGTTATTACAAATTCCTTGATCTGCTAGATTATGTTTGTGTCGCAAGACTGGGTGGTCTATGAGGGTCTATGTCAAATGGGTTTTCCCCCTTGAGATGTAAAATTGTAAAAGTCATGATGTAAAGTGTCTTGAGAGTTAGAAAATGTTTTATCCCCTCATAAGTCCTAGGTCCTAGGTGATTTTTCCAAAGGCTAACTTCGAAGATCCAATAGAAATAATAAAAAAGAAAAATTAAAATTAAAATTAAAAAATAAAATAAAATAATAAAATAAGTTAAAATTTTGAGAAAATAAATAAAAAATTTAAATTTTTAATATATTAAAATGCATTTAAAAATTTCGACAGATGGTCGAGATCATTTTGACATGGATCACTCGAACTAGCCGTTAGGAAATTTTCCTTTAAATAGGGTGTCAGGGGTCATTTGAGAGGGATTTGATCTGAGAGTTGTGTGCTAAAGAAAGCTCTCTTGTAGTCATTTTTGAGCAATAAAGAAAGACTTTGGGGTTGAAAATCTTGCTGGTGTTACTCTTCTGGAAATGTTGTAAGATGTTTTATTTTTCTACATAAATTTAGTTTCAGCCATTGATGATAGCTTGATGAAGATTGATTTAGGCACAGGTATCTTGTCTGATCTCTGGGGTTTGAATGATAGTTTAATTTCTGAAATATAATGGCAGGTATCTCCATTTGATCTGAATTTCACTGTTGTTTTCTCTCTTTATGTTAATGGTTGATTCAAGCTGTACAGGATATCCTTAATTTTGAGTTTACCGGGCATTAGGGGAAGTTCTCGGCTAAACCAGCCAACTCCTAGATTGCATTTTCTGAAAGAGCCCAGCTAGTTTTAATCCCAGGCTTATCATTAGAATTTTTGTTGCAGATGCATGAAGGGTTTTCTAAAGCACCTCACATTAAATTTAAAATTCTGAAAATATTTCTGTGCCATACCGACAGATCTGGCTATTTAGAGCCTTTAATCTGTAATTACTGTAATTATTTAGCTGGTTTTCTGTTAGGGTTTTAGGTTTCTTCCTTGCACATTTTATTTCTGGGTGTTTGGTTTTTCGTAGGTTGCAGGTTGGAAGAAAACATTTATTCTGAAGCCAGATCTAGGCCCTGGAGGGTAAGATTTGGCCTCAGGTTCAGTTCTGACAGGAATATTTGCTTCAGAAACAGTTCTTGCAAGTGTACGTTTCTGTTGTTTGGGGGTTTAGAAATCCGGAAATTTTTTATAAGGGTTCACAGGTTTTTTTCTGGAGAATTTCTTCATGCACGGCTGCATCAACTTGCTGCCACCTGCCATCACTGTCTCAGTTTTTCCTATTCACGCTGCCTCGGTTCCGCTCCAACCTGCAAAACAATCTTCCACAGGCAAAACCGTTCTGCGTCTTCCTTCCAAAGTCCATCCTCTTCACGCTGCCCATACTATTAATCTGCCCTGTTTTGCACGCAGTCTCCATCAATCTCCACACAGCTATTCATTCTCTCTCCGCAAACCCCTCATCATCGAACCGCTGATGCTCCATGCCTCTGTCTGCTATTCTTTCATCCCCATTTACATCTCTTCATCCACTCTCTCTATCCCTGCGTCCATTCTTCAGCTCCCACCATATCACGCTGTTGTCATTGCAGCTCCACGCTGCCTCAAACCTACAAAAAACCTGCGTGAAACCCTTCCTCCATCTGCGCGAATCCCTTGCAGTTTGTTCCTGCAATCTTCTCTACGTCCAACCGGTGTGCTGCCCCTGCCATACCTGCGTTCCTCCATTGGCCTCACCTGCAAACTCAATCTGCAGCTCCACGCCCTTTCCACGCATACCTCAGCTTCCTGACCTGCTTGATCCGCAGCTCCCTTGCCCTGCCCATCGCACTTGCAAACACATCAAGCAGTAAAAAGAAAAAAAAATCATTTTTTGGTAAGTCGTATGAAGTGAGGTTAGCATATTAGCGTTCCATCGATTGTAGACGTTTAGCGTAGGTGGTATTTTAGGTTTTAGTTTCATTTTTAGTTCAGATGCTTTTGTTTATTTTGAAATAAAAATTAAAAAATAAGTATCTTTTTGTATAGTTTAGTTTTAGATTTTAGAATTAAATTTTTAGTATAGATTTTAATTTTAATTCGATTTCTTTTTTTTATTTAGTTTATAAGGTTAGTGCATGAATATAATTTTTTAACTCAGGATAGTTTTGTTTTATTTTTTATTTCATTCATAAAAAATAAAAAATTTCATAAAATAAAAAAGTTAAGGGTTAGTCTTCAGGATTTATTTAGATTTAAATTTTATTTATTTAAGCTTTAGTTTTGTTCTATTTTATTCTTAAAAAAAAAATACAAAAAAAGTTTTAAATTTTAGATTTAATGGGTTCATATGTTGCTTTGATTTTTTAGATTTATTTGATTTTAGGATTTAGTTTTAATAATTTTAAATTTCATTTAGTTCAGCTTTTTGCTTAGTTTAGTTCTGTTTTCTGTAAAAATATAAAAATATAAAAAATAAAAAATATTTTTTTTTTGAAAAAATTAACTAAAAACAAATCATTTTTTTTGGTGTCTTTTGTTCCACTTCTCTATAGTTAAATGCACTTAAATATTTATTTAAAGTTAGCTATATGAAGGTGGCAATTAGTAAGCATCTAAATTGTATGGTTGTTCAAAGCATTCAATCTTTAGAAATTTAATTGCTGGAATGTTATTAAGGCATTGTGCATTTATTGATTATCTCGCATTTGGTAAAATTAATCTTTGCTTGGGTGATCTAATGATAAATGATTGTTTTACAAGGTTCATATTTCTGCAACATTTAATAAATAATCATTTAATCATTAACTCCTTAAGGCACTGGTACATTAATTTCTAAAATCAATCAGGTGTTAAGTTGCCTTGCTGTGTCTCCCAACACAACTGGTTCACAGTTGGTCTTCCTTTATCCCATAGGGTCTACCCCCCTTAGCCTCGGGAGACGGCTTAAACAGAGAGATCGGGGATCAGGGTGACAACCCCCGGTCTGAGTGTTGTCGCGCTGCCCAGAAAATCTGTGCGACAACAAGCCCCACTATCAACCGACCAGCTATTTTATGAATCTAGAGGAGAAGAACTAGAGAGGTCTGAAATAAGAATGAATTCAGATTGGCTAGTAGCGATGTTACCTTCATACCTAGAGTCTCTTGACTTCTTTTGAGGACGAGGACATTCTTCACGATCATCCGAAGTATGTCTTCTGCTTCGATCATCTTGCCTTCTTTTATCATCACTTCTTCTTTGATCATTACTTCTTCTTCTATCATCATACCTGCTGTTGTAGTAGCTTCAATCAGATTTTGGAGAATCTCTCTTCTTCTGACAGTCTCGGGCATAGTGACCACACTTGTGACAATTGAAACATTCAACATCCCTTAATCTTGTATAAGAGTCTCTTGAATCGAGAGAGGACCTTTTTGAATAAGATGTTCTTCCTTTTCCCCTCTTCTTCTTATCTTGAGTAGCAAATGCAGTGGGTTCTTCTTCTCCATGCTTATGAATTCTCCCCCTTGAAGTCATCCTGGATTCTTCTTGAGTGAGCTTTCCAACAAGTTCATCAAATGATGGAAAACTGTTGTTATTGCTAATGGCAGTAATGGATGTTTCACAAACAAAAGGGAGACCTCTAAGAGTCACAATTACCAATTCCCTGTCGTCTACAGTTTCTCCAACCCTCTGCAATTGATATTTAAGACAAGAGATCCTCATGATATACGATTGCATAGTCTCTCCTTTATTCATATTCATGTCTTTTAGTTGATCTTTCAAGGTGATGATTTCATTCAAATTGTTGGCTTCATACATGCCAACCAACTTATCATACATATCCTTAGACGTATTCAAATTCCCAACACAAGCAAATAAATGATCTTCTAAACCATCAACAATTAATTTGTTTTGCTTTAAACTCACTTTTCTTGTGCTTGTTCTTGGCAGCAACGGAAGCATTCTCCGGAGGCTCAGGTACTTCTCTTTGAATGTATTCCAAAAATATCATTGTTATCATCTATGATCTCCAACTTGATCTTCTAAGCGGCAAAGTTAGATGAGTCACCCAACTTTTCATGTTCCTCGAAGAAAGAGGAAAACATCTTGACTTGATTAGATAGGTTCCTTCAACTTTCTGAAGATGATTTCTTCTTGTCTCCTTATGGGCTGGTCCTTCACCTTAGCTTTGATACCATGTTAAATTTCACACTACTCTATGTTGTTTCAATTACTTTAGCCCAATTCAATTTTTCAATTAACAATCTTTTAAAAATAATTAATATTTCCAATCAACGGTAATTCAATATAGAACAACAAATGCAATGACAAAGGAGACAATCAACACATCAACTGTGAAAATTTCATCTATTGCAACAACTAGAAATTATTCTCGTAACTGTAAATTAAATTATGCAGTTTATTTGCTACGACAAACAATGAATAAAATCACAACTGCAATTTTCACCATAAAAATATTGCGGAAAATAAAATATTAGAAGCTGAGAAATTCTAGCACACATAAGAATTTTGACAGTTATTTTTGGACAGTTGTCTATAGAATGATCCAATGTGGGAAAATTGGTGCAGGAGATGAGGGTTTTATTATTATTCTTCAGCAACAATTCTGACTACAATAATTTAGATGCTCTACTGGCAATCTAATATGAGGAAAACACTTCCAAAATTATTGTGAGAATTTTCTCTCGCCCCACAACTAATTCTTGCACCGAAATTGCCTCCCTAGCCACAAGTTGAATCTTTTGTGTCACACTCTACGCAATGCTTACGCAAAACCTCTGGGGATTTCGGCCTTCCTCTCACTACCTCTTCCTAGGACTGGAATATTTCCTCCTGGAATGCTGCTAACCTCCTCTATCGCCTTCTACTCACCCTGTGGCTTTATCTTCTCTGCTGAATCTCTACCACTAAGAAAATCGAACTGTCTGGGCAACTAAGTATTTGCATTGGTGTATTCTCCATCACCACATCGGTCCCTTCTTATATCTTCCAGTTGGGACTCCAACGACTAAGATTAAATCTTAATCAATGGCTCAGATGATTTCTGGATCGATCTGTACGAGTTTATAGATGTTTCTCACCTTATCTCAATTAATACTGATTAATTAACCATATTCCCTAACTTTAGACTTGGGAAATATTTAAAAAATGGCTAATAATCTAATTGAGACACTTCTAGGTGGAAGTTCCAGAAATGATTTTTGGGTTTTGGAGATGTCATGTATTCTAACCTCCACCAAATTTCGTGTCTAGAACACATCCAATGTTACAAAAAACTAACATCAACAAGAGACACTAGAATTGGTCAAAGACTAGGGAAAAACACACTACGGGGAGAACCCTTTGAAATTCTTCTTCTTATTAGATTGTCATAAAATGTTCAACATAGAGTACAATGAGCCTAATACAAAATCATCTGAAAAAATTAACTTGACAAGATTCGGGAATATGTTCCCAACACCATTCCAGATCAGAATTAACTTGTCCTGCCTTCAGTGAACTACGGTCAAATGTGAAAATCCAACCCTAGAGCTCAAACACATGGAGGAAGAGGTACGTGTGCGGTTGATACCTTCCAACCGCACGAACGAGCCTACTAGCTTGCGGTTGTAGCCGAAAATTACTTGTGTCAAGCCTGCATTGTAGCCAAAAATTCTCTATGTCAAGCGTGCATTTATAGCCCAAAACCATAGAACATGTGTGAGCTTCAGACCCTGTAATCTCGGACCTGTACGAACCAAATTTCTAGATCCAACCTCAGACTTGTGTGAACCAAACAATGAAGAAGAGAAAAAGAAGATGGTTAGTGATTGTCCAAATGAGCTTGAGGTCACTTGTATTTGTAGGCTTCTAAGGGTGTCCATTTTCTTGTTAGGGTCGACCTGTCCATATGTGCACATGTGGGATTTTCTTCAAAAGTACACTTTCCCTTATCCAATTTGAGCGCTTCAATAGTCAAAATTGGCCCTCTCAAAAAGAGGAATCTCGTCCCATGGTTGGAATTTGTCACTAGGCTGCCAAAAATTAACACTTGTCAGGAAATTTGTGAGGGTATTCTTGAATGGCATTGTATCAAAGGGTTTATAGACATTATGTAATGTCGCCAATTTTTGCATTATCTTGTGATGAAATTAGGAGGACTTTCCAGAGCTTATGTTAGCAAGGTCAGAGGAGCTAGATTACATTATTGGTGGGCCCAGAGGTTTTTGAGGAGGTTTACAAGGTCTGATTGAGATCACATGCCATATTTCATCATTAGAATCTGTTGTCGCTCAGATTGTACAGGCACCGCGACAACCACTATGGGTGGGGGATGTCACTCTGATCCCCGCCCACTCCGTTCTAGCTATCTCCCAACAATAGGCTATTGGGGGTAGTCCCTGTGGAAATGAGGTGAAGGAAACAAGTTGGGAACCAACCTGTTTTGGAGACATGGATAAGTGGCCTAACTACTTGTGTTAAATTTAGGAAGATTAATGATTAGATTAGATTTTAAGCATGAGACAGTGCCTTATGGAGTCACAATTCGTGCTTAATGTAAATTAATGCCAAGTAAGCGGATGGACACCTGTTGTTTGATATGATAGACTAACCTATACGGGATGCAAGTACTAAGAGCTAGGTGGGATGCAAAAATGTTGGTAAATTTTAGATTAAATGCCTATTTTAAGTTGACCTCTGTCTTAACTCTTTTGAGAAACAATCTGCAGAGTAGGTTGTGGGTTGGAAGCCAACGGGAAGTAGGCAAAGGCCTGATTAAGGATACCTCCCCTGTGTTCCAACCACCTAGTGCCTCCAGCGCTGCAGACACTATGGCTTTAATGACTACAAGGTCATTTTGTTAACCACTAAGAAGGGATGAATCACTTAAGCTAATCAGAAAAGGGTTTCCCTAGGAGTCTATCAATCTATCTTATGCTAGGAGGTAAGTTTTTAGTGCAAGCTAGATCCTAGAATGCTCGTGCAAATATGATGAGTGAAATTACTTGAGTTAAGATCTAAGAAATCGGATTTGTGCCTAGGCCCCCTCGTGTCTCGAATCGAGCGAATCAAACACGATTCGGTGGGACGCATGTGCTTTCGATCGTGTCCCATTGGTACACAATCGTGTCTTGATCGTGTCTCGATTTTTGGATTGTTGTGTGGCTATGTTGCAGGAAACGTTGCTCCCGGGTCCGTTTCAGCATGAAAATGCGGAAACGCGTACCGTATGGCCTGGAAACGAGTTTCCGACCTGGGGAAACATGGCCATTACGGCCGGAAATGAGTTTCCAGGCCGTACGACGGAGTTTCCAATTCATATTGCGATTTTTCTTTTATTTTGTTTTTTCAGTTCTAATATTTTATTGGGTGAATAAAATATCTTGTGAATGCTTTTAGATGCCTCTCTCAAATTATAAAAAGACTCTCGCCTCATTCCCTCATCACACAATTGAGCAAGTCATTTCTCTTGGAGACGGACGATTTTAGCAAAGGAGAAAAGAGGAAGAGAGCAGTGGTCTTTTGTCTTTATAGTTCTTGCAGCATCATAGTATTTATTGTACATGCAGCCTCGTATATATAATAAAGACAGATTTTGAGATTTGGATATATAATAAAGGTTGATTTTGGATATTCCGATATTGCTATTTTCATTATGTGATCATTCATGAGTAAATGTGATGTAAATTTAATCATAATGTTTAAACTTTAAATGTAATAAATTATAATGTATCATGTATGCTTTATATTGCACATAACATTTCTTAAATGTCCTAAATTCTAATATATATATATATATATATATATATATATATATATCGCATTTCCCTGTTTCCAAAATTTGGGGGGTTCATGTTTCGTACCTGTGCCCGTTTTGGAAACTCATACCCATTTCCCCGTTTCGTGCAACTTAGCCGTGCGGCCATAAAAGGTGGATCTGGGCCATTCTAACATCACATTTCTCATTTTCTCTTGTTGTGGGTGTGTGAGAGTGAAGAGCAAAGGTTGTGGGAGCATTTTGGAGGTGATTCAAGCAACAGGTAAATGCATTTTGTCTCTATTTTTTTTGCATTTTTATTACTGCAGTTTGCATGTGCATTTTTTTTACGAATTTGTGCATTTTTTTTTAATTTTTTTACAACATTCATGGCTCAATCAAGGGTAGTAGGGAAGGGGCAAAGGAAGGGGAAGAATATCCCCATTGGAGATGCCCCACTTGTTCCAATTTCATCAGGGCCTGCAAGTGTTCCCTCTATTGGAAGTGGATCTACAATAACAACTTCAAATGTTGAGGGAAGACAACAGCGTCAAGGTAACAAATATCCCTTGTGGAAATATGTCACAAGAGAGCAAGGGCTAGGAAGCAAGATGAAGGGAGGAGGCAATGTTGCTTGGAAATGAAACTATTGCAACAATCATTTCATGAGCACATATTACCGTGTAAAAGCCCATTTGTTGGCTTTACCAAGTTGTGGAATTGTAGCATGCACACAAGTGTCTTTAGCTAAGAGGAAAGAAATGGAAAAAGAGGCCAATGTTGGTATAGAAAAGGTGGCTGCAACATCTAAAAAAAACAAGAATGATGATCCCATTCCATTCTTGAGGAAAAACAACAACAAATTTCCATTTGAGAGTTTTTGTGGGGGATAAACAACAAAATGAAAGGCAATAGCACTTGGTCAAATGGACAACATTTTTCAGAAAGAGAAAGGGGAAGAGCTTTATTTCACCATTTCATTTTTTTTCTATTAGAACTTCATCTCCTTTAATGTTGCATGCTCACCTTTATTTATTGAGATGTGTCGAGCTCTAACTCAAGGGGCTCCATCAGGGTATGTGCCTCCTGGACGAAGGCAAAGAAAGAGGTGGACAAAATGCTTGAGTCTATTAAATCAGCATGGCTAACATATGGGGTTAGCTTTGTTTATGATGTATGGACAAATCCAACACACAATTGAGCAAGTCGTTTCTCTTGGAGACGAACGATTTTAACAAAGGAGAAAAGAGGAAGAGAGCAGTGGTCTTTTGTCTTTATAGTTCTTGCAGCCTCTATATATAATAACGACTGATTTTGAGATTTGGATATATAATAAATGTTGATTTTGGATATTCCAATATTGCTATTTTCATTATGTGATCATTCATGAGTAAATGTGATGTAAATTTAATCATAATGTTTAAACTTTAAATGTAATAAATGATAATGTATCATGTATGCTTTATGATTGCACATAACATTTCTTAAATGTCCTAAATTCTAATATATATATATATATATATATCGCATTTCCCCGTTTCCAAAATTGGGGGGGGGGGGGGGGGGTCACGTTTCGTACCCGTGCTCTTTTTGAAAACTCGTATCCGTTTCCCCGTTTCGTGCAACTTAGCCGTGCGGCCATAAAAGGCGGATTTGGGCCATTCTAACATCACATTTCTCATTTTCTCTTGTTGTGGGTGTGTGAGAGCGAAGAGCAAAGGGTGCGGGAGCATTTTGGAGGCGATTCAAGCAACAGGTAAGTGCATTTTGTCTCTATTTTTTTGCATTTTTATTACAGCAGTTTGCATGTGCATTTTTTTTACAAATTTGTGCCTTTTTTTCTTTATTTTTTTACAACATTCATGGCTCAATCAAGGGCAGCAGGGAAGGGGCAAAGGAAGGGGAATAATGTCCCCATTGGAAATGCCCCACCTGTTCCAATTTGATCAGGGCCTGCAAGTGTTCCCTCTATTGGAAGTGGATCTACAACAGCAACTTCAAATGTTGAGGGAAGACAACAACCTCAAGGTAACAAATATCCCTTGTGGAAATATGTCACAAGAGAGCAAGGGCTAAGAAGCAAGATGAAGGGAGGAGGCAATGTTGCTTGGAAATGAAACTATTGCAACAATCATTTCATGAGCACATATTACCGTGTAAAAGCCCATTTGTTGGCTTTACCAAGTTGTGGAATTGTAGCATGTACACAAGTGTCTTTAGCTAAGAGGACAGAAATGGAAAAAGAGGCCAATGCTGGTATGGAAAAGGTGGCTGAAACATCTAAAAAAAATAAGAATGATGATCCCGTTCCATTCTTGAGGAAAAACAACAAAAAATTTCCATTTGAGAGTTTTTGTGGGGGACAAACGACAAAATGAAAGGCAATAGCACTTGGTCCAATGGACAAGATTTTTCAGAAAGAGAAACGGGAAGAGCTTGATCTCACCATTTCATTTTTCTTCTATCAAAACTTCATATCCTTTGATGTTGCACGCTCGCCTTTATTTATTGAGACGTGTCGAGCTCTAAGTCAAGGGGCTCCATCAGTGTATGTGCCTCCTGTGTCAGAGAATCTTAGAACCACATTGTTGACAAAGGCAAAGAAAGAGGTGGACAAAATGATTGAGTCTATTAAATCAGCATGGCTAACATATGGGGTTAGCATTGTTTATGATGGATGGACAAATCCAACATGACACCCACTCATCAACTTCATGGTGTCTTCCTTGAATGGTATATTTTTCTTGAAATCAATGGATGCACTTGGACAATACAAGGATGCACAATATATGGGTGAGTTGTTTATTAAACTTATTGAAGATGTATCTGTTGATTCTTGTGTGCAAATCATTACAAATAATGCACCTGTTTGCAAGGCTGCTAGCATGATTGTGGAAGCTAAATATCCACAAGTATTTTGGACATCTTGCATTGCCCATTCTTTGAATTTAGCACTTAAATCTATTGTTTTTGATGTGCTTTGGATTGGAAGCATTATTGACAATGAATGACATATTTGCAACTTTGTACAAAATCATACAAATTCCCTCACTATCTACAAGGAGTACACCAATCTATCATTGTTGAAGATTGCAGATACACGGTTTGCCTCTTCATTCATCATGTTGAAGAGGTTGAGAGAGGTCAATACCGCTCTTGGGGCCATGGTTATTTCAAAGTTTTGGTCTTTTTGGAGAAAGACAGATCAAACAGCCTCAAAAAGAGTGAAGGACACAGTGTTAGATGATGCTTGGTGGGAGAGGGTAGATCTACTTATTCAGATCATGGACCCTATCATTTCTTTGCTTCAATTTGCAGATACAGACCAACCCATCCTAGGAGAGGTTTATGAGGAACGAGATTCCATGATTGAGTCTAAGTAGCATTATTTTACATAGTGAGTGCCCCAAGTATGAGATATCATTAGAGGCCTTCTTCACCACCATAGAGGATATTCTTGTCAGCAAATGGGACAATAATTGCACACCTTTACATTGTGTTAGAGTTGGTCTTGTCAATCCTCCATCCGAGATCAAAACTCTTTCTGCATTTCATTTTTAGGTGTCTCGCTCCATTCACTCAGCTGCATGCCGCTAGGGGCATGCCATAAATCGGATGGAAGGGTCTCGCTAGTCATTACCCCTCATGCTTTGTACCTGCTGGCTCAGCTCTATTCATCAAAGTTCATTAAATGACAGTCAATATTTGGTATTTTAATGGACAAAAAATCATATCAGTCATAGGTCTAGGGTTTCATAAGTCGTGTTTTCAGAGTACCCAAACATGCCAGCAGGCCAGAGGGAGGTTCAACAAGTTTCATCTCCAGATTTTCATCATCCATGATGCTCTGGGTGATTCGGAAATCGTCAAATTAATGTTTATGATAAATATGTAAAGTTCTCCAACATGAAAGCACTTGAAAACTGGTTCTCGTCATCCTTTGCCAAATGCCATGACAGCTGCTCCTGCAAAAAATTGCCAAAATTTTCATCATTTTAGTCAAAAATCCAAAAAGAGAAGGTGAAATACAGAGTTGTATTAAGTTGTGGAAAAAGTGCCCAAATGAAACATTGCAAAGTGGGTTTTGAAGAAACAAAAATTAAACCCTGACTCCATGCCTTTATATGGATTTTCTCATAAGAATTAAAGTCATTTTACATGCCAAGGTCGGAGAGAAATCATTTCAAAGGAATTTGGTGAGCTAGCACACGTTTTGGATGAAGTTGGAGGTGTCTTGACAGGCGCGGCGCACAGGCGGAGTGGCGCGGCGCACTGGGCGCGACCACATAGTGTTAAATAACGCGGGCGCAGCGCACTCAAACGACGCGACGCACTGGGTATGGTGCACGACGCATACGCATAAAAGCCCGATTTTGCTCAGAATTGCAACAAATTGCCGTTTAATCCCGTGAAATTGCCAGGGGGGTCGATCTGTCAGTGTTTCATCCATTTTTATGTTAGTATGATGATGGTTTATGGCTGCTTATGGTTGCATTAAAAACTCTTAAACCCTACCACTTAAAGTCATCAAAACAATTGTTGTTAGGGTTGCAAATTCATTGTGTTGGTGCCAAGGTGCCTTCTCCATTTCATTTTTCCCTTCTTTCCATGATTCCCTTCTTCCCTATTCCATTTTTCCCATTTTTCCCTATCCTAAGACGTTACTAAACTCCTATTCCCTATCCCCTCCGCTCATTTGTCAAATGTAAAACCCAAAACCCTACCCTATATAAAATTTCCTAAAACCCCCTACATGTCCCTAAGTAAAATTCCTCCTCACAGTCCCTAATCCCTTCATATTATTCCCCTTCCTAACAGTCCCTTGTTGCATTTTTCCCCTTGGTGGCAGATTTCAACACATCACAAAAGCAGTCCAAACACAGTTTTATCACCAGCATCTTTTTCTCTAAGGTAGTGGAAAAACAACAGTCATGGCATCTGAGCATGCATCGGACTATGAAATGGAAACCCAAAGCGACTCATCCTCGGAAGAACAGGCTCCCCGGAGGCCTCACAAAAGTGGCAGACATGTTGGAGAAGAACCGACCACCCTTACAGAATTGCAGGCCTGCCCTCTTGCTATGTCGTGTTTCCAGCGTCAGTCATGCTTTGAGTTTTGTCAAAAGGTGGCTAGTGTTAATTTCATCATGAGCTGGCTCGTCTATTCGTGCTCCACTTACATGGAGATCAGGCTACTTTAGCTGGGGTCATCTTCACACTTACACCAGAATCTGTCTCATTAGCGACCGGCATACCGAACATTGGAGAACCATGGAACAAGAAGCAGAAGATTGATCGGCATCATTATGAGCCATATATTAAAACCACTTTCTTGAGGCAGCTCCAAAGAGTCTTTCCATTCCAATATCTTAAAGATGAATATGCTCCACTAATGAGATTGATCATGAAATATTTCAGCTGTGAGGGACGATTCTCTCGTCTTTATGCTTATCACATCAGGTTGCTCATGCATTTCACCAGGGTGCGGATGATGAACATTCCGTATTTCATTTGCCGGAACATAGAGAGGATGACCACCTTTATACAGCATAAAACCCCTCAACAGCAACTTAACAGTCTTTATCATTTTGCTTTGATTAAGATTTTGGTGGTTCATCAGCTTGGATTATAGGGCATCACTTGGGAGGATTTCATCTCTCGTGACTTCTTCAGAGCTTCACGGGGAGTAGCAGAGGTTAAGCATGAAGGTGAACCTTCTCATCAGTATGAGCGCCATGAGACTGCTAGTGTGCCGGTTTTCATCACATATCAGAGAGGCACCAGACATTTGTTTGCAGCGGCAAAGCGAGTGTTATCTCCACCCGGGGTGGAAGGGGCCTCGCTTCCTCCATCAGCATCACAGGTATAGGACAAAGGCAAAAGGCCAATGTAGGATGAGGGGCCTTCAGGTGAGCCATCAGGTGAACGAGAGACCGACTTCATTCTCCTTCATGATGATGATACTGATACGGGTCCGCAAAGTGCACAGCTTAGAGAGATCATCCAGGAGCAGCAAACTGAGATCGAAGCCTTATCCCTTGACTTGGAGAGGGCTAAGTGGAACATGAAATACTTGCAGCAGAGGAACAAACAGCTTGAAGATTAGCAGACAATCATGGAGCTACAGAACATCCGCGAGAATCGGCAAGCTGCACAAAGGAGGAGAGTTGAGCTCACGTCATTGGAGCAAGAGATTAATGAGGATCGGGAGGCTCATCTCGAGAGAGTTAACATGCATTTAGAGAGGCTGTTGGACAAGGCCAACAAGGACCATGCTTTGCTGAGACACATGGCTTTCCACTACATGGCACGAAACAAGGTGTGCAAGGCCTGAATCAGGAATTTGAAGGCGAAATTGAAGAAGGAAATAAAGAAGCAAAAGAGGCAAAAGAAGCTTGATCGTCTTCAGATATTGGCCGAGGCCTCTTTAGCCCAGCATAACACTTGATAAGGAAGCTCCAGCCCAAATTTCAAGAAATTTGGGGCATTTTTGGTATTTTTGTGCAAAAAATAGGGTTTTGCTTCCTCTGCGGCGCGCCACGTGGCGCGCACTTACAATAAGAGGCTCCAAATGTTAAAAGGTTTATATTTTTGGATTTTTCATGAAAAATCATGCTTGCTGGTGCATGGCCAAGAAGTTTGGGCAAGTTTTGAGTCCTCAGGAGGTCAAAAACACTCAAAAAATGACCTCTCTGCCCCTATTTTGACACACAGGAAGCAGTCTTGGGAGATTGAGGTTTTGGAGGGGCAAACGTGCACCAAATTCAGAAATTCCACTTGGGTTGGAAAGTAAACAGGCAGGGCTTTCCAACAAGAACACTTGGGCTCAATTTGGACTCCAGGAAGTGCCTCAAAACCACCTCCAAAGTGGGGCGATGCATACATCTTTTGGCGCGACGCACAGAGACCCAAAGGCCAAAATCATTTTCGCTCCGTGAGAATTCGATTTGCAATTTTCTCCAAGTGGGCCCGTTCATTTACAATATATTTTTCCCGGCATCAAAGGCAAAGTTTGAAAAACATTTTCATGAAAGGTTGGCTTCTATCCAAGTGGCAAAAGGAAGGCGAGCAGTCACCCAAAAGATCTGCGCTCATGTTTACTTTGTTTTAATTGTTCATTATAGAAACTGAATGTAACTTTGATGGTTGTCTTTTCGTTTCCTGGGTCGATCGACTCTCTCATAGCAAAGTCTATTTATTGTATGAAAAACCATTTGCAAAGGGTTGGTTGGAATTTCTGGGAAACTGTGGGAGAGAAACCCAGTCACTCACTGTACATTTTGACAGAGAATTAATGAAAGATTGCAGCTCTGGTTCATGAGATTCCTGTGGCATGAGTTTAGCAAATGTATTTTCTTTTTGTTTCATATGTATTTCGTTATGTTTCATAGTCCATTCATATTCATCTCCAGTGAAAGCTTCTAAGTAAGAAAAGGTAGAATTCAGTTTACTGCTCTGCCTTGGGAAGTTTTTCACGTTCTATGTTTTCTTCTTTTGAAAAGGATTCATGTACTTATGCCCTTTTCACCCTCTTAAACAATCCCTCCACTTCATATTATTTCAAAACTAGTTGCTAGACTTTCTGCCTGCCTTGCCTCACGAAATAATCTGCGTCTTTGAGTTAAATTCTCTGCTCATGCTATTCTTTGGTCCCATATATCCCAGAAAACTCAGTCATTCATATATACCTCTTTCACATTTATTTACCTAGCCTAAAATCAGTATCCATTTTTAAGTCATTCTCAGACCCTATTTGTTCATTCTTCGCTGAGCGTGACCCAGAGAGAGCCCTCTTCTGTTCTGGTAGGGCTAGCTACCAGACTGAGCGTGGTTTGTGGTTACCTTGAATTTTTCCTTCCTTCAGCCTAAGGCAGATTTAGGTGCTAACATAGTAGCAACTCTGCTGGGGACGAAATTCTTTGTTTGTTAGTCTTCTTCATTGCGTAAACGGCAGGCTTAACCTACAAACACCCGATACTTCTGATAATTCTAAGCTTCCGGATGATAAGTTTAGGATTTGATAGGCTGAGTAAATTGTTCATGTCCTTTTGATTTTTTTGAAAATAGCACGCTGGCTTTAAGAAGATATACCAGAGCTAATCCAGATCCAGATCCTCCTCATATCTACGAAAACCCCAATTTGATTCCAAGACTTCTTCATCAAGAGAGCTCTATAACTCCTGTGTTCAAATCCCATTCATGTCCTGACATTTTTGAGTATCTTGAAGAGCTTGATTTTGATGAGCGGTTTGAAATATTGTTGTTCGAGACCAAATACGAAAGTGTTGTTGACTCTACTGTCCCCAATCCATAGTTTTTTATAGACCTACAAACTGAAAGGGCTAACCGGTCAATTGATAATTATATTGCGACACAGCTTCAAACTCCAATTGTTAATTCCCTACAAATTGCACACACTCCTCCAACACCTCCAAGACCAAACCCACCAAGAGTGATGGTTGCTCGTTTTGCACCTCATGTGCTGCCTCAAGTTTTAGATGATATTCCCGTAGATTATCAAAGCAAAATCCCTTTGTTTGATGGTGCTCCTCACAACATTACTGCTCAGCAACATGTGGACAGAATGGCAGATTTCTATGACCTTCATGAGATCGATGCAGAAAATGTAGCAATGAGACTCTTTGTATAGACATTTGCAGGTGAAGTTAGGAAATGGTTCAGAGCTTTGCCGGCTGCACGTATCGCTACCTTGGCCGACCTGCAAAGGCAATTTTTAGACCGCTGGGAACTAAAAAAGAATCCTCTTCAAATTCTTGCTGAGTATGAGCAGATCAAACGAAAGGCTGGTGAGTCGGTCCAAGACTACTGCAATAGATTCAATTCCGTTTATAATGAAATTCCTGATCATCTAAGGCCACCTGTGGGACTAGCCATGATGAAATTTCTGGATGGTTTTGATGCTGATATGGCTTATCAACTAAGATAAAGAGAGCCGGACACAATGGAAGACAGAAAATCGCGGTCAGCGTTGAAGCAAATCTGCTGACCAAGAGGGCTAGAGCAAAAGCAGAAAAGAAGGTCACAGTAAAGGAAGAGTCTTCCTCGATGGATCAATTACTCAGGAAGGTAGAGCGGATGCTTGAAAGGGTGAAACTCGACAAACTTGAGCCACAAGTTAGAAATCCTAACTTCCGGGGCCAGCAGCAGCCGCAATATAGAATAAGGTAGAGAGATCAACGAGCCCAAGATCAAACAGCACAGCAACCAGTACAACCACCTCTTCAGCAAAATTTTGTGCATGGACCGGAGTCTGATGAGGAAGGGAAGGTAATAGGGGAAGAGAACCACTTCTTTACTCCTGATGATTTGTCTATTTACATTACTGAAGAGGAGGAGTATGCAGAAAGTTCAACTGCACACAAAGCAGATTTCATTCTAGCAAGTGACACAGTTTTGGAAGAAGAATCAGATGAGTATCAAAGAGGCTATATGAATGCTCTTTCATCTCAGCAGCGGCAATATTCACTTAGAAACAGAGATGTGCCAGTTAACCCAATTCAGAAGAGGAAGGAAGCTTCAGCATCAAAGAATGATTCATCAGTTGCACAAAAGAAAGGCAAAGAGGCACTTGATCCTGATAGCAGCAAATCACCATCAGCAGGAAAATCAAATCAGCAAATTGCATCAAGAGAAAAGGAAAAGAAAGAAGTCCCGGTCAAAGAGGTAGAAAAGACTTCCGCTTTTAGTTTAGAGAATGAAATTTCTAAATTGAAGGTATCCATTCCCTTGACTGAAATAATGAAGAACAACAGTTATAGAGGGTAAGTTTCTAAATTTTTGAATTGTGATCCAATGTCTGATATGGTGAATGTCGAAGACGATCAACCCGAAATGATTTTTGGGCCAACATTGAATGGTGAGTCTCCAGATAATGATGTGCCACCTTTTTATATCAGTTTAAGATTGCATGATTTTGTGTTACATAATGCCATGTTCGATTCCGGAGCTTCTCGCAATCTTATGCCCAAGGCTATCATGGATAAGTTGGGTTTGGACGTCACCCGGAAATACCATAATCTTTATTCGTTTGATTCCAGCAGAGTAAGATGTATCGGGCTCATCAAATACTTGGTTGTGAGTCTGGATCAAATCCCAGTGAAGAATGTTTTGATGGATATTGTTGTAGCGGATATTCCTCTCAGGTTTGGCATGCTTCTTTCCAGGTCTTGGGCAGCAAAATTGAAAGGGACACTACAACTAGATTTCTCCTATGCAACGATTCCCGTGTTTGGCCAAATGAGGAAACTGTATCGGGAACCAAAAATGAAATACATGATTACAATCAAGGAGAAACCCATTAATCATCCAATTAATTATGTACATATAGATCTAGAGTATTTTGTTTTGTATTCAGATAGTTTTAATGATATTGATAGTCAGTTAGTAGAAGCAGAAAGTATTCCAGAAATAGTAGAAAATTTCAGAGAAGTTTTGAAGAAAGAAGTACGAGAACAGCAAAACACCGTTGATGAACCAGCTGAAGATAATGGACAACAAACAGGAAAAACAGAGCCAGCAGAATTTCAGCACTTGGAAGAAGAGGAAGAAGGTTTGTGGACCATGGATTTCGACGGTGCAGTGGGAAATGATGGTGCTGGAATTGGTATTTGGGTACGCAGTCCTTTCTCCACCCCGAACAAGGTGCCTAGTAATGTGCGGGTATGCTCCTACAAATTAGCTTTTGATTGTTCAAACAATGAGGCTGAGTACGAAGCTCTGATTGCTGGCCTAAAAATTCTAAGAAAACTGAACGCTAAGAGGATTGCAGTATATGGCGACTCCGAATTGGTGATTAAGCAGGTTAGAGGCGAATATCAAGCAAAGCATCCACGGATGTGGGCTTACCGGAATGCAGTCTTAGACATCCTGAAATTATTTTCAGAATATACCTTGACATGTGTGCCTCGTGTTCAAAACAGCATTGCTGATGCTCTTGCTAAGGCAGCGAGTAGTTTGAAGATTCCAATGAACTCCAGTAATAAATTTGAAATCCATGTCAAGCATCGTCCGACTATCCCGGAAAATCAGAGATATTGGCAAGTTTTCCAAGATGATGAGGAGATTGATGATTTTCTGCAAAACAAAGGTAAGTTCAAAGAGACCTCAATTGATGTAGAAAATGATGATGGCAAATATGAGGTGCAGATCAATCAAATGGACGTGTTGCAGCTAAAAGATAACATTATTCCTAAAGGCTTGATACCTTTAGAAGAACTCTTTGATCAAGATGATGTAGCCTGCAAACCAACATTGCAGCCAACAGAGAAGGGTGTTGAAGAGGTCAATATCAGAACAGCTGCTAATCCTAAAATGGTAAAACTGTCTAAAGCATTGTCACAAAAGATGAAAGCCAAATATATCAGTTTGCTGTCTTCATTTGCTGATGTGTTTGCCTGGGACTATTCTAACATGAAGACATACGATACCAACATAATTCAGCACACTATACCCATTAAGCCTAATCAGAAACCTTTTAGACAAAATTTGAGAAGGCTAAAGCCAAAACTGTTGCCATCAATTGAAAAGGAGATAAACAGGTTGTACAAATCAGGAATCATTGTTCCCATCAGATTTTCGGACTAGATCTCTAATTTGGTGCCCATGCGGAAGAAGACAGGTGAGATTCGCCTGTGCATTGATTTTAGGAATCTCAATAATGTTTCATTAAAGGATAATTATCCGCTGCCCAAAATGGATCATATACTTTAGCGAGTAGTTGGAGCATCTCGTATATCACTACTTGATCGTTATTCTGGATATAACCAAATTTATTTCCATGAAGATGACCGAGACAAGACAGCGTTCACCCCTCCGTGGGGAACTTTTCATTACGCTAAAATGCCTTTTGGTTTGAAGAACGCGGGTGCCACATTTCAGCGGGCAATGGACTTGGCTTTTGCAAATGAGAAGGATGTCTTTTTGGTTGTATACCTTGATGATCTGACGGTGTTTTCCAAATCTGATGAAGAACAAATGTATAATCTGAAAAGTTTCTTTCAAAAGTGCAAAAAATATGGTCTATCGCTGAATCCGAAAAAGAGCTTGTTTGCCATGGAGGAGGGCAAACTACTTGGGCACATTATCTCAAAATATGGCATTCGTATTGATCCAGCACATGTACAAGCGATTCAGCAAATCGATCTGCCCCGGAACAAGAAGGAGATTCAATCTTTCAATGGTAAAATGAATTTTTTACGCTGCTTTGTACCTAATCTTGCTTAACACCTAAGAGAGATTACAAACATGCTTAAGAAGGACAACCAAGTGAAGTGGACGGAAGAGGTTGTAAAATTGTTCAATTTAGTCAAATTGGCTCTTTCTTCAGCTCCAGTTCTAATCAACCCAGAATACACTCAGGGTTTTATATTGTTTTCATTCGCTTCGGAGCATACTATGGCAGCCGTGTTGATGCAGAAAAGAGATGATCACGAAAGACCAATTGCTTTCTTCAGCCGAGCTATAAGAGATGCAGCCTTAAAGTACAACATCATTGAAAAGCAAGCCCTCGCACTTGTGAAAGCATTGAAAGATTTTCGGGTATACATTCTGCATTCTCATATTTTGGCTTATGTTCCTAACGCTACTGTCAAGGATGTTTTAGTGCAGACGGATCCGGAAGGAAGACGAGGCAAGTGGATTGCAGCTTTGTTGGAGTATGATGTGGAAATAAAGCCCACAAAGCTTGTTAAAGGACAGGGATTGGCAAAGTTAATGGCCGAATCAAACTTGCACGCATTAGACATAAATCTGATTGCTGCTATGTCCGATGAGAATGAGGAAGGTTCGTCAATTCAGGTATCTGAAATGTTTGCTCTCTCTTCGTGGTATTCAGATATCATATATGTGTTTCAAAATTTGTCACCACCACCCGGCATGACTAGAAACAAAGCTAGAACTCTCAAATTAAAGGCTGCCAAGTTTTGCATTCTAAATTCTGCACTCTATTGGAAAGATCCCGGTGGCGTTCTGTTGAATTGTTTGGTGGAAGGAGAGGCAAAGAAGGTCATGGAGGATTTCCACAAAGGAGATTGTGGCGGTCACCTTTTTTGGAAAACAACAGCAAATAAAGTTCTGAGAGCGGGATACTATTGGCCGACATTGTTTGCTGATGCATATAAGGTTGTCAAGAACTGTGATAAATGTCAGATTTTTGAAGGAAGACAGAAATTACAGCCTTTGCCACTTAAGCCCATTGAGGTGAGTGCTCCTTTTCAGCAGTGGGGGTTGGATTTCATTGGTGAAATTCATCCTGCTTCTTCAAGTCAGCATAGATGGATCCTCACAGCGACGGACTATTTCACGAAATGGATCGAAGCAATTCCCACCAGGCAAGTTACAGATGCGGTAATTATTTCTTTTCTTGAAAATAACATCTTGTCTCGCTTTGGTTGCCCGAATAAGTTAATCACTGATAACGCAGCAACTTTCAAATCAAGAAGGATGGTAGAGTTTTGTCATAAATATCACATCATTTTGGGTCACTCAACTGCCTATCATCCGCAAGGCAATGGTTTGGCGGAGTCTTCTAACAAATCTTTAGTCAATATTATTAAGAAGCTGCTGGAAATCAACAAGAAGAGCTGGCATAAGAAGTTGGTCAATGCACTTTGGGCAGATCGGGTTAGTCAGAAGAAATCCATTGGTATGTCCCCCTTTGAGCTTGTTTATGGAGTTGATATAGTGTTTCCTACCTCTCTCGCAGCTCCGGTAGTCAAACTTCTTCAGGAGGCTGGCAGTGAAGACGATCCTATGCAGAGAAGATTGAATCAAATGGTCCATTTGCAGCAGACCAGAGAAGAAGTTTTCCAAAACACATCCAAGTTGTAGGAGAAGATTAAGAAAATTTATGACAGAAAAGCAAAGGCAGAAAAATTTCAGTTGGACGATGTGGTGCTGAAGTGGGATGCGAGGAATGAGGAGAAGCGTAAGCATGGTAAATTTGAGAATCTGTGGAAGGGTCCCTTCAAGATTGCAGCATATCGGGGTCAGAATGCCTTTCTTCTGAAGGAAATGAACGGAGAAGATTGTCCAAGAGGGCCGATCAATGGTCGGCTGCTCAAGCGGTACCATTTCTGAAAAGTTTTCTACTGTTTCCATTGTCACTGTAAATACCATTTTATTTCAGTTTTAGTTTGAGTTGGTCTAGTTAGTCTTTGAGTCATTTTAAGTTCAAATTTGAGTTAGTTTGAGTCAAGTTTCATGTTAATAAATGAGTCGAAAGTTTCGTGTCGTTTGTCGAAATGTTGACTCCATAGCCCAATGGACGAAGGCACTGTCTGCTCTCCCAAAGATCTGTTGTTCTTGGCACCTCCAAGGAGCTACCATCCCCATTGGAGCCAATGTTAGAGTCGGTCTTGTCAATCTCCATCCGAGATCAAAACTCTTTCTGCATTTCTTTTTTAGGTGTCTCGCTCCAGTCACTTAGCTACATTCCGCTAGGGGCATGCCATAAATCGGATGGAAGGGTCTCGCCAATCATTACCTCTCATGCTTTGTACCTGCTGGCTCAGCTCTGTTCATCAAAGTTCATTAAATGACAGTCAATATATGGTATTTTAATGGACAAAAAATCATATCATTCATAGGTCTAGGGTTTCATAAGTCGTGGTTTCAGAGTACCAAACGTGCCAGCAGGCTAGAGGGAGGTTCAACAAGTTTCATCTCCAGATTTTCATCATCTATGATGCTCAAGGGTGATTCCTCTTCAAAACTCTGTTTTGAAGAGGAAATCGTCAAATTAATGTTTTTGATAAATATGTAAAGTTCTCCAACATGAAAGCACTTGAAAAGCTGGTTCTGGTCATCCTTTGCCAAATGCCATGACAGCTGCTCCTGCAAAAAATTGCCAAAAATTTCATCATTTTAGTCAAAAATCCAAAAAGAGAAGGTGAAATACAGAGTTGTATTAAGTTGTGGAAAAAGTACCCAAATGAAACATTGCAAAGTGGGTTTTGAAGAAACAAAAATTAAACCCATGACTCCATGCCTTTATATGGATTTTCTCATAAGAATTAAAGTCATTTTACATGCCAAGGTCAGAGAGAAATCATTTCAAATGAATTTGGTGAGCCAGCACACGTTTTGGATGAAGTTGGAGGTGTCTTGACATGCGCGGCACACAGGCGGAGTGGCGCGGCGCACTGAGGGAGCACGGCGCGACCACATAGTGTTAAATAACGTGGGCGCGGCGCACTCAAAAGCGCGACGCACTGGGTATGCTGCGCGGCGCATACGCATAAAAGCCCGATTTTGCTCAGAATTGCAACAAATTGCCGTTTAATCTCGTGAAATTGCCAGGGGGGTCGATCTCTCAATGTTTCATCCATTTTTATGTTAGTATGATGATGGTTTATGGCTGCTTATGGTTGCATTAAAAACTCTTAAACCCTACCACTTAAAGTCATCAAAACAATTGTTGTTAGGGTTGCAAATTCATTGTGTTGGTGCCAAGGTGCCTCCTCCATTTCATTTTTCCCTTCTTTCCATGATTCCCTTCTTCCCTATTCCATTTTTCCCATTTTTCCCTATCCTAAAACGTTACTAAACTCCTATTCCCTATCCCCTCCGCTCATTTGTCAAATGTAAAACCCCAAACCCTACCCTATATAAAATTTCCTAAAACCCCCTACATGTCTCTAAGTAAAATTCCTCCTCACAGTCCCTAATCCCTTCATATTATTTCCCTTCCTAACAATCCCTTGTTGCATTTTTCCCCTTGGTGGCAGATTTCAACACATCACAAAAGCAGTCCAAACACAGTTTTATCACCAACAACTTTTTCTCTAAGGCAGTGGAAAAACAGCAGTCATGGCATCTGAGCATGCATCGGACTATGAAATGGAAACCCCAAAGCGACTCATCCTCGGAAGAACAGGCTCCCCGGAGGCCTCACAAAAGTGGCAGACATGTTGGAGAAGAACCGACCACCCTTACAGAATTGTAGGCTTGCCCTCTTGCTATGTTGTGTTTCCAGCGTCAGTCATGCTTTGAGTTTTGTCAAAAGGTGGCTAGTGTTAATTTCATCATGAGCTGGCTCGTCTATTCGTGCTGCACTTACATGGAGATCAGGCTACTTTAGCTGGGGTCATCTTCACACTTACACCAGAATCTGTCTCATTAGCGACCGACATACCGAACATTGGAGAACCATGGAACAAGAAGCAGAAGATTGATTGGCATCATTATGAGCCATATATTAAAACCACTTTCTTGAGGCAGCTCAAAAGAGTCTTTCCATTCCGATATCTGAAAGATGAATATGCTCCACTAATGAGATTGATCATGAAATATTTCAGCTGTGAGGGACGATTCTCTCGTCTTTATGCTTATCACATCAGGTTGCTCATGCATTTCACCAGGGTACGGATGATGAACATTCCATATTTCATTTGCCGGAACATAGAGAGGATGACCACCTTTATACAGCATAAAACCCCTCAACAGCAACTTAACAGTGTTTATCATTTTGCTCTGATTAAGATTTTGGTGGTTCATCAGCTTGGATTACAGGGCATCACTTGGGAGGATTTCATCTCTCGTGACTTCTTCAGAGCTTCACGGGGAGTAGCAGAGGTTAAGCATAGAGGTGAACCTTCTCATCAGTATGAGTGCCATGAGACTGCTAGTGTCCCGGTTTTCATCACATATGAGAGAGGCACCAGACATTTGTTTGCAGCAGCAAAGCGAGTGTTATCTCCACCCGGGGTGGAAGGGGCCTCGCTTCCTCCATCAACATCACAGGTATAGGACAAAGGCAAAAGGCCAATGTAGGATGAGGGGCCTTCAGGTGAGCCATTAGGTGAACGAGAGACCGACTTCATTCTCCTTCATGATGATGATACTGATACGGGTTCGCAAAGTGCACAGCTTAGAGAGATCATCCAGGAGCAGCAAACTGAGATCGAAGCCTTATCCCTTGACTTAGAGAGGGCTAAGTGGAACATGAAATACTTGCAGCAGAGGAACAAACAGCTTGAAGATTAGCAGAAAATCATGGAGCTACAGAACATCCGCGAGAATCGGCAAGCTGCACAAAGGAGGAGAGTTGAGCTCACGTCATTGGAGCAAGAGATTAATGATGATCGGGAGGCTCATCTCGAGAGAGCTAACATGCATTTAGAAAGGCTATTGGACAAGGCCGACAAGGACAATTCTTTGCTGAGACACATGGCTTTCCACTACATGGCACGAAACAAGGCGTGCAAGGCCCGAATCAGGAATTTGAAGGCGAAATTGAAGAAGGCAATAAAGAAGCAAAAGAGGCAAAGGGAGCTCGATCGTCTTCAGATATTGGCCGAGGCCTCTTTAGCCCAGCATAACACTTGATAAGGAAGCTCCAGCCCAAATTTCAAGAAATTTGGGGCATTTTTGGTATTTTTGGAAATTTTTGTGCAAAAAACAGGGTTTTGCTCCCTGTGCGCCGCGCCACGTGGCGCGCGCTTACAATAGGAGGCTCCAAATGCTAAAAGGTTTATAGTTTTGGATTTTTCATGAAAAATCATGACTGCTAGTGCATGGCCAAGAAGTTTGGGCAAGTTTTGAGTCCTCAGGAGGTCAAAAACACTCAAAAAATGACCTCTTTGCCCCTATTTTGACACACATGAAGCAGTCTTGGGAGATTGAGGTTTTGGAGGGGCAAACAGGCACCAAATTCAAAAATTCCACTTGGGTTGAAAAGTAGACAGGCAGGGCTTTCCAACAAGCACACTTGGGCTCAATTGGACTCCAGGAAGTGCCTCAAAACCACCTCCAAAGTGGCGCGACACATACATCTTTTTGCGCGGCGCAAAGAGACCCAAAGGCCAAAATCACTTCCGCTCCACGAGAATTCGATTTGCAATTTTATCCAAGTGGGCCCGTTCATTTACAATATATTTTTCTCGGCATCAAAGGCAAAGTTTGAAAAACATTTTCATGAAAGGTTGGCTTCTATCCAAGTGGCAAAAGGAAGGTGAGCAGTCACCCAAAAGATTTGCGCTCATGTTTACTTTGTTTTAATTGGTCATTATAGAAAGTGAATGTAACTCTGATGGTTGGCTTTTCGTTTCCTAGGTCGATCGACTCTCTCATAGCAAAGTATATTTATTGTATGAAAAACCATTTGCAAAGGGTTGGTTGGAATTTCTGAGAAACTGTGGGAGAGAAACCCAGCCACTCACTGTACATTTTGATAGAGAATTAATGAAAGATTGCAGCTCTAGTTCATGAGATTCCTGTGGCATGAGTTTAGCAAATGTATTTTCTTTTTGTTTCATATGTATTTCGTTATGTTTCATAGTCCATTCATATTCATTTCCAGTGAAAGATTCTAAGTAAGAAAAGGTAGAATTCAGTTTACTGCTCTGCTTTGGGAAAGTTTTCACGTTCTATGTTTTCTTCTTTTGAAAAGGATTCATGTATTTATGCCCTTTTCACCCTCTTAAACAATCCCTCCACTTCATATTATTTCAAAACTAATTGCTAGACTTTCTGCCTGTCTTGCCTCACGAAATAATCTGCGTCTTTGAGTTAAATTCTCTGCTCATGCTGTTCCTTGGTCCCATATATCCCAGAAAACTCGGTCATTCATATATACCTCTTTCACATTTATTTACCTAGCCTAAAATCAGTATCCATTTTTAAGTCATTCTCAGACCCTATTTGTTTATTCTTTGCTGAGCGTGACCCGGAGAGAGCCCTCTCCTGTTCTGGTAGGGCTAGCTACCAGACTGAGCGTGGTTTGTGGTTACCCTGAATTTTGCCTTCCTTCAGCCTAAGGCAGATTTAGATGCTAACACATTGTTTGGCTCACTCATTGGATCCAAAATACTACAACCATGAGTGGCTAAATGGTGGACCTTCCCGCAGATTCCCTCCTCACATGGATGGTGAAATTTCACAAGGGAGGAAAGATGCATTGAGGCAGATTTTTCAGGATAGAGCATCCCTTGATGAGGTGGAGGATGCCTTTGCAGAGTTTTCCACTAGCACTGGTTGATTTGCAGGATATGATATGATTAGAGACATGGGGGCTAAGAAGCCCTATTCTTGGTGGGCAACTCATGGGGCAACAAGCCCTCCTCTACAACAGTGAGCCATGAGGCTCCTCTCTCAAGTTACCTCATTCTCTTGTTGCGAGAGGAATTGGAGCACATATGGGAATTTGTATAGTGTCAAGAAGAGCAGGCTTGAGCAGTCCAGGGCAGAGACAATGGTGTATGTGCACATCAATCTTCGTCTTATTTAAAGGCAGAGGGATGAGTGGTTGAAGGGAAATACAAATATGTGGGATGTCTTTCCTGATGATATGGGTTTGGACAACATTGTTATGTTGGCATTGGACGACTTGGATCTTAATGAGCTAGTGCTAGAGCATGTCACTTTTGATGATGGTGACACTGTAGAGGGGTTGTCCTCCACACTAGGAGATGTAGAGATGACATTGGATATAGAGGAGGAGGATGCAGCAGAGGAGAGAAGTGGTGACCATGATGATGAATATTGTAATGTTGATTTTGATCATGAGGATTGATGACTCATGAGCTACCTATTGCCTTAAGGCTTGTAGGTGTTTTGTATTTGCTATTTCTATTTGCCATTGGCATTGCTACTACCTATGTAACACATTTTGATTATGATGACTTAATGAGAAAACTACAATATCTTTTCTTACTCCTATCGAATCATTGTTGAATATGTATTATGTCACAATTGTATTTGTATGCATAATGTTACTTTGTCATTTGTAAAATATACATTTAGATGAAGATCTATGTTCGAATCAATGAATTTGTATCATGAATGAGAATTTGTGTAAGAAATATCTAATTTTTAATATATATATATATATATATATATATATATATATAAAACAATATATAACGTGTCCTGTTCCGGTGGGTCAACGCGTCTGTGTCCAACACTCGAAGCCTCGTGTCCTTTGTGTCCTGTGTCCCCGTGTCAGGTGACTTAGGTTAAGATTGTTGAAGTGTTCAAGTACTCAAATTATGATTACTCCTTATGACAACAATACTTAACACCAATTAGAGGACAATCTTAATACAAGGCAAGTGCTTCAGGATACAAGTGCCAATGAATTGTTGAATTTTCTAAGTCTATCCATTACAAAATTAATTTGTATTCTGCTGGTTTATTTCTTCTACTTGTAAATTCTGAACAAGTTATTTAAAACATTTAAATACTGAAATAAATACAATACAATCTCGACATCTACAGATCATCAACTGAAAGAAAACAAGCACACAAGTGACACCGTTATTTTTGGACAAATGTCCCCGGAAAAACCCAATGCAGGAAAAGCGTTGCAACTATTTTGAGGGTTATATTATTATGTAGTCTTTCTTAGTGCAACTGGGTGCCTAACCGACTTACCCGACAAAGAAAAATACACGACAACAATACCTTTTAAGAGAAATTCTTTGGCGTAAATCACAAGATAAATCATTTGTCGACGCGTTTCGAACCAACAAGTGTGGTTCATCGTCAGGACAAATTGAAGAAACAGATCTAGCTTAGCATGTTAAATAGTGTTGAGGGATCCTTCAGTAGCTGCTGGATCCCGGCCCTTTCTTCCTAGTCTTACCCTTTCTTGCTTTCGTTGGTTCCCCTTTATGTCGCTATTTTTCCTTGGCACCTTGCCTTCTCCTTCCTCCTAGGGTCTCTCATTTTGTCTATATATATATATATATATATATATATATATGTTTTTTATTATTATTATTTTATATATATTATTATTATTATTATTTTTATTTTTTTTAATATCGCTCACTTGATTTATTTATTAATTTAATTTTATTATTATTATTATTAGTTTTTTTTTTCTTCGCTCGCTTGTTTTATTTATTTATTAATTAATTAATTTATTTTTATTATTATTAATTATTTATTTATTTTTGTCGCTCGCTTAATGTATTTATTCTAATTAATTTATTATTCATTTAATTTTCATTATTATTATTATTATTATTTATTTATTATTATTATTATTATATATATATATATATATATATATTTTGAATTTATTTAATAAAATGAAATAAAATCTTTTTACCTTTTATAACTTTCTTAATTAAACTTTATATATTATTATTTTTATGTATATTTCAATTTTATTATTCCAATAATTTTCTAACTAACCTTTGTATATTTTTCTTTATATATATATATATATATATATATACATATAATTTATACTTTAAGTCCCATTTAAATAACAAATTATAATTTTTAATAACTTTCTAACCTTTAACATTTTTGAAATTATTTTATATTGTTATATATTCACATAATTTAACTAATTTCCATTAAATCTTGACTCTGGTCCTAAAGTCAAAATTAGCCGTTAGTTAGGATAGCCTTTGGAGTCTCTGCTCACACTATTTAACATGCTACGCTGGATTTGTTTCTTCAACTTGTCTTGAAGATGAACCACACTTGTTGGTTCGAAACGCGTCGACAAATGATTTATCTTGTGATTTACGCCGAATAATTTCTCTTAAACTTGATATGGATCATAGAAGCCTCAATTCAACAACAATACCTTTATATTCGGAAACAAGTATTCAGAAAACCTGTCCCACGAAACCCTCTCCGGTGCAACTGAAGCTCGGCGCTGGCCCTTCTGGCCTCTGTGTCAGCCTTCTGCTGACCTGTGTCAGCCCCAGGACCCTCTGTGTCAGCCCTCTGAGGCACTGCGTAGCCTCTGGGACCCTCTGCGTCACTCCAGCAGTCTTTGTGAGGATGACGCAGTTCCTTTGGCATTTGCGTTGTGTCTGCTGGGCTCTACGTAGCCTAGACTGGCTGCTGCTCTTGCTCTCTCTGCTTCTGCGCTGGTCTCTCAGTATTGTCTCTGCCTCTCTACCTTATTCTCACTGCCCCTCGCTGCTAATCACTGATTCAACTTTGCTTAGCAACCCCGCTCTAGCAAAATGAATGATTGATCACTTTGGTGTGTTCTCCAATTGACCCTCAAGCCTCCTCTTATACTTTTCCTAATGGTCCTTCAACGACCGAGATTAAATCTCTAATCAACGACTAAGATTAGATTTGCTTTGATCCATGACTTTTGGAACCTTCTAACCCAGTTTTATATTAATACTCATTAATATTTTAATTTTCCTAAGTTTAGACTTAGGAACTCCATTAAAAATATTAATTATTTTAATATCTCCCAAACCGGGTACAATTTGTCCAAACCATTTCTGGGTCTTGGGGATCTCAAGCGCTTTAGCCTCTCCACCAATTTTCATGGCTAGAGCACATCCGATGCTACCCCAAATCAACACTCCCTTTTAGCGAGGATTGTGCTCTAGTAATACTCATCACTGAGCATCACTCTGATTATCTGGCACCGGTACCTGTGCTAATGCTAGGCCTCCCCGCCCAAGATCCTCTGCACTGCTGCATCCTGTACTGATGCCCATGGCCCTGCCACTGCCACTGTTGCATCTATACGACAGTTCCCTCTGCATCTGTGCTGCTGCTGGTCCATCCTCCCAACATTGCATCTGCACTGCATCCCCTCTCATCATGCTGCATCGTGCTACTACACTGCAACTCAATTATTAAGAAGTAAGTAACTGATCCACTCAACTACTAACATCCTTTTCAGGCTAGAAACACTCTCGATGCTGAAGCTTTCTTTGTCGCTATCTCGTGCTCCCTCTACTGGCCTCTGCGCTGCTGCAACAACTCCTTGCATCTCGCACTGTTGCATGCCTCTCTGTGCCATCCTGCACCGATGCAACATTCTTGTGCCTCTTGCACTATTGTAGCTTGCTAGCCTCGCGTTGCCTGGGGACTCATGCACTGTAGCACTCTTTGCTTCTTCATCCGCATCTGCCTCTACTTATGTCCACCAGTCCTGCTACTCCTCTTCGGGGCTCCCGTAGTAGGGTATAATCCAAGAGGTTGGGTACCTCAAGGATCCTGCCCCTCATTGCTTGTAGTCTTCCTGACTACAACTCGATGTCTCCCCACTTCTTCTCAAGTGGCACATGAGCACTCATGGCACGATCATCATCCTCCTCGACTTCTTTCTCCGCACTCGTTGGCGCTGCCTTCGAGTCAGAAGCCTCTTCCTTGCTCTTCTTGCTCGGACACTGGTTCGCATAATGACCCAGTTCCCCACAATGGAAGCACTTGACCTTGGAGAGGTGGACCTTCTTCTTCCTCTTCTCCTGCTTTCCTACAGATGCTAGAGCCGCATCCTCTTTCTCTTCCTTCTTGATCCTGACCCCTTTGCAGCTACTTCCCGACTTGGTCAATTGTCTGATCTTTTCTTGACGAAGAGCCGCCCACAGTTCTTCCCAATTCGGAAGACTCGTCCTGCCGAGTATGCTCTGGACAGATGTCTCCCAATCCTCGGAGACTGCGTTAAGTGCGGTCCTCACCATCAACTCCTGAACCGACGTGGCCCCTATGGAAGTTAGCTGGTCATGGATCTCCTTCAACTGACCGAGGAAGACATCTCTCTGCTCTCCCTTCTGCATCTATATGACCTTAGCTGATTCTCCAGGAGCATCTTCCTCTGCACAGAAATATGCTGGTACATTGTCTTCAAAGTGTCCCACATCTCCTTTATCGTTTCTTTCTCGGCAATATGTGGTACCACATGATCCTTGACCTCATATAGGATGATGCACTTTTGCTTCACCATTGCCTCCTCGTACCTTTCATTAGCTACTCGGTCAACTGGGATAACCATCACTCTCAAGGCGAAACCCTTGATACGATGTCTGTCTAGAATGGCCAAGATCTTGGCCTTGCAGACCCCAAAGTCGGACGTTCCGTCTAGTCTATCTTGATCTCTCAACCCATTCACGGCCATCTCGCTGCTCTTCTGTCGACTCCTCTGAGTCTCTCTACTTCCCGCTTGGAAGTTCTCGGTTTGACTCCTGCTGAGTCTCTCTACTTCCGTTTTGGAAGTTCTCGGTTCGACTCTGGCTGAGTCTCTCTACTTCCCGTTTAGAAGTTCTTTGTTTGACTCCTGCTGAGTCTCTCTACTTCCCTTCTGGCAGTTCTCTTCTGGACTCCCTCTAGGTCCTGATTTCCCTCCTGGAAATCCTTCTGCCAACTGTCAAGTTGCTCCTCTCTGATCGTTTGTGCAACTGCAACACTGATCCGGATTCCTTGTCTAGAAATCCGCTTCGGCAACAACTTCCTCTACCTTGGTCTTGCCCTGTTAGGTACTATTCTAACCACAATACCCCACCAGCTTCGCTTACGCAAACTGCCCACAGCTTCCTTCGCCCCAGTAGCTGAAGGATTGAGCCTCTTGGCTCTGCACAATCCAGCACCGGCAAAACAGCGCCCTTAGCCAACTGCGTCAGTGCTCTTGGCCTTTGCATGGCTCTGCATGGGCCTCTCTCTGCCCTCCTCAACCTCTGCGTTGGCCTCTCTCTAGCCCAGACTGATGACGTAGTCCCTCTGCATCAACCCTTCCTCTGTCACTTCTACAAGGATCAGCTACTGTCACTCGGGACAACTCATTCTGCTGCAAATGCTCTGCTCAGTTGATGCCTACAGTTTTCCTATGATCTGCAACCACGCTCTGATACCATGTTGAATTTTCTAAGTCTATCCGTTAGAAAATTAATTTGTGTTATGCTGATTTATTTCATCTACTTGTAAATTCTGAACAAGTTATTTAAAACATTTAAATACCGAAATAAACACAATACAGTCTCAACATCTACAGATCATCAACTGAAAGAAAACAAGCACACAAGTGACACCGTTATTTTTGGACAAATGTCCTCGGAGAAACCCAATGCGGGAAAATCGGTGCAACTATTCTGAGGGTTATATTATTATGCAGTGTTTCTGAGTATAACTGGGTGCCTAACCATCTCACCTAACAGAGAAAAATACACAGCAACAATACCTCTATATTCGGAAACAGGTATTCAGAAAACCTGTCGCCTCTCCGGCACAACTGAAGCTTAGCGTTGGTCCTTCTGGCCTCTGCGTCAGCCCCAGGACCCTATGCGTCAGCCCTCTGAGGCACTACGCAACCTCTAGGACCCTTTGCGTCACTCCTGCAGCCTCTGTGTGGATGACGCAGTCCCTTTGGCCTCTGTGATGTCTCTGCTAGGCTCTGTGTAGCCTAGACTGGCTGCTGCTCTCGCTCTCTCTGCTTTTGCGCTGGGCTCTCAGTATTGTCTCTGCCTCTCTACCTCATACTCACTGCCCCTTGCTGTTGATCACTGATTCAACTTTGATTAGCAACCCTGCTCTAGCAAAATGAATGACTGATCAATCTGGTGTGTTCTCCAACTGACTCTCAAGCCTCCTCTTATACTTTTCCTGTTGGTCCTTCAACGACCAAGATTAAATCTCTAATCAATGGCTAAGATTAGATTTGGCTTGATCCATGACTTTTGGAACCTTCTAACCCAGTTTTATATTAATATTCATTAATATTTTATTTTTTCTAAGTTTAGACTTAGGAACTCCATTAAAAATATTAATTATTTTAATATCTTCCAAACCGGGTACAATCTGTCCAAACCATTTCTGGGTCTTGGAGATCTCATGTGCTTTAGCCTTTCCACCAATTTTCATGGCTAGAGCACATCTGATGCTACCCTAAATCAACATGATTCAATCGACAAGATACTTAGAATAAATTATCCAATTTGTCAATTAGCCAATAATTACACGATGCAATTAAAATTTACTCAATATGTTCTTATCAAATACCAATTAGATTCCAAGTGTCAAAGCAACTTAACCAACCACAAGATCAGAAATTTAGAGCTTAAATGTATGAGTGCTTTAAGTGTAAAATTCAGAAATCCTTCTAACTTGGAGGAAGACAAGCAAGTGTTAGATCTGAAATATCCAAATCAACAGTAATATTTCAGAAAATTCCAGCACTTATTAGACATATGACAACAACAAGAAAATCACTTTAAATCATGGAATTTACCAAATATATGAAACAAATTTTTTTTCCGAATAATTAGCTGATGTAAATTTTTGAATTTAGCCTGCTATAAAATGGAGTATTCAGTGATATGTCAGATCTGAAGTAACTTATTACAACAATAAACAAATCATCAGATCAGCAAGTTAATGATGCTACAACAAATGCCCAAAAAATGCCCAGAACTTTGAAAAAATTGCCAAATTTGAATATTTCAAAATTTGAGCCTTTTAGGTGAATTATTCAGAAAAAAGTTCAGATCTGATATATTCAATTATGCAGTAAAATTCTAGAAAGAAAAAAATCAGATCTAGGCTAGATAACTAATGCCCAAATGGCCAAAAATTTAGGAAAATTCAAATTTTGCAAATTTGAGTTATTTTGACCAAATTAAATGTTATTTTAGGGCTTATATATCATTGTTAATATTTTTTTTTACAGTGGTGGTAAAACAGTGAGAAGCTAGGGTTTAGATAGCAAACCAAGAAGCCTTTGGGCCTTATAGATGGCTAGGAAGGCTTCCAATGAAGATGACCACCGGAAAACACAATGTTAACCCCAAAATCGTTGCAAAACAAATTGTTAGAGATCAAATGCCAATCCCTTGAAGAAACCCTTGTTTGCAATGAGATCTAGCCCTTGTAAGGCTTATGGCCTTCTTAATGCTTGCAAAATAGGTCCGAAACACTATCCTTTTAAGTTGGGTAAGGGCTAAGGCCTTCAGAAAATGGGTTTCTTCTCCAATTTGAAAATAAGCAACTTGCAAAAATAGCTTGAAATCCCTAGACGTCTAGGGTTTCTGTTAATTTTAGTTAACATGTTCTCTGCTTTTAGGTTAGTTACTTCATAAGCCCATTATCAATTCCATTAGACCATAAGCAATCACTTTAACCATCATCATATGATAGTAACTAATAAAAGAACATCAAATGTAAGTGCATAAGACAAACCAAGACAAGAGAACACAAAGATATGGCTCAAGCCAGTGAAAAACCCAAAGATGGGGAAAACCCTTGATCAATTCTTCTTATTATTATTTTCAACCATTTATCAGAGGATGAGAGAGTGAAATCAGTGTCAACATTGACTTCTCAATGTGATGACTAAGACCATTGTTCAAAAGCCAAATAAGCACCCCAATCAAATATGCATTATGGCAGTCACAATTTGCCATGTTCAGTGGACTATGGTAGACAAAGCACAGGTTCATGACTATAATACCTCCAAACTTCCTTTCAATGTTGCGGTCTTTCTTCTAGAGTCTCTGTTCACATCCAATTAGTAGATCTGAGATAGTGTAGGCCTTTTAGTCAATCTAATCCAAGGAGACTATGCTTGCGGCCTAGATGAGACAACATCCAAACTTTCTACCTTTTTTGTCAAGAGACATAGGTTCTGTGGTCTTCTGTACCTTTTGTTAAGAGTGCAAATAACAGTTGAGAAGGAAACCCATACATATGTGTGCCAAAAACATCATCCAATAGCCTTTGATAAGTGTGCCTCACTTTCTATTCAATCTTGGTCTTGTAATGAAGATACGTGAGCCCATAATATTGTATAGAAAATCCCAAACTGATTTTGGCCTCGTGCTTGTGGAACGCAGACCATGAAGGAGACTAAACCGATCCCAAACTTGCCCTCATTACCTTTGCTGGAAACCTTATTTCATCTATTTATAAAATTCGATGGGGGTCAAGGGACGTGTCTAATGGACTTGTTGAGCTGACATAGAGATAAGGCCCACCTTGATAATTTTCGTGTGAGAGAACATAAATTCAAAAACCCACTTCTACTTATCCAAATTTGACGATCTTTAGATCGATTTTGGTCCTCTTGAACAGAGGAATTTAATGCAATAATTATCTTCATCAAATGAGCTGTCCAAAGTGGAATTTGGCCCTAGTTTCCAATTTTAACACTCCCTCTCAACTAGGGAGAATTCCACCTGTAAAACCATTAGCCATTGTCACTGATCGTCATGCCATCCTGTCGTCATGAACCATCTCTGTATCTTATCTCATCTCATCTCTATTGAACATTGATATGAATAATGAAGAAGAATTGCTCGAGAGTGAGTCACAAGACCTTGCCACTCTCCACTGACAAAAGTCAATCCACATAACCAAGACTTGATTCCAAGTGATCAAGTTGAAGAAACATTATTTATCCAAGACATAGGGAGTATGGAAATACACGATGCATCCATCGGTAGTGCTATGGTACCTATCCACTTTTCGCAACCCATTGGCCAGATGAGAGGTACTTCCCATGTGTCCCGGACTACATGGGTAGGATGATGCTCACAACCACACGTAGGGAAAGGATGAACCACATCTTACAGTCACACATTACAACCATACATAGGAAAAGGATGAACCACATCCTACGTATGCAAATCATTGAGAGTAGGGAAAGGATGAATCACGTCCTACAAACACAAGTTACAATCACATGTAGGGAAATGATAAACCACATCCTACAAACACAAGTTACAATCACGTGTAGGGAAAGGATAAACCACATCCTACAAACATAAGTCACAACAATCAATCATAGGAAGGATCCTACACGTGGGGAAATGATGAACCACGTCCCACCGGCATGTCAACCACCAATCGTAGGGAATGAACATCTTACATGTGGGGAAAGAATGAACCACGTCCTACTGACATGTTAACACATGCCTATATGCATCTCTCACTGCGGTATTTGTAGGAGAATGTGAACCACTCATCCTGCTCATATGCCATAGATGATAGGAGAAGGTGAACCACTCATCTTATGCATATGTCATCAATAGTAGGGGAAGGTGAACCACTAACCGTCAATACATGTGTCTGCAATCAAAGGGGAAGGTGAACCGCTCACCCTACACACATGTCAACCATCATGGGGTATTACAAGGGAAGGTGAACCACTCACATTGTTCACAGCGCACCAACAGAGGAAGGTGAACCACTCACCCTATGGTCACTCATAGCTTAATAAGTACCTCAAGCCCCCAGGAGCAACCAGAGCTCAATGTTCAATCTTAACCAAAGATTCCCTCATATAGGTGATAAAGCCAATATGCTTTTTGAAAATTAATGATATTGTAGACTGAAATTTGAATCATTAATGAAATCCTCACAGCTCCACCCAACAACATATTGATGTATACACAACTTTCTACAGACCTGCTTATTTACAACGAAGATCTTAGAAGTACTTAGCAATCCTCTGCTTCTTGCATATCTTGATGAAGAAGATATCTAACTGTTCTTACTCCCTCTTACACAGGGAGACCACAAGCCTAAGCTTGTCTTTCCTGAGTGAAAAGTGTTCATCTGGCAGCCTGCTCATCGTAAGATCCATCCACTTTGTAGATAATTTATTAATGTAATCGAATATACCCTAATACTAGTGGTGCTCTTCCATAAACAGGAATTTCCTTTGCTGTATCATATAAAGTGGTATCTGTTGTTAATATGTAAAATTACAAGATTCTCTGAATCCTACTCTGTAATATACAACAATGTATGCATAAATGGCTGTTGTGGAGTTTACTTAAATGGCCATGCAGGCTGCTTTTGTGCATTCTCTTTCAAAGTAGCTGACTTTAGTCCTTGAAGGTGAACCTCAAGAGATGTGGCACTCAGATGTGCTCTCTACTATTTACCATGTAGCCCAATCAAAAACTCTTTGAAGTGTACTTTGGATCATACTATTTGAATAAGAAGTTTTTGTTCATCATCTTGTTGGACAAGCAATATCAACTTCATAGCTCCCTCTGAATATTGAGAAGGGTAACTTTGTCCAAAACATAATTATCGAACTATCTTCAATCTGCTATTAATCTAGGGATTTTATAGTTTCCTCTGAAGATTTGCTTCAATCATGAGCTTCCCATATGATTAGGAAGCTTTATGTCAAATAAGATAATTCTGAAGTTCTTCTTCAACCAGGGAGAAGAAATCCTCTCATGAGATTATCTTATCACAGCTGAATGATCCTTCATAGCTAGATAACAGTTACTAACGTATCAGTTTACTCAATCCATGATAAGGAAGAGTCTTTCTCATTCAGGCATCCATGTCTATAAAACTATTCTTTATAAGATTCTGGCATGATGTGGCCAAGGTACCACACTGAAAATCTTCTGCTCATTGTACTTGTCATGCATTTTCTTTTCCTTTGCACTCCTTGTTTAACTAGTGATAATTCTAACAAGAGTATTTATCATAATTCCAATTCTGACATCATCCACAATATTACTCAAGTTGCCCTTAAAATACAAGAGAGAACTTGCAAAGTTCATTCTGATGAATCAGAGTGTTGTATGTGCAGTCTTCCCAGGCCTAAAAACAAAAATGTATCGGTTCCATAAGCAACATTTTATGGATAATTTATATTTTCAATTTCCTGTAGGATAGATGCAGTCATTGATAGAATAATTTAGGCGTTTGCCCCAAAGGAACTTTGAAGTTTAGTACTGCATTTCACAATGTTGATTTGGGGTAGCATCAGATGTGCTCTAGCCACGAAATTTGGTGGAGAGGCTAAGGCACATGAGATCTCCAATACCCAGAAAGGGTTTGGGCAGATTCTAAACAGTTTGGGAGATATTAAAATAATGAATATTTTTAATGGAGTCCCTATGTCTAAACTTAGGGAAATCAAAATATTAATGTGAATTAATATAAAACTGTGTTAGAATGGCCCAAAAGTCATGGATCAAGCCAGATCTAATCTTAGCCGTTGATTAGGGACTTGATCTCGACTGTTGATCTGTCAACGAGAAAAGTATAAGAGGAGGCTTGATCTCGACTTGGAGAACACATCAGATGATCAGTCATTCTATTCTCTATAACGAGGTTTGCTAAAAGAAATAGAATCAGTGATCGAAGTTACAGCTGAGGGGCAGTGAGTACAGAGAGACAAAGAGGCAGAGATAGTGTTGGGAGATCAGTGCAGGACTCAGAGAGAGTGACGCAATAGCAGCTAGGGCTCATGCAGGGCCACGCAGAGGTAGCCAGGAGCTGTGCAGTGCTTCAGAGAGGCTAGTGTTGCTGACGCAGAGGGCCAGAAGGTTGATGCAAGCCCTCCTGAGGCTGACGCAGACCCACTCAGGGTGACGCAGGGCCAACGCTGGGCAGAGAGAGGCTGATGCAGTCTAGAAAGGCTGACGCTGGGGTTTCTGGGGCAGATTGGAGCTAAGGAGCTGCCGGAAGGTTTATTCAGGGTTTCAGCCGGGACATTTATCTCAGATTGAGAGGTACTTCTGCCAAGGGAATTCTCTATTGAGTAAGTTAGTTTTTGCAGCCAGATTGTACTCTAAAATTGCTTAATAAGAAAACCCTCAGATAGCTGCACCGGTTTTCCCGCATTCAATTTTTCCGGGGACATTGGTCCAAAAATAATGGTGTCATTTTGTGTGCTTGCTTCTGTTTCCTTCAACTGATGATCTGTAATATGTTGAGCATGCACTAGTGTTTATTTTTCAGTATTTACATTGTAAATAACTTGTTAAGTAACAGAACAAGTAGGTAGGAATAAAACAGTAAAGTGCATGGAGGGTTTCTAATTGGTAGACTTAAAAACTTCAACATGGTATCAGAGCATGGTTGCAGATCACAAGAGAATTGAGGACATCAGCCGAGCAGAGCAGAAAACAGTTGTCTCGAGTGACAGAAGTTGTTCCTAGCAGAGAAACAACAAGGAAGGGGTGACACAGTGCCTGCATCATCAAGTTTGAGTTGGGAAGAGGATCAGTGCAGTGGCAGAGGGGAGCAGACTCGACCTACGCAGTGCCCAGTCATCTTTCTCAGTCAGGAAGGACTAATGCCGGTGGCCAGGAGGTGCAAATTTTGCTGGTGCCGGGATTGCGCAGGGCCTAGAAGCTCTAACCTTTAGTTTGCTGGGGCTTAGGAGGCTGTGGGTAAGTTGCAGAGTGAAGCTGGTGGGGTACTGCAGTCAGAACAATATCTAACAGGGCAAGACCGAGGGGAGGGAGTTGCTGCCGAGGCAGATTTCTATAATCCAAATCAGTGGTGCAGTTGCATAGACGATCGTAGAGGGGCAACTTGACAGTTGGCAGAAGGATTTCCAGGAGGGAAATTGGGACTCAGAGGGAGTCTAGAAGAGAACTTCCAGATGGGAAGTAGAGAGACTCAGCAGGAGTTGAACTGAGAACTTCCATGTGGGAAGTAGAGAGACTCAGAGGAGTTGATAGAGAAGCGTAGAGAGATGGCCGTGAATGGGATGAGGGATCAGGATAGGCTGGATGGAGCGTCCAACTTTGTGGTCTGGAAGGCCAGGATCCTGTCCATTCTAGATAAACATCGTATCAAGGCCTTTGCCTTGAGGGATGACGACTGTGCGATGAATACTAATGTGCCACTTGAGAATAAGTGGGGAGACATCGAGCTGTAGTCAGGTGGACTACAGGTGATGAGGGGCAGGATCCTCGAGGTACCCAGCCTCTTGGATTAGACCTTGCTATGGGAGCCCCGAAGAGGAGTAGCATTACTAGCAATGTTAGTTGAGACGGATGTGGATGAAGCGACAGAGGGAGCTACAGTGCAGGATTCCCAAGACAACGCGAGGCTAGTAGGCTACAACAGTGCGAGAGGCACAGGAGTGTTGCACCAATGCAGGATGGCACAGAGAGGTGTGCAATGGTGCGAGATGCAGGGAGTTGTTGCAACAACGCAGAGGTCAGAGAGGGAGCACTTGTCAGTGATAAAGGGAGCTTCACCATCGGGAGTGTCTCTAGCCTTACAGAGATGTCAGAGTTAGGAGATCAGTTACTTACTTCTCAGTAACTGAGTTGCAGTGTAGCAGTTAGTAGTGGCGGTGCTATGGGCAGCATGATGAGAGGGGATGCAGTGGAGACATAGCAGTGGCAGTGGCAGGGCCATGGGCAACAACACGGATGTAGAGGGAGTTGTCGTACAGATGCAGCAGTGGCAGAGCCATGGGTGGCAGTACGGGATGCAGCAGTACAGATGATGGGCAACAGGCCTAACATCAAGGACCGATGCCGGATGATCAGAGTAATACTTAGTGAGGAGTATTGTTAGAGCACAGTCCTCGCTAAGAGGGAGTGTTGATTTTGGGTAGCATCATATGTGCTCTAGCCATGAAATTTGGTGTAGAGGCTAAGGCACATGAGATCTCCAATACCCAGAAAGGGTTTTGGCAAATTCTAAACAGTTTGGGAGATATTAATATAATTAATTTTTTTAATGGAGTCCCTAAGTCTAAACTTAGGGAAATTAAAATATTAATGTGAATTAATATAAAACTGTGTTAGAATGGTCCAGAAGTCATGGAGCAAGCCAGATCTAATCTTAGCCATTGATTAGGGACTTAATCTCGGCCGTTGATTTGTCAACGAGAAAAGTATAAGAGGAGGCTTGAGGGTCACTTGGAGAACACACTAGATGATCAGTCATTCTATTCTCTAAAGCGGGGTTTGCTAAGAGAGATAGAATCAATGATCGAAGTTGCAGCTGAGGGGCAGTGAGTATAGAGAGACAGAGAGGCAGAGATAGTGTCGGGAGATCAACGCAGGAGCGAGAGAGAGTAATGCAGTAGCAGCCAGGGCTCACGCAGGGCCACGCAGAGGCAGCCAGGCACTGCGTAGTGCTTCAGAAAGGCCAGTGTTGCTGACGCACAGCCTCCTGAGGCTGACGCAAATCCATTTAGGGTGACACAAGGCCAGCGCTGGGCAGAGAGAGGCTGATGCGGTCCAGAAAGGCCGACGTTGGGGTATCTGGGGCAGATTGGAGCTGAGGAGCTGCAGAAGGGTTTATCCAGGGTTTCAGCCGGGACATTTGTCTTAGACTGAGAGGTACTTTTGCCAAGGGCATTCTCTGTTGGGTAAGCTGGTTTTGGCACCTAGATTGTACTTTGAAATTGCTTAATAAGAAAACTCTTAGATAGATGCACCAGTTTTCCCGCATTGAGTTTTTTTGGGGACATTGGTCCAAAAATAAGAGTGTCATTTTGTGTGCTTGCTTCTCTTTCCTTCAGTTGATGATCTGTAATATGTTGAGCATGCACTAGTGTTTATTTTCAGTATTTACATTGTAAATAACTTGTTAAGTAACGAAACAAGTAGGTAGGAATAAATCAGTAAAGTGCATGGAGGGTTTCTAACTGGTAGACTTAGAAACTTCAACTACTCAAGTTGCCCTTAAAATACCATAGATAACTTGCAAAGTTCTTTCTGATGAATCAGAGTGTTGTATTTTCAGTCTTTCCAGGCCTAAAAACAAAAATGTATTGGTTCCATAAGCAACATTTTATGGATAATTTATATTTTCAATTTCATGTAGGATAGATGCAGTCTTTGATATAATAATTTAGGCATTTGCCCCAAAAGAACTTTGAAGTTTAGTACTGCATTTCAGAAATCCAGAAGATGTTCCAAATCATTCATGTGGAACTTAGTACAGACCTTTTGATAAGTCAATACCTGTAATTTGAATTTCTTCAATCATGCTGGTTATCACTTTCAGGGTTTATCAGAAGTTATTGATCCACAAAGTGGAGCATATCTTAACATCATGTTCTTTAGCCAATGAGTAGATATCTTCTAAATCATGGATTGCTTTGCTCAGTAATAGAAATCATAGAAGTAGGAGAAGGAGGGTGATTATGATATACTCTAAACCCTACACCAGCCAGGCTTGCATTTGGATGCAAAATAGACTAACAAGGCATTAAGTACTCTCCATGAAAGGATCCTGTGAGGATGAGTGGAATCGTATAAATTCTGCACAGATGGTCCAATGCCAAATGACCCATAGAGTTTGAGCAGATTATTAGAGAAGGTACATATCAAGCTGATCACTGTCACACCACTTTGTTCATGATTGAATTATTTTTCAGACTTGCAGAACAAATTCTCGATTGGCAGCCTTGAGCAAACAAATGTGAGACGTTAGAGATCAAGTAACAGGAAATAAGGGTTGAGACTCTTGCATCGCTAGGGCTACAAGATATGTTTCAAAATTCCTCTTTCAGGTGATGCCTTTTCAAATGAAGGAGACACAAATAAATAAATTTATCAAGATGACTGTATGAGACTGACACAAAACCTTAACAAATTCTGCATTGAAAGAAATAGGCTTGAACGATGCACAAAAATTAACTCAGGTCTTTGCCAGATAAAAGTTTAGACAGTCCTGTATTTTTCTCAAATACAATGTCGTAGGCTCAAATACTCCACACTCTGTTCTAGGAAAGAATATGTGCAAATGTCAATCAACAACGTGCCTCAGATATGCATCAGACCAAAACCACGACAAGGGGCCGCATGCATCCTCATAAAATCGTTCAGTGAATAAGAGTCTCTGGTTAGATCACAACGAGACTCCAATAAGCTAAGAGTTTCAGTGATTCCATCGTCGATCATACAACTAAGGTCTGTATAAATTTTGCTTCATAATATGACTTGGATATGCCAAACCGATCTGGCTTAGGGTCCATTTGAAGGTTCAAATGCAGAGACTAGATCTGCCCAGATGAAGGCAGAGTAAAATGGATAAACAAATCTTCAGAAGGATGCAAATGAGCTAGGTTAGCTTAAAATAGGAGGCTGAATGACCTTGGATGCCTATGATATCCTTGTGCCAGCCAAGCAAAGTGAACCAACATTATTTGTCGTTGATCTCCTTCGCTGGTCTTTGAGATTAAATCAAGAGTTGCAGAGGTTTGATGAAGATAGATAGGAATAGCCTAGCAGATAAGAACAAGCTTCTTGTAGATTTAGTTCTTTCAAGTTCATTCTGTGAATTTCAGATCCATATATATGATTTAACTTCTTTCGAAGAGATTATCGAGCTCTATCACAAAAATGACAAATCTGAGTTTAAACCGATTTGAGTTTTGATTGAAGTGACTGAAGAGTATTCTCATCTTCCTCCGAGGAAGAGTCCTCATAAGATAAATTCGCATTTATGTGGGGCCTAATTTGACCGAGCCATAACTTTGAGTTGATGTGAGCTATAGTCCACATATTTAAATTTAGAACGGTGATTTCAAACCCTCAGATCAGAATGTCCAAGGAAAAAAAACTTCAGATCAAGAGGAATTAGCCTAGAAATGCTTACTCAGAAATGCCTCAGACATCCTCCCAGGGTTGCCTCAGTGCAATGAAGATCAAAGAGCCTCAATAATCCAATATCCTCCAAACATCAACCTTTTCCCTGAGATTGCTTTCTCTTTCATCCTTGCTTGGGCTTTGTCTTCTCCAAAGCTCTGAAACCATGTTAATTTTTAGTTAACATGTTCTTTGCTTAGGTTAGTTACTTCATCAGCCCATTGTCAATTCCATTAGACCATAAGCGATCACTTTAACCATCATCACTTTAACAGATGCTCCGACTGAAACCTCAGATAAACACTCCGACAGTTCCTCAACTCCAATTTGCCCCACGAAAAACCCCAGCATCAGCCTCCAGGGACTACATTAGCCTCTTCTGCCCTCTGTGTCAACTTTCCTGGCAATTTCGGCAGTTCCGGCTGTTCCTCACAGTTCTGGCTTCTGCCCTCTGCATCAGCTTTCTTGGCTGTTCCGACAGTTCCTGGCTATTTTGGCTGTTCCCGACAGTTCTGGCTTCTGCTCTTTGCGTCAGCTTTCCCGGCTGTTCCAGTAGGTCCCGACAGTTCCAGTTGTTCCTGGCAGTTCCGGCTTCTGCGCTCTGCATTAGCTTTCCCGGCTGTTGCGCTGATCCTCTCGGCACTATCTCTGCCTCTCTACTTCTGTATTCATTACCCCTCAACTGCAACTCTGATCACTCTCTCGACTTCCTTAGCAAACCCTGTCCCAGAAAGTCGAAATCTTGATCAACTCGGTGTGTTCTCCAAGTGACCCTCAAGCCTCCTCTTATACTTTTCTCATTGACAATTCAACGGTCGAGATTAAGACCCTAATCAATGGCTAAGATTAGATCTGGCTTGATCCATGACTTTTGGACCATTCTAACATAGTTTTATATTAATTCACATCAATATTTTATTTTCCCTAAGTTTAGACTTAGGGACTCCATTAAAAATATTAATTATGTTAATATCTCCCAAACTGTTTAGAATCTGCCCAAACTCTTTCTGGGTGTTGGAGATCTCATGTCCCTTAGCCTCTCCACCAATTTTCGTGGTTAGAGCACATCCGATGCTACCCCAAATCAACACTCCCTCTTAGCGAGGATTGTGCTCTAGTAATACTCCTCACTGAGCATCACTTTAATCATTTGGGCTAGGCCTGCTTCCCAACATCCTCCGCACTGATGCATCCTGTATTGCTACCCATGGCCCTGCAATTGCCACTATTGCATCCGTATTGCAACTCCTTCTACATCCGTGTTGCTACCCATGGCCCTGCCGCTGCCACTACTGCATCTACATTGCAACCCCTCTCATCATGCTACATCGTGTTGCCCATAGCACTACCACTACTAACTGCTGCACTGCAACTCATTTACTGAGAAGTAAGTCACTGATCTCCCAACTCTGACATCTTCGTCAAGCTAGAAACACTCCTGGTGCTGAAGCTCCCTCTGTCACTGACAAGTGCTCCCTCTCTGACCTCTGCGCTGTTGCAACAACTCCCTCCATCTCGCACCGTTGCACACCTCTATGCCATCTTGCACTGGTGCAGCACTCCCGTGCCTCTTGCACTGTTGCAGCGTGTTAGCCTCACGTTGCCCTAGGAATCATGCGTTGTCGCTCCATTCGCATCCGTCTCTACCTAAGTCACCGGATTCGTCCTAAACCCCCTACGAATCTCGAATCCAGCGAATTCGACACGATTCGGTCCGGATTCGTGTCCAAATCATATGACACGTTGTGTCCTTTTCCGACACATCGAATCCGAGGTCGTGTCACGATTTTCAAAAGCGTGTCGCGATTTTGGGAAACGTGTCCTGTTCATGGTAATGTTAAATTCTTAAATTCTTAAAGTAAAAGTGACATTCTCCTTTATCTTCATTTTCATCCTTTTACTTAAATTTTTAACATTACCATGAAATGACTCAGGATGTTTGAGAGTGGTTCCGGCCTCATTGGATTTCATATGGAGAAAGTAGAATTTTAGATTTCATTCAAAATCCAACAGACTTATCAGTTTTTCAAGATTTTAGGATTGGGGGATTGCATTGTTTCCATTGAATTTTGTCATGTATTAGGGTATGGAACTTGTATTTAATCAAGAGCACCAATCCCTCTATGTACCTTGATGTTAGTGACATTGATTGTCGAACTCTTGTATCATGACCCTCCTAAAAATGTACGCATCACTCAAACAAAATCTTGACTTGACATGTTATGCTTGTTCTATCTTATGTTAATGCTTAAAGGGTGATATTAATGACAAAGATCCCTATACAAATACAGAGGTAATGACAAAGATACCTCTGGATATTAATGCTTAGAGGGTGATATTAATGACAAAGATCTTGATTTTCCAACAAAACTAAAAAATTAGACATTTCTCGTGGTGGCAAGAGGGCCAAGCATAAGAAATAGATAATAGATTGACATGTATTTGAATTTTGTATGTACCATGCATGCTAATAGCTATAGATGAAGATCTATGTTTGAAATCAATAAATTTGTATCATTAATTAAAATTTGTGTAAGAAATATGATAATATCTAATTTTTAATATATATATATATATATATATATATTAATAAAATAACATATAACGTGTCCTAATGTGTCCTGTTCCGGGGGATCAGCGTGTCCGAATCCGACACCACGAATCTCGAATCCTACGTGTCCCGAATCCCCGTGTTAGGTGACTTAGGTCTCTACTGACATTGCCAGTACTGCTATTCCTCATCGGGGCTCCCGTAGCAAGGTATAATCCAAGAGGTTGGGTACCTTGAGGATCCTGCCCCTCATCCCCTGTAGTCCGCTTGACTACAGCTCAATGTCTCCCCACTTCTTCTCAAGTGGCACATGAGTACTCATGGCACAATCGTCATCCCTCAAGGCAAAGGATTTGATATGATGTTTATCTAAGATGGACAGGATCTTGGCCTTCCAGAGCACAAAGTTGGACGCTCCATCCAACCTATCATGATCCCTCATCCCATTCATGGCCATCTCTCTACTCTTCTCTGTCGACTCCTCCGAGTCTCTCTACTTCCTACCTGAAAGTTCTTGGTTCAACTTCTGCTGAGTCTCTCTACTTCCCATCTGGAACTTCTCTGTTCGACTCCTCGAAGTCTCTTTACTTCCCGTCTGGAAGTTCTCTTCTGGATTCCCTCTGAGTCCAAATTTCTCTCATGGAAATCCTTCTGCCAACTGTCAAGTCGCCCCTCTTCGATTGTCTGTGCAACTGCACCACTAATCTGGATTCCTTGGCTAGAAATCCGCCTCGGCAGTAACTCCCTCCCCTTTGTCTTACCCTGTTAGGCACTGTTCTGACTACAGTACCCCACCAGCTTCACTCTGCAACTTACCCACGGCCTCCTATACCCCAGCAACTGAAGGATTGAGCCACTTGGCTCTGTGCAATCCCGGCACCGGCAAATTAGCTCCCCCAGCCAACTGCGTCAGCCCTCCTGGCCTTTGTGTGGCTTTGCGTGAGCCTGATTCTACCTCCCTTAGCCTATGCGCTGTCTTTCTCTGGCCTAGAATGATGATGTAGGCCCTCTGTGTCACTCCTTTCTCTGTCGCCTTCTGCAAGGACCAACTCTGTCACTCAGGACAACTGATTTCTGCTGTTGTTGCTCTGCTCAGTTGATGTCCTCAGTTCTCCTGTGATCTGCAACCACCCTCTGATACCATGTTGGAATTTCTAAGTCTAACCCGTTAGAAACCCTTCATGTACTTTTTGATTTATTCCTACCTACTTGTTCTGTTAATTAACAAGTTATTTACCATGTAAATACTGGAAATAAATACAAGTACATGCTCAACACATTACAGATCATCAACTGAAGGAAACAAAACAAGCACACAAGTGACACCGTTGTTTTTGAACTAATGTCCCCGAAAAACCCAATGCGGGAAAATCGATGCAGCTATCTGAGGGTTTTATTATTATGTAGTTTCTGAATACAATCTGGGTTCCAAAACTGGCTCACCCAACAGAGAATAATCTTGGCAGTAGTACCTCTCCTTCGGAGACAGATGCTCTGGCTGAAACCCCAGATAAACACTTCGGCAGCTCCTCAGGTCCAATCTGCCCCACGAAAAACCTCAGCGTCAGTCTCTAGGGACTGCGTCAGCCTCTTCTGCCCTCTACGTCAGCGTTCCTGGTAATTTTGGTAGTTTCGGTTGTTCCCGACAGTCCGACTTTTGCCCTCTGCGTCAGCTTTCACGGCTGTTCCGGCAGTTCCCAGCTGTTCTAGTTGTTCTCGACAGTTTCGGCTTCTGCTCTCTACGTCAGCTTTCCTGGCAGTTCCAGCTGTTCCCCGCAGTCTTGGCTTCTGCCCTCTGCATCAGCTTTCCCGGCTGTTGCGCTGATCTTCCTGGCACTATCTCTGCCTCTCTGCTTCTGTATTCACTGCCCCTCAGCTGCAACTCTGATCATTCTCTCGACTTCCTCAACAAACCCTGCCCCAGAAAGTCGAAATCTTGATCAACTCGGTGTGTTCTCCAAGTGACCCTCAAGCATCCTCTTATACTTTTCTCGTTGACAATTCAACGGCCGAGATTAAGACCCTAATCAACAGCTAAGATTAGATCTGGCTTGATCCATGACTTTTGGACCAATCTAACATAGTTTTATATTAATTCACATCAATACTTTATTTTCCCTAAGTTTAGACTTAGGGACTCCATTAAAAATATTAATTATTTTAATATCTCCCAAACTGTTTAGAATCTGCCTAAACACTTTCTGGTTATTGGAGATCTCACGTGCCTTAGCCTCTCCACCAATTTTCGTGGCTAGAGCACATCCGATTGTACCCTAAATCAACAACCAAGACAAGAGAACACAAAGATATGGCTCAAGCCAGGGAAAAACCCCAAGATGGGGAAAACCCTTGATCAGTTTTTCTTATTATTATTATCAAACATTCAGCAGAGGATGAGAGAGTACAATCAATGTCAACATTGACTTCTCAATGTGATGACTAGGACCATTGTTGAAAATACAAATAAGTACCCAAATCGAATATGCATTTGGCAATCAAAATTTGTCATGTTCAGTGGACAATGGTAGACAAAACATAGGTTCATGACTATAATGTTGATTTCTATAGCATCTAATGTGATCTTGTCTCGAGATTTTGCAGAGAGGCTAAGACACATGCATTCTCTAATACGCAGAAGTCGTTTGGGAAAATTCCACCTAGAGATGATTTAATTAAAATAATAATTTTTTTTAAATGGTTCCCTAAGTCTAAACTTAGGAAATTTGGTTAATTAAAGGGTATTAATTAAATCAGGTGAGAATCTTCTAGAAGAAGACATGGATCGATTTCTAGTTAATCTTAGCCATCGATTATGTTTTAATCTTGGCCATTGGTGCTCCAACAGAAGATTATAAGAAGAAGTCGATGGGTAGATGGAGAACACACTAGAGCAGATACTCAGTTGCTCAAGTAGATCGATTTTCTCATTCGCTGAAGTTTGGCAAGAGAAAATCGAATTAGAGAGTGAGTTGCAGGTGGGAGAGAGAGGGCATCAGCATAGTTAGAGAGTGCAGGACAAATTTGGAGTAGGCAATACAGAGAAGAGACGTAGAGCCGGGATGCAGAAGGGTTGATGCAGGGCCTACGCTGTAACTGCGCAGAGGGTGATGCAGAAAGGCCAGTGAAAGAGGCAAGAGGTCCTCTTCGGAGTCAGAAAACACTGTGGATTGTGAGAAAATCACTAGTAAAATTCTCTCAGTGATTCTTCCTCTATTTTGTCTTGTACAAAAATTATTGCTAAAGACTAATAAAAGAAACCCTCATCTGCTGCACTATTTTCCCCACATTGGGTTTTTCCGAGGACAATTGTCCAAAAATAATTGTCACTGTGGTTATATATGTGCTAGTCTTTTCTTTGTGTTTACTTCCTGCATAATTTTATTTGTGAAGACTGTAGTGTACGTATTTTGATGTTTGCCATAGAAAACTGCAAATAATTTGTTTAAGTAATTTAACAAATAGAAGAAATATTATTAGTTATTGTAGTAGGATTCGAGATAACCAAATTTTCACATGGCATCAGAGCACAGATCGTGGGCAGGAGAGCTCAGAGCAGAAAGAAAGAAGGGGGTTATAAATTATGCCTTGGCAATAGTTCGAAATCCCAGAGGCAGCGCAGTCCTTGGGACAAGGAGGTTGAAGTTTTGAGTGAGATCGATTTCTCTGAGTGAGTCGACAGAGAAATTCGATTCTCCTGATCAAAGCTTTCCAGAGGCAGAAGGAAGCAGCGCAATTTCCTTGCAGAGCAGATCTTCAGCTGGGACACAATTATTTTGCAGCAGTTGTTGGTAGAACAAAGTCAGAAGAAAGGAGAATAGCACAGGAAGTTATGGATAATCAAGAAGCCTCAGAATTATCTTCCAAGTTGGAAGATGAGTTTACGTGTCTGTCAGGATCAACTTCAACTGGTGTTTGGTATATTGATAGCGGAGCTTCAACTCATATGACTGGAGTAAGGGAATATTTCTCGAGCTATCAAGAGGAACAAATGGACTTCCAGATCACTATGGGCAACAAAACTAAGTGTACTCCAGTAGGGAGAGGCACCATAGATTTTCAGACAAAAGCAAGAACTAGCACTAGTGCCACAAATGTGCTGCATGTGCCAGGATTGGGTATGAACCTAATCTCAGTATCCCAGTTGTAGGACAAGGGATATGATGTTAACTTTGTGGGAAAGAATATGTATGGCAAGCATCCCACCTGGAAGAAGATGAGACAGATTGGAACTCAAATCAACAAACTATATAGGTTGTAGGTTGATTCTCCAATGGCACTAATAGGCAGTGATGACAACAGTTGGAAGGAGCTGAATGAACTATGGCATAGGAGGATGGGGCACTTGCACCCTGGAGCACTTAGGATGTTCAGAGAGACTGTAATAGGAGTTCTAGCTCTCAGCAATGAGCACGATGATCTATGCTGAGGATGTGTAATTGGGAAGTATGGAAAAGCAGCGTTCCCAAAAGTGACAATAAACTCAGATATTTGCAGCCCTATGTCCACCAAAGCTCTTATCGGTGGCGAGTATTTCGTCAACTTTATTAATGACCATTCCAGAAAAACCTGGATCTACTTCTTAAAGACCAAAGCTGAGGTCTTTGATCGGTTTCGAGAGTTCAAGGCTCTTGTATAAAACATGATAGGGAAAAATATCAAGGTACTACGTTTAGATAAAGGTGGAGAATACACAGATAGAGACTTCATAGATTTCTGCGCAAAGGAAGGAATCAAAGGAGAGTAGACAATTCCCTGCAATCCACAGCAGAATGGAGTAGTGAAACAGAAGAACAAAACTATAATCGGGGCAGCAAAGGCCATGCTGTATGATTAGGATCTGCCTAGATTTCTGTGGTAGAAGCATGCAACACAACACTATACTTTCAAAACAGGACATCTCATAGAGCTTTCGGGAAGAAAACGCCAGATGGATTCCTCACTGGGAAGAAACCTGAGGTAAGTCATTTGAAGATATTCGGGAGTGTAGCCTATTATCGCTTTCCAGATGAAAAGCGCAGTAAGTTGGATTAGACTACAGAAAAGGGGTATCTCGTAGGGTACAATGAGACCTCAAAGGCATAGAAAATCTACATTCCGAGCAACAGGAATATTGTAGTAAGGAAAGATGTAAAGTTCATGGAAGATAGAGCTTTCAGAAGATCTCGAGAGATGCTTACCAGAGACCAGTCATCAGATGTTCCATTAGTCCAACATCAACAGGGACCGCAGGGAGAACAAGCATGTGGACAGTCACAGGATTCGAGTACAGTGAACATCTCCTCAATAGCAGGAGATACAAGAAGTTCTCAGCAGACAGAGCTGCAAAAACAAGCAGAGGAACAGATTGAACCTCCCACCACCAGTGGTAGGACCAGTAGGGAAGTGCGTCAGACCTTAAAGGACACATAAGAGTTTGTCGGAGCTCCTAGAACCAACAAGAGGCAGCGCAGGCAGCCAGACAGATACCAGGCCTTGGTAGCTCAGGTTGCAGAACCCTCCAATTTTCAGGAAGCCACACAGCATCAGGTGTGGGTAAGTGCCATTGTAGAAGAGTACAGTTCTATCATGACAAATTATGTTTGGGAGTTGGTGCCTAGACTTGAAGATAGATCAATTGTGGGTTCCCGATGGATCTACAAGATCAAGTACGTTGCAAATGGCAGTTTAGGGAAGTACAAGGATAGATTCGTGGCAAAGGGGTATGCACAAAAATAAGGAATAGGCTATGAGGAGACCTTCGCCCCAATTGCCAGATATACCTCTAGATCCGTCATATCCCTAGCAACACAGATGGGATGGGAAATTCACTAGATGGACGTCAAGACAACATTCTTGAATGGGGTGATAGAAGAAGAGGTGTACATAGAGCAGCCTGAAGGCTTTGAAACTCATGAGAGACACACTCATGTATGTAGATTGAAGAAAGCCCAGTATGGGCTCAAGCAGGCACACAGGGCATGGTATGGTCAGATTGATAGTTACTTGCAGCAGTTGGGATTCATCAAGAGTGATGCAGATCCCAATCTCTACTACCTGATGGTGGAGAATGAGCCTCTCATTCTGGTTTTATATGTAGATGATCTATTTTTGACAGGATCATCGAGGCTCATAAAGGACTGCAAAAGGAACCTTGCAGCAGAATTCGACATGAAGGATATGGGGTTGATGCACTATTTTTTGGGGTTGGAAGTTTGGCAGAAGAATGGGGAAATCTTCCTCGGACAAGGGAGATATGCTACAAAAATTCTAAAGAGATTCAGAATGCAGGATTACAGATCCATGGTGACACCCATGATTACCAACTGGAAAAAGATAGATGCTTCAGGGGACAAGGAAGTCGACCCCACCTTGTACAGACAACTAATTGGGTCACTCATGTATTTGGTCAACACTAGACCAGACATCTGTTTCGCTGTCAATACCCTTAGTCAGTTCATGGTAGAACTGAAAAGGGTACATTGAGAAACAACTAGGCACATTCTCAGATATGTGCATGGAACAATCAGACTCGGGTTGAAATATACTCGAGAAGATGATGTCAGGTTGAGCGGATTCATAGATGAAAATTGGGCAAGTAGTTTAGTGGACAGGAAAAGTACCTCCGGGAATTGCTTCAGCGTTGGATCAGGGATGATCTCTTGGTGCAACAAGAAGTAGAAGTCAGTAGCACTGAGCTGAGCAGAAGAAGAACATATGGCGGCCAACACACCCACGTACGAATCCATATGGCTTAGGAAATCGCTGGTAAGTTTGTTCAGGAAGATGGGAGGAACCAATATTTACTATGATAATCAGAGTTGCATAAAACTCCTTGAGAATCCAATATTTCATGTTAGGTTGAAGCACATTGATATCAAATGTCATTTCATCAAAGATTGTGTTCAACGTGTGGCAGTCCAGCTGTAGTATGTTCCCATAGGTGATCAGGTAGCAGACATACTCACAAAAGCTCTAGGGAGAGCTAAGTTCATGCAGTTTAGAGAACAGATGGGTATGGTGGAGAATCCATTTCAATAGATTCTCAGCAGCATCAGTTAATAGGGAGTTGCAGTGCAGATGCAGTAGTTGACAACAGTTTAACAACAACACAGGTGCAAATTGTTAGTTTCTGGTTGCATCGGAACTGCTCTAGCCATGAAAATTGGTGAAGAGGCTAAGGCACATGAGTTCTAAAGAACCCATAAATCATTTGGTGAAATTCCACCCGGATTGTATTTTATTAAAATAATTAATATTTTTAATGGGGTTCCTAAGTCTAAACTTAGGAAAATTAAAGTATTAATGGGTATTAATCAAAATATGGGTGAGAATGATCTAGAAGGTGGATCAAGTCATGTTTTAATCTTAGCCATTGATTAAAGACTTAATCTCGGCCATTTAAAACTCAACAGGAAAAGTTTAAAATGGAGGCTTGGGGTTCATTTGGAAATATACACAGAGAGATTGAGGAAATAGATTTTCTGAGGTGAGAAGTTCTTAGGAGAAAAATTGATTGGGTAGATATTGCAGCTCAGGGGCAGTGAGAATCTGGAAGAAGGACTCTCCAGAGAACACTGATAGAGAGGCGGAGAGAGCTTGCAGAGAGGCAATGCAGTAGTCGGGAGAGCTGACGCAGAAAATCTTCCTGTCATGTAGAATCCAGAACTGTCGAAACAGCTGAAATTGCCGGGAATTGTCGGATGTCGGGAGAGCTGACGCAGAAAAGCTGCCTGTGACGTAGAATCCAGAACTGCCGGAACTGTTAAGAACTGCCAAGAATTGCCGAAACTACTGGCACTGCCAGAACAACCAGGAGAGCTAACGCAGAGGGTAGAGAAGGTGACGTAGGGCTGATGCAGAGCCAAAGCAGAAATCGCTGGGGTTAGCCAGTCTTATGTCGAATCAGCTGGAGTTTTGCCAAGTGAAGTGAGGTAAAACTCACTCAAATTTTCCGCCATTATTTTTCTCTGTAAAGGATTTCTAGATGAGCTTGCTAGATTTGTATTCAGATATTTATCCTGCATAATAATAAACCAGTGTTTTACAACCCGGCCGAGTCAACTCCAAAATGACCGTTTCAAACCGAGCCATTACCAAAATCTTTGACCTGGCCAGCAACTCGGCTCGGTTGACCGAGTCATAGTTGACTCGGTCAACCCGGCCGGGTCCGTATTGACTCGGCCGAGTCAATGAAACGACGGCTGGGCAGCGTAAAACATGAAATTTATTCACTTTTTTTGTGATTTTTGGTAAAGTTAAAATCAGTTTATGGATTCCAAAGGGTAATGGTAAATTGTTAAGTGCTTTTGGGGTCCATTTCCCCCTCCCAAACCCTATTTAAGACAGCCAAATGCTCTCATTCACTCACAGCAGTCTTATGCATTTGAGTGAGAGTCTTCTTTGAGAATTAGTGAGCAGTTCTTGAGCTTGTTTTGGAGCAGCAGTGAGGAGTCTTGGAGGAGCATTGTAGCTGGAGTGAGGAGCTTCTTGGGCAGCCATTTGGAGCAGCATTGAGGAGCTGATTTTTGGAGCAAGCTTGAGGAGGCAGTTTGTGCCTGGAGGTATTTTTTTCCACCTCTACAAATCTGTTTTTGCTTAGTAAATTTTAGGTGCATATCAAGAAAGCTTAGAGAGTGTTTTTTGTCAAATAAATGAACATTGAGCTTGTTTTGGAGCAGCAGTGAGGAGTCTTGGAGGAGCATTGTAGCTGGAGTGAGGAGCTTCTTGGGCAGCCATTTGGAGCAGCATTGAGGAGCTGATTTTTGGAGCAAGCTTGAGGAGGCAGTTTGTGCCTGGAGGTATTTTTTTCCACCTCTACAAATCTGTTTTTGCTTAGTAAATTTTAGGTGCATATCAAGAAAGCTTAGAGAGTGTTTTTTGTCAAATAAATGAACATTGAATCAATTTTTTTTTTTTTTTCATTTTCAGATTGTTTTCCTAGTCAAAAAATGGCACCTAGAGCAAAAGATCCTGCTTGGGCATATGTTGAAATGGTTGATAGTCAGATGTGTTGCAAGTTTTGCCATAGGAAAATTAAGGCAGGTCCTGGGGGGATTCATAGGCTGAAACAACACTTGGCAGGGATTAAAGGCCAAATTACCGCATGTCCCTCTGATGAAATTGAGGAGATTAGAAAGAATTTGTTGGCCAGCTTTGAAAAATTTAAAGAAGATAAGGCTAGGCAACAAGAGATACAGGCTGAGATTGGGAGGAAGAGGGAGATACAAAGAATGATGGCTACCAACCCCCACTATGATTTTGAGGGTTCTTCCTCTATCCCTCAAACTGAGGCATCCAACCCTTTCCGTTATGTTCCTCCCTCTTTTGGTTCTGTTCAAGATAAGGGAAAGGGTAGAATGAAGGGTGATGTGACTATCAAAAGTTATTTCACTCCCTCCTCTCCATCAGATGCACATGGTCCTGAAGTTAGTAAAGGTCAAATTCAGCCCACTTTAGATGACCATTGGAAGAAAGAATTGAGGGAGACTGCTTGTGACTACATAGCTAGATGGTGGTATGATGCTGATATCCCCTTTAATGCTGCTCGTTCACCATATTATGAGCCTATGTTTGATGCCATACATGCTGCTGGAAAAGGCTTCAAAGGCCCTACTATGCAAGAGCTAAGGGGGTTTCGTTTGCAGAAAGAAATTCAATCCATTAATGAGTATTTGCAAGAGTTCAGGGACTCATGGGCAAGAACAGGGTGTACCATCATGTCAGATGGATGGACTGATCAAAGAAACCGTACCATCATAAACTTTCTTGTCTTCTGCCCACAGGGAACCATGTTTTTAAAATCAGTTGATGCATCTGATAAGGTAAAAGATGGCCACTTGTTGTTTCAGCTATTGGATGAGGTTATTGAGGAGGTGGGGGTGGCTAATGTTGTTCAAATCATCACAGACAATGCCTCTAACTATGTTCTTGCTGGTAAACTGTTAGAGGAAAAACACAAGACCATCTTTTGGACCCCATGCACTGCACATTGCATAGACCTCATGCTTGAGGATATTGGAAAACTAGATTGGGTCAGAAACACTGTAGATAATGCCAAAAGCATAACAAAATTTATCTACAATCATACACTGGTTTTGAGTCTCATGAGGAAACACACTGGAGGCAAGGATATTATTAGGCCTCCCATCACTAGATTTGCTACACATTTTTTGACATTGCAATCTATGCTTTCCCAACATAGAAACTTGCAAAAGATGTTTTCCAGTGATGAATGGAATCAAACCAATTGGTCTAACAAACCAGAAGGCAGAGAATTGAAAAGGAAAGTCCATGATGAAACTTTTTGGAGAAAGGCAGCAGAGATTGTGAAGCTTGCTGAGCCACTAGTTAAGGTGTTGCGGTTGGTGGATGGGGAAAGGTTGGCTATGGGCTTCATTTATGAGGCTATGGATCAAGCAAAGGAGCAAATAAAGATAGCATACAAGGATAGAGTGGCAAAGTATGGGCCCATTTGGGCAATCATTGATGAAAGATGGAACAATCAACTCCATCGCCCTATACATGCAGCTGGGTATTTTTTTAACCCACGGTATCATTATAGAGCTAAGGAGTCAGGAGCTTTGAGGGGGGAGGTCAGAGATGGACTGGTTGATTGCATTGAACGCATGATCCCATCGGAGTCTGATCAACTGCAGATACATCAACAGGTCACATCCTTCAGCAATGCAACAGGTACCTTTGGGAAGAACCTAGCAAAGATTGCAAGAGAAGCAGATGAGCCAGGTAAACAAAAATTTCAATTTTCAATTTCTTAATGGTTTTACAGTTTTACCTTTTTTATTAAAGACTAAAGTTTGTTAAATCATTTATAATTTGAAAGTTAGATATAATTTGTAATTTTGTTGAGCTTCAGCCTTCATCTAACTCATAATTCATTACACTCCTATGTTTTTTGCAGCACAATGGTGGGAGGCCTTTGGTGGCCAGTGCCCTCAATTGCAAAAGTTTGCAATTCGTATTTTGAGTCAAACTTGCAGTGCATCTGGGTGTGAGGGCAATTGGTCTGTCTTTGAGAGGATTCACACAAAGAAGAGAAACCATTTGGAGCAAAAACGGTTGAATGATCTAGTTTTTGTCCAATACAACCTTCGGCTCAGACGGAACCAATTGCTGAACAAAAGACCTGATTCAGATCCCATTGTGTTGGAAGACATTGATCCAACATCAGATTGGGTAGTGGAGAGTCGTGCACCAGAGTTTGATCCTGATGAGGATCTTGATGAACTTGAACTGGGTCTGGAACATCAACTTCAGCCTGTTCAGTTGAATGCAGATCCCGATCCACCAGCCTCAGTCTCACAGCCAGCAAGGACTCCGAGGAGTAGGACTCCAGTTGTAGGTGCTTCCTCTACTCAGCCACGACAGAAGCACAGCCGCATATCTACTCTATCTCAGCTTGCATCTGCTGCACAGCCTGCTAGTGGTACTGGCACCACTTCTACAGTTGCAGTTGGAGACGATGATGATGAGGAGGAGGCATGGGGCCCCTTGTCTGACTCTGATGATGATGATCCAGAGATTGGTCGAGATGATCTTGGCTCCTCTGGCAGTAGCTACTAGCCAGTAGTACTAGTATTGGAGTCTGGTCACCATCACAGTTTACTTTTGTTGTAGAGGCCATTTCTAGCCTCCTTGGTTATTTGTATTTTGTTTTGAGTCTTTGATCATGTATGACAGTTGACTATGTATTGCCAATTTGCCATTGGGTACCATTTTGATATAATGGATTGGTTCATGAGCCTACTTTGATCATATGTTGTCTTCCATCTATATTATAATGCTGTGTGTTTGGAAACATGAATGAAAATCTTTAAAATTATGTTTAAAATATTTAAAATTATGTTTTTTTATAAAAAAAAATAAATATTTAATGTATTTTTTACAACGGCCGAGTCATTACCGAGTCGGAGTCGGAGTCGGAGTCGATCCTCGGCCGAGTCGGAGTCGGAGTCGGAGTTGTAAAACATTGTAATAAATCCTCAGAACCGCTGCACCAGTTTTCCCACATTGGGTTTTTCCGGGACTATTATGTCCAAAAATAAGTGTGCCCTATGTATCTTGTTATTTGCTCTATTTTTTGTTTCATGAGATCAAATATTTAATTAGTGTAGGTTGTAGATGTAATTTGCTTCAGTATTCAGAAGAATAACTTGATGAATGTAATTTAAAATCAAGTAGGTGAAGTAGATTCAAATTTGCTGCGGTAGGGGTTCCTTCGAGTCTAGTAATTTTCACACAACTCATATCAGAGTTGCGCACTAGTTGGTGGGCAGTGGGGCCAGACATCAGCAATGCAGCAAGAGATTGTGCAGAGATAGAGTGTTGCTTCAGTGGGTTGCAGCACTACAACACATTCCTTGCTAAGAGAGGGTGTTGATTTCTGTAGCATCGAATGTGCTCTTGTCTCGAGATTTTGCAGAGAGGCTAAGACACATGCATTCTCCAATACCTAGAAAGCGTTTGGCAAAATTCCCCCTAAAGATGATTTAATTAAAATAATTAACTTTTTTTAAATGGTTCCCTAAGTCTAAACTTAGGAGATCTGGTTAATTAAAGGATATTAATTAAATCAGGTGAGATTTCCAGTTAATCTTAGCGATCGATTATGTTTTAATCTTGGTCGTTGGTACTCCAACAGAAGATTATAAGAAGAAGTCGATGGGTAGATGGAGAACACACCAAAGCATAAACTCAGTTGCTCAAGCAAATCGATTTTCTCACTAGTTGAAGTTCGACAAGAGAAAATCGAATCAGAGAGTGAGTTTCAGGTGGGAGGGAGAGAGCATCAGCATAGTTAGAGAGGGCAGGAAAAATATGGAGGAAACACATAGGAGAGATGCAGAGTTGGGACGCAAAAGGGTTGACATAGGGACTACGCTGTCACTGTGTAGAGGGTGACGCAAAAAGGCCAGTGAAAGAGGCAAGAGGTCCTCTTCAGAGTCATAAAACGCTATGGATTGTGAGAAAATCACCGTAAAATTCCCTCAGTGATTCCTCCTCTATTTTGTCTTGTACAAAAATTATTGCTGAAGATTAATAAAAGAAACCCTCATATGCTGCACCGGTTTTCCCACATTGGTCTTTTTCAGGGACAATTGTCCAAAAATAATTGTGTCGGTTATATATGTGCTAGTATTTGCTTTGTGTTTACTTTTTGCGGAATTTTATTTGTTGTAGAAAACTGCAAATAATTTGATTATTAATTTAACAAATAGAAGAAATATTATTTGTTACTGCACTAGGATTCAGGATCACCGAATTTTCACATATAATACCTCCAGACTTCCTTTCAATGTTGCGGTCTTTCTTCTAGAGTCTCTGTTCACATACAATCAGTTGATCTGAGCTAGTGTAGGCCTTTCGGTTAATCTAATCCAAGGAGACTAGGCCTGCGGCCTAGATGAGACAACAACCAGACTTTCTACCGTCTGTGTCAAGAGACATAGGTTCTGTTGCCTTTTGTACCTTCTGTTAGGAGTGCGAATAATAGTTGAGAAGGAAACCCATACATACGTGTGCCAAAAACATCATCCAATAGCCTTTGATAAGTGCAGCTCACTTTCTGCTCATTCTTGGTCCTGTAATGAAGATAAGTGAGCCCATAATATTGTATAGACGAGCCCAAATTGATTTCGGCCTCTTGCCTATGGAACACATCCCATGATGGAGACTAAACCGATCCCAAACTTGCCCTCATTACCTTCGTCGGAAACCTTATTTTATCTGCGACTGTTTTAGAGAAATGAATGAGATATGTGAGTCCAAATGTGGGTGCAAGCACCTCTATTTATACAATTCGATTGGGGTCAAGAGACATGTTTAATGGACTTGTTGAGCCTACATAGAGGTAAGGCCGACCTTGATAATTTTCGTGTGAGAGAATATAAATTCAAAAACCCACTTCTACTTATCCAAATTTGATGATCTTTAGATCGATTTTTGGTTCTTTCGAAGAGAGAAATTTAATCCAATAATTATCTTCATCAAATGAGATGTCCAAAGTGGAATTTGGTCCTAGTTGCCAATTTTAACAGTTTTTGAGGTCTCCAATGCCAATTTCTTCCTCAATCCTGAAACAAATTTAGAATAGAAACCCAAATACCTAATATAAAAAATAAATTTAAATTTCAAAACCCCAAATATATACAAATCTCAAAAAACCCAAAACCACAATTAACAAAAGTAATTTACAAATCTATTCACAAAATCTACAAATGTACAAGGGTTTTGATATATTTTTTTGGTTATGGAGTTTTTTCTTTGTTGAATGGCTAAATATACTTTAGAAACCCAATGCACACTATAGCTTTAGCAAATACTAAATCCACCATACAAATATTTGGGATCCAAGAAAAATAATTCCTGTCCAAGTTTGTGGACTTTGAGACCAATGACTAAAGTACCTACAAACACTATGTATTTATCTCAAGAGAATTTGTTAATCATATGGGGAATCAAACCACCTAAGATTAGCCCAAAACTATCAATACATGATTTTATCTCCATCTAATGAAAACAAATCTAACCAATATTCAACACAACATAGGAAAGGTCGTAGTGAGTACATACGACAAGTCATGAACATGGAACAACTTGAAATTGCACCCCAAAGATTTTATTATGATAGAAAAAATAGTTCCCAGTGGGACAATAGTTTACATGAAAGCTTCAACAACAATTTTCTAGCCAAAGATCATCGTGTTAGAGACTCAAATGACTCTCTAATTTATAGCTATATCCTCCAAGTGGAAAAATAACGGCTAATTTCTTTGATCCATGTCTTTATCTCAAGAGAATTTGTTAATCATATGGGGAATCAAACCACCTAAGATTAGCCCAAAACTATCAATACATGATTTTATCTCCATCTAATGAAAACAAATCTAACCAATATTCAACACAACATAGGAAAGGTCGTAGTGAGTACATACGACAAGCCATGAACATGGAACACCTTGAAATTGCACCCCAAAGATTTTATTATGATAGAAAAAATAGTTCCCAGCAGGACAATAGTTTACATGAAAGCTTCAACAACAATTTTCTAGCCAAAGATCATCGTGTTAGAGACTCAAATCACTCTCTAATTTATAGCTATATCCTCCAAGTGGAAAAATAACTACTAATTTCTTTGATCCTTGTTAAAATAATCTCGGCCGTTGATAAAATCTTAAAGATATTTTAATTTTCGCCTCTGAATTTTTATTTTTGAGGAATTTTCGAATTTCTCATTTAACTCTATTTTTATTAGCTCATAATTAATTATTTTGAGTTAATTTCCTCAAAAAATTGACATTGACTTAACCACCAAGGTCCAAGAGTCCAAATTTTCTTGAAATATACAATATTACCTTGGTGGAGGACCTTAAAAAATTACTTCTTTTAAAACCCATGAATTTTTCCACTTGGTGAATTAATTTTTCTAAGCCAATTTAATTTCACTCTAATTAATTGATTTTTTGACTTAGAATTTATTTAATTTATTTCTAGAAAAATTAATTAATTTACATGAGGGGATTTAATATTTTTTCCACTCTCATTTACATAAGATGTTTACATTTAGAACGCTCAAAGGGGGAATACACATTTGGCTTACACCCTCAAGACACATACCCAATTCTGTGACACAACATGATCTAGTAGACCAAGTGATTTGTAATAAAATCATTTAGCCAACTAGCTTAAATTATTCCCAGATCACTTTTATATAAGACTCTATTAGAACATTAAGACTCACCTAAAACTTTGACGAAGAATTCCACCCTAGCTTTGGGGTGAAGCTAGCGGGAAAAACTCTGGCGACCATCTGTGTTTAGAAGCACACGAGTCAGTGAGACAAAAAACCTCCTAGGATGAAACTTTTTGCCAAAATAATAGGCTTACCTAGGTTGTTACATACACTCAAGGTCTTACTAGGATCATTTACATTACATAACTTGCAGAATGGGTTTATAATGACACATAAGACTGCTGGTAGATGATCTTATCTTGTTGAAAAAATTGTACTTTCGCTCCTTGGAAATTTGACAAATATGAGTGCAATGACATCAGTTCTGCACAATTCAATCTTGGTTCTATCGCATTTCGACTATTTCCGTAAAACGAAGTTATTAATTGACATATTTTAATTAAGTATGCTTAAGGTGTTGGTTCGATTTGATTACTTGGAGAAACACCTTAGTGTATAATGTCCCAAATGAAGAAAATTTGGAACAAGCACTTCATATAAAATTATCATGCATTCAACAGAAGATTGCCATGTAAAACCCAAACACCGGAAATTTGGCAGAAACAATAAACACACACATTGCACTTAAATCTCATTAGAAGATCAGAACATGAGGAACAATGAGACATGCAACAATAAAATCCAACTTTATTATATAGAGATATATGCCAATACAATAGCTGGGAACGACCCTCCGGCCTCCAAATTGAAACAGGAAATCAATCACTACACCTATGGATTCTGAATTAATCCACCAAGGGGAGATGGGGCTCGCCCAATCGTCTCGGGGCTACCAATGGAGTAGAGAACTGGGTTCTCAACCTCTCATACAAGAAACAATACACAATCCAAGATGTCCCAAATGACCTTCTCCTCTTTTTATAGATCTGATGGATAGATCTCCAAGACTCTAGAAGCATCTTATTTTATTATTATTCTAGAAGCTCCAACATTGACTTTATCTTAAGTGACCCTTTTATTTTATTTTATTTTATTTTACTTAAATCACTTTTGGCCCATTTCCTCTAATTAATTATTTTTCCTTAATTAAATGACTAATTAAAGTCATTTTTAACTAAGGAAAATGGCAAGTCATCCACCATACTCTCTTCGGCCACTGGAAGTCACTTCTCAACCTCCCATATTGTATATCTTCTCGTTCTGGTTCCAACGAGCTATTACACTGAGGTGTTCCATTGATTAATCTCCCCTGAATGTCACCTCGACCATATTAATTAAGTTAGGCTCCATAATAATGCTAATTTTTGAAAGTTGTCGGAATGTGACGGAACAAAAGGAAAATTGTGCGGATGATGAAATATGCCAAGCGAATTCCATCAAATCCCATAAAAACTCCTCAAAACTCCATCGAAACCCCTGATGACATAAACTTGCTCCACTGACCTAGCCATCACTTGCCCTGGAAATCCACTCTGGGTGTACCATGGAGGAAAATGCAAATGGAGACATTATAGTCTTCCTGCCCCAAGATTTATTTCCCTCAAGTAATCCAAATCTGTGGACAGATCTGGCGGCCCCACGCAACTGAGACTCGATGCCAGTATCACATACGAACCACTGGGTGATGCTCTACTCCTGTGTCAACCCATCATGAACGGATCCCTCAATGCTCGGATCCCAGACCAATCTCTGAATGAACCTGTCATCAATGAATCCTCCTAGATCCTAATGCCACCAAGAAGGAGCATCAATGCTCCATGGCTCCTGCTGTGCTATAGCTCTGACTGTGAACGCTGCCCCACCAGCTGCATACCAACTCATCACCTCTCTCTAGTCCAATCCTTGACTCAATCACTACTAATCGAGAAGGAATGTTGAAGAGTCATTGACCTGTATCCCATTGCCAACTGGAGCATGTAGTCTTTGACATGTCCAGGGGTCCCCGCTCTACTACGCCCTTGACTAAGGATATCACAACATCAATAAGATACCAACTCATGATCTCCTGCCAATCTAATGTATGGACACCTATGCAAGGGATACCTCTGCTTTGTTGATACTGGTCCAAGCTTAACTCTTGATGCTCTACCCACTTAATCAAAACAGGTCCGAGAAATCCTACCTCTCTCCCTCTAGTGGGAAAAAGTGGGCACACTGTGCTACAAGCCCTATCTATGTACTCCTGTAGAGGGCTGCTCCCGGAATGTCCTGAAGCTCTGCCAGTTCCCTGTGCATCTACCCACACCTCATCAGTGGGTTAGCCCAAAGATGGATGCACCACCATCTCCAATAGCTCTTGCCGTCTACTAGCCTCTTGCAAGACTACCCTGTCAATCTCCAACATCTTCTGAAGACAAGTGTATGCAAATACTGCCTCCCTGGATGCTGCCTGCACATTTGTCTGCGCTACTCCAATGGCTGGCTCTAAGGGTGTCTACTCATCCTCCATCATGGCCTCAACATGAGCCACTAGCTAACTCTCCAAAATTGGCCCATCCCGCACACTGTGTGTATCATCTGACTCATGCTCCTTTATGTGCTCTCTATGCTGAATCATCACTCGCTCATCTACTGTCTGATCTCCTTCCCTCATGGGAACAATCGGTTGCTCCACATACTCCTCTACCACACATGGATGCATGTTTGGGCTACTGTCATCAACTCCACACGACTGCTCGTGCTCCTCAGAAGTATCATTGTATGAACCCATGGACTCATCTAATGAAGAGTCCTCCTGACAGACATAAAGAATATTTCCCTGCTCTATCGCTATCATCACCTTAGTGTCACTCAAGCATGAGTGGTCAGCTCCCTAAGATCCTTTGCAGGTGAAGCAAAGTCCCTTCCTTCTCAACTCATTCTTGCTGCATGATCCACCAAACATAAGTAACTCCTCCCTGGTCAACTGTCTTCTGAACAATCCGATGTTCTGCTCAACCAACCGTTCGGCTAGCTCATAAGCGAATACCATCAGATCCCATAATATAGGGTGCCAACATCTAATGGCATTCGCTTATGGGATACAACTAGGGTTTGTATTATTAAGCAAATTTCTGAATACAACTAGGGTGCCAAATCCAGCTCACCCAACAGAGAATAAACTTGGCAGAAGTACCGCTATTTGGAGATAGATATTTTGGGAATCCAACAACTGGATGATCAAACCCCACAAATTACAACTGCTGTTCCCAGTGCTGAGTAGTGATGAATGCTCCAAGCTTTGCGTTGGCACTGCGTCACCCTCTGAGTGAGCCTCCCTTGCTCAAAATTCGATATGCTGAACTGTTGAATTTTCTAACTCTATTCGTTAGAAAATTAATCTGTATTCTGCTAGTTTATTTCTTCTACTTGTTTAAATTCGAACAAGTTATTTAAAATATTTAAATACTGAAATAAACACAATACAATCACAACATCTACAGATCAACAACTGAAAGAAAACAAACACACAAGTGACCGTTATTTTTGGACAAATGTCCCCAGAAAAACCCAATGCAGGAAAATTGGTGCAACTATTCTGAGGGTATATTATCACGCAGTATTTCCTTGAGTACAACTGGGTGCCTAACCAGCTCACTCGACAGAGAAAAATACATTGTAGCAATACCTCTCTATTCGGAAACAAGGATTCAAAAAACCTGTCCCACGAAACCCTATTCGATAACTCTAAAGCTCAGCATTGCCCTTCTGGCCTTTGCGTTTGCCTCTTGCTGCACTGCGTCAGCCCCAGACCCCTCTACGTCATCCTTTTGAGGCAATGCGAAACCTCTCGGACCCTCTGCGTCACTCCCTCTGCCTTCTGCGTGGATGATGCAGTCCCTCTGGGCTCTGCGTGGCCTGCTCTGGCGGCTGCTCTCGTTCTTTGCTTCTACGCTGGTCTCTCGATACTGTCTCTACCTTTCTATCCAGTACTCACTACCCCTCGCTGCTGATCACTGATTCGACTTTGCTTAGCAACCCCGCTCTAGCAAAACGAATGACTGATCACTCTGGTGTATTTTCTAACTCAACCTCAAGCCTCCTCTTATACTTCTCTCGTTGGTCCTTCAACGGCCGAGATTAAATCTCTAATCAACGGCTGAGATTCGATTTGGCTTGATCCATGACTTTTGGAACCTTCAAACCCAGTTTTATATTAATACCCATTAATATTTTATTTTTTCGAAGTTTAGACTTAGGAATTCCAATAAAAATATTAATTATTTTAATAACTCCCAAACTGGTTAGAATCTGCCCAAACCATTTATGGGTCTTTGAGATCTCATGTGCTTTAGCGTCTCCACCAATTTTCATGGCTAGAGCACATCCGATGCTACCTCAAATCAACATGAATTGCTGCTCTCTCTGCCCCACAAAGAACCCCAGCGTTGCCTCTAAGGAACTGCGTTAGCCCCTCTGGCTTTTGCGTCACCCTCTTTGGAGTTGCGCTATCTCTCCTGTTGCTGCTTTGCCTCTTTGCTATGTATCCTCGGCCTTGGACTAAAGTCTCTCTGTCAAACTGCTCGTCTCTTACTGCAACTCAGACCACTAGCTCGATTTTCTCAGCAAACCACGCCCTAGAAAAATCGAACTCTTTGATCTCCTCAGTGTATCTCCAACTGACCCTCAAGCTTCCTCTTATACTTTTTCTGTTGATGAATCAATGTCCGTGAATTAAAAGAGGCTTGATCCTCGTCACTTAGAACCTTTTCACCCATATTTTTATTAATACACATTAATATTTTTATTTTCCTAAGTTTAGACTTAGGAACTCATTAAAAACATTAATTATTTTAATAACTTCTCATTCAAGTGGAATTTCTCCAAACGATTTTTGGGTTCTGGAGATCTCATGTGTTCTAGCCCCTCCACAAAATTTCGGAGCTAGAGCACATCCGATGCTACCCAAAATCAACACTCTTAGCGAGGAATGTGCTCTAGTAACACTTCTCAACAAAAGTATTAGACTGATCCACCGCATTGGTCCTTTGTGCTGTTGATGCTTGGCCTGCTTCCCTTCATCCACTACACCGTTGCTCTCTGTACTGTTGCCCATGACTTTTCCACTGCCATTGCTGCATCAGTACTACAACTCCCTCACAAAATGCTGCATCATGCTTCCCATGGCACTGCCGCTGCTAATTGCTGCACTGTGTGAAAATTCTATCATTGCAGCAACTGATTTACTTTTCGTACTTATTTCACCATAAGTTATTCACGAAATTACTTCAATAAACATTAAAATAAATATTGCTGTAGATATCACACCGTAATACAGAAACAAACATATGCACAAGAATCAACACATTGAGACGGTTATTTTGGACTAATGTCTCTAGAAAAACCCAATGTGGGAAAACCGGTGCATCAAGGGAGGATTTTATTATTCAGCGATTTTCTAGTACAACACGGTGCCAAACTGGCTTACCCACAGATAGACAAATTTTCTAGCAATTCTTCTAAACCTAGTGTCAGCCCTATTGACCTCTGCGTGACCTAAAACCCTCTGTGTTAGCCTGTTGAGACTCTGCGTAGTGTCTCTGGCCTTCTGCGTCACTCCTATAGCCTCTGCGTGGATGACGCAGGCCCTGTTGGCTCTACGCAGTCTCTGTTGCCTCTACGTGGCTCCCTCTGGCCCTGCGTCTGCCTTTTCTGCCTCTTTGCTGATCTCCCATCTCTCTATTCCGTACTCGTTGCCTTCTGACTGCTCTTCAGACCACTGGTTCAATTTCTCAGCTAACCCTGCTCCAGAAATTGAACTGACTGTTCTCCCTCAGTGTGTTCTCTAAGTGACCCTCAAGCCTTCTCATATATTTTGCTCGTTGACAAATCAACGACCGAGATTAAGTCCCTAATCAATGGCTAAGATTAGGTTTGGCTTGATCCATGACTTTTGGACCATTCTAACACATTTTTATATTAATACACATTAATATTTTATTTTCCGTAAGTTTAGACTTAGGGACTCCATTAAAAATATTAATTATTTTAATATCTCCCAAACTGTTTAGAATTTGCCCCAACCCTTTCTGGGTATTGGAGATCTCATGTGCCTTAGCCTCTTCACCGATTTTCGTGGCTAGAGCACATCCGATGCTACCCAAAATCAACACTCCCTCTTAGCAAGGATTGTGCTCTGGTAATACTCCTCATTGAGTATCACTCTGATCATCCGGCATCAGTCCCTGTGCTACTGCTAAGCCTACCTGCCCAACATCCTCTATACTACTGCATCCTATACTGCTGCCCATGACTCTGCTACTGCCACTGCTGCATATGTACGTCAACTCCCTCTGTATCTGCGCTACTGCTGGTCCTTTCTCCCAACACTGCATTTGAACTGCAAATCCCTCTTTACCATCCCCATCTTTTCCCAGAAGTAGTCAAATTTTGACTTTCCAAGGGCCTTGGTGAGGATATTTGCCACCTGTTTTCCTGTAAGACTGTAGCTCAACTGTACAGCTCCTCGTTGGACGGTTGTCTGACAAAGTGACACCAGATATCAATATGCTTTGACCTATCATGAAACACTAGATTCTCAGAGAGTTTGATGCAATTCTGATTATCGCATATGTACGACAACTCCCTCTATATCCGCGCTACTGCTGGTCCTTTCTGCCAACACTGCATCCGCACTGCAACTCCCTTTGCATCTGTGCTGCTACTGGTCCTTTCTCCCAACACTACATTTGAACTGCAACTCCCTCTTTACCATCCCCATCTTTTCCCAGAAGTAGTCAAATTTTGACTTTCCAAGGGCCTTGGTGAGGATATTTGCCACCTGTTCTCCTGTAGGAGTGTAGCTCAACTGTACAGCTCCTCGTTGGATAGTGTCTGACAAAGTGACACCGGATATCAATATGCTTCGACCTATCATGAAACACTGGATTCTCAAAGAGTTTGATGCAATTCTGATTATCGCACATGATCCTGGTCGTCTCCATATTTCCTCTGAATAGATTCACCAACAGTTTTCTAAGCCATATGGCCTCACACGAAGCTGTGCTTCTTGCCATATATTCTGCCTTAGATGAGCTCAGAGCCACAGACTTCTTTTTCCTACTGCACCAGGAGGTCATTCTCGATCCAATGTTGAAACAATACCTAGAGGTACTTTTCCGATCCACTGAACTTCATGCCCAATCTGCATCAGTAAATCCACTCAACCTGATATCCTTCCCCTTGGTGTACAAGAGCCCATGATCAACTGTTCCTTGTAAATACCTGAGAACGTGTTTGGCTGCTACCCAATGTGCCCTCTTTGGTTCCACCATGAATTGACTGAGGACTTGATATCCTTCCCCTTGGTGTACAAGAGTCCATAATCAATTGTTCCCTGTAAATACCTGAGAAAATGTTTGGTTGTTGGCCAGTGTGCCCTCTTTGGTTCCACCATGAACTGACAAAGAGTGTTGACAGCATAGCAAATATCTGGCCTGGTATTGACCAGATACATCAGGGACCCTATCAGTTGCCGATATAGGGTGGGATCGACATCTTTGTCTTCTGATGCATCAATCTTCTTGCATTTGGTGATCATTGGCGTAGCCATAGGTCTACAGTCTCCCATCCCGAACCTTTTTAGGATTTCTGTAGCATACCTCCCTTGCCCAAGGAAGATTTTTCCTTTCTATTTCCAAACTTCCAACCCTAGAAAGTAGTGCATTCGTCCCAGATCCTTCATATCGAACTCTGTGGCTAGATTCTTCTTGCAGTCCTTAATGCGTCTGGATGATCCTGTCAGAAAGAGATCATCCCCATATAATACTACGATAAGTGCCTTGTTCTCTACGACCAGATGGTAGAGATTCGGATCCGCGTCACTCTTGACAAACCCCATCTTCTGCAAGTAGCCATCTATTTGACCATACCACGCTCTCGGTGCCTGCTTTAGCCCATACAAGGCTTTCTTCAGTATGCATACATGAGACTTCTTCTCATGAGTTTCAAAGCCCTCTGGTTGTTCAATGTATACCTCTTCTTCTATTATCCCGTTCAGAAATGCCATCTTGACATCCATCTGATGGATCTCCCATCCCATGTGCGCTGGAAGAGATATCATGGTCCTAATAGATGTATCCCTAGCTATCAGGATGAAGGTTTCCTCATAATCAATCCCTTCCTTTTGAGCATACCACTTAGCCACAAACCTGACCTTGTATTTCTCAACACTGCCGTCTGCATCATATTTGATCTTGTAGATCCATCTTGAACCTATCACAGATCTGTCTTGAGGCCTTGACACCACCTCCCAGACATCATTCACCATTATGGAGTTATACTCCTCTACCATTGCATCTAGCTAGATCTGATGCTGATCTGCCACCTTGAAACTGGCAGGCTCTCCATCCTGAGCTACTAACGCCTGATATCTGTTTGGCTGTTTTTGCTCCCTTTTATTGTTCCTTGGTTCACTGATGAAGTTCTTTGCATCATGCAGAATTTGACGAAGTTCTCTGCTAGTTCTTCCTCTACCAGTAGGTGCTTCTGTTCGTTCCTCCTCCTCATCCTAAGAATCTTCCTGACCTGAGGAAGAATTCTTCCCTTCTGTTGGTTGAAGAGGGATGACCAACGGATCCTCTTTCGACTGCTCCTCGGAAGGCATTTCGCGAGATCTTCTAAAAGCTCTGTCCTCCATGAACTTTACATCTCGTCGTACTACTACCTTCCTGCTCCCTGGAAGATAGATTCTGTATGCCTTAGCGTTCTCGCTATATCCCACCAGATATCCCTTTTCTGCAGTTTGATCCAGCGTTTTCTTCTTTTCTTCAGGTATGCGGCAATATGCTAAACTCCCAAATATCCTGAAATGACTGACTTCAGGCGTCTTCCCAGTGAAGACTTTCTCTGGAGTAATCTTGCCCAATGCTCGATGAGGAGTCCTGTTCTAAACATAGACAGCTGTGTTGCATGCTTTCGCCCATAAGAATTTTGGCATATCCTGATCATACAGCATGACCCTAACCGCTTCTACAATAGCCCTGTTTTTCCTTTCTGCCACCCCATTTTGCTCCAAATTGTAGGGAGTTGTCCACTCTCTTCTGATGCCCTCCTTAGCGCACTAATCAGTGAAGTCCTTATCGACATACTCTCCACCATTATCTGAACGCAAAGCTTTTATTTTCTTCCCAGTTAGATTCTCCACAAGAGCCTTGAACTCCTTGAATCGACAGAAAACCTCATCCTTGGTTTTCAGAAAATAAATCCAAGTTTTCCTCGAGTCAATGAAGGTAAGGAAATACTTGGCACCACTAAGAGCTTTGACGGACATAGGTCCACAGATATCTGAGCGTATCAATCCTAGTACACTCTTGAACCTGTGTTTGCTCCTAGGAAATGCCGCCTTGGCATACTTTCCTAGAACGCATCCTCTGCATACATCATCTTGTTCCATACTCAGATCTGGAACTCCTATTACAGTGCTCCTAAGAATTCTTAGAGCTCCATGGTGCAAGTGACCCATCCTTCTGTGCCATAGTTCGTTCAAGTCTTGTCCCCACCACTGCCTATTAGTGCCATTGGTGATTCTAGCTGTAATCTATACAACCGATTACTTTTGATCCCGATCTGCACTTTCGTTTTCTAGTTTAGGTGTTTGACGTATACCTTTTCCTTGATGAAGTAGACGTCATAGCCCTTGCCTTGTAGTTGTGACACGGAAAGTAAGTTCATCCCCAATCCTGGTACATGCAACACATTTGTGTCACGGAACCACTCTCCCGATTTTGTCTGAAAAGCTATGGTACCCTTCCCTACTTGAGTACACTTTGCCTGTTCCCCATGGTGATCTGAAAATTCATCTTCTCTTCTCGATATTCTGAGAAGCACTCCCTGATTCCCGTCATATGCCACGAGGCTCCACTGTCTATCTACCATACTTCTGATGATGCAACACTAGTCATGCATGCCACTTCTTCTTCCAGCCTGGAAGCCAACATAGAGAAATCGAAATCTCTTTCTCTTGTGCAATCTTATGAAAATTTGCGTGAGTCCCCTAAGTTGGATGCCTCTGCATCGTGGTCTCGACCCACCATTGATTTTCCCTTTCTATCTCTGATTACTTCCTCTGATACTGTGTGAAAATTCTATCACTGCAGCAACTTATTTACTTTTCCTACTTATTTCACCATACGTTATTCATGAAATTACTTCAATAATACAGAAACAAACATATGCACAAGAATCAAGACATTGACAAAGTTATTTTGGACTAATGTCCCTGGAAGAACCCTATGTGGAAAAACTGGTGCATCAAGGGAGGATTTTATTATTTAGCAATTTTCTAGTATAACAGGGTGCCAAACTGGCTTGCCCACATATAGACAAATTTTCTAGCAATTCTTCTGAACCCGGCGTTAGCACTACTGACCTCTGCGTGACCTGAAACCCTCTGTGTCAGTCTGTTGAGACTCTGCATAGCCTCTCTGGCCTTCTGCATCACTCCTGTAGCCTCTGTGTGGATGACACAGGCCTTGCTGGCTCTACGCAGTCTCTGCTGCCTTTGCGTGGCTCCCTCTGGCCCTGTGTCTGCCTTTTCTGCCTCTGTGCTGATCTCCCGTCTCTTTGTTCCATACTTGCTGCCTCCTGACTGCTCTCCAGACCACTGGTTCAATTTCTCAGCTAACCCCGCTCCAGAAATTGAACTGACTGGTCTCCCTAAGTGTGTTCTCCAAGTGACCCTCAAGCTTCCTCTTATACTTTTCTTGTTGACAAATCAACGGTCGAGATTAAGTCCCTAGTCAACAACTAAGATTAAATCTGGCTTGATCCATGACTTTTGGACCATTCTAACACAGTTTCATATTAATACACATTAATATTATGTTTTCCCTAAGTTTAGACTTAGGGACTCCATTTAAAATATTGATTATTTTAATATCTCCCAAACTGTTTAGAATCTGCCCAAACGCTTTCTGGGTATTGGAGATCTCATGTGCCTCCACCAATTTTTGTGGCTAGAGCACATATGTTGCTACCACAAATCAACACACTGCAATTCAGTTGCTGAGAAGTAAGCAACTGAAACTTCACCCAAAACTAACATCCTGGTCAGTGTGGATGCCTTGTGATCCTGAAGCCACCTCTACTTCTAATTCATGTTGATCCTCTGCTGTCATTGTGCTGCTGCAAACTACTCTGTGCCTCTCGCACAGCTACAACATACACTGCGCTGCCTCAGACTTTGGCACTCTAGCTTTGCCACTGTTGCTCCATCATCCCTCGGACCATCTGACCCCCGTCATTTTGCTATTGTCATCAAGGGCTCCCTTAGCCATATGTGATCCAAGAGTTTGGGCACCTCAAAGATCCTGTCTGTCATGTAGTCCTCCTGAATACAACTCAATGTTGCCCCACCTCTTCCCCAGATCCACATGAGCACTCATGGCACAATGGTCATCCTCGCCTTCCTTGTCCGCTTTCGCTGGAGCAACCTATGATTCAGAAGCTTCCTGCTTGCCCTTCTTCCGAGAGCACTAAGTGGCATAATGTCCTAGTTCCCCACAGTTGAAGCATCTAACCTTTGTGATGTCCTTCTTCCTTTTTGGCTACACTTGATGTCCCGACGATGCGAGCGCTGCATCCTCCTCCTCCTCCTTCTTGACTAGGGCTCCCTTGCTGTTACCTCCTGTCTTGGTCATCTTGCTGAGCTCTTCTTGTCGAAGAGCTGCCCTCATCTCCTCCCAATTGGGGAGAGTCGCTCTGCCCAAGAAAGTCTCCCAGTCCTCGGTGATTGCATTTAGGGCAGTCCTGACCATGAACTCAGGGTCTATTGTAGACCCCACAGAAAGTCAAGTGGTTGCGAATCCCTTGCAACCTGAGAAGGAAGGGATCGATCTCCTCTCTTCTCTGCATTTGGTATTGTTTTAGTTGATTTTCTAATAGCATCTTCTGTTGGACGGAAGATCCCTGATTCAAGGTGGTCAGCGCCTCCCACATCTCCCTTGTCGTGTTCTTCTCAGCAATGTGTGGTACTACATGATCTTTGACCCCGTCTAGGATCATGCACTTGGCCTTAGCCTGGGCCTTCTCGTATTCCTTTAACTACCTTCAAGGCATAGTCCTTGATGCGATGTTTGTTTAGGATTGCCAGGATCTTGGCCTTTCAGATGACAAAATTGGATGCTCCATCAAATCTGTCCTGATCTCTAAACCCACTCATTGCCATCTTTGCTAAAAATTAAGACTGGTTCTCTTCTCCCTCTCATGCTGTCAATCTAGCAAGACTTGGGTCTGGATTTCTTTGGCACAAGAAACCCTCAAGGAACAAGCTACTCTAGACTCCCTCTGAGTCCTAAATTCCTTCACAGAAATCCTCCCACCAACTATCGAATCCCTTCATCTCTAATCCTCCTTTGTTGCTGCAACCTAGATCTAGATTTCTTTGGCTAGAAATCTATCAAGGCAGTGACTCCCTCTACCTTGGCTTTGTCTCTGAAGACATTGTTATGCACCAACAGAACCGGGTCCTCAAATCGAATCTGCTCTGCTCCCTCAGCCCCAACAACTGACTAATTCGAACCTCTCAGTCATTGTGTGGGCTCCTCTCTGGCTCTACGTTGCTCTCTGCAGGCTCGAAATGCTGACGCAAGCACTACGTGAGCCTCTGTGTCACTCCTCTGGCTCGTGTCACTCCTACAACTGCTTCTCTGCCTTTGAAACACCGCTGTCACTTGGGACAGCTGCTTCTTTGCAGCAAATTCTCTGGATTTCTTGGCTGGTTTCTTCAATCTCCTATGATCTGCAATGCTCTGATACCATGTGAAAATTTCTAAATCTACACATCGGAAATCCTACTGCAATCACTGGTTTATTATCTCCTACTTGTTCTTTACATTAACAAGTTATTTAATTACTTAAATCGTGATGAAAACACTATTTTAGCCTACACATACATACAAATCATGAACTGAAATAAACTGAGACAATCACATAAGGGACACCGTTATTTTTATCCTGGAAAAACCCAATGTAGGAAAACCGGTGCGAGATATAGAGGGTTTGTATTATTAAGCAGATTTTTGAATACAACTATGGTGCCAAATCCAGCTCACCCAACAGAGAATAAACCTGGTAGAAGTACCTCTATCCGGAGACAGATATTTTGGCAATCTAGCAACTGGATGATCAAACCCCACAGATGACAACTGTTGTTCCCAGTGCTAGGCAGCGATGGCTGCTCCAAGCTCTGCGCTGGAACTGCATCATCTCCTCAAGGAGCTGCGTCAGCCTCTCAATGAGCCTCGCTTCCTCATAAGTCGATAGGTTGAACTGTTGCTCTCTCTGCCCCACAGAAAACCCCAGCGCAACCTCTAAAGAACTGTGACAGCCCCTTTAGCTTCTGCGTCAGCCCCTTTGGCTTTTGCGTCACTCTCTGGAGCTGCGTTGTCTCTCTTGTTGCTGCTTTGCCTCTCTGCTATGTATCCTCGGCCTTGGACTGAAGTCCCTCTGCTGAACTACACCTTTCTTACTGCAACTCAGGCCACTAGCTCGATTTTCTCAGCAAACCATGACCCATAAAAATCAAACTCTTTGATCTCTTCGGTGTATCTCCAACTGACCCTCAAGCCTCCTCTTATACTTTTCCTATTGATGAATCAACGACCATCATCTAATCTCTAATGAATGGCTAAGATTAAAACAGGTTTGATCCTCGTCACTTAGAATCTTCTCACCCATATTTTTATTAATACACATTAATATTTTTATTTTCTTAAGTTTAGAGTTAGGAACTCATTAAAAATATTAATTATTTTAATAACTTCTCTTCCAGGTGGAATTTCTCCAAACGATTTATGGGTTCTGGAGATCTCATGTGTTCTAGCCCCTCCACAAAATTTCAAAGTTAGAGCACATCCGATGCTACCAAAAATAAACACTCCCTCTTAGCGAGAAATGTGCTCTAGTAACACTTCTCAACAGAAGTATTATATTGATCTATTGCATCGGTCCTTTGTGCAGCTGATGCTTGGTCGTTTCCCTTCATCCAATGCATCGCTGCGTTCTGTACTGCTGCCCATGACTCTGCCACTACCACCGCTACATCTGTACTATAGCTTCCTCTCAAAATGTTGCATCATGCTGCCCTTAACACTGCCACTGCTAATTGCTGCACTACAACTCAATTGCTGAGAAGTAAGCAACTAAAACTTCACCCAAAACTGACATCCTAGTCAGTATGGATGCCTCGTGATCCTGTAGCTACCTTTGCTGCTAATCTGTGCCGACCCTCTGCTGCCATTGTGCTGCTGCAAACTACTCTGTGCCTCTCGCACTGCTACAACATACACTGGGTTGCCTCAAACTTTAGCACTCTAGCTCTGCCACTGTTGCTCCATCATCCCTTGCACCATCTGACCCTTGTCATTTTGCTACTATCGTTAAGGGCTCCTGTAGCCGTATGTGATCTGAGAGTTTGGGCACCTCAAGGATTCTGCCCGTCATGTCGTCCTCCCAACTACAACTCGATGTTGCCCCACCTCTTCTCTAGAGGCACATGAGCGCTCATGGCACAATCATCATCCTTGCCTTCCTTGTCTGCTTTCATTGGAACAGCCTTCGATTCAAAAGCTTCCCCCTTGCCCTTCTTCTGGGGGCACTAAGTGGCATACTGTCCCAGTTCCCCATAGTTGAAGCATTTGACCTTGGTGATGTCCTTCTTCTTCCTCTTCTACTGCACTTGCTTTCTCGACGATGCGAGACTGACATCCTCCTCCTCCTCCTTCTTGACTTGGGCTGCCTTGCTGCTACCTCCTGTCTTGGTCATCCTGTTGAGCTCTTCTTGTCGAAGAGTTGCCCTCATCTCCTCCCAACTGGGGAGAGTCGCTCTGTCCAAGATACTTTGGACAAAAGTCTCCCAGTCCTCGGTGACTGCATTTAGAGCAATCCTGACCATGAACTCAAGGTCTAGTGTAGACCCCACGGAAGTCAATTGGTAGCAAATCCCTTGCACCTTGAGAAGGAAGGGATCGATCTCCTCTCCTTTCTCCATCTGGTACTGTCTCAGCTGATTTTCTAATAGCATCTTCTGTTGGACGGAAGATCCCTAATACAAGGTGGTCAACGCCTCCCACATCTCCATTGTTGTGTTGTTCTCACCAATGTGTGGTACTACATGATCTTTGACCCTGTCTAGGATCATGCACTTAGCCTTAGCCTGGCCTCCTCATTTTTCTTCAATGGATCAAGGTCGACCGGCTCAACAACTACCTTCAAGGCATAGTCCTTGATGTGATGTTTGTCTAGGATTGCCAGGATCCTGGCCTTCCAAATGACAAAATTGGATGCTCCATCCAATCTGTCCTGATCCCTCAACCCATTCGTTGCCATCTATGCTAAAAAATAACACTGGTTCTCTTCTCCCTCTCATGCTGTCAATCTAGCAAGACTTGGATTTGGATTTCTTCGGCGCAAGAAACCTTCTAAGGAACAAGCTCCTCTAGACTCCCTCTGAGTCCTGATTTCCTTCACGGAAATCCGCCCGCCAACTGTTGAATCACTTCCTCTCCAATCCTCCTTTGCTGTTGCAACCCAGATCTAGATTTCTTTGGCTAGAAATCTGTCAAGGCAGTGACTCCCTCTACCTTGGCTCTGTCTCCATAGACACTGTTCTGCACTAGCAGAAACAACGTCCAACCAACTCCTCAAATTAAATCTGCTCTGCTCCCTCAGCCTCAACAACTGACTAATTCAAACCTCTTTGGCTCTACACTAGCTAGAGAGCTGACACAGTCACTGCGTGGGCTCCTCTCTGGCTCTGTGTCACCCTCTGTAGACTCGAAACGCTGACGTAGGCACTGCTTGAGCCTCCGCGTCACTCCTCTGGCTCTATGTCACTCCTGCAATTGCTCCTCTGCCTTTGAAACAACGCTGTCACTCGGGACAATTGCTTCTCTGCTGCAAATTCTCTTGATTGCTCGTCTGGTGTCTTCAGTCTCCTATGATCTACAATGCTGTGATACCATGTGAAAATTTCTGAATTTACACATTAGAAATCTTACTGCAATCATTGGTTTATCATCTCCTCCTTGTTCTTTACATTTAATAAGTTATTTAATTACTTAAACAGCGATGAAAACACTATTGCAGCCTACACATACATACATATCATGAACTGAAATAAACTGAGACAATCATACAAGGGACACCGTTATTTTTGAACAATTGTCCCTAGAAAAACCTAATGCAGGAATACCAGTGCAACATTTAGAGGGTTTGTATTATTAAGCAGATTTTTGAATACAACTAGGGTGCCAAATCTGGTTCACCCAACAGAGAATAAACCCGACAAAAGCACCTCTATCCAATCACAAATATTTTGGCAATCTAGTAACTGGATGATCAAATCCCATAGATGACAACTGCTGTTCCCAGTGCTGGCAAGCGATGGCTGCTCCAAGCTCTGCGTTGGAGCTGCGTCAGCTCCTCTAGGAGTTGCGTCACCCTCTCAGTGAGCCTCCCTTGCTCAGAAGTCGATATGCTGAATTGCTGCTCTCTTTGCGCCACAGAAAACCCCAGCGTTGCCTTTGAGGAACTGCGTCAACCCCTCTAGCTTCTGCATCAACCTCTCTAGCACTGCGTTGTCTCTCCTGCTGCTGCATTGCCTCTCTGCTATGTATTCTCGGCCTTGGACTGAATTGCCTCTGCTGAACTGCTTCTCTCTTACTGCAACTCAGACCACTTGCTGGATTTTCTCAGCAAACCACGCCCCAGAAAAATCGAACTCTTTGATCTCTTCGGTGTATCTTCAACTGACTCTCAAGCATCCTCTTATAATTTTCCTGTTTATGAATCAACGGTCGTGATCTAATCTCTAATCAATGACTAAGACTAAAACAGGCTTGATCCTCGTCACTTATAACCTTCTCACCCATATTTTTATTAATACACATTAATATTTTTAATTTCTTAAGTTTAGACTTAGGAACTCATTAAAAATATTAATTATTTTAATAACTTCTCATCTGGGTAGAATTTCTCCAAACGATTTTTGGGTTTTGGAGATCTCATGTGTTCTAGACCCTCCACAAAATTTTGGAGCTAGAGCACATCCGATGCTACCCAAAATCAACACTCCCTCTTAGCGAAGAACGTGCACTAGTAACACTTCTCAACAAAAGTATTACACTGATCCACTGCATCGGTCCTCTGGGTTGTTGATGCTTGGCCTGCTGCCCTTCATCCACTGCTGCCCATGACTCTGCCACTGCCACCGCTAACTGCTACACTGCAGCTCAATTGCTGAGAAGTAAGCAACTGAAACTTCACCCAACACTGACATCCTGGTTAGTATGGATGCCTCGTGATCCTGAAGCTACCTTTGCTGTTAATTTGTGCTGACCCTTTGCTGCCACTGTGTTGCTGCAAACTGCATTGTGCCTCTCGCACTACTATAACATACATTGCGCTGCCTCAGACTTTGGCATATTAGTTCTACCATTGTTGCTCCATCATCCCTTGCACCATCTGACCCTTGTCATTTTGCTACTGTCGTTAAGGGCTCCCGTAGCCGTATGTGATCCAAGAGTTTGGGCACCTCAAGGATCTTGCCCGTCATGTAGTCTTCCCGACTACAAATCGATGTCTCCCCACCTCTTCTCTAGAGGCACATGAGCACTCATGGTACAATCGTCATCCTTGCCTTCCTTGTCCGCTTTTCGCTGGAGCAGCCTCTGATTTAGAAGCTTCTCCCTTGCCCTTCTTCCAGGGGCACTGAGTGGCATAATGTCTTAGTTCCCCACAGTTGAAGAATCTGACCTTGGTGACGTCCTTCTTCTTCCTCTTTTGTTGCACTTGTTGTCCCGACGATGCGAGAGCTGTATCCTCCTCCTCCTCCTTCTTGACTTGGGCTCCCTTGCTGCTACCTCCTGTCTTGGTCATCGTGCTGAGCTCTTCTTGTCGAAGGGCTGCCCACATCTCCTCCCAACTGGGGAGAGTCGCTCTACCCAAGATACTTTGGACAAAAGTCTCCCAGTCCTCGGTGACTACATTTAGGGCGGTCCTGACCATGAACTCAGGGTCTGGTGTAGACCCCACAGAAGTCAACTGGTTGCGAATCCCTTGCAACTTGAAAAGGAAGGGATCGATCTTCTCTCCTTTAGGCGTCTGGTACTCTCTCAACTGATTTTCTAATGGCATCTTCCGTTGGATGGAAGATCCCTGATACAAGGTGGTCAACACTTGCCACATCTCCCTTGCTATGTTCTTCTCAACAATGTGTGGTACTACATGATCTTTGACCCCATCTAGGATCATGCACTTGGCCTTAGCCTGGGCCTCATAGTACTTCTTCAACAGATCAGCATCGACCAGCTCCACAACTACCTTCAAGGCATAGTCCTTGATGTGATGCTTGTCTAGGATTGCCAGGATCCTGGCCTTCCAGATGACAAAATTGGATGCTCCATCCAATCTGTCCTGATCCCTCAACCCATTCATTACCATCTCTGTTAAAAAATAAGACTGGTTCTCTTCTCCCCCTTCTACTGTCAATCTAGCAAGACTTGGATCTAGATTTCTTTGGTGCAAGGAACCCTCTAAGGGACAAGCTCCTCTAGACTCCCTCTTAGTCTTGATTTCCGTCACGGAAATCCTCCCACCAACTTTCGAATCACTTCCTCTCCAATCCTCCTTTGCTGCTGCAACCTGGATCTAGATTTCTTTCGCTAGAAATCTGTCAAGGCAGTGACTCCCTCTACCTTTGCTTTGTCTCCACAGACACTGTTCTGCACCAACAAAAACAACGTCCCACCAACTGTTGATTTGGGGCAGCATCGGATGTGCTCTAGCGATGAAATGTGGTGGAGACGCTAAAGCACATGAGATCTCCAAAACCCAAAAATCGTTTTGGAAAAATCCATCTGGATGAAGAGTTATTAAAATAATTAATATTTTAATGAGTTCCTAAGTCTAAACTTATGGAAATAAAAATATTAATGGGTATTAATAAAGATAAGGATGTGAAGCTTCCAAAAGATAAGGATCAAGTATATTTTAATCTTAGCCTTTGATTAGGGACTTAATCTTGGCCGTTGATTCATCAATAAGAAAAGTATAAGAGGTGACTTGAGGGTAAGTTGGAGACACATTGAGGGAAGCCAATCAGTTCGATTTTTGGAGTGGGGTTTGCTGAGACATTCGAAATAGAACACTGGATTGCAGTAAGAGGTAGTGAGTATAGAACAGAGAGGCAGGAACAGTACTAGAACATCTGTGCAGAGGTCAGAGAGGCAAACGTAGAGCCTCTCAAGTAGATGCAGAGGCAATAGGACTACGCAATCACTGGAGGGCCTGCGTGGCAGACGCAAAGAGGTCCAGTGCTGACGCAGAGAGGCAAGAGCTGACGCAGAGGGTCTGGGAGATGTGCACAGGCTAGCAAGTTTGACGCTGAGTCTGAGGGAGGTGCTGGAGAATTTATCTCTGTTGGGTGAGCCTGTTTGGAACCTAGTTGTATTCATGAAAAGCTGATTAATAAAATCCTCCTTTGCTACATCGGTTTTCTTGCATTGGGCTTTTCTGGGGACATTCGTCCAAAAATAAATGTGTTGATGTGTTTGATTTTTTGTGCACGTTTTGTTCATGTTCTATGGTGTGATATCCGTAGTAGAGTTTATTTTAATATTGACTGTAGCGATTTCGTAAATAAATTATTGAATAATAAGTAGGAAAAATAAATCATTTGTTGCAGTAGAATTTTCACACCAACTCTTCAAATCGAATCTGCTCTGCTCCCTCAGCCCTGACAACTGACTGATTCGAACCTCTCAGGCTCTGCGCTAGCCCAGAGAGCTGACGTAGTCACTATGTGGGCTCCTCTCTGGCTCTACGTCACCCTCTTTAGGCTCAAAATGCTGATGCAGGCATTGCGTGAGCCTTTGCGTCACTCTTGCAGTTGCTCCGCTACCTCTGAAACAACGCCGTCACTCGGGACAATTGCTTCTCTGCAACAAATTCTTTGGATTTCTCAGCTGGTGTCTTTAGTCTCCTATGATCTGCAATGCTCTGATACCATGTGAAAATTTCTGAATCTACACATCAGAAATCCGACTGCAATCACTGGTTTATCATCTCCTCATTGTTCTTTACATTTAACAAGTTATTTAATTACTTAAACAACGATGAAAACACTATTGCAACCTACACATACATACAGATCATGAACTGAAATAAACTAGGACAATCACACAAGGGACACCGTTATTTTTGGACAATCGTCCCTGGAAAAACCCAATGCGGGAAAACTGGTGCATCATATAGAGGGTTTGTAGTATTAAGAAGGTTTCTGAATACAACGAGGGTGCCAAATCCGGCTCACCCAACAGAGAATAAACTTGGTAGAAGTACCTCTATCGAGAGACAGATATTTTGGCAATCTAGCAACTGGATGATCAAACCCCGTAGCTGACAACTGCTGTTCCCAGTGCTGGGTAGCGATGGTTGCTCCAAGCTCTGCTTTGGAACTGCGTCACCTCCTCTAGGAGTTGTGTCACCCTCTCAGTGAGCCTCCCTTGCTAAGAAGTCGATATGCTGAACTGCTGCTTTCTCTGCCCCATAGAAAACCCTAATGCTGCCTCTAAGGAACTACGTCAGCCCCTCTAACTTCTACGTTAGCCCCCTCTGGCTTCTGCGTCACCCTCTCTAGAGTTGTGCTGTCTCTCCTGCTACTGTTGTGCCTCTCTGCTATGTATCCTCGGCCTTGGACTGAAGTCCTTCTGCCGAACTGCCCCTCTTTTACTGCAACTCAAACCACTAGCTCGATTTTCTCAGCAAACCACGCCCTAGAAAAATCGAACTCTTTGATCTCTTCGGTGTATCTTCAATTGACCCTAAAGCCTCCTTTTATACTTTTCCTGTTGATGAATCAACGGCCGTGATCTAATCTCTAATCAACAGCTAAGATTAAAACATGCTTGATCCTTGTCACTTAATACCTTGTCACCCATGTTTTTATTAATACACATTAATATTTTTATTTTCCTAAGTTTAGACTTAGGAACTCATTAAAAATATTAATTATTTTAATAACTTCTCATCCGGGTGGAATTTCTCCAAACGATTTTTGAGTTTTGGAGATCTCCACAAAATCTCGAAACTAGAGCACATTTGATGCTACCCAAAATCAACAACTGTAACTTACTGGCCGTGTTTTCTTGTCGACTGAAGGGGTCATATTGCCAACATTACTGTGTCGATTCATCTCTCTTCTACGTTGGTTGAGTTATTCACTTTCAGAGGTTGAATTGAAGCTTAAAAGAGGGTTAAAATACATCTTGTAGACTGAGTATATCGTGGGACCAAGTCTAGGTGAAATTTCTTGGTGTATATATACCAATGTGAAAGTTCCTTGAATGCAATAAACTAGAGATTTATCTTCTAACTGTTAGCAGGTTTTTTGTCTTCTAAATTATTATTCGACAAATAACGATAAATTCACTATTGCAGTCTTCACAATAAAAATTTTGCGGAAATAAATAATTGGAACTAAGAAATAGATGCACACACAATAAAATTGGCACAATTATTTTTGGACGAATGTCCCTAGAAAAACCCCGAAGGGCAAACCAGTGCAATAGACGAGGGTTACTATTGCATTTTTCACAATAAAAATGTTGCGGAAATATATAATTGGAACTAAGAAATAGATGCACACACAATAGAATTGGCATAATTATTTTAGGACGAATGTCCCTGGAAAAACCACAAAGGGCAAACCAGTGCAACAGACGACGGTTTTATTATTATTTTAAAAATTGAGAAATTACAACTGGTTGCCATTGAATGACAAACCTTCGGCAAATATTGTTCTCGACTGTAAAAATAAACTGGAGATTCATTGTCTCCCTCTGCAACTCGACCTAGCCTCTCCTAGGCAACTCGCACTCCTCTAGCTATTTGCATTGCTTGGCTGGAATGCGCCCTACTAGCTTCAGAATAATTCACACAAACTCTCGGAACCCTTCATTGCAAGTCGTTATGTCTCCAACACTACCCTTGGCCCACTCGCTCTGCCTCCGGGTGATAGATCCAACTCTGACTCTTTGAAACAAGCCCCTCTGCCACTGACGCTGTCAAACTGGCTACTCGCACTAGCTGAATACGTCCTCTGCAGAGAATTCAACCTCCCTCTCTTGTCTCTTGGCTCTCGGACACTAGAAAATTTCGGGAAATATCCTCTGAAATCCGGATCCCAAATCTTTGCTGAAACCCCGCTGCTGACTCTCTCCCTAACTTCAACTGCACCCTTGCTGAATCACTACAACTTGGTAGTCGAACTGCTCAACTTTGTTTCTCGAATCTTTTCTATGTCCACTCCAAACCTCATTGACTTGTGTTAATTTTAGATAACAATGGTATGTTCTATGCTTTAGAACAATTTACTTCAAGTTTTCTTATTAGCCCAATATCAATTTCTAGATCAGTAATCACATTAACATTGATAGTAAATGCACATAGAACATAAACAATAAGCAGAAGACAAGCCAAGACAAGAGGACACAATATTTGGCAGATGCCAGGGAAAAACCCCAATGTGGGGAAACCCTTTGATCAAATCTTCTTATTATTCCTCAATAGTTCAATAGAGAGAGAGTACATCATACAAGATTTACTTGCCCAATCACTATCAAAACAGTCCAATCAAACAGCAGTCAACAGAATGCTCTAATTAAAAAGTCAACACTGGTCAAACTAGCAAAAACTCTCCTCCAATTCATCTTGGTCAAACCTAGTCAACTCAACCTCCAAAGGCAGTCATAATCAACCCAAACAATCCTGAAATTCTCGTTCAAACTTGGTCAACACAATGGTCAAAGGTCCTGCAGTCAACACAGGTCAACCTAGTCCAAATTCCTCGGTTTTCATGCCAGGGGATGCGGCCTCAAAAGATCGGATTATCTGCCTCAAAATCACAGTCAAAGAAGGTGATTTGACCCTCAGTCAATGTTGGTCAACGTCCCTGCAAATAGCCCAAAATAGTCCTGCGATTTCTGCCTGAAATTTTCAGTCAACCCAAGTCAACATGAGATGAAGAAGAGCTGCTCCTTTGCTGTATGAACCAACGAGGAGAGGAGAGAGAAAGATGTGTTGAGTGATGGTGTCCAAATGAGGAAAAGGTCTCTCCTATTTATACACAACATTGAGGGTGAAGAGACACAACTATTGGGCTTCATGAGCCTACATTAGACTTCTTGCCAACCTTGACAATTTGCACATGTGTGAGAATTAAATTCAAAATCTCACTTCTGCTTATCCAAACAAGATGATCTTTAGATCAATCTTGCACCTCTCGGAAAGAGGAATCCAATAAAAATATCATCTCCATCATATGAGCTGTCCAAGGTGGAGTTTGGCCCTAGTTGCCAATTTTAACACTCCGCTCTCAACTAGGGAGAAATCCACCTACCAAACCATCTATCAATCTGTACCATCTCTGACATCACTGCTCTCTCTACTCTGTTGAACGATGAAGTAATAATGAAGAAAAAGTGATTGAGAGTGTATCATACCACTCTCCACTGACTAAAGTCAGTCCTTGATCCCAAATCAAGTTGTTGAACATCATGCATCCTAGTCATAGGGAGTACGGGAGTACACGATGCGTCCATCGATAGTGCTATGGTCCCTAACTAGCTTTTCCCAACTCATTGGCCAGATGAGAGGTACTTCTCATGAGTCCTAGAGTATGGGTAGGATGTGTGACGTGGCATGAACAGGAGAAGGTGAACCACTCATCCTACTCATATGCCATAAGAGAAGATGAACCACTCATCCTATGCATATGTCAATCGTATGGGAAGGTGAACCACTCACCCTACATGCATGTGTCCAGGTAGGGGAAGGTGAGCCACTCACCCTACACACATGTCAACCATAATGGGGTATCAAAGGGGAAGGTGAACTTCTCACCCTGTATCCAACGGACCACTAGGGGAAGGTGAACCACTCACCCTATGGTCGCTCATAGCTAGCTCCAAGAAGTACCCCACGCCCCCAGGAGCTCCCAAAGCTCCGCGTCCAACTCATACGGGACCCTCATAAGGGGGTCGTTCCACGACTCCAAGTCTGTCTCAGAAGAATAATAATTTTACCCTCCCGAGAGGTTTCGTAAGAATGTTAGCAACTTGCTCATTTTTCCTGATGTGTTGGAGCCTAACTGCTCCCCGTTGTACCATATCCCGGATAAAGTGGTACCTGATATCAATGTACTTGGAGCGGTCATGAAACACGAGATTCTCTAATAAACAAATCCCACTCTAGTTGTCACTAAAGATCACGGTCCAATCTAGCACGTGCTTAAATAGCTCACTGAAGAGCTTCCTCAACTAGACTGCTTCACAATAGGCCATACTTGCAGCAATGTTTTCGGCCTCGGCGGTGCTTAGTGCAACCGATTTATGCTTCCTGCTCATCCAAGATATAGAAGCAAACCCGAAAGAGAAGCAACACCCAGACATGCTCTTACAATCCACCACGCTACCAGCCCAGTCAACATCTGAATATCCATGTAGCCTTAAATTCCTGGCAGTGTATCTCAGACCAAGTGGATAGTGCCCCAGAGATATCTCAAGAGATTCTTGGTAGCAACCCAATGAATGTGATGAGGCTCGACCATGTATTGACTCAACGTGTTCACAACAAAGCATATGTCAGGACAGGAGTTGACCAAGAATATTAGTGTCCCCACAAGTTGACGATACTTGGTAGGGTTCGCCAATTCGGGCCCAACAACACTTTCGAATAGCTTCTTGAAGTTGAGTTCCATCGGAGTACTTACTGACTTGCAATCCACCATCCCACATCTCTCAAGTAGTTTCACAATATATTTTCCTTGAGAAAGGAAACTCTTACCTGGCTTTTGCCAGACCTCTAACCCTAGGAAATAATGCATCAGTCCTAGGTCCTTCATCTTGAACTCGGAAGCCAACTCTCTCTTGCATTGATGAATGAGAGGGTTACTACCTGTCAGAAAGAGATCATCCACATAAAGGACCAGAGTGAGAGGTCTGTCCTTTTCAACCTTTAAGAATAGGTTTGGGTCAACATCACTTCTTGTAAACCTTAGCGTCATAAGATAGCTATCGATCCTCTCATACCAAGCCTTAGGGGCTTTCTTCAACCCATAGAGGGATTTCTTCAACCTGAATACATGTGTCTTACGATCTTGAACTTCGAACCCCTCGGGTTGTTCCACATAGTCTTCCTCCTTAAGCGAACCATGCAAGAAGGCAATTTTGACATCCATCTGATGAAGGTTCCATCCTTGCGAGGCAGCAAGGGCTATGATTGAACGAATGGGAGTATATTGGGAAACCTGTGCAAATTAGTCTACTCATTCCTTTTGAGAGAAGCCTCGAGCTACAAATATGGCCTTGAATTTCTCAACACTCCCATCAGCTCCATGTTTGATCTTGTACAGCCATTTCAAGTGACCACCGACTTATCCTTGGTCTAGGAACCACATCATAGACATCATTCTTCATGATCGATTCATACTCTTCGTTCATCGCATCCTTCCAAACCTATTGCTTCACGGCTTCTTTGAATGTACAAGGCTCAAATTGTACAATAGTACTCATGGCAACTAAGTACCCTTGGTACCTATTCGGCTTCTTGCTTTCACGAAATGTCCCCCTCGGTGCAATGTGCTTCTCGGCATCTTCAAGAGTATCCTTAAGCCACAAAGGCCTCTTTCTTGTAGTAGAGGGCTCACAAGGAGGTGGATCTATGGGATCCATCGGTCCTTCAACATTGGTCATCGGTACATCGGATGGAGATTCATCCTGCTTTTCTGCATCAGCATCATCATTGACCTTCCTAGGAATAGGAAGATCTCGAATCTTTCGAAGTGTGGAATCTTCATCGAAAGTGACATCATGACTTAATTCCACTTCCCTTTGACCAGGCACATAGATTCTATATGCCTTCGAAGTTTCACTGTAGCCCACGAATGTTCCTTTCTTCCTAGGTGCATCTAGTTTGTTTCTTTTCCCTTTCAGTAGATGAAAATATACTAGACATCCAAAAATTCTAAAATGAGAGATATCAGGTTTCTTACCAGTGAATTCTTCTTCGGGTGTCTTGAAGTCTAAAGCTTGATGTCGGCATCGGTTTTGGACATACACAGCGGTGTTGGCGGCTTCTCCACCTAAGAACTTCGGAAGACCTTGATGACGAAGCATAGCCCAGGTAGTTTCAATGATAGTACGATTCTTCCTTTCGGCAACACCATTTTGTTCAGGAGTATAAGCGGTTGTAGTCTCCCTCTTACTGCCAACTTCTCTACAATAGTCTTTGAATTCATTAGACTCATATTCTGTCCCATTATCGGTCCTTAAAACTTTGATCTTCTTCCCTGTTTGATTCTCGACCAAGGCTTTGAAGGAGAGGAACCATTTGAATGCTTCATTCATCTTCTTTAAGAAATAGATCTATGTCTTGCGAGAGAAGTCATCCACACAAATAACATAATACAAATATCCACCCAAAGATGTAGCGGGCATCATACTTGATAAATAAGAATGGACCAATTGAGGAATATACGTGGTTTGAGTCTCACCTGAGGGGAATGGTCCCCTTGTACGTTTTCGAGCTTCACATCCCTGACAAACACCTTCATGATTCAAGTTGAATTTGGGCATCCCTGAGATCATCTTCCTTACATTGGGTAAGGCTTTAAAATTGAGGTGAGCAAGTCTTCGGTGCCATAAATCGAATTGAAGAGAGGTGTCACAAATCATAGCTCCCAACAGACTTCCTCTAGCTTGATAGAGATCTTCAACCCTAAATCCTAGAGTGAATGCATCTCTTGGATTCCTTTGCCAAACACGAACCTTCCCATCAACGAATGACACCTTAAAACCTTTATCTTCCATTGCAGAAATAGAAACCAATTTATTTTTCAAGTCAGGTACATATAACACTTCTTGTAGATGAAGGGTTTGACCTTGATTTAAGTGAAGAGTAATGACCCCATTTCCTTTCATGGGATAGGTGGCATTGTCCCCTAGTATGATCTCCATATTTGTCTCCTTCTCAGCCAAGTTCGAGAGAGCTTATTTATACTTAGTGAAGTGCCTGAGGCACCACTATCAATCAACCAATGGTCCAATGTATTTGGAGGAGAGGTGGTGGAGAGGGCAGAAATAAGATAAAATTCATTTTGCTTTGCAACATTAACTTCATTATACCTGGACTTTCTCGATTTCTTGGGAGGATGACCACCTCCATTTCGAGCAGCAGGTGCATTCCTCTTCCCTTTGTTATTGAACTCGTTGTTCCTTTGATTGCCATTTCCCTTGAAATTTTTGCAGTTGTTGTTGTTATCATCATCCCGATGTGTATCCCTTTTATTAGAACACTCTCTAGCATAGTTGCCAAACCTATTACAATTGAAGCATCTTCCCTTTCTTCCATCTTTGAATCCCTATCTTCCTTGACCTTGATTCCTTGTACCAACATTGTTCCTTCTTCTAGAATGAGCAAAGAAGGCAGTAGGATTGTTTCCATTTGAGGGCTTGTCTTGTTCCATCATCCTTATTTCTTCTTGAGTGCATCTGGCCAATAGTTCCTCATATCCCGAAATCCTGTCATTGTTAAGAATGGTAGTGTTGAACACATCCCAATCTCTTGTAAGGCCCCCAAGTGCAATAAGAGAGGAGTTCCATGTCATCAATGACTTCTCCAATAGATAAGGTATCATTCTTGATCTCGGTGATCCTCATGAAGTAGGATTGGATGGATTCTCCTCTATCCATCTTGATGTCTTTTAGTTTGTTCTTGAGAAAGAGAATTTTATTTGCATTGTTCACTTTGAACATCCCAACTAGTCTTTTTTACATCTCCTTGGATGTTTCTAAATCAGAAATATATGCAACCAAGGGCTTATGAATAGAATCAACAATAATCTTCTTAGATGTTGTCTCACCTTTCTTGTACTTTGTTTAAACAACAATGGTTGCATTTGAGGGAGGCTCGATTATTTTTCCCTTGACATTGTCCGTGGCATCATTCTTTTCCAAAGTCAAATCCAAGATCATCTTCCATGCATGATAGTCAGATTTGTCCTTGAGCTTGTCCTCGAATTTGAAGAAAGATGTAGTTGTCATTGGGACTAGTTCCAAGTCCTTGTCCAACAACTTCCTTTAGTGATTGCTTGACTTCACTCTTGGTTGGGCTTTGTCTTCACCTAAGCTCCGATACCATGTTAATTTTAGATAACAATGGTATGTTCTATGCTTTAGAGCTATTTACTTCAATTTTTTCTTATTAGTACAATATTAATTTCTAGATCAGCGATCACATTAATATTGATAGTAAATGAAGATAGAACATAAACAATAAGCAGAAGACAAGCCAAGACAAGAGGACACAATATATGGTGGATGCCAGGGAAAAACCCCAGTGTGGGGAAACACTTTGATCAAATCTTCTTATTATACTTCAATAGTTCAACAGAGAGAGAGTACATCATACAAAATTTACTTGCTCAATCACTGTCAAAAGAGTCCTGTCAAACAACAGTGAACAAGATGCCCTACCGAGAAAGTCAATGCTGGTCAAACCAACAGAAAATCTCCTCCAAATGATCTCGGTCAAACTTGGTCAATGCAGGGTCAACACTATAGTCAAAAGTCCTATGGTCAATGCAGGTAAACCTGCTCCAAATTCCTCGGTTTTCATGCTAAGAGATGCGGCCTCAAAGGATCGGATTATGTGCCTGAAAATCATAGTCAAAGAAGGTGATTTGACCCTTGGTCAATGCTGGTCAACATCCCTGCAAATAGTCCAAAACAGTCCTGTGATTTCTGCCTGAAATTTTTGGTCAACCCAAGTCAACGTGAGAAGAAGAAGAGCTGCTCCTTTGTTGTACAAACCAATGAGGAGAGGAGAGAGAAAGATGTGTGGAGTGATGGTGTCCAAATGAGGAAAAGGTCTCTCCTATTTATACACAACATTGAGGGTGAAGAGACGCAACTATTGGGCTTCATGAGCCTACATTAGACTTCTTGATGACCTTTATAATTTGCATGTGTGAGAATTAAATTCAAAATCTCACTTCTTCTTATCCAAACAAGATGATCTTTAGATCGATCTTGCACCTCTCGGAAAGAGGAATCCAAGTCCAAGGTGGAGTTTGGCCCTAGTTGCCAATTTTAACAAATTTCTCTTATAATCTTTTTTTGGGCAACCAACGGCCATGATCATATCTCAATTGATGGCTATGATCATCTTAACTCAATCAAATAATTTTTCTTTTATATTTTAGAGCAAAATCGATTTCCCTCATTTAATCTGATTTAATTAACTAGTTTTCCTAAGTTATGAAATATTTAATTATTGGCTAATTAATCTAATTGAGGTGTTTCTAAGGCTTTTATGACGAAACCTTTTCTGGGCTTCAGAGATCTTATGTTCCTTAGCCTGTTAGATACCATAGAGACTAGAACACCTATCTGCTACTACCATATCCAAAAACTAACACTCGCTCTTAGCGAGGAAGTTGTTATCCACTACTACCATCTGCGCTTTGAAATAGACAAACTTTTCCTTAGCCAAGGCCTTTGTGATTATATCTGCACCCTACTGATCTATGGAAACATGTTATAGCCAAACTGATCCACATTGCACACAATCTCTGATGTAGTAGTAGCGTATGTTGATATGCTTTGACCTATCATGAAACATTGGATTCTCATGGATCTTGATGCATCTTTGATTATCACAGTAGATACTAGTCAAATCCATCCACTGGGCATACAAACTCACTGGCAACTTCGGAAGCCAAATAGCTTCGAATGTAATCATGCTAGTTGCCATGTATTCTACCTCTGTAGAAATCAGTGCCACAGACTGCTGCTTCCTTTTGCACCAAGAGACAACCCCTGATCCAATATTGAAGGAACACCCTCATGTGCTTTTCCGATCCACTAAACTGCTTGCCTAGTTTGTATCCGTATAACCACATAACCTGACACCATCACCTCAAGTATACCTCAACCCATACTCGACTGTGCCACCAGTTACCTTAATATATATGTTGCCACTGTCCAATGCACTCTCTTATGTCCCACCATAAACTGACTGAGAGTGTTGACCGCAAAAAAATGTTTGGCCTTGTGTTGACTAGATACATGAGTGAAGCGATGAGCTATTTATACAAGGTCGGGTCCATGACCTCATCCTCTGATGCATCTATCTTCCTCTAGTTAGTAATCATAGGTGTGGATATAGGTCTACAATCCTCCATCCTGAACCTCTTCAAGATCTCTATAGTATATCACCCTTGACCAAGGAAGATCTCTGCATCCCTTTGCCATACCTCCAGGGCTTGGAAATAATACATTAGTCCCAAATGTGAAAATTCCTAATCCTCAAGGAACCCCTACTGCAGCAAATCTAAATCTACTTCGCCTACTTGATTTTAATTACATTCATCAAGTTATTCTTCTGAATATTGAAACAAATTACTTCTGCAGCCTACACTACTTTAAATTCGATTACATGCAACAAGGAAACTGAGCAAAGAACAAGATACATAGGGCACAATTATTTTTGGACAAAATAGTCCCCAGAAAAACCCAATATGAGAAAACCAGTGCAGCAACTCTGAGGGTTTATTATTATGTAGGAGAAAATTTTGAATACAAATCTAGGATGCTTCAGTTAGCGATCCTTTACAGAGAAAATACTGGACAAAAGATTGGTGAAATAATCTCACCCTGTCACTGGAGAATTAGTGATTGATCCTTAGCTCTGGGAGGCTCTGCATCACCTTCTGATGGCCTCTGTGTCAAACTGCGTCACCCTGGGCAGCTTCTGTGTCACCCCTCCTAGGTATTACGTTGCCTCTCTACTCTGGATCTTCTGCTAGCTGAGAATTTGAATTTCTTGCCCCCAGTCTCACACCTTGGCTTCCGGCACCTGATCTTTGAATTCCCTCTGCAGAAACTTGACTTCCCCTCATGGACTATGCTGCCTCTGTGTTAGCACTGCGTAGGCCAGCGTCAACCCTCCTCCAGATGTCTTATGTCCTTTCTCTGCCTTGTATTCTTCAGAAAGTCCTTCTCCTAGATTCTCACTGCCCCTCTGCTGCAAGATCTACCCAATCGATTTTCCTCCTGAGAACTTCTGACCTCAGAAAATCGATTTCCTCAATCTCTCTGTGTATGTTTCTAAATGAACCCCAAGCTCCCTTCTTATGCTCTTTTGGTTGAGACTTCAGCAGCCGAGATTAAGTCTCTAATCAATGGATAAGATTAAAACATGATTTGATCCGCCTTCTAGGTCATTCTCACCGATATTTTGATTAATACCTATTAATATTTTAATTTCCCTAGGTTTAGACTTAGGAACCCCATTAAAAATATTAATTATTTTAATAAAATACAATCCGGGTGGAATTTCACCAAACGGTTTTTGGGTTTTTTAGAACTCATGTGCCTTAGCCTCTCCACCAATTTTCATGGCTAGAGCACATTCGACGCTGCCACAATCTAGCACTCCCTCCTAGCGAGGAAAGTGCTCTAGCAACAATGTCCAATTGCATGTTGCTCTGCTTCTGAAGCATCTCCTTTCTGCACTTTTGCTGCCACCAACACTGTGCTCTTGCTGCTAATGTACTGCTTCCCATGACACTACCACTGCCACTGCTTCATCTGTACTACAACTCCCTCTGCATCTGCTGCTAACACTGCCACTGCGAGCTCTACATTGCGTCCTTTTCCAATCGCTGTTGCTTAGCAACGAAAAAGCATCCAAATTTAACTCAAGTTAATTGTGTTCAGCATAATACCATGGATGTTGGAATCTGACTATTCTAGTCTCTGACCCTCTGAATCTTTTGTGTTGTTGTTGACTTCTGCATTGTGCCACTACACTGTTGCCAACCTTGCTCTGCGCTGATCAGCTCTTGGTCTCGGGCTATTGCATCTATCCTCCAAACAATCCATCGCATCATTTGACACTAAGTCCATCTCGCTACTGTTGAATCTTGGGCTCCCATAGCAAGGAATTGATCTAAGAGGTGGACTCCTCAAGGATCCTGCTCACATGTAGTCTTCCCGACTACAACTCAATATCGCCCCATTTCCCTCTTGGTGATGCGTGGGCACTCATGGAAAACTCCTCTTCGTCAATCTTTGCTAGAGCAGCCTTAGGATCATGTTTATCATCCTTATCCTTTTGCATCAAAGGACATTGGGATGCAAAGTGGTCGATCTCGCTAGATCTGAAACATTTCACCTTCGAAATGTATTTCTTCTGCTTTTGCTTTTGCTTCTGCATTCTCTTTGATGCTAGAGTTGCGTTCTCCTCCTCCTCATTGGTCTTCGTGCCACTCCCACTACTACCATTGAGGTTGACCTCAACCAGGTCCCTCCTTAATTCCTCATGTTGAAGATCTGCGCACATATCCTCCCATGAAGGTAGTCTTTCCCTGCCCAATATACTTTGGACAAATATTTGCCATTCATCCGAGACTCCATTCGGGGCCGTCCTTACCATTGCGATAGACTGAGGGGTAGACGCCACTGCAGCAAGCTGGTCTCTGGTGTCCTGAAGATGTTGAAGATAGGAGTTAACCCCTTCTCCCTTCTGCATCAATGTCTGCTACAACTTCTATTCTAGGTACATCTTCTGCTATTCGGAAGAACCTTCATACAATGAAGACAAAGCCTTCGCACATCTCTCAAGCTGTATCTTTGCTTTGCATGTGTGAGACGACATGATCTCGAACTCCATCAAGAATGAACCTCTTCACCTTGCCCTGCTTGGCCTTGTACTTCTTCTTTTGATCATTGTCAGCAGGAACAACCACAACACTCTTGATGTAGGCTTCAAGATCGTACTCCTCCAGAACACCTAAGATTATGGTCTTCCATATGACATAGGTGGAAGCCCCTTCCAACCTGTCTTGATCTTTGAGCCCATGTGGTGCCATCTCACCCATCTGTCCAACTGACTCCTCTAGTCACTGCCCAACACTGCTCAGCTGCCCAACAAGTGAGAAATTCGAACTTTTTGGCAAAAAGTTTTCTGAGGAGAAAATTCCCCTTCTTTGTGTCTTAGCTCTTTTCTGATGGATTTCTGCCCTGGTAGAAACTGCATCCTTCAAGCTCTGCACTGAGGCTCTGCGTCACTCCCTCGGCCTCTACAAAATCACGAACTGGAAATCGTACCTCTCTATCGACTCTTAGATAGAGATTTCCTCGGAATCTCTGCTTCTCGGCAAGGACTACGCAATCCCTTCAAGGGGATTCGAATTGTTGCCAAATGTAGCTTTTGGCCTCTCTGCTCAACACTGGATCTGCTCTTCTTGTTTCAAAATCAATGCTCCGATACCATGTGAAAATTCCTAATCCTCAAGGAACCCCTACTGCAGAAAATATGAATCTACTTCACCTACTTGATTTTAATTACATTCATCAAGTTATTCTTCTGAATACTGAAGCAAATTACTTCTGCAACCTACACTAATTAATATTTGATCTCATGAAACAAAAAACAGAGCAAAGAACAAGATACATAGGACACACTTATTTTTGGACAAAATAGTCCCCGGAAAAACCCAATGCGGGAAAATCGGTGCAACAACTCTGAGGGTTTATTATTATGCAGGAGAAAATTCTGAATACAAATCTAGGATGCTTCAACTAGAAATCCTTTACAAAGAAAATACTAGACAAAAGACTCGTGAAATAATCTCACCCTGTCACTGGAGAATTAGTGACTGATCCTCATCTCTGGGAGGCTCTGCGTCACCTTCTAATGGCCTTTGCGTCAAACTACATCACCTTGGGCAGCTTCTGCGTCACCCCTCCTGGGTATTACGCTGCCTCTTTTCTCTGGATCTTCTACTGGCTGAGAATTCGACTTTCTTGCCTCCAGTCTAACACCCTGGTTTCCGACACCTGAGCTTTGAATTCCCTCTGCAAAAATTCGACTTCCCCTCATTGACTGGGTTGCCTCTGCGTCAACATTGCATAGGCCAGCGTCAGCCCTCTTCTGGACATCTTCAGTCCTTTCTCTGCCTTGTATTTTCTGGAAAGTCCTTCTCCAAGATTCTCACTACCCCTCTGCTGCAAGATCTCCCCAATCGATTTTCCTCTTGAGAACTCACCTCAAAAAATCGATTTCCTCAATCTCTGTGTGTGTGTTTTTAAATGAACCCCAACCCTCCTTATACTTTTCTCGTTGAGACTTCAACCGCCGAGATTAAGTCTCTAATCAACGACTAAGATTAAAACATGACTTGATCCGCCTTCTAGCTCATTTTCACCCATATTTTGATTAATATCCGTTAATATTTTAATTTCCCTAAGTTTAGACTTAGGAACCCCATTAAAAATATTAATTATTTTAATAAAATACAATCCGGGTGGAATTTCACCAAATGGTTTCTGGGTTCTTTAGAACTCATGTGCCTTAGCTTCTCCACCAATTTTCATGGCTAGAGCACATTTGATGCTACCAAAAACTAACACCAAATCCTTCATGTCAAACTCTGCTACCAGATTCTTCTTGTAGTCCTCTATGAGCCCTGATGACCCTGTCAAGAAGAGATTATCTACACACAACACTAGGATGAGTGGCTTACATCCAACCATCAAGTAATAGAAATTAGAGTTTGCTTTTCTCTTCACGAAGCCCATTTGCTACAAGTAGCTATCAATGCGACCATACCATGCCCAGGGAGCCTATTTGAGCCCGTATAGTGCTCTCTTCAGCTTGCACATGCATGTGCCCTTCTCATGTGTCTCAAAGCCTTTTGGTTGTTCGATGTATACCTCCTCTATCACCCCATTCAAGGATGTTGTCTTGACTTCCATCTGGTGAATCTGCCATCCCATCTGTGCTGCTAGAGATATCATTAACTGGATGGAAGTATACCTTGCCATTGGGGCGAAGGTCTCCTCATAGTTTATACCTTCTTTCTGCGCATACTCCTTGGCTACGAACCTAGCCTTGTACTTCTCTACACTTCCATATGCAATGTACTTGATATTATAGATCCACCTAGAGTCCACAACTAACCTATCCACAAGCCTTGACACTGCCTCCCACACATCGTTTGTCGTGATGGAGCTATACTCCTTCACCATGGCATCGTACCACATTGGATGCTGTGCAACCTCTTGATAGCTGGAAGGTTCAACAACCTGTGCCACTAATTCTTGGTAGTTGTCTGGCCGTCTGCATTCTCTCTTGACTGTCCTAGGAGCCCCCATAAACTCCTGCGCATCCTTGAGCGTCTGGTAGACTTCTTTGTTGGTTCAACTGCTAGTGGTGGGTGGTTCGACCAACTCCTCATCCTGCCTCTATTGCTTCTGCTGCGACTTGCTGGATCCCCTGCAATTGAGCTAGTGCTCGTATTAGTGACTGTACTAGAACCTTGCGACTATTGTTGTGGCTGTCCCTGCTGCTGCGAGACCTTTTGAAGGCCCTCTCCTACATGAACTTCATGTCCCGTCTCACGATGATCTTCCTACTGCTAGGAATATAGATCCTGTATGCCTTTGAGGTTTCGCTATACTCCCAAGAACTGTTGGAACATCAAGAGAGATGACGCAGAGGGCAGAGAAGGTGATGCAGGGCTGACGCAGAGCCAACACGGAAATGGCCGAGGTTAGCCAGTCTTGTGCCGGATCAGCCGGAATTTTGCTGAGTGAAGTGAGGTAAAACTCACTCAGATTTTCCACCAATATTTTTCTCTGTAAAGGATTGCTATATGAGCATCCTAGATTTGTATTCAGATATTTCTCCTGCATAATAATAAAACCCTCAAAGTTGCTGCACTGGTTTTCTCGCATTGGGTTTTTCCGGGGGTTATTGTGTTAAAAAATAACTGTGTCCTATGTATCTTGTTCTTTGCTCTGTTTTTTGTTTCATGAGATCAAATATTTAATTAGTGTAGGCTGCAGAAGTAATTGTCTTCAGTATTCAGAAGAATAACTTGGTTAATGTATATTAAAAAATCAAGTAGTTGAAGTAGATTCAGATTTGCTGCAGTAGGGGTTCCCTCAGAGTGTAGAAATTTTTAAATGGTATCAGAGCATTGATTTTGAAATAGGAAGAACATATCCAGTGCTGAGTAGTGAAGCTGAAAGCTGCACTTGGCAGTAGTTCGAATTCCCTTGGAGGGATTGCACAGTCCTTACTGGGAAGCTGATTTGAGGAAATCTCTCTCTGAGTGAGTCGACAGAGAGGTATGATTTCCGAGCCATGATCTTGCAGAGGCAGAGGGAGTGACGCAGAGCCTCAGCACAGTGCTTGAAGGGTGTAGTTTCTATGAGGGCAGAAATCCGTTGGAAAAGAGCGAAGACACATAGAAGGGGGATGTTCTCTTCAGAGGACTTCCAGCCAAGGATTATGAATCTTCATTTGCTTAATAACAACGGAGAGGGGATGATCTACAAGCTCCAACAGGGAGTGCGTAGGCTAGTCTAGTGTTGTGCAGAGGAGAGAGGAGGTCATTTGTCACTTGGCAGGGATGGCAATCGCATCTCCAGGAGGGAGATGGGGCAATATTGAGTTGTAGTTAGGAGGACTACATGTGGGCTGGATCCTTGAGAAGTCCACCTCTTGTATCAATTCCTTGCTAAAGGAGCCCAAGATTCAGCAATAGCGAGATGGACTTAGTGTTAGATGATGCAGTGGAGTGTTTGGAGGACAGATGCAGTAGTTGGAGATCAAAGACTGATTAGCGCAGAGCAAGGTTGGCAGCAGTATAGCTGGCACAATGCAGAAGTCAGCAGCAACGCAGAAGATTCAGAGGGTCATAATCAACAATAGTCAGATTCCAACATTCATTGTATTATGTTGAAAATAGTTAAGTTCAACTAATTTTTGATGTTTTTTAGTTGCTTCTCTGAGCAACTAAGTTGCAGTATAGATGCAATGTTAGCAGTAGAAGTGCTCGCAGATGCAGCGTTTGAGAGGGCGTTGTAGTACGGATGCAGCAGTGGCAATGTCAATGTCATGGGCAAAAGTACAATGGTAGCAGCAACACAGTGTTGGTGGAAGCAACAGTGTAGAAAGGAGGTGCTTCAGAAACAGAGCAACATGCAGGTGGATATTGTTGCTAGAGCACTTTCCTCACTAAGAGGGAGTGTTAGTTTTTGGTAGCATCGGAAGTGCTCTAGCCTTGAAAATTGGTGGAGAGGCTAAGGTACATGAGTTCTATAGAACCTAGAAACTATTTGGTGAAATTCCACCCAGATTGTATTTTATTAAAATAATTAATATTTTTAATGGAGTTCCTAAGTCTAAACTTAGGGAAATTAACATATGGGTGAGAATGATCTAGAAGACGGATCAAGTCATGTTTTAATCTTAGCCGTTGAGTAGAGACTTAATCTCGGCAGTTGAAGACTCAACAAGAAAAGTATAAATGGAGGCTTGGGGTTGATTTGGAAATACACACAGAGAGAACGAATTGATCTAGAATTTGATTCCTAGGGCAAGGTTTGCTAAGGATTTCGAATTAAGTTATCATTCTGTAGTAGAGGGGCAGTGAGAATCCGGGAGAAGAAATTTCCAGAGAGTACAGACAGAGAGGCGGAGAGAGCCAGCAAAGAAGAAAAACTACCTATCATGCAAAAACCAGAACTGCTAGGAACAGCGAAAACTACCAGCACAGTCGGGAAAGATGACGTCGAGGCCAGAAACAACCAGAACTGCCGTAACAGCCAAGAAAGCTAACGCAAAGGGTAGAAGCCGGAACAACCGGGAACAACCGGGAAAACTGACGCAAAGCGCAGTAGCCGGAACTACCAGAACAGCGGGGAAAGTTGATGCAGAGTGTAGAAGCCGAAAATTCCGGGAACAACCAAAACTGTTGGGAACTGCCGTGACAGTCGGGAAAGCTGATGCAGAGGGTAGAAGAGGTGACGCAGAAATAGGGCTAGCCAATCTTGTGCTGGATCAGCCGGAATTCTGTCGGGTGAAGTGAGATAAAACTCACTCAGATTTTAATTAATACCCATTAATATTTTAATTTCCCTAAGTTTAGACTTAGGAACTCCATTAAAAATATTAATTATTTTAATAAAATACAATCCGGGTAGAATTTCACCAAACGGTTTCTGGGTTCTTCCTCCACCAATTTTCAAGGCTAGAGCACTTCCGATGCTACCAAAAACTAACAGTGCTCGTATTGGTGACTGTATTAGAACCTTGCGACTATGCCTGTGGCTGCCCCTGCTGTTGGACTAATGGAGCTTTTGCTGGCTCACTTTTATCACCTACGCATCTCGTGAGACCTTTTGAAGGTCCTCTCCTCCATGAACTTCATGTCCTGTCTCACAATGATCTTCCTACTGTTAGGAATATAGATCGTCTATGCCTTTGAGGTTTCGCTATACCCAACGAAGTAACCCTTCTTTGCAGTCTAATCTAGTTTAGTGCGTTTCTCATATAGCACATGGAATTATTCTATACTACCAAATATTCTGTAGTGATTGACCTCCGATTTCTTCCCTGAGAAAACCTCCTGTAGTGTTATCTACCTAATGCTTTGTGAGGAACTCGATTCTATATGTACACTGTTGCGCTACATGCCTCTGCCCATATAAAGTTGGGCAAGTCCTGATCATATAACATAGCCTTTATTGCCCCAACGATACTCCTATTTTTCTGCTTCGCTACTCCATTATGTTGTGGATTGTATGGAGCTATACACTTTCTCCTTATGCCCTCCTTCACACAAGAACTAGTGAAGTCACTGTTTTTGTACTCTCCTTCGTTGTTCGTGCGAAGTACCTTGATCTTTCTCCTTGTTAGGTTTTCCACTAGAGCCTTAAACTCTTGGAACTGACTTAAGACCTTATCCTTGGTCTTCAAAAAGTAGATCTAGGTCTTTCGATAGTAGTCATCCATGAAGGTGACGAAGTAATCGTACCCTCTAAGAGAGCTAGTGGACATTGGGTCGCAAATGTCTGAATGTACAAGTTGTAACACTTGATATGATCTACTATCACTTCTTGGGGTATTTGCCAAGTACATACCCTTTGCACACATCATCGTGTTCCGTGCTTAATTGTGGAACACCTGTCACTGTCTCCTTGAGCATCCTCAGTGCTCTTTGGTGTAGATGACCCATTCCCCTATGCCATAGTTCATTAAGGTCTTTCCCATTGCTACTAGTGTTGTTGACTAGTGCCTTTGGAGAATCAAGATGCAACTTATACAACTTGTTGCTTCGAACTCCAATCTGCTTTCCCTTTCTGTAGCTCTGGTGTTTGATGAACACCTTCTTCCCTACAAAGTGGACATCATATCCCTTGTACTATAGTTCTGAAACTGAAATTAGGTTCATACCTAAGCCTGACAAATGCAACACATCTATAACATTGTTGCTTGCTCCTGACTCCTTATAAATTTTGATGGTACCTCTCCCAACTGGAGTACATTTTGTTTTGTTTACCTCTCAGATCTAGAAGTCCATTTGCTCCTCTATATAGTTGGAGAAGTAGTCTCTAACTCGTCATGTGTGCTGACGCTCCACTGTCTATATACCAGACACCCTGTGAAGTTGAGCTAGAGGCAAACTATCTGAGTGAATTCATCTTCCAATCCGGAGGACAAATCCATAGCATCCTGAATTGTTAATGTCTCTGTGGCCATACCAGAAAATTTGAGAAATCCAAATACACTGGAGAAGTCCTAGGTATAATTCTTCATGTCCTTTTCTCTTCCTTTGCCCTGCGTTGGTCTGTTGCTGCAAAAACCTTGCTACAAAATCACCGCGCTGGATTTTCTCTTCAAAATATTTGATCGACTCACAGGAAACACTATTGACAATCCTCACTGCCTGTTGCTACTGCTTTGAGGCAAATCGAACTTTTCCTTCGACATGGATTGGAAATCGAATTTCTGCCTCCCTGCAATTCACACTGCCTAGCTAGGCCTGCGCAGATTTGGAATTTTGTGTCTCAGATGTTCCTCTAAACTGCACAATTCTCACTTCCTTTGCTTCTAGAGCTCTGATCCAATCTTAGCCACTCTTATACCATGTGAAAGTTCCTTCAATGCAATAAACTGGAGATTTATCTTCTAACTGTTAGCAATTTATTTGTCTTCTGAATTATTATTCGACAAATAATGATAAATTCACTATTGCATTCTTAATATTAAAAACGTTGCAGAAAGATAAAATCTGGAACTAAGAAATAGATGCACACACAATAAAATTGACATAGTTATTTTTGGACAAATGTACTTGGAAAAACCACGAAGGGAAAATTAGTGCAATAAATGAGGGTTTTATTATTATTTAGCAATTTTAAAAATTACAACTGGTTGTTGTAGAATTGAAAACATTTGGAAAACACTAAACTCCACTATCAAAATAAATTGGAGACTCATTGTCTCCCTTTGCAATTTGATTTGGCCTCTCCTAGCCAACTCATAGTCCTCTAGCTATTCGCACTGCTTGGCTGGAATGCGCACTGCTAGCTTCGAAATAATCTGCATAGCCTCTGGGAACCCTTCCCTGCAAGTCGTTCTGTGTCCAACACTACCCTTGGCCCACTTGCTCTGCCTCTGGGTGATAGATCTGGCTCCGACACTCTGAAACGAGCTCCTCTGCCACTCGCATTGTGAAATTTTCTACTCACACTAGCTAAATATGGCCTCCTCTGTAGATAATTCGGCCTACCTTTCCTATCTCTCAGACACTGGAAAATCTCTGGAAACCTTCTCCGATATTATGCTCCCAAATCTTTGTTGGAACCTTGTTGTTGACTCTCTTCCTAACTTCAACTGCGCTCTTGCTGAATCACTACAACTGGGTAGTCGAACTGTTCAACTCTATGTCTCGACTCTTTTTTATGTCCACTCCAAACCCCATCGACTTGCTATTATAATCTATTGTTGGGCAACCAACAACCATGATCACATCTCAATCGATGGCTATGATCATCTTGACCCCATCAAATCACTTTTCCTGAAGTCTATGGAGAAAAATGGATTTTCCCCAATTAATTTGTTTTCCTTAGTTAGACTTAGGAAATATTTGATTATTGGCTAATTAATCTAATTGAGGTGTTTCTAAGGCTTTTCTGACGAAACTTTTTTCTGGGTTTTGGATATCTCGTGTTCCTTAGCCTGTTAGACACCATAGAGATTAGAACACCTGTCCGTTACTACCATATTTGAAAACTAACACCGAGAAGTAGCCGAAACCCTCCCTATAGTTGTTCCTAGTCACTAGACATCTCTTGTTTTACTGCTTATTAGTGTTCCTTGGACAACATATATATATATATATATATAGATATATATATATATAACCCCAAAATAACAGCTGATTTTTCTGAGTTTCAATGAATTTTTCCAGTGAGAAATTTCATCAAACACATGGTGAGCACACTACTGTAGGTGTCATTTCTTTGTTTTGGGTTTGAAATAACATGTGGTGACAAAAATGTGTGCTTATAGGAATTCTTTAGAAAAAAGGCATAATTTTCACCCTAACTCAGCAAGCATAAACCTCAAGAATAACCATAGTAGCAGCAAACAAAATCTTATTCTTCTCTGAATCGCAAACTCAAAAACTACACATTAATTTCAGCACTAGCAGATTTAGCATTTAATTGACTAAATACAAGACACTCAAATAATATGGCTATGGCAGATATGATAATGGCCGAGAATATGTTAACAACAAACTCATCAAATTTTTCACTGAGCATGGACTTGAATTGCAACATATTTTCCCATATACTCCACAACAAAATGGTGTAGCTGAAAGGAAGAATCGCACCTTAAAGGATACTCTAAAAATGTCAAAGGATATAGACTTATTCGACCTAAATCCAAAAATGTTATCATTAGAAGAGATGTAAAGTTTGCTAAAAATATTTCGGCCTATGAGCCTAGTTCGGCAGATGTGCCGCCTCTATCTATCCCTTCTATATTTGAAAATATTGCTTCTTCAGATGATGAAAACGAGGATGACAATCCTCCCCCACCTTCTCGAGATCCTCCTTCAGCTCCTCAACTTCCAAAATGGGTTTGCGCTACTCGGGATGCAACAGGTGCTCTTACAGGTGATCCTACAGATCAATGTTATACATGTTCTCAGTTCGATAGAGCCTCTTCTTTACTGGCTCAAGCTTCAGCGAATTATGATCTTGACACCTTTGCAGAAGCTTCGGGCCATCTAGATTAGGACGCAACTATGAATGAAGAATATCGTTCATTATTGGCAAATATACATGGGACCTTGTTCCTCTTCCAAAGGGACGAAAACTTGTTAAATGCAAATGGGTTTACAAAACCAAGTTTGGGCCAGATGGAAAAGTTGATAAAGATAAAGTTTGTCTTGTTGCTAAGGGTTTTTCACAAGTTGAAGGCATTGACTACACTGAAACCTTCTCCTCTATTGCCAAATTGAATTCTATCTGACTTGTTCTTTCCCTTGCTGCCTCTTTCAAATGGGAAGTCCATTAGATGGATGTTAAATATGCCTTCTTGCATGGGGACTTGCATGAAGAAATCTATATGGAACAACCTCCTGGATTTATACAAACAGAGTCCAGCCTTGTATGTCGACTTAAGAAATCCCTTTATGGTCTCAAGCAAGCCCCTCAGGCTTGGTATGCCAAAATGGATAGCTTTCTTTTAGATACTGGCTTTTCTAGGTGTCATTTTGACAATACTGTCTACACCAAGAAGGGTAAGTCTCTTATCATTGTTGTTCTTTATGTTGATGATCTTATCTTTACTGGTAGCGATCCCAACCTTATAAACCATGTGAAGTCCAACCCTAAAAAGCAGTTTGAAATGACAGACTTAAGACACTTGCATTATTTTCTTGGTCTTCAAGTATTGCAATCCAAAGAAGGTCTTTCCCTTTCCCAGTCTAAGTATGCATGTGATCTTTTATGCCACTTTCACATGGAAGGTTGTAAGCCAACCCCTTCTCCCTTTCAGTTTGGAGCCAAACTTTCAGTCACTTGTTCTTCCCCTGAACTTGATGCTACCTTATACCGTCAGCTTGTTGGAAAACTTTTGTATCTGACCCATACCCGTCCTGACCTTTCCTTTGTTGTTGGCTTTGTTGCTCGGTTTATGCAAAACCCACATGAAATTTATTGGAAAGCAGCTAAAAGAATACATCATTATGTTCGAGGTATAGTTCAGTTTGGGATTCATTACAGTGCAGAAGCATCTCCTCTATTGGTTAGTTTCATTGATTCTGATTGGGCTAGTGACCTTGATGATCATAAGTCTACTGCCGGTTATGTCTTCACTCTTGGTTCTAGACCTATTACATGGGCTTGCAAGAAACAAAGTGCCTTTTCTCTTTCTTAAGCAGAATTAGAGTATCGTGGCGTCGTTGAAGCTAGTAAGGAAGCCTTGTGGCTTTGTCAGATCCTGTCAGAGTTTGGTTTTCAACAGCAACATCCGACTACACTTTGGTGTGATAATCAAAGTGCCATTCAACTATGCAAAGATCTAGTCCAACATCAGCGCAAAAAACACATTGAATTACACATGCACTTCATCATAAATCTCATTCTTGACCATGTTCTTGAAGTGCAATATTGTTCAATCGATGATGAAGTTGCAGACATCTTTACAAAGGCTCTCATAGAGGCGAAGTTTACTAAACTTTGATTTATGGTCGGAGTTCAGGAAGTTGTCACTGAGGGGGGGTAGGATCTAATGCCTCCTTCCTTCTCCTATTGTGTCATCTTTGTACATCCTTCAATCCTATCTTTCATAAACGATCACCTAACAAATGACCCTCCATGCTCTTTAAATATAGATCATGGACCAATTGGGTGTTAAGCCACGGATCAAGAGTCAGTAATACCGAGGAGAGAATGAATTATCGAATCACTTCATGTCTAGAACATACCATGACCATCGGATTGTAAGTTACAAAAAGTACATACTAAAGAAACAAACTTTACCTAACTATAGACCATGTTGTACTTAATTATTTCTTATGTGTCGGAATATCCTAACATCCCCCCTTAAGAACAACTTGAGATAGGATTGAAGGATGTACAAAGATGACACAATAAGAGAAGGAAGGAGGCATTAGAGTCTATCCCCCCTTAGTGACAACTTCTTGAACTCCAACCATAAATCAAAGTTTAGTAAACTTCGCCTCTGTGAGAGCCTTTGTAAAGATGTCCGCAACTTGATCATCGGTTGAACAATATTGCACTTCAAGAACATGGTCATGAATGAGCTTTCTGATGAAGTGCATGTGTAGTTCAATTTGTTTTCTGCGCTAATGTTGGATTGGATCTTTGCATAGTTGAATGGCACATTGATTATCACACCAAAATGACAGTCGGATGCAGTTGCATCGGCTTCAGATTTGGATCACCCATAGATGTGACCTTCGAATAACTCTAATACCATGTAGGAATTTACAGGGTAAGTTCCTTAGATAGAGAACCAAAAGACACCGCTCACAAACAAATCTCAGATCAGTACACCAGTATTCTTGACGTGGACTTTTTCCCTCTTGGAGAATTTTAACCACGTCAAGAATACTAGTGTACTGATCTGTGATCTATTTGTGAGCAGTGTCCTTTGGTGCTCTATCTAAAGAACTTACTCTGTAAATTCCTACATGGTATTAGAGCTATTCGAGGGTCGCATCCGTTGGTGATCCAAATCTAACGCCGGTACAACTGCATCCGACTCGCATTTCCTAGATCTACTGTTTCTGACTACTTTCGGGCCAAGAGGAATGCTCTATTGTGTTAGGAGCATCTGTTCCGATGAAGAACCCCTTTCGTTTCATGGAAAAAGTTTTTGGTAGCCCTATGTCATTTTTAAGATTTGGAGGTGTACAGTATTTATTCGCAGTTATAGTTATTTATCTCTCTCTTTATTTTGGTTTATAGTCCTCTATAGTTTTGTTATTACCCGATCTATACCTTTCATCTCTGCATATGCTCTTTGCCCCGCAACTCTATGCGATCTGAGCAAACTAGAAATAGAAAGAAATAATTTTTCTCATGCGTATGCTCTTTTCCGTTGCGCCTTAGTATGATTTCAGAAAATCGGAAACATTGAGGAAAATATATAGTTTTCGACCAAATCTAACTTCAAGTCGTAAGGCTTGGATACTTTTGCTTGTTCGTTTGGTTTGTGTGGTTGTGTTTTTGTTTGTAGGCAAAAAGGGGTTTTTGAAGTAAACACGCACCCAAAAGCTTCAATGAAAAAAAAACCCATACTCCTTTCCAAAAATTACTAACATTTTAAACTAGCTCACTTGGTCTAAAGTTACTTTATGAGAATAGAGGTCTTGGGTTCAAGTCTTTCTTTTTGTTGAGTTACTTTTTCAAAAAGAACATGTAACTTATGTTTTAAAGTTAATTTATGTAAAAGTGTTTTACCCATTATAAAAAGTGAGTCGCTTATAATTCTAAAGTCACTCTATCTTTTATTTAAGTTACAATTTAGTGGATAGTTCAGAAAGTACCATTGTAAAAGTGACTTTCACTTATTTATAAAAGTGGGTCACATAAAATAATCTTTTTTTTAAAAGTAAGCTAATTAGACTAAGTTTTGAAAAGGGGGAGAATTTTTTTAAATATAACATTATCATTCACTTCCCAACATTTACGTGGTTTATTGACATCTTCAGCAACTTTTTTTTAAAAAGCCATAACTTCTTCATCTGGAAGTCGTTTTCATAGCCATTTCTTTTTATTCAGCCTAATTTTTCGAGATCTTTCCATTCGAACACTTAGTTTCATCATCTACAACTTCAGTTTCTTTTAAAATGGAAAGTACATGCCTAGTTATTCTTGACAACACCAACTACTTCCAATAGATATCCTACATTGCAGATTTACTTAGAAGTAAAGGTCTTTATAGAATAGCTTCAAGCCAAGAGTCTAAAACTCAAGATGAAGATAAGAAAACCAAATGTGAAAATAAACAAGATCAAGCATGTGGGTTGATAGGGATGTCTATTCCTCCAAACCTTAGATTCCATATCGCAGAAATTGATACCCCCGATGAAGTAATAAAACAACTCAATAAAATTTTAGAATTAAAAATAAAATTAGAGTCCATCAACTCGAAAATGAGTTGCTTACGTTGGACCCCAATAATTTTTCTTCCATTGAAGATTTTTTGTCCAAATTCAAAACCCTTAGACTTTTCTTGGAAGATGGTAGCCTTATCTATTATATCCTTACTAAGTTAGGACCAACCTACTCTGTGTTTGTTTCCACCTTCCATTCTACTAGAGAAGTCTTTATTTCTCAAGGACAAGACTACAAGTCCCCCTCTTTTGGTGTCTTTTGTGATTCTTTAATAAGAGAGCAAGAAAAACTCTTACATCTTGGTCTTCTTAATACTGGAAACTCTTCTAAGAAAGCCTTAGCAGCCCAACAACAACCAAGTTCAAAGAATCCTAAGAAGTAGCATCCTAAAAAGAATGATCCTAAACCAAACAAGGGTCCTAAGCGATTTCAGTCTCACAATGAAAAATCAATTCAACAAAATGATAAATCAACTAAAAACAAAGAGAATAAGATTGATAGACATTGCAACTTTTGTAATCGCGATGGCCACTTAGAATCCAAATGCTTTAAGAAGATGGAAGCCTTGGAAGCAACAATGAAGAAGCATAACATCCATTTGGAGCACTCTTCAACTTCAACTTCATCTTTAGGAATAACACTTTCTGCTTGTGGTTGTCAAGCATCTCGGTCTAGTTATGCACTAAATGTATCTTCTTCTTTTCATTCTCATAAGTGGCTCATTGATTCTAGAGCTTCTTATCACATGGCCAAAAACAAAGCCATGCTTTCTTCTTTAAATGATTGTGACACCGAAAATATATATGTTGGTGATGATAGATCTCTTAGTGTTCTAGGGATTATAACTATTTATCTAGACAATGGTCAATTTAATGATGTAGTATGTGTTCCTACCTTATCTTGCAACCTTCTATCTGTATATCAGATAACTCATTCAAGTGAAGGTAAAACCATTTAATTTTCACCTCATGATGTTGTAATTAGGGACCTAAGAGATCCTAGACAGATTTTAGCTACTGGCAGTGCTGATGATCCTACAAAGTTGTATAAGTTTAACAACTATGGGTCATCAATTCTTTCCTCGGTATTTGTTTCTCATAATAATGAAGTGAGCAATCTTTGGCATGAGCGATTTGGTCACTTAAACTATCGCTCTCTTCAAAATCTACGTAAAGAAAATATGGTGACAGGTCTTCCTATGGTATCTTGCAGAGATGGTGTTTGTTCCGGATGTGTACTCAGAAAGCGTCATTGGGATAGTTTTGAAAAACATGCCTCTTCGCACGCCTCAACAATTTACAGCTTGTGCATAGTGATTTATGTGGTCCACTTCTACTTGTTTCATTCTCTAGCTACAAGTAATTCTTAACTTTCATTGATGATTTCTCCAGACGCACTTGGGTATACTTCTAAAAACTCAAGAGTGAAGTATTTAACATGTTCTTGGCCTTTAAGGCCTTTGTTGATAAACAATTTGGACATCAAATTCTTAAGCTAAGATTTGATAATGGTAGAGAATATGTTAACAACAAATTCATCAACTTTTGCACTGAGCATGGACTTCAATTGCAACATACTGTTCCATACACTCCAAAACAAAATGGTGTAGCTGAAAAGAAGAATCACACCTAAAGAAAATGGCTAATTGTATGCTTCAATCTAAATGACTTAGTCTTAATTTTTGGGCAGAAGCAATTATCTGTGCAAATTACATAGTAAATCGCACTCCTACTAAGGTTTTAAACAATATCACTCCAGAACAAGCATGGAGCTCAATTAAACTAGATGTAAGTCACTTTCGTGTTTTTGGAAATGAAGCATGGGCCCATATTCCAAATGAGAAACATATTGCCTTAGAACCTAAGAGTGGAAAATATATTTTTGTTGGATATTTTGAAGATGTCAAAGGATATAGACTTCTTCAACCTAAATACAAAATTGTTATCATTAGAAGAGATGTAAAGTTTGTTGAAAATATATCGGCCTACAAGCTTAGTTCGACGGATGTGCCACCTCTCCCTTCTACTTCTGAAAATATTCCTTCTTTAGAGGATGATAGCGAGGATGATAATCCCCCCACCTTCTCGAGATCCTCCTTCAACTCCTCAGCGTCCAAAATGGGTCCGCGCTACTCGAGATGTAGTAGGTGCTCTTATAGGTGATCCTACAGATCAATGTCGTACACGTTCTCAGTTCGATAGAGCCTCTTCTTTATTGGCTCAAGCTTCAACGAATTATGATCATGACACCTTTGCAGAAGCTTTAGGCCATCCAGATTGGGACACAACTATGAATGAAGAATATCGTTCATTATTGGCAAATGATACATGGGACCTTGTTCCTCTTCCAAAGGGATGAAAACTTGTTAAATGCAAATGGGTTTAAAGAACCAAGTTTGGACCAGATGGAAAAGTTGATAAACATAAATTTCGTCTTGTTGCTAAGGGTTTTTCACAAGTTGAAGGTATTGACTATACTGAAACCTTCTCCCCTATTGCCAAAATGAACTCTATCTGCCTTGTTTTTTCCCTTGATGCTTCTTTCAAATGGGAAGTCTATCAGATGGATGTTAAATCTGCCTTCTTGCATGGGGACTTGCATGAAGAAATCTATATGGAACAACCTCCTGGCTTTATACAAACAAACTCCAGCCTTGTATGTCGGCTTAAGAAATCCCTTTATGGTCTCAAGCAAGCCCCTCGGGCTTGGTATGCCAAAATGGATAGCTCTCGTTTAGATATTGGCTTTTCTAGATGTCATTCTGACAATACTGTCTACACCAAGGAATGTTGAAGTTTCTAATTTTACTTAGTTTAGAAACCCTCCATGCACTTTATCCGATTTATTCCTACCTACTTGTTATTTTCCTTAACAAGTTATTTACAATGTAAATACTGAAAATAAACACTAGTGCATGCTCAACATATTACAGATCAACAACTAAAAGAAACAGAAACAAACACACCATATGACACCATTATTTTTGGACTAATGTCCCCGGAAAAACCCAATGTGGGAAAATCGGTGCAACTATCTGAGGGTTTTCTTATTAAGCAATATCATAGTACAATCTGGGTGTCGAAACTGGCCTACCCAACAAAGAATTTCCTTGGCAGTAATACCTCTCAGTTTCTGACAAATCTCCTGGCTGAAACCCCAGATAATCCTTCCGGCAGCTACTCAGCACAAATCTGCCCCAGAAACCCCAGCGTCTGCCTATTTGGATTGCGTCAGCCTCTCCTTGCCCAGTGATAGCCTCGCGTCAACCCCAGGAGGCCCTGCGTTAGCTTTCTGACCCTCTGCGTCAGCTACGCTGGCCTCTCTGGTGCTCTGCGCAACACTTCGCTGCCTTTGCGTGGCCCTGCATGAGCACTGGCTGCTCCTGCATCACTATCTCTGGTTGCTCTGCTGCTATCCCGACACTATCTCTGCCTCTCTGTCTCTTTGTACTCAATGCCCCTCAGTTGCTCTCCTGATCACTAATTCTATCTCTCTTAGCAAACCCCGCTCTAGAGAATAGAATGACTGATCACTCTGGTGTACTCTCCAAGTGACCGTCATGGCCCCTCTTATACTTTTCCTGTTGACATCTCAACGGCCCAGATTAAATCCTGAATCAACGGCTAAGATTAAATCTGGCTTGATCCATGTCTTTTGGACCATTCTAACACAGATTCATATTAATACACATTAATATCTTATTTTCCCTAAGTTTAGACTTAGGGACTCCATTAAAAATATTAATTATTTTAATATCTCTTGATCTGTTTAGAATCTGCCGAAACCATTTCTGGGTATTGGAGATATCATGTGCCCCAACCTCTCCACCAAATTTCGTGGCTAGAGAACATCCGATGCTACCCCAAATCAACACTCCCTCTTAGCGAGGACTGTGCTCTAGCAATACTCCATACTGAGTATTACTTTGATCATCCAGCATCGGTACCTGTGCTAATACTAGGCCTTCCTGCCCAACATCCTCTGCACTGCTGTATCTTGTACTGCTACCCATGGTTCTGCCACTTCCACTGCTGCATCTGTACGACAACTCCCTCTGCATCCGTACTGCTACTGGTCCTTTCTCCTAGCACTGCATTTGCACTGCGCCTCCTCTCATCATCTTGCATCTTGTTGCCCACTGCTGCACTGCAACTCAATTACTAAGAAGTAAGTAATTGATCTCCCAACTGACCTCCTTATTGGGCTAGAGACACCCACTGATGTTGAAGCTCCCTCTGCTGCTGACAAGTGCTCCCTCTCTGACCTCTGCGCTGCTGTAACAACTCCCTGCATCTCGCACCGTTGCACACCTCTTTGTGCCTTCCTGCACTGGTGCAACACTCCTGTGCCTCTCGCACTGCTACAACCTGCTAGCTCTGCGTTGTCTCGAGACTCCTGCACTATAGCGCTCTCTACCGTTCCATCCGCATCTGTCTCTACCCACTTAGCTAGTCCTGCTACTCCTCGACAAGGCTCCCGTAGCAAGGTCTAATCCAAGAGGTTGGGTACCTCGAGGATCCTGCCCCTCATTGCCTATAGTCCACTTGACTACAGCTCAATGTCTCCCCACTTCCACTCAAGTGGTGTGTGTGCACTCATGGCACAGTCATTGTCCATCAAAACTTCCTTCTTTGCCTGCGCTAGCGTTGCCTTAGTCTAAGAAGACTCTCCCTTACTCTTCTTCCTTGGACACTGGGTCGCATAATGACCTAACTCCCCACAGTGGAAGCACTTGATCTTGGAGAGATCTTTCTTCTTCCGCTTTTCCTACTTTCCCTCAGATGCTAGGGCCACGTCTTCCTCCTCCTGCTTTACTTTGATCCCCTTGCTGCTGCTACCCATCTTCAACTGCCCTCTGATCTCTTCCTGGCGAAGAGCTGCCCACACCTCGTCCTAAGGTGGAAGTGTCCCTCTGCCCAGTATACTTTGAACAAATACCTCCCAGTCTTCTGAGACAGCATTTAGGGTTGTCCTCACCATTAACTCTTGATTCGGTGTCGCCCCTATAGCAGTCAACTGATCTCGGATCTCATTCAGTCCTCCGAGGAAGGTGTTAATCGATTGTCCCTTCTTCATCTAATACGACTCATCTGATTCTCGAGCAGTATTCTTCTCTGCACAGAAGTATGTTGGTACAACTTCTTGAGAGCCTCCCACATCTCAAATGTCGTTTCCTTCTCGACTATGTGTGGTACTACATGATCCTTGACCCTGCCAAGGATAATGCTCTTGGCCCTTGCCATTGCCTCCTCGTACCTGTCATTATCACTAGGGTCGACTAGGACATCTGTTACCTTCAAGGCGAAGTTCTTGACACGATTCCTGTCAAGTACGGATAAGATTCTGGCCTTCTAGATTGCGAAGTTCGATGCTCTGTCCAGTCTATCCTAGTCTCTTACTTCTTGTAGAGCCATGACGCTCCTCTACTTCCTTCCTGGAAGTTCTCTGTTCGACTCCTTTGAGTCTCTACTTCTCGTCTGGAAGTTCTCTTCTGGACTCCCTCTGAGTCCTGATTTCACTCCTGGAAATTCTTTTGCTGCTTGTTGAGATGCCCCCTACTCTGATCATCTTGTGCAACCGCACCATTGATCCGGGTTCGTCAGCTAGAAACCCTCGATAGCAACTCCTCGCCCTGCTCTATCAGGTACTGTTCTGACTACAGTGCCTCACCAGCTCCACTTTGCAATATTCCTGCAGCCTTCTAAATCCCAACAATTGCTTATCTGTGGACTGTGTCAGCCCCTCTCTGCCTCATGCTGGCCCTGCGTCACCTCAGATAGGTCTGCGTTAGCGCTAGGAGGCCCTATGTCAGCCTTCTGACCCTCTACGTCAGCAACGCTGGCCTCTCTGAGGCTCTACGTAGCTCTTGGCTGCCTCTGCTTGGCCTTGCGTGAGCCTTGGCTAGATTCATGTCACTCTCCTTGGCTTCTGCGCTACTAGAAACAACTTCTGTCACCTTAGGACAACTGTTTTCTGCTACTATTGCTTCGCTCGACCGATGTCCTTTAGTCCTCCTGTGATCTGCAATCACGCTCTGATACCATGTTGAAGTTTCTAATTTTATGTAGTTTAGAAACCCTCCATGCACTTTATCTGATTTATTTCTACCTACTTGTTATTTTCCTTAACAAGTTATTTACAATGTAAATACTGAAAATAAACACTATTGCATGCTCAACATATTATAGATCAACAACTAAAAGAAACAGAAACAAACACACCATATGACACCATTATTTTTGGACTAATGTCCCCAGAAAAACCTAATGTGGGAAACCGGTGCAGCGATCTGAGGGTTTTCTTATTAAGTAATATTAGAGTACAATTTGGGTGCCGACACTGGCCTACCCAACAGAGAATTTCCTTAGCATTAATACCTCTCAGTTTCTGACAAATCTCCTAGCTGAAACTTCGGACAATCCTTCCGGCAACTACTCAACACAAATTTGCCCCAAAAACCCCAGCGTTTGCCTATCTGGATTGCGTCAGCCTCTCCTTGCCCAACGCTGGCCCTGCGTCAGCCCTAGGAGGCCATGCATCAGCTCTCTGACCCTCTGCGTCAGCTATGCTGGCCTCTCTAGTGCTCTGTGTAACACTTAGCTGCCTCTGCGTGGCCCTGCGTGAGCATTGGCTGCTCCTGCATCACTATCTCTAGCTGCTCTGCTACTCTCCCGACACTATCTTTGCCTCTCTGTCTCTCTATACTCAATGCCCCTCAGTTGCTATCCTGATTACTATTTCTATCTCTCTCAGCAAACCCCGCTCTAGAGAATCAAATGACTGATCACTCTGGTGTACTCTCCAAGTGACCCTCAAGCCCCCTCTTATACTTTTCCTGTTGACATCTCAACGGCCGAGATTAAGTCCCTTTTCAACGGCTAAGATTAGATTTGGCTTGATCCATGTCTTTTGGACCATTCTAACACAGATTCATATTAATACACATTAATATTTTATTTTCCCTAAGTTTAGACTTAGGGACTCCATTAAAAATATTAATTATTTTAATATTTCTTGATCTGTTTAGAATTTGCCCAAACCCTTTTTAGGTATTGGAGATCTCATGTGCCCCAACCTCTCCACCAAGTTTCGTGGCTAGAGCACATCCGATGCTACCCCAAATCAACAAGAAAGTGGGTAAGTCTCTTATCATTCTTGTTCTTTATGTTGATGATCTTATTCTTACTGGTAGTGATCCCAACCTTATAAACCATGTGAAGTCCAACCTTAAAAAGCAGTTTGAAATGACAGACTTAGGACACTTGCATTATTTTCTTGGTCTTCAAGTCTTGCAATCCAAAGAAGGTATTTCCCTTTCCCAGTCCAAGTATGCCTGTGATCTTCTACGCCACTTTCACATGGAACACTGTAAGCCAACACCTTATCCCTTTCAGTCTGGAGCCAAACTTTCAGTCACTTGTACTTCCCCTGAAGTTGATGCTAACTTAGACGGTTAGCTTGTTGGAAAACTTTTGTATCTGACACATACTCGTCTTGACCTTTCCTTTGTTGTTGGCCTTGTTGCTCGATTTATGCAATACCCACATGAAAGTCATTGGAAAGTAGCTAAAAGAATACTTTGTTATGTTCGAGGTATAGTTCAGTTTGGGATTCATTATAGTGCAGAAGCATCTCCTCTATTGGTTGGTTTCACTGATTCTGATTGGGCTGGTGACCTTGATGATCGGAAGTCTACTACAGGTTATGTCTTCACTCTTGGTTCTATACCTATTACATGGGCTTGCAAGAAACAAAGTGCCATTTCTCTTTCTTTAGCAGAAGCAGAGTATCGTGGTGTCATTGAAGCTAGTAAGGAAGCCCTATGGTTTCGTCAAATCCTATCAGAGTTTGGTTTTCAACATAATCATCTGACTACACTATGGTGTGATAATCAAAGTGCCATTCAACTATGCAAAGATCCAGTCCAACATCAGCGCAACAAACACATTGAACTACAAATTCACTTCATCATAAAGCTCATTCATGACCATGTTCTTGAAGTACAGTATTGTTCAACCGATGATCAAGTTGCAAACATCTTTACAAAGGCTCTCATAGAGGTGAAGTTTACTAAACTTCGATTTATGGTTGGAGTTCAAGAAGTTGTCACTAAGGGGGGATAGGCTCTAATGCCTCCTTCCTTCCACTATTGTGCCATCTTTGTACATCCTTCAATCCTATCCCAAGTTGTTCTTAAGGGGGGATGTTAGTATATTCCGACACATAGGAAATAAGTAAGTACAATTTGGTCTAGTGTATAGTTAGGTAAAGTGTGTTTCTTTAGTATGTACTTTTTGTAACTTACAATCCGACAATCATGATATGTTCTAGACATGAAGTAATCTAATGATTCATTCTCTTCTCGGTATTACCGACACTTGATCCATGGCTTAACACTCGATTGGTCCATGATCCTCTATTTAAAGAGCGTGGAGGGTCATTTGTTAGGTGACCGTTCATGAGAGAAGCTTATGTAATTTTTTTTTCTTTTACATTAATAAATTTCCTGAAGTGGCTGCATTGGCTCAGGTCGTGGACTATTCCCTCTTTGAGGGTTTTAACCACATCAAGAATATTGGTGTATTGATATGTGATCTGTTTTTGAGCGGTGTCCTTTGGTGTTCGATCTAAGGAAGTTACCTTGTAAATTCCTACAACAAGATGGTCGTGTTGGTGTTGTGTTTGTTGATTTTTGACTTTCCTATTGAGCATTTTGGCACAAAAACCAATGGAAGTCTCATTTATTGATGATTTGTTCTTTTAGAGATTTACAAGAGGAAGAATATGTACTTGCATATTTTATATGATCTCTGTATGTTATAGCAAATCAGCAATATCTGTATAATTATAGAGAACTCTTTGTTTGAACCCATGAATGCAAACTGAGATGGTGCGACATTGAAAGGAAACTCTTTGTTTGAGCCCGTGCATGCAAACCAAGATGGTGTGGCACTAAAAGGGCCATTTTGCCACTTGAAGTGAGAGTTTATTCCTTTTGTATTGACAAAGAAGAGCATCTATTGAAAGAGAGAAGATAATAATGCAGCTACGCAATTGAGTAGATCCCAGAGACATAGCCCACATTAGGTGAACTCCATTACCAACTCGATGATCTCTTTTCTTATGTGATTAATATTTTGTCTTATGTTTTCTTATGTGTGTTATTTCTTCAATTATCATCATTGAATGCATTAAGTAATGAATTTGGATACCATCAACACATTCACAAGTTTAATATTCAAATTGGATTCAAGCCTACTAATACAATCAAGTCAGTAGATCATTATTAATAATTTGGGTCTTGTTTTAGGGGCTTTCAACCAGATCAAGTTTGGGATTGGTTGCATCCACGGATCCAGATTAGACTATGTATTATTGAGATAGCATTGTAATTGAGAGAGAGTAGTGTTAGGAAAATTATATGTGATTGTTTCCATTACATTTAATGTCAACCTAGCCTCATAACCTTTTGAGATTCATGCACAATATGTGTAAAATCAAAGCTTAGTTATCCTGATTACAAAGAAAGCAAAAATAGCAAAGCAAGAAAAATGATAAACTATTCGAAAGCAACGCCAAATAATGCATTACTAGAACATGGGGTAATAAATGCTATAAAGGCTCAAAGTTACAATCTTTCATGTATAAATGTTCATGCAACTTTGCAGAAGTAGCTAACTAATGTCTTTGTTCTTCAATGCGTATTTCTTGTAGTGCCATGAGAAATCAAATCAGAGCGATATAAATTATCTTGCAATCAATGTAATCATACTCTAAAAACTCAAGGTGAAACTTTCAAATTCAAACTACTAGAAATTAATACTATAGAATTCGTCACTTGGCTATAGGACAACTAGTGCTATAAAGGTTCTAAGTTACAATTTTTCATACAAAGATGTTCATGCAAATTTGCAGGAGTAGCTTACTAGTATCTTGACCCTTAAGTGATACTCCATTGTGGATCATACTCAAGCACTCTTTTACAATTGAAATCTTTCTCAAAATAATGCAAGGAATGAAGGCAAGCAAAGCAGAGTAATTTGAAAATGAGATACAACGGGCTACAAACTTAGAGATCTACATTTCAAATGAATACACCCAACAATGGAGATGGAAATCAAATAAACATGCTCTAGGGAAATGAAATAAAGCATAAGAAAGAAAGATAATTGATGGACTGCAATAAACTCTGAAGAGTTTTACAATTGAATGTAGTTATAACCGAGTTGATTTATATAAATGAAGATGGAATTCAAACAACACATGTAGATTATAATTTCAAAAAAATAAACACGAATACAAACTAAGCTATGAAATGGAAAAGAAACAATTTGTTAGTTGGATTGAGTGGCCCTTCTTGACCTAGCTAATGTGCCTAGGGTGACTAGCTTAGCAAAAAATGATATGAAACTTGCTAAACAATGATTAATTTTCATTAAAATCAAAACTATGGTTACAAAATGGTGGTAATCGACTCATATAATATAACAATCTTTCTTTATTTGATTGTCTAATGGATTCTAAGTTCCTTTCTTCATTACTCTCTACCTATATATATACTTGAGTGGTGAATCAAATTGCTTTTGGGAGCATTTGGTCTTACCAAATTTTTTTAATTCAATTTGTGGTAGTTTCGACTCAACAACGGAGGTCAATAACCATATTCATAATAGTTGCTAAACATAAGGTATATGAAAAACCCACTGATTGTCTTCTTTTGCAATCTAGGTGTCCACTTAGATTCTTTTTCAAGTCTGGGCGCAATATGAAATCTAGGCAAATATTGGTTAAAGAACTAGCCTTAACTCTCAAACTGGGCCTTATTTTGGAAAATCGCTCGTTATTTTCACCATTTGGGGCATCATGCACAAAACCCATGTTCCATATTTTCAAGATCCACCTTCTTCTACCTAGAAATCTCATTCAAAGATTGATGCCTTGAAATTGTTGTGAATTTTGACTGTAGCCTTTAACCACAAGTTAAAGGCTCACACGTGTGTCTTGGGGGAACTTTTAGGAACACAAAATCCATGTTCCCAATTTTCTCCTTAACGTGTTCCAATAGGATTATCTATGATGTTGGGTACAAGAACTGCACTATGGTATAGGAAATATGGAAATTATCGTCATCAACAAAACTTAGTAAAATCCTCTTCAATCATAAAAAAAGTAAAATCCTCTTTGATCATAAAAATGTAAGAGGACTGAGTTAATTAATGAAAAGGGCATAAGAATGGTATTTAATGAAGGTTTACGGCATAATGATTATGGATTATGAATGAAATGCATGAAATGGTTTAGGGATAATGGTTTTTTTAGCTGAACAATATGACAAATTTGAAGCCCAACATCTCCCCCACGCTTGAGGGTTTGCATGTTCTCATGTAAGCATGATAAAGCAATGTCACAAGCCAAATTGATTCATCATAAGGACTTAGTTCTTCTTTGCTTGTGAATCCTTGTTCAATTCATTATATATTATGTTTAGTTATTTCACATAAATAAATTTTGTGACATTGTCTTGTTGTGCAGGGGTTTGGTTTTTGTGGAGCAATACTTTTTGTTATACAGTCATAGTGAATAGATTTTTAACAAAATAACAAAATTGAGTAAGAGACAGATCATCATAAAGGATGGTGGATGGTGTGAAAAAGTGGTTTTTGAAATGAGGAGATGGTGGTAGCACTAATATACTTGGACGCTTTTATACTCTGTTTTGCTTTCATTTTGAGATCAATAATTACTTGTGATTCATTTTTGAATAGGTAACAATGACTTCATCCTCTTATTCAGAATATTCTGATAATGACTTTAATAATTTTGTATGATGTACAAGGAAAATACACTACGAATGTTGCATTTCATTTGTGTACCACAATAGCTACGCTTTCACTCTTTTCATGTTCTTATAATCAGAGTGGAAACTTTATTATAGATGGTGGACTAAAAATTGAGGGTTAATGGTTGGTGATGAGTGATGAGTTGTAGGGAGTGCATAGTAGGTGAAGCCTTTTTAAACTTTTAACGAGTTAAAGAATCTTATATGAGTTTTACCTCAAGTTTACCTTCACATAATGCAGGTTGGTTGAAGGCTAAAAAGGAGGTGTATCAAGGTTGAGAGATGCTAAAAGTATGAGAGAACTAAAAATGATAAATGATGATATACTAAAAGAGGTTGAATTTGATCATGCTTAGCTAAGATGAACTAAAGAAACTCTGAAGATTCTAAAGACTTATGCATTCTTTATTTGGAAGGAATTGAACTATGGTTACCAACTGGATGTGCAAATTGAGCATTAAAACTGATCCAAGGTACATTTAGTGCATCGAATGCCCTAGGAGGCTTTTGGAATTACAAAAGGATGAGAATTTGTGGTCTACCTCCACCCAGATCTATCCCAACGATCAAGTTTACCAAAAATTCACCTACATGTTATTTTATACATCTGGTAACTGAGATGCTACAATAAAGTGAATTGTTGCTATAGAAAACTGAAAAGGCTCCAAATTATTTTTAATTCCATTAAAACATATAGTCTTTGTCCATATCACTTATTGGTACAATTCAGTCTATGTGAATGGATTACTTGAAGTTGAACATAGAACGAAATCATTGGATTATTGACAACTAATGACAATTGTTAACGAATGTGAGACAACTCACCAATAATGTGAATGAGTGTTCAGGTACAAGAGTGCATTCTGATAGGTACGAATATATGTGATGTAATCGATTCACTTGTAGGATTTGACAATCAAGAGACATTGAGGTATTCCCTTCCTATCAACAAGGAGTACTACTATTGATGTATGCAAACTCCAAGGCACTCAAAAGAATCTTTAATCTTGATCCCAGATAAGGTGTTGAATTCGATGGGACAAGATCTGTGGGAGGTGGGCCTTAAGGAATCCCACATCAACGAACTTGAGCATAAAACCAAAAATATTTTGAAGAACCATAATACAACATTGGAACCAACACGAACTTACAAAACTTATTGTGAATCTTTTCTGCCACAAATCCTGGTTTTTAAGCTAGACTCATGTCTAGCCGTGTCAGTTACCTGATTTTCAGATCTAGACTTATCTTTATCATTACTATTTTGTTTATTTCTTTATTCTATAAATACAACTTACTTGCATAAAAGGAAACACATTTTGTGAAAAAGACACAACAAGGCTTTAGAGTAACCCCACTATAGTGGATGCATAGGTTCCTAAATCTTAGCTTAGTGCGCCCCCCCCCCCCCCCTGCCCACCCCACCAAGTTGTGTAAATTAAATGAAAACTACCTACCTAGGCCTTAATCCCTATAACATCTCCCTGGAAATGATGCCAAAAATGCTAGGAAAATTGTATGTGATAATTTATGTTACATTTAATGTCAACTCAGGGTTGGTAAGCTTGTGAGATTCATGCATAGTATGTGCATGATCAAAGCTTATCTATCCCTATTACAAAGAAAGCAAAGAAAGTGAACCAAGAAAAGCAATAAATTGTTCGAAAGAAACATCAAGGAATGTATCACTACAACGCGGGGCAATAAATGCTATAAAGGCTTAGAGTTACAATCTTTCATGTATAAATGTTCATGCAACTTTAAAGGAGTAGCTAACTAATATCTTAGTTCTTCAATTATTATTTCATGTAGTGCTACGAGAAATTAAATTAGAGCAATGTAAATTAACTTGCAATCAATGTAATCATTACTCTAAAAACTCAAGGCTAAACGTTCGAATTCAAACTGCTGCAAATTAACATTGTAGAATTTGTCACTGGCATTAGGGGAATTTTGAGGTCTAAAATGGGCCTCCAAAGAAAAATGTACAACCAAAATAAACTTTATAAGAACCAATAGGATTCAAGATGATGATGTCAACCATGGGGGATGATTCACCATTTTTGGAGTAAAAGGGTAAAAATATTAAAAAATAATAAAATAATAAAACTACATTTTCAACTTGTATTTTCAACTTATCTCCCTACGAATTTTCTCAAATTTCGAGTAGGAGTACTCGTTGGATATAAAATTTAATTCCTCATCCAAGGAGTATCCATGTTGCATACTTTCGATGGACCCTGCTACACGAAAAATGATAAATACATGAAAAAATGTGATTGCAATCACATTTTTCATGTAGTAGGGTCCATCAAAAGTATGCAACATGGGCACTCTTTGGATGAGGAATCAAATTTTGCATCCAACGAGTATTTCCGCTCGAAATTTGAGTAAACCCATAGGGAGATAAGTTGAAAATACGAGTTGAAAAAATAGTTTTTCTTTTTCCCCTCTAAAATTTGATGATATAATCTAATATTATTTTATTATTTTTACTATTATTTTATAATTTCCTTAGGAGGCCCATTTTAGACCTCAAAACTCCCCTAATGGTTATCGGAAAATTAGTGCTATAAAGGTTTTGAGTTACAATCTTTCATATAAAGATGTTCATGCAACTTTGTAGGAGTATCTTACTAGTGTCTTGATCCTTCAGTAATATTCTGTAGTGGATCAAACTCAAACACTTTTTTGCAATTGAAATATTTCTCAAATAATGATGATAATGATGATGATTAACGTCCACTGAGACTGATGAGGTCTATCTGACCTTAAGAAAAGAAATTAGTTGAGACTTTTTAAAATATTACTTCTATAATCAAATAAAAAGGAGAGGGGCATTCCGAGATCACTATAGTTATCTTGGCTCAACAAGTCAAGAAGGTTGGAAATATGGCAGATGTTTTGGAAATGAGAACGGATGTGAGTGAGGGTCGGACAATCCAAGAGAAATTTCTTTTCATTTTCAATTCTCTTAGTGTCACACAACTAACAAATTCTTTCTTCCCACGGTGTTTTGGGGATAGACCAACACCCAGTTTCACTTCGAAGCTCGTGGGAATTAGTTCTTATCTTCACAATGTTCATTTTCTTCTTAGCACTAGTCAAGACAAAGAAATAATTCTGGTTAACGAGAGTGGGGTTGATCACCTCCTTATAGTACCTTACCTTCCTTTTTCCCCTCAAGCTCCTTCGCATCCCACAAATTGTCCTTAAATTTGGAAGTGACAGTATTTTTAATATTATCTCTATTCTCCAAGATGATCTCCTCTTTTACCCCCCAATAGTTGAGCCATGCCTGGGCATCCTTGTGCCATCCTCGCTTGAGCTAGAGGTGGGGGTTTTGGCTAGAGATAGAAACAATTTTGGGGAACCTCTTGGTTTCCATGTTGGAAAACCTCTTCTTATACATCAGATAATGAAACATAGTAATGCTTTCAATGGGGGAAGGCCAACTTCAATCAAGAGGATAGAATAGGGAGTATTACCTTTAATCTTGAAGTTGTATGTTATAAATTGCTTTTGGATCATCTCGATCTGCCTCCACAATTCTCTAGATATACTGCAACCCCAAATTTCACATCCATATAAAATCATAGGAGTGACAAGAGTCTCATAGAGGAACTTCTTTTTACTCAAGCTCATAATAAGCTTTCCAGCCACCAGTGATTCTTTTCTCAATGCTATAATTCCAATTGAGCTAATGATTAATGTCAATACCTAAGTATTTGTATGAAGAAACTTTTTCTAAACAATTTTTATCGTAGGTAAAATTATCATGGTTAATCTTTTTGGACTTAATTATCATGACTTTAGTCTTGTCGGTATTAAGATCCATACCCATCTTAGAGTATTGATCATTAACGATATTAAGTTGTTTGTTGAGATCCTCATGGATTCTCGCAAAAAGGATAATGTCATCAACATAAAGGAGAAGAGTAATGACCATACCTGTGAGTTTGGTGCTAAAGCATTTTGCAGCTTCTAGGCAGGCTTCAAGCTTATCAATATAAATGGCAAAAAGTGTAGGGGATAAGGGACACCCTTGTTTAATGCCGATAGTGCAATTAACTTCTTTAGACCATCTGCCAATGGTCTTAAGCTTAGCGACAACATTCTCATAAATATGAATCACAACCACCCTCAACTCAAGAGGGACCATTATCTCTTTGAGTCTTTGCCATAGCTTATCTTGAGGCACCATGTCGAAAGCTTTCCTAAAGTCAACAAAACAAAGTAATAGAGCAGACTTACTATTGCGCCATTCCTCGGCAATGATCCTAAGAGTGACAATATGGTCAATAGTTGAATTATATTTTTATAAGCCAACTTGCCCTTTAGCCCTCTTGCCATGATTTTCAAGCCATACACTAATCTTTTTCTCCAGAATGAGCCCATAAATTTTGGCTAAGATGTGGCTAATCACAATGGTCTGATAGTTAGAGGGAATGTTTTTATCCCCACTTTTAAAGATAGGCACAATTAGGCTTTCTGTCCAAGGCTTAGGGAAGCTGTGTTTTACAGCTAGATTGAAAAGTTTGTGAAAAGCTTGGTAGCCCCCAATATCCATGGCTTTCCCATTGGCGAGTTTCTTAATACCAAACTCCGCGTCTTTCAGGAGTATTTATGAATCTTTTCATGGTGTCCGAAGAGTCATGGAGATTTTTAATATAATTATCCCAGTTATTCAAGGGGATCGTATTATTTTCTTTTGTTTTGGTAACAAGTATATTCCTCCAAAACTTTCTAGGTTCAATTTTAGAAAGGTGGAGAAGATGCTCTTACCTCTTATTAATATAGGATCATTTCTTTTTTTTTGATAAGAGCTTTGTAAATACTTATTTTCTCAAGCTTTGTAATTTCGTTAGGAGCATCTCTTATCACTTTTCGGGCAATTTTACAGTCATTATCATACTAGGGGTTGGAATTTCTATTGTTCTTTTTATATGATACCTCAGTAGAGAATTTATTAATGGTGGTGGTAAGGGTTGTAGTGAAATCATGGTAGGTGAGATCAATGTTATCGTTATATGTTAGGTAACCAAGGTTCCTCTTTAAATCTTGTAAGAAGAGGTCATTTTTATTCTTGTTAAAACGAATGTGCTTTTGACTTTCACCATTCTTTTGCACCTGGATGGTGTGTATGTCAAGCTTGAGGGTTAGAGATAAGGGTTTGTGGTCAGAATCGGGCTCGTGGTCATTTAGGATGTTAAGCTTTACTATACAGTTGAGGATATGGGTGTCAGATATCACATAATCGACAACACTACTGCCTAACCCGTGAATGCAAGTCATCTGGCCAGAGGTAGGCCATTTACTAATCCCATTACAAATAATCAGGTCTTGGGAACTACAAAGTTTGATAAGCTCGGTACCAAATAGGTTCTCAGTGGTGTCTTTAGAGTACCTTTTGAATCTATTAGCTAGGTCACAATCTTCATCGAGCCATAAGGGGTTAGGGTTAGAGTTATTGCTTAGGAGAATAGCTTGGTTAGTAGTGGTTCTAGCATTGAAGTCCCCAAGCAAAAGGATATCACCTTTGCTTCGAAGATTATGGATATCTTGCTCTAAAGTGTTGAAGGTGAAATTCTTATCCAGGTTGTTTTTCTTATAGGAGGTAGAGTTGATAGGGGTAAAATAACAAATTGCAATAAAGATCTTATTGGTGCTAGAATCAGAAAATTCGATCCACATGTACTGATTGAGGGGGTCTATCTTATGAAGTTGAATGTGAGGGGAAATATTATCTTTTATATAATAGGATATACCACCAAAAACTCTACGGGAGGATTTCTTGTTCCAAGTTGACCAAAGAATGAATCAATCCATGTCAGGTACCCTAGATTCATCATGCTCCCAGGTTTCAACTAAGAAAATAAGATCGATATCACTCAAGATCCAGCTTAACATAGGTCCTTTACGCCATGGGAAGCCACGATAGTTCCTTAAGAGGATCCAAAAAGTTCTTAATTCCTATTTATCACTATTGTTCTCCCTAATACTAGCTTTCTATTTCTAATGCAATGAATCAAAGCAAGCAAGACAAAGTGATTTGGAAATGAGACACAACAAGCTACAAACTCAAAGATCCATATTAAAAAATGAATACATTCAACAATGAAGATGGAAATCAAATAAACTACGCTGAAGGGAAATGAAATAAAGCATAAGGAAGAAATATAAGTGATGGACTGCAATGAACACAGAAGGGTGTAACAATTTAATGTACTTATAACTGAGTTGATTTATTTAAATGAAAATGGAATTCAAACAACACACATAGAATATAAATTCATAAAAATAAGCACGCACACAAACTAAGCTATGAAAAGGAAAAGAAACAGGTTGTTACCCAGATCGAGGGGCCCTTCCCAACCTAGGCAATGTGCCTAGGTGACTAGTTTAGTTGAAAATAATATGCAACTTCCTCAACAATGATAAATTTCCATTAAAATCAAAGCTCTAGTTATAGAATGGTGGCAATTAGCTTGTGGAATATCATAATCTTTTTCTTTGATTGTCTAGTGGATTTTGGCTTCCTTTCTATGTTACACTTTGCCTATATTTATACATGAGTGGTGAATCAAATTTCTTTTGGGAGCATTCGTTCTTTACCAAAACAAACTTTATTCAATTTGGTGTGTGGCTTTGAGTCAAGAAGGGATGTCAAAAACCATATTCATAATAGTTGCTAGACATAAAATATTTGAAATACTAATTGATTGTCTTCTTCTGTGATTTGGGTGTCCACTTGGATTTTTCTTTCAAATTTGGTTGCAATATGAAATCGGAGAAAATCTCGGTTAAAGAACCAGCCTTAACTCTCAAATCATGCCTTATTTTGGAAAATAGTCTGAACTTTACTCAATTTGGGGCATCCTGCACAACACCCATGTTCCAAACTTTCATGAATTGCCTACATCTTCCCAGAAATCTCGTTCAAAAATTGTTTCCTAAAAATTGTTGTGAATTTGACCATAGCCTTTAACCACAAGTTGGAGGTTGGATGGAATAAAGTGAAGGACTGACTATTTCCTTGTGGACATAGCCCAAATTGGGTGAACCATGTATAATAATGTCTCTTTTGTATTGTTTCATTCTATGATTCATTTCCACATTTATTTTCATTTTATTGCTCTATGATGTTATTCCTACCAAAAAATTAAATATAAAATGGTTTTGAATGGAGTCAAATATGTATGAATAAACATTTTATAAAAATCAGAAGTAATGTTCATAAAGAAAATTGTAAATTTTTGAAAGGTTTAAAAGTTCAACAAACATTGATATTGAGCCTAGCTTCCAAAGATGTACCCTTTGTGGTCATGACAATGTTCATGAGACGATTCAAAACCCAATTTCAAGATTTTATTGTGTTGTAAACTATTATCTCCATCTCTCTTTCTTAGCCTTATTTGTAGGTTTTAAGGCATACACCCTTCCCCACTCTCACATATTTGTCATTCCATTATATTATGTCATAATTATAGTGATGTGGCAAATAGTACACCCTGCAACTTGCCATGCCACTATTGGGAATTTTCAAGGAGAAAGATTACTTCATACGTGAATTCTTAAGTCACTCCATCTATTAATGTCATTCCTAAATGAAATAGAGTTAGAGTAATGAATATAGTTTGTTACAAAAATGTAAGTAATGTCCATGAAATGAAGTGTGAAACATTGGACGGCTCAAAAGTTCAATGGACATTCATATGGGGTCCAACTTTAAAGCCATACTTGTGGCAATGGCACAACTTAAAAACAAATTCCAAGTTTTGACTCGAGTTGCAAACAACCATTGTTATCGTTATTTCTTGGCCTCCTTTGTAATGTATGAAGCATACATAGTACACCACCCCTTCACACTTTCCATGTTGGCTTATGACTTATACTTGTAGTGATGTGGAAAATAATACACCTTGCCTCTTTCCATGCCATTATTGAGAACATTTAAAGGGAAATATTACTTGAAGTGAATGCAAGTCATTTCATCTATTAATTTCATTTTAAAATTAATTGGTAACAAGATTTCATGAACATATGTTGTTACTAGAAGGTAGGTAATGTATATAAAATGAGATGCCAACCATTGAAAGGAATACTCTTTATGGCCATGGTTGTGACCATGGGACAACTAATAGCTAAATCCACATGTTTTACCTGAGGTATAAACTACCACCTCCATCTCACTTTCCTTGTGTCTTGAGTAAGATATGAAACATACACAATCCCCTACTTCCTACACGCTTGCGTCATCATATCATAACATACATGTATTGATGTGACACATACTACGCTCTCCCAATTGCTATGCCATTCTTGAAATATTTAAAGTGAAAGTTTACCTTCTAAGGAGGAAATGTTAAACTTCATCTATTATCATCTAACAACCCAAAACACATATTTGTCCAGTTGTTCTAACAATTAAATGCTTGCATATTGGTTCACACGATTTTAAAAATTTGCAATTCTTAGCATGAGGTTTTAATCTCTTTCCTTAGAAGTCCCACATAAAAATTCAACCTTTAAGATTTAATACCGTTTATAAGCATAATAGAGTAGATTTATCAAATAAAACACTTAACTTTTAAATTGGATCACATTAAGTAACCACCATCACCCTAGAGATTTTTGAAAATAAAATACTTCCTTTAACAAATAAATTAAGCATAATTTGCGTATAAAGAGCATCGTATATAGAAAAAACCAAACTCTAAATTAAGCATAATTTGTGTATAAAGAGCATCATATATATAGAAAAAACCAAACTCTAAATTAGTGATGATGGGCTCTCATGCATCATTACCTTGCTCAAGCCTAATAAATAAATCATGCCATGAGAATATCTCAACCTAGGGTAGAGGTGGGGGATGCTAGTTGTGGTGTCTCTCTTGACACTCTCAAATAGCTCAACTAATATGATGGTGATATTTTCCTATAGACTATGGGTATTGGTGAGATTGAGCTAAAGGGAATAGAGAATTAGGAGGTTCCTTGCTCATGTGCAAGGTGCACCAACCCAGTTGTTAGTGTAGATGCACTGTTTTCACCTTAATTTTTATACATACATTGTGATTATTGTAAATAAATATTTTTATATATTAGGAAGTCTTCATACTAGGTAAAGCAATTATTATGTGGATTTTCTAAAAAGAGATTTATTTCTTCCCATTTCCAATGAAGAAGAAAATTTCTATTGTAATAAGTTTGCATGTTGCATTGAACTAAAGGAGCTTAGGAATTCTATCCCTTAAAATGAGAACCTTCCATGGGAAGGGAATAACCAGATGTAGAACTAAGAAACTCATGGCTAGGATAGCTTGGAAAATTCACATAACCAAAACAAATGTTTCGCAATGTCCTTTCAAATGCATTAGGTTGGCTAACCTCAAAGTATACGTGTCCATAGCCAAGTCCCTAAGGACCAAGGGAAAATGTCTCATTTGGCTCCATAAAAGGCTTCCAAATACTTCTAAGTCTCCATAATTATTATGTTGCCAAAATGAGATTTGTGCACCACCATCTATATCCAATAAAAAGCCTATATCTCTTGAAGGTCATAAGGGCTGTTCAAAGTCCAATCTCTTTGCCAAGCAATAAGCCCTTGTAGGTCAATCATAATAAAGAGTACTAGGGACTAATTTATTTAACACTCCAAAATTAGATCTGGGAAAAAAAATATTCTCCCTTCACCCATGGAGGTCTAGAGACGTTTTTCCAACATTTTAGCATTATATAATAAAACTAGTGACCCCTAATAAAATGCTTGTTAAAAAGAGACTAATTTATTTATGAGATATTTCCAACAATTTTTTGGTTAAATAGACTTTTGGACTTTCCAAATCTTTTAGCCATAAACACTCGCCTCACTTCTCCATGACATTGGTAATTAACACAGTACACAAACTCCAATCTTTCTAGGCTCTTTTACGAAGTGGGAACTAGAAATGATATGATTAAGTAGCACTTTCCATACATTCTTCTCCACTTTACTAGACAATCTTTTACACCATAATATGCTTGGTTATGAATATCTCATCTTTAACTTAAAAGAGAAAGGAGTAATTAAGTAGCACTTTCCACACATCCTTCTCCACTTAACTAGATAATCTTTTACACCATAATATGGTTGATTAGGAATATCTCATCTTTAATTTAAAAGAGAAAGGAGGAATCTCATGTTAATTGATGCATTGTCATTATCATATTATTTAATTGACAAATTTTAATAAACATCATATATCTCAATAAAATAAAGTTTGAATTAATTTATTTTCCTTCAAATAAAATACTATATTTTTAAATATTAGATACCAAATTAAAAAAGATTTGATAGAGTAATTAATATACATATTCAATTTACAAATATATTGATTTTACAAATAAAATAATAATAATATTTAAGTTAATTTAATATCCTAATAATAACTCTATATATTCTAATTACATCATGGAAAAAACCAATTTTAATTTAAAATTTATATAAAAAAAAATTAAAATTTATATGCAAATTCAAATCTCAAATTTTTTGGGAAATCAAATTTTAATCTATTTTGAATTACAAACCTACTTGTGAGAGTTGAACTTACTAGGTTTGGTTTTTTTTATATTAAATAAATTAAACTTAAATTGGTAATAGATAATCAACTTCATAATTTATTAAATAAAAGCACTAATATATTAAATTTAAATTTATCAATGTCCCTCGCATGGCTGTCTGTTTGGTTACTCACATGCTCCATTGTAGAAGTTACCAGGATTATGTAAACTAAGGGCTCTCTCTCTCATTTTGGTAGCGTGAATAGTTTGCAACTAAATTTTGAATTTATTTGTGGTGTTTAATGAGATTCAATTCAGGTTTTTGAAATTGTGGTCTAGTTAAACTACTCTCCTTCATTTTTGATAGGTTAGGTTGAGTAGTTGGCAGCTATTTTCTTCTAATATAATTTATTATGCCATTACACAACAATTCATATACAAAGTTTTGCAGGATTTTGGGAGCAAATTGACAACAAATATTATCAATTCTGATTCAAGATCTGGTTGAGAAGGAAAAAATGGACATACATGGTGCATTTGATATTTGTGGAAATATAAGAAACAGAATGATATCTCCCAAAGCAAAAGCGTTGTGGGATAAAACCGATCTATAAGAATAGTTCAAAAGTTATTCTGACTGATAAACCAGATGGTGGGCTGTCATATTTAGAATGTTGTGTAACCATTCTAAACCCATATCAATGTATCAAAGTTGGGTCCAGAGAATAGAAGACTGGGAAAAGTTACAAGCTGTAGCAGAGGTGTATAACAATTTGAATAAGAAATTGCAGTAAGAGGGGAGGATGTAGGAGTCCACATGGGATTATTGTACCCAATGCAGGCCCAGGGATAATATAAAGGACATTAGATTCAAAAGCAAAATTAAGAGGAGATGCAAAGGGGCACAAAGCAATTCTTACTTCTTGGTGCTGAACTAAAGATTATATAGTAATGTACAACAGCTTGGCTTGTGATAGAATATGAATGCTTAAAAATGTTGTCCGACAATTCCCAAATTTTAAGGTGAAAGAAGGTGACAATGTCCTTTATTTTGCAGTTATGATGGTTCATAGAAACGAGAGTTCTAGATGATGTTAATATTGTTCGCTGTTCAGAGCAACAATCCATAAGCTACTTGCATGCAATGCCATTCCAGTAGAGGAGGCAATGGTATTGGAAATGGTTATATGGTAGGCAGTATTAGATTTAAGAAAAATATAAATGAACAAGAATCTAATTACTAATTTGAAATTTAACTCTGGAATCAAAGGAGATGTTACAACTCTGATTATTGACATACGACACAAGTAGTATACTGCTGGTAATATCATATATGTGAAAATGATCACACTAAGGGAAAACTAGCTGGTTAACCAAACCTCCAATGGCACATGCTATAGTTCACAACTAACATTTATTAGGCCTCCTAGCGCACTAGCTGTAACAAGTAACACTTTTTTACTTTTTATGCCAAACCAACTAATACAATTGCAAAGCAATTCAGTACCCCTCTGCATTGAATTGATCAATAGCTAGTCTCCATACCATAGTTACCAGGTTGAATCACATGCTGGCCTGTTGCAAAATGATCTTCAGATTGCACCATCTTTATACAAATTTTCTTTGAGGACTTGCAAAACAAGGAAAAATATGACATGCATGCACTCAGATATAACCAGATAAAATTATTTCCAGAATGCTAAGTTTTCTAATAAATCTGAACTCCTATAGGCACAATAAGTATAACTAAATAGCCTTATAAGCTCAAATCATTCCATTTAAATAGAAATGAATTGAGACAAAAAATCAAAATTTCCAAACATGAACAAAATTTTCATTGTCACACATCAAGGTGTTTGACAATGCATTCTCGCTTGTGTGAAGCTGTGCCAGTTCTCTTCTTCCCTTTGTGCTTTTTCGTTCTTTGAGACATCTGTTCAGCATTCTCAGATTTAATTATTCTCCTCTTGTTGATGGATTCAGCCAAATCAACCTCCTGACAGCTTCGCTGCTTCCCTTGAATCTCCTCAGATCTGGGATATTGATAAACATATCCTGTCTCCATTTTCAAGTGCCTTTGTTGCACCGGCAAAGGATCCTGTTGAGGCTGGTTATGAATCTGTTCAGCAGGATCCTCCATTTCTGTCTTTTCTGAGGCCTTTTCAGGACCAGATGCATCCATGACATTAAACTTTCCTGGACCACTTTCATCTGATTGAGATTCTGTTCCTCCCAATAGTTGATGATTAAATGTCAAGTTATCAACTGGTGTCTTAGATACAGACTTGCTTGCATGGGGTTTTCCAGCAAGTTGTTCAGAATCATGGGATAAAGCAATGCCTGAAATGGGATTCCACTGGATCAGTGGCATGATCCACAAAAAGCAGCATCGTTGAGAGCAGAAAGGATATTTCTTATGATTTAGGGATAACAAAGGAGAATGGAAATAGATAGCTTTCTATTCAAAGAAACTCACAATAATGGGGATCAGTTGCCCAAATCGCTTCAAATGCAGCCTTGTTTTGCAGCCTCCTTCAGACCGTTTGCTGTAGTTCCAGTGTAGGAAGTCCCATTAATCTCCACAGTTGCTGTGAATGTAGGAGGATGTTTTTCATTGAAGCAAGCTCCGCAAGGACAGAATTAGGCGGTTTTCTCTCCTGCTCAGGAAATAGATTGAGCAAGTTTACAGAACATTCCACCATGTTCAATCAAAATCACTAAAATTGTTAACATCCACCATATTCCATCAAAATTGGTAACAAACCTAATACAATCCTAAAACAGATAAAGGAAAAATTAGATGCCAAATACAACCAATATACTAAAAAAAGCAGCATTTAAAAATGATCTTGAAGATCTGGGTAGCAGTGAAACTTGCTTTAAACTTAAACCCCTGCCTTTGCAAATCTTCTACTGCTTCCTTAGCTGCAGCATTCTGTGCCGCCTTCTTGCAGCTGAAACCAGGAGGAGATTCATATTTTGTTCCATTGATTGTTACACTGCACTTGAATTGCGGATGAATTGCAGAAGATGGTCTGAGTCGTCATTCACAGTGTGGTAGACAGGCAATGGCAAAGATTTCTTCTGCGTATATTCTTGTAATCTGTTCTTAAACATTTGGGCAGGAGGCAACATATCAAGACATGAACTGACAAGACAAGACAACCGAAATAAGAGAATGTTTCCCTTGTTCTGGCAAGAGGTCCCCTGCACTACAACAACTAACTACTGTTTCCCAAATTATCGTCATAATTCGTCTACACTGCTGAACTTATATAGCTCCCTCCATGACCACACTGGATATGAACGTTTTACTGGTTTTGGCCATGTGCATCTGGAAATGCTCCGGTTGAGCCTTTAGTGGGGGCAGTATCAAATCTTTACCCACACAAAAGAATTCACATAAAACGGACAAAGAATTGAGAGAATGCATAGTTGTTAAGGAAGCGGAGCATTACGATATGAATTAGTGGGGGCAGAGCTATGGCTCGCTGAGAAAACCATGACAGGATTCCTTGGTTTAATATTTCATTATTTCAGATACTCTTTGCTCCCTCTCTGTAACTTTGCATCTAGATGATTCTGTGAGATCCACAATGTCAAGATTGTTGTAGTAACATTCCACAACTGTGTAAAATTGATGTCATGTCTTCTTTAAATTTTGTTTGGCATAGTGTTGGATAAAAGGAAGAAAATGCTCATTGGAATTTCAGGTGGAACTTGTTCTATTTTCTTCATCATATCTATTAAAAACACTTAAATCAAATTATATAATTTTTTATAATTATTTATAAAATTTCAGAAAAAAACTAATTTTTTATCAATAATTATATTATTATTTATTTTATTTTTATTTTTAAATAATAGAATAATATTTATTTAAAAATTAAATATTTTTCTTAATTATTATTTTAAAAAATAATTATTTTATTATAAAAAATAGAAATAATTATTTTATTATAAAAAAAAATATGAATATACATATATGTGGATAATGATAATTGACGTCTAGACTTCAAGAAAGTAAGAGATTACTAAGAATTTTCTAGTGTTATATTTTTATGCACAAAAAAACATTAAGAAAAGCATTTCCAATCATCATAATTTGGTTAACTTAAAAGGTCAAAAAGGTTGGTAGTGTGACAAATATTTTGAAAATTAAATTGAATGAGAATGTAAGATGGACAACATAAAGAAAGTTTGTTTCATCTTAAATTCTTTTAGTGCAACAAAGGTAATAGACTCTTTCATCCCACCTTGTTTTAGGAATTGGTCAATGTCTTGTTTCACTATGAATCTCATGAGAATTGATTGTTATTTTAGCAATGTTCATTTCTTCTTAACAATAGTCAAGACAAAGATATTTTTTATTTTTGAAATGGGGTTGATCACTTTTTATAATATCTTAGTTTCATTTTTCCCTCTAATTCTTTATCGCCCCATAATTTCTCTCTAAATTTTGAAATAATAATATTATTAATATATTGCAAAATGATCTCTTACTTTATCCCCCAATGGTCTAGCCAAAACCATGTATCCTTATGTCATCTCCACTTGAGCCAAAGGTGAGGCCTTTGGCTAAACTTAGAAGCTATTTTAGTGAATCTCTTAGCTTCCATGTGGTTTAACTTCTTCTTATACATAAAATACCTAGTCATAACCATGTTTTCAATGGGGCAAATACTTGCTTCAATTAGGAGGATGACATAGGTAGTATTTCCTTTAATCTTGAGATTGTAGATTATAAATTGCTTTTGAATCTGTTCTATCTTCCTCTACAACTCTCTAGAAATACTACAACCCCAAACTCCACATCCATAAGTTTCAAGAGTGTAAAAGATGAGTGGTTTTTATTTTCTATCATATCATCTACTAACTTATAATTGTTATCAATAACCTTTCTACCCTTCATTTATCTTTTTCTTAATGTTATAATTCGAACTGAGCTTGTGGTAGATATCGATTCCAAGATATGAAGGAACTTCCTCCCAGTAGTTGTTGTCATATATGAAAGTATCACATGTGATCTTTATGGATTTAATTATTAGGATTTTAGTTTTTTTCGTATTAACAATCATACCCATCTTGGAGCACAACTTTTGGAGGAATATTAGTTGCTTTTTAAGATCGTAGTGGCTCTTCACCAAAAGAGAAACATTGTCAACATTAAGGAGAAGAATTACGACTATACCAATGAGTGTGGGGATAACACAACTTGGATCTTCCGAACAATTTTATAGCTTATAAATGTATATTCCAAAAGTGTAGGGGATAAGGAACACCGTTGCTTAACTATGATATTGCATTGAATTTCTTTTGACCGTCTTTCAGTAGGCATAAGCTTGACAATAACATTCTCGTACAACCTTGTCACAACAACCCTGAACACAAGAGGAATCATTATCACTTTCAATCTCTTCCTCCATTTTGTCCTAGGAATGGTGTCTAAAGATTTTATAAAGTCAAAGAAACAATAAAAGAGATCAATTTGTTTTTGTGACATTCCTCTACAATGATCTTAAGAGTAACAAGGTGGCCCATAGTTAAATGATATCACCTAAGCCTAGTTTTGGCCTTTAGCTCTTTTATCATGGCTTTCTAACCATAAGCTAATCTTCTTTTCCAAAAATAATTCTGTACAACTTGGCTAACTTATATAACTAATCATAATAGTCCTATAATTAAAGAAAATGTTATTATCCTCGTTTTTAAAAACACACAATAAAACTATACATTCAAGAATGAAAAACACCTTACTAAAAAATTTAAAAATCAAATAAATAATTTTCCCATCATTTAAAAAGACTCACTTCAAATTATACACACGCAACAAGAAAAGGAGTACAATAATTATTTTCGTATCGTAAAAAAATTATTGTTTTCATTCCTAAATGATATACTCACACTTATTTGAAAATTAAAAGATATTTCTTTATGTTACAGATTTAAAAATAAAAAATATTTTTAATTATAATTATAAAAAACAAAATATATAATTTTCTATTAGTTCATAACTTAGAGAACACTTAAATATCATTAAGTATGTAATTATATAAAAAAAATAATGTAGATAATGCTTTTCATAATAATTATATTTCAAGATTCTTTAGGAATAGAAAGGTTTTGATATAAAATGTATATTAGAATATTAGATCTACTAAACTAGCTATCTATTTAAAAAACTAATAATATATCAACATATAAATAAAAATAGAAAGAGAACAACAAAAAAGAATACAATAGATATATGTGGTTCTTCTATTATCTCTAGAAATCTCTTACAATCTTACAAAGAGAGCAACTACAAATAACCCGATACAAATGGCAGTATGTTGTGAGCACATGATAAGATGTGACGGTATCACAAAATGGTATACATCTCAAGAGGCTCCCTTGACCCTATTATATACCCAAAGATGTGGAGGGATTACTCTCACATATTAAATGTGGGATAATATAATTCTCCAAAACAACACCTCTTTATATAATAAATGGATACAAGAGTATCCTATGCCATAATAAATATGGGATATAAATTATTACTATTTTACATAAGATTTTGGACAACTTCCGACATAATACAAAGACATTATTACCTTCCAAGGAATATAATATCTTCCAATACTCTCCCTTAATAATGGTTGGGAGAAGGACCCATCTTAACACTAAGGAAAGAAGGAGTCATTATTGCTCCCCCTTGATGACAACTTTGCTCATCCCAAGCAAAGAACAAAGATGCACATACTTCACTTCTGTCAAGGATTTGGTGAAGATATTGACTGCCTATTGCTCGATAGGACAATAATCCAGAGAAATAATATCATTGGTGACAAGACCTCGAATATAATGAGCATCAAGGTCGAGATGCTTCGTCTTGGAGTGATATATCGGATTATAAGCAAGTTGAATTGCACCCTAATTGTCACATTTCAACACAGTGGACAATTTCGGAACCAAACCAAGCTCGGTAAGAACATGTTGTAACCAAACGACTTCTTTAGTTGCTTCTTTGGCTGCTCTATACTCTGCTTCACATGAAGATAAAGAAAGAGTCTTTATCTTCTTGTTGGACCAAGAGATCAGACCTGAACCAAGTTGAAATATGTAACCAGCAGTTGACCATCGATCAGAACTGTCACCTGCCCAATCAAAATCTGTATAACCAGAGAGTAAAATTGTAGCACTGCTCGAATAAAATACACCATAATGCAATGTCCCCTGTAAATATCGCAGAATTCTCTTGGCTGCCTACCAATGACTTTCACGAGGTTGTTGCATGAATCAAGAAACCATACTGACCGCAAAAGAGAGATCTGGTCTGTTGTGAGTTAAATATATCAAACTGCCAATGAGCTGACGATAAAGAGTAGCATCAACCAGTGGAGTGGTACACTCAATAGTTAACTTTACACCGGATTGAAACGGCGTAGGAGCAAGTATATGGAAACAAGCCAATAAATTTGTCACATACTTAGGCTGAGAGAGAAAAATACCATCGGCCATATGCCAAATCTGAAGACCCAAGAAATAGTGAAATGTACCGAGATCTGTCATCTCAAACTGCTTTTGAAGAGCAATTTTCATATCTTGAATTAATACAAGTTGGTTGTCAGTGATAATTAGATCATCCACATATAAAACAATAATGAGGACATTATCACCAAAGTTATTAACATACAGATTTGGATCATATATACAATGCTTAAAACCATTATTCAAGAAATATGCATCAATTTTATCATACCAAGCCCTAGATGCTTGTTTGAGACCATATAAAGATTTGTGTAATTTGCATACTAAACTTGAGGATTCAGCAGAAATAAAACCAGGAGGTTGTTGCATATAAATTTCTTTAGTAAGATCACCATTTAAAAAGGCACTTTTAACATCCATTTGATGAATTTACCACTTATAAGATGCATTAAGTGATAAAATGGTTCTTGTTGTGTTCATTTTAGCAACAGGAGCAAATGTTTCATTATAATCAATACCTTCAGGTTGATTAAAACCTTTTGCAACTAATATAGCTTTATGCTTTTCAAGCTGTCCTTCTGCAGTGATCTTAGTTTTATAAACCCATTTACATCCAACTAAATTCTTTCCTAAAGGAAGAGGAACAAGAGACCAAGTCTTGTTTCTCAAAAGAGATTCATATTCAGCAGACATAGCTTGTTCCCAATGAGGCTTACCCTTAGCTTGAGCGTTAGTAGTAGGATCATCCGTGGCCAAAACTTTGGTCATAAGAACAAAGTTAGATCTAGTTCGACGAGTGTTGGAAGGATTGCCAATCGCACTACCTGCAGATTTAAGAGTTTTCTGATCCCAAACAGGACGAGTAGAAGGAACAGGAGTCGCTTCAGGAGCTTCATGAGTTTCAGGTGGAATAATTGAGGGAGAGGAACAATCAAGATCAATAAGAAGCACAGAACTGGAAGGAGGAGTAACAAGAATAGGAGTAACATGTGGTATTGGTAAATTCAGGGTAACATGAGATTGTACAGACTCAGGTGGGGAAGACACTTCATGAAATTGAACATCCCTTTTGATTATGACACTTAGATTAGAAGGATCAAAAACCGTGTAAGCCTTTTAATTCTCATCATAACCAATGAAGATACACTTGTGAGATTTAGGTTCTAACTTTTTCTGTTTTTCATCAGGAATATGAGCCTAACATTCACAACCAAACACCTTAAAATTACTAATATCCAGTTTACGTCCATTCCAATTTCCTTTGGGGTAACATGCTTAACATCTTTAGTAGGAACTCTATTTAAAATAAAATTAGCACAACATATGGCTTCAATGCAAAATTTCTTATGCAGTCCTTTAGAATAAAGCATACATCTAGTTATTTCAACTAAAGTTCTGTTTTTCATTTCAGCGACACCATTTTGTTGAGGTGTATAAGGAACAAGATTTGATGTTGAATACCATGTTTAGATAAATATACATCAAGTTATTGCTTAACAAATTCCTCCCCATTATCGGATCACAAGGTTTTAATACTCTTACTAGATGCATTTTCAACCATGGATTTAAATTCTTGAAATTTTAAAAAGGTTTCACTTTTATTTTTCAAAAAATACACCCAATATTTTCTACTAAAGTCATCAATAAAGGTAAGAAAATAAACTACATGAGATATTGAAGGAACTTCAAGAGGACCGGATATATCACTATGAATTGATTGCAAAGGTTCTTTAGCACACTAGGCTTTACCTTTATCAAACATTTCTCTATGATGTTTACCAAGAAATTTTAGGCAAACTATAAACCATTAGAGTTTCATTTTACCATAATTCAAGTGACCCAATCTTTCATCCCATAATTGACTTAGTTCATCAACATGAGCAACATAGGAACAAAAGGGTTGTCTCTTAGTTGAATTAAAACCAACAAATTTATATAAACCAGTGGTATGATCAACATGACCAGAAGGGACTACTTTGTAATTTCGGTTGATATCTTTAAGAACATATTTATCAAGCCAAGATTCAAATTTAAAACCTTTCTGACATGCACGATAAATATAAAGTAAGTTGATGGCCATGTTTTGAACATGAAAAACATCTTCCAATTGACCATTAGCAACATTAATATTACCAAAACCAATTATGGAAAGTTATTTACAATCACCAATAGAAACTTTTTGAGATGAGTGCTTATTAGTGTCATAAGATGTAAATAAAGAAGCATTACCAGTCATATGTTTAGAAGCACTAGAATCCATTATCCATTCCACATTAGAAGAAGAATTGCTAGACGAAACAATAGATGCACATAAAGCTACTTGAGATTCATTATAATTTTTATTGTTAGTTTTAGCCATTAAATGTTTCGCTTTAAAGCAATTATTTTTAGGATGGTTAGTTTTACCACAACGATTACAGAGATCATACACTTTCTTCCTCTTACTAGTTTCATGATATGCATGAGAAACAGAACCATTATTATTAGCATGATTAGAAGTGTGTGAATAAGAACCTTTAACATTATTAAAAAATTTCTTAGTATTTTTATTATGTGCCATAAGAGCTTTATTAGATGAGACTTGTCCTAAAGCAATCAACCTTTCTTGCTCATTTATCAACCCTTTATAGAAATCATCAAAAGTAGGTTTCGTGGTGCTTTGAAACAATTCAAGAGCCCTATTCCTAGTTTGGATGAACATGTCAAAACAAGATGGCAATTTTTGTTCTACAAGAATGATAAGAGCAGTGTATGTCTTCTTGTAATCTTTACCACAATTATTTAACTTCTCATTTAAGGTTTTCAATTTAATAAGATATAATTCTACTCTATCAAAATTAATATGATATAGCTCATGAATCTTCTTTTCAAGGTAATAAGCAGAAACATAATTAGATTTATCAAATAGAGAAGCAAGAATTATCCATACATCAATTAGGTTGTCTTATGCCTCAATACTCACCTGAAGACTATCTGAAACCGTTTGACCAATGAACCCTCTTGCTTGATCACACTTTTCTTCTCATTTCCAACATCCATAGATTCTTACTCCTGAGAACATTAATCATTTTCCTTTTCCATGCAAGATAGTTAAAACCAACAAGTTTAGGAACATAAGCTACTTTTGAAGTCATAATGATACAAATTTTAACAAAAAATATAAACCCAAATGCAAGAAATGACAAGAGAAAAAGTGGATACAAAATTGTAAATTTTTGCAGTTTGTTCTGTCGTCACCAGAAAACCTGAAAAAAACTATCAATCTTAAATCAACGATAATTTTTCTTCTGGTACTCCGTTTGAGTTGATTATTTTTTTGAAATTGGGTAGCTCGGCGAGAGGAACCCAAACATCTACTCTATTATGGGAAATTCTGCACAGAAGGTAATATATTTGATAAAAAAACCCCAGTTCTCAAAATAAAAAACACTCAATAATGCTCCAAATGCTCATTATAACTAGTTTTCGAAAATGGTGCAACCACTCTGCATCCACTTATGTAGACGAAATTTTGATTTGAACCCTCAGTCCACCAATCTTCTGCCTTGCAAAAAAAGGACCAAAAAACTAGACGAAAATTACAGATCTTATAACCGGAAGATAGATCTCCTTAAGGAGAATCCAAAAACCATATAGATCTTACAAAAAAATAATCAAGAGCTCCTTGAAAAAAAAAATTCTGCAAAAAACTACATAACAAAGTCAGGGTTATGAGAAAAAAACTCAAATATGTAGAATCATGTCGAGATCTGAAGGTAAGCCTAATGGCGACTAGATAGAAAGAAAATCTACAAAAAATAATGAGTGCCCAGGTAACAAAAAATGAAGATATATGTTGATGGTTAAATTCAAAGAAGATGTTAGATCATAGTAGCCATGGCTCTGATACCATGTTAGAATATTAGATCTGCTAAATTAGCTCTCTATATAAGAAACCAACAAAATATCAACATATAAATAAGAACGGAAAGAGAAAAAGGAAAAATAATACAACAGATATACGTGGTTCACCCAATTAGGTATGTCCACGGAAAGATTGTCTTCTCTTATCTCCATGAGTCTCATACATTCTTACCAAGAATGCAACTACAAATAACCCGATACAAATGGCAATATGCTGTGAGCACAAGATAAGATGTGATGGTATCACAAAATGGTATATATCTTAAGAGGCTCCCTTGACCCTATTATATACCCAGAGATGTAGAGGAATTACTCTCACATATTAAATGTGGGATAATATAATTCTCTAAAATAACACCTCTTTATATAATAAATGGATACAAGAATATACTATGCCATAATAAATATGTGATATAATGTATTATTCTTTTACATAAGATTGTGGACAACTTCTGACATAATAAAAAGACATTATTATCTTCCAAGGAATATAATATATTCCAATAATATAAACGTAATTTTTTTTCTCAAATAAAAATGTTTTAATATAAAGAATATATATTTGGGTTTAATTTTAGAAATGAATAAAGGTGTATTATTAATTTTTAGATTCATGGATCATGTAGTGTACATGTCCTATTTCTTTTGTTAGGAACTTGTTACAAGTAATCTTATGGGGTTGTCCTAATCTTCAGTGACCCTTTAATAATAGAGTTATATTGGTTAGTAGTATAAGTGACTAGTATTAACAATAAACATTGAGATGTAATAGAAAATAATGTTTATTAATGCTAATAGATCATAAGTCATTAAAATTAATGTTGACTATGGTAACTTATTCAATGATGGGTTTTGTTATCAACATTGACTACAATTTTTTTATCATCAATAGTGATTGATTGTGTCATTAATGTCAACTAGAAACATTCATCAACATCAATGAACTTGAGGACTAAAGTGCTTTCAACATCAACTAGAAGCACTCATCGACATATAATTATCTATTTCAACCATCATGAGTCATCATTATCTAACAAAACATTACCATCACATGTGGTAATGAGGAATACTCATTGTCAATCATTTTAATAACTACCTATGAAATTGACTATGACCATTTTACTTTTGCTTACTTTTACTTATTAAGAATATCTTCCAAATCCCCAATTTGCTTTCTTAGTTAGTTAATTTGCTTTCTTTTGTTTACTTTTACTTCCTTGCATATCTCACCTTTACATTATTTAATTATTATTCCTCGTATCTTTTTTTTATTATGAATTTCTTTGGAGGGCATTGTTTGGACACTAATGAATGGGTGAGCACAAAGTTTTGTGACTCTCTATGCTTAATACATGAACAATACGGGGGATGTTATCTTTATAAATGAGTTGAAGCATATTTTACCACTATGCATATGGGATTAAAAGACAGATTATAAATCAAAAGCAAACAGTCACATGGGGAAAATCAACAGTCACTATCTTTTGGAGGCCATAACATGAGTTCCTGAAATATGAATTAAGCAAACGAGAGCTCATTGGAAAGTTAAAAACATGAAGAACATATTGAGAGTGGTTTTCAAGGCCAAATTTACAAATATCATTTCATAAAATTAAAATAACATTCATGACAATTTTGGGTTTCTCACCAAATTATATTTGAAAATGATTTATAAAAAGGAAATCTAGAAAATCTAAAATGGGTTCGAGTTCGTAGGATGAATCCCTAACTTCATATTTTCAAAATGGATCTTCATTTGTTTAACACGAAAAGGAAAAACCTAACTGTCAAGTAGTTACAAAGATGAAAATAAGATTATAAAGGAAAAAGTCACATTCAAAAATGAGGTTTTGGAGTTTTGCTAAAGTGGAGTTTTCCTTTGTAGAAGAGCTTTGTGATCAACTTGCTCAACTTTCCCTTTCATCTATTCTTCTACATTTTTCTTTCCATTAGGTTTTCCATGTGTGCTCAACAACATGAAGATCTATGGTAAGATCCTTGCTTGTGATAAAACAAATGCTATTTAATTACCATTTATATATTTTTCATTTATGAGGTTGTTTCAGTTTTTAGAAATTTTTAAACTTGTCACATTGATACATTATTGTTAATTTCTCCGACAAAGAGTCATCTAAGTTTCATGTTGTAGGCATGAGTTTGTATGGTGATGTATCATTAGATTCTTGTGTAATTGAAGTTTTACAAACTCATTTGATTCTAACGCAAGTAACCCTTTAAATTTCTTTGGAAGACCTGCCGATATTTTTATTTTTATTTTATCCTGCAAAGTCATAGATAGTTCTAGACTAACATTATTTTAAAATGAAAGACAAATTACTTCTTGTAAGACAAACCCCAATACAAAATATTTATTTTCATATTCATTTTTTGTGTGCTTAATGACTAAATCTTTAAATCTACTATATGAGAGCTTTGCGGAAATATTTGTTGGGGCTTGCATTCAACGCTCACCCATTGCATTCATCTAATACCATAATAATAATCTTCAACATATCAAGAGAAGTATTACCTCTCTAAAAATGAAGAGGGGATCTTGATAAGTTCCTTGAGATTTTCGTAGGAGGTTGACTCTTGTCTTGATAGAAAAAGAGATGAACTTTATGGTTGGAGATTGAGAGACATCGTACATGTTCTAGGGATAATAAAATGGATGTTATGATTTTCTATAATTTCTTTCTCCTCTTTTTTAATGTATTTGAATATTGAATGTTGTTTGTTTTTTGTAAATGTTTAATTGTAATTGGTAAGTATGTGATTCTTGTATTTTTCTCTATGGTACAACATTAATTCTATTTTTTCTTGTAAATGATATATAAATTGTTGTGGATATTCCATTCGAATAATTCATCTCAATAGATCTTATAATATTATGGAATTCTTTTATTATGTAGATTTATTTCCTTAGGTCTTAGATTTATTATCACCAGAGTATTGTCTAGATTTATGAAAATAACTAAAATTCAAAAGCAAATGGATACATTAGCACACAAATGAACTCAAGATGTATCTTGGGAAAATAAAAATAGGGGAAACCCCATATAGAAGGTCTGGCCTATGTGTCTCTCTCTTTCTCCATATAGGAAAACACAAATACAAAGAAAGAGGCACTCACTATAGAGTTGGCTTTGAGGTTGTGGCTTGAATGGCTACTACAAGATCTTCTTCATCCTCTGTGATGCTTTCAAATCCCACTCCTAGATTGTTTTCTCAACTATGGAACAAGTACAATGCCAAAAGAATGAAACCCCCTCTCCTCTTAACAACCTAATCTTTAACATAGTTAAATAATCATCTAGGGTTAGGCTTTTGTATACCTTAACCCTCAATTAGTATTAGGGTTTTGGATCTTCTAGAATCTTCTTGGAATTCCACATGTGACTAGCCCCACATGTGAGTAATGGCGATTGGCATGTTATCCACTTGGTACCATGGTGGTCAACAAGGTAAGTCAACTTATGGGAGGCAAAGTGTATGCATATAAGCTCCAATTCAAGTGATTTCCACACCATTGGAAAGTTCTTTATGTCAAGAACAATTTCAAGGTGATAAAATCTATGCTTGCAAAAATGGATCTGAAATGTTTCAAATCCCTAATTTTCAATCTGGGATCTACCACCAAAATGGGATTTGCAAGCCAATTCCTCTAATTTTCCATCCAAAAAGTACCAAGATAGATGAAAAATTATATTATGATTCATTCCAGATCATACCTCCCCATTTAGGGAGGCTTTTGGTCCTCAAAATATTTTACTGAATGAAGTGAGAAATTTTTTCCTCTACCTTATCCTTAAAGTACAATTTTTCCTTATCTGGAAGTGGTCTATAATCCCTTATGTGCTCATGTGAGTGTGATGATGTCTTGCACTAAGTTTCACACTCATGGCCATAGATTAGGGAGGTTGTGAACTATGTGTGTTAGTGGCCTATGCATTTATCTCATCACAGTGTTGTTATATTGGGTAAAACCCAGGCCCTAAGTGCATACAGGAGTAAGGGATTCATGCCTTAGTTGCATTTTATAGTGTAATAATAGATGGAGGGATTATTTTAAGTGGACGCGGATTCTCCCATCGTACCACGACCTTTGTGGGTGTTGACCCCTCTCTATAAGTTCCAATAAGGTGACGAGGCGGGGCATGAGACAAAAAGGTCAATGGAGAGTCATTCTCATCACAAGACAAGAATATTCATGTCATGGTTGCAGACCTATGAGGGGGTAGCCCTATACTATTGTAATGGGTAAAGGGATCAGAGCACAATTACGTGAAAGATCCCATAAGCAGGGGTTCCATGGAGAACTTTTGAGAAATTTGTTGCAACAGTGAAACATGGTTTTTGTAGGTAGAGCTAGGACCCGATGGGACCTAAGCGAAAGGTTGAGGTGACAGCATGATGAGGAGGAGGAAAGGATGTGGCACACAAATGGCATGACATGTGGCAAGCACAGACAATGTTTTTGGAGGGCCAAGTAACCTGAATATGAGTGACACGTGGCATCCTCATAGGGGCCACATGGTGGTAGGAAATCATCATAATGTCAACATGATGACGGTTGGACACGTGAACTAGTGACATGGATAGGCTTTCCATGTGGTAGGGTGTAGTGATGTAGCCTTGCATGGGAGATTTGATGGGGCAGGTACTTATGGCAGAGGCCATGTCCTTACAGTTGTGGATCATTAGGCTAGTGTTCCCATATCGAATAGTCGTAATAGATGGGGTTGAGGGATGGGAATTCTTCCTATCATTTGATGAGAAAGAGTCATCATTGCACCCCGAGGATTTCTTGTTGTGCAAAGAGATTACACAAAGAGATCCACAGTTGACATATCTGAGGAATGGGAAATCTCCTCGATATTTGATGGGAAAATTGTCATCACACTGCGAGAGTCACAGTTAGGTGTGTTGAGAAAGGTAAGTCGCGGTTAATGGGTCCAGGATGGTTAGCAAGTGTGTTTGATTTGTGGGCCCAAACTCTCGACTTTTCCCTATAACATGAAAATCATGACATTAGAGGAAATTTCGGCCTAAAAGTGCCCATGAAACTTTTAACGTACATAATATGTAAACCAATCAAAATACTTTAAATTTAAAAAGAGGCACACCTAAATATTTTGGAGGGAAAATACAAAAAATACTTTTTTAATTGTGTTTTTGGCTCATCTCCTTATAGGTTTACTCAAATTTCATGAGTAGAAACTTGTGTCACTGTGCATCTTAATGCAATTTAAATGTCTATTGTTGTTATATAACCTATGTTGTTGATGAGGAAAGTGTCTTATTGTGTATTTTGATGATATTTATGCTTCTTCATGCTTATGTTGTGAGGGATATGTGGATCTTGGTTCCACTGAGTAATTAATTCTTCATAATGATATGACTTGTTTTTTTTTTACGTTGTGGTTCACGGGTGGCCGTTACATCCACAGGAAAATCTGGGCATATCAACAACAAATGGAATCTTTTAAAGTCCGTCGACCAGACTAGTAGGGCCTAACCCCAAGGGCGTCAAAGAGAATTAACCCTGTGACCTCCCAACCGGCGAGGCACTTAACAACAGGGACTCGACCAGTTGAGCTAACCCTTGGGGCTAATGATATGACCTGTTATGTGGTCAAGTTTAATAATTATTCAAAAGAAAAGTGCCTCTCTATGAATTTGCAATGAAATGGAAGTGAAATTGCTTTACCAATGGCGAGGGATTGATGTGGCAAAGCTGTCGCACTTCCCTGAATCTATAACCCCCTGTCTACTTATGTGAGTATATCGGTGTCCTGCACTAAGTTTCGTAGTCATGGATTTAGATTGGTGAGGTCAAGAATTATGTGTGTCGATAGCCTATGCATTTAACTTGTTGCAAGATTGTTATATTGGGAAAAACCCAGGCCCTGAGTGCATGACAGGAGTAAGGGCTTCATGCCTTAGTTGCATTTTATAGTGTGAGAATAGATGGAGGGCTTCTCATTAGTGGAAGGGGATATTCCTATCACGGTGTTGCCTTCACAGGTGTTGAACCCTCTCTACGAGTTGCAAAAAGGGGGAGGGGTGGGGAGCACGATGAAAAGGTTGAAGGAGAGCCATTCTCATCACAAGACAAGAATATTCAAGTCACGGTCGTAAACCCGTGAGGGGGTGACCCTATAGTATTACAACGAGAAAAGGGCTTGGGGAATGGCTACGTGTAGGATCTCATAAGCGAGAATTCCATAGATAATTTCTGAGAAATTTGTTGCAGTGGTGAAATGTGGTTTTTGCACACAAAGCCAGGACCCAGTGGGACATACACTAAAGGTTGAGGTGGCAACGTGACGTGGAGGAAAATACATGGCACACAGATGACGTACACAAACGATATTTTTGAAGGGATAAGTAGCTTGAATATGAGTGACACGTGGAATCCTTAGAGGAGGCCATGTGGTTGTAAGATGTCATGATGACATCAGTGTGATGACAACTAGATACGTGAACGAGTGATGTGGATAGGGTTTCCATATGGTAGAATTTAGTGGTGCCACTTGGTAGGGTAGTGTTGATGGGCAGGTATATGTGGAAGAGGGCACATCTTCTTGCTTGTGGAAAATCGGGTTAGTGTTCCCATATGGAATAGTCGTGAAATACTAGGTTGGGGGATGAAAAATCTTCTTTTTCATTAGCGAGAAAGAATCACCATCATGCCCTAGGGATTTCTTGTTGTGAAAATAGATTACATAGAGAGAGTGGTGATTGATAGATCCGGGGGATAAGAAATGCCCCTTGTACTTAACGATAAAATTGCAATCATGTTGCATGAGTCACAGTTAGATGCACCAGTAAAGGTAGGTCGTGGTTGACGACTTTGGGATGGTTGGCAAGTGCATTTTCTCTATGGGCCGAAACTCCTTAATTTTACCTATAACGTGGAAATCACAACAAAATGATTGAAGGTTGGACCAGTGGGACCGATTTAAGAGGCGGCATGGCAGGTGCCATGAGGGCATCATAAAGACATGTTTACATAACAAGGGGACACGAACCACCCAAGGTGGAGTGGGGTTGTCACATGGAAGCACCTTACTAAAGTGGTGAGGGTATATTGGATAAACTTTAAATGGACATAAATTTTAATATGGGAGTCAAATTTTGATCAAAATTATATGATCGAAAAGCTCTCAATGAGCTGAACACGATGGTAGTATTTATTCGAATTTTTAATAAGGTCAAGAAAAGAGGAATTTTTAAGACACCATTTCCATGACAAGACCATGGAGTTATGATTTAAGGAAAGTAACACCTTCTGGTGCCTAAGAATGGTCTATGGGGGTGGTACATAAGGGAAGAGGTGAAAAATACCAAAAGCAAGATTTGAAAGGGGACTTGCTAGTGAAAGTATGGACTTGTTTGTTATAAGAATGTTGAATATAAAAAAGATTTTCATCCTTGATCATTGGATGCTTCTCGTCTATTTATTGATGGAAAGCGATAGATCTCTTCAACTTAGTGTCCATATTTTAAAAAAATGTGCTCTAAAAGATACTAAAAAATATGGTATCCTCATATAAGATGATGCTCCTTGGCATCCTAGGGTGCATATAGACATGTTTGCTACTTCATGTCCTCTTTTTACAAGGAATAAGGATACAAATCTTGTTGAACCTATCAACTACCATGAATAGATAGTCATGTCTCTTCCTAGTTGTTGGCAAGTGACGCTCAAAATTATTGGAAATGCTTTCCTAGGGTCGAGTGGGTAATAAACATTTCTTTCTATTACTAGGATTGTTTGTACAACTAGTATAGATCCATATTAACCATGGATCTAGCAGGAATTGAAAGGGATCAAATCTCTTGAGGTTCAAACCCTTTTTATAGTGAAAAAATTAAAAGGTTTGCACCTATAGATATTTGATATCTTTGGGGAATTGGTAAATCATGGTTAATATGAATCTATATTGGCTCTCTCTCTCTTAATTAATATATTTCTAAATTCATTTCAATATTAATTAATTTTACATATTGAAATATTTTATTTATAAAATTTTTAATTACTAGTAATAATTTTAAATGTCACATACTAATTTTATATTAAGAATTGAATGAATTACACATATCCCTCTTATTAATGTTATTAGGAAGGAATTGAATCTTTTTACTTTGAATTACTTCTTCTCTTTGGATATTGAAATATTTTATTGTGGTTCATATGTGTATGTGTGTTTTCTCTAAAGTTGATATTGATATAAATTAGTTAACATGGATATTCAAATTGTTTATCTATGTTTTCTATTTAAATATGAAATTATAAATAATATCATTTTTTGGTATTTTGTTTTAATTGCATTAAAATGATTTTAAAAGTTGATACCAAATTATCTTATTGCACATGGACATGGAGATATTTTATTTAAAACTAGAGTGAGAGTGAAATATTTTTACCAAATCTCCTTCATATTGGGTTGAAATATCAATGACCAATCGAGATAGCATAGTTAGAGTGGGACTATGTTTTATAACACTTTTAATTAAAATTGACCAAATATGTGTATTTATATTTTATTTTGATTATAGTCAACATCATTCTTTAATTTAAAGAATATTTATTTTTATTTTAAAAAGGACATTTGTCCCCTGGATGGGGGTGAGGCTCAAGGTTTATGGTGGTGTAGGAAAAGGATCCCACCACCCCAAAGACAAAGAAGAATGAAAGTCATTAAAGGCGAGCGGTGGCATGGCTACCCTTGTGCATGCAAGTGCATGCAAAGTAAGTTTAATATGGCCTTTCATATTCTTGACAATGGAAACCAATATTGATGGCGCTACTTCCCAAATGAGTATTGGTTGTTTTCCACCATAAGGAGAAGCTTCTAGTTAAAATTCTAAGCAGTTGGTGGCTTGATAGGTGGAGTATTCCCATGTCAGCATAGGAATTTTGGCATCTTGCAAAAATGGAGTGGGCACATTATTTATCTGAACCATTGAATGCTTGCTCTTACTAATGGAGAGATAGAACTTGACACAATGGAGCTAAGAGGTTCTATGAGAAGAGAAAGCGACGATAATTTTGGAAGTATGCTGGTGGAAAAAGGTGTAGGTTCGTCAGCTATCAACCACCTTGTTTTTTTCATAATGGCATATCCACCTTGCATGCAACATCTGGAGTATTGTGCCAACCTAGTAATTATTAAACTTCTTAGGTAGCCTTATATTACATTTGCTTTACTTTACAATGCCTAGTTCATTAGTGTAATTGTACCCTCTAGCTTTGGTGGTGTGAGTTCGTGGGTTGCTCAGCTTAATTCAACTAAATGGGTCAACTATGATTATTCTAAGATTTATCTCGAGTTCAGGGAAGTGTTTTGGTTGTGGGGGATAGGTATTGTGTGATTCCTTTCTTTTTAATTTTGGTTTTTTCCTTTACACTTGACCTTAGTTGGGTTTGTCTACCTACATTTTATGCCTCGAGCCTAGCTGGGGTTTGAACACTAGTTCCTTTCCCATCATGTGTTTCTTCTTGGTCATAATTGGGTTGTCTTATGTCATTCCCCACATGCAGCGTAAGTGCATGAGGAGAAGGACACGGGGGCATGTATGAGAGCTCCAAGCTCGTAATTGAGCCCATCTACAAGCCCAAGAGGCTATCGAGTCCTTTGATTCGGCTATTCCTGGTGTTATTTGTAGAAAAATTCAAACCCTGGAAAATATGGTGGCCAAAGATAGACATTCACTTTCTTACTCATATTTATTGGAGGAATTTGGTCAAATGATTTTAGACCCTCGGCACACCAGAGGTTGGAAAAAATAGTATCTCCAAGCTCTTTTTCTTTACTAAAAGATGAAAAGCCTGATTGGAAGGATTTTAGTGGAAAAACAGGAAAACTAAAGTAAAATTTTTGCTAACCTTATGGAAGTGAAAAGAGAACAGAGGAATATGAAGTTTCATATGGAAAGGATGGGCATTCGCCTAGCTCAAATTGATCACCACATCCCGTGCATAGCTACCTCTTTTGCACCACTAAAATCTAGTGTAAGAGATTCGCCTCTTATTACATCTTCTTATTCTTAGCTGTCATATGGTTGTTTTCAGTCTTTTATGGTTTGATTTTTCTATAGATACTTTTGTTATGTTGATAATGGTAATTTTTTTGTAGTTTTGGACTAGCTACTCTATAGGAAGATGGTAAAAACACATGGTTTCCCATTGAGCAACTTGAGATTGTCTTCCATAAAGTAGATTGATAATGGATGGATGATCTATGTACTAAAACTTGATTCGGGCAAGGTAATACAATTTTAGCTTACAAAAAAGAAAAGGGACACATGTCAACTCTATGTTGTGCATTGAAGGAATTACACACTTCCTTCATACTGAGTTATAGAATGTGCCTTTCAACACAAAAAAATGTGCATATTTTATTATACCAAGTTACAAGGTCTTGCATATTGAACCAATATACATACCTTTGTAAGTTGGGAATTGTCTTCCCAATGCCAAAATATCCTATAACTTTGGTGGTGTGAGCCTCTCAAATAAGCTACAATATTTCACCTTTAGGAATACAAACTTTGTATGGCTTGTAGTGAAACCCATTATGGGGATATAAAAGCACTGTGTTATAGCTAGACACGATTGTGAGGTCATTAGTTGAATTATCCCCTACTCTAACAACTACTGTAACTGTTAGTTGAATTATCTCCTACTCTAACAACTACTGTAACTGTTAGTTGAATTATCCCCTACTCTAACAACTATTGTAATTGTTTCTTCACTTCGTCTACTTCTAGAACAAATTGTCTATACAACCCAATATTTGGTAATGGGGAGTTAGGTAGCAATTTGATCTCATGTTCCATTTCCTTTTTAAGTAGTAACCTTTTAGGATCTTGTAGTACTTTTGTATTTGCTTACAATTACTCCTCCAACTAACATTTTTTCTACTTAGTACATCCCTCTAGGGATGTCTTTCCTCTTACCAATTCATTTTCAATCAATTCTATCATAAGAAAAGTAATGCATACTTACTATAATTGATCAACTTTTGGCTTGGTTGAACATATTAAAGAGACCATGGATTTACTTTTGTGTGCAATGATGACATAAGGATTCTCATCCTTGATCAAGTGACCCTATTTTTCTATTGGCATGAGGATAAAATCCCTCATATACATGTAAGGGCTTCCAAAATCTACACCACACAAGTTAAGGGATACGATATCTAACTCCACTTCATCAATAAAATTTGCACTTATAGAAAACTTGATATTACATTGTTTCTTGACCTTGAACTATGCATTCCTTTTTAGCCATCCCAATGGATATGGGATAATATGATCATGAAATTCCAATGTAATCTCGCTAACTAGATAAACTACTATAAGGTTGGTCTTTGAATCGAAATTGAACAGAGCATCTACCTTGGTATTTGTGACCTAGATCTTAATATGGAAGAGTTTTGTCATATGCATTTATTCCTTGTGAAGAATACTATTAATATTCCACTCCTTCACTAAGGCGTAGACAATATTCTCATCCACATCTAAGCTTCTCTCTACAAGGTTTTTTGAATTTGATACTAGGAGGTTCTTCTTCTTGCCATCCTTCTTATGGTTCTTTGTATTAAAATTTGGGTATAGCTTCCAAAACTTATGTTTGGGTGTGACCATCAATATTGAAATGGTTGTTTTGATCCTTTCACTAATGTGTAATCATTTTCATCTTCTTGTCCTTTCATTTCTTCTTCTTTCCCTCCTTGGAAGCATCTTGGTGGTATTTCTATTTAGAACCACCTGACTACCTTTTCTTATGGCCTATGTTCTCTAGGTAGTATGGTTGCACATAGGCCTCATCAATAATGCTCTGTTTAAAGAGAATCACCTTGCTCTTGCAAATGAATATGTAAACCCCCTAGACTCTTAACGACTATGTATAAGTTATTAGGAAATATACTCAACATGATTTTGATTTCTCTAAAATTGATGGTTTTCTCTTTCACACTATGCTCTTACATCTACTTAAAGTGATCCCAACAAATCCACTAGACCTCAATAGAACCAATAGTGTAAAACCAGAAGTTGATGAGAGTTTTGAACACCTCCCACTTAGTTACTAGCGGATCACCCTTTAGCTTAAGTGCCTTTTAATTACTTTCCCAATAGGTTAGTGCATGGCCCTCTAGTTATAGTTAGGAAAATGAAACCTTTTTCTCTTTGACTATATCATGGGCACTAAAATACACTTCTAACTATTACAACCGATTATTCTACTTAACAACATCAATATCACCTTGGTATAGCTTGATGCTCACTTTCATTTCCATTTTAAATAAAGGTTGTGAATGAGTGATGGCACTAGGACATGGTTTCTCTTTCTCTGGCTTTTTTTCGACTCCTTTTATACTTATTCACTACCTCTTGGTTCTTTGATCCAACTTCTAAGTTAGAGCCACCAACCTCCATTTTAAAGGTGTGGACTTGTTTGATAGAGCCATCATGAGGAGAGTCATGTTGCAAGAGACATTAGTGGCTTGCACTTCCAATCTCACAAATATCTCTTTTTTTACATCTTAAGGGAAAGTATTATTGGAGTCATCTTCCATGGCTAGGGTCTTATGACTTCATTCTTAGGCCAATTTCTTACAACATTACGACATACCCAAAAACAATTGACTATGATACCTATATTTGTAAACTACCATGGATATTCAAGTGGAATAGTTTGTTGCAACAAATCTTTTAATAGTTTGAAATCTTTTTATTATGTATGTTTACTTCCTTAGATATTATGTTTATTATCACAAGCCTATTACTCAAATTTATGAAAATAAGTCAAATATAAAACTGAAAGAACAATCAAATGAACACAATGTTGATGTAAATCAACAAAATATGTAACTTGGGAAACCCAAAATGGGAGCAAACCTAACTAGAAGGCGAGGCCTATGCTCTGGTTTCATTTCTTTAGTTATGAAAATGAAAATACAAAGAAAGGTGCACTCACTATGGAGTTTCATTTAACACTATGGCCTAAATTATTGTTATAATATCTTATACCTCCTATATTATGCTCTCAAATCCCACTCGTATATTCTCTTGTCAATTATGGAATAAGTATAATGTTAAAAGAATGGAACACCCTCTTCTCCTAGTGACCTAGTATTTAACATAGTTTGATAGCCTTTTAGGGTTAGGATTTTTCATACCTCAATCCTCAATTAGTGTTAGGTTTTTGGACCTTCTAGAATCTTCTTGAAATTTCACACATGACTATCCCTAGACATGTTCAATGGGGGTTGACATGGAATTTTCTCATTACCATGGTAGTCAATTTACAGGAGGCATAACTTAGACATACAAGATTTTATTGAGGTAAAAAAGTCATTGGTCCTAGGAAATTTGTTAGGGAAGAAAAACATCTGTAATCACCAAGTCGACCCAAGGTCGAGCAAAAAAAGGTTGACCCAAGGTCGAGCAAAAAAGATCGACCCAAGGTCGAGCAAAAAAGGTTAATAACCATCACGGGATGTTGGCACCAACATCCCACTTCATCGGCTCCGCCAACATCCTGAAGACCCCGCCAACATCCTTAAGTCCCACCAACATCCCAAAGACCCCGCCAACATCCGAATTGGCTGAGCCAACATCCCGTGATGGTTGTTAACCTTTTTTGCTCGACCTTGGGTCGACCTTTTTTGCTCGACCTTGGGTCGACTTGGGTTGACTTGGTGATTACAGATGTTTTTCTTCCCTAACAAATTTCCTAGGACCAATGACTTTTTCATTGGAAAGCCTTTCTAGTTTGTAGAACAATGTTGAGCAGCTAAGTTTGTCAACCCCAAAAAGTGTTTTTTGATGCCTCAAAACATCTTTGGAAGTTTTTAGACTCCAAATCCGTAAACTAAGACTTACCATTAAGATGGGCCATGCAAATCAATTCCTAAAAATTTTACACCTAGAAAGTACCAATATATATGACAAATTATCTAATGATTCATTCTAGATTATTAAAAAATATGAACTTGAATAAAAAAAAATGATGAATAAGAAAGACATTGGTGGTGAGTGAAAAAGATAAAAGAGTGGTGGAATGAAAAGGTTGAATATTATATAAAAAAATCATGCATGTAGAAACAACTTGGCTCTTGCATCGGCTAGATAAAGATTCTTTATAGAGACTCTCTAAATTTCCTTGAATCGATCCCCAAATAGGTCAAGAAATTATTCAATTATCTAGAAATGAATGAGAACATATAAAGAAGAGAAATTTTGGCTATTATATATAAACAATGGAAGAGAAAATTTTCATGAGTGGTTGGAGAAGGTCTTGAATTATTTTTGTGAATATCAAGTAGTGCCAAGTGGAAGAGAGAGTTTCAGTAGACATTGCAAAATACAAATTCTTCATATATTAATATAAAGGGTTCTTCTATATAGTACCCACATTGCTAGACAAATTTTTGATAGAAAAGGGCATTATCTATATCATTGAAAAACATCCTCTACTGATGAACCAATACCTAGAAGAGTGGTTGAAAGGATAAAAAACCATTCTTAGTTTAAAATGAATTAGAGATGAGGATTTTGAAGAGATTTCTACACACGAATGATTGCATATGCCTATATACACATAGTTAAATTCTCAAATTAGGTTATGATTGATGATGGGTGGTTACTTTTCCTGAAGTCGAGAGATAAAAGGATTGTAATCATGATTAAAAAAAACTCGTAATGGAAAAGGAATAAGAAATAAATTGGTGATGGATAAAGGTTATCCATTTAAGAGATACTTAGATAAAGATATGATGAGTATTAGATATAATGTAAAGTAGATCCTAACATTTAGAAAATTGAAAAGAGCAAAGTGAACACATAAGATATTGGATAATAAAGAATCCCCAAACAATGAAACCATGCAATAGAATAGAGGGAATCCCTTGGGAAATAAGCATTTTGATGAAAATCAATTGAGTATATCAACATCTGATATGTCAAACAAATAATTGATGGGGGAGAGAAGTTTCATCAAAATAAGTTGTGGCTGATTTTCTGTATGAAAAATATTTGTTTGTTATGGCATTCCAGAAGAAATTGTTACAAACCAATGAATCTGATTCACTTCTCAAGTTATTAAGTCCATTAATGAATAGTTTTAGATTAAACACCAAAAGTTGACTCCATATCATTCACAGGAGAATGGATAGATGAAGGTAAATAATAAAGTTCCATAATCCATCCTAACAAAGACAATCCAACAACATCATAAGGATTAGGTTGAAAATTTACCAGAGGCACTTTGGGCTTAATGAATCACCTGGAGGAGCACTATAGGCCCGACCCTTTATGAGATTGTGTATGGGAAACAAGTGGTACTTCCAATTGAATTTGAGGTAAAAAATTTGAAGACTACACTTCAAGTCAGGATGGATTTCACAGAGGCACAACAACATCAACTGGATCAACTCAATGAACTATTAATTTTCCATTGTTCTATGCTGGCACAAATACTTAGCTCAATTCTTTCTTCAATTAGAAATCACTTAAATAAATCTAATCTTCCAATGAAAAATAACAATTTTAGATAGAACGGTAAATCCAATGTACAATAGAAGACAACCAAGAGAAATAATAAGAGACACAAGATTTGGTCAAAGACTAGGGAAAAACCCACAAGAGGGAAAACCCTTTCAAATTATTTTTCTATTAGATTGTCATCAAATGTTCAACATAGAGATACAATGTTCCAATTAATCAATAAAAGAGTCAAAGTATATCCTTTGACTTATCCAACAATATACTAGCCAATATCTAATAGATGAGCCCAAAATTCAATTATGGTCAAAGTCAACAACAATTAACAACAACAAATGATGCCCTAAGTAGACAATGTTCAATAGTCAAATCAGCTCCAAATCAACCCAGTCAATAGTCAAAAAAATTGGCCTCCTTTGTCGGTCAAACTTTAGTCAAAACAGTGCCAAAAAGACTTGGTCAAAGGAGCGCGAAAGCTACAGTCAAACTTCAAATCTCTGTGGTCAAACTTTAGTCAACAAACTTGTCAAAGATCCTAGAAAAATTCAATTCCTTCACCAAGAAATTAGGCCTCCAAAAATCTAATTCTTCCAAGTCAAAGAAAGTCAAAATGCCAATTCAAACTTGGTCAACAAATGCCAAAACAAATTCAACACAGGAAAACCAGAATTGGGCTTCTTTATACGTGTATGAACCAATCGCAAGAGGGGAGAGAAGATGTGCTGAATTGATGTGATATACAAATGAGGTGACCTTGATGTGTATTTATATGCAACATTGGAGAGCCAATAATGAATTTAGGTTAACCTATACTTTTGTAATCTTGTGGGTTTTTCATCAAAAATAATATTTTTCCTTGACCAAATTAAATTATTCCAAGGGCAAAGAGGGGCTTCTACAGATGAGGAGGGCTTTTCCAATGGAGGAAATTTATCCTTGAGCTGCCAAATTAACATGAACTTGATGAACTCTACTAGGATTCCCTTCAACATACAATTATTATTCAACAATAATAGGAAAAGTGGCATGATGGATTCATCAAAGAGAATAAATTTAAAGAAGGGGATTGAGATCTTTTTTTCCATTCATGATACAAAGTCTTCAATGGTAAATTCTATACCCGTTGGCTTGTGCCATACAAATTTCACACAATATCATAATGGTTCTATCAAATTACATAACATTGATATAATTGAACACTGTTGATGGAAAATGGGCAGTGATTAAGTCTATACTGAAAACCACAATTAAAGGAGGAATTTATCCAAGCTCTTGTGAAACAATTCGATATGCAGGTTGTAGATAAGGTGGCTTTGCCACTTGACTCCACAACCCCTTGATCCTCCCTTGTTTGTGGAAAAAAAAGGGGAAAAATATGGTAGTGAAAACCTGGTATTGGGCACTTATGGAACTTAGAGATATTGGAAAACCAGTATTTTGGCCAAACTCACTAAGGAAAATCTTTCCCATTGAGAAAAAATTATTGAAAGGAACGGTCGGGAAAACTTATGCTAGAAAACCAGATAATCAGTTGGTAGAGTTTGAAAAAAAAGAGAGAGAGAAAAGAAGAATAAAAATATATACATATACAATAAAGTTTTTACTAAGTTATTGATACCTTTTTTGACATCTTCGTCAAACAACTAATGATAATATGTAGGTTGTTTTTAGGATGGATGCAAAATCACACATAGATTATGCACAAGATACATTAATCAAGCATGGTGATGTTGCTTTTCTTCTTAAGACTCGGGCGCTTTCTCTCACATTACCTTGATTTTTTTTCCTTTTGCATGGATTCTAAAGAAGTTTAATGAGTAAAAAATATATACCTAAGCTTTTCCTGTCATGCTTTTTCTTGAAATCACCCCCTTCCTATTTGACATCCTCCCATTATCCTTTCTAAAATAGACCATTTTTCATTTAATCTTTAAAATTTCTTTGGGGAATTCATTTATTTTAAAGGGGAGGGGACTATCACTAAAAAATCTATATTTTTCTACCTCTACCACCACCCTTTTCACATAATCCCTAAAATACCCTAACCAAGGATTGAAATTTATGTTAAAAGGGGAGGGAGATTTAATTTAATCCCTAACAAAAAGTTATGTATTGACCACATACTCCATCCTACAACTTATATATTTCATCTCATAAGTTTGTGTTTATATATAAATGTATAGGGTGATGTGTTTATGTTCCATATGGGATGATATGTTGTTTTACATATGGGATAATACATGCAAATGTAGGATGGTATACAAAAGGGGGTTAATATGTTTTAAATAATGCATGGTGTGACCCTAAATTTTAATCCATCCCCACTCCCAAATCAAATGCAACTCATAATCCTCAAGCCAACCCGACATGCCAAGCTTTCACCACCGTGTACATGGTGACAAATCAGGTCGGGTCATGTGGGGTGCACTTCACCTGTTGACGATTGAAGTAGCACCTAAATGGTACCTTGGGACACTTTTATTCAAGGGATTTATAGCAAACCCTAGGAAATGGTTTTACCATGTAAGAAATAAATAAATACATAGGCTCTTCCCGCATCAAGACATCGATACCCAACCAATATCTCAACAATTTTGCATTCCCAAAGGGGTAAGGAGCCAACACATAACTCCAAAACCTTATATTCTATTGAAGAACTAAGTACCATGCCACTAGATGGGTCAGGTTACAACATACCAAAGGTCATGACAGAGGGTCATGAAGACTCCATGAGTGATGAAGCTCTTGAGCCAATGACTCCACCACATACAAAGGATATTGTGCGGAATGTTGTAGAATAATTACCACCAATTTTCACAATCAGGACCAATGAAGTTAAGCTGAGGAAAGTCAAGAAAAGTAGAGGTAAGGTTCTACTTATGAGATTTTTTCAATTTTGTAGCCCTAGTTACCAGACCCTTTTGAAGAAAAAGAAGAAGTGAATTCTATAGAAAAAAATCCAATGCTAAATTGCATCAAAAGAAACCAAAACTTATAATATTAATACCCTACTTGACACTATTGATCATGAATAAAACCATGAATCTAGGGCTAAAACTTTTTCATGGGGATTCACAAAGGAGGCTTAACAACTTACTAATATTATTCTAGTTGATATCCTCATGAATACCTATTCATTCCTCCAATTGAAACCATATTTACCTAAATGGTAGACTAAAGATGACTTTATTTATTTAGGAATTATCAGTAAGGAGATCCACCACTAGGTTATTGAGTGAATGAGGCAAAGATGGTTTTATGTACATGGCTCAGTAAGATAAATGGAAAAGTTAGATCACAAAGTGGAATGATGTAATGTCACCTCCCACCTCTTTGGACTTTCCTCAAGCCTAATGGGAGGTGTTACTTTTAATTAACTTAACCTCTATAATTACCTCATGTGAATGGGGTTAAAAAATTCCTTCTTTCCCAAAGTTATTGGAAGTAACTTTGGACAATACCATCACATTCATCTCATCAAGAAATTTCTGGTGATATAAATTTTTCCTCAATCCGATATTTAGATAATTAGTCATGCCCATGTGAAGTCTATGTCTAAATCCCGTGCCACAACAATAAGAAACTACCACGTGTCACTTGCATGGCACATCCACCTCACACGAGGTGTCATGCAACATCCACCCTCACATCACCACCGTGCCTTCGTGCCTCAATGGCACACCCTCTGTTAAGAGTATCCCACTCCAAGACTTCTATGGCATGACATAGTATTTTTTGTCAAGTGAGGGGGTTATTTCCCATCATGCACCCTCCAACAGTCTGGTGATACCCTACCAGTTCACATAGCACAATGGACATTTACTCGTGAAGTGACAAGGATAATTATTTTATGCAAATTTTGTTAGTCTACATGCTGCCATCAAGATGTACCACCATCCTCTCTGAGGATCTTCTCTTTGCCATGACATGGATCTTAACCATGTCAGCCTCCCCCTTCCATGCCATGCAATGCCCCCATCCTAAATGGTGCTACCAAACACCTCTATGTGTCCACGTTGTCACCCTTTCAATCTTGATGGAATCACACTACCATGTCATGTACCCATGTGATAACCATGTAGCCTTCCTAGCCTATGTGTCTTCTAATAGCTCAACCTGGTAGAAGGGCCCACTAGCTCCTGGGCTTCGTGCAAACCCACAAATTCCCATTATACAATTTCGGCCACTATTGACCATTTTCAGTAAATTCCCATTCTCTTTTTTTCCTGGCATGCTTCCTTTCATCACCCTAGACAAAAAATTCTCAATTTACCCAACGAGAAAACTTCCCATCATGCCTCATTCTTTCCAGAAATAATACTATATGCCACACTCAGTGGACCCTTTCATCTCAGTAATGTGATGAATATTTTGATGGTGAGTGATGGAAAATTCCTTGCCCCTTGACTTTTGTCTACTGCTCCTCCTTTACTACTATCACTTGGTCGTTCTGGCATGGTGTAAGGTAAATATTTCATGACATTAGACAAGGACATTTCTCATCTCTTACTCTAGTATAAATTTGCATCCTTATTCGTTTTATGATTTCTCCTTCTCTCTCAATCGATATTAAGTCTATTTACTGATAGATATAATTTCAAGCTTTCAGAGACCATTTTCAAGCTCCCTTGAGGACCATTTCTGCTCAAAACATTTCCTACCTAGTGAAGCTTATAGTCATGCCCCTTGATCAGGTACTTAGACAAGCCAATAGTGGCTAATGTTGCCCTGCTTACCAGGCACAACAACAAACCACATCCCACCATGATTTCATCCAAAAATCATCAAAGCCAATGATGAAACATACAATGCAACAGAAAAGAAATCAAGGAATTCAAAATAGTCAATATTCATGACCATATCAACCCATAAATTAACCATAGTAGAGCTCTCTAATTCCAATCAAGCATGCGTACAAGACTACACAATTAACCCTGTACTTAGGAACACATCAATAACTACATGAATATGCAAATCCCTTAAACCAATCAGAACAAACACATTCATCTCATAATTAACAACCAAGAATAACACCAATCCCATACAAATAGTGTTGATGCGCACATTGTTATAATTCATAACAACATCATTACCATTCACAATATACGATATCCATATATAAGTGAACATACATAATACTAATCTGAAAGTCTTAATGACTAGAAACTAAGGGAGGGACTTCTAATCTCCACCTATCCATAGGACAATTGTGTTGTAGCATTTCTTGCAGCTAACCACCCCTAATATGGGCTCAAAGACCAAGGAGATATTCTGAAGGGAATTCAACTAATGCCAATTATTTAACCACACATGAATCCAAAGACTACCCCACCTCCATCTTCTTAGTTCAGGACTATGTCCTCCAGTGTCTCCACCTATTCACCCAAGAATCCAAAGTACTGACATTCAACTGCTAATTTGATAGTCATCCAAAAATAAACAAAGTCTATCCTCGCAAACCTGTGATCCAGAGCACACAAATCTTTCACCCGTTCAACCTGGTAGGACTCCATAATACTTTGCATCTCCATCAGTTCCTTCCTTTTTCCATGTTTCCTCGTATGCCTTTGCTCCAGTTCCAATGTTCTCCCAACATTCTCCTTTTCTCCTATATATTTGTTGTTCAACCCTTGTATGCCTAGCCCCGCATACAACACCACTAACCATCTGGTTTGTTATTTCCTACTCCAGGTAGCCCATGATTATTCCCGAGTGCGTCATTGCTCTTTTCCATAGTTTGTAGTGCTCTCTCCGTGTTTTTGTGTGTTCCTCCCCAATCATCCTCCTTCCAAACATCCTTCATTCCTTCTTCATCGACTCTTTTCTCCCACTTACCCCCTCACGCAACCCTTATGTGTTGACCACACAACACATCCCACAAGGTATGAAAGAGGGGCTATGGGCTTTTACTCCACACAGGAAGCCCATACTCCACCTCCCTGCCTGTCATGTAGGCCATTAAAACTCAGTTAGAATCTGGTGGCCATTAATGCACAACCTTGACTTGCTAACTTCCCAGGCAACTCCTCCTCAAAACTTTGAATCCCTATCCACTCATCTCAACCAATCATTTTGTTTACATTTCCACAATTAATTATATGAATTACAATCCATAATAATGATTACAAGAGGGATTACAAAAAAGAGTTGTTATAGACCCCGCCACCTTAGAGGAACATCATCCTCTGTGTTCTATACCCGAACACCATTTCAACCATGCACTATACCAAGCAATTTGTTTTACTATGATCTTTATATACACATCTCTTTACAGTCATATATATTCATATTTACATTTGCTTAACTAGCAAGCAAAAATATGTATGACACCCTCATTTTCTCAACCATCACCCATGTGGCCTCATCTAGTCAAAAGTGCCTCCACTACACCTTGACTTGCTCGATTACTTGATTCCAGAACGCGATACATCTCTGATCTAGAATGCACAGTGGCTCTGACTATAATTTCCCCCCGAATTCCACATGTATCACAAACCAATCAACAACATGATTAGCATCATGTACATACCTTTTAAGTAAAGAGATATGGAAAACATTACGAGTCTTTGCTATGGGTGGTAAGGCCAATCTGTAGGTCACTGACCCCACTCTTTCTAAAATCTAAAATAGCCCACAAAACCGTGGTGCCAACTTGGCATAAGACCCAATCCTTAAAGAAATTTTCCTTGGTCTAATGCAGAGATACACATGATCTCCCACTTATAATTCCTTGTGAATCCTATGTTGATCTTCATATCTCTTCTACCTACCTTGAGCTATCTTTAATTATTTCCTACTACATCTCCTTCAACATATCAATCGTAGTATTCACCTTGTTCACTTGATCCTTATAGCTAATATCAATGTTGTATTTCCTACCATAGAGAACCTCAAATGGACTCATCTTTAATCACTTGTTGGTACCCATTGTTATAGGAAAACTCTACGAAAGGTAGAAGCTCTTCCCACCTCCATAGCTAGTGGATGACGTACATTCTCAGCATGTCTTCCTACACTCTATTTATCCTTTCTTTCTATCCATTTGTTTGAGGATTATACATTGTGTTGAAGACCAACTCTATCCCAAAACCAATGAAAAATTCCTTCCAAAACATAGAGGTGAGCTTAAAATCCCTATCAAACGTTATCTTCTTTAGTACACTATGCAATCTCACTCTTTCATTTATAAAAATCTAGGCAATGTCACTAGCCTTATTGGTGCATTTAACAATTATGAGCTACCTTGCTAAGCTTATCCTCCACCACCATTATGGCATCATGCATTGCTTAGCTATCCTTGGAAACCTCGTAATGAAGTCCATAAAATGACTTCCCACTTCCATTCTAGAATGGGGATTGATTGTAGCAATCCCACTAGGTGTTTACATTCCTCCTTTACTTGTTGGCACTCCAATCATTTGGTAATGTACTCAGCCACATCCCTTTTTATGCCTAGCTAATGATATGTCATTTTCCTATTTGTTTATCATTTTTTGATAACCGGGATTACGAGAATATGGTATTTTATGGAATTCATCGAAGATGAGCTTCTTCATGTCACCCATACAAGGTATATACAAATTTCCTTCGAACTTTAGCAGTCCATCCTCCATGAGGGATTATTTCTTTCTCAATGCCCCTTTTGGCTCTTGTTTTAATCATTCTTTCACTTGCTAATAGCGCTCAACTTGTTTTTATTCCTACTTAATATTTTCTTGAATGTTAATTTCACACAAACTTATAGTTGCTACTTGAGCTACCTTTAGTGATGCAGGAGCATCCAGCTCAATATTATCATTGTATTCTAGTAGAAAGAGGGGGTCTTGTATTTCAAAGAAGTTGGTTTCCTAAGTATTGGATTTATGTAATTATTTAATGTTTTGAGTTATTTTAATGAGAGTAGGAATTAATTGAATATTGTGAGGCTTTATTGTAAATGTTCTCGAATATAGGAGAACATGAGAGATTTAGGATAGTTGAGCGATGAGAGGATTGAGAATTGATTGTAAATCTTAGATTAGGAATTAGTTCATGATTTTGTGGATTTGAGAGAATCCTTAGGGATGAAAAAGAGATTTTGGGAATGAGGTTGAGGAATTCATGGATCTAAACCAGAAATTGGTTTAGAATCCCTTTGTATAAATATAAGCCAAAAAGGCATGAACAGGGGTTAGAAACTGAAACAAAGAGAGAGATTAGATATTTTAGTTATTGTTTGTAAGCCTACGGGCAGATGATGGATCAGAGGCCATTAAACTAGAAGATCAGGCGAGAAGAGACAACGAGTCTCACTTTGTAATTATGTGTTGAATTATATATATGTACAAAGATTTAAATCCCAAATTGAATAAGTGTAGGCATCAAATGGTGGAAGTTGAGTAAACTATAGTATTTTGTATATATGTGTGTGTGTGTGTGTGTGTGTGTGTGTGTGCAGGCAAAGTGTAGCGATTACACAGAGAAAGACCTGACGAGAAGGATCATAATGGAGTTAAATCCATTAGAATGATCAATTCCAAAGCTCAGGAGGGAGAGCGTAGTTAAACCACCGAGATACCAAGCTTTGAAGAAAGCCAGAAACCATAGAAACATTAAAGAAATCGTGCAAATAGAACAATGGAGAACTGAAGCAATGATGCACAGTAGTCGTCAGATCTTGGAGATCGACAACCAAGATTGAATCACACAATTGGATTAATCGGGCTCGTAACACAAACTGTCATGCGATATGTGGCAGGCCCGAAAACCCATCAAACACAACCTAGAAACCCCATCGGGTCCGTAAACCTTATTGGGTCGGGACATTTATGCGGAGGAGTTAAGACCTATAACTAAGCGATTGCGATTAGGCAATTAATCACTGACTGTCGGATCGTGACCCTGATCGACGGTCACGATTAAATCGACCATTGCATATCAGCGCTAGCGGAGATCAGACTTACAAATGGAAAGGCCAAAGGAGGCGGACCCGACGCGTTTATAGACGCGACTTTAATGCATTTGAAGTCCGCCATGTGTATTTGGCGGGGTTTTCCTTTGTAAACGGGAGTTTGAAGAATTGAGCGCCGATAGTGTATTTCCTGGGTTTTAAAGGGAAAGTCGCACATTGGAAGAGAAAGGGGCGATGAGGAACTGTGGACAAGCCAATAGCCAATTGCGATGAGGTTAAACCTCGGGAAACGTGACAGGCTGTACAGAAGGCGGAAAAAGGGTATGGTTGCATGCATTTCCCTTTGTAAAGGGTTTTTATATGGAATAAGCGTCGAATGAAGGTTTTTATATGTTAAACATATATTAACCATGTTATGGTTATGTATAAGTGGTCGATGGTTGGTTTAAAGGCTACGAAGGGTCTTAGCGCCCGATAGAAGGAATTAGAGGGAAGACTTTAATTCAGTCTTATATAAAGGTTTGAGGGTTGTTTAAAGCTCCGATAGGAGGTCTGGCAGGGTGATTGAGTTCTGAAACAATGGAACTGTAAAAAGGGGGCCTTAACCATCTTTGGATTTGAAGTTTTGACCTGGTGGGTCAAAGAAACTCTTGGGAAATGTGGCTATGCATGAATATGCATACTGTGGGTATGAGCATGGGAAACCCTGTGCCCATTTTTGTATCAGAGCTGAATCATAAATGAAACATTTAGTATCAAGAAAAAGAAAGCAAGTATGTGTGGAAGTTACTGAAAAAAGTTCATAACAGAGATATTTGGAAAGATGTGCATGCAGGCAAGGGAGATCAGATTCTAATCTAACAGTCAAGCAACCAAAGTACAACTGGGAGAATGGAGAAGAACAATTAATTTCTTAGAGGCAGGTGAACAAGAATTAAGAAGAGATTACAGGGACAGGAAGAATCTACAGCAATGTTTGGAGAATGGAGATTCACTCAAACGTGAAGAGTGAATGGAGAAATCAGGCAGGTATTGTTTTATTTAAATCTAATGTGAGCTTTGCTGAGAAAGAAATAAACTGAAGAATGATGGTTGCAACTAATGAAGTATCTCAACAAAGGAGATCAAACCTTAAGGGGCAGTAATGAAAGAAGCTATTAATGATTTTTGAGTGGAAGAAAACTCAGCAAAGGAGAAATTGTTATTGATAGCTAAGCTTTACCAAGATAAAGCCGGAGGATTGGAAGTATGGATCGGACTCTAACATCAGATTGATAGTAGTTGAATATTGAGAAATTGTGCAGTGGAAGCATAAAGATCTGCTGAAACAGATTTGCAAAAATGTTGAGATCCTAAAAGTAAATGAAGGTATGCAGTGTGTCTAATGATTAGCAGATATGGAATGAATGAAATTTTATAGTAAGATTATAGTAGTTAGACTGTAAGAGGGATGCTTGTAAGTTTTTGAAGTAACAGAGTTTGAAGAAAAACTAAAAGCTAGTGGAAAGGACAGTCCATTCAAAAGTGCAGGTGAATGGAACAGAGATCTTGAAGGTAAGATGATATGGTTTTATTCTAATTAGATTGAAGATTAGAAGATTGTAGTCTTTGCATTGAAGCAGAAGTATTATTGCAACTCCCAAAAGGAAATTCCACAAAGGATGTGGTTAGAATTGCTAACAGATAAAGGAAGCTGGTGAAAGTTTCTAAGTGAAAACAGAGATGTGGCAGAACCTTGAGAAATTCCAACAGAGATTGGATAAAGAGGACAGTTGTATTATTGGAAAGTGCAGATGAGTTGAAGCCCAGAAGGAGCAAAGAGAAGTGCTCAAGAGAGGTTCCAGGGATAGAGAACCAATTGCTTGCCAAAAGACTGAGTGAGGAGAGCTTGGTGAGGTAAGTGGCAGTAGGACAGGACTTGCTGTTGAAGAGGCTTTAGTGCAACTCATAGTAAAGTGAGTGAGAAACTCATAGAGATGGAGAGGATGATGACTAGTGACAGTCATAACATAGGTTCTGAAAGAAATCATAGTAGAGGACAAAAGGAGAAGGATGCTAAGGAAAATGGCATACAGAGACAGTTAAGCAAAGAGGAATATGAGAGGGAGAAGGCTGAGATATCAGTTCAGCTTGAAGTGTTAATGGAGATGTTGCAAAGAAATGAAGCAGACCAAAAACATGGTTATGTCATGAGAAAGAAAGTGAAGTGGCAGAGGCTACAAGAGAAGAGGAATCAACAGGTGAATATGTAGTTGATGAAGGAACTAAGGGAGCTTGAATAGGTTATAGATGCCAAACAGAGGATCGAGAAGCTCAAAAGAGTTGAGCTACAACAAAAGGAAGATGTTGAAGAAGATGTTGATGTTTCGATATGTGAACCAAAAAGTGGACCATTACTTTTTGAAAGTGATGAAGAGCCGGAGGAGTTAAATCATATGAATGATTTGAAGCAGCTAGAGTACTTGATGACTGAAGCATCAAGTGAGACCAGAAGGTCTTATATTTTAAAGCTAATGATTTTTGTATGATTGCAGGTTTGGAAGAAGATAAGCAGCCTTTTAAAGCTATCAAAGATGTGGAGGAGTACCTTCCAGAAGATGAAAGTTTTGAAGCAGAATATGACAAAGAGGCTGGGAAAGAATCAGTTCACTACAGTGGACAAATGCTGGAAGACATCATTGAAATAGATGATGAGAAGGGGAGACTAGCTGATAGTCTCAAGAGTTCTTTGAGTTTGGATCAGCATACTAATATGCTGACAAAGGAAGAGAAATCAGCATAACATACTGAAGTGTTGCTAAAGGGAAAAGAGGTACAGAGGCCTTATATTTTTTATTATAATGTTTTGCTTATAATTGAAGATGTTGTTGCAGAAGCTGGAACATATTTGGCACAAGTGGATAGCCAAATGAAAGAAGAAGAGGAAGAACATCTACTACAGGATGTCAAGGAAGATTTAGCAGAAGAAGGAGGACCATGTGATAATGAGACAATAACAAATGAGGAAATGGGATATTATGTAAAATTTCTAAAGTTCACTCCAAGTAAAATCATTGAGTTATATAGAGAATTAGACTTTCAAAGGAGGAAGTTGGAAGAGCAAAGGATGAATGTTCAAGATAGATTGCTGAAGAAGGATGACAAAACAGTTGTCATCAATAATAATCAAGAAGAAGTAGATAGATGCAGAAAATAGAGGCAAGAAATCGTTCTGAAAGACAATGTAGCAGCAACAAAAAAGGTGCAAAACAGCAGTAAAGAACAGGGTAAGGGTAAAAAGGAAGCGATCAGAACAAGTGAAGAACAAGCAAGAATAAGAGTTCAACAATCAAGAGATGAAAACAATCAGTAGACAGAGGATATATTGGACAAAGAAATTGAGTTGATAAGGAGGTTAATGATGAAAATGTCTCAGAGAAAGACAACAACAAGAAAGAAAAGGAGTGACAACAAGAGAAAGACAGTAGCAGACTTCGAGAGCAGGGCAAGTGGAGCATTACAGCATAAAGTATGGAGACCTAGAGAACAACAACATATAACAACAGCAATAGAGCAATTGACAAGCAAGGACAGATTACAAAATAAAGTTTGGGATCCAAGAGGAAACAATTATCCAGACTTATGACCAGGTGGTCATAAATTTTCTTACATGGGGAGTCTGATGCAGGAGCATCCAGCTCAATATTATCATTGTATTCTAGTAGAAATAGGGGGTCTTGTATTTCAAGGAAGTTGGTTTCCTAAGTATTGGATTTATGTAATTATTTAATGTTTTGAGTGATTTTAATGAGAGTAGGAATTAATTGAATATTGTGAGGCTTTATTGTAAATGTTCTCGAATATAGGAGAACATGAGAGATTTAGGATAGTTGAGTGATGAGAGGATTGAGAATTGATTGTAAATCCTAGATTAGGAATTAGTTCATGATTTTGTGGATTTGAGAGAATCCTTAGGGATGAGAAAGAGATTTTAGGAATGAGGTTGAGGAATTCATGGATCTAAACCAGAAATTGGTTTAGAATCCCTTTGTATAAATATAAGCCAAAAAGACATGAACAGGGGTTAGAAACTGAAACAAAGAGAGAGATTAGATATTTTAGTTATTGTTTGTAAGCCTACGGGAAAATGATGGATCATAGGCCATTAAATAGAAGATCAGGCGAGAAGAGATAGCGAGTCTCACTTTGTAATTATATGTTGAGTTTATATATGTACGGAGATTTAAATCTCGAATTGAATAAGTGTAGGCACCAAATGGTGGAAGTTGAGTAAACTATAGTATTCTGTATATCTATATATGTGCAGGCAAAGTGCATCGATTACACAGAGAAAGACCTGACGAGAAGGATCATAATGGATTGTTAAATCCATTAGAATGATAAAATCCAAAGCTCGGGAGGGAGAGCCCAGTTAAACCACCGAGAGACCAAGCCTTGAAGAAAGCCAGAAACCATAGAAAAATTAAAGAAATGGCGCAAACAGAACAGTGGAGAACTGAAGAAATGATGCACAGTAGCCGTCAGATCTTAGATATCGACGACCAAGATTGAATTGCATGGGTGGATTAATCGGGCTCGCAACACAAACTATCATGCAATATGTGGCGGACCCGAAAACCCATCAAATGCAACCTAGAAACCCCATCGGGTCTGTAAACCATATCAGGTCGGGACATTTAAGCGGAGGAGTTAACACCTATAACTAAGAAATTGCGATTAGGCGATTAATCACTGACCGTCAGATCGTGATCTTGATCGACGGTCACAATTAAATTGGCCATCGCATATTAGCGTTGGCGGAGATCAGACTTACAAATGGAAAGGCCAAAGGAGGCGGACCCGACTCGTTTATAGACGTGGCCTTAATGCATTTGAAGTTCGCCATGTGTATTCGGCAGGGTTTTCCTTTGTAAACGGGTGTTTGAAGAATTGAGCGCCAATAGTGTATTTTCCGGGTTTTAAAGGGAAAGTCACACATCGGAAGAGAAAGGGGCGATGAGGAACTGTGGACAAGCCAATAGCCAATTGTGATGAGGTTAAACCTCAAAAAATGTGACAAGATGTATGGAAGGCGAAAAAAGGGTATGGTTGTATGCATTTCCCTTTGTAAAGGATTTTTATATGGAATAAGTGCCGAATGAAGGTTTTTGTATGTTAAACATATACTAACCATGTTATGGTTACGTATAAGGGGCCGATGGTTGGTTTAAAGGTTACGAAGGGTCTTAGCACCCAATAGAAGGAATTAGAGGAAATATTTTAATTCAGTCCTATATAAGGGTTTGCGGGTTGTTTAAAGCTTTGATAGGAGGTCTGGCGGGGTGATTGAGTTCCGAAACAATGGAACTATAAAAAGGGGGCCTTAACCATCTTTGGATTTGAAGTTTTGACCTAATGGGTCAAAGAAACTCCTGGGAAATGTGTTTATGCATGAATATGCATATTGTGGGTATGAGAAGGGGAAACCCTACATCATTTAGCCTTCTATTACGTGCACCAACTACCTTGTTTTCCTTTCCCTTGATGTATTTGATTTCAAAATCAAATTCACTAATAAAATCTAACCATCTTGCCTACCTAGAATTCATCTTGGACTAATCAAACAAGTACCTCAACCCTCCATGATCTGTCATCAATATAAATTTCCTCCCAACGAGATAATGCCTCCACATATTCAATGCATGGACTATTGTTTCCATTTCCAGATCATGAGTGACATAGTTTTTCTCACGCTCTGCAATATTCCTCAACTTAATGATTTTATTGTAATTAAATGTGTATAAGCTTAAATTTAGTGTTTTATTTTAAAATATAGATAGAAATTTAAATTATCATTAACTTTGCTGATAATAATTGTCATAAATTTGTTGTTGTAAATTTGTAATTATGTTTTTATATTATGAATAAAGATAAAATAGGCAATTAATGGTTGAAGTACAGATGGTTGAAAGAGGAAAAAAGTTGCAGTTTAATTATAAAAAATTATCATCCATCAACAAGTCCTAGGAATCTAATCTAGGTGATTAGATTTAATTATGGAACTATTATATTGGCCAATTAAATGTTTCCTAGAAGACATGGAATTTCTTCAGAAGTGGGAAACAATATATCATTAATGGGCAGTTAACTACCTTCCACCTGTTGGTGAGGTGGCAACAGTTAATAGCCACCCAAAGAGTGGTAGATGGATAATATCTTTGTAACTTCTAACTTTTGTCTCAGAATTCAAAGAGAATTGAATGAGAGAGACTTCAGAGAAGCAAAAAATAAGAGAGAGAAAATAAATTGTAGGCCTAGTTTCTTGGGGGGACCAGCAGAGGTTGAGTTAAGGTTGGGAGGAGCCAAATAATTGACTCTTAGTTTCCTAGAAGATTTCTTCAAGTTGATATCTCTAACTTCATTAATTTTTTCATTGTTGATAATATTGTTGATATATCACCGATTTTCATAAATATCGTGATATTTTTGGCAAAAAGAGATATCATCGAGGATATATCATGATATTTTTCACTTTGAAAATATTGTGATATTTCTGAAATATCGACGATATCTTGGCAAAATATCAAGCGGTGATGAAATTTATCGCTAGGCAAGCTAGGTCGTGGGTAAAAAACTGAATTTTTGAGTTTTATTTGCTTTTTTTGCTTTCATATTCTTGGAGAAGGAAGGAGAAGAGATTTGTGGTGGTTTTCAAGGAGGGATTGAGGATCAAACAACCATTATCATCACCAACCAAAAATAAATTGTGGATCAAAGATTCAGGATCAGTGAGACAAACTTCATTTCTTCCATAAATAGGTATGTTTTTAAAATCCCTTATGTTAATGATTTTTTTCATATATTTAAGGTTATGCTTGCTTGCCTCTTTTCCTACCAACATTTTGTTTCTTTTTTTTCTTTCTATTTGCTATGATTTTCATTCCCATGAGCTAATGCAAGGTTTTTCTCCATATTTCAACAACAAGCTTCATTTTTTTTAACTTTCTCATTGATATGATAATGGGGCACTAAAGGCCTCTTGTGACCTTACAAGAACCTCTCCCACTTCCAAAGCTTAAATATTTCCTAGATTTATTGATTAACCAATGCGGAATTGTAATGTGCTTGAACATAGGTGTATGCTTATATTTGTTTTAAAACCGTTTATGCGTTGTAAGATGATTTTCTTAAACTGATATAAAACATATAATAGTGGAACAATGTAGCAAACAACAAACACCTAAGACAACAATATAATATGGAGTTCACCCAAAACTCTTGGGCTACGTCTCCTTGAGCTTTAGTCAACTCGACTAGACTCTCTGGGATTATGGCAAAGTCCTTTTACAAGCTCCACACTCAACTCCACTGTATTACATAGAAATAATGGGCTTAGAACACCATCTTATCCTTGGCTCTGAAGCTCTCAGGCTTTCTGGCTCTAGCTCTGGCTCTGGCTCTCGGCTCTAGCTCTGGCTCTGGCTCTGGGCTCTAGCTCGTGGCTCTCGCTCTCGCTCTTGGCTCTCGGCTCTGGCTTCTCTGAGCTCTTGCTCTCGACCTCTGTGTGCCTCTGTAATTCGCCTAAGCTCCAAGCGATTCTTCAGCAACCTTCAAGTGACCTCTTTCAAATAAGCAGCTCCCTCGGAACCCTTCATCTCCCTTCAGCACTTGTTCTCTCTGTGTTTTTATCATGCATCGGTTACAATCCTCCATCATTGAATAACTTGACTGTTTCCTCACAAGAATCCGTTTACAAATGGAAAAGAACAGGCAAGCAGGGAAACTTGGTCGTTTTTCCTTCCTCTGGTCGTGTCAACCAAATAACGGGAATACATAGGAAACGCATGCAAAACACATCATGGGCCTTTAGCCCAAACTTCAAATATTATGGAATTGACCCTATAAACCTATCGGGTCCGTCCAAATATCGCTTATCGCTATCACTTAGGCGGGAGGTCTAAAAACCTCAATACATAGGAAATACAAAGAAATCTCGTAAATCCGGACTTCAAAAGTTATGAAATCGTGCTTACAATCCCGATTGGGTCCGTCTTTGGTCGCCATATCGCATCGCATTGTCATAGGGTCAAAAACCGATTTACACGGGAAATACAAAGAAAACCCAAAATTCCGGATTTCAAATATTATGAAATCGCGTCCATAATTCATATCGGGTCCACCTTTTTATTGGCATATTGCAAGTCGTAATCGCAATGTGCATTGGCCCTGTATCGGGGGTTCGCCGATTGCTATTGGCCCCGTCGCTATATCGCAATCAGCAAATCACTGTCGCAACGACCCCGGGTTCTTCTCTTTGGTCATGCCAATCGCTAATCCGCCAATCAGATCTTAACCATTGATCTGCGACCGCTAATCCAACGGCTGACAGTTTGTTTCCGGTGCATAACTTACGCGGGAATTAACTGCTCGAAAAAGCGGTTTCCTCTCTCCTCCGTCGTGCCATGCGTCGGCCAATGTATGGATTCGGGTGGAGCCCGTCCAATACCGCTTACCACCTGAGGCCCGCCCGAAATACCGCTTACGGCCTTCCTTTGGGAATTCAAAAGGTTCACTTGTTTGGTTTATAAATCTGTTGGGTCTGCCGAAGGCCTTTGCGCCTGTTTGAAGTCCTTTCCCTTTGTTTATTGCGATGCGATAAAGAAATGTGAAGCGATGGGTTCTAAGGGTTTTTTATGTTTAAAACACATTTTTCCCTTAAGTCCCAATCATATAAGAATTTGCCTCCTTTTCAAAGGACAAAGGCAAACTTTTTTTTGCAATAAATTCTTCATCCAAAGTTCATTTTAGCCCATACAAGTTGCAGTAGATTCAAAATGAAAAGATCTACGCAATGGGGCTATTTCCAAGAGCACCATTGGACTTTCATTTTCCTCTGTGAGGAACACTTTAGACTTAGAAGTCTATTCTAGATCCATTTTGGATCACACCTTCCCACTAAAAGAAATTTTGGTCTCCAAAAGACTGACATACTGATCTGAACAGTAAATGAGAGTAACACACCCTCTTCTTTCAGCCTCCATACACTTGCCTTGCATAGTGCCTTTGAACCAAAGCTTCTGACCACTCTCCTTCCTAGATGTGCTCGTCCTCCTGGGAAAAACTGGTTTCCTCCTTGACTTCATGCAGAACTCCTGCTGAGATGGTCACAGAAGGTAGTTTGAACTTCTCTATCTTGATCATTGATCCAAGGTAGCTCAAACAAATGTGAAGTTGATCTGCTTCACAAAATTCTCATTTGCACCTGTTTGACAAGCTGTCAACAACAACTGTTAACAACAACAGAAATACAGACAACAACTGGATGGCCTAAACTCCTGCTTCAACAAAAGAAATAGATTTTCACATCTTGTGAACACCTCCATGTCTTAAATTTGCATACAAATGATGGACTAGATAACAAGCCCACAAAAATGCCTTTAAAACAAATGGCCCTTCAAGTCAAGCATGTAGAAAAAGACTATTAGGACTCTTTTTCAAAAGATGAAACACTTCATCATTATCTCCATCTTGGAGACCAAGTTAACTTCTCCCAAGTCAACATTACATGCATGTTACAACAAAACAATCAACCCTTCAAGTTAATTACACATACATGTTCAAATACAAGGAAATCATCAACATCCCTGTGTTCATGCACATCAAGCTTATGCATGCATTTCATCGTTCAACTTTCGCTTAAAAACATTGTACTTTTGAAGCTGAAATGAAATATAATGTTGCAACAACAAAGTGAGTCTCCTACTCAACTTTTCCATTCACCTTCTTGGTAAAATCCTACAATCTTGCATTCCATTAACGAAAAAATGCAAATAGATGCAAAAAGACATGAAATCTTAATTGGATAAGAACTCTAACCATTTCTTACCAATCCCTTTCAAAGGTACTATCTTTGTTTGCACATCAGCATCAACGTGTGAATCATCCTGAAACACATCATTCATGGAAACTTTCTTTCCATTTCTGCCATCTTCTCTTTCCACTTTCTTCAGCTTTTTTGGAAGCATTATTGGATTCAGAGTCCAACATTTTGCAGCAAGATGCCCTTGCTTATGGCAGTAAGTGCACTACATGTGCATCCTTTTGACAGCATGACTTGCCTTGCCTAATGGACCTTTGGCTTCTTGCTTCCTTTCCTTCAAAATTTTCCTGTATGTGGCCATTCTCTTCCAACATCTAGAAAAATTATGGTTATCCAAACCACAAAAGGAACAAGCAATTCTTTTCCCATATCTATGTGGAAATTTATGATGCTTAACAAAATCAAAAGGAATATGGTTAGAACCAGATTTTACCTTTCTCTTTCACCTTTACTGCCTTCATGAGGAGGTGAATCAAATGAAGAAGTGGCTCCCTTCGAAATACCATCAATCTCTTCAAGGTTGTTAGAGTTTCCACAACTCTCTGGTTCAAGTGTGTGCTTCTGAACACCTGCATCCTCTTCTTCAAGTTGATACTTGACTAAGGCTTATTTGGCAACAAAGAGCTATGACTCCAACTCATGCATCGTTTTCAGGTTCATATTTGCAATATGAAGTTGCCTCTCCATTTCCTGCAATTTGTCAGAAAGCATCTGATTCTCTCCCTCACAGAATTCAACTACTCTCTAAGTATGTTGCTCTTCCTTCCATTCTCATACATTTCTCTCACCTTGTCCATTATGATGAAAAAGTCTTGCTTCATGTCTTCATCAAGGAATCTTGTGAAGAAAGAAAAATTTGAGGACTCGCTTGTAGAAGTTGTCATTATGCCAATGAACAAAAGACTTCAAACAAGATTAATAAAGAGATTATTCAAGCAACCTTTTGCAACAAACCTCTTGTGCTTCAAGGATTGCCTTGACGTCCTTTGGGATAGAAGAATGCCTTCAACCCTTCTTCCTTCTTGTCCTTCCTGGACTGAGCTATCAATAGCTTTCCCTTCACCTCTGCAAACTCAAACAATAGTCACTCTGCAAACAAGCATACAGTCAACCTCTGACTGTTTAAACACCTTCAGACAAGCAATATTTGCTCTGTCAATCAAGCATCCTGATATAACCTTCTTTCTGGTATAATCAACTTTGATATCATCTTCCTGAAGGTGTGGTTAATCAATCTCAAGCTCTGATACCACCTGATCTGAAAATGGGGCACTAAAGGCTTCTTGTGAGCTTACAATAACCTCTCCCACTTCCAAAGCTTAAATATTCCCAAGATTTATTGATTAACCAATGCATAATTAATAATGTGCTTGAACATAGGTGTATGCTTATATTTGTTTTAAAACCGTTGATGTGTTGTAAGATGATTTTCTTAAACTGATATAAAACATATAACAGTGGAACAATGCAGCAAATAACAAACACATAAGACAAAAATATAATATGGTGTTCACCCAAAACTCTTGGGCTACGTCTCCTTGAGCTTTAGTCAACTCGACTAGGCTCTCTAGGATTATGGCAAAGTCCTTTTACAAGCTCCACGCTCAACTCCACTGTATTACACAGAAACAATGGGCTTAGAACACCATCTCATCCCTAAATCTGAAGCTCTCAGGCTTTTTGGCTTTAGCTCTAGCTCTGGCTCTGGCTCTAGCTTTGGCTCTGGCACTTGGCTTTGGCTCATGGCTCTGGCTCTGGCTTTTGCTCTGGCTCTTGGCTCTCGACTCTAGCTTCTCTGAGCTCTCGCTCTCAGCCTCTGCATGCCTTTGTAATTCGCCTGACCTCCAAGCGATTCTTCAGCAACCTTTCAGTGACCTCTTTCAAACAAGCAACTCCCTTGGCAACCTTTAGCTCCCTTCAGCACTTGTGCTCTCTGTGTTTTTATCATGCATCGGTTACAGTCCTCCATCATTGAAGAACCCGACTGTTTCCTCACAAGAATTCGTTTACAAATGGAAAAGAACAGGCGGGCAAGGAAACCCAATTGTTTTGCCTTCCTCTAGCCGTGTCAGCCAAATAACGGAAATACACAGGAAACGCACGCAAAACACATCATGGGCCTTTAGCCTGGACTTCAAATATTATGGAATCGGCCCTATAAACCTATCGGGTCCATCCAAATATCACTTATCGCTATCGCTTAGGCGGGAGGTCTAAAAACCTCAATACATAGGAAATACAAAGAAATCTCGTAAATTTGGACTTCAAAAGTTATGAAATCACGCTTATAATCCCCATCGGGTCTACCTTTGGTCACCATATCGCATCGCATTGTCACATGGTCAAAAACCCATTTACACGGGAAATACAAAGAAAACCCGAAATTCCGGATTTCAAATATTATGAAATCGCGTCCATAATTCGTATCGGGTCCGCCTTTTTATCGGCATATCACAAGTCACAATCGCAATGTGCATTGGCCCTATATCCGGGGTTCGTTGAGTACCGATCGGCTATATCGTCGATCGCTATCGGCCTCATCACTGTATCGCAATCAGCATATCGTTGTCGCAACGGCCCCGGGGTCTTCTCTTTGATCACACCGATCGCTGATCCGCCAATCAGACCCTGACTGTTGATCCGTGACCGCTAATCCAATGACTGATAGTTCATTTCGGGCATGTAACTTGCGCGGCGATTAATCGCTCGAAAAAGCAGTTTCCTCTCTCCTCCACCGTGCCACACGTCGGCCAATGTATGGATTTGAGCGGAGCCCAATATCGCTTACCGCCTGAGGCCCGCCCGAAATACCGCTTACGGACTTCCTTTCGGAATTCAAAAGGTTTTCTTGTTTGGTTTATAAATCCGTCGGATCCGCCAAAGGCCTTTGCGCCTCTTTTAAGTCCTTTCCCTTTGTTTATTGCGATGCGATAAAGAAACGTGATGCGATGGGTTCTAAGGGTTTTTTATGTTTAAAACACATTTTTTCCTTAAGTGCCATTTATGTAAGAATTTGCCTCCTTTTCAAGAGACAAAGGAAAACTTGTTTTTTCGATAACTTCTTCATCTGAAGTCCATTTTAGCCCATTCAGGTTGCAGTAGATTCAGAATTAAAAGATCTACACAATGGGGCTATTTCCAAGAGCATCCTTGGACTTTAATTTTCCTCTGTGAGGAACACTTTAGACTTAGAAGTCTACTCTAGATCAATTTTGGATCACTCATGCACCCTCTTATTGCCATTTTTCATTGCAAATAATGTAGTTAAAAAATTAGAAATTAAAATGAGGTGGTTTTTATTATTTGCGTATGGGGGTTTAATGCCAACTTTTTATTTTTTTGGTGCCCTTGGTTTGAATTTTTTACGTTTTCCATTAATCCACTACAAATATGCCAAAGCCCTTGGACCCATTTTGGGAGTATGGGGAACGTAATGGTGGGACAAATAAGGCATCTCTATCATGAAAATTGTGTGGGGCCAAGATGTCAGGATGGATTACATTATTGATATACCATCTAGCTAGACTCCCTGTACATGATGTTGGGCTTTATACGGTTTCTACAATGGAGCTTATAAAAAATTCTTTTGATGCAATTGATGAAAAAGACAGAAAGAAAGAAGAGGTTGAAAGTAACAAGGCTAAATGTGCAAGTAGATCTTTCAGGATATCTTCCTTCGAGTTTGAGGCTAAGGATAGTGGGTGGGGCTCCATAGTGTCACTTGCTAATGTTACTGGGAGTGGGAAGTCATCCTTTTTTGCTCCACAAACTGGACATGGAGCATAACCTTCCATAAAATTAGTTGTTAAAAAAAGGAGAAGCAAGAATAAGATAGAGTTATTAGGAGGTGTCTTTTTTGGAGTGACTTACCTCTCTGCATCACCAAAAACAATCCATTTTGGCAGCCAATGTGTGATGTTATTGCTATTGTGGGCCCATGCTAAAAAATTGCTACATATAAGGAGTTGTTGGGGCTAATCCTTCAAGAAAAAAAGAAAGACATCAACTCTTGATTGGCATAGTTGAAGAAAACATGAGAGGTGTCTAGATGCACATTGATGTTTTATGGTTGGACAAATAAGAAGTGTAGGACCCTTCTAAATTTCTTGGTACATTGTGCTAAAGGTACCATGTTTATTAAACTAATGGATGCATCAACACATATAAAAGATGCACCATTGATATGTGAGTTCCTAGATGGGTTTGAGCAGGAGATTGGTGTGCAAAATGTGGTGCAAGTCATAACAGATAATGCAACTAATTATGTGGTTTCTGGCAAGATGCTTATGGAGATGCACTACACATTGTTCTAGACTCCATGCGCAACACATTGTATAATTTTCTACTTGAGGATATGGGGAAACTCTTCTTCATCAAGGAGGTAATTGATATGGCTAGGAGAATCCCCAAGCTTATATATAACCATGCTTTTGTTCTTAGCCTTGTGAGGAGATACACTAGAAATAGGGAGTTGTGACATCCTGCAATCACATGTTTTACCACCAACTTAATTACTCTTCAATCTTTGCTTTGATGCCAGTTTGAGTTGAAGAAAATGTTTGTTTCTTATGAGTGGCATGATTGTAGATATAGCAGGAGACAGGATGGGAGAGCCATTGTGAAAATGGTGTCCACTGATACATTTTGGAAAGGAGTAGAAGAAGTGTGCTCAGTTAGTGAACCTATAGTAAAGGATCTAAGATTGGTAGATGGGGAGAAGCTTGCAATGGCTTATTTGTATGAGGTCATGGATAGGGCCAATGAGGCCATTCATGCTTATTATGCAAACAAGGGTTCCACTGGACTTAATAGACAAATGATGTTATGGGGTGTGATTAATAGTCGGTGGACAAGGATACTTCATCAACCCATTCATGTAGCAGCAATCTTCCTCAACCTTGCATTTTCATACAAACGTGGCTTTCGTTTTGATAATGAGGTGACAGAGGGGTTCCATTCTTGTATTCATAGGATGGTTCCTAATCCCGAGCTTCACAACAAAATAAATCGTGAGATATAGTTTTATCGGGATGGCCTATTTGGATTTGATGATGCTATTCGAGAAAGGACCCTCTTCATGCCATGTAAGTGACAAGTCATGACTCGTTAGAATTTTCAATTTACTGATTTATAATTCTATATTTTTTAAATTCAATTATGTTTTATTTGAAAGTTTAATTATGTTTCAAGTTTTTAACTTTTTTTTCTCTATTTTGTTGTAGATATTTGGTGGTGAAGCTAAGGTGCAAGGACACCAAATTTGCAAAAATTGGCCATAAGAATCATGAGTCAAACCTATAGCTCTTAAGGGCGTGAGTGCAATTGGAGTGTATTTGATAAAATACGCTCAAAGAAGTGCAATAGGTGTAAATTTGAGCTTCGGCCTTCAATTGAAAAATTACATTTATTGTAATTTTAATTTATGACCCTCAAGTGTCAAGACTCATTAGTTTTTTTGGCAGTCTTAGTTGGAGTTTTCACTCCTCAATGATTTGGTATATGTGCATTCCAATCTCCAACTTCAAGTGAAGCAAATAGAAAAGTCAATGAATCCATATGCCATTTCCTTGGACAATATTGATGTATTGTCTTAGTGGAGGGTGGAGTCTGAGGTGCACATCATGGAGGAGTTACCTACATGGTTAGAAGAGAAACCATTAGTGCATGGGCATCAAGAGGAGGAGGAGACTGTGGGAGCATCAACGTTAACACAATCTTCTACAGATATAATAGAGCACAAATCCATACCCAATTGTCATTATTTGACATTAGGTGTAGGGTCATGTCCTTATACTACTAGGGGTGGGCCTAGAAAACAACCCATCATGTTTTCTTGTAAAAGGGGGAGAAGGAACTGATCTTAGATAGCTAGCTAATAGTTTTATTTGTTTTGCTAAATGTAAATCATGATGATGAGATACTTTTATATATGTGATGTTATTTTTTATTGGTTCTCCACATTTGAGTCCCTAATTGGACAATTATTGGGGATCAACATGATTTGGTATTACCTTTGATGTATCATTTTTCTTTTACATCCACTACATCATATATATCAATGATTTCTTCATATTTATGTTCCACTGTGTTTATTTCATGTTGTTATTGCTTTATATGTATAAAAATATGAATATATTATGCATTTTTTTATGTTTGTCGATATTTCCGATATTTTTGTCGTTATTTCTGAAAACATGTTTTTAGGACCCTCGCTAATATTTTGTCGATACCGATATTATCAACATTGATTTTTTAATTAAGATTTGGAATGTAGAATTATCCATTTTGTTCTTGTTTGATTTACATTTATATGAAGAATAAAAAGAGGATTTCGTTATACTATTAGAACTAAAAATGAGATATTATGTCATATTTTATTCTTGTGTGTCAAGATTTTAAATCTCAAATTAGGAGGATGAAATTTATATCATAAAGTTACAACTCAGCTTTAGTAAAGGAACGTTGAAGGTAGTACAAACAAAAGTAGACTATGTATACGAATAGAATCGCATATTATTAAAAACTATAACTATAAATTGTATATAGAATGAAAAACTGTACAAAGGGAAATGCAAGAGAAAGTGAGTATTAATATTCATTAAGTAGGAAAGTAAATCCTGAAAAAAAGGAGAATTTTACTCCTTTAACCGTTCGAATACTTGGAGAAAAGAAAAGTGATTATGGTGACTTCCATTATATATAAATCTACAATCATTTTCAACCAAAGAGGAAGCTCTCATTGTCACTACAAAGGAAAATACCTTCTAGCATACGTTATAACAAAGGTTTTTAGTATTATAAAATTGTCAAAAAAAAATCACTAAAACATCTGTTTGTGATAGCAGATGTTTTAATGGAGGATTAAACAAAACTTCATCACAACTGGAAAAATTAGGGCGGCTAGAGGTTTTAGCATGTTTTTTTTGCAGTGCACTTAATGGAAAAAGTAGCACCGATGAGATACATATATAAAAGTATCGGGCGGAATACATAACTAAAAGCATCGAGCCATTGAATGCAAAGAACACTGGTGCATAATATATACAACACTAGTTCTAATATATAAAAAATCCATGGGGCGTTCTTGTAAGGAACGGCACCTAGGCATGAAAAAAAAAATCTTTGTGCCAATGTTTTTTTCTAAACTTGCAACACTGATGCATATCGTTTGTACAAATTCCCTTGTGCATTTGTTATACAAAAGGACCAATGTTGTTAGTTTTCATAGTGCACCAAGCTGGAAATAATATTTTGTAGGATTGGGGCTTTAGTTCTTTGAAAGCACTGGTGCGTTAAGAATTACAATGGACCAGGGCATTAAACTCAAATAACATTGGTGCTTTAAGCACTAAACGCACTTGTGTTGTCGTTTTCTGAAAAAGCAACGGCCATGCAAGATGTTTTCACGGTGCTTTTATATAACATAACACGCTGGGGCACTTTTATGTTATAGATGCACTAGTTTTTGTATGAGATTTTCCATTTTTTGGAAACATTGACCTGTGACAATGCAATTATTGTAAAATTTTAAATCCATTATTCATAAAAAAAATTGACTTATATCTTATAATGATATTCATATAAATTAAAATTTGATTAGTGCATTTGTATATGATGTTTGGATTGATTTGTTATATTATCATATTTTGTGTCTCTTCATTATAATATTTAATCATCCATAAATTTAATCAGTGGTGTAACATTCCATAGCAACATTGAATACCACAACAAAATAAATTAAAATGTATTTGATTATTTATCAATAAGAGGCTCTTTTTCATACAAAACAGGATTGTTATTGGTAACCCTTTTTCTTTCAATTGGGACACTATGTCCATTACATGAAACAAAATTTCTGATTTTCATAGACAATTATTTCAAAAAATACAACATGTTGCATTGATATCCAAATAGATCATCATTCTTCATTGGAATTGTTGTCAGTGTTTGAGCTAATTCTATGAATTGGGTTATTTGGAGGAATGTTTTGTTGATTGTATCGATCATTTTCGTCTTCTTCGTGTTCCATCTGCAAACATAAAAATAAAGTGTAATGAGTATATCTACATTGGTGAGAATAATGAAAATTGAAATAAATAATATACAACAATGTAAATTAAGTAGCAAAGTACCATAGCAAGAAGTGACTCATAAATTGTGCACATAGTTTCAAAACCAAGTCTCATGCCTCGTTGCAATAAGTCTTCTACTAGCATAGTTCCATACTTTCTTTCCTGCATGTTTTAACCCTAATATAAATCATAGATTTAATGTCAAGGTTTTTTTTCCTGTTAATTATAAACTTAGAGGCGTAAAACAACATAGATACTTACAAATTCCAAAATTAATTTTTGATATGCCAACATATACTCATAACCCTTATTTAACCCAATGTCAATCAATCCTTTTGATGGCTCTTCTTTGTATGTTAGCACCTATTTGAAGACACTCAAGGATGGTTGTTGTAAAACAACTTAAAATATACAAAATGAAACCTTAAGTTGTTATAAGGAAATATTAACAATTACTCACAAAATTTGAAGTCAACCCCTTTCTTCCTTGTCCTGTTCTATGTGCTGAATGAGTTCCAACTTGTTTTATTTTTTGCAAGAAAATACTTGAAAATTAATATTTAATGATAGATTATTTTTTATATGTACAAAGTCAATCATGATTACATACATTTGAAGCATGTTGTTGTTGAGATGGATCCTCTTATGATACAATTATGTCCATTTCTTTGACCATCTCTTTATACATTTTTTTGGACATCCCTACTGGTATGTTTTGCATATCAGCGCGTTGATCATTTGGGATTTCATAATCTTCCTAAAAAAAGTAATAAACTATTTTTATAAACATATATGAGAACTAAATATAACAAAATTGATATTAATAAATAAATGGCTTGTAATAATATATACATATAATTCTAGAAAATCATTTTATATAATTAGAAATATTACCTTTTGAATGATTCTTTTTTGTTGTTGTATGTTTTTTCTATTGCAAGTCAGACATGTTTCATTCACCATTGTTGTGGAAACGCTTCTTGTAGTTTAGATATATTTTGTCTCTTAGAATCATTGGATTGGTTTTTGTATTGTAAGTGAAAACTATGTCTATACATTCGTTTCACTAGATCCCTCGTAGTTTTGAAAAAAAGATTCTCCCTTTGATTAATCTCAAGCACCTCTTCAAATGAGTTAAGGACCAATTCATCGTCATTTACATGCTCTATAATTTTTCTTTTCTTAGAAAGACATTGATCTTTTCCTTCATTGTTTCTCCCTGTAGAACATTAAATATATATATGAATTAATGGATTGTTTGAAACATGTTATCTAATATTCTTACGAATATTATTAAAAAAAATAAAAAATCATATTGAATAGTTTTTTTTCCATTCACCTGATTAATCATTCTGCAAATTTTCTATTAGATTTTTACGTTCTTCTGCACTTAAATTAGAAATAATCTTGTCAACCTTGTTCATCTTGTGGCTCTACATGACACACACTAACTAATACATATTAGTTAAACTTACATATAGTTCAAATGTATTAATTTTGTAAAGAATTTACAAAGAACTTGATTTTTTTTTCTATCATTATGTTGATCAGTACTTTTGTTCAACAACATTATGGAGAATTATTATTTTTTAAATAATTTTAAATTATTATGGCAGGATTTGTAACGATAATTACACCGAAATGATTTAATGGTGTTATTTGGAAGAGGCGCATTGGTGAATTATATTACATTAGGAGCAACGATTAACATATTGGACAGAATAGAGAGTGTTATAATATATCAGTGCAGTGTATTACACAGGGAGCATCAGTGCATTGTATTACAGAGGGCGCATGCAGAACATATAGCCATTTAAAAAAGAACAGAGAGGGCCGACAGGTTTTGGACCTAATTCAATAATTGATTCCCCTACTTTACATTTCAAACGCCCTATATATAGTAAAAACATAAACCTATTAAACCTAAAATTCCTAAATTGAAAATGCTTAATTTTGAAGTGGTAGAGGAAGTTAAACCCTAAAGTAAAATTTTGAGGAAGAAGCAAGGGTTTAAGATAAGTATTGAATTGTTTTGTTTTCGTATGAATTTTAATTAAATTTAAATAGGAAAGATGACCATAAAAAAATTTTACTAGTAAAATCTATAGTAAATTATTTATTATATAGGGTCTTTTTTTTGTTTTTTGAATTATGAATAAATCTAACAGAATTTGTAAAATAATTTAACAAAAAATTAAGATTTTTGCTATCCAAGGTTTTGAGTGAATCATCATAATATTCAACTTCTTATCTTTCGACGAAAACCAAAATATTTTGCAACTCCATAGTTCTCCCAATATGTTTTTCTTTCAAATGATCTCTCTTTTAATTAAACCCTAGCATAAATTGTAAAAAAAAAATATTAGTAAAATAAACATAAAATTTAATTTTTTTTATTATGCAGGTTTTTGAGTGAACCACCATATCTTTCAGCTTCTAATATTCTGAATAGTTCCGATTCTCCAAAGTATTATGTTATTGCACAGTGCTCCTGGTATGTTTCTCTTGCAAATCACTTACTTGAAATTTTAGGTAAAAAATGAAAGGGTGAATAAATTTTCACTATTTAAAAGACTATGAAATTAAACATTGAAAAATCAACTGCTGCTCGCTTTTTATATTTAAAAATGAAAAAACAAATCGCATTTTTTCTCCAATTTTTTTGCACATCGGTGTGTTTATAAAAAAAGTGCATCAACATTGCCGGGGTGCCAAATTTTTTCAACGCACCAACATTTTTTTTTTATTTTCAAAATCCCGAAATGGTGCGATTAATTTTTTTAACACAACGACGTGGTTTTTATTTACAAGCATCGTTCTCTAATTCTTATAAGAGCACTGAGTTGATTGAATTCATTTTGTATTTTTTTAAATCGAGAAACAAGTGTGTAGCGATGCTATTTTGTTTTAAATGCATCAGCTCGTTTTTGTAGAAGAGCATTGATATGGTACCATATTTTTTCTTCTGAAATGTCAGAAACCGATGCGAGTATTATTTGAATGCCTTAGTGATGTTAAATTTTTAAACACATAGGTGCACTTTGTTCTGATAAGTGTACTAGTTGGGTTTAAAAACACATCTGAAATTTTAATTTCACATGAAATGGCATATTAATCTCAAATTATTCTTCAGGATGCATCCACATGAATTAAAGTAGTTCATAGTATACATTTTTCGCTTTAAGTCACTTTATTCTTGAAAAATGGTTTGAAAACTATATTGAAATTCATATTGTGGTTATATGGATGTTGACATTAATTTTAGATATGCACAAAAAAAAATATTTCTGATTTTTCTCAAATGCAAAGACAAAATATCAATAATATCAAATGGTCAATTCTTCAAATTCCAGCTCCTTCCATATTGTTGATCAAATTCTGTCACGAAATTCTCCCTTACCATCTCAATCAAGTTCAGATTTTATTTATATTTCGATTATTTAATTGATTTTTTTAATCCATGTCAATTTGAATAAAAATGTATCAAAATTTGCAAGAAGATTCATAATCGAGTTTAGATGCAGAAAATATTCCTCCATTTCAAAAACGTCGGAAGATCTTATCAGGAGAAACATATCAAAAGTAGTTGGTAGATGAAAATGGACAACCTCTTCACCTTCCCAATTGGAACATGGCATCTTCCAGCTGCAATCCTGGATCAATGATGGTAATAATTGTTCGGTATAATGTAATTCAACAAACCAGTTTCATACACTGGCTTACTAATATCATAGATATTGTACTAATGCCATTCAATTTTTTTGAAATTAGGATTCTAGTGATAATGAGCGAACCACCTACCATCTTCTAGAGCACCCCACTACAATGTCAACTCAAGAGAAGGCTGAATTAAGAGAAAGAATCAGAGAGGAAGCATACAAGGAATGGTTGAATCAAGTCCAAATTCACCAATTAGGAATGACTACAACAATAATAGTTCTTCATCACAAGTTGGAAATGGAGGCAATCAAATGGAATTTGACATGGATGATTAACTACAAGATACAACTGCCATGGAGGCAATGTTGTTAGAAGAATTCCAGAATGATAATCTAGGTAATGATGTTCATATCAATGATACCTTATTCGAAAGACTGAAATATGCTTCCACCACCCCTCTCTTTGGACCTTGCGGCAACTCAAAGTCTACTCAATTGGGGACAATGGTGTTGTTATACAACGTGAAAGAAACACTTGGCATGTCGAATGCATGTTTCTCAGAAATACTGAGGTAATTGACATGCATGATCAAGCAGGTTCCTTATATTTTATCACACAATCAATATTAAAATTGGTTGATTTTATGAATGTTAAATATTGACATTGTACAACTATATTCCCCACCAACTACGGGATATTCAAAGATAAGGTTCTTTCGAGTGATAATGTCTTGTTGGGTGGTTGCGAAGAGTCAAAGAAGTTGTTGAAAATGTTGGGTGTGGAGTACATATCATATCATGCATGTCTGAATGATTGTATTCTGTACAGAAGAGAATATGCAAACAAAGAGATATGTTTGAAATGTGGGCATGACAGGTACTGTAATTCAAAAAAATGGGTAAATCACATGGTCCTCATAAGATATTGAGGCACATGCATATAATCCCAAGGATTCAAAGATTCTTTCGTTGCAAAGAATTAACTATGTTGTAGGGATGGCATGCCTCACACATTAATGAGTTAGGAGTTATGTGAATCCCAACACATTCAATAACCATGAAGCATATAGAGGATACATGGCCTGAAAAATTCAAGGATAAAGTATGAAGTCTACGACTTAGCATAACCATGGATGGCGGCAACCCATATTCCCTCCAAAACACCAACTATTATGTTTGACTTGTAGTAGTGATCAATAACAATATCCCCCCATTGTTTTTCAGGAAGAATTAACATCTTATGTTGGCTCTCGTAGTCTTTGGTAGAAGACAAGTGAAGAATACAGATGTCTACTTACAAACATTGGTAGATTAATTGGATGAATTATGGGAAGGGATACACATTGTGTACGATGCATCAAGGCCCATCACAACAGAGAGAATTTTTACGTTGTATGGCACAAGTGCTTACACCATACATGATTATCCAGGCTTAGGAGTTTTCTCTAGTAAATTACATTCTTATTGATTTTTTTATTAACAATATGTTTTTCACATATTAATTCAATTCATTGCAATTGTTTGGATCTTCATGGTCGCTAACGTGTCGGTCTATATACAATAATTTTGTAGGTATTGTAACAAAAGGGTATCATGGATGTAAATGTCATGGACCTTCTCTGAACACTAGGTGGTCTGACCACCTATGAAAGCTAGTGTATAACTGCTCTAGGGTATTCCTCCAAGAAGAACACCCTTACAAAAGAGAAACATCTGCATTAATTGGTAAACCAGAGAGAACCCAAAGGCTTGAAATAATGACACCAGTTGAATGACTTACAGAATATGAGAGAGAGAAGGTGCCTATGTTTGATGATCCAGAGTTCTTCGACACCTATGTTGAGAAATTTCCTATTGGGATGAAAAGGAAATATTTCTTTTATGAGCTCCCATATTGGGAGAATATCAAGATTTCCCACTTATTAGATCCCATGCATATATTTAAAATGTTTCATTTTCTTTATGGAGGCACATATCATCGAAATAAAGTGACACGTTAGTTGTTAGGAAAGATCTTATTTCTTCAAAAACTAAAAAGAAACATTGGCCAAGACAAGAAACTAGAGGAGAAGTCAGCTCCCCTTGGTATTTCAAAGAAGGTGATGTCCCATGCATTTTAACGAAACATGATCTTTCTTTTGCAAAGGAAGTTATAATGAGTGTGAGGGTGCCTTATTTATATGGGTATTCACTACGACATTGATTCATTATGGAAGACCATTTGTCAAGGTTGAAATCGCATGACCATTTGAAACTTCTAAGAGTACATATGTCAAAAACATGATTTTATTATTATTATTTATTTTTATGTAATGGGATATTTTATAATTAATTTTTGTATAATGTACTATTTACTGTGAAGTGTCATTATCCTTTGCTTGTGCGTGGGTGTGTGAACTATGACTTCCCCCAAGAACTACGACGTGCCATATTTAAATTACTTGCATTTGTACGTTGGATCACATCAAAGGAGATTCATATGGCTAGCATTCCATCGTGTCATTAAGAGATAGTTGAGATTGTTTGTATGTTTGAGAAGGAGTTGCCGACGAGTTTCATGGACTTGTAGGTTCATATTCTAATTCACCTAGTAGATGAGGTTGAATTAGTTGGGGTTGTTTCCTGTCATTGGATGTTCTTCTAAGAGAGGTACATGAAGAAATTGAAAGGTTTTGTTCGACAAATAGAAAAACCCAAGGGGTCTATGGAGGAGGGGTATATATCTTATGAGTATTTCTATTATTCCACTGAGTACATCAAGTAGATCAAGAACACACCAAGTTTGGCGATTTGGGACGACGAAAGGGACGAAGAAAAAGGAGAAGGGGAGATTCTCAAAACAAATGGAAAGAGGTGCATGATAAATAGTAATTGCAGGCTTATCATTTTTCAAATTACTACATAGTAACGAGTCACAATGAACTTCATATTAATGCATGTTTTGATCTCACATGTACTATATATATGTTGGTTTTATTTGATCATTAGAGAATTCAGAAATTGAAGCCATTAACAAATTCATTCTTTACCATATGGAAGCAACACAACCATGAGAGGAGGACATGGGACAATGACAAGAAATGATTCTAATGGTTGAATGGTAGATGTGTGCCTTATCCTGATCATTTAAAAGAAAATATGCCAATGACATGCTATAACAATTGGATTACTGATCAAGTCAAAGATAAATACAGTGCATTTGGTCATTACCTGCATGCTAAAGAGGATGTGGTAAACATAGGGATTGGGTGCAGCAATTCAGTAATTATACTCTTTCTATACAATTTTAACTTCATACTGCACCTTTCAATTGTAACATCTATATATATTTTATATTTTTAATTATGTTCGGGTTATTAGACATATGACATTGTGATTTTTTTCACTTTTTTATAGGTGCATTTGTTCCCATCTATGTGGGCATATGGACATCATTTTTGCACGGAGGATATTGATGATGAATGCATGACACAAGACTCTGGAGTGGAAATCGATTTCGACCAATATAGTCAAGTGGACTTCTCTTCATTCCAATGTGTCATTTAGGTGTAAGTGGTGGGACACCTTTGATCAGAATAATATAAAGGAAGATCACGATAGTGGGTTGATATCTATCAACTCTAGAAAGATGTGGCATGAAGCTAGGGAGCCTTATGTTTTCCCAAAACACTGTAGCCAGGTGGATTTTTACCCAGATGTGTTGGATATGGATTGGTGGTTATTATTAAGACACAACCCTAGATCAAAACATATTTTTGAGAACAACAATGTTATCATGCCAAGTAAGGAAGATAATCAAGGTAATGACAATGGAAAGCGATATATATGTGCTTGTGTTATTTCATCATTTATACTATTTTTGTATGTTTTTGTTCTCATTATTTCACTATTTATAATGTTTTTTTATTTGTCTTGCTAACATTTTACAATATAATTGGTAAGATTAACAAATTTTTTTATTAAATGAAAAATGTATTTATTAATATGGAAACATAACTTTCAATTTAGAAAAAAATCATCGGTGTACCCAAAACATAGTCATGCACTAGATTTGGTGTGGTTCAAAACATAACCGCACCGGAATTACTACACAAATACCTTTGACACACCGTTGTTAGCTCACAAATTTAAATTTTCATAGCGATGCGTCACACTTACGCACCGATGTGCACGTATAACATTTAGCACCGATACGGAAAGTTCACGTTATCGAATGCACTGGGTTATAACTATATATTTAAATATTATTTGTGTGGTTTGTTTGATAAATATGATAGCACTGGTGTGAGAAGAACATATCAAGCGCACTGAATTTGTGATGGTGATTAAGGGGAATTTGTTTTACTTTCAAATAGACTTGGAGATGTATTTTTATTTCCTATTTAGATTATGTGAAATAAATATCTAATTTTTTTATGTTTTTATAACTAAATTATTTAAAGTAGACATGTTTTTATCATTATGAACATGATGTAATATTAGCTAGGAGAAATGTGAAAAACATGAAATTCAATGACTATCTCGTAATAATATTTTTTGAGATGTTCATTAAGAAATAATTAAATATATTACTTTTCAAAAGTTTAAATCTAATATATTGTCACTTTTGTACTATTTAACTCATTTTTTTATTAATAGTTAAATTTAAACTAGTACAACAGCAAATAAAGAACCAAATTAGCATCAAAATGTTATATCTTTATTACTAGAAAAAAATTCACTTGCCTCTTTAAGGGAGAACTTCCAATAGAGAAAATCCCCAACTACAAGTAACTTCACATGAAGCCTTGTGTTACATTTCTTTACCCTCATCTTTAGAGAGATAAATTTCTAATTTAAATTGGTAAGAGTTGCTATAAATAATAAATTTAAATTACTTGAAAAGCTCATAAATTTAGTAATAAATTAAATTTTATAAAAATATAATTTTTTAAGTTATATGAAATATAAATTAATTGCGTGGAGAGGTGTTCTACAGCTCAGTATGGGAGATATATTTTAATGTAACGTTACATTTAAAAATACTAAAATAATAATTTAAATTAACAAATTAAAAATAAAAATAACAAAAATATATTTATAACAAAAAAAAATTTACTAGTAAGTAAAATATTTCAATGTTCATATTAAATAACATAATTTTATGGATACTTTATATAGAGAACAGTAAAGTAGTTTAAATCGAAGATTTTCTTATCTTTTCACTTTAGTGAGAAAGATTGAGAGAATTCTTATTCCATTAATAGTTGCTTTCTAATTCAACGTATGAGGGATATTTGTACATTTTCCAATGTTTAATATGGATTTGATATGTAATATTTTAGTAAATATCAATAATTAAAATAATGAAATGTATACATACAGGAAAAAAATTATGAGTGGCCATATTTTAACATTTTAATGTGGAGAACGTGAATTATAAATAAAATATTTCAATGTCAACTGCATATATATTATACCAGCGTAGATCGATCTTAGCTCCAGATCTACCAAGCGCCTAGAGGGATCAAATCTCTTTTCACTCTAAAATATGTTTGCATCTCAAGAGATTTTATCCCTCTCGACGCTTGGTAGATCCAGAGTTAAGATGGATTTAGGTCGCAGGTTATAAAAAATTGTGACTTAACTTTTTTAAATTTAACAATAGATTGAATTTTATAAACAAATATTGAATTAGTTAAATTGTCTTTTTTGAATAATTTATTATTAATAATAATATTGAATGAGTTACACATTTTATTAATTAAATTATTTGTCAGGCCAGGAGGTAACTCCTCAAAAATGAGATTGTATTATTGATTTAGGTTGTCCATTATTATATACAAGAGGGAGTCACTGTTCAGTTTCATCTCCCGATGACTCTCCATTTCCTCTATTATTTATTTACACTTATTTACAGTTGTTCAACCAATCCCTATGATTAGGTGTCAACATTCCCCCCTTAATCTGAAGGGATGTTGGTGAGTCCAAGCATCGTTATGAATCTTTCAAGATTTTCTCTTCGAAGAGCTTTGGTGAAGATGTCTGCAATCTGCTCATTAGTGGAACAATGGCGAAGATGGATTGTTTTTGCCTCAACATGATGTCGAATCAGATGATATTTTGTATTGATGTGCTTTGTTTGATCATGGAACTTTGGGTTCTTGGCCAACTTTATTGCCGAGGTATTGTCAATCATGAGTGGAGTCGATTGTACTTGTTTTACCTGCAAATATTCCAGAATTTTCCTGAGCCACACAATTTCTTTTGTTGCCTCAGCTGCTGCCACATATTCTGCCTCTATTGTGGAATCTGTTGGAACTGATTGTTTGCGTGATCTCCAGGAGATAGCTCCTGATCTAAGACTCATAGCATAACCCAAAGTAGATACCCCAATTTCTTTGTCTCCATCGAAGTCTGAATCAGAGTATCCAATCAAGCTGAAGTCGCCCACCTGTGTATACTTGAGTCCAAAGTCTTGAGTTCCCTTCAAGTACTTTAGAACTCTTTTTGTAGCAGACCAATGTCCCTCACAAGGCTTTTGCATAAACCTGGAGAGGATTCCAACAGCAAACGAAATGTCTGGTCTGGTAGTAGTCAAGTAGTTGAGACTTCCTACAAGCTGTCTATACTTTATTGCATCCTCAAATTCTTTTCCTTCAATGGATGTGAGGTTTAAGTTTTGTTCCACTGGAGTAGTCAAAGGATTGCATTCAGTCATGCCAAACCTGTTCAACAAATCTCCAATGTACTTCTTTTGAGAAAGGAATATGGACTTCGGATGTTTAGTTACTTCAATACCAAGATAGTAATGAACATAGCCCAAATCAGTCATTTCAAAACCTTTCCTCAATTCCTTCTTTATGGATGCAATGTAGCTCTCATTGTTCCCTGTCATCAAAAGATCATCTACATATACCACAAGATATACCACTGTTTTGCCAACCTTCTTGACAAACAAAGTTGCATCATCAAGATCATAATGTTTGAAATTGAGTTTCAGAAGATGCTCAGTTGGTTTTTCATACGAGGCTCGTGGTGCTTGTTTGAGGCCATACAAGGATTTCACAAGTTTTCATACTTTATGTTCATGTCCTTTCACAGCAAATCCTTCAGGCTGGGACATAAAAACATTCTCTTTTAGATATCCATTCAAGAAAACAATTTTTACATCCATTTGATGGACGTTCCATCCGTTCTGAGCTGTTAGGGCAAAGAGTATCCGGATGGTAGCCCATTTTGTTGTGGGGGAAAAAGTCTCATCATAATCGACCCCTTCCTTTTGTGCAAAACCTTTTGCCACAAGCCTGGCTTTGTGCTTGTCAATTGAGCCATCAACTTTGTATTTGTTCTTGTAGACCCACTTGCAGCCAATTGCTTTGGTTCCCAATGGAGGATCAACTAGCTTCCAAGTTCCATTCTTTATCAAGGCATCATACTCCTTTTGCATTGCTTCTTTCCATTCATCATGAGAAACAGCTTCTTTGAAGGAAGTTGGTTCAAAATCTGTAGACAAATTCAATTCACAATCATAAAAAACATCCATATTAACAGGTGAATCAGAGTCATCTACATCACCTCCATTTTGTCGGGTTGAATTTATAGTTCCTATCTTTCCAACCTCATCAGGATGAACACTTTCAAGTGTCTTTGTCAACCACTTTGGGGGACCTTTCTGAGATGGTCCAGGTTGCTCTGTTGATTGAGTTGGGACTGAATCAAGATTGAGTCTCCCAATTCTATCAATCACATCACTCAAAGTATCATCCGTTGTTGGAGTTTCATGCGAGGGAGAGAGTGCTTCAGAAGAAGATTCCATAGGTTGATCTAGTATAGGAATCCCCCCTTCAAGATGTGGAATCTGATTATCAAATTCTTGAAATGATTTTGCATTTGCAAATCTATCAAAGCGATCAAGTTACTGCTCAACAACATTTTTAGTTTTGGATGATTCAAGAAAGATTACATCTCTAGATACAAAAAACTTTTTATTGATGTCATCATAGAGACGATATGCTTTGGAGGTGTTTGAATACCCAGGGAAGATACACTTACGACTTCTTGCACCAAGTTTGTTTCTAAGTACCTTTGGTATCAAGGCATAACAGGTGGAACCAAAGACCCTGAGATGCTTTATCGAAGGAATGTGTCCATACCACATTTCATAAGGAGTCTTGTTCCTAATAGCATTAGATGGACATCTATTCTTTACACATACATCAAATAGAACTGCATCAGCCCAAAACATTAATTTTACATTTTTGAAAATCATCATGGAGCGCACCATATTTAAGATTGTCCTATTCATTCTTTCAGCTACTCTGTTCCGTTGGGGATTATAAGGCACAGTTGTTTGATGTTTGATCCCATGTTGGCGAAGATAGTTTTCAAATTCATTTGAAGTGTATTCTTTTCCATTATCAGTGCGAATAGAGTCAATATGAGAATGTGCATCATTTTCAATCCATGTATGAAAGTTCTTGAATGTTTGCAAAGCATCAGATTTGTTCTTCAATAAATAAACTGAACACATTTTGGTGTAGTCATCAATAAATGTCATTATATATTTATTTCCATTTGTAGAAGGAACAGGCATTGGACCACATAAATCTGAATGAATGAGTTCAAGTTCTCTATGTGCTCTGGAATGTGAATCATGAAAAGATTGTTTGCTATGCTTTCCTAGAATGCAAGCATCACATTGCTTAAGTTTCCTAGGAATTGTAGGCAAACCAGTAACACCATTTTTCTTCAACAAGCAGAGGTTGTCATAGTTTATGTGTCCAAATCTAGCATGCCATAATAAACTTGATGGACATTTACCTTCTTCATAATGAGAATTGTATGAGAAATTTTGTGCACGAGTAGAGGTACCCTGCAGCTTGAGAAGCCTTTCTTCTTCTATCCCCGTCATGACAAGTGAGTGGTCTGATGCTTTTCTCACCTCAATCTTGCCATCAAACATATGAATGGAGTGTCCTTGCTGGCGGATGTGGACCAAGGATAGCATGTTTCTCCTCAACTATGGGAGATATAGAACATGATGCAGAAGAAAGTCTGGAAGACCAAGCAATTTAAGCTTGATTGTGCTAAGCCCTGATGGCTTGAGTTTTGATTTGTCTGCAAAGTATATTGCTCCATCAACATTGTTAGTAAATTATTCAAAAAAAATCTCTTCTAAAAGTCATGTGGCAAGTTGCTCCTGAATCAAGCAACCAATCATTTTTCCAAGAAGCAAGTGAAGCATTAAATAAGTCTTCATTTACTCCAATATTACAGTGTGCCACAACATAGTGAGTGGATTCAAGTGCTTTACCTTTCTCTTTGTCATTAGTTTTACCTTCGGGTTGGTTTCTTTCCTGCTTAATTCTATCCCAAGGAAACTTGCATGTGGATGCATCATGTGATCCATCTCTTTTGCAGCATATGCATAGTAAATCTGATTTTTCTCTTTGAGAGTGTCTACCCCCCTGCCTCTGAGAATTCTTCCTGTTCCTCTTCAACCATGTCTTCCTCTAGAAGAATATTGAGCAAGATTTTTCTCTCTGTGTGCAAGACACACAGCCTCTTCAGAAGACTGAGGAGTTCTATTCTTCCCAAAATCTCTCTCTTTCAACAATTTTTTTTCACAAGGGAGTCAAAGGTAATATCTTTGAGGTTTCCATTTGCTTGCAATGGCTCAAGATAATTTGAGTAAATGGGATAAAGTGCCTTGAGAAAAGCTATCAGAGAAATTTCCAATTCAACATTAGTGACTTTGATATCAAGCATAATATATTTTACTTCTGATGCAAGAGCAAGAGGACCATCATTTTGTAATTCAAGGGTGAACAATTTAATCATGAGTTGAACAACTTCATGTGTAGAGTGTGAGTCATAGAGTTCTTTCAGTTTTTGTAAGGCTTAGACAACATTTGAAAATGGTGAAATATGGCGACTCATCTCTTCATTTACTGATGTTGCAATCAATGCATAAGCCTCGCTGTTCTTATTTTCACAAATGGTGAATTCCTTGTCTGAGGTAGGTTGTTCTGGCTCTTTGTCTCCGTCTCCAACACACACTCATTTCCACAACTCATTAAAAATGAGAGTGTGTTTGATTTTCCGCGACCATTCTAGATAGTTCTCCTTGCTAGTGAGAACCACTCCCACAATAGATATCAATGAATGCATTGCAAAAACAAAAAACTGCTGGTGGCAAAAAAATGTAATTCTGGTGGCTAAAATTGCACTTCTGGTGTAAAAAATGCAATTTGATATTTTAGGACAGATGTATTATATGGGGTAGGGTTATATGGGGGAAGGGAATATATGGGGAGGTATTAATGGGGAAGGGTTATATGGGGAAGGGCATTCGACGTAGGGAGCGTACGTATAAGGAGCGGAGCAATATGGAGGAGCAGTATGGAGTAGCGCTTATGGAGGAGCGCTTATGGAGCATCATTTTTGGAGGAGTGCTTATGGAGCAGTGTTTATGGAGGAGCGCTTATGGAGCAGCGTTTATGGAGCAACGTTTATGTAAAGCAGAGGAAACGCCAGACCGCAGGGCGAAGGAGCGGCGCTTATATGACTAGAGGACCAAGAATGGCAGTGCCAGTATTCGATGGGTGGGAAGATGCAGAATCCCATGACTATTCTCTCGTCTTCACCACAAGGCTCATAATTTCAGGCCAACATTACCTCCACCAACGCCAGAGGGCTCCATCAGGAGAAATCCGAAGGTTTCGAGGTATTTCAGCTGTTGGGGTTTCAATGTCAATCATAGCATGAACCAAAAGAAGTTTAAAGCAGAACCAACTGTTGCCACTAGGGAAAAACGCGGCAGAGCATGAAAGTGGTGGTATAGGAGCCGTAGAGCATGAAAGTGGTATCAATGGATGTTGGGCATGGAATCCCCCCACAATAGGTTTTGGGGCTCAAAGCCCAAGTTTTGGTCAAAGATGTTGTAAAACTCCGCGAATTGCAGGCGTGGAGCGCGAAGTCTACAATTGAGTCATAGGGTTGTCCGCTCTAAGCATTGTATTGTAAATTAGTGTAAAGTCGGCCTACCCATGGTCCACGGACCATGGGATTGTATAAATAGAATGAGGCTCTAAGCTGTAAAGATAGTTAAGAAGTGATGGATAGATGAATAGTGAAGGAATGGTTCGAGCTTAGAATAGAGTTCTTAGTGTCTTTGGTTGTAGTAGTAGGAAGAGGCTCTGTAGCTGAGTGCGCAGAGGCCTAGTAGAGTCTGCAGCTGAGTGCGCAGACCCCTGCAGCTGAGTGCGCAGGGCGGTGTTGAGGTTGTAAGAAAGATTGAAGATTAATAAAAGAGAAGTTGATTCATATTCCTGTGTATTTGTTGTGCATTATCTTCTTTATGGTTGTATTCGGTTATGTATTGCGCGCACTATTGTGATTGATGAATATGCTGTAAAAACCCTAAATCTTACACACACAAGTTAAGTAATTGGTTAAGTTAAGTAATTGGTTAATTAACAAGGATCTTGGGTATTAGATGGGTTGCGCCCCGAGTAGGGCTACGCGGAAGCTGCACCGCAGGTCGTGAAGGGATCACAAGTGCGCGTAGCAACAAGTCAGACCATGGACCTTCAGAAGCCCGTCAAACATGCCTAGGGTGCGGAAACCTGGTTCTAGCACCCTCCCATACTACTTTGGGTGAGACCTCAGTGCGCGCTCCGTGGACTTTTGCCGAAAGGGCCAGTAGTACTGGGATTTGCTTGGCTAAATCACCTCTGAACTTGGGTCAGGCCCCACTAAGCTAACAAATGGGTCTGTTGCCAGGACTTGAACCCGGGTCTCTCTGGTGAGAGTTGAGTATCCTAACCAACTACACTACAATAGATAATTGTCATCTGTTGCATAAGTATACGCAGATGTCCCAGTAGTTGTTTTGTAATTTCTATAGGTCAGTAGGCCATGACGAACGCACCTGCCGAAGCTATGAACTAATTATGGATCAGACTCCTTCCTATAGGGTGCAAGCCGAAACGCGAGCCCTCAACCCAAATGCAGGGATGGCGCGCATTGGGCTTCAGGGGCGCAGTCGGGGTCGAGGTGGGATGGGACCAGGAAGGGGTCGTGGCCACTTAATTTGTTACAATTGTGGAGGGCCAGGGCATTATGCCCGTGATTGTACAAATATGACTAGGATATCATGTTGGTATTGTAGTCAGATCATGAGGCAGAATATTGCCCTTCGCTGATAGCGAAGATGCACGAAAGTGGGTACTCCAGCCTCCTCCAACCTAGAACTTACAAATGATGAAGTCTGAACCACGCGAAGAAGACCCAAATGTAAACATGATGCTCAGGAGTGGTATGACAATGGGAGATGATAAAGGGAAGCAGCCAGAAGAAAGCGCGTGGGTTCGCAAGGCTCCTACAAAGGAACCCAAGTTTGATTTAGAACGCGTGAAGGAGACATTCATGGAAGCTAAGAAGAGCTTCACGAAGTCCTCCACTTCAGGTAGTAAGGATCAACTAGAACCAGGGATGGATCCTTCCATGCTCACTACTTTTATGGAGACATGCATGAAACTGTTGCGCGACAACAAGGCAGTCAAAGGACTACAGGAACTTATCACTAGGTGCGCGGGGTTAGGAGAACCATGCATGGTCTGAAAACTGGGAAAGCATGCATTGCGCACAGGAAGGGAGATGAGGTTGACTACGCAAATAGGCGAGTACGAAATGGATTAGGTAATCCTGGACCTGGGTTTCGACGCGAATTTACTACCAAAGAAAACATGGGAACGCATGGGTAGACCCGTGTTACAGTGGTCCCCTATTCAGTTACGAATGGCAAACCAATAGAAGATTTTGCCCATGGGAAGATTGCAAGGGGTGACAGTTGATATTGAAGGCACGAGCACGGAGGCGGATTTTGAAGTGATAGAGATTGTCGATGATAGCAATCCCTATCCCGTGATACTAAGGATAGAATGGGCTATCGATATGAACGGAGTCATAAATATGAAGAAGCGCAAAATGACCTTTGAGAAAAAGTCACTATGTGTATTAGTACCACTGGATCCAGCCGAAGGAGCATGATACGCTGAACCGGTGCATGTCGACGATCTCAACTGTATCTACAAGATAACTGCATAAGGAGAGGATTGGGTGAATCTGATGGCAGATGGAAGGATTTCATGGCAGCGTGAAAGACCCTGCACTTTAGATTCAAATGAAGAGATAGAGCGATGGAAGAATCCGCTGCACGAAGTAACAACACTGAACTGCAACATGATGATCATGTCATTATATTAAGTAACAATAGAGGTAAGGGAGCTGCCAACATATGATGGATTGTCAGTAGTGGTTGAATTTCTGAGCAGATTCGAAAGTGCAGTACTAGAGCAGCAACGGCTCGATGCGCTAAAGTGGGCACTGCGCGCAACACCCGCACGATGGTGGGGTGTGCATCAAGGAACTTTTGAAGACTGGCGTGGATGCAGAAGGATGATGCACCTACATTTTGGAAAACCCCAGCTTCGAATGAAAACCAATCATATGGGGTGGAACAACTTGTGCGCCCACCTTTCTCGATGGGTACAAACATATGTTGTACAACCAGCACAAGCGCACAGCCTAGAGAATTGGAACAAACCACAACAGCAGGAAGGGTGATGCACATTACCAATTCTCCACGACAAGGCATTTGATAGGGTGCACGGAGTACTGAACAAGGTTTACCAGATGAAACGAATTGATTGGGACCTGCGTGTGCCAGTGATTCGATGGGCCTATAGGACCATGTGCAATAACCTGAGCGCGGAAATGATTCCAAAGCTGTGAAAGAGAGTAGAACCCGAGATTTCTGGAGGGAATACCAAAAGGAATCCACACGTAATAGCCCCCGTAGTGATGACAGTGCATGAAGACCGGGACGAAGAAATTACACAGCTACGCGAGGACAACCATATAAGGATTCGGGAAGCCATTCAACGAGGGAACCTTAGACTTTGTCAACTTGAAGAAGATCGGGTACAATTGAGGAAGAAAAGCATGTTGATGGATGCTGAGATCAAAAGACTGGAAAAAGAGTTCACATAAGCATGTCTCATTCATAAACCAAGGATGACAAGGCGAGATACGAATGATCATACCACTGTGTTAGACGATTGTTGCCAAGAATTTATGACCTACTACCATGGCTCAAACCACACCTTACCAAATGTAGTAACAAGGGGAGCGCACCACATGAGGTAGAACGTGTTACGCTGGTTGTTGCAATGGTAATTGAGGAGTGTCCATGGACTAGCCTGGAAGGTGAATTGGAGTCTCGCACAGGTGGTGCGACCACTTGACTAGTTGTAGGGAGCACAGTCTCAGCGCTTCAGATAGTTGAAAGAGAGCACGAGACTCTAAAAGACTCTATTTGGGAACTGCGCAGTGAGGGAGGTGTGCACAGAATTAGCGTGTTACAAGGTTCGCGCCCACGCACGGGGGGCTATGCTACTGCATAGGTCTGTTAGTGTCGGTCTTGAAAGCCCTCCATCAGTGATCAAAGCTCTTTGCATTTGCATTAGTAGGTGTCTCATCAGTGTCAAATTTTGCATCCCGTTAGGCATGCCATAACCCTGATGGAGGAGCTGGTTTATTTGCACCCCTCTTGGTTTTGCTGGATCAGGTCATATCAGTCATCAAGCTCTTTCAAGCTTGTCTTGTTTTGTCTTAAGGTCAAAGGTCCTAGGTCTAGGGTTTTGGTCATTTATCCCTGCAAGGTCATGTCTTTGAAAGTCCTTGAGTGCCCAGCAAGCCAGAGGGAGGATTGTAAACATGTTTCTTTGATATTTTCATCATGTACAGTTCATTTTTAACCTTGGATTTAAAAACTCTGTTTTTAAAGCCAAGGTCATGTTAAATTTTTGTAAAAAGAATGAAATTCCAAAAAGTCTTCAAAAGGGCAGCAGTAACCCAGGTCCCCTTGCCAAAGTCCCTCAGATGATCTACCTGCAAAAAGAATCAAGTCAAAGCACTCAATGAGTCAAATTCAGGATAAAGGAAACCAAAAATCAGTGTTATAAAGTGTCAAAAGAAAAACATTAGAAAGTGGGTTTGTAAATGAAATTTTTTCAAATGAGACTTATAAAAGCCCAAATTCCCTCCTTTCACTCTCATTGTGCATTCTAACGCTTGCAAGAGAGATAGAGAGAGTGATTGAGAGAAAGGAGCAAAATTACAGCGATTTCGGGCAGCTGAGAAGGGCGCGACCCGTCGAGAGAGGTGCGCGACCTGTTGGGTGGTGCGCGACCCGTCCAGAGCCCTTCTGCAGTTCAAAAAATCAACGTGCGCGACCTGTTGGGAGGGGCGCGACCCGTTGGGCGGCCTGCGCGACCCGTTGAACCGCTTGGCTGCAAACTTCAAGGAAATTTCCCTAATCTTCTTCCAAATCACCGAATTTGCTCGAGGTAGGTGCTCTGAACATGGATTAATTGCTGTTATGAATGGTGGATGTCATGGGCATGCTTTTATGATCAAAATTTTGCAAGTAAAAGGACATTATATGGCTGCAATGTTCATGACCAAATTGTGCTAGGGTTTGTGTTGTTTCAAGTTATTTTTCCCTTGGGTTGGCTTCCCTCCTTTCCCTATCACTCACATTTATATGTTCATCTCTTTTCCCATTTTATCTTATAAATGAAATGCAAATCTTTCCCCATCCCTAGCCATTAAAACTGAAAACCCTACCCCTTTCCCAAAGCATCAAAAAACAGAAATTCAAAATCCTAATTCCCCTCTACCATATGCATGTGCAAAATAACAAAAACTGTTGGTAAACATGTCAGCATGTTTTGTGCATGGTTTCCCTTTTTCCCCTATTAAACATGTATACATATATTCCCATGTTTACTTTCATGCATGTTTTTCCCATATGCAATAATCTTTGCAAATGATTTCCCTATTACAAATATGTGTTCTAATATGCATAATGATTTGCAAAATTTCCCTTGAAATTCCCTGTTATCTTTATATATTCCCATTCCTTGTTAAAAGATCCCTCCCCTAACATTTCCCTCATGTCTTTTTCCCCTTGAAACATCATAGATTTCAGCACTTTTTGCAGGCAGAGACAGCAGTTCAATTTGTCCACTTTTCTCCTAAACCATGTCAGAAACCGAAACTTATGAGCAAAGTGATGACCATTCATCATCTACAGAGGTTGAGGTACAGAGGAGGCCTCGTAAGGGTGGTAAGGGTGGACATCATAAGCGAGAGGAGCCCACCTCTTTGGTAGAATTACAGGCTTGTCCCATGGCAGTGACTTGTTTTCAGTATATGTCTTGTTATGATTTCTGTGAGAGGATTTCCCGGATTCAGCACCATAGAGAGTTGGCCCGCTTGTTTGTTTTACACCTCCATGATGGACATGTCACTCTGGCAGGGGTGAACTTTACATTGACACCCGAGGTGATCTCACAGGCTACAGGGATACCAAATGTGGGTGAGGTGTGGCCTAAGCGCAGGTTGCTAGATTTTGTTCACTTTGAGCCCTATGTTCGGCCACCATTCGTGAGACTTTTGACGGGTGTCTTTCCATTCAGATTTCTCCGGAGCGAGTATGCTCCCATAATGAGGCTTATTATGCATTATTTTACCTGTGAGGGCAGATTTTCACAGGTGTACTCATATCACATTCGCCTTTTGATGCATTTCACCCGAGTGAGGATGATGAACATCCCGGTCTTCTTGTTTCATAACATTCAGAGGATGGTGCCCATGTTGCAGAAGAAGACCCCGGCCCAACAGTACAGGAGCTTATGTCATTATGGTTTGATTCAGCTCATAGTCTCACATCAGTTGACTCAGCAGGGCATCTCATGGGAGGAGTTCATCTCCCGTGAGTTTTTCACAGCACCACCCCAGCCACATCCCGAGGTCATTCATGAGGAGGGTGGACCATCTCAGCAGCCTGATATTCCGGTCACTAGACATGTTGTTTCTTCACCTCAGCTCACATATCAGAAAGGCCCGAGGGCCTTATTTGCAGCCGCTAGGCGAGTACTATCTCCACAGCAGGTGGAAGGGGTCTCGCCTTCATCTTCAGCTCAACGAGTGTTATCTCCACATCAGGTGGAAGGGGCCTCGCTTTCTTCACCAGCACAGGTACTACAGAGGGGCAAAGAGCCCATGATTCATGAGGGTCCGATGATTGATCTTGAGGCCAGTTCTCCTAGCCAAGAGGCGAAGGAGATCATTCAGCATCTCAGGGCTGAAAATGATGTTTTACAGAGGAGACTTGAGGGTGCCCAATGGACTATTACTTACCTGGAGCAGTGGAACAAACAGTTAGAGGAGGAGAAAGCACTTGATGAGCTTTGGAAGATTCGTAGCGACCGAGTCTTGAACCGTAGAAGACCCGGTGATCCATTGCCTGCTGACTGAGAGTCAATGCTCATTCAGGAGAATGCCCACTTGGAGAGGCTATTGGCTAAGGCCAACCAAGAGAAAAAGTTGTTGAGAAACATGAGGAATCACTATTGGGCAAGGATGCATGTATGCAAGGCCAAAATGAAAATGTTCCAAAGGAGGTTGTCCGAGGCTCTTAGGCAGAAGAAAAGGACCAATCCACTCTGTATCTTGGCTGAGGCTTCACTCAAGGATCATGGCACTCATTAGCCTAGCCACAACTCAAATCCCAAAAAATTCTGAAAATTTTGGGTAATTTTGGCAATTTTTGGAAATTTACAGGTTTTGGCTCCTCAATGGGTCTCACCCCCAGTGAGACCCTTTGTCATGACAGCTCCTTTTTGCAAAAACTCAGCATTTCTAGATTTTTTATGCAAAGTTACATATGCCTATGGATGGACTTGAGTTTTTATGGGGTTTTGGGCCTCCAGAAGGTCAAAATACATGCAAAATTTGACTTTCTGCCCCTTTTTTGAGTTGCAGAAGCAGTCTTGGGAGAATTGCGTTTTGACTGGGCAAATGAACTCCAAATTCAAAAATTCTAGTTGGGTTGGAAAGTAGACTCGCAGACCTTTCCAACAAGCTATCCTGCACCCAATTCTGACACCTGGAAGTGCCCCAAACAGAGCTCCAAAGTGCGCGACCCGTTGAGCAGATTTTGCCAGATTTGACCAGTTCAGCCCAGAAAATGCAGATTTGACTCTTTTCGACTTTCTGAGGTTAATTATGGTCCTCTTGGATGTAATTGTGACACTTTTTGGATACTTTCACTCTTTTTTAACACTTCTAGAAGATTTTTTCATGTAAAGGGTAAAAATTGAATGTATGAACTGGTTTCCAAGTTTATAGAGGCAAGTTGTTTTGACTGCCTATTTTGTAGTGCTTAGTTTAGAAGTGGTTCAAACAGATCCTAGGATAGTGAACTCGACCCATGGAGGCAGGGAAAGACGTTAGATCATCTATATTATGTACTTTCTTGCTCATTTTCATGGTTGGACTCTTGAGGGAGAAGCTATCATTGTATTATTTCACTTGTATCTCTGCAATTTTTGGCTAAGGAAGACCAGGGTTTTGCAGTCATCTTTGGGATTCTTGTGGACTCATGTGTTGATGGTGTGTTTCTTCATGTTCTTGTAAGCTTTGCTATGTGATTCATTTCCTTTCTTTACTGCTGCACATTAAACAAATGAAGTGTTAAAGTATGAATTCATGCTAGCCATGCTCTGCTTTTAAATTTGTTTAATTTCCATGTTTTCTACTATCTAAAGGGAATTCAAAGTCATTGTTTGCTCTCTTTAGCTCCTCATCTTTCATTCTTGATCATCCACCTCAGTTAAAGGCATCAATACTGTTTCCTACCTTGCCCCAAGGAATCCCCTGCAGAAACTGTGTCCAATCCCCGCAACCAAAATTGCAATTCCTCAAATTGCCACCAAAAACCCTAAAAATCCCAAATCAACCTTTTTAATCAGTTTACTAGCCTAATATCAGTGTTACCTTGTTGGTCATCTCATCCCATTGAAGATTTACCGAGATTGACCAGAGAGAGCCTTCTCCTGCCCCGTAGGGCTAGCTACGAGGCTGAATGGTTTGATGTAGCCTTGAGGTTTGCCTTTCTCAGCCTGAGGTGAAATTTCAAGCGCTAACAAGGTCAACTAGGAAGTAACTGTTGATGTCACTGTTCATGATGAGATGTCCAATTTAAGGAAAAAGGGAGCGGGCGGCGGGCTATTAAGACACAAATTAAGAACTAGATTTGGGACAATCTTCTGTCAATGATGCATTAATGACTCAAAAATGGGGGAACAGTCAAATTCAAATTCAAAAATACTATAAAAGTCCCAAGGCTAGCCACGAGACAACACTTGTTTGGTTGAGATTTTAGCTATTACGAAAAGCACAGAGTGTTGAGCGCCAAGCGGAATTGAGCCCCCAAGTTCGCTAACAACCACAGACAGTTCGAACAAGATGACAACTACCAGGAGAGGTGTGGGATTTGTCAAGTACCACCAAAGAAGCCGCGCAGAGCCCTACAATGCAGGTGGAGGATGCGTCGGAAATTCCAAAATCACCCTGGACACCAAGGCCCAAGAAGGATACGCACGCAGCAAGACTAGTCTGCATGTCCCCACAAAATCCGCAGTTTGGTAAACTTTCCATGGAAGACAAGGGCAAGGTTGTCAACCTTGAGATAGATGAGGAGGAGGAGGACCTCTAGGCTTTCGTAGAGGAGATATAGGTGGATGAAGAAATGGACGAAGACATCCAGCTGATGTGCGCTGTAGTAAAACTACCCGAGTATGTCCCTCCACAGAAAGGGAAAGCTAAAGTACCCAAGGATTTGGATGCCGCTAAGAGTGCACTCCAAACCCAGCTCCTCTCAGATGGAATTATGTTTGAAGACTCGGTCCTGGGCCACATTCCCACGATCAAATTTGAATACTAGGACTTCACGGACAACGAAAAGTTCCCACATTTGGAGGCTAACAACCTCATGGAACAGAGCAAGGAGGGGTCAGTTACAGCGCTTGAGCCGCGGAAATGGCTGCACGGTGTGGAGAAGGTTAGGCTACTCCACCTACTATGGATTTCGCACTTTCACCGTGCACCGATCATGATCTTTGTCATTAGGCAGATGCTTTGCCTGGTGCACGATGGGTATTTGTGGCTGGAGGAGCCTATTCCCATCACGGCGGAGCTTATTCACAAGATTTCTCGGCTTCCTTATAAGGGAAGGGACCCTGCAGAGATAGCTGGCAAAAGCGGAGATTTGGCACTCGTAGAGGCCATGAAGAAGAAGTACAAATTGGAAAAGAAGCAGAGAGGCTACGTAATCAGTAGCATTCAAGACAAAGGGGTGCGCATAGCCACCCATATGCTAGTCGGGAAGGTGATGAGAAAATGTTGCGGCAATGAGGTACTAGCGCCAGTTGTCACACTAGAAGAACAATGCACGGAGGGGGTCCAATTCAACTAGGTCGAATTCCTCTATGAAGAATTTCTAACCAACTACAAGGAAGCTCAGGAGCAGGGCAAGACCTTCCACTATGCATGGTTGCTCTTGCCTATCTTATTGGTGATAGGGGAACTGCCTGAGGACAGACAGTTCCCTCCTCTTGAACACGACTTGCCAGAGGCGGAAAAATATGCGTCGCTTTGGGCTACGAAGGATGCCACGTAGATCCACGAGACTAAGATCTTTCTAGGCGCTCATGGAGGCGAGCATCTGGATGTGGATTAACATAAGGTCACGCCCATCCCCCATAGTGTACAACAGTCTGCAGAGCTTTGTAGACTTCAAGGCGGATATGCACAATGTGTATATCAAGGCACGTAAGGATCTGACGCAAACCTAGACCAAGCTTCCTTTCATCGCAACTGACGATGCTATCTTCTCTGTGCTCGAGTCATGGCCTGCTGAATGGTGCACCCCGGATTTGGAAGAGAGGGATAGAACAATAGCACAAAAGCATAAGGATGCAACCAAGTTGCGTGTAACAAAGTTGGCCAAGTAGAGACGCAATGAACAAGCGGCCGCGGAGGTAAGGGCCGCCCGTGAAGCAACAAAGGCAGTCGTAGAACAAGCCAAGGCCGCCGAAAGAGCAGCAAAAGAACAAGCAACAAGGGCCACCACGACATAGGAGGAAAGAGGTCAGGATGTGTCTACAGGACAAGGACCAGATACAGCAGAAGGCGCGGACCCGAGCACGACATCCACCCAACTGAAACGGTCGCACGTTACAGAGCGGTTAGGTCCATGAAAGAAGGCCAAGGCTTCCAAACTGGACATCGAGCCAATCACATTGACAGAGGGTGACCTCTATGACATTGGTGACACAGTTCGCGAGGTCACCCAAGAAGCGCTCCAAGAAGCGATGATGGAGCAACAGAATGTGTTGGGGGGCCTAAAGGCGCAGTTGCAGGAACTTTAGGTGCGGCCCCCACAGGAAGGAGCAGTAGCTGCCTACGGAGCCACAGGTACATCAGCAGCGGAGCAGTTGCTACGCGCAAAATTGGCCAACATCATAGTGTTGTCGGAAGGAGCAGTAACAGCGAAAAGAGAGGAGGACAGAGCCGCAGTGGGCAGGATCAAGGGACTTGCCCTAAACTTGGTTGCCCTTCCGCGGGATATATTATATCAGTTGTAGGACGAAGCGACAGTAGAACTTCGAGCAAGGGAAGGAAGCACAGTGCAGATACTTAGCGAAAGAGAATCAACATTGAGCAGCTTAGTCTCCAGTGCGATGAAGTGCTTGCGCAGAAGCAGCAGCTGGAGAAAATTGTAGAGGAAGCATGTTGCCGCGTTCTAGAGCTAGAAATTGCGACAGACCTACTAGTTGGAGTGCGAATCCACAAATTAGCCAGTGGATTCCGTGAGGCAAAGGATGAAGCAAGGACCGTAAAGCTGGACCTCATTCTTCATATTGTCGAGCTGCGATTAAAGGCACAGTCTTCTACGCCCCCGGAAGCTAAGGAACAGTGCGCTGGCGCTACTAAAAAAGGGCTAGAAGAAATAAGACAAGCAGTACAGAACTGCACTGCTATGTTGGAGGAATCCTTCGTGGTCCTCACTTCATTACAAAAGGACCCCAACATACAGTACCTGGAAACGGAGGCGCGGGAGCTTCAGGTGCAATATGACAGTGTGCACGGCATGGCGCAGATAGTTGTCTTGACCCAGTGGCTTATGAAGCTACAACAGGCAAAGGCGTTGAAGGAACAGGTGGATGTCGCGCGGTAGAAAGAGGCGGTCCTTAAAGCGTGCGTCCAGCCGTGGATTGATGAGGTCTTCCTCATCACTACAGACATCGAAGGAAACCTCACACAAATGAAGGCGATGCATGCCTTAAGACAGGGAGTTGCCCCTGACAGCGAGACTTCAGCCGAGAGGGTGGAGAAGATCCACCACACTGCAGATCAGTGCGCCGTAGACCTCCACGAAGCGAAGGACTGGTTGGAGGGGCTCTATGCCAAGATCGATGCACCAACAAAGTGACTCGGGACGAGACACGATGATTGTGTTGGGGGCTTGTTGGGCATGGAATCCCCCCACAGCAGGTTTTGGGGCTCAAAGCCCAATTTTTGGTCAAAGATGTTGTAAAAATCCGCGAATTGCGGGCGCGAAGCGCGAAGTGTACAATTGAGTCATAGGGTTGTCCGCCCTAAGCATTGTATTGTAAATTAGTGTAAAGTCAGCCTACCCATGGTCCGTGGACCATGGGATTGTATAAATAGAGTGAGGCTCTAAGCTGTAAAGATAGTTAAGAAGTGATGGATAGATGAATAGCGAAGGAATGGTTCAAGCTTAGAATAGAGTTCTAAGTGTCTTGGGTTGTAGTAGTAGGAAGAGGCTCTGCAGCTGAGTGCGCAGAGGCCTAGTAGAGTCCACAGCTGAGTGCACGGACCCCTGCAGCTGAGTGCACAAGGCGGTGTCGAGGTTGTAAGCAAGATTGAAGATTAATAAAATAGAAGTTGATTCATATTCCTGTGTATTTGTTGTGCATTATCTTCTCTATGGTTGTATTCGGTTATGTATTGCGCGCACTGTTATGATTGATGAATATGTTGTAAAAACCCTAAATCTTACACACACAAGTTAAGTAATCAGTTAATTAACTAGGATCTTGGGTATTATACAGATCGCGCCCCGAGTAGGGCTGCGCGGAAGCCGCACCGTAGGTCGCGAAGGGATCACAAGTGCACGTAGCAACAGGTCAGACTGTGGACCTCCAGAAGCCCGTCAGACATTCCTAGGGTGCGGAAACCTGGTTCTAGCATCCTCCCATACTACTTCGAGTGAGACCTCAGTCCGCGCTCCGGAGACTGTTGCCGAAAGGGCCAATAGTACCAGGATTTTCTTGGTTAAATCACCTTTGAACCTGGGTCAGGCCTCACTAAGCCAACAGTGGACTAATATTGCAAAAAAAAATGGAATTCAATACTCGGTTTCCACACAACCAATAGGGGCTTGACAAATCTTGGCTTTCAATGGTGGAGTGCCACAAAGCTTATGAAAAATTCCCTGTATATGCGGGCTTGATGCTCTAAATTGGCTCAAACGATGACTCAATGCCACAATGAGAGCAAGTCACAAGAAAGGAGTGTTTTGTTTCTCTCTGTCGATGATATTTCGTGGGCAGAATTGGGAGAAGATTCGTTCAGGCAGGAATAAAAAATACATATGACAGTGCACTATTTAGGCCTCTAGAGCATGACAAAGGTGTCAGTTCTGCAAAATAGGTAGAACATATGCCAGGAGGTAGTTACAAACTGTAATGCCAAAGATAGAGCTGGCTCTGATACCATGTCAGGCCAGGAGGTAACTCCTCAAAAATGAGATTGTATTATTCATTTAGGCTGTCCATTATTATATACAAGAGGGAGTGACTTTATAGTTTCATCTCTCGATGACGCTCCATTTCCTCTAATATTTATTTATACTTATTTACAGTCTTTCACCCAATCCCTATGATTAGGTGTCAACAGTATTGAAATATTTTACTAAGTTAGATTGAGTATCAATGAATTATCTAAGAAATAGAAATATATTTATCGTAATTTTACAACCATAGTTTCAACCATACTAAACTTTGTAATTTATAAAAATATCTTTGCATTTTTTTAAAGTCGTTTTTTATGAAATTTCATATATAAAAGTTTGATATAAGTTGACCAATACATAATTTATAATAAATATTATTTCATAAAAATAAGCATCGTGATGATAACCATCTAACAATCATAAACACCAACTAAGATACATATTTGAATTCACTACCTCTAACACATATAAACATCATTAACTAGCATAAAACTCTAATAATCTAACAAGGCATCATCATCGTGATAACATCAAAAAAACACAAACATTGTAATCTAACATCATCACCACACATCCTCAAATTAATATAAATCCCATGTCGAATAACTTCTATCACATACACATATATTTGCAAGAACATTAAATGAACATATCTAACATGACCTAACAATATACACATCAACAACAACATATAAATTAAGTACATAAAAATGAACAAAAAAATGCACCATATATATATATATATATATATAAACAAGTCAACTAACTACATCAAGTCAAACAAGTTCAATCAAATATCCGATAAAACAAACGTAGTGCCAGGTTGGTCTGCAGTAGAAGACAATGGATGGTCAACTATTGCAAGATCAACGTCTGTCAAAATTAGTTGACGTGGAGGAGGAGGTGGCTACTTTGCATGAGTAGAATATGATGAATGTTCAACTACATTTGAGCCCTCAACGCGGTTTGGAAAACTCTGAGGTGGAGGAGGAGGTGGTTGGTCCACTCTGTCAGGAGAAACATGAGGAACATCCTCTAGCTTTAGCATATTATCATCAGGTGACTGACGAGGAGGTGTACTAATAGAAGGATCACTGACACCCTGATGACCATGATCTGATGGGGTGGTACTACCAAAAGCATCACAATCATGATCCTCACTCTGATAATCATCATCAACACCCTCATCTAATGTATCTGTCACTACATGATGTTGGCCTGCATCCCTTATCATTGTTAGTACCCTACTAGATCTGACGAGATGTCGCATATTAGACATCATGTCACGTAGACAGTCCCTGTATAGACCCACGAAACTAGGATCTGTGGTGATATCTTGAGCCCTCATAAGGCGGATTCTGGCATCAAACAAAACTCTAAATAATCTATCATAGTAGTCCATCCGAACTCACAAACCAGCCCTACGGCCCTGGATGTGAATGCCCCCTGAGGATGTGCCTCACCCTCTTGGGCCTCACCCATCTCCTAATCTTCTTCAACATCTAGTTGGTGAGGAGGCATGTCCTCATCGAACGTGACAATGTCTACAAAATATATAGTATAGAAAAATAATTAGATAATTTCATTAAACAATTTAATAAAACGAGTTAGAAAACGTATTAGAGCAAATTTTATTCTAATCCATTAAAACAAGATAATGAAACTATATTAATTTAAAGAAAACAATAATATTACCTATATCAAATGGAGGCTCAACCGCTGTGAAGAAGATGTTTGGACACCCTTTCCAATCAATCATTGCATATAGAAATGCCAACACGACAAATGCATGGTCATCCTCACTGACTAGTAGCGTCAATGCCTTGGGAAGGCTCCTCTTGAGCATCATCTACCCCCACATGTGCATCTGGACCTCAGTGATCAGCCTCAGATGGTGACAATCAAATGTAGGCCTCGTCTTTGGAAACTTCTCAAAAAATAAAAATAAAAATCTCGGAAGCGAATGTTGGGTTGTGTTATATTCTTTCCACAACTAGACCATGTAGTTAACTCGGGGGTTAGAGGGGGGGTGGAGCTCCCCCTTTGTTGCGCTGATTGCATAGCGGGGGGTCGCAAGGGGTTTGAGGGGTGTAGGTAACCCACCTCTATGGGGTTTAGGGCACTATATTAGGTTGGGCGGACCTACCTATGGCTTTGTGCATTATTTTCGCACATGGTTTTGGACGTGATGGTTTTTGGTCCATGGTTTTGGAAGCGATGGTTTTCAGTCCATGGTTTTAGACGCGATGGTTTTTCGGTCCATGGTATTGGATGCTTCGGCATGTATAAATATGTATTGTAACATTGAAAGGAACATAATGAAAAATCAAGCTAGTAGTCACAGTTTTTGGATCCAGGGGAAAATCTCCGTGTATATGTGTTTTATGTGTTATGCTCTCACATCATTTATTTTCTGTGTTTTAGAATTTGTATGCAGGTAATTTCTGTACAGGGTTAAAACCTACATTTTGTATCAGAGTTTTTTTGGCTTCAAGGGGATGCCTTTGTTGCTGAGGGGTTTCACTCAGGCCTGTGGTAGACCCTGTTCGGTGGGAGATCTGTGAGACCGATTCTGGTGGTGAAAGAAGATGGCGAGCAATGGAAAGATAGAGATCGATAAATTTAATGGTCAGAGTTTTGAGTTGTGGAAACTCAAGATGGAGGATCTGTTGGTGGATAAAGATCAGTGGATCGCGATAGATCCGGGTACTAAACCAATGGGAGTGTTCGATGAAGAATGGAAGAAGTCGAATCGAAAGGCAAAGAGCACAATACAATTATGTGTCTCAGATTCAGTATTGTTGAATGTATTAGGGGAAGCTACATCGAAGGCTTTGTGGGACAAGTTAGGGACTTTGTACAAATCTAAGTCTCTAGTGAATAAATTGTTCCTGCAGAAAAAGTTGTATAACTTGAGGATGAAAGATGGAGACTCGGTACAGAGCATCTGAACGCATTTAATACTGTGTTAAGTCAGTTATTATCTGTTGATATTAAAATTTCAGATGAAGATAAGTGCATTAGTTTGTTGTGTTCTCTACTAGATTCATGGGATAGTTTGGTTATTGCAATAGGTAGCAATACAACTACCTTGCAGTTTGATGAAATGGTCTCATCCTTGCTAACGGAGGAGATGAAATGGAAAAATATGGATAGCCAGAATGGTGATGCCTTGTCCGTACTAGGACGGTCCCAAAATAGAAACAAAAATAAGTCATCTAGTGGAGATCTAAATCTAGAGGGAGATCTAAATATCCAGGAAAATCTGTAAAGGTGGTGTGCTGAAATGCAGAAAGGAAGGGCACTACAAAAGGGAATGTAAATCTAAAGCTCCTGATAAAGGAAATGAATCTGATGATGCTCCTTCTGCAGAGGCAAAAACCACCTCAGATGAAGGTGGGGATGTGTGCTTGGCTTCTTCAAGTACACATGTAGATCATGAGGCATGGTTGATTGACTCAAATGCATTATTTCACTTCACTCCCCATATAGAGCGGTTTTGCGAGTATGAGAAATACGATGATGTTGATGTCTTCTTAGGGGATGATATGAAGGCTAGAATCGTTGGTCGTGGAAAAGTAAAGTTGAAGTTGCAAGGTGGAAGGGTTATAACACTTCTAGGTGTTCTGCATATTCCTGCATTGGCCAGAAATCTGATTTCTGTAAGCAAGCTAGATGATGGATATCTGCAAGATGGTTCCGGAAGCACTGGTATTGATGCGAGAAGTTCATATTGGAACTCTGTACAAGCTGCAAGGTAGCACTATTTTTGATGGGTGCAATAGCTCTGTGGTTCCTGAAAGTGGAGCAGAAAATCTAGTGGTCTTTGGAGAGAAGACCATGCTGTGGCATCAAAGGCTTGGACATATTGGAGAGAAGGGCCTTTGAATACTTCATGGTAAAGGTATGGTAGAAGGTATGAGTAATAGTTCTCTGGATTTTGATTTCTGTGAAAATTATATATATGGGAAGCAGAATCAGGTGAGTTTCCCCTCTGGTGGTAAGAGGGTGAAACAAATATTAGAACTTGTGCACAGTGATGTGTTTGGACCTGTGAAGGTTCCATCACTGGGTAAGTCTGTGTACTATGTATCATTTATAGATGACTTCTCAAGGAATACATGGATATATTTCCTTAAGAAGAAATCTTAAGTCTTTGACAGGTTTAAAGAATTTAAGGCTCTGGTGGAAAATCAAACAGAGGAGAAGATAAAGGTGTTGAGGACAGATAACGGTGGAGAGTTTTGCAGTAAGAAATTTGAATAATTCTGTAAGAAGTGTGGTATAGCACGAGAGAAGACTACTCCATACACACCTGAGAAAAATGGAGTTGTAGAAAGAATGAACAAGACATTGTTGGAAATGGCAAGAAGCATGCTCAGTGGTGTCGGGTTAGGATAGGAATTCTGGGCAGAGGCGGTGGAGACAACATGTTACCTGGTCAACAGATCACCTTCATCAACGTTGGAGGATAAGACTCCACAATAGGTATGGACTGGTAAGAAACCCTCTCTTTCACATCTAAGGGTATTTGGATGTGATGCATATGTACATGTTCCAAAGGAGAAATGAACCAAGTTGGATAGTAAATCTGAAAAGTGCATCTTTATTGGGTATAAGGATGGTTTAAAGGGTTATAAGCTTTGGAACCCAGTAACAATGAAGGTTGTGTACAGCCAAGATGTGGTGTTCAGAGAGGTAAAAGATGCTATTAAACATGAAGTCCAACCAAATAAACCTGAGAAGATAGAGTTTGAGCTTAAGGAGGAAGCATCAGACTCTACAACAAAGGAGGAATCAGAAGATGAAGAGCCACAAACTCCGGATGTGAGAAGATTAGTCTGAGAAAGAAGGTAGCCAGAAAGGTATAGTCCATCCGCTTTCTTTTCAAATTTTGCTTTATCTATTACTGATGATGATCCGAGAACTATGAAGGAAGCAGTAGATTCAGAGGATGGCAAACTCTGGAAAGAGGCCATGGTTGATGAAATGGCATCTTTGCACAAAAATGAGGCTTGGTATCTGGTGGAGTTGTCGGCTAGAAGGAAACCCATTAGCAGCAAATGGGTGTTCAATAAGAAGACAAATGCAGAAGGAAAGGTGGAGAAATACAAAGCTCGGTTGGTAGAAAAAGGTTATTCCCAGGTGTCGGGAATTGATTTTGGTGATATTTTTTCTCCTGTTTCCAAGGTAGCTTCTATTAAATTACTTTTGTCTGTTGTTGTTGCTTTTGATTTTCAGGTAGAACAGATGGATGTGAAGACAACATTTCTTCATGGGGATTTGGAAGAGGAAATCTACATGAAGCAACTTGAAGGCTTTGCAGTGAAGGGTAAGAAAGAACTGGCATGCAAGTTAAAGAAGTCTATGTATGGGTTAAAACAGTCACCAAGGATGTGGTATCAGAAATTTGATACATTTATATGGGGACTTGACTTCACCAGAAGCAAAGCAGATCACTGTGTGTATTTTAAATTAATTGGTGACCGTGTTATTTATCTAGTCTTGTATGTGGATGACATGTTGTTGGTTGGAAATGACAAAGAAATTATCGATTTGAAGACCCAATTGTGCTCCAAATTCGACATGAAAGATCTTGGTGCTGCAAACTATATTTTGGGCATGGAAATTAAAAGAGATCGGATAAAGAGGAAGCTCTAGTTAAACTAGAGGAAGTATGTCGAGACAATACTGCAAAGATTTAATATGCAGGATAGTAAACCAGTGAAGGTTCCTATTCCTGTAGGTGTGAAGTTATCTGTTGAACAGTGTCCCAAGACACAAGAAGAGGAAGGGGACATGTCCCATGTTCCATATGCAAGTGCAGTCGGTAGCCTGATGCATGCAATGGTCTGTACTAGACCAGACATTGCACATGAAGTGGGAGTATTGAGCAGGTTTATGTCAAAATCAGGGAAGGAGCACTAGACAATAGTGAAGTGAGTTTTCAGGTATTTGCGTGGCACTAGTGATTATGGTTTGTGCTACCATAGAAGACTAGGATTGGACAGAGTGTTGGATATTCGTGGCTTTGTTGATGCAACTGGGCTGGAGATCTGGGTCAAAGAAGATCTACAAGTGGGTATGTGTTTAACTTATTTGGAGACGCAGTCAGTTGGATGAGTAAGAAACAATCTGTAGTGGCACTATCAACTACAGAGGTAGAATACATGGTAGCCACTCATGCAAGCAAGGAAGCAGTTTGGTTGCAGAGTTTGTGTTCAAGTATGGGGTTAGTATAAGGAGATATAAGGATAGACTTTGATAGCCAAAGTGCAATTGTCTTGGCAAAGAATCCTGCATATTATTTAAAGACAAAGCACATTGATGTTCAGTATCACTTTATGAGGGATATGATAGAAGATAAAAAGGTGTTGCGGGTAAAGGTGGACACTTTGAAGAATATTGCAGATGCATTGACAAAATCTATGAGCTCTGAGAAGTTCTCTTGGTGTAGAGAAACAATGGGCGTTGCAGGGCTGGATAAATGACTAAGCTCTCTTGTGGCCCCCTGTGGAAAGAAAACAACAAGTGGGAGAATGTTGGGTTGTGTTATATTCTTTTCACGACTAACCCACGTAGTTAACTGGGGGGTTAGAGGGCCGGGGGGGGAGTCCCCCCTTCGTTGCACCGATTGCATAACGGGGGGGTTGCAGGGGGTTTAAGGGGTGCAGGTAACCCCCTTCTATGGGGTCTGGGGCAGCGCCCCGAAATTTTTATTTTTGGACCCTATATTAGGTTGGGCGGACCTACCTATGGTTTTGTGGATGATTTTCGCACATGGTTTTGGATGCGATGGTTTTGAGTCCATGGTTTTGGATGCGATGGTTTTCGATCCATGGTTTTGGACGCGATGGTTTTTCGGTCCATGGTATTGGATGCTTCGGCATGGATAAATATTGTTAATTTTAGGTATGTTCTATGCTTAGAGCAATTTATTTCAATTTTCATAGTTAGCTCAATATCTTTTCCATATTAACAATCACATCAACATTATAGTAAACTGCAGATAGAACATAAACATAAATCGCAGAAGACAAGAGGACACAAGATGTGGCACTAGCCGGGGAAAATCCCCAATGTGGGGAAACCATTGATCAATTCTTCTTATATGTTCTTCAATAGTTCAGCAAAGAGAGAGAGAGAAAGTGCATTTACAACAGAAGTCAACACTTTGACTTTCTAGATAAGAGAATAGATCATCTCTACATGAGATCAGTCGAAGACATGTTGCTTCAACTGATTCTCCAAGGTGACTCCCTCACCTGTCATTGTGTTGCATCTCGTCCATATGCTGCACCTCACCGTGCTGCACCATACTGTAACATCATACCATGTTCTTGAGCTGCACCATGCTGCTTCACTATTGAGTTGTATGATGTACACAACTTGCTGCTCTTAATCATCATGTTGCACACATCATGTTGCTGCTCTAGCTGTCACTGCTTATTAGATAGGTCACCTTAAACTGTCCTCATGAATAGCCTCATCACTACACTGTCTCCACACTTCTATGACACTATCTTTGATTTTGTCATGATGACTAGTTGGGGCACTTCTAGGTTCTAGCTTAGGGATCCAAATAGTCCTAAAACAACAACCTTTAGTTCCTCCTTATTGCAGCTTCTACTGCCCCTCAAGAGTAACATTAACTTGCCCAAATGGTCCTTAAATAGGCCACGCTGTCACCTACAACAATGTGGCATTACGATGACTGTAACCAGTCTCTTAGAGCTGCGTATAAGGTCTTCTTGCTGCGGAATAAGGGTTGCACATAGCAGTGGCTCTAAGGCCTTTCCTTGACAGCTTTTAGGAGGAGCTTCTTCAGGCAGTAGGTCCTCCCTAATTTCAGCCAAGATGAGGACTGAGACTAGGGCAGTATAGGCCCTACTTGGACAACAGTTTGTAGCACAAATGACAGCTGCTAGAGACCCTTTATTTCGATGGTTGTAACCTTCATTTTTCACTGCGGCTAGGGCAGATAGATGCCTGTTTGAATTGCAGATTAGACTGTGTATTTGGACAGTGGATGAGAAACCTTTTAGGCAGCATATGGTGGCTCTCTTTGACTGCTAAGGAACTCTTAGAACTGCGGCCAAGTCTTTCCATTATCAGCGGCTAGGTTGAGGCTATAATCCTCCCAATAGGCCTGCGGCTAGGGCTTGTATTTACAGTAGTCAGGGCACATAAGAACCCTCTTTAAATTGCGTCCTGGAATAGATTGTTAGAGCTGTGTTAGGGCATCATTTAGGCTTGTGTAGGAAGGTCATACTTAGGACAGTGTAGAACCTTTCTTAGAGAGTTGTCCTCCATGACCACATAAGACTTCTACCATACCAGCGTAGGCTTCTTCTTGGACTGCGTTTAGATCTAGGGCATCATCCTTACTGTGGCTAGGGCATCATCTTTACATAGGCTAGCGTATACTCTCAGTGTCTCTCCTTCACCAAAACCCAAAGACGTGGAGAGGAGGAGATCACATGAAGAGTATGTGAGTATGACAAATGACTTCAAGTCCTCTTCTATTTATACTAAAACATAGAGGTTGAATGGACATGACTATTGGGCTTCTGAGCCTACATAAGTTGTTGACCGACTTGTAAATTTGTCCATAATCAAAATAAATTCATATCTTCATAAATACTTATCGGAATCAGATGATCTTTAGATCAATCCTACACCTCTCGATGAGAGGGATCTAAGAAAAATATCAGCTGCCATAAATAAGATGACCCACATGGAGTTTGGCCCTAGTTTCCAATTTTAACAAATATTTATTATAAAATTGAAAGGGACATAATGAAAAATCAAGTTGGTAGTCCCAGTTTTGGGATCCAGGGGAAATCTCTGTGCATATGTGTTTTATGTGTTATGCTCTCGCATTGTTTATTTTTTTGTGTTTTAGAATTCGTATGCAAGTAATTTCTGTACAGGGTTAAAACCTACAGTGAAAGGGAAGGTATCCCTCTAATGTCTCAATGTACGACATCTATCTAAATCCATGTAAAACTGCCTCAAAAAAATGGCAGACCATCTGATGCAACATGACACCTGAATCAAAGAATCAACATAATACAAAAGAGGGCAACTAATGTATTTCCCATCACTACGAAAGTGTGAAATGGTGGTGAATAATAACGAGAGGCACCTAACTTCCTTTGCAACAAAAGAAGAAATATGTAGTTGTCCACCACCGACATGAAAATATGATGGACGGACCACATGAGGCCCAACATATCTCTGATTGTATGCAAGCTAACTCTCAATTGCAACACCATGGGGTACATCAGGGAACTGGGGAAAATCCCCCCCTTCTTCTAGATATGCTAGTGATAAGGTATATGTCCTCCTCAATGGGCCTATACCATGCCCCAGGATCGACACAAAAAGCCTACTCTTGGGCACTCCATCAGCGGATAATATGCGCCAATAAGACAGAGTGCGCCTTCAGGGATGTAACCTCCTCATAGTACTTGAGGAGGCCTACATTCCTCAAGAGCGCTTGGGTAGCTATAGTAGTAGGGTGAGGGTATAAATCCATCTCCCTCTCTCTGGTCTGTCATGTTTGGACCATATTGTGTGGGTCCACTTGCTGCTCCTACTCCTGTTTTTTTTTCCCTCTACTGACGTCTCTGCTACATGATTGACATATAAAATACATTAGCCTCATACATAAAATTCATTTTTTATTATTATTAAATGAAATATGTATTTATAAATACAGACACATAACTTTCAATTAAAGAAAAAAAATCACTGGTGTGCTCAAAACACATTCATGTACCAGTGTTGGTGCTCTTTCAACTATAAGCACACCAATATCGGTGTGCACATAAGTATGATGCACCGTTGTTTTTTAAAAAATTAACTTTTTATATTGGTGCAACACACTTGTGCATCGATGTTCACGTATAATCATTTCGTGCCTGTATAGAACGTTCAAGTTATCGAACACACCGATCTATAGGAATATTTTTAAATATTATTTTTGTGGTGTGTTTGATAATATAAACGAACTCGGGGTGACGCACCAATGTACAACCTATCACATCTTTCCTAGTGCATTTTTGTTTACAAAACACACCCCAAAAATGGTGGTGCGTTATGTTCACGCACCGAAACGTGTGCACCCTCTAAATTTACAATGCGCCTGATGCAAGACAAACATATTGAGTGCACCGTGCGGTGATTTTTTGTTTGTTTTAAAAAAAAATGGAAAATTTAACCTAATTTTCATTTCTAATCCGCTAAAAAATTAATTAGAAAGAAACATAGACATTACTTGTACATTTGGTCGTCGGGGAGTCGTTGTGGGCACATAATGGAGAAAAACAAATTTTAACACCATTTGGAAAAATTGGAAACTCAAAGAGTGAGCATAGCACGGAAATATGGTGAGAAAGAGAAGCATCTACGTTAAGCACTTGCATGTGGCAAGGGTGGAATTGGTTCTTCAGACCTCTCCCACACTGTAGATGGTAAAAATGAAAATGATGGTCGGGAGGGTTTTTTTATTTAACCCTCATGCAGTGCATTTCTCTAACGCATTGGGTGGGATATATCCAAAAGCACCACGCTTTTTTTTAATTAAAAATTTTCGCAGTGCTTTACTCGAAACACCCAGGGTGTTTCTATATAGGTATCGCACCAGTGTTGTGGTTTTACTATAGCACTGCTCTTTTTTTTAGAAATTAAAAATTGCCTAGCGGTGCGCTTTAGAAGATGTCTTGGGGCGTTGTGATAAGTTTACCGCATTGGAATTTCATTGGAAAATAACACCGTTTTTTTCTAAAATTTAAAACTACAGTGGTGATCCTTAGTGGTATGCACCAGGGCGTTTGACTGTATGAAGGAAATCGGTGCTATCGACTATTCAAACACTGGTGTGTTTTGTTATTTAGCGCACCATGTTTTTTTTTTATCCTATAAAAAATATTTTTTCCATGGTGCACCATGTTATATGCAGCATGGGTGCCTTTATGGATGGTAAAGCACTGATGCATTTCTAGATTTTAGACACACTGTCCAAAAAAAATTTGCTAAAACATCTTTCCGCCCACCTCTGCCAGTGACCTCCACTACAAACAGATTTTTGGGATATTTTTATAAAGGCCTCCACAAAAACCTCCGCTAGAAGGTCTTTTGTTTGTAGTGTGTAGCATTATATTAAGTAAAATGTGGAAATAATTGCAGGTGGATATGCAACAGTATAGCAGAACTTAAAGAGAAAAACAAGAGAGAAAAAATCTAGAACAAAATGTGTATTAACCCCGATGTAAACACCTTTGAAACAAAATGATAATGAAATTTGAGAAAAGAACCTTCTCTACAATATTTACTCAACTATCATAGAGTGTTTTCTATTGAAATAAAATAGTAACATTGTACAGTGAAAATAAAATATTACGTGTAAGACGTTATAAAGATATTCAGTACAGGAATAATCTCTATACTAAATTAACTTTATAAATCATTACACGGTAAAATAAATAGAAAAATTGTTTTAAAACAACAATTTCCCTTAGGAAATTGCAAATTATGGTAAGTGTCTAATAAGAAGCAGAACTAACAACAATGTAAAACATTTTATCACTGTCTCCCAAGAATGAGTATCTCATCCTTTTTTTTCCAACGAAAGCCAAAAAAGTTTAAAGGGTTTCCAACTTGAAGAAGATACATCCTTAAAATTAGAGTTTTGAGAACCCAAATAAAAACTGCAATAAATAACATAATGTCTCGAAATAGATCATGAAGTATATACTTGTTACAACATAGTATAAATATATTATCACACATGACTTGGGAAATAATATTAGTAAATTAAGAAATTAAAAAATTGCAACAACTAGATAAGCACATTACCTTGCATGGCCAGTAAGTCTTCGTGGAAGATATATATATATATATATATATATTTATATATATTTAATCATAAAAGTGAACAACAAACTACGAAGGTTGACAAATTTATTACGACATATAGATAACTAAAAACCTAGAACCCTACGAATAATTGGAACAAACTGTAAGGTGGAAAAAGAAATAAGTTCTACACAGAAAATTCCATACGACACAAATAACTCAAGAAAGACAAATATTAGTGGTGTATAATAATTAATAAAGCCCAATATTCTTACTACAAAAATTTTACACATGAATTATAAATGAAAAATAAACCTTCACAAAGCAAGAAACCCTAGTGTACGAAATGGAATAAAAACCCTCTTTGATAACCCTAGCAATTTTTCATAATTTATGAGCTAGTCTCTTGAGAACAAAATAAACAGATATGCCTCGTCATTTTATAAGTAAGAATGAGAGAAAATTTGGCCATTAAATTACCTGGTTCAGAACCCCGACTTACATTGGGAGAGATCTCATTCATAGTTCCTCTCGAAAACTGGTGAGAACATAGAGATTGGTGGCTCCAAATCTCAAGAAAAACTCCTGAAAAATCCCCATAAGAAACACCGGTAATAATACAGGATCTTTCATCCAAGCGCTCAAGTGTAATCATAAAGGACAATTTTTTTTAGTCAAATGAAATGAAATGATATTTTAAAGTCCACTAGATTAAAAATAGTCTATGAGACCATTAGTTCCCTATTTTTCGCTCTTTGTAATTCAGTCATTTTCCGATTCAAATTGATGATGAGCTGACCCAACCTTCCAACAGTCCTCTCGCTAAAAAGACAATGCCAAGAAACTGATGCTAACATATTCTCATAACTTTCTCTAATATCTTTGAATACATCACATTCCAAAATGAAAACGTTTTTCTGATTCCACAGCCCCAGATGTACAAAATGTACACACCCTTTAGTTCGAAGAGAATGATATTGTATACCTACAAAAAGAAATATAAATCAATATTAAAACGAGTGATTGTTCAACTGTAAAGGAAACAAATAATTTTTCAAACAATAATGGAATCCATAAGTGAGAAAATAGGTCAAATATGAAAAACCCTTACCTCTAGTGCGACCTTTGACACATTCTAGGCAGAAAACATAGAAAATTTATAGGAAAAAATTCAACTACCTTTGTTCAACATGTGGAATTATCATGTCAAAGTGGAGCCAGTTAGATTACATCTGGAGGGTGTGTAATGGCATATTATTGTCGAGAAAGCAAACCTAGTCCCAAAGTGACACCAGAAAGAAATTCAAGTGAAAAATGATACATCAACCATAGCAAGGTCAGAACATGGTGAACGAAACCCTAAAGCTTTCCTAGCCATTGATTTTATCATTGTTAATATGAACCATTGGATGGGTAGGTGTAGCGAAGTACACGTGGTGGCAGGGAGAAACATCCCACCTTCCCTAAGAACTCTCCAAAATAACTCCATCATCTTAAGTGCCTTAAGATGGTTAATAAAAGGATTTATACCACATTGATATATGATTTAAATCCACACACACATGACTGTATACTGTCTTAACGAAGTCGGGAAATAACCTAAACAAGGTGTATAAAATATAATAGAAATCAACTATGTAATGTTAGGTTTTGATTAATCTAAAATAGAAATTGGAAAACCATGGCTATACTTCGAAGCAATAATATAATAGCACACAATAATGTGAAATAGTGTGGTTAGACTAAATTTCAATAATGTGGTAGCATTTAAGACCAATTCTTTTATATAAGGACCAGATGAATATACTAAAGGTACTCAAATTATTAATTATGTACAATATTATAAAGATACTAAATATCAAAACCATTTAAGAAATATAAATAAAGGTAGTGGAATATATAAGTTATCCCTTTATTTAGACAAAGGAATTATTCAATAGTTAAGGTAGAGTTTTGAAGACCTTGTTGTAAGGAAATCACTATTGTAAACCCATCATAGATACAAATCATAGCAGAAATAATATACTGTGAAGATGGTGGTAAATTTTTTAAATACACAATCTTGTAGTGTAAAAAAAATGTGAGGAAATGTGTTGTTAGATAAAGCATCCATTACATGAAGAGTTATAAGAATTACTATTTTATGTATAGATGAATCTGAGGAAATCTAATAAAAACTTTAAATCATGGTTAAAAGAACTAGAATTATAGAAAATGTAATATTGTTATTGTTTCTATATATATTAAAAAAAATTTGATTAGTGTTAGATAGGGTTTTTACAAGTGGTATCAAAGTTGTAGTTACATCATTAGGCCTCTTTTAGGTCTTGAAAATTTAAAACATTTATACCTTTTATGAATAGATCACACCAAAGAAGTAAAAATTTGAAAGATGGGAGAGGAATTTAATGGAAAAACTTGTGTATGATCACCAAGAGGTGATGTAGAATATGATACTAAATTAGGAATAGTTGGAGGCGGAACTAGTAATGCAGAAAAAAAAGATTTAGGAAGAGTATATTAAGGTTAATCAAGAAAGGTTAGTAAAAGAAATATAGGAGAAAGAAGAGATCAATGGATACCTTCTAAGAAAATTGGAGAATGAGAAAGTTAATAAAAATACTTATAGGAAAAGGTCTAAGAGTAAATCTGTTAGCACCATAAGCACAAGTAATTTAATAACTTCTAGTGACAAACAAACAAATGAGCCTAGTGATGAAGACATATAGAAATCAAGTAGCAACACTTACTTATCTAGAAAAAGGAGATCATCCTCTCAATTATAGGGAGAGTTTAATAAAATTAGGCCTCCCATTTTCAATGGTGAATCTAAAGAAGGAAAAGAGGCATGGATCCTTAATATGTCCAAGTACTTTGAAGAGTACAACTATCCAAGTAATCATAGGGCAAGGTTGGCTACCTACCAATTGATTGGTAAGACAACCTTGTGGTGCAAAGAAAACAAAGAGGTTAAAATAATCAGAAGCAATAATTTAACTTGGAAATTGTTTAGAAAAGAATTCAAAATAAGTATTTAATTGAGAGATATTTTGATGAGAAATCTAGGGAATTCCATGAGCTGAAATTGGGACAACTTACCATGGATGAATTTGTTAATGAATTCATGAATATATTGAGATATGTTCTATACTTGAAAGAGGAGAAGGAAAGAGCTAAAGGATTTTCCAGTTTCCTACCTTTCTCTTATAGGGAAAGGATTGAGTTTGACCAACCTAAAACAATGGATGAAACTATTAGGAAAGCTAAAATGTGTTTTAACCAAAGCAAACAAAAAGGAGAAAATCTAAAGGATGGGTACCCAAGAAACTTGACAGATTTGGCAACGAGAGAAAAGGGTTTAAAAGGACTATTTTTACTAAAAGTGTACAAGCAGGAAATTATAACAGAAATCCTAATCAGCAGAAAAATGTTGGGAAAAAGGGAGGACCTTCTATAAATAACACAAATTTCAGTGAGTTTGTAAAACAACCTATTAAATTCTAGGGTTCTAGTGAAAATCATTTGTGGAGAGATTATCCATTAAAGAATAAAATGGTTGTGAATCATATTTAGGAAGCATGAATTGTATATGATGTAGCCTACAACATATAAAAAATTAATGTTGTTTTGGATGGAAGATAGGTGAATCGCCAATCAACCATGGTTGAAGTTCAAGGTTAAATTTATGGCAAAAATGTATATGTTCTTAAAGATCCAGGATCTACCTTGAATTATGTTTCCCCTATTGTAGTAGAGAAGTGTAAACTTAGATAGGAAAAATGGCATAAGCCCTAGCTAATACAGTTGGCCACAAGAACTAAAATAAAAGTACTAAAATTAGCAAGAACTACACCATAAGTTTAGATAGAATTCAAAGTTTCCTCAATATGAATATTTTACCATTGGGATCTTATGATATCCTAACTAATGTAGCAGGTGCATTAGTTTGTATGGTTCAAGGAATCCCAAAATAAATTTCTATTAGACAATTTTATGCTATACAAATAAAAAAATATGTTAGGAAAGGTTTCCAACTGTTCACTATTCAAGTACAAGAGTTTTCTAAAAATAAACAACCATCATTAAAAGAATACCTTGTACTATAACAGTTCAAGGATGTATTTCCAGAAGAAATACAAAAACTTCCTCTAATGAGGGATATTGAATTTACTATTAATCGTATACTTGTTGTTGTTCCAATTTCCAAGGCCCCATATAGAATGAGTATTCATAAAATAATGGAATTAAAGATTCAATTGCAAGAATTATTGGAAAAAAAGTATATAAAACCAAGTGTGTCCTCTTGGGGAGCACCTGTGTTATTTGAGAAAAAGAAAGGCAGAACATTGAGATTTTGCATAGATTATAGACAGTTGAACAAGTTGACCATCAAAAATAAATATCCCCTACCAGGAATAAATGAATTGTTTGATCAAGTTAGAGGACTAGCTTCCTTATTCTCTAAAATTGATTTAAAGTCACAGTATCATAAAATCAGGATTAAGGATGAACAAATCCACAATAGATCCTTTTGCACACGCTATAGGCATTATGAATTTGTAGTGCTTCCATTTGGGCTAACTAATGCACTTGCTACATTCATGTGCCTCATGAACATTGTATAAGGCCATTCTTGGAAAAGTTTGTAATTATATTTATAGATGATATTATGGTATATTCAAAGAGAAAGTAAGAGCATGAGCAACATCTAAAGATGGTACTCCAAACTCTAAGAGACATTGAACTATATGCTAAATTTAGCAAGTGTTCATTTAACGCGCGATAAATTCATTATCGAGGACATGTACTATCATAAGAAGGAATCATTGTAGATCCCGAGAAGATAAAAGAAATTATGGAGTGGCCAGAACCAAAGAATGTGGAAGAAGTCAAATCCTTTATGGGCATCATAGGTTATTTTAGGAGATTCATAGAAGGATTCTCTAAACTTGCTTATCCCATCACCAATCTACAAAATAAGGGAATCAAATTTGAATGGAGTCAAAAGTGTCAACCTAGTTTTAACAAACTAAAAGCTTTTGACTAAAACTTCAATTCTAAAACTAGATGATCCTAATAAATAATTTATGGTATGTACAGATGCAAGTAAGGAATGTATAGGGGGAGTGTTGATGCAAGATGGACATGCTATATGATATGAATCCATAAAATTGAAATAACATGAGAAAAAGTATTCTACCTGTGATTTAAAATTAGTAGAAATAGTTCATGCCTTCAAAATGTGGAGACACTATATAATAGGGAGAAATTTTCAACTAAGGATAGATAATGTTAGTCTCAAGTATTTATTTGATCAACCTAATTTAAATGTTAGATATGTAAGGTAGTCATCATTTATTATTTTGTATGATTTTGAGATTACACATATCAAAGGGAAAGAAACCAAAATAGTTGATTCCTTAAGTAGGAAACTGTTGGGATTGGGTCCCTTGGGTCAATTTTGGGGCAAAAAGCCCAAGTTTTGTTATATACAATGTAAAATATCCGCAAATTGTGGTCGCGAAGCGTGTAGATAGTAAAGGAGTCAAAAAGGGTTTTACCCTTCTTTTATGTAAGTTGAGTCAGCTTTTGAAGATCTACCCATGGTCCGTGGACCATGGGATTGTATAAATAGATGTGTCTTAGGGATGTCTAAAAAAAAATTAAGAAGTCTATGGAAAGAGTCTAAAGGGTTAGCACAAGAGAGTAAGAAGGAAGGCTCTACAGCTGTGTGCACAAAGGTCTAGAGTAGAGTCTGCAGCTGAGTGCGCAGGGAAGTCTTGAGTCATTAAGCTGAACTGATTATCAATAAAGAAGATTATTACTGAAATTCCTGTGTTTACCCATTTACTTATGTTATGTATGAATTCACTTTATGGTGTGATAAATAATGCTTGTATGAAATAATGATGTATTGATGCACGACTTTACATGGTTTATATTGTTATATGAACACAATTAACATTAAGAGTTACACAAAGATTATACTATTGCATGTTCAGGTTATCCAACACTTTAGCAGGTCTGAATAATTGTTGGGTTAAGAATAGTCTTGGGTCTGTGTAAGTGGCTGATTAGCATGTTTAGGGTCCGCAAAATCCAGTCATAGACCTTCGCAGAGGTCTAGAGGCCAATTCAAGGAAGTTATATCAATAAGCCTTAAAGGCTTATCGATCTGCATGAAGGTAGATTTAGGGCATAATGACATCACGTTGATCTCTGGGTGCAGAAACTTAATTCTAGCATCCCCCCATACTGCTTTGGGTGAGACTTCAGTCTGCGCTCCGTCGATTGATCCTAAAAGGGCCAGTAGTCTAGGGATTTGTTTGGCTCAACTAACTCTAAACCTAGGTCGGGACCCACTAAGCCAACAAATGGTTCCGTTGTCAAGACCAGGATTTGCATAAAGAGATGTGTGATGTCGCATCATTGGAATCAGACAAAGAAAGAAATTGAGAAGTGGTTAGATAGAAAGATCCACAAATTCACGGCACAAGAGAATAGAAATCTGCGCATGGCAAACACGGAGATACACGAAATTTTCTTCTGCACCTTCCTGATCGAACTATACGAGTGGATCGCTAAATTGGTAGACAACCAAGGAAGGTGGAGGCTTGACGGTCCAATAGTGTGGACCCCGGAGCTAGTACGGATGTTGGAAGCTTCTGAAGAGTAAGATCGCGCTCGTTGTTGGCCACTGGATGGATCGAGCCATAGGAGGATTCGTGATAGAATTCGTGGTCGATACCTCAGTCAGCTGCAGTGAAGCAGAGTAGAAATTTTTCAAGGGACCGCGAGGTAAGTATTTGAGATCTTTGAATACTTGGATTAAAATTCTCTTGTGTGAAAAGCGGGTTATGCCACTGCCTTAATGTTTGGATCTACGCGAAGTGGACGATTCTTTAGAAATCAGGAGAGAGTAGGTCTTGAATACAGCTCATTGATAAAACCTCCTTCGAGTGATGACAAGGGAGAAGTACAAGCCTCAATGTGAAGTGTTGTACAATTGATAAAGTAGGGTTTTCGCGATACCTCATCCGCCCACACCACCTCCACCTTCACCTCCACAACATACACCTTCACCCACATGACCACCACCTCTGCCACCATTCAATATGTCGAATAACATGAAGTTTCCCATTTTCAAGGGCTTGGGAAGTGAGGACCTGGGCCAGTTTTGGTTCATTATGGAGGTTGTATGGACGACATAGAATATTACAGGTGATCATATAAAGAAGGCGCAATTGGTTACTGCTCTACAAGATCACGCATTGACATGGTACATTAAGTATTGCACCGATAACCCATTGGCATCATTAGCGGACACTCAGACTGCTCTGAATAAGGAATTCGGTAGGCCCAAGTCTGAATCACAATCAGTCATTGGATTCAAGGAAATCATGATGAGGCCTGGCAAAACGTCTTGGGAGTTAGATCAAAGATTGAAGTGCTAGATCCACGAAGCTAACATGAATCTCACGGATAGTCAGCACCGCGAATGGTTTGAAGCATAGCTCCTGCCCCACCTAAGGGTTTTTTTATCGCAGCAAAAGATAGGGACCTAGGCAGAAGCCTTGGAAATTGCAATGAGATTGCATGAAATGCCTATTCAGGACGCTTCTTTGGGAATTTAGTAGATTCACGTGGAATTGCAAAATCTCTGCTTGGAATTACAGATCTTGAAAAAGGAAAAAGCGACTCGGCTAGACATATGCGAAGAATTTTGGTGCCTCAAATGTAAAATCCAGGGGCATGACAAAGATCACTGCCCTGTCTTCGTGAATTATATTATAGGAGGAGGACCAATGCCTATGAGGTAGGAAGCTTCAACAAGACCAAATATAGGGCCCGTGATATGGTGTGTTATTTTTCAGGTGGATGGAAAACATGTTACTGATAATTGTCACTTGCTGCAAAAATTTGTGCAGATTCCGCAACAGTTATTCTACAATTTCTGTAAATCGGTGGGCCATGATGAGCATAGTTGTCGTAGCTATGAATTGATGATGGAAAGAATGTCTGCATATCAAATGCAAACAGAAAATCAGCCTTTGGATCAAGGCGCTGGGGGAGTGTGCGGAGGATATCAGGGGTGCGGGCGAGACCGAGGAGGAGGAGGACCTGGTAGAGGTCGGGGACAAGTTATTTGCTATAATTGTGGGGTGCCAAGACACTACATGCAGGAGTGTATGAGCCAGACACGCCCATCATGCCAGTATTGTACTCAGTTTGACCACGTGATAAAATATTGTCATATATTTATAGCTAAGATGTAGAAGAAGAAGGTGCAGCCTCAGCAACCTACCCAAAATTTACAGATGATGAGGGCTGAGCCCTGTGAAGAGAATCCCAATGTGAATATTGTGCTGCGAAGTGGGATGATGACTAGTGATGATAAAGGGAGACAACCTGATGAAAGTGGATGGTTCTGCAAGGCTCTAGAAAAGGAGGTTGGGTTTGATCTGGAGCACAAAAAGGAAGAATTCATGGAAGCAAAGAAAATCTTCGTTGAGGCCTATACCTGAGGAAGTCAGGACAAGATATCTGAAGAGGTTGACCCCTCCATGCTTACTAATTTCTTGGAGACTTGTATGAACCTGCTGCACGATAGCAAGGCTATAAAAGGGCTACAAGAACTGATAAATAAGTGTGTTGGTAAGGAAGGTGCTCCTAGAGGACATCGTGCAGTCATAAAGATATGCAAACATAAGACAAGAACAAGGCGTGAGATGAGACTCACCGTGCAAATAGGAGACTATGAGATGGACAAAGTTATTTTGGATCTAGGGTCAAATGCAAATGTTTTGCCTAAACATACATGGGAAAGAATGGGGAGACTCTCTGATTTAATTAAGAATGGAAAATCAACAAAAGATTATCCCAATGAGGTGATTTCATGGAGTGACTGTAGATATTGAAGGTGTGAACGTGCTAGCTAATTTTGAAGTAATAGAGATTGTTGATGACAACAATCCATACCCTACGCTCTTAGGCCTTGATTGGGCTATTGACATGAATGGGTTAATAAATTTGAAGAAGCGGACAATGTCATTTGAAATAAAATCACTCCGCAGTGTAGTACCGTTGGGCCCTGCAGAAGGACCGCGCTATATTAAACCGGTCCACAATTATGAGGAAAGCGACAATGATTTGGACCAAATCTATAAAATAACATCGCGATATTAGGACTAGGTTAATATGACAGCCGATGGATGAATTGATGGGACCACGAAATTTCTTGTACATCAGAATCATATGAGGAATTGGAACATTGGCAGAATAGGTTGCATAAAGTATCTACGTTGTGCTACAATATGGTGACTAAGTCGTTGCGTTGTGTATCACCAGAGGTAAGAAATTTACCTTATTATGATGGTCTAACTGATGTAGATAAGTTTTTAGATGCATTTGAAAGAGAAGTACCTGAGAAACATGACTTACAAGCATTGGATTTGGCGCTGCGCGCTATTCCCGCACGGTGGTGGGGTATGCATAAAGACAGTTTTAAAGAATGGCACGAGTACAGAAGAATGATGAGATTGTTGTTTGGTCACCCAAGCGTTCAGCGAACTAAGAAATGCGATGGAAGAAATGATCCACACGATCATTTAGCAAAATGGACTAAGGTCTATGGAACGGAGCCGTAGCCAGAGTGGGTAGATTTATTTTGTCACACTCTCGATATAATCCCTATGAATTGGTATTAGAGACGGAGCTCCGCCACGGCACCGCAGAATAGGATATCTTAAGAGAAGGATTCATGAGGACCTTTAGCTTTGAAGATGGGTTCGAAGCATTGATGACGTGCTATAGTGGGTTAAGGCGGTGATCTTTTGAATACTACAGGATCCTTTGGAATTGATTCAACCAGATGGAGCACCCAGCTGTGCCATGTGCTGGAGTGCTATAATGTGACTGCTAAAGGGGAGGGTGAGGATCCAAGGAATATTAACATCCCAGAAATAGAAGGCCATCACGAAGTGGAGGGATCGCTGATAGAGAATCCAGACATCACCGCACCACTGAAAACTAGACAAGTAAACATTGGCACGGAAGCACAGCTGAAGTTTGCAAAGATTGGGGATTATTGGGATGATGCCACAGTAGATAAGGTCACTGAGTTGCTTTGTGAATATCAGGATGTGTTCCCTACAAAAGTTCCAGACCTGAAAGGTATCATAGGAGACTTGGGCGAATGAAGATTACCTTGAAGCCGGATGCAAAACCTGTTAAGCAGAGGCCATATCGCCTTAATCCCAAATACAAGGAAAAGGTCTGCTTGGAGTTGGAAAAGATGCTTTAAGCAGGTATTATTGAACCTGTGGAGGAGTCTGATTGGGTGAGTCCAATGGTCATTCAGGAAAAGAAACAGAAGGATGAAATAAGGATTTGTGTAGATCTTAGGAAGCTTAACGATGCCTGCATTCATGATTATTTTCTGACACTGTTCACAGACGAAGTACTAGATAATGTTGGAGGGCAGGAAGCCTACTCATTCAATGATGGGTTATCTTGATACCATCAGATTAAAATCGTGCCAGAAGACAGGAGTAAGACCACCTTCAAGATAGAGTGGGGATGTTTCCAGTATACAGTGATGCCTTTTGGACTTAAGAATGTGCTAGTGATCTTCTCACGCATAGTGATCGCAGTGTTCAAAGAATTTATTCACAAGTTCTTGGAGGTATATTTTGATGATTGGACAATGTTTGGGCTAGTAAAGCGCCATGTGGCCAGTTTGCACTTGATGCTAGATACATGCTGAAGGTATCAGATCATGCTGAACCTGAAGAAATGCTTATTCTGCATCCCTTTCGAGATTTTGTTGGGTCATGTGGTATGCAAGCAAGGATTAATGGTGGACCCTACTAAGATCACAGTCATAATTAATTTGGAGGCGCCAAGAACTATCAAATAGTTGCGCGCAACACTGGGTCACACTGGATACTATCTAAAGTTCATCAAGAGTTATGCTCAGATTACCACACCCATGGAAAAGTTGTTAAAGAAGGATGCTACATTTTGTTGGAATGAAGAATGTCAGCACAGTTTGGATGTCTTGAAGGAGAAAATGGTTGCCGCGCCGATCCTGGTATTCCCAGACTAGAAGAAGGAGTTCCACGTGCATGTAGATGCCTCATGTATTGTGTTAGGAGCAGTGCTGGCACAGGCTAGTGAAGGGGAGATGGATCATCCTATAGTGTTCGCAAGCAGGAAGATGTCAAAAGCTGAAAAGAATTATTCAACGACAGAGCGTGAAGGGTTGGCTATGGTGTACGTGCTCCAGAAATTTAGACATTACCTGTTAGGCAGACATTTCAAGATGTACAAAGACCATTCTGCATTGAAGTATCTAGTCAACAAGCCTATGTTTGGGGGGGGGGGGGGGGGGGGATATGCAGATGGCCGATGTTGTTTCAATAATATGATTTTGAAGTAATTGTGAAGCTAGGAAGATTGAACGCGGGACCAAACCATCTGTCACGAATTGAAACAAGAGAGGAGCCTACCAATTTGGAGGAAGGGTTGCCTGACACACACCTCTTTGCGGTGCGCATAGTGATAATCACTTTGCGGATATTATCCACTTGCTGACTACAAGAATGGCTCCAGAGGGATATATCAGTCAACAAAAGAAAGAATTGGTGGTGCGCGCGACAAAATTTTCGATCATTGCAGGCCATCTGTATAAGATGGGATCGGACGAAATACTTCGACGTTATGTGCCTGATTTTGAGCAAAATAGTATCCTCGCTAACGCTCAAGGAGGAGCTGCGGGAGGGAATTATGCAGGAAAAGAAATAGCACAAAACATTTTATGCGCTGGATTGTGGTGGTCGACGCTACATAAAGACTCTAAATCATATTGGAGGGCATGTGATGCATTTCAGAGAACAGGCAGGCCATCACAGAGGGATGAGCTTCCTCTGAATCCGCAGGTGTCATTGCAGCCATTTGAGAAATGGGCAATTGACTTTGTAGGACCAATTCAACCCCCAGGCAAGAAGATGAGTGCGTGTTATATCATCACCGCGATAGATTATTTGACCAGATGGGTGAAGGCATAGCCTATGAAAGACTGTACAGGGGCAACAACAATTTTTTTTTGTTTGAATATGTGTTGACTAGGTTTGGTTGCCCAAAGTTTTTGTTGAGTGATCGCATTACACATTTTCTTAATGAAATGATCAATGCGATGACAGAAGAGTTCCAGGTTTACCATCAGAAGAGTGCGCCATATCATCCTTAGGCCAATGGAACGATCGAGGCTTTTAATAATATATTGGAGAATGCATTGACAAAGGTTTACAACGTGCATCGGAATGATTGGGACATGCGCGTACAGGTAGTATTATGGGCTTACAGAACTACTTGTAAAACGCTTACTGGTCAAACACCCTTTAGGTTGGTCTATGGCATAGAAGTTGTGATGCCTATGGAATACATTGTGCCTAGTCTACGCATAGTGGCTTTCATAGGAATGGCAGATCATGGAGCCTTAGAAGAAAGGATTGCACAGCTAATGGAGCTCGAGGAAGATATATTTCTTGCTAGATTCCATCAGCAAGTTCTGAAGGAACGTGAAAAAGCTTGGCACGATCGACACATCAAACTGTGCACCTTCAAGGTAAATGATTTGGCTTTATTATATGACAGTAAGTTTGATAAGTTTCCAGGGAAGTTTCAGATGCACTGGATGGGACCATTAATCATCAAAGAAATTATAGATGGTGGAGCAGTTCAGCTCGTGAAGCTGAATGGAGATCCATTTCCAGGAAAGGTAAATGGAAGCCGATTAAAGCCATACACGAGGGATCTGGCCCAATGACTACATGACAGTAGCCCAATCTTAGCGCTCTAGGGAACTGCAAGGGAGCGCAGGACTATAAACTACAATGCCTGGATTGTAGAGCTATGTGACAGGGGGGCTGTGTGAAAAAGGGTGATGTCACGGTACCAAAATAGGCATGAAGGGAGTTGCGCTACAAAGGGAGGTACCATGCAGCACAGCCAGAAAATGATTGTTACAATCACTGTTCATGATTTGACTGCCAGAAGACGGTTAAGAGGAGCAGTGGGGCGACATTTAAGGAAATTAAGGCTGAAATATTTGGAGATCTTCAGCCAAATCCATATTCATGAACAACTTTTGGGGGGAACAGTCGAATTTGAATTTGAATTCACCTATAAATTACACATGGTCGTCCAATGGAAAACACTTTGCATCCTTATAGTTTTTATTGAGTTGTGTTGTCGATTACATATGAATCGCTCCTATTGGGAGGAATTAGTCACGAGCCCTGCATTTGTCAAGTTATTAGAGGTAAATCAGAAATTCATCCTAGAAAAGATGCTAGGACCAAGCCCCGTGGAAACTATGAGTACTGGTGGAGATGTCACTTCTAAGGGAGCAGTTCCAGAAGTTGTGAGCATGGAGGCTCCAGCTGTTGTGCCTATGACGCCGAGGTCACCTAGGCCGAAACCTACATCGGTGCAGGAAGTCCCCAAGCCCAAGAAAGACAAGCAGAAGAAGCCCATGTCAGTGCGCAAGTCACCGAGGAAGCATGTTGCTACCCAGGCTCAGAAGAATGGAAAACAACCAGCGAAGGATAAGGGGAAAGCATTCGATTTGGAGTTTGAATAAGGCGCGGAGGATATAGATGCCGAGGGGGTGGAGCCTATCTCCAAACTATCAGATTATATCCCTCCACGTAAGGGAAAAGTGAAGGTCCCTAAGGACCCAGATGCAGGAAAATTCCTCCTCAATACACCACTACTACCGGAGGGCATCACTTTTGAAGGTTTGCGCTTGGTGCGAATTCCCCATTTAAAGCTTGAAGACTAGGATTTGGAGGACCATGAGAGTTTCCCCAACCTTGCAACAAAAAATTATAAGAAAAGGGTCTATTATGAAGAATCAGGTGTCACTACATTGAAGCTCGTGGAGTGGATTCACAGAGTGAATCAGTCGGGGTTGTTGAACTTGCTATGGTTGCCCCACTACCACCGCTCCAACATCAACCTCGTTGTCATCAAGAAATTGTTGACCATGGCGCATGACGGATATTTGTGGCTGCGCACGCCAATCCCAACCACTGATATGTTGATCCATCAGATCACACTATTGCCGCACTCAGGGTTGAATCCAGCCAAGGAGTTTGGCGGAAAAACAAGTGAGGGCAACCTCACAGAGAAAATGAAGGAAAAATTCAAGCTAGTGAAGAAGTCGTGTGGGTACTCCATCACATCTATCACCGACCTCACGGTACAAGTTCCCTACACAAATCCTAGCTGGGAAATTCATGAAAAAATGTCGTGCAGACGAGGTTTCATTGCCAATTATTTCACTAGCTGCACAGTGTGCGGAGGGTGTGCAGTTCAATTGGTCGTGCTACCTTTGTAGTGAGTTCCTTGCAAACTGTTGAGAGGCGCAGGATGAGAGTAAAACATTCTACTACGCATGGTTGTTACTCTCCATCGTATTAGTGGCTTGGGATTTGCCGAAGGACAGTCAGTTTCCTCTTGTGGACAAGGGATTACCGGAGGTTGCATAGTTTTCATCCCTTTGGGCAAAAAAAGACACTGTGCGCGTCATAAAGACCAAAGTCTTATGGGTGCTAATGGAGGCGAGCTTACGGATTCTCACCAACCAGAAGCCAAGGCTATCACCAACTGTATTCAAACAACTCTCAAGTATGTGGAGTTTAAAGCTGATTTCCAATGCATATACATCAAGACGTGGAAGGATCCACAACAAAAATGGTTTGATCTGCCTTACTTGGCCACGGACAACGCCATCCAGGATGTTGGAAATAATACTAAGAAGGGGGGGGGGGCGGGGTGAATCAATATTAGCAATTTAACAATATTTCATTTCCATAAACAGATTTATATACGCTATTTGTGTTAATGAAACTTGCGTGTATACGCGACTGTGTTTAGAGCAACCAACGTATACCTTGAAAACTTATAATTTAATCAGTTGATCTTTAATCTGTGTATCAGAACCATATAACCAGTATTCAGATGCAGTAAACATAACAGGCAACCACACACATGAACACAAGATATAAGGTGGAAACCCAATGTGGGTGAAAACCACTTGCTGCAATCGTCTTTGTCTTTCTTTAATAAGAAACTTCTTTTTACAAATTTTGTACTGGTGCAGCCTTATACCAGTACGCAGGCTTCTACCTACAAAAGGCTACAACCTTCTCTCGTTCTCCAACTTTTCCTAGAAGGGAGCTACAACCCCCTTAGCTCTTGTACTAGCTGATGTGTTTACTAGGACGTAGGTGCTAACCTACAGAAGGCTACAACCTTCTCTTTTCTTCCACGGACCATGTTTCATTAATTTTTAGACTGGATCCATAAATAACATCAATCAAAAATCGAATATATCTACATCTCCTTTGCACCAACCAAAATTGAATCAAATAATCACTTTTCTGAATGTTGTAACCAGAACATAATAACGGTAACCAGAGCCCAATCCAGAACCCAAAACATTGCAACAGTAAACAGAAGTAGCTAAAACATATTTTATGAGGTGTACGCTACTTCAATGTGTCGAACCTACATGCATACGCACGTTTCTCAAGGCAGAACTGCGTATACGCAGCTTTGAAATTCCGAACCAGCGTGTATACACAACTTTTCTATATTGAACCTGCATACAGATCTGTAAAAGATAATTTAACCTTTACTAATATTCAGACATCAGTTATACCCAGATCATCATATTTACAGATTACGACATGCGCCAACTATTCAAATAAAAGATCAAAAACCACACAAAGATACTTCTCTTCAAGCCTTAAGATCTTGACCCATCAATAGAACTTATCCTTCTTCAAGCACTCAGGTTCCTCCTTGATTCAAATCCAACTATGCACCATAACCCAGTGAGCAGTATTCTAGATCTTGCTCTTCATTAGATATTCCATACTTGAGTTCCTTTGCCTAATGATCTCCTCCTCCTTCTATATTCTTAGGCCTTACTCAATACCATGGTCCAAAGCCACTTAGAACCAATACCTTAGACCAAATACCTAGGGTCAACACGTCGGACAAGATACCTTGGACCAATACCATGGATCACAATACCATGAACCAAATACCATGGACCAAAACCAAGTTCTCCAACATGTACGTGCCTTTCCTTGCGTGAAAGTACGTGTATACGCATACGCGCCTTTTGGTCGGTGAACCCACGTGTATACATGGTTTGGTTAAGGGGAACCTGCGTATACCTCTTTTTCTTTCATTCTGTGATCCTGAACTTTGATATGTCATCTGAGTGAGTTTCCATCAAGGACAACACCTATGTCATAGCGCCAAACCTGTGTTATAATGCCAACAATCTCCCCCTTTGGACTTGATGGCAACCCCAAGTCACTCTCACCCTTTGTCATTAAGGGCAAAGGGTTATGCTCCCCCTGAGTACATGCTAAATTCTCTGATATGCTGAAGTGGGCTATTCATCTCCCCTTGACTATAAGCAAGGTCTGCAAAAAGATGTTCTACAAGAAAAACATGACTCTATACATCATAAATGACCTTCCTATCACCAAAGACTCATACATACATCCATCTCCCAACCAAGTGGGGATATACCAAAATTCACTCATCCACCCAACCAAGTGGGGATACACCAAAAGTTTATACATGATAAAACAAGAACATTACATCATCCATCCCAGGCATAGTGGGGAAACAAAATAGGTCGTTATATGACCTTGATAATAAAAGATATACATGACATAGAGACAAAATATCTAAAACAAGATAGTTATCGTTGAAAGAATAACTTCGGCGTAAATCACATGTAGACAGACATTTGTTGACGCGTTTCGAACCAACAAGTGTGGTTCATTGTCAGGACAAGTTGAAGAAACAGATCTAGCTTAGCATGTTAAATTGTCTGAGCAGAGACTCCAACGGCTAAATCGACCAACGGCTAATTTTGACCTTAGGACCCAGGTCATATTATTCATTAATTTAATATTATTATTATTTTTAATATTAATACATAAAATATTTTTAATGGTTAGTTTTAAAAAATAATTTATTTATTTATTAATAATTATATATATATATATATATATATATATATATATATATATATATGAAATTTATAATATTAGGTTATTAAGATAAAAGTTAGGATAAAAAAATAAATAAAATACTGTTAGTGGTTAGTTTAAGAAGATAATTTACTTATTTAATAATTATTGTTAATATATATATATATATATATATATATATATATAATAGGTTGTTAAGGACAAGAATAATTTCAATTCAATGGTTAGCTTAAAAAGTAATTTATTTATTTATTTATTAATAATCATATATATATATATATATATATATTTTAATTAAAATCATAAAATTAGGGTTAAAAATATAAATAAATAAAATAATTTAAATGGTTAGTTAAAAAAGGTAATTTATTTAATTTAATTAAATTATTTATTATTATATATTAATAATATAGTCTTAATATAGGTAATTTATTTGTTTAATTAAATTATTTATTAAATATAATTAATATTATATTAGTAATATAGTCTTGATATTAATATATTAATCAATTATTATTAATATATTAATAATATAGTCTTAATTAAACAAATAAATTACCTATATTAAGACTATATTATTAATATCTTAATTAAACAAATATACCTATATTAAGACTATATTATTAATATCTTAATTAAACAAATAAATTACCTATATTAAGACTATATTATTAATATATTAATATCAAGACTATATTACTAATATAATATTAATTATATTTAATAAATAATTTAATTAAAGAAATAAATTACTTATATTAAGACTATATTATTAATATATAATAATAAATAATTTAATTAAATTAAATAAATTACCTTTTCTAACTAACCATTTAAATTATTTTATTTATTTATATTTTTAACCCTAACTTTATGATTTTAATTAAAATATATATATATATGATTATTAATAAATAAATTAATAAATTACTTTTTAAGCTAACCATTGAAATTATTCTCGTCCTTAACAACCTATTATTATATATATATATATATATATATATATAAACAATAATTATTAAATAATTTAAACAAATAAGTAAATTATCTTCTTAAACTAACCACTAAAAGTATTTTATTTATTTTTAAATCCTAACTTTTATCTTAATAACCTAATATTATAACTTTTATATATATATATATATATAATATAATATAAATAATTATTAATTAATTAATTAATTATTTTTTAAAACTAGCCATTAAAAATATTTTATGTATTAATATTAAAAATAATAATAATATTAAATTAATGAATAATAATTTGACCTGGGTCCTAAGGTCAAAATTAGCCGTTGGTCGATTTAGCCGTTGGAGTCTCTGCTCAGACTATTTAACATGCTAAGTTGGATCTGTTTCTTCAACTTGTCCCGACGATGAACCACACTTGTTGGTTCGAAACACGTCGACAAATGTCTGTCTACATTTGATTTACGCTGAAGTTATTCTTTCAACTATTATGGATCACAGAAGCCTCAATTCAAAGATAGTTATCAACAATTATCATCAACAGCATCTGTCAAACACCATCAGCAACCATGATCTCCCTCTGCACCTGTTCCACCTGAATCAAAAGCAATTGAGAAATTGTGCCAAGATCTTCTTAAGATAATGCCAACAATGCATTATTAGAAGTATATGCTCCCCTTGAACCTGTGCCAGATGGTCTCTGTCAGACCTATATCAAACTATTTTCATCCTGAGTCTGGCCCATTGTTTTCTTCAAACCAACATATACGCGACTGTATCCACAGAAACCAGCGTATGTACGCGGATATGCTTCATGAAACTCGCGTACAACCACTTTTCTCTGAACCAGATAGGTTTCAACAGCAAGATGATGCATCAACTACTCCCAGCTTCTGTCTGAGATATTCAAATGTCTCTCTGGACAGCGGTTTGGTGAATATATCAGTGACCTGTTCTTTGGAGGGAACATACTCCATTTTGACCTCTTGTTCAAGCACTTGTTCACGGAGAGAATGATATTTGATAGGTATGTGCTTGGTCTTGGAATGCATGACTGGGTTCTTTGAAATGCTGATTGCACTTGTGTTATCACATAGAATGGAGATAGGTGGAGTACATGTGATCTGAATGTCTTGCAATGTTTGTATCATCTAAAGGAGTTGTGTGCAGCAAGATGTAGCAGCCACATATTCTTCTTCAGTTGTAGATAATGCAATTGAACTTTGTTTCTTGCTTAACCAAGACACCAATCTGGAACCCATATAGAATGCACCACCACTAGTGATTTTTCTATCATCCACGCTTCCTACCCAATCTGCATTTGTATATGCATGAAGTGTAAGATTTGTATCCCTAGGATACCATAAAGCAAAGTTTTGTGTTCCTTGAAGATATTTGAAAATCCTTTTCACTGCCTGAAGGTGTGCTTCCTTTGGATTTTCTTGTAATCTCCCAAATATTCCCACTGCATGCATGTTGTCTGGTCGAGTACCTGTTAAATAGTGCAAACTACCAATCGTGGATCTGCAGGTTGGTTGATGTACTGCTGCTTATTCATCATTTGTGCTGAGGCTGCATCTTGTTACCATAGGGGTACATACTAGTTTAGAATCTTCCATGCTATATTTCTTCAAGATCTGCTTGAGGTACTTGGTTTGTGATAGAAAAATACCTTCTTTATTTTGTTGAACTTGTAAACCAAGAAAATATGTGAGCTCATCAAGTAGGGACATTTCAAATTCTTTCTGCATTACCAAAGCAAAGTTTTGACTCATGGCTTCTTCATTGCTACCGAAAATGACATCATCAACATACACAACAAGTATTAGCAATTTATCATTGTCAATTTTTATATATAGATTGCTATCAGCTAATCCTTTTGAAAAACCTTGTTGATGAAGGTATTTGTCTATTTAGAACTTTGTAATATGAAAGTAGATCTTTAGAATGTTTTTGGGTAGTACATTTTTAGTTTATAAGTTTTATGATTCAATATCTTTAGAGGTATACGCAGATTGGGTTATAGAAAGTGGTGTATACATGCAGATTATCCTCATTGAAGTAGTGTATACATTCTGACATATGATTTTTGAGGTTGCAGTTGGTTCTGGTTGTTGATGCAGTGTTTTGGGTTCAACTCTGTGTTCTGGTGACAGTGATCTGACTGTTCAAATTGATTGATTATGTTTTCCTTCAGAGTTGATGGGTTTCAGTTGTATTTGATGGTTATGTTGCAGTGGTGATTGATTTTGAGCTTCAATGTTACTAATGGGCCAAGTCTAAAAATTTGATGAAACGCGGCCTACATATTGTGTTGATGTGTATGAGGAGTATCCAGTCTGAAAATTTATGAAACGTGGTCCCTGGAGGAAGAGTGATGGTGGTAGCCTTATGTAGGCTGACGCCTATGTACTATTACAATTTTACATCAATACAAGAGCCAGGGGGTTGTAGCTCCCTTCCAGTAGCAGCTAGAGAATGAGCAAAGGTTGTAGCCTTCTGTAGGTCGGCACCTATGTACTAGTAAACATATCATCCAATACAAGAGCTATAGGGTTGGAGCTCCCTTCCAGTAGAAGCTGGAAAATGAGTGAAGGTCGTAGCCTTCAGCAGGTAGATTCCTGCGTACTGGAAAAGATCTGCACCATTACAAAACTTGTAAACACTTTTTCTAATAATAAGATTGAAGACTGAGACGACAACAACAGTGGTTTTTTACCACATTGGGTTTCCACTGGAAAAATCCTAGTGTTCATGTGTGTTTCTTATGTGTATTGATTTATTATGTTCTTATTGCATCTGTTTAGTGCTTAGTAAATGAAACACACTCTGATTTAAGTTCAACAAACAATGAATTAGTTGTTTTACAAGTTTACTATATATACGTTGGTTGCATTCATTATAGTCACGGACATATGTTGTTTGGTTTCTATAAAATCACATATACAGTTTGAAAAGGAAAAATCCTTATTGAAGGTTTAAATACTGACTCACCACCCCCCCCCCCCCCCCCCCAAGTATTTTTCCCAACACCTATGCATAAACAACCAAGAGTTGAAAATATGTCTTTGTCAATGGAACAATCCATAGTTGTTGATCCTATTTTATTGGAACTTTGGGAAAAAAGGTGAAAAGTTTAATGGAAGAGTATGTCAATGAGAAACTTACTCTCAAAATATATTCAGAAAAGGGAGAATTTTTAAATAAAGATCCATTTTGAAATTTGTGACATTGATTATGGTAGAAGTGATGTATCCTTTGCAGCGCGAACAATGTGCAACTTCAAAAACAATCATATGAAAATAGGGGCCCGTCAACAATGCCTTTCAATGCCAAGTGGTAGTGAAATTCCTTCATGTGACCGAGTACAACAGACAATGGTGGTTGGATATCGATTTCATATTGATCAAGCAATCAAACTTCTAGATTATTTCAACAAGACACAAGAGCCTAATTTGTTCAAGGTGGTGAAAGAAACACTTGCAAACTATAAGGACATGCAAAAAGTGAGAGTGGAATGTACATGATGCAATAAATGGTTTTGAATAGTGCTGAAAAGTGGTAATATTGTTATTTCTCTATATGAACACATGAAATCAAATAAGCACACTACTAATACTATAAATGAGGCTTCACATGAGTATATTGGGTTGAGTAATGGCACGATTGAGAGACCCAAGAAGCCTACCAATGATAAGTCCCAACAAATTTTGACTAGGTTCTTGGTCCCATCAACACCATCAGTATTACATAGGGGTTATACAAGTAAAAATCCTTCTACTTCAAGTGTGCTAATTAGAAATTTAGACTAAACTTGAATATGAATTTGTATAATATTTTGTTTGTCTTACATAAAATTTATTTATTTTTTGTTTTGTTGTCATATTATTATAGCTCAATTATCTCCCTTGTTATTACAATGTTTGGGATATTGGTGTTCTAATATTGATAGAAATGCGGAGAGCTTGGAAACAAAGGTCTTAATGGATGATCAAAGGGGTGGAAAATTATGGGCCATATAGAAGCATACCAAGATCATACTATGTTATGACGGTATTGAATGTCGTATTGATGATACATATAGGCATATTCATTGCCAGAGGGCTTTTGAAACATGGATCCCATTAACATGTAGATTTTTTAAGTTGGTTCTAGAATGTGATGACTTCAAGTTGCAATTATACCATGAATCAAGGTGCACTGATAAAAGAAGTGAAAGAGATACAGGAAAAGGTAGAAGACTGGACTATTTGACTCAAAATGAACTGAAAAATGTTGCAAGGGTTACAAATGCTAATCATAGATCAACAATGAGAGCTCTTTAGTGGGAGAGGACAATGGTTGCTACACTCTCTATTAGAGTGAGATACCTAAAGGAAAAGTTGTTTGAATCGACAGAAAGGAAGGATTTCTTTAGGTTTTGCAAGGATGTGTGTGAGGCACATAAGAAAGGAAAATTACAAGGTAAATATGCAGTTTGGGAATTTTTCAAGGATATATTTCATAACTTGATGCAGGCAAAAGTAAGGAAAAGGTATAGTACATCCACAAAATCCCTTTATGAGATGATCAATTTATGGGGAGGTCCTAGATTACATAGCCTTATTAGCTTGAATCTAGATGGTCCTTCAATATCTATGACTTTAAGGAACGTTAGAAAGTCATTGGCATATATCCCAGGGGAGCACATTTTTGAGGTAGTCAGAAAAGCTTATGCTTCTTATAAAGCCAAATGTGGTATAGATGGCCCAATTCATGTATGCGTTGCTGAAGATGAAACAATTGTGAAAAAAATATGTTAGGTGGGTAGAGAAAAGTGATACAATGATGGGGTTTTGTGGTACGAAAGAAGAACAACAATGGTAGTCACATTTCTTGGTTAGAGTTGGTGAGGGAGTTGTAGGATTTGAGATTATAACGGGTTTTTTTAAGAACAATGTTATTGGACATTATGCACGTGTTATTATTTCAAACCCTTTGCATTAAAATCATCCTCATTTGGTTGTGGTTTTTCATCCAACATGCAACAGGTTCAATGCAAATTATGTTTATCAACAATGGGAAAAGGTAGAATGTATGTGGAAGAAACACGTAGAAACGAATTTGGGACCTATTGTTGGCCATTCCTCAGATGGGGATAGAATAAGAAGACAACTTATGTTGAAGGACTATTCTTCAACATTAGGTCTTCGATATCAACTTCCTTGGGAAGGGTAGAGGCTAACTAGGTTGAACAATGGTTGCAATGTAACAGGATTACATGACCAAGATTACATCCACAACTGAAAAATGCTATTGAATCCTTTGTTTAGCGGTCGACGAGAATTGGTATTATGAAATGAGTACATAAGTTTTGGTGATGTCAGAATGGTTTATCACACTTTTAATGTGGATGATCACAAGCTTAAGGGTGAATATATAGAGAGGATGGATCGACACAATTGGGGTTTTGCACAAAGCATTGCTTCAAGGCATGTTTAGAGGTGTTTGAAAGAGTTGACAAGTACACCAAGTGGAAAGTTAGAGAGGACACTAGCTACAGAGACTTATCTGATGATTGTTGTTGACTACATTGACATCTTTATGTCTCATAGTTTGAGCCTTTGGGAAAGAGTGTGAAATTCTTTATGAGTTCATCATTTCTTCACATTATGGTTATTTTGGGTACAAAAACAATCTCATACTAATGTCAACATGAATTTCATCAGCAGAGAGGCACATCAATATGTGAAAATTTATTTCCATTTTGCGGTTTTTTTGTTGACATTTTTTCGAGATAAATACTCTTAACTTTCCATGTGTTTTGCACCTGGCTGGGTTAGATGTATGTGATAAATCCTTTAGAAAATTTGGTGGGATGGTTGGAGTGGAAGGGGACTATGATTTCACTGACTTGCTTTATGCTATTGGAACCCTTAATAGAGTTGTTGAAGAAGAATCAAATCCCCAAGGGCTTTATTTTAATAAATCTCATAAGAAGAAAGAAATAATTTGGAATAGATTTCACCAAGAAACAATACAAAACATTGAAATATTTTTATAATATGATTCAATATCCACATATGCTAAAATTATAGAAGCCCTCAATATCGGATTGAAGGATGCACAAGATATTTTATCAACTTTTGGAATGCAACCAAAAAATTACACTCAATGTTCTTGGTGGGTTAAACCATGGAAAGAGGTTCAAAATTATCCAACATTCCAAATTGTGGATGAAGTAGTTGATGATTCTCCACTGAGTTGTTCCAACTCTATATTCCAATCTTCCTCTACATTGGCACACAATGAAAGTGAATTGTAAATAATGGAAAGTGAGTGGAGACATGACTTAGATGAAATTTTAGATTCCATTGATGAAAATGTAAGCAAAACTATAAAACTAGTGGTGGATCTTCATGGTAAGGATATGTTCAAAGCATGTTTTGATAGTCAGTTGAATGGAAATCCAACATTATACAAAGATAGGTTGAAAAAAATGAGAAATGGGGTCTACTTTAGGAAAGATGGGAAGGCTCCACAATAAGGTGTTTCAGTTGTCTTCAGAATTGGATCAGATTGCGGGGTGTTGTCCGAAAGCAACTCAATTCCCCCCACTGAACGTACTTCAAGAAAAGATGTTCCTCGAAGTACAAAACAAGGTGTTTCTTGTGGAACATGGTACATTGGAAGGGTTCAAAGAATAAGGAAGAAGGATGGTAATAGGGTGTTAGATTACCATAATGGCATTGACCTTTTGGATATATTAGAAGGCATCGAGCTTCGATTATGTTGGTATAGTAGAATAAATGGGTGACGCGTGCATAAGTATGATTTAACAGATCATGATTTTGTACAACTTGAATCTGTTATATAAATTGGAAACTTATCATACAATGCTAGGAATGATATGTACAAATTAGAAGAAAGTGATTACAATTTTTTTTCATATTTTGTGAAAAAATTGAACAAGGTTAATTTTAAAAACATTATACTTTCACTTTCCTTTTGTATTTCCATATGTTGGATCATTTATAAATAATTATTGGTTGTATTTTTGTTGATTGGTTTGTATGAATCTAATGTTAATATTTTACTTTTTGGCTTTAGATCTAGTGAATAGTTGAAATGGTGAATGTTCGAGATAACTCAATCTTATTTTGTTACCTGATTTTGGGTGTAAATTTCTTTCCCAAGTCATTCATCTTTTTGTAGTTGTGTTTCATTAAACATTAATTTGGTATTTCCTCTAAAAAAACAATATAATTACATACCTACATCACTATATGTACCCCTTACCTCAACACATATATACAATTTGGAGATAAGAGTATCCCTTACCTCAACATTTTTGTCGGATGCCTTCTATTGTGGTTCCTCTAAAGTTGGTATATTTTTTCATGAAAAGCAATAAGAGTTGGTTCCTTTTTTCATGAATATGTTTCCTTTGGTTCCTTCCTTTCAATATTGTGTCTGTAAGACAAATATTTTGTTGATTACAGGTTTTATTGTCAATATACTCCTTGTTTACTAATCCAAACCCTGATGATCTGCTTCTGCCTGAGATTTCTCATATGTACCAGAATGACAAGCCCAACTGTAAGAAAATGGACCCAAAAGTATGCAATGGGTTAGACATGTTAGAATAAACTGGAAGAAACATGTTACCTATAAAACTTCATCCCCACCTGAATTTTCTTTAAGGACATGGTTATAAAACTAGCCTTTTGTATGAAATGTTATTACAATCTTTGTTTCCCCAAATTTGCTCAGAATAGTTACCTGGGAGAAGTATTAGGTGTTATGTTATTTTCTAGAAGTGGATGTGCATCTTTTAGGATGACAATCAATAATTGGTGCTCTTACTTATTCCATTGTGTAAAGAGATAGGCATTATTCGCATTTCTAACTTTACTAGCTTTGATTTTTTCATGTAAGGATTTTATGCAATTATATGTTGTGACCTTGATAGATATTTAGACTTGGATGTTGTTTTGAGTAATTTGGAACTTTATCTATGTTAATATATCTTGCTTGGATGAGTATTCACTTTTTTTGTATTACTTGGTGAAAGTATGAAAGGGTTTTTTGTTGATGGTACCAATTTTTGCAATATTTTGAGAGTCCAATGATGGTTTCTCTCTTAGTAACTCATACTATGATTATTTCCAATCTAATGGTGATGATTTATGGTTTTTTTTTGTATTGGACTACCATTCTTGCTTAATAATTTTCCAATGGAGTGTCAGAAAAGAGGCCTTGAACGAACATAAATTTTTAATTAATTCCACAAAAGTGTCCATGTTTATGAGATGGATATTTCATAGTCACATCATCTACTGATCGACATTAGAGCAATCTTTCACATTGAAGAAGGAATAATCCATGCTAGAAGATTGAAGAAGGGAGGGTAGTAATTGAAGGTTGAGTGTAACTTCCGGTAGCGTATTCTCTATGTGAATGCCATTTGTTATTAGAATTTGCTAGAGTTTTCCTTTTTATATGTTGTTGGAGATATTTTTCACTAACAAGATAAGAGAATGAAAAAAGTGGAACATTTAAAATATAAGGTTGTAGTAATAAAATATCCTCTAATAAACCTTAGTAGAAACATGAAAGACTAAGAAGGTGACAATATGAAACTATGGAGTGTAGTTTAAGGTTATTTTAGTTATAAATCTATAGGTACTGTGAGATTTTTCAAGAAAAGTAAATATGTATTAATGGAAATAACCAACAACGTCTTACACAATTTCAGAAGAAGGAAAAAAATAATGAAATTACAGTAGAAAAGACACACATATCATTTTCAAAAGGAAATTTCCATCATCCGAAAACTTTATTAAATCTCTAAGAAAATGCTAATACATTACACAAGTATTTCCTTCTAAAGCCAAAATCTGGAACCCCAAAAATTGTTCCTCTATGTCTTTTTAAAGAAACTTTACATTGAGGACAGTTACAAAAACTGTTAATTGTGAAGAACTGATTCCAAACTACTTTCAAAAATATCTTTAGTTCTACTCGGTCCTTATGAGGACTCAAAAATTAAACTTAGAAATTAAAGTGTTTTGACTTGAAATTAAAAAATATAATATCTTTTTCCAAAATAAATTGTATGCTTTGTCTTCATTGGATCACTTGGGATCGTTGTGAAGGCTCGCATCTGGGCATTTCTTCCACACTACCAAATCAGGATTTGTACACTTGAACAGTCCGTCATAGGCCATCTTGACATTTTTTATTCTATTGTAGGTTGCCTTTTCAATGAAGAGATTTTTAACTAACCATAATAATTGAAAATCTCTCTGAAAGTGATTCGCAATTGTTGACCCTTTTAAAATTGTTGTTTTTTCATGGGAAGCATTGATTTTACTTTTTTCTTCCACTAATAAAGTTTCATAGGTCTCCCATGGAATAATATTTCCTTGTTGGTCCCAACATGAAGGTAATCATTCTCAGACTCTCTTGTCAGATTTTGAATTAAAGGGAAACATTGATTCCTTGATTTCTCTGAGTCTAGTCTCTGCATTTTTCCTATATATATTCTTTTGAACCATCTTATTTATTTCTAAAACAATGGATGTTATGTTTTGAATATCCATTTCTCTCAACTCCAGAGAAGAGTTGGCATTTAGAAAATCAATCATCCTTTTTCCAACTGTGCACTTTGCTATAACTTGTTTTTATTGGAACAAATAATCGTTTCTAGATCCCTTACCATTGTTTTCTCTTCTTCCATGACCAACATATGATCCCATATTACCTTTATCTATTGGATGATATCATTCAAAATAATTTCTCTTGCTTGAATAAGAGACATGTTACCTTTTAGTTTTTCTTTTAACTCCTTAATTTCAGCACAAGTTGTTAAATAATCTTTGTGGTGTTGTGATGCATTTTCTTTAGCCACATTCAATTGTTTCTCCTTATTCATAAATTTATCTTTAGTATCATCCAAATTATTTTGTATTTTCCTTAAATCATCCCCTGAAATCTTTAATTCAGTCATCACCCTACTGAGCTTATCAGTAAGGTCCTCAGAGTCTAGTTGCACTACAATTGTGCAAACATGTGCATCTATCTTCTGTTGTAGTCATGCATTGAGTTCCTTCAGAGTTGTCACCTCCTTATTTATTTCTAGAAGTTCATGAGTTATAAGTTATTTTTCCTTTTCAATTTGAGCTACTTCTGGAGCCATGCTCAGTAGCAGGAAATTTCAACATTTTTCTTAACAATTGGATCTCATATTCTACTCGTAAAAGGTTTTGGAAAGTTCTTTTGTCATTTGGATTCACCCCAAGCTTGATAATTAACTTCTTAAATTCTTCATTTTGAGTGTGTAGAGCTCGTGAGTTATCCTTTTTCTAATTTCAACTGACCAATTACTTTCCCCAGCAAGGCCTCTGTCTTACTTGCTACTAATGAAGTTTTACTGAGATTGTTATAAATCAACTCTCTAGTTTTCCTGTGTAGATTTATCTTGTCAGGAAAAGGTATATCTTTTGTATTCACCAATAAAATAACTTTTCTGAAATCAGATCCAGTATTAATTGACTATGTAACAGGGTGTGTAAATGAGAGTTTCAACTAACTCCTCTCCAAATCCATAGTTGAAAGAAGTCTGGTTTGATAATCAAGAACAAACTATACCTCCAACTGGGTAGCAACATTAGTATTAATTTTTTGGTTACTTTCATCTATTTGTTCATATGAATATTTCAAAGCTTCTAAAGATACATGTTCTTCTCCTTCAGGAATGGGGTATGAGGGTGCACATTTAGCTCCTCGTATTTGCAACTGAAACTTAATTTCAATGGAAGGATTTTCCCTGAAATCTTCAGCTTTTGTTCCTCCTTTCGACACCTTTTACTCCTTGCTGCATTGATAACTTTCTCCTTCTAAGTTTACAATGTCTAGTTCTCTTTTTAACCCCTTTTTAGAAGGAAGGGGAGTTTTTACTTCCATAATTCTTGAAATTTGGATTGTGCCTCCATTTTCCAATTTGTCCCATTTAGGTTTTGGTTCACGAACATAAGGAGCATAAGAATTTTATATTCTCCTATTGGAAATGATATGATGAGAATCATAAGACCACTTCTCTCCCAGCTGGAAATTCATACTATGTAACAATTTTTCTACCTCCTTATATGTTTGTCTATTATTGACAATGAAATGCCCAACAGTCCTGGGTAATTTGAACAAATATCCTTTCTTGGTTGGGACAAAATGCACTTGATCAACATTTAGGCTCTACCTAATGAATTTCAATGCAAATATTCTCATAGGCATAAACACCGACAGTCTATATGGAGGAATATTTGTACCATATAATCTAATCTCTATGTAATGCTCATATGGAAACCAATATCCAATCTTTAAATCTCTACTCATTTGCAACAAAGACTGACCTTTTGGAAAAATTCTAGGAGGGGCAACATTGTTAACAAATCTATAAATAATTGACATGAAGGAAGAAAGGGCATAGGAGAAACCTTGATTATTTGGTTGATCTCTGACAACACCAATCCAATTCACAATTGTTTGCTTATTCTTACTGGGATCTTAAACATCTAATCCTAGGTCCATAAATTGCTCAAAATGTACATATAGAAAAAGATATACTAGGAGAGAGGGAGATTCGAAACATCCAGTTATGTTGAAGTTAAGGGGATGAGAATTAATGGTTTGCTGCCAAAATGTAGGAATATCTAGCACCACATTTGATTGCATCATTAAATGAAATAATCTTATGGCTTGACCATCTATCATTGATGCATCCTCCCTTCCAAGAATCATCATGACTACTTGCAAAATGGGTCCAACACCTTGAGCAAAGAAAGAAAAGGGAACTTGGCAAAATCTAAAGGTACAACAGAGTTTGGAAGAAAAATGGAAGCATACAATTTCCTAGAATCCTCTATTGATGGGTTCTAAAAATTCGATAGAAGGGTTTCATCGGAAAATGAAAGATATTGGTCAGACTATGGAAAGGCTAGGGCCTAATGGATTGGTAATTAAGAAACTTGGAAAATGTTTTCCCCTTGGGAATTCATGACGAAACATAACTGAGGGTACAGAGAGGAGCTTAACCAAGCGATAAATTCTAGAAATTGATAAGTTTGAGGGACAATTGCAGAGAACATAACAGACTTGACCACTCTATCGTAAACTTTTGACTTATTTTGGTTAGCTAGGACATTTTGGCCAAATTCCATTAAGTTCATAGGGAAAACTAAATCAAAAATATTTTGTTCAATATCCATGAGGGTAATATGAGTAGCAGAGCCTAAAAGGGTAACTTTCTTTGACATTCTAAACCTCTCTTCGAAAATTGACAGAATGGAAAATGCATTTAAATACCTGGTATACTTGGAGTGGCAAGCTAGAAGCTTCGTGCTGCCGGAGGGAGTTATTTTCGCCAAGAAAACGCAGTGAAAATGAGTAAATTAGGGGGAAATGGGTTATTGGAGGAATGCGGGCGAAAAGGAATTAATTGAATGTGGACAAAACAATACAAACACACGACATGGTGGATGACATGGAAGGATGGAGGGGTGATCTAGACATGACTTGGATATCTTGACTGTCGTGTTTGCCTAGATGTCACACTCGCTTCGTAGAGACTAGAGTGAAAACCATTTACTGCTCACAGGGGCACTCACGATGGTAAGTGGTATCACCCTACAGTAATGTTGGGGATGATCCCGATTGTCGATCTCCCGATGACAGTTTCCTGCCAGACCCTTTGCAGGGGCACCGCCTAGCATAACGATTGATTATGTTGTGGTGTTGGGATGCTATTGATGCCATCGATCTTGAGAATTGTGCTCTCTGACTTATCCACCGCAGGTAAATGACCCACCACCATATAAAATATTTAAAAATGTCTTCCCACAATGGACCTGTGCCACCTCGAACCAAAATTAGTTTCTCTTCTTTTTTAATAAAATTACATAAAGCAATCCCAATGACATTTTGGAATTTCTTTGCATTTTTCCTTCTTCTTTTTTTTGGCATATATGATTTTTAATATTTGAAATAGAATGAAAACAAGCTAGAACAATATAGATTAATTATATGTCATTTTATATACATGCACATAATCAATCTTCCTAAAACATGGTTGATCTTTGTGTGCCTTAGACCATTAATTTCCACAAGTCATTGTAAGATGTGCTTGAGTTTGCGTTGAGTAGTTGTATTGTGGGAGAACTAATATGCATCTACAATGTGTATCAAAATAAAAAAGATGTATTGTAGATAATTGTAGAATTCATGTGTGATCGTAATAAAGGCACAATAGAGCCATCATGTCACTCACATGTCACTATACTAGGGATATAAATATAGAGGGGTATAAAAAATGTTAATGAAAATATGGACACCTACAATATCTATTGAAAATAGGGGTTTTTTAAATTGGGAAGGTGTATTGGATTCATATTGGTAGGGGGTTAAATAAAGTGATTTTTAGAGGTATTTTCCAATATATAGTCAAATTAAGGGCATTTTTAATATGTCATAAACGCACATGCTACGTCAGAGGTTCATTGAGTGAAGCCCCCATGATTGGTACAAACAATGAAAATAGGATTTTGTTATACTACTAGAACTAAAAGTCAGATATTCTATCATATTTTATTCTTATGTGTTGAGATTGTTAAAGGAAAGTAAATCACAAACTAGGAGGATGAAATTTATTTAAGAAAATTACAACTCTGCTTTAGCAAAGGAGCATTGAAGGTAGTACAAACAAAAGTAGACTGTGTATATGAATATAATTGCATATTATTAAAAACTATAAATATAAATTGTAGATAGAATGAAAAATGGTACAATGTCTAGGTTTTAACCCCATACAGAAATTATCTGCATATGAATTATAAAACACATAAAATAAAAATGCAAGAGCATAACACATAAAACACATATACACAGAGATTTCCCCTGGATCCCAAAACCGGGACTACTAGCTTGATTTTTCATTATTTTCCTTTCAATGTTATAATACATATTTATACATGCTGAAGCATCCAATTCCATGGATCGAAAAACTATCGCGTCCAAAAAAATATGTGTGAAAATCATGCACAAAACCATAGGTGGGTCTGCCCAACCTAACATAGGGTGTAAAACCAAAATTTTCCGGAGCGCTGCCTAGGACCCCATAAAGTGGCAAGCTAGAAGCTTCGTGCTGCTGGAGGGAGTTATTTTCGCCAAGAAAACGCAGTGAAAATGAGTAAATTAGGGGGAAATGGGTTATTGGAGAAATGCGGGCGAAAAGGAATTAATTGAATGTGGACAAAACAATACAAACACACGACATGGTGGATGACATGGAAGGATGGAGGGGTGATCTAGACATGACTTGGATATCTTGACTGTCGTGTTTGCCTAGATGTCACACTCGCTTCGTAGAGACTAGAGTGAAAACCATTTACTGCTCACAGGGGCACTCACGATGGTAAGTGGTATCACCCTATAGTAATGTTGGGGATGATCCCGATTGTCGATCTCCCGATGACAGTTTCCTGCCAGACCCTTTGCAGGGGCACCGCCTAGCATAACGATTGATTATGTTGTGGTGTTGGGATGCTATTGATGCCATCGATCTTGAGAATTGTGCTCTCTGACTTATCCACCGCAGGTAAATGACCCACCACCATATAAAATATTTAAAAATGTCTTCCCACAATGGACCTGTGCCACCTCGAACCAAAATTAGTTTCTCTTCTTTTTTAATAAAATTACATAAAGCAATCCCAATGACATTTTGGAATTTCTTTGCATTTTTCCTTCTTCTTTTTTTTGGCATATATGATTTTTAATATTTGAAATAGAATGAAAACAAGCTAGAACAATATAGATTAATTATATGTCATTTTATATACATGCACATAATCAATCTTCCTAAAACATGGTTGATCTTTGTGTGCCTTAGACCATTAATTTCCACAAGTCATTGTAAGATGTGCTTGAGTTTGCGTTGAGTAGTTGTATTGTGGGAGAACTAATATGCATCTACAATGTGTATCAAAATAAAAAAGATGTATTGTAGATAATTGTAGAATTCATGTGTGATCGTAATAAAGGCACAATAGAGCCATCATGTCACTCACATGTCACTATACTAGGGATATAAATATAGAGGGGTATAAAAAATGTTAATGAAAATATGGACACCTACAATATCTATTGAAAATAGGGGTTTTTTAAATTGGGAAGGTGTATTGGATTCATATTGGTAGGGGGTTAAATAAAGTGATTTTTAGAGGTATTTTCCAATATATAGTCAAATTAAGGGCATTTTTAATATGTCATAAACGCACATGCTACGTCAGAGGTTCATTGAGTGAAGCCCCCATGATTGGTACAAACAATGAAAATAGGATTTTGTTATACTACTAGAACTAAAAGTCAGATATTCTATCATATTTTATTCTTATGTGTTGAGATTGTTAAAGGAAAGTAAATCACAAACTAGGAGGATGAAATTTATTTAAGAAAATTACAACTCTGCTTTAGCAAAGGAGCATTGAAGGTAGTACAAACAAAAGTAGATTGCGTATATGAATATAATTGCATATTATTAAAAACTATAAATATAAATTGTAGATAGAATGAAAAATGGTACAATGTCTAGGTTTTAACCCCATACAGAAATTATCTGCATATGAATTATAAAACACATAAAATAAAAATGCAAGAGCATAACACATAAAACACATATACACAGAGATTTCCCCTGGATCCCAAAACCGGGACTACTAGCTTGATTTTTCATTATTTTCCTTTCAATGTTATAATACATATTTATACATGCTGAAGCATCCAATACCATGGATCGAAAAACTATCGCGTCCAAAAAAATATGTGTGAAAATCATGCACAAAACCATAGGTGGGTCTGCCCAACCTAACATAGGGTGTAAAACCAAAATTTTCCGGAGCGCTGCCTAGGACCCCATAAAGTGGGGTACGAGTACCCTCAAACCCCCTGTGACCTCCCCCCCTCTAACCCCCGGTTAAGTACATGGGCTAGTCGTGGAAAGAATATAACACAACAAACACATTGGGAAATGTAGGAGAAAATGAGTATTAATATTCATTAAGTAGGAAAGTAAATCATGAAACTAAGGACTCCTTTAACTATTTGAATAAGTTCAATAGCTAATTCTTTTTATTCATGTATAATCAATAATAACAAGTATATATGTGTGTGTGTGTGTGTGTGTGTGTTTGTGTGTGTGTGTATGTATGTGTGAACCGTGCTACAAAAGTGAAATATTTTTTTTAAGTATCATAATACAAATACTTGGAGAAAATAAAAGAAATTACATTGACTTTAATTATATATAAATCTATAGTCATTGTCAAGAAAAGATGAAGCTTTTGTTGTAGAGTTGTATTAAGTAAAATGTAGAAATAATTGCAGGTAGATATGCAACAATCTAACATAACATAAAGAGAATAACAAGAGCGAAAAACTCTAGAATAGAAAGTGCATATATACTTATTTATTAACCCCGATGTAAACATCTTTGAAACAAAATGGTAATGACATTTGAGAAAAGTTCATTCTCTACAATATTTACTCAATTGACATAGAGAATTTTCCATTGAAATAAAATAGTAACATTGTTTAGTCAAAATAAAAGATTACATGCGTAAGACATCACAGAGATATTATAATCTCTATACTAATTAACTTTATAAACTATTACCTAGTATGAAAATAAATAGGAAAATTGTTTTAAAACAACTATTTCCCTTAGGGAATTGCAAATTTTGGTAAGTGTCTAATAAAAAGTAGAACTAACAACAATGTAAAACGGTTTATCATTGTCCCCAAGAATGAGTATCTCGTCCATTTTTTTCCAACAAAATCCAAAAAGGAGTGAAGGGTTTCCAAACTAGAGAAGATACATCCCTAAAATTAGAGTTTTGAGAACCCAGATAAAAACTTCAATAAATAGCATTATGTGTATGTACCTGTTACAGCATAGCATAAAGGTAACATCATACACGACTTGGGAAATAATTTGAGTAAAATAAGAAATTAATAAACTGGATTTTTATTCCAACAACTCGACAACCACATTTCCTTGAGTGGCCAGCAGGCCTTCGTGGAAGATACTTTTGTATAGAGAAGAGAAGAAATTAACTCAAATAGATATAAATATCTAGTGCAGTAATTAAATAATTAGAAATGTGAACAAAAAAACTGTGAAGGTTGAGAAAAATTGTTATGATATATAGATAACTAAAAAACTGGCACCCTACAAATAATTAGAACATATTGTAAGGTGGAATAAGAAAGAACTTCCACATAGAAAACTCCATACAACTTTAAAAAATCAAGAAAGACAAATATTAACATAGTAGAATAATTAATAAGCCTGGTATTCTAACTACATAATTAATAAGCCTAGTATTCATAACTACATAATTATATTGCATAGTTAAGGTAGAGTTTTTAAGAATGTGTTGTAAGGAAATCACTATTGAAAACTCATTATATATACAAACCATAGAGAAATAATATACTGTGAAGATGGTGGTAAATTATTTAATTACAAAATTATGTAGTGTAAAAAGATATGTGGTGTGGCATAAAGCGTTGATTACGTGAAGATCTATAAGGATTACTATTTTCTATATAGATGAATCTGAGGAAATTATATGAGAATTTTAAACCATGGTTAATAGAACTATAAGTATATACAATATAATATTTTTATTGTTTCTATATATAAAAATTAAAATAATAATAATTGGTTAGTGTTATATAGGGTCTTTACATGCTCCTTCAACTTTCTAGACTCATAGTAGACCACTTTCCCTTCTTGCATCAATACCCCACTGAGCCCCTCCTTGCAAGCATATGTGCACACCACAGTCTTTCTTTGTATATACTCTTCCTAAGATTGGCGCATGCATGAGCAGGTGCTTTAACTGCTCAAAGTTGGTTGTACATTCAGTTTTACATTGAAATTTAGTCTCTTTATTTTGCGGCACTGTGATGAGATGATCAATCTTCGAGAAATTTTGGATGAATCTCTAGTAATAACCAGCAAAACCCATTAAAGACTTGACTTCTGTCACATTTTGAGGTGTAGGCCACTCCATGATGGCCTTGATCTTATTGGGGTCCATTGCAACTCCTTCCTTAGAGACATTGTGCCCCAATTATTGAACTTGTCACTAGAAAACTCATACTTTTTGAGTTAAGCATAAAGTTTGTGCTCTCTTATCACTTGCAATATTGTTGTTAGATGATTCCCATGCTCCTCTATGGTATTTGAATATGCTAGTATATGATGTGCGAAAATAATTACAAATTTTTCCAAGTAGGGACTCAGAAGATTGTTCATCATGTACATAAATGTTGTTGGGGCATTGATGAGTCCAAAGGGAACCACCGCGAACTCATAATGCCCATATTTGGTTCTAAATGATGTTTTATGAATGTCTCCATCATTGATGCATACTTGATGGTACCCATATCTCAAATCGATCTTTGAAAAGACTATTGCTCTTCTTAGCTGATCAAATAAATCACCAATTTGTGGAAAGGGATACCTGCTATTTATAGTTCCCTTATTGATTTGTTTGTAATCAATAAATAGCCTTAGTGTGTCATATTTCTTCTTGAAAAATATTACAAGAACTCCCCAAGGTGATACGTTGGGTCTAATGTACCCTTTGTCCAACATCTCCTTCAACTGTAGTTTCAACTCTACCAATTTTGGCATGCTCATTTGATATGGGGAATTTGATATTGGTGTTGAGTCAATCAAAAATTTGAATGAGAATTCTATTTCTCTCCTTGGTAGTAGCCCTCGGACATCCTTAGGGAACACATCTATGAATTGCTTCAAGAGAGGATTGTTGGTCACTTTAATTGCTTATTAATTTAAACAACCAGTGCTACATGAATTTTCAACCCAGGGAAGTCTGTTTATTTCAAAGTCAATCACACACTATATATGCTCAATCCCAAAAGCAGTAAAAGTTGCAGTATTAATTATTCTAATCACACCCTGCTTCAAACAACTGAAGTTATACTTTGAGTTACATCAAAAGAAATCTCTCTATTGCAGACAATGATCAAGGAAATCTTGGGTTACAGTTAAAAAGAACAATCTAGGAATCAATCTGCAAAGGGAAAGACTAGTTGTGCTCTAACAAAGAACAGGACCCTATTCCTCAAGCAGGAATCTTCAACACCTGTTTCTGATTACTATGCTTCACAAACTCACTCTGGGAAATCAATTAAAATAATCACTGATTACCTATGAACGGATTTATGGAAACAATGCAATGACCAAGCAGAAACGGAGTTTCAGCAATAAATACAAAGTTTCAATAATGCATAAGTAAATTCAGCAAACAGGAATTAACAAGGCATGAGTGTAAAAACAATACTTAACACGCTACAATAATTAAGGGGTGAATCTTGTGATGAAGGTGGGCCCTGTCCTTCTCACAAGATTCCCCAAACAATGGAACTTAAGAGAAAATTCTCAGAACAGTCTTTTATTCATCTATCAAAGTATCATATTACAAAAAGATTCAAGCTTCCTTGCTCCCAGCTAGACCTTCCCGTAATCTCTCTATATTCTTCTAATGTTTATGTCTCCTCTTTTTAAAGAGGAGACATCATTTACAATTAATTACATTGTAAATCCTATTTTGACCTCATATGCTAAAATAGGATAACCGATTCTTCCATTAACAAAATACTGTTACAATGGTTGTGACAATGCCTGACTTTGGAATACAGTTGTTATGGCCCATGTAACAGCTCCTTCGATGATCCCTTTCTGTTGTTGCTAAATCTAAAAATGCAAATCATGGGTTATTTCAGCAGTGTGATTTGCGCATTGTTCTAACTGTTTCAGCAACGTAGTCCAAAATGACAAAACTGTTTCAGCAACATAGACCGCAATGATATCTGCAGTCTTCAAAACTGTTTCAGCAACTATCCGATCAGCGATTAACTATGAAGGAAATGCAAAATTACATGTAAAATAAATCAAACATATAGTAATGAGAAGACATGTTATATACCTTGGAAAATAGATTAAAGTAGTAACATGGGCCTTAATTATGGTTTGAAAAAGGATGGAAGATAACAAAATATGTGAGCAAAAAGGGACAATATAGAGTCCTAACATCCCCCCCAATTGAAAGGGTTGCATGTCCTCATGTAACTTTTACTCTGAATCTGAGTCGGGGTACTAGGCTTTGGAGTGAAAATTACTTAGGCAGTAACTGTAGAAGGTATTGTCAGCTAAATCTCTGAACCCGTGGACATTTTGTATCTTCTGCCATGCTGCTGCTTCTTCCTTCTTAGTCAACCTGTGATGTGCCTTATATTCCTGTGCTGGCATCCATAAAAGAGGAAAATGAAAATGATATCCTATCCATTTTTCAGTAGATTGCTAAACACATCTGATGTAGTCAGGTACCTTTGAGGTTGTTGTTTCGAGATTAGTGGGACTAAAAGGGTTATACTCCTGCCTCTCTTTAGAGGATTGCTGCCATAATAATTTGTTTGCTTTCAAGGCAGCAACTTGCTTAGTCTTAACAAAATGTTGGCAGTCTTGTAGCACTGTTGCTTGTAGCTGCCTGATGTGCTCACCCATCCCTGGTTCTTTCAAGAATTGAGAATACTCCCAAATGAACATGGCAGGATTCTGTGGCTCTGATCGAATCCACAAGAGTTTGTTGTCCTCATTGTGCTTTGCTGCAAGGAAGGCAGTCTACCATGTGATCTGATTGGCTAGGAAAGAGACAAATGCCCTAATCTGAACATCACCCACCAAAGGGTTAATATTGATCTTCTTGTCTTCAAGTATAGCCTCATTGTGTAGATACAATTCACAGAGCAAATGTTGATCAGTGATAGATGCTTCTGTGAAAGTTTCCACAAATTGATTAGGTGTAGATACCTCACGAGGTTTCCCATTTTTTATTACTTTTATCTGGAAGAACGCTAGGCATTCTGCAATAAAAAACGAGTAGTTGGAAGATGGTTTCCTGGCAGCTAGTAACTTATGAACAAGATCAAATATAAGAAACAGTTTATTCTTTAGTTTTTTATTCTCTTTCCTCTGTGCACAAGACTGCTGGAGTATTTGCTCTAAGGCTTCCCAATTTGAGTATATGTGATTTTTCCAGAGTGATTTATGCTCCTGCAAGATCTTATCTTGCGACATAACATATGCTTTCTTCCATTTATCAATTTGTTGTTCAGTACTGGGAGTCTGAGTAAAGACAGTTTTTGCAGGCCGAGGTTCAGTCTGAGTAAAAATTGTTTTTGTAGGTCGTGGTACTTGATCTTCAGCTTTAATTGGCATAGTAGGCCGAGGTATTTGTGGTTTGTCCTCCTTTTCAAAAAAATTCGAAGGGCCTACTGGTTCTTGTGTAGCAGTAGGGTGTTCCTCTTTAATTTTTGAAGGCCCTACTGGTTCTTGTGTAACAGTAGGGCGTTCCTCTTTGATTTTTGAAGGCCCTACTGGTTCTTGTGTAACAGTAGGGCATTCCTCTTTGATTTCAGAAGAGGTGGGTTCAGGGGAGGCTCCAGGCAGTGGAATTTCAACTACTTTATACCTTGCTTGATGATAAATATTACCGCATTGGCTGCACATATATTCCTTGTACTGATCTGTCTCTGCACTTTTCTTGGTCGTGGATGCTGCATGGGCTAGAGTGTACAAATTAAGCTCTCTGTCATAGGCTTCCCTTGCCATTACTAATTCCTACTTATAGGCTTCAAGTTTTGACTTTAAAAACTCGTTTTCCTGTAAAAGGGAAGCCAGGGTGACTGGGCTTTGTGTATCAGTCACGGTCTCAGCAGTTGGTTCTTGTGTGACAGCTATTGAATGAGTAGCATCCTAAGTATCCAGATTTTGTGTATCAGTAGTTGGTTCTTGTGTGACAGCTGCTGAATGAGTAGCATCCTGAGTATCCAGATTTTGTGTATCAACAGCTAGTTCTTGTGTGGCAACTGCTGAATGAGTAGCTGGTTCTTGTGTGGCAGCTACGTCATGTACAGCATTGTGAGCATCCAGGTTTTGTATATCAACAGTTGGTTCTTGTGGGGTAGCTACTGAATGGGTAGCTGGTTCTTGTGTGGCAGCTACCTGTTGTGCAACATCCTGGGCATCTAGATTTTGTGAATCAGCAATTGGTTCTTGTGTGGCAGTTGTGCGTTGTGCAACTTCCTAGGCATCTGGATTTTTTGAATCAATAGCTGGTTCTTGTGTGGCAGCTGCATGTTGTGCAACTTCCTAGGCATCTGGATTTTGTGAATCAGCAGCGGGTTCTTGTGTGGCAACTGCTGAATGAGTAGTTGGTTCTTGTGTTTCAGCTACTTTTCCTGAAAGAAATGATGTCTGGATTTAAGACCTCTGTGGTTTATTGCTTTCGACTTAGTTACCGGAGAATCCACAGTAAGAACCATTTTCTGCCAACGTTTCAAATCCCAACTGGGATCCATCATCAGGACAACTTGAATGCTTGATAGAAGAAGAGCTTAGCTGAGCGATTAAATAGTAATGAGGAGAGTAAAATGAGATGAAAGCCGGCTCTCAATATCTGATTGATGAGAGTCGACTATTACAGATTATTTTAATTAATTTATTTATTTTTATTTTATTTTTTAAATTAATTAATAATAATCTTTTAATAATTAGTTACTTTTAATATAATATGATAGTTATTGTTAATATTATTTATATTATTAATTATTATTATTAATATAATAAATAATAAAAATGATGTCGTAAAACCCTAGGCATCTGTTTCTTGTGTTTCAGTGACCGAGGGTGAGACAAGTAAAGATTCAGGGTCTTGGGACTATGGTGGGGTATGGGGTTTTAGACGAATTGGTGGGGAATTCAGGGTCGTGGCAGCAGTTGCTGCTTCAGTTGACGCCCTCATTCGTCTTCGGGGTAAAAAGGCAGGGAGAGCAGTATTTTTCCTTTTACAAGTGGGTTGCTCCTGAGGGAGAGGGTTGTCAGAAATGGTAGCTTCTTTGGTTGAGGCCCTAGTTCGCCTTTTTGGTAGGAAAGTGGTTTTACTCTGCCTTTTTCTTTTAGCATAGCGGTGGGAAGGTTATCTTCAGAATCATCACTAGGAATATGAACTGTAGGATTAGATGATTCTGCTAAATTGTGGGATGGAGTTGATGTAGAGGGAGGGTCAATTAGATTAATTGACTTTGTTGGTGGGATTTCTGGGGGATCAGGAATGTTATCAGGTTGTTGCTCATGGGGATTTTCAGGAACTTCATGAGGATTTTCAGCAGCCTGCTAAGGATTTTAGCAGCTTGCTGAGGAATTTCAGCAGCTTGCTGAGGGTTCAGGGGTGGATTATTAGGAGGGAGAGCTTGTCAAGCAAAACCCCTCTGAATTAGTAGCTAGACAAGATGGTGATGGGTGAGGGAAAGGAGTGGGAATTTTACCTATCTACAGTAATGCGACATATTCTTCAAACACCCAAGTAAATAATACGGAATATTCAATAGTCTACCATGTCTCAAATGATTTAACAAGACAAAGTCATGTTGATAGACTACCTGGTAACGACCTTCACAGGTGAGATAATGCTTGACGAATTCCGCAACCATCGGCCATGGAGGTGGTAATGAGTGAAGTCGGGCACCCCGGCCTTTAGGCTCAACCTGTTCTCCTAGCAGGAGAAAATCCATTTGTGCATTCAGAATGATATGCTTACGGCGGAACCATCCAATGCCAGTGAACGGTAGGCCTGAAACCTGTGCTATGTCATGCTCTCTAATCAGAATTCGAACTCCCTAAACAGTAGAATACCCATCATGTAAATTACATGCAAATTCAAGGACCTGTTGTGGATCGAATCCCTGAAGCCTTTGAAAATAATCTACCCAGCCTGCCTGCTGAAAAATCTGATATACTTCTAGATGTAATTCAAGTAGAGCTATCGAGCCAGGCTCATGTCGAATAGCAGGTCCTCCCATAGTTAACCAGCTTCAGTAAAATGCACAGTCAAAAACCGAGTTACCGCTCTTCGGACAGAGTAACTTTTGCAAATAGGAACATGGAGTAACAGCGTAGAGGCGAGGTGATAAGACGTGATTTGTGGGTAAAAATAATGATGGTAATTGGCTTGCTGTGAAATGATGGCGTATAAGTGAAATGATGGCATATAATTTTGGTATCCCCCCCAACTACGGCTGAAATGATGGCTTTAAATGTACAGGGATCATGGTAATTATGACATAATCTTCTCATTTAACTATAGTTTAATCGTATTCACACATAATATTTACATACCTCATGTTTACCTTTAATCCATATTTCGAAAAATATAATACCCGTTGCCAATAGATCATCAATAATCATGGAAGAAATTATGAGGATAATTCTGCTATAGGTCCGTATAATTATAGGAGAAGGCAATGAAGGGACGAAATTAGCATCAAAATAGAAGAAGTGATTTTTATGACGAAAAGTGTTGTGTGATTATGTGTTTTGAAACGGTGTTTCAGCAATGGGAAAGATGAGTGAAGGATCGTGTTTCAGCAATGGAAGATGAGTAAAGGATGGTGTTTCAGCAACAGGAAATGGATGAAGAATGGTGTTTCAGCAACGGGAAAGATAAAGGAAATGTTGTTGAAGAATACGATTCCAGGAATGGGAAAAATAGGAAAATGTTGCTGAAAGGTACTATTTCATTGATGAGGAAAATAAGAAAGATGTTGCTGAAAAATGATGGGAACATGGGAAATGATGGAAATGTTACTGAAAGATGGGGAAATGAATTATGGATGGATTGAAATGAGATGACAGAGCTTCAAAATGAAGCTTGGATCTACTTATAGTAGGATCGTCCTTTTCAATCAGCCTTTCCTAAATCTGGAATCTGCAAAATAATCAATTGTAACATGCCAGCCCTTGACAGGGATTATTAGTTAAGAAATCTAATCTAATACTAAAAATACAATGTAGAAATTAATGGCAATGAGGGGCAACAAGCTCCCCCAAGAAAAGATAATGTGAATCTGCCATGTAAGTGGCCTTAAAATCCTCTTTGGAAATGGGTCGCTGGTACAGACAAAGCCGATGACCATTTACCAATAATGGTGTCCTAGAATCATCAATTGTTAGGAGCCTTACTATTCCATTGGGAAAAACAGTATCTATTTCGTAAGGTCCCAGCCATCTTGTACGTAGTTTCCCTTGAAAATTTTCAAACCGAGAATCATATATTAAAGCCCAATTACCTTTTTGGAACTGCTTATGCTTGATGGTTTTTTCATGCCACCTTGTCCTTTGTTGCTGAATCATAGTTGTTTGATGAATGGCATCTACTCTCTTTTCATCCAATTCCTGAAGCTGCTGCAACCTGGCTATCTGTGCATCAGTCAAATCAAGGTTAACAACTAAAGCAATTCTTAAGGTTTTAATTTCAAATTCCACAGGAAAAACAACACTTTTACCATAAACCAATTCATAGGGAGAAAATCCTATAGTATTTCTCCAGGTAGTTCTATAAGCCCATAGCGCTTTAGGGAGCCTTTGAGACCAATCCTTCCTGTTTTCCTTCATTGTTTTTATTAGAATGACTTCTATGACTTTATTTGTACTCTCTACCTACCGATTGGCTTGGGGGTGGTATGGTGTAGTCATTCTATGATGAATGTGATATTTTTGAAGGGTGGCTTTAAAACCATGGGAATTGAAAGGAGGTCCTCCATCTATAACTACCTCTCTAGGTACTCCAAATCTAACAAAGATTTCTTCAAATAGAAAAGCTAAAACAGATTCTTCATTAGCTCTAATGAGTGCTTTAGCCTCCACCCATTTAGTCATATAATTTGTATAAACTAATATGTAGACTCTTTGATTGGATGGAGGATTAATGGGCCCTACAAAGTCTAGAGCCCATCTTTCAAAGGGTTCAAGTATTACCTGGGGATTCAATGGCATTTCATCTCTAATATTCAGTTGACCCATTCTCTGATAGTTTTCGCAGGCCCGAACATATTTCTTTGCATCATTGAAGAGTGAGGGCCAATAATAGCCCATCCTGAGAATTTTATGTGCCGTTCTCTTATCAGCAAAATGCCCTCCACAAGGGCCATCATGACAAGCTTTCAATATATCATAAACCTCATCTTCTCTAATGCATCTCTGGATTTCATGATCAAATCCTGTGTAGAAAAGACACCCACTTATCCAACTATACTGAGCACTTTGTTGAATGATCTTTCTTTTCTCTCGATGTGATAGGTGTGATGGTAACTTTCCTGCAACCAAATAATTGGCAATGTCTGCATACCAAGGTGAGTGAGCAGATATTGCAAATAAATATTCATCAGGAAAGGAATCATCCACTGGAGTATTATCATCAGCTTTTAACCGAGAAAGGAAATCAACAACTACATTTTCTTTACCTGGTCAATCTACGATTGTAATATCAAAGTCTTGTAATAATAATAACCACCTGGTAACTCGGGCATTTGTGACAGATTTGTTCATTAAATACTTAATAGCCGAGTGGTCAGTATGAACAAAAGTAGAGTAACCAGTAATGTAATGTCAAAACTTATTAATAGCATAAATGACTGCTAAAAATTCCTTTTCGGTAACTGTATAATTAAGCTCAGCAGGAGTCATATTCTTACTAATGAAATAGATAGCATAAGGAAGATGGTTTTCCTCTTGTCCCAAGACAGCTCCAATTGCAGTATCTGAAGCATCAGAGGATATATGAAAGGGAAGTGCCCAATCAGGTCCCCTTAAAATAGGAGTTGTAGATAGCTGATGCTTGAGTTCATCAAATGCTTTCTGGCAAAGATCAGTCCACTTAAATTCAGCATTTTTCATAAGTAACACAAACAAAGGAGAAGCTATTTTAGAAAAATATTTAATAAATCTTCTATAATATCTTGCATGTCCTAAAAAGCTTCTTACATTAGTTTGTGTTCTAGGAATATGAAGGTTCTGAATTACCTGTATTTTGGATGGATCTACCTGAATTCCTTGAAATGAAATAAAATGTCCAAGTATAATTCCTTCATTCATCATCATATAAAATTTTTCAGTGCTTAAGGAAAGGTGAGCTTGTACACAACGTTTAAGTACTTTTTCAAGGTTTTGTAATGCATCTTCAAAAGACACAGCATAAGGGGTGAAATCATCCATAAATATCTCCATAGAGTCATTAAACATATCAGAAAAGATTCCTATCACTGCTCTTTGAAAAGTTGTTGAAGCATTACATAATCCAAATGGTAGAACTCTATAGGCAAAAGTTCCCCAGGGACTAGTAAAAGTGGTCTTATCCTGGTCTTGGGGTGCAATTTTGATTTGATTATACCCACTAAAACCATCTAAAAAGGAGAAGAATTTATTCCCTAACAAACTATCTAACACCTGATCAATGAATGGTAAGGGAAAGTGATCCTTTTGAGTGGCTTTATTTAAGGCTCTATAATCTACACACACCCTCCATTTCCTGTTTTTCTTAGGTACAATTAACAATGGGGAAACCCATTCACTGTCAGATATGGGATATATAAACCCTGCATTAAGCAATTTTTGAAGTTCTTCTTTGACAATTTCCCTTAAATTGGGATTCATTCATCGCTGGAATTGACAGATTGGCCAACAACCTTCCTTGATATAGATGCGATGAGTACATAATTCAGGAGAGATTCCCTTCATGTCCATATAATCCCATGCAAATGCCTCCTTATTTTCACGAAGTAACTTCATTAATTTTTGTGTTTCAGCATCTGTCAAGTTGGGGTTTATGTTCAATGTTTTTCCAGGTTCGATTTCTACTATTATGCTTTTAGAGGAGATGGTGGTTGATGTTTGGGGTAGATCTTCTTATTTAAGCTTTTCTTGGATATCAGATTTCAAAATTGCAGTCAACTGATTATGTGTTTCAGCAGTAACCAAGGAGGGTTCACAAATAAAATTATTAATTACTTCATCCTCAGTGGTATCGTTAAGGCTTAAAGCTTGTCTGATAGTCAAAATAGGTTGAGTAGCATCATCATCATAGTCCAACCACACAGAATTATCATTATTAATCATAGGTGTGGCATGAGGGTAGAGGGTAAGCTGCTTGGTTTCACACCCATTAGAAATTGTCATTAAACCAGATCTACAGCTGATATAGGCATCGGTTGTGGCCAACCAGGGCCTTCCCAGAAATAGAGGGTGTCCCCCCAACTTTGTTTTAGTCTGTAATACCACAAAGTCAACTGGGTAATTCCGGGACTCAACTAAAATGATTAGGTCTTCAATGACTCCTTCCGGTTTGATTGTAGAATGGTCAGCTAATTCTAGAATGGTTGGTGTCTCTTTGATCACATTCTTCAGCTGTAACATTTGTGAAGTTTTAAGAGTCATAATATTTATAGCAGCACCTAAATCTACCAGAACTCGTGAAATGATAGTTTTTCCAATCTGAACTATAATAGTAGGATGTCCGGAGTCACCATATTTAACAAGAGGAGCTTTTCCGGACATTAAGGCTGATAGATCTCCCATAACATGAAATGTAAGGGAATCTTTAGCTTTCCTATTGGGTTTCTTAATACAAATATCTCTCATAGTTCTGGCATAGATTGGTACATCTCTTAATGCTTGTAAAAGTGGAATTTTAACATAAAGATTCTGTAATTGCCCTAAAAGATTGAAAGCAGGTGGCTCGGGCGTTTTAGTCAAAGCTAAAAGCTCAGGGAATGGTGGCTCTGTTGTTTCAGCACCCTTATTAGGGGGTGATTGTACCTCCTTACGAGAGTTATTTTTCTCAGTCTCTTCTTTATCAGAATCAGAAGAGGTAATATCATCAATAATAGGTTCAACTATTTTCCCAGATCGTAAGTGAATATCATTACACTGCGAAGGGAAAACAAAAAGTATAGGTTGCTTCTAAATATCAATAACTTGCACAACTTTATTATTGGGGTTAGGGTTTGGTTGTACAGGTAGCTGGGGTCTCATCGTTTGATTATTTGGTGGAGCGCCTGATGGTAGGAGTGGTTGCTGAAACTGAGGAAATTGGTTTGGAAATGGGAGTTGCTGACCCCTCCAGTTTGGATTCCATTGATTAAAATAAGGTTGTTGTTGTGGAGGCCAAGAAGTCCACATTGCTGGATCTACAAAGGGAGGGTTCGGTTGTTGCATAGGTGGGTAATTCATTTGATTGAAGGGCGGGTATTGCATCTGGTTAAATGGAGGGTAATTTGATTGATTAAAAGAAGGATAATTGTTCCAACGATTAGAGAATGGAATATTAGAGTTCATACCTTGTCCTCGTGGTTGCCATTGCCTTCTCTGTGTCAGCAGATAAACTGCTTCAGCTTCTTCTTCGGTTGGTTGCAATGTTGCTTTTATTCTTGGTAAAGAAGAGCATTGTTGTGTTTCATGATCCATCTCACAAATGGTACAAATTTACACTTTGTCAAACGGGCATTCCCTTAGTGGATGTTTTTCTCTACATTTAGAACAAAAGATAGCCAAAGCAGCTTATGCTTCCACTTGTTTCTTCTTAACCTACAAGGTTTCAATCTGTGAAGCAAAAGAACTTAACATTTCAGTTTTAAATTCCTCAAGTAAATTACCTATTTTAGCTCTTGTTGCTCCTCCACTGGCTGATTTCTGAACTCTTGAATATGTATTATCCTTTTTGTTTGATCTGTTCATTGCAGCTCCTCTTGAACATCTTTTGCAGAGGTTAACAATTTCATCATATGATTCTTTAGATATGTCCCCTTTACCAAGAATATTTAACATGTCTAGACAATCATCCCTCACCCCTTTCAATGATATTGTTTTAAGAATATCTTTACTTACATCGAGATGATTGGATCTTTGCAGGTTATATTGCAGCCTTTCCACAAAGTCCTCCAGATTCTCATCTCTTCCTGTGTAGTCCTGATATTTGAGCGGAAACTTTTGTTTCATCTGTTCCCATGTTGTGATTACATGGCCTCCCAGACTCATGAACCATCTTAGTGCATTTCCTTTTAGTGTTGCTGGAAACAACTTCAATTTTTTAGCATTAGTAACATAATCATAGCTTCTGCATAATATATCAAACTCAAAAAGAAACTCATCAAGATCTTCAGAAGATAAACCATGGAAGTTAGGTAAGGCCGAAAGTGGGATATTCTTCATGGGAGTTGCTCCTCTGGGAAAATCACCAATAGGAAATCCCAAGGTAGAGAGAGAATTCTCATCTCTTCCTTCAAGTTCTACCTGTCTTCCACCAAAGAATCCTTCATTGTTCTCTTCCATTGGTTGTTCTCCTACTGCACTTGCTCTATCTTCAATGTTTTCTGTTGGCTCCTCAACGTCTTCAATTGGTTCCTCAATGTCTTCAACTAGTTCCTTAAAATCCTCTACTGGTTCTTCAATTTCTTCTACTATTTCCTCAACTTTTTCAGGGCCCACAACTTCCTCTATTTCATAGTTTGTTTGGAGGGAGAGCTGAGGCTTGGGCTTCCAAGAGCTTAGCCTTTGAGAAGTTTTAGCCTTTGATATGATATCGTCAATAAAGGTCTTTCTTCCTCCTCCTTTGCCCTTGCCACCTGTATGGTTATTTTTCTTGCGTCCTCTCATGCATTCTGCATATCTACACGAAAAACCTTAATGCTTTTGAAATCTACAATTTCCTTCCCCGGCAAGGGCACCAAAATGATGGTCACTTTAATTGCTTATTAATTTAAATAACTAGTGCTACATGAATTGTCAACCCAGGGAAGTCTGTTTATTTCAAAGGCAATCACACACTATATATGCTCAATCCCAAAAGCAGTAAAAGTTGCAGTATTAATTATTCTAATCACACCTTGCTTCAAACAATTGAATTTCTACTTTGAGTTACAGCAAAAGCAATCTCTCTATTGCAGAAAATGATCAAGGAAATCTTGGATTATAGTTAAAAAGAACAATCTAGGAATCAATCTACAAAGGGAAAGACTAGTTGTGCTCTAACAGAGAACAGGACCCTATTCCTGAAGCAGGAATCTTCAGCACCTGTTTCTGATTACTACGCTTCACAAATTCACTCTGGGAAATCAATTAAAATAATCACTGATTACTTATGAACGGATTTATGGAAACAATGCAATGACCAAGCAGAAACAGAGTTTCAGCAGTAAATACAAAGTTTCAATAACACATAAGCAAATTCAACAAAGAGGAATTAACAAGGCATGAGTGTAAAAACAATACTTAACACGCTACAGTAATTAAGGGGTGAATCTTGTGATGAAGGTGGGCCCTGTCCTTCTCACAAGATTCCCCAAACAATGGAACTTAAGAGAAAATGCTCAGAACAGTCTTTTATTCATCTGTCAAAGTATCATATTACAAAAAGATTCAAGCTTCCTTGCTCCCAGCTAGACCTTCCCGTAATCTCTCTATATCCTTCTAATGTTGATGTCTCCTTTTTTTAAAGAGGAGACATCAATTACAATTAATTACATTGTAAATCCTATTTTGACCTGATATGCTAAAATAGGATAACCGATTCTTCCATTAACAAAATATTGTTACAATGGTTGTGACAATGCCTAACTTTGGAATACAGTTGTTATGGCCCATGTAACATCTCCTTCGATGATCCCTTTCTGTTTCTGCTAAATCTAAAAATGCAAATCACGGGCTGTTTCAGCAACGTGATTTGCGCATTGTTCTAACTATTTCAGCAACGTAGTCCAAGATGACAACACTGTTTTAGCAACATAGACCGCAATGATATATGCAGTCTTCAAAACTGTTTCAGCAACTATCCGATCAGCGATTAATTATGAAGGAAATGCAAAATTACATGTAAAATAAATCAAGCATATAGTAATGAGAAGACATGTTATATACCTTGGAAAATAGATTAAAGTAGTCACATGGGCCTTAATTATGGTTTGAAAAAGGATGGAAGATAACAAAATATGTGAGCAAAAAGGGACAATATAGAGTCCTAACAAGGATATTCCCCTCAACTTTGCTGCAACCCTCAAAACCAATGGTCACTTGGACAACGAATAACTCACATCCCTTCATGTTGCATCTCTTTAACTAAAGCGTGATGATTTCTCAAATTGTCATGGGCTTTCACTTTCCTTGCAGCGTCATTATATTTCCATTGTCATTGAGGAATTTTATTGACTTGTTGAAGCAATCAACTTTCTTCGTGTGCCTTTCTATCTAGTCCATGCCGATTAATATGTTGTATGAACCCAATGGTAGTAGGTTCGACTAACATGGACATATTGTTCATTACAATTGGACATGACCTTACCACATGCTTGACCCACTTCTTAATCCTGATGGCTAGTTGAACTAACTATGATTTTTCATCTCTTGTGATTTGCAATGCACACCTCTCTTCCATTGATGGACTTACATAGGTGAAATTGGAACTAGGGTCAATTAAATTAAACAAGTTAGTTGTTGACCATACCTTCCATTTCAACCACTAAGGCTTGGTGGTCATCCTTCCTATTTCCAATGTTGTATACATGTGTGGCATACTTCGAGCCACATCATTTATTGTGTTCACCTCCAATTCCTAAGCATTGTATAGTCTTGGGTTGCTCTTCTATCATTGAGGGAAATTTCTCTTCATGTGGTTCTCTCTATAGGTCCAACACATCAGAGGCTCTCCTTTGAAACCCTTGGCTTCCTCTCCCATAAGCTAATAGAGCTAATCTCTACCATCAGTGGTGGATTGCTGCAAAAATTCGCCCCTATTAGGTGTGGCAAAACTCACCTTCCTTCCCGCAAGTTGTTTCCTTGCAGCTCTCTGCCCTTTTCCTGTAAAGATGGGATTTCCTTTTTCCTTCGAATTAGTGTGGGACTCAGTCCTATGTTTAGATGTTTATAACAATGCTTCATCTTCTTGATAGAATCTTCTAATATTTTAGGCTCATCAAATTCTATTATGTCCCTAAATTTTTATGGCATACCATTGAGATACCTTTGAATATTTTTCTTGTCATCCTTAATGTAAGGTGCATACCTAACCCACTCCAAAAATCTTATTGCATATTCATAGTTGTCAATTTCCCCAACTTGTGCTCGTAAAATTCCTTAGCCTTATTGTCAAAGTACCTTTCAGATAGGTTCATTTCCCTCAAATATCCTTCAAATCTCCTCCACTAAAAATTCATTTCTTCAATACTCTTGACATTCTTTACATCTTCCCACCATATATTAGCTTTTCCCTTCAAGTTGAAAATGGCCACTCTTTCTTTCATATTCTCAAAGTAACCATGTAGTCTAAAATATTTCTTCATTCTTAGGAGACATGCCTCTATTTCCTCTGCCTTTTTCACCTCTCCATCAAATGTATGAGGATTTTTCTTCTTGAATTCCTCTGGCATCAAATCTTTTCCTCTCATTTTTTGTTGATAATTTCTTTTAGTGGCTACACTAGACAATTGCTTGTGACTGTCTATTATTCTGTCAAGAGTATTAAGTGGAGTTCCACCTCTCACGGTGTCTTCACTTGTCTTTTATATCTCTTCCTAGACCTGTTTCCCTCAACACCATCAATTCTTAGTTCATGTTTTCCAAGTCCTAATGGAATTTTCCTACCTTTATCCTTTCCTAGGCGGTTGACACCCAGATCATGTTGCCTCTACCTTTGCAAGTTTGATAGGATCTATAGTATGATGCCATTTACTTCTTCCGATTTCTCCTAATCCATGATAATCCTTACATTGTCAACCTTGTAGCTTCTCATCTCTGCTCTCATACTTCTAATGGTGTTCATCTAGTCAGGGGAGTCTACCTCTTTACCCTTTCTTACTGACTCTTATTCTTGCCACTATTGGAATTTATCAGTGTTTTGTTGCACCACCTTGAAGTTCTTTGATGTCTCTTTATGTATTGTTACACACACATAACTATTAGCTTATCAATAATACAAATAAAACATGATTATTATCACCTTGGCACACCTACCATAAGCATATGGCTATGAGGCTATCTGAAACACCAAATTTCAAGATAGTATGCATTTCATAATCAATTGACACATGAAATACACATTGCACATGGAAATAAATCATCCTCTAAGGACTACACTCTATAACAGAGCTCCAATTTTAATCATTTCTGAGCCCATCTAGGTCCAATCTTGAACCATGCTCTGATACCACTTTGTAACGGTGCCTCCCACCCCCTTGGACTTTCCCAAAGCCTAGTGGGACGTGTTATTTTAAATTAATCCAACCTCCATAGTTACCTTATGGTAATGGGGTTACAAAAATCATCCTTTCTCAAAGTTAGTGAAATTAACTTTGGATAACACCATTGCATTTAACTCGTCAAGAGCTTCTTAGTGATATAATTTTTTCCTCAATCTGATATTTGGATCAAAGGTCACGCCCATTTGAAGTCTAGGCCTTAATCCCATGCCACATTAGCAAAAAACTACCATGTGTTGGAACTACCTTCTCACATGAGGTCCCACGTGGCACCTGCAACATCACAGCATCATTACGCCTCTACACTTCCATGGTACACCCTCTACTAAGAGTGTCCTACTCCTAGACTTCTATAGAACAACATAATATTTTACATCAAGTGAAAAGGTCATTTCCCGTCCTATGCCCTCCATCAATCCATGATCACACGTTGTTAGTGCACATATTCTTGAACCCCATGGCATGAATGACATTTACTCATCAAGTGACATGGATACTTCCATCCTGCATCTTTTGTTAGTCTACACCCTGTCATCAATATGTATTGTCATCCTCTTTGGGGACTCGCACTCCGTGGTGACATGGCTCCAAACAACGTCAACTTCCCCCTCCCATGCCACATAGTGCACCTATCCTAGGTGGTGTTACTAAACACCTCCATGTGTCCTCCTAGAAACATGTCAATTCTAATGTCTATATCCTTTCCCTTATAATCTTAATGATGTCACACTACCATATCATGTACCCACATGACAACCACATAGCCTTCCCGACCTATGTGTCTTCTCACAACTCATACTAGTCGAAGGGCCCACTAGTTCCCGACCTTTGCACAAACCCGTGAATTCTAATTATATGATTTCCAATCAGTTTCAACCATTTTCAATTGATTCATGCACCCCCATTTTTCCCAGCATGCTTCCTTCCATCTCTTCAGACTAACATTTCTCCATTTACCATATGGGAAAACTTCCCATTGCATTGTACGCTTTTCGCTAATAGTAGCATCTTCTGTATCTAGTGGACCCTTACACCTCTACATCATGATAGATATGTTGATGGTAAGTGACGATAAATTCTACATCTCACACCTTCTATCTATTACTCCTCATTTACTATGACCACTCAACCATTCTGACAAGGCACAACATAAATATTCATGGCATTAGAAAGGGACGTTTCCCGTTTCGTGTTCTAGTCGGATTCTGCATCCTTAGCCATTTTAAAATTTCTCCAACTCTCTCAATCGATCTCAAGTTTGTTTCCTCATAATTAGAAATTTATATTTCCAGGGACCATTCTTAGGCTCCCTTGAGGACCAATGTCGCTCATAACATTGTCTGTCAAGTGAAGCTTATAGTCATGCCCCTTGATCAGGGACTTAGACAAGCCAACAATGGCTAATGTTTCCCTGATTACCATGCGCAACAACATTAGACCACATCCCACCACGAGTGTGTCCCAACATCATCAAACCAATGATAAAACATACAATGCAACATAAAAGTAGTCAAGGAATTCAAATCAGTGAATATTCATGACCATAACAACTCATAAATTAACCATAGTATAACTCTTTGAGCCCAATCAAGTATGCATACAATACTACACAATTAACCTTGTACTCAAGAACACATCAACAACTACAGGAATACACAAATCCCTTAAACCCATGAGAATAAACACATTCATCTCATAATTAATAGCAAGGAATAACACCATTCCCATGCAAACAATGCTAGTTCACACATTGTTATAATTCATATCAACATCATTACCATTCACAGAATACCATATCCATATATAGGTTAACATACATAATACTTATCAAAAAACCTTAATGGTTGGCAACTGAGGGAGGTACTTTCACTCTCCACCTAACCATAGGCCAACTGTATTGCAGTCTTTCTTACAGTTGACCACCCCCAAGATAGGTTCAGAGTCTGAGGATAAATTCTCAAGTGAATTCAGCCAATGTTGATCAGTGATCCACAAATGAATCCAGAGACTACCCTAGCTTCACCTTCTTAGTTCATAACTATGTCCTCTTATGTCTCACCTATGAATCTAGAGTAAACTGATGTTTAACTGCTAATACAACAGTCATCCAAAAACACAAATATTTTATCCTTTGCAAACCATGGATCCAGAGCACATAGAGATTACACCTGCTCAACCCAACAGGACTCCAAAATAATATTTATCTCCACATGTTCCTTCCTTTGACCACATTGTGTCACGTGGCTTTTCTCTAGTGCCAATGTTATCCCAGTGTTCTCCTTCACTCTCGCAGATTTAATGGTCAACCCCTGTATGTCTAGCCTAACATACAAGCACCCATAGCCCACAATCAGGTTTGTGATCTCTTACTCCAAGCAGCCCACACTTGTTTCGCATGGTGTCATTCATCTTTTCCACAGTTCGCAGTACTCTCCTCGGGTTGTTATGTGTTTCTCCCAAATCGTCCTCCTTTCAAAGATCCCTTATTCCTTCTCCATCAACTATTTTCTCACACCAACCCCCTTGCATTACCCTAGTGTGTTGACCACATAATGCATCCCACAAGGTATGACAAAGGGGGTACGTGTTTTTGCTCCACTTAGGAAGCCCATACTCCACATCCCTACCTACCATGCAGACCATTAAAACTCAGTCAAAGACTAGTGACCATTAATGCACAACCTTGAATTGCCAACCTCCCAAGCAATTCCTCCAAAACTCTGAATTGATGTCCACTCCTCTTAGTCAGTGATTATGTTTACATTTCCACAATTAATTATATTAATTACAATTCATAATGATGATTACATGAGGGAATACAAAAGGGGTTGTTACAAAGGATCTTTATCAAAAGGAATAGAAGCTTAAAAATGAAGCTTGTGAGTTGGGAATTGAAGCTTCTACTTGTCGAGTACCTTCCAAGGTATACCCATTTACCTGCATGATCACTAGACTACTTTCTAACTCGGCCAACTCAGGGATGATCAACCATGGAACATTATTGAAGTTTATCATAACTCAGACACAACATAACAAAATTTACTTTGTGAACTTTAGTTGTTTAATTTTGCTTTACAAGATAACTTCGAGTGGAACCCTAATCCCTTTGTTGGGGATCTACAACTAATGGCCTTTATGTCTTATATAACCAATTTGGAAAGATGGAAAAAGGCATCTAACTTTAATGCCCATACAGAGACTGAAATTAGGCTAATGTTTCAAGAGGAGTATCCACTTACTGGCTGATTGTTAATGATTTATTGAGATTGAGAGAGGATATAAGTGACTCAGTCATCATTGGACATAATCAATGTTTGTAGTTTCATGATCCGGATTATCCACAGTTTTCAGTTCATTTTGCCAATGTTTCAAACCCCAAAGGGGGTCCATCATCAGGACAAATCAGAAAGAATATGATTGAAAAATTATTGAGAGAAGAGAGCCTTGCGACCAGATATAAATGAACAAGAACCCTAAATTTTTATAAAGGCCGACACATGATTCCTAATTTTTATTAATAATTAATTTATTTTATTTATTTATTATTTATAATTTTATTTTTATTTTTATTTTTATTTATAATTTTCTTTTATAATAATTACAAAATTTTTAACTTTTTTTTATTAATAATTTCTTATTAGTCTAATTAATTAATTCCTTTCTTATCTAATTAAATTATTTTAACCATCCTTTAATTAATCAATTATTGATTAATTAATTAATTAATTCAATGATTAATTTAATTAATTAATTGACTATTAATTAATAAATTCATCAAATTAATTAATTAATTGATTTTAATTTAATTTGATTAATTAATAAAAAATTTTTTATTAACCAATTTTTAATTTTAATCAATTAATAAGACCTTATTAAATTTAATTAAAATCTAATTAAAATTGTTAAAGAAATTAATTTAATTAATTAATAATTAAAGAAATTAATTTATAAAACTAAAGCTTTAATTCTATTTGTTTTTAATTTTTGATTAAAATTTTATTTTATTTTTGATTAAGAATTTTTTATTTTATTTTATTTAAAATTTTTTTATTAAAAATCTTTTCTTTTAATTTTTTTTTAATTAATAGATTAAATTAAATTAATATATTATTAATTTTTTTTTGATTAAGATTTTTTTTTTTTTTTTTTAATTAATAGATTAAATTAATATATTATTTAAATTGTTTAATTGATATTGATTTTTGAATTTATTTAAATTTAATATAATTCTAAATTATCTATTGATTAATATTTATTCAATTAGAATCCTATTAACATATAGTTTTATTAATTAATTTTAGTTATATTTTTTAGAAATTTATTAGCCATTTGATTGTTATGATTAATATCAAAATTTATTTTAATTATTTTATTTTAATAATTTATAAAGAATTAAATTATTAATTTGATTTCATTTTATTTTATTTTATTTTATTTAATATAATTAATTGTATTAAATTAAATTAATTAAATTAAATTAAATTAATTAGATTAATTAGTTTTAATTGTTTTAATTAATAATTAATTTGTTCAATTGTTTTAATTAATTAATTAATTTGTTTTAATTGTTTTAATTAATTAATTAATTAGACTTCCGCAATGAAAGACCCTTTATTTCCGACTTTAAGCTTCCAAGGGTCGGGGGTTTATTTGCTTGATGAGAGGAAGCCAATTTCCACTGATTTCACTCCCATTGTCCCTGTTGAGGTTCTGAGGGAATTTCATAATTTCAATGGCCTCTCTGATTTTTCTTTTATGATAGTTGTCCTCCCTTGCAATAACCCTGGCGTCTTCTAAACACACATGATGCTTGGTCTTGGAAGAGTGCTCTGCAAGGACCGATGTGCGAGATCTTTCATTCTTAATGTCAGCGGCATGCTCCTTAAGTCTTATTTTCAAAGACCGACCTGTTTCCCCAATATAACTCTTCCCACATGAGCAATCGATCTTGTACACTCCCTTGAGTTGCTGTCGATCAATATTATCCTTAACCAACCTCATCATTTGCCTTACGTTCCACATGTTGTAAATTGAGTGTCTATGTTATTCTTCTTTAAGATTTTTGCAATCTTATCAGTAATCCCTTGGATGAATGGAAGGTAAACTTTTCCTTGATATTCCTTCTTGTCTTGAGGGGGATGCTCAGAGAGGGCTCTATCTTGAGCCCTTTTTATAGCTTTCTTGATGCTCCACTCCTTGTATCCAAGGTTTTTGAAAACAGAGGTTAAGTGTTCAATCTCATCCTTTATGTGATCAGGGTCAGAAATCCTGAAAGCTCTCACTGCCAATGTGTTTAAGACGCTAGATTTTTGGGAGGGATGATGGTAAGAGTCAGCATGAAGATAGCTATCAGTATGAGTTTTCTTCCTGTAGACCTGATGTCCCAAAGTACCATCTTCTTTTCTATAAATCAGAACGTCTAGAAAGGGGATCTTACCATTCTCCTCAAGCTCCATTGTAAATTTTATTTCGGAAGATATAGAGTTAAGGTGATTGAAGAACTTCTCAAGCTCAGCCTTACCATGAGTCCAATTTAGGTTGGTGTCATCAACAAATCTTTTCCACCATGCTGGCTTCAAGTGGAATGAACTAAGGGCTTTTCTTTCGAAGTACTCCATGTATAGGTTGGCGACAATAGGTGAGAGCGGGAAACCCATGGCGACTCCAGAAATTTGTTCATAATAGTGATCTTGGAAACTGAAAAAAGTGGACCGCAAACAGATTTCTGCAAGCTTCGCTGTTTGAGGATCGGTGGCCATCTTTATAACATGAACAGCTTCATCAAGAGGAATCTTTGTAAACAAAGATACGACATCAAAGCTTACAAGAATATCATCTTTATGCACCCTTTTATTCTTAATAAGCTTTACAAAATCACTTGAGTCTTTTATAAAGGAGTCAGTGTTAGCAACTAAAGGTTTTAGGATTTTAGCTACATACTTGGTTAATTCATAGGTAGGGGAACCAATGGTGTTAACAATTGGTCTAAGGGGGACCCCTTCCTTATGGATCTTTGGTAATCCATAGATTCTAGGAATAACCTCACAGGAGGGAATCAGCTTCTTCTTTATTTTATCATCCAGGTTGGTTTCCATGATGGCTTTCTTGACCTGCTTTATCACCTTGGGAATAGGGTTGGAATTGACTCTTCTATAACTTCCACAACTCAAATGCTCATTCATTTTGTGAATGTAATCTTCTTTGTTTAACACAACGGTGGCGCCACCTTTATCAGCTTTAAGAACAACAATCTTATCATTATTTCTGAGAGATCTAAGAGCCTCTCGCCCTTCTTTATTCAAGTTACTCTTTGGGCGTTTAGACTTCAACAAAGCTAGGGCACATTCTTGTCTTAATATCTCCCTGTCGTTTGAGGAAAGACCTTGAGTCCCATTCTCAATGTTGCAAATGATGCTTTCAAAGGGAATGTTCTTAGGTGACACCGAAAATCCCAATCCCTTGCTCAGGATTTTGATCTCTTCAGAGCTGAGAGTTATAGACGAGAGATTCACGATTCTCTTGTCGTTTGAGGAAAGACCTTGAGTCCCATTCTCAATGTTGCAAATGATGCTTTCAAAGGCAATGTTCTTAGGTGACACCGCAAATCCCAATCCCTTGCTCAGGATTTTGATCTCTTCAGAGCTGAGAGTTATAGACGAGAGATTCACAATTCTCTTATCATGCTTATTGGGAGCAATGGGGTTCCCCATAGCAAACCTATCATTTTCAGAATAATCACTGGGAGCTTTATGGCTTGAATTGGTTTCAGCATCAAGATCTTTACCCTCAGAGTTGCTTCCATTCTTATAAATATTATAATCACCCATGATTATATTAGCATCACCTTTTATGTTCCTGGTATACTTATTTCCAACATCTTTTAATAAATTATAATCATTCATGAATCTTATAGCATCACTATTAATGTTGTTGGTATCATTAATTACAGCCCTACCAATTTCCACAACCTTACTAACAATTACTGATGGACTTTTATTGCTGCTGGAGGTCCTGCTACCTGCGTGATCTTTCTTTTTATTGCTGCTGGAGGAATTACCATCAGGGGCAGTGTAAGGGATCCTCCTACCTGCGTGATCATTCTTTTTATTGCTGCTGGAGGAATTTCGATCAGGGACAGCGAAAGGGATCATGCTACCTGCGTGATTATTCATTTTATTGCTGCCATTACCATCAGGGACAGCGTAAGTCATGCTACCTGCGTGATTCATAGGGCAGTTGCGGTTGGTGTGCTCCTCAACGCAGGAGACTATGCTACCTGCGTACTCCACATTGTTATTATTGCTGGAAACGATTGCTGGTTGAACAATGTGCTGATCTATTACCTGAACAGCGTGCTCCTTGCCAATTACTGCGTGCTCTTGAACAGCGTGCTCCATGACATTGCAAACATCGAATTCTCCTTCAGTAGCAGCGAATTTTCTTTCAGTATCAGCGCTGTCATTCATAGGGCAGTTACTGTTGGTGTGCTCCTCAACGCAGGAGACTATGCTAACTGCGTACTCCACATTGTTATTGTTGCTGGAAACGTTTGCTGGTTGAACAACGTGCTGATCTATTACCTGAAGAGCGTGCTCCTTGCCACTTACTGCGTGCTCTTGAACAGCGTGCTCCATGATATCAATTGGTTTTACTTGCTGAACATCTTGCTCATCGCAAACAGCGTATTCTCTTTCAGTAGCAGCGAATTTTCTTTCAGTATCAGCGCTGTCCAGATCTTTTGTTGATGAAGGGTTGTGATAGTCAGGGATCACATGTTCCGCTGTTATCTTGATGGGTGCAGTGCAGGAAGTTCTAACCGTGCAGGAGACTAGACTCAACTTTCTGCTTACAGCACTAAAACCCACACCTTCCTCCAACTTGGCCAGCTTCTTGGACTGCCTTTCCCTGGCGATTCTACCCTCTGACTGGGGCTTGCAGCTTTTGCATCAATTATTTTCCAAAGATCAAAACTAATTTTCATAGTTAGTTTCAGGCGGAAAGAAAGGGCTAAGCGATTGAGCTTGTCTAAAGTTGCTCTGGTTCTTTTAATTTCATTCCGAATTAGGGCCAAACTTAATCTCAGAAAAGACTTATTATTATAATGATTAAAGACTCTGTGATTTATCCTGGCAAAGGAAGGAATGATTTTCTTGTTCCTACATTGCTTCAGAAATTGCAGGTCTACAATTCTCTTCTCAATCTTTATCCTCAGTATTTCGAGAAGACATACTCGAAATACTGAGAATAAAAAAAAAAAAAAAAAAAAACGAAAATTAAAAGAAAAAATTTTTAATAAATTTTTTTTAAATAAAATAAAATAAAAAATTCATAATCAAAAATAAAACAAAATTTTAATCAAAAATTAAAAACAAATAGAATTAAAGCTTTAGTTTTATAAATTAATTTCTTTAATTATTAATTAATTAAATTAATTTCTTTAACAATTTTAATTAGATTTTAATTAAATTTAATAAGGTCTTATTAATTGATTAAAATTAAAAATTGGTTAATAAAAACAAATTTATTAATTAATCAATTTAAATTAAAATTAAAATTAATTAATTAATTAATTAAATTAATCATTGAATTAATTAATTAATTAATCAATAATTGATTAATTAAAGGATGGTTAATATAATTTAATTAGATAAGAAAGGAATTAATTAATTAGACTAATAAGGAATTATTAATAAAAAAAAAGTTAAAATTTTTGTAATTATTATAAAAGAAAATTATAAATAAAAAAAATAAAAATAAAATTATAAATAAAAAATAAATAAAATAAATTAATTATTAATAAAAATTAGGAATCATGTGTCGGCCTTTATAAAAATTGAGGGTTCTTGTTCATTTATATCTGGTCGCAAGGCTCTCTTCTCTCAATAATTTTTCAATCATATTCTTTCTGATTTGTCCTGATGATGGACCCCCTTTGGGGTTTGAAACGTTGGCAAAATGAACTGAAAACTGTGGATAATCCGGATCATGAAACTACAAAAATCTTCCACAGAAGCTTAAAATCTAACATAATCAATGTTATGTTGTCACAAAATATCATAAACTAGCGGTGACCTATTCATTAGAAGCTTTCCTAGTTGCAAGTGACATTTGGGAGGGGTTGCCACCATTTCTGCAAGATAAACATCCCATGGAGTTTCCCTACTTTGGTCTTTCCCTCAACAAGGGAATGTTTTACACTTATTCTTTAGTTAAGCACGGTACATGTTGGGTGGGACTTCGTTTTCACTATCCCTTGCTTTGGTGCCCTACAATATTTTACAAAGCTCTCGTTCAATGGTATGAAGAGGAGGAAAGTTCAAACTGGAAAGAGATTGACAAGACACTAGGATATTACAATCCTAGAGAATTTGGACACTCTCTTTACAACTGGGGTGATTTACATGCATGAATCCCTAAAGCAAAATGAATTGCAAGAGGACTTGCAACCAAATTGGGTTGGTGGGATATGATAAGTCACTGAATTAGCACCATTTTTTTAATTAAACTATCCCATTTGCCCCAATTTGCCTCTTTTTCTGACCTCTGATCATTATATATGCTCTTTACTTCTCTTACACTTACATGTGTGTGTGTGTGTGTGTGTGTGTGTGTGTGTGTGTGTGTTTGTCAAGTTCTTTATTTCCTTGTTATAGTTTAGAATTAAGGGATGTTGAAGAAGTATCAAAGTGTAGGTGTCATGTAACTTATTATAGATATATATGTTTATGTTTAAATTTTGGCCCTGCATATAATGAAACAGTGGACTAACTACAATACTAAAAGGTTTTTCTAAGTTACTAGGTTGGCTATCAATAGCAATGTCAGTTTTGGTCAAGAACCAAGGAAATCGTTCTAGTCAAAGGACCAAGAATACTACTGTTTTGATCGAGAACTAAGGACATTTGCTAGAGGTCGAGGACTCTTGCCGCTACATCAAAGACCACATAATATACTATAATTTCGTACCATAATTGGAAAGGAACCTCGATTACTTTGTCGCCACAGCGATCAATCTTGCAGAGACATCTGGATAGGTCAAAGAAGCATGTTGGCACCAAGCATCACGGGCCAGTGGGCCGATTTGCATAGAATCATATTTGATCCAACAATGTGAGCCATCATAAATTGTTGGGGAAGTTATTACCCTATGCATGTGGTATTTCCCCAATACCGACCATCTACTGGCATCTCGAAAGCGGCCAACATACATGATTTCAAGTTGAGCAAGGCGCATGAATCAAGATACTTATGTTGGCTAAACTCATAGGCTATGTAGCCACATACAGTCTAGGAAAAATTTTGATGGAAAGTTATTTTAAAGTTTAGAAACCTTGGCGACTATTACTAGTCCCTAATATCCAAACTGTAAAATGTTTGGTGATATTTTTGTAAAAATATTCAAATTAATAATGATTCTATATAGTACCTATAAAATTTTGACAGGTTTTAAGGTGAAATAATTGTATACTATAAAGTTTGGGTGAATCATTTTTAGAAAAAAAAAAAAAATTGACAAATAATTTTTTGGAAAAAGCATGGAAAATTAGCCCACCTCTGTATATTAGCCCTAAAACTTTTCTTCGATATAGTATTCATGTTAAACTTGAATTGGAATATTATGTTGTCTATTGTTTTATTGTTATTAGAATGCTATTTTCATTTATGTTTGGTCCACCCAGTGGAGTCGTTCTGTTATTCAAATCCGAATTTAAACTCCTGTAATTCATATATATGTATGAGCACTATATAGCAAGTGGTAGTAATCAGTTTATGGACTATATAATCACTATTTTCTTTTAATGTAAATTGAGGTTTTAATTTGTGAATGTGAATTTATATAGAGTTCCATGACTATGTTTTAATGTGTTGATGTGGATGAGTTCATAATTCAATCTAAGCATGTGCTGGCAGCTTAACAATGTTAAAGCACAAGTTGACCTTGAGCAAGGGCCCACTCAAGGTGTAGTTATGTGTCAACTTATTGTTTGTTTATTTTTTCCAATAGGATTAAGATTGTTTATTTATGTTTTCATGCATATGAATGCTTTTATGTCTCATTGATTTCCATTCGATTTGGTAGATATAACCATAGTGATTGTATGGTTTTCTTTTCAAATTTATAGATTAGTAGTTGGGTTGGTTGGAGGATATGCTGCCCTGCTATAAAGCAAATGTTGCAAAATCACGTGTTGTAGAATTGCTTGGATTCTAGTTCACCCAATGACACTAAGCTAGTCACCCTTAAATGAAACATGGGTGCATGAGGCACCATTTAACCTAGTAGTGGGTTATCCTTAAGCTAACTCTTCCATCTTAATCTGTGTCTCCGTGATTTTTCTTGTATAGGTCATTAAGAACAACTTGAGGAGCTTGTCTCTTATGTATATTGCACAAAGTACCTCCCAAATTTACCTACCCCAATTTGACAAAATAAATGTATTGTGTAACCTAAATCCCCATTAAAATTAAAAACATATAAATACGCCATCAAGCACCCTTTCCCACTTGGTGACACCCCATTCCCCATCTTATAGCCCCCTTTTCCTAGTCGATACTACCCTTTTAAGGCTACAATTTTCCCTTATACCTTAGCCCCTCTCTTCTTCCTTTCCAAAATATGCCCACAACCCTATCCTAAGTTTAACAAATATATCAAAATAATTTGTAACCAGTATATTTAATATATTATTCAATATTGAAAAGTTATAACACATCTATAACTACTCATGCATAATACAATATTATTAAAAAAATAATATAATATTATTAAAAAAAAATATGATGTAGCATTGCTTCCTTCTCCTTTAATTCATTTATAAGTCAAGTTTTTTTCTTTAAAGACAAATGAGATATAAGATTTCTTCCATTTTGTTGACATGGAAAGCCCATTTATTTGGAGAAAGAGGAACAAAATATTGAAATCTATTTCAAAATTACACAAACACTCACTTTTATTGCTACTTTAAATTTACATAGAAGTCATAAATTTTGGATGGGCATTTTATTTTTAACTAATTAATGATGCATAAAAATTCTTCTAATTTTGTTGACAAACTTTGTTTCAATCAATAAGGCATAAAAAGTCTTCTAATTTTGTTGACAAACTTTTTTTCCACTTTAGAAATTTTGCCTAACAACTCTCAGACATATATATTCTATCTCGGATTGGACCATGAAACATATTGGACCAAACATGCCCACATAACCATTGGACCACAGCAAGGGGACTAAAACATTGACAGACTCACTTGTCACATTATCATTTTCACAGACAGAAATTCTTCAACTTTGACAGACACCTATCACATTATCTCTCTCCAGTGAAACAACCTCCCTAGATTATAGAATCATGCAATTAAATAAAATGATCCTGAAATCGAGATTTATGAAATGAAATGATATTTTAAGGTCCACAGACTAAAAATAGTCTATGAAACCATTAATTCCATGTTTTTAGCTTTTTACAATTCAATCTTTTGTCAATTCAAATTGATAATAAGCTAGCCCAACTTTCCAACAATTTAGTTTTCTAAAATATACTGATCTAGTAATCAAGAGATGCATAAAAAGCCCTTATCACAAATCTACTGTAACATCATTAAGTTGCAACAAAACAAGTAACGACATCACCTAGCTTAGGTTCAAATTGATGAGAAACATGTTCATTCAGTTTAACAATAATGTCATGCGGGAAAGCGACCAGACACGAAATTGGTCACATGTTACACTGAGCTCCGCAGTAACGCCATGCTGGAAAGAGAACAACGTGCTTTTGAAGAAGAAAATACAGTTCTTCTTTATCAAGATTGTCCATTTCGGAAAAATACGAAGTAACTTTGCGACTGTCAGTGTGGTAATAATGTGCAGACCCGCAGTGTCTAGTGAGTTGTGATTAAAAATAAAATAGTCACGGAAAAAATTGCAGCAGAAGAATGTTTGGGGTTGCTTTCTCCATCGATTGAAGGGAACATGTGAAAATACTTGCAATTGGCTGAGAGCAAGCTTTATATAAATGGTTTTTTTTCCTAGTATGAGGTTAATTTCAATAGAAATTTTTAAGAATTATAAGTTATCGAAGGGAACATGTGAAAATACGAGCAAGCTTTTTTTTCAGAAGATCTTCATAGGGGCTATTTTAGCCGATTTAGGATTTCCAAAATTTTGACCGGCCTATTGAGCTGACACAAGTAGCTGACACATGCATTCGCTGATATAGGAGCATAAAGATCTCTACAAAGAGAAAAACAGTATTCAGAAAACTTGTTCTAGAGACTCCAAAACACCGTTAAACCTTCTAAACAGTCTTCTGGATGAACACAAGGTTCGTTCTGTTCCCAAGCTGCTTATTAGGAGTACCCACAGTCGGGGTGTGCAAGCATGCAGATGACTGTTCCCAGTGCAAGAATGCCGCGCAGGTATAACAATCATGAGAACATTTCCTCCTGCACTCTTCGATTTCTGTTTCCCCAAATGGATTCGCATTTACAAAATGCTCAGGTCCCGCCAGTTTGTAAAAATCAACAGAAGAGTTGGATGATGATGTGTCTTTAGAGTCAGCAAGGGAGGGCAGAGCGCAGCTCCCAGATCCTTTGAAGCCATCAGCTTGAGCACAGGCCACACATTGACACCTTCTAGAAACAACCATTGATCCTCCAAACTCAGGCACTCCTCGCCAACAGCCAAATCGCTGGTATGTGATATCCCACTTATTCAACTCCATATCGGGCGAGTAAGTATACATTTTCAGATCTCCATCAGACTCCAGTCTCAGAAAGGACAGATTCGTGTTAAATCTGGGGGTGTTGAAACCATAGAGAGTCGTGTTGGTTTCTTCAGAAGTGAGGTTGCAGAGTTCCAGTGCCCTGAACTCTGGCGCCGCAGTGAAGTTGGCCAACCTCATCTCGATCATCTGACGATACCCATTCTTGGATTGTGGATCAATCAGGAAAGTAGCTTGACTGACCGGCTTCTTGCAGGTGTGCGTGATGGAATAGATGTCCCTTGGACCCCCTGGTAGAAGCTTAGAGTCCACTGTGGCACAGGCTCGGGAATGCTGGCATACAAAGCCAATCCTCCGGCTTCAATTGCAAGACTGTAAGGTCCCTCTGACCCATCCTTCTCCGACGCGCGGCTGACCAGTTTCTTCACCCCTCCAATGTTCAGTGATTGTCTGACTAACAGGCTATCGGTCGCATGATCGAAACTCTGCCACACCGGTTTCTTTAATTTGTCATGGAGCACTAGATTGCCGTTGTTTTGCAGTTCCATTCCCACTACGCCCTTGCTGTAAGTGTTTGTGGACCACACGACGCGCCCGTCTGCATTGGAGAGGACAAGGTTTCCGTCGGTGCCGTATTTGAGAATGGCACTCTCTCTGACGAGATCATTCCTGTTAGCTGTCCACACGATCCTCTTGGTTTCCCCTTGTCCAGAATAGCCCATCGCAATTCCCAGGGCGTAGGCATTGGGTGTGGTGTTGAAGAAGGTCATCTGGAAGATGCCATTCGGAGATGTTAGTGGAAGCGTTCTGTAGTTAGCATCGTATTCCATATCATAACCTCTCAGCTTTCCTGAGTTTACAAAAGAGAAGGTTTCACTCGCACCGCCAGCTGCTTGCAGAAACCTCAATCCAGGAAGCTGAAACCACAGTACAGAAAAGAGGAACAAAGTTGAAGCCATAATCTGATATTTTCAATAGAGCAGAGATTTCTCTTCTCTTCTTCTTCTGTGTCTGATTTTTTAATACCTACGAGCAAGCTTTATATAAATGGTTTTTTTCTGGATAAGTCAAAATCGATCCTTTTGCATAATGAAACAGATGAGGTCTTCATTTCTTGGATCTGCCAGCTCTTTGGAATTAACTCAAAGCCTTTATCCGATGGAACCAAGTATTTGGGCTTTCGCCTCAAACCAAAGGCATATTCAAAGGATGATTGGAGGTGGCTTATTGATCGTTTTCTCAGCAAAATATCACTATGGGAATTCAGAGCGTTATCTCTAGGTGGAAGGGTCGTTCTAGCCCAATCAGTTTTGATGCAGCTATCAGTGTACTGGGCCCATTTCTTTCTTCTCCCAGCCAGCATTATTCATGCCATGAACAGAATCACTGCCAATTTCATCTGGGGGGCAAAAGCGGAAAGAAGCAAATTTCATCTTTCTAAACTGGAATTCTTATCTCTGCCAAAAAATCTGGGTGGTTGGGATCTGATGGATATAAGGATCTTTGGAAGGGCCCTTCTCTGCAAAGCCTTATGGAAAGGCATTTTTATCCCAAATCCATGGAGCGCTATTATTCGCCAAAAATATCTAAAAGGTAGAAGTTTGGAGTTTTGGTTCAGGTCTGGCTCTCTCGGTATCAAACAGGGATCGGCGATCTGGCTGAGTTTCAGAAGAATTGAGCAGTACTTCCTTGACAACCTTAAATGGAGAATTTTTTCTGGTAGAAAGATCTTCATCGGTCTCGACTCTTTTGCTGGATTCAAAGGAAACCTACAGGTTCCGGATCCTCTTCTTTTTCACCTCCACAGGTCTGGTTATTTCACTTGGGACAGAATTATTGAAAGATGGAATGGCCCCTATCCTATGCTCAAGAATGCTGCGGATCTTGGTGTCCCTCAGGCTTTGTTTTCCCTATGGGATAACCTCAAATTATCCATTGATCAAGCAGGTCTGAAGCAGGCCGGGATTGATGACCACCTGGTTTGGTCGTTATCTCTCTCAAACTCTCAAGCTTCTGTCAAGGTAATCTACTTGGATCTCATATCAAAGAAAATCATGCCGGCTAGAAAGATTTTCCCTGTGTTATGGTGGAAGCTTGCCTGTCCCCTCAAACTGATCCTTTTCTCCTGGCTCGTCTTTCACAACAAGAATTTATCTTGGGAAAACTTGAGGAAGCGATCCTGGCAGGGCCCCAGCAGATGCGTGTTTTGCAAGATGGAGGAGGAAACGAATTTCCACATGTTCTTCAATTGCAGGATCTCTCTTCAAATCTGGTATGACATTGCATCGATTTTTTCCTTACAGCGCCCTAACTTCTCTTCTGTTGATGCAGCCTTCGCCTGGTGGGGAGGACAGGATGCAATCAAACGCCCAATCCTCCCCACAACAATCTGGTGCCTCTGGAAATGGAGAAATCTAAAAGTTTTTGAGGACTCTAACATCTCCTCCAATTTTGTCCTATCTTATGTCTCGGCACTCTATCCCCCTTCCTCATGACCTCGTCTGAAGGGTATAGAGTTTACAATTTTGTTTTTGAAGGCTCTGATCAGACGTACTATATATCTCATTAGTGTTGATGTTTTTTTGCCTCAATATGTTTCTATGTATCGCTTCAGCTATGCGGCTATGCTGGTTCTCTCTTAAACAATGGCTCACCCTATCGCGGTCTTGTTTTCATAAGACCCATCAGTTTTATGTTGTTAAATATATTTCCTTAATATAAATATTTATGCTTTTCTTTCTGAAAAAAAACGTTAATTTTAATAGAAATTTTTAAGAATTATAAGTCATTAAAGAGAACATGTGAAAATACTTGCAATAGCTTGAGAGTAAGCTTTGTATAAATGATTTTCTTTTATAGATATAAAATCAATTTTAATAGAAATTTTTAAATATTTCATGATTATAAAAAATTTAAGAATCATTAATTTAAATTGTTTAATTTACAAAATTAAAATATTTCAAAATTTATTAAAATTTTTAAGAATCATAAATTTAAATTGTTTAATCTTTATCTTTAAAATATAATAAATACAACTCACACCAGCAGAGCAATATGGATAGATACTGTTACAAGTCAAACTTCAAGCTTACAGGTCAAACTTCACGCTCTCCACCAAAAATAGGAAGCAGCCATCTTACAAACGGATTGAATGTGCATCATGCTTTCCCTTTTTATAAGCCACTGGTGTAGGAAATCCACCCATTCTTTTATATAGATATAGATGCAGTACAATGTTGTTGATAATATCGGTGGATAGAAAATGGTCTCAGAATGGTGCTAAACTAAATTGTCTCAATTTCTCCTTCTTCTTTTTTTAACAGCAGATGTGTTTTTTCAGTGTTTTTTTTCATGCAATTAAGTTTTGAAGACATTGTAATGTCCATTCCCTATACAGTGTACTTAATTTTAAATTTTATTGAAAAAATTAATTCAATATATAAAGCACATTAGCCTTGATCTATCTCATTCCATGTAATATAAACCTGATTTTAAATTTTATACAAAATTTAAAAAATAAAATTTTGTATATATAGCACACTAGCCTTAATCTATCTCAACACAGGATCATTTAAACATACATCTCCATTATTTGCTTAATAGAATATATGAAGTGGGACCAAACTATAAAATACACAAAGTGGGACCAAACCAAATTGCCTCAAAATCGTTCTCTTTTATTAGTATATATGGGTTTTTTTAAGTGTCATCTTATTGCATTGAGAGATGTGAGTTGCATTCTACATCTTAATATTGAAAAGATTTTAAAACCCATCTTATTTGTCTGTCCCATGTAATGAGATACATCATAACTCCACATATTTTAAACTTCAAGAGATATTCACCTCAATCATTTTTTTGGATCCTTTTTGGTACTTAATAAATCAATAATTAAGATGAAGCTATCTTGTTGATTATATTTTGCTAATAAAAACAAGATTTAACTCTCATGAGAATTTTGTGCTTTGGACATACTTCTCTGTATATATGCCTAACCAAAGTCATGTGCATTGCTAATCCAAAAGGATAGTTATATGTCAAGGAACTGTTAAAGCAAACTAAATTTTGACAAGCACTAACATTTGTTGAACTCAACTGGTCAATTGAGTAGCTGACAATTGTATTGAGAAAAAGGGAAATATTATGCTGGCTGTGCTGGAGGAAAGCTGGCCTAAAGTGAGAAAGAGAGCAACTATCATGACAGTGGGTAACCCCTCGTAGTTCCCCGAAGTTACACTTGTGCTTAGGGACTTCATCACTTGAGTTGTACTTTGAGTAGTAACATGTTGATATAAGAATAACCAGAGCAGGATTGCCATTTTGAAGCTGGAGTTTTTCCATATGAGTTTCTGCAAATATCTCGTGTTTTCTGTGTTGTGTGATTAAGTGCCTTCTAACACTGTTACCATAGACTCGTTAGAGAATTACAATCACTGTTATTGCACAACTGATCCAAAAACATTTTAATTCTCCTCGTCTAACTCTCCAATTAGACACGGAAAATATATCCAGACGGATATACTTAATAGTAACCATCTACAAAATCTTGGAAGGGAATAGTCTACTTCAAGAAAAACAAAACCATTTTAGTCAATTTTGGCTCAATTTATTTGAACGAAAGGTTTCTTTTATTTAAAGGCATAGTTTTCTCTTGAGACTGGTCTGCCTGGTCTGCATGGCAAGAGTTTCAAAATGACAAGGCCAAGTGCAAGTCCCAAGTAGGTGGATATCCTTCTAACCTAGAGCCTATGCAAAAGGAATGAACATTTTACAGTGGATTTTGGTTCAAGTGCCTTCTATTTAAAGGCAATGTTTTCCCCTGAGACTGTGGTTTGCCTGGTCAGCGTGGCAAGAGTTGCAAGATGACAAGGCCAAGACCAAGTCCCAAGTGGTGGATACCCTTCAAACCTAGAGCCTATGCAAAAGGAATTGGCATGTTTCTTGAAAGACGTCCATAAAAAACAGAATAATTTGTGAAGCAGTAGGAAGTAGGCTCTTAGATTGCTTTATCATTTTTAACATGCAATGCAAAGCGCCTTGATCTGAAAACTTTGTTCGCGTGAATAAAGGGGGACAAGATTCAAATAAAAAACTGAATGACTTTTGGAATTATGACCATTGGAAACGTACAAATGTTGTACCTTACTATACACAGTTTACAACAGGAGGGAAGCTTGTCCACTCCCTTAATAATTCGAATTTTGCAACATGGGGTTCATGAATCCCCTTATCTAAATTGAATTGGACGAGTTACTAGAAGTAGGAGTCTAGGACCCTAAATTGTGATTGAACTCATACATCTTTCTCTGTCCCGCTGCTCAATTCTTCTGTAAATAAATATGTCAAAACATTGAATTTGCTAAATGGAATTCTAATTGATCCCTACTAACTACACCTAACATTATTTTCTCTATAGGTTGCTTTTTTTCTTAAATGCAAAACCTAAAAATTGGCTAATGTAAGTATATACCCAATCCTAAAAGTCATCTGCTCGAGTGGAAAGTAGCTTTATCAACATGGAACAATATCCCAAAGGTAAAAAGAAGTCGTCTGCCGCTCAACTAGTTAAGTAAAGTGCTGAATTCCAGAATCCATTCAGTTGAATAGCCTTGACCACTAAATTGAAACACTGTTTGGGACTCCCCGACCAGTTACACCTGGTTTTGATGTTGGTATCAATAGTTCATATGGGAGAACCCCAGCACCATTCCTATTCCTCAGATTCAAGTCTTTGTTTCTCTGATGAATAATTTTCTCTACACCCTGCATGGTAGCAGAAAATTTGTGAAAGGCATCAATGGCATTTAGGTCACTAGTCCAGACTGAGTTTTGTCTTTGGCCCAAGTACTCTTCATCTGCTGAATGGGTAGAAAGAGTATCAATAACAGCCATTGTATTAAGTGCTTGGAGCAGACTTGGCAGAGACTTTAAGAAGTATTTCTGTGGATTTGAAAGGAAATTTTGATACTCTGGATCTTCCTCCTCAGGTATCAACCTCCTCATTAGACAAGGCCGGTTTGGGACGTACCCTCCATATGGATATTGACCAAAGTTAAGAGCAGCATGCTGTCCTGATGCAATCCATATCATCGTGGTAAGGATACCAGAAAGATCTTCCTTTGTCTCCAATTTTGGCCACCATGTCTCATTTCTTTTATCAGCATGTCCCTTGTTCTTAATTTCATACCACCAAGCTTGAAGTTCACCATCATTCTGTACAGTGCCAGTTTCTGAGTAGTAAAATCCAACATATTCTTCTACCCATTCTTTGATAGATGACCAGATAAGGAGACCATCAGATGCATAGGGGTAGTCTTCAATCACGAGTTTGATACCATGTGGCTGAGTAGGATCCTCCACTGCCATACCCCTGTAATAGACAAAATTATAACTTATTAAGATGGGTAGTTTAGTTGACAAACAATTTGTCTGTTGTCAAACTGAAATTCTGCATACATAATCCTCAGGAAATATGTATCCTTTGATTTCCCCAAATAATCAAATATGTTAAACCCTATAAATACTTTAAAGAACAAAGTTATAAACCCTAAAAGGGTATTAATATTACTAAATGCTCAAATGTTTATGAAAGCAAATCTTTGATGCTCTGAAGCAACAAAGTACAGAACATCAACAAACTAACTTTAAAAACACCTAGAAAACTACAGCATGCCTTGAATGTAGTACTGTCTACATAGGTATCAACAGGCTTACCTTCTGATCAAGTCTGCAGGCAAAGCTTCCAAATCAAAACGCCAATGCGTGCGGTATGCAGCTGCACTTAGATCCATGCAGTACTTGCCCGGTGTAAAAAAGGATTCAATAACACCCTCTGCATTAATCAAACTCTGTCGAGCTAATGCATTGATTTCCAGGGTGTAGCGCATGTGTGGTTGAAGCAATTTGAATATGGGGTGCATAGCACTTAGATGCCTATGTGCTGAAATAACATAGGGCTCCATGGCAGCATGCGTCCGCAACCTGTTAATAAGGCATCTGATCAGTGATTTGCATAGGCTTCCATTTTCAGTTGACTGGCTTTGGCTTACAAAAGTGATTTAGACCCTTGAGTTCATAAAATCAACCATTGCATTACATTAAGCCCCACTACCCTAAGGTTATATGAAAATAAACTTATTTAAATCAACAAAAACACTTTACCAGTGATTCACTAGCTGGTGAACTCCAGCATCGTTGGCACAAACATGAGCTTTGGCTAGTTGCCAACGCCAGTAAGTGGTTGCATCATTTGCAGGAGTGAAAACCCGCTTTGACTGACACGCAGGAGAGGGTAGCGGAAGGCTAAGCTCGATTGCAATAGGCTTAAGAGTGTTGAGAGGAGATAAGAAGAAAATTGTTCTTGTCGCATATGCTTTTCTACCATCCTGTTCATTGATTTCTTTGATAACAGGAAGATATGCATCATGGTAGTCCAAAATGAACAATTTATTTGCTTCAAGAGCCTGTTCCAAACAAAACAAAGTGCAACCGTATTAGACGAAAACTGCAGAATTTGCTGTTTAAGACATAAAGCATTGACAAAATCTACGACGTAGATGCAATTTTATGCATATGCATGTGTCGCTCCTCGAGAGTTTGTGTTTTGATGTGTGAGAAAGGATATTTCCTAATTCAGGAGCAATCTCAATCAAAATACTGTAGTGTCCATAGTTGTACTTTCATGTTTGGCATATATGTTTACCTGTTCAATAGACATTCCATTGAGCTGTCCTAGGATATGGTCTTCTTTTATTGCTGACTCTGGCGATCCATAGATTTCAGGATCCAGTTTGCTCTTAGGAGGGAACACCTGTACCATTTACCAATTACACTTCATATTAGAATTCCTTGGAAAAACTGTCATTAATCTTCAGATTCTTGGGTGGGGTCAAGGTCATATATCAAAAAAGATGGGAAAGAAGGAAAACAAACCTTTAGCAGCTCAATGCTAACGGGATTTACACCTGCCAATGTTTGGCGAGCAAATTCATCATCCCTCAGCCATGCAAATCTATCCTCTGCATTTCAAAAGCATCCAGTTCAGAAAACTATAACACAACTGGATACAATTCCATAATAATACTGATAATACTGGAAACTAGAACCTCAGTATCCTGTTTAAGAGATTTTCGAAAACAGGTGAACTACAACTTACTTGAGATGATGCTTGGTGTGTCGTATCGCAATAGCCCCTCGCTGGTTTCTCTGAACCGATTCACTATCTTTGGCATGTTCTTTAAGAGTTCATTTTTAAGCTCAAACTCTAATTTGAAACCCTCTTTATATAGACGGTCTATTTCAGAGAAGCATTGAAATTCCTTATTTGGATCTGTTAAACTGGCAATAAGGGATGGTATCAAATTATGTAATAATGCTTTCAGACGTCCTGCAGCAAATGCATCCTGCTTCATCTCCTCAAATGTTTCATCACGAGGTACATAGAGAGGAATAGGTTCTTCTACTCTGCTTTCTGCTAACGGATCTGTTCAGAAGCAAGAAGAAATAATGTTAATGTCAAAATAAATCTGAACTATTGACTGGTGGAAACTGTTATAAATTATGCATAGAGAGAGAACAAAGCTCAATAGGAGCAAAATATGGCAATATGGATGTAAGTTGTAACTGCATGTTAAGACTAAACTTAACTTCATTATATGGTAATGGTTATGAAACAAATTATGTTTTTTTTATTAGCTACACCCAATGGATTTAAGATCAGTGAACTTTACACCAGAAGTGCCTTAAATCTATTGCTGACTGTTCCATGCCCTGTGGGCTTCAAAACAAATTATGTTCTTTGAGACTTCAAATTGATTTAATTCTGATGCATTGCCGTGCTATTAATGGGCATAATTCAGAACAGCAGGGAGCAGAATTTGAATGAAGTTGCAATTCCACAGTAATTTACTGGCATCAATCCAATTTCAGGAGAAAAAAATTCATTGGAATAGAAAATCCTTGAGCTCGTTTTATATAAACCCTATACTTATATGACAATGCAAGAAATCATACTTTATAAGATTAATGCAAGACCCCAACCATCAGTCAGAAAGTGGCCTAAGACCTCACCTGTTTCTGTTGCAGAACGGCCAGTGCGACAACGTCTTGGATAGGGAATATCCTCACCACCAAGAACTGGTCTAGCGAGATCCTTGCTTTTGTCTGGGTTCCCCAGATCATTGTAAACATCATAGTCATATATTTGATCTGAATGTTTGCGTGTGCCTTTACCATCACCACGAAGATTTTGCAGTTCTTCCTGTCGAAGCTGCTTCAGGCCTTCTGGGGTCTGCGATGGTAAATAGGGCTGTTCCAACATACAGGCAGTCCAAAATTACTATGTAATGCTCTTCATAATCCCTTTGGTAAGCTTACTTTTACCTAACAATTTCAATCAATAAAACCACCTCTACAACAAAAAGTTTCAAGAGAAATAAAAGATTTGCCAATATACCTTATTGCAAAAGAAGATCCTTTTCTCGGGATTATCCTTCTTAGGTTGCACCCAAGAATTGCATGGAAAGTAGATCGGCCCACCAATGAATCCTTCAAGAACAATGTTCTCCAAAAGGAACTCCTTTTGATGCTGATTAGTAACTATTATCGCTCCTGGCTGGCCAAAATCAGAGCTAATAGTAAAAGTTGCAGTGTAATGTACTTTCTCTGCCCGAACCGCAGATTTTTGTAGCCAACCTTTCAATACAGCTTCTTCACTTTTCTTGCCAGATTTGGTGTCTGCATAGAATCATTACACTTTAGTTAAGCGTTAAGAAACAATGTGGCAGTGCATTATTCACAAGAATTTGAACTTGGCAGCAAGTAATCATTGACTTTCAGATATTCAAAACTGAATTCATATTTGCAGGGCAAAGAACCAGAGATGGAAATGAGACACCCCAAAATAACCATTGTACAGGCTGTAACCCAACCATGTCCCATGATTGAAGTTAATCAAGCAAAGAGGTAAAATCCCTCAGCTTCAAAACGCTTACGTTTTAGGCTAAGACCTCTACAAAAGTTTGAACTTTGAAACAAGTTATCATTAATTTTGAGTAATTCAAAACTGAATTCATATTTGCAGGGCAAGAAGCCAGAGATGGAATTCAGACACCGCAAAGGTAAAGATTGTGCAGGTTGTAGCCCAGCCCAACCATGTCCCATGATTGAAGTTAATCAATTGAATAAATTACACAAGTAAAGAGCTAAAACCCTACAAATGACCCGTTAGATTAAAACCCTTCCCATCTCTCATTAGCAAAGACCAGGCCTACTCTGTTAAATTCAGTCAGTCATCTACTCCGTCAGCAACGATTGCAATAAATTCAAACCCAGATCGTGGGGGGGTATACATATGATATTTACACCCATATTTCACTTACAAACCAGACAAAACAGCTATGTGTCATATAAAGTGGAGCAGACCACAGTGAGAATAGAACCCTGGTGAACCACTTAGCACTCCATCAAACTCAAGATTTGAACAGTCGCCCCCATGGACAACTATTTCAACACATTGAAACCCAGTTTACCGGGAAGGGGGGGGGGGGGCGCGGGGGTTGGGGGGGGGGGGGAGGTGGTGGTCGGGCGGGGGGTGGTGGTCTATGCATTATCGTATGCACAGCTAAATTTCACTTATAACCCACATACAGCAGATTTTGTCTCGCCTCAAACCCAAATTTAAATTTCCGAAGACACCCAATATAAGCCTAATTAGAGTTCAGATCACCTTAAAGGTTCTAAGCTTTTTTCCAGCAAATTGGGTCCTATTCTAAGGAATCTAGTGGGCTTCTGCCAATTGGGTGTTTTTGTCGTAGTATTTCAGACATTAAACTACTCAGTTAACAAACTTCGACCAACAAAATGGCCTGGCCTGTTAATACGTGATAAGCATAGTGGGCTTCTGCGAATTAGGCGTTTTGTACTGATATTTCAAAAACTAATCTACCCAATTAACAAACTTTGACCAACACATTGGCCTGCCCTGTTAATATGTGATAATCGTGTCTAGCCAAAATTTTAATGAACTCATAGTCTTCGAACTTAAAATGAAACTGCATGCCTATTAGTCACAAAGGTTCTCACACTGACTTGGGAGGTAGGCATGGGCAAATTTACAGACATACACAGGCTGATTACGCTTATACTAGGGGCCCTGAGATCAAATGTGATTATACCGATTAATATTAGCAATTAGCAACAAAAATGAAGTTCGGGGTAAGCTATTTGTTCAAATTTTGCTTCAGGATTCAATCGAAAACAACCAAAGACTGAACCATACTTGGATCAATTTTCTCACTGACAAGCTGCAGGACTATATTGTAGCCCACAGCGTCGAACAAAGAATCCAAATGCTTCTCAAAGGTTTCTCTCAAAGCCTCCTTGCGCTTTCTCCTGACTGTGACAATAGCCTTCACATCGAACTGCACAGGCTTGTCGGGAGCCGCAGCAGGGGAGGGCTTCGCAGGGACGATTGTCCGCAATCTCCTCCCCAGTGATTGACGATTGCTATCCTGCTGCTTCTGCGAAATAGTCACTAACGAAATCATTCTCCTCCTCTGCTCTCGCCTTGGGAACTTGGAATTAATTCCCATTCCGGGCAAGAACAGTGATCGATCCAAGGTCGATCCGTGGCGGAGCTCGAGGCCACAGTTAACAAAGGCCATGGCTGTTTGTACAGACAGAATTTGATGGAAATCTTTAAAAAAATTCTTGTGGGTCTCAAAATTAGAAGGGTCTCAAAATTTCAGATGTGAATCTTTGAATTATGGAGAACAGATGCCTGAGTTTGGTTTATAGGAATGTATAGGCTGGGAAGTTTCGTACCTACTTTCTTCCATGTCCATGCGTTGGCAAGGACGAAGTGTTTCTCATGTTTTCCGGTCAAACCGGGGAGTTGAGACTATTTCTCTCCGACCAGAAGAAGTAATTGCCGGGCCGTCGGAAGATCGTACTCAATGTCCCGGCAGGTTCCGCAGTATAAAATAAACATATTGGCACTTCGATATTCAATGGTCTCATGGTAAATGGGGAATAGTCAATATTCAATGTATATGTGCTTGAACGCACCTGGGCAGTTGAATATATTTTTGGATTTCTGATTTTAATTGAGCAACGTATTTAACCCGAACACCGTCTATTCATATATGTAACGTAACATCCACTGAGCTATGCAATGCAGCGTTCGGGACAGTGTATGTGTATATACACGGCATGTGTCTGTGTACATGTACATGGCATGTGTATATATATTCTGTTGTATATATATATATGGTCTGATTTTTTTTTTAAATGGTATATTTATTATTTTATTGAAATTAAAGTATATAAATTATTTTTTACAGAGTTTTTGGATAGATGGTTAATTGAATATTTTGTTAAGGCACTTTTTGATGTAAAGTCTATCGGTTCAATTCCTCGTTCCGATCAGCGTGATATATTGGACATATTGAACATGTAGTTTTGTGTATATATATATATATATTATTGTTGAATAAAACAATATATTGGACATATTGAAAACGCAATCATGCCAATCCTTTAGGACATTTTTGTCAAAAGCTATTACATTCTAATAATCCAAAACATAAAACAATGAAAAAACCTAGGACATTCTAATAATCCAAAACATAAAACAGTGAAAATTAAAAACATACAATGACTTAAAGATTATAACAACTTCACATCAGAAATCCAAAACATAAAATAATCAAAATTAAAAATATTCACTTTCAACATTTTCTATAATCACTAAATATCCTAAATGCTACGATAATGATTCCTTTTAGTTTTGTCCACTTCAACATAATGCTACAATGATGATTCCTATGATCTAAATTCCTTTACTAAATGTGATATTTGTCACTAATTAAAGGTCCTAAATGAATTCCTGAATATAAATCTACACAATTAGATTATACAATTTTAATCATTATTATTTATAATTTCAATGTTTTTAAAAAATTTAATTAATTTAAAAATTAATGTATAAATAATTTTTGAAAAAATAATATGATAGGTTTTAAAGAACTTTTTTAAGAAATTTTGGAAGAATAAAACTTTTATTTTTAAAGTTTATAAAAGCATAAATATAAAAATATATATATATATATATACTATTTGCATTTGGATATCACGAAGAACATTTAAACTTATTTTTCATTGGCTATCCTTTATGTGAATTTGGATACCAAATTTCTTGAATAAACTTTTACTTATAATAAAAAAGTATTTTAGACCATTATTTCTTACTACTCATATTTATGTGTATTCGTATATAAATATTTCTAATTGTGTAGAAAGATGGTTTATTTTGAAATAGGATTTTAAAAATTTTTATTTTAAAAAAATTATAAATGATCTAGATTTAATAATGTGAGAATATTTTGATGGTATACACAATTTAATTCGTGAAATTAAAGATTTACAAATTGTTTTTGTGTTTCAAAATTTATGTGGTGTGTTTGTGACCTCCACTTTGTCTTGACCTTACAAATTTTTATCATTACATATATTAAATGACTGACCATTTAACTTATATAATTGTGCTAATAAATAATGTTTTAAAATATTAATGATGATAATTTTGAATATTTAATAAATTTCAAATTTAAATAAATTTAAAATACTATATATATAAATTTATTTATTTTTAAAGTTATTACTTATTATTTTTAATGTTATTATTTATTACTTTAAAAATATAATGATTTTATTAAAGGTAATAAAATTTGTAATTTTAATAATAAAATTTTGTAAATTTTCAAATTATAAATAAATATTCAAAATCTATTTTGATTATAAAAAATATGAAGTGCAATTTCAATCATTCAAATTTAGAATTTGAAAATCTATTATTTAATTGAAAATAAAAAAACATTCCTTTGAACCACTTGAATAAATTTAATTATATAAAATTATATATTAATATAAATATAAACGTTATAAATTTTATAATTATTAAAATATTACTTTTAAAATAATAAATAAAATATTTATAAAAATAATAATTAATAATTTATTTATTTATATATATAGTTAGTTCTTGAAGATGTTTTTTAATAGTTAGTTCCAAACATCTATCAGAAAGAATGATTGTGTGATTAATATGGAAAACAATCTCAGAAACATAATGAATTACAAAACCCGAAAATCATATATAAAAATTATTATTATTATTAATTTTATTTTATTTATAACATTTTGCTATTTTTAATTTTTAATTTACTTACATATAAATTAACAATCATTAATTTTAATTTTAAGTTAAAAAATATATGTTAGGTTGTTTTAAATAAAAAATTTAATATTTAAAAAAAAAATCAAAATAAACAAATAAAAGCACATTATTTAAAAAATATATATATAAAATAAAATTATTATGAAATTAAACTATTATGAATTAGAACAATGTTTCCCAACGATCAGCTTTGGAGTCGATAAACCACTTAAAAAAAATCTAAAAATTAATCATTTTTTTTGACAAGTTGTTTGTGGAGCGACATCAAAAAAATAATCTAAAAATTAATCATTTTTTTGACAAGTTGTTTGTGTTCCTCTAGGCTAGACCTGTGGCTTGAGAAACCGCTACCCATGGGGCATGTAACCCATCAAAGTCACCCGGGGATTGCACTCGAACTAGGCCACACCAACCCTAAGCTCATTGGATCTCCTACCCCTAACACGGGGCAACAACTTCTGTGAGGTTTGATTTTGGGCTTCCTTGCTAACAAGGCCCATGCTCAACCAGTTGTACTAATAAAACTTGACTAATCAAATTATTTTAAAAACCATAAAATTTATAAAAAATAATTTCCTTTTATTTAAACTTTAATTACAGAACTCTTTATATAAACATTAAACACACTCTTCGCTTCCTATTATTTTATATATGCATGCTGAACATTACAATAAAACATTAAACATATGCATAACTATATATAATAAAAAAAGTTAAACATATGTTTAACTATATATAATAATAATAAAAAGTTGATTAACGATATATATCAAATATTTTGATTAACAACATATGTGATGGGTGGATGAGCCCCAAGACGTGCGATAGGAGAGTTTATAGGTCGACTTGGGCATGCGATGGAGGACGCTGACTTAACTTACGTGGACCCGACGAACATGGAGATGTGGTTGGGCCGACGTGTAGAAATGGGCAAGCCAACCCATACTTGGGTGGACGACCGTGTCACTTGGGTGTGGAGACATGGCTATATATACACCATGATGGAGAGCATTCAAGGCATGAAGAAACAACAAAACATCAAGGGTAAAACTTGGTCTGAAGTTTCATGGAGTTTGGGAGACACAAAGAGAAAACCAAAGATTTGGCAAAGTCGCGGAGCTGAGCAGGTCTAAACAGCGACGAGTCGAGTTGAACGATATGGGCGAGTCTGAATGACTTGGGTGAGGTTGAACGGTCGCAGCTTGAGTTGAACGAATTGGGCGGGTCTGAATGACCTGGGCAAGGCTGAACGGTGGCAGGTCGAGTTGAATGACCTAGGCGGGTCTGAACGACTTAGGTGAGGCTAAAGGACTGCGGGCCAAGCTAAATGGCCTGGGCAAGGCTGAACAACTACCAGTGGAGTTGAACGACCATGGGCTGTGCTGAACAACTTGGGCAAGGCTAAATAATTGTGGGCCGAGCCGAACAATCTAGGTAGGGTTGAACAATTGGGGTGACAACAAAGTTGTAGAATTGTTCTAAGGCAAGGAAACTTGAGGTTTCCTCATATTTGTGTGGGCAACAAGCAGTTGGCAGTTGTGACACGAAATTTAGTGGATTGTGCAGGCCAAGGTAGTTGGTAGCACACGACTGTTGTAAAACTTGTAATTGTATATTATTGTACATTATTGTTATATATTATTGATACAGGCAGACTTTACGGGAGTTGCCCCTCCCAAGTATAATTGTGTATACTTGTATGGTTTATGATTTCTGTTGCATACTGATAATGAAGATGATGAATGTTAATTGAAGTTAAATGTTATTCCGCTGCATGATTGTTAACACTTGAAGAATTGGAAAATTGGCTAAGTGTTGGAGTTAGGCGTAGTCCATACACTCTAGTATTGGTGAAAAGAAAAACTGTAGTGGTGTCGCACCTTCTTATGTGCGGTTGAAAGACTACTGCTAGGATAAGGGCGTGACATAGGGGCATGTAAGTCGTCAAATTCACCTGGGGATCGCACTAGGGTTGGGCCACACTAGCCCTAAGCTGACTAGATTTTAGCATGTCTCCTCCCCCTAGCATGGGCATAACAACCTCCGTGAGGTTTGATCTTGAGCGGCCTTGTTAACAAAGCACATCCTCAACCAATTGTACTAGTAAAACTTGACTAAACAAATTATTTTAAAAACCATAAAATTTATATAAAAATAATTTCCTTTTATTTAAACTTTAATTGCACAACTCTTTATATAAACATTAAACACACTTCTAACTTCATATTCTTTTATCTTTTATATATGGACGTTGAACATTACAATAAAACATTCAAACATATGCATAACTACATAAAATAAAAAAATGTTAATTAACAACAAATATGCATAACTACATATAATTAAAAAAGGTTAATTAACAACACATATGCATAACTACATATAATAAAAAAATGTTGATTAACAACATATATCAAATATGTCTATATAAAAAATTGTTCACAGTATATATGAACCATAGGTATAAAAGTTAAATTTTATATATACGAGAGAATTTTATAATGGGTATTTATTTATTAAAAAAAAAAAAAAAAAGTCTTCACGATGTTAACGTGGCTCATCTTCATTTAAAAAAAAACACGGTTACAAATATCATTATTATGTTAATCCTTTCATTGTTTAACATTTTAAAAAACAAACACATTGTTACAAATATTATTATTATGTTAATCTTTCATTGGTTTACATTTTAAAAAACTCCATGGTCATAAATGTTGTCTTCAATCGAAAGATATCTTCACAAATATGCATTTCTTAATTTTGGTCCTTCACCAAAAAACAATGACTGGTCTACCTTTTGACTTAAGCTTGAGTTCCATAGGTTATAGTTGTTAAAGGACTTCCATACTTATGGAGCCTTTGAAAAGTATTATGCATTTTGTATTATTACTACTTTTACTTTATGGAGAGTGACCCAATCATACTCCTGGTTGAGGTCATCATTGCTCTCACTTAACGAGGAGAGATTACACATTTATGTATTGGCCCTTACTTGGTTTTGGATATCTATCACACTGCATTGAAGTATCATTGGTATGAGGAGAGGGAGACAATGGGCCGTTATTCACTGGCCCTCTTGGTTCTTTTGGATATCTAGAGAGATTAGATGATGTGCATTGAAGTTGGTAGCCAACAAACTACTCTAGTTGTTTGTGCAGCTGGAGTCTCCCCCACTGTCAGGGAAATCTTGGAGTGCCCCATAGAAAAATAGTTTTGGGTGCATTAGAATGATAGGGACAATAATAATCTAATGCCCAGCATAGAGTCTTGTGATTCTCTACATCTATATTAAGGATTCCATTGGCTAGATGTGGCTTGTTTAAACTTAGATCTAGAGAATCTATCCAACTTGCAAATTGTGCAACTGTTATCAAAGCAACGTGAGCTAGCCATCTAACAAGGGGATGGGTTTGAGGAAGATAACTTGACTTGTGCATATGAGGATGGATAGGGTTAAGGGAGAGAAGCTGATGGATTCAAGGGGATAGGATTAAGGAATAGATGGTGTTGGATTCCCTCCTTTTCATCAAGGGAATGTTGTGCATGCAGGTTGGTGTCAAAGTAATAAGAAAGGGGAATATGGAATATCATTATGATGGAATGGTGGTTGTTTTAAATTAAAGTTAGGTTAGGTTTTTAAAGGGTATTTTTTTAAATAATTAGTTAGCAATTGATTTACTTTTGTGATGAAGAGTTTGTAATTAAATATATTAAGGTTAAAATATTTTATTATATATTTAATTATAATTATTATTTTTTCCGAGTGATTCTATATAATCTAATTTTTTAATCAAATTTTTTATTTATAATGAAATTTTGTAACATTATAATTTACTTGTTATTTTGTTTTGAATTTTTTAATTGAAATTTGGTGAAACAATTTTTAATAAAATTGTGATTTTTAGTTATTTAAAATGTATTTTTCATTTACATTTTTTTTCTTTTACAATGTAATTTAATCGTTTTTGTTTTGGTTTTTTTAGTTGAAATTTGGTGATATAATTTTTGGTAAGACTTAATTTTGGTTATTTAAAATGTGTTTTTAAATGTATAAATAGATATGGTACTTAAAAAAATTGTCGATATTTAAATTATACAAACTACACAACGAAATTTTGAACAAAATTGACTAGAAAACATAACCTAAAAAAATTAAATAATTAAACTTTAAATCTTTACTTTTCACTAACTATTTTGTATATACATATACACCAATTTTCTAAATAAACCTTCACTCATAACAAAAACAATTTTATTTCACTATTTTCTAAATTTTAATTTTACTTTCCATATAGATTCGCATATCATTTATTGAATAAGCTTTCACTCGACAAAATATATTTTAAACCTGCTTTACATAATTAAAAGTGATGTATAGAAATGATTGTAAATTAGATTAATGGTAGAAATGATTGTAAATTAGGTGATTGTTGTGGTTGTATCTAAAAGTTTTACAAGTATGGAAGAATAAATGTAAAATTTATTTTAATATGTTAATTATGATTATTTTGAATATTTAATATTTTTTTTAATATTATGAAAGGTGCTCTAGAAACTTTTGTGGTAACTACCTTAGTCGCTCAATTTTTGTTCTCTTTGCATGGATTTTTTGCAAATCTCTTATGTAAATGGTTAAATGGTGAATACATGTGATTTGACAAATAAATCTTTTTCTTTTGTAGGTATGGTTGGCGATCAAGCTAGCTCTTCTTCAGTTTCGTACAACTCTATGTTGAAGTTTGGTTCTGGTCTTCTAGTGATGCAAAAAAATTCTTCCCTTAATTTTCCTGTGGATGAGGAAGCTTTAGACTGTGAAAAATATTTTTCGAAGAATGGTTTAGTTCTTAGGTTTAATGGTTAATGGTCGTGACTAGCCAAACTACATAAATGGATCTTTGAGACATGGAAGCCCTTTTTGATGGACGAGCTAAACATTTACCCTATGGCTCAAGGTTTCTTCACTGTAATTTTTTGGAAGATTGAAGACATGAAGAGTATTTGTGAAGTTGGGTTGTGGTTTTGGGGGAGTGCTAGCCTTTGCATGCAGCCCTGGTCACCCACTTTTGATCCAGTAACAACATCAATTTCTTCAACCCTAGTTTGGGTAAGATTGTCGAACCTTCCCTTGCATTTCTGGAATCACAAATCGCTTTCCTCCATTGGGAACGTGCTGGTAAAATTCTATCATAGCTATCCTGAAACAGATAAAAAATAAATAAATAAATAAAATAAAATTCAAACTTATGCCCAGATTTGTGTGGAGATGGCTCCAAACTATGTTTGGGTCTAAAAGCTCAACTACAAGAATATCTCATTTCGGTGTAGAGCATGCTATGAAACAAGACATGTAATTAAAAATTGTCCCAAGCATCCTCAGAATAGAAAAGATTGGAAAACCCCTTGAAGGCCTAAATGGTAGGAAGGTGCAAAAGGTGACCATTATACGGTATTCAAAGAAGAATAGATTCGGGGCAATAAAGAACCAGGAGACAAGAAGGAAGCATATTCAGTGAAAGAAATTGCAACTGTGACAACCAAATATAAGTAGGAGAATTCGCTTGCCAATGTAGATCCTCCAGTTGCTAGTAAAGATTCACGAATGCAATGTTAGTAGAGAAGCAACAAATCCTGGTAGAAAAAGGATTACCTCCAGAAACCATAAAGAATCTCATTGAAAAGGAAACTTCTTGGGCAACTCAAGTGGATGAGTAAGATTTCAAGGAAAATATTGTGCAGTTTTCGAAGAACGATTCGCTGGAATCTATAGAAAATGTTGGTTGGATTCAAGTTGGGAAGAAAGGAAAAAGTTTTTCTCCAAGAAATGCAAGAATTCATTCTATCTATCAAAATAAAAATATAGTGAAAATGGAATGTAAATGTGTTTGTATTTTGGGTTTTTTTGGAAAAATATTTAGTTTGAAAAGGACTGAAGTATTTGTGTCATGGGGAACTCATTTGAGGGTTTGGATTGAGCCTTTGTGCTAAATCTCAAACCCGCAAGGAAGATTGGAATATGTCAAGGTTCTGGCCTTGGAATCCATATTTTTTAATGCAAATCTCTACCCGTTTTGTATATATATATATATAGATAATAAATTATCTATATATAACGGAAGTGTAAGTGAATTTAATACGCTGAAGATTTGACGTGCCTTCTCGCTGCCACTCTGTGGACATGCCACCACCTCAATGTGTATTTATGGGACTTCACCTCTCAAGAAGGGAGGTTGAATCCCCTTGAAAGGTTATTATATACACTTATGTGTGAATTGAGATTGTTTTGGTATGTTCCTCATCCATGGCTACTAGCTCGAGATTTGTCTCATCCTTTGTTGTCTCCTCCTATTGTTTCCCTTGCCCCCCACGCACTTGGACTCTCAACTGGTTGCATGGGTGGGTTTCCTCCTGTCCACTTTGTTGAGTTCCCCCCCCCCCTCTGTTGTCATTTTTTTCGATGGAGAAGGTCTGGTCTCGATCATGGCACTAGTGTAACTTGCCTTGCAAGTTATCTTGGCCTCTCTATTTCATGGTCGTCTTATGCAGCTCCCCTCACATCGCTATATTGGTCCTTGTGATGTCTTGCTGCCATTAGCATCCATGACTCGTCAGCGAGATTGTTATCAACATGGAAATAGTAGTTGTGGCACTTCAAAGTGATCATGGGCATGCTTATGAGAAAAGTCTTCAGCCCATAACTTCCATGCTATCACACCTTCAAGCATTCAAGAGAAAATCCATCTCGTGGAGGAAGAAATTCATCATGAAAGAGGTCACACTAGATTCAAATGTAATGATTGTGATTGCATCTTGGGTACCCGATATAGGTAATTCACAACACTGCCAAAATCACCATATTCATACCACTGATTTGCACTAGCATGTAAAATTGTTACTAAGGAAAAATTTGGCTGATAGGAGACAACCCCTGGTCAATCTCATGCACAAGCTCGATAAGCTTAGAGATCTTATGCTTGATGTGGAAGGACAACTAGCCAAGCTCAAGGAATAAGGTTGAGGAAGAACCCATCAACCTCGATACTTCACTATTATCCTGATGCTTAAGTTCCCTATATTTTCATTTTAGTTCTTGTTATTCGAGTTGGTCGTTGGGGTTGTTGATATGTTTCTCTTTATGTCTTTGTTTAGTATATTTTTCTTGTTGCCTCATATTAAGTAAAGGCTACCGATTTTGTCTCTTGTTGTTGGCTTCCCCCATGGTCTGACAACAACTTCTTTTGGAAATTTCTAGTCTTGGACAATCCTTTAAAGTTAATTTTGTTAGTTTTTGACTCCATGGTTTATTGTCTCTAATCTGTTTCCTAGGACTAGGCCAGAGGCTTTAATTTTGGCATATCTTATGTAAATATTTGTTATCTTCATGCGTGCAAAAAGAGTTTATATATATATATATATAAACATTATTATCTACTATTGTTAATGTATGGTTTGATTAAATGTAATAAAAAGTGTAATTTTGATAATGAAGTTTTGCCAATATCGAGATTTTAAAATTATATAAAAAAATAAAAATCTATTTTTATTATAAAACTTTACACTACAATTTTAGTGATCCAAATTTAGAATTTGAAATCTATTACTTGGTTATGCTATGATTATGTATATTAAGCAATTTAAACTCAAGAAATTCCTCTAAGATTTCAATTAAAATTAACCAGAAAAATAGTTGTGAAAAGGCCATTTCATCTATAAATTAGACTACACTGTATTCATTATAAATTTTTCTTAAAATAATATTTTTTAAATGATAAATAAAATATTTATAAAAATACAAATAATTAATATTTATATAAAAAAATATTCTTAGTATTAATTCTTTTATTATAATTATTTAAAGATTAATAATAATTAATTTTAAGTTTTAAAAATTATTTATTATTTTTTCTAAATAAAAAAATAATAATTATTTGTAAAAATAAAGAAAATTTGAATAAACAAGTTAAATATTAAACATATTATAAAATTAACACTATTAAAATTTTAATAAAGAAAATATTCAAATCTTAAAAACAAAATAGATTAAGTTTACATCATATAAATATTTAAAATTTACATAAACTTTTTACTATTATTAAAATAATTTAAATTTAATATTATTTAAAAATTTAGTTTTTATAGATATTTTATTTGGCAATCTAGTGAATTATAAAATAAATTACTTTTAATAAAATAATTTAAATTTAATATTATTTAAAATTTAATCTTTATAGATATTTTATTTGGCAATTTAGTGAAAATATAAAATAAATTACTATTAATAAAATAATTTAGATTTAATATTATTTAAAATTTAGTCTTTGTAGATATTTTGTTTGGCAATCGAGTGAAAATATAAAATAAATTACTATTAATAAAATAATTTAAATTTAATATTATTTAAAAATTATCTTTATAGATATTTTATTTGACAATTGAGTGAAAATATAAAATAAATATAAATACAAAGATCCACATACACATTCAACACACTTTTCACTTCTCTAGAACATTATGAACATTACAATAAAGCATTAAACATATGCATAACTATATATTGCGTATAAAAGTTAAATTATATATATAGTTAATTAATTTATAATGTTTATTTATTTATTAAAATATGTAAAGAGCCTTCACAATTTTACCTCTGCTCATCTTCATTTTAGAAAAACACAACTCTTATAAATATTATTATATTAATCTTTCATTGTTCTCCATTAAAAAAAACCTCCCAGGGTCATAAATGTTGACTTTAATCTATCACTAGTATATATTTCTTAATTTTGGTCTTCACCAAAAAATGATGACTGCTCCAAACTTTTTGACTTAAGGTTTGAGTTTCAGAGGTCATGGTTGTTAAAGGACTTTCATATTTATGATGCCTTGAAAAGTATAATACATTTAGTATTATTACAACTTTTACTTACTTTTATGGAGGTGGGGCGGCCCAATCATACACGTCGTTGAGGTCATCATTGTTGTGAGTGAACGAGGAGAGATTGCACATTTATGCACTGTCCCTTGCTTGGTTTTGGATATCTATCACCGTCCTTGGAAGGATCATTGATATGAGCACTGGGAGGCAATGGCAGTTATGTACTGGCCCTCTTGGTTCTTTTGAATAGCTAGAGAGATTAGATGATGTGCATTGAAGTTGATAGCCAACAAACTGACATTAGTTGTTTGGGCAAGTGGATTCTCCCTAGTGTCAGGGAATCTTGGAGTGTCTTATAAAAAAATCCTTTTTGAGTGCATGAGTGATAGGGATAATGATAAATCTAATGTACAACATGAAATATTTTTGAGAACTCGTGAGCTTTTATATTTATATTAAAGTTTTTATTGGATAGATATGGTTTGCTTAAACTTAGATATAGATAATTTATGCAACTTGCAAATTGTGTTATTGTTTATCAAAGCAATTTGAGTTGGCCATCTAAGAAGAGGATGGGATTAAGGAGGACAACTTGAGTTGGGCACATGAGGATGGATAGAATTGGGGATGGGATTAAGGATAGATATGGTTTGCTTAAACTTAGATCTAGATAATCTATGCAACTTGCAAATTGTGTCATTGTTTATCAAAGCAACTTGAGTTGGCCATCTAAGAAGGGGATGGGATTAAGGAGGACAACTTGAGTTGGGTACATGAGGATGGATAGAATTGGGGATGGGATTAAAGATAGATATGGTTTTGTTAAACTTAGATCTAGATAATCTATGCAACTTGCAAATTGTGCCATTGTTTATCAAAGCAACTTGAGTTGGCCATCTAAGAAGGGGATGGGATTAAGGAGGACAACTTGAGTTGGGCACATGAGGATGGATAGAATTGGGGATTGTATTAAGGAGGACAACTTGAGTTAGGCACATGAGGATGGATAGAATTAAGGAAGACAAGGTGATGGATTCCTTCCCTCTCATCACGGTAATGATGTGCAGGCAAGTTGGGGTCATGTAATAAGATAATTCCCTAATGTAATGAAAGGGGAATATCATCAAGCTAGGAGCATGGTTGTTTTAGAATAAGGTTAGGGTTATGATTTTTTTGGATTTATATATTTTTTAAAAATTAGTTAGTAATTAATTTATCTTTCTAATAATAGGTTAAGAATATAGGTTTATTTTTAAATTATAAATTTAAATTAAAAGAAAATAGAAAATGTATATTTTGATTATTTAAATAGTATAAATCATTATATAATCAAGTTTTTAATCAGAGGATTTTATATATCAATTTGATATTTAATTTGGTTATAACTTTAAAATTAAATTATATTATTATCAACTACAACAACTAGGTGATTCAATATAAACAACTACTTTATTGTGTAAAGCTTCATGTACCTTGACCATTAAAATATGAGGCTCCATGTGTCTTTGACCATAGAAGTATGGAAGTAGTTTGTGATTGGCGAAAGCACTATTATGATGTGGTAGTAGGGGTCAAGGGTGTTAGTATTACTTACATGAATTAAGTGTAGCACATTTGAATATATAAATAGAAACGTGAAATTAACATAAATAAATATGAAATAAAGAACAAATAAACATTGCAAAATATTTGGTTTAACTCACTCAATTAACAAAATAAATTACAAATAATGACATAATGATAAATGATAGATAAATTGTTGTGAGTGAAGTTATGGTAATAATTGTAAAGAGCTTGATGTAGGCAGATTACAAGTGCAATGACAATAATTGTACAAAGAAGTTTGATGTATATGAATCATGACTTACGAGTGTGAAATTGTAGAAACAAAATTTGAATGACTAAACTTTTTACAATATATATTAAATATCACCCTCCTTTAATTTTAGCGAGAGATGGGGTACATTCCTTAATGGGTCCAACACAAGTATGAATTTTGATATATATTTTACAATGAAAGAGATAACAATTGCAAAGTTTTTTTTCCTTGTAAGAAGAAACTCGTACTTCCATTCATATTTGAAAGAAAATACATTTTGCATATACACACCTAGACGTGTGCATTCACTTGGATCTGTACAGATCCATGTATGGCAAAGTATTATAGAAGAAAACATATGCTTATACAACATTCAAAAAGGTCGTCTCAAAAGGACCCAATAGTGTAGTAAAAAATAAAAGAAAAAGAAAATGAAACTATAATACAAGGGGGAAGGTCAAGTAATGTAGAAATCACTTATCCTCCCCTTCTTCCCTTTCCTTTTTTGAACCTGTTTCCATTCCCCAACTTTGATGTCCATTGGAACCAAAGCCATATCACATATGGATGTCTCTGGATGATGCTCTTTATCTAAGTCTGCACTATTTGAAATGTGAACACGCTTTGTGCCCACCGAGTCATCCTCTTTGTGTACCAAATTTATTTGATGATCTGACTCCTGATTTGTTGCTCTATCTGTCCCATTCTAATGTAGGGATAAGAATTGTAGAGTTAATGGAAAAGATAACAAATTAGTGAAATCCTTAAAAATTATTGTTTTGTTATTATAATTGGCATGAGCTTGGCTAATTTCAATCATAAAAAATGGCAGGCATGATGATGAATTCAAATATATGATTTCATTAGCATGGTTCAAAAAACTAGAGTTGAGATACCATAGTGTAATGCATATCACGTGGATCAAATGTAGATGTAAGATTGATGTCATGCATGAGATTAATTGTGGGTTGGGAAAGTTTTCATTGAAGCAAACACGATAAAGGAAAGAATTGATCACATGTGAAGGGAAAGTGGAAAACCCTAAAGAGTGCAATGTTTCTATTGAATTAAGTATTGAGAAGGTTATGTCATTATTAAACCAAAAGGGTGCTAAGGAACACACAACACATATGTGAAGGAAAATAATGCATTTTATAATCTTTGAGGAGTTGAAGTTTGTGGATGTGGTTAATGTAAAACTCTAAACTCTAAGCCACAACACAACAATAACATAAGTGTTTGGGTGATAATATCCTACTATCCTCGATGTGTGTGTGCACCTTCTTAGAGTGTGTTTGGATTTCTATGGGGGTGATAATACTCTATTATCCCATTTGTGTGTTTCTAGTGTATTTGAACTTCTTTATTATTATTATTACATTGGTAACACCAAGCTAGAAAGGGTTGGAACTACTACTCCTCAATTTGATCTATTTGGGCTCTTTTTTTTTAATTACATTACTAACACCAAACTAATAATGGTTGGAACTAGTCCTCAAGAGAACAATCTTATTACCTAGGTCATGATTTTGTTTGAGACCAAAAAGCCTCCAAACCACTTGGTATGTATATCTAATTCATCATGTTTTTTTTTCTAAACAATATCCTATTATTCATTATGAGAATCAAAGATATTTACAAAGACAACTGAGCTAGAAGGTTCACAACTTGGACTGAAAGTATTTAGCTTGAGCTTTAGACTAGCTCAACTCAAAACTAAAGACATAGATACATACAAATCTTCCCGTGAGCATATTTTCTCCAATAGACTATGATACCATCAAAACATCAGAAGGGAAGCTTTCCATAATATAAGCAGAAAAAAACACTGACAACCATCACACAAGGTCCTATCAAAACCACGAGAGTCAGAACTGAGCTCATGAACACTAAAACCGGGAAGGACAAAATGACATGCCATCATTGCATCACTACTTAATGGAGTAGATTCAGATTTTGTTTTTTAGGGAACTTTTCACTTATCTATCTTCCAGTTCGAAAATAAATAAATAAAGTTGTATTCTAATTATTCTATATTATGTTTTTATTTTAATCCAAGAATATACTTTTGAGCAAGATTGTAATTTTGTTATTTAAAATGTGTTTTTGAATACGTAAATAAATTCAACGTTGTGAAAAAACCTTGAAGCGTTCTAATTGTGAACTACACAACTCAAACTTGTACTTCCAACAAATCTTTATCAACAATTAAACAAAATTGAATAAAAATACACTAAAACAATATCAAACAATAAAAAACTAAACCACACAATAAATAAATACATACTCCCCTGAGGTCACAGCATACGCAATGTATAGCACAGCCCATGGTATATTGCAAAACTTGAGGTTCCAACGTAAGCACGGCCTCTAAGTCCGACGTGGACCGACTCTCGAGGATTCAACGATACTTTTGCCTCCGCGTCTGCGCGGTCAGAGTTGTGTTTCGAAACATCATAGCCACGTGTCAACACATGAACTCGTGTTGGACGAGAAATATTAAAATTTTCCTATGTGCGAATCGTGCGGGGGTGGACATTTGGTTTTGGAATCCCGCCATCTTTAGTCAACGCCTACGCGCTTTCCATGCGCTGGCTGGCCTGAAAGTGGGCGATCCAGCTTAGTCGCACCACCGCCAGCTTTGGCGGTGGTAGGTAGGTAACGTGAAGTTTTCCCAAACTTTGGACTAGGGTCATAAATCGGGGTCTAGGGAAAGAGGGTCGGTGCCAGGTGGTCTGCAGCTTTAGTCTAAGTCATGGTCTAACTTTTATAAGATGTTTAGGGTCTTTACATTATTCTTAATCTATTATAAATAATGATACACCATCACAATTATAATATTTTTCCTTTAGGAAAAATCCCTATTTCCATTTATAGAAAAGATGACACTATAAAAGTGTATTTAAGATATCTTTAACAAATTGTCTAAACCCATAATCATAATAACTATAATTAGGGTAGTCATATAAATTAAATGGCTAATAAATATCGATAAATATTAATAAGCAATAAAATATTTATTTCATCATACATCTAAATTGGTTAAAATTAAAAATAATCATAAAAATTAACTAAATCACAATTTTATTTAAAATTATTATTATTATATTATTAATGATGAAATTAAAATATATATACATTTCAAATAAACATGTAACACGATTCTTAACTATGGAGATTCATCCTCAATTTATCATGGAGATTCTTAATCTGTAAAGAACTTTGTTATAATACCCCGGGCCAATATCATGGCATATCAATACCCCATGCCCAAAAATCCATAACTCATGACACTTGTTCATATGATATTTTTATTAATTAAGGGTTAAAAAACATAACTACTTTGGAAATAAATCTAAGCCTTTGATTCCCCCACTACAGGTGCTCATAATTGGCATATGTCTCAACAATGATAAGATTGAGTGGTTCTGAAGGCCACATGGCTCATGGCAAGAGCCTCTTGGCATGTTGCCACGCTTGGTTTAATGCAGGCGCGATGAAGATATATGCTCGCTCTTGGTTCTCATACTTTGTCCCTCCCATCATTTGCAATCTTATTATGCAATCTAATTATTATCTGAAGTGGCTTCCATCAGGGTTGTCCTGCGATGGTGTCACGATTGGCCCGCATAATTCTTTAAGCCCTCCTCCAGACATGGTTCCTTACAAGATGAATTCACCATCTCTGTCAATTATGCACAACATCTCTTGGCCTCTGATTCATGGCTGCCATGCCTATGATCTTTATCATGTCCTTACTTTCGATGGTTGACTTATACATTGGTATGCATTGGTATACACAAAATTGGAGGGTTTTCAACGTCATCTTCCCCTGGTTAGGCAATCTTCATCCACTCAAGCTTTCATGGTGGAGCTTCAGTTGGCCGTTGAGACTCTCAATGACAGTTCGTCTCTCCATGATGTTGTTTTGCCTCCTTTCGGTCAGTTAAAGATACTAATCTTCTCTCAATCTTCCAGTCTTTCCTATTCAAGGATTATATGGTCTCTAGTTTGCAATTAGGGGAACAATATTGCTTGGCTGGTTATAGACAACACAAAGTTAGTAGGATGCTCAAAGAAGCCATCTTTTATGCTCCCATGGACACTATTCATAGCCATATTTGCTAAGGAGGTATTTTCATGGCTTGTTACCCCTGCTTTGCCACAACCCACTCTTCGCTCTACTAGATGGAGAAGCTTCTTAGTGGATAGTCCTCCTTCGACTCCTTCATCCTGTTTAGTTGCAATTCAAGATTGTCGTCCAACGATGGTTCTCACTGATTGTGGTTTGGTCGGGGTTATGATGGTTCTTAATGGTCACGACTTGATTATGGTTACATTGGTTCTTAGTGGTCGCAAGGCTCGACACCTATGGCATGTTCCAAAGCTTTTCCTTTAGGTTGCCCAATCCTCTGTTTTAATAACAATTTCTAGTGAATTTTGGTTTTACTTAAATTGTAATCACTCTGAAAAATAGAGTTCTCATATCTATGCTCTCATGTATCTTCATGCTCTTTGGAGAATTTTTTTTGTTTTTGTTTATCAATATGTTGAAGTGGGATACTTTTAATCTCAAGGCACTCAATATGTATTACTGATATGGTTTCCTCGCAGACAAACCAGTAGCACAAAGCTCCATGACTTGTAAACTCTTCTTCAATAATAGAAAGGTGAACTTTACACACACAAAAAATCTCAACCTTTGATTTATGTATACTACTAAAAAATATTATAGAATATTCTATGGAGGTTAAATTCCTACCATCCAGTTAATAATTATTAATAATTAAATTAAAATTTCAGAAGATCTATTCCAAAATAAACATACCTATCAACTTAATAATAATATAATAATTTTATTAATATTCCAAAAATATTTTCATATTTAGTCATGGTTAAACATAATAGAAAAAACAACTTAATAATATAATAATTTTACTAATATTCCAAAAAAATTCAAAAATCATATTTAATGATGGTTAAACATACTAGGGAAAAAATTCAATCTTATGTATAAATAATTAACCTAACTTAATTTTAAAATATGACCAGCTACTATTTAATCTTATGAAATATATATGAACATTAAAATGATGATGATAATTAAGATGTATATTATGAAATATATATGAACATTAAAATGATGATGATAATTAAGATGTATATTACTTTTAGTGTTTTAAAGTTCTAAAAAATTGATAAAGAATTAATTAATTTGTTTTAACATTTTATTTTTATAATTAGAAAAATCTAGTGAGTTTTTTCACTATTAAAATTTTATTATTTTTAATAAATTAATAAATTATAAAGATATAGCATATTATAATTATTTTGAAACTAAGATGTAATAGGTTTATATTCCAATATTAATATTTTTTTATAATTTTAATGATTTTAATTATATATTATAATTTATTTATATTATTGATTATGATAATCATAATTAACATTTATTAAGACTTATAAATGATATTAATTTTGATTTATTAGATCTCAAGAGAAATGGTAAAGAATTAATTAGTTTATTTTAATATTTTATTTTAATAATTTAAAAAATTAGCCCAAAGCTTTCTTACTCTTAAATTTCTATAATTTTGGTTTCTTAAATTTGTATAGTTTTAGTAAGTTATATAATTAATGAGGGGTAAGTCCCTCAGCAAAAGCTTTATATTAACCTGAGATCACAATGTTACATAATATCCGAAGATTACAATAGCTGCATATGGAGTGTGTCATGTAACCGTGGGTCGAACCCGAGTGGGGAGGCAAATAGCGCGCCGTCCCAACCACGCGGGATATCACCCATGTACAAAATAATTTTAGTAAGTTAATTAGTTAAAAAAAAACCAATACTGTTATCAACCAAAGTGGAGATCAATTGACCATAAAGTGCACTACTAAAGCATTCCTTAGCATTCAAAATGAGATATATGGACTAGTGTGGGCACCCCTCAAGGTTATAGTAGCAACATATTGAATCATTCTGGTTTTATATGAGTATCGACCTATTTTAGTTTTCGATTCCATTAAATATCATTAAATAATAAAATAAAAAGATAAAATAAAAGAAAAGATTAAGAATGCCATAAATATTTTGAAACGAAGATTTAATAAAATTATATATATATATATATATATAATAAAAAATAGATAAACTCAATCATTAATGTTTCTTTTTATTGTTTTTTTAATCAATGTGGGGTAGTTCAATTGACTATTGTCGTGTTATGAAGTATTATGTGAACTATGAGAATCAAGTTTCAAAGATCCTCTTTGAATCAAACCAACTTAAAAAACTATCTAATTAATACAATTTTGATCATAAAATTTAATCTTATTAATTTTAGACTCTTTTAAAAAAATCCATATTATAATAATTAAAAAATAAATAAATTGTTAATTAAATTTATGATTGAAAGGAATGATTGCTTATTTTCCCAATCGAAATTTACTTTTCCAAGTAACCTAATAAGCTTTATTGTAATAACTAGAATCTAAATAACCCTTAAAAAACCAAAACATGTATATCCTAGAAGTCTCCCTAAATCATTTTAAATTTAACTTCCCTAGTTTCATTAATAAGAAAGAAAAGTGGGTAGGGGAAAGTACACAATACGTTCATTAATTTCTACAATTGATTGATGAGATATAGTACCTTGCAAGACACATAAATGGAATTTTGTCCATGGCCTCATGTGGGAGAAAGGTGGCCACGTTGTCCATATTACACTAGAGCCATCATGCACTTTTCTCTTAATGAATATCTCTACACTAGGTATGCATGGACCACTAGGTATGAAAATTGCATGATGTGGCCAGCTCTATGTTGTTGGAAGTACAATCTGCCCCTTGCTATCACTCCATCTATTGACTTTTATGAGCATGCCCCTTGGGGCAACCAGGATTGGCCTTTTATGCCTACCCAAGAGTACCATGAAGATTGGGTTTTTATATCCCCACCCCTTGGACCACTATGAAGACACAATCCTAGTTTGTTATCATTCTATCTATTGACTTTTCTTCTTTTATTTGGATGTTTGTTTGCCACTACCTACTTGGTTTTAAACATGGAAATTGTGAAACTATTTTCAGTGTTGTTCTATTTGTTTATAGGATGAGGAATATTACACTAAGAAGTCGCATATTCTAGAAGTTTGAAAGGAAAAATTATAAAGTTATTGTGATAGGTTTAATATATTTTTCTATCATTATCATTAGCTTATTTGAATTAATGATGTTTTTTTTAATGAAAAGGTGAGTGATGTCATTGAAATTGAATTGAATCTTATGAAGACTATTATTACTCGAAGAATAAGTGTTTCTAAATGAATGAAGTACTAGTATAAATTATGTAATGGAATGAAGTACTAATATGAAGAATAAGTGTTTCTAAATGAATGAAGTACTAATATAAATTATGTAATGGATTTTTAATGAAAGTGAAATTATTATTAAATATAATTTAAATAATAAAAATATTTAATTATTATATTTTGTTAAATATAAGAATTGATATTTATTTTTAAAATGAAAAAAATAATAGTAAAGAATATCACTCTTATGGGTTTAGTTAATAAATATATTTTTATTATATGTGGCTTTACTAGGTGATGTGTTTTAATAAGTTAGGATTTAGTCAAAGTGGTAGTATATATATAATGGATTTTCAAAGGATTTTAGTTTGAATAGTAGTATATTTATTTATTTTTTCATTTGTGCATGTATAAGTTTTTGGAGATATATTGTAATGGTAATTTTTGAAGTTATATCGTTTTGTAGTTTTGAGTTTCACTACAAATAAATTTGTTAGAATGCAATTAATTTGTATACATAAATATAAATTAGTGTGATGTTTTTGTTAAAAAATCATATTCACATATAAAATGGCCTTGAATATGGTGGAAATAGTTATGAAAGGAAACAATGTAACAAAAGTCACCATACTCCTTTAGTTATGAATTTTTAAGTAATATTTGTTTGGACGAAGAGAAAGATTACCTTTTATGATTTAGAAATCAATTGGAATGCAAGAATTAACTAAGCGAATTTATTTGTATATTTCCAATTAAGAAAAGATTATTACATGGAGATTAAACTATAGTAAGAGCATTGTTGATTGAAATGATTGGTACAAGAAGTTTAAATTAGTGAGATGTTGTTAATTGAAAATAGATTTTAAAGGAAAAAATTGTCAAAGATAATCATTGACAAATTGTATATATCTAAGAGCAAAATATAATTTAAAGGTGAATTTTTAAGATAACATTTTGAAGTTTGCTAATGTTTTATATTATTTAAATATTTATATTTCATCTTATTTCAAAATCTTTCTATTGTTTTTGGGTATAAATAGCCACACCAAATATCTAATAAGGAATTGTATTTGTGTATTTTCAAGTGGATAAGAAAAATAAAGAATCATTTCCATGATATTGGGTGGCCCATAGTAGTTGATAATTGATGTGATGAATTTAAAGGTTAAATCATAGATAGTTTTCAATTCCATGATAGTAGGTGGTACATGGTATTCATCCATGATATTTGATGTGATGAAAGTTATTTAAAGATTTGATATATTCCACTATAAAATGTTTCTATTGATGAAATTGACCATGAAAAATGAAGTTATCTTATATGTTTTCTCATCATACTTCCTGTTAAAATAGATGATATAAAAAGTTTGTACACAATCAATTTCCTTTAAATATCAATGCATTAACAATATATTTTTGTTTCATATTTACCATTTAAATAAAAATTTAAAATATCTCACAATCATATCATAGAAGTTAATTTTTTTATATTAAAGTTCTAAATAAGTATATTGAAAAATGAACTTATATAAACTTTTATAATTTTAGAGATATTATTAAAATGCTCCAATATGTAGTGAGATATGCATTTTAAAGTTAGGTTTTGTATTTTTAACATAATGCTATATAGTTTTGTTTTGTTTTGTTTTGTTTTTGTTGTTTTTTTTTCTAATTAAGTCTATGCCTAAACAAACATTTTAATTCTAAGATAATTTAGATGAATTTACATTTTTAAGGTTTTTTTATACGTATTTTGAGATTATTTTTTCCCATAAAAAAGTTATACATTTTATTTACGTAAAAATTGAAATTACATTCCAAAAGTGGGATGACCACATCAAAAACACTCTTTTCCTTCTAAAAATTGTTCCCCATTTCTAATTTTACTGAGTTTTACAAAAGTTCACCCAATACAAACATAAGTTGTGCTTAACATTGCCATAAAGGTCCTCGGATGTGGGTGGCTAAAGACGCGTTGATGCGGATTAGACAGTGGGACGACAGGTGGCTTAGCCACATGGCCACCCGCATTCCTACCCGAGATGATTTATGGCGAGCCTCCGTCAACTTGCAAGCGCCATTACTCTAGTGCACAGGTAGGGGACTCCTATGCAAGTTTAAGTCCATGGCTTCGGCAAGCCTGCATATCTTTGCCACACCCCCTCTGAATTGCTCCTACCTCCCTAACGCTGCAGAGTCAAGATCAAGCACGACAACAAGGAGGCGTTGTCGACTCCTGAGTTGTATAGATTTGGGGGATGGAATCCATTTTTCCCAGAATGTTCTCTGCACCCTACAAACTAACGCCTCGGTTTTGGTCTCTATCTCTCGCCTGAATCGCCCTGTGAATTCCCGCGCTGAGTCTGCCTCCTCCTCTGCGCACACTGTTAGCACCTTCATCATTTCAGCCCACACCAGTCAGCTCCACCCCACCCGCAGGACCATGTCGTGACTCCACCACCGAATGTGTGGTAGGCGGGGTAGCAGCCGAGGCAGAGCCATTCGCCCCCCTCTTCGTCCCCCTCTAAGCCAACGACCCCTTTGTCCTCCCCTTCCTCCACCTTGTCCACAGCCCAATTCTTTAGCAGATATCCCGCCACCCACAGTGGAAGAGGCCGGGTCCCAGATATCCCGCCACCCACAGTGGAAGAGGCCGGGTGCAACCCATCGAAGCTCGATGTGTCAATGCTGCAACCCAGACGCTCAATCTCTCTGTGTGTTGTTGTGAAAAGTATCCAATACGGAATGACCCTATCCCACTCTAAGGGTGATAGTACCTCAGCAACAACTGAATACGAAGCTATTCAAGATTACTTCTTTATGAGATGTAAGAAAGAGGAGAAAGGGATCCACTAACCGTTATCTTCCGCTAATGGTTGATCCAATCTTCCCTCTTTGTTGGTTGCTCCTAGCTCCTTGCTCTTTCACCGGCCCAGCTACACAAAGATCCTGTAAAAGCACAAAGAAAGGAAACTACAAGAAGCATACATCCATAACTGATTCAAGGATTAGAATAAATCAAATATACAAGCATCAATTCACCATAGAGACACATGCATATAGAAGAACCTCAAATACTTTATTAATAGAAGAAGTAAAGTTCTGAGAGTGTTACAACCATAATAGGCCCAATCCAGCAACACCTCCCAGCAGAAAGAAATCTCCTCTTCACCTCCTTCAAAGCAATCACCCAATAGTTCTATGCACAAACCAACAACACTTCCTTACATTCACAAGATTCCAGCCTCCCTAGACCTCATGAGAGAGCTCTATATATAGGAGTTTTGGAGAAAGGATGAGTCAGCTTGAGGCTGGCATGAAGCTGACTAGTGTCCTCTCCCACTTCAGTTATACTTCAGTTCTTGAGTCCACTTGGAGTTTCTTGCTTCCACTTGGAGATCTAGATCCTCTTACTCATCACAAGGCGAATTCCCTGATCCAAGTGTCATTTTGGAAGCTTCCTGGGCATTTGACACCTTGCAGAATGACTATGCCACTTGGCCAATCTCGCCCAGCGCAGGTAGCCTTCATTGCTTTTGACATTCAGCGCAGGTACAGAGTGGAGCAGTTGACATTCAACGCAGATGCTCAGTGGAGCAGCTGACATGATCCAGAAATAGCTTGTTTTTGAGTGTTTTCAGGTGGAGAACTGATTTTCAGTGCTGTGGTTTGCTGACCTTGTTCCTCTAGGGGTAGGAACAACATGTTTAGGGACTTTGGATCCCTCAGATTATCGACATTTCATGCTTCATGCTGTAAGGCACAAAAATGTCTATAACAGTTGCCCCCTAAAGTATGAGGTCGTTTATCGGGTGAAATGCTTTATCAGGAGGATCCGAAGTTCATTCAATCGCTGAGAGGTGCCCTGTAATAAAATACAATACAATACATTATTTTTTCATTCTGCTTTCATGATCTAGCTGAGGCGGGCATTCCCATGCTCAGCTTTATAAATTCATTTTGGTACATAGAACAGATGATCGTCTGATGGTAGACTAATAATTCTCTGCTGAAATTATCATCCTTTGAGTAGGATGATCATCTGTTGCAATGATGTACATAACAAATGTCTTTATATCCTGAATATATATATCGCAGCCCGGATGGATGAAACTAGATCCGGGGTCTTCAAACTCGTTCGATCTTCACTCTAAGTACAAGTCGATCCATGTGAGAATTGCGCTGAAGTCGAACATGGAAAGACATCGCTTGATTACCGGTCAATAATGTAAACCGTTAACAAGCGCGAGAGGAATCACCAATAATGACAATGACCCTCAAGGTACTGCAGTACAATTCACGTGGTGTGAATAAAGGACTTGGCGTCGAACACCACGCAAAATCTTCTGGTCGAAGGTCATTGATGTATACCTGTCGCCGGAAGTGAGAAACTTGCCATTGAGGCATGCAAGCTTCAAAGTACTGGGGGGGTTTGTTCCTAGATCAACTTCTTGGATAATGAGCTGAAGTCGACAAGAAGCGATCCGTCAAAGGAGGGCCTTAATGAATCCCACATCAATGACACGGAACGGAGCTAATGATTTTAGTGGAGGCGAAAACAATCTGTGAAATATGATTCAGGGTGGCGATCATGGGTGGATGAAGGATAATGTATGGCAGTGGATGGGACACGGTTGACTCTTTCTGAACAACATCTCTTGAACATATAACGACACTGATGTGATGGATCGGTAGCATTACCCCAAATGTGGATGGTTTGGCGAGGACCATGGTGATGAGACCAGTGAATGAAACAACCCAACCCGATGTGATACGGAGGACAAAGTGTCATGTTCAAGAGCGACTTGCTACCATTAAAGCTTTGAGGTTCTCCCAATTTTTCCCCAGTCATTTCTGACCAGTACCTCTTTATTTTTGTCAAGCTTGAGGAGGATAACATATGCTTGTTCTATAACCTGCCCTTCAGGCAAGCCCATTGCTATGTTTTAACGAGCTTAGCGATAGGGAAACTCGTTCTCCTCTAAAGACAAGTTTGTCGCTATTTAATCATTTTAACGAGTCTAACGACAAGGAAAACTCGGTCCTTTTCATTTTTAGAGAGTCTGAAAAGGTACAGAAAGTTAACTCCAAAATTCCTTTTTCGTCATCTAATCCCTTAAGTCCAAAAAAGTATAAAACAATACAGAAGGGATGAGTTTTCGATAACTTTAACGAGCCGAATAAAACAAGCGCTCGACCTTTTTGTGCAATAATCCCTCAGGTCCAAAAAGATTAAAATCTAGAGGAGGGATAGCTCTTCCGGTCACTTTAACGAGCTGGAAGGCCAAAACTCGGCAAACTTTTCATATTTTACGAGTCAGGAGAAAAGAGCTCAAAGAAGACTCGTCTTTTGAGGAACGAGTGATAAACAGGGATAGCAGCGGATTTCAGGTACAGGTTGGAATTTTCCAATCACGGCAGTGTCACAAGGATGGCTAAGTGAAATCACTCTTCGCAGCTGTTCCTCAAAATGGGTAAACAATCATATGGAGGTGAACGATTGGCCAAATGAAATGGAGGTGGCGGGTGCAAACACGACCAAGGCTTTTATGGCTAATAAATTTACGATCACAATGGTTATTTACCGGTACTGGGTTCATTTTTTAAAGAGCTTGAACGCGCCAAAACACTGCTCAAAAGCTTATGTTTATTTTTTAACGAGCATGAACTATGACGCTAAAACTGCTCGGACCTCGCTTTTCTATTTTTTAACGAGCATAAATTCCGCGGTAAAACTGCTCGATATACCAGTCATAAGATAAGAAATGTCTCTTGTGAGATAGCTATTTTTTATGGAGCTTTATCTCACGAAGCTATGCTCCTCATTTGGCAAATTTTGACCTTTGCCCCACATCCTTTCTTTATGCAAGTTCGGAAACGACTAATCCAAAAAACAGATAAATAACCGCTCTTTGCTTACACTCCAAAAGGTTCGCATGCCCCCAGGTATAAAGTACAATTTCAAGGCTGCCCCTACTTATCCTTCAAAACATTTGTTTTGATGGGTGAGGCTTGCCTCTTTCAGGTTATCCAAAAAATGGTTTTATTTGCTGCCGCAAATGAAACTCTTTCTTCGGCGATGTCTATCATTAGGTTACTCAAAGATGGTTACAATTTGTTGCAGCAAAGGAATCTCTTTCTTTGGAGGCTGCCCCTACTTATCCTTCAAAACATTTGTTTTAATGGGTGAGGCTTGCCTTTTTACCCAAAGATGGTTACAATTTGCTGCCGCAAAGGAATCTCTTTCTTTGGTATTGCCTACCTATTTAGACAAAGGTGAATGACTAAAAATCATCAAACACATAACTTTGACAAAAGAATCTTATTCTAGAACAACCCTCTCTTCCTTTTTTCGGACGGGGTACGGACTAGTCATATTCTTTCGCGGAAATTCTACCTTATACCCAGGGTTTCCTCTGCCCGAAGCAGACCAGGATGCATGCCCCCTGGGTTCCAGTCCCATCTTTCCGAATCACTCGCATTCATCGGGAAGGAGGACTGGGGGTGGAGACATTTCTTGGGTGAATAGACCATTCAGGGTTGGTATTTGACTATTTGCGATGCGTGATCCCGGAAATGAAAGTTGGTCTACGAGCTTGACCATTATTCCTTCGTGTGGAAAACACATTACTCTAAAAAGTGAGGAGACTATAGCTCCCATGCAATATATATAGTCTCGTCCAAGGAGTAGGTTATAATACAAGGGTCCTTGAACGACCATCACGTTCATTTGAACGGTCTTCCCTTTCAATGTAACAGGTACATTGGGGAGGATCCCTAACGGTTGACTGGTTCCTTTATCAAAACCCGAGAGATTTCTTATCTCAGGTAAAAGCTCTGGGGAACCCAGTGCTTTCCAAGCAATAGAGGAAAGGATACTCACAGATGCCCCTTCATCAATGATAGTTCCAGCCATTACCATTCTGTAGATTTGGACTATGATTCTGAATGGTATACTGGCTGGTAATCGGGGTCTGCCTAGTTGGTTCCAATCAAAAGACACAACCAGGTTGCTTGGTGGTGGGACCGAATACACGGCCGGATATGATCCTGACGATGTTCCTTCCTGCGATAAAGGAATGGGCGCATTGCCCTGATGCTCATCAGAGTCGGTGTTGACAAAAATAATCTGGATGGTGTCATCCTTATTCTCTTCAGTGAGGGTGTCATTTGAAGATGAATCTTCAGTGACGGTGTCATTTGAGGATGAAACCTCTGAAGGAAGAACCGGGTCAACTGCCGTATCGACCTTTAGACTTTCGTCTGGTCTGGATTCAGTAGGTTCATTTTCAATGACTGACGCTTCAGCTAACCACTTGAGCGGGCCAGCTGTATTTTCAACCAACGAAGGACTTGGCACGAGTTTTTTGTATCCAGGAGGAAGCCCCAACGGTGAAACCGGGCGATCTTCCAAAACTCTCTTCGCTTCGTCTAAGAAGGGACAACGGTGGATGGCGTGATCGCCTTCACACAGTCTGCAGGGGGATCTTGCTCCCCCTCTTTGTCTTGAACCTTCACTTTCGCTGGTTGACGGTAAGCACTCAACTTGGCTATCAGAGGTTGATGCTCCCGAATTGTGCAACCGAGGGGACCAGTCCCTTAGTATCCCGGGAATACAGGGACAATCTCTATGGAAGTGGTCTCCTCTACATATGACACATGGCGATTTGGGCCCGGTCTGTGCTGTGTGTGGATTTTTGTCAGATGTCTTTTGCTTGCCCCCAGTCGCCTTAGGCTCCTTCTTCTTCTTCTCCTTCTTCTCCATGGGAGCTTGGCTTTTGCCGGCTCTACCCTGCGAAGATGAAGGATTGGAGGAAGAGTTATAAGAAGTGGAAGGCTGGTGGGCAGCTCTAGACTGATCTAACTGTTGACTCGACTGTTCAGGAACCATGGTGGTCTGAACTACATTAGTTGAGAAAAGCCAAATAGGCAGGCCAATTGTCAGTCCTGGAAGCGACAATGTGGCCATGTGGGGCGCACCAACTTCTCCCCAAGAGGAGAATGGACTAGGATTTCCATCATGTGGAGTTCCTTGGTTGGGGCGTTCCATGTCCTCAACTTAAGATAAACGCGGGAATAGGAGGTGATTATGTTCTGTTTAAAATAAATTTTATAACGACGCTTAGACACAACTTGCTTTTTCACTTTTTAAGAGTCGAGAAAAAGCTAAAGATGACTCTAGTCTCCTTCGATGTTTTAACGAGCCCGAAGTGACAAATGCTCGGATGGACTTTTTCAGTTATAGAGTTTGAAAAAGGCCAAAAGAAACTGCTCTGGAGTTCTAGGCAGAGGGTGTGCCAAACTTTTCGCAAAACCACAGAATACGTTTTACGGTACGAGTGGTCGATCTTCGTGAATGCTGTGTTCACTGCATTGCGATCAGTAGGGCGGCCGACATGGTTTCCTATTGGATAAAGGCTTTATTCCTATAGGGGTCCCCCAATATATACGCGACGGTACGTGGGAGCACAAGTCCATATTGATACTTATCGCTTCACCGTGGAGGAATCACCCAACCACTCAACGCTAAGATATCACGTTTAACGACGCCGGAACACGTCTCTAGCTTAGACCTCTATGTGTTTGCGTTATGTTTCAATGCGTTGTTATGTAAATTCAATTTATTTTAAGGTTGATCTTGTTTAGCAGTTTGCCTTTATGGATCACCACGAGATGTATGATAACACTCCTAAATGCAGTCTAAGATGATAAGCAAGCTTTTCAATCTTTCAACTTTGAAAACCTTAACTACTGAGGGAAAAGAAAGATAACACCTTTTCACACAGATCATAGAGCACACACTAATGCATTTTTCCCTAAATCAACATGCAGAATTATATGCAAAATGCAAAAATGCAAGTATTTCTTTTCTCTTTCTTAATGTTGGCGTAATGCAAAAAAAGAAAGCTGTTGTATAATTTTGAATTCAATTTCAAGTGAAAGCAAACAAGCTTGTCCAAAATCAAAAGCCACCTTAAGATTTACTTGTTTCGACACTAGAAATATATGAACTCAAACCAAATGACGAAAGCAAAAATCCAATCAGCTATGAACAGCAAACAAACTAACTCTTAAGATCAAAACGACACTTTATCACAGGTCTAGATCTAAGAGGTCACAGCAAGACTAGTTCACTTTCGTTATGGGAAACTGTAAATGTACAAGAAATACACAAAGAACAAACACAGTTTCTTTATACAACTGAGGCGGAATAGTGACAAGGAAATTTGGTTTCAGATAGGCCCACTGACTGGTAACAAACAACAAAAACAAGAGTGAAAACAGGGCAAGAAACAACAGGAAACCCCAGCAGCACAAGGCAGGACTGGTCCAGCGCAGGTGGAACACTGCCTGTTTGACCTTCAGCGTAGGTAGCCCCTTCGGGAACTGCGCTGAAATGCAAACAGCCTTTGTACAGCCTGCACTGAAGAACGAAACTTTCGTTTTTGGTGGTTTCCGGGTCACAGATTGCTCAAAAATTCACAGTTTTTGCTCAAATCAGAAGCTATCAGTCAAGGACACACTAAGGGATGACAAGGAGGATGAAAAGCTATCACTAAGAGCTTATTAGAGTCCTTGTGGATCAGCTCTTCAAATCATAAACTTGCCCAGAAACTGAGCTAGAGTAGCTGCCCTCTACTTTGTATTTGAATGATTCAAACACAGTTCGATTCGGTACTCCCTTTGTTTATGAAATGAATAGCAAAAACACAAGCAACCAACAAGATACGCTCCCCAGCGGAGTCGCCAATTTGTTGTTGGGAAAAGTATCCAATACGGAATGACCCTATCCCACTCTAAGGGTGATAGTACCTCAGCAACAACTGAATACAAAGCTATTCAAGATTACTTCTTTATGAGATGTAAGAAAGAGGAGAAAGGGATCCACTAACTGTTATCTTCCGCTAATGGTTGATCCAATCTTCCCTCTTTGCTGCTTGCTCCTAGCTCCTTGCTCTTTCACCGGCCCAGCTACACAAAGATCCTGTAAAAGCACAAAGAAAGGAAACTACAAGAAGCATACATCCATAACTGATTCAAGGATTAGAATAAATCAAATATACAAGCATCAATTCACCATAGAGACACATGCATATAGAAGAACCTCAAATACTTTATTAATAGAAGAAGTAAAGTTCTGAGAGTGTTACAACCATAATAGGTCCAATCCAGCAACACCTCCCAGCAGAAAGAAATCTCCTCTTCACCTCCTTCAAAGCAATCACCCAATAGTTCTATGCACAAACCAACAGCACTTCCTTACATTCACAAGATTCCAGCCTCCCTAGACCTCATGAGAGAGCTCTATATATAGGAGTTTTGGAGAAAGGATGAGTCAGCTTGAGGCTGGCATGAAGCTGACTAGTGTCCTCTCCCACTTCAGTTATACTTTAGTTCTTGAGTCCACTTGGAGTTTCTTGCTTCCACTTGGAGATCTAGATCCTCTTACTCATCACAAGGCGAATTCCCTGATCCAAGTGTCATTTTGGAAGCTTCCGGGGCATTTGACACCTTGCAGAAGGACTGTGCCACTTGGCCAATCTCGCCCAGCGCAGGTAGCCTTCATTGCTTTTGACATTCAGCGCAGGTACAGAGTGGAGCAGTTGACATTCAGCGTAGATGCTCAGTGGAGCAGCTGACATGATCCAGAAATAGCTTGTTTTTGAGTGTTTTCAGGTGGAGAACTGATTTTCAGTGCTGTGGTTTGCTGACCTTGTTCCTCTAGGGGTAGGAACAACATGTTTAGGGACTTTGGATCCCTCAGATTATCGACATTTCATGCTTCATGCTGTAAGGCACAAAAATGTCTATAACACTGTGTCCCCTCACCAACCGCATCAAATGGCCCAATTCCGCTTCCACTGCACCATGAACTGCCCTGCCTTCATCACCACTGTCTCTGTGGCGTTCAGAGAGGAGACTCGCTCGCAGAATGAATAGACTCACACCACTACAAAACATCATGTCACTGTGCAACACGCCACTGTTCAGGAGAAGCCGGACACCAGCAAACAGTAGGTGGCTCAAGAGAAGCCGGCCACCAGCAAACAGAAGGCCTCGGGCAGTAGCTCTGGTTCTTGCAAACGCAGAGGTGCCCAGGATAGCACCAAGCATGGTGAAGGCATTCCTGGTAGCACACATGCAGTTGAGGATGATTGGGATGAATACAAGTGTCTATTCATGGAAGAGCCTACTCCACCAAACGACACCTAGAGGGTCAACACAGCCAAGTTTCAATTCCTGGCTCCTATTCTTAGGGGATTTTCTTAATGTTTTTTCAAATTATGTCGTCAATTTTGGTAATTTACCATAACTGTTTCTCTTGGATTTTGAGTTGTAACCCCTGCACGGGCAGCATTTTCCATCGGTTTTTCGAACTGGTTTCCCCTCACTAGGCAGTCTTGAATCAGTCTTTTGGATGTCTAAACTTGTTATAACTCTATTCTAGTAACACAAAGGCTAGAGCCTCACTGTAAATTTACTGTTTCATTAATAGAATTAGTACTACTTAGAAAAAAAAAACATTGCCATAAAGGTACCCTATCAATAATCATAATAGAGAAGAATGCTAAAAGAAAACGTTGTTCTCTTTAGAGATGTGAGTATTTTCCATGAATTTCCAGAATGCTAGAATTCAAAAAAAGATTGAGAACCTCTTTTGAAAGTGTGTCTAGCGAGGAATCATGCCCTCTATATATGAAGAAAAAAATGTCTTGAAATAATTTAGTAATCTCTTTTACTTGAAATTTTATGGCCTTGAGGCTCAAATTTAGAACCTGTGATTTACCTTGCATCAAATTTATAACCAATGAGGAATCTATGAAAAATTGAAGGCATATAACATTCCTTAAAATGATAGTTTTAAGCAATCCAAACAAAGATTTTATTTCACCATTGTTGTTTATAACTACCCCAATGCTTTATTTTCCAAAAATAAAATGATTGTCTAATAGAAATAAAGAGAAACTAAGCCCACAACATTGGACCTCTCCTAACTACATTGTTGAAATAATCCCATGGGTGAGATTGATTAATGTTTGGGCCACTAGAAATGTCATGGTTCAAGGTATTTGTGAAATCCTTTCAAGGATTGATCTAAGATAATGCATAAATGACCACTAAATAAGGAGATGTAAACTTGTCATCAAATATCCATCTATTGTAAGCCACCACTAGTTGGACTGCTAAGAGCTTTTTCAATGGCGAGATCTCCATGAATATTCTGAAGCTTGATTTGATTATTGAATTATCCCAAATATTTTGAAAACTGATTTAGGACTCCACCTATTGCCATACTTGTGTTGAGAATGGAAACAAAGTAAAAATTTGATTAGGGTCTTCATTTGCTTCATGGGATAGAATACAAATACCAAAACCCATAATTCTCCTTCATTACATTATAGAACAAGTTAAAATTTAATTTTCAAGTATCAAGAAAAATAATAATATGTCTTTTAAAGGATTCTTTGAATTCAATAACCTCTTATACAACTAGACATTTCAACCTGCTTATTTTCTTTCAGGGATTGATATCCCAACTTAGTAGCATATTGACCCCTAGCATAATTGTACACCCAACCTAGCTCATTGTCACCATCCCCGATCCTAATATGTGAAGATTTGAGCCGAGATATAAATTGTTCCTAATGATCATGCCAATTAGCATGAAGATTCAAATCCACCATAGAAATCCACCCTTGTTTCAAAATTGTAATGGTTTCCTCCCTTGCAATTATTTTTAAACATACAGATCCCCTCTTATGTAAGGAATCAACTATTGCATTTGGAAAACAATATTGTAACATAACCCCATCTATACCATATCCCATACTAAGGGTAGAAGAGGGTGTTACTATCATAGACTCGACCTACATAGTCCTGTTATGGAAATGGGGTATTAAAATTTTTCCTTTCCCAAACTCGTCAAAACCTAAAATAAACATTGCCATTATGTTTGAATCATCGAGAGATTTCCAATGATACAATTTTTTCCTCAATCTGACTCCCACATCAAAAGTTATGACCAATCAAAGTTTTTCCCCTTCGCGTAGCCATGCCAACAAGGAGTTTACATGTGGCACCCACGTGGTTCCCATGTGATTCCAACATGGTGACCTCAACCCAAATAGGGGGGCCACCTAAACTTATTAGCATGTTCTCAAGATTCAAAAATATATACATGTATATATCAACATGTTTACCATCATGGCATCACAAAATTTAAAAATTAGTTTTTATTTTTACCAAGACTATCAACATTAATTATAATCGACCTCTATAACGAGACCACCATTACAAAATTTCGAAAATTATCCTTCTTGTTAATGCCAACCATATCCATTAAGTTCAACCTCTCTACCAACGCCAACTACAGTCATTAAATTCGTTTTCTTTTCCAAGGCCAACAATCATGGCATCTGTAATCTAAAAAAAAAACATTAGAAATCCATCTATCACCTAGGCATCTTCCATATTTACAATTTATAATAATCACTTTTATGAAATGCATCATGGATATGCACACACTCTACAATCAACACATAACCATTCAATCATGGTTCTACAAAAAGCACCCACTTGCATACGCGAGTAATCATCGAAACACATCACTCTCTAATAGAGTCACAAATTATCATGCCTACAATCCACTAAGGCTCTTTGCCACATAACATACAGACCATGGGATTGCCCCATCCTAATCAACCTACATATATACACAAATATATACAATTAGAAATCCATAGAATTAATCAATACTATGCAAATACAAGCAACATAAAGATTTCCCCAATTCCTCATATAATATGAACATTTACATGCACATTTCATTCCAAGTATGCAAAGGCACATCATTTAACCAACAATTCTAGTACTCTACATCCATACACACAACCATGTAGATAACTCCTACAACAAATAAATAAATGACAAGCATCCAAAGTCACAACAATAGGTTGTCCAAACCTTTAAGATGCAAGATAATAAACACATGCAACATCAATGCATCTGTCAAAGTAACATGTTAGAAACATCATTGCAGTTAACATGCAATCCAAAAAACAATGCTATAAGTAGCACACAACCACATTCACATTAAGCTACTATACTTAGAGCTAGAACTCCACTTCATCTCTAGAGGTCTAAGTATTTAACATTCTACGATGACATTATTCTATAATATAACTCCAATCTTTATTCTGAAAGGCATAGTGTTGGAACCTTCGCTCTGATACTGCTTTGTAACATAACCCCATCTATCCCATAACCCATACTAAGGGTAGAAGAGAGCATTACTATAAGGACTTGACCTCCATAGTCTTGTCATGGAAATGGGGTCTTAAAATTTCTTCTTTTCTAAGCTCCCCAAAACCTAAAATACACATCGTCATTGTGTCCAAAATTTTCAACAATGTAAATTTATCCTCAATCCGACTCTTGGATCAAAATTTATTATTGATCAAAGTTTTTCCTGTTCACCTAGCCATGCCAACAAGGAGCTTCCACGTGGCATCTGTGTGGTGCCAGCGTGGTGACCCTAACCCAACTAGGGGGTTTACCTCAACTCCTTCTACCAATACTATGCCACTGTGGCTTGTCAGGATGGCATATGCCACATCACCTAGGACTAAGTTGGTGCTCAAGATTTTTCATGAACAACCCTAGTCATGTACCACCAAATCATTCAACTCCGACCATTCCGATCTCACCAAGTCTCAACTAGTTCATGCCTCGACCCCTTGGTCAGGCCCCAAAATCTATCTCTGGGTCATCGTACCTGACTCCTAGGCCAAAAACATGTTCAGGCCTGAACTATTCTAGGACCCTCTTAGGTTGGATTTGAATGGTTATTTAGTAATTTAGTCATTAGGCCAGTCATTGTGGTTATTGTGAAGAAGGGGTATGAACTTCTGAACTACCTGAACTTGCCCAGTTTGACCCTGTAAAAGAGGTATTTTATGCCTTACAAACTCAAAATGATTTTCTGAGTTTTTTTGTGACCTTCTCATGGATTAACCAAGGTTCTTTTGAGAGCCTTGTCATGCCTAAAACTTGATTAAAATGGAGACTCATTTGTCCATGCAACCAGGATTCATTCAAGAGTAAGACACCCATAAATAAACATATGTAGAAGACATGAATTCAATATTTCTCAAAGACTTTATCACAACAAGCTCTTAGCTAATGACACTCTACGTACTTCTGTAATAACCTCACTAGGATTTGCTAATCTATTCATGAATAACATTCCATTCAATAACTAAAGAATTCATTGACCACTAAACATGCCAAAACCATGATAATATATGATCACTATATTGAAAGTCAACCTTCAAGCCATAGAGGCTCCATGCAACTTATAATGTACAAACCATGTCGTACACTCACCATAACATTCATCTATACATAAATACTTGAACATCCAACTATGCCATGCAATTTCTACGAACATATTACTAACACAAAGAAGTCTAGATCCTTCATACCATGAAAATGATCATGTAGGAAAATATAATTAACATTGATGAAGACCATGCATCTATTTACAACCATTCAATTAAATATATAACCATGACATAACTGAAGCACACAATTCATAAGCATAACACCTAGATCCTTGCAACTACCGTAGCTTAAATCTGTTCCACATGTTATCACCCAGGTTGTTCCCTTTGCTTCCAAGGGAATACGGCCGGGGTAACCACTAACCAATCTTTGGATTACAGTGCCTAGCCACAATGTAATCAGAGAGGGCTCTCTCTTTATAATTTGTCTATGTTCTGTGGAGATTTTAGGCTAGTTATGAAATGAGGGTGTTTAGTTTTATGCTTTGGTTGAGGGATATCTTTCTGTACTTGAAGTGTGCAATCTGCAGATGAGTTTATTTCATTGGGCAATGGAGTCTGTGGCTACAAGTGTTTAGAAACCTTGAGATGATTTACTGAAATTACAGGGCCATTTAAATATTTCATATGACAAAATTAGATTATGATGGTGACATGTGAACAACCAGTGAAAAGCATTTAAGAAATTTTTCACTAAAGCTGGGGTGTGGGGAAGAGATAGATGCCTCAGGAGCAAACTTGAATTCCTGAGAATATTTATCACAGTGAGAGATATAGCTTGAAAGTGTAGCAATTAAGAATTACACCCTATTTACTCTATCTGGAAGAAAACATTTATAACAGCTTAGATTGAGTTCAGGGTAATCTGTGATTAAATCCTGGAACTATCCTTTTACTTTGCCATTAAGTGTAAAACATCAAAAACATGAAAGAACATGAAAACTAGAAAGCATATAACACAGAGGTTAAAAGAAGACTTATTGTGCTATGAAACATGCAGGAATCCTGTAACAATCAGCCAGCCACCACAGTGCATCAAGGAACACAGAGCTTTGGAAATTCCATCTACCTTTTGTATTATTTCTCTGAGAGTTATACAGCAACAGAAGTATAGAAATGAAATCAACAACAACCCTTGCAAACTCATGCGAAGGGGACTTTATAGAAATGTTTATACAAAATATCTCAGGCATTGAGTCATCTGAGAGAGAAAATATCTTCATTACTTCGTACAGAAAAGTAGAAAAGGAGTTATTACAGCTTTGAATGCAGCATAACTGCTCTTTAAGTCTGTCAGAGGATATTTTGACCTTTGGAGGTCAGTGAGTCGGTTGAACCGCTTTGCTTTAATGCTGGAAAATGTGTCTTTACGTTTGCTGCGCTGTATTTTCTTGGCTCTACCACCTGTGACTGTGCTTGCTGCTGTGGTGACCGAATAGCCCTGCTGAGTTGGCTCAGCCTTTCATCTTTCCTCTGTATGCTTATCTACCAAAATTTTCCCTGTGTATGATCACTTATAAATCGGAGAAAACATAAATTACAGGTTCTGGCTTGATAATATTATCTGTGTCAATTTATTCCAAACTTCCTGTGTGGGCAATTGGTGCTTGACAATTGCCTCTATGGTTTCATCTGCTTCGGTATATTTGTAAAAATTTGGGGGCACATCGAACAGATGATTGATCTCGTTCATGATAAAAAATAGGTTTTCCACCCTATTATATAGAGTTTGCCCTGATGCTGGCCCTGATTCTGCTGAAGTGTTGGGCTGTCCTGCAATTTGACTTGCAGCAAAGGCATTGACCCTTTTAGCATAGTTTTCATGGGTAAGCAGTCTTCCCACACTGCTTAGTAGACTGGGGAGGCCTCTGTTTTGCAATACTTGAAACCTGTCCATGAACTTGTTGATTTCGGTCTGCATATCTTGATTTCTCCTTTCTAATGTTCCAACCAGGTTTCTTAGTGTCAGGACCCTTTTAACCATTGAGATTGTCTCAGTCCTGTGAGCAATTCCCATGGTGGCCAGTTGAGAGCTTGTCCTGTTATTCAATATGTTGATCATTCTACTGGCAGCATCAGGCATGTTGCCAAGGCTTGCTCTTGCTCTGTGTATTTCCCTATTTGCCTTTGTAATGAGCACTGACTGCTCATCTATGGTCTCAATGTACTGCCACTGATCAGTAATGGACTGGCCAATGTTAGCCCAAAGGACTGTTTTGAGCTCTGCTGTCACCTTGTCTAGTGTGAGCTCTTTCTCAAGCTCAGCTATTCTCTTTTTGAGAGCTTTTATATCTCTTTCTTTCTCAGCCACATTCTGTTTGCTCTTATCATATCTTTCATTTACTTTAGCCAAAGATTCTTTGGCTTGATTAAGCTCTAACATTTGAGCTTCCAGGACTTGAATTTCATTTTGAAGCTTCTGCATATCCAGACTATGAGTCTGCTCTGTTGTTGGTGCAGCTGTCGATGTAGTTGGTGCTGTAGGTTCTGTTTGCTGAGGAGGAGGAGTAACAATGGGAGCAGTTTCCTCAAGGTTGATTATTTCAGGAGGAGGCTTGGAGGTTTGCCCTTCTTCTCTTTGTTTCAAGGCTGCCTGCAGTGCTGCTTTTGCAGCCTCCGATTCTCCCAGCTTTTCCTGAGTTTGGATTAGCTGCTTGTACAGAGATATCAACAAGGTTGTGGCCTCTTGATCATGTCTTTGCTGGGCAACATCATCTGTTTGAGGGTGAATTGTGGCTGGGAGTTTGATCTTTCTCCTTAAGGCTGCCATGTCTGCATCCCTCAGTTTTAATATCTCTTGTATGCCCTTGATATCTTTGGGATCATGCCCAATTTCAACAATTATATCTTCTAAGGACCTAATTCTGTTGTCCTTAGCCTGTGATGATGCCCTTTCCAACTCAAGTTGGGCCGCTGTATTATTAAGGCTATTTTGTAGCCTGTAGTTATCCAATGTTTGGTCTGCCAAGGAAGCATAGACCATCTCACCCGTTTGCTTATGCAGTTCTATCTTGTCCATTGGGTGGATATCCTTGGCAAGGACTTCCAGGTTAGTCCTCAAGTAGTCAGAGGCAGATTTGGGCTGCACTGCTGTTGGCATAAAATGACTCATGATCATTTTGCCTTCCTGCACATCATATGCAGACATGAGTCTTTGTTGATTGGTGGGAGCCATATTTAACAAATGGTTATACAGCTGTATCTTGATGGGCTCATTTCTCCTCTTAATGTCGATGAACTGCTGTTTAATGTTGGGTCCACCTTCTCTTTACTGATTTGAGGAACTTACTTCACCTCCCATTGCTCTATCCTGTTCCTGTTGAAAGGAACTTGCTGATGCTTCCCTGCTGGGTGGGACCATACCAAAAGACTGTCCTATTGGCATTTCTTCCTCTGAGAAGGGATTGATTCTCTGTCTTTTCTCCCCATGACTTGCTGATGTTGTAAGGGGAGTCTCTCTGTCCCTTTTCCTGCTTGTATCCTCCTTTTGTGGAGTTTGGAGGATTGATGCCTCAGCGGAAGTTTCTTGCCTTGGAGGCACAGTTTGTTCAGTGGATTTAGGGGCTTCCACTGTTTGCTCTTGCTGGACAGGTTGTTCCTGCCTTTGTTCTTTTTGTTGTTGCTGTTCTTCTTGCTGCTGCACTTCTCCCTGCTGCTCCATCTCTTCTTGTTGCTGCACTAGGGTTTCCATTTGCTCTTCTGTCATAGGAGGTGGCTGTTCCACCTGTTTTTCTTTGCTTTTGTTAGCTGTCTGTGGAGTATTCATGGCAGCTTGCTGATGTGTTGTTGAGGCTGAGGCAGCTGCTCCAAGTTGTCTTTTGTATGTGAGGGGGACCTGTCCACAAGTTTCTAAGTCAGTTTCCTTTTGAATATTTCTGGCCTCTCTTTCTAGCAGCTCTTCACTAGTAATTTCCTCTTCTAGGGTGCCCTCTTCCCAGCTCAATGCATTGGCATACTGCTCAATCTCAGGCTGCCTCACATGTGAATAGGTACCCAATTTTTATCTTATCCTCCTGAGGGAAACAAAATGATTAGGGTCATAGGGTATCCACTCAAAACTAGTTTGCAGTTTGAGAGCCTCTAGGATACTATTTGCCTCTTTCCATCCCTCTTCTTTTTTGTTATATAGGAAGGGGCCCAACTGGCTCCTTACCTTCAACTGTGCCTTCTTGTTCTTACTTTGGAAGTGGAGGTAGTCGGCATTCCCAAATTGCCTGAAGTATTCTAGGGCAAAAAGCCTCATGGGGACATACCTTGGCAGCCTAAAAGGCTTCAACTCACAGCCATATACTCTGATGACTGTGTGGTCTTGGTAAAGGTACCAATTACCAATGCTGTAGGTTTTGTTTAGATGGAGAATTCTCCTCATGTCATCAGTTAACCTTGGAGGAGGAACACCATACAATAATGTCATAGCTGGATGTATGAATAAGTCTATGAACTCACAGTATGTGTATGGTGACACAGAGGTGCAATGAAAAACAGAGGTCCAAAACACAACTGACCTTGGATTCCCCTGGGCATTAACTTGTTTCAGGGGAATGAGGAAGCTGCCTGGTTGATTAAACAAGAATAGATGGTAAATGTAGGAAGTATATCTGAACAGTCTTTCCCTTTGCAGATTCATCAGCTGGTCATGGATCCTATCTGCAATATATGTGGCATAGTCATAATGTACAGCTGGAGGCTTTCCAGGAGAGAATATAGACAACATTGCCATTATAATTTCATCCACATCCTCCATTCCCTTGAACCCTAGGACATAGCTGATCAAATCCACTAGCATTCTGCCCAATTCATTTAAGTAAGCATATCCAATAGGAGGAGTTCTGATGGTTTCAGAGCCTGATTGTACAAACAGCTGGTTGATTTTGATGATCTGGTCATTTGACAACTTATTCCCCTTCTTTATCAAGTTCTGCATGTAGAGGGGGGTCAATGGTTTTGCAGTGTGGAAATGCAACATCTCATTTATGCTCTCTGGGGTGATATGGAACAGAATTGAGCCTGTAGGGCTGAGGACAGCTCTTTGGCATGGATCATAGCACTCCTGGCATCTGTGGATCAACTCAGGCATAGGATTTACCTGGGGGAGGTTGTAGATGGGCAAGTTTGAGTCCCAAATCCCTAGGATGTCAGCCCCACTAAGGTGCTGGGCTTTCAACTCATTTAACAACTGAATATTATATTTAGATCCTAATGGAAACCAGTCTAACATTTGATAATCCATATCTCCCAGAGCTTTCCATTCTAACTCCCTGTGAGGGGCATTCAGAGGCTTCATGTTCAGTGCAATTGGAGTTTCCATGGTCTATTGAGCTTCTGATTTGCAGGTGAACTGGTTGAAGTAAACAACACAACACAGAGGTGATTACTTGCAATGAAAGTGTGAATTTCAGGGACCAGAGGGTGAAGTGGGCACACAGCAATTGAAATACTGTTTGAATTACTAATAAGACCAATGTCTGGTCTCACTCTGTCTTTTGTGGCAGGTTTTTTAATGGATTGACCAACTGTCTCACGATTGCACGAGCAGTTTACAGTTTTTGATAAGAACTCGGGAAATCAAGGCTCAGCTGGTGGTTTTCGAGCTTGCAGTTGGAAATAGAGGCTTTGCAGAGGGAATTTGCCGGTAAAATGATGAGTTTTAGTGTCCTTTGAGCCTTCTGAGTAATTTACAGACAATTCAGGCGTATGGAGGATAAATGATGAGAAATACCTGGTAAACAGCGAGCAGTGGTCGTAAATGTGGGCAGGATTGGTGCTCTGGAGGTCTCCAGGTCGATTCCAGCGGGGTGGCGCAGTTTTGGACGTAACAGACCATGCAGCGGAAACAATAGCGAATGAGCGAAAAAGTATGTAAAACGTGATTTTTGGCCAAAATATCGACCTTTTGGCAATTTGGCGCTTTTTCTCGGATGACGTCAGCATGACGTCATAAGGTGGGGTCAAGCTCGGATGACGTCAGCATGACGTCATCGGGTGAGGTGGCGAGCTGCTATTGGTCCACGGGGATGATGCGGTGGCAGACACGTTGGCACAGAGGCGGACAAAAGTACTGATGCGATGGCGACGTGGTTCTGACGTGGGCATGACGTGGGACCAGCAAACCGGGCGGTAAGTGCCATAGCGGTTACGGTTAAGTGCCATAGCGGTTACGGTTTCTCGGAGCGCTTACGATACGGCCCTGGTTTTGTTAGAGGCCGCTCCGAGAGCCTTGAACGGGTGACGCGTGGCCGACGATTGACGTAACCCTTCGTCATTTTCTCGGGCGCTAACCGTCAGGCGTGGGGGCCGCTCTGATATCAACGAGAGCCGTCGGATCACATGGGTCCGATCCGACGGTTGACGGAAGGGCGATGTGATCGATGGATAAGGACGCGGGCGGAGGAATAAACAAATATTTCTTTTGAGACACGTGCTCAGCGGGAAAGATTCAGATATGGTATTTTTCAATGTTTTTCAATATATTTCGAAAAATCAAACATATGCGCCAACTTTGGTTAAGCGGCAAAAGTGGGTTTTTTGGGTTTTTTCATAATTTCAAAGGGTTATGGGTAGGAAGGGGTTTTTATAGGGTTTTTCTTTGCAAATGACGGTTTAATGAGTGGAATGGCTTGAAATAAGGGAGAGAGATGAGGTATAGGTTCATCAAAGTGACCAGATGTCATTTTGATTCCTTTTTAGAGAACATATGGCTATAATGCCAAGGGGAGGGATATTTATACAAAATTTGGGGTTTATACACCATGGTGTTAATACTAGTAGGGGAAAGGTAATATAGGGGATTTACATAGTAAAGTTAGAGTTAATATAGGGGAAATGTGAATGAGGGGGAAATCACTAAGTTTATTTGAAACCTACTTAGTTTAGGGAGTAGATCAAAATGAAAAGAATTTTTAGACAAGAAATGTGGCTTCTAAAAGATTAAGAACCACCATGAAGCCATAATCTCTTCCATGAATCTCTGCTGATGAAGGAGTGTTAGTAATGAAATGGAAAAGGGGAAGAAGGGAGGTTAGACATGCTTCTTGCTTGCTGCAACTTGATGAAGAATGACACCTTCTCAATTCACTGATTTTGCTTTGGTATACAAAGTTAGCATACATGCAACTTATAAGAAATGACCTTTCTGCAACCCCAACTGCCTACCCATCTATTTGCCTAGCATTTTTTATTTCTTCTTGGAGGGTGCACTTGGACTTGCAGACCCTTGCTTGCCTTTTCTTTTCTTTGGCTTTTCTTTTGTTTTTCTATCTACTTCTACCCTTATTTCTTCCAAGGTCCCAGATTAAGCTGTTGGGAGCCCTTTTTCTCTACCTAAACTACTTGTCTGCCAAGATTAAACAGTTTGGACAGACTCCTTTCTCTATTCTACAACTGAAAATTTAAAACATGACATGGTCCAGATTAGACTGTTGGACCATCCATCAAAATTTGAGTCCATACCAAGCTATAAGCACAGATTGTATTCTTATGGAAATATGTGATCTTTGCATCATCAAAGCAGAGCATATTTGGACCTTTCATTGCCAATCATGAAATATGAAACCTATTGGTATAGGTAGCTAACACCACACATACAATATATAAATTGTACTATTTAAGAAATGATCTACAATCATGTGCACAATAGTGAGATTCCAAAACATTCAAGCTATAAGATGACTAACATTCTAAATATCACAAACAATCCTTGGTGACTTTAGTTTAACATTCATGACTTATTAGATAGATTTGAAAATGGCCAAGAATGCGACAACCACATGATTCAAGTAAACCCATAAATACTATGCTCATACATCTAGTTTCCTCAACCACATTCATGACAAAAAAGAAGGTCCCTGGAAATAACATATGGTGATAAGGAAATTCCTTGTTACTAATAGATCACTAGGTATGAGCATGTCATCTCTTCCTACCATGAGACAACAAGGTTATAATATCCTAGTTTAGACAATCATGGTCACCAAAATCACAATATATAGTTAGTCCACCATAGCCATAAGATGAATAAAGCATTATTATTGAACATTACAAGAATTTAATAATGGGTTACTGATGTTACAATGTTTACAAGAACAAACATTTACCTATGTTATTTAAGGACACTGACAACTAGAGGATAGACTTCAACTCTCCTCCCAACCATAGGATAATCTTCCTTGCAATCTTTTTTGCAAGTATCCACCCCCGAGCTAGATTCAAATTCTAAATGGGAAGATCTATAGTGAATTTTCTTGAATCTTCCAATAAAACTCATATGATTCCAAGAATCGCATAGTGGTTTCACCTGCAACCCCCATAGCCTTTTCCCCACCACTGTGATTTCTCCTTTTCCATAGGAATCTCATTGTCCTTTCTAGAGATTGTCCTCCTTTTTCTTCCTACACACCCATGCTTTATTTTCTTCCTTGTTCCCTCCTCCTTTTCTCTTAGCATTCCAATTTATTTTTTCTCTCTCTGTCTACGCCCCAAAAGGAATTTTTTGTCTTCTTTTTATTTCTTGTATGCACCGTCTCTTACACATTCACTTTGTTCTCCCTCTCTCTCTCTCATTTTTTTTTGCTTTTAAAAAATCTATTTTCTCCCTTTGTCGTCGTGATCCCTAACTATTCTCTCCTCATTGACAACACTCACTCCCCTTTGCCCCCTTTAAATCATTATGGTTGTAATCATATGGCATTGGGTGTAGTGTCATATCTTCTTCCCCTTGTTTGTGTTGTCTCCCCCTTTTAATTATGCAGTCCCTTTTCACTTGCAGACTTGCCTAATAGGAGTATGGACTTGTCCTCTCTTTTGGGGACACCCACAAACTTCCTCTCCTTTTCCTACTTATGCAATCAAATCCATATTAAAATCACTCCAGTCATTCCATGAATGACATTAAATAACCAACTTCTCCAATTCTCCCAAGCAATCTCCCAACAACTTTTCCACTCAATATTTGAATTTGTGTCCTCTCCTCATCCAATCCATGTGTTACTTTTCCACATTAGTTTGCATGAATATAATTTATAATACAATTACAAGAGGGATTAGAAAATCATTGTCACAAGTGTGTCATTATTAACATTCTTTCCAATACAAACCCTGGATCTAGACCTAACCTACCAAGTAATATGTGAGCCAACTACCGAAAAAGCTCAGGAGATTGCCCTCCCTTGATTGTATGAGTTTGGAGGGGTTATATGATGAGAGAAAATCCAATCCCATATTTTCCTAAGAGAAATATATTTAACTATCAAAATATTCCTCCATAGGTTGTCTCTTATGAGAAAGCCCCACAAAAATTTTCCTACAATTGATTTATGGAAATATATGACGCTTTAGAGTCCTCGCCCATGATGCTATTTAGGGAAAGCTCTCCATGACCAACTAACATAGTGTGACCCTAGATATCATATTGAACCCTTCCAAAGATATATGAATGTAGTCCTTCACATTCTATTTTGAATAATTTTTGGAATAAGTGCCAACAAATGCTAATATACCATAATTTCCTCCAATATTGACTTAATGAGAATGAGTCACCCCCCTCTAGGAAACCATTGATTGCACACAAAAAGTATCTAGTTCTCCACTTTTTATGCCATACTTATTTGGTTTAATGTTGTAACCCAAATATTTGAAGCCATCATTTAATGAATGATCTTGATAACCAAAAATCTTCCATACCTACCTCCTAGTTCCATCAATAAAAAAATGTATAGTTGATTTCTCCAAGTTCACCATCATCCCTGTAGCACTATAGAAAACTTGAATGATCTTATTAGCAATAGAAAAGAATGACATCATCCACAAATAAAATATGGGTGATATGTATGTTCTGGCCCATCGATATCCCACATATAAGATGAGAGTGTTTTCCTTTGATTAACAACTGACTAAGTCCCTCAACAAAAAGAAGAAATAAGTATGGAGAGAGAGGGCATCCCTATCGAAGACCTCTAGAATGCTTTAAGAACTTAGAACCTACACTGTTTATTAAAATGAATAAATATAAGGAAATGATTCACCCCTATTATTGAGTTTTCCATTTGAAGATAAAAACTAATATGTATGTGAAGAAAATTTTAAAAGGTTTATGAAACCCAATCATATGCCTTTGAAAGATATGATTTCAACAATATTATGAGTTTTTACTCCACTTCAATTGAGTGCACCCCTTCTTCAGTAGAACCAATAGTTTCATGGATCAATTTCCCCATAAGAAAACTAAATTTCTCAACAGAGATCACTCTCAAGAGCAAAGGATTCAATTAAAATAATATTAATTTAGCCATAGTTTTATACATGTAAATACACAAAGAAATAGGCTAGAAATCACTAAAATTCTTTGAAAATTTAACCTTTGGAATACAAGAAATAAAATTAGAGTTGTAGCTTCCTAGCATCTTCTTAGATTGGTAGATCTACTCTAAAATTCTAAGAAGATATACTCCCACAATATCGTAAAAGTTGACGATGAATATTTGTGGGAGGTTTTGTATTCTCATTGAGATGTTCAGTGTTTTGGGTTACATGAAAAACTGTTATCAAAGAAATCTATATTCCATCCATATGGTCTTGGGCTCTAGCATTTTTGAAAGGATTTGATAATAGCCAACAATTACCCTAAATTCGTAGATTGCTAAAGGTCATTTTTCTCATCCTCCTATACAAATTTAGGGAAGGATGCCAAAAATATTAGCATAGATCATATGTCCTCATGAATAGGATCCTTAAATAGTTGTTCAAAAATGTGTGATCCCCAAATTTGCAAGATCCTAGAAACCCTTGACAATATTCCCTTCCTCATCAAATCGAAAATGGTATTGAAATTCTTCCTATGGTTGACACAATTTTTGAAGTACTTTTTATTTTGATCCTTAATTTCAAGCCAAAGGGCCCATTTTTCAACCTCCACTCATTTTCCCCATCTAAGTAATATGACATGTTTTTTGTTTTTTGTTTTTAATTGAGTAAGATGTGTCATATGATCAATTCATAAACCCCCCACTAAAGTCAGATGAGCCTAATTTAGTTTCAATGTCCATGAGTTTTAACATCCTTTTTTTTCTTCTGTCTCTGACCCAAGAAGCCAACTTATCCTTTAGGTTTTTTAATTTGTAAGTAAATTTAATATAAGTAGGAATATCCTACTCTAGACTGAAACAAACCCATGTTTCCAAGACCATATTTATGAAATCCTCCCCCTTCCCGCAATGAGGATTATATTTGAAAGGGAAGCATGAATGTGCTACACTCTTATCAAATTCCAATTAAATAGGGAAACTTTCTGATATGTGAACCTTACTAGTCCTTTTCTACATTGACCAATTTTTGAAAGCAATTCTTGATGAGCTAAAAATATGTCTAGTCTTTTAGATAATACCACATCCTTGACCCTTTTGTTTGACCAAGTAGAAGCAACTTTGACTAGCACCAAATCAACCCACCCAACTCTTTCAAATTGGTCTACATATTATTTTTCCAATATGTCCTCCCTAGCATGGAGACCCAAATATCATCAACTATGAAATTGAGATCCCCCCAAAATTATATTATCCACCTACAAACAACCAAACATAAATTTCTTATCCTAGAATTGTTTCTTGTTGTCATAGAACCCATAGAGATTCAAAATTTGAAAGTATAAATCTATCACTTGACTTTAAATAATATGAACCAACCTAGAAGGAACTACAAAGTAGTAAGATAAAATGAGAGTTTCTTGAAATCTAGAAATTAATCCCCCTGAATACCCAAAAAAATCTAGGCCCAAGAACTAACAACCCTTGACATATTTTTTGAGGATGTTAATAATAATATATATGCATCTAATGGTTTCTTGAAGTAATACAATATATGGAGGATCTAATTCTGATAACCTCCTAAGTGATAAATTTTTTGGCTTCTCTCCTTGCTTTCTCACATTCCTAGACAATATTTTCATGGGGGAATACTTGATAGGGTTTTCCTATATTTAATTATCCCATAGCTTAAAATTTGTCTCACTTGATGAATTTTCCATCCATACCTTCCCTTTAGAAATGAGAATATATGCTTTATGGCCTACCTTGATAGGCCCCCTATCCATTGGTAGTTCTAATCCCAACCCCCTTGAAAACTAGTCTAAATGGAAAGGTTTGAGGAGGTAAGAATCTCTACCAATATTGGAAGTAGAGGATACAGATGGAGATGGGACAATGATGGAGGGGGTTTGCAAGTGGGGAAATCTAATCCCCACACCTTGATATGAAGCCAAGTAAAACCCTCCAAATTTAGAAGAGACGGGTAGATTTATGAGACAAATAGGGAAAGAAAGGACAGGTGAGGGAAAATAACCCGCATTAACACAATTATGAATAGTAGTAGGAGGGATGGGAACCTTATTTGACAAATCAACTGGATGAGAAGTTGAGTCCCAAAGCTTTTCCAAAGTTTCCCATTTAGACTTCATTATATCCAAATCTTGAATCATGATATTACGTTGATCCTTGACTTGCACCATCTCTATTGAGCTCATGGAAAGAGGAACCAAAATGTCACTTATGATAAGGTTTAAGTGTTGTTTCTCATGGAAAACTAGATATATGTTGTTTCCATTCTATCTCCTTATCATCAAATTTGTCCCATCCCATTGGATTATAAGAAACAAACCTACTAGAATCATCCCCAAGAGAGCACTAAAGCACCAACAAAACTTATTCAGTCAAAGTAGTCCCCTTCTTCTCCAATGACCCACCATCCTTTGGCTGAGATGTCGTAACCTTCTATTGAGGTGAAAATGGAAGAGATCATTCCACAATCAAATGTCCAAATAATATGACATCTTAAACATCTTAAGAGCACATCCAAATAGTATGGGGTTTGTGATAAGGATATGTCTCCATTTAATTTTTTAATGGATTCGGTAAGACCCTACCTAACATTTATCTCAATCAAAATCTGCAACATAGTTAAGAAATTATTATCCATAAACCAAATTCATCCATGATAAACTTACCAATAGAATTATTGATGGCCTTCAATCCAACCTCATTCCATAGCTCTCGTGAAAGATTGGGAAAATCGACCCAAATCAAGATATATGCATCCATGGCAGATTGAGCATCTAAGAGGGGGTGCCATAGTTTTAAATCCAACATTATGTTATCCAAGAACCACCCTAGCATCAAATTCTTGTGTACATACTCTCCATTCCTAAATACAAAACCATACTAGTGCCTCAATAGGAAAAGGTAGATGGGAATGTAACCTAAGAGAGGGTTCCAACATTTTTTAGTCCAAGAAAATATCTACCTCATATTTACTCTACACCTAAAGAAATTACTGACTAGGGTTTCACAGAGTAATTCCTTGATTTGATCCAGCTACAGATCCTTACCCACCACCATGAAATGTCATGCCCTCAAGAATGAATGGTTATTTTCCTCTTGTGGTATTTCTACTTGTGTGAAGTAACATGCACAAGCCTTGTAGTGCTTCCAAATCAAGAATTGAACCTATGTACTTGCCACTTTGAACAAAAAGGTCATATTTTGGCACGTTGTATTATGTATTCAAACATCCATGTGAGGAAGGAGACTTACAAGGGTTGATAGGTTTTTTAGTACTACATAAATATTCGTCAATACACTTGCATGAGATGCTTGCTATTTGGAAGGATATTCATTGTTCTAGGAATCCAACCCATCCAAGTTATGCAAGGAAGTGTCAAAAGAAAGAGTGCAAGATGGATTTTCATACACATGTCAAATTTGCAATATCTTGGATAATAACCATAGATTCCAACCACACTTTAAAGGTAGGGACAAACAAGAGATAGACATACAGAGATTTGTTCCTCAAACAAAGAATCATTTAAGTATTGCACCAACTGAACTTTGTTGTCCACATGTGGGGGACCTAAGTTGAGGGATGAATAAAATGCCATGTCATCCATTGTGAGAAATAAATTTATATGAACCTTTAGAATTATAGTGGAGAGGACTAATGGATTTATATTAATTGCTTAATATACCATTTATTTTACTCCAATGAGCAACGATTTTAGCATGTGAATTTGTTTATTAATAACTTATATGGTAAAACCTTAGTTCCTTATAAGGAGGTCAATGATGACTTATGTTATAAAATGTATTGAAACTTCAAAAGTAAATTTGTTTTCATTGTTATCTATAATATTCCATATGAAAATACATGTATATTTGGCATTTACATTTGTTGTAGGGATTAGGAAAATAAGAAGATATAAATATATATGTTTTGAGCAATCTTTCCTTATTGCTTCATATAAAATATTATATGACTTATGATTACATGTTTTTTCCCAAATTATGAGTTATTATATAAATTGTGGTTACATATGTTTTTCCAATTTATATATTTTTAATTTTATTGACTTAACCACTTATTAGAAGGATTATACTAGAGTTTGTTAGGAACAACTTAAATGGCCAAATATATTGTTATAACTGCATTTTAACTTTTGGTTTAATAATTTTTTCTATAATTTGAGTATTCAAGGGATTTTCCAAGGTGTTGAATCTATTTGTGCATTCAAAACTACAATTTAAGAAACACAAGATTAAAATTCCATCAAGAATTGTATCACAAAATTCCACTGGAAACGACCAAAACCTAGAACATATAGACTATTCCTTTAAATGATTAGAACCAACCTTTTTGATATAACTAAAATCGACTCGATAATATATTTATCTTAAAAAGGAGTAATGCTTAGATTATCAACAACTAATTGAGTATATTTCCTAAATTAGGGATTTTGATTTGTCTCAAAATATGTAGAGATATTTGAGTGTTGTAAGGTTTTGAAAACCATACTCTCTTGAGTTTTAGAGTTTTGGAGCTTTGATAAATCTTGCATTTCCCCTTTCATTTGTACCAATTATATTATGAGGAAAGGAATGAAGAAACTAATACCATCCCATGTTTGAATGAATAACGGAGATCTAAAGAATGAATCACTTTCTAATGAGAAGTTTAATCGATTAAAAGAGACAAACTAAAAAATCAATGAGAAAGCTATGAATTGAGTAAAACATAATTATGATCCATCATAGTTTTTAAATATGAATGTGTGGATATTATTGCAATTGATACAAATAAATTATATACAACTAGTTTGACCCTCTATTTCAACTTTTCTACAAATTAGTTGATTCCATCTAGAGTCTCATATCGGAAGTGATAACTTTTCTTTACGTGGTTTGACACAAATTATTTAAGGAAAGGTAGGCTCTATTAAGAGAAATTAACTATATTGTTTTTATGATGACTCAACCAAATACACTTGCATTATTTTTATGTAATTTATTATCTAATTAATTAAGATTTTATAGTTGGACATAAATATATTTTTCCTACCAAAAAATGGATTGAATGAGATTCCTATCACTTTATGCTATTTAACATTATTAGAATTACAGTTGGTGCAAATTAGTGAGTTATAAAGGTATATTGCACATCACTATTTATGTGTAAAATCACCATGAAAATATGTTTACATTAGCCCTTCAATTGGGAGTAATGATGGTGTATTTTTTGAAACTCAATTATTTCATAATATTATCGATAGAAATGTCCATGGATGTTCAAAACTATATTGATATTTTCCTTGGAAATGTTCACATATAAGATTATAATGATAAACACTCATATAAGAGAAAATTGTAATAGAATATGCATATTAGATGTAAGATCAAGAAAATTAATCCTGAAAATATTCATCCAACACAAGTACCACTCATCATAAATATTCATCCAATGTAAATAATTTAACTAGAAAATTTTACTTAATCAATTTTTTAGATGTAGAGCTTGTATACTTTTCCATGAAAAAATTAAATGATTCCCCTACTTTTAAATATACATTGAGTACAATATTCACCTCCTTTTATAGACTCTATGATAAAATATTGTTGAGCAAAATGTTGGCATTGATTTCAAATGGACAAGGATGGCAGATGTATGGGAGTCCCAGGATTTCAAGGTACTTTTGCCTTAGGTTATTAACTGAGATGCGTCTACAAGTGGCATAGTTAGATAGTTCTTAGAAAGATATTTCCAATGATATATTAAAGTCTGCAAATGGCCTCCTGGACTAGGAGTTATGACCAGTCAAAGGTAGATCCTCCAAAGTCAAATTTGTAAAGCTAAAAGTGGTTGGAGGACTAGTTTGGAGCATGTTAGTTTGGTGGTTTTTCTAAACATGGCAGAGTTTTTAAGTAGAGGCTAAATAGATAGTTGGGTGGACATGGGTTTACATCACATCGATGATAGAAGTTTCCATTGGTCAGTTGTGGAGGCTCATTAATACTTCATCCCGGAGGGAATTCCCTGAAAGAATCATAAAGCACACACAGGAAGAGCAACTGGGATGATGTAAGGACTGGGAAAATGTGGTTCTAACAGTAGTGATGGAACAATTCATCCAAGAAGGTTTATCTTGGAGAAAAAGCAAAGGCACATCGAGATTTTTGGCTAGGATAACAAAGCTAGGATGACATTAGCATGTCATGCCAGTATGGAGGACATGAGGCAAGTAGATTCAACGTTGTCAAGTGGTCGAAGGGGCCAAATCTAGGTGACACATGTCACCACTAAGGAGGCATCATGTGGGGTTGATGACACAAGTCTGGCTCAGAAGGTCCATCCCCAGAAGAAGTAAATATGCTCGATATGCTCGTAGAGAATTAAGAGCTAGGAAATCAGGGATGCTGCAGATGTATGAAGGACTTGCTCAAAAGGAAATCCTGGAAGGAAAAAACTTGAAAGGCAAAACCAAGAAGAAACAAATCTTGGAAAGAAAAAAACTTGAAGAAAAATAAGGCACACCAGAGAATAAGGTCGGGGTAATGGGGTCGGGAGACAAAGTCTTTATTGACATTTGGCGGTGTTGTCAAATGATGGAAGGCATACCCAGGCTATGGTTTTGCGGTGGTTTTGCAATGCTTTTACATTGGACGAATATTTATGATGAGTGGTACTTGTGTTGTATAAATATTTTCGGGATTAATTTTCTTTATGTTACATCTAATATGCATATTCTATTGCAACTTTTTCTTATATGAGTGTTTATCATTATAGTCTTAGATGTGAACATTTCCAGGGAAATTATCAATATAGGTTTGAACATACATGGACATTTCTATTAATAATATTATGAAATAATTGAGTTTCAAAAAATACACCATCATTACTCCCAATTGAAGGGATAATGTAAACATAAATATGCTCACAGAAGAAACAAAGATGCTCTCAGAGGATTAAGAGCCAAGAAATCGAGGCCACCGCAGAGTTATGAAGAGCTTTCTCAAAAGGAAATCCTGGTAGGAAAAAAATTGAAAGGAAAAACCAAGAAGAAAAAAATCTTGGAAAGAAAAAAAACTCGAAGAAAAACAAAGGCACACTAGGGAATAAGGCTGCGGTAATGGAGCTGGGAGACAAAGCCTTTGTTGACATTAGGCAGTGCTGTAAAATGACGTAAGACATGCCTAGGCTATGGTTTTGTGGTGGTTTTTCAATGCTTTTGCGTGTTAATGCGACCATGAGCCTACGAGCTATTTGGAATGAAAAGTGTTTCAGGCATGTTACCAAGGGCTATGGAATTTAAAGGATGTATGCATTGATAGTTATTTAAGAGCTTAGCACCACTGAGAATGAAAGTGAGTCGACAGTTAGTATGTGACATATTTGGGCACATCCTTTGTGAGAAATATTAGCATTGAATGAGTCAACAATCTTTGATGACTTCACCAAGCAGGGTACCATAGGCATTAATGGAACATCACTTGCATTAAAGATGGCCACAGCTGGTCACAACTGGTGACAAAAAACAAACGAGAGAGATCAGTGAACTAAGAGGTGGTAAAGACCATGACTTGCAATAGAGTGCTAGAGAACCATGCCTTCTGTATAAACAAATTTCAAGAGAGGAACTTCTTGTATATGTAGGTGTAATGATAATTAATTCTCAATATAAGAAACTTTTAGGAGCCCATTTTCCGATTTAATTATTTCTACAATGGCTGAAGAAAGAGATGTAATTTCTGCATAATTAAATCATTGATAACATAACCTTACTATGCTACAATTAAGACCATGCTTGTATCATTTGGTTGAAGTAAAATTGAGCCTATACTTTGGCTTGTACTTGAAGACCAGGATGCCATACTATAGATTGAATGCGTTGGTTAATGAATGAATAGGTTGCATTGATCCTAGTGTTGCTGCTGAGAAAAAAGCTCAAAGAAACAGTGAGGAGAATGGTGTGTGGGGGGGCATTGTTGTATGTTGTGTGAGAGTGTGAATTGCTACAAGTAACTATGTGTGTACATAAGGTGAAGTGTGGTTGAGACTAATTGAGGTTCAATGGCAAAATTATTGGAGCAGTAAAATGTGTGGTGCAGAGAAGGGAAATAGAGAAGAGATTAAGGAGTTGTTTATAATGATAGATCATGTCTTTATATTTCTATATAATTGTAGTAAATCATCTGTTTTCTCAGTTTGAAAATTATATGAAAAGTAGGGCAATTGGCTAAAGCAGGTTGGGGCTTGCATCTTTAAGAGGTTGGTGCCTCCTGGAAAGTGGTGGCTTGCTACTTTTAAGGGGGTTGGGGCCTCCTATGAGTGGGTGCTCACAAACAACAATAACAAACAACTTGGTGGTTTCTCCCTTTTAGGTTTCCATGCTAAATATTTGTGTCTATGTGTGTATGTTGTTTATATTGATGATGTATTTTCACGAGAAAAGATTTACCCTACTGCTTATGCTTTTGATTATAACTACACATATTGGTGATTGTAAGTTAAACGAGTTTAAAAAGTTAAAATTTATATCAATTACTAATTCACCCCCCTCAGTAATTTTGTATTCTAATAAATATTGCATTGTTAAATTTTTCCTTGTTGACAACTGCAAGGGAGTTGAATATTTATGTACATAAAGTTGAATTATTGTGGTAATTTATAGTTGAAGGCATGCAAAGAGACCACAATATATTCTAGACAAAGAACTTATTTATAGGTGGAATGCAAATAGTCAAAGGTTCATTTGTTTGTTTAGAAGATTAGGTTGTTGGACAATTGATTGATTACTTGAACAAGAAGAAAGTTGTAAGGGAAAGCCTATACCTCCATAATAAAGAGTTCCAAGATTATAATTATGGCCTTATGAACATAAATCATAAAGGAAATATCCAAGCAAGCCATTCTAAGAATTTATGTTGGTTATACAAATTCATTTTTAATTGATATGAAATTTCATTTAAAAATATTCTAGTAAAAAATGTTTATGTAAAAATAAAGAAAAATGTTAATGTAAAAATAAAGAAAAATGTTAATTTTTATTTTAAAGTTTTAATATTATTACAATTTTCATTGATATGGAATTATTATTCTTTTTGAGAATCTCTTCGAGTGGTAATGTAATGGTGTAAATATAATTCTTAATAAACTTTGATAATGTTAATGTGTCTCGAGTTTACATATAGGATGGGAACATTAATCACATTGATGTGTGCATAATCACAACCATCTTCACTTATTCCTCTAACTTTTTTGTTTTGGATCACCATGAGGTATTTTCATTTTGCTAGTCTATATTACCATACATGGTTGGACTCTGTTGTGGAAATTTTGATTTAAATAAAGTTGGACAACACTAAACAAGATACAACAAAGGAAATCACGTGTTGCATCATTCCATCCCCTTTTGGCATATCATTTTCCAACGTACTAACTTTTCAACTTTGTATTAGTGATGAAATGTGTGTGGTAAATATCATTTTTGCTTTCATTATACATTGTATTCCATTGCAATTTAAAAAAAACGACCTTTTTGTTATAAATTAAATCCTCATTCCAAAGTTTGTAAAAAGTAATGTGATGGTAAAGTTTGAAGTTCGCAATCAACTTGAAGACAAAATTCCAAATTCCTTAGGAAGGTGAAATTAATAACAAAGAATGTCATAGGATTGAAAGACAACCTGAGAGGGTTGTAGATGAAATGAATAAGAAGAAGGGTAATAGTAAAAAATGAAGATTTGAGAAGAAGAAACTTTTTTGAAGATTTGAAGATAAAGGAGGCATTGGGTCTATTGATGCATTAGTAACAATTATGCTTGATCCATGACAAACTACAAATGTTATTACTAGGTCATAATACACAATTTCGCGTGTATAACTTACTCTATGTAGATATTTCCCAAGCCAAATCAAATCCATATTAAATGTTGGTTTTTTTCTAAGGTAGACTCCATTTCTTGGTTTGTGATTGCATACTCTACATTGGGAATGTTTTCTTTCTTATTTCTCTAATTATGGTAACATATTGTTAAAATTGAATCAAGTTGACAAATAATGTTTATTTTATTAATTGTAATTGTAACACTAGTCATTAATTTAGGTATTTTTTGGGTGATCTCTACAAAAAAATTGCTTGGATATTGTTTTTTCAAGCTATTGCATGTGCTAGTCACTAGAATAATTATATTTTAGCTTTTGTGAACACATCACTGCTTTTTGGCAATATGTTCATGTTTAATAGGCATCATATTCCTTTGAATTGATTAGGTGTGCTACCACTACCCCTTATTGGTTTGTTGCAAACTTCACATATAGTAGCAAGCTCACATCTCTTTTCCCATTTAATTCCTATAACAATCACATTGTATTTTTGGACTGCATTAGCAAGTTGTGGTAAGTGGATATCTTTCCCTCAATCCTTGTGTGTGGTCACTTACCACAACAACCTAAGGTGTGTCTATATATGTGTTTACATTTGAATTTATAATTGGTCATTGTGGTTTTTTTTAGCATACATAAAGGAGTATGCAAACATAGGCTCTTTGAGGGGAGTTTTAACTTCTATGTATTAATAACGGATATTTTAGATGATGAGTTGCATGAATTTTATTTAGGTGGAAAAGAAATGCTTGACTCTTAAGTGTCGTGAATTCACAATTAAAAATTATTTTATTATAATAGATTTGACTTGTATCAATAGTTGGCATTGGGATACTCATGGTAGGTAAAGGTTAGTAGTGAACCAAAATAGAGCATAGCCATTCATTTATTCATTCCTTTCTGAACATGACAATCTAAACATTTTTTTCAGCTTAGCTACATTGAGCACATAATGGCTTGTTTACTATAAAACACATTGTGCTTTTGATTGACATATTACATAGTATAGTACTATTTTATCTTGATATTGATAGAGCGTTTATAGATGATAATTTTATTACCATGTTGGTGAAATGAATGAGCTATAAGTCCCTCATTTACTAATCATATTGGTATTTGATTGAATGAATCCATGCCTTGAAGATGATTTTGGACTTTAAAGAGGAAGCATGCCCATCGTCGAAAAATCACTATAATTAAAAGAGAGGGTAGAAGACTTGTAACAACACCCCTTACTCAAACACATGATCAAGAGGTGGTCACTCTCAATACCCAACCCTCAAAATATTGTTATGTCGACGGGGTATAAATTTTTCGACTTTCGCGGAACTCCTCTAAACCCAAAACTATCCATTGCAATCATCCTGTTGAAATGAATCTGGTGACATATAACTTCACCCTAATACAAGCTACAGACTGAGAGAAGTATCTTTTCAAAGTGGGCTCCACTCCCCCTGGCCTCATCAGCAAGCTGCCACATGGAAGTCTACCAATGGCTGCAATGATTAGTGGGCCCACCATCAATTCGGGTCGACCTCTGCTTGAGTACAAAAATTCCAAAGTTAACCCAACCCTCAACTCCCGACCTTCCGACCTCCGACCTAGTCGGGATCAGCTTCCCTAATGGAAAACTTCCTCAAGTGACTATCCCGACCTCTTGACTTCCGACCTAGTCGGGGTCATCTTCCCCGATGGGCCACTTCCTTGGGTTACTATCCCGACCTCCCTACCTCCAACCTATTTGGGCCTTAGAACCCGACCTACTGTGACTTAGTTTATTTTCACTAAACTCCACAACATTTTGGCAGCTTCTAGAGGTCAGATTCTGAAGTAACTTCGATGGGGATTTCTTGGGGTTCCTCAAAGAAATGGATGCACCACTCCTCCCCAGGACTAAGAGAACTTACAAGGCTCTACAAGAACTCAAAAAACTATAAAAATGGGTCAATAACAAGAGGATTTTTTTTCCAAAACCCAAACAACTGACAAAGTTGTCAACTAAGGAATTTGACTCCCTTAACTGATCCAATAAGCTCAAAGACCAGAGACTTTGCATCTCGCATAGCTCTCCATCATTCCATAAAGGAATACACAACAAGAAATTTCCCACTGAAGGGTTATTGACCTTCTTATTCATTCCTGCACTAGTGTTATTATGGCAATACAAGGATAAGTTCTCCTTGCCCCTGTCTGACTTCATTATACAATTATCACTTAAGGAATTACTGTTCATTCATATCAATTGAAAAAGGGTTATAACATCCATCACATATAGCCATATTCTAATCACATACATAATTTGCCTATAACAAGCATGTAACCAACTTAGAATCATAACAATCAAGCATGAGATCATACAAGGTTACACATAAGAACTTATCTTTAATTAATACAGTTGATGGGTGACTGAGTTTGGGACTTCAACTCTCGACCCAACCATAGATAGTTGCAACCATGTTACTTGCAGCTGTCACAGTCGAGCCAGATCCCAAGGGACTAAGGTGGTCTTTCTCAAGGGAATAATTATCATCTATCAACTGAAACAGGGACTCCTAAGGTCCTCCTACCTCAACCCACCAGCAACTCAGAAATAAGTTGCATTTAAGCAATACAGAGACCTGTTGCCTCTACCCTTCATCTAATAAATGATGATCAACAATAAATAGGGAATCTAGAGGTCTGTTGCCTCCACCCTTCAACTAATCAATAATAATTGACCAAGTTTAAGGATTCCTTAGACTTACAACCTCCACTCTCTCTAGCCATCCAAAAACACACCCACATACTCCAAGGAGGCCAGAGGTCTTGCCTCCACCTTAACAACATGCAACAAAGTGGTTCCACCAAATTAAGGGAATCCATAACCCACTGAGACACAATGGTTCCACCCAATTAAGGGAATCCATAACCCACTATTAAATAACAAGCAATGGAGACCTCTAGAGTTTCCTTTACCAAGAGTCCAAGGGCTAAACCTCTACCCAAGGTTGTCAAGGGAATCCAGAGAATGCCATATCCACCCTCTAGCCCCATGAGGTGTCCGGAGATTTACTCTCACATGAAGGATAACTCCTCTAGTGCTCCTATTACTTCACCGAAGGATGATGGCACATTGAGAGCAAAGGAATAAGTCAGACTCCTCTCAACAATTGAACATGTTGTTGTTTACCAGGTATAAAAACACTCTAATTTGCTACTGTTTCTTCCAAATAGAGCTCCCTCTACTCTTTTATTACTATGCGTACATCACCCTTTGCGTTGCTCTTGAGTATCTCTATCTATTGTCCATAGGATCTCAAGCTCTCTCTTTTCCTTCTTGTCCATGGGAGTTTTCCCTTCTCTTCTCCTTGGCGTCGTCCACTTATGCGTGAGAGTTATTTTTCTTCTTTTCTTTCCCTCTCTTTGCCACTACTCTCCCTTGTTTTCCCCCTCGCTGAGAAAAACTAAGGTTTTTTTCTCTCTCCCCTTGTTCTCCGCGCAACCTTTACCTTTTTCCATGCCTTGCGTCTTAGTTTCCTTGTTGTGTTTTCCCAAACCAACATCAGATTTGTCCCTTGATTGCAGTTCATAAATTTACAACCACCATCTCTGCAACACACCATTCCAGAGAATTTAAAGCTCAACCACTAGCCTTCAATGGATGTCCAAACCATCCATTTTTCTTCCTTCAACAAGTAAGTTGAATTTCCCAAGCAACAGACCCCCCTCATTACCTTTGGGGATCCGTGTCCCTTACTCGGGCCTTTTTAACTTGAAATGTATTTACAATCATGTATTTACATGGAAAAATCTAGGCATCAACCGACTGGGTTGTTCTAGACCCCTCCCCCTTGAGGGAACATTGTCCTCAGTGTTCTTTATCCTTATATATAGAGACGAAAAACATTCTCAAACAAAATTACAAAATAACAATCACATATTGTCTGTGGAGCTTCATACTTGTAGCTCATACAATATTTTACATAAACCTATGAAAAATTGCCTTAACCGACAAAAAAAAGAGGATAAGTTTTCTTCATGGCATCAACCATTTCCCAAATGGCCTCCTCGAGACCAAAGTGCTTCCACTGCACCTTGATTTTCTATATGGCTTGATTCTGGAGCATGAGACTCCTCCGATCTAGAATGCATATTGGTTTTTGATGGAACTCCCCCTCTGGTTCCACCTGTAGCACAAACCAATAAATTACATGATTAGAATCCTTCACATACCTTTTAAGCAAATAAAAAGAAAAAAATCATAAACTCTATTTGTAGGAGGTAGGGCCAGCCTATAGGCCACCGGCCCAATCCTCTCAAGGATATCCAAAGGCCCACTATACAATAGTGCCAACTTGGCACAGTTCCCAATTCTCAAGGAACTCTTCCTTGGTTTCATCCTTAAATATATGTGTTCCCCAACTTGAAACTCCTTATGCACCCTATGTTTATCGTCATAACTCTTTTTCCTATCATGTACCACCTTTAAATTATTTCTGATGATTTGAATCTGCTGCTCCATTTCCTTGAGCATATCAAGTCTAATAAGGACCTCATTCACTAGAATAATCTAGCTGATAGAAGTATTACAACTCCTTCCATACAAAGCCTCAAATGGACTCATGTTGATGGAATCTTGACACCCAATGTTGTAAGAAAACTCCACCAATAAAAGGTATTCCTCCCACTTCTTGGGTTGATGCATTACATACATCTTCAACATGTCTTCAAGGATCCTATTAGTCCTCTCAGTTTTTCCATCTATTTGTGGATGATATGCCATGCTAAATGTTAATTATGTCCCCAAAGTGGAAAAAAAATCATTCCAAAACTTGGAAGTAAACTTGGCATCTGTATCTGAAACAATCTTCTTAGGAATATCATGGAGCCTCAGAATCTCTTTTAGGAATATATGTACCACCTCACTAGTTGAGTTAGTGGTTTTTACTGCAACAGAATGAGCTACCTTGCTAAACCTGTCAACAACTACCATGATTGCATCATGTTGCTTAGAAGTATGTGGCAAACTTGAGATGAAATCCGTATAAATCACTTCCCATTTCCATTCTAGAATAGGAATGGGATGCAATAATCATGCTGGATGTTCATATTCAAACTTTAGTTGCTGACACTCTATGCACTTGGCCACAAAATAAACCACTCCTTTCTTCAAATTCGACCAATAATAAAATCTCTTAATAGTTGAAAGTGTCTTTTGGTATCCTGGATGGCCTAAATAAGGCTTGACATGAAACTCCTTGATGATAAACTTTTTAACTTCTCATCACTTGGCACATAAATTCTGCTCTTAAATCTAATTAGGCCTTCATCAGTGAGGTGGTACTCCTTATCCTCACTGCCTCGTAAAAAATTCTCTTTCATCTACTGATACTTAATCCTATTGTCCTGCACTTTTGATCCTTTCCACCATATATTTTCTGTAGGAACTTATGACTGGTAAATAGTTTCATTGAATTCTTTGGATGAGTGCATCAACAACTCTATTTTCTTTGCTCTTGATGTACTTGATTTCAAAATCAAACTCGCTGAGTGTGGTTAACCAGCTAGCCTATCTCACATTCAACTTGGGTTGCTCAAATAGATACTTGTGTCCAATGTGATCTGCCATAAGAGTAAACTTACTGCCAAGGAGATAATGCCTCCACATATTTAGTGCATGATTTATGGCTACCAACTCTAAGTCATGAGTCCTGTAGTTCACCTCATGCTCGTTCAATTTCCAGGACTCTTATGAAACTACTTGTCCTTCTTGCATCAAGACTCTACTGAGTCTTTCCTTGCATGCATATGTGCAAACCATGAAATCCTTACCAGGGTATACAATCCTCAGCACTAGTGCAGTTGTGAGCAGTTTCTTTGGCTGCTTGAAGCTTGTTGCACACTTCATTGTCTAGTCAAATTTATTCCCTTTTCTTTTAAATGTTGTAATAGGATACCCAATCTTGGAGAAATTCCTAATGAATCTGCTGCAATAAACTGCTAAACCCATGAACGATTTGACCTTGTTCACATTCCTTAGAGCTGGCCACTCCATTATAGCCTTGATGTTCTTTGGGTCAACTGATATCCCTTCCTTGGAGACAACATGTCCCAAATAATGTATCTGAGGATGGAAAAAGTCACACTTGCTGAGCTTTTCATAAAGCTTTTAATCCCGCAACAGCTATAGGACTGCTGCCAAATTCTTCCCATGCTCTTTTTTCATCTTTGAATAAAATAGGATGTCATCCAAAAATACAATAACAAAATTGTCCAAGTAAGGACACAATACATTGTTCATTAAACATATGAAAGCGACAAGGGCATCAGTAAACCCAAAGGGTAACACTATAAACTCATATTTCCCATAGTTGGTCTGGAAAGCAGTCTTGTGAAAATATTCTTCTTTAATGTGCATCTGTTGATATCCAAACCTCAAATCTATCTTGGAGAAAATTGCAGGCCCCTGTAGCCGATCAAATAAATCGTGTATCCGTGGAAATGGATATTGATTTCTAATAGTCACTTTGTTTAGCTGCCCATAGCCAATAAAAAGGCGAAGGGTCCCATCCTTTTTCTTTAAGAACAAGACTGGTGTTCCCCACGATGACACACTTAGCCGAATATACCCTTTATCCAACATCTCCTTCAACTACAATTTTAATTCCATTAGATCATGTGTACTCATCTTGTAAGATGCTTTGGATGTTGGTTCTAATCCAAGAATAAATTCGATGGAGAAGTCGATATCTCTATGAGGAAGTAACCTTGGCATATCAATGGGAAACACATTCTCGAACTGCTGCAACACCATATATCTTTTTAACAACCCACTATCTACTTGACTTGCATTGGCCTTTCTTTCTCTGTCCTGAGAAATATGAACAAAAAACATTTTACAACCCTTCCAACAACTATTCTTAGCTTGCATTACCATAATGATCCTAAGTAATGCTGACTTCCTTTTTCCTTGTACAATTTTGTACTCCTTGACCTCACCCAAACATTCAACTGCTTTTTTGAATCAATCCACTTTGGCCTATGGTTGTATAACCGGTCCATGCCTAGTAGCAAGCTATAGTTCCCCAACAACAAAACGTTTAAGTGGGATGATGTGGGCATTCCACAGAGCTTAAACATGCCAGAACTCACACAATGGAGAATTCACCTTTTGGTTCCAGTTGACAACTGAACCAACCATGGTTCCTCATCTGCTCCATAATCACTTTATTTTTTTCAACAACTTCTGGGTTGATATAGCTATAATTTGAACTAGGATTTATTAAAATTGAAACATCATGATCACGATTCTCTTAGCTTACCTTCCATCTCAATGTTGGATGCTTGATCATTTTCTTTCCAATTGTCTACTTCTACATAGATCCTAGGCGAACTTTGAGCCACTTCTCCCACTGTTCGAGACTCTTGAATATTGTAAATTTTTGGTCCTACGTTGCACTAGTGTGGGAAATCTTTCCTTCTGTGGTTTTCACCACACAGCCAACATTGCAGAGGTTCCTTCATTTCTTCTCCTTGTTGCTCTATCAAACCCTATCACACATTCTTTTTATCATCAAATCTCTGTTTATGATGAAATCGATTCACAAACGCTTGATGTTTATTTTCCTTCTTCTCAACATGCTTCTTAGGAAAAGTCCTTGTCTTATCAGTGTTGTCTCGTTGTCTCCATACGCCCTTAGCTTCTGGTCTATGTCTAGTCTGCTCAAAACAATGCTTTAATTTCTTGAATTAATCACTTAGAGTCTACAACTCCAACAACTCAATCTTATCCTTGAAGACTATGGGAAGGCCACTTAAAAACATCCGAATATTTTCCTTCTCATCCCTGAGTTAAGGTACATATTGCAACAACTCCAAAAAATTGGTGACATACTCATCATTTGCTATCTGCCCCATCTTGAGTTCATAAAACTCCTTCGCTTTACTGTCATAGTAACGCTCATATAAATAATTATCTTGAAAGAGTTTCTCGAATTCCTCCCAATTAAGCTCTTTCTCAACAATGCCTTAGACATTCTTCAAGTCCTCCCACCAGATTTCTTCTTTCCCTTTTAAAATTAAAGTGGCAATCCTTACTTTCATCTTTTTAGAATAACCACGAATTCTAAAAAACTTCTTCATGTCCAACAACCAACTTCTTGTTCAAAGAGGGAAACAATCCACAACCTAAGCCAACGTGGCCACTTTAGGAAATTTATTAATGTAAAAGAAAGAAAATTTACATAAGCTTCTCTCATGAACGGTGACCCTACAAATGACCCTCCATACTCTTTAAATAGAGATCATGGACCAATCGGGTATTAAGCCATGGATCAAGTGTTGGTAATACCGAGGAGAGAATGAACCGTCAGATCACTTCATGTCTAGAACATATCGTGACCATCGGATTGTAAGTTTCAAAAGTACATAGTAAAGAAACAAACTTTACTTAACTCTACACTAGACCAGGTTATGCTTCACTATTTCCTATGTGTCGGAATATCCTAAAATCCCCCATTAAGAACAAATTGGGATAGATTAAAGGATGTACAAATATGACACAATAGGATAAGGAAGGAGGCATTAGAACCTATCCCTCCTTAGTGACAACTTCCTAAACTCCAACCATAAATCGAAGTTTAGTAAACTTCACCTTTGTGAGAGCCTTTGTAAAGATGTCTACAACTTGATCATCTGTTGAACAATATTGCACTTCAAGAACTTGGTCATGAATGAGCTTTCTGATGAAGTGCATGTGTAGTTCAATGTGTTTACTGTGTTGATGTTGGACTGGATCTTTGCATAGTTGAATGGCACTTTGATTATCACACCATAGTGTAGTCAGATGTTGTTGCTAAAAGCCAAAATGTGACAGGATCTGACGAAGCCACAAGGCTTCCTTACTAGCTTCTACGATGCCACGATACTCTTCTTCTGCTGAAGAAAGAGAAATGGCACTTTGTTTCTTACAAGCCCATGTAATAGGTCCAGAACCAAGCGTGAAGACATAACCGGCAGTAGACTTCCAATCATCAAGGTCACCGGCCCAATCAGAATCAGTGAAACCAAGCAATAGAGGAGATGCTTTTGCACTATAATGAATCCTAAACTGAACTATCCTCGAACATAAAAAAAGTATTATTTTAGTTGCTTTCCAATGAATTTCATGTGGTTTTTTCATAAACCAAGCAATAAGGGAAACAACAAAAGAAATATTTGGATGAATATGGGTCAGATACAAAAGTTTTCCTACAAGCAAACGGTATAAGGTAGCATAAACTTCAGGGGAAGTACAAGTGATTGAAAGTTTGGCTCCAGACTGAAAGGGAGAAGGGGTTGGCTTACACTCTTCCATGTGAAAGTGGCGTAGAATATCACATGAATACTTGGACTGGGAAAGGGAAATACCTTTCTTGGATTGCAAGACTTGAAGACCATGAAAATAATGCAAGTATCCTAATCTGTCATTTCAAACTTCTTTTTAAGGCTAGACTTTGCATGGTTTATAAGTTTGGGATCACTACCAGTAAGGATAAGATCATCAACATAAAGAACAAGAATGATACGAGACTTATGCACTTTCTTTGTGGAGACATTATTGTGAGAATGACACCTAGAAAATCCAGTATCTAGAAGAAAGATATCCATTTTGGCATACCAAGCCCTAGGGGTTTGCTTGAGACCATAAAGGGATTTATTAAGCCAACATACAAGGCTGGAATTTGTTTGTATAAAGCCATGAGGTTGTTCTATATAGATTTATTCATGCAAGTCCCCATGCAGAAAGGTAGATTTAACATCCATATGATGGAATTCCCATTTGAAAGAGGCAGAAAAAGAAATAACAAGGCGGATAGAGTTCATTTTGGAAACAGGGGAGAAGATTTCAGTATAATCAATGCCTTCAACTTTGAGAAAATCCCTTAGCAACAAGACGAGCTTTATGTTTATCAACTTTTCCATCTGGTCCAAACTTGGTTCTATAAACCCATTTGCATCTAAAAAGTTTTCGTCCCTTTGGAAGAGGAACAAGATCCCATGTATCATTTTCCAATAATGAACGATATTCTTCGTTCATAGCTGCATCCCAATCTGGATGGCCTGAAGCTTCTATAAAGGTGTCAGGATCATAATTTGATAAAGTTTGAGCTAGTAAAGAAGAGGCTCTATTGAACTGAGAATGTGTACGTCACTGATCTATACGATCACCTTCAAGAGTGCCTGCTACATCCCAAGTAGCACAGACCCATTTTGGAATCTGGGGAGCTAAAGGAGGATCCTGAGAAGGTGGGGGAGGATTGTTATCCTCACTGTCATCGTCTGAAGAATAAATATTTTCAGAAGTAGAAGGGATAAAGAGGTGGCACATCCGCTAAACTAGGCACGAAGGCCGAAATATTTTCCGCAAACTTTACATCTCTTCTAATGATAACATTTTTGGACTTAGGTGAAAGAAGTATATATCCTTTGACATCTTCAAAATATCCAACAAAAATACATTTTTCACTCTTAGGTTCTAAAGCTTTATGTTTCTCATCTAGAATATGGGCCCATGCTTCACTTCCAAAAACATGAAAGTGACTTACATCTGGTTTAATCGAGCTCCATGCTTCTTCTAGAGTGATATTATTTAAAACCTTAGTAGGAGTGCGATTTACTATGTAATTTGCACAGTTAATTGCTTCTGCCAAAAAATTAAGACTAAGTCCTGTAGATTGAAGCATACAATTAGCCATTTCCTTTAAGGTGTGATTCTTCCTTTCAGCTACACCATTTTATTGTGGAGTATATGGAACAATATGTTGCATTTGAATTCCATGCTCAGTGCAAAAGTTGATGAATTTGTTGTTAACATATTATCTGCCATTATCAGATCTTAGCTTAAGAATTTGATGTCCAGATTGTTTCTCAACAAAGGCCTTAAAGGCCAAGAACATGTTAAATACTTCACTCTTGAGTTTTCAGAAGTATACCCAAGTGCATTTGGAGAAATCATCAATGAAATTTAAGAAATACTTGTAGCCAGAGAATGAAGCAACTGGAAGTGGACCACATAAATCACTATGCACAAGCTGTAAAGGGGCTGAGACGTGCCAAGAGACACATTTTTAAAAACTATCTCGATGATGTTTTCCGAGTACACATTCGGAAAAAACACCATCTCTACAAGATACCATAGGAAGACCTGTCACCATATTTTATTTACATAGATTTTGAAGGGAGCGATAGTTTAAGTGACCAAATCACTCATGCCAAAGTTTGCTCACTTCATCATTATGAGCAACAAATATCGAGGGAAGGGTTGATGACCCAAAGTTGTTAAACTTATACAACCTTGTAGAATCATCAGCAATTCCAGTAGCTAAAATCTATCTAGGATCTCTTAGGTCTTTAATTACAACATCATGAGGTGAGAATTCAACGATTTTATCTTCACCTGAATGAGTTATCTGATATACAGATAGAAGGTTGCAGGATAAGGTTGGAACACATAATACATCATTAAATTGACCATTGTCTAGATTAATAGTTCCAGTCCCTACAACACTAAGAGATCTATCATCACCAACATATATATTTTTGGTGTTACAATCATTTAAAGAAGAAAACATGGCCTTGTTTTTGGACATGTGATAAGAAGCTCCAGAATCAATGAACCACTCATGAGAATGAGAAGAAGAAGATACATTTAGTGCATAACCAGACCGAGATGCTTGAAAGCCACATGTAAAAAGTTCAATTCCTGAAGATGAAGTTGAAGTTGAAGAGTGCTCCAAATGGATGTTATGATTCTTCATTGCTGCTTCCAAGGCTTCCATCTTCTTAAATCATTTGGATTCTAAGTGGCCATCTCTATTACAAAAGTTGCAATGTCTATCAGTCTTCTTCCCTTTGTTTTTATTTTCCTTATCATTTTGTTGAATTGATTCTTCATTTTGAGACTGAAAGTGCTTAGGACCCTTGGTTGGTTTAGGACCATTCTTTTTAGTATACTGCTTCTTAGGATTCTTTTAATTTGGTTGTTGTTGGGCGGCTAAGGATTTCTTAGAAGAGTTTCCAAGATTAAGAACCAAGATGTAAGAGTCTTTCTTGTTCTCTTATTAAAGAATCACAAAAGGCATCAAATGAGGGGGACTTGTAGCCTTGTCCTTGAGAAATAAAGGCTTCTCTAATAGAATGGAAGGTGGAAACAAACACAGAGTAGGCTGGTCCCAAATTAGTAAGAATGGAATAGATATGGATACCATCTTCTTTCTTAACCTTAAAACCTTCCAAGAGAAGTCTAAGGGTCTTGAACTTGGACAAAAAATCTTCAATGGAAGAAAAATTATTGGGGTCCAACATAAGCAACTCATTTTCGAGTTGATGGGCTCTAATTTCATTTTTAATTCCAAAAATTTTAGTGGTTTGTTTCATTGCTTCATTAGGGGTATCAAGTTCTATGATATCGAATCTAAGGTCTAGATAAATAGACATTCCTATCAACCCACATGCTTGATCTTGCTTATTTTCTCATTTGGTTGCCTTATCTTCATCTTTCAGTTTAGTTTCTTGGCTTGAGGCTATTTTGTAAAGATCTTTACTTCTAAGTAAATCCACAATGTTTGACCACCATTGGAAGTAGTTGGTAATGTCAAGAATAACTTGGCATGGAATTTCCAGTTTAACAAAAACTGAAGCCATAGATGCTGAAACTAAGTGTTCCAATGGAAATATCTCGAAAAATTAGGCCGATTAAAAAAAACAGCTCTGAAAACGGCTTTCGGATGAAGAAGTTATGGATTTTTGAAGAAAAGTTGTTGAAGATGCCAACGAAGTGCGTGAATGTGCAGAAGTGAATGATAATGTTATATTAAAAAAAAAACGCTCCCCCCTTTCCAAACTTAATTTAATTAGCTCACTTAAAAAAAAGATTTTATATGACCCACTTTTATAAATAAGTGAATTTCATTTTTACAATGGTACTTTATGGGCTGTGCACTAAATTGTAACTTAAATAAAAGATAAAGAGACTTTAGAATTATAACTGACTCACTTTTTATAATGGGTGAGAATACTTTTACATAAAGTAACTTTAAAATATAAGTTACATGTGCTTTTTGAAAAAGTAATTCAACAAAAAGAAAGACTTGAACTCAAGACCTCTATTCTCATAAAGTAACTTTGGACCAAATGAGCTAGTTTAAAAGGTTAGTTATTTTTGGAAAAGAGGAATGGTTTTTTTTAAGTCATTGAAGCTTTGGGGTGTGTTCTTACTTGAAAAATCTCTATTTGCCTACATAAAAAATACCACACAACCCAACACAGACATACAAAAAAATAAACCTTATGGATTGAAGTTAGCTTTCGCCAGAAACTAAATATTTTCCTCAATGTTTTTGATTTTCTGAGATCACACTAGGGCGCGACGGAAAAGGGCATACACATGAAAAAAATCCTTCCTTTCTGTTTCTGATTTGCCTATATCGCACATAGTCATGAGGCAAAGAGAATATGCAGAAATGAAAGGTATAGATTCAGTAATAAAAAAAAAGAGAGATAAATAAACTGAAATAAATAGAGAGATAAATAAACTGAAATAAACAGATAGATAAATAACTAAAACTGCAAATAAAAACTATATACATCCAGATCTTAAAAATAAAGTAGCTAGGGTTACTAGAAACCTTTTCACGTGAAACGAAAGGGGTTCCTCACTGGAACAAATGCTCCTAACACTATAGAGAAATCCTCTCGGCCCGAAAGTGGTCAAAAACAATAGATCTAGGAAACGACAGTCTGTTGGGTCCCTATAATACTAGTGATTACCCCATTACTATTGTAGTTATACCCCTTATTTATATTGTTGTGCCCCTATTACCCCCATATTGTTATTTCTGTGCCCCATAGAATCCCTCTATTGTTATTTTTGTGGCTTTATATTATTATTGTTAGGTCGGTTGGATTATATTGTGACTCCTTAGACTCCTATATATAGAAAGGAGGTTTTTTCATTTGTATCATCCAAGAATTGTTCATTTATGTAATGTAAAGGAGGTTGCCCCCTCGAAGAGGCTGAATTCTAAGGCGTTGATCTATCTTTTCTATCTTTTCTTGAGCTGGTTTCATAACATTTGGTATCAGAGCTTTGGATTCTAGGGTTTCGCTGCTCCAAATAGGTCATCGTGGCATTTTCGCTATAACTTTTTTTCTGTGACGTTTTAGAAGTCGCAAAAAAATCATTTGAGAAGAAATCGCACTGAACCTTGGGTCCGAATTTCAGAGCTTTTCGCGCGATATTTGCGGAGATATGATCTGAGGAAGTTGGTCTTTTTGCAGACTCCTGAATTACATTCAAAACAGGTGACCTGGGGAAAATCGTCATAACTTTCTCTCTGGGGATCAGATTGAAATTTCGTAAGAAGGTACAAAAAGAGGATGGACTGTAGTTTCTTGTGTGTGTGTTTCAGATTCAAAGGTTGAAACAGTGACGCGTGGTACGTCGTACAAGTTCACTCTACTAAACCAGTCTAAAAGCAAGTCACTGTGGGAGATTTCACATAACTCTTCCTTGGAGAATCCAATTTGGCTCAGACTTGTGGCATTGGAAAGAGGACGCAGAAGGCTACTACAGGTAGCAATTTCAGAATTGGATGATCCAAAATTATAGAGATACATCAGATTCAATATTAGGCTTCTATAAAGTGAAAAAAGGTGTGTAGTTTTTTTTTTAAATTTTTGTGTAAGCTTGGTTTAACGGAATTCAAAGGGCATAGTAAAGCATTATTATCGGTAACTGATTCCCCGAGGAAAGAAAATGCAAACACCTAGTAAGGAACCTGAAAGCTCTAGCATGACTCATGAAGAAGAGGAAGAAATGCTACATGATATATCGAAATTACAAGAACAAGTGCAACAAATGTCACGCTCACAAAAGCTAACAGAAGCTAAGATAAGTGGCATGGAATCTAAGATAAATGGCGTGGAATCTAAGATAAATGGCGTGGAAGCTAAGATGGACGATTTGAAGACAGACATGGAAGAATTGAAGAAGTTGCTACAAGAAAGGGTCACTAATGGTGAAAAGGTAGTAAAGGAAACTCATAATGAGAACAAAAGAAATGTTAATCATGATTCCATAGACCCTAATGTTGGATCGAAGAATCACCATATTCCAAAAATCGATATGAGGAAGTTTGATGGAAAGGATCCCGCCACATGGATATTACAGATGGAGCAATTCTTCGATCTCAATAATGTGCAAAACGCACAAAAGGTACGTATGGCAACTGTATATTTGGAACCAAATCAGTTTGTTTGGTATCGATGGCTTTGCTCTCGTAAACAATTTATCACTTGGGCAATTTTTATGGAAGAATTGATAGCACATTATGAAGATACAAAAAGCAACACTTTTTTTAGCCAATTGATAAGTCTCAAACAAAAGGGTTCAGTAATGGAGCACATTGAGGAGTTCCAAAAATTGAACATAAGGGTAAAAGATATTCCAGAGGAGCATAGGATTGATGTGTTCATAGGGTCTTTAAAGGATAATATCCAACATGACGTTTGCCTTTGGGAACCTGATTCATTAGAGAAGGCATTCAGGTTAGCAAGAAAAATGGAAAGCAAAATTATGGCAACCAGGAAGCATACCACTCACAACTATAAAGATGGAAGTGTTGTTGCCCCTAGTCTTCCACAACCTATAAGGTTGACACCACAACAATTGGAAGAAAAAAGAGCAAAAGGGCTTTGTTACAGTTGTGATAGCAAATACACTAAAGGTCATAAGTGTGCTGAGAAGAAATTATTCTACATAGATTGTGAAGAGGAAGAAGAAAAGGAGCAAGAAAGGTCAAAAGAAGAAGATATACTCCAGGAACAAAGCCTAGATGAAGAACAAATAAATCCGACCATATCTTGTAATGCATTGGCAGGAATTACCACTCCTCAAACCATCAAGATAGAAGGACAAATCAAGAAGAAAAAGGTAATAGTGTTGATTGATTCAGGAAGCACCCACAATTTTATTCATTGTAGGGTAGCAAAAGAATTGAATTGCTTCCTATATCCAGCACCAGAGTGTCAAGTGATGATTGCAAATGGAGGAACAATAAATTGCTCTGGAAAGTGCCATAATATCAAGCTATCCATGGGAGAATATGTATTGACTAGCCCAATGCTTTCCATTCCAATGGGAGGTGCTGATGTTGTACTAGGAGTCCAATGGCTACAATCCTTGGGTACAATAGCTTTTAATTTTCAAGAACTTTTCATCAAATTTTCTACGGAAGGAAAGGAAGTTGAATTAAGGGGTATTGCAGGGAAACCAGGAAAGATAATCAGCTCTAATGGCATGACAAAGCTTCTAAAAAAGGAGCAAAGAGGTGTAATTGCACAATTATGCTCACTAGATGTTTCCACATTGGAATCATCTATTTCTCCAGATCTCCAAAAAGTCCTGGACAATCATTCCAAGGTATTTGAGACTCCAAAAGGTCTCCCACCTATGCGTGATCATGATCATGCTATTCATCTGATTCCAGGAAGTGTTCCTCCAAACATCAGGCCGTACAGATATCCCTATGCCCAAAAGAGTGAAATTGAACGTATGGTTGCAGAAATGCTAGAGGCGGGTATAATTCAACCAAGTCAAAGTTCTTTCTCAGCTCCAGTAGTATTGGTGCACAAGAAGGATGGATCATGGCGCATGTGTCCGGATTATAGGGAGCTCAACAAGCTCACTATTAAAGATAAGTTCCCCATTCCTGTTATTGATGAATTACTAGATGAATTGCATGGATCAATTTACTTCACCAAGTTGGATCTTCGTTCAGGATATCATCAAATCAGAATGAAGATTGAAGACATTCCGAAAACGGCATTTAGAACTCATGAGGGTCATTATGAATTTTTGGTCATGCCTTTTGGCCTTACCAATGCACCTTCAACATTTCAAGGTTTGATGAATTCAATTTTCAAACCATTCCTTAGAAAATTTGTGTTAGTATTTTTTGATGATATATTAATCTACAGCAAGTCTTGGAAGGATCATGTTGAACATGTTGACAGGGTGCTACAACTATTGGAGGAGAAACAATTATATGCAAAAAGATCCAAATGTTTCTTTGGAGTCCAGGAGGTGGAATATTTGGGTCATATTGTATCTCATGAAGGAGTTAAGGTAGACCCTAGCAAAATTAAAGCCATTAAGGAATGGAAAATTCCCACATCCATAAAGCATCTGCGAGGATTTCTTGGGTTGACAGGGTATTATCGCAAGTTTGTTAAGAATTATGGGAGAATAGCAGCACCTCTAACAACATTATTGAAGAAAGATTCATTTTCATGGACTCCAGAAACAATAAAGGCCTTTGAACATCTTAAAGAAGCAATGTGCCAAGCACCGGTCTTAGCTACACCGGACTTCACAAAAACCTTTATTATGGAATGTGATGCTTCAGGAAATGGAATTGGTGCTGTTCTAATGCAAGATGAAAGACCCATTGCTTTTGAAAGTCGTCCAATCAAGGGAAAGTTTTTAAGCAAAGCTATTTATGAGAAGGAAATGTTGGAAATACTCCATGCACTTAAGAAATGGTGACCCTACCTAATGGGAAGACACTTCAAGGTAAAAACGGATCATGATAGCCTTAAATACTTTTTAGAACAAAGATTATCCTCTGAAGAGCAACAAAAGTGGGTCACAAAGATGTTGGGTTATGACTTTGAAATCATCTACAAAAAAGGGAAGCAAAATGTGGTGGCAGATGCACTCTCAAGAAAGGATGAGGATGTGGAAGCATTGTTGTGTGCCATTTCTATTATCCAACCAGATTGGATAAACGAAGCAAGGGAGGAATGGAAGAATGACGAAGAAGTGTGGGCACTTATTCAAAAGCTACAACAAGATTCCAGTACTTCTGATACATTTAGCTGGAAAAATGATTCGTTATGGTACAAAGATCGCTTATACCTCTGTAAGAATTCCCAGCTAAAACAAAAGATTCTTATGGAATTGCACACTTCTCCCTTAGGAGGGCACTCAAGATTTTTAAAAACTTACCACAGGGTTAAGAAGGAATTTTTTTGGGATGGCCTTAAATTAGATATTCAAAAGTTTGTGGCGGAATGTTTGATTTGCCAGCAAAATAAAGTTGAAACAATTAAGACTCCGGGTCTATTACAACCTTTATCCATTCCAAGCCAACGTTGGGAGGAGGTTTCAATGGATTTTATCACAGGTTTACCCAAGTCTGAGGGAAAGAGTGTCATCATTGTGGTAGTTGACAGACTTACCAAGTATGCACACTTTTGTGCATTATCACATCCATTTAAAGCCAGTACAGTTTCTACTGCATTTATGGAAACAGTTCAAAAGCTACATGGAAACCCAAAGATTATTGTAAGTGACAGAGATCCCATTTTCACTGGAAAATTTTGGACAGAATTATATTCTTGTCTTGGTACTCAGTTAGCTCATAGCTCATCTTATCATCCTCAATTCGATGGGCAAACTGAGATAGTAAACAAATGTTTGGAAGGATATCTTCGTTGCTTTGTATCTGATAAATAGACACAATGGGTCAAATGGTTGCCTCTGGCTGAATGGTGGTATAACACTTCCTTCCATATAGCAACAAAAATGACCCCATTTATGGCACTTTATGGGTATCAACCACCATCCATCACATCATATTTAAGAGAAAATTCTAAGGTTCAGGCAGTGGAACATCACATCGAACATCAACAACAAGTCCTCCAACTCTTAAAGGATAACCTTGTGTTGGCACAAAATAGAATGAAACAACAGGCAGATCAACATCGCAGTGAAAGAAGTTTTGATGTAGGTGATTGGGTATTCCTACGGCTACAACCATATAAGCAAATGTCCCTAAAGCAAGCTAAGAAGGATAATAAATTATCACCAAAGTATTATGGTCCGTACAAGGTGTTGCAAAAGATTGGTACTATGGCATACAAATTGGAGCTTCCTGCAGCTTCTCGATTGCACCCATTTTTCCATGTTTCATGTTTAAAGAAGGTTATAGGTGACAAGCTCCCAATTCAAACAATATTGCTAGAACTGGACGAGGAAGGAAAAATTATATTGGAACTGGAAGCAGTCATAGAAACAAGAACTCGACAGCTATGAAATCGATCAATTTCAGAGTATCTTATCAAGTGGAAGAACTTATCCGCTGAAGATTCCACATGGGAGGATGAGAATTTTATGCAGAAGTATCTAGAACTACTCAAGCGTTGAGGACAACACTTTTTTGAAGGAGAGGGGCATGTTGGGTCCCTATAATACTAGTGATTACCCCATTACTATTGTAGTTATACCCCTTATTTATATTGTTGTGCCCCTATTACCCCCATATTGTTATTTCTGTGCCCCATAGAATCCCTCTATTGTTATTTTTGTGGCTTTATATTATTATTGTTAGGTCGGCTGGATTATATTGTGACTCCTTAGACTCCTATATATAGAAAGGAGGTTTTGTCATTTGTAACATCCAAGAATTGTTCATTTATGTAATGTAAAGGAGGTTGCCCACTCGAAGAGGGTGAATTCTAAGGCGTTGATCTATCTTTTCTATCTTTTCTTGAGCTGGTTTCATAACACAGTCAGATGCAATTGTACCGTCTTCCAATTTGGATCACCAATGGATGCGACCATCAAATAGCTCTGATACCATATATGAATTTACAGGGTAAGTTCCTAAGATAGAACACCAAAGGAAACCACTCACAAATAGATCACAGATCATTACACCAATATTCTTGACGTGGTTAAAACCCTCAAAGAGGGAAACAGACGACGGCCTGAGCCAATGCGACCACTTCTTTTGGAGAATTTGGTATCTACAGATAAACACTAATTCCCTAGATAAGTAGCCATATCTAGAACAACAATTTAAAGCATTTTAGCCTTTTCCTATAAGAAATTAATAAGACAAAGAAGATGAGAAGACCTACTTGTAGACTCACTTTCCTCTTGTCTCCTTTGTATCGATCCTGTTGCTCCTTCCTGTACTCAACACACTTGAGAAGTACTTGTAAACACAAATAGAAGACAAACAACTGATCAGAGCAAAAGATATATTGAATATAAGTGAATGGAATCAGATACATTTCACACATATAAGCATCATAAGAGAATACAAACATATGGGAGAAAGGTTCAAATACTTTATTGAATAGAAGAAGGAATTACAATCATTGTGTCTGATTCAAAGTCATTCCTCCAACTTGGATCCCATCCACATCACATAGAAAACATGACAAACTTATAGCATTACAATACTTGCTTCAAAGCCAATTATCATAGCAACATTATCTCCTTACAATTCAACATAGTCCAGCCCTTGATCACTTAGATGAGTGGTCAATTTATAGGGAGATGAAGGAGGTTTTGTCATAAATGGTGGTATTAAATGGCCTTCCATACTTAGAATTAGTTCCATGGAGGAAGGGATGAGAGGATAGGATGCATCTTAACTCATTCCTCATCCATTTTTGAGCTCATAGGAGTTGATAAGTGAGGGAACCTTCTAGATGAATCCAAAAGATAATAATATTCCCAAAACCTTATGTGAATTTCACTTAAACTCGCCTAGGGTAGGTGAAATGAAGCCTAAGTGCTTTGCAGAGCACCCTGGCATGGACTTAACTACTCTGCAACACACCCTTACATGGGCCTACCTGCGCTGGTCCCTCTAGAGGTCATTTTAGGATGTCTTCCTGTCATGAAACTTTCTGGGAAGGAGGCATTCAAAAGGTTGAATTGTTTAGGGAACATGGCAACTGAAATTAGGGTTTGGTGAGCCCTAAAACACTGATCTGGATGATGGGAGTGATGTTCCCGAATGGATCTGTAATAGCTTCCCCCTAAAGCATGAAGACGGAAAAATGCCAATGTCAAATGAAATGCTTTACGATGTGATGAGGAGGTTTCGAAGTGGAAGGTGACCTGCATCAATTACAATAAATATATCATCATATTTTTATTTTTACATGAATCGATGAGGGAAGGCATACCCATGCTCAGCTTATAAACTTTCATTACATGTACATAAACAGTCATCTATAGATATAGACCCATGATCAGAATGACCATCAATGTAAATCCATTGTACATATGATTTAGTACTCCTGAAATCACAACCTGGATGGATGAAACTAGATCTGGGGTCTTCTATCTCATTCAATTGTTTGCTCAAGTACGAGTCTAACCATGTGAATATGTGATCTGAAGTCGAACATGGGAAGACATCGTCTGATTACCAGCCAATGATGTAAGTTGTTAACAAATGCGAGAGAAATCACTGATAATGATAATGATCCTCAAGGTAATGCAGTACATTATGCATGGTGTGAATGGATGATTTGATGTCGAACACCATACAAAGTCTTTCGGTCAAAGGTTATTGATGTCAACCTATCGCCGGAAGCAAGAAACCTGCCATTGATGTATGCAAGCCTCAAGGTACTGGAAGGGTGTTTCTAAGTCAACTTCTTGGATAATGAGCTGATGTCGACAAGAAGTGACTCATCATAGGAGGGCCTTGATGTATACCACATCAACGACACGAAATTAGTATAATGATTTTGGAGATGGAATTTGATTGACGACAAAAGGTTCAGGAATGTCGATCATGAAAATGAAGGTTTATGGTATTGCAAAGGATGAATTTTGATTGGATGAACCACACTAGTTGGTTCGAAATGTGTCGACAAATGTTTGTCTACATGTGATTTACGCCGAAGTTATTCTTTCAACTATTATGGATCACAGAAGCCTCAATTCAACTATGGATGACTTCTCTTGAACATGTCAGCGACACTAAAATGAATTGGTAGCATTGACCCAAAACAAAGTAATGGATGGTATGATAGACCAACGGTATGATAACCATCAAGCTAATAACCCAACCAAAATAGTCACGGTGATGGAGTAAAAGTGTCATGTTCAAGAGCGACCCACTACCATAAAGTGGTTTTTCCCCTTTTTCCCATTTTCCCCAGTCATTGCTGACTAGTACCTCTTTAATTTTTATCAAGCTTGAGGAGGATAACATATGCTTGTTGTATAATTCCACCCTTTGGGTGAATCCATTGCTATTTGATGTTTTAACGAGTCTAGTGAAGGTGAAACTCAGTCTTGTCTAAATGGACAAGTTTTTTGCTATTTGATGTTTTAACGTGTTTAATGACAAAGATTTAGAGAGTTTGAAAAGGGACAAAAAGAAAACTCCACAAGTTATTTTTCGTAAATTAATCTCTCACGCTCGAAAAAACGTAAAACAATACGAGAGAGATGTCATTTCCAATCCGTTAATGAGTTGAAAAGGACAAGCGTTTGGCAATATTTTCATGTTTAGAGAGTCTAAAAAGAGCTTAAAGAGGACTCCAAGGGGTTCCTTTTTCATTTTTAACAGAGCTCGAAAAAGAGATAAAAGAATGCTCTGTGGTCAAATGTACAAATTACAATTGAGCACGTCAAATTCTGTAAGTCAACTGTAAAACCTGCTCAAAACACCACCAAATGGTTTAAAAATACCTATTTCATAGGCAAAAATAGGCAAATACTAATGTTTACTCGATTAATGAACATGAAATAAACATAAAACAAGTTTTTACCATGACACTTTTACCATTTGGAACTTACCATTTAGTTTTGTGCTCTGGGCCGATTTTTTACCTCGAACTTCATCAGACAATTGTGAGAGATTCTGCGGACCGTTTCTCATGCCATCCAAACTAGGTAGGAGATCTACCCCTCCTCTTTCCTTTCAGGTCATTATTTTTTCATTTCATGCAAGTTTTATGGTTTTTTGGGGCCTCTAGGGTTTCATTTTTTCGCCCTGGTATCAACGCAGGATTTCAAATCGAAAACTGCGTTGAAGAGAACCCAGATAGAAGGCTTCCTACTTTGCAGAACATTGTCTCTATGCCTGGGATGCACTGGGCAAGTTTCCGCAATTTTTTTTAGTTGTTTTCTCCAAAATTTGACCTATTTGTTGCATGGAAAGGATCCTGACTGAGCTTATGATTGTGTTTCAGGCTTTCATCGGATCAAAATGTCGATTACATGGCGAGAAAGAGAGCATGCAAAATAAGATATGGTTTCCCTAAACAATCCAGGTATAATTGAGGCCCTCAAGAACTGTGGGTTACTCAAATACTTCAAGTTGTCAGGAATTAGGCAACAAATAGAACTATTGCAGCTCCTTGTTCATGCATGGGATCCGGCAGATCAAACATTTCATATAAGGGAAAAGATGGTCCCTATTACCATTGATGATATTTACTTTCTTACTGGACTGTCGAGGCGAGGTGCCCCCATCTCACTTTCTAGATTTTCCCATGGAGGTGAATTGATGAGAGATTACATTCGATAGTTTTGTCAACTAAGTACACAACCTAGCAAGGATGGCAAAATAAACATCAGGGATGTAGGTGATTTGCTTTTGAGAACTATAATCTTCACAATCGCAAAATTGGATGGCAGTGTGACACTACATTTGGCGAACAAATCATATATGCAGTATGCACTTGAGTGTCTAGAGCCAAAGGTATTCAACTGGTGCGAGGCCATGATTTCTTCACTGAAAGAACAACTGACCAAGGTAAAAAGTGGTAAGATGAAGAATTTATGCTATGGTTCGATCTTAATCGCTTTTACCTTAGAGAGAATCCCATTGATGCAACCACAACATGTATCACTGGGTGTAGCTAGTCCTAGAGATCCACGTATGCAGAGGTGGGTTGAATTGATGGCTCGACATGCGGGTCAGTCAACAATCATTTTTTCCACTGCATTATTTAGTTGTCTCGATCGACAACATCTCATCATCGAGGAGCATCCATACTCAGGGATGGATTTCTGTGGAGATCCAGATTTGATTCTACCAATTGGAGCACAATGGGGTGCTATAGGTAAATTGTTTGACCAAAGCGTTTTTTGGTTTTTCAAGTTTCTACATGTTTTTTGTGTTTTTAATGTTTCCAAGACTACGCTAAAATCATTCTCATGCATGCAGATGTGGGTACTGTTCGACTTGTGGGGCACCAACAGGGTGCAGGTGGGCCATTACGGAGAAAAATTGGGAGAGAAGTTTTGCGGGACTTGGATTTGGCTGAAACCTTGGCAGAGTTGCAGGATCACATAGAGGGATTAACCCTTGGTATTCTAGATGTCCGAATCGAGGAGTTACCTATGAGGCTACAGTGCCACACTATTGGTGTTCCTAGCCGCTGGGTGAAGCTTTTGTGCATGATAGCACATGCTGTGACCTGTTATCATGAGCACCACTAGATCTACTTAGGATATTTTTGTATGCATTTTGAGTTTTTGGGTCAGTTGACCAAACGTGTCTTGGACACAGATTTTGTAAAAGCTTTTTAAAACACTTATCTATTTTAATTTCAGAGTTTTCTATGGTTATGTGCAATCCTATTCAACTGATGATGTGAATTGAAAATATTACTTTTACTTGTGTCACAAATATCTATTTAACACATAATTCACTAGAGAATCAGTTAATGTGTTAAAGTTTCTGGAAATATGTTGATATTGAATGTATTCAAAATACCTTTCCAAAATCTAAACTCTAAGGAACATGCAAAATGTTTTTGGATTTCGGACAGTATGAATTTTTGTTAGTTGTAGTACAACTAGTTGTGAGTCTAGCCTAACAATGATTCGGCAAATGCCATGTGAAATTGCATCAGATAGAAGTTCGATCAATGAGTTATAATCAGCGATGTTGTTCGTTGATCGACCGATACAAATCCCTTGGAAACTCACTAACTCGCCACTTGGAGTGAAAATGGCCCATGCTGCAGAAGTAGGTTTTGCGTACTATGACTAGCACCATCGACGTAACCAACAAATGGTTTTGAAGACTCAGACATCTGCAACAAATGGAAATCGATTTACTAACCAGATAAAAAACTCTAAAAGACACACACTGACACACACACACATGCAATGAAAGCATATATACAATGAGTTTTACTACACTTAATCAAGCATAGTAACGTTTCAGGTACAACCCGTTTTGGGGTTGCGACAATGGAATCCTATCATAATCTACTAACTCGTAGGCACCTTTCGCCAAAACATGCTTGAGAATATAAGGACCCATCCACATTGGTTCAAATTTCCCTGCTCCAAGTTTATCATCTTACTAGTTGTAAAGAAAGGCCAGGTCTCCTTCTGAGAAGATACGAGGCTTGACATTTCTATCATATTGCGCCTTGATTTGTTTCTTATGCACTTCGTTAGCGAATGTGGCACTACAACGGATTTCATCCAGATGGATTAGTTCCAAGAAACATGCTTCTTCTTCAGAAGTGTTGTGTAACAAGTCAATTGCGAGTTTGAGAGATGAAATTTCACATTCTATCAGTAAGATTGCTTCCAAACCTTACACCAACTGAAAGGGTGTGAATCTAGTTGCATTTCTTACCAAGGTTCGATATGCCCACAAAGTAGAGTACAGGATTAAATGCCAGTTTCGTTTATGACCCCTATCATTCTTTGCAACATCTGCTTCAGGGCTTTGTTGATGGCCTCAACTTGTCCATTCACTTGCGGGTAATAAGGGGTAGAAATATCATGTGGCAATCCTAACTTAGCAGTCAACTCAGCCATCATGTGGTTGCGAAAATGCGAACCATGATCTGTAACTATGGCTTGTGGTACACCAAACCGGGAAACCACATGGTTAAAAAAGAAAAGAGAAGCCATTTCGCCACTGTTGTTTAATATTGGCATCACCTTGGCCCATTTGGTAAAATAGTCAACAATGACTATAATATACCCATGCCCCCCAGCCGAGGTGGGGTTACATGTCATGAAATAAATGCCCCATTTGGCAAATGGTCCAACAAAAATGACTGGATGCAATGGTGTAGGTGGAAATCTATTTTTTTGGTCATAAATCTAGCATGCATGATAGCTTCTGACGATAATAATACAATCTTTGAATATAATTATCCAAAAGTAACTAGCACGGAGAATTTTCTATGTGGTAGCATATTCAGATAAGTGTCCACCACAAGCACCTGAATGGTAATCATTCAATTCTTTCTTGGCTTCCTCATGTGTGAGGCACCTCCATAAAATCGTATCGATACCGCGATGGTAAAGAGTGTCGCCAATGATCAGATAATCTTTGGCTTGGTATCGAATACGTCGATGTTGCGAGCGAGAGGTATCAGGCCAGAAATTTTGGGTCTGGAGATAGATTAGTATATCTCCATACCAAGGGTCGGATGATGATATGAGAAATAGAGACCCATCCAAAATCGATGGTTCAGATGTTGAATAATTGGAGGTCGAGGGAAGGTCACAAATTAGCTTAGTGAAAACGAGAGACTTTTTTGATTTGGACTTGATGAACCAAATCAAAATCCTGCAAAATGACTATCCATTTTGAGCATTTTCCCCCCAACAATTGACGTGACAAAATGTATGTCATAGGGTTGCAATCCGAAATGATAGTGCTCTTTTGGAGTAGGATGTAATGACGAAATCTCTAAACAGCTTGCACAACTGCCAAAGCTAGTTTCTCGACATAAGAGTACTTACTTTCTGTATCATTGAGATTGCAACTCAAATAATAAATCAGATGTTCAATCCCATTTTCCTTTTGGACTAAAATCATGTCAATGGTTGTATATGCAGCGACGAGATGCAGGTAATAGTCATTTTTATAATTCAGAGAATACATTAATGACACTCTAATCAAGGTATATTTAAGAGCATCAAAGGAAACTTACACAACCAGATCCCAACAGAAGGGTATCCCATTTTTCAAAAGACATGTAAAAGCTTTAGCCATCTCAGTGTAATTGGGAATGAACCTCCTCAGAAAGTTAGACTTCCCTTGGAGTCTCTGTAACCGTAAAAGATTTGAAGGTGGAGGAAAGTCAAGAATTGCTTGAACCTTTAATGGATCGAGTCGAATTCTTTCTTTAGACACTACAAATCCAAGCAATCGACTAGAACCAACACAAAACACACATTTGTGTGGATTGAGTCGTATCTTGTAGTGTCGATGTCGTAAAAATATTGCTCTAAAATGTTGCAGGTGATCAGTCTCCTTTCGTGAATGGGCAGGTAAATCGTCAAGGTAAGGTTGAACAATGTGCTTGATGTCATGGAAGGCATAGTTCATTTCCCTATGAAAGGTAGCCCCTACATTCTTCAAATCGAATGGGAGTTTCCTATACGCAAATGTGCCCCATGGAAAAATAAAATAAGCTTTAGATTTTTCGTGTGGGTGGATATTGATTTGATTGTAGCCTGAAAAACCATCCATAAATGAGAATATTTCACATCCGACACATTCATCAATAATTTGGTTGATAAGAGGAGTAGGATAATTGTCCTTTGGACATGCATGATTTACATCCCTATAATCGATGCACACTCGAATTGTCCCTTGTTTCTTCATGACAGGAATAATATTGGAAACCCAATCAGTGAGAGGTACAGGGTAAATGAAGCTAGCACGCAAAATATTTTCGACTTCTGCTTTAATGGCAATGAATTTCTTTGGATGAATAGGTTGAAGCTATTGTTGTACTGGTTTGACATTAGAGTACATTTTTATTTTGTGTTGAACAATACTAGAGTCAATGCCTGGCATCTTCTCGTATGACCATGCAAATATATCTCGAAATTCACGAAAGAGAGTATGGTAACTATCAAGTTCTGATGGAGAACAAGATTTTCTGACATGAATGTTTTCTACGACATTAGGCATGGTCAAAATATTAATAGAAATCATTTCTTCAATATTTGACAGGTTTCGCTCGGAATCTACTGTGTCTATGAAAACTGAATTCAAAAGGAAATCAATAACTGAAGGGTGGTTTAATTCATTTGAATAATCTTTGATGTCATCTAGAAGATGGGAATGATGATGATAATCTTCCCCAGGTTCTTCTCCTATCATCATTGATTGGATGATTCCTTCATCCATAGAATGTATATGTGAAAAAGGATTCAAAGAAGTACCATATTCTAACAAATGGTCTACCCATGCAATTGGTGAAAGTGGATTTGGGTTTGCCGCACAAGCTAGAAAAATTGATTGCTATGCAAGCTCAATGGGGCTTAGCGGGATAACCTCAGTATTATTATCAACTTCAGAATTGTTGGTAATCCTCCTTAAATTAGATGGGGTGGAGGAAATCATGTTGCAAGTCTCTACTCTTGCCACTTTCGCCAAATCAGATGGTGATAGTAGCATAAAAGTACCCATTAGGGAAGGATCTTTAAAGAGACCTACTTTTGGCTTGTTGGGGCCTGACCTAGGTTTGGAGGTGATTTAGCCAAACAAATCCCAGTACTACTGGCCCTTTCGGCAATAGTCCACGGAGCGCAGACTGAGATCTCACTCGAAGTAGTATGGGAGGGTGCTAGAACTAGGTTTCCACACCCTGGAGATGTCTGATGAGTTCAAGTGGTCCACGGTTCGACCCTGCGTGCCTGTCGCTACGTGCACTTACCCATTCCTCGCAGCCTGAGGTGTTGCCTTCCCGCAACCCTACTTGGGGGCTGAACAATGTTATTACCCAAGTCCTTACTAGTAATCTAATATTAGTTGATTAACTTAGCTTATCTATATGCTTTCGGTTATACTTAACCATATTCACAGTTCATACAAGTGCACACAATAAATAAACAATATAATTGAAATTCATATCCAACAAATAATAACCCAAGAACAGATACACGGAATTCAGATAAATCTTCTCTTTATTATTCTCTTCCTTTGGTTACAGACTCTATTCCGCCCTGTGCACTCAGCTGCAGGGGTCCGCGCACTTAGCTGTGGGCTCTACTAGGCCTCTGCGCACTCAGCTGCAGAGCCTATTCCTACTCTATGACACAAGACACACTCCACACTTCGACTTAATCTCTAAGACCTTTCATGCCTGTTCTCTATTCGATCCGATTAGATATCTTTACAACTTAGAGCTTCGCTTTATTTATACAATCCCATGGTCTGTGGACCATGGGTAGGTTGACATTACATTCAAAACTAGGGCGAACATCCCTATGACTCTAACATACATTTCACACCTGCAATTGATGGAGCTTGTTGGGCTTCCAAAATGTCTTCAAAATGACATCCACTTTCACCTTTATCACCATCATTTCACTCACATGTCGCAACTCCATAACCATATAATCTTTCATTAGCCACCATTTTCATAAATATATGGGTTAGGATCCTTATTTACCAAAGTTATTTATTTTATGCGTTTAAAGTGAATTTATGATTAAAAACTAGGAAATTAACATGGTTTCATGTATCTATATATGTGGCTTGAGTTTCATGACATGTGTAGGTCACTTGGAAGCTTCCAAGACACCCTTATGTGGCCTCCAATGCTCAAATTTGAATTACCTTCAAAGGAGATTTGGATAAAGGTCAAAGAAGGATATGTGTCCTATTTGGCTTGTAACTCTATGAGGAGTCTCATCATTTCTTATTTGGATTAGAACTCTATGAGACACTTACAGGATATGTGTCTCATTATGAGCTATTTGGTTGTAACTGTATGAGATCTTAGTGTATTCTTATTAAATAGGGTAGCTTCTTATGTTTTGTATAAATAGGAGAGCCTTCTCCTTTGAAAGGCATGTGTAAAGTTGGAGAAATGCTCATGTTTTTAATAGAGAATTTGGAGCTCATACTTGAGATTTGAAGATTTAGTTTTGCTTGCATATAGAGCTTCTTCACTTGCCATCCTCATACAACACTGGAATGGCCATCTAACGATTGTGAGATTTAATTACTTTTTTAGATTAAAGATCATTTGCTTTCTTAGTATTAGTTTTAGAATGACTGTGTAGTCTTTGCTTTTCTAAAAACATTTCAATAAGGAATATTTATGTATTTTCTAATTGGATTAAGTTTTAGGCAAGGGCTCATAGTTATTTAGTTTCCTTTCATGTTATGTTATTTACTTTCTTAGATCAAACCATCAATTCATTGTATAATTGAATAAATGATCAGGCCAAGAAGGTGACTTCAAATTGGGTGATTGAATGTTCAACCTATGCAATCATTGAGCTTTACTTTTTCATGCTTTTATATTTTCTTTTAAGATCCTCACTTAATTGCATTAACTGATATTCCTAAAGATCATTTTAAGAAATTGATTTAATCATATTTCAAGATTGAATGGTTGAATATTTAATACATGCAATTACTGAATTATTTTTTGCACACTTTACTTGCTTTTCTAGGACATTAGAAGTTAAAGTATAAATAGTTGCTTACACATCATCTCAAGAAGGTAACACTTCATAATTGAATGCTAGAGTAACTAAGCACACATTAGTTGTTTTTGATTTCACAGGTTAGTTGAATTTCATTTTCATCATTTGATTTCATAGATTAGATGAACTGGTTTTCATTATTTTGTAGTTAGATTGATCTAAACTGAAAGACAACTTCTAGCACATACAGTGCATGCATACTTCACAAGTTTACGAAACCCCTGGGTTAACAAATTAAATGACAGGCAATCACTTTGCCCCGACATTTTGGTGCCGCTGCCGAGGAAGTGTGCAAAGGAACTAGCTTTCAGTTTATAGTGTATTTTATTTTGTTTTTGTTTTTACTAACCATTTATGGACATGGGATCTAGAATGCAACCTAAAGACTACATTGGGGAATGGTTTCAAGAAGCAGTTACGCCACAATATTCATCAATTCTTCAAGAGATCCTTGTGGAAAATCGAGAGGTCAAGTCGATTTCACATATCCTTACAAACAATCGGGTACATTTTTCAAGCTGGGATATGAGCATTTCAAAAATTCTAATTCGTAAATGGCTTCACTAGAGCATGAATATACTTAAAAAATAAAAAAAATAGTTTTTAGATAGATAGGAAAAATAAAAATATTTTTTATAGTTTTTAGGATAAATTTGATGTTTTATGGTGCAATAAGAACCAACCATCTACTAACCCTTTGTAGGAAAAATTTGCAATAAAACAAATGGTTGAGAACAAGGAGCGCAAGTGAAGATCACGAACGATAATTTAAGGTATGAGATCAAGCATTTTCATGTTATTTTTGTAAAATTTACAGAAGAATCGATTGATAAAATCTTGACTATGCTAACAAAGTAAATCTCTCAAGTATGCTCTCCTTCTGCACTTCGTGTGACCTGAAGGATCAGAAAAAAAGAAATTGTTTTGTTAGTATATCATAAAAATTATTTAGCTATAGAATGAAATTCTGTAGCTAATTTCTGTTTTCATGATTTTATTTAATTCAATTTGATTTTTCAATAAACAAAATAATAATAATAATAATAATAATAATAAATAAATAATTTCCACATGCATTTTCTTTATTAATAATTTTTTTTTGTTTAAATGAAATATATATGTATATATTTTCAATTTAAAAAAAAATGTGTAACATACATAAATTTTAAAACAAAACATTTACCCAAAAAAAAAAAAAAATTCCATATGCATTTTCTTTATTAATAAATTGTTTTGTTTAAATGAAATATATATGTATATATTTTCAATTTTAAAAAAATGTGTAACATACATAATTTTTAAAACAAAATATTTACAAAAAAAAAAAAAAAAAAAACCAATCAAACCCACCATCCATAAAAATAAAATAAAATCAACCCACTACTTGTAAGTGAAAAGCTCACATTGAGTATAAATACAATAAAATGGGTTGGATCTAATAAACCATTTGCATACACGTTAATGAAAAAACAAAACTCCAAGCCAGACATAACACAGATCGTTAAATACTTGCACTACTAAACAAATGAAGGTCAAAACGATGGCATTGTTTTCTTGACGACTCCAAGCTTTAAGTTTGCGTAGCCTTTTCCATGGTTGGAGCTTCGACGTCCAGTGAATAACTTTTTTTACTCACTGTTCCATCGAATTCCCAAGTCCGTGGCAAACAACAAAAACTATGAACAAAATATAAAGTAAAACAAAGGCTGATCGAATTCAAGTGGCTCGAGCCTTAATTCAACCTAGAACCAAGAATGTAACTATTGTTTGTATAATGATAAATCGATAGGTGAATTCGTTAAGATCCATTTCTTTTGGAGTAAGAGTTGAGTTCAAATTAAATATAAATCTCAATGCATGTTTCACGATTTTCCAAGTGTGGTTAAGTTGTTTAAAAGTTTGTTTTGGTGGCAGCGATTATGGGTTTAGAAGGACGTGGAGATTTCATTTAGATTTTTGGGTAGAAAACTAGCAGTCAATCTTGACCGTTGTTTCATTTTTAATTGCCAAAACAACGCGCAAATTCGGAAGATCTTGGATGGACTATTCTTGACGAAAACCAACAACAAACTTGCAAATAAAAAAATTCAACCACAATAGTTACCTGAGCAGAGGAAATGTGTAACAAACTTAAAAACGTCAATTTTTAAACACGACTTCCAGCCAAATGAAAATGAATTTTGGAAAACCAAGACATGGGTTTTTCTCTAGACAGGTCGAATTAAATAACCTAGAAATGATTTCCTCAATTTCGCAATCATTTGAGAGAAATCTGAGATTCTTTGGGACACTGTTTCACTGACTATGTGAGAAAAAAACGGATTTATAATTTAATGCACAAATAGAAGTTGCGGCCATGAAAATCCGATTTTGGATGCTACGGTTGTTTAAAGAAATCAAGATTGTGATTGTTTGTCATTGAAATCCATGGATTTGTTGCCACATAAGAAAACGTGTGAAAATGAGCTACAAAGGAGGTTTGGGGATTTGCCTTGAGATTGCGCTGAGGAAGTTGCTTGACGATGGTTGAATAGTCTGGATTCGATCTAGCTCTTTGAGAAGGTTGTGGAACTAAAGAAAAGAAGAGCATAAGACATCTTTAGACTGGGATTGGATTTGTGGTTTATTTTGGTGTATCATCTTGTAATCTGAATAATAAGATTCAGAGTACCAGTTTATTTCATCATGGGTAGTGCAACCTTCATAGATATCTTGTTGGCCATGCTTCTGCCTCCTTTGGGAGTCTTTCTCAAATATGAGTGCCAAGATGAATTCTGGATATGTGTGTTGTTGACACTTTTTGGGTGGTTACCAGGAATTATATATGCCATCTATGTTCTCACCAAGTGAAAATGGCCATTCTTTGTTTGGAGCACGGTGTACTGTAAATCCCATAAGTAAACATAATTGAATTTGTTTATTCACTTGTTTTTTAATGCATCTGCTACTATTTCAAGCAAATCGCCCACTACTCGATGCAGTTTGTTTATTGCCTTCATTCTAAGATTCATACAAGAATAACGAATTGTATTTTGTCAAAATTTTGATGTAGTTACAAATATGCAATTGAGATTGATGCTCAAGGCTCAAAATATATACAACTTCATATGTTTTTGTTTTTTTTCAAAAAAACAAATAAAGGTTTTTTTGTTTTGTTTTTGTTTTGACAAGAGGCATTGTAATTATCACTGGATTTTGGCTCTAGTAAACCACAACATTGTTTCTTGCTCTTTGAATTCATTTTTTGTTATTTATTGACTTGGTTTGTTTGTTCAGGATTTTAGCTACAAAAATTGTGCATATTTTGAAACTGAACATCGATTTTGCAGCTAATCGATGATTCTGCAGCTGTACAACAATTCTACAGCTAATCAACAATTCTACAACTAATCAACAATTCTGCAGCTAGAAAACAATTCAGAAGCTATGCATTTAACTCAATGATTTATTTGTAAAACAGTGCATTCTAACCAAAAATTCATGATCAACATGCCATTTCATTTGCTTACATCATCTTTCACTGTAACATCATGTTCCCATGCCACATTTTACATGACAATTTTCACTGTTTCATAAAAATTTCAAAACAATCTAACCTTCCCATACAACATCGAAATTCTATGATTCAAGCATCGTTGGAAAGATCTCGACGAGATCTACAAAATGAGGAAGCTATTATCAGATTTTGAAACAGTAAAGAATGAAGAAAGTTCTGAAAAAAACAACAGATAATTTGAGGCACTACTTTCGACACAGTTATAAACTCTTTTGGTTTTCTTTCATGAACTTGTTTAATAGTACCGATTCTTATTTTTTTGATGTAAATGTAATTAACAGAGAAATTAATCACCTATCTATTTTTATAACTTTACAATCCATTGGAGAAGAAGTACTAGTTTTTTGCAGGTTCTAGGAGGAAGAACAAATGACTATAAGCAAATAGCGTCTCTCAAAGACCACATTTATTTCACAAGAAAATGATCAGAGTAGCAACAGAGATGAAACATCAATGCATGAGCACATGCTAATGCACATTAGATCCAATAGTTGCAATCCTTTCAGATGCCAGAGTTTCCATTGCATCCATACTCCTTCAGTCAATAAAACCTTCATCTCATTTCCTTTACAGTCGCATTGCATTTCACTTAGACAGCCAATAAAATTCTCATCTCATTTTCCTTCACTGCTCATTTTTAGAAACTATATCTTCCTGCCTTGCTTTCACTAACTCATAACACATTTTCATAAAGACATTCAGCTCGCCTACATGCTGATTTGTCCTTTTACTTTCCATTCACTTGTCATTTTCCTTTCCATTAAATAAACCTTGATCCACTGCAAAATTTTCCATTCATAGTCCTTCAAAATCATTGTTTCATGCTCGCGTTAGATGATGGAGGATTCCTTAAGGCCTTCCTTCTAACAAGCCTTGGCCTATCGACATCGACACATTATCTAGGTCCAAGGCTAGAGTCCTCATTAGTACCCTGAGGCTTGTATGCCTTAATGACAGGCTCTCTCACTAACAATCATGGGAATACATCAATGTCCCTTAATCGTTGGATCTTGTAAGTGGTTCAACATCGACTCATTTATTCGCCCTTCGCAAGATGTACATGGGTACCTTGACACTCGTTGACATTAATGACGAGTTTGCCTCGCATTGGTTAACGACATTCATCAGTGGTCGGTAATCCAATGACCTCTCTTCATGCTCGACACCGACACATTTATTCGCATGAATAGAGTTGTACCATCGGTTTTATAACGATTGAAGACTATATCATTTCAGCATTTTGCAGTAGATACAATAGATTTAGCGGTAGTAATAAAGAATCCACTTCACAACCTCATCCACCATTTATGCAACCAAGAAGCAGATGAATTCTACATTTCATCCCATGATCCAGAAGCAACCACGCTCTTCAATTTCCATAACTCATGCACATTGAAGGTAAGTCAAGGTATGTGGTTTTCTAATTTTTAGTCATGCTGTCCTTAAAATACTAAAATTGTAACTTTGGGAAATTCCTCACTTCCTCTTTCACATTGTCATATCTTTAGTTGGGGGGTGTTATTGTCAGTGCTTTCACACTGTCATCAATGATCAAATTTATCTTTTGCATTTCATATTAGGTGTCCCATTCTGATGAGTTGCACTCCATTAGGTCATGGATCAGGTGATGGTAGGGTTTCATTTCATTTGTCCCTCATTCTATATACCTGATGGCCTATTTCACATATTTTTTCAGTCATTCATAGTCATTCCCGTTCACATCATTTATAAAAATCAGTATTAGACTTTAGTTTCACTAGGTCTTAGGGTTTTTCACCATGGTATTTCAAAAGAGTAATAAATGTCAACAGACACATGAGGAGGTAAATAAAGTTCAACAAATCATAAATTTCCTTCTTGTAAGCTAAATAAAGATCTTTAACCTCAAAACTTGTTTTGAGGTAAAACAGAGCATTTGTATTTTATTGTTTTATTTCCATGCAATATGATGTAATTTTATGGTTCCTATATGTAATAAGTATTATTCAGCTGCTCCTGGTCATCTTGCCAATTCTTTCCACTGCAAAAGCAAAACATCAAAGCATCAGTTCATCAAATTTCCAGGGAAAAGGGTCAAAATTTAAGTATAAAAACAAAGCATTTGAAAGAGTCATGCAAAACTTTTGAAAAGTGTGTTTGAATAAAAAAAAATTAAAGTGAGAAGGAAATATAAAGCCAAGTCATTTGTGGAAGTCATTTCATTGTGCAAACTTCAAAGAAAGAGCAAAAATCGTGTTTTGAAGGGAGATTGAACAAAAGAGAAAGAAAACACAAAATTTAGTGAAAATCTGCCTGGCGCTGCGCATTGGGAGTCTGGCGCTATGCATCAGGGAGGTGTTATGCAAAATCCAAACTTCCTTCAGAAAAATACAAGGGCGTTGCACATCAGGGAGGCGTTGCGCATTGGGTTCAGGGTGCTGCGCATTGACCTATGAGGCTCCAAAACCACCAAATTTCATCTCCAATCACCCTAATTGCTGCATTTGCCTTCTAAACAAGTAAGTACACTCACTTTTGAGCTTAGATAGGGTTTTCATGTTTGAAATATGTTTTTTGCCTCCTAAGACTCAAACCCTAGTTTGTCTTTCTACCCTATTTTCACCATTGCAAACTCTTGTTCCTTGTCTCAATATTCCCATTTTCACTTGCCCTAAACCTACCCTTTAATCCTGTCTCACTTCACTCATATTCCCTTCCCTCATTTCCCTATTAAAATTAACCCCTTTATCAAACCCTAAACTCCCTCACATCAAACCCTAGCTCCCTTATAAACCCCACTTACCCTCTTATTTCACTCCATCACTATTTCCCTTTTATAAATCTCTTCATACTCATCTTTCCCTAACCTAATTATCCACCATTCATCAAACCATCCCAAGAGAGACAAACATGGAGAGGGACAGTGACTATGATTATGAGGAGGACACTCTTAGTGACAGCTCTAGGGAAAGGATTTTGCAGTAGAGAAAACCTCACAAAGGTGGCAAGATTATCAGGGAGGAACCTATCAGCATGAGTGAACTACTTGCTTGCCCATTAGCCACCTCATGCTTCAAACATCAGTCATGTTTTGAGTTTTGTGAGATGATAGAGAGAGTTAAGTTCCATCCTGAGTTAGCAAGGCTATTTGTGACAAATCTGGAAAACCATGTAGTGAACCTTGCTGGAGTCACATTTACTCTATCATCTACCATCATTGCAGAAGCTACAAGCATTCCAGATATAGGTGAGAAATGGAACAAGAGACAACACATTGACGGGGAGTATTATAAGCCTTACATCAAGGCTAAATACCATGGCAGAATCAGTGGAGTGTTTCCTTTTAGATTTTTGGAGTACTGGTATGCTCCACTCATGAAGCTCATCATTAAGTATTTTACTTGTGAGGTAGGTTCTCCAGATTATATGCCTACCATATCAGATTGTTGATGCATTTCACTAGGGTGAAAATGATGAGTATTCCTTATTTCATATGCAAGAACATAGAGAGAATGACAGTTATTGCAAAGAGGAAACCATACCCGCAGCAACTCAACAAAATTTATCATTTCTCTTTAATTAAAATTGTTGTTTTACATCAGCGAAATCAATTGGGAATGCCATGGGAAACCTTCATTTCTCATGAATTGTTCAAAGTCCATCAAATATTTTCATCAGTGAATCAGGAGGAAGGTGGACCTTCAGGACAACAAAAGGTTCCAAAAATTGAAACTGTGGGGATACCTGTGTTTTTGACTTATGAAAGAGGCACTAGGATGCTCTTTGCAGCTGCCAAGCGAGTAATATATCCACAAGGAGTGGAAGGGGTCTCACCTTCATCTACTAACCACGGGAAAATGCTATCTTCACCTAGAGTGGAAGGGGATTTGCCTTCTTCTCCAGCTAAACAGGTACAAGTTGGGTAGCAACAGAAGGGCAGAGATAAAGGAAAGAAAAAGTTGCATGAGGATGATCCTAGTGATGGACAAGAGAAATATTTTGTCCTTGTTGACCATGAGGAGACACAAGGAGTGAATGTCATGGACTTAGGTGCTCAAAATCCAAGGAGTTTCAAAGATTTGATCATCAAGGAGCAAAAGGCTGGCATTCGAGCCCTATCAGTCAAGTTGGAAAGGGCAAAGTGGATCATCAATTACCTTGAGGATGAAAACAAGAAATTAACTGACAAGCAGGTTATCATGGAGTTGCAAATGATTAGAGAAGAGAGGCAAGAGGCAAAGAAGGCAAAGGTCAAGATGACCTCCATTGAGCAAGAAATTGAGAATGACCAAGAAACTTGGTTAGAGAGGGTGAACATTCACCTTGAGAAGTTGCTAGAGAAGGCCAATAAAGAAAAGAAAATGCTTCGCCACATGGCCTATCATTATTTGACCCGGAATAGGATATGCAACATAAGGATTAAGCAACTTAAGGCAAGATTAAGGAGGGCCTTAAAAGGAAAAAAGAAGGATGATAAGCTCAACATTTTGGCTGATGTTACACTAGCCCAACAAAGTAACCCATGAAGCAACTTTGAGCCAAAATTGGGCAAATTTTGAAACAATTTTGTCAATTTAAAATTTTTGAATTATGCAACACAGGAAATTCCGGTGGATACGCAGTGCCATCGGCGTTGTGCATTAGATTGGCAAACCCATTTGCAAAATGGCTTGTAGTTCTAGATTCAACATCAAAAGTACATCAATTGCTGCGCATTGGATTGGCACACCCGTTTTCAAAATGGCTTGTAGTTCTGGATTCAACATAAAAAGTACATCAATCCCTGAAAGTTTCATCTCATTTGGAGCAAAACTAGGTCTTCTAAAGGGAAAAAAACACTCAAAAAGTGCCCTCTCTACCACTTTTTGCACCCACAGTAAGCAGTCTTGGGAGAATTCATTTTTTAAGGGGAAAATGACCTCCAAATCAAATTCAAGATGTTTCAAAAACCAGACATACATAGCTTTCTAACAAGCTATCTTGGGCCTGATTTGGTGGAGTGGAAGGCCTCCAAAAGCATGCTTGAAGCGGTGTTGTGCATTGGGCTAATGGCACTGCGCATTGGGCAATTTTTGTCAATTTTGCTTAAAACTCAAAATTTCTCCCAGTTTGACTACCAGTTGACTTTTAATCTTCTCCTTGGTAAATTTGTGATGGTAAATGATGTAATATGATGTAATCTTGATGAAAAATGACTTGCGGGGGTAGATACATCAATGAAAAGTGGTTTAAAACTGAATGTATCAGTTTCCTTGGTTTTAAAGGCAAGTTGTTCCAATACCTATTTTCTTGTTCCTAGTTTAGATGTAGTTGAAACAACTCCTTAACTCTTGGATTTGACCCTTGATGGATAGCTCAGATGGTTTTGATGCCTATATTATGTACTTTCTTAGTCATTTGTAAAGGTTGGACTCTTTTGGAAGTGGTGCACTCATTGTATACTTATATCAATGGTTTGGCAAGGAAGAAAACCAGGTTTTGTAGCTATTTTTGTGGGATTCTTGTGATACTGTGTTTTTGTATTGTTTCTTCTTCTGTAATGAGTTATTCTTATGTGTTATATGTTTCAAAACCTTTTCCATTCTTCTAAACTAAATGAATTAAGAGAAATAGGCAAAATACATTGATAACAATGCTTTGCCTTGGGAATGCATTTAGTTCTTAATGTTTTCAGCAGTTTGAAGAGGATTCATGGTCTCCACAGTCTTAAACCAACCATCTCACCCTATTACTAGTGCATAAACACTTATCTATCTGGCCCCACAGAACATGTCTGCATCCTTGATTTGATTTCCCGGACCTAAGCTGCCTGCTCCATTTGATCCAGCAACCAAACCTTCAAAATCAAACAAAAACCCTAGAGCTACTATACCTAGCCTAAAATCTAGTCTTATTTTAGACATCTCCACTAAGATTGACAAGGAGAGAGCCCTCTCCCGCCCTGGTAGGGCTAGCTACCAGGTTAGACGTGGTTTGTGGTTATCCTAGGATTGCCTCCCTTCAACCTGAGGTCAATCTAGGCTCTAACAAGGGGAAGGGACATCATTTCATATTCATATATCATACACCATCTCACATTTTCATTTCATCCTAACATACTTTTCCTAATCAATTACGATTGCATTATGGTTCAAAAAGTTATGTGATTTGCAAATAATGTCTAAATTAAGAGCACACCATATGACTGATTTTAAAGATGCATTCTTAAGTATGTTCAATGAATCTTGCTCCAACAAAAAGAAACAAGATATTGAAACACAAGAACCAACCAAACATGTTGCAATTCAATGTATGACAAGGAATAATTTGCAAAAATAAATAAAATTATCAAATGCAAAGTTTAATGACATATGATATAAGCCAAGCTCATTCAAAAACAAAGACGTTGCGAGCAAATCAAAGGAATTAATGCAATATTTGCATGAGGATATGCAATCAATCTAGTTGGGGGGTATGTTGGGCCTCCAAAATGTCTTCAAAATGACATCCACTTTCACCTTTATCGCCACCATTCCACTCACATGTTGCAACTCCATAACCATATAATCTTTCATTAGCCACATTTCCATAAATATGTGGGTTAGGATCCTTATCTACCAAAGTTATTTATTGTTTAAAGTGAATTTATGATTAAAAACTAGGAAATTAACATGGTTTCATGTATCTATATATGCGGCTTGAGTTTCATGACATGTGTAGGTCATTTGGAAGCTTCCAAGGCACCCTTATGTGGCCTCCAATGCTCAAATTCGAATTCCCTTCAAAGGAGATTTGTATAAAGGTCAAAGAAGGATATGTGTCCTATTTGGATTGTAACTCTATGAGGTGTCTCATCATTTCTTATTTGGATTAGAACTCTATGAGACACTTATGGGATATGTGTCCCATTATGAGCTATTTGGTTGTAACTATATGATATTTTAGTGGATTCTCATTAAATATGGTAGCTTCTTATGTTTTTGTATAAATAGGAGAGTCTTATTCTTTGAAAGGCATGTGTAAAGTTGGAGAAATGCTCATATTTTTAATAGATAATTTGAAGCTCATACTTGAGATTTGAAGATTTAGTTTTGCTTGCATATGGAGCTTCTTCACTTTCCATTCTCATACACCATTTGAATGGTCATCTAATGATTGTGAGATTTAATTGCTTTTATAGATTAAAGGTCATTTGCTTTCTTAGTATTAGTTTTAGAATGACTGTGTAATCTTTGCTTTTATAGAAACATTTCAGTAGGGAAGATTTATGTATTTTCTAATTGGATTAAGTTTGAGGCAAGGGCCCATAGTTATTTAGTTTCATGTTCTCTTATTTAATTTCTTAGATCAAACCATCAATTCATTGTATAATTGAATAAAGGATCAGGCCAAGAAGGTGACTTCAAATTCAGTGATTGAATGTTCAACCTATAATCATTGAGCTTTACTTGTTCATGCTTTTATATTTGCTTTTAAGATCCTCATTTAATTGCATTAACTGATATTCCTAAAGATCATTTTAAGAAATTGATTTAATCATAATTCAAGATTGAATGGTTGAATATATAATATATGCAATTACTGAGTTATTTTCTACACACTTTACTTGCTTTTCTATGACATTAGAAGTTAAAGTATAAATAGTTGCTTACACATCATCTCAAGAAGGTAACACTTTATAATTGAATGTTGGAGTAACTAAGCATACATTAGTTGTTTTTTTATTTCACAGGTTAGTTGAATTTCATTTTCATCATTTGATTTCATAGATTAGATGAACTAGTTTTCATTATTTTGTAGTTAGATTGATCTAAACTGAAAGAAAATTTCTAGCACATACAGTACACGCATGCTTCACAAGTTTATGGACATGGAAAATTTTAGGGGCGAATTTTTGCCCTTAGGCAAAATTAAGAGGTTTTAAATTTTTAGTGGAGAATATTTTGTATCATAGTACATTTTTACAAATCGCCTCAAATTTATTTTATAGAAAAATTAGGTATGGAGGTTAGCCCACCTTATTTTAAGGGAGAGGGTAAAAAAGGTAAATTTAACCCTTGAAATTAGGAGTTACAACCTTCCATTCGCCCTAATTTTCAAGAATAGGTTTTATTTAAGTGAATCCTATGGGCCAAATACCATATTTATAAAAGAGGTATGGTACATTAATAAAAATATAAATAAATGAGAGGTATGGTAAATAAATAAAACATTTTTTATATTTACTCCATCAGTCACTTTATATACATGCAAGGGTGTAAACAAATAAAAATATAAATAAAGTGAAGGTATGGTAAATAAATAAAACCCCTTTTTATACTTGCTCAAAAGGTATGGTAAATAAATAAAATTATAAATAAACTAGAGGTATGGTAAATAAATAAAACCTTTTTTTATATTTAGTCCATAACCCTCTTTCTATTTATGAAGGTTCAAAAAAGAGGTTTTATTTAAGTGAATCCCATGGGCCAAATACCATATTTGTAAAAGAGGTATGGTAAATTAATAAAAATATAAATAAACGAGAGGTATGATAAATAAATAAAACATTTTTTTATATTTACTCACTCAAAAAATGCGTTATATTTAGGTGAAACCTATGGGAAAAATACTATGGGCCAAATACCATGGGCTAGATTATTATTAATACCATGCAAAAAAACATTATTAACCCTAATATTAGTATTAATAAAAATAAAAATGGCACACGGTGATGAGCCCCAGAAATGGGTAACTATATGGGCTCATTCTGCCTATTATTTTCATTTAATCCACCATTCTCAATAGTTTTGTGCATGTTTTTGAATATATTTATGTCAATAGAGTGAATGGGGATAGTCGCTTTGCCATGTAGTCTAATGAATGTTTATTGCAGATTTTTTGGGACAATTTTGGACAGAGACAAGGAAATCATGAGCAAATGGCAGCGAAACTCGAGGAAACAGGGGAGAGAACTTGTAGGAGTGGTGTCTCCTTCATTAATTACCCTTTCCTCGAATTCTCCACCAGCAGCTCGGAGTACATAGGCCCACATTGATGATTCCAAGGGGCAGCGGAGCAAGTTAAGTAGGGCTGCTGTTATCTTCAGTTCTAGGCAGTCGAGTTCCTTAAGTTTATGAGGACTGTTGGGAGTCCCCACTTGTATAAATAAGGATGCTTCAAGCCTTAGTAGGTTAGCCATTTCTTAGTCTATTTTCGCACTTTGGTGCAGCATTGTGCTCGGCTCATTTTCAAGCTCTTTTTGAGATAGTTTTTATGTGATGTAACTGCTATTTTTGATAACGAAGATGAATGAAGTTTTGAGCCAGCACTGATTTTTTTCCAAAGGGATGAAGCTCTTGGGTTAGGGCCCAACCCAAGTTGCCCAACACCTCCTTTGTGTACTTATATGTTTTTGTTTCCATTCATGAGTTAATTTCTGCTGCATATACTCATTTTACTTCATTAGATTAGGTTGCTTTTGATGGTTAGAATAGTTGTTTTTGCTTCAATTTGCTTAGGTAAGTTGTTGTAGTGACAGAAAAAGATCCAAAAAGGCTACCAACAGGTCTTGATCTCCTTTCTCCCTCCTTGGGACCATGATTTGAGGTCAAGGCACTACTGCTGCCACCAAAAACACAGTTTTTGCTCTTTCATGCAATTGCTAGTGTGATACTTTGATTTGGGAAAGTTGAGATTGGTTCAGATTTAATTGCTAGATCATTTTATGCCCCTTTTACCATAGTTATCTCACATGATTTTCTGTTCATAAAGTACTGTTCAACATTTTTCTGGTTTTAGGTCAGAATTTAGGTTAAAATAGACAAAACTCTGTTTTTCGGTTCTTGCTTTGGTCAGTTTTGAGAAGTAAGTGTGCAACTCTCTTGTAGAACATTCTAGCTCATCATTCCTCCATAAAATAGCCAGTTCCAGCTCACCTCTCATAGATCCCCCATCTCATCCGCCACATTTCGCCAATCTGCCCTAATTTCTGCGTTTTTTTCCATAAAGTTGTTTTCTCACCATTTGAACAAATCCAACCATCTCCTTTGTCCCTGATCCTCCTTGACAAGTTATAGACCCCTCAACACCTTCATCCAACCTTCATTTTCCCTTTCCCGTCATTTTTCCACCTTCAAACCTCCAAAAACCACTTTTGTCCTGCTCCTGCAGAACCTCCTGTAGATCCCTTGTAGCCTCTGGTAGAAGTTCCTGTGAGTGATTTTTCAAAGTCTGATTGCAATGGAAGTCTTCAGAAGGGTACTAGAGACTTCTTAGGACCCCTCCACACCTTCCTCATGATCTGCAAAAGCCAACTCCATTTTCCTTTGCCACCAAATCTCTGCATAGTCACAACTAGTAAAATCATAGGCATAATAATTCCACATAAAAATATTCAAAAGTACAGAGAGATGATTTCTTCTTATTTCTCTTCAGAAGTAGCCTGAATAAATGAAATTTACCTTTTCAGTAGTTAATGGCACCCATTTCAGTATTTTCCATCTCTTTTTACAAAAGTAGGGTTAGTGGGTAAACTAGGGTTTGCTAGGGTTTGCGGTTCATTTGAATTTTCCTTCTCTTTCTGTAAGTAAAATAGTCCCTGTAGAGGTAGTTTCCTTTCATCACAGTTAAAGCTTCTTCTGAGAACCCATAGAAGTTGGCTTAAGCTCCTAGCGAACTCGTGCCAGCTGATCAAGTGATAGCCTGCAGTAAGAGCTAGTACTTGTGCATACAACACCGTCGCTTTCAAGTTTGTTACGAACTACTGGGTTGATAAAAGTAAAGAAGGAAGCCCCAGGAGTTGCAGCATTATTGTTGCAATACTGGAGCTCACCACATGGTATTGACCCATGGTATTCACGTGGAATGTAGACTATTTAAAGGGGGAATTAAACCAACATAGATCCATCTTTACTCTGGATCTACTAAGCCCCGAGAGGGATCAAATATTGTGATATGCAAACTAGCATAGAGTGAAAAAATATTTGATCCCTCTCGAGGCTTGGTGGATCAAGAGTAAAAATGGATATTTTAACTTAATGTATGTTAAACATTTTAACCTGGTTAAAATAAAAATCAATTATTAATTTTATTAATTTTTATAAATTACTAATAGTAATTTTTAAGCTCCAAGTTTATGATAACCCATGGTATTGACCCATGGTAATACCATGGTATTCATGTGAGCATAGAATATTTAAAGGGGAAATTCTATCATCTTAGATCCATCTTAATTCTGGGTCTACCAAGTGCTCAGAGGGATAAATAGATTTCATCCCTCTAAGAGTGGTAGATGTGGAGTTAAGATGGATATAGGTTGGTTTTTATGATAATGAAGATATTAAATAGACCTAGGAAATTATGTTGTAAAAACATCTTAAGGTGAATGGTTAAAGCTACATTTAGTCACTTCACAAAATTTAGTAAAAAATACCAATATCTCCATTAATATTGGTTTTTTTGATTAAAAAAAAATAATCAAAACAGTGAAACCTTATCACTCTTTCTGCATCACCCTCGCAGAACATTTCCCACCATTTTTCAAACATTCTCAATATGGTATCTTCATGAAGAAGTTTAGGTACTGAAGTTGGATTAATCGTTTGAAAAATAAGCTGGTTTGTACAACCTTTCATCTTATGTGTTATTCTTAGTTTGTCCTAATGATCTATACGGGTTGGAGCCACTACACCATATTTTCCTAAAAGGTGGAGATTGTTCACCAAAAAGGAAATCAATCTACATGTTACGACGCTGTTAAAAAATGCAAGACGTATGAGGGTAGTGAATTATGCTAATAAGCAATTTAGATTGGGAGACACGTAATTAAATTTTATTATTTAATTGAAGATTTCCAATTAAAATAATAATAAATCTACATTTATATATTCATATATTGATTGGAAGGCTTCTCACAATGGTCAATTCTTTCAATTAGATCCCCTTCAAGCCTTTGGGATACCTAATACTTTATTATATAATATAGTTGGGGCTTGCTACTTGTTGGCATGTTGGGGTAAACAAACTTGATGTGTTTTTTTTATCTCGCAGTTGGAGTCTATGGAATAAGAAAGAAATTTGATAACTTGAAAAAAGTGGTAACTTGACAAAAGTTATAGAGAAAAGATTAATCTCTCATACCTTGACAGAAATCGTGGTCAATATCAACACCTACAAGAAGTTTGTTGTGGAATATTATCAAAACTAATAGAAGGATATGAAAGAGTGTATTGTAAGAACCTTGACAAACATGGCCACTGAAACTTGGAACATTGTTTATAGGAAGAGAAAATTATGTTTCTTTTTTCCAAACATGTATGTTAGTATATTATATTTTAATGAATATGTTTTCTTATTATCATATATGGTTTCATACTTTAACAAAACATTCGCCAATACTTCACAATGTTAAATTATTCAGTAAAAGATTTGCCAAGATCTTACAAGATTTTATAATTCAGTGAAAGATTCTCCATCACTGTACAAGATAATATAATCTGGTGAGAGATTCTCCAAAAAAATTATATATACATATTATATTGTTGATAAAATCGCCTCCCATTTTTCCTATGTATCATGGGGATTAGCCCATTTATTATACATATAAATTTAGGGTGGTTCTTAAAATTTTCCCTATTTACGAAACCCCTGGGTTGACAAATTAAATGATGGGCAATCACTTTTCCCCAACATTTTGGCGCCGTTGCTGGGGAAGTGTGCATAGGAACTAGCTTTCAGTTTAGAGTGTATTGTATTTTGTTTTTATTTTACTAACCATTTATGGATATAGGATCTAGAATGTAGCCCAAAGACTACATTGAGGAATGGTATCAAGAAGCAGTTACACCACAATATTCATCAATTCTTCAAGAGATCCTTGCGGAAAATCGAAAGGTCAAGTCGATTTCACATATTCTTAAAAATAATCCGATTAGATATCTTTACAACTTAGAGCCTCGATTTATTTATACAATCCCATGGTCTGCAGACCATGGGTAGGCTGACATTACATTCAAAACTAGTGTGAATAGCCCTATGAATCTAACATACTTTTCGCACCCGTAATTCGTGAAGCTTTACAACAATATCAACTCAAAACTTGGGCTTTGAGCCCCAAAACATGCTGTGGTGGGATTCCATGCAAAATAGGCCCCCAACACAAACATTGTGACTCGCCCTCGAGTCACTCTGTCGGCACGACGATTTTGGCGCAAAGTCCCTCTAACTATCCTCAAACTGTTCTGATGTCGGCAGCACACTGCGCCACTGCTTGTTGAATCTATTGCATCCTTTGTGGCTTAATTGTTTCCTTACATATGTACCGGCATCTGCTGCGTATGTTTATAGTCCCGCACCTTTGTTTGGCTCCTTAGAGCTCGAAGACTGTGCTTCGATCGGCTAGTCAGATAGCCGACCCACCAATGTAAGGCTTCAAGTGTCTACCATTTACTTTGTACGGGAAGGGTTCTCCATTTAGTTTGACTAGCTGGACTGCACCTCCGTCTGTGACCTCCTTAACCATGTATGGTCCCAACCAATGCATTTTGAATTTTCCCGGAAATTTTTCAAACTTACTGTCATACAACAGCATTAAGTCATTTATATTGAAGGTGTGCAACTTGATATGGCAGTCATGCCAGGATTTTTCATGTTGATTTTGTACCTGCTGATGAAACCCAGCCAAAAAATATTCTTCCTCAAGTTCTTCCAATTGTGTAAGCCTTTCCTCTAGAGCTTCGTGGTCCGTCATCCTTGTGAGCGCTGCTATTCATAGACTAGGTACAATATATTCCATCGGCATGACAACTTCCACGCCATAAACTAACCAGAAAGGTGTCTGTCCCATCAGTTTCTTGCACGTTGTCCTGTAAGCCCATAGCATGACAGGTATGCGCAGGTCCCAATCGTTTCGCTGTGCATTGCACACTTTGGTCAATGCAGTCTCCAATATTTTGTTGAAAGCTTCTACAGTCCCATTGGCTTGTGGGTGGTACGGTGTACTTTTCCGATGATACACTTGGAATTATTCTGTGAGCATGCTGATGGTTTTGTTCAGGAAATGTGTTTTGCGATCACTCATTAAGATTTTTTGGATAGCAAAATCAAGTCAACAAATTTTCGAACAAAAACTTTGCAGCCGTAGTGGTCGTGCAATATTTGACTGGCTACGCTTCCACCCATCGTGTCATATACTTCGTTGCGGTGATGATGTAGTGCACGCCCATCTTTCCCTGAGGTTTGATCAGTCCCACAAAGTTGATTGCCCATTTTTTGAACGACTACAGTGTCATTTGTGGATTTAATGGCATCTCGTCCCTCCACGATGGTTTTCCAATCCTTTGACATATATCGTAGGCCTTACAGTGTGCTTTCATGTCCTAGTGCAAGGTTAACCACCACAACCCTGCACAAAGAATCTTTTGTGCAGTTGCTCATCCTGCATAGTGTCCTCCTGTAGTGCCCAGGATTTGACTTTGTTCAAATTCAGGTATGTATCTTCGTAATATCTCATCATTTCCCATTTTGTATAGGTGCCCCGCGATGAAAGAAAAATCCACCGTGTGCACCACCAATTCCTTCTTCTATTGGACAGAGTATTCCTTCGGTGCAATCCTTGTTGTCAGAAAATGGATTATATCTTCAAAGTGCCCATCCACGCTCCATAAATAGTTGTGCATTAGGTAATCCTTCCTCCAAAATAGTAGGTTCCTCGCCTGTCTTAATATGCGACAAGTGATCCTATCCTGCGTTTAGGCATCCAGGTTTGACCACGACCTCAAATTCATATTCTTGAAATAATGAGAGCCACCTGCATTTGCGCCCCCCAACACAGGCTTATTGACCAAGTATTTCAGTGCAGAATGGTCTGTATAGATCTTGAAACGTCATCCTAGAAAATAGTGTCAGTATTTTTGGAGTGCATACACCATCGCTAACCCCTCGCACTCGGTTGTGGAATAGTTCTTCTCGGCTTTAGACAATCTACGACTTGCAAATGCAATAGGGTGGTCCAAGCCCTCGCCGCCCTCTTGTGTGAGCACTGCTCCCAGCGCAATACACGATGCATCAACATGGACATGAAACTCCACATCCCATTTTGGGAAGACCAGGATTGGAGCGGAGGCCAATTTCCCCTTTAGGACATCCAAGCTCTTCATGCAATCATCATTCCAGCAGAATGTGACATCTTTTTTCAATAGTTTCTCCATCGGCACGGTGATTTGGGCATAGCTTTTGATGAACTTCCTGTAGTATCCTGTGTGTCCCAAGGTAGCACACAACTGTTTAACACTTTGCGGTGCTTCCAAATTTAGAATTACTGCAATCTTCGTAGGGTCCACCATTAGCCCCTATTTGAAGACCACGTGTCCCAACAGGTTTCCAAAGGGAATGAGGAATGTGCACTTCTTAAGGTTTAGTGCAATCTAGTGTCGTTGAAGTATCCAGCATCAAGCGTAAGCTTGCTACATGGTGTTTAACTAATCTAAAGACAGTTCAATCATCCAGATAGACCTTCAGGAACTTGTGGATGTATTCTTTGAATGCGGAAACAACGATGCGCGAAAAGATGGCTGGCGTGTTCTTTAATCCAAACGGCATAATGGTGTATTGAAGCAGCCCCATTCCGGTTGCAAAGGTCATCTTGCTCATGCCTTCCGGTGCGATTTTGATCTAGTGGTACCCTGAGAACCCATCCTTGAACGAATATGCTTCTTTTCCACCAACATTTTCCAATACTTCATTTATGAACAGTGTCGGGAATGGGTCGTGTACACAGGTGTCATTCAGCTTCCTGAGGTCCACGCATATTCTTATTTCTCCCTTCTACTTTTTCTCCTGTACTACCATAGGGCTTACCCAGTCGGATTCTTCCACCGGCTCAATAATTCTGGCTGTGAGCATTTTGTCTAATTCTACGCGGACCTTTTCCTTGTACTTCGGATTCAAGCGGTAAGGCCTCTGCTTGACCGGCTTCGCATCGAGTTTTAGGGTGATCTTCATCATCCCTAAGTCGCCAACGATCCCTTTTAAATCCGTAATTTTGGTCGGGAATAAGTCTTGGTATTCGCGGAGTAACTCAGTAACCTTATCCACCATGGCATCATCCCAATAGTCATTGAGCGTTGCATAATTTGGTTCCGCCTCCGGCCCATTGTTTACCTGCTTTGTTTTCAGTGGCCCGGTGATATCAGGATCCTCAATCAATGGTCCTCGAACCTCGCGACAACCTTCAGTTTCGGGAATGTTAATATTCCATGGGTCCTCATCATCCTCATCAATATTTACATTGTAACACTCCAGCACGCAGCTCAGTTGTGTTTCCCATTCCGGCTGAAGCACTTCCATTGGCTGCTGGGGTATTTTGAAGATAGCTACTTTTACTGCCTGTAGCGCATCATCAACAGTATCCCACCAATGATCTTCAAACGTGAAGGTTAAGAGGAATCCTTTTCACAAGATGTCCCATTCGCTCGTGCCATGGTGGATCACCGTCTCAGTATACCAATTCATGGGTATGACATCCAGAGTATGATAGAACAAATGCACCCATTCAGGTTGTGGCTCTTCCCCGTAGACCTTGGTCCATTTCGTTAGGTGTGTACGTGGATCATCTCGTCTGTCATACTTTTCTGCTAGCCACATTTGTGGTTTACCAAATCATAGGCACATCAACCTTTTGCATCCGCGCTAGTCCTCAAAACTTCTTTTATGCGTACCCCACCATCTTGTGGGCATAGAGTATAGTGCCCATTTCAGAGCATCAAAACGCTATTGTTCTAGCACTTCTCGTTCAAATTTGTTCAGGAATTCATCCACCTTTGTCAACCCATCATACATAGGTAGATCCCTTACCTCTGTTGTCACACAGCACAGTGATCTTATCATCATATTGCAATTGAGCATGGTTACCTCGAGTAACTGGTTCTGCCATCGTTCTATTTCCTCATCTAAATCTGATGTGCAGGAGCTTTCGCACTGCCACGAAATTTTTCCATCCACTGTTGGATTCACCCAGCCCTGCTCCCGTGCGGTGATTTTGTAAATATAGTCTAGATCATCGTCACTCTCCTTGTCGCGTACTAGCTCTGTGTAGCACGATCCTTCCGCAGGGTCTAAAGATACCACTATGCGCATTGAATTTTTCTCAAAAATCATTTTTCGCTTCTTCAGGTTCATCACTCCGTTAATGCCAGTGGCCCAATCAATTCCTAGTAGTGCGGGATAGGGATTGTTGTCATCGAAAATCTCTACCACTTCGAAATCTGCAAGCGCGCTCGCACCTTCGATGTCTACTGTTATTCCCTACAATCTTCCCATCGGTAGAATCTTCTGTTGGTTCGCCATTTGTAATTGAATAGGGGACCATTGCAACGCAAGCCTACCCATGCACTCCCATGTCTTCTTTGGCAGTAAATTCACGTTTGATCCTAGATCCAAAATCATTTGATCCATTTCATACTCTCCGATTTGCGCAACCAATCTCATTTCCCTTCCTGTTCGCGATGTGTGCTTCCCGAGCTTCTACACTACTTGTGGTTCTCCTGACCCAACGCACCTAGTGATGAGTTCCTGCAGTCCCTTCATAGTCTTGCTGTCACGCAACAGCTTCACGCATGTCTCGAGAAAGGTAGTGAGGATTGAAGGATCCATCCCTGGTTCTAGTTGGTCTTTACTACCTGAAGTGTAGGCCTCAGTGAAGCTCTTCTTAGCTTCCATGAATGTCTCCTTTGCGCACTCCAAATCGAACTCTGGTTCCTTTGTAGGAGCCTTATAAACCCAAGCACTTTCTTCGGGTTGCTTGCTCTTGTCATCTCCTGTCATAATACCACTTCGAAGCATGATGTTTACATTCGGTTCCTCTTTGTGTGACTCAAACCTCATCATTTGCAAATTCTGAGTCGAGGGAGGCTGGAGTATCCCTTTATCGTGCAACCTCGCTATCAGTGTAGGGTAGTCCTCCGTCTCATGATCGAAATGAGTATAATATAAACATGATTCTCTCGTTGGATTTGTACAATCGTGGGCATAATGCCCTGACCCTTTGAAATTGTAACAAATCAGCTGTCTGCGACCCCTTCCTGGTCCCATTTCACCTTGACCTCGTCCATGCCCCTAAAATCTAGTGCACGCCATCCTTGCATTTTGATCGAGGGCTTGCGTTTCGGTCTACCCTCTGTAGGCAGGAGTCTGAACCATCATCAGCTCATAACTTCAACAGGTGCACTCATCATGGCCTACTGATCTGCAGAAATTACAAAACAACTGTTGGGACGTCTGTGTATAGTTTTGCAAGAGATGACAGTTATCTCTAGCATGTTTTCCTCCTATCTAACAAATCATGCACCATAATGTAGGCACCGTGCTCGGTCCTGCTTGTGCCTTTGGTCTTAATGGCATCGACTCTCCTCTCGCCAAGTAGTTTGCGAAGACTGGACAATGGTCCTTGTCATGCCCCTTGCTTTTGCACTTTATGCACCATACCTCCTCGCGTGCCTCTAGGCGAGTTGTCTTGTCTTGTTTCAAACTCTGCATTTCCAGACATAAATTTTTCAGTTGCGTGTGGATTTGTTGGACTCCCAGGCTAGGATCTTGTATTGGGGTCTCGTGCAATCTCATTGCAATCTCCAAAGCTTCCTCCTGGGTGGATAATTTCTGCTGTGACATTGTCATCCTTAGATGCGGTGTTAGTGACGCTACAAACCATGTGCGGTGTTTCCCATCCATCAAGGTCATGTTGGCTTCGCGAATCATACTCTTCAATCTCTGATCCAGGTCCCATGGGGTCTCGCCTGGAAACACTGCGATTTACTTAAACTTGATAATCGATTATGTCTCTGATTTTGGCCTTCTAAATTCCCTGTTCAGCACAACCTGGATATCTCTGATCCCTATGTTTGGATGGTCATTAGAATGCTTAGTGTACCATGTTGGTGTGTGATCCTGCAACGTGATTACCAGGGTTGCATTCTTTATATTGTCGTCCACGACTCCTTGTGCTTCCCATATAGCTTTTACTACAAACCAAAATTGGTCTGGATCTTCGTTCCCTACTCCTCTAAATACACAAAATATTTATCGCGCTCGCCATATTGAACTGTGGTGGTGGCGGAGGTGGTGTGGGCGGAGATGGAGGTGAAGATGGGGAGACCGGTGGTGGTGTAGGTGGAGGTGGTATGTGCGGAATTCGCTGCCTTATCAGATTGATCACACTTCTTGGTGAAACTTTCGCGAGCTCTTCCTCGCTTTCTCGCCGAGGCGAAATCAAGGGGCTATTTTCTATTTATGTGCTACCTTCGTTTCTATAGATCCTCCCACTTCGTGTAGCCCCAAACATCAATTTATTTGCATAACCCGCTTTTCACATAATAGCATTTTAATCCAAGTGTTCAAAGATTTAATGTACTCGCCTCGCGGTCCTTTGAGGAAGCATCGCTCCGCCTCGCTGTAGCTGACTGAAGTATCTACCGCGAACTCAGTGATAAACCCTCCTATAATTTGATCGAGCCATTGGTCCACTGCACGCATGATCTTATCTTCTGATGCTTGTAGTCTGTGCACCAATTATGGAGTCGACACAATCGGTTTGTCGAGACTACACCTTCCCTGACTGTCTATTAGTTTTGCAACCCACTCATACAACTCATAGGGGAAGGATGCAAATAAAATTTAATGGATTTCCGTATATAAGTAGTGCTTTAACCACTGTTCCTTTGATACTCGTGGATTCCTATTTTCCTATGCCGCGAACTCGTGAACTTTTTCGTCCAACCACCCTTCAATTTATTTCTTTGTCGGATTCCAGTGACACAACATCAGACATCCCTTATGTAGATCCTGATCCCAACAACATAACCATTTGTTGGCTTGTTGGGGCCTGACCCAGGTTCGAAGGTGATTGAGCCAAACAAATCCTAGTACTACTGGCCCTTTCGGCAATAGTCCGCGGAGCGTGGACTGAGGTCTCACCCAAAGTAGTATGGGAGGGTGCTAGAACCAGGTTTCCGCACCCTGGATATGTCTGATGAGTTCAAGTGGTCTGCGGTACGACCCTGCGCGCACGTCGCTACGCGCACTTACCCATTCCTCGTAGTGTGAGGTGTTGCCTTCGCGCAGCCCTACTCAGGGGACCAAACAATGTTATTACCCAAGTCCTTACTAGTAATCTAATATTAGTTGATTAACTTAGCTTATCTGTATACTTTCAGTTATACTTAACCATATTCACAGTTCATACAAGTGCGCACAATAAATAAACAATATAATTGTAATTCATATCCAACAAATAATAGCCTAAGAATAGATACACGGAATTTAGATAAATCTTCTCTTTATTATTCTCTTCATTTGGTTACAAACTCTATTCCGCCCTGCGCGCTCAGCTGTAGGGGTCCGCACACTCAGCTACGGACTCTACTAAGCCTCTGCGCACTCAGCTGCAAAGCATATTCCTACTCTATGACACAAGACACACTTTGCACTTCGACTTAATCTCTAAGAACTTTCATGCCTATTCTCTATTCGATTCGATTAGATCTCTTTACAACTCAGAGCCTCGCTCTATTGATACAATCCCATGGTCCGCAAACCATGGGTAGGCTGACATTACATTCAAAACTAGGTAGACAACCCTATGACTCTAACATACATTTCGCGCCCGCAATTTTCAGAGCTTCACAACAATATCAACTCAAAAATTGGGCTTTGAGCCCCAAAACATGCCGTGGGGGAATTCCATGCCCAACACCTACACCAACACTCTGAAGTGATAGCGGGGGTCTGTGTACCAATGGAATGCTTCCCATAGCCTGAGAACTAGATGCAAAGAAGGCAAGTTGATCGATAACTGTGATTCCACCCTTATGAGGGAATACAATAGTACGAAAGTACGCGGAAACCACAACAGCCATAGCATATACCCATGGCCTTCCCAATCAAATGTTGTAGTTGCGGTGAACCAAGTGTTTTCTAGCAGCTCATTAACATAATGTAAGTAGATGTCCCCTCACCAATAATAGTTCGGCGAACATTCTTATTGAGAGCTTTTACTTCAATTAGGAAATCTAGTTGCGCCAGTAACTGTGGTGTATATCCTGCATGGTTAAAAACCACAAGATTGGAATCCATAGGGTCTATTCCACCAATTGCTGATAGTAAATCCTGCTTATGGGAGGGACGATTTTGTAACACCTAGAGTGTCAACATAACAAAAGGTTAGTGAGCTAGATCTTCCACTATGTTATAGTTCTGAGCTACTCGAGCCCGAGGGTTAAATGTCAATTTCTGCACAACTCCCTTTGGTGTTTTTATTGTCAATTATAGCATAATAGGTGGTGGAATATTTTCAAATGAAGTCGAAGTCGAAGGATTAGGTTGATCAGTGGCCTGATTATTCGACGATGATAGTGGATTTCCATAATATTTATTTCTCGTTGACACCAAAACTTTGTTTTGTGGCGTTGTGATGGATAACATAAATACTAGGGATGTGGAAGCATGGTTTGTCGCAACCAAATGTGTCTCCGGGTTTGGAAACAGATCAGTCAACACCGTAGATGTGTTAGAAGTCTTTAGAAGCTTAGAGACTTCTGAGGGGTGTGGAAAATCTCTTGTAAAATTCTTGTCATTATAGATTAGACATGGATAACAAGGTTTCCTTGCTAAAGTAGAGGAATCAGATGATTTCTCTTGAGGGGAATTATCTTGTTTCTTCTTGTTTTTCTTCTTCTTCTTGCTTCCTAGTTGCTTTTGATTTTTTCCTTTATCAGATGACACGACATTGACTTCAGAAGCAAGAGTGTTTTCTGATGCAATGGTAGTTTGATTAGTAATGGAAAGAGTTTGACCAGATGGTCTTCCTACCATTTGCGTGCTCGAAGAACCGATCACACCGTCGTTGGCATGAGAGTCCTTAATCGATTGTGGAGGAGGAGGAACAGTGAAAGCTGGTCGGGGTGCATTGCGAATCTTTTCGTAGAGCGTGCCGCATTGTGTATAGATTAAATCCAAATATTGGGCACCAGTAATTACTTGATATTCTATGAAAACTCCACCTTTTTCCACTTCCTTGGTGATTGATGGCAACAAGGATTTTATGAACCACTTAGCCAAAAGATGATAAGGAACATAGGTCTTAACCATTTGATGATGATGCTGCCACTCATGAATATGATGTGATATATGAGTAGCAGTAGTTTGTTTAAAATTGGTTAGGAGTTCCGTTCCAGTCTTGTATCTGATAGGTAACTAGAAGTGGGTCAAAAATGTGGTGGCTAAAGTCATAAAGTTCTCGAAAGAAGATCGTGGTAACTCAATGTACCACTTCACAGTCGGAGCAGTAAGTGTTCGTTGGAAAAGACAAAGTCTAACCAAGTCATCATTTAAGGAGTTTGATGAACACCACAAATGAAAGGTCATGACATGATTTTATGGGTCTTCTCTGGGATTTCCATTAAATTTCGGAATGTCAGAAGTTAACTTATGCGGAATGACCGGCCACCAAGGTGCATATAAGCTTGGATCATTAGTGAGTCGGTTTAAATTTTGTAATTCTAGAGTTGCTACAAACGATAACTGTCAATTCAAGTTAGGTTGAGCATACCCAGGATATGATGGAATTTCCTGAGCAATAGGTCTTTGCATACCAACACAGGGCATCTACATTTGGTAACCTTTATAAGGTGGTTGTTGAGAAAATCTGACATAAGGTGGTTGTTGATAACCGGGTTGAATTTGTGGTTGTCCATAACTAACAAAGCCTTGTTGATCAGGACCTTGGTAATCTTGATATTGTCCAAACCCAGGTTGAGCTTGTTGGGCAAGTCCAAATTGGGGTTGGAATTGCTGGAATTGGAGCTGTTGATATTGAGGCTGCCATAGTTGTTGAATCAACTTTTTTTGTTGTTGGTACAACTGTTGTTGATTTAACAGTTGTTGTTGCCCAGCAATGAAAGGTTGGCCAGGTTGTGAATAAACTATACCAGTGTAAGCCTGAGTCACTCCGGATAAAGGTATACTAACCTGAGGTTTTTGGATCCTAGACACAAGTGATTGTTGTATAACAACTTGAGAAACTTGAACTTCTTGAGCCAAAACTTGTGGTTACGAGGTAGAAGGACTAGTTTATATAGGTTGAGATACAACTTTTTGAACTCGTGACTGTGGTACAGTGGTAAAAACATGTGTAGTAGGAATAGCTGACACAGTTTGCTTTGGTTGTGTTGGATACACACGCCTTGGTTGAACTAGCATTGTTGGTTGCCATTGACAAACTCGAATTCCAGGCTGACCTGAATATTGCGGGATACTACCATATGATGGTCCTCTAGGATATGGAGGATAAGGTGAATAAGCATATTTCTCTCCATATGGCAGCAATCCAGTATGTAATGGATACATAGGTCTTTGTTGACTAGATTTCCCAGTTTGATATTGATATGTAGGATCAAACTATTGAGTTCTCGTTAAAGAAGAACTAGGTAGAATTTCGACTGAGGACATGGGGGATGACCATGGTGTAGAAGCAACCCTTGAGTGGGTTCCAGATAAAGATTGGTAACCAACCGGGACGGATGATTCACCATATAGGTGTGACTCAGGTGTAGTAGAAAACATCGAAGAGGTTACAACAGAAGATTATGCCACAGCTGCATCAAATGATAGAGTTTGGGATGTTGACGGTTGTTCAGCCATAGTTAACTGACCCAAAAGTTGTCCTAAAGAATCGACGGGTACTTGAAAAGAAGCAGGATCAAAAGGAGCAGTAAAATGAGGAGTATAAGAATAAAGATTAAGCCCAGTTACAAAATGGAATGGGGTTCCAAGTGTAGAATATTCCGACAACAATTAAACCAGGTGGAAGAACTTCAACGTCTGGTCCGTAATATACTTTTGGTGTTGATAAAGTGGAAGTTTCAATAGTTACTGATGTCTGGGGGGTAACCGGTTGATTGTCTTCCAGTAAAGTAACAACTCTTGAATGTTCAAATTCGAAGTCCAGATGTTACGGTAAAAGAACAATAATTTCAGGGAGAGGTTCCTGAACAACTTCAAGTTTAGATGTAACTTCTGTTTGAATTGTGATAGTTTCTGGATTAACTTCTGGTTGAAATGATTCAAGTTCAAAAGTAATTTCTTGTTGAGGAACTTCAAGTTGAGGATCAACTTGTTGTTGAACAATTTCAGTCACTATTTCACTAGGATCAGTGATAATGTCCTCAGGTAATTGTGAAACTTCTTCTTTAAAAACAGATGTACCAAAAATAGTTGGAGTAACTGGAATCTCAGTACTTACTGAAATGGATGATTCAGGTAATTCAGATGAAGAACTAGGAGTTTTTGATGTACTTTACTCCGTTAAGCAAGACCACTTTGATCGAATAGGTGTAGCTTCGGGCGGCAAAGGCAGTTTACTTGATGTTCTCTGCGAACGACGGAGTAAGGGTTGATGTTCCTCCACGATTGCTAATTAATTTTATTATCAAAAAAGAAATAAACAAAAAGGGGTAAGCTAGGCAAAAGGTTTACCAAGCAACTTTGAATTATAGAATATCTCCTAGCAAACCAAGAAGTACGGGCAGACAATCTCCCCGAATGTTGTGTTCGGTGTATCACAGTATACAAGGTGGCCAACTCAGTTACCTAAGGATGGATAGAAACCTAGTGTTGTCCTCCCATATATACTTGAAGGTATGTGGAGGCCCAATCCATATAAGCGTTGTCTAATGAAAAATCGCATAGTGAGAGCATTCCCATATACTTTACATACTGTAACACCGCCCTATATACTCGAAGGTATATGGACAAGCTACGATATACTCACGTACGTGAAATGAGGTGTCACAATCGGGATGTATTGCAGACAAGTTATTGACAACTACTTTGTTTTACGACGCCGAACATGTCTCTAGCCTAGAACCACTAATTTTTTTTCATTAATGACAATGCTCCATTAGGTAAATTGATGTTAATTTTAAGTTTATCTTGCTCAGGAATTTGCCTTTAAAGTTCACCACATGATGTATTCTGAAATTCCTAAGAATGAAACTATCATGATAAGCATACTTTCCATTCAATTTAATGATGAAAATCCAAGCTACTAGGGATAGAGAAATCATATTTCTTTTGATCAAAGAGAAAAGAGCACAATCTAATGAAATTTCCCTAAACTATTCCCATGAACATGCACAAACATTTTCAATGCAAGATGAATGTATTTATTTTTGATTTCCTTAATGTGAACGTGAACAAAAAGGAAAATATGCACATACAATCAATCAATCTTTAACAAGAACAAAGACTTTACAACAGTTTTGTTTTGAAGGAAAAGATGACTTTTACGACACTTTCTTTCAAACAAAGATTAATCAACTATATTCTAACTTTAACTATGGATTGATAATGACAAAGAAAACATTTAAGAAACATTAATCAATCAAGTCAAAGTAGGGCTAGCAAAGAAGATAGAAACTTGTTCTCTGAGACATGACATTCATTGATCAATCAACAAACAAAAAAACAGAGAAAAGTTGGCAAAAACTCATTCCAAAGGTGGGAAACTAACCTAGGAGGATCAGCGCAGCCTGAATGGAAGACAGTGCGCTTCATAGCACTGTCCCTAAGCCAAGGGTGCTCTGCAGCGCACCTTTTCCCTCACAAGCCTGCGCTGGTGACAGTGAGCCATTTCAGAAGGCAGTTTAACACAATTTTGACCAAAAATTCAATGCAAAAGAGTTGAAATACAATCAATGAACATAAGTAGGGTCTGCAAGAATGTCCTAGGAGATGGATAAGCTATAGGAAGGATGATCTTCCCCAGTATGGTTGCCAATTTTTTTTGGAGAATTTGGTATCTACAGATAAATACTAATTCCCTAGATAAGTAGCCATATCTAGAACAACAATTTAAAGAATTTTATCCTTTTCCTATAAGAAATAGATAAGACAAAGAAGATGAGAAGACCTACTTGTAGTTTCGCTTTCCTCTTATCTCCTTTGTATCAATCCTGTCACTCCTTCCCATACTTAACACGATTGAGAAGTACTTGTAAACACAAACAGAAGACAAAGAGCTGATCAAAGCAAAAGATCTATTGAATATAAGTGAATGGAATTAGATACATTTCACACATATAAGCATCATAAGATAATACAAACATATGGGAGAAAGGTTCAAATACTTTATTGAATAGAAGAAGGAATTACAACCATTGTGTCTGATTCAAAGTCATTCCTCCAGCTTGGATCCCATCCACATCACATAAAAAACATGACAAACTTGTAGCATTACAATACTTGCTTCAAAGCCAATTCTCATAGCAACATTATCTCCTTACAATTCAGCATAGTCCAACCCCTCATCACTTTGATGAGTGGTCAATTTATAGGGAGATGAAGGAGGGTTTTATCATAAATGGTGATATTGAATGGCCTTCCATACTTAGAATTAGTTCCATGGAGGAAGGGATGAGAGGATAGGATGCATCTTAACTCATTCCTCATCCATTTTTGAGCTCATGGGTGTTGATAAGTGATGGAACCTTCTAGATGACTAAAAAATATAAGAATATTCCCCAAACCCTATGTGAATTTCGCTCAAACTCGCCCAGCGTAGGTGAAAGGAAGCCTAAGTGCTCTGCAGAGCACCCTGACATGGACTTAACTACTCTGCAACGCACCCTTACATGGGCCTACCTGTGTTGGTCCCTCTAGAGGTCATTTTAGGATGTCTTAATGTCATGAAACTCTTTGGGAAGGAGGCATTCAAAAGGGTGACTTGTTTAGGGCATGTAGAAACTGAAATTAGGGTTTGATGAGCCCTAAAATACTGATATGGATGATGGGAGTGATGTGCCCAAATCTATCTATAACACCCCTTCAGGAAATTTATTAATGTAAAAGAAATTCAGATCACTTCATGTCTAGAACATATCGTGACCATCGGATTGTAAGTTACAAAAGTACATAGTAAAGAAACACACTTTACCTAACTCTACACTATACCAAGTTATACTTAACTATTTCCTATGTGTTGGAATATCCTAAAACCAAGCTTCTGCTTCCTCTGATTTCTTCATATCTCCATCAAATGTGGGTGGCTTGGCCTTCCTGAACTCCTCCAACATATAGTCATCGTCCTTCCTCTTTTGCTAATGGTGATGGTGAAAATAATGATAGTTCTTTGTAGTAGAAGAGCTAGATGGGCTACATATCCCATGCACATGAGTGTTGGTCCCACCTCTAGATGTACTGAATGGTGCACCTCCTGGTACTGTGTCTTCGCTTTCAAGTTATGCCTCTTCCTTTACTTGCTAATTTTAGGTTCTTGAGGGATCCTCCTGCCTCTATGGCCGATGCTCTCAACATATTGTTTATGCCTCTGCAAATATGAAAGGCTTTGTAGAAGGATTGAATTTATCCTGGCCTGCCTTTCTTGAGATCTCGCCAACTTCTCATTATGTTCCTTGAAACTCCTACCTTTAGACATTAAGATTTTCAAGAGGTCTAACCAATCGGAGAGTGATTCCATCCCCCTTGGTAAACTGATCTCTCTTCTTGATTAGCCCTGAACCACTCACTTATGTGTTGACTGGTCTGAACTATACTGTAGCATCCTTATCACCACCATTGCAATATATTTGGTTTAGGCTACTTGCAATGTGCTATTAATCACACACACTGTTAGATATTTTATAATAATTACATAATCATAAAATCATGGGGTTTCCGTGGAGATCTCAGCTTCCTCATAAAAACCATGTTACTATGCTCATAACACCATCAAACAATAAATCATCAACATGCATATACTTACATTCAATTGTTTTTAAACCAAATTTTAACACCTAAACAACTTATTAGATAATTTTCTAAAAATCCACATGTGACCAATTCCATTCACTCCAAGTGATGAAGCATGATTTGATACCACCTGTAACAACACCCCTTACTCAAACCCATGACCAAGAGGTGGTCACTCTTAATACATGACCCTCAAAACACTGTTATGATGATGGGGTATAAAATTTTCGACTTTTGTGGAACTCCTCTAAACCCAAAACTATCATTGCCATTGTGTTTGTCTCGTCAAAACAAGTTTGGTGGTATATAACTTCACCCCAATCCGAGCTACAGATTGAGAAAATTAACCTTTCAAAGTAGGATCCACTCCCCCTGGCCACATCAACAAGCTACCATGTGCTAGTTTACCATTGGCTGTAGTGATCAACGAGTCCACCATCAAGTCGGGTTGGCCTCCACTCGAGTGAAAAACTTCCAAAGTTAAACCAACCCCCGACTCTTGACATCCCAACCTCTAACCTAGTTGGGGTCAACTTCCTTGATGAACAACTTCCTCAGACGAATATTGCGACCTCCCAAGGTTGGATTCCCTAATGGGCCACTTCCTTGGGTGACTATCCTGACCTCCCGACCTATGACCTAGTCAGGTCTTAGCGCCCTACCTTCTATGAATTAGGCAATTTTCACTGAATTCCACAACATTTTGGCATCTTTCAAAGGTCAGATTTTGAAGCAAATTTGATGGGGATTTCTTGGGCTTCCTCAAGGAAATGGATGCACCACTCATCCTTGAAACTAAGAGAACTTAGAAGGATCTACAAGAACTTAGAAAACTATAAAAAATGGTCAATAACAAGAGGATTTTTCTCCAAAACCAAAACTAATGACCAAGATTCCAACTAAGGAATTTGACTCTGTTAACTGATCCAATAATCTCAAAGACCAGAGACCTTGCATCTCTCATTTATCTCCATCATTCCATATAGGAATGTATAATAGAAAATTTCCCACTAGAGTGAAATTGACCTTCTCAATCATTCCTGCACTAGTGTTATTCTGACACTATAAGGGTAAGTCCTCCTTGCTCCTGCCTGACTTCATTATAAAATTATCACTTAAGGAATTGCAATTCATTCATATCAATTGACAAAGGGTTATAACATCCCATAACATATAACCATATGCCAAGCACATACATAAGTTGTCTATAACAAGCATGTACACAACTTAGAATCATAACAACCAGTCATGAGATCATACAAGGTTACACATAATAATTTATCTTTAATTAATATAGTTGATGGGTGACTGAGTTCAAGACTTCAACTCTCGACCCAACCATAAACAACTGCAACCAAGCTACTTGCAGCTGTCACCCTCGAGCCAAATACCAAGGGACTGAGGTGGTCTTTCTCAAGGGAATAATCAACATATGTCGACTGAAACAGGGACTCCTAAGGTCCTCCTACCTCCACCCACCTGCTACTTGGAATTAAGTTGCATTCAGGAGATCCAGAGGCCTGTTGCCTCCACCCTTCATCTAACAAAATATGATCAACAATAATATGGATCCAAAGGTCTATTGCCTCCACCCTTCAACTAATCAATAACAATCGACCAAGTTTAGGGATTCGTTAGACTTGCAACCTCCACTCTCTCTAGACATGTAGAAACACACCCATATACTCCAGGGAGTCCAGATGTCTTGCCTCCATCCTGACAACATGTAACACGGTGGTTTCACCCAATTTAGGGAATCCATAACCCATTGCCACACAATGTGTTGGGACGAAGAATTATCCTTAAAATATATCCACTTTCACTCCATTCACACATTTTCTCACCTCTATTCCACCACCATGTCATCACATCCGCTTCACTTTCATCATTATATGGGTTACCTTTGTGTTTTCCAAAACATGATTAATTCTTAATATTTTTAAGTGAATTTGTGGTTAATCTTTAGAAAATAATATGCTTATACTTATACCAAACAATTGGAATGAGTTTGTTGACATGTGTAGGTACAAAGGAAGCTTCTAAGGCACCCTTGTGCGGCACTCTATGTTCAAATTCGAATTTGAGAAGATCATGAACCTCATGGATAAGATCCTGGACCTCATGGAGAAGATCATGGAGGATAGGGTTATGTGTCACCATTGGTTGAGAGATATGTGGATTTGAAGAGGGAATAGTGGATCCACATTTATGAGTTTGTTATCATAACTTTTGTATAAATAGGAGTGTTATCTCCTTCATTCGTAACTTTGGAATTTAGAATTTAGAATTGAGAAGTTAGAATGTAGTACCTTCGGATATTATAAGTTTGTAATGAGAAGTTAGAATTTGGAATCATTATAATGGAGATTTTAGAACCTCTTGGAATGTAGAACTTGTAATTGCAATCAGCCCCAAGGGTTAGCTCATTTGGTCAAAATCAGTGCCTCGCCATCGGGAATTAGAAATATTAATAAACAGTCTCCTGTAAGGGAGCTTTGGAATTTCTTCACCTAGCTTAGTTTAGTTTGTCTCTAAGTCCATATATATTGGATGATCCTCGAAGTTTACTTACCCGGAATGATAGTAAATGAAACTCTAATTTGCATCCGCATTTTAGACCAAACATTTTGGCGCCGTTGTCGGGGAGGATGATTTGGAGATAGACTTAGGAAGTTATTTTTATTGCAATTTCTTTTTATGGACTAACTTATGAAACCTGGTGACATCAGGATCTTCATAAAGGAGTTCAAGCTTGAGCTTTTTGATTTTTTTTCGTACTTACTTAGTTTCAAATTCAGTTTTTAAACCCCCCATTTCTTACTAATCCATCTATGGAAGAGAAAATTGAAAATGTTGAACAGGTACTTCCTAGAGAGAAAGAACAATATTGAAGATTGGTTTCGAAAGAACCTTGTGCCAACTCCAAGAATAAGACAAGTTACTCACATGCTTGCAAATAATCAGGTAAAAACTTTAAATCTAGATGTGAGCATTTTTGAATTTTTAGTCCATAGACGGCTTCATTGAAAGCATGATTTTACCTAGGAAAAAAAATAAACTCAAGTTAAGGTAGAATAGATCAGAAAAATAAAACAAGATCTCGCTAGAGTTTTTAGTCTTGTTTTTCTTTGAAAAAAAATATCATCACTTCTCATAAATAAATTTAGGTAAGAGCCACTTCATCCACGCTAACTTGCAAAAATAAAAATAAAATAATAGGTTAGTATGCTCTCTTCCTGCGCTTCAAGCAATCAGGAAGATTAGAAAATCTATTGATTTACTTTCGAAATTAAATAAAAATTTCTTGCTAGGAATTTGCACAAATCATTAAAACTACAAATTATAAGGAATCAAAATCATTAAAAAAAAAATTATTTATTTTCAATTTCAAATTTAAAAATTAAATCTGTAGTTTAGTGATTTGATAGTTGTGAATAAAACTTCTTGGCATATGATTTCTTTCTTTGCATATGTGCTGGGTCATTTCTTCAAACAAGCTAAATCTACATATCAACAATTCAATGTCAGTCTTTAAGGAAGAAATCTGCAATAAAAATCCATTCGGCTTGATCTAATTGCAAACAAATATTTTCTCTTCATTTTTTTTTTAAACCGATTATTTCATGACAAGGGAGGTTTTACATAATTACTCTATCCTCTGTCTCGCAATATCAAGTTAAAACTAAAAACAATTATAAAGAAATTGAAGCAGACAAGCAACAAATAAATGTAGTTTGTAAAAAAATTCTAAAAACTTTTAGAATCAAATATCACAGCAGGAGTTTTCTGTTATTGGTAAAGAGAACGTGTTTGATCCTAGCTAGCCAGGTGATTTGTAATACAGACTTGTAGAAGGAAGAAGCTGATTGAGTACTCCTAAATTATAAACAGATAAATGTCGTCTTTGGAGTGAGTTTCCAATTTTTCAAGAACATTGTCGAGCATGTATTGGCAAATCATCAAAACTGTTGGTCAACAACTAGATGGGGATAAAAAAAAAGTAGCCTAATCTAATCGATGAGAACTAATGCACAAGTATGTAGTGAAACTAATCTTGCACAACTTCACATATGAAATTCAACTACATCTGCCAAGCAGAGCGCATGTTGAAAACATGATTCATCTTTCCAAAACTTGCCTTACCTTTTAATTGCCTTCGCATCTAATTGATTACCCATATAAGGAACTTAATATGACAACTACACCACAAGATGTTCCTGATAAATTTGACAGAAATACACAACCAAAACATTCTCTAGTCAACTCCAACCTTAACACTACCAAGAACAACATTGCCAAAAGATGCATCAATTTGACACGTCGTTTTGAAACATGTTTTGTGGTCAAACAAAAAAAAATATGGAAAAAAAAAGACATGGGTTTTTTCGGAACGAAATGAGTTACATAACCCATAAATCGTTTCCTTGGATTCCTAAAGGTTTGAGAGTCGATCGCAGTTCTTCGGGACCCTGTTTTGGTGACTGCGTGAAGAAAAAACGGTTTTCCATTTGGTTCAGTAAAAAAGAACCATGCGAGTTTGAAGAATTAACCTCTGTTGCTTTCTCCAAACAAATACGGTTGACCGAAAATGGATTGAAGAATGAATAATGAGGAAGCCAATATGGAAGAATATCAAATTATATAGCTAGAGTTTTTACTATCATGAATAGCAATTGTGGCTTATCATTTTGTCAACGGTTGAAAGGATGGGTTGGAAACTTTTTTGTTTCCTGCAACCTCAATGGACACTCTGTCCTGGATCATGTACAAGGCTTGACCCAAAGAAGGATACCAAGTTATCCGCCAGAATTCACGGAGAGAGAAGGAACTGATAAGGTCCTGAAAAGTTGGGTGTTGAGAGTTCCTGCTCATGTTTTGGGTTCGACAGGTTCCAAATTTTTTCTTTCGGCCATCATCGCCATTGTCGTCTTCTTGTTTGCTACAGGTGAAGGTGAAGTAAACATGGTGTTTTACAAGTCGCCAAGGGGGCGGGTAGTTAGTGAGAATATTAGCATTGAGAGACAAGATGCATCCATCATGAGAAACAAGATCTTAATTCCTGGCTAGAACTCTCGACTTTGGTGTTTTTTATTTATGGAGATCTTCTTGTCGTGGAACTTATATCCTGCTTAGCTGGTGGCACAAGTTCACTAGTGGCATGGATTCACCTAATGGACAACCACAATTTGAGCAATTTGATCGATTTTGCATTTAGATTGAGCGATTTGAGTGATTTTGCATGCAAATTTTGTGACCTCATTTTGCTTGAAATGTAAAAGATATTTCGGGGAAACAATGTAGTGAAGACCGACAATTTAATTAATTGAATTCAAAACCAACACAAACATCAGAATCAATACTGAAAGAATAAGTTGTAGCTGTTAACAAAACACTGTAAGCTGGAACCGCATTTTATAAACCTCTTTCTATAGATCAATGTATTTTAGGTGTCCCATAGGATTAGTGTTATTCAGAAATATGTAGCCAGTAGACAAGCAGTAACCTTGTCAAAAGTAAAGATCCGATCAATTTGTTTGCTAGCATTACTTTGGTAGGCTAAGACTTCTCATCGCTGCTCATTGATTTTTTTTTTTTTAACCATACAAAATAAATTTTAGATTCAAATTTTAGTGTTTTTAATACAAAAATAAACCATTAAAATATAAAAAATAAACAAAAACATAAAACAATTTTTTGTGACTTTTATAAAGATACAATACAAAGTTTAGATTTAAAATTTAGTCTAAAAAAAAAATCAAAGCAATTAAAAAAAAACAACTAAAAAACAAATCAAACAATTAAAAAATCAAAATAACTAAAAAAAAAAATCAAATCAAAGCAATTAAAAAAAATCAAAAAAATCAAAACAATAAGAATAATAAATAAATAAAATCAAAACAATTAAAAAAAAAACATTTGGAGGATTATGCTTAGAGTTGGCATTAAAATCTATGCTTTCATTATGGTTGTATGCATTTATGAGACATACTAATCTGCAGGAGACACCAAATCTATAATGCCAAGCTTTTTGCCATGCACATTCCATGAGCCATTTGATACAAACAGGAAGTAATTTATTTTTCATGGCTATTTATTAAAAATAGACTGTTATCAACATCATGAATTGGACAAAAATTACGCTTTCGATTTTCCTTAATTTGTTTCATTTTCGCATACAATTTTTGCATAAGAATCAGGAAGGGAATGGCCATTTCTTCTTGAACACACTTATGTTGTTTATGCCAAGTTTTTTTTTGTAGATTTCGGATGATCAATTGATCATTAAGGAAACTAATTGTGCGCACAATTGGTCTTCAAAAGAGTAATTTCATGAGAAATTCTAAAGAACAAGTCCATGAACATAAACAAAATTTCCAGAAAATTACAAGTTCTTGCAACTTTTTGTAATAGCTTAATGGTTTGACATGTTGCATGACAGATTAACAAAATTCAAATATCTGGGGATTGTTCCTAAATGTACAAGGATGGTGAAATACCTATTCGCACTTGAATTCGATGTCTACAGTTGGCTGGTCAAACTCAGCTACTTTAGCAGAAAGTCCAGAATTCAAGAGCAGATTTGCTATATTTGAGAGTTTGCATGCCATAAATCATTTTTTTTTTCTAGCAAGAGTCATTATCCATTTTCCATTACCCACATACACTTCATTACATTTTCTTCAATCCTAACCCACCAATAAAACCAACGAAGCTCATCTACAAGCTTTTTGTTCCACTTTACATATTCATTGTCAGTTTCCTTTTTCCTACACTTGCAAATAAAACCTTGCTTCCATACACCATTGAGTCCATAGTCTTTGAGTCTAAATATTTTTCTAAAACACCTTGAAGCTTGCATGCCTTAAGGGCAAGCTATCATGTCGATAAACAAGGGAATACATCAATGTCCCTTGTTCGTCGGATCTTCTGAGTATTCGACAACAACAAATTCATTCATACTTAGAAATATGTGTTCGGGGCATCTTGACTCTCATCCACATCAAAGATGGGAGCTCTCGTGTTGACTAGTGGCATCCATCAATGGCCACTAAGTTAACAATTTCTTGTTATGTTCGACACTGAAACATTTATTCACATGACAAGAATTGTGCCAATGAGCATTGAAGACATGAAGACCAATCATTTTGTAGCAGAAGAAGCAGAATTACTTTCATTACTTTTCAGTTTTTGATGTAAATGACTTGAGGACAAGTCAATAAATAAGCTTGGGGGGGAAGTGTAAATTCTAAATTTTGTATACCTTCCAAGCCTTACACATTTTCAGCCACATTCAACAACAGATTCCAAACATTCAACAGAAGATCCAGTAGCAGATGCAACAACAATAAAAGATTCACTTTTTCAATTTCATCCACCATTTTCACAACCAAGTAAAGAAGACTATGATCAGAATTTTGTAGCCACACATGCACAGCTCTCATCCATTTTTGAAAGGGTAAGTTGAGGTATGATATTTTCTAACTTTTAACCATTTAATTCCTTGAAAGCTAGAATGATAATTTTTGGAAAAAACTTCATTTCCTCATTTCACATAACTACCAAAACCATCAGTTTGGGGGGAGGATATATTTACATTCATATTTTGTCACATTCATATTTTTCCATATTCATATATCACATTCTAAAACCCACATACTTTCCAAATATATTTACTATTACATCATCATGAGCATATAAATGGCTTTGTAAAAAGTATTTAAAAGTTAATTGGATGCCAACACAATCATGGTTGTTACACAAGAACCAACCATGATGCATTCCAACAAAAATACTTTGCAATAAAAATCACATTACCAATATGCAAAGATCATACATTAAAATTGAATGCAACAAACAAAATATGGTTGAAACACAAGAACCAACCATGTTGCAATTAATCAAAAACACTTTGCAAAAGTTAAGTAAATGATATCATGCAGAGTTTACGCCAAAGCTCAAGTATAAAAAAGTAATGTAATAGATTGCATGAGGACATGCAATACCTTCAGTTTGGGGGTATGTTGGGCCAAAGAATTATCCTTAAAATACATCCACTTTCACTCCATTCACACATTTTCTCACCTCTATTCTACCACCATGTCATCACATCCGCTTCACTTTCATCATTATATGGGTTACCTTTGTGTTTTCCGAAACAATATTAATTCTTAGTATTTTTAAATGAATTTGTGGTTAAACTTTAGAAAATAATATGCTTATACCTAACAATTGGAATGAGTTTTTTTACATGTGTAGGTACAAAGGAAGCTTCTAAGGCACCCTTATGTGGCACTCTATGTTCAAATTTGAATTTGAGAAGATCATGAACCTCATGGATAAGATCATGGAGGATAGGGTTATGTGTCACCATTGGTTGAGAGATATGTGGATTTGAAGAGGGAATAGTGGATCCACATTTATGAGTTTGTTATCATAACTTTTGTATAAATAGGAGTGTTATCTCCTTCATTTGTAACTTTGGAATTTAGAATTTAGAATTTAGTACCTTAGGATCTTATAAGTTTGTAATGAGAAGTTAGAATTTGGAATCATTGTAATGGAGATCTTAGAACCTCTTGGAATGTAGAACTTGTAATTGCAAATTGCAATTGAAGATAAATAAAATGGAGCTTCTTTGATCTTCTACATTTGACTTCTCTTTTGATGTGCTTGTGAATCCTTGGAAGGGCCCCCATTGTTTAGCAAGTACACTTTTGTTTTGGTAAGCTTTCATTTTATGTTTGTTTGTAAATTTCATTAGGTTCATATGTTTGAAATATTAACGAATGACCTTTCGTAAGAAAGTATTAATGTTTCTTTCAATGAATCTGATATGTTATTTAATGTTTGATTTCATTAGTTTAAGTTTCTGATTTATATGCTTGAGATATAAATGAATAGTCTCTTGTAAGAGAGCTTTAATATTTCATGCAATCAATGAGAATTAGGTTTAAGTGCTTTAATTTCATTAGTTTAAATAGTTTGTTGATTAATATGATTAGAAATATTAATGAATGATCTCATGTAAGGGAGCTTTAATATTTCTTACACTTGTCACAATGTCTTTAGATTTCATTTTGTTAAATGACTAAATAGGTGTTGGAGATCCCAATGAAAGACCTCCTGTAAGGGAGATTTGGAATTTCTTCATCTAGCTTAGTTTAGTTTGTCTCTAAGTCAATATATATTGGATGATCCTCGAAGTTTACTTACCCGGATTGATAGTAAATGAATCTCTCATTTGCATCTGCATTTTATACCAAACACAATGGCTCCACCCAATTAAGGGAATCCATAACCCAATGTTAAATGACAAGAAATGGAGACCTACAAAGTTTCCTTTACCAGGATTCCAAGCGCTAACCCTCTACCCCAGGTTGTTAAGGGAATCCAGAGAATACCATCTCCACCCTCCAACCCCCTGAGGTGTTTAGATATTTACCCTCACCTGAAGGAGAACTCCTCTAGTGCTCCTATTACTTCACCAAAGGATGATAGCACCTTGATAGTAAAGGAAGAAGTTAGACTCCTCCAAACAATTGAACTTGTCGTTGTTTACTAGGAAAAAAAAACTTTATGTTTATATTGTTTATTCCAATTGAGCTCCCTCTACTCTTTTCTCGCTATGCGTGCATCACCCTTTACACGACTTTTTTTTATGCTACTCTCGAGTCTCTCTATCTGTTGTCCACATGATCTTAAGCTCTCTCTTTGTCTTCTTGTCCATGGGAGTTTTCCCTTCTCTGCTCCCTGGCGTTGTCCGCTTGTGTGTGAGAGTTTTTTTTTTTCTTTTATTTCCCTCTCTCTCCTGCTGCTTTACCTTGTTTTACCCCTTGTTGAGCAAAAATGAGCTATTTTTCTCTCTCCCCTCGTTCTCTGTGTAGTCTCTCCATTTTTCCATGCCTTGTGTCCTGGTTGCCTTGTTGTATTTTCTCGAGCCAACATGGGAATTTTGCCTTGCCTGCGGTTCCTAAATTTACAACCACCATCTCAACAACACACCATTCCAGAGCATTTAAAGCTCAACCACCAGCCTCCAATGGTTGTCCAAACTGTCCAATTTTCTTCTAAGATAAATTTCCCAAGCAATTGACCTCCTTCAATCCCTTTTGGAATCTATGTCCCTTACTCAACCCCTTTTAACTTGAAATTTACTTACAATCATGTATTTACATGGAAAAATCCATCCATTAGCGGGTTGGTTTGTTACAAGACTTAAGAGCCACCAATATGCATATCCAAGAAGAGAATCAAAACTTGAAAGATATAATTGTAGAGATGGAAAAATACCTTGCTAAATATTTCCTTTTTAGAGGATCTTTTTTTGGAACAACTAGGCTCTCTCACCATTATTATGGTAGATTAGGAGAACAATAGAGTTTGACTAGATGATTATTAAGAAGGAATCCTCACTCAAATGATGGCTTAGTCACACCAAGGGTTGGAAATGAAAGAGGGGGCATTGGAAAAGTGACAAGAAGATGTCTAAGAGAGCAAGGAAGCAAAAAAAAAAAATTCCATCGCCACCATACAAGCTAACACCATCACCAAGTTATGCATGTTAATATCATCCTCCAAGGATCTTTCTCAATAACCATTTGCTATTTTTCAAAATTTTAATAAAGGCACCTATTGCAAGTTGATGAGGAAAATGGGTTACAATGGCCAAGGAATAGGAAAGAGAAGTCAAAGGATTTCAAACTCCATTGTAGCTAAACATAGGGCTGAGCATAATGACACAAGTATCAATGGAAATAAGAGAGCGATTTATTTCACCCTAGCTTAAACTAGAACCACCAAGATAACATTTTTTTAAGTAAAAGGAGTTGAAGAAGAATCCATTTCAATTGAAGAAAATGCCAGTAGAAATGGAATGGACAAAAAACATTCAATTTTCTTATAAGTGCTTCCATAAAGGCAGTAAATGGATGTTTCCACCACCTAAATATGTATCCAAACTTGGGGACCAAGGAAATAAGTTGGCAATCACAAGCACAAACCAAAGTGGCATGGCTAGTCATCTTTGGTTTGTTTCTACTATAAGAAGAAAGGCCATAAGGATGATAATTGTTGGCACTCTAATGTGTGTTTCTTTTGAGGTAGGAGAGATGAACAAGTGTACTATTAATAGAAGAGAAAGACATTAGGAAAACAAAAAAAACATGAACAAGAAGTGTAAGAAGCCCATTTAGTTGCATAAATTTTTTCCATCATTGCAATTTAGTTAGGCATTGCAGAGCCAAGTGTTGGGGGCTTCATTAAGAAATATATCCATGGAAATACACATCGAAGAGACGGTTTGGAGAGTCAAGGTAAAAGGAAAGGCACAATTTATGCACTTCTATACCATGAAATAACAAATGTTCAAGGAAATCTACCACGAAAGAAATTTCTTCAAACATGGATAAAATGTTTACAGGGTTGTCAAGAGTAGAACAACAATCTACATCTTCAAGCCAAATTTTTTAGGGTCCAAAATCCAATCAATAGGGAGGTGATATCTAAATTAAATCCTCATTACAATTATTGTAAACAAAATCCTTTTAGAAAATTCTAATGTCGGTAATAAACTTTAAGAAAATAGGTCAAAGGCCTTAAGAGAGTGACCTAAATGACTTGATCATAGACATTTTAGGGTGGCCTAAAAGAAAGAATGCTACTAGATGCAAAAACAACCAAGAGGGAGGGAGAGTAAATGAAGAATAAGGGTAGTAGTGGAAAATGAGGACTTAGGAAGTAGAAAATTTCTTGAAGATCAAAGGACTAAGAGGCCATTGAGTTTGTCCATGTATGAGTAACAATTTTCCTCGAGCCACGATAGTCTGCAAATATTACTAATGAGTAATAGAACGTTATTTTTCTATGTATATCCCACTCTTGGTAGCTATTTCCCTTGCGTAATATAATGCCATCAAATGTTGATGTTCCCATTTAGTTTCGAAAGTAAATTTTGTATCTTGGTCTGTAATTAAATACTTTGCACTATGCATGTTTTCATTTTTGATATTCTAATTATGCTAATAAATTGTTAAAACGAAATCAAACTATTACACTATATTAATTGTATTAACTAAAACATTAATCATTAAGTTATTAAGTCATATCTTCATAAGAATGATTTTTAATATAAAATTATTTTCTATATAAATCACCAAAAGAATTATTTGTTTTGCTTCCATCAACCCTCTTTAGCAATGTGTTCCCACGTAGTAAGCATAGTATTCCTCTAAATTGATTGAGCATTCCATTGCTACCCTCAATCTATGTATTGTATGTCTCATATACAACAAGAAGTCCACATCTGTTTTTCCGTTTGATTCCTATAGTAGTCACATGATTTATTTAGCCTATGTGAGGCAAGCTGCACAAATATATCTCTCACCCTAAAGACCATTGAGCACATGCACTTAACAAAATGATCCCAGTCACTTATATATATGTATCTACATTTGGTTCTTTTTAATGGGCCATTATGTTTTTTTGGGCACTATGCACAAATGAGTATGCAAACATAAGCTTACTTAGGGGAGTGCTATTTTTATTTTTTAATAATTGCGTATATTTTAATAGATCAATTTATTGAATGTCATTTGAAAGGAAGAGAAATGATTGAGTGAAGTTCTATGAATGAACAATTAAAAAAAAAATGCATTGTCTATTCTAATAAAATAGAGCTAACTTGCATTTATAGTTAGCATTGGTTTGGCTACTTATAACAGGTTAACCAATAGCGAACCAAAATATAACAATCTATTTATCTGTTTATAGTTAGCATTGGTTTGGCTACTTATAACAGGTTAACCAATAGCGAACCAAAATATAACAATCTATTTATCTGTTCATTTAATTTAGAACACAACAATCTAAACTATGCTTATGGGCTTGATTAGTAAGCATTATTAGTAAGCACATAATGCCTGGCTTGATTAGTAAGCATTATTAGTAAGCACATAAGCAGTAGTGCATCATTGATTGATTGGCATATTGCACAAAAAAATTATTATTTTAACTTGGTATGGGTTTATTTTTTTTATGATAATGTTATTTATGTAATGTATTTATGTCGGTGAAATGAGTGGGTTATAAATACTTGGTTTACAAATTAGATTATGTATTGATTATATGTTTTTTTTACATATCATTAGCATTATGATGTACTGTTTTTTATATTCGTAATTTGCTTTTACATTATAATTTGTTTTGTATTAAAGTCATATTAGCATTGATATACAAAACTTTTGCATTTTGTTAGTTCATATTAGCATTTATAAAATTTAAAATTTAATGTTAGCATCATTTTTGTGGTGTATTATTTATTTATTTATTTTTCAAAAAAATATTTGCGTAAATCCACCCAAAGGGATCACTTCCCCTCGGCTTATCAATTAATCCTAGTCCCAAGGAAATCGAGGAGAATTGACCCCATGACCTCCCATTAGCTAGGTGCTTTTTAGCAATGGGTCAAAATAAAAATAAAAATAAATGTCTAAGTCAAAATAAAAACAAAAATAACCCTACAAAAAGTAAAATAAAATTAAAATTAAAAATGACCCATAGTATTGACCCATGGTATTCATGTGGAATATAGTCTATTTAAAGGGGGAAATTAAACTACTCTAGATCCATCTTAATAGTCAATCTACCGTGGATCTACCAAGCACCAAGAGGAATCAAATCTCAAAAAGAATTTCAAATCAAGAGATTTGATCTCTCTCGACTTTTGGTAGATCTAGTGTTAAGTTGGATCTAGGCTAGTTTACTTAAACTATTATATAAGTATAGTCATGTGTTAATTTGATTATTGTTATTATTTTTGTGATTGCATTCTTTTAATATTTTAACATTAATAGGATTAGTGATTACTATGCATTTATTTTATAGCATACTGATCATGAGAGCAAAAACCATGTATATATGAATGCAATTATGTAAATTTATGGCAGTAATATGAGATACATGACACAATGATAGGAGAAAACTATGCATCTAAGAAATATGATTATGAAATTTTACCATACTAATTTCATCCAATTTCAAGCCATGGAAGCAACAAAATGTATATATGGTCACAATGACGAAATTTTAAATTTAATTTTAAAATAACCATGTAATTTTTTTCTATAAATAAGTTGCATCTTGTCAATTTGGGGAAATGTCAACTTATATATAACATAGAGTGAAAAAAATATACACAAGATAATTTTATTAATGTCAAAAGACTAACTATGAATAAATCAAAAAAATTGCTAAATACAATAATTTAGAATACAAAGTAAAAATACAATCCCACTTCTTTAAAATCATATAAAATATGATAAAAACATATAATAATGTTATTTGTCAAATTCATGAAAAAAAATAACAAAACCTCTAGTGAGGGAGGAGAGATAATGTCTCTTGTGAGAGGCATTGATCAACCACCCCCAAGCTCTATCTCTTAATATATGAGGTTTAAGAGAAAAAATGAAATAAACTTTGACATCAAAATTTGATTGAACTATTTTTCATTTCCCTCTTCAGATTTTAAACCCTCCTCATTCTCACTTTATAAAAAATTAGTATAAAACATGAATCTGATAAAATAAAAAAATTTCTAATTATTAAAAGTGTAATAAAAAACCAGCAGGCTAGAATATTGTACCTACATTCCAATTCTTTCAAATCACTCTTGCCATCATTAGTCTTGAACAATATAATATATTCCATTTAGTAAATGAAATACAAAAGGCAAAGGATTAAAAACATGAGTGACAATAAATAGACTAACTCAAACATGTTTCGTTTGATATGGAATTTGTATTATTCATTCTTTTGACTACTGCTTCCATCATGACAATGTTAAAAATGTCTTCAATATCGAAATTTTCTACTTTCAAAATTTGAAACTTCTCCCTCAACTTGTACATCATCATCATCATCAAAAGCCCCTTGTTGGCCTCTCTCGAGATAGAACTTTGTCTCAATTCATCACCATTTTGTGTCTTTTCCTCACCCATTAATATGTATATGCTAAACTAAATTGGTAGTATTAAAAATATAGTATATTAAATTTAATTAAATTTTATATTTTATTGAAAAATGCATGATATATTGTATATCACCATTTTGTGTCTTTTCCTCACCCATTAATATGTATATGCTAAACTAAATTGGTAGTATTAAAAATATAGTATATTAAATTTAATTAAATTTTATATTTTATTGAAAAATGTATGATATATTGTATTTTGGATAACATTTTTAGAGCCACTACATTTATGTTATGTTTCAGTGCAAGATTTGTTTTGTTTTGTTTTTTTTTTTTTTTTAACCATGATTATTGTTTTTTTATCAAGGTTTTTTTAGCACCATAAAATAGAATATAGTAAGTGATAAGTTGAGAATCAGAAATGCAACTCTTCATAAAACAAAATACATATGTTTTAATATTATATAACAATCATAAAGTATGAAATTAAAACATACTTACAATGTTTTTCTATTTCCATAATTGATTATAGTCTCTCTACCTTTTCTTCTATGACCTTCATAATATTCATCTTTTTATTTAACAATGTCATCTAATTCTATTTCTAATGAAATCCTTATTATTTGTTGACCTATTATGCCAATACATTCCTAAGGTAATTACACTAAGTCTATCAAATAAAATGTATGCATAATTTGACATGAATATTGAAAATGCACAAGTATAACATCAATATACACAAAGACACTTTATTCAACGAAAAAGTAAAAGAATTCACCAAATTCCAACCAAAATCAACTATACTCAATTAGACTTTAGTGTAAAGATTCAAGTTGATGCAATCATCTCCTCCAATTTAATATTTACATTAGTTATGGTTTTGGAATCATGTCTTATATGTCCACTCCTATTAATTGTTTTTATTCATGTGAGTTATTATGGAACTTCTTTTTGTGGGATCTCATTCCACGTTAATAAATATTGTACAAAACATAATAGAACAAGTTAGTTACTATCAGATAAATGGTTGTGATTATCCAATCCAACTACCATTGTACTAAGATGCCTATATTAGATTTAAAAAATATGTTTATAATATATTTAGATTTGAACACTAATCTATGAGATCTTTTTTATCCCTTAATAGGTACTTATGCCATAATGTACAAGAAAAGCCGAAAGCATAATATCAAAATGCATACACATAATATTACAATATTATACATCTTCTAGCTGAATTATTATTATTGCGAAACATCCTTATGTGGGATTTCATTCCATGTTAATAAATATTGTACAAAATATAATAAACCAAGTTAGTTACTATCAGATAAATGGTTGCGATTATCCAATCTAACTAACATTGTATTAATATGCCTATATTAGATTAAACATGTTTATAACGTTTTAGACTTGAACACTAATCTATGAGATCTTTTTTATCCATTAATAGGTTCTTATGCCATAATGTACAAGAAAAGCCAAAAGCATAATATCAGAAGGCATACGCATAATATTACAATATTATCCGGTACATCTTTTAGCTGAATTATTACTGAAGAATAACATATATCCACCTCAAAAAGTAACCTAAGAGAGATTAACAAGGTTAGGAGAACACGCAAGTCTCATAATTTTTTTGCATTTAATTATTATATATTTCATTTCATTCATTATTGAGAAGGTGAAAACTAAATTTGTAGCATGAAGCTTTCCCTTATAGGGATATCAATGCCCTTCAGTCTCCTTTTACTTAATTGTCCATTAATTGTGGATCGATCCATACAAAATCCTCCTGAGAGATCTGAATCTCCCACACTACAATTCAAATTTTGTAAGGAAGTAGTGGTGATTATCTTCAAGCTCAGAGTTTAGCACCAATTGTGCATTGTCCAATATTAACCACCAAATTTACTTTAAGGTGGAAACCTAAAATTCTCATGCAATCTAGAATATGGATGGATTTATTATTTCTCACCATTCAAAATTACAGATGATTCAAATACCTCCTGCTAGATATATTTTCAATCCAGACACTTCCTTTAATCTAGATGTCTCTTTATTCTAGATATTTGTTCCAATCTATATTATCTACTTTCATTCGGATCTAATATTCGACTTAATATTATAAGTTGTGGATAGGTTCAACATAAATACTTCGTAGTCTATATTATCCACTACAATTTGAAATCTAGTTTATAACTCACCATTCGAACTTATTATTACAATTGGATACCCATGCCAGATTGGATTAACATCAATATGTGACATCCCTTTTTGTTGTTCCCGTCAACTAACAAATATTGAAAAACAAACTAGATTTTTGTAAAGTTCAACATTATACAAATTTGGGTTTGATCTGGTATGAACATATTAAATTACACTGTGGCTAAATTTGAAGTTATGAACCATTGAAATTGAAGCTAGGAACCAATCACTTGCAACCATCGACTCTTCCTACAATAGAGTAAAGAAAGCCAATGTGGTATGCACTTGATACAATATGAATTAAACCACACAAAACACTTAGAAAAATAAACATGCTCAAATATATATTCAAACTGAAAAAGGAAGATCACAAATGTACAATCTACATACAATATTCCTCCTTATACACCACTCATGCTCTCAAAATTCCAAATCTCCCAATTACATGAAAATTCCAATTACATAGAACTCTCGTACAAATCAACAACCTCAATCTATTTTTCTAGGTTATCTAACAAATTCCTAATTTGGATAAGCTTGCCCTTTACATAGAAATCAATTAACACCCAATATAACTTCCTAACTACATAGATACCTTCTAGATTACACTTAGTAAAATATTACAAATTATAAAATTAAGGAAACCAACTTCCTTTAGTAAATGGATTGACCTAAGAAGGTAAAAAATGGTTTTGTCTAGTAGATTCTCTTGCATTAGGTATTCAACTCATATCTCCATGGGAAATTTTATCCTACATTATAAGGTTGTGACAAAAGTTTGCTTATTAGCCTTGGTGTAAGTGGATGTTCATTGATGTGTTTAACTCCCTACTCTAGTAGAGTTGCTATAGAATCTAAATAGAGTGATTATTGTGCCATTTATTTAGCAAGCATAAAAATCCTATTCATAACTAGCCTATATAGTTAATTTAAAATACATATGGAAGCACAAGAATCTCAGTGGTAGATAAAATAGATTGGAAAACATTATTCATAATCAATCTAACTAGTATTGGATTAATGATAGTGATTATTTAAGCTAACTAATTTTTTGTGTGCATATAGGCACATTAATATTGCATAATAACTTTATCCACTAGTTTCTCAATCTCTTCGTTAGTTATCATATGATTTTCTGAAAGTGGTGTATAATAAATCTAGGTGATTGAAGCAAGATACTTTAATCACCAATCATGTAGAACACTACTCCTTAAATTCTCATAAATGAATAATAAACACAATTTTATATCAAAATAGGGTGGATACTTTACCCTGATAAAACAATCCACCATAAATTCAATTATAGCCCATATCCATTCTTGGATTTAACATTATAATATAGGACTCATTTATCTTCAGGACACCTAAAATATCACATAGTGCATAAAAATTTCCCTTACATGAGTGATAATGACAATAATCAATGAAGTGAGAGTGAAGGGCATATTTAGTATTATTTTTTCATTAGACATCTAGCTAATGTGTAATCATATGGTTATTTGGCATTGGGGTTGTCATTGTGGAGTCATAATACAACCAAAATCAATATCATTGGATTTAGTTGGAGGCCAATGATCCATGTATGGGGTGCCCTTTAATAATTTATGGTCATTTTCCATTAAAAAAACTTCATTAATTATGTTAAAACCTTCAAGTGATTGGAAATGATTATTCATGATCCCCTAGCCTCATTCATTTATTTATTATATAATCTTTGGAAATCAATTTCAAATAGAATTCCTTGTTCAATAGATCATGCTGTCTAACAAAAACAAAATAATTTTTTACAAAGAACCTAGGGAAATCTAATCTTTAAAATGAAACCTTGATATACTATATACAATACCTCCTCAACCAATTTTCAATGAGAGTGAGACCTAGGGAGGAAGAGAAAAAGAATAGTAGGGGAGGGAGAGGGAGAAGAAAGAGAAGAGGAGGGGGGAGAAAAATAGGAAGGGGGAGAGGAGGGGATATATAAAATAATAGGGGGAGGAAGGGGGTGAGGGATAAAAACAACATGTAAAAGAAGAGGGTTAGAAGGAAGAAGGAGAAGAAGAGGCGGAGGAGCCAAGGGGAAAAGAGGAAGAGACAACGAAGGGGGGAAATAAAAAGAGGTGTAGAAGAGGGAGAGGGAGAGGGACTAAAAGGAGAGGAAGAGGGAGAGAAAGAGAGGAAGACAAAGAAAAAAGGGAGAGAACAAAAGGAAGAGAATGAGGGAGAGGAGAGTAAAAATGGGAAAAGGAGGGGGGTGGGAAGAGGGGAATAGGGAGGGAGGAAGGAGAGGGAGTGAAAGGAGAGGAAGAGGGGGAGAAAGAGAGGAATATGGAGAAAAAAGGGAGAAAACAAAATAGAAGATAGTGAGGGAAAGGAAAGGAAAAATTGGAAAATGAAAGGGATAGGAAGAGGGGAATAGGATGGGAGGAAGATGAAAGAGGAAGTGAAAACCATAAAACTATTTTGAATTTTCTTAAATTTGAAAATACATATCCAAAAACTAGATCCCATCTCTCATCCAAAACTTAAATCCCATCTCTAAAGTTCAAATCTGATTCAATATCTCTAAAAGCCAAATCCCATTTTCATTTAAATATTCAATTTTCAAAAATCTATGATCAATTGGAAAAACTTACCTTTGGTTTAGTAATGTTGTAAAAATATTTCTAGCGTGTTCTTATTAAGTGCCCCCACAAATCCCTTTCATCTCTAAGGAGCTTTACCTAAAACCTTCATGTGAAAATGAAATGAGGGCACCCATCCTTTTTCTCTTCATGTTAGAAATGCATAAGTATGATGATATATACTTTTATATTGCATGTCTATCATTTGGTTTTATTGAACATGCATTGATTTTTCCAATGCAAGAGTAGAGCTTGCATTGTACATATGTCAACACTACATCAAGCCCATGTCATATTTTTGACATGAAAACGAGAAAAGATGATGTGAACATCATATGTTTTTGGAACTAACTTGAATAACTATGCACCATCACAACTTGCTTTAATTCCATGTAGCATCATCATAACATTACTTATATGTCATGAAAGCATCATGGTAGAATCAACTTTTCCATTAATAACTTGAAAAAATAATTAGTTTTATTATATCTCTTATATGCCTCATAAGAACTAATAAGGGAGGAACTCATGTCATGACTATGTCATCCCACAATGATGTTGACATGAACCCATATTAAGCATCATTTCCACATTCTAAAGCATCATGGGAGTGTTGAAATAACATTGAATTTATCACTTAAAAATTTAATGTAATGAAAATTAATAAGTATTATTGTAATTATTGTAATATTTAGAAAATATAATGATAATTATAATAAAATAATAATAATGGTAATATAGAAATTATAATTATATAATAATTTATTAATTTTTAAAGTATTTTTCTATTTCTAGATATCAAAAGAGATATCAAAACAAAGTTATTTATGTCCTAGTCTTCCACTAGGGAATCATATCAGAGACAAAACTAAATTTTTAGAAGCATTCAAAAAAATAACTTAGTTAAATTAATGTGGAAAAAGAAGAAGAGAAATGTCTTTCCTCTAGGGTCATAACCACACGTAACTAATAGAACCATAAATAGATAATTTAGAAACATGAATGGAATATACACTATGATTTTCACTTATCAGGGTTAGAGGCCTCCACTAGAATAGGCTCCTTTCTACTTCTAAGGGAGTAACCAAGGTCAAGGGAATGCCTAGGTGAGCCTCCACATGGTTGATCCTATGATCCATACAACTCATGGTGAGCTGCACCTTATCTAGCATTAATATTTTTTATTTTTTATTTGGCTTCATTCCTATCAAGTAAAACTCTACCTAACAATAATTTCATGTGCCAGTAAATGTCCATAATGTATATATATTGGTTGTAGCGTATCGAGATGTGGCTCGTATCTAACACCCTATCGTTAACTTCAATTAAAACTTGTGTGTTCGTTAGACAACATATATCCTTTGAAATTTCTCTTTCCTCATCATCTGTTTCTTCTTAAATCAACCGAGGAGTATGCAATCTAAACTAATGAGAAGATATCTTAGCCATTTATTGGGCATGAGAGCCTCCTTCCTCTTTGTAGTATAAAACACCCCATCTACTGCATGTACATTGTAGGGGCATGGTGGATGAGTACCAACCAATGCCTTGAAAAAAACTACTAAGGTGGAGCACACCCTAAAATATAACCAAGGTAAACTTTTTAAGATGCAAAACAATGAGTGAAAGGGAGGGGCTAGTTGATAGGGAAGAAGATAAGAGAAAAAAAAATAAAGAAGGTAGATGTGGGTAGAAAGGTAAGAAAAGTGAAATGATAAGAGAGAGAAAAACAAGAAGAACCCATCCTCCACTATTAGCCAAGCCAAGGCTCAATAAAGACAAGAAGAACCAAAGGACACACTAAAGAGCCAAGAGAGCTACAGTGAAAGTGCCAACAATCAAGAGATATAAATAAAATTCCCAAGAGGTTACTAGAATAGGAGTTGACTATAATTGTATGAATGGATCCATCATGTGACATAATTTGACATTCAAATCATACTTATGTAGACTGAGAAGCTACCCCTTGTTCTGAGTGTTGACACCATGCACCATGAATATTTTCCCTAGCTTTAAAGGATGGTATTCAATGGAGAGGTTGGAAAGGAGTGGAGCAAGTGGCAATTGAGGATAAACCAACATTTGCGAATTAAAAATGAGGAAACCGCCCTTTAAATCTTGTTAATTTAGTACTAGAGCTCCCCATGCCCATAATTAGAGAGTGTTAACTTCCATACAAAGCCGTGCAATTTTGCATGTTGGCTTGATTATTAATGGGGGAATGCATTGCCACATTACTGCCCTTAAATGCTTAGTGGGACAACAAAAATGTTCCTCCCAACTTGTTTCCATCAAACACCCCATTTGAGGATAGTTATATAATAATTATAATTAAAATTATTATATAGTAATAATTATAATAAGTATTATTATTACTATTACCATTACTATTATTATTATTTTTCAATGGAATCTAACTTTTCTATGCTTTCACCCCTTTATGGTCAAATTTTCAATTAAGTTTGCCTAAAATCTAGTAGGAATTTGTTCGAATTATAGGTTTGGGTTGTGTAGTTTGAATAATTAGAGTACCCTAAGGGTTTTTCAAGGTGTTGAATTTATTTATACAATTCAAAACCATAATTTAAACAACAAAATTTTACAATCTCACCAAGAATTGTATCCTTGGAATCTAATGGAAAAAGCCAAAATATAGAATAGTTAGACTATCCCTTTTTTTCCAAGGAAAAGATTGTTATTTCTACTCCAAATTAGAATGAAAAATTAGATTCTTTAAGTGTTTTGAGAAAATATAGAAAAAAGAGACTAATCATTATTACCAAAACCATTAATAGCTTAAGTATTTTCTACTCCAAAACCAAATCATTCATATATATGGGAAAAAACATTTTCCCATATCTAAACAAAACCCAAAAAAACATAATATATCTTAAAATTTACAAGAATTCAGCACCAAATATAATTACTTTTAGAAAAATATAAAAATAGAAATTAAACAAGAGAAATTGAAATACACATGGACCCATCTAGATATTTGTCCATGTCTAAGCTCCTTTATTCAACTTGCTTCCCATCATTGGATAATCCATCAACTTTAGTGCTTAACTATTCATACATAAAGGTAAATGAAATATTATCAAATAGAATAGAAACACCTAAATAAGACAAATTGAAACATACATGGACCCATCTAAAAAAACATCAATATCTTAAAATTTACAAGAATTCAGCACCAAATATAATTACTTTTAGAAAAAATATAAAAATAGAAATTAAACAAGAGAAATTGAAATACACATGGACCCATCTAGATATTTGTCCATGTCTAAGCTCCTTTATTCAGCTTCTTCCCATCCTTGGATAATCCATCAACTTTAGTGCTTAACTATTCATACATAAAGGTAAATGAAATATTCTCAAATAGAATAGAAACACCTAAGTAAGACAAATTGAAACATACATGGACCCATCTAACTATTCCTACATGTGTAAGGTCGTTGATTCAACTTGTTTCCCATCCTTACATAATCCATAAACATTAGTGCTTAGCTCTTTATATTGAAGGGTAAATGAGATATTCTCTAAAAGAATAGAAAACCACTTTAACTTAATGACAAAAGGAATTATAAGAATAGTTTGAATCTAAATATCACCTTTTATTCAGATTATGGTTAATCAAGTGTAATTGAAACTTGTAGTTGTGTAACATCTTTATACAAAACTAATGTAAGATGACAAATTGAAGCAACCAATTCGACTAAATTGCTAATACTAGGACATATGCACGCTTTAAATTAATGTAATGATTGTTAGATAAAATTATACTTCCAACACTACAAAAAATCAAGTGGACCTTGCTTGACCTCATGCACTAGATTTCTCAACAATTTTCCTATTTTCCTTGGACTCCTCTCCTTAATTTATGTTATAGAACTATAAAGTAAAGCATAAACATAAGAATGAATATGTGTATGGAAATATGGAACTAGATAATCTTAAAAAAATTGCACATTTCTTGATAACCAAATACTCAATATAACAAGGCAAGGAAGTGTCCTATGTTAGAAATATGTTGTCATTGATGGCAAAGGAAAAGAAGATGATTGCAAAGACACAAGTGGTTGCAAGAAAAATGTTCTAGGAACAAGATCAATTCAAGTATGGAAAAAGTAAAGATGTTCAATGGACAAAGAACTTGGAGCCATTTCTGGTACAACAAATCATCTAAAGTTCTATTGGCAACTACTCATATGGATAGAGCTCTAAAAGATATTTCCAGTGGTATATGGAAGTTTCCAAATGGCCTCTTGGATCATAAGTTATTTCCAGTCAAATATCAGGAGCCCCAAAGTCAAAGATTGCTCAGCTAAACTTGGTGTCAAATTGAAAATTGTGAAAATTTGGTGTTTTTCCAAAATTCAGTGGAACCCTTGGCAAAGTAGCTAACAGAGCGTGGGGAGAATGTGGCCAAACAAAACGAGAGTAGATTGGCATGTGGAGGAGCCCATAAACATGTCACCTTGGAAGGCAAGGACCTCGAAATAAATGGAGATTGTGCATGTTAGTTTTATCTAAGCTTGGAACCTCAGAAGCCCATGAATATTAGAAGAAACCCTTCGGTGATTTCTCCAAGATACACCTTGAGTTTTTGCTGAGATTTGCAGTAGGTAATAAAGGAAAGTAATAGAAGGAAGAGCAATAATTATTGAAGAATTCAATATAAAGGCTTGAGAACCCTCCTCCTTCTGTACTGGTGACAAGGAAACTTGAGAACACGGACCTATATAGATGAGACAGATGGCATGATTTGATTGGTCGAAGGAGACACGATGGAAATATGACATCAACATGACATGGCCCAATCAAAGCATGACATGTTGCATGAAGATTCAAAATTTTTGGGTGGCCAAGTGGGCAAAAAATGGGTGACACATGGCACCATTAAGAGAGTGACATGTGGCATCGTTATAGAGGTAGCAGTTAGCTGGAAGAAACAATTGGCATTGTCATGGCAAGAACACCTCACCTCAGAAGAAACAATCTTGGAAGTTGATCTGGATCTTGGGGGGAGGCCCCCGAAGATTTGAAAAATTGAAATGCCAGAAGAAAAAAAGTAGAATGCCCAATAAACAAAACCACGAATAATTTTTTTAATTAAAACAGATAATAACTATAAGGACTACATTGTGGTGGACAATATGTCCTTTTACAAAATGATACTTGTTACTTATAGTATTTTTCATTTACAATACCACGGGTCAATTCCATGGGTGGATGTCACAATACCACAGATTAATTCCATGGGTGAATAAATACCATGGGTGGATGTCACAATACCATGCGAAAATACCATGGGTGGATGTCACTTACAATACCATGGGTGGATGCCACTTACAATACCATGGGTAAATTCCTTGGGTGGATGAATACCATGGGTTGATGTCATTTTCCATTCAGATCATTCCTCCCTCCTTAAGAAGCAATGGTACCCATTACATGAAGTTACCTCCTGCAAGGAAATTGTTGAATATGAATAACCACCGAAAAGAAGGGTTTTATGTGGTTAACCCATAACCATGATGAATGAAGATCTGAGGATAGAGATACCCTATAATGCTTGTGACCAACTGTGATACTGACAATGTGCAGCCTAACAAATGGACTTCGATGAAGTGTGGGTTTGTGGATGACACATAACCATGATGAATGAAGATCTAAGGATAGAGATACCCTGTAATGCTTGTGACCAACTATGATACTGACCGTGTGCGGCCAAACAAATGGACTTCAATGATGTGTGGGTTTTTAAATGACCCACAACCATGACAAATGAAGATCTGAGGATATAGATACCCTGTAATGCTTGTGACCAGCGGTGATACTAACAGTGTGCAACCTAGCAAATGAACTTCAATGACAAGGATTTTGTGTGGTTGACCCATAATTGTGATGTTGGTTGTTGATGAAGTAGCAGGTGCCTACATAGCCTGGGGTGGGAGGGCACATCTCCAAATAACCCAAGTCGAATGTTGCTATGCTAAAACTGATGAATGTGAAGCGAGTGCCTACTAAAGTGGGGTGGGAGAGCATATCTCCAACGGGAACCCGCTCCAGAATTAAAATGGACATTACTCGGTCAATATAACTCATAATATTTATTATAACCCGTTTTTGGAAGCAGAAAGACCATTTTGCATCTTTCCATGTGTTGGAAATCCTTTTCTGGGCACTCTAGAATCTCAAATTCACGCTGCAATTTTTCCACCGTCACAAAAGTTTTGAAAAAATAATTGATTTTAAATTAGTGATATCTCCCACATCCGAACTCTGATTCGACCCATTTTTTTTTTGAAATTGGGTGATTTTTCAAGAGGAGCTCATATCTACAATCATTTTTCTAAAATTTTGCAAAAAAAAAAAATTCAAAAAATAATAGGAGATTCGTCGTCCATTAGTTGTCGTCAGAAGAAAAAATCTACAACATCGCTGATTTTAAATCAGCGATATCTCCCTCATCTAGACTCTGATTTGGCCGATTTGTTTTTTGAATTTTGGTATTTTTTCACAAGGAATCCTGATCTGTTATTTTTTTTTTGTAAATATTTCACCAAATGTTTCAAATCTGATCTACAAACGCATCGCCCAAAAAAAATTCCTGCAAAAAAAAAACCTTCTTCCTGCATGGCCCAAGAAAGTGCTATATGGAGGTCGCAGCGCATGCCTAAAGTTTGTTGAATATTGCTGCAAAAATTTGAAACTGAAATATGCATGAAACCCTTATTCCCATGGAATCGTAACCTGCTCTGATACCACTAATCCAGATCTTAGGGGTAGGCCCCTAAGATCTAAAAGATTAAAATGGATTTTGGGGGAGAGGCCCCGAAGATTTGAAAATTTGAAATGCTAGAAGAAAAAGAGTAGAATGCCCAATAAACAAAACCACAAAGAAAATTTTTCATTAAAATAGATAATAATTGTAAGGACTACATTGTGGTGGACAATATGTCCTTTTACAAAATGCGACTTCTTACTTATAGTATTTTTCAGTTACAATACCACTGGTCAATTCCATGGGTGAATGAATACCATGGGTGGATGTAACAATACCATGGGTCAATTCCATGGGTGAATGAATACCATGGGTGTATGTCACAATACCACGGGATAATTCCATGGGTGAATGAATACCATGGGTGGATGTCACAATACCACGAGATAATTCCATGGGTGAATGAATACCATGGGTGGATGTCACTTACAATACCATGGGTGGATGCCACTTAGAATACCATGGGTAAATTCCATGGGTGGATGAATACCATGGGTTGATGCCATTTTCCATTCGGGTCAAAAGTTTTTCCGAGAATGCACATACATAAAGGTCTGAGAATTAAAGATCAAGAGATTAGTTATGGGACACGATGGATTTGAGGTGACTAGACATATCATCTCAAAATTTTTGTGATTGGTCCAAGAAGACACTTAATCTTGAAAGAAACAACCCCATAAGAAACTATTTCGAAAGTTTTTTTCGAGAGTCTCCAACGGAAATTTCCGAGAAGATGAAAGCCGAGAGATGTGAATTTTGACTGTAGGTGATGAAAATAAGTTCCATTCTTAGAGGAAGTGGTGGACATGTCATTTTGGAAGAAATTTTATTGGTCCAAGTGTAAGTGGCGCAGTCCCGTAGGACACGAAACCCTGAAAGAAATAAGAACTTGGAGGAAATAATCTCGGAGCTAGTGCAAGGCATCACTGAGTTTTTGTTGAGAGAGTTTTTCCCAAGGAATAATATCTAGGAGCTAAAGTTCAAGAAACAACATGTGGTTCTATGATTATGTGAATATTGAGGGTGTGGAAAGAATTGAATGGTGAATAATCCCTTGGGGCTTAGAACAAAGGGACCCAGTTGAAGGTTATATGTGGTGATTTTATCAGAAAAGTGCTCGGGCCTATATTGAACGTTTAACATGAATGGGTTGGAAGCATGTGGAATTTGGCACTATATGCCATATTTGGTGGAAGACTAAAAGCTTAAAACATGCATGAATGGGTCAACAACATGTGGAATTTGGCAGTATATGCCATATTTGGTGGAAGACTAAAAGCTTAAAAATAGGAATGAACGAGATGGCGACGTTATTGGAAGAATGGAAAGATTTAGAGATAGATTTAGCAGTAATGGCTAAATTTGGAGTTAGCCAAATCTAGAAGAAACACTGCTAAAACATGTAAAATTCTAGAATGGAAAATTTGGACTGTTAAACTCAGTTTTCTTGCAGAGTCAAGGGAGAAGAGTTAGAATATTTATTGTGCAAATCAAGGGGACATTCCAGAAGTAGAAAAAAAAATTGAATGAGATCAAAACCTATAATAATTTAAATTCAGGTGCAAGATGACTAAATCTCAAAGAACTAAAAATATCAGTATTTTTTTTTTATAAGTAGAATCAATTATGTAATATGGCAGTTGAAAATAATTGTTCATGGATTGATGTTGTTGGTGTGTATAGTGGATTGATCAGTGATCAGAGATCATTGAAGGTGATATTATGGCGTTTGTGGTGAGTGATTGAAGAGAGATATTTATTTGTTTATGAACGAAGGAAATGACCTTCATGATTTGAGTTTGAAAATTGCATGGAGGATGAATCATTGAGGTCAGGCAAGTGGTAGCTCATAGATTAGGGGTTGTAGCTCCTTCCATTAATGGCTGGTAAACAATAAGGGGTCATATCTCCTTTCAGTAGAAACTAATAAATTATGGGTTGTAGTTCCTTTCAGTGTTAGCTGATCAATTAGGGAATAGTTTCTTCCTTTTGGTCACTGCGAGAGAACTTTTTAATAACAAGTATAAGCTTGCCTTTATCAAGTAATTGAAGAGAAGTTTGAAGAATTTATGTGTTCTATTTTGTGCTTCTTGTGTTTACTCTTGTGATTCTCATATGATTTGTTGCTAAAATATTTAATGGTGTCCTAGTAGCTTTAGTAGTGAAATATTTTATTTTAAATTCCCAAAATATTGATTCAACCCCCCTCTCACTATTGTCCTGATTTCTAACAATTGGTATCAGAGTGAAACTGGGTTACTTTAGATCAGTTTAACAACTGGAAGAAATATCAATGACCATGGAAAACTAGGAAGGATGATGCACCAATAGGGAACCTATGTTCAAAAGAACAAACTATGTGTTTTGGAAAGCCAAAATGAAAACTTCTATTCAATCACTTGGTGATGATGTATGGGATGTAGTGGAACAAGAATATCAAAAGCCTCCAACCTTTATTATTAGAGATTAGAAGATGGATTTTACATGCAATGCTAAAGCTATGAATGCCTTGCTTGTTGGCCTACCTGAATTAGAACTAGTTAAGGTCATGGATTGCTCTACTAAAAAATCTATATGGGACAAGATGAGATGCTACTATGAAGGTGACAAAAAGGTAAAACAAGCCAAACTTTAAGGTTTCAGAATGCAATTAGAGTCTTTGAAGATGCATGACAATGAATTTATTGCTAAATACTTTCTTCAAGCTGATGAGGTTGTGAACACCATAAGAGGTCTTGATGAGAAATTAGAAGAGCCTGTAGTGTTGGCATTATGATACAAGTGTTGTCCTTGATGGCAACTCACTCAGAGAAAGGTACAGGTGATGGCAACTTAATCAGAGGAAAGATCTTAGTGCAGTAAAGAATTGATGATCAGACTACAAGTATGAAGAGAAAATATATACACGCTGGTTCACTATATACCAAGTCACGTATACAAGCAGGTTCACTATATACCAAGTAGCGTATACGCAGGTTCACTATATACCAAGTCGCGTGTACATGCAGGTTGGCTTCAATAAAAGAGCGTGTATGTGGAAAACTTATCTTTGGTCCGTGGCGGTTATTCCTTGGAAGTTGTGCCTATGGTTTTGGACCATGGTGTCTCGACGGACGTGTTGATCCCTAGTTTTGAAGTTGATGGTATTGTGTTGCTATGGTTTTGGCCCGTGGTATTGTGAAGGGCCTAAGGCTATATAAGGAGAAGATCATTAGGCAAAGAGATATACAATGTGTGTCTGACGAAGTGAGAAGATCTGGTATTGTTGTTTATCTGTTCGGGACGCTTGGCATGGGTCGGATCTGACAGCGAAGGCATAAGTAATTATTTCTAGATCTGCACGCGGGTTGCCTTTGGAGAAAGCGCATATACACGCGGTTTTGGTACAGTGAAGTAGCGTATGCATAATAAGATTTGATATTTCAGGTTGTTGCTGATTCTGGTGGTTGTTGCAGAGTTCTGGGCTCTGGTTTGGGTTCTGTGTTCTTGATGACAGGGTTTCAATGATTCAGTATTGGATTGTTTAATGAATTATGATGCAAGTATAAGTTGATGATTGTATTGCGGTAATGTTTGTTTTGTACCCTTGGATCCAGTCTGAAAATTGATGAAATGTGGTCCCTGAAGGAAAGAAGGTTGTAGGGTCAGCACCTACGTACTAGTAAATGGATCGGCTAGTACAAGAGCTGAGGGGGTTGTAGCTCCCTTCCAGAAGTAGTTGGAAAATGAGAGAGGGTTGTAGCCCTCTGCAGGTTGTAGCCTGCGTACTGGTAAAGGACTGCACCAGTACATTGTAAAAGAAGTTTCTTATTAAAGAAGAAAGAGACGAATTGCAGCAGGTGGTTTTCACCCACATTGGGTTTCCACCTTATATCATGGTGTTCATGTGTGTGGCTCTTGTGTGATGTTTTGTTCTGTTATACTGCACCTGTTTACTGTTAATATGCTTAATAATGTTCTGATGCATTTACTGAAGATTAAGCTAACTGAATTATAAGATCTCTGGATATACGCTAGTTGCATTAGACACAGTAGCGTGTACACGCGGGTTCACTTAATTGAAGTAGCGTATATGTTTCTGAGTATGAAATTGGAAAGGTTTTACTGATCTGATAATACTGATTCACCCCCCCCCCCTCAGTATTATTTCCAACAATTGGTATCAGAGCGGGTCCTTCAGAGGAAGCTTGATCGCTTGAAGGAAAAGATCCATCAGAATGGCTAATCCAGAAAGAGAGGCACACATCAGGCCACCAGTCTTTGACGAGAACAATTTTACTCACTGGAAGATAAGAACCACTGCATATCTACAATCACTTGGAGCAGAAATTTGGGGAATCGTAGAAGGAGGATACAAATTCCCATTAGCAACTCCTACAGATCCAGCAGAGAAAAAGCAATATGAGCTCAATGCCAAAGCTGTTACTGTCCTATTGAGTAGTTTGACACAATCAGAATTTATGAAGATCATGCATTTCAAATCAGCTAAGGAAATATGGGACAAAATCGTCACAAGCTACGAAGGAGATGATCAGGTAAAAAGAGCAAAGCTTCAAACTCTCAGAATCCGGTATGAAACTCTTAAGATGCATAGTAATGAAAGCATAGCTAATTATTTCCTGCGTATGGATGAGATTGTGAATTGTATGAGGGATCTGGGTGAAGAATTTGAGGAAGTTGTCTTAGTTGAAAAGGTTTTGAGATCTTTGTCTGCTAAATTTGATTCTAAAGTATCTGCCATAGAAGAGAAGGAGAATGTGCAGAAAATCACCATGTCACAGCTTCACGGGATCTTAACTGCTTTTGAAATGCGACAAGAGGTACCACCAGAAGCCGCATTTGAAGTGTCAGAGGAAGAAGATGAGGTAAATTTTGTCAAGAATATTGAACGGGGAACTGGACGGTTCAAAGGTAAGCTACGTTTCAAATGTTTTCTATGTGGTAGAGTTGGTCACTATGCTGCTAGATGCCCTCATAACAAAGGAAAGGTATCTGAAGAAGATGGTAGAAGCTATTATACCCATATTAAAAGTTCATTCAATGATAGTGAAGATATTAGAAGTCTCATGGCACATGAAAAGAAGAATGCTTCATCCAATAATAGCGAAGATATTAAAAGTATCATGGCACATGAAAAGAAGAATGCAGAAACTGAAGAAGTTACCAAATTAAATGAACAATTGGAGACAGTAACCAGGGTAAGGGAGCAATTGCAGGATGTAGTAAAGGATCAGAGCATAACTATTCAAAGGCTTGAATCAAAGATCCTCTCTCTAAAAGAAGATCTTAAAAAATCAAGAGAACAGAACAGAGAAGCTCTTGAAGATCAAGAACATGAATTGATCAAACTAAAGCGACAAGTGGAAGAAGGAAGAAGAGCTGAAGAAGACCTAAGGAATCAGTATCTGAAAAAGGAAGAACAACATCAAGTTGAGGTAAATATCTTGAAAGGTAAACTAGAAGAAAAGGATAAGCTTTTATGATTTCAAGATAGTACTAAAGTCTTGGATGATATTCTTAATAGCCAAAGGTCTCCTGCTATCAAAACTGGTCTTGGTTTTCATGAATATGTTGAAGGTGAATCTAGTTCACAAGGTGAGGCAAGAAACTCTAAGGAGAAATCTGAAATGCTCAACAAAGAACAACCAAGGAAAGAAATTCCTCAAGGAAGATCCTTTACTCCTAACTATGGACGTGATAGACGATTATTTTCTCCACTGAATAATGTTGAATGTCATATATGTCATAATCTTGGACATGTTGCAGCCAGATGTAGAAGTAGAATGGTTCAAGACCATTACAAAAGATCATTGCATCCCAGGTATTTCAGAGGATATTGCTTTGCCTGCAATGCATATGGACATAAAGCAATTGATTGTGATAGAAGGAACATGAAATATGTAAGATGTTATACATGCAACAAATATGGACATAAAGCAAGGGAATGCAGGAGCAGATTTCAAAATTCAAAACAAGAGGACCATACATCATCACAGTTCCAGGAATTGAAGAAGACAGAGACAGAAAAGTGTGGCATAACTCAGTCAGCTGACATAACAGACACAGGGGAATCTGAAAGTGATGAATTTCAGTATTCCTTACATACGCTGATATAATGAAGACAAGTCGCGTATATACACGAGTTACAGGCTGCAAAGTCGCGTATATGAAGAAAGGGCAGTAGAACAGACCCAGGTTCAGTCATGGTTGGCTCAGGCTCAGGGGGAGCAGAACAGACTCAGGAAATGGTTGGCTCACACTCAGGGGGAGCATATACTTCAAATAATTCATTGTTGGCATTATGGTTAGAAGTTGCTGATGAAACTAAATGATACATCTTGTTGTTTGATCAAAGGAATAGTATTGCAGACTGATGCTTATGGTACAAATCTGAATGGCTGGTCTTAGAACCTGCATCTGCACAGGGGGGGCATGGATAGATTGGTACACTTTGGCATAAACAAAGGGGGAGCCAAATCAGAAACTTCAGCATGTACTCAGGGAGAGTATGGACAGCAGTATGGATAGCAGAAGGTATACCGAAGAAGAAAATATCTTGGTCCGCCCTTTGCCCTTGATGTCAAAGGGGGAGAGTGACTTGGTGTGGTGGTTGCCATCAAGTCCAAAGGGGGAGATTGTTGGCATTATGATACAAGTGTTGTCCTTGATGGCAACTCACTCAGAGAAAGGTACAGGTGATGGCAACTTAATCAGAGGACAGATCTTAGTGCAGTAAAGAATTGATGATCAGACTACAAGTATGAAGAGAAAATATATACACGCTGGTTCACTATATACCAAGTCGCGTATACAAGCAGGTTCACTATATACCAAGTCGCGTATACGCAGGTTCACTATATACCAAGTCGCGTGTACACGCAGGTTGGCTTCAGTAAAAGAGCGTGTATGTGGAAAACTTATCTTTGGTCCGTGGCGGTTATTCCTTGGAAGTTGTGCCTATGGTTTTGGACCATGGTGTCTCGACAGACGTGTTGATCCCTAGTTTTGAAGTTGATGGTATTGTGTTGCTATGGTTTTGGCCCATGGTATTGTGAAGGGCCTAAGGCTATATAAGGAGAAGATCATTAGGCAAAGAGATATGCAATGTGTGTCTGACGAAGTGAGAAGATCTGGTATATATACACGCTGGTTCACTATATACCAAGTCGCGTATACAAGCAGGTTCACTATATACCAAGTCGCGTATACGCAGGTTCACTATATACCAAGTCGCGTGTACACGCAAGTTGGCTTCAGTAAAAGAGCGTGTATGTGGAAAACTTATCTTTGGTCCGTGGCGGTTATTCCTTGGAAGTTGTGCCTATGGTTTTGGACCATGGTGTCTCGACGGACATGTTGATCCCTAGTTTTGAAGTTGATGGTATTGTGTTGCTATGGTTTTGGCCCGTGGTATTGTGAAGGGCCTAAGGCTATATAAGGAGAAGATCATTAGGCAAAGAGATATGCAATGTGTGTCTGACGAAGTGAGAAGATCTGGTATTGCTGTTTATCTGTTCGGGACGCTTGGCATGGGTCGGATCTGACAGCGAAGGCATAAGTAATTGTTTCTAGATCTGCACGCGGGTTGCCTTTGGAGAAAGCGCGTATACACGCGGTTTTGGTACAGTGAAGTAGTGTATGCATAATAAGATTTGATATTTCAGGTTGCTGCTGATTCTGGTGGTTGTTGCAGAGTTCTGGGCTCTGGTTTGGGTTCTGTGTTCTTGATGACAGGGTTTCAGTGATTCAGTATTGGGTTGTTTAATGAATTATGATGCAAGTATAAGTTGATGATTGTATTGCGGTAATGTTTGTTTTGTACTCTTGGATCTAGTCTGAAAATTGATGAAACGTGGTCCCTGAAGGAAAGAAGGTTGTAGGGTCAGCACCTACGTACTAGTAAATGGATCGGCTAGTACAAGAGCTGAGGGGGTTGTAGCTCCCTTCCAGAAGTAGTTGGAAAATGAGAGAGGGTGTAGCCCTCTGCAGGTTGTAGCCTGCGTACTGGTAAAGGACTGCACCAGTACACTGTGAAAGAAGTTTCTTATTAAAGAAGAAATAGACGAATTGCAGCAGGTGGTTTTCACCCACATTGGGTTTCCACCTTATATCATGGTGTTCATGTGTGTGGCTCTTGTGTGATGTTCTGTTCTGTTATACTGCACCTGTTTACTGTTAATATGCTTAATAATGTTCTGATGCATTTACTGAAGATTAAGCTAACTGAATTATAAGATCTCTGGATATACGCTAGTTGCATTAGATACAGTAGCGTGTACACGCGGGTTCACTTAATTGAAGTAGCGTATATGTTTCTGAGTATGAAATTGGAAAGGTTTTACTGATCTGATAATACTGATTCACCCCCCCCTCTCAGTATTATTTCCAACATGTAGTAATTCAAAAGGTGTTGATATATCTCCCTTAGAGATTTAATCCCAAGGTTTAAGCTATTGAGGAGATAACATATAATATTTCTCTCACTATGGATCAACTACTTGCTACTCTTACTACCTATGAGAGGATAATTTCTAATGACAAGGCAACACCAAAGGAGTTAGCTTTCAAAGAAAATAAAAAGCAAGAATCCCAAGGAAGAACATGGTGATTCATGCTGTAAATCAAATGAAGAGGAAGCTAAGTTTGTGATAAATATAAAGAGAGGCTCAGGAAAGTACAAAGGTAAGCTACCTTTTAAGTTCTTTAATTGTGGTAACGCTAGTCGCTATGCTTCCAAGTGTCTTGAAAAGAAGAAGAAAGAATATGACCCAAGAGACAGGTTCATGAAATTCAAAAGGAAAGAAAGAAGGGTAAAAAGAAAAGCTTCTACACCCAAGAGGCTAGCTCCTCTAAAAGTAAAGGCATCCAATCTTTCGATGAGGATAGAGATGATGAAATTCCAAATTAATTTATGCTTATGGCCATAGATAATATGGAAGTATAAGTCTTTGGTTCTAATGGAGATGAGGTTGAAGTTGAATTAGAGGGAGAGTTGTTCAGTGTTCTTGAAGAGATTCAAAGGCTAAGCAAGAAACATAAAACTCAAAAATAATTATTGATTAAGGACAAAGCTGAAGCCATTGAACCTCTACTCCTGCAAATTGAAGAAGGTAAGAAGAGATACGAAACTCTAAATTAGTAGCTCAGTGAGAAAAATCGATCACGTGAGAGGCTTGAAGGGGAAAATGTTTTACTAAGGAAATATCTTGAAAATGAAGAAACACAACTAAGCCTTAATAAAAAAGTTCGAAAAGGGACTGAAATTTTAAATGAGTTTCTTGAAGCATGGAGAGTCTCGAATAACATAACTAGTTTTGGATTTGATGTCGAGTCAGGCTTAACAACTAATATAACCAACCAATGAAGCCTAACAACCAATGAAGTTTCAATGCAAAAATTGAGAGAAAAAGGAAGCACACATCCCAATTTGCAGCAAAAGACCAATCAACAACAACAAAATAAGAGCAGAAATTCAAACAATAGTTCAAATCCCACATATCAAGGGAGGATCAATGTTGGAGAGGAAAATCTAATTTATCAGAAGTTAGACCAACAATATTTTAGAAATCAATTTTCTCACAGGTATGAAGGAATTTTTCCAGGTTATTGTTTTACAAGCACAAATTTAGGGCTCAAAACAATAGAAAATTGCAGGGTCAATCTATAATTTAGACAGTTTAGGCCACAAATAAGAATTTATCAGCCACGAAATCAATCTGTTAGGAAAAGGATGATCAGTCCCAAGTACAACAATCCATTCAATCCTTTGAATAATTTGATTTAATGTAATGTATGTCATAATTTTGGGCATAGAGTAGCTAATTGTAAATTTAGAAATAAAAGGTTGTATCCAGTTACTAAGAAAACAAGACAAGAACCCAAAGTATGGAAGGAAAATGAAATCACTGAGAATTGTAATATTGTGTTAAATGCTTATAATGAAGAAAGACATTAGTATGTTGACATTGGCTATTCTAGGTGTCAGGAGACAAAAGTAAGTTTTTGTCATGGAAACTAGTTGAGAAAGGCAACATGACCTTTGTAAATAATGCACCTAGTAAGATTGTTGGTAAGGAGTTGCCAACCTAACCAATGGCAAAGGTAAAGCCAAGAATGTGTTGTTTGTTGATAGGCTAAAGCATAATTTACTTAGTGTGTCTCAGATGTGTGATCAAGGCTATCGTGCCCTGTTCAAAGATAAAAATTGTCAAATCAAGTTTGCTTGCAATATAGAAATAGTAGCTAAAGATGTAAGAATAGATAGTAATGTTTATGTCCTAAAATCGAAGACAAATAGGTGTTGTTTATTGTAGATTGAAGAGAGATGGATGTGGCATAGAAAACTTGGACATATGAATTTTTATAAGATTGTTAGGTTGGGCAAGAAGAACACTATTAGAGATCTTTCAAAGCTTTCAAAGCCTGAAATACTATGTGCAATTCTTGTCAGCTTGGTAAGAAAGCTCGAGTACCATTCAAGTCCAAGGAGAAGTCATCAACTAGTCCATTGAAATTAGTACATATGGACTTATGTGGCCTTTCAAGAACTCAAACTCCCTCAGATAAATTGCATTTCATGCTAATAATTAATTATTTCAACACGATGATGTGGGTTTCATTTTTAAGAGAAAAACTAGAGGCCTTTGAAAAGTTGAAAGACTTTAAGACCATGGATGAAAATGAGACAAAATGTAATGATAATAGAGGTGAGTTTACTTCAAAGGAGTTTGATGATTTTTGGAAGAAACATGGCATCAAAAGAAATTTTACCATAACATAGACTCCACAACAGAATGGTGTAGCAGAGAGGGCCAATAGATTAGTTCAACAGTTAGCCAGAGCCATGATGGGAGAAAGAAATATTTAGTAAATATTTGGGGCTGAAGCCATTCATGTAGCAGTGGTGATTCTAAACAAGGCACACTTCAGACTAAACAATGATAAAACTCCCTACGAGCTTTGGTACGGTAGACTTGTGACAATCAAGCATTTCAAAGTGTCCCGAAGCACGTGTTGTATCAAAAGGAATGATGAAAATCTTAGTAAGTTCGATGCCAGAGATAATGAGGGTATTTTTCTTGTGTATTCTCAAAAAAATAAGGGCTATACATGCTACAATAAGAATACAAAGATGATAATTAATTGCATTGATGTCAAATTCGATGAGCACATTGAATTTGAAGAAAATCAGTCAACAAAGATCAATTCCAAAGATCCAGTCAACAATGATGAGAAGGTTGTTGAGCCACTTTTAGATGAAAAAAATAAACAATATCTTAGTCCTCAAACTAAGGATCGTATAAGGTATGTGCAAAAACACCACCCAACTGACCAGATCATTGATGATTTAAATTTAGGTGTGCAGACAAGAAGAAGACTATTAAATCTGCCTACTCAAGTGCATGTAGCTCTTGCATCTACGACAGAACCAAAGGATTTTTCTCAGGCTAGCCAAGATGATAATTGTTTAAAATCCATGCATGAAGAGTTTGATCATTTCGATAAAAATAAGACATGGGAGCTTGTTCCTAGATCAACAAACAAAAATGTTATTAGCATAAAGTGGGTCTTCAAAACAAATTGAATGAGCATGGTGAAGTGGTAAGAAACAAAGTAAGGTTGGTTTACAAAGGCTATGCACAAAGTGAAGGGTTAGACTTTAATGAAACCTTTGCTCCTATTGCTCGATTAGAGGAAATTAGAATGTTTTTGGAATTTGCTTGTTTCAAGATATTTCAGATATATCAGATGGATGTCAAATACACTTTCTTAAATGGATAATTACAAGAAGAAGTTTATATTGAGAAACCATATGGTTTTCAGCCACCAGATTAGCTTGATTATTTTTGCAAGCTGAAAAAGGCTTTGTATTGTCTCAAGTAAGGTCCACGAGCTTGGCATTCCAAGTTGGAAAGTTATTTGCTCAAGTGTGGTTTTAAATGAGGTGCAATTGATAGTAATTTATATGTGAAATCTAATGATGGAAAACTGTTAGTAGTGGTTGTCTATGTTGATGATATTATTTTTTTCCTGTGATTTAGATCAACTAACTTGCTAGTTTGCAACTGATATGGAAGTTGAATTTGAGATGTTTATTCTTGGATAACTTTCTTATTTCCTTAGTTTGCAGATTGCACAGTCTTCCAAAGGAATCTTTATCTCACAAAGCAAGTATCTCAAGGAAGTTTTGAAGAAATTTTGAATGGAGGAATGTTCTTGGTAAGCACTCCAATGGTTACAAGTTGTAAGCTCAACAAGAATGATGAATCACTAGAGGTGGATTAGACTTTATACAGATCCATTATTAGCATCCTCATGTATTTGACAACCTCAAGCCGAGACATTATGAAAACAATTGGTATTGTTGGAATATTTCAAGAAGCCCCTATAGAAAGCCATCTTCTAGCAACCAAGAGGATTTTCAGATATTTAAGAGACATAATGGACTATGGACTTTTATACTCTAGAGGTAAAGATTTTTCACTAACTTTTTTTATTGAAGCTGATGGGAAGGTGACGTAGATGATCGAGGAGCACTAATGATGGTTCTTTCTTTCTTGATGGCTTTCTTGTTTCATGGGATAACAAGAAGCAGGCTTCAATTTCTCTCTCTACTGCTGAAGCATAATACATAATAACAACTTCTTGTTGCACTCAACTCTTATAGATGAAACATACTTTACATGTACAAGTGTTCTATGATAAGCCTATCCCGATAATTTGTGATAATGCAAGTGCCATCAACATGTTCAAGAACCCTATTTTTCATTCAAAGACAAAGCATATTCCAATCAAGTGTCATTTCTTAAGAGATCAAGTTGTAAATCAGATTTTCAAGTTGGAGTATGTACCTACAAAAGAGCAGATATATGATATATTCATTCACCAAACCTCTCCCAAGAGATCAATTTGAGAATTTAAGGCCAAGATTGGGAGTAGTTCCTCTTTAATCTTGTTGTGGTGAAATCACAACACCCCCATTTTTAACTTATTACCTTCATACTGATAATGGGGACCTTTTACGTAAATTTTGGTTATATCGCCTTTTGTTACCTTCATTTGTTTAATTGTGTGACGTTTTTGCAAGATTTTCATTTTCTTTGGAATTCCCTTATCATTGTTTCATTGTGTTCAATTTTTTGCTAGCTTTCCGTCGTTCCTGTTTCATCTCATTTGGACTCACGGTTTGCAAACGACACTGATTCAAAGTTTCGGTGATTTTTATCACCTAGGCTAAAAATGCACAGAATGTATATTATTTTAATTTTTATAAATTAATTAGTTTTAAAATATAAATATTGTTTTTTCATATAAAATTTCAATTAATTATTCTTTTTCTTACAGTCCTACGTAACCACCGCAGCCGAGATTAGATAACAATTAATATTATATGTTCTTGGACCTCAAGAGTGCTAATTTGATTCACAATACTTATTATTAATATAATAACCATAATTTTTTTATATAATTAAAACTTATTAATAATTATAATTTATGAAAGAAGGATCCCACTCCATGTGACCGTCTTCTCCTCCCTCCTCTCCTTACTCCTCACCTCCTCCTCTCCTTACTCCTCACCTGCGCCCTCACTTCTTGTAACATTTTATTAAAACTCCCTGAGAACCTTATTCCTCCGAGCTCTGAGATCCTCCTCCTGAGACTCCGAGATCCCTCCTTATAACCCCCGTAAGCCCACCTTATGGCACCCCACATCCCTCCTTATGCCTCCACTTCTAATTTCTTCATGGCCCATTCAATGGTGCCAAAAAAACCACTTTAATTCATTTTAATATATTTAATTCATATTTTTTTAATAGATTTTAAATAAATTAATTGGTAATTTAATCGATATGTAATTAAGTTTATTAAATTAATTTGTATATATTTAATTAGTTTAATAACTGTATTATTATTTAATTTAATTATAAAGTTAATTTAAATTAGGTTTTTTAATTAAAAATATAAATTTTTGGTTTAGGTATGGATTTTACCAGAATTGTAACAGTTTTGAAATTTCAACTTTAGAAGCTCATAAATTGAGTTTTACTTGGCCAAGTGAGGTTCAGAATGACTCGTTAGAAAGATAATATCATGGAGAATATTTTTGAAGTGGTTTATGACCAGATTTGATCATTAACTATGCCTTAAAATTAACATAAAATTAAACTCTGAATTTGCAATCAAAACTAATTTTCTAAGTTTTTTTTTGCATTTTCATTTGCCCAAAATTTGTGTTGTTGCAAATCTATTTGATTTTGTTCTCTTTGCCCAACAATATCTTTCAAAGATCAATGAGAAATTCAAATTTATTTTATTTTATTTATTTAATTGGATTTTGGTTGGAGAGTTGGTTTTTCCCAATTTTGTTATTTTAATTTTAGTGTGCAATGTAATTTATTTAATTTAATTTTTGATTGGTTTGTAGCAGGAGATTGGTTGGAGAAGTTGAAACTGAGGCACTTTGGAGCAATGGAAAGAGACTAGCAAAGAGAAGATGGAGAATTTATAGTCTAATTAAGGATCTGGAAAACCACTCCCAACAATGCTCCATTTTGGAGATTCTTGTAATTATTAAATATCAGTTTTGAGAATGAGGAAGGAGTTCCTCTTATATGAAACTAGAGGATCTCAAGGAACTACTGTATAGGAGATTATAGCAGTAGGTGAGGGGAAAACTTCAGCTCTGAGGAATTAAGGGAAAATTCTGTGAATTTTCTTGCTGTGCATTTGAACTTTTGTAATGTACTGTGAATTGAATCATTGAGAGACAAAGCATTTTGAGCCCTGAAAGAGAAGATTGTTTTGCACTATTGTAAGCAATGTCTCCAAAGAACTGAAGCTGCTCATGGACTGCAAAATTTGTAATGAATTTCTTGTATGAGTTTAATAAATTTCCATTTCAATGCAGTCTTGTTTGAATTGTAAGTTAATCTTCTATTGCCATAATTTTTCTAATTGATTTTAATTTCCGTTCTAAATAGCGTATTTCATTCTGATATTGAGCACTATTATTGTATCAATTGTTTTATGCTATTGATTTTTTATAGGAGTTATCTTTGAAGAGTAGAACATAATTAGAATTAATACGAATTCATTGAAATAGGAATGATCTGAGCAATAACTATTTATTATTTAAAGAAATTCCCATTTTGTTTTATATTTCATTAATTAAATGAGCTACTTCTTTAATTAATGAAAATTATATAATGAATTCAATCATTATATAAACTATCCTCTTCCCTTGATTAGTTAGTTCATTTGCTCTTGAATTGAGATAAGACTATCATTTTCCAACTCGAGAGAGGATTAGGCTTTTTGTTTGCATCTTAGAATAGATTTTGTTTTAGATTAAAGCTTGCATTTTAAAAGTCCCCTTACGTTGGGGAAACCTTAGTGTGGCTTGGGTGAACCCTTAAGTCAGCATAAGGATTTTCTTACTTTATTGTGCACAACAAGAGGGAATATATGATTGATCTTTTTCTGTGGTGAGTAATAGATAAATCAAAAGCTAATAGGGAGAGAGAAGCGTTAATTGGACCCAATTGAACCAGTTGGAGCCATATACAAATAGATAGGAGTCTGATTTTGGACTCTAACTGGGTGGCCTTCCCTGATGTTGATGCGGTCATTTTTGGCAATCAACAAATCCCTCCACCAGCTCTTCCTGAAGAGGAAGAAAGGAAACCAACAAACACTCATCATATTAGATTAAAGTTGTTAGGACCACTGGATCAGCAAGACATGGGGAGATTGTTGACATGGTTGCACATTATATTCTTTTCCATTGATGTCAAAGGGGGGGAGATAACACCACAAAAGGAGAAGTGCAATATATTAGAAGTATACAAGAATAGAAGTGCATCATATGGGAAGAAACATCCACATGAGGAGAAGAAGGAGAGTATGAGAAGAAATAAAAGCACACTTTGCAAATATTCTTGTGTTTTAGTGGTGTTTCCATATCTTTGTTTCTTATGGTGTTTGCATTAATGCCAAAGGGGGAGAATGTTAGAAATATGTTGATGAAAAAGACAAAGAAGATGATTGCAAAGACACAACTGGTTTCTAGTAGAATGGTTTTGGAACAAGGTTAACTCGAGTATGACGAAGGAAAATATGGTCAAGGAACAAAGATTTAGAGCCATTTCTAGGATATTAAATCATCTTAAGTTTTGTTGGAAACTACTTAGATGGATATAGTTTTGAAAGAGATTTCCAGTGGTATATGGAAATCTGTAAATAACCTCCTAGATAAGAAGTTATTCTCTGTCAAAGATCAGGAGCCTCAAAGTCAAAGGTTTCTCAACAAAACTTGGTGTTAAATCCAAAATGGCGAAAATTTGGTGTTTTGCAAAAATTCGGTGGTATCCTTAGCAAAGCAGCTAACAAAGTGTCGAGAGAATGTGGTCAGGAAGCACAACAATATAAAAAGAGTTGATTGGCTGACGAAGGATCCCACAAACATGTCACCTCGGAAGGTTCAACCAATCTGAATAATACAAAAGTCTATGGAATACAAGATACAATGATAATATCTCTACCGACTCTATGTCGTATCTCGTCATGACGGTCCTTCTCTCTCGTTCTTCTCTCTGGCTGCCCCTTAATCCTTTAAAGGAAAACACATAGAGTATCTAGGAGATCTTCCACCTATCAATGATGCATTTCGCTTCTGCTATAATGAACACATATGCTCTCCTAAGCTGGCCAATACTTGATCTCCAATATACCTTCTAGTAGCCTCTTTCATTCATCAAAGAGCTACACATTAGGCTCCAAAATTTACCCAATCACGTAACAATCAACATCCTTCTTGTATGCTACTCTAGGGCTACTTTGGGCTATCAATACGTTTCCCTCCAACAAACTAATGAAGCCCAATCCAATCATTGCAATTTCTGCTCCTAGTTGAGGTCTCCAACTACCCAAGTCAACCTCAAACATGGAACTCATAGGCTTCTCATAATATACCATCCAATCTAGTCAATGCTTGACCCAACACTTAGCAACAATGAAGAAGATACATACCTCGAAGAATATTGTTCAACACTCCAAAAATATGATCAGTAGAAGAATATCAGATGCAATTGTGCCCTAACCAATGATCAAATTTCTACATTGTTGAACAAAAAGCTTCGAGGTATGTATATTCTTTATTGTTGCTAAGTGTTTGGTCAAGCATTGACCAAATTGGATGGTATATTATGACCAACCTATGAGTGCCATGTGTTGAGGTTAACTTGGGTAGTTAGAGATCTCACCTAGGAGTAGAAATTGTAGTGATTGGATTGGGCATCATTAGTTTGTTGGATGGCAAGATGTTGATAGACCAAAGTACCCCTAGAGAAGCATACAAGAAGGACATTGATTATTGCATGATTGGGTGAAGTTTGGAGCCTACTGTGTAGCTCTTTGATGGACAAAAGAGGTTATTAGAAGGAAGATTGGAGCTTAGTGGTGAGCCCCAGTATTGCAGAAATAATGCTACAACTCCTGGAACTCCCTTCTTTTAATTTATCAACCCGGTAGTTCGTAACAAACTTGAAAGCGACGGTGCTGTATGCACAAGTACTAGCTCTTGCCACAGCTGTCACTTGGTTAGCTGGCACAAGTCTGCTAGGAGCTTAAGCCAACTTCTATGAGCTCTTAGAAGAAGCTTTTTAACTGATGGATGAAAGCTAACTCAAAGAAGGCTAATCTACTCGCAGAAAGAAATTGGAAAGCTGAAAGGAAATGTAAACCCTAGCAAACCCTAATTTTACCAGCGAGCCCTAATGATGCAAGAAAGAGGATGCAAGCTACTGAAAGAGATGCCATTGAGTTCTAGGAAGGTAAAATGCATGTGTCTAAGCTACTTCTACATTAACATCTGAAAAAAAAAAAAAAAAAAAAACAACAACAACAACAACAACAACAACAACAACAACAACAACAAAAAAAAAAAAAAACAAAAAAACAAAACAAAACAAAAAAAAGAAAACAAAAAAAAAGAAAACAAAAAAAAAAAAACAAAAAAAAAAAACAAAAACAAAAACATCTTTTTGTATTTTTGAATAAGTTGTTAGAATTACCATGCATGCGATTTAACTGTTTTCTACTGTGCAGAGGTGGATTGGCGAGAGGAAATGCTTGGAGGAGGTCGAGAAGGTTCAAAGAGGGCCTAAGGGGTCCCTAACACCCTTCCAGAGAGTTTCACATATTTTGGCTACCAAGAAACCTCATTCATGAGCTTCTACAAGAAGTCTGCAGGGGTTCTACAGGATGTTCTGGAATTTCTACAGGATGTTCTGTAATTTTCTACAGGATGTTTTGAAAAGTGGATTTTGGAGGGTTGATGGAGGAAAAATAGTGGGAAAGTGGAAATGGAGGTTGGATAATGATGTTAAGGGGTTTAGGACCTGGCGCATGAGGCTAAGGAGCGATTGGATTTGGTTCAAGGATGGAGGAAGCGATGATGCACAAGAATGTAGAAATTAGGGCAAGGTGGGAAAAGTATGGAAAATGAGGGTAGGAATCATGGATTAAGGGTTGGAGCAGATTATCTGATGGAGGAAAGGTAGATAGAGAGATAATACAGGTGATATGCACACAATTTTCTAAGACTGACCAAACAAAGACTATGCAAACCCACGATCTAGCTAACTTGACCTAAATAACAGCAAGGAAAATGAACAGCAGTTTATTTGCAACGAAATAATGTGAAATGCTATGCAAACTAAGCAATCAAGACTTTGAACATGTAATCAACTTCTGTAAATAAAAATCGAACACCAATGATTGCATGGCGAACCAAAGACTGTGTTTTTGTTGGCAGCAAGGTCACCTTGATCCCAGCTCCTGATCCCACTGAGGGAGAGGTGAAATCAGAGGTGCTTGATGGCATTTTTCTGAAGCTCTTCCCTGTTAATAACCTATCAACTCAATCTGAACATAAAAAGCCTTTCTAATCATCAAAAGCAATCTAAATAACAAAGCAAGATTTAAATCTAAATAGCAGATTTTATTCTAAGAATGCAGCAAGACACATGAAAGTAAACAAAGGAGGTACTGGGCACTTGATATGGCCCAACCCCAAGAGCTACAGCCTCCAAAGAGAGATTTAGAGCTGGTGCAAAGCTAGATTCATCTTTATTGAGCAAGAAAAGAAGAGTTACATCAAAAACTGTCCACAAGGGAAAGCTTGAAAATGTGTTGAAATGCAAAGCTAATCTACTGACTAAAATCGAACTACAAACTAGCTAACTTCTGCCTACAAAGTGACTAACTGAAATGAGGCCCTAAGCCCTCTTATTTATACAAATTGAGGACCCCAACAGCCCTCCTAAACTTTAGGAACTCGGCTGCCAAGACTTGTAGTTAACAACACTTTTACTAGCACTTGCTCGGCTGCCCTTGTGATAATCGATTTGGTGGCCCTTGAACTCCAAGTTGATGGTGGAGAATTTGAGGTAAGGGCCCATAAATGAAGGGGAAACCTTCCTAAAAATCCTCTCCCTTGTTCTCCCACGAATTTGGCTGCCAAGTGCTCATTAAAACCTTTGATTTTGTCTCAAAATTGACTAAAAATCTGCACAAAGCACCCATTAGACTTGTTGGCATAATGACTAACCCAATTCACTCTATTAGCATAAATATAATCAAAAACATGCAATAAACTAATGAGAATGGTGGATTAAGTCGAATTAGGAGGTTGAACTAGCCCATATAATTATCCATTTTTGGGGCTTATCACTTGGGTATTGGCCAACCTAGAAGAGCAGATTGGATCAGGCCATGTTCACTGTAGCAAAACTGACTTGCAACATTGATAGCTGGTATCCCTCCTGGAGACTTTATGTGTTGACCTTTGAAGGACTAAGGGGCAGCTAAAGAGAAGAATGGGAGTGAAGGACCGACAAGATGAGATACTACATAAAGACTGCAATGAGATTGTCATTGTATCCTGCATTCCATAGATTGTTGTATTACTCATATTGGTTTAATATAACAAAGATTGGGTTGTACATTATTGTACAATATTTTGTTAAAAATTGTCTATACTTGTGCATGTGTGATTTACTGCTTTATATTTTTCTGTTGTGCAAAGTAGTTATGTTGAGATTCTTGGTTTGGTAGCGTCAAAGATTCTAAGATTCTAAACTAGACCCAACATCGTGAAAATTCAACATGGTATCAGAGCATAGCGTGTCTGAACTACTTTGGAAGTCATTGAATCAGAGTGTGCACAGTGAAAGTACAACTTAAGAGGCAGTTGGTTACATTGTAGGTGAAGGTCTCACTACAATGTCGAAGTTGCAAGCTGGTTTTTGTTATGAGGCGACATTGGAGGGGTTGTCCAACTATAGTCCATGGAAGGAAATGATCAAGTTGGTCTATAGGTCAACAAGATCTAGGAGTTTGTAGAGAAAGAAATAAAGAAGTCAAATGACCCAAAGGAGATGGAAGTGTATGAGAATTTTGATACGAGGATGAGATTGATCATCTTAGATGGTGTGAAGGATCCCTAAAACCTCATTTGTCCGAAAAGAACGCTGCACATGAGATGTGGATGGCTCTTCAGAATTTATTCCAGAATAGGAATGAGAACCAGGTATTGGTATTGGAGGATAAGTTGAAGTCCACCAAGATGATACAGGGTGAAGGAGTGAAGGAGTGACTTCATATATAACGAGATTGTCTCGGGTCAGAGATGAGCTTACTGTTGTCGGTGTGATTATTTCAGATTCTGATATGGTGAGGATTGCTTTGAAAGGGTTCACCGAGGAATGAAAGCCCTTCATAAGGGGGATCGTTGCTAGAGAGAAGTTTCCATACTTGAATTAGCTATGGGATGACTTCATTCAAGAAGATTTGCGAGACAAGGATATTCATATGAAGAAGAGGTTTGTAGATGATGACATGGCACTTGCAGCACGAATGAAGGGTAAGCAGAAGAAGAACTTGAGTAAAGTCAAGTTTTCAATTGTGGTGAGATGATTCATTTTTTGTCGAGATGTCTGATGAAGAAGAAGGGATATGCCAAGAAGAAGAAAGGGAAGAAGGTCGTTGGTGTTTCCACTTCCACTGAGATAGATGCTCTCACTAGGAGGTTCGAGGAGGAAGACTTTTCTATGATATGTCATTTATTGTAGGGTACTATCGATGAGGATGGATGGTACGTGGACAATGGTGCGTCGAAACATATGACATGGTCACAGGAGGCTTTTAAGACTCTTATTGAATGGGGCTCAAATTTTCACATGGTGTTGGGTGACAAGAGTCAGAAGGAGATTCGAGGATCGAGAGTTGTGCCATTTAGAATGGAGACAGGATGAATGATGCAGGTCCAGGATGTGTTGTTTGTACCAGGACTCATATATAACATGATGTCTGTCTCAATGATCAAGAAGAAGGGGTAGGAGGTCTTGTTGCGAAATGGGAAGGCAAGACTCAGACCTAGAGGCTCTAGCTCTATAGGTATTATAATCGGAGTTAGAGAGCATGGTCTATATAGGCTAACGGGCAAGCCTATGGATCATGGGAAGAAGAAATAGGTGGAGCAAGTGCAAGTTCCAGAGAAGAAGGTGCAGAATTTAGAGGGGTAGGTACAGGTTCCAAAGAAGAAGGTCCAGGCTCCAGAGGCTCAAAGGGAGTCGAGTTCTGGCGGGAGCTTGCAGATTCAGAGGGAAATTTTGCAGCGCAAGAAGAGTGTGTGGTCAGTAGGGGGCAAGGTTGCTTCCACATCTGCCAAGAAGGAATCGTTGATGGACTGGAAAATGATGTAGGAGAACAAGAATAAGAAGGATGCTTCTAGTGACAACGACACTTTTGAGAGGGCGTTATTCATGGTTTAGGGATTGTTGTAGTGGTGAGTGCCAAGATTTGGGCGAGTGTTGCAAGTAGTGATGATGATGATGAGTTAATTCCTATTATTGGAAGTACCTCCCTCACTAAGAGGGAGTGTTGATTTTTCAATAGCTTGGGAGGTACTCCAAGTGCTAGGGTTTATGGTATGGAGGGTGGAGCACCACAAGAGTCACTTGTGGGCTTGGAACCCAAGGTTGGGGTTTCACACCCATCGTGTTCTAGGCCAAAACCATGGACAAATTTCGACATGTGATGGTGAGGATGATAGCTCTCATTGGGATGAATCTGATGCAACCAAAATAATCCAATTCTGAGTTGTAGAAATGGAGTTATGAATTTTTGAAGTTTAGAAGTGGGTTTTCACTATAAGAATTAGGGTTGGCTTAATGATAATTAGCCATGTGTCAGCTTGTCAAACCCTATGATGACATTTGAGGAAGCCCTTTTATTTGATATAAATACAAGGTGAGTTAGAATCATTTGAGGCATCCAAAGTGCAACACAAAGCAAGAGAAAAGTTCAATGAAGAAGAAGGAGATCTCTGTTTTAGGGCCGCAGATAAGGGAGCTACTTTAGCAAAGAGAAAGGGAGTTGTTTGGTTTTTCTTGTGACTATTTTGAAGGGCGTGGAAATCTATTGTTAGGCCCAGTTTATAAGGAGAGGTTGGTATTGTTTTCAAGTGGTAATTCATCTCTAAATAGGCCAAAATGTTGACTTCCCTATGATGATAAGGTTGTAGGCCTGTAGTGGCGAGTTTGAGGGTCAAACAATCCTAAAAAGGAGATGTAGGAGCCCACTCACACAACAAAGTATCTAGCCTCGTGGAGGAGAAGAAGCTGCAATTTTATGAGGCCAAATTGAAAACAAATGATGGAACAATATGTTGCAGTTGTGCCCTAACGAGTGATAATATTGTTGCAGTGTTGAACAATAATCTTCGAAGTATGTATCTTTTTCATTGTTGCTAAGTGTTGGGTCAAGAATTGACTAGATTGGATGGTATATTATGAGCATCCTGTGAGTGCCATGTGTTGATGTTGACTTAGGCAGTTGGATACCTCAACTAGGAGCAAAGCATGTAGTGATTGGATCAAGAATCATTGGTTTGTTGAAGGAAAACGTGTTGATAGCCCAAAGTATCCCTAAAGCATCATACAAGAAGGATGTTAATTGTTGCGTTATTTAATGAAGTTTGGAGCCTAATGTGTAGCTCTTTGATGAATGAAAGAGGCTACTAGAAGGCATATTGGAGCTCAGGTATTGGCCAGCCTAAAAGAGTAGATTGGATCAGCCCGTGTTCATTGTAATAGAAGTGACTTGCAACATTGATAGGTGGTAGCCCTCTTGGAGACGCTATGTGTTGTCCTTTGAAGGACTAAGGGGCAACTAGAGATCAAAACGAGAGCGAAGGACTAACAGGATGAGGTATGACATAGAGACTACAACGAGATTGTAATTGTATCTTGTATTCCATAGACTATTGTATTATTCAGATTGGTTTAATATAATGAAGTTTGGGTTGTACACTATTGTACAATACTTTGTTAAAAATTGTCTATACTTGTGCATGTGTGATTTACTGCTTTATAGTTTCCACTGTACAAAGTAGTTCTATTGAGATTCTTGGTTTGGTAGCGTAAGAGATTCTAAGATTCAAAACTAGACCCAAGATTGTGGAAATTCAAAATTATGGCTACTTCTTGTCTCTCTTCCTGGTTGCAAATGGGAAAATGGAGAATGATGATTGAACTCAATGTGGAGAAATCATGGGTAATAAGAACATAGTGATGACGATGATAATGATCATGAGTAGAAAGTGAGGGAAAAAACTCACTATTTAAATTAAAATGATAAGATGGATCTAGATCTAGTCAAACAATAAAATAGTATTACACCAAATCAACATATAACCGTTATGAGTATTTTGTTATTTTAAGAGAGGAAAAGATCTATGAAATGTTCAATAATATTGATTTAGTGAACTAACTCAAAAAATAATGATTAATTGAGTTAATTAAGATAAATGGTTGAAGCAATTAACAAATAAAATGATTTATTAATTACTTTAAGGAGATATGGTCAAGGTGAGTTAGAAATAATTACTAAATAGTGATTTAACAATTATTTTATAGGAGAAATGTGTAAATATTAAGGAATAATAAATAAAGAATGGTTTATTTGATTATTCCTAGTCAAAATGGGGAAGTTAAAAGATTAAGGAATAATAAATAAATAATGATTTGTTTAATTATTCCTATGGATAGGTGAAAATAATTTTAATTATTTTCACAAATGGGTAGATATTAAAACAACATGAATTAATTAGTTAAATTTTTGGGTTATTTTCAAGTGGGTAAATAGAAATAATTTAGGAAAACCGTTCTCTAAATTATTTCCTAAGGTTAAAGTGGGTTTTTATGTGTAAAATCCATCCTACATAGTGTATTTAGATCATCCTAGTGGAAAATGGCTAGGTGATCACCTTTTAGGCGATAACAATTTGAGTTTTAAAATTGTATGAAAGATGAATCATTGAGGTGAAGCAAGTGGTAACTTACAGATCAAGGGTTGTAGTTCCTTCTAGTAGTGGCCGGTAAACAATTAGGGATTGGAGCTCCTTTTAGTAGCAGCTGACAAATTAGGTGTTGTAGCTCCTTTCAGTGGTAGTTGATAAATTAGGGAGTAGTGGCTTTCGTCTGGTTGCAGCTAGAGAAATTTTCATCCAAATAACTTTGTAATAGCAAGTAGAAGCTTTCCTTTGTGAAATAATTGAAGAGAAGCTTGAATAATTTATGTGTTTTATTTTGTGCGTCTTTTGTTTACTCTTGTGATGCTCATATGATTTGTTGTTGAAATATTTATTGGCGTCCTGGTAGGTTTACTAGTGAAATAATTTTTTTAAAATTGCCACAATACTGATTCACCCCCCTCTCAGTATAGTCTTGGTTTCTAATATCTTGAAAATTTTATGCCGATTTGTTTCAAGGGAACTCCTAAGATTTTTCTCAATAGAATACTTATTTAAGACATTTGGTCAGCTAGTTATTTTCTCAACACCCTTCCAAATTTATTGAGAAAGAGGACAAGTAAACACTAAGTGAGAAATTATTTCTTCTTCCTCCCCACTAAGAATAAATGATCTTAGGCCCTTTTTCCCCCTTAGAACCCTATTCATGAGTGTCATCCACAAAAATGTCTTAGTCTTAGTTTTAGAAGCCTTAACTTCCATACTTATTTCCACCACCAAACAACCTTGCATGCACCCCCTAAAAGTAATGTCATATACCCTAAGTGAGCAATATAAGAACTTATAGCAATGTTATTAGTCCAAGAAAATGTGTTCAAATCTCCCTTCAATATGATATGTCTTTCTTAACTTTTCCAGAAACCAATTCCACCTCTTTTCCCATTCACCTTCAGTTTCCAAGGACTATACAAATTTCCATCCTTGTTTCCATATGTTTGTATAAGTTGGAATTGGTATTTAAGTGAATGTATAATTCCATTATCTAGAGAATATGACCTTAAAGTTAAATTTATAAGGATTAAGCCATCAACAATAATTGATTCCATCCCCACTCTCACCTTTTCCCCATGCCCAATATTCCTAGCTAGATGATTCCCTACAATATGGAAGGTTGGAACCATAACTATCCACTAATTTGAGACATTTTGGATTCTATTTCTTGAACCTTTTATCTTAATCTTGTTGATGAGTGAGATATGAATTTTGGTGGAATGTCATCAATGAAGGGAGGAAACCCAATCCTGAGCCCCAATTAAATTCATTTCCGTTGGTGTGGTGACCTTTGATTGGCATATGGGATAAATTAACATTTAGAGGGTGAATAATAATAATTTTTTTTTTGTAAATTATTGATTTACTGTTAGTGGTATTCCTTGTTATTATTCAATTTGGTTCTTAAGTTGATTGATGAAGGATAGAGGAAATTTATTTTTGGATTTTTTTCACTTAAATATAAGCCAAGAACAAGATGATTGAGGACCTACCAAATTATCGACTGAGCAACAATTGTAACATAGAGAAAAATTATTAATTAATAAATCTTACAAAATCCTGGACATTCATATAAATATATGCTGAAATGTAAGACTTAAGAAATGTAATGTTAGAAAATTATATATTACGGAGCAATGGAACACGTAAAATATTGCAGAAATATAAACACAGAAAACGCACAAAACAAGAGAGACACAGATATACGTGGTTCACCCAGTTTGGGCTACGTCCACCCCGAACAGCTAGTCCTTCCTTTCTATTATCCAGCAAAATGAAGAGACACAACCTACAACAAATCCGCTGTAATATCCTTTGTTTTCTCTCACAGTCTCACCTCTCTGTTTCTCGCTCACAGAATACACATCTATCACACAGCCTCAAATACAATACCCTCATACAAAGAGAGGGGTTGCCTTCTAGGGCAAAAAACCCTAAACTAAACATAAGTTCTACCGTCAAATCATCCGCCTAATGAACGGCCCAGATTGACTAGAAATTACTATACTTTTACAAGGCAATTTTACAGTTGTTTTTAGCTTCGGGGGCGCTACCCCCGAAACCCCCTGCCAGGGGGGGCTCCCAAAGGTCGCAGCCGCCCCCCCTTGGACCCCCCTTGCAGTGAATATTTTACGGGCGGCGTTGCCGCCCCCATTTCGAACTGGGGTCCTATGTGGCGATACCTTTGAATATAGAAGATAATCAGGCTCCACACCCAACATGTAATGCACATAATTTACCAGACAGAGATGATACATATATCTCCTGAGAGAGAAAATTGTATTAATCAATAAAATTGAGGCATTCTTTTACAAAATATTGTAGAGCATGGCCTTCTAAAGAGGAATTCAGTCTTTACAATTTTCTCCCCTTTTCTCCTCCTCTCTCTCTCTTTTGTTTTACAGAACTTCTTTCTCATGTTGTATCAATCAAGTGGATGTATAGCTGGATAATAATTCTAGAGTCCCTAACTTTCATTATTTTAAAACCTATGTGGTTGCATCCCACATTTTCGTAGCCAAATCAATGGTTATGGTTGCCATCACTTTAGCTTCCTCGTGTTTTAGTATCCAAATGTTTATCAATGACTTGTATTTCCTCTTCTACTCCATTCTTAGCCTGGGAAATGAATTGGGAGCATCCCTGTGTTCCTTTTCCCACTAGAGGATATAATCGAGAGATTCACTAAATCTCTTATAGGCTAAACCTTCAGTATCCATTTCGTATAATATCTACTCAAGCTATGTGAATAATTCCTAAAAAAATTTATAATTTATCTATAAAATATATATGTTCATTTGGAAGTTATTATTTACTATGATTACTTGGGCCTTCAATACTTGAATGCCAATTTGGCTCTTACATTTCTGGTTGATCCATGCATTTATCTCCTGTTTATGGTCTTTCTTAAGTTTCTTTAGCTCATTAAGAGGATCTTCTTCATGGACTGAGCTTTGAGGGACTTAGATAAAGCTATGTGTTGCATTTCTAATCCTTCCTACTTTTTGGCTTCTAAAAGTTTCTTCTAGTCCTTTAACCATTATTATAGTAACCTTACTATCTGATTCAATTATTTTGAATCTACAAATATATTTTGATTAGTGGCCTTGTTAGTTGATTCAAGGGTTCCTAGGACTGAGGTTGTATCAACGACAACCTGCTAGTTGCTTATGATAGTCCAGATAATCCTCTATTCTGGGCATTCTAAAACAACGACTTCTTCTCCACTTGTCCCAATTTTTCTACTTCGATATGCTTCAAATGATCACCTTTATTGAATTTTGGCAATAGTAGTCACCTAAGTCGATGACTTCATCGTTAATATGCCCGGGTGATTGGGACGAGGTGTATCAAATGTCTACTTAGTTATCAGAGGGATTGAAGAGATTTGACTTTTCAAGATAATATGACCCTATAACGAAGTAATTGTCAGGACATGCAACTCTGGAACTTCTTGTTGCTGGGAAGAATCTAGAGAATGTTGTGTATCCTTCCCCTTGCTATTGCCTTTTTCCAGTACACATTTCTCTACCTGTGATTCATCGTTATCGATGGTGATTTAATTAATGGTTGAGGTTCCATTCTAGGACGACTTTTATTGTTGTTGTCCCATTTCTGCCTTAAGTATTTTTCTTTCAAGAGATTCATCCTTGAGCTACCTTTCTTTATATTTTACTTCTTGAAGCACTTCTCTCAGAGAGACTTTGCTCCTTTTGTATTTCTCTTTGTTCTGCTTCTAGAAGTTAAATGTCTCACAGGTGTTCTTGTCTTCACAATTGAATTCCTAGCTCTTCTCCTTCATATGTGTGGGACTTTTGAAATATTGAATCATTAGGGTCAAATTCATTCTCATATAGATAATCAAGCCTCACATATATACATTGTTCTTTTACCAGGTCATGGGGATCATGTTTTTTGAAAGTTCGTGTAAGAAGCTCTGATTCTTTGATGTTGAAGACTTCTTTAATGGCCCAAGGGAATTTTTTCAAGGTGTAGCAACCTATTCTTAGTGGAAACTGTTATCACTTTGTAATTTTCCCAACTACGGGAGGAAAACCAGGGAGGTAACCTTGAAAACCACTTTAGACTTGGAATATAGCCCTTCCAAGTTAGAGAGGGATCTCTCTTGGGATGGATCAATCAAGGACTGATTGTCTATCAATGAGCACAAAGGATAGATATTTAGCAGAGTGAGGGGCTAAGAGTGTGGAAGGTTCCAACAAGATTCCATTGGGCATGGAGTCACAAGGGGATATCAACTCAAAGGTATTCAAAACTAGTTGATGAACAATTTATCTCAAAGGCAAGATAGATAGCTATTTACTAGACATATAACCTTTAAAGCATGAATAGTTGAAAAAGGAAACAGATAAACTAAAACAAAGCATCAATAAGTTGAATTATGTGATAATTTAAGACAAAAAGGGGTGAATATTTGAAATCAGGAGGTATAAAGCATCATATGGAGATGAATTCCAAACCTTATTTACTCTTTCAAATATAGAAGACATACATCAATGATAAACAGAGAAGGAAATACAAAACATTGAGAGACTGACTGTAATAGCCAAACACATGAATCTCCGAGAAAACAAAACAAGTATTTTTGTCTGAAAAAACTTTTATTAATATCCCACAAAGAGTACAATATGCGCAGGATTTATTAGGGTCCAACCCTTTTTTCTTCTTTCAACATAAGTTTTATAGAAAAATTACAACATACTCAAATCCATAATTTCTGAGAAGTTTTAATTACAAAATATCTCAAAATATCAAAAGATTATCAAGATCCAAAAATAATGGATCTCAAACCTCTTCATACATATTTAGATTACTAAATAAAATAACCAAAGAGATAATATCTGACCCCAAGTCGAACTGATGAGGTGGTTATCCACCTGATTGGTTGTTTTTGCTAAAAATAGAAAAGATTAATTCTGTCGAATTCCTGAAAAATTAGGTCCAAATATGCCTTCATCTACCAAAATGTGATAGATGTGTAAAAATCGAAATTAATTTTTGTAAATGAGCCCATTATAGAGAAAAACCTCTTTCATATTTATAAAATTCATTTTGAGCCTCTCAAAAACTGTGCCCAAATTTGATGGCTAAAACAGGAAATTATTTAATATTTAAATATGAAAAAATGGGCTACAAATATTCCTTCGAATCTTCCAAACCATGAAACCTATGTAAAAAATGAGAGAGATTATTTTAAATGGTTCGATTCCTGACAAAAAAATCTTTTGGTTTTCAAAAATTCATTTCTAGTTGTTCGGAAAGTCCGCTTGAAGATAGTCACTGAAACAGGAAAAACAGAGTGTCAAACAGAGTGCTTGTTGGGGCCTTCGTTTTGATTTTAAAAATATTTTGATTATTTTGGCTTGGCAAAGGAAGAAGAGGAAATGGGTGGTGGAAACAACGGTTAGGTTGCGGGGAGGACAGCTGGACAATGAAGCAGGAATAGCCAGTTGCGGAGGGGTTGTGGCAAAGTGGCAGTAGAAGACAGAGGCAATTGAGTTGGCAGGGAGGAGTGGCAGCCGAGGGAAAGAACAACTGAGCAGGAACTCAGCAGGGGAAATATAAAAGGAGAAGGCCCGTAAGGAAGAGGGGTTGGTTGTTGTTGTTGGCATTGTGGATGGGGTAGTTGGTTGCGGTAGGACATAACCAGAATGTGGGGACATGGCCGAGCAGGACCCCTGGGTTAAAGAACGAGCTTGTAAGTCTGTAATCGGGTATTCTTTGTAATCATTTGTGGAGAATGTTGATATGTCATGTAACAGTCTACTGGTGAATTAATATGAAGTAAAGTCCAGACTGGTTTCTTAGCACGATGCGTATGGTTGTTTATGATGTGGTGACCCATTTAAAATTTTAAATATCCTGTAAGATTCATGCACGTAGTAGTTTCTTAGTATTGGATGGTATGATGTTATCTCAATTATGTATGTGATGTTGTTCATGTATTATCAGTTGATGCATCCTTGATTCCATGATGATCCCTTCTTAGGTTTGGTCATGACTCGCCTCGGGTGAGACTCCTTACCCCTTGGGTAAGGTGAAAATGTCAGTGTTGTCCTAGACTGCAACGATCCATTGTTGGCTCTCCACGCTTGAACCTAGGGTCTTCTCCCCTGATGACTCTTTTGTGCCAACAAATGGTACCATTTCCAGGACTAGGAGTTACAAGAACTGGTTCAGAACATGGTGTCGAGGATATTCAAGAAAGAGATTAAGGATTGGTGGGATCACAGAATAGACCAGTTTATAGCAGAGCAAGCTATCCAAAGGAATCAAAAGATTGGTAAGGTGAGTGAAGAGATTTTATATGCCGAGGGTGCCAATGACCAATATGAGATATTCAGGTGCAAGTTCCCAAAATACTTGTATAATTGGCTAAAAAGGTTCAAAGTGCAGAATCGGTCAGGGGGACCAATATCAGCTCGCCGCAACTTGACTTCCTCAGATCTCATTACACTTCAATAGTTAGACAACGATCTGACCAGAGCAGTTGATTTTTGGGTAAATACTATGGTGCAAGGGTATATAGTCAAGTTTGCCGCTGAAATCTATCAATCCTTCTCAAAGGCAGAAGTGATCTTTGGATCTGGATTAAGAGGAAGGTTGATGAGGGAAGTGTCGTTGTGGATTAAAATGTTTATGGTATAAGAAGGACTACTTCACTCACCTACCGTGGAAATGGTAGCATAAAACACCAGTACTGGGGGAAGGACCTAAGGGGAGAATGATACCAGTTGGGGAATAGAGATGTTGCTGAAGTAATTGATGTAGAAGGGTTGCAGAGAGCTAGAGATGTTAGAGCACAAAGGAGAGCGTTGTTAGCTAAAAGTGGCAAGCGAGAGTGGTTCAGGCTTTGAACAAGAGAAAGATGGGACCCCACCAAGTAGGAGTGGTGTTGGGAAAACCCCAAGAGGAAGGGGAAGAGAAAGAGGATGCAGAACAAAGTAAAATTGGCAACAAGTGGGATAGGAGCCAGGATGATGTAGAGGATCCTTCCTTACAGGTTGCGAGAGGGATAGTGCAAGAACAAACGCAGAGTAGGCACGAAGAGGAAAGAGAAGAGGACATGGGTAGTGTCATGAGAAGATTATTTGCCGAAGGAGAAGCATCCACTAGGAGTCAGCAGCAGTACCCCCAAGGTACAGGTAGTATTCCTCCCGACCTTCCCCTGGTACCCTAATCTAATCCAAAGAAACTTGTTATTAAATTAGCCAAGGAAATACAGGTACACAATGTGCGCGAGAAATATAACGTTAGTTTTAATATTGGAAATAACAAAGGAACGAGTGGTATTAGTAATTTGGGATTGCAAGGATCTCAATAGCCAAGGAACAAGGGGTTCGTGTTACTAGCTCAAACCCAAGTAATCATGGCAAGATATTTTACCAAATATCCAGAGTTTTCGGGGAGGGGAAACGAAGACGTGGAACAACATTGGTATCTATGTAAAGCTATTTGGATAGCACAACAGACTCCAGACAATGTCAAAATAGTTGAGTTCCAGACAACACTGAGGGAGAGAGCTCTGCGTTAGTTTATAAAATGGGTGGAACAAAACCATAATCCCACGATAGATGACATCAAGAGGGGATTCGTACAGGAATTCAAAGTACCTCAAACAGACCAACAAGGGCTATCAGAGCTATGTGAAATCAAGTAGAGGGAGGGTGAAACTATTGGGAACTCATGCAAAGGTTTAAGGATGCCATTGCTAAGTTGAGTTACACTCTGGACCCGAAACACCAGCGAGATTGGTTCATCAAATCACTCCTGCCCCTCACAAGAATGCCACTGACGCAACAAAAGATCGGGACTCTCTAATTTATTTAATTTATAATTTTAATTAAATGATATTATTATTTTGTTTATTTTAATTAAATATAATTTGTAAATTAAAATTAAAATTTTCTTTTAATTAACGAGTATCATATATATATATATATATATATATATATATATATAAGGGTCGTATACTTATCAAATACCTAACTTGATATAGTCATTATATTCCGGTGAGATAGGAATTTATTTCGACAACCAATTCATTACCCTATTTAGACATTTCCTTGTATTAGCTAGTATATATATAGTGTGATACATGCGGGCCCATGCATACGTAGCTATCATATGGATGCCCCGTATGTATGCTAATATTCATATTCTATTTGTAATTGTAGGTGGGCCATTACAAATCATATATACTTATACACATTTGCTTCAACCAGCAAATAACCATATTGTCTATGGAGCTTTATAAACAACTCAATACAATATTTATAATAATATACACATATACAGATTTTCTCAACCAACAAATAAAAGGATATGATGCCTATATCAATCAACAATGGAATCCAGAGGCTCACAACTCTACCCTCAAACGTTGTACCGGGATTCACCTCCTTCCCAGGAAGTCCATAATCCACTGTCAAAGTCAAAGTTGCATCCAATGTTCAGCGTTACAATCCTGCTTGTCCTCTCACTGAACAATTATCGTCTCATTGTTCCAGGGCACACTCCCAATGTGCATATGATTCCATCTGGAAATGCTAATGACCAAAAAAAATCCATCCCCGACCTTCCCTTCTTAGTTAAACATTCCCTCGAGCAATCTGTTCACCCTCTTCTGTGTAGTCACACACCTTCTGATTTCCACTGGCACCCCCATTCTGGGAAGTCCATCCCTTGGCAAGGTCTCCTCGCATTGGAAGGTCCAGAAACCAAGTCATATCCCTACCTCAAACAATTATACCAGTCATAACATGATCATGGAAATCAATGGACTCTATTGGGTACCAGTGTCCCATAATGGCCTTGCTCCTGAATGCTTTACTAGGATATTGTTGCGTGTTCAAATTTGTTTTGTTGTTGTTGCTAATGCTTGCTATCAGTTTTGACCACCTTACCCGGGCATTTCCCATGCTTTCATGTACCATGCACATAACTTCCATTATATTTAAAATAAATTGAAATAAATTCACATCATACCTCATTGGTAGCTCGTCAATAAGGTACACTTGCAATCTTGTTTACTTCCTGTCACAACAAGTCAAACTAGCATATTTGATCAAATCATCATGTATAAACATATCACATCAGGTTAGCTCAAAACACAACCATCATAGATCAAAATCATAAATCACATGTAACCATCATAAACCAGAATCATAGATCACATGTAATCATCATAGACCAGAATCATAAATCACATGCATAATAAAACTGAAATAAAATATTGATACTTATCCTTTAATCAATCCTTAGCTTCTACCTTTGTCTTTATTCTATATGCACACTGGATCAGTTGCCACACTCAACAAACACCCAGTTCCTTCTCTTCAACCTTGTACACATACAGATAGTGTAAATCAGACACATATAAACACACACGACATATAACGCCATGCAATACATGCACCTACACCTGACATACAACACATGCACCTACACCTAGTGTACAACACAACACAATACATACTCCTACATCTGGTGTACACCATAACACAATGCATACACCTACACTTGGTGTACAACAAAATACATATACGTACACAGAGTACAACACAATGAATACACATGTCATGATACCACGACTACGCAATGCACATACATAGTACCACATGCTTGCAACACAACATGTATGACATGCACACAATACCACATGTGCATATGTACAACATGTATACAGTACCACCTCTACACATCACCACCTACACAACATGTGCACATCATCGCATGTACACGACACCACCTACATAACGCGTACATAGAGTCACATGTACGTTGCACCACCTGTAAAACATGTACACAATACCATATGTACATAGTACCACATGCACGACATGTACACGAAACCAAATGTACACAACATCACATGCATGACATGTACACAAAACCCCCTGCACACAACACCACATGTACACAACACCACATGCACACAACATATGTACAATCATGCACACAACACCATATGTACATAGTGCCACTTGTAGAACATGAACACAACACCATATGTACATAGCACTGCATATACAACATGTACATAGCATCATATGTACACAACAATGCATATCCAACATGCACACAACACCATATGCACACAACGCTACATATCCATCATGTGCACAATACAATATATACACAACAGTGCATATCCAACATGTACATAACACCATCTATAGCCAACACTACATATGAAATATGCACACAACACCATAGGTACAATCACTGAATATAAAATATGCACAACATATAGATAAAAATAACACTGCACATCCAAGACCACACTATCTCTACCAAGCGATTTTTCTTCTAGTGTCTCTCCACCATCCTTGCTTATCCTAACATATTGTGGATCACGTTGTTTTTATTTCACTGATGTATCTCTCAGCATTATTCTATCCATAACATAAACATAGACATAGTATAATCACATAATATCAATTCACATCCACATGATACTGACCTCAGATATCTTTCAGGCTACTCTTCCCACTTGAATCCTCAAGAACCAGGAATATCTTTTTTCCATTCACCCGCATAAGAAATAATTCCTCCACAAGAACGATTCCTGATGACCTTGTCAGAAAATGGTTTGCATACATACATACATGCATACATACATACATATACATCAACATAAAATAATTATGATCCTGTCAGACAATAACATACATACATACATATAGACATGCATATATATAAACATTAGCATAAACATGATCACAACATAATTACTAAATAGAATAAGGTCAAAGTTAAGAGAACTCCCTTTATCCATGCGTAACATGCGCAACATTGAGAACAACCGTTCCCAACATAGCCAAGGAATCAGATGCCTCACATCCATTCACTTTACCTTTCCTATTAGCTTTCTCATGATTGTATTGCCACCATCCATTTACACTAATGGACCCAATCGACTTAGCCGACTGTCATACTCATACCTTTAGCTACCCTTACACATGCACCAACTTCATCCGAGTCTTTCATTACCTGTTAGGTTCCACACAGCTCTCCTAGAGTTCCATCAACTTTCTTCTTTCCCAACCAAGTCCCAAGACTCAAAACATAAATGGCAAGGCAAGAAACAAACAAGAAGAAAACCATGAAAATCAATAACAATATGACACGGAAAACAAAGTGTCAAGGCCTTGCACCAGATATAGCAAGGATGCAATCAAGCACAACCAAATCACAAATACCGAAAGCACAAAACTAGCAACAGACACCATGACTCCATCCCCATGGTTCCTAGTTCCTCCAAGTAAAAGCTCAACTCGAGCCTTCTTTAAGATTTCATGGCAATCTCTTTTTCCATGCAATCCCTAGCATCATACTGCCATAAACACATAATTTTCAGTGCATAAGTAACCATACAACCATACTAGTTACTTTACCTTGTCATACTAATGCCAAGCATGCTACCTTGCAACTGCTCACACATGTCAACCACATGTTCCAAATATCAAGACAATTGTATCTATCAATTTGAAATCAACCTTTACTAAGACTAAAAATCATGTAATAATCCATAGTCAACTCATAGTCATTAGACATAATGCTACAACTGTCATCCATTACACTCAAGTACATGTCATCTATCTTAACACATATGTGTGAGTAAAACCATCTTAAAACAAGATCATTTCTTGATGCAATATTATACACACATACTCATATCATGCGATTAATAAAAAAATTCAATAACAGATATACAACATAATAGACACCAACACTAAAACACCAAATAGACTACATAATCAAACATTCAAACAAACTATAAATGCAACATGTTGAATAAATCAACTAGACAACATAAGCAAGCTCATACCTTAATATATCTCAGGGGAGGCTATCTTGTCTACACAATCAATCTAGTTAGCACAATATAACTTCATAACACATCAGCTCAATAAGATCATGATATCCATAACAATAACTAACTAACATGTTCGCATCATAAACTCATAAACATTTGTCGTTCATGCATAACAATCACATATGTATGATCAATCTAGATTAGTACAACACAATGTCACAAATAAGTCGACTCATACCTGAATGTCATAACCCTAACCATCTTCATAGGAAAATCGAATTTAACATGATACATATAACATCAAGATATTAATGCTATAACCCTATTCATCAAGTTAACTAACATATAACAATAATAAGTTAACATATAACATGCTCATCAACAACGTATAACATAATCATCGATCTAACTACAAGTTAACATATAATGTATTCATCAACGACATATAACATAATCATCAATTTAACTAACATAAAACAACAACAACAATGCATACAACCATAGGTTATTATCATTCATGACTATCTGACACATGTGTATATGACTACACTAGTAAACTAGCGTTTATCATATATGTAACCATAATAATAATAGAATGACAAACATATAAGTAACCCTAATGCTTACAAAAACCATGAATCACATACCTTCATTCCAAACATACAAACTTGTATGACGATTTGCTCTTACCCCAAAGTCTAGTGCTGCAACCTCGCTCTAATAGCTTGCATTTCCTGCTATACCTCATTCAACACATCACCTTCATAACATACCAACAACATCGTGATGACTTGAAATGCCTACAATGACCTCATGCATGGTAACCATGCCCATAATAATGCATGCATAACAACATATAGACACTAACACGCATAAAAAATGCATATGCAACTTACATACATTCATGACTAACGCATCCCAACAACATCATCATCAACTTCCACATGGAAACACAATTGTAACAATGACCACTACCATGCATACATAACAAGTACATACACAATCTACATGCATGCATGGAATACACATTCTGCCCATCCATTCTAAGGGTTTAACCATGCTCTGATACCACTCTCTAATATCAAATATAACCCAAAGATAGCACAACCCGCTATTATACCACTCTATGGTATCAAGTATCACACAAGGAGAACGAAAACCAGAAACGACCCAAAGAGAAAGTAACTCGCTCTGATACCACTTTGTAACACCCTCCTCCCACACCTACCCAAGTAACCATCCAACCGAGGTAAACATGTGACGAGAAGTTACTGTGATATGATTCAACTCCCTATGTGTCAGTTAAGGAAGTGGAACCAGCAAAACACATCACACATGCCTTCCACATTAGAAATATAACTCCCAGGAGCCATCCCAACCACTCAGGTAACTAGCCCCTGAGACCAACTATAGTTTTAGTGCATCAAACCCCTGGACACTCCCTTGATATAGACAAGGGTGCATCTGGGAAGCTCCAGAAGCTCCCATAGCAAGGGCAAGGGAGCTTCTAGGGACTTTTTCCCCCAGTGATGTGCCTGTGACGCCGGGATTTGGGCCACTTCTCAAGCCCAAAGCCAAGGTCAATTCCCAGAACTCAATGACACTTGTAGAAATGAAAGATAACAGCGAAATAATGACACAAATGTAATTACTTGAAAAGGACTTGACTAGACCCATACTAGCCATGACAGGAATTTTGTCAAACATGTCACAAAGATGAAAGCTACACATCTTGACAACAAAATTGAGCATAGGGGTCTCATACTTATCTAAAAATCTCCAAGAAGCTTTGATGCCTCGACACATTAGCTGCAATTTCATCTATTAGGCCATAGATACCTTATTCATTCATTTACAAGTAAAAACATGATGTGAGCCGAACAACATCTCAGTCATAAAACTCATTCATAACAAAAATATAAACATCAAAGATGCTAAGCATAGAAAATCAATTTAATCCACATATAAATAAGAATATTTACCCATCAATACCATAGGATATAGATTTTATTTCCACAAGAAAAATGCAACCAAGTCTGGGACTTCCACATACCACCCAAGCATAGACATGGCTAAGCCAAATTTCTCTTCAGCTAGTCACCCCTATGCCATATTCCAAGCATGAATGTGGGATCTCATGGAACAATCCATCAAAACCAAACGAGGTCTTCCAGAGGCCATACCACCTCAACCCATCAAACATTGATTCCACCTCACAGTCAGACATCACAAACCATCACCAGATTGGTCTCTACCCAAGCCTTCCAAGTCTCTAGATCGTTTCTTCCAACCAAGGCTTCCAGGACTAGTAACTCAATCCGGAGTTGTCGACGAGCTTCCAGAGCATTTTTCCAACCAGAGCTTCCAGGACTAGTAACTCAACCCACCAAGGGATTCTAGAGATTTTTTCCAACCAAGGCTTTTAGGGCTAGTAACTCAACCCAAGTTGTTACAGGGCTTCCAGATCGTTTTCTTCCAGGAACTAGTAACTCAACCCAAGCTAAAGGAAACATGAGAACCAAAAAAAAAAACAAAGAAATGAACCGACAACACCATGGATATTATGGAAATGGAAAGGCTAGGTAAATCCACTATCAATCCAGGCAATCCTCCATGCCAATGACAGATCATGACCAATAAACTATATGCATATGCCCTGGATGTCAAAACTAGTGAGGAAAACATACACACAACTCGGTACCTGCAATCAAAACTCATTGTAGCTTTTGATCTCGATGTCCTCTTGCACTTCCCTGATTTTCATTTTCCTTCTTGCTCCAACCATCCAAGTATGCCACACTCTCCAAGAGTGCTCCAAGAAAACTCGAAGTTTCCAAGACTATAAGAGAGAGAATAGAATGAGAGCTCCAAAACTAAACTGATAAAATCTACCAACTGACCAAGCTTGCCCACTGATCCTCATAAGCCTTTTATCAATGAGACCTCTATTTTCTTCAATTTCCATTACTTTCCTTCATTTTCCTCCTCACATGTAACACGTGACCTTTCACCTTCCTTTTCTCCTAATTTCCATTATTTTCATAAATAAATGTGCCAAAATTTCCATTTTTCCTTTCCAAAGCTTTGTTGTTGCATTTTCCAATTTCCTTAGCCATAATAAACCAATGAACACCCACACTATGATGTCTTTCCCAACATTCAACATGGAATACGTTTCCCATGACCTTGGTCTTATTTTTTCCTTTATTACTTTTACATGGAAATTTGACCAGGGTCGTTATAGTTCTTAATCGTCACCTTGTTAAATTGCATATAATCAATACATAACTTGAGAGTACCAACCTTATTATTTACAAACAAAACTAGTGAACCCCAAGGCAATACACTTGGCCTAATGTATCCCTTGTCAAGCATTTCCTTCAACTGCAACTTCAATTCCGCTAACTTTGGAGTGCTTGTCCTATACGGTGTCTTTGATGTTGGCGCTGCCCCTGGAACCAACTCAGAAGGAAACTCCACATCAGAGTGAGGTGGAAACTTTGAAATCTCTATTGCAAACACATCTTGAAACTTCTGCAAAACTGGGTACCTCTTTAAGACTTTTGCATCCTCAACATCCTTACCTTCATCACTGGAAATATGCATTATAAACAATATTCACCCTTTCATGCGACTACGCTTTGCCTGCATAGTTGTAACCATTATGATTGATGTTTCTTTCTTCTTACCTTGAAAGATTATGTGTTCTCCATTGTCATCCAAGCACTCAATATCCTTTTCATAACAATCCAATTTAGTCCTATGAAGATACAACAAATTCATGCCCAAAATCAGATTGTATGATCCCAACAAAAGTACATTCATATGCGCTAATGTAGGCATACCATTCGACTCAAATGCACAAGATCTTACCCAATGATGAACTCTTTCCTTAGTACCTGTAGCCAACTTCACTAACCAAGACTCTGCATGCACTTCTTTTCTCAAACTACACTTATCCACCAAGTCACGATTAACATAACTATAATTAAATCCAGTTTCAATCAAAATAGAAACAACTTGATCACAAAGCTTACCATCCATCTCAATAATAAATGCTTGGTGATCCACCTAACTTATATCCAATGCCACATAAATATGAGGAATTCTCTACCCAACATCCCCAACTATTTGTGCCTCCTGAGCACTTTAGATCTGAGGCCTACCACCCTGATACGATGGAAAATCCTTCATGAGATGCTCCTTTCCACATATTCAACATTGCAACTATCTCCTACCATCACCTCTATCCTGTTTCTCTCCATGTTGCAACCTATGTACCTTTTCTACTGCATTAAACTTCCTGTAAGAAACATTCTCTTTCTCACCTCCATCTTGAGGTCTTGTTCACTTTGGTGGCCATTTACCTCTTTCCCTTTCCAACCTTTCTTAGACTCAGTCATAAAATTCGATTTCTTATAATAGTTCCTCAAACTCCCAATGACTTCTTCTAGCAATCGAGGTTCATCATACTCAATATAACCCTTAAATACTAATGGTAATCCACCGACAAATCTCTTAACTTTAGCTTTCTCATACTTAAGATAAGTCACATACCTCAATAACTCCAGGAACTTTTTTTTGCATTCCATATTTGTCATTGATCCCATCTTCAACTCATGGAACTCCTTGGGCTTACTATCATAATACCTCTCTAACAATTACTTCTTCCTAAAAAGTCTCTTGATTTCATTCCAACTCAAATCCTTTGTCCTAATGTCTCTGACCCGCTTCACATCTTCCCACTAGATGTCTGATTTCCCTTTAAGACTGAAAATAACTATTATGGTCTTCATGTTCTATGTATAGTCATGAAACTCGAAGAGCTTCTTCATTCTGATAAACCATGCCTCTGCATCTTCTAGTTTCTTCAAATCTCCATCAAATGTAGGTGGATTGGCTTTCTTGAATTCATATGGAAAATATCCCCTGTCACTCCTCATGTAAGGATGATAGTGATGATGACCATGATACATGTCATAACTAGAACTAGAATAGAACCCATATCCATTTCCTCTCCTATTAGGTGTATCCAAGAACCTACCATCTTTGACCGTGTCATCCCTGTCCAACATGTGTCTGCCAAGAGACCTGCTACCACATGCTCCAATAGTCTCGTCCTCCTACCGCATGCTCTAATAGTCCCATCCTCCTATCCATAACTAATTTGTGTTTGTCCCTGACTCTGCCAGTCTAACAAACTCTGAAGGATAACTTCATTAACCCCTACTTGTTTTTCCTGTGACTAAATGACCTTATCATTACCTACTTTGAAACTTCTTATTTCTACCTTTAAACTTCTCAAGGTGTCTACTATGTCCAAAGAATACTCATCCCTTGGCTGCTCATCTGAATTGTAAGGAGAGTCTCGTGAACTATAATCCACCATTTTTATAGTCATATTTGATCCTATTATTCTTGCAAACATACCTAGTCAGATTAACCAAATACAAACATAATCAACACACCTCAATGAAGTTGAGGGGAGGTTATCTCATTTGCAAAATCTATCCCAATTAGCACGATACAAGTATATACATAATTATATCAATATATTGACTTCACGCATGATAATAGAAACTGCAGACCATGACCTCATGCATGAGAACCATTAACCTGATAATGTATGCATAACAACCACATAGACACTGACATGCATGCATAACAAACACATTTTGTCCATCTAGTCCAAGTATTGAACCATGCTCTGATACCACATGGTAACACCTCCCTCCCACATTTACCCACTTTCACTAATTTGTAGGGGTAAACATGAGACAAAGAGCTACTTTGACATGACCCAACCTCCTATATCCACTTAAGGAATTGAAACCGAATAATGACCACAAACTGACCACTTGACACCTCTTATAGGAGCTATATGTCACACAGGGGTTGAACAACCAGCCTAGGTGTCCAAACCCTGAGCTAGACCTCCTTTTCTCAGCCCTGGGCTCTCTACCTCTCCCACAACAAGTCTTACATGTGGTTGGAAGCCTCCAACCACTCCCACAAGCCTGCATCCCAGTGGTTGCAATCCAAAAATTTCCGTTTAGAGCATGCGGTCCCAGAATCTCAACCTAAATTCCAAGTCAGCCTCCAGACCACTACCCAAAACTTAATGAAACTTTCCTAAATGATAAATGACATCAAGAAAAATAAATTCATGCAAATTTTCTTCAAATACTTGACCTAACCTAGCCTAACCATGACAACCATTTCGCCAGACACATTGTCAACATGTAATCTACAGGTCATGAATGCATATTTGAACATAGGGGTATGATACTTATCTGAGAATCATTAAGAAGGTCTAATTCCCTCTCACAATAGCTAAAATAACATCTATTAGGTCATTCATTCAGTAACCATTCATTTACCAATCAAAACATGATAAAAGTCGTAACTAGAATATGTCATGAAACCATGATTATAACCAACATATAACCATAATAATAACAATGATAGAAAAACTATCAAATCCACATAATAAAAAGTATAAATAATCATGAAATATAAGAGGAAAAGAGATCTTATTAACATATGCAAAATCAAACCAAGTCAAAGACTTCCACGTACCACCTAACCATAGATTGGGCTGAACCAAATCTTTCTTTCATCCAATCACCCCCATGCCCTATTCCAAGAATGAATGTGGGACTCACAAAAAAATGACCAGGGCTTCTCAAGCTTTACTACAATCCTTCTAAAACCAGTCAAGGGACTCTTAGGCCCTAAACAAGCACCTACACAACTAGGCTTTACCGCAATCCCGCCAAAACCGGTAAAGAGATCACTAGGTCCAAAATAAGAACATATGCTACCAAGATTTACCACAATACTGCCAAAAACTATTAAGGGATCACTAGGCCCTAAAAAATCATGGATGCCTCTAGATTTCTTCACCAATACCTTGAGTAATTTCCACGTCTCCACCCTCAGGCTTTACCACAATTTTGCCAAAACTAGTCAAGGGATTCCTAGGCCCTTGGGAAATTTTCCTAAGAACACCTCACCTAGTTCCAAAACCATCCGACAATTTAAATATCAACCAAATGAAAGAACCCCATCACACCATGCCTATCCGTAAATGACAAGGCAAGGCTAAAACCACTATCACACCAGGAAAAAACCCATGTCAATGACAACAAGAGAACCAAATCTAGACATGCATGTACCATGCATTCATAAACAAACTGGAAAATAACACATGCAACTTGTTACCAGCAAGTATTCCTACTAAAGTTTCTTGATCCTTGCTTTCCTTTTTTTTCTTTTCATGCCTTTCTCCAATGCTAGAGTGCTCCAAGAATGCCCTAAGTGTGCAAGAGTATGAGAGAGAGATAATAAGAGAGAGCACCAAGCTAAAACTGACAAAAGGTTAAACTAACAAAAGTTGTGAATTGATCCTCAGAAGCCTTTTATCATTGAGGCCTCTATTTTCTTCAATTTCCTCTAATTTTCCTTCACATGCAAACTTGTGACCTTTCACCTTCCTTTTCTCCTATTTTCCTTTATTTTCGTAAATAAAATGCCAAATATTGCCTCTTTTCCTGTCAAATCCTTTGCCAATGCTTTTGTCAATGCCTTTTCCATAATAACCAAAATGAACACGCACTAGGATGTTTTTTCCCAACATTCATCTTGAAATAAGTGTCCCATGACCTTGGTCTTATTTTTCCTTTATTAACCTTATTACATGAACTTTCACCCTGCGGCTGTTACACACAACATAATGGGATTTTATAGTGAAATATCAAATCCATGATAGAGATAACAAAGACTATGATCCCACATATATTTTCCCATGTGTCCTTGGGTGGAGGCATGTAATATAGATTAACACATTCTAATTCAAAGTCATCATAAGGAATCAAACGATAAGACACTAGAGGACTCATTTAATGGTTAAAGACCACAAGTATCTCACTTTCATGTATTTTATTTTCATTTTTATATCATGTGCTTGGAAAGAATAGAACTAATATTGAAAATTCTAATATCAATGGTAATTTTATTGTATATATTGTTACTTCCAAGGCTTATTAGATATACATTCTGTCATTATAGAAGGAAATTGTAAATATGGAAGTAAATTTTGTTCGGGATTGATTTTCCTCAAGTTTACTCTAGGTTTCCATAGATATTGTGGATGTTTATAAAGTGGTTGTTCCAATTGGATCCAAATGATAAACCAGATTCACATTCATATCAACAAGATCATAGTTCATAGGGAGAGGGAAAAAGTAGGTCAAATTTTTAAGTGAGAAAACCACCTAGAAGATATCATTCTTATGCTGCACCGATGCCTTCTATCATTGATTGAACCTATTTTAATGGGGGAGTCTAATGCATAACCTATATGGCTTGATTCGATGGTTGATAAATATAACTTTATTCTAAATGATGATGAATGGAATATTGTGTTAATATTAAGCATGTAATAGATGGGAGCATGGATGAGTACAAATATAATTCTTAGAGAAATGATTCTCTTAGAAAGAGGGACTTGACTATGAAAAGATTTCAAGGGTAAATTATAATATGTTGTCCATACATGGCATGCATATCTAAATTTAGCTATGATTTTAGACTTTGATTCAACATATCCATCTTTTTTTAATATAAGGCCAAATGTTTGTTTTTCAATGAATACTTTTAGTCAATTCATGGTTAAATCTCAATTAATTCATTATAACTTTGTCAAGCATGTGATTAGATATTTGAAGGGAACAATTTACTATGGCATGAGGAATGGGAGAGATGGATAGTTTATATTACATGATTCATAGGTTCAAATTAGCCAAGAGATGCAAGAACAACATTGATTATTTTTAATTATTTTTTCAACTTTGTATTATTCATTATTTCTTAGTTCAATAAGAAGCAGGTGACACTTAATTTAGCTAAAGTAGAGTATATTGTAATTTCATTAGCATGTTTTAAGTCCATTCCGGTACATAATATTTCAAAGTATATTAATATAATTTTATAGCTCGTAATTGTGTATTGTGACAACTAGAGTTGCACTAGGATATTTGAGAATCTAATATTTCATGAGTTACCTTGGAAATCATTAATTAGAAAAGCCAACCTAACTTAGAGCCACACCTCTATGTTCTTCAATTTATTAACTTGACCCTTCATAATACAACATTCATATTCCACAACATCCAAACCCTAATCAACTAACCTAGATCACATTACAAGCCTAATCCCTTAATCAACATTAGATTATAATGGGTTAAAAATGCACAAGAAACAAAAAAAGAGACCCAATTTTTTTTTTGTTTGTGAGACAACAATGTACATTATGTAGCTAATAACTTGTACATTAATGCATAATCTATATTTGAAGAATATAATACATATCTAGAAATATCACATATAAATCGACATTATTTGGTATCTATCAACCCAAAATATAAGGGAAATATGGTTTGAGCATTGGTTTAGAGAGTATTTTCTATAATTGCAAGTGACTTATTAAATGGGATGAAAAAATATTTTCTTGTGTTTAACACTTTTTCATACAACTATATCCATCACATACGCTACTTCTCCTTTTAACTTCCTCCCAATTAATCTACAATTGATTAAAAAAAACAGGGTTCATTTCTTATAAAGTTATCACCAAGGATGATATTGATTATTGGAGGGATTCATTAACCTCTTCAGTCCTTACTTTACTCATAACTTGTTCACCATGATACTATGTTGGATCATAAGTAAGATTGAAAATGGATAATGGTTGGATCACTAACTCCAACTCTTCATCGACATCTATTAGGGCAACTATTGCCTTATCTTCTTCTTGCATCACTAGCATGTGTTTTTTGCATAAACTTAACATGAATTCCACATATGCTTCTTATATGAGAGTCTCTTAATCTATTATTTTAACGGTAATCTTTTTCCATTCACCAATATTGAACCAAGAGATTCTATCCACACGACAAGGGAAACACTTTGGAGGAGAGCAAGATGTTATGATGAATTCCTAAAAATATTTGTTAAATAAGAGGGAGGTGGAACTAATTCCCTTTTGGGTTGTTCTTTCTTCTTGTCTCCAAAAAAATATTAATTGTCCACATTTTTTGGCAATTTGCCTCCATATCTCATTCTTTAATTCCTCCTTCTACTTCTACTTAGAGCAATAGATCAATGTTTTTGAATCTTTTCTTACTAATGTTGTCAAGACAAATCGTTGTGCAAATTATCATGATAATTTTTCCATCTATATTTGGTATATTTGTTGTCTCCATGTCTAGTATTTGTCATTCTCACATTATTTTTATCATGTTAGTATTCTCGCCCTTTCAATCACTAGCACCCATATTTGCACTCATTCTCCCCAACCTCACTAATGATGAGTACCATTGTGGGTTATGTGTTGTAAGTGTGATTTGTAAATGTTGGATGCAATTGGGTGGGTCATAGTGGGGCGACAGTCCCCTTAAACCTAGAAACCCAAAAAAGTGGTGTAGTTTTTCATTCATTTTTGGTAATGTTTGGTGGGTGGTTACTGATTTTGGTGTTTTTATGGCACATAGTGCCATAGCCCATGGTTTTATAAATATGATTAAGTAGTTAATTTTATAATCTAATTCAAGTCAATGGATTAGGGGTTTTGGATGAGCTACATGATCCTATATATTATATTGTAAACAATGAATTTGATTGATGTTAAATTAGAGGTGTGGCTCTAAGTATTTTTTGGATTTCTTAGTTAGGGTTTCCATGGTAAATATCTACATATCATGTGTGATTTCCATTGTCTAGTTTTCTCTATGATAAAGAACCTATTTATGCATTGCTTATTATAAAAGTTTAAAACTTACATTTTGTATCATAGCTAGTTTATGGGTTTCAGGGGGACGCTTTTGTGGACAAGGATTCAACTATCTTGGGTTTTTGATAAACCTTGTGTTAGTGGGATCCCTTGTAATAACAATTCTTGTGATGGAAAACAATGGCAAGTAGTTAAAAAATAGAGCTCAAGAAATTTCATGGGAAAAGTTTTGAGCTATGGAAGCTCATGATGGAACATCATTTGGTAGACAAATATTAATAGCTTTCTATAGATCCATGTACTTATCTTATGGGAATGTTAACAAAAGACTGGACAAACTTGTATCAGAAAGAAAAGAGAAGTGTGTCTCTTAGATTCAATATTTTCTAAATGTTCAAAGAGAAGCTACAACCAAGGAATTATGGGATAATTTAATGGATTTGTATTAGTCTAAGTCACTGGCAAATAAATATTTCCTATATAAGACATTGTACCACTTTAGGATGAATGATGGATACTTGGTGACAAAACATATAAATTTCTTCGACATTATAGTAAGTAAATTATTGCTTATTGATATTAATATGTGCTCTTTACTAGATTCATGGGATAGCTTAGTTGTAGCCATATATAGTAATACAACTCCTTTAAATTTCGATGATGTGGTCTCACCCTTGTGGTTGGAGGATATGAGGAAAAAAGCATACAAATTTAGAGCTAAAATGCCTTATCTGTAAGAAGACATTCACAAAATATAAATAAAATAAGTCCTCAAATGGGAGATCTAAATCTAGAGGTAGTTCTAAATCCCTAGGAAAAATCATAAATAAAAGTTGGAAATTTTGTAAAGGGTGTTTTTGGAAGAATTGTACATCGAAAGGAATTGATATAGGGAATGGATTTGATGCTAGTCACTCCAAAGAAGAGAATACCTTCTTGGAAGAAGGATGTGATGCATACTTGGCTTCTTCAAGCACATATGTAAATCATGATGTATGGCTATCCGAATTAGATGCCTAATTTCATATGACTACCCAGAAGCAGTGGCTTTATAAATATAAAAGGCATGTTGGAGGTGAATTTTTCCTTGGAGAGGACTCAAAAGATAAGATCATAAGATGAGGAAATTCAGGTTAATGCTCAAGCATGTGAGGATTAAAAAAATTCATAGTGTTCTACACATTACATGGCTAGCTATAAATCTAATATATGTAATGAAGATTAGTTATGCAGGTGTAAATAATGTTCTTTAAAAGGAAAACCACATGATGGTTCAAGGAGTAATTTTGATGTTGAGGGGAGTTCGCATTGGAACTTTGTACAAGGTATTGGGAATCACCATCATTAATGGATGTAATATTTATACTATTCATAAGGGTGGAAATGAAGAATACATAACTCCTATTGTCTTTGTAGAAAAGAAAAAAAACAACAACTATGATGTTGTGGCTTCAAAAATTGGAGCATATTGGAGAGAAGTGTCTTCGAGCACTACATGGTAAATGTATTGTTGAAGATATGTTTGATTACATTGTAGATATTTATTTAAATTAACATTAAAATTAGAGTAAACAAAATTGGGTGAGATTTGCAATAGTTACTATAAGAGCTAAGGGTATTTTAGAGTTAGTATATAGTCATATGTTTGGACCTATGCTTGTTCAATCACTAAGAAAATATATGTACTGTGTCTCATTCATAAATGACTTCTTGAGGAATACATGGGTTTATTTCCTCCGGAATAAATATTTTTTATATGTTAAATTTAAAGAGTTCAAGGCTCTTTTGGAGAATCAAATAGAGAAACAAGTCAAGGTGTGGAGGACATATAATGGTAAATAGTTTTATAGGAATGAGTTTGAAGAGTTATGTAAGCAGTGCGATATAGAAAGGCATAACACTATGTCAAAAGCACCTCAACAAAATGGAGTTACAAAAAGGATGAACATAACATTGATGGAAAAATCAAGGAGCATGTTCAATGGTGCCAAGGACATGAATTATGGGAATATACAATGGATACTATGTGTTTCCTGGTGATTTTATCATCATTATTATAACTAGTTGACTAGGCATGTGGTGATAAAAAGTCTTATCTTAAAAATCTAAACACTTTTGGTTGTGACACTTATGTACACGTTCCAAAGGAAAATAGGAGTAAGTTGGACAATAACATTGAGAAGTGCATCTTTATTGGCTATAAATATGGTTTAAAAATTTATAAGCTTTAGAACATAGAAAATAATAAGGCTATAGTCAATATGTTGTCTTTAGTGCTATCAAATATGTTGTCAAATAGGAAGTGTTGCCAAGGGAAAACGAATTAGAGGTAATGAAGTTTGAGTTTTAGGTTGAAGAAACTGACCCAACAACATGATTAAGAAGAAGAAGAACCTCATACTTTGGTATTGAGGAGATCATTTCAAGGAACAAGGCAACCATAAAGGTATTTCCCAATTGATTTTCATTCTATTTTTTTTTTGTATGTTCATAATGACGGTCCTATAATTGTTAGCGAGGTGGTGGATTTAGTGGATGACAAAATCTAGAAGAAGGCCGTGGTTGAAGAAATGACAACATAAGAATGAGACTTGGTATATAGTTGAATTACTAGCTAGAAGAAACCCCATTGGTAGAAATTGGATGTTTAAGAAGAAGTTGAATGTAAAAGATAGGTTGAAGAAGTACAAAGTTTAGTTAGTAGCAAAAGGATACTCCAAGGCGGAGAAAATTTACTGTTGTGTGTGGAGCATGATTGTTCAGAGGTCTTTGTTTCAGCTGAATGTATACCCCAGGAAGTTTGTACCCCCTCTCTTTGTATGAGGGTATTGTATTTGACGTTGTGTAATAGATGTGTATTCTCTAAGCGAGAAACAAAGAGGCGAGACTGTGAGATAAAACAGAGGATATTACAGCGGATTAGTTGTAGGTTGTGTCTTTTCATTTTACTAGATAATAGAAAGAAAGGACTGGTTGTTCGGGGTGGACGTAGCCCAAACTGGGTGAACCATGTATATCTGTGTCTCTCTTGTTTTATGTGTTTTCTGTGTTTATATTTATGCAATATTTTATGTGTTTCATTGCTCCGTAATATATAATTTTCTAACAACTGGTATCATAGACGAAAGTCTATTTGGCTGATAAACTCGTAGGAAAGAAGGGTTCCTCGTTTGAGTGGGAGCAATGGCAAAAGATGGTAAGTTTAGGGTCGAGAAATTTAACAGCCAAAACTTCTCGTTATGGAAGATGCAGATGGAAGATTATCTGTATCAGAAAGATCTGCACCTACCATTGAGCGGAAAAACAAAGAAGCTGACAGCTATGACAGATGAAGAATGGAACCTTCTCGATAGAAAGGCACTCGGAACAATACGGTTGTGCCTCGCTACGTCAGTTGCCTTCAACATTTCGAAGGAAACAATGACAGAGGGTTTGATTCAGGCGTTGTCGAAACTATATGAAAAACCCTCGCCTCAAACAAGGTATTTCTTATGAAACGGTTATTTAATATGAAGATTTCGGAAGGTGGATCTGTTGCAGATCATTTAAATGATTTTAATACAGTTACAAGTTAGTTAAGTTCTGTAGGGGTAAACTTTGAAGATGAAGTTAGAGCTCTGCTATTCTTGTGCTCATCGCCAGAAAGTTGGAATGGTTTAGTAATGGCCATTAGTAACTCTATCTCTGGATCTAGTACTTTAAAGTTTGATGATGTTGTCGGTGCTATCCTTAGCGAGGAAATGTGACGGAAAAGCTCCGGTGAGACATCGGGTAATACTTTGAGTGCAGAGTCTAGGGGAAGAAAAATGGAAAGAGGAAAGAGCTCAGGATATCACAGTAAATCAATGAAAGGCAGATCCAAGTCCAGATCGGGGATAGTGTATTGGAAATGTGGAAATAAAGGACACCTAAAGAAATACTGTAGATCTCGGAAGGGAAAAGAAGGAGATGCACAGCAAGAAAACAATCATGAAGCAAATGTGATAGGTGAGGTGTTACAAGATGCTTTGGTTATTTCTTTCAAAAATATTACTGATTCCTGGGTGGTAGATTCAGGGGCCTCATTCCATGCCACACCTGATAAGAAATACTTTCATGACTATGTTCAAGGATATTTTGGAAAAGTTCATTTGGGTGATGATAAACCCTGTAAAATTGTTGGAATGGGTAAGGTTCTTGTAAAATAGCAGAATGGAAACCAATGGCTACTAAAGGAGTTAAGGCATGTTCCAGATCTAAAGAAAAATCTGATTTCAAAAGGGCAGTTAGGCGGTGAAGGTTGTGTGACAACTTTCACAGATAAAGCTTGGAAGGTCACCAAAGGAGCCCTAGTAATAGCAAAAGGCGAAAAGGTTGGTACATTGTATTTATGCAATGGTATTTCTAATTCTGTTAATGCTTTAACTTCCAAAGGAACAAATGCAACATTATGGCATCATAGGCTCGGACACATGAGTGAAAAGGGGATGAAGATTCTTCACTCAAGGAATTTGTTGCCGGTTTGAAGAATGTTGATTTGGACTTCTGTGAGAATTGCATTTATGGAAAACAAAAGAGAGTCAGATTTCTCAGAGTTGGGAAAGAAAAGAAGAGCGAAAAATTAGATCTTGTGCATATAGATGTATGGGGACCTGCCCAGGTATCATCTCTAGGTGGCTCTCGTTATTATGTTACTTTCATTGATGATGCAACTAGAAAAACTTGGATTTATTGTATTAAGAATAAATCTGATGTATTTGATACTTTCAAGAAATGGAAAGCTTTGGTTAAGATTGAGACAAGAAAGAAATTGAAGTGTCTCAGATCAGACAATGGAGGTGAAATTGCAGCAAAGAGTTTGATAGGTACTATTTAGAGCATGGATTTCGCAGAGAGAAGACAGTTCCAAGAACACCACAAGAAAATGGTGTGTCAGAAAGGATGAACAAAACAGTCATGGAGCATGCATGCAGGATTGCCTTACAGTTTTGGGCAGATGTTGTAGATACTGCTATTTATCTAATAAACAGAGGGCCTTCAAGTTCCTTGGATGGTGGTGTTCTAGAGGAAGCATGGACAGGTAAAAAGGTAAACTACTCCTTTTTAAAGCCTTTTGGTTGTGAGGCATTTGTCCATATTGATAAAGAAAATAGAACAAAGCTTGAGGAAAAGTCAAAGAAATGTACCTTTATTGGATATGGTGTTAACAATTTTGGTTATCGCTTGTATGATTACGAAAATAACAAAATCATTAGGAGTGGAGATGTAATATTCAATGAAAAGGTCTTGTATAAGAATCAGTTGCAGGTAAAGAAGCAAGAAAAAGAAAACAAGGAATATGTAGTTCTTGACGAAATAACTGAAAAAGTAAAGGTGCTTGAAAATAATAATAATCAACAACCACAACAACAACAACCACCACAACAGAAACAGGCACCCCAAACACCTGAAAGTGGTGTTATAAGATCTACCAGGATAAGTAGACCCCCTGAACGATACTCTCCTTCATTATATTATTTATTGTTAATTGATTCTGGTGAACCCGAATGTTATGAAGAAGCAATGCAGGTTGAAAGCAGGAAGAAGTGGGAGGTAGCCATGGAAGAAGAGATGGACTCCTTAATGCATAACCAGACTTGGGACTTAGTCAGGTTGCCTGCAGGAAAAACTAAATTGAAGAAGAAATGGGTTTACAGGCTGAAGGAAGAAGATGGAGGAAAACAAAGGTACAAAGCTAGACTTGTAGTGAAGGGGTTTGCACAGAAGAAAGGTATTGATTTAGATGAAATACTTTCTCCTGTTGTTAAAATGACTTCAATCAGAACTATTTTAAGTCTAGTAGCAGTTGAAGATTTTCATCTTGAGTAGTTAGATGTAAAGACAACCTTTCTCCATTGGGATTTGGAGGAAGAGATATATATGCAGCAACCATAAGGATATGAGGTAAAAGGGAAGGAGAAACTAGTGTGCAGGTTGAAGAAGAGCTTGTATGGCTTAAAACAGGCTCCAAGGCAGTGGTATCTAAAATTTGACAAGTTTATGTCTGAACAAGGTTATACTATATGTCACTCTGATCATTGTGTTTATCTGAAAAAGCAAAATGATGGCAGCTATATTATATTGTTATTGTATGTAGATGACATGCTTGTTGTAGGGTCTAACATGCAGGAAATAAATGTGCTCTAAAGAAAATTGGCAAATTCATTTGCAATGAAGGATTTGGGAGCTGCAAAACAAATCCTTGGTATGAGAATAACTAGAGATAGGAAAAATCGCAAATTAACATTGTCTCGGAATGAGTACATACAAAAGGTGTTGAAAAGATTTAATATGCACAATGCAAAACCAGTTAGTACACCTTTTTCTAGCCATTTCAAACTTAGTAAGGAAATGTGCCGAAAGACCCAAGAAGACACGGATTATATGTCTAAAGTTCCATATGCATCAGCAGTTGGAAGCTTAATGTATACAATGGTCTTCACAAGGCCTGATATTGCACATGCAGTAGGATTTGTAAGCAGGTACATGAACAATCCAGGAAAGGAACATTGGATGGCAGTGAAATGGATTCTCAGATATTTGAAAGGTACCACAAATCAAGCATTATGCTTTGGTGGTTCAAACATTTCTCTACAGGGATATGTTGATGCAGATATGGCAAGTGACGGAGATAACAGGAGGAGAACTACAGGATATGTATTTACTGTTGGTGGAACAGCTGTCAGTTGGGTTTCAAAAATCCAAAGTGTTGTTGCACTTTCAACAACAGAAGCAGAGTATGCTGCTGCTACAAAGGCTAGTAAAGAAATGATTTGGTTACAAAGGTTTATGGGTGAATTAGGTAAGGAGCATGATATGGGCACGTTATACAGTGATAGCCAAAGTGCCATTCATCTTGCAAAGAACACAGCATTTCATTCCAGGACTAAACACATACAGCTCAAGTACCATTTCATACAATCAGTGTTGGAAGATGGAGAGTTGAAGCTGGAAAACATACACACTAGCTAGAATCCTGCAGATATGCTAACAAAAGTTGTAACCAGGGAGAAACTCAGAATATGCTCAGTTTCAATTGGCCTTCAAGGATGACGATGAAGATGAGAAACAACCAGGTCCAAAGAGGAGTCATTGTCCAACAAATGAAGCAGCGGTGGAGTTGCTACAATCATTCTCCAAGTGGGAGATTGTTGTGTGTGGAGCATGATTGTTCAGAGGTCTTTGTTTCAGCCGGATGTATACCCCAGGAAGTTTGTACACCCCTCCACGCGGGGAGGTGCGGGGGGGGACTTGTCCCCCCGGGGGGGTCCGGGGGGCTGATCCCCCCCGGTTGGGGGGTCTAGGGGGGCCGATCCCCCCTGGTTGGGGGGTCTGGGGGCCAGCGGTCCCCCGGCAGGGGCTCGGGGGCAGCGCCCCCAAAGCCAAAAATAGATGTAAAATTGCCTTGTAAAAGTATAGTAATTTCTAGTCAATCTGGGCCGTTCATTAGGTGAATGATCTGACGGTAGAACTTATGTTTAGTTTAGGGTTTTTTGACCTAGAAGGAAACCCCCTCTCTTTGTATGAGGGTATTTTATTTAAGGCTGTGTAATAGATGTGTATTCTCTGAGCGAGAAATAGAGAGGCGAGACTGTGAGAGAAAACAGAGGATATTACAGCGGATCTGCTGTAGGTTGTGGCTCTTCATTTTGATGGATAATAGAAAGGAAGGTCTGGTTGTTCGGAGTGGACGTAGCCCAAACTGGGTGAACCACGTATATATGTGTCTCTCTTGTTTTATGTGTTTTCTGTGTTTATATTTCTGCAATATTTTATGTGTTCCATTGCTCCGTAATATATAATTTTCTAACATTTACTTTGGTGAAATTTTCTCTCTTGTAGCTAAGTTGACTTCTAGTAATTTCTTTTGTTTGTTATTGTTGCTTTTGATCTCGAAGTAGAACTGATGGATGTGAAGACATCATTCCTACATGGGGATCTAGAAGAAGAAATCTACATGAAACAACTAGTCAGTTTTGCTATGAAACGTAAAAATTATTTGGTTTGCAAGTTGAAAAAATCCTTGTATGGGTTAATGCAATCTCTAAGGATGTGGTATCAAAAGTTTAATACGTATATATTGGGACTTGGTTTCACAAGGAGAAAAGTTGGTCACTGCATATATTTCAAAATAGTTGGTGATCATTTTATTTATGTGGTCTTTTATGTGGATGATATGTTGCTAATTGGAAACAACATGAAAATCATTAAGGAAGTGGAAACTCAATTGTCGTCTAATTTGATATAAAATATATTAGTGCTGCAAATTTCATTTTGGGCATGGAAATTAAAAGAGAAGAGGGAAACATGAAGCTCTAGTTGAATCAACGAAATCTTTTGACACAATATTGCAAAGGTTTAATATGCATGAATATAGAACAATCAAGGTCCCTATTCCTATAGGAGTAAATTTATATGTATAATAGTGTCCGAACATATAGGAAGAGGAAGAGGAAATGTCTTGTGTTGCCTTTTCCAATGTTTTTGGTAGTTTGATGTATGTAATGGTTTATACTGGACCAAACACTGCATATGCAATGGTTTTTTATAGTAGGTATAGGTCAAACCGTGCAAGGTGCATTAAATAGTTGTAAAAAGGGTTGTCATGTATTTTTGTGGCACTAGAATTTGGTACCAATGAAGGCCTATAGAAGATAGAGTGTTGAACACACGTGGATTTGTTGATGCAAACTAGAAGTAGAGATCTAGATTGCTAAATATATATAAGTGATTATGTGTTCAACCTATTTGGATTAGCAATAAGTTAGATGATAAAGAGTCAATCTATTGTAGCAATATCAACAAAAGATATTGAATACATGGCAGCCACCCATGCATGAAAGGAAGTTATATGGTTACAAATATAATGTTCGATACTGGGTTTGTACAGAAAATTGTAAGGTCAAATTGTATAGTCACAATGCAATCTTTTTGGCAAAGAACGCAACTTACTATTCTAAGACAAAGCATATTGATGTTCAGTATCACTTAGTGAGAGACATGGTTGAAGACAAGAAGGTGTTGCTAGTGAAGGTGGACACTTTGAAAATGTTGCAGATTCATTAATAATGTTTCTGCACACTGTGAAATTCTCTTGGTGTAGAGGAATAATGGGCATTGCTACCTCAAATAATTGATCATGTAATCTTGTGACACTTGTACGCAAAGAAAATAATAATTGGGAGAATGTTGGGAATGTGTTATATTTAGTAGCTCGATACATGATTTGTATGTGTTAGTCATAGCAAAGGGCTAAAGCCATTAAAAAGACTAAGTTTTTTGTCCATTTTTGTATTTTTTGGCACATGATTTTTTCTTTTGATAATTTTGTGATAGATAACATTTCAACCCATAGTTTTTTTAAACATGGTTAAGGAATTAAGTTTATAATCTAACCAAATTTTATTTTCAACAAATTCAACCTCCTTCACATTATACTTATCTCTTAAAAAAAATAAAAGATTAAGTTACATCTAACTTCATTTTCAACAAAATTAATCCCTTTCTTTATAATATATACTTCTAAATATTATTTATTACGAGATTCCATATCATATTTACAATCAATTACCTAACATGAAACTCAATCTCCTCCTTTCAAACCACTCCTTAATGGTTGTCTTGTCAAAAATTATTCCATATCATATACCCATGGATTACAAGTTCACATCTTAGATCTTAGCAATTTTTCCAATAATAATGATTGCTATCCAAATGGACAATATCATTTTCACCGTTAAAATAATTCTAATTCAATGACACTAAAAGTGATATATAAAGAATGTTACCCAACATTTAATAAGATGTGGTAAGATGTGGAAAAAGTGTTAGGCATAAGGAATCCATGATAAATTTGTTGGGATCCATCACATCAAACATATAAAAATAAAAAAGAGCAATGTGTTCATAAAAATCATAATATTAATTTTGCATTAGAAACATTTATCTAACTATAATATTAATTATTGTCATTAATAATTACATGCCATTTATGGCTAAAAATCATAATATTAATTTTTCATGAGAAACATTTATCTAATTATAATATTAATTATTGTCATTAAATAAATACCACTATAATCGTGTAGGGTGGTTATTCATTGCTTTCTAAAATTTATGTAAGAATAAATTTCATAATTATGATGTAAATAAGGTGTATAGTTTATTTTATGTATTACGAGTATAATTTTATTAAGTAAACTTGTAAATTTTTATATATTAATTTAAATTTATTGGTTATTCATTGCTTTCTAAAATTTATGTAAGAATAAATTTCATAATTATGATGTAAATAAGGTGTATAGTTTATTTTATGTATTACGAGTATAATTTTATTAAGTAAACTTGTAAATTTTTATATATTAATTTAAATTTATGATTTTATAAAATTATGAATCTATAATTTATGTAAATATGAATATGTAGTTTTATAATTTTGATTATTATATTTTAAGATAAAAAGAATTTATTAATTTGTATTATATATAAAAATAGAGTGTATCAATTTTTAGTGGATGCTTATTAATAAGGAAATAGAGGTCTTAATTAGTATGATATGTATCTAATTATTAAAGTCTATTTTCTTGTTAATTAGATATCGATAAATGAAAAAGACTACTTATTATTGTCTCGAGATAATTAGAAAATATTGATCGATAAACTAAAACAAAGAGCATAAGGCAAATAATGGGGGCTCGAGGAATTTCCTCCACCACCATTTCCATGATCACATTTCCATAATCAAGAGTTGCTTGGGCTTGATCAAATGGCTAAGAATCCTCTATAATATCAATGGGATTGGATTGTGTTCCCTTATAGTCATGCAGAGCATATTCACCCTTATTTGTCCCACCCTACTCATTCACATGCATAACTCGAATATTGAACCAGATGATCCCTTTGTAGAAAGCTTTAAACATTCCCTCGAATACTAAGATCTTATGAAGCTGGATATGTTGTTTCTTTTTTCTACTTGGTTATAAGGCCTAAGCAACCATAACCTTCACCTTCCAATGCCTCTACTAGAATAAAATACTTGGTATCCAATTTGCAAGAGTATAAAGTATCCTTCACCCATCTCTAAACATCACACATCTCTAGTCACTTGATTTTAACTACATACTTAAGTTCATCCATATTCATTTTAGTATACCTTGAACACCACTACTTAAATCTAGAATCAACTTCTACATCTTCTTTCTCTTCCCTTGTGACATGCTTGGAACTAGAGGCCCTCCCTATGGGGTGGAAACTATCCCTCATCCTTTACTTTCAATGTCCCTTAATTCTACAAAATGGTGGTGTGGATAGAGAGATGAATTAATCTCACATAAGTTATTGATCAAGTGTAATTATTGTTTACAAGAAGAAAGACAAGACCCAATCCAACCCCTAACTTCGCAATCCCCACAACAGTTACCACCATGTCCTATCCACAACCCTTGTGCCTCTCCAAAAGATTCTTTCTAATGATCAGAGAACTGGGTGAATCCTCCTTCCCTCACCAACCAAACTAGACCCCTCCTTAGCACAAACTCCCTCTTTAGTGGTCCTCCCCTAAACAAAAAGCTAGCAACACTAAGAATCATCACCACCAAAGCTACCAATCGACAAATCCCTCTTCATCCAAGAAGAGAAAGTACAATAAAATCACATTCACCCACTGAGATCCTTTTCCACCAATTAAGAATCCACCACACTTTTGATGGAGTTGAAATATAAAGAAAAGTAGGATGACCTTACGAAGATCATCGTTGATAGTCACCTATCCAATTATATGCTCAAGGACGAGAATAGAGTCACCATTACCTCCCTAAGAACTCAAACAATCTATACTCATTCCCTTGGCTCATGCTAAGTAAATTTCCCCTATTTCAACATCATTGTCCCAACACCAACATATCCTCTTGAACTCACTAAAGCATTATGGTGTTCTATTGACCCGATACTATCCCTATGTAGCATCTAGATCTTTAAATAATGGTCCATGCGTTAGGACCTTCTCCGCCCTCGATAGTGATTAACGTTGGCCATTATAGCCATCTTCATCTGCTTGCAAATCTTATTGGGTGTTAAATCCCCTCGCCACACACACTAGAACATTAAAATTAGACTCATCACCTTGTGTTTCCCTACTATTTTACTGACACCTCCTATTTTTCATGGTATTATGGAGGATCTTGACATGTACCACACCATCTTCCCCCATCTTGTGACCAGACACACCATATGAGGTTACAATTTTGATTATTATTAGAATATTTATGTTTACATTATTATAAATATAATTTTCGTAAATATCATATTTATTGTATTCTTATTTATGTGTAAATTTAGGATTGTTTTAATTTTTTATATATATACATAAAACTCTTACAAGGTCCATAATAAGATATGGTGTTCCATAACTCCTAAAACATCATGTGTTGAAAACAATTGTCATCTTGTGACTCTAGGAAAGTTTAGGATAAAAGAAACGGAATTCAGAATAATTTTTTTTTTCTCTTAAGTTGACTCTTGCACGCCAATATTAAATATTAATTTCAAAAATTGTACTACAATGATGACTATTCTCACCTTTTCACTCGTCACAACTATGTTTATTTTGAAATATTTCTCTTAAATGGTTTTTAGTACATAAATAAAATTATAAAACAATCCAAATAATTCCTCACCTTTTATTTAAAGATTTAATAAATCAATTGTTAATCTTAATGAATGTTAATAACCATCATTGTCATAATGAATGTCGGTAGGAAAAGAAAACTAGTCACACAACAAAATTGATTATGTACATTTAAATTGTCTAAAAGTGAAACATAAGTATAGCAATAGTTTACATTGAATCTACTATAACTAATCTTGCCAAATTTAAACTAAATATGTTATACTGATAGACTCAAAATGAAACTAAACATATTATCAGAGTGAAGCAACATGGTCATTCATTCAAAGGGGTTTTCCACATGAATGGTTATATGTATACTGATATCTCCCTCTAAGTTAATAAACTCTAGATTCGTCAAAGCACGAGCCATCATCATCACTTTAAGATTTAACTTCCTCATCTTCCATTGAGTCTCATCTAGACATAGAATAATTCCCTGTTGCTTCTTGGATCACTCCACTAAGACTCGTCCCATTATCGTTTTAACCTACTAGTAGATATTGATGGACTACACATATTTGTGTTTCTTGTACTTATTTTCCCTATTTTTAAAATCCAATTTTCCATCTATACAATCATGTGTTCATTTAATATAAATCAATTTTATATTAACATATTTTATTACTAATAAATACTTTATTTTGAAATTAATATATAATGAAATGCAATTTATTTATTTAACAATATTTGTATCATCCCTTTATGGGGGTTTTATTTCCAACAATCAATGGATTACATAGCCTCCTTGGTAGGTGAGTCTCTTTACAAATGTCCTAAGGTTGTTATGGAGAGGCGATACTTTGAGGGGAGGCATTTGAATGCATATAATGGTTTTAATTGTTATAAATGCCCACATATGGCTCGAGGGTGGTGGAAGTATGTCATCTTTGGGAAGGGTGGTGAGGTTATATCCTCGCCCTCCAATGTAGTGGTTCTCTTAGAGTTGGTGCTTTCGGCATCTCTACTACTTGGGGGTGTGAAGGGTGATATTTAGAAGTTGGCGTCTTATTTGGGAAGGCATAGTGAGGTATTCTACATTTTATTACAACTTCCTTTGTATATTGTTATTCTGGTTGTGTTGTATGCCCTCTTGTATTTCGAAAACAAATTGTGTGGCTTGCTATGGCAATGTACTCCTATTGTTGTAGATTTGTTCGGAGTGCTTGTAGCAGGTGCCTTGTCCACTTGTGTCTACGCCTGGTTAATTGTGTCTTTTCTTTTCAAAAGGGTGTTGTGTTGGCTATCCAAGGGTTGTCTTTGTTGGGTTTTAAAAGGCCTTGTTCTCAGGAGTTAAAGGGTGTTGTCAAGGTTGTCCAAAGATTGGCTTTGTTAGGTTTTAAAATGTCTCATTTTCATTTTCGGTTTCACCCTAGGTTTTCTCTCTTATTTTGTTGGAGTCACATCCTCTGTAGAACTCCTTGCGTTGAGAGGATGAATTTCGTTCTTTTTTATAGTTTTTCTCCTGGTCTTCATAATTTGGTTTGGTTCTAGGGGATTCCTAGCCATATGTCCTTATGTTTCCTTGAATTATTCTACTCTCTTGAATTTGGCCCTCTATTGTGGTGTTGGGGGAATGATCTGTTGGTTTTTCAATCAGGAGAAAGCGTAATTGTTCTACATTTGTCTTCTTATTTTACTTAGTGTGGTCTATGTACTTGTTTGGCTTGCTCTCCTGCCTCACTCATCATGCACACACATCTGCGAATGATGAGTAGGAGGCCAGGTTTTGGGACTACTAGTGTTAAATGATCTCGACTATTTGCATTTGATTCAATTGGTTCCTTGTTTGATGTAGTTCCTCTGGAAGTGAGGAGAGAAATACTCCTCTTGGAAGCAAAAGAAACTGAGGATCGTCCCTATCACTCTTATTCTAAGATTCAAAAGACAACCTTGGACCTGTGAAGGGTTCTAGATCCTAGCAGGTTTGGTAAAAACATTTACTTTTTTTGTATTATCTTGCCTTGCATTAATGACTAGATATATTGCTTCGTTTTTTTTTTTTTTTTTTTTGGTGGAGGATATTAAATGTATGTTGCAGAGCCAACGGTTTTGTATTGATAGTGTTGAGTCTCATCTGGTCTTGGTGGAAAATTTCATTGCTTTAGATTTTTCCTTCGGTGATCTCACTGACCTTCTTGGAGACCCCGGGGATCACATTGACCCTCCTTTTGATAACATGTAGGACCTTACTATAATCTCTTCTGACTAGGATTAAGTACTGGCCAAATGTGTTTTGGCACTCTTTTGTTACAGAGTTGGTGTTGGGATTTTTGATCTTTCACTTCGACGTTTGATGGGGGTATCATGCTTTCTCTGCTTGTCATGCGACTTGGATATTTTGATGCAATCCGAATGTGGTTTTTGTGTTGGAAAATGGACTTACTTGTTTCAATTTTGAGGCACATGTCTTAGTCTTCTATGTGGGTCCAATTGGTGCTTTGTTTTTGTATGGACACACATAGGCCCAAATGGTCGGATGCTTTATTATATGGAGGATTCTACGTCTGGTGTGGCTGGCCTCTAAACATACAACTAGTGGACACGTTGATGTTTTGGTTCTGGGCACAATATTGCTATGGCTTGAGGTGTTCATCTTCTATATATTTTTTAGTCTGGAATGTTCATCTTCATCAGCTTCATCTTGATGTAATATTGTTCTCATGGCTTTTGGGTTGTTACAAATATGCTATTGGTCATTGTAACCTTCACTATTATTTATACATACAAATTGTAGTGTTATGTTAAAGATTATTATACCTATTGTCAACACATCTAGATATAAAAACAATATTTCTTTAATATGATTTAAAAAATTATTAAAACAACTTACCAAAAACAATATTTCTATTATATTAATATATTAAATTTTAAATACACTTCACTATTTTATAATATAATAATTCCAAACATTTTATAACCTCACAATCTTATAATATAATCATTCCAAACCATTTATAAACTATTTTATAATATAATCATTCCAAACCATTTATAATCTCACAATCTTATAATATAATAATACCAAACAATCACTATCTTAATCACCAAAGAAATTAAACTCATGCATATAAATTTTATCACTAAATATTTATATATGCACACCACCTATGGTGCTCATAAACATTCGCATATAAACACTAGGTCAATGTGCTCTTCATTATAAGATAGCCCATAATTACTTAATCAGTTTCTCTTTTTGGTAAATTTGTACGGTATATGTGAGATTAGACAGTACCACTTCAAGCATGCCCTATATGAAGTACAATATTTGGACCCCATAACATTTAGGAGTACATAGTGATGATAATTCTTTTGACTAGAGCCTATGGCAGGTAGGAGTGCATGTTAATGATAACTACCTTGAATTCCAAACAAGAGATTACCATTGGTGGTCAGTGGGAGCATAAAGCATATCGTTCAATTTCAAAAAGAGAAATCATCACGGGTGGTAAGTGGGTGTTGAGATGGACCAATTTTCATGGTTCTTAGCAATACCAAAGATGAAGAAAATAATACACATGGGCACACTAAAAATAAGGAAAAGGTGGTGATGACTTTGATATAGACATAAATCTTATGAGTTTACACAAGTGGTATTGACTTTGATATTTAAACCATATTCATAAACACATATGGGATTTCTTTTTTAAACAATAATTTTTTCACACATGTAGGTATGTTAGAATTTTCACCTTTGTCTCCAATATATATTTTCTAAATAAATTTTTAGATGAGTATTTGAATTTGGTATTCTAAGTTAGTATTATGTTGGATTACTCGAGTATCTAGTGAGTCTATATGGCTATATTATAATGTAAAATAGGTGTGTACTACTTAAGTAACCAATAAAGAACATAGTAGTGAGCCTATATGGTTATATTATAATGTAAAATAAGTGTATTACTTAAGTAATACAATAAAAAACATAGTAGTGAGCCTATATGGTTATATTAGAATGTAGAATGTAACTATATTATAATGTAAATTAGGTAAATTAGGTGTGTATTGAGATATATTATAATGTAAATTAGGTGTGTATTGAGATTGAATAAAGAACATAGTAGTGAATTTATAAGGTTATATTATAACACAATAGGTTATTGAGTTAAAATATTTTTTCCTCATATTTATTCTGGGTTATATTAATCTAGTTCGAATTTTTTATTAATAATTTTATTAGAAGTTATATTTTAAAATTTTTATTTTTTTTTAAATCATGAAAATGAGAATTTAATTAATAAATTTAACCAAGAAAAATATATGTTTATCAAAATTATAATAAAATAATGATAATTTTGCCCGATATAAATATATGATATTTATCTTGTAATATCATAATTATCATCTTTATTAATTTAAAATATAAATATTATCTTTATAAATTTAAAATATAAATATTATATTTATTAATTTAAAATATCAAATAAAATTTATAGACCAAAAAAAGATAAAATGGACTTGGATTCATGATATCTTCATTTAATGCCTTAATCTTATGTACCATAGTTTGATTCATCATTCAAAATATCTTTATAACTATTTTAAATATGTGAAAATAAATATTGATTATCAATGTAAAACTTCTTATTCCTTTCACTAATTTTTACAAACCAAGTGATTATCTCATATTATTAATTATAAGTTAATTGAATGGTCTCAAAAATGATTTATATATCAATATTATCTTTTATAAGTTTTATTTCTATTATCATACATATTATGGTCTTATAAAAGATTATACCTACATAACTAACGACCATCATCACCACTATGAGTTTATATAACCTCTCTTTACTTTAACAGTTAACATTGTGAAAAATATTCTTTTATTCTTTATCTCTTAATATTTAAGAAACAAGTGTAGTCACTTAGATGATATAGTCATTTATATGTAAATAGTAAGTTTATGGCATGTCTATTTCACCAAAATAAATTCTCTATAAAAAAAAAATAAAAAATCAATTGATCTTGTTATAATTTTCCATCATATTTCATTATATTGAACTTAAATTCCTCAAGATTAATTCATTAACAATGTTCTATGTGTATGTATTAATTTCTAATTCAATTGGCTTGGTTTATTTATTGCAATCCACTTTCAAATACCCACGAAAAGACAGTACTACCTTCCTTATGGTGTTATGTATAACATTCACTTAGCAACTTCAATCTCATTACCTAATACATGAATACATGTGTATTTATGTTTACCCATCTCTCCTCAATTTTCATTAATAGAATGAAAGTCATTTTTATGAACAATGTTTTTCCTAACGTTGATATTTTCATTTAGATGAATTCCAACAATCTAATGGAGGATTTTCAAGACCGCGTCCATTTGTTCCAATTGTTTCTCAGCCACTGGCTAAGCAATGAATGTGGAATTGTTTACAAAAATACTAATATAAACTGAATACAATAACATCTTGATATACTATGTTCCCATGCATTTGACCATCCCACCCTACCCTTGTATGCACTGGCTATAGGCTAAACCTTCCATATATCACACTAATGAAGGTAACCAACAACACAAGTTGGAATACTCTATTCCAAAATATCACACTACCCTAGGCTCAATAGTGATGTCTTGTGGGAATATATGTGCATGTGATTTGAATATAGCCCCCATGTCTTTCCTCAATGCCCAATAGTCTCACAATAAGCAAGATACTCAATACAAGGAGTAAAATTTAGCAATTAAATTTGGAAATTCAAGATATCTGAACAATTATCTCACTACAACAATTGATCTCATCTAAATCAATAATATCGAGGGTTTAAGGTGGTTTATTATGGTTATCACCATAGCAATTAATGGAAAATGATTTTAAGAAACAAAAAGCATTTATACAACATATCATTTTCACTATGATATAGAAAAACACTATAATTAAGTAGAACAATACAAATAAATAACATTCACACAATTAACACTAGAGAAACCTAAACGAAAAAAATACAGCGTTGAATGGATATGGTTGATTTGTTTTCCTCAACAAATGTCTAGTCTTACAATTTAGGCTAGCTCTTTGGTTAATTTGCAATCTCTTCATAGGAATTTGATAAATCATTCCCTTTCAATCTTTTCCAAATAATCTCTTCTAACTTTTTGTTCTTGAATTTATTGAAGGATGAGCTCTACTAAGGGGTTAGATAGAATTCCAAACATATCCAACTCTTTAGCTTCCTCCAAGTCTATATATTTCCTTCTCTTTTGTATTTTCTTGGCAACAATATAATACATGCATATATTATTATATATTTTGATTAATATCTATCCTTTCTTTTTTCTTTCTTTTATTTAATTTTGTAGTGCTTGCATTGGTAGTGTGACATTTTCTGGAGACATGGTTTCTAGTTGAATTAGCATGGGACTCTTCATAATACAACCACATATTCTACCTTATCATTAGAATCTCTTACCATGAACTTTACTTCTTTCACCAAACTTAATGTGGAGATCCTTGCATTTTCCTGAGCCATTGACCATTTGATGATGTTATATGGATCCAACTTGGATCACACCTCCCCACAGGGAGGATTTTGATCCCTAAAATATCTTAAGGATAGGTGAGGAAAATTGATTTACACTTGGTTCCTCTCATGCCATTTTTCTTTCCTTTGTGTTTGGCATTCAATGTTGATTTTCCATATCTCTTTCCATCCTCTACAAGGCACTCAATCCTTTCTTTGTAGAATTATATCCTGAGTTTGACTCTTGAAGGATATGTGGTGCAAAGTACTCTATGGTGGGATGAAATTGATGGTCCTTTTCTCTATTTAACATGGAATTATTGAACAACCTAATGTATTACATCATTTCACCAAAAAAATGATCTAGATATAAGGAGGAAGTATCAAATTGAAAACATTCTCATTTACCTGCTCAATGATGTTGAAAGGTTCATATGTAAAGGGTTTATTTTTCTTCATTTCTCCTTGTAGGTAGTTCTTAGTGGAGTTAAATTTATGCCTTCTCTCTAATGAAAAACTTATGATATTCTATGTGTTGGCCATATTTGGCCTTATTTTATTTCTAGATTTTCTCAAGTTATCCATACACTTTCAATTATATATGTTAGATTCTTTCTATGAATATATTTTCCAACCTCCCTTCTCCTTGTGTCTTTGCTTCTTTATTTTGCTATCTATACACAATATCCAAAGGTGAGGGAGGTAAATAGTTGAAGAAAATCTCAATAGTGAATTATTTTTGAAATAATGGAGTGCTTGATTGTGTGAATGTTAAGTGCACACAAGCTTCTCATCCCATGCTTTTGGATGCTCGCTATTGTAACCTCTCAACAATTTCACCAACATCTTTTTGGAGACCTTAATTTTTCCATTTGTTTGGGGATGAATCACAACATAACACATCATGATGGTATCCATCCTTTCTCAAAGTTTTGTTCAAAATCTTCCCAAGAACCAACTATGACAGTTAGAATACATCATCTTGGTATCCATCCTCTCTCAAAGTTTTATTAAAAATATTCCCAAGAACCAACTATCACGGTTAGATATGATAGAACTTGACAATCCACAATGCAGCGACAAATGAGTGAAAAGAAACTTATTTTTTTCTTTTTCCATGATAGTAATATCGCACGTAATGAGAACACATATAAGTAATCATAGCCTTTATAAGACATGGGAAAACATCCAACAATTTCCATGAATATACTCTCCCAAGGTATTTTTGGTATAGGAAGTGGCATGTGTATCCCAAGTTTTATGTTGTTAGCCTTGAAGTGCTTAAAAGGAAATAAAAAAAAACCATTACAAACCTTGCCACCTAATTTTGCATCCTTTGTTAATACACATACCTATATAGATTTTTCATTATCTCTATCATGAAAAAATGCATGGTTATCTTGTAAGTGTTGGATTCTCTCATCAAATGATTCCTTTTATCATTGTGGAATGCATAACTTTTCTAACTTATGCAAAAATCCTGAATATGATATTAATTCCCTCCCATTTAAGAACCTTATATTTCTTTCAACTATTAATATATTCCTTTGAAATATTCATCTCTATAAGAGTATTCACTTTACATATCATGAATGAAGTGCTCAGGTTGCTTTAGCATAGTGGTCACTAAAATATTATTGAGTGGGGTCATGAAATCATGTCATAAGCTTTAATGTAGTTCCTTTCTTATACTTGATTAGTATATGGAATATTGGTAGGACCCTTATTCTTTTATAATGCCTCACTTTGTGCATTTTTATTTTGATTGATAGGTACTATATAGGTTTATGGTTAGTGTGGATGATGGTCCATTTTTCCAGGAGATAATGCTTCAACTTCTTCACTGCTTGCACAATAATGAAGAGTTGTTTGTCACATGTGGGTTAGTCCAATATTCATTCATGAAATAATTATGAATGATAATATATCACTCTTCCTCCTTGCATAACAACTACTCCTAAATTATATCCACTCACATCTACCTCTACTTTATATGGTAGCTACAAATTTGGAATAACTAAAACCAATGCATTGTCAATCCCTTTCTTCAATCATTTTCTCTTGGGTATTTTGGGTGCCATGTGATAGAAAAATTTTGTCCCCATCCCATGATTTCTAATGCAACATGCCCATCATTCAAATTTGGAACTTACATCTATTTGATAACACAATCAATGTTCTTTGAATCCACATGATCCTATGATTGAAAGTTAGATCATCTCTAGTTAACCCTTTGTTCATTAAATCAATGATGTTTTCTTGAAGCTTAACTTAACTTATGTGTGTCTTGATTGGATGCACAAGTTTATGAGCGGATTGAATTTTGTTTCCATTGATGAGCTAGTAATCCAAAGAACTAGATAATTAATTTGATCTAGCAACTATTGGTAGGGTTAAATATAGAAATTGACTTTTTAACATTGGTTGACTACCATCAAGGTGCAAATTTCGAGTGGCATAAAGGTAGAGGAGATATACTAATATTTTAATCTCTCTTATTGATCTTCACTTATTATTTCTAAAGTTCCCACCTCCCAATTAATATATGGTTTAGTGCATGAGTCTTTTCTCGTTTTGAACCATGATGATGCAACTCCATAGCCTGCAAGCTTAAACATGAAAAGTAATAAATATGGGGCTCGATGAGTATAAATTATGGTTCCCATTTCATAAATTTAGGAATTATGCCCGCATTGAGTCTTTGGGCATGCTATAAAATGTTATAAGTACTAAGAGGGGAGGGTGAATCAATATTTTATTCCCAATTCAAACTTACGTAGTTTATGAATTCATTTCAAAAGTTGTCGTGATCAGTTATTTCATTAGTAGGACACTCTATTATATATTATAGCTTACTCAACAAACCATTATCAACATTAGGCATAAAATCATGTAAACCATAAGAATCCAAAACATATGGACATCGAATTTTAGGTGGAAACCCAATGTGGGAGAAAACCACCGTTGTTTTTGTTATGTCTTCTTCTTATTATTATAAAGAAAGTATTCTTACATTTTTTTATGGTGCAAACTCTTACCAGTACGCAGGCTCCTACCTACAAGAGGCTACAACCTCCAAAAATTCTCCAGATCCTACTAGAAAGGAGCTACTACTCCCTAATCAGGTTTACCAACTCCTATCATAAGGAAGCGCCTACTCCCTCACTAAAGGCTAGAACCCTCAGCACCTTCATGGACCACGTTTCAAAATTTTCATATTAGATCCACCTGTCTCATTCAACCATGAAAACAGGTAGGCCACCACCCACACTAACCATATACCAAATTGAATACCAATATACCAAAAATTGATTAAGTTGAATAACTGAATATAAATATACCAATCGCTGAATATTAATTACACCTCTACAACCATATCACTGATCATACCAATATACCAATGCAAACCCTTTCAATAACACTATCAATGTCAATCCAAATCAAATCAATCCTGTCAAATGTCAAGTTAACCAAGCCATAACATTGTCATGCACCATGTAAAACCCTAACAGACCAACGCTCTCAAATGCAAGGTTTCATGAACATGGTCCAAGCCAATATCCTTCATCAAACCATCAAAATCCTTTGTTCATCACCATTGTAAATATTGAGCCGAATACCAAGTAGAACACTCTTGATCACCAAGCCAAATCCTTCTTTAAAATTACCAAGACAATATGATTCTTATCAAACCAAATCTACCTCTTTTCTCATTAATCATTAGCATACTCATCAAACAATAAAAAATCTCAAATCATTTCACAAAAAACAACTAAAATATGAGAAAAGAAGCAATAGCTAAGTTCATAAATGATATTTGTCCTAACCTGTGTCAAAAATCCATCTCATATATCTTGGCCAACAACAATAACAACATGTGAAAAAAACCAAGTCATACAATAATACAAAGTCTCTGCAAAATCAAGTTCACAAAGGAACTCTATCACTAATCTAAGGTGAAGATCGTGATAATAGGTCACTGTTAGCATACTCAATATAATGAAAAACTTCCAGCCTCCTTTCACTGTGAGATCCAAGTGTACTCCTTCAACAAACTCAATCTTGGAGGACAAGCAACAATTTTAAAAAGAGACAAGCAACATCACTTATTAGCATACACAACCTATGAAATTTAGACCTTTTCATACAACCTTTGGAACTGTGCGATTTATAAAATATTTATGCACTAAATACCACCTCTGAAGACACCCATTTAAACTCAATTTAACATAGATATTCAACCAAGACAATAATACCTCTATCACCATAAAATCAACCATGGCCTCTACATAAAGAATTTATTTCATTCTTTGCATACATTTATTTTGCAAACCCTTATCTGCAACATCAATTAACATAAGCTAGAACTTATACATTCGAGCAATCAAAGGCAGATCCAAAAGTCAATTTACTATTAGTCCAATGAAACAATTCATGTTATTCTCTACATACTACAAACCAGTGAGATATTACAATCTCTGATTAAATCTAAACAAATCAATCAAAACAACTTCATTGCTCCAAAGAGACCTCTATGTCGCTGCAAAAATATTTCAAAGGTCACTTAAAAAATGGTCTCAAACCGCATAATACAATTTCTCTGATCTTCTACTAGAAAATAACCTTCCATGTAGAGATATTTAGATGTCATCATCCAACTCAAACATCCAATTTGACATCAAGGCCAACAAATTAGCCATAATTCTAACAATATCCCCCTTTGGACTTGATTTCAACCTCCTGCAAAACAACACCAAGTCTTCTCCCCCCTTTTAACATCAAGGGAAAAGGGAAAAACCAAGCTAATATAAGTACTCCGTTGATATTCTGATGTGAAACAAAGAGCGTGATTATGAGACCTAATAATAATGGCCATGCTCCCCTTGAGCATATACTAGACCATGAAATAAAAGTACAAGGATTTATGAAGCAAGTACATGGCTTGTACATAAGTACATCCATAAGCATGAATATCACAACCATTAATCTCCCAAAGCAACATGATTGAATTATCCATGGTGTCCATCAAGAATATAAGTACAATTCATGATGACTATTCTCAATATTTATGTACCAACATAAGTGGGGTTCTCATCATAGAAATAAATACCTCTTGAAGCATCTCAAGCTATTGGTAATCCATTATAAACCAACCAACATCAGAAATGAACTCTTTGAAGTAAGATCATGACATAGTGCCTACAACACATATATATGGATGCAATCTCACTGCAAATCCTTGGAAGCACCTCAAATTTTCATAATCATGAATATAGCATCAATACATCAACATGCCAACCAACAATAATAGAGATAATAACATATTATATCTTTATTATCAAGGAAGATATCAATCAACAATAAGAAATGCAAGAAAGCCGATCAAAATAAAAAATGAACTCATTATAGATCAACATTGATTATGCCATAGTGACAACAACATTTATCTTCCAATAGTAATAAATGTATCGAAGAGCCAATCTAAGAAGAACGATCACAGTAGTATTAACCAGAGATCATATCAAATAAGTATTTCTCGTGCTAATCATAATGAACCAATGGGAACATAGGAGATGCTCCACCTGATCCTGTGTTGGTCCTTCATCACTAGTACTGATCACAAAAGATGCATAAATCATCACACCCAAACATCAAATAAACAATTTGCAATAAAACAATGTCAAAACCATAATGCCAATAATGTGCTGTTAGAAGCATGTGAGAAGATCCCCCTAAACATGTCATATATTTTCCTAAACAAAACAACATAAATCATCAACAAAATAATAATTAAACAACATATGAAATCATCATCAATGCATAGTCCCCCCGAGATTATGCACCACTAATCATGTGGACCTGATTGTCCTTAAGCTATCATCTATTCCACCTAAACTTCTACAATCCTTTCAGAAATAGGCATTAGATATAATAGACTATTGTGGGGATTATCTTCCCCTACTCTGAATCTGAAGAGGAGAAACTTGACTCCTTATTTCTTCTTGGGTTTTTCTTTAGAACATACAATTTGTCTACATTTCTGAATCTTGTTGCTATAAATTTTCTGATGTATTCTTCTATAATTTTGCACCCATTTTACATAAATATATTTACATGCCCTTTATCAACTATTTGGCCGACACTTAGAATGTTTTTCTTTACCCCTTTAACAAATAATACATTAGCTGCTTTTCTATTATTAACATCAAGATCAACATTACCCTATCCTATCACTTTTGCAGGTGAACTATTTCCAAGAATAACCTTACTGCTCTTGTTTTTTACAGAGATAAACTTTCTCTTATTTCCATAAATGTGATGAGAGCATCTGTTATCTATGTACCATTGGTATTCTTCTTCAAATGCGCACAAAGCAAGGCCACACCTCACTTTTTCCTCTTTCTTCTGTTTCATATGAGGAGTGTTGATGGATCCATCTTTTTCAGGTCTTTTGATAACAATGTTCTTGTTTGATTATGTGCTTTGGAGGGAGTCTATTTTTTATTTGTATGAATTCACTATCTTGTTCCTACATTCTTTTGCTACATGTCCAAACTTATTACATGTATAACACCTTACATGACCATAAAAGAGAGCAAGGGAATCATAGTATTTATGCTTCATATTTTATCGTTGCAATCAATAGCTTTGTGACCAAACATACTGCATGTAAAAAAATACCCCTTAAACAAACTTTAATACCTAGGAACTGATGATATTCCTGTGAAGAGACCATTTAATTTTCTTCTACAATTGGTTGCAATGTGTCCATAGTTATGACAAACAAAACATTCAATATTGTTGATCAAAGGACAGAATCGATTGTTATTTCTATAATTGAGTGGAAATGATTTCCTTTGAAAATTCACTTTCCTTAGTTGCTGGTTTGGTTGACTTCTTAATTCCTTAACAGAATTCTCAGAGTTTTATTTTTTATCCCTAGAATTGCTTGTATAGGATTGTGAACTAGATTCTCCCTTAACAGAATCATGAAAACTAAGGCTTGATTTGATGGAAGGGGACCTTTGACTGTTAAGAATATTGTCCAATATCTTGGTACTATCATGGAATTTCAAATGTTTGTATTTTTCTATTAATTTACCTTTTAGAATGCTTACCTCAGCCTCCAGTGTTTGACACTGGTCTTCCTTTTCCATATATTTCTTCCTCATTCCTTCTTCAATATTTCTTCCTTCTTCTAGTTGCATTCTTAATTTGATAATCTCTTCCTTAAGACCATTCTCTTGTTCTTCAAATACTTGAAGTATTTATTCATTTCGTTTGTTTGAATTTACAAAATCTGAACTTAGAGAGATAGTCTCAACTTCAAGTCCTTCACAATATTGTTTCCTTTCTTTAAGTTGTTTTGTTACTACTGCATCATTCATTAATTCATCATGATCGTTTTTTTCATATTCCTGCAACTTATTCTCAAGAATGTTAATAATTTTCAAAGAAGAATAAAGTTTTCTTCTAAGTTTAATACTTCCTCCAACATATCTTCTTCTGAATTAGTAACTCCATTTGATATAACAAATATTGTTTCATGATCACTCCCATCTTCTGACAAACCATAATTTATTTTAGATTCATTTAATGTCTCATAAACAATATTACGTATCGGTTTACCTGATGAGAAAATTTCCTTGTTTTCCTTCTCCTTCATGGATGACTTGAAGATTATCCCATACCTCCTTTGTAGTTCCATAGTGCATAATTTTCTCTAATACTGAATTAGGTACACTACAAAAGATTTCATTTAATTCTTGACTATTCCTCTGGAGTTCTTGTCCTGATGGTGGAGTTTAATATAACCATTATAGAATAAATTCGAAATATCATATATGAGGGTCATTATCCTAGACTTCATCTTTTCTTTCCAATCCTGATAATTAGCATCATTAAGAATGAGCATACCTTTATTATCCATACTTTCTGACTTGGCTTGTTCTGCTACTAATTGTCCTTGATCTATGAATGCAAATATTTCCATGGCATCATATACATCGTTGTCACTAATTTCCTGACTTGACCTCTTCCTTTGTATTGCCCTCTTCTTGTGTTTCCTTCCCATTGTCCCTGATCTACTCTCAAACGGTTAAGATTTACTGGAGAGACCTGCTATGATAATAATTGTTAGAAATATTGAAGGGATGTGGGGGATGAATCAATATTTCATTCCCAGTTCAAATTCATTTAGTTTATACATTCATTTCCAAAGTTTTTTTGATCAGTTATTTCATTAGCAGGACATTGTGTTATAGATTATAACTTCCTCAGCAAACCATAAGTAACATTAAGTATAAAATAATTTAAACCATAAGAATTCAAAACACATCAACACATATGGACACCAGATTTTAGGTGGAAACCCAATGTGGGATAAAACCATTGTTGTTTTCGTCTTGTCTTCTTATTATTATAAATAAAGTACTATTACATTTTGTACTAGTGTAGACTCTTACCAGTACATAGGCTCCTGCCTATAGGCGACTACAACCTCCACAAATTCTCCAGCTCCAACTGGAAGGGACATTAGAGAATTTTTGAGGTAAAAAATGGGCCCTAAAACAAAAATGAACAACCAAAATCAACTTAATAAAAACCAATAGAATTGAATATGATGAAAGGTTGCGGAAATTCGAACAACAATTTTTCTTTATTATTATGGATGCGGATATTACAAAGGGAAAATCTCTTCCTCAGATGGACTGCTGCAGCGTTTAGTAGATATGAGTTAGCCGAAGCGTAACAGATCTACAGGCTACCTGGCATGCAAGCAGACTGAGTCTCAAGAGTAAAGCAGACTTACAGAATCACAAGACAAACTAAGAACCGGCCACTTTAGGTTCACACTGGCGTCAAGCACCAATGCGCAGGCTTCTCAATTCTCCTAAATACTTTAGCTCTTCCCGTGGTGCAAGCAGTTTAGACTAAAAGTCTGTAGATGCAGATCAGGAGAAAAACTCGACCCAGACCTCTAGACTCTCTAACCTTTCCCAAAACATGAATGGGCCTTGCTCCGCAACCCCCAATATTTATAGGGTTCGAAGGGAACAAACATCCGTGAATGGTCTTTGTACAGACTGATGACTCAAAAGAAGGATTCTAATCAAATCTGATTAGATCACCGAAAGCTAGATTCGTGCATGGGAGGACTGTCCCATGTTATCTTGTCCCTTCTCCTTTTACGGATAGCCAGAGGCATGTGGGGATCGAATCATAGAGTACTGACTGACTAATTGGTACTACAAAGTGGAGATTCCAAGTGAAGGAACCCACGAAAGCTTCATGAGGGAGATATGCAAATCTCCTTTATTGTTCAAATTACAAGGTGGATATTACCAGATCAAGGGAATCGATGAAAGCTTGTCCAACACCATCGTCGGTTGGAAAGACAACACTTAATCCATTGTATAATATTCTATCTGTGGATGTGTGTAATGCTGATACCTGAACCGTTCAACCAAGTAATTGTTAAAGTACTGCACTCTTATTTCCTTTTCTGATTCCCACATTTGCGAACTATTTCTGTCAGAAGGTTCCAAAAAGTTGATGGGCTAGAAAGGATTTGATGAGATGTCAACTTGGTGGTGGAAATCTTCATAATTGGTACTGGAAGATATTGTCCTTGCCTTATAGTGGTTTGTGACAAACCATCTAATGTGACCACAGCGTCGGATTCCTTGCAAGAAAGAAAAACCATCTATGTCAGCAATATCTTCAATAGTCTTATACACTATACCATTCATATGGGCTCTTGGTTCGCTGAAACCGGGAATTTTTAGCATATGCAGAGTATACGGCTTAGTGACCAAATCTGAGAGTCCATATATTTGCCACCATTCAATGAACCAGTCTGGTGTGGGGTCTTCTCTTTCTAAGGCTTCTGTTGTCATTCGTTCAAATCGAAATGAGGACTGTACTGAGTAGAATAGGTTGGCTAAACAGTATTGAAGGTTCATAGTCGTAAAGAAGGATTCTTTTTTCTGTCAGGGTTATAATCTTCTCTATGAAGATGGTTATCAAACCTCCGGAGTGTGATGTGGCAGCTTTTCATTCTATCATCATCCTCATCATCTCTTTCAAGAGTATAGAGTATGCTGCCAATGTGTTCCAAGTATTCTAAAGCTTCAACTGACTCTTGATTCATTTCATCTTGCATTGTTTCTGTCCATAGATAGGGAATATCTTCACGGTGTCTGATTTCTTTGATTGGATACCAGTCTACATCATGAACAAGTACTGGAATTTCAAGCTCATAGCTTACCCATCCATTTGGTGTTTCAATTTCAACAGTGCTTTCTCTTCTCCTGAGATAATTGCATTGAAGACTTAGTATTGAGTGTGTAGCTAGAAATTCCCTACTGAGCATATCAGCAAAACTGTTTTTATCTCCTTTCACAAATTCTATATCAAAGGTATACTGGCTGAGCTGCATAATCCATCTAACCATAGCAGCGTCTTCAAAGTCACACTTATGGATAGCAAATTTTAATGCTTGGAAATCTGTTCTAATAGTGAACTTGGTGTAGATGACAAAATCTCTGAATTTTTCTATTCCCAAACAAGCTGCTCTAAGTTCTTTTTTCAGGCTGGACCAATTCAGTTGATTCTTGGCCCAAAGTCCAGATGCGTACTGGCAGACTTCTGTCTCATTTTTGCTGTTGGGGTTCTTTTGACACAAAACTGCTCCCCATCCTTCATGGCTAGCATCTGTCATTATGATCTTCTCCCATTCTTCTCTAATAGGGGAGAGTGGCTGGATGCTTCTGACCTTTTCTTTTATTATCTTGACTGCTTGAGTGCAGTCATTATTCCATGAAATTGCATCCTTCTGAAGTCGTTTATTTAACAACTTTCTTTCTTGTGCACAATGCTTCAGAAACTTAGAAATATAATTCAAACTTCCCAAAAATCTCTGCAACTGAGTTTTATCCTTAATTTCATCAGGGAAGTGATCAACAAAATTTAGACTTCTTTGGATTACAGTATAAGATCCATATTGTATGTTGTAACCCAAGAAATCTATTATTGGCCGGAACAACTTCATTTTGGATCCTGATAATACTATGCCCATTTCTTTGACTTTGTGCAGAAATATTTTCAGATGTTTGATATGGTCAGCAATATTATCAGAATGAATTAATAAATCATCAATGTACTTTTTCAGGAATTCCTCCATTCCTTCAAAAGTCTCGTCCATTATTCTCTGAAAGGCTGAAGGGGCATTTATTAGACCGAATGGTATGATATTCCATTCATAATGTCCTTCAGGCACAGAGAATGTTGTTTTCCATTTATCTTCTTCTTTGATTCCTACTTGCCAGAAACCAGACTTCAAATCAAATTTGAAAAATATTTTGGATTTGGATATTTGGGCAAGTATGGAAGATGGCTTAGGGAGGGGATAGGCGTCATAATCCAGAATACTATTAAGAGGCTTGTAGTTAACAACCAGCCTTGGCTTACCTCTGGCAATCTCAGCATGTTTATTAACATAAAATGTGAAACAAGCTATTAGGCTTTTACTCTTTCTGATGAGTCCTTTTCCTAGGAGATCCTTGATTTCTGCCTTGCACATTTTCATCTGGTCTTCGTTCATTGCCACTGCTTTTGATCTCCTTAGCTTTCCACTGAAATCCTTCTTTAGAGGAAGTTCCACTTCCTGCTTCTTGATATGCCAGAAGGCATTTGGGTCATCTGAACAACACTCTTTGAATTTAGCAGTGAGATCTGCTATTTCAGAGGCATATTTTCCATTATCCAAATGTTCTTCTGTCTTTAAAATTTCCTTTTTCACTTCCATTTTCGCCAAGAGGTTTTCCAGTCTTTCAATTCTTTTTATTCTATTAGGCAAATTGGAGTTTATGAATGGAAAGAAAATTTCTTTATTTTCTAGGCTGAAAAAATAACCATACCTTTGGCTATTTTCATCAAGCTTTGCACCATGCTTCTTGAAGTTCTCGAAAAAGGGAGTTCCTAGATACATAGCACAATCTATACCTGGAACTACTGGACAAACTAGATGTACTCCAACATTTTCAGTTAGGAATACATCTATCTCTGCTTCATGTTTAGTGGCAATTTCACCACTTGCAGTAATGACTCTGGGGCAGGCAGTCGGTCTTCGTAGATGCATGCTGACCACAGTATCGTTGACGATGTTTAATCTGGAGCCAGTGTCCAACAATACTTTCCAATACTCAAACTGTCCACCAATTTTTACTTTCATTTTGACACAATACATTACATCTCGGCTCATGGAATTGCATCCAAAATCTGTTCTATCTTTCTCTCCCTCTTCTTCCTCTGGACTATTTTGCTGTTGAATTTTTGTGATAACTGGTTCTGAATGAAAAGTCCAGTTCTCTGTTTTCCCTGAAAGTTCAGGACCTTGTGAAGTCGAGGCAGAAGCCCATTGAGCATTCAACAATCTCACATTCAATTCTTCATGTTTTTCTATGAACAATCTTCTGTTTTCTTTTATTGTTCTTCTCAGTTCCTTTATTGCCTGATGAACTGCGGGTAATGTTTGCGGCAGGACTTCACCAAAATCTTCATTCCTGAATTGTCGAGTCAGAGCTTCAACTGAGAATAAGGTGGCAGGAGGCACATACCCTTTATTAGGAGGCTTCTTTGATTCAGCAGGTCCTTGCTTCAAATGTTCTGTTAACAGAGATTTGTACATATTCTTTATCTGAGGCTCAGTATCATTTATCATTTGTGAAAATGTATTCCTGTTGGTCTCATCATAGTCAGACTTCATCATTCTGACTGCATTACATTTACAGACATCAAGGTCACTGCAATCACAATCCCTACATTATGTGCAATGAGGGTCTCTGCAATATTCATCTTCAGAAGTATCTTCAGAATCAACAAAATTTAAATCATTTTTTGATTCTGAATCAAAAGATATTAGTTCATCATAGCTACTTGGTAAATCAAAGAAATTTATTTTTCCTTTTTTATTTCTATATTAGACTTTCTTCTTTGATTTGTCTTCCTTCTTGTTTGGAAAATTTGGAGCTGTGTGGCCTTTCTTGTTACAATTGTAACAAATGATTTCTTTGTTTTTAGAAAACATCTTTGTATGCTTGTAAGGTTTAGCTTTGTGATGTTTTCTTTTTGGTTCTTCTTGGGAAAACTGGGAATTCTTTTTGAAATTCCTTTTCTTTCTGCGTTTATGCCCCTCATAATTGGCAGCTTTGCCAAGGTGCCATTTCTTACAGAGCTGCTGATAGCCATGCGGCTTCTTAGGATTAGTAACTGCTCTAGCAATCTTCATTTGTGAGCATAATTCAACAATGATGGCTTTTACAGCTTGCCAGATTATACCAAATTTGTAATCACCAACCTTCCCTGGTAATTTATTAACAATGGCAGAAGAGACCCACTGGGGAAGAGATGCTACAAAAATTTCCTTCCATTTTGGCTCAAGGATGGGATCTGGGGTCAAAGTGTGGAGCCTGTGGAGAAACTCATTGAAGTATTCTTCAAAATGCTGCATATTATGTAGTTTCATGGCAAGCAAAGTAATTGCTGTAATGTCATTGGTTATTTGGGGAAAACCAATGAAATTGACTGTAATGCCATAGAGGAGACTTCCTATCATATTGCTGACAGGCATATGGGTGACGGGATCCATGTGGGTAGTTCCATCTTCATTAAGGACAACAGTTTGTTCCCAAGATGTCAAAAGATTTGGGTGTTTGAGGGTTTCTGCTTTTAACCAAGAATCCAAAGTGACCTCAAATCCTCCAATAATCCTCCTTGTGGCATTAATGGGACCTATATCATCTGCAAGATAGGTCCTATAACAAACAAGCATGGAATGCAGAACAGACATAATTTCAGCTTCAGTGCAATTATCTATATTCCATGAATATGTAGCATTAGCAAACCAATCCTTATGATATTCAAATTTCATAAGATCTCTGCGATCAGGAGCAGGATTCCAGGTGGTATCCCACCGCGATCTGGAGGAGGTAGCATTTACCTGGTCTTCATTATCATCAGACTGTTCTTTGTCTGAGATAGAAAAATTGTTGATACAGGCTTCAAGGTCTTCAATTTCTGGTTCAACATCTATTTTATGAATACTTGTATCAAAGTCTTCTTTTTCTTCTTCATTTTTAGAAGATGAACCAAATATAAAATCAGAGGTTTCTTTGTTGGTTTCTTCAGGTTCTTTAATTTTGGAGATGACTTGGCTAGGACTGAAGAAACTGGGATTAGCAAATAAAGAATAGGGATGAGTAGAAGTAGGGGGTGGAAAGGTTATGGAACTGGGCGTCCTTATCAGGCTTTCCACAGAAGGAGTAATAGAATAAGGAATGGAAGTCTTGGGTTCGGAGAACAAGGTTGCAGACTTGTATGCTTCTACCCGGGGCTTCTTTTTCAGAGATTCTACTCCTTTAGATACTTCCCATACCTATTTCTTAACAATATCCAATGAAGTGCTGATTTTGTCTATTTCTTTTCCATGAGCAGAGGCAGCCTCATGGATCTTCCTTTCTGTTTGTAAAGACAATCTATCAAGACTCTGAGCAAGAGCCTTATCATTTTCTGCTAGAGTGGTTACACTGCTATTCAAACAAACTGTGTTATAATCTTGCTTTCGCAAAATACTTTCAAGCATAATCTTCATTTCAGAATTAGCAGTTTCAATACTCTCAAATTTAGTTCTAACAAATTTTTCAAGACTGGACAGAGCTAGATTAGTCCAGTTGGTAGCAGCAATTGAATCTCTTGCTGCTAATGTAGGATCATCAGAATGTGATGGAAGTAATTTGTACAATTTTCCATCTTGTCCTCTTATCACAAAATTTTTCCAAGGGGGAAATTCTGTGTCTGTCTCCAAGAGATTACCATCAAGGAGTTCCCACTTGTGTTTATTTGAAGTCCCAGTCCGCATCATATTTACATGGAGCTGGGAACAAATCTTTCTTAGTAATTTCTCACCTTCTGTTTGAACAGCAATCAGAGACCTGGGAACATTTGGCTTATTCATCATACTCTGAATTTTTGGTTGGAAAACATGAGCTTTCAAAGGTGGAGGAATTACTACCGGATTTTCTTTTAATTTTTCTTCTACAAATTTTTCTGGATCCTTGATTCTCTTTTGCTTGGCTTGGTTTCTGAATTGCTTCATCAAGGATTGTTCTACTATATTTTCAGAAGGATAATACCATTCATAGAATGATATCCATTGGTTTTCTGCCTTCATCCACTCTTTCCAATTTTCAACATTCTATTTGTTGAAGGCAGGGCGATCATATTTTGGAATAAGTCTCACTTCTTCGAGGTACAAATGTTCCTTTTCATGCATGAACATGTCCCAATTGAACATTTTCTTTTTCCATTGATCATCTGGATCATATGGACTAATACCTTTGGAGATTTTCAAAAAAGCAACTATCTCTGAATCAAAAGGAATTTCTACATGCTTTGGAATTTTGTCAATAGGATTCCTTCTATATTCAGGAATAGGTGAAGAGTCAACATAGCCTAAACCACAAGTAGAAGAACCAGAGACTGTATGTACAAGCAGTTCTTCTTGCGGATTGAAAGATACAGCTTTTTTATAACTTTCTTCAGAGGAGTCAGACGAAGGAGTAAATCTGATCATGTTGATTCTATGACGGTCTGATGACTCACCATGTGGTGTTGGTGGTTCTGAAGAAAATTGGCAGAATGTTTTAGAGCAGTGTGGATGGTCACAGACTGAACTGAAAGGCTGAGAAGGGCCTGGCTGTGAAAATAATCTTCTGATAGAATCATACACTGCTTGGTCAATTACAAACTGCGGAGGAGCTTGGGCTTGGGCAGGATGTAATTGGTTGATTGTCGTAGGGACTGAAGTTACTGTGGAGGAGGATCCACCACGCTGAACTGTGCTTACTCTGGGGAATCTGGTGATAACTTTACCATCTGTTTCAGTAATGATAGACTGGGCAGCAGCAACAGACCTTTTTGTAGGTTTTCCCTAGTTAGTAACCCAATCATCTGGGGGACACAGATCTTTTCTAGACACATAAACTGGGGCCACGAGATTACAGGAAGAGTCATAGGAGGATTATTGGAGGATTTGAGGGCACTTTGGATTCTTGGTTAAAAGCAGAAACCCTCAAACACCCAAATCTTTTGACATCTTGGGAACAAACTGTTGTCCTTAATGAAGATGGAACTACCCACATGGATCCCGTCACCCATATGCCTGTCAGCAATATGATAGGAAGTCTCCTCTATGGCATTATAGTCAATTTCATTGGTTTCCCCAAATAACCAATGACATTACAACAATTACTTTGCTTGCCATGAAACTACATAATATGCAGCATTTTGAAGAATACTTCAATGAGTTTCTCCACAAGCTCCACACTTTGACCCTAGATCTCATCCTTGAGCCAAAATGGAAGGAAATTTTTGTAGCATCTCTTCCCCAGTGGGTCTCTTCTGCTATTGTTAATAAATTACCAGGGAAGGTTGGTGATTACAAATTTGGTATAATCCGGCAAGCTGTAAAAGCCATCATTGTTGAATTATGCTCACAAATGAAGATTGCTAGAGCAGCTACTAATCCTAAGAAGCCGCATGGCTATCAGCAGCTCTGTAAGCAATGGCACCTTGGCAAAGCTGGCAATTCTGAGGGGCATAAACGCAGAAAGAAAAGGCATTTCAAAAAGAATTCCCAGTTTTCCCAAGAAGAACCAAAAAGAAAACATCACAAAGCTAAACCTTACAAGCATACAAAGATGTTTTCTAAAAACAAAGAAATCATTTGTTACAATTGTAACAAGAAAGGCCACACAGCTCCAAATTGTCCAAACAAGAAGGAAGACAAATCAAAGAAGAAAGTCCAGTATAGAAATAAAAAAGGAAAAATAAATTTCTTTGATTTACCAAGTAGCTGTGATGAACTAATATCTTCTGATTCAGAATCAGAAAATGATTTAAATTTTGTTGATTCTGAAGATACTTCTGAAGATGAATATTGCAGAGACCCTCATTGCACAAAATGTAGGGATTGTGATTGCAGTGACCCTGATGTCTGTAAATGTAATGTAGTCAGAATGATGAAGTCTAACTATGATGAGACCAGCAGGAATATATTTGCACAAATGATAAATGCTACTGAGCCTCAGATAAAGAATATGTACAAATCTCTGTTAACAGAACATTTGAGGCAAGGACTTGCTGAATCAAAGAAGTCTCATAATAAAGGGTATGTGCCTCCTGCCACCTTATTCTCAGTTGAAGCTCTAACTCGGCAATTCAGGAATGAAGATTTTGGTGAAGACCTGCCGCAAACATTGCCCGCAGTTCATCAGGCAATAAAGGAACTGAGAAGAACAATAAAAGAAAACAGAAGATTGTGCATAGAAAAACATGAAGAATTGAATGTGAGATTGTTGAATGCTCAATGGGCTTCTGCCTCGACTTCACAAGGTCCTGAACTTTCAGGGAAAACAGAGAACTAGACTTTTCATTTAGAACCAGTTATCACAAAAATTCAACAGCAAAATAGTCTAGAGGAAGAAGAGGGAGAGAAAAATAGAACAGATTTTGGATGCAATTCCATGAGCCGAGATGTAATGTAATGTGTCAAAATGAAAGTAAAAATTGGTGGATAGTTTGAGTATTGGAAAGTATTGTTGGACACTGGCTCCAGATTAAATATCGTCAACGATACTGTGGTCAGCATGCATCTACGAAGACCGACTGCCTGCCCCAGAGTCATTACTGCAAGTGGTGAAATTGCCACTAAACATGAAGCAGAGATAGGTGTATTCTTAACTGAAAATGTTGGAGTACATCTAGTTTGTCCAGTAGTTCCAGGTATAGATTGTGCTATGTATCTAGGAACTCCCTTTTTCGAGAACTTCAAGAAGCATGGTGCAAAGCTTGATGAAAATAGCCAAAGGTATGGTTATTTTTTCCGCCTAGAAAATAAAGAAATTTTCTTTCCATTCATAAACTCCAATTCGCCTAATAGAATAAAAAGAATTGAAAGACTGGAAAACCTCTTGGCGAAAATGGAAGTGAAAAAGGAAATTTTAAAGACAAAAGAACATTTGGATAATGGAAAATATGCTTCTGAAATAGCAGTTCTCACTGTTATATTCAAAGAGTGTTGTTCAGATGACCCAAATGCCTTCTGGCATATCAAGACGCAGGAAGTGGAACTTCCTCTAAAGAAGGATTTCAGTGGAAAGCTGAGGAGATCAAAAGTAGTGGCAATGAACGAAGACCAGATGAAAATGTGCAAGGCAGAAATCAAGGATCTCCTAGGAAAAGGACTCATCAGAAAGAGTAAAAGCCCAATAGCTTGTTTCGCATTTTATGTTAATAAACATGCTGAGATTGCCAGAGGTAAGCCAAGGCTGGTTGTTAACTACAAGCCTCTTAATAGTATTCTGGATTATGACGCCTATCCCCTCCCTAAGCCATCTTCCATACTTGCCCAAATATCCAAATCCAAAGTATTTTCCAAATTTGATTTGAAGTCTGGTTTTTGGCAAGTAGGAATCAAAGTAGAAGATAAATGGAAAACAACATTCTCTGTGCTTGAAGGACATTATGAATGGAATATCATGCCATTCAGTCTAATCAATGCCCCTTCAGCCTTTCAGAGAATAATGGATGAGACTTTTGAAGGAATGGAGGAATTCCTGAAAAAGTACATTGATGATTTATTAATTCATTCTGATAATATTGCTGACCATATCAAACATCTGAAAATCTTTCTATGCAGAGTCAAAGAAATGGGCATAGTATTATCAGGATCCAAAATGAAGTTGTTCTGGCCAATAATAGATTTCTTGGGTTACAACATACAACATGGATCTTATACTGTAATCCAAAGAAGTCTAAATTTTGTTGATCACTTCCCTGATGAAATTAAGGATAAAACTCAGTTGCAGAGATTTTTGGGAAGTTTGAATTATATTTCTAAGTTTCTGAAGCATTGTGCACAAGAAAGAAAGTTGTTAAATAAACGACTTCAGAAGGATCCAATTCCATGGAATAATGACTGCACTCAAGCAGTCAAGATAATAAAAGAAAAGGTCAGAAGCATCCAGCCACTCTCCCCTATTAGAGAAGAATGGGAGAAGATCATAATGACAGATGCTAGCCATGAAGGATGGGGAGCAGTTTTGTGTCAAAAGAACCCCAACAGCAAAAATGAGACAGAAGTCTGCCAGTACGCATCTGGACTTTGGGCCAAGAATCAACTGAATTGGTCCAGCCTGAAAAAAGAACTTAGAGCAATTTGTTTGGGAATAGCAAAATTCAGAGATTTTGTCATCTACACCAAGTTCACTGTTAGAACAGATTGCCAAGCATTAAAATTTGCTATCCATAAGTGTGACTTTGAAGACGCTGCTATGGTTAGATGGATTATGCAGCTCAGCCAGTATAACTTTGATATAGAATTTGTGAAAGGAGATAAAAACAGTTTTGCTGATATGCTCAGTAGGGAATTTCTAGCTACACACTCAATACTAAGTCTTCAATGCAATTATCTCAGGAGAAGAGAAAGCACTGTTGAAATTGAAACACCAAATGGATGGGTAAGCTATGAGATTGAAATTCCAGTACTTGTTCATGATGTAGACTGGTATCCAATCAAAGAAATCAGACACCGTGAAGATATTCCCAATCTATGGACAGAAACAATGCAAGATGAAATGAATCAAGAGTCAGTTGAAGCTTTAGAATACTTGGAACACATTGGCAGCATAATTTATACTCTTGAAAGAGATGATGACAGAATGACAAGCTGCCACATCACACTCCGGAGGTTTGATAACCATCTTCATAGAGAAGATTATAACCCTGACAGACAAAAAGAATCCTTCTTTATGGCTATGAACCTTCAAAACTGTTCAGCCAACCTATTCTACTCAATACAATCCTCATTTATATTTGAAGGAATGATAGCAAAAGCCTTAGAAAGAGAAGACCCCACACCAGACTGGTTCATTGAATGGTGGCAAATATATGGACTCTCAGCTTTGGTCATCAAGCCGTATACTCTGCATATGCTAAAAATTCCCGGTTTCAGCGAACCAAGAGCCCATATGAATGGTATAGTGTATAAGACTGTTGAAGATATTGCTGACATAGATGGTTTTTCTTTCTTGCAAGGAATCTGACGCTGTGGTCACGTCAGATGGTTTGTCACAAACCACTATAAGGCAAGGACAATATCTTCCAGTACTAATTATGAAGATTTCCACCACCAAGTTGACATCTCATCGAATCCTTTCCAGCCCATCAACTTTTTGGAACCTCCTGACAGAAACAGTTCGCAAATGTGGGAATCAAAAAAGGAAATAAGAGTGCAGTACTTTAACAATTACCTGGTTGAACAGTTCAGGTATCAGCATTACACACATCCACAGATAGAATATTATACAATGGATTAAGTGTTGTCTTTCCAACCAACGATGGTGTTGGACAAGCTTTCGTGGATTCCCTTGATCTGGTAATATCCACCTTGTAATTTGAACAATAAAGGAGATTTGCATATCTCCCTCATGAAGCTTTTGTGGGTTCCTTCACTTGGAATCTCCACTTTGTAGTACCAATTAGTAAGTTAGTACTCTATGATTCGGTCCCCACATGCCTCTGGCTATCCGTAAAAGGAGAAGGGACGAGATAAATTGGGACAGTCCTCCCATGCCCGAATCTAGCTCTCGGTGATCTGATCAGATTTGATCAGAATCCTTCTTTTGAGTCATCAGTCTGTACAAAGACCATTCACGGATGTTTGTTCCCTTCGAACCCTATAAATTTTGGGGGTTGCGAAGGAAGGCCCATTCGTGTTTTGGGAAAGGTTAGAGAGTCTAGAGCTCTGGTTCGAGTTTTTCTCCTGCTCTGCATCTGCGGACTTTTAGTCTAAACTGCTTGCACCACGGGAAGAGCTAAAGTCTTTGGGAGAATTGAGAAGCCTGTGCATTGGTGCTTGACGCCAGTGTGAACCTAAAGTGGTCGTTTCTTAGTTTGTCTTGTGATTCTGTAAGTCTGTTTTAATCTTGAGACTCAGTCTGCTTGCATGCCAGGTAGCCTGTAGATCTGTTATGCTTCAGCTAACTCATATCTACTAAACGCTGCAGCAGTCCATCTGAGGAAGAGATTTTCCCTCTGTAATATCCGCATCCATAATAATAAAGAAAAAATCTTGTTCGAATTTCCACAACCTTTTATCATATCTGTGTTAAAGGTCCTATAAAAATTCAACCACAGGGGATAATTCAGAGTTTTTGGAGTAAAATGGTAAAATCATAAAAAAAAAAAAAAAAATTAAAAAACTACTTTTTCAACTAGTACTTTCAACTTATCTCTCTATGTTTTTTCTCAAATTTCAAGAAAGAGTACTCATTCGATGTAGAATTTGATTTTTCATCCAAGGAGTACCCATGTTGAATACTTTCAATGGAGCTCACTACATGAAAAATGAGAAATACATGAAAAATGTGATTGCAATATTGATTACACCTCTACAACCATGTCACTGATCAAACCAATATACCGATGCAAACCCTTTCAATAACATTGTTAATGCCAAGCCAAATTAAATCAATCCTATCAAAAATCAAGTTAGCTAAGCCATAACATTGTCAAGCACCATGTCAAACCCTAACTGACCAACACTGTCAAATGCAAGGTTTCAATAACATATCCCAAGTGATTATCTTTCATCAGACCATAAAAATCCTTTGTTCATCATCATTGTCAATACTGAACCAAATACCAAGTAGAACACTCTTGATCACTAAGACAAATCCTTCTCTCAAAATTACCAAGCCAATATGATGCTTATCAAACCAAATCTACTTGTTTTCTCATCAATCGTTAGCATACTCATCAAGCAACAAAACATCTCAAATCTGTAGGTTTTAACCTCGTACAAAAATCACTTGCATATGAATTCTAAAAACATAAAATAAATAATAGCGAGATCATAGAACATAAAATAGATATACACATAGATTTTCCCCCGGATCCCAAAGCCAGTACTACCAAATTGATTTTTCATTATATTCCTTTCAATGTTACAATACATATATATACATGACAAGGCATCCATAAACCCCAATCCATTAACCCTGGATTAGAACATAATCGTAGTTCTCTTGACCAGATCTACAGAATACCATGGACAGAAAACCATCATGTCTAATACCATGTGTGAAATCCATGCACAAAACCATAAGTAGGTCCTCCCACCTAACGAGGGGGCAGCTGCCATAATGTACAAGGGGGCTACCACCCCCCCCGGCGCATGGGGTAGTCGTGGAAAGAATATAACAGCAACATTCTCCCACTTGTTGTTTTCTTTCCAAATGGGGCCAAAGGAGAGCTTAGTCATTGATCCACCCCTACAATGCCCATTATTTCTCTACACCAAGAGAAGTTCTTAGTGCTCACAGACTTTGTCAATGCATCTGCAGTATTCTTCAAAGTGTCCACCTTTACCAGCAACACCTTTTTGTCCTCAACCATATCTCTCACAAAGTGATACTAAACATTAATGTGATTTGTCTTTGAATGATAAGCAGGGTTCTTTGCCAAGAAAATTTCACTTTGGCTGTCACAGTATATCCTTATATCTTGTTGTACTAACCCCATACTTGAAAAAAATCTCTGCAACTAAACTTCTTCCTTGCTTGCATGAGTGGCTTCCATGTATTCTGCCTCTATAGTTAAAAGGGCCACTACAAACTGTCTCTTACTCATCCAACTAACTGCACCTCCAAATAGGTTAAGCACATACCCACTTGTAGATCTTCTCCGATCCATATCTCCAGTCCAATTTGCATCAACAAAGCCACAAATGTTCAAAAATATGTCCAATTCTGATCTTCCTTGGTAGCACAAACCGTAATCACTAATGCCATGCAAATACTTGAAAACCCACTTCAATGTTGTCCAATGCTCCTTCCTTGGTTTTGACATAAACCTTCTCAATACTCTCACTGCATGTGCAATGTTTGGTCTAGTACAGACCATTTCATACATCAAGCTACTGACTTCACTTGCATATGGAACACGAGACATGTCCTATTCCTCTTCTTGTGTCTTGGGACACTATTCAACAGATAACTTTACACCTACAGGAATAGGAACCTTCACCGTTTACTATCCTGCATGTTAAATCTCTACAGTATTGTCTCGACATACTTCCTTTGGTTTAACTAGAGCTTCCTCTTTTCCTAATCTCATTTAATTTCCATGCCCAAAATATAGTTTGCAGCACCAATATCTTTCATGTCGAATTTGGAGGACAATTGGGTCCTCAAATCTTGGATAATTTCTTTTTCATTTCCAACCAGTAGCATATCATCCACATACATGACCAAATAAATAACATGGTCACCAATTAATTTAAAATACACACAATGATCTTCTTTTCTTTTGGTGAAGCCAAGTCCCTGTATAAATGTATCAAATTTCTGATACCAAGTCCTTGGTCACCGTTTTAACCCATACAGAGTCTTCTTTAAATTTCATACCAGTTATTTCTTACCCTCCATGTAGATCTCTTATTCCAGATCCTCGTGAAGAAATGTTATCTTCACATCCATCTGTTCTACCTCTAAATCAAAAGCAGTAGCAATAAATAAAAGTAATCTAATAGAAGCTACCTTGCCAACAGGAGAAAAAATATCACCAGAATCAATTCCTAACACCTGGGAATAACCTTTTTCTACCAACTGAGCTTTGTATTTGTCCACCTTGCCTTCTGCATTATTCTTCTTCTTAAACACTCATTGTATTCCAATGGGTTTCCTTCCATCTGACAACTCCACCAAATCCCAAGCCTCATTTTCGTGAAAAGATGTCATTTCATCAACCATGGCCTCTTTCCATAGTTTTCCATCCTTTGAATCTACTACCTCCTTGACATTTTTGGGATTATGATGAGTAATAGATAAAGAAAAATTTGAACAGAAAGCAGATGGACTATACCTTTTTGGTTGCCTTCTTTCTCGAACTGATCTTCTCACAGCTGGAGTTTGTGGCTCCTCATCTTCTGATTCCTCTTCTGCTGTAGAGTTTCGTTCTTCCTCCTTTAGCTCAAACTCTGTCTTCTCGGGTTCCTTTGGTAGGAGTTCATGTTTAATAACATATTTCACCTCTCTAAACACCACATCTCGATTATACACAACCTTCCTTGTTTTTGGGTTCCAAAGCTTATAACCTTTTAAACCATCCTTATACCCAATTAAGATGCACCTTTCATATTTACTATCCAACTTTTTTCTTTTCTCCTTTGGAACATGTACATATGCATCACATCCAAATGCCTTTAGATGTGAAAGAGAAGGCTTCTTACCAGTCCAAATACCCCTGCATACCCCATGACAGGGGGAAACCACCCCCTCTGTGACCCCCCTGCTGCGCCCGATGTAACGTACAGGGGGGGCTACCGCCCCTATATGATACCCCCGTGCATGGGGTAGTTGTGGAAAGAATATAACACACACCCAACAATTGTTTCAAAATAAACAACTCAAATATGAGAAAAGAAGAAACAATTAAGTTCATAAATGATCCTTGTCCCAACCTATGTCACTATAGCATAAAAAATTTATGAATGCAAGTTGTTAGTCAAAACTCTATCTCTTATATCTTGGCCAACAACATTAACAACATGTGAAAAAAACCAAGCCATACAAAAATATAAAGTCTCTACAAAATCAAGTTCATAGAAAAACTCTATCACTTATCTAAGGTGAAGATCGTGATAAGAGGTCACTATTAACATACTCAATGTAATGAAAAACTTCCAGCCTCCTTTAACTGTGAGATCTAAGTGTAGTCCCGCAACAAACTCAATCTTGGAGGACAAGCAACAATTTCAACAAGAGACAAGCAACATCACTTATTAACATACACAACCTCTACAAATTTAGACCTTTACATACAACCTATGGAACTGTGCGTTGAACACAATATTTACGCACTAAATACCACCTTTGAAGGCACAATATAAACTCAATTCACCATAGATATTCAACCAAGACAATAAGATATTTTTCACCCTCAAATTGACCATGACCTCTTCATAAAAAAAAAAAAAAAAAAAAAATTCATTCTTTGCATACATTTATTCTGCAAACCAATTTTTGCAACATTAGTCAACATAAGCATAGAACTTCTACATTTGAGCAATCAAAGGAAAATCCAAATGGTAATTTATTGCTATTCCAATGAAACTATTCATGCTATTCTCTGCATACTACAAACCAATGATATATTACAACCTTTGATAAAATATAAACAAATCAATCAAAATAGATCCATTGTTCCAAATAGACCTCTTTGTCTCTACAAAACTATTTCAAATGTCACATTACGCAATTCATCAAGCTACATCAAAAAAATTATTACTTTGGAGCATCAATTAGTGAACAAAAACACTACCATTTCTAAAGAAAATAGGAAACTATATTGATATTTGAATGTGAGTGAAACAAGGTTCTTCAAGCAGACTAGTCATAAATAGAATGAAAATCTTATTTTTGGAAGAGTCACAATCTTAAGAATGAATCACAATAACCCACGTAGCTTGGCTATGCAATAACCATTTCATATCTATTCATATACATAATATTTACCAATCGTTTTGTCTATGGATTCACCATTCAAGAGATACTTTGATCAAAAGGAAAATAACTCATTACCCTGACCCATGTAACTTATGACCAGAGAAAATAATGCTTACCATTACCAAGTCCATTGGCCTCACTTGACCCTTCATTCACTAATGCAAGTAATTATTCATAGGAGATACAACATATCCAAATCACATACGAAACTGACTAACTTCAATTTATTTTTATAGCCCCTGCATCCGTCAATATCATAGACAAAAACAATGGTTTTAATTTACTATACGATTGACCGTATCAATCCCATCCGTGTGCACAAATTCCATGGGTGAAACCTTGTTTTCTTTTGTGGTTTTTATTTTTTACCACGTACAAGCATGGCCACAAGAACAGTGAATATACTTCTCGGTTGCATCTTCTATGTTAATATAGGCTTCCCTTCCGTTGAAGGCTAAAACCGCACTATTGAGGTATTCCTCCCAACAATTGTGGCTTGATGTAAGGAAAGCATTGCTCCCATCAATCCAACACTTCACATACTTCATATTCATGGTTTTCAACACCTGTATGGTTGATTGTAGCCTCTACAATCAATCATAAAACCTCTTCCTACACTACAATTGATGGCCAACAATCAATTCAAGTAGTCATACTGAGATCAAGTCATACAAACAATTCATGTAGACAGTAGGCATACTGAGATGGAATCCATGTATACAAACAAATAACCTTCCATGTAGACATACTAAGACATCAACATCCAAATCCAACATCCAAGTCAAACATCCAAGTTGAAATCAAGGCCAACACATTAGCCATAATTACAACAAAAAAATCCCATACCTATCACATTTACAATCCCATAGGTTGAAAACTAAATGCTAAGAAGAAAATATCAACATTTTAGATTAGTGTATGGTGTTCATATGCAAGTGTTCAAATTCATTTTCACACTAACATGGCCAAGGTTCATGGATATTTGGTATAAAAATTGTATTTCCATTTGATATTTTTTTGAAGTAAGTATTCTCATGCTTTTGTTATTTGAACACAAGTTTTGACTATATGGATTTCTTGGAAACTGTGAACATATAAGGGGCATAGTATATCAATCAACTTAATTTGTGGCCTTTTTAAACAAAAAAAGCTCATATCATTTAACATTTTTTGTTTTGTGCAAAAGGAAGCCTTTTTTCCGTTATTAATTCTTTTGAAGTTAATTGATGGCTTTTCCACATTCAATTAAAATTCTTCATTCCTTAGAAAAATTGTTTAACTGTTTGTTATGATGGTGTGCATCTTAATAAATTTTAGCACTACTAGTTTTGTATTAATTTCCAACCTAATTATCCATGCTATAAAATGGTCATGTGATGGTTTTTGGAATAAAACCTATTATGTAATTACTTGAGGGGGGCATGCTATTATTTTCTACATTTTTGCAGTTGCTACAACACCCCCCCCCCCCCCCCCCCAAAAGTTTCATTATGTACATCTAAAATTTTGGGTCCCCCCTTTCTTCTTCAAGTTTGCATGAATGTTCCATTGCATTTCTTAGGCATACTCTTCACAATGTCCATTGAATGCTTCTCACAAAATCAATCATGGTCACAATGATTTCCTCTGTCTATCTAGATTTTGTACACTATATTTCAATGCAAGTTCTTTAAGTCAACAAAACATGTGAACCTAATACTTATTCATATCTTTATATGCCTAGGGTTTGGTTGGACGAGAAGACTTACCACCATTAGAACATTTCGTAAAATAAAGTTGATACTATCAATGGGATCTTAATGGAAGAATACTATGGTGGAGAACAACCTTCAAGATTGGAAGATATATCATGGTTCATTGGTGATTCAAAGACAACATATTGGTATTCCAAGTGTCCCTGACAAGATAAGTCTTTGCACTGGCCTCACCATTGTTCTTAGTGTTACATATCAAAGGCTTTATATTCTCCATATCAGAAGTAGGGATCTACTTGGATTCATCCATATTTGGTTTTATCTTAACAATTATGCTGACAAATAAATTCTACATCAATATTTATTTGATGTCCCTTGGTGGTTGAGAGGATTGTGTTTCATTCTCTACAGGATGTGGGTGTTGTTATTTTGGTGGTATGGCAATTTTGTTGTAGGAATTATGGGAGCTCAAAACTTCTAAGTACCAAAATAAAGGTGATGATAGATACAAATCGAAACAACTTGTGCTATTGGGATGCCTACAACTTAGAAAAGGGGGCAACCCTCAAGCATACAATGATGAAAAAATTGCTAGACCCCTACAAACAAGCTTGGACATTGGCCCCCCTCCACGTTCAAATTAGATTCATATTTATCCTTCAATATATGTTTATTATATATGACACAATAAATGATCCATACCATAAATCGTGTTGCAAATAACTAGACTACCATTAGAGAAGTGATGTATGTAACCATCTTATACCAACAAAATGAGATGGCCTAATTGAGTAGAGTCTATTCATTTTGGGGACAAAGGCCCTTGTTCTTCACATAAACATGAAAGGACTCCTTGATGTTATAGTTGTGAATGTATGGAATCATGGAGAATGAGACAACAAAGACAACCATATATTTTTGTAGTAAGGCTCACTCATACTCAAAATGAGGGTTCTCTCACAATCGACAGGAAATCCTGAGTTTGAGGTAGAAACGTTGCATGATTTCTATAAACTATAAAGAATGGGGAGTCCTTTGTATCTGATGGGAACCATGTTGGATATACTAACTAGGGAATGGATTGAACATTCATCTGGAATTGGCGCTGGTGTTGATTTGTTTTATGAATACCTCCTAAATGCATACATATTTTTTTAAAGGAACGAGTATTGGGATATGTTCCACTCAGCATATGTTGTTGCATAGAATAATTTTTGACATGGTCCATGGTATCATGAAGTAGATATGAGGATAGGGAAAGAAACTTAGTGGCGGCTCACAAGTCTCCAGTTGATCTGGCTTGGTCTACAAATTTTAGTTGGTGATATTTTAGTAGCAAATTCATCACATCGTGATTTTTTAATGTTTGGAAGAAATATGGAGTGATACCAAAAAGATACTCATTGGATATGAACATATTTCAACCCACAAAGAAATAATACCCATTGTGTCTTGAACTAGTAGAGTCTACTTTATCTCTATGTCAGGAAACCAAATATATATGATACCTTGAGGCTGGTTAGATAAATGTTAACTCATTGAATATTTACGTCCATGTAAATGATGGTTTTTCTAGTGTGATAGATGTGACTATAACATAATTGGAAGATCATCAACATAGATTCTTTCTTTTTGAAACATGAAAATATCTCTATATACTTGTGGATAATACATTTCTATTAGAAAAAAAACTATATTTTCACAACTGAGGGTCATCCTTTTCAAGTACAAAATTATTGGCATGAGTGGGTTCCATCAATCTATACGGGAGGTGATGCATTTTCATACAATAAATGAAATAAATGCTTAGATCAAAGTGCATTATCATCAATGTTGTTCCATGGTGTAATCATCTCAATAATTAAAGGCAAACTCTTGGTTGAGAGTATGCTTGGTGGAAAAAAATCAAACCAAAAATGCCAATCAAATAATGAATGTGGAGTGGATGCAAAAACATGCATGTGGAGAAATTGTAGCATTGTTGGATGAGGTTGTAGATGAACACATCGTTGATGTTCATGCCATTATAATCACATGAGCTAAGAAGAGTCATTTCCACAAAATTAATAAGTGCCATGATAAAAACATAATATCTAACAGAGAGATTTGGAGTTCTATTTTTCCCAAAATATTGGTTATCTAAAGGATAAAGAACACGCAACAATGAAGGGAAAATGTGAACTATGAGATCAAGATGCACTACAACACAAACATAAAAGTAAAGACGTGCAGTTGCGACGCAATTCATGGTAACAATGCACATGAAAGTGTTGTAAATCCCTCCTCCACTCTAGTCATTTACTCCTCATCCATCATCGATCCCATCATTAGCTCATAGAACTTGTCTTTACTTTCATAGTACCTCTCTGACAAATATTTCTTCCTAAAAAGTCTCTTGAATTCATGCCAACTCAACTCTTTTGTCATGATATCTCTAACCCGCTTCAAATATTCCCACTAGATGTTTACTTTCCTTTTGAGGCTAAATATAGCTATTTTGGCCTTCATGTTCTCTATGTAATCATGCATCTCAAAGAACTTCTTCATCCCAAGTAACCATGCCTCTACATCTTTTATTTTCTTCAAATATCCATCAAAGGTAGGTGGCTTTGATTTCATGAACTCATCTAGAAAATATGCCATGTCATTCCTCCTGTAAGGATGGTAACGATGATGACCATGATACCTGTCAGAACCAGAACTAGAATAGAACTTGTGTCCATCACCTCTCCTATCTGGTGTGTCCAAGAACCTGCCATCTCTGATCGTGTCATCTATATCTGACATGTGCCCACCATGATACCTACTGCCATATGCCCCATTAGTCCTATCCTCCTTTCCATGACTAATCCTAAGCAGTCCCTTTCTCTACATATATGACAAATTTCGAAGGATAACCGCATTAACCGCTACTTGTTTCTCTTGTGCCTGAATGATTCTGTCATTATATGCTTTGCAACTTCTTATTGATTCCTTCAAAATTCTCAATGTTTATGCTATGTCAAGAGAGTACCTATCAACATGCTTCTCATCAGATTTATAGGGAGAATCTCATAAACTGTATTTTACCATCTTGCTAGTCATCTTTGATCTTCTTCCTACAAGTATAGTATGTCAGCTAAACCAAAATATAAACATAATCAACTTACCTCAGTATAGTTCAGGGGAGGATATGTTGTCTACAAGATCAATTAGATTAACAAAATACATGTATAAACATAATCATATTAGTATATAGACATATTTTAAACCATTATCCAATTATCATACATGACTATACCATAACCATTACAATGCATGCATACTGACATATAGACACTGACATGCATAACATATGCATAACTGACATGCACTCATGATGATCTCATCCAAAAACAATCACCATCATCTTCCACATGGCAACACAATTACAATAATGACCACCACCATGCATACACAATAATCACATAGACCACAAGCATAAAGAACACATGTACAACTGACATGTATTCATGATAAACACATTCTGCCCATCCAGTCCAAGGGGTGAACCATGCTCTGATACCACTCTATAACACCCTCCTCCCACATTTATCCAAGCTAACTGGTCCATTGAGGTAAACATGTGATGAAGAGTTACTATGATATGATCAACTCACCAAGTATAGTTGAGGAAGTGGAATTGACAAACCAAAACCAAACTGACCTTCCTCAAGAGCTTCAGAACCTCTAGGAACCAACCAACCCCTCTAGGTGTCCAACCCCTAAGAGAACTTGCATCTTGATAGAACTAGACCCCTAGACACTCCCATGAAAATCCCTCCATGTGACTGAGACCCTCCAGTTGTTTCCATGGCAAGGCCTCCATGCGACTGTGGCCTTTTTCAGTCAGTTTTGTGCCAGTGACACCGTATTCTGAGCCACTTTTTCAAGGCCAGGACTCAGGCCTCTACCCAAAACTTCATGAAACTTACAAAAATAATAAATAATAAGATGACAATGCCTCTAATGCAAAACTAACAAGGACCTGAACTGTCAAGTCCTAGCCATGACATACATTTCGTCAAACACAACATGAACATGTAATCTATAGGTCATATAAACACATATGAGCATAGGGACTTCATTCTTATCTAATATTTTTCAAGAAGGTCTTATGCCCTCTCATAATAGTTGCATTATCATCTGTTAGGTCATACATTTATCATTCATTCATTTACTAATCAAAACATGATGAGAGGCATGACTAAGATTTGTCATAAAACCAAGCCTATAACCAGCATATATCCAATAGAACAACAATGATATAACAACCATTATCATCACATAATAACAAACATATTCACACATAATACACAAGAGGAATTGACAAACCAAAACCAAACTGACCTTCCTCAAGAGCTTCAGAACCTCTAGGAACCAACCAACCCCTCTAGGTGTCCAACCCCTAAGAGAACTTGCGTCTTGACAGAACTAGACCCCTAGACACTCCCATGAAAATCCCTCCATGTGATTGAGACCCTCCAGTTGTTGCCATGGCAAGGCCTCCATGCGACTGTGGCCTTTTTCAGTCAGTTTTGTGCCAGTGAAACCGTATTCTGAGCCACTTTTTCAAGGCCAGGACTCAGGCCTCTACCCAAAACTTCATGAAACCTACAAAAATAATAAATAATAAGATGACAATGCCTCTAATGCAAAACTTGAACAAGGACCTGAACTGTCAAGTCCTAGCCATGACATACATTTCGTCAAACACAACATGAACATGTAATCTATAGGTCATATAAACACATCTAAGCATAGGGACTTCATATTTATCTAATATTTTTCAAGAAGGTCTTATGCCCTCTCATAATAGTTGCATTATCATCTGTTAGGTCATACATTTATCATTCATTCATTTACTAATCAAAACATGATGAGAGGCATGACTAAGATTTGTCATAAAACCAAGCCTATAACCAGCATATATCCAATAGAACAACAATGATATAACAACCATTATCATCACATAATAACAAACATATTCACACATAATACACAAGAGGAATTGACAAACCAAAACCAAACTGACCTTCCTCAAGAGCTTCAGAACCTCTAGGAACCAACCAACCCCTCTAGGTGTCCAACCCCTAAGAGAACTTGCGTCTTGACAGAACTAGACCCCTAGACACTCCCATGAAAATCCCTCCATGTGACTGAGACCCTCCAGTTGTTGCCATGGCAAGGCCTCCATGCGACTGTGGCCTTTTGCAGTCAGTTTTGTGCCAGTGACACCGTATTCTGAGCCACTTTTTCAAGGCCAGGACTCAAGCCTCTACCCAAAACTTCATGAAACTTACAAAAATAATAAATAATAAGATGACAATGCCTCTAATGCAAAACTTGAACAAGGACCTGAACTGTCAAGTCCTAGCCATGACATACATTTCGTCAAACACAATATGAACATGTAATCTATAGGTCATATAAACACATCTGAGCATAGGGACTTCATACTTATCTAATATTTTTCAAGAAGGTCTTATGCCCTCTCATAATAGTTGCATTATCATCTGTTAGGTCATACATTTATCATTCATTCATTTACTAATCAAAACATTATGAGAGGCATGACTAAGATTTGTCATAAAACCAAGCCTATAACCAGCATATATCCAATAGAACAACAATGATATAACAACCATTATCATCACATAATAACAAACATATTCACACATAATACACAAGAGGAATAGAGCTCTTATTAACATATGCAAAATCCAACCAAGCCAGGGACTTCCACATACCACCCGACCATAAATTGGGTTGAACCAAATCTTTCTTTCATGCGATCACTCCTGTGCCATATTCCAAGCATGAATGTGGGACTCATAATAGAACCAATTATGACTTCCTTAGGCTTTACTGTGTATCCCACCAAGGTATTCCTAGGCCTAAACAATAAACATACAATATAGGCTTTACCGCAATCCTGCCATGCACCAATCAAGGGATCGCCAGGCCCTAAATAAGCATGGATGCCTTGGAATTTCTCCACCTAAACCATGAGGAATTTTTCTATCTCCACCCTCTAGGATTTACTATGTATCCTGCCATTACCGGTCAAGGGATTCCTAAGCCCAACGAGGGTATACACTTCTATGATTTACCATGTATCTCGCCATTATCGGTCAAGGGATTCCTAGGACTAATGAGGGTATTCATAACCAATATTTATCGTGTATCCCTCCATTACCAATCAAGGGATTCCTAGTCCTTGTGATTTTTTCTGAGATCACCCCACTCAGTTTCGAAACCATCTGACAATCCAACTCAACCAAGTAAAAGAACCCCATCACACCATGGCTATTTGGATATGGCAAGGCAAGGCTGAAATCCATTGTCACACCTAGAAAGGCCCATGCCAATGACAGAAAGAGAACCAAGTACACACGCATGTACCATGCATGCCAAAACTAGTAAGGAAATTATACATCCAACTTGATACCTGCAGGTAATCTCGTTGTAGTTGCTTGACCCTACTCTTCCTTGCTTGATCTTTGCTTCCCTTTTTCTTTCTTGTCTTTCATTTGCCTTCCTTCTTCCAATGCTAGAGTGCTCCAAGAATACTAGTGTGCAAAAGTATGAGCGAGAGAGAAGAGAGAGAGAGCTCCAATATTGAACCGACAAAAGGTTGTGAATTGATCCTCATAAGCCTTTTTATTAATGAGGCCTCTATTTTCTTCATTTTCCATTATTTTCCTTCATTTTCATCCTCAAATGCAACCTGTGACCTTTCACCTTCCTTTTCTCCTATTTTCCTTTATTTTCATAAATAGAATGCTAATTAATGTCACTTTGCCTTTTCAATGCTTTTGTCATTGCCTTTGCCAATTTTCTTAGCCATAATAAACCAAATGAACACCCACACTAGGATGTTTTTCCTTACATTCAGCTTGTAATAAGTGTCCCATGACCTTGGCCTTATTTTGCCTTTATTAACTTTATTACATTGATTTTTAACCCGAGCTTGTTACATGAGTGAGCGACCATTGTAGATTATAATTCTCGTCCATGATGAAAAGGTGATACAGGGCATACATCCAGTTGCAGGAAGAGAAATCTCATTTCACTTGAACCTTAATTGCCATGTCCTGTCGAAATGAAGAAGGTAATTGGCGAGCCAGATGCTGATCCCTCCACCTTTCTGCCATCATTATTATGAGTCATAGAGAATAATCATCTGTCAGGTGGAATTTCATGCTCTTTAATTTACTTTACCTAATTTAATAGTTTTTTGATTTTAAATTTACAAAAAAAATTATAATAATATATTATAAATATTTTTAAATTAAAAATACAAAATTATTAAAAAACAAAAAAAAATTATAAATAAAAATGAAAATAAAATAAGGTATACTATAAAAATAAACTGAGTAATAAAAATTTAATATATAATTTATATAATATAAAAAAAAACAACTTTATATATATTTAAAAATTACAATCTTAGAAATTTTAAGTTATACAAATTTTTATTTTTATTTTTATGTTTTTGACTAAAGGAATGGGATACTCGGTCGGTCTCATACTCATGTGACATAGGATCTATTCCAATCGTTATTTCTTATACTCATGTGAGATGGAGTCAATTCTGTTTGTTATGGGCTCGTACTCATGTGACATGTGGTCGATTAAGTATGCTACCACTATAACCCCTACGTAAACCATGTGGCCCCATGCACGTGGCCATGGGTAAGCTCGAAAGATTTGAACCTAAAATCTCACGTTACATACACTTTATTATCATGATGACCATCAACTAAACTACCTTGAGAAATTGTACAAATTTTTAATATTATCTTAATTAATACATTTAATTCGCTAATAAAATTCAGATTTACCGTTATTTAAAAATTATTTTTCTTATATTTATAATTTTAAAAATATCTAAAAATATATTAAAAACTTATGATTTTTTTTAAATCAACTAAATTACTTACATTATTATATATATTTAAAAATACATATTTTATATATATCTTAAAATTTTAAAAATTAAAAAAAAATGATATTATTTTAGTTAATAAATTTAATTTATTAATCAATTTCGAATTTAACATTATTTAAAATTTATTTATTTCATATTTATAATTTTAAAATTATTTAAAATATATTAAAACTTAAATCCCTAAAACCATTCAAATTATAAATTAATTATAAAGGAATTTTCTTTTTTAATCACTATATACGATTTTTTTGGGAAACAGCTTCTTACATACACATTAAACATACTTCTCACTTTAGCTTTATATATAATATAGTAGAAGAGATTAGTTGGTTTATAGCATATATTAAACATATCTATATAATAATTGGTTTGCAATATGTACTAAGAAGATTTTGCTCCGTATAGTTTTACATAGGGTATTTTTATGAAGCATTTAATATATATATATATAATTTTAAGGTTATTGTTAAGCTAAATACTATATTAGTAGATGAGATCTTTTTATTTGTTATATATTAAATAAATTATTAGTATTATAAATATTGAATATTGAAGTGATTGTTATTTTTAGTAAACAAAAGATTGCATAATTATATAGGAAAACATTATATTAGTGTATGAAACCTCTTTGTTTATTATAAACTAAATATTTATATTAAAGTGATTGTTAAATCAACTACCATTATAAATATTAAATATTAAAGTGATTGCTATTTTTAGTAAACAATAAATTGCACAATTATACAGTGACTTTTTCTCTCTTTTTTTTTTGGATATCATCACCAGCCCTATAAAGAAAGATCATTGATATGAGCGAGGGGAGCAATGGGTAGTTATGCGTTAGTTGTTTTGGATATTGAAGTTGTTTGGGTAGTTGGTGTCTCCCTGGTGTGTCAAGGATATGTTAGATTGTTTCATACAAAATCCTTTACATGCATTAGAATAATAGAAATAATGATAATCTAATGTCCAACATGGAATATTTTTGGGGCCTTGTGATCTTCTATATCTATACATATAAAGGGTACAAGTGGATAGATTTTTTGGGGCCTTGTGATCCTCTATAAATAATAAAGGGTTCAAATGGATAAATGTGATTTGTTTAAAGTAAGATCTAAAGAATCTATGCAAATTGTGCAACTTTTATCCAGGGAATTTGAGCTGGCCCTCTAAGGGGATTAATTATAAAGTGTATTAGTTATACTTCCAGCCTAATTATAAAGTGTATTAGTTTTACTTACCTTAATTAAGTGAAGCATATTATTACTTGATAAAAAGAAATTAGCAAATAGTTGATGCGAAATAAATAATAAATAAACATTGTAAAGCATTGGGTGTAGTTCACTGAAAAGAGTGAACTACAAATAATGACATTATAATACATATTTAATGAGAGATAAAAATTGCAAATTCAACGAAAAAGATAACAAAGTCATACATCTCTTGGAAATTAGTGTTTTTTAAATTAGCATTTTATTTTATTAAAGTTGGCATGGACTTGGTTAACTTCTATCATTGGAAATGGTGGGTATGTTAGAGTATGAGAACAGTTTTGTTAGAAGAAATTATGAAAATGGGATTTACTTAACTAAATAATTTGTTCCGATATAAAAATGAGATTTATTTAATTAAATAATTTGTTATGATTATTTTAATAAGGTTGGTTTTCAAAACTAAATAATAGCTGTTTTTCTGTTTTGTTTTGTTTTTTAAGTACGAAAAAAACATGATTTATATTAATATGAAAGATAATTACATATGAGAGGTACTATAAAGAGCAATAACATATTTCTGTAGTTGGAATATTTTGCTGAGAGATAAAAACCAATCAAGGCCATATAAGCATAGGAAACAAAATTCTCTGGATCAAGATTTGGATCAAAAAAATAGACAGATAGCGAGGAACCAAAAAACACATATATATACTGGACCCATCACTCATAAGGGTCAGGGGATAAACAACATACCTATATGTGAAAGCAGAAGGCGATGATTCAAAAGAAAGCAGAAACCAGTAGAAAACTAGGTACCTGGAAGGGTGAAATCTTCTATCAGATATATTGAGTCTTGTATTTGTACCTCCATTTTCCATATACCAAGATATATTGCAAGGCCCTTCTTTGACAAGATGTCCGCCTGAGAATTCAAAGACCTGTCCACATGGCTGATTGTGAAAGACAGATTACTGTTCCATAGCATTTTTATCCTATTAATCCATCCAGTAAGTATGGGATTCTTGTTTATTAGCTTCCCTGAAGCCAATCCTATTATGTTTTTGGAATCCCCATATATCTGCAGCAATTGAATATTCAGGAAAGAGCTGAGCTGAAGAAGGCCCACTAAAGCCATTGCCTTGGCCTTATTGTTTGTACCACGACCACCATGCCAATATATGGAGTAATGTAGATCTTCGGACATCGATATAAAAACACCACATGCACACATGCCTCTTTGTGCAGCTCCATCAAAAAATGCCCTTGGATAACCCATCAACCGCATTGTATGGTTCCCTGGAATGTTAGATTTGCCTGAAGACAACTTTTTAGGAATGGAATAATACATCGAAGTGATTTGTACTAACAAAGGCAAATTTGTATCTTTCCCATCTCGGAATATGGCATTGTTCCTTTTCTTCCAAACTGTCCAGAAGAGCAAAAGGGGAATTGATCTATGAGAGACTTTCTGCGAGCTCCACCAGCTTATAGCCACTTGGACATCTGAGTGATCCACCAGATGAAAACCAAAGAAAACTGCAAGTTCCTTCCACAACTGATAAGTATATCTGCAAGTGAGAAAAATATGATTGCTGCTATCTTCCCCATTTTTACAAAGTAGGCATATACTAGGACTTGACCAATTCCTTTTTTGGAGATTCTCCCAGGTTAGGATTTTGTTATGAAATACGAGCCAGGAAAAATGGATGATTTTGTTAGGCACCCCAATATTCCACAATGTTGTGGGAAAGATGTGTTGAAATGGGAGCGGAATAGACCTTGTCAGAACTAGATAGATATCTTTGACTTTTAATTCGTCCCATCTCTTTACACCTCTCCATGTAAGATGATCCTTTCCTTCAGAATTGCATATTCCAGAGCCCCTGATTGTTATCATAATACTGGCCCACTACTGTGCATAAACTTCACTAAGGCCCAAAGAATGAAAATTCTTCCATATAGGAATGCCCCCCTGCCAGTCTTCAATTAGTTGATTCCAGGAAAAGATCCCAGATCTATGCAGAGCCAAAATGATAGATTGTGGAATGTTAAAATCCTCCCCCAGGCCAGTAATATGATCATAACCTATAAACACATCTTTCCCATTTTGGACATTCCAGAATAAATTCTTAAGGAAGAAGGATTCAATTTTGCGAAAACTTTTCCAGATAGCGATCCCTGTAATTTTCCAATTGTGCCTTCTCTATACCAGAATGTAAGGTCTTTATTCTTCATGTACTTCTTTCTGATAGTGGCACTCCAAAAACTGTCCCCATTAATGCTCCTCCAAATAGATTTACATAAGAGGGCCTTACCAAAGTTCCTAATATTCATGATGCCCCATCCTCCCAGGATCTTTGGAAGGGAGATTTTCGAAAGACTGGTCAGATGATATTTGCTTTTATGTTTTCCTCCTCCCCATATAAAATTTTCCATGAGCCTATTCAGATTAGCAATGATACTAGAGGGAAAATAGAATAAGTGGGCCCAATAAACAGTAATCTGGGCCAGAACCGCTCTGCCTACTATGGAAAGGCATTTAAACTCCCAACCTTCAATTCTTTTATAAAACCTATCTGACAACCACATCCAATCAGCCTTATTGTAACCTGTAGGTCTGAGATGGTATTTAAAGCCCTCCTTTAAAGACTTAGTTCCAATATTAAACAGAGCCGACAGAAAGTCCAATGATTCCCTATCTTCAACATAAAAAAAAGGAAGATTTTCCTTCATTAATAAAGATTCCTGAAGCTTTTTGAAAATTTCTAAGAATGTCATGAATGCATTGCCAAGATAGTCTACATATCATACCAAAAATCATGATATCATCAACAAATAGGCTATGGGAGATATAGGAACCACGACATATCCTGATTGGTCTGTATTTATTTTCTTTGACCGCCCCATTGATATGTAGACTAAGTGAATCCATTGCAAGGATGAACAAAAGTGGAGACAAAGAACAGCCCTGTCGAAGACCCCTGGCAGCTGCAAAAAAATTTGTGGGGAGGCCATTTATGAGGACAACAAAATTAACATTCTCCACACAGGCCATGATCCATTCAATGCATTCATATTTTAGGCCAATCTTACAAAGAATGCATCTTAGAAATCCCCAATCTAGGCTATCATATGCTTTCTTCAAATCCAATTGCAGAATGGCCGCATCGAGCTTTTTGTGATGAAGGGAATGTAAACACTCTTGAGTATTGGCCACAGCCTCTATGATATTCCTATTCTTGAGAAAACCATGTTGTTCTAAAGAAATATGATTTGACAGGATGCCTCGGATTCTATTAGCGATTATTTTAGAGGAAATTTTATAGATAGCATTACAAAGGGAAATCGGTCTAAAGTCTGAAAATGTAATTGCTTTCTTCTTTTTGGGAATAAGGGAAATATAGGTAGACGTGAAATGGGGATGGAAAGACCCCCTCATCCATGATTCTTCCACCATTGCCAGGATGTCTTTCTTAAGAAGATCAAAGAAATGGATATAAAATTCAATAGTCCAGCCGTTAGGGCCAGGACTTTTATCTCTTTTGAAAGATTTCATTACTTCAAAAAGTTAATTTCCAGATACAGGTTGGAAAAAGATATTTTTTTGATCATCATAAAACATAGAAAGGAGAAATTCCCCATAAGATGTCCTCATTGTTAATATTATCATTCCTTTTATAGAAATTTCCAAAGTATGACACTGCTTCCTTTGAAATTTCCTCTTGAGAGAAAAGCTTGTTTCCACTATCAGCCTGTATTTCCCAAATAGAGTTGATATCTCTCCTATTATTCGCGAATCTATGGAAAAACTTTGTGTTCCTGTCACCCTCTTTCAGCCACAATGCCCTACTCTTCAACCTCCAAGTGGCTTCCTCAATTGCAAGTAATTTGTGCCTTTTCTTTTCCAGATCATGTATCTTATTACGGACCAAAAAAGAGATATTACCTCCTTTTAGATTTCCAGCTAATACATCCAAACTAGCTTGAAGCTCTTTCAAAGCAGCTCTATTTTCTTTTAGCTTTTTTCTCTGCCATGCCTTGACCTTCACCTTTAATTCACGCAGATTATCCAAGAGGTGTTGTGAAGGAGAAATAATCTCTTTGGAACAACTAGCAGACCAGAATTTTTTTACAAGGTCATTAAATTCCTCGTCCTCCAGCCAAACTCTATTAAATTTATATGGAAGACCTTTCTTATATCCTCTTTTACCCCATTGTAAAGTTATTGGTCTATGATCAGATATGAAACTGTTAATAATATGGGATATAGGCCTACCCATATGAACCAACAGATTATCAGAGATCAGTAACCTGTCCAATCTTTTAGCCAGATAGGATGGACCAATTCTTCCATTATCCCATGTGGGACCCATGGATTGGGGAGATATGTCTATCATATTGTGATGTAAAATGGCCTCTTTAATATGATCAGCTAATGGATCCACCTTCCTACCCCCTCCCCATACTTCGTCACTGCATAAGGTACAGTTTAAGTCTCCGCCAATAAGTAGGTATTCTAGTTCCAAACACTCCGAGGACAAAAACCTATTCCAAAGCTATATCCTATGTACCATTTGTGAAGATTTAGAAAGCTCTTCTCATGTACCCATGGGATAGAGAGAATTTTCTTCAGATCTTTCTCATCTAGGAAATGAAAACTGTACTAGTATTTCATTAATCTCACAATTGTTGGAATATATCCTTGCAAATGGTTCCACCGTTTCCCAATCCACAATCGCATCTGTGACTCCCCCATGTTCGGGAAATGCCACTGTCCTACCAAGGCTCTCTTTTGTAAGCTTGTAATTCTATCGGCAAGGAAGGCGTTGTCGAGATTACATGCAGAGGGTAGCATAATGGTCTTCATAGGCTGTTGTTTCTTTCTACATTGCGGGAAATCCTCCCCGCCACCTTCTTCATCATGTGCCAACATGGAAAAAGGAGGAATAATTGTATTTGCCACCTCGGATTACCAATCCTTTTGGAATGATCCACCACCGAAAGTCTTTTCACCCTCAATAGTGGCCTGCACTAAGGCTGACGAAGCAGACACATCAGAGAGGATCTCCATGTGTACCACGAGGAAAAAGGCTATAGTGTCAACATAGTACAATAGGACATAATTTCAAATAGGCAAGACACATTTGGGTGCAGAAAGTTAGGAAGAATTTAGATCTTGTACAGGTAAGATAAAGTATAAATGAGGTGAAATACAGAAAGGTTGGATGATAGGAGAAGCGTGGATATGGATCAGATTCACCTAAAGGGAAATACTTATAAAAATTAAAAAATCTTCGAAAAAGTACATATGGGCTGACTATATGTCATGTGAAATATTAATATGAGGATAATGTAGATAATGTGATGGGAAGAAATTCAAATCATATAGAAAATCGACGGCTTAATGAGTTATCCTATGCGTGCCAGCCGTACCAAACAACAGACTTCTAGCACGTTCCTCTCCATAGATAATTAGAGCAAAGAATCGGAAAACAGAAAACGACATCGGAAAAACCAGACAATCCAACCGACCTATGGAGCTGAGACAGAAAACTAGAAACTTAAGGACTATCCATGATACCATGTACAGTCAATGGCTTAAGAATTCCAGGAAACCAACGACTCTACTAAGGAAATATATAACCATAGCTTCCTTATCATTAAACATAGAATTTAGGAAAAATCAGGACAACAACAGATACAACCATAACACTTACACCAACAATTTCCTAATCTACAGCAAAAATCTATGCAGTGACGAGAGATTATGCAAAAGTTTAAAAAATTGAACACAGGTATTTCAAAGAAAAAACCTCCTTAATTAACAGAAATGAGCCCTGTAAGAAATATTCTAGTCGAGCAAAAAACATTTCTTTTCTCCCATGGAAATATGCTAATTAGGAAAGAAAGAAAGATTCAAGCCCAGCCCCCACTGAAGGATAATGTAAACAGTAAAAACTGAGAGCAATTCCTAGTGGGAGTTTCGTTGAAAGATTGATTGTAATTTTCTCTTAAATATTAAAAAATATTGCTTTCCTAGTGGGAGTTTCTTTGAAAAATAGTTAAGATTTTACTATGTAGAATCATGTGTGTTTTATTTAATTTTGTTATTATTTATTTGTCTTATATGTATTTACAGACTCTGAATACCAACAAGTGGTATTATAGTATAGAGTTAATGTTTAACTTTTATAACTTAAGTTATTTCAGTTCTTGAATTGTGAAATTGGAACATCCAAAGGATCAACGCAGAGGAGGGAAGTAGAGTTAAGAAGTTGTGTTTTATTGAATAGTAGAGGAAACCTTAGCCATCGTTGTGAGATCCATTAGAGGAAAAAAATATAGAGTCCAGCCACAATTTTAGCCACCTTAGTCACCAAAATATTTAGTTGGCCATCTAGTTTATAGAGCCATCGCTGCAGAGAAAGACCGCGTCAAACCATGTAGCAAGGAAAATCACCAAATCGTGAAGCAATCTGCAGACCCGTCCACATAAAGCATATAAAGCACAAGCTTGGTGGCAAAGGAAAAATCATTAAATATTCTATAAGGACCCAAGTTGTGGGAAGAAAAGGTTGAGCGAGTCTGCGACTAATAGGAAGGGCTCCAAGTAGAGTATCGATATGCAACCCTAGCAAACACCATGGTTGAGTAAATCAGGTGGAATTTTTTTTTAAATATGTGACGATATATAAAAAAAAATTAAACTTTAGTTTTTTGAAGTTACACACACACAAAATTAAACTTTCAAGAGACTAAATCAAGAAACAAGGTTTCTGGGATTCTTAAGAAATAGGGTTTCTAAGGATGAGTCTAAAATAATAATAATAACAATAATTGGGGTTTCTGAAACTGGTATTTCTAAACTAAAAATTGAGGTCATTGAATGAATCTTTTTGAAAGTATTTATGTATCCAAATTGACATATTAAAAAAAATCGATTTGGGTGGAGAGTCTATGTATGGAGGGTAATGGAAAAAGTGACGAATACTAAATTCTAAATTGAAAAATTTAATGGCAAAAACAACTTTGAATTGTAGAAACTTAAAATGAGGGATTTATTAGTACACCAAGGGTTGTAGAAGGCATTAAGGGGTAGGAGGAACATAGAACAAACCTGCAACAATGACGAATGGAGAGTGGGAGGCCCTGCATGCCAACGCCCTCAGTACAATTTGGTTATGTCTAGCTGATGATGTCTTATTTAACATCATTAGAGAAGGAATAATTAATGGCTTATAGACCAAGTTACAATGCTTTTATATGACAAAGTCCTTAACAAATTAGATTTACTTGAAGAGGAAACTATACAGTCTGGAAATCAAAGAAGAAATGGATGGTCTTGGAGAGTAACATACTTGGGACCTAGTAGAAATTCATAAAGATAGAAAGGTTGTTGGGTGTAAATGGGTTTGAAAATTGAAGAAAGGAGTTGACGGGAATGTTGAAAGGTATAAAGCTAGATTGGTCACAAAAGGATTCTCTCAAATGGAAGGTATAGATTTTCGTGATTTTTTTTGGCCAATTGTTAAGACTGTATATGTGTGTATTGTGTTGGAGCTTGTTGCATTACTTAATTTGGATTTAGGGCAATTAGATGTTAAAACAACTTGCTTCCATGGATATTTGGACGACGATATTTATATGGAATAGCCAAAAAGTATTATGTAGCATTGAAAAATAAGATACATTTGCAAGCTCAATAAATCAATGTATGGTCTAAAGTAGTTAGCTAGTTAATGGTACAAGAAATTTGATTCCTTCTTGTTGAGCCAAAACTACAATAAACGTGAGTATGACCATTGTCTCTACTTCAAAAGTTTGAATGTCACATTCTTAGTGTTATATGTTGATGGCATGCTTGTTGCAAGCAAAAGCATGGACGAGATCAACAGGTTGAAGCCTCAGACCGCTGGGATCTTTGATATGAAGGATCTAGGAGCAACAAAACAAATCTTGGGCATTGAAATACACAAAGATAGAGAAAATGGTAAGTTGAGGTTTTCAAAATAGAAGTACGTTGAAAAAGTACTTGTGAAATTCAGGATGAGTAATGTGAAATCGGTCAATATCCCTTTGGCTTCCCATTTCAAGCTTTTTTCAGGTTTATGTCCTAGTAGTAAGGAAGAAAAGGATTATGTGTCTCATGTACCTTATGCTAATGTAGTAGGAAGTCTAATGTATGTGATGTTATGCACAAGACTAGATATTTTACATGCAATGGGTGTTATTAGTAGGTACATGACAAATCCGAGAAAAGAACATTAGAATGCAAAGAAATGGGTGCTTTGGTATCTTAGAGGCACCAACGATTAGTGCATCACCTTTAATGGTTGTAACCAACATAGATCCATTTTAAGTACGGATATAACATGAGCCGAGAGGTATCAAATTTCTTCACGTGCAAACTTCTTTAGAGTGCAAAATACAATGTTATTTTTCATTGTTTAAATTGTATTTTTGAATGCTAAATAGAGTATGTATAGGACAAAATAAACATTTTAACCATAAAAACTTATTTTTTCATGATATATACATAATTTTTTTAAATGATATATATACATAATTGAGATTACAATATTTTACATAACACGTGCATAGAGACATTTTATCCCACAAATTAAAATGGTTTTTTATTATTAATGTATTTTTAAGTATATGTCAATATGAATTTGTATTAAAATATTTGATTGATAACCCACATTCAATATTTTTGATATACAACATTAAAATATTTTATTTTAACATTTCTTCTATATATAGATATATATGAAGTTGATATTGACATAAATTAGTTAATATAGATCTTCAAATAGTTTATCTTTTTTAAATCTCTGGTTGAAATATTTTTGAAAAGTATAAGATTTAAACATCTTACTACATATTTTTTTTACTTCTAATTACTTTACAACATATTTTTTTTTTATTGTAGTGAACATTATTTTTCTATTAAGAACATAATTTTTAAGGGGTTTGGACGTACGGACAGACTTACACATCCCCCTCATACTAGGTTGTAGAATGAGCCTCTCAGCTCAATGATTATCTATATTGATTCCAATTTTGTAGGTAGACTTACACATCCCCCTCATACTCGGCTGTAGAATGATCCTCTCGGCTCAATGATTATCTCTACGGTTATATTAATTCTGATTTTGCGGGTGATTTGAACAAAAGGAGATCCACTTCAGCTTATGTCTTTACTCTTGCAGGGGAAGCGATTAGTTGAATGGGAAAACTACAAGAAGCTATTACTTGAATGTGAGAACTACAAGATAATGTTGTTTTATCCACCACAAAGGTAGAGTATATTGTTGTCTCACATGCTTGCAAAGAGGGTTGAATGTGAAAACTACAAGATAATGTTGTTTTATCCACTACAAAGGTAGAGTATATTGTTGTCTCACATGCTTGCAAAGAGGCAATTTGATTTAATGGCCTCCCATGAGTGTTATATATTTGACTACAAATCTAACATATCGTTGAAAGACTAAGCATATTGATATAAAATACAATTTTGTAAGATGCCTCATTGATGGAGGTGGTGTAGATCTTAAAAGGTCCACATTCAAGAAAATTGTGCAAATTTTTACAAAACCATCTTGTTAGAGAAGTTTCCATGTTGTTTGGCTTCTCTTGGCTTATAGAAGAGGTGATGAAAGGACTTTGTTGAGATCAAAGTATTAAGAAATTATTGTGAATGTGGAGACTCTTAGAATATAACAACAATTTAATTAAAAAATATTGTATTAACAAACCTAACTTTAATTTAAAACTCCAAACTCTAAGTCACAAGGCAACTATTATCTCATATACCATATACGTTTTCAAAAATTTTATTTTTAATTACGCTCTACAACGCAGTATGGGGATAACCATCACATAAACATGTAAACATAAACGTAAAACACAACATAATTCTAAAATATAAAGAGGTTCAAGAACACTCAAAAAAGAGGTATGGTAAATAAATAAAACCTTTTTATATAAATATCGTTTTAATACCATGGGCTAAATACCATGGACCAAATACCATATTTATAAAAGAGGTATGATAAATAAATAAATATAAAAGAGGTATAAAGAGGTATGGTAAATAAATAAAAATATATCAAATAGGATTAGAAATCAACATCTAATAATATACCAAGCCTATGGGCCAAATACCATGGTAAATAAAAGAAGTATGGTAAATAAATAAAAATATAAATAAACGAGAGGTATGGTAAATAAATAAAACCTATTTTTATATTTACTCCATAATCCACTTTATATTTAAGAACACTCAAAAGCCTATGGACCAAATTATTATTAATACCATGTAAAAAAACATTATTAACCTTAATATTAATATTATTATTTTTATTAAATCTAATATTCATATTAATATATTATAATATTAATATTATTAAATTTTATAACTTTGAATTAATGCAATATTAAATTGTGTTTTATTATAATATATATTAATATATCATGATATATATTAACTCTAGATATATATGGGAGGGAAGAACAAAGACATAGAGTGATAGAGGTGGAGAGATAGGGTGAGTGACAAGGGAGAGATGGAGATAAACTTAAGGAGAGGGGATTCATATTTTCTATCATTCAACACTATTACATTGTCATTTTGCATTCAAAAATTTTAATTTATCATTTTTCATTATTGAAGTTATTAACAATATTTATCATCTCAACAAACTGAAGTAACTAAGCAAATTTAAAATTAAAATGACCAGATTAATTAATCTCAGACATATTTAGCATATTAAAATGATTATATTAATATTAAAAGTATTTGGGGATTCACTTTTTCTATCATTCAACACTAATAAATTGACATTTTGCATTCAAAAATTTTATTTCATCATTTTTCATCATTAAAGTTATTAATAATATTTATCATTAAAGTTATTAACAATATTTATCATCTCAGTAAGCGAATTAAAATCAAAATGATCAAATTAATATCAAACATATTTAACATATTTAAAATGATTATATTGATATTAGATGTATTTACATATTATTGATAAAATGTAACTATTATGTTCTCTCGGAGCTTTTTGACTTATTTATTTCCGTAGTACCAAAATAAATACAAAATCCAAAGCTTCACATAACAACATACGCACTAGATAATCACATCCCATGGTATATTAAAACGTTCCCGTGGAATGTTCAAATTTTTGGGGTTCCAACGTCAGCAAAGCCTCTGAGTCCGACGTGTACCGTCGGTCGAGGGTATACTTTTGCCTCCATGTCCGCGTGGTCAGAGTCGTGTTTCGGAACATCGTAGCCACGTGTCGACAAACTAACCCGCATTAAACGTGAGATAATCAATTTTTCCTGTGTGCGAAGCGTGGGGAGGTGGACATTTGGATTTAGAACATCCCGCCAACTTTAGGCAGCGCCTACGCGCTTTCTATGGCCCTTGCTGGCCTAAAAATGGGGATCTGGGTTACTCCCACCACCGCCAAAGTTGGCAGTAGTAGGTGGTAACGCTATTTTTTTCTTAAATTTGGGGAATGGTCATAAATAAATTAGGACCTAAGGAATCATGGTCGGTCGTCAGTAGATTCAATGTCAGTCGAATGTAAGTCGAAGGGGCTGGTTCCAGTATGTCAATGTAAGTCGAAGGGGCTGGTTCCAGATCAGACCAGAATCATCAAGTCTCACCAACTAAATATGACCAACTTGATATGACCAATTTGATGAGACCATGAAATCATGAACTTTTTTCTTTTGATGAGTGACACTTGGTGGTGAATATGCATGGCATCAACACCCAGAATCATCAAGTCTCACCAACTTGATATGACCAACTTGATGAGACCAGGGAATCATGAACTTTTTTCTTTTGATGAGTGACACTTGGTGGTGAATATGCATGGCATCAACACTCTAGGTATGCATTGGACCACCATGAAAGTTGCTTGATGTGACTAGATTTATGTTGTTAGAAGTACAATCTTCCCTTGGTTATCACTGCATTAATTGACTTTTATGTTGTTGTTCCCCCTTGGGATTACCATGAAGATTGAGTTTTTATATGCCCCCACTAGGGCCACCATGAAGATTGCATGCTCAAGATAGAGTCCTCTCTATACCATTCCATGTATGAACTTTTCTTCTATTCCACTAACTACCTCTAGGTTTTAAACATGGGAATTGTGAAAGTGTCTTCACAATGTTGCACTTTTTAATTAGAGAATGAGAATTATTACTCCATGATACCAAGAAGTCATATGTTCTAGAAGTTTGGAAGGAAAAATTATTGAAGCAAAATTAATATGGTAGGTTTACAATATTTTTCTATCATTATTTTTAGTTTGTGTGTATGATACGTTTGAGATCATTTTCTAGCATTATCTTTAGTTATGTGTATTGATGAGGATGGTTTTTTTAATTGAAAAGATTATCGATGTTCTTTTCTATTAAAGTAATTGAATTATTTTTATAAAAAAAATATTACTATTTTAATAATTATTTTTAAATAAATGAATAAAATATTTGTTTAAAATATGAATATTCTTTTTAAAAATAAAAAGAAAGAAAAAGTTAAAACATCAATAAATAAAAAATTATATATATATTATTTTTAAAATAATTAAGTGGATGTAATTAAACAACTTCAAATTCATGACAATTAGTTAGGATATTATCAAAATGGTTTAATATATATATTCACTAGGAATTTGAATGGATGACTTTTTAGCATGGAGTATTTTAACCATGCATAAATTTAGTATTAATATCAAAGCTCGTGAGCTTTTTAAAATTTGAAAATAAATAACTTTTAACTATATTAATCTAGTAAAAGAGATAGATTTGAGTTTCTTTGCAAGATTGATGAGGTGAGTGGCCCTGAAAATCTAAACTTACAGCAGACGCCCTACTAAGCCACGAGAACTCAAATTTATTTTAAAATCTAGAATCTTGCACAATTGGGGATTGGTTTGGAGTTGATTCGATCTGTGGCCTACCTCTTGATAGGTAGGTTGGGATATCAAACACCTTAGGTGGCTCTGGCCCTCGCCCACCACCCACTTCACTGAATGTCGAAGCCTTCAACCTTTTGATTTTGAATGGACCCAAATATCAGAAATCCAATCCTTCTTGCTTTGTTAAGAATTTTGATGGGATCCCGAAAGTGGAAGTATTTGCTCCTTAGGCTAGATCAAGGGCTTTACAACTAGCAAAGAAAGCCTTAATTGGCTAAGTCACGGGTCTCTAGCCATCTCCATAGCTCGCCAGTGGGTAGAGAGAAATTGGAAATCCATAATAAAAGGTGAGATCTCTTCTTCTTACTGTGGCAAAGGATATTTTGCATTTTTCTTTGAAAATAAGCAAATCAGGACCCGATATTCCAAAGTGAGCTTTATTTTATGGGGGCTCAAGGCCTATACCTAGATCAATGGAGCCCAAAATTCAATCCAGATCGATGCCCCTTTGGCTATCCCTGTTTGGGTTAAGCTTCCTTTCCTCCCTCTGCAGTGCTGGAATGATGCCACTTTCACAAGCATTGGAAATGCTCTAGGTAAATACATTGATAGAGCGAAACCCCATGAAGGTTTATTATCATGTTCATGAATTTGTGTAGATGTAGATCTAGATAAAGGCCTTCCAGCAATAATCAACCTAAATATAGATAGTTGGTTTTTTGGCACAAAAATAACAATGGGGTCAAGACCTTGAGTTCGGGCGCAGGGGCCAACAAGGCTTGTTGTAGTCTAGCACAATGCCGACATTTTCACCTTACTCGGGAAGGGTAACGAGTCTCACCCAAGGTGCTGCAAGATTAGTTAGATGAGGGTTAGAGTCCAGTATCAAGGAAGACCATATCAAAGTATAAAGAGCAGGGAACATTGAATCATTCTTCGAAGAAGTTAGATCACAACAATCTATACGTGTTGTAACAGAAAGACTACCTAAACATGTGCATACATAAAAATGTTAAAGAACCAGGATAACACATAGTTAATATGCTATGATCCCAATAACAATCTTCCTCATTAATATCAAAGGTAAGTACATTACATTAGGCTCAAGGCCTATTCCTTAACATCCAAAACTCTAACAAGGCAGAATACAAGCTTATGGAAGGATAGAGACAAAGTTGTTCTGATAGCTCCGCAATAGAAGAAGAACAATATCACTAGTAACCACTATGACACAACAACCTAACCCCTTCTCGGTTCTCCTTTCTTCCTTTTATCTTCTTCTTCCCTCTCTTTGAACGGTAACCTAAACTGTTATTTCCTTCTCCCTTGCTCGATTGTCTTCATTCCTCGGTTTCCCTTGCTCTTTTCCCGTTCGATTGTATCTGCTCCTTCCCGCCACCCCTTCCCAACTACCAGTCTTCTGCTAGTTCCTTCCCTTTCCCAGATGTTATTTCCGCAACTTCCCGATGGTTATTTTTGTCACTTGTTTCCAGCCTCCTTCTCCCCAAAACATCCTAATTTCTCCAAAAATGAAGGCCCCAACAGGCCCCAACCATAGTACGTTGACTTGTCCCCAAGTCAATCTTTCTTTAGTGTCGTCGATGTTGTTGATGCTTTTGTTGGTTCTACTACTAATGCTTTTGTTAGCACTTCCTCTTGGCTGGTCTCTTTAAACAAAGGCCTCAGTTCAGGGAAAATTACAATGGTCAGCTAGCGGAATTGATTGTAGTTATTGAGCATTTCCTTCCAGGTCTCTGTGACCGTAGCCGCTTGGGAGAGGAATTCAAATGTTGTGTTGGACGTCAGTTGGGTTGGGTGTGTCATCAACAAGGAAGTCCACTATGTTTCCATGTCCTCACTTAGCTACTACAGTGTCTCTAGGTGTATTTGAACCAGGGGCTGGAGATCTCAGAGTATCTGCTTTGTCCTGGACGACTCATCTTTGATATGTTGGATGTGGGCCTCCAGAGCATCTATCTCTTCCCTGAGTGCCTTCCTTTGATCTTTGTCTCTCGTGTCTCTTATATCGATGAGGAGCTTATTGACTCAGTCTCGAACTGGGTAAACGAGCTGGTTATTCTTTGCTAGGCTTCTTGTCTAGTCATGAACTTGTTACAAGAGGGTGTAGGTGTTATTCGCGACATTGACAATGGAGTAATTGAGGGAAGTTGCAGTGGTTATTTGTTGTTCAATCTCATTGGCATATTTCATGACAGGGTCTAACAAAGCACTCCTTGTGGTAGTGAGGGTTTTCTTGAGCTCTCAATTGGTAGAGATAAAGTCATGGCATGCGACCTGGATATGGTCGCAACATTCAACTAGTGTGCAAGCTATGGAATCTTCCAGGGAATTAGTTACAACATCAGAAATGGATGGCCACAGTACCTGAAATTTTGAGGTGATATGCTCTAACTACTCCTAGAGTTGTTGCTTATCTTCATGGAGCTGATCATGTTCAGTTGTGAGTGCAGCGATTTGTTGTTGTTGTGCTCATGGTCGGCAGGTAGATCATTATGCAGCGTTGTGACCTTATGTGTGGCTTGTTGAATAAAAGTAAACAATTGGGATCAGGACCAGCCCTGAAGATCATCCTGGTGCATAGTTGATGGATCTGGGAACCATCTCTGCAACGGTGTTACACAACATTTTGTCACTGTCCCTGTATTCCCCGTTCCTTGATCTTGGAGGACCTCTACAGTGAACCTCGCATGATTTTCCTTCATGAAGAAGCTCCCATTGTGTCCCTCTTCACGAGCAGATCAATTCCCTTTCGCACCATTTCCCCTAAAACTTTTGTTTTTCCTAGTTTACAAGATCAACACTAATGACCTTTGTCTTCCCCATGCCAATGTGTAAAGTTTAGCACTATCCCTAGTGCTGACCAGAGGGATTGAGCTGTGTTCCAGTCACATCGGTCCTGTTATGGAAAGTTTTTTAAATTAGGAGCCGAAGCTTCCAGCTCTAGAAGCTTCATAACAGATGTCTAGTAAGTGGTTTGGCTAGATGGGGTTGAGGATGTCAATTTGGGCTCCTTTCCCCTAAAATGATGGAACTACCTTAAGGGATAAGCCCTTCTCCCATGAGAAAAGGATCCATCTCCCATCCATTCATCCTATATGAACCTCCCTTCTTCCCAAGCATAGGCTAGTGTTTAGTGTTGATATTGGTGTGCTAATGCTATTTTGGTTTGGAGTAGACAACAAGCTATTACTAGTTGTAGCTATCTAGTTGTGTGAGGGAGAAGTGTGATTTGGTTTGGAGTGAAGCCTAAAGGGAAGAGCCTTAAAACTATTGTTGATTGAGGCCATCATGGAATACTAGTAGAAGTGTGTGGGAACCTGGTCTTGTCAGAGGAGGACTGCAACGTCAAGACAAATGGTTGTAATATCTCTTTGATATTAATATATGCAACTATTGATTGATTTCCTACATGATTTGTCATCTTACATATTCATGGCTTAATGTTTCTTGACTTGTTAAGTAGGTTGAATTACAATTTGTCTATTATCACGTTTGTTGTCTGCTATTGTTTACTTGTTTCAGGTGCTTGAAGAAGGAAGCGAGAGATAGCTGGAGCAAGCAAGCAAGGACATCATCAAACATGATAAGCAGACTAAGAGGTAGGACCTCTTAATTGGTTCTAACATAAGGAAATCTTCCATAGAATGTATCTATTGTGGATAGACCCATTATCGAGTTAGAGGAATTCGTATGTGTCCGCACTTATAATTTTACTTCACCACAAATTGGCGACTCCACTAGGGATCCCAATCCTTTTGTTTGTCTTTGGTTTCATGATTTTGTGAGAACTTTCCTACTTCCACTTTCTCCCTTTGGTTTTGTTTCTTTTCTCTTGCTTACTGGCTTGAGTATGAAATTCATAGTAGCATATTTGGTCCCTATTTAAAAAATAAATAAAAAAATCTCTTGGCTCCCTCGATCAATGCGCTTAATCCACTGATAGTTGCGTCGATCAGTGCAAGTTGCTGAGAAACAATCACGTCGACCAGCCTCTGGTGCTTGTTGTTAGTTAGGCAGTCACGTTGATGCTTGTAAGTGAAGATTAGGGCTTGACCCCAATCTTGGCCAATGTGTTCTGTTCTTGTGATTGTGACCCTGTAAGCTTTTTAGATTTCCTTCTCCCTGACTAGAGAGATTCATTTAGCTTGGTTTGTGTGCTTGCTTGGTTTAGCCCACCCTATGATGTGTTAAGTCTGGCCCTGTGTGAAGTTCTTTTTCATTTTTTCTTTGAATCCCTCGATCGGTGCTACTTTTGGCCCAAAAGTTGCTCTGGTCTCAGGGGTAAGAAAAAATTAGAATTTCTCCCATTCCAGTGCCAGTGTGTCTTGACCCTCAAACTCTCTTCTTCCTCCCAGAAGTGACTAGGATGCTTTGTTTTCAATTTAATGAGTGAAAGAGTCTTGTTTGTTCTCTTATTTCGAATGTCTCTTTTCTCTTTCCAAGCATAGATTACATTGCTTGGTTTCTCAATTGAAGCATTTATGTGTTTGGTTGGTTCGATCTAAGGAGGAAGTTTTTTTTGGTTTCATTTATCATGTTTTGGATTTTATTGATGCTTGTTTGTTCGGAATTGTCAAAATTTTTATTAAAGTGCATTATGTGAAAGATTCATTTTGCATTTTATGAAAAGAAGAACATCATTCTAGTTTACTTAAGAAAAAATATTGCATTAGTAGCATCATTGAGAAGCTAGAATTGCATCATCATAAGCATAGGAAATGAAATGAAACTTATTTTGTTGTTATAGGAAGATTAAGTGCATTTAGGAGATTTATTAGTGAAAGATTTCATTCTTCGATTGTTGCATTAATTTTGTGTTCTCTATCTCTCAATTAGTGACAAATTTCATCAAAGACAAAGATATCTTTTCTCATATAGCCGCATAGAGGAGTTTTCAGATGACAACGATAGGGCCTTGGAATTGAAACCTAATTCAAGATCAATTGTTAAAATTTATTAAATTAACCTAAGGAAGCATTGAAACTTAACGCTCACATTTAGAGGTCTAGGCTAGAGACGTGTTCCAGTGTCTTTAAACCTAGCAGCTGTTATTCGCTTCAACACTAGACAACGCTAGTACGGACTTATGCTCCCCATACCATTGTGTATATAAAGGGAGACCCCACTAGGTTTGCAATCCTTTATCTGTTGGAAGCCGAGTTTTCTGCCTTGTGAACGTGATACACCGAACACAGCATTTGGGGAGATTTCTTCCCCGTACTTCTCGGTTCTCTGGGAGGTATTCTGCAGTTCACGGTTACCTGGTAATCATTTTTGCCTAGAGTACCCCTAGTAGTCATTTTGATCTTTTTGACTCCCAATATAAAACATCACTCGAGAACTTGTCCTTTCGAGCTCATTTCAAATTGAAAGTGATAGATTCAACTTTCACTCTTTTCTTTACTCTTAAAAAATGAAAAGGCAAAGTTTTATTTCAGTGTCTTAAAAATTAACTACCCACAAAATATTCCTGGTTAAAGTTATCTTCCTTAGTGATTCTTTAGGGTCGATTCCAATGGCAACATTTCCAAAGTCTACCAATCAAGGATTCCCCTCAGATGGGAATCCTGGTCCTTTTCCTTCTTTTGGAAATGTTTGTGCTCCTTATATGGCAACGTTGTCCTCCCTGGGTTAACCATTGGTTTACCTGTCTGGTTGTTTTCGACCTCGGTGATCCCGAGCGTCCCGACTCTTGTCCAAACATCTCCTTCATTCAAACCACATCACGATGATTTTGAGGTTGAGCCCTCGCCTTCTTCCCCAATTTCTTCACCTTCCTCTTCTACTTCGCCTGATGAAAGTTTGAAATCCAGTAACCAGGAGGCTAAGAAGAAGAACAAGAAGACGAGGAAGAAGGAGTCAAATAAGCAAGAGGCCAACTGTGCAACTATTACTCCAAATGCACCCCCCGTTGACAAACCTTCTGATCCTTCGCAGAAGGTATGTAGGCTGTGTAAGGGTGACCATCTCCTTCGAGATTGTCCTAGCATTCCCAGAGTCTTAGAGGTATGGTCTCAAAATCTAGATCAACCATCCCCATCGACCTATGGAGATCATGTCGATGCTACACGCTCAACTGATGACAGTAAGAAGAAGGGAAAGATTAGATTCCCTTGTAGGTTATGTGAAGGGAAGCATCTTCTTCACCTTTGTCCTCTCATGGATAAAGCTTCCAAAGTTTTGGAAAACCTTACAGCTCCTCAACCCCAACTTCCTGGTGGTCATCAGAGGCTTTTTTCTGAACCTCTACCGGTTGGGTAAAGAGATTGAATTGGATTCATCTCTTACCCATCATGCTATTCCTGAGCATGACTATCTTGCATCTGTTCTCGACCAACCATTGGTCAGAAAGAGTGACAACTTGGATCCGCCTTTAGTTGTTCACTCTGTTCCCGAAGAGAGTAGTGATCATACTGCTCATGTTCTTCTTGTCTCCTCAAATTCTCATGAATCAAAGAGTGACCCTCCCATCCCGGTTCTTTAGGAGAGTCCTTCTCCCCTTCCTATACAACATGGGGGCAATCATATGATGCCCCCACCAAGTAGTTCTATCGTTTCTTTCGATTGGAGTCACTTGACTACTTTCTGCCTCCCATCTTATGTGCCTTTCTAGATCACAGTACAAGCCTATAATATGGTAGTACATGGCACTATTTTAGATGAAGGCTCGTTAGTTAGCATCATGTCTTCAGGTACTTGGCAAGCTTTTGGTTCCCCACAACTTGTTCCTGTCACTCAGAATCTGCTGGCTTTCAACAGAGGAACCAATCAACCCTTAGGGCTCCTTCCGAAGTTCCCTATTACTTTGGAAGGGAAGACTATCTATATAGACGTGATGGTAGTCCAATGTCCTTTAGATTTCAATCTCCTCCTTGGATGAGACAATGTTTATGTCATGGGATCTCTTGTTTCTTCGCTTTTCCGTGTGGTTTTTTTTCCGCATGAAGGGAGAATTGTGATCATTGATCAATTGTTGTTCATTGGTCACCAGGCACCTCCTTTGCAACCATCGTCCCCTATTGGCTCTTGTTTGCAAGCAGTACCTTCCCTGCCACAGGTCAACTATGTGGCTACCCATTCTGTCTCCACATCTGTTGATGATCACACAGATGGTATTGTACATTATGTACTAGGGGCACTGGAACTCGATCTGTCTATGGTACCAATTGACATGTGTTCCTCCTAGAGCGTGGTTCTTCCATCTAGTGAAGACCTCTTTGGAGCCCTGTTCTCGTATGGTTCATGAACATATCTGGTGAGGATAGCTCTTGCTCTTGTGTTAACCTTGTTAAAAAATGAAACAAAGGGTCTGAGAATAGTTCCTTGTCTTGTGTCAAGCTCATTAAAAAATGAAACAAGGGTTTTGAGGATAGTTCTTCTACTGTGTCAACCTTGTTAAAAATGAAACCACTCCCATTTCCAAATCGAGTCTTTGATTAAGATATCGTAAAATCCCAGTCGAGTCTTTCTAAGATCTTGAAAGTGAGCCTTCATTCCATCCATCTAGTTGACTGAAATGAAACTTGGGGGGCATGTACCTTGATTGAGTCATTATGCTGGGGGCATGTGAACTTATAACAAGCATAGTTTTTTGTTTCAAGCTTGTGTAAACATGAAACTGAATCTAACCAGAGTTCTCCATGGTTCAAGCTTGTGTAAAAATGAACCCATGCCCAATTCACATCTCGTGATTGTCATTTTAATCAGTTGATTTCCGCTAGATGAGCCTTGGTTGTTTCATTCCATCGCCACCATCTCTTTGGCTTATCATATGTTTTCACTTGGTTGTTTTTCCTTTCTTGAGGGACCGCAGCGATGAGTGATTTTATTAACCAGCCTCTTGACCACTACATGTTTTGAGCAGTTCCATCATTTCCGGAACCAAGTGCTACCCTTCATACCACTCGTTTCTCCGAGACGAGTCACCTTTAAGCTATTTTCTGAGTCGTAAAAAATGAAAAGATTGCCGAGTATTTTTCCCTTTTGACTCGTAAAAGAGAATAAAATGGGGGTTCCGCTTTCAAGCTCTTTTCTGACCCTTTAAAAGTGAAAAGATGGTCAAGCCCTTGTCGTTTCAAACTCATTAACGGATGCGAAATGTCATGCGCCCAGTATAAGTTTACCCCTTTTTCGAGCTGGGAGGCACTATTTACGAAAAAGGTATTCCTTGACTGAAATGGTCAAGCAGTTCTCTCAAGTATTATTTTCTACCTTTCCGGGCCCGAGAGACACAAATGTACGAAAAGGGACCATGTGGAGTTTTATTTTATGTATCTTTTTCAAACTCTCTAAACATGAAAAAGATGTCGAGTTACACCTTTATCGGACTTGTTAAACTATTAAACGACATCGGATTCGTCACTATGACGAACATGAGCTTCTCCTTCCTAAGGTTTGTTAAACTTACTAGGTTGGATTTGTCCGAAGGATTAACATACAATGCAAGCATATGCTATCCCCTTCAATCTTTCGATTACAAAATAATTGGGCTACCTACCAGAAATGGTGGGGGGAAATTTGGAAATCTATTAGTTGTGTCGGCAACTCACTCTTAAACATGACACTCTTTTCTTCGTGTCGGGTTAGGATATCCTCCTTTGTATCATTGACCTCCCTGGATTTGGGCCGTTTGTTTTTGCCTTCCATTTGATCCCTGCCATGTCATCATGACCACCGATCCTATGGATCCAAAAGCTTCCAAACTTCCAGTTGTGTCGCTGATATGTTCAAGAGTTGTCCTTCTGCAGTTACACTTACCTTTGATTCTCTGTATCATCCAAAATCATTTTGCATCCTTTCGTCTCGTTTCGATGATGTGGGATTCATTATGGCCCTTCATCAACACAGTTGCTTTTCGTTGAATTCAACTCATTATTTGGGAAGTTGACCGAGAGACTCCTTTTTGGTACCTTAGAGATTGCATGCCCTAATGGTAAGTTCTTCGCACTCGACAACAAGTTCACATCATTGGCTTTTGATTGAGTGATTTCATGGGTGTTCGACTTCAATTCCTCTATTCACATTCCATGGATTGCGTTGATAGTACCTTGAGGACCATTGTCATTATTGGTGATTTCTCTCGCTCTTGTTAATAGTTTACATCATCGATTGGTAATCAAGCGACTTTCTAGCATGTTCGACGTCAACACATCTATTCACATGTTAGACTCTGTACTTTGATCGGGTCGTGTTGGAGCCCAATAACCTGGATTCAGATCACAAAAGTTCAGGTTGCGAAGTGGTGTGATATGGTTATGATGATATGCATGTCTCTTTTAGATGGCTGGCTGTGACCAGACCATGAGTTATCATATGTGATCCTTCTCATTATCAGCTAGCTGTGACCATACCTTGGCTTCATTATGATCCTCTTTGACAGATGGCTGCGCCCATACCTGGATCCATTTACATGATCATTCTCTGGATGGTTGCGTCCATGCTACAATTCATGTATCATTTGACAGAGTTCTCAGTTACGTATATGTATCTATACTTTCTTGCAGATTTTCCGATCGCAGACTGGTTCCCCGCACTGATTCATAAAGCATTTCATCCCTCGCTCCAGCTTGGCCTTCACGCTTTAGGGGGCATCTGTTACACAACATTTTGTCACTGTCCTTGTACTCCCTATTCCTTAATCCTTGAGGACCACTACAGTGAACCACGCATGCTTTGCCTTCATGAAGAAACTCCCATTGTGTCCCTCTTCATGAGCAGATCAATTCCCTTTTGCACCATTTCCCCTGAAACTTTTGTTTTGCCTAGTTTACAAGACCGGTGCTAATGACCTTTATCTCCCCTGCGCCGACATGCAGAGATTAGCACTATCCATAGCACCAACTGGAGCAACTGAGCTATGTTCTAGTCGCACCCGTCCTGTTTTGGAAAGTTTTTTAAATTAGGAGCTGAAGATTCCAGCTCTAGAAGCTTCGTAACGGAAGTCTGGTAAATGGTTTGGCTGGATGGGGTAGAGGATGTCAGTTTGGGTTCCTTTCCCCTATAATGATGGAACTACCTCAAGGGATAAGCCCTTCTCCCATGAGAAAAGGATCCATCTCCCATCCATTCATCCTATATAAACCTCCCTTCTTCCCAAGCACATGCTAGTGTTTAGTGTTGATATTGGTGTCTAATGCTATTTTGGTTTGGAGTAGACAGGAAGCTATTACTAGTTGTAGCTATCTAGTCGTGTGAAGGATAAGTGTGATTTGGTTTGGAGTGAAGACTAAAGGGAAGAGCCTTAAAGCAATTGTTGATTGAGGCCATCATGGAATTCTAGGAGAAGTGTGTGGGAACCTGGTCTTGTCAGAGGAGGACTACAACGTCAAGACAAATGGCTGTAATCTCTCTTTCATATTAATATATGCAACTATCGATTGATTTCCTACATGATTTGTCATCTTACATATTCATGGCTTAATGTTTCTTGACTTGTTAAGTAGGTTGAATTACAATTTGTCTATTATCACGTTTGTTGTCTGCTGTTGTTTACTTGTTTTAGGTGCTTGAAGAAGGAAGCGAGAGATAGTTGGAGCGAGCAAGTAAGGACATCATCAAACAGGATAAGCAAACTAAGAGGTAGGCCTTCTTAATTGGTTATAACCTAAGGAAATATTCCATAGAATGTATCTATTGTGGCTAGACCCATTATAGGGCTAGAGGAATTCGTTTGTGTCCGCAATTATAATTATACTTCACCACAAAGGGCTTGCCACTGGTGACGGGCTCGTTTGAGTGTCCATGGGGAGAGGTAGCTTGTTGTGACAATTCATCCAATGGAGGAGTGGTTTGGATGGAGACAGGGAGTGGTGTACTGGAGGAAACAGATGAAGTGGTAGTGAAATTGGGTTGATAGTGGTGGTGAGTGACTGTGTAATGATGGGTCTCATGCTTAGTAGCGAACCCTACTCTAGTAATAAATACATCATGGAAGTGGTGAAGAGTTTTCCGCTTAAGACTGTTGTGATGGACTAGATAATGAAATCAACATCCATGTCAATCTTCATGCCCAACGGTGTCCCAGATGGTATGGTGTCTGAGAGGGTGGCAAATGTGGATGTAGTATGTGGTGACGGGTTATGCGAGCTAGGTGACACAACTGAAGTGAAGGGTGGAATCTCTTCAATGATGGATGAGGCGGTATTGGATTAGGGCTCTTCAATGGTGAGGCCGACAATGTGACTAGCAGGGGTTGATTTCTGTTGTTTGTCCCTGAATGGAGGTTTAGTATATTTTATTTATGGGGTTTTTGGATGGTGGATTTTCACTGTGAATGAGGTCCTACTACTGGCATTGCAACAACTAGAGGGTGTTATCTCAAAATCAGGCCCTGGAAAGCTGCAGACCAGGAAGACTTCAAGTAACTATTTCAAACCAATCTTTTAGCTAAGGCTTAGCCTCCTTAGCCTGTGAGGGCTCTCTCAAAGGATTAAAGGTTTTTTATTATGATCAAGATGGCTAACTCTTTGTGAAACAAATAAAAATGAAAATGGTGGAAACAAAATTAACAAGTATCCATTGGGCTTATGGAGTCATATGTGATTTAGTATTAACAGTAGGATGGCTTTGCATAAAAGTCAAGGCATTCAGGTTTCAATATAAGTAGGGCACACCAAACACAAAGAAGATAGTTTACGAGTATGTGAAGGAAATTAGAACACTACAATGGATTTCTAAGTAATCAAATACTCATAACACTGTGGAAAACATGAAAAGACAACAAATGAAACTCATACATTGAACTCTCTATGATTCTTGAGAAGCAATAAGCCAGTACTGTATTACCAAAAAAACAGAGTCTTTACATAAGCCAAATATCATAGCATTTTTACATAAATTTCCAACACTTATTACATTTCCCTTTCTCCTATTTATAAAGTTCTTCTACCTGACTGAGATTCCTCCTCAAACTTGAGGGGAACTCGAAATCTATTTCTAATGACACCTGTTCAACTTTTAACTACCTATTAAATGTAACAAACTGTAACTAGACTTTCTAGAGATCTAAATCAAGTAGGAGTCTAGCTCCTTATTATGCTAATAATAGCCTTGATTACAATCATTCTCGTTCTTTGACATCTGGTCCCTTTTTAGTTTGGCTGTGGTGAATGTTCAAAGCTCCATGCTGGTCTTCAATGTCACATCTTCTCCATTGCCCTGAAACATAGGAAACTACCCCTGTTTATCGGTCTTTGGTTTGCCTCAAAATGTTCGAATCCAAAGAACCATGCCCTTTATCTTTGATTATCCAAAATATAACAGATTTCCACGTCTTTGATGTGCTGTCAACCTCTTTTATGTGTAAAGGAAAAAGCTCTTCCATGATGTTTGACATATCTTGGACTGTAGTAAATGTGCTCACTTTATGACAAAAAGTTTAGAGTTTGGATTCGAATACATGTTTCCTCCACCTGTCTTGACCTTGTTGAAAGCTGATAGCTTCAGATGATCCCTTGTAGATATTCCCTTTTCAAAATTCCCGCTTGTATTTCAAAACCGGTTGACTGATATTAGATTGTTTAGCTTCAGCAGTTTCGTAGCGCGCTACGAAACTGCTGAGCTTTAGTCATCATCTTCAGCAGTTTCGTAGCGTGCTACGAAACTGCTGAGTTGTTCCAAAAATCACAGTTTCAACCCAAAATTTTTCTATTTGAGCCTTTTGCTGTTTAAACATTCTTTCAACTGCTCCAAGGCCTTCCAAAACTGAATGGAAATGTAGGATTCTTCAAGAAAGATTATACCAAGCAAAATCATCAAAATTTGAAACATAGCCTTACTTGAAGTGGGATTTCTTTAAGGAGATTCCTTCAGCTGACTTAACTGTATCTTTAAGTCTTCAATTTGTTTCTTCATGACCTTGATCCCAGATCTGAGGTTTGTATTGACCTTTCTGATAAATTGAGCTTCCTTTATTGCAGGAACAGTCCAGCTACGGAATTGAACACTAAAATCAACCACCTCGGGAATTTGAAATGTTTGGTCCTCCCACCGAGCTTGCATTTGGTTAAAATAAGCCTCCTTAACTACAAATTTCCTGGCAGCTTTCTTCAATCTAGCAATTTCAAAGTTGGTAGATTCCAATCTCCTTTTCAAGTCTTCCACACTATCTTCTTCTTGAATGGCAACTGCTTTGCCTTTATCCTTTCTTTCATGATGCCGTGTCACCTCCCCTGTTTCATCTGCTCTTGGCAATACCTCCTGTACTTGTTTAAACTTCCTTGTTATGGGTCTCCTGGGCTTAAAAACGAATTGCTCAACCTGATCATCAAACTTTAGTTTTTTCGAGGCTTTGACCCTCTTAGCCTTCTCTTTTCCTGACTCTATCAAATCAGCTTGAACTAGTGGGGACTCTTCAATGTCAATGGCTTGCAATAAATCATTTAAGTCTCCCTTTGAAACAGGGCTTTCTTCAATACTCACTGACTTACCCTTTTCTTTAGCCACCTGGCTCCTAGTTCTTCTTCTTTGAACTCCTTCACCTGTGCTTGATTCATGTGCAATTTCTTTGACCTGAGTTTTCTCTTTAAGGGACTGCTAGGGTGTATCCTGAATAGTCAGTGGCCTGGTAGATTCTCTTACTTGTTTCCTTGCCTTTAACTTTGAAAACCTCTTGGATCTTGTTTCTGCCTGAGGACCGGTTGTTGTTGAAAGATCTTTTGCAGCTTGAGGGCTGAGACCGGTCTTGCTCTTGAAACCAGACATGAATATGAATGTGTCCCAGTCTCTACCTATCCTCTGGAGTTCATGCAGAACAATCAACTTAACCAAGCCATGGTGGAACAATGAAGTCTCACAGGCTTCTTTTCTTAGCTGCACCTTGTCACACATTTTGCTTAAGTTGTGGAATAAGTAAAAAGGTAGATCAATAGATGTCTTCCCTGTGAAATGCAACAGAAGTTTAAAATGATATGAATACACCTTGTTATATCTCCCTTCACAGGTAAGGTACTTCTGTATACATGTAAGCAAATTGGCATATGACTCTTTGACATAACTTCTAGGAACAGACTTGCTTAAATCTGAGTTAATGAACTCCTGCTTTAGAAATGCTTTGCACAGGGACATATCAAATTTGAAATTCTTGAACCAACTTTCTTGCCCTCTTGGAATCTCCGTAACTGTGGATATCATGTCTGGTGAGACCTATAATTCTAGCATACCAACCTTTGAGTTTAGTCCTGTGAAATTCAGGGCAAATTCCTTAGTAACTTGTGCATGACCTCCCTGGAGCTTCTTGCAAAAATTCCAACATCCAACTTGTTTAAATGCATGCTCGACTTCTCTGTTCTTCAAGGTTATGTCTAAACCTTCAGGCTCGTTTCTTAAACATTTGCCAGTTCTGTGGTCTTTCCTTTCTGCCGATCCCTCCATGAAGGTTTGAAACACTGTCGCTGCTCAAATTTTGCTCTCTCCCTTGTTTGAATGGCTGCCTCACTTGATAACTGCCTCGCTTGATACCTGCCTTGCTTGATAACAGTGTATTCAAATTGAAAACTTGCAGACTTGTTCATTATGCAAGGAATACGATCATCATTAAGACTGTGGATACCTGGCTTTTCTTGGAACTTGTAATCCGTGTGTGCCAACGTGCCTAGTGGTTGTAATAATGGAGATAAGCGGTTGGACATGATATGTGGAGTGCATAAACTGACAATGAAAGACGCAACCATAGATTAACTTGACAGATTTGACACTTGGGAAAGATTCGTTGCGGAATGCACGAATCTCCAATTTCGCAGCACGGTCTGTGTAAATTTTGAATTATGCGCTACGAAATCACCTAAGACGTGTTGCGCTGCGAAATCACCTAAAGGGCTTTTGCGCTACGAAATTGCTAAAAGGATTTATGCATTGCGAAAATACTTCAAAATGATTACATGTGCTACGAAATCACCTAAAAGGCTTTGTGGCACATAGTAATTTCTAAACCAAACTGACACATGGCTATGAGACCGATGATGAATGAGAATGACCAGTGGTGAATGAGAATGCATATTTGACTCAAGACCCCCTAAGACTCAGACTCTAAAGAAAAACAAAAATCAAACTTAGACTAGCACCGACCTTTATCATGAAACTAGTATGAGAAATTTTGGCATTAGAATCCTTAAGTGATAACAGAGGGGAAGTAATCAAAGGACCCTGATGTATTAAACCTTGAGACTCGGGAAAGTTGGAAACTGAACCTACTGAGATCTCGATGTTGGCAATGGTTTCCTTCAAGGGGCTCATTTGCTTCTTCAACTTTTTGATGACCGGTTGCAACTCATCCTTGGCCATACGCTTTTTGGAATCCGTAATTGTTTCTCCTAGTATTGGTTGAGGTACCATCTCATCAAATAAATAGATGCATTTACCTTCTCGAATTTCCCCTGCAAGTCCTGGCCACGACCTAACCTCTGTGTGGCAAGCTTCGGCTAGCAGCATAAAATTTTGGCGCCGCATCTGGAAAGTATGGGGGTGAACACAGTGCGGCCTCACCCAGGTGCTCCCATGACTAACATCAAACGAAATTTCTGTTGAATATTCGTCAAGTAGGGACTTGGGAACTCGTTTTGAAACCCTGATTACTGCCAACATTTTTATGTACCACCCATTGAATGAATCTTTGTTTATCTCTTTTTTTCTTGGGTCCCCTAAATTTCTCCAAGGCACATACCTAAGAGACAAATGTTGGTCTTCTGTGATGGGAGATAACTCTCGGCCCTTTGGTGGGCACCGTTTCCACACTGCCATGGAAACAGCAAGATAGCCATAAATAAAGTTGGTGGACTGCTTGTAGACATCATGCTTTAAACATTTCTTGGAGGAGGAAAGCACACCAATTTAGTTGCGCGCCTATTGCGCAATGCTCTGTGACTGAAATTGTATCTAGCGTACAGTCATTCTTGGAAAATTGATACATCAACTTCCCCGCAATAATGTGGCAAACGAACTTAATTTTTGGAGAGCTGATCGAATTCATGTGTGCTCCCTTTCCTCCTCTCTTTGTATTATACTTGGTGTAGTAGTCTTCATCCCCTATCTTCTTCGCTCTCTTGGAATTTGTCTAGAATGCGATTGAAATTGTGTCTCTTGCCACTAATAAACCCATGAGCCTTTGAATTTCTACTACATGAATTGAGTATTCTTTGTCGAGCCAGATTTATTGTCCATGCATTATGATGACCAGTAATTTTGTGCTTTACATTGCTACCAGAGTCGTTCCAAACACATGAGAACTCCTTAAATTTAGTAAGGTGGACCGTTGGATTCCTCTGAAGTTAATTAATTGACTTTGATTGTTGCACTCCCATCTTCCTTTGTGGTTGATTCTATGTAGACATCACGTTTCATGGCTAGAAACAGGAAGGAGTTTGAAAGATAGTTGTCGACTAGCGTAGCCTTATCATACTTACCATAAAGCGACTCCACTCCAATTCTTTCATCCAACCCAAACTCTGGAACATATACAATTGTCTTTATCATACTAGAGTGACATTGATAAACAAAAGTCACATGGGGTTGGTATCTAATCTTAGAATGATAGAACTTAGAACTAGACTGCAACCATAGCGACTCTACCACCTTAGCTTCAGAATCTGAGGAGTTCAACATTGCCATGCAAATTAAGTAGACCGGCTTGGTACAACGTTTCTGACGAGACCTCCTAACTAATTACTACAAAAAAATTCCCTATGCGTACCTAATCGTGTTAATCCTACAGTCGACTGAGCTGGACCTGACTTGGATGACGTAATTCTGAAAAAGGAAAGGTGGAGTTGATGGGTATTTATGTTATCATGATGGAATAAATTTAGGAATTACTTATTGTTATAATGGGAAACATTTAACAGGATTCTGGGCTGACACCATAATTATTGTCTAATTATTACGGAAAGGAAGCTTAACACATGTGACTCCCCCCCCCACCCCCACAATTAGTTGCGGTGTGGTGGAATAAAATCTGCAACTAAGACTAACTCGGTGGAATTTTTATTTGGAAACGTAAGGACTAACTGACCAGTGAAAAAAAAATGACTAACGCAACTAGTGACGATGCGCTAAAGGACTCCTACCAAATCATACCTACTCCTACCTATGGTATCCTTTCAAAGATCCAATCAATTCTAAGTAACATTGATTGATTTGTGGAAGGGTTCCAAGCATGCACTGTTCACCGAACCTAGTAGCAATACCCATCTAGTTGCGTGAGCTTTACTGCTCTAGACTCCCTTAACTCCACAGCAACAAGCGGCCCTAACCAATGCATTTGCAGTTTTCCAGGAAACTTCAAGAACTTGTTGTCATATAGCAGAACATGCCTATCGTCTGTGAATGATTTCGTCTTAATATGTTAGTGGTGTCATGCCTCCTGCCTTCTTGACCATTTGGTGGAAATTTTCCATAAACCTTGCCTCATTGAACTCTGAGAGTTCATCTAGCTACTTCTGAATTGATTCCTATTGTGTCATGTGAGTGGCATAGGCAATGAGAAGGTTGGGATAAGAAAATTTAGTCGGAACCATAGCTTCTCGTCCATACACAAGTTGGAAAGGTGTATGTTTGTGTAACTGCTTCAAAGTTGTGTGGTATTCCCATAGAGTTGTTGGCACTCTCTCATCCCAATCATCCCAGTTTGTTGAGCATATCTTGGTTAAACCCTTCTCCAATATCTTGTTGAATGCTTATATTGTACTATTGGCCTGAGGGTGGTACCGGTTGCTTTTGTGGTGTTGTATCATGAAATTTTGAAGTAAGGAAGAAATTGTTTCATTTATGAAGTGGGTCCCCTGATCACTGGTGAGACTCCTGGGGCACCCAAATTTGGATATGGTATTCTCAAGTATGAACCTAGCAGCAGTATCCACAGTACAGTCCTTTACCGGTGTCGCTTCGGCCCATATGGTGAGATACTTTGTTGTGGTGATTATATACCTAGAATTAGAGTGACGCGCCGACGGATTGATAGGCCCAATGAAAATGACCACCCATTTCTCAAATATCTATAGTGCCCGTACTGGTTGCAATGGTAGTTCATCTTGGTGTGAGGGCCTTCCAACCCTTTGGCACACATCACATCCTCTAGCATATTCTTTCACGTCTTTGAAAACCACTAGCCACCATAGTCCTTCCTGTAGCACTTTCCTTGTGGTAGATTTTCCTCCAACATGGCTACCCTCGACTCTTGAATGAAATTCTCATAGCACATTGTGTCTCTCATGGTGAAGTGCGCATCTATGTAACATGTGATCAAGGCCAAATTTATATAGTTTTCTGCAATCAATTGATAATCAGAAACTTAGGCAACCATATGTCTCCTTTGTGTGGATGTGTACTCATCTGGACATTTTCCTGTAGCTGAGAAGGCTGCAATATCTTGTAGGTAATATGGTACTACTTCAATCTGGAACAGATCTGCGTCTGGTAGCTGATCATCCAGGGATCCTCCACTTTCTCCTGATTCCATCCGTGAGAGCTGATTAGGTCCCACATTCAATTGGTCGGGCTTATCAATTACCTCAAAAGTGAATTCTTGAAATAACAACAACCACCTACAAATTCTTCCTTCGAGAACATGCTTGTTCACTAAATATTTCGAAGCAGAATGGTCAGTAAAAAACTTAAACACACCTCCTTGCAAATAGTGTTTGAATTTTTGAAGTGAGTATACCATTTCCAGTGCCTTCCGCTTAGTCGTGGTATAGTTATTTACTATTGTGGATGAATTTCTTTTGGAAAAATAAATTGGGCGGTTGAGACTCCCTTCCCCCGACTAAGCCAAAATAACCTCCATAACAATGCCCGATGTGTCAATGTGGACATGGAACTGTTTGTTCCAGTTGGGATAGACTAGAATTGGTGCACTTACTAATTTTGCTTTCAATATGTTGAGTGCAGCTTGACACTCCTCCGTCCACATAAATCGTTCAGCCTTCCTTAGCAGTTTCTCCATCGATGTAGTAATCGACACGTAGTTTTAGATAAATCTTCGGTAGTATCTTGTATGTCCCAAAGTGGATATGAATTGTTTTACATTTGCATGTGGGTCCATATTCACTATTTTCGCAACTTTAGCAAGATCTACGCACACTCCTTTGCACACTATGTGGCCCAAAAGCATGCCAAAAGGGACTGCAAATATGCATTTCTTCAAATTCAGTGATATCTATAGTTTTCTACATCGATCGAACATGATATTGAGCATAATGGAGTGTTTGTTTTGTAGAATATAGACCTTCCAGTTATCCATGTAGACCTATGGGAACCTATGGATATAATCTCTAAAGGTTGCAATTACAATTCTTGAGAATGCTGAAGGTTCATTCTGGAGACCGAATGGCATAACATGATAGGAATAGGATCCCCATTCTATAGTGAATGTAGTTTTCTTCTTATCCTCCTTGATGATCCTGACTTAGTGATAGCCAGAGAATCTATTTGTAAAGGAGTAGGCTTCATTCCCCGCTACATTATCTAAAACTTCATCATTGAATGGTGTAGGAAACAGGTCATGCACACAAGCATTGTTCAAGCTGTGGTAGTCCACACATACCCGTATCTCTGTAGTGTATTTCTTGTTTTGTATTACAATCGGACTCACCCATTCTTCCTCATCCACCGGAAATATAAGCCCTGTTGCTAGCATATTGTCTATCTCTTTCTTCACTTTCTCCTTGACCCTCGGGTTCAATCTATAAGGTCGGTGCTTTACTAGCTTTGCATCTAGTTTTAACATGATTTTCATATCCCCTAGGTCTCCTTTGATCCCTTTTAGTTACGCAACTGATGAAGGGAACAAATATTCATGTTCTATCAAGAGGTCAAAGATCTATTTTGTAGTTTTTTCATCCCAATAATCTCCAATTGAGGCTAGATTTGGTTTTCATCAGTCCTAATGTTATGCTTCTGCAACTTCAATGGGAGTAAGTGTGTTGCATCATTTACAGGTCCATCCTTAATGTCCCTTTCCCCTTCATTTTCGTGGAATGAAAAATTTCATAATTTCTCCAGATCATCCATATCCAGCTCTTTGTCCACCTTTCCATAAGCCATTGCTTCAGGATACCATGACTTGTATATATGCTCTAAGGTCCTTTGGTCTATGCACCCATCCATTAGCTGACCCTTTGTGAGTAGAATCTACTTGACAGCCTGCAATGCCTCAGTCAGCCTCCTGTCGTTGTCTGAGAAAAAAAAGTTGCTGACAAACTGATCATCCAAACTATCCTAGTTCCTCATTTGTCTCCTTATTTCTTCTTGTACACCAAGCTTTTAGAAAAGTTCCTAAGGTGTGTATAAAACCATGCACCCATAACTCCTTTGGAACTACTTCCTGATTCCATCTGTCCTTACAATTTTCTAAATGTTGTCAAGCATCAAAATCCCCATGTACTTGGAGAAATATTGAGGGTACTTTCCTGCTTGTCTGAATCTTACGTCCATGGTTATTTTTATCTTCTTTCATTCTTGGAGGTAGTTGCAGTAAACTCCCCACCATCTCATCGGTGTCGCTTGTAACACGAAATTTAGTAATGGTACTTTATTTTCTTCAATAAAAATTTCGTCAATATTGTTGAGAAATGAATTTACTGAATCTATACCATTATAGATAGTGAAGTGCTTTACCTCAGTGCCAATCCAATTGACTCGAAAGATTGTGGCATAATGTCTAGTGTTGATCTCACATCCACTCTACTAGAAATTGTCCCAAGAAACCTTTGAGCCAACCTTTGAACTCTAAATGCTCCTCCAACTGATAGACCCTTTAGTCATTGGGTTAATGTATTCCTCCCTTCTTCCTGCTATTAGTCTATATAGTTGATTTAACACCCCTGGCTCTTCTTCATCGTATGTTGGTTCTGTGAACCTCGGTCCCTGATATGGGTCTAGGGGTTGAATCACCCTAACCCCTTCTACCTCGAAAGTCATCAGTAACTTCTTCAAGTCGATTATAGCATAGTTTTCAAATTCCCAATCTATCCTGAGCAGTGCTGGGTAGGGGTCGTTGTCTCCCATGATGTATATTACTTCGAAATTGGCATGCGTCTTCACCCCAACTACATCCACTTCTACATCCACCAGTCTCCCAATCAGAAGGGTACAATATTTTTTTTCCATCTACAATTGGATTGGTTTTCCATCTTCATTCCCCCTACTAGGGAACTCGGGATACCTTGTTAATGATCACGCCATTTTTTATTAAGTTCATGCTAAGAGCACAAATCCTTGCAATCTTGGTTGCAGAGATCCTTGTAAACTCGTACCACCACTACTAGTTCCACTACTACTAGCACTAGCTTTGTAATTAACATGCACACTATGAACTCTTGTAGTTTTGATTAAATTAGATAGGAACTTGTCAAGATTGTTATAAAGTAGTAAGGGAAGGTTGGGGGAGACACTACCTGATCTTCGGGGAGACAAATCTTTGATTCCTTTAGACGCATCATCTTCAACAAACAATCTCTGTATAACAAAATTCATGTCATCTTCTAGCACTTCCCCCAAGCCCACGTGGCCCTTTCGATTCAATATATCCATCTCTACTAGCAAGGGTGGATCCCTATCACCTTCCAGACTCACGGTGGTTGTGGTTGTCTCTACCTCTCCCACTGAGCTTCCTTCCATCCTTTCTCCTTCTTTCAGATCTCTCAACACCGCTATATCTTGGTGAAATCCATTTTGCTTCCTTTTAATCGTTTGTATGGCCCTCTCATACCATTTCTTGCTATTCGTTCTCTCCTTTGCGCTCTTAGATCCATACCTTTTCGGGAGTCATATGCATCCATCCTCTTAACAGTCTCATAATTCCCCGCTTGGTAGCATCCCCCCCTTTAGCTCCTTCCCCCAGTACTAGGTGTTTATGTTGCCATGCTCAGGCTTTGGAACACCAACAAGCCCTCTTCCACCATTAAAACCTTGATCCAAAGGGCAACCACTTTTAGCAGCTTCCCTCGCGACCCTGATTGGAACATAGCTTCAGCCTTTGAAAATGGTTGATGGCTTTGAGTTGCAAATTCAATAATATACATGTCCAGCGTGGTCTATACCTAGAAATCTACTGCTCTCGTCAGATATGTGTCAATACGATATAGCGCAGTGAGATATGTTTGAGTCCAGTCGTGACGACATGGGTTTTATCCGCTGGACCACCATTTCACCTGTAATCTTCGCAACTTGTTGTAAAGTTCTTCTAGGAACTTACACTAGAATATCTCGTACTGGTCACTCGCCGGTTCTGAATATAGGTTTTCCTCCTTCATCTTCCTAATAGTTCATCGATGGGGTTGAGCTTGCTGAGAAACAAATTGGTCCACTTGCTCATCCCACTAGTTTCACAGTGCATTCTTAAAGATCCTTGATACCATATTCCAAACCCCTTTTTTGAATTTTAGGTACCAACAACGAAACCATTTGTTGGCGAAAAAATAACAACAAGGTCAAGACCCTAGGTTTGGGCGTAGGGGCTAGCAAGGCTTTGTTGTAGTCTGGCACAACGCTGACATTTTCACCTTCCTCAGGAAGGGTAAGGAGTCTCACCCAAGGTGTGTCGCAACCTTAGATGAGGGTTGGAATACAGTGTCAGGGAAGACCATATCAAACCATAAAGAGCAGGGAACATTGAATCATTCTTTGAAGAATTTAAATCGCAACAGTCTATACATGTTGTAATAGAAATACTACCTATTAACATGTGCATACATAAAAAATTTAAAGAACTTGGATAACACATAGTTAACACACTATGATCCCAATAAAATTCTTCCTCACTAATATCAAAGGTGAGTACATTACATCAGGCTCAAGGCCTATTCCTCAACATCCAGAACTCTAACAAGGTAGAATACAAGCTTATGGAGGGAAAGACACACATTTTTTATCATAGCTTCACAACACAAGAAGAACGATATCACTAGTAACCACCACGACACAACAACCTAACCCCTTCTGGGTTCTCCTTTCTGCCTTTTATCTTCTTATTCCCTCTCTCTACATACCAACCTGAACTGCTAGCTCCTTCTGCCTTTCTCGGTTGTATTCATTCCTCAACTTCCCTTTCTCTTTTCCTGCTCGGCTATATCTACTCCTTCCCTCCACCCGTCCACAACTACCAGTATTCTACTAGTTCCTTCCCTTTCCCAACTATTATTTTCGCAGCTTCCCAACGACTATTTCCACCACTTGTTGCCAACCTATTTCTCCCCAAAACATCCTAATTTCTCCAAAAATTAAGGCCCCAACATGGTCACAGAAAGAGAAGGTCGATTACAAACAATTTGCTTTCGAATGAAAACAGTGCCATGAATATGGCCATTTTGCATGAAATTGCAATAAGCAACAAGATGAGCAACCAAAAAAAGGAGATGTAGGAAAATAGTGGAAACAAGCCAAGAAGAGAAGAGGAGCACCATGAAAACAACAAAACTAACCACAACAAAATGATCAAGTGTCAAACAAAGGGAAAGGCCCAAGCTCTCCAAGGAAATCAAGAAAAAGTGCTAGATAAGGAACCAACAAATCAATAAATGTTGGGAGATGAGGAAACAACTCTGAATTATTAAAAATGGAGGTTGAGGAAGGTGAAATCCCACAATCGAACCCCCCTCCATCAAATTTGATGCAACCTAAAGTGGAAGGTTTGGAGAAAACTGATGGGCATATGCCACCCTTGAATATGAATGGAACAAACTAAATCGAGAAGAACCACCAGTCGAGGAGGATGAATTATTTTCCCCAAGGGGCACTAAATCTAGCTTAGGCTTTGGCATCTCTAGGGATGAAAAATTGGAGAATGAAAAAGAAAGAGAACAAGAGTAGAAACATAAAAGAGTTGGAAGGAAAACAAACAAGGTAATAAGAATGGAGAAAATTGGCACCCAATGAATTCTAAAAGCTCAAGTACAAGGACTCAAAGCCTCCATAAAATGGAATAAATTTTCCCCGTCCCAAGGGGAAATCCATAAACATAATAAATGATGAAGGTAATTTTCTATAATTTTAGGGGCTTGGGGTCGGAAAAAAAAATGGCAGAGGTAAAGTGGCATTAATCAAACAATAAAGGCCTTTAGTGGCTCTGCTCCAGAAAACAAAAATGGAGGATTAAAAACTCATACAAATATAGTGTAAGTTATAGAATGGAAGTGAGATATTATTAGTAAGTTCAAGAGGTGCCTCAGGAGGTGTGTGTACAATGTGGAATTCCACACAGCTCTAGCTTAGTCATTTTTCAACATTACATTGGTCGGCAATACTATTTTTAGATATTCCCACAAATCAGGTATGGAAAATTATAAATATTTATATGCCAATTCAATTCAAAGAGAAGAAAGACTACTAGGCCTCCATAATGGCTTTAGAAGAGTCTAATTATAGCTCAAATTTTGGGAGAGAATTTCAATAGCACAATGTATAAGTGGGGAAAAAAGGGACCTCGAATTAGAGATAAATTCCTAGAGAACATGGAAGACCTCATCCAAAAAAGAAATCTAATGGATATCAAACCCATCAATAAAAAATACACATGGAATAACAGAGACTCCAAACTAGGGCACATTACCACACTCCTCGGTCGATTTTTTTATCTCTGACAACTTTTTATCGCATAATGTAATTTCCTAGACCCTTATCCTCCCTTGAATTGGTTCATATCATAGACCAATATAACTAGACCTCATTGAGAGCGTCAACTATGGGAATCTCCCATTTAGGTTCATTTCAATATGGATTCAAAAACCAAGATTCATTAATTTGGTTGCAACATCTTGGGAATAATGGGTTATAGGCAACCCCATCAGGATTTTGGATCAAAAAATAAAAAAACTAAAGGAGAACATTAGAATTTGGGTTAAAGAATTAAGGATGGAGTGTTAGGAGACAATTCAAGAGTATGAGGAAAAGATGATTTTGCTACAATCTACAATTAAGGAAATTCCAATAGCTCAAGATCTCTACGAAATAGAAAAATAGTTTTTTAGAAAATATCCCACTCTCCTAAAAGAAAAAGAAGAAATGTGGAGGCTCAAAGAAAGAAGTACATGGCTATAGGAAGGGGAAAAGAACACAAAGTTCTTCCATAATCAAGATAAAAGTAGAGAATTGAAAAATAACATACAAGAAATAATGGTAAGAGTTAACCAAATAACTGGGCTCACCAAAAATGCATTCAGGATAATCTGACATTAAAGGAGGCTGAAAGGGTCATTTTAGAATTTGAAGAATCATCAAATGGGACTTTCCCCTCCCCTGAAAGCAAGGAGAATTTCACCTCCCTTATTGCAAAGCGCACTCAAATCCTGAAGGAAAGGGAAGAAAGCTGGAGACTTAGGAGCAGAGCTATATGGCTCACCGAAGGAGATGCAAACACCAAATTTTATCACAAGTTTGCAAATGGCCGCAAAGTAATAAACACTATTTGGGAATTAAAGAATGATCAAGGGGTCACTGTCTCCTCACAGCGGAATCTGGCCAGATTGGCTACAGAGCATTTTAGAGGCATATATAAGGCTCCTGTAGAAGCTAATATCTTGGAAATCATGAGAGTGGCTGAGCTCTTCCCCAGATATATTGAACAAGAAGATGCTGAGGAACTGCAGAAGGAAGTGACTATGGCAGAATTGGAGGCTACTCTGAAATGGTTCAAAAAAGATAAGAGCCCTGGTCCAGATGGATGGACCATTGAATTTTATCTTGCGTTTTTTGATCTTTTGGGCAATGACCTCCTGAATATAGTCGAAGACAGTAGAAGGAGAGGTCGTATATCCTCAGCCATTAAATCCACTTTCATAGCTCTCATCCCTAAATCGAATGCCCCCAGCACTTTTGATGACTTCCGCCCTATATCACTCTGCAACTGCCTCTACAAGATTATAGCTAAGACCATTGCCAACCGTCTTAAGCCCATTCTATCGCATCATATATCCGCTGAACAATTTGCTTTCCTGCACCATAGACAGATCCATGAGGCCATTGCTACTGCCCAAGAGCTCATGCACACCTTGCAGATTAAAAAACAAAAAGGAATGATCCTCAAGGTGGATCTGTCCAAGGCATTTGACAGAACCAACTGGCTATACTTACGGCTGTTGCTCACTCACCTGGGCTTCCCCTATGACTTCATCAAATGGACCATGAGCTGTATCACTGATGTATCCTACAGTGTTTTACTAAATGGGGAAGCTACCTCTTTCTTCACTTCAGAGAGGGGTCTCAGACAGGGATGTCCACTCTCCCCTCTGTTGTTTTTACTCATTATGGAAGGGTTGAGTAGAATTATTTCATCTGCACGGGATAGACATCAGTTATCTGGTATCAAACTTGCAGACAACCTATTCCTCACTCACCTATTATTTGTTGATGATATCCTTATTTTCCTGAATGGCAGTGTTGGAGACTCCACTGTACTCCATAACTCATTTCTACTCTTTCAGCAAGCTACTGGTATGAAGATTAATGTCAATAAGTCCACCATCACTACCTTTGGCTGCTCTATCAATGAAATAGCTTATGCTAATCAGCGATTCCCTTATATCAACTTGACCTTGTCAGAAGGTATTAAATATCTTGGTTTCAGACTGAAACCTAATGGATACAGAATAGCTGATTGGTTATGGCTAATAGCCAAGGTGGAAAAGAGACTTCAAGTATGGTACCACCGATACCTCTCTCGAGCTGGCAGACTGATACTTATTAAAGCTGTGATTGAAGCCACTCCAGTATACTGGATGGCTCTCACATGGATACCCAAGGGCATACTCAACAGATTACAGCATATATGCAGTAAATTTCTTTGGAAGGGCCACCAGCCAGGCAGAATTTTTGCCTGGGTGAAATGGGACACTATTGCAAAACCCAAGCGCTGGGGGGGTTGGGGTATCAAAAGGCTCGACCTTTTCTCCAGGGCTCTGGCTGCCAAACTTGGATGGCAACTCCTCACCACTGATGGACTTTGGACCAGGGTAGCATATGCAAAGTATATCAGGCCCTTGAATGTGTTGGATTGGATATGCAGTCAACAGGGAACTAATCATAACATATCCATCATATGGAAAGCTGTCATCGGTACACTACCCTTATTACGAGAAGGATTAACTTGGCGCATCAAGGCTGGTAATGCGGTCCGAATAGGACTGGACCCATGGGTCGGATGTGGAAACACTCACAGACTCTCAAATGGCCTCATTGGACATCTTAATGACAGAGGTATCATATACATAATGCATATTGGCGATCAAGCAAACTCCTCCTTCCTCCATCAGGCCTGGACCAGCGCACAAGTATTAGATATTCCGGCACAGTGGCACAATGAATGGGCAGAGTACACGGATGCGCTCACACAAGCTCATATCAGACTTACTGAAGGACCTGATGAAATCATTTGGGCTTTTGCAAAACATGGAGCATATACCCCGAAGCTTGGCTATCTAAAACTCATGGAGCCTCATAAGCCTCAAATTATCCATCCCACATGGAGGGCATTATGGAAACTCAAATCAGCCCCGCGTACTCGACTGCTCATGTGGAACATACTCTTCGATAAAGTACCTACGGGCACCAATCTTATGAAGCGATCCTTCCATGGACCCTTCCGCTGCCATCTCTGTCACCAGGAGGAAGAAAGCACTTTACACTTATTTTTGAACTGCAGCATCACATTACATTTTTGGCATGACCTCACTTCTCACCTCCCGCAACTGAATAATTGGCATGGTCATAGCTTAATGGAGGCATGGGAGAACTGGAACCATGAACACTCGGGGAAGGCCATTAATATTCCGCTTCTTGCATGCTGGGCAATCTGGATTGCCCGGAATCAGGCTATTTTCAATCTTAGAGCCCCCCACTGGCCTACTATCCTTCTTCATACCATTGCGGATTATAACATGATACCTGATGAAGAAACCATAGGTCCTGTTCGCATCATTAAACAATTGGATATTGACAAATCCAAACCATGGGCTTTTTTTGATGGTTCTGCACAAGAGGTGGGCTGTGGGGGAGGAGCAGTACTATATCTCAATGATACACACAGCTACAAAATTCAAATAAACTTAGGCAGAGGAACTAATAACTATGCTGAACTGTGCACTGCCAAGCATCTCATTCACTTTGCCATACAAAAACAATGCAGACATCTCCAGCTGTTTGGTGATTCTAAAATAGTTTGCAATTGGTTGTCTGATGCATCTCATTGTCATGCATTTTCATTGAGGCATATATTAGATGAGGCAAAGAGACTGACTACTTCCTTTGAATCATTTGCTTGTCGTCACATCTACAGGGAACAAAATACCATTGCAGATCAACTCTCCAAAGAGGCAGCGCACAGACAAGGAGACAATTGGCTGATACAGGAGGAAATCGAAGGGTCATTCTATCAGCATTATCATAGACCCTTTGATGATCGGATGGATAATGGGCTATAAAAGCCCACTTACAGATTTTCACTTGTTTATTTTTGTTGTCAATAGTTGTATATATCTCTACATATTTAGCACTATACAACACTTTATCTTTGATATATATGGCTCTCTGCGTAGAGCAATGGACTCCTATTTTGAACACTGTTAGTGTACAGTTTTGGACTGCTCCCTGCGAGGAGACAACCTGCTTTAATTTTGTTTATATAGTACCACAGACTGATCTTGTTAGGCACTGATGCCTGTATATGAATGCTTCGGCATATGCAAAATGTAATTTCTTAACTTTAATAGAAATTACGACTTTTTCCCAGGGGAAAAAAATAAAATATTTAACTTCTAATAAATTAAGGAAGAGGTAGTTTTTCACTTTTGCAAATTGTACAACTAGATAATGATCTCCTCAATAGAATCCAAGACATTCATGCTAGACCATGTGTCTAAACTAATTTTGGTTGAAGATAATCAATGGCTAAAAAAGCCCCATTGGAAGAAGAAATAAGATAAGCAATGTTCTCCTTTAATTTGAACAAATCCCCGAGACCAATTGGTTTCTTAGGTCATTTTTATCATTTTTTTTCTCAGATATGATAAAATATGATTTATGTAGGTTGGTGGGATACTCTTTAAATAGGAACTACATGGGACGATTAATCAATACCCCCCCTTCGATATTTGATGCCAAAATAATCTAGTTCATCATCATTTACATGTTTCAAACCAATTTCCATTTGCAATATCTCTTCTAAAATCATCTCAAAAATTTAGCTCGAAGGATTCAAAAAATTTCTTCCAAACATTCTCTGAAAACCAAGGCAGGTTTGTTCCTCAAAGGAAAATATTGGATAACATAGTGTCTTAGTCCAAGAAGTGATTGACTCTAGTCAAAGTTGGGGAGACAAGGGAATGATCATCAAGTTGGATATAGAGAATACATTTTATCAAGTTAGGCACTCCTTCCTCTTTAAATTCATGTCCAAACTTGGATTTAATGACATATTATGCAATGGGTGGCCCTATGTATTAGCTCTCCATGGATATCTCTGTTGGTGAATGGAATAGTAGTTGGGTTCTTTAAATCATCATGGGGGCTTCGAAAAGGGTGCCCATTATCACCCTTCCTACATATTCTAATGGATAATACTCTTAGCCAGAGGCTAGAATATCAACGAAGTGTTGAACGACTCATAGGGATCATATATGTCTAAGGAGTTAGAAGTATAAATCACTAGCAATTTTCAGATAACGCACTCCTCTTAGGTGGAGCCTCAACAATCATAGCTAGTTGATTTAAGGTGGCACTGAACCATTTCCTTATGGCATCTGAAGGGAAACAAATTTTGATAAGTGCTAAATTTGTTCATGGAATATATCAATAGTCAAATAAGGAAAGATAGGTGTAATATTCAAATATGAATGGTGGAAACATCGAAAGGTTTAAAATATTTGGGCATCCCCATCTATTTGAAAACACATTCTCCATAGGATTAGGTGGGTATCCTCTCCAAAGTCAAAAATAAATTTAACATCTGGGGAGCAAGGTGGGTTAATATTGTTAATTTTTGAAACTAGGGTAAAATTCCACCTTGGACAACTTAGATGACTAAGATGATGATTGCATTAAATTCCTCTTTTCGAGAGGATCAAAATCGACCTTAATATCACCCCATTTGCACAAGCAGAAGTTGATTTTTGTATTATTTTATTCATTCGAATGGGTCGGCCCTATGCACATATGAAATTGGTTAGGTCGGCCTCAACCCCAAGTGGACCCTCATTGAAGCCTATAAATAGAAGATACCTCGAGCTCATTTGGATGCATTCATCAAGCTATCTTCTATTCTCTTCTTTTGTCTTGGTTCTCACAGGTCTAAGAGATGAAGTTCGCACAAGGGTTTGAAATCTCAGGGGTGAAGCTCACACGGATCTAGGGTTTCTGTTTCTCAGATACAGGCACATAACTGAGATTTTTCATCCTTGAACACACACACAGAGTGGCTCAGGGATCATCCAACAAGTCTCAGATGCTCGCACAGAGGCTTCAAGGGAGCATCCAGGGTTTTAGAGGCAAATCGAACAATATTACTCCCAAAATGCTCGCACAAATTGGTTATGGGAGTGTCTAGGAAGTTCTGGACATGCACAGTAACTAGAAGAGAGTGTCTAGGGTTTTGGAGTAGATATGAGTGATATTGACTCTGGACGCTCACCTAAAGTCTTCCTGAGAGCATCTAGGCAGTCACAGGTGCCCTCACACAGTGGCTGAGGGAGCGTCTAGGGTTTTGATCTAAGGTTTGACATTTGAATTCAGTTGGCTTCAATGGTCTAATGGATCAAGGATTTCTCTCTGCCTTTATGTAGATCTGCAATCTATTTTTGTAATTCTCTGCTGCAAATTTAAGTATTTGGCTTATTGTACTCTTTGCTGAAAATATTTTATGACGATCTAATAAAGAAGAAGATTTGAAAGGGTTTTCCCCCATGTGGGGTTTTCCCCTGGTCTTGGACCAATCTTTTGCCTCTTATGGTTGTGTTGTTGTCTTCTTTGTCATTACATATATTATTCTATCTTCAATTACAGTTTATGATTGGTTACATTACTAATAATTGGATGAATTGTTAATGAAGAAGTAAACTGGGCCAAAGTAATTGATACATCATAAAACAATCTGAAAAATTAACATGGTATCAAAGCTGAGGTGAAGGATAAGTTCAAAAGAAGACAAGCATTGAAGCCCTCATTATTAGAAAGAATATTGCCTAGTCAAGATCAAGATGTCTTCCTCTACCTTCAAGGAGCATGAAAAGTTGGGTGATGCATGAAACTTTGTTGCATGGAAAGTCGAGTTGGAGATCATAGCTGACAACAATGATGTGTTGGAATACATTCAAGGAAGGATGCCTGAGTCTCTAGAAAATTCTTTTGTTCCCTAAAAAATAGGTACAAGAAAGGTGAGTCCAAAGTAAAGAAAATTATAGTTAATGGTTTACAAGATCATTTACTTGCATAGGTTAGGAATTTAAGAAAGTCTAAAGACATCTATGAAAATATAACCGACATCTATGAAATCAATAATTTGAATGATATCATCACCTTAAAAGATGAACTCAAGGAAACCAAGATGAGCAGAGGAGAATTTTTTCAATCGTACATTATGAGGATTTCTTGCATTAGAGATTAATTGTAGAGAGTTGGAGAAAATGTGCCTGACAGGGAACTAGTAGTTGTGACTCTTAGAGGTCTCCCTCCTAGTTGGGAAACCTTCATTACTACAATAAGCAACAAAAATGTCCTTCCTTCATTTGATGAAATTATTGGGAAGCTTACTTAAGAAGAATCAAGTATGATAGCAAGAGGAAGGATTCAAAAACATGAAGAGGGAGAGTGTTGAAAATAGCAACAAGAAATGTTAAATATAGAATCTAGAAATTCTAATTTAATTTTTCCTTGAATTAAATTGTGAGTTAAAATTGTAATTCTTTTCTCAGAGCAACTTGTAATAGTTAACTAAGCTAAGTTGACTTAGTTAACTTAGGAATTTCAAGTTGGAAGTATTTCTGAAATCATGTATATGTTCTCCCTAAGTTGTAGGGGTCCAAGATGAGTTTAATTGTGAGTTGTAATTAGGGAACTTAGTTTACTAAGTTATGTTCAGTGAAATTAGTTCCAAACTATTTGTGGAACTAATAGAGAGTTAACATTCAATTGGTGCACTAGTGCATCCAATAGTGCTACTCCAGTTAACTGAAGATTCGCTCATCAAAAACTCATGCATGCCAATTCAGAGAAAGACCCAGTTGAGACTAGAGTGTAGGGACAATGTACTATCAGTTGTATGATGTACTGAGTTGTAAATATCATGCATGCAATCAAAGAAGGACCTAATTTTGGATTACGCAGTTATGGATGAGGAATTTCCCTTTAAATATGGGCTAATTTTCTGAGGAATTGCGCAAAGAATTAGAAGCTTGGAGGCTTGGAAATTTGGCTAAGTATTGGCCAAAGGAAGTCATCAGGGAGAGGATAGGAAATAATTTTGCATGTTAAACTCAAGGTTGAATAGAGCGTATTGTATTCATCCAAATTCTTTGACCAAGGGCGCAAGGAAATAGGGGCTTGGAGAGCTGCAGAATTGGCTAAGTGTTTTCCATGAGCTTACTTGTGAGCTGGAGATTGATTATACTGAGTGTTGGGATTGTTCTTGTGAGAACAAGAATTGTATTATCATCTTGGATTTCTGATATATCCAATACAGATAGTGGGGTTTTTAGTTGAGGCTTTCCTTGGATATTTATTGTGTTATGTGTATTTGATTATATTCCTCTTCTCGATTATTGTTGTCATCAATCTATTAGCTTCCACTGGTTGAAAGTAGAAGTAGATTCTTGTCCTATGCTTTAATACATCGTATGAGCTTGTGACTATAGGATTTTCTACGTGGTATCAGAGCTAGATTTGTAGAAATTTTCTACATGGTATCAGAGCTGAATTTTTTTGGGTCGTAAGTTTGCAGAGAAGATATGAATTTTTTTGTGCAAAATTCTCAGAAACAAATAGCATATCTGGATTCCTTGTGAAAAAATACCTAAATTCAAAAAAACACATTGGCCAAATCAGAGTTCGAATGAGGGAGATATCGCTGAATTAAAATATTCTCTTTTTCTAGAAAATTTCATGACGGCGGGACAGATGAAGTAGATTGGTGTGCTAGCCAAGAACCTGTATGCACTTGAGGTACAAGATGCATGCAAATCCTTGAGGAGAAAGGAAAAGGTTATATACTTGGTGGTTAAGAGGGAGAGTAAATTACCTCTCAACATGTAGCCCCATAAGAAGCCTTAGAAGAAACTTCAAGAAGTTGTGGAGTAGCCACAACTAGAGAAGTTGAGAGGAGATCGAGTGGAGGTATCCACTCATGTAGAGACCTCCAGCAGAGGGGGAATTTCGAGACAAATGGGCTGAGGGAGCACATGCAGCCATACCTCCAGGTGTGAGGTGGGGCGATGTGAAGTGATAGTCCCAAGAGGGATGAAATTGGGCAGGGTCCATTGAGAGGTTTTATCTCATGGATCGTACCTTGCTATGGGAGCCCAAAGTACATAGTAGCGGGAAGAATCACTGAGATTGATGCAGTCTGAGATCAGAGTGATACAGGCTAGAGCTATCAGATATTGAAGAGCGTAGAGAAGGGTTGACAACAGTGTAGAAAGGTAGAGTCAATAGAATCACAAAGTTTTCAGTCGATAAAGGAAATAACAGTCAAATACTTTGATGACAGAGGCATCATTCTGATTCAGGTTGGATGTTTTTTGTTTCTAGAGCTGCTGGAGAAACAACACTAGAGAGAAGTTTTGCATGCAAAACATTCCAAAAGTTCATGATCGGGATCGAGTTGAATTCCTTTCTTGTTGAGAGGGAGTGTTGAAAATAACAACAAGAAATGTTAAAAATAGAATCAAAAAATTCCAATTTAATTTGTCCTTGAATTAAATTGTGAATTAAAATTGTAATTCTTTTCTCATAGTAACTTGTAATATTTAACTAAGTTAAGTTGACTTAGTTAACTTAGGAATTTCTAGTTGGAAGTATTTCTAAAGTCATGTATATGTTCTCCCTAAGTTTTATGGGTCCAGGATGAGTTTAATTGTGAGTTGTAATTAGATCACTCAGTTTACTGAGTTATGTTCAGTTAAATTAGTTCCAAACAATTTGTGTAACTAATAGAGAGTTAACAGATAGTTGGTGCACTAGTGCATCCACTAGTGCTACTCCAGTTAACTGAATATTCCCTCATCAGAAACTCATGCATGTCAATTCAGGGAAAGACTCAGTTGAGACTAGAGTGTAGGGACAATGTAATATCAGTTGTATGATTTACTGAGTTGTAAATATCATGCATGCAATTAGACAAGGACCTAATATTGGATTGCGCAGTTATGGATGAGGAATTTACCTTTAAATATGGGTTAATTCTATCAGGAATTGCGCAAAGAATTAGAAGCTTGGAGGCTTGGAAATTTGGCTAAGTATTGGCTAAAGGAAGTCATCAGGCAGAGGATAGGAAATACTTGTGTAGGTTAAGCTCAAGATTGAGCATAGCGTATTGTATTCATCCAAATTCTTTGACCAAAGGGCGCAAGGAAATGGGGGCTTGGAGAGCTGCATAATTGGATAAGTGTTGGCCAAGAGCTTGCTTGTGAGCTGGAGATTTATTATACTGGGTGTTGGGATTGTTCTTGTGAGAACAAGCATTGTATTATCATCTTGGATTTTCTGATATATGAAATAAAAATAGTGGGGTTTTTAGTTGAGGCTTTCCTTGGATATTTATTGTGTTATGTGTATCTGATTATCTTCCTCTCGTCGACTATTGTTTTCATCGATCTATTAGCTTCCGTTGGTTGAAAGTAGAAGTAGATTCTTGTCCTATGCTTTAGTATATTGCATGAGCTTGTGAATCTACAGGATTTTCTACATGGTATCAAAGCTATATTTGTAGAAATTTTCTTCAAAGAGCCCGCTACCTATATCACTCATGACAAAAAGAAGAAGAGAAAAGGAGGTCCATCAAGGAAGCCTCCTTCTCAAAATAAAAAAGGAAGGAATGACAGATCTTTATCTCATATTGAAAGCTATAATTGCGACAAGAATGGTCATTGTGCTCGATATTGTCTCGAGAAAATAAAAAGGGCACATTACAACACTAGAAGCAACAACAACAATAAAATAAGAAAAGACAATCAAAGGAAAAACCATGATAGAAGATATGAAATAAGAAGAAGAGATTCCTCATGCGACCGTGAGGAAGATCATTGTCCTCAAAAGAAGTCAAGAGCTCCTAGGTATGAAAATAATGTTGTAAATAAATCTGAATACATTCTTATTTCTTCCCTGACTAGTTCTTCTCCACTAGATTTGTGGGATAGTTGGTTGGTTGATAGTGGGGCCATGCATCATTTATCTGGATACAAGGAAGTCCTCTCTAATCTAGTAGAGAGGGAGATTAAGTTGAAGATAATTATTGGAGAAAATTCCAGTCATCCCATGAAAGGTTTTGGGTCCATCAAATTTCAGTTGAATCATGGGGAATCAGTTCTACTGCATGATGTTATGTATGTGTCAGGATTAATGAAGAACTTGGTATCTATAACCGCATTGGAAGATAAAGGGATAATGGTTTCCTTCATTAAAGGAAACTTTTTGACTTGGTCTTTTGATTCACCTATGAGATGCATTTACATTAGGATCAAGATGTGAAGGACTCTATAAACTCACTAGAAGGCTACTTCTAGCGTATTGGATTATATACTCTACGTTTCTCTTCCAAACTTGAAGAAATTAGTCTCAGGTATTCCCAATGTTCAATCCCATCATGATGGATTTTGTTCAGGTTATGCGAGTGGAAAGAAAACGAGGGGACCATTCCCCTCTAGTTAGAACAAGACAAATGGCATCCTCCATCTCATTCATTATGATATATGTGGTATGATGGTTGTGCATTCTATTGATGTTCATGTCTACTACATCACCTTCATTGACGACTTCTCAAGAAAGACATGGATATACTACCTTAAGAACAAGCATGAAGCCTTTGAAGCGTTCAAGGAATTCAAAGCCTTGATAAAAAATCAAACAGGAAAGAGAATCAAAGTATTCTGGTCTAACAATGGAGGGGAATACATGTCAAACAAATTCATAGCGTTTTGCAAGAAAGAAGGCACCAAGAAGGAAACAATTGTGCCATATATTCTCGAACATAATGGTTTAGCTGAAAAAAAGAACAAGTCTATATTAGCAGTTTCCCATGTTGTGCTCCATGACCAAAAGGTGCCAAAATTCCTTTGGGTAGAAGCCACACATGTTGTTATATATGTTCAAAACAAACCACCCCATCAAGCATTAGAAAACAATACCCCCAAAGAAATATTCACAGGTTTCAAGCCCGATATTAGCCATGTTTGTGTATTTGGATGCCCCATATATTTTCATGTTCCGAAGGACAAAAGAAACAAGTTGGAAACTACAGGAAGAAAAGGTATGTTTGTGGGTTATTGTGAAAATTCTAAAGCATATAGAATCTATATTCTTGGTCAGAGGAAGGTTGAAATTAGTAGGGAGCTAACATTCGATGAAGATGCAGCTCTTGGAAAAGCAAGAGACCTTCCTTTGCCTACTCCTCCCGAGAATGAGAATGATGATTGGGATATTCTAGATGGTCCTTCTGTGTCTGATTCAGGTATTGTTGATGATCCCATGGAACCTATGGATCCTTTAGATCCTCCTCCAAGTGATCCTCCTACTAGATCACTTTGGCTCTGCGATACTCTACAAAACGATGAAAGAAATTTTCCCATTCATAGATCATTTAGAGAAAGGAAGAAACCATGCGGGTATCAGGGATATGTTGCAGCCATGAGCACTACGATTCAAGCCAAATCATCCTCATTAGAAGAAGTTGTAAAAGAAAAAGTTTGGAAGGATGCTATGGCCGAGTAATATGAATCAATTGTGAAAAATGATGTATGGGATATGTTATGCCAAGACCGAATAGGAAGTTTGTCATGAATTCAAAGTGGCTATTCGAGATCAAACATAGAATTGATGGCAGCATTGAGAAATACAAAGCAAGGTTAGTAGCTTGAGGATCCTCTCAGAAAGAGGGAGAATATTATGATGACATATTTTCTCTTGTGGCTCGATATACAACCATCTGTTCGATCATTTCCCTTGCTGCTAGTCAAGGATGGAATCTTCATTAGATGGACATAAAGACCGCATTCCTTCACGTCAAGTTACAAGAAGAAGTATATGTTGAACAACCACATGGATTTGAAGTGGAATATCAAAGAACACACGTTTGCATATTGAAGAAGGCATTGTATGATTTGAAGCAAGCTCCCTGAGCTTGGTATGTACACATTAACAATTATATAATGAAGATGGGATTCACAAGAAGAAAAGTCGATCCTAACCTCTACTTCAAGGTAGTCCAAGATATGCCATTGATTTTGGTTTTATATTTTGATGATCTATTCTTGACAAGTAGTGAACCTCTGATGATTGAATGTAAGAGGGAGATAGCCTCTGAATTCAAGATGAAAAACCTTGGAATCATGCATTATTTTCTAGGCCTTGAGGTATGGAAAAGGCCTGGTGATATTTTCCTTTCATAGGGAAAATATGTTGTGAAGATTATAGAAAGATTTGTTATGACTGAATGCAAATCCATGGCTACACCGATGGAAATGAACTTCAAGGAATTATGTGGAGAAGTTGTAGGACCGGATTTGGAAAATCCATATAAGTATAGACAACTAATTGGGGCCTTGATGTTCCTTGTGAACACCCATCCATACATAAGCTATGCAGTAAACACATTGAGTCAATTCATGACCAAGCCCCTCCATGCACATTGGATCGTTTCCAAACATGTATTGAGATATTTGCATGGGATGACCACACTTGGTTTGAGATATTCTACCAGAGATGTTCAACTTCATGGATACACTGATGCTAACTAGGCAGGAAATGTTATCAACAAAAAGAGTACATCTGGATGTTTCTTTATCCTTGGATCTACTATGATATCTTGGATGAGTAGGAAACAAAAGTTTGTAGCATTAAGCACCGCCAAAGTAGAATACATTGCCGCTAGCATGGTTAACTACGAAGAAGTTTGCTTGAGGAAGCTCTTTGGAGAGCTATTTGAGCATATATTGTGACAAAAAGAGTGGGATTTGTTTGGCATATAACCCTATGTTTCATGACAAGTCCAAGCACATTGAGATTCGATATCACTTTATTTGAGACATGGTGAAAAGAGGAGCTGTTAGACTCCATCACATTTCGACAAATGAGTAGATTGCAGACATTCTCACGAAGGCACTACCAAAAGGAAATTTCTTGGTTTTCATAAAGCAGCTTGGACTGATGGACATGGCCCCTCCAGATAAGGGGAAGCATTGATTGAGGACACTGAGCCAACTCTTCCCACCCTATTTTAGCTCCCAAGGTGAGGAATTGATATAGAGGGCTCCTAGGGTTGAGGGATCTCTAAGCGATTAGGTACTCCCATATTTTTTACCCATAGGGTTTAAGATGATACTCCCCTATATTCATAGGGTCGGAGATCCTACTCCCCTATCTAGTCTATGCAGAGTATACCCTAATTGGAATCATACACTCAAGAAAGGCTTGTTGGGAATACTGCTCCTCGTTTGGCCAATGGGTTGAGAGTGTACTTCAGGTGTACAACCCAAGTCGATTATGATGTAGGTGTTCTACCACATGACTACTGAGGGTCATTTTTGGTAAGGCCAGTAGGAAATATGATTGGGTTGATACTTTCTCCCCTTTTGATATTCCAGGGTCAAATATGTGCTCCCGTGTATGATTAAGTTATCCTATTGCTCAGTATGGGTGGAAGATATTTCTCCTCGATTATTCTTCTTTTAGATCAGAGAAATTTTCAACATATAGAGTTGAGCAAATAAAGCCAAACCATGACGACAACATGACAGGACCAACAGACATATATTGGAATGTGGAATTCTTCCTAGTTGAGAGGGAGTGTTAATTTTTGAAACTAGGGTCAAATTCCACCTTGGACAACTCATATGACCAAGATGATGATTACATTAAATTCCTCTTTTCAAGAGGACCAAAATCAACCTTAAGATCACTCCATTTGGAGAAGCAGAAGTTGATTTTTGAATTATTTTATTCATTCATGTATAATGGAATGGGTCAGCCCTAAGCACATGTGAAATTGGTTAGGTTGCCCTCAACCCCAAGTGGACCCTCATGGAAGCCTATAAATATAAGATACGTCAAGTTCATTTGGACATTGATCAAGCTATCTTCTATTATATTATTTTGTCTTGGTTCGCATAGGTTTTACAGATGAAGTTTGCACAAGGGTCTGAAATATCAAGGGTGAAGCTCACACGGATCTAGGGTTTATGTTTCTCATATGCGGGCATGTAACTGAGTTTTTTCGTCCCCAGATGCATGCATAGAGTGGTTGAGGGAGCATATAGGAAGTCTCGTATTCTCGCATAGAGTCCTGAAGGGAGCATACAACGTTTTAGAGGTAGATCAAATAGTAATAGTCCCCAAACGCTCGCACAGAGAGGTCAAGGGAGTGTCCAGGAAATTCTGGATGCATGCACATTAACTAGAAGAGAGTGTTTGGGGTTTTGGAGAGGACTTGAGTGAGTTTGACCCTGAACATTCACATACAACCTTACTAAGAGTGTATGGGTAGTCACAGATGCCCTCACACAATGGCTGAGGGAGCGTCTAGGGAGTTTTAGGTGCACACGATCAATCTTGCTGAGAGCGTCTAGGGTTTTGATCTAGGGTTTGACAGTTTAATTCAGTTGGCTTTAGTGGTTTGATGGATCAAGGGTTTCTCTTTGTTGTTCTGTAGATCTGCAATCTATTTCTGTAAATATCTACTGCAAATTTATGTATTAGGCTCATTGTACTCTTTGCTGAAAACTTTTTATGACAATCTAATAAAGAAGAATATTTGAAAGGGTTTTCCCCCTTGTGGGGTTTTTCCCTGGTCTTGGACCAATTTGCTGTCTCTTATGGTTGTGTTGTTGTCTTCTTTGTCATTGCATATATTGTTCTATCTTCAGTTACAGTTTATGATTGGTTACATTGCTAATAATTGGATGCATTGTTAATGAAGAAGTAAATTGGGCTAAAGTAATTGATACAACATAGAACAATATGAAAAATTAACAAATAGTGTAGGCTGCATGGTATTAATTAAGGTTTTCCTTTTAGCCCTACCTCTTTATCAATTCTCTACACTACTGGCACCTCAAAGTTTTTTGAATCATTTGGTTAAGGAAATTCAATGGTTCTTATGGGAAGGAGGAAAATCAAGCAAAAAGAAGTTCCATCTGATCAAATGGGCTATTGTTAGAGTCCCCAAAACTCACAAAGGACTAGGAATCTAGGATCCTATCCTCATGAAAAAAGTGATTGGATAAAATATGGTTTATAGGTTCATGACATAGAATGAGGACTGATAGAAATCAGTCCTTAGAGAAAAATACCTCCTACCAGATCAAGAAAGAAGCATTGATCAGATTTTTCCCAGTCTAAACGGATCAATGATATAGAAGCTTCTTCCGGCAATGACACCTATAAGCAGTAGAGGTATTTACTAGATCCTGCGGAATGGAGTGAAAATAAAAGTATGGATAGATCATATAATGGAAAGGAAACACATAGAGGACACATAGGAATTACAATCTCTAAGGCAATTTTTCACAATCCAATAGAGGTTCTATCTGGCGGAAATTTATCTTTGGGATGATTGTGGACATTGGAAGGGGTGGAACTTTGGTGGAATCCCATAAAAATACTTACACTTGGTTTTGATGTTGAGAGATAAGTTGGTAGGGTGTGCTCCTTGGAAATAGTAGGAGGAAGACCAGCTTGGATGGAAAGCGTCTTCATATACTATCAAAGCAAGACATGAGAACTTGTTGTTCTCAACCCATTTACCTCCAAATTCTGTGATATGGAAGAAAATATGGGAAACCAATGCAAATACAAAAGTCAATAATTTATGTTGGCTATTAGCACATAAAAAAATCCAATAGATGAAAATCTATGGAATAGAGGAACACAAGGCCCTTTGAGATGTTCACAATGCACACAATAAGAATAACTGATTTTGCATTTATTTTTTCACTATCCATATTTGAATTTGGTTTGGGAAAAATCCCTCAACCCAATATTCAACAAGGTATGATGGCCAATGGCTCCCCTGATGTTTTTATTTGTTTTGTATAAACATTATAATGATTTTTTCTTTGGAAAGCCCAGACTAAAATGGTTTTCTGAATCTGTCCCAAATTCATATGTTGGCATATCTAACTTACTAGGAATCATTCCATTTATTAAAATCATAACCAATCAAGTAGAACAACTGTACTGAAGACACTAACTATGTGTGCATAATTTGGAGGCCAAAAAACAAACAAATCATATTCAAAATTGGAATCTATGGATTACGAATGGATGGCTAAACTACTGGGCTAGGAAAGAGAAGCTACAGTGGACGAAGCCAGATATAAAAAAGAAAACGAAAGATGGAAGCTGTGTCTACCTGACCAGGTGCTACAAGAATGGAAAAACAAGGAGAATAGTTGGATACTACAATTTGATGGATCCTCAAAGAAAAATTGAGGGGTGGCAGAAGAAAGAGTGGTGTTATACAACCCCAAATGAAATTTGGTCAAAACATTTGTATGGGGACATGGCTCAATGATAAATAATCAAGCAAAATTGCATGGCCTGCTACAAGCTATGATCTTGACCAAAGCCTCACAAGTGTCCAACATTAGAATTATGAGTGACTCACTTATCACCCTACAACACTTATTCAAAGTAACACTTCCATGAGACAAGCACTTGAGGAACCTATTAAATTGAATAACGAAGCTTCTTGAAGACATCGCTAAAAAAGAGTAATTCCATATATTTAGAGCTCAAAATGAAGAAGAAAATAGATGGGATAACCAAGCCTTCTAGCTTAAAGTGGTGCATTTAAAGGTAAATGAAGGATCAGGATGGTGGCCCTTGTCATAAGTCAAATGGTTAAGTTTATTTCTCCAAAATAAATTTTAAATTTAAATATTACAATGGTCCAACTTAGTGATTGGGAAGCAATCCACATAAAAAATTGGGCAGGTGGCCTGTTGGTTCTGATGGCGCCTAGAGTAAACTCGCTGCATATAGAAGTGTTAGGCAGCGGATCCCCCGCGTAATGGTTTTGGGGCTTAAAGCCCACAATTTTGGGTAATGGTATTGTAAAGGCTCTGCGAAATGCGCAGAGCACGAATTATAGTGAATCAAGTCAAAGGGTTGTCCGCCCTCAAATGATGTCAGGTAATGTAAAGTGAGTCGGCTTGCCCATGGTCCGCGGACCATGGGAATGTATAAATAGAGCTAGGCTCTAAGTGTAGAAGTCAACTTTGAGTTTAGTCTGGAGTTTAAGTGATATGGGTTTTTGAATGTGATATTCACCCTGAGTTTGTAAGTCCGAGTGTTGGGTTTTAGGAGTAGGAAGAGGCTCTATAGCTGTGTGCACAGAGGCCTGGTAGAGTCCGCAGCTGTGTGCGCAGACCCCTATAGTTGAGTGCGCAGGGCAGAGTTGGGATTGTAATGAAACAAAAGTTTAATAAAAGCTAAGTTGATTTGGAAATATTGTGCATCCATTTGTAGATCTGTATGTTTATGCTTCTAGTATATGTTTATGCATCTTCTTACAGTTTATGATTGCACACACTTGTTATTAATGTTGAATATTTGATAAGAATACTGGGCCCACAAAATTAAGTTAAGATCTATAATAATAACATGGTAAGGTTAAAGGATTTGGACTGCGCCTCTTCACACTCTTTACAGAGCTACGCGAAGGTCAGACAGCTGCGCAAAGCAATGTGAGCATGCAGGATTGGTTCGCGAACTTGCTAGACTTCATTAAGACATCCCTAGGGTGCGAAAACTTGGTTCCAGCACCCTCCCATACTACCTCGGGTGAGACCTCAGTCCGCGCTCCGCGGACTGTTGCCAAAAGGGCCAATAGTTTTGGGATTTGTTCGGTTAAAACACTTCTGAACCTGGGTCAGGCCCTAACAAGCCAACAAATGGTTCCATTGCCAGGACCGGGATCTACCTAAGGGATGTCTGATGTCAGAAAATTGGAACCCTACAAAGAAGGAAATTGAAGATTAGTTGGATCAGAAGCTTCACGAGTTCGTAACACAGGAAAACAGAACTACACAGATCTATGAGAAGAGGCGGCTAGATCACTACGTATATACGAAAATCCATGAGATCTTCTTTGCGTCCTTCTCTTCAGAGCTATACGATTGGATCACGAGGTTAGCCGACAACCAGGGAAGGTATAAGCTCGATCAACTAATATTGTGGACTCCAGAGTTGGTGCATAGACTAGAGGCATCAGAAGATAATATCGCGTGGGTTGTAGACCATTGGCTCAACTGGATAATAGGGGGGGTTATCACTAAATTTGTGATAGACACCACTGAAAGCTACAACGAAGCAAAAAGACGTTTTCTCAAAGGATCATGAGGTAAGTACATCAAATCTTTGAATACTTGGATTAAGATGCTGTTATGTGAAAAAAGGGTGATGCGAATACATTAATGATTGGAAAAACGTGCAGCGGAAAGGTCTACAAAGGTATCGAATGGTTAGGAAACAATACTTTAATTTCACCTTCGCGAGCAAGCGAGGAAGAGCATGCTCGGGTTTCTTCGCGGAGTGTGGCCAGTTTAATAAGAAAACGCATTCTGTAGCTATCACCCCCACTCACGCCATCACCCACTTCACCTTCTTCAACCCCATTGTCAACCACCCCACCTCCACCACCCCCACGGTTCAGCATGGCGAGCGCGATTAAGCTAGCCGTATTCAGAGGAGTAGCAAATGAGGACTTGGATCAGTTCTGGTTCGTGGTAAGAGTAGTGTGGGAAGCACAAGGGGTTACGGACGATAACATTAAGAAGGCTACATTGGTGAGCGCGCTGCAGGATCGCTCATTGACATGGTATATCAAACACTCAAATGATCACCCAAATGCAGGAATAGCGGAGATCCAGAATGCGCTGAACAAAGAATTTAGCCAGCGAAATCAGAGACGTAGTCAATCATCGAATTTAAAGAGATTGTGATGCTTCTAGGTGAGACTCCGTGGGATTTAGATTAGAGGCTAAAGAGTATGATCCGCGAGGCTAATATGACGCTGACAGATGCACAACAATGCGCGTGGTTTGTGGCGTCTTTAACACCTCACCTGAGGATGACGTTGTCATAGCAGAAGCTTTCCACCTAGGCAGAAGCATTGAAAATGGTGATGAGGTTGCATGAAACACCTATACAGGATCCAGGATTGGGAGTCCAACAGATCCACGCGCAACTACAGAACCTATGCTTGGAGATGCAGAGCTTGAAGCAGGATCGGGCACCACGACCAAAGGTGCGCGAAGAAGTGTGGTGTATAAAATGCAAAGGCCAGGGCCATGATAAGGATCATTGTCCGGTATTCGCAAACTACTTGCTAGGAGGGGGACCACTGCCATTGAGATCAAAGGCACAAGCAGGGCCGAGTGTGACACCCTTGCTATGGTGCGTGATCTGCCAGATAGGAGGAAAGCACACGACGGACAACTGTCATCTGTTGCAGAAATATACCCAGACTACGTAGCAGTTGTTTTGTAACTTTTGTAGATAGGTGGGCTATGATGAACGTACTTGTCGCAGCTATGAATTAATGATGGAGCAGACCCCAGCATGTAGAATGCAGACAGAAACGCGACGCCTCGACCCAACCGCACGTTGTATTTCAGGGCTGGGGTCAAAGACGAGGAGGAATGGGGCTAGGAAGGGGCCAAGGACAATTAATCTATTACAATTGCAGAGGACCAGGGCACTACTCTCGCGATTGTACCAACTCGACGAGACTATATTGTTCGTACTGTTCTCAGTTTGATCATAAGGCAGTAGATTGTCCTACGTTGATTGCGCAGATGCGCGAGAAAGGGGTACTTCAGCCTACTCCAACACAGAATATTCAAATGATGAGGTCCGAACCATGCGAAGAAGACTCCAACGTAAACATGATGCTCAGAAGCAGTGCAACCATAGGGGAGGATAAGGGGAAGCAGCCCAAGGAAGATACATAGGTTCACAAGGCTCCTACAAAGGAACCTGAGTTTGATTTGGAATGCACAAAGGAAACATTTATGGAAGATAAGAAGAGCTTCACGGAGGTCTCTACTTCAGGTAGTAAGGATCAACCAGAGACAGGGATGGATCCTTCTATGCTAACTACCATTTTAGAGACATGCATGAAATTGTTACACAATAATAAGGTGGTTAAAGGACCACAAGAGTTGACAACTAGGTGCGCCGGGCCAGGAGAACCGTGCATAGTCCAGAAATTAGGAAAGCATGCATTGCACACTAGGAGGGAAATGAGATTGACGACGTAGATTGGCGAATATGAAATGGACTAGGTAATCCTAGACCTAGGGTCCGATGCGAATGTGTTACCAAAACAGACATGGGAACGTATGGGCAAGCTTGAGTTACAGTGGTCCCCTATTTAATTACGAATGGCAAACCAACAAAAGATCTTGCCCATGGGGAGGTTGCAAGGGGTAACAGCTGATATCGAAGGTGTGAGCACGCAGACAAAATTTGAGGTGATAGAGATTGTTGATGATAGCAACCCTTACCACGCGTTGCTAGGAATAGACTGGGCCACTGATATGAATTGAGTCATCAACTTGAAGAAGCAGAAGATGATATTCGAGAAAAAGTCCCTTCACGTAGTAGTTCCGCTAGATCCGAACTAAGGTGCATGCTACACCGAACCTGTGCGCAACGATGAGAATGACGATGAGCTGGATTGTATTTACCAGATAGCAGTGCAAGACCAGGATCGGGTGAACCTGATAGCAGATGGGAGAATCTCACGGGAGCGCGATAGTTCTTGTGCTTTGGATTCAGATGAAGAGATAGAACACTAGCAGAATCAGTTGCACGAAGTGACAACGCTGAATTGGAACATGATGATTAGATCACTGCGGTGCGTGATGACCGAAGCAAGAGAATTGCCAACATATGATGGGGTAATAGGAGTGGATGAATTCTTGGACGAATTTGAAAGTGCAATACCAGAACAACAGCGGTACGGTGCGATGGAATGGGCATTGCGTGTGACACCCACACGATGGTGGAAGACACAGCAGAAGAATATTGGAAACTAGTGCGAATGTAGAAGATGAATGCGCTTACGGTTTGGAAGTCCCTAGCGTCGAACGCGAGTCAGGAAGCCAGGACGAAGCAGTCTGCGTGCCCATCTGTGTCAATGGGTGCAGTCGTGTGTTGTGCAAGCACATCCTAGACTAAGGATCGAAAATTTGAATGCGATGCGGCAGTAGGAAAAGTGACAAACTAAATGGGACCTACACGTACCAGAAGTTTGGTGGGCCTACAAGACCATAAGCAAAAACCAAAGCGCAGAAAGGACCCCAACACTACCAAGAAGAGATGAAACCAGGAGAGGAGAAAAGAATTCCCAGACCACAACTCCCATAGTTGGGGTAGGACGCGAGGACCTGGGTAAAAGAATTAGGCAATTACAAGAAGCCATTTGGCGAGGGAGATTGAAACTTCACGAACTCGATGAAGATTGGGCACGACTGGGGAAGAAAAGCGTGACAATGGACGAAGAAATCAGTGAACTAGACACTGAAGTCACAAAAGCGGGCCGCGATAGAGTAAGCATGATGGGGCCTAGTCTAGCTAGCCCTACTACTGCATTAGAAGGAGTTGCGACCGTGCTAACATGGCCACGACCGCACCTTACTAAACCGGGGAGAGTAACATACAAACAGGAACCCGACGCACTAACGGACGCAAGGGTATTTGAAGGGTGCCTGTGGCTCGGGCTAGCAGGAAAATTGAAGCCTCGCATCGGGGATGTGACCACCTGACTATCTGTAGGAAGTACAGTCTTAGTGCTCCAAGCAGTTGAAAGAGGGCGTGGGACTATAAACGAGTCTATAGGAGAGCTACATGGAAAGGAGGTTTCACGCAGGGTCTGTATGTCACAGGGGTCGTGGTCGCGCGTGATGGGCTGCGCGGCTACGCAAATATACAAAGAAGTGACCGTTGGTGTCACTGTTCATGACAAGATGTCGGAGTTAAGGCGAAAAGGAGCAGGCGGCAGGTAATTAAGATATGAATTAAGAGCCAGATTCAGAATGCTCTACCGTAAATCTCGCATTAATGACCTGAATATTGGGGGAACGGTCGAATTTGAATTTCAACATAACTATCAATCACAGTTGGTCATCGACCGCACAAACAGTGGCATCTTGAGAATTAAGTTATTGTGCTATCCAATAAGTATGGACTTGTCAAACTTCGACGCTTTGAGAGTAAGCCCAATGCTTGCAACATTGCCAAAAGAGACGCAGGACCTCCGGGACAGCGTAATGTCGACAGCCAAGGACACCGTGTCGAGCCCAACGCCAACGATGGGAGATGTACTGGAAATTCCCAGACAGGTAGCAGGATCGGTTCGGATGTCGCCGCAAAACCCGTGGTCTGGTAAGTGATCTATGAAAGATAAGGGCAAGACGGTGAATCCTGAGACAAAAGATGAAATTCCATTTAAAAGTTCATCTTTGGGCCACATGCCCACGATGAAACTTGAAGATTGGGACCTCGCAAATATGAACAACTCTCTTGCAAAAATGCAACACAAGCTTCAGCAGACATTGAGTATACTGAACCAGAGATCGCAAGCTTGCTGCTCTTGAACAAAAATTTCATGCATTTGACATCTCAGCTAGAGCTAAAATCCTATGAGTGGTCGCTTTTTGTTAACCTAGCAAAGCAGAATGAGCATCATCAGTTAAGCAAATTAGTAGGGGCAATGGAGAAGGAGCTTGAAGACGCATTGCAGGAGGTAATGACGGAGCAACAGATTGTAGTACGTCACTCACAGGGATGGTGGATCGCGAAGCCTTGGCAGCGTAACTCGCCACACCGACAGGGTGACTCAAGGGCGAGTCATGATGTTTGCGTTGGGGGCCTGTTGGGAAGCGGATGCCCCGCATAACGGTTTTGGGGCTTAAAGCCCACAATTTTGGGTAATGGTATTGTAAAGGCTCCGCAAAATGCGCGGAGTGCGAATTATAGTGAGTAAAGTCAAAGGGTTGTCCGCAATCAAATGATGTAAGGTAATGTAAAGTGAGTCAGCCTGCCCATGGTCTGCGGATGATGGGAATGTATAAATAGAGCTACACTCTAAGTGTAGAAGTCAGCTTTGAGTTCAGTCTGGAGTTCAAGTGATATGGGTTTTTGAATGCAATATTCGCTCTGAGTCTGTAAGTCCGAATCTTGGGTTGTAGGAGTAGGAAGAGGCTCTGCAGCTGTGTGCACAGAGGCCCGGTAGAGTCCGCATCTGTGTGCGTGGACCTCTGCAGCTGAGTGCGTAGGGTGGAGTTGGGATTTTATTGGAACAAAAGTTTAATAAGAGCTAAGTTGATTTGGAAATATTGTGCATCCATTCATAGATTTGTATGTTTATGCTTCTGGTATATGTTTATGCTTCTTCTTACAATTTATGATTGCGCGCACTTGTTATGAATGTTGAATAATTGATAAGATTATTGGGCCCACAAAATTAAGTTAAGATCTATAATAATAACACGGTAAGGTTAAAGGATTTAGACCGCGCCTCTTTGTGCTTTTTACAGAGCTACGTGAAGGTCAAACAGCTGCGCAGAGTAGTGCGAGCACGCAGGATTGGTTCGCGAACTTCCTAGACTTCATCAAGACATCCCTAGGGTGCAGAAACCTGGTTCTAACACCCTCCCATACTACCTCGGGTGAGACCTCAGTCCGTGCTCTGCGGACTGTTGCCGAAAGGTTCGGTAGTTTCGGGATTTGTTCGGCTAAAACACTTCTAAACCTGGGTTAGGCCCCAACAAGCCAACAAGAAGACAAACAATTAACCATGCTTTCACATGAGAAACAGATCAAAGCACACCACCTTGTTATGTCATATTTCTCCCACCTCAAATGATAATAATATCTAAGGAAGGTGTGGCCATTATGAACCATATGATGCATTAACTCTAGAAGCATGTGGGATGTGCAAGAAAAAGAAGTAAAATGCAAGAGACGCAAAGCATTTCAATGTTGTAGTTTTCCATTTTGAGAAGTGCATTGGTGAAGGGAAATAGGGGGAAATGTCGCCTAATCTGGAAAGTCCCATGGACCCACAACTTGTTCAATGTACCCTCCTCCCCTATTGGCATCATTTCCCTCTAGGTTGGTCCTAAACTCTATTTATTTCTAGGTGAATTATGTATATATTTTTGGGAATTCACTATCAGAAGGAATTTCATATGGGATGGATGAACGGGTGATTCAACATAGAAATTATGCCTACAAACCTTTGTGTTAATTGTAGGGAATATATATGGGTGAGTAAATACTAGTTTGAATTTCATCACAAGAAATATTATTGGGTTACAATACAAATTTTGACATTGGACCAAGAATCTATGGAATTTGGAGTGCTACGTGGCTTGTGACTGGGTTTATCTATCTTTAGTGGGAATTCTAGTCGCCTCAAGGGTCTTCTCAGTGGCCCAGTTGGTTACTAAAATATTACTTGGGGGTGTGATGCTCACAGACAGGGGAGAAGCACCATAGGGTTGTGTAGACCTAATATTGAATTCACTTGCAACAATTGGCAAGGGGAGAGTGTGATATTTTCCAATATTGAATTGACTAGTTGTGAGTATAGTAGTTTGAATTTGAGGTGCATTAGAATGCTGGTGAGGACTTAGAGAAAATGGTGTGGCTTGCTGAAGCCAGATATTAGTGTGAGTCATGGAGAAACAAAAAGGGAGACAATGACTTTCTCGTGATAGGGCAGGGGATGATGAAGAGAGGCAGGGATAGAGCTAAGGGTGGAAATGGCCTTGATAGACAAAATAATTTCCGATGCAAATATAAAGTAACTCAAATGATAGCATAAATAAAATCCATCTAGATTGACACGATGGTGATGAAAACGCAACATAAACAATAGATGAACACCAATATGAATGTGCTATAAGAAATTCAAAACTTGAAATACATGGTAGCTTGGCAAAGAGATGAGATCGAGACACTTCACGTTCAAATTTTCGATTTATAGGAGTAAGTCAAGCTATTGAGCTCAAGTATTAAAAAATCCAGTATTGGTAGTTGCCCAGAGGCATACAAGTGTTCAAACCTCCACCAAACACTGGTGGCAGAAGATGAGAAATATAAATGAGTGGAGGATGATCCATATAAATGATCTATGTATTGTGATAAATTTTGTTTATTTTTAGGAACCTTTAGCTGGATATATACATATTGAAATGCAATGAAAATTGTGACACTCTGTAGTCTCCTCAATGTTATAGAAGTCTATAGTTAGAATACGAATAATAGGCATGTTGAGAAAAGTCAATGAATCCCCTGAACATTTTTTGTGTCTAGGCACATGTTTTATGAAATAAAAATCCTCATTTCTATTAAAAAAAATCAATATTAATCTATTTTATTTGTAAGTGATATACTTATGAATGTATATTAAGGCAAAACTTAATAATAATTCATTTCTTGAACTCCAAATTTAATCATTAATGGGGATATTATATCCTAGAATGTTATATCCTAGAAGGACTCATATTAGGAAATGAAAAGATCATATACCCCACATCTAGTAATGACAACATTGTATGAAGAACAAAAGATTGATGAATTGAGTACTTTGTTGAACACTTTGGTTTGGTGTTTTTTTAAAGATTAACATCCACATATAAAAAGGTCTTGAATTTCTAAGCTTTCTAATGAGAATGGGTATCAAAGGAAATAATGTAATAATATCCACTATAATACATTAGTGGTTTGTCTAGACTAATGGTGTAAGTACTAAACCTTTAATTTGCATTACAAAGTCTTATTTAACATTATTTGATGAAGAGAAGGATTATCTCTTTATGGTTTGAAAGTTTATTGGAGTGAAATACTTAACTAATCAAAGTTATTTGTGTATATCTAGCTAAGAAAGGATTGATTACATGAAGTTCAATTAGGAAAGACTAAACTAAAGTAAGAGCATTGTCGATTGAAGTGACTAATGGAAAGAATCCTAAAATAGTGATATCTTGTTGACTAAAGATAGGTGTCAAAGGGACAATTGTCAAGATGGCAATTAATGAAAAATGAAAATCACAATAGAGTTGAATAATTATGTAATTAAAGACCAAGGTGGAAGTTGAATTGTTATGGTAATTTATACTTGAAGGCACACACAGAGACTACAATTGATTTGGGATAAAAATATTATTTGAAGATGAACCATAGAGAGTGGATGGTTCATTTGTTTGGTTGGAATATTAGGTTGTTGGATAATTAGTTAATTATCTGGATAGTTGAGTACAATATCATAACCTAAAGGGATTTATAGAGAAATAGGAGAAAAGAGTTATAAGGGAGGTATATGCCTCCATTTCAAGAGTGTCAAGGACTATAATTGTGTAACTGTGAACATAAATTAGAAAAGAAGTGTCAAATTGCAATTGTAATTATTTTGTTAATCATGCAAACTCATTTGAGGTGATTTCATTTTTTTTTTAAATGGTAAAAATATTAGTATAAATAATGTATCAATGTCAGATTTTATTTTCTTCTTTATATATTAAATTATAGAAATAAATTTAAATCACAATTGTAACACACATAACCCTTAATACCTCATTAAAGTGGCAGGGTGTCTAGACCAAACCTCCAAGGCGAAATTATTGAAATGAGATAATTAGTAATTATCTTTCTTTAATATCCTTTGAAACTCATTTTTGACATCTCCATCATATTCTTTTCATCGAGACCTTTTCATTTATATAAATTTCATCGATTCAAAGTTTTAGACAAAAGGTTATGCCCATTTAAATATTGTCCTCCAAACACCACATAACATCTATACCACTTCCATGGGGCAAATACATTGCATCCCTTTACCACATGTTTCCATCGTATAACACGAAATCACTAGTGTGTGGTAGCCCTCACGTCGCCCACTACCACATGTCATGCCACGATGCACTCCTTTTCGGGCTTCAACAATTTTTGAGAGGAAAACCGATAACCTTGTTTCCACCTCCCAACATCAACACCCAAAATGGATGACATTGCTACACCACTAAAATTTGTTTTGACTAAAGTAAAATTCTAATTTCAAAACCTTGTGACATCCTTTTGAAGAAGCATTTATAATTGAAAAACATCCTAATAATTTTAATTAGAAAAATGGTTACAGATTTACCCAATCTTTAAAATCTACTATTCATTATATTCATCCCTAACACTTGTTCTTTTTAAAATTTATTTTAATTTTAATTTTTACAATATAATTTCATCTTTTCTTTTTTAATTTATTTTTTATCCTTTATTTCCACTCCAATGTTATTATACATTTTTAGCCTTTTACCCGTCACTTCAATTTTAACCATCTTTTTAATTTTATGGAAATACAAGGTTAACAAATCTTAGACATTTTTTTTTTTTTAAGTTTGGCAACGATGAGGCTACATCATGGTCATGTCCAAGAATAACACCTTGATAGAGAGGGAATTGAACCAATGAATTAACATCTAGGAGTGCCTTCATAGGGCACTCGATCACCATTTATCAAAGAACCAGTGGGCAACAAATCTTAAACATTATTTCTGTTAACTTTTTATTTTGATTTTAATTTTAACATTAACATGAAATAGTTTTTGTTTTGACTCTTTTACTATTTTAATTATTTTTTACCATTAGTTATAATTTTTTCATTATTGTTAACCAATGAATGAAGTGTCCACTAAAAACATTAGATATTTCAAAATTTTATACAATGACTATATATATATATATATAGGGTTATCTTGGGTAGTTGGGTGGAATGGTTGTTATCTTCGCCACCTAGGTTCAAATCTTTGTTAGTGACATGATGAAATTTGTTATAATGGCTTCATGCCTTTGAATATGTTGTATTGGCTTCGTGCCCTATGAACTCTTAAGTGAGTATACTCATGGACTAACGTGATACAAACAACCTCACTCTAATATTTTTGTTAATTTGTCAAAATGAATTTACTCCAGGTGATTTGGAGAAAGCTATGACATTATGAATGCATAATTTTTTTAATAATCATATCCATATTTATTATCTAAGTAACCCCTCAATTTGGAAAATATTAGATATTTCCTAGATAAAAAATTAATACATTTCTTTGGAAAAAATATAATATTTTTGTTAGTTTAATATTTCATTTATAGCATTTCATTATTTTTCATGCTCCTTATTTTTTTTTAAGGCTCACCTATTTTCATTAGATCAAAGACACATTATGAAGAGTTTGGCTTTGTGTGAGTGGTTTTCTCGATGGGAAACCAAACTAATAAAACAAATATAATGTCTTGAGATTACATAAGCTTCTCCTAATCAGTGCATCAATCTTAACAAAAGTGATCCTAGAGTAACCTTCAGAATTGCAAGTGCTAAGGCCATTGTTTTCTAGATACATATTACAAAAATTCCAAGGTTGCAGATAGTCTGAATTTAAACAAAAGGGAGTGAATTACATTACTAACTTAGAGTAAACATGGCTCGGGCTAGTCTATTAGGAGACGTTTTACCTTGCCTTGAAGACCCACTGACATGAGATATTTTCTTTGACTAGTGTCTTTCACAATCCTCATTTGGTACAAACCATGACAATCTAACCAATGCTACGACCCTTCCTCCTTCAACTATAGACCATAAACATTGTTAACCCGCATGAACCACCTTGAGCCAAAGATTCCATGATCGCGAACCACTTTGATGATCCTTGGCTAGCGAATCATTGTGCCCACCATCGGCCAACCAACCTTATTCGAGTGGTCCCAACCACCCATCCATGACTCCTTGATTCCATGACTAGTCTTTTGCGCACTTCCTTACCTCTAGGCCAAAGCTCCTTGCCAAGGCTCAGAGCAAGAAACCTCTCCTTCAAGCATAAGACAGTCACTCTGCAACCTGTGTGCCTCTAGTTGAAATGAACAGATAGTGTCATGCCCATCAGGATTCCATCCTGGAGAGGCAACCTTAGATTTGCTAGCGAACTGAGATTGTGAGGGAGATTTGAGGTGTGAGCCAGAATATCATTAGCAAGCGTGTTGGTTGAAAGAAACTTCAAAACGCCCATGATCTGGGGCTACTGTAGAGGATGTATGTAAAGATGCATCACCACCCCAAAGCTCCATGTCTACAAAACCCATTGGACTCCCAATGCAGGGTTGAACTGAGAGAAGATAATGACTGAAACTACCAAGGACATGGTGACAAGCTCCTGTCATCCCCAAATTGTTTTCCAAGGTGACAAAGATCATTCAAGGAATGAATTCTTCTAAAAGACATTGATGTTGATGCAGAGTGATGCTCTCAATCATCTGCGTGAGGGCCTTTACAGATTATAATTCTTGTCCATGATGAGAAGTGATACAGGGTGTATACTTGTAGGCAGAGAAATCATGTTTCATCTGAACCTTAATTGTCGTGTCTTGGTGAAATTAAGAGGGTAGATGGGGAGCCAGATGGCAATCTCGCCACCTTTCTACCATCATTACTATGAGTCACAAAAAATAATCACCCATTGTGGGGAATTTCATGCTCTTTAATTTACTTTTACACAAATTACTAATTTTTTAATTTTTAATTTTCAAAAAATTATAATAATATAATATAAATATTTAAAAAAAAAAAAAATTATTTAAAAATATATAAAATATAAAATATAAAATAATAAAACTAAAAAACTAAAAATAATTATCATTAAAATGCAAATAAAATAAGATATACTATAAAAACAAAATTGTTAATACAAATTTAATGTATAATTTATAAAATATATAATTCAAATTTTTAAAAAAATTACTTTACGTATATATATCTTACAAATTTTAAGTTATACCAATTTTTATATTTATTTTTTTGATTAGAGGAATGAGATATTGGGTCAGTGTCATACTCGAGCAACATGGGGTCAATTCCAATCGTTATCTCTCATACTGGTGTTATACGAGGTCAATTCTGACTATTATCGTCTTGTACTCACGTGACATGTGATCGACTAAGTCCACTACCAATATAACCCCTAGGTGAACCATGTCACCCCATACATGTGGTCATGAGTAAACTCAAAAAATTGGAATCTAGAATCTCATGGTACATAAACTTTATTATCATAGTCATAATCAATCAATTGAGCTACCTCCACAAATTGTACAAATTTTTAATGTTATCTTAGTTAATAATTTAATTTGTTAATAAAATTCAAATTTACCATTATTTAAAATTCATTTATCTTATATTTATAATTTCAAAACTATCTAAAAATATATATTAAAAAATTTAATTTTTTAAATCAACTAAATTACTAACATAATTATATATATTAAAAATACATATTTTATATATATCTTAAAATATCAAAGTTTTTGATATTATTTAGTTAATAAATTCAATTTATTAATAAAATTTAAATTTAACATTATTTAAAATTTATCTATTTCATATTTATAAATTTAAAATTATTTTTAAATATATTAAAAATTGAATCCCTAGATACCAATCAAATTATAAATTAATTATAAAGGAATTTTCTTTTAAAATCCCTTTATCTGAACTTTTTGGGAAACAACTTCCTATATACACATTGTACTCCTCACTTTGTATTATTTGAACATCCCAGCATTAACCATATGTATAGATTTATATATAATATAGTAGAAGAGGTTGGTTGGTTCATGGCATATATTAAACATGTCTATATAATAATTGGTTTGCAATATGTACCAAAGAAGTTTTTGCTTCGTATAGTTTTACATATGGTATTTTGAACATTTCGATGTAGCATTAAACATATGCCTAACTATGTAAAATAAAAAAATGATTCATATTGATTCACAATATATTAAACATAGGCACAAAGTTGGTTATTTATATATATAGTTTATATTAAAAACTAAATAAACTACAACTCTTATAAATATTGAATATTGGGGTGATCGTTACTCTTAGTAAACGAGAGATTGCACAATTATGCACTGACCCTTTCTTAGTTTTGGATATCATCACCAACCATACAAAGATCATTAATATGAGGGGGGAGGGGGCAGTTATGCATATTTAGGATCAGATGATATGCATTGAAATTGTTTGGGCAGCTGGTGTCTCCCCGGTGTGTCAGGGATATCATAGTTGTTTCATACTAAAATCCTTTACATGCATTAGAATAATAGGAATAATGATAATCTAATGTCCAACATGGAATATTTTTGGGGCCTTGTGATCCTCTCTCTATATATAAATAATAAAGGGTTCAAGTGGATAGATGTGATTTGTTTAAAGTAAGATCTAAAGAATCTATGCAAATTGTGCAACGTTATCAAGGCAATTTGCGCTGGCCATTTGAGGGGATGGGATTAAGGAGGACAACTTGAGCTCGGCATACGAGGAACACAAAGGTGATGGATTTCTTCCTTGCCATAAGGGGAATGTTGTGCATTCACGTTGGGGCCAAGTGGCAAAGGTGAACAACTCACTGGGAAAATTTCCTATTTATCACATTATAATACCATATCCTAAAAGGATGGTTGGTTGTTTTAGTGTAGGGGCTTAATTTTTTTTAAACTAATTAGTAATTGATTTATTTCTTGGTGGACGAATCATTATATATAAATATATAAAAGTAAGTGAGTGTACATTTAAATAAGATAGGATATGTATATTTTGTAGTTTAAATAGTTAAACTATTGTATTATAGTTGTTTATTTTATTTATAAATGAGTGTAATATTTTAATTGAGTCATGGTTGTAACATTAATTAAATTATTATTAATTATAATAAGTTATTTATAATTATAAAGATTAGTTTGATTTGTTAAGTTCTTGTTTTAAAAGTTTTTTACTATTGAAAGGTTATGGGTTCAATTCTCTCGACACTTTTAAGCTCTGTGTTTGAGTTGGTATCTATAAAATCTATAAAGTTATTAAAAAAAACATCAACACTAATTTGGGTGATCCATTATAAACAACAATTCAATTATGTAAAGCTTGATGTGCCTTAACTATCAAAGCATGGAAGATCCATTATAGAGAACAATTCAATTGTGTAAAGCTTGATGTGTCTTAACCATTGAAGCTATAATGTGAAATAAAGAAGTGCTACGTACTATATTAAAGTAAAAATAAGGAATTCAAGTTAGTGTTAAGGTTGAGAAGCTAGTCAATTTTGGTTGGTTTTACTTAATTGTAATTATGCATTGTGGCCATGGATAATCTAATTCTACCCAACTACAATAATAATGTCCTATTGTAGTAATAATGTTTTTGTTGAGAAAGTTGTCTAGAAAATTTTACATTTTCTTAGGTACATTTTAAAGGGTATGTGATCTTGCCAAATATATCTCAAAAAGAATGGAAGAATGCATTCCTTAAAAAAAATATAAATATTAAAAACAAAGTTACTTTATTTACTCAATTATTTGTGTTTAACCATTTTAATTTATTATTAATAAAAAAACTACTAATTTTTTTATTGATATTAAGTAAAATTATATATATATATATATATATATATATATATATATATATATATATATATATATATTTTACTATAATTTAATTTATTTGTTAAAACTCATTTCATTTTCATGTACTTAAACCAAATTTTGTAATAAACAACCAAATAAATAACTAGATAATATAAATATGTGATTTTTATTTTTAAAATAATTATATAATAATTAAATAAATATATATTAATATTTTAAACGTTTAATTATTTAAAATATATAAAAAACAAAAAATTATAGTTAAAATCAATTTTCACTTAATTATTAATGGGTTTATCCTATTATATGACAAAAATTATTTAATTCCATTAATAAAATTTTAAACATGTTAACTAAAACATTTACTAATTTTGAACTTGCTAATTAATACTATTTATTGTGTTGACACATAATCTCAATGGAAAACCATTATTTTAACCATCCTCTTTAAGTGATATATCCCAAAGCATTTGAATTAATTATCGGCCATATCTATATCTTATATTCCTATTAGATTATTTACATTTGTCCTCTCCCTATGCTCACTCTACTATGCTGTCTCTCTCTTGAAGGTATTCTCCTCTGCACGGAGGACCATGATTTGAAACATATCCTCTAAAGCATGACCTTTGAGAAGGCTTTCGACCAGTTACTTTAGCCCCATTCCATCCAAGCTGGTCGTTCAACTACCTCTGCTACTGATGGTAATACTGGTACTGCTGGTAGATAAGCTGCTAGGACAGGAAGGGATACCTTGCGAGGTCCTGGCTTTGGATCTGTATCAAGGTACGTGAAGTGACTTTTTTAGTTACTTATTTGAGAGGGGCCACCCAATAAGTCAAATGAACGGAGTACTCGACCATAAGGGAGAGGAAGGGAATTGGAACCAGTAGCAACCTTTTCATTGCAAGAAACCCTCATTCATTCAATTGCCAGCCCATTTTGTTTCTAGTCTTATTTTGGCTTTGTCTTATAGGCTGAGTGAGAGGAGGTGCAGATGAAACTATGGCTATTTTAGGAGTAGACTCAAGAACACCATCACTTACTGCATTCCTATCTCTATGATTGCCCATAAGACAAGGTGTAGATAAGGACACTGAACTTGACTCATAAGATGGGATGGGAGGATTTCACTTTCTCAGGTTGTGATGAATGTGAATGGTATCTGTATTTCATACTTTCTCTATAGCTTCTTCATATGCTGTGGGTAAATGATTTGTATATTGAAACTATAAATCACTATATAAGGCTGATCAAAATATCTTCTTTAGCTCATCAGGAGAGAACTAGGTAGTAACTCAAGATAAGATTAGAGAATCATCAAATCAAAGTGGTTCAAACTTGATTCCCACCCTGTGTAACATGAGCAAGGGAAACAATTTGAAAATTCCTATAGAGAGAATTCGAGAATCAATATCAGTTGTTGCACGCGCTTTACGGTCCACCACTGCAAAAGATACATCGTTTATTAGAAAGATATTCACTTCTCCCCTAGTCTCCCCAGAGAGTACTTCCACCGTACTATTTCCGCTTGGAAGTAGAAAAAACTACAGTGAAAACGTTGAGTAGGTTATGATTGTCAAGGTCAAAGGCACGTAGAGAGAGAATTCACTGGGCTTAGTCACTGAGAAAATCTATAGAGACTCGTTTCGCTCTGCTTATGCTCCTGTATTAGGATGGAACCAATTACCAAGGTGCGACTATCAGTTTGGATCCTACGGGCGTTTCACCATCTCTTTAGTGCAATGTCCCGGTGGCCACTGAGCTCGTTTTGGCATCTTAGCGTGTGTTATGCCATATGCCAGTTTTTATGCGGTTTTTATTGCCTTAGACGATCACTGAGCGGGGCGTGCTTGTGTTTACTGATTCTTCCCATAGCAGATCCCGTCAAGAACCTGTAGATCATAGTGGCGAGGCTTGGTACCGAGGTGGGAAATTCCTCTGCATGAACATAGGTCACATGTGGGTAGGCAGTGTTTATGCTATGCAAGGGGTAAACTATCCTATGCACGGGGTAAACTATCCTTTGAAAGTTGTCATTTCTCCTCCGCGAACCTTATTGATAGCATTAACTAGTCTTGTTGATGGTAAACTCGGTCAACTGCAATAATCTTAGTAATGAGAATCACCTTCTTATTATTACTGCCCTCATTTTGATCGGGGAAAATTTGTCACACACACCACAAAATCCTAGGTCATGACTTGTCAAAGTGTGGGGATTCATGAGAAGCTTCTTGCTAAGCATCAGACTATGTCAAAAGCTGATAGGAGGTTCATACCTAGTCAACTTACAGAACACCTAGATGGGCATATGAGTCAAAGTAAGTCAAGGAACAAACCCTAATTTATGGCTGGTTTGACTAAGGAGGTGATTGAACCTGAAGTTATCATAATGACATGTGTGTAAAAGGGTGCTGAGAGTTTTTTGGCATTTGAATTAATTTTAGTATTGTATAATATTCTATCTTTAATGTTTTAGTTGTAGTATTGTATAATATTCTATCTTTTTAAATTTTTGGTTAATAATAATAGTTAGGTTTAAAGTATGAGGGGTAACATTTAGTTTTGGAGTGTGAGATTTGGTTTAGTATATGAAACTAAATACCAACATGTGTAAGGTTAGATTTAAGTTATAATATTTAGTAATTCAAAAATAGAATAAATAGAATCTGAATAGCCATGAATACCAAGGAAATTGAACTCCATTAATTACAAGTTTATAATATTTAAGTATTTTAATAATTATTAAATGCATTAATATTGTTATTACCTTATTTCATGGACCACCCACCAAATTACACTGGGGTAATAAGGATTTCAATTTTGTCTATGTCTACAGATGAACGGTAACCATAGCACTATCTTGACTCCAAAAATATATAATAATAATAATAATAATAATAATATCCATTTTTAAGGTCACAGCGAAGCGAGACACTAAATTGGTGTATGAGACCCCCTTGTTTGTGGCACAAGGGACCCACCTCCGTGTAGAGATTTGACTGCTAAGTCTACAAAGGCATACATACTCTACCCCCTTTGGTTTTGAACCTATGACCTCTTAGGAGGAAACACATGCTCTTAACCATTAAGTCCACTCAAGCTGTATAATCATACCTTCATTTTAATTAGCTCTTTCGTGCCTATTCTTTGGGCCTAGTATTTTAACTCAATTGCAGGTATGACGTGAGAGTGATGGCCCTCATGAGCTTGCTACTTGCTAAGTCTCTTCGTTCTGACTCTGAAACCAACTCCTGGTGAACCAGTGGTGAACCTACTCAGAACTTTCACGCTTCTGCGGCTTTTTCAACGGCTTCCTCGCCTAACACAGCCTTGGTGTCCCTTCGTTCCTTTGGCGAACTTCCTGCGAACTTCGGACGAAGATATAGAGGCAACTACTACCTTAGCAGACAATTTTTTGATGCACAGACAATGTATTCAAATGAAATGTATACTAATTTTATTGTAGAATGTATGCAGAGATTACAGAGAGAATAGATCTTTACAGAGATCGACTATCTTCGCATTTATCGGACTTATGCCGTTCTCAAGGAACAAGCAATACCAAAGGCTTCCTGGCGATAGATAGACTTTGCCTCAGATTCAGACCACACGCATTTACAGACTGATAGACTCTCTAAATGATTTAGCCACTTTAGGTTCTCACCAGTGCCAAGCACACTGATGCGCAGGCTTCCAAATCACCTAAGGACTTGAGTTCTTCTCGTGGTGCAAGCAGATCAGATGTGATGTCCGCAGATGCAGAGCAGGAGAGATACTCGACTCAAACCCAGAACTCAAACTGACTCTCTATGAAACTCTAAATGCCGATGCCTTGGTAATGAGCCATACCCTCCTTATATAGGAAATGAGGGGGGGACAAACCTTACTATAGGACATCCGTGACTTGTCCTAAAAGTGGAAGGAATCAATACTTTCGGATAAGACTGAGACGACGTCTGCACAAAGATTCCAGTGCAAGGGATGGAATAGTTTCTTTCGGGTAGCGTCAAAGTAAATTGTACTGGTAGATTTCTATCCGAGATCAACATTATTTCTAGGCCCCATGCACTAGGCCGACCAAAACAAAGTGGATGCTTTTTCCGTAAAAGCCCACGGGAAAGACTGGGCCCCATCAAGCATTGGGCCGACTGAACAAAGTGGATACTTTTTCATAAAAGTCCACGAGAAAAGAATATTTACACAGTGAATGCTTTGGAACAACAAAGCTCACGGGAAACTGGCCATAATTAAGCCCTTGTGACTGGGTTCTTATTACAATGATCAAAATACGGTTAAATCAGGGAATCTATCTCTTCTATACAGTAAGTCATCACAGGCTTTGGTGTAAATCCTACAGACTATCATTGGCTTCCCTAAGATAATTTGATGCTGTACTTTGGTTAAGACTAACCATTCTAGATGTTGCCTCATATATTCTTGGAGTGAATAATTTATTCTATGAAATGGATCCCACTCCTTAACTGTCATTTCTTTGACAGTTTTATAAATGGAATGAAAACATTCTCCAATTCCATGTTCAGGGCACCATTCACAGTATTTTCTTTCATATTCTTCATGGTACACAGGGTCCATAGTAGTTCTTCACACTCCATAGTCATTCCACCAATCTCGAAACCACTAGCATTGTTGATTTCTCTGGGAAGCTGCTAATGTGCTGAATTTCAACTTTGTATAATGAGTCTCTTCTTTGTCGTCGACATTAAGGAAATCCCACCATAATCTTTTATCACCTGCAAAATCATAGACAGTGTCAGGAAAAATGATCTTGGGATGATTTCTGGGCCATCTTGCACATGGTTGGACCGGCCAATGACCTTGCTCATTCCAAAGATCCCTGGTCCGATAAATACAAAAGTATTTTTCATAGATGCCCGTACTGCGTCCTCCATGGCACCAAATGCCAGCAATATCATGAAAGTTTTGTTCGAGGGCTTGATGTGCAATCCCAGAATCTCTTTTAGCTTTATCGTATATCATGTCATGGATTCACTTGCGACCCTTAGGGTACACTTTTCTTTCAAGTACAAAGTGCTGGATGTTAGTGTGGGGCTGCAAATTAGCATCTAGGACTTTTGTGTTTCGCAGCTGCCATGTGGGTCTCCATTTGTTTTTGTATGTTTCACAGTCTTGGTCATCTGGGATGGTCCTTAAGACTTCTTGTTTCTGCTGCTGGTCCCACTCAGTGATGATCATCATGACATGATCTTTCTCTTCTATGTATTCTCTGCTTAAGAAATCAGGCAGATTGTTATCTTTTCCTTTAATGTGCTCTACCTGAAAATCAAAATTTGAAAATAAAGCTTGCCATCTAGCAAAATTAGCTTCTCCGGCTTTCTTAATATCCTTTGTCAGGACTTTCTGCAGAGAAGATGCATCAATTCTCAGAAGGAAGGGTTTATTGATAAGATAGACCTCGAACTTGCTGATGCAATTCCATGCTGCTTTCACCTCTTTTTCAATAGTGGAGTAGTTCAGCTTGGCTGGATTCCACACACCTGAAGCAAATTGTACTACTTGTTCTGTCTTTCCAATATTTTGCTTAAGAATTCCACCCCATCCAATGTTGCTTAGGAGTTGGTATCAGAGCCAGTAACGTCTGGTTCATAAGGTCGGTATTCAAAAACTCTTACTCATATTCAGAATGGAACCTTTCCGAAAGTCTGTTTCTTTTCGAGAGATTGAAGAGAGAGAATCTGGGATTGGAGAAAACCCTTTACGGGATATGTTTGCATCAAGTTCAAGTCGAGTACTAAATTCCGCTGAACTTGAATATGAAGAACCCCAACCTTCTGCCAGGTGGGCACTGCCTGCCATAGACCCTTCACAAGTCTATAGTGATTTGTCTATGTTTCATTTAAGAGCCTCAACTAGAATAAGTATTAAAGAGTCTGTTAGTCAGATACAGGAAAATGCCGACTGTATCCAGACTATTTCTCTATTGAATCCTAAAGAATTACAGGCTGAAGCAAAGAGGTTGAAAACAAACTATTTGCAATTAGGATGCATTAGGGTAGGAATCAATCCTTTGATCCATAAAGGATTATAAAATTTTGTGCTAGCCACTGTAAGAGATCTCATGCACAATAAGTACACAGATTCCTTAATCGGCGGAATTGTTGCACCTTTTTGTGACGGACCAGTCTACTTTGCATGTTTTCCAAATTTCTCTGTATATACTTTTGATGAAACCATAAGTGAGATCCTCTAGCTCCAAATACAGACTAATGGTTTCGATATGAAGAAAAAGAGAAATAACTTAGGTATCCAGGTCAAAGCTTGTTTCAGACATACTAATACCCTTTGGCCAGCCATCCGCCATGCACCCAGCCCTGAATCAAAGTCCAGTACAGTCGTTCTCACAAATGCCAAAAACCAGAAAGTTGAGCATATGACCATAAAATGGGAACACCTGACTTTTCCAGAACACTGGGTTGTTAATAATCCTAAGCCATTAATGCCAAGAAATATTACCTCTGCAAATATCATAGAAAATCCAAACTCTGTTGTTATTTCTTTTCCTCGCAGATCCACCATTGACCGCAGAAGAATAGAAGCTACCTGTAAATCATCTAAATATTACAGAGATCCTTGTACAGTAGATACTGCTTGTTCTACTTCGTCTTTTTGTAAACATACTTCTTTGGTTGATATAGCTCAACTTGTAAATTATTCTTCTCTGGAAGTTAAATTCCCAGAATGTCAAGAGTTGGTAAATCTGCTTACCTTAGCTGAATCCAATAACCATTCAAACCATAATCCTAGATCTGGTATTGCACCTCCATCCACATCTATCAGTCCTTGCCCAAATCCTAAATGTGCTGATATTCCTTTTCCTCATGACCAAGATCCAGACCATGTGCTCATGATCCGTGAAATTGTCACACTAGAAGATGAAAATCCAAGGATGACAGAGATGATGTGCCAAATGAGACCAGCCAAGCCCAGATATGGTTTGGGATACCTTGAACAGGCTAATGGCCTGATTCCAGAATGCAGATTTCGTTTTGTTACTTCTGACTGTAAAAAGCCTGCAGTAATGGAAATGCACAAATTCTATTCTCTCATGGATGGATGCCTGAAGACAGAGATTAGTGCAGCATGGATGAAAGCCATGCTAAATTGGGATCTGTACACTAATCCTCAAGCTGATGAATTTGATCAGACATATACTCCCCATGAAAAGAAAGAGTTGTCAGAGGCCTGGAAAAGATATATGGACACCACTAATACTTGGATATCTTTCTATTCCTGGAAGGATAACATTTTTCCATTACATGTTCTGACTGGATCCTCCAGTACCTCTAAACATGCCTGGACTGCACTAGATGGGTCTACAGTTGAAACACCTACGACTTTTCCTCCTTATAAAGGGATTGTCTTAGGAGAAAATCAAAATGCAGCCAAGGCTATTCCTTTAGTCCAGAAAGACAATAATGCTCTAGGCATTGATGGAAGAATTCAAAAAGCTAGTGAACAGCTTAACTGGACAAATACTGCAATAAAAGGCTTGGAAATGAATGTTGCAAAATCTACCGAAGTCAAGGAACATTTTGATATTGTGGAAGTATCTCTTAATGCTGTAAATAAATGTTTGAACAATTTACAGTTTGATTCAAGTTTAATTTCTTCTTATACAAGAGAATCTTTGACAAAATTAGATGGAGTTGAAGAAAAATTAGTTGATCATATAGATTTAACTAAAAATCTTATTACTAGTTTAAAAGAAAAAGTTGACAAAATGAGTCAGTCAAAAATAGAGAAACCAGTCCCAAACTCCTTTTTAGTCAAAAGAAGTATCCAGATTCAAGACCCTGTTAAAAATATCAACAGGTTTCCTTTACTCTTTCCTAAAGAAGTAGCCTCTTCTTCAGAAGCAGAGCATACAGACAGAATAACCATTGCATCCTCATTCAAGGAAACAAATGAAGAGGAAGAAAAGGGAAAGAAACAATAAACACAAATTCTCCCTATCTATGAACCTCTAGAGCATAGGTTCACTAGATATTTAACACCAGACCTTGAGGGCAAAGGCAAGCTTCCGAAGCTCACACCTTTTTTCCAGACTCTCATCGAGAATGGAATATAGATAACATGAGTGTTGTTCAGATATGACAGATGATAGATCTAATGTATACAGAATACAAACTCATGTGTCTTAGAGGCAAAAGTGAAATATATGCTTGCAGAACTATTATCCAATGTTTTACAGGGACACTCCTCATGTGGTGGGAGACAGAATCCTCTCCTAAGGTCATTGAAACAATGGAAGCTGAAGTTCTTAAAGATGAGAAAGGAGATATAATTCATAATCCAGATGGCACAGTCATCAGCAATATGATTGGCGCACTTACATCAATGATTCTTGAACATTGGTGTGGAAGTGAAACTGAGATTGCTGATAAAAATGAAGTTATTTTGATGAACTTAAAGTGCCATAAGATGTCCCAATATGATGACTTTCATAGAGACTGGATGCAGAGGATCTATGAAGTCAAAGACTCTAAGAACCTGTTATGGAAACAGGTATATCTTGCTGCCCTGCCATCAAGATTTGTTGATTATATCAGAATGCAGGAAATATTTCAACTTCCTTTTGAGTCTTATACATGGGGTGAGATATATTCTCACATTACAAAAACTTTGATCAGCCTTTGTACAAGTTCAAAAGTAAATAAATCTTTGGAGAAACTCTCCAAATTGCCGGACAAAAATTCCATCTGCAGCAAGTATGGACTTATAGCTGATGATCCTTTGGTCAAAAGAAGAAAAGCCAAGAAGAGAGCCAGAAGAGAATTCAAAGAAATTTTCTATAAAAACAGAAGAAATTATCCAAAGGATAAGAAAAGAATTCCAAAACCACCAAGAGGTCAAACCTCCCAAAGAAGAAAGGGGTATTATAAATATGTTCCAAAAACCCATTACTATCACCCCTCTGACATCCACCTGCACACTTCTAAGCAGGATAAATGGAACAAACTCACTTGTTGTCTATGCGGCCAAAATGGCCACACATCCTCTAGATGTCCCCAAGGAGAAGATTCGAAGTTAAACAGAGGCAAAAGATCTCAGGAGATCGTCGAAATAGCCAAGCAAGTGAAACAAGAAAGAAGAGAACTAATGCTTTGCATGAAATGTGGTTCTCGAGCACACCGCACAGAGCAGTGTCAAAATCTTGTTATCAAGGAACGTGCCCAACAGCACCAAATAGAAGAATCTTAATATGATTCTTTCAGTACTTCTTCAGCAAAAGAATTACATGCTCACATAGAGCAATGTTCAGATTCCAGTTCTTCTAATTGCTTATGTTCTAACCCAGAAGAATGTGCTTGTCATGTTCAATATGAAACTGATTCTGCATATTTTAGTGATTCCAGCGAAGAAGAACCAGAGAGGCCCAAGACTCAGAAAGAAAAAGTCCTCATGGCTGCTACAAAAGAAGACGAACTGAAAATCCTATCACACATTAGAACCATGGAGGAAGGAGACATGAAGAATCGCCTGATTGAAGCATTTACAGATCAACTCAAATCTAAAGCTTCAAAAGAATCAGGTAAGAAACCCCTATTCGTTGATGCATCTTATGAAAGGAATACAAAATCATTTCAGAGGCATCATCAGAAGCCTGGACAAGTGAGATCACTCACTTTGGGGGAGGTAAATAGAGAAATTCATTATCTCAAGACAGAAATTTCTCAGATAAAAATTCAAATTGAAGAACTCCAAAAAGGCAAAAAGGTGGTAGGAGATGAAACCCAGCCATGGGATACTGCTCAATATAGCAATAATCAAGAAATTCAAATTGTTGAAGGGATGAAGGATCCAAGTTTTGGATTCAAAGAAATGAGATTATTTACAATCTCCTATTAGCAACACCATGTCAAGGTGAATATCTGCATCAAAGGGCAAATATTCAAGATGACTACACTTCTTGACTCAGGAGCAGATATTAATATCCTCAATATGAAAAATATTCCAGCCAAATACTGGACTACTGCAGAAAGGATAGTTGTTGGTTTAGGAAATAAAAGGTTGCAATATGAAGTACCAGAAGCTTTAGAGTGTTTTGACACTCACTGTGTCTATCTAAAATTTGCAGTAGCTGATATACCAATAGATTGCATATTGGGAAATGTTTTCCTAGCAGCAGTAGAACCAAATGGGTCCCTCAGGCTCAAAGGTGGGAAAGCTGGATATTTTATCTCTGTCCCTACATCAAAGGGAACTAGAAAGAAAATTGAGCTTCCTTATATTTCACATCCCAGAATTTCCACGATGGTCCAAACAGCACAAAATCTAGATAAAGTTGAAGCTTGGTTATCAGATTTGGAAGATCTAAAATCTACTCTGCGAGTAGAAGAACAGCTCAAAATGCCACAGATTAAAAGAAAGATTGAAGAGCTGAAGAAAGAGATTGAAGAGGATTGTTGTTTAGAAGCCAAATTCTTTCTGGCACCGAAAGCAGCACACTGTTGGGCTCCCTTACAAGGAAGGATACACAGGCAAACCTTGTAAGAGCCGAGCCATCCTAATGAGAAAATAATACAGAGATCTTTTCCAAAATGAAATCCAACAGCTCCTGAATAAAAGGTTGATCAGAGAATCCGACAGTCCCTGGAACTGCTATGGGTTCTATGTAAACAAGCGAGCTGAACAAATCAGGGGTATTCCTAGACTGGTCATAAATTATAAACCTCTGAATACAGTCCTAGCTGATGATACTTATCCAATTCCCCATAAAGGTGATCTAATCAGGTGGATAGCAGGAGCCAAAGTCTTCTCCAAGTTTGATTTAAAAGCAAGATTTTGGCAAGTGGCCATTACTGAAGAAGACAAGTTCAAGGCCGCTTTCAGTATACCAGCCGAACATTACGAATGGAATGTCATGCCTTTTGGACTGGAAAATGCTCCATCAAAATTTCAGAAGGTAATGGACAATATTTTCAGACCATATTTTGATTGGTTGATTGTATACATTGATGATGTGTTAATATTCTCAAGGACTATTCAAGACCATTTTAAACATGTCCGTATATTCAATAATCTGGTCAAGCAAAATGGTCTTGTGCTTAGTAAAAAGAAGATAGAGGTTTTTCAAACCACTATAAAATTCCTAGGCCATACAATCTGTAATGGGTAGATTTCGCTGCAACATCATGCATTAGAATTTGCAGATAAATTCCCGGATGTAATCACAGAAAGAAACCAACTGCAGAGGTTCTTAGGTTGCTTAAATTATGTCAGCAATTTCTATCAAGACTGCACGAGTGACAAAAAGATACTAAATCAGAGGCTGAAGAAGAATCCTCCTGAATGGAGTCCAGTACATACAGTAGCAGTCAAGAAAATTAAAGCCAAGGTAAAATCTTTACCTATTTTATATGTCGTTGATGACCTTACACCTAAAATTGTTGAATCAGATGCAAGCAACATTGGGTGGGGTGGAATTCTTAAGCAGAAGATTGGAAAGACAGAACAAGTAGTACAATTTGCTTCAGGTGTGTGGAATCCAGCCGAGCTGAACTACTCCACTATTGAAAAAGAGGTGAAAGCAGCATGGAACTGCATCAGCAAGTTCGAGGTCTATCTTATCAATAAACCCTTCCTTCTGAGAACTGATGCATCTGCTCTGCAAAAAGTCCTGACAAAGGATATTAAGAAAGCCGGAGAAGCTAAGTTTGCCAGATGGCAAGCTTTATTTGCAAATTTTGATTTTCAGGTAGAGCACATTAAAGGAAAAGATAACAATCTGCCTGATTTCTTAAGCAGAGAATACATAGAAGAGAAAGATCATGTCATGATGATCATCACTGAGTGGGACCAGCAGCAGAAACAAGAAGTCTTAAGGACTATCCCAGATGACCAAGACTGGGAAACATACAAAAACAATTGGAGACCCACATGGCAGCTGCGAAACACAAAAGTCCTAGATGCTAATTTGCAGCCCCACACTGACATCCATCACTTTGTACCTGAAAGAAAAGTGTACCCTAAGGGTCGCAAGTGGATCCATGACATGATATATGATAAAGCTAAAAGAGATGCTGGTGTTATAGACATTTTTGGGCCCTACAACCCCAAGCATGAAATGTCCATAAATAAAGGGCTCCTAAGTCCCTAAAAGTGTTGTTCTAACCCCTAAAGGAACAAGGTCAACAGATTACAGCTTCTCCCAGAAGTTCTCCATGAAAAACTGCTCAGAATTGGTCAAAACAGGATCATTTCAGCTGCTCCACTGGCTAAGTGCGTTGCACCTCACCTAAATACACTGTGTGGGTGCGTTGCATTTCAAAAATCCCTTCTGTGGGGTGCGATGGGCGAGAAATGACAAATGGCAGTGTCATTCCGCGAGGTGGAGAGGCAATGGAAGCTTCCAGAATCTTCTCTTGTGACACTTGCCTCACTGAATTCGACCAAAGATGAGTAAGAGATCAACAATCTCCAAGTGGAAGCAAGAACTATCAGAGGGAAGACACTAATCAAATCATGAGCTGACTCATCTCCATTACAGACATCTATATATGTATCCCTCATCCCAGAGATCCAGAGGCTGGAATTTTGCATATTGTAAGGAATTGTTGTTGGTTTCTTGAGGCAAACATCAGATTGTTGGGTGATCTAAGCTTTGTTTGAGGTGAAGAGGGGCTTCTTTGCTGGGAGGTTGATGCTGGGTCAGAAAAACTGGTTGTAACTCCTCTTGGCTCTTTCTTGTTTATCAATAAAAGCTATTCAAGTTTTCCTCCATGCTCTTGTGTCATTGATGCTTGCTACATTTGTATGGTCAATTTACATCTGATCCTAGATTGTTTATGATTATAGATCCATGTCTTTGTATAGTGCTATGCTTCTGTGATCTTACAGGTACTTTGTGAAGCTGGGCATGCAAGGGAGCAGGTAGCTAAAGACTATCAAAGAAGAGAGGAATCAAATCAGGAGATTAGCGCAAGACAGAGGTTGGTCTTCTTGTTCCTCTCTATTTATAATTCATAAAGGAAAAATGAAAGTAGCTTTTCTCTGTTTGTTTCTAAGGCAGCTGTCACACCTTAGTGGGATAGAGCAGTTCTATATAGACACTTTTCCCTGTAACAAAATGGCGACTCCACTGGGGAGGAATTAGTTTGTTTGTTTATCATTCTTTGTTGTCTGTTTCATAAACTTACAGGTAGCATTCGAACTGCATTTTCCATAGCAAATTTAAAGTAGATAACTGCTACTTCAATCCATCTACTGGATCTGTTTATGATTTAAACAACTGATTCACAAACGATCTGATTGCCCTTGTGATAGCTCTTAGATCCTCCTTAGATCTACCCCTGATTGTTGCATTACTGATTGCTTTTTGCTTGGCCAAAACCCAAGAACTGAACTGCAAACTGTGACCCGGAACCCAAACAGAGTCTCGTTTCTGGCCCAGCACAGGTACTGTTCAGAGAATCTGAACTTCAGCGCACTTCCCGAGTGGACAAGGTGCGCTGCATTTCAAATTCTTTGTGTTACAGGTGCGCTGATCAGACTAGGCCCTGTGCAGTTTTGGTTTCTGTGATTCATTCTTTCCAGTTCTATTCCTGAATTTTGCTGCCTGTGATCAGTATATGTCTATTTGAAACCCCTTTTCCTTGTTGTTATTTCGCCTCCTTTGTACAAAAGAACTGTAGATGTTTTTGTGTGTTTGTTGAGTCATTTACAGTTCTCCTTTGCAAAAGTAGCATAATCATATTGTCGTCCTTTGATTTGAAACTGTCGCAAGTGTCGATTTCTATCGTAGGAAAGAGTTTGATTGCTGTTGATGGTCGATTATCCTGTTACTATTGCTTTTGGTATGAATTTGTAATTTTCTAGTGTCAAGAACAAGTATTCATTTCAAAATCGTAAGGTGTTGTGATCGTCTCCATTTTTTATTTCGAAAAGAAACTTGTTGATATTTGTCGCTTGAAAAGAAATTCATATTTGTGCATCAACTTTCTTTTTAGCATTCATATACTAAGAAAGTCGAAAACAAATACATGCATGTGCATTTGCATATAGACAGTCTGATTGGCTTGATTTAGGAAAGTGCATTTAGAGTGTGCTCTTTGCTCTTTGTGAAAAGATTCTGTCTTTCTTTTCCTTAGTAGCTAGGATTTTCATTGCACAAAGAAGATAAAAAGTTTGTTTATCATCTTAGATTGCATTTTAGGAATTACATCTACATCTCGTGGTGAACCTGAAAGGCAAACTTCATAAAGAAGATCAACTTAAAATAAATTCAATGAATCTAACGCTTTGGAACTTAACACACAACATTTAGAAGTCTGGGCTAGAGACGTATTCCGGCATTGTAAAGCCTGGTAAATTTTGTTCTCACTGATGGTTGGGTGATTCCTCCACTTTGAGGCGATAAGTGCCAGTACGGACTTGTGCTCCCATGTACCGTCGAGTATATTTTGGGAGACCCCAATAGGCTTAATCCTTTATCCATAGGAAGTCGTGTCTGCCGCCCTATCGATCGAAATGCACTGAACACAGCATTCGGGAAGATTGATTGCCGTACCGTAAAAAGTATTCTGTAGTTTTGCGATTGGTTTGGTAATCCCTCTACCTAGATTTCCAGAGAAGTCCCTTTCGTTCCTTTTCAGACTCCTTAACGGAAAAGGTCCATCTGAGCACTTGTCACTTCAGGCTCATTAAAAATCGAAGGCGACTAGAGTCATCTTTTGTTTTTTCTCGACTCTTAAAAACTGAAAAAACAAGTTGTGTCAAAGCATCTAAAATTTATTTTAAACGGAATATTAATTACCCTTTCCTACGTTAATCTTGGGTTGAGAAAATGGAATCCACCAACCAAGGAATTCCCCTTGGAGGAAATCCTAGTCCCTTCTCCTCTTGGGGAGATGTTGGTGCACCCCATATGGCCACATTGTCACTTCCAGGATTGACAATTGGTTTGCCTGTATGGCTCATCTCAACCTCTGTCGTTCAGAACACCACAATTCCTGAACAATCAAATCAGCAACTAGATGAGTCCAGAGTTACCCACCAACCTTCTACTTCCTCTAATTCTTCTGTTGGCATTATGATTCTGATATGGCTCTATGTTACAGATGTTGTACTTGATGGCAACACCCTCAAGTGGCAATGCTCTGATCAGGCTCTCAAAATGTTGAAAATTAAGAGGTACGCAGGAGAATAGTTCAAAAGGTGCGTACACGCAGGTATGCCGTGAAGGGACTGCGGCCAGAGACGCAGGTCACCCGTTCAGAGGGTGTGTACCCCCAGTGCACTTACTTCAAGGCAGAGAAGCGCGCTCACGTGGGGTTTCTTATGTTTGGCCCGTGGTATTTAGCCCGCCGTTCTTGATTCTATGCTTTGGGCCCGTGGTATTGTTTTATATTATTATTATTATTGAGCCCCATGTTTTTGGGCCCCTTGTATTGGTTATCTATGGTATTGATCCATGATTTTAGGAAGAGCTTGCCTATATAAAGAAAAGGAGATCACTTGGCTAAGTATCTTTTGCAAATTGAATAACTTAAGATCTCAAATATTGGGTTATTGTTTTAAAAGCTTGATCTATATAAAAGTGAAGTTGAAAGTAAATCTATGAAGGGTGATCTCTCGAGTGCATGATCAGATCTGGGCATCTGACGATCTGTAGCACACTGGTGGACTGCCAATTCGGCCCTAATCAGAGGTACGCAGGTGATTAACGGTGAAAGTGCGTGGGTACGCAGAGCAGAAGAAGGAGAAGTGCGTGGGTACGCAAAGCAGAAGAAGGCGCAGTGCATGGGTACGCAGCGCGACAGAGGTTCAGGTGCGTAGGCACAGGGAAAGTACGCGGCGCTTCAGAAGCCGCAGGTGCATAGGTATGCGACGCGATCGCATCTGTGGGTGCGTGGCTACAGTAGCAGTACGCGGCGCGATAGTATCTGTGGGTGCGTGCCTACAGTAACAGTACGCAGCGTGATTGAAGAAATAGTGCGTGGGTCAGAAGGGACTCTGCAGGTATACGCAGGGGAGCAGAAGGTGAAGTGCATACGTACGCAGGTCAAAGAAAGAAAAATTGCGTATCTGTCTTAAGACCTTTTGTTGGCTGAATTTTCTCTGTTGATAAGGTGTTTTGGGTTTAGTTTACTGTTATTGTTGACCTGGTTACTGCAGTTGAGTGGGTGATTTACTTGTACTTGATGATCTCTTGATGTTTATGGATCCAGTTTGAAAATTTATGAAAAGTGGTCCTTGAAAGAAAAGAAGTAGGGGGTTGTAGCTCCCTTCCAGGAGAGACTGGAAAACAAGAGAGAGTTGTAGCTATCTGCAGGTTGCAGCCTGCGTGCTGGTAAAGGACTGCACCAGTACAAAATCATTGTAAAAGAAGTTTCTAATTTGAAAGAAGATAGAGACATATTGCAGCAGGTGGTTTTCACCCACATTGGGTTTCCACCTTACATCTGGTGTTCTTTGGTGTGACTATATGTTTTCTTTGTTCATGCTCATTATTTTATGGTAATGACATGCAAAAATAATTCAAAGTGTAAATAAGGAAGATTTATTAAAAGAACTTAATAATACTGATTCACCCCCCCTCTCAGTAGTATTTCCAACAATTGGTATCAGAGCAGGTCCTTCAGAGAAGCTTGATCGCTTGAAGGAAGATCATTAATCATGAGCAACTACGAGAGGGAAGCATCAATCAGGCCACCAATTTTTTATGGGACAAACTTCAATTATTGGAAGGTAAGAGTTACTGCCTATCTTCAATCTCTTGGTACAAAAGTTTGGGATATCATAGATACAGGCTACACTTTTCCTTCAGCTACTCCTACAGATTCGGCCGAAAAGAAGAAATATGAAACAAATGCTAAAGCAGTCAATACTCTGCTAGGATGCTTATCTCAAACAGAATTCGTTAAGGTTATGCAATATAAATCCGCAAAAGAAATATGGGACAAGATTGTCTTGAGCTACGAAGGAGATGAACAGGTAAAGCGTGCTAAACTTCAAACCCTCAGGATTCAGTATGAGAATCTCAGAATGTATAATGATGAAAGTGTGGCTAACTATTTCCTTCGGGTAGATGAGATTGTTAATTGCATGAAAAACTTGGGTGAAGAAATAAAAGAGGCTATTGTGGTTGAAAAAGTTCTAAGATCATTGTCCCCCAAGTTTGAATCTAAAGTATCTGCAATAGAAGAAAAGGAAAATCTACGAATTCTTACTATGTCTCAGCTACACGGAATTCTAACTGCTTATGAAATGAGAAAGGGAGGTCCATCAGACAGAAGAGAAGCTGCTTTCAAGGCTTCAGGCAAAGGAGACTATTATGAAGCAAGTCATGTGCCAGAAGAGGAAGAAGAAGAATCAAATTTTGTCAGAAATCTTCAAAGGGGTACTGGAAGGTTCAGAGGTAAGTTACCTTTTAAATGCTTTTCTTGTGGAAGAGTAGGTCATTATGCTGCGAAAGGTCCTCATAAGGATAAGATTGACAAAGGAAAGGAACCTGCTAGATGGAACAAGAAACAGATTTCAAATAAGAAGAGCTACTACAATCATGAAGATAGTGATGGTCTATCAAATAGTGATGAAGATGAACGAGGTAATGACTATAAACTTTTAATGGCATTTGAAGATGATGATTACATGGATGCTATAGATGTGGATAGCTTTTATGAAGAAATTTCTAGACTCAAGACATGTATAGAAGAAAAGAATAGGATCATTGATACTCTACAACTTCAAATTGATGAAAAAGAAAAATATCTTGAAAAGTTAGAAGGTGAAATTGTTGGTCTTAGAAAAGAGATTGAGAAAACAAAGGCTATTAATCTTAAGTTTGTCAAAGGATCTGAAACTCTGGATGAGATCATCAATGTACAGCGTTCTCCTCTAAACAAGACAGGTCTGGGCTATAATGGAGAAACTTGTCAAGCATCCACCTCAAAGAGTTATCTTGATGTAGCAAGAAGGAATGAGCAAAAGCACAATGGAGATCACCAGGTAAAGCAAGGACCAATTACAAACAAAGACTATCAGGCAGACCAGGGGCAATCCATCTTAAGGATGAACAAAAGCTACAACCAGCCACAGGTAAAATCCTCTCAGTTTGCTTCAAGAATGAATGACAATAGAAATTACAATCGTTTGGCCGGAAGATTTGATAACCGCAGAATTTTCTTCAATGGATAATGCTTCTCTTGCCATAACTTTGGTCACAAAGCAGCTCAATGTGTTGCATATAAAACGATCATGACTAGAGAAGCTCAAAAACAAAGAAGTATGACCGGGATTACAAAAAGGACCTATAACAACTTTTCAGTTCTTGAAAATGAAGTTGAATGTTCTATTTGCAATAATTTTGGTCATAAAGATTCTAAATGCAGGAGCAGGTTTCAGCAGAAAAAGGAACAAGCCTCAAGCACCAAAACATGGAGAATAAAGGAACCACAAACAGAAAGATGTGGGATAGCATTTTATGCAGAGGGACAGGAAAATCTATGGTACATTGACAGTGGATGTTCGAAGCATATGACAGGTGATAAAGAAAAACTTGAATCATATTCTGCTCTAGAAAAGGGAAAGAAAGTTTATTTTGGAAATGATACTCTTGCAACTATAAAAGGAAAAGGCACTGCTCAGTTAAAAGAAAAGGTCAAAGCTGGAAATGTTTTGTATGTTGATGGATTGAAACATAATCTTCTAAGTGTCAGCCAGATGTGTGATCAAGGAACCGAGGTGATATTTAGAACAAATGGATGTATTGTTCGTGATCTTGATACAGGTAAAACGGTGATCAAAGGTAAAAGAGCTCCAAATAATCTATACATATTTGAAGAAGGACAACAACAATGCTATCTAAGCAAGGATGATGAACACTGGTTATGGCACCGGAGGTTGGGGCATCTAAGCTTTTCAGAAATAAGGAAAGCATGCAAATATCAGGCAGTTCACGGTCTTCCAGATATCAAAATTCCAGGCAACACCATATGCAAATCATGTCAGTTTGGAAAGCAAACCAGAACTAACTTTCCAGAGAAGGAAGGATCAGCTAGCAGGCCTCTTGAGCTTGTACATACAGATTTATGTGGACCATTCAGGAAAAGGACACCTCGAGGAGAAGAATACTTGATATTATTTATTGACGATTTCTCCAGGTTTGTCTGGTTAGGACTTATGAAGCACAAAGATGAAGCATTCGAAAAATTCAAATCCTTTAAAGTCTTGGTTGAAAATGAATCAGGATACAAAATTAAGTGCCTCAGATCCGACAGAGGTGGGGAGTTTACCTCATATGAATTTTTCAATTTCTGTGAAGAACATGGGATAAGAAGAGAATTCTCTACAGCTAGAACTCCTCAGAAAAATGGAGTAGTGGAAAGAATGAACAGAACCGTACAACAAATGGCTCGTGCTATGCTTGATGAGTCTGGAACTCCCGCAACTTTCTGGGGTGAAGCTGCATATGCTGCGGTTGTTATTCTCAACAAAACGAATGTCCGGGTGAACAACACTCAAACTCCTCATGAGCTCTGGTATGGTGAGACTCCTTCGGTAAAGCACTTCAAAATCTTTGGGAGCAAATACTATATTAAGAATACTGATGAGCAACTTGGCAAACTTGAACCTAGAGCAGATGAAGGCATTCTTCTTGGTTATTCTCCACACAGCAAAGCATACAAGTGCTACAATAAAAGACTTGGAAGAATTGTTGATAGCATTGATGTAGTGGTTGATGAGAAGGGATACATTCCTAGGCAAGTAAATCATGAAGATATCGAAGAAGATGAAGACTACCCTCAAAGACAGAATGATGAAGAAGAAGAACCTCAAGAAGAACCAGAGGAGTAGATAAGGATAGAAGAGAAGACTCCATCCAGATATGTTCAAAAGAATCATCCAGAATCTCAGATTTTGGGGCAGAAAGAAGCAGGTGTACAAACAAGAAGAACAGTTGCAGAAGCTTCAAGATATTTGGCATTATTCTCTTCCACTGAACCACAAAATGTGAAAGAGGCATGCAAATATGAATGTTGGGTGAAAGCAATGGATGAAGAACTTGAACAGATCGAAAAGAACAACACTTGGGAGCTGGTTCCTAGACCAAAGGATAAGAATGTTATAGGGACAAAATGGGTCTTCAAAAATAAATTGAATGAAAATGGAGAAGTAATTAGAAACAAGGCCAAACTTGTTTGTAAAGGGTATGCGCAACAAGAAGGAATAGATTTTGAAGAAACCTTTGCTCCTGTTGCAAGACTTGAGGCCATCCGAATGTTCCTTGCTCTCTCAAGCTTTCAAAACTTCAAACTATTTCAAATGGACTTGAAATCAACCTTTCTGAATGGAGACTTGGAAGAAGAAGTATACATTGAGCAGCCATATGGTTTTATTCTTGGAAATGATCCAAATCTTGTATGCAGATTGAAAAAGGCTCTCTATGGTCTCAAACAAGCTCCAAGGGCTTGGTACTATCGCTTGGACAAATATCTTCATCAACAAGGTTTTTCAAAAGGATCAGCAGATAGCAATCTTTATATAAAAGTTGAAGATGACAAATTGCTAATACTTGTTGTGTATGTAGATGACATTATCTTTGGCAACAATGAAGAAGCTATGAGTCAAATCTTTGCCTTGGTGATGCAGAAAGAATTCGAAATGTCCTTGCTGGGAGAACTAACATATTTTCTTGGTTTGCAAATCCAACAAAAGGAAGGAGGAATATTTTTGTCTCAAACCAAGTATCTCAAGTAGATTTTGAAGAAATATGGCATGGAAGATGCAAAACCAGTATGTACTCCCATGGTCACAGGATGTAGCCTCAGTGCAAATGATGAATCAGCAGCAGTGCATCAACCAACCTACAGATCTATGATTGGAAGTCTACTTTATTTGACAGGTACCCGACCAGACATCATTCATGCAGTGGGAATAGTTGGAAGATTTCAAGCGAATCCGAAGGAAGCTCATCTTCAGGTAGTGAAGAGAATCTTTAAATATCTTCAAGGGACTCAAAATTATGGGTTATGGTATCCTAGAGATACAGATCTCACACTTCATGCTTATACAGATGCAGATTGGGCAGGAAGGGTGGATGACAGGAAGAGCACAAGTGGTGGTGCGTTCTTTATGGGTTCCATATTAGTATCTTGGTTCATCAAGAAACAGAGTTCGATTGCCTTGTCTACAACTGAAGCAGAATATGTTGCTGCTGCATCTTGCTGCACTCAACTCCTTTGGATGATGCAGACCTTGCAGGACTTTCAAATCACTTGTACACCACCTATCTCCATCTTATGTGATAACACAAGTGCAATCAGCATTTCAAAGAACCCAGTCATGCATTCAAAGACCAAGCACATACCGATCAAGTATCATTTTCTCCGAGAACAAGTACTTGAACAAAAGGTCAAGTTGGAGTATGTTCCTTCTAAGGAACAAGTTGCTGATATACTCACCAAACCATTGCCCAGGGAGACCTTTGAATACCTCAGGCAAAAGCTGGGGGGTTGTTGATGCATCATCTTGTTGAATCTCTTCTGATGGTTGGTTGTACGCAAGGCTCATCTGGGGCATATGCGTACATGTGCTGGGTTGCGGATTGGTTGAAGATCGAATGGCACATGTTCTTAAGGGGAGCATAACCCTTTGCCCTTGATGTCAAAGGGGGAGAATGACGTTGAAGATTTTGAGGTTGCCATCAAGTCCAAAGGGGGAGATTGTTGGCATTATGATTCTGATATGGCTCTATGTTACAGATGTTGTACTTGATGGCAACACCCTCAAGTGGCAATGCTCTGATCAGGCTCTCAAAATGTTGAAAATTAAGAGGTACGCGGGAGAATAGTTCAAAAGGTGCGTACACGCAGGTACGCCGTGAAGGGATTGCGGCCAGACACACAGGTCACCCGTTCAGAGGGTGCGTACCCCCAGTGCACTTACTTCAAGGCAGAGAAGCGCGCTCACGTGGGGTTTCTTATGTTTGGCCCGTGGTATTTAGCCCGCCGTTCTTGATTCTATGGTTTTGGCCCGTGGTATTGTTTTATATTATTATTATTATTGAGCCCCATGTTTTTGGGCCCCTTGTATTGGTTATCTATGGTATTGATCCATGATTTTAGGAAGAGCTTGCCTATATAAAGCAAAGGAGATCACTTGGCTAAGTATCTTTTGCAAATTGAATATCTTAAGATCTGAAATATTGGGTTATTGTTTTAAAAGCTTGATCTATATAAAAGCGAAGTTGAAAGCGAATCTATGAAGGGTGATCTCTCGAGTGCATGATCAGATCTGGGCATCTGACGATCTGTAGCACACTGGTGGACTGCCAATTCAGCCCTAATCAGAGGTATGCAGGTGATTAATGGTGCAAGTGCGTGGGTACGCAAAGCAGAAGAAGGAGAAGTGCGTGGGTACGCAGAGCAGAAGAAGGCACAGTGCGTGGGTACGCAGCGCGGCAGAGGTTCAGGTGCGTAGGCATAGGGAAAGTACCGGCGCTTCAGAAGCCGCAGGTGCGTAGGTACGCGGCGTGATCGCATCTGTGGGTGCGTGGCTACAGTAGCAGTACGCGGCGCGATAGTATCTGTGGGTGCGTGCCTACAGTAACAGTATGCAGCGTGATTGAAGAAACAGTGTGTGGGTACGCGGTGGGACAGAAGGGACTCTACGGGTATACGCAGGGGAGCAGAAGGTGAAGTGCGTACGTACGCAGGCCAGAGAAAGAAAAATTGCGTATCTGTCTTAAGACCTTTTGTTGGCTGACTTTTCTCTGTTGATAAGGTGTTCTGGGTTTAGTTTACTGTTATTGTTGATCTGGTTACTGCAGTTGACTGGGTGATTTACTTGTACTTGATGATCTCTTGATGTTTATGGATCCAGTTTGAAAATTTATGAAAAGTGGTCCTTGAAAGAAAAGAAGTAGGGGGTTGTAGCTCCCTTCCAGGAGAGACTGGAAAACGAGAGAGAGTTGTAGCTCTCTGTAGGTTGCAGCCTGCATGCTGGTAAAGGAATGCACCAGTAGAAAACCATTGTAAAAGAAGTTTCTAATTTGAAAGAAGATAGAAACATATTGCAGCAGGTGGTTTTCACCCACATTGGGTTTCCACCTTACATCTGGTGTTCTTTGGTGTGACTATCTGTTTTCTTTGTTCATGCTCATTATTTTATGGTACTGACATGCAAAAATAATTCAAAGTGTAAATAAGGAAGATTTATTAAAAGAACTTAATAATACTGATTCACCCCCCCTCTCAGTATTATTTCCAACATCTTCCTCTCCTCCTTCCTCTTCACTTGATGGGGCTGGTAAAGCCAAAAGTCAAGTACCCGAGAAGAAGAAGGAAAAGAAGAAGAAGAAGGAGCCAAAAGCGAATGGGGGCAAACGAGCATCGTCTAGCGAAAATCCACACACTGCACTGACCAGGCCTAAATCACCATGTGTCATTTGCAAAGGAGACCACTATCACAGAGATTGTCCTTGCATCCCTCGGATCTTAAGGGACTGGTCTCCTCGTTTGCACAACCCGGTGTCGTCAACCTCTGATGATCATGTTGAAAACACACCGTCAACTAGTGAAAGTGAAGCCCCAAGAAAAAAAGGAAAATATAGATTTCCTTGTAAACTGTGCGAAGGCGACCATGCCGTCCATCGTTGTCCCTTCTTAGACGAAGCTAAAAGAGTTTTGGATGATCGTCCGGTTTCACCGTTACGACTTCCTCCTGAATATAAAAAACTCTTGCCGAGTCTGTCACTAGTTGAAAATCCAGCTGGCCCGCTCAGGTGGTCGGCTGAAGCATCTATCATTGAAGATAAACCATCTGAACCCATACCAGACGAAAGTCAAAAGGTCGAGGCGGCAGTTGACCCGGTCTTGCCTTCAGAGGTTCCATCTTCAGATGATACAGTCACTGAAGAGAACAAGGATGACACCGTCCAAATTCTTTTCATAAGCACAGACTCCAACGAACATGGGGGCAATTTACCCGTTCCTTTACCGCAGGAAGGAAGTTCGTCAGAGTCGTACCTGGCCGTCTATTCGGTCCCACCTCCGAGCAACCTAGTTGTCTCCTTCGACTGGAATCAACTAGGCAGACCCCATTTACCAGCTAGTATACCATTCCGAATCATTGTTCAAATATATAGAATGGTTATGGCTGGTACCATCATAGATGAGGGGGCTTCTGTGAGTATCCGCTCCTCAACTGCTTGGAAAGCGCTTGGTTAGCCATCGCTTTTGCCTAAGATGAGAAATCTAACAGGTTTTGATAAAGGAACCAGTCGACCGTCAGGGATCCTTCCCAATGTGCCCATAACATTGAGAGGGAAAACCGTTCACATGAACGTAATGGTAGTCCAAGGACCCCTAGATTACAATCTACTCCTTGGACGAGACTATATTTATTGCATGGGAGCAATTGTCTCCTCACTCTTTAGAGTAATGTGTTTTCTGCACGAAGGAAGAGTGGTCAAGCTCGTAGACCAGCTTTCATTTCCCGGATCATACAGAGCAAATAGTCATGTACCATCCCTGAATGGTCTTTTCACGCAAGAAATGTCTCAATCTCCAGTCCGTCCACCCGATGAGCGCGAGTGATTCGGGGGGACATGACTGAAACCCAGGGGGCATGCACCCTGGTCTGCTTCGGCAGGAAAACTTCGAGTATAGGGTAGGTTTCCGCGAGAAAATATGACTAGTCTGTACTCTCGTCCGTGATTGGAAGAGGGGGTTATTCTAGAACAAGATTCTCTTGTCAAAGTTATGTGAGTGGAGTAGCCTCCTTCACTCACCTTTGTCTATTTCAGTAGACATCGCCAAAGAAGTGTTTTGTTTGCGCTGTGAATAGAACGATCTTTGGGTAACTTGTAAGAGGTAGGCCTCTCTCGGTAAAACAAATGTTTTAACGGACTAAAGAAGGGGTAACCTTGAAACTCTGTTTTATACCTGGGGGCATGCAAACCTTTTGGAGTGCAAGTAAAGAGTGATCATTTATCTGTTTTTTGGATTGGTCGTTTCCTAACTTGCATAAAGAAAGGATGCGGGGCAAAAATCTAAAAGTTGTCGTTTTATATGAGACATTCTTATCACACGACTGGATTAATCGAGCAGTTTTAGCACATAGTTCAAGCTCGTTAAAAAATAAACATAAGTCATGAGCAAATGTTTCCCCCCGCGTTTAAGCTCGTTAAAAAATGAACTATTCCCTGGTAAATAACCATCGTGAATGTAGTACTTCAACCATTAAAGCCTTGGTCGTGTTTGCACCGTCACCTCCACTTTTGCATTGGCCGATCATTCACCCCCATTTGATTGTTTACCCATTTTGAGGAACAGCTGCGAAGAGTGATTTCACTAGCCATCCTTGTAACACTACCGTGATTGGAAAATTCCAAACCTTACCTGGAATCAGCTGCTACCCATTTTATCACTCGTTCCTCAAAAGACGAGTCTCCTTTAAGCTTTTTTCAATTGACTCGTAAAATATGAAAATATTGCTGAGCCATTGGCCTCTCCAGCTCGTTAAAGGGACAGGAAGTGATATCCCTCCTCTAAATTTTAATCTTTTTGGACCTGAGGGATTATTACACAAAAAGATCGAGCACTTGTTTTGTTCGGCTCGTTAAAAGTATCGAAAATTCATCCCTTCTGTATTGTTTTATACTTTTTCGGACTTAAGGGATTAGATGACGAAAAAGGAATTTTGGAGTTGCCTTTACGTTCCTTTTCAGACTCTCTAAAATTGAAAAGGACCGAGTTATCGTTGTCATTAAACTCGTTAAAAGATTAATAGCGACAAACTTGTCTATAGACAAGAACGAGTTTCACTATCGCTAAGCTCATTAAAACATAGCGATGGGTTGCCCGAAGGGCAAATTATAGAACAAGCATATGTTATCCTCCTCAAGCTTGACAAAAATAAAGAGGTACTGGTCAGCAATGACTGGGGAAAATTGGGAAGAAAACTTGAAGAAACTTTGTTGGTAGCAAGTCGCTCTTGAACATGACACTTCCACTCCGTGTCCGAGTCGGGTTGGGTTGTTTCATTCACCGGTCACATCACCATGGTCCCATCATACCATCCACATTTGGGGTTAATGCTACCAATCCATCACATCAGTGTCGTCGATATGTTCAAGAGAAGTCATTCAGAGAATTCACCTATGTCTCACCCACTACCATACATTTATACTCCATTCTTTCATGACCGCCACCCTGAACCTTATATCACCAGATTGTTTTCACCTCCATTAAAATCATTTGCTCCGTTCCGTGTCATTGATGTGGGATTCATTAAGGCCCTCCTGTGACGGATTGCCTCTTGTCGACATCAGCTCATTATCCAAGAAGTTGATCTAGGAACACCCCATTCAGTACTTTGAAGCTTGCATGCCTCAATGGCAAGTTTCTCACTTCCGACGACAGGTTTACATCAATGGCCTTCGACCGAAAGATTTTGCGTGGTGTTCGATGCCAAGTCCTTTATTCACACCACGTGACTTGTACTGCAGTACCTTGAGGGTCATTATCATTATCGGTGATTCCTCTCGCACCTGTTAACAACTTACATCATTGGCTGGTAATCAGGTGATGTCTGTCCATGTTCGACTCCATAACAGCTTTCACATGGATCGACTTGTACTTCGAGTGAAGATCGAACGAGATTGAAGACCCCAGATCTAGTTTCATCCATCCAGGCTGCGATATATATTCAGGGAAATAAAGACATCAAATGTACATCATTGCTGCACAGATAATCATCCAATCAAAAGGATGATGGCTCTATCAGAATCATCAGTCTACACTCAGACGATTGTCTGCCATATGTACATGAAAATGAATTTATAAAGCTGAGCATGGGAATGCCCGCCTTAGCTAGATCATGAAAATATTATGGATATAATGTATTGTATTGTATCTTATTACAGGTCTCCTCCTAGCTTGAAAGAACTTCGGATCCTCATAATAAAGCATTTCACCTGACATCAAAAGATTAACGACCTCATGCTTTAGGGGGCAACTGTTATAGACATTTTTGGGCCCTACAACCCCAAGCATGAAATGTCCATAAATCAAGGGCTCCTAAGTCCCTAAAAGTGTTGTTCTAACCCCTAAAGGAACAAGGTCAACAGATTACAACTTCTCCCAGAAGTTCTCCATGAAAAATTGCTCAGAATTGGTCAAAACAGGATCATTTCAGCTACTCCACTGGCTAAGTGCGTTGCATCTCACCTAAATACACTGTGTGGGTGCGTTGCATTTCAAAAATCCCTTCTGTGGGGTGCGATGGGCGAGAAATGACAAATGGCAGTGTCATTCTGCGAGGTGGAGAGGCAATGGAAGCTTCCAGAATCTTCTCCTGTGACACTTGCCTCACTGAATGCGACCAAAGATGAGTAAGAGATCATCAATCTCCAAGTGGAAGCAAGAACTATCAAAGGGAAGACACTAATCAAATCATGAGCTGACTCATCTCCATTACAAACATCTATATATGGATCCCTCATCCCAGAGATCCAGAGGCTGGAATTTTGCATATTGTAAGGAATTGTTGTTGGTTTCTTGAGGCAAACATCAGATTGTTGGGTGATCTAAGCTTTGTTTGAGGTGAAGAGGGGCTTCTTTGCTGGGAGGTTGATGCTGGGTCAGAACAACTGGTTGTAACTCCTCTTGGCTCTTTCTTGTTTATCAATAAAAGCTATTCAAGTTTTCCTCCATGCTCTTGTGTCATTGATGCTTGCTACATTTGTATGGTCAATTTACATCTGATCCTAGATTGTTTATGATTATAGATCCATGTCTTTGTATAGTTCTATGCTTCTATGATCTTACAGGTACTTTGTGAAGCTGGACATGCAAGGGAGCAGGTAGCTAAAGACTATCAAAGAAGAGAGGAATCAAATCAGGAGATTAGCGCAAGACAGAGGTTGGTCTTCTTGTTCCTCTCTATTTATAATTCATAAAGGAAAAACGAAAGTAGCTTTTCTCTGTTTGTTTCTAAGGCAGCTGTCACACCTTAGTGGGATAGAGCAGTTCTATATAGACACTTTTCCCTGTAACAGCTGGGATTGCACATCAAGCCCTCAAACAAAACTTTCGTGATATTGCTAGCATTTGGTGTCATGGAGGACGCAGTACGGGCATCTATGAAAAATAATTTTGCATTTATCGGACCAGGGATCTTTGGAATGAGCAAGGTCATTGGCCGGTCTAGCCATGTGCAAGATGGCCCAGAAATGATCCCAAGATCATTTTTCCTGACACTGTCTATGATTTTGCAGGTTATAAAAGATTATGGTGGGATTTCCTTAATGTCGACGAAAAAGAAGAGACTCATTATACAAAGTTGAAATTCAGCACATTAGCAGCTTCCCAGAGAAATCAGCAGTGCTAGTGGTTTCGAGATTGGTGGAATGGCTATGGAGTGTGTAGAACTGCTATGGACCCTGTGTACCATGAAGAATATGAAAGAAAACACTGTGAATGGTGCCCTGAACATGGAATTGGAGAATGTTTTCATACCATTTATAAAACTGTCAAAGAAATGACAGTTAAGGAGTGGGATCCATTTCATAGAATAAATTATTCACTCCAAGAATATATGAGGCAACATCTAGAATGGTTAGTATTAACCAAAGTACAGCATCAAATTATCTTAGGGAAGCCAATGATAGTCCACAGGATTTACACCAAAGCCTGTGATGACTTACTGTATAGAAGAGATAGATTCCCTGATTTAACCGTATTTTGATCATTGTAATAAGTACCAGTCACAAGGGCTTAATTGTGGCTAGTTTCCCATGAGCTTTGTTGTTCCAAAGAATTCATTGCGTAAATATTCTTTTCTCGTGGACTTTTATGAAAAATCATCCACTTTGTTCAGTCGACCCAATGCTTGATGGGGCCCAGTCTTTCCCGTGGGCTTTTACAGAAAAAGCATCCACTTTGTTTTGGTCGGCCTAGTGTGTGGGGCCTAGAAATAATGTTGATCTCAGATAGAAATCTACCAGTACGATTTACTTTGACATTACCCGAAAGCAACTATTCCATCCCTTGGACTGGAATCTTTGTGCGGACGTCGTCTCAGTCTTATCCGAAAGTATTGATTCCTTCCACTTTTAGGACAAGTCACGGATGTCCTATAGTAAGGTTTGTCCCCCCCTGATTTCCTATATAAGGAGGGTATGGCTCATTACCAAGGCATCAAAATTTAGAGTTTCATAGAGAGTCAGTCTAAGTTTTGAGTCTGAGTCGAGTATCTCTCCTGCTCTACATTTGCGGACATCACGTCTGATCTGCTTGCACCACGAGAAGAACTCAAGTCCTTAGGTGATTTGGAAGCTTGCGCATCAGTGTGCTCGGCACTGGTGAGAACCTAAAGTGGTTGAATCGTTTAGAGAGTCTATCAGTCTGTAAATGCATGTGGTCTGAATCTGAGGCAGAGTCTATCTATCGCCAGGAAGCCTTCGGTATTGCTTGTTCCTTGAGAACGGCATAAGTTCGATAAATGCGAAGATAGTCGATCTCTGTAAAGATCTATTCTATCTGTAATCTTTGCATACATTCTGCAATAAAATGAGTATACATTTCATCTGAATACATTGTCTGTGCATCAAAAAATTGTCTGCTAAGGTAGTAGTTGCCTCTGTATCTTCGTCCGAAGTTCGCAGGAAGTTTGCCAAAGGAACGAAGGGACGCCAAGGCTGTGTTAGGCGAGGAAGCCGTTGAAAAAGCCACAGAAGAGTGAAAGTTCTGAGTAGGTTCACCAGGAGTTGGTTTCAGAGTCAGAACAAAGAGACTTAGCAAGTAGCAAGCTCGTGACAGGAGCCCCTGCTAAAAATTGGTATCAGAGTCAATAACGTCTGGTTCATAAGGTCGGTATTCAAAAACTCTTACTCATATTTAGAATGGAACCTTTCCGAAAGTCTGTTTCTTTTCGAGAGATTGAAGAGAGAGAATCTGAGATTGGAGAAAACCCTTTATGGGATATGTTTGCATCAAGTTGAAGTTGAGTACTAAATTCCGCTGAACTTGAATATGAAGAACCCCAACCTTCTGCCAGGTGGGCACTGCCTGCCATAGACCCTTCACAAGTCTATAGTGATTTGTCTATGTTTCATTCAAGAGCCTCAACTAGAATAAGTATTAAAGAGTCTGTTAGTCAGATACAGGAAAATGTCGACTGTATCCAGACTATTTCTCTGTTGAATCCTAAAGAATTACAGGCCGAAGCAAAGAGGTTGAAAACAAACTATTTGCACTTAGGATGCATTAGGGTAAGAATCATTCCTTTGATCCATAAAGGATTACAAACTTTTGTGCTAGCCACTGTAAGAGATCTCACGCATAATAAGTACACAGATTCCTTAATCGGCAGAATTGTTGCACCTTTGTCTGACAGATCAGTCTACTTTGACTGTTTTCCAAATTTCTCTGTATATACTTTTGATGAAACCATAAGTGAGATCCTCCAGCTCCAAATATAGACTAATGGTTTCGATATGAAGAAAAAGAGAAATAACTTAGGTATCCAAGTCAAAGCTTGTTTCAGACATACTAATACCCTTTGGCCAGCCATTCGCCATGCACCCAGCCGTGAATCAAAGTCCAATACAGTCGTTCTCACAGATGCCAAAAACCAGAAAGTTGAGAATATGACCATCAAATGGGAACACCTGACTTTTCCAGAACACTGGGTTGTTAATAATCCTAAGCCATTAATGCCAAGAAATATTACCTCTGCAAATATCATAGAAAATCCAAACTCTGTTGTTATTTCTTTTCCTCGTAGATCCACCATTGACCGCAGAAGAATAGAAGCTGCCTGCAAATCATCTAAATATTACAGAGAACCTTGTACAGTAGATACTGCTTGTTCTACTTCGTCTTTTTGTAAACATACTTCTTTGGTTGATATAGCTCAACTTGTAAATTATTCTTCTCTGGTAGTTAATAGGTTCAAGTGTTGTACGGAACAATAAAAGTGACGAGGGTAGAGGACGAACAACCTAGGGCCAAGAATAAGTTTTGAGAGGGTCTGACTTTGCACAGGCCAACGAACAAATCAGGCCAAGAAGGACGAGGATAAAAAATTGACAACGACGTGGGTGAATGGAAACGGTAATCCGGTTCTCACTTGTCAACCTTTAGCCTTCATTTAAGCCCACAAACATTACACTAGAATGAAAAGGTCGTTGGTTGAATCTGTTGGACGGTTGTGAGATTTGCAGATCAAAACATGAAACGAAAAAATTGCATGTCGTGTTACAGGTGACACGTATGGTGTGAGCACTAGAATGATGGTTGGGAGTTTCCTTGAAAACCGTAAAAATTTTACCATGTAGAATCATGTGTGCTTTATCTAATTTTATCATTATTTCTTTTTCTTAAATCTATTTACAGACCCTGAATACTAACAAGTGGTATTATAGCATAGAGTTAATGTTTAACTTTAATAACCCAAGTCATTTCAACTCTTGAATTGTGAAGTTGGAACATCCAAAGGATCAATGCAGAAGAGGAAAGTAGAGTTGAGAAGTTATGCTTCATTAAAGAGTAGATGAAACCCTAGCCATCGTTGTTGAGATCCATTAGAGGAAAAAAAATAGAGAGTCTAACCACGAGTTTAGTTGCCTCATTCGCCAAAATATTTAGTTGGCTATCTAGTTATGGAGTTATCGCTGCAGAGAAAGACAATAGAGGTCAGAGGTCGAGTGGGGCTGCTTCAAGCCACATAGTAAGGAAAGCCATCAAATCGTGAAGCAATCTGTAGACTCGTCCACATAAAGCATATAAAACACAAGCTTGGTGGCAAAGGAAAAATCATTAAATCTTCTATAAGGAACCAAGCTATGGGAAGAAAAAGTTTAGCTAGTCTACAATTAATAGGAAGGGTTCCAAGAAGAGTATTGATATGAAACTCTAGCAAACATCATGGTTGAGTAAATCAGGTGCAATTTTTTTTTAAATCTGTGACCATATATAAAAAATTTAAACTTTAGTTTTTTGAAGTTGCACACACAATTAAACTTTCAAGAGACTAAATCAAGAAACAAGGTTTTTGGGATTCTAAGGATGAGTTTCAAATAATAATAATAACTGGGGCTTTCTAAAACTGGTATTTTTAAACTAAAAATTGAGGTCATTGAATGAAACTTTTTGAAAGGATTTATTTATCCCAATTGACATATTAAAAAAAAAAAGTCAATTTGGATGGAAAGTCTATGTATGGAGGATAATGGAAAAAGTGATGAATACTAAATTGAAAATTGAAAATTTCAATGGAAAAAAAAACTTTGAATTGTAGAAACTTAAAATGATGGATTTATCGTTACAACGAGGGTTGTAGAAGGTATTAGGGGGTAGGAGGAACATAGAACAAACCTGCAACAATGACCAATGAAGAGTGGGAGGACCTACATGCCAACACCCTCAATACAATTTGGTTATGTCTAGTTGATGTTGTCAATACATAGATACATTTTAAGTACGAATCTGACATGAGCCGAGAGGGATCAAATTTCTTCATGTGCAAACTTCTTTAGAGTGCAAAATACAATGTTATTTTTCATTGTTTAAATTGTATTTTTGAATGCTAAATAGACTATATATACGACCAAATAAACATTTTAACCATAAAAACTTATTTATATGATATCTACATTAAAAAGAATTAAATGATATATAATATATACATAATTGAGATTAAAATATTTTACATAACATGCGCATAGAGACATTTTATCTCGCAAATTAAAATGATTTTTTTATTAATGTATTTTTAAGTATATGTATATTAATCCGTATTAAAATATTTTATTGATAACCCACATTCAATTTTTTTTTTATATACAACATTAAAATATTTTATTTTAACAATATATATATATATATATATATATATATATGATGTTGATATCGACATGAATTAGTTAACACAGATCTTAAAATAGTTTATTTAAATCTCTAGTTGAAATATTTTGAAAAGTATAAGATTTAAACATCTTTTTGACAACATCTAATTACTTTACAACATATTCATTTTTTTTAATTATAGTCAATGTTATTTTTCTATTTAGAACATAGTTTTTATTTTTATTTTTTATTTTAAAGAGGGAATGACGAACGAACAGACTTACACATCCCCCTCATACTAGCATATAGAATGAGTCTCTCAGCTCAATGATTATCTTTGCAGCTATATTGATTTCGATTTTGCGGGTGATTTGGACAAAAGGAGATCTACTTCAGGTTATGTCTTTACTCTTGTAGGGGAAGCTATTAGTTGTGTTAGCATTCAAATTTGTCTCAGGCTGAGGAAGGCAAAACTCGAGGCAACATCAAACCAAGCTCAGCCTCGTAGCTAGCCCTACGAGGACAGGAGAGGGCTCTCTTCAGTCAATCTCGGCAAAAGGTAATCAAAGAGGCTCGAGATGACTGAATTGATGACTAATTTTAGGCTAGGTATGAAGTACAAGGACTATGGAATTTATTTTTTGAAGTTTTGTTGAATTCAAGGGAAAGGCAATTTTGGGCGCGGGGATGAGGCACAGCTTTTGCAGAGGTCTACTTGGGGCAAGATAGGCGATTGTTTTGATGCCTTTAAAGCGATTGAATGAATAGACCTGACAGGTGAGGAGCTAAGGAGAGCAAGGAAGTCTCAAGGATTCTCCTTAAACTGAAGAAAACATGGAAAGTTAAACAAACTTAAAGGCAGAGCATAGCAAATTTATGGATTCTACCTTAACACTTCATTTGTTTAATTGCAGAAGATGAGAGAGGGAAAATGATACACATAACAAACTTACGAGTACTGAAAGAAGCACACCATCAAGACATAAAGCCACAAGAATTCCAAACAGTGCTACAAAACCCTGGTCTTTCCTTTGCCAAAATGCTGAAGTAAAATGTACAATAGAGTCTCAAAACCTTTTCGCCAAGAGTCCAACCATGAAAATGACTAAGAAAATACATAATATAGGCAAGCTAACTCATTCCCTTGCCTCTAGGGGTCAAGCTCATCATCCTAGGAGCTGTTTCAACCAATTCTAAACATGGAGCAAGAATCTAGTTGACCAAAACAACCTACCTCTAAAAAGAAGGAAACTGATTCATCACATTAATTTCTTGGTAATTTGTGACTGACCCATCTAGAAGGAGATAAATAAGTGCCATGTTACCTCAAATACATCAAATTACATCATGTTTGGTCAAATATCATCTCAAGGAATGAAACTGGTGAAGACTAGCCGAGTTTCTGAGCTGAAAGGTGAAAACTGTGCTGAAAAAACCCTGATGCGCCGCGCGCGTGAGCCCTACGCGCCGCGTGCCTTTCCACCTGCTTTTGGGGCACTTCCCGGCATCCAAATTGAGCTCACGATAGCTCGTTGGAAAGGTCTGGATGTCTACTTTCCAACCCAAGTAGAATTTTCCAATTTGGTGTTTATTTGCCCCTCCAAAAGTTTATTCTCCCAAGACTACTTCCTGTGTGTCCAAAAAGGGGCAGTGAGGTCATTTTTTGCATTTTTTTTGACCTTTTGGGGACCCAAACCTTGATGAAATGCTTTGGCAATAGCTGAGCATGTATATTTCATCATGAAAAATCCAAAAATGCAAGCCATTTGTGATTTGGACCTCCCAATTTTATGGGTCGCGCACGGCGCGCTACGCGTTGAGCCAAAAAACCTGTTTTTTACACAAAAATTTCAAAATTGACAACATTTTCCCCAAATTTCTTGAAATTTGGACTGAAGGTGTCTCATCAAGTGCCATGCTCAGCCAAAGAAGCTTCAGCCAAGATTCGGAGCCAATCTTGCCTTTTACGCCGTTCCAGTGTCCTCCTGATGCATGTAGTTTCAGTTGTAAAGTTACTGTCTGTTCGCCTTCATGGTGTTTCAAAGTCTGTTTGGCTTTCAATGAGATGAAAATGAGAGTTTGGTGCAATTGCCAAATGTGGGAGGGACTGTGGGAAATAGGGCAATGTGGATAGTGGGGTCTTGTCAAGGGAAGGGGAAGGAAATATATATGGAAATGGGGTTTTTTGGGTTTGGGGATATTGCATGGCATTTAAGGAGTTTGATAGGGATAAGGGATTTAGGGTTTTAGGGATTGTAGTGTAGGATTAATGAGGGAATGAATGAGGGAGTGTGATAAGCAACTTTGGGAATGAGGGACATAGGGAAATGAGGAAAAAGGAAACCTTGGTGACAAACTGTTCTCAAAACCCTAAGCAAGTTTTATTGGCCAAGGAAAATTTTCAAAGTTTTGTTGCGACGGGCATGAGCCATGAACCATTCACATTTCACCATCAAACACAAAGCATTTGCAGTGGATGAGAGCCTACCTGCAAATTTGTGCGGAGAGGAGGCGAGTTCATGCGTTTCCAAGCAAATTTTGGGCTTAAACCCCAGTGTGCCGCGCGCCTCTGATGCGTCGCGCGCTTGTATTTTAACACTGTGATTTTGTGCCTGATGCACTGCGCGCATAGCCTGTACATAGCATTTTTTGCATGGGACTTTTGGAGGCCTTCCCGATGTCCAAATTGAGTGCAGGATAGCTCGTTGGAAAGGTATTTGAGTCTACTTTCCAACACAACTGAAATTTTTTAATTTGGAGTTTATTTTCCCTGTCAAAAATCAAATCTCCCAAGACTGATCAAAATGTGCCAAATGAGGCTGCCTCAAGGCAGAGTGCTGTTGCAGTCAACGTTTGAATGCCTTCCTAAACTCCAAATTGAGCTCATGATAGCTCATTGGAAAGATATTTATGTCTAGTTATCATTTGACTCATCAAGAAAGTCATTTGGCCAACCAAGCTAAGATAAAACTTGATTTTCCCAAGGTCACTTCAGAGGTGCATTCGATTCTCCTGAGGCAATGATATTTTTGACATTTCTCTAAAACCATGAAACCTGTGTAAAACGTGAAGGAGGTTTTTCTTCCTTGGCCTGTTGTGGAAAAAAACCTCTCTCATTTTTCCAAAATTCATCTTTTATTGCTCTAAAACATCTTTTGAGTGAAACTTATCCCGATGTGTGAAACAAGGAATTTTGTGGAAATGAAGCGAAATGAAGGGGATGACGGGCTTGTAAATTCTTGGGGAAATTTTGGGAAGTAGGAAGGGATGTTAGGAAGCAGGGGAAAGTGGAATCTTAGAGATGGAGTGAGGGGAAGGGGTCCAAAAGGGCAAAACACAGGCCTAGCCTAGAAAATTGCCAAGTTGTGGCAAGAAACTAGGGTTTGTGCGAAAATGAGGAATTTGGGGGATCTTAGTGATGGGAAGTGTTTAAGAAGGTACATGAAGGATAGGGGAAGGTGTATGAACATCTGGATACAAGTTTTGCTAATGATTTGACCATTCAAGAGAAATTGCCTTCAAAACCCTAGGAGAGGGAAATGAACCTTGCCTAGGCGCAACTGAAGCATGAACAAGGTGTAAAATGACCCAATGGAACCTGACTTGATGAGGAAAACCATATGAATGATGATAGACTCAGCTGAATGATGGAATAGACCGACATTTGGACAACTTTAGAAGGAGTGAAAGCAAACCCTAGACCTAATGCCTAGTGACCAAATTTACTTGAAGACTCTTTGAAATGACAAAATTTGACCTTAACACTCTGAGACCACTTTGTAAGAGCATATTTGATCACTGGAGGAAGGCTGGAAAGACTGACACTAACAACTTGGATATCAAAACTATAGGATAATGTTGTTTTTTCCACCACAGAGGCAGAGTATTTTGTTGTCTCACATGCTTGCAAAGAGGCAACTTGATTTAAGAGTCCTCCATTTGATTTTGGAAGAATTCGTAATAGCATAATTGCATTTTGCGACAGTCAAAGTGTTATATATTTGGCTACAAATCTAACATATCATTGAAAGACTAAGCATATGGATATAAAATACCATTTTGTAAGATACGTCATTGATGGAGGTGAAATAGATCTTAAAAAGGTCCACACTCAAGAAAATTATGCACATGTTTACAAAACCAATGTTATTAGAGAACTTGTAATGTTGTTTGGCTTGTCTTGGCTTATATAAGACATGATCAAAGGAATTTGTCGAGATCAAAGTATTAAGAAATTGTTGTGAAGGTGGAGACTCATAGACTATAACAACAATTTAGTTAAAAAATAATTGTATTAACAAAATTTACTTTAATGTAAAACTCCAAACTTTAAGTCACAACGCAATATACAACTTGAGTGGGCCTAATGGTTAAGAGCATGTGTTTCCTCTTAAGAGGCAATAAGTTCAAAATCAAAGGAGTTAGAGTATGTATGCCTTTGTAGACTTAGTAGTGAAATCGTTGTGCAAAGGTGGGTCCCTTATCACACAAACAAGGGGATCTCATACATCAATTTGGTGTCTGGCTTGGAATCCCTTATCCCACAAACAAGGGGATTTCATACATCAATTTGGTGTTCGACTTGACCATGACCTTAAAATTAGATAATAATAATTATTATTTTATATACCATATATATTTAAAATTTTTATTTTTAATTATCTTAACGATAAGCATCCACCACCATTAAAAATAGAGACTAATCCTCTTCAATTTTCCCCACCAAAGAAACTAAACTTATTACCCAAAATTAAAAACCTTTAAACTTTATATATTCCTGAAATCATTATCACTAAACCCCAAATAACCAAAGGATATTAGACAAACTACCATCATTGAATCACCATTATGTTCTCTAGGAGCTTTTTGACTTGTTTATAGCAAATAATTACTTAACCAGATTAGGCCGGAACTATAATATTAATTGAATAAAATGTTAATCGAATCGTAAGGGTTGTTCGTGGCTCTCGGTTGGTTTTCGAGGGAAAACCCAAGAGCCAACCACCCTAGATTCCAAACCATTAACATTGAGAACTCAGAATAGTCGGATTTAATATTGGATATCACCCATACAAAAGCCAGAACCATTAATAGAATTTCAAAAACTACATAATTAAGTTATAGCATGGAAAATTGTAAAACAGGGATAAACCCTTAACAATTCATGGCACATCAGTTCACAAAACCGTTCTCTTTCAGAATAATAAAATAAAGAAATAAAACCCTGGTCCATTGTCTTTCATGGCCTTTATGGATTAACGTTGGCCTGAGCCGTGGCATACGAGCATTCTTTTACCAGAGAAAACAAGCTAAATGTCACAAGATGGAAACCCTTCACAGATAAGCAGAATCTGAACGCATTCCCTAGTTCTTAACTTTTCCAAAAGGCTTGATATTAAAGACCAACCTAAAACCAGAGGACAACAATCAATGTAAGGAAGACCCCATATGCTCTGAATTCTTTTAGGTAAGCGGTTTCCGAGACCCTACCTGCAATGCATAGATGCCGGTTTTAGAAAACTGTAGGTAATGCGGAAAAACGAACGACTCCATTAAAAATATTTAAGGGTTCCATCCTTACTTGTGATGGAGGAGCTCCGGGTGGAAAGAAGCTGCGAGAATCTGGAAACCCTGTAACATTTGTTAAGTGGCTTATGGTAGACAAAACCAAGCTGAAACCCACTGGTAGTTTTCTTTGGGCATTACCTTTACGAAGGTGCGGATTTTCCAACCTCATACCTCCGAGGGTGTACATTCCAGTAGATCCACGAACTATCTACTTATCGAGAACCAGAGAAGTATAAGAAATTTCCTCAAACAGAAAATGAAAATGATTAAAGGGATTTACTGAAAGGAATTTTCCATGTTTTGTTACCTATGTATTCACTAGACCATGTCGAGAAATGGAGATTGGGCCAATGCCATAGTTTCGCTTCAAACCCTTGTTTGGGTTGCAGAGCCGAGCCTCAGAGTTTTGTGAAGTATCAAATGAATACCATGTATAGTGAGAGGCCAGAAAAAAGCCATGCAGATAATCTCTGAGCAGGAGAACCATTAGATCGTCGTGCCTGGATCCTACGGCGGGAAAACTGTTAGATGACTCAAGGCTCCAAATCGTTCTGTTGAATTAACGAAAGCGTTTAAGTAGTCAATAAATTTCTGAGCTACAAATGTCAACTCAAGCTTCATTCCTCACCTCCAGCATTAAAGATTACACATATTGATGATGCATACCAACGGAGAGTTATCCAAGGCAAGGTGACTTGCGGATACGAAGGACAACACCATAATGAACCCATAAACCATTGTATTGCCAAATTAATTAACAGTGATATTCCTAAGTAATTAAGCTAGTGACTTGTCAGCGGTAAGGTTAAAGGGGTATAAGGGAAAAACTTTTTTTTATGTGCTACGGTCTTACAAATGGTATCAGAGCAAAGGTTCGCACACTGAGACTTCTGGGATATATATATATATATATATATATACACACATACACACACACACACACACACACACACACACACACACACATCTATAATAAGTAACTGAGTAAGTGTGAATGTGAACATAAAGACATGAATCAACACCCAAGAAGTAGAAATGCAGAGGAGTCCCAGACCATCGAACTAGTCGAAAGAAACTTATGTAGATGCGAACCCGGACATATGGATACAGCTGGGAGAAGAATCTCGCCAAGCCAATGTTGCTCTACTCGAGACAGTCCAACAATTACATGCGGAGATGACCAACCTGAGAATGGATAACGAACAAATGAGGTGGGAACAAGAAAGAATCCTTAAAATTCTATCCGACTGACAAAATCAATAGGGACCGAATCCCAATGCAGAGGATAGGGAGAAAACTCCAACAGTCCACCATGGCGAAGATAATGCAAAGTCAGCCGAAGGGCTCAGAGAAGATGAAGAGGGACATTCGGATAATGTCTCCGATCAGTGTAAGACAAAGAGACAAAAGATGGAATTTCAAGGTGAGTTTAAAAAGATAAAACCATCACTCTTTGAGGGAGAATCTGAAGAAGTAGCTGAAGCATGGTTAATTGACATGAGAAAGTACTTTCAGATTTATGACTACACCGATAAACTTAAATCATGGCTGGTAGTTTATCAACTAATGGGTAAGGCCACCCATTGGTGGGAAGAAATCAAAACTATGAGAAAAAATGATGAGGAACAAGTTACGTGGCAGGAGTTTCAAAAGCATTTCAAGGATAAATATCTAACTGAGTGGTATTATGATGAAAAGGCAAAGGAGTTCCATGATTTAAGGTTGGGAACCTTGACCATGGATGAATATGTGAAACAGTTTACCTCCTTATTACGATATGTCCCGTATATGTAAGAAGAGAAGGCCAAGATTCAACGATTTATTAATAGTCTGCCCAACTTCATGAAGGAAAATCTAGAATTTGATTATCCTATAACAATGGATGATGCAGTGTGAAAAGCATGTATCTGTTATTAGCAAATGAAACAGAAAAATGAAGGGTACAAAGGGGAAATAGGTAGGAGAGGGAGAAATTTACCCAAAACAGACAAGCAAAGATCACTAATGGAAGGAATATACCACAAAGAACCTTCAGTAAATTTTCAAGGAACCAGCCAAAGATTCTAGCCTACACCGAGAATAGACAGTCGGAGGGAGTTAATAAACCTATCAATGACCAACAACGAAAACAACCTCTGCATTGTTGGGGATGTGGAGAATCCCATTACTACAAAAACTGCGCACACAGGGCCAGAACATAGCAACTATCAAATATGCAGGAAGCCTCCACAGTTGGAGATGCAGACAGGGGTAGGACTAGAATTAACGTTGTTTTGGACGAGCATCAAGCAGAATTCCAACCCACCATGATCAAATGTGAAGGTATGATTGTTGATTAACCTGTTTCTGTTTTGGTTGACCTGGGTGCTAGCCTAAGCTATATTAGTCCTAAAGTGGTAGAGAAATGTCAGCTACAAAGCAATAGGTTTAAGAAGCCATGGTTAGTTCAACTAGCCACAGGGACAAAAAGAAGGGTATCTGCGAAAATGTAACACTGTCTTATAACAGTTTCAAGACAATCAATCCATGTTGACCTTAATATACTTCCTTTGGGTTCATATGACGTATGAATAGGAATGGATTAGTTGGAAGGGCAATGGTCCCTAGTCGACTGTAAGGAGAAATCTGTAAGTTATCTCACAGAATCAGGATAGAGAAAGGAAATATAAGGAATCAAGAAAAATCTCAAGTTATGTCTTATTACTGCTAACCAGTTGGGAAGATGTATTATAAAGGGTTGTCAGATTTATGTTGTCCAAGTAGGATACACCAATTCCAAGAGTAAAATGACTTATTTGGAAAATATTCTGGTGATTCAAGAGTTCATTGATGTGTTTCCTGAATCCATCCATGGATTGCCACCTAAGCATGATATTGATTTCACCATTGAATTAATCCCTGGAGCAGCTCCTATTTCAAGAGCTCCTTACCGCATGAGAATCCATGAGCTAACAAAACTCAAAATGCATCTTTAGGAACTTCTGGATAAAGGATACATTCACCCCAGTGTATCCCCTTGGGGATCCCCCGTGCTATTTGTGTGAAAGAATGACGAACCTTGAGGCTATGCATTGATTATCGTCGGCTAAATAAAATGACTTAAAAAAAAAATACCCTTTACCACGTATTGACGATTTATTTGATCAAGTGTAGGGAGATAGTGTGTTCTAAAAAATTGACCTGAGCTCCGGTTACCACCAGATAAGGATAAAGGAAGCAGACATTTGCAAAACTGTGTTTCGAACTTGTTACAGCCATTACGAGTTCGTGGTATTTCCTTTTGGCCTTACCAACGCTCCAACCACTTTTATAAGTCTGATGCATAGTATTTTTCAGCTATTTTTAGATAAGTTTGTACTGATTTTTATTGATGACATACTAATTTATTCTAAGAATCAGGAGGAGCATGAAAAGCACTTGAGAATAGTATTGCAGATTTTGCAGGATAATCAGCTATACACTAAGTATAAAAAATGTGACTTTTTCAAAAGTCAAATACAGTATCTGGGTCATGTTATATCAATAGAGGTAATAATAGTGGATCCAGAAAAGATTAAAACCATTATGGAATGGACCACCCCAAAGAATGTTGCAGATATTAGATCCTTTTTGGGCATAGCTGGCTACTACTGTCGGTTCATTAAATGTTTTTCGAAAATAACTTTTCCTATGAGCTCATTGCAGAAAAAGGGGTGTACCTTCCGATGGAAAGTTGAATGCCAGTAAAGTTTTGAGTAGTTAAAACAATTACTTACTACTGCACCTGTGCTAAAAGTACCAGATCCAAAAAAGTATTTCGTGGTTTGCACGGATGCAAGGAGGGTGTTGGTAGGGTATTAACGTAGGAGGGGAAGGTTATAGCCTATGAATCACGCAAATTGAAAGAGTATGAACAATGATACTCTGCTTATGATTTTGAATTGACAACAGTGGTACATGCACTCAAAATGTGGCGACACTACCTACTAGGAAAGAAATTTCTATTATTAGCAGATCATAGCAGCCTTACTAATTTCTTTAACCAATCTAGTTTAAATGCTCGACAGGCCAGGTGGATCACATTCTTGAGTGAATTCGACTTTGACATGAAGCACCTTAAGGCGAAGGAAAATTGAATGGCCGATGCTTTAAGCAGAAAATTACATTGCATTTATGAAGTACAATTCAGTAAAGTACAATCTAACCTTCCTGATGTCTTCAGAGAAGCCTATCTCAAAGACCCATAATATGCCTTCCTTTGGCAGCAGGCATTGGAAGCTCAGGAGGAAGGGGAACAGTCTGATTATGGTATTAATCCCAACAAAATGTTAACATTCAGAAACAAAATATATATTCCTAATCAAAATTCTGTCAACAATTGTTATTGGATGAGTTTCATAGGAAGCCGCTCACCCAGGATACCAGAAACTATTTTCTACCATCAGAAAAAGTTATTTCTGGCCAAGTTTTAGGAAGGATGTTGTTGAGTATCTATCCAAATGTTTGGAGTGTCAACTGGTGAAGGTGGAACATCAGCATCCCACTGGTCTATTGCAACCATTACCCATTCCTGAGTGGAAATGGGAGATGATCACTCTAGATTTCATCACCGGTTTACCTTGTACTAAGAAACAACATGAATCAATCATGGTGGTGGTGGACAAGCTAAGAAAAACCGCTCATTTCATACCCGTAAAATCCACCTACAAAACTGTGGAAATCGCAGACATATTTATGAGGGAAATCTTCCAATTGCACGGGATACCCAAGGTGGTAATCTCTGACAGGGATGTAAAATTCACATCCACATTTTGGAAAACCCTATTCTCTGGGTTGGTTACCCAGATTCAATTTAGTACGGCTTACCATCCACAGACGGATGGCCAAACAGAGAGAGTAAATCAAGTCCTAGAGGACATGTTGAGGATGTTTGTGATGCAACAACTGCATAAATGGGAGGAGTACCTCCACCTAGTGGAGTTCACCTATAACAATGGATATCACAAATCACTGGGCATGAGCCCTTTTGAAGTATTGTATGGGAGAAAGTGCAGGGTACCCATAGATTGGAATAGTCCTATCAATAGATTAAAACTGGGTCCTGATATGTTAGCTGAAATGGAAGATACAGTTAAAAAGGTCCGTCATAATTCAAAAGCTTCCTAGGATATGCAAAAGATTTATGTAGATAAGAAAAGATCACATTAGGAATTTCAGTTGGGGGATCATGTATACCTGAAATTCAAACCCTGGAAAAGTACCTTATAGTGGAAGGGTTGTACTAAGTTAGCACCCCGGTACTATCGACCTTTTCAAATCTTGGAACGGATTGGACCAGTAGCATACAAGCTAGCACTCCCAAGCCATATCCGGGTCCACAATGTTTTCCATGTCTCTTTGTGAAAAAAATATGCGTACAACCCTCAGTATATAATTAAGTGGGAAAATATGCAGGTAATAAATGTATAGAATAGGTAACATATGAATTGTTGTTTTGAAAATTTCTAACAGCAGATTATAATTTGTGCAAGTCGAACCAGAGGGAGAATTTCTAGTAGAGCCTCTTCGTATTCTCAAACAGAGAGAAACCATCTTACATAAATGAGCCATCACCCAGGTTAAAGTGCAGTGGAAGCACTTTGGCCTGGAAGAGGCTACTTGGGAAGAGGAGGAAACTATGCAGAAAACTTATCCAGCAATACTTTCTTGAAATAACACCACAGATGGTGTTCCTAACAAGGGTGTGTTGTAGCCTCAAAATTCTACTGCCGAAACATAGGGGATAACCACCCGGTTTGGACCTTAAGACAACTCCTTTTCCGTTTAAAGTGGTGGCTTCGACTGGGGATAATGGGACCAATTTCCCAATGTGGGTTTTAAGATGAGAGTGGGTGGTTCATGAGTGTTTGCAATAGAATAATGATAATCTAAGTGACCTATTCTATAATGCAATTTCTTTAACTAACTTATTCTAATATAAACCCAGGTATTCCTATGTGGTATGCGATCTACAAAGATATCTATTTAACATGTGATAATAAAGATTGAACACAACTCCTTTGACTAAATAGTTAGTTAAAGGAATTTATAAAATATAGCGCATATATGATGAGTTATATATGAAAATCACAATTTCAAGTAGGCATCATACAAAAGTGCAATTAACACTTTAACAGAAACAATAAATCTCACATATAATTCATGAAAGTAAAGTTTTTCCACTAATTAAATGTAAATAGAATCAAGCATACACGATAATAGTACCATATGTGTGAAGTCCCACTCATTTGACAAATGACATAGACCAACTTCTTTCTTCAAATCAAATTGTCTTCCAAGAAAACAAAAGTGCATCAACAAAGGAAAGTAGTCTTATATCTAAAAGAAATGATCATGTTCCATAATTTCACCAAAGCATTCACAAAATTACAGTAGTGCATTCTTTGCAAATGTTTTTGATAAAATTCTGGACCTTTCTCTAAATGCATGAGAAGGGTATAAATACTATTCTAACCAAATGTGCAAAAATAGATTATACAAAATTTAAGGAGGTTTCAAAAAACCTTCCTCCTAACTAGGTAACTAACTCCAAAAATAAACAGAGGCTAAATAAACAGAACTAAGAGGATGACTTTCTGTCTGCCAGCTTGTCCTTTAAATCACAAATATCGTTCATCAGTTGAATTTGAGGAGGTGCCCTAAAATGTGTCCTGAGTTGTCCTGTGAAGATCACATCGGTGAGTGGTGGTAACATCCTTTGAGTCGTATGAAGGGAATAGTTGAGAGTCATAATCTGGCTATGTGGCTTAACAAGATACTGCCAATACGACTCCCAGTTGGTCGTGGTCAGTTTTGTAATTGCCTCTCTTTGACTCCCCGCCTTTTCTTGCCAGCCTTTATATAGAGCATTTAAATCAGGCATTTCTTTCGTATTTCCTTCTTTAATGAGATTGGTGGTGAACAGGATGTGATTCACTGCCTTAATGATATTCTTTGATACTCCGGCTGCCCTTGCGACTACTAGCTCGACCTGTTTTATTCTTGCATCCCAATCTATGAAGAGAATGTCTTTATGAGTTTCCTCAATCTCAGGTAGATTGGATTTCCTACCATCTTCTGTTTCCTGCCATTCGATGAACTCAGATATTCCGGTGTTTAAATCGTTAAACTCCATTCAAAGGTCATGGCCTTATATGTCAGTTGGTCGCTAGTAGTCAGATAGGGAGTAATGTGTGACATCTTCTGGCAGAAATACTCCTGTTGTTTCACCAGAAGGGAATTTAATTCCAGGGCCTCTTTAATGAACTCCTCAGTAGTGGGAACATCCTTGTATCTTTCCATGGATTGCTGCATTTCTTGGAGTTGCATATTTTTGGCTGATATATCGGCTTCATGGCTTATTTTCAGGACCTCCATGTCTTGCTGCAATTGTGCTAGTAGCGCAGCCATGTGCCTATTTGCACTTGCTTTCTTTATCTCCAGCTCTTGTTCGAGCTGCACAATTCTCTCCTCTTTCTCCCTTAGTAAAGTAGAGACCACAGTAGCCTTGTTCATAGTGGCCAATGCGTATACTCCTGTGAACTGTGATAGTCTAGTAAAGTTCTCGGCCAGATTGAAAGGAATGTCCTTCCAAACGATGTCCATTGGCTCGTTTCCAAGTGGGAATTCGTGTGTATCTACCCTTCTCCTTTTTCTTCACCTTCTAACAACAGCCTTGTGGAGAGGGCTATAGAACACATCAAGTGGAGGTATTTCCTTTACTTTCAGAACAATTTCTGATGTGGGTATAGAAGGGATAATTTCAATATGTTGGGATGTTATCGCTTGTTCCTCCATAGGTGTGGACTATTCACCAATAGACTTGGGCTATGTATCCTTATGAACATGCAAAGGAGTTTTACATTCCTCTATTTCTTGGGTATTTGAGGCTTTGGGAGTGCCTTGCAATTTCTGATTAAACTGATCCCACTCCTGCTCCAAACTACTGCCTTTGGCCTCTGAACTGATCTCTGTAGTCGGGGTGCTCATCACTTGTTTCTCAGCTGACTTCCTGTTGGACTCAACTGTGTTGTCTGCGTCTTGGGGTTTCCCTATGTCTGGTGTCTTCTCAATGTTTACCTGAGAGTCTACTTGAGAGCTAGGACCTCCACTATCAATAGTGACACTTGGTGTAGACTTATCCTTGGGCTTTAATAGATGCATTGGGATCACCCAGAGCCTCTCATCTCTGAATTCCTGAAATCTTTGAAAATCTTCAGGTTTCAGATTCACCTTTGCCCATTCGAATGCTTATTCAAAGGATACGACCAAGTGTAACAAATCCTCAAAATAATTATCTTCATGATTGTATGGCTTGAGCTTTACTCCAATAGTGACATTATATGCCACATTGTTTGGATCAAATTGCCTCTTAGTATGTGTTGATTCCTTAGTAGCATGAACAAAATTCACTAAAGCAAAAGATCTACATTTGATAGGGAATGTGGGCCATAATGACTTCTTGCTGTCTTTGAGGACTTTAGTTAGGCCCCTTCCCACAGTCTGGTAGGCAATCTCTCTTGCTAATAACTTATCAGAAACATATAAAGGAAGGACGTGTGGATCAACTGTGCTACCAAAAACCCTAATGTAGGTGAACCATTCTTCATTGAAATACTTGTCGACAGTAAGTAGGTCTGTTGCGGCTTCTTTGGAAACCCTAGGGGCTTTCTTATTGAAAATTATTTGATGTAGAGGCAACACAACAACATGAAATATCTTATAGAAGTGAGGTATCTAATGCGAATCCCATATTTGTTTATGACTAAGATGGATCAGGTAAGGATCTTGTAAGGTCCATTTCCAACCCATGGTTGGAAATGTCGTGCAAAAACAGATAGCATCCATAATATAGGCACTAAACTAGAAGGGAGGAAGGTTATCTAAAGAGGAGGCTTTATTCTATCGATATTCGGTGATGGTGGTGGCTAGGTTGTCAGATAGGATGGAAGGCTAATTCATGATATGGGAATTAACACAAGAATCAATCAGAGGAATCTATTCTATTGAAAACTTAGTATTATTGGATAGCCCATACAATCTACATAACATGGTTGCTGCATAGTTGTAGGGGTTTGGCAAAGAGGCTATAGCATACATACCCGATTTGTCATATTTGAATTTGTTGTCCAACACTCTCCAACCCTGAATTAACTTGAAGGGGTCTGGGTTCTTCTTTACGAAGTTAGCCACAAATGTGCTGTCGTAGATATCCTGCGGGTTAGGTATGTGGTACATATTCTTCAAGTCCTCTGCTCTGAACAACCCTATGAGCTCCATCCTTGAATTATTGAATTGCCTATCTTCAATGATAAGGTTTTCGATCACCCACCTGATCAAATCTGTGTATGGGAGGATTTTAGCTCTTTCTCCTATCCTATGAAGGAAAGAACAGGAAGCATCTCTGCATTCAAGTCATAAAGGCCTTATTGAGTCAGTTGTTGCTCTCGTAAAAGTGATTTTAGGATGCTTGTCCTCCATACTATTGTAAATCACTTCCCAAGATGTTGCACCTCCGCAACATCACAAACTGTATCAATGAAGATAGGAGCCATCTTTGTAAACTCGGATTCAACAATGGTATGTTTGCTTTGTTTCTGCATCACCTTTCTTAGTGACATGTCTTTTGTCACTTGCCTGAAATAGATAAGATATATCAGCACAGACGATATCAGGTAATTAAGACTGAAAGATTCTCTGAAATGACTTTAGATCGTGAGAAAGGTTTAATGAGATACTCGATTGTAACTACCCATAACCTAGAAAATGATTATCCTTCCTCGAGCCGCTAAATATTTATTAACCTGTCAACTTGTTTGTTTTGGTATTTAAAACGTAATTATTCCACACGTTTTACCGCTCTTAATCGTGCATCGCAGTCTTTAAAGGGATACAGTATAGCACTACCAGATGCATTAAGTGAAATGCAATTGCGATATCGCAATATCGCATTTCGTAAATCTCTAACAGTCATTCTAATGGCATGGTTAAGTTTATTGCGAACTATGCGAAGTGCGAAATGCGATTGCGAAATGACAAGGTGATGTTATCGCAACGAGAGACCTAATCACATATCACAATTTGCTGAAGGTGTTTTAGAATAGTCATGCGGAAAAGTGCGATTTGCGATTTTCCATGTGGATTTCATCCTTAGTTTGTTTTGCAAGGTTTTGCTAGGTATTTTATTAGAGTTAGGTATTATTATCCTAAGCCTAAAAATTTAAAAGGGTCCCCATTTATAACTCTAACCTTAGCTATTGTTCTTTATAAATGGGGGGGGGGTTGTTTTGTAGTACAACAATTGGTGATTCACATGGGAGAACCAGTTATCTCTGAGTAGTTTTCTGAAATTTCTAGAAACTTTTAAAGTAATTAGAGTTATAAGAATAATGATTACATGAGTTATAAGGTAAATAACATTTCTTTGGAATCATCATTACTTTCTCAGCTTATTTACTTAATTACTTTACACTTGTAATGATAGAAGTATCAACGTTTGCATTAGCCAATAATAAGTTTTAAAGTAATATAGTAGGTGTCTTTTGCAGATTAGTTTTTTGGTGTTTACTCATTTATCACAGATAGAGCATCTACTGCCTATAGGCGTTCATAGCCTCGACAAGGTTATCTTTTAACCAACAATGATTCATTATCCCATCTGTATGAATTTTCAAATTTCAAAATGATATTCACTTGGATTGAATCTCACTTGGACCTTGTCCCTTTTTTCCCTTTTGAATGTAATATTTTTATTTTTTGGTTTCTTAAAAGACATTGTCTAGGTGTGGTAACCTACTAATGACAATTCCATTCACTGGTTGTAACTAAACTGAACAAGCTGTCTCTTGATGAGACCCCTTGTCTTCTGATCGAGGAGATCATTAGCTATTATCTTGTTTGATATGCAGTATTAGTAATATTAGTTTAATCAATTCCCTAGGAACATGCTAAACAAGCTCATAATGAGACTTTTTATCTTTTAAGTTTATATATTTTAGAATTACACTCTGAAAAAGGAAAATTTTAATAGATGGGGTGGATCATTGGCTCTTTTGAGAGTTTTGGGTGATAATGATAGAGTTTTTAAGATATTGATCTGCAGAAAGTCCTTACTAGGTTAAAGATTCTTTTCTTGACTGATAACAAAACCTTCATATTCTATAAAGATAAGAGTTTGTTCGTAAAATAAATGTTTTAAGAAAGATCAAGTTTTTCCAAAGAAATCAAGTTTACTTTAGTACTCAAATGTCCTAATTATTCCTTTTAACTCTTACTTTCTTATAAAAGCGAAAAACAGAAATGTTATCAAAGATTTTATTTTGAAAAGCCAAAAATAAATACTAGTTAACCATTATTTTCCTAAAAAGCAATATGTTACAAAATTGGAAGAGGTTATCTCCTAGGAAAAGTATTTTTTCAAAATTTTCCCATTAACGGGCAAAGAATCCTTCTTACCTGACAAGTCTTGTAAAAGAAACGTTGATTGTCCAATTTTTTCAATGATTTGAAAAGGGCCAAGCCATAGTCTTTGGAATTTGGTATGTCTACCTTTTTCCTCATGTGCTTTGTCCCATTTCAAAACCAAGTCACCTACTTCAAGAGTTTTTTGACTGGCAGAAGTTGTGTCAAAAGAAGCTTTGACTAATTGTTGATGATGGAAGTGGGTTGCTTTAGCTTTTTCTCTTTGAGCTTGAGAATTTGAAATTGTCTAGCTTGGAGAGAAGATGAAGGGTTTTCATTGATGAATTTTCTAGGGAAAGAGATGGGATTGCTACGTTTGTGGGAAGAATAGCTTCTTTTCCATAAACTAAAGCAAAAGGAGAAGAACCAATAGAGGATTTCTGAGTAATCATGTCTACCCATAGAGAAAATGTTAATGCTTTGTGCCAATTGCTATGATTTTGATCAATAGTCCTTTTGATAATTCCGATGTGGTTCTTGTTTGTTGATTCTGATAATCCATTACCTTGAGGATAATAATTAGATGAATATTTCAACTTGAAACCTTGCTTAAGAGCAAATTCTACCATTATATTTCTAGAAAAGTAAGATGCATTGTCAAACATTAAAGTTGAGGGTAAGCCAAACCTGGTAATTATGTACTGATCAATGAAGTCTGTGATGTTTTCTATATTAGCTATCTTTAATGGGACAACTTCTACCCACTTAGTAAAGTAATCAATAGCTGTAAGGATGTACCTATGTTGCTTGGAAGAGTTAGGAACAATCTCACCAATTATGTCTAATCCCCATTGTTCGAATGGTTGTTGGATGTTAACTGGTTGTAAAGGGAATGCTGGCTTTATTTCTATTTCGGTTGTAGTTTGACAAGATTTGCACTTCCTTTCATATTCATGTGCATTTTTAAATACCGTTGGCTAATAATATCCTGCATGTAGGATTTTGTGAGTAGTGGTATTTCCTCCAAAATGTCCTCCAGCTGGTCCATCATGTAATTCTTGCATGACCTTTTCGGCTTTAGGTTTCTCTAGGCATCTTAGCAATACTGAATCATAATTCTTTCTAAACAATACATCATTGACTAGCTCATACTGATTTGATTTCAATCTTAAAGCTCGTTTTGTTTTATAATTAAGATGCATAGGAGCATATCCGTTTTTTAGATAAAATTTCAAATCAACATATTGTGATTGTGTATCATTGAGGCTTACCTCTGATATTTGCACTTCATTACCTTGATCTTCTTCTAGTGGTAACTAGGAAGCTCCTGTTAACATCCTGCAAAAACCTTGGCCCCTGACAATTTTAGCTGGTCGGATTTCTACATCATATTCTTGGAGTGCAGTTACCCAATTAGCTCTTTTCTCCCCTACTTCTCTTTGGATCAATAGTTGTCTTACTGCAGGGTAGGGTACAACTATCTTTGTATGGGTTTTAAGAAGAAAAGTTATGAAGTGTTTCAAAGTTTTAAAAACAGAAAATGCTTGTTTCTCGACAGTTAAATAATTTAATTTGGCGCCTTGCAAGTTAGAACTAAAAAAGGGGATGGATGCCTCGATATTTTCATCGTTCAGCTGTGTCAAAGCTGTTGCATATGATGTATCAAATGAAAAATTATATAATACAAAAAGTTTGATAAAATTAGGGGTTGTCAATGAGGCAGAATTAATAATGGCTTTTTTAATCAACTCAAATGACTGTCTTTCATCCTTGTTCCATCTAAAAACTACATTTTTTCTTATAATTTCTTGAAGGGGTAAGACAATTTGTGAAAAATCTGGGACAAATCTTTTTACAAAATTTATTTGGCCTAGGAATGATTGCATGTTTTTTTTGTGTGGGAGGGGAATCATTTCAATCTCTTGGACTCTATCAGGATAAATGTAAATTCCTTTCTTGGATACTATAAACCCATGGATTTTGCCTTTTGGTAAAGCAAAATAAGATTTTTTGGGATTTAAGAAAATGCCATACTTCTTGCATTTTTCGAAAATGTGCTTCAGGTCACTCAAATGATTGTTCCTATCCTTAGAATAGACTATGATATCATCCAAGTAAATAACAACTGATTTATTGATTAGACCTCTAAAGGAAATGTCCATAGCACATTGAAATGTGGCACCAACATTAATGAGTCTAAAAGGCATCTTCTGATAGGCATATGTTCCCCACTTGGTCCTGAATGTTGTCTTTAATCTGTCATCTGGGTGCACAAGAATTTGATTATATCCTGAGAATCCATCTAGAAAAGACATTAATTCAGAACCCGCAACTGATTGCAATATCTGTTCCATAGTAGGCAAGGGAAAATTATCTTTTTGACAAGCTTGATTTAGGTTTCTAAAATCAATACAAATCCTAATATCACTGTTCTTTTTTCTTACGGGTACCATATTTGATACCCACTTAGAATGTCTAACAGGGAAGATTATTTTGGCCTTCAGAAGCTTGTTCAATTCAGATTTGATTTGACTCTCAAGGTTTGGGTGAATTTTGCGAAGCTTTTGTTGAACTGGCTTTTCATTCGAAGTCATAGGTATGGTATGTTGAATTATAGAGGTATCATAGGTCTTGAGATCTACATAATCCCAAGCAAAGATGCCTTTATATGCTTTCAATAGCCTAATGAATGATATTCTTTCTTCAGATGATAGGCCAAGACCTAGGTTGACATTTTGAGGTTTTTCATTTGACCCTAGGTTTACTACTTCAAATCTCATAGTAGAACTTTGAGTTTTGGAGTTAGTAATTCTCTTGAACCTATCCTTTAAATCATAGAGATCTTCCATCTTAACCACAAACTTTGGGATTGGGTTTTGATCATGATTATGTTTGATTTCTAGATCATGCTCATGTTCATCTATGATATGTTCTTCATATGATCCCTCTGATGTAAGGAAATTAACTATATCCGCATCGTTGTTGAATACTCTCCAATTTGTTACATTGTCGAGAATAGATGGCCTAAATATTAACTCTATTGAAAATATGTCTGGACTAAAGTCTTCTGAGGGTATAAGCCTGGATGCCACATTAGCAAGTAAGTCAGCACTTGCGTTTTGTAGTCTAGGGACTGAAGATATGTTGAAAGCAGAAAAATGAGAAGTCAATTTCTGAGCTAAAGATTGATAGTGTTTAAGGTGCCCAGAGACACAATGGATTGTATTTCTCACATGTTTCACAATTATTTCAGAATCACCATAGACTTGCAGGTATTTTACATTAAGACCGATGGATTTATACAGTCCTTGGATCAGTGCTTCATATTCAACGATATTATTAGTGCACTGGAATTCAAGTTTGCAGGCCAGCATGGTTTTCTCTCCTTGCAGATTGATCAAAATGCATCCTGCACCTGCACCGTCTTCTGATTTAGAACCGTCAAAATAGAGAGTCCAGAATAGAGAGTTATTAGAAACTTTATCTACTAAATTTAGACATTTGGAAGCATCTGTTTGTGAAAATTTTTCGATTTGAGAAACTACAACGTTATCTAAAAAGGGAGACCTCTAAGCATTAAAGGATCCTAAAGAGGACTCGGCTGAGTAATTTCCAATGATATTATTAGTGAAGGCAACAAGTTTGTTGCTTCCCTTGAGGTCGGTGACTGTATATTTCATGAATTTATCTCGGTCTACCTTGATTTGGTTTGGTTTACGGTTGTGTGGCAACCACATGTGAGACCAATCAGTTGCGAAATAACCGTGCAACTTTTCAGACCAATCCCTACTGAGAAATAAACCATAAAATTCAAGGATATCGGCCACTAAAATATAAATTATTTGTGAACATTTTGGATTAGAGGAAATCCTAATTGAAACTGATGCTATTTCTCCAAGCACCTCTACTTTTGTCCTATCTAACTGAACTATGTGCACTGCAGATTTTTGAGGTGTAATGTTCAATTTGGTACACACAGCTCTTGGCATTATATTTGAGGAGGCTCCTAAATCAACAAGGCAATTATGGACATTCCTGTTGAAAATTCCGTAGGTGAGCAGAAATGGAGGAACATGAGAAATAGACCTATCGCCAATCAGAACTAGATTTGAAGGATCTACTTTGTTTGAGGATGAGGAAGGTTTTCCCATATCGTAGGTAGCTTGAGTAACTACAATAGATGACAAGGGAGATACTAGAACTACTTTCAATTCTCTTAATAGAATTTTCTGTTGTTGCTTGAGTTTAGTGAGCTCATGCAATGAGATGTTAGCTCTAATCTTTTTCATGTCTTCCACTATATTGTATTCGACTGTATCTAAGATTACCAATTTTTTGGGGGCATTTGGGGAATTTGGAGCGATAGGATTGGTTTGGCTAGTCTTATATTTCTTAGCTATTGTTTTCTCCTTTGCAGGAGTAGCAAATTTTTTCTTTTGATTTGTGATAGACATGTCAAGAGAGTTTTTACTTCTTGTAGTCACTGGCATTGCTTGTGCCTCTTCTTCAGTTGGGAGGATGAAATCCCACATCCCGTTTAGTTCAATTTCTTCTTCCGTTTCAACTTCCTCTTCATTTGGTGAATCTTCTTCTACTTCTTGGTCAGACTCAACATTTGAAATGGTGTTTGGGGGTTGTGATGTAGAAGAAGGGTTCTTTTTGAATGATCGAAAAGGTTTCTTGGGAGTAGAGGATTCTGCGACCTGTTTTTTAATTTCGACCATTTCGTTAGACATTGTTTTTAACACTTTCTGAAGGCCTTCAAGATCGAAAGGGTCTTTTGAAGCTTTCTTCTTAGAGTCATCCTTAAATGTTACTTTCTTGGACTTCCTTTCGTCTGTTTGTGATCTCTTTTCCAAAGCTATGATTCTTCTTTCTATAGACAGGGCTTCTTTCATGTTTTCTACAAGGGTAGCCTTATTGGCTCTATCTACAAAAATTGCAATATTAGAAGGAAGAGATGATATATACCATTCTATTTGTACATCTACAACAGGTTTAGAGGCAACTGGGATTTTATTTAACGATTTGTTAAATATGGAGTTGAATTCTTTGAACTTTTCATTTGTATTATCTTTCAAATTAGAAAGATCATTGATTAAGGATGCTATGGTCCTATCATCAGCAAAATTTGCAAGAAATACTTCTTGAAAAGTATCCCAGTCTCTAATTGAACCGCTGGGAGGGAAAAATACCAAGACCCAGTAGATCCTTGGAAAGTATAAGGAAACAGTCTAATTACAACATCTTCATGTGCAACCCCATTGAGATTCATGGCTAACATAAAATTATTTAGATGTTCTTTGGTCGAGAGAGCATTGTCAGGATTATACTTAGGCAGCCATTTTTCTAGGTTTGCTGGGAGTGCATTTGGATTTGCAACTAGGATAGCACCAGGATTTGTCCAAGGTTGATTGGCCATAACTTGAGTTGGGAACTGAGAAGATGGGAAGGTCGGTCCAGAAGTAGGTATAGATGGTGAAGAACTTACTACTGGATTAGTACTATTAATTGTAGTACTAATTGGAGAAGTGGATATTTGAGAAGTCGTGGATTGAGTAGAAGTGGATGGGGAAGTAAATGGATGGAAAGGTGATGTGATCTTGCTTGTATCTGATTCAGATGTTGATGAAGTGACTCTCCTACATCATGGAGGAATGGGGAACTTGAAAGGCATAACCCCAAGTCTTTCACTTTGCAGTCTAGTCAATACACCAGTTTGTTGTAATAAGGAGATAGCACTTTCTTCAGACACTTCGGGTCTCTTTCGTTTCTCGGCAGAAATGGATATCTGTTCCAATTTCTGTATCAAATAATGAACTTCGGGAGACTTAGGAGTGTAATCTAGAGAGGGTGGTTGCCTTACTACTTCAGTAGACGAAGGAGATCTTTCTACAACTTTAGACTTCTGATTAGGAGATTCTAAATGAGTTTCAGAAGGTGTAGAAATGGTGGAGGGGTTTTGACTCTTATGAATGCTTTTCGAATGATCTTTAGGTTTATATGCCATTCACAGTTGAATGCCCTCCTTCTAGCGCCAAAATGTTGTGGCCTCAAAATTCTGCTGCTGAAACATGGGGGATAACCACCCGATCTGGACCTTAAGACAACTCCTTTTCCATTTAAAGTGGTGGCTCTGACTGGGGATAATGGGACCAGTTTCCCAGTGTGGGTTTTAAGATGAGAGTGGGTGGTTCATGAGTGTTTGCAATAGAATAATGATAATCTAAGTGACCTATTCTATAATGCAATTTCTCTAACTAACTTATTCTAATATAAACCCGGGTATTCATGTGTGGTATGCGATCTACAAAGATATCTGTTTAACATGCGATAATAAAGACTGAACACAACTAAACAGAGATTATAACGTAAAATATAATTCCATTGACTAAATAGTTAATCAAAGGAATTTATCAAATATATCGCATATATATTGAGTTATATATGAAAATCACAATTTCAGCTAGGCATCATACAAAAGTGCAATTAACGCTTTAATAGAAACAATAAATCTCACATATAATTCATGAAAGTAAAGTTTTTCCACTAATAAAATGGAAATCGAATCAAGCATACACAATAATAGTACCATATGTGTGAAGTCCTGCTCATTTGACAAATGACATCGACCAACTTCTTTCTTCAAATCAAATTGTCTCCCAAGAATACAAAAGTGCATCAACAAAGGAAAGTAGTATGATATCTAAAAGAAACAATCATGTTCCATAATTTCACCAAAGCATTCACAAACTTACAATAGTGCATTCTTTGCAAATGTTTTTGATAAAATTTTGGGCCTTTCTCTAAATGCATGAGAAGGGTATGAATACTATTCTAACTAAATGTGAAAAAATAGATTATACAAAATTTGAGGAGGTTTCAAACAACCTTCCTCCTAACTAGGTAACTAACTCCAAAAATAAATAGAGGCTAAATAAACAAAACTAAGTGGATGACTTGTTGATGAGCCCCAAATTTGGTAACTTGTTGGGCTCATTTGGCCTAATTATCCTTGTTCAATCCTTCATTTTTCATCGCTTATGCATTATTTTTCGGTATGTTTATGTCATTTGTACGAATAAGGGTAGTCACTCTTCCCAGGTGGCTAACACGTGCTCATTTCAGGTTTTTTGACACATGTTGGAGCAAAACCGAGCAATCATGGGCTAGAAGACAGCCAAGCTTGGGGTGAGGATTCGTAGGGGGGTTGTCTATGGCATTAAATAGCCTTCCTTGGGATCTTCACCCCCAACTCCGAGCTCCAAAGGCCACCAAAACCAGATCTAGAAGGCAGCCAAGCAGATTTTGGACGGAGCTGTCTACTCAAAGTTTGGGCAGCCAAGTCCCATAGATTTAGGAGGCCAGCTAGGGCCCTCGTGGTGTATAAATGTTAAGGCCTCAGCCTTCGTGAGGGACTTTTTGGAAACCATTGCATATTTTGCACTATAGTGCTGTTAGCTCTACTTTGTTCTCTTGTAGCCATTTTGGGCATAACTCTTGACTTATGACTATTTTTTGATAATGAGAAGCAGTCCGATTTTATATCAACTCTGAGTTTTCTATAGGAGCCATAGCTCTCAGGGTTGGGCCCGACCTGAGAGCCTAGGGCTTCCTTTTGGTACTGTTACCTTTCCTTTATGCATCGTTGTTCTCCTTTTATGCATTTGAAACGTATTTCTGTTGGGCAGATTTAGTTGTGTTGGTTAAATAGGTCACTGTTTATGAATAGAATTGCTTCAGATGTTTAACATGGATTGGTAGGCTAATAACAGGAAGAAGCTCCAAAAAAGGGTCAAAAACACTCTCTGTTTCACCTCATCCTTATTGGATCAGGGGCTGGAACTGAAGAAACAGTGCTGCCCCAACAAAAACACTAGTTTGCTTGACCATCCAATCCTTAGTGTACTGTTTTCATTTGCAGAAGTTAGTTATGGGTTCAGATCTCTGAAATGTTTCTTTCCAAATAAAGCTGTTGTTCATTCGTTTTATTGACAGTTAGATTAGATTAGCTAAGACTTTGATTATTTGTAAGACGTTGTTGATTCGGTTAAAGGTACATTGTGCAGGGCATCTCTGCCACTCTCTCATCTGCCTAAGCTTCATCAAAGCCAGCTGCTCCATCTCCTAGCTAGGTTCCTCGTCTCACATCTGTCCTCTTGCACACGTAACCCTACCTATTTGTGCAATCATTGTTTCAGCCTTCTTTGAGCCAATTTAGCCATCTACACCTTCTAACCACTCCATCCACCAGTCCCTGGGCGACTTTAGACCCCTATCCTACCTCCATATCCATTCATGCATCTTCCCTCACTCACCCATCCTCCAAGATCCAATTTTTAAACATCCTGTAGAAATTTCTGAACATCCTGTAGAAATTCCTGAACATCCTGTAGAACCCCTGCAGACTTCCTGTAGAAGCTTACAAATGAGGTTTCTTGATAGCCAAACTTTGTGAAACTCTCTGGAAGGGTGTTAAGGACTCCTTAGACCCTCTCTGAAACTTCCTGACCTCTTCCAAGCATTTCTCCTCCTTGATCCACCCCTGCACAGTCAAAGAACAGTGAAAGCATATGCATGATGAAACTGACGACTTAAACAAAAATACAAAAAGATGTTTTCTTCAGATAGAGGTAGTCTAGACACATGTATTTTACCTTCATAGAAGTAATGGCATCTCTTTCAGTAGTTTGCATTCTCTCCTTTGCATCAGTAGGACTAGCTGGTAGAATTAGGGTTTGCTAGGGTTTGCGTTTTCCTTCAGTTTTTCAATCTCTTTTCGCAAATAGATTAGCTCCCTTCGAGTTAGCTTTCATCCATCAATTAAAAAGCTTCTTCTAAAGAGCTCATAGAAGTTGGCTTAAGTCCCTAGCGGACGTGTGCCAGCTGACCAAGTGACAGCTGCGGCAAGAGCTAGTACTTGTGCATACAGCATCATCGCTTCCAAGTTTGTTATGAACTACCGGGTTGATAAAAGTAAAGAAGGGAGTCCCAGGAGTTGCAGCATTATTGCTGCAATACTAGAGCCCACCATCTTTTTGGCGCCGTTGCTAGGGAAGCGTCAGAGTATTTGTGATTGCTACTTTTCTTCTATTTTCCTGCTCTCGCCTTCTGCTAAATAGTTTATTTCATTTCCATTCTGCAATTTCATTTCTGCAAAAGTAAAGTAGACACTTCTTGCTTTCATAGATTAGACTTTCAATTCTGCAAGCGTAACATAGAATTTCAATTCTGCAAGCATAAAATAGAATTTCAATTCTGCAAGCGTAAAATAGAATTTCAATTTTGCAAGTGTAGTCTAGTATCTCTTTCTCGCAATTTGATTTCAGCAGAGTAGATTAGTCCTTTCCTGCTTTCATTTCAATTCCGCATTTTCATTCCCGCAAGATAGATTCTAGTTAGTTGCAATCCCATCTGTTTCAGCTTTGCAGGTACAAGCAAAGAAAAAGCAAAAACAACCAAAAATCCTTTCATGCCTCGTAGGAACAGAGATAATACCGGAAAATTCCTACCCAACACCCCCACCACTTCACTGAGTCACCCTTCTCTCTTCTTTAGTGGCAGTGATCCAGAAGAACCTATAGGTGAACCTTCTGAGATATACGAAGATCCTATAACAGAAGAAGAGCAAGAAAACATTCCTCTTGAAACCATGGCTGACAACAAAAATGGTGGAAACGATGACGAGAGAATAGAAGGTACCTTCCCCATCCGAGAGACTAACGGGGACATGAAAATGAAGAACATAAGTCCCTCGGCCTTACCTCATTTCCATGGATTGACAACTGAAGACCCTGATACCTTCCTGTTTGAGTTTGATGTCCTTTGTCGAACCTATGATTATACAAAAGATGAGCAAAAATTGAAATTCTTTCCCTCTACCCTCAAGGATGCAGCATTACACTGGTTCATGGGGTTACCTGGAAATAGTATCACCACTTGGGCTCAGATGCAGCAAGCTTTCAATACCAAATACCAGGACTACTGTAGGTCCAAGGAAACCAAGGGAGAAATCTTTCGGATGACCATGGGAAGCGATGAGTCTTTAGAAGATTACGAGGAAAGGTTCCAACTTAGCTATAAACGGGTCAGTTGCACACTTGACCCTGAATCCCTAATGCTGGTTCTACTCCGAAGAGTCCTTGAAGACCTTCTAGATACCCTTCACATGCTAGCTAGGGGTGACATCTACCAACTGCCTTATGAGGACATAAAGACTGTGTTTAGAAACCACTCTAGGGCAGCCCGGAAAAGAGGTAGGGGAAACCCACTTTTAGCTAGTACCACCTTCTCCAAGCATGAGTTTGCTAACCAAATGGAAGACCTCAAGAGTGAGATGAGACAGACTATTGCCATGCAACTTGATACCTTCCAAATTCAGCAAAAGAAAGAGGAAGCTGAGAGGGCTTTGGCCATCTTCTGTCCCAAGTGTACGAGGAAGCACCTAAAGAATGAGTGTCCATTGCACTCAGTAGAGGTATGTTTCGTTTGTGAGGAGGACCACCCCACAAACCAATGCCCAACCTTACCAGGATTTAAAGCCATATACCAAGTGACTGAGGCACCCATTGAACCTCTCTACTTCCTCAACCAAAGGAGGCCGCATGGACCTAGACCTTACCAGCAGGGGATGCAAGGGACATCCCAAGCTTATTATAACCCCAACCAGTCTGCTCATATGCCTTCATGGGGTCCCCCTGCTCATCCTGCCTGGTCTGCACCTCCTCCGTGGTCTTATCCCCCTCAATACCATGCTCAACCCACTGCTCATTCATTTCACTCACATGTCCAGCCACAGCCTCAGTGGAATGCACCTCAACCGAGGTGGAGGCCCCAGTACAACACTCCTCCCACCATTTTTCCTCCACCACCGGCTCAACCGCAACCATTACCTCCTGCTCCTCCAAGACAACCACAAATGCCTGCTCAACCGAACCTGAACCCCAACAACCGACAGGCCCAACAGGTATATACTGGGGAGAAAACATGTACTACCTATGCTGTGGAGATCCAGGAGATCAACCTGCGATCCGGGAAGACTCTTCCAGATCGCCAACCTCCTCCCCCAGAGGATGAGGAAGACAAACAGGAAAGTGAACCCAAAGCCATTCCACCCTTTCCTGGGAGACTAATAGTAACCACACAACCAAACTCGGAGGAGACTAAACTTCTAGGGGAACTGAAACAGTTGTGTGTGAAAATACCACTTCACCAGGCCATCAAAGATGTATCGATATACAACAAATTGGTTAAGGAAAAGTGTTTCAGGCACCTAGGCAGGCGAAAGAGAGATGCCTCAACCATCAATGTCATAGGACAACTGTCCAATCTTATGTTGGGGCAAGTAATATGTCCAAAGTATTTGGATCCTGGGAGTCCTGTAGTTGATGTCCACATCAATGGCACCGTTATCCCCCATACCTTGATTGATCTAGGGGCTGCCATTAATGTGATTACCAGGGACACCATGCTTAAACTCAACCTTCAGAGTTCCTTAAGGAAGACCTCGACAGTCCTGCAGTTGGCAGATCGCTCCACCGTGACTCTCGAAGGGATTGTGGAGGATGTCTCGGTCTCTGTTGACTCTTGGGAGTATCTTGCGGACTTCTTGGTCCTTCAGCCCAAGGCAAAGCTTACTGGATACCCCCTCATTTTGGGAAGGCCTTGGTTAGCCACTGCGGATGCTTACATAAGCTGCCGAGCAGGAAACATGACCATCAAAAATGGTCCTATGTCCAAGCAGCTAGTCCTATACCTTCCTGCCCAACCTCTGTTAGAGCATGACTTACCACTTTGGTTGGAAGAAGGAGACGAGGATGAGGTCTACTCTGCACCCTTGTGCACGATAGAAACCACTAGGGGAGGTCCTCAAACCGAGGATGATTTGATTGAGACGTTGATTCAAAATCCACCTCCCAGTGCTCTCTCCTTAGAAGAATTAGTGGAAGATACCTAAGCCAGCACCTTAGTTGACCTCTGTGTGACTGATCCAACCTCTCCCAGAGTTAAGAATGTGGAGTTTGGTCCCAAAAGAACTCTAAAGATCAGCTCCTCCCTATCTCCTTCCCAGGAGAAGGAGTTGTGTAGCTTACTAAACAATCAATTAGATGCTTTCGCTTGGAGCTATAAGGAGATGAAAGGAGTCCATCCTTCGGTTTGTACCCATCACATATACGTCAAAGATGATTGTAAACCAGTCAGGCAGCCCCATAGGAGAATGAATCCAGCCCTTAAAGACATTGTCAAAGAAGAGTTGCAAAAATTATTGGATGCAGGATTCATCTACCCTATCTCTGATAGCGAGTGGGTTTCACCTCTAGTGCTTGTGCCCAAGAAGAACGGGAAGTGGAGAATCTGTATAGATTACCGAGAACTTAACAAAGCCACCAAGAAAGACCATTTCTCTTTGCCTTTCATAGATCAAGTGTTGGATGGACTGGCAGGAAAGAAGCTTTTCTCTTTCCTAGATGGGTTCAGCGGGTATAATCAGATCCAAATCAGCCCGGAGGACCGGGATAAGACCACCTTCACTTGTCCATGGGGTACCTTTGCCTACCGAGTCCTTCCCTTTGGGCTATGCAATGCCCCTTCCACTTTCCAGAGAGCTGTATTGAGCATCTTTGCTGAGTTGGTTCATGATTCGGTGGAAATCTATATGGACGACTTTACTCCTTATGGGTCCAACTTCCAAGAAGCATTGACTAATCTGGGAAAAGTTTTAAGCAAATGCATCGAGATGAACCTGTCCCTCAGCCCTGAAAAATGTGAATTCCTGATGACCGAAGGGACTGTGTTATCTCATACCATTTCTCGCCAAGGATTACAGGTGGATCTTAACAAAATTGCTCTCATAAAAAAGGTTCCACCTCCTCAGAAGGTAAGAGATGTTCGGAGTTTCTTAGGCTTAGCGGGATATTATAGAAGATTCATTAAAGACTTCAGTAAGCTAGCCTCGCCATTGTTTGGCCTCTTAGCAAAAGATGTTGAGTTTAAATGGACTGACGACTGTCAGAGGGCTCTGAATGAATTAAAGGATAAGTTGGTGTCCGCCCCGATCTTAAGAGGTCCAAATTGGGCCCTACCTTCCCACATCCACACTGATGCCTCGAACAAAGCCATAGGGGCAGCCTTAGGACAAGTCGAGGAAAAACTTCCATATGCCATATACTTTGTCAGCAAAAAATTATCCAAGGTAGAATTGAATTATACTGTAATTGAGAAGGAGTTCCTGGCCGTGGTCCATTCCCTGAACAAGTTCTGACACTACATCACTGGCTATCAAACATGTGTACATACTGATCATGCTGCAATTAGATATTTAATGAATAAACCTAATGTGAATGCTCGTATTATTAGATGGTTACTTTTGTTGCAATAGTTTGATTTGACCATCGTTGACAAACCAGGTAAAGAAAATGTTGTTGCTGACTTCTTGTCTAGATTGGATTTACCTGCAGGTGAAGAAGGAATAGTGGATGACCAAATGCCAGATGAACATCTGTTTGCTATCTCAGTACTCTCTCCCTGGTTTGCTGATATAGCAAACTACCTGGTCTCAGCACAGTTCCCTCCGCATCTATCCTCAAAGGAGAAGAGCAGAATCGTGAGGAAGAGTGCCTCATTCACTTGGATCGGGGGCAACCTGTTCAAACTTGGCCCCGATCAGATCTTAAGGCGTTGTGTAAGGGAGGAGGAAGTCTTTGACATCCTCATAACCTGTCACGATGGGCCGTGTGGAGGACATTCTACAGGCAGGCTACTATTGGCCCACTCTTCATCAAGATGTCAGAAGATATATCAGCCAATGTGACCGATGCCAAAGGATGGGGAAACCGACTCCAAGGGACGAAATGCCTCTCCAACCTCAAGTGACTCTTGAGCCATTTGAGAAGTGGGGTATGGATTTTGTGGGTCCTATCAACCATCCTTCAAGGCAAAGGTCTTACATCATTGTGTGCACAGACTATCTGACAAAGTGGGTGGAAACCAAGGCAATCAAAGCAGCAACAGAAGAAAAGGTGGCAGAATTTTTAAGAGAAAACATCTTCTACAAATTTGGCTACCCAAGAGAGTTAGTCACCTGTCAAGGAAGCCAGTTCACCTCCAACTTACTTGAAGACTTGCTCGCTCATCACAATATCAAGCATCGGACTTCCACCCCATATCATCCTCAAGCAAATGGGCAGGTGGAAGTCACCAATAGAGCATTAGAAGGGATTTTGACTAAGGTGGTGAGCAGCAGAAGAAAGGATTGGGCAGATCACCTGGTTGAGGCCACTTGGGCCTACAACACCACTTGGAAGACCACAACCAGTTTCACACCTTATGAGCTGGTCTATGGGAAGAGAGCTTTGCTGTGAATCAAGTTTGAGTACAACACATTGAGGATGGCAGCTCAGCTGGACCTAGATCTCAGCCATGCTCAACAAGAAAGGTTATTGCAGCTGAATGGGTTAGATGAACACCAAATGTAGGCCCTCCTCCACTCAGAAGTGGTTCAGCTTCAGAGGAAGATATGGCATGACCGGCACCTCAATGACAAACAATTCTAGCCAGGAGATTGGGCGCTGCTGTATGATTCCAGACATAAGGATTTCAAGGGGAAGCTGAGGACAAGATGGTTAGGACCGTATGTAGTGGAGAAGTGTAATGACAATGGTTCTATCCTCATCCAAACCATTGATGAAGAAGCCCCCCCCATGCTCGTCAATGGGCATCGACTAAAGATCTACAGGAAACCTCTTTCAAGGCAAGAGTTCATCAAAACTGTGGAAAAATCAATGCTGGTCATAGAGAAGGGTTCTACCTCTATTTTGAGCACACCCTGAGCATCTTTATACATATATAAAAAAAAAAAAGGAAAAGAAAAATGCAATAAAAAAGATCCTTGGGTGAAAACCTTTCTGAGGCGCCCAAGGCAGATGGTAGGGGTGAAAACCTCATTGAGGCGCCCCTGCTGTCTCTCTGAAAAAGAATTGGAATAAAAAGATCCTTCAGTGAAAACCTCTCTGAGGTGCCCAAGGCAGATCGTAGGGGTGAAAACCTCATTGAGGCACCCCTGTTGTCTCTTAAAAAAAAAAAAAACAAAAAGAAAGGAAAAGAAAAAGAAGAAAGAAGAAACAGGAAAAAAAAAAAAAAAACAAGTTCAATCTCTGGAAATTGTTGCAGGTTGCAAGAACACAATGCAAAAAGGAGGCCTCTCAACTCAAGGAAAAGGGTCCCTACCAAGCTACCAGGCAACCTCACATACACCCCCTCCATGGACACTCATTTTTTCCAAGGTTTGGACGCAATCTGGTCATGGTTTAGCCTTCTACAGGAAGCTACAGGACTTTCTACAGGAAGTTCTGTATTTCTACAGGAAACATCCTGTAGAGCCTTTGGGCGGGCCAGGACCAATTATGAAGAAGAATTTGAAGCTTGAAGCCCGTTGAGGAGGCATGCAACCTCTCTTTTCTTCCATCCTCCACTTGTTTCACCTCCTTTCACCACCTTTGCTGCCATATGGTCGAATATACCTGCACAGTCATACCAGAACTTTGTTTTCTAAGATAAAAAAAAATTGTTTTTAAGGAGGAAATAAAGCATGCAGAGGCTCGCACGCTTTACCTGTCAAGGCAATCTCAGGACCCTACACCTATGAACGCGACTCAATGATCTCGGCATGCACCCCAGGAGGAGAAACAGCTACAGGATGTCCTACAGGAATCCTGTAGCAGTTGATCCGGCTGGAGCACATACCATGGAGACACCAGCAGCTCATGAAGCCGGTGCATGCAGCATACACCACCAGGAAATCAGGTCTCAAGGTCTCGTAGCCAGCAGCAGCCAATGAAGAGGAGCTCCAGCACCCGTACACGAAGCAGCAGCAAGCAGATCCAACATTCCTCGTCCTGAAGCCTGAAAAAACCCACGTCCACGGCCGCACAGGTAAGTGCCTATCCTTATTTCGTCAAATTACATAAGCTATACTCTAAATGTGCATGACTGTGAGAATGAATGGATTGAACAAGTCGGGTAGCCATTCAACTGGCCACCACAACCAGTTTGACGGCCTCGTCGGATCCAAATGGCCTTGGTTATGTCGAAAAGACGGGCAATTGACACGTGGGAAGCGTTCAGTGGGAGAGAAGAGGCAGTATAACAGGAATGGTGGTGGTGAATGCAGAGGGAAGAATTCGGCGATCAGGGACATGCCGCGGAATGATGGTTGTGACGTCGGCCAACGGATCGACTAGGACAGCTCACCCCCGCGCCATGAATTCCGCAGCAATTCAAAATCGGCCGGCTGAATCACTTATGATAGACTGCAGTCATTTACTCACAACCGTTTTGCCACCGAGTACGCGTCCTCAATCCTCTGCAAGTTGTTAGCCCGAGTTCTCGGCCTGTTCCAACGTCCTGTTGCTACTTAGAAAGTCCAGAACCACTGTAACGTTCTCCAGAAGCCGTGCACGATTTCTACAGGACGCTGCGCTACAGGGAGCCCGACATTACGGAGAAGCTTGGACTATTCACGTCGAGGGTGGCAATTCTTAGTGAGGTAGGCCTGAACATAACTTTCCCATGCAAATGATTCAAAAGGTGGTGAATTCGACGTGTTGAGAGGGTAGGGAAAATGTGAATAAAGTCTGTCTATGAATTCAAAAGCCGTTTTCTTATCGCTGCGTGAAATTGTCTTCGTAGTCTGCATGCGAGATTTTCTCCAGGGTTTTGAATTAAAATTAAGCCACTGTCAAGTCTCATCGGTGGAAAATTGTGAATTTCATATGACTGTGTGCATAACAGAGACGTAGCTCTGCGCTCGGTGTAGAAAAATCCCAAAGCTCTCATTCTGTACACGAGCAGGCAAGTTCAGAACAACAAAAACAGGTTTTTTACCATGCCGAGAGGGTTCATTAGAAAAGAGCCTTCGGCTCCAAGAAATTACGGGAAACCCCTGAGGTGGTGGACTTGTTTTCCCGTGCACACTGGATGTCATTCTGTGACAAGCTTCAAGGTCACGATGACGAAATTACAGAAGAATTCTTAAGGTCTTTGAAGCCGAAGTCAAAGACATTGGCCGTTGTCAACTTCAGAGGATTGACCCTCAGACTCACCCCACAGCTCATTAGCAGAGTAACTGATCTACCGATGGGGGTACCCTGGGATAAGGAGGAGAGAAAATTGGGTCAAAAAGCTAAAAAAGAGTTCTTCTTGCCAGAGGAACAATTTTCAGAGGACAAGAATGGAGTTCGAAGAACTAGCCTACAACCATTCTAGAGTGAATTCAGCCTCCAAATTATGAAGTATAATACGTGTGAGGGGCGATTTAGCATCGTGTATGGCTATCATTTCCGGTTGCTCACAGAACTCAGGCACCAAATGGACCTACCCTCCGAACAAAAATTGAGCATTCCTTACTTCCTCCTGCAATCCATGATTGAGTGTGCCACCAAACTGAGAGAGGGGACACCAGACCAGCTAGCCCATCATGGGCTTATCAAGCTCCTCGTGGAAGATGCACTCCACACTTACACTGTCTCTCTTTCCTGGGAAATTTTTCGGAATATGTCTAAGGATGATGACATCCAAATTTTGGCCGAGGAGCTCACTTCCTCCAGCAGCGAGGAGAAGGAGCACACTTAGGAAAAGAAGAAAACTAAAAGACAAGAAACCTCAGGCAAAACACCAAAGAAAGAATAGAGAGGAACGCAAGAAAAAGGCCAAACTGCCAAGATAGGGGGTGGTAAAATTACACCAACACCTAGGGAGAAGAGACTACAGAGCAGGGTAGAAAGGACTGAGAAAGTCCAAGCCAGTGAGGGCATCCCTAAGGTAGCCTCAGCCAAGCTAAAGGAAAAAGCACCCTCAGCCAAGCAGGCTAAAACAGTGCCATCCGCTTCTACAGGAAACCAGAAGGCTATTTCTACAGGAAGTTTAAAAACGGCTTCTACAGGAAGCCAGAAACCAGCCACTACAGGACTTTCTACAGGAAGTCCGGAAAAAATATAACAGAAGTAGAAATCGGCCGAAATTTTAGCTAGGGAGGCAGCAGCTGTGTTGGCCACCCTAGGTACCTCTCCCAAGCCAAAGGAAAAATGAAAGAGGGAGATTCCTCTGTATTTTAAAGCAAGAAGGAGTGTGAGAATTAAGACTGGCAGACCCCAGCCTCCATCAAAAGAGCCAATCACAATTGTGGATACCCCTACCACACCAAGGGATAGGTCCCCCTCCAAGACATCCATTACTTATGAGCAGGGGAGCCCAAAAACATCCTCATGGAGGGAAAGGATGGAGAAATTGAACTCGGAAGCCTCTCTATAGGATGCCAAGGCGGTTCTACAGGAAACTTTGGCTAGGTTGAAGGAAACTGAGCAGATGGAGGAAATTACCTCACTCACCCATCCTCCAAGATCCAATTTTTAAACATCCTGTAGAAATTTCTGAACATCCTGTAGAAGTTCCTGAACATCCTGTAGAACCCCTGCAGACTTCCTGTAGAAGCTTACAAATGAGGTTTCTTGATAGCCAAACTTTGTGAAACTCTCTCGAAGGGTGTTAGGGACTCCTTAGACCCTCTCTGAACCTTCCCGACCTCTTCCAAGCATTTCTCCTCCTTGATCCACCCCTGCACAGTCAAAGAACAGTGAAAGCATATGCATGATGAAACTGGCGACTTAAGCAAAAATACAAAAAGATGTTTTCTTCAAATAGAGGTAGTCTAGACACATCTATTTTACCTTCATAGAAGTAATGGCATCTCTTTCAGTAGTTTTCATTCTCTCCTTTGCATCAGTAGGACTAGCTGGTAGAATTAGGGTTTGCTAGGGTTTGTGTTTTCCTTCAGTTTTTCAATCTCTTTTCGCAAATAGATTAGCTCCCTTCGAGTTATCTTTCATCCATCAATTAAAATGCTTCTTCTAAAGAGCTCATAAAAGTTGGCTTAAGCCCCTAGCGGACTTGTGCCAGCTGACCAAGTGACAGCTGCGGCAAGAGCTAGTACTTGTGCATACAACACCGTCGCTTCCAAGTTTGTTACGAACTACCGGGTTGATAAAAGTAAAGAAGGGAGTCCCAGGAGTTGTAGCATTATTTCTGCAATACTGGAGCCCACCACTTGTTGTCTGCCATATTTTCCTTTAAATCACAAATATCAGTCATCGGTTGAATTTGAGGAGGTTCCCCGAAATGTGTCCTAAGCTGTCCTGTGAAGATCACATCAATGAGCAGTGGCAACATCCTTTGAGTCGTATGAAGGGAACAATTGAGAGTCATAATCTAGCTATGTAGCTTAATAAGATACTGCTAATACGACTCCCAGTTGGTTGTGATTAGTTTTGTAATTACCTCTCTTTGACTCCCCGCCTTTTCTTGCAAGCCTTTATACCGAGCATTTAAATAGGGCATTTCTTTTGTATTGTCTTCTTTAATGAGATTGGTGGTGAACAGGATGTGATTCACTACCTTAATGATATTTTTTGATACTTCGGCTGCCCTTACGACTGCTAGCTTGGCCTGTTTTATTCTTGCCTCTCAATCTGTGAAGAGAATGTCTTTATGAGTTTCCTCAATCTCGGGTAGATTGGCTTTCCTTCCATCTTTTGTTTCCTGCCATTCGATGAACTCAGAGATTCTAGTGTTTAAATCATTAAACTCCGTTCTCTGGTCGATTGCCTTATCTGTTAGCTAGTCGCTAGTAGTCAGATAGGGAGTAATGTGTGACATCTTCTGGCAGAAATACTCCTGCTGTTTCACCAGAAGGGAATTTAATTCCAGGGCCTCTTTAATGAACTCCTTAGTAGTGGGAACATCCTTGTATCTTTCCATGGATTTCTGCATTTCTTGGAGTTGCATATTTTTGGACGATATATCGGCTTCATGGCTTATTTTCAGGACCTCCATGTCTTGCTGCAATTGTGCCAGTTGCTTAGCCACTTGCCTATTTGCGCTTTCTTTCTCTATCTCAAGCTCTTGTTCGAGCTGCGCAATTCTCTCCTCTTTCTCCCTTAGTAAAGTAGAGACCTCAATAGCCTTTTCCATAGTGGCTGATGTGTATGCTCCCATGAACTGTGATAGTCTAGTCAAGTTCTCGGTCGGATTGAAAGGAATGTCCTTCCAAACAACGTCCATCGACTCGTTTCCAGGTGGGAATTCGAGTGTATCTACCCTTCTCCTTTTTCTCTGCCTTCTAACTACAACCTTGTGGAGAGGGCTAGTGAACAAATCAAGTGGAGGTATTTCCATTACTTTTAGAACAATTCTTGATGTGGGAAGAGCAGGGATAATTTCAGTATGTTGGGACGTTATCGCTTGTTCCTCCATAGGTGTGGAATGTTCGCTGATGGACATGGGCTCTGTACCCTTATGAACATGCAGAGGAGTTTTAAATTCCCCTGTTTCTTGGGTATTTGAGGCTTTGGGAGTGCCTTGCAATTTATGATTAAATTGATCCCACTCTTGCTCCAAACTACTACCTTTGTCCTCTGAACTGATCTCTGTAGTTGGGGTGCTCATCACTTGTTTCTCAGCTGACTTCCTACTGGAATCAACTGTGTTGTCTGTGTCTTGGGGTTTCCCTGTGTCTGGTGTCTTCTTAGTGCTTACCTGAGAGTCTACTTGAGAGCTAGGACCTCCACTATCAACAGTGATACTTGGTGTAGACTTATCCTCAGGCTTTAATAGATGCACTGGGATCACTCGGAGCGTCTCTTCTCTGAATTTCTGAAATCTTTGTAAATATTTAGGTTTCAGATTCACCTTTGCCCATTCAAATGATTTTTTGAAGGATATGGCTGAATATAACAAATCCTTAAAATAATTATCTTCATGATTGTATGGCTTGAGCTTTACTCCAATAGTGACATTATATGCCACTTTGTTTGGATCAAATTGCCTCTTAGGCAATGTATGAAGCCCGAGGACTTCCATATGTGAGGATTCCTTAGTAGCATGGACAAAATTCACTAAAGCAAAAGAACCGCATTTGACAGGGAAAGTGGACCATAATGACTTCTTGTCATCTTTGAGGACTTTAGTCAGGCCCCTTCCCACACTTTGGTAGGCAATCTCTCTTGCTAATAACTTATCAGAAACATATAAAGGAAGGACGTGTGGATCGACTATGCTACCAAAAACCCTGATGTAGGTGAACCATTCTTCAATGAAATACTTCCCGACAGTAAGCACGTCTGTTGCAGCTTCTTGGGAAACCCTAGCGGCTTTCTTATTGAAAATTATTTGATGTAGGGGCAATACAACAACATGAAATATCTTATAGAAGTGAGGTATGTAATGTGATTCCCATATTTGTTTATGACTGAGATGGATCGGGTAAGGATCCTGTAAGGTCCATTTCCAACCCATGGTTGGAAATGTCGTGCAAAAACAGATATCATCCATAATATAGGCACTAACATAGAAGGGAGGAAGGTTATCTGAAGAGGAGGCTTTCTTCTATCGATATTTGGTGATGGTGGTGGCTAGGTTATCAGATAGGATGGAAGGCCAATTCATGATATGGGAATTAACATAGGCATCAATCAGAGGAATCCATTCTATTGAAAACTTAGTATTATTGGGTAGCCCATACAATCTACATAACATGGCTACTGCATAGTTGTAGGGGTTTTCCAAAGAGGCTATAGCATACATACCCGATTTGTCATATTTGAATTTGTTGTCCAACACTCTCCAACCATGAATTAACTTGAAGGGGTATGGGTTCTTCTTTACGAAGTTAGCCACAAATGCGTTGTCATAGATATCCTGCAGGTTAGGTATGTGGTACATCTTCTTCAAGTCCTATGCTTTGAATGACCCTATGAGCTCCATCCTTGAATTCTTGAACTGCCTATCTTCAATGATAAGGTTTTCGATCACCCACCTGATCATATCTGTGTATGGGAGGATTTTAGCTCTTGCTCCTATCCTATGAAGGAAAGAATAGGAAGCATCTTTGCATTGAAGTCCTGAAGGCCTTGTTGAGTCAATTGTTGCTCTCATAACAATGATTTTAGGACACTTGTCCTCCAGCGTATTGTAAATCACTTCCCAAGTTGTTGCGCCTCTGGCAACATCACAAACTGTATCAACGAAGATTGGAGCCATCTTTGTAAACTCAGATTCAACAATGGTCTGTTTGCTATGTTTTTGCATCACCTTTGTTAGTGACATATCTTTTGTCACTTGCCTGAAATAGACAAGATATATCAGCACAGATGATAATAGGTAATTAAGACTGAAAGATTCTCTGAAATGACTTTGGATCGTGAGAAAGGTTTAATGAGATACTCGATTGTAACTACCCATAACCTGGAAAATGATTATCCTTCCTCAGGCTGCTAAATATTTATTAACCTGTCAACTCGTTTGTTTTGGTATTTAAAACATAATTATTCCACACGTTTTACCACTTTTAATCGCACATCGCAGCCTTTAAAGGGATACAGTATAGCGCTACTAAATGCATTAAGCGAAATGCGATTGCGATATTGCAATATCGCATTTTGCAAATCGCTAACGGTCGTTCTAATGGCATGGTTAAGTTTATTGCGAACTATGCGAAGTGTGAAATGCGATTGTGAAATGACAAGGTGATGTTATCGCAACGGGAGACCTAATTGCATATCGCAATTTTCTGAAAGTGTTTTAAAATAGTCATGCAGAAAAGTGTGATTTGTGATTTTCCATGGGGATTTCATCCTTAGTTTGTTTTGCAAGGTTTTTCTAGGTATTTTCTTAGAGTTAGGTATTATTATCCTAAGCCTAAAAATTTAAAAGGGTCCCCATTTATAACTCTAACCTTAACTATTGTTCTTTATAAATGGGGGGGTTGTTTCATAGTACAAAAATTGGCAATTCACTTGGGGGAACCAGTTATCTCTTAGTAGTTTTCTAATATTTCTAAAAACTTTCAAAGTAATTAGAGTTATAAGAATAATGATTACACGAGTTATAAGGTAAACAAAATTTCTCTTGAATCATCATTACTTGCTCAACTTATTTACTTAATTACTCTACCCTTGTAATGATAGAAGTATCAACGTTTGCATTAGCCAATAATAAGGTTTAAAGTAATATAGTGGGTGTCTTATGCAGATTAGTTTTTTGGTGTTTACTCATTTATCACAGATAGAGCCTCTGCTGCCAGAAGGTGTTCATAGCCTCGACAGAGTTATCTTTTAACCAACAATGATTCATTATCCCATCTGTATGAATTTTCAAATTTTGAAATGATATTCACTTGGATTGAATCTCTCTTGGACCTTGTCCCTCTTTTCCCTTTGGAATGTAATCTTTTTATTTTTTGGTTTCTTAAAAGACATTGTCTAGGCATCGTAACCTACTAATGACGATGCCATTCACTAGTTGTAACTAAACTGAACAAGCTGCCTCTTGATGAGACCCCTCTTCTGATCGAGGAGATCATTAGCTATTACCCTGTTTGATATGCAATATTGGTAATATTAGTTTAATCAATTCCCTATGAACATGGTAAACAAGCTCGTAATGAGACTTTTTATCATTTAAGTTTATATATTTTAGAATTACACTCTCAAAAAGGAAAATTTTAACATATGGGGTGGATCATTGGCTCTTTTGATAGTTTTGGGTGATAATGATAGAGTTTTCAAGATATTGATCTACAGAAAGTCCTTCCTAGGTTAAATATTTTTTTCTTGACACCAAGAAGGCAACCCATCGATATGAAAATTGTTATAGCAAATAATTACTTAACCAGATTAGGTCCAAACTGCAATAATAATTGAATAAAATGATAGTTGAATTGTAAGGGTTCTTCGTGGCTCTCGATTGGTTTCCGAGGGAAAACCCAAGAGCCAACCACCCTAGATTCCAAACCATTAACATTGAGAACTCAAAATAGCAGGATTTACTATTGGATATCACCCATACAAAAACCATAACCATTAATAGAATTTCAAAAACTACATAATTAATTTACAGCATGGAAAATCGTAAAAAAGGGATAAACCCTTAACAGTTCATGTCATATCGGTTAAGAGAACCGTTCTCTTTCAGAATAATAAAACAAAGAATTAGATGTCAATAAATCCCTGAGCTATAGATGTCAGCTCAAGCTTTGGTCCTCACCTCCAGCATTAAAGATTACACATATTGATGATGCATGCCAACGGAGAGTTATCCAAGGCAAGATGACTTGCGGATACAAAGGATGGCACCATAATGAACCCATAAACCATCGTATTGCCAAATTAATTAACCGTGATATCCCTAAGTAATTAAGCACGTGACTTGTTAGCGGTAAGGTTAAAGGGGTATAAGCAAAAAAACTTTTTTTCATGTGTTAAGGTGTTAAAAGAGTCTTCTGGTACCAAAACAATGTGACTTGATTTCATACATGACATTTAAGATACTCATACCTCCTTAAAAACTTATGAGAGGTATATGAATATCATATTAATGATGAAAATTATAATTGATATTGTTTTAATATTTTAGTTTTATGATTGTAAAGATTAAAATAAAATTTTCTTACTCTAAAATTTAATAAGTTATAAAATAATTATAAAGATTTTGAAATTAGTTTATAAATAAAGGTGTAGTTTAATTTATAGATGAAATAACGTTTTTTTAGGGAATTCACTAAAATCCAGTAATACAATTTCAAGATTTTTTATTGTTTAAAAGACATTTTTGAATGCATGAATTGATTTAGTACCCTGAAAAACCCTAGAGGAGATTAAACAATTTGTAGGAATTTACAGGGTAAGTTCCTCAGACAGAACACCACACCGCTCACAAACAGATCACAGATCAATACACCAGTATTTTGACGTGGTTAAAACCCTCAAAGAGGGAAACAGTCCACGGCCTGAGCCAACGCGGCCACTTCAAGCAATTTATTAATAAAAGAATGAAAATTTACATATGCTTCTCTCATAGACGGATTACCCTACAAATGACCCTCCATGCGCTTTAAATAGAAATCATGGACCAATTGGGTGTTAAGCCACGGATCAAGTGTCAGTAATACCGAGGAGAGAATGAACCGTCGGATCACTACATATCATGACCGTCGGATTGTAAGTTACAAAATGTACATAGTAAAGAAACACACTTTACCTAACTCTATACCTAACTCTATACTAGACCAAGTTGTACTTAACTATTTCCTATGTGTCGGAATATCCTAACATCCCCCCTTAAGAACAACTTGGGATAGGATTGAAGGATTTACAAATATGACACAATAGGAGAAGGAAGGGGGCACCTCATTAAAGTTATTGATGATCCGAGCAATAACTAATGGCCACCAAATTTGCATGTTATTAAAGATGATATGATTATGACTTAACCAAGTATGCCAACAGATAATCAATGGGACATTACGTTTTTTCATATTAGTGGAAGCTGCCCACCAATTGTTCCATGCCTCCATGATATTATGCCCATCCCATTGTTGTGTGATAGACACAGAGATTATGCCCATCCCATTTTTGTGTGATAGACACAGAGGAGAGGAATTGTTCTCATATGTGTCTAATGGTTGTGCAGAACAGGAAGAGATGCTCATTCGATTCCTCGACCTGTTGGCAGATGACACACCAGGTCAGACCAAAGTGGGATCACTTCATCAAGTTTATGCCAGTGGGTATTTTATTCATAATTACATTCCACATGAAGAGGCGGGTTCAGGGGGCGCCTTAAGTTTCCAAAGAGATCTCCACCACCCCTCCAGAACAGGTGGCTTGTGGCTTGTGCACAGTGTGATTGATGGGGTATCCTTCCTTGGGGGAGTATACTTCGTGTGTTGCAGGTGCCCACATGAGCTCATCTTCATCATTTGATATACTAACATCTGATTAACACTCAAAAAATAGGTATGGTAAATAAATAAAAATTTAAATAAACTAAAAGTATGGCAAATAAATAAAAATATAACTAACCTAGAAGTAAGGTAAATAAATAAAACATATTTTTATATTTACTCCATAAACCTCTTTATATTTAAAGAAAACTAAAAAAAGAGGTCATATCTAGGTGAAGCCTATGGGCCAAATACCATTTTAATACCATGGACTAAATACCACGGGCCAAATACCATATTTATAAAAGAGGTATGGTAAATAAATAAAATTTTAAATACACTGGAGGTATGGTAAATAAATAAAACCTCTTTTTATATTTACTCCATAGTCCACTTTATATTTACAAACATTAAAAAAAAAGTTTTATTTAGGTGAAGCCTATGGGCCAAATTATTATTAATACCATGCAAAAAGACATTATTAACCCTAATATTAATATTAATGAAAATAAAAATGGCACATGGTATTGACCCATGGTATTGAGAACCAATGGTATTGACCCATGGTATTCATGTGGGATGTAGCCTATTTAAAAAGGGAAATTAAACCAACATAGATCCATCTTTACTATGGATCTACTAAGCATCCAAAGGTATCAAATATCTTGATTTACAAACTAGCATAGAGTGAAAAAATTTGATCCCTCTAGACCCTTGGTAGATCCAAAGTAAAAATAAATCTATACTAATTTTAATCATCAAAATTCACGTTTATTAATTTTAACCTATTCTTAAACCATCCATATTACAATAATTAAAAAATAAATAAACTATCCATATTGCAATAATTAAAAATTAAATAAATTAGTACATAACTTTACTTTTTAATCCTTGTTTTAACCTATTCTAAATATTTTAAAATAAATATTTTTAACTAAACATTTCGTAAATACAAACATTATTTTTTAATGAATATTATCTGTATTTACATTTTAATTTTATTAAAATGAAAACTATTAATTTGAAAACGCATCTTGAAAATCTCCATGATAATTTTTTATTAGCATCCATAGTTTCGTTAATAAGAAAGAAAAGTGGCCATTGGTTTCTGCAATTTATTAGTCCCTGCCTCCGGCATAAGGGACTATAGCGTTCAATACGACGTTGATTTGCTATTACTTTTCGCGTTGACTGTCAATTTCTACGGGTTAATTACTGTTTAACCAAAGTTCATGCTGGGCACTTTGTGTGCAAGAAAACTTTAACCAAAGTTTTCAATTTACCCTCTTATTTCCCGCCTCAATTGGCCCGATTTGCGCGCAACTTGATTTATCCTAAGTTCTCTCTGGTGCCTATTCTCCGTGCCCTGCATGCAGTGCACTGCATGCTGAAAGTGCCAGAGGTTTGAAGTCTATGCAAAGGCGTCCACATTTGTCCAGAAATTCTTTCTCTGGAGGAGACGAGCAGGGGAGAAATTGAGTTTCAGTTTCGAGCTAGTTGGAGGAGCAGAGCAGAGAGTGTCCACCAGAAGCATCCGAGCTAGTATCTGAGCCAACAGCAGCATTTGTCAAGGGGGGAGCTTTAGCTTTAGGAAGTCGTAAAGCCAAGCCATCCAGGCACATGACTTCAAGCACAAAGAAAGGCAGTAACAAAGGCAAACAAATCCAAGTAATAATTAATCAGGTGTGTTTGAAAAAACCCCACGATCTTATGCTGAAAAAAAACACAAGTTGTTTGCCTTCTAGCATCTTAACCTGCAAAAAACTATGAAAACGCGGAAGTTTCTTAACTAATTAGCTATTGAATCTGCTCATGCATGTGTATATTAGCTATTCTTATTGACCTTTAACCTATATTTGAAGAGATCCCTCTAGAATTAACCACTCCACATCTCTCATACTCCTCAGTCTCTGAAACCGACAGAACTACACACGGCAACTGAAAAGAAACAGGCAGGCAAAAAATCCAAGACAGTGAAGTCCTATCTCCCAGGTAAGGACAGTCTATCTACAGACAATAAACTTCGTGATAGGCTTGGTTTTCAAGGCTCTACGCTTTTCCAAAATAGACAAGAATGAGCCAGTATTCCATTTGTTTCTCATTCAAATAACATAGCCCCACAAAAGGCATTAAAATTATGCACTTTGATCATTGTCGTCGAATATATTTTTGTTTCTCCGTCTCAGAGACTACTAAACTCCAACACAGATTGATCGACGTGTTTTGCATTAACCATAAAAAAATTATGAGAGAGCTTATGTACCTTTCCAGTATCGATGAGGTGATGATATCGCCCTACACATGCATTTCTCATTCATCCATCTGTGGTTCAGAAGACTGGAACGAGCACTGGTTAGCATAGTAGAGAAACTAGGAGTGTCTACCAGCCGGATAGCGATGCTAAGAAGTTTAGGATGCCATTTCTTTGGTTTGGCTTCAACCACTTTTTCTGCGGCTAGTAGACACTCTAGTCTCTTTCCATTCAATTAGAAGGGCCCCCAATACAGGCTCTGGAAACTTTGCATATTTTGATGGTAGGGGCTACACCTGCCCTGGACCTCTATGTCTAGAGCAAAAACCTTCTGATTTCCATGTTGTTTCATTTCCACAATCACAACAACCACCACTTGTGTGAATCATGGAGTAATCGTGATTGACATGGTTTCTAGGTCTGAAACAAAGAACACAAATTGAAGCCCCAACCGTATGCCCCAAGCATATGAAAACCGAAGGTCTTAGAAGCAACCCATCCAAGCGTAATAAAAGTGAAGTAGTTTGAGGAATCACCGTTTCTTTTCATGAATACCCTCACTGACCTGGTTATGCCTTTGACAGTAAGAAATCCTTGCCCCTCCGTGTGATGGGTGCTACAATATAGACGAGGAATGAAACGAAGTGAGAGGCCGCATTAGGGGGGCAAGAGAAACTGCCTTGATACAATCCACGTGCCTCCACTGCCTTGAATCATTCCACGTGCCTCGAATGCCTTGAATCATTTCTTCAGGACAGTTTTAGAAAGACTCTAGAAGAAGATTCAATCATATGCAAGTGAGTTGGTTAGCTAGGAGGTAGACACGTTGGACACGCAAAAGAGACAGAGGTAAAGACGTTGGGTATGCAAGAAGGACGAGAGGGAGGCAGGTGGTAAAATTGTGGGCCCCACGGTATTTTACATGTTTGAAATATATTTTTGTATTGTACATTTTTTTTGTATGTCTGACAATTGTCTATTTAAAAGCTCGGTCACAACTGGATACGAGGGATCCAATCACCAAATTATCGGGCACTAACCTCACTCGTTGAACAACCCATACACTCTACAATTTCTACCTATTAGGACATGTAGATCTCTATCACACCTTAGAACACCATGAGGCAACTTCGTACGACCAATTAGAAGTCTTTGTTCCATACTAACACCACCCAAATAATGTGCACTTATATGACCATTGTAGTTACAGATTCGGCTACTATAACTGCGGGCACTATAATTGCGAGGTAGGGTCAAGTTTGTTCGACCAGGGTGTAATAGGCCGTTGAGAGGGGGGCTAATTCAGGTTCTTATTCATCTGTAGTATTAGACTTTATATATATATATATATATATATCCTCATTACTTCCTCTCTTTCTCTTTATAGATTGTCAGTGGTGAACATTATGCATCTTGCAACATTGAAGTGGTAAGTTTTTTGTTTTATGGCGATCATTAAACACCGTTTTGGTCCAATAAATGCTCTTGATCTTGGATTATATCCTCTCCAATCTGATCTTGAAGTATTTCAGTTCCATTTCAAATCGGTCCGTATATTTATTTCTGCATCTGTCAGAAATTTATCCCGCATTGAAGTGTTGCGATCTTGCAAGGGTTTCCTTATTTGGTTGTACAAGACTTTTTGGTTGCATCTATTTCAGCGCATACGCTCCAAAAACGCTCGTTCCACGAGGTTGAACATGCTTATACAAACATCCATTACCCACTGTCTTCAATCTTTTCAAATGATTACCTCTTGCTTGCAGTAAAATATTCCCAAAAACTCAGTTCCATTCACACTTAAAACCAGCTTGCAAACACCTTGAAATCTTTTATAAATTGGCAAAAGTAATGCCTAATTTCTTGCCTGCAAAACATAACTTCTTTCTGCACCCACATATTGACATACATCTCTCTGCTTCACATAACATGGAATCCATTAGCATAAGTGAACTTACTCAACTAGCAGCTTTGTTTCTTTTAGCACTTGTTCTCATGACTCTTTTGATTATGGACATCCTAAAAGTAGAAGCACAAAGGATAAAGAAACCAAGAAACAACCACTAACAATAACACCTCGAACGGGGAGCATAGGAATCTACGACAAGTACTGGGCTATTAGACTATCCAGAGGAGCATAGGAATCTACAACAAGTACTCGGCTATTAGACTATCCATCTACTGCTTCTGCCTCTACAGCATCCATGCTAGCTAATAGAAATACTCAAAAAATTTCTGAATAGTCAAAATCATTTAGAATTAGCTAAAGAATCTATAGACTAGAGATGCTATTATTGTTGGATTTGATGTAGTTTATGCCCCTGGCTGTCATATCCTTTCTTCTGTGCAACCCTTTGTGAATCACTGCATGCACTATAATATTAGACTTTATATATATTCTCATTACTTCCTCTCTTTCTCTTTATAGATTGTCATATCGCTGATTGTCATATCCTTTCTTATGTGCAAGGCTTTGTGAAAACGCAGTTGGAGGATCCATCCGCGATGCAACAAATCCGTTCATGACTATGTTGCCCATGATCGTCTGGGGCTCTGACTTCGACTCTGTCTCGAGTTGGTTCTCAACCTCGATTCTATACTCTAAAGGGTGCACAATTTCTCTTATGACTTTTTTAGCTAGCATATGTTGGGGCTAGTACCTCACAGCAAGCAGTGAAAATAGTCTCTGAACCGGTAGTGCCAATAGGCTTTCCAATAGTTTCAATAGGTCTTCCCAGGAGCAAACATAGTCGCCCTTGGAGGTTTGGTTCCCTCCAAATGATCAAGTCAACCCCGCTCTTTTGTGTCCACTTAAGCATTATATATAGGGCCTATGAACTCTCCATTATTTTCACTTGAACACATCACATCTTTGCAACTCTTATGCAGCCTATAATATTCATGCACAACCGAAGAAAGGCCCAAGTTTGAAGTGGCTTTTGGGTTCAATTTTTTTCCTTCTTCTAGGTATGGTTTTGCGCGATGATTATGGAGTATATTTGAGTTAGAGCTCACATTTTTGAGGATAGATTGTCAAAAATTTTAATCTCAATTTATGCCTGTTGTTTGAACTCTAAGGAGTTGATATGAAGCATTTTTTCCTTGGTTTCTGAGGTAGAATCGTCTGAGGATAAATTCACTCTAGTTGTGAGGCATATTTCGTATTTGTTATGAGGCCTATTTAATCCTTTCTGAGGCCATACTTGAGGCCTAATATCGGCCCTATGTGACATTATTTTGAGGCCTATTTTTGCATAGTTTTACGGCTTGTCTCTGTTGTGATTTTGAGCCTAATCCAAGTATCTTTGGCATTCTAGTTTCGTGGCAATATTAATATTTCTATGGGAGAAATTGGAGGCAGTATGAGCCTTAAGTTTGTAGAACTCTATGGAAAAAATTCAACCCTTACGAGGCTTTAAATCTAATCTAATGTGCAGGACTTGAGGTCTCTTTTCAGGCCTAGATCTGAACGTTTATGACGCAGTTTCATTTTTTAAGTTATTTCTTAGGCATATCTAATACATATTATGGAGCATTTTCATGGATTTATTTCGGTCACTTTTGAGGCATATTTATTTGAGTCTGTTTGGTTGTCCTAAAGCACCCTATTCATGGTTCCCTAAGGAAATTTGAGCCCTAATGTGAGTTGGACTAAATTTTTTTATTTTCAAGCCCTAATCTGAATTTTTGTAAGGAATCACACATTGAATTTTTTCAAGTCAAACATAGATCTATTCAAGAACTACTAAAGCCCCAATCTAAGACTCTCAGTGGAGGTTTGCAAGGCCATCATGTTGGGTTAATTTCGAGTTATGTGGTCTAATTCAATTTGATTTTGAAGGTTCTTTCTTCTTGGAACATACTATAAAGGACATTTTTTCTAAGGGTACACCTGAAACAATATTTCTAAGGCACTTTGTTTTCTTTATTTAAGACTCCTTTTGGACATAACTACATTGATCTACGAAAACCTTTTTGTGGCACATTTTTGGGTGATCTGGCATACGTTTGAGACTTGGTTCAAGTTTCTTCTTTGATAAATCTAAAGCAAACAGTTCTATGATCTCTTAATATGCTCAGTAATAGAGTGAACTTATGAACATGAATTACTAGAATTTCTACATAGGGAGTATTGTTGGTAATCTAATTTTGATGAATAAGGTTAATAAGGACAATCTTGATATGGTATGTTTGCATTGCAAACATTGTTGATGATAGTGGCAGAGTATTGTTGGACATATGGTGATTATATTGAGTGTGTATGTTGCAGTAAACACTGATTAGAATATGCTATAGTTGTTGCAGTGAGTAGAGGTGCATGTTGCAGAGAGGGTTTGTATTGTGTTGTTGTGGTAGAGAAAAAGTGTTGTTTATTGATCTCAGTGTTGGGACTTGTGGTTGTGATAGTTCATATCATATTGATTATTGACTGTTTGATAGAAGCAGAAGCAATGAAATTGCAACAATTTGTTGGTAGTAGTGACAGTATAAGTTGTTTATGACAACGCAATATTACAAGTTACTAAGGTTTGGTTGTTATGCAGGTGGAGATTAGGCCTCTCCGATATGACCTTGAAGTATTTCAGTTCCATTTCAAATCAGACAGTATATGTATTTATTTCTGCACTTGTTAAAAATTTATCTCTCATCTTCTTCATAATGCAACCTAATGAATTAAAATGTCATTTTTTGTGTGTCTGTTTGTAACTTCCAAGAATTGGTAATAAAAAAAGACCACCTTAGCTTATGAATGCCTCAAAATAAAAGACATTGTATGTGCATCATGTCTAAAATTGTCCACAGTAAAAATTGCCAGCTTCAACAGAAACGAGAAGTTGGAGCCTATCACACTCAACTACCAAAACCTCACTTGCAATCTAACACCAAGATTTTATTTGAGATTTGCCTCTAATGTCAGATACATCACTTAATTTCCGATTTTCTTTTGCTGTCACATACATCATTTTATATGTGATTTGCCTCCGATGTCAGATAGATGTCAGATAGATCACTTAATTGCACCGATTGCTCACTTTGCATATCGAATTCTGCACATCACCATCGATTTGACAGCTCTACCAGTTAGTAAATGTCTCTGGAGCTTTTCAGCTTCTCAAGAAAGCTTTTGTAGTACTGGCTAGCAGAGTGTAATACTGGCTGTTCAACAAACGCTTCACGAATATTGCAGAAACCCCGATAGGGACTACCGCTACGGCTGTGGCTCCCTTATTGATGAGATATAGTACATGACAAGCCCTATATAGTTCATGATAAGTCACATGAGTGGGCTTTTTCCATTCCTTCCTATCGGAGAAAGGTGGCCACGCTATCCAAATCAGACCAGAATCATCAAGTCTCACCAGCTAAATATGACCAACTTGATGAGACCATGAATCATGCACTTTTTTCTTTTGATGAGTGACGCTTGTTGGTGAATATGCATGGCATCAACACTCTAGGTATGCATTGGACCACCATGAAAGTTACTTGATGTGACTAGCTTTATGTTGTTAGAAGTACAATCTTCCCTTGGTTATCACTCCATTAATTGACTTTTTATGTGCTTGCCCCCTTGGGATTACCAGGAAGATTGAGTTTTTATAGGCCCACCCCTAGGGCCACCATGAAGATTGCATGCTCAGAGATACAGTGCACTCTATGCCATCATTCCATGTATGAAATCTTCTTCACAATGTTGTACTCTTTGATTGGAGAATGAGAATTATTACTCCATGATACTAAGAAGTCATATGTTCTAAAAGTTTGGAAGGAAAAATTATTGAAGCAAAATTAATATGATAGGTTTACAATCTTTTTCTATCATTATTTTTAATTTCTGTGTATGATAAGTTTGAGATCTTTTTCTAGCATTATCTTTAGGTTATGTGTATTGATGATGATGGGTTTTTTAATGGGAAAGATTATCCATGTCTTTTTCTATTAAAGTAATAAAAATATCTTTATAAAAAAATATTACTATTTTAATAATAAAAAAATTAAGTAAATGAATAAAATATTTATTTAAAATATGAATATTCTTTTATTTTTAAAAAGAAAGAAAAAGTTAAAATATAAAATTATATATATATATTATTTTTAAAATAATTAAGTGGACGTAATTAAACAACTTCAAATTCATGATAATTAATTAGGATATTATCACAATGGTTTACCATTTATATTTTTATATTATATATATATATATATATATAAACACTCACTAGGAATTTAAATTGATGACTTTTTTAGAATGGAGTATTTTATTATTCATAAATTTTGTATAAATCTCAAACCTAATGAGCTTTTTAAAATTTGAAAATAAATAACCTTTAACTATATTAATCTAGTAAAAGAGATAGATTTGAGTTGCTCTGCAATATCGATGAGGTGAGTGGCCCTGAAAATCTAACCTTGCAGCAGACGCCCTACTGAGCCATGAGAACTCAAATTTATTTCACAATCTAGAATCCTGCACAATTGGGGATTGGTTTGGAGTTGATTCGATCTGTGGCCTACCTCTTGATAGGTAGGTTGGGATATCAAACACCTTAGGTGGCTCTGGCCCTCGGCCACCACCCACTTCACTGAAGGTCGAAGCGTTCAACCTTCTGATTTCAAATGGACCCAAATATCAGAAATCCAATCCTTCTTGCTTTGTTAAGAATTTCGGTGGGATCCCGAAAGTGGAAGTATTTGCTCCTTAGGCTAGATCAAGGGCTTTACAAGTAGCAAAGAAAGGCTTGGTTGGCTAATTCACGGGTCTCTGGCCATCTCCGCAGCTCGCCAGTGGGTAGAGAGAAATTGGAAATCCATAATAAAAGGTGAGATCTCTTCTTCTTACTATGGCAAAGGATATTTTGCATTTTTCGTTGAAAATAAAGCAGATCGGGACATGGTATTCCGAAGTGAGCTTTATTTTATGGGGGCTCAAGGCCTATACATAGATCAATGGAGCCCAAAATTCAATCCAGATCGATACCCCTATGGCTATCCCTGTTTGGGTTAAGCTTCCTTTCCTCCCTCTGCAGTGGTGGAATGATGCCACTCTCACAAGCATTGGAAATGCTTTAGGTAAATACATTGGTAGAGCGGAACACCATGAAGGTTTATTATCATGTTCATGAATCTGTGTAGATGTAGATCTAGATAAAGGCCTTCCAGCAATAATCAACCTAAATCTAGATAGTTGTTTTTTTTGGTGCAACAATAACAATGGGGTCAAGACCCCGAGTTCGAGCGCATGGGCCAACAAGGCTCTGTTGTAGTTTAGCACAATGCCGACATTTTCACCTTACTCGGGAAGGGTAACTAGTCTCACCCGAGGTGTCCCAAGCTTAGTTAGATGAGGGTTGGAGTCCAGTATCAGGAAAGACCATATCAAAGTATAAAGAGCAGGGAACATTAAATCATTCTTCGAAGAAGTCAGATCACAACGGTCTATACGTGTTGTAACAGAAAGACTACCTAAACATGTGCATACATAAAAATGTAAGTACATGCTATGATCCCAATAAAAAACTTCCTCATTAATATCAAAGGTAAGTACATTACATTAGGCTCAAGGCCTATTCCTCAACATCCAGAACTCTAACAAGGCAGAATACAAGCTTATGGAAGGACAGAGACAAAGTTGTTCTCATAGCTCCGCAATAGAAGAAGAACAATATCACTAGTAACCACTATGACACAACAACCTAACCCCTTCTCGGTTCTCCTTTCTTCCTTTTATCTTCTTCTTCCCTCTCTCTGAATGGTAACCTAAACTGTTATTTCCTTCTCCCTTGCTCGATTGTCTTCATTCCTCGGCTTCCCTTGCTCTTTTCTAGCTCGATTGTATCTGCTCCTTCCTGCCACCCCTCCGTAACTACTAGTCTTCCGCTAGTTCCTTCCCTTTCCCGGATGTTATTTCTGCAACTTCCCGGTGGTTATTTTCGTCACTTTTTTCCAACCTCTTTCTCCCCAAAACATCCTAATTTCTCCAAAAATGAAGGCCCCAATAGGCCCCGACCATAGTTCATTGACTCATCCCCGAGTCAATCTTTCTTTAATGTCATCGATGTTGTTGATGCTTTTGTTGGTGCTACTGCTAATGCTTTTGTTGGCGCTTCCTCTTGGCTGGTCTCTTTAAACAAAGGCCCCAATTCAAGGAAAACTACAATGGTCAGCTAGCAGAATTCATTGTAGTTATTGAGCGTTTTCTTCCAGGTCTCTGTGATCGTAGCTGCTTGGGCAAGAAATTCAAATGTTGTGTTGGACGTCAGTTGGGTTGGTTGTGTCATCAACAAGGAAGTCCACTATGTTTCCATGTCCTCACTTAGCTATTGCAGTGTCTCTAGGTGTATTTGAACTGGGGGTTGGATATCTCAGAGTATCTGCTTTGTCTTGGCTGACTCATCTTTGATATGTTTGATGTGGGCCTCCAAAGCATCTATCTCTTCCCTGAGTGCCTTCCTTTGATCTTTGTCTCTCATGTCTCTGATATCGATTAGGAGCTTATTGACTCGGTCTCGAATTGGTTAAACGGGCTGGTTCTTCTTTGCTAGGCTTCCTAACCAGTCGTGAACTTGTTATAGGATAGTGTAGGTGTCATTCGTGGCATTAACAATGGAGTCATTGAGGGAAGTTACAGTGGTTATTTGTTGTTCAATCTCATTTGCATATGTCGTGACAGGGTCTGACAAAGCACTCCTTGTGGTAGTGAGGGTTTTATTGAGCTCTCAATTGGTAGAGATAAAGTCATGGCATGCGACCTGGATATGGTCACAACATTCGACTAATGTGAAAGCTGTGAAATCTTCCAAGGCATTAGTTACAACATCAGAAATGGATGGCCACAGTACCTGGAATTTTGAGGTGATATGCTCTAACTGCTCATGGAGTTGTTGCTTATCTTCACGGAGCTGATGACGTTTGGTTGTGAGTGCAGCGATTTATTGTTGTTGTGCTCATGGTTGGCAGTTGGATCATTATGCAGCGTTGTGACCTTATGTGCAGCTTGTTGAATAAAAGTAAACAATTGGGATCAGGACCAACCCTGAAGATCATCCTGGTGCATAGTTGATGGATTTGGGAACCATCTCTGCAAGGGTGTTACACAACATTTTGTCACTGTCCTTGTACTCCCCATTCCTTGATCTTGGAGGACCTCTACAGTGAACCCCGCATGCTTTTCGTTCATGAAGAAACTCCCATTGTGTCCCTCTTCATGAGCAGATCAATTCTGTTTTGCACCATTTCCCCTTAAACTTCTGTTTTGCCCAGTTTACAAGACCGACGCTAATGACCTTTGTCTCCACCGTGCCGATGTGCAGAGAATAACACTATTCCTAGCACCGACTGGAGTGGCTGAGTTGTTTTCCAGTCGCGTCGGTCCTGTTATGGAAAGTTTTTTAAATTAGGAGCTGAAGCTTCCAGCTCTAGAAGCTTTATAACAGAAGTTTGGTAAATGGTTTGGCCGGATGGGGTCAAGGATGTCAGTTTGGGCTCCTTTCCTCTATAATGATGGAACTACCTCAAAGGATAAGCCCTTATCCCATGAGAAAAGAATCCATCTCCCATCCATTCATCCTATATAAACCTCCCTTCTTCCCAAGCACAGGTTAGTGTTTAGTGTTGATATTGGTGTGCTAATGCTATTTTGGTTTGAAGTAGACAACAAGCTATTACTAGTTGTAGCTATCTATTTGTGTGAGGGAGAAGTGTGATTTGGTTTGGAGTGAAGCCTAAAAGGAAGATCCTTAAAACTATTGTTGATTGAGGCCATCATGGAATGCTAGTAGAAGTGTGTGGGAACCTAGTCTTGTCAGAGGAGGACAGCAACGTTAAGGCAAATGGTTGTAATCTCTCTTTGATATTAATATATGAAACTATCGATTGATTTCCTACATGATTTGTCATCTTACATATTCATGGCTTAATGTTTCTTGAATTGTTAAGTAGGTTGAATTACAATTTGTCTAGTATCACATTTATTATTTGTTGTTGTTTACTTGTTTCAGGTGCTTGAAGAAGGAAGCAAGAGATAGTTGGAGCGAGCAAGCAAGGACATCATCAAACAGAATAAGTAGACTAAGGGGTAGGCCCTCTTAATTGGTTCTCACCAATTAAGCTGGAGCGATCAATTTGATGAAACCATTCACTTTTCTCATTCAAAAGGTCAAGCACTTTTAGCACTTTTCTTTTGATGAGTGACACTTGTTGGTGAATATGCATGGACCACCATGAAGATTGCATGCTGAGAGATGAAATCCTCTCTATGCCATCATTCCATGTATGCACTTTTCTTCTATTATTTGGGATTATGAAAGTGTCTTCACACTGTTGTACTCTTTGCTTAGAGAAAGAATTATTACTCCATGGTACCAAGAAGTCATATTAATATGATAGGTTTACAATCTTTTTTTATTATTATTTTTTGTTTGAGATCTTTTTCTAACATTATCTTTAGTTCCTGTGTATCGATGATGATGGTTTTTTTAATTGAAAAGATTATTGATGTCCTTTTCTATTAAAGTAATTGAATTTATTTTTATAAAAAAATATTATTATTTTAATCATTATTGAAACATAATTATTTTTAAATAAAATATTTAAATATGAATATTTATTTTAAAATAAAAGGAAAGAAAAAGTTAAAACATAATAATAATAATAATAAAAACTAATGTCCAAGAGTATCATATATATATATATATATATATATATAATAAGTATGTCGATGCGTTTAAATAAAACAATTTCAATTCATGACACTTAGTTAGGATATTATCAAAATGGTTTATTATTTAAAATTAATTTTTTTATTATTATAATGATAATAATATGATATGTAAAATATATTATATATTATTTATATATATATATATAGGGTAAACATCCATGAGGAATTTGAATTGATGACCTTTTAGCATAGAGTATCTTAACAATGTACAAATTTACCATTAATCTAAAGCCCAATGACATTTTTAAAATTTGAAAAGAAATAAATTTTAACTATATTAATCTAGTAAAAGAGATAGAGTTGAGTTTCTCTACAAGATCGACGAGGTGAGTGGTCCTGAAAATCTGACCTTACAGCAAACGCCCTCCTGCACCACAAGAACTCAAATTGGTTTCACAATCTAGAAGCTTTCACAATTGGGGATTGGTTCAGAGCTAATTCGATATGTGGCAGGCCTCATGATAGGTAGGTTGGGATATCAAATGCCTCAAGTGGCTCTGGCCCTCACCCACCACCCACTTTGCTGAAGATCGAAGCCTTCAACCTTCTGATTTCGAATGGACCCAAATATCAGAAATCCAATCCTTCTCGCTTTGTTAAGAAATTCGATGGGATCCCAAAAGTGGAATTATTTGCTCCATAGGCTAGATCAAGGGCTTTACAACTAGCAAAGAAAGGCTTAGTTGGATAATTCACAGGTCTCTGGCCATCTCTGCAGCTTGCCAGTGGATAGAGACAAATTGGAAATCCATAATAAAAGGTGATATCTCTTCTTCTTACTATGGCAAAGGATATTTTACATTTTTATTTGAAAATAAAGAAGATCAGGACTTGATCTTCCGAAGTGGGATTTATTTTATGGGGGATCAAGGCCTATATCTAGCTTAATGGAGCCAAAAATTCAATCCAGAGCGATGCCCCTTTGGTTATCCTTGTTTGGGTTAAGCTTCCTTTCCTCCCTCTGCACTGCTGGAATGATGCCATTCCCACGAGCATTGGAAATGCTCTAGGTAAATACATTGATAGAGCAGAACCCCATGAAGGTTTATTATCATGTGCACGAACCTGTGTAGAGGTAGATCTAGATGAAGGCCTTCCAGCAATAATCAACCTAAATCTAGATAGTTGTCATGTTGGTGTAAAAATAACAATAGCGTGAAGACCCTGAGTTCGGGCGCAAGGCCAACAAGGCTCCGCTGCAGTCTAGCACAATGCCGACATTTTCACCCTACCTGGGAAGGGTAAGGAGTCTCACCCAAGGTGTGTCACAACCTTAGTTAGATGAGGGTTGGAATCTAGTATCAAGGAAGACCATATCAAAGCATAAAGAGTGTGGAACATTGAGTTATTCTTCGAAGAAGTCAAATCACAACAATCTATACATGTTGTAACAGAAAGACTAACTAAACATTTGCATACATAAAAATTTTAATTAACCAAGATAACGCACAGTTAACACGCTATGATCCCAATAACAATCTTCCTCATTAATATCAAAGGTGAGTACATTACATTAGGTTCAAGGCCTATTCCTCAACATCAAGAACTCTAACAGGGCATAATACAAGCTTATGGAAAGACATACATAGAGCTGTTCTCAGAGCTCCGCAACACAAGAAGAACAATATCACTAGTAACAACTGCGACACAACAACCCAACCCCTTCTCGATTCTCCTTTCTTCCTTTTATCTTCTTCTTCACTCTCTTTGAACACCAACCTGAACTTCTAGTTCCTTCTCCATTGCTTGGATTTCTTCATTCCTCAGTTTCCCTTGCTCTTTTCCAACTCGGCTATATTTTCTCCTTCCCGCCACCCGTCCGCAACTACAAGTCTTCCTTCGATTCCTTCCCTTTCCCGAGTATTATTTCTGGAGCTTCCCAACGACTATTTCCACCACTTTTTGCCATCCTCTTTCTCCCTAAAACATCCTAATTTCTCCAAAAACGAAGGCCCCAATAGGCCCTAACCACAGTTCATTGAGTCGTCCCTAATTCAATCTTTCTTCAGCATCGTTGATGTTGTTGATGCTTCTGCTAATGCTACTGCTAATGCTTATGATGGCACTTCCTCTTGGCTGGTCTCTTTAAATGAAGGCCCCAATTTAGGGACAACTGCAATGGCACCTGACCAAATTGATTATAGTTATTGAGTGCTTCCTTCCAAGTCTCTATGATCGTAGTTGCTTGGGCGCAGAATTTAGATGTTTTTTTGGACATCGGTTGGGTTGCTCATGTCATCAACAAGGAAGCCCATTGTGTTTCCATGTCCTCACTTAGCTGCTACAATGTCTCTAGGTTTAATTGAACCAGGATTAGAAGATCTCAGAGTATCTACTTTGTCCTGGCTGACTCAAATTCAATATGTTGGATGCGGGCCTCTAGAGCATTTATCTCTGCCCTGAGTCCCTTCCTTTGATCTTTGTCTTTCGTGTTTTTGATATCAGTGAGGAGTTGATTAACTCGGCCTCAGAGTGGGTAGACTGGCTTGTTCTTCTTATCCAGGCTTCCTGACCAGTCATGAACTTGTTGTAGGATGGTGTAGGCATCATTAGTGGCATTGACAATGGAATCCGTGAGGGCAACTGCAACGGTTATCTGTTGTTCAATCTCATTGGCATATGTCATGGTAGGGTTCAAAAATGCACTGCTTATAGCAGTGAGGGTGTGCTTGAGCTCTCAATGGGTAGAGATCAAGTCATGGCATGGGATCTGGATATGGTCGCAACATTCAACCAGGGTGCAATTTGAGAAATCTTTCGGGGAAATAGTTACAACATCATAAATGGACAACCACAGTACCTGGAATTTTGAGGTGATCTTCTTTAGCTGCTCTTGGAGTTTTTTCTTACCTTCGTGGATTTGATCACATTTTGCTGTGAGTGTTGTGATTTTCTATTGTTGCCACTCATGGTCGAAATTTAGAGAATTATGCAGCGTTGTGGCCTTTTGTGTAGCTTGTTGAATAAAAGTAAACAATTGGGCCAACGACCATCCCTGAATATCACCTTGGTGCATAGTTGATGGATCTAAGAACCGTCTCTGCAAGGGCTTCCCACTAGCAACGAACTTGTTTAAGTTTTCATGGGGAACGGTAGCTTGCTGTGATGGTTCAACCAATGGAGGAGTGGTTTGGATGGAGACGAGGAGTGGTGTAACTGGAGGAAATAAAAGAAGTGGTAGTGAAAGTGGGTTGATAGTGGTGGTGAGTGACTGTGTAATGATGAGTCTCGTGCTCAATAATGGACTCGACTCTACTAATAAATACATCATGGCAGCGGCGATAACTTCTCTGCTTGAGATTGCCTTGATGGACTAGATAACGGAAAAAACCTCCATGTCTGTCTCTGTGCCCAACGATGTCCCAAAGGGTATGGTGTTTGAGAGGGTGGTGGATGTGGATGCAGTATGTGGTGACAAGTTGTACGAGCTAGCTGACACAATTGAAGTGGAGGGTGGACTATCTTCAATTATAGGTGGGGTTGTATTTTATTGGGGCTCTTCAATGGTGAGGTCGACAATGTAACTGGCAAGGGTTGATTTCTGATTTTTTGCCCCGACTATAGGTTTAGTAGCTTTTGATTTATGGGGTTTTGGGATGGTTGGTTTTAACTATGAATGAGGTCCTACTACTGACATTGCAGCAACTAGAGCGGCAGTAACCAAAGGACACTTCTTTATTAAACCTTGAGACTCAGGAAAGTTGGAAACTAAACCTGCTGAGATCCAGATGTTGGCGATGGTTTCCTTCGAGCTCATTTTCTTCTTCAACTGTTTGATGACTGGTTGCAACTCATCCTGGACCATGCAATTTCTGGAATCCACAACTATTTCTCCTGGTATTGGTTGAGGTACCATCCCACCAAAGAAATGTATGTGTCTACCTTCCCGAATTTCCCCTACAACTCCTGGCCAAGACCCAACCTCTGTGTGGAAAGCTTCGGCTAACAATATAAACTTCTGGGGTTGAATCTGGAAAGTATTGGGGTGAACACAATGTGGCCTCAACCAGGTGCTCCCATGACTAACACCAAACCAAATCTCTACCGTTGATAAAACCGTGAGCCTTTGAATGTCTACTGCGTGAATTGTGTATGCATTGTCAAGCCAGAGCGATCCCCTATGCATTATGCTAACTAGTAACATTGTGCATTTCATCGCTGCTAGAGTCATTCCAAACATAGGAAAACTCCTCAAATTCAGTAAGGTGAACCACTGGATTCCTCTGAATTTAGTCTTGACTTTGATTGTTGCACTCCCATCTTCCTTCGTGGATGATTAGATGTAGAAATCATGATTCATGTCCGGAAATTGGAAGGAGTCTGAAGGATTGTTGTCAATTAGTGTAGCCTTGTCATACTTACCGTAAAGTGGCTCCCTTACTTAAATTCTTTCATCCAACCTGAAATCTAGAACATATACAATTATCTTTGTCATACTAGAGCGAGGCCGATAAACAAAAATCACGAGGGGTTGGTATCTAATATTAGAACGAAAAAACTTAGAACCATATTGCAAATAGAGTGACTCTACCACCTTAGCTTCAGACTCTAAGAAATTCGACATTACCATGCAAATTAAGTAGATCATCTCGACACTAGATTTCTGACGAGACCTCCTAACTAATTACTATGAAAAATTTCCCTATGTATACTCAATCGAGTTAATCCTGTCGTCGGCTGAGCTAGACGTGACTTGGATGACGCAATTCTGAAAAAGGAAAGGTAGATTTGATGGGAAATTATGTTATCATGATGAAAGAAGTTTAGGAATTAATTATTTCTATTATGGGAAATATTTAACGAGACTCTAGGCTGACACCAGATTTGTTGTCTAATTATTATGGAAAGGATGCTTAACATGTGTCACCCCCCCAACCACAATCAGTTGTGGTGTGGTGGAATAACATTCGCAACTGGTACTGACTTGCTGGAATTTTTATTTGAAAACGTAAAGGACTTACTGACCAAAGAAAAAAAAAATGACTGGCGCGACTAGTGACAACACACTAAATGACTCCTACCAACTCTTACCTACTCCTACGTATGGTCTCCTTTCGGAGATCCAATCAATTCTTAGTAACATTGTTTGATTTGTGGAAGGGTTTCAAGTGTGCACCGTTCACTTAACCTGGTAGCAATACCCCATCCAATTGTGCAAGCTTAACTGCTCCAGACTCCCTTACCTTCGTAACAACAAACGACCCTAACCAATGTATTTGTAGTTTTCCAGGAAACTTCAAGAACTTGTTTTCACATAGCAGAACATGGTTGCCGATTATGAATGATTTCCTCTTAATATGCCAGTTGTTCCATGCCTTCTGCCTTTGCTTCTCAACCTTTTGGTGGAAATATGCCATAAACCTTGTCTCATTGAGCTCCAAGAGTTCATCTAGTTGCTTCTAAATTAATTCCTCTTTTGTCATATGAGTGGTCTGAGCAATGAAAAGGTTGCGAATATGAAATTCAGTCGACACCACATCTTCTCGTCCAAACACAAGTTGTAAAGGTGTATGCTTGTGTAATTGCTTCATAGTTGTGCAGTATGCCCATAGAGTTGTTGGCACCCTCTCGTCCCGATCATCCCGGTTTTCTAATCATATCTTGGTTAAACCCTTCTCCAATATCTTGTTTAAGGCTTCTACTGTACCATTGACTTGATGGTGGTATAGGCCACTTTTTTGGTGTTGTATCATGAAATTTTGAATTAAGGAAGAAATTGTTTCATTTATGAAGTGGGTCCCATGATCACTAGTGAGACACCTGGGGCACCAGAATTTGGATATGATATTCTCAAATATGAACGTCGCGGCAGTATCCGTAGTACAGTCCTTTACCAGTGTTGATTCGACCCATCTGGTGTGATACTCTGTTGCGATGATTATATACCTGGCATGCGAGTGACATGCCAACAGATTGATAGGCCCAATGAAAGCGACCACCCATTTCTCAAGTATCTGCAGTGTTCATACTGGTTGCAATGGTAGTTTATCTCATTGTGAGATCCTTCCAACCCTTTGGCACACATTGCATCCTTTAGCATATTCTTTCGCATCTTTGAAATATGTTGGCCACTATAGGCCTTCCTACAACACTTGCAGTAGATTTTCCTCCAACGTGGCCACCTACGACTCTTAAATGACATTTCCATAACACATTGTGTTTCTCATGGTGAAGTGTGCATTTGTACAACACGTGATCAAGGCCCAATTTATACGGTTGTCCCACAATCAATTGATAATCAGTAGCTCAGATGACCATATGTCTCCTTTGTTTGGTTTTGTACTCATCTAGACATTTTCCTGCAGCTAAGAAGGATGCAATATCTTCTAGGTAATCTAGTACTACTTCAATCCGGAACAAATTTACGTCTAGTAGTTGATCATCTGGGGATCCTCCAATTTCTTATAATTCCAGCCATGAGAGGTGATCAATCCCACATTCAATTGGCCAGGCTTAACATTTACCTCAAAATTCAATTCCTGAAATAACAACAACCGCTTGCAAATTCTTCCTTCAAGCACAGCCTTATTCACTAAATATTTCAAAGTGGAATGGTCAATAAAAACTTAAACGGGTCTCCCAAAAAATAGTGTCTGAATTTTTTAAGTGAGTATACCATCACCAATGCCTCCCACTCAGTTATGGTAAAGTTCTTTTCTGCTGTGGATAACTTCCTACTGGAAAAATAAATTGGGTGGTCGAGGCTCGCTTCCCCCAGCTGAGCCAGAACAACCCCCTAGAGAAATGCTTGATGTGTCAATGTGGACATGGAATTGTTTGTTCCAGTTGAGATAGATCAAAATCGGTGCACTTACTAGTTTTTAATTCAGTGCATCTTAACAATCCTCCATCCACATAAATCATCCAGCCTTCCTCAACAATTTCTCCATCAATGCAGTAATCAAGGCATAGTTGCAAATAAATCTCCTGTAGTATCCGATATGTTGCAAAGTGGATCTGAGTTTTTTTACATTTGCGGGTGGATCCATATTCACTATTTCCACAACCTTAGCAGGACCTATGCATACTCCTCCTTTGAACAGTATGTGGCCCAAAAGCGTGAAAAACAGGACTGTAAATATGAATTTCTTCAAATTTAGTGATATATGTAGTTGTCTACATCGATTGGACTTGATCTTGGGTAGATTGGAGTGTTTCTTCAGTAGACTATAGACTGTACAATTATCCATGTTGACCTCTAGGAACCTGTGGATATAATCTCTAAAGGTTGCAATTACAAATCTCGAGAACACTGTAGGTGCATTCTTGAGACCGAATGGCATAACATGATAGGCATAGGATCCCCATTCTATAGTGAATGTAGGTTTCTTTTTATCCTCCTTAACGATCCTAACTTGGTGATACCCAGAGAATTCATTTATAACGGAGTAGGATTCATTCCTCGCTACATTATCTAGAATTCCATCGCTAAATGGTGTAGGAAATAGATCATGCACACAAACACTATTCAAGTTGTGGTAGACCACACAGACTCGTATCTTTGTATTATATTTCTTGTTTTTTATTACAATCGGACTCTCCCATTCTGCCTCATACACTGGAAATATAAGCCTTGCTGCTAGCATCTTGTCTATCTATTTCTTCACTTTCTCCTTGACTCTCGGGTTCAATATGTAAGGTCGGTGATTTACTATATTTAAATATGGTTGTAGCACAATTTTCATCTCCCCTAGGTCTCATTTGATCCCTTTCAGTTCTGCAACTGATCGAAGGGAACAAATCTTCATATTCTCTCAGGAGGTCGAAGATCTCTTTTGTAGTTTTTTCATTCCAATAATCTCCAAATGAGGCTAGCTTCGGTTTTTCATCATTCCGCATCTTTAGTGGGAGTAAGTGTGGCGCATCAGTTACAGGTACATCCTTGATGTCCCTTTCCCCTTCTGTTTCATGAAATGACAAATATCATAATTCCTCTAGATCATCCTCATCTGACTCTTTGTCCACCTTTCCAAATACCATTGCTTCAGGATACCCTAACTCATAGATATGCTCTAATGTCCTCTGGTCTATGCACCCATCTATTAGCTGACCCGTTGTGAGAAAAATCCCCTTGACAACCTGCAATTCCTCAGTCATCCTCCTGTTGTTTTCTAAGAAAGAAAAGTTGTTGACAAAATGATCAACCAAACTATCCCAGTTCCTCATTTGTCTCCTTATTTCTTCTCGTACATACCAAGGTTTTGGAAAATTTCCCAAGGTGTGTATAGAACCATGCACCCACAACTCCTTTGGAACTCTTTCCTGATTCCATTTGTCCTTACAATTTTCCAAATGTTGTCAAGGGTCAGAATCCCCCTGTAACTGGAAAAATCTGAAGGGTACTCCCCCACTTGTCTGAATTTTACTTCCATGGCTATTTTGATCTTCTCCCATTCCCAGAGGTAGTTGCGGTGAACTCCCCCTTATCTCATTAGTGTCACTTATAATGCGACATTTAGTAAAGATACTTTATGTTCTTCAATAACAATTTCATCAATCACGTTGAGAAATGAATTTACAGAATCTATACCATTAAATATAGGGAATTCCTTTACCTCAATGTCGATCCAATTGACTCAACAGATTATGGTGCAACGTCTAGTGTTGATCTCATATACACTATGCTACAAATCATCCCAAACAACCTCTGAGCCAGCCTTTGAACTCTGAATGCTCCGCCAATTGATAAACCCTTCATTCATTGGGTTAATTTAGTCTTATGTTCTTCCTGCTATTAGTATGTATAGTTGATCTAACACCCCCTATCTCGTCTCTATCATCCGTTGGTTCTTTGAATCTCGGTCCCTGATATGGGTCTGGGGGTTGAATCACCCTAACCCTTCTACCTCGAAAGTCATCATTTCTATCTTCAAGTTGATTATATCATAGTTTTCAAATGTTCAATCTATTCCAAGCAACACTGGGTAGGGGTCATTGTCTCCCTGATGTATGTTACTTTGAAATCGGCATGGGTCTTCACCCCTGCTACATCCACTAGTCTCCCAATTAGAAGGATACAATATTGGTTTTCCATTTGCAACTAGATTGGTGAAAATGTCAATTCAGGTTTTCCCAGTGCTTCCCATGTTTTCCTTGGTAGAACGTTGACATCTGAACCTAGATCCAACATAGCATCCTTAATCTAGAACCCCACAATCTAAGCATCGATTCTGAATTCTCTTCCGGTTCTCTTCTTGTTCCTCTGTACCCTCCTAGAGTGTTTTTCAGGTAAGTTAGCAGAAATGACTCCTCCCTCAACTTACACTTCTGGGATGACCACTTTCAAACTCTTTCGCAACTGCTCCAACATTTGGTCATCATTCATAATCTATAGAAATAATTTGAACTAGTCTTTGATGGGTCAAACTACCACGGACTGTGATAAGTTTGGGCTCCTAGCTTTACGAGATTTTGGCTTCTCCTTCTGTGACCCTGTACCTCTAGTTAGATTGTTGAGAACTTTTGTGGCTTCCTTGTAATACTTATTTTGTTGCTTAGGGTCAAATGAGTGATTTAGGAAGGTCAGTCTGATAATCGTGGGCTAGTCTATGGCTCTAAAATCAACCCCAATCTTTTTTCCTCCTCGTGTAACTATATTAATATTTGACAGGGGGGTTGCCTTTGATACCCAATGTTCTGCATTAATTAAATTCGCCCCCCTTTGTCGGTTCCACTCTTCCCATCTTGCAATCAATTATGGGAAGTCCTCTGTTGCATGCGCATTGACCCTGCAGTGAGAACACCATGGTCTTCTTGGTAGCAGGAAATCCCGGACAACATGCCTTTCTTGATCACAGTTGTAACAACGAAATGGACCTCTGCCTCCTTCCCTTCCTCCCCTTGTTCCTCCTCCTGCTCACCCCCCTTGAGAGGACTCATTAACTCGAAAGGTTGAGCGGTCTAACCTATCAGCTAAAGCATCTAGTGCCCTACACTAGTCAGTGTGGTGAGTTGTTCAATCATATAATTGACAGTAATTATTATTTGGAACATTGGAGTATTTTTGTAGTGTTAATCATAGACAAGGGGAGTGTCCATACCCCCTACATACCTCACAGTACTCTGGTTGGTTTCTCCCTAGATACAAACCTTGCGATTCTATTTTTTCGACTCCTGCTATGGATGTAGGCTGAGGTGGTCCTACTAGAGTTGACATGGTACTTGTGCCTCACAACCTCAGACATTCTGTATCAACATGCCCTTCCACTAAGCAATTTTTACACCATACGTTTGGGCACATCAGGTGGGCTAGTTGCAGGTCCTTCAACTTCTCATTTAAACTTGTAATTTGATGTTGGAGACCCAAAATAAATGGATCATGCGATGTCACTTCCCCCCGGTACTCATGCAGGTATCTTACCATAGCTTCTATCTGAATTGCTTTCTTTAGAGCAGCTTGTAGTGTATCAATATTCTGTTGCGTCAATGGTGTATGGGTGAGAGACAATAGTGGCACTTTGATAAACCAATCCATTTGGTGATTCAAATATATTGGGTAACTTAGTTTACCGATTTCATCCTTAAATATTTGCATTAGCTCCCATGCAGCCTCTCCCTCCTGCTGCTTTATCTCCCACAACTCCGAAAATCCACACTGTTCAGTTTGTGGAAGTTTGAATTCTTGTACAAATTATTTTTTAACATCGTCCACAGTTAGGTTCTGGTGTAATTCTTACCATTTTATGAACCATCTCAAGGCCTTTTCCCTGAGAGTGGTATGGAATTCGATTAGCTTCACATTATCCAACGTCTAGCAGGCTCTCCATATGGCATCACATAGATGCCAATGTTGTTCTATGTCCTCGTTCCCCCTGCCAGAGAACACAGGTTACCTTATGAATGATCCCACCATTTTTTATTGAGTCCGTTCTAAGAGAAAAAATCCTTATGACCCCGGCTGTAGAGATCCTTGTAAACTCGTACCACCACTACTAGTTCCACTCATACTCGCACTAACTTTGTAATTAACATGCACACTATGAACTCTTAGAGTTTTGATCAGCTTAGATAGGAACTTGTCAGGAATTTTATAGAGTGCCAAGGGAACGTTGGGGGAGACATTGCCTGAGATTTGGGGAGGCATATCATTGATTTATTTGGACACATCATCTTCAAAAAATAGTCTTTGTATAACAAAATGCATGTCATATTCTAGCCTTTCCCCCAAGCCCACATGGCCCTTTCCATTCAACATCTCCATCTCTACTAGCGGGGATGGATCACTATCACCTTCCAGACCCACGACAGTTGCGGTTGTCTCTACCCCTTCGACTAAGATTCCTTCCATCCTTTCCCCTTATTTCAGATCTCGACACTGCTCCTACTTGGTGCAATCCCTTATTCTACCTTTTATTTGTTTGTATGGCCCTTTCCTTCCATTTCTCCGTTATCTACACTCTTAGATTCCTTTCTTTTCAGGATTCGTCTGCATCCATCCTCTTGACAGTCTCATAATTCCCTGCTTAGTAGCATCCCTCCCTTTAGGTTCTTCCCCCAGTACTCAGTGTTTACATTGCCATGCTTAGGCTTTGGAACACCAACAATCCGTCTTCCACCATTAAAACCTTGATCCAAAGGGAAAACTCTTTTAGTAGCTTCCCTCACAACCCTAATTGGAACATAGCTTCAGCCTTTGAAAAGGACTAATGGCTTTCAACTACAAATTCAATAATATAATCGTCTAGCGTGGTCTATACCCAGAAATCTACCACTCTCGTCAGATCTGTGTCAATACAATATACCACAGTGAGATCTACTTGAGTCTAGTTGTGACGACATGGGTTTTATCCACTGGACCACCATTTCACCTGCAATATCCGCAACTAGTTGTAAATTTCTTTTGGGAACTTGCACCAAAAGATCTTGTATTGGTCACTTGTCGATTCCGAATACACAATTTCCTCCTTGAGCTTCCTAATAATTCGTTGGTGGAGTTGTGCTTGCTGAGAAACAAACTGGTCGACTTGCCCATTCCACCAGTTTCACAATTCTTTCTTAAAGATCCTTGATACCATATTCCAAACCCCATTTTTGAATTTTAGGTCCCGACAATGGAACCATTTGTTGGTGCAAAAATAACAAAAGGGTCAAGACCCTAGGTTTAGGCACAGGGGCCAACAAGGCTCCGTTGTAGTCTAGCACAACACTGGCATTTTCACCTTGGGAGTCTCAGCCGAGGCATGTGACAACCTTAGTTAGATGAGGGTTGGAATCCAGTATCAAGGAAGACCATATCAAAGTGTAAAGAGTAGGGAACATTGAATCATTCTTCAAAGAAGTCAGATTACAATAGTCTATACATGTTGTAACATAAAGACTACCTAAACATGTGCATACATAAAAAATTTAAAGAACGATGATAACACAAAGTTAATACGCTATGATCCTAATAACGACCTTCCTCATTAATATCAAAGGTGAGTACATTACATCAGGCTCAAGGTCTATTCCTCAACATCCAGAACTCTAACAAGGTAGAATACAAGCTTATGGAAGGACATGCAAAAAGTTGTTCTCATAGCCATGCAAAACAAGAAGAACAATATCACTAGTAACCACCACAATAAACAACCCAACCCCTTCTTGGTTCTCCTTTCTTCCTTTTATCTTCTTCTTCCCTCTCTCTGCACACCAACCTGAACTGTGAGCTCCTTCTCCCTTAATCGGTTTTCTTCATTCCTTGACTACCCTTTCTCTTTTCCCACTTAGCTGTATCTACTCCTTCCTGCCACCCCTCCGCAACTTCCAGTCTTCTGCCAATTCCTTCCCTTTCCCAATTGTTATTTCCGCAGGTTCCCAATGGTTACTTCTACCACTTAGCACCAACCTCTTTCTCCCAAAAATATCCTAATTTCTCCAAAAACAAAGGCCCAAACATGGTCACATAAAGAGAAGGGCGATTACAACCAATTCCCTTTCGAATGAAAACTGTGCCATGAATATGACCATTTTTCATGAAATTGAAAAAAAAAGACAAGATGAGCAACCCAAAAAAGGAGATGTAGGAAAATAGTGGAAACAAGCCAAGAAGATAAGAGGATCACCATGAAAAAAACAAAACCAACCACAGAAAAATGATCAAGTAGCAAACAAAGGGAAAGGCCCAAGATCTCCAAAGAAATCAAGACAAAGTTCTAGAGAAGGAACCAACAAATCAAAAAATGTTGGGAGATGAGGAAACAACTTTGAAGTATTAAACATGGAGATTGAAGAAGGTGAAATCCCACAATTAAAACCCCCTCCATTATATCTGATGCAACCTAACGTGGCAGGTTTGGAGAATATTGATGAGCATATTCAACTCTTGAAGATGACTGGAACCAACTGAATCAAGAAGAACCACCAGTTGAGGAAGATGAATTCCTTTCTCCAAGGGACGCTGAAGCAAGCTTAGGCTTTAGAATCTTTAGGGATGAAAAAGAAAGAGAACAAGAGTGGAAGCACAAAAGAGTTGGAATGAAAACAAACAGGGGTATAAGAATGGAGAAAATTGGGCACCTAATGAATTCTAAAAGCCCAAGTACAAGGACTCAAAGCCTCCAGAAAATGGAATAAATTTTCCTCGTCCCAAGGGGTGATCCATAAACGTAATAAGTGATGAAGGCTATCTTCTAGAATTGCAGGGGCTTGGGGTTGGAAAAACAAATGGCAGAGGTAAAGTCATTAATAAAACAAGAAAGGCCTTTAGTGGCTCTGCTCTGGGAGACAAAAATGGAGGATCAAGAACTCATCCAAATATAGTGTAAGTTATAGAATGGAAGTGGGATATTATTAGTTAGCTCAAGAGGTGCCTCAGGAGGTCTGTGCACAAAGTGGAATTCCAAACAACTCTAGAGGCTGAGTCATTTTTCAACATTACATTGGTTGGCAATATTTGTTTTTGGATATTCCCACAAATTAGGTGTGGAAAATTATAATATTTATATGCCATTTCAATTCAAAGAGAAGCAAGACTACTAGGTCTCACTAATGGCCTTATAAGAGTCTAATTATAGGTCAAATTTTGGGAGGGAATTTCAATACCACCCTGTATAAGTGGGAAAAAAGAGGGACCTCGAATCAGAGTTCAATTCCTAGAGAACATGGAAGACCTCATCCAAAAAATAAATTTGATGGATATCAACCCATCAAGCAAAAATACACATGGAATTATAGACACCCAAAAATAGGGCACATTTCTGCCCTCTTGGATCGATTTTTTATCTCTCACTCCTTTTCATCTCATAATGTAATTTCCTAAACCCTTATCATCCCTTACAGTGGTTCAGATCATAGACCAATAGATCTAGACCTCATTAAGAGTGCCATCTATGGGCCTCTCCCCTTTAGGCTTAGTTCAATATGGATTGAAAAACTAGGATTCATTAATTTGGTTGCAACATCTTGGGAATAATGGGTTACAGGAAACCCCAAGAGGATTTGGGATTAAAAAAAAAAAAACTAAAGGAGAATATTATAATTTGGGGTTAAAGAATTAAGGATGGAGTGTCAGGAGACAATTCAAGAGTAAGAGGAACAGATGGAGTGGATACAATCTACAATTAAGGACATTTCAATAGCCCCGGAGCTCTACCAAATAGAAAAAGAGTTGTTTACAAAATAACCCACTTTCCTAAAAGAAGAAGAAGAAATGTGGAGGCTCAAATCAAGAAGTACATGGTTGCAGGAAGGGGACAAGAACAAAAATTTCTTCCATAATCAAGATAAAACTAGAGAATGGAAAAATAACATATAAGAAATAATGGTAAGAGGTAACCAAATAATAAAATTCTAACAGATCAAGGAAGAGGTATTTTGTCACTTCCACAAATTGTGAAACCAGACAACGATCTCCTCAATATAATCCAAGACCTTCATGCTAGACCATGTGTCTAAACTAATTTTGCTTGAAGATAATCAATGGCTAACAAAGCCCCATTGGAATAAGAAATAAAATAAGCAATGTTCTCCTTTCATATGAACAAATCCCTAAGACTAGATGGCTTCTTCGCTCATTTTTATCAATTTTGATCGGATATGATAAAACATGATTTATGTAGGTTGGTGGGATACTCTTTAAATAGGAACTACATGGGAGGAGTAATCAATACCTCCTTTCTATATTTTAAGCCCAAATAATATAATCCATCATCATTTACATGTTTCCAACCAATTTCCATTTGCAAGGTCTCTTCTAGAATCATCTCAAAAATTTAGCTCAAAGGATCCAAAAATTTCTTCCAAACATTCTCCGAAAACCAAGGCGGGTTTTTTCCTCAAAGGAAAATATTGGATATCATGGTCTTATTCCAAGAAGTGATTATCTCTAGTCAAAGTTGGGAGATAAGGGAATGATCATCAAGTTGGATATGGCGAACACATTTTATTAAGTTAGGCACTCTTTCCTCTTTAAATTCATGTCCAAATTTGGATTTAATGACATATTTATACAATGGGTGGACCTATGTATTAGATGTCCATGGATAACTCTGTTGGTTAATGGAATAGTAATTGGGTTCTTTAAATCATCTCGGGTGCTCCATAAACAATGCCCATTATCACCCTTCCTGCGTATTCTAATGGGTAATACTCTTAGCCAGAGGATGGAATATGAATGAAATGTTGAATGAATCATAAGAATCAAATATGTTTAAGGAATTAGAAGTATTAATCACTAGCAGTTTGTAGATGACACACTCCTCTTAGGTGGATCCTCAACAGTCATAGCTAAGTGATTTAAGGTGGCGCTAAACGTTTCCTTATGGAATCTGAAGGGAAAACAAATTTTGATAAGTGCTAAATTTACTCCTGGAATATCTCAATAGTCAAATAAAGAAAGATAGGTGGAATATTCAAATATGAATGCTGGAAACATGGAAAGATTTCAAATATTTGGGCATCCCCATCTGCTTGAAAACACATTCTCCATAGGATTGGGTGGGTATCATCTCCAAAGTAAAAAATAAATATAACATCTAGGGAGAAAGGTGGATTAATATTGTAGGCCACATGGTATTGATTAATGTTTCCCGTTTAGCCCTACCTCTTTATCAATTATCTGCATTACTGGCACCTCAAAGTGTTTTGAATCATTTAGTGAAGAAAATTCAATGGTTCTTATGGGAAAGAGGAAAATCAAGAAAAAATAAGTTCCATCTGATCAATTGGGCTATTGTTAGAACCCCCAAAACTCATAAAGGATTAGGAATCTAGGATCCTATCCTCATGAAAAAAATGATTGGAGAAAATATGGTTTAGAGGTTCATCACATAAAATCAGGATTGGTGGAAATCGGTCCTTAGAGAAAAATACCTCCTACCAGATCAAGAAAGAAGCATTGATCAAATTTTTCCTAGTCGAAAAGGATCGATAACATAACCAATCCAGTAGAATGGCTTGACTAAAGGCACTAACTATATGTGCATAATTTGGAGGCCAAAAACCAGATAAATCATATTCAAAATTGGAATTTATGGAATAAGAATGGATGACGAAACCACTGGGTCAGGAAAGAGAAGCTACAATGGACGAAGGTAGATAGAAACAAGAAAAGGAAAGATGGAAGCTATGTCTACCTGACCAGGAGCTACAAGAATGGAAAAATAAGGAGAATAGTTGGATACCACACTTTGATGGAGCCTCAAAGAAAACTTGAGGGGTGGCAGAAGAGAGAGGGGTATTATACAACCCCGAAGGAAATTTGGTCAAAACATTTGCATGGGGACTTGGCTCAATGATAAATAATCAAGCAGAAATGCATGGCCTGCTACAAGGTCTGATATTGACCAAAGCCTCACAAGTGTCCAACATTAGAATTATTAGTGACTCACTTATTACCCTACAACACTTATCCAAAGGAACACTTCCATGAGACAAGCACTTGAGGAACCTATTAAATTGAATAAGGAAGCTTCTTAAAGACGTCGCTAAAAAAAAGTAATTCCATATATTAAAAGCTCAAAATGAAGAAGCAGATAGATGGGATAACCAAGCATTCTAGCTTAAAGCGGGGCATTTAAATGTCAATGAAGAATCATGATGGTGGCCCTTGTCGTAAGTCAAATGGTTAAGTTTATTTTTCCAAAACAAATTTAAAATTTAAATATTACAATGGTATAACTTAGTGATTGGGAAGCAATCCACATAAAAAATTGGGCATGTGTCCTATTGGTTCTTATGGCCCCTAGAGTAAACTCTTCACATGTAGAAGACACACAATTAACCATGCCTTAAACATGAGAAACAGATCAAAGGACACCACCTTGTTATGTCATAACTCTCCCACCTCATATGATAATGATAGAGAAAGGTGTGGCCATTACGAACGATATGATGCATTAACTCTAGAAGCATGTGGGATGTGCAAGAAAAATGTAAAATGAAACAGGCGCAGTCAGTTCAATGTTGTGGGTTTCCATTTTGAGAGGCACATTGGTGAAGAGAAATATGGGGAAAGGTTGCCTAGTCTGGAAAGTCCCATGGACCCACAACTTGTTCAGTGTGCCATCCTCCCATGTTGACATCATTTCCCTCTAGGTTGGTCCTAAACTATATTTATTTCTTGGTCAATTTTGTATGTATGTTTAGGAATTCACTATCAGAAGGAATTGCATTTTGGTTGGATGGATGGGCAATTCAACCTAGGAATTTTGGCTACATATCTTTGTGTTAATTGTAGGTAATATATATGGGTGAGTAAATACTAATCTAAATTTTCTCACAAGAAATATTATTGGGTTACAATACAAAGCTTGACATTGGACCAAGAAGTTATGGAATTCGCAGTGCTACGTGGCTTGTGACTAGGTTTATCTATATTCAGTTGGAATTCTGGTTTCCTCAAGGCTCTTCTTGGTGGCCCAATTTGGTTACTAGAGTGTTACTTGGGAGTGTGATGCTCATAAACATGGGAGAAGCACTGAAGGGTTGTGCAGAATTAATATTTAATTCACTTGCAACAATTGGTAAGGGGAGAATATGGTATTTTCCAACATTGAATTGACTAATTGGGAGTATAGAAGTTTGACTTTGAAGGTGCATTACAATACTGGTAAGGACTTAGAGAAAATGTTGTGTCTTGTTGAATCCATGTATCGGTGGGAGACATGGAGAAACACAAAGGGACGCAATGAATTTATCGCGATAAGGCGGGGAATGATGTGAATAGGTAGGGATAAGGTTAAGGGTGACAATGGCCTTGATAGACAAAAAAAAATTCGATGCAAAGATAGAGTAACTCAAATGATAACACAAATAAATTACATCCAAATTGACATGATGGTGATGAACATGCAACAGAAACAATAGACGAACAAAAATATGAGTGTGCTAGAAGAAATTCAAAACTTGAAAGACATGGTAGCTTGGAAAAGAGATGAGATCAAGGCACTTCACCTTCAAATTTTCGATTTACAGGAGCAAGTCAAGCTATTGAGCTCAAGTATAAACAAATCCAGTATTGGTAGTTACACAGAGGCATACAAGTGTCCAAACCTCCACCAACCATCGATGGTAGAAGATGAGAATTATAAATGAGTGGAGGATGAGCAATATAAATGATCTATGTACTCTAGTAAATTTTGTTTATTTTTAGGAACCTTTAGCTTAATATATACATAAATTTGAAATGCAACGAAAATTTTGACACTTTGTAGTCTCCTCAATGTTATAGAAGTCTATAGTTAGTATAAGAATAATAGGCATGCTAAGAAAATTCAATGTATCCCCTGAGTATTTTTTGTGGCTAGGCACATGTTTTATGAAATACAAATCCTCATTTCTATTAAAAAAAATCATTATTTGTAATCAATATACTTATTAATGTAAATTAAGTCAAATCTTAACAATAATTCATTTCTTGAACTCCAAACTTAATTATTAGTGGGGATATTATATGCTAGAATGTTTTTTTATAAATAATATATGAGGTTACAAGGGTTAAATTGGGGAAAATCAAGTTGGAATTTATTATTAAATTTTTGAGTTATGTCGCTACCTCTTGAGTTTGACTCCATGTGAACTTGTATACATGAATGAAAGATTGATAAAGTGTGTTCCTTACTAAACACCTTAATATGGTGTTTCGTTGAAGGACTCATATTAGGAAATAAAAAGATCATATACTCCATCTCTAGCAATGAAAACATTGTATGAAGAACAAAATATTGATGAATTGAGTATTTTGTTGAACACTTTGGTGTTTGGTGTTTTTGTTAAAGATTAATATCCACATGTAAAAAGGTCTTGAATTTCTAATCTTTCTAATGAGAATAGGTATCAAAGGAAATAATGTAATAATATCCACTATAATCCAATACTAATGGTGTAAGTACTAAACCTTTAATTTGCATTACGAATTCCTAATTAACATTTTTGATGAAGAGAAGGATTGTTGAGAAATGGAAACAAGAAATTTCAGTTTAATTTGTCCTTGAATTAAAGTGTGAATTAAAATCAAATTCTATTCTCATAGAAACTTGTAAATAGTTAATTAAGTTTAATTAAATTAATTAACTTAGGAATTTCAAGTTAGAAGTCTTTTTGTAGTCATGTATATGTTCTCCCTAAGTTTTAAGGGTCCAGTATGAGATTAAATTGAGTTGGAAATTAGATCACTCAGTTTACTGAGTTAGGTTAAGTTAAATTAGTTCCAAACTCTTTAAGAAACTAATAAAGGACTAACAGTCAGTTGGTACACCAATGCATCCATTAGTGCTACTCCATTTAACTAAAGATTCCCTCATGAGAAACTCATGCATGTCGATTATGAGAAAGACCCAATTGAGAATAGAGTGCAGGGACAGTGTACTATCAATGGTATTATTTACTGGAGTGTAAATATCATGCATGCATTAAAGATTCATCTTATTTTTGGATTCCATAGTTTTGGAAGCATGAATTCTCTTTAAATATGGGTTATTCATCCTAGGAATTACGCAAGAGATCGGGAGCTTGGAGAACTGCAGAATTGGCTAAGTGTTGGCCAAGAGCTAGCTTGTGAGCTGAGAGAGTTGAGCATACTTGTGCGGAATTATTCTAGTGAGAACAAGATTTGTATCTTCACTCATATTTTTGATATATGTAATATATATAGCGGGGTTTTGAGTAGTGTCTTTCCCCAGATACATCTTGTGTTATGTACCATTGATTTATCTTCTTCTTGTTCATATTGTTTTCATCAATCTATTGGTTTTCTCTTGTTGATAGTAGAAGTAGATTCTTTTCTTTTTCTTTAGTACATTACATGAGCTTGTGAATCTACAAGATTCTCTACACGGTATCGGAGTATGCATTGGAAGGAAACTCAAATTTAATAGCCTGAAGGGATAGAATGGAGGCTATGCTAGAGGATAATGGCTTGAAGGGATTCGTCGATCATAAATTCCTAAGCCAACAACATCATATGCCCAAAATTTGGCCGAATGGAAGAAGTGTGTGGCGAAGGCGAGACAGATAATCCTTGAGGGAGTTCGAGACCACATTGTATCGAGTCTCCATGGCAAGGAAACTCCCTATGCTATGTGGAAAACATTGACGAAATTCTATCAGAACAACATTGACCAAAGGAAATTGGAACTGAAGGACAAACTTTGAAAAAACAAAATGGAGAAAGGCAAGACTATTCCAAAATACTTGTCCCATTTCACTCAATGTCGTAATGAACTTGGAAGTGTTGGATTCACAGTTTCCAAGGATGATATGGTGAGTATTTCTCTTATAGGACTCCTTAAGAGTTGACATAGTTATTAGGACTCTATCAATGGTCAGGAGAAGCTGTCGGATTGGGAATGACTGTGGTCAGATTTGATGCAGGAGGAGATCAGGTGGAACACCATGGATGGATCTTTATCAAAGACTGATGATGAAGAGAACTATTCCTTAGCGATTAAGGCAAATAAGGGGAAAGGGAAAGCTTTCGATTCCAAATCAGATTCTTATCATGGAGGTAAGAAGAAAGACATGACGAAAGTTAAGTGCTTTCATTGTCATGAGCTGGGTCTTTTTGCTACAAATTGTCCACTCAAGAAGTCCAAGAAGAAGTCCTTAGGAGGAGCGGCGGGTGAGGCTTTGGCCTCTCAATTAAAATTGGGATTTTCCCTCATTGCATGCATGGTGTCATCAATGATGGGAAGTGTATGGTACTTAGACAGTGGAGCTTCATTTTACATGACTGGCAACAAAGAGTTATTCAGTGACCTGGAGGAGAAAGATCTCCAGATGCATATTGAGATGGGTGATCAGAGGAAGTATAGTGTTACTAGATTGGTCACGATTACTTTTCAAAGGGAGTATGGGGCTCCACTCACCTTGAAGAATGTTATGTATGTGCCTGAGCTCAAGAAGAACTTGGTATCTATTTCCATGCTTGAGGATAGAGGCTATAATGTGATATTCTCGAAAGGAAAGGCATTCCTTCGACACATAGCCACGAGTTAAGTAAAGAAGAGAAGGATTCAAGTAAAGAATATCTATAAGCTGGAGGTAGAGAAGTTTGTTGCTTTGAGCACAAAAGTAGAAAGGGTGCAGAGCCGAGACATTGGCGAGTTGTGGCATAGGTGACTAGGCTGCTTGCATCATGGGGCTTTGAAGATATTGCAGTAGATCTCTAACGGTCTTCCCAAAGGTATGCTTGAGCAAGTTGATACATGCAAGGGGTGTACTTTGGGAAAATAGACCAAGTCTTCCTTTCACAACACAGACAGTCAAGCAGAGGCTATTCTAGATTGAGTCCATTCAAATGTGTGTGGACCATTCTTGACAACATCCACGGCTAAACACAGGTATTATGTTATATTTGTTGATGACTATTCTCATAAATGTTAGATATTTTTGATGCATAAAAAGGATCAAACTTTGACAAAGTTTTGTGAGTTTAAAGCATTGGCGGAGAAAGAATCGAAAAAGAAGGTTAAAGATCTACAGAGTGATAATGGTGTTGAGTATGTCTCAAACAAGTTTGATAACTTCTGTGTAGCGGAAGGGATTAAACGGGAGTTGACGACACCCCATAACCCTCATCAAAATGGGGTGGCTGAGAGGATGAACATAAGCATAGTAGGGGCAATGACGACAATGTTGCATGATCAGGGCCTACCACTACACTTGTGGCCTAGGGCATGTTACACAACAGTTTATGTTCAGAACCGTATCCCACATCGGATACTTGAAATGAAGACACCAGAGGAGGCTTATTCCGATAAAAGGCCAGATGTTGGTCAATTTAGGATTTTTAGGTCATCGGTATATTTCCATGTGACCAAATATGCATGAAAGAAGCTTAAGCCGGTAATAGAGTTGGGAATATTTGTGGATTAAACTAATACACCTTGTCTAGTCAATTTAACGTCTTAAATTGCTCTACATAAATTATCAATTCGGGTATTGTAAATTGATGAAGTGTGGTGCACCATATGTGCTTAGTTAACCTTTTTTCTTACTTCATTGCTTTATAGTTTTTATCTTGTTTTGGGGTTTTGTTCTTGTTGATCTCCTAAAGTGTCTAATGCAAATGGAAATCATATTCTAAGGTCTTAAGAATACTTTTAAAGGTCAAGTATGGATGTAGATTTCAAGACAAGGTTTATGTCCCTTATGTTAACTTCCAAAACTTAGCACTTCAAAATATCTCAAAACATGCTATTGATAAAATTAATACTTGAACAGGAATGTAAATATGCAGCTACTTAAATCAAACAAAAGATGAAATACTGATCCAGGTGGATGTTGGTGGCTACCCACCTATCCCATTTGGACCCCCACAACTGTCTCTTTCAGCTCTTTTAGTTTCCTAAATTGTAACACAGTTTACTATTTTTAGCAGTTTTTCGGGTCCTAAACTTCCGGAGACGTTTTGAGGCCCTAAACAACGTTTTTTTGGGAATCTGGGGCAACATGGGTCCATGGACCCATGTTGCCTCCCAAAGTGGTAGTACTCATATAGATCTTTCTAACGAGCTATCGTGCGCGTCAAACGGAGATCGTATGCCAAAGTTACGACCCCGGGAAATTGATGTACCAATTTACCCAAACGGGGCCCACAATTTGGCGTTTCATCTTCTAGGGTTAGGTTTTGGAATGTGAAGGGTTTTCCATTGTTTCTCAACAATAAATAGGCCTTTGAGCCTCATTGTAACTCAGTTCGAAACAGTTCAGAGGCATGTAGCCACCACATCTCTTCTCAGAGATAAGCTACCATCGCTCTAGCTGGTTTCTTTCCATTTCTGTTTGTAAGCACATTTCAGTATTTTACAGTAATGAAATGAAGTATTATTTCTGCTGCATCTCAGTATTTATGGTTATCTCATCTCTGTATTTATGGTTATCTCTGTAATTTGTTGCGTTCCTGTTTAAATCTGGATCAGTGGTATCAGAGCGGTCTGCTTTTTCTCTGTTTTTCTTTGCATGTCCCCAACGAGGTCGGGATATAAGAAGTTAGGGCTTGAACTGGTCGAACCTTTGCAAGACCAGCCGCGCAAATCCCGACGGCCTCCCATGGCGGATGAGAAGAAAGACGAGGGGGCAGGAGATCCTATCAAAATCTTGCTCGAAGAAGCCCTCGAGCGGCAAAGGAATGCGATGATGGATAGCTTTGCACAGATCCTTCAGCGGCTACCCAGAAGCGACGCATCGGCTTCCAGCAGCGACTCTGGAAACGCCACACCGTTCAAGGTACAAGTTAATTTTGAAATCCCCATATTCGAGGGTCAAATAGACGCAGATGCCGTAGATAAATGGTTAAATATGCTATATGGGTATTTTTCTGTTCACGAATTTTCAAGTCGGGAAAAGATTGTTTTCGCTCTTCTCAAAGCAACCCCCCACGTCAAGGACTGGTGGGAAACCTACTGCGAGCAGAAGGATGAAAGTACAGGCTCACTATTTTCAGCCGCACCCACTTGGAATGACTTCCGGGATGCCATCAAGGAGCAGTACTACCCTATCGGAAGCTATGAGGACAAATACATCAAATGGACCACATTGCGGCAGGGACGAGACCAAGATGTGTCGGAGTTCACAAACATTTTTCATACCCTTCGCACATAGTTGGGTATCAAAGATTCTGAGCTGCATCTGGTACTCAAATACCGTGGCTGCCTACACAGATACATCCAGGAAGAGATGGGGTTCTTGAACATCCCCTCACTCGGCATAGCATACCGATACGCTGTCAAAATCGAGAAAAAGTTCAAACAGAAGAAGCGAGACTTTGGATCTGCAAATCCGAAGCCCAAAGGACAAAGCCAAGGCGGGGTGACCCAAGATAACCCGTCGAAGCCACAAGAAAAGAACAACACCACGAAGCCGAAGAAGGACACAGGAAAGTGGTGTGAGTTCCACAAAAGTCCCACTCATAACACAAGTGAGTGTTGGACCAAGCAGTCGCTGGTGGCTGAGTTGAAGGCTTCCGAATCAGATGCATGTTCTGATCCTGAGCCAAAACCCGACAAGGGGAATGGAAAAGGGAAGCAGATCATTGATGCGGATCCCAGCGCCACTGTTGCCACCGCCAAGATCATGAAAAATGAGCCCGAAGATCCAGAGGAGGGGGAGCGTCTTTTCCATTCACAGATGTGGGTGAAGGGTTCACCACTGCGATTCATTGTCGACAATGGTAGCCAAAAGAACCTGGTTTAAGCAGAGTTCGTGAAGTAGTTGGGCCTACCGACTACACCACACTCGCAGCCATACAGTATCGGGTGGCTTCATGAAGGACGAGATCTCAAAGTTCGCCAGCAGTCCCGCCTTCCCTACAACATCAAGCCCTTCACCGACGAGGTATTATGTGATGTTACACCTCTGGATGTTTGTGATGTATTATTAGGCCAGCCATACTTGTGGAGGCGACATGCTGTGTATGAGTCCAGGCCTCATGCTGTCATTATTTCTTTGAATAATTCATTATACAGGATACCAGAGGTAGCCCCACCTACCGCCACATCTTTGATTACTACCACGAAAGGCAACAAGCTCATATCACAGACCAAGAAATTCATTTGTCTGGTTCACTCCCAAAGTAAGGGGAAGATCGTTTCTACATCCATGACCCTTGCAAAGGGTTCCTCCACGCAGCAGCAGCAGCAAAGGGATACGGTCATGACAGAACACAGGAACAACTTCTCCTCACCCACAGGGGTACCACACAAGTTTCAGGTGGGCGACAAAGTTTGGTTACATCTGCAGAGAGAACGCCTTACCAGAACCCATCAGAAACTCAGGCAACTCCGACATGGTCCTTACACCAGTACCAAGGCTACGGGCAACAATGCTTCGAAGCACAACATTCCTCCATTCCTTGGCTTGCACCGAGTGTTCAATGTGGACCATCGTCGACCATGCTTCCCACCATTTCTAGTCACATCAGAGAGTGCAGAACAGCTCATCAGAGACCCAGCTCAGCAGAAGCTTCCTCATCTCAAAGAGGAACTCAACGCAATGGGGACCATTGCTTCCTAAGGGGGGAGGAATGATCCAGGTGGATGTTGGTGGCCACCCACCTATCCCATTTGGACCCCCACAACTGTCTCTTTCAGCTCTTTCAGTTTCCTAAATTGTAACACAATTTAATATTTTTAGCAGTTTTTCGGGTCCTGAACTTCCGGAGCCGTTTTGAGGCCCTAAACGACGTTTTTTTGGGAATCTGGGGCAACATGGGTCCATGGACCGATGTTGCCTCCCAAAGTGGTAGTACTCGGATAGATCTTTCTAACGAGCTATCGTGCGCGTCAAACAGAGATCGTATGCCAAAGTTACGACCCCGGGAAATTGATGTACCAATTTACCCAAACGGGGCCCACAATTTGGCGTTTCATCTTCTAGGGTTAGGTTTTGGAATGTGAAGGGTTTTCCATTGTTTCTCAACAATAAATAGGCCTTTGAGCCTCATTGTAACTCAGTTCGGAACAGTTCAGAGGCATGTAGCCACCACATCTCTTCTCAGAGATAAGCTACCATCGCCCTAGCTGGTTTCTTTCCATTTCTGTTTGTAAGCACATTTCAGTATTTTACAGTAATGAAATGAAGTATTATTTCCGCTGCATCTCAGTATTTATGGTTATCTCATCTCTGTATTTATGGTTATCTCTGTAATTTGTTGCATTCCTGTTTAAATCCGGATCAAATACTGATCATGAAATCACTGTCTCTGTTGCCCATCTAATTACAGAAATACAATCTAAACTATTGCGCTCAAACAAACCAAAAATTGCAGACTAACGAAAGCAAGATCAATTTACTTCACTTATAATCCGATAGCTCGCCAAGTAGCTTTTCGGGATTAAGCCATGGCTCTGGAGATAACGTCAAATAACATGAATAATTGATATCTAAATTACCTACTTGCAGATTAATGAAAGAAAAATCAAATTACTTCACTTATAATCCAATAGCTCGCCAAGTAGCTTTTCGGGGTTAAGCCATCGCTCCGGAGATAACGTCAAATAACATGAAGAACTTGATATCTAAACTACCTACTTGTAGAGTGAAAGTAAAATCAAATCACTTCACTTATGATCTGATAGCTCGCCAAGTAGCTTTTTGGGGTTAAGCCATGGCTCCGGAGATAACGTCAAATAACATGAAGAATTTGATATCTAAACTAGCTAACAACAACAAATAAATAAGACTAAAATCAAAGCATACTTGAAATTGAAAAACTTAAGAAAAATTTCAGCAAAGAGGCAAATCTCATGTCACTATTTGATGCAAAAACATGTAAAGAAAAACTAATCTACAATCAACCGGTTGAACACACTTGCATGAATTAAAATTGCATGAATGGAAAATCTAAACTATCAAACTTGAAAGCAATAAAATGACATACATGAATGAAATCAAAGCAAAATTACAAAATAAAATCTACTCTACCTTACATTCTAATATGCTCCATGACATCTACTTCACATCTCCTTCCATGTTGAGAACATCAAAGCTTTATTCAAATTCTTCAAAATTACAAAGTACAACAAAGCTCTCTAAAGCTTTCCAAATTCATCAAGGAAGAACTACAAACTCCAAGCTAAAGACTAAAAAGCCAAGCTAAGCCAAGACTAACAAGCCAAGCCAATGAAGGAGAGAGATCTCCTATTTATACAAAAAGATGAGAAGCCATCTCATTAATGAGAGTCCATGAATCTCTCCCTCTACCTAAGAGTCCTAATCAAAATAGGAACTGATAAGACACATGTCTTCTTAGAGTTTCAATACAATTAGGAGATGTGACACATGTCCTCATGATCCCATGATTCTTTCCACTCAAATTCGAATTTTGCCTTAGAGTGCCACATAAAGGTCTTGTAGAAGCCTCCTTTTAACCTACACATGTCAACAATCTCAACCCACTTGTTAGGTATAAGAATATGCACATTATTTTGTAATTTTTAACCACAAATTCACTTAAAAAGGCTAAGAATTAATAAAGTTTGGAAAAACATAAATGTAGCGCAATGATAATGAAAGTGGGATGAATGTAGTGACATAGTAGTGAAATGGAGGTGAAATGGAGGTAATATAATGGACATAATAGTGAAAGTGTAATGGAAATTAATGGCATTTTCAAGACCCAACACACCTCACAACTATCAGGTGTACTTTCCGACCAATAGGATGACAATGGTTCGTAGGGATGTCAGATTCGATGAGGAGAAGGCCATGCGATTTTCCCTTGAGAGGGAGCCTAAGCTACATGCGGATGAGGAGATTTTAGCTGCTAAGGTTGAGTTGCCTCTGATTGATGTGGAGCAGCCACATGTAGAGGATCCAGGAGTGGAGACATCCGCTCAGGAAGAGTCTTCCAGATAGGGAAGAAATCTCACCAGAGACGCTGACAGATTGTTGGATGATGCACGGGAGAACGTGGTAGTACCCAATTCTCAGCACAAGAAGAGGAGGTCACCTTTGAGGTACACTGGATACATGGTTCTTATGGGTGAATATGTTGTGTCAGAGCCATCTTCCTTTAAGGAAGCAGTGCAGCAGTCGGTTTGGGTTGATTCCATGGTGGAGGAGTATGACTCCATACTTTGTAACAGTGTTTGGGATGTGGTCCTGAGATCGGAGGACTAGTCAATGGTGAGCTCTTGTTGGCTTTACAATGTAAAGCAAGCTGCAGATGGTAGTGTAGAGAAGCATAAGGCTATATTTGTGTCGCGTGGCTTTTCATAGGTAGAGGGGATTGACTATGACGATACCTTTACTCATGTTGCAAGGTACTCGTCAATCATATCTATATTGGCACTATCAACATAGATGGGTTGGAAGATACATTAGATGGATGTAAAAACAACCTCCTTAATGGCATGATTGAGGAAGAGGTGTACATAGAGTAGCCTGAAGGTTTTGAAACCTTTGACCGTGAGTCACATGTGTGCCTGCTGAAGAGAGCGTTGTATGAGTTGAAGCAAGCACCCTTTCCTTGTTACACCATGATAGATAACTACTTCACCAGGTTGGGCTTCATGAAGAATGAAGTAGATGCGAACCTGTACCACATAGTGGTGGAAGGTAAATTGTTGATCATTTTACTTTATATTGATGATCTCATACTAACAGGTGATGATCAACTGATCAAGTCTTGCAAGGAGGAACTTGCAAGAGAGTTTGAGATGAAGGACATGGGGCTCATGCATTACTTTCTTGGCATGGAGATATGGTAGCAAGATGGGGAGTTTTTTGTGTCTCAAGTCAAGTATGCCAACGAGATACTCAGGAGATTTCACATGGAGAGCAGAAACCCATGGAGACTCCTCTAGCAAGTAACTAGAGGAAGGAGGATACTACTTCGGGAAAAGTAGTGGAAGCTACTATTTACAGGTAGCTTGTGGGTTCACTCATGTACTTAGTGAACACATGACTAGATATGTGATATGCATTTAAACAACTTAGTCAAGCGATGGTTAGGCCTACTAAGCTATATTGGAAGGCAGCAAAGCATGTGTTGAGATACCTCAGGGGCACTTCTCAGTATAGATTATGATACAGACAAAGAGAGGAAGTGAAGGTTCAAGGCTTCATCGATACAGATTGGGTTGGGAGTCCATCTGATAGGAAGAACACATCAGAAGGGATCTTCAGTATTGGGTCAGTGATAGTTTCTTGGTATAGCAGGAAACAAAGATCAGTTGCACTCAGTTCGGCAGAGGCAAAGTACATGGTTGCGAGTCAGGCAACATGTGAGGCCATATTGAAGAGGAATATCCTGGTTGGTTTGTTTGGTCATCAGATGGATCCAACTATGATTTAATGCAATAATCAGAGTTGTTTCAAACTCTCTAAAAATCCAATTTTTCATGATCGATGCAAGCATATTGATATCTGATATCATCATCTCAGATATTGTGTATTGAGGCGGATTATGTTGTTAGAGTACATTCCCATGGAGGAGAAATATGTTGAAATTTTGACAAAGGCATTGTCAAGATGTAAATTCGAGTTTCATAGAGATAGGATTGGGGTTATTGATAATTCCTTTCTTGTTGAGAGGGAGTGTTGAGAAATGGCAACAAGAAATTCTAGTTTAATTTGTCCTTGAATTAAACTATGAATTAAAATAAAATTATATTCTCATAGCAACTTGTAAATAGTTAATTAACTTTAATTAACTTAGGAACTTCGAGTTGGAAGTCTTTTTGTAGTCATGTATATGTTCTCCCTAAGTTTTAAGGGTCTAGTATGAGTTTAAATTGAGTTGGAAATTATCACTCAACTTACTGAGTTAAGTTCAGTTAAATTAGTTCCAAACTCTTTGAGGAACTAATAGAGGACTAACAGTCAGTTGGTGCACTAACGCATCCATTAGTACTACTCCAGTTAACTGAAGATTCCCTCATGAGGAAAGCATGCATGTCGATTATAAGAAACACCCAATTGACACTAGAGTGCAGGGGAAATTTATTATCAGTGGTATTATTTACTAGAGTGTAAATATCATGCATGCATGAGAGATTGATCTCATGTTTGGATTGTGAAATTTTGGAAGCATGTGTTCCCTTTAAATACGGACTACTCATCCTAGGAATTACGCAAGAGATCGGGAGCTTGGAGAGCTACAGAATTGGCTAAGTGTTGGCCAAGAGCTAGCTTGTGAGCTGAGAGAGTTGAGCATACTTGTGCGGAATTATTCTAATGAGAACAAGCTTTGTATATTATTTTTTTGCTAAAGCAAGAGTCGATCCTTCTATTTCATTAAACGGAAAAATAGATTACAATAAATACAAACGTCTCCCCGACGCCAAGGAAACCGAAAAAATTAGAAGATAAGCCACCTAGGTCGAAACCTTTTAGTATTACAAAGAGAATCACCAAAATTAAGGAAAATAACCCAAATTTGCGACCCGCCCCTGGAAGCCCACGAAATCTCCTGCATCTAAGCCCCGTCAGAGTCCCTTTGATCTGAGCCATCCATTTCGGCGCATAAACCAACAACCAAGGATGAAATCGCACAACAAAAATGACCAACGTTTAATGGGCCGCCCCTCCAAGCTGCACGAGCAATCTTGACCGTTGATCTGCACAGAGAGATCCAATGGTAGAGAATAATATCGCACCGAACAAGCTGATCAGATGTTAGTGTGTGATGGAGGGCAGTTTTCCAAACCCTCTCTCTGCCATGTGTAGGATGTTGTATGGGATCGCTGCAAAATCTCTAAAATTGTTTCCCGCTTGAGAGCGGTGCAATCATCCAAAAACCGCCTAGGAAGCGGTTTTACTCTCCGAGGCCCAAAAATGTGAAGATTTCAGCTGTCGGTAAAACATGGATTCCTTCCACGCTTGCTCGATTTTCTTTCCTGAACCTGGAACCCAGAAAAGAAGAGAGGCTCTCCATTAATTAAGGAACTATGGTATCTGCTTTGCACACGCCAATGAACTGTGATGTCCATCTCACTGACTCCGGGAATACTAGCGGCCAACCGTATTCGTCCCCCCACCAAAGACTAGTTTACCAGAAACTGATGACCCATACAAAGGCCAAAAGGTTATGAGCTTGCCTCCATGGCTTTGTGTCTGAACACTCTCCTATCCTCTTACTCTTGCTCACAGCAAAGAGTTCTTAGTCTGCTTTACCGCAACTCCTGCCACTCCATCAAAACCTTGACCTCTGTACAGCTAACCCCCTGATTGGCAAGAAGATCCGCCAGCTTATTGGCCTTTCTACGAACATGATGGAAACTGACAGTGCGTAGGTTTTGGAGATGATCCTGAATTCTATGGAAAACCCTTATTAATTTCTAGTGTTTGGAGACTTTCTCTGGCATTGTTCCACTATTTATTCTTTTCACTGAGTTAATTATTAGCTCATAGTCTGCTTCTATTATCACATTGCAACAATTATCATGACTTAGAAAATCCAGGCATTGCTCCAAAGCCATTAGTTCAACCATGTTGTTGGTAGCTATACCTAGGTGACAATGGAAGATGAAGATAATACTTCCCTCAGCGTCCCTAAGGACTCCTCCATACCCAGCAGTTCCCAGGTTTCCTTTTGATGCTCCATCAATGTTGTATTTCAGATATCCTTCTGGGGGAGGATGCCAGAAATCCTTCTCCGTGTCCCTTGATGTAACCTTCCTATCAATACCTTTAGGAGTGAGCCCCTGCATCCCCAACTGCCTGAAAATTTTTAAATCCATATCCGAGGGAGTATTTTTAGGGTAGTTACGAATAATGGTACCAACTATCTCCTTAAGTTGTTTCAGGATTGTCTCAAACAGGCGATATGGGGGATTTTTTCCTCCTTAAATATTCTTTTGTTCCTCTCCTTCCAAACATTCCATGTAATGAAGCTTGGTGTAAGGGCCCAGGCTGAGTTGAGAATTTCATAGTCTGAAAAATTTCTTCTCCAACTATTGAGGGTATTAATGATGCTCCCTCTGTCCCTGTCGGTTTGTTGAAATATTTTGGCAAATATGTCCCATAACCAGGAGGTGAAAATGCAGCTGTTGAGTAAATGCTCCATTGTTTCCTCTTGCGCTCCACAAAGTAGGCATCTGGAAGGCCCCAGAACACCCCTCTTCCTAATGTTGACCCAAGTCAAGATTTTCCTGTGGTATACCAATCACATGAAGAGTTTGATTTTCATCCACCCTTGGTGCCTCCAAAGATTCTACCAGATTTTGTCTGGAACCTGGGGATCCAGCTCAAGGAGAATGCCTTTTGCTTCCTTAAGATTAAAGGTGCCCCCTTTGTTATTGCCCCATCTTAGTTGGTCTTGCCCCACTAAAACTAAGATCATCCTTTGTTCCACCATTGCCTCTGCTTTTGTTTTCAAGGGGTTGTTATTTCTGCAACCAAAGTTTATCCAGATTCTCCATTTATTTGTCTGTTGAGTGTTATCCAAAAATTCTTTTACTTTAATTAATCCTTGGGAATCTATCTCATGTTTAAGGTCAAGGAAGTCTTATTTTAACAATATTTGTTCTTGTTGCCACTTATCTTCCCAAAAAAAAGCTAGATCCCCTTCTCTGATTTTCTAGAAACTATTTTCTTGTACTAATCTTCTATTTTCCCAAGCTTTTTTCCAGATGTATGAGCCCTTAATATTACCTGACATTCTTATGAGATCCCTAGTTTGCCAGGATCTTGCATATTTTTCTTTCCAGATATTTGCCCATTGAGTCTTTGGATTCTGAACCCAACGCAACCATAGTTTGACCCCTAAAACTTTTCTAAGTATTTCATGATCATCCAAGCCTAGCCCTCCATGGTTCTTGGGTCTACAAATTTTTTCCCAAGACACTAAGGCCCATTTCTTCCCCGTCTCCTCCTTACCCTAAAGGAAGTTTCTTTGGATATTTCTGAATTGCTGAAGGACTGCTTTTGGAGCTGGGAGGACAGATAACATAAAAATAAGGATGGCTTGCAGAACAGCTTTTGTAAGAACCAACCTGCTTGCAGGATTTAAACATCTGAAGGTCCATTTACTGACTTTATCCTACAACTTATTGGTCAAGGGTTCCCAGATGCTTTTAAGCATTGGTTTAGCAGTTAGAGGAACTCCCAAATATTTTGACGGAAGGGAATCCCTTTGAAAGCTAAGAATTCTGGAGATATTTTTTTGAATAGCAATATTGGTATTGAAGAAAACGATTTTTGATTTGGAGAGATTAACTTCCATACCTGAGGCCAAGGCAAAGAGATTTAGAATTTTTTTGTAGGCTGAAGCTTCTTTGACTGTGGGAAGTCCCTATAACATGGTGTCATCTACAAATTGTTGGTGAGTCAGGGCCTGACCATTCTCCGTTAGTTGCAGTCCCTTAATCTTTCATGTTATTTTAGCATGCTTTATTGATTGGCCCAGTCCTTCCATCATAAGGATGAAAAGAAATGGGGAGAGAGGATCTTCCTGTCTGAGGCCTCTTGAAGGACTGAAAATCTTAGAGGGAGAGCCATTAAATAATATAGAAAAACTGGAGGAAGTCACTAGAGCCATTACCCATCTGACCCAATTGTGATCAAAACCAAAAGCAATAAGAATTTTTTTTATATAATTCCAATTCACCTTGTCAAAAGCTTTGGTTATATCCAATTGCATGATCATGCCTACCTGCCTCTTGCTAGTTAATAAGTGAACCACCTCTTGAGCTTGAATAATGTTGTCCAAAATTTTTCTACCTTCCACATAACCTGATTGATCCCCTGAAACCAGAACCGGAAGTAAAGGTTTGAGTCTGTTAGCCACTACCTTGGATATTATCTTGTAAACCACATTGCATAAGGCTATGGGCCTATATTTATCCGATGTTTGAGCAATGTCCTGTTTGGGGATAAGGGAGATGAAGGAGGTATTGAGCACTTTTAGAATGGTTCTGTTCGACTTGGAGTACTCCACTACCTACAAAATGTCATGTTTAACAATTTTCCAGCAAGCTTTAAAAAATCAACGTTGAAACCATCTGGGCCTGGTGCTTTGCCATTCTGCATATCTTTGAGGACTTCACCAACCTCCTCTTCCGTTACTGGTCTATTAAGGTTGAAATTATCCTCTCTGGAAACCAGTTTCGGTATATTTCTAGTTACCTCCTTGATGAAGTGCTCTCTTTCTGAATTGTTCTCCTGCATTATACCTTGGTAGTGCTGGACTAACACATCTTCTATAGCTTCATGGGAGATATGAAGCTCCCCTTCCTCATTCTTAATCGAAGAGATTCTGTTGTGAGCTCTGTTGGCAATGGCGGATCTATGAAAGAATTTAGTATTATGCTCTCCTTCTTTGAGCCATTAAACTCTAGACTTTTGTCTCCAAAATATTTCCTCTTGTATACATAGATTCTCCCATTCTTGATGATGTTTATCCACTTGATTGCTTATGGCTTTATCAAAGCCTTCCATGACCAGAGCTTGATTGAGAACCTGCATTTTGTTTTCAATAGATTTTTTTCTCCACAAAAATGTTGCCAAAATCATTCTTGTTCCAATATTTAAGTCTGAGCTTGATGTGCTTAAGTCTTTTGTGAAGTAGGAACATTCTTGTCCCCTGAATCTGCAAATATTCTGACCACGATTTCTCAATGTTACTGATAAAGTCTGGGTAGGATAGCCAGATATTCTCAAATCTGAAAGGTTTGTTCCTGGGAGTTCCAATGCCATTGATCTCCAATTGAACCAGCCAGTGATCTGAGCCTCCAAAGGGAAGAACTCTCACTATTACTTCCTTATCTGCTAACATAAGATCTTCAAAGATTAGGAATATGTCTAGCTTTGAGGCTACATGGGTCTCTCCTCCTCTTTTATTATTCCACATAAAGAGACCAATATTCCTATTAGTGTCCACAAGATTCATATTATCTGAAAAGGTTTGAAATGCTAAAGAGTATTTACTTAGAGCTCTGGTTCCCCCTTTTTTCTCTCAAAGAGATTTGATCATGTTGAAGTCACCTCCCATGATCCAGGGTATTTCTGAATTTCTGTCCCTAAGATCCACAAGGGTGTTATAGCTCCAAATCTCACTCTTATGGTTTTTGATGTTGTACTCATGGCCTAGGGCAACCCCTCCTTCCAGACCTGGTCCTAAAATTTAAAAAATAGTGTTTTATCCCTTATACGCGACATTGCCCTGAGTTAAACGCGGGTATGTGTATAGCCAACCCGCGTGTATGTATTAAAACACTTAAAAAAATATAAAACTCCTTATTTTTGGGCGGAGATCGCGGGTTTTACCTGCTGATCACCTGTTAGTGCCCGTGGCCCAACTGTTCCCAACCAACTCCTAACTAAAAAACTACTTTGGAGATGGTATAAAAAGACCTCAAAGGGAAGGCCTAAGGGAGGAGAGAAGAGAGAGAAAGGTTATGTGAGATTTTTCCCTTGACCAGGTCTGAAGTCCCTTGTGCCTTCTGCACTTCCCCCATTTTGTACAGGAAACCTTTGTTTCCTTGTGTGTTGATGTTCATCCACCATTTATGACATCATGGAGAGAGTCATGGAAGGAGTTTGCTAGAGGCTTGAGGCTGGAACGGATCCGGAAGGAAGCTTTGCTTGGAGCCTGCTGAAGGTGACTCAGGTGAAAATATTCCTTTTTATGTACTTTATTTGTCTATAATAAAAGAAACACATGTCTTGGTTCCCGAAATGAATCTTCTTTATGTTAATGATATTCATGTTTAGAATTCATATATAAAGGTTGTTTGGATTTCATAACTAACTACCTTTCTTTGTAACATGAAGATGATTTCTTTATAAGTTTTTGTCCATATACTACTGTGTTCTTTGAATTGGTTGTTTTGCAGGACAAAAGAGAAGAAGGGAACTCCAAGAAGGGTTTGGACCCTAAAGGCCTTCTCAAATGTAGGACCAAAGGTACGTACCCTTATCATAGAATTTGCTTATAATAGCATAATGGCTGTATGAATGCATGTTTCTTTGAATAGATAACTTTCAGTCTGCTAGGGTTTCAACCCAAAAAACCCTAGGGGAGTAATTCCCTCTATCAAAGGGAATCTAGAAACCTAAGTTTTTCATCTATTCTCTGAGGCCCATAAACATTTGTGACCAAAAAGGTATTCCTATCTCCTACCGGTTGAATAACTACTGATAAATAATTCCTGGAAGCCTCAGCATCTAAAATGCCAATTTTATGAGGGTTCCAAAGAGTGAGAATGCCCCCCGCTATGTTCTCAGCTTTGACTTCTAGAAACTCAAATATACTGAGCCATTTTCTATGAATTTGTCTTAATGTTTTAATGGAAAATTTTGTTTCTTGGATGAAGATAATATCCGGCGTTTCCTGTTTCATTCTATTACTAAGCATTCTCTACTTTCTCTTACTCCCTATACCTCTAATATTCCATGATGTAAACTTCATTATCAAAGATTTGTAAAGGAGTAGCTAGATAGATCTTTCATGTTACCTGAATCTATCATTAGATTTCCACACTCCATCAAGAGTTCATTCTGCTTTTTCCTACCTCTTTTCTTGCCCAGGTTTCTATTAGCTAATCTCAAAGTCGTTTTCATCATTTTCACTCCTCTGTTGTCCTTCTTATCCATGATTTTTCCTTTTTCCAACTCCTTAGCTTGCATTTTCCATATAAACAACTGTTGTATTCTATTGAGTTCTTCTTGTGGTAACGAATCTACTCCTCCCATGGTTCCCTGTATCAAGAACCCTTCCAGATCTAGGTTTTCTTTATCAAGAATTTCTTGTAGTTCATGATCCTTCAGGTCCATCTCATTTTGGGTCATTTCCTAATCCATCTCTAGTTCTTCATCACTCATTATGGCTTCCTTCTGATAATATATGTCCTGTGTGTGTTCCCAGTTTTCTTCAGATTCCTTGTCCACAGGACATCCTTCCATTGCTTGATCTTCTTTTGAGATCCCTTCATCTTCCTCAAGCACTTTGAATTTGTTCTGAATGATTTGTTGACCTTCATCTTGATGTTGTTTTGGTCCTCTTTTTCTACCCTTTCCTCGATTCACCACTTTCTGAAAGTTGTCTGTTTCCTTCATTGTGTTAGTTTTGCTTTTGCTTACTACTTTACTGAGCAGAAAATCTCTGAATAGGTGTCCATGTTCATGACATCTGCGACATCTGAATGGAATGTGCTCATAGTCTACTGTTTTCACCCATTATTCATCAAAAACCTCCAAGATCACTTCATCCGGTAGAGCTCCTAATAAATCCATTTCCACACATATTCTGGCAAAGGAAGTATATTTTCCCTTTCTTGTGGCTTCAGAAACTTTAACAAAACAACCTAATTTATTGTCGATAGTGGCTAACGATTCATTTTGCCAGGAATCAAGAGGTAAAGAATAGAGCCTTACCCAGACCGGTATTGAAGTAAAAGTTTCCTGTTCTGGAACAAAATTCATCATCCATGGCTGCGTGTAGAGTCCAGTTGCTGCATAGAAGTAAGGTCCTCCTTCAAAAACTCTGTCCTTGTCTTCAATATTCGTGAATACCACAGTAAAAAATCCCTTTGACCCAAGGTGTAGGTCAATGCTACCTTTAGGTTTCCAGTGGTATCTGATCCATGACTGTAAAGCTTTTTCAGTGGACCATAAACCCATGAATTTGCAGATCATGGCATATGTCTTCATGTGATCCCTGTGCACTTGCAGAGCCAGATCATTTAAAATAACTCTGGGTGTGATCTCTGCTTTTGGTTTGCAAGGTCCCTTTTGTATTTTATCTTTAGTTCCCTGTCTTTTGTCTTCTACCTCCTTGTCTTTTGGGCCATTATTTTCCTTACTTGTGGCTTCTCCTATCTCCTCTTCCATGTTTCTTGTCCCTTCCTCCACAGTACCTCTAGCCTTTTCTAGATATTTCTTGCCTCTACTGGCTACAACCTCCTTATAGGAGGGAGTGGAGCTCCCTCCTCTGCGGCCCTCCATATGGATCACCAGTTGCAACTAACTGAAACCCTCGATGTTCGTTGTCGTTGTTTGTTCTCCTCACTTGCCTCCTCCTACTTCGAGAATCGGTCAAGAACAAGCTTTGTATATTCACTCATATTTCTGATATATGCAATACAGATAGACTCGTTTTGAGGAGTGGATTTCCCCAGATACATCTTCTGTTATGTGCCATTGATTTATCTTCTTCGTGTTCATATTGTTTTCATCGATCTATTGGTTTCCGTTAGTTGATAGTAGAAGTAGATTCTTGCCTTTTGCTTTAGTACATTGCATGCGCTTATGAATCTACAAGATTTTCTACAATGATTATCTCTTTATGGTTTGAAAGTTTATTGGAGTGAAAGACTTAACTAATCAAAGTTATTTATGTATATCCAATTAAGAAAGGATTGATTACATGAAGTTCAATTAGGCAAGACTAAACTAAAGCAAGAGCATTGTCGATTGAAGTGATTGGTGACAAGAAGCCTAAAACAGTGAGATATTTTTTACTGAAGATAGGTGTCAAAGGAACAATTGTCAAGATGGAAATTAATGAAAAATGAAAATTAAAACAAAGTTTGATAATTATGTAATTAAAGACCAACGTGGAAGTTGAATTATTATGGTAATTGATAGTTGAAGGCACACAAAGAGACTACAATTGATTTGGGATAAAAATCTTATTTGAAGATGAACCATAGAGAGTGGATGGTTTATTTGTTTGTTTGGAAGATTAGGTTGTTGGATAGTTAGTTAATTATTTGGATAGTTGATTAAAAGATCATAGCCTAAAGGGTTTTGTAGAGAAAGAGGAGAAAATAGTTGTAACGGAGATATATGCCTCAATTTTCAAGAGTGTCAAGGACTATAATTGTGGAATTGTGAACATAAATTACAAAATAAGTGTCAAATTGCAATTGTAATTATTTTGTTAATCATGCAAACTCATTTTAGGTGATTTCAAAAAAAAAAAAATGTTAAAAATATTAGTATAAATAATGTATCAATGTGAGATTATCTTTTCTTATTTATATTTTAAATTAAAGAAATAAATTTAAATCAGAATTGTAACACACATAGCCATTAATACCTAATTAAAGTGGCAGAGTGTCCAGATCCAACCTCCAAGGTGAAATTATGGAGATGAGATAATTAGTAATTATCTTTCTTTAATATCCTTGAAACTAATTTTTGACATTTCCATCATATTATTTTCATAGGGACCTTTTCAATTATATAGATTTCATCAATTCGAAGTTTTAGAAAAAAAAATTATGCCCATTTAAATATTTTCCTCCAAACACCACATAGCATCCATACCACTTCCATGCGCAAAATGTTGGGTTGTGTTATATTCTTTCCATGACTAGCCTACGTAGTTAACTGGGGGGTTAGAGGGGGGGCGGAGCCCCCCCTTCGTTGCATCGATTGCACAACGAGGGGGTCACACGGGGTGCAATAGCCCCCCTTGTCCGAGGGGTTTGAGGGAGGCAGGTAGCCCCCCTCTACGGGGTCTGGGGCAGCACCCTAGGAAAAAAAAAATTTAGACCCTATATTAGGTTGGGCAGACCTAACTATGGTTTTGTGCATGGTTTTTAGTCCATGGTTTTGGATGCAATGGTTTTCGATCCATGGTATTAGATGTGTTAGGATTTCAAGAAACTCTCCTAGGTTGTAGCTCGGAGATGCCTGGTAACATATAAAATCAACTATGGTTGCAGGTTTAATAGAAGGACTGATGCTTGTTCAAGCCAAATAACCACTTCTACTTTGTTTCACTCCAGACATGTGTGAACACCCCCAGACTACAAGGCTTTAGAACACCAAATGCTCATAGTTTAGATATTGGGTGAATATGGAGAATACTAACCACACCAGCAGATGCACAAGACCATGTGATGGTCGGCTACAACTAGTAAAGAAACTTGTAAATATATTCTACCAATGCACAGACAGGATGACAGCTCTCTTGCATCAGATAGAAACAGACCTAAGTAACTCATTTAGTGATAAATTTAACAATCTAACACAGAGATAGGATGACATCTATCTAGTGCTAAACCTCAAAAGATCAAGAATACAACATGTCAAGCACAAGCTTAGAACAAAGAAAGATGGAAAGTGAGCAGTTAATAGCAAAAGAAGCTTGTATTAGCTGAAAATGAAGACGAGACGTTGCAAGTGACAAAATATCTACAGTCTCCAGAAATTGAACCTTACATCAAATGCCAACCACCAACCATCAACCTTGATTACATCTTGTTTCTAGGTATTTATAGATTTTACATTACAAGGGCCCTTGGCCATTAAGGTATGGAGGGGTCATAATTGATCACCAACTGCATTTAACTACTTGATGGAGTCTCTGAACATATTTGCTTGCTTCAGTGTATGAATCCAATCTTTTCAAGTGCTATGTTGTCCTCTTAGGCAATTGAAGTGCTCGTACGAGTGAAGTTCCATAACTAATAAATGCAGTTACAGGGTCGTGCTCTGTCATTTTCTTCCTTGGTCATGCCTTCTATTAAATATGGTTGTTGAGGAGCGACTGTGACTGGTACTGGCAAGTTGACCACCTTCCTCCTTCAGGTGAACGAAGTGGTCAGAGGACGTGGACTGCATGGGCGAGTGGATGATTTGTATGAGCAGAGAGAATAGTTGTCGGATTGAGAGAATGGATGGCGGAGATGGCTCGATGGAGTCTGTCGGCTGAGGTGGGAGTGGGACAAATTCAAGCCATTAGATCTTAGGCGGCTAGATCGAACAGTGATCGGGAGGCGAAGTTATGCGGTCGTTATCGGGCGGGAGCAGTTTAGTTGGGCGGTAATGGTATTGATCGCACTTCTTTCGGACATAAAGCTGCAAAAGGCTGAAGTCGCACGATTCCACTCAATGCTCGACATGTAGCAGCGGATGAGAGAGAAAAACCGCTCTCATTGCGCACTAACGTTCGATCAAATCATGGGCGCGATAAGTGCGAAGGCCGTCAGATCTCGACGAAGATGATCTAACGGTGGGGACATGGTCGTGCAGGTTGCTTTATCGAGCGCAATGGGAGCTGTTGTATCTGCGGGAGGAAATCAACGACAGGAAGACGATGAAAGGTTTTAGCAAGCACACGAGGGCGTATGGGAGGGTTTTATGAAGGTTTGGGCTTTACGCTTGGGGCTAAAGTTAACAGGGGTTGTTTTGCGGGTTTTTAGGAAGAAAATAGAAGAAACAGAGATGGAGGAGAATGGGGGGGTAGAGGAAAAATGAGAAAGTGACCATTATAACCTTTCTTTTTAGCACAACCAAGCAGAGAAAGCTCCTCTCTGAACCTGAAAAATCAGCGTTACATAGCAGAGCTAACACTGGCTCCTTCTGGGGATGAGATCCTCCCTGTGAGGTCTCAAGAACTATAGACCTCTACCTTTCCTACAAAAATAATATCAGCAACAACCCCTAGTGTTCCATTGGGCATGGAGTCTAATTAAGTCTACACTAAAACCTGGTAAAAATTAACATATTTACAACATTAAGGCCTAAAGACCTTAAACAACATAAATTTTCAAAAATCACCCATTAACTGGGCCATTAAAAATTGTCTCTCCTTCCATACTTCGCAACATGAAAGTGTTATTCCCCTGGATCTGAGAAATGATAAAAGGTCCAGTCCACAGAGCATTGAACTTCCCATGGTTGCCTTTCTTCTCCTTCAGTGCATCCCATTTGAGCACCAAGTCTCCAACTTGAAAGCTACCTATCTTTGCCTTTCTTTCAAAGGCTTCCTTGATCCTCTTTTGATGTGATGCAGACCTTTCAACCAGCTGCTCTCTGATTTGATGAACTTCAGCTAGGTCACTAATCCTTCTTCCCATGTCATCTTCCTCATTCTACTCTTCTTGCAAGAAATTAGCCACAACGAGGGTCAACTGAATGGGGAATACAACCTCTGTGCCATATACCAACTTGAATGGAGAATTCCCTGTGGATTTCTTGGTTGTCACTCTGTCAGCCCACAATGCATACTTCAGCTTGGAGTCTCAGTTCTTCTTATTGTCTTCCAACATCTTTTTTATTTTTCTTATTAGGCTCTTATTGGATGATTCTACTAGACCGTTACCTTGAGGGTAATATGAGGTGGAATGAACAAGCTTAATGCCCATTGAGTTACACATGTCCACCAACTCTTTTGCCCTGAAAGTTGCTGCATTGTCTGTAACTAATTTATGTGGGCAACCAAACCCGGTGAAAATGTTTTCTGTCAATAACTTCATGACCACATGATGATCAGCTTTCCTATTAGGGATGGCCTTAATCCATTTAGTGAAGTAGTCAGTGGCTATTAAGATCCATCTATGCTGGCCACTAGAATGTGGATTAATTTCCCCTATGAAATCCAAACCGCATTGCTGAAAAGGGCCACTAGCCTGTATGGGCTTCAAGGGCAAGGACTTCAACTGCTGTTTTGCTTCAAACCTTTGGCACCTGTCACAAGATTTTACAAATGAAAAGACATCAGAAAACAAAGTGGGTCAGTAATACCCAGTTCTAAGAATCTTGTAGGTTGTGGTTTTCCAATAGTGATGTCCTCCACATATGCTAGAATGAAATTGATGCATGACCTCCACAGATTGTTCTTTGTCCAGGCATCTTAAAAGAATTCCAGAGGATCCCTCCAGTAAAACAAGTTTTCATGAATGCAATACTTGGCTACTCTGAGCTCAAGAGTTCTGGCTTGGCTTGAACTTAAGCCTGAAGGGATTTCTAGCTTCAGCAAAAATTGAGCTATTGTGGAATACCATTTGCAGGAAGCTAGATTTCCAGGTAATGATTAGTCCTACCCTGGTTCAGTTGTGTCTTCTGTCTGTCCATCTTTTGAATTTGTGCTTATCCAATTCATGTCCAGCATCCTGCAATTTTCTTCAACCGTTAGCTAGGCAAGGCCTTGACCTCTGACAAGCTTAGTGGGCTTCAATTCTATGTTGAATTCAATGAGCTTTGCAATCCATTTTGCCCTTATTCCATCAACATCTGACTGCGTTAAGACATCTTTTACTGAAGCAGAGGGCACATATGCAATTACCTTGGAGTGCAGAATGTATATTCTGAAATATTTTAAGGATTTGATAAGAGCATAGGCCTATTTTTCGATGATATCATACCTCAGTTCAACAACCCTTAATGTTTTGGTGAATAATGCCACAGGGTGCTCCAAACCCTCATCATCTTTTTGCAATAAAACTGCAGTAAGAGTGTCACCTGAGGCAAATGAAAATATATGGAACTCCTTGTTGTAGTCTGGGTTGATCAAAGTGGGAGCTTCCATAATGGCTCTCTTGATGTCCTCAAAATATCTTCTTGCCGCATCAGTCCATCTGACCTCAGATCCCTTTTTCAACATGGAGGTGATGTGTTTTACCAACTCTGCAAAATTAGGAATAAACCTCCTTACAAAATTTATTTTTCCCAGAAATGACTGGATGTCCTTTTTTGATCTTGGGACAAACAAGGTCTATATTGCTTTCACTCTTTCTGGGTCAATCTTGACACCTGTAGCAAAAACAATGTGTCCTAACAGCTTGCCCTCCTCTAAAGCAAACTGTGACTTCTTAAGATTTACCGATATCCCAAACTTTCTGCATTTCAAAAACACCTTCTTCAAATGTTGCAAATGATCTTGATGGCTGTTGGAGTATACTGTTATATCATCTAGGAAGACAAGGATAAACTTATCCTTCTCTCCTACAAATGCTATATCCATAGCTCTCTGAAAGGTAGCTCTAGTGTTCATCAATCCAAAAGGCATCTTGGAATACATAAAAGTGCCCCAAGGAGTGGTGAATGCAGTCTTTTCTTGGTCATCTGGATGTACAGCAACTTGGTTATACCCTGAAAATCCATCCAAGAAAGACATCACTTTGGCCCCTGAGACTTTCTGCAGCAAATGCTCCATCTTAGGAAGAGGATAATTATCTTTCTTAGAACATTTGTTCAGGTTCCTGAAATCAACACACAACCTGATTTCTCCACTCTTCTTCCTCACCACTACCAAGCTGGCTACCCACTTTGAATATCTCAAGGGGACTATGATTTTAGCAGCCAACAAGTTTTTGATTTCTTTTTCAATCAGAGGAAGGAGCAGGGGATTTATGGGTCTCAACTTCTTCTTGAAAGGGATGGTGTCTTTCTCCAAGGGGATCTTATGCTGGATGATCTTCTTATCATAAGTTTTAAGGTCACTATATTCCCAGGCAAAGACATCAGTAAACTGCTTCATCAAGGTATAGTATTCAGAACTTTGGGCAGCAGATAAATGACTAGATAGATTTATATATTTTGGATAATCTGGACTCCCTATGTTATGCATATGGACTGCAGACTGATCTTATTTTTGGGAAACCTTATGAGGTACATCATTCTGGTCAAACAACTTCTCTAGGGGAACTAGGCCTTTAGGTATATAATTGCTAGGCAACTGAACAATGTTGTCTCGGTCAATTCTGTTCTTTAGCTGGGGCTGGGGGCTTTCCTCAAGGGTTTCATTTTCTTGATCAATTTTCATTTCAGAGAATTCATCAATGACTTGCAGAAACCTATTTACTTCATCATCACTCTCAAAGACTTTTCAGTGCTAGACATTTTACAGCAATGATAGTCTATATTTTATCTGGACTTCATAAACCAATCTAGGGGGCATGGGAGGGATGAACGTGCTAGCAGACACAGCAAGGGAATCAGCAAGCTGGTTTTTTACTCTAGGGATATATGAGATACAAAAACTATCAGAAGATTCTTTGAGTCTCCATACCTCATCTTTGTATGCTTTCAGCCTCGGGTGCCTTGCTTGGAACATTTTGTTCACTTGCTAAATGATGAGATCAGCATCGCCAAATACCTTTATGTTTCAGATTCCTCTATCTCTAGCAGCATTTGAGCCCAATATCAGAGCCTCATACTCTGCTATATTTTTAGTGACCGGAAAATTCAGTTTATAAGACAGATGTGTGATTTCTTGTTTTGGAGACACCAGCACCACTCCCACTCCTGCAGTTTCCCTTGAACAGGCTCCATCAAAGAACATATCCCAAGCTATGGTCTCTTCCTCCTTCATGGCCGGGCATACTGTTTTCTTGAGCTGCACTGGGGCCTTATGAGATTCTTCAATTTGGAGAATACATGCCCCAAAGTCAGTGTCCACAGCATAAATAGGATGATTAGTGGGATTCTTCTCATCACTAATGATATAGACCAGCTAGGCTTCTCTATACAGTCTTCTACTTTCTCCTCCAAAAACTAGGACAGTGGCATAAGATAAGTCATTTTGTAATTTCCCACTCAATCTCTTAATCCACCCTCTGGACAACAACATGCCAAACTTAGGGGGGGAAGTCTGCTACCACAATATCCATCATCATGCTTTTCATGGGAAGCTGAGTTAGGGTGATAGCCAAATCTTTGATTAATCCTATACATTTCACCTTCCTTGAATCAAAAGATAATAGGTCATGATATGGTCTGGTAATGTTAAGGCCTAACTCTTCCATGACAACTTTGGGCATCAGATTATGGCTGGCTCCTGTGTCCAGCAGACAGTTGTGGAGGATTTTGTCATGGATGGTCAAGGAAACATAAAATGATGGATAAGTATCATCAGTAGGTTCAGTCATTGGGCTAAGCACAACTACAGGTTTATCATCTTGCAAATTCACATAGTTAGTGGAGGCTTGTGTGGCTTTCGGCTCGAGGGCATCTAGGATGGGCTTCCTAAAGGCCTCACTGTTTACAAGTTCTATCAAAGGTACAACTATTTTTAGCTTCTGGACTTCTGACTCAAAACTGAAAGGAGAAGGGGACTTATTAGTGCCTCTTACCTCTTGATCTAGTGCTTTGAGGATAATAGGTTCAGCTGCTAGTCTCTTCTATTCGTTGATCTGCTGCTTTGTGGGGACAACATCTCTTTGGGCAGGTTTATCTTTGACGTTACTTGTTCTTGACCTCAAATTATATTTTTGTTGGTCTTCAATCTGTAGAACAACTTCTCTGTCCCACTCTTGACTCGTCTGGTCCTAGTGTAATGATTCCTCATAGGAAGCCAATGTCAAAAAGGCAGCACTGCCCTTGTCTTCCATGCAGTGAATCTCATCTTCTTCATCAAATTGTTCCTTCTCCATGACTACGTTCTAGAAAGGAGTTTTAACCCTTTGTTCTTCACTAGTCTTTTTTCCCCTCTGAATGATCTGCAGTTGCTCATTCGCTCTTCTGAACGGATTTGGGTTTCTGGGAGAAAATGTGTTAGGCAACCTTGCTTTCCCAAAGTTCTGCTCAACCTTCAGTTTGGATATTTCAACAGCCAATGACTCTATCATTTTAGTCATTTTATACAATTTTGATTCTAAAGATGAAGCAGAGGAAGAAGAAGCCTCACCTCTCTGCCTCCTTCTATCATCATGGCCTTTGAGTTTATCTACAACCATGATATTGGATTCCACCTCTAAGGCTGCATCTTGCATTTCAGCTAGAGTGGCACATCTTATTTCTCTTAATAGCAGGCAGAAATCAGAATCAAAAGCATTGGCATAGGTGAGTTTGGCAGAGGTGGGGGGAGGATTTACTTCAACTGGTATCTTACTATACATACGATTGAATCTTTTATTAAAATCAGACAATGATTCCCCATTTTCCCTCTTAAGGTTACAAAACTCAGTGTGGTAATATAGCAGGTCTTTCTTATCTTCCCAATGCTTTAAAAACACATCATCTAATGCTTCAGTGTCTGCTATAGACCTAGGGGTTAACTCTCTGAACCACTTTCTAGCCTCTCCATCAAGGCTCTGGACAAATACCCTCATCCACACATCATGCTCACTGATATCTAGGTTATCATCATAGATATAAAAAGACTTAAGGCATTCTTCAGTTGTCACTCCCTCTGTACCAGTGAACTTAGGCATGTATTTCTAGTACTCTCCTGCAGGCATGGCATTCAAAGGAACAAGTAGGACCAGGGGTCCATACCTAGTAGCTATGATTCTTTCCATTTTGGTGGGTGCTTGTGGGCCGACCATGACTGGGGTAGATAGAAGAGCACTGGTCGTTTGGATGACAGGAGGTTGAGAAACAAATGACAAGGCAGAAGGAAAATGATGGACTATATGGGAGGTTTTCTTTGGACAGAGATCTAAAGGGGAACTTATTGAACAAGAAGCTTTATGAATCTCTGGAAATATTTCTTCACTAATAATGCTAGGCTTTATATCTCCAACATGTTCATGCTCAGCTACAAGCCTCTCTTGCAGAGATACATAAGATTGTTTAGGCTTACCTGATCTTGATGCTCCTTTTTGTGATGTTTTTCTCTGCTTGACAATCTTCTTAGGGTTAGGCACTAGATCAGCAGGTGATTTCTGGGGATTTCTCTGAGTATGCCTCACAAACTGAGCCAGAATTGCGATGTGGAGTCACTAAAATCTGGTCCTCCAGTAGAGTTTCCAGATACATGATTACAACCAAAAATGTGCCTAGGTTTTGTCTATCATCAAAGCTGGATCTGTGTCGTTCTCCCAGGGAAGTTGAGCTTCAATCTCCTCTCCTCGGCAACGGCACCAATTATGTTAGGATTCCAAGAAACTCTCCTAGGTTGTAGCTCGGAGATGCCTGGTAACATATAAAATCAACTATGGTTGCAAGTTTAATGGAAGGACCGATGCTTGTTCAAGCCAAATAACCACTTCTACTTTGTTTCACTTCAGACATGCGTGAACACCCCTAGACTACAAGGCTTTAGACCACCAAATGCTCACAATTTAGATATTGAGTGAATATGGAGAATACTAACCACACCAGTAGATGCACAAGACCATGTGATGGCCGGCTGCAACTAGTAAAGAAACTTGTAAATCTATTCTACCAATGCACAGACAGGATGACAGCTCTCTTGCATCAGATAGAAAAAGACTTTAGTAACTCTTTCAGTGATACATTTAACAATCTAACACAGAGATAGGATGACATCTATCTAGCACTAAACCTCAAAAGATCAAGAATACAACATATCAAGCACAAGCTTAGAACGGAGAAAGATGGAAAGTGAGCAGTTAACAGCAAAAGAAGCTTGTATTAGCTGAAAATGAAGACAAGACGCTGCAAGTGACAAAATATCTACAGTCTCCAGAAGTTGAACCTTACATCAAATGCCAACCACCAACCATCAACCCTGATTACATCTTGTTTCTGGGTATTTATAGATTTTACATTACAAGGGCCCTTGGCCATTTAGGTATGGAGGGGTCATAATTGACCACCAACTGCATTTAACTGCCTGATGAAGTCTCTGAATGTATTTGCTTGCTTTAGTGTATGAATCTGATCTGTTCAGGTGTTGTGCTGTCCTCTTAGGCAGCTGGAGTGCTCGTACTAGTGAAGTTCCATAACTGATAAATGCAGTTATAGGGTCGTGCTTTGTCCTTTTCTTCCTTGGTCATGCCTTATGTTAAATATGGTTGTTGAGGAGCGACTGTGATTGGTACTGGAAAGCTGGCAACCTTCCTCCTTCGGGCGAATGGAGTGGTCAGAGGACATGGACTACATGGGCGAGTGGATGATTTGTATGAGTGGAGAGAATAGCCGTCAGATTGAGAGAATGGATGGCGGAGATGGCTCGACAGATTCTATTGGTTGAGGTGGGAGTGGGACGAATTCAAGCCGTCAGATCTTAGGCGGCCAGATCGAACGGTGATCGGGAGGTGAAGTTATGCGGTTGTTATCGAGCGGGAGTGGTATTGATCGCATCACTTTCAGACATAAAGCGGTAAAAGGCTGAAGTCGCGCAATTCCACTCAGTGCTCGACACGTAGCGGCGAATGAGAGAGAAAAACCGCTCTCATCGCGCGCTAAAATTCGATCAAATCATGGGCGTGATAAGTCAGAAGGCTGTCAATTCTCGGCGGAGATGATCTGATGGTGGGGACGTGGTTGTGCAAGTTGCTTTATCGGGCATGACGGGAGCCGTTGGATCTACTGGAGGAAATCAATGGTGGGAAGACGATGAAAGGTTTTAGCAAGTGCGTGAGGGCGTATGGGAGGGTTTTATGAAGGTTTGGGCTTTGCGCTTGGGGCTAAAGTTAACAGGGGTTTTTTTGCGGGTTTTTAGGAAGAAAATAGAGGAAGCGGAGATGGAGGAGAATATGCAGGGTAGAGGAAAAAGGAGAAAGTGACCATTATAAGCTTTCTTTTTAGCACAACCAAGCAGACCAAGCTCATCTCTGAACCTGGAAAATCAGCGTTACATAGTAGAGCTAACAGGATGCTTCAGCATGTATAAATATGTATTGTAACATTTAAAGGAACATAATGAAAAATCAAGTTGATCGTCCCGGTTTTGGGATCCAAGGGAAAATCTCTGTGTATATGTGCTTTATGTGTTATGCTCTCGCATTATTTATTTTTTGTGTTTTAAAATTTATATGCAGGTAATTTCTATACGGTGTTAAAACCTACATTTGGTATCAAAGTTGTTTTGGCTTCAAGGGGATGCCTTTGTTGCTGAGGGGTTTCACTCGGGCGTGTGGTAGACCCTGTTCAATGGGAGATCTGCGGGATCGATTATGGTGGTGAAGAAGATGGTGAGTAGTGGAAAGATAGAGATCAAGAAATTTAAAGGTCAGAGTTTTGAGTTGTGGAAACTCAATATAGAGGATCTGTTGGTGGATAAAGATCAGTGGATCATGGAAAATCTGGGTACTAAACCAACGGGAGTGTCTGATGAAGAATGTAAGAAGTTGGATCGAAAGGAAAAGAGCACAATAAGATTGTGTCTCAGATTCAGTATTGCTGAATGTATCAGGGGAAACTACGGCGAAGGCTTTGTGGGACAAGTTAGGGAATTTGTACCAATCTAAGTCTCTGGTGAATAAACTATTCCTACGGAAAAAGCTGTATAACCTGAGGATGAAAGATGGAGACTCGATGACAGAGCATCTGAATGCATTTAATATTGTGGTAAGTCAGTTATTATCTGTTGATATTAAAATTTCAGATGAAGATAAGTGTATCATTTTGTTGTGTTCTCTACCAGATTCATAGGATATTCTGGTTATTGCAATAGGTAGCAATGCAACTACCTTGCATTTGATGAAATAGTCTCATCCTTGCTGACGGAGGAGATGAGACAAAAAAATATGGGGATCCAGAATGGTCATGCCTTGTCTGTACAAGGATGGTCCCATAATAGAAACAAAAATAAGTCATAGAGTGGGAGATCTAAATCTCTAGGAAAACCGGTAAAGGTGGTTTGCTAGAAATATGGAAAGGAAGGGCACTACAAAAGGGACTGTAAATCTAAAGCCCATGACAAAGGAAAGGGATCAAATGATGCTCCTTTTGCAGAGGCAAAAACCACCTCAAATGAAGGTGGGGATATGTGCTTGGCTTCTTCAAGTACACATGTAGATCATGAGGCATGGTTGATTGACTCAAGTGCATCTTTTTACTTCACTCCCATAGAGAGTGGTTCTGCGAGTATGAGAAATATGATGGTGGTGATGTCTTCTTAGGGGATGATAGGAAGGCTAGAATCATTGGTCACAGAAAAGTAAAGTTGAAGTTGCAAGGTGGAAGAGTTAGAACACTTCCGGGTGTTCTGCATATTCTTGCATTAGCCAGAAATATGATTTCTGTAAGAAAGCTTGATGATGCATGTGTAAAAATAGTGTTTGAGAAGGATACCTGCAAGATGTTTGGAGGAGCACCGATATTGATGCGAGGAGTTTGAATTGGAACTCTGCACAAGCCGCAAGGTAGCACTGTTGTTGATGGTGCAACAGTTCTGTGGTTCCTGAAAGTGGACCAGAAAATCTAGTGGTCTCTAGAGAGAAGACCATGTTGTGGCATCAAAGGCTTGGACATATTGGAGAGAAGGGCCTTCGAATAATTCATGGTAAAAGTATGGTAGAAGGTATGAGTAATAGCACTCTAGATTTTGATTTCTGTGAAAATTGTGTATATGAGAAGCAGAATCGGGTGAGTTTCCCCTCTGGTGGTAAGAGGGCGAAACAGATATTAGAGCTTGTGCACAGTGATGTGTTTGGACCTGTGAAGGTTCCATTACTGGGTAATTTTGTTTTCAAGTACTATGTATCATTTATAGATGAATTCTCAAGGAATACATGAATATATTTCCTTAAGAAGAAATCTAAATTCTTTGACAGGTTTAAAGAATTTAAGGCTCTGGTGGAAAACTAGACAGAGAAGAAGATCAAGTTGTTGAGGACAAATAACAGTGGAGAGTTTTGCAGTAAGGAACTTGAAGAATTCTGTAAGAAGTGTGGTATAGCACAGCATAAAACTACTCCATACACACCTGAGAAAAATGGAGTTGCAGAAAGAATGAATAAGACGTTGATGGAAAGGGCAAGAAGCATGCTCATTGGTGCCGGGTTAGGATAGAAATTCTGGGCAGAGGCGGTGGAGACAGCATGTTACCTGGTCAATAGATCACCTTCATCAGCGTTGGAGGATAAGACTCCACAAGAGGTATGGACTGGTAAGAAACCCTCTCTTTTACATCTGAGGGTATTTGGATGTGATGCATATGTACATGTTCCAAAAAAGAAAAGAACCAAGTTGGATAGCAAATCTGAAAAATGCATCTTTATTGGGTATAAGGATGGTTTAAAGGGTTATAAGCTTTGGAACACAGTAACAAGGAAGTTTTGTGTACAGTCGAGATGTGGTGTTCAGAGAGGCGAAAGATGTTATTAAATATGAAGTCCAACCAAATGAACCTGAGAAGATAGAGCTTGAGCTTAAGGAGGAAGAATCAAACTCTACAATAGAAGATGAATCAAAAGATGAAGATCCACAAACTCCGAGTGTGAGAAGATCAATTCGAGAAATAAGACAGCCAGAAAGGTATAGTCCATCTGCTTTCTGTTCAAATTTTGCTTTATCTATTACTGATGATGATCCCAGAACTGTGAAGGAAGCAGTAGATTCAGAGGATGGCAAACTCTGGAAAGAGGCCATGGTTGATGAAATGGCATCTTTGCACAAAAATGAGGCTTGGGATCTGGTGGAGTTGCCTGCTAAAAGGAAACCCATTGGCAGCAAATGGGTGTTCAAGAAGAAGACAAATGCAGAAGGAAAGGTGGAGAAATACAAAGCTTAGTTGGTAGCAAAATGTTATTCCCAAGTGTCGAGAATTGATTTTGGTGATATTTTTTCTCTTGTTGCTAAGCTAGCTTCTATTAGATTACTTTTATCTATTGTTGTTGCTTTTGATTTTGAGGTAGAATAGATGGATGTGAAGGAAACATTTTTTCACGGGGATCTAGAAGAGGAGATCTACATGAAGCAACCTGAAGGCTTTGTGGTGAAGGGTAAGAAAGAACTGGTATGCAAGTTAAAGAAGTCTCTTTATGGGTTAAAACAGTCACCAAGGATGTGGTATCAAAAATTTGATATATTTATACAGGGACTTGGCTTCACCAAAAGCAAAGCATATCACTGTGTGTATTTTAAGTTAATTGGTGACTGTGTTATTTATCTGGTCTTGTATGTGGATGATATGTTGCTAGTTGGAAATGACAAAGAAATTATCCAAGATTTGAAGTCCCAATTATCATCCAAATTCGACATGAAAGATCTTGATGTTGCAAACTATATTTTGGGCATGGAAATTAAAAGAGATCGGGCAAAGAGGAAGATCTGGTTAAACTAGAGGAAGTATGTTGAGACAATATTGCAGAGGTTTAATATGCAGGATAGTAAACTGATGAAGGTTCTTATTCCTGTAGGTGTAAAGTTATCTGCTGAACAGTGTCTCAAGACACAAGAAGAGGAAGAGGACATGTCCCGTGTTCCATATGCAAGTGCAGTCAATAGCCTGATGTATGCGATGGTCTCTACTAGACCAGACATTGCATATATAGTGGGAGTATTGAGAAAGTTTATGTCAAAACCAAGGAAGGAGCACTGGACACAGTGAAGCAGGTTTTCAAGTATTTGTGTGGCACTAGTGATTATGGTTTGTGCTACCAAGGAAGACCAGGATTGGACAGAGTTTTAGATATCCATGGCTTTGTTGATGTGGACTGGGCTAGAGAGCTGGATCAGAGAAGATTTACAAGTGGGTATGTGTTTAACCTATTTGGAGGTGCAGTCAGTTGGATGAGTAAGAAACAATCTGTAGTGGCACTATCAACTACAGAGGCAGAATACATGGCAGCCACTCATGCAAGCAAGGAAGCAATTTGGTTGCATAGATTGTGTTCAAGTATGGGGTTAGTACAGGGAGCTATAAGGATAGATTGTGACAGCCAAAGTGCAATTTTCCTAGCAAAGAACCCTGCTTACCATTCAAATACAAAGCACATTGATGTTCAGTATCACTTTGTGAAGGATATGATAGAAGACAAAAGGGTGTTGCTGGTAAAAGTGGACACTTTGAAGAATACTGCAGATGCATTGACAAAATATGTGAGCTCTGAGAAGTTCTCTTGGTGTAGAGAAACAATGGGCATTGCAGGGTTGGATAAATGACTAAGCTCTCTTGTGCCCCCCTGTGGAAAGAAAACAACAAGTGGGAGAGAAAATGCATTGCATCCCTTTCTCACATGTTTCCATCATCTAACACCACATCACTAGCATGTGGTAGTCTTCGCGTCGTCCACTACCACATGTCATGCCACGATGCACTCCTTAGAAGACTTCAACAATTTTCGAGAGAAAACCCGATAGCCTTATTTCCACCTCCCGACATCCATACCCAAAATGGATGATATTGTTACACCAATAAAAAAAAATTGACTAAAGTAAAATTCTAATTCCAAAGCCTTGTGACATCCTTTTGAAGAAGCATTGAATATTGAAAAACATCCTAATAATTTTAATTGGAAAAATGGTTTCAAAATTACCCAATATTAAAAACACATTATTCATTATATTCATCCCTAACTTTTTAAAATTTATTTTAATTTTAATTTTTGTAATGTAATTTCATCTTTCTTTTTTTAATTTAATTTTTATCTTTTATTCTCACGTCTCCAATGTTATTCTTCATTTTTACCTTTTTACCCATCATTTCAATTTTAACCATCTTTTTAAATTTATGGAAAAACAAGGTTAACAAATCTTAAACATTTTTTAAAAGTTTGGCAACGATGAGGCTACATCATGGTCATGTCCAAGAATAACACCCTAAAAGGGTGTTGGGCAAAATTAATTTCTTAATAAAAACAACTAATTACTTGAACATTAATTATCAATCCGAGGAGCGTATTTTTATTTCAAGGCAATCGGCAAAATATATGCATAACAATACCGATAGCTAACACTAGTTCTATATGATTGTGTTTTATACTATCAAGTTCATTCAACAAGAAATAAAATGTAAGACTTGAATAATAAAACTAAAATTAAAAAGAAGAAAGTGAATGACAGGAAACACAATTATGCTAATCACACAACTTGAATCATTGCTAAATTAAACCACACATTGTTGAATTGGAAATTTAATCTATTGCACCCAATATAATTCAAATGCTAATCTAGAATGGTAAAATAAATGAAATCTAGAAATTTGATGAAATAACAAATCTGGAAAATGTAGAAAACAACAAATTAGTTAAAAGAAAGGAAATCTACTTTAAGGAATGACAATTGAAATTCAAATAAACAAACACATAATTAAACTACTTTAGCACCTCAAGGCAACACCTCATCCAAGGTAGTGGGCCCAACTGCCCAAGACTCAGTTCTGCCTTGAGAAATAACTCAGATCAGATTACAAACAACAGATGTAGAACTCAATGGATAACTAACTTCATTAAAATATATGAGAAAAATAATTACAGCATAATGAAGCTCTTAGCTTTGCCTCAAATTCAACAATTTTTCATCTTCTCATCTATTCTCTTCTCCTACATCCTATCTAATAATATTCCATCTCCTATCTCCTAATTATCCCTCTCATTATCCCCCCTCTCTTTGATCTCTGTTTTCATTTAAATACACAGAGAGCAAAGGGAAGTTACAACAAAGTTGATTACAAAATTATTTCCATTACAATTTTGGATTGATTACATAATATTAATAAACAAGATCAGATCTTAAATATCTTCCCATCGCGATTCAATTGGAACAAGTCGAATATGGTATTGAAATTGGGAGAATTCGGAAAACGGCCGCAACAACAAATCTCAGAAAATCGTCTTCAAAAAACCTTGCCTTTCTTTTAATAAAGACTGAATTTTGGAAAACCGCTCATTGCAAATCTAATTTGGTCCGTTCTGGACATAACCCATGTTACGAATTTTCAAGATTCCCCTTCATTTGTCCGAAACCTCCAATGAAAAATTGTCACTTCTTATTCCAACGAATTTATGAGTTGGAATATTTAATTATGAGCTGGAGATCATATTTGCAATTTGGAAAAGATCTTGGAGGCTAAAATAGTGAGTGATGTTATAACAAATAAAAAATAATATAAAAACAAACGTTATATGGTAATGGAGATGTCGTGATTTTTTAGATTTCTCAATGTCAGAATTTGGTAGAAAAATTTGAAGTGAAATTTTAATTTGTGTTATTTAAACTGGGTTTTTGATTGTATATATGGATTCACTCCTAGGGCATTGTGCACAGGGTACTTATCAAACTTGTGATTTCAATAAATTCAGCCGGAATTTAGATAAATTAGACCAAAAAACCCACCAGAAAAGTTTCCAAAAAGTCACACTAAAGACAACTCGTATAGTAACTAGTACATATATCTTAATTAAACAAAAAAATAATAAAAACAAAGATTTCATCACAAAGATAAAATAAAGCAACCAATAAAATATTGTATTATTGAATGTCATTAACTAATATGGTTTATATTAACATGCATATATATATATGTTTGTGTGTTTTATTTTTTATTAATATATATAATTGTTTATTATGCATGAATGTCATGCATAATAAACAATATACGTTAATAAAAACGTATAAAAGAAAATTAAGTTATTATAAGATGGTCATCAACCCCACCCTTGAAGATCAAAAGTATCTCTCTATTCTAACTAGCTCAAAGAAGAAAATTAATATAGCAAAGGTTAGAACGAATTCTCATGAGCTCCATAGTGAAACTGGGCGCTGGGCAGTTCCTAAAACGCCATGGATGGAAAGGATCTGCCATATTTGTGAGAATAAGAGCATCGAGGATGAAAACCACTTCCTCTTAGAGTGCCCTGCATACAACCACATTAGATCTCAATTTCAAAACCTTTGTTACAATACTGACCTTCCTAGCCTTTTACAATGCCAAAATTATAGTGAACTCGGGAGGCTTCTCTCCAAGCTTTTTGAGCATAGGAATAAAATCTTAAATCAAAATAAATAATTTGTCTTTTTAGGTCCGATAGATCATTATTTGGTCTCAGCGGACGTTAACCATCATCATCATCATCATCATCATCATAATAATCATCAATTTATTAAAAATAAAGGAGAACATGTATTATTTACTCATAAGAGCATAAATAATTATAAAATGGAATTATATGATAAATTATGATAAACGACATGGTAAAGAATGGTAGAAATGGATGAAATATACGTTAAAAAGTGATAATAATAATAATAATGACAAATTAGTGGCACAACATACCCCCAAACTGAATATGTTGCATGTCCTCATGCAACCCAAAGCCTCTGTATTAACCAAGCTATAATACAAAAATGTGCATCCCAACTTATGAGATTGATGGAACAAAATGTCTTCTTCATCAAATAATGAATATTCAATTTTAGCAATGTTGATGAAGGCATAACAATTTTCACATTGACTTTCAACTATATGTATATGAAGTTGCAGCAAAATATTATATAAGTAACGACAAACATTATTAACCATTTTCTCAAAAACTACAAACTAAATTTTGCTGAAATTTTGCAAGCAGATTTTTACTATATTAATGCTTCTCTAATCCAGAAATCAGATTGTTTTGATGCACGATTCATGAGATATAAGCAAGTGGTTGTAGGTGATGGTGCATGATTTCTGAAATTTTACAAACTAATTTAACTTGAAATTTTATGGGTTTGTGTATTTTAATGATACCTCTTGGCTGTCCAAAAATCACAAGAATTCAATTCACAGTTTTAAATATATACGCAAATCAATTTATGCATTGTATAAAAATGAAATTGTATGCCTTAAATGAGAAAAAAAGTAGAAAACATCCATCATATGTAACAATTCCTCCCTGGACTGGACAATTAGCATGCCCTCATGTAATACTAGAAAACAAATTGAGGTGGTTGCTACAACTGTTGTTGAAATCTATGCTTGGTGTAAAACAACATGGAATAAGGGAGGTTTTGAAAATGAATAAGGAGATTGATGGATGATGGCATGGTCATAATAAATAAATAAATGAAATTAACACTCCCCCAAACTAAAAGCTTCTATGTCTCTGAAAAATGGGAGGTGGTAAAGATGTGGAATGAATGATGATAAATAATGCTCAATGGATTTTCATGAAATTTTCCTAAATTTTTAATAAATCAAAAACTTATGCTATTTTACCTCAAGTTTTACCTCCGAAAAAATGTGAAGTGACATGACTAGCATTTTTTGAAGCCGATATAGGCTGAGCTAATGTTGAAATTGATGCAAAAGGTGGAAGCCATGCAAGCACATCATGTTTGAACAATTTTTCACGTTCATGAGTTGCTTGAGCCTCTTCTGTTAGTTGCAATAGTGTGGGCTTATTGTGAATAGAGTTGCCCCCATACTTGTTGTTCTCCTGTAAAAAATTCACTACTCTTCATGCAATTTTCTTGAATCCACAATTTTAGTGTTGAATATAAACAGATAAGACGCATGCAAAGATTTCAATCAAAAAAAAACTTTTGTATAAATGCAATAATAATATTTTGTCAAATCAACAAGTTATGGTAGATTTCAGTGATTATATCTTGTCATATCATCATATTACATGACCTTCCCCCACCAATGAGAAAAGGGTGTCCACGACCATAAAGCGTAGAAAAAAGGGAAAGGACATTGGGGGTTCATTAATGCGGCAGGACAACAATAAGAGTGGTGTAAATACAACAAAATACGGTCATAGTAGTACAAGCCACAAATATTGGAAATGACCGTAAAAGAAATAAAACAAAGAATGGATCATTATGCGAAGAGATATTTTCCTTAGGTGGAAAAATATGACGAAAGCATGACCAGCGATAAATGATAATGAATGCTGGTATCGATTGATTCGGAAAATATTGATATAATGCATATAAAGGTGTAGTTTACCATGCATATTGGTTAATATAGTTATAAACATTGTTCAAAAGGTAAATTCACCTTTAGAAATGAATCAATAGGAAATAATGGGATGAAGAATAATTGGCAATGTAACATATAACTTCAATACCATAAGCAGATCTGTTGTTTCCAGTAGGCATTCATAACCTCGACAAGGTTGCTTTTTAACCCAAAAATGAGCCAAAATCCTTTATTTAGTATTTAGATGGTTGTTTATTGCTATAAAGAGATCACTATGCTAACATGGTAACCAGATAATCATAGTGTCATTTACCAAGATATAACAAAGTGATTAGACTGGCTCGTGATGAGACCTCATGTCCTTCTAACAGTTTTGACTATCTAGAAGGCCATTACCCTGGTGTGGTGGTCATAATGGAATGTCAATTATTACATCCTTATGATCATGGTAGGCTGGCTCGTAATGAGACCCCTTATCCTCTTTAAGAATATTTGTATTGTATTTTCATATTTTTATTGTAAAGGGAGGGAGGCTCATTTACTCCTAAAGAGTTAGGGATGGCATGAGAAGTAAAAAAAATGCCAATGAAAATCATGTTTTTATCCCTATATCATTATACCAAAGAGAATTATTAATTGAAAGTGTGAAATATAAACCAGCATGGTATTAAGATAGTGAATAATCTTATGATATGTCCAACGAGAAGATATTCATCCAGTCATTATATAGATAAACCAAGTCAGTTTCGGAATAAAGATAACCATCAAAGGTTTTACAATTCATAATGGTATTAATATTCCTTGTTTTCCTTTAACTCATGTACAAATTCCAAGTCCAATCAGATGGTTTTAACTTAAAACATGGAAGAGAAATAAAATGGCAAAAAGAATGACCGATGATGGAACAGCAAAAAGAAATTACAACTATTCGTTCTACCGAACAATGGTTGTTCAATTGATTGAAAAACAAACACACAAAAAAATCATTGTTGTTCAATTGATTGAATAGCAATCATTCAATCAATTGAACAACAAAACACTCAAAAATAAATCGGTGTTGTTCAATTGATTGAACAACAATCATTCAATCGATTGAACAACAAAACACACAAAAATAAATCAGTGTTGTTTAATTGATTGAATAACAATCGTTCAATCGATTGAACAACAAAACACACAAAAAGAAATCGGCGTTGTTCAATTGATTGAACAACAAAACACTCAAAAAGAAATCAGTGTTGTTCAATTGATTGAATAACAATCATTCAATTGATTTGAACAGCAAAACACTCAAAAAAAATTGGTGTTGTTCAATTGATTGAACAGAAATCATTCAATCAATTGAACAATAAAACACAGAAAAAGAAATCGGTGAAGTTCAATAGACTAAACAACAATCATTCAATCGATTTGAACAGTAAAACACGCAAAAAGAAATCAGTGTTGTTCAATTTATTGAACATAAAAACACTAAAAAGGAAATCGGTGTTGTTCAATTAATTGAACATCAATCATTCAATTGATTTTAACAACAAAACACTCAAAAAGAAATCAGTGTTGTTCAATTGATTGAACAACAATCGTTCAATCGATTGAACAACAAAACACACAAAAGGAAATCGATGTTGTTCAATTGATTGAACAACAATAGTTCAATCGGTTGAATAGCAAAACACACAAAAAGAAATTAGTGTTGTTCAATTGATTGAATAACAATTGTTCAATCGATTTGAACAGCAAAACACAAAAAAGAATCAGAGTTGTTCAATTGACTAAACAATAGTTTTTCAATTGACTGAACAGTAGTTGTTCAATTGATTGAACAAAAAACACATCAAAAATAAATCAGAGTTGTTCAATCGATTGAACAACAACTGTTCAATTAATTAAACATCAAACACACCAAAAATAAATCAAAGTTGTTCATTTGATTGAACAACAACTGTTTAATTGATTAAACAACAATTATTAAACATAGCAAAAAGAATTTATAGTTGTTCGTTCTACCGAATAACAACTGTTCATTTGACATAACAACAACTGTGCATTCGCCAACAAAACGACAACTAAACTTTGAAGGAAGCAACACCTGAAACACAAAATCATAAGAGAAATCGGAAAAGAAACAACACTTTATTTTAAAACAATAAATAAATAAAGTTACAACAGCTATGATGTTGTTCCCTAAGGGAACATCAATCTGTTAATGAAAAAAATGATCTCTTGGAAAAATGCTTTGGTAGCAGTGACATGAATCTTCAAATGGAAATCAATTCTCCATTTTGTTTGTTATGAATCCGTTAGGTAATTAATTATATTAAATGCCCTTGTTTCATTAACATTTCTTTCAAGAATCGCTCGTTCATAAATTGCCTTCTTTTATTCTCCTGGAACCTGCAAAAAAACGAGTGTCTACTTGCAATAAAACATGAAATCATGGAAGAAGGGAGGTGATCAGGCTCTCATAATCCAATAAATATGAAAAAAATAAAAAGTAGTTACTCTGTAAAACAAATCCACAGAAAGATAAACAAAGAAAAAAATATTTGTCACCTACGAGAGAGTAGAGGTTGACCATACTAACCAGGAGTGTCTTAATCATAACTCCTTTTTTTCGTCTGGTTTGAGTGATTCCAATGCAAAATGAGAGATAATTCAAAGGTATATTACCAATAGAAATAGGTTTTGAAAATTCCATGATATGATATGTCAATTTTACATGGAACAGTCTGCATAATAGAGTCATTTTCGATTTCCCCACTTAGACCAATAGTTGATATTTTAAGCATAATTTTTTTCTTTTGATGACGGATTTAAATGATTCAAATTGGATATTAAAATAGATTAATTTATTTATCTCCAATCAAAAAATGTTTTAAAAATATAGTCATTTAAGGCTCCAAATATTGACTGTCCAAACTCTTTTCCTGAGTTGCCTACTAGACACCCTGTCAATGTTTTGGTTATAACTTTTCTGTTTCAAATACAAATGGAGTGATTCAAATTGGGTTGGAAAGTAGACATCAAGGGCTACTTAGGATAGAAATAGGTTTTAAAAATATTTTCTTTTGGTCCCTCAAAACATGACTATCCCCACTGTGTTTTCAAAGCTTTCATCAAGCCTGCAAGCCAAAAAAATATGATATTCAAGCAATTTTTCTAAATTTGTGATAAAAATGAATATTAGTGTTTGTATAAATATTATTTTCAATATCATACATCCACATACACAAATAAATTAAGACATTTATCACCAATTTTGATTTCCACAGCGTGTTGTAATGAAAACAACTATTTTTACATAATAATAAAAAAAAACTGTATTTATTTATGTCCTTATTTATTTTATTTTCTACACTAACCTACTTGGCTTTGAAAAATGAATGTTCTTACGTATAAGAGTATTTCCAATAGAGCCATTTTCGAAATAAGGCCTCAATTATGTACGTACCCAAATTTGAAAAATGCATGTTAATAAATAGTAGGGTATGAGAAGCCAACTTCCCTTGAAAAGATAGTGTCAAAAATTGTTGAAGTATGGAGTGACGTTAGAAACAAATGATAGAATTAAACCAATTTTCAATATATCCTTTACTTTCATGATTTCCTGTAGCCATCATATCATGAATTTCTTGAGTTTTTAAAACAGCTTGTTAATGCAGACTAGAAGAAAACTCATTTTCTTCCATAACTTCTACAATTTTTGGATTTGAAACATTCCCAATCTCAATATAAGTTTTCTGAAATGGTACATGTGAGATAGAATGGGTGGGAAGGGTAGGTAAATTTTGTAGTTCAATAATGTAAGCATGTTGTATTGGTTTATTATGGTGAGGGTGTGGAATGAGTTGAGAAGGAATTTGAGTAGGGCATGAAGCATTTTGATGATGTAGTTGATTGGGTCATGTGGATGGTTTTGATATACAAGCAATATGTTGTTGAAAAGCTGGAAAAGAATATGGATGATTTGTTTGTTCTACAAGATGAGGGAGAGTAATCATGTAATCATAAGATGAACCATGCCAAACTTGTAGACAAGATTGGTGGGGGTTATATTGAGATTAACATGGCTACCCTACCACAAGAGTATTCCATAATGGATTATGAAAGTAAGAAAATGGAGAGGAAGTGTTTTGAACCATACATTTATGCCACGATTTCCATGGTTGTGAAATTGTAGCAGTGTCTCCATCTATTTGATATGATGCATCCATCCTAGATAAGAAAGAACAACTATCTGTGGATGCTCCTTTTGGAAATGAGGGAAGAACACTTCTTCAATTTATTTATTTTTCTGAACCTGTAAAACATCCAATTGCGAATTTAGAGAGCTAATAAAATCATATTTAAAATTTTCAAATAAAACATTGATTTCAACTCTTATGTCTCTTGTTCTTGTAATAGATTTGGAAAAGAAAAAAGAAAGTTCTCTATAATTCTTACCAGCCTTGGAGATTCCTCTTGAATACCTTATGCATAATTCACAAACATCATCATATGATAACTAAAAAACATCACCTTTTCCCATTATATTTAAGAGCTATAAAAAGTCATCTTTGATTCCTTTAAGAAGGAGTGCTTTTAAGATCTCTTTTTCCAAATACTTATGCATTGATTTTTGAAGGTTGTATTGAAATTGCTCTACATAGTCCTCCAAGCTTTCATCTTTCCCTTGTATGATACTGACAATGTCTTCACTGACCTTGCAATACTCTTGGTACTTCTTCAAGAATACATTCTACGTGTCCTCCCATGTTTGGATGCAGTTCCCACCAAGGCTCATGAACCATCGGAGAGCTACTCCTTTTAGAGTAAAAGAAAACACTTTCAGCCTTTGATCATTAGTACAATAATCATATCCTCTACAAAGTACTTCAAACTCGAATAAGAACGTATATGAGTCTTCATTTGCCAAACCATGAAAATTTGGTAAAGAAGATTGGAGAATTATGTGCATTTGTGTCACTCCTCCTAGATCTTTGATAGGGAATTCAAAAGTAGCAATGTGAGCCATTTCTTACCATAATAGAAGATGTTATCCATGTTGTTCTTTGAGTGGAATCATGAGATTTTTTTCTTTTCAAAATTCTATCTCTAAAATTCCTACTTCTATCAGTGCATGTTATATGACTTAATCCTGACTATTGAGGGTAGACCCATCACTGGTTCCCCAGGATGTGCACATAGGTTCTTACCTTCCATCTTCAATATCTAGCTCTCACAAAATCAGGTATGCATCTACAACCAGACATTAGTGTGGTATTCAAATTTGACTGTCTCCCCAGCAATGACACCAAAATGTTGGGGAAAATTAATTTCTTAATAAAAACAACTAATCACTTGAACATTAATTATCAACCCGATGAGCATCTTTTTATTTCAAGGAAATCAGTAAAATATATGCATAACAATACATACAGCTAACACTGGTTCTATATGATTGTGTTTTATACTATCAAGCTCATTCAACAAGAAATAAAATGCAAGACTTGAATAATAAAACTAAAATTAAAAATAAGAAAGTAAATGACAGGAAAAACTATTATGTTAATCACACAACTTGAATCATTGCTAAATTAAACCACACATTGTTGAATTGGAAATTTAATCTATTGCACCCAACATAATTCAAATGCTAATCTAGAATAGTAAATTAAATGAAATCTAGAAATTGGATGAAATAACAAATATGGAAAATGTAGCAAACAACAAATTAGTTAAAAGAAAGGAAATCTACTTTAAGGAATGACAATTGAAATTCAAAGAAACAAACACATAATTAAACTATTTTAGATGCTCAACGCAACACCTCATCCAAGGTATTGGGCCCAACTTCCCAAGACTCGGTTTCGCCTTGAGAAATAACTCAGATCATATTACAAACAACAGATGTAGAACTCAATGGATAACTTACTTCATTAAAATATATGAGAGAAATAATTACATCATAATGAAGCTCTTATATTTGCCTCAAATTCAACAATTTTTCATCTTCTCATCTCTTCTCTTCTCCTACATCCTATCTAATAATATTCCATCTCCTATTTCCTAATTATCCCTCTTATTATCCCCCCTCTTTGATCTTTGTTTTCATTTAAATACACAAAGAGCAAAGGGAAGTTACAACAAAGTTGATTAAAAATGATTTCCATTACAATTTTGAATTGATTATATAATATTAATAAACAAGATCAAAATTGAAATATCTTACCATCATGATTCAGTTGGAACAAGTCGAATTTGGTATTGCAATTGGGAGAATTTGGAAAACGGCCACAACAACAAATCTCAGAAAATAATCTTCGAAGAACCTTGTGTTTCTCTTAATATAGACCAAATTTTGGAAAAATGCTTATAACAACACTAATTTGGTCCGTTCTGGACACAACCCATGTTCCTAATTTTCAAGATTCTCCTTCATTTGTCAGAAACGCCCAACGCAAAACTGTCACTTCTTATTCCAATGAATTTATGAGTTGGAATATTTAATTATGAGCTAGAGATCATATTTGCAATTTGGAAAAGATCTTGGAGGCTAAAATAGTGAGTGATGTTATAACAAATTCATTCATAAACCATCATTGACAAAATCATTCATAATAATCATCAATTTATTAAAATAAAGGAGAACAAGTATTATTTACTCATAAGAGCATAAATAATTATAAAATGGAATTATATGATAAATTATGATAAACGACATGATAAAGAATGGTAGAAATGGATGAAATATACGTTAAAAAGTGATAATAATAATAATGACAAATTAGTGGCGCAACATACCCCCAAACTTAATATGTTGCATGTCCTCATGCAAACCAAAGTCTCTATATTAACCAAGCTATAATACAAAAATGTTCATCCCAACTTATGATATTAATGGAACAAAATTTCTTCTTCATCAAATAATGAATATTTAATTTTAGCAATATTGATGAAGGCGTAACTATTTTCACATTGAATTTCAACTATATGTATATGAAATTGCAACAAAATATGATATAAGTAACGGCAAACTTTATTAACCATTTTTTCAAAAACTACAAACCGGATTTTGTTGAAATTTTGCAAGAAGATTTCTACTATATTAATTCTTCTCTAATCCAAAAATCGTATCGTTTTGATGCATGTATCATGAGATATAAGCAAAATGACTGTAGGTGACAATACATGATTTCTGAAATTTTACAAACTAATTTAACTTGAAATTTTCTGGCTTTGTGTATTTTAATGATACCTCTTTGCTGTACAAAAATCACAAGAATTCAATTCATAGTTTTAAAGATATACGAAAATCAATTTCTGCACTGTATAAAAATGAAATTATATGCCTTAAATGAGAAAGGAAGTAGAAAACATCCATCGTATGTAACAATTCCTCCCCCAAACTGGACAATTAGCATGCCCTCATGTAATACTAGAAATCAAATTGAGGCGATTGCTACAATTGTTGTTGAAATCTATGCTTGGTGTATAATAACATGGAATAAGGGAGGTTTTGAGAATGAATAACGAGATCAATGGATGATGGCATGTTCATAATAAATAAATAAATGAAAGTAACACTCCCCCAAACTAAAAGCTTCTATGTCTCTGAAAATAGGAGGTGGTAAAGATGTGGAATGAGTGATGATAAATAATGCTCAATGGATTTTCATGAAATTTTCCTAAATTTTTAATAAATAAAAAACTTATGCTATTTTACCTCAAGTTTTACCTCCGAAAAAATGTGGAGTGACATTACTGGCATTTTTTGAAGTTGATGTAGGTTGAGCTGATGCTGAAACTAATGCAAAAGGTGGAAGCCAAGCAAGTACATCGTGTCTGAACAATTGTTCATGTTCGCGAGTTGCTTGAGCCTCTTCTGTTAGTTGCAATAGTGTGCGCTTGTTGTGAATAGAGTTGCCCCCTATACTTGTTGTTCTCCTGTAAACAATTCACTACTCTGTATGCAATTTTCTTGAATCCATAGTTTTAGTTTTGAATAGAAACAGATAAGACCCATGCAAAGATTTCAATCAAAAAAACTTTTGTATAAATGCAATAATAATATTTTGTCAAATCAGCAAGTTATGGCGGAGTTCAGTAATTATATTGTCATATCATCATATTACATAACTTCCCCCTCCAATGAGAAAAGGGTTTCCACGACCATAAAGCATAGGAAAAATGGAAAGGACGTTGGGGGCTCATTAATGCGGCAGGACAACAATCAGAGCGGCGTAAATACGGCAAAATACAGTCAGAGCAGTACAAGTCACAAAGATTGGAAATGATCGTAAAAGGAATAAAACAGAGAATAGATCATTATGTGAAAAGACATTTGCCTTAGGTGGAAAAATATGACGAAAGCATGACAGGCGATAAATGATAATTACTGTTGGTATTGATTGATCGGACAATATTGATATAATGCATATAAATGTGTAGTTTACCATGCATATTGGTTAAGATAGTTATAAACGTTGTTCAAATGGTAAATTCACCTTTAGAATGAATCAATAGGAAATAATGGGATAAATAATAATTGGCAATGTAAAATAGAACTTCAATACCATAAGCAGAGCCACTGCTGCCAGTAGGTGTTCAGAACCTCGACAGGGTTGCCTTTTAACCCAAAAATGAACCAGAATCCTCTATTTAGTATTTAGATGGTTGTTTATTGCTATAAAGAGATCACTATGCTAACATGGTAACCAAATAATTATAGTGCCATTTACCAAGATATAAAAAAGTGATTAGGCTAGCTCATGATGAGACCTCCTGTCCTTCTAATAGTTTTGACTATCTAGAAGACCATTACCCTGGTGTGGTGGTCATAATGGAATGTCACTTGTTACATCCTTATGATCATGGTAGGTTGGCTAATAATGAGACCCCCTATCCTCTTTAAGAAGATTTGTATTGTATTTTCATATTTTTATTACAAAGGGAGGGAGACTCATTTACTCGTAAAGAGTTAGGGATGGCGTGAGAAGTAAAAAAAATGCTAATGAAAGTTATGCTTTTATCCCTATATCATCATACCAAAGGGAATTATCAATTGAAAGTGCGAAATATACACTAGCATGGTATTAAGATAGTGAATCATCTTATGATATGTCAAAAGAGGATATTCGTCTAGTCATCATATAGATAAACCAGGTGAGTTTCAAAATAAAGATAACCATCAAATGTTTTATAAGTCATGATGGTATTAATATTACTCTTTTTCCTTTATCTCAGGTACAAATTCTAAATCCAAGCAGATGGTTTTCACTCAAACATGGAAGAGAAAGAAAATGGCAAAAAGAATTACCGGTGATGGAACAGCAAAAATAAATTACAGCTATTCGTTCTACCGAATAGCGGTTGTTCAATAGATTGAACAACAAACACACGAAAGAAATCAGTGTTGTTCAATTGATTGAACAACAATCGTTCAATCGATTGAACAACAAAACACTCAAAAAGAAATCGGTGTTGTTCAATTGATTGAACAACATCATTCAATCGATTGAACAACAAAACACGCAAAAAGAAATTGGTGTTGTTTAATTGATTGAACAACAATCATTCAATCAATTGAACAACAAAACTCATAAAAAGAAATCGGTGTTGTTCAATTGATTGAACAAAAATCGTACAATCGATTAAACAACAAAACACACAAAAAGAAATCGGCGATGTTCAATTGATTGAACAACAATTGTTCAATCAATTAGAATGGAAAAACACACAAAAAGAAATTCGTGTTGTTCAATTTATTGAATATCAAAACACTAAAAAAGAAATTGGTGTTGTTCAATTAATTGAACATCAATCGTTCAATTTGAACGGAAAAACACTCAAAAAGAAATCGGTGTTGTTGAATCGATTGAACAACAATCATTCAATCGATTGAATAGAAAAACACACAAAAAGAAATCGGTGTTGTTCAATTGATTGAACAACAATCGTTCAATTGATTAAACAACAAAATACACAAAAAGAAATTATCAGAGCTGTTCAATTGACTAAACAACAGTTGTTCAATTAACTGAACAATAGTTGTTCAATTGATTGAACAGCAAACACATCAAAAAGAAATCAGAGATGTTCAATCGACTGAACAACAGCTGTTCAATTGATTAAACATCAAACACACCAAAAAGAAATCAGAGTTGTTCATTTGGTTGAACAACAACTGCTTAATTGATTGAACAACAATTATCAAACATACCAAAAAGAAATTAGAGTTGTTCGTTCTACCGAACAACAATTGTTCATTTGACAGAACAACAATTGCACATTCGCAAACAAAACGACAACTAAAACTTTGAAGGAAGCAACACCTAAAACACAAAAACATAAGAGAAATCAAAAAAGAAACAACACTTTATTTTAAAACAATAAATTAATTAATTAATTAAGTTACAACAACTATGATGTTGTTTCTTAAGGGAACATCAATCTATTAATGAAAAAAATGATCTCTTGAAAAAATGCTTTGGCAGCAGTGACATGAATCTTCAAATGGAAATCAATTTTTCATTTCTTCTATTATGAATTCGTTAGGTAATGTTGTGCTATACAACAATCCCCGCATTTCACAAATTTTAAATCTTAGTCTTATAATTCCAAATAAGTAATGGTCCCCTTTAGAATATGAATAAAAGCAATAAAACTTTTGAGTAAAATAAATTTTCCATAAAAGTCATATAAAAAAATTGCTTTATGAGTATTTAGGACCGCTCATCGCAAATCGCAATTCTTTAGAACCCATGAACATCCATTTAGAAAGGTGCGATGCGATTAGAGTCATAATAAAACCCTCATCGCAAAGTTTTATCAAAGTAAGCCATTTATAAATATGATGTGATAAAACTATCGCGTCACGCACATCATATATCCCAAGGGATGACTTATAGCATTTCATTGAAACCTTGTGATGCGATAAGGCTATCGCAATCGCATATCGTTGATTCATAGGGAAGCATCCGAAAAACTCCATTGAAATCTTCTGATGTGATTTAATTATCGCATATCGTGCTCTCGATAAAAGCGAGTTATAAAATACTATGAATACATGCGGTATAGGGATAAATCGATTATAAAGAAATAGCGTGATTTTCCAAGTTTGAAACCCGCAATCTCCACATGCCAGCTCAGCACTCATTACAATCACAACTATGCAAACAAACCTTTTGAGCATGGCGCTTGTAACTCCCAATTTGCGAGACGCAATTATTACACAAATATTAAAATAATAAAATCGCAAATCACAAATTGCAAAGTCGCGGCACCTATTCTAAAAAGGACCATTACAAAACTTAGATGTGACATATGGCTTCAACATTAAAGTTTCACGTTGGAAGTTACGGTAAAACATTAAGGAGCAATTATGGTTAAGTCCTTTAAGGATTTCATTCGTGGTAGCTATGTATAATATAAGATCTTTTGCATCTAATGCGCATAACTGCTTATAGTCTGTAATTTGTGTATTATCTCCTCTCAATTTTTTCGCCTACTATGCTCTTCTTTATCGTTTTGCAGAGCTGATCCAGAATCGCACAGTTGGGAAAGATGTCTAAGAAATCTCGAAAGGTAAAGGCCCCCATTGCAATGGAAGAAGGACCAATAAAATTGGTGTTAATTGCAGATACTACTTGTCAAAGCCTTGGTAAAATCTCGTGGGAAGGCATATATGCTTTACTTGAAGCAGAAAATCCAACAGAGATAGAAGAAGAAGCAATAGCTGATGGAACTGATCGAATGGAAAGCATGCTCAATGATTTGGCCAGCTCCTTCCTCCAAAGGAATAACAACCAGAGCAAAATTTTTACCATATAATGATCTAGTGAGATGGGTAATCGAAAGTATTAACATCACAGACAGAGCTTTCTTCATAGCCGATGGGAGGATTTTTGAGACATTCAAACCTGAAGATGTCAAGAGAATGTATCACTTGCCGGATCCCCAGCAACACTACAACAAATCATTCTTGGAAGCTTTCGCTAAGGAGAATGACATAGAGTCAAACCCTATCAAACAATGGAGACATTTTCCAAACAAGCATAAACATGAATCCTCTGGTATGTACTTTGTGGACTCCTTAGCATCTCCATATTGTTATGCTGTTGCTATGGTATGTAGGCTCTTTGGAAGCCCCGATTCTGCTAGATTTTCTATAGAAATGGTTCCATTAATAGAAGCAGCAATCAACTCCTTTATTATGGATTGGGCAACCATTCTATCAGATAAAATGGCCAGTCAAATACTAGATTATAGAAGGAACAGATTTGTCTCCACCGGAATTGTGCCCCCATTCTATATGAGCACTTACATAATGGACACAATCTGTTTTAATTCTGACTTTCCCATCCTGGGCTAGAAATGGATTGTTCAAGATCCAACCCCCATTCATATTTATCATAAATATTTATGGAAGTCTGACTATAGGAATCATTTATACAAGATTTTCCATGGTTTCATTTTACCTATCCATCAAGCCATCTTTGATAAACCTGCTCCTTGGCTGTCTGACGAGGCTAGCATTGACTTAACTTCAATCGGCAGTTGGTTCAGGGAGGAGAAGTTCACTTATATTAGGGTTTTTGACAGTATTACAAATCCTCATGTCCTTCCACTCTACATTCCTAATAAGTTATTAGCTAGGGAAATAGCTTACCAGATAGTGGAAAAGGGATGTCTAGAAAACTTAAAGATTCTAAGAAACAAATATGGCCTCCATTTCCCCTCCGCTATGGCACTTACTCATTGCATGATTTTAAACATGCTGAGAAAGAAGCAGAGAAAACAAAGGATCTGGGTCTAGCGGTTATTCCTAAAAGACAATATGATCCAAACAAGGTCGCTTTCAATTTCACCAGTTAGGTGAAAATTAGTAAATTTATACATGAGAAGGATGAGTTTGATGACTTATTCACTTCAGCGGAGTTGTTTTCACAAGTAATTCATCTGGCAAGATTCAAATTGGGAGTCGAGAAGATGGAAAAATTCATGGAATACAGGACATAGAGGTTACTGACAGTACCTCTCGATTTATTAAGTACTACCCCTATTGTTCAGAAAGCAAAGCACATCGGGGAGTAGACTATTGAAGAGATTTCCGGGGAAGGGGAAACAGGTGGAAAGACCAATGAACCCCTTAGCACAGATGTCCATATTGACCCCATCTTGATAAAATAATGGGAGCAATTTGATCAGCAGATTGAAAGCCGAAGCGACCCCCAAAACATTACCACATTAGCATCGCCCGCAACACAACGGCCCATCGTTCCTGATAGTGTAATTGAAGTAACACCCAGTAAATACATATCTTAGAAATAGATTGAAATAATCCCTGAAAATCCTTCAGGAGAAATTACATTGAATATTGAGGAAATATCACCCCTGGATGTATTTTACAGCTCAAAACATAGGGTTGTAGTTAAGAGGCAGAGGAAGAAGAGGAAAATAGACAAGACGTTATCCACAGCTCCTCAGTCTGAATTTATGAATGTTTTATGGAAGGATTCAGAGGTCAATCCTTCTGAGGATTTGACTAAGTTATCTCAATTTGTAGGGGCATACACAACCACCACAATTGATAAGGAAACTGAGGTTAACCAATTGTTCAAATAAAAGGACCAAAGGATTAATCAGCTTGAAGAACAAGCAGCAATAGAACAACAAAAAATTAATCAGCTTGAAGAACAGTTGGCAGAAGAAAAACAAAAGAACGAGCAGCTTGAGGAACAATTAAATCTAGAGAAACAGAAGATTGACCAGCATGCCATCCAAAAACAACAGCAGTTGTCTCAAGAGCTCGAACAGCTTCAATTGACACATCAACAAGAAATCAAGACTAAACAGGAGAAAATCACACAGCTACAACTCTATATAGAATAGTTCAGAGATTATCCCAAGGTTGAGGAATTTAAGAAGGAAGCCCTAGAATAAAATAAAGCCTTATCTCAATAGCTCAATCTACTTTGCCATAAAATATCTCTTATCGAACCATTAGGCATCATAACTACATCGCTGATCGATCAAGCAGTTAATAACAAATTAGAATTTGAGGATGCAGATGAGAACATCACAAATTACTTCTCCTGGCAAAGCACAGTAGAAGGAATAGCCGCTAACCTACCAAAAATTCAAGAGTCGCATAAAGAAATATTGTTTTCAGAGTGGGAAACACAGCTGATAAAGGCAGAAAGGGCTACCTCTAGGGCTAGGTCTATAATGAATAATGTGATTGAAATGATAAATGATGGTTTATATGGAGCCAATTTAATTTCCGATTGTTCCCCAGGTAATCTTCCAAAGGCAAAAGTGTTAGAAAATCAATGGAAGCAAGATTCAGCCACTAAAGATGAACAACTCAACATAATACAAAGCCTCAATTGGGATGTGTACTAGTCCTTTTTGGTCAAGCCGCACAGCCAACAGATGACCATCAAATGCCTTGCCGATGTTGTTGATCGCATGATCCCCGAGCTTTCAGATGCCACTTACACGGGACAACTACACTCCAGGATGAGTCATCCTCCAGAAATTCAAAATATGCTTTCAATTTGTCGGTTTCAAATACAGGAGAAGAAATAGATACAATGAACCTTTTCAAACACAATCGCATTACTATTTTTGCAATTCAAATCCCAGATTTTAATGTTGTCGGTTCCAACAACTCTCAGCGATTTTTGTAGACAATTTGTTTTAATTACATTATATAAACCCTTTCATGTTATTGGAGAGGGGGTCCTCGATTTCTACAAAAACTAGACTTGAGAAATTGCACTTCTACACTTCTTAATTTATTTTTTATAAGCAGTGGATCAAGGTTTCAGATTCTTGTGAAAGAACTTTTTCAAGACTTGAATTTTTGTATCTTCTGGAAGTTTCTAGAATAAAAAGGTGGAATGAGAATGTTACTTACATATCAAGACTCAAATTCATGCGGTATTTCTATCACTGTTCCTTTTGTCTTGCTCTTTATGTAATTAGCATTTCATTTAATTTTCTATTGTTGATGTATTAACATGCTTCAAGCAATTCTATATTGAGTCACTTCTGAATGATTTAGAATTGTTATATTAGAGATATATGTCAACAATAAATACCAGTATGTCATGCGATATGTTTTTATAATTACTTTGTTTAATTTCTTAAACAAAGTAATCATTATTTAAATGCATCTTTCTATGGATAAGTAAACCATCTATATGATTATTTGTCTGTTAGGAATTATCAAAAATCGCATTGTTATAAGATTACCCAGGTTATATAGATATATGTGTATATTTTCAGAGTTATAGATTAAATCACATATCATCTTTGTTATATATTTAAAACACTCATTCATCAAACCATACATTATTAGGAAATTGGTCCCATAACATCCAGTCAGAGCCACCACTCCAAACGGAAAAGGAGCTGTACTAAGGTCCGGACCGGGTGGTTATCCCCAATGTTGATGCTATGATTTTATAGGCATCAACATGTAATTAATTATATGAAATGCCCTTGCTTCATTAACATTTCTTTCAATAATCGCTCATTCATAAATTAACTTCTTTTATTTTCCTGGAACCTGCAAAAAACGAGTGTCTACCTGCAATAAAACATGAAATCATGGAAGAAGAGAGGTGATCGGGCTCTCATAATCCAAGACATATGAAAAAAATAACAAGTAGTTGCTTTGTAAAACAAATCCACAGAAATATAAACAAAGAAAAAATTATTTGTCACCTGTGGGAGAGCAGAGGTCAACCATACTAACTGGCAGTGTTTTAATCATAACTCCTTTGTTTTTCGTCCGATTTGAGTGATTACAAAGCCAAATGAGAGATAATTCAAAGGTATATTACCAATAGAAACAATTTTTTAAAATTCCATGATATGATATATCAATTTTACTTAGAACAACCTGCATAATAGAGTCATTTTCGATTTCCCAACTTAGACCAACAGTTGATATTTTAAGCATAATTTTCTTCGTTTGATGACGGATTCAAATGATCAAAATTAGAGATTAAAGTAGATTCATTAATTTATCTCCAATATAAACATATTTAAAAAAATATAGTCATTTAGGGCTCCAAAAACTGACTAGCCCAACTCTTTTCCTGAACTGCCTACTAGACACATTGTCAATGTTTTGGTTATAACGTTTTTGTTTCAATTTCAAATGGAGTGATTCAAATTGGGTTGGAAAGTACACATCAATGGCTACTTAGGATAGAAATATTTTTTTAAATTACTTCCTTTTGGTCCCTCAAAACATGATTGTCCCGAATGTGTTTTTAGAGTTTTCATCAAGCCCACAAGCCAAAAAAAATATTATATTCAAGCAATTTTTCCAAATTTGTGATAAAAATGAATATGAGTGTTTGTAGAACTGTTATTTTCAATATCATACATCTACATACAAAAATAAATTAAAACATTTATCACCAATGTTGATTTCCACAGCATCTTGTAACAAAAACAACTATTTTTACATAATTAAAAAAATTGTATTTATTTATGTCCTTATTTATTTTATTTTCTACGCTAACATACTCTGCTTTGAAAAATGAATACGCTTACGTATAAGAGTACTTCTAGTGGAGCCATTTTTGAAATAAGGCCTCAATTATGTACGTACCCAAATTTGAAAAATGCATGTTAATAAATAGTAGGGTATGAGAAGCCAATTTCCTTTGAAAAGATGGTGTCAAAAATTGTTGAAGTATGGAGTGATGCTGCAAACAAATGATGGAGTTAAACCAATTTTCAATATATCCTTTACTTTCTTGATTTCCCATAGACATCATATCATGAAGTTCTTGAGTTTTTAAAACGGCTTATTGATGCAGACTAAAAGAAACCTCAATTTCTTCCATAACTTCTACAATTTTTTGATTCGAAACATTCTCAATCTCAATATAAGTTTTCTGCAATAGTGCATGTGAGATAGAATGGGTGGGAAGGGTAGGTAAATTTTGCAGTTCAATACTGTAAGCATGTTGTACTGGTTTATTATGGTGAGGCTGTGGAATGAGTTGAGTAGGAAATTGTGGAGGGCATAAAGCATTTTGATGATGTAGTTGATTGGGTCATGTGGATGGTTTTGATAGACAAGCAAGATGTTGTCGAAAAGTTGGAAAAGAATATGGATGATTTGTTTGTTCTACAAGATGAGGGAGAGTAGTCATGTAATCATAATATGAACCATGCCAAACTTGTAGACAAGATTGGTGGGGGTTATATTGAGATTGACATGGCTGCTCTAACACAAGAGTATTCCATAATGGATTATGCAAATAAGAAAATGGATAGGAAGTGTTTTGAACCATACATGTATGCCACGATTTCCATGGTTGTGAAATTGTAGCAACTTCTCCATCTATTTGATATGGTGCTTCCATCCTAGATAAGAAAGAAAAACTACCTGTGGGATGCTCCTTTTGGCAATGAGGGAAAAACACTTCTTCAATTTCTTGATTTTTCTGAACCTGCAAAACATTCAACTGTGAATTTAGAGAGCTAATAAAATCATATTTAAAATTTTCAAATAAAACATTGATTTCAGCTCTTATGTCTCTTGTTCTTGTAGCTTATTTGGAAAAGAAAGAAGAAAGTTCTCTATAATTCTTACCAGCCTTGGAGATTCCCCTTGAATACCTTATGCATAATTCACAAACAGCATCATATGATAACTGAAAAACATCACCTTTTCCCATTAGATTTAAGAGTTCTAAAAATTCATCTTTGATTCCTTTAAGAAGGAGTGTTTTTAAGATCTCTTTTTCCAAATACTTATGCTTTGATTTTTGAAGGTTGTATTGAAATCGCTCTACATAGTCCTCCAAGTTTTCATCTTTCCCTTGTATCATACTGAAAATATATTCACTAGCCTTGCAATACTCTTGGTACTTCTTCAAGAATACATTCTTCATGTCCTCCCATGTTTGGATGTAGTTCCCACCAAGGCTCATGAACCATCAGAGAGCTGCTCGTTTTAGAGTAAGAGGAAACACTTTCAACCTTTGATCCTTAGTAAAATAATCATATCCTCTACAAAGTACTTTAAAACTCAAATAAGAATGTATCTGGGTCTTCATTAGCCGTGAAAATTTTGGAGAGCAGATTGGAGAATTATGTGCATTTGTGTCACTCCTCCTAGATCTTTGATAGGGAATTCAAAAGTAGCAATTTGAGCCATTTCTTACCATAATAGAATATTTTATTCATGTGTTTCTTTAAAGCTCCTCCTTCAAATGTTCCTGTCAATTGGTTAGTGGAATGGGTGGTGCTTACATCACCACTTGAGTGGAATCATGAGATTTTTTTCTTTTCAAAATTCTACCTCTAAAATTCCTACTTCTATTAGTGCATGCTATATGACTTAATCCTGACGATTGAGGTTAGACCCATCACTGGTTCTCCGAGATGCACACGTAGGTTCTTACCTTCCGTCTTCAATATCCAGCTCTCACGAAGTCAGTTATGCATCTACAACCGGACATTAGTGTGGTAGTGAAATTTGACTATCTCCCCAGCAACAACACCAAAATGTTGGGGAAAATTAATTGCTTAATAAAAACAACTAATCACTTGAACATTAATTTTCAACCTAAGGAGCGTATTTTTATTTCAAGGAAATCGTTAAAATATATGCATAAATAACAATACCGACAGCTAACACTAGTTCTATATGCTTGTGTTTTATACTATCAAGCTCATTCAACAAGAAATAAAATACAAGACTTGAATAATAAATCTAAAATTAAAAAGAAGAAAGTAAATGACAGGAAAAAAAATTATGTTAATCACACAACTTACATCATTACTAAATTAAACCACACATTGCTGAATTGGAAATTTAATATATTGCACCCAACATAATTCAAATGCTAATCTAGAACAGTAAAATAAATGAAATCTAGAAATTGGATGAAATAACAAATCTGGAAAATGTAGCAAACAACAAATTAGTTAAAAGAAAGGAAATCTACTTTAAAGAATGACAATTGAAATTCAAAGAAACAAGCACATAATTAAACTATTTTAGATGCTCAATGCAGCACCTCATCCAAGGTAGTGGGCCCAACTGCCCAAGACTCGGTTCCACCTTGAGAAAGAACTCAGATCAGGTTACAAACAACAGATGTAGAACTCAATGGATAACTTACTTTATGAGAGAAATAATTACAACATAATGAAGCTCTTAACTTTGCCTCAAATTCAACAATTGTTCATCTTCTCATCTCTTCTCTCTCCTACATCATATATAATAATATTCCATCTCCTATCTCCTAATTATCCCTCCCATTATCCCCCCTCTCTTTGATCTCTCTTTTCAATTAAATACACAGAGAGAAAAGTGAAGTTACAACAAAGTTTATTACAAAATGATTTCCATTACAATTTTGGATTGATTACATAATATTAATAAACAAGATCAGATTTGAAATATCTTCCCATCATGATTAAGTTAGAACAAGTCAAATCTAGTATTGCAATTGGAAGAATTTGGAAAACGACCGCAACAGCAAATCTCAAAAAAATTGTCTTCGAAGAACCTTGTGTTTCTTTTAATACATACCGAATTTTGGAAAACTGTTAATCGCAAAACTAATTTGGTCCGTTCTTGACAAAACCCATGTTCCGGATTTTCAAGATTCTTCTTCATTTGTCTGAAACATCCAATGCAAAGCTGTCACTTCTTATTCCAGCGAATTTCTGAGTTGGAATATTTAGTTATGAGTTGGAGATCATATTTGCAATCTAGAAAAGATCATGGAGGATAAAATAGCGAGTGATGTTATAACAAATTCATTAATAAACCATCATTGACAAAATCATGCATAATAATCATCAATTTATTAAAAATAAAGGAAAAAAATTATTTACTCACAAGAGCATAAATAATTAAAAAATGGAATTATATGATAAATTATGATAAATGACGTGATAAAAAATGGTAGAAATGGATGAAATATACGTTAAAAAAATGATAATAATAATAATGATAAATTAGTGGCCCAACAAATGGCAGGGAATTGAACCGGTGACTTAACATCTAGGAGTGTCTTCATAAGGCACCCAATCACCATCTATCAAAAACCCAATGGACAACAAATCTTAAACATTAATTCTGTTAACTTTTTATTTTGATTTTAATTTTAACATTATAATGAAATAGTTTGTATTTTGACTCTTTTACTATTTTAATTATTTTCTACCATTAATTATAATTTTATACCATGATTTTAGATATATATATATATAATAGGGTTATCTTGGGTAGTTGGGTGGAATGGTTGTTATCTTACCCACATAGGTTCAAATCCCTGCTAGTGACATGATGAACATTGTTATAATGGCTTCATGTCTATGAATATGTTGTATTGGCTTCATGCTCTATGAACTCTTAAGTGAGTATACTCATGGACTAGCGTGATACAAACAACCTCACTCTAATATTTTTGTTAATTTGTCAAATGAATTTAGTCCAGGTGATTAGGAGAAAGTCATGACATTATGAATGCATAATGTTTTTTTTTGTAATAGTGTCCATCTTTATTATCTAAGTAACCCCTCAATATGGAAAATATTATATATTTCCTAGATAAAATATTAAGATATTTCTTTGGAAAAAAATATATTATTTTTGTTATTTTAATATTTCATTTATCATATTTCATTATTATTCATACTCTTTAATTTGTTTTTGTTTAAAGGCTCGACTATTTTCATTAGATCAGAGAAACATTATGAAGAGTTTGGCTTTGTGTGAGTGGTTTTCCCAATGAGAAACTAGTCTAGTAACACAAATATAATGTCTTGAGATTACATAAGCTTCTCCTAATTAGTGCACCAATCTTAACAAAAATCATCCTAGAGTACCCTTTAGAATTTCAAGTGCTAAGGCCATTATTTTCTAGATACAAATTACAAAAATTCCAACGTTGCAGATAGTCTAAATTTAAACAAAAGGGAGTGAATTACATTACTGACTTAGAGTAAGCATGGCTCGGGCCAGTCTTTGAGGAGACAAGTTACCTTGCCTTGAAGACCCACTAACCAGAGAGATTTTCTTTAACGTGTGTCTTTCACAATCCTCATTTTCTACAAACCTTGACTGCCTAACCAACGCTACGAACCTTCCAACTTCAACTAGAGACCATGAAAATTGTTGATCACACCAACCACCTTGAGCCAAAGATTCCACAATCGTGAACCACTCTGATCATCCTTGGCCAACAGATCATTTCTCCCACCATCAGCCAAGCAACCTTCTTCGAGCAGTCCCAATCACCCATCCATGACTCCTTGCTTCCATGACTAGTCTTCTGCGCACTTCCCTTACCTCTAGGACAAAGCTCCTTGCTAAGGCTCAGAGCAAGAAACCACTCCTTCAAGCAGAAGATAGTCACTGTGCAACCTGTGTGTCTCTGGTTGAAATTAACAAATAGTGTTATGCCATCGAGAGTCCATCATGGAGATGCAACCTCAGATTCACTGGTGAACTAAGATTGTGAGGGAGAGTTGAGGTGTGACCCAGAATACCATTAGCAAGTGTGTTGGTTGAAAGAAGCTTCAAAATGTCCATGATATGGGGTTCGACTGTAGAGGATGCCTGTAAAGCTGCATCACCGCCCCAAAGCTCCATGTTTGCAAAACCCATTGGACTCCCAATGCAAGGCCAAACTAAGAGAAGTGGATAGATGTGATTTGTTTAAAGTAAGATCTAAAGAATCTATGCAATTTGTGCAACTATTATCAAGGCCATTTGAGCTGGCCCCATGAGGGGATGGATAAGAATAAGGAACACAAAGGAGATGGATTTCTTCCTAGCCATAAGGGGAATGTTGTGCATGCACGTTGGGGCCAGGTGGCAAGTAATAACATAATTCTGTAATGTAAAGGCGAACATCAACATGGTGGGAAAATTCCTATTTATCACATTATAACACCATATGCTAAAAGTATGGTTGGTTGTTTTAGTGTAAGGGTTTTATTCTTTTAAAAATAATTAGTAATTGATTTATTTTTGAGTGGAAGAATTGCAGTTATAGATAAATAAAGTGTACATTTAAATAAAATAGGATAGTTATATTTTGTAATTTAAATGGTTAACTATGGTATTATTGTATTATGGTTGTTTATTTTTAAACGAGGGTGTTATATTTTAATTTAGTATTTAATTTGGTTATGGTTTTAAGATTATATTATATTATTATCAATTATAATAATTAGGTGATTTATAAGTTTCAAAGGTTAGTTTAAGTGGTTGAGTCTTCGTTTTAAAAGCATTTTTGCTATTGAGAAATTATGTGTTCAAATCTCTTGACACTCTTGAGGTTACGTTTTATGTTTGAATTGGTAGGAAGAAATTCCTCGTAAATCTGCTTGGTACAAGAGATAAAAATTCCAAATTCAATGAAAAAGATAACAAACTCGACCATTAATGTTTTTTATTAAAGTTGGCATGGACTTCCTGTTAACTTCTATTATTGGAAATGGTGGGTATGTTAGAGTATGACAACAGTTTTGTTAAGAGAAATTATAAAAATGGGATTTATTTAAGTAAATAATTTGTTACAATTACTCTAATGTTGTTGGTTTTCAAAACCAAATCATAGCTAACAAAGCTATTTTAATATTCCTACTTCATTTATGAAGATCGAGAGATTCAAGAGGTGTGTAAGCTTGATTGTAATTTTCCCCTATATATTAAAAAACCTTGCTTTACCAATGGTAGTTTCCTTGAAAAATCATCAAGGAGTTACCATGTAGAATCATGTGTGTTCTATCTAATTTTGTCATTATTTATGTCTTAAATGTATTTGCATACCAAAAGTACCAACAAGTGGTATTATAGCATAGAGTTAATGTCTAACTTCAATAACCCAAGTCATTTCAGCGCTTGAATTTTGAAACTAGAACACCTAAAGGATCAGTGCAGAGGAGGGAAGTAGAGTTGTGAAATTGCGTTTCATTGAATAGTAGAGGAAACCTTAGCCATCGTTGCATATATCCACTAGAGGAAAAAAATAGAGAGTCCAACCACAAGATTAGCCACCTCAGCCACCAAAATATTTAGTTGGCCATCTAGTTTATGGAGACATCACTATAGAGAAAGACAACTATCACATAGCAAGGAAAACTATCAAATCGTGAAGCAATCCGTAGACCCGTCCACATAAAGCATATAGAGAAAAAGCTTAGTGGCAAAGGAAAAATCATTAAATCTTCTATAAGGAGCCAAGTTGTGGGAATAAAAGGTTGAGCCAATCTGTGGCTAATAGGAAGGGTTCCAAGCAAAGTATCGATATGAAACCCTAGCAAACACCATGGTTGAGCAAATAAGGTGTATTTTTTTTTTAAATCTGTGACAATATATAAAAAATTTAAAATTTAGTTTTTTGAAGTTACACATACAAACACATAATTAAACTTTTAAGAGACTAAATCAAGAAACAAGGTTTTTAGGATTCTTAAGAAATAGGGTTTCTATGGACGAGTTTAAAATAATAATAATAGTAATTGGGGTTTTTTGAAACTGGTATTTCTAAACTAAAAATTGAGGTCATTGAATGAATCTGTTTGAAAGTATTTATTTATCCAAATTAACATATTAAAAAAAATTCAATTTGGGTGGAGAGTCTATGTATGGAGGATAATGGAAAAAATGACGAATACTAAATTCGAAATTGAAAAATTTAATGGCAAAACCAACTTTGAATTGTAGAAACTTAAAATGAGGGACTTATTAGTAAAACAAGGGTTGTAGAAGGCATTAGGGGTATGAGGAACATAGAACAAACCTGCAACAATGACCAATTAAGAGTGGGAGGATCTGCATGCCAACGCCCTCAGTACAATTCGGTTATGTCTAGTTGATTATGTCTTATTTAAATTCATTAGAGAAGGAATAATGACAAGCTTATAGACTAAGTTACAATGCTTTTATATGAAAAATTCCTTAACAATTTAGATTTACTTGAAGAGGCAGCTATACAATCTGAAAATGGAAGAAGAAATGGATGGTCTTAGAGTATAACATACTTGGGACCTAGTAGAACTTCATAAAGATAGAAATATTTTTGGGTGTAAATGGGTTCGCAAATTGAAGAAAGTAGTTGATGGCAATGTTAAAAGGTATAAAGCTAGATTGCGTAGAAAAGGATACTCTCAAATGGAAGGTATAGATTTTCGTGATTTTTTTTGCCAATTGTTAAGATTGTATATGTGTGTATTGTGTTGGAACTGTTTTTTTTCCATGGCCTTGGTGTCTGGAATAGAATCTTAAATCTCTAACACTACCAAACCAATAATCACAATGAAACTAATTTGCACAGCGGAATATAAAAAATAGTAAATCTAATAGTGCACAAAATATGGATAACTTTTTACATTTTTCAACCCAACTTTGTTATATTAATCAACATATAATACAACAGTCTAGGGCTCTCATACTAGGGATAATGGCCCTCATACATCCATTGATACAAGAATACAAATTAGGGTTTGGTTTATATCCATTGACAACAAAACTATGCTCAACATGATATTATGACCATTTGGCTGATGTAGTCGACTCTCTCAGCTCCTCTTGGTTGTATCTGGTACGTACCTGATCCTTCGACTCTTGATTTGCAGCTCCTGCCTCTATCAATGCTCCAAGTCCATCTGGCCACTAAACCTCGGTTGTCAATCTTCTCTCTAGTTGTTCCTTAGTCCATAAAGGGCACAACACATCGAGACTCTTGTCGAGTTGTTCACAGCTCCACCTATGAACAACTCTCAATCTGCCCATTGTTGATCCTCAGCTACTCAAGGACTTTATCCCACTATTGTCTTCTTGTGTTGCTCCATTGAAGACCAACATAGGGCACGAAGGGCTGACACCTATCATTACAACATGTCTGTCTCCCACAATGAACGTGGTCTAGGAGGAATACCCATCATCTATAGTAGACGTCATTCTCCACACACAAGTCTAGGGCCGCTCAACTGCTCCTCTGGCTCATCAAGCATTGAGCTCGACTTATGCCACTCTAGTAACCAACTAAGTCCATGAAGATGGTGCACACCGGGCTCCAAATTGGGCACTATCATGTTGTCCTCTAGCAGACCATAAATGCCCAATCCATGTCCACACTTGGTCCACTCTCATCTACCATCCAATAGACCACGAGTGACCAATCTTGTTGTAGCATATGCTCCTAGTTAGGACATCCATTCATCTAGGAAACCCCTCATCTTGGCTTTCAATAGACCCCTCAATTTGTCTTCTCCTAAGACACCAATCCACATAACATTCAATCATCAACCAGGTGACAACTGCAATTCACTGTTGTTGCCTCCTTGACCTCAATTTCTATGCATTATCTGAGCTCTGGTTAGGGCATCACAACAACCCTAATCCTGCTCCAAATCACTATACTTCCATGTCCCAATAGGTTTCCCTTCTTTGTTTCCTTCTACCCTTCTCCATACGTTGTTGCAAGCCTCAAGGCTCCTCCTCAGAACTCTTGCAACTCCATAGGTAGCTACAACAAGGATCTCAGCCTATTTAGACAGGAAAATACCTTTGTTTTGGGTTGCAACCTATCCTTAATTAATATGGATAGGATATAGGGGCTTGACTATCCATCTAAGCCCTTCTAAAAGTCCTCCAACAATGATGTACCTACACCACTTCTCTACGGCCCTAAACAGAGACAAATACCCAACAAAAACATGCATAAAACAATTCTAACTCACCTCTGTGACAGCAACTCCAATTTGCAAGAAGGACGCACCCAGAATGAGTTACAAGGAACATCAAATAGGTCTCCCAAGATTCCTCAGTCTTGCAACATCCTTCACAAGGTAACTCATAGAAAATTACAAAGATATCCTTCACAACTTGTGCTCTTGTCCCTGCTTCCTTGTTGCTCTAACTTGCTATCAACTTCAAAGTTATTTCTTTGATGTTGATGCACTTAGGATGTGAGGAATTGGGCCTCTCCTCCCCCCTTTATATATCCTTCTCTGGGGTGACATCCAACCTATCAAGAAGTGCTCCTTATACTAAGGTCGACTTGAACTTGAGACAAATTCACCCATATAATACATCCAAAAGTTCATTTCTCTTCAACCACAAATCGGAATCGGATGATTTTCAATGTGTTGGATTCGTCTAGATGTGCACTATCATCCTCATCCATCACATGTCAAAATATCTTCATGGTTTTGTCCCCAAAGTCCATGAGTGCAAATCCCCAAGCTTCGGTTTCAAGCCCACAAGGCCACTTTTGGAGATCCTTCCTCCAAACCATCGATCCTCACAGCTTGGAGTACCATCGATCTCTGATGACACTAGCCCATTTGACATCCATCACTGCAGCATACCCAATAGAGTGAACCTGGAAATCTCGGTAGTGCCTCTACCTCATCACATCTGAACTTGAAGATACCAAACCTCCATAGGGCTACTCCCTTTGAGGCTAAACTCCCTCTAAGCACACATGATCTCCACTGGATTAGTCCTGCAAGCACTCATCCTTCTAGATCAAATACCACTCATGCAAATCCCGCCAATCTTGTATATGCAACATCACGATCTGATAAAGACTCTAGTCTTCCACCCTATAGTCCATCACATGAAGCCATCTTGATCAACCTGATCTCTTCCATGCTAGATAAATTCTCGAGTTGTCCCAAACATCCATGGAAAATCACCGGGATTCCATGATCATCAATCTTCCCTACAACAGACTGTTGTTCACCAGGCTCACCACCAATCCACCAAAACTCCCCGTAGATATAGCTACCAAGCCAGTCAAGACCACATCTCCATGTCTTCAGTTGAACCCTCTGCTCCATGATTTAGACACCCACAACTCCCTCTTAGTTTCTTTACTATGCACACTATTATTCAATGTCCCTTAAAGTAGCTTAGATATCCTCTGATACCATGCTTTTTTTCCACGACCTTGGTGTCTGGGATAGAATCTTAAATCTCTGATGCTACCAAACTAAGAATCACATCGAAACTACTTTGCAAAGTGGAATATAACAACAACAAATCTACTAGTGCATAAAATATGGACAAATTTTTACAAATTTCAACCCAACTTCGTTATATTAATCAACATATATTACAACAATCTAGGGCTCCCGTACTAGGGATAATGACCCTCATACATCCATTGATACAAGAATACAAATTGGGGCTTGGTGTCATTCCATCGACAACCAATATACCCTCAACAAGATACTCTGACCATCTGGATGTTGTAGTCGACCCTCTCAGATCCTCTCGGTCGTATCTTATACCTGCCTGGTCCTTCAACTCCTACCTTTATCAATGCTCCAAGCCCATCTAACCACTGAACCTCGACTACCAATATGTTCTCTAGTTGTGCCTTAGCCATCAAGGGAACAACACATCGAGACTCTTGTCGATTTTTTCACAAGTCCACTTGTGAACAACTCTCAATCTGTCCACTTCTTCTCCTCTGCTACTCAGGGACTTTAGCCCAGTATTCTCTTCCTGCTCTGCTCCAATGAAGATTAACATAGGGAACAGAGGGTTGCCACCTATCACTGCAAGATGTCCATATCCCACAATGAACATGGGTTAGGAATATTGCCCATCATCTGTTGTACAAGTCCTTTTCCACACATAAGTCTAGGGTTTCTCAACTGCTCCTTTCGCTCATCAAAGCTTGAGCTCAACTTCCGCCACTATAGCAGCCACCTAGGTCCATGAAGATGGTGCACACCAGGCTCCAAATTGGTCATTATCACCCTGTCCTCTGGTAGACCATAAATGCCCAATCCATGTTCACAGTTGGTCCACTCTTATGCTACCCTCCAATATACCACAAGTGACCAATCCTGTTGTAGCATCTGCTCCTAGTTAGGGCATCTAGTCATCTAGGAAACCCCTCCTCTTGACTGCCAACAGACTCCTCAATTTGTCCTCTCCTAGGACACCCATCCACATAACATCCAATCATCAACAAGGTGACAATTGCAACTCTTTGTTTCAACCTCCTTGACCTCGATTTCTATGCATTCTCTGAGCTCTAGTTAGGGCATCAGAACAACCCTAATTCTACTCCAAATAATTTTACTTCCCTATCCCAATAGGCTTCCATTTTTTTCTGCCTTCTACCCTTATCCATACCTTGTTGGCAAGCCTCAAGGCTCCTCCTTAGAACTCTTGCAACTCCATAGGTAGCTACAACAAGGATCTCGACCTATTTAGACAGGAAAATACCTTTATTTTGGGCTGCAACCTATCCTTGATGACTGCGACTAGGAAAGAGGGACTTAACTAGCCCTTTCGACCCTTTTACAAATCCTCCAACAATGATGTACCTACAACACTTCTCTGTAGCCCTAAAAACATCGACAAATACTCAACAAAAACATGCACAAAACAACTCTAACGCACCTCTGTGACAGTGACTCCAATCTGCAAGAAGAATGCACCCAAAACTAGTGATAAGGCACATCAAACAGGTCTCCCAAGCTTCCTTAGGTCTACGACATCCTTCACAAGGTAACTCGCACCAAATTACAGATATATCCTTCACAACTTGTGCTCTTTTCCTTGCGTCCTTTCTGCCCTAACTCATTGTCCAATTTAGAGCTATTTCTTTGATGTTGATGCACATAGGATGTGAGGATTGAGGCCTCTCCTCACTCCTTTATATAGCATTCTCTAGGGAAATGTCCAACCTATTAAGAAGTGCTCCGTGTACTAAGGCCGACTTGAACTTGAGACAAATTCACCCACATAATACATCCAAAAATTCATTTCTCTTCAACCACAACTGAAAATCAGATTATTTTTGATGCGACATATTCATCTCGACATGCACTATCATCTTCATCCATCACTTGTCAAAATCTCTTCACGGTTTTGTCCCCAACATCGATGGGTGTAAAATCCCAAGCTTGGGTTTCAAGCCCACAAGGCCACTTGTAGAGCTCCTTCCTCCAAGCCCTCAATCCTCAAGGCTTGGAGTACCTCCCAAGCTACAAAAATCAATAGGAACTTGTCACATTACTTAATTTGGAGTTAGGGAAATTAGATGTTAAAACAACTTTCTTCCATGGACATTTGGACGAGGAGAGTTATATGGAATAACCAAAAAGTTTTATGTAACATTGAAAAAGAAGATATGTTTGCAAGCTCAATAAATCAATGTATGGCCCGAAGTAGTTAGCTAGGCAATGGTAGAAGAAATTTGATTCCTTCTTGTTGAACCAAAACTACAATAGAAGTGAGTATGACCGTTGTCTCTACTTCAAAAGTTTGAATGTCACATTCTTAGTGTTATATGTTGATTGCATGCTTGTTGCAAACAAAAGCATGGACGAGATCAATAGGTTGAAGCCTTAGATGGTTGGGTCCTTTGATATGAAGGATCTAGGAGCAACAAAACAAGTCTTGGGCATTAAAATACACAAAGATAGGGAAACTGGTATGTTGAGGTTTTCAAAATAGAAGTATGTTGAAAAAGTACTTGTGAAATTCAGGATGAGTAATGTGAAACCAGTCAATATCCCTTTGGCTTCCCATTTGAAGCTTTCTTCAGGTTTATGTCCTAATAGTAAGGAAGAAAAGGATTATATGTCTTGTGTACCTTATGCTAATGTAGTAGGAAGTCTGATGTATGTGATACATGACAAATCCGGGAAGAAAAAATTAGAATGCAGTGAAATGGGTGCTTTGGTATCTCAGAGGCACCAACGATTATTGCATCACCTTTAATGGTTGTAATCATTATGTCTACGATTATATTGATTCCACTTTTGCAGATGATTTGGACAAAAGGAGATCTACTTCAGGTTATGTCTTTACTCTTGTAGGGGAAGCTATTAGTTGGATGTCAAAACTACAGGATACTGTTGTTTTATCCACCACAAAGGAAGAGTATATTGTTGCCTCACATGCTTGCAAATAGGCAATTTGATTTAAGGGTCTTCTAGGTGAATTTGGAAGAATTCGTAATAGCGTAATTGTATTTTGTGATAGTCAAAGCATTATATATTTGGCTACAAATCCAACATATCATTGTAAGACTAAGCATATTGATATAAAATACCGTTTTGTAAGATATGTTATTGATGGAGATGGAGTAGATCTTAAAAAGGTCCACACCCAAGAAAATTGTGCACATGTTTACAAAACTAATGTTGTTAGAGAAGTTGCAATATTATTTAGCTTCTCTTGGCTTATAGAAAAAGCGATAAAAATACTAGACAAACCACCATTGTGTTCACGCTAGTACCAAAATAAATAAATAAATACAAAATACAAAGCGTCATATAACAACATACGCAGCGGATAAGCACAAACCATGGTATATTCAAAAAATTCTCGTGGAATGTTCAGATCTTAGGGTTCCAACGTCAGCAAAGCCTCTAAGTCTGACGTGGACAGTTGCTCGGGGTATACTTTTTCTTCCGCATCTGCGTTGTCAGAGACATGTTTCAGAACATCGTAGCCACGTGTCGAAAAAGGAACCCGCGTTAAAAGTGAATTATTCAATTTTTCCTGTGTGCGAATCGTGCGGAGGTGGATTTAGAACATCGTGCCATCTTTAGCCATTGCCTACGCGCTTTCTATGCCCCTTGCTCACCTAAAATGGGGATCTGGGTTACTCCCACCACCGCCAAAGTTGGCTGTAGTAGGTGGGTAACGCTATTTTTTCCCTAAATCGGGGGAGTGGTCATAAATTAAAGGTCGAACGAATCATGATTGGTGGTCAGTAGATTCAATGTAAGTTTCAGAGGTTGGTTTTAATAAAAATTGTTTTTATATAATTTTTTTGGGTTTTTCGGTGTCGGAATCTAGTAGAAAATTTTGAGGTGAAATCTTGATTTGTGTTATTTAGATTGGTTTTTTGACTATATATGGATTCAACACTCTGAAAAAAACCCTAGGACACTTCAATTGTGCAAGGTTATCCATCAAACTTGGTATTTCAATAAATTCCTACCCGATTTTAGATAAATTCGACCAAAAAACCCCAAAAGTCTCACTAATAACAACTCAATTCCAGTATGTCATTTATTAGGAATTTTCCTAAAAGTATTGTTCATTAAAGGAGTTGAAAAAAGTATATAATATTTTGAGTTGTTGGTATAATTTTTTAAAATATATTTTTAAAGTTTTATCATATAATTATATTATTATTTATGAATATGTTAGTTATTTAAATTTATGAGGTAGAGATTAGTTGGTTTAAATGGGATTTAGTTTTTATTAGGTTTAAGGTTCAAACTACATGAGAGGAGTTGAGGATGGAAGCTATTTTTGGGGGAAATAAATTATTTCAAGGAGCATCTAAACTCAAAACAATCTTGGCCATAACATTTTATTAGTAGGTTCATAGTTCTTCCATCCAACAAGTAAACTAACCCTTACTTACACTTAGCTTAGTTACAAAAGGAAAAAAAAAAAATTGTTTAAATTTTTTTATTGTTATCCATAAAAAAAACTAAAACATAAAACATTTCTACTATTATTATATATATATAAATAATTTTATTAAATTATTTTCTTATATTTTTTTGAGAATCAAAAACATAAACCATATTAAATCATACACCATAACCAAAAAATGATTTTAACCTTTATCAGTATCCTGAAATTGGTCATTCTTTGTTTGGTCATTACTAGATCTACAAGAGGAGGAGAGTCTTCTCGTACCAAGACAATGCAATGTGACTGGATTTTATACATGACATATCAGATACTCATACCTAGTTATAAACTTATGAGAGGTATATGAATATCGTATTATTATAATTGACATTTAACATTTTTAGTTTTATGATAGAAATTATAAAATAGAACTTTCTTATTTTAAAATTTAATAAATTAGTAAGTTATAAAATAATTATAAAGATTTTGAAATTAGTTTATAAATAAATATTAGTTTTATAATTAGATAAATTTAATTTTTTTTACGATGGATAGATTTGAAATTAATATAAATATTATATTCATAATTATAATTATAAATATTGATAATATTATATTTTTAAGGTGTAGATCATTTAGCAATAAAGTTTATTATTAAGGCATTTTTTGTAGTCACATGTTTAAATTTTTTTTATCTTTATATATGATATATGGGACAACATGGCTATACATGGAAGTTATAGTGGTAGTAAAAGAAAATGATTCCATGTAAAGTGGGTGTAAGCTATGGTGGTAGTAGATAAAATTGACCTGTATCATGTGAGTAGAAAATTGATAATATTATAAATATTTTGAAATTAATATTTAATATGAATAAATCAAATATTAATTTTTATAATTTTGATAAGTTCAACAAACTATAAAAATCGATATTATTATAAAAATTTTGAAACTAAAATTTAATAGAATGTAGACTAAAACTTTTGATGTACTGATCAGTGCAATGAACACAGAAAAACGGTTGAGTAGCTCAATAACAGATGCGCATATCTGGGATCTCTGCAACATGGTACGGCTCTGCAAAATGGTATTACGGGACTCCGTTTGAACGGGGCTATCAGGCCGGAAACGGCCCTGTAGCGCCCCGTATACCCTCTCCTATCCATGTTCCCGCCTCCTCTCATTTTCGCCGTATTTACCCTGCTGCGACAGCCCCCTTGTTTTTACCCTACTTTTTACTCCGCGGCTTAGGGTTTGGTTTTTACCTGTTTACCCTGCCCGCTCTTGGAATCGCCACCGCGTCCGCATCCGAGGCTACCTGCTCTGCCGACAGCTCAACCGATCCTGCTGCAGCATCTCGGCTGGAGATCCCTCTACCAGTCGAACTCTACTAGCGGTCATCATCTACGGTTAGATCCGACCTCGACGGTTATCAGATCCCAAGAAGTTTTCATCGGAAGCAGTTATGGACGAGCTGGTCGACTACTCGGCATCCCCGCTGGCTGAGAGCTCCATCTGGCGCTCATCTTTCTCGACCTCAGAAGGGTTTATCAGTGAGAACCTTACAGCTAGCTTTGATGACCCTTCGCTTTCGGCTGAGCTGTCCATCCCTGCGTCTTTGCACTCTGGCGAACCCTCCTCCTGGACTGAGTTCTCAGCGCCCTCGCCGGCCACCCTTGGGTTTCTTGCGACCTGTCTCCAACCCTCCCCGCCGGCTGATGGTCCCCCCTCTCTACCTGACCCCCCTGTCATTCCCCCCCCGCCATCTGGGCCACAGGAGATCCCTATTCCAGCTGCATCTAACCCCTCCCCCCCCCCCCCCCCCCCCCCCCCCCCCGGCCTCATCTGGGAGCTACCATCCCATTCCCCCTCTCCCGGAAGTTATTCCCCCACCCTGTTCGAACTCTAACCCCCTCCCTGACCCCCCGATTTCGATCCCTGGGACTGCTGATCACCCTAGCCGTATGTCCGCCCGACCCTCGAAGAAGCAGCGCTGTTACAAATCGAGGTCTGAGGACGCTTTCCTTAGGCTCGAAGAGGACATACAGTGGGGAGACGCTATGGATCTTGCCGACCGAGTTCTGGTGGGCCGAATCAGGGGCCGTCAAATCTCTGCAGACAAACTGAAGCAGTGGGCATCGGAGATTTGGGGCAAATACTTGGTGGAGATGCCATCGGTCCAGACTTTTGTCAGAGGATGGTTTGCTCTGCGATTTGCAAGAGCGGATCACACTAGTTGGGTTCTTTCCTCATTCTGGCATTTCGAGAAGGCACCGGTCCTCCTCAAACGTTGGTCGCCTCTATTTGATCCTGAAACGGAACAGACTGGAATTGGACCGGTTTGGGTCAAGCTCCCAGGACTGCCTCCCCAATACTGGTCGGAGGACATCTTCAGAAGAATTGGAAACACTTTGGGTACATTTATGGAGTCGGACAAGACATTTATTCAGACGGGGGCGATGGCATATGCCCGGATCCTGGTCCATCTCGACACCAGAGGCGGCATGCACGAATACATTCACATCCAGTGGAAAAATTCCTCCAGGAAACAAAAATTGGACTATGAGGGCATCCCATACCGCTGCAGGAGATGCCATCAGGTGGGTCACCTCTATAAAGACTGCCCGCTACTAAAAAAGGAGCAGAACCCCCCCAATTCGCAGGAGGCCCCGGCAACTACGGTTCTACCTGATCCTCAGGCGGCGACGGCACCACGGGCAGCGCACAACATTACATCTGATACGGTGGAAGCTCCAATGGTCCCCAGACAACGGAAGCAAGGAGGTACCCCTGCTTGGCCTCCATCTCCACCAGTGACGCGCTCAAAGGCGGCCAAAGGTGCTGTATTCTCATCGGGTACGTTTCTCCCCTCAAATGTTTCTGCTCCGCATATACATTTGTTGAATGTTTCACACCCCCTCCCCTCTCTTCACCCTCTCAAGATACCCCTCCCTTCCTCCCCCTCAGCCCTTGACCTGGTCAAGGTATCCAACATGCCTCATCCCCCCTCCCGATCGTACTACCCTACCTGTCCTATTCCCCAACCTTCGGGGCTGCTATCCCCCTGCTCCCTCCCATCCTTCCCCACTCACCCCTCCTCCTCACCCTCCCCTTCTGTTAACTCATCCCCGAGGTATGCCACTCGCTCGGCTTCCAAACGTCTGGAATTGGGTGCTGTCGGACTACCTGTTGAGCCCCACTTCCTCTCACCTAAACAAGGTAGAGGCCGCCCCCCCAAATTAAAAAAAGCTAAGGAACAAGCTGGGGTAGATGTCCTCCAGGGTAAACAACAAACCATCGACTGGGTACTTAGAGCACCGGCTACCCTCCCCCACTCCCCTCCATGAAAATTATGTCCTTCAACTGCAGAGGGCTGGTCAGCCCTGAGAAAAAACTGGCCCTTAAGAGACTCATCTTCTCGGATCCGGTGGATATTATTTTACTGCAAGAAACTTTATGTATAGCTGACCTGGCTTCATCTATTCTCAGCTCTTGGCTGCCAGGCTGGACTTTCTCTGCCCTGGATGTCTCTGGACGTTCGGGGGGAATAGCCTTTGGGTTCAAAAACACCTCCATAAAGCTGATAAACATTTGGGGTGGTTTGGGTTACCTGGGGGCTGATATCTACTCAAAAGAGCTAGAGGAGGATCTTCGTATCCTCAATGTTTATGGACCATGCACAAATAGGGAGCAATTCTGGAGAAAGCTTATAAACTCCCCCCTCCTCCTTGCTGAGAACATAATTCTAGGAGGCGATTTGAATTTCTCCTTGGGACATGCTGAATCCTGGGGTCATCTGGGGCAGATTGATCCGCTCTTAGACTTCTTTGGGCACATACTGGAGGACCACCACTGGATAGACATCCCATCGGCAAAGCTACAGTACACTTGGAAGAATAATAGAGTGGGGGAACACAGCCTAGCCAGAAGACTGGACCGATTTATCATTAAGGAGGCCCTCCACTGCAATCACCCCAGATCCAGGCAATGGGTGGGAAGTGGGGGCATATCGGATCACAGACCGATATATTTTGAAATTGGAGCAAGAATTCAGAACAGCAAGGCCTCGTTCAAGTTCAACTCCTCCTGGCTTCGGGACCCTGAATACATCACTCTCATCTCGGATTACTGGAAATCACATCCCCTGCTGATCGATGCTGACCCAATCCCCTACTTTAAAGAATCTCTCTGAAATCAGGATTCTCTCCAGGAAATGGGCGCATCAAAAGAGACTCCAAGATGACCAGACGATCTCTCTAGCTGAACAAGCTATTGCTGAATGCGAATCTCTATCTTCGGGCACTTACATCTCCCCGGATCAAAAATCCTCATTTGAAGGCCTCATCAGTCAGAGATCACAAATCCTTCGCGACCGCGAAGCCAGTTGGAGGCTTAGGAGCAGGGCCATTTGGCTAAAAGAAGGGGATGAGAACACAAAATTTTTTCATCGTTTTGCAAATGGAAGGAAAGCGATCAACACTATTTGGGAATTGCAAGATGATCAGGGCCACAGGATCAACAAATCTAGGGAACTTGCTTTCCTAGCCTCCTCCCATTTCAGGAATATATATGCAGCCCCAAGGGAAGCAAACCTGCTAGAAATCATGAGAGTAGCTGAGCTCTTCCCTAGATTTGTGGACAATGATGAGGCCGGTGAGCTTATTAGAGATATTACTATGGAGGAAATGGAAGCTACAATGCGGGGATTTCAGAAGGACAAGAGCCCGGGCCCTGATGGATGGACCATTGAATTCTATTTAGCTTTCTTTGAGCTTATAGGGTCTGATCTCCTTAAGGTACTTAAACAATGTTGCATCTCTGGCACTCCTTCAGCCATCAAATCTACTTTCCTAGCCTTGATCCCTAAATCGGACAAGCCCTCCTCTTTTGATGACTTCCGGCCTATCTCGCTCTGTAACTGCCTCTATAAAATCTGGGCCAAGATCCTAGCCAACAGACTCCGGCCCATCCTCTCGGCCCACATCTCCCCTGAACAATTTGCTTTTCTTCACCGCCGTCAGATTCATGAAGCCATTGGCACCGCACAAGAACTTCTTCACTCGATGCATATCAAGCGCCTGAAAGGTATGATCCTCAAAGTTGACCTCTCCAAAGCCTTTGATAGGGTCAATCACCTCTATATTCGCATGCTCCTCACTCACTTGGGTTTCCCCTTCATCTACATTAAATGGATCATGAATTGCATCTCCGAGGTCTCATACAGTGTCCTCCTCAATGGATCCCCCTCTCCCTCCTTTACACCGGAGAGGGGCCTCCGCCAGGGTTGCCCCCTATCCCCTCTTCTTTTCCTCATTATCATGGAAGGGCTCAGCCGATTGATAGCATCAGAACACAGCAGGGGAAGGATAAAAGGGATCAAAATCACTGATAACTGCTCCCTCACTCATCTGCTGTTTGTGGACGATGTGCTTATTTTCCTTAATGGTAGCCTGGCCGACACATCTGCATTAAGACACATATTTGATCTCTTCCAGAAAGCCACAGGCATGGTAATCAACATCCAAAAATCAACTCTCACTGTTGTTGGATGCTCCGCAAATGAGATAAACTTCATGGAGAACCGCTTCCCTTTTCAAATTCATCAGATGGAGGCAGGCCTAAAATACCTGGGCTTCAGGATCAAGCATGGGGGATATAAAATTGCGGACTGGACCTGGCTCATAGCCAAGGTAGAGAAAAGACTAAATGTTTGGTACAACAGATATCTCACCAGGGCTGGAAGACTCACACTCATCAAAGCAGTCCTGGAGGCTACACCAGTGTATTGGATGTCGCTGGCCTGGATCCCCAGAGGTATTCTAAGCCGTCTACAAAGGATCTGCTGTAGTTTTCTGTGGAAAGGAAATAAGCAAGGGAACCTCTTCGCTTGGGTCAAGTGGGATACTATAGCAAGGCCAAAAAAATGGGGAGGTTAGGGCATTAAAAGACTAGATCTCTTCTCTAAAGCCCTGGCTGCAAAACTAGGTTGGCAATTGCTCACAACAAACAGCCTCTGGAAAAGAGTGGTAGAGGATAAATATATAGCCCCGGAGAGCATTCACAGCTGGATCCGCAGAGAGCAAAGAGAACAGGGAAGATACTCCAACATCTGGAAGGCGATCATCACCTCCCTCCCTCTCATCCGGGACGGCCTAACCTGGCGGATTCAACAAGGGAACTCAGTTCGTATCGGCATCGACCCTTGGATCGGATGTGGCAATACCCATCAGATCACAGCACAGCTAAGAGAACATCTGACGGAACAGGGCATCACTCATATTGCACATATTGCCGATAATACAAATTCCAACTTATTCCAACAAGCTTGGAGATCGGCTGATGCCCTTCACATTCCGGAACAGTGGAGGACTGAATGGGAGAACTACATTGATGCGCTGAGCCAAGCTCGCATTAGAATTACTGAGGAGTATGACGAGTTGGTATGGGCCCATTCAAAACATGGTTCATATACTCCAAAGGAAGGGTACCTGCAGCTTATGAACCAATTCCAGCCTGAACAACCACAGCAGTGGTGGAAGGCCATCTGGCAGCTCAAAGCCGCCCCTAGGACCCGAATGCTGATGTGGGCTATCCTCTTCAACAAAGTACCTACGGGCTCAAACCTGAAGAAAAGATCTTTTCATGGACCTTTCTGGTGCCATCTATGCAAGAACAGTGACGAAGATACAGAACACCTCTTCTTACATTGCCCTGTGGTTATGGAACAATGGTCCCACATCACCTCTGATCTCTCCTCCCCCCACAGATGGGTTGGCCAAAACATCATGGACGCCTGGATTCACTGGTTTGAACACCACTCGGGCAAGGCTCGGAACATCCCTCTCCTTATGTGCTGGTCAATCTGGATGGCGCGCAATCGCTCCATCTTCGATCATCGGATACCATCCTGGCCCTCCATCAGAGCCCACACCATGGCTGATTATGCCCTCCTCCCGGACGACCCTCCCCCTGCCCAGCCCCGAACCATCTCCCCTGAGCTCATTGACAAATCCTACCCCTGGGCCTATTTTGATGGCTCAGCCCAAACCATTGGATGCGGTGGGGGCGCTCTGCTCTACCTCCGGGAATCTCACTATTACAAGCTTCAGATGTTTTTGGGGAGAGGAACCAACAATTTCGTTGAGCTCTCCACAGCCATGAATTTGATTCATTTTGCACTACAGAAACAATGCACAAAATTACAATTATTTGGAGATTCTCAAATAGTTTGTAATTGGATCAATAGAAAATCAAACTGCAATGTATTTTCTTTACAACATCTGCTGGTGGAATCACACAGGCTAATCGCTGCTTATGAAAAATTTGATTGTAATCATATTTACAGGGAGCGCAACTCAGGGGCAGACCAATTGTCCAAACAAGCAGCGCAGAGGCAAGAGGAAGACTGGTTAGTGGAGGAGAACATGGATGGGACCATCTACCGTTACCATCACAGGCCATACATAGACCTGCGAGCTCAAAGAGGAAACACACAGTAGATTGGCACCATCATTTAAATACTTTTTTTTGATACTTATATGCACGGTGTGTCATAAACACTATAGTTTTTTATAACATCAATATGCTTATATAGTAATAGCTTATGGACTTCACGGTCGACACAGGCCGGAACTCTCATTATTTTTTGACTACTGCTCTGCTGAACATGCGCGGAGACTTATATTTCATAGGCTGGAACCTTTAATAGTTATATGTTTCTGCTCTGCTGATCATACGCGGAGATATGAACATTTACAGATTATTGTCCCTCCCTGCGTGAAGGAAAAGTTAAGTGATCTTTGGTTCTTTCTTTTTTGGTACAGAATTTATGGATGAATATACATGCTGTACATATACACCATGATCTGAACAGAGAAGGAGATGGTCTCACTCAGTATATGTTAACACATCTGCAAAATGTAATTTTCTATATTAATGAAAATTGCGACTTTTTTCCATGTGAAAAAAAAAAAAACTTTTGATGTACTTTAAAAGGTGGACAAAATCCATTATCAAGATATTTTTAAGGATTCAAATATTATGTCTAAATTTGGTGTTATAGGAAACTGTTCTCGTTTATAAAATCATACATATAAAATGTAGATAAATATTCAATAAAAAAACATATAATTATTTTTAAAATTAGTAATTTTTTTTTTTTGCTAATATCATCAATTTAATTATATATATATATATATATATAAACTAAATCATTTATAACTAAATTAGCAAATATAATTTTTATAAAATATAAAAAAACCCAATAAACACAAAATTTCGCTTTCATCTTTCCATTAATTTTCTTGTAATCCCATGCCATTAATATTTTTCTAATTAATAAATTTTTTAATCATTAAAATTCACTTTTATTAATTTTAACCTTTTTTAAACGATCCATATTACAATAATTAAAAACTAAATAAATTAGTACATACCTCTCTTTTTTGATCCTTGTTTTAACCTACTCTAAATATTTTAACCAGACACTTCATAAATACAACATTATTTTTTAATGAAAATTCATTGTATTTACATTTTAATCTTATTAAAAAAGTGAAAACCATTAATTTAAAAACGCATCTTGAAAATCTCAATAATAATTTTTTATTAGCATCCATAGTTTCTTTTTTTCTTAAAGCATCCATAGTTTCATTAATTTCTTCAACTTATTGATGAGATATAGTACATGACAAGCCATATATAGTTCATGACAAGTCACATAAATGGCAAGTGCTATTTCATGGACTATAGCATTATAAATGCACTCTTAAGAGACCTTAAGTACAGTGTTGGGAAGCGGGTTCTGAAGCGGTCAGCGGTGTGCATCATTTCTCCGGCGAACGAATTCCGATTCGGTATGTATTCGCATGCACTTGCCTTCATCCCATACCATACATGTGATGTTGTCAGTCGTCCGTGTGACCCCTTCATCCCATACCATACATGCATCAAGGATTTGAATTTTAAATTTTGAAATTGGGCGCGCTGGTTATTCCATTACTTGACCACCGCTCGTAATTCTCCCACAGACGGGAGTGAGACGTTCGCACCTACGGCACCCAGCTTCGAACCGCTTGTCCTTGGTCATGGGTTCCAGTCTCGAATCACATGGGAAGGAGATGCTGGGACTGTGAACGAACTGCAGACCATGTAGTGATGCTGGGACTGTGAACGAACTGCAGACTTGACTTGGGATGGGTGAAAGAGGAGTTGCGATTTTTCGATTTTTGGGGTTTGTTATTTGAATTTCTCTCTGTTTTCTCTTCAGTTGCTTACCTGCTATTAAATTACTGTGTCGTGTGTTTTCTTATTAACTTTTTATTTCCTTTATGTTTTCTTGTTTTGTATTTTGGTTTTATTCGACTGTGGCTCCGAGAGGGTGGGTTTTATTAGACTCTGGTTCTGTGACCAGAGGATAAACTATGTGAGGAATGGGTTCCGAGAAAATATGTGAGGAGTGCAGCAGGCATTAAACGATAGGCATCAGTATCCCAGGAGAGGAGGTATTGACTGTTAAAATTTTTTCATATTTCAATTTGTAGATGTCAATATAATTATCGGTAAATGTGCATTTTAGATTGATTTACATGAGGTATTTATTGTTTGATATTTAAATTTTACAGAGGTAAATGTGTATTTTAAAAACGATTTACTGTATGGCCAGAGCACAAAAATATACGGAGCCTATTTTTTTAATTTGAAGTATAGATATACAGATCCAGATCCAGGCGTGGGAAGACGGAATCCTGATGTGAAATAAGCCTACCTATAGGGAGTAAGCCTGAGCCCAATTTCTTTTGGTATATAAGGTTATTTCATCATTTTGAATTTCTTTTGGTATTTAAAGTTATTTCATCATTTTGAGTTTTGTGAGTGAAAGATTATTACTAATAGTTCATCAATGTGTTGACAGGGCTAGCGAGAATGAAGATGATTCAGAAATATAACATGTAATTTTGTTATTTCTGTTTTCTTTGTAAATTATATTATTATTTGTAAACACTCAAACAGCATATCAATAAAATCAATATTTCTTTTTAAAGAGGGGTTTACTCCCCTCTCAAGTTCTCAAGATAGCTATGCCCATAGCTATCTATGAGAAATGTCTTTTGTGATTTATGGTTGTGAGGATTCTCGTTTTCAATTATGTTTTCATTTCTTTGTTAAAACAAACTTATATATTGTGTTGTAGAATATAACTTAAAATAATGATAATTTGTTCAAATAAATTCATGATAGTTAATTTATTATTTTGTAATAATAATTTGGATTTTTTTTTTAAATTTAATTATTGTAAGGTTATAATTAATGCTAGAGAAATTTTATGTGATGGAGTTATTCATGCTAGTTGTTAATTTATTATTTTGTAGTAATAATTTGGATTTTTTTTTTAAATTTAATTATTGTAAGGTTATAATTAATGCTAAAGAAATTTTATGTGATGAAGTTATTAGAATTTATAATTTGTTTTTTCTTTTTAATAAAATCAAAATTTCTTGAATAATTTTAAAACTACAAAAACCATGATAATATGACACATAACCATGATTTTTTATTTTGCAAGCATGGTCATTGCATATAAATTTTTAAAAAATAGAAGTTTTTGTAATTACTTTTAATTAATATATCAATAATACAAATAATTATAACATCAAAAATCACTACGAACATGGTGATGAATTTTTTTTGTAAGCACCATCTTTGAATATGCATTTTAAAAATATATTAAAATATTAAAACCCTGTAGAAATAGAATAAATAATATGCAATTTAAAGTTAGTCTATAATTAGTTACACTTATAATTTTACTGTAGTACACTTATAATTTTAAATATTTTTATCTTTATTTTATGTTATGTTTGTTTTTTTGTATTCTTATTTGTGAGTGTACAATGATTTTACAAGTACATAATATCACATTTTAAATGATTTGAATGTTATATATTAATTTGTTTACGATAAATTGATGTTCAATTTAATAAAATATGATTTTCTTTTACAAATATTATTAGTTTAATAAGTGTCTTTAAATCTATTTTTAATGAATTGATTACTTGATATTTCATAATATAAATTTATTGAAGCTTATCATTTGTTTAAAGAACAATAATATCATGTTATTTTTTTTAATGAATATTTTTTATTAATATAGCACCATTAATAATTATGAATTTTTTAAAGTACAATGTATATTTCAAACCCACATATTTTCATAATTACACTAAAATAATATGTATTTCAATAATACAAATAATTTTAAGTACAATGCATATTTCAAACCCACATATTTTCATAATTACACTAAAATAATATGTATTTCAACAATACAAATAATTGTAATATCACAAATGACTATGATCATGAATTTTTTTCTATAACAATTATTTAATATATTTAAAAAATATAACCCAAAACTAACATAAATTGAAAAAAAAAATATTATTTCATAATTACACTAAAATAATATGTATTTCAACCATACAAATAATTGTAATATTACAAATGACTATAATCATGATTTTTTTTCAATAATTAATTATTTAATGTATTTAAAAATATAACCTAAAACTAGCATAAATTGAAAAATAATATGTTTTTAAAATTGACTACTCAAGTTCATGTTTTATGATATAATATTAAATATTTCTATTTTTTTTTTATTATGTGATTGTATAATGATTTTGCCCAATATCAATGTAAAAATTATAATTCAATATCATATTCTTCACCTTTTTATATTCAATTTACTAAAATATATCTTTTTTGCAATTATTATCAATCATACTCATCTCAAAACACAACTATGAAGTACAAATATATTTTTTTTCTTTTTATATTTATGTTAAATTTAACAAAATTGATTTTTGCAATCATATATTATTTTTTAAATATATAAATATTGTTCCTTATTTATATTTGAGTTAATATTTATGTCTTCTAAGAAGTATTATCACCCAATATATATTTCAAAAATATAAATAAATACTAGACAATTATAATATTTTGAAAATATATCACAAATAAATATAAATATACTAAAGATCATAATGATACCACAATTTTTTTTTCTTCAAAGCACCATTGTTTAAGGTACATTTAAAAATCATAAGCTTTCATATTTGCATTTAATTAATAGATATTTGAACTATACATATAATAATAACATCATAAGTAACTATGATGATGAATTATTTGTAAACTTAATCATTCATTATACATTGATTTTTAACAACTATCATAAGAAGATATATATTTCAAAGACATAAATATGACACGACACACTTAAAAATATATCACAAATAACTAAAATTATACAAATAACCATGACAATATCACAAATAATCATGATCGAGAAATTCTTATAAATATCATCATTAAATATACATTTAAAAGTCATAAGTTTGTTTTTAATTAACATCAGATTTTTTCCAACATTAACCAATTTAATGTACAACAAATATACAATTGATGATCAGTTATAAATTGATGTTTTATTATCATAGAATTTAGAACTACATGTAATTTTTTTTAGTTTATTTGTAAATCATACTATTATTTGGAAACAATCAATGATATAATACTAAAATTAATAAAAAAAATTACTAGGGGGTTATGCTTTTAATGGCTTAATATAGCTATATCAATAGTTATTTCATAGGAAATTGATGTTTTATGATCATCGAATTTAGAATTTAGAACTACATGTAATTTTTTTTAATTTATTTGTAAATCATATTATTATTTGGAAATGATATAATACTAAAAGTAATAATTGTTTTTACTAGGGGATTATGCTTTTAATTGCTTAATATAGTTACATCAATAGTTATTTCATAGGAATGTGGATATTAGTTGCTAATAATATTAGGAAATTCTAACCTGCAAAATATTTCACAGTACTTGGTGCTAGACCTGCTTTGAGCCCTCAGTCCTTTAAACTCCATGGCCAATTACCAAAAAAAATATTGGATCCCTTGGTATCGAAACTTTTCTTCAAATGCAATTACGAATTATGAGGGAGTTACGAAAACTCCAACTTTTGAAGTTCCGACCTCCAAGATGATGTCATGTTGATGTTATCAATTCCATGGGGCATCTCCTTTGTGGTGACAAATGTCACCTGGAATTTCTCTATTAAGCCACTGAATTTTGTTTAATCTGATTGCTAAGTGTCCATGGCATAGCCACATCATGCTCACATAATCCAGATACTAGTTTTTGAGGTTGATATGGGTGATGGAGTTATGCGTTGGAGACCAATAGATATGGCAAATATATACAACTTGTAGAGCATAGTGAATATATGATTAATTGTTTTTCTGGAGAGTAATTGTAACACCCCAAGCTACATGAACAGTTATTGTGGTTACTAAGTCTTATTTTCACATTTTACTGTATTAATTTTCTCACTTTATGTTGTTGAAATGTTAAATAACTCAGGCAGAGAGGCCAGGGTATATTTTTGTTACCTGATTAATGAATAATTAGGAGTTAAGGTATTTTAACAAAAAAAATGTATGAAACATTTGTTAACCTAAAGAAACAGTCAAAGAAAAGAAAAAAATTATTCATCTACTCCTGGGGGGGAGATATAGATGGGGAGGGGAGTCCAGAGTTAGGGGAGAAAAAACCCAGATATCCTTAAGCTGTGTGAAATAAACCAGTGGGAAAGACTCGAATACAGTCTGCAAGGTATGATACTTGAGGCTGCACGGTGAGTCCTGAGGGCCAAGGTACCTGACTATAGTTGGACTCATTTGACTTTGAAGAGAAGGAAGTGCTCGGGGGGAGAGTCTGGACGTAATTGCTAGGCTCACGACTCGGTGGCGAGACTTTCCAAATAGGAATATAGTTTGCATAATTACAAGTGTGTGAACATATAAGTAATTTAAATTTACCTTTAAGAGATGTTTGTTGAATATGAAGATATTAGATGTACAGATAGAATTAATTAATGTTGGTTCAATATTTAAAATAATAGCTTTACAGATATAACTAATTAGAGATGTAAATTCCATAAAATTGCAATTAGAATAGGGAATAGAACTGTATTACTTGAACTTAGGAGAGTAGACAGTAAATTTTACAAACAAGCAATGTTAACAGTAGTATGCATGGTATAGATATTTTGTTGTAACAAATAAGTACTCACGAACCCATAGTATCAGTGAAGACCATAACTTTATCGTAGGTAATGAAATTTCTATGATAGCAGGTTCATAATTTTGAATGGATAGCAACTGAGAGGAGAAAGGAGTGACAGTAGACAAATATACCCTAATAGCCAGAGATTGCCATCTATTTATTCTACAGTTACTTTTAAAAAAAATATAAGGAGAAAAACAGTAAAAGGATTTCACCATACATTTCCAGAATACATAAGTATAGTAAAGATTCATTCTATTAAATATAAAAGACTGAAGCCATAAATAAAGTTCTTTCCATCTGAAAAAGAAGACTGAAGTTTTAAGTATGAGTTGAGTCTACAGTGGCAAGTCTGGCCCAGCACCCTTCAGGTTTCGAAAACATTAAATAACAAGATAAAAACCCTTGAATTTGAAATCTAGGCCTTGACAACGAAATTCTACATGGTAAGATTTTCAAATCACTGTTCAAAACATTATTTTAAAAAACAAAAACCAAGGATAAACCTCGGCTGAATCGCATAGTGAGCACAACTCAGAACCAACCTTAACATTTTGCACAAAACCCACCAACGAAATATTGTATCCAAAATAAAATTTGTGTTAACGGAATTCAGCATATAGCCTCCACCCAAAATCAACTTTTTCACAGGACAAACCACTGCATAGCTATCTCCTAAACATCTACAGAACCAGTGAGGAGATTCTGACCTGTAAATAATAACGAAGGTCCATAAAACTGTGAAATATGATTAATGTTGTCTTAGCCATGCAAATCACAAACCGGTTACTGGCTAATACCTGCAATCATATGACAAGCAACCACAGGGTCAGGTAGGAAGACTGAATCTATTAAAAAATAAATTAACGGGACTCCGAGAGTGTTGTGAGCATAGCTGAGACTGGGGAACTCCAGCAGATGGTGGCCCACCTATAATCTAATAAAGAAATTAGTTAACCGAGTTGGGAAATGAATAAAAAAGAAAATAATAAAAAGAAACTAAAGAATGGCATGATAATATGCATGCTCACCCCCCTGAGAATGGTATCAGTACTGGCTGGCCCACACAGGATAAGAAATCCGATGAGAAATCCCTGAACGGTTGGGGCAACCAGTCAGATACCAAACTAGACGAAACCCTGAGGTGAAATCCATCCACAAACCACACAGAAAACTGGAGTAGTGAAGGGACGAGTGGAATACAATACCTCCCAGTGAGGGCACGACATAAATCTCCATTGAAAATAGTAGAAATGGTCATGAACCTGTCTGGTGCAGCAAAGGGCCAACTCTATTGCATGGAAGTGAAGCCGAAGAGCCAACAACATGAAATGATTCGGTAGCTGGCTAGATGTGGGAGAGTTGGTTAGAAGGTAAAACCTTAACTCGTCCATGCTGTCGGCTCGCCATCCATAGATTGAAGGGAGCAGATTGGACCAGATGTCACAAGTCAGCCAAATCCTCTGACGAATACATGCAGTGGGTTTGAATATGCTAATGCCACATGTATCAGGGTGCTGATAGCATTTAACCAAGGTCTGGTCAGAGATATCAACCCCATCATGAAGCCATGTGAAAAAAATAAATGTGAACCATCGTAATCCTTGAAGTTTGTGTTGCAATGAATATAATAGATCAAAATCCAGATATGCTATAAGGGTGCTATTAATGTTGATAAACCATTATTATAATATTTTTTTATTTTTACGTAGTTTGTTAGTTTGTTTATGAATAGTGTTACAAATGGTATCAAAGCTCATGTTCGTTCACTGAGACTTTTGGGAGATTACATATGTATGTAATAAATGTGACTTAATCAAAACAACTAAGTAAATGTGAATGTGAACATAGAGACCAACATCAACACAAAAAAGGGGTCAAAATGCAGAGGAGCCCAAGACTACCAAACTAGCCAAAGACAACTTATGTGGATGCCAACCCTGACATATGGATACAGCTAGGAGAGGAATCTCGTCAATCCAATATTGTCCTACTTGAAATCGTCCAACATGTTAAGATGACAAATTTAAGAATAGGAAATGAACGGTTACAACTAGAACAAGGGATAATTCTTAGAAGTTTATCTAATCGACATAACCAACAAGAACTAGATCCCAACAATGAAGATAGAGAGAAAACCCCAACAGCTCATCATGGAGAAGATAATGATGAGTCAGTTGAAAAACGTGGGCAAGATGAAGAAGGACATTTGGATAGTCTCCGACGAGTGCAAGACAAAAAGACAGAAATTTGAGTTACAAGGAGAATTTAAAAAGATAAAATTGTCACTCTTCGAAGGGGAATCTGAAGAGGCAGCGGAAGCTTGGTTAATTGACATGAGAAAATACTTTCAGATTTATGATTACATTGATAAACTAAAAGCATGTCTGGAAGTTTATCAGTTAAGAGGTAAGGCTACTCTCTTGTGGGAGGAAATCAAAACTGTGAGGAAAATCGATGGGGAACAGGTCACGTGGAAGGAATTTCACAAGAATTTCAAGGATAAGTATTTAACTGAATGTTATTATGATGAAAAAGCAAAGGAATTTCATGAGTTAAGATTGGGAACATTAACCATGGATGAATATGTGAAACGACTCACCTCCTTACTGCGATATGTGCCTTATATAAAAGAAGAAAAGGCAAAGATTCAGCGTTTCATTAGTACCCTACCCAATTTTTTGAAGGAGAAGCTTGAGTTTTATTACCCAAGAACCATGGATGATGCGGTGTGAAAAGCCCACAACTGCTACCAAAAAATGAAACAAAAGAATGAGGGACCTAAAGGAGGATTGAACGGGAAGGGAAGGAACCTACCCCCAAACAGACAAACAAAATTTACTAGTGGAAAGGAATATAAAACAAAAGCCCCTTAGAAAATTTCCAGCAAGGAACCAGCCCAAAGTTGCCTACTCTGAAAATAGACATTCGGAAGGACTTAATAAATCTGTTAATGACCAGCAGTCAAAACCACCTCTTCAATGTTGGGGATGCGGAGAAGCCCATTATTACAAAAATTGTCCGCATAAAGAAAGGACAGAGCAGCTATCAAATATGCAAGAAGCTTCCACGGTTAGGGAGGTGGTGAGGAGCATGCCTAGAATTAATGCTGCTCTGGACGACCATCAAGCGAAATACGATCCCACCATGATTGAATGTGAACGTATGATTGCTAAGCAACCTGTCTATGTTTTGTTTGATCATGGTGCTAGTCTAAGTTATGTTAGTCCTAAGGTTGTAGAGAGTTTTCAACTGTAGATCAGCAAGTTTCCAAAATCGTGGTTAGTTCAATTAGTCACCGAGGTAAAAAGAAGGGTAAATGAAAGAACATAATGTTGTCGTATAACAATCTTAGGACAACCCATTTATGTTGACCTTAATATACTCCCTTTGGGTTCGTACGACATTTTAATAGGGATGGATTGGTTGGAAGGACGTTGGTCCCTAGTTGATTGTAAGTAGAAAACTGTAAGTTATATCATTAAGTTAGGGAAAAGGAAGGAACTACAAGGAATCAAGAAAAATACTAAGTTGCGTCCTATTACTGCTAGTCAGCTAGGAAAACGTATTAGGAAAGGCTATCAGATTTATGCTGTCTAGGTGGGATATAAGTTGCGTCCTATTACTGCTAGTCAGCTAGGAAAACGTATTAGGAAAGGCTATCAGATTTATGATGTCTAGGTGGGATACGGAAATTGGGCATATACGGAAGATGTGGGCATATACGGAAGATGTGCGCATATACAGAAACTGGACATATACGGAAGATGTGCGCATATACGGAAACTGGGCATATACGGAAGATGTGCGCATATACGGAAACTGGGCATATACGGAAGATGTGGGCATATACGGAAGATGTGCGCATATACGGAAACTGGGCATATGCGCACATCTTCCGTATATGCGCACATCTTCCGTATATGCCCAGTTTCCGTATATGCACACATCTTCCGTATATGCCCAGTTTCCGTATATGCGCACATCTTCCGTATATGCCCACATCTTCCGTATATGCCCAGTTTCCGTATATGCGCAGTTTCCGTATATGCGCACATATTCCGTATATGCCCAGTGTCCGTATATGCGCACATCTTCCGTATATGCCCAGTTTCCTTATATGCACACATCTTCCGTATATGCCCAGTTTCCGTATATGCGCACATCTGTCGTATATGCCCATCTTCCGTATATGCGCACATCTGTCGTATATGCCCATCTTCCGTATATGCGCACATCTTCCGTATATGCCCAGTTTCCGTATATGCGCACATCTTCCGTATATGCCCAGTTTCCGTATATGCGCACATCTTCCGTATATGCCCAGTTTCCGTATATGCCCAGTTTCCGTATATGCGCACATCTTCCGTATATGCCCAGTTTCCGTATATGCGCACATCTTCCGTATATGCCCAGTTTCCGTATATGCGCACATCTTCCGTATATGCCCAGTTTCCGTATATGCCCAGTTTTCGTATATGCACACATCTTCCGTATATGCCCAGTTTCCGTATATGCGCACATCTTCCGTATATGCCCAGTTTCCATATATGCGCACATCTTCCGTATATGCCCAGTTTCCGTATATGCGCACATCTTCCGTATATGCCCAGTTTTCGTATATGCACACATCTTCCGTATATGCCCAGTTTCCGTATATGCGCACATCTTCCGTATATGCCCAGTTTCCGTATATGCCCAGTTTCCGTATATGCACATCTTCCGTATATGCCCACATCTTCCGTATATGCGCACATCTTCCGTATATGCCCAGTTTCCGTATATCCACACATCTTCCGTATATGCCCAGTTTCCGTATATGCCCAGTTTCCGTATATGCACACATCTTCCGTATATGCCCAGTTTCCGTATATGCACACATCTTCCGTATATGCCCAGTTTCCGTATATGCGCACATCTTCCGTATATGCCCAGTTTCCGTATATGCCCAGTTTTCGTATATGCACATCTTCCGTATATGCCCACATCTTCCGTATATGCCCAGTTTCCGTATATGTGCACATCTTCCGTATATGCCCAGTTTCCGTATATGCGCACATCTTCCGTATATGCCCAGTTTCCGTATATGCGCACATCTTCCATATATGCCCAGTTTCCGTATATGCGCACATCTTCCGTATATGCCCAGTTTCCGTATATGCACACATCTTCCGTATATGCCCAGTTTCCGTATATGCACACATCTTCCGTATATGCACATCTTCCGTATATGCCCAGTTTCCGTATATGCACACATCTTCCGTATATGCCCAGTTTTTGTATATGCACACATCTTCCGTATATGCCCAGTTTCCGTATATGCGCACATCTTCCGTATATGCCCAGTTTCCGTATATGCGCACATCTTTCGTATATGCCTAGTTTCCGTATATGCGCACATCTTCCGTATATGCGCACATCTTCCGTATATGCCCAGTTTCCGTATATGCGCACATCTTGCGCATATCTTCTGTATATGCAGAGATTCCATATACAGAAATTGCGCATTTACGGAAACTGGGCATATACGGAAGATGTGCGCATTTCCGTAAATGCGCACATCTTCCGTATATGCCCAGTTTCCGTATATGCCCACATCTTCCGTATATGCCCACATCTTCCGTATATGCCCAGTTTCCGTATATGCGCACATCTTCCGTATATGCCCAGTTTCCGTATATGCACACATCTTCTGTATATGCCCAGTTTCCGTATATGCACACATCTTCCGTATATGCACATCTTCCGTATATGCCCAGTTTCCGTATATGCACACATCTTCTGTATATGCACACATCTTCCGTATATGCCCAGTTTCCGTATATGCCCAGTTTCCGTATATGCACATCTTCCGTATATGCCCACATCTTCCGTATATGCCCAGTTTCCATATATGCGCACATCTTCCGTATATGCCCAGTTTCCGTATATGCGCACATCTTCCGTATATGCCCACATCTTCCGTATATGCCCAGTTTCCGTATATGCGCACATCTTCCGTATATGCCCAGTTTCCGTATATGCGCACATCTTCCGTATATGCCCAGTTTCCGTATATGCACACATCTTCCGTATATGCACATCTTCCGTATATGCCCAGTTTCCGTATATGCACACATCTTCCGTATATGCCCAGTTTCTGTATATGCACACATCTTCCGTATATGCCCAGTTTCCGTATATGCGCACATCTTCCGTATATGCCCAGTTTCCGTATATGCGCACATCTTCCGTATATGCCTAGTTTCCGTATATGCGCACATCTTCCGTATATGCGCACATCTTCCGTATATGCCCAGTTTCCGTATATGCGCACATCTTGCGCATATCTTCTTTATATGCAGAGATTCCATATACAGAAATTGCGCATTTACGGAAACTGGGCATATACGGAAGATGTGCGCATATACTGAAACTGTGCATATACGGAAGACATGCGCATGTCTTCCGTATATGCCCAATTTCCGTATATGCACATATCTTTCGTATATGCACAGCTTCAGTATATGCTCACATCTTCCGTATATGCCCAGTTTCCGTATATGCGCAATTTCTGTATATGGAATCTGTGCATATATGGAAGATATGCGCATGTCTTCCGTATATGCCCAATTTCCGTATATGCCCAGTTTTCGTATATGCGCAATTTTTGTATATGGAAACTGTGCATATACGGAAGATATGCGCACATCTTCCGTATATGCCCAATTTCCATATACAGAAATTGCGCATATACGGAAACTGGGCATATACGGAAATTGGGCATATACGGAAGACATGCGCATATCTTCCGTATATGCACAGTTTCCATAACTTTGTACTTCCTTACTATTTCAATTGTAGTTTTATTTTGGTAATCTTAATATTCCCTCTTCTCCAATCACACCCTTAACCCCATAAAACAAAAAAAAATCAATAAAGGTTAAAGAGGTTAAATAACAAGTACATGTTTATTAAATGGGTTGATTCTCACATGTAAAATCTATGGAATATGAACATAAACTATAAACTATAATTCATATGTAAAGAAATATATGAATCAACCCATATGTACGGAAACTGGGCATATACGGAAGGTGTGTGCATATACGGAAACTGGGCATATACGGAAGATGTGCGCATATACGGAAACTGGGCATATACGGAAGATGTGTGCATATACGGAAACTGGGCATATACGGAAGATGTGTGCATATACGGAAACTGGGCATATACGGAAGATGTGCGCATATAGGATAACTGGGCATATACGGAAGATGTGTGCATATACGGAAACTGGGCATATACGGAAGATGTGTGCATATACGGAAACTGGGCATATACGGAAGATGTGTGCATATACGGAAACTGGGCATATACGGAAGATGTGCGCATATACGGAAACTGGGCATATACGGAAGATGTGTGCATATACGGAAACTGGGCATATACGGAAACTGGGCATATACAGAAGATGTGCGCATATACAGAAACTGGGCATATACGGAAGATGTGTGCATATACGGAAACTGGGCATATACGGAAGATGTGTGCATATACGGAAACTGGGCATATACGAAAGATGTGGGCATATACGGAAACTGGGCATATACGGAAGATGTGCGCATATACGGAAGATGTGCACATATACGGAAACTGGGCATATACGAAAACTGCGCATATACGGAAGATGTGCGCATATACGGAAACTGGGCATATACGGAAGATGTGCGCATATACGGAAACTGGGCATATACGGAAGATCTGGGCATATACGGAAGATGTGCGCATATACGGAAACTGGGCATATACGGAAGATGTGCGCATATACGGAAACTGGGCATATACGGAAGATGTCCGCATATACGGAAACTGGGCATATACGGAAGATCTGGGCATATACGGAAACTGGGCATATACGGAAACTAAGCATATACGGAAGATGTGCACATATACGGAAACTGGGCATATACGGAAGATGTGTGCATATACGGAAACTGGGCATATACGGAAGATGTGCGCATATACGGAAACTGGGCATGTACGGAAGATGTGCACATATACAGAAACTGGGCATATACGGAAGATGTGTGCATATACGGAAACTGGGCGTATACGGAAACTGGGCATAATTCCTATTCCTATTCCTATTCCTTTGATATAAATTTAATTAATAAAATTCGCTATTTCATTCCCATTCCCTTCCTTCAATGACACTATTTATGAAAATAACGTTTAACGTATAAATCTTAGCCAAAATTAGGGTTAGTGGTTTTAAATTAATGTTGTTCTCAATAACGCATATGTTGAAAGAAAAGAGGGCAGGCATAACTGGCCGCAACCCACTTTAACGTGTAAAATTCATGTTCGGTGCAAAAATTCGTGTAGGATGGATGAATTTTGAAGGCATAATGCATAAAAGCACGGAAGAGAAAAGAAAGAAATAAAATTATTTTAATTTTTACGAGGTGAAATATAGTTTATTAGATACATTTTTTTTTTTTAATCGAAGCGTCTTTCTTGCTCAGGAAATCGAACTGTAGATTGAATAACTTCTTGACTGTTGCAGCAATGGATGAATGCTCAAACTGAGACGATGGATATGGTCCGTTAGCCCCATGTACCACTACAACAACAATTTATTTAATATAATATCCCCGGGAAATATGTTTAGAGCGTCCAAATTGGTGGTATGGGTTGAAATAGCATGGAAAGATTTGTTGGCTTTTCCCACATTATCAATCAACGATTGGTTTCCCTTGATACCCTTTAATACTATTATCAGTGGAGGTTCCCAGCCGCCACCCAGTTTGCACGTTGCAATCTCCATTAAGTCTCTCATTTTGGTTGATTCGGTTTCACAGCCTCCTAAAGAATACCAGACAGAGATGGAAATATATGATCCACAAGTCAATGAAATCAGGCGAAATAGGTGCATTAGGCGTGTAGAACGGAGTAACTGTCAATGTGGCGGAAAGGTATGCTGCGTAGGTATCCATGGAGAGGGTCTTTTATCTTTCGTATGATGAGCAGTAGCAACAATGATGAATTCGAGTTGGAAATGCATCATGGTCCAGAATGCAGAGACTAATAGCTATATATGAAATTCGATTACGTATCATTTTTGTGGGGAATATTATACACAATAAAGAATATAGTTTTTATCGAGCCATTTCAATGGTTGATTTATATATATTTCTATTTTAATGTTGAATAGATATATAATTTATAAATATAAATATAAGTATGTAAACTATGTGCTACAACATTTTCACATGGCATAATGCATACCATTAAATGCTCCTATTTTTGTAGGAACTAAACTTTCAGTAGAGCAATGTCCTTCAACACCTATAGATGCGGAGGATATGCATTCTATACCTTGTGTTAGTGAAAATGGTAGTTTGTCATACATTGTGGTTTGTAATAGACTACACATTGTCTGTGTAGTGGAAGCTTTGATTCCATTCATGACTATTATTAGATACTAACATTAAGCCGCAACGAAAAGGGTCTTCAAGTATTTGCAAGATACTTTTAGATATTCCATTTTTAATCATAGTGATGTTTCAAGGAAACCACACTTAGCTTATATACATGGTTATGTGGATTCTTATTGGGTAGGGGATGTAGATCTATAAGCATTTATGCATTTTCATTATTTGGTGCAACAATAAGTTCGATGAACAAGAAACAAGAAATGGTTTCTTTTTCCACTATATGGATAGAGTATATGATAACTACGCATGCATGTAAGGACACCATTTATCTTATGAAATGGTGTTCAAAAGTAGGGTAAATCAGATAACTATGTAGCTCAATGATAACAACAATGTCATTTGTCTAGAAAAGAACTTGACCTTTCATTCAAGGATAAAGCATGTATGTGTATATATAGACACTAGAGAAATGTGACACTTTGCATAATGTTGTAGATGCATTGATGAAACCAGTGAGCACAAGTTCAAGGGGTGTTGTGAGTCTATAGGCCTTATAGTCCTTAGCGTTTAGCTCACAATTTCCCTTATATTCTTGTAAGATATAAGTGTCAGAACGTTGGGGTAGGTGCGCTATACACCTTGCAATCCTTAAGTGGAGTAAGCATTGATTACCGATAGGGGATAAATCCTCAATTACAAAGAATAAATATCAAGTAGCGGTAGGGAATAAATGCATGTCAATAGGAGGCAATGAATCTTAAGCAATAACAAATGACCAGTTAATTGCTAGTGGTTTATTGCATGTAGATTGGAAAACCCTACAAGGTTTCTGTTATGCTTATTTATTGTGTGCTAGGATTGGTGGAAAACAATGTGTATGAGTTTTAATCTATATTGTGTTTTCAAAAAATTTGTGGAATCCTTATGTTGTTTTTGAACAGTCTTGTTGAGATCATGACTTTGTAATGTATTGTAACAATTTAGTTGTTAAATGATACATTGGGCATGCTTTAGAGTGTGGGTTTTTTAAACCAAAAAGTGTGTTCCCAAGAAAATGTTATGTAATGGTTTGCTATTCATTGATTAGTGTAAGAAATATATTAAGAAATTTTACTTCCTTTCTTAGACGATTAAGGATGAATTAAATTTAGAATATAATTGGCGGCCAACAAAAATTGAGGACATCACTATCCAAATATGAAATATAAAGAGGATGTATATATCACATCCAAATAACTGCTAATAGTTTATGTCATTGTTATAACCATTATAGTTTAGAAACCCCATTGGATATATATATATATATATATATATTCAAGATTAATTATATTGGATAGTGTCATTATTGATTATTGAGACAAATAGTTCCAAGACAGGTGAAAGGAAGATTGAGAAATATTTTGTATTCATAGGAAATTCAAATTAAAAGTCATAGCTTAAATATATTTGTTATCATTTTCGTTAAATATAGACAAAATAGAGGTGGTTAGAGTGAAAATAAAAGAGATGCCAAGGGGTATAACTATAAAAAATGAAAAAGAGGATACTCTTATTATATATGATTATATTAAAAATTAGTTTAATAATTTTATTAAAAGAAGAAAATTTCAAGTCCCCATTGTTAAAATACCTTTTCTGTTGAGAGGGTACACGTTCAATTCTCTGGCTACTCTTATATAATTATCTTAAATTCCACTTTATATTAAAGAATCTAAAACAATTTTTATGCACCAAAGAATTTGCAAATTGTATTAGAATAAACATTGTAAATTCCACTTTATATTAAAGAATCTAAAACAATTTTTATGCACCAAAGAATTTGCAAATTGTATTAGAATAAACATTTTAAATGCAATAGCACCATGATCCATTCCCTAAAAAAATATGAACTTTGGCATCTCCTCTATTCTAACTCTAACCGTCTTCATTTTCATTTTGCCCACCTTTAAATATCAAATATCATGGACCCCTTGTTAGCTAACATGAACTTTCTTGCATAAATTTTAATTACAATATCTTCGTTGCATAGATGCAAACAAAATGCACATGCACACACATACTTATCATTCATTTTCATTTTTCCCACCTTTAAATATCAAATATCATGCACCCCTGGTTAATTAACATGAACTTTCTTGCATAAACTTTAACTACAATATCTCCGTTGCATAGATGCAAACAAAATGCACATGCACACACATACTTATCATGGCCAATGCATCCTCTTCTCAAAATCTGAATTAACAGTGAATTTCAGTGAAATCCTCAAACATTATTAATTTTAATTGGGTAAATCACACGAGACCAATTGACTTCACAAATATTATTAATTTTAATTAGGTAAATCACACGAGACCAATCAACTTCACAAATATTTTTATCACGGTGACCCAGAAATATAAGAATGTGCTCTATGATTTGAAGTCTTAGCTTGTAGCACAATTTGATTTAAATGACTTGGGGGATACAAAATATATTTTAAGAATTGAGATCAAGAGACAGAGAAAATAGAATGCTTTGGTTGAGCCAAAATAAGTATTTAAACTATGTGCCGCAACAATTTCACATGTCACATTGCAGACTATTAAATGTTTTTATTTCTGTAGGATTCAACAATTTCACATGTCACATTGTAGACTATTAAATGTTTTTATTTCTGTAGGATTCAACAATTTCACATGTCACATTGTAGACTATTAAATGTTTTTATTTATGTAGGATGCAACAATTTCACATGTCACATTGCAGACTATTAAATGTTTTTATTTCTATAGGAACTGAACTTTCAGTTCAACATTGTTCTTCAACAACTATAAATATGGAGGATATAGATTCTATATCTTGTGCTAGAGCAATTGGTAGTTTGACATACATTGCGGTTTGTACTAGACTAGACATTGTCCAAGTAGTGCAAGATTTCAGTACAATCATGGCTATTCTTGAACAATCACATTAGGTCACAATGAAGAGGACCTTCAAGTATTTGCAAGTACTTTTAGATATTCCATTTTCTATCATAGTGATGTTTCAAGGAATCCACACTTAACATAAATACATGGTTATGTGGATTCTTATTGGGTAGGGAAAGTAAGTAGAAAAAGAGATTTATAAGCATTTGTGCATTTCCATTTTTTGGCACAACAATAAGTTGGATGAAAAAGCAACAAGTAGTGGTTTCTTTGTTCACTATATGGGTAGAAGTATATGTTAATGAAATTGTGTTCAAACATAAGGCTGACTCAAAGAACTTTTATAGTTCAATATGATAATAACAATGCCATTTTTTTAGCAAAGAACTTGACCTTTCATTCAAAGATAAAGCATGTGTATAAATAGGAAATGTGACACTTTTCATAATGTTGTGGATGCATTGATGAAACTAGTGAGCACATAAAATTTCAAGGTATTGTGAGTCTATGGGCCTTATAGTACTTAGAATTTAGCCCACAGTTTCCCTTATAGTCTTGCGAGGTATAAGTTGCAAAACATTGTGACCATAGTTTCCCTTGTAGAGGTATAAGTTGCAAAACATTGTGACCACAGTTTCCCTTATAGTCTTGCAAGGTATAAGTTGCAAAACATTGTGATAGGTGTGCCATACGCCTTGCACCCTTTAGTGGAGTAGGCATTGATCACTATAGGCGAATAAATCCTCAAATACCAAGAAGAAATATTGAGTAGTGGTAGCGAATAAATGCATGTCAATAGTAGTCAACGAATCCTAAGCAATAGGAAATGACCAATTAATCTAGTGATTTGTTGCATGTGGATTGGAAAACCCTACAAGGTTTTTTGTTATGTTTATTTATTGAGTGCTAGGATTGGTGGAAAACTATGTGCCTAAGTTTAAATTACTATTATGTTTTGAAAATTTCTATGGAATCTTTATGTTGCTTTTGAACACTCTTGTTGAGATCACAACATCTTTGTAATATATTATAACAATTTAGTTGTTAAATGATACATAGAGCATGCTTTAGAGTGTGGGGTTTTTAACCAAAAGGTGTTTTTCCAAGAAATTTGTATGTAATGGTTTGTTATTTCTTTGATTTATTTTTGCTTATAGTAAACTTGTTTACTATTATGTTTGCAAAATTTCTATGGAATCTTTATGTTGCTTTTGAACACTCTTTGTTGAGATCACAACATCTTTGTAATATATTGTTATTTCTTTGATTTATTTTTTCTTATAGTAAATTTGTTTAAAGTTTTTATAAATATTTTCTCATTGGTTAGTGTAGAGAATATATTAAGAAGTTCTACTTCTCCTTTCATAAATGATTATCATAACTTCTACTTACTTCTTTTCATAAATGATTAATGACTAAATTAAATTTAAAATATGATTGGTGGTAACAAAATTTGAAGACATCAATATACAAATACAAAGTATCGAAATACCTATTAGTGTCATTGCTTAATGACCAATGAGACAACAAATAGTTGCATGATACATGAAAAGAAGATTGTAAAATATTTTTATTACATAGAAAATTCAAATTAAAATTTCAATAAAATAATAAAAATCCATGAAATTTCAAAGAATTTAAAGTGCTGAAGTGATAAAATGAATAAGTATAACCATTTTAAAACTAAATTAAAAATTTCAATAAAATAATATATAATTTCAATAAAATAACAAAAATCCATGAAAACTTAAAGAATTTTAAGTGTTGAAGTGATAAAATGAATAAGTATAACAATTTTAAAACTAAATTAAAAACTTCAATAACATAACATAATTATAGATATGAACTTTGACATTCTCCATCTTCATTTTCATTATGCCCGCCTCTAACAAAATGATACCAAATATCGTGCATGCCTCAATTTTATTGCACAAGTTTTAACACAATGGTATCTCCGCCGCAGCAGATGCAAACAAAATGCCAACGCATCGCCGGCTCGGGCTCTGAATTAACAGTTAACTTCACTCAACTCAAACTTTATTAGTTTTAATTGGGTAAATCACACACATCTTTCCCATTTCTCGCACGGTGACTCCCAGAAATGTAAAACGCGAAATCTAAAAAGCCCTCATTATGTTGGAGATATTTAGTACATCAAAATTAACACGGCTATGGATGGATTATCCCTAATCTTTTATCATTAAGCAACCCTGTAAATAAAAGGCTATGGATTATCCCTAATCTATTATCATTAGGCACTGTCATCTTTGGACTAGCTTGTTGTAGCAGAGTATTGCAAAACTGGAACACTGACACAAAAACTTTCCCAAAAGATAATATTAAATTATCTGCCCTCGAAAAGCATAGGTTGGAAGGAGACACACTGTTGAAACAATCCTATTAGGCTTATCAAAATAAGCAAAGATGGGTAATGAGCTAATGAAGGAAAATTCTACTAATCACTAGGGTATGAGAGAAAAATTAATACAAATGAAGGTTTCCTAAAGTTAAGGAAGATGAGAAGCTATCCTAGAGTTGGAGAAGATGCAAGTTTGTAATATACCTAATGTGCAGAATGAATTGTGTAATCTAATGCAATGCACACCATGAATAAAATCATAAAGTAGAAGCACAACACCTTCCAGAATTCCTTGAAAGTATAAATTACCATCAAAATCAGCCCATAACTTCAAAATACCATATCCATAAACTACAACCTCTGATATTTCACATCAAGGTCGTGTCAGTGGTCACCAAAATAAAATCATTATCTCAATCATCGACCCAAGATATTTTTCTTCCTGAAGCCAAAAAAACATTTAATACTAAACAGAAAATATCCTTCACAGATAATAATTATCTTAATAAAAGAAGCCAAAAAGCAGAACAAGCTGAAAGCTTATTTTTCTTATCAACAGCTAGAAAGATAAGTTAACATGAAAAACGAGGCAACATCCTCTGCAAAAAGTTGTTCGAAACCCTCCTGCACTTATCTATAGTTTCATTTCATAAATCTAAATCTAAATACAACATATGTTTTAAATATTCCATCTCATCCTAAATAGGTAAATCTAATACCATACAACTATTTCAAATATCCCATCTCCTCTTAAACACACTGTGATTCTTCAAAAGAGTGTATAATATATCTTAACAAATATATAAAGATTCTGCATCCAAAACGATACCCAGATATGCATGGATAATAAAAGAAATGCTTAAAATAGATCCAGTAGTTAAAAACCAAAGCATCGTCAACAACATGGATCACATGAAAGCTTGCCCTCTTCAGGGCACACGGAGATTGACTCATGAATTTTTCTCATTCGCCCTCTTCTTTTAAAGTGATTTTGTTGGATTGTTTTGGAAGAACCAGTACAAGCAAAATAATTAACAGGATGCTACCATTCACTGTCTTTTTCAAGCAAATTTTTTTGGGATCCTTGTGGAGAGGGTGATTTAGAGAATGGTCCGGTGACTCAGACTGCTGTCCACATAATTGTAAAATGATAGACTGTGGTGATTGAAAAATTAAATGTGCAGGTGCAACCTTCACAACCCACAGGTAACAACATGGATGTGTAATAAACCTGGTATTATAATTGAGCCTTGAGCTTAGCCAAGGCCGAGGCAAAATCAAAAGACCTAATCTGTCTCTGGGTACATTCACACAAATTTATAGATTAAACTCAACTCTTCAAGGCGATTACAATAACAATGATACAAGCAATTATATTTTTATCTGAAAAATGGTGATGAAAGAAGAAAATACCCCAAGAATCGGATCCTCTGGAGCCTGTTCCAAATGTTGGAATGCAGAGACTGCAGAACCCGCAGTTAGCTGAAAACTAAGATCCCCATCTCTATCTGACTGCCCCTCCATTGAAGTCGCACCTAATTGCCTCACTAGCGATTCAATTCTCCGACCCGCAACACTTAAGCTCTCCTCACTCTGCCCCTTCCGAGACGAACAAGCCGATAAGCCCTTCTCCATTATTCTGTTTTAAAGGGATCGCGAGTAAAATGGTTGTTTTATAGGGAAGACCCAAAGAGGAAAATAATAAAATATTTTGTTTGGAGGAGACGTAGTTGCACAGGAATGGATGGTGGTAACGGCGCCGATTCCGTGCTCCCCTTTCTCTAATCACTACATGGTCTGCAGTTCGTTCACAGTCCCAGCATCTCCTTCCCATGTGATTCGATACTGGAACCGGACAAGCGGTTCGAAGCTTCGATACTGGAACCGGACAAGCGGTTCGAAGCTGGGTGCAGTAGGTGCGAACGTCTCACTCCCGTCTGTGGGAGAATTACGACCGGTGGTCAAGTAATGGAATAACCAGCGCGCCCAATTTCAAAATTTAAAATTCAAATCCTTGATGCATGTATGGTATGGGATGAATGGTATGGGATGAAGGGGTCACACGGACGACTGACAACATCACATGTATGGTATGGGATGAAGGCAAGTGCATGCGAATACATACCGAATCGGAATTCGTTCGCCGGAGAAATGATGCACAACGCTGACCGCTTCAGAACCCGCTTCCCAATACTGTACTTAAGGTCTGTTAAGAGTGCATTTATAATGCTATAGTCCATGAAATAGCACTTGCCCTCCATAAATGGGCTTTTTCCATTCCGTCATGTGGGACAAAGGCATCAGACCAGAATCATCAAGTCTCACCAGCGAAATAAGACCAACTTGATGAGACCATGCACTTTTAGTGTAGTATGATGAAATCATGCACTTTTTTCTTTTGATGAGTGATACTTGTTGGTGAATATGCATGGCATCAACACTCTAGGTAGCTTTATGTTCCCTTGATTATCACTCCATTAATTGACTTTTATTTGATGACCCCTTGGGACAAGCAGAGGATTACCATGAAGTTTGAGTTTTTATTTGGCCAACCATGGGGCCACCATGAAGATTGCATGCTCAGAGATACAATCCTCTCTGTGCCATCATTCCATGTATGAACTTTTCTTCTATTATTTGGATGTTTGCCACTAACGAACTCTACGTTTTAAACATGGGAATTGTGAAAGTGCCTTCACAATTTTGCACTCTTTGTTTAGAGAATGATAATTATTACTCCATGGTACCAAGAAGGCATATGTTGTAGAAGTTTGGAAGGAAAAAATATGGAAGCAAAATTAAAATGATAGGTTTACAAAATTATTATTGATAATGATGAGTTTTTTAATTGAAAAGATTATTGATGTCTTTTTTATTAAAGTAATTGTATTTATTTTTATAAAAAAAATATTATTATTTTAATAATTATTGAAAAATAATTATTTTTAAATAAATGAATAAAATATTTATTTAAAAATAAAAAGAAAGAAAAAGCTAAAACTTAAAAAAATGTTCAAGAGTATCATTTTTATTATGTTAAATATAGTAAATATATATTTTTTAAATTTAAAATAATTAAGTGGATGTGTTTAAATAAACAATTTTAAATGCATGATAATTAGTTAGGATATCATCAAAATGGTTTACAATTTAAAATTTATATATATATATATATATATATATATTTTGGATAAACACCTATTAGAAATTTGAATCGATGACTTTTTAGTATGGTGTATTTCAACCATGCACAAATTTACCGTTAATCTAAAGCTCAATGAAATTTGTAAAATTTGAAAATAAATAATTTTTAACTATATTAATCTACCAAAAGAGATAGAGTTGAGATGCTCTACCAGATTGGTGAGGTGAGTGACCCTGAAAATCTGACCTTGTAGCAGACACCCCCTTGCACCACGAGAAATCAAATTGGTTTCACAATCTAGAAGCCTGCACAATTTGGGATTGGTTTAGAGCTAATTCGATCTATGGCCTGCCTCCTGATAGGTAGGTTGGGATATCAAATGCCTTAGGTGGCTTTCACCCTTGCCCACCACACACTTCGTTGAAGATTGAAGCCTTCAACCTTTTGATTTCGAATGGACCCAAATATCAGAAATCCAATACTTCTCGCTTCGTTAAGAAATTGGATGGGATCCCAAAAGTGGAAGTACTCCTCAGGCTAGATCAAGGGCTTTAGAAGTAGCAAAGAAAGGATTAGTTGACTAATTCATGGGTCTTTAGCCATCTCTATAGTTTGCGAGTGGGTAGAGAGAAATTGGAAATCCATAATAAAAGGTGAGATCTCTTCTTCTTACTGTGGCAAAGGATATTTTACATATTTCTTTGAAAATAAAATAGATCAAGAACTGATCTTCCAAAGTGGGTTGTGTTTATGGGGGTTCAAGGCTTATACCTAGATCAATGGAGCCCAAAATTCAATCCAAAGAGCGACGCCCCTTTGGCTATCCCTGTTTAGGTTAAGCTTCCTTTCCTCCCTCTACACTACTGGAATGATGCCACTCTCAGGAGCATTGGAAATGCTCTAGGTAAATACATTGATAGAGTGGAACCCCATGAATGTTTATTATCATGTGCATGAATCCATGTAGAGGTAGATCTAGATAAAGGCCTTCCAGCAACAATCAACCTAAATCTGGATAGTTGGTCACATAAAGAGGAGGTTGATTACAACCAATTCCCTTTCAAATGCAAACTATACCATGAATATGGCCATTTTGCACGAAATTGCAAAAAAGGCAAGATGAGCAACCCAAACAAGGAGATGTAGGAAAATAGTGGCAATAAACCAAGAAGAGAAGAGGAGCACCATGACAACAATAAAACCAACCACAAAAAAATGATCAAGTAGCAAACAAAGGGAAAGGCCCAAGCTCTCCCAGGAAATCAAGACAAAGTGCTAGACAAGGAACCAAAAAATCAAGAAATGTTGGGAAATGAAGAAACAACTTTGAAGTATTAAACATGGAGGTTGAGGAAGGTGAAATACTATAATCGAACCCCCCTCCATCAGGTCCGATGCAACCTAACATGGCAGGTTTGGATAAAAATGATGAGCATATTCCACCCTTGAAGATGTTTGGAACCAACTAAATCAAGAAGAACCACCAGTCGAGGAGGATGAATTACTTTCTCTAAGGGGCGCTAAAGCTAGCTTAGGCTTTGACATCTCTAGGAATGAAAAAATGGAGGATGAAAAAGAACAAGAGTGGAAACACAAAAGAGTTGGAAGGAAAGCAATTAGGGAAATAAGAATGGAGAATATTGAAAAGGAGAAGAATTGGGAACCCAATGAATTCTAAAAGCCCAAGTTGAAGGACTCAAAGCCTCCAGAAAATGGAATAAAGTTGCCCATTCCAAGGGTAAATCTATAAACATAATAAATTATGAAGGTAATTTTCTAGAATTGTAGGGGCTTGGGGTGAAAAAAACATATGGCGAAGGTAAAGTCATTAACCAAACAAGAAATACCTTTAGTGGCTCGACTTCAGGAGACAAAAATGGAGGATCAAGAACTGTCATCCAAATATAGTGTAAGCTATAGAATGGAAGCGAGATAGTATTAGTAAGATCAAGAGGTGCCTCAGGAGGTTTGTGCATAATGTAGAATTCCACACAGCTCTGGAGGCTGAGTCATTTTTCAACATTACATTGGTTGGAAATAAAAATTTTGGATATTCCCACAAATCAGGTATGGATAATTATAAATATTTGTATGTGAGTTCAGTTCAAAGAGAATTAAGACTACTAGGCCCCCCTAATAACCTTAGAAGAGACTAATTATAGCTCAAATTTTGGGAGGGGATTTCACTACCACCCTATATAAGTGGGAAATATTATTTCTACACATCCCTCATGTGATGTTTGTTGGGCGTGGCTCAACTTGGTCCAGTTTTGGTCAAAGACTCCACCTTTTGAGGAGCGGAGCGCGCAGAGTCCGCGAAGTTTTATTCACCGCGCAATGTCTAGGGGCTTTGGGGTGGGTCAAAACCCCTTATTTTGTAATGGGTATCAAGGATTTAGTCCATTGTTTTGTCGAATCCATAGTACATGGACCATGGTTTTGTAGTAATGAAATATATATAAGGAGATGTAATGCATTGTCAAGGAGAGAAGTCATAGATGAATTGATCATACTTTCTGTGTTTTGGGATTTTAGGAAAGGCTCCGCAACTAAGTGCATGGGGCCTTGGAAGAGTCTGCAGCTAAATGTGCAGACCACCTGCAACTGAGTGCGCAGGTCGAAGGAATTATATTTACTGAAAGATATATCTCAATAAAGAGGAAGAAGTTTTGGCGAAGTCTTGCGTATCTATATTATAATATGTGTTCACATGTACTAATATGCATCCCTTTTACTTATTTATGCGAAAGAATACATGTTATATTGTTCTCTGATATGTTTATGTAATGAGCACAAATCTGTGAAGTAAAAAATTAGCACAAAGTCTTTTATTTATGTGAAGTTGTAGATCGGTATAAAATATAAGAAAACATATGGGTGCCACTGCGTGATATCCCTCTGGCTACATAAACCTAGTTCATAACCTCCCATAACCGCTTCAGGTGAGACTACGATCTACTTGCAGGTCGTTGCCGAAAGGGCCAATGGTTGAGGGTTTTGTTGGTGCACAGTACACTTTGAACCTGAGTCTAAGCCCCTTTAGCCAACAAATGGTTCTGTTTCTAGGACCGAGTTCCGTTTGAGGGATACGTTTGTAGAAATTCCTACTGTACATCACCTGATAATGCAATATACTAAAGCAAAATACTAGATCTACTTCTACAATCAAACTTTGCGGAAGCTTAATCAATTTGAGCTAGATCAATCAGAACACATATAACAGAGAAGAAGAAATCATACACATGAAACACAGAAGAATACTATGGGGAAAGCCTCAGCTAAAAACCCCAATCTTTGTATTATCATACAAGTGGAAATATGTCCGTATTACACAAAGCTTTAGCTCACAAGCTATCCAGCTCTCAGTACAATCCCTCTGCTGCTCATAGACAGTCAAAGGCTTCTCACAAACCTTCTCCTCTGCCCTCCAAGCCTCTTATTTCCTTGTGCAGTTTTTCCTGGGGTCCAGTGCTTCCACTTGTGTGAATTCCCACCTCACACTGCTCACTTGGCTCAGTAGTAACTACGCAATCCTGAAGGAGATAATTCCTTCTGCATGGATGAGTTTCCTATATAGGAAAAATCCTCCAACTGATAGTACATTGTCCCATCATTTGATCTCAATTGGGTCTCTGTTTGAACTGACGTGCATGAGTTATTTATGAGAGAATATTCAGTTATCTGAAGTGCAGCAGTTACATGCATGCATGCATTAACTAACTGAACTCACAATTAGTTCAACAAACTATTTGAACTAATCTAACTGGACTTAACTCAATTAACTAAGCTAACTAATTACAACTCATCCTTATCTCTTTAACTAAGGGATAAATTCCTCAATTAATGGAGAAACTATTGCATGTCTTCACATCGACTTCATGTTTGATTTTCTCCAACTAATTAACTCAAGATGAATTAATTAATTATTTTACAAACAGCTGCTAAGATCAAATTCGAATTTTACTTCTCAATTTTAGTTCAGAGACTAACTAAAATTGGAATCTATCCTGAAATACTATTTATAGCAACGCTATTTTTAGCACTTCCATTTTTCATTCCTTGTTGCCATGTCCAACACTAGTACCTGAAATGCTATTTATAGCAATGCTATTTTTAACATTTCTATTTTTAGCATTTCTTGTTGAAATTTTCAACACTCCCTCTCAACAAGAAAGTCATTCAACTCAAACCCAATCCTAAACCTTTAGAATGTTCTGCATGCAACACTTCTCCCAAGTGTTATTTCTCCAACAACTCTAGAAACAAAAAATTCTCCCAACTGACCTCCCGGTTGGGCTAGAAACATCTTCTGATGTTGAAGCTCCCTCTGCCGCTAAAAAGTGCTCCCTCTTTGACCTCTGAGTTGCTGCAACACTCCATGCATCTCGTACCATTGCACACCTCTCTGTGCCATCCTGCACTGGTGCAACACTCCTGTGCCTCTCGCATTGTTGCAGCCTGCTAGCTTTGCACTGTCTTGGGATTCCTGCACTATAGCTCTCTCTGCCGCTCCATCCACATCTGCCTCTACCCACTCAGCCAGTCCTGCTACTCCTCGTTGGGCTCCCGTAGCAAGGTCTAATCAAAGAGGTTGGGTACCTCAATGATCCTGCCCCTATTCCAGCCTTCTTGGGACTGTCACTCCACATCGCCCCACCTCCTACCTGGAGGTATGGATGCATGTGATCCCTCTGCCCACTTGGCTCAAAATTTTCCCCTACTGGAGGTATCTACATAAGTAGATGCCTCCACTCGATCTGCTCTCAACTTCTCTAGTTGCGGCTGCTCCACAACCTCCTGAAGCCGCTTCACCAATTGTGGCTCCTCCACAATTGTCTGAGACTTCTTCTGGTGCTGCATATTGAGAGGTAATGTACTCTCCCTCTCAACCACCAAGTCTCCATCAGTTTCCTTGCTCCTTAAGGCTTTGCATGCATCTTGAACCTCAAGAGAATATAGGTTCTTGACTCGTGAACCGATCTACTTCACCTGTCTAGTGGTGATATGTCGAAGGAAAACCTTTCCCTTACTAAAGACTACATCATAGCCTTTGTCCTCTAACATTGCGATCGACACCAAATTTTTCCTCAGTCCTGGTACATACTTGACATCGGTCAAGGTAATGCGAGCTCCATGCTCCCTCTGAAAAACAACCGTGCCTACACCTTAGACACTATACTTCTCATGTCGTCGTTCATGTAGAAAGAAACTCCACTATCAAGAAACCAACCACATCCCACCATGGATGAAACCATGCATGCCAAGAGGGTGAAATCAAACTCGAACTGTGAGGCCAGTGCCTCACCTTCCGATCCTTCTAAGGATCCTTTCTTGGATTTCTTTAGTGGACAAGTTGTAGCAAAATGGCCCACCTCATGACAATGAAAGCATCGCACTTTCGATTTGTCAAACTTCTTCCCACCATGGGAAGAACTCAATTTGGGATGATAATCCTTCTCCTTCCCTTTCTTTTCCTTACTTGCTAAGGCGCAATTTTCTTCATCCTCCTTGGATGAAGAACCATCTCTGGTGCTTCTTCTTATCTCCTCCTGCATCAAATCTGACCAAAGTCGTTCCCAATCTAGCAGTTTCTCTCTTCCATTTACCGAGTCTTGGTAACTATGCCAGCTCTTAGGAAGACTGAGGAGAACAAGACTCACCATTTCATCATCGGCTATCGTGATCCCTACACTTCCAAGCTCATCCCTGCAGGTGGTGAGCTTGTTCAAATATGTAGAGATCTTGTTGACCTTTCCACACTTGATTTTTCGAAGCTTGTCTTTCAGTGCCAGCTTCCTCTGATCGATGTTGTTTTGATATAGATCTTTCAATGTTTTCCACATCGAAAACAGTATCTCGTTCCCATGGAGACTCGAGACTATGTGGTCTCGAACTCCCTCCAGAAGGATTCTCCTTGCTCTAGCCACACATTTCTTCCATTCCGCCAATTCTGTAGCATTAGCCGCGCGGGCTTGGGGACTTCTTGATCAATGAAGTCCTTTAGACCGTTATCCTCTAATACTACTTCCATGCAATCCTTTCAGGCTATATAATTCGAGCTGCCATCAAGGCATACTCGAGTCTTAAACTGTTGAACGCCATTGGGGAAATTGAGAGGTGATAAGAACTCAATTTCTATATTCAGGAACCTCAAACTTCTCCCTTCTCCCTTCTTGTATACTCTTCTCTCCTTAATCACCTTTGCTCCGATACCATGTAGAAATTTCTTTTACAGATCAGCTAGCTATGATACCATGTAGAAATTCCCATTGTAGATCACCTGATAATTCAATTTACTAAAGCAAAATACTAGATCTACTTCTACAATCAAACTTTGCAGAAGCTTAATCAATTTGAGCTAGATCAATCAGAACACATATAACAGAGAAGAAGAAATCATACACATGAAACACAGAAGAATACTATGGGGAAATCCTCAGCTAAAAACCTCGATCTCTGTATTATCATACAAGTGGAAATATGTCCGGATTACACAAAGCTTTAGCTCACAAGCTATCCAGCTCTCAGTACAATCCCTCTGTTGCTCATAGACAGTCAAAGGCTTCTCACAAACCTTCTCCTCTACCCTCCAAGCCTCCTATTTCCTTGCACAATTTTTCCTGGGGTCCAGTGCTTCCACTTGTGTGAATTCCCACCTCACACTGCTCACTTGGCTTAGTGGTAACTGCACAATCCTGAAGGAGATAATTCCTTCGGCATGGATGAGTTTCCTATATACGAAAAATCCTCCAACTGATAGTACATTGTCCGATCATTTGATCTCAACTAGGTCTCTGTCTAAACTGACATGCATGAGTTATTTATGAGAGAATATTTAGTTATCTGAAGTGCAGCAGTTACATGCATGCATGCATTAACTAACTGAAATCACAATTAGTTCAACAAACTATTTGAATCAATCTAACTGGACTTAACTCTGTTAACTGAGCTAACTAATTACAACTCATCCTTATTTCTGTAACTAAGGGATACATTCCTCAATTAATGGAGAAACTGTTGCATGTCTTCACATAGACTTCATCTTTGACTTTCTCCAACTAATTAATTGAAGATGAATTAATTAATTATTTTACAAACAGTTGCTAAGATCAAATTCGAATTTTACTTCTCAATTTTAGTTCAGGGACTAACTAAAATTGGAATATATCCCGAAATATTGTTTATAGCAATGCTAGTTTTAGCACTTCCATTTTTCATTCCTTGTTGCTATGTCCAACACTGGTACTTGAAATGTTATTTATAGAAATTCTATTTTTAGCATTTCTTGTTGCCATTTTCAACAATGTTTTGGCGTTCGTCAAAGAAGGAAATCCAGGAGTGTGTTGAACAAAAAGAGCGAGAATTTGCAGTTTAGGAAAACAAAAATCCATGATTGTCGACTGAAGCCTGGTTGTAGAAGTATCTCTATACAGAACAACACGAAATATTCTTCACGGCGTTTGCTAATGAACTATATGAATGGGTATCAAAGTTGACTGATCATAAGACTTGTTTCAAAACTGACAAGCCTACTACATGGAGCCCTGAATTGATACAACTACTCAGGAATACTAACAACAGGATCTCAAGAGGGGTTGATTTTTGGATTGGCAATATCCTAAGAGGATTTTTTTATACTGAATTCGCAATAGACACGAATATCTCTTACAGCGAAGTTGAGTGAAGATTTTTCAAAGGTCCGCGAGGTAAGTACCTAAACTCTTTGAAGTTGTGGATTAAAATTCTTTTATGTGAAATGGTGTACTACGAATGTAATCAGATTAATGTTTGGACAAAGAGGGAATAAGGCTGAACCAGGACCAGGGTCTATGCGAAGTGGAAAGCGATATAGAGTAGAGAACGGACTAAAGAACTTTATTTAGACTAACTATAGTCCCTTGTTATGTGGGTCTAAGAGTGAAGAAGAAGGAAGTAACCCCACAACCTCGAGGTATCCCCCCTCTCATCCTAAAGGTGTGTCAAAGTTAGGAGTTGAGAAAAATTAGGGCATATTTGGGATTCCCCATCCATCTACTCTCCTTACCCCCCATCCCCCTCCCCATAATTCCCCTACACCCCCTCCACCTCCCCCTCCCCCTAACCCCCCAAGAAGAAAAATGGGCAATGACATTAAGTTGCTTATCTTTAGAGGCCTTAGATAAGAGGATCCTGACCAGTTATGCTTTGTAGCTAATGCAGTATGGAAAGCAAGACAGATCACTAACGAAGATGTAAAGAAGGTGCAACTCATCACGATGCTGCGAGAAAGAGCACTGACATGGTACATGAAGTATTCTACGACTAATCAGGCTGCTTCGTTGGATGATATTAAGAAAGCGCTGGTATCAAAATTCAATAAGCCGAAATCAAAATCACAGTGTATTACTGAGCTGAAGGAAATCAAACGTACCACTATTGAGTCTGTGTGGGAATTGGATCAACGATTCAAGGTGTTAATGGGACAAGTAAGTTTTAACATACCCCTAGAACATCATAAGGAATGGTTTATAGTTGCGCCACTGCCACATATCAGGTTACCCCTGACGCAATAGAAGATAGCCACTCAAGCTGAGGCATTGTAGATTGCAATGAAGCTAGAAGCCTCGTCGATCAAAGATACTCATGCAGGAGTACAACAAATTCAAATTCAACTAGAGAATTTGACCTTGGAATTCCAAGATATCAAGAGAGGTAAAGAAACCATATCAAAATTATGGTGTAAAAAATGCAAAGCGGAGGGCTACTATAAGGATCAATTCCCTGTGTTTGGATATTACTTGGAAAGCGGAGCACCTAATCCAGTAAACCCAGGATCAAGTTTGTGGTGCACGATTTGTAGAACGAGAGGCCAACATTGCTCTAAAGATTGCTATTTATTACAAAAGTACATATAGACCCCGGAGCAACTATTTTGTAACTTTTTTAAGTTAGTGGACCATGATGAGAGAAATTGTCGAAGTTATTGCATGATGATGGAGTGCATTGTTGATGCTTATAGACTGCAATCTGAAGGACATACACATGAGGATCCAGACTAGCATGCTGGTCAAGGAGGCTTCGAAGTACATGGACAAGGATGAGGAGGAGGAGTTGGTCGAGGACACAACCATATTATCTGTTATAATTGTGGATAGGCAGGACACTTTGCAAGAGACTGTCAGAACCCTACTACAACCTACAACTACTGCAATATTTTGATCACGTAATAGAACAATGTCTTGTCCTTATCACAAAGATGCAGGAGAAAAGGAACCAAGAACCCGCTGAAAATATTCAAATGATGACCGTTGAGTCAAGGGAAGATGAACCGTGCATCAACATCATAACAAGGAGTGGAGCTACGATGGGAGATGATAAAGGTAAAAGAAGGTATAAGAGTCATCGGTAAGAAAGAACGCAAAAAGGTCCTAAGGTTCAGTATCCAAAAGAAAAAAAAGCTTTCATGGGAGTGAGGCAAAGCTTCATGGATGCTGGGGCTTCAACATCTCACATGCAACTGAATTTAATGCCAAAGAAGGACTGCAACAAAGTGTCTACTCCTACGCAAGAAGTATATCCAATTATTTCAAAGTTGTTTTTACAGACTTGAATGAAGTTGTTGAGGAATCAGAAGGTTGTCGAAGGACTATAGGAGTTGTTAGACCCCTGCGCTAACAAAGAGGTACCACGAAGCGATCTGCGTGCAGTAAACAATTTACATCGACATAAGAAGAGAACGAGGAAGGAAATGAGATTAACTACATAGATCGGGGAATATGATATGGATAAGGTAATATTGGATTTAGGTTTTGATGCCAACGTATTACCTAAGAAAACTTGGGAGTCAATGGGAAGACCAAAGTTGCAATGGTCGCCAATATAGTTGAGGATGGCTAACCAACAAAAGATTGTTCCTATGGGGAGGTTACCTGGTGTTATAGTAGACATCGAAGGAGTCTGAACCGCTGCAAACTTCGAAGTGATCAAAATTGTAGATGATAGAAACCCTTATTCTGTGTTGCTTGGATTGGATTGGGATTTCAATAATTTGGAAATAATCAATTTGAAGAAGCGACAAATGGTGTTCGAAAGAGACAATATGAGGGTCATTGTCCCTCTAGACCCCTCAGAAGGAGTGCACTATACAAAGCATGTACGGGATGAGTACTGCGATGCAGATGTCGACAATATTTATCAGATAAAAACTAAAGAGGAAGATTTGATTAATCCCACTGCAAATGGAAAATTGGGTTGGGAACAAGACAGTTCTTGTACTTCAAATTCAGAGGAAGAACTAGAAAATTAGCAGAATAGGTTATATGAAGTCTCTACCACAAAATCAATTCACTGCATAACTTCTAAGGTATGTAATCTACGTTATTATGATGGGATCAGAGAAGTAAGCCCCTTTCTTGAAGAATATGAAAGAGAAATACTAGAAGAACAAAGGTTACAAGATTTGGATGTAGCCTTGAGGTCTACACCTACTAGATGGTGGGGTACTCATAAAATAAATATAACAGATTGGCAGTAGTGTTGCAAATTAATGTGGATCAGGTTTGGCTCAATCGACACAAAAATTGAAGTAAAGTATGATGGTAAGGTTGATCCCTAGGAGCATCTTCATTGTTGCACTTTGGTTTGGAAAGAAATTCTAGAACAAGAGTGGGTACATGGATTTATCCACATGCTAGAAATGATTCTTATGAATTGGTATCTTGAAATAGATCTGTGAAATGGAACTGTAAACTGGGTAAATTTTGTTGAAGGGTTCGTACTAAAATTCAATTTTGACGATGATTGCCCATGTATAGACTCAGCTCTTCAGGAAATTAGAGTAAATATTTTTTATAATGAAGCTCCATCAACATGGAAACATGATTGGGTTGGGCTGTGAAACTATAAAATGCATTGGAATGTTATAATATCACTTTCGCAGAAGATGAAGGTCCGCACAATATTGATATACTAGAATTAGGACATCGTGAAGTTGCTGGACCAGAACCAGAAATATCATACATAACACAACCAACAAAAACACAAAAAATGAATATTGGGACAGAGGAGGACTCGAAGCTTGTGACGATTAGAGACTATTGGGACACATATATAGTTAGTAAAATCACAGAGATGCTACATGAATAACAGGAGCTATTCCCGACGAAGTTTGCAGAAATGAAGGGCATATTAGGGGACCTAGGAGTTATGAGGATCCCTCTAAAAACTGATGCGAAGCCTGTGAAGAAAAGACCCTATAGGTTGAATCCGAAATACAAGGAAAAAGTGAAGGAAGAACTAGACAAAATGCTAGCAGCAGGGATCATCGAACCTGGTGAAGTGTCTGAATGGGTAAGTCCCATGATAGTTCAGAAAAGAAGACTAAAGCAGAGATTAGAATCTGTGTTGACTTAAGGAAACTAAATGATCGATGTGTGTATGACCCTTTCTCTACACCATTTACAAATGAAGTATTGGAAAATGTAGGAGGTCACGAGGCCTATTCTTTCACAGATGGCTTTTTGGGCTACCATCAAATCACGATTGCGCCAAATGATAGAAATAAGACAAATTTTGCAACAGAGTGGGGCTCATTTCAGTACACGGTGATGCCTTTTGGCTTCAAGAATGCACTTGCCGTCTTTTCTAGAGTCGTAGTTGCAACATTTAAGAAGTACATACATAAATTCTTGGAAGTTTACTTTGATGATTGGACAATCTTTGGGCTATTAAAGAAGCATATTGCGAGCTTAAGGATTATGCTAGATACATGTAGGAAACATTAGATTTCACTTAACTTGAATAAGTGTATATTTTGTGTGTCTTATGGCATACTATTGGGGAATATTGTGTGCAAACAGGGTTTGTTGGTGGATCCCACGAAGATAGCAGTCATTGTGAACTTGCTAGCATTGAAAACAATGAGACAATTGCGCACGACACTTGGACACACTAGTTATTACAATTTTTTTATAAAGGGGTATGCATACATAACTACACCAATGGAGAAGTTATTGAAGAAAGATGTCACATTTAAATGGGATGAAGAATGTCAAAAGAGTCTGGATATACTGAAGGAGAAGATGGTAACTACGTTGATCTTAGTTTTTCCGGACTAGAATAAGGAATTTCATGTACATGTCGATGCATCTTGCATAGTGCTGGGTATAGTGTTGGCACAACCAGGCGCAGGTGAATTTGATCACCCCATAGCTTTTGCAAGCAGAAAATTGTCCAAGGCAGAAAAGAACTATACTACAACAGAAAGAGAAGGGTTAGCTATGGTTTATGTGTTACAGAAGTTCAAGCACTACTTGTTGGGAGCACATTTTAAGATGTTCATTGATCACTCCGTGCTGAAATATTTGGTGAATAAGCCTGTTTTAGGAGGAAAAATCTGTTGATGGTTGTTATTGTTCTAGGAGTACGATTTTGAAGTTGTAGTCAAGCCAGGAAGATTGAATGTTGGGCCCGATCATCTGTCGAGATTGGAGACAGGAGAAGAACCCACCAGTATTGAAGATAACCTACCCGACACACAGTTGTTCACAATTAGGGTCACAGATGATCACTTCGCGGATATTATTCAGTTTTTGGCCACAAGAATGGCACCCACGGAATACACTACACAACAAAAGAAGGAGTTGGTGATAAAAGCAGCGGATTTCACATTGATTACAGGGAACTTGTACAAAATGGGACTGGATGAAATATTACGGAGATACGTCCCAAAATATGAAAGGCAGAGTATTCTAGCAGAAGCTCATGGAGGAGTCACAGGTGGACATTATGCAGGAAAGGTCACTGCGTAGAAAATCTTGAGAGCTAGCTTATGGTGGCCCAAAATACATAAGGATGCAAAGGAATTTTGTTGTGCATGTGATATATGTCAAAGAACAGGAAGGCCATCTAGAAGAGACGAAATGCCATTAAACCCACAGGTAACATTGCAAGCATTTGACAAGTGGGTTATTGACTTTGTTGGAATTATTAACCCACAAGGAAAGAAGACCGATGCAAGATACATAATTGCTACAATTGATTATTTGATGAGATGGGCTGAGGCACATCTAGTGAAAGATCGCAGCGCAAATACCACCGCGAATTTAATTTTTGAATACATTCTGTCTAGATTTGGGTGTCCAAGGATATTGATGAGTGACCAAGGCTCACACTTCTTGAATAAGACCATTGAAACATTAACTGAGGAATTTCAAGTACACCATCAAAAAAGTACCCCATATCACCCTCAAGCGAATCGGATAGTCGAAGCTTTTAATAAAATTATGGAGAACACACTCGCAAAGGTGTGCAACGTGAATAGGAATGACTGGGATCTAAGAATTCCAACGGTGTTGTGGGGATACAGGACAACATGCAAGAAATTGACAGGCCATACACATTTTAGGTTGGTATATGGACAAGAAGCAGTCATGCCTATGGAGTACATTGTTGCCAATTTAAGAATTGAAACCTTCATAGACATGGTAGATTCCGATATAATGGAGGAAAGGATGGCACAATTGCTTGCTTTGGAAGAGGACAGGTTTATAGCAGGTTTTCATCAACAAGTACAAAAAGCAAGGGAGAAAGCCTGACATGACAGGCACATCAAGAAAAATATATTCCAGGAAGGAGATCTTGTACTCTTATATGATAGCAAATTCGCGAAGTTCCCAGGAAAATTTAAGACACATTGGCTAGGACCGTATATCATCAAACATGTCTCTGATGGTGGCATAGTTCAGCTCGTGAAGTTAAATGGTCAGCTCATCCCAGGATGAGTGAATGGTATAAAATTAAACATATACAGGGACGACTTTGTCCCTGGAGCTTCACACTAAAGAATGAAAGGAGAATAGTCTTAGTACCACCTACAGTTGAATGTGGACACTAGACTATAAACTACTCTGCAGAAGGGGACTTTGCCGAAGAATATTAATGCACGATATTCAGAAGTATGTCGAAGTCTGAAAGAACCACACCAAAAGAGGATTATTGCATGATATTCAGAAGTATGTCAAAGTCTGAAAGAACTGCACCAAAGGAGGATTACTGCGTGATATTCAGAAGTATGTCGAAGTATGAAAGAACCGTGCCAAAGGAGGATTATTGCACGATATTCAGAAGTATATCCAAGTTTGGAAGAACCACGATGGAGGGTAGATTACTACGTGATTGTCGAAGATAACCAGAAAAATATGACCATTGGAAGGAAAAGGCTACTGTTAAAAGAAAGTTGTCATTAAAAGGAGCAGGAGAAATGAATTTTTGAAGCACAACTGGCCGAATCTAGCACCATACCTGCATTAAATGAGAAAAATATAAGCCAATCATGAGGTTTGAAATTAAAATTCACTATAAAGGCCATTTCCCATGCCACATTTTACACTTTGCTATCTGGAGATTTCAGTTTGAGAATTTGCAACTAAGTGTGAGAGAAGTGGGCTACTGTATGTACGAGAGAATCTTTGAGGAAATTGCTAGAGCATTTGCAAAGAAAGGGTTAGCATGAGTCATGGAAGCCCAGGGTGGTCAAACCGAAGTAGTAAATGTACCCATGTTCCCAAGGCCCGCGAGGTCATCGCGAAAACAAATAGTTATAGGAGAACAAGCCAACAAAAGACTTGAAAAGAGGTCAGCTGAAGGAGTAGAGCTCATAAGTTCCCCAAGGGAGAAGACAACAAAAGAGTAGTAGATGAAGCTCAGCAGATAAGAAACCCAAGGAGAAGATGAACAAGTTAGTACAATAGGAAGAACCATAGGAAATTCATGACAATGAGGAGGAAGCTGAAATGCCTCAGATAGAGACAAAGGGCGCATAAATCCCCTCTGTACTGCCACCATATTTTCCACCGAGAAAATTGAGTGCCAAGCCAGTTAAAGATTCAAAATATGTAAAGTCTGACACGTTTACACCGTTGCTACCAGAGAAAGTTCCAATTGAAGGCGAATTGTTGGGGAAAATCCCACAGTTGAAAATGGAGGATTGGGACTTTAATGATAGAATCAAATATCTATAGTTCGAACCAAGAAAGTACCTACACTAGGTCTATTATCTAGAGAGCAGAGTTACGAGGTTGGAGCTACACCGATGGGCTGCAGGATCATAGAGATCAGGCTTGTTAAAAATGCTATATGCGCCACACTTCAGTAGAAGAACATCCAACACAACCTGTGTGTGACAGTTGCTAGAATTAGTGCATGATGGATGCCTTTTGCTGGGGATGAGGATCCCAATCGATGAAATGTTGATTAGGAGGATTACCGGGCTACCTCAGCAAGGAAAGGACCCCACTGAAGATTTTGTTGATAAGAACCAAGACAAGGCAATGGAACAAACCATGAAGGAAAAGTTCACGATTATCAATAAGTCACATGGTTATGATATCAAATCCATCATCGATCAAGGGGTGCACTTCGCTACACATATTTTAGCAGGGAAAATAATGAGGAAGTGTAGAGTGAATGAAGTTCCCACAGTCGTGGTTTCTTTGGATGTGTAGTGCAGTAACGGGGCTCTGTTCCACTGGGTCGAGTACTTATGCAGGGAGTTTTTGGAGGATTGTCGGGAAGTGCATAAGGAAGAAAAAACAATTCATTACACGTGGTTGATCTTGATCATTGTGCTGACCACATGGAAGGAGCCAGAGGACTCACAATTTCCTCATGTTGAAACAAATGTATGTGAATCTGCACGGTATGCCTCATTGTGGCATACTAAGGAGCCATTGCGCGCACAGGAGAACACAATTTTCTTTGTGCTATAAAGCATGGATTTGCATATGGTGGTGAACCAGTATTCCAGGTTATCACCTAGTTTGTATGAGCAGTATTGCAACACAACATTATGGGATGATTTTCACAAAGTCTACATCAAGGCACGAAAGGATCCAAAAGAGATATGGCACACTCTACCATATTTGGTCACTGAAGATGACCTGCTCACAGTAATACAACAATGGTCACTCGAATGAATGATCCAAACCATAGACGACACTAAAGCAACAGGAGGCACCATGTAGCATGCGGGTCCAAGTGGGACAGACAAAGGAAAAGAAGCAAAGGAACCATAGCTATAGACAGAGCTAGAGATAGATCCAGAGATAGAAAAAGATATCCATGACCCTAAGTGACATAGATCCAACATAAGAATCACCATTCATCATCAAAAGAGGGTAGCTATAGTAACTACACTAGGGGCAAGGAAGAAATGGAAGGTGAGAAAATATAATGGCATGATACTACTTTTCCTCACTGAAGGGGACATTGACGAGATTGGTGAGAAGGTCCAGGAAGTAACGGTTGAGACTTGGGACAAGGTCGATGATCGCTACAAAATGATTTTAACAAAAGTGCAACAAGGCATCGCAGAGTTAAAGGTACTGACAGAAATAGCTGGACAAACCAGCTCAGATAGGTTAGCTACCATAGCCAAAGCGACGAAGAGAAACAACGTTCGGAGTAAGGATTTTGCAGGTACCAGCTGGAGCATTGCAGTTTGAATCACCAGAGGATAGAGAACGAGCAAAAGCATGGGACAACGTCAACATGAACATTGTCGCGCTGCCGATTCAGGTATTACATGAACTCCATCAAAATATTACAGATGAACTAAAGGAGTGAGAACAATGCACTTTGTTGTTAAGAATTCAGGTGGTGAAGGACAAATATTTGCTTAAGAAGGAGTTAGATCAATTGATTAAGGAAAGGGATGGAGCACGCCAACAATAGCAGTAGTTGGAAAAATTCATTGCAGATACTTTTAGCACAGTTTCGTACGTGAAGGTCCACAAAGAGGAGTCACCAACAGAAAGGTCGCGAAGCTTGCCCCCATGATAAGAGACTCAAAGAATAAGCTCGCAGAGATGAAGTTTGAGTATGAATTCAATATTACTGAGCTGCAAATGAGGCTGTAGCCAATCATGCCATTGGAAGTACATGACCAGAGGGGAAAAGATTTGAAATCTTCATTGAAAGGCATCGATGACACAATGGTAGACTGTGCCAAACTACTAGATGAAACCATGCATGTTTGGAACTCACTGTAGGAGGATCCAAACATTCAGAGGATTGACGAGGAGCTCCAAATGAGTCAGAAGCAAATGGATGAAATCCAGGAAATTGTGAAGACCTTACCAATCTCATATAGCCTCGCAAGGATCACAGAAGGAATGACTCTTCAAAAGAAGATTGAAGACCTTCGGTGAAAGGAGTAGATTTTGACAGAAAGGACTCAATCATAGCAAGATGAGGCCTTCTAGCTGTCGCAAGTAGTCAATAGTAAGTTCACGGAGCTATGACAGAGGGAGAAAGAAGTGTTGCAAAATACTGTTGGACCAACCACAGAGGCATTGTTGGAAGAAGTGTTCCGAAAGGAGAAACAAGTAGCAGAAATACTTTAGCAATATAATGCCACTTACATGAGCATCGCATAAAATATTCGGGGCACAGTAGCTGAGTGACTCGGGATGAGTCACATGTGAGTGTTGGGAGCCTGTTGGGCATGACCCAAATTGTTCTAGTTTTGGTCAAAGACACTACATTTTGAGAAGTGAAGCGCGTGAAGTCCGCGAAGTTTTCTTCACTGTGCAATGTCTAGGGGCTTTGGGTTGAGTCAAAGCCCCTTATTTTGTAACGGGTATCGAGGTTTTAGCCAATTGATTTATTGAATCCATAGTATGTGGACCATGGTTTTGTAGTAATGAAATATATATAAGGAGATGTAATGCTTTGTCAAGGAGAGAAGTCATAGATGAATTGATCATACTTTCTATCTTTAGTATGTGTTTTGGGCTTTTAGGAAAGGCTCCACAACTGAGTGCAAGGAGACATTAGAAGAGTCCGTAGCTGAATGCATAGACCACTTGCAGCTAGGTGCGTAGGTCGAAGGAATTATATGTACTGAAAGATCTATCTCAATAAAGAGGAAGAAGTTTTTGCGGAGTCTTGTGTATCTATGTTCATAATTTTTTTTCATATGTACTAATATGCACGAGTTTTAATTATTTATGTGAAATAATACATGTTATATTGTTCTCTGATATGTTTATGTAATGAGCACAAATATGTGAAGTAAAGCATTAGCGTGAAGTCTTTTATGTATGAGAAGTTGTAGATTGGTATAAAATATAAGAAAACACATGGGTTCCACTGCACAATATCCCTATGGTTGTAGAAACTTGGTTCTACAACCTACCATAATCACTTCAGGTGAGACTACGATATCATTGCAGATCGTTGCCAAAAGGGCCAATGGTTGAGGGTTTTGTTGGTGCGCAATACACTTTGAACCTGGGTCCAAGCCCCTTTAGCCAACAATGTTAACTACCATTGACATCAACATTCATTACCCATATGTTCTAATATGTCAAAAATCATTATGCTATGGTTATCCATTCGCTTATCATGGTTTCCATGGAGTGCACTAGGAAAGACCTTAGTGCTCCTAAATTCGTCAATCTTACCCCATGTTTAACTTAACTCAATTTATCCACATGGAGACAAGTCACACATTTCATTGGTCTATTTTTTTTGCTTCCTTGTACCTTCAATGTGCAGGCATTCTTGGGTTGGCCTGGGAGAGACATCAGTGTTCCTTGATCCGATTAGCTCCACCCATGATCGACTCCAACTACATTTGTTCGCATTGCCATGAGTTGCATTGACCCCATGAATATTTGAAGACCTCAGTACACCCACTGCATTCATATCTTGTATCGATGGGGATGCTCGTTGTGGTTACTGAGCCCTATCACCATTAGTTTGTCTATTTCATTGATCCAACCCCCCACCCCTATGTGATTTGTTATGCAAAATTTATGATTGCGAATAAAGGTGAATTCCCTAGACCTAGTGGATTGGTCTAGAACAACACAAGACAAAAATCATAGAGTTTTCCTTAGAGAAAGTAGAGAATGGGAAAGAGGCCTACCTCGAATCTATAACAAGTTTTCTTTTCATCCTTGCTTGTAAGCTCCAATTGTAGCTCCAAATGTTATAATTAGAAGTTGCACACATGAATAAAACAAGCAAAGGATGTACAACAACAAAGTAGCATAATATAACATCTATATTCAATGAATCAACAAGGAATTAAAATACATGAGTGCAAACATAATACAACAGATATAGGAAAACAAGATACTCTTTGTATTAATAGAAATAGGAGAGAGTTTACAACAATAAATAGTAGCTGATCTTGTAGATGTCTCCCCAAGTTGACTTGTCTTTCCTTGTCACAAAGAACACCTCAATATCAAGCCTAATGCATGAATATGATGAGTCCTTCAAGTCCAAGGCAGTAGCATAATGGCATAATCAATTTGCAAAAGCCAACCCTAATTCTATAGATGGTGGTAAATGTATAGGAGAAGGATGTTAGTTTAGGATTTACCATTATGGGCTTGAGATCCACATATAATGGGAGGATGAGCTCAAGGGATAAGGGGTGAAGTCTCCAAGGTAGCTTCTGGAAGAGGAAGATTCAAAATATTTTATTTTTCCCGAATTTCTAGAATCAACGCACCTGTAGAAAGGAGCAACTAATGTTGACCAACGCTGATACAGAAGGTAGAAACCAGTGCCGAATGTAGGTGGCTAAATGGACAGGGTGTGTTGGGGCAAAAAACATTTATTTTGAGTAATTAATCCCATCAACACAGACTTTTTGGAAAGTTAATGCTTAGGGATTTGTAAAGGGATGATCATGACATGTTCACGAATGTTGATTGATCTGGTTTGAAGGTCTATTAACAAAATGAGACAAAATGGCATATAATATATTTCCCCATAAAGTAAAAAGTATGAAATGACAACTAATGAATGAAGTGCTTTACCTTTTGACAAGTCAAAATCAAGAACAACTAATCGAGACCATCATCTCTTACAATACATTTTCATCATGATATCATTTATGAGGGAGGCATACCCATGCTCAACACATAAGATAACATTACACGTACAATGATAAAGAAGTCTCGTCCACTAATGACAGAGAGTAGAACCATGCTTGGATGAATGTTTGTATGATCATGGCCATTATGCTTTATAATCATGCATTAATCCTGAAATCACAACCGGTTGAAAATTTGAGCAAAAAATGTTAAAAATAACATGAAGAAAGGCTTCCCAACATGCTGAAGAACAGGAATAGTCCGAGCAGGAAGGAGGCAGGGGTGATGCATAGAGCACTCCTTTCAGGTTATCGAAGCGCCAAAAGGAGACAACTTTTGGACCTAGGAAGAAGCAAAAATTAGATAAACAGGCGCACACATATCCAATGATCCTCACTGAAGGGGACAAGGTACGAAATACAACAACGGAACTGTGGCAACAGTTCGAGCAACAGTACATGCAGACATTAGGGAGTGTCCAGAAGGATCTGCGTGAGTTTCAGATTCAGACAGACATAATTCAGGTGAGCATTGGACAAGTGTACAGGGTTCAAGCGAGCGTGAGGGTCATGGAACCAGAATGGAATCTAGACCTCAGAGTCATTTGCTTGCCAGAAGGAACATTGCATGTAGAGTCAGAGGAAGGAAACACCCAGCTTGGAAAGATCAAAGGAGTGGTATGAATTTAGCCTCGTTTCCACTTTAGGACCTCCACGTGCTTCATCAAAGGGTCTCGGATGAGCTTCAGATCAGAGAACAACACGCGTTGTCGATGAGGCTACATCATGGCCATGTCCAAGAATAACACCCTAATAGGACAAGGAATTGAATTGATGACTTAACATCTAGGAGTTCCTTCACAAGGCACCCGATCACCGTCTATCAAAGACCCAGTGGACAACAAATCTTAAATACTATTTCCGCTAACTTTTTATTTTGATTTTAATTTTAACATTAACATGAAATAGTTTGTATTTTGACTCTTTTACTATTTTAATCATTTTCTACCACTAGTTATAATTTTTCATTATTGTTAACCAATGAATGAAGTGTCCACTAAAAACATTAGATATTTCAAAATTTTATACAATGACTATATATATATATATATATATATATATATATATATATATATATATATATATATATATATATAGGGTTATATTGGGTAGTTGGGTGAAATGGTTGTTATCTTCCTCACATAGGTTCAAATCCCTGCTAGTGACATGATGAACATTGTTATAATGACTTCATGTCTATGAATATGTTTTTTTTTTTTTTTGTATATATATATATATATATATATATATAGATATATATATTAAATAGGGTTATATTGGGTAGTTGGGTGAAATGGTTGTTATCTTCCTCACATAGGTTCAAATCCCTGCTAGTGACATGATGAACATTGTTATAATGACTTCATGTCTATGAATATGTTTTTTTTTTTTTGTAAGCTAAGGCGAGATACTGTATTTCTATTACTGGAAAAAAAGAACCATACATACATGGGCAGGTCTCAACCCGCCCTGAAGGGAAACCGGGTTTCTTGACCACCTGAAATTTTTAACAGCCATCCAAAAATAGAATACAACCAGTCTTTCTGTCCATGCTATATATCCATCTAATCTTACTACATTCAAACTAAGTTTCATCTGAGTCATTAGTAACTAGTATATCTAAACAAAACTGAAAGTAAAAAACCTCCTTGCAGCAGCTCCATCTTCTACTGATGCCTTGTCTCCGGATTGGCCTCTTTCTCTGTCTTGACTCCCACACCGCTTGCTTGGAGTAGCTTCATAATCTCGTCCATCTTCCTCTCTTGCATCAGTAAAGTAACTTGGATATTTTTCAGCTCCTTTTTCATGACAGGGATACCTTGAGCCAATTCTACCATTTCCATGGCTACCTGCTCCAGTGCTTTAGCTAATAATCTCTTCATGCCCCAATAGACATGTAAAGATTGTTTATATAATGACATCCTCCCTCTTGTATGTCCTGGGTCAGGCAAATACTGCTCCCAATCTTCCATTTCTGGCTCTGAGAGCTCCTGCATAGCTTCATCTTCCAAATGCTCAATGATTCTTCGAATATTCGGGTTGGTGTTTTGATGATAAGCCTCTTCTGCCTCCTGCAATTTCTTCCTCATATCTCTTTTACCTCTTTTCCTTCCCCTGGCCTCACTCGCAGTTCCTTCTTCAAACTCTGATCTTTCATTCCTACCCACTCTTCCTCCTCGTCCGCTCGAACCCCCTCTGCCTCGCTGGCTGACACATTCCTTCTTCTGCCCTCGCGTTCCATGTCTCCTCCCTCGTCGGCCACCCGTCGGTTGCTCGCCCGCTTCCTTATACTCATCATCTGCTTCCCGGTCCTCTTCCTCATCCTTCTGCTCCTTTCCCCTACCATCTTTACCTGCCTGTACTCGTCGGGGTTCCTCCTCCAAAAGATAATCCCGTATATCAAAATCATTCTCTGAATCATCTGAGATATTCAGCAAAATCTTCTTCATGGTCTCCTCGACTTGGCGCTTACCTTTTAACTCTCGACTGGCCTCCTTACTTCGCGTCCATCGCCCAACATCTCTGTCTTGACCCTCGGCCATTTCTTCTACCCCCGTCTGCTCCAAAATCCTCTCACTTCTCTTCACCTTGCTGTGGTTCACGATTAATTTCCCACTTCGGTTTATTCGACTGCATGCATAGCTTAATGTATTGTTGCTCGGCCACCTTAGTTTCTTGAAGCTTCCTTGCGTCCCGGCCTCGTCATTAATCCGCATTCCATTTGTGTTATCATAATTGGGATCGATCACCATCATTCTGACAGAACTACCTCCCGTCCTCGGTACCCTGTCCCCTTTCCTTCTTGGAATGAGCAATCGGCCCTTGAGTTGATTAATCCAACCCTCCTGAACATTAAATTCATATGCGCGAGCCTGCAGAAACTCTAAACCATCATGATTTATTGTACGATTATCCCTCCTTACCATAATCCGGAGGTGACTATGCATTCCCTGCTTGTGCGTTCGCTTCATTTAAATCCCGGGTTAATATATTGTTTAACTCGATCCACCTCGGATCATCTTTTACCAACCTCCAACTACCGTCAACTCTCCTGTCCGCGCCTCCACTTCCCCAATTAGCCAATAAGTCAGCTGCCCGGTTACCATTTCTCAATACGTGATTAATAATCGTATAGTCGATCCTCCTCAGCAGTCCTTCAAGGTCCTGTATTATCCCTGCTGTCCGCCAACTCTTCGCAACATGATCCCAGCGCTTGCCATCCCTTAGTTTTCTCAACATTTCTATCGTAATCCGGGAGTCTCCGTCAATTTCAAGATTCATATAACCGTTTCTAACCGCTATACGGAGTCCCTGGTATACTGCCCACAATTCCGCCTCGTTATTCGTCATTTCTCCTCCAAATTCAGCATATATCCATCGTGTAATACCGCTGCTATCTCTAAATATGCCTCCCAGACCTGCTTGTCCGGGGTTGCCCTTCGAGGCCCCATCGAAACTTAATTTAATCCTTCGCTCTCCGGGCAAACTAAAATGATTGGGGCTCTGCACTCCGCCTATGGGTCTCTTCTTTGTATTAGGGTAAATCATTGTTATATCCATATTCAGTTTCGAAACAATTTGTTGTTCCTCCGGATTCAACTTCCAATCCTGTTCATCCCAAACTTCAGACAACACCGTTTCTTTGATCGATCTACATATTACCTCCCAAATTCTCGATTCATGACTCCTTTTATCTTGAAAGATTCTTCGATTGCGCTCTTTCCAAGTTTCCCAAATTATAAATCCCACTGCCAGAGTCCATATCCTTCTTACAACTTTGCTTTGAAAATTCCCCTTTCCCCATTGAAGCAAAGTGTTCCTGTGGTTATCTGGATCCCTGTTTGTTTTACCAAATAGTATCCTGATCTCTTCCCACAAACCTCGAGTAAATAGACACTTGTTCAGTAAATGCTCCTGAGTTTCGATTTCCTTACTACAAAGATAGCATCTTGACGGTCCATACATACCTCTCTTCTGAATATTGTCCCATGTCAGGATCCTCCCTCTACACACCAGCCAAACAAAATATGTTACTTTTGGCCACCACTTACCTTCCCAAATCTTTTTCCATTCCACTGGATCCTCCTCTCTTTCCTCCCTCGTTGCCCAGTAATATGCTTCTTTGACTGTAAACAGACCCTTCATCGCTTTGCCCCATCTAAGAATATCCTTCCCGTCTCTAATTTTAATTTTTCTCGATTCTAATTCCTTAGTATACACCTGGCCAACCTCTTGACTTATAGTTTCGTCCAATTCCTCTGGTCGTTTCCAGACTCTCCATATGTCATTCTCTGTTTCGCTCTTCCAATAATCCCGTACATACTGCAATCCTGCTCTTTGCGCTCTTTGTTGGACTATATGAAGAGTTGGGATTCGATTCATATTATCCCGCTGTTGCCACCCTTCCTCCCAAAACCATGCTGATCTTCCATCACGGATTTCCCAGAAGGCAAGATTCCTAACTATCTCCCGATTACTACTAGCTAACTCCCACATTTGTGATCCCCTTGGAATTTCGTCAATTCGTAAACGTCCTTCAGTTGTATCAGGCATTCCATATTTCTGATTCCATATGTTTTTCCATACATCTGTACCCCCCTGTACCCAGCGCCACCATAATTTCGCCCCTAAAACCTTATTGACAATTTCAGGATCTCTTACTCCAAGGCCCCCTTCCTCTTTCCTTTTTATTACATATTTCAGGATGTCTATGAATATGTTGTATTGACTTCACGCTCAATGAACTCTTAAGTGAGTATACTCATGGACTAGCATGATACAAACAACCTCACTCTAATATATTTGTTAATTTGTCAAATGAATTTAGTCCAAGTGATTAGGAGAAAGTTATGACATTATGAATGCATAATGAATTTTTTTGTAATAGTATCCATCTTTATTGTCTAAGTAACCCCTCAATCTGGAAAATATTATATATTTCCTACATAAAATATTATGGTATCTCTTTGGAAAAAATATAATATTTTTGTTAGTTTAATATTTCATTATTTTTCATGCTCTTTAATTTTTTTTTTGTTTAAAGGTTCGACTATTTTCATTAGATCAGAGAAACATTACGAATAGTTTGGCTTTGTGTGAGTGGTTTTCCCGATGTGAAACTAGACTAGTAACACGAATATAATGTCTTGAGATTACATAAGCTTCGCCTAGTTAGTGCATCAGTATTAACAAAAATGATCCTAGAGTAACCTTTAGAATTGCAAGTGCTAAGGCCGTTGTTTTTTGGGTACATATTACAAAAATTCGAGGGTTGCAAATCGTCTAAATTTAAACAAAAGGGAGTGAATTACATTACTGACTTAGAGTAAACATGGCTCCGGCTAGTCTTTGAGGAGACAGGTTACCTTGCCTTGAAGACCCACTGACCAGAGAGATTTTCTTTAACTCGTGTCTTTCACAATCCTCATTTGCTACAAACCATGACTGCCTAACCAATGCTACGACCCTTCCGACTTCAACTAGAGACCATAAACATTGTTGATCCACACCAACCACCTTGAGCCAAATATTCCACGATCACAAACCACTCTGATCAATCTTTGGCCAACAAATCATTGCGTCCACCATTAGCTAAGCAACCTTCTTTGAGCAGTCCCAACCACCCATCCATGACTCCTTGCTTCCATGACTAGTCTTTTGTGCACTTCCCTTACCTCTAGACCAAAGCTCCTTGCCAAGGATCAGAGCAAGAAACCGTTCCTTCAAGCAGAAGATAGTCATTGTGCAACATGTGTGTCTCTAGTTGAAATTAACAGATAATGTCATGCCCACGAGAGTCCATCCTGGAGATGCAACCTCATATTCACTAGTGAACTGAGATTGCGAGGGAGAGTTGAGGTGTGAGCCAGAATACCATTATCAAGCATGTTGGTTGAAAGAAGCTTCAAAACCTCCATGATATGGGGCTCGACTGTAGAGGATGCCTGTAAAGTGGCATCGCCGCCCCAAAGCTCCATGTCTGCAAAACCCATTGGACTACCAATGCAGGGCTGAACTAAGAGAAGATATTTACTGAAACTAACAAAGACATGGTGACAAGCCCCTGTCATCCCCAAATTATTTTCCAAGGTGACAAAGATCGTTTGAGGAATGAATTCTTCTAAAAGACATTGATGTTGATGTAGAGTGATGCTCTTATTCATATGTGCGAACGACCTTTGCATATTATAATTCCTATCCATGATGAGAAGAGATATAGGGTGTACATCCACTTGCAGGCAGAGAAATCACATTTCACCTAAACCTGAATTGTCGCATCCTGTCAAAATTAAAAGGGTAGCTGGGGAGCCAGATGGCAATCCCTCTACCTTTCTACCATCATTACTATGAGTCACAGAGAATAATCACCCGTTGTGGGGAATTTCATGCTCTTTAATTTACTTTTACATAAATTAATAATTTTTTAATTTCTAATTTACAAAAATTTATAGTAATATATTATATATATTTTTAAATTCAAAATAAATAATTATTTAAAAAAATATAAAATAATAAAACTAAAAACTAAAAATAATTATCATTAAAAATGCAAATAAAATAAGATATACTATAAAAACAAAATTATTAATAAAAATTTAATGTATAATTTATATAATATATAATTCAAATTTAAAAATATATTATTTTACATATATAATTACACTATATAAGATATAGTTATACAAATTTTTATTTTTATTTTTTTGACTAGTGGAATGTGACATTGGTTTGGTGTCATACTCATGTGACATGGGGTCAATTCCAATCATTATCTCTCTTACTCATATGATATGGGGTCAATTATGATTGTTATCGTCTCGTACTCATGTGACATGTGGTCGACTAAGTCTGCGACCACTATAACCTCTAGGTGAACCATACTGCCCCACGCATGTAGCTATGGATAAACTCGAAAGTTTTGAACCTAAAATCTCACATACATAAACTTCGATTATCATGATGATAATCAATTGAACTACCTCCAAAAGTGGTACAAATTTGTATTATTATCTTAGTTAATACATTTAATTTATTAATAAAATTCAGATTTACCATTATTTAAAATTTATTTATCTTAAATTTATAATTTTAAAAATATCTAAAAATATATTAAAAATATTTTAATTTTTATATATATTTAAAAATACATATTTTATATATATCTTAAAATATAATAAAAATGATATTATGCTAATTAATAAATTTCAAATTGAACATTATTTAAAATTTATTTATTTCATATTTATAATTTTAAAATTATTTTAAAATATATTAAAAATGGAATCCCTGAAATCCAATAAAATTATAAATTAATTATAAAGGAATTTTCTTTTTAAACCACTTTATCTGAATTTTTTGCGAAACAACTTCTTACATACACATTAAACATACTTCTCACTTTGTATTATTTGAACATCCCAGCGTTAACCATATGTATAGCTTTATATATAATATAGTAGAAGAGATTGGTTATATTAAACATATTTATATAATAATTGGTTTGCAACTAAAGAAGATTTTGCTTCGTATAGTCTTATATATGGTATTCTGAAAATTCCGATGAAGCATTAAACATATGTAAAATAAAAAAATGATTCATATTGATTCGCAATATATTAAATATAGGCATAAAGTTGGTTATATATATTAATTAAACATAGGCATAAAGTTGGTTATATATAGGATCAAGCCTAATTATAAAGTCTAATAGTGTTACTTATCTTAATTTAGTGAAGCACGTTATCACTTGGATAGGAAGAAGAAATTAACAAATAGTAAATGCGAAATAATGACTTGATATCTTGATGCAATAATAGTAAATATCTTGATGCATGAGAATGACAATAATTGTAGAGTTTATGCAGGGGGATCATGACTCAAGAGTGCAAAATCGTGGAACCGAAACCCAAATGATTAAATCACTTACCATATATATTAGATATGTTTATTTTCACAGTAGCCCTTGTTTGGTTTTGGTTAGATATGAGATACATTTTTCAACATAAGTATGGAGATATTTGGAATAATGGAGAAATAAAGAATTTTCTAGATTATTTTATTATTAGAGATTTGTTGTGATTAGTTAGATTGGATCTTATTCTTAAGGAATTTTTTCAAATTTTCAATAAATTTCCAATCTTATTTATGTACAAATGATTTGGTGAATGACAAAAGTGACTTGTGTAGACACTCTTCAGGTTGAGTTAGGCTCACCTAACAGATGCTCATTTCCTCTTTATTTTGTCTCTTCTAATTTTAGTTGGTATCAGAGCAAGGTTCATGCTGGGTTTGGGTTTGTGATAGAGTGGTGAGGCTAAAAAAAATGGTTGTTGTGGAGGAGAAGACTATGGATATGTGAAGCCTCCGTTGTGATATGCCGCTAAGAAAGTGTTGTCAACCCACTGAAGTTGTGAGTTATATTGAAGCTGTCGTTTTTGAAACTTTACATTGATTTATTGATTTCAATTGAGATACCTTGTTTCAAGATTGTTGCATAAAGAACTATCGAAGCCGTGTATGGAGTTGATTGTCGTGTTGAAGCTATGTGTGGATGCCATTAGTAGAGCTAAGAAGTCACTGTAAAAATGTGTAAAATTGCTGCTTAACCGTGCCTACAATGAAGGAGATGACAGTATATGTCATAAATTCCCTATTGCGGCTACTGATGCAATGTCCCGACATAAACCATACTTAGCAAACTGATGCCAGGGTAACATCGCCTGCACATACCCACAATATGCACTTTACACACTAATGCATCTACACAATCCCAGGTCATTTAACTCTACAATAAAGTCAAATCTTCAGACCTTAAATGGTCACGGCCCATTCATCAGTTCCTGTGTAATGGAACCTAATCACCCCGCCTAAATCCTCTTATTGGGATTATAATAAACCCTTCAGAACCACAACCCACATATATATATAACCTTACTCTTTTCATATGCTTTGGTTACATACATATTAACCCAAAACACTATCAATGCTTCTCCACTTTATTTCCCATTACAAATGGAAATCCATTTACAAAGGGAAATACTCCCAAAACACATTTTCCTCTTTATTATGGCTTTAGCACCAAACCCGAGGTTAAAACCTCTATTGCAATCGCTATCGCTTATCAACAGTTCATATACCTATCAACCATCACCCCTCTCCGACTCCGATCTCCGACTATCAGTTGGTTAACATATGCTTTAGCGCTAAAAAGCCCGTGCCACATAAACTATCAGCATGATAATATACAAGAATCCAAAGGAAATTCCCCTCCTAACAACATTCGCGGACTTTAAAAATATATATAGACCACGACTATGATTATCGTCGGGTCCGGTTTTCCCTTTACACTACTCCTCCGATCTTTGAACCTTCCGACACCGATCGCCGATAAATATTGACGCTGATCATCGATATATCGCTATCGGCGATATCACAATTTCGCTAATTGTTGTCCCTTGTCACCTCTAATCGCCGATATGCGATTTAATCATGATCGTTGATCTGGCCACGATCCAACGGTCCACGATTAATCATGCCTGTTCATTGCACTTCTCCAAGCCTCAATTGCGACTCAATCTCAACCGTTGATTTACCAGATCTAACAGTTGCTGAGTGTTATTACTTAATTCCTCTTCCACCTATTTACTTTGATCTTACACCATTTTCTTCAGTTCTTATGGATTCTGCGGTTTGTTAAAGGTTTCGCTTTACGCCTTTGCTATTCCGTTGCGCCTCCTTGTGGCTTAATCTCTTGTGCCCCTTAAGGCTTTGCCTTAATGCTTCAATGGTTTCAGAGGATTCTCCACGATCCTTTGTCTCGTTCTCCTATGCATTCCATTTGATATTGTCTTGGCCCAATTTCACTGCGTTGTTCTACTCATTCACAACTCGCTCTTCCCTTTGAGATTAAACTCCTCACACTCCTTTGATCTTTGTCCTTCTTGCAGAGCTCTAATGGATTCAATGATCCATTTCGATTCTTCTGAATCATGCTCTCCCCCTACATCCTTCAAAATTCTGTCTGTATCAGTACAGAGCCTACGAATTCACTGTAAATCACACATGAAATACTTCTTAAGTATATTGACACAGATAGGAACCAATATTGCATATATTAATATAAAAGCACATATTACATCTGAGACCCTTGGTGTCACACATACACACAGGCCTGACTCTACTATTAGTGACCTGCTTTCTGTTGCCCATAGGCTTACATATATTTATATGGAAACATTTGGATTGGATCGATCACATCCTTTCTTTAAATCACTCACTAAAGCCCTAAAGCTCTCTACATGCATGCATATGTGGTAGACTTTTATCCACTCCATCTTTTCTTTGTTTTAAAACAGAAAAGCCCCCTATTTTGCTCAATGGTCCATATTTATTCTCCCTTTTATGCCTAAAAGCTCTCCCTTGCTCCTAGGATCATGGAACTACTCATGTTATCATTTATTTGTTTTGAGAGCATCTAATTAAATCACACTTAAGGCCTAAATGTTGCACTAACTTAATACTTAGGAAAACTATTTCCTAAAATGCATGACCCCCTATGTCTACGATTTACAATGATTTTCCTTGGGTTGAATGCTCCCGCATCAGCTACTAAGGAAATTGTGCGCATAAGCACACCCTGACACAACGTTATTACACAAGAGCTGTGAATCATTGTGGATTCGTCGATCTATGTGTGGAGCCGACAGAAAGGGCATAAAACTCAAGTAGCGCATTGAAGCCCCAGTTGATGATTTTTGGCAATCAGTTGGCATGTATTTGGAAATCGAGAATGGATATTTATGTTGCACATGTACATCGTAAAAACATTCCTTCATATGTGTTCCCGGAAGGAGTTCGAAGAGTGCATTCTGGAAGAGCCAACTGGTGGTGATCACTTGACTTTGTTGCAACGAAGGAGTGTTTAGAGGCCATTGAATTTGGTTTGGTGGCAAATTCAGTGATGGGTCAACAAAGGATATTGAAACTGTCCCAAAGAAAACAGAAACATGAGGAGAAAGCATCAAGAGACAGATGAAATATATTTTTTAGTTGAATTTGGTGAAGAATTCCATGTTGACGTTGATTGACTTGTAGTTGATCAAGTCAAGGATCATAATGCATATCTGGATCAACGCAATGAAGAATTTGATGAAATAGATGAAATCTTAAAAATGTTAATGTTGGATCTACCCTCTTTCTCATGTATAAATTATGAAATATGGGTAACTGAAATGAAAAGAATACTATGGAAGGTAGATTTATTGAGTTATGTTAAAGGGGATTTTGTTAATTTGAACCATGATATGAGTAGAGATGCATCATCATTACATCTTATAGCATCTGTGTTAGATGAAAATATCTTAATCACTATACTACATGAATATGGTGAGATTCATAAGGAAAAACTATTGTGGGATATTTTAGAATTGAAGTACAGTTTAAATGAGGCTGAAAATGATGAAAGTACCGTTCTTGAAAATGATGAAAGTATCGTTCTTGAAAATGATGATTGTTCTTTTAGTCTCATAATTGATTGTGAAACTGGAGATGGCAGCATTGAGGTTGTAATGATGGATGATGAATGTGTGCCTATAGGTGGCATTGAAACATGTGATGATGAATAAGCAACCATTGATGTAGAATTTGAATTTGCTTATGAAGAAAGTTCTCTATTGCAGAGATGCATGAAGTCAAATTTGAGGAGAATTATGTATCTCATGAAGAGTGGTTCAATCTGATGTATGAAAAGCATTTTATTGATGAATTGTTGTTTGGTGATAAGAAATGCCTACCTCCATACACAAATCAAATTCAAGATAACATGTTTGCAACAACAAAATTGATTAAAGAGGTTGAAGACATGAAACAACCAACTATGTCAGCAGAGAAAGATGAAGAAAGGAAAATTCTCTTAGCAAAGCAGGATGAAAAGAATCAATATGGTTCATTTTATGATCTTTTATCTAACATTTCTTTTAAGTGTGCATATATTGACAACCAAGAAGAAGCAATAAAACTTGAAGAAATTGCAAACACTAAGGACAAGTATAAGTCCCAAGAACCTGTAACAATGTTGAATACAAATAATGTTAGCCCACAATCAAGATCAAGAAAGTGGAGATTAAGAGTTCAAGTGTTCCACCTTTGGTGCAGAAAAATTTAAAAAAATGGAGAAGCTCCACCACTATCTTATAGAAAGAAAGGTGAAGATGAAACTTTACCAAAGAAATGAACAAACATGGACCCTTCAACAAGAAGGAAAAAATGAAAGCTCAATTATTAAGGGTTTTTTTTTTTTATATGTATTGTTGTAAGCCTAGCTAAGACTGAGACCAACAGGCATGTTATTCATGTTATGCTTTGATCCATTTCTCCATTAAGGGGGGAACTTGGAATAATGGAGAAATATAGAATTCTCTAGATTATTCTATTATTAGAGATTTGTTGTGATATGTTGTGGTCAGTTAGATTGGATCCTATTCTTAAGGAATTTGTTCAATTCCTCAATAGATTTTGAATCTTATTTATGTACGAACGATTTGGTGAATGACAGAAGTGGCTTGCGCAGGCACTCTTCAAGTTGAGCTAGGCTTACCTAAGAGATTCTCATTTCCTCCATATTCCATCTCTCCTAAATTTTAGTCATGGGGATCATGAATCGAGAGTGCAAAATCGTGGAACCGAAGCCCAAATGATTACATCACTTACAATATATATTCGATATGTTTATTTTCACATTAACCTTCATTTGGTTTTGGTTAGAAATGAGATACATTTCTTAATAGGCCAAACATAAGTATGAATTATAATACATATTTATATAATGAAAGAGATAACAATTGCAGATTCAACAAAAAAGATAACAAACTCATACATCTCTTGGAAATTAGTGTTTTTTAATAAACGTAAAGTTGGCATAGACTTGGTTAACTTCTATCATTTGAAATGGTGGGTATGTTAGAGTATGACAACAAATTTGTTAAAAGAAATTATAAAAATGGGATTTAATTAAGTAAATAATTTGTTACGATTATTCTAATGATGTTGGTTTTCAAAAACAAATGATAGTTACCAAAGCTATTTTAAGGTGCCTATTTCATTTATGAAGATTGAAAGATTGAAAAGGAATGTAAGCTTGATAGTAATTTTCTCCTACATATAGTAATATCTCACCTTACCAGTGGGAGTTTCCTTGCTAAATCGTCAAGGTTTTACCATGTAGAATCATGTGTGTTCTATCTAATTTTGTCATTATTTCTTTGTCTTAAATGTATTTACAAACCCTGAATACCAACAAGTTGTATTATAACGTAGAGTTAATGTCTAACTTCGATAACCCAAGTCATTTCATCTCTTGAGTTGTGAAATTGGAACACCTAAAGGATCAGTGCAGAGGAGGGAAGTAGAGTCAAGAAGTCGTGTTTCATTGAATAGTAGAGGAAGCCCTAGCCATCTTTGTTGAGATCCACTAGAGGAAAAAAGTAGAGTCCAACCATGAGTTTAGCCGCCCCAGTTGCCAACATATTTAGTTGACCATCTATTTTATGGATCCATCATTGTAGAGAAAGATAATAGAGGTTGAAGGTCGGGTGGGGTTGCTTCAAGCCATGTAGCAAGGAAATCCATCGAATTGTGAAGCAATCTGTAAACCCATCCACATAAAGAAGATAAAGCACGAGCTTGGTGGCAAAAAAAAATCATTAAATCTTTTATAAGGAGCTCAGATGTGAGATGAAAAGGTTGGGGCAGTCTACGACTAATAGGAAGGGTGCTAAGAAAAGTACCAATATGAAACCCTAGCAGACACCATGGTTAAGTAAATCAGGTACAATTTTTTTTTAAATTCATGAAAATATAAATATTTTAAACTTTAGTTTTTTTAAGTTACACACACACAATTAAACTTTCGAGAGACTAAATCAAGAAACAAGGTTTTTGGGGTTCTCAAGAAATAGAGTTTCTAAGGTTGGGTTTACAATAATAATAATAATTGGGGTCTTTTGAAATGGGTATTTCTAAACTAAAAATCGAGGTCATTGAATGAATCTTTTTGAAATGATTTATTTATCTGAATTGACATATTAAAAAAAAATCAATTTGGGTGGAGAGTCTATGTATGGAAGATAATGGAAAAAGTGACGAATACTAAATTCGAAATTGAAAAATTTAATGGCAAAAACAACTTTGAATTGTGGAAACTTAAAATGAGGGATTTATTAGTACAACAAGCATTGTAGAAGGAATTAGGGGGTGGAAGGAACATAGAACAAACTTACAACAATGACCAATGAAGAGTAGGAGGACTTGCATGCCAAAACCCTTAGTGCAATTCAATTATGTCTAGTTTATGTTGTCTTATTTAACATCATTAGAGAAGGAATATCAACAAGATTATAGAGCAAGTTACAATGCTTTTATATGACAAAGTCCTTGAAAAATTAGATTTACTTTAAGAGATAGCTATATAGTCTGAAAATGAAAGAAGAAATGGATGACCTTGGAGAGAAACATGCTTGGGACATGGTAGAACTTCATAAAGATAGAAAGGTTGTTGGATGTAAATGGGCTTACAAATTGAAGAAACAATGTAATGTTGAAAGGTATAAAGCTAGATTGGTCACAAAAGGATACTCTCAAATGGAAGATATAAAGTTTTGTGAAATTTTTTTGCCAATTGGTAAGCTTGTATACATGTGAATTGTGTTGGAACTTGATGCATTACTTAATATGGAGTTAGATCAATTAGATGTTAAAACAACTTTCTTCCTTGGGGATTTGGACGAGGAGATTTTTATAGAATAGCCAAAAAGTTTTATGTAACATTGAAAAAGAAGATACATTTGCAAGCTCAATAAATCATTGTATGGCTTGAAGTAGTCAACTAGGCAATGGTACAAGAAATTTGATTCCTTCATGTCGAGCCAAAACTACAATAGAAGTGAGTATGACCATTGTCTCTCCTTCAAAAGTTTGAATGTCACATTCTTAGTGTTATATGTTGATGGAGTGCTTGTCGCAAGCAAAAGCATGGACGAGTTCAACAGGTTGAAGCCTCAAACGGATGGGACCTTTGATATGTATATGCTATGAGCAACAAAACAAATATTGTGCATTAAAATACACAAAGATAGAGAAAATGGTAAGCTGAGGTTTTCAGAATAAAAGTATGTTGAAAAAGTACTTGTGAAATTCAAGATGAGTAATGTGAAACCAATCAATATCCCTTTGGCTTCCCATTTCAAAATTTCTTCAGGTTTATGTCCTAGTAGTAAGGAAGAAAATGATTATTTGTCTCATGTACCTTATGCTAATGTAGTAGGAAGTCTGATGTGTGTGATGTTATGCATAAGACTAGGTATTTCACATGCAATGGGTGTTGTTAGTAGGTACATGACAAATACTGGTAAATAACATTAGAATATAGTGAAATGGGTGCTTTGGTATCTTAGAGGCACCAATGATTATTGTATCACCATTAATGGTTGTAATGACTATGTCTGCAGCTATATTGATTCTGATTTTGTGGACGATTTGAGCAAAATGAGATCTACTTCAGGTTATGTCTGTACTCTTGCAGGGGAAGCTATTAGTTGGATGTCAAAACTACATGATAGTGTTGTTTTATCCACCACAAAGGACGAGTATATTGTTGTCTCACATGCTTGCAAAGAGGAAATTTGATTTAAGGGTCATCTAGGTGAATTTGGAAGAATTCATAATAGGGTAATTGTGTTTTGTGATAGTCAAAGTGTTATATATTTGACTACAAATCCAACATATCATTATAAGACTAAGCATATTGATATAAAATACAATTTTGTAAGATATGTTATTGATAAAGGTGGAGTAAATCTTACAAAAGATCCACACTCAAGAAAATTGTGCACATGTTTACAAAACTAATGTTGTTAGAGAAGTTGCAATGTTGTTTGGCTTCTCTTGACTTATAAAAAAAGTGATAAAAATATTTTATAGTCAAAATATTAAAAAATTATTGTGAAAGTAAAAATTGTTAAAATATAACAATAATTTAACTAAAAAATTTATAATAATAAAATTTACTTTAATATTAAACATGTGTTCAACACTTTTATTTTTAATTAGATTAACAATAGGACACCCACCACCTTTAAAAATGGAGACTAATACTCTTCAATTTTCTCAAAACCATTCAAAAACAAAACAAAAAGAATTTATTACCCACAATTAAAAACCTTTAAACCATACATATATGCTTGAAATCATTATCACTAAACGCCAAAGAACCAAAGAATATTAGACAAACCACCATTGTGTTCTTTGGGGAGATTTTTGACTTATTTATCTCCCTGGTACCAAAGTAAATAAATAAATACAAAATCCAAAGCTTCATATAACAACATACGCACCGGATAAGCACAGCCCATGGTATATTCAAACGTTCCCGTGGAATGTTCAAATCTTAGGGTTCCAACGTCAGCAAAGCCTCTAAGTCTGACGTGGACAGTCGGTCGAGGGTATACTTTTTCCTCTGCATCCGCGTTGTCAGAATCATGTTTCAGAACATCGTAGCCACGTGTCAACAAAGGAACCCGCGTTGAAAGTGAGATATTCAATTTTTCCTGTGTGCGATTGTGGGGAGGTGGATATTTGCATTTAGTACATCCCGCCATCTTTAGTCAGCGCCTACGAGCTTTTTATGCCCCTTGCTGGCCTAAAAATGGGGATCTGGGTTATTGCCACCACCGCCAAAATTGGCAGTAGTAGGAGGGTAACACTATTTGTTCCCTAAATTGGGGAATGGTCATAAATTAGCGTCTAATGAATCATGGTCCGTGGTCAGTAGATTCAATGTAAGTCCAATGCTGGAGCTAATCAGTGATATATTGGGTATTTAATGCCCTCAGAGCAGCACGCCACTTAGTCCGATAACACGGGAGCGGGCAAATATTATTTAATGCCGAATTTGCCCGCTTCCGTGTTATCGCGTTAAGTCGAGTGCTGCTCTGAGGGCATTAAATACCCAATATATGGCTGGTTAGTTCTTTCCTAAGTCCAAGGGGCTGGTTCCAATATGTCATTTATTAGGAATTTTCCTTTAAGTAATGTTTATTAAAGGAGTTGAAAAAAGTTTATAATATTTTGAGGGAATGGTATCATTTTTTTAAATATAATTTTAAATTTTATGATATAATTATATTATTATTTATGAATATGTTAGTTATTTAAATTTAGGAAGTATATGTTAGTTAGTTTAAATGTGATTTAGTTTTTATTAGGTATAAGGTTTAAATTAGATAGAGAGGAGTTGAGAATAAAAGTTATTTTTGGAGGAAATAAATTATTCCAAAGAGTATCTAAACTCAAAACAATCTCGATCATAACATATCTTAACATTTCATTAGTAAGTTCATAATTCTTCTATCTAACTCTTACTTGCATTTAACTTATTTAAAAAAAAAAAATTATTTAAAATAATTTGTCGATTATCCATAATAAAATAAAAGAAAAAAATTAAATTATTATTTTTATTATATATATTTAGTTTTATTAATTTTTTATATATATATATTTTTAAAAAATCATAAACATAAACAATATTAAATCATACACCGTAACCAAAAAAGGTTTTTAACCTTTATTAGTATCCTGAAATTGGTCATTGCTAGATCTACCATAGGAGGAGAGTCTTCTGGTACCAAGGCACTGTGATTGGATTTCATACATGACATTTCAGATACTCATACCTAATTATAAACTTATGAGAGGTATATGAATATTATATTAATGATGAAGATTACAATTGATATTTTGTTTCAGCATTTTTAGTTTTAAAAATATTAAAATAGAGTTTTTTTTTTTTTACTTTAAATTTAATAAATTATAAAATAATTATAAAGATTTATAAAGATTTTGAAACTAGTTTATAAATAAATATTAGTTTTTATAATATGATGGATTTAATTTTTTATCGGGGATAGATTTGAAATTAATATAAATATTATATTCATAATTATAAATATTGAGAATATTATATTTTTAAGGTGTAGATTGTTTAGCAATAAAGTCTATTATTAATGTATTTTTGGTGATGTCATTTGTTCAAATTTTCTTTATCCTTATGCATGATATAGGGGTAACATGGTTATGTATGGAGGTTATAGTGGTAGTAGAAGAAAATGATCCCATGTTATGTGAGTGCAAGTTATAGTGTTAATAGGTAGAATTGATCCCATGTCATGTGAGTGCAAGTTATAGTGGTAGTAGATAGAATAGATCCCATGTCATGTGAGTGCAAGTCCGCCTTAGTTATGATTTTTTCCATATAGAAAAAAAGATAAGGAAAAAAACATAAGAGAGAAGAAGATCGATAATACTATAAATATTTTGAAAGTAATATTTAATATGAATAAATCAAACATTAATTTTCATAATTTTGATAAGTTCAACCAGCTATACAAATGGATACTATTATAAATATTTTTAAACTAAAATTTAATAAAATGTAAACAAAAACTTTTGATGTATTTTAAAGAAAAGGTGGACAAAATCCATTCTCAAGGTATTTTTAAGGATTCAAATATTATACCTAGCTGTAGGGTTATAGGCAACTATTCTAGATTGAAAAATCATACACATAGAATGCAGGTGAATATTCAATTAAAAAAACATGTAATTACTATTAAAACTAGTAATTTTGTTGCTAATATCATTAATTTAATTATATATATATAAAAACTATACCATTTTAAACTAAATTGATAAATATAATTTCTAGAAAATATCCAAAAAAAAATCAATAAACAAAATTTCGCTCCTAAATAATTACGTGTTAATCATCTTTCCATTAATTTTTTCCCAATCCTGTCTTTTTTTAATAACAAACTATATTCCCATCTAATTCATAATTTTTTTAATCATCAAAATCCACTTTTATTAATTTTAACCTTTTCTAAACTATCCATATTACAAGAATAAAAAAAATTTAAACTATCCATATTACAATAATTAAAAACTAAATAAAATAGTACAAAACTTTATTTTTTAATCCTTGTTTTAACCTATTCTAAATATTTAAAAATAAATATTTTTTTCTAACATTTCATAAATACAAACATTATTTTTTAATGAAAATTCACTGAATTTTAATTTTAATTTTATTAAAACGAAAACCATTAATTTGAAAACGCATCCCGAAAATTTCCATAATATTTTTTTATGGCATCCATAGTTTCGTTTTTCTCTTAAAGAATCCATAGTTTCGTTAATAAGAAAGAAAAGTGGTCATTGCTTTAATTAATTTTTGCAACTTACTGAATCATGTGATATAGTACATGACAAGCCATATATATTTCATGACAAGTCACACAAATATAATAATAATAAAAAACTAATGTCCAAGAGTATCATTCTTATTATGTTAAATATAGCAAATATATATTTTTTTATATTTACAATAATTAAATGAATGTGTTTAATAAACAATTTCAGATTTGTGATAATTAGTCAGCATATTATCAAAATGGTTTATTATTTAAAAATAATGTTTTTATTATTATAATGATAATAATATGATATGCAAAATATTTATTTCATATATATATATATATATATTGGGTAAATATTCACGAGGAATTTGAATTGATAATTTTTTAGCATGGAGTATCTTAAAAATGTACAAATTTACCATTAATCTAAAGCCTACTGAGCTTTTTAAAATTTGAAAATAAATATTTTTTAACTATATTAATCTAGCAAAAGAGATAGAGTTGAGTTGCTCTACAAGATCGACGAGGTGAGTGGTCTTAAAAATATGACCTTGCCGCAAACGCCCTCCTGTGCCACGAGAACTCGAATTGGTTTCACAATCTAGAAGTTTGCACAATTGGGGATTGGTTTAGAGTTGATTCGATAGGTGGCATGCCTCATGATAGGTAGGATGGGATATCAAACGCTTTAGGTGGCTCTGGGCCTCGCTCACCACCCACTTCACTGAAGATCGAAGCCTTCAACCTTTTGATTTCAAATGGATCCAAATATCAAAAACCCAATCCTTCTCGCTTCCTTAAGAAATTCGATGGGATCCCGAAAGTGGAAGTATTTGCTCCTTAGGCTAGATTAAGGGCTTTACAACTAGCAAAGAAAGGCTTAGTTGGCTAATTCACGGGTCTCTAGCCATCTCCGCGGCTCGACAGTGGATAGAGAGAAATTTATAAAAGGTGAGATCTCTTCTTCTTATAATGGAAAAGGATATTTTACATTTTTCTTTGAAAATAAAACATATCAGGACCTAATCTTCTAAAGTGGGCTTTATTTTATGGGGGCTCAAGGCCTATACCTAGATCAATGGAGCCCAAAATTCAATCTAGAGTGATGCCCCTTTGGCTATCCCTGTTTGGGTTAAGCTTCCTTTCCTCCCTCTGCACTACTGGAATGATGCCACTCTCACAAGTATTGGAAATGCTCTAGGTAAATACATTGATATAGAAGAACCCCATGAAGGTTTATTATCATGTGCATGAATCTGTGTAGAGGTAGATCTAGATAAAGGCCTTCCAACAATAATCAACCTAAATATGGATAGTTGGTATGTTGGTGCAAAAATAACAATAGGGTCAAGACCCTGGGTTCGAGCTCAGGGGCCAACAAGGCTCTGTTGTTGTCTAGCATAATGCCAACATTTTCACCTTACCTGGGAAGGGTAAGGAGTCTTGCCCGAGGCGTGTCGCAACTTTAGTTAGATGAGGGTTGGAATCCAATATCAAGGAAGACAATATCAAAGCATAAAGAGCAAGGAACATTGAATCATTCTTCGAAGAAGTCAGATCACAACAGCCTATACATGTTGTAATAGAAAGACTACCTAAACATGTGCATACATGAAAAATTTAAAGAACCATGACAACACACAGTTAACATGCTATGATACTAATAATAGTCTTCCTCGTTAATATAAAAGGTAAGTACATTACATCAAGTTCAAGGCCTATTCCTCAACATCCAGAACTCTAACAAGGCATAATACAAGCTTATGGAAGGACACACACAGAGCTATTCTCATAGATCAACAACACAAGAAGAACAATATCACTAGTAACCACAGCGACACAACAACCCAACCCATTCTCAATTCTTCTTCCCTCTCTCTGCATGCCAACATGAAATACCAGTTCCTTCTCCCTTGCTCGGATGTTTTCATTCCTCAGCTGCCCATACCCTTTTCCTACTCGGCTATATCTGCTCCTTCTCACCACCCCTCCGCAACTACAAGTCTTTCGTTGTTTCCTTCCCTTTCCTAGCTATTATTTTTGCAACTTCCCAATGACTATTTCCACCACTTGTCGCCATCCTCTTTCTCCCTAAAACATCCTAATTGCTCCAAAAACGAAGGCCCCAATAGGCCCTGACCACAGTTCATTGACTCGTCCCCGAGTCAATCTTTCTTCGACATCGTCGATGTTTTTGATGCTTCTGCTATTGCTAGTGCTAATGCTTATGATGGCGCTTCCTCTTTGCTAGTCTATTTAAATGAAGGCTCTAATTCAGGGACAACCGCAATGGCACATGGTGTAATTGATTGTAGTTATTGAGTGTTGTCTTCCAGGTATCTATGATCGTAGTTTCCTCGGCAAGGAATTCAGATGTTGTGTTGGACATCGCTTGGGTTGGTCGTGTCATCAACAAGGAAGTCCGCTATGTTTCCATGTCCTCACTTAACTGTTGCAATGTCTCTAAGTGTATTTGAACCGGGAGCTGGAGATCTCGGAGTATCTTCTTTATCCCGACCGACTCAAATTCGATATGTTGGATGTGGGCCTCCAGAGCATCTATCTCTTCCCTGAGTCCCTTCCTTTGATCTTTGTCTTTCATGTTTCTGATATCGACGAGGAGTTGATTGACTTGGTCTCAGAGTGGGTAGACTAGCTCGTTCTTCTTCGCCAGGCTTCTTGATCAGTTGTGAACTTGTTGCAGGAGGGTGTAGGTGTCATTGGTGGCATTGACAATGGAGTCCTTGAGGTAGCTGCAATGGTTATTTGTTGTTCAGTCTCATTGGCATATGTCGTGGTAGGGTTTGAAAATTCACTCCTTGTAGCAGGGAGGGTTTCCTTGAGATCTCAATTGGTAGAGATCGAGTCATGGCATGCGGTCTGGATATGGTCGCAACATTCGACCAGTGTGCAAGCTGAGAAATCTTTCGGGGCATTAGTTACAACATTAGAAATGGACAACCACGGTACCTGGAATTTTGAGGTGATCTTCTCCAGTTGTTCTAGGAGATGTTTCTTACCTTTTTGGATCTGATCATGTTCTGTTGTGAGTGCTATGATTTTCTATTGTTGTCGCTCATGGTCAGAATTTAGATCATTATGCAGCGTTGCGGCCGTTTGTGCGGCTTGTTGAATAAAAATAAACAATTGGGTTGAAAACCAACCCTGAAGATCATCTTGGTGCATAGTTGATGAATTTGGGAACCGACTTTGTAAGGGTTGCCCACTGGCAATGGACTTGTTTGAGTGTCTGTGGGGAGAGGTAGCTTCCTGTGACGGTTCAAACAATGGAGGAGTGGTTTGGAGGGAGACGGGGAGTGGTGTAACTAGAGGAAATAAATGAAGTAGTAGTGAAAGTGGATTGATAGTGGTGGTGAGTGACTGTGTAATGATGAGTCTTGTGCTCAATAGTGGACTCGACTCTAGTAATAAAGATGGCATGGAAGTGGTGGCGACTTCTCCTCTTGAGACTGCCTTAATGGACTGGATAATGGAATTAACCTCCATGTCTGTCTCCATGCCCAATGATGTCCCAAAGGGTATGGTGTCTGAGAGGGTGGCAGATATGGATGTGGTGATAGGTTGTGTGAGCTAGGTGACGCAATTGAAGTGGAGGGTGGAATATCGTCAACGATAGGTGAGGCTGCATTGGATTGGGGCTCTTCAATGGTGAGATCGACAATGTGACTGACATAGGTTGATTTCTGCTTTTTGGCCCCGAATAGAGGTTTAGTAGCTTTTCATTTATGGGGTTTTAGGATGGTGGGTTTTGACTGTGAATGAGGTCCTACTACCGACATTGCAGCAACTAGAGGGGAAATAATCAAAGGATCCTGTTGTATTAAACCTTGAGACTCAGGAAAGTTAGAAACTGAACTTGTTGAGATCTCGATGTTGGAGATGGTTTCCTTCAAGGAGATCATTTTATTCTTCAATTGTTTGATAACCGGTTGCATCTCCTCCTCGACCATGCACTTTCTGGAATTTGCAACTGTTTCTCCTAGTATTGGTTGAGGTACCGTTCCATCAAAGAAATAGATGTGTCTACCTTCCTGAATTTCCCCTCCAACTCTTGGCCAAGACCCAACCTTTGTGTGGAAAGCTTCAGTTGACAACATAAATTCTGGGGCCGAATCTGGAAAGTATGGGGGTGAACATAGTGTAGCCTCAACGAGGTGCTCCCATGATTAACACCAAACCAAATGTCTGTCACTGATAAACCCACGAGCCTTTGAATTTCTGTTGCATGAATTGGGTATGCATTGTTGAGCCATAGCAATCATCTATACATTATGTTGACTAATAACTTTGTGCATTGCATTGCTATCAGAGTCATTCCAAACATAGGAAACTCCTCAAATTCAGGAAGGTGGACCAATAGATTCCTATGAATTTAGTCTTGACTTTGATTATTGCACTCCCATCTTCCTTCATGGATGATTTGGTGTATAAATCATGTTTCATGGATGGAAATTGGAAGGAGTTTGAAATATCATTGTCAACTAGCATAGCCTTGTCATACTTACGTAAAGTGGCTCCCTTACTCAAATTCTTTCATCCAACCCGAACTCTAGAACATATACAATTATCTTTGTCATACTGGAGCGACGTTGATAAAAAAATTCACAAGGGGATGGTATCTAATCTTAGAACGAAAAAACTTAGAACCAAACTGCAAATAGAGCGATTCTACCACCTTAGCTTCAGACCCTAAGGAATTTAGAATTACCATGCAAATTAAGTAGATCAGCTCGACACGACATTTCTGACGAGATCTCCTAACTAATTACTACGAAAAATTTCCCTATGTATACTCAATCATGTTAATCATGTCGTCAAATGAGATGGACCTGGCTTGGATGACACAATTCTGAAAAAGGAAAGGTGGAGGTGATGGGTAATTATGTTATTGTGATGGAAGACATTTAGGAATTAATTATTGCTATTATGGGAAATATTTAATGAGACTCTGGGCTGACACCATAATTCTTGTCTAATTATTACAGAAAGGATGCTTAACACGTGTCACTCCACCCCCCCTGCCGACCAAAATTAGTTACAGTGTGGTGGAATAACATCTACAACTGGGACTGACTTGGTCGAAGTTTTATTTGAAAATGTAAAAGAATTACTGACCAGAGAAAAAAAACGACTGACGTGACTAGTGATGACACACTAAATGACTCCTACCAACTCTTACCTACTCCTGCCTATGGTCTCCTTTTGGAGATCCAATCAATTCTGAGTAACATTATTTTATTTGTGGAAGGGTTTCAAGTGTGCACCATTCGCCCAACTTGGTAGCAATATCCCATCCAGTTGCACAAGCTTGACTGCTCCAGACTCCCTTACCTCCGCAACAATAAACGACCCTAACCAATGCATTTGTAGTTTTATAGGGAACTTCAAGAACTTGTTGTCATAAAGCAGAACATGCTCGCTAACCGTGAATGATTTCCTCTTAATATGTCAATCATTCCATGCCTTTTGCCTTTTCTTCTCAACCTTTTGGTGGAAATAGGCCATAAACCTTGCCTCATCGAACTTCGAGAGTCCTTCTAGGTGCTTCTGAACTGATTCCTCTTTTGTCATATGAGTGGCCTGAGCAATGAAAAGGCTGGGAATAGAAAATTTAGCCGACACCACATCTTCTCGTCCAAACAAAAGCTGGAAAGGTGTATGCTTGTGTAACTGATTCACAGTTGTGCGGTATGACCATCGAGTTGTTGGCACTCTCTCGTCCCAATCATCCCAGTTTTCTAAGCATATCTTGGTTAAACCCTTCTCCAATATCTTGTTGAAGGCTTCTACTGTACCATTGACCTGAGGGTGGTATGGGCTGCTTTTTTGGTGTTGTATCATGAAATTTTGAAGTAAGGAAGCAATCGTTTCATTTATGAATTGGGTCCCTTGATCACTGGTGAGACTCCTTGGGCACCTAAATCTGGATATGATATTCTCAAATATGAATCTAGCGGTAGTATCCGTAGTACAATCCTTTACCAGTGTTGATTCGACCCATCTGGTGTGATACTATCTTGCGATGATTATATACCTGACATGCGAGTGACATGCTAACGGATTGATAGACACAATGAAATCAACCACCCATTTCTCAAATATCTGCAGTGCCCATACCGGTTGCAATGGTAGTTCATCTCAGTGTGAGGGCCTTCCAACCCTTTGGCACACATTGCATCCTCTAGCATATTGTTTCGCATCTTTGAAAACCGTCGGCCACCATATTTCTTCCTGCAACACTTTCCTTGCAGTAAATCTTGCTCCAACCTGGCCAACCGCAACTCCTGCATGACATTTCCATGGAACATTATCTCTCTCATGGTGAAGTACACATCTGCGCAACACACGATCAAGGCCCAATTTATACAGTTACCTCACAATCAATTGATAATCAGTAGCTCAGATGACCATATGTCTCCTTTGTGTGGTTTTGTACTCGTTTGGACATTTTCCTGTAGCTAAGAAGGCTACAATATCTCCTAGGTAATTTGGTGCTGCTTCAACTGGGAACAGATTTGCATCTGGTATTTGATCATCTAGGGATCCTCCACTTTCTCCTAATTCTAGTCATGAGAGGTGATCAGGTCCCACATTCAATCGGTTAGGCTTAACGATTACCTCAAAATTGAATTCCTGAAATAACAACAACCACCTACAAATTCTTCCTTCAACCACAGGCTTGTTCACTAAATATCTCAAAGTAGAATGGTCAGTAAAAAACGTAAATGGGTATCCCAACAAATAATGTCTAAAGTTTTAAAGTAATAATACTATCACCAGTATCTCCCGCTCAGTTATGGTATAGTTCTTTTCTGTTGTGGATAATTTTCTGCTGGAAAAATAAATTGGGTGGTCGAGACTCGCTTCCCCCAGCTGAGCCCCCAAAGAAATCCCTGATGTGTCAATGTGGAAATGGAACTGTTTGTTCCAGTCGGGATAGACCAAAATTGTGCACTTACTAATTTTTATTTTAGTATGTTGAGTGCAACTTGACACTCTTCCATCCTGTCATGTGGAAAGAGTCGTTAGTGCGGACACAACCGACCTCCCTAGAAGCAAAAGCTTTCTAGTGACAAACAAGACAAATAAACACTACCTTTCTCTAAACATGCATTGAGAATACAAGTAATCAGGTGATTTTAACATACCTTTAGTCCAACGCTTTGTAGTAGTCTAGCCTCGCCGATCCGGATGAGCTCCTCCTTCTCTTCGAAACCTGCATTCACTAACAAGCCAAAAGATTAAATAGCACCTGATAAACTCATAAAACAATACATATCCATCATACAGACCAAGGAGTATATGAAACAAATCATGAATAATAATCTGTTGAGAAAAATGAGTTCATTTGCATTAAGTGGAAACAAAAGGAACCATTACAACCTGAGCCTTGGTGTTGTGCAAGTCCCTCCTAGGGTCCAGCAAGAGTTTTCCTTTACTTTGATCAGCTCACCCACTCTCAAATAAGGCTAGGAAAGGATGGGAATCTCTCCTCTCAAGCTTTACAAGGGAGTCCTAATTCCAGCAGCATCTACCCTTAGGAATGTTCAGCTTTCAACCTCCCCTCCCTTTGGCCCATTGCCTGTATTTATAGTGCTCTAGAGGAAGTTATTCAGGTCCACCATCAATGGGATAAGCCCCTCTTTGGATGGGATAGCTCCCCTCTTGATGGGATAAGTTCCTCTTTGATAGGGATACATGAACCATCTGGAGGCGCTCCATACACGTCAAACAAGCTTCTAGAATGCTCTAGAAATGACCACAAGTAACTTTTTTGGAGTGAAACTTGCACCTTTTGACCTTTACAGGAGTACGCACCCATTGCTTTACAGACAGAGCGTACAAGTACGCAGGTATTATGAACTTGGGGTGCATACACGCAGGTAAGGCTAAGAGAAACTGCGTACCCAGAGATATATAGATTTTTAATGACTTTCTCTCTTTCTTGAAGTTTTACATGGAGAGCAGAGGTATGAGGCTTGCCAAGGAGGATAGTATGACAGTTTATGGAGCCATACTAACTGCAAATAGTCATGGTGACAAATTTTAGTGTAACAGATTGCCCCCTAAAGTGCGAAGCCTGTAGTAGATAAGGGTTTCATATCATCTTGGAAGGGTGAAGTACTTTATCATTTCAAGGATTATCTTGTGGAGAGCCCAGTCGGAACCTGCAAGCATTCAACACAAAATACATATATAATATCATATCATCGCTGAGGTAGGCATTCCCATACTCAGATTGAAAACTTTAACTAATTGACTATCTACTGCTCTGATACAGGAATGATTTTGCAGTACATCATAATCATAGACTTTTGTAGACAAAGTATGGACACAACCATCTGTTTATGATTAGTCTACTGTATAATGAATACAAAACTCCTCGCAGCCTGGATGGTGGAAACTAGATCCAGGGTCTTGATTTCTACTTCCCGAACAGGTACGATTCTATCCATGCGAATAAATGAGTTGATGTTGAACATGGTAGAAACCACTTGATTACCAGTCAATGATGTAAACTGTTAACAAATGTGAGAGAGACCACCGGTGATGTCAATGGTTCTCAAAGTACCCACTACAATCCATGAGATGTGAATGAATGAGTTGATGTCGAACATTTCACGGAATCCTTCGATCGAAAGTCAATGATGTAAACCGTCGTCAAAGGCGAGAAACCTGCCATTGATGCATGCAGATTTCAAGGTACTGATGATTCCTAGGTCCTCTTTCTAGATAATGTGCTGATGTCGATAGAAAGCGACCCGTCGCAGGCAAGCCCACAACACGAAATCATAGATCAAGTTGAAGGAATGTAGCTGTAAGGACTGACTCAGGGAAGGTTAAAATGGATGACGGGTATTTTGCAGATGAATGTTTATTGCAGAGACCTCTTGAACACATAACGACACGACAGATGGCTTGGTGACATTTGACCCAAAGTTAATACCCGGCTGAAAACTTTCAATGTGGTTTGATCAACTGTGAGGCAAAGGATTTCCCAACCCAGGTGAATGCAAAGTGTCGTGTTCAAGAGTGGTAATAAGGCTTCTTCTGAGACAAAGGATAACAAATGGGCTCATTTTTCTCTCTTTTCCCCCACCATTTCTGGCAAGTACCTCTTTATTTTTTACAAGCTTGAGGAGGATAACATATGCTTGATTATAAGCTCATCCTTCAGATGAGTCCAACTTAGTTTTGATTCGAACCCTAAGAAGGAGTGGTCCGTTCCTGTTTGTAATCGAACAGGTCCTTTACTGTGAAATTTTAACGAGTCCAGTATAGGAGAAACTCGGCGTTTTTTCATTTTTAGAGAGTCTGAAAAAACTTAAGAAGACTCCAGGTTGAACTTTTTCGTAAAGTTGTGTCTCCCAAGCCCTAAAAAGTATAAAATAATACTTGAGAGAACCACTTGATCTTTACAACCAAGGAGTACTTTCATGATTAGTGTCTTTGACCTGAAAAGTAAAAAGCGATCAAGGACACGTCGTTTTATTTCCAATATCGAATTTGAAACGACAAAAATCCGACAATCTTTTCATGTTTTTACGGTCAGAAAAGGGTTGTAAGAGGACCGTCTTTTAATTCCGTTTTAACGAGTGTAAAAGAAACGCTCGGCAATCTTTTCATATTTTAGGAGTCTGAAAAGGGCTTAAAAGAGAACTCCAAGGTTTCATTTTTTCGTAAGTTTTAACGAGTTCGAAAAAAATGATAAAAATATACTCATATGGCCGACTTTCAATTTAATTTACGAGCAGGAAAATACGGAAAGAACTCGGCATTTTCATTTGTTTTACGAGAATGAAAGATAGCAAAATAATCTCGGTATGTTCATGAGTTTAATGAGTCTTGAAAATAACTGAAATTGACTCGAAATAGGTTTCATTTTTACAAAAGCTTGAAACAGAGAAAAACTATGCTTCAAAGTAGTTTCATTTTTACACAAGCTTGAAACAGAGAGAAAACTGTGCTTGATGCCCCCTAAGCATAACTGCTAGAGCCAGGGAAAATTTTAAGAACCGCCCCTAAATTTATAAATATAATAAATGGGCGAATCTCCATGGTATATAGGAAAAATGGAAGGCGATTTTATCAATAATATAATATGTATATATAATTTTTTGGCGAATCTCTCACCAGGCATGGCGAATATTTTACTCAATTATAAAATCTTGTAAGATCTTGGCGAGTCTTTCACTAAATAATAAAACTTTGTATGGATCTAAGACGATAGAATTTCCCCTTTAAATAGTTTATGCTCACATGAATACCATGGTATTACCATGGGTCAATACCATGGGTTATCATAAACCTGGAGCTTAAAAATTACTATTAGTAATTTATAAAAATTAATAAAATTAATAGTTGATTTTTATTTTATTTTTTATTTTAACCAAGCTAAAATGTTTAACCTACATTAAATTACAACATCCATTTTTACTCTTGACCAAGCCCCAAGAGGATCAAATATTTTTTCACTCTATGCTAGTTTGCATATCATGATATTTGATACCTCTCGGGGGTTAGTAGATCCAGAGTAAAGATGGATCTATGCTGGTTTAATTCCCCCATTTAAATAGGCTACATTCCAGGTGAATACCATGGGTCAATACCATGTTCCATTTTGGTGAATACCATGGGTCAATACCATGTGCCATTTTTATTTTTATTAATTCTAATATTAGGGTTAATAATGGTTCTTTGCATGGTATTAATAACAATCTAGTCCATGGTATTTGTCCCATAGTATTTTGCCCATAGGTTTCACCTAAATATAACCCATTTTTTGAGTGTTGGTAAATATAAGGTGACTTATGGAGTAAATATAAAAAAATGTTTTATTTGTTTACCATACCTCTCGTTTATTTATATTTTTATTAATTTACCATACCTCTATTACAAATATGGTATTTGGCCCATAGGATTCACTTAAATAAAACCTATTTCTTGAGCCTTCATAAATAGAACGAGGGTTATGGACTAAATATAAAAAGAGGTTTTATTTATTTACCATACGTCTAGTTTATTTATATTTTTATTTATTTACGATACCTTTTGAGTAAGTATAAAAAAACGTTTTATTTATTTACCATACCTCCACTTTACTTATATTTTTATTTGTTTACACCAAGTGACTTATGGAGTAAATATAAAAAATGTTTTATTTATTTACCATACCTCTCATTTATTTATATTTTTATTAATTTACCATACCTCTTTTATAAATATGGTATTTGGCCCATAGGATTCACTTAAATAAAACCTATTCTTGAAAATGGGCGAATGGATTCACTTAAATAAAACCTATTCTTGAAAATGGGCGAATGGAAGGTTGTAACTCCTAATTTCAAGGGCTAAATTTACCTTTTTTACCCTCTCCCTTAAAATAAGGTGGGCTATTTGAGGTGATTTGTAAAAATGTACTATGATACAAAATATTCACCCACTAAAAATTACAAACCCCTTAATTTCGCCAAAGGGCGAACATTCGCCCCTAAAATTATCCTTGGCTAGAGTGCATGCCCCCCTAGCTTCATTTCATTCAACTAATTATTAGCTGGATGGAATGAAGGTTCAGTTACGAGATTATTTGAAAGACTCGACCTAAAACTGTAAGAAAATTACACAAAAAACTGAAATAACTAACCTAAATATACAACTTAATATTTATGAGATCTAGCAAACTCTCAACTCAATTAGAGGAGGATTTGTTTCATTTTTTAATGAGCTTGACACAGGAAAAGAACTATGCTCGGATTCAGTTTCATGTTTACGCAAGCTTGAAACGAAAAACCATGCTTGTTATAAGTTCGCATGCCCCCAACATAATGACGCAAATCAAGGTACATGCCCCCCAAGCTTCATTGCATTCAACCAGATGGATGGAATGAAGGTTTACTTTCAATATTTAACTTGAAAAGGCAGTTGTTTCATTTTTAAGGAGGTTGACACAAGAAAAGAACTATCCTCATACCTGATTCATTTTTTAACGAGGTTGACTCAGTAACAGGAACTATCCTCATAATCCTACTTTCTAAAATCTACCAAGATATCCTAAAATCTACCTGATTCATTTTTTAATGAGGTTGACTCAGTAAAAGAACTATCCTCATACCTGATTCATTTTTTAACGAGGTTGACTCAGTAACAGGAACTATCCTCATACACACTGATTCATTTTTTAACGAGGTTGACACAGTAAAAGGAACTATCCTCATACACACTGATTCATTTTTTAACGAGGTTGACACAGTAAAAGGAACTTTCCTCGTACACACTGATTCATTTTTTAACGAGGTTGACACAGTAAAAGGAACTTTCCTCGTGCTAGCCTGTTTCATTTTTTAACGAGGTTGATACAGGAAAAAACTATCCTCACTAACACTGATCATGGCTTCCAATTGGAAGAAAGACATGTCAATGGACACACCTTGATCATGGCTTCCAAGAGGTCTTCATCAGAAGGAAGAATACTTCTCTGGAAGGAACACATGTCAAGGGACTCAAAAGGGATAAGAACATCGTGTTCAAGTAATCCCATAGAGTTTTCCATGTCAATTACCGGATCTAAATCAAAGGAAGATGAGCAAACAGTGAGAGGCTCACTTACATCGGTAACTGAAAACATGGGACCAGTTGCCACATAATTAACATGTGGCAGGGTAGATACCACATTAGAATCAGGAACATTTAGGGCTGTCATATGATTGGTAGTTGAAACAAGACTAGGGAACGAAAGCTGGTCTACAGTCACAATACTGCCATTGTGAGGGAAAGACATCACGCGAAAGAGTGTCGATACGACAACTTTCATTGCATAAACATAGTCTCGCCCAAGGAGTAAATTGAAATCCAAGGGACCTCGAACTACCATAAGATCAATACAGACAGTTTTACCTTCCAAGGTAATAGAAAACTTAGGAAGAATCCCTAAAGGTTCACTAATGGTTCTGTTAAAAGCTTTCAGATTCTGCGTAATAGGCACAAGCTAAGGGGAACCCAAAGCTTTCCAAACAGTTGAGGATAAAATACTAACAGAAGCACCTTCATCTACCTGAGTACGATGTATGTCCCTACCACCAGCCTTGACAATGATTTGGAAAGGGATGGAGGAAGGAAGACGGGGTTCTGTCTGTCTATTCCAATCAAAGGAAAAGACCTCAGTGCTTGGAGGGGGTTCTGTAGAAACAGATGAAATGCCCCCCGGCATAGAAGAATCTGATGTAACAAAAAGAACCTCAGCGATATGAAGTTCACTCGCTAAAGGGAAAGTGGGATCGACTCTTTGTGAAATTGAATCGACCACTTGATCAACTAATGGATCATCAACCTGAGTGACATGAGTTTCACTCTCCAATGGAAGAGTGTGATCGACTGTACTTGAAATTAGATCAATCACTCCGTCAGTTGACGGTAGGTTGGGAGAAAGTTTACGGTAACCAGTTGGAAATTCTTGCTATGGAACAGTAAGGTTTTCCAACAATTTTGAGGCCTCATCTATGTGAGGGCAAATGTGAGTTTGATGACTCCCTTTGCATAACTTACAAGGAAACCTAACTTTACCCTTTTTCCCAGGAACCTGACTATTACTGGTTGATGGATCAATGGAAAATTGATGAGATTTTTCTGACCATACTTCCAAGACCTTTGGAATACCAGGACAATTGACAAGGAAGTGGTCACCCTTACAAAGCCTGCAAGGGTATTTGGGTTTACGATGCATGTCGGAGTTTTCCTCAACACAACTAACACTTACAGTCGTGGTTGGTTGGTTGACTTCTTTCTTATCTTGCTTCTTCTTCTTCTTCCCTTTCTTCTTCTTCTTAGCCTCCTGGTTACTAGCATCAAGGATTTTACCAGGCGAAGAGGAAGAAATGGAGGAAGAAAAATTAGGCGAAGAAGGTAAAGGGTCAACAGAAGGTTGGTGATGTTGAGATGGTGAACTCTGTTGAGGTGAAGCATTCGGTTGAGGTGGAACAATTGGAGTACTTTGGGCCAACGAAGTTGAAAATAACCATATCCGTAATCCTATTGTAAATCCAGGTAATGACAAAGTAGCCATATAAGGAGGACCAACATTTCCAAAGTAAGGAAAAGTACTAGGATTCTCGTTAGGAGGGGTTCCCAGGTTGCTAAATTCCGGAACATTTGCCATTATATTCAACTTTAGTGAATTTTATTAACAATTTAAAACTAAAATTAACAATTCACAATTCACACCTAACAATTAAAATTCACAATTCACACCTATGGTCTCTAAAAGTAAAAACAAACAAATTAACATGCGCTATCAAATCTAGGAGTCAAACCACACACAAACAGTAACCTTCCGGACCGAAAACACTAGTTGGGGATGACATCCAACATCGCAGAATTCAGTACAGAAGTGGCGGGTGGAACAGTTACCCCGGCAACCTGCTTAATGAATAGACTGGACCAAGTTCCTCCACTTTAACCGTCTCGAGTGAAGTGAACCCCCCAGAAAATCCAAGTGAGTCTAGCCAACGTCTGCTCCAGGTACAGTGGGATCTTCCCTCCACCATCACCTTGGGTAGAACCCTAAAGATAATGGTCACTAAGGTCACCAACAGCAACAAATACACCTGGGGGAACAGTCTACGACCCGATAGCACACAAGGGCAGAGTAACAAGCTCAATCCCCTTGCCGGCTCCTTGACAATAATCCAAGGTTTACCGACAAGTGACCCCAGGCTCCTCGACAATAATCCGAGGTTTACCGTTTGTAGTACGTGCGTATCTGGCGTCTTTCCCAATGAAGGAGGATTGATCCCCTCACTGGTTCGGACACGATCTCATGCTTCTCCTTTAAGAGGAGCTTTCCCAGAGCATAAATGTAACAGTTGGATTTATCCTACCACAAGATGAGCTACTTGTTTGGTTTTGCTGTCTTGGAGAGTTAATTACTCTCCTACTCCAAGACACTAGCCTGATCTATATTGGTGTTTCAGAGCCCTAGAAATGTAAAAATTACTAGATGAATTTTAATTAAGCGCTGTGTTATTAAGGCTATTATTACTCAAATGGGTAAATGGATATGAAACCAATGGTGTTATGACCCGACTCAACTGAATGCAATCGAATATGATAATGCAATCCTTTCAATTCGATGAATCCTAACTAGAGTAAGGAGAGAGTTTCCATTCACTTCCAACAATGCAAAAAATTGATCACTAAGAGAAAATATAACAAATTCTCTAATGCACTAATTTTATCAAGAAAAACTAATGCAAATCAATTCCAAACCATTTTTTATTTTTATTTTTGTGTAAATTCAAATCAAAGAAAACTGATCTAAATCTACGATTGATTTTTCAGAATGTAAACTATGCAATTGTAATCTATGCACAATTCACTTGAAAAGTATGCAAATGTAATCTATGCACATTTTTCATTAATATTCTGAAAATGAGAATTCTAATTATGCAAATGTGATCTATGCAAGAGAATTCTCAGACACAAGATGATTCTAATGTAATCTAAGAACCAATCAAGTGCAAGTCGAGAAAATTGGGTGAGAGTTCCAAAGATCAAAAAATAAAAACACTCAAAGGCGATTAACACTCATGCACAATTTAGCCCCCCCCCGGCGAATGAGGGGGAATTTTTTTTGCAAAAACAAGAGCAAAAAGATGCAAAATTGTGAAAAGACTGAGACAAACCTCCAAGTAATGACCAAAGGAAATCAAATTTAGAATTTCTCAAAAAAGAGACTCAAAACACCCAATTGATAAAAGCTTAAAGCAGGAATGCCAATGAAATTAGCCAAGATGAAAACTTCTGACAGGTGAACAGTGGATTTGGGCAGCAAAAACAAGCTATAAACAAAATCTAAAAGATAAAAAAGAAGAAATTGAAATTTTCTAGGCTTTTGACAGGGGTATGCAGGCAGCCTGTTCGCACAGGTGCGGGTACGCTCTGTGTACAAAGCTGCAGTGCGTACAGGTACGCACTGTGCTCAACGCAGAGGGTGCGTACTGCTAACAAAACTAAGAAAAACTAAAATCTAATTTAACCCTAAGCTATCCCACCCAAATACACAGTCAAACAGCCAAAAACCAGAAAACAAACGACTTTTCTCAAATCAAAGTTTCACACAAAGGAAAAATCATTCACATCAATGGAGTTCCCCAGCGGAGTCGCCATTTTGTCATGCGGAAAGAGTCGTTAGTGCGGACACAACCGACCTCCCTAGAAGAAAAAGCTTTCTAGTGACAAACAAGACAAATAAACACTACCTTTCTCTAAACATGCATTGAGAATACAAGTAATCAGGTGATTTTAACATACCTTTAGTCCAACGCTTTGTAGTAGTCTAGCCTCGCCGATCCGGATGAGCTCCTCCTTCTCTTCAAAACCTGCATTCACTAACAAGCCAAAAGATTAAATAGCACCTGATAAACTCATAAAACAATACATATCCATCATACAGACCAAGGAGTATATGAAACAAATCATGAATAACAATCTGTTGAGAAAAATGAGTTCATTTGCATTAAGTGGAAACAAAAGGAACCATTACAACCTGAGCCTTGGTGTTGTGCAAGTCCCTCCTAGGGTCCAGCAAGAGTTTTCCTTTACTTTGATCAGCCCACCCACTCTCAAATAAGGCTAGGAAAGGATGGGAATCTCTCCTCTCAAGCTTTACAAGGGAGTCCTAATTCCAGCAGCATCTACCCTTAGGAATGTTCAGCTTTCAACCTCCCCTCCCTTTGGCCCAATGCCTGTATTTATAGTGCTCTAGAGGAAGTTATTCAGGTCCACCATCAATGGGATAAGCCCCTCTTTGGATGGGATAGCTCCCCTCTTGATGGGATAAGTTCCTCTTTGATAGGGATACATGAACCATCTGGAGGCACTCCATACACGTCAAACAAGCTTCTAGAATGCTCTAGAAATGACCACAAGTAACTTTTTTGGAGTGAAACTTGCGCCTTTTGACCTTTACAGGAGTACGAACCCCTTGCTTTACAGACAGAGCGTACAAGTACACAGGTATTGTGAACTTGGGGTGCGTACACGCAGGTAAGGCTAAGAGAAACTGCGTGCCCAGAGATATATAGATTTTTAATGACTTTCTCTCTTTCTTGAAGTTTGACATGGAGAGCAGAGGTATGAGGCTTGCCAAGGAGGATAGTATGACAGTTGATGGAGCCATACTAACTGAAAATAGTCATGGTGACAAATTTTAGTGTAACACATCCACATAAATCGTTCAGACTTCCTCAACAGTTTCTCCATCGGTGCAGTAATCAAGGCATAGTTGCGGATAAATATCCTGTAGTATCTGGTATGTCCCAAAGTGGATCTGAGCTATTTTACATTTGTGGGTGGGTCCATATTCACTATTTCCACGACCTTGGCAGGATCTATGCATACTCCTTCTTTTCACACTATGTGGCCCAAAATCATGCCAAACGGGACTGCAAATATGCATTTCTTCAAAGTCAACGATATGTGTAGTTGTCTACATCAATTGAACATGATCTTGAGTAGACTAGAGTGTTTCTTCAACAAACTATAGACTATACATTCATCCATGTAGACCTCTAGGGACCTATGGATACAATCTCTAAAGGCTCTAATTACAATTCTCGAGAACACTGCAAGTGCATTCGTGAGACCGAATGGCATAACATGATAGGCATAGGATCCCCATTTTGTAGTGAATGTAGTTTTCTTCTTATCCTCCTCGACAATCCTGACTTGGTGTTAGCTAGAGAATCCATCTATAATAGGGTAGGATTTATTCCCCGCTACATTATCTAGAACTTCATAACTGAATGGTGTAGGAAACGGGTCATGCACAAAAGCATTGTTCAAGTTGCGGTAGTCCACACAGACCCATATCTCTATAACATATTTCTTGTTTTGGATTACAATCAGACTCACCCATTCTACCTCATCCACTATAAATATAAGCCTTGCTACTAGCATCTTGTCTATCTCTTTCTTCACTTTCTCCTTGAAACTTGAGTTCAATTTGTAAGGTCGGTGATTTACTAATTTTGCATCTAGTTTTAGCACAATTTCATCTCCCCTAGGTCTCATTTGATCCCTTTCAGTTCCGCAACTGACGAAGGGAACAAATCTTCATATTCTCTTAGGCGGTCGAAGGTATCATTTGTAATTTTTGCATCCCAATAATATCCAATTGAGGCTATCTTTGGTTTTTCATCAATCTCGATGTTATTCTTCTGCATCTTTAGGGAGTAAGTGTGGCACATCAGTTATAGGTCCATCCTTGATGTCCCTTTCCCCTTTAGTTTCATGGAATGACAAATGTCGTAATTGCTCCAGATCATCCTCATCTGAATCTTTTTCTGCCTTTCCATAGACCATTTATTCAAGATACACTGACTCATAGATATGCTCTAATGTCCTCTGGTTTATGCACCCATCTATTAGCTGACCCCTTGTGAGAAGAATCTGCTTGAAAACTTGCAATGCCTCAGTTAGCCTCCTCTCACTGTTTGAGAAAGAAAGATGCTAACAAACTGATCAGCCAAACTATCCAGTTCCTCATTTGTCTCCTTATTTCTTCTTGTACATACCAAGCTTTTGGAAAACTTCCTAAGGTGTGTATAAAACGATGCACCCACAACTCCTTTGGAACTCCTTCCTGATTCCATCTGTCCTTACAATTTTCCAAATGTTGTCAAGGGTCAGAATCCCCATGTACTTGGAAAAGTATTGAGGGTAATCTTCCGCTTGTCTGAATTTTGCTTCCATGGATATTTTGATCTTCTCCCATTCCCAGAGGTAGTTGCAGTGAACTCCCCCTATCTCATCGGTGTCGCTTATAATGTGACATTTAGTAACGATACTTTATGTTCTTCAATAAAAATTTCATCAATCATGTTGAGAAATGAATTCACTGAATCTATACCATTAAATATAGGGAAGTCCTTTACCTCAATGCCAATCCAATTGACACGATAGATTGTGGTGCAACGTCTGGTGTTGATCTAATATCCACTCTGTTGCCAATCATCCCAAGCAACCTCTGAGCCAGCCTCTAAACTCTAAATGCTCCACCAATTGATAGACCCTTTAGTCGTTGGGTTAATGAAGTCCTTCATTCTTCCTGCTATTAGTATGTATAGTTGATCTAACACCCCTATCTCTTCTCTTTCATCTGTTGTTTTTGTGAATCTTCGTCCTTGATATGGGTTTGGGGGCTGAATCACCCTAACCCCTTCCACCTTAAAAGTCATCAGTTCCTTCTTCAAGTCGATTATAGCATAGTTTTCAAATGTTTAGTCTATCCCACATAGCACTGGGTAGGGGTCATTGTCTCCCATGATGTTTGTTACTACGAAATTGACATGGGTCTTCACCCCCGCTACATCCACTTCTACATCCACCAGTCTCCCAATCAGAAGGATACAATACTAGTTTACCATCCGCAACTAGATTGGTGAAAATATTAATTCATATTTTCCCAATGCTTCCCATGTTTTCCTTGGAAAAATGTTGACATCTGAACCTAGATCCAACATAGCATCCTTAATCTAGAACCCCACAATCTAAGAATTGATTTTGAATTCTCTTCATGTTCTCTTCTTATTCCTCCATAGCCTCCTAGTGTGTTTTCCAGGTAAGTTAGCAGAAAAGATTTATCCCTCAACATACTCTTCTGGGATGACCGCTTTCAGACTCTTCTGCAACTGCCCCAACATCTGGTCGTCCTTCACAATCTGCAAAAATAATTTGAACTAGTCTTCGATGGGTCATACTATCGTGGAATGTGATAAGCCCTAGCTCCTAGCTTTACAAGATTTTGGCTGATCCTTTTGTGACTCTGTGTAGAGCCTCTACTTTGCACTTGATTATCCATCATTTACCTACAGTTTTCCCTCACTCATCTCTCTCTTTTGCCTCATTTTCCTTGCAAACCAACCCAGATCATTACATTATATGACTTTAAGCATGATTAAGGATCTTTGCTAATGTGTGACTGTTTTGTTTAGATTTTGACATATTTACAGGAATTCCGCAGCCATCTGATGATTCCGCAGCCTTTTTGTTAATCTTAAGGTTCCACGTGTCATTTTGCCAAACGAGCCACATGGGCACTTAGGAATCAAGGTGCTCGAGGTTCCTGTGCTATTGGTTCAGCCAGCCACGTCATCTGTACCTCCGGTCAACGAGGGTCAAGTTACGGTCAACAAAGGCAGCTTAACGGTGATACGTAAGCTGTTGGGTCACGTCAGTTCAAACGGTGATTTGTCCGTGTTACGCAGGTTGTGGGTGACATAATCCAACTCTGGATTCAATGCCCATAACGACCAGAACCTCCAGCTCATCCACGAGGCTTATGACGTGTTATTGAACCTTAATTACGCATGACAGTTAGTTTATTTTTCAAGTTTTAGCTGTACGCATTAGGCCATCTTTCAGATGCTTATAAAAACTAGCATTTGCATACGCTTAATGTTACTTTTTAGTTGCTGTGTTTTATGAACTTGTTATCATTTTAGTGCATTCCAAGACTCTGTTTTAATAGTGCTGTTCTAGCACTCTTGATTGTAATTTTCTGCACATGGAGTAATAGAAGCAGCGCTGTTTTGAAGTTTTCAATTCCTTGAGTCTTCGTTGGGTATTATGAATGGAGGGCCCCTGTTCATGACTGCCCTTGTATAGTATTTCATGTTTATATTCTTGCTATTTCTTTATTTTCCATTCAGCAATTCCTTTTCTTGAAACATGTACAACTTAATTCACTTTCATTGTTATTTCATTTGCAGCATTCATTTTGACTGATCAGATTTGTTTTTCTGCAGGTTTTTAAACCCGGGATTGTGTGTGTGTTTGTGTATTTGCTTTATATCTAGTGGTAGTTTCAGTTGACAGATTCTAAGTTGCTGCCTTTACTTTATTTTCATAGCTGATTTTTAGTTTACTTTCTCAAAGTTGTCTGCTAACATATGAATGATCTCTTTATCACAAATTGTCTATCTTTTAGAGATCAGAATACTAATAACTTACAGCTGGCTTTGAGTGCTTTTTAGACTAATCCTTAACTACTTTCTAATCGTGCTTTACACAATACTATGTGTTAGAAGCAGAGAGTTAGAAAGAGCAAAACATTATAACTAGTCTTTAAAGTAGATTTTTCTCATTTTTGATCACTTTTCTAACTCATCTTTAGCTACTTCCTAATCGTGTTTTACACAGTACTATGTGTTAGAAGCAGGGAGTTAGGAAGAGATAAACATTATCATTGGTTTTTAAAGTGATTTTCTTACCTTTTATTTGCAGCAGCATGAATGGTGTCTAATGCCATTAGAAAGTGGTTCTTTGCTTTCAAGTCATTTCAAGTTATTTATTTCTTTCAAGCTTTTCCTTTTCAGCAAGTAGTTAGAAACCACTAATCACACACTCTCACTCATCTAGAACTCACCTTACACACACTATCACTCATCTGTTTATAAATCACCACTCCATCTTAGGAAGATAAATTAACCACAAACAACACCCCAAACGACAAAAAGCTCTAAGAGGTTGCTTAAGTACATATAGTACACCTTCACTTCATCAGCTTACGAGCCCCGGGTTGACAATTAATGACATCAATTTAGGAACACTAAATTGACTAAACATTTTGGCGCCGTTGCCGGGGAAGTGAAATTAAGTAGCCATATTCTTAGAAAAAAAAAAAACATTTCAAGGAAAGAAGTTGATAACCTATCAAAGTATGCTCTCCTCTTTCACTGCAAGGTGATCTGGAGGATCAAAAAAGAGAAAGTTATTGATTTGGTAGTTTCTTGACTATGCTCTCTTCTTGCACCTAGAGTGAACTGGAAGATCAGAAAAAGAACTATTAACTTGACTTGAAGAAAAATAATAAAAAATGACATGCATAGAGCTAGAGATTCTAGAGGAAGGTTTTTAGCTAGAGCTCGAAGTTCAATTTTTACAAGTCCATCTGCTTCAAGGGATAGACAAGAGACACCCCCCTTATCTCCAACCGAAACTCCTAGTCCTAGAATTCCTGGAATTCAAGAGCCAAGAGTTGACTCTCCTACACCTTCTACTGAATTTGAACCAGGAAGAGACTCTTCTCTTTCTCCTACAGAAAGACCAATTGTAATTGAGGAATTGGAATCATCTGAAGAAGAAGGAGAAATCTCTTCTCATTCACCTTTTGTAGAGGAACCAAAAGATTTTGAAATCCCTAGGAGAATCATCATGGCAGAAGAAGAAGGAGGTGGTAGGGGTAGAGGTAGAGGTAGAGGTGGAGGAGGAAACAACAATAACAATAATGGAGGTAGAGGTCCCCTTGGAGGAGGAAATAGAGATGGGGATAATTCATTTGGGTTTCCCATTGTTAATGAGGATTCCCGAGCCACCATGAAAAACATATCACCATCTGTCCTCCCTAACTTCCATGGGTTAAGGACTGAGGACCCTGAAACATTCTTATTCGAATTTGAAGTGGTGTGTCGAACTTATGACTACCTGGATGATTCTCAGAAACTCAAATTGTTCCCTTCAACACTGAAGGATCAAGCCTTGAAATGGTTCATGGGGTTACTCACTCAATCCATTAGGACTTGGGATGAAATGAAACAGACATTTTTGGATAGGTATTTGGACTATTGTATGCCTACTAATCACAAGGACGAGGTTTTTAAAATGATACAAAAAGAAGATGAGAGCTTAGAAGATTTACTTGAAAGATTTCAATATAACTTGAAAAGAGCAAAAATGAGTACCTTGGATGAAGAGACCTTAAAAGCCCTCTTATTAAAAGCCATTAGGGATGAATGGATAGACATCTTAAACATGATGGGGAAAGGGGATATTTCTCAACTTTCACTCAATGATATAGCAGAACTCTGTATCCATCTCTCAAGGGGCAAATCAAAAACTCAAAAAGGGCCTAGAGATCCTTCTCTCCTTAGGGCAAATAAATCTGCAACAGGATCAGTGAGTAGGGCTGAAATCGGCAGTATGCTTGATGAATTTAAAACTGACATCTTAGGGAGTCTTAGTGAACAACTTGATACCCTTAAGATTCACAATAAACAAAAAGCAGAAGCTGAGGCTTTGGCTATCTTTTGCCCGAAGTGTAGAAAGAAACATGCTTTAAGGGAATGTCCCTTAGATGCACACGTTGTAGAAACATGTGTAATTTGCTCAGAAACTCATGAGACCAAGGATTGTCCTTCAATTCCTGGCCTCAAAGCAGTCTTTCAAGAGGATCCAGATACACGTGAATCTCTCTGTTTTATTGCAAGGAGACCTTGGCAAGGACAACAGAATCAAGGGTTTAACAACTCTATGAATTCTCAATCCCAACCAAATTGGAATCCTTGGCAACAACCTTGGCCTCAACCTCAAAATGCTTTTCAAGCATGGATGCAAAGCATGCAAAATCCTTATGGGAGATTTGCTCAATTCTATCAATATCCTCCATCATTTCAGAATCAACAAGCTCCACAACTTCCAAACCAAGGTCAACAACTATCATTGCCATACCCTTAACAACAACAACCTCCTCCACAAAATCAAAATTCTCAACTATCACTTCAATCCCAGCAGAAATCAAATCAACTTCCCTCTCAGCCATTACCAAATCCAAATAATAGGAACCCTCAAAATGCTTACATGATGGAAGGTCAACCATTCCCTACCTATATTGTTGTTCCTCTCAATGAAGTACAACTCAGATCAGGTAGAATCTTAGATCAACCTTCTACAAGTGTTCAACAACCAAGCATTTCTGAGGAAGAATCTCTCAAAGTCAATAAAGGTTCTGAAGTATCACTTCAAAACCAAAATATCCAAAAATAAAAAGAAAAAGAATCAACCTCTACAACTCCCATAGTTGAGCAACCTACACCTTTAGCTACACCTCCTTTTCCTGAAAGATTGCAAATTGACAAAGGGGTGGAAAAGCAGATATGGGTGCCTGACTATAGTTTCCTAGATGAATTGAAGAATGTCTGTATCAAGATCCCCTTGTTACAAGCCATTAAGGAAATTCCCATTCTAGCGAAAACAATAAAGGAGTTGAGTTTGAAGAAAACAGGAAAAAGAACCAGAGATACTAAAAGGATACATCTAGTTGGAAAAATTGCAGACATAATGATGGGTAAGATTACCATGCAAAAATATGTGGATCCCGGTAGCCCTATTGTCAAAACTCATATTAATGGGGTTGAAATCCCAAATACTTTGATTGACTTAGGAGCCGCTATCAACATCATGAGTAGACAGACCATGGATCAGTTAAAGCTTCCTAACCTTCTCTTTACACCTACTTTACTGCAGCTTGCAGATAGATCAATCATTAAACCTGATGGTGTACTGGAAGATATTCCAGTCTCTCTAGATTCTTGGGAATATCCAGTTGATTTTATGATTTTAACTCCCAAGAACAATCTAGGAGGACATCCTCTTATTTTAGGAAGACCTTGGCTGGCCACAGCTGATGCCTTCATCAGTTGTAGGTCTGGGGACATGTATATATCAGATGGTAATTCCACCAAGAAATTCAACTTGTATCCTCCAGCAAAGGCAATAACAGAAATAGGAGAAGATGAGTGGGTTGATGATGAGGATACTATTCAACCTGTTCTAACCATCTCTGAAATCAGTGAGGATAGTCAAATTCTAAATACATTAGAAAATTTTGAAATACCTTTAGAATATGACTCTACACAGTTTCAGTTAGATGCAGACATTGAATATCTCTCCTCTAGACAGATGTCTCTCTTCTCAATGGAAGAGTTTGGTAGTTCTACAGTTGAAATCCTTCCAGGAAAAACATTGAACATTAACAAAAACTTGGGAAGACCACAACAAGAAGAATTAACTAAACTGTTGCAAAAACATTCCACTGCCTTTGCATGGGAATACACTGACATGAAAGGAATCGATCCTAAGACTTGTATTCATCACATCTATATTGAAGAAAATAGCAGACCTATTAGGCAACCACAAAGAAGGATGAATCCAAACCTTAGGGAAATCGTGAAAGAAGAACTCCAGAAATTGCTCAAGGTAAACTTCATTTACCCCATTTCAGATAGCCAATGGGTTTCTCCCTTGGTTATAGTGCCCAAAAAGAATGGTAAATGGAGAGTTTGCATTGATTATCGAGAATTGAACAAGGCAACCTTAAAGGATCATTTCCCTCTACCTTTTATTGATCAGGTACTAGACACTTTAGCAGGTAAAAAGTATTTCTCATTCTTGGATGGTTTTAGTGGGTATAATCAAATTCAGGTAGCACCTGAAGATCAAGACAAAACCACATTCACTTGTCCTTGGGGAACTTTTGCCTACCGAGTACTCCCTTTTGGATTGTGCAATGCACCCGCTACATTTCAAAGGGCTGTACTAGGAATCTTTTCAGATCTGATTCATGATTGTGTAGAGGTATACATGGACGATTTCACAGTTTATGGTAATACATTTGAAGAAGCTTTGGAAAATTTGGAAAAAGTACTGGTAAGATGTAAGGAAACAAATCTTTCTTTAAGTCATGAAAAGTGTTTTATGATGTTTACTGAAGGGATTGTTTTAGGACATCATATTTCAGGAGATGGGATTAAGGTTGATAGATCCAAAGTTGAAGTCATCTCTAAGTTACCTGTTCCAAATTGCCAAAAGGATGTTAGGAGTTTTCTTGGGTTTACTGGGTATTACAGAAGATTTATTGAAAACTTCACTAAGATAGCATCCCCTCTTTTCAAATTGCTTACCAAGGACTGTGAGTTCAAATGGGATCCTGAGTGTCAATCTGCCTTTGAAGCTTTAAAGACTAGAATATCTGAAGCACCCATCTTAAGGGGGCCAAATTGGAAACTCCCTTTCCACATTTCTACTGATGCTTCAGATACAGCTCTAGGAGCTGTTTTGGGACAAAAGGATTTGATCCCTTATGCCATTTATTACACAAGTAAGAATTTGACTCCCATTGAGTTAAATTATACTGTTACAGAAAAAGAGTTCTTAGTTGTGGTACATGCAATCAACAAGTTTAGACACTACATAACCGGCTATGAAACCTTTGTCCATACTGATCACTCTGCCATAAGATATTTAATGAACAAACCTGTCACTAATGGTAGAGTTACAAGATGGCTTTTACTCTTACAAGAATTCAACATTACTGTGTTAGATAGACCTGGAAAACAAAACACAGTAGCTGATTTCTTGTCTAGAATCCAAAACACTAATGAATATTCTCCAGTAGAAGACAAGTTTCCAGATGAATACTTGTTTGCAGTGACTACCAAGACTCCTTGGTATGCAGATATGGCTAATTATCTAGTTACAGGGAAGCTTCCTCTACACTTATTTCCTAATGAGAAAAGGAAAATCATTCAGGAGAGTGCACATTATTCTTGGATTTCTAATGAATTGTTCAAAACAGGGCCAGATTGTATAATCAGAAGGTGTGTTCGGGAAGATGAAATGCCTGACATCCTTAAGGCATGTCATGATGAACCATGCGGCAGGCACTTTGCTGACAAGAGGACAGCCTATAAAATCCTTTCTCTAGGATATTATTGGCCTTCTCTCTTTAAAGATGCAAAGCAGTATGTTAGAAGGTGTGACAGCTGCCAAAGAGTTGGGAAACCAACTCCTTCAAATGAAATGCCTCTACAGCCTCAGGTATGCATCGAACCCTTTGAGAAATGGGCTCTAGATTTCGTTGGACCAATTAATCCACCATCAAAGCAAAATAAGTATATACTGGTTTGTACTGATTATGTTACTAAGTGGGTAGAAGCAAAAGCATTGCCTTCTGCCACTGAAAATTCAGTTGTTCAATTTCTTTTTGAGGATATTTTCACTCGTTTTGGTGTCCCAAGGGAAATTGTAACAGATCAGGGCAGCCAATTTACATCTAAATTGATGGAGAAGCTGATGGAGGAATATAAGATCAAGCACAGAACATCCACTCCCTACCATCCGCAATCCAATGGCCAAGTGGAATCTACCAATAAAGTTCTTGAAGGCATTATCACCAAGACTGTTCATCTTCATAGAAGAGATTGGGCGGAAAGGCTCCCTGAAGCCTTATGGGCCTATAGGACTACATGGAAGAACACAACAGGACATTCTCCCTATGAACTTGTTTATGGGAAGGAAGTCCTGCTCCCCATTGAGTTCCAAATCAAGACCTTCAAGATGGCAGTCCAATTGGGAATGAGCCTCTCAGAAGCTCAAAGACACAGAATGGACCAGCTAAATGAGCTAGATGAAATAAGACAAGATGCAATTCTAAGGACCGATCTAGTTCAGCACCAAAGATCTAAATGGCATGATCGTCATATCAAAGAAAGAAAGTTTCAGAAAGGAGATTGGGCTCTATTGTTTGATTCAAAGTTCAAAGACTTCAAAGGAAAGTTTCAAACTCATTGGCTTGGGCCATATGAGATTGATGAAGTCTTTAGCAATGGAGCAGTTCGAGTGAAAACTATTGATGAATTTCATACTCCTCTTATTGTGAATGGCCATCGCTTGAAAATCTACCAAAAGCCATTCTCAAAAGAAGAGTTTGTCAAGTTGTTTAAAGAAGATTCTGCAATCAGGTTGGTGGAGAAGAATTCTTCTCCTCCATCAGCCTAATCTTTGTTTTTTTTTTGAAAAAAAAAAAGAAAAAAAAAAAAGAAAAAGAAAAAATAAATGTATAAGCCTGAAAACCAATCTCTGATTGGCAGTCTTATGCAGAAAACCTGAGGTGAAAATCAGGGTCACCTGACACCTCATGTTTTCCAAAAAAAAAATCTCTCTCTCTTCCATCTCATTTCGCCATTCCATCCACTTCATTCACCATCTCATTCATTTAATCACTCTCACTCCACCTCAATTCTTTCCATCCATCCATCCATTCATTACATTTCATTCCATCAATAAAGTCATTTTTTTTAGATAACTGAAGTTGTTTTGTGCAGCCGGAGGGTATCACTGCAGTTTCCGCAGTTGTTTGGCAATTCTGCAGCCATCTAACGATTCCGCAGCTCTCTGCACCTGCATAAAAAAAACACAGTTTGTTTGAAAAGAAATTTACAGTTCAGAAGTCATCAACAATAAGTGGAGAAGAGTCATGCAACAGCAATAAAACAATGAAGGGTTAGTGGAAATTGATCAAAGGCAATCCAAGCGCGGATCTGAGGTATGATCTAAATCTTAAACTTATGGTTATCTCATTTTGCAAAGTTTCCGGGGTTATGTTTCTTGCCATTTAATGTAATGATTACCAGTCTTTCCCATCATGCGACCAAAAATCCACGTATCCCCCACACTTATCGGTCATAATCCTCACGATTTTGAAACTCAATTGCGACTGCTCCTCCATTAAGATTTTCGTACCTAAGTGACGTAGACTACTGTACTACGTCTCTCTAAGTCATAATTCCCGCAGCCAAGTGTAAACCCATGACCGAAACCTAAGGACCTAACCGTTTCTACCCATCATTTCATAACCCTCATACTCTCGTATCATTCCATTCACGCTGTTTCATTTCCACAGTTCCCTTATTCCGCTGTGCTCACTACGCTGCTACCTCAACCATACTCTGTTTTACTTCTTCCTCTCTGCTAATTCTGGGTATCAGTGAACGTATGTTACGGCTGTTACAGTAGAGCCGTAAATTTACTGTGTTAGGGCCACTGTTGAAGCCGTGTAACCTTTTTTCCAAAAGTCTTAGAACAGAGCCGTAGAGCCAATGGGTAAACTCTTAAGAGTAGAACCAGAGGGTTCAAAATTTCTGGAGGGATATCCTCAAGTTAAAGAAGCTTTGCAGAAAGCAAACTGGCTCCAATGCATCCAGAAATTTAGAGGTTACCACAAAGAGGTTACGAAGGCCTTTGCACGTTCCTTCAGAGACAAAGACAATCAAGTGGAGATAGGGGACCTGAAGTTTACAGTCACTGAGAGCAGTATAGCACAGGCCACTTCACTCCCACAAACTGGAGAAAGATGGTTTAAAAATAGATCAGTACAAGACCAACAGTGGAAGCAAATCTTAAAGAATCCAGGTATGGATACCAACATTTTTACAAAAGGGATTCCTGTTACTTATGTCAAGGAAGAATGGACAACTTTACTTTTATTAGTGCAAAAATTCTTTACTTGTGAGGGAAGGTTTGGAGTTTTATATGTTTACCATGCCAAAGTCATGATGCATTTCTTAGGAGATGATATTAACCTTCCATATTTTCTACTCTCAAGTCTTAGAAAAATGTGTTCAATTGTCCAAAGGAACCCAAGAAACATTGAATCACATCTGTATCATCATGGTCTTGTTAAGATGCTAGTTGAGGAACAGTTGAAAGCAAAAAGAGATACCTGGGAGAGATTTCTTGTGAGAAACCATTTTGAAGAAGCAGGAGAAACCTCTGTGCCTAGAAAGAGTAGAAGAAAAAGAAAAGAGGCTACCCCTGAAACTGTTGTCCAAGAGGAAATTGTCCAAGAACAGATTGAAGAAGAAACTGATGTACATCATTCTGAACATGAAATTGATCCTGAGCCTGCTGTGGACATTGATCAAACAACTCAAAGAATCATCACAGAAACCCTTTCAGAACTTGCCCAAGAAGTTGCTCAAAAGAGAAAAGAGAGTAGGAAGAAACAAAAGAAAGATAAAGGCAAAGCTGTAGCCCAAGAAACTTACGCTACTCCTGAGAACTCTAGTGAAGAAGATACTCAGCCCTTAGCACAAAGAATGGCCAAACTCCATGAAACTGCCCTTTCCAAGAAGGTGGAAAAACAAAAGCAAAAGGCACAAAAAGAAAAATAGAACATCACCACCGTGAGAAGAAGCAGCAGGTTACAAAGAAAAGTGGGGGCCACAAAGGATAAAAAGTCACTCACCATCGACTTGAGCACACCTGAAAAGGTTGCTACAAGTCCTGACTTTGAGAAAAGCCCTCCACACGCTGAGTATGTTGAGACCAGTCCTCCACGTGAGGAAAGTCCTTTTGAGCATGAACCTGAACATGAACATGGATCCGAATTTCAGTATGAGCCCAGTCCTAAGAAGTCACCTGAGGTTGATCCAGATCAGCAGAAAGTTTATAATTACTTGGAGACGTTAGAACAAGCAGCTGCTGGTCCCAGTACTGTTCAACCTTTGGAGCAGCAAGTTCAATCACTGAAGCAGGAAATATTTGAGCTGGAGGTACTAAATCGCCACATCCAACAAGAAAATGAAAAACTGAAGGTACAGAGCAATGTGGACAAGATGGTCCAAGATAACACCATGCTTCATATGGGCCTGTGGCAAAAGGAAAACAAAAAGCTCAAGAAGAGATGCAGGAAGTTAAATAGAGCTTTGATCAATCTAAAATTCAGGTGTTTGATGAAAAGACCAAGAGTCAATATAGCCACACAGAGAAAGAAGAGAAGGCTGGATGTCTTAGCAGAGGCATCCCAGCAGGTGGACTGAACAATGTTCTTATTGCATGAGGACATGCAATGCCCTCGTAGTGGGGGTATGTAGAGCCTCTACTTTGCACTTGATTATCCATCATTTACCTACAGTTTTCCCTCACTCATCTCTCTCTTTTGCCTCATTTTCCTTGCAAACCAACCCAGATCATTACATTATATGACTTTAAGCATGATTAAGGATCTTTGCTAATGTGTGACTGTTTTGTTTAGATTTTGACATATTTACAGGAATTCCGCAGCCATCTGATGATTCCGCAGCCATCTGATGATTCCGCAGCCTTTTTGTTAATCTTAAGGTTCCACGTGTCATTTTGCCAAACGAGCCACATGGGCACTTAGGAATCAAGGTGCTCGAGGTTCCTGTGCTATTGGTTCAGCCAGCCACGTCATCTGTACCTCCGGTCAACGAGGGTCAAGTTACGGTCAACAAAGGCAGCTTAACGGTGATACGTAAGCTGTTGGGTCACGTCAGTTCAAACGGTGATTTGTCCGTGTTACGCAGGTTGTGGGGGACATAATCCAACTCTGGATTCAATGCCCATAATGACCAGAACCTCCAGCTCATCCACGAGGCTTATGATGTGTTATTGAACCTTAATTACGCATGACAGTTAGTTTATTTTTCAAGTTTTAGCTGTACGCATTAGGCCATCTTTCAGATTCCTATAAAAACTAGCGTTTGCATACGCTTAATGTTACTTTTTAGTTGTTGTGTTTTATGAACTTGTTATCATTTTAGTGCATTCCAAGACTCTGTTTTAATAGTGCTGTTCTAGCACTCTTGACTGTAATTTTCTGCACATGGAGTAATAGAAGCAGCGCTGTTCTGAAGTTTTCAATTCCTTGAGTCTTCGTTAGGTATTATGAATGGAGGGCCCCTGTTCATGACTGCCCTTGTATAGTATTTCATGTTTATATTCTTGCTATTTCTTTATTTTCCATTCAACAATTCCTTTTCTTGAAACATGTACAGCGTAATTCACTTTCATTGTTATTTCATTTGCAGCATTCATTTTGACTGATCAGATTTGTTTTTCTGCAGGTTTTTAAACCCGGGATTGTGTGTGTGTTTGTGTATTTGCTTTATATCTAGTGGTAGTTTCAGTTGACAGATTCTAAGTTGCTACATTTACTTTATTTTCATAGCTGATTTTTAGTTTACTTTCTCAAAGTTGTCTGCTAACATATGAATGATCTCTTTATCACAAATTGTCTATCTTTTAGAGATCAGAATACTTATAACTTACAACTGGCTTTGAGTGCTTTTTAGACTAATCCTTAACTACTTTCTAATCGTGCTTTACACAGTACTATGTGTTAGAAGCAGAGAGTTAGAAAGAGCAAAACATTATAACTAGTCTTTAAAGTAGATTTTTCTCATTTTTGATCACTTTTCTAACTCATCTTTAGCTACTTCCTAATCATGTTTTACACAGTACTATGTGTTAGAAGCAGGGAGTTAGGAAGAGATAAACATTATCATTGGTTTTTAAAGTGATTTTCTTACCTTTTATTTGCAGCAGCATGAATGGTGTCTAATGCCATTAGAAAGTGGTTCTTTGCTTTCAAGTCATTTCAAGTTATTTATTTCTTTCAAGCTTTTTCTTTTCAGCAAGTAGTTAGAAACCACTAATCACACACTCTCACTCATCTAGAACTCACCTTACACACACTATCACTCATCTGTTTATAAATCACCACTCCATCTTAGGAAGATAAATTAACCACAAACAACACCCCAAACGACAAAAAGCTCTAAGAGGTTGCTTAAGTACATATAGTACACCTTCACTTCATCAACTTACGAGCTCCGGGTTGACAATTAATGACATCAATTTAGGAACACTAAATTGACTAAACACTCTGTACCTCCACTTAAATTGTCGAAAACTTTTATGGCCTCCTTGTAATATTGCTTTTGTTGCTCAAGGTTGTATAAGTGATTTGGGGAGGCCAATCTAATAATCGTGGGCTAGACCGTAGCTCCTTGATCATCCCCATTCCTTTTTCCTCCTTGTGTAAATATATTAATATTTGAGAGGGGGGCTGCCTTTGATACCCTATGTTCTGCATTAATTAAATTTACTCCCCTTTTTCGGTTACGCTCTTCCCATATTGCAATCAGTTCCGGGAAGTCCTCTGTGGCATGCGCATTGACCCTACAGTGAGAGTACTATGGCCTTCTTGGTAGCGGGAAATCCCATGCAACATGCCTTTCTTTATCACATTTTTAACAACGAACTGGACCTCTGCCTCCTGCCCTTCCTCCCTTTGTTCCTCCTCCTGCTTGGCCCCCTTGAGAGGACTCGTTGACTCGAAAGGTTGAGCAGTCTAACCTATCAACTAGAGTATCTAATGCCCTACACTGGTCGGTGTGGTGAGTTGTTGAAGAATATAGTTCACAGTAATTGTTATTTGGAACATTGGAGTATTTTTATAGTATCAGTCATAGACGAGGGGAGTTTCCATACCCCCTACATATCTCATAGTACTCTCGTTGGTTTCTCCTAAGATACAAACCTTGCAATCCTATTTGCTTGACTCTTGTTGTGGATGTAGGCCCAGGTGGCCCTACTGGTGTAGACGTGGTACTTGCACCTCGCAACCTTAGACATTTTGTATCAACATGACCTTCAACTAAGAAATTTGTACACCATACGTTTGGGCATGTCGGGTGGGCTAGTTGCAAGTCCTTCAACTTCTCTGTCAGAATTGAAATTTGATGTTAGAGACCCAAAATAGATGGATCATGCAATGTTGCTCCCCCCCTGGTACTCGTGCGGGTATCTTGCCATAGCTTCTATCCAAGTTTATTGGTTGAGAGAATCTTGTACTATGTCAATATTTTTTTGTGTCAATGGTGTATAGGTGAGAGGTAATAGTGCTTTGATAAACCAATCCATTTGGTGATTCAGATCTATCGGGTAACTTAGTTTACCAATTTCATCCTTAAATCTTTGCATCAACTCCCATGCAGTCTCTCCCTCTCGCTACTTTATCTCCCATAGCTTTGACAATCCTTGCTACCAGTTTGTGGAAGTTTGAATTCTTGTACAAATTCTCTGTTAACATCATCCACAATTAGGTTCTGGAGTAATTATGACCATTTTATGAACTAGTTCAAGGTATTTTCCCTTAGAGTGGTCTGAAATTCGATAAGTTGCACATTATTCGGTGTCTGGCGGGCTCTCCAGATGGCCTCACATAGATGCTAGTTTTATTCTATGTCTTCATTTCCCCTGCTAGAGAACTCAGGATACCTTATAATTATCCCTCCATTTTTTATTGAGTTTGTGCTAAGAGCACAAATCCTTATGATCCTGGTTGCAAAGATCCTTGTAAACTTGTACCATTGCTACTAGTTCCACTGATACTAGCACTAACTTTGTAATTAACATGCACACTATGAACTGTTACAGTTTTGATCAACTTAGATAGAAACTTGTCAGGATTGTTATAGAGTACCAGGGGAGGTTTGGGGGAGAAATTGCCTGAGCTTTGGGGAGGCATATTTTTTATTCCTTTGGATGCATCATCTTCAACAAATAGTCTGTTGTTGGGAATGGGTCCCCTGGGGTCAATTTTGGGGTTAAAAGCCCAAGTTTTGTGTAAAGTCTCCGCATTTTGTGGCTGCGAAGCATGAAGATGTAAAGAGTTACTAAGGGTTTTCTGCCCTTCTTTTGTATAATTCATGTCAGCTCTAGAGATCTACCCATGGTCTGTGGACCATGGGATTGTATAAAAAGGAGGTCTTAGAGGAGTCTAAGATAGTTCAGTTCATAGTTGATACTTGATGTTAATGAATGTAATGGGTTTGTGAGAGCTAAGAGCAAAGAGTCTTAGTGTAGGAAGAGGCTCTGCAGCTGAGTGCGTAGAGGCCTAGGGTAGAAATCCACAGCTAAGTGCGCAGACCCTTGTAACTGTGTGCGCAGGGTAGTCAGAGTCTATACTGGATATTTGAATCAATAATAAAGAGGAATATTATGAAATTACCTGTGTATTTTACTTCTTTTCATTGCATGTGATTATGTTATGTTGAATACTAGGTTTATGTTTTAATGCTAGTCTGATGCGCGAATCCATGTGTTTCTATGTTCTATATGACTGCAAGTAGAGATATATGTTTACGTGAAGCTAACCATAATGCATGTTAAAGTAACCAATACTTAAGAGAATCTGGGTAGATACATAAGTAAGAGTAATTATAGGGGCGCGTAAGTGCCTGATCTATCTATTTAGGGCCTGCGAAGGAGGACCGAAGACTTTCACGGAAGCTTCAAGGATGAATAAGAGAAGTACCTTGATAAGCCCTAAAGGGCTTATCGATCTGCATGAGGGAAGGTTAGGGAAAATAACCGATATCACAACCATCTCAGGGTGTGGAAACTTGGTTCCTGCATCCCCCCATACTACTTCGGGTGAGACTTTAGTGTGCGCTTCGTGGATTGATGCCGAAAGGGTCAGTAGTGTAGGGATTTGCTTGGCTTCTTAACGTTGAACCTGGGTCAAGGCCCATCAAGCCAACAAATGGTTCTGTTGTCGGGACTAGGATCTGCATAACGACATGTGTGATGTTGCATCATTGGAATCCAAGTAAGGAGATTGAAGACTGGTTGGATAGAAAGGTCCACGAATTTGTAGCACAGTAAAATAGGAATCCGTGATTGACAAAAGAACAGTGGTTGGATAGATATATGTACACAAAGATACATGAAATCTTCTTTGGTTCCTTCCCGTTTGAATTATACGAGTGGATCGCAAAGTTGGCAGACGTCCAAGAGAGGTGGAGGCTTGACGGTCCAATTTTCTGGACACCGGAGTTGGTGCGATGATTGGAAGCCTCTGAAGATAAGATCACGTGTGCTGTTGATCATTGGATTGACCGTATCATAGAAGGGTTTGTGACAGAGTTTGCGGTCGATACTTCGGTCAGTTACGGTGAAGCAGAGTGCCGCTTTTTCAAGGGGACGCGAGGTAAGTATTTGAAATCATTAAATACTTGGATTAAGATGCTCTTGTGTGAAAAGCAGGTTATGAAGTTACCTTGATGTTTGGGGCTACGCGAAGTGGAAGGAATTTTAGGCACAAAGGAAGAAAAGGCCCTGAATATAGCCTGCTGATTGAGCTTCCTCTGAGTGATGACGAAGGATTAGCACATGCTTCTCTTCTGAGCTCTATTTAGTTGATAAGACAGGGATTCCCACAAATACCTACACTGCCTCCATCCTCACCTCATCCATCCACACTGCCTCCATCCTCACCTCCACCACTTACCCCCTCACTCACACCGCCGCCACCTCCACCACTGTTCAACATGGCGAACTACATGAAGCTACCTGTGTTCAAGGGTGTAGGAAATGAAGATCCGAACCAGTTTTAGTTCGTCACAAAGGCTGTATGGGAAGCTCAAGTTATCACAGATGATCAAATGAAGAAAGCAATGTTAGTTAGTGCTTTGCAGGATCGCGCACTAACTTGGTACATTAAGTACTGCACTAATAATCCGATGACCGCGTTGGCCGATATCCAAATTTTGTTGAATAAGGAATTTAGTAGACCTAAGTCTGAGGCACAATCAATTGTGGGATTCAAGGAGATCATGATGAAGCCTAGAGAGACACCCTAGGATTTGGATCAAATATTGAAGTGTACGATCCATGAAGCCAACATGAATTTGACTGATGGGCAACACCGCGAATGGTTTGTGGCCTCGCTCTTGCCTCACCTCAGGGTTGTGCTACCACAACAGAAGATCAGGACCTAGGCAGAAGCTCTGGAAATCATGATGAGATTACATGAGACACTAATGCAGGATGCTAATCTGGGGGTTCAACAAATTCACGCATAGTTGTAGAACCTTTGCCTTGAAATGCAAAGTCTGAAGAAAGATGGAACAACTTAGCTATAGGTGTGCGAAGAAGCATGGTGCCTAAAGTGAAAAAGCCAGGGACATGACAAAGATCACTGTCCCATTTTCACAAATTATGTTGCATCAGGGAGACCAATGCCTCTGAGGCTGGAAGTTGCAGCAGGGCCAAGTATAGGGCCCACACTATGGTGTGATATCTGTCAGGTAGCTGGGAAACATGCGACAAATAATTGCCATTTGCTGCAGAAATTCTTATAGACACCGCAACAACTCTTCTGCAACTTTTGTTAATTTGTGGGTTGTAATGAGCACAATTTCCAAAGTTATGAATTAATTATGGATATGACACCTACATATAGGGTGTAGGAAGAAACACAACTCCCAGACCAAGGTGCTGGAGGAGTGCGAGGCGAGTATCAGGGCATGGCCGAGGCCGAAGTGGAGGAGGACTCGATAGAGGTCTAGGGAAGATTACTTGTTACAATTGTGGAGGACCAAGACATTGAGCATGAGACTACCCGAATCTAACTCAGCTGTCATGCCGCTATTATACTCAATTTGACCATGCGACGAGGATTGCCCTATGTTGTTAGCTAAGATAGGGGTTGAAGGAAAAACAGGCCTATTCATGGCTTTCCAGATCCCAGTGATAGTCAAAAACAGGCCTATTCATCGGACTGTAATTGATGAGGGAGCTTCCACGTGTATTATGTCGATACAGTGTTGGAGATCGCTTGGTTCTCCTTCACTAAACCAATCCCCGACAATTCTTAAGGCCTTTGATGGCCGTGGGTTCCATCCGTCGCATTGGCATTCTACAGGATTTGCCTAAAGGGGTTGAAGGAAAAACCGTTAGTCTATATGTGGAGGTGGTTGATGCCCCTCTAGACTACAACCTTCTTTTGGGTCGAAGTTGGTCTTACGCTATGACAGCGGTCGTTTCATCGGTCTTCAGAGTAATAAAGTTTCCACACAATGGCAAGATCGTAACCATAGACCAGCTGGCTTACTTTTCATCTGACCCATCCTCTTCAGAGAGTATCCAGCATGTCGGTAAATCGACTATCCCTTATAAGGATGTTGGCGTAGGATTAGTTAAAGATGCCGGTTTACTGGGAACTTTTCCTTTTCCTCCAATCAACGCCGTGTCTTCATTTGCATCTATTCATATGATTACTTCAGACACTATTATTTATGACGATCCTTGGATCGTTCCTTCTGAATCTGAGATAGACTCATTTGGTGATGCAATGCCTTTGAGTCCATATGAAATAGCTTATGAAGCCGTGCAGTCTTTTACTGACCCAAGTTCAACCAAAATCGACCATGCGGAAAGAGTCGATAATGCGGACAAAACCGACCTCCCTAAAAGCAAAGGATTTCTAGTGACAAACAAGACAAATAAACACTACCTTTCTCTAAACATGCATTGAGAATACAAGTAATCAGGTGATTTTAACATACCTTTAGTCCAACGCTTTGTAGTAGTCCAGCCTCGCCGATCCGGATGAGCTCCTCCTTCTCTTCGAAACCTGCATTCACTAACAAGCCAAAAGATTAAATAGCACTTGATAAACTCATAAAACAATACATATCCATCATACAGACCAAGGAGTATATGAAACAAATCATGAATAACAATCCGTTAAGAAAAATGAGTTCATTTGTATTAAGCGGAAACAAAAGAAACCATTACAACCTGAGCCTTGGTGTTGTGCAGGTCCCTCCTAGGGTCCAGCAAGAGTTTTCCTTTACTTTGATCAGCTCACCCACTCTCCAATAAGGCTAGGAAAGTATGGGAATCTCTCCTCTCAAACTTTACAAGGGAGTCCTAATTCCAGCAGCATCTACCCTTAGGAATGTTCAGCTTTCAACCTCTCCTCCCTTTGGCCTAATGCCTGTATTTATAGTGCTCTAGAGGAAGTTATTCAGGTCCACCATCAATGGGATAAGCTCCTCTTTGGATGGGATAGCTCCCCTCTTGATGGGATAAGTTCCTCTTTGATAGGGATACATGAACCATTTGGAGGCGGTCCATACACGTCAAACAAGCTTCTAGAATGCTCTAGAAATGACGACAAGTAACTTTTTGGAGTGAAACTTGCGCCTTTTGACCTTTACAGGAGTACGCACCCTCCCCTTTACATACAGAGCGTACAAGTACGCAGGTATTATGAACTTGGGGTGCGTACATGCAGGTAAGGCTAAGAGAAACTGCGTACCCAGAGATATATAGATTTTTAATGACTTTCTCTCTTTCTTGGAGTTTGACATGGAGAGCAGAGGTATGAGGCTTGCCAAGGAGGATAGTATGACAGTTGATGGGGCCATACTAACTGCAAATAGTCATGGTGACAAATTTTAGTGTAACAAATTGCCCCCTAAAGTGCGAAGCCTGTAGTAGATAAGGGTTTCATATAATCTAGGAAGGGTGAAGTACTTTATCATTTCAAGGATTATCTTGTGGAGAGCCCAGTCGGAACCTGCAAGTATTCAACACAAAATACATATATAAGATCATATCATCGCTGAGGTAGGCATTCCCATACTCAGATTGAAAACTTTAACTAATTGACTATCTACTGCTCTGATACAGGAATGATTTTGCAGTACATCATAATCATAGACTTTTTGTAGACACAGTATGGACGCAGCCATCTGTTTATAGTTGGTCTAGTATATAATGAATACAAAACTCCTCGCAGCCTGGATGGTGGAAACTAGATCCAGGGTCTTCATTTCTACTTCCCGAACAGGTACGATTCTATCCATGCGAATAAATGAGTTGATGTCGAACATGGTAGAAACCACTTGATTACCAGTCAGTGATGTAAACTGTTAACAAATGTGAGAGAGACCACCGGTGATGTCAATGGTTCTCAAAGTACCCAGTACAATCCATGAGATGTGAATGAATGAGTTGATGTCGAACATTTCACGGAATCCTTCGATCGAAAGTCAATGATGTAAACCGTCGTCAAAGGCGAGAAACCTGCCATTGATGCATGCAGATTTCAAGGTACTGATGATTCCTAGGTCCTCTTTCTAGATAATGTGCTGATGTCGATAGAAAGCGACCCGTCGCAGGCAAGCCCACAACACGAAATCATAGATCAAGTTGAAGGAATGTAGCTGTAAGGACTGACTCAGGGAAGGTCAAAATGGATGACGGGTATTTTGCAGATGAATGTTTATTGCAGAGACCTCTTGAACACATAACGACACGACAGATGGCTTGGTGACACTTGACCCAAAGTTAATACCCGGCTGAAAACTTTCAATGTGGTTTGATCAACTGTGAGGCAAAGGATTTCCCAACCCAGGTGAATGCAAAGTGTCGTGTTCAAGAGTGGTAATAAGGCTTCTTCTGAGACAAAGGATAACAAATGGGCTCATTTTTCTCTCTTTTCCCCCACCATTTCTGGCAAGTACCTCTTTATTTTTTACAAGCTTGAGGAGGATAACATATGCTTGATTATAAGCTCATCCTTCAGATGAGTCCAACTTAGTTTTGATTCGAACCCTAAGAAGGAGTGGTCCGTTCCTGTTTGTAATCGAACAGGTCCTTTACTGTGAAATTTTAACGAGTCCAGTATAGGAGAAACTCGGCGCTTTTTCATTTTTAGAGAGTCTGAAAAAACTTAAGAAGACTCCAGGTTGAACTTTTTCGTAAAGTTGTGTCTCCCAAGCCCTAAAAAGTATAAAATAATACTTGAGAGAACCACTTGATCTTTACAACCAAGGAGTACTTTCATGATTAGTGTCTTTGACCTGAAAAGTAAAAAGCGATCAAGGACACGTCGTTTTATTTCCAATATCGAATTTGAAACGACAAAAATCCGGCAATCTTTTCATGTTTTTACGGTCAGAAAAGGGTTGTAAGAGGACCGTCTTTTAATTCCGTTTTAATGAGTGTAAAAGAAACGCTCGGCAATCTTTTCATATTTTAGGAGTCTGAAAAGGGCTTAAAAGATGACTCTGATGTTTTGGTTCGTGAAAAAATGATAATTTTCCCTGAAAGTCCTTTTGTCCTGCACAAAAACGACACATTACTCATACCTGTTTAAGATAGGCAAAAATACATTGAAAAATATCCTTCCATGGTGAAAAATAAACAAACTTAGCATTCATTTATCCAAAAAACCTATAAAAAGACCTTTTACCATGTCATTTTTACCATTTTACTGTTGAGGGAGAGAAAAGGGCTTTTGGCAAGAAACTTCCCGTGGACTTTGTGGAGAATCCGACCGTCGGAATCGAGCGCCGTCTCTTTCAGGTATTTCACAACATCCTCCTCTTTGTTTTCATCCGTTTATAATTTCATTTTAGGCCCTAGTTTGATTTTTTCGGGGCTTTGGGGTTTCAAGATTTGCTTTTCGGGGTACGCAGGTGCCCCATGGGTGACCAGCGTACCCCGACATTTTCTCAATTGGGAAAATGGCGGGTGTACGCAACCTACCTTCAGAGCAGTTGCATACCTACGCTCTGTTTCTGAACGCGGGGTGCGTACTCCGCGCAAAGCATTTTTAAACCCCCAAATCTCAAATTTAAACCATTAATTTTTGATTTAGTGAATTCTAATGGATGTTTTCTGGTGTGTAGATTGCCCACCATGCTTGATTGGAGCGAAAGAGAACACGAAGATGTCGATTTGGCCGCAATAGATCATCAACCTTCCATTGATGCTTTGAAGGCATGCGGTCTCTACAAATACTGGGCCATACCTGGCATGAGGGCCCAGGTGCGATTCTTAGAGTGGCTGGTTGAAAGGTGGAACGTTCAGGATCAATGTTTTTACATCGGAGGGCACCAACTCGAGATAGAGCCCTCAGACATATATTTTCTCACTGGTTTTCCTAATAGGGGCGAGCAACTATCTCTGTTCGGGACTAGGCTGGGTGGCCAATCCCTTGCTAGTCTCCGGCTAGAGTGGTGCAATAATCAACACCAGGAGAAGGGGATAGAAATCAAATACATATCCCGACCTGAACTTATGGTAATTGCCTTTACAGTTACCAGACTCTGCGGCGCAGCCGCTTTGCACTTTGCCACCGGGTCCCAAATGCAGATGGCGATTGATTGCTTCCGAGGCACCATTTTCAACTGGTGCAACGCTGTGTTGGCCAATATGAAGGGCCAACTGACTAGGGAAAAGAACGGGCAATTAAAGACCTTTGGGTATGGGCCTTTAGTTATGAGCTTTTCCCTAGAGAGAGTTCCAATGCTGATCCCGCAGCATCTCACTGTTGCGATTGGGCCTCCTCGGGAGCCAAAGTTGATGCAATGGAACCCACAGCCATCAAAGGATTTTCCTATAGGGGTTGAAGGAAAAACCGTTAGTCTAGATGTGGAGGTGGTTGATGCCCCTTTAGACTACAACCTTCTTTTGGGTCGAAGTTGGTCTTACGCTATGACAGCGGTTGTTTCATCGGTCTTCAGAGTAATAAAGTTTCCACACAATGGCAAGATCATAACCATAGACCAGCTGGCTTACTTTTCATCTGACCCAGCCTCTTCAGAGAGTATCCAGCATGTCGGTAAAACGACTATCCCTTATAAGGATGTTGGCGTAGGATTAGTTAAAGATGCTGGTTTACTGGGAACTTTTCCTTTTCCTCCAATCAACGCCGTGTCTTCATTTGCATCTATTCATATGATTACTTCAGACACTATTATTTATGACGATCCTTGGATCGTTCCTTCTGAATCTGAGATAGACTCATTTGGTGATGCAATGCCTTTGAGTCCATATGAAATAGCCTATGAAGCCGTGCAGTCTTTTACCGACCCAAGTTCAACCAAAATCGACCAAATGAATGTGGTCCGTGAGGAATCCCTTTTCGTGTCAACCTCAGAGTTAATAATGTTTCCCGAAGTTGTTTCATTTGACGAACAACTTTGTGAAGTCCTGTGTGTAGACGATTTACCATGGGAAGATCTCCATCATAGATCTTCGTTTTTACCTGAGGATGATCGTTTTGAAAACGATTTTTCATCAATATTTACAGCTGAATATGTCAAAGACGCTCAAAGTCCAATGAAACATCCTGATTCAGAGCTGAATTTGGGAAACATTTCTCGTACTATTCCCATTGACATTTCAATAAAGCCTGGAATTGTTGAACACATTCATATAGGTGCCTCGTGTTCAGATGATGAAATTAAAACATACAAGGCCCTATTTCAAGAATTTCGCGACGTGTTTGCCTGGTCTTACGAGGAAATGCCAGGAATTGATCCCGCCATTATTGTCCATGAAATCAAGACTTACCCGGACGCTAAACCCGTCCGGCAACGTTTGCGTCAGATTCACCCACGAAAAGTGGTTGCGATTAAAGCAGAAGTTGAGAAGCTGTTGAAAGAAGGTTTCATTTATCCGATCCCGTTAATGGATTGGGTATCGAATATTGTTCCGGTTAACAAAAAACAGGGGACAATAAGAATATGTATCGACTATAGGGATATCAATCATGCTTGTCCCAAGGACAACTATCCAACACCCTATATCGATCAAATAATTGATGATTGTGCCGGCAGTGAAATATTTTCCTTTATGGATGGTTTTTCCGGTTACAACCAAATCAATATTCTACCTGTCGATCAACCAAAAACGGCTTTCATTTGTCCGTGGGGGACATTTGCTTATTGCAAATTACCTTTTGGGCTTAAGAATGCCGGAGCCACTTTTCAAAGGGTGATGTCTTATGCATTTCATGACATCAAGCACATTGTGCAACCGTATCTCGATGATTTGCCCGCTCACTCCTTACATCGAGCTGATCACCTTGTCCATTTACGAGCAATTTTTATGAGGTGTCGGCATTATCGTATACGGTTGAACCCACACAAATGTGTCTTCTGCATAGAAGTGGGACGATTGTTGGGGTTTGTAGTTTCAAAAGCCGGCATTCGCGTCAATCCCTCGAAGGTAGAAGCTATCATCAAATTGCCTCCTCCTTTGAGTCTGCGCCAACTCCAAAGTTTGCAGGGGAAAGCAAACTTTTTACGCCGATTCATTCCTAACTACGCCGAGATTACCAAGGGTTTTACCCGGTTGTTGAAACAAAATGCTCAATTCTCTTGGGATGAGATAGCTCAGAAATCTTTTGATGTGCTAAAGCACGCGTTGACCCATGCACCGTTGCTGCATCCTCCCAACTACAACCAGGATTACTTTTTGTACCTCGCCGCCGCTCATTCCACCATTGGGATGGTCTTAGTCCAGGAAGATGAATTCGGAACGGAACATGTGATCTATTACCTTAGTCGGATGTTAAATCCCACTGAGCTCAAATATTCACATGTGGAGAAATTGGCCTTGGCAGCCGTTCAAGCTGTCCAGCGTTTTCGTCACTACATTCTTCTCCGTAAAACTATAGTCATTTCGGATTGCAACCCTATGATTTACATTTTGACTAAACAATTGCTAGGGGGCAAGTACTCTAAATGGATCGTTATCCTGCAGGAGTTCGACTTGGAATTTGAAAAGTCTATGTCTAAGAAATCTTTAGTTTTTGCGGAATTGATGTGTGATTTCCCGCGTGCTCACACGGAAACTGTGGCAGAGGAACCCCTTGTGGATGAATCTTTGTTTCTCATCAGCACTTTAGATCCGTGGTATGGGGATATAATTGTCTATCTCCAAACCCAATCCTTTCGGCCCGAAGTTTCAAAGTCGGAACGTCGGAAAATTCGATTCCAATCCCAACAGTATAAAATTATTGGTGATACTCTTTATCGCCGTGGGGCGGACTTGGTTTTTCGTCGTTGCTTAACACATGAGGAAGCTGAAAGGGTTTTGAATGACTATCATTCTGGAGCGTGTGGCGGTCATATGTCTGGGTATGCCACAGCTCAGAAGGTGTTGCGTGCTGGCTACTTCTGGTCGTCCATGTTTAAAGATTGTATTATTGCGGTCCGGAAATGCCACAACTGTCAAGTGTTTGATCGCAAGATGCGTGCACCACCTGCTCCTCTCCACCCTATAATTGCCGTTGGTCCTTTTGCTAAATGCGGTATCGATTTTATTACATGTAACCCTCACTCGGCCGGGGGGCCTGCGTATATCATCCTTGCGGTTGATTATTTTACTAAGTGGGCCGAGGCAATGCCTACATTCGAGGCAGACGGCAAGACAACTGTGATTTTCGTATTTAATCATATTATTGCTAGGTTTGGTGTCCCACAAGCGATAATCACTGACCATGGGCGCCATTTTCGAAACATTATGATGACAGAACTTACAGGCCAGCTTGGTTTGCGTCACGATAGCTCAACTCCTTATTATCCACAAGCCAATGGCCTGGTTGAGTCTATCAACAAATTTTTAGTTATCATGATCCGACGAATCATTGGTATTCATCGGTCGAATTGGCACAACATGTTATTTTCCGTGCTTTGGGCGTACCGAACCTCAGTGAAAACATCAACAGGGTTCACTCCTTTCCAACTAGTTTATGGTTTGGAAGCAGTGCTGCCCATTGAATGCGAAATTCCGTCACTTCAAATGGCTGTCGAATTACTTCCAGCTACTTCTGAAGAGGAGAAGCGTCTATTATACTTAGCTCAATTAGATGAGACTCGACGTGACGCTGCATTGGCAATCGAGACTCACGCAAAACGGATGAAAGCTCAGTATGATCGCAACGTGACCCCTCGTAATTTTTCGGAAGGAGACCTAGTGCTATTATATGATCAAGCTAATGATAAATTAGGTGCTGGAAGATTCGTTCCTATGTGGCATGGGCCCTACATTGTCAAGCGAAAGCTAGCAAAAGGGGCCTATGAGCTGGTAGATTTTGATGGGGACTCTTTGGGTAAGCCCAGAAATGGACTTTACCTAAAGAGGTATTATGCTTAAGGATGGGTATGGAGATTTAGTTAGGTTAGTTTTTTTTTTTCTAGCTGGTGTGTTTGTTAGTATAGATAGTGTGCTTAGCTTAGAGAGTGTGTTTTTCGTCGTTATTCTGGCTTATCTTGGTTTTACTCTTGATATTACAGATGTCGACGCCTCTCCAAACGTATATTGGATTTGCTGATGGTGCTTGTCGTAGTACACGGAATATCTCTTCCGCAACTTGGGTTATCTATTCGCCCTCTGACGAGTTAGTTTCTATGCATGGGGTGAGCCTCGGTCAAACAACAAACAACATTGCAGAATACAGTGCAGTGATTGAGTTATTATCTGAATCTATTTCGTTTGGGTTTCGGAGTTTGATAGTGAGGTTAGATTCTGAACTCATTGTATTATAGCTTAATAGAGTATATGCCATTAGAAATCCAGTGTTATTAAGGTTATTTTTGAGAGTGCGCCTCTTGGAACGTGAATTTTATTACATTGAATATCAGCATATTCCAATGTCGTTAAATACATTAGCAGATGCAATTGCTTCTCGAATGTTAGAAAGACATTTGCGATAATCATACATGTAAATTTAAAAACATTTCATCACACATGTTTAACAAGATAAGCCGGTAATAATGATATATATAGATAGGAGGGTGTCAAAATATACATCGTCTTCGATCATAGGTTGAAAAACACCTTATGATCGGCAAAAATGATAAGTACAAAAAACCAAAATGTCACATGTGTCTACAAAAGTGACTAGCCAATCACTGGTGGTGCTCTCTATACGACACCACTGCACGCGCTACCCTACACAGGAACCTCCTGAAAGGTCCTGGGACTGCGACCACATAGCGCTGAAGTCAGATAGGAATATCGTCTATAGTCGTCTCCGGTATGTCCGCCGTAAGACGCTCTAGGTCCTGTTCCAACTCGGCTAAGGTCTCTGCGGCCGCATCCTGTGGGGCCGGTGCTGGTGCAACTGGTACTCTTCTCTCAAAAGGCCGGAGATTGGCCGGGCGCTGTGGGCCTACATCTGCATTTTGAAAATTGTCACTGTCAGTTTTGAGACGATATAAAAAACAAAAACAAAAAAGTAAATAATTTAAAAACTTGTGAAAAATGAAGTACCTCTGTCGTCCCATTGTTCTCCCTGTGGAAGAACCATGTCCGGATCATCGCGAAAATCCACTTCGGCATAAGGAAAATCCTGGATCGCAAAGACCTGGTCCTCGAACCAGTGAAAGTAACCCGTAGGAAATCGGACAACTCCCACTCCCTCATCAGGATGCCGGGCCATCACCGCAACCCATCGCATCAACTTTGGCTCCCGAGGAGGCCCAATCGCAACAGTGAGATGCTGCGGGATCAGCATTGGAACTCTCTCTAGGGCAAAGCTCACAACTAAAGGCCCATACCCAAAGGTCTTTAATTGCCCGTTCTTTTCCCTAGTCAGTTGGCCCTTCATATTGGCCAACACAGCGTCGCACCAGTTGAAAATGGTGCCTCGGAAGCAATCAATCGCCATCCGTATTTGGGACCCGGTGGCAATGTGCAAAGCGGCTGTGCCGCAGAGTCTGGTAACTGTAAAGGAAATTACCATAAGTTCAGGTCGGGATATGTATTTGATTTCTATCCCCTTCTCCTGGTGCTGATTATTGCACCACTCTAGCCGGAGACTAGCAAGGGATTGGCCACCCAGCCTAGTCCCGAACAGAGACAGTTGCTCGCCCCTATTAGGCAAACCAGTGAGAAAATATATTTCTGAGGGCTCTATCTCGAGCTGGTGCCCTCCGATGTAAAAACATTGATCCTGAACGTTCCACCTTTCAACCAGCCACTCTAAGAATCGCACCTGGGCCCTCATGCCAGGTATGGCCCAGTATTTGTAGAGACCGCATGCCTTCAAAGCATCAATGGAAGGTTGATGATCTATTGCGGCCAAATCGACATCTTCGTGTTATCTTTCGCGCCAATCAAGCATGGTGGGCAATCTACACACCAGAAAACATCCATTAGAATTCACTAAATCAAAAATTAATGGTTTAAATTTGAGATTTGGGGGGTTAAAAATGCTTTGCGCGGAGTACGCACCCCGCGTTCAGAAACAAAGCATAGGTATGCAACTGCTCTGAAGGTAGGTTGCGTACACCCGCCATTTTCCCAATGGAGAAAATGTCGGGGTACGCAGGTGACCCATGGGGCACCTGCGTACCCCGAAAAGCAGATCTTGAAACCCCAAAGCCCCCAAAAAATCAAACTAGGGCCTAAAATGAAATTCTAAACAGATGAAAACAAAGAGGAGGATGTTGTGAAATACCTGAAAGAGACGGCGCTCGATTCCGACGGTCGGATTCTCCGCAAAGTCCACGGGAAGTTCTTGCCAAAAGCCCTTTTCTCTCCCTCAACAGTAAAATGGTAAAAATGACATGGTAAAAGGTCTTTTTATAGGTTTTTTGGATAAATGAATGCAAAGTTTGTTTATTTTTCACCATGGAAGGATATTTTTCAATGTATTTTTGCCTATCTTAAACAGGTATGAGTAATGTGTCGTTTTTGTGCAGGACAAAAGGACTTTCAGGGAAAATTATCATTTTTTCATGAACCAAAACATCAGAGTCATCTTTTAAGCCCTTTTCTGACTCCTAAAACATGAAAAGATTGCTGAGCGTTTCTTTTACACTCGTTAAAACGGAATTAAAAGACGGTCCCCTTATAGCCCTTTTCTGACCGTAAAAACAGGAAAAGGTTGCCGGGTTTTTGTCGTTTCAAACTCGATACTGGAAAGAAAACGACGTGTCCTTGATCGCTTTTTACTTTTCAGGTCAGAGGCACTAATCATGAAAGTACTCCTTGGTCACAAGATCAAGCGGTTCTCTCAAGTATTATTTTATACTTTTTCGGGCTTGGGAGACACAACTTGAAAAAGTTCAACCTGGAGTCTTCTTAAGTTTTTTCAGACTCTCTAAAAATGAAAAACGCCGAGTTTCTCCTATACTGGACTCGTTAAAATTTCACAGTAAAGGACCTGTTCGATTATAAACAGGAACGGACCACTCCTTCTTAGGGTTCGAATCAAAACTAAGTTGGACTCATCCGAAGGATGAGCTTATAATCAAGCATATGTTATCCTCCTCAAGCTTGTAAAAAATAAAGAGGTACTTGCCAGAAATGGTGGGGGAAAAGAGAGAAAAATGAGCCTATTTTTTATCCTTTGTCTCAAAAGAATCCTTATTACCACTCTTGAACACGACACTTTACATTCACCTGGGTTGGGAAATCCTTTGCCTCACAGTTGATCAAACCACATTGAAAGTTTTCATCCGGGTATTAACTTTGGGTCAAGTGTCACCAAGCCATCTGTCGTGTCGTTATGTGTTCAAGAGGTCTCTGCATATAAAACATTCATCCGCAAAATACCCATCATCCATCTTGACCATCCCTGAGTCAGTCCTTACAGCTACATTTCTTCAACTTGATCTATGATTTCGTGTTGTGGGCTTGCCTGCAACGGGTTGCTTTCTATCGACATCAGCACATTATCTAGAAAGATGACCTAGGAATCGTCAGTACCTTGAAATCTGCATGCATCAATGGCAGGTTTCTCGCCTTTGACGACGGTTTACATCATTGACTTTCGATCGAAGGATTCCGTGAAATGTTCGACATCAACTCATTCATTCACATCTCATGGATTGTACTGTGTACTTTGAGAACCATTGACATCACTGGTGGTCTCTCTCACACTTGTTAACAGTTTACATCATTGACTGGTAATCAAGTGGTTTCTACCATGTTCGACATCAACTCATTTATTCGCATGGATAGAATCGTACCTGTTCAGGAAGTAGAAATGAAGACCCTGGATCTAGTTTCCACAATCCAGGCTGCGAGGAGTTTTGTATTCATTATGTAGTAGACCAACTATAAACAGATGGCTGCGTCCATACTGTGTCTACAAAAAGTCTATGATTATGATGTACTGCAAAATCATTCCTGTATCAGAGCACTAGATAGTCAATTAGTTAAAGTTTTCAATCTAAGTATGGGAATGCCTACCTCAGCGATGATATGATCTTATATATGTATTTTGTGTTGAATACTTGCAGGTTCCGACTGGGCTCTCCACAAGATAATCCTTGAAACGATAAAGTACTTCACCCTTCCTAGATGATATGAAACCCTTATCTACTACAGGCTTCACACTTTAGGGGGCAATCTGTTACACTAAAATTTGTCACCATGACTATTTGCAGTTAGTATGGCTCCATCAACTGTCATACTATCCTCCTTGGCAAGCCTCATACCTCTGCTCTCCATGTCAAACTCCAAGAAAGAGAGAAAGTCATTAAAAATATATATATCTCTGGGTACGCAGTTTCTCTTAGCCTTACTTGCGTGTACGCACCCCAAGTTCACAATACTTGCGTACTTGTATGCTCTGTATGTAAAGGGGAGGGTGTGTACTCCTGTAAAGGTCAAAAGGCGCAAGTTTCACTCCAAAAAAGTTACTTGTGGTCATTTCTAGAGCATTCTAGAAGCTTGTTTGATGTGTATGGAGCGCCTCCAGATGGTTCATGTATCCCTATCAAAGAGGAACTTATCCCATCAAGATGGGAGCTATCCCATCCAAAGAGGGGCTTATCCCATTGATGGTGGACCTGAATAACTTCCTTTAGAGCACTATAAATACAGGCATTGGGCCAAAGGGAGGAGAGGTTGAAAGCTGAACATTCCTAAGGGTAGATGCTGCTGGAATTAGGACTCCCTTGTAAAGCTTGAGAGGAGAGATTCCCATCCTTTCCTAGCCTTATTGGAGAGTGGGTGAGCTGATCAAAGTAAAGGAAAACTCTTGCTGGACCCTAGGAGGGACCTGCACAACACCAAGGCTCAGGTTGTAATGGTTTCTTTTGTTTCCGCTTAATACAAATGAACTCATTTTTCTCAACAGATTGTTATTCATGATTTGTTTCATATACTCCTTGGTCTGTATGATGGATATGTATTGTTTTATGAGTTTATCAGGTGCTATTTAATCTTTTGGCTTGTTAGTGAATGCAGGTTTCGAAGAGAAGGAGGAGCTCATCCGGATCGGTGAGGCTGGACTACTACAAAGCGTTGGACTAAAGGTATGTTAAAATCACCTGATTACTTGTATTCTCAATGCATGTTTAGAGAAAGGTAGTGTTTATTTGTCTTGTTTGTCACTAGAAAGCCTTTGCTTCTAGGGAGGTCGGTTTTGTTCGCATTATCGACTCTTTCCGCATGGTCGATTTTGGTTGAACTTAGGTCGGTAAAAGACTGCACGGCTTCATAGGCTATTTCATATGGACTCAAAGGCATTGCATCACCAAATGAGTCTATCTCAGATTCAGAAGGAACGATCCAAGGATCGTCATAAATAATAGTGTCTGAAGTAATCATATGAATAGATGCAAATGAAGACACGACGTTGATTGGAGGAAAAGGAAAAGTTCCCAGTAAACCGACATCTTTAACTAATCCTACGCCAACATCCTTATAAGGGATAGTCGTTTTACCGACATGCTGGATACTCTCTGAAGAGGCTGGGTCAGATGAAAAGTAAGCCAGCTGGTCTATGGTTACGATCTTACCATTGTGTGGAAACTTTATTACTCTGAAGACCGATGAAACGACCGCTGTCATAGCGTAAGACCAACTTCGACCCAAAAGAAGGTTGTAGTCTAGAGGGGCATCAACCACCTCCACATCTAGACTAACGGTTTTTCCTTCAACCCCTATAGGCAAATCCTGTAGAATGCCAATGCGACGGATGGAACCCACGACCATCAAAGGCCTTAAGAATTGTCGGGGATTGGTTTAGTGAAGGAGAACCAAGCGATCTCCAACACTGTATCAACATAATACACGTGGAAGCTCCCTCATCAATTACAGTCCGATGAATAGGCCTGTTTTTGACTATCACTGGGATCTGGAAAGCCATCCGATGAGGTAAACGCGGTGTACTATTTTCTAGATCAAAGATTATGAGGTTCGGGTCCTGAACATCAACAGCTCCTATAGCCAACAAAAGTAATTTTCGCTGTGCTGGGCATGATTGAAGCACTTCTAAAGCCGACATTGCTGAGGGTGAAACAGCTAAATCCTCAACAATGTTGTAATTCTGGGCCGCTCTCGCATGTGGATTGAAAGCAGACCTTCGAAGTACACCCTTGGCGGGCGGTTTTATTACTAAGTCAGGGTTAGGTTTCTCGATTTGTAGTGGATCGGAACCGGGAGCTGAGGTTGATGGATTTGAATGAGAAGATTCTGCTTCTTTCGATCCATCAACAGGACTTTTACAACCATAATCTTGCGATCGAGTCGCAATCCTCACATGAGACATCATCAATATGGGTTCTTCAGTGGCACCCGAGGAAGAACCTATCATCTTACTCTCATGCTTTGGAAATGGATCTTTCAAAACAGCAGGAGTTGAGGAACCTTTGACGATTTTCACAACCTCGCCCCGATGGGGGCAATCTCTTGTAAAATGATCCTCTTCACAAATAAGACAAGGATATCGAGGTTTGCACTTTTCGTCATTGGTTTCCGACTTTTCTGTTTTCTCCTTTGGTGTTTTGTCTGCTTTACCCTTCTTCTTACCTTTCTTCTTCCCACTGTTTTTTGATTTAGCCGTAGATGACTCTACAACGTGAATATCAGTGGAAATTTCAGGAGAAGACTCTCCTGTCGGGGAATCTGGTAAGGTTATAATGGGCGAAGAATTATTTGAAGATTTCTTCTTTCTTTTAGTATTTACCGTACCAATCATGCCATCAGCGGCATGAGATCCCGAAGGAGCAGCAGCGATTTGATTTGACTTTGGAAGATCTGGGATCTTTTCGTGTAACGTACCTGACTGAGTGTAAACCAAGTCAAGGTACTGCGCTTGAGCAATCACTTGCTCCTCAGTAACTACTCCGGCCTTAGCTACGTCTTCAGTAATCTTCGGTAATAATGATTTAACAAACCATTCAGCTAAGATTTGGTCCGGGATAAAAACTTTCACTAATCGCCGTCGACGTCTCCATTCATGTATATGATCAGAAATATAAGTGGACGTCGACTGTTTTAGTGAAGTTAGTAGCTCCGTACCATTATCATATCTGACTGGCAACTGAAAATGAGTTAGGAACGAGGTAGCTAAGTGGCTAAAATTGTAAAAAGAGGCCCGTGGTAACTAAATGTACCACTTGGCCGCGAGACCAATGAGCGTACGTTGGAAAAGACGTAAGCGAATCGAATCATCCGAGATGGAATTTGAAGCACACCAGAGGTGGTAAGTCATCACATGATTGGACGGATCCTCTCCAGACTTACCTTCGAACTTGGGTATATCACTGGGCAACTTATTTGGCATTGGCGGCCAGAACGGAAGATAATTTATTGGATCGTTCGTTAGGCGCGACAAGTCTGGTAAATCCAAAGTTACGATAAACGGTAATTGCCGATTAGGATCCCTAAAACTCTGGGTCACAAGACCGGTCCCAGGAGGAGGATATCCAGGATAACTTGGAATAGGTATCGCATTCGGGATATTGTATCCTCCTGGAAAACCAGGATTAACCGGACCGTACTGGGGTTGCTGAGGTTGTTGATAAGTGTACCTAGGATACAGTTGATACTGGTAAACCGGCTATTGGACAGCAGGCCCGTATTGGTACTGTCCCTAGTACGGTTGATAAATGAATTGTGGTTGACTAGTGACAACCGTACTTAAACCAGGTTGTCCTACAGGCATCTGAACCGTAGTTTGAATCGTAGATCCAGACAAGGGTAAAGATGTCTGAGGAGTAGTTGCAGAGACAGTAGAAACCGGAGCTGTCGATACTCCAGAAGCAAGTGTGGTGGAAGGAACAAATGTTGCGGTAGTTGCAGCAGTCATTTGAGATGGAGTACTAGGTGCAATTGGCGACTGAGTAACTACCAAGGGTACAAAAGTTTGAACATTAGACTGGACTGGTTGCTGGGATGGACCAGCAACTAAGGGTTGTCCAGCTTGAGATGACAACTGTACGCTTGGCTGCAATACCTGTTGAACTTGCGATGGATCCCACACTATGTTCATTCCGGGGTATTGACCCATGACAGGTTGAGGATATTGAGATCCATAACCGGATTGAGGGTAGGATTGATAATTGAAAGGTACATTTCCTGTACCTTGAACATAAGATTGACCTTGAGGTGGTTGATAACCTTGACTCGAGTATTGACCTTGAGGTAAACACTGATACTGGGGTTGACCTTGAGCTATGAATTGATACTGAGGTTGACCCTGGGGTACATATTGAGGCTGGGGTTGACCTTGAGGAATGTATTGTACTATGGGTACATACTGTCCTTGAGGTTGCCCCCTAGACGCAACTTGTGTACCTTGAGGTTGCCCCCCAGGCGTTAATTGAGGCTGCCCCCCAGGCGGTAATTGGCCACCTTGAGGTTGAGAACCGGGAACTGAACCTGACATCATGTAAATGTCCCCTACACCCAACGGTTTGTTACCATTGTTTCGAGTTAATAACCCATGTTCAATGGGTTGAGGAGATGCTCCCGCAAAAGTACCAGAAAGTGACTGATACCTGGAGGGAACAGAAGGACCGCCGTACAAGAAAGATTCAGGAGTTTGAGTAAACACGGACGACTGACCAGACATATTTACAGGAGTATATATACCTCCAGGTGGAAAAGGAGTACGAGGTGGAGAAAAACTTATCCCTGAATTGTCTAAATAATTGGTTAACGAAAGGTACCAAGTAGTACTTCTAGGAGGACTGTAAAAGATGGATTCACGCTCCCTTAGATCAATAGTAGGTTGATCTTCAAGGATAGATACGCCAAATTCTTCCTCTGGAGCAAGTTCTTCAATAGCTATCAAACCAGCAGGAAGATTTTCGATGATGACTCTTTCTACCCTAGGTGAATCAGGTGCACTAGAAGTTGGAGTAACAGGTTCAGATATTTCAGGTTCTTCGCCTATATCACTAGTAGATGAAAAACTACCAGCAAGCTCGGAAACTGCAACAGCTTCGGGATTATAACCTGTTTCTAGACCTTGGTAATCTGGATGGACTACCAACGACGATTCTCCTTCTTCAGGTGAACCTACTTTACTGCCACTAGGAGTTACAAGGACTTTCAAACCTTCGTAATGACTCGGAACCTCTTCAGGAGGTTCGCCCCGAAGTCTACGGGACTTCCTCAACAAATCGGCCACGGTAACAATCTCAAGAGACTTGCTTCGAAGTCTACGGGACTGTCTTGGTAATTCAGACACAGTTAAAAACTTTTAACTACTACACACGCAAACAAAGTAAAATCTCAAAGCAAACCACCTAAAGTCTCTAAAGAACCAAACAAATTTGAATCACACGCCTAAAGAATCTAGGGCGTCAAACCATACACAAACAGTAGCCTTCCGGACCGAAAACACTAGTTGGAGATGAAACCCAACATCGCCGAATTCAGTACATAAGTGGTGGGCAGAACAGTTACCCCGGCAACCTGCTTAATGAATAGATTGGCACAAGTTCCTCCACTTTAACCGTCTCGAGTGAAGTGAACCCCCCGGAAAATCCAAGTGAGTCTAGCCGACGTCTGCTCCAGGTACAGTGGGATCTTCCCTCCACCGTCACCTCGGTAGAATCCTAAAGATGATGGTCACTAAGGTTACCAACAACAACAAATATACCTGGGGGAACAGTCTACGACCCGATAGCACGCAAGGGCAGAGTAACAAGCTCAATCCCCTTGCTGGCTCCTTGACAATAATCCAAGGTTTACCAACAAGTGACCCCAGGCTCCTCGACAATAATCCGAGGTTTACCGTTTGTAGTACGTGCGTATCTGGCGTCTTTCCCAATGAAGGAGGATTGATCCCCTCACTGGTTCGGACACGGTCTCGTGCTTCTCCTTTAAGAGGAGCTTTCCCAGAGTACAAATGAAACAGCTGGATTTATCCTACCACAAGATGAGCTACTTGTTTGGTTTTACTGTCTTGGAGAGTTAATTACTCTCCTACTCCAAGACACTAGCCTGATCTATATTGGTGTTTCAGAGCCCTAGTAAATAAAAAGTTACTAAGTTGATTTTACTTTAAGCGTTAATTTTTATGGCTTTTCTTTTAAGACAAAAGGTAGTGGAGATGAAACTGATGGTGTGTAGACTCGACCGAAATCCACTAAAAAGATGCACTTAGGATGATTTATACTAATTTTCTTTTTCAATGAATTCCCTAGCTAAGAGAGTTGGAGAATGCAAAATTGATATAAAGACAACTTTCTTGGCAATGAAAATCAAAGAAACAAACTCTTTATCTTTTCAAAACATACAACACATGACCACTAATCACTTCACGAAAATTCCGTTTTCTTTCAAAGACTCAAATGCTACCAAAGAAAACTTTCATTCAAAAGATATTTTTGTATTTTTTCCTAATTAATAAAGCATGTAAACCTTACTTTAACAAAAATCAAAGTTAAAAAATCTATGGCAATAAAATCAACTCAGTTTCACTCAAAAGCAAATCTAAGAGAAAATTCACCTAAAAGTAAATCTAACGAGGCAAAAGCATACTAAAGATGATTCGTGGATGTTTTACTCAGTCAAAATGTAACTAAGGACTAGTTAATGCAGAACCAAAAACCAGTCAAAAACAAAAATCAAAATCTTTTGTTCTTTTTCTCAAGAATAAAATTCAAAGTTCAATCAACAAACTTTTTCGAGATTTGGCAAAGAGAGAACACAAAGGTAGGTTTCTCACAAGGGTGGATTCTATGAAAGGCCCGACTCCTAAGAGGACTGAACAAAACCAGGGAGATCCAAAGTTTGACAACCTCTAACGCCAAAGTCACTACAGGACCAGTCCAAAAATCAAACCCTAGGGAAAAATCTCTATGAATTTCACTAAAACTCTCGACACTGACGAAACAAGCTTAGGTGAAGATTGATGGCAGAAAACCAGTGGATCTGGGCAGAAAAAACAAATTAAAACCAAAATCTAAAAGGCAAAAAAGAAGAAAATTGAAATTTTCTTAATTTTGACAGGGTACACAGGCGACCTGTTTGCATAGGTGCGGGTACGCTCTGTGCACAAAGTTGTAGTGCGTACAGGTACGCACTGTGCTCAACGCAGAGGCTGCGTACTTCTAGAAAAACAAAGAAAAACTAAAATCTAATTTAACCCTAAGCTAGCCCACCCAAAAACACAGTTAGACAGCCAAAAACCAGAAAACAAACGACTTTTCTCAGATCAAAATTTCATACAAAGGAAAAAATCATTCACATCAATGGAGTCCCCAGCGGAGTCGCCATTTTGTCATGCGGAAAGAGTCGATAATGCGGACAAAACCGACCTCCCTAGAAGCAAAGGTTTTCTAGTGACAAACAAGACAAATAAACACTACCTTTCTCTAAACATGCATTGAGAATACAAGTAATCAGGTGATTTTAACATACCTTTAGTCCAACGCTTTGTAGTAGTCCAGCCTCGCCGATCCGGATGAGATCCTCCTTCTCTTCGAAACCTGCATTCACTAACAAGCCAAAAGATTAAATAGCACCCGATAAACTCATAAAACAATACATATCCATCATACAGACCAAGGAGTATATGAAACAAATCATGAATAACAATCTGTTGAGAAAAATGAGTTCATTTGTATTAAGCGGAAACAAAAGAAACCATTACAACCTGAGCCTTGGTGTTGTGCAGGTCCCTCCTAGGGTCCAGCAAGAGTTTTCCTTTACTTTGATCAGCTCACCCACTCTCCAATAAGGCTAGGAAAGGATGGGAATCTCTCCTCTCAAGCTTTACAAGGGAGTCCTAATTCCAGCAACATCTACCCTTAGGAATGTTCAGCTTTCAACCTCTCCTCCCTTTGGCCCAATGCCTGTATTTATAGTGCTCTAGAGGAAGTTATTCAGGTCCACCATCAATGGGATAAGCCCCTCTTTGGATGGGATAGCTCCCCTCTTGATGGGATAAGTTCCTCTTTGATAGGGATACATGAACCATCTGGAGGCGCTCCATACACGTCAAACAAGCTTCTAGAATGCTCTAGAAATGACCACAAGTAACTTTTTTGGAGTGAAACTTGCGCCTTTTGACCTTTACAGGAGTACGCACCCTCCCCTTTACATATAGAGCGTACAAGTACGCAAGTATTGTGAACTTGGGGTGCATACACGCAGGTAAGGCTAAGAGAAACTGCGTACCCAGAGATATATAGATTTTTAATGACTTTCTCTCTTTCTTGGAGTTTGACATGGAGAGCAGAGGTATGAGGCTTGCCAAGGAGGATAGTATGACAGTTGATGGAGCCATACTAACTGTAAATAGTCATGGTGACAAATTTTAGTGTAACAGCCCGCACTATGGTGTGATATCTATCAGGTAGCTGGGAAACATGCGACAAATAATTGCCATTTGCTGCAGAAATTCTTATAGACACCGCAACAACTCTTCTGCAACTTTTGTTAATTTGTGGGTTGTAATGAGCACAATTTCCAAAGTTATGAATTAATTATGGATATGACACCTACATATAGGGTGTAGGAAGAAACACAACTCCCGGACCAAGGTGCTGGAGGAGTGCGAGGCGAGTATCAGGGCATGGCCGAGGCCGAGGTGGAGGAGGACTCGGTAGAGGTCTAGGGAAGATTACTTGTTACAATTGTGGAGGACCAGGACACTGAGCATGAGACTACCTGAATCTAACTCAGCTGTCATGCCGCTATTATACTCAATTTGACCATGCGACGAGGATTGCCCTATATTGTTAGCTAAGATACGTGAGAAGGGGGTGCAACCTCAGCAACCGACTCAAAACCTGTAGATGATGAGGGTTGAGCCTCGCGAGGAAGACCCCAAGGTAAATATTGTGCTGCAGAGTGGAGTGAGGATTAGTGAGGATAAGGGGAAGTAGCCTGAAGAAGGCGAGTGGGTCTGCGAAGCACCAGAAAAGGAGACCGGGTTTGATCTAGAATGCGCAAAAGAAACATTTATGGAAGCTAAGAAAATTTTCACTCGGGCCTCTACCTGAGGGAGTTAGGAGAAACCAGTTGAAGAAATGGACCTGTCCATGATTACCACGTTCTTGGAGACCTACATGAAACTGCTCCGCGGTAGTAAGGTTGTGAAGGGATTGCATGAGATAATCAATAGGTGCACTGGTAAGGAAACCACTACTGATGGACCACACGTAGTTAGGAAGCTTGGTAAGCATAAGGCACGAAATGGATGTGAGATGAGACTCACCGCGCATATAGAAAATACGAAATGGACCAAGTTATCTTGGACCTAGGGTTTGATGCGAATTTTTTTCCGAAATAGACATGGGAAAGAATGGGGATACCTGTGCTACAGTGGTCTCTGATTTAGTTAAGGATGGTGAATCAGCAGAAAATCATCCCAGTGGGGAGGTTGCAGGGGGTAACAGTTGATATCAAAGGTGCGAGCACACTAGCAGATTTTGAAGTGATAGAGATTGTGGATGACAATAATCCCTACCCCATGCTCCTTGGGATCAATTGGGCCACTAACATGAATGGGGTAATCAACTTGAAGAAGTGAAGGATGATATTTGAGAAGAAATTGTTCCACGTAGTGGTGCCACTAGACCCTGCAGAAGAACCGCGCTATACTGAATCGGTTCGCGATTATGAAAGTGATGATAATTTGGACCAGATTTACAAGATAACGGTGCAAGATCAGGATTGGGTGAATCTGACAATAGACAAACGTATTGCATGGGACCACAAGAGCTCTTTTACATCAGATTCAGACGAAAAACTGGAGCACTAGCATAATCGAATACATGAAGTATCTACGTTGCGATGTGTATCATAAGAGGTAAGAAATATGCCTTATTATGATGGGTTAACTAATGTTGATCAATTTCTAGATGCATTTGAAAAGGAAGTACCAGAGAAGCATTGCTTCTAGGAATTAGATTGGGCATTTCGTGCTACGCCTGCAAGATGGTGGGGTACGCACAAAGATAGTTTTGATGATTGGCGTGAATATAGAAGGATGATGAGGGTACACTTTGGTCATCTGAAGGTGGGATTAACAGAGAAATATGATCGGAGAAATGATCTGCATGACCATTTGGCCAAATGGACTGAAGCGTACGGAGTGAAGCCTCAACCAGAATGGGTCCATCTGTTTTGTCATACCTTGGATGTTATACCAATGAATCGGTACTTGGAGACGAAACTTCGCCATGACACCGAAGAATGGGATATTTTGCCCCAGGGATTTTTGATGACGTTCAGTTTTGAGGATGGATTTGAATCTATTGATGAAGCGTTGCAGGTGGTTAAGACGACAATTTTTAGGATACCGTCATGTTATATGGAATTTTCATCTACGGATAAACATATTTTCCCTAGGTGGGTAGCTACACCTAGAACAACAAAAATAAAGTAGTTTAACCTTTTCTTATAGTAGATGGATGAGATGAAGGAACTTACTTGTAGTCTTTCGCTTCCTTAATCCCCTTTGAATTGCTCTCGTCGCTTCTAGTTGAACTAAATCCACTCAATTGGTACCTGTATCAACAGAAACAGAAACAAAAAATGATCAAAGCATACATGATCTATCTACTATAATCCAATGGAATCGAAGACATTGAAACACATAATCATCATAGATATGAACAATAATATGAGAAAAGGAATAAAATCTCTATTAATGTAGAAGGAAGAGTTTCACCCAATACAGTTCGATCTTGTGCCACTCCTCCAACTTCAGTCCAACCCTCGCCACATCAAAATCACAAAAATCCAGCAACATAACATTGCTTGACATGAAATCAATTCTCAAACCAACAAAATTTCCTTACAAACTTCAGATTCTAGCCCCATGATCACTATGATGAGTGCTCAATTTATAGGAAATGGGGGTGGTTTTGTCATAAATTAGGGTATTGAATGACCTTCCAAACTTGGAGTTAGTTTCCATGGAGCAAGGGATGAGAGGATAGGAGGTTAATGGATCCTTAGCTTATCCAATTTCGAGCTCATATGAGGAGATAAGAGATGGGATCCTTCTAGAATGATCTATAATCAAGGAATATTCCCAGAACCCTATGCAAATTTCACTCAATCTCGCCCATCGCATGTCAAAGAGGGCTTAAGTGCACTGCAGTGAAGGCCAGAATGGGCCTGCCTGCTCTGCAATGCAGTTACCCCTGACCAAGGTTGTGCTGGTGTCCTAGGGAGGCATTTCAGCAAGGCTTCAGGCTAGGAAACTTTCATGGATGGAAGCATTCAATGAGATGACTTGTCTAGGGCATGTAATAACTGAATTAGCATCTGATGAGCCCCAATTGTACTAATTTGAATGTCGGGAGCGATGTGCCCAAATAGACCAATAACAGTTGCCCCCTAAAGCATGAAGTCGAAAATGATAATATCGAGTGATATGCTTTACGATGTGATGGGGAAGATCTGAAGTGGACAGTGACCTACATTGATTACAATACATAATATCATGATATCTTTGAATTTTTCATGATTTGCTGAGGGAAGGCATACCCATACTCAGCATATAAAATTTACATTACATGTACATAAATCAGATAGTCGTCTATAGATATAGACCCTTGATAGGATGACCATTTGTGTAAAGCCATCGTACAGATGATTTAGTACTCTCCTGAAATCGTAGCCCGGAATGATGAAATGAGTTCCAGGGTCTTCTATCTCGTCCGATCATTCACTCAAGTACGAGTCTAACCATGTGAAAAAGTGATCTGAAGTCGAACATGGGAAGACACCCTTGATAACCAGCCAATGATGTAAGTTGTTAACAGATGCGAGAGAGATCACTGATAATGATAATGATTCTCAAGGTACTACAGTACATTCTGCATGGTGTGAATAGATGTTTTGATGTCGAACACCATACAGAGTCTTTTGGTTGAAGGTCGGTGATGTCAACCTGTCATCGGAAGTGAGAAACTTTCCATTGATGTATGCAAGCCTCAAGGTACTGGAAGGGTGTTTTTAAGTCAAATTCTTGGATAATCTGCTCATGTCGAGAAGAAGCGACTCGTCGCAACAGGGCCTTGATGTATCCCCCATCAACAATAAGAAACAAGTGTAATGATTTTGGAGATGGAATGTGACTAACGACATAAGGCTTGGGAATGGCAGTCATGAAAATGAAGGTTTATGAGTGTTAGGGCTCCAAGAAACTCTCCTAGGTTGTAGCTTAGAGATGCCTGGTAACATATAATCTTCAATATGGTTCTAGGAACTTATTGGGATGGGTGATGGTTTGGTTCAAGCCAGATAACCACTTCTACTCTGTTTTCACTCCAGACATGCATGAACACCCTCATACTACAAGGCTTTAGACCACCAATGCTCAAAAATTTTGGAATTAGGTGAATAGAAAAAGAATACTAACCACACCAACGGATGCATACAGAATGTATGATGGCCACCTGCAACTAGTAAAGAAACTTGCAAATCTAATCTATCAATGCAGAGATAAGATGACAGTTATCTTGCATTAGATACAGAAGAAACCTGAGTAACCTACTCACTGATACATTCAATTGTCTAATCCAGACATAAGATGACAGTTATCTAGCATTAGATGTAGAAGAAATCATGAATGCAACACTTCAATCACAAGCTTAGAACAGAGTATAAATGGGCATTGAGCAATTAACAACAAAAGAAGCTTGCATTGCTGAAAATGAAGATGAGACGCTGCAAGTTACAGAATATCTACAGTCTCCAGAAGTTGAACCGAAACACAATTTCCAACCCTGATTACATCTTGCTGTCGACTATTTATAATCTATCATTACAATGGACCCTTAGCCGTTTAGGGATGGAGGGGTCTTAATTGACCACCAACTACCATTAACTGTCTGATAACGTCTTTGAACATAACTGCTTTCTCCACTACAGAAACCTGATCAGTTTTGGTACTGTGCTGTCTTCCAGGTGGTGAGATTAATTATAGCAGTGGAGATACATGACTGTTTAATTTGGTTGCTGAGTCATGTTGTGTCCTTTCTGCCTTTGGCCATGCTCTTTGTTAATTCATTTTCATGGTCAGACTGTCACCAGGCTGACAAGGTTGGCCATCTTCTTCTTCGCGTAACAGATAGGACGTGGGGTATGGAGTGCATGGGCGGATGGACGATCAGGAGTGATCATGAATAATGGCCATCAAATCAAGGGAGATTTATGGCAGAGATCATTTTTTGGAGGTTAGCAGTCGTGGTGGGAGCAGAACATTTCTGGGTCGTTAGATCTCCAGGCGAGCAGATCGGACGGTTATTGGGCGGCGGAGATGTGCGAGCGATAATGCGCGGGGTAGTTTGATTTATGTGGTAATGGTTTTTACCGCACCGACTTCGGGCAGTAAGCGGTAAGTGTTAGAACTTGCCTGATGCCATTCACGATATGACACGTAGCGGCGGGGAAAGAGAAAAACTGCCCTCCTCGAGCGGGTACTTATCGCGCTTGTTGTTTGCACAATATGGGCGATGACCATTAGATTTGGTGGGGGGTGATCTAATGGCGGAGGAGTGTCAAACAAGTTGGTGTATCAGATGGGACGTGGACCATTGGATTGGCGGGGAAAGATCAATTGTGAAGATGTGATGAAGGTGCAAGAGGTCTTCGGGAAATGTGCTATAGGTGCGTAAGGCATATGGGTGAGCTTTTATGGGGATTTTGGCTATTGCGCTTGGGGCTAAGGCCAAAGACGAATTTTTCGAGGCACGAAGGTTAAGTTAGGAAAGAAGAAGGGTAAAGTGGGAGCGGGTTAAGGGAAGAACAGGAATAATGGCCCATGTGGGACCCTTTTAAGGACAATGGAGCAAACTAAACCTTTCCTTCAACCTTCACAAAGTCAACACTGCACTTCAGGGCTAACACTAGCTCCTTCTGGGAATGGAATCCTCCTTGTGAGGTTTCAAGAACTATAGACTACTGCCTTTCCTGTAAGTAGCAAAATCAGAAATACTACCTAGTGTTCCATTGGTGATGGAGTTTATCTAAGCCTACACTAAAACTTTGAAAAATAACATATTTACAATACTGAGGCCTGAAAGCCTTAAACAAAATAAACTTTCAAAAACCACCCATTGGTTGGGCCATCAAAAACAGTTTCTTCCTCCAAAATTTGCAGAATGAAAGTATTGTTTCCCTGGACCTGAGAGATGACAAATGGTCTTGTCCATAGAGCATCAAATTTACCATGATTGCCTTTCTTTTCCTTTAGTGCATCCCATTTGAGAACCCAATCACCAACCTGAATATTATCCATCTTTTCCTTTCTGTCAAAATCTTCCTTGATTTTCCTTTGATGTATTGCAGACCTCTCAATTAGTTGATCTCTGATCTGATGAACTTCATCCAAGTCACTCATCCTCCTTGCCATGTCACTTTCCTCATTCTGCTCGTCTTGTAAGAATTTGGCCACAGGGAGGATCAATTGGATTGGAAAAATAGCCTCAGTGCCATATACCAGCTTGAATGGAGAATTCCCTTTGGACTTCTTGATGGTAACCCTGTCAGCCCACAATGCAAACTTCAGCTTGGAATCCCAGCTCCACTTGTTGTCTTCCAACAACTTTTTGATTATCCTTACTAGGCTTTTATTGGATGATTCTGCTAGGCCATTACCTTGAGGATAATATGAGGTGGAGTGCACCAATTTAATGCCCATTGATTCACACATGTCCACCAACTCTTTTGCCTTGAAATCTACTGCATTATCTATAACCAATTTGGTTGGGCAACCAAACCTGGTGAAAATGTTTTCTGTCAAGAATTTCATGACGACCTAGGGATCAGCTTTCTTAGTGGGGATGGCCTCAATCCATTTGGTAAAATAATTAGTGGCTACTAAAATCCATCTATGTTATCCACTAGAATGTGGATTAATCTCCCCTATGAAATCAAAACCCCACTGTTGGAAAGGGCCACTGGTATGTATTGGCTTCAGGGGCAAGAATTTCAACTGTTTCCTTCCTGCAAATCTCTGGCACTTGTCACAAGATTTCACAAATGAAAACACATCAGAGAATAGAGTGGGCCAATAATACCCAGCTCTCAGGATCTTGTGGGTTGTGGTTTTCCAATAATGATGTCCCCCACAGATGCTAGAATGGAACTGGTGCATGACTTCCATAGATTGCTCTTTGTCTAGACATCTTAAGAGGATTCCAGATGGGTCCCTCCAATAAAGCAGGTTTTTATTAATACAAAACTTGGCTACTCTGAGCTTAATGGTCCTGGCTTGGCTTGAACTAAGGCTTGGAGGAACTTCTAGCTTCAATAGGAAGTGAGATATTCTAGAATACCAATCACAAGAAGCCAAATTCTCAGCTAATGACTGGTTCTGCTTTCGTTCTTCTATTGCCTCCTCTGCTTGTTCAACCTCTGAATCTGCACCCATGCAATTTATGTCCAACAAACTGCAATTTTCCTCATCCATAAGCTTAGCCATGCCTTGGCCTTTGACAAGCTTGGTGGGATTCAATTCTATGTTGAACTCAATGAGCTTTGCAATCCATTTAGCCCTCCTTTCGTCAACATCTGGCTGCGTTAGGACATCCTTTACTGAGGTAGAAGGTACATAGGTAATCATGTTGGAGTGCAAAATGTAGATTCGGAATGCCTTCAAAGACTTAATAAGAGCATAAGCATGTTTTCCAATAATGTCATATCTTAATTCAGCATCTCTTATAGTTTTGTTGAAAAAGGCCACTGGGTGTTATATACCTTCATCATTTCTCTGCAACAATACTGTTGCAAGTGTATCATAAGAAGAAAAAGAGAAAATATAAAAGTCCTTAGTGTAGTCTAGGCTGACTAAAGTTGGAGCTTCCATGATAGCTCTTTTGATGGCTTCAAAAGATCTTCTTGCAATCTCTGTCCATTTCATCTCTGACCCCTTCTTTAACATGGAGGTGATGTGCTTCACTAGTTCTACAAAATTGGGAATAAACCTCCTTACAAAATTGATCTTACCCAAAAAGGATTGAATGTCCTTCTTCGATCTTAGGATGGACAATGTCTGTATTTCTTGAACCCTTTCTGGATCAATCTTAACACCTGCAGCAGAAACGATATGTCCTAAAAGCTTGCCTTCTTCTAGAGCAAACTGTGACTTCTTAGGATTTATTGAAATCCCAAAATTTATACACTTCAGAAACACCTTCCTCAAATGCTACAAATGATCCTGATCACTACTAGAGTAAACTGTTATATCATCAAGATATATTAGGACAAACTTGTCCTTTTCTCCCACAGGGGATATGTCCATGGCCCTCTGAAAGGTAGCCCCAGCATTCATCAGCCCCAAAGGCATCTTGGAGTACATGAAAGTGCCCCAAGGAGTGGCGAAGGCAATCTTTTCTTGGTCCTATGGATGTACAACCACTTGGTTGTACCCTAAAAATCCATCCAAGAAAGACATGACTCTAGCCCCTGAAACCTTTTGCAGCAGATGTTCCATTTTGGGCAGGGGATAGTTGTCTTTCTTAGAGCATTTGTTCAGGTTTTTGAAGTCGACACACAACCGGATTTCCCCACTTTTCTTCCTCACTACTACCAAGTTGGCTACCCACTTCAAATATCTTAGGGGAACTATGATCTTGGCAGCCAACAATTTCTTAATTTCCTTTTCAATCAAAGGAAGTAGTAGAGGGCTAATGGGTCTCAGTTTTTGCTTGAAAGGGATGGTGTCTTTCTCCAGTGGAATCTTATGCTGAATGATGTTCTTGTCATAAGTCTTAAGGTCACTGTACTCCCAAGCAAAGACATCAACAAATTGCTTCATCAGGGTGCAATATTTAGAACTTTGGGCAGCAGACAAACAAGTAGACAGGTTTATGTACTTTGGATGATCTGGACTACCTATATTGTGTCTATGGACTACAGACTCATTTTCTTGCTGGGAAGGCTTATAAGGTACAACATTATGGTCAAACAGCTTCTCTAGAGGTATCAACCCTTTAGGTATATGGTTAATAGGAAATTGAACAATGCTGTCCTGACCAATTTTGTTTCTTAGCTGAGACTCGTGAAATTCCTCCATGGATTCATTCTCTTGATAAATTTGCATTTCAGAGAATTCATCAATGACTTGTAGAAGCCTATTGACTTCATCATCATCCTCAAAAAATTTCCATTATTTGACATTATCAGGTAGAGATGGTCTATATTTTACTTGAACTTCATAAGCCAATTTAGGGGGCATGGGAGGAATGAACATGCTAGCAGACACAACAAGGGAATCAACAAGCTGATTTTTGACTCTGGGAATATATGAGATACAAAAGCTACTAAAAGAATCTTTGAGCCTCCATACCTCATCTCTGTATGCTTTCAGCCTGGGGTGCCTTTCCTGGAAAGTTTGGTTCACTTGTTGAATAATAAGGTATGCATCTCCAAACACCTTTATGTCTCTGATTCCCATTTCTTTAGCAGCATTCAAGCCTAAGATCAAAGCCTCATACTCTGCTATATTGTTGGTGACCTAAAAAGTCAGCTTGAAAGACAGATGTATGCATTCTTGAGTTGGGGATATCAGCACTACACCTGCTCCTACAGCGTCCCTAGAGAAAGCTCCATCAAAGAACATATCCCAAATCTGTGGCCCTTCCTTCTCCATGACCTGGCAAACTGGTTTCTTGAGCTGCATGGAAGCCAACTGAGATTCTTCTATTTGGAGAATACATGCTCCAAAGTCAGTATCAACAGCATAGATGGGATGATTAGTGGGATGCTTCTCATCACTAATGATATAGGATAGCTGAGCTTCTCTGTATAATCTCCCGCTTTCTCCTCCAAAAACTAGAACGGTAGCATAAGACAAATCATTCTGCAATGTCCCACCTAATCTCTTAATCCATCCTCTAGAAAGTAACATGCCAAACTTAGGAGGGACATTTGCTACCACAATATCCATCATCATGCTCTTCATGGGCAGTTGGGACAAGGTGATGGCTAGATCTTTGATTAACCCCAAACATTTCACCTTTCTTGAGTCAAAAGAGAACAAGCCATGATAGGGTCTAGTGATGTCAAGGCCTAACTCATCCATGATAGCCTTTGGCATTAGATTATGGCTGGCACCTGTGTCCAGCAGACAGTTATAAAGGGTTTTGTCATGAATAGTCAAGGAGACATAGAATGATGGGGAGCTATCATCAGAGGTTTTAGTCATTGGGCTAAGCACAACTGTAGGTTTGTCATATTGCAAATTCACATAGTTGTTTGATGCTTGTGCGGCCTTAAGCTCAAGGGATTCAAGTATGGGTTTCTTAAAGGCCTCATTCTTTACTAGTTCTATCAGAGGTACATATATTTTCAACTTCTGGACTTCTGATTCAAAACTGAAAGGGGAAAGGGACTTGTCAGGGCCTCTTACTTCTTGAGCTAGTGCTTTGAGGATGTTGGGATCAGCTGCTAGTCGCTTCTGCTTGCTAATATTCTACTCTGTGGGGGACAACATCTCTTTGGACAAGGCTTTCTTTTCCATTACTCATTCTTGACCTCAGGTTATATCTATGTTGATCTTCAGTTTGTAGAACAACTTCTCTGTCCCACTCTTGGCTAGGCTAGTCCTTGAGTAATGACTGCTCATAGGTAGCTAATGTCAAAAAGGAAGCACTGCCTTTGTCTTCCATGCAATGGATCTCATCCTCTTCATCAAACTTCTCCTCCTCCATGACTATGTTCTGTAAAGGAGTCTTCACCTTCTGTTCTTCACTACCCTCTTTTCCCCTTTGCATGATCTGCAATTGTTCATTTTCTCTCCTGTATGGATTTGGATTTATAGGAGCACATGTATTAGGAACCCTTCCTTTCCCTGAATTCTACTCAACCTTCAGCTTAGAGATTTTAGAGGCCAATGACTCTATCATCTTAGTCATTTTGTCTATCTTGGGGTCTGAGGATGAAGAAGATTCACCCCTCTATCTCCTTTTGTCAACATGTCCCTTGAGTTTCTCTGCAGCCATGATGTTGGATTCTACCTCCAAGGCTGCATCCTGCATTTCAGCCAAAGAAACACATCTTCTTCTCTCAATAGCAGGTAGAAGTCAGAATCAAAGGCATTGGCATAGGTGTGCTTGGCAGAGGTGGGAGTAGGTTTCACTTCAGCTGGTATCTTGTTGTACATGCGGTTAAACCTTTTATTGAAATCAGAAAGTGACTCCCCATTTTCCCTTTTTAGGTTTCCAAACTCAGTATGATAATAGAGCAGATATTTCTTATTCCCCCAATGCTTTAGGAACACATCATCTAAGGTCTCAATGTATGTTATAGACCTAGGGTTTAATTCTCTGGACCATTTTCTTACTTCTCCATCTAAGCTTTGGACAAAAATTCTCATCCACACATCATCTTCACTAATGTTTAGATTATCAGCATAGCTATAAAAGGACTCAAGATGTTCTTCAGCTATAACCCCTTCAGTCCCAGTGAACTTAGGCATGTATTTCTGATATTCTCCAGTAGGCGTTGCATTCAAAGGAGTGGGTAGTACTAAAGGTCCATACCTAGCAACTATGATTCTTTCCATTTTGGTGAGTGCTTGTGGACCTGCCATGGATGTGGTGGATAGAAGAGTGCTGGCAGCCTGGATGATAGGGAGCTGAGGAGTGACTGATAGGACTCAAGGAATATGAGGGATAGGAGGTGAGGTTCCCTTTGGGCTTAAAGCACAAGGAAAACCTAATGAATGAGGAGCTTTATGGATCTCTGAAAGTTTTTCTTCAGTGCTAGTGTCAGAGGCTATACTCTCAACATGTATTTGTTATATTACTAGCCTTTCTTGCAGAGGTATAGAGGATTGTTTAGATTTACCTGATCCTGATGCTTCTCTCTGTGATATCCTTCTTTATTTAATGATCTTTTCAGGGTCAGTACTGGATCAGATGGTGACTTCTGAGGATTTCTCCAAGTATGCCTCACAAACTGAGCTAGAACTATGATGTGGAGTCACCAAAAGGTTCGGCCTCCAGTAGAGTCGCCAGATAGATGACTACAACCAAAAATGTGTCCAGACTTTGTCTATCATCAAATTTGGATCTGTGTCATTCTCCTAGGGAAGCTCAGCTTCAATCTCCTCTCCCCGGTAGTGGTGCCAATTATGTTAGGGCTCTAGGAAACTCTCCTAGGTTGTAGCTCGGAGATGCCTGGTAACATATAATCTTCAATATGGTTCTAGGAACTTATTGGGATGGGTGATGGTTTGGTTCAAGCCAGATAACCACTTCTACTCTATTTTCACTCCAGACATGCATGAACACCCTCAGACTATAAGGCTTTAGACCACCAATGCTCAACAATTTGGGAATTAGGTGAATAGACGAAGAATACTAACCACACCAGCAGATGCATACAAAATGTATGATGGCCAGCTGCAACTAGTAAAGAAACTTGCAAATCTAATCTATCGATGTAGAGATAAGATGACAGTTATCTTGCATTAGATACAGAAGAAAACTGAGTGACCTACTCACTGATACATTCAATTGTCTAATCCATAGATAAGATGACAGCTATCTAGAATTAGATGTAGAAGAAATCATGAATACAACACTTTAGGCACAAACTAGAATAGAGGAGAAATGGGCATTGAGAAATTAACAACAAAAGAAGCTTGCATTGTTGAAAATGGAGATGAGACGCTACAAGTTACAGAATATCTACAGTCTCCAGAAGTTGAACCGAAACACAATTTTCCAACCCTGATTACATCTTGTTGTCGGCTATTTATAATCTATCATTACAATGGCCCCTTAGCTGTTTAGGGATGGAGGGGTCTTAATTGGCCACCAACTACCATTAACTGTCTGATAGCGTCTTTGAATGTAGCTGCTTTCTCCACTACGGAAACCTGATCAGTTCTGGTACCATGTTGTCTTCCAGGTGGTCAGATTAATTATAGCAGTGGAGCTCCATGACTATTTAATTCAGTTGCTGAGTCGTGTTGTGTCCTTTCTTCCTTCGGCCATGCTCTTTGTTAATTCAGTTTCATGGTCAGACTGTCACCAGGCTGACAGAGTTGGCCATCTTCTTCTTCGGGTAATAGATAGGACGTGGGGTATGGAGTGCATGGGCGGATGGACGATCGGGAGTGATCGTGAATGATGGCCATCGAATCAAGGGAGATGTATGGCGGAGATCATTTTTTGGAGGTTAGCAGTCGTGGTGGGAGCGGCACATGTCCGGGCTGTTAAATCTCCAGGTGAGCAGATCAGACGGTTATCGGGTGGCAGAGATGTGCGGGTGATAGCACGCGGGGTGGTTTGATTTAAGTGGTAATGGTTTTTATCGCGTGGGCATCGGGCGGTAAGCGATGCCATTCACGAGATGACACGTAGCGGCGTGGAAAAAGAAAAACCACCCTCATCGGGTGGGTACTTATCGCGCTTGTTGTTCGCGCGATATGGGCGATGACTGTTAGATCTGGTGGGGGGTGATCTAATGGTGGGGGAGTGTCGGACAAGTTGGTGTATCAGATGGGATGTGGACAATTGGATTGGCGGGGAAAGATCAATGGCGAAGATGCGGTGAAGGTGCGAGATGTCTTCGGGAAATGTGCTATAGGCGTGTAAGGCATATGGGTGAGGTTTTATGGGGATTTTGGCTATTGCGCTTGGGGCTAAGGCCAAAGAGGAATTTGTCAGGGCGCGAAGGTTAAGTTAGGAAAGAAGAAGGGTAAAGTGGGAGTAGGTTAAGGGACGAAGAAAATAATGGCCCATGTGGGACCCTTTTAAGGACAATGGAGCAGATCGAACCTTTCCTTCAACCTTCACAAAGTCAACACTGCACTTCAGGGCTAACAATGAGTATTGCAAAGGATGAAGTTTACTGAGTGACTTGTCTTGAACATGTCAGCGACATTGAATGAATTGGTAGCATTGACCCAAAACTAAAGTGATGGATGGTGTGATAGACCATAGGTACGATAACCATCAAGTAGATAACCCAACCCAAATAGTCACAAAGATGGAGTGAAAGTTTCATGTTCAAGCGCGACTTGCTACCATAAAGTGATTTATCCCTTTTCCCATTTTCGCTAGTCATTGCTGACCAGTATCTCTTTATTTTTTAACAAGCTTGAGGAGGATAACATATGCTTGTAGTATAATTCCACCCTTCGGGTGAATCCATCAGTATGTGATGTTTTAACGAGCCTAGCAAAGGTGAAACTCAGTCTTGTCATGATGGACAAGTTTGTCGCTATTTGATGTTTTAACAAGTTTAACGACAATGAGAACTCAGTCCTTTTCATGTTTAGAGAGTTTGAAAAGGGACAAAAAGAAAACTCCACAAATTCTTTTTCGTAAATTTGTCTCTCAAATCCGGAAAAGCATAAAATAATACAAGAGAGAACTTATTGACCATGTTCGATCAATGTATTCCTTTTTCATAAATAATCTATCTCAGTCCGGAAAAGGGTTAAACTTATACTGAGTAGATGTCATTTCCAATCCATTAATGAGCTGAAAAAGACAAGCGCTTGACAATCTTTTCATATTTCGAGAGTCTGAAAAGAGAATAAAGAGGACTTTGCTTAGAGGGACGAGTGGTGTCTAGGATAGCAACTGGTTCCGGTGATGTTGGAACTTCCCAAAACATGTTGATTTATGTGAAGAGGCTAGCTAATAAGACCACTCATTGCAACTATTCCTCAAAAAGGGTAAAACAACCCAGTGAAAGCGTATGATCGACCAAGCAGATAGTGACGATGGAAGGAGAAAAACAAAGGCTCATCTAACGGAAGAGGCTTATAGAATGGAAATCACGAGGGTTAAAATGGAGATGGGTTCATTTTTACACAAGCTTGAAACTATTCTTGGATTCAGTTTCATGTTTACACAAGCTTGAAATGAAAAAATATGCTTGGTTTTTGTTTCATTTTTACACAAGCTTGAAATGAAAAACTATGCTTGGGATTCAGTTCCATTTTTACACAGCTTGAAACAAAAAACTATGCTTGGGATTGGTTTACATGCACCCATTATGATGACTTGATTCTAGGTGCATGCCCCCTAAGCTTCATTACATTCACCTAAGTAGACTACTCGTGGATATCAGGTGGATGGAATGAAGGTTCATTTATGAGATCAAGTGAAACACTTGACTGGGATTTTACAATATCTAATAAAAGACTTGAATTGGAACTTTTCTCCAAGGGACCTTATTTATTTTTTAATGAGCTTGACACAAGACAAGGAACTCTGCTCATATTCCTTGTTTCATTTTTTAACGAGCTTGACATAAGACAAGGAACTATGCTCTGGGGCCTGTTTCATTTTTTAATGAGGTTGGCACAGTAAAATAACTATCCTCATATTCCTTGTTTCATTTTTTAACGAGCTTGACACAAGACAAGGAACTATGATCATATTCATTGATCACGACCCATAAGAGGTCATGACTTCCAAGACGTTCTCATCAGATGGGATAACAATGCTCTGGAAGGGATACATAGCAAGGAATCCATTAAAGAGATCTGGTTCCAATGCCCCTAGTGCATAATTACAACATCATGGAATTGATCGTTAGTTGATGTAGGCATGGAACGGGTTGCCACATAATTGACCTGTGCGGGGAAGATACCATTGGGACAAAAGGACCATTTAGGGAAGATGGTTGACTGGAAACCATATTTGGACCGAGAAATGAAAGCTAGTCAACAGTGACAATTCCGCCTTCATGCAGGAAACACATCACTCAAAAGAGCGTTGAAACAATAGCTCCCATGTCATAAACATAGTTACACCCAAGAAGTAAATTTAATCTAAATGGCTTGGGACAACCATCACATTAAGATAAACAATATTTCCTCCCAAAGTAATAGGCAACTAAGGAAGGATCCCTAATGGTTGATTGGTTCATCTGTTAAAAGCCAACAGATTCTGGGTAACAGGCACAAGTGGCAGCGAACTGACTGCCTGCCAAGTAGTGGAGGAAAGGATACTCATAGATGCACCTTCATATATAATAGTGCTAGATACAATCATTTTATAAACGTATACTATGATCTAGAAAGGCACATAAGAAGGAAGACGACATCCTGCCAGTTGATTCCAATCGAAGGAAGTGACTAGACTACTTGGAGGGGGTACCATAAGAATGAGAGAAATACCCCCTTGAGTTACGAGAACATGAGGATTTTCCTATTGTCTTGATGGAACAGGAGGGTTTCCTCCAAGCTCATTGGAAACTGAAGAAAAAAAAGAACTGAGTGGTATCATACTCACTCCCTACGGGAAAGGTATGATTAACTGAAGGTGAAATCAGGTCAACTGTTTCCTCAACCTGTGATCATTCAAGTATAGACTCATGGGATTCACATTTAGAGAGAGTGGGTTTGACCGATGGTTGATTTGGGTCAGTCAATAAATTAGCAAAGGATTAAGGGAGAGTCTCCTGTAACCAGATGGAAGTCACTACAGAGAAGCAGGATGATTATCCAACACTTTTTTGGCTTCATCCAGATAGGGACAAAGGTGAATGGGGTGATTCCATTCACATAACCTATAGGGAAACTTAACTTTACCCTTCTTTCCATGAACTTTACTACCACTAGTTGATGGTGTGTCACTAGCATGATCTCCAGAAGTTGAACGAGAAGACCATTGTTCTAAGATCTGAGGAATACCAGAACAATTTCGAAGAAGATGGTCCCCTGTACAAAGTTTGCAAGGATATCTAAGTTTGTGAGGCTTATCAGACGGTTTCTCATCAGAAGTTGCATTCGAAGCAATGGTTTCTTGGTTGCCCCCTTACTGAATTTTCTTCTTATTATTCTTCTTCCCTTTCTTCTTCTTCTTAGCCACTTGGTTACTAATGCCAATACTTTCACCAAGCGAAAATGAAGAAGGGGAGGAAGAAAAAATTGATGAAGAAGGCAAAGGGTCAACTTTAGGATCAACTGGAGGTTTTGTCCAGTTGTAGGAATATTTAGTTGTGGGGCCAAGGAGGTTGAGAACAACCATACTGGAAATCCAATGGTAAGTCTCGGAAGGGACAATGTAGCCATATAAGGAGCACCAATATTTCTGAAAGGAGGAAAAGGACTAGGATTCCCTTCAAAAGGAATTCCTTGATCGGTGGACTCCAGATTTTTTGCCATATGTTTCAACCTAAGATCAACTAAGCAATGACGTGGAGGATGTTATCCATGGTCAATTAATTTTATTTTAATCAAAATAACATAACAAAACAAAATAGGGATAATCTAGGCAAAATGATTACCAAGTAACTGTGAATTACAATACACTGCCTCAGTAAACCAAGGACTTAACATATGTGTAGGAAATCTCCCTGAATGTTGTTTTTGGTGTATCACAGTATACAAGGTGGTTGACTTGGTTACCTATGGATGGATAGCAACCTAATGTAGTCCTCCCAAATATACCCAAAAGTGCATGGAGGCCCAATCCGTGTTAGCGCTGTCTAATGTGAAATCGCATAGTGAGAGCATTCATTTATACTTTTCGTACTATAACACCACCATATATACCCAAAGGTATGTGGACGAGCTGCGATATACTTACGTACATGGAATGAGGTATCACACTTGGAATTTATCGCAGACAATTAACGACAACTTCTATGTTTTATGACGTTAGAACACATCTCTAGCCTAAAACCTCTAAATGTTAATCGTTAAGTGACAATGCTCCATTAGGTTAATTGAGATAACTTTTAAGTTAATCTTCTTAAGAATTTGCCTTTCAAGTTTCATCATGTGATGTTTTTGAAAATCCTATAATGCAACTAAGATGATAAACATTCTTTTCATATGATTTGAACAATGAAAACCGTAGCTAGTAAGAGATAGAGTAATCAGATCTTTGGCAAAGAGCAAAGAGCACACCTAATGAAATTTCCCTAGCTATTCCTATTAGGCATTCACAAACTAAAATATGCACAAGCCAAGTTTTTATTTCTGTCCCTTTAATGTTTAGATGAAAAAAAAGGAACTAGATGCACAAACAATCAATTAATAATTTTCATAAGAAACGAAGACTTTACGACAATTTCTTTTTCAAAGAAATGAACACTTCACGACACTTCCTTTTCGGAAAAGACTATTCGATATAAAATAACTTTGACAATGAATTGATAATGATAAATAAATCACTTAAGAAACACTAAACAATCAAGGTCAAAGTAGGGCTAGAAGAGGAAATTCAAATTGATTTCAAAACCATAACAATCATTGATCTTTCAGTAAACAACTTTAGAAGCAAATTTGGAAAAATCCAAGTCAAAAGTGGGTTTTTTGGCTTAAGGAGGATCAACGTAGGTCTGAGTGGGAGAGACTGCGCTGCAAAGAACTGTCTCCAAGCCAAGGGTGCTCTGCAATGCATTGTCCCTTGACCAAGCCTGCGTTGGTGCCAGAGAGGCTAATCAAAAGACATCTAAGCACAATATTTTGACCAAAAACACTTCAAAAAGGCTTAAATAAGATCGATGAAGTCAAGAAAAGTATACTAGGTTGTAATATGATGAGGGTAAGCTACCAAGAATGAAATTCATTCCTAGTATGGTCACTAATTTGTTATGTGGAATTTGCATCTACGAATAAACACATTTTCCCTAGGTGGGTAGCTACACCTAGAACAACAAAAATAAAGTAGTTTAACCTTTTCTTATAGTAGATGGATGAGATGAAGGAACTTACTTGTAGTCTTTCACTTCCTTAATCCCCTTTGAATTGCTCTCGTCACTTCTAGTTGAACTAAATCCGCTCAATTGGTACCTGTATCAACAGAAATAGAAACAAAAAATGATCAAAGCATACATGATCTATCTACTATAATCCAATGGAATCGAAGACATTGAAACATATTATCATCATAGATATGAACAATAATATGAGAAAAGGAATAAAATCTCTATTAATGTAGAAGGAAGAGTTTCACCCAATACAGTTCGATCTTGTGCCACTCCTCCAACTTCAGTCCAACCCTCGCCACATCAAAATCACAAAAATCCAGCAACATAACATTGCTTGACATGAAATCAATTCTCAAACCAACAAAATTTCCTTACAAACTTCAGATTCTAGCCCCCTGATCACTATGATGAGTGCTCAATTTATAGGAAATGGAGGTGGTTTTGTCATAAATTAGGGTATTGAATGACCTTCCAAACTTGGAGTTAGTTTCCATGGAGCAAGGGATGAGAGGATAGGAGGTTAATGGATCCTTAGCCTATCCAATTTCAAGCTCATAGGAGGAGACAAGAGATGGGATCCTTCTAGAATGATCTAGAATCAAGGAATATTCCCAAAACCCTGTGCACATTTCGCTCAATCTCGCCCAATGTAGATCAAAGAGGGCCTAAGTGCACTACAATGCAGGCCAGAATGGGCATGCCTACTCTGCAGCGCAGTCACCCCTGACCAAGGCTATGCTCGTGTCCCAGGGAGGCATTTAAGCAAGGATTCAGGATAGGAAACTTTCATGGATGGAAGCATTCAATGAGATGACTTGTCTAGGGCATGTAACAACTGAATTAGGGTTTAATGAGCCCCAATTGTACTGATTTGAATGTCAGGAGTGATGTGCCCAAATATACCTGTAACATGTAGGATCCTCTAGATTTTATTCAGCCTGATTGGACCACCTAGCTAAGCCACGTGCTGGAGTGATACAATGTCAGAACGGACGAAGAAGACGAAGACCTGGGGAAGATTAATATTCCAAAGACTGAAGGACATCGCAAAGTTGAAGGACCACAGCTAGAGAACCCATACATCACTGAGCCACTCAAAACGTGGCAAGTGAACATTGGGAGGAGGCAAAGCCGAAGTTTGCAAAGATTGGGGACCACTAGGACGACGTGACAATAGATAAGGTCGTTGAACTACTCCGCGAATATCAGGATCTGTTTCCCACAAAGTTTTCAGATTTGAAAGGGATAATAGGGGACCTGGGTGCTATGAAGATCACCTTAAAACCAGGAGTGAAACCTATGATGCAAAGATCTTACTGCCTCAATTTGAAGTGTAAAAAAAGGGTTTGCTTAGAGTTAGAAAATATGCTCACGACAGGTATTATTGAACGAGTGGAAGAGTCTGATTGTGTAAGCCCAATAGTGGTTCAGGAAAAGAAGCCGAAGGAAGAAATAAGGATATGTGCAGATCTCAGGAAATTGAATGATGCCTACATGCATGATCCCTTCCCAACTCCATTCACTGATGAGGCCTTGGATAATGTTGGCGGCCAGGAAGCATATTCGTTCACTGATGGGTTCTCTGGGTACCATCAGATCAAGATCGCGCCGGAGGATAGAAGTAAGACGACCTTCGTGACTGAATGGGGATGTTTCCAGTATACGGTGATGCCTTTTGGGTTGAATAACGCGCCGACGATCTTTTCGCGCGTAGTCATCATGGCGTTTAAGGATTTCATTCATAAATTTCTGGAAGTATACTTTGACGATTGGACAGTTTTCAAACTGGTGAAGCGCCATGTGGCAAGACTGTGCTTGATGCTAGATACATGCAGAAGGTACCAGAGGACACTTAATCTAAAGAAATGTTTTTTTTTGTGTCCATTTTGGGATCTTGTTGTGCCATGTGGTATGCAGATAGGCCTTGATGGTCGACCTAGCAAAGATTGTGGTCACAATCAATTTGGAGGCGCCCAGGAGTGTGAAACAGTTGCGCGCAATGTTGGGGCATACATGATACTATAGGAAATTCATCAAGAGCTATGCCCAGATCACCATGCCAATGGAAAAAATGTTAAAGAAGCATGTTACATTATGTTGGAATGAAGAATGCCAAGAGAGCTTAGATGTGCTGAAGGAGAAAATGGTCACTGTGTCGATCCTAGTCTTCCCAGATTAGAAGAAGGAATTTCATGTGCATGTGGACGCATCACGTATTGCACTGGGAGTAGTACTAACACAGGCTAGTGAAGGGGACTTGGATCACCCTATAATGTTTGCAAGTAGGAAGTTGTTCAAAGCTGAGAAAAATTATTCCACGATAGAGCGCGGAGGACTAGCTATGGTGTACGCGCTACAAAAGTTCAGGCATTATTTGTTGGGTCGACATTTTAATATGTATACATACCATTCTGCATTGAAATACCTGGTTAATGAGCCTATGTTGGGGGTGAGATATGAAAATGGCTATTTCTATTCCAGGAGTATGATTATGAAGTTATTGTGAAACCAGGACGCTTGAATGTTGGATCGGATCATCTGTCGCGCATTGAAACAGGAGAGGAACCTACAAATTTGGAGGAAGGACTACCCGGCATGCATTTATTTGTAGTACGCATTACGGACATCCACTTTGAAGATATTATACACTTCTTGACGACAGGTATAGCTCTGGAAGGATATACAAGCCAACAAAAGAAGGAACTGGACGTGCGCACTGACATACTTTTCTGTCATTGCAGGGAACTTGTACAAAATGGGATCAGATGAAATATTGCAACATTATGTGCCAGAGTTTGAACAAAACAACATCCTCACTGAGGCTCATGGCGGATCCGTGTGAGGTCATTATGTAGGAAAAGAAACAACGTAGAAGATTCTACGCGCTGGGTTATGGTGGCCGACCTTGCATAAGGATTCAAAAGTGTACTATAGGGCATGCGACACATGCCAAAGGATGGGTAGACCCTCGCATAGGGATGAGCTATTGTTGAATCCGTAGATATCACTACATCCCTTCGAGAAGTGGGTGATTGAATTTGTAGGAACAATTCAGTCTCTAGGGAAGAAAAAGGTGCACGGTAAATCATCACCGCGACTGAGTACTTAACTAGATGGGCGGAGGCATAGAGTGTGAAGGATTGTACAAGCATGACAGTAGCTAAGTTCGTCTTTGAGTACGTGCTGACAAGGTTTGGTTGTCCAAAAATTCTAATGAGCGATCGTGGTACAGACTTTCTCAATGAGATGATCAGCGCGATGATGAAAGAGTTTTAGGTTTACCATCAAAGAGCACACCCTATCACCCGTAGGATAATGGAACGGTAGAATCTTTTAATAAGATACTAGAGAATGCACTAATACAGGTTTGCAATGCTCAAAGTAATGATTGGGATGTGCACGTACCCGCAGTACTATGGGCTTACAAACGACTTGCAAGAAGTTGACTGGACAAATGTCGTTCACTCTGGTTTATGGTGTGGAAGTTGTGATGGCGATGGAGTACATAGTACCCAGTCTGTGCATAGAGGCATTCACAGGAACGACATGTCGTAGAGACCTAGAGAAGAGACTCGCGCAAGTAATAGATCTCGAAGAATATATAATTCTAGCTGGATTCCATTAAAAAGTTCAAAAGGAGCGCGAAAAGAAATGGCATGATTAGCACATCAAACTGCACACCTTCAAGGTAAATGATTTAGTTCTATTATATGAAATCAAGTCTGATAAATTTCCATGAAAATTTTGGATGCATTAGGTGGGGCCATATGTCATCAAGGAGATTACCGATGGTGGAGCAGTTCAATTGGTAAAGTTGAATGGGGAATAATTCTCAGGGCGGGTGAATGGTAGCTGATTGACGCCATACACCGGCGATCCGACTAGATGACTACATGATGGAAGCATAGTCTTGGTGCTCCAGGAAGCTGAAAGGAGGCGTGTGACTATAAACTACACTGCCTGGGTTGGGAAGCTATGTGATTAAGGAACTGTGTGGAATGAAGGAATGTCACAGTGTCAGCAGAAACATGCAGGGAGTTGCGCTATCCACGAATGGACTGTGCAGGGAAGATGGAAAGTGACTGTTATGGTCACTGTTCGGGACTTGAAAATGGGAAAACAACCAAATGGAGCGGGGGAGGGGGAAACATTTAAGTCAGAATTTAAGGGACCTATTTGTGAAAATCTGCTGCCAATCCAACATTTATGAACGAATTTTGGGGGGAACGGTTAGATTTGAATTCGAAAATACCTATAAATTACAGGTGGTTACCTAGCGAAAAACACTTGGCATTTTGAGAATTGAGGTGTTGAGCTCTCAGGCACACATGAACCATGAGAAATTTGAAGCTTTGATAGCGAGTTCAGTGTTTGAGAGGTTGCCAAAAGAGATGCAAGAGTTGTTGTCCAGTATTATGTCGACGAATGTAGAAACCGTGAGTGCAGGAGAAGCAATGGCAGCTGAGGGAGCTGCCTCAGAGGTAGCAATGGAAACTGAGGGAGTTGCCCCAGAGGTTGAGAGTGTTGAAGTACCATCAGAAGTGTCTAAATCACCAAGGATGCCTAGGCGTTGGCCTACGCCGACCCAAGAGGGTCCAAAATCAAAGAAAGATAAGAAGAAAGTGCCACAACTGGTGCGCGCATCACCCAGAAGGCAATCGCAGAAGGAAAAGCCCACCATGCAGGAGAAGGGAAAACTAATTGACCTTAAACCTGAAGAGGATGTTGAGGAGATCCCTATGGATGAAGAATACATTGACATGGGTGCAGAGGATGTTGACGTTGAGGGGTCTGACCCTATCTCTAAGCTGCTCGAATACATTCCTTCGCACAGAGGCAAGACTAAGGTTCCAAAGGACATTGATGAAAACAAGGTCACGCTACATACACCCTTGTTGCCAGAAAAAATCGCCTTTGAAGGACTGCACCTGGGGCACATACCCCTGTTAAAATTAGAGTATTGGGATTTGGGTGATACAAAGTGATTTCCCCACTTAGCCACAGATAAACTCATGCATCGTGTCTTCTACAAAGACTCTGATGTGACCATGCTGGAACAAAGAAAGTGGGTAAAAGGGGTGGATAAGGCTGGTCTGTTAAACATGCTATGGGTACCGCATTACAACTGCACACCCATAATCATGATAGTGATCAAGGAGCTGTTGTGCTTGGTGAATGATGGGTGCCTGTGGCTAGAGGAGATGATACCGATCATTGACATGTTGATCCATATGATCACTCAGCTACCACATGTAGGAGAAAATACGGCCATGGCATTTAGAGGAAAGGCAGGTGAGCGCGACCTCACCAAAGAAATGAAGGATAAATTTAAGCTCGTAAAGCAGTCGCGTGACTACTCCATCACTATCATAACCAACCCTGCGGTCAAGGTAGCCTCTCAGATCCTAGAAGACAAGATTATGCGGAAGTTTTGCACAGATGAAGTGTCGGAACTAGTAATGTCTTTAGCGGCCCAGTGTGCGGAGGGCGTACAGTTCAACTGGATGCACTACCTCTGCAACGAGTTTCTTTCTAACTACAAAGAGGCGTAGGATCAAAGCAAGATGTTTCACTATGCATGGATGTTGCTATCCATAGTGCTAGTCATGTGGGAGTTACCAGAGGATAGTCAGTTTCCTTTGATCGCGCAGGGCCTACTAGAAGCAGCAAAGTTTGCTTCGCTTTGGGCTATGAAAGACCCCCAAAGGGTCAAGGACAAAAAGGTCTTTTGGATCTTGATGGAGATGAATATTCACATGGCCATCAACCACAAGTCGCGGTTGTCACTGACCATTTATGATCAGCTGGTAGATTATGTGGAGTTCAAGGCGGACTTACATCAGGTCTCCATGCGCGCGTGAAAGGAACCTAAACAAAAGTGGTATGACCTTCCATACCTGGCCATAGACGATGCGATCACAGTGGTCCTTGACCACTAGTCGGCATACTGGCAGACCGCTTCGGACTTGACAACTGGGTCTAGCAAGTCTACAGCGCAGTGAAAGAAGGAAGAGGCCAAGCAGAAGATGGAACAACTAGCAGAAAAGAGGAAGAAGGAGGTTAAGGACAAATCTAGGGTAGAGCGTGCTGCCAAAAAGTAGACAGAGGAATAAGAGGAGCACGACTCTGATAGGAGTCAGAAGTTGCCTTACCCGAAAACATAAGAGGAGAGGAACAACACACAAGGTAGGGAGGAGTGGACCCATAGACTACTTCGTTCTGGATTAAGTGCAACAGGGAATAAGAGAAAGTAGGGCCGCAGAAGAAGTCCAAGGCCAGCAAGACTTCCCTTGACCCGATCACGTTGACAGAAGGTGATCTGAATGACATTGGTGATACGATGAGGGATGCCATCGCAAAACTGCTACAACAGTTCGAGCAGCAACAGAAGCAGGCCTTGGGTGCCATTCGGACGGGTCTACATGAGTAGCATATCCAAGCATCACAAGTATAGACTAGTGTGGGTCGAAGTAACACAGTGTCAACCAGCTTGGCACTTGGGACAGTTGAAGCAGCCGAAATGGTCCGCCCCTTGGACCTCCGATTTATCATGCTGCGAGATAGAGCACTGATCGCGGAAGCAGAAGATGATCGGGCCACTGTTTTCACCCTCCAGAAGGTCAGGCTAGACTTGGCCACACTTCAAAGAGAAGCCCTTCACACCCTGTATGATGGTGTGATGGCAAAACTTCGGGCTCAGGAATAGCGAGCATTGAACATCATCAGTGAGCAGAAGGTGAACAATGCCCAAATGATTTTCAAGAAGACTTCTGCCATTGAGCTTTTCAAGGCTATCACGACGAAGAATGAGTGCACTACCAAGGTAGTGGTGGAGTCATGTAGGTTTGTCCCCGAGTTGGATATTCCTGAAGATGCGCCTGTCGACGAATGAATTCAGAAGGTCGCTGACGGAGTGCGCGAAGTGAGATTAGAGATAGCCAAGGTTCAGTTGGCCCTGAACATTAAGATCACAAAACTTGTGTTGAGGTACCAACCCTCGACATCGCTAGAGGTAAAGGAGCAGTGCGCGACCGCTTTTAGAGATGCAGTAGCCACTGTAGATCACACAGTGAAGGAGTGCACAACGCTCTTCGAGCATGCGCTCGAAGTGGTTACCAATTTGCAGGAGGATCCCACCATGCAAAGGATGGAAACGAAGGCCCAGGAGCTACAACAAAGATATGATGAAGTCAAAGTGATGACACACACCATCGCCCTTATGCAGAGGCTAGCAAAAATGCAAGAGGCAATGGTGCTAACGTAACAAGGGGGTGCAGCGTAGCGCAAAGAGAGTGTCGTCAAGGCCAGAATAAGGCCTTGGCTTGATGAAGCCTATGCACTCACAACCACCATTGAAGGAAAACTAGCCAATCTGCAGGGAATGCAGTAGAAGGTACAGGTAGATGGCATAGGGCCAGCGACAGAGTAGCTAGTCGAACAGATGAAGCAGGTGGAAACACAGTGCACCATCGAAGTTGCAGTCGTACAGGTGGAGCTGAGAGCTCTTCGCGATAAGATCTCTACACCAGCAGAGTGACTCAAGGGCGAGTCACCAGATTTGTGTTGGGGGCCTATTGGGAACGGGTCCCCTGGGGTCAATTTTGGGGTTAAAAGCCTAAGTTTTGAGGCTAAAAGCCCAAGTTTTGTGTAAATTCTCCGCATTTTGTGGTCGCGAAGTGTGAAGATGTAAAGAGTTACTAAGGGTTTTCCACCTTTCTTTTGTATAAGTCATGTTGGCTCCAGAGATCTAACCATGGTCCGTGGACCATGGGATTGTATAAAAATGAGGTCTTAGAGGAGTCTAAGATAGTCAGTTCATAGTTGATACTTGATGTTGATGAATGTAATGGGTCTCTGAGAGTTAACAACGAAGAGTCTTAGCATAGGAAGAGGCTCTACAATTGACTGCGTAGAGGCCTAGGGTAGAAGTCCGCAGCTAAGTGTGCGGACCCCTGCAGCTATGTCGGCAGGGTAGTTAGAGTCTGTACTAGATATTCAAAACAATAATAAAAAAGATTATTCTGAAATTACCTATGTATTTTACTTTTGTTCATTTCATGCGATTATGTTATGTTGAATACTGGGTTTATGTTTTAATGCTACTCTGATGCGCGAATATATATGTCTGTCTGTTTTATATGACCGCAAGTAGATATATATGTTTACACAAAGCTAGCTGTAATTCATGTTAAAGTAACCAATACTTAAGCGAATCTAGGTAGATACAGAAGTAAGAGTAATTATAGGGGCGCGTAAGTTCCTGATCTATCTATTTATGGCCCGGAAAGGATGACTAGAGACTTTTGTGGAGGCTTCAAGGACGAATAAGAGAAGTACCTTGATAAGACCTAAAGGGCTTATCAATTTACGTGAAGGAAGGTTAGGGAAAATAACCGACATCACAACCATCTCAGGGTGTGGAAACTTGGTTCATGCATCCCCCCATACTACTTCGGGTGAGACTTCAATCCATGCTCTGCGGATTGATGCCGAATGGGCTAGTAGTGTAGGTATTTTCTTGGTTGCTTAACACTGAACCTAGGTCAGGGCCCATCAATCCAACATCTGTGTATAAAAAATGCATGTCATATTCTAGGCTTTCCCCCAAGCCCATAGGGCCCTTTCCATTCAACATCTCCATCTCTACTCACGGGGGTGGATCCCTATCACCTTCCGGACCCACGACAGTTGTGGTTGTCTCTGCCCCTCCCATTGAGATTCCTTCCATCCTTTCTCCTTCTTTTGGATCTCTCAACACTACTCCTACATGGTGAAATCCCTTATGCTACCTTTTAATAATCTATATGGCCCTTTCCTGCCATTTCTCCGCTATCTGCGCTCTCCATTGTGCTCTTAGATCCCTTGCTTTTCAAGAGTCATCTGCATCCATCCTCTTGACAGTCTCATAATTCCCTGCTCGGTAGCATCCCTCCCTTTAGGTCCTTCCCCTAGTACTAGGTGTTTATACTGCCATGCTTAGGCTTTGGAACACTAGCAAGCTGTCATCCACCATTAAAACCTTGATCCAAAGGGAAACCTCTTTTAATAGCTTCCCTCACAACTTCAGCCTTTGAAGAGGACTAATAGCTTTCAACTACAAATTAAATAATATACCCGTCCAGCATGGTCTTTACACAGAAATCTACCACTCTCATCATATCCGTGTCAATACGATATACCGCAGTGAGATCTTCTTGAGTCTAGTTGCGACCAAATGGGTTTTGTCCACTGGATTTCCCTTTCACCTGTAATCTCCGCAGCCAATTGTAAATTTCTTCTAGGAGCTTGCACTAGAAGACCTCGTATTGGTCACTCGTTGATTCCGAATACATGATTTCTCCTTTAGCTTCCCAATAGTTCATTAGCGTAGTTGAGCTTGCTAAGAAACAAACTGGTCCACTTGCCCATCCCACTAGTTTCGTTATTATTTCTTAAATATCCTCAATACCATATTCCAAACCCCCTTTTTGAATTTCAGGTCCTAGTAATGGAACCATTTGTTGGTGCAAAAATAACAACAGGGTCAAGACCCCAGGTTCGAGTGTAGGGGCCAACAAGGCTCTGTTGTAGTCTAGCACAATGCTACCATTTTCACCTTACCCAGGAAGGGTAAGGAGTCTCAACTAAGGCGTGTCACAACCTTATTTAGATGAGGGTTGGAATCCAATATCACAGAAGACCACATCAAAGCATAAAGAGTAGGGAACATGGAATCATTCTTCGAAGAAGTCAGATCACAATAGTCTATACATGTTGTAACAAAAAGACTTCCTAAACATGTGCATACATAAAAAAATTAAAGAACAAGGATAACACACAATTAATACACTATGATCCCAATAACATTCTTCCTCATTAAAATCAAATGTGAGTACATTACACCAGGCTCAAGGCCTATTTATCAACATCTAGAACTCTAACAAGGCAGAATACAAGCTTATAGAAGGACATGCACATAGTTGTTCTCATAGCTCCACAACACAAGAAGAACAATATCACTAGTAACCACTGCGATAAACAACCCAATCCCTTCTTGGTTCTCCTTTATACCTTTTATCTTCTTCTTCCCTCTCTCTGCACACAAACCTGAACTGCTATTTCCTTCTCCCGTACTCGGTTATCTTCATTCCTTGAATACCCTTGCTCTTTTCACGTTCGGTTGTATCTGCTCCTTCCCGCCACCCCTCCACAACTTCTAGTCTTACCCTAGTTCCTTCCCTTTCCCGATTGTTGTTTCTGCAGCTTGCCAATGCTTATTTTTGCCACTTGTCACCAGCCTCTTTCTCCCAAAAACATCCTAATTTCTCCAAACTCAAAGGCCCCAACATGGTCACATAAAGAGGAGGTTAATTACAACAAATTCCATTTCGAATGAAAATTGTGCCATGAATATGGCCATTTTGCATGAAATTGCAAAAAAATACAAGATGAGCAACCCAAATAAGGAGATGTAGGAAAATAGTAGAAACAATCCAAGAAGATAAGAGGATCACCATGACAACAACAAAACCAACCACAAAAAAATGATCAAGTAGAAAACAACAGGAAAGGCCCAAGATCTTTAAGGAAATCAAGACAAAGTGCTAGAGAAGGAACCAACAAATTAAGAAATGTTGGGAGATGAGGAAACAACTTTGAAGTATTAAACATGGAGATTGAGGAAGGTGGAATACCACACTCGAAAGCCCCTCCATCATATCTAATGCAACCTAACATGGCAGGTTTGGACAAAACTGATGAGCATAAGCCACCCTTGAAAATGACTGGAACCAACTGAATCAAGAAGAACCACCAGTCGAGGAGGATGAATTCCTTTCTCCAAGGGACGCTGAAGCTAGCTTAGGCTTTGGAATCTTTAGGGATGAAAAATTGGAGGATGAAAAAGAAAGAGAACAAGAGCAGAAACACAAAAGCATTGGAAGGAAAAAAACAGGGGAATAATTAATAATGGAGAAAAATAGGCACCCAATGAATTCAAAAAGCCCAAGTACAAGGACTCAAAGCCTCCAGAAAATCGAATAAATTTGCCCCATCCCAAGGGGAAATCCATAAATGTAATAAATGATGAAGGTTATCTTCTAGAATTGTAGGGGCTTGGGGTCGGAAAAACAAATGGCAGATGTTATCACAAAAAATTGATCATCTAGCCATAGATGGATCGAAGTACACCATGTAGGGCCAATTTTACCATAGTAAAATTGCTTTTACTGTGAGAAATTACTTAATAAACCACATTTGTTAAGTCATTTATAATTAAACCCATGAAGAATAATTAAATAAATCACTATTTATTTAATTATCTTCTAGGAATAATTAATTAAACGATTGTTTAACTAATATTCCTTGTCATATTTGACCCAGCTATGAGAAATAAATAGATAAATAATTAATTATCTCATTTTTCTCAAGGAATAATTAATTAATCACTAATTAGTTATTATTCCTTGTCAAGTTTGACTAAATCCCCTCACAATACTTAAATAAATTGTTATTTGTTAATTATTCCTCAACCATATTTCTTGAGATGATAAATAAATTATTTATTTATTTATTATTTCTAAATAAAAGTTCAAATACTTTTTCCCTCCAACCAAATATAATAAAATATTCAAATGGTTAATTCTAGAATTTGGTTAATAATACTTTTTTATTTCCCATTATTCAAGAACAACCTAATATTTTGTTATAAATAGAAGGGTTTTACATTTATTCTTCATTTTCAATTATTTTCATTGTTGCACTCACTATTGTAGCTCTGATTATTATCACTGTCACACACCATCTTCTTTTTCATATGAGTTCTCATTGAGCTCAAACATTTTGTTTGCTGGGTTTTACACATTATAGAGGAGAAAGACTCTACAAAAGCTGAAGACATTAAGGATAGCCAAGAACCCATCCCATAGAGGGGGACTGGTAACATTTTTTGTTCCCTTCACTAAAATATATTCTTTATATATCTAGTTTCCATTGGATTATTGGATTTATTTGCGCTTACTTTACTATTCCATTTTGTTGTTTAACTATGTTTGTGGCATAGATCAGGGCTTTGGCAGGTTTTGTTTCTATCATTTGCTGCAGATCTACACTGTTTAACAACCATTTTTATTGTTAGGGTTGTTTTTCATCCATAGCCTAAAGTAGTTTCTTTTCGTACACATTCAAGAAGAATTCTACATAACAAATTTGCAACTCCACTGTGTTTTTAATTGTGATTCTGAAACCTGGGTGACCTTCAGTTTTCAGCTTAGGGTTTTTTCTTTTTCAATATCTTAATGTTGTTTACTAGCATTCTAACCCTAGATCAGTCAAATTTCTAAATTCTCCAAGTTTTATGGTTATTTCCACAGGTCACAGGAATCATCCGCGATAGAGAGAATTTTTTTCGGAGACTTGCCGCTCGATAACTAAGGAGCAGAAATCACACTTTTCTGCCTCAAAAGTGCGATATGGAGGTCTAGAGCGCACTTTCTGGCCCAAAAAGTGTGATACCCCCCTAAACAGGTAAGTACCTATGATTTTAGCATTTCTAGGATTTTTTTATCTATTTCTAGGTTTTGTCGAGAAATGTCCACTAGGTTGGTTGAACACTGTCTTAGCCCACTTAGGCCTTGATCTACTATTTTTTACTCGTCGAAGTGGAATTTAGCCCCTTAAGGCTTCTTGTATGCTTCCACCTTTATAGGAGGAGTTTAGCTGAGTAAGAAGTTTGATTTTTTTCAAAGCTTTCAACCATATTTTCCATATCTGTACCTTCCCTTTTCAGATCTTCAGAGATAGGTTGTTTTCCATCCAAAGTTCCCTCTTGAGACTTGTTTGGTCATTGGCCTTAGGGTACCACTGGTTACCCTAGGTTTCAAACCATCTCCCTATATTTTGCAGTGATTTTCCTCACTAGTTTTTTGTTTTTGCTGCACCACTTTCCAGCAGCATAGTGTCATTTGATTCCAGTCATACCGACACTTAGATCTCTTGGCCCTTTTTGTGTGTTTTCAGTTAATTTTGCTACCAACCAGCATAGTGTTTGCAAACCCAGTTTGGGTGGGGTTTTAGATAGTTGATTTGTTGTTCTTTTTCTGTTTTTCATTTCAGTTTATTTCAGCAATCTTTTTCTTTTTTCAAACACGATATGGGCTTATTAATAAACACACTTGCACACACTTTCCACCTTAAGCGAATGGTGCTTGGTTTACACTTCCAAGCCAAGACTTAACTTAATTAATTTATCTCCCCACATAGAGACAAAAACATCTTGTTTATCTCCCTTCACCATTTTCGTGTCACTTGTGTTTTACAACCATTGTGCCACCAAGGCACTTGTCGCGGAGACTCTTAGGCCTTCATCCCCATTTTTTTCTTGGGTGTATTACTCCTCCCCATAGGGTTCGATTTAATCCTTCCTTGAGTCCCCATACCAACTCTTCTTCTGGTTCATTTGATTCCTCATTTGATTTCGATCCTCCTTCACCACATTCCGTCACCATGTCAGGACCCATTGCAGGTGCAGGAAACTAACCTAGTGTTGGCTTCGGTTCTACCTCAGTAGTCACATCTAGAGGAACTATTACAGGAACCATTCAGACAGCTCCTTTGCTACCTTTCATGGTTGGGTTAAGTCTCCTAGATTTTAGCTAGTTGATTAACAACCTTATACACCACGATGTTGGTTGGGCGGCTATGCCGAATAAGCTTCCCTCTGACATTCCCACATTTGAGGGCAATTCTGGAGAGGACCCCACTAATCACTAATCCTGGTGGTGCCAATGCACCATTGACGGTATCATTGGAGCTATTTCACATCCTTCACCATATACTTAGCAGGGTTATGGTCATCCGTAGGGGGCCACCAGTTCCTCCAACACTTATCACCCTCAAGCCAGTAACATGTATTCAGGACAAAGCACATCTTATACATTCACCCAACCACATCAACAGATGTTAGGGCTAGCTAGTGCTCAACCTGTCTACCAAACCGTTTCCCCCTCACCATCTTACATCTATGCACCGTCGAGCGCTCCAGCCACTCAAGCATTAGCGTTGTAGCCTCCCATGCACCCTCAGCCCTAGTAGCCACCGACCCCTTAGGGTCAAGTGTTTGGACAACAAAGTGTGACCAATCCCCAAAATTCAAAGAAAAAGAATAAGGGGAAAGGTAACAAGGGTAACCAGGGTAACCAAGGTAATCAACCTAATGAACCCAGGGGAACCAACCTAACACCAACAACCAGCAACAGGGCGACCAACCCAAGAAGAACAAGGCTATTCATATGAACAAGTCTTGTGCATGTTGTGGTGTACATGGCCATTATACTCATGAGTGTCCCCTCTTACCTCAGATGCGCCAAATGTGGGAATCCCAAGCAGCTTCTAGAGGTCAACCGCCCATGCAAAAACTACCTCAGAATCCTGTGCCATCTCAACCGGTCGTGCTCACAAATCCTTTCCCTCAGCAAGGATTTGTTGCTACTCAACCTCAGCAAGGTCAAGAAGCCCACCCTCCCCAACCTTCTAGTCCTGGTGACTACCAGATCCTCATGATGAATTACGACGAGGTCAATACCTATGATATCAACTTGTAAACTCGGTTGCGTTAATATGACAAGCCATCAACTTCGTCCATGACTGAGTCCAAAACCAAAGCATCTACTGACCCTCTTACGACACCAAATGGTCTGCTACAGATCCATCAACCTAAAGTTGAGTCAATTCCTAAGATCCCCAAGGGACCATTACACCGTAACGCGACTTATAACATAGCTACCCATACATACAGTATATTAGATGACTTGGCGCAATCACCTTGCTGCCATGTCGACGCTGGAGGTGCTCCAGTCATGCCCATCTTAAAAGAAATCTCTACTAACTGATTTGGGCACAGTAGATCCTTCAGACAATCGTTTGATTATATTTCCTGTTGATATGTCAGAACATCCTCCATGACCTCCATCCGTTGCTTTCCATATACTAGTCTGAGTCCATATTTCGATCATATCCTGATGCATTATCGATGAAGGCGCATCCACTTATGTGTTTTCCACTATTTTTGGAAGAAACGCAAGTCACCTGAGTTGTCCCCATCTTCCATCACTTTGCGTGCTTGGGACAGTCACTCTTCCCAGCCTCTCGGCATAGATCGCAATTGTCTAGTGACTCTTGTGGGAAATATTGTTCATGTAGACATCGAGGTTATTGATGCCCCTTTAGATTACAACATTCTCTTGGGTCATAGTTACACTTATGCCATGTCAGTCATTGCGTCTGCGATTTTCCACAAGATGTGCTCCCCCCATGAAGGGAAGATTGTCATTATCAATCGGTTGACATACTACGAGCCATCATCCTTGACCTCCTCTTAGTCCATTATCTCATCGATGTTCGACAAGTAGCCTTCCACCCCTCTCACAGGTGTTTCACCCGGAGTCTACAAAGATTCCTCATGTTTGGGTTCTTTCCCTGGTCCTCCCCCTCCCATCTCTAAGCCTAACTCTTTGAGTGTTTGCATGTTACAAGTGTCATGGAATGCTGAAAAGTAGTCTGGTACATCTAATCAACAACCAACTCCTCAACACCCTATTGTTACCATCTCAGCTGAGACATCTGAATCCACCCCCCAGGTTCTCCTCCTTTTGTGGGTGCCTCTCCTTTGTTCCCACCAGGAACTATTCCTCCAGGTCTTAACCATCCAGGAGCTACTCTGCTAGGACATTACCCTGTAGGACAGATACCTTTCTTGTTTCCTCCGCCTGGAATCTTTTCTGTCCCTATCATGGCTTCGTTGACTCTCCGTAATATGACTTTGGGGATCCTATTGTGGTACATTGATCCCCCAACAAGAACTCTGTTTGGTTAGCTCAGACCATATCATGCTTTGACCCTGGTTCAACGGTCGCTACGACCCTTGTCACTGCTCCAAATCCATAGAAACCTCAACAGGAACCCACTCCTGTTGTGAAATCATCTGGACAGGGGGGCAAAGCCAAGAAGAAGGAACCTAAGGACAAGGCTCCCCAAGCACATCCAGCTCCCAAAGCTCCAAAGCTGATACCTTTGTGCACTTTGTGTGAGGTTGTTGGGCATGCCACCAATAACTATCCTGAACTTCCTTGTCTCAAAACTTTGGTTCATGAAACGTTCCCTGGGTCAAATATCCCTGAGGTCCAAGTTACCTTACCGGATTCAACCAAAATACTTAAAACGTTGCGCACAGATCACCCTTATGCTTTGCATGATCATTATGGTCATTATTTCCATTGTTTCCCTCATCTCGAAGAATTTTGTGATTGCCTCCAAGTGCTTCACGACTTTGAGGCCACTCGTAGTATTTAATCTACTCCTCTACTTTTGGATTCTGGTACCACTAGTACACCAGAAGAGGGAGGCTTTAGTCCCACCATCGTGATCCCTCCCCCCGATGTCAAGATGATGGACTCCACGGGCCATATCCTTTACTTGTCGTCATCCTTGAGTTCTTCGCAGGAAAACCTTTCTGAGATTTCTGCGTGCGCTTCTATCGAACCTCCTTCGTCAGAAATCCAGGTATCAACATCGGTAGATTTTCCTTCTACTGGCTCGTCGTCTACCATTTCAGATGATGCATATGTGAACCTTCTTTCTCAAGACGATGTATCAAGTACCTTCACTGCATCATGTAGTCAATCTTCCTCTCATCCGCCCATCTTTGATTCCAGTGAGGATATCATGGAAGCTAGGTCTACCCTTGATTACCCTTGCACTTAGGCAAGGGGACATCTCTTCCGGAGGATTTTGAAGGCCACCTCCTTCCTAATATTTCCAATGCACTCTACCTTACGAAATTTCACTCATAGAATATCCCAGTGATTTGTGTCTATTTATTTCTGTCATGCATTTGGGTAGGTTGCATAATTTCATTTGATGATTTCACACTTCACTAGGAAACTATTTTTCCAATAAGGGTCACTTTGTCGCCTCTTAAAATCAAATTTCTTCATATGCGACACTTGTACCTTAGAGACCACCTCCCCTTAGTACTGGTCGTATCACGTGTTGATTTTCTTCATGAGTAACCATCGTTTTCTCGTGTCTTCATGGTCCCCACCAAGCCTATTCTGTGTCGTAGCATCATCGAGCACCCTTGTTCAGAGCATCTATGATGAGTCACCTTTACATCCATGGGGTCTGTTTCATGTCCCATTGTATCATGTCACAATATTCCATCCATCTTTGCATACCATTCATCCCATGTATTTTGGCCTTCAGTTATACTTTCCACCATCCCCTCTAGAGTCAAGTTTGTCACTGCTAGGTCCACCATGCACTTTATGCTCTGACAAGGGAAGTCGTTTGTTTGTCCCTCAGTCCCATTTTCCCTATTTTTCCTGGTGTCAATCCATCAATCACATTATTATTCTCCCTTGTGCCTTAGTTGAGGGTCCTCATTTCCTCACCTATGGCGGGTCCTATTCTATTGGCATCAACACATATATTCCAGAAGAATGGCCTAGAGGGCGGTGTATCTTGCTTCCAGATTCCACTCATGTTCGGTGCCTCATATCAAGCAAAGGGAATCATCATTTCCCTTTGACTTGATTGTTTCATGTTTGTGATTCATACACTTGATGGTCCAGTGATGCAACAGATTGTACCAATGATTCCCGTGTGTGTGTGAGATGTTTCAGACCTCATGAGGGGGTAGCCCTTCAAGTATCCCCCACATGTCAGGATGCCTTCATATTATGCTACAGCCTTAAATGAAGTTCTGCAAATTTGATGGGTTCGATTTTTGCGCTTGCAGCATTCATAGGATGCATGTCTCCTTCAGATGATCTATTTAGTTTCCATAGCCCTTTTGTTAAGTTTAGGTATGTTCTATGCTTAGAGCACTTTATTTCAATTTTCATAGTTAGCTCAATATCTTTTCTAGATTAGCAATCACATCAGCATTAAAATAAACTACAAATAGAATAGAAACATAAATCGCAGAAGACAAGCCAAGACAAGAGGACACAAGATGTGGCGCTAGCCAGGGAAAAACCCCAATGTGGGGAAACCCTCGATCAATTCTTCTTCTATGTTCTTCAATAGTTCAACAGAGAGAGAGAGAGAGATAGAGAGATAGTACATTTACAACAGAAGTCAATAGTTTGACTTTCTAGATAAGAGAATAAATCATCTCTACATGAGATCAGTTGAAGACATGCTGCTTCAACTGATTCTCCAAGGTGACTCCTTCACCTATCATTGTGCTGCATCTCGTCCATGTGCTGCACCTCACCGTGTTGCACCATGTTGCATCCATCATTACTACGCTGCATGTCATCATGCTTTACATGCTCTCCCATTGTGTTTGCAGCACCACGCTTGCTGCTGTCCTATGGTAGCATTTGTTGGGTTGTGTTATATTCTTTCCACGACTAGTCCACATAGTTAACTGGGGGATTAGAGGGGGGGCAGATCCCCCCTTCATTGCGCTGATTGTGTAGAGAGGGGGGGCTCACAGGGGGTTTGAGGCATACCCATAACCCTACTTTTTGGGGTCTGGGGCAACGCCCCAGAAAATTTTGGTTTTGGACCCTATGTTAGGATGGGCGAACCAACCTATGGTTTTGTTCATGATTTTCGCACATGTTTTTGGACGCGATGGTTTTCGGTCCACGGTATTGGACGCGATGGTTTTCAGTCCATGGTATTAGATGCTTCGGCATGTATAAATATGTATTACAACATTGAAAGGAAAATAATGAAAAATCAAGCTGGTAGTCCCAGTTTTGGGATCTAGGGGAAATCTCTGTGTATATGTGTTTTATGTGTTATGCTCTCGCATTGTTTATTTTCTGTGTTTTAGAATTCGTATGCAGGTAATTTCTGTATAGGGTTAAAACCTACATTTGGTATCAGAGCAGTTTTGGCTTCAAGGGGATGCCTTTGTTGCTGAGGGGTTTTGCTCGAGCTTATGGTAGACCCTATTCAGTGGGAGATCTGTGAGATCGATTCTGGTGGTGAAAGAAGATGGCGAGCAGTGGAAAGATAGATATTGAGAAATTTAATGGTTAGAGTTTTGAGTTGTGGAAACTCAAGATGGAGGATCTGTTGATGGATAAAGATTAGTGGATCGCAGTAGATCCAGGTACTAAAACAACGAGAGTGTCCGATGAAGAATGGAAGAAGTTGGATCAGAAGGCAAAGAGCACAATACGATTATGTGTCTCAGATTCATTATTTTTGAATGTATCAGGGGAAGATATGGCAAAGGCTTTGTGGGACAAGTTAGGGACTTTGTACCAATCTAAGTCTCTGGTGAATAAATTGTTCCTGCGGAAAAAGCTGTATAACCTAAGGATGAAAGATGGAGACTCGATGACAGAGCATCTGAACGCATTTAATACTGTGGTAAGTCAGTTAGCATCTGTTGATATTAAAATTTCAGATGAAGATAGGTGCATCAGTTTGTTGTGTTCTCTACCAGATTCGTGGGATAGTCTGGTTATTGCAATAGGCAGCAATGCAACTGCCTTGGAGTTTGATGAAGTAGTCTTATGCTTGCTGACGGAGGAGATGAGATGGAAAATATGGAGAGCCAGAATGGTGATGCCTTGTCTATACGAGGACGGTCCCAAAACAGAAATAAAAATAAGTCATCGAGTGGGAGATCTAAATCTAGAGGGAGATCTAAATCTCTAGGAAAACCTGTAAAGGTGGTGTGCTGGAAATGCGGAAAGGAAGGGCACTACAAAAGGGACTGTAAATCTAAAGCTCTTGATGAAGGAAAGGGATCTGATGATGCTCCTTCTGTAGAGGTGAAAACCACCTCAGATGAAGGTGGGGATGTGTACTTGCCTTCTTCAAGTACACATGTAGATCATGAGGCATGGTTGTTTTACTCAGGTGCATCCTTTCACTTCACTCCCCATAGAGAATGGTTCTGCGAGTATGAGAAATACGATGGTGGTGATATCTTCTTAGGGGATGATAGGAAGGCTAGAATCATTGGTCGTGGAAAAGTAAAGTTGAAGTTGCAAGGTGGATGGGTTACAACACTTCTGGGTGTTCTTCATATTCCTGCATTGGCCAGAAATCTGATTTATGTAAGCAAGCTGGATGATGCAGGTGTAAAAACAATTTTCGAGAAGGATACTTGCAAAATGGTTAGGGGAGCACTGGTACTGATGCAGGGAGTTTGAATTGGAACTGTGTACAAGCTGCAAGGTAGCACTGTTATTGATGGGTGCAACCAAGGTAACTTCTATTAGATTACTTTTATCTGTTGCTGCTGCTTTTGATTTTGAGGTAGAACAGATGGATGTGAAGACAACACTTCTTCACAGGGATCTGGAAGAGGAAATATACATGAAGCAACCTAAAGGCCTTGCGGTGAAGGGTAAGAAAGAACTGGTATGTAAGTTTGTTGGACACCTAATCCTAAAGGGTTAGTGTGGAAGCCGAAAAGACTAAGCAGTCCAAGAGACCTTGGGATCTGAAACCCAAGAGTCACAACATTATATTATAAATGTACATCTCCTGTTAATAAAAAAATGTACTGCATGATTATCTTTCATATCTTTCTTTGCTGTCCATGTGTGTTTAACATGGTATCAGAGCGGGCGAATTCTGGCCCTGCTCATATTTGAGCCACTTGTTTTGTGGTCTCTACCTACATGTCAGTTCTGTCTTTCTACTAATCAGAGTTATCAGAATTGCCACCTTATTGAGCTTTGTATTCCTCATTCTGCACCATATTCTTTCCTACGCTCTGTGCACTCTCTATAACCGTTTTCTGCCATATTCTATTTATATTCCCTGCGCTATGCTCCATACAAACCTGACATTTGAACGCTGGTCTGACATTATTCTCCTGCTCTTCTGTTGCGCTGTCTAACCACCTGTTTGAATGCGTTGAGTGCCTGCCATTACCTGCGGTCTGCTACAATCCCATGTGGAGTATGAGGATTGTCCTGAGAATTATGAGGTTGCCCGTTACCTTTCAAAAATGAATCGCTGGAACGTTCTGTTACTCACGGCAGTAGAAAGGCGTGATTCGATTCATAGTATGCTATTCGATTTATGGTGTATATGAATGGTGTGATTTGGTTCATAGTGTAAATATTTGATGCATAGTATGTGATTCACTGTGCATTGAAATCCATGTTCGTGGGTTGATATAAAAGGTCTCCATGTATTGATTAATTATTGGAATGAATAATTGAACTTCTGCTGATCCTAAAACGTTTGAGAAGCTGTTAAAATTGCGTTGAAAGTTATGTAACGTTTGCTCTGAAGCTTGTTCCATTGACATATGTCATGAACCATTGTTGAAACGGTCATCATTGCCTCAAAAGTCATCATCGCCTCGTTCGCCTTCTCTGCCATTGCATAGAAAGTAAAAATAGTAGCAAAGGTCTAGCGGGAGAGAATCCCATCGGCCTTCACGGATTTTGCTGCATCCCACATTGCATCAAACATCTTGTTATTGCCAAGAACATCGACAAGCAGATTCCAGGCATAAGGGTTGTGCTTGCCCCCAAGCAGATTAACAGACTAGTGGAAAAACTTGAGGGATGCTTCACCTGCCTTGTATGAGTTCTTCAGCACTGATCCAATCGTAACAATATAGATTAAAAAAAAAATTGACATGGTAAGACCTCAGCAAAAATAGTGTGCGGTCCAAAATCCATGTGGTACAGCGATAGCATAAGGTCGTCAGTTCCACTCTCGGCAAAGGATTCGATAGCCTCTTCTAGCAATTGTATTTGCTCTCTAGAGCGCTGAACCAGGTCATTCTGGAAGGTAAGAATTTCTGGAGCAGCTTTCTCATTTCTCCAGGCCCGTTTTAGAAGCTCGACGTCCGTAGCAGCCCCGGATACATCTGCGGTGTCTTCTTGCGTCCAAATGCTTGAGAGGAGTTATTAGCTGGCCCCGGGGGAAGAGGTTGTGCCTTCCCCGTTCTCCATTACTGTGCGGCCATCTGTATAAATTCGAGCTACGCTGGTGCTGTAAACTCTCATTCCTCTACTCAATCAATCAGGTGTTTACAGTTGTGGTTTGAAAAAGGTACGAATGGCAAGGGTTTATGGTTTGTAACGCGAACGATGGACAGCTAACAGAATTGTCGAATGGTAATTCGGATGGTTGGAGAAAGTACAGAAGCTGTTGGTGCTGGAGTTGGAGGCGGTAGCAGCAACAACAAGATGCCGACTCTTGAAGTATATGGAACGAATTTGACAAAACTGGCAGAGGAAGGCAAGCTTGATCCAGTAGTTGGATGGCAGCCACAAATAGAACGTGTTACTCAAATACTGGGACGCCGTACAAAAAATAATCCTTGTCTTATTGGTGAGCCTGGTGTAGGAAAAACAGCTATTGCTGAGGGACTTGCGCATCGAATAGCTTCTGGAGATGTTCCAGAGACAATCAAGGGTAAAAAGGTCATCACTTTAGATATGGGTTTACTTGTTGCTGGTACCAAGTATCGTGGAGAGTTTGAAGAAAGATTGAAGAAATTGATCAAACAGAGTGATGAGATTATACTCTTCATAGACGAAGTTCATACTTTGATTGGAGCAGGTGCAGCAGAAGGTGCAATTGATGCAGCCAATATTCTGAAACCATCTCTTGCATGAGGTGAACTTCAGTGTATTGGAGCCACCACCTTGGATGAATACAGGAAACTCGTTGAGAAGGACCCAGCACTAGAGAGGAGATTCCAACCAATACAAGTGCCAGAGCCAACTGTTGATGAAACGATACAGATACTGAAAGGTTTACGTGAGTGATATGAGATTCATCACAAGCTTCGTTATACTGATGAGTCTTTGGTGGCTACTGCAAAGTTGTCGTATCAATATATCAGTGATCGTTTCCTTCCTGACAAAGCAATTGATCTGATTGATGAGGCTGGTTCTCGAGTGAGATTGAGGCATGCACAGCTTCCTGAGGAAGCCAGAGAGCTTGAAAAACAACTTAGACAAATAAAAAAAGAAAAGAATGAAGTTGTTCGAAGCCAGGACTTTGAAAAGGCTGGAGAGCTACGTGACCGGGAGATGGAGTTGAAGGCACATATTGTTGCTATAACAGAGAAGGGTAAAGAAAAATCAAAAGCTGAGAGTGAGGCAAATGATGAGGGTCCAACAGTGACAGAGGCAGACATTGAACATATTGTATCTTCATGGACAGGTATTCCTGTTGAAAAGGTATCAACTGATGAGTCTGACAGACTTTTGAAGATGGAGGAAACTCTTCATCACCGTGTCATAGGGCAAGATGAAGCTGTAAAAGCAATCAGTCGAGCTATTCGTCGAGCACGAGTTGGTTTGAAAAATCCCAACAGGCCAATTGCGAGTTTTATTTTCTCAGGTCCAACTGGTGTTGGCAATTCAGAGCTTGCGAAGGCACTAGCAGCTTATTATTTTGGTTCAGAGGAGGCAATGATACGGTTGGATATGAGTGAATTTATGGAGAGGCATACTGTCTCAAAATTGATTGGTTCACCCCCAGGATATGTTGGTTACAGTGAACAAGGACAGCTGACTGAAGCTGTGAGAAGGCGACCCTATACAGTGGTCCTTTTTGATGAAATTGAAAAGGCTCATCCAGACGTCTTCAATATGATGCTTCAAATTCTTGAAGATGGAAGACTGACAGATAGTAAAGGACGGACTGTGGACTTTAAGAATACCCTTTTGATCATGACTTCTAATGTTGGGAGTAGCATGATTGAGAAGGGAGGCCATGGAATTGGTTTCCAGCTTGATTACGATGAGAAAGACAGCAGCTACACAAGGATCAAAAGTCTTGTCAATGAAGAGCTGAAGCAATATTTTCGACCTGAGTTCCTGAATCGACTAGATGAGTTGATTGTGTTTAGACAGCTCACAAAGACAGAGGTGAAGGAAATGACCAGACTTGAAGATGCATTAAAGTTACTGAATATCCTAATTCATTCCACTGTTGATGGGATGGTAAAAGTCAACAAAGAAACTCTTTTTGACATTCAAACTTATTTGCAAAATGCACAAGAAAAAATCGATTTTTTGCAGCTTGAATCACAGCTACAGCAAGAAGAGCTACATCAAAATAGACACCATCTGAACCTGTTTTTGTTCAGAACATTAAGACAACCACCCATCAGCAGCATGTTAATAATGTTACAGTTCATTCAAATAAAGCAGCAGTTGTACATACAGATGCAGAAACTCAATCTGCACTTCCCAAGCCCATCATCAGACCTTGGAACAGCTTGTCCACAACAAGCACATAACTGGTCTTGGATATGACAAGGACTTGTCCTTTCATATTCCAGACTATGCCAAGCCCATTCAGTTTCAGAGTGTTGGATTCATTGATGACAGTTCACCTGCTTCTCATGACAGTTCAGCTTCAGCTGTTCCAGAATCTGCCCCTCTTCCGCAACAACAACAACAACAACAACAGATCGTGAAATGCCAACACTGTGACCGAGTTGGCCATCTGAAAGATCACTGTTTTGATCTTCATCCATGTAAGCACTGTCATAAAACCAGCCATTCTTCACACAGATGCTTCAAAAACAAACGTCCTGCAAGAACAAAGATTCATCTTGGATGGATCGCTTCTTGGCAATGGGCATCAACAGCCAAGAAGATATTCCAAACACATGTCAGAACTTGTTCCAGAATATTGAACAGTCTTGCAGTTGAGTTTTCTCCATCTTCTCACCTTGTATCTGACAGGGGGGGAAATGATGGTCATCTACAAGCTTCAAAGTCACATCAAGCGAGCCTGAGCCACAACCTGCCACACCAGTTTCAGAGTTGTAGCCAGAGATAAAGATGCCCGTGAACAGATTGAGAACACTTCCTCTAACAGAAGACACCAGCTTCTTGCCAGTTTTGGAAGAGTTCCAGGAATTTCATTAAGCATTCCAGAGTTGTTGGTCATCCTTAAACCATCACAGATTGAGAACACTTCCTCTAGCAGAAAACTTCAGTTTCTTGCCAGTGTTGGAAGAGTTCCGGGAACTGCACTAAGCGTTCCAGTGTTGGTGGTCATCCTTAAACCACCGCCCTTTTTTACCAACATTTCATAGAGCACATTCAGCCTAGTGCTGCCATGCATTTTTGCACATTTTGTATTACAGCTCTCTTCTTGGACTCATACATAACCCTTCGGATTAAGGGGGGGAATGTTGGACACCTAATCCTAAAGGGTTAGTGTGGAAGCCGAAAAGACTAAGCAGTCCAAGAGACCTTGGGATCTGAAACCCAAGAGTCACAACATTGTATTATAAATGTACATCTCCTGTTAATAAAAAAATGTACTGCATGATTATCTTTCATATCTTTCTTTGCTGTCCATGTGTGTTTAACAAAGTTAAAGAAGTCTATGTATGGGTTAACACAGTCACCAAGGATGTGGTATTAGAAATTTGACACATTTATATGGGGACTTGGCTTCACCAGAAGTAAAGCAGATCACCGTGTGTATTTTAAATTAATTGGTGACCATGTTATTTATCTCGTCTTGTATGTGGATGATATGTTGCTGGTTGGAAATGACAAGGAAATTATCTAGGATATGAAGACCCAATTGTCCTCCAGATTCGACATGAAAGATCTTGGTGCTGCAAACTATATTTTGGGCATGGAGATTAAAAAAGATTGGGCAAAGAGGAAGATCTGGTTAAACCAGAGGAAGTATGTCGAGACAATACTGCAGATGTTTAATATGCAGGATAGTAAATCAGTGAAGTTTCCTATTCCTATTGGTGTGAGGTTATTTGCTGAACAGTGTCCCAAGACACAAGAAGAGGAAGAGGACATGTCCCGTGTTCCATATGCAAGTGCAGTCAGTAGCTTGATGTATGCAACGATCTGTACTAGACTAGACATTGCACATGCAATGGGAGTATTGAGTAGGTTTATGTCAAAACCAGGGAAGGAGCACTAGACAACAGTGAAGCGAGTTTTTAGGTATTTGCGTGGCACTAGTGATTATGGTTTGTGCTACCAAGGAAGATCAGGATTGGACAAAATGTTGGATATTCGTGGCTTTGTTGATGCAGACTGGGCTGGAGATCTAGATCAGAGAAGATCTACAAGTGGGTATGTGTTTAACCTATTTGGAGGTGCAGTAAGTTGGATGAGTAAGAAACAATCTATAGTGGCACTATCAACTACAAAGGTAGAATACATGGCAGCCACTCATGCAAGCAAGGAAGCAGTTTGGTTGCAGAAATTATGTTCAAGAATGGGGTTAGTACAGGGAGCTATAAGGATAGACTGTGACAGCCAAAGTGCAATTTTCTTGGAAAAGAACCGCGCATATCATTTAAAGACAAAGCACATTGATGTTCAGTATCACTTTGTGAGGGATATGATAGAAGACAAAAAGGTGTTGCTGGTAAAGGTGGACAATTTGAAGAATATTGTAGATGCATTGACAAAATCTGGGAGCTCTGAGAAGTTCTCTTTGTGTAGAGAGACAATGGGCGTTTTAGGGCTGGAAAAATGACTAAGCTCTCTTGTGGCCCCCCGTGGAAAGAAAACAACAAGTGGGAGAATGTTGGGTTGTGTTATATTGTTTCCACGAGTAGCCCACATAGTTAACTAGGGGGTTAGAGGGGGGGCGGAGCCCCCCTTCGTTGCGTCGATTGTGTAGCAAGGGGGGGCTCACAGGGGGAAAATTTTGGTTTTGACACTATGATAGGATGGGCGGACCCACCTATGGTTTTGTGCATGATTTTGCACATGTTTTTGGATGCGATGGTTTTCAGTTCATGGTATTAGACGCGATGGTTTTCGGTCCATGGTATTGGATGCTTCGGCATGTATAAATATGTATTATAACATTGAAAGGAAAATAATGAAAAATCGAGCTGGTAGTCCCAGTTTTTGGATCTAGGGGAAAATCTCTGTGTATATGTGTTTTATGTGTTATGCTCTTGCATTGTTTATTTTCTGTGTTTTAGAATTCGTATGCAGGTAATTTCTGTATGGGGTTAAAACCTACAACATTGTTGTGCCAATGTGCTTCCTGCACCATGCTTGCCACCATGTGCCTACTGGACCTTGCTTAACATACAACTGTCCCAATGTGTTTGCAGCACCATGTACTTGCTACACCAAGTACCATTGCTGCTATCATGCTTCCCATGCATCTTGCTGCACTATCAATGTATACTTCATGGGTCACCTTGTTGTCACATCTTATCATGGATTGTATTGGTTCATAGTTAAGAATCTTCGTTTACTATGTAGGATGGAATATGGGACAACCTTCATCATCAAGATAGATCTAACATCCCTCATACATAGTTAGCAGCATCCATGCTTGTCTAATCTAGTTTACTGTTGACTGTTAGTGACAGATTAGTTTGGGGCACATACCCGTGGCCTTCATCTTCTCCAAGTTGCCCCAAACAAACCTTGGAAGATAACGGCTTGATGAAGGTGAATTCCTCCCTTACTAGGTTGTTGCCTTAGGGTATATGACAACAAAACAACCCATGCTATTTCTTTGTTTTGGTGGTATGACCTGTGGCCTACCACACAGCCTTGCTGTAGCATACGACCTCCTCCAAATGTGCCCAAACAGCCAGTGTTTTACTCATCTTCTAATTAGCCTAGCAACCTATCCTTTTGACCCTAATTTCAACCTTAAGACTCCTAAACTTGGCCTCCTGTAGCAGCTCTCTTCCACACTATTCCTTGACTCTTTCTGTTAGTGGTTAGGGCTTGTATTTGGCCTCCTCCTTGACTGCGTCTAGGGCATAGCTTGTGGCACTTGTTGGACTGCGGCTAGGGCTAGTGGAGACCTTCTCTAGACAACATATAGGTTTCCCTTAGACAACCTATAGAAGGCTTCTCCTAGTAGCACTTGGACATGACCTCCAACGTCCTTCAAACCCTCACTGGCCTATCTTCCTTGCTGCGGCTAAGGCAGCTCCAAGATTCCTCCTTTATGGCTGCGTAGAAGGCACCTTCATGACAGTGTATAGGATAGGGCATCCTCTGGGGTAGCATATCCTCTTTAGGTCTCTCCTCCCACCAAAACCCAAAGACAAGTGGAGAGGAAGAGATCACCAAGAAGATTATTGTCTAAATGACTTGAAGTCCTCCTTTATTTATACTAAAACATTGAGCACAAGTGGGGTTTATTTGGTTGCTGGCCGACCTTGACGAATTGTCCCATAACACAAATAAATTCATATCTCCATGAATACTTATTGGAATTGGATGATCTTTAGATCAATCCTACACCTCTCGATGAGAGGGATCCAAGAAAAATATCAGCTGTCATTAATAAGATGACCCACATGGAGTTTGGCCCTAGTTGCCAATTTTAACACCTTTCCTGTTCAACAGGGATTCTTTGGTTATTCTACCCTCCTTACCACCCATTTTTTAAGGGAAGGGCCATTATATCTCATGTACTCAGATGTTATTATATGCAATCTAAGCTCATGTTTTTTCTAGGCATATTATGTATATGGGACACATTGTATTATTTTCTGGCTCATTTATGCCAGCATGTCATGTACCATTCAACATGTATTTTATTGCTCAATTTCATGTTTCTGGGTGCATCACTATTTTTGTACTAAGTTATCTCAGTGGGTATAGGTATGCCTTCCCCACCTAAATGAGATCCGGTACCACAACATAAAAGGATACTTACACTGGTCTCGTCCCCTATGTCACTATCCTCTTTTGCTTCAACTTCATTAGTCTCTCTTTCTCTCTCTCTCTCTGATTCCATTTCGTTGTCTAGTAATTGTGTCCTTACAACGTACTTCGGTCATACGTTTTTCTCCTAACACTCGTATGTTGGGGGGGAATCTGTTATAAAAAAAAATTGATCATCTAGCCATAATTTACTGTATGGATCGAAGTACACCATGTAAGGCCAATTTTACCATAGTAAAATTGCTTTCACTCTGAGAAATTACTTAATAAACCACATTTGTTAAGTCATTTATAATTAAATCCATGAAGAATAATTAAATAAATCACTATTTATTTAATTATCTTCTAGGAATAATTAATTAAACCATTGTTTAACTAATATTCCTTGTCATATTTGATCCAATTATGAGAAATAAATAGATAAATCATTAATTATCTTATTTTTCTCTACGAATAATTAATTAATCACTAATTAGTTATTATTCCTTGTCAAGTTTGACTAAATCCCCTAGGAATACTTAAATAAATCATTATTTGTTTATTATTCCTTAACCATATTTCTTGAGATGATAAATAAATCATTTATTTATTTATTATTTCTAAATAAAAGTTTAAATATTTTTTCCCTCCAACCAAATATAATAAAATATTCCAAATGGTTAATTCTAGAATTTGGTTAATAATATTTTATTATTTCCCTTTATTCAAGAATAACCTAGTATTTTGTTATAAATAGAAGGGTTTTACATTCATTCTTCACTTTCAATTATTTTCATTGTTGCACTCACTGTTGCAAATCTGATTATTATCACTCTCACACACCATCTTCTTTTTCATTTGAGTTCTCATTGAGCTCAAACATTTTGTTTGCTGGGTTTTACACATTATAGAGGAGAGAGACTCTACAAAAGCTGAATACATTGAGGATAGACAAGAACTCATCCCATAGAGGGGGACTGGTAACATTATTTGTTCCCTTCACAAGTGTTTTTTAATAAAATATATTCTTCATATATCTGGTTTCCATTGGATTATTGGAGTTACTTGCGCTTATTTTACTATTCCATTTTTTTGTTTAACTATGTCTGTGGCATAGATAAGGGCTTTGGCATATTTTGTTTCTATCATTTGCTATAGATCTACACTGTTTAACAACCACTTTTATTGTTAGGTTTGTTTTCCATCTAGAGCCTAAAGTAGTTTCTTTTCATACACATTCAAGAAGAATTCTACATAACAATGGAGGTAAAGTCATTAATCAAACAAGAAAGGCCTTTAGTGGCTCTGCTCTAGGAGGAAAAAATGGAGGATCAAGAACTCATCCAAATATAGTGTAAGTTATAGAATGGAAGTGGGATATTATTAGGAAGCTCAAGAGGTGCCTCGGGAGGTCTGTGCACAATGTGGAATTCCACACAGCTTTGGAGGTTGAGTCATTTTTCAACATTACATTGGTTGGAAATAATTTTTTTGGATATTCCCACAAATTGCATATGGAAAATTATAAATATTTATATGCCAGTTCAATTCAAAGAGATGCAAGACTACTAGGCCTCCCTAATGACCTTACAAGAGTCTAATTATAGCTCAAATTTTGGGAAGTGGGAAAAAAGAGGGACCTCGAATCATAGATCAATTCCTAGAGAACATGGAAGACCTCATCCAAAAAATAAATTTAATGGATGTCAAACCCATCAAGAAAAAATATACATGGAATAACAAACACCCAAAACTAGGGCACATTTCTACCCTCTTATATCGATTTGTGATCTCTAACTCCTTTTTATCTCATAATGTAATTTCCTAAACCCTTATCCTCCCTTGAAGTGGTTCAGATCATAGACCAATAGAGCTAGACCTCATTGAGAGCGTCAACTATAAGCCTCTCCCCTTTAGGTTCAGTTCAATATGGATTCAAGAACCAAGATTCATTAATTTGGTTGCTACATCTTGGGAATAATGGTTTACATGAAACTCCATAAGGATTTGGGATAAAAAAATAAAAAAACTAAAGGAGAAGATTATAATTTGGGTTAAAGAATTAAGGATGGAGTTTCAAGAGACAATTCAAGAGTACGAGGAAAATATGGAGCAGCGAAAATCTACAATTAAGGACATTGCAATAGCCCAAGAGCTCTACCAAATTGAAAAAGAGTTGTTTACAAAATATCCAGCTCTTCTGAAAGAAGAAGAAGAAACTTGGAGGCTCAAATCAAGAAGTACATGGTTACAGGAAGGGGACAAGAACACAAAGTTATTCCATAATCAAGATAAAACTAGAGAATGGAAAAATAACATACAATAAATAATGGTAAGAGGTAACCAAAGAATGAAATTATAACAGATCAAGCAAGAGGTAGTTTGTCACTTCCGCAAATTTTGCAACTAGACAACGATCTCCTCAATATAAGCCAAGACCTTCATGCTAGACCATGTGTCTAAACTAATTTTGGTTGCAGATAATCAATGGCTAACAAAGCCCCATTGGAAGAAGAAATAAAATCAGAAATGTTCTCCTTTAATATGAACAAATCCCTGAGACCAAATGGCTTCTTAGCTCATTTTTATCAATTTTTCTCGGATATGATAAAATATGATTTATGTAGGTTGGTGGGGTACTCTTTAAAAAGGAACTACATGGGAGGAGTAATCAATACCTCCTTTCTAGATTTTATGCCCAAATAATATAATCCATCATCATTTACACATTTCCAACCAATATCCATTTGCAATGTCTCTTCTAAAATCATCTCAAATATTTAACTTGAAGGATCGAAAAATTTCTTCCAAACATTCTCTAAAAACCAAGGTGGGTTTTTTCCTCAGAGGAAAATATTGGATAGCATAGTCTTAGTCTAAGAAGTGATTTCCTCTAGTCAAATTTGGGGAGATAAGGGAATTATCATCAAGTTGGATAGGGAGAACACATTTTATTAAGTTAGGCATTCCTTCCTCTTTAAATTCATGTCCAAATTTGGATTTAATGACATATTTATACAATGGGTGCCCCTATGTATTAGTTGTCCATGGATAGGCTTGTTGGTGAATGGCATAGTAGTTGGGTTCTTTAAATCATCTCGTGGGCTTCGTAAATGATGCCCATTATCACCCTTCCTACATATTTTAATGGCTAATACTCTTAGCCAGCGGATGGAATATGAACTAAGTGTTGAATGTGTTATGTACTTAGGGGGGATAATATGGGGTACCAAGGGGGGTACCCAAGGTAATAATGTAATAATGGGATGGGCCATAGTAATAAATAAGGTGGTTAACCCATGTCATGTAAGGGACCACAAGTAGTTAATAATAATGTAAGGGGCCCATGGTATTAGTTGATGGTATGAGGAAACCATGGTAATGATACATGGTATTGTATGTATGAGGCCTATATAAAGGCTAGAGACTCCACATGGAGAGATATGAAGATGAAGATGAAGATGAAGAGAAGTATTATTGTATGAACAGGCATATGGCTTGTGGAGTGTTCTCCTTCCTTAAGGAGTGAATGTATGGTGTTGCCCTACCTTAAGGGTTTGATCAATAAAGTGAATCAATTCTATCTATTTCTATCTTATTGTTTCTGGGTTTATTTCCATTATCATATATTTTTGGGTTAGATATACAACAATTGGTATCAGAGCTACAACAATTGGTATCGGAGCACTTTCTTGGGCACAAAAGTGGAGATTTTTTTTTATTATTTTTGCAGGGTTTCGGGGGCGGCGACTTTGCAGATCAGATCTGTACGTTTTGGTGCCAGATCTACAGAATCTAATTGCAGATCTGTATTCTTTGGGAAAAAACACCTGATTTCAAAAAAAAAATCAGTTGAATCGGAGTCCGGATGAAGAAGATATCGCTGATTTAAAAATCAGTGGGGTTGCAGACAATTTTCAGGACAGCGAGTTTGCGGCGCAGATCTAGAAGTCTTGGTGCCAGATCTGCAAGATCTAATTGTAGATCTGGAATCTTTGTGAAAAAACACATGATTTCAAAAAAAAAATCAGTCGAATCGGAGTCCGGATGAGGGAGATATCGCTGATTTAGAATTAGCTCTTTTTGCAGAAATTTTGGTGACAGCGGGAGAGTAGCAGCGCAGATCTGGAATTCTAGTGCCTGGATCAGGATTTCTATCACATGGGCAGATGAAGAGTGGTTGTTCCATTTCTAAAAACAGATTATAATAGGGATTCTGAGCAATATTGACGGATCTGTGACCATTTCAATTTTTCACCAATATTTTTGTGATGGCGGGCCTAGATTGGAGTTTGGGGGACTTGTATGACTTTGATGGTTCTCATCTAGCCAAATGGCTAGCAGAAATGGAGAAATGTTTTAGTTTGTATTACATCAAGGATGATGAGGCTCGACTGAGATTGGGACAAACGTACTTGGACAATGAAAGACGACAATGGTGGCAAGAGCATCAACGTTCCAATGGAAGGTTTTTGACTTGGGATGCCTTCAAAAAAGCTCTTATAGATCGCTTTGACCGTAAATCTAATCTTGTGGATAAGCTCACACAGACAGACACACATCCTAGCAAAGATTTTATTTTTACAGGAAAGAAGGAAACCAAGGAACCAAAAAGGTTATTTTTTGCTGGTATCTCTGTATTGCAGGTTCATGGATTCATTCAAAAGGAGAAAATCATTGTGTCTATAAATCCGAGTTGCAAGCAAAATCTCATAAATGTCAATTTGGCAAAAAAATTGCAAGTCCCAGCAAAACAAATTGAACATACACAGGTTGATAATGAGGATGTTCAAGTGTACAAGGATTTGAAGATTTCTATGGATAAATATGTGTTGCATGGTGATTTTTATGCTTCAGAGATGGATAATATGGATGTTCTTTTGGGATATCCTTGGATGGAATCTGTGGGTACTATCAATATTAATGTGCAGAAGAAATTCCTGAAGCTATGGTATAAAAAGAAGAAAATTACATTACAGGATATTTCCATTCATAAACAGGTAGAGCACATGGAGGCTGAAGCAGAAGATGTTCCAGGGACTGACATATCAGATGATGAGCCTTTGATGATAGACAATCAAACACAAACAGAGGCTGCAGAAGAAAAGGTTACAGGTGATGATACATCAGAGGAGGGCTCAGTGGTTGAAGTCATATTGAAAAAGAAGACACCACAACAGGCACCACAGCAGGGTGAAGTCAAGCAAAAGCCATCGTGGGTTAAAACTTCAACATATCATCACCCACATCACCCCGCAAGACAACCATCAAGATGGAAACCAAGTAGTCACATGACGGATAGAAAGGAGAGACGATCCACCTACTACACATCAACACAGAAGATCTGCCACGGTCAACTTCCATCTCAAGCGAGCGAGGCACCAGCGAGATCGAGGGTTCACCTTTCTCTTGGATGGCTAGATGCACGTGCATGGTATCACTGGACTACTCTTTTGAGTAAATCTTATTATTTATGTTCTTCCCATGTTTCGGGGATGAAACATGTTTAGGGGGGTGGAATGTTATGTACTTAGGGGGGATAATATGGGGTACCAAGGGGGGTACCCAAGGTAATAATGTAATAATGGGATGGGCCATAGTAATAAATAAGGTGGTTAACCCATGTCATGTAAGGGACCACAAGTAGTTAATAATAATGTAAGGGGCCCATGGTATTAGTTGATGGTATGAGGAAACCATGGTAATGATACATGGTATTGTATGTATGAGGCCTATATAAAGGCTAGAGACTCCACATGGAGAGATATGAAGATGAAGATGAAGATGAAGAGAAGTATTATTGTATGAACAGGCATATGGCTTGTGGAGTGTTCTCCTTCCTTAAGGAGTGAATGTATGGTGTTGCCCTACCTTAAGGGTTTGATCAATAAAGTGAATCAATTCTATCTATTTCTATCTTATTGTTTCTGAGTTTATTTCCATTATCATATATTTTTGGGTTAGATATACAACAATTGGTAGCTCCGATACCAATTGTTGTAGCTCTGATACCAATTGTTGTAGATCTAATCCAAAAGATATATGATAACAGAAATAAACCCAAGAATCACAAGATGAAATATAGATAAAATGCTTCTTTATTATCAAAACCCTTATGGTAGGGCAACACCATACATTCACTCCTTAAGGAAGGAGAGCACTCCACAAGCCATATGCTTGTTCATACAATAATACTTCACTTCATCTTCATCTTCATATCTCTCCATGTGGAGTCTCTAGCCTTTATATAGGCCTCATACATACAATACCATGTATCTTTACCATGGTTTCCTCATACCATCAACTAATACCATGGGCCCCTTACATTATTATTAACTACTTGTGGTCCCTTACATGACATGGGTTAACCACCTTATTTATTACTATGGCCCATCCCATTATTACATTATTACCTTGGGTACCCCCCTTGGTACCCCATATTATCCCCCCTACGTACATAACAGAATGACTCATAGGAATCAGATATGTCTAAGGAGTTAGAATTATTAATCACTAGAAATTTGCAGATGACACACTCCTCTTAGGTGGAGCTTCAACAATCATAGCTAGGAAATTTTAGGTGACGCTGAACCATTTCCTTCTAGTATCTGAGTGTAATTTTTTTTTGATAAGTGCTAAATTTACTCCTGGAATATCTCAATAGTTAAATAAAGAAAGATAGGTGGAATCTTCAAATATGAATGATGGAAACGTGGAAAGATTTCAAATATTTGGGCATCCCCATCTACTTGAAAAAATATTCTCCATAGGATTGGGTGGGTATCATCTCCAAAGTCAAAAATAAATATAACATCAGGGGGGCAAGGTGGATTAATATTGTGGGCCGCATGGTATTAATTAATGTTGTCCTTTTAGACCTACCTCTTTATCAATTATCTGCACTACTGACACCTCAAAGTGTTTTGGATCATTTGGCTAAGGAAATTCAATGGTTCTTATGGGAAGGAGGAAAATCAAGCAAAAATAAATTCCATTTGGTCAAATGGGCTATTGTTAGAGCCCCCAAAACTCGCAAAGGACTAGGAATCTAGGATCCTATCCTCATGAACAAAGTGATTGGAGAAAATATGGTTTAGAGGTTCATCACATAAAATGAGGACTGGTAGAAATCGGTCCTTAGATAAAAATACCTCCTAGTAGATTAAGAAATAAGCATTGATCAAATTTTGCCCAGTCGAAAAGGATCGATGATATAACCAATCTAGTAGAACAACTGCATTGAAGGCACTAACTATATGTTCATAATTTGGAGGCTAAAAACTAGATAAATCATATTCAAAATTGGAATCTATGGAATAGGAATGGATGACTAAACTACTGGGTTACGTGATATGTAATTCCTTCTGACAGTGAATTCCTTCTGATAGGAATTCACTATCAGAAGGAATTACATATGGGCTAGATGGACTGGCGATTCAACCTAGGAATTCTGGCTACAATTCTTTGTGTTAATTATAGGGAATATATATGGGTGAGTAAATGCTGGTATGAATTTCCTCACAAGAAATATTATCGGGTTACAATACAAAGCGTGACATTGGACCAAGAACGTATGGAATTCGCAATGCTATGTGGATTGTGACTAGTTTTATCTATCTTCAGTGTGAATTATGGTTGCCTCAAGGGTCTTCTCGGTGGCCCAATTTGGTTACCAGAATATTACTTGGGGGTGCGATGCTCACAGACAGGGGAGAAGCACTGAAGGGTTGTGCAAATTTAATATTGAATTCACTTGCAACAATTGGAGAGGGGAGAATATGGTATTTTCCAACATTGGATTGACTAGTTGGGAGTATAGATGTTTGACTTTGAAGGTGCATTACAATATTGGTAAGGACTTAGAGAAAATGGTGTGGCTTGCTGAATCCATATATCAGTGGGAGACATGGAGAAACACAAAGGGACACAATGACTTTCTTGCGATAGGGAAGGGATGATGGGAAGAGTAGGGATATAGGTAAGGGTGACAATGGCCTTGATAGACAAAACAATTTATGATGCAAAGATAGAGTAACTCAAATGATAGCACAAATAAAATTTGTATTGACTAAAGTAAAATTCTAATTTCAAAGCCTTGTGACATCCTTCTGAAAAAGCATTGAAAATTGAAAAAAATCCTAATAAATTTAATTGGAAAAATGGTTTCAAATTTACCCGATATTAAAACCCACTACTCATTATATTCATCCCTTACTTTTTAAAATTTATTTTAATTTTAATTTTTATAATATAATTTCATCTTTTCTTTTCTTTTTATTTAATTTTTATCTTTTATTCCCACTCCAATGTTATTCTTCACTTTTACCTTTTTACCCATCATTTCAATTTTAACCATCTTTTTAATTTTATGGAAATACAAGGTTAAAAAATCTTAAACATGTTTTTTAAGTTCGGCAACGATGAGGCTACATCATGGTCATGTCCAAGAATAACACCCTAATAAGGCAAGGAATTGAAACTACGAATTAACATCTAGGAGTGCCTTCACAGTGCACCAGATCACCATCTATCAAAATTAATGGACAACAAATCTTAAACATTATTTCCGTTAACTTTTTATTTTGATTTTAATTTTAGCATTAACATGAAATAGTTTGTATTTTGACTCTTTTACTATTTTTATTATTTTATACCATTAGTAATAATTTTTTCATTATTGTTAACCAATGAATGAAGTGTCCACTAAAAATATTGGATATTTCAAAATTTTATACAATGATATATCTATATCTATATCTATGTATATATATATATATATATATATATATAGACTGCATTCACTGTGGGAAAAGTTCTAGGGTTTGACAGAGAAAGTGACAGAGGGTAACAGGTGACCATGGAGGTGCAGGGAGGAGGGAGCTCCACTCCCTCCTACAGTAACGTAGTCTCAAATAGAGGAAGAGTAGGGTACAAGAATAAGCATCCAAACTTCTTGGAGATCAAGACAAAAAACACTGAAGCGCAGCAGGCAGAAGGTAGCAAAACCCATGCAGAGCCAGGGACCCATGAGGAAGAACGACAGGAGGAGAAAGTGGCAAACAGAGGTCAGGGGATAGGGACCAGAACCAAGGTGGGGCCCTGTAAACCCAAAACCTATACTAAACCGTGGGTAGTCTTGAATGACCCAGCTCTGCAAGAGCATAGGGATCACATGACAAACTATGCCATCATATGCAAGTTTATGGGAATCTGGCCATCGGAGAAGGCATTGTACACATGGATAAGATACAACTGGAAACCGAAGGGGGAGATAAATATACATCTTGGATCCAAAGGCTTTTTCACAGTGGTGTTCACAAGCATGGAGGATAGAGATAGGATCTTTGAAGGAGGACCATACTTCTTTGTAGCAGCTGGTCTCTACATGCGGCCATGGACGAGGAACTTTGTGCCAGAAAGAGAAACCTTCACCTCGGTACTGGTATGGATCAGACTCTACTCCTTACCTTTAGATTATTGGATGCCAGAGTCTTTAAAAGCTATAGGCAATAAATTAGGACATTTTTTAAAGATCTCAGAGGCAACTCTGCGAGGAAAGTATACCTCCTATGCCCGCATTTGTGTGGAGATGGACCTATCAGGAGCTCTTCCAGACGAGGTCATTCTAGAAGTCTATGACGATGAATGGGTGCAAATAGTAGACTATGAGCATATCCCGTTTAGATGTCGTAGATGTCATGAGCATGGACACCTATCCAGAGATTGTCCTCTTAACAAAAAGGAGGAACACCCAAACATCAGTAAAAAGAAAGATAATACAGGTTTCACCAAAGTGGTAGGAAGAGGGAAAGGAGGGGGAAGGAAGACACAAAAGAACCCTACTGATAATGAGAACACAAAAAAATGTCATAACAGTTTTGAGATCTTAGAGGAAAGAGAAACAGAGGAGGGTGATCATGAGAGTATAGAGAATCAGGCAGAAAAGGGGAAAGGAAAAGAGATGAGCATGGAGTTTACACAGGTACAGAATGAATACATGAAGGAACCTTTGAGCAACATGGAAATAGAAAAAGACCATGAAATGACTCAAAGTGAAAGTGGCACAGAGGACCAAGACTTACAGGAGATCCTGGAAAGGGAGAACCTAGAGTTGGAAAAGTTTCTAGAACAAGGAGGAAAACAAGGAATAAACTCCATACCTCAGGAGGAAGTTGACAAGGTACAACAGATGTTCCTCAACAAGTCACAACAAATTGCTGTAGGAGTCAAAAAAGGACATGATAACCAGGAAAGTAAAGGAGCTTCCTCAATAGGGTTAATAACTGGAAAACTGACAAAAAACCCAGGCAAGAAGAGAGGGAGGAAGAGACAGAAGGAATTGTTGCTGGAATGTGGTAAACTCATGATTGACTCAGGTAGGATGAAAGACCTGTCCAGTTACTCATTCAAAACCCATCTCAATGAAAATCACAACCTGGAACATTAGAGGACTGGGGAGTAGAAGAAAACAGAGGAATTTAAGCAATAGGATCAGAGAGGAAAAACCTGACATAGTGTTCATACAGGAAACAAAATGCTCAGTGGAGAAGATCAGAGAAAAACATAGCAAATGGTTAAAGAAATATGAATACATTGAGGTCAAGGCAAACAAATCTGTTGGGGGAATTCTCACTCTTTGGGATCCACTGAAATTTGGTATGCTTGATGCGGAAGCATCCAGACACCACCTTTCCTTGATCATCCAACCAGTGGGTGACAGACAATGTTACATGATAACCAATATCTATGGTCCTCAACCAATGGATGACAAAATTCGACTCCTCACTACACTGGAGGATATAAAGAAACGATACCCAGCTTTACCATGGATTTTAGGGGGTGATTTTAACATGATTAAGTCACTATCGGAGAAGAAAGGGGGAACCAGAACGCTTGGTAGGGATGCAGCTACCTTCCAACAATTCCTCACCAATATGAACCTGGTAGATTTGGAAACCAACAATGGAATTTTCACTTGGAATAACAAGAGGGGGGGCTCTACCCAAGTAGCCTCAAAATTGGATAGATTTATTATTTCAGAAGATCTCCTATTAAGGGGAGGTTGTCTGAATGCGCTCATCCTACCCTTTGGTGGTTCAGATCACTGGCCCATATAGTTGGAAGCCTCTCTATTTGGTAAACCGAGGAATAGCCCCTTCAGGTTCAAGAATGCTTGGCTCACACACTCAAATTTCCAAACAAACATTGAAAAATGGTGGAAAGAGGAGCTGCACCTTAAAGGCACAAAGATGTTCCTTCTACATTGTAGGCTCAAACATATCAAAAGCAGACTCAAAGAGTGGAATAAAAATGAATTTGGTAATATCTTCAAAGCTAAGGGAGAAGTGGCTAAGAAACTAAAGGAAATAAACCAAATTCTTATCACAGAAGGATATACAGATGAAAGGAAAGAGATGGCAGAAGGACTTCAACATGAATGGGAAAACAGATGTCTACAAGAGGAAATATTCTGGAGACAGAAATCTAGAATACAATGGATTAAGGAAGGGGAGAGAAACACCAAATTCTTTCACAGATCCACCATAGCTCACAAAAACAACAATAGAATTGTGAAACTTACTGATCATCAGGGAATAGAAAGGAACACTCATGAAGAGATGGAAGAGGTTCTTGTCCAGCATTTTCAAAGAATTGCAGAGGAAACCAATGAAGATAGATCTTTGTATATAAAAAGATTTACACAGTACATTCCTAAATTGGTTTCCAGAGAAGACAATCATAATCTCAACAGACCAGTATCAGAGGAGGAACTGGAGGAAGTCATTACAGAGATGCACAATGGAAAAGCACCAGGCCCGGATGGGTTCAATGTGGACTTTTTCAAAACATGCTGGAGAATTGTAAAACATGATATTCTGGAGGTTGTGGAAGACTCGAGAAGAGATAAAACAATCTTGAAGGCTTTAAATGAATCTTTTATAGCCTTAATTCCCAAACAGGAAAAGGCTACCTCCCCAGACAGATTTAGGCCTATAGCATTATGCAATGTGGTGTACAAAATAATATCAAAGGTTATTTCCAACCGTCTCAAACCACTCCTCCCAACCCTAGTGTCAGAGGAGCAAACAGGCTATGTGGAAGGAAGACAAATTCTGGACAATATAATTCAAGCTCATGAGGTGGTCCATTCACTCATTACCAATAAACAGGCAGGCATGATTATTCAACTAGATATCACAAAAGCCTATGATAAACTTAGCTGGACATACATAAGAGCAATACTAAAATCCTACGGCTTTGATTACAATTGGATTAAATGGGTCATGGCACTTGTTACCACAGCCAGCTGTTCAATCCTTCTCAATGGCGCTCCCTCCAAAACCTTCAAGCCCACCAGAGGCCTAAGGCAAGGTGATCCTCTTTCTCCTTTCCTTTTCATTTTAATGATGGAAGGGTTAGGAAGAGAAATCAGAGCTGCCAAGGAGGAAGGAAGAATTCAAGGGTTAAGGCTCACTCAAGGAAGGGACACGGTGACACATCAGCAATTTGTTGATGACACTATGCTTCAAGGCATACCTACAGTCAAGGAAGCCAAAGCTTTCAAGAAGATTCTGTGTGAGTTTTCCATGGCAGTGGGCACAGAGGTAAGTCTCTCTAAATCAAAAATTTTCTTTTTCAATACAGACATATCGATTCAAAGAAATCTTTCCAGAATTTTGGGCTTTCAAAGAGAGTTATTACCCTCAAAGTACTTGGGAGTTCCCCTCACTGATAAATTGTCACACAAGGATAGCTGGGAGCCAGTTATAAATAAACTAAAAGATAAAATCAGTAAATGGACAAACAGAGCCCTAAATCTAGCAGGAAGGCTAGTTCTTACTAAGGTTGTTCTACAATCCATCCCCATCTATATGTTATCAGCCATTCCAGCACCCACTGGAGTCATCACTCAGATTTGAAATATCCAAAGAGACTTCCTCTGGGGAAAAGGGGAAGAAAAGAAGAAATGGGCCCTGGTGGCATGGGAAAGGGTGTGTAAGCCAAAATCCCATGGTGGCCTGGGTCTTCATGACCCTGGAATTCTTAACAGGGTTCTGGGAGCCAAAATCTGGTGGAGATGGCTAAAGGAAATATAGGCCCCCTGGGCAAAACTTTGGAAGAAAAAGTATGCAATGGATTGGCAGGAAAAGAACCTAATAAGAATGACAGGACAAATAAAGGGTTCACAAATTTGGAATAGGGCCTGGGAGAATAGGGCTCTAGTCCAAAAACATAGTTTCTGGGAGATCAGAAATGGAGATCTGGCCTGGTTCTGGGAGGATAATTGGCAGCAGGAGGACAATCTCTGAAGTGAGGAATTAGCAGATATTCAAACAGATACCAGTAACAAAGGTTTAAGAAGGGTAAGTGACTATTGGGATCATTCAAGAAACAATGGGAAATGGAGAATCTGGAAACTGCCAGTTTACAGTGATGTAGGCAGGCTGAACACTCAAGCTACAACCCTTAATGGTCTTCTGGCAAAAAGGAAAATCTTAACCTCAACCTTGGATGATCAATTAAGATGGGGAAAGAACAAGGCCGGTCTCTTCAACCTTAAGGAAGCCAAGCGAATAGACACAGGACTCAACCTCCCAAGCACTGATAAGACTTGGAAAGAACTCTGGACTAGACCTCATTGGATGAAAATCAAATTGTTTCAGTGGCTGGTTCAACAGGGCAAGATTCTGACATGGGATAATCTTAGAAAAAGAGGCTTTGTTGGCCCCTCCAGATGTCACCTGTGTGGTCATCAGGAAGAGACCACTAATCATCTCCTAAATAGCTGTTCATTTACTACAACACTGTGGAACTGGGTGGAAGATGTCTTTGAGCAGACTGACAGGAATGTAAATGACATCATTGCTACCCTGAAAAACTGGAGGAGGAATTTTTCAGACAATGAAACCATAGACTCAGCCTAGGCACTAACTCCAGGGTTCTTAATTTGGAATGTTTGGAAGGAGCGCAACAACAGGATTTTCAAGGACAAAAGGAGTTCGGTGAGCAGCATCCTCAATCTAATCCTGAAACAACTCAAAGAGATAGTTCACTTCCTAGGAGGCGTCACCACTGGAAAACCCATAGGACAGAGAGAGGCCAGAATCCTAGAGAAACTGGAGTTGAAGGTTTTTCTCCCCCCATGCGCCATAAAGAATAATAGGAATAAATCAACAGAAAAGGCTTTCTGGAACCCCCTGCTCATGGTTTTCTAAAATTCAACATAGATGGGGCCTCAAAAGGGAATCCAGGAGAAGCAGGTTATGGTGGGGTCTTGAGGGATGAGGAAGGAAACATACAGGTCATTTTCCACAGCTATCTTGGGAAAGCGACCAACAATATGGCAGAGCTCATGGCGATGGAATTATGCCTAGAAATACTACTCAAGTACAACATTTATAATGTCATCATAGAGGTTGACTCGGAATTTGTCATAAACTCGGTCAAGTGGATAAACGCTGGAGCAGCACCAGAGAAAGTCTCGAATCACTGGCGGCTTCTACAAATCTACCAAAGAATTCAATCACATTTAAGAATTCTTAGAACTCTTCGGTTGGTGCATGTACGTTGGGAAGCCAACAAGGTCGCGGACTGGCTTGCCAATGAGGGGGTTCGAAACAAGCATACAGACTTATGCTGCTGGTGGGAGGAGGTAACGGAGGACAGGGTGAAGGAGGAATGCTATTCTCGGGCCCTCAAGGATAGAGAGTATTACCAGAACCGAGTAATTGATGGAATCTCACCATTGGTCACTGACGGTTAGGAGAACCTCAAACAGTTTTTCAGAGAACATGCACTGTCAATTCTCTAAGGGCGCTTTTGAAGGTCTGCACAGAGGCAGAAATTTAAACAGGGGACATCAGCGCAAAGGGGACAACAGAGAAGATTGGCACAGAAAGCCAATTTCACTCCTTAGGCTTGCTATGCGAAAGGACGAGTCTTCCTTGTTCATTGCAAACAAGGGGAAAAATCAGAGAGGGATATGCCACCCACAATGGAAGCTTTCGGACCTGCCAGTGGTTTCTCAGAAGGATGAGCGAAGCCATTCAGCAGACGACGCGTGGAGTAAGGTGATGAAGGCTTACCAACATTACTGCAAGGTAACTCATGAGAGGATGGGGGATGCGATTTGGTTTGAGGCCATCAAATCCGCAGAGGACAGATCCACGACCACTCTTGGTCGGGCTAGTAGGTGGGACCGAAAGAACAATACCGCACGAACAAAACCACTATCTTCACGAGCAATCAAAACCACAAGTGGTTTCCAAGGAAAGCCAACGATTCCACTCAGAGATCAACACGTGGCGGGGGACCGGTCTGGCAAACCACCCTCATCGTGCGTTATGGAGCGGGCTTGTAGACCGCGCGATATTAACTCTAACCGTTGGATCAAGAGAACAAGATCAACGGTCAGCGTTGATCGTGCAACTTTACGTTTTTTTCGCGGGCTAATTTTAGCGCGTGCGGAATTAAATTGCGGGCTTTTGCTGAGCGGACTTGGGGTCCTCTTGTCAGCTTTTTGCTTTAAAAGTAGGTTAAATTTGGTTTTGGAGGCCTAAGGGCAAGTTTATGGGTTTTTTTGGTTTTTATCCCTCTCCCTATGGGGGAGTAGGCGCACCTTAGCGTCTGTTTGTAACCTGTGTAAATATTTTTTGTCTAAGTTAATGGAAGGAACGTCTCTTGCTTAAGTAATATATATATATATATATATATATATATATATATATATATATATATATATATATATATATATATATATGTATATACATATATATATGTATATACATATATATATATATATATATGTGTGTGTGTGTGTATATACATATATATGTATATACATATATATATATGTATATACATATGTATATATATATGTATATATATGTGTATATACATATGTATATATATATACATATATACATATCTATATATATAGATATATATATATATATATATATATAGATATATAGATATATATATATATATATATATATATATATATATATATATATATCGAATAGGGTTATCTTGGTTAGTTGGGTGGAATGGTTGTTATATTCCCCACATAGGTTCAAATCCCTGCTAGTGACACGATGAACATTGTTATAATGGATCCATGTCTATGAATATGTTGTACTGACTTTGTGCTTTATGAACACTTAAGTGAGTATACTCATGGACTAGGGTGATACAAACAACCTCACTCCAATATTTTTGTTAATTTTTCAAATGAATTTAGTCTAGGTGATTAGGAGAACGTTATGACAATATGAATGCATAATGATTTTTTTTGTAATAGTATCCATCTTTATTATCTAAGTAACCCCTCAATCTAGAAAATATTATATATTTCCTAGATAAAATATTAAGATATTTCTTAGGAAAAAATATAATTTTTGTTAGTTTAATATTTCATTATTTTTCATGCTCTTTAATTTTTTTTTTTGTTTAAAGGTTCAACTATTTTCATTAGATCAAAGAAACATTACGAAGAGTTTGGCTTTTTGTGAGTGGTATTCCCAATGGGAAACTAGACTAGTAACACAAATATAATATCTTGAGATTACATAAGCTTCTCCTAATTAGTGCATCAGTCTTAACAAAAATGATCCTAGAGTAACCTTTAGAATTGTAAGTGCTAAGGCCATTGTTTTCTAGATACATATTACAAAAATTCTAGGGTTGTAGATAGTCTAAATTTAAACAAAAGGGAGTGAATTGCATTACCGACTTAGAGTAAACAAGCTCAGGTCAGTCTTTGAGGAGAAAGGTTACCTTGCCTTGAAGACCCATTGACCAAAGGGATTTTCTTTAACTTGTGTCTTTCACAATCCTCATTTGCTACAAACCATGACTGCCTAACCAAGATATGACACTTTCGGCTTCGACTAGCGACCATGAAAATTGTTGATCCGCACCAACCACCTTGAGCCAAATATTCTACAATCATGAAACACTCTGATCATCCTTGGCCAGCAGATCATTGTGCCAACCATCAACCAAGCAACCTTCTTCGAGCGGTCCCAACCACCCATCCATGACTCCTTGCTTCCATGACTAGTCTTTTGCGCACTTCCCTTACATCTAGACCAAAGCTCCTTTCCAAGGCTCAGATCAAGAAACCATTCCTTCAAGAAGAAGATAGTCACTGTACAACATGTGTGTCTCTAGTTGAAATTAACAGATAGTTTCATGCCCATTGAGATTCCATCCTAGAGATGCAACCTCATATTCGTTGGCAAATTGAGATTGTGAGGGAGAGTTGAGATGTGAGCTAGAATACCATTAGAAATCATGTTGGTTGAAAGAAGCTTCAAAATATCCATGATATGGGGCTCGACTGTAGAGGATGCCTGTAAAGCTGCATCACTGCCCCAAAGCTCCATGTCTACGAAACCCATTGGACTTCCAATCCAGGGTCAGACTAGAGGAGATATCGATTGAAACTACCAAAGACATGGTGACAAGCCCCTATCATCCCCAAATTATTTTCCAAGGTGACAGAGATCATTCGAGGAATGAATTCTTCTAAAATACAATGATGTTGATGTAGAGTGATGCTCTTATTCATGTGCATGAATGACTTTTGCAGATTATAATTCCGTCCATGATGAGAAGTGATACAGGGCGTACATCCACTTGCAGGCAGAGAAATCCCATTTCACTTGAACCTTAATTGTTGTGTCCTGTCAAAATTAAGAGGGTAATTGGGGAGCTAGATGGCAATCCCTCCACCTTTCTACCATCATTACTACGAGTCACAGAGAATAATCACCCGTTGTGGGGAATCTCATGCTCTTTAATTTAATTTTACATAAAATAATAATTTTTTAATTTTTAATTTACAAAAAACTATAATAATATATTGTATATATTTTTAAATTAAAAATAAATATTATTTTAAAAAAATATAAAACAATAAAACTAAAAACTAAAAATAATTATCATTAAAAATGCAAATAAAATAAGATATACTATAATAAAAAAATATTAATAAAAATTTAATGTATAATTTATACAATATATAAAAAAAAATAATATATATATATATATATATATATATATATATTTCATATATAATTACACTATATATATCTTAGAAATTTTAAGTTACACAAATTTTTATTTTTATTTTTTTGACTAGTGGAATGGGATATTGGGTTGGTGCCATATTCATGTGACATGTGGTCGACTAAATCTGCTACCACTATAACCCCTAGTTGAACCATACCATCCCATGCATGTGGCTGAGTAAACTCGAAAGATTTAAACCTAAAATCTCACAGTACATAAACTTTATTATCATGATAATAATCAATTGAGCTACCTCCAAAACTTGCACAAAACAAATTTTTATTATTATCTTAATTAATACATTTAATTTGTTAATAAAATTTAGATGTACTATTATTTAAAATTTATTTATCTTACATCTAAAATTTTAAAAATATCTAAAAATATATTAAAATTATTTTAATTTTTATATATATTTAAAATTACATATTTTATATATATCTTAGAATATGAAAAAATGATATTATGCTAGTTAATATTTCAAATGGAATATTATTTAAAATTTATTTATTTCATATTTATACTTTTAAAATTATTTTAAAATATATTAAAAATTGAATCCTGAAAACCAATAAAACTATAAATTAATTATAAAGGAATTTTCTTTTTAAACCACTTTATCTGAATTTTTTGGGAAACAACTTCTTACATACACATTAAACATACTTCTCACTTTGTATTATTTGAACATCCCAGCGTTAACCATATGTATAGCTTTATATATAATATAGTAGAAGAGGTTAGTTATATTAAACATATTTATATAATAATTGGTTTGCAGTAAGTACTAAAGAAGATTTTGCTTCGTATAGTTTTACATATGGTATTCTGAACATTTCGATGAAGCATTAAACATATGTAAAATAAAAAAAATGATTCATATTGATTCGCAATATATTAAACATATGCATAAAGTTGGTTATATATAGGATCAAGCCTAACTATAAAGTCTAATAGTATTACTTATCTTAATTTATGAAGCGCATTATCACTTGGATAGGAAGAAGAAATTAACAAATAGTAAATGCGAAATAAATAATAAACAAAAGAGGCTGCAAAGCAGTAAGTCCCTACGATTCACTGAAGAGAAAACAGAAGCAATTAAAACAGAAGCAGTTGAATCTGGTGGGAATGAAAGGTACGCTATGTATAGTGTATACATGATCCACCTGCATAGTCTGAAGTGTAATAGAAGTTGCGCAATAAGAAAATGATCTATTTTAAAGCTCGACTGGTGCAAGATTGGAAACCGAGAGCAAAGGTCTACATGATCCACCTACCTGTATAGTCTGAAGTGTAACAGAAGTTGCGCAATAAGAAAATGATCTATTTTGAAACTCGACTGGTGCAAGATTGGAGACCGAGAGCAAAATTGGGTTTACAAAAGAAATTTCGAGGTCTTAAGATGGAGTATTAGCCTTTTGTAGCAGAATCGAGTGGTGAGGCTTCTTTTCCTTCCCATGCGTCATCTCTGTGAAGCAAGATTTGTGAAGAATTGAATGACCTAGATACTCCTGCGATGTCAAGACTAACGTGGTGCACCATTGGAGGAGGGAATTAATGCTTTAACGTGTTAAAAATTCACTAAATCCGCGTGTATCCAAATGTCTTTTACTTTTAACGCACCACTAGCAGGAGAGTGTTAATGTTTTAACATGGTATTTCGTTGAGCTTTTGTGCGTTACAACGCTCTGTGTACAAGCGTAGGGTGCGTTAATGATCGTTGAGCTTTGGTGTGAAAAATATATTATTATTAATATTATAATTTTCTCTTTCCTAAATTAATTGACCTCTCTCTATTTTATACTCAATTATAAGAGAAAAACGAACAAGACCATTTAAAATATACGAACTGACCAAGATAGACTAGGAATACTGGGATGTATTACGAAGTTTCATATCGAAAATATCATCATAAGCCCATCACTTGCAATATTAAGTGCGTTATAGCTGTTGGGAGCATTGGAAAACGTCAGCAAGGTGGTATTCGTTAAATTAATGAATCTTCACGACACTTATTCCGTTCGCATCGAGGGTGCACTCGATTTACAATTACAAGTGATAATATAGAAATATAAAACCGAACCACAATTTAATGTGTAATCGGTTCTAATCAGCCTCTCACAGCGGCAGTCATGAACCAGTCGCTTCACTTTAGAAGTCAGGTTAAAAAGGTCGGGCTAAGCTGAATTTTTAGCCAACGATAACACCTTATCATGAACTTAGGTTGGATGACCCTGATTACTTATGAACGGACCCAGACCTGGACGCGACGCGATAGAGGGGATGAACGGACCCAGACCTGGACGCGACGTGATAGAGGGGTTGATAATATTATGGACTCACGTGCAACTTGCGGTTTTCAGCCAGGCGTGAATCCTCAGTGAAAGAACATGAAACATGGCATGCCCATAGAAAACGAACCCTGTAAACATGAGTAAGGAAAATGAAACATGTCACATGAAAATAAAACTTGTCTTCACGTCTCTGAAGAAGACCAGCACGTGGTAAGAGAAAATTAAAATCCTAAAAACACCAGCTCATGAAAATCGCAACAACAACGCTTGTTTAAGCTTGCCTGCCCTGCGTTTTTGCGTCTGGATATTCAGGATTTGCCCTTCATCGTACTGGTGCTACTCCATCTGCTACTCGTGCATCTCGGGCTCCATATCGAAGGTATCCTACTCCTGCATCTAATATTGTTTTCTCTGTAATTTTTAAAGGAGCTTAAAGGGGATACATTCTTACCATTGTTTCTTGTTTTCCTCCTTCCTGGTAACATGCTGATGAGTTCCTCCTTCCTGGTAACATGCTGATAGGACTCATGTTCTTTCACGGACTCCTTCTATGAAATACACATCTCAGAGCCCGAGTTTTTGTACTCTTTGTGCCACCATGGTGAAACTTGAAAGCTGTTTTTGCATCCAGGTCGCTGGTTGAACTTGCACAGCTTTCGTTTCTATCAGAATGTAAAGATTTGCATCTATGTTTGTCATATAGTACTGCCTTTCTCCAGGTTTGGTTGATGAATTTTTCTTTCCTTGACTGCTTCAACATTTGCGTGCTCATGTGTTGTGGGATCCTTTTCGTCTCCATGTCATCTTATTTGATCTACAGTTGCACAAGAAATAAACATGCAGAGATTATTTTTCTGCTTTGAGACTAAATTATCTGTTGATATGTATAGATAGACTAAATTCTCTCGGTAATATTCTGACATGATATTGATCTTGTACTTGCTACTAGTACCATTACAGAATTTTAATTTATGTTGGTCTGTACAGCAAAAAAAATCTACATGAAGAAATATCAAAGTCGTTAGCAGTGTAGGCTGAGAAAACACTGGCGATAAGGTTGATCTCTTAGTTTTGTGAGATAGTCGGTCGAAAGGCTGAAACTGATTAATTAACCTAGACGATGGAGATGACGATGTACCAGGGAGGTCCGCGCTTTATTTAGAAATTAAAACCTGTCTGAGTTATAAAAAATTCATGCAAATTCATTTTAATTATATTAGATGCAGATTTATCTTTCTGATTTCAGTCAAACTAAGAAGCTCCATTTTATAGTTGTTAGTAGAATAATGAAAAAATTAGATCTATACTTATATTAAAATTTAAAATAGATCCATACTAGTTATTATTCTGCCATGTACCATTTATAACAAAAAGTGAAGAAAAAAGCGAATGTGAAAAAAGAGGCTTATTACTGATATACCTCCAGTAACTCGCCGAGCTGTTCTCTGAAAATCGCCATGAGATCTCGAGTTTTTGATACCTCGCCATCGATGTCGCAGTCTTCTGCGAAAATGGAAGAACACTCTTCTGATTCATGTTGTCCAACGGTCCCTTGCCCATAGATTATGTCGAATAGATTATGTCGATGGCGTGGTCGCTACCGCTGGCGCTGCAACGCGTGGCCATATTTTGCAACTTTATGCATAAGCTTGGAAAAATTTAACTAGGCAGTAGGTAGGATTACCAGCAGCAATATCGCATTCATGGCTATTTGACCACTTTTCAAGAAAATAAATTTTGGATGCTACTTCATTTCGCCGAAAAAATATTCACGGTTTATAGGAAAAAGTTCAAATATACTAGGCTAGGCATATTGGATTCGTTTTAAATGCATCAGACTAAATGCATCAGACAAAATACGGATTTACATACAAAAAATGATATAATGTGAAACTGCTACTCCAAATGTTTTATATTTTATCAATGAAAAATTACAGTCAGTTTTCCCTTTGAATTCCTCCCTTACAGATTTTTGGTGGCCTGAAACCGAGAGCTGTTGCAGAGAGTCGTTGTTACATAGCTGTTGCAGAGAGTTGCTGTTGCAGAGAACGATTGATCGACTTTTGCATTATCGACGGCGAATCAAGCCCCTCAGCTCGGATATTAACCACAGAGACCCAGATCAAGCGAACAACAACTGTCAACCACAGAGACCCAGATCAAGCGAACAACAACTGTCAAGCATGCACCATTGGGTTCTCATGCAAACTGCAAATTTGACACGGAAGGTGACACGGAAGGTGCAATGACATGTCTTAACATGCTCAAATAGCCTAACCTGCAAACCTTAGCATACCCTGCAAACAATTGTGCCGATAATACAAATTAATGTTAACATTAACATGAGACCTCAGTGATAATGAACAGGACGTAAAAAGCAATGTAAGCTATGCCCTAGCCTCACGTAAAAAGCAATTTAAGCTATGCTCCAGCCTCTTCCGCCTCGGGAAGAGGCCAAATAAGATGGCAAAGCTTCAGCTCCAAATAAGACTTTGGTTATCTTCGCACATCCCCGCACAGCACGTTTGGAAACTTTATAATAATCACCGAATAACAGCGGACTAAAACTGAAAACTAATGCTAAAGCAAGGTTGTTCAATTACTGTAGTCCCTGCCCATTGCCAGATGGCAGGGACTAATAAACATTGTAATGCATTGGGTCTAATGATGTGATCAATTGAAAAGAATGAACTACAAATAATGACATGATAATAAACTATAGATAAATTGTTGCGGGTCAAGTTAGGGCAATAATAGTAAATATCTCGATGCATGAGAATGGCAATAATTGTAGAGAGTTTATGCATGGGGATCATGACTCGAGAGTGCAAAATCGTGGAACCGAAACCCAAATGATTAAATCACTTACAATATATATTCGATATGTTTATTTTCACAGTAGCCCTTGTTTGGTTTTGGTTAGATATGAGATACATTTTTTAATAGGACCAACACAAGTATGGAGATACTTGGAATAATGGAGAAATAAAGAATTCTCCAGGTTATTTTATTATTAGAGATTTGTTGTGATTAGTTAGATTGGATCTTATTTTTAAGGATTTTTTTCAATTCTTCAATAAATTTCTAATATTATTTATGTACGAATGATTTGGTGAATGATAAGAGTGACTTGTGCAGAAACTTTTCAGGTTGAGTTAGGCTCACCTGAGAGATGTTCATTTCCGCCCTATTCTGTCTCTTCTAATTTTAGTTGGTATCAGAGCAAGGTTCATGTTGGGTTTGGGTTTGTGATAGAGTGGTGAGGCTAAAAAAAATGGTTGTTGTGGAGGAGAAGACTATGGATATGTGAGGCCTCCGTTGTGATATGCTGCTAAGAAAGTCTTGTCAACCCATTGAAGTTGTGAGTTATATTGAAGCTGTTGTTTTTGAAACTTTACATTGATTTATTGATTTAAATTGAGATACATTGTTTCAAGATTGTTGCATAAAGAACTATCCAAGCCGTGTATGGAGTTGATTGTCGTGTTGAAGCTATGTGTGGATGCCAGTAGTAGAGCTAAGAAGTCGTTGTAAAAATGTGTAAAATTGTTGCTTAACCGTGCCTGCAATGAAGGAGATGACAGTATATGTCATAAATTCCCTATTGTGGTTATTGAGGAAATTGTGCGCATAAGCACACCCTAACACAACGTTATTAGACAAGAGCCATGAATCATTGTGGAGTCATTGATCTATGTGTGGAGCTGATAGAAAGGGCATAAAACTATGTTGTAAGTAGCACATTGAAGCCCCAATTGATGAATTTTGGCAATCAGTTGGTATGCATATGGAAACCTAGAATGGATATTTATGTTGCACATGTACATCGTAAAGAAATTCCTTTGTATGTGTTCCCAGAAGGATTTCAACGAATGCATTCTGGAAGAGCCAACTGGTGGTGATCACTTGAATCTGTTGCAGCGAAGGAGTGTTTAGAGGCCGTTGAATTTGGTTTGGTGGTGAATTCAGTGATGGGTCAACAAAGGAGACCGAAATAGTCTCAACGAAAATAGAAACATACAAGGAGAAAGCATCAAGAGACAAATGCAATATATTTTTCAGCTGAATTTGGTGAAGAGTTTCAGGTTGACGCTAATGGACTTGTAGTTGATCAAGTCAAGGATCAAAATGCAGATATGGATCAACATAGTGAAGAATTTGATGAAATAGATGAAATCTTTAAAATGTTAATGTCAGATCTACCCTCTTTCTCAGGTATAAATTATGAAATCTGGGCAACTGAAATGAAAACAATATTATGGAAGGTAGATTTATTGAATTATGTTGAAGAGGATTTTGTTAATTTGAACCATGATATGAGTAGAGATGCATCATCATTACATATTATAACATCTGTGTTAAACGAAAATATCTTATTCATTATACTACATGAATATGGTGAGATTCAAAATGAAAAAGTATTATGGGATATTTTAGAAATGAAGTACAGTTTGAATGAGGCTAAAAATGATGAAAGTATTGTTCTTGAAAATGATGATTGTGCTTTCAGTCTCATAATTGATTGTGAAACTGAAGATGGAAACATTGAGGTTGTAATGATGGATGATGAATGTGTGCCTATAGTTGACATTGAAACATGTGATAATGAAGAAACAATCATTGATGTAGAATCTGAATTTGCTTCTAATGCAGAGATCTATGAAGTCAAATTTGATGAGAATTATGTATCTCATGAAGAGTGATTCAATCTGATGCATAAGAAGCATCTTATTGATGAATTGTTGTTTGGTGAGAAGAAATAACTACCTCTGTATACAAATCAAATGAAAGACAACATGTTTGCAGTAACAAAATTGATTAAAGAGGTTGAAGGCATGAAACAACCAACTATGTCAGCAGAGAAAAATGAAGAAAGTAAAACTTTCTTAAAAGAGCAGGATGACAAGAATCAATATGGTTTTTTTTTATGATCTTTTATCTAACATTGCTTTTAAGTGTGCATATATTGACAACCAAGAAGAAGCAATAAAACTTGAATAAATTGCAAACATTAAGGACAAGTATAAGTCCCAAGAATCTGCAACAATGTTGAATACAAAGAATGTCAGCCCACAATCAAGATCAAGAAATAGGAGATTAAGAGTTCAAGTGTTCCACCTTTGGTGTAGAAAACATAAAAAAAGGGAGAAGCTCCACCACTATCTTATGGAAAGAAAGGTGAAGATGAAACTTCACCAAACAAATGAACAAGCATGGACCCTTCAACAGGAAGGAAAAAAATGAAAGCTCAATTATCAAGTTGTTTTTATGTATGGTTATAAGCCTAGCTGAGACTAAGACCAATAGGCATGTTATTCATGTTATGCTTTGATCCATTTCTCCATTAAGGGGGGGACTTGGAATACTGGAGAAATATAAAATTCTCTATATTATTCTATTATTATAGATTTGTTGTGATATGTTGTGATGAGTTAGATTGAATCTTATTCTTAAAGATTTTGTTCAATTCCTCAACAGATTTTCAATCTTATTTATGTACGAATGATTTGGTGAATGACAGAAGTGGCCTATGCAGGCATTATTCAGGTTGAGCTAGGCTCTCCTAAGAGATGTTCATTTCCTCCATGTCTCGTCTCTCCTAAATTCTAGTCATGGGGATCATGACTCAAGAGTGAAAAATCGTGGAATCGAAACCCAAATGATTAAATCACTTACAATATATATTCGATATATTTATTTTCACAATAGACCTCGTTTGGTTTTGGTTAGATATGAGATACATTTCTTAATAGGCCCAACATAAGTATGAATTATAATACATATTTATATAATGAAAGAGATAAAAATTGCAGGTTCAACAAAAAAGATAACAAACTCATACATCTCTTGGAAATTAGTGCTTTTTAATTAAAGTAAAGTTGGCATGGACTTGGTTAACTTCTATAATTTGAAATGGTGGGTATGTTAGAGTATGACAACAACTTTATTAAAATAAATTATAAAAATGGGATTTACTTAAGTAAATAATTTGTTACGATTATTCTAATGATGTTGGTTTTCAAAACCAAATGATAGTTACCAAAGCTATTTTAAGGTGTCTATTTCATTTATGAAAATTGAGAGATTGAAAAGTCATGTAAGCTTGATTGTAATTTTCTCCTATATATAAAAAAACCTCACCTTACCAGCGGGAGTTTCCTTGAAAAATCGTTAAGGTTTTACCATGTAGAATCATGTGTGTTCTATCTAATTTTGTCATTATTTCTTTGTCTTAAATGTATTTACAGACCCTGAATACCAACAAGTGCTATTATAACATAGAGTTAATGTCTGACTTCGATAACCCAAGTCATTTAAGCTCTTGAGTTGTGAAATTGGAACACCCAAAGGATTAGTCCAGAGGAGGGAAGTAGAGTCGAGAAGTTGTGTTTCATTGAATAGTAGAGGAAACCCTAGCCATCGTTGTTGAGATCCACTAGAGGAAAAAAGTAGAGAGTCCAACCACGAGTTTAGTTGCCCCAGTTGCCAAAATATTTAGTTGACCATCTATTTTATGGAGCCATCATTGCAGAGAAAGACAATAGGGGTTGGAGGTCGAGTGGGGCTGCTTCAAGCCATGTCACAAGGAAAGTCATCAAATCTTGAAGCAATCTGTAGCCACATCCACATAAAGAAGATAAAGCACGAGCTTGGTGGCAAAGGAAAAATCATTAAATATTTTATAAGGACCTAAGTTGTGGAAAGAAAAGGTTGAGCCAGTCTATGACTAATAGGAAGGGTTCTGAGCAGAGTACCAATATGAAACCCTAGAAAACACCATGGTTGAGTAAATCAGGTACAATTTTTTTTTAAATTCATGACAATATAAAGATTTTAAACTTTAGTTTTTTTAAGTTACACACACACAATTAAACTTTCAAGAGACTAAATCAAGAAACAAGGTTTTTGGGGTTCTCAAGAAATAGGGTTTCTAAGGTTGAGTTTAAAATAATAATAATAATAATAATAATAATAATTGGGGTTTTCTGAAATGGGTATTTCTAAACTAAAAATCGTGGTCATTGAATGAATCTTTTTGAAAGTATTTATTTATCTGAATTGACATATTAAAAAAAATCAATTTGGGGTGGGGAGTCTATGTATGGAAGATAATGGCAAAAGTGATAAATACTTAATTCGAAATTGAAAATTTTAATGGCAAAAACAACTTTGAATTGTAGAAACTTAAAATGAGGGATTTATTAGTACAACAAGGATTGTAGAAGACATTAGGGGGTGGGAGGAACATAGAACAAACCTACAACAATGACCAATGAAGAGTGGGAGGAATTGCATGCGAAAACCCTTAGTACAATTTGGTTATGTCTAGCTAATGTTGCCTTATTTAACATCATTAGAGAAGGAATATTGTTAAGCTTATAGACCAAGTTACAATGCTTTTATATGAAAAAATACTTGACAAATTAGATTTACTTAAAGAGGTAGCTATACAATCTGAAAATGAAAGAAGAAATGGATGGTCTTGGAGAGCAACATACTTGGGACATGGTAGAACTTCATAAAGATAGAAAGGTTATTGGATGTAAATGGGTTTACAAATTGAAGAAACAAGTTTATGGTAATGTTGAAAGGTATAAAGCTAGATTGGTCAGAAAAGGATACTCTCAAATGGAAGGTATAGATTTTTGTGATTTTTTTCTAGTTGTTAAGCTTATATATGTGTTTATTGTGTTGGAACTTGTTGCATTACTTAATTTTGAGTTAGAGCAATTAGATGTTAAAAAAACTTTCTTCCATGGGGATTTGGATGCGAAGATTTATATGGAATAGCCAAAAATTTTTATGTAACATTGAAAAATAAGATACGTTTGCAAGCTCAGTAAATCATTGTATGGATTGAAGTAGTCAGCTAGGCAATGGTACAAGAAATTTGGTTCCTTTATGCTGAGCCAAAACTACAATAGAAATGAGTATGACCATTGTCTCTCCTTCAAAAGCTTGAATGTCACTTTATTAGTGTTATATGTTGATGGTGTGCTCATTGCAAACAAAAGCGTGGACGAGATCAACAGGTTGAAGCCTCAAATGGATGGGACCTTTGATATGTAGATCCTAGGAGCAACAAAACAAATCTTGGGCATTGAAATACATAAAGATAGAGAAAATGGTAAGCTGAGGTTTTCATAATAGAAGTATGTTGAAAAAGTACTTGTGAAATTCAAGATGAGTAATGTGAAACCAATCAATGTCCCTTTGGCTTCCCATTTCAAACTTTCTTCAGGTTTATGTCCTAGTAGTAAGGAAGAAAATGATTATTTGTCTCGTGTACCTTATGTTAATGTAGTAGGAAGTCTGATGTATGCGATGTTATGCACAAGACTAGATATTTCAAATGCAATGGGTGTTGTTAGTAGGTACATGGTTTTTTTTTAAAGAACATTAGAATGTAGTGAAATGGGTGCTTTGGTATCTTAGAGGCACCAATGATTATTGCATCACCTTTAATGGTTGTAATGATTATGTCTGCAACTATATTGATTCTGATTTTGCGAGTGATTTTGACAAAAGGAGATCTACTTCAAGTTATGTCTTTACTCTTGCAGGGGAAGCTATTAGTTGGATGTCAAAACTACAAGATACTATTGTTTTATCCACCACAAAGGAAGAGTATATTGTTGTCTCACATGCTTGCAAATAGGCAATTTGATTTAAGGGTCTTCTAGGTGAATTTGGAAGAATTAGTAATAGCGTAATTGTATTTTGTGATAGTCAAAGCATTATATATTTGGCCACAAATCCAACATATCATTTTATTGATGGAGGTGGAGTAGATCTGAAAAAGGTCCACACTCAAGAAAATTGTGCACATCTTTACAAAACTAATGTTGTTAGAGAAATTGCAATATTGTTTGGCTTCTCTTGACTTATAGAAAAAAGTGATAAAAGTACTTTGTCAAGATCAAATTATTAAGAAATTATTGTGAAAGTAGAAATTGTTAAAATATGACAACAATTTAACTAAAAAAATATAATAATAAAATTTACTTTAATATTAAACTTCAAACTCTAAATCACAACACCCTAAAATATATTCAACATTTTTAGTTTTAATTAGATTAACAATAAAACACCCACCGTTAAGAATGAGACTAATCCTCTTCAATTTTCTCAAAATGGTTAAAAAAAACAACTTATTACCCACGATTAAAAACCTTTAAACTATACATATATTCTTGAAATCATTATCACTAAACCCCAAAGAACCAAAGGATATTAGACAAACCACCATTGTGTTCTTTGGGGGAGATTTTTCACTTATTTATCTGCCTGGTTACCAAAATAAATAAATAAATACACAATCCAAAGCGTCATATAACAACATACGCACCGGATAAGCACAACCATAGTATATTCAAACGTTCTCATGGAATGTTCAAATCTTAGGGTTCCAACGTCAGCAAAGCCTCTAAGTCCGACGTGGACAGTCGGTCGAGGGTATACTTTTTCCTCCGCATCCGCGTTGTCAGAGTCATGTTTCAGAACATCGTAGCCACGTGTCGACAAAGGAACCCTCGTTAAAAGTGAAATATTTAATTTTTCCTGTGTGCGAATCGTGGGGAGGTGGATTTAGAACATCCTGACATCTTTAGTCGGCGCCTACGCGCTTTCTATGCCCCTTGCTGGCCTAAAAATGGGGATCTGGGTTACTCCCACCACCGCCAAAGTTGGCTGTAGTAGGTGGGTAACACTATTCTTTCCCTAAATGGGGAATGGTCATAAATTAGGGTCGAACGAATTATGGTCGGTGGTCAGTGGATTCAATGTAAGTTAAGATTAAAAGACGGGTTTTAATAAAAATTGTTTTTGTTATGAGTTTTTGGATTTTTCGGTGCTGGAATCTGGTAGAAAATTTTGAGGTGAAACTTTAATTTGTGTTATTTAAACTGGTTTTTTCACTGTATATATGGATTCGACATTCTGAAAAAGTGCAGGGTTAACCTTCAAGCTTGGGATTTCAATAAATTCTTACCGGATTTTAGAGAAATTAGACGAGAAAACCCCAAAAGCTTCCCAAAAGTATCACTAAGGACAACTAGGTTCCAATATGTCATTTATTAGGAATTTTCCTAAAAGTTATGTTCATTAAAGGAGTTGAAAAAAATATATAATATTGTGAGTAGTTGCTATAATTTTTTAAAATATAATTTTAAAGTTTTATCATATAATTATATTATTATTTATGAATATGTTAGTTATTTAAATTTATGAGATATAGATTAGTTGGTTTAAATGGGATTTAGTTTTCATTAGGTTTAATGTTCAAACTACATGGAGAGAAGTTGAGGATGGAAGTTATTTTTGGGGGAAATAAATTATTCCAAGGAGCATCCAAACTCAAAACAATCTTGGTCATAACATTTCATTACTAGGTTCATAGTTCTTCCATTCAACAAGTAAGCTAACCCTTACCTACATATAACTTCGTTACAAAAGAAAAGAAAAAATTATTTAAATTTTTTTATCTGTTATCCATAAAAAAATACGTTTCTACTTTTATTATATATGTGTAATTTTATTAAATATTGATAATAAATATTACTATTAAATATTCATATTAAATATGAATAGAAGATTGATAATGCTATAAGTATTTTGAAACTAATATTTAATCTGAATAAATCAAACATTAATTTTCATAATTTTTATAAGTTCAACAAATTATACAAATCGATACTATTATAAATATTTTGAAATTAAATTTTATAATATTTTGAAACTAAGATTTAATAGAATGTAGGCTAAAACTTTTGATGTACTTTAAAAGCTGGACAAAATCTATTATCAAGGTATTTTTAAGGATTCAAATACTATGCCTAAATTTAGTGTTTAAGGATTTAAATATTAAACATAAATTTGATGTTATAGATAACTATTCTCGTTTATAAAATCATACATGTAGAATGTAGGTGAATATTCAAAAAAAAAAAACACTTAATTACTTTTAAAACCAATGATTTTTTTTGCTAATATCATCCATTTAATTATATATAGATAAACAAACTAGATTTTTATAACTAAATTAACAAATATAATGTTTTAAAAATATTAAAAAAAAAAACAATAAACAAAGTTTCATTTTCTCCTTTTCTATTCATTTTTTTGTAATCCCATCTAATTAATATTTTCCTAATTAATAATTTTTTAATCATCAAAATTCACTTTTATTAACTTTAACCTCTTTTTAAACGATCCATATTACAACAATTAAAAACTAAATAAATTAGTACATACCTTTATCTTTTTAATCCTGGTTTTAACCTACTCTAAATATGTTAAAATGAATCTTTTTTAACCAGACATTTCATGAATAGAAACATTATTTTTTAATGAAAATTCATTGTATTTACATTTTAATTTTATTAAAAAATGAAAACCATTAATTTAAAAACGCATCGTGAAAATCTCCATAATAATTTTTTATTAGCATCCATAGTTTCTTTTTTTTCTTAAAGCATCCATAGTTTCATTAATTTCTTCAACTTATTGATGAGATGTAGCACATGACAAGCCATATATAGTTCATGACAACTCACATAAATGGGATTTTTCCATTCCGTCATGTGGGAGAAAGGTGGCCATGTTATCCATATCAGACCAGAATCATCAAGTCTCACGAGCTAAATATGACCAACTTGATGAGACCATGCACTTTTAGTTTAGTAGGATGAAATCATGCACTTTTTTCTTTTGATGAGTGACACTTGTGGGTGAATATGCATGGCATCAACACTCTAGGTAGCTTTATGTTGTTAGAATTACAATTTTCCCTTGATTATCACTCCATTAATTGACTTTTATGTTCTTGCCCCTTGGGACAATTAGAAGATTACCATATTTGGCCAACCATGGGGCCACCAGGAAGATTGCATGCTCAGGGATACAATCCTCTCTATGCCATCATTCCATGTATGAACTTTTCTTCTATTATTTGGATGTTTGTTTGCCACTAACGACCTCTAGGTTTTAAACATGGGAATTGTGAAAGTGTCTTCACAATTTTGCATTCTTTGCTTAGAGAATGATAATTATTACTCCATGGTACCAAGAAGGCATATGTTCCAGAAGTTTGGAAGGAAAAAATATGGAAGCAAAATTGATAGGATAGGTTTACACAATTATTATGAATAAAATATTTATTTAAAATATAAATATTTATTAAAAAAAAACTAAAAAATTAAAACAGCGAAAAAAATATTTAAGAGCATCACTTTTATTATATTAAATATAGCAATATATATATATATATATATATATATAATCAATTGGAGGTGTTTAAATAAACAACTTCAAATTTATGATAATTAGTTAGGATATCATCAAAATGGTTTACCATTTAAAATTATTATTTTTATTTTATATATATATAGAGAGAGAGAGAGGATAAACACCCATGAGAAATTTGAATCGATGACTTTTTAGTATGGTGTATCTTAACAATGCACAAATTTACCGTTAATCTAAAGCCCAATGAGATTTGTAAAATTTGAAAATAAATAATTTTTAACTATATTAATCTATCAAAAGAGATAGAGTTGAGTTGCTCTATAAGATTGGCGAGGTGAGTGGACCTGAAAATCTAACCTTGTAGCATACACCCTCTTGCGCCACGAGAAATCGAATTGGTTTCGCAATCTAGAAGCCTGCACAATTTGGGATTGGGTTGGAATTGATTTGATCTATAGCCTCTCTCTTGATAGGCAGGCTGGGATATCAAATGTCTCAGGTGGCTCTCACCCTTGCCCACCACCTCCTTTGTTGAAGATTGAAGGCTTCAACCTTCTGATTTTGAATGGACCCAAATATCAGAAATCCAATACTTCTTGTTTCGTTCAGAAATTGTATGGGATCCCAAAAGTGGAAGTATTTGCTCCTCAGGCTAGATCAAGGTCTTTAGAACTAGCAAAGAAATGCTTAGTTGACTAATTCATGGGTCTCTAGCCATCTCTATAGTTCGCCAGTGGGTAGAGAGAAATTGGAAATCCATAATAAAAGGTGAGATCTCTTCTTCTTACTGTGGCAAAGGATATGTTACATTTTTCTTTGAAAATAAAATAGATCAGGAACTGATCTTCCAAAGGGCTTTATTTTATGGGGTCTCAAGGCTTATACCTAGATCAATGGAGCCCAAAATTCAATCTAGAGAGTGACGACCCTTTGGCTATCCCTGTTTGGGTTAAGCTTCCTTTCCTCCCTCTACACTGGAATGATGCCACTCTTAGGAGCATTGGAAATGCTCTAGGTAAATACATTGATAGAGCGGAACCCCATGAATGTTTATTATCATGTGCATGAATCTTTGTAGAGGTAGATCTAGATAAAGGCCTTCAAGCAACAATCAACCTAAATCTGGATAGTTGGTCACATAAAGAGGAGGTTAATTACAACCAATTCCCTTTCAAATGCAAATTGTACCATGAATATGGCCATTTTGCACGAAATTGCAAAAAAGGCAAGATGAGCAACCCAAACAAGGAGATGTAGCAAAATAGTGGCAACAAGTCAAGAAGAGAAGAGGAGCACCATGACAACAACAAAACCAACCACAACAAAATGATCAAGTAGCAAACAAAGGGAAAGGCCCAAGCTCTCCAAGGAAATCAAGACAAAGTGCTAGAGAAGGAACCAAAAAATCAAGAAATGTTGGGAGACGTGGAAACAACTTCGAAGTATTAAACATGGAAGTTGAGGAAGGTGAAAAACTGTAATCGAACCCCCCTCCATCAAATCCGATGCAACCTAACGTGGCAGGTTTGGATAAAAATGATGAGCATATGCCACCCTTGAAGATGTCTGGAACCAACTGAATCAAGAAGAACCACCAGTTGAGGAGGATGAATTCCTTTCTCTAAGGGGCGCTAAAGCTAGCTTAGGCTTTGACATCTCTAGGAATGAAAAATTGGAGGATGAAAAAGAAAGAGAACAAGAGCGGAAACACAAAAGAGTTGGAAGGAAAGCAATCAAGGCAATAAGAATGGAGAATATTGAAAAGGAGAAGAATTGGGAACCCAATGAATTCTAAAAGCCCAATTTAAAGGACTCAAAGCCTCTAGAAAATGGAATAAAGTTGCCCCATCCCAAGGGTAAATCCATAAATGTAATAAATTATGAAGGTAATTTGCTAGAATTGTAGGGGCTTGGGGTCAGAAAAACATATGGCGGAGGTAAAGTCATTAACCAAACAAGAAATACCTTTAGTGGCTCTACTTCAGGAGACAAAAATGAAGGATCAAGAACCGTCATCGAAATATAGTGTAAGCTATAGAATGGAAGCAAGATAGTATTAGTAAGATCAAGAGGTGCCTCAGGAGGTCTGTGCACAATGTGGAATTCCACGCAGCTTTGGAGGCGGAGTCATTTTTCAACATTACATTGGTTGGAAATAAAAAATTTGGATATTCCCACAAATTAGGTATGGATAATTATAAATATTTATATGCAAGTTCAGTTCAAAGAGAATTAAGACTACTAGGCCTCCCTAATAACCTTAGAAGAGACTAATTATAGCTCAAATTTTGGGAGGGGATTTCACTACCACCCTATATAAGTGGGAAATATTATTTCTACACATCCCTTATGTGATGTTTGTTGGGTGTGGCTCAACTTGGTCCAGTTTTGGTCAAAGACTCCACCTTTTGACGACCAGAGCACGCAGAGTCCACGAAGTTTTATTTACCGTGCAATGTCTAGGGGATTTGGGGTGGGTGAAAGCCCCTTATTTTGTAACAGGTATCAGGGTTTTAGCCCATTGTTTTGTTGAATCCATAGTACATGGACCATGGTTTTGTAGTAATGAAATATCTATAAGGAGATGTAATGCATTATCAAGGAGAGAAGTCATAGATGAATTGATCATACTTTCTGTGTTTAGTCTGTGTTTTGGGATTTTAGGAAAGGATCCACAACTGAGTGCATGGGGCCTTGGAAGAGTCTGCAGCTGAGTGCGCAGACCACCTACAACTGGGTGCGCAGGTCGAAGGAATTATATTTACTGAAAGATATATCTCAATAAAGAGGAAGAAGTTTTGGCAAAGTCTTGTATATCTATATTATAATCTATGTTCATATGTACTAATATGCATCCTTTTTACTTATTTATGTGAAAGAATACATGTTATATTGTTCTCTAATATGTTTATGTAATGAGCACAAATCTGTGAAATAAATATTAGCACAAAGTTTTTATGTATGTGAAGTTGTAGATTGGTATAAAATATAAGAAAACCCATGGGTGCCACTGCGCAATATCCCTCTGGCTAAAGAAACCTGGTTCACAACTTCTCATAACTTCTTCGAGTGAGACTGTAATCTGTTTGCAGGTCGTTTCCGAAAGGGCCAGTGGTTGAGGGTTTTGTTGGTGCACAATACACTTTGAACCTGGGTCCAAGCCCCTTCAACCAACAAATGGTTCTGTTTCTGGGACCGAGATCTGTTTGAGGGATATGTTTTGGCGTCCGTTGAAGAAGGAAATCCAGGAGTGTAATGAACAAAAAGAGCGAGAATTTGTAGTCTAGGAAAATAGAAATTCGTGATTGTCGACTGAAGCCTGGTTGCAGAAGTATCTCTATACAGAACAACATGAAATATTCTTCACGACGTTTGTTAATGAACTATATGAATGGGTATCAAATTTTACTAAGCATAAGACTTCTTTCAAAAATGACAAGCCTACTACATGGAGCCCTAAATTGATACAACGACTAAGGAATACTAACAACAGGATCTCAAGAGGGGTTGATTTTTGGATTGATAGTATCCTGAGAGGATTTATTTATACTGAATTTGAAATAAACACGAGGGTCTCTTACAACGAAGCTGAGTGAATATTTTTCAAAGGTCTGCGAGGTAAGTAACTAAAATCTTTGAAGTTTTGCGTTAAAATGCTTTTATGTGAAAAGGGTGTACTACGAACGTAGTCTGATTAATGTTTGGACGAAGAGGGAATAAGGCTGAACCAGGATCGAGGTCTATGCGAAGTGGAAAGTGATATAGAGTAGAGAATGGACTAAAGAATTTTATTGAGACTGACTATAGTCCCTTGTTATGTGGGTCTGAGAGTGAAGAAGAACGAAGTAACCCCACAACCCCGCGATATTCCCCCTCTCATCCTGAAGGTGTGTCGAAGTTAGGAGTTGAGAAACATTAGGGTGTCTTTGGGATTCCCTATCCATATACTCCCCTTACCTCCCATCCCCCTCCCCATAATTCCCCTATGCCCCCTCCCCCTCCCCTAACCCCCCAAGAAAAAAAATGGGCGATGACATTAAGCCGCCTATCTTTAGAGGACTTAGATAAGAGGATCCTGACCAGTTCTGGTTTGTAGCTAATGCAATATGGGAAGCAAGACATGTCCTTGAAGAATATGTAAAGAAGGCGCAACTCATCATGGTGCTGCGAGAAAGAGTGCTGACATGGTACATGAAGTATTCTACCACTAATTAGGCTGCTTCATTGGATGATATTAAGAAAGCGCTGGTATCAAAATTCAAGAAGCCGAAATCAGAATCACAGTGTATTACAGAACTTAAGGAAATCAAACATATCGCTATTGAGTCTGTGTGGGAATTGGATCAATGATTCAAAGTGTTACTGGGACAAGTAAGTTTTAACATACCCCCAAAACATCATAAGGAATGGTTTATATTTGCGCCACTGCCACATATCAAGTTACCCCTGACGCAATAAAAGATAACGAGGTCAAGCCAAGGCATTGTAGATTGCAATGAAGCTAGAAGCCTCGTCGATCAAAGATACTCATGCAGGAGTACAACAAATTCAGATTCAGCTAGAAAATTTGACCTTGGAATTCCAATATATCAAGAAAGGTAAAAAAAACCATATCAAAAGTATGGTGTACAAAATGCAAAGCGGAGGGTTACTATAAGGATCAATTCCCTGTGTTCAGAGATTACTTGGCAAGCGGACCACCTAATCCAGTAAACCTAGGATCAAGTTTGTGGTGCATTATTTGTAGAACGAGAGGCCAACATCGCTCTGAAGATTGCTATTTATTACAAAAGTACATACAGTCCCTGAAGCAGCTATTTTGTAACTTTTGTAACTCAGTGGGACATGATGAAAGAAATTGTCGAAGTTATTACATGGTGATGGAGCACACTGTTGATGCTTATAGACTGCAATATGAAGGACATACATGTGAGGAGCCTAGGAGTTGAAGGACTCTAGGAGTTGATAGACTCCTGTGCTGATAAAGAGGTACCACGAAGCGATCTATGTGCAGTAAACAATTTACATCGACATAAGAAGAGAACAGGGAAGGAAATGAGATTAACTTCATAGATCAGGGAATATGATATGGATAAGGTAATACTGGATTTAGGTTTTTATGCCAACGTATTACCTATGAAAACTTGGGAGTCAATGGGAAGACCAAAACTGCAATGGTCGCCAATACAGTTGAGGATGGCTAACCAACAGAAGATTGTCCCTATGGGAAGGTTACCTGGTGTTATAGTAGACATCGAAGGAGTCCAAACCGTTCCAAACTTCAAAGTGATCAAAATTGTAGATGATAGCAACCCTTATCCGGTGTTGCTTGGATTGGATTGGGATTTCGATAATTTGGAAATAATCAATTTGAAGAAGAGACAAATGGTGTTCGAAAGAGACGATATGAGGGTCATCATCCCTCTAGACCCCTCAAAAGGAGTGAACTATATAGAGCTTGTCCGGGATGAGTAATGCGATGTCGACAATATTTATCAGATAACAACTAAAGAGGAAGATTTGATTAATCCCACTGCAAATGGAAAATTGGGCTGGGAACAAGACAATTCTTGTACTTCAGATTCAGAGGAAGAATTGGAAAATTGGTAGAATAGGTTATATGAAGTCTCTACCACAAAATCAATTCACTGCATAACTTCTAAGGTATGTAATCTACCTTATTATGATGGGATCATAGAAGTAACCCTGTTTCTTGAAGAATATGAAAGATAAATGCCAGAAGAACAAAGGTTGCAAGCTTTGGATGTAGCCTTGAGGTCTACACCTGCTAGATGGTGGGGTACTCATCAAATAAATATAATAGATTGGAAGTAGTGTTGCAAATTAATATGGATCTAGTTTGGCTCAATCGACATAGAAATTGAAGTAAAGTATGATGGTAAGGTTGATCCCCGGGAGTGTATTCATTGTTGCACTTCGGTTTGGAAAGAAATTCCAGAACAAGAGTGGGTACATGGATTTATCCACACACTAGAAATGATTCTTATGAATTGGTATCTTGAAACAGATCTGTGACATGGAACTGCTAACTAGGTAGATTTGATTGAAGGGTTCATACTAAAATTCAATTTTGATGATGATGGCCCATGTATATACTCAGCCCTTCAGGAAATTAGAGTAAATATTTTTGATAATGAAGCTCCATCAACATGGAAACGTGATTGGGCTGGGATGTGAAATTATAAAAATTATGCATTGGAATGTTATAATATCACTGTCGTAGAAGATGAAGATCCACGCAATATTGATATACTAGAATTAGAAGGACATCGCAAAGTTCGTGACGATTGTAGACTATTGGGACACAAATATAGTTAGTAAAATCACAGAGATGCTAAATGAATACTAGGAGCTATTCCCGATGAAGTTTTCAGAAATGAAGGGCATATTAGTGGACCTAGGAGTTATGAGGATTCCTTTGAAAACTGATGTGAAGCTTGTGAAGAAAATACCCTATATGTTGAATTTGAAATACCAGGAAAAAGTGAAGGAAGAACTAGACAAAATGCTAGCAGTAGGGATCATCGAACTTGTTGAAGAGTCTAATGGGTAAGTCCCATGATAGTTCAGAAAACAAGACTAAAGCAGAGATCAGAATCTGTGTTGACTTAAGGAAACTAAATGATCGATGTGTGCATGATCCTTTCTCTACTCCATTTACAAATGAAGTATTGGACAATGTAGGAGGTCACAAGGCCTATTCTTTCATAGATGGCTTTTCGGGTTACCATCAGTTCAAGATTGCGCCATAGGATAGAAATAAGACAACTTTTGCAACAGAGTGGGGCTCATTTCAGTACACGGTGATGCCTTTTGGCTTCAAGAATGCACTTTCTATCTTTTCTAGAGTCGTAGTTACGACGTTTAAGAAGTACATACATAAATTCTTGGAAGTTTACTTTGATGATTGGACAATATTTTGGCTATTAAAGAAGCATATTCCGAGCTTAAGGCTTATGCTCGATACATGTAGGCAGCATTAGATTTCACTTAACTTGAAGAAGTGTATATTTTGTGTGCCTTATGGAATACTGTTGGGGCATATTGTGTGCAAACAAAGTTTTTTTGTGGATCCCACGAAGATAGCAGTCATTGTGAACTTGCCAACACTGAACACAATGAGACAACTGCGCATGACGCTTGGACACACTAGCTATTACAAATTTTTTATAAAGGGGTATGCATAGATAATTGCACCAATAGAGAAGTTATTGAAGAAACATGCTACATTTAAATGGGATGAAGAATGTCAAAAGAGTCTGGATATACTGAAGGAGAAGATGGTAACTGCGTTGATATTAGCTTTTCCAGGCTGGAATAAGGAATTTCATGTACATGTCGATGCATCTTGCATAGTGTTGGGTATAGTTATGACACAACCATACATAGGCGAAGTTTATCACCGCATAGCTTTTGCAAGGAGAAAATTGTCCAAGGCAGAAAAGAAATATACTACAATAGAAAGAGAAGGGTTAGCTATGGTTTATGCATTACAAAAGTTTAGACAATACTTGTTGGGAGCACATTTTAAGATGTTCATTGATCACTCTGCGTTGAAATATTTGGTGAATAAGCCTATTTTAGGAGGAAAAATCTGTCGATGGTTGTTATTGTTCTAGGAGTACGATTTTGAAGTTGTAGTCAAGCCAAGAAGATTGAATGTTGGGCCTGATCATCTGTCGAGATTGGAGACAGGAGAAGAACCCACCAGTATCGAAGATAACCTACCCAACGCATAGTTGTTTGAAATTAGGGTTGCGTATGATCACTTCATGGATACTATTCAGTTTCTGGCCACACGAATGGCACCCATAGAATACACTACACAACAGAAGAAGGAGTTGGTGATAAAAGCAGTTGATTTCACATTGATTGCAAGGAACTTGTACAAAATTGGACAGGATGAAATACTACGGAGATACGTCCCAAAACATATCTTCGTAGTATTTACTGAAAGATCTATCTCAATAAAGAGGAAGAAGTTTTGGCGAAGTCTTGCATATCTATATTATAATCTGTGTTCATATGTACTAATATGCATCCTTTTTACTTATTTATGCGAAAGAATACATGTTGTATTGCTCTCTGACATGTTTATGTAATGAGCACACATTTGTGAAGTAAATCATTAGCATAAAGTATTTTATGTATGTGAAGTTGTAGATCGGTATAAAATATAGAAAACACATGGATTCTACTGTGCAATATCCCTTTGGCTACAAAAACTTGGTTGACAACCTCCCATGACCGCTCTGGGTGAGACTGCGATCTGCTTGCAGGTCATTGTCAAAAGGGCTAGTGGTTGAGGGTTTTGTTGGTGCACAGTAGAATTTGAACCTGGGTCGAGGCCACTTTAGCCAACAAATGGTTCTGTTTCTGGGACCGGGATCTATTTGAGGGATATGTTTTGGCGTCCGTCAAAGAAGGAAATCCAAGAGTGTGTTGAACAAAAAGATCAAGAATTTGCAGTTTAGGAAAGCAGAAATCCGTGATTGTCGACTGAAGCTTGGTTGTAGAAGTATCTCTATACATAACAACACGCAATATTATTCACGACGTTTGCTAATGAACTATATGAATGGGTATCAAAGTTGACTAAGCATAAGACTTGTTTCAAAAATGACGAGCCTAATACGTGGAGCCCTGAATTGATACAACGACTCAGGAATAATAACAGTAGGATCTCAAGTGGGGTTGATTTTTGGATTGACAATATCCTGGGAGGATTTATTTATACTGAATTCGCAATAAACACGACTGTCTCTTATAGTGAAGTTGAGTGAAGATTTTTCAAAGGTCCGCGAGGTAAGTACCTAAACTCTTTGAAGTTGTGGATTAAAATCCTTTAATGTGAAAAGGTATACTATGAATGTAGTCAGATTAATGTTTAGATGAAGATGGAATAAGGCTAAACCAGGACAAGGGTCTATGTGAAGTGGAAAGCGATATAGAGTAGAGAATGAACTAAAGAACTTTATTGAGACTGACTATAGTCCCTTGTTATGTGGGTTTGGGAGTGAAGAAGAAGGAAGTAACCCCACAACCCTGCGGTATTCCCCCTCCCATCCTGAAGGTGCGTCGAAGTTAGCAGTTGAGAAAAATCAGGGCATCTTTGGGATTCCCCATCCATCTACTCCCCTTACCCCCCATCCCCCTCCCCATAATTCCTCTATGCCTCCTCCCCCTCCCCCTAACCCCCCAAGAAGAAAAATGGGCGATTACTTTAAGCTTCTTATATTTAGAGGCCTTGGATAAGAGGATCCTGACTAGTTCTGGTTTGTAGCTAATGTAGTATGGAAAGCAAGACATGTCACTAACGAATATGTAAATAAGGCGCAACTCATCACGGAGCTGTGAGAAAGAGCGTTGACATGGTACATGAGGTGTTCTGTGACTAATCAGGCTGCTTCGTTTGATGATATTAAGAAAGCGCTAGTATCAGAATTGAAGAAGACGAAATCAGAATCACAGTGTATTACAGAGCTGAAGGAAATCAAACATACCGTTATTGAGTCTGTGTGGGAATTGGATCAACGATTCAAGGTGTTAATGGGACAAGTGAGTTTTAACATACCCCCAGAACATCATAAGGAATAGTTTATAGCTGTGCCACTGCCACATATCAGGCTACCACTGACACAACAAAAGATAGTGACTCAAGTCGAGGCATTCAAGGAGATTACAATGAAGCTAGAAGCCTCGTCGATCAAAGATACTCATACAGAAGTACAAAAAATTCAGATTCAGCTAGCAAATTTTACCTTGGAATTCCAAGATATCAAGAAAGGTAAAGGAACCATATCAAAAGTATGGTGTACAAAATGAAAAGTGAAGGGCTACTATAAGGATCAATTCCCTGTGTTTAGAGATTGCTTGGCAAGTGGAGCACCTAATTCAGTAAACCCAGGATCAAGTTTGTGGTGCACGATTTGTAGAATGAGAGGCCAACATCGCTCTGAAGATTTCTATTTATTACAAAAGTACATATAGACCCTGAAGCAACTATTTTGTAAATTTTGTAAGTCAGTGGGCCATGATGAGAGAAATTATTGAAGTTATTACATGATGATGGAGCGCATTTTTGATGCTTGTAGACTACAATCTGAAGGACATACACGTGAGGAGCTAGGCTAGCATGCTGGTCGAGGAGGCTTCAAAGGACGTGGACAAGGATGAGGAGGAGGAGTTGGTCGAGGACGAGGCCAGATTATTTGTTCTAACTGTGGATAGGTAGGACATTTCACAAGAGATTGTGAGAACCCTACTACAACCTACAGCTACTGCAAATCTTTTGATCACGTAATAGAACAATGTCCCATCCTTATCACAAAGATGTAGGAGAAAAGGAACCAACAACCCACTGAAAATATTCAAATGATGATCATTGAGCCAAGGAAATATGAACCACGCATCAACATCATAACAAGGAGTGGAGCTACGATGGGAGACAATAAAGATAAGAAGAAGGTATAAGAGTCATGTGTAAGAAAGACTGCAAACAAGGTCCCCAGGTTCAGTATCCAAAAGAAAAAAGAAGCTTTCATGGGAGTGAAGCGAAGCTTCATGGATGTTGGGGCTTCAACATCTAGCGTGCAACTGAATTTAATGCCAAAGAAGGATTGCAACAAAGTGTCTACTCCTATGCAAGAAGTAGATCCAATTATTTCGAAGTCGTTTTTACAGACTTGCATGAAGTTGTTGAGGAATCAGAAGGTTTTCAAAGGACTACAGGAGTTGGTTGACTCCTGCGCTGATAAAGAGGTATCATGAAGCAATATGTGCACAATAAACAATTTACATCAACACAAGAAGAGAATGGGGAAGGAAATAAGATTAAATACGTAGATCGGGGAATATGATATGGATAAGGTTGGATTTAGGTTATGATGCCAACGTATTACCTAAGAAAACTTGGGAGTCAATGGGAAGACCGAAGTTGCAATGGTCGCCAATACAGTTGAGGATGGCTAACAAACAGAAGATAGTCCCTATGGGAAGGTTACCTGGTGTTATAGTATACATCGAAGGAGTCTGAACCATTGCAGACTTCGAAGTGATTAAAATTGTAGATGATAGAAACCCTTACCTGGTGTTGCTTGGAATGGATTGGGATTTCGATAATTTGGAAATAATCAATTTGAAGAAGAGACAAATGTTGTTCGAAAGAGACAATATGAGGTTCATCGTCCCTCTAGACCCCTTAGAAGGAGTGCACTATACAGAGCCTGTCTGGGATGAGTACTACGATGAATATGTTGACAATATTTATCAGATAACAACTAATGAGGAAGATTGGATTACTCCCACTACAGATGGAAAATTGGGTCTTGTACTTCATATTCTGAGGAAGAAGTGGAAAATTGGCAGAACAGGTTATATGAAGTCTCTACCACAAAATCAATTCACTACATAACTTCTGAGGTATGTAATCTAGCTTATTATGATGGGATCAGAGAAGTAAGCTTTTTTCTTGAAGAATATGAAAGAGAAATACTAGAAGAATAAAGGTTGCAAGCTTTGGATGTAGCCCTGAGGTCTACACTTGCTAGATGGTGGGGTACTCATAAAAGAAATATAACAGATTAGCAGTAGTGTCGCAAATTAATGTGGTTCAAGTTTGGCTCAATCGACACAGAAATTGAAGTAAAGTATGATGTTAAGGTTGATCCTTGGGAGCATATTTATTGCTGCACTTCGGTTTGGAAAGAAATTCCATAATAAGAGTTGGTACATGGATTTATCCACACACTAGAAACGATTCTTATGAATTGGTATCTTGAAATAGATCTGTGACATTGAACTACAAACTGGGCAGATTTGGTTGAAGGGTTCGTACTAAAATTCAAATTTGACGATGATTTCCCATGTATACACTCAGTGCTTCAGGAAACCAGAGTAAATATTTTTTATAATGAAGCTCCATCAACATGGCAACATGATTGGGCTGGGCTGTGAAATTATAAAATGCATTGGAATGGTCCAATATCATTGCCACAGAAGATGAAGATCTGCGCAATATTGATATACCAGAATCAAAAGGACATCGCGAAATTGCTGGACCAGAACCAGAAATACTAGACATAACACAACCAACAAAAACACAAAAAATGAATATTGGGAGAGAGGAAAACCTGAAGTTTGTGATGATTGGAGACTATTGGGACACATATATAGTTAGTAAAATCACAGATATGTTACATGAATACCAGGAGCTCTTCCCGACGAAGTTTTCAGAAATTAAGGGCATATTAGGGGACCTAGGAGCTATGAGGATCCCTCTGAAAACTGAGATGAAGCTTCTAAAGAAAAGACCCTATAGATTGAATCCAAAATACAAGGAAAAAGTGAAGGAAGAACTAGACAAAATGCTAGCAGCAGGGATCATCAAACCTGGTGAAGAGTATGAATGGGTAAGTCCCATGATAGTTCAAAAAAAGAAGACTAAAGAAGAGATCAAAATTTGTGTTGACTTAAGGAAACTAAATGATCGATGTGTGCATGACCCTTTCTCTACAACATTTACAAATGAAGTATCAGACAATGTAGGAGGTCATGAGGCCTATGTTTTCATAGATGGATTTTCGGGTTACCATCAGAGCAGGATTGCGCCAGAAGATAGAAATAAGACAACTTTTACAATAGAGTGGGGCTCATTTTAATAGTACACGGTGATGCCTTTTGGCTTCAAGAATGAAGTTGCCATATTTTCTAGAGTCGTAGTCGCAACATTTAAGCAGTACATACATAAATTCTTGGAAGTTTACTTTGATAATTGGACAATCTTTGGGCTATTAAAGAAGCATATTGCGAGCTTAAGGCTTATGCTGGATACATGTAGGCAACATTAGATTTCACTTAGCTTGAAGAAGTGTATATTTTGTGTGCCTTATGGCATACAGTTGGGGCATATTGTGTGCAAACATGGTTTGTTGGTGGATCCCACGAAGATAGCAATCATTCTGAACTTGCCAGCACTAAAAACAATGAGACAATTGTGCATGACGCTTGGACACAATAGATATTACAATTTTTTTATAAAGGGGTATGCATAGATAACTGTGCCAATGGAGAAGTTATTGAAGAAAGATGTCACATTTAAATGGGATGAAGAATGTCAAAAGAGTCTGGATATACTGAAGGAGAAGATGGTAACTGCGTTGATCTTAGTTTTTCCGGACTGGAATAAGGAATTTCATGTACATGTCGATGCATCTTGCATAGTGCTGGGTGTAGTGCTGACACAACCAGGCGCAGGCGAGGTTTATCACCCCATATCTTTTGCAAGCAGAAAATTGTCCAAGGCAGAAAAAAATTTATTACAACAGAAAGTGAAGGGTTAGCTATGGTTTATTCGTTATAGAAGTTCAGACACTACTTGTTGGGAGCACATTTTAATATATTCATTGATCACTCCACATTGAAATATTTGGTGAATAAGCTTGTTTTAGGAGGAAAAATCTGTCGATGGTTGTTATTGTTCTAGGAGTTAGATTTTGAAGTTGTAGTCAAGGCAGGAAGATTGAATGTTGGGCTCGATCATCTGTCGAGATTGGAGACAGGAGAAGAACCCACCAGTATCGAAGATAACCTACTCGACGTACATTTGTTCACAATTAGGGTCGCGGATGATCACTTCACGGATATTATTCAGTTTCTGGCCACAGGAATGGCACCCACTGAATACACTACACAACAAAAGAAGGAGTTGGTCATTAAAAGCAGCTGATTTCACATTGATTGCAGGGAACTTGTACAAAATGGGACAGGATGAAATAATACAGAGATACATCCCAAAACATGAAAGGCAAATTATTCTAGAAGAAGCTCATGGAGAAGTCACAGGTGGACATTATGCAGGAAAGGCCACTATGCAAAAAATCTTGAGAGGTGGGTTATGGTGGTCCACAATACATAAGGATGCAAAGGAATTTTGTCACGCATGTGATATATGTCAAAGACTAGGAAGGGCATCTAGAAGAGACAAAATGCCATTAAATCCACAAGTAACGTTGCAGGAATTTGACAAGTGGGTTATTGACTTTGTTGGACCTATTAACCCACTAGGAAAGAAGACCCATGCAAGATACATAATCACTACAACTAATATTTGATGAGATGGTCTGAGGCATATCCAGTGAAGGTTTGCAGCGCAAATACCACCGCGAAGTTCATTTTTGAATACATTCTGTCCAGATTTGGGTGTCCAAGGACCATGGGTCACACTTCTTGAATAAGATCATTGAAGCATTAATTGAGGAATTTCAAGTACACCATCAAAAAGAGTACCCCATATCACCCTTAAGCGAATGGGACAGTCAAAGCTTTCAATAAAATTATGTAGAACGCACTCACAAAGGTGTGCAATGTGAATATGAACGACTGGGATCTAAGAATTCCAATGATGTTGTGGGCATACAGGACAACATGCAAGAAATTGACAGGCCATACACCTTTTAGATTGGTATATGGACAACAAGCAGTCATTCCTATTGAGTACATTGTGCCCAATTTAAGAATTTCAACCTTCATAGACATGGAAGATTTTGATATAATGGAGGAGAGAATGGCGCAATTACTTGCTTTGGAAGAGGAGAGGTTTATAGAAGGTTTTCATCAACAAGTACAAAAAGCAAGGGAGAAAGCTTGACATGACATGCACATTAAGCAAAATATATTCCAGGAAGGAGATCTTGTACTCTTATATGATAGAAAATTCACGAAGTTCCCAAGAAAATTTAAGACATATTGGCTAGGACCATATATCATCAAACATGTCTCTGATGGTGGCACGGTTCAGCTCGTGAGGTTAAATGGTCAACTCATCCCAGGACGAGTGAATGGTAGAAAATTAAAGATATACAGGGATAACTCTGTCCCTGGAGCTTCACACTAAAGAACGAAAGGAGAGGAGTCTTAGTGCCACCTACAGTTGAAAGTGGGCATTGGACTATAAACTACTCTGCAGAGGGGACTTCACCGAATAATATTAATGCAAAATATTCAGAAGTATGTCGAAGTCTAAAAGAACCGCACAAAAAGAGGATTACTGCGTGATATTCTGAAGTATGTCAAAGTCTGAAAGAACTGCACCAAAGGAGGATTACTGCGCGATATTCAGAAGTATGTCTAAGTATGAAAGAACCGTGCCAAAGGAGGATTATTGCGCAATATTTAGAAGTATATCCAAGTTCGAAAGAACCGCGACAGAGGGTATATTACTATGTTATTGTCGAAGATAATAGGAAAAATATAACCATTGGAAGGAAAAGGCTACTATTAAAAGAAATTTGTCGTTAAAAGGCGCAGGAGAAATGCATTTATGAAGCACAACTGGCCGAATCTAGCATCGTACCTACATTAAATGAGAAAAATATAAGACAATCATGAGGTTTGATATTCAAATTTGCTATAAAGGCCATGTCCCATGCCACATTTTACACTTTGCTGTCTGGAGAATTTAGTTTGAGAATTTGCAACTAAGTGTGGGAGAAGTGGGTCACTATATGTATGAGAGAAGCTTTGTGGAAATTCCTAGAGAATTTGCAAAGAAAGGGCTATCATGAGTCATGGAAGCACAGGGTGGTCAAACCGAAGCAACGAATGTACCCATGTTCCCAAGCAACACGAGGTCATCGCAGAAACAAATAATTATAGGAGAACAAGCTAAGAAAAGACTTGAAAAGAGGCCAGCTGAAGGAGTAGAGCTCAAAAGTTCCCCAAGGAAGAAGACAACAAAAGAGTAGTAGATGAAGCTCAGGAAAGATAAAAAACCCAAGGAGAAGGTGAAGAAGTCAGTACAACAGGAAGAACCAACGGAAATTCATGACAATGAGGAGGAAGCTGAAATGCCTCAGATAGAGACAGAGGGTGCAAAAATCCCCTCTGTATTGCCACCATATTTTCCACCGAGAAAACCAAGCGCCAAGTCGATCAAAGATTCGAAATATACAAAGTTCGGAATGTTTACATTGTTGCTACCAGAGAAAGTTCCAATTGAAGGCGAATTGTTGGGGAAAATCCTGCAGTTGAAAATGGAGGAATGGGACTTTAATTGTTGGAAATAATACTGAGAGGGGGGGTGAATCAGTATTATCTATCAATTTGACAAATCTTCCTTATTTGATCTTTTGAATTATTCTTGCATATCAGTACCATAAAATAATGAGCATGAACAAAGAAAATAGACAGTCACACCAAAGAACACAAGATGTAAGGTGGAAACCCAATGTGGGAGAAAACCACCTGCTGCAATATGTCTCTATCTTCTTTCAAGAAATTCTTTTTACAATGATTTTGTACTGGTGCAGTCCTTTACCAGTACGCAGGCTGCAACCTGCAGAGAGCTACAACTCTCTCTCGTTTTCCAGTCTCTCCTGGAAGGGAGCTACAACCCCCTACTTCTTTTCATGAAGAATCAAATGATCAACAAGTATACAACAGATACAGTCCACTACAGATATCAGATCAGTAATCACAGGAACAACCCAGAACACCTTATGAACAGAAATATACAATTAACAGATCATCTTAAGACAGGGACGCAATTTTTCTTTCTGTGGCCTGCGACTGGACGCAGTTTACCTTCTGCTGTTCTGCGTGCAAACGCACTGTTCCTTTAAGCTTCTCTGCGTACCGGCGCACCCAGTAACACTATCGCGCCGCGTCTTTCGCTTCAGAGACGCACCCAATAACACAGTCGCGCCGCGTCTTTTGCTTCAGAGACGCACCCAATAACACAGTCGCGCCGCGTCTTTTGCTTCAGAGACGCACCTGAGCCCGGTCTTCCCTGCGTCTCGGCGCACTTGTCCTTCACTGAACCTGCGTCCCTTCAGATATAAAAGATATGAGGACTTCAGAACTGACCCAACCACTCAGATCTACAGATCTGATCATGCGCCAAAGAGATCACAGTCCATTAGAAGATTCGCCCTCATAGATCTGGACTAGATCTCACCAAAAGATATTCAACCAAGATGATGCCAAATCCAAATGAACTCCTTTGCTTTATATAGGCAAGCCCCTCCCCAAAACATGGAACAATACCACGAGCCGACACCATAGAAACACAAAAACCGTCGGCTAGATACCACACAAGAAACCCCCACGTGCTTTTCTCTGCCTTGAAATGTGTGCACTGGGTGGACGCACCTCCTGAACGGCTGGCCTGCGTCCCTGGACGCGGGTTCTGCATGGTATACCTGCGGGGACGCACTTGCTGAACAGATTTCCTGCGTCCTTCTTAAAAATAGAGAGCTGATCATCAAGAATAGTGATCTATCACCTGAATGGGTTGCCATCAAGGACAACACCTGAATCATAATGCCAACAATCTCCCCCTTTGGACTTGATGGCAACCTCATGATCTTCAGCTTCATTCTCCCCCTTTGACATCAAGGGCAAAGAGTATACTCCCCCTATGCTCATGCTCTTCCAGATTTGTAACAAATAACCAGAAATCCATCATGAAGGAGATAGAGACATATTGCAGCTATTTCCAAGATCTCCTTCTCCATAATGCCAACAATGCATTATGTGCTCCCCCTGAGCCTATACCACCAATAGGAAGATGATCAACAATAAGATGATGCATCAACAACCCCCAGCTTTTGCCTGAGGTATTCAAAAGTGTCCCTGGGCAACGGTTTGGTGAAAATATCAGCAACTTGTTCCTTAGAAGGAACATACTCCAATTTGACCTTCTGTTCAAGTACTTGTTCCCGGAGAAAATGGTACTTGATTGGTATGTGCTTGGTTTTTGAATGCATAACCGGATTCTTTGAGATGCTGATTGCACTTGTGTTGTCACATAAGATAGGAATAGGAGGTGTACAAGTGATTTGATAATCCTGCAAAGTCTGCATCATCCAAAGAAGTTGGGTGCAACAAGATGCAGCAGCAACATATTCCGCTTCAGCTGTAGACAAGGCAATTGAACTCTGTTTCTTGCTGAACCAAGATACTAGTCTGGAGCCCATAAAGAATGCACCGCCACTTGTGCTTTTCCTGTCATCCACGCTTCCGGCCCAATCTGCATCTGTGTACGCATGAAGAGTGAGATCTGTATCTCTAGGATACCATAAGCCATAATTTTGAGTCCCTTGAAGATATTTGAATATTCTCTTCACTGCTTGAAGATGAGTCTCCTTTGGATTTGCCTGAAATCTTCCAACTATTCCAACTGCATGCATGATGTCTGGTCGGGTACCTGTCAAATATAGTAAACTTCCAATCATAGATCTGTAGGTTGGTTGATGTACTGCTGCAGATTCATCATTTGCACTGAGACTACATCCTGTGACCATGGGTGTACATACTGGTTTTGCATCTTCCATGCCATATTTTTTCAAAATCTGCTTGAGATACTTGGTTTGAGATAAAAGGATTCCTCCTTCCTTTTGTTGGATTTGCAAACCAAGGAAGTATGTCAGTTCTCCTAGCAAGGACATTTCAAATTCTTTCTGCATGACTGAGGCAAAGCTTTGACTCATAGCTTCTTCATTGCTGCCAAAAATAATGTCATCTACATACACAACAAGTATTAGCAATTTGTCATTTTCAACTTTTATATATAGATTGCTATCTGCTGAACCTTTTGAAAAACCTTGTTGATGAAGATATTTGTCCAACCGGTAGTACCAAGCCCTTGGGGCTTGTTTGAGACCATAGAGATCCTTTTTCAATCGGCATACAAGATTTGGATCATTTCCAAGAATGAACCCATCTGGCTGTTCAATGTACACTTCTTCTTCCAAGTCTCCATTCAGAAATGCTGATTTTACGTCCATTTGAAATACTTTGAAGTTCTGAAAACTTGAGAGAGCAAGGAACATTCAGAATAGTGATCTATCACCTGAATGGGTTGCCATCAAGGACAACACCTGAATCATAATGCCAACATTAATGACAGAAGAAAATATCTGTAGTTCGAACCAAGCAAGTACCTACACTAGGTCTATTATCTAGAGAGCATAGTTACGAGGTTGGAACTGCACCGATGGGCCGTAGAATTGCAGAGATCAGGCTTGTTAAAAATGATATATGTGCCACAATTCGGTAGAAGAACATCCAACACAACCTGTGTGAGATAGTTGCTAGAATTGGTGCATGATGGATGCCTTCAGCCGGGGATGAGGATCCCAATCAACGAAATGTTGATTAGGAGGATTACTAGGCTACCTTAGTAAGGAAAGGACCCCGTTGAAGATTTCGTTGATAAGAACCAAGACAAGGCAATGGCATAGACCATGAAGCAAAAGTTCACGATTATCAATAAGTCACATGGTTATGATATCAAATCCATCATTGATCAAGGGGTGCGCTTTGCTACACATATTTTAGCAGGAAAAATAATGCAGAAGTGCAGAGCGAATGAAGTTCCCACAGTCGTGCTTTCTTTGGATGTGCAGTGCAGTGATGGGGTTTTGTTCAATTGGGTCGGGTATTTATGCAGGGATTTTTTGGAGGATTGTTGAGAAGCACATGTGGAAGGAAAAACATTTCATTATGCGTGGTTGATCTTGATCATCGTGGTAATCATATGGAAGGAGCCGGAGGACTCAAAATTTCCTCATGTTGAAACACATGTATGTGAAGCTGCACGGTATGCCTCACTGTGGCATACTTAGGAGCCATCGCGCGCACAGGATAACATAATTTTCTTTGTGCTATTAAGCATGGATTTACATATGGTGGTGAACCAGTATTCTAGGTTATCACCTAGTTTGTATGAGCAGTATTGCAACATCGCAACATTAAGGGATGATTTTCACAGAGTCTACATCAAGGCATGGAAGGATCCAATGGAGACATGGCACACTCTACCATATTTTGTCACTGAAGATGACCTTCTCACAATAATACAACAATGGTCACTCGAATGAATGATCCAAACCATAGACGACACTAAAGCGACAAGGGACACTGTGCAACATGTGGGTCCAAGTGGGACAAACAAAGGAAAAGAAGCAGAGGAACCAAAGTTATAGACAAACACAGATCCAGAGACAAAAAAAGATATCCATGACCCTCTCATGGATATCTTAGAAATGCAAAAGTGTTGTGGGATATTTTAGAAATGAAGTGCAGTTTGAATGAGCCTAAAAATCATGAAAGTATTGTTCATGAAAATGATGATTGTGCTTTCAGTCTCATAATTGATTGTGAAATTAAAGATGGAAACATTGAAGTTGTAATGATGGATGATGAATGTGTTCCTGTAGTTGACATTGAAACATGTGATGATGAAGAAACAACCATTGATGTAGAATCTGAATTTTTTTATGAAGAAAGTCTCTCTAATGTAGAGATGTATGAAGTCAAATTTGATGAGAATTATGTATCTCATGAAGAGTGGTTCAATCTGATGCATGAAAAGCATCTTATTGATGAGTTGTTGTTTGGTGAGAAGAGATGCCTACCTCCATACACAAATCAAATGCAAGACAACATGTTTGCAACAACAAAATTGATTAAAGAGGTTGAAGACATGAAACAACCAACTATGTCAATAGAGAAAGATGAAGAAAGGAAAACTCTCTTAAAAGAGCAAGATGACAAGAATCAGTATGGTTCTTTTTATGATCTTTTATCTAACATTTCTTTTAAGTGTGCATATATTGACAAGCAAGAAGAAGAAATAAAACTTGAAGAAATTGCAAACATTAAGGACAAGTATAAGTCCCAAGAACCTGCAACAATGTTGAATACAAAGAATTTTAGCCCAAAATCAAGATCAAGAAAGAGGAGATTAAGAGTTTAAGTGTTCCACCTTTGGTGCAGAAAACATAAAAAAGAAGAAGGAGAAGCTCCACCACTATCTTATAGAACGAAAGGTGAAGATGAAAATTCACCAAACAAATGAACAAGCATGAACCCTTCAACAAGAAGGGAAAAATGAAAGCGTTATCAAGTTGTTTTTATGTATCGTTATAAGCCTAGCTGAGAATGAGACCAATAAGCATGTTATTCATGTTATTATTTGATCCATTTCTCCATTAAGGAGGGAACTTGGAATAATGGAGAAATATAGAATTCTCCAGATTATTCTATTATTATAGATTTGTTGTGATATGTTGCGATTAGTTAGATTGAATCTTATTCTTAAGGATTTTGTTCAATTCCTCAACAAATTTTCAATTTTATTTATGTACGAATAATTTGGTGAATGACAAAAGTGGCCTGTGTAGGCACTTTTCAGGTTGAGCTAGGCTCACCTAAGAGATGCTCATTTCCTCCATATTCTGTCTCTCCTAAATTTTAGTCATGGGGATCATGACTCAAGAGTGAAAAATCGTGGAATCGAAACCCAAATTATTAAATCACTTACAATATATATTTGATATGTTTATTTTCACAGCAGCCCTCATTCAGTTTTGGTTAGATATGAGATACATTTCTTAATAGGACCAACATAAGTATGAATTATAATACATATTTATATAATGAAAGAGATAAAAATTGCAAGTTCAACAAAAAGGATAACAAACTCATACATCTCTTGGAAATTAGTGCTTTTTAATTAAAGTAAAGTAGGCATGGACTTGGTTAACTTCTATCATTTTAAATGGTGGGTATGTTAGAGTATGCCAACAATTTTATTAAAAGAAATTATAAAAATGGGATTTACTTAAGTAAATAATTTGTTACGATTATTCTAATGATGTTGGTTTTCAAAACCGAATTATAGTTGCCAAAGATATTTTAAGGTGCCTATTTTATTTATGAAGATTGAGAGATTGAAAAGGCATGTAAGCTTGATTGTAAGTTTATCCTATATATAAAAAAAAACCCTCTCTTTACCAGTGGGAGTTTCCTTGAAAAATCATTAAGGTTTTACCATGTAGAATCATGTGTGTTCTATCTAATTTTGTCATTATTTCTTTATCTTAAATGTATTTGCAGACCCTGAATACCAACAAGTGATATTATAGCATAGAGTTAATGTCTAAATTCGATAACCCAAGTCATTTCAGCTCTTGAGTTGTGAAGCTGGAACACCCAAAGGATCGGTCCAGATGAGGGAAGTAGAGTCGAGAAGTCATGTTTCATTAATAGTATAGGAAACCCTAGCCATCGTTGTTGAGATCCACTGGAGGAAAAAAGTAGAGAGTCCAACCACGAGTTTAGCCACCCCAGTGGCCAAAATATTTAATGGAGCCATCATTGCAGAGAAAGACAATAGAGGTCAGAGGTCGAGTGGGGCTGCTTCAAGCCATGTAGCAAGGAAAGCCATCGAATCGTGAAGCAATCTATAGACACATCCACATAAAGCAGATAAAGCACGAGATTCGTGGCAAAGGAAAAATAATTAAATATTTTATAAGGAGCTAAGTTGTAGGAAGAGAAGGTTGAGCCAGTCTGCGACTAACAGGAAGGGTTCTTAGCAGGTTACCAATATGAAACCCTAACAGACACCATATTTGAGTAAATCAGGTACAATTTTTATTTATTTATTTTTAATTTTTTAAATTCGTGACAATATAAAGATTTTAAACGTTAGTTTTTTTTAAGTTACACACACAAAATTAGACTTTCAAGAGATTGAATCAAGAAACAAGGTTTTTGGGGTTCTCAAGAAATAGGGTTTTTAAGGTTGATTTTATAATAATAATAATAATAATAATAATAATAATAATAATAATAATTGGGGTTTTTTGAAATGGGCATTTCTAAACTAAAAATCGCGGTCATTAAATGAATATTTTTGAAAGTATTTATTTATCTGAATTGACATATTAAAAAAATTCAATTTGGGTGGAGAGTCTATGTATGGAAGATAATGGCAAAAGTGACAAATACTAAATTCGAAATTGAAAAATTTAATGGCAAAAACAACTTTGAATTGTAGAGACTTAAAATGAGGGATTTATTAGTACAACAAGGATTGTAGAAGGCATTAGGGGGTGGGAGGAACATAGAACAAACCTACAACAATGACCAATGAATAGTGGGAGGAATTCCATGCCAAAAACCTCAGTACAATTTGGTTATGTCTAGTTGATGTCGCCTTATTTAACATCATTAGAGAAGGAATATCGACAAGCTTATAGACCAAGTTACAATTCTTTTATATGACAAAGCACTTGACAAATTAGATTTACTTAAAGAGGTAGCTATACAGTTTGAAAATGAAAGAAGAAATGGATGGTCTTGGAGAGAAACATACTTGGGACATGGTAGAACTTCATAAATATAGAAAGGTTGTTGGATGTAAATGGGTTTACAAATTGAAGAAACAAGTTTATGGTAATGTTGAAAGGTATAAAGCTAGATTGGTTACAAAAGGATACTCTCAAATGGAAGGTATAGTTTTTTGTGAATTTTTTTTGCTAGTTGTTAAGCTTGTATATGTGTGTATTGTGTTGGAACTTGTTGCATTACTTAATTTGGAGTTAGAGCAATTAGATGTTAAAACGACTTTCTTCCATGGGGATTTGGATGAGGAGATTTATATGGAATAGCCAAAAAGTTTTATGTAACATTGGAAAAGAAGATTTTGCAAGCTCAATAAATCATTGTATGGCTTGAAGTAGTCAGCTAGGCAATGGTACAAGAAATTTGATTTCTTCATGCTGAGCCAAAACTACAATAGAAGTGAGTATGACCATTGTCTCTCCCTCAAAATTTTGAATGTCACATTATTAGTGTTACATGTTGATGGCATGCTCATTTCAAGCAAAAGCATGGACGAGATCAACAGGTTGAAGCCTCAAATGGATGGGACCTTTGATATGTAGATCCTAGGAGCAACAAAACAAATCTTAGGCATTGAATTACACAAAGATAGAGAAAATGGTAAGCTGAGGTTTTCATAATAGAAGTATGTTGAAAAATTACTTGTGAAATTCAAGATGAATAATGTGAAACTAGTCAAATCCCTTTGGCTTCCCATTTCAAACTTTCTTCAGGTTTATGTCCTAGTAGTAAGCAAGAAAATGATTATTTGTCTTGCGTACCTTATGCTACTGTAGTATGAAGTCTGATGTATGCGATGTTATGCACAAAACTATATATTTCACATGCAATGGGTGTTGTTAGTAGGTACATGACAAATTTTGGAAAAGAACATTAATGTAGTGAAATGGGTGCTTTGGTATCTTAGAGGCACCAATGGTTATTGCATCACATTTAATGGTTGTAATTATTATGTCTGCAGCTATATTGATTCTAATTTTGCGGGTGATTTTAACAAAAGGAGATCTACTTCAGGTTATGTCTTTACTCTTGCAGGGGAAGCTATTAGTTTGATGTCAAAACTACAGGATATGTTGTTTTATCCACCACAAAGGAAGAGTATATTGTTGTATCACATGCTTGCAAATAGACAATTTGATTTAAGGGTCTTCTAGGTGAATTTGGAAGAATTCGTAATAACGTAATTGTATTTTGAGATAGTCAAAACGTTATATATTTGGCTACAAATCCAACATATCATTGTAAGACTAAGCATATTGATATAATACCATTTTGTAAGATATGTTACTGATGGAGGTGGAGTCGATCTTAAAAAGGTCCAAACTCAAGAAAATTGTGCACATATTTACAAAAATAATGTTGTTAGAGAAGTTGCAATATTGTTTGGCTTCTTTTAACTTATAGAAAATGTGATGAAAATACTTTTTCAAGGTCGAAGTATTAAGAAATTGTTGTGAAAGTAAAAATTGTTAGAGTATGACAACAATTTAACTAAAAAAATTGTAATAATAAAATTTACTTTAACATTAAACTTCAAACTCTAAATTACAACCTCTAAAATGTGTTCACCATTTTTATTTTTAATTACATTAATAATGAAACATCCACCACCCTTAAAAATGGAGACTAATGTTCTTTAGTGTTCTCAAAATTATTTAAAAAAAAACAAACGTATTAACCACAATTAAAAACCTTTAAACTATACATATATTCTTGAAATCATTATCACTAAACCCCAAAGAACCAAAGGATATTAGACAAACCACCATTGTGTTCTTTGGGGAGCTTTCTGACTTATTTATCGCCCTAGTACCCAAATAAATAAATAAATACAAAATCCAAAGCGTCATATAACAACATACGCACCGGATAAGCACAGCCCATGGTATATTCAAACGTTCCTGTGGAATGTTCAAATCTTGGGGTTCCAACGTCAGCAAAACCTCTAAGTCCGACGTGGATCGTCGCTACAGGGTATATTTTTGCTTCGCGTCCGCATGGTCAGAGTTGTGTTTCCAAACATCGTAGCCACGTGTCCATAAAGGAGCCCGCGTTAAATGTAAGATATTCAATTTTTCATGTGTGTGAATTTTGAGGAGGTGGAATGCCAAGAAATTGATGCTAACATGTTCTCATAACTTTTTATGATGTTTTTGAATGCATCACATTCCAAAATGAAAGGTTTTTCCGATTCCACAGCCCGAGACGTGCAAAATGTACACACCATTTCTTTCCGAGCTTCTTTAGGCCTTTTCCACAGTCATGTTTCACACCGAAGTTGATGTGAGTTGGTCCTTAATTGAGCAATAAGCTCAAATGAACTCTTTTTGTTGTAAATCACACATAGGGTTGAATTCCTCAATGTAATATTTCTTCTTTCTACCCAACTCTTTTCCCCATACCTTTTTACTAAACTTCTCCATAACAAAATCTTTTAGCTTCATGCTATTTGTGGGACAGGGATTGAGGTAGATATCCCATTTTTGCATCCATGTGTAGTTTTGTTTCATCCATGTTTTCTTTCTTTCACGGATGCCTTCATTGAAGATAACATTAGGCCATCTACCTACTCTCATTTGTTCAATTCTTTTTAGTATCTTATGAGCCGCACCATAGCAATTGCTTCAATGGAAGTTGCTCCTGTTTCACTCAACATTATCTCACGAGGATTCAATGCTCTCAAAGACCCCTAGGGCACTTAGATTGTGCAAGGTTACCCATCAAGCTTGCGATTTCAATAAATTCCTACCGGATTTTAGAGAAATAGACCAGAAAACCCCATCAGAGAAGCTTCTAAAAAGTCTAACTAAAGACAACTCAGTTCCAATATGTCTTTTATTAGGAATTTTCCTGAAAGTAATGTTCATTAAAAGAGTTGAAAAAAAATTATAATATTTTGAGTTGATGGTATAATTTTTTAAATATAATTATATTATTATTTATGAATATGTTAGTTATTTAGATTTATGAGGTATAAATTAGTTGGTTTAAATGGGATTTAGTTTTTATTAGGTTTAAGGTTCAAACTACATGGAGAGGAGTTGAGGATGAAAGTTATTTTTGGGGGAATAAATTATTCCAAAAAACATTCAAACTCAAAACAATCCTTGTCATAACATTTCATTAGTAGGTTCATATTTCTTCTATCCAACAAATAAATTGGCCCTTATCTACACTTAACTTAGTTACAAAAGAAAAAAGAAAAAAAGTTTATTTTTTTTTGTTTGTTATCCCAAAAAAATGCATTTCCACTATTTATTATATACACATTTTTATTAAATTATTTTCTTATATTTAAAAAAAATCATAAACATAAACAATACTAAATCATACACCATAACCAAAAAAATGGTTTTAACCTTTATTAGTATCCTGAAATTGGTCCTTCTTTATTTGGTCATTGCTAGATCTCCCACAGGAGGAGAGTCTTCTCGTACCAAGACAATGTCACTGGATTTCATACATGAAATTTCAGATACTTATACCTAGTTATAAACTTATGAGAGGTATATGAATGAATATCATATTAATGATGGAGATTATAATTGATATTTTGCTTTAACATTTTTAGATTTATGATAGAAAATATTAAAATAGAGTTTTCTTACTTTTAAAATTTAATAAGATAAAATAATTATAAAGATTTTGAAACTAATTTATAAATAAATATTAGTTTTTATAATTTGATGAATTTAACTTTTTATGATGGATAGATTTGAAATTAATATAAATATTATAATTATAATTATAATTATAAATATTGATAATACTATATTTTTAAAATGTAGATTGTTTAGTAATAAAGTTTACTATTAAAATATTTTTGGTAATGTTATTTGTTCAAATTTTCTTTATCTTTATGCATGATAAATGGGGTAACATGGTTATACATGGAGGTTGTAGTGGTAGTAGAAGAAAATGATCCATGTTACGAGAGTGCAAGTTATAATGGTAGTAGATAAAATTGACCTCATATCATGTAAGTAGAAGATTGATAATACTATAAATATTTTGAAACTAATATTTAATATGAATAAATCAAATATTAATTTTCATAAGTTTGATAAGTTCAACAAATTATACAAATCGATACTATTATAAATATTTTGAAACTAAAATTTAAAAGAATGTAGATTAAAACTTTTGATGTACTTTAAAAGGTTAAAAGATGGACAAAATCAGGTATTTTTAAAGATTCAAATATTATGCTTAAATTTGGTGTTTAAGGATTCAAATATTAAGCCTAAATTTGATGTTATAGACGACTATTCTCGTTTATAAAATCATACATGTAGAATGTAGATGAATATTCAATAAAAAAAAACCATGTAATTACTTTTAAAACTAGTAATTTTTTTTTACTGATATCAATAATTTATATATATATATATATATATAAACTAGATCATTATAACAAAATTGGCAAACACAATTTTTAGAAAATTTCCAAAAAAACAATAAACAAAATTTCAATTTCTTTTTTCCTTTACTTTTTTTAATCCCATCTAATTAATATTTATTCTAATTAATAATTTTTTTAATCATCAAAATTCACTTTTATTAATTTTAACCTCTTTTTAAACGATCCATATTACAATAATTAAATTAGTACATACCTTTATTTTTTAATCCTTGTTTTAACCTACTCTAAATATTTTAAAATAAATATTTTTTAACTAAACATTTCATAAATACAAACATTATTTTGTAATGAAAATTCATTGTATTTACATTTTAATTTTATTAAAAAATGAAAACCATTAATTTAAAAACTCGTCGTGAAAACCTCCATAATAATTTTTTATTATTCGTTTTTAACTTAAAGCATCCATAGTTTCATTAATTTCTTCAACTAAATGGGCTTTTTCCATTCCGTCATGTGGGACAAAGGTGGCCACGTTATCCATTTCAGACCAGAATCATCCAGTCTCACCAGCGAAATAAGACCAACTTGATGAGACCATGCACTTTTTTCTTTTGATGATATCATGCACTTTTTTCTTTTGATGAGTGACACTTGTTGGTGAATATGCATGGCATCAACACTCTAGGTAGCTTTATGTTGTTAGAAATACAATCTTCCCTTGATTATCACTCCATTAATTGACTTTTATGTGCTTGCCCCTTGGGACAACCAGAAGATTACCATGAAGTTTGAGTTTTTATTTGGCCAACCATGGGGCCACCATGAAGATTTGATTCGCTTCTATAGTTTCATTAATAAAAAAGAAGAGTGGTCACTGAAAACTACACAAATCCATTTAATTTCTACAATTGATTGATGATATATAGTACCTGACTAAAACATTTAAATTGGGGTTTTCCATATCCTTCCATGGGAGAGAGGTGGCCACGTTGTTCATATGAGATCAAGTCTCAGCAGCTAACTAAAACCAAAACCAACTTGATGAAGTCATGCACTTTTTTCTTCATATGAATACCACTTGTTGGTGAATGAAGATGCATAACATCAATGCACTAGGTTTGCATGGACCACCATGAAAATCACATGATGTGGCTATCTTTATGTTGTTAGAAGTACAATCTTCCCTTTTTTGTCACCCCATTTATTAAATTTTATGTGCCTTTCCCTTGAGTCAACCAAAAGATTGACCTTTTTATTTGCTTACCCCATGGGATTACCCAGAAGATTGAGTTTTGATATGCCACCATGAAGAATAGGACGGTGAGAGATGCAATCCCCTCCATGTTATCATTCCATCTGTTGACTTTTCTTCTATTGTTTGGATGTTTCTTTGCCTCTCGGTTTTAAACATGGAAACTATTTTCATAGTTGTACTATTTGTTAAGAGAATGAGATTTATTACTCCTATTACTCCATGGTACGAAGAAGCCAAATATTCAAGGGAAAATTTGTAAAAGTAATTAATGTGATAAGTTTAAGATCTTTGTTTGCAATGATGATATTACTCATGTCAATTTGTACTAGAAAAATTGAATTTATATGAAAGAAAATAAAATCATTTGTTTTGTTTTAATAATTATTGAAAAGCAAGTCTTTTTATGATTATATTTAGTTGGTATTGTTGATGATGATTTTTCAATGGAAAAGTTAGTCATGATCTGACTAACTTTAGTTGGTTGGCATTGATGATGATGGCTTTTCAATGGAAATATTAGTCATTTGTGTTGGGTACTTTGAATTTTTATAATAAAAGAAATATTATTATTATTTATAATTATTATTTAATAAATTTATTTTTTTATTAAAAAATGTTGTTAGTAATTTTTAATAATTATTAAAGAGTATACGTTTTTAAAATAAAGGAAATTTATATTTATAATTATTATATATATAGTGACTAAAAGAATTAGTAATTAGGTCGATTTTGTACTGGAGTGACATGGGTCGATTTCGACTTTTACCACTATAACTTTTAGGTGCCTATGTATGCCTCTTCCATAGACACGACTATGTTGGGGGGATTTGAACCTCGAATCTCTTGGTACATAATGTTACACTTCATTTTCACAACACTTGTCAATTGAGTTGCCTTTGGGGAATAAAAAGTTATACTTTTTTTTGATGAATCAAAGTTATTCTATTAATTCAAAAGATTAAATTTCCCCATCATTTCTCAAAAACCTATTGGCCTCACTCTTACTAGATTTATTGGCCAATAGATGCATAGCTAGATACATAGAAAATTTCCAAAATGACAAAGATGTACATAGACTGACAGACAAAAAGTGCCAAAAAACCCATAAGACTAAGAGACAACAAACTATCATAAAAAATCTTCAGAAGTCACCATGGCAGGATGGTCTAGATCCGAATCAAGGGATGCCAGAGGATTAAATCCATAGTGAACATGCCCCTCAATGTGAGCCAATTTGGTTTTTGTATGGTCTGGCTTCTCCTAGATGTGTCACTGCCCTCTCCAAACACTGGTCAATCTATCATTCATCTCCCACAAATTTCTTATATGTGATTCATGAAATCTATGATGTCATTGTGATCTCCTTGTTGGGCTCGATTAAGTTGGTCCAAGGAAACACTCAACTATCGAAAGGTACTAGTTCTATCCTCCGATGGGGAGGCATTCACCATCGTGGGAAAATATTGTGAGGGTGATGGGTCCACAGTTTCACCATGACCTTGATCATTTTGTTGTTTCCGCACTTGATGCCCCCTCACCTCCATTCCTCGTTGTGCCCACTCTCGATGATGAGGCATATTCAACACCCTCCTCTTAACTTCTTTCCCCAAAAAGGAAACATCTTCTTTGCACCAATGAGTCTGATTGAAAGGCTAGGGATGCCCCTTCTTCTCGCTTAGGGCCTCAGTCTTCCCCATCCCCAAGTGCAAACACCTCTCACCAAGGAGAGCTCCGCAAGCCATCATAGAAACCACAAAAACTTGAAATATAATAGCTGCTTTGCCACTACCTAGGTCGACCCCCATGAGAATTACAACCATCGACCTCCCAAAGAAGGTCGTAAGAACCTTGACTTGGCGTGCGCGGAATCCCAGAACTTCCAAGGCCAAACTAACAGCTAGCCAACTAGGTTTCACTCTCTCCCATAAACACCAAACCCATGCACAGTTGGGGTCCATATCACTTTCAACACTTAAGCGCCTATGGGTAGCTTTCACCGCCCACCAACAAACAACCAGACTTCCCACATCCCCTATTACAAATAGAAAAGGTAGGACAATATGCAGCTTGCCAAACAACCACTCCACCCAACCATACACAAAAAAACTAAATGCTATAAATACAAAATTAACCAACTCAAATTAAAAATCAGGCTTAAAGCTTTATACTTAGTGTGGATAATCCATAATAGATACGTTGTTAGATCCAGATATCCTGTATCAATAGTAGAGTCTGCCCACTCCTCGTAATGTCTCGCATCATGAAACACAATTCTGAATTTCAATTTCCCTCGCTCTGAATCTCCTACTCTCTATGGTGTTCAAGGTAGGTTCCTATGAGAATTCCCCCCACCTTCACTTTATTAGGACAAGGAGACTTCCTCTCATATTTCTCCTCATATCTCGGCACACAAGCACACAAGCATACAAACTACAATTCATCCTCCCCCCATTTTACACTAATACATATGTTGTCATCGAACATACCACCAACTGCACTAATATCACCAATGGTCGAAATGACTAGCATTAGCACACTTAATTTCCACCCTATAGTGGCTTGAGGCCTCACACGGGAGTGAATGTAGCCCAACTGCCACATCATAAATTAAGAGATATCATGATGATTCGTGGGGTGGAAAACCCTAGTCTCTATCCCCAAATTCCAATGTTCTAACACTCCCATTCGAGATTTTTTTTATAAATTTTAATAAAAATATAAAATATCATTAAAATTATAAAAGTACTTTGATAATATTTTATATATAGAGAAATTAATAATCAAATTTAAAAATGAAATTTTTTTTATTAAAAAAATAAATTAAAAAATCTATAGCTAAGAAGGTTGTCTTTATACTCATGTGACATGGAGTTGATTTTGACCTCTACCACTATAACCTGTAGGTGCCTACGTATGCCCCTTCCATAAACATGGGTAAGTCAGGTGGATTTGAACCTCAAATCTCTTGGTAAATAACAATTCATTTCAGTACAACACTTGCCAATTAAGCTACCCTTAGGGAATAAAAAGTTACAATTTTTTTTTGTGAATCAAAGTTATTTTGTTTAGTCAAAAGCTTACATTTCCCCATAACGTTTTTCAAAAACATATTGGCCTCACTCTTACTAGATTTATTGGACAATATATAAATAGCTAGATATATAACAAATTTAAAAAATGACAAAGATTTACATATAATCACAGGAAAAAGGTGCCAAAAATCCCATAAGACCAAGAGACAACCAACTATCGTCAGAAACATTTAGAATTCACCATGGTAGGATGACCTAGACCCGAACCAGGGGATGGTGGAGGATTGAATCCATAGTGAACATGCCCATCCATGTGAGCCAATCTAGTTTTCTTACACTCTAGCTTCTCTTGGATGCATCACTACCCTCTCCAAAGACTGGCCAATCTATCATGCACCTCCCACAGATTTCTTTGTATGCGAATCATGAAATCTATGATGTCATTGTAATCATCTTGTTAGGACCGATTAAGTTTGTCCAAGGAAACACTCAAATATCGAATGGTACTAGCGCTATACTCTGATGGGTAGGCATTCACCACCATGGGAAAAGACTGTGAGGGTGGTAGGTCCACAATTTCACTATGATCTTGATCATTTTGTTGTTGCCATGTTAGATTCGCCCTCACCTCATTTCTTGTCATGCCCAACATCGATGATGAGGCATATTCAACACACTCCTCTTAACTTCTTTCCCTAGAAAGGAAACATCTCCTTTGCACCAATGAGTCTGACTGAAAATTCAGGGATGCCCCTTATTCTTTCTTGGGGCCTTAGCCTTTCATATCCCTAAGTGAAAATGCCTCTCACCGAGGAGACTCCCACAAGCCACCACAAAAACCAAAAAAACTTGAAATATAACATTTTATTCACTGCTACCTAAGTTTAACCTCGTGAGAATTACACTCATTGACCTCCTAAAGAACATTGTAAGAACCTTGACTTGGTGTGCACAAAATCCTAAAACTTCCGTGGCCAAAGTAACAGTTGGCCAACCAATTTTTACTCTCTCCCATAAACACCAATTGTAGGTCTTAACCCTGTACAGAAATTACCTGCATACGAATTCTAAAATACAAAAAATAAACAATGCGAGAGCATAACACATAAGACACATATACACAGAGATTTTCCCCCAGATCCCAAAACTTGGACTACCAGCTTGATTTTTCATTATTTTCCTTTCAATGTTACAATACATATTTATACATACTGAAGCATCCAAAACCATGTACCGAAAACCATCGTGTCCAAAACCATGGACCGAAAAGCATCACGTCCAAAACCATGTGTGAAAAATCATGCACAAAATCATAGGTAGGTCCACCCAACCTAATATAGGGTCCAAAAACAAAATTTTCTGGGGCACTGCCTCGAACCCCATAGAGTGGGGTTACCTACACCCCTCAAACCCCCGGTGACTCCCCCACTATGCAATCGGCGCAACGAAGGGGGGCTCCACCCCCCTTCTAACCCCCCAGTTAACTACATGGGCTAGTCATGGAAAGAATATAACACAACCCAACATTCTCCCACTTGTTGTTTTCTTTCCACAGGGGGCCACAAGAGAGCTTAGTCATTTATCTAGCCCTGCAATGTCCATGTTTCTCTACACCAAGGGAACTTCTTAGAGCTCACAGATTTTTTCAATGCATCTGCAGTATTCTTCAAAGTGTCCACCTTTACCAGCAACACCTTTTTGTCTTCTACCATATCCCTCACAAGGTGATACTGAACATCAATGTGCTTTGTCTTTGAATGATATGCAGGGTTCTTTGCCAAGAAAATTTCTCTTTGGCTGTCATAGTGTATCGTTATAGCTCCCTGTACTAAACCCATACTTGAACACAATCTCTGCAACCAAACTACTTCCTTGCTTACATGAGTGGCTGCATGTATTCTACCTCTGTAGTTGATAGTGCCACTACAGATTGTTTCTTACTCATCCAACTAATTGCACCTCCAAATAGGTTAAACTCATACCCACTTGTAGATCTTCTTTGATCCAGATCTCCAGCCCAATCTGCATCAACAAAGCCACAAATTTCAAACACTCTATCCAATCTTGGTCTTCCTTGGTAGCACAAACCATAATCACTAGTGCCACGCAAATACCTGAAAACCCGCTTCACTACTGTCCAGTACTCCTTCCCTAGTTTTGACATAAACCTGCTCAATACTCCCACTGCATGTGCAATGTCTGGTCTAGTACATACCATTGCATACATCAGGCTACCTACTGCACTTGCATATGGAACACGGGACATGTCCTCTTCCTCTTCTTGTGTCTTGGGACACTGTTCAGTAGATAACTTCACACCTCCAGGAATAGGAACCTTCACTGGTTTACTATCCTGCTTATTAAACCTCTACAGTATTGTCTCGACATACTTCCTCTGGTTTAACCAGAGCTTCCTCTTTGCCCGATCTCTTTTAATTTCCATGCCCAAAATATAGTTTACAACACCAAGATCTTTCATGTCGAATTTGGAGGACAATTGGGTCTTCAAATCCTCGATAATTTCTTTGTCATTTCCAACCAACAACATATCATCCACATACAAGCCCAGATAAATAACACGGTCACCAATTAATTTAAAATACACACAGTGATCTGCTTTTCTTCTGGTGAAGCCAAGTCCCCCTATAAATGTATCAAATTTCTGATACCACATCCTTGGTGACTGTTTTAACCCATACAGAGACTTCTTTAACTTGCATACCAGTTCTTTCTTACCCTTCACCGCAAAGCCTTCAGGTTGCTTCATGTAGATTTCCTCTTCCAGATCCCTATGAAGAAATGTTGTCTTCACATCCATCTGTTCTATCTCAAAATCAAAAGCAGCAGCAACAGATAAAAGTAATCTAATAGAAGTTACCTTGGAAACAGGAGAAACAATATCACCAAAATCAATTCCCGGCACCTGGGAATAACCTTTTTCTACCAATTGAGCTTTGTATTTCTCCACCTTTCCTTCTGTATTTGTCTTCTTCTTGAACACCCATTTGCTGCTAATGGGTTTCCTTCCAGTTGGCAACTCCACCAGATCCCAAGCCTCATTTTTGTGCAAAGGTGCCATTTCATCAACCATGGCCTCTTTCCAAAGTTTGCCATCCTCTGAATCTACTGCTTCCTTCATAGTTCCGGGATCATCGTTAGTAATAGATAAAGAAAAAATTGAACAGAAAGCAGATGGGCTATACCTTTCTCGCTGCCTTCTTTCTTGAATTGATCTTCTCACACCCGGAGTTTGTGGCTCTTCACTTTTCGATTCCTCCTCTACTGTAGAGTCTGATTCTTCCTCCTTTAGCTCAAACTCTATCTTCTTAGGTTCCTTTGGTTGGACTTCATGTTTAATAACATCCTTCACCTCTCTAAACACCACAACTCGACTGTACACAACTTTCCTTGTTACTGGGTTCCAAAGCTTATAACCCTTTAAACCATCCTTATACCCAATAAAGATGCACTTTTAAGATTTATTGTCCAACTTGGTTCTTTTCTCCTTTGGAACATGTACATATGCATCACATCCAAATACCCTCAGATGTGAAAGAGAGGGTTTCTTACCATTCATACCTCTTGTGGAGTCTTATCCTCCAACGTTGATGAAGGTGATCTATTGACCAGGTAACATGCAGTCTCCACGCCTCTGCCCAGAATTCTTGTCCCAACCCAGCACCACTAAGCATGCTTCTTGCCCTTTCCATCAACGTCTTGTTCATTTTTTCGGCAACTCCATTTTGTTGAGGTGTATATGGAGTAGTCTTTTACCGTGCTATACCACACTTCTTACAAAATTCTTCAAATTCCTTACTTTAAAACTCTCCACCGTTATCTGTCCTCAACACATTTATCTTCTTCTCTGTCTGGTTTTCCACTAGAGCCTTAAATTCTTTAAACCTGTCAAAGACTTCGGATTTCTTCTTAAGGAAATATATCCATGTATTCCTTGAGAAGTCTATAAATGATACATAGTACACAGGCTTACCCAGTGATGGAACCTTCATAGGTCCAAACACATAACTGTGCATAAGCTCTAATATATGTTTCGCCCTCTTACCACCAGAAGGGAAACTCACTCGATTCTACTTCCCATATACACAATTTTCATAGAAATCAAAATCCAGAGAGCCATTACTCATACCTTTACCATGAAGTATTCGAAGGCCCTTCTCTCCAATATGTCCAAGCCTTTGATGTCACAACATGGTCTTCTCTCTAAAGACCACTAGATTTTCTGCTCCACTTTCAGGAACCACAGAACTGTTGCATCCATTAATAACAATGATACCTTGCAGCTTGTACAGAGTTCCAATCCGAAATCCCTGCATCAATACTAGTGCTCCCCGAACCATTTTGCAGGTATCCTTCTCGAACATTGTTTTTACACCTGCATCATCCAGCTTGCTAATGGAAATTAGATTTCTGGCCAATGCAGAAATATGCAAAACACCCGGAAGTGTTCTAACCCTTCCACCTTGCAACTTCAACTTTACTTTTCCGCGACCAACGATTCTAGCCTTCCTATCATCCCCTAAGAAGACATCACCACCATTGTATTTCTCATACTTGCAGAACCACTCTCTATGGGGAGTGAAGTGAAAGGATGCACCTGAGTTAATCAACCATGCCTCATGATCTACATGTGTAGTTGAAGAAGCCAACTACACATCCCCACCTTCATCTGAGGTGGTTTTCACCTCTACAGAAGGAGCATCATCAGATCCCTTTCCTATATCAGGAGCTTTAGATTTACAGTCTCTTTTGTAGTGCCCTTCCTTTCCGCATTTCCAGCACACCACCTTTACAGGTTTTCCTGGAGATTGAGATCTCCCTCTAGATTTAGATCTCCCATTTGATGACTTATTTTTGTTTCTGTTCTAGGACCGTCCTCATACAGACAAGGCATCACCATTCTGGATCTACAAATTTTTTCGTCTCATCTCCTCCGTCAGCAAGGATGAGACTATTTCATCAAACTGCAAGGCAGTTGTATTGCTACCTATTGCAATAACCAGACTATCCCATGAATCTGGTAGAGAACACAACAAACTGATGCACTTATCTTCATCTGAAATTTTAATATCAAGAGATAATAACTGACTTTACCACAATATTAAATGCATTCAGATGCTCTGTCACCGAGTCTCCATCTTTCATCCTCAGTTTATACAACAATTTCTGCTGGAACAATTTATTCACCAGAGAATTATATTGGTACAAAGTCCCTAACTTGTCCCATAAATCCTTCACTGTAGCTTCCCTTGATACATTCAGCAATACTGAATCTGAGACACATAATCATATTGTGCTCTTTGCCTTCCGATCCAACTTCTTCCATTCTTCATCAGACACTCCTGTTGGCTTAGTACCTGTATCTACTGCGATCCACTGATCTTTATCCACCAACAAATCCTCCATCTTAAGTTTCCACAACTCAAAACTCTGACCATTAAATTTCTCGATCTCTATCTTTCCACTGCTTGCCATCTTTTTTCACCACAAGAATCAATGTCGTTGATCTCCCACTGAACAGGGTCTACCATAGGCCCGAGCGAAACCCCTCAGCAACAAAGGCGTCCCCTTGAAGCCAAAAACAACTTCGATACCAAATGTAGGTTTTAACCCTGTACTAAAATTACCTGCATACGAATTCTAAAACACAGAAAATAAACAATGCAAGAGCATAACGCATAAAACACATAAACACATAGATTTTCCCCTGGATCCCAAAACCAGGACTACCAGCTTGATTTTTCATTATTTTCCTTTCAATGTTACAATACATATTTATACACCCAACATCCAAAACCATGGACCGAAAACCATTGCGTCCAAAACCATGGAATGAAAACCATTGCATTCAAAACCATGTGCAAAAAATCATGCACAAAACCATAAGTAGGTCCGCCCAACCTAATATAGGGTCCAAACACAAAATTTTCCGGGGTGCTGCCTCGGACCCCATAGAGTGGGGTTACCTGCACCCCTCAAACCCCCTGTGACCCCCCCGCTATGCAATCGATGCAATGTAGGGGGGGCTCCACCCCCCTTCTAACCCCCCAGTTAACTACGTGGGCTAGTCATGGAAAGAATATAACACAACCCAACACCAATCCCATGCACAATCGGGGTCTGGATCACTTTCAACACTCAAGAACCCATGGGTAGGTTTTACCACCCACAACCAAACAACTAGACTTCCCACCTCCCCTATTACAAATAGAAAAGGCAAGCAATATGCACATTACCATAAAACCACTCCACCCAACCATACACAACAAAATTAAATGTTATAAACATGAAATTAACCAGCTCAAATTGAAAATCCAAGCTGAAAGCTTTATACCTAGTGTGGATAACCTATAATAGCTTTGTTGTTAGATCCATAGAGTATGTATCAATATTAGAGTATGACCGCTCCTCGTAATGTCTCATGCTACACAACACAATTCCAAGTTTCTCATTTTCCTCGCTCTGAAACCTCTGCTTTCTATGTTGTTCAGGGTAGGTTGCTATGAGAATTCCCCCTACCTTCACTAGACTGGGACAAGGAGAATTCCTCTCATATTTCTCCACACATATCAACACATATGCATACAAACTACAATTCACCCTCCCTCCCATTTTTCACTGATACATCTTTCATCATCAAGTATACCACCAGTTGCACCTCTGGTATGTATCACCAATGGTTGAAATAACTAGCATCAACATACTTAATTTCCACCCTACAGTGGCTTGAGGCCTCACACAGGAGTGCATGTAGCCCAATTACCATGACATAAATTAAGAGATATCAAGATGATTCGTGGGGTGGCGAACCCTAGCCTTTATCCCTAAATTCCAATGTTTTGACACCCCCATCGAGGAAAAAGTTATAAATTTTAACAATTGTAAAAATAATTTGATAATATTTTATATATAGAGAAATTAATAATCAAATTTAAAAATGGTAAAAAAGTTATTAAAAAAAATTAAAAATATAATAGCTAAGAATGCCATTTTTTGCTTTTATTTTCTTGTTCTTAAATTGTATATAGGATTATATATGTTCTAATGTATCCTCCACAAGGGGTTCCCATTCGCCACACCTCGCAATGCAAGAGATGATAGTACCACCAAATGAAGATGATTATGGCCACCCAACCACCACACGGGATGAAACAAACATGCCAACTTTCGTTTTGCAACTCCATCCCACAAAGAAAGCACGTGAAGAATTTGAAAGGTACACCAAAGCTATGGTTTGAAAATTTGAGAACAAATGGATTCAATTATGGAGGAATATAAATTGGGGAAGCCCATCATGCAGAGGAATGGAGAGAAAGTAAAAGCTCACCGAGAAGACATTGTTTTGATCCATTTAGAGTGAAATAACCATGGAAGGAAGCACTTGAGCTTCACGACTATAGTCTACCAATGCCAATTCGTGAAGCATCCAAGGAAAGAGGCCTTTATTATTGCCATCCATCTAGATTTCTCCAAATTTCTCAAGTTATTGCACGTCACTCTGCTTTGTGAGGGTTCAACCTCCTTGTGTTTCCACCCTACTGATGAGCACCAGTATTGCAGCAAGAATGATGCAACTCCTGGGGCTACCAACTTTACTTCATCAACCCACGGTTCGTACAAACTTGGAGGTGACAATGCTGTATACACAAGTAGATGCAATGGGTCCACTCTTTTTTCACTACCGAGCTGGGCGATAGACCACTAGGATTTCTCAAACCAGCCTTCTATTGATTTAGATGAAGATTGATTACCAATTGAGAAAGGATAATTTTACCCTAATTGAGAGAATTGAAAAGCTACCTACTACAATAAAGAAAGACTGAAATAGATGCTTAAAACACACAACTCATATAACTATTTGTCAAGATACCTTGCTTTAGAAGAATTCTAAGCTAACACATGTGAAATCCTACTAACCTAAGCATGCAATCTATTCTAATCAAACACTTAACTGTTGTGCACATGAATAAGCATAACAACCTTTTTCTTTTTGTATTTTTTGTGAAAAATGAATGCTAATTCTTCTTGATTGTATGGCAGGTGGGTTAGGTGCGGAGAGAGATGGTTGTGATGGGTTAGATGGCTTGGGAGGCAAGCAGGGGCCTTCTCCTATCTTTTGTGATGCATTTCTCACAAATCGGGCTCAAAACAGGCCACTACAGGTCGTCCTAATTCGCCTATAGGATCCCCTGTTTTCCTACAGGAACAGGCTGAAAGCATAAGGAGTGATTTGGACAGAGGTATGGGGCTTAAGGAAGGTGAGTGAGGGAAGGAATAAGTCAAGGAACTAGTTAGGACTCCCTCAGAACTCAAACCAAAGTTGTATGATGGTTGGATTTGCTCAACAAGCATGGCAAGTTGTCCTTGTGAAATGATAACTCGGATTATGGACTTAGTGTCTTTTGATGATCATGGATGGGTAAGGTTAGGCTGAGGCTGCTGATATGAGGTCTTCCTGCACTATTGAAACTCCTGCAATATACACATCATTGTTGGCATTTACCCATAAATCATGTTAAAACAAGAGAGGTTTCCATCAACATAGGAAAGCATAATTTTATCATTTATTTGCCTAGTTCATGCATGGAAATGCTTGCAACCTATTGCGAAAACACCATGAAATCTAAGACAAAGATGAAGATATCATAAATGACAACTGCAGCCTATCTTTGAAAACTGAAAGATGCTGACCTAGTTAGCAAAAAACCCTAAATTTCATACGAAACCAGAATTTTGTCTTTTTGGGTTGAATGAGGGTTTCTCCTCAAGGAATGAGGCAAGATCCACCTATTATCATCCTTTTTGGCATTTCTTTATCTCTCTAAATTTATTGTTAAATTTATGCACAAATGGAAGCAAACTAATCAAATTCACCAATACTTGTAATGTAACAATGGCAAAATCAATTCAACAAGTAATCTATGAAATAACCTAAGCATACAAGTACAGTAAGAGGAACCTCTACTGCTAGGGTTGGGCCCTAACCCAAGAGCTTCATCCCTCTGAGTCAACTCAGTGTTGGATCATGAGAATGCTCATTTTAATTAACATATCAAAAAAAATACATGACAATGTTTTGTCACAATCCTTCAACTCAAAAATACTTAGTTATCTTGCATAAAAAATCCCAATCCTAATGAGGCTCTAGGCCTCCTTATTTATACAACTAAAGTTGCCAACAACTTCCTTAAATCTAGGGAGGCTTGGCTCCTAATCTCAAGATAAACGGGTTCTTAATTATCACTGGCTCGGCTGCCAATGATCCTCATGACTCGGCTACTTGCATCTCCGAGTTGGTGTGATTTGATTGAGGGATCTTCGAATGAGTGAGGATTTAATGAGGAAGATCCATCTCCTATAATCTCTCCTGCTTGTCTCATTCGAGTTCATGCACGTTAATTAGCCATAATTTGCCATAATTTTCTCCCAAAAACCTATAATCAACGCACATTAGACCACTAGACATAACATCTTACTTTTACTCATCTCATTAAGCAAAATATAATTAAAACATGTAAGGAATTATGAGAGAAGTTCATTTTAGTAAGCTTGGAGGTGTATTAAGGTCCATATATTGCACCCATTGATGAGCCTCATCATCATCCCCTACTAAAAGTGTTGCTTATCCTCTAAGCAACTGAATCTATGTCCATTTCCTTCATTGCTCTGGTGGCTTTCCTGACATCCCATGCTTATGCTGTAATCTCTTCCTCCTTTGAATAAAATCTTTCCTTCTTCTCTATCTCTTCCCACTTCTTTCTTTCTTATTCTTCGTTTCTTCCTTCCAACATTCCCAAAAGAAATTGTGGACTGAGACTCAAGCCAATCCAATTGACTTTGAGTCTTTGTAGTGTCTGCTTATACATTGGGGTTCTATTTAGTGCCTCTCTCATTCTGGCAGGAGAATGGTATTCTCTGATTTTTAGGTTGTAAGGCAAGGTGTTCCATCTCCTTTGGCAAGCTTGATGGCTATCATCTCCTAGTAACCTGAACATGTCTTCAAAGTGTATGATTACTTGTTCTTCTACAACAAGGTACCTTGGTGCAAGCTTGGGGTCATTTGCAATGAGGTTGTGGGTGTTGATGACAACCATTGGGTTAGATTTCTCTGCTCTGATCATAAGGGGTTCTGTCTCTTCTTTTGCCATTACCTTTTTCATCTCTATAGATCTTGCCTCCTCATGATTAATCCATGATGCTAATGCCATCAATTGCAAGTCCGATAGCTTGGGATTTGGTTCCCACACATTTAAATATGTCAAGGCCAAATTGTGTAGGTAAAACTCAGATATTTTTGCTCTATCTTCCAAGGTGCTTTGATCTCAGAGATCAATGAATTGTCTATAGTCTTGGAAGGGCATAGTTCCTCTTTGTTCTATGGTCATTATTTGGAATTGTAGCCATTGTTCCTTGAGGTACAAGGTGTTGTAGTGTTTTCTTCTCAATGATGTACGAAAATAACCCACTTAAGATCGTGGATGACAAATGATCTCAACAATAGCAATGACTGCTAAACATTGTAGATATGCAATTATTGATATAAACAGAACCTGCCAAAATTCTGATCGATGTTGCAATCATAGTTAAACAGTCAAATAAAGAGTAATAACCACAAAACATCCAATGGAAACTAGATATGTAAAGAATAATTTTATTATAATACCTATGAAGGGAAAAAATATATGTTACCAATCCCCCTCTATGGGATGGGTTCTTCGCAATCCTCAAACGCTTTAAGCTTTTCTAGAGTCTCTCTCCTCTATAATGCATAAACCCAACAAAAATATGATGTGCAAAAATGAAAATAATCAGAGTTACAATAGTGAGTGCAACAGTGAAAATAATCAAAAGTGAATAATGAATGGAAAACCCCCCTATTTATAACAAAATATTGAGTTATCCTCTAATAATGAGCAATAATAAAATATTATTGATCCCATACTTGGAATTACCACTTGGAATATTTTATTATATTTGTTTAGGAGGGAAAAGATATTTAAACTTTTATTTAGAAATAATAAATAAATAATTGATTTATTTATTATCTCAATGAATTAGTTAAGGAATAATAAACAAATAAGGATTTATTTAATTATTCCTAAGGGATTTAGTCAAATTTAACAAAGAATAATAATTGATAAGTGATTAATTAATTATTCTTAGAGAAAAATAAGAAAAATAATGATTTATATGTTTATTTTTCATGATTGGGTCAAATTTGACAAGGAATAATAATAAAAAAATGGTTAAATTAATTATTCCTAGAAGAAAATCAAATAAAGAGTGATTTATTTAATTATTCTTCATGGATCTATAAATTACTTAATAAAGGTGGTTTATTAGGTAATTTCTCACAGTGAAAGCAATTTTACTATGGTAAAATTGGCTTTTACATGGTGTACTTTGATCCATTTAGTAAATTAGGCTAGATGATCGATTTTTTGGTAATAATAGATTGGCCCCCAACATACGAGTGTTAGGAGAAAACGTATGACCGAAGTACATTGTAAAGAAACAATCACTTAGACAACACAAGGGAGTCAAGGAGAGAGAGAGAGAGAGACCAATGAAGCTGAAGCTGAGAGAAGATAATGATAGAAGGGGCGAGACTAATGTAAGTCTCCTTTTTTGTTGTGGTACTGGACCTCAATGAGGCAAGGGAGGTATACCCATACCTGCCGAGATAACTTAGTACAAAAATAATGGTTCGCCCAAAAATATGAAACTGAGCAATAAAGTACATGCTGAATGGTACATGACATGCTGGCATAACAGAGCCAGAAAATAATACAATGTGTCCCATATACATAATGCACCTGGTAAAAACATGAGCCAAGATTGAATACAATAATATCTAAGTACATGAGATACAAAGTCCCTTCCCTTAAAAAATGGGTGGGAGGGAGGGTAGAACAACCAAAGAAGCCCTGCTAAACAAGGAAGGGCTCTGGAAAACTGAATGGGTCATCTGGAGGAGATGTGCATGCTATGAACAATGCGATTGGTAGGAACTGAACCCATCAACTCTATGGAACTGCATTAGAGGCCGTAGCATAGTAGGTATGCATCCAGGCATGTGGGGGGCTACCTAAAGGACCACCCCCTCATGAGGTCTGAAACATCTCACACACACCTGGGAATCACCAGTACAATCTGCTGCATCACTAGACCATCAAGTGTATGGATCATGTGTTAGAAATAATACTGAGAGGGGGGGTGAATCAGTATTATCAAGTTCTTTTAATAAATCTTCCTTAGTTATACTTTGAATTATTTTTGCATGTCAGTACCATAAAATAATGAGCATGAACAAGAAAAATAGATAGTCACACCAAAGAACACCAGATATAAGGTGGAAACCCAATGTGGGTGAAAACCACCTGCTGCAATATGTCTCTATCTTCTTTCAAATTAGAAACTCCTTTTACAATGGTTTTGTACTGGTGCTGTCCTTTACCAGTACGCAGGCTGCAACCTGCAGAGAGCTTACAACTCTCTCTCATTTTCCAGTCTCTCCTGGAAGGGAGCTACAACCCCCTACTTCTTTTCTTTCAAGGACCACTTTTCATAAATTTTCAAACTGGATCCATAAACATCAAGAGATCATCAAGTACAAGTAAATCACCCAGTCAACTGCAGTAACCAGATCAATAGTAACAGTAAACTAAACCCAGAACACCTTATCAACAGAGAAAAGTCAGTCAAATAGATGCCTTAATACAAGTCCGCAGTTTTCCTTTATCTGGCATGCGTTGCTACGCACTTCACCTTCTGCACCTCTGCGTATCCCCGCAGAGAGCCTCGAACTGCACTGCGTATCCACGTACTGTTCCTTTAAATGCGCCGTGTACCTCCACTGTGCCCACACACCCACTGCTTCTATCGCGCCGCGTACTACTACTGTGGCCACGCACTCTCAAATGCTATCACGCCACGTATCTACGCACCTGCGGCTTCTGTAGCGCCGCGTACTTTCACTGTGCTTCCGCACCTGAACCTCTGTCGCGCTGCGTACCCACGCACTGCATCTTCTTCTGCTGTGCGTACCCACGCACTGCGCCTTCTTCTGCTCTGCGTACCCACACACTTGCTCTGTTAATCACCTGCGTACCTCTGATTAGGGCCAAATTGGCAGTCCACCAGTGTGCCACAGATAGTCAGATGCCAAGATCTGATCATGCGCCCGAGAGATCACACTTCATAGATTCACTTTCAACTTCACTTTTATATAGATCAAGCTTTTAAACCGATAACCCAATATTTCAGATCTTAAGATATTCCATTTGCAAAAGATACATTAGCCAAGTGATCTCCTTCCCTATTTATAGTCAAGCCCTTATTCACACCATGGGACAAAACCATCAATAATCAATACAAGGGATCCAAACTGGGGCTAAATTAGATCCTATACCACGGGCCAAAACCATAGAATCAAGAACGGCGGGCTAAATACCACGAGCCAAACATAAGAAACTCCACGTGAGCGCGCTTCTCTGCCTTGAAGTGAGTGAACTGGGGGTCCGCACCTCATGAACGGGTAACCTACGGGTATGTACGCACTTTATCTATGATATTCTTGCGGGTCCGCAGCTTTTGTACGGTGTACCTGCGTACCTCTTATTTTCCAACATATTTTGAGAGCCTGAACAGATCATTGCCACTTAAGAGAGTTGCCATCAAGTACAACACCTGTAAGATAGAGCCATACCAGAATCATAATGCCAACAATCTCCCCCTTTGGACTTGATGGCAACTTCAAGATCTTCAACGTCATTCTCCCCCTTTGACATCAAGGGCAAAGGGTTATGCTCCCCCTAAGAACATGCTCCCCTTGACTATAAACCAGATCTGCAAAGAAGAACCATAATCCACCAAACACCATAAATGACCATGAAATAGATAGAGACATATTACAACAATATTCAGACCAGCATCCATGATCTCCTTCTGTACTTCCTCCATAATGCCAACAATGCATTATATGCTCCCCCTGGACCTGTGCCCTTCGATCTTTGAGCAATCCGTAACCCAGCACATGTACGCATATACCCCAGATGAGCCTTGCGTACAACTAACCATCAGAAGATATTCAACAACAAGATGATGCATCAACAACCCCCAGCTTTTACCTGAGGTATTCAAAGGTCTCCCTGGGCAATGGTTTGGTGAGTATATCAGCAACTTGTTCCTTAGAAGGAACATACTCCAACTTGACCTTTTGTTCAAGTACTTGTTCCCGGAGAAAATGATACTTGATCGGTATGTGCTTGGTCTTTGAATGCATGACTGGTTCTTTGAAATGCTGATTGCACTTGTGTTATCACATAAGATGGAGATAGGTGGTGTACAAGTGATTTGAAAATCCTGCAAGGTCTGCATCATCCAAAGGAGTTGAGTGCAGCAAGATGCAGCAACAACATATTCTGCTTCAGTTGTAGACAAGGCAATCGAACTCTGTTTCTTGCTGAACTAAGATACTAATCTGGAACCCATAAAGAACGCACCACCACTTGTGCTCTTCTTGTCATCCACGCTTCCTGCCCAATCTGCATCTGTATAAGCATGAAGTGTGAGATCTGTATCTCTAGGATACCATAAGCCATAATATTGAGTCCCTTGAAGATATTTAAAGATTCTCTTCATTGCCTGAAGATGAGTTTCCTTTGGATTTGCTTGAAATCTTCCAACTATTCCCACTGCATGCATGATGTCTGGTCGGGTACCTATCAAATAAAGTAGACTTCCAATCATAGATCTGTAGGTTGGTTGATGCACTGCTGCTGATTCATCATTTGCACTGAGGCTACATCCTGTGACCATGGGTGTACATACTGGTTTTGCATCTTCCATGCCATATTTCTTCAAAATCTGCTTGAGATACTTGGTTTGAGACAAAAATATCCCTCCTTCTTTTTGTTGGATTTGCAAACCAAGAAAATATGTCAGTTCTCCCAGCAAGGACATTTCGAATTCTTTCTGCATAACCAAGGCAAAGCTTTGACTCATAGCTTCTTCATTGCTGCCAAAAATAATGTCATCTACATACACAACAAGTATTAGCAATTTGTCGTTTTCAACTTTTATATAAAGATTTCTATCTGCTGATCCTTTTGAAAAACCTTGTTGATGAAGATATTTGTCCAAACGATAGTACCAAGCCCTTGGAGCTTGTTTGAGACCATAGAGAGCCTTTTTCAATCTGCATACAAGATTTGGATCATTTCCAAGAATGAAACCATCTGGCTGCTCAATGTATACTTCTTCTTCCAAGTCTCCACTCAGAAACGCTGATTTCACGTCCATTTGAAATACTTTGAAGTTTTGAAAGCTTGAGAGAGCAAGAAACATTCAGATGGCCTCAAGTCTTGCAACAGGAGCAAAATTTTCTTCAAAATCTATTCCTTCTTGCTGCGCATACCCTTTACAAACAAGTCTGGCCTTGTTTCTAATTACTTCTCCATTTTCATTCAATTTATTTTTGAAGACCCATTTTGTCCCTATAACATTCTTATCCTTTGGTCTAGGAACTAACTCCCAAGTGTTGTTCTTTTCGATCTGCTCAAGTTCTTCATCCATTGCTTTGACCCAACATTCATCTTTGCATGCCTCTTTCACATTTCGTGGTTCAGTGGAAGAGAGTAATGCCAAATAGCTTGAAGCTTCTTCAATTGTTCTTCTTGTTTGTACACCTGCTTCTTTCTGCCCCAAAATCTGAGATTCTGGATGATTCTTCTGAACATATCTGGATGGAGTCTTCTCTTCTATCCTTATCTGCTCCTCTGGTTCCTCTTGAGGTTCTTCTTCTTCATCATTCTGTCTTTGAGGGTAGTCTTCATCTTCTTCGATATCTTCATGATTTACTTGCCTAGGAATGTATCCCTTCTCATCAACCACTACATCAATGCTGTCAACAATTCTTCCAAGTCTTTTATTGTAGCACTTGTATGCTTTGCTGTGTGGAGAATAACCAAGAAGAATGCCTTCATCTACTCTAGGTTCAAGTTTGCCAAGTTGCTCATCAGTATTCTAATATAGCATTTGCTCCCAAAGATTTTGAAGTGCTTTACCGAAGGAGTCTCACCATACCAGAGCTCATGAGGGGTCTGAGTGCTGTTCACCCGGACATTTGTTTTGTTGAGAATAACAACCGCAACATATGCATCTTCACCCCAGAAGGTTTCGGGAGTTCCAGACTCATCAAGCATAGCACGAGCCATTTGTTGGACTGTTCTGTTCATTCTTTCCACCACTCCATTTTGCTGAGGAGTTCTTGCTGTAGAGAATTCTCTTCTTATCCCATGTTCTTCACAGAAATCGAAAAATTCATTTGAGGTAAACTCCCCACCTCTGTCGGATCTGAGGCACTTCATTTTGTATCCTGACTCATTTTCAACCAAGGCTTTAAAGGATTTGAATTTTTCGAATGCTTCATCCTTGTGCTTCATAAGTCCTAACCAGACAAACCTGGAGAAATCGTCAATGAATAATATCAAGTATTCTTCTCCTCGAGGTGTCCTTTTCCTGAATGGACCACATACATCTGTATGTACTAGCTCAAGAGGCATGCTAGCTGATCCTTCCTTCTCCGGAAAGTTAGTTCTGGTTTGTTTTCCAAACTGACATGATTTGCATATGGTGTTGTCTGGAATTTTGATATCTGGAAGACCGCGAACTGCCTGATATTTGCATGCTTTCCTTATTTGTGAAAATCTTAGATGCCCCAACCTCCGGTGCCATAACCAGTGTTCATCATCCTTGCTTAGATAGCATTGTTGTTGTCCTTCTTCAAATATGTATAGAATATTTGGAGTTCTTTCACCTTTGATCACTGTTTTACCTGTATCAAGATCACGAACAAGACATCCATTTGATCTAAATATCACCTCGGTTCCTTGATCACACATCTGGCTGACACTCAAAAGATTATGCTTCAATCCATCAACATATAAAACATTTCTGGCTTTGACCTTTTCTTTTAACTGAGCAGTGCCTTTTCCTTTTATAGCTGCAGGAGTATCATTTCCAAAAGAAAATTTCTTTCCCTTTTCTAAAGCAGAATATGATTCAAGTTTTTCTTTATCACCTATCATATGCTTCGAACATCCACTGTCAATGTACCATAGATTTTCCTATCCCTCTGCATAAAATGCTATCCCACATCTTTCTGTTTGTGGTTCCTTTATTATCCATGTTTTGGTGCTTGAGGCTTGTTCCTTTGTCTGTTGAAACCTGCTCCTACATTCAGAATCTTCATGACCAAAGTTATTGCAAATAGAACATTCAACTTCATTTTCAAGAGCCGAAAAGTTGTTATAGGTCCTTGTTGTAATCCCAATCATACTTCTTTGTTTTTGAGCTTCTCTAGTCATGATTGTTTTATATGCAACACATTGAGCTGCTTTATGACCAAAGTTATGGCAAGAGAAACATTGTCCATTGAAGAAACTTCTGCGGTTATCAAATCTACCGGCCAAATGATTGTAATTTCTATTGTCATCCATTCTTGAACCAAATCGAGAAGATTTTACCTGTGGCTGGTTGTAGCTTTTGTTTACCCTTAAGACGGATTTCCCCTGATAGTCTTTGTCTGCAATTCGTCCCTGTTTTACCTGGTGATCTCCATTGTGCTTTTTCTCATTCCTTCTTGCTGCATCAAGATAACTTCTTGAGGTGGATGCTTGAGAAGTTTCTCCATTATAGCCTAGACCTGTCTTGTTTAGAGGAGAACGCTGTACATTGATGATCCCATCCAGAGTTTCAGATACTTTGACAAACTTAAGATTAATATCCTTTGTTTTCTCAATTTCTTTTCTAAGACCAACAATTTCACCTTCTAACTTTTCAAGATATTTTTCTTTTTCATCAATTTGAAGTTGTAGGGTATCAATGATCCTATTCTTTTCTTCTATACATGTCTTGAGTCTAGAAATTTCTTCATAAAAGCTATCCACATCTATAGCATCCATGTAATCATCATCTTCAAATGCCATTAAAAGTTTATAGTCATTACCTCGTTCTTCTTCATCACTATTTGATAGACCATCACTATCTTCATGAGTGTAGTAGCTTTTCTTATTTGCATTCTGTTTCTTGTTCCATCTAGCAGGATCCTTTCCTTTGTCAATCTTATCCTTATGAGGACATTTCGCAGCATAATGACCTACTCTTCGACAAGCAAAACATTTGAAAGGTAACTTACCTCTGAACCTTCCAGTACCCCGTTGAAGATTTCTGACAAAATTTGATTCTTCTTCTTCTTCTGGCACGTGACTTGCTTCATAGTAGTCTCCTTTGCCTGAAGCCTTGAAAGCAACTTCTCTTCTGTCTGATGGACCTCCCTTTCTCATTTCATAAGAAGTTAGAATTCCGTGTAGCTGAGACATAGTAAGAGTTCGTAGATTTTCCTTTTCTTCTATTGCAGACACTTTAGATTCAAACTTGGGGGACAATGATCTTAGAACTTTTTCAACCACAATAGCTTCTTTTATTTCTTCACCTAAGTTTTTCATGCAATTAACAATCTCGTCTACCTGAAGGAAATCGTTAGCCACACTTTCATCATTATACATTTTGAGATTCTCATACTGAATCCTGAGGGTTTGAAGTTTAGCACACTTTACCTGTTGATCTCCTTCGTAGCTCAAGACAATCTTGTCCCATATTTCTTTTGCGGATTTATATTACATAACCTTCACGAATTCTGTTTGAGATAAGCATCCCAGCAGAGTATTGACTGCTTTAGCATTTGTTTCATATTTCTTCTTTTTTGCCGTATCTGTAGGAGTAGCTGAAGGAAAAGTGTAGCCTGTATCTATGATATCCCAAACTTCTGTACCAAGAGATTGAAGATAGGCAGTAACTCTTACCTTCCAATAATTGAAGTTTGTCCCATCAAAAATTGGTGGCCTGATTGATGCTTCCCTCTCGTAGTTGTTCATGATGAATGATCTTCCTTCAAGCGATCAAGCTTCTCTGAAGGACCTGCTCTGATACCAATTGTTGGAAATAATACTGAGAGGGGGGGTGAATCAGTATTATCAAGTTCTTTTAATAAATCTTCCTTAGTTATACTTTGAATTATTTTTGCATGTCAGTACCATAAAATAATGAGCATGAACAAGAAAAACAGATAGTCACACCAAAGAACACCAGATATAAGGTGGAAACCCAATGTGGGTGAAAACCACCTGCTGTAATATGTCTCTATCTTCTTTCAAATTAGAAACTCCTTTTACAATGGTTTTGTACTGGTGCAGTCCTTTACCAGTACGCAGGCTGCAACCTGCAGAGAGCTTACAACTCTCTCTCGTTTTCCAGTCTCTCCTGGAAGGGAGCTACAACCCCCTACTTCTTTTCTTTCAAGGACCACTTTTCATAAATTTTCAAACTGGATCCATAAACATCAAGAGATCATCAAGTACAAGTAAATCACCCAGTCAACTGCAGTAACCAGATCAATAGTAACAGTAAACTAAACCCAGAACACCTTATCAATAGAGAAAAGTCAGTCAAATAGATGCCTTAATACAAGTCCACAGTTTTCATTTATCTGGCATGCGTTGCTATGCACTTCACCTTCTGCACCTCTACGTATCCCCGCAGAGAGCCTCGAAATGCACTACGTATCCACGCACTGTTCCTTTAAATGTGCCGCGTACCTCCACTGTGCCCACGCACCCACTACTTCTATTGCGCCGCGTACTACTACTGTGGCCACGCACTCTCAGATGCTATCGCGCCGCGTATCTACGCACCTGCGGCTTCTGTAGCGCCGTGTACTTTCACTGTGCCTCTGCACCTGAACCTCTGTCGCGCTGCGTACCCACGCACTGCGTCTTCTTCTGCTGTGCGTACCCACGCACTGTGCCTTCTTCTGCTCTGCGTACCCACGCACTTGCTCTGTTAATCACCTGCGTACCTCTGATTATGGCCGAATTGGCAGTCCACTAGTGTGCCACAGATAGTCAGATGCCCAGATCTGATCATGCGCCCGAGAGATCACACTTCATAGATTCACTTTCAACTTCACTTTTATATAGATCAAGCTTTTAAACTGATAACCCAATATTTCAGATCTTAAGATATTCCATTTGCAAAAGATACATTAGCCAAGTGATCTCCTTCCCTATTTATAGTCAAGCCCTTATTCACACCATGGGACAAAACCATCAATAATCAATACAAGGGATCCAAACTGGGGCTAAATTAGATCCTATACCACGGGCCAAAACCATAGAATCAAGAACGACGGGCTAAATACCACGAGCCAAACATAAGAAACCCCACGTGAGAGCGCTTCTCTGCCTTGAAGTGAGTGAACTGGGGGTCCGCACCTCATGAACGGGTAACCTGCGGGTATGTACGTACTTTATCTATGATATTCCTGCGGGTCCGCAGCTTTTGTACGGTGTACCTGCGTACCTCTTATTTTCCAACATATTTTGAGAGCCTAAACAGATCATTGCCACTTAAGAGAGTTTCCATCAAGTACAACACCTGTAACATAGAGCCATACCAGAATCATAATGCCAACATCATGAACATGAAACAACCAAGTAAAAGGTCAATAATGGGACCCTCTACTCAATCCAAGGCACTGAACAAGAATGGAAGCTGGAACTGAGATACATTTCCCTTTAGGTCGTTATTCTGGAATAAATGAGCTGATGTCAATATAATAGGGCCCGCGATAGATGAGGTAATGAGGATCCTCAACTAAAGCACGCAGGAAAATAGTAATGTGAATGATAGAATGACACTAGGGATAGTGGGGAAAAATGGGACTGAGGGACAAATAGATGACTATCCTTGTTAGAGTATAGAGTGCATGGTTGACCTGGCAGTGACTGACTCAACTCTGGAGGGGATGGGGACAGTATGACTAGAGGCAAAAAATGGGCAACACAGGATGAACGATATGAAAATATGGATGGAATACTGTGACATGAGATGATGGGACATGAAATAGACTCCAAGGATGCAAGGGTGACTCATCGCAGATGCTATGAACAAGGGTGACTCGATGACGCTGCCACATAGACAAGGTCTAGTGGGGACCATGAAAACATGAGTAAATGATAGTTACTCATGACGAAAATCGACATGTGGTACGAAAAGTAGTAAGAGGAGGTGTATATCAAAGTACAAGTGTCTCTTAATGATGAAATTTGATTTTGAGAGACGAAGAAGCGACCTTCTTGGAAAAATGGTTTTTGGGTGAAGCGTTGAATCATCAAAAACTGAGGAAGACCCATTTTAGAGCTCGGTGAGAGCTTTCCAATGGTGATCATGGTTTGTCAAATTGAGCTATGGTTTGGTCGCAACGGACAAACCGACCATTGGAATCGAGATCTACAGCTTTCAGGCAAATGGCCTTACTTGTCTAAAGATGACCTTAATGCTTCTTGGAATGATGGTTCCTGATGAAGAATTAAGGGAAGAGGAAAACAAGAATGAACTACTAGAGGAGATCTAGAATTATCCTCATCCACTAAGTCAAACATGGGGACTATGTGGACATAAAGTAGAATATTTGAAGATATGGTATCAAACATCTATGATATGCTATGTGCATATGGCTCGCCAGAGAGGCCGGTAGGACAAACTATCCAAGGAATGGGAGGATAATAGACCATACCTTGATCCAGTGGGATCTGGGCCGAGACTTAATTGAAAAGATGGCCAGGGGAAGATCATCATGCCCCCAAGCATGGGATGCTGATCTTGTATGCAAAGGTGGGAATGATGCCCCTAGTAGGAGTTTGTGGAGCACCATTGCGTTCTGAGTGCTTGAAAAAGGGATTCAAGCATCTTGGCCCAACTTGGCACGAGATCCTCCAAAGGAGATGTAGGGGCCTATGTGCCCCCCTAGTATGCTATGGGCATACCAGATGTATTTAGAGCTAAGGGATCCAAACACTTATAAGATACATAATATGATTATGCATTTTTATATGACGATGATGGTTCGCCATTTGTTTTTTATCCTTAGTGGTATACATGTGATAAATGCCAATCTAGAATGTTGTTTGCAATGGTATCTACATAGTGATTTTGGGCTCTAGGTACATGATTGAATCTAATAGTTTCAAATTCGCGTAACAGTAGCTTCACTCGTATATATTTTCTAAATAGGACTTGGTTATGCACATGATACACACCATTCAATTACATGAAAGGTAGCAAGGAATCTAAACGAACATGAAGATGAAGGATGTGATGAGCGAGGGCATCGACTAACAAACTTATCACTGCATCATATTCGGCCTAATTATTGGTGGCATATCCAATGCACACATCGTTTGACAGGACTAATGTATGCAAGGGTGTAAAAATGGCCCAGGCTTCCGAGGCTAGATTCCAGGAGAAGTGACTCGCACCATCGGTATGGACAATATACGGTGTGGATGATGGATCCATCTAAAAGGTGTAAAAGACAATAGATGAGATGATGTGATCTACCTAACTAAACGGAAGAAATAAAGACACGCAAATCAAAGGGATATGATGTGAGAAACATTTTTGGAGGTAGAGCGCATTGGGAGAATTAGGAAGGAGATGGCTTTCGAAATCCTCATGAAGGAATGCCCCCTTACCCAAGTGTAGGGGTAATTAGGGGTAGACATAGCTTCCATGGTGTCCTCATCAGGCTGGGAAATGGGCAGACAGGAGGAAGGTTGACTACATGATGCAGCGATGTTACCTGGTGCATCAACCTGAGGAATAAGGTTCACATATGCATTGTCTTGAATGGTAGACGACGAACTGGTAGACGAAGGGTCTACTGATGTTGAGAACTCGGATTCTGTCGAAAAAGGTTCGATATAAAAGTGTGCAGCAACCTCAGGAAGGTTTGCCAGCGAGGAAATCAAGGATGATAATAGGTAAAGAATGGGGCCTCTGGTATCCGTTATCTCGACATCGGGGGAGGGGATCACAATAGTGGGGCCAAAGTTTTCCTGTTCTGGTTGACTGGTGGTACTAGAATCCACATGTGGAGGAGTAGAGGCTCTACTACGAGTGGCCTCGTATTCACGAATCACCCCAAGGAAATCGCAAAACTTATTAAGACGAGAGAAACAATGGGAATAATGACCATGAAGATCACAAAGGGCACAAGGGTGGTTTGTGCAAAGCATTTTGAGTTTCTTAAGTGGGACTGATATGTCAACATGGAATTCGAAATATTCATCTCAGGGAACGCTTCATGGACCAATGGTTTCAGTTGAGGAAGTTCAAGACAATTGTTGGTGGCATGCCCAACAACTTCACACAAAGTGAACAACTTTGGGGACTTAGGGGCCGGAGGAGCTTGGGGAGCCTTGTCCTTCGAATCTTTATTTTTGGCTTTTCCCCTATCGAGTTGCTTTCACAACTTGAGTTGGTTTCTGTTGAGGTTGTGATGGTATTGAAGCAGTGGCAGGAGTCACGGGGACCGGTTGAATCGGGGTCAAAGTGTGATATGGTCGTGGCTGACCAAAATAAATGTTTGCAGGGCGATCGATATACCATACTAGAATCCTGAGAGTCATGTTAGGAAGGACCAACGAATCCATGATAGGTACAGAAAAAACTCCTGGAGGGGGGGAATAAGAAAGGTATCTTGCCGATAGGATAATGTCCCGGAGGAATAGCTCCTGGATGGTTGAGACCTGGTGGAATTGTTCCGGGTGGGAACATAAGAGAGGCACCCACAAATGGAGGAGGTCCTGGGGGAGTGGGTCTAGAGGGCTCAATTGGAAGAGCAACAACAAGATGCTAAGGAGCTATCTACTGATCAGGTGTACCAGACTACTTAAGGGAAGCCTGTGACCCTTGTAACATGCAAACAATCATGGAAGTAGGTTCATAAATGGGAGGGGGGGGACCAGGGAAGGCACCCAACGATGAGGAATCTTTATAGACTCTAGGTGAGACACTGGTGCAATGAGTTGACAACTATTTATTGGACACCGATGAGATGATGCACTCGGGGGAGGTCACAGATGTCGGCTTGTAGTAAGTCAATTGATCCATGGTGATGATCTTCCCTTCATGAGGGAAGCACATCTTGCGAAACATCACAAATGTGACAACTGGCATGGCATATGCGTAACTACGACTGAAGAGGATGTTGTAATCCAAAGGGGCATCGATGACTTCGATATCGACATGGACAGTCTTTCCAAGAGGCTGGGAGGAGTTTCCATCCCAAGCACACAAGGTGATGGTGGAAGGGGACTACTCGGGTGACTTGAGTTGTTTCCAAATAGCAATAGACATCATATAGGTGGATGCACCTTCATTTGGAGATGATGGCATTACGGACTCTAATTGCTATCTGGAAAGCAACAGATGAAGGTAATGGGGGTTGCTTTGACGTATCAACTGGAAAGATGATCAAACGATCATTGGAAGGATCCACTGCACCCAAGGTAGTTAGTAGAGCTTTCTTTTGGGAAGGGCATGACTGGTGGACTTCTAGTGTCGACATGGTGGCAGCTGATTGCGCCAATTCGTCTACTATACTGTATGTATGGGTAGCTCTGTTAGAAGCCGCATTACGGTGTAATGGTCCCTTTGGGATCTTGGGAATGGCCTCAAATTTGGGTTGAGGGATTTGTAAAGGACTGTTTGATGCAATAAGAGGTGCAACAGAACCTTTGATTTTGGAGTCGGCAACTGACGAAGTGGAGGTCGTGTCATATTGACGCGACCGAGTTTGTAGGTTGATATTGGAGGGGTTAACCTCATCAGATTTCATCATCATATCTGGTAGTCACTGGGACCAGAGGGTTGGGGGAGGTGGGATGCTTGACCTAGATGAGGTTGAGTAGCAACAAATCCTTACTGAGGGAAAGGATTTGTGAGCACGATCGTTGAGGTGGCGCAGGATTCTGAGGTGATTATTGACCTCGAGAAGCTGCTTGAGCTTCCCATAGTTGGTGCATCCGGGGTAAAAGGGGACACTCATGTGTGTAGTGGCCATGTACACCACAACATGCACAAGGCTTATTCGTACAAATAGCCTTCTTTTTATTGGGTTGGCCACCCTTTTCCTGGTTGTTGGTGTTATTCTGGTTCCCTTGGGGTTCACTAGGCTGGTTACCTTGGTTACCCTGGTTACCCTTGTTACCCTTCCCCTTATTCTTTTTCTTCGAATTCTGGGGATTGGTATCACTCTGATGCGCAAACACCTGAGCTTAAGGTGGTGGTGGCTGGTGGGGTTGAGGATGTGGTGCTAATGCTTGAGGGGCTGGAGTGCTAGGCTGTGCATATGAAGGAGCAACAATTTGGTAAATGGGTTGGGGCCCTGGAAACATGTTGCTAGCAAGAGGGGCATAAATGTTGGAGGAACTGGTACCCCCTATGGGTAGCCATAACTTTGTTGAGAATATGGCGAAGAGTGTGAAATGGATCCAACAATACCATTAGCGGAGTGAGATGCCCCCGGTGCATTAGCACTGCCAGGACGAGGGAGTTCTGGAATAACGTTATAGACATAACCTGATTAAGCATAGATCAGATCATATCTCAAAGCGGTCTCGAGAGCTTCTTCCTTGATCTGAGTAAAATGGGATGCGAAATATTTCCTGATGGGGGATAAAAGGCTCTTGAGAAACTAGTCTAAATAAACACGGTCTTCGAAAGGCGGGGCACAACTTGTGCTCCTCCTTTGACGCCACTCTTGAACATGGTCAGAAAGGTGAGTAGCAGAGGATTGACGAAATGTGGTCAAAAGATCAGTACCAGTGTCATATCGGAGAGGTATCAGAAAATAGGACAAGAATGCTTTAGCAAGCGTCACAAAAATGGAATGAGAGGCGGCAGGCTAGTCTACATACCATTTTGCAACATCTCCAGCAAGTGTGTGTGGGAAGAGCCGAAGACTAATGGAGTCATCGGTTATGGAGTTGGACAAACACTACATGTGGAAGGATCAAACATGGTTGGTAGGATCCTCTCCAGTACTACCCTCAAACTTTGGGATGTCTAAGGGAAGCTTAGTCGACATAGAGGGCCAACCAGCATCATGGTGTATGGGGTCATTTATCATCTGGTTAAGATCTGGTAGACTTAACCCAACCATAAACGGGAGCATGGGGGTTGCTGGAACAATTCCTGAGACTGTTTCACCTTATGTTACCACCATTGTAGCACCGAAGCCGCCACCAGATTGGGGTCCTGCACCAGTTGTGGGTCCTGACATGGTGATGATATGCGGTGAAGGAGGTTCAGAATTAGATGAGGAATCAGAAGGACTAGGATAAGAGTCAGAATGGGGATTCAAAGGGCTATGAACTCGAACCCGACAGGGAGGAGTAATACGCCCAAGCGGAAACTGAGTTGAAGGCCTAATAGTCTCCGTGACTCACACCTTGGTGGTGCAATGATGGAAGGACACACGGAACATGGAAATGGTGAAGGGAGATCAAAAATATATCTTCTGTCTAATGTGGTGAGATAAATTTAGTATGTTAAGTCTTGGCTTGGAAATGTAAACCAAGCGCCCTTCGCTTAAGGTGTGCTTGTGTGTGCAAGTATATTAATTGATTAAGCCCAGATCATGTTTGTAAAAAGGAAAAAAACTTGTTGCAAATAAACTGAAAAAAATAATAGAAAATAAACATCCAAAAAATTAACTAAACCCCACCCAAACTGGGTTTGAAAATACTGTACCGCTAGGTGGCTAAACCAATGGAAAATACACTAAAATGGTCAAGAGATCTGAATGTCGGTGTGATTGGGATCAAGTGACTCTAAGTTGCTGGAAAGTGGTGTAGAAACAACAAAAAACTAGAGGCGAAGATTGCTGCAAAAATATAGGGAGATGGGTGAAACACCTAGAGAAACCAATGGGACCCTAAGGGAATGACCAAACAAGTTTGGATGTGAAACTATGGATGGTAGAAACCTACCTTATCAGATCTGAAACAAAACGTTATAGATCTGGAAAATGTGGCTGAAAGTGTTGCAGAAACTCACACTTATCACTCAGCTAAACTCCTCCTAGAAAGGCGAAAGTGTACTAGAAGCCCTAAGGGAGGCTAAATTTGACTTCGACGAGTAAAACAGAATGGATCAAGGCCTAAGGGGATTGAGACAATGGTCAGATACCTAGTAGACAACTCTCAGTAAAACCCAAAAACAGATATGAGAAAAGCCCTAAAACCCAGAAATCGTAGGTTCTGACCTATTTTTTGATGAAACCATACTTTTTTGGCTGAAAGTTGCGTTGTGGAGCCTAGATCACACATTTTGGGTTGAAAAATGTGATTTCTGTTCCAAGACTCCCAGTCTGTAAATTCTGGAAAAAAAGTGTCGCCTTTGCTGTGGCTAGTTCCTGTGACCTGCAGAAACGACTAGAAAGCTTGCGGAAGTCAGAAATTTATCAGATCTAGGGTTAAACACTAGGAAACATTAATAGAATTGAAAAAAGAAGAAACCCTAAGCTGAAAACCAAAGGTCACCTAGGTTTCTAGATCCGACGTATAAAACCTAGTGGAGTTGCCAATTTGTTGTAGTGTTTTCATCTCAATGGTGTACAAAAAGAACCCACTAAATATCATGGATGATAAACAATCTCAACAATAGAAATGACTACTAAACATTGTAGATCTGCAACTATTGATAGAAACAAAACCTGCCAAAATTCTGATCTATGCTGAAATCATAGTTAAATAGTGAAATAAAGAGCAATAACCCCAAAACATCCAATGGAAACCAGATATGTAAATAATAATTTTATTATAACACCTGTGAAGGGAACAAATATATGTTACCAGTCCCCCTCTATGGGATGGGTTCTTGGCAATCCTCAAACACTTTTAGCTTCTGTAGAGTCTCTCTCCTCTATAATGCATAAACCCAACAAAAATATGATGTGCGACAATGAAAATAATCAGAGTTACAATGGTAAGTGCAACAATGAAAATAATAAAAATTGAATAATGAATGGAAAAACCTCCTATTTATAACAAAATATTAAGTTGTCCTTGAATAATTAGCAATATTAAAGTATTATTGATCCCATTCTTGGAATTACCACTTGGAATATTTTATTATATTTGTTTAGGAGGGAAAAATTATTTAAACCTTTATTTAGAAATAATAAATAAATAAATGATTTATTTATTATCTCAATGAATTAGTTAATGAATAATAAAAAATAAGGATTAATTTAATTATTCCTAAGGGATTTAGTCAAATTTAAGAAAGAATAATAATTAATTAGTGATTAATTAATTATTCTTAGAGAAAAATAAGAAAAATAATGATTTATCTGTTTATTTTTCATGATTGGGTCAAATTTGACAAGGAATAATAATAAAACAGTGGTTAAATTAATTATTCCTAGAAGAAAATCAAATAAATAGTGATTTATTTAATTATTCTTCATGGGTTTAACTATAAATTACTCAATAAAGGTGGTTTATTAGGTAATTTCTCACAGTGAAAGCAATTTTACTATGGTAAAATTGGCTTTACATGGTGTACTTCGATCCATCTAGTAAATTAGGCTAGATGATCAATTTTTTGGTGGTAACACAAGGCATAAGACTTTGCTAGCATCCTGCACTGGATTGCCTCCATGGAAAAACTGACCATAGTTTTCAATTGGCTTTCCGTTTCCTATAGCTGCTTCCTTAGCCATGTGCTCTCAGGCTCTAGCTGAGATTTCATCATTGCTTCTTTGTCTCTTATGCTGCTCAGTTCTCTGCCCATCTCCTACAATTTCTCCTCCATGTGGCCTATATCTTCTACCCCTTTTTATTTGGCAATTTTCATCCACTTGTCTGTCCTTGTCCTCTCTTTTTCAAGTTCAAAGAATAGGGGAATTGCAAACTTCTGTGGTATCACCCTACCTCCTTCACTAAACCCATAGTAGGACTGAGGTTTGGCTGTGGGCTAGGTTCTATCAGTTCTTGGTCTTCTTCCTTTGTTTCTTGTTGAGTGATACCTTCCTGGTCTCTTTTCTGTGTTTCCTGTAGGTTTGACAGCGTTTCCTGTAGGATGGCCTCTGGTTCCTGTAGGTCTGTCTGTATCTCCTATAGGAGACCTTTTCCCTTTGATGAGGTTGACCTTGTGACATGCCTCCTAACATAGGTAACTGGAGATTTGGGGGAAGCTTGTTTTAATGATCCTTCTCCTTCATTTTTATTTAGATGGGCTACCCTCTCTTGTTGCTTTGGTGAATCTTCAATGAAAATTGGAGTTTTGGTGGGGGTTTGAGGTCTTCCTGATATAATCCTAGTGCTCTTTCTTGTCCTGAAGTACAGTGGGGTTTGTCTTTGCCTCTTCCCCTTTGATTTGACATGTATACTTAGGGAAGTAAGAGCAATTGCTTCCTCTTTATCAGTAGGCTCTGGGGATACTCTAGGTTATTCTTCGTCCTCTCTGTCTTGAGTTGTCGACCTCTATTCATCCTTCTGTCATGTTTCCTCTTTTCCATTTTCTTTCCCATCCTCTTCTTTGTCTCCTCCTTCCTCTTCTTTTTCTTCCTCTATTTCTTCACTTTGCTTATCTGTTTCTTCTTTTGTTTCCTCCTCTATATCTTCCTCATTTTCCTCTTCTATTTCTTGTTCAATGTCCTCCTCTATTTATTCTCCTTTTTCCTCTTTTGTTTATTCTTCTCCCTCACTAGTAGTAGGGTTTCTGTCATATTCAATAGCTTGAATTGTTCCTTCTACTTGCATATATGTAAATGTTGTCCATGGAATAGGGAGTCTTAAGTTTTGTATAGCATCTTCAAGGATGAATTTGATCAAACCATTATGGGCTAGCTTGTTATGAAATCAGCTCACAAAAAGATAGAAAAGATAGTTGAACGCCTTAGAATTCAGCCTCTTCGAGGGGGCAACCTCCTTTACATTACACAAATGAATAATTCTTAGATGATACAAATGACAAGACCTCCTTTTTATATATAGGAGTCTAAGGGGTCATAATATAATCAGAGCTGACATAACAATAATAATGTAAGGGCACAATAATAATAGTGGGCTTCTATGGGGCACAACAGTAACAATATGGGGACTACATGGTTACAACAATATAATAAGGGGGTTGTACGAATAACAATAAGGGGTTACACTAGTAGTATAGGGGCCTAACATGCCCCTCTCCTTCAAAAAGTGTTGTCCTCAATGATTGAGTAGTTCTTGATGCTTCTGTATAAAATTCTTGTCCTCCCATGTGGAATCTTCAGCGGGTAAGTTCTTCCACTTGATGAGATACTCTAAAATTGATTGATTTCGTAGTTGTCTGGTTCTTGTTTCTATGACTGCTCTAGGTTCCAATATGATTTTTCCTTCCTCTTCAAGTTCTGGCAATATTGTTTGAATTGGGATGTTTTGCAACTTTTGAATGAGTGGCCACACTTCTTCATCCTTTTTCCATTCATCCCTTGCTTCGTTTATCCAATCTAGTTGGAATAGAAATAGCACAAAACAATGCTTCCACATCCTCATCCTTTCTTGAGAGTGCATTTGGTATAAAATTTTGCTTCCCTTTTCTATAGATGATGTCAAAGTCATAACCCAACATATTTATGACCCATTTTTTCTATTCTTCTAAAGATAATATTTGTTCTAAAAAGTATTTAAGACTATCATGATCCATTTTTACCTTGAAGTGTCTTCCCATTGGGTAAGGTCGCCATTTCTTAAGTGCATGTAGTATTGCCAACATTTCCTTCTCATAAATATTTTGCTTGAGATGCAACCGTATAAATACCCAATCACCTACATCAAAACATTTTTCACTGTGATGTTGATCTACTTGTTGTTTCATTCGATTCTGCACCAAAGTGGCGTTATCCTTTAAAAGTTTGAGAACTCTTTGTTGATGCTCGATGTGATATTTCACTGCTTGAACCTTTTTCTTCTTGATATGTCCTTCTATCTTTAGAGTTTGAGGAGTGGTAATTTCTTCCAATGCTTTACAAGATATGGTCGAATTCATTTCTTGATGCTCGATGTGATCTTTCACTTCTTGAACATTTTTCTTCTTAATATGTCCTTCTATCTTGATAGTTTGAGGAGTGGTAATTCTGGCCAATGCATTACAAGATATGGTTGGATTCATTTCTTCTTTCTCGATGTGATATTTCACTTCTTGAACCTTTTTCTTCTTGATATGTCCTTCTATCTTGAGAGTTTGAGGAGTGGTAATTCTTGCAAATGCTTAACAAGATACGGTCGGATTCATTTCTCCTTTGGGGTTGGTTATTGGTGTATATCCTCTTCTTTTGATGTTTCTTGATCCTTTTCTTCCTCCTCTTCATAATCTATGTAAAATAATTTCTTCTCAGCACACTTATGACCTTTAGTGCATTTGCTATCACAATTGTAACAAAGCCCTTTTTCTCTTTTTTCTTCCAATTGTTGTGGTGTCACCCTTGTAGGTTGTGGAAGGCTAGGAGAAACAACACTTCCATGTTTATAGTTGTGAGGGGTAGAATTCCTTGTTTCCATAATTTTTCTTTCCACTTTTCTTTTCAACTTGAATGGCTTCTCCAATGAATCAGGTTCCCAAAGACGAACCTCATGTTGAATGTTATCCTTTAAAGTCCCTATGGAGACATCAATCCTTTGCTTCTCTGGAATATTATTTTCCCTTATATTCAATTTTTGAAAGTCCTCAATGTGCTCTACCATTGAAAACTTTTTTTGAGATTTATCAATTGGCTAAAGAAGGTGTTTCTCTTTGGATCCTCATATTGTGTTATCATTTCCTCCATGAAAATTGATCACGTGACAAGTGGTTTATGAGAACAAAGCCCTTTATACCATAAAAATTGATTTGGTTATAAATAATTAGATGCAATAAATACCTTTTGCAACAATGGTACACTATGTAGATCAAAATATTTCTCCATCTGTAGTATCCAATTTACCGGATCCTTGCCATCAAATTTCCTCATCTCGCATTTTCTTGATTTTAGGAGCTCGATCTTGACACGACTGTAACTCTGTAATTTTAGATCTTCCAATTCTAAAATTGTGACCTGCAGTAGTCCTCTATGTCCTCTTTCCAATGCCACTAGTCTGATCGAAAATGGATTCTCCAAGAAAGAGTTATGCACAATCTCCGAAGATGACCTGATTTTACACCTTTTCAGAATAGCTAACTTGTATGAAGTGCCACGTGTTACTGTTTTGACCTTCGAATATGAAAAATGCATACAAAAGACTACAGTCCGTCCTATTTCTATAAATTCTTATGAAATTTAAATCTGACGCTCAGAGAGAAAGTTATGAATATTTTCCCAAAGTCACCTGTTTAAGATGTAATTCGAGAGTCTGCAAAAACCCTAACTTACTCAGATCATATATCCGAACATATAGTGAGGAAATATTTGAAATTTGGACCCGAGGTTCAGACTGATCTCTTCTCAAATGGGTTTTTGTTCTAGCTTCTGAAACTTCGTAGCGAAAATTCCATGATGACCTGTTTTAGATGAAATTCTGGAGCTTGCAAAAACTATAACTTCCTCAAATCATATCTCCGAACATATAGTGATACAACCTCTGAAATTTGGACCTGAGGTTTAGCAAGACTTCGTCTCAAATGGGTTTTATTTTTAGCTTCTGAAAAGTCGCAAAAATAAAGTTATAGCAAAAATTCCACGATGACCTCTTTGGCGCAGCGAAAACCCTAGAATCCAAAGATCTGATACCAAATGTTATGAAACTAGCTCACAAAAAGATAGAAAAGATAGTTGAACGCCTTAGAATTAAGCCTCTTCGAGGGGACAACCTCCTTTAAATTACACAAATGAACAATTCTTGGATGATACAAATGACTAGACCTCATTTCTATATATACGAGTCTAAGGGGTCATAATATAATCAGAGCCGACATAACAATAATAATGTAAGGGCATAATAATAACAATAGTGGGCTTCTATGGGGCACAATAGTAACAATATGGGGACTACATGGGTACAAAAATATAAAAAGGGGGTTGTAATAACAACAATAAGGGGTTATACTAGTAGTATAGGGCCTAACAAGCTGCTGATGTTTTCCCTCCTGCAATTTGACACTCATGTCTATCATGGATTGTAGAAGAAAGTAGGGTATACTCAATCTATTATGAGGAGGTGTGTTCTCTCCAAATCTCAGTTCTTGGAGGAGTATGAAGTGGTATCCATACACTACATTGTATCTCCATTCACATGAAATATATTTGATGAGGTCGTAACTTACTTCCTTCCAAGGGTATGGAATGGTCTCCCTTCTAACCCCATTTTTGTCCTCCATTGGCTCTTCTCCTTCTAAAAGAAGATTTTATTTGCAAGGGAATTGTTACCCTTGTCTTCTTTTCTCCATGGAAACCCTAAAGGGAGTGTAGTGATTAGGCTTATAACTTTAGGGGTAATTGCTACTGATAAACCTTTCACCACAACAATGGCACTGGTCCTAGTGAGGGGTATGAGTGAGAGGCAAAATTCTCTGGCCACATCATCATCGTATCCTATCATCCTCTCAGAGAACCCCATCCATTGTTGTCTTGTAAAAATTTCCACTACAGGAGGATTTTGGTGGATCCTTGCTGTGTTTGTGGGTTCTCTCTTGTTGAAACCTCTTGTCATCTTTCCCTGGTAATTGTAGAGGCTTGTGTGGATATAATTCAAGAATTTTGGTAGGTGAGGGAGTTTTGAATGTTAACTTTTAGTGACATGCAATACAATTCTCCTATCCTAAGATGCACTACAATTTCCTACCCAAATCGAGGATTTTTTTTTTTTTTTTTTTTTCAAATGGAAAATATGGAAGGTATAGCTCCTACCTCACTTTTCTACGTTCGGGTGAGGATAAATCTTAATTTTACCTCCTTTATTGTCCATTGACAACCCTATAGGTTGATTCCTCTATATCTTGTAGGCTTCCTATAGGTTTCCTGCGCTGTAGATGCTAATTGTTTCTTGTACGTGTTGCTTCAGGAAGGCTAAGAGAAACCTCTTCATTCGATGAATTCTCGAAGTTTCTTTTGCTCTCTTTGTATGGGACTCAATGCTTTATTTTCATATATGGATGATAGTGTGGGGTGGTGTGTTGGCTGTCTAAGTACGAGCACCTCCTTTTGGACCGTTGGTCCCACTATTAGTCCATCATTCCACCTTACCTCGTAATCATCTCCCACTCCTTTCCTCCGTAACTTACACATTTTTGGCTTTATTCCCTTTTTCTCTTGATTTTACTTTTTCCATGTGTGGAGTGGTCTAACTGTTTTCTTCTCGTCAACTGGCCAAAGGTGGCCAAGTTAACTGGCCACCTTTACTTATAAAACCAACTCCCACATAATCCTACAGTTTTGATCATATCGTACTAGTGAGAGAGCATGAGTAAGATGACATACCTGTGGGTGAGGTGCTTAATTGATGATGCATGCTAGAGAGTGGTGCCTCTTTGCTTTGCTTTTCAATTTGCATATTTTTCTGTGTATTTGCATCTTTTGATGCTTGTTTCTTTTGATGTGCAGGTGCTAGACCTTGTTGCTGGTGATCTTCTTGCTACTGCTGAGCTCTAGAGGAGCTTCTTCATCCTTTTGGTCCAAATTCTGAAGATGGCTGCAATTTCTGTGGTTTTCTTTGTGGGATAGGCTGCTACAGGAGTTCCTACAGGATACCTACAAGATGTCCTATAGCTGCCTCTCCCTTAAAAAAAAATTCATACTTTTTCTCAACTCTGAGTCATAAGGGATGTTGGAATGAGTGAAGAAGGGTTTTAGGGAATGGTAGGTGAGAGATGTTGCCTCTGGGTATGGTTCCTGTTTCCCTCTTCTCTCTCTCTTCTGCTTTTTTCTTTTTGTAATCTGTATTTTTTTTAATTGATTTCTTTGATGGATGCAGGGGTGACATGGTGATGAAAGGAATGTCTATGGTGTGGTGGAGTAAATGGTTTTCATCTAGACACAAGTTTGTTTCATCACCTTGTTCTCGGACTATCCTTTTTTTGGTTTTCAAGGTCACTATCATTCCTACAAGAAACTCCTATAGGATTACTGGGAATCCTGTAGAAAACACAGATTTTGAATGAGATGAGTTGGAGGGGTTTATAAATGGAAGACTAGGTGAATAGTGGAAGATATGAGTTGGGTGGATTAAAATATGGCTCTTGTTGGTCTTGTTATCCTTCTCATGTTGTGCTTATCCTCCTCTTGCTGACCTGAAAAATCGAATTTCCATATTTTGTATCTTTTATCTTTTTTCTCTTTTTTTTTGTAAAACAACTAGTCTGCCTCCAAGTAGGTTTTCATCCTAGTTGCCTACCCTGGGTGCCTCAAAAGAGGTTTTCACCGAGAGATATTTTTAATTTTCCTCTCTTTTTTAAAACACCCTTGGGTCGCCTCAAGAGGTTTTCAACCCAACAGTGGGACTTAGGTGCCTCATGGAGGTTTTCACCCGAGTCTCTTTATTTTTTCTCTTTTTCTTTTTTTTTCTCCTTTTTTCTCTTCCTTTCTTTTTTCTTCTTTAGGGACTTGGTGGGGTGGAATCTGAGACTTGCTCCACCGCCATCACTGTCTTGGTGATGCTATTGATGAATTCTTGCTTTGACAAAGGGCTTCTTGTAGGTCTTTAATCTATACCCATTGACAAGCAAAGGGATAGCCTCTACATCAATGGTTCTTATCGGCACAACACCATCATCATGATACTTTTCTATTACATAAGGCCCTAACCATCTAGTTCTTAACTTGCCTTTAAAATCCTTGTACCGGGAATCATACAACAAAGCCCAATCACCTTCTTGAAACTATTTATCTTTTATATTCTTGTCATGCCAAATTTTCCTTTGAACTTGAGTCACCTTTGTGTGCAGGAGGGCCTGCATCCTAAATTCATCTAACCCATTCATCTGGAGAAATATTTCTTGTTGTGCCCTGGTGATATCCAAATCTAGTTGTGCTACCATCCTTAAGGTGTTGTATTCAAATTCAATAAACAACAAGGCTTTCTTCCCATAGACCATCTCATAAGGGGTAAAGCTAGTGGTGGTCTTCCAGGTGGTATTGTAGGCCCAGGTGGCCTCAACTAATCTATCTGCCCAATCCTTTCTGTTGCTGCTAATCACCTTGGTCAAAATACCTTCCAGTGCTTTGTTGGTTACCTCCACTTGCCCATTAGCCTATGGGTGGTAAGGAGTGGATGTTCTGTGCTTGATTTTGTGCTGACTTAACAAAGTTTCAATAATGTGAGATGTAAATTGACTGCCTTGATCAGTGACAAATTCTCTAGGGTACCCAAACTTATAAAACACATTTTCCCTTAAGAATTCAACCACCTTTTATTCTGTTGCTGCTTTGATGGCTTTGGATTTAGCCCACTTGGTTAAATAGTCAATGCACACAATGATGTACTACTTCTATTTGGATGGAGGGTCAATGGGCTCAATGAAATCCATGCCCCACTTGTCAAATGGATCGAAAGTCACTTGAGGTTGCAGATGCATCTCATCCCTTGGGGTAGGTTTCCCCATCCTTTGGCACCGATCACACTGACTGGTATACCTCCTCACATCTTGGTGAAGAGTGGGCCAATAATAACTAGCTTGCAATACCTTGAATGTTGTTCTTTTGGCTGCAAAGTGACCTCCACAAGGCCCATCATGACAGACCAGAAGGATGTCGAAGACTTCCTCCTCCTTGAAACGTCTTCTTAGAATTTGATCCAGACCTAGCTTGAATAGATTGCCCCCAATCCAAGTGAATGGGGTGCTCTTTCTTATGATCCTACTCTTTTCCTTGGAGGACAAGTTTGGTGGAAACTGTGCAGACACCAACTAGTTCGCTATGTCAGCAAACCATGGAGATAGAACTGAAAAGGCGAATAAATTTTCATTTGGTAACTGATCATCAACCATTGCTTCCTCCCCTGTAGGAAAAGTCAATTTGGATAGAAAATCTGCAACAAAATTCTCCTTGCAAGGCTTATCAATAATAGTTAAATAAAAATGTTGCAATAAAAGTAACCATCTAATAATCCGGGCATTTACATCAGGTTTATTCATCAAGTATTTATTATAGCATGGTTAGTATGTACAAATGTTTGGTAATCGATAATGTAATACCTAAATTCATTCAACGAATGCACAATATCTAGGAGCTCTTTTTCAGTCACTGTGTAGTTTAGCTCGACTTTCAACAGATTATTACTGATGAAGTAAATGGCATAAGGTAGCTTTTCATCTATCTGAACTAGAGCTGCTCCTATGGATTTGTGAGAGGCATGAGCATGTATATGAAAAGGAAGAGCCCAATTTAGGCCTCGGAGAATAGGTGCAGTAGTCAACTTGTCCTTTAGGGTGTCCAAGGCTTCTTGACAACTTTTTGACCATAAAAATTTGGAGTCTTTGGCTAATAACCCAAATAAAGGAGAAGCTAACTTGCTGAAATATTTTATAAATCTCCTATAGTATCTAGATAAACCTAAAAAACTTCTGACATCCCTCTATTTTTGTGGAGTCGGGAACCTTTTGATGATGGCTATCTTATTTGGGTATACCTGCAGTCCTTCCTAGGATATTGAGTGACCTAGAATAGTCCCTGCAGTCATCAAGAACTCACATTTTTTGAGACTAAGGGATAAGTTAATTTCAATGCATTTTTTCAGCACATTACCTAGGTTAGAGAGAGCCTCCTGGGAATCACACCCATAGGTTGTAAAGTCATCCATATAAATTTCTACTGCATCATGTACTAGCTCTGCAAAGATACTCAAGATTGCCCTCTAAAAAGTGGCCAGGTCATTGCATTGACCAAAAGGAAGGACCCTATAAGCGAATGTACCCAATGGACAGGTGAAGGTGGTTTTATCCTAGTCCTCTAGGCTAATCTGTATTTGGTTGTACCTGCTGAACCCATCTAAGAAAGAGAAAAACTTTTTTCCTACCAGGGTATCTAACACTTGGTCAATGAAAGGTAGAGGGAAATGGTCATTCTTTTTTTCTTTGTTCAATTCTCTGTAATCAACACAAATCCTCCACTTTCCATTTTTATTTCGAACCAGCACCAAAGGAGACACCCACTCACTGTCCAAGATAGGGTAGATGAATTCTGCATCCAACAACTTTTTCAACTCTTCTTTAACAATGTTTTTGAGAGTTGGATTCATTCTCCTTTGGGGTTGTTGGACTGGTTTTCAACCTTCTTTGATATAAATGAGGTGAGTACACATTGAGGGGTGGACTCCCTTCATTTATTTGTAATTATAAGCAAAGGCATCAAAATTCTCTCTTAGCATATTACATAACTCCTGTTCTTGGTGTATAGAAAGAGGGGTTGATTTTCAGTGTTCTTTCAGGGCTGAATTCTATTGTCTTAACATGAGTAGGGTTTGAATCAGCTAATCATAGATCAATCTGATGGTTGTTCTTGGTTTCCTTCACTAGTTCCTCTAGAGACAAGGTGTTGGGAGTTGGATTTTGGAGGATGTGTTCAATCAAATCATCTTCATCAAGATGTCCTCCTCCCATGGAAATTTATAGGGTATAGAGTTGGGCGGAGTAGACTTCATATTCCTCCTCCTCTTCTAGCCATAAAGGTAAGTCATGTTCTAGAGATGGCTGAGCAGGAGGGTATAGGACCAAATTCTTGGATAGATGCCCATTTTTGATAGTCATGTTTCCAGCTCTGTAGCTGATGTAGGCATCGACAGTGGCTAACTAAGGCCCCCCAAGTATGATAGGATAACCATTAAATTTGGTATTAGGCTGGAGAACTAAGAAGTCTGTAGGGTAATCCAAGGAGTCAATGGAGACCATCACATCCTCAACAATCCCCTGAGGGGATATTGTGGAGCGGTATGCAAGTTGCAAGACTATCGTGGTATTTCTTAATGAACCCTGGAGATTTAGCTTGAGCATGGTGTCCTTAGTCATTACATTAATGGCAACCCCAAGATCAATCAAGGTATGTGGGACAATGGTGCCATTGATGTGTACATATACTACAAGGATTCCAGTGTCTAAATACTTTGGGAAAATTGCTTGTCCTAGCATTAAGTCGGACAACTGTCCAACGACATTAATGGTAGGGGTGTCTCTTTTTTGCCTCCCTGGATGTTTGAAATACTTCTCTTTAATCAGTTTGTTGTAAATAGGTACATCCTTAATAGCTTGGAGAAGGGGGATTTTGAAACATAGATTTTTAAATTCACCCAAAAGTTCATTCTCTTTTGGGGTAGGCTGGACTGGATGAGTTAATATTTCAGGAAAGGGTGGTGGATTCACTCTAGGCATACTTTCCTCTCTTTCTTCCTCACTCTCCCTCAGTGGAAATGGAGGTTTATTATCCAGAAGCACTCTCCCAGATCTAAGGTTGATTTCTTGAATTTCATAAGTAGGGTACGATGTCTCTTCAATGTAGACTTGTTGTGCCTGTCTATTGTTCAGTTTTGGGTTTGGTTGGGAAGGCATCTGAGGTTGTTTAGGTGGAGCAGGGTGTAAAAGCTATGGTTGAGTAGGAGGTGAGACAATAAATCTGGAGCATTGTTGTATGGGGGCCTCCACCCCTGGGGTGGTCATTCCACTGGGGTTGTGGAGGTGTATATGGTAGAAATGGCTGGTTTGTTGGCTGGGAATGGTACTGAGGTGCAAAAGACCAGGGAGAAGGTGTAGACCAAGAGGGATGAGCAAGGAGGCCCAAGGGGGAATGAATGTGTTTTGGTAAGGGTTGTAATATGCATAGGATGTTGCTGGTATGGTTGAGGCCCATGAGGCCTCCTTTAATTTACGTAGCAGAGCTATTCAATCACCCCTTCAGTTCCCTCATACACAACTTTTAGTCCAGGTAGAGAAGGGCACTTGTCTGTGGAGTGGTTTTCTTCACAGACCAAGCAGATTTCTATAAGGTTTTAGAGACATTCATTCCTAGGGTGCTTCCTTGTGCATCTAGGGTAGAAGATGGCCAATTCTCTCTCTGCTTCCTCCTTCTTCCTCTTGATTTTCATAGTGTCCATTTTTAGGGAAATGGTTTGCAACATTTCACTCTTAAAATCTTCCAACATGTTTCCAATTGTTGGGTAAATTATTTGCTTAATAAACGAATAAAACGATTAATCTCCTAGACATTAATTATCAACCCGAGGAGCGTCTTTTTATTTCAAGGAAAGCGGAAAAATATATGCATAACAATACCAACAATTAACATTGGTTCTATATGATTGTATTCTATACTATCAAGCTCATTCAATAAGAAATAAAATGTAAGACTTGAATAATAAAACTAAAAATAAAAAGAAGAAAGTAAATGACAGGAAAAACAATTATGCTAATCACACAACTTGAATCATTGCTAGATTAAACCACACATTGATGAATTTGGAAATTTAATCTATTGCAATCAACAGGATTCAAATTCTAATCTAGAGTAGCAAATTAAATGAAATCTAGAAATTGGATGAAATAACAAATTTGGAAAATGCAGAAAACAACAAATTAGTTCAAAGAAATGAAATCTACTTTAAGGAATGACAATTGGAATTCAAACAAACAATCACATAAGTAAACTAATTTACATGTTCAAGGCAGCACCTCGTCCAAGGTAGCGGGCCTAACATCCCAAGACTCAGTTCCGCCTTGAGAAATAACTCAAATCAGATTACAAATAACGTATGTAGAAATCAATGGATAACTTCCTTCATTAAATCATATGAGAGAAATAATTACAACATAATGAAGCTCTTGGATTTGCCTCAAATTCAACAATTGTTCATCCTCTCATCTCTTACCTCTTATATATTCTCCTACATCATATCTAAGAATTGTCGATCTCATATCTGCTAATTGTCTCTCATTATTCCCCAATTATCCTTCTCAATTATCCTCTAATTCTCTTTTAATTCCCCTCATATTATCCTCCTCTTTGATATTTGCTTTCATTTAAATACAAAGAGAGCAAAGGGAAGTTACAACAAAGATGATTACAAAATAATTTCCATTACAAATTTGGATTGTACAAAACGAATTGATCAGCAAGATCAAATCTAAAGATCTTTCCATCACCATTCAGCAGGAACAAGTCGAATTTGGTATTGCAATTGGAAGAATTTGGAAAATGGCCGCACAACAAATTTGAGAAAATCATCTTCAAAGAACCTTCCGTTTCTCTTAATACAGATAGAATTTTAGAAAACTGCACATTTCAAAACTAATCCGGTCCGTTATGGACAAAACCCATGTTTCATATTTTCTAGATTCTCCTTCATTTGTTCGAAACGTCCAATGCAAAAATGTTGCTTCTTATTCCCATGAATTTTTGAGTTGGAATATTTAATTGTGAGTTGGAGATCAAATTTGTAATCTGGAAAAGATCTTGGAGGCTAAAATCATGAGCGATGTTACAACAATTCCATTAGTAAACTATCATTGGTAAAATCATGCATAATAATCATCAATTTATTAAAATTAATTGAGAAAAATAGTATTTATCCATAAGAGTGTAAATAATTATAAAATGGAATTATATGATAAATTATGATAAATGACGTGATCAAGAATGGTAGAAATGGATGAAATAGGCGTCAAAAAGTGATAATAATAAGGACAAATTAGTGGCCCAACATACCCCAAATTGAATATGTTGCATGTCCTTATGCAACCCCAAATCCTTTGTATTAACCAAGCTATAAGAAATGTTCATCCCAAGTCATGAAAGTGATGGAACAAATGAGTTCTTCCTCAAATAATGAATATTCAATTTTAGCAATGTTAATGAGGGCGTAACAATTTTCACATTGACTTTCAACTATATGTATATGAAGTTGGAACAAAATATGATATAAGTAACAATGAACTTCATTAACGATTTTCTCAAAAACTACAAATCAGATCGTTTTGATGCACGGATAATGAGATATAAACAAAATGACTGTAGGTGATAGTGCATGATTTTTGAAATTCTACAAACTAATTTAACTTGAAATTTTATGGGTTTATGTATTTTAATGATACCTCTTTGTTGTCCAAAAATCACAAGAATTCAGTTTATAGTTTTAAAGATATACACAAATCAATTTCTGCACTGCATAAAAATGAAATTGTATGCTTTAAATGGGAAAGAAAGTAGAAAACATCCATCATGTGTAGCAATTCCTCCCCCAAACTGGAGAATTAGCATGACCTCATGCAATACTAGAAGACAAATTGTGGTTGAAATCTATGCTTGGTGTAAAACAACATGGAATAAGGGAGGTTTTGAGAATGAATAAGGAGATCAATGGATGATGGCATGATCATAATAAATAAATGAATGAATGTAACACTCCCCCAAACTGAAAGCTTCTATGTCTCTAAAAAATGAGAAGTGGTAAAGATATGGAATGAATGATGATAAATAATGCTCAATGGAATTTCATGAAATTCTCCCAAACTTTTAATAAATCAGAAACTTATGCTATTTTACCTCCGGAAAAATGTGGAATGACATGTATGGACTGGTATTTGTTGAAGCTGATGTAGGCTGAACTGATACTGAAAGCGGTGCAAAAGGTGGAAGCCATGCAAGTACATCCTGTCTGCGAGTTGCTCAAGCCTCTTCTGTTAGTCACAATAGTGTGGCCTTGCTGCGAATAGAGTTGCCCCCCCATAATTGTTGTTCTCCTGTAAAAGGTTATGCCCCTATACCAATAGGTGTCATATATCATGATTGACTTTATGAGCTATGTAATATGTTCATACCTTTACTTGTTGCAAAGGTTTTCCATATTTGTAAAAAATCAAAAAATTAAAAAAATGTAAAGAGGGTATAACCTAAAAGAAAAATCAAAGGGTGAAAAGAATAAAATATGGTCAAAAAATGAAAGAAAATGAACCCCACTAAAAAGAAAGACCAGGAAAGTGTGCAAGTCTAAATGCCACTACTTTTTCACTTTTGTGTAATAAACAATTGTGTGCAGCTTGTCACTTATGCCACAATTCATGAATAGTCAAATAGTTTAAACTTGACTAGTTCATATTTTCAATTTCATGTTGTAGAAATAAAGAATAAAGATCTGACCAAACAGTTTAATCTTGGCAGACAAGTAGATAGGTAGAGTGAGAAAGGACCTCAATAGTTTAATTTGAGCCCTTGAATGTAATAAGTGTAGACTTAGATGGACATTACCATAAAAACCCTCTTTTTCACCTTAGCCTAAGTTTTAAATACACACATTAAAATGTATTAGACTTAGCGCTTTTCATTTCATTATGTCATATTAACTACTAACCTATATTATATAAATCCCTTATAGAAATTTACCCATTCCCGTATTACTATAACTATATAAAAAACCCCGAAATCTTATATATCTCGCTCCTTTGGTTAGAATATAACCATAATACATCAATAATGGGGATTAATTAGTTAATCAATAACTAATTAAGAACCCTGTCACCCCGCCACATTAAAAAGGGATTAATTAACCCTCACGGTTAATTAATAACCTTCTCGACGAATCCCATTGCTCCCGATATGATTAAAAGTCCTTAATTACTTTGGGCCTGCCCTCATTAAACCCCCATCACCTTGCCTTCGCAATAGCCATCTGATCAAGCCTCCAAGATTCGACAACTATTGTGCATATCGCACGACCCTCCATGACCGAACGTTAGCGTGTGATCGCGGAGCGGTTTTGTGAACAGTACCTATGCCACGCATTGCCCATTCTATGGAATCGCTCGCTCAAGCCCGAATACCACCCCCCTTCCATAAGCGGTGCAATAAAAACCGCTTAGCGCCTCTCACAAACGACAAAACATCATGTCATTTGCTCGCTGTCACCACCCGTCTAAATCCCAAAACCCGCCAAATTCTTGACTTTGTATAAAAAACAAAACAAATCATATAGTCATTCTATTCTGTGAACCTATAGATCCATGCAAATATAACAACGAGGTCAACCAGCTCGTTCTCCCAGCCGCCAACCTGCTTCAAAATTTGTAGTCAACACCACTCAGAAACCTCCATTCGCACCCACTGTACCTGCATACCGTTGCCTGTCCCTAAACATGTATTCACCAATTCCTGTCAGGAAAACCTTGCAAATACTTGTTTTTCCCTGCAAATAATTGAAGAATTCCAAAATTCACCATAATTCAGTTACCATACTCAAAATTCAAGTTCCTAGACCTGCTATTTCATCATTTTCACTTAAAAACCTCAGTTTCTCTTTTGAATCCACAAGAACCAGTATGGAAACTCCGGTAGCCCTAAATATTGCACCCATTACTACCCGTCACTGTGATTTAGACTATCTACCCTTGGTAGATAAGGATTTTCAAATAAAAGACCTAATCACTGATAAAGACCATCTGAAAGTTTTCTGCCAATGCCGAGATAACCACTTGAATGGCTATGATGCCATAGGACTGTGGGAATCCATTCTCCCAATGTACTTTCTCCCCTTTGTACATGTTTTCCCAGAAATAATCCATCAGTGCCATGCAAATTATGATCCCAACCTCAGAGCAATGATGTCCCCCAATCGAACAGTCCTCTTCACAATAACTGTAGACTCAATCAATGAGATGCTGTAATTTCATCCCAGTCAAGCCCTAACACACATTTCCCTTGGAGATTTACTTGAAAAATCAACTAAATTATCCCAAGCTGAACTCAGTTGCCTGTGTCAAACTTTTGTGGAAGAAAACCATCAACCCAAAGACGCCCCCCCCCCTTATATGTCAGTTTTCTTCACAGACACAAGCAAACTTATAGTTGAGATGATAGTCGCAGTCATGGGATTCAACACTAGTGAGTATGTAGATGAGTTGACCCTAGTATTGATGTCCATTTTTACCCCTAGTTAGCCCCCTGCTGTCAAGTACAATTATGCTGCATTTATAGCTGACAAAATCCATGACTAGTTCATGAGACTGGAGAATGAAAAGGTGTTGTGTGTGGAGCATGATTGTTCAGAGGTCTTTGTTTCAGCCGAATGTATACCCCAGGAAGTTTGTACACCCCTCCACGCAGGGGGGTGCGGGGGGACTTGTCCCCCCCGCGGGGGTCCGGGGACCAGTGGTCCCCCGGCGGGGGCTCGGTGGCAGCGTCCCCGAAGCTAAAAAAAAATGTAAAATTGCCTTGTAAAAGTATAGTAATTTCTAGTCAATCTGGGCCGTTCATTAGGCAGATGATCTGACGGTAGAACTTATGTTTAGTTTAGGGTTTTTTGCCCTAGAAGGAAACCCCTCTCTTTGTATGAGGGCATTGTATTGGACGCTGAGATATATAGATGTGTATTCTATGAGCGAGAAACAGAGAGGTGAGACTGTGAGAGAAAACAGAGGATATTACAGTGGATTTGCTGTAGGTTGTGTCTTTTCATTTTTGCTGGATAATGGAAAGGAAGGACTGGCTGTTCGGGGTGGACGTAGCCCAAACTGGGTGAACCACGTATATCTGTGTCTCTCTTGTTTTGTGCGTTTTCTTTGTTTATATTTCTGCAATATTTTATGTGTTCCATTGCTCCGTAATATATAATTTTCTAACAATTGGTATCAGAGCAGAAGGTCTATTTGGCTGATAAACTTGCAGGAAAGAAGGGTTCCTGGTTCGAGTGGGAGAAATGGCGGAAGATGGTAAGTTTAGGGTCGAGAAATTTAACGGCCAAAACTTCTAGCTGTGGAAGATGCAGATGGAAGATTATCTGTATCAGAAATATCTATACCTACCATTGGGCGGAAAAACAAAGATGCCGACGGGTATGAAAGACGAAGAATGGAACCTTCTCGATAGAAAGGCACTCAGAACAATACGGTTGTGCCTTGCTGCGTCAGTCGCCTTCAACATTTCGAAGGAAACCACGACAGAGGGTTTGATGCAAACGTTGTCGAAACTATATGAAAACCCTCAGCCTCAAACAAGGTATTTCTTATGAAACAGTTATTCAATATGAATATGTCGGAAGGTGGATCTGTTGCAAACCATTTAAATGATTTTAATACAGTTACAAGTCAGTTAAGTTCTGTAGGAGTAAACTTTGATGATGAAGTTAGAGCTCTGTTATTCTTGTGCTCATTACTAGAAAGTTGGAATGGTTTGGTAATGGCCATTAGTAACTCCGTTTCTGGATCTAGTACTTTAAAGTTTGATGATGTTGTCGGTGCTATCCTTAGCGAGGAAATGCGACGGAAAAGCTCCGGTGAGACATCGGGAAATGCTTTGAGTGCAGAGTCTAGAGGAAGAAAAATGGAAAGAGGAAAGAGCTCAGGATATCGCAGTAAATCAAGGAAAGGCAGATCCAAGTCCAGATCTGGGATAGTGTGCTGGAAATGTGGAAAGAAAGGACACCAAAAGAAAGACTTTAGATCTCGGAAGGGAAAAGAAGGAGATGCACATCAAGAAAACAATCATGAAGCAAATGTGACAGGTGAGGTGTTACAAGATGCTTTGATTCTTTCTTTCGAAAATATTACTGATTCCTGGGTGGTAGATTCAGGGGCTTCATTCCATGCCACACCTAATAAGAAATACCTTCATGACTATGTTCAAGGAGATTTTGGACAAGTTCGTCTGGGTGATGATAAACCCTGTAAAATCTTTGGAATGGGTAAGGTTCTTGTAAAACAACAGAATGGAAACCAATGGCTATTAAAGGAGGTAAGGCATGTTCCAGATCTAAAGAAAAATTTGATTTCAACAGGGCAGTTAGGCGGTGAAGGTTGTGTGACAACTTTCACAGATAAAGCTTGGAAGGTCACCAAAGGAGCCCTGGTAATAGCAAAAGGCGAAAAGGTTGGTACATTGTATTTATGCAATGGTATTTCTAACTCTATTAATGCTTTAACTTCCAAAGGAGCAGATGCAACATTATGGCATCATAGGCTCGGACACATGAGTGAAAAGGGGATGAAGATTCTTCACTCAAGGAATTTGTTGACAGGTTTGAAGAATGTTGATTTGGACTTCTGTGAGAATTGCATTTATGGAAAACAGAAGAGAGTCAGATTTCTCAGAGTTGGGAAAGAAAAGAAGAATGAAAAATTAGAGCTTGTGCATACAGATGTATGGGGACCTGCTCAGGTATCATCTCTCGGTGGCTCTCGTTATTATGTTACTTTTATTGATGATGCAACTAGAAAAACTTGGATTTATTGTATTAAGAATAAATCTGATGTATTTGATACTTTCAAGAAATGGAAAGCTTTGGTTGAGATTGAGACAGGAAAGAAATTGAAGTGTCTTAGATCAGACAATGGAGGTGAATATTGCAGCAAAGAGTTTGATAGGTACTGTTCAGAGCATGGAATTCGCAGAGAGAAGACAGTTCCAAGAACACCACAAGAAAATGGTGTATCAGAAAGGATGAACAGAACAATCATGGAGCGTGCAAGGTGCATGAGATTGCATGCAGGATTGCCTTTACAGTTTTGGGCAGATGCTGTAGATACTGCTGTTTATCTAATAAACAGAGGGCCTTCAAGTTCCTTGGATGGTGGTGTTCCGGAGGAAGCATGGACAGGTAAAAAGGTAAACTACTCCTTTTTAAAGCCTTTTGGTTGCGAGGCCTTTGTCCATATTGATAAAGAAAATAGAACAAATCTTGAGGCAAAGTCAAAGAAATGTACCTTTATTGGATATGGTGTTAATGATTTTGGTTATCGCTTATATGATTACGAAAATCACAAAATCATTAGGAGAAGAGATGTAATATTCAATGAAAAGGTCTTGTATAAGAATCAATTGCAGGAAAAGAAACTACTGAAAATGAGATTAACTCAGACAAATATATAAAGCACACATAAAAACCAGACACAAAATATGGGCGTAAAAAGGCTTCAGCCTCATGGCTTCCTCAGGTATTCTCTCTCTAATTTCATTCATTAAAATAATTGAATATAGTGTTACAAATAAATAGATGAGAGATAGTGTTCTCAAGATAGTGCGTGCTATCTTAGACACTTTTGGTTGAGATAATTTCTCCTTTGGTTGAGATAATTTCTCACCAAACACACACCAATATAGGAGTTACCTAAACTAACTCTTATCTTAGAGGAACAACCCAAGAGTTAGGCACAAATTCCTAACTTGGAATATTTAATTAATTAATTAATTTTTGGATTTATTATTGTTTTATGAGAGAGGCTAACATTCCCCCCTTCAATGATAAATCCAAAATAAGAATGAGGAACCATATTCCAAGTTCTCATGTTGACCTTCAAAAACATTGCCTGAAAAAAACCACCAAATCTGGATGCTGAAGAAACTGCAATATGAAGAGACTGAGTCAGCTGCATGAATGATTCATCTCAGAAGGATGCTTGACAACTCCATCATGTGCCAAGCCGCAAAAGGATCCAACTGTCCTTTGCTTGAAAACATCATCCGGTGTCCATTGACACAATTTGATGAACGCCCATTGGCTGAAGATGTCGAAAACCAACTCAATGTTGCTTTTGCTATGATGAAAGCTGCTCACTGCTGCTTTGGCTGTCGATTGCCCACTGGCAAATTTGCTGATGCTCACTGCTGATGAAAAATGCCCAATGGCTGATGAAGATGCCCACTGGCTGCTTCACTGATGTTGTCGAGACTTTCAGTCTAACAACCACTTGTCAATTTCATTGACATTTCCCCCCCTTTGTCAGCTGAAAGGAGAGACAATCTTCTCCAAAATATATTTGAACCCCCCCCTCAGGTGTAGGAGAGTTTCACTGTTGTACTCCCTCGTTCAACTGCATGAGAGTACCATCATCGGTTCACTGCAGGCTGCACTATGTGTGATTGTAGTCGGTTGTAGAACTGAGACAATCTTTTGACTGTGGATGACCATTCCCAAGGATCGATCCATTCATAATGTATCTTCAATCTGGATGATTTTTGTTGGTTGTGACATTTTTTTGAGGAATGATTGGGCTTGCCACAATGGCAACAAGGATGGAGATCAAAACACTAATCTTCCATATGACCGGTTCTTTGACAATGAGAACACTTCGATTGGACTTCAACTTTAGGTTGCGTGCAATTTTGTTTGACTGCAACTTTCTCAGAACCTGCTGAGGGGAGTTGTGCAAGAAATCCTGCACTGATGAACTTAATTGGCTTGGAATAATCTGGGATATGTAAGTTGGTGTCATTAGTGACATATCCTAAGCCTCGTCGATTCTTGTTATTTTGAATCTCTTCCTAGGGCTTGATGATGGGTTTGGAAGAAATTTGAATTTGATCATGAACAACTTCGACACTTGAAGTTGTTTGGATGAGTGATTTGGAATCAACATCTTTATCTTCATCTATTTGGTTGAATGACTTGGAAGAAGCACTCTTTTGTTGTAGCTCATCTCTTTGTAGTTGCGACTCTAGTTGAAGAAACTCAATGGTTTCATGTGTTTGTTGTAGATGCCGTAAAAGATTAGCAAGGGTTTCTTTGCTGATGTGCACCATGTCTTCATCGCTGGAGATGATCAAACTGTGAAGAATGTTTAACCACTGAATATGTTGCGCCATCTGAACTTGCTCACTTGAAGTCAGGCTCTCTTGTCGTAGATGTCGTGCTTTGAACTGTTTCACTTGATTTTGTTACTTGAATGACAGGCTCGCTTGCTATGGGACTTGAATGGCACGCTCGCTTGATTTGTTGCTTATTGCACTTGCTGGGAACACTTGCTAGAGTTGTAGAACTTTCTTACTTAGACTCTGGAATTCACGCTCGCTTGATGACGATCGCGTTTGTGTGAACGCTCACTTGCCTTACTTGATGACTTCATGCTCACTTGAATGAATAGCCATGCTCGCTTGATGTCGATCTCAACTTGCTTGATTGGTGTTAGAGTGGAACTTGCTTGGTTGCTTTGATGGTTGCTGTAATGAACTTCACTCTAGCTCGCTTGAAGGTCTGAACTTTGTACTATTTTGACGCAAATTTCTTGAATGAATACTCACGCTCGCTTGCAGGAGATGTGAACTTGTTGCTTGTTTGCTTTAGAGTTAAAATTTGTGCATTCACGTGATTCTGCTTAAAGGAAGGGTGTCGAACACTGTCGAAAATGCACCCAAAAAATGCTTAATGATTTTAATGACTCACATAAAACAAGGAATTCACTTTGACTCAATTCAAGACTTGGATGTCGGTTTCAACCGAGAATGCACCCTTACAATTCAATGTAATTTGAGTTTGATTACAAGTTCAATAATGTTGATGTAGACTTTGCTTTGAAATGTTGGAGTTTGCAGATTCATGAACTTGATTGTATTGAGTGATTTTGTTTGTTGAGGTAGAATGCCGATGTTGAAAACTTTGATTATTTGTTGTAGTGACGCAAATGCATGTGTTGAGCTTAATTATCCTTCCTTGTAGCTATTTTGTGACAAGTGTTGTGCTTGCTTGCATTGAACTTTATGTGTGTTAAATGAGATCATTTATGTGTCAAAACTAGACAAATAAAAAAGCAAAAACATGAAGCCATAAAACACATGCGCCATCAAACACACATAGTGTACCTTAGATCCCCTTATTCAATTTCGGGCGGATCTAGGACACATCAACACCAAAAAAATGATATCTTTATTAGTCACTGAGTACATCTGAAGCAATGATAATGCCAAGCTAACAACCCTTTGAAACAACTCACCTTCAAAATCTGAATGGATAGTGACACGATCCCTCTCAAAGTAAAACAATACTTTGAATTACAACAACTTTCCCTTATCACTCCAAATACAAAATCACTTCTTACTTCCAAAAAAAATTTATCACTCCAAAATATTAAAACATGCTCTCATTATCACAAACCACTCTTATTCCTCCAAAACCTTTACTTCAATATCACTTTATAAAAAAGTGAAAACATCACTTCAAACTTTGTGTTAAAAAATGAACCATACGGTTCGTTCTATTGTAATGGAAAATATTCCAAAAAAAATTATGCATGTGAAGACAACCATATACCTTTCATAAAAATCCACATGACTCATTTTATGAAGTTACTTTTTCACTTTCTTGAAATTATCCACGTGAGCCTTATTCTTAAAAAGAATGAGTGGAAAACGCATATGGAAAATTATTTGCATGTGCAAAGAAAATACTTGCAGGCACAACATAAGCTCAAACTTACCTCTGAACAAAGTAGAGCCTTGCAGATTCGAATCAATGATTTTTGGTTGGAATATTTAATATCAATGGGAAAATCACACCTTTCACTCCAATTTCTTCTTGATGTTCATGTGGCAGAAACTCCTTCAGCGCAACAATGTGAAGAGCCACGCAGGGATCATTCCACTGAAATATTCATGCTGTCACGATTTTCATCTTCAATCATAAGAAACCAGAATCTGTAGCCTTGGTCTCCAGCAGATACATCCAGTCTTTGCTTTCATTTCAATCAAATGCGCAAAGCAACCTATATATCACATACAAGGAACGAAATTCAATGTGGAATTTAAATATGGGTAGTGAAATTTATTGCACAACAGTTTGCCAGCCTTCAAATCTCATTTCCAGAAAAATTCAGTGGTGGTGATTTGACATTGGAATCAGAAGCAAATTCTTTATTCTCCAGTCGTCTCTTGATTGAGATCTGTAAATTCTGGCATCGTTGCACCACTCGTCCCACTACTTCAGCGCTGCCACCTGCGCCATTCAGTGAAACACTCCAGCACTTCAATTGGATCTCTTCTATTTTGATTAGAAACAACCAACGAAGAATTTTTCATGTGGAACAGACTGATTGATGTGAAGGGCGATTGCTGGTGCAGCGCAGGAGGCCTCCATATGGGCGTCGACAAAAGCGATCCAATACTCATAATCTGAATAAGATTTCATGCTGTAGTGGTATATTTGGTTTTCAATAGCATTTTCAGATTAGCATAATCGAGCTCTATCTTCTGGTGTTAAAACTCAGGTGTATTCTCTGCAAATAATATTATAATACTTGACAATTGTTCTTAATAAAAAACCTGAAACATTCATTTGACTATGCGGCTCAGTTTTGGAGAATTTGTATGTGAATGCAGTTTATTGTTGAATCATTTGGAGCTTACGATTCAACAGAATCATATGCTCATCCAATCAACCACGTTTCCGAAAGACATCAATGAACACAATATAAAAAATTCGACGCTCCTCTCTGGGGAATTTCAAACATAATTTCCAGCACTCACTCAAAAGTTTCCACTGATAGATTGTTCTATTTCATTCTTTGAAGAGCTCTGATTGGTCACCGTCAGAACAACCAACTCAAATCATACATTTAGAGCGGACATCCGTCCCCAAAAGCCAATAAGAATTGCAATTTTCAGAGGAATTAATTATTCAAAAAGAAGTTTCAAACCTGAGAAGTGTAGGGGCAAGGGTTGTATTGATAGCAGGTCCTTTCTCTTTGCCAAATATCACGCTGATAATTTCCAATAGCACGAACGTAGCACCATTGAATGTCTCTAACTTGCAAGCGAATTGATTCGCCACACTGCGATCCTGATCTACTACAAAACGCACGATGGTTATGTTCACAAAATCCTTATGTGATTCGCACAACATCCACTATCAAAAAACATGGATGAACCTTGCTCCAATCAAGCCATCAATTCCTCGCCAGGTTCTCCTCCTTTGCACGCACAATTTTTAACACTCAAGCTTTGTCACATGATCCCAACAATCATGAACTTTGCTCTGATACCACATATTGAAAAAGAAATTAACTTAGACAAATAGATTACAGAAAAACACACATATAAAAACCAGACACAAAATATGGGCGTAAAAAGGCTTCAGCCTCATGGCTTCCTCAGGTAGTCTCTCTCTAATTTCATTCATTAAAATAATTGAATATAGTGTTACAAATAAATAGATGAGAGATAGTGTTCTCAAGATAGAGTGTTCTCAAGATAGTGCGTGCTATCTTAGACACTTTTGGTTGAGATAATTTCTCCTTTGGTTGAGATAATTTCTCACTAGACACACACCAATATAGGAGTTACCTAAACTAACTCTTATCTTAGAGGAAAAAACCAAGAGTTAGGCACAAATTCCTAACTTGGAATATTTAATTAATTAATTTATTTTTGGATTTATTATTGTTTTATGAGAGAGGCTAACATAAACAAGAAAAAGAAAACAAGGAATACACAGTTCTTGATGAAATCACTGAAAAGGTAAAGGTGCTTGAAAATAATAATAATCAACAACAACAACCACCACAACAGCAACAGGCACCCCAAACACCTGAAAGTGGTGTTAGAAGATCTACCAGGATAAGTAGACCCCCTGAACGATACTCTCCTTCATTATATTATTTATTGTTGACTGATTCTGGTGAACCCGAATGTTATGAAGAAGCAATGCAGGTTGAAAGCAGGAAGAAGTGGGAGGTAGCCATGGAAGAAGAGATGGACTCCTTAATGCATAACCAGACTTGGGATTTAGTCAAGTTGCCTGCAGGAAAAACTACACTGAAGAATAAATGGGTTTATAGGCTGAAGGAAGAAGATGGAGGAAAACAGAGGTACAAAGCTAGACTTGTGGTGAAGGGGTTTGCATAGAAGAAAGGTATTGATTTTGAGGAAGTATTTTCTCTTGTTGTTAAAATGACTTCAATCAGAACTATTTTAAGTCTTGTAGCAGCTGAAGATTTGCATCTTGAGCAGTTAGATGTAAAGACAACCTTTCTCCATGGGATTTGGAGGAAGAGATATATATGCAGCAGCCACAAGGATACGAGGTGAAAGGGAAGGAGAAACTAGTGTGTAGGTTGAAGAAGAGCTTGTATGGCTTAAAATAGGCTCCAAGGCAGTGGTATCTAAAATTTGACAAGTTTATTTCTGAACAAGGTTATACTAGATGTCACTCTGATCATTGTGTTTATCTGAAAAAGCAAAATGATGGTAGCTATATTATATTGTTATTGTATGTGGATGACATGCTTGTTGCAGGATCTAACATGCAGGAAATAAATGTACTCAAAAGAAAATTGGCAAATTCATTTGCAATGAAGGATTTGGGAGCTGCAAAACAAATCCTTGGTATGAGAATCACTAGAGACAGGAAAAATCGCAAATTAACATTGTCTCAGAATGAGTACATACAAAAGGTGTTGAAAAGATTTAATATGCACAATGCAAAACCAGTTAGTACACCTTTTGCTAGCCATTTCAAACTTAGTAAGGAAATGTGCCCAAAGACCCAAGAAGACATGGATTATATGTCTAAAGTTCCATATGCATCAGCAGTTGGAAGCTTAATGTATGCAATGGTCTGCACAAGGCCTGATATTGCACATGCAGTGGGAGTTGTAAGCAGGTACATGAACAATCCAGGAAAGGAACATTAGATGGCAGTGAAATGGATTCTCAGATATTTGAAAGGTACCACAAATCAAGCATTATGCTTTGGTGGTGCAAACATTTCTCTACAAGGATATGTTGATGCAGATATGGCAGGTGACATAGATAACAGGAGGAGCACTACAGGATATTTATTTACTGTTGGAGGAACAACTGTCAGTTGGGTTTCAAAAATCCAAAGTGTTGTTGCACTTTCAACAACAGAAGCAGAGTATGTTGCTTCTACATAGGCTAGCAAAGAAATGATTTGGTTACAAAGGTCTATGGGTGAATTGGGTAAGGAGCATGATATGGGCACGTTATACAGTGACAGTCAAAGTGCCATTCATCTTGCAAAGAACTCAGCATTTCATTCCAGGACTAAACACATACAACTCAAGTACCATTTCATACGATTAGTGTTGGAAGATGGAGAGTTGACGCTGGAAAAGATACACACTAGCCAGAATCCTGCAGATATGCTAACAAAAGTTGTAACCAGGGAGAAACTGAGAATATGCTCAGTTTCAATTGGTCTTCAAGGATGACGATGAAGATGAGAAATAGCCAGGTCCAAAGAGGAGTCATTGTCCAGCAAATGAAGCAGCGGGGGAGTTTCAACAATCATTCTCCAAGTGGGAGATTGTTGTGTGTGGAGCATGATTTTTCAGAGGTCTTTGTTTCAGCCGGATGTATACCCCAGGAAGTTTGTACACCCCTCCACGCGGGGGGGACTTGTCCCCCCCGCAGGGGTCTGGGGGGTGGCCGATCCCCCCCGGCTGGGGGGTTCGGGGGCTCGGGGGCAGCGCCCCCGAAGCTAAAAACAAATGTAAAATTGCCTTGTAAAAGTATAGTAATTTCTAGTCAATCTGGGCCGTTAATTAGGCAGATGATCTGACGGTAGAACTTATGTTTAGTTTAGGGTTTTTTGCCCTAGAATGAAACCCCTCTCTTTGTATGAGGGCATTGTATTGGAGGCTGAGATATATAGATGTGTATTCTGTGAGCGAGAAACAGAGAGGTGAGACTGTGAGAGAAAACAGAGGATATTACAGCGGATTTGCTGTAGGTTGTGTCTTTTCATTTTTGCTGGATAATAGAAAGGAAGGACTGGCTGTTCAGGGTGGACGTAGCCCAAACTGGGTGAACCATGTATATCTGTGTCTCTCTTGTTTTGTGCGTTTTCCGTGTTTATATTTCTGCAATATTTTATGTGTTCCATTGCTCCGTAATATATAATTTTCTAACAAAAGGTCTTCAAATATTCCACATTCATATACCACCTCATCCTCTACTATCAGTTTGAAAAGTTCCCATTTTCTGTCAGGAAACTTGATACAAAGGGGAACCCAAGGTCAGTCATATTTTGGATTTTTGTTTTCCATGAATCTTTTGATTGCCCTTATACACATAATGAGTTCATTGACATGTTTGTCCACCCAACAACCAACTTGCTGACTGGAAATTCTCCTCCTAGGATTAGTAAGGAAATTAAAAGGATCCTTCAGTTATCAAAACAGTACAGAGTAGGTGACCGGTACTTATACTAGAATCAAACAGAAATTAGGGTGTATGGCTGTGAGCTTCCTCCTTTTAAGATACCAAAATATGTTCCAATGAGACTGTTTGCTTTGGAATATTATAGACAAATGATATACTCAGATTTGATTCATTTTTACCAAGGCCAAGAAGAAAGCACAACTGAGAATCAAAGATCATCTAGGCCCATTTGTCTGCAACAATAGGGAAGCATGGAGAGTGGTAGAACAAATCTTACAAGACCACATGAAATTAAACAAAAGTTTTAGTTGGACTCCATATGATCCCCACAGTTTCATTTGTAATCGAAGAATGAAAATATACTATCACCATATTTTCATCATAGAATTCTAGAGATTGAATAATATGCTAACATGGATGAATGGAGAGAAGGGACCCTTGTAGAAATGGATAGTGATCAGGTCGATGTAGAGAATGTAACGAAAGATCTAGAAAAGACCCTTGACCTGGATTCTTTTGGATATGTGCAACTTGAGACTTCTCACAAGTCTGCATCAGGGACTAGTGCCTCAACAACTGATTCCTCTTAGAAGCATTCACAGGAGACTAGTACACCACTTGCAGAGACATCACAGGGAAGAAAAAAGAGATCAGCACTCAAGCCACAGAGAAATCAACCATGTCAAAGCAACTTGAAACTCCTCAGGAACAGGTTCAAACACAGGTCCCCCCAACTCAAGTCAACATGGGAGAGCCCCCAATTTTATAGACTCCTCTGAATGAGGAAAAGAACAAAAAGAGAGACAGGGAAGTAGCTACCCCTGCTAGTGGTCCATCAGATCAGCCTGGTGCTAAGAGGCACAGGCTAAATCCCCATTCAGAGGAGGAATTTTTTGAAGAAACAACAGACAATCAGAGAAAAGAAGGTGCAGACAGTCAACATACTTTCCCAGCAGGTGGGACACCTTCTAGCTCACAGAAATAGGAGCTGGAGAGACAACAAAGTGCTGAAGTATCATCCTTCAGGCCTTCATGAAATCAGAACCTAGACATTAAACAAAAATTCAGAGAAATAAAAGTCAGAAATGAACCATTAGGGGCCCAATTCTACAATCAATACATGAAGATGGCTCCCACCAATCAGACAAGGTTGATGTCAGCTATGACATCAAGGAGGGCAAAATGTAGATGAGCTTCTTCAAGCCTAAAGTACAACAGCCTCAGTCAATAGCAGACTACCTCAAAACTGATTTTGAGGTCATGGCCAAAGACATTCACCCCTTAGATCAGATTGAATTACATAAGCAAACAGGGGAAATGGTGTATTCTACATTAACCAACAAAGCTATGATGGTCCAAAGATTGGAAAATTCATTAAACAACACAACTTCTCAACTACAACTAGAAAGAGCCTCCTACCAGGCTAAGGACAATATAATTAAATCTTTGGAGGAGTTGGTTATTGGATTGGGTCATAACCCAAAGGATGTAAAGGCTGCAGAGGCCTTGATCAAAAAGAAAGATGAAGACATAGCTGCCTTAAGAAAGTAGTTAAAGTTGCCCCCATCAAGGCATCCACAAACTGCTGAAGTTATTCAAAAGAAATCTGAAGAAGAGCTTATGGACCTGGTCCTCAAGCTTAATGAACAATTGAAGGAGACTGAGCAAGAATTAGAAAAATCATTGAAAAGCAGGTAGGGAGAGTCGACCTCTCAACCTCAAAATGTGATACCAGTGGTTTCCACGGCAGTCCCCTCAACACTAGCAACAACTCTGGCACCCAATGTCCCCTTGGTCACAACAGAGACAATTACAAGTACAAGCACATGCAAGAACGTTAGGTTTGAGTACATAAGAATTAATTAAGTCAATGGAGGAAATGAAACTCCAAGTTTCTAAGCTCCAAAAAGTTAAAGAAAAATTTGTCACCTTGGAGCAAAAATATGATGTTTGAAAAATCAATTTTGCTGAGGGAGTAAGGAAGAATAAAGGCTTAGCTCAACAAGTCAAAACATTGGAGAAGGACCTCACGTTTGAAAAACCTTTAACGGATATAAGAAATATTCTATGGACCAACATCACTTAGTCAATAAATGATGTTTGGTCATCAATACAAATTATTTTTGAATAGATTGAACTAGTGAGAGTTGCTCTTCAAGAGATTCAGAAAACCAAGAAGAGCTAGGAGGGAAGCCTGAGGAAGCTATCATGCTGATAAATTTTTTGAACAGCAGGACCAGGCACCAGCTTGAAGAGCTGAATATTCAGGATAGAACTGGAACTATCCGAGAGATTAAGAAGGTCTTGACCAAAAGATCTTTAATGGAGAACCTAGAAAGAAAATGCCAAAACATTCGGGATGATATAGATGAATTTATGGAAAAGTTTGGCATTTTACAGAGCAAAGGACTTCCTAGTCCTTTAGTTATTAATGATATATTGATGAGGCATGAAGACTATGTTGAAAAATTAAGCCAATATGCAAATAACCAGGCCAGTTCATCAGCAAGTGCATCTGCACCCAAGGCACTACCCACAGGCAGAGTTCTCTATGACAGTCTAGAGAACCTTTTCTATGTGGAGCATGAATTAAAACACTTGTTTCCTGTTCAGCCTAATTTTGTAAAATATACTCAGGCCGATGAAATCTTCAGGAATCTCCAAAGGACTAGGATACCAAGGGATGATTGATGGTCAGATATGATAGAAATTTTGTGATTTACCTTGGTAAAATCAAGTATTTACTATGGTCAATTCTGGTAAAAGAAGGTGAAAGAGGATAAAATAGGTAAAGTGTATCAGAACAGGTCAAAGAGTATTAGTCAAAGATCAAAAGCAGGCAACCAACACAGAATTACGAGCTAGACAACAAGATGCTCAATCATAGGGCCTGCCTCCAGCTCATTCACAAAAAACAGGGACAACAAGGCAGCAACTCACTTTCAGTTTCTATCCTCGAGACCATCTGTCTCTATTTTCATGTAAAATGCATTTATCTTTCCTAGAATATATCTCTCTCGGTTAAGATATATTTTGGTGTACATTTTTGTATAAGTACTTCCTCATTTGGAGTACTGGTGGTGGATTCTTTGACATTTTTGTAAACCTGTTATTTTGAAAAAGAAGTGCTATTGGAACAACTCTTGTATGGCTAGCTAGAAGCATTGAATAAAGCAAAGGACTTTCACAAGGATTCTCGTGCAAAACAATGGTCAATAACTATTCTATATCTCTTGTTTAGTGTTGTTTTTCCTCTGTTTATTAATAATCATATTTGTTTCATGAAATCTGAATGATAATGAAATAATGATATCTCAGAAAGTGCTTTATTGCAATATGTTTTAGAAGGTTTATCTTTCTTAATGTTTTCTTCAAAACTATTGTAGACAAGGAATTCTTAGTTGCTTCTTGTTTCTTAGTTTTTCATTGTGATCATTTAATAAAGAATTCTTAACTGATTTTTATTATTGATCACCCACTTTCCTTCCCCTCGAAACTTGTTGAAGGATTCTTGATTGCCCTTCCTCCCTTTTGAGACCATTTCACCGTTTCAAGTTACCATTTGCCTCTTGTTTTTACTATCTTTCCCTTTGAAGCCCTCCTTTACTGAATTAACCCAATCTAGTTAACCCATGTTTAGTTGACTCCATAGCCCAATGGCTTGAAGTACTTTGTTTTACCCATCTGTTCCTGAATTCCACCACCAATCAAAACCCCCAAGCTTTCATACCTAGCCTAATACCTTAACAAACAAAGGTAAATCATAAAGAGAGAGCCCTCTCTGAGTACAGATTGGCTAGATTATGTACTTAAAAGTTGGTTTGTGGTTACCTCAGACCCCTTTCCTCCTTCTAACAACTTCTAGGAAAATCTGAGTGATAACATAGTGGTGACTCCGCTGGGGAAGACAATTCCTCAATCATAATAAATCTTTAAGAAAGTTTAAACTCAAATCTACAACATCTTAAAGAAATCACAGAAGTTGTTTGTTTGATATCATTTAAGAAAACCAAAAGCAAAACCTAAAAACCTGGCTTCAGAAAGGACTCATTACACTAGAGCTAATCCTGATCCTAATCCACCACAAGTGTTTGAGAACCCCAATCTGATCCCCAGAATTCTTAGGAGACAAGAAAGTCAAGAAATTTCTACCAGTTCTCGGCCCACCTTTAGATCAACATCCTGTCCTGTTAGGTGGATTTATCTTGAAGACCAACCCTTTGACGAATACTTTGAGACCTCTTTGTTTAGGACTTCATCTGATTCTGAATTAATTGACCTAGTCCCAGACCCATAGTTCCTCCGAGAATTAGAGATCCAAGCTTCCAATTTGTCAATTGATAGGTATTTGCATAACTCCCCACAATCTAATCTTACCTCTGAAGGAACACCCAGTCCCTTTATAATCACTACTACCTCTGTACGCCCATCACCATTTCCTCATATATCTCAACCTCAAACCACTCCACATCAGCCCATCACCTCCAGTCCTCCATCCACAACTCAAACACCCATTGTTATCCCAACCCCAGTTGTTGTTTCACCATTACCTACAGCAATGGAAAACAGATTTACCCCCCTGGTACTACCAGCAAACCTGGGTGCCATGCCCCAGGATTACCAAAGTAAGATCACTCAATTTGATGGTACTAGTACCTATACAACCCAACAACACACCAAAAAGATGACTGATTATTTTGAAATTTATGAAATAGATGCTGATGATGTGCGAATGAGAATATTTGTTCAGAGTTTAACTGGGGAAGTCAGAACCTGGTTTAGAGCTCTAGCAGCAAACAATATAGACAACCTAGAAACTCTCTATAGACAATTCTTGAACCGATGGGAGAAAAAGAAAGATCCTCTTCAGATTCTATCTGAGTATGAAAACCTAAAGAGAGGAACACAAGAAACTGTGCAGGATTACTGCACTAGATTCAACAGTGTCTATAATGCCATCCCTCAAAACCTTAGACCCCCACCTGATTTAGCCTTAATCAAATTCCCTGATGGATTTGATTCTGACATGGCCTTCCAGCTAAGAGAACGAGCTCCTTGTACTTTGGAAGATATGCAAAGCATAACTGTCAGTGTTGAAGCCAACCTGATGTCTAAAAGAGCCAAGGTTAGGAGTGAAAGGAGAATACCATTGAAGGAAGAATCCTCACCCTTTGAATAGAAAATAGATGCCATAATTAAAGGGATGGATAGGCTAGGAGATAGAGTGGAAAAAATTGAAAGGAAAGCTCCCTAGGATGGCTAGCCAACCAACACAGGGAGAAATCCTAATTTCAGAAAAAATCAAAACCAAAACATTGGGAAGACTGGTCCAGACCAAAACATTAGACCCCCTTTCTAGGAGAATTATGCAGAAGGCTCAAACTCTGAAGAACCTGAAGAGGACACTCAAATAAATTTGATGGGACTTAGTAATGAAAGAGAAGTTTTCTTGACACAAGAGGATTAAGAGACCCAGATTCTTAAACAATTTCAAACTCAGTCAGGTGAATCATTCGACTTTAGAGAAGGATATGACACAACCATCTATGAGGTGCATAAGCACTACAACCTAAGGAGTAGGAAAATTGATGTTCCTGAAGAAAACAAGCAAAAGGCTCTGAAACAGCCTATAAAAGTTAAGACAACCACTACACCTGTACATATTCTTTCTAGATTAGACCCTAATCCTTCTAACCCAATAATTGAAGATGTCTTTGATAATCAACCAAACAATAAACAACCCTCCACTTCTCTTCCTTCCAAAGGAAATGTGGAAGAACCTCCAGAAGTTGATTTAGGAGAACCAGTAAACTATAACCCCACTCATGCAAAGGAGAAAAACACAAAAAACACAGAAAATAGAGAGAATACTACTATTCGAAACCCAAAAGCCCAAACTGAAAAACCCTTTAATTGAGAAACTGAAGTAGGTAAGCTAAAAGTTGTTGTTCCATTATCTAAATTAGCTAAATATGATGCCTACTGAAGTTAAATCAATAGATCACTCAAAATTATTGGAACTGAAGATTAAGTTAATGTTTTTGATGACCAAACAGAATTAATCTTTGGCCCAGAAGTGAATGGAAAACCATTATAAGGAGGATTTCCTCCCTTCTATGTGAGCTTAAACATACATGATAAGATTCTTCACAATGCCATGTTTGATTCTGGGGCATCTCATAACCTTATGTCCAAGTCTGTAATGGAAAAACTAGACCTAGACATCACTAGACCATACAAAGATATCTTTTCTTTTGATTCTAGCCAAGTAATATGTTTAGGATTGATAAAAGACTTGTGTGTCTCATTGGTTCAATACCCTACAAAAACAATTTTAATGGATATAGTGGTAGCAGATATACCACCAAAATATGGCATGTTATTATCTAGGTCTTGGGGCGCTAAACTTCAAGGATCTTTTCAATTGGACATGTTCTATGCTACTATCTCAGTTTTTGGCCAACCAAAGAAATTATACAGAGAAATGTTGATGAAATATGTAGTAAGTAGTAAGGAAAAACCACAAAATTTCCCCATCTACTTAGTACACTATGATATGGACTCATTCATTCTTTATAATGCAGAAACCAATCCTTCCAATAACTTAGAAGTTTTAGCAGCATAACCAATAGAAATTAAAAAGGAAAAATCAAATGTTCAGCTCCAATAAATATCAGGTACCAAAGAAAAAACAGATGAGAATGAAAAACCAGATCCCACTGTTAAACAAATTCCTACCACCCCAGACACCAATTAGGAGCATGAAATTCTTTGGCATTTAGAATTTGATGGCTTAGTCAATAAACTAGGGGCCGGAGCAAGAGCTTGGGTGTACAATTTAGAAAACGATCATGTTGAAGGCCATGCCTACAGATTAAATTTTAAGTGCACCAATAATATGGCAGAGTATGAGGCTCTCTTGCTGGGTCTCAAACTTGTTAAAAAATTAGGAGCAATTAGAGTATCTATCATAGGAGATTCTGAATTAATCATTAAACAGATCAAAGGGAAATATTTAACTAGGGATCCTAGATTAGGATATTACAGAGGAACAGTCATAGAGATTCTCAATACTTTTATGGAAACATAGCTTGCTACAATCCCTAGAGAGCACAACTTGCAAGCCCACAGCCTGGCAATGTTTGCCAGCACCTGCAAATTACCTTTCAAACCTAATCATTAGTTTACTACTGAAATTAGGCACAGACTAGCCATACCTGATAATCTAAAGAACTAGCAGGTTTTTGATAGTGATGAGCAGATTAATAGCTTTTAAACTTTAGATGAATAATTTTCTAACAGTCACATAGATGTTGATACAATTGTTAATTCAAATCAGATAGATGAGGTAGAAACAAACATTTTGGAAGAAAGTTTAGTAAATATGCTTCATCCCACAAAATTCACACAAAAAGAAGTTCAAGACCTTAAACAAATGGACCTTGATGAGATAATTGAAGAAGAAACAAAGGCTATTAACTTAAAAGACAATCATTTACCAAAAGGATTAACTCCTCTAGAAGACCTCTTTGATTCCAATGACATTCCCAAGAAACCTAAAATGGAACCACTAAAAGCAGATATTGAAGAATACAATTTAGGAACAGAGGACAATCCAAAGATGATAAAACTATCAAAGTCCTTACCTCCTGATCAGAAATTAAAATATGTTGAACTTATGAGAGAATTCCAGGATGTCTTTGCCTGGAGTTATGAGGATTTGAAGTCCTATGACACCTCCATTATTCAGCATACTATACCTCTGAAAGAAAATCAAAAGCCCTTTAAACAAAAGCTCAGAAGAATCAACCCTGTACTATTACCACTGATTGAAAAAGAAATTAAACGTATGTATGAAGCAGGGATTATTGCCCCTATCAGGTTTTCAGAGTGGGTGTCTAACTTGGTACCTACTAGGAAGAAAACTAGGGAAATAAGGTTATGTGTTGATCTGAGAAATGTGAATAAGGTTTCTCTTAAATATAATTACCCTTTACCCAAGATGGATCATATTTTGCAAAGGGTAGTGGGTTCTTCTAGAATTTCACTTTTAGATGGGTTCTCAGGATATAACCAAATCTTGGTTCATCCTGATGACCAAGAGAAAACTGCTTTTACAACACCATGGGGCACTTTTATGTATATCAAAATGCCATTTGAACTTAAAAACGTAGGAGCAACTTTCCAAAGGGAAATGGACATTGCCTTTGCCAAATATATTCATGATTTTCTTGTTGTATATCTGGATGATCTAACTGTTTTTTGGTCTAATATGCTTCCCTTCCCCCTTTCGCATCCTGACTCTGGCCTGACTGACTTGAACTGAAATGGTGGGAAATTTATTAACAAAGCTGGGCGTCTCCAATCAAAAATAAGAAAAGAAATACAATATTGTATATCAATATAGCAAAATTGATCAATTAAGCAATGGGCAAAGACGAATAGGAGTAGTTCAAAACCGTTATTCTGCTGAGGCAGATTATCGTCGGAACTTAATCCAAGGATCCATACGTGCTAAAAGACGGAAAATTATGATATGGAAGAGGATACAACCGAATGTACATTCCCTTTTCTTTTTGAAAAGAAAAGAAAAGAAATACCCGCTTAATATGCACAATATCTCCCCCCACCCCCTCTCTTTCTATTTCTGAAGAAGGTACAGATCCGTGCGTTTGTGGTATGAGGTCGGTCAAAAAAGAAAGGTATGGGGTAACTAACTAACTAACTATCTCGGGTAACGATGGGGACATAACCTATCTCGTCTGGTGGGAACGATGGATCGAAGGTGGAAGGAACAGAGGCAGTGAAAGCAGTCGATGATCCAGGACCAGCAACGGAGGTCAAAGCAAAAACAATAAATTAGATCAGTAGCACTTGGACCATCTCAGACAGGTCTTCTTAAAATGCAAGAAATATGGTATTTCTTTGAATCCAAATAAGTCCTTGTTCAGTCTGGAGGAAGATAAGCTCTTAGGTCACATCATATCCAAGGATGGCATTCGAATTGACCCTTCCAGAATAGAAGCTATTCTACAGATACCTCATCCAAGAAGTATCAAATAACTTCAAGCTTTCCTAGGGAAGATAATTTTTTTGAGAAGATTCATTTCTAACTTAGTATAACTTATTAGATTACTAAATAACATGCTTAAAAAGGATTCAAGTATAAAATGGACAGTAGAGCCAAGCAATCATTTGAAGAAATCAAAATGGCCTTAACCAGAACACTGATCCTCACTAGTCCAAAATTTGATAGGGACTTCATCATTTTTTCTTTTGCATCAGAACACACCATAGTAGCAGTTTTATTACAAAAGGATGATCAGGGATGTGAGAACCTATAGCCTTTTTTAGTAAAGCACTTAGAGATGCATCACTAAAGTAAAAAATAATGGAAAGACAAGATTTTGCACTGGTAAAAGCCATTAAGGACTTCAGAGTCTATATATTATACTCTCATGTGATAGCCTATGTACCTAATGCAGTTGTCAAAGACATCTTGACTTAGGATGGAATTGAGGGCAAAAGAGGTAAATGGATTGCTACCATCTTAGAGTATGATATAGAGATAAAACCTAGAAAACTGATAAAAGGATAGGGATTGGCCAAACTTATGGCAGAAAATAATTGTCAAGCCCTGGATATAAATGAACCAAATGACGAACAGGAGATAGCGACTCCACAAATCAGCCAGGTCTTTTCAGATTCACCTTGGTATGTTGATTTAATTTATGTTTTACAAAACTTGCAGGCTCCTCTAGGGTTATCCAAAACAAAGAATAGGTTTTTAAAAATGAAAGCCTCGAAGTTTTGTATCTTAGATAATACTCTTTTTGGAAAAAATCATGAAGGAATTTTATTAAATTGTTTATTAAAAAATGAAGGTGACAAGGATCTTTAGGAATTTCATGTAGGAGATTGTGGTGGACACCTCTATTGGAAGTCAACTGCAGATAAGATCCTAAGGGTTGGATTCTATTGGCCAAACTTGTTTGCAGATGTGAAGAAATTTGTAACTTCTTGCCATAAATGTCAAATCTTTGAGGGCAAGAGAAAGTTGTTACCTTTACCCCTGAAACCCATTTCCACCGAGAAACCTTTTCAACAATGGGGTCTTGACTTCATTGGAGAAATCCATCCACCCTCTTCAGGCCAACACAAATGGATACTCACTGCCACTGACTATTTCACCAAATGGATAGAGGCCATCCCCTCCAGACAGGCCAATGACACAGTGATCATAGGTTTCTTAGAGACCAATATATTGTCCAGGTTTGGTTGCCCTACTAAGATCATTACTGATAATGTTGCAGCTTTCAAATCAAAGAAAATGATCAGTTTCTGTAATAAGTATCATATCACACTAGGCCATTCCACAGCCTATTACCCTCAAGGGAATGGACTGGCTGAATCTTCCAACAAGAGTCCTGTTAATATTATCAAAAAACTGTTGGAAGAAAACAAGAAGACTTGGAACAAAAAACTAATAAATGCATTGTGGGTAGATAGGCTTACAACCAGAAAATCTATTGGAACCAATCCTTATGAGTTAGTATATGGCATGGAGGCTGTTTTTCCCTCATCACTAGGAGTTCCTGTTATGAAAATACTCGAAGAAGCTCAAGTGGAACCTAATGATATTCAAAGAAGGATAAACCAGATCATCAATCTACAACAGACCAGAGAGGAGGTGTACCAAAGATCCCAAGTGTTGTAGGAGAAGCTTAAGAAGATATTTGACAAAAGAACCAAGGCAGAGGATTCTTACCTTGGAGATAAAGTGTTAAGATGGGATTCTAGGAGAGCGGATAAGGGTAAGCATGGGAAGTTTGACTTCCTATGGAAAGGACCATACATCATCTATGCTTTCAAGGGAAACAATGCATATTTTCTAAAAAAATTAGATGGTACAGAAGTTGAAGAAGGACCAGTCAATGGTCGGATGTTAAAGAATTACATACTATATCCTTTGTACTACCACAGTGTTGATTGGATAATAAAATTTTGGAGTTGAAGCCTGAAGAGAAGGCCCTAAGCTTCAGAAGTATTACTGTCATACATATAATAAAGCAACAAGCAGAAGAAGATTTCAGAGCACAATCAAAGTCATTCAAAGGCCTTTAATATACTGTTCTTGACTTTCCACAAGGAAAAGACATCCCCAAGTGGAGCCACTGTTATGCCTCTATACCAATAGGTGTCATATATCATGATTGACTTGATGAGCTATGTAATATGTTCATACCTTTACTTGTTGCAAAGGTTTTCCATATTTGTAAAAAACTAAAAAATTTAAAAGATGTAAAGAGGGTATACCCTAAAAGAAAAATCAAAGGGTGAAAAGAATAAAAGATGGTCAAGAAATGAAAGAAAATGAACCCCACTAAAAAGAAAGACTAGGAAAGTGTGCAAGTCTAAATGCCACTACTTTTTCACTTTTGTATAATAAACACTTGTGTGTAGTTTGTCACTTATGCCACAATTCATGAATAGTCAAACAGTTTAAACTTGACTAGTTCATATTTTCAATTTCATGTTGTAGAAATAGAGAATAAAGATCGGACCAAACAATTTAATCTTGGCAGATAAGTAGATAGGTAGAGTGAAAAAGGACCTCAATAGTTTAATCTGAGCCCTTGGATATAATAAGTGTAGACTTAGATAGGCATTACCATGTAAAAGAAAAGAAACTTTGATAAGGGTTTGCCAGTATAAGTGCACCCAAATAAAGAAGTAAAAATTCTAGGTTAAAGTAGGTAGGGTAAGTAGATGGTGGTTGCAGAATGATATGTCTAAATGTGTAAATATTTTTGCATCATAAAGAAAAGGCATGTATCACATGGAAAGCACATCAAATAAGCAAGGTCAATAATAATTAACTTCCCTACTCATTTCCCCTAAACTTTCACTAATTTCCCCTAAAGTGCCAAGGTATCTATCAAATTAGAGGGGCTCAGAGCATTTCTATGACTTTTGGAGGGACCGGACCCTCGGCCCAATAGTTTATAATGCCTAAAGTACTTAAGCCCATTCATCAAAGACTACACCCCTTCATGAAACATTCATTCCCTTGATAAAGTTTTTCCTAAGTAAAATCCTACTTAGGAAAATTATATCATTTTCCATAAAAACCCTCTTTTTCACTTTAGCATGAGTTTTAAATACACACATTAAAATGTTTTAGACTTAGCGCTTTTCATTTCATTATGTCATATTAGCTACTAACCTATATTATATAAATCCCCTATAGAAATTTACCCATTCCCGTATTACTATAACTATATAAAAAACCTCGAAATATTATATATCCCGCTTCTTTGGTTAAAATATAACCATAATACATCAATAATGGGGATTAATTAGTTAATCAGTAACTAATTAAGAACGCCGCCCCCCCGCCACATTAAAAAGGGATTAATTAACCCTCACGGTTAATTAATAACCTTCTCGACGAATCCCGTTGCTCCCGATATGATTAAAAAGTCTTTAATTACTTTGGGCCCACCGTCATTAAACTCCCATCACCTTGCCTTCCCGATAGCCATCTCATCAAGCCTCCGAGATCCGACGACTGTTGTGCATATTGCACGGTCCTCCGCGACCAAATGTTAGCATGCGATCACAAAGCGATTTTGTGAACAATACCCACGCCACAGGTCGCCCATTCTATGGAATCGCTCGCTCAAGCCCGAATACTGCCCCCCTTCCATAAGCGGTGTGATAAAAACTGCTTACCGCCTCCCACAAATGATAAAACATCATGTCATTTGCCCACTGTCACCACTCGTCTAAATCCCGAAACCTGCCAAATTCTTCACTTTGTATAAAAAACAAAACAAATCATATTGTCATTCTATTCCGCGAACCTATACATCCATGCAAATATAACGACGAGGTCAACCAGCTTGTGCTCCTAGCTGCCAACCTGCTTCAAAATTTGCAGTCAAAACCGCTCAGAAACCTCCATTCGCACCCACTGTACCTGCATACTGTTGCCCATCCCTAAAACATGAATTTACTAGTTCCTATCAAGAAAACCTTCCAAATACTTGTTTTTCCCTGCAAATAATTGAAGAAGTTGAAAATTCACCACAATTCAGTTACCATACTCAAAATTCAAGTTCCCAGACCTGCAATTTCATCATTTTCACTTAAAAACCTCAGTTTCCCTTATGAATCCACAAGAACTAGTATGGAAACTCCGGTAGCCCTAAATATTACACCCATTACTACCCCTCACCATGATTTAGACTATTTTCTCCTGGCAGATAAGGATTTTCAAATAAAAGACCTAATCACTGATAAAGACCATCTGAAAGTTTTCTGCCAATTCCGAGATAACCACTTGAATGGCTATGATGCCATAGGACTGTGGGAATCCAATCTCCCAATGTACTTTCTCCCCTCTGTACACGTTTACCTAGAAATAATCCACCAGTGCCATGCAAATAATGACCCCAACCTCAGAGCAGTGATGTCCCCCAATCAAACAGTCCTCCTCACAATAACTACAAAATCAATCAATGAGATGCTGCAATTTCATCCCAATCAAGCCCTAACCCCCATTTCCCTTGGAGATTTACTTGAAAAATCAACTAAATTATCCCAAGCTGAACTCAGTCACCTGTGTCAAACTTTTGTGGATAAAAACCATCAACCCAAAGACACACCCCCTATATGTCAGTTTTCTTGACAAACACAGGCAAACTTATAGTTGAGATGATAGTTACAGTCATGGGATTCAACACCAGTGAGTATGTAGATGAGATGACCTTAGTATTGATGTCCATTTTTACCCCTGGTCAGCCCCCTGTTGTTAAGTACACTTATGCTGCATTTATAGCTGTCACACAGAAAGAGTCATTAGTGCGGACACAACCGACCTTCCTAGAAGCCTAAGACTTTCTAATGACAAAAAAGACAAATAAGAGCAATCCTTCCCTAAATATGCTTTTATAATATGAGAAATCAAGTGTTTAGATCCTACCTGTAATCCAACGTTGTTGTAGTAGTCCAGCTTCGTTGATCCGGATGAGCTCCTCCTTCCCTTCGAAACCTGCATTCACTAACAATCAAACGATTAAATAGCACCTGAATATCACATAAAATAAAACATATTTAACATATAGACCAAGGAGTATATGAAACAACTCATAAATAACAAATTGTTGAGAAGAATGGACTAATTTGTATTAAAAGGTAACAAAAGGAACCATTACAACCTGAGCCTTGGTGTTGTGCAAGCTCCTCCCACGGTCCACAAGAGTTCTCCTTTACTCTGATCAGCTCACCCACCTCCCAATGGAAACAAGCAAAGATGGTAATCTCTCCTCACAAGCTTCTACAAGGAAGTCCTAATTCCAGCAACATCTACCCTTAGGAATGTTCAGCTTTCAACCTCCCCTCCCTTTGGCCCAATGCCTGTATTTATAGTGCTCTAGAGGAAGTTATTCAGGTCCACCATCAATGGGATAAGCCCCTCTTTGGATGGGATAGCTCCCCTCTTGATGGGATAAGTTCCTCTTTGGTAGGGATACATGAACCATCTGGAGGCGCTTCATACACGTCAAACAAGCTTCTAGAAGACTCTAGAAATGACCACAAGTAACTTTTTTGGAGTGAAACTTGCACCTTTTGACCTTTACAGGAGTACGCACCCACCCCTTTGCATACAGAGCGTACAAGTACTCAGGTATTGTGAACTTGGAGTGCGTACACGCAGGTAAGGCTAAGAGAAACTGCGTACCAGAGATAATTGACTTTTAATGACTTTTCTCTCTTTCTTGAAGTTTGACATGAAGAGCAGAGGCATGAGACTTGCCAAGGAGGATAGTATGATAGTGGATGGAGCCATACTAACTGCAAATAGTCATGGTGACATTTTTTTAGTGTAACAGATTGCCCCCTAAAGTGCGAAGCCTGTAGTAGATTAGGGTTTTTATGATCTAGGAAGGGTGAAGTACTTTATCATTTCAAGGAGTATCTTGCGGAGGACTTGGTCAGAACCTGCAAATATTCAACACAAAATACATATGTAAGATGATATCATCGCTGAGGTAGGCATTCCCATACTCAGATTGAAAACTTTAACTAACATTCTAACTATTGCTCTGATACAAGAATGATTTTGCAGTACATCACAATCATAGACTTTTGTAGACACAGTATGGACGCAGCCATCTGTTTATGATTAGTGTACTATATAATGAATACAAAACTCCTCGCAGCCTGGATGGTGGAAACTAGATCCAGGGTCTTCTTCTCTACTTCCTGAATTGGTACGATTCTATCCATGCGAATAAATGAGTTGATGTCGAACATGGTAGAAACCACTTGATTACCAGTCGATGATGTAAACTGTTAACAAGTGTGAGAGAGACCACCAGTAATGTCAATGGTTCTCAAAGTACCCAGTACAATCCATGAAATGTGAATGAATGGGTTGATGTCGAACACGTCACGGAATCCTTTGATCGAAAGTCAATGATGTAAACTGTCGTCAAAGGCGAGAAACCTGCCATTGATGCATGCAGACTTCAAGGTACTGACAATTTCTAAGTTATCTTTCTAGATAATGTGCTAATGTCGATAGAAAGCGACCCGTTGCAGGCAAGCCCACAACACGAAATCATTGTTCAAGTTGAAGAAATGTTGCTGTAAGGACTGACTTAGGGATGGTCAAAATGGATGACAAGTATTTTGCATATGAATGGTTTATTTGCAGAGACTTCTTGAACACATAATGACATGACAGATGGCTTGGTGACGATTGACCCAAAGTTAATACCCGGAAATGGTTGAAGACTTTCAAAGTGGTTTGATCAACTTTTAAGGCAAAGGATTTCCCAACCCAGGTGAATGAAAAGTGTTGTGTTCAAGAGCGGTGATAAGGTTCTTCTGTAACAAAGGATAACAAATAGGTTCATTCTTCTCTCTGTTCCACCCGCCACTTCTGTACTGAATCCGGCGATGTTGGGTTTCATCTCCAACTAGCGTTTTCGGTCTGGAAGGCTACTGTTTGTGCTTGGTTTGACGCCCTAGATTCTTTAGGCGTGTGATTCAAATTTGTTTGGTTCTTTAGAGACTTTAGGTGGTTTTCTTTGAGATTTTACTTTGTTTGCGTGTGCATTAGTTAAAAGTTTTTAACTGTGGCGGAATTACCGAGACAGTCCCGTCGACTTCGAGGCAAGTCACCTAAGGTTGTTTCTGTGGCCGAATTGTTGAGGAAATCCCGTAGACTTCGGGGTGAACCTCCTCAAGACGTCCCGAGTCATTACGAAGGTTTAAAGGTCCTTGTAACTCCTCCTAGTGGCAGTAGAGTAGGTTCACCTGAAGAAGGAGAGTCTTCGTTGGTAGTCCATCAAGATTACCAAAGTCTAGAGACAGGTTATAATCCTGAAGCAGTTGCAGTTTCTGAGCTTGCTGGTAGTTTTTCATCTACTAGTGATATAGGCGAAGAACCTGAAGTATCTGAACCTGTTACTCCAACTTCTAGTGCACCAGATTCACCTAGGGTAGAAAGAGTCATCACCGAAAATCTTCGTACTGGTTTGATAGCTATTGAAGAACTTGCTTTAGAGGAAGAATTAGGCGTATCTATCCTTGAAGATCAACCTACTATTGATCTAAGGGAGCGTGAATCTATCTTTTACAGTCCTCCTAGAAGTACTACTTGGTACCTTTCGTTAACCAATTATTTAGACAACTCAGGGGTAGGTTTTTCTCCACCTCGTACTCCTTTTCCACTGGAGGTATTTATACTCCTGTAAATATGTCTGGTCAGTCGTCCGTGTTCACTCAATCTCCTGAATCTTTCTTACACGGCGGTCCTTTTGTTCCCACCGGGTATCAGTCACTTTCTGGTACCTTTGCGGGGGCATCTCCTCAACCCATTGATCATGGGTTATTAGCTGGAAACAATGGTAATAAACCGTTGGGTGTAGGGGACATTTACATGATGTCAGGTTCAGTTCCCGTTTCTCAACCTCAAGGTGGCCAATTACCGCCTGGGGGGCAGCCTCAATTAACGCCTGGGGGGCAACCTCAAGGTACGCAAATCGTGTCTGGGGGGCAACCTCAAGGCCAGTATGTACCCATGGTACAATACATGCCTTAAGGTCAACCCCAGCCTCAATATGTACCCCAGGGTCAACCTCAGTATCAATATTTACCTCAAGGGTATCAACCCCAAGGGTATCAACCTCAAGGTCAAGGTCAACCCCAGTATCAGTATTTACCCCAAGGTTATCAACCTCAAGGTCAATACTCGAGTCAAGGTTATCAACCACCTCAAGGTCAGTCATATGTTCAAGGTATGGGAACTGTACCTTTCAGTTATCAATCCTATCCTCAATCCGGTTATGGATCTCAGTATCCTCAACCTGTTACGGGTCAATACCCCGGAATGATAGTGTGGGATCCATCACAAGGTCAACAGGTGTTGCAGCCAAGTATACAGTTGTTACCTCAAACTGGACAACCCGTAGTTTCTGGTTCACCCCAGCAACCGCAACCTGTCCAGTCAAATGTTCAAACTTCTGTAACTTCGGTAGTTACTCAGCCGCCAATTGCACCTAGTACTCCATCTCAAACAACTGCTGCAACTACCGCAACATCTACCGCACTTACTTCTGGAGTATCGACAGCTCCGGTTTCTACTGTCACTGCAACCACTCCTCAGACATCTTTAACGTTGTCCGGATCTACGATTCAAACCACGGTCCAGATGCCTGTAGGGCAGCCTGGCTTAAGTACTGTTGTAACAAGTCAACCTCAATTTACCTATCAACAGTACCAGGGACAATACCAATTCGGTCCTGCTGTCCAACAACCGGTTTACCAGTATCAACCGTATCCTGGGTACACTTATCAACAACCTCAACAACCCCAGTACGGTCCGGTTAATCCTGGTTTTCCAGGAGGATATAATATCCCGAATGCGATTCCTGTTCCTAGTTATCCTGGATATCCTCCTCCTGGAACTGGTATTGTGACCCAGAGTTTTAGAGATCCTAACCGGCAATTACCGTTTATCGCAACTTTGGATTTACCCGACTTGACGCACCTAACGAACGATCCAATTCAATATCTTCTGTTCTGGCCGCCAATGCCAAATAAGTTTCCCAGTGATATAACTTGGTAAGTCTAGAGAGGATCCGTCCAACCACGTGATGACTTACCACCTCTGGTGTGCTTCAAATTCTATCTCGGATGATTCGATCCGCTTACGTCTTTTCCAGCGTACGCTCTTTGGTCTCGCAGCCAAGTGGTACATTGAGTTACCACGGGCCTCTTTTTACAATTTTAGCCAGTTAGCTACCTCGTTCCTAACTCATTTCCAGTTGCCGGTCAGATACGATAATGGTACTGAGTTATTAACTTCATTAAAACAATCGACGTCGACTTATATTTCCGATCATATTCATGAATGGAGACGTCGAAGACGTTTAGTGAAAGTTTTTATCCCGGACCAAATCTTAGCTGAATGGTTTGTAAAATCATTATTACCGAAGATTACTGAAGATTTAGCTAAGGCCAGAGTAGTTACTGAGGAGCAAGTCATTGCTCAAGCCCAGTACCTTGACTTAGTTTACACGCAGTCGGGTACGTTGCACGAGAAGATCCCAGATCTTCCTAAGTCGAATCAAATCGCTGCTGCTCCTTCGGGGTCTCATGCTGCTGATGGCATGATTGGTACAGTGAATACTAAAAGTAAGAAGAAATCTTCAAAGAATTCTTCTCCAATAATAACCTTACCGGACTCCCCGATAGGAGAATCTTCTCCTGAAATTACCACCGACATTCACGCTGTAGAGTCATCTACGGCTAAATCAAAAAACGGTGGTAAGAAGAAAGGCAAGAAGAAAGATAAAGCAGACAAGGCTCCAAAGGAGAAAAAAGAGAAGTCGGAATCTAACGACGAAAAGCGCAAACCTCGCTATCCTTGTTTAATTTGTGAAGAAGATCATTTCACAAGAGATTGCCCTCATCGGGCAAAGGTTGTGAAAATCGTTAAAGGTTCCCCAACTCCTGCTGTTTTGAAAGATCCATTTCCAAAGCAGGAGAGTAAAATGATAGGTTCTTCCTCGAGTGCCAGTGAAGAACCCATATTGATGATGTCTCATGTACGGATTGCGACTCGATCGCAAGATTATGGTAGTAAGAATCCTATTGATGGCAAAGAAGCAGAATCTTCTCATTCTCATCCATCAACCTCAGCTCCCGGTTCCGATCCACTAGAGATCGAGAAACCTAACCCGGACTTGGTAATCAAACCGCCTGCCAAGGGTATACTTCGAAAGTCTGCTTTCAATCCACATGCGAGAGCAGCTCAGAATTATAACATTGTTGAGGATTTAGCTGTTTCACCCTCAGCAATGTTGGCTTTGGAAGTGCTGCAATCATGCCCAGCCCAACGAAAATTACTCTTGTCGGCTATAGGAGCTGTTGATATTCAGGACCCGAACCTGATAATCTTTGATCTAGAAAATAGTACACCGCGTCTCCCTCATCAGATGGCTTTCTAGATTCCAGTGATAGTAAAAAACAAGCCTATTCATCGGACTGTAATTGATGAAGGAGCTTCTACGTGTATTATGTCGATTCAGTGTTGGAGATCGCTTGGTTCTCCTTCACTGAACCAATCCCCGACGATTCTTAAGGCCTTTGATGGCCGTGGGTTCCATCCGTTTGGCATTCTACAGGATTTGCCTATAGGGGTTGAAGGAAAAACTGTTAGTCTGGATGTGGAGGTGGTTGATGCCCCTCTAGACTACAACCTTCTTTTGGGTCGCAGTTGGTCTTACGCTATGACAGCGGTCTTCAGAGTTATAAAGTTTCCACATAATGGTAAGATCGTAACGATAGATCAGCTGGCTTACTTTTCATCCGACCCAGCCTCTTCAGAGAGTATCCAGCATGTCAGTAAAACGACTATCCCTTACAAGGATGTTGGTGTAGGATTAGTCTAAGATTCTGGTTTATTGGGAACTTTTCCTTTTCCTTCGATCAATGCAGACCCTTCATTCGCGTCCATTCATATGATTACTTCAGACACTATTATTTACGATGATCCTTGGATTGTCCCATCTGAATCTGAGATAGACTCATTCGGTGATGCCATGCCTTTGAGTCCATATGAAATTGCTTATGAAGCCGCGCAGTCTTTTACCGACTCGCGTTCAACCCAAATTGACCAAATGAATGTGGTCTGTGAGGAATCACTTTTCACATCAACCTCAGAACGGATAACGTTTCCTGAAGTTGTGTCATCTGACGAACAACTTCGCGAAATCCTAAGTGTAGACGATCTACCATGGGAAGATCTTCATCATAGATCTTCGTTTTTACCTGAGAGTGATGACTTTGAAAATGATTTTTCATCAATTTTTACAGCTGAATATGTCAAGGACGCTCAGAATCCCATGAAACATCCTGATTCAGAGTTGAATTTGGGAAACATTTCCCAAAGTATTGCCATTGACATCTCAGTTAAAACCAGAGTTATTGAAAACATTCATACAGGTGCCTTGTGTACAGATAACGAAATTCAATCATACAAGGTCCTATTTCAAGAATTCCGCGACGTGTTTGCCTAGTCCTATGAGGAAATGCCAGGAATTGATCCCTCCATTGTTTTTCATGGAATCAAGACCTACCCGGACGCTAAACCCGTTCAGCAACGTCTGCGTCAGATACACCCTAGGAAAGCGGCTGCAATTAAAGCAGAAGTCGAAAAGCTGTTGAAAGCAGGTTTCATTTATCCGATCCCGTTAACGGATTGGGTATCGAATATTGTTCCGGTTAACAAGAAGAAAGGAACAATAAGAATATGCATCGATTATAGGGATATAAATCGTGCTTGTCCAAAAGACAACTATCCCACGCCCTATATCGATCAAATAATTGATGATTGTGCCGGCAGTGAAATATTCCTTTATGGACGGTTTTTCCGGTTACAACCAAATCAATATTCTACTTGCCGATCAACCAAAAACGACTTTCATTTGTCCTTGGGGGACATTTGCTTATTGCAAATTACCTTTTGGACTTAAGAACGCCGGAGCCACTTTCCAATGGGCAATGTCTTACGCGTTTCACGACATCAAACACATTGTGCAACCGTATCTCGATGATTTGCCTGCTCATTCTTTACATCGAGCTGATCACCTCGTCCACTTTATGCGCTATTTTTATGAGGTGTCGACATTATCGAATTCGGTTGAACCCACACAAATGTGTCTTCTGCATAGAAGTGGTACGATTGCTAGGATTTTTGGTTTCAAAAGCCGGTATCCGCGTCGATCCCTCGAAGGTCGAAGCCATCATCAAATTGCCTCCTCCTTCGAGTTTACGCCAACTCCAAAGTTTGCAGGGGAAAGCAAACTTTTTACGTCAATTCATTCCTAACTACGCCGAGGTTACAAAGGGTTTCACCTGGTTGTTGAAACAAAACGCACAATTCTCTTGGGATGAGATAGCTCAGAAGTCTTTTGATGCACTTAAGCACGCGTTGACCCATGCACCATTGCTGCATCCTCCCAACTACAACCAGGACTACTTTTTGTATCTCGCCGCCTCTCACTCCACCATTGGAATGGTCTTAGTTCAGGAAGATGAATTCGGAACGGAACATGTGATATATTATCTTAGTAGGACGTTAAATCCCACTGAGCTAAAATATTCGCATGTGGAGAAATTGGCCCTGGCAGCTGTTCAGGCTGTCCAGCGTTTTCGTCATTACATTCTTCTCCGTAAAACTACGGTGATTTTGGATTGCAACCCTATGATCTATATTTTGACTAAACAATTGCTAGGGGGCAGGTACTCCAAATGGATTGTTATCCTGCAGGAGTTCGATTTGGAGTTCGAGAAGTCCAAGTCTAAGAAATCCTTAGTTTTTGCGGAATTGATGTGTGACTTCCCGCGTGTTGACACAGAAACTGTGGCAGAGGAACCCATTACGGACGAATCTCTATTTCTTATCAACACTTTAGATCTGTGGTATGGGGATATAATCGTCTATCTCCAAACACAATCCTTTCGGCCCGAAGCTTCAAAGTCGGAACGCCGGAAAATTCGATTCCAGTCCCAAAAATACAGAATTATTGGAGATACTCTTTATCGTCGTGGGGCGGACTTGGTTTTTCGTCGTTGCTTAACTCATGAAGAGGTAGAAAGGGTTCTGAATGACTGTCATTCTGGAGCATGTGGCGGTCATATGTCTGGGTATGCCACAGCTCAGAAGGTGTTGTGTGCTGGCTATTTCTGGCCGTCTATGTTTAAAGATTGTATCATTGCGGTCCGAAAATGCCACAACTGTCAAGTGTTTGATCGCAAGATGCGCGCACCACCTGCTCCTCTCCACCCTATAATTACCGTTGGTCCCTTTGCTAAATGGGGTATCGATTTTATTACATGTAACCCTCACTCGGCCGGGGGGCATGCGTATATCATCCTTGCGGTTGATTATTTTACTAAGTGGGCCGAGGCAATGCCTACATTCGAGGCAAGCGGCAAGACAGCAGCGATTTTCGTATTCAATCATATTATTACTAGGTTTGGTGTCCCACAAGCGATAATCACTGACCATGGGCGCCATTTTCGAAACATTATGATGACAGAACTTACAAGCCAGCTTGGTTTACGTCATGATAGTTCTACTCCTTATTATCCTCAAGCAAACGGTTTGGTTGAATCCATCAACAAAGTTCTAGTTATCATGATCCGATGAATCATTGGTATTCATCGGTCGACTTGGCATAACATGTTATTTTCAGCGCTTTGGGCATACCGAACCTCAGTAAAAACATCAACAGGGTTCACTCCTTTCCAACTAGTTTATGGTTTGGAAGCAGTGTTACCCATTGAATGCGAAATCCCATCACTTCAAATGGCTATCGAATTACTCCCAGCTACTTCCGAAGAGGATAAGCGTCTGTTATACTTAGCTAAATTAGATGAGACTCGACGTGATGCTGCTTTGGCAATCAAGACTCACGCAAAAAGGATGAAAGCTCAGTATGATCGTAACATGACCCCTCGTAATTTTTCGGAAGGAGACCTAGTGCTATTATATGATCAAGCTAATGATAAATTAGGTGCTGGAAAATTCGTTCCCATGTGGCATGGGCCCTACATTGTTAAGCGAAAGCTAGCAAAAGGGGCCTATGAGCTGGTAGATTTTGATGGGGACTCTTTGGGTAAGCCCAGAAATGGACTTTACCTAAAGAGGTATTATGCTTAAATGGTAGGTATGGAGATTCAGTTAGTTTAGTTAGGTTAATTTTTCTTTCTAGCTGGTATGTTTGTTTAGTTTAGACAGTGTGCTTAGCTTAGAGAGTGTGTTTTTTTCGTTATTCTGGCTTATCTTGGTTTTACTCTTGATATTGCAGATGTCGACGCCTCTCCAAACGTACATTGGATTTGCTGACGGTGCTTGTCGTAGTACACGGAATATCTCTTCCGCAGCTTGGGTTATCTATTCGCCCTCTGACGAGTTAGTTTCTATGCATGGGGTGAGCCTCGGTCAAACAACAAACAACATTGCAGAATACAGTGCAGTGATTGAACTATTATCTGAATCTATTTCATTTGGGATTCGGAGTTTGATAGTGAGGTTAGATTCTGAACTCGTTGTATTACAGCTTAATAGAGTCTATGCCATTAGAAATCCGGTGTTATTAAGATTGTTTTTGAGGGTGCGTCTCTTGGAACGTGAATTTGATTACATTGAATATCAGCATATTCCAAGGTCTTTAAATACATTAGCAGATGCAATGGCATCTCAAATGTTAAATAGACATTTGTAACAATCATAAATGTAAATTTATAAACATTTCATCACACATGTTTAACAAAATAAGCCGGTAATAATGATATATATATAGGAGTGTGTCAAAAATATACATCGTCTTCGATCATAGGTTGAAAAACACCTTATGATCGGCAAAAATGATAAGTACAAAAAACCAAAAATGTCGCATGTGTCTACAAAAGTGACTAGTCAATCACTGGTGGTGCTCTCTATATGAGACCACTGCCCGCACTACCCTACACAGGAACCTCCTGAAAGGTCCTGGGACTGCGACCACATAGCGCTGAAGTCGGATAGGAATGTCATCTATAGTGGTCTCTGGTATACCCGCCGTCAGACGCTCTAGATCCTGTTCCAGCTCGGCTAAGGTCTCTGCGGCCGCATCCTGTGGGGCTGGTGCTGGTGCAGCTGGTACTCTTCTCTCAAAAGCCCGGAGATTGGCCGGACGCCATGGACCTACATCTGCATTTTGAAAATTTGTCACTGTCAGTTTTGAGACGATATATAAAAAACAAAAAAAATAGATAATTTAAAAAACTTTTGAAAAGTGAAGTACCTCTGTCGTCCCATTGTTCTCCCTGTGGAAGAACCATGTCCGGATCATTGCAAAAATCCATTCCGGCATAAGGAAAATCCTGAATCGCAAAGACCTGACTCTCCAGCTAGTGAAAGTAACCATCAGGAAATCGAACAACTGCTGCTCCCTCATCAGGATGCCGGGCCATTACCGCAACCCATCTCGTCAACTTAGGCTCCCGAGGAGGCCCAACTGGAACTGTAAGATGCTGGGGGATCAGCATTGGAACTCTCTCTAGGGCAAAGCTCACAACTAAAGGCCCATATCCAAAGGTTTTCAGTTGTCCGTTCTTTGCCCTGGTTAGTTGGCCTTTCATATTGGCAACCACAGCATCGCACCAGTTGAAAATGGTGCCTCGGAAGCAATCTATAGCCATCTGCATTTGGGAACCAGTGGCTATGTGCAAAGCGGCAACACCGCAAAGTTTGGTAACTGTAAAGGAAATTACCATAAGTTCAGGTCGGGATATGTATTTGATTTCTATCCCCTTCTCCTGGTTTGTATTGTTGCACCACTCTAGCCGGAGACTAGCAAGGGATTGGCCACCCGGCCTAGTCCCGAATAGAGAGAGTTGCTCGCCCCTGTTAGGCAAGCCAGTGAGAAAATATATGTCGGAGGGCTCTATCTCGAGCTGGTGCTCTCCGATGTAGAAACATTGATCCTGAATGTTCCACCTTTCAACCAGCCACTCTAAGAATGGCACCTGGGCCCTCATGCCAGGTATGGCCCAGTACTTGTAGAGACCGCATGCCTTTAAAGCATCAATGGAAGGTTGATGACCTATTGCGGCCAAATCGACATCTTCGTGTTCTCTTTCACGCCAATCTAGCATGGTGGGCAATCTACACACCAAAAAACATTGATTAGAATTCATAAAATAAAAATTTGATGGTTGATTTTTGTGTTTGGGGTTTGAAAATCCGCTTTACGCGGAGTACGCACCCCGCGTTCAGAAAATAGAGCGGCGGGACGCAGCTGTTCTGAAGATGGGCTGCGTACTCTGACCTTTTTCCCATATACGAAAAAGTCGGGGTACGCAGGTCGCCCATGGGGCACCTGCGTCCCCCGAGAAGCGGACCCTAAAACCCAAAACCCTCTAAAAAATCAAACTAGGACTTGAAATGAAATTCTAAACGGATGAAATTGAAGAGGAGGATGTTGTGAAATACCTGAAAGAGACGGCACTCGATTCTGACGGTCGGATTCTCCGCAAAGTCCACGGGAAGTTTCTCGTCAAAAGCCCTTTTCTCAACCTCAACAGTAAAATGGTAAAAATGACATGGTAAAAAGTATTTTTATAGGTTTTTTTGGATGAATGAATGCTAAGTTTGTTTATTTTTCACCATGAAAGGATATTTTTCAATGTATTTTTGCCCATCTTAAACAGGTATGAGTAATGTGTTGTTTTTGTGCAGGACAAAAGGACTTTAGGGTAAAATCATCATTTTTTACAAACCAAGACATCAGAGTCATCTTTTAAGCCCTTTTCTGACTCCTAAAACATGAAAAGATTGCCGAGCGTTTCTTTTACACTAGTTAAAACGGAATTAAAAGACGGTCCTCTTACAGCCCTTTTCTGACCGTAAAAACACGAAAAGATTGCCGGATTTTTGTCGTTTCAAATTCGATACTGGAAATAAAACGACATGCCTCTGATCGCTTTTTACTTTTCAGGTCAAAGGCATTAATCATGAAAGTACTCCTTGGTCGCAAGATCAAGCGGTTCTCTCAGGTATTATTTTATACTTTTTCGGGCTTGGGAGACACAAACTTACGAAAAAGTTCACCTTGGAGTCTTCTTTAGTTTTTTCAGACTCTCTAAAATTGAAAAACACCGAGTTTCTCCTATACTGGACTCGTTAAAATTTCACAGTAAAGGACCTGTTCGATTACAAACAGGAACGGACCACTCCTTCTTAGGGTCCGAATCTAAACTAAGTTGGACTCATCCGAAGGATGAGCTTATAATCAAGCATATGTTATCCTCCTCAAGCTTGTAAAAAATAAAGAGGTACTTGCCAGAAATGGTGGGGGAAAAGAGAGAAGAATGAACCTATTTGTTATCCTTTGTTACAGAAGAACCTTATCACCGCTCTTGAACACGACACTTTTCATTCACCTAGGTTGGGAAATCCTTTGCCTTAAAAGTTGATCAAACCACTTTGAAAGTCTTCAACCGTTTCCGGGTATTAACTTTGGGTCAATCGTCACCAAGCCATCTGTCGTGTCATTATGTGTTCAAGAAGTCTCTGCAAATAAACCATTCATATGCAAAATACTTGTCATCCATTTTGACCATCCCTAAGTCAGTCCTTACAGCAACATTTCTTCAACTTGAACAATGATTTCATGTTGTGGGCTTGCCTGCAATGGGTCGCTTTCTATCGACATCAGTACATTATCTAGAAAGATGACTTAGAAATCGTCAGTACCTTGAAGTCTGCATGCATCAATGGCAGGTTTCGCGCCTTTGACGACAGTTTACATCATTGACTTTCGATCAAAGGATTCTGTGACGTGTTCGACATCAACCCATTCATTCACATTTCATGGATTGTACTGGGTACTTTGAGAACCATTGACATTACTGGTGGTCTCTCTCACACTTGTTAATAGTTTACATCATCGAATGGTAATCAAGTGGTTTCTACCATGTTCGACATCAACTCATTTATTCGCATGGATAGAATCGTACCAATTCAGGAAGTAGAGATGAAGACCCTGGATCTAGTTTCCACCATCCAGGCTGCGAGGAGTTTTTTATTCATTATATAGTAGACTAATCATAAACATATGGCTGCGTCCATATTGTGTCTACAAAAGTCTATGATTGTGATGTACTGCAAAATCATTCTTGTATCAGAGCAGTAGTTAGAATATTAGTTAAAGTTTTCAATCTGAGTATGGGAATGCCTACCTCAGCGATGATATCATCTTACATATGTATTTTGTGTTGAATATTTGCAGGTTCTGACCAGGTCCTCCGCAAGATACTCCTTGAAATGATAAAGTACTTCACCCTTCCTAGATCATATAAAACCCTAATCTACTACAGGCTTCGCACTTTAGGGGGCAACCTGTTACACTAAAAAATGTCACCATGACTATTTGCAGTTAGTATGGCTCCATCCACTGTCATACTATCCTCCTTGGCAAGTCTCATGCCTCTGCTCCTCATGTCAAACTTCAAGAAAGAGAGAAAAGTCATTTAAAGTCAATTATCTCTGGTACGCAGTTTCTCTTAGCCTTACCTGCGTGTACGCAACCCAAGTTCACAATACCTGCGTACTTGTACGCTCTGTATGTAAAGCAATGGGTGCGTACTCCTGTAAAGGTCAAAAGGCGCAAGTTTCACTCCAAAAAAGTTACTTGTGGTCATTTCTAGAGTCTTCTAGAAGCTTGTTTGACGTGTATGAAGCGCCTCCAAATGGTTCATGTATCCCTACCAAAGAGGAACTTATCCCATCAAGAGGGGAGCTATCCCATCCAAAGAGGGGCTTATCCAATTGATGGTGGACCTGAATAACTTCCTCTAGAGCACTATAAATATAGGCATTGGGCCAAAGGGAGGGGAGGTTGAAAGCTGAACATTCCTAAGGGTAGATGCTGCTGGAATTAGGACTTCCTTGTAGAAGCTTGTGAGGAGAGATTACCATCTTTGCTTGTTTCCATTGGGAGGTGGGTGAGCTGATCAGGGTAAAGGAGAACTCTTGTGGACCCTAGGAGGAGCTTGCACAACACCAAGGCTCAGGTTGTAATGGTTCCTTTTGTTACCTTTTAATACAAATTAGTCCATTCTTCTCAACAATTTGTTATTTATGAGTTGTTTCATATACTCCTTGGTCTATATGTTAAATATGTTTTATTTTATGTGATATTCAGGTGCTATTTAATCGTTTGATTGTTAGTGAATGCAGGTTTCGAAGGGAAGGAGGAGCTCATCCGAATCAACGAAGCTGGACTACTACAACAACGTTGGATTACAGGTAGGATCTAAACACTTGATTTCTCATATTATAAAAGCATATTTAGGGAAGGATTGCTCTTATTTGTCTTGTTTGTCATTAGAAAGTATTAGGCTTCTAGGAAGGTCAGTTGTGTCCGCACTAATGACTCTTTCCGTGTGACAAAATGGTGACTCCACTGGGGACACAACCGACCTTCCCCAGCGGAGTCACCATTTTGTCACACGGAAAGAGTCGTTAGTGCGGACACAACCGACCTTCCTAGAAGCCTAAGACTTTCTAATGACAAACAAGACAAATAAGAGCAATCCTTCCCTAAATATGCTTTTATAATATGAGAAATCAAGTGTTTAGATCCTACCTGTAATCCAACGCTGTTGTAGTAGTCCAGCTTCGTTGATCCGGATGAGCTCCTCCTTCCCTTCGAAACCTGCATTCACTAACAATCAAACGATTAAATAGCACCTGAATATCACATAAAATAAAACATATTTAACATATAGACCAAGGAGTATATGAAACAACTCATAAATAACAAATTGTTGAGAAGAATGGACTAATTTGTATTAAAAGGTAACAAAAGGAACCATTACAACCTGAGCCTTGGTGTTGTGCAAGCTCCTCCCAGGGTCCACAAGAGTTCTCCTTTACTCTGATCAGCTCACCCACCTCCCAATGGAAACAAGCAAAGATGGTAATCTCTCCTCACAAGCTTCTACAAGGAAGTCCTAATTCCAGCAGCATCTACCCTTAGGAATGTTCAGCTTTCAACCTCCCCTCCCTTTGGCCCAATGCCTGTATTTATAGTGCTCTAGAGGAAGTTATTCAGGTCCACCATCAATGGGATAAACCCCTCTTTGGATGGGATAGCTCCCCTCTTGATGGGATAAGTTCCTCTTTGGTAGGGATACATGAACCATCTGGAGGCGCTTCATACACGTGAAACAAGCTTCTAGAAGACTCTAGAAATGACCACAAGTAACTTTTTTGGAGTGAAACTTGCGCCTTTTGACCTTTACAGGAGTACGCACCCACCCCTTTGCATACAGAGCGTACAAGTATGCAGGTATTGTGAACTTGGAGTGCGTACACGCAGGTAAGGCTAAGAGAAACTGCGTACCAGAGATAATTGACTTTTAATGACTTTTCTCTCTTTCTTGAAGTTTGACATGAAGAGCAGAGGCATGAGACTTGCCAAGGAGGATAGTATGACAGTGGATGGAGCCATACTAACTGCAAATAGTCATGGTGACATTTTTTTAGTGTAACAATAGCTGAAAAAATCCATGACCAGTTCATGAGACTGGAGAATGAAAAGGTCTTCAAATATTCCACATTCATATACCACCTCATCCTCTACTATCAGTATGACAAGTTCCCATTTTCTGTCAAGAAACTTGATACAAAGGGGAACCCAAGGTCAGTCATATTTTGGACTTCTGTCTTCCATGAATCTTTTGCTTGCCCTTATACATATAATGAGTTCATTGACCTATTTGTCCACCCAGCAACCACCTTGCTAACTGGAAATTCTCCTCCTAGGATTAGTGAGGAAATTAAAAGGATCCTTTAGTTATCAAAACAGTACAGAGTAGGTGACTGGTACTTATACCAGAATCACACAGAAATCAGGGTGTATGGCTGTGAGCTTCCTCCTTTTAAGCTACCAAAATATGTTCCAATGAGATTGTTTGCTTTGGAATATTATAGACAAATGATATACTTAGATCTGATTCATTTTACCAAGGCCAAGAAGAAAAAACAACTGAGAATCAAAGATCATCTAGGCCCATTTGTCTGCAACAATAGGGAATCATGGAGAGCAGCAGAACAAATCTTAGAAGACCACATGAAATTAAACAAAAGTTTTAGTTGGACTCCATATGATCCCCATAGTTTCATCTGTGATCGAAGAATGAAAAATAGACTATCACCATATTTTCATCACAGAATTCCAGAGATTGAACAATATGCTAACATGGATGAATGGAGAGAAGGTACCCTTATAGAAATGGATAGTGATCGGGTTGATGTGGAGAATGTAATGAAAGCTCTAGAAAAGACCCTTGAACTGGATTCTTTTGGACAGGTGCAATTTGAGACTTCTCACAAGTCTGCATCAAGGACTAGTGCCTCAACAGCTGATACCTCTCAGAAGCATTCACAGGAGATTAGTACACCACTTGCAGAGACATCACAGGGAAGAGAAAACGAGACCAACACTCAAGAAAAAGAGAAATCAACCATGTCAAAGCAGCCTGAAACTCCTCAGGAACAAGTTCAAACATAGGTCCCCCCAACTCAAGTCAACATGGGAGAGCCCCCAATTTTACAGACTCCTCTGAATGAGGAAAAGAACGAAAAGAGAGACAGGGAAGTAGCTACGCTTGCCAGTGGTCCATCAGATCAGCCTGGTATTAAGAGGCACAGGATAAATCCCCATTCAGAGGAGGAATTTTTTGAAGAAACAACAGACAGTCAGAGAAAAGAAGGTGGAGATAGTCAACATAATTTCTTAGTAGGTGGGACACCTTCTAGCTCACAGAGACAAGAGTTGGAGAGACAACAAAGTGCTGAAGTATCATCCTTCAGGCCTTCCGGAAATCAAAACCTAGACATTAAATAAAAATTCAAAGAAATAAAAGCCAGAAATGAACCATTAAGGGCCCAAGTCTACAATCAATACATGAAGATGGCTCCCACCAATCAGACAAGGTTGATGTCAGCCTATGACATCAAGGACGGAAAAATGTAGATGAGCTTCTTCAAGCCTAAAGTACAACAACTTTAATCAATAGCAGAATACCTCAAAAATTATTTTAAGGTCATGGCCAAAGACATTCACCTCTTAGATCAGATTGAATTACATAAGAAAATAGGGGAAATGGTGTATTCTACATTAACCAGCAAAGCTATGATGGCCCAAAGATTGGAAAATTCATTAAATAACACAATTGCTCAACTACAGTTGGAAAGAGCCTCCTCCTAGGTTAAGGACAATAGAATTAAATCTTTGGAGGAGTTGGTTATTGGATTGGGTCATAACCCAAAGGATGTAAAGGTTGCAGAGGCCTTGATAAAAAAGAAAGATGAAGACATAGCTGCCTTAAGAAAGAAGTTAAAGTTGCCCCCATCAAGGCACCCACAAACTGCTAAAGTTATTCAAAATAAATCTGAAGAAGAGCTTATGGACTTGATTCTCAATATTAATGAACAATTGAAGGAGATTGAGCAAAATTAGAAAAATAATTGAAAAGCAGGCAGGGAGAGTCGATCTCTCAACCTCAAAATGTGATACTTGTGGTTTCCACGGCAGTCCCCTCAACACTAGCAACAACTCTGGCACCCAATGTCCCCTTGGTCACAACAGAGACAATTACAAGTACAAGCATAGGAACGACACAGGTAGGAACTTCAGGTTTGAGTACAGAAGAATTAATTAAGTCAATGGAGGAAATGAAACTCCAAGTTTCTGAGCTCCAAAAAGTTAAAGAAAAATTTGTCACCTTAGAGCAAAAATATGATGTTTCAAAAATCAATTTTGCTGAGGAAGTAAGGAAGAATAAAGGCTTAGCTCAACAAATTAGAACATTGGAGAAGGACCTCACATTTGAAAAACTTTTAATGGATATAAGAAAGATTCTATGGACCAACATCACTCAGTCAATAAATGATGTTTGTTGATCAATACCGATTATTTTTTAATAGATTGAACTGGTGAGAGTTGCTCTTCAAGAAATTAAAAAAACCAAGGAAGAGCTAGGAGGGAAGCCTGAGGAAGCTATCAGGCTGATAAATTTTTTGTACAGCAGGACCAGGAACTAGCTTGAAGATCTGAATATTCATGATAGAACTGGAACTATCCTAGAGATTAAGAAGGTCTTGACCGAAATATCTTTAATGAAGAACCTAGAAAGAAAATACCAAAACATGGAGGATGATATAGATGAATTTATGGAAAAGTTTGGCATTTTACAGAGAAAAGTACTTCCTAGTCCTTTAGTTATTAATGATAAATTGATGAGGCATGAAGACTATGTTGAAAAATTAAGCCAATATGAAAATAACCAGGCCAGTTCATCAGCAAGTGCATCTGCACCCAAGGCACTGCCCACAGGCAGAGTTCTCTATGACACTCTAGAGAACCTTTTCTATGTGGAGCATGAATTAAAACACTTGTTCCCTATTCAACCCAATTTTGTAAAATATACTGAGGCTGATGAAATCTTCAGGAAGCTCCAAAGGACCAGGATACCAAGGGATGATTGGTGGTCAGATATGACAAAAATTTTGTGATTTACCTTGGTAAAATAAAGTATTTAATATGGTCAAATCTGGTAAAAGAAGGTGAAAGAGGATAAAACAAGTAAAGTGTATCAGAACAGGTCAAAGAGTATCAGTCAAAGATCAAAAGCAGGCAGCTAGCACAGAATTATGAGCTAGACAACAAGATGCTTAATCATAGGGCCCGCCTCCAGCTCATTCACAAAAAGCAGGGACAACAAGGCAGAAGCTCACTTTCAGTTTCTATCCTCGAGACCATCTGTCTCTACTTTCATGTAAAATGCATTTATCTTTCCTAGAATATATCTCTCTCGGTTAAGAGATATTTTGTTGTAAATTTTTGTATAAGTACTTCCTCATTTGGAGTACCGGGGGTGGATTCTTTGACATTTCTGTAAACTTGTTATTTTGAAAAAGAAGTGCTATTGGAACAACTGGAAGCATTGAATAAAGCAAAGGACTTTCACAAGGATTCTCGTGCAAAACAATGGTCAATAAGTATTCTATATCTCTTGCTTAGTGTTGTTTTCCCTCTGTTTATTAATAATCATATTTGTTTCATGAAATCTGAATGATAAATGAAATAATGATATCTCAGAAAGTGCTTTATTGCAATCTATTTTAAAAGGTTTATCTTTCTTAATGTTTTCTTCAAAACTATTATAGACAAGGAATTCTTAGTTGCTTCTTGTTTCTTAGTTTTTCATTGTGATCATTTAGTAAAGAATTCTGAACTGCTTTTTATTAGTGATCACCCACTTTCCCTCCCCTCGAAACTTGTTGAAGGATTCTTGATTTCCCTTCCTCGCTTTTGAGACCATTTCACCCTTTCAAGTTACCATTTGCCTCTTGTTTTACTATCTTTCCCTTTGAAGCCCTTCTTTGCTGAATCAACCCAATCTAGTTAAGCCATCTTCAGTTGACTCCATAGCCCAATGGCTTGAAGTACTTTGTTTTCCCCATCTGTTCCTAAATTCCACCACCAATCAAAATCAAAACCCCCAAGCTTTCATACCTAGCCTAATTCCTTAACAAACAAAGGTAAATCATAAAGAGAGAGCCCTCTCTAAGTACAGATTGGTTAGATTCTGTACTTAATAGTTGGTTTGTGGTTACCTCGGACCCCTTTCCTCCTTCTGACAACTTCTAGGAAAATATGAGTGATAACATAAACAATTCACTATTTTGCACGCAATTTTCTTGAATCCACAGAGTTATTTTTGAACAGCAACAAATAAGCCGCATGCAAAAATTTCAATTAGAAAAAACTTTTGTATAAATGCAATAATAATATTTTGTCAAATCAGCAAGTTATGGTGCAGTTCAGTAATTATTACACACACTATCCCATAATGCATATCTTCCCCCTTAAAATTAGAAAAGGGCATCCATGACCATAAAACATAGGAAAGAGGGAAAGGACGTTGAGGATTCATAAATGTAGGCAGCCAATCAAATAGAAGCGGCGTAAAATACGACAAAGGCAATCAAAGCATTACACATCAAAAGATTTGAAATGCCCGAAAAAAGGAATAAAACAGATATTAGATCATTATGTAAATAGATATTTACCTTAGGTGGAAAAGTGATGAATGCATGACAGGCGATGAATGTTAATGACTGGTAGTAGAGTGATTGGAAAATAATGATATAATGTGTATAAGGATATATTTTACCATGCATGTTGGCCAATTGAATTAGAAATGCTATTCAAATGGTAAATTCTCCTTTAGAAATGAATCCATAGGGGGTAATAGGATAGAGAGTATTTGGCAGTGTAACATAGTACTTCAATACCACAAGCAGAGCCACTGCTGCCAGCAGGTGTTCATAGCCTCGACAGGGTTTCTTTTTAACCCCAAAAATGATCCAGAGTCCTCCATTTAGTATTTATATGGTTTTCTGTTTTTTATTGGTATAAAGAGACCACTATGCTGGCATGGTAACCAGATAATCATAGTGTCATTCACTAGGATATAACAAAGTGATCAGGCTGGCTCATGATGAGACCCCCTGTCCTTCTAACGATTTTAACTATCAAGAAGGTCATTACCTTGGTGTGGTGGCCATAATGGAATGTCACCTGTTACACCCTTATGATCATGGTAGGTTGGCTCGTGATGAGACCCCTTATCCTCTTTAAGACAATGCTTGTTACATTTTCATATTTTCATATTTTAATTATTTTATTGTAAAGAGAGGGAGGCTCATTTACTCCTTAAGAGTCAGGGATGGCATAAGAAGTAAAAAAAATGCCAATGAAAGTTATGCTTTCCCCTCCATATCATCATATCAAAGGGATTTATCTATTTGAAAGCGTAAAAGATAAACTAGCATGGTATTAGAATAATAAATCATTTTATGATGTGTCCAAAGAGAAGATATTCAACCAGTCATTATATAGGTGAACCATGTCAGCTTCAGAATAAAGATGACCATCAAAAGATTTTATAAGTCATAATGGTATTAATATTATTGTTTTTCTTTATTTTAAGCACAAACCTACTCAAATGGTTTTTTATTCAAAACATAAAAGAGAAAGAAAAATGGCAAAATGACTGTGATGAAACAGTAAAGAGAAATCACAGTTATTCATACAAAAATTCAAAAAGTGTTGTTCAATTGATTGAACAACAATCATTCAATCAATTGAATAGAAAAAGTGAAAAGAAAACACACAAAGGTGTTTTTCAATCGATTGAACAACAATCATTCAATCGTTTGAACAACAAAAGTAAAAAAACACAAAAGTGTTTTTCAGTTGATTGAACACCAATCGTTCAATCGTTTGAACAACAAAAATAAAACACGTAAAAGTGTTGTTCAATGATTGAACAAAAATAGTTCAATTGTTTGAACATAAAAAATATAACGTGCAAAAGTGTTGTTTAATCGATTGAACAACAATCGTTCAATCGTTTAAACAAAAAAAATAAAACATGCAAAAGTATTGTTCAATCAATTGAACAACAATCGTTCAATCATTTGAACAAAAAAAATAAAACATGTAAAAGTTATGTTCAATTGATTGAACAACAATCGTTCAATCATTTGGACAACAAAAATAAAACACGCAAAATTGTTGTTCAATTGATTGAACAACAATCGTTCAATCATTTCAACAACAATAATAAAACACACAAAAGTTTTGTTCAATCGATTGAACACCAATCGTTCAATCATTTGAATAGAAAAAATAAAACACGCAAAAGTGTTGTTAAATTGATTGAACATCAATCGTTCAATCCTTTGAACAACACAAATAAAACACACAAAAGTGATGTTCAATCGATTGAACAACAATCATTTAATCATTTGAACAACGAACATAAGACATAAAAGTGTTGTTCAATCACCAACAGAGTGGAAACTACAACTTTGAAGGAAACAATACCTAAAACACAAACATAAGAGAAATAAAAAAAGAAACAACACTATATTTGAAAATAGTAAATAAATAAATTAATTAAGTTACAACAACTATGATGTTATTTCCTAAGGGAATATCAATTTGTTAATGGAAAAAAATGATCTATTGGAAAAATGTTTTGGCAGTAGTGACATGAATATTCAAATGGAAATAAATTATCCATTTCTTCTATTATGAATCCGTTAGGTAATGAATTGGATGAAATGCCCTTGTTTTATTAAAATTTCTTTCAAGAATCGCTCGTTCATAAATTGACCTTCTTTATTCTCCTAGGACCTGCAAAAAAACGAGTGTCTACCTGCAATAGAACAAAAAATTCATGGGAAAGAGAGGTGATTGGGCTCCCATAATCGAAGAATTATGCAAAAAAATAACAATTAGTTACTCTGTAAAACAAATCCATGGAAAAAATAACAAAGTAAAATTAATTTATTACTTGTGGGATAGCAGTGGCCAATCATGCTAACGTGCAATGTTTTAACCATAACTTCTTTATTTTTCATTCGATTTGAGTGATTCCAAATCCAAATGAAAGTTAATTTAGATGGATATCTCCAATATAAACAAGTTTTAAAAATTCAGTGAGATGATATGTCAATTTTACTTAGAACAATCTGCATAACAGAGTCATTTTCAATTTCTCAGCTTAGACCAACAATTGATATTCTAGGCATAACTTCTTAGTTTGATGACGGATTGAGGCGATTCAAATTGGAAATGAAATTAGATTCATTTATTTATCTCTAATAGAAACATGTTTTTAAGACAAGAATAATTGATGGGTCAAATACTTTAATGAACAGCTAGAAAAACAGAGTTTTAAGCGTGCTGATTTACAATAGACAGTCAGTATTTGGGCCATAACTTTCTCATACGATATCGAAATGGAACGATTCAAATTGCATTGTAAAATTTATTCATAGAGGAATATAACATAGAAATAGGTTACAAAAATATAGTCATTTAGGCATCCAAAAATGGACTCTCCAACTCTATTCCTGAGCTGCCTACTAGACACGTGTCAATGTTTTGGTTATAACTTTTTCATTTCAAATCCAAATGAAGTGATTAAAATTGGGTTGGAAATTAGACATAAATTTGATACTTATTATAGAAAGAGGTTTTAAAAATATTCTCTTTTTTTCCCTCAAAACATGACGGTCCCGACCGTGTTTTCAGAACTTTCAATAAGCTCGCGAGCCAAAAATATGATATTCAAGAAATTTTTCCATATTGGTGATAAAAATGAATATGAGTGTTTTCAGAACTTTTATTTTTATTATAATGTATTTTCATACAAAAATAAATTAAAACATTTATCACCGATGTTGATTTCCACAGCGTGTTGCAACAAAAACAACTATTTTTACATAATAATAAAAAATGTATTTATTTATATTCTTATTTATTTTATTTTCTACACTAACTTGCTCTGCTTTGGAAAATGAATATGCTTATGTATAAGAGTACTTCCATTGGAGCCATTTTCAAAATAAGGCTTCAAGTATGTGCATACCCGAATTTGAAAAATGCATGTTAATAAATAGTAGGGTATGAGCAACCAACTTCCCTTGAAAAGATGGTGCCAAAAATTGTTGAAGAATGGAGTGATGCTACAAAAAAATGGAGTGAAACCAATCTTAAATATATCTTTTACTTTCTTTATTTCCCATAGTCATCATATCATGAAGTTCTTGAGTTTTTAAAATGGCTTGTTGATGCAGGCTAGAAGAAACCTCATTTTCTTTCATAACTTCTACAATTTTTGGATTTGAAACATTCCCAATCTCAATATAAGTTTTCTAAAATGGTGAATGTGAGATAGAATGGGTGGGAAGGGTAAGTAAATTTTGCAGTTCAACACTATAAGCATGTTGTACTAGTTTATTATGATGAGGGTGTGGAATGAGTTGAGCATGAAATTGTGTAGGGCATGGAGAATTTTGATGATGTGGTTGATTGGGTTGTGTGGGGGGTTTTAATAGACAAGCAGGATGTTGTTGAAAAGCTAGAAAAGAATATGGATGATGTGTTTGTGCTACAATATGTGGGAGAGTATTCACGTAATCATAAGACGAACCATGCCAAACTTGTAGACAAGATTGATGGGGGTTATATTGAGATTGACACGGCTGCCCTAATAGATGAGTATTCCATAATGGATTATGCAAGTAAGAAAATGGAGAGGAAGTGTTTTGAACCATACATGTAGGCCACGATTTCCATGGTTTTGACCTTGTTGCAGCTTCCCCATCTCTTTGATATGCTACTTCCATCCTAGATAAGGAAGAGTGACTATCTATGGGATTCTCCTTTTGGCAATGAGGGAAAAACACTTCTTCAATTTCTTGATTTTTCTGAACCTACAAACCATCCGATTGTGAATTTAGAGAGCTAATAAAATCAATTTTAAAATGTTCAAATAAATCATTGATTTCAACTCCTATATCTCCTGTTCTTGTAGTATATTTGGAAAAGAAAGAAGGAACTTCTCTAGAATTCTTACCAGCCTTAAAGATTCATCTTGAATAACTTATGCATAATTCACAAACATCATCATATGATAACTGAAAAATATCACCTTTTCCCATTAGATTTAAGAGTTCTAAAAATTCGTCTTTGATTCCTTTAAGAATGAGTGTTTTTAAGATCTCTTTTTTCAAATGCTTATGCTTTGATTTTTGAAGGTTGTAATGAAATCGCTCTACATAGTCCTCCAAGCTTTCATATTATCCTTGTATCATATTGAAAATATCTTCATCAGCCTTGTAATAGTCTTGGTACTTCTTCAAGAATACGTTCTTCATGTCCTCCCATGTCTGGATGCAGTTCCCACCAAGGCTCATGAACCATCGGAGAGCTGCTCCTTTTAGAGTAAGAGGAAACACTTTCAACCTTTGACCATTAGTACAATAATCGTATCCTCTACAAAGTACTTCAAACTCAAATAAAAATGTATCTGGGTCTTCGTTTGCCAAACCATGAAAATTTGGTAGAGAAGATAGGGGAATTATGTGCATTTGTGTCACTCCTCCTAGATCTTTGATAAGGAAGTTAAAAGTAGAAATGTGAGCCATTTTGTTACCATCATAGAAGATTTTTTTCATGTGTTTCTTTGAGTCTCTTCCTTCAAATGTTCCTGTCAATTGGTTAGTGAAATGGGTGGTGCTTACATCACCACTTAAGTGAAATCATGAGATTTGTTTTTCAAAATTCTACCTCTACAATTCCTACTTCTATCGGTGCATGCTATATGACCTAATCCTGACCACTGAGGGTAGACCCATCACTGGTTCCCCAGGATGCACACGTAGGTTCTTACCTTCCATCTTCAATATCTAGCTCTCATGAAGTCAGGTATGCATCTACAACCAAATATTAGTGTGGTAGCGAAACTTGACTGTCTCCCTGGCAATGATGCCAAAATGTTGGGTAAAATTAGTTGCTTAATAAACGAATAAAACAACTAATCTCCTAGACACTAATTATCAACCCGAGGAGCATCTTTTTATTTCAAGGCAATTGAAAAAATATATGCATAACAATACCAACAACTAACATTGGTTCTATATGATTGTATTCTATAATATCAAGCTCATTCAATAAGAAATAAAATGTAAGGCTTGAATAATAAAACTAAAATTAAAAAGAAGAAAGTAAATGACAAAAAACAATTATGCTAATTACACAACTTGAACCATTTCTAGATTAAACCACACATTGCTAAATTGGAAATTTAATCTATTGCACTCAACATAATTCAAATGCTAATCTAGAGAAGAAAATTAAATGAAATCTAGAAATTGGATGAAATAACAAATCTAGAAAATGCAGAAAAAAAAATAAATTAGTTCAAAGAAATGAAATGTACTTCAAGGAATGACAATTGGAATTCAAATAAACAATCACATAAGTAAACTAATTTACATGTTCAAGGCAGCACCTCATCCAAGGTAGTGGGCCCAACTACCCAAGACTCAGTTACGCCTTGAGAAATAACTCAGATCAGATTACAAATAATGGATGTAGAAGTCAATGGATAACTTCCTTCATTAAAACATATGAGAGAAATAATTACAGCATAATGAAGCTCTTGGCTTTGCCTCAAATTCAACAATTGTTCATCCTCTCATCTCTTATCTCTTATTTATTCTCCTACATCCTATCTAAGAATTATCCATCTCCCATATTCTAATTATATCTCATTATTACCCAATAATCCTTCGCAATTATCCTCTAATTCTCTTCTAATTCTTCTCATATTATCCTCTTCTCTTTGATCTATGTTTTCATTTAAATACACAGAGAGCAAAGGGAAGTTACAACAAATATGATTAAAAAATTATTTCCATTACAAATTTGGATTGTACAAAATGAATTGATTAGCAAGATCATATATGAAAGATATTTCCATCAACATTCAACAGGAACAAGTCGAATTTGGTATTGCAATTGGAAGAATTTGGAAAACGGCCGCAACAACAAATATGAGAAATCGTCTTTGAAGAACATTTTGTTTCTCTTAATACAGACAAAATTTTTGAAAACTGCTCATCACAAAACTAACTCGGTCCGTTCTGGACAAAACCCATGTTTCGAATTTTCTAGATTCTCCTTCATTTGTCTGAAACGTCCAATGCAAAACTGTCACTTTTTATTCCAACAAATTTCTAAGTTGGAATATTTAATTGTGAGTTGGAGATCAAATTTGCAATCTGGAAAAGGTATTGGAGGCTAAAATCATGAGTGATGTTACAAAAAATCCATTAGTAAACCATCATTGGTAAAATCATGCATAATAATCATCAATTTATTAAAAATAAATGAGAAAAATAATATTTATCCATAAGAGCATAAATAATTATAAAATGGAATTATAAGATAAATTATGATAAATGATGTGATAAAGAATGGTAGAAATGGATGAAATAGGCGTCAAAAGGTGATAATAATAAGGAAAAATTAGTGGCCCAACACCAATTTCACTTTTTATAGATGTGTTGGAAGAGGATGACTTGACCACTGTTAGACTACCCCTACCCTTTTTCCTAGTTCCCTTGAATGGTTTTTAAAAATGGTATTGATATCTTCATAGGGTAGCTAGTAGATGTCCCCTCCTGATAGCAGTTTTAGGGTATCTAGGAGATCCTCCCTGATCCCCTTGAGTAGGACTAGGTTAAGTGACTAAGGATCAATTGTGAACCTGGCCCTTTTATAGCTAAGCTAGAATCTTTCCTCATAATCCTCTAAGGACTCATCATGCCCCAAGGTCATTCAAAAAATTTCCTCTTTGGTGTCTTTGGATCTGCAGTAGTCCCTATACTTCTTGTTGAAACCTTGCTGCATCTGAAACCAAGTGGTGATACTAGCCCCAGGTAAACCCATGAACCAACGCAAAGCTGCATCCTTGAGAGTGGATGGGAATAATTTCAACTTTTGATCATCATTGGTGTAGTCATAAGTTTTGCATATGATAGCGAATTCAAACAAGAAAGTATCAGGATCTTCTGAGATTAGGCCATGGAAGTGAGGAAGAGAAGAGGGGCTTATGTTTTTTCTCTTGACATCCCCATTGGTTTCTCTGATGGGAAAAGCACCCTCAATTATTTCTCTATCTTCCCTTTCATTTCTATTTTCAGCCATTATGTCAGTTGGAATGGGTTCTTCTTCTTCCCCTATAGGCTCTTCAAAAATCTCTAGTTACTCGCCTAAGGGGTCCTCTAATTCACAACCACTGAAGATGAGGGAAGGTTGGCTATTTGAAATGGTGGGGGTATTTGGTAGAAATTTTCCTAAGTTATTCCTATTCCTATGAGGCATGAAAGAAGTGTTTTTTTTTCAAGCTTTAAGACTAATTGCAGAATAGAAAAGACAATTGAATTGAAACTAATTGTTGAATGAAATCACTTACAAAATGGAAAGGAAAGCAAACCAATTTACAAATATCTTGCAAAAATGAAACTTATAGCAGAATGAAAGAGATAATAAATGGAATAAATAAAGCAGAAATCACATCTACTGAGACACCTCCTTGACAATGGCACCAAAAAGTGATGAGCACTGGTATTGCAGCAAGAATGCTGTAACTCTTGGGGCTACCAACTTTACTTCATCAACCTGGGGTTCGTACAAACTTGGAGGTGAAAATGTTGTATACACAAGTAGATGCAATGGGTCCACTCTTTTTTCACTACTGAGCTGGGTGATAGACCACTAGGGTTTCTGAAACCAGCCTTCTATTGATTTAGAAGAAGTTTGATTACCAATTGAGAAAGGAGAATTTTACCCTAATTGAGAGAATTGAAATGATACCTACTACAGTAAAGAAAGACTAAAATAGATGCTTAAAACACACAACTCATCTAGCTATTTGTCAAGATACCTTGCTTCAGAAGAATTCTAAGCTAACATATGTCAAATCCTACTAACCGAAGCATGCAATCTATTTTAATCAAACACTTAATTGTTGTGCATGTGAATAAGAATAACAACCTATTTCTTTGTCTTTTTTGTGAAACATGAACACTAATTCTTTTTTATTGTATGGCAAGTGGGTTAGGTGTGGAGAGAGATAGTTGTGATGGGTCAGATGGCTTGGGAGGAAAGCAGGGGCCTTATCCTATCTTTCGTGATGCATTTCTCACAAATTGAGCTCAAAACAAACCACTACAGGTCGTCCTACAAGATATCCTAATTCGCCTATAGGATCCCCTGTTTTCCTACATGAACAGGCCGAAAGCATAAGGAGTGATTTGGACAGAGGTATGGGGCTTAGGCAAGGTGGGTGAGGGAAGGAATAAGGCAAGGAAGTGGTTAGGACTCCCTCATAACTCAAACCAAAGTTGTATGCTGGTTGGATTTTCTCAACAAGCATGGCAAGTTGTCCTTGTGAAATGAAAACTCGGATTATGGACTTAGTGGCTTTTGGCGATCATGGATGGTTAAGGTCAGTCTGAGGCTGTTGATATGAGGTCTTCCTGCACTATTGAAACTCCTGCAATATACACATCATTGTTGGCATTTACCCATAAATCATGTCAAAACAAGAGAGGTTTCCATCAACACAGGAAATAAGAATTTTATCATTTATTTGCTAGTTCATGCATGGAAATGCTTGCAGCCTATTGTGAAAACACCAGGAAATCTAAGAAAAAGCTAAAGATATCAGAAATGGCAACTACAACCTATATTTGAAAACTAAAAGATGCTGACCTAGGTAGCAGAAAAACCCTAAATTTCATAAGAAACCAGAATTCTGTCTTTTTGGGCTGAATGAGGGTTTTCCTCAAACCATGGTCCCTGAAGGGAGGAATGAGGCAAGATCCACCTGTTATCAGCCTTTTTGGTATTTATTTATCTCTCTAAAGCTACTATTAAAGCTATGCACAAATGGAAGCAAACTAATCAAATTCACCAATACTTGTAATGTAACAATGCCAAAATAAATTTAACAAGTAACCTATGAAATAACCTAAGCATACAAGTACAGTAAGAGGAACCTCTGCTTCTAGGGTTGGTCCCTAACCTAAGAGCTTCAACCCTCTGAGTCAACTCAGTTTTGGATCAAGGGAATGCTCATTTTCTTTAACATATCAAAAAAATACATGACAATGTTTTGTCACAATTCTTCAACTCGAAAGTGCTTAGTTATCTTGCATAAAAAATCCCAATCCTAATGAAGCTCTAGGCCTCCTTATTTATACAACTGAAGTTTCCAACAACTTCCTTAAATCTAGGGAGGCTTGGCTCCCAATATCAATATAAAATGGTTCTTAATTATCACTGGCTTGGTTGCCAATGATCCTCATGACTCGGCTACCTACGACTCCAAGCTGTTGTGATTTGATTGAGGGATATTCGAATGAGTGAGGATTTAATGAGGAAGATCCATCTCCTATAATCTCTCCTTCTTGTCTCATTCGAGTTCCTGCACCTTAATTAGCCATAATTTGCTCCCAAAAACCTATAATCAATGCACATTAGACCACTATACATAACATCTTACTTTTACTCATGTCATTAAGCAAAATAAAATTTAAACATGTAAGGAATTATGAGAGAAGTTGGTTTTAGTAAGCTTGGAGGTGTATTAGGGTCCATATATTTTACCCAATGATGAGCCTCATCACCTGCAATTCCATTTCAAGTCTACAACATTTTATGTTTGTTTATTTGTCCTTTATAAACTACTTAAACATTTAAATCTCCATCCCTTTACTTGGTCCTATATATCTGGGATGATTAATCACGCCTATAATTCCCTGAATTCCTCCCCTTTCCTTTGTTTGTTTCATGTTAATTTCTGGTTCTTTTTATGGCCCCCCCTCTTGTCCATTTTCAACCTTTCTTGTTTTAATCCCCTAGATTGGTGCTTTGTTGTCCTCCCTTTTGTCCCACCACTCACTTCTCTCCTCTCCAGATCACGCCTCTCTCCTTTGTTTGATATGTCAATTCCCTTGACCCCAATATGGTAAGGAACCATCTTGTTAGTCCCTCCTGTAGTGGAAATGGAGGTAGGCACAAACCTCCCCCCTCTCCTGAATTTAGTCCCCTAACCCTTCAAGGCACTCGTGTGAAATTTTATGCCAAGTAAACCATGGAGAGATACATGGATATCATCCTTGAATCTATCCAAAGAGAAATATATGACGTAAAGGAACAAGTCAACCAAGCCTGGAGGTTCATCTCAGACACACACATGGAAACAGAGACTAGAGATTATATCCCTATGTTGTAGTTGTTGCAACACCCTCCAATATTTTGGCTTACATTCCATTTTGGAGCCTTCCTTAGTATTTTACATTGTTGTTGCAAACACTAGAGCTCATTTCATGAGTTTTCTTGCAGTTCTTTGGTCCCTTTAGCGCGATGGGTTAACTGTCGTCTTTTGGTATGTTTGGTTGTGGTACAATGAATGAAAGCCTTTTATGATGGTTTCAAAAATTGGTCTTTATGTATATGAGTTTTCCCAACCATGTAAACATCTGTCACATCGATACACAAAGTATTGAGCAAATTCACAGAATTGTCGTCACTGTCATCCTAAAGCTTATCTTAAGTGTCGCACTTGTCGTATCTCGTCATGAGGCAGTTACATGGAGGGAAATTATTTGTTTACATTTTCGATGACCTATGTTGTCATTTCGTCAAAGTATGCAATGTTTTTGATCACAGTCAAGTTTCATCATATTTCATCACCCATCCCACACAACCATTTTCAGAAAATCTTCCCGACCAAGCAACTTAGCTTCACCGAGCCCCGACTGAAATATGCACTGTGCAGTCTCAACCCTCTAAGATGTGACCTCGCTACTTGGAACTATGCAATGCACAATCCCTATCCCCCAGGGCTGCTATTCTGCGCAATTCCTATCCCCAACTCCCGATCTTGACCCTCAGAATATGCAGTTGTGTCTTCTAGTCTACCTTGAACTACACACTTCACATCTTCAACCCTCAATATTTTCCCTTGTATGGTAGAATTGTGTGATGCGCATAAGCCCAACTCCCCTTGGCATCCAAAATTGTGTAGATTTTTCTTCCAGTGTCCTTTCCCTCAGCCGGACCCCACTACCTCTAGAAACTGTACAGTTCTGTCCTTCAAGCCTCCTTGAGTTGTGCATTGCACAGTCTCAGAGCCCAAGCTCTCCCCTAATAGCTATAACTACATAATCATTAGGCTCCTCTCCTCAATCCATGACTTGTCCCAGGTTCAGTTCATGGATAATAATGCATCATCTTAGACTAGGGTGTTTTGAGATTGATGTTGTCTTGTCATGAGTGAATTACATGAAAAAGTACACTATCAAGTCACGGTGAGATGATGAAGAAGGAGAAGAAGGAGGGAAGCATGCATAAAGACTCTCTTGTAGCTAAAATCATAAGTGGGTCAATCAAGAGAAAGAAAAGGGACACAATTTTTCAACTACCATCCAAGACTAAATATAATTGAAGACTTCGCATCACAAATCCATGCAGAGGTGAAGAGAAAGCATATTCAAGAAGACATCCAACACTCAGCAGAAATAGTGACTTGACATTTCCGCATCACCAAGAAATCAATGTCAACACTGTCATGTCATGAGTGGTCATATGCCACATCACTATTGTGGACCATGTATATTGTATTCAAATGTATTGTAAAGTGGAAGTCCAAAGGACACACATGAATATAGAGAGTGATGTAAGTTGAAAAGTCATAGGAAGTTGAACATTCATGAGGGTAGTCAAAGAGTCACAGAGGGGAAGCATCGACCCTTGGTTATATATACCCCCTCATGTATGAGCAAAGATATTTTTCACCTTGGCTCCTCCCGCAAGGCATTAGAGAGATCAGCTAGTTCTTTGAGAGAAAGGAGTGGATCCAATTTCCCACTATTGGGGCTAGTGGTGTACATATAAACATGTGTCTTGGAACTTTTTATTAATAGAATAAGCCTTTAAGGCCAACACGTTCTTCATGCTCAGACTATGAATGTTTGTAAGACTACTCTGTGGATGTTTGTATTTCATGTTTTTTTTCACATGTACTAAGACAGTTGAACTATTTCGGCTATTTTAGTGCTTATCTTATTGAGAATGTGCTATAATGGTTTTTATTGTTGTCCTATCCTTACGGACTATTCCGCGGTATATTAGACAAATATTTCCCTATTTGTTGGTTGTAACGACTGTCACATCTGTTGTGGACTATTCTGCTGGATGTTAGACAGATCCTTCTAGTTCATGTGTGTCTCTTCCTAGGTGGTACTATTACCTCTCACTTAGAGGCTCACTTTTCTCCCCCCTTTCCAGTATAAGAACCTTGACATAGTTGCAACTGCACACTCACCAGGGAGACCTTCCTTGCTTTTTGAGGACATCATTACACCCGTCTCTCATGCTGATAGCTAGAGCCAAGGAAAATCTTCAAGGATTTGGAAACCAGGCCTTTATACCATATGGGACTCCTACACCAAATGATGTGAGGTATAATTGGGACTTCATACTAGGTAGATCCCTTGAATGTTGGCAGGTCCAACACCATCAACATTTATGGTGCTAGAAGGAGGGAATCTAGTATTTTATGGATGATAAACCCATTGACCCCATCATTCCATCTTCTAGTCAAGGAAGCAGTGTTCATTGCACGTTCCCTACTCATTCTTTTGAAGTTGGTGACTCTTCTCAGTGTAGACCTGAACGTGAAATTCCGTATGATTAGCTTAGGGTCATCTTCCCTATAATTTTCCAATTTGAAAAATCTGTTGGATTGATTATGGGAGTAATCAATCTTCCATATTCTTCAAAGAATAACAAGAACACCTTGACTGGGAGAGTAGTTTCAACTCTTGAAGACGTGGTTCTTACCACTCTTGAAGAATTAATAGACTCTATGGAAAATAAGAATAACCTCCACTCTTTTACGGTGGTGATGGAGACAACATTCCACTCTTGGACACAACTGTCAGCAAGACACGCAGAGAAGAATAAGAGGAAGAAGAGACACCAGATTCTGATAAAGAAGAGGAGGAATAAGAAGATATATAGATCAAAATCTGGATTGGATGACTTAGGGACCACTCGCACTTCTGGGTTTTCTACACAAGATGCCAAGGCATTCAAAGAAGCTCTTAATGAAGTATGACCTTAATAAGACAGTGAAGGTTGAAGACCACCTGGACAACTTTTACCTGCATCTGCAAACACTTGAAGTACATTATGATGATGTTGCATGTAGACTTTTTCCATGTACCTTGGATGGTAGAGAAGTTGTATGTGTTGGGATGGGGTCCCCTGGGATCAAATTTTGTAAAATTTTGGCAAATATTGTAAAGTATCCACATTTTTAGGAGCAGAGCATCAATAGCACAGGTTGATAGGAGTCAAAGGGTATTTTAGAAGGCCAAAGCCCCTTAGTTTGTTAAGAGTCAAGTTGTTTTGAGACCCACCCATGGTTCGCGGATCATGGTATTGTAATGAAGAATGATATAAAATGAATTCAGAGAAGAGTCATAAAGGCATGAAAAGAAAGAGATAGAAGTGCGGGATTTGGGCTTGTTTTGTCCATTCTGTACTTAGGTGAAGGGGAAGGCTTTTGCAGCTGTGTGCACAGAAACCTTGGTAAGTTCGTACCTAAGTGCGCGGGCTCCTGCAGCTATGTGTGTAGGGTTGGAAAGGATTATAATATAAGATCTAAAGCATAATAAATACTTGTTGGCTTAGTGGGTCTTGACCCAAGTTTAGATTTAGTTGCTCCAAACAAATCACTACACTACTAGCCCTTTCAGCATCAATCTTTGGAGCACGGATCGAAGTCTCACTCGAAGCAGTGTGGGGGGATGCTGGAACCAAGTTTCTGCACCCAAAGATCAACATGATGTCAGTTTACACCCTAAATCCGCCTTCTAATATATCAATAAGCCTTTATGGATTATCAATATAACTTCCTTGAATCGGCCTCTCAACCTCCGTGAAGGTCTACGACTAGCTTTCACGGACCTCAAACAGGCTAATCAGCTACTTACTCACACTGAAGATTACTATTAACCCAACAATTACTCAGATCCACCTAAGCATTTGATAACTTTAACATACAACAAGATAATCTTTGCGTAAATAGTTAACACCAATTGGGTTCATATAACAATATAAATCATGTAAATTCGCACATCAATACATCATTATTTCATAAACCCATTGCAACATAAAGGGCATTCATATAAAACAGAAGTGAAGAGATAAACACGGGTATTTCTGCAACAAGCTTCTTTATTAATATTCAGTTCAACTTATAGACTCAAATCTTCCCTACGCACTTAGCTGCAGGGGTTCACGCACTCAGATGTAGAATCTACTTTAGGCCTCTACGCACATAGTTGTAGAGCCTTCCTTCTACTCTAAGACTTCTACGATCTTCCTTATACTGACCCATTAAATTCCTCTTCATCTTCTATTACTATTTTTAGACTCTCTAAGACACACTTATTTATACAATCCCATGGTCCGCAGACCATGGATAGATCCTCAAAAAGCTGACTCAACTCACACAAAGAAGGGTAAAACCATTTATGAATCTTTAACTATCTACGCACCCCACGGCCTCAATTCGCAGATACTTTACATTTTGTACATCAAAACTTGGGACTTTCGCCCCAAAATTTTGGCTTTTTCCCCAAAATTGACCCGGTGGACCCCATCCCAACAGGCCCCCAACACAAAGATTGTGACTCACCCATGAGTCACTTGGTTGGTGTGGATATCTTACCGCAAAGATCCCCCAACTCCACTTGTGCAATTGCTACCTCAGTCACGCTCTGCGTGGCTGCTTGCTTGATCTGTTCCACCAGTTGCTCTGTGGGTGGTCCTGCACTATCCTACTTGCTTTTCTACTGTGTACTCTGCAAGTTCACTAATTTTTCCTGAATATTGGCAGAGACGATGTTTGCCTCATCCAACCAAGGCCCCAATCTGGCCTTAAGAACGACCTATTTCTTCTGCTTCCACCTGTGTAAGTAGCTGCTTCGCCTCCTACAATTGGGAAAGGCATTGTGTTGTAGAAACGGTGCGCGTCGTCACCCTCACTTCATCATATTGTTGCTGGAGCTTGTGGACTTCTGTATTTAATACCTGTAGGGTGGGATCTTCCTGCAAGGTAGGGACTACCTCCATAGCCTGCTCAAACAGAGTGGTGTAGTCCACCACCGCAGCATCCACTGTCGCGACTCCATCTTTCATAGTGGCTTTGCACTGTTCCCTTACCTTTGGCGGGGTTGAAGGTTGTGACTTCAAATCTAGTTTAGTTATCTTCATGTTCAACTCGAACTAAACTCTAGCCACTTTGGCCTTGGCGTCACGCATGCCTGCAACAAAATTTTTGATCTTTACTTCCAACGACGCTTCCTCTGGGATATGCAATTCTAGCACTGTTCTGTAGGCTTCTGCCACCGCAGCCACGAGCTGGGTGCTCTGCGCCTAAATTTTCTCCTTGGCCTGCAACACCTCTAACTCCTTAGCGAACATCTGTTTGTTGTTCACTCTATATTCACTTATTAGGCTTAGTGCGTGCTACTCCCGAGCTCTGAACTCTACTGTCACACCTACCTTCAGCGTGTGAAGGTACTCATTAGGGAGCGCGACTAGGTTGAGGCTGATGTTCTTCAAATAACTTACAATTACCTTGTCATCAGCCACCTCCATGCTAAAGGATCCATCTAGTAGTGCGACTGCCCAGAGAACCAGCGATTGAACCATCTCTGATACTTGAGTTGTCCCCGGTGCCAAACTTGTTGATGCAACGCTGATCTGCCCTCACCTACCTAGATCCTACTCGTCTAAATCTGCAGCTCGCATAGATCCTTCTTGATGGTACTTAGTGCCTGCTGATGCAGCTGTTCGAACTACTGGAACAGTTCTACCATGGTATCACACACCTTGTTGCCTATTTTGTCCAGGTCATCGTTTGTCAGCATGATCAGATCCAGCGACAACTTTGTCACTTTTGATTTCTTCCATGACCCTTCCTTTCCTTGTTCCCTGTATCTTTTGATCTGGAAGGGAGTGCCTTGTTCCTCCTGAACATCTCTGCCCTGCTCTGACTGCTCCTCCTCCTCTGTTTGGGGCGAAGGGGACTTACCACTTCTCTCGGAGTCGCTCTCTTCTTATTTGGCCTGCTGCTTCACGGTAAGTTCCGCTTCCACCTGGGTCTTCTCCTCGGCCTCTTTTCTTGCTTCTCGACCAACTGCTAGGCCTTCTGCTTGGCTGCTTCCTTCTTTCTCTTTTCCATGGACTTGCTGGTGCATGCGTCCAGATCGGATGGAGAATTCCAATTTGTCAGTCATCGCTTAATCGTTTCCTGGATAATGTCATCCGTGGCCAAGTACGGTAGTTCAAACCATTTTTGTTGCGAATCCTTCCACACCCTAATGTATACATGGTGGAAATATGATTTGAACTCTGCATACTCCGAGAGCTATTCAAACACCATCTGTTGGGCGCACGATCCCCCAAGGGAATTTTGGGGCTGAAAGCCTAGATTTTGACTAAATATGATGTAAAGACTCTGCGTTTTGTGGGCGGGAGCGCGAGCTTCTAAATGAGTCATAGGGTTGTCTGCCCTCATTTTTTTTAATGTAATGTCAGCTTTAGAGATCTACCCATGGTCCGCGGACCATGGGATTGTATAAATATAGTGAGGCTCTAAGTTGTAAATCAGTTAAGAATAGAAGTAAGAGAAGGATGAAGAATTGAGTATTATCTAAGAGTAGAGTTGAGTCTTGGGTCATAGAGTAGGAGAAGGCTCTACAGCTGAGTGTGTAGAGGTCTAGTAGTCCACAGCTGAGTGCGCGGACCCTTGCAACTGAGTGCCAGGGCGGGTTGAGTCTGTAACCGATTGAAGCATTAATAAAGAGAAGTTTTATACCATTCCGGTGTATTATTTACTATTTTCTGCATTGAATGTATAGGGTATAAATCAAATTTCTGTTGTTTATATGATGCACCAACATATATGATTGTGTTGATTAAGTGAATATAAGATAAAGTATCTATTTACGTGAAGTTAACTAACAATTATAAGGAGATAAGTAAGATTTGTGGTGTAACTTGGGGAAAGAACTTAGATTTCTGCCTTAGCAACGCAAAAGCACCTCATCCCCTAGTTAGGGCTGCACGAAGGTGATTATAACAGATCGCGAAGGCCTCGTAGGTCAGGGCAGTGCGTGAAGTGACCTGTGCGAAGGTATTCACAGTTGGACTAAATCAACCCCTAAGACATCTCAAGGGTGAAGAAACAGGGTTCCATCATCCCCCCATACTGCTTTGGGTGAGACCTCGGTCTGCGCTCCGCGGGCTGTTGCCGAAAGGGCCAGTAGTGTAGGGATTTGTTTGGCTAATTAACTCCAAACTTGGGTTAGGCCCCCTCAGGCCAACAAATGGTTCCATTGCAGGGATCAGAATCTGCATAGAGATGTCTACTGTCATATCATTAGAATCCAACTAAGAAAGAAATTGAAGGTTGGTTGGACAAAAGAATTCACGAGTTCGCGGCACAGGAGAATAGGAATCCGCAACTGAGAAAGGAAGAGTGGTTAGACTGCTACCTGTACATAGAGATCCATGAAATCTTCTTCGCATCTTTCACTACTGAGCTGTACGAGTGGATTGCGAAGCTAGTAGATAGCTAAGGAAGGTGGAAACTCGACAATCCTATTGTGTGGACCCCAGAGTTGGTGCGCAGATTAGAAGCATAAGAAGATCAGATCGCGTGTGCTGTTGATCATGTTGGGTGTGGAGCCTGATTATCTCCTGTATTTAAAGGTATCGCTACATTGGACCCCAGTTTGTAATGGTGTCGCAATGATGCTCGTAAAATATTCATTGCAGGGGGGGTGCAGGGGGGGGTGCGGCTGCGACCTTTGGGAGCCCCCCCTTAGTGGGGGGATTGGGGGCAAAACCCCCGAAGCTAAGAATATATGTAAAATTTCCTTGTAAAATGTTGTAATTTCATAGTCAATTTGGGCCATTCATTAGGTGGAGATTTGACAGTAGAAGTTATATTTAATTTAGGGTTTTTTCCCTAGAAGGAAACCCCTCGCTATATATGAGGGAATTGTATTGCATCTATGTATATCTATATTCTGAGTGAGGAAGAGAGAGGAGATTGAGAGTGAAGAGGGAGTTACAATGGATCTGTTGTAGGTTGTATCTCTTTAGTTTGCTGGATAATATAAAAAGAAGGACTGGCTGTTTCTCCGTGGACATAGCCCAAACTAGGTGAACCACATATATCTGTGTCTCTCTTGCTTTATGTGTTTTGTGTTTATATTTTTGCAATATTTTATGTGTGCCATTGCTCTATAATATATAATTTTCTAGCAACTGGTATCAGAGCCAAAGGTCTATTTGGCTGATAAACTTGTAGGAGAGAAGGATTCCTGGTTCGAGTGGGAGCAATGGCGGAAGATGGTAGGTTTAGGGTTGAAAAATTCAACGGCCAAAAATACCACCTGTGGAAGATGCAGATGGAAGATTATCTGTATCAGAGAGATCTATACCAACCATTGAGCAGAAAGACAAAGAAGCCGATGAGTATGACAGACACAGAATGGGATATTCTCGACAGAAAGGTGCTTGGAACAATACGATTATGCCTAGCGACATCGGTAGCGTTTAATATTTTAAAGGAAACAAAAACAGAGGGTTTAATGTAGACATTGGCCAAACTATATAAAAAACCCTCGGCCTCAAATAAGGTATTTCTTATGAAGCGTTTATTTAATATGAAGATGTGAAAAGGTTGATCTGTTGCTGATCATTTAAATGAATTTAATACAGTTACCAATTAGTTAAGTTTTGTGGGGGTAAATTTTGATGATGAAGTTAGGGCACTGTTATTTCTGTGCTCATTTCCAGAAAGTTGGAATGGTTTAGTTATGGCCATTAGTGACTCTGTCTCTGGATCTAGTACTTTAAATTTTGATGATGTTGTCAATGCAATCCTTAGCGAGAAAATGCGATGGAAAAGCTCCGGTGAGACATGAGGTAATGCTTTGACTGCAGAGACTAGGGGAAGAAAAATGGAAAGAGGAAAGAGCCCTGGATATCACACTAAGTCAAGAAAAGGTAGATCCAAGTCCAGCTTGGGGATAGTGTGCTAGAAACGCGGGAAGAAAGGACACTTGAAGAAAGACTGCAAGTCTCGAAAGGGAAAAGAAGGAGACATGCAGAAAGAAACTAATCATGAAGTGAATGTAACAAGTTATGTGTTGCAAGATGCTTTGATTCTTTCATTAGAAAATATTATTGATGCCTGGGTGGTAGATTTAGGGGCCTCATTCCATGCCACACCTGATAGGAAACATTTTTATGATTATGTTCAAGGAAATTTTGGACAGGTTCGATTGGGTGATGATAAACCCTGTAAAGTCATTGGATTGGGTACAATTTTCATAAAACAACAAAATGGAAATTAGTGGCTATTGAAGGAGGTAAGGTACGTTCCAGATCTGAAGAAAAATCTGATTTCAACAGGGAAATTGGGAGGTGAAGGTTGCGTAACTACTTTCACAGATAAAACCTGGAAGGTCACTAAAGGATCCCTGGTAATAGCGAAAGGAGGAAAGGTTGGTACATTGTATTTATGCAATGGTATTTCTAATTATGTTAATGCTTTAACCTCTATAACAGAAGATATGACATTGTGGCATCATAGGCTTGGGCACGTGAGTGAGAAGGGGATGCAGATTTTTCACTCAAGAAATTTGTTGTCAGGTTTGAAGCATGTCGATTTAAAATTATGTGAGAATTGTGTTTATGGAAAACAGAAGAAAGTCAGATTCCTTAGAGTTGGGAAAGAAAAGAAGAGCGAAAAATTAGATCTTGTGCATACAAATGTATGGGGACCTGCTCAGGTATCATCTCTTGGTGGTTCCCATTATTATGTTACTTTTATTGATGATGCAACCAGAAAAACCTAGATTTATTGTATTTGAAATAACTCTGATGTATTTGATATTTTCAAGAAATGGAAAGCTTTAGTTGAAAATGAGACAGGAAAAAGGTTAAAGTGTCTTAGATCAGACAATGGAGGTGAATATTGCAGCAAAGAGTTTGATAGGTACTGTTCAGAGAATGGAATTCGTAGAGAGAAGATAGTTCTAGGAACACCACAAGAAAATGGTGTGTCAGAAAGGATGAATAGGAAAATCATGGAGCGTGCAAGGTGAATGAGATTGCATGCAAAATTGCCTTTACAATTTTGGACAGATGTTGTAGATGCTGCTATTTATCTAATAAATAGAGGGCCTTCAAGTTCCTTGGATGGTGGTATTCCAGAGGAGGCATGGACAGGTAAAAAGGTAAACTACTCTTTTTTAACTTTTGGTTGTGAAGCCTTTGTCCACATTAATAAATAAAATAGAACAAAGCTTGAGGCAAAATCAAAGAAATGTACCTTTATTGGATATGGTGTTAATGATTTTGTTATCGCTTTTATGATTATGAAAAACACAAAATCATTAGGAGCAGAGATGTCATATTCAATGAAAAGGTTTTGTATAAGGATCAGCTGTAGGAAAAGAAACATGAAAAAGAAAACAGAGAATACACAGTTCTTGATGAGATCACAAAAAAAGTGATGGTGCCTGAAAATAATAATGATCAACGGCTAGAACAACAAACACAACAGAAACAAGCACCTCAAACACCTGAAAGTGGTGTTAGAAGATGTACTAGGATAAGTAGACCCCCTGAATGATACTCTCTTTCATTATATTATGTATTGTTGACTGATTCTGGTGAACCAGAATGTTGTGAAGAAGTAATACAGGTAGAAACTAGGAAGAAGTGGGAGAAAGCCATGAAAGAAGAGATGGACTCCTTAGCACATAACCAGACTTGGGACTTAGTCAAGTTGCCTGCAGGTAAAACAACATTGCAGAATAAATTGGTTTACAAGTTGAAGGAAGAAGATGGAGGTAGAAAAAGGTATAAAGCTAGACTTGTGGTGAAAGGGTTTGCACAGAAAAAGGGTATAGACTTTGATGATATATTTGATCCTGTTGTTAAAATGACTTCAATTAGAGCTATTTTAAGTCTAGTAGAAGTTGAGGATTTGCATCTTGAGCAGTTAGATGTAAAGACAACCTTTCTCCATGGGGATTTGGAGGAAGAGATATATATGCAACAACCACAAGGATATGAGGTAAAAGGGAAGGAGAAACTAGTGTGCAGGTTGAAGAAGAGCTTGTATGGCTTAAAATAGGCTCCAAGGTAGTGGTATCTAAAATTTGACAGGTTTATGTCTGAACAAGGTTATACTAGATGTCACTCTGACCATTGTATTTATCTCAAAAGGAAAAATAATGGCAGATATATTATATTGTTATTTTATGTAGATGACATGCTTGTTGCAGGTTCTAACATGTAGGAAATAAATGCGCTCAAAAGAAAATTGGCAAACCCATTTGCAATGAAGGATTTCGGTGCTGCAAAACAAATCCTTGGTATGAGAATTACTAGAGACAAGAAGAATCACAAATTAACATTGTCTCAAAGTGAGTACATAGAAAAGGTGTTGAAAAGGTTTAATATGCATAATTCAAAACCAGTTAGTATACCTTTGGCTAGCCATTTCAAATTAAGTAAGGAGGAGTGTCCCAAGACTCAGGGAGAAATGGCTTATATGTCTAAAGTTCCATATGCATTAGCAGTTGGAAACTTAATGTATGCAATGGTTTGCAAAAGGCTTGATATTTCACATGCAGTGGGAGTTGTAAGCAGGTACATGAACAATCCAAGAAAATAACATTGGATGGTGGTGAAGTGGATTCTCAGGTATTTGAGAGGTACCACAAATCAAGCATTATGCTTTGGTGGTTCAAACATTGCTCTAAAAGGATATGTTGATGCATATATGGTGGGTGATAGAGATAACAGGTGGAGCACAACAGGTTATGTGTTTAATGTAAGTGGAACAACTGTTAATTGGGTCTCAAAACTGCAAAATGTTGTTGCACTCTCAACAATAGAAGTAAAGTATGTTGCTGCTACAGAGGCTAGTAAAGAAATCAGTTGGTTACAAAGCTTTCTAGATGAATTGGGTAAGAAGCAAGAGTTGGGCAAGTTATACAGTGATAACCAGAGTGCCATACATCTTGCATAGAACTCTGCATTTCATTCCAAGACTAAACATATACAACTCAAGTACCATTTCATACGGTCGACGTTGGAAGATGGATAGTTGATGCTGGAAAAGATACACACTAGCTAGAATCCTACAGATATGTTAACAAAAGTTGTAACCAGGGAAAAACTGAGAATCTACTCAGTTTCAATTGGTCTCCAAGTATGATGAAGAATATGAGAAACAGACAGGTCCAAAGTGGAGCCATTTTCCAGCAAATGAAGCAATGGTGGAGTTGCTATAATCAATCTCCAAGTGGGAGATTGTTGGTTGTGGAGACTGATTATCTTCTGTATTCAAAGGTATCACCCCATTGGACTCTAGTTCGTAATGGGGCGGCAACGCCGCTCATAAAATATTCTCTGCAGTGGAGGTCTATGGGGGGGGGTTGGCTGCGTCCTTTGGGAGCCCCCCCAGTGGGGGGATCAGGGGCAGTGCCCCCAAAGCTAAGAATAGATGTAAAATTTCTTTATGAAATGTTGTAATTTCATAGTCAATCTAGGTCACTCATTAGGCAGAGATTTCATGGTAGAAGTTATGTTTAATTTAGGGTTTTTTTTCCCTAGAAGGCAAACCCTCGCTATATATGAGGGAATTGTATTGCGTCTATGTATATATGTATTTGGAGTGAGGAAGAGAGAGGAGATTGAGAGTGAAGAGGGAGTTACAACGGATCTTCTATAGGTTGTATCTCTTCAGCTTGCTGGATAATATGAAAATAAGGACTGGCTGTTTCTCCATGGATGTAGCCCAAACTGGGTGAACCACGTATATCTGTGTGTCTCTTCTTTTATGCATTTTCTATGTTTATATTTCTACAATGTTTTATGTGTTCCATTGCTCTGTAATATATAACTTTCTAACAGATCACTGGCTCGATTGGATTATATGAGGATTCATTACTAAGTTCGTGGTAGATACTTCAGTCAGCTATCGCGAGGCAGAGCGACACTTTCTCGAAGGACCACGAGGTAAGTACGTAAAGTCTCTAAATACTTGGATTAAAATGCTATTGTGTGAAAAGAGGGTTATGAAATTACCTTGATGTTCGGAGTTACGCGAAGTGGAAAAACCTACAAAAACGAAGGAAGTAAGGGACCAGAGAATAGCCCTTTGATTTCACCTCCATGAGGGGACAAGGAAGAGTTCGTGAAGGTCTCTCCATGAAGTGCGATCCATTTGATAATGCAAAGAATTCTTCACATACCACCCCCACCCACACTGCCACCATCTTCACCTCATCTTCACATGTACCACCTCCACCACCACCGCGAGTCAAAATGGCAAGCACGATAAAGTTTCATGTGTTCAAGGGAGTGGGAAATGAGGATCTAGACCAATTTTGGTTCGTCATAAAAGCCGTATGGGAAGCACAGGGAGTTAAAGATGACAATATAAAAAAAGAGACACTAGTTAGTGCCCTATAGGACCGTGTGCTGACCTGGTATATTAAGCATTCTAATGACAATCTGAATGTGAGAATCGTGGATATCCAAGCGGCGCTAAACAGAGAATTTAGAAGGTCGAAGTCTGAGGCATAATTGATCATTAGGTTCAAAGAAATCATGATGCTACTAGGAGAAACCCCTTGGGAGTTGGATCAGAGGTTGAAGTGTACGATTCACAAAGCTAATATGAATATGACGGATGGACATCACCACGAATGGTTTGTAACATTGCTAATGCCACGTCTGAGGAGTGAGTTATCGCATAAGAAGTTAACAACTCAGGCAGAGGGATAAGAGATCGCGATGAGGTTATATGAGACCTCGATGAAGGATCCTAACCTGGGAGTTTAGCAAATCCACGTGCAGTTGAAAAACTTATGCCTTGAGCTGCAGAGTCTGAAGCAGGACAGGACAACCTGACCAGAAGTCTGCAAATAGGTGTGGCACGTAAAATGCAAGGGTTAGGGTCATGATAAGGACCACTGCCTTGTGTTCGCAAATTACCTCATGGCAAGGGGATCGATGCTGTTAAGGCCATAAGCACAAGCAACACCTAGCGTGGCACATGCTTTGTGGTGAACGATTTCTCAAATAGGAGGGAAACATGCTACGAACAACTGCCATTTGCTACAGAAGTATACACAAAATTTGCAATAGTTGTTCTGTAATTTTTGTAGGTCGGTGGGACACGATCATCTTAATTGTAGGAGTTATGAGTTAATGATGGATAGAAATCCCACCTACAGAGTTCAAGTCTAATCGCAGCCCCTATACCAGAATGCAGGAGTGGCGAGAATTGGATTTCAGGGGCGCGGATGACGTCGAGGTGGAGGAGGACCTGGAAGAGGTCGTGGACAGCTGATATGCTACAATTGCGGAGGGCCAGGACATTATGCCCATGATTGTGATCCATCATGTATGTATTATACCTTGTGTGATCATGAGACGAAAGATTGTCCTATGCTGATAGCTAGGATATGTGACAAGGGAGCACTACTGCCTCCCTCGACTCAGAATTTGCAGATGATGAGATCTGAGCCGCACAAGGAAGATCCAAATGTGAACATTGTGCTCTGAAGTGGAATCGTGACGGGAGATGATAAAGGCAAACAACCTGAAGATAGTACTTGGGCTCGCAAAGGCTCCGACGAAAGAAGTAGAGTTTGATTTGGAGTGCGCTAAGGAGACCTTTATGGAAGCTAAGAAGAGCTTTGATGATGCCTCCACTTCAGGAAGCAAAGAGAGACTAGAGCCAGAGATGGGCCCATCTATGCTTACGACATTCTTGGAAACACGCATGAAGCTACAACGCGATAGTAAGGCTGTAAAGGGACTACAAGAATCATTAACAGATGCGCTAGGACCACGCCAGGAGAATCACGTGTAGTTCAGAAGATTGGAAAGCATACAACAAGGATGGGGAGAGAAATGAGGTTAACCACGCAGATTGCAGAATATGAGATGGACCAAGTAATTTTAGATTTAGGATCAGACACGAACATTCTTCTGTAGTAAACATGGGAGCGTATGGGGAGGCCTATGATGCAATAGTATCCTATTCAACTATGAATGGCGAACTAGCAGAAGATAATACCCATGGGGAAATTGTAGGGAATCACTGTGGATATTGAGGGAGAGAGCAGGCTAGCAAACTTTGAAGTAATAGAGATTGTTGATGACAACAATTCTTATCCGGCACTCTGAGGAATTGATTGGTCCATTGACATGAATGGGTGATTAATTTGAAGAAGCACAAAATGATTTTTGAGAAGAAGTCTCTGCGCGTAGTTATACCCTTAGACCCTATTGAGGGATCATGCTACATAGAGCCGGTGCGTGACTATGAAAGTGACGAAAATTTGGACTGCATATACAAGATAACTGCATGAGAGCAAGACTGGGTAAATCCCACTGTGGACGGATGGATCTCATGGGAGTGTGAAAGCTTATGTATGTCGAATTCTGATGAGGAGATAGAGAAATGGAAAAACCAGCTACACAAGGTAACCACACTGAATTGTAATATGATGAGAAGATTGTTGCGCTGCGTATCGACGGAAGTGAGTGATCTGCCTACTTATGATGGGTTAAGTGAGGTAGATACTTTCCTAGATAAGTTTGAAAGGGAGGTGTTGAAAAAACAACGTTTCCAGGCCTTGAATTGGGTACTGCGCTCTACGCCCACGAGGTGGTGGGGTACGCACAAAGGGAGCTTTGAAGACTGACGCGAATGTAGGAGAATTATGCGCACACGGTTTGGGAAACCTAAGATGCAACTAGCAGACAAGTATGATGGATGGGATGATCCACGTGCACACCTGGCCAAGTGGACGAAGGTCTATGGAGAAAAGCTGCAACCTAAGTGGGTGCACCTGTTCTATCATACCCTAGGTGTTATACCCATTAATTGGTATATAGAGACAGAGCTCTACCATGGGACAAGTGAATGGGCTATCCTGCGCGAAGGGTTCATGATGACCTTTAGTTTTGAGGATAGATGGTGGGACAGCATTGATGAAGTGCTACAAGAGGTAAAAGAAGCTATCTTCAGGATACCAGAAGAGCTGGTAGAATCGATTCAACCTCAATGGGGTACTCAGCTGAGCTATGCACTGGAATGTTATCATGTAATTGCTAAAGAAGAAGACAAAGATCCATAGAAAATTAACATTCCAGAAACATAAGGCCATCGCGAGGTTCAAGGACCACAGATTGAGAACTCTGACATAACCGCGCCGGTAAAAGTGAAGCAGGTGAACATTGGTACGGAGGCTGAACCTAAGTTTGCAACACTCAATGAGTACTAAGATGATGCAACGGTGGATAAGGTCTTTGAGTTACTCCGTGAGTATCAAGACTTGTTCCTGATCAAGTTTACGGAGTTAAAGGGAATCATCAGAGATTTAGAAATGATGAGGGTCATGTTAAAACTTGACACAAAGCCAGTTAAGTAGAGGCCTTACCGCTTAAATTTTAAATACAAGTAGAAGGTCTGCGTAGAACTAGACAAAATGCTCGCAGCAAGAATTATTGAGTCTGTGGAAAAATCCGATTAGGTAAGTCCAATGGTGGTGCAGGAAAAGAAGCAAAAGGAAGAGATAAGAATATGTGTGGCTCTCAGAAAATTGAATGACGCCTTTGTGCATGATCCATTCCCAACTCCATTCACAGATGAGGTGTTGGACAATGTCGGTGGGCAAGAATCATATTCTTTCATTGATGGGTTCTCAGGCTACCACTAGATCAAAATCACGCCAGAAGATAGGAGCAAGACACCCTTCACGACTAAGTGGGGTTTCTTTCAATACACTGTCATGCCATTTGGGTTGAAAAACGTGCTGACCATCTTTTCATGCATGGTTGTTGCAGCATTCAAGGAATATATTCACAAGTTTTTGGAGGTTTATTTTGATGATTAGACTGTATTTGGGCTGGTTAAGCACCATGTAGTGAGCTTACGCTTGATGCTGGATACCTACTGAAGATACCAAATCACGCTTAACCTCAAGAAGTGTATGTTCCTCATTCCTTTTGGGAACCTGTTGGGACATGTGGTTTGAAGACAGGGACTGATGGTAGATCCCGTTAATATTGCAGTAATTATAAATTTGGAAGCACCACGAAGTGTGAAACAGCTACGCGTTATGCCGGGACATACGGGGGTACTACAGGAAGTTCATCAAAAGCTATGCCCAGATCACTGCACCGATGGAAAAGCTGTTGAAAAAAGATGTCACGTTCTACTGGAACGATGATTGTGAGAAACGTTTGGATGTATTGAAAGAAAAGGTGGTCACTGTGCCGATTCTGGTCTTCTCGAAATGGGAGGAAGAGTTTCATGTCCATGTTGACACATCGAGTATAGCACTGGGGGCAGTATTAACACAGGAGGGTGGAGAAGGATTGGATCACCCTATAGTGTTTGCAAGTCGCAGATTATCTAACACATTAACTACTAGAGACAGGAGAGGAACCTACTAGTCTGGAGGAAGGATTAATTGACGCATAGCTCTTTGCTGTGCATGTAGTGGATGGTAATTTTGAAGATATAATCCACTTTCTTACAACTGGAACTACACCAAAAGAGTACTCCGTCTAGCAGAAGAAGGAACTAGTGGTGCGCGCCGCAAATTTCTCTGTCATTGTGGGGCACCTATATAAGATGGGGAATGATGAGATACTATGAGGGTATGTACCTAAATTTGAACGAAGCAATATCCTTGCGCATGCTCATGGGGGCACTACGAGAGGACGTTATGTAGGGAGAGCAACCATGCAGAAGATTCTCTGTGCAGGGTTGTGGTGGCTGACCCTTCATTAGGATTCAAAAGCACATTGCAAGGCCTATGATGTATGTCAAAGAATAGGTAAACCATCGTGGAGGGAGGAGATGCCTTTCAATCCACAAATGACACTGCAGCACTTTGAAAAGTGGGTGATCGACTTTGTAGGACCTATCAAACCTCAAGGAAAAATAGGTGTGAGATATATTATCACTGCGACAGAGTACCTGACTTGTTGGGCAAAAGTGCAGCCAGAAAGAGATTGCACAACCGCGACGACCACAAAGTTTATGTTTGAACATGTATTGACATGATTTGGATGTTCGAAGATCTTGATGAGAAACCTCGGTACACATTTCCTGAATGAGACGATCAACATGCTGACAGAAGAATTTCAGGTGTATCATCAGAAAAGCACATCATATCACCCACAAGCTAATGGGACAGTAGAAGCATTTAACAAAGTACTGAGACTGCACTGAAAAAAGTATGCAATGCACAATGAAGTGATTGGGAACTACATGTACCTAAAGTATTATGGGCTTATAGGATGACATGCAAGAAACTAACGAGACAGACACCTTTCCGGTTGGTATATGGAGTGGAAGTTATAATGCCGATGGAATACATCATGCCTAGTCTGCACATAGCAATGCTCATAGGTATGACGGACCATAGAGCCCTAGAGGAGAGGCTTTTGTAGTTGGAGGAACTCGAGGAAGAATGATTTTTGACTGGCTTTCACCAATAGGTACAAAAGCAGCGCGGAAAGGCAGGCACGATCGACATATTAAGTTGTGCACCTTCAAGGTGAACAATTTAGTGTTACTTTATGATAGTAAGTTTGATAAATTCCCGTGGAAATTTAGAATACATTGGCTGGGACCGTATGTTATGAAGGAGATCACAGACGGAGGCACGGTGCCATTGGTAAAGTTAAATGGAGAACCTTTCCTAGGAAAAGTGAATGGCAATTTGTTGAAGCCATACATCAGTGGCTCGGCTATCTGACTAGCCGATAGAAGCATAATATTAGCACTCCAGGGAGTTGAAAGGAGGCGTGGGACTATAAACAGGTGCAGGGAAGCAGTTCAACTACAGTAGTCTCTGAACAACGTGTTCAGGAAGTACAATAGGCAGTTTCTCTGTGTGTTGCCGACCTTGCAGCGGTCTGGGCAGAGTTGGGAGGTCTCCGCGTGAATATCTCTTCACCGACAGAGTGACTTAAAGGTGAGTCACGATGTTTGTGTTGGGGGCCTGTTGGGTGTGGGATCTGCTAAGGGAAATTTTGGGGCTTAAAGCCTAGATTTTGACTAAATCCAATGTAAAGACTCCACGTTTTGTGGTAGCGGAGCGCAAGCTTGTAAATGAGTCATAAGGTTGTCCGCCCTCATTTTTTAATGTAATGTAAACTTTAGATATCTACCCATGGTCCATGAACCATGGGATTGTATAAATAGAGTGAGGCTCTAAGTTGTTAATCAGTTAAGAATAGAAGTAAGAGAAGGATGAAGAATTGAGTCTTATCTAAGAGTAGAGTTGAGTCTTGGGTCATAGAGTAGGAGAAGGCTCTGCAGCTAAGTGCGCGGACCCCTGCAGCTAAGTGCACAGGGCAGGTTGAGTCTGTAACAAATTGAAGCATTAATAAAGAGAAGCTTTATACCATTCCTGTGTATTTATTTATTGTTTTATGCATTGAAAGTATTGGGTATAAATTACATTTCTGTTGTTTATATGATGCACGAACATATATGATTGTGTTGATTAAGTGAATATAAGATAAAGTATCCATTTATGCGAAGTTAACTAACAGTTATAAGGAGATAAGTAAGATCTGTGGTGTAACTTAGGGAAATAGCACATATCACCACCTTAGCAGCACGAAAGCACCTCAGCCCCTAGTTAGGGCTATGCGAAGGAGATTATAACAGATTGCGAAGGCCTCATAGGTCAGGGCAATGCGCGAAGTGACCTGTGTGAAGGTATTCACAATTGGACTAAATCGACCCCTTAGACATCTCAAGGGTGCGGAAACCTGGTTCCAGGATCCCCCCATATTGGTTTGGGTGAGACCTTAGTTCACGCTCCGTGAGCCGTTTCCGAAAGGGCCAATAGTGTAGGAATTTGTTTGGCTAATTAACTTTGAACTTGGGTCGGGCCCCCTTAAGCCAACACCGTTGGAGACAACCGTGACTTCTGGTTGATGGCCATGCGCAGAATGGCCTCCATCAAAACCCAGAACACTTCAGTCTCTATGACTTGCGCAACATCTCTTGTGGCCTAGAGGGATGAAAATTGTGTAGCCTCTAGTAATCCTTTGTCCACAGGAGGAAATTGACTGTCCTCTGGCAGATCCCATGCGACTAATATGATGGAGAGTAATAACCATGCGTAGTGGAATGTTTTACTCTCATCTTGTGCCTCTCGACAGTTCGCGAGGAACTTGCTACAAAGGTAGTGCACCCAATTGAACTGCACGCCCTCCGTGCACTGTGAAGCCAATCACTGGCACCGAAACATCATCCGCGCAACATTTTCTCATAACTTTTCTAGCTAAGATCTATGTTGCTATTTTCACCGCGGGGTCGATGATAGATGTAATAGAGTACTCACATAGATTCTTCACTAGTTTGTATTTCTCCTTCATCTTTTTAGCGAGGTCGCGCTCGCTCGTCTTTTCACCAAACTCCTTGGCCAGATTCAACCCTGAGTGCAACAACAACGTGATCTGATGGATCAGCATATTAGTAATAAGGATCAGCGTGGTTAACCACAAGAATCCATCATGCATCAAGGTCAACAACTTTTTGATAACTATCAGGTTGATGTTGGAGCGGTGGTAGTGGGGCACCCACAACAGGTTCAACAACCTTGACTAATTCACTATGGAAATCCAATCCACAGGCTCTAATGCGGTGACACCTATTTCCTTGTAAAAGGATCCTCTTCATGTAGTTTTCTGTTGCCAAGTGGGGGAACCTCTCATGGTCCACACGCTGGTTCACTATATACCAAGTCGCGTATACAAGTAGGTTCACTATATACCAAGCCGCGTATACGCAGGTTCGCTATATACCAAGTCGCGTGTACACGCAGGTTGGCTTCAATAAAAGAGCGTGTATGTGGAAAACTTATCTTTGGTCCGTGGCGGTTATTCCTTGGAAGTTGTGCCTATGGTTTTGGACCATGGTGTCTCGATGGACGTGTTGATCCCTAGTTTTGAAGTTGATGGTATTGGATTTCTATGGTTTTGGCCCGTGGTATTGAGCAAGGCCTAAGGCTATATAAGGAGAAGAAGATCATTAGGCAAAGGCAACTGAAAAGTCTTGAATATCTGATGAAGTATTAGATCTAGTATGCAGGTTATGGGTTGATGATACAATTGCTTGATCTGAGCTAAGGAGAGATCTCACCGGTTGATGGAGAACAAGATCTAAGGAGAGATCGGGATCCAATGGTTTGAAATGAACTATCTTTATATGGTTGATTATGCTTATTCTAGATCTGCATACTGATGCAAATAATATTCTATAAGTGTTATAGTATGATTGATGTTTGGTACAGCTGCAAAGTTATAAGAAATAATTTTAGATCTGTACGCGGGTTGGCTTTGGAAAAAGGGCGTATACACGCAGGTTGGGTTCATCCAAGTAGCGTGTACACTGTAAAGCTTGATATTTGAAGTTGCAGATGGGTCTGATGGTTATTGCAGAGTTCTGTGTCTGCTCTGTGCTCTGGTGACTGTGTTGTTGACAGAGTTTCAGTGTTTTAGTGCTTCAGTAATTGATGATGCAGGTTGTACTACAATGGTGATTGCCTTATGGATCTAGTATGAAAATGTATGAAACGTGGTCCCGGGTAGATCGTAGGCCGACACCTACGTACTGGTAAACATATCAGCCAGTACAAGAGCAAAGTAGTTGTAACTCCCTTCCAGGAGCAGCTGAAGAACGAGTAAAGGTTGGAGCATTCTGTAGGCAGGCACCTACGTACTAGTAAATGGATCGGCTAGTACAAGAGCTAAGAGGGTTGTAGCCCTCTGCAGGTTGTAGCCTGCGTGCTAGTAAAGGACTGCACCAGTACATTGTAAAAGAAGTTTCTTATTAAAGGAGGATAGAAACAAATTGCAGTAGGTGGTTTTCACCCACATTGGGTTTCCACCTTATATCATGGTGTTCATGTGTGTGCCTTATGTGTGATGATCTGTTCTGTTATACTGCACCTGTTTACTGTTAATATGGGTAATAATGTTCTGATGCATTTACTGAAGATAAGCTAACTGAATCATAAGATTACTGCATGTACGCTAGTTGCCCTTAACAAAGTTGCGTGTATACGCTGATATCCTTAACTGAAGCTGCGTGTATGAATCTGGGTATGAAATTGAAAAGTTTTATCTGATCTAATAATACTGATTCACCCCCCCCCCCTCTCAGTATTATTTCCAACAATTGGTATCAGAGCAGGTCCTTTGGTAGAAGCTCGATCGCTTGAAGGAGATCCGTGGAACAATGGGAAAGAAGCTTAAGAAAAAATCTCATAAGAAGAAGAAGACATCTCAGAAGATCTATGACAGTGGGAGAGTCGATTGGGGATTAGGTATAAGAAGTTCTTCAGATTCAGAATCATTATCAGGTATGAATGTGTTATCCTCTGATGTTCTTGCTATATTTCCTTGTGAAAGTGATGGAAGTGACAGTGAAACTACTGAACATGCTTTTATGGGTGAGCAAGAAAAGTATCAAATAGAGGCAGTATTTAGAAGGCTTACAGACAAAGTTAAAGATCAACAAGATCTATTGAACAAAAGGGAATGTGCTTTCAAAGAAGAAGTTACCAAACTAAAAGCTCAATCAGAGGAAGGAAACAAGGTAAGAAAGTTACTCAAGGACAAGGAAAATCAATGTCAAAAGTTGCAGGGTGAAGTGACATCATTAAGAGATGAAGTCAATGAAAGAAGCACAACCATCAAGAAACTCAGAGATAGATCTAGTTACTATGAAAGTCTTGAAGCCACGATCTGCTCGCTAAAGAAAGATCTTGAAGAATCAAAGAAGCAGAATAAAGATCTACTCCAAGCTATTGAAAAACAGGTAAACGAAGATATCAGCTTAAAATCTCAACTGGAATGTGCTCTTAGAATTCGTCAAATGCAGCAGGATCTGAATGAAGAACAAGAAAAGGAGATTCTCAAACTAAGGCATTAGTTGGAAGAAGGAAGGAAAGATGGAGAAGACATGAAGAAGCAATGTCTAGAAAAGGAGGAACAACTTCAAGTTGAGGTAAATATCTTGAAAGGTAAATTAGAAGAAAAGGATAAACTTTTGAGATTTCAAGATAGTACTAAAGCCTTGGATGATATTCTTAGTAGTCAAAGGTCTCCTGCTATCAAGACTGGTCTTGGTTTTCATGAATCTGTTGAAGGTGAATCTAGCTCACAAGGTGAGGCAAGGAACTCTAAAGAGAAAACTAAAATGATCAACAAGGAGATGAAAGGTCAACCCCATCAACAATCAAGGAAAAAGACTCCTCAAAGAAAATCTTTTACTCCTCCTATGAATAATGTTGAATGTTATGTATGTCATAATCTTGGACATGTTGCAGCTAGATGTGGAAGAAGAAGGGTTCAAGGCCATCATGTAGAAAGATCATCACATTCAAGGTACTTTAATGGATATTGTTTTTCTTGCAATATGTTTGGTCACAAAGCTGTTGATTGCTACAGGAGGAATATGAAACATGTAAGATGTTATGCATGTAACAAGCTTGGACATATAGCAAAGGAATGCAGGAACAAAGGATGGACATCACACCAAAAGGAGAAAACCTCATCACACTTGAAGATATGGAGGAAGAAGGAAGTATAGTCAGCACAATGTACTGAGACACAACACAACACAGACATATCAGACTCAGGGGGAGCTGAAAGTGTAAAACTTCAGTGTTCTGAATCTCATACGCAAGTTCCTTAAAGGGAAGCCGCGTACATACGCGAGTTAGACACTGCAAAGTCACGTATATGTCAGTCTGAGGAAAAGCAGTGGGGACAGGATCAGAAAAAGGATCTGATATGATTCAGTCTATTATTTGCTCTATTGGTTACAGTCTGCTGAGGATGTGTGGAAATGTTTTGTTACTTGTATGATGTCTAGAAGTGTTTTGATCCTAACTTGAGGATGATGATGTTTTGATGCTTATTGCTGATATATGCATGATCAGATCTAACAGATGGCACTGGTTGAGGGGGAGCATATGCCTTTAGTAATTCATTGTTGGCATTATGGTTAATAATCCTTGGTGATGATTCTTATATGGCTAAATGATATATCTTGCTATGATGTGGCTGTGAGTTGTCTATGATAAACTCTCATATGATTCTTGAAGTTACATAGAAGATGTTCAGATCAGATTTATGGTTGATTCTTTGATGATGCATATATGGTGCCTACATAATGATCTTCATAAGGACAAGGAGGAGTACAAAGCTTGAATACACATCTTCCTCACTTGATGATGAGTCACTTATATACTGCTGTTGTCATATGCATAAAGATCATACAGTTATGATGCAGGCACTCATGTGGATAAGGATTGTTGTTGATGATGATATCAAGAAGCTTTGTCAAAAGAGTTTGAGCTCAAGATACATAGTGCTGATACATGGATGACTCCTCAAAGTCACTTTGTTGGAGACATGATGATGAGTTCGTATCTATATGATGATAGGTTTATACTTACATATGTTGGTTGATGCAGATGTTCCCAAGTAATGATACTTGGATCATGTAGAGCTTGATGAAATGGCTATGGTGGTTTCACACATGATATAATGTGAATGACTCTGAATTCTGTTCAAAGGGATGAATTGATGCAGACATACCTTGTTATAGGTTGATGACTTATTCTCTACAGGACATTTACAGGTTGCTGATATGGAAATTGGTGTACGCGTGTTGTTTAAAGGATATCCGCGTACATACGCCGTTTTATGAGGGGATAGTCGCGTATATGGTGTACACGCGTTGCGTAAGGGATATCCACGTATATACGCTGATTGATGCAGGTGAAGTCGCGTATATGGAGTTCTGAACAGCAAGGGAAAACTCTGAATGAAAAGATTCTGAAATGGGTCTAACAGAGACCATCTGGTACAGTCAGAGGGATCAGATAATGATGCAGTGTTGGCATTACCTTAGATGCAGAGGGAGAACAAAAAGAAAATATAATTGCTGGACTAGATGCTTATGGAACAAATCATACATTGTGTATGATAGCTGCTGATGACTATTGTGGTGTCTGGTCTCTTGACTCATGAAGTAATTGAGTGTCTCTATCTATTGTAATCCGTTGATGAAATCTCTTCTGGTCATTTGATGAATGTTGAAATATTTCAGTCATGTATTTTCATCAAGGTCATGTAACGGCCTATGTTGGTTTCCCCAGTATGCCTGGGATGAATGATGTTATACTCTTGAATTACCATGTGTAAACTTTTGGTATATCCCCACTTGATTGGGAGATGGATGTATGTGTGAGTCTTTGGTGCTAGGAAGGTCACTTATGATGTATAGAGTCGTGTTCTTTCTTGTAGAACATTTTTTTGTAGACCTTGCTTACAGTCAGGGAGAGCATGATCAGCACACTTAAGCAAGAACAGAGATTCAGCATGTACTCAGAGGGAGCATGGACAGATTGGTACACCTTGGCATATACAAAGGGGGAGATTATTCAGAGATTTCAGCAGGTACTCAGGGGGAGTATGGACAGTGGAATGATTCAGCAAAAGAAGAGAATATCTTGGTCCACCCTTTGCCCTTGATGTCAAAGGGGGAGAGTGATTTGGTGTTGTTGCCATCAAGTCCAAAGGGGGAGATTGTTGGCATTATGATGCATGTGTTGTACTTGATGGCAACCCTCTCATAGAAGAACATCTCACTTATGTATAACTGGATGAATCTTCAGAAAAGATGTCAGATGTGACTGATGGAGGACAGCTCAAAGGAATCAGATGATCGTTCTAAGTGTAACAAGTTAGCTTTGCCATCAAGTCCAAAGGGGGAGATTGTTGGCATTATGAGACAAGTGTTGGCCTTGATGGCAAATCACACTGATGACAAATCATAGTGCAGAAGGATAGCAGCAAGGAATTGATGATCAGACTACAAGTATGAAGAGAAAATATATACACGCTGGTTCACTATATACCAAGTCGCGTATACAAGCAGGTTCACTATATACCAAGTCGCGTATACTCAGGTTCGCTATATACCAAGTCGCGTGTACACGCAGGTTGGCTTCAGTAAAAGAGCGTGTATGTGGAAAACTTATCTTTGGTCCGTGGCGGTTATTCCTTGGAAGTTGTGCCTATGGTTTTGGACCATGGTGTCTCGATGGACGTGTTGATCCCTAGTTTTGAAGTTGATGGTATTGGATTTCTATGGTTTTGGCCCGTGGTATTGAGCAAGGCCTAAGGCTATATAAGGAGAAGAAGATCATTAGGCAAAGGCAACTGAAAAGTATTGAATATCTGATGAAGTATTAGATCCAGTATGCAGGTTATGGGTTGATGATACAATTGCTTGATCTGAGCTAAGGAGAGATCTCACCGGTTGATGGAGAACAAGATCTAAGGAGAGATCGGGATCCAATGGTTTGAAATGAACTATCTTTATATGGTTGATTATGCTTATTCTAGATCTGCATACTGACGCAAATAATATTCTATAAGTGTTATAGTATGATTGATGTCTGGTACAGCTGCAAAGTTATAAGAAATATTTTTAGATCTGTACGCGGGTTGGCTTTGGAAAAAGGGCGTATACACGCAGGTTGGGTTCATCCAAGTAGCGTGTACACTGTAAAGCTTGATATTTGAAGTTGCAGATGGGTCTGATGGTTATTGCAGAGTTCTGTGTCTGCTCTGTGCTCTGGTGACTGTGTTGTTGACAGAGTTTCAGTGCTTCAGTAATTGATGATGCAGGTTGTACTACAATGGTGATTGTCTTATGGATCCAGTATGAAAATGTATGAAACGTGGTCCCGGGTAGATCGTAGGCCGGCACCTACGTACTGGTAAACATATCATTCAGTACAAGAGCAAAGGAGTTGTAGCTCCCTTCCAGGAGCAGCTGAAGAACGAGTAAAGGTTGGAGCATTCTGTAGGCAGGCACCTACGTACTAGTAAATGGATCGGCTAGTACAAGAGCTAAGAGGGTTGTAGCCCTCTGCAGGTTGTAGCCTACGTGCTGGTAAAGGACTGCACCAGTACATTGTAAAAGAAGTTTCTTATTAAAGGAGGATAGAAACAAATTGCAGCAGGTGGTTTTCACCCACATTGGGTTTCCACCTTATATCATGGTGTTCATGTGTGTGCCTTATGTGTGATGATCTGTTCTGTTATACTGCACCTGTTTACTGTTAATATGGGTAATAATGTTCTGATGCATTTACTGAAGATAAGCTAACTGAATCATAAGATTACTGCATGTACGCTAGTTGCCCTTAACAAAGTTGTGTGTATATGCTGATATCCTTAACTGAAGCTGTGTGTATGAATCTGGGTATGAAATTGAAAAGTTTTATCTGATCTGATAATACTGATTCACCCCCCCCCTCTCAGTATTATTTCCAACAGTTCTGTAAGGCCATATACTGCTAGTGTGTACACATCCCAATTATTTTGTTGCGCGTTTCAAACTTTCATTAGTGCATTTTCTAATATCTTATTAAAAGCCTCAACCGTTCCATTGGCCTAAGGGTGATATGGCGTACTCTTCTGATGGTAAACGTAGAACTCTTCTGTCAGCGCGCTAATCATTTCATTGAGAAAATGCATACTGCAATCACTCATCAAAACCTTCGAGCAACCAAACTTGGTCAAAAAATATTCAAATAAAGATTTCACTATTGTTGCCCCTATACAGTCCTTCACAGGCTATGCCTCCACCCATCTGGTCAAATATTTGGTCGCGGTGATGATGTATCACACACTAGTTTTCTTGTCTAGAGACTGAATCGGTCTTACAAAATAAATTGGCCGCTTCTCAAATGGCTACAATGACACCTGCTATTCAAAGGCATCTGATCCCTCTGCGATGGTCTTCCTTTTCGCTGACATGTGTCACAGGCCCTACAATATGCTTTAGAGTCTTTATGGAGCATCGAACACCACAACCCAGCGTGAAAAATCTTCTACGCTGATGCTTTTCCTGTATAATTCCCTCCCGTAGCTCCTCCATGAGCTTCAGTGAAGATACTTTTTTGTTCAAATCAGGCACATACCATCGAAGTATCTCATATGATCCCATCTAATACAAATGCCCTGCAATTACAAAGAAATCTGTCGCGTGCACCACCAATTCTTTCTTCTGTTGACTGGTATATCCTTCTGGAGCTATCCCTCTAGTAAAAAAGTGGATAATATCCACAAAGTGATTATCTGCTACATGCACCATGAAGAGCTATGTGTCAGGTAACCCTTCCTCCAAATTAGAAGATTCTTCTCCTATTTCAATGCATGATAGATGGTCTGGTCCTGTGTTCAATCTTCCTGGCTTCACAATTAATTCAAAATCATATTCTTAAAACAACAACAACCACCTGCATATTCCCCTCCCCCCCCCCAAACACAGGCTTATTGACTAGATACTTCAATGTAGAATGGTTTGTGTACATCTACACCATAGCCAACCCTTGGCACTCTATCATCGAATAGTTCTTTTCTACTTTTGAAAACTTCCTTCTTGCAAACACTATAGGATGATCCATATATCCTTCACCAGCCTATGTCAGCACTGCTCCTAGAGCAAAACATGAAGCATCCACATGCACGTGAAATTCCTTCTTCCAATCTGGGAAGACTAGGATTGATGCGGTGACCATTTTCTCCTTCAGTACATCTAGGCTGCGCTGACATTCTTCATCCCAATAGAATTTAGCATCCCTCTTAAGTAGCTTTTCCATAGGTGTGGTAATCTGAGAATAAGTTTTGATGAACTTTTGATAATACCCAGTGTGCCCCAGTGTTGCACGTAGTTGTTTAACACTTCTTGGCACCTCCAAATTAATCATGACAATGATCTTAGCAGGGTCCATCATTAATCCTTGTTTGCACACCACATGACCCAACAAGATTCTGAAAGAGATGCAAAACAAGCACTTCTTTAGGTTTAGCGCAATCTGATACCTTCGACATGCATCCAACATCAAGTGTAAGCTAGGTACATGGCGCTTTACCAGCCCAAACACTGTCTAATCATCAAAATATACCTCCAAAAATTTGTGAATGAATTCCTTGAACTCCGTGATGACTACGCGCGAGAAGATCGCCGACACATTCTTAAGTCCAAAAGGCATCACTATATACTGGAAACATCCCCACTCTATCGTGAAGGTAGTGTTACTCCTATCTTCTAGCGCAATCTTAATTTGATAGTATTCAAAAAACCCATCAATGAATGAGTAGGCCTCCTACCCTCCGACATTATCCAGTACTTCATCTGTGAACAGAGTTGGAAAAGGATCATGAATGCAAGCATCGTTAAGCTTCCTGATATCTACACAAATCCTTATTTCATCCTTCTGCTTCTTTTCTTGAACTACCATTGGACTCCCCCAATCAGATTCCTCCACTAGTTCAATAATACCGTTCAATAATACCTACTGCATGCATCTTGTCAACTCCAAGCGAACATTTTACTTGTATTTGGGATTAAGGCGATATGGCCTTTACTTCATGGGCTTCTTGTCTGGTTTCAAAGTTATCTTAATCACTCCCAAATTGCCTATGATGCCTTTTAAGTCTGAAAATTTGGTAGGAAATAAGTCCTGATATTCGCGGAGAAACTCAATGACTTTATCTACTATGGCATCATCCCAGAAATCTCTAACCTTCACAAATTTCGGCTCCGCCTCTATGCCAATGTTCACTTGTCTAGTATTTAGTGGCGCTATGATATATGGATTCTCTATTTGTGGTCCTTCAACCTCGCGCTAGCCTTCTGTCTCTGGGATGTTAATATTCCTTGGATCCTCATCATCTCCTTCAGCAGTCACATTATAGCATTCCAGCGCATGATGCAGCTGGGTGTTCCAATATGGTTGAATCAATTCCAAAGGATCCTGCGGTATTCTGAAGATGGTTTCCTTAACCTCTTGCATTGCCTCATCAATGCATTCAAATCCATCCTCAAAGTTGAATGTCATAAAAATCCCCTCTTTTAAAATATCCCATTCCATGGTGTCATGGTGGAGCTTTGTTTCCAAGTACCAATTCATAGGAATGATGTCCAAAGTGTGATAGAATATATGCACTCATTCTATTTGCGACTCCATTTCATAGAACTTAGTCCATTTTACTAAATGATCGCATGGATCATTCCTCCCATCATATTTCTCCATTAGTCTAACTTTTGGGTGACTAAGCCGCAATCTCATCATTCTTCTGTATTCACGCTATTCATCAAAATTGTCTTTATGCGTACCCCACCACTGTGTGGGTGTAGCCCACATCGCCAACTCCAGTGCTTGGAAGCGATGCTTCTCCAGTACTTCCATTTCAAATGCATCCAAAAATTTATCTACATCATTAAAACCATCATAATAAGGTAAATTTATTACCTCCGATGACACACAGTGCAACGATTTAGTCATCATATTATAGCGCAGTGTAGATACTTCGTGCAATCTATTCTGCCAATGCTCCAATTCTTCATCTGAATCTGATGTACAGGAACTTTTGCGGTCCCATGCAATTCATCCATTGGCTGTCAGATTAACCCACTCTTGATCCCACACTTTTATCTTATAGATTTGATCCAAATCATCATCGCTTTCCTCATAATCGTAGTATAGTGCGGTCCTTCGGCAGGGTCCAATGGTACTACTATGCGGAGCGATTTCCTTTCAAACGACATCATCTTCTTCTTCAAATTAATTACCCCATTCATGTCGATAGCCCAATCAATTACCAGGAGCATGGGGTATGGATTGTTGTCATCAACATTCTCTATTACTTCGAAATCAGCCAACCACGCAATCTCCCCATAAGGATAATCTTCTATTGATTGTCATCATCAATTTAATCGGAGACCACTGCAGTGTAGGTCTCCCCATTCTTTCCCATGTCTGTTTAGGAAAAACATTTGCATCCGACCCTAGATCCAAAATAACTTAATCCATCTCATAGTCTCCTATTTGCACGGTAAGCCTCATCTCACGCCCTGTTGTTGCCTTGTGTTTTCCTATCTTTCGGACTGCGCGGTGTCCTTCAGGAGCACCTTACTTACCAGAACACTTATTTATTAGTTCTTGTAGCCCTTTCATAGCCTTTCCGTTGTGCAATAGCTTCATACAAGTCTCCAAGAAAGTGGTAAGCATGGAGGGGTCAACTTCTTTAGATAGCTTGTCCTGACTTCTTGAGGTAGAGGCCTCAATGAAGCTTTTCTTTACTTCCATGAAAGTTTCCTTCACCGCGCTCTAGATCAAACCCAACCTCCTTTTCTAGAGCCTTGCGAACCCACTCACTTTCTTCAGGTTTCTTTACTTTATCATCACCAGTCATCATTTCACTTTGGAGTACAATATTCGCATTAGGATCCTCCTCACGGGGCTTGGCCCTCTTCATTTGTAGATTCTGGGTAGGCTGCTGAGGATGTGCCTTCTTCTCCTGCATCTTAGCTATTAGTATAGGGAATTCTTCTATCACATGATCAAACTAAGTGCAGTACTGGCACGATGGTTGCATTTTGCTCGTACACTTCTGCACGTAGTGTCCTGACACTCTGCAATTATAGCAAATAACTTGTCCTTGACCTCTACTAGGTCCTCCTCCTCCCCGGCCTCATCCGTGCCCTTAATATCCTCTGCACACTCCTCCAACGCCTTGATCCGGAGGCCGAGTTTTTGTTTGCATTCGATACGTGGGCATTATTTCCATCATCAATTCATAGCTACGATAGTTACGCTCATCATGGCCAACTGATTTACAGAAATTGCAGAATAACTGTTGTGGCATCTGTACAAAGTTTTGTAGCAAGTGACAATTGTCCGTTACATGTTTTCTAGCTACTTGAGCGATAACGCACCACAACACAGACCTTGTACTTGGTCTTGTGGTAGCCTCCTGTCTCAAGGGAATTGGCCATCCCCCTGTAATATAATTCATGAAAATAGGGCAGTGATCCTTATCATGCCCTTGTATTTCAAATTTTAGGCACGAAACTTTTTCGCGCACCTCCAATTGAGCAGCGTTTTCCTTCCTCAAGCTCTGTAACTCCAAGCAGAGGTTCTACAATTCCGCATGAATCTGGTGAACTCCCAAAGCAACTTCCTGAATAAGCACTTCATGCAATCTCATCGCATTTTCCAAGGCTTCCACCTGGGTCCCTATCTTTTGCTACGATAAAGCAACCCTTGGGTGGGGCAAGTGCGAGGCTACAAACCATTTGCGGTGTTGGATATTTGTGAGATTCATGTTAGCTTCGCGGATCTAGAAATTTAGTCTTTGATCCAGCTCCTAGGGTGTTTTTCCAGGCCTCATTATGATTTCCTTGAATCCAATGACTAATTTCGATTCAGACTTGGGCATATCGAATTCCTTATTCAAAGCAGTTTGAGTGTCCGCTAACGAGGCCAATGGGTTATCGGTGCAGTACTTAATCTACCATGTCAATGCGCTATCTTGTAGAGAAGTAACCAACTGTGCCTTCTTTATATGATCATCCATAATATTCTGTGCCATCCATACAACCTTTGCAACAAACCAAAATTGATCTAGGTCCTCACTTCCCAAGCCCTTGAAAATGGGCAACTTCATGGTATTCGACATATTGAACGGTGGTGGAGGTGTTGGTGGTGTGGGTAAAGGTGTATGTTGTGGAGGTGAAGGTGGAGGTGGTGTGGGCGAATGAGGTATTCATGGAAAACCCTACTTTATCAATTGTACAATGCTTCGTGGTGAGGCCTATACCGCTCCCTCGTCATCACTCGAAGGAGGTTCTATCAATAGGCTATATTCAGGACCTTCTCTCTCCTAATTTCTAAAGAATCGTCCACTTCACGTAGATCCAAACATCAAGGAAGTGGCATAACCTTTTTTTCACACAAGAGCATTTTAATCCAAGTATTCAAAGATTTCAAATACTTTCCTCGTGGTCCCTTGAAAAAGCGCCGCTTTGCTTCACTGTAGCTGACTGAGGTATGGACCATGAATTTTGTCACAAATCCTCCTATGACTCGATCAAGCCAATGATCGATAATGCACACGATCTTATCTTCAGAAGCTTCCAACCTCCGCACTAGCTCCAGGGTCCACACAATTGGACCGTCAAGCCTCCACCTTCCTTGGCTGTCTGCCAATTTAGCGATCCACTCAGAAAGTTCGATTAGGAAGGTGCAAAAGAAAATGTCATGTATTTCTATGTATAGATACCTGTCCAACCACTATTCTTTTGTTAGGCATGGATTTCTGTTCTCTTGCGCCATGAATTTGTGGATCTTTCTATCCAACCACTTCTTAATTTCTTTCTTTGTCGGATTGGAGTGATGCGACATCACACATCTCTTTATGCAGATCCTGGTCTCGGTAATAGAACCGTTTGTTGGCTTAGTGGGTCCTAACCCAGGTTCAGAGTTAGTTGTGCCAAACAAATCCCTACACTACTGGCCTTTTCGGCATCAATTCGCCGAGCGTGGACTGATGTCTCACCCGAAGCTATGGGTGATGCTGGAACCAAGTTTCCACACCCAGAGATCAACGTGATGTCGTTTTATGCCCTAAATCCACCTTTGCACAAATACCTGTATATAGAGGAACACGAAGTTTTCTTGTGTTATTTTCCGTGTGAATTATACAAATGGTTACCTAATTTGGTGGATGGTTAACCTACTTGGAAGCTGAATAATGACTTCGGAGCTAGTGATGCATCTAGAAGGACCAGGAAACAAGTTCACGAAGGTTTTCGATTATCGGATCAATAGTATTTTGGGTGGATTTATTATAGAGTTCACGATTAATATGTTTGTCAGTTATAGTGAAGCTGAATGTCAATTTTTCAAAGGACAAAGAGGTAAGTATTTGAAGTCTCTAAAAACTTGGATTAAGATGCTATTGTGTGACAAATGGGTTATGCCATTAAATTGATGTTTAGATGAGACTTGACGAGAGCTATGTGAAGTGTGATACCATTAAGAATATATCTACATTCAAGTGATGAGTATATTCCTTTGTTGGGAGCATCTGATAGCGATGAAGAAAGTAATAATCTGAAGACACCTCAAGGTGCACACAGATGAGGGGTGACTGCTAAACCCCCACCTCCACCTCCACCTCTACTATTTAGTATGGTGAACACTATGAAGATGCCTATATTCAAGGTTCTAGGGACAAAAGACCCTGATCAATTCTAGTTTGTAGGAGATATTATGTGGAAGTCACATCAGATAACGGATGATGATCTGAAGAAAGCGCAATTAGTCACATCATTGCAAGACAGGGTGCTGAGCTGGTATATTAAGTACTGTACGACTCATCCAGCTGCTTCATTGAAAGACACAAAAGATGCACTTAATAATTAATTCATAAAGCCTAAGTATCAAACATAGTCTGTAACTGAGGTCAAATAAATTAAGCAGAAGGTGAATGAATCTACATGGGATTTTGATCAAAGACAGAAATGTGTGATACAATAGGCTATTCTACAAATCTCAGATGAGAAACATAAGGATTGGTATATTTCTTTGCTGTTACCTCATTTGAGATTACCATTGTCACAACAAAAGGTTGGATCGCAGGCTGAAGCACTGGAAATTTCTATGAAGTTGGAGGCTTCGCCTATTTAGGATACAAATATGGGAGTGCAGTAGATTCAGTTGCAGTTGGCTAGCCTACATATGGAGTTGCAAGATCTCAAAAAGGGAAAAGAGGTCCAAAGTGAGACTCACAAAAAATTATTGTGCTTAAAGTGCAAAGGCCATGGCCATGACAAGGATCATTGCCTGGTGTATCGGAACTATCTAATTGGGGAAGGTCCTATCCCCTTGAATCCAGAAAATACCATTGGATCGAGTACTGGTGTGGTACCGTGGTGTGTTATCTTCCAGATAACAGGAAAAAATTCAACATAAAATTTCCATCTATTGCAAAAGTTTGTATAGACTCCCCAAAAATTATTTCACAATTTCTGTAAGTCTGTAGGTCATCATGAGCACAAATGTCGAAGCTATGAGCTAATGATGGACAAAAATCTGACATATAGAGTATAGACTGAGGCACGTTCTTAGTAGGATCAAGGCACAACTGCAGTGTGTGGAGGATTCCAGGGACAAGGAAGAGGACGAGGGGGAGGAGCTAGAAGAGGTCGTGGACAAATTACTTGTTAAAACTGTGGGTAACCACGCCACTTTGCGCGAGATTGTCAGAATCTAACACACCCCTCTTGTCAATATTGTCGATAGTTTGATCACATTATAGAATATTGTCCTGTGCTCATCGCAAAGATGTAAGAGACCCATCAGCTTGCTCAGAACATTGAGATGATGAGATTAGAAATGTGTGAAGATGGGCCCAACATTAATATAGTTATGCAAAGCGGTATAGCTACCGGGGAAGATAAAGCCGTAGGGAAACAATCAGAAGAGAATACATGGGTGCGCAAGGCTATTGACAAAGATGCTGGATTTGATTTGCATAAGGAAAAGGAAAATTTTATGGAGGCAAAGAGGATATTTGCAGATTCATGAGCATCCACATCAAAAGCTCAGAGTACATGAACAGAGAAGCTTGAAGAGGTCATTGGTGCACATGAAATAGATCCTTTAGTGCTAACATGCTTCTTACAAACTTTCATGAAGCTCCTAAGGGACCAGCAAGCAGTAGAGGAACTGCAAGAGTTTATAGAAAACTACGCTGGTAAGGGTAAGCCATTGCCTGAACAACACATAGTACATAAAGTAGAAAAAGGTAAGAAAAGGACTGGTCGAGAAATGAGGTTGACTACACAAATTAGAGAATTCAAAATTTACTAGGTGATCCTAGATTTGGGATCTGATGTGAATGTTTTACCTAAACAAACTTGGGAAAGAGTGGGAAATCCAACGCTATAGTGGTCCCTAATTTAGCTGCGAATGGTGAACCAACAAAAGATTATTCCTATGGGGCGCTTACATGGAGTAACTATAGATATTGAAGGGGCACATGCTATAGCTGATTTTGAAGTAATCGAGATAGTGGATGACAATAATCCCTACCCAACACTGCTAGGAATTGATTAGGTGTTATAGCTCCAAATCTCACTCTTATGGTTTGTGATGCTCCACTTATGGCCTAGGGCAACCCCTCCTTCCAGACCTGGTCCAAAAATTTAAAAAACAGTGTTTTATTCCCTATACGCGACATTGCCCTGAGTTAAACGCGTGTACACGCGGGTCTGTCATACCCAACCCGCGTGTATCTATTAAAACACTTAAAAAAATAATAAATTCCTCTTTTTCGGGCGGAGATCGCGGGTTTTACCTGCTGGATCACCTGTTAGTGCCCGTGGCCCAACTGTTCCCAACCAACTCCTAACTAAAAAACTACTTTGGAGAGGGTATAAAAAGACATCAAAGGGAAGGCCAAGGGGAGAGAGAAAGGAGAGCAAGATTATTATGCTGAGATTTTCCCCTTAGACCAGGTCTGAAGTCCTTGGTGCTTTCTGCACTTCCCCCATTTTGCATAGGAAACTCTTATTTCCATGTGTATTGGTGATCATTCATCCTTGATATCATCATTGAGTAAGACTTGGAAGGAGCTCTTGTTGGAGGCTTGAGGCTGGAACAGATCCGGGAGGAAGCTTTGCTTGGAGCCTGCTGAAGGTGTTCAGGTGATATCTTTCCGTTATATGTACATTAGGCATTTGATATGAATGTGGCCATTAACTCGAAGAAGCTTGACATGACGTTTGACGAGAAGGAACTCAGAGTCATTGTTCCATTGGATCCAACTGAGGGTGTGTGGTATATTGAACCAATATGATATTACTATGAGGAGGATGATATTGAGTAGATCTATAATATTACTACGTGGAATGAGGATTGGATCAACCCTACGGTGGATGGGTGAATTACTTGGGAAAAGGACAACTCCTGCAACTCAGATTTAGATGAGGAGCTTGAACATTGTTAGAATAGATTGCATGAAGTATCAATGTTGTGATGCAACAGGCTTACTACGTCACTCTGACAAATATCTACTGAGGTACACAATTTACCATATTATGATGGCTTAGAAGATGTAAATTTATTTCTTGATAAATTTGAAAGGGATGTCGGAGGAGCATCGGTTATAGGCATTGGACATTGCGCTAAGAGCTATGCCTGATAGATGGTGGGGTATGCATAAGAACAATTTTCTAGATTGGAAGGAGTATCGTAGGATGTTCAAGCTGCGGTTTGGATATGCTAACACCCGCATTACTAAAAAATGTATGGGGAAGGATGATCTGCTTGAGAAGCTGGCTCGTTGGACAGAAGCATGCGGAGAGGAACCACAACCTGAATTGGTATTTAGAAACAGAGCTACGACATGAAACCACGGAGTGGGATTTTTTGAAGGAAATATTTCTATTAACATTCAGTTTTGAGGATGGATTCGAGTGTATTGATCAAGCATTACATGAAATCAAGGTTGTGATATTCAAAATGCCCGTAGAACCTGTCACACGAGTACAACCAGACTGGAGTACATAGCTGCGACATGCGCTGGAATGCTACAATGTTACCACAAAAGAGGGTGAGGAAGATCCTAGGAATATCAGTATCCCTAAGTCAGAGGGACATCACAAAGTCAATGGGCCTAAGGTAGAAGTTCCTGACATCTCTAAACCATTGAAAACCAAGAAAGTGAAAATTGGGTCAGATACGCAGCTGAAGTTCACAAATATAGGTGATTACTGGGATGAGGACACAGTTGACAAGGTTGCAGAGTTATTATCGGAATATCAGGACTTGTTTCCAACAAAATTTTCTGATTTGGAGGGGTTAGTAGGTGATCTAGGTGTTATGAAGATAAATCTGAAGCCAGATATGAAGCCAGTGAAGCAACGTCCGTACCGGTTGAATCCTAAATACAAGGAAAAAGTGCACGAAGAACTGGATAAGATGCTTACAGTAGGGATTATTGAGCATGTAGAAGAATCAGACTGGGTTAGTCCTATGTTAGTCTAAGAAAATAAGACAAAGGACTAAATTTAAATCTGCGTAGATCTAAGGAAGTTGAATGATGCTTCTGTACATGATCCGTTCCCTATGACGTTCACAGATGAAGTCTTGGAAAACGTTGGAGGTCAAGAAGCTTACTCTTTTATAGATGGGTTCTCAGGGTATCACCAGATCAGGATTGTGCCAGAAGACTGAAGTAAAACTACCTTTGCCACAAAATGGGGTTATTTTGTGTATACACTTATGCCCTTTGGACTTAAGAATGCCCCTGTGATCTTTTCTCGGGTGGTAGTTGCAACCTTTAAAGAATTTATTCATAGGTTTTTGGAGGTGTATTTTGATGATTTGATGGTGTTTAGATTAGTGAGAAAGCATGTTTCTAGTCTTCACCTAATCTTGGATTATTGTACAAAGTATCAGATATCCATTAATCTAACGAAGTGCATATTTTGTGTACCATATGGGATACTTTTGGGCCATGTTTTTTGTAAGAAGGGGTTTATGGTGGACCCTGCCAAAATTGTAGTAATTATCAATTTGGAGCCTCCGAGGAATGTAGAACAGCTCCGCGCAACCTTGGGCCATACAAGATACTATAGGAAGTTCATCAAGGCATATGTACAGATCACTGCGGCCATGGAAAAATGGTTGAAGAAGGGCGTGAATTTTTGCTGGGATGATGATTGCCACAAAATCTTAGATGATTTGAAGGAAAAAATGGTTATGACACCTATTCTAGTGTTCCCTGATTGGAAGAAAGAATTCGATGTACATGTCGATGCATCTTGCATAGCATTAGGAGGAGTGTTAACCCAACCAGGTGTAGGAGACATCGACCATTTGATTGCATTTGTAAGAAAATAATTGTCTAAGTCATAAAATAATTACTCAACCACGGAGCGTGAAGGATTGGTGATGATATACGTGCTCGAGAAGTTCATGCATTATTTTTTTGGTGCGCACTTCAAAACCTACACATACCACTCTTCTTTGAAGTACTTGGTAAACAAGCTTGTGTTGGGGGGGGGGGAGGGGCAATTTGTAGGTGGTTACTGCTATTTCAAGAACACGACTTTGAAGTATTTGTGAAGCCAGGGAGATCAAATGCTGAACTAGATCACGTTTCACGGATTGAGAATGGCGACAAGCCTACAAGTCTTGGTGAATGATTGCCTAATGAGCAACCATTTTTTTTTCTTTCTGTGCATGTTGCAGATGAACATTTTACAGACATAATCCAATTCTTGTCTATGGTTACATCACCTAAAGGGTATACAATGCATCAAAAGAAAGAATTGGTGATCAGGGCTACAGAATTTTTTGTTATTGCAGGGCACTTATATAAAATGGGATAAGATGAAGTTCTGCGTAGACATGTACCAGATTATGAATGAAAAAGTATGCTCACTAAAGCACATGGAGGAGTTGTTGGATGATATTATGTGGGAAGATAGATTGCATAGAAGATCCTACGAGGTGGGCTATGGTGGCCAACTGTGCAAAATGATTCCAAGGAATATTGTAGGGTGTGCGATGTTTGTTAGAGGACTAGGGGGCTATCATGAAGGGATGAATTTCCTATGAACCCACAAGTTTCGCTACAGGAATGTGAAGAATGGGCAATATATTTTGTAGGTCCTATTCAACCACCAACAAAGAAGACAGCCATAGGAGCACGATGCATAGTCATGGTGACAAAATACTTGAACAGGTGGGATGAGGCGCAACCCATGAAGGATTGCAGCATGACTACAGCTGGGATGTTCATATTTGAATACATTTTGTCTTGTTTTGGATGTCCAAAGATTTTGATGAGCGATAGGGGTTCGCATTTTCTGAATGAAATGATTGTCGCTCTACTTAAATAATTCCATATATATCATCAGAAAATCACGCTGTATCATCCTCAAGCAAATAGAATGGTTGAAGCCTTTAATAAAATCCTAGAGAATGCTTTAACGAAGATCTGTAATGAAAATCGAAATGATTGGGATGTGCGCATAACAATTTTTCTTTGGGACTATCAAACCACTTGTAAGAAGTTGACTAGACAGAAACAATTTATTTTGGTTTATGGACAAGAGGCAGTGATGCTGATGGAGTACATCATGCCAAATTTGCGGATTGTTGTAGTCACAGAGATGACATATTGGGATACCATGGAAGAACACCTCATGCAAATACTTTAATTAGAAGAATCTCACTTCCTGACAGGTTTTGATCAACAGGTGTAGAAGGCTTGAGAAAAGGCGTGGCATGATTTCCACATCAAGTAGCACACCTTTAAAATTGGAGATTTAGTACTAATGTATGATAGCAAGTTTACGAAGTTTCCAGGAAAATTTCAAATGCATTCGCTTGGGCCATACATCGTCAAGGAGATTACGGATGGATGTGTAGTTCAGCTCGTGAAGCTAAATGGGGAGCTATTTCCAGGAAGAATCAATGGGATTTGGTTAAAGTTGTACAGGGGAAATCCCACCCCTGCTTAATGACTATCTGAATTCAGGACATTCTTAGTACTTCAGGCATTTGTAAGGAAGTGTGGGACTATAAACTACACTGCCAGAAGGACATATTGGCGAAGTAAATGGGTTGTGAGACGATTAGTAGAAAGGTGCAAAGGGGAGCTGCGACAAAGGAGCTATGATAGCATGGTGGGTCCTACACAACTTGGCTAAAAAGTGACCATTAGAAGCACTATAGATTATTGGATGGCTATTTTTTCGTTAAAGGGAGTGGAGAGGGAGCATTTATGGAACATATCTTTGGAAATTTCCCACCAAAAGAGCATTAATAATGAAGATCTGAAGGGACCATATGGATTTTAATTCAAAATGAGCTATAAATACAACATCCCTCTCCACATTCAAACACTTTTATTCCCGAGAAATTGTCTTAAGACTTTGTGCTTTAGTTTGTGCCAAGATGATTGCTTCATGTCTGGAGGGGATTGGAAAGAGATATGAGAGAAGTTTTTGCAACAAGGACTTGGGTGGGAGGCAGATTTACCTGAGTGGAAAAAGGAAATATTATGGGAGAGAATGACTGGAACACAACCCATACCTACCACAATGCCTAGGTTGCCGAGGCCTAAACCCACTGCCTCCATGGTAGGAGAGAAGAAGCAAAAGAATCCACAGCAAGTGCCCGTGCGACAATCGCCACACAAGAATCCAATAGAGGTCAAACAGAAGGGTTGGATGGATAAAAGCAAGCAACCAATGGAGCCCTTAGAATTGGATGAGGAAGAATTGAACATTGGAATTGAAGATATTGATGCTGAGGAAACAGTGCCGATTACTCGGCTACCACCTTATGTACCCCCTAGAAAACCCACTGCCAAAGTGACTAAGAACCCAGACTCCAGGAAATTCCAATTCTACACACCATTGTTTCCATAGGATGTACCTTTTGAGGGGAATTTGTTGGCACAGGTACTGTTTTTTAAGATGGAGGACTGAGACCTGGGTGATCATGCGAAGTTCGCATAGTTGAAACCTAGAAAATACTTGAAATCAATCTACTATGAGGAGTCGGGTGTTACACAACTTGACCCAATGAAGTGGGAGACCAGAATTGAGCGTGAGATTTCTCAACATGTTGTGGGTGCCACATTTTAGCCGTAGTGTCATTAACACTGTATATGTGCGTCAATTATTAGTGCTGGTTCACGATGGGTGCCTGTGGATGGGAGGGCCTATTAGCTCTCCTATATAATCTTGATTTTCTAAAGCTGGAGGCCAACTCGGTCCTTGGTCGTGCTTGAAGAAAAGCCTATGGTGGTTGTCCTCACCTTCTCCTCTACCTCTCTCACCCCTCTTTGTCTCTATTCCCTGTGTTTTTTGTCGAAAATCATATAAAGCCCCTTTTCAGGTCCCGACTGTTAAACACACAAAACCCTATAAAACCCGCGCCCATATGACCACGCGCCTCCATAAAATCTTCACCGTAGTCCCAACTATTGATCTTTGTCACCCCGATCTAAAGGCTCCCGTTGTAGTAACTTGCACGATTGTTTCCCCACCATTCGATCATCTCCGCCGCGGTCAGATGACAATCGATCTCCCCACACCTTCGAACCGCTAGGACAATAACACGCGATGAAAAGGGGTTTCGTCCTTTCCCCATCGCCACGCGTCGTGCTCCAAGTGGTATCGCACGCCATTGTACCTTTACTACCCAACCCCCAATGCCATTGCAAGCGATACCACTTACCGCTCGTCCTCCATCCCGCCCGTTAACTCGCGCACGTCTCTTCGGTCTGATGACCGTTGGATCTGCCCACCCAAGATCCAACGGCCCATGTTCATTCCACCCCAATTTTCTCGATAGTCCCCGCTAGGCCATATCCACTGTCCATCCGCTCAATCTGACAGCTGGTCCTCATCCTTCATCCAACCCGTCTGTTCGCCATGCAGTCCACGTTCCTGCCCGCTCCGTGCACCTAAAGGACGAAGGTGACCAGTCTACCCGTAACAGGTGCATTTCCTCCTCAACAATCACATTTAATAGATAGTATGGTCAAGGAGGAAAAGGACAGAGCACAAACAAACAAATGCATTCAACAGTTATGGGTCTTCATCCCATACGATACTCCAGCCACCTGAGAGGACAATAGAGCACCCGAGAAGATCAAATTCATCCACTACAGCAAGCAATCGCACTCAGAAGCTCCTTTAGGCAACTAAATGTAGTTGGTGGTCAGTTATGACCCCTACATACTTAGAATGGCTGAGTGCCTTTGTAATGAAACTCTATATATACCCAGAAACTAGATGTAATCAGGGTTGATGGTTATTGTCTTGATGTAAGGTTCAACTTCTGGAGATTGTAACTACCTTGATACTTGTAGCGTCTCGTCTTCATTTTCAGCTAATAAAAGCTTATTTTGTTGTTAATTGCTCACTTTCCATTTCTATTCTGTTCTAGACTGTGCCTAATATGCAGTTTTCCTGAACTCTTGATGTTTAGCATTAGAGGAGCTGTCATCCTACCTCTGCATTTAAATCTTGCATGTATCAGTGAATGTGCTAATCAGTTTTCTTTTCACTTAGTGACAGAGAGTTGTCATCTTGTCTGTACACTAGAGAATTAGATTTGCAGACCTCTTTACTGGTTGCAACTGGCCATCACAAGGTCTTGTGCATCTGCTGGTGTGGTCAGTATTCTCCATATTCACCCAATCTCTGAACTATGAGTAATTGGTGGTCTAAAGCCTTGTAGTCTGGGGGTGTTCACACATGTCTGGAGTTAAGCATAGTAGAAGTGGTTATCTAGCTTGAATAAGCATCATCTCTACCATTCATCCATTTGAAACAATAAGTTAAATTTTTAATGTTCTCAAGCATCTCTGAGCTACAACCTAGGAGAGTTTCTTGGGGTGATAACATTAATTGGCACCGTTGTCGGGGAGAGGAAATTGAAGCTCGGCTTCCCTGGGAGAACGACACAGATCCAACTTTGATGATAGACAAAGTCTGGACACATTTCTAGTTGTAATCATCTATCTGGAGACTCTACTAGAGGACCAACCTAGTGGCGACTCCACATTTCAGTTTTGGCTCAGTTTGTGAGGCATACCCGGATAAATCCTCAGAAATCACCAGCTGACCCAGTGCCCGACACTGAGAAGATTGCTAAGCAAAGGAAAACATCACAGAAAGAAGCATCAGGATCAGGTAAGCCTAAGAAATCTTATCCATCTCTGAAAGAAAATATTATAGCTGAGAATATACAGTTTGAAGATATAGAGCCTAGCATTGTTAGTGAAGAAATACCCTCAAAGATTCATAAAGCTCAATTATAGAGTTCAGGCTTTTGTGATCCATATCAAGATTGTGAGAGATTTTTCAGCGAAAATCACATGGAGTATCATTTGTCGACGCGTTTCGAACCAACTAGTGTGGTTCATTGTTAGGACAAGTTGAAGAAACAGATCCAGCTTAGCATGATAAATAGCCTGAGCAGAGTCTCCAACGGCTAGATTGATTAACGGCTAATTTTGACCTTAGGAGCCAGGTCAAATTTATAATTTATTAATTTAATATTTTTACTTTTTTATTATTATATTTCTATGGAAATAAGTTAAATTAGGTAAATGGTTGGTTTTAAAAATAAATTCCTTTTATGATGAGGTAAAAGGCACAACATGAACCATCGTGTTCACATAGAGACTGGCAAAGCTACAGGAGGCCAAGCAGTTGAAAGAACAGGTAGATGCAGTGCAACACAAGGAGGCAGTGCTGAAGGTGCGATTGAAGCCCTGGTTGGATGATGCTTACACGGTCATAGCATCTATTGAAGGAAAGCTTGCGACTCTGCAAGAAACTCAACAAAATTATCAGGTCAAGAATTTAGGATCAGTGGCTGAGCAGATGGTTGAAGAAGCGAAGTAGGCAGCCGCACAATGCACTGTCGAGGTTGTGGTCATATAGGTTGAGCTAGGAGGTCTTCACGCTAAGATCTCCGCACCCAAAAATTTACTCGAGGATGAGTCACGATGTTTGTGTTGGGGGCCTGTTGGGAACGGGATCCCCCAAGGGCAGTTTAGGGGCTAAAATCCCATGTTTTAGGTCAAATTTTGTAATAACATTGTAAATTCTCCGCATTTTTTGGTCGCAGAACACGAAGGTGTCATGAGTCATAAAGGGTTGTCTGCCCTTATTTTGTAAAGTGTAAAGTCAGCTGTAAAGATCCACCCATGGTCCGTGGACCATGGGATTGTATAAAAAGGAGCTAATTAAGTAAGCTCTAAGTAGTTAGAATTCTTTTAGCGAAGAATGGAGTGAAGAATCTTGATAGATAAATCTAAGTTTTGGGTCGTAGCGTAGGTAGAGGCTATGCAACGGAGTTCAATCATACTCCTTCACAGAGGCACTGAAGGCCAGAATAAAGGGCTAGACTGACAGAGCCCTAGAATTTAACGAACTATGTGAAAGCAGGAACAAACGGTATAAACTGACATCACGACCATCTTAGGGTATGAAAAATTGGTTCCAGCATCCCCCCATACTGCTTCGGGTGAGACTTCGGTCCGCGCTTCGTGGACTGATGCCGAAAGGGTCAGTAGTGTAGGGATTTGTTTGGCTAACTAAAGCTGAAGCTATGACCACCGTCGCTTGTCATTTTTCACCCTACTCACTTGTCAACACTATTTTATCAACTTCAAGATATAACTAGGATATGACTCCATGTATAACCATGAAAAATAATGATTGGGAGGAGTGTGAAATCCCCCTTTATCAATTTTAATCTCATGCAAAGGCTGGAAGTCTCCAAAAGCTAGTCATGTAGGTACTTGGATATGTATATCTAGAATTATGAGACGTTAAGGAGGAGGTTGATGGTTGCGATGAAATTAAGAGAGAGGAAGGAAACTCATTCCTAGATAAGGTGGCTAAATCATGATGGCATACATACTCTTATGCTTTAAATAGTTTCTTTTTTTTGTTTCTTGGCATGGTCTTTCATTTGCATAGTCACAATTGTTGTCTTTCTTGTGAGGTTTCTAATCACTAGGGTATTTCAAAGTGGAATAAGGCCTCTATTGTCTAAGAGAATATTATTAGCCACATCCAAGGTTGGGTGAGCCTTTAAATGACATGATTTCTTTACTCCTCTCACCCACTCTAAATTTTATCAATGGTGATGAAGATAGGGCATGTTTAGGGTGCTATCATTGGGTGGTTTCTTGATTATCAACTTAGGATGACAATATGTGCGAGATAGGTCAAGGGAGGGAGGAAGAAAAAAAATAATGTGGAATGAAACATGGTAGGATGTGATGCAACAAATGATATGGAATAACCTCGAGATCTATTCCAAGGACTAGTTTTGTGAAGGTTTTCCATGTCAAACAATTTTGGTAATTTCCATTGTTTTATGAAGGTCAGGGCAGGGAAAATTTTAGGGGCTAATATTCGTAGGTGGGCTAATATTCCATGCTTTTTCCAAAAAAAATATTCTCCAATTTCCATTTTTCTAAAAATCAATTCACTCAAATTTTATAGTATAAAATTATTTTACCTTAAAAATTACCAATAATATATATTGTCTAATATAAAATAATTACAAATCTAAACATTTTTACAAAATTATCATCAAACATTTTAAAATTTGGATATTAGGGACTAGTAAGACTTAACAAGGCCACTAAACTTTAAGATAAACTTCCATCCTTCAAAATTTCCCTAGGTGGGCCCATCGGGCACCACCCACTGCTCAATGAAAAGTGAACAAGCATTTGAGAAAAATGATGAATGACATAGTGGAAAGAGGCAGAATATTGGATAGATATTTTCCTATCAAAGGGGTGACACTGTCTAATAATGGTCTTGTCTATCACCCATCGCTCATCGACCAGGGAAAACAACATTGTGAATTTCATCCATCAACAAGTGATGAGCAATGAATAATAGAGTAGTGGTCATCAATCTTGGTTGTTGGTGCTAGATAGATATGTGCCAAGGGGCTTATTGACCATCGAAATTTGAATCATTGGTGTAAATAGAGGCTAATGAAGTGGCAAAGTAGTAGGCCAATGAAGGAGTAGAGCATGGTCATATCTCTCAGTCATAAGAGTTAGTTAATCAGTGCCCAATAACCTATTAGGTATCAACCACTAGGCTATGGAAATGTATAGAGAAAGACCCAAAAATCCAATGGGAAATTTGTCTCAACATCTTGAGTCTAGAGTTCATGGTCATTACTCACGGTTACATTGAATGAGGTGAGCACTTGACTAAAAAATGTTGTGATGAGGCAATATAGATCTGTGCATTATTGACTGAGGAATTGATCCATATTCTTGATTGAATGATGAGAGAACTTGAAGTAAGATAAAAGGGAACAAAAAATATTGAAAGAAAGACCAATCCATATGCTTTATTGAGATTCAAATGTGATGACACAATTACACATCCTAAGCTATTAATACAATCAAAACCGAATTTCCATGGGTAAATACCATTGAATGATACCCATGGTAATTAAAGGAGAAATCCTATAAAATAAGAAGAGAAAAATACTATAATTTTGGATTCTTCTTATGTGAATGTGAAACTAAGTAAGAAAGGGTGTTGGTTACGTAAAAAGTTGAGTTGTGAAGCGAATAGATAGAGGGAAGAAATCAAATTTGAATTATTTTTCTATATTTGTATTGTTATAGAGTATCTAGCTATTTTAGATATTGTTGAGCCGTAAAAAGGGTCTTTTTCACCTCTAATTACCTCACATTAACTTGTCAATCCAGGAACGATTTGTTATTTCAAAGAGTGTACTCAGTTTGAGGCTGTCATTTGCCAGAGTAACGCTAGTAGTATAGTGCTTAGAATACAAGAGTAAACTGATGCTTAAAACAAGATCTACTTACAGCAACGCACTTTAGAACCTAAATCATGCATTTAGAAAACTAAGTAAATTATCAGTCAAGTGTCCAGTAACAGTAACTCATCCCTCTGTAAACTGATGTAACTGAAGATAAATAGATCATCAACCTAGGAACTAGACAACAAATGTCAACGCTCACTACAGTTTCAGATCGTTCTGCACACCAAAGAAATGATAACAGGAAATGAACAACAACTAGAAAATGTAACAACAACTGATTCTTATAAATAGCAACACTTTAATCTACAGGAATAAGTGCAGCAATCGTATCCTACAGAAATCAGAGAGCAATCCTTACTCTAAGAATAAATCGGACAACAAATGGAAATAGAACGACAACCAATTAGCAATGAAATATAGAACAAAGCTTAGAGCCAATTGTGAATGTACAGTAAACCGAAATAAATAACACACACAACACAACTTAATATTGAGAGAAACAATAGTCTGACCCTGATACCACAAATATTAATCTCAGTTATAAAGGATAACGATCGCAATTCATAATGGAACAACAATGTCTGTTGAACAACAATCGTAATTAAGTATAAACCATAGATGAATACAGTAATACCAACTTAAGAATATTACATCCTGGTTATTCTGTAATTGAACAACAAGAGCATTGTGTAAAGAATAGTAATGTTACATCAATAATTTAAAGGAACAACGATGCGTTATGAAGTCAGAATGAACAATACGACATTCCTGTTACAGAGAATGATCTTGTAAATATAACAGAGCTGTGATATAAAATAAAAAAACACACCAGATTACCGATCAAAGCTGATAATGAAAACCACACACGAACTAAAGATAATGGTACAGGAGAAAGTGTTCCACCAGGGCTGGGCCCTTAGCCTCCAGGGACACATCGCTTGAAATTACTCCAGGATCAAAAACGAAACAACAACTAGATTTGTATTAAAGCATTAAAACAGAGTTACAACAAATCACTTCTCAACGAGAGTCGATGATCAAAGTTTCAAATACAGAGAAAAGTTACATAGAAAAAATAACAGCAGATCGTCGCCCGGGCTAGCAGTGTTGCCCCTTTTTATAACAGCTAAAACAGAGATATCAAGGATGCAAAAATAGTTAAGGCAACGATCCCTTATTCACCAAACTGTTAATTCCCAGTTATCCTTTTGTTTTCTTGCGCCGAGTCGATATCTACTTTTCCTTTCCTTGGCTGATATGTTTTAATTTAGATCGCCTTGTTTGCATATGGTTCCCCGCCAAAGGGACAACAGTTAACTTGGCCCTGTCTTTTTCTTTGGAATGGCAATCTTTCATTTTTCCTTTTCCTATATAAGAAATATCAATTATTAGTTATTTTGCATTACATACAAATCTCATAGTTTTTTCCATATTTTCTTATTGTTTACCTAGTTCATGATGCAAAGGGATTATGAGTTTTTAAAGAAAATATGTCAAAATAATCAATAAAACATACCTTCTTTAGTACTCCACACACCCCCCTGCTTACTCTTTTTCATGCCCTCATGAAAACATTGTAGTTGACATGTAAGGCAGTGAGAGAGTAAGTTGGAGACGAAATCTCATGTGGCGGTCTATAGCCATGATGCCTAACTAGGTGTTCAAAAAGATGGTATGTCTGGTCCTCAGGAATCTCATACAGGGCTTGGTACCCAGGTGCAGGGTGCCAAATAATCAGACTCCTGAACCTATATCCTAACCAAGATGGCCCTGCCCTCAAGATAAGTTCACCATAAAGGCTCAAGCAATCGGGGCTAACTTAAAGTTTTCATAATTAAATGATTCCTTGAGTTGGATGTTCGTATTAGAGGTTTGATATCGAAATTTCGCAGCTGCAATGGCAAGGTCCTTGATGGTAAAAAAGTATTCTATCCCTTGCCGATTGATTGCTGCATGAATGGGTCCTAATGCTTCAATCATGCCTGGAGTCCTCATGAGATTCCTATGTTTCCTCCATAACTGCACTGGATTTCTAGGCTCAGCTCTTACCCATAAATCTAATCCATTTTCTTGTCTTTGGAAGGAATTATAGGCTTTAAGTCATTTAATTTGATTAACTCCAAATGAAACAAATGCCTGTAGTTGGATATCCCCAACGAAAGGGCCAGGGTTCTGCTTTGTCTCTTGATCTAACACAAGGTTATGCAGATAGAATTCACAGAATAATCTTTGAACCTTTACTCTTTGACAGCCTTAATTTTCAATTGCAAATATCGTTCCATTAAAAACAAGGCATAATTCTTAGTAGGGGCTCTACATGCTAGGACATCAGTGTACAAAGAGCATAAGGTATCCATCTACTTGATAACTACATCTAACCTATGAGTTACCTTTGCAACTTTCTCTTCTTCCTTTCACCATCCTTCAAAAGCCTAGCTTTCAGATAGATTGACGTTCCTTAGCTGTTGTTGTAATTCTTCATACTTTTCTCGACAAACTGTTTGTTCTGTGAGTTTTTATACTGCTTGTTGAGCTTGCATCAAACCCTCTCGTAGGGTTACTGTCCTCGGATCACTTTCCCACATAGTAGTGGCAAGTGGAAGATTTACTTGAATCTTCTTATTGCATCGCCTCGTGTTTATAGTCTGCATTCCTTTGGAGGACTGTGCCTCTATCTGAACTTCTTTGTCACAGGCCGATATATCATCTATTTGCACTTCAACATGGGCAACAATTGAATGCTGTTCCTTTTTCTTTTGAATGGCAGTCTGCACTTCAATAGTATTTTGAACGACAGACTATTCTTCAACAATATTTTGAACAGCAGGCTGGGCATGGGTCCTCCGAACCTTTTTCTTGGGGGGTCTCACCGGAGTGGTTCCTGAAGTCCTTTTTGCTCTCTTTCTCATTTTCAAAACCCTGATTTGTTGTCGAAGTCATGCTATCACATTTAACAATCTTTTTTGTTCTTTTCATAATCGTTTAATTTCTTCTATTTCCTTAGAAGGAACAACTATCTGTTTACTCGGGCCTGGATTGTTATCTTGGCCAATTCCCTAGTTTTCTTCTTGGGGTACTCCTTCGTTGTTTTTTTCAGGTTACTTAGGAGTAAAAACCCTAGCTAGCTCTGTTATTTCGTGGGTGACTTCTTTTTCCACCCCTTCTTCTTCTTGGAATTCTTCCAGTGTAGTCTAGCTGGGAATAGATTGTTCCTCCTCTGTATCACTTTCTTCTCCTGTCATACTTATATCATGAACAGAATGATTCTCTTTGTTTTATTCCTCGTTAAGCAATTCTTCAGGTGCATTTTTGTCCTGAGCAGAATGCTCCTTTGATTCTTCTTCAATATTGAGGCCTAGCGGGCTGAGAGGTTGGGCATATTTGCCCATATTGGCTAGAATTTGGGCCAATTCATCCTCTTGCAATGGATTTTCAATGGGATTTCTTCCCGTTGTTCTGTCTCCGCCTTCGTCTGCCTAGGCTGCTCGGTCTCTTCCTCTGTTTATTCTTCCTCATTTCCTTCCAATTCTTTCTCATTCTCTCCTCTTTCCAATTGCGGGGGTTGCTCATCCGCAGAATCATCTATCTCCATAGGTTGGCTGGTATTCCTTTGGAGATTTTCCAACCTCCCTCTAATCTGTCCCAATCTAACAAATTTTCTCCATTTCAATGGTCTATCTAGTGTAGTGGTAGCATGTTTGTGTTTCGGGGCTAGCAGAGTCATTCCTCCTTCTATCATGGCAATTAGCTCTTCCCAGCTGCTCTGTTGCTGAGCAAGACTGTGGCTAACTATTAGCCATATCAGCCCATGGTGACTTACTACTGATTCTACATGTTGTGATTTCCTCATACTTCAGGTGACATCATGAAGTAATGAATTTAAAAATGTAGGTAATTTCACAGGGCATTTATCTTTTAATACAACTGAGAGTTTAAGGTGTCATGGTCTTACCACGTCTTTCCTGCCTTCACAGGTGATGTAGCTCTAGATGACTTTTGCTAATTCTGCCCACGGCTCTCCTAATGGTGCTAGTAGAATTCCCTTTCCTTTGACTGTCAGGTTCTGGCCTTCATCTCGGAAGATTTTTATAATCTTTCGCAGTCTCTCCTTCTTTAGCGTCCACATAGGTCCAGTGGCTGGCAGTCCCGAGACTTCTGCAATTATGTCATCGGTGATTGCTATGTGTATTCCCCTTACTGTGGAGGGATATTCTTGCAAGTTCTGCAAGAATTCTATTGCTACGGTCTCGTTGAATTCCTGAAAACGATTAAGATAGACTAATCATCTTACCCTTGCCAGGATTTCCTGTGCAACGTCAGAAACTATCAATCCTTGTGGTTCTCTTTGAATTGACCTTCCTCCCATGCTTTATCTCACTGTAAAAATGCAAAGACGGCAATGGAACAACAGGCTGTTCAAATTGTTAGAAACACAGAGAAAATAACGATACAATAGGGCTCGTTCAAATCTTGGGTTACTTACTAATTGCTACAGAGCATAATACAGAAATGGCTTAGGAATAGCAAGCCATGCAGATTGAAAAACAATATGCCATTGAGCCTTGCTATTTCCAAGTAAATAGTTTTCTGAATAATAGTCTGACACGTATACTAGTAAATTATGAGGTCACCTCCCCCCTGCAATGTGATAGGCCGTCCTTGGCTGTCAAATGAGGGAGCGGCGTGCCGATATGCCATGGTACAGAGTCATAAAGGAACAACGTATGCGAACATGCCATGTTTACAAAAGGAACAGGTTGCGGAAATCGAGGTGTATAATAGGATCGCTTAACAAATAATAGAATGTTGTGATATGATGCGAGGCTGGGGGGATAGGATAGCTAATGTGCACAACCAGTCTAGTGCGGTCATTATCGACTTTTCCGTCATCAATGGTTATGATAGATTTTTCATGTGTTTAATGGTTCGGGGAAGTGATATACATAATCTTATTTGACGGATTACAAAGGTATAAGACATAGAAGGGTGTTAATGATTACTATTGGTGTATAAGAAATGTGACTTCGATACCATTAACAGAGCTCTGCTATCGACAGGTGTCCATAGCCTTGACAGAGTTGTTTGTTTCACCCATGGAACCATGATCCATTGTGTATGCTTAGGAAGTGCTGTACAATGTCAAAATGGAGGCCATTATGCTGGCTTGGTAACCAGTTAAACCATAATGCCATTCACCAGGAAGGAGTGAAAGGTGGGCATGCTAGCTCATGATGAGACCTCCTGTTCCAAGGACTCTTTACTTTTTCTGATGTGCCTCTTGGATCATATCCCTGGTGTGGTGGCCATAGTGGGAATGCCACTTCACTTTCTTCCTTATGATCATGGTATGCTGGCTCTTGATGAGACCCCCTATCCTGCATTTGACAACCCATAAGTTATATAATCATTTTTCTCTTTTTTCTTTTTTCTTTTTATAAAGTACTTTCCTATGTATACACAAAGGGTGGTTCAGCACTCCTTTGGAGTAGGAATGGTGGAAGAAGTCTTAACATCTCAATAGAAAAATATACCTTTTGTTCTTATTCCTTAATAATGATAAAAGAAGATTATGGGAATTAAAAAAAAAAAAAAAACCACCATGATAAATATAAGCAATCATATCAGTATTAGTAGGATAATGACAGCAAAAGTGGTTGATAATTGTGTCCTTTCCTCTTTCCTCTTATCAATTCAAAGCAATTTCCTGTAAAAATAGTGATTTCATATGATTTGTTGATTTCAGTATGCTCTAGCTTTGTATCCATTGCATAAGCGTATAGCTGTGCTCCAAAAGACTTGAAACAAGAGGAACGACAAGTATCTTTAAATTGGAACAGTAAGGAGAACAAGCATAAGTAACAGGAATACAAGAATGTTGTCGTTTGAAAAAGGAAGAGCAAAAAAAATACAAAAAGGAACAACTGAAAATGCAAATGTCGTTCCTTTGGAAAAGGAACAATAAAAACCAAAAGTGTTGTTCCTTTGGAAAAGGAACAACAAAAATGCAAATGCTAAAAGTGTCGTTCCTTTGGAAAAGGAATAGCAAAAACGCAAATGTCGTTCCTTTGGAAAAGGAACAACAAAAATGAAAAGTGTTGTTCCTTTGGAAAAGGAATAGCAGAAAACTCAAATGTCGTTCCTTTGGAAAAGGAACAACAAAAATCAAAAGTGTCGTTCCTTTGGAAAAGGAACAACAAAATGAAAGTGAAAAAGGAACGGTTGAAACAAAAGGTGTTGTTCCTTTGAAAAAGGAACAACAAGACAAAACTGTTCTCCCTTTGTAAAAGGAACATCAGAAACAACAAAAGTGCACACAAATGTTGTCCCTTCAGAAAAGGAACAACAAAAAACAACAGTGCCGTTTCCTCTGAAAAAGGAACAAAAAAAAAATGCAAGTGTTGTTCTTTTGAAAAAAAAGGAACAGCAAAAATGATGGAATTGTTGCTGCTTCGAAAAGGAACAAAAAAGTGCAAATACAAAAATATGTACAGAGAATGATTTAACAAAACAAATAAATTATGTGCAAAGTGTAAAAACAGGTGAATCACTTAATGAATCACAGGTGAGGAAGATTTCTCTTCCTCCTATAAAATTTGCATATCGGAATCTTCGCAGAGTTGCTGGTAGAAGGATTCCCGAGTAAGTGGTTTGCGGTATAATCGAACTCGGTGGCCATTTACTTTAAAGGTATGTCCAGATCCGTCAATAGTGACTATATTAAGGGTGCCATTATCATGTACCTTATAGATTTCATATGGCCCGAGCCAGCAAGTCTGAAGCTTCTCGGGAAAATCTTGAAACCTGGAATCGTATAAGAGCGCCCAATCTCCCTCGCGGAAGACTTTATTTTTAATGAGAGCGTCATGTCATTTATCTCAGTGCTGTTGGATCATTGTGGTGTGTTAGAGGGCAGAGAGCTTGATTTCATCCAGCTCATTGATCTGTTGTAATCTATTAATCTGTGCCTCATTTAGATCTAAGCCGACTTCTTGTGTTTTTCGTAGTGTTTGGATTTTGAATTCTATGGGAAAGATGGGTTGCTTTCCAAACACCAATTGGTAAGGTGAATAGTCAGTAGTGCTTCTCCATGTTGTTCTGTAAGCCCACAAGGCTTATGGTAGTCTTGCATCCCAATCGTGTCTATGTGACGCAATGGTTTTTGTTAAGATTGCTTCTATTATTTTATTGCTGCTTTCTACTTGACCATTTGCCTGTGGGTGGTATGGAGTGGTGATTTTGTGCTGGATATGATAGTTTTTGAGTGTTGCAGCAATCTTGTTACCAGCAAACTGTGGTCCACCGTCTGTAATTATATCTCTTAGAAGCCCATATTGCACAAATATATGGAACAGGAACTGTATGACGGAATCCTCTGTAGCTCTCGGTAATGCCTCTGCTTCAACCCATTTGGTGACATATTCTGTTGCCACCAAAATATATGTTTTCTGGTTCGAGGATGGGTTAATTGGACCAACAAAATCGAGTTCCCATCGCTCGAATGGTTCAATAACCAGTTGTGAGTTTAGGGGAATTTCGTCAGACTGACCAGGGCGTCCTGTTCTTTGGCAACTGTCGACGAACTTTTTTGCATATTTGAAGATTGTAGGCCAATAATACCTTGTTTGGAGCACCTTATGTCCAGTTCTCCGATCAGCAAAGTGTCCGCCACATGGTCCGTCGTGACAAGCTTTCAAAATGTCAAAAATTTCATCCTCTCGGACACATCCCCTGATGTGCATATCTACTCCTATATGGAGCAGGTAGCCCCCAATCTAGGAAAATCGAGCACTCCGCTGGACAATCTGTTTTCGTTCATTAGGGGTCAGATGTTTCGATAATTTGCCTACTGCTAAGTAATTTGCAACATCAACATACCAGGGTGTTTTAACAGTGACAGCAAACAGATGCTTATCTGGAAATTGATCTTCAACTGCTACTGCATCCACCGGTTTGGGCATCCGTGAAAGAAAGTTAGCTATCAGATTTTCTTTTCTAGGGCAGCCCTTGATTGTGATATCAAATTCCTGCAATAAAATCAACTATCTAGTTATTCTACCATTTGTGCTTGGTTTATTTGCTAAATATTTTATGGCAGAGTGATCTGTATACAAGATAACAAGATATACAGTAATGTAATGCCTAAGCTTATTGACAGCATGTATTATAGCTAGAAATTCCTTTTCAGTAACAGTATAATTCAATTCAGCAGGGGATAAATTCTTGCTAATATAATAAAATGCATATGGTTTTTTATCTTCTTCCTGCCCAAGGATTGCTCCAATAACTGTATCTGAGGCATCTGATGAAATTTGAAATGGCAGGTCCCAATTTGGTCCTCTAAGGACTGGGGCTATTGACACAAGCCTCTTCAGATCCTAGAAAGAACGGTCACATTTTTCTGTCCAAAGAAAGTCAACATTACCTATCAGTGCATATAGAGGTGCAAAAATATGCGAAATTTTTTCTATAAATCTTCTATAGTAACCAGAAAATCCAAGAAAACTGTGTACCTCTGTTTGATTGGTAGGAGTGTGAATTAGCAAAATGATTTGAATTTTGGCTGGGTCTACCTGTATGCTAGCTGCTGAGATATAATGGCCTAGAATAAGTCCTTCAGTCATCATCATATAGCATTTTTCATGGCTCAAACCAAGCCTGGTGGCAATGTAGCGCTGCAGGAATTTTTCCAGTGTGTCCAATGCTGGGTCAAAATCATCTCCGTATGGTGTAAAGTCATCTGTGTATACTTCGAGTCCTTCATTTATTATGTCTGAAAAGATGTTGACGATAGCCCTTTGAAATGTGGTAGGAGAATTGCATAAGCCAAAAGGTAGAACTCTATAGGCAAATGTTCCCCAAGGACAAGTAAAAGTGGTTTTGTCTTGGTCTTCAGGGGCAATCTGAATCTGATTGTATCCACTGAAGCTGTCTAAGAAAGAAAAGAATTTCTTCCCTGCCAAAGTGTCTAACACTTGGTCAATGAATGGAAGGGGAAAGTGGTCTTTTTGTGTTGCTTTATTTAGTTCTCTATAATCTACACAAATTCTCCACTTCCCATTCTTCTTTGGTACCACGACAAGTGGAGAGACCCATTTACTATCGGAGATAGGGTAGATGAAGTTCACATCTAAAATTTTTTGAAGTTCAGCTTTTACAATGTCTTTAAGGTGAGGATTAAGTCTCCTTTGTGGTTGGTGAACATGTCTCACATCTTTTTCTATGTAAATGTGGTGTGTACATAATTGGGGATCAATTCCTTTCATATCAGGGTAGTCCCATGTAAATGCTTCTTTATATTTCCTCAATGGTTGGATGAGCTTCTCTTCTTGTTCAGGAGTCAGGTTGGCATTAATGTTTAAAGTCTTTCTTGGGTCAATTTCTACAATTTTACTATTTGAAACAGAGGTAGTAGGTATTGTTTGATCGTATGTATCTTTAAGAGGATTTTCTTCTAATTCATTATCAAATGCTACTTCTATCATGTGACATTGTATGTGGGATCTGGGTTCAGCTTGGCTAATAAAATTATTAATGGCATCATCTTCTGTTTGGTCTTTGAAATCAAGGGTCTCTTCTATAGTTAATAGAGATCTAATATTTTCGGTGAGGTATGATACATGATGCTTGTTAGTTTTTATTATTGTGACACTTGGCTGAGCTGGAGGATATAAAGCTAGGTTCTTGATATCTGCCCCTGTAGTTATGGTCATATTGCCTTGTCGGTAGCCAATATAAGCATTGGCAGTTGTAAGCTAAGGTCTGCATAAAATCAATGGATGTCCATCAAGTCAGTTTTTGGGGTTTATTATCAAAAAATTGGCCGGATACTCCCAGGAGTCAACGGGTACCATGACATCATGTAGTGTGCCTTCTAGCCTAACCACAGATCGGTTAACCAGTTCTAGTAAAGTAGAGGTCAGTTCTACTGATGTAATGCCCAATTTTTGGCAAGTGGTTGTTAAGATATTAATTGCAGCTCCTAGATCAGCTAAGGCATTTGAGAAGGTTTCACCATAGATTTGTACGGTTATTATTGGGTTTCCTGGGTCTTCATATTTAATGGGTGTTTCTTTCCCTGATAATAAATCGGATAGAGTGCCAACTACTTGGACTTTTGTGTTGCTTGTTATTTTCCTCCTTGGTTTCTTTATACATAACTCTTTGATAGTCTTTGCATATATCAGAATGTCTTGAATGGCTTGGAAGAGTGGGATTTTTATGTACAAGTTTTGTAGTTCTCCCAGAATATCAAAATTAGGGTGTTGTATAGTTTGAGATATAATTAATTGCTTTGGGAATGGGGGAGAGGATTTGGTTGTTGGGTCATGAATTTGTTGTCTGGTCACATCCTCTTCTTGTAGCGGTTGTTTTGCAGGTAACTAATTTTCAACTTGAGTTGTTTTATCTCCCTTTGTTTCGATGATATACCCAGATCTTAATTGAAGGTCATTACACTCCCTTGGATCGGTTCCTATTTCTAGTGTTTCCACTATTTGAATAGATTGGACCGGTCTATTATTCGAATTAGAGTTGGGTTGGGCTGGGAGTTGCGGTCTTAAATTAGACTGGGGGTTTTGTTGTAAGACTGGTAGTGTAGGTTGAGGGAGCGGGATGGTTCCTACTGGTTAATTCATCGGTCTTTGCCAGTTTGTCTGCCAGGCTTGACTCTGTGAGGTAGGAGGGGTCTATTGTGCTGGATATGCGTTGTTTTGCCAATATGGTGGGGTATAGGGAAAATTTGGCCAATTGGGTTGGTTTGCTTGATTTGGCCATGGAGACGATGAAGGAAATGATTGCTATGACCAATTTGGGAAGGGAGGTTGATTTTTCCACATTGTATTATATTGTTGAGCATGATATTATGGAGGCTGAAAAGAAGAAGCTGGGTCTGAAAACATACCTAATTGTCATGGCTGCCATTGATGGCGCTGATTGAGTAGATACACTGGTTCTGGTTCTTCTTCTGCTTCCTTGTATACTGCTTTCAATCTAGGAAGTGATGGGCAGCTCTTTGTAGAATGGTCTTTTGTACAGATGGCGCAAACTTGGACTGCATCTAATGGACACTCCTTATGGCTATGTTTCTTTTTGCATTGGGGACAAAAGATTTCCAAATTCTGTTCTGCATCTGCTTGCTTTTGTTTTGCCTGCATAATATCAAGTTGTGTTGTCAGTGTCCCCAATATGTCAGTTTTAAAATTTTCTAATAAATTTGGAATTTCTGCATGAGTTACTCCTTCTTCCAAAATTATATTATCTCTTACAAACTGATCATGTTCTGCTGGCTTTAGTCTTGTGCTGCCTCTCGAGCTCCTGATACATAGATTAATAATGTCAGCAAAATTTTCCTGATACCATAATATTCAGTGTTTCAATCCATTGTTCCTTCATTCCCCTAATTAATGTTGTTTTTAACACATTATCAGGTAAGGGTAATGATGCATAAGGAGATCTTTGAAGATTATATTGGAAACGTTCAACATACTCTTCTAATGTTTCATTTGGTCTAGCTACCATCTGAAATATTTCATCTTTTAACTCTCTAGACCTGCAATAGTCCTGATATTTTTTTAGAAAAGATTCTTTCATTTGATCCCAGTTATTTATAACACCACCACCCAATCCCATAAACCATCTTAAAGCAGCCCCTTTTAATGTAGAGGGAAATAATTTTAGTTTCTGGGGATCAGTGGTATAGTCATATCCTCTACACAGCACATCAAATTCAAACAGGAATGCATCCGGATCTTCTGATGTAAGGCCATGGAATGTAGGGATGTGCTGAAGAGGAATTTCTTTCATAGGTGCATTAGCTGCAGTATCCACAATGGGGTATTGCAGTGTAGAGGTTTGGGTGTTTGGCTGGTTTTGGGCCATTTGGTCAAATATATGCCAATAACCTTCTGGGATATCTAGGAGGGTATTCCTAGGTTGTCGAGGGGGAATGGATCTAATGAGAATGGTCTTGACAGCACTTCCTTTATCTGGGATGATGAGAGTGTCTAATGTCTAGGAGGGTTCAGGTTCTTGAATTTCTTCAACTTCATCATAAATGATTTTTGCATCACTTCCCTTATATGGGCTTCTTAATGGCTATATTACCCCAAGAGGAGATTTTGGTTCTTCAGTTTCTCCTGTTTCTCCTCTTTCTTGACAAATATTGCTAAGGTTCCCTTCTTGCAATGATTTTGGGCTAGAATTTTCAATTTCTTGAAAATCTTGCTCTTCGGTTAGAGTGTGCACCTCAGCAAAGGCTATAGATGGTGATCATGTGGCCTAAAGGGAACTAGTAGGCTGTCTAGAAGCAACTTTTCTAGGTCCTATTGAAGGTTGAGATTTTGCTTTCTTAAGGATTTCGCCTATAAAGGTCGATCGGTCAAGGGTCACCATCCCCTTAGCTTTATTAGGCTTGGGTAGAGGTTTGGGATTCTTTTCAGGCTTTTTCTGCTTAGTCATGCACTCAAATCAACTACTAAGTTCTACCCAAACAAAATAGCAACAAATTTGTAGGAAAACAGGTAGGGAAGCAGGGCTATTACATACTCCACACACAGGTTCTTACCTTCCGTTTTTAAAACCCAATCCTTTCCTAACAGGATCTTACATTACTCTGAAAAGAGACAAATGGCTACACTCTTCCCTGGAAACGATGCCAAAATGTTGAGCCATAAAAAGGGTCTTTTTCACCTCTAATTACCTCACATTAACTTGTCAATCCAGGAACGATTTGTTATTTCAAAGAGTGTACTCAGTTTGAGGCTGTCATTTGCCAGAGTAACGCTAGTAGTATAGTGCTTAGAATACAAGAGTAAACTGATGCTTAAAACAAGATCTACTTACAACAAAGCACTTTAAAACCTAAATCATGCATTCAGAAAACTAAGTAAATTATCAGTCAAGTGTCCAGTAACAGTAACTCATCCCTCTGTAAACTGTTGTAACTGAAGATAAATAGATCATCAACCTAGGAACTAGACAACAAATGTCAACGCTCACTACAGTTTCAGATCATTCTGCACACCAAAGAAATGATAACAGGAAATGGAACAACAACTAGAAAATGTAACAACAACTGATTCTTATAAATAGCAACACTTTAATCTACAGGAATAAGTGCAGCAATTGTATCCTACAGAAATTAGAGATCAATCCTTACTCTAAGAATAAATCGGACAACAAATGGAAATAGAACAACAACCAATTAGCAATGAAATATAGAACAAAGCTTAGAGCCAATTGTGAATGTACAGTAAACCGAAATAAATAACACACACAGTACACCTTAATATTGAGAGAAACAGTAGTATGACCCTGATACCACAAATATTAATCTCAGTTATAAAGGATAACGATTCCAATTCATAATGGAACAACAATGTCAGTTGAACAAAAATCGTAATTAAGTATAAACCATAGATGAATACAGTAATACCAACTTAAGAATATTACATCCTGGTTACTCTGTAATTGAACAGCAAGAGCATTCTGTAAAGAACAGTAATGTTACATCAATAATTTAAAGGAACAACGATGCGTTATGAAGTCAGAATGAACAATACGACATTCCTGTTACAGAGAATGATCTTGTAAATATAATAGAGCTGTGATATAAAATAACAAAACACACCAGATTACCGATCAAAGTTGATAATGAAAACCACACACGAACTAAAGATAATAGTACAGGAGAAAGTGTTCCACCAGGGCCAGGCCCTTAGCCTCTAGGGACACACTGCCTGAAATTACTCCAGGATCAAAGACGGAACAACAAACAAATTTGTATTAAAGCATTAAAACAGAGTTACAGTGAATCACTTCTCAACAAGAGTCGATGATCAAAGTTTCAAATACAAAGAAAAGTTACATAGAAAAAATAACAGCAGATCGTCGCCCGGGCTAGCAGTGCTGCCCCTTTTGATAACAACTAAAGCAGAGATATCAAGGATGTAAAAATAGTTAAGGCAGTGATCCCTCAGGATCAAAGGATCCTGAGGGATTCGACAAACTGTTAATTCCCAGTTATCCGTTTGTTTTCTTGCGCCGAGTCAATATCTCCTTTTCCTTTCCTTGGCTGATATTTTTTAATTTAGATCACCTTGTTTGCATATGGTTCCCCGCCAAAGGGACAGTAGTTAACTTGGCTCTTTTTTTTTCTTTGGAACGACAATCTTTCGTTTTTCCCTTTTCCTGCATAAGAAATAGCAATTATTAGTTATTTTGTGTTACATACAAATCTCATAGTTTTTGCCATATTTTCTTATTATTTACCTAGTTCATGATGCGAAGGGATTATGAGTTTTTAAAGAAAAGATGACAAAATAATCAATAAAACATACCTTCTTCAGTACTCCACAGATATGTAGTAGTAAATGTTGGGTGTGGAGCCTAATTATCTTCTTTATTTAGAGGCATCACCACATTGGACCCCAGTTCGTAATGTGGAGGAAACACCGCCCATAAAATGTACTCCACCTGGGGGGTCCAGGGGGGGGGGGGGCGGCGGGGCGAAGACGATTATTTGGAGCCCCCCCGGTGCCAGGGGGGTCCAGGGGGGGGGGGGCGGGGGGGCGACGATGATTATTTGGAGCCCCCCCGGCGGGGGATCAGGGGTAGCGCCCCTGAAGCTAAAAATAGATGTAAAATTTCCTTGTAAAATGTTGTAATGTCGTAGTCAATCTAGGTCATTCATTAGGCAGAGATTTGACAGCAGAAGTTATGTTTAATTTAGGGTTTTTTTCCCTAGAAGGAAACCCCCCGCTATATATGAGGGAATTGTATTGCGTCTTTGTAGATCTATATTCTAAGCGAGAAAGAGAGAGGATATTGTGTGAGAGCGAAGAGGGAATTATAATGGATCTGTTGTAGGTTGTATCTCTTTAGTTTGCTAGATAATATAAAAGGAAATACTGGCTGTTTCTCTATGGATGTAGCCCAAATTGGGTGAACCATGTATATCTGTGTTTTCTGTGTTTATATTTATGCAGTATTTATGTGTTCCATTTCTCTGTAATATATAGTTTTCTAACAACTGGTATTAGAGCCAAAGGTCTATTTGGCTGATAAACTCGCAGGAGAGAAGGGTTCTTGGTTTGAGTGGGAGCAATGGCGGAAGATGGTAGGTTTAGGGTCGAAAAATTTAATGGCCAAAACTACCAACTATGGAAGATTTAGATGGAAGATTATCTGTATTAGAAATATTTTTACCTACCATTGAGCGGAAATAAAAAGAAGTCGACTTGTATCACAGACACAAAATGGGATATTCTTGACAGAAAGGAACTTGGAATAATACGGCTATCCCTAGTGGCATCGGTAGCCTTTAATATTTCAAAGGAAATGACAACAGAGGGTTTAATGTTGGCATTGGCCAAACTATATGAAAAACCCTTGACCTCAAATAAGGTATTTCTTATGAAGCATTTATTTAATATGAAGATTTCAGAAGGTGGACATCAGGTACTGCAAAGACTAGGGGAAGAAAAATGTAAAGAGGAAAGAGCCCAAGATATCACAATAAGTCAAGGAAAGGAAGATCCAATTCCATATTGGGGATAGTGTGCTTGAAATGCGAGAAGAAAGGACACCTAAATAAAGAGTGCAAGTCTCGGAAGGGAAAATAAGGAGACGCGCAACAAGAAAACAATCATGAACTGAATGTGATAGGTGATGTGTTGCAAGATTCTTTGATTCTTTCATTAGAAAATATTATTTATGCTCGGGTGGTAGATTTAGGGGCCTCATTCCATGCTACACCTGATAGGAAACTTTTCATGATTATCTTCAAGGAGATTTTGGACAGGTTCGATTGAGTGATGATAAACATTGTAAAATCATTGGAATGGGTACAATTTTCATAAAACAACAAGACAAAAATCAATAGATATTGAAGGAGGTAAGGCATGTTTCATATTTGAAGAAAAATATGATCTCAACAGGGTAGTTGGGATGTGAAGGCTGTGTGACTAATTTTATAGATAAAACTTGTAAGGTCACTAAAGGAACCCTGGTAATAGCAAAAGGAGAAAAGGTTGGTACATTGTATTTATGCAATGGTATTTCTAATTGTGTTAATTCTTTAAGCTATACAGGAGAAGATACGACATTGTGGCATCATAGGCTCGAGCACATGAGTGAGAAGGGGATGCAAATTCTTCACTCAAGAAATATTTTGCCAGGTTTGAAGCATGTTGATTTAAAATTTTGTGAAAATTGCGTTTATGGAAAACAAAAGAGAGTTAGATTCCTCAGAGTTCGAAAAGAAAAGAAGAGAGAAAAATTAGAGCTTATGCATATAGATGTATGGGGACCTTCTTAGGTATCATCTCTCGGTGGCCCTCATTATTATGTTACTTTTATTAATGATGCAACCAAAAAATCTTGGATTTATTGTATTCAAAATAAATATGATGTATTTGATACTTTAAAGAAATGGAAAGCTTTGGCTGAAAATGAGATAGGAAAAAGATTGAAGCTTCTCAGATCAGACAATGGAGGTGAATATTGCATCAAAGAGTTTGATAGGTATTGTTCAGAGAATGGAATTCGTAGAGAGAAGAAAGTTCCAGGAACATCACAAGAAAATGGTGTGTTAGAGAGGATGGACATGACAATAATGGAGTGTGCAAGGTGCATTAGATTGCATGCAGGATTGCCTTTACAATTTTGGGAAGATGCTGTAGATATTGTTGTTTATTTGATAAATAGAGGGCCTTCAAGTTCCTTGGATGCTAGTATTCCACAGGAGGCATGGATAGGTAAAAAGGTAAACTACTCATTTTTAAAGACTTCTGGTTGTGAAGCCTTTGTCCACATTAACAAAGAAAATATAATAAAGCTTGAGGAAAAATCAAAGAAATGTACCTTTATTGGATATGGTGTTAATGATTTTGGTAGCAAGCTAAGTGGGCTTGATTGTGGGGAAAACTCCACAGTTAAGCGCGCTTGAGCCAGAGGAGTTCTGGGATGGGTGACCTCCTGGGAAGTTCTGGTTACCGGGTGCAAGCCCCGGAAGTGATGATTGATGCTATGTGATTCATTTCACTAGTTTCAATCCCACTTCTTCACCAGTTTCAATCCCACTTCTTCACCCCTGTGAGCATCACTCGATGCAATGAGTGCTAAGTGAACTATTCAAAAATCATGAGAAATTAGTCAGTTACGACTACCTCTCATGGAAATGGTCATACGTGAATGACTTACTTAACGCAGTTGAATCCCAAAATGATATTTGATTTATGATTATGAAAAACACAAAATCATTAGAAGCAGAGATGTCATATTCAATGAAAAGGTTTTGTATAAGGATCAGCTATAGGAAAATAAACAAGAAAAATAAAACAGAGAATACACGATGCTTGATGAGATCACAAAAAAGTGATGGTGACTGAAAATCATAATGACCTGTTATATACCTAAGGGGGATTGTTGTAGATCTGATCCAAAGATATTATGATAATAGAAATAACCCAAGAATAACAAGATCAAATATAGATAAATGCTTCTTTATTAATCTCAAAACCCATAAGGTAGGGCAACACCATTCATTCACTCCTTAAGGAAGGAGAGCACTCCACAAGCCATATGCCTGTTCATACAATAATACTTCACTTCATATCTCTCCATGTGGAGTCTCTAGCCTCTATATAGGCCTCATACATACAATACCATGCATCATTACCATGGTTTCCTCATACCATCAACTAATGCCATGGGCCCTTTACATTATTATTAACTACCTGTGGTCCCTTACATGACATGGGTTAACCACCTTATTTATTACTATGGCCCATCCCATTATTACATTATTACCTTGGGTACCTCCCTTGGTACCCCATATTATCCCCCCTAGGTATATAACATTCCACCCCCCTAAGCATGTTTCGTCCCTGAAACATGGGAAGAACACAAATAATAAGATCTACTCAAAAGAGTAGTCCACTGATACCATGCACGTGCATCTAGCCATCTAAGAGAAAGGTGAACCCTCGATCTCGCCGTTGCCTCGTTCGCTTGAGATGGAAGTTGACCGTGGCAGCTGTTCTGTGTTGATGTGTAGTGGGTGGATCTTCTCTCCTCGTTATCCGTCATGGGACTACTTGGTTTCCATCTTGATGGTTGTCTTGTGGGGTGATGATATGTTGAAGTTTTAACCCACGATGGCTTTTTCTTTACTTCACCCTGCTGTGGTGCCTGTTGTGGTGTCTTCTTTTTCAATATGACTTCAAGCACTGAGCCCTCCTCTGATGTATCAGTACCTGTAGCCTTTTCTGCTTCAGCCTCTGTTTGTGTTTGATTATCTATCATTACTAGCTCATCATCAGACTCTGGAACATCTTCTGCTTCAGCCTCCTTGGACTCTACTTGCTTATTAATGGAAATATCCTGTAATGTAATTTTCTTCTTTTTATACCAGAGCTTCAGGAATTTCTTCTGCACATTAATATTTATGGTACCCACTGATTCCATCCAAGGGTATCCCAAAACAACATCCATGTTATCCATATTTGAAGCATAAAAATCACCATGAAACACATACTTATCCATAGAAAGCTTCAAATCCTTATAAATTTGAACATCTTGATCATCAACGTGTGTATTTTCAATTTGTTTTGCTGGGACTTGCAATTTCTTTGTCAAGTTGATATTTATGAGATTTTGCTTGCAACTCGGATTTATATACACAATGATTTTATCCTTCTGAATCAATCCATGAACCTGCAATAAGGAGACACTTGTAGCAAATAATCCCTTATGTTTCGCATTCTCCTTTTTTCTAGCCCTAGACCATTTGTCCAAAAAGACTTTTTCAAATTTTGCATCTGAAAGTTTGGTCAACTGCTTTTGGTCAAGTGATGACCACCAATTTGCAGCCTCATCTCTCAGATTAAGCGTCATTGAAACCTTCCAATATGGCCCATGTATGGACTTGTGTCCCTGTATGAATTCTTCCATAGTAGGACCATCATCTTTCCCTGTAAAATATAGCATCTGCATGAAGAGGGTTTGAGAAAAATTCCTCACTTGGCGAAAATTTAAAGTGGCCACAGTTTAGTCAATATTGCTCAGAATATTTATTATGACATGTTTTTGGAAATGGAATGACCATTCTGCATCTGCCCATGTGATAGAAATCCTGATCCAGGCAATAGAATTCCAGATCTGCGCTGCAACTCTCCCGCCGTCACCAAAATTTCTAAAAAAAGAGCTGATTTTAAATCAGTTGTATCTCCCCCATCCGGACTCCGATTCGACTGATTTTTTTTTGAAATTGGGTGATTTTTCTCAAACAACTCAGATCTACAATTAGATTTTGTAGATCTTGCACCAGGAAGTCTAGATCTGCGCCGCAAACTCGCTGTCCTGAAAATTGTCTGCAACCCCACTGATTTTTAAATCAGTGATATCTCCTTCATCCGGACTTCGATTCAACTGATTTTTTTTTGAATTCGACTATTTTTGCACAAAGAATCTAGATATGTAGTTATATTTTACAGATCTTGCACCAAAATGTACAGATCTGACCTGCAAAGTCGCCGCCCCCGAAACCCTTCAAAAAATAAAAAAAAAATCTCCACTTTTGTGCCCAAGAAAGTGCTCTGATACCAATTGTTGTAGCTCTGATACCACTTGTTGTAGATCTAATCCAAAGATATTATGATAATAGAAATAACCCAAGAATAACAAGATCAAATATAGATAAATGCTTCTTTATTAATCTCAAAACCCTTAAGGTAGGGCAACACCATACATTCACTCCTTAAGGAAGGAGAGCACTCCACAAGCCATATGCCTGTTCATACAATAATACTTCACTTCATATCTCTCCATGTGGAGTCTCTAGCCTATATAGGCCTCATACATACAATACCATGCATCATTACCATGGTTTCCTCATACCATCAACTAATACCATGGGCCCTTTACATTATTATTAACTACTTGTGGTCCCTTACATGACATGGGTTAACCACCTTATTTATTACTATGGCCCATCCCATTATTACATTATTACCTTGGGTACCTCCCTTGGTACCCCATATTATCCCCCCTAGGTATAATATGGGGTACCAAGGGAGGTACCCAATGTAATAATGTAATAATGGGATGGGCCATAGTAATAAATAAGGTGGTTAACCCATGTCATGTAAGGGACCACAAGTAGTTAATAATAATGTAATGGGCCCATGGTATTAGTTGATGGTATGAGGGAACCATGGTAATGATGCATGGTATTGTATGTATAAGGCCTATATAGAGGCTAGAGACTCCACATGGAGAGATATGAAGGGAAGGATTATTGTATGAACATGCATATGGCTTGTGGAGTGTTCTCCTTCCTTAAGGAGTGAATGTATGGTGTTGCCCTACCTTAAGGGTTTTGATCAATAGAGAAGCATTTCTATCTATTTCTCTCTTATTGTTTCTGGGTTTATTTACATTATCATATATTTTTGGATCAGATCTATAATATTTCTGGGTTAGATCTACAACATGACCAACAACCAAAACAACAACAACAACAACAACCACAACAACCACAACAACAACAAGCACCTCAAACACCTGAAAGTGGTGTTAGAAGATCTACAAGGATAAGTATACCCCCTGAACGATACTCTCCTTCATTATATTATGTATTGTTGACTGATTCTGGTGAACTAGAATGTTATGAAGAAGAAGTGCAAGTAGAAACCAGGAAGAAGTGGGAGCAAGCCATGAAAGAAGAGATGGACTCCTTAGCACATAACCAAACTTGGGACTTAGTTAGGTTGCCTGCAGGTAAAACAACATTGTAGAATAAATGGGTTTACAGGTTGAAGGAAGAAGATGGAGGTAGAAAAAGGTATAAAGCTAGACTTGTGGTGAAGGGGTTTGCCTCGAAAAAGGGTATATAATTTGATGAGATACTTTCTCCTGTTGTTAAAATTATTTCAATCAGAACTATTTTAAGTCTAGTAGCATCTGAAGATTTTCATCTCTAGCAGTTAGATGTAAAGACAACCTTTCTCCATGGGGATTTGGAGGAAGATATCTATATGCAACATCCACAAGGATATGAGGTAAAAGGGAAGGAGAAACTAGTGTGCAGGTTGAAGAAGAGCTTGTATGGCTTAAAATAGGCTCCAAGGCAGTGGTATCTAAAATTTGACAGGTTTAAGTCTAAACAAGGTTATACTAGATGTCACTCTGATCTTTGTGTTTATCTCAAAAGGAAAAATGATGGCAGCTATATTATATTGTTATTGTATGTAGATGACATGCTTGTTGTAGGTTCTAACATGCAGGAAATAAATGTGCTCAAAATAAAATTGGCGAACTCCTTTGCAATGAAGGATTTGGGTGCCGCAAAACAAATCCTTGGTATGAGAATAACTAGAGATAGGAAGAGTCGAAAATTAACATTGTCTAAGAGTGAGTACATAGAAAAGGTGTTGAAAACATTTAATATGAAAAATGCAAAACCAGTTAGTATATCTTGGGCTAGCCATTTCAAACTAAGTAAGGAGGTGTGTCCCAAGACTTAGGAAGAAATGGCTTATATGTCTAAAGTTCCATATGCATCAACATTTGGAAGATTAATGTATGCAATGGTCTGCACAAGGCCTAATATTGCACATGCAGTGGAAATTGTAAGTAGGTACATGAACAATCCAGGAAAAGAACATTGGATGGTAGTGAAGTGGATTCTTAGGTATTTGAGAGGTACCACAAATCAAACATTATGATTTGGTGGTTCAAACATTTCTCTACAGGGATATGTTGATGCAGATATGGTGGTTGATAGAGATAACAGGAGGAGCACAACAGGGTAAGTGTTTACTGTAGCTGGAACCACTGTCAGTTGGGTTTCAAAATTTCAAAGTGTTGTTGCACTCTCAACAACGGAAGCAGAGTATGTTGTTGCTACAGAGGCTAGTAATAAATGATTTGGTTACAAATGTTTTTGGATGAATTGGGTAAGAAACAGGAGTTGGGCAGGTTATACAGTGACAACCAGAGTGCCATACATCTTGCAAATAACTCTACATTTCATTCCAAGACTAAACATATATAGCTCAAGTATCATTTCATACAGATAGTGTTGGAAGATGGACAGTTGATGCTAGAAAAGATACACACTAGCCAGAATATTGCAGATATGCTAACAAAAGTTGTAACCAAGGAGAAACTGATATTCTGATCAGTTTCAATTGGTCTTCAAGTATGATGAAGAAGATGAGAAACAACCAGGTCCAAATTGGAGTCATTTTCCAGTAAATGAAGCAACGGTGGTGTTGCTATAATCAGTCTCCAAGTGGGAAATTGTTGGGTGTGGAGCCTGATTATCTTCTTTATTTAGAGGTATTGTCACATTGGACCCCAGTTCATAATGTGGTTGCAACGATGCCTGTAAAATGTATGCCGCTAGGGGGGTCCAGGGGGGGTGACGACAATTATTTGGACCCCCCCCCCCCCGCCCCAACGAGGTCAGGGGCAGTGCCCTCGAAGCTAAAAATAGATGTAAAATTTCCTTGTAAAATGTTGTAAATTCGTAGTAAATCTGGGCCATTCATTAGGCAGATATCTGACAGTAGAAGTTATGTTTAATTTAGGGTTTTTTGCCCTAGAAGGCAACCCCTTGCTATATATGAGGGAATTGTACTACGTCTATGTAGATCTGTATTATGAGGGAGAAAGAGCGGAAATTGTGTGAGAGAGAAGAGGGAATTACAACAGATCTATTGTAGGTTGTATTTCTTCAGTTTGCTGGATAATATACAAGGAAGGACTAGTTGTTTCTCCATGGACGTAGCCCAAATTGGGTGAACCACGTATATCTGTGTCTCTCTTGTTTTATGCGTTTATATTTCTGCAATATTTTATGTGTTCCATTGCTCTATAATATATAATTTTCTAACAGTAAAATAATGAAGATTAAATTGATAATAGTGTGTTTGAAAGTTTGAGTATGAAAATGAATGAAAGAGGTGACGAGTCTCAATATTGCAATAATAGTGTTGTAGCTCCCAAGGCTACCAACTTTAATTATTAACTCGGGGTTCATATAAACATAAGAGGTGACAGTGTTGTATGTACAGTAGGCTAATATATACTCAAGACACTTTGAAGAAATTGACCATACCTAGGTATAAGAGACCACTATATCAATTGAATAGATTTGCAAGGAAACAAATTGCACAAAAGAAAACTTCTATTCTAATTTGCCGAAATGGAAATGTTACTCTATTTTCAAAAATTTGAATGCTACTTTCTCAAATGTAAATGATAACCTATTTGAAGTAATGTAAAGGCTACACTACTTGTAGAAATGTGAACATTAATCTATTTGCAGAATGTAAATGTTGCATTAGAAGGAAACCTACTCTATGGAGTGGAAGTAGCAGTGCTTGAAATAGAAACCCTAGCTTAAGAAGCATAGAACAAAGATAAAAAAACCTAATATACCTTGGATAAGAAAAGACAATGTATTCAATATTTAATCATTGCATTCCCAAGATATTATATCTAGTGACAAATTTTATTAGATACTTCATGATGTAATAAAAAAAATCATCATTGTGTTATCCAATTCATAAATCTGTCCACTAACCCTAATTGTTGAAATGTGTTGCAGTGGTAAAAAGGAAAGTCCTAAGTGGTCTTTGGTCTTCCTCAATCATGGTTTCATAGCCTAAGGTACATTATGCAAGGCTAGGAGGAAAAAATGAAAGCTTCAAGGAAAAATATGGTCAATTTTACATGACGTTATAAGATGCTACAAGATGCTACAAGATTGCCCTGTTTTGCTACAAGACTCAATCCATGAGAATTATGAGGGTGAGAAAGGTGATATGAAGGTGGGGAAGGGCAATATAGGGTATATGAATGTTTTTGAGGCACTTTCTAAGCTTAGTACCCTTCAGGGGCCCATCTTGCATAAGAACCAATGCACATAGTGGCCTTCAATAAACCAGAAATGTACTCTATGTGAACAATGTTTTCAGGGAGTTGTTGAGGTTGAATAAAGGGATATGGTGGTGGGATAAGAGGTGTGAATGAAAATTCCAACCATGTAGATCAACAATAGTTATTGAACACCACAAAAAGTTACACAACTTTTCCAAACAACTAAGGCATGTTAACAATGTAAATTGCAGAAAATTGAAGTAACGGAGAAAGGATGGGTTGAATTTGATTGGGAATCTAATTATGACGTTAAAAGGAAACCTATTTGTAAATATTCACAATTCCTACATCCACTAGAGGTTATACTTCATATGCTCAAAGAAAACTACTAAACCAATCACTAGGTTACATAAAACAAAGATGCAAGAAAGAAGAACTAATTTTAGGTCTAACTACTACAAAGGAAAATGACTACATATTTTTGTATTGCCAATACATTATCCTCAACCACACTTCCCACAAGAGAGATGTTAGATAGACATGCACAATAAATTTTCATAAGTGAATGCTGCTAAGAAAGGAAGAAAATGTTGTTAGGAAATAAAATTCATAAGTAAAATACACATGAGAGAGAGTAGATCCTCTAAGTTGGGCCTTAACCCAAGTGGACTCAGCCCTCTAGAAAAAGCTTAGATGGAAGATAACAATATAATTATCATTAATATGAAATAGGGCTCAAGTATATGATGAAAGGAAATGAAAATGACAAGCTTGAGCTCCTTGCTCTTAGTAGTCCCTATTTGCTCCAAAAGTTTGAATCCTATTAAGCCCTTGTGCTTCCTTATTTATAAAAAAATGACTAAGGGGAATCCTCCTTTGAAAGAGGGACGCTTCCATCCAAAAATACATAGAAGGATGGATCTATCTCCCTAGGATCCTTGCAATCCTTGAGTGCATTAGGTGTTAGTGGATCTTCGAACTATGGGTGATTAGATTCAGGGAACAAGTCGAGTTGTAGGTGAGTAAATGTAGGGGACAAGCCTCCTACATATTATCCAGTTGCCTCCAACGTATCTTTGCATAGTAAATGCACTCAAAAGCACTCTTTTCTTGCACATTAATCACATTAGGCCACAAGATATGACAATTATCCTTTAGTCATCCTAATAAGCACATAATAGTAAAAAACATGTCTTTAAATGTGAGGAAATATGTTAATATATGCCGAAGGAAGGCCAAATGGGCCTTATTATTTACCTTTTAATGAGGTCCATCATCGCCCCCCTCAAATGAAGGTGTTGCTCAGCCTTTGATAAACTTAACCATTTAGTTCAATCTCATGCATAGCCCCGGTGGCTACCCTAACATCCCAAGATATCTTAGAAGAAGTGGCTCCTGAGGATGGAACCATTCATTTATTTCTATTTTTGCCCACTCTTTTTTCTATTCAATCTAATCCTTTTGTACCTGTGGCTCTAGAAACAAGGGAGGGATGAACTTGAGCCCAATCCAGTTGTTCTTCAATATTTGGACTACCCTCTTGTATAAGGTTGTCTTCTCCAAGAAATTCCCCAATCTCTCTGGAGAGTGATATTCCCTTATTTGCAAGCTATGGGGAAATGAATGCCATATCCTATTATAGGCCTGCAATCCTTTAGTCCTAATAGCCTAAACATGTCCTCAAAGTGTTGAATGACCTCCTCCTAATTTTATATGTAATATGGTGCCATTTTTGGATCCCCAAAGATGATATTCTAGTTGTTGATGACAATGTGAGGAGCTCTCAACTCTGCTCTGACCCACAGGGGCTCATTAGTATCCTTGGATATGACTATTTTTCTTCTTTAGCCCTTGCCTCCTCATGGGTAAACCAAGAGGTTAATGCCATCAACTACACATCCCCCATATTATAATTTGGATCCCAAAAATTAATATTAGTCAATATGATGTTGTGCATGTAAAACTATGCCATCTTAGCTTTGTCCTCCACAATAGCCTTGTGATTAAATTCAATAAACTGCTTGTATATTTGGAAGGGGGGTGAACCATGTTGTGTTAGAATTTTGATTTGAAATTAAAGCTAATGCTCTATGAGTAATAGGGAATATGATTTTGAGGGATGTCTGCATTCAATGGCATCCATAGCCAGGCTTGCCAAGGTGGCATGTTGTTATGCGACCAACTAACAAAAATATAGATCAATGACTTAAAAATTATCCTCTTCGAGGGGGAGACCTCCTTTACATTACATAAATGAAAAATTATTTAGTACATGTATTATTTCTATCATTTCATTCTCATAAATAGGTTTGTGTAAATAATTTCCTTTAATTGGATGACTTTCAAAAGAAAAGGGTCTTCCTTCTTGCATTAAAATAACACCGATTCCATTTTTGAGGCATCACATTCCACAATATATTTTTTTGTGAATTCTAGCATAGCTAAGACTGATGATTGGTACATTGCCTCTTTAAGACATTTAAAGGCCTTCTTGGCCTCTAGAGTCCAAGAAAATGCATCTTTCTTCAGTAATGATGTTAGAGGTGCCACTATTCTCCCATAATTCTTAACAAACTTGTGATAATACCCTGTCAACCCAATATGTCCTCAAATATTTTTTATGGTTGTGGGGATTTTCCATTCCTTAATGGAATTAATTTTGTTAGGGTCTACCTTAAAACCCTCATGAGATAAAATGAGACCCAAATATTCCACCTCTTGTACTCCAAAGAAACATTTGGAGGTTTTTTCATATAATTGTTTCTCCTCCAATAGTTTGAGTACCCTGTCAACATGTTCAACATGATACTTTCAAGACTTTCTCTAGATTAGTATATCATAAAAAAATACTAACACAAATTTTCTAAGGGTGGGCTTGAAAATGGAATTCATCAAACCTTAAAATGTGGAAGGTGCATTAGTAAGGCCAAAAGGCATGGCCAAAAATTCACAATGACCTTCATGAGTTCTGAATGTTGTTTTCAGAATGTCTTCAGTCTCCATTCTAATTTGATGATATCCTAAATGAAGATCTAGCATGATGAAGTAAATTTCTCCATGTAATTCATCCAAAAATTCATCAATGACATGAATGGGAAATTTATCTTTAATAGGGAGATTGTTGAGCTCCCTATAATTTGGACACTGTTGGCTTGAGGGGGCTTAGACCCAGGTTCAGAGTTAGTTGTGCTAACCAACAAAAACCTATGCTACCAACTATTTCAGAAACAATGATCCAGATTTAAACAGGAATGCAAAAAATTACAGATATAATCATAAATGCAGAGATGCAATAGAAATAACACTTCCTTTGATTAATATCAAATAATGGAATACGCTTACAAATAGTATGGAAATGATACTAGCTCGGCGATTGTAGCTTATCTCTGAGAAGAGATGTTGTGACTACATGCCTTTGAACTATGTTACAATGAGGTTCAAGGGCCTTTTTATTATTAAACAAAAAGAGCAAACCCTAAACAACCAAAACCCTAACCCGAGGAGATGCAACACCAAGAGTTTATTGGCCCCATTGGGGTTAGTTGGACAACCAACTTCCTGAGGTCATGACTTGGTCATATTATCTCCGTTTGATGTGCATGATACCTCGTTGGAAAGATATCTCCAAGGACTACAACAAAAAGGACAATTTTATCCAAAAATCATTGGTAGTAGATTTCCAAAAAAATGTCGTTTAGGGCCTCAAGACGACTCCGAAAGTTTAGGAACCGAAAAACTGCTAAAAATAGTAAACTGCGCTACAACTAAGGAAACTGAAAAAAATTTGAAAGAGACAGTTGTGGGGATTCAACTGGGATAGGTGGGTGGCCAAAAACATCCACCTAGATCATTCCCCCCCCCCTTAGGAAGCAATGGTCCCCATTGCGTTGAGTGCCCCTATGAGATGCAGAAACTTCTGCTAAACTTGGTCCCTGGTGAGCTATTCTGCAATCTCTGATGTGTCTAGTAATGGTGGGAAGCATGGTCAAGGGAGGTCCACATTGACCACTCAGTTCAAGCCAAGGAATGGGGGAATGTTGTACTCCAAAGAATTGTTTCCCACATCCTTGTTAATGGTGTGAGGACCATATCAGAGTGGTTTGAGATTCTGATGGGCTCTGGTAAGGCATTCTTTCTGCAAATGCAACCAAAATTTGTCGTCCACTTGAAACTTGTGTGACACCTGATGTTGATCATGTCTCTACTTGTACTTGGCATTTTCCAGAATGGAGCAGCAATATGTCGAGCTGTTGGGTATAGGTGCTCTGAGAGTTAGATTGAACAAATGCTTAACCTAACAGTGTAACGGTACCCCTATCGGTGAGGAGAAGATGCCCCTGTATCCTTTCATGGCCATATCCACCTGCTTCTACTGCGTGGAGGAATCCTTCCTGGGGGCCATGGATGTGGCTACGATCTTCCCCTTACTTTGAGAGTGAACTAGAAAGAAAATAAATTTCCTAGTCTGGGAATTGATATTACTGCCTTTCTTAGCAGAGATCAAAGAAGTGGCAGTAGGTGGGGCTACCTTCAGTATCTTGTATAATGTATTACACAAAGAAATAATAATAGCGTGAGGCCTTCACTCATACACAGCATGGTGCTTCCACAAGTATGGTTGGCCAAATAATACATCACAAACATCAAGAGGTTCAGCATCACATAATACCTCATATGTGAAGGGATTGATGCTATAGGGAAGGCGACACTACTGGCGGACTCAGAGATCTTGTCCTTGGTGAAGCCATCCGATGTTGTACGGTTGCGGGTGTGGTATGGTCGGTAGTCCCAGCCGATTCATGACCTCTATTGAGATGAGGTTCTTTTGACTCCTATTGTCCTTTGAGATAACCTAAGGTCAATTAGTTATGCCAAAGCATATATAATGTTTTTTTGTTTTAAATGATTGGATGACGAGTGAACTGTTTATAAATAGGTGCTTTAAACTTAGATAGATTCTTAATAAAATAAAAGATTGTTCTTTAAATGCACATGGTTATTTTGATTTTAGTGGGATGGAGAAGTAGAATATGGAGACTCATAATTGATTTAATATTCAAACTGAGTATTTAACCATCTATATGAAGAAATTAAGAAAACAACTTTTTCTTAGTCAACAAAATATAATCAGACTATCACAGAGATCTAGTGAAATTTATACTCTAAGATGAATTTACAATAACAAATAGTTTTGTAAATTTATCTCTTATTTAAATTACAACTTCATAGAGGATCCAAAATGAAACCGAAATTCAATTAAATTTTAAATTGGATAATTGCAAAAGACTTAATTTATATGAAGAAGACATAATGAATAAACAAGATAAAATACAAGTCACTAAGAGACAGACCATATGAGGCAAATCCAGAATCTTTTATTATCTTAAAAATTCTACAGCTTAGTACAAATTTGCTTGATAACTTTTTGAAGGGTTCAACCCTCAATACTTCAACAAAATGAAGTATTTAAACAAAATTTAGAAAACGATTACAATTGATGCCTTAGTGACACAAAATTCTATTATTGATTTTGAACTAATAGAAAAGAAATAATGCGATAAAAACGAATGAATCTGGTGAAGTGATCTGGACATCTGGCCCTACTTTGGAGGAGAACAGTTGTTCAGTGGCCACTATTCAGATGTTGCACTGGTGAAGCTAATCTACCCTTTTAATCCTAGTGTTAGTGTCAATATTTGCATACTTCCATCAGGGATCAAATTTTCTCTTTGCATTTTCATTTTAGGGGTCTCATACTGAAATTGTTACATCAGTTCATTAGGTCATGTCAAATTGATCCACTGATGGTTGTCTTCTCTTCATAAAATCTAATTTCTCCCTCATAGAGTATACTTGTTGACCCTTGTTCAGGTTGTCTTCAGCTATGGTTTCATGGTCAATTTGAAATCATGCTTTCATTAGGTCATAGGGCATGTTTCATTAGGTCTTAGGGTTTCATTTCCAAGGTCAAGAGCATGATTTAAAAGTGTAAATAAAGGGCAGCAAGGGTATGAGGATGATAAATAAGTCAAGCATGATGGCTAATAAGTCATAGTCATTATATAATTATCTTTTAAACTAATGTAATTTTCACCTCAAAAAACATGTTTTTGAGGTGAAAATAGAGTATTTTGAGTTAATTTGTATTTCTTATGTAATTTTAAGTCACTTTATGTAATAAATGATCCCAGCTGCACCAATGCATCTGTCCTTGCTGCAAGACGAAGAAACACTGCAAAAATCAGTTCAATTTGAGCATTATCCACCTGAAAATAAACAAAGAAGGAAAGGCATTAAAAACATAGTTTTGAAAAAGGTCAAGAAACATTAAAAATTGGGTTTTTCTAGTGAAAATTAAAAATCTACTCCTATATAAGGTGTCACATTTCATTTTCAAGTTCATCATTCTCATTTGGCAAAGAAGGAGTCAAAAAGTGGAAAAGAGGAAAGGTTAAGTGAGTTTTGGGCAAAGGAGAAGTGGCGTTGTGCTTCTGGGGGTTGGTGCTACACGTTTCCCGTAGTGAAGTGTCACTGTGGTTCTGCAGTCTGGCACTGTGTGTTTCAGGCAAGAGAGTTGGTGTTGTGTGTTTAGGGAGTGGCACTGTTCGTTTGAGTTGGGTGCTACGCATTGGGAGGTTTCGACAGTGCAAAATTACACTGCGCTATGCGTTGAAAGGTGGCGCTGCATGTCGGTAGTTGGCGCTACGCGTTGAGAAGAAAGACTAGAAAACCTCCAAAACTTCATAAAAACTTCCAAACAACCCTGTCATCTCTCAAACAAGTAAGTGCAGTCCCTCTACCTCATCATTGAAGTTGAAATTGTAGCGTTTGAAGGAATTTACCATGATAAATGCGAAACCCTAGTTTCTCCCTCAATGAAATTATAGAAACCTTAATCCCCCCTATTTTTTCCACCACCTATCACTAAACCCTCAGCCCTTCCCTACATCACTCCATAACATCTATACCCCCTCATCCTTCATCCCACAAGTTATATTTCAAAAATGGCCCAAACCCCTATCCCTCACTTTAATAATTCATATCCTTCCCTTCATTTTCTAGCCTACCAAAATACCTCACAAGGTCATCTCCCATTCCATCACTCCTAAATCACTCTTACTCATTCCCTTTATCCATTTTCTTGGAGTGTACAACCTCAAACCTTGCAAACATGGACAGAGAAGACTGAGACTATGAGGAGGAGAAAAACACAGGCAGTGACAGTTCGACAGATAGACCTCGTCATCAGAGAAAACCACACAAGGGAGGTAGAATTATTAGGGAAGAGCCATCAAACCTCAGACAATTGTAGGCCTCTCAGTTAGCTGTCACTTGTTTCAGACATCTAGGGTGCTATGAGTTCTGTGAGTAGGTAGAGAGAATTCAACAATATCTTGAGCTCACCAAGCTCTTTGTAGCCAATATTCGGGACAACAGTGTGACTCTTGCCAGGGTGAAATCCATAGTCTCACCCTCCATTATTGCAGATGCAACCAAGATTTTAGATGTTGGGGAGAAATGGTACAAGGCATAGAACTTGGATGAACATTACTATGAGCCTTATATCAAACCCATGTATAGAAATTAGGCGAAAAGGCTTTTTCCTTTCAGATTCCTTGAGGACAAGTATGTCCCCATGATGAAAATCATCATGAAATATTTTACTTATGAGGGCAGATTTTCCAGGTTGTACACCTATCACATTAGGCTTCTCATGCATTTTACCAGGGTGACGATGTTAAACCTCCCTTATTTCTTGTTTAGGAATATTGAGAATATGGTCCATTTTGTGCAGAAAAAGCCATACCCTCAGTAGATGAGCAATCTCTATCATCGTTCCCTGATCAAGATGATTGTGCTTCATCATATTAGCCTCCTCAAGATCTCTTAGGAGACATTTATTTCTCATGACATCTTTAGGGCTCCTCAAATTCCTCCACCAGTGTCTCAAGAATCAGGGGGACCTTTTAGCAGTGCTCAGGTGAAGACAGATGAGAAGGCCAAAGAGACTAGAGCTACTAAGGTGCCCAGGACCTACATGACATATCATAGGGGCACAATGAGATTGTTTGTAGCTGATAGGAAAGTGTTTTTTCCACAGGATGTGGAAGGGACCTTGCCTTTTTCATCAACTCATAGGTAAATGCTAGCTCCACAGGATGTGGAAGGGGCTTTGCCTTCTTCATCAACACAGTAGATACAGGTGCAACAGCTGCACAAAGGGAAAGAAAGGATGTTGGAGGAAAGTTTTGATGATGAGGAGGAAGAGAGGGACTTTGATTTGACATAGCATGATGAGCTAGAGCAACATCATACTCAAACAATTGACTTAGAGGCTCAAGATAAAGAAACAATAAAGGACATCATCATACGGGAGAAGGAGGATCAAGTCCAAGCATTGAAGGACAATTTGGAGAGAGCCAAGTATGTCATCACATATTTGGAACAAGAGAACAAGTAGTTGAGTGACAAGCAGGTCTTCATGGAGCTGGAACTTCTCAAGGTAAAATGACAAAATGACAAGGAGGCACTGGTCACTTTGTCTCCTATTTTCACTTGGCTTGAGAGAGTTAATTTTCACTTAGAGAATCTATTGTAGAAGGCTAATAGGGACAACCAGGTCACCAGGCACATGGCCTACCACTACAGGACCAGGAACAAAATTTGCAACATGAGGATCAAAAAGATGAAAGTTAGGCTAAGGCAGGCTCTAAAAGGAAAAAAAGACGAGGATAGGATTAGGTTTCTTGCTGAAGCTTCCTTGGCTCATCAAGATGCTTGATGATGGTGCTGCTCACCAATTTTGGTTAGGTTTGGAGGAGTTTTTGTTTTTACAAATTTTGGAAATTGCACACACAGAAAATCTGGCTCAACACGCAGCGCCACTGGAGCTGCGCTTTTCCTAGGGGAATCCAATGGAAAAATGGCTTGAATTTTTGGATTTAGAGCAATGAGTACATGCATCCTATGGATTTTCTAAGTTTTTGGGGCAGAAATGGTCTGCCAAAAGGTCAAAAAATAGCCTAAAATTACCTTTCTACCATGTTTTAGACACACAAAAGCACACTTGGGATAATCAAATTTTTAGGGGTCAAATGATCTTCAGAGGAAGAAATTATAGGTATTTTGGAAAGTATACTTGAGGACCTTTCCAATGAGCTATCATGAGCTCAATTTGGATGTTGGGAAGGCTTCCAAAATGAACCTGAAAGTGGCACTGCGCGTAGGGAAAATTTGGCACAAGATGGCTATTTTTCTCTGTTTTGACTGTGTTCGTGGATTTTCTCTCATGGAGGATGTTTTACTAATGTAAATGATCACTTGGCTTGTAAATATGATATATAATTAGTAGTAGAGGGTAGATTCATTACATTAAAAGTCAATTTGAGCTCAAATGAATCAATTTTTCACTTTTAGAGGCAAGTTGTTAAGATCCCTATATTCCTGTTTCTTGTTCAGTGTTGGTTAGATTAGCTCCTCATCTTAGGAATTCAACCCCTGAGTATGGAAGGAGGTTGAAAAAATGCCTATATATTCTTCTTTTTTCTCATTGTAGAGGGTTGGACTCAGCTGGATGCTCATACCTTGATTGTACATCATTTTGTAGCAGTTTAGCAGGAGATTAATAAGAATTGCAACTATTTTTCTGGGATCCATGTGGTATGGAGTTTTAGTACAGTTTCTTCTCTTTTGATTATATGTTAGTATGTTTTGTATATTTCATTAATCATTTCATTGCTTCTAAGTGAATGTTTTCAAGTTGATAGGCGGAATTCATTACATCACTGCTCTGCTTTGGGGAAATATTCACCATTATATGTTTTCTACAGTTTGGGAAGGATCCATGGTAATCACATGCTCTTCCTAGCCTCTCACCAGTCTTAAAACACCTCACCCTTCAAGCCCTATAGTGCTAAAACTTATGCCTACCTTGCCCCATTGAACACCTTGCAATTTTGACTTAATTCCCTAGCCCTAAATTGTCTAGATCCTCCTGATCTAGCAAAAGCCCTTCAAAATCCAATCAAAATTTTGTGCTACTATACCTAGCCTAAAATCCTTTTCCTGATTTAGTCATCTTGGCCAAGATCCTTACGGAGAGAGCCCTCTCCCGGCTTAGTAGGGCTAGCTACTTGGCTAAGTGTGGTTTGTGGTTACCCTGGCATTGCCTTCCTTTAGCCTGAGGTTCAATCTAGGTGATAACATAGTGGCGACTCCGCTGGGGAACAAAAGACTAATCACCCCAGTAGTATATTTCATTTGAATTCTTAAGCTTATGGATGTTCAGTTTTAGAATTTAATAGGCTGAATTGGAAAGTTGTAAATTCATATATAAAATTTCAAAATTTGAGCATACTGGCTTTGAGAAAGTACACTAGATCCAATCCAGATCCAAATCCTCCAGTCATTGTTAGTGATCCTCACAAAATTGGGTGGAAATCTGAGAAATATGAAGAGAAATTCAGTGTAGCAGAAGAACAATCAACTGAACAATCAAGTGAAGTTTTCATTCCTCGTGTCCATTCACTCCCAGAAAAGTTAGACACTTTGCAAGATATTGAGTTTAATGTTCATTTTGAGAAAATTCTATTTCACAGTAAGTCTTTGAGTTGGATTAATCAAATAGTTATTGATTCTTCTATATCTTTTGATAACCCCTTTGAAGACTTGTTTACCCAAAGTAAATCAGGGTCACAACTTATTCATGCTCTCGATCAGTTACAGAATCTTACTTCAAACGTAAACACTTGCGTGAAAAATAGGCCATCTTTTGATTTTCGAGATATCTCTTTTACATATACTGCAACTCAAACAATCCCTTATCCACTGTTTTCATCTTTACAGTTTGTTCATACCACTCCACCTGTTGTTAATTCCCATTGGAATATACCGAGTACCACAATCCTTACTTTAAATCCACCTCCCCCACCTCGAGTTGTGGCTGGCCAGTATGCACCCCTTGTTTTACCTTAGAATCTTGGTGCCATGCCCGCTAATTATCAAACCAAGATACCTTTTTTTGATGCCACTCAAACCATTACAGCTCAGCAACAAGTAAATAAAATGAATGATTTCTTTAACCTTCATGAAGTAGAAACTGAAGATGTGACGATGAGGTTATTTGTACAAAGCTTTGGAGGTGAAGTTCGAAAATGGTTCAAAGCCTTACCAACATCTTCTATCACCACTTTACCAGTCCTCCATAGGAATTTCCTGGATCGATGGGAGGTGAAGAAGAATCCACTTCACATTTTTTCCAAGTATGAGAACATCAAAAGGAATGTCGGTGAGAGTGTGCAAGACTAGTGTGTGAGGTTTAATGCAGTATACAATGCTATTCCTGCAAACATTAAACTGACAGAGTGATTGGATTTGCTCAACTTTTCGGACGGTTTCGATGCTGATATGTCATATCAGTTGCGGGAATGTGATCCTACAACACTATAAGACATGCAAAAGAATGTTGTGAGCGTAGAAGCGAACTTGTTGGCCAAAAGAGCAAGAATGAGATCTAAGAAAAGAGTGACCATAAAAGAAGAAGCATCTACTTCAGATGCGAAGATGGATACATTGATTCGAATAGTGGAGAGGATGGTTGACCTGTTATCCATCGCAGATAGACCTGAACCTCAAATCCGGAATCCAAATTTTAGAGGACAGCAACAACCCCAATTCCGAATCAAAGAGAGAGAAAAAAAAGCACCAGAGAAACCAACACAGCAACAAAATTTCAAAACTACCTTACAGCAGAATTATGTTTAGGGAATGGAAGAAGAAGATGAGGACGATCTAGTAATTGAAACAAATCACTTTTTCATTGCTGATGGTATGCCCATATTTCTGACTGAAGATGAAGAATACACAGAAGTTCCAGACATTCAAAGGGATGAGGATTACATCTTAGCAAATGATGTAGTTTTGGAGGCTGAATCTGATGATTATCCGCATGCTTATATGAGTGCTTTGACTGCACACCAGAGGAAATACTCTTTAATGAGCAAAGATGTATCGGTCAATCCCATTCAAAAAAGAAAGGATGTGAAATCAAAGAATGACTCCTCAAACACTCAGAAGAAAGGAAAAGAGCTTGCTGATTCGAATCCCAACAAGGTACCATCAACAAGTGTCACTGCAAATGAGAAGAACAATCAACAAAAAGATAGTGCAACGAAAGAGAAAACAGATAAGAAGGACATTGGTGTCAAAGAGGTAGAAAAATTTTCATCCTTTAATTTAGAAAGTGAAAGTACTAAATTAAAAGTGTCCATTCCTTTGACTGAGCTTGTTAAGAATAAAAACTATAAACACCATGTATCTAGAATATTGCAAATAGATCCTTTGTCTGACATGGTGAATGTTGAGGATGATCATCCTAAACTCATTTTTGGTCCAGACATAAAAGTTCATCTTGAAGATAGTGAAGTCCTTCCCTTTTATATGAGTCTTAGACTGCATGAGTATGTTCTCCATAATGCCATGTTACATTTCAGAGCTTCCCACAATTTGATGCCTAAAGCCATTATAGAAATATTGGGCTTGGATATCACCCAGAAATATCATGATTTGTACTCCTTTGACTTTGGTAGAGTTTTTTGCATTGGTATCATAAAAGATTTGGTGGTTTCTTTAGATCAAATCCTAGCCAAAAATGTCTTGATGGATGTGGTGGTCGCTGATAGACCGCCTCGGTTTGGTATGCTTTTATCTAGATCGTGGGGTGCTAAACTCAAAGGCACTTTACAACTTGACTTCTCTTACGATACCATCCTTGTTTTCAGTCAATTGAGGAAGTTGTACCGGGAAAAGAAAATGAAGTATATGATCACTAGTAAAGAGAAGCTTGTGAATCATCCGATAAATGTTGTACATACTAATTTAGAGTCCTTTGTTTTATACTCTGATAGTGGATTGAATGAAGTAGATAGTCAGCTTGTAGAAGTAGATGATGTACCAGAAGTTTCTGAGAATTTTAGAGTAGTTCTTAATCAAGAAAAAGAAAAAATAGCAATTTCTTCTCAGCAGCTTACACAGCGGCAAAAGATCAATGAAGAGTAAAAAAAATGAAGTAATCAGCAAAGGTAAGGTTGAGAAAGAAATAAAATTCCAGCATCTAGAAGATGAAGCCGGCCTTTGGAGCATGGACTTCGATGGTGCTATGGGCAAAGACAATGCTGGTATTGGAATTTGGATTCGAAGCCCTACTTTCTAGCTTGCCAAAGTTCCAAATAACGTTAGAGTATGTTCCTACAAGTTAGCTTTTGATTGCTATAATAATGAAGTGGAGTATGAGGCATTGATTACAAGTTTGAAAATTTTGAAGAAACTGGGCGCAAAAAGAATTTCTGTTTATGGTGATTCAAAACTGGTCATTAAATAAGTAAAAGGAGAATATCAAACAAAGCATTCGCAAATGAGAGCCTACAGAAATGTAGTTCTAGATATTTTGAAGATGTTTCTGGAATACACCTTGGCAGCAGTACACCGAACTCAAAACACCATTGCAGATTCACTTGCCACCGCGTCCAACAATTTGAAGATTCCAATGAATTCTAGCAACAAATTTGAAATTCATGTCAAACATAGGCCTGTTATTCCTGATAATTTGAGGTATTGGCAAGTTTTTTGGGATGACAATGAAATTAATTCCTTTTTCCAGAATGAACGAAATTTTAAGAATTCTTTCATTGATGATGTTTGTGATTCTGATGAACAAGATATTGAGGTAAATCAGATGGAGGTATTACAGCTAAAGGATAATATTATTCCTAGAGGTATCATACCTTTAGAGGAGCTCTTTGATCAGGATGACGTGGTGAGAAAACCAACCTTGGTTCCTATGGACAAAGGAGTTGAAGATGTAAATCTTGGAACATCTGACCAACCCAAGCTTGTAAAGTTATCAAAAACATTTTTTCCCGAAACAAAGGCTAAGTATGTTAATTTACTCTCTGAATTTTCTGATGTTTTTGCATGGGATTATTCAGATTTGAAAATGTATGACAAGAATATAATTCAGCATACTATTCCTATCACGCCAGATCAAAACCTTTTAGACAAAATTTGAGAAGAATCAATCCAAAGATGCTGCTATCCATCGAAAAAGAGGTAAATAGATTGTTTAAAGTTGGCATTATTATTCCAATTAGATTTTCTGATTGGATTTCAAATTTGGTCCCGATACGAAAGAATACTAGAGAAATAAGGTTGTGCATAGATTTGTGGAACCTCAACAAAGTGTCCTTAAAGGATAATTACCCTCTTCCTAAAATGGACCATATTTTGCAAAGAGTATTTGGAGCACACGGATGTCACTGCTAGGTGGCTACTCGGGCTATAATCAGATCTTGGTGCATGAAAAAGACCAAGATAAAACTGCCTTCACAACACCATGGGGAACTTTTCAGTATGCCAAAATGCTATTTGGGTTGAATAATGCCGGATCCACTTTTCAGCGGGCGATGGACATAGCTTTTGCTAATGAGAAGGATGTTTTTTTGGTAGTCTATTTAGATGATTTGATAGTATTTTTTGGTTCTGATGATGAGCATTTGCACTACTTAAGGATTGTTTTTCAGAAACGTAGGAAGTTCGGGATTTCTCTAAACCTGAAAAAGAGTTTTTTTGCCATGGATGAGGGTAAACTCCTTGGTCATATAATTTCTCAATATGGTATTTGCATTGATCCTTCAAGGGTGGAGGCAATCCAACAAATAGATTTTCCATGCAACAAAAAGGAGATTTAGGCTTTCAATGGTAAGATGAATTTCTTACGCAGATTTATACCAAATTTGGTTGAGCATTTATGTGAATTAATTAATATGTTGAAAAAGGACAGCATTGTGAAATGGACCGAGGATGCCATGAAATCGTTCAATTTGGTAAATTTTGCTTTGACCATAGCCCCAGTCTTGATTAGTTCTGATTATACTCATGATTTTATTATATTTTCATTTGCATCTGATCACACCATGGTTGCGGTGTTGTTGCAAAAGAGGGATCAGGTGGAGCAACCCATTGCTTTTTTTAGTAGGACTATTCAAGATGATGCCTTTCATTACAATATCATTGAAAAGCAAGCTCTGGCTCTTATTAAAGCATTGAAGGATTTCAGAGTATACATTCTGCATTCACATACCATAGCATATATTCCTAACGCAGCTGTCAAGGATGTTCTCATGCAAACTGATCAGGAGGGAAGAAGAGGTAAGTGGATTGCAACAATGTTGGAATATGATCTTGAGATTAAGCCTACCAAACTGATCAAAGGACAAGGCTTTGCAAAACTGATGGCTAAATCAAATTTGCATGCTCTAGACATAAATCTCATTGCAACAATGTCAGATGATGAAGATGGTGGCTCACTTATTCAAGTATCAGAAATGTTTCTCAAATCACCTTGGTATTATGATATAATTTATGTTCTTCAACATCTTTTGCCACCTCCTGGAATGTTAAGAAGTAAAGCTAGATCACTAAAACTAAAGTCTGCAAAATTCTGCATTTTAAATAGTGCTTTCAATTGGAAAGATTCGGGAGGAGTTCTTCTTAATTGTTTGGTTGAAGATGAAGCTCAACAGGTAATGAATGATTTTCATAGACGTGATTGTGGTGGTCATTTGTTTTGGAAAAAAACAGCTAACAAAGTGTTTAGAGTAGGATATTATTGGCCATCTTTGTTTTCAGATTTATATAAGACAGTTACGGCCTACCATGAATGCCAATTTTTTCAAGGAAAAAGGAAGTTGCTTCCTCTTCCTCTCAAGCCAATTGAAGTAAATGCACCTTTCTGGCAGTGGGGACTTAAATTCTTAGGATAAATCCATCCTACATCATCAGCACAACATATATGGATTTTGATAGCTACCGATTACTTCACCAAGTGGATTGATGCCATTCTGAAAAGGCAAGCCACGGATACAATAATTATCTAGTTTTTAGAATCTAATATTTTGTCTTGTTTTGGTTGCCCTCACAAGATTATAACAAATAATGTAGCATCATTTATGTCAAAGAGGATCCTTGAGTTTTGCAACAATCACAATATTACATTGGGTCACTCCACGACATATTACCTGCAGGGCAATGGATTGGCTGAGTCATCAAATAAATCCTTGGTGAACATTATCAAGAAAATGTTGGAGGCAAACAAGAAGAATTGGCATCGAAATCTTGTTAATTATTTGTGGACCGACATAGCGAGCAACAAGAAATCAATAGGTATGTCACCTTTTGAGTTGGTTTATGGTACTGATACAGTGTTTCCCACATCATTTGCAGTCCCGGTCATGAGAATATTACAAGAAGCTAGCAGCGAAGAGGATGATATTAAGTGCAGAATTAACCAAATGATTCACCTTCAACAAACAAGGGAAGAGGTTTCCCAAAACACTTTCTGGTTGCAGGTGAAGATAAAGAAAATTTATAACCGCAAGACCAAAGTAGAAAAGTTTCAGCTGGAAGATGTAGTGCCGAGGTGGGATGCACGGAATGAGGAAAAAGGAAAACATGGTAAGTTGGACAATCTATGGAAAGGACCGTATAAAATCTCAGCTTATTGACGATAAAATACAATTTTTTAAAAGAAAATGGATGGTCGAGAATGTTCAGGAGGACCAGTGAATGGTAGGCTCCTGAAACACTACTACTTTTGATGTTGTTCCCTGAAGTTACTTCAACTTCATTATATATACTAGTTTTCTTTTCCTTGCAAGGTTTCAAGTACACTATCACCTGAGCTTGGGGCCCGAAGTGAAGGCTATAAAGCTTGAATGATTTGTGTCAAGTTTGGTTGATTTGGTTTATAGTCAAGTATAGAGTCGGTTGTGAGTTAGTATTTAGTTTGTATTGAGTCATTTTTCTTAATTTATTCTTTTGTTTGTTTGACCATAATTCCCAATGGATGAGGCACTTGGTCTACAGTGTTCTTGACATCTCCAAGGAGCTACCATCCCCAATAAGGCCAATGTTAGGGTCAGTATTTGCATACTTCCATTAGGGATCAAATTTGTTGTTTGCATTTTCATTTTAGGGACCCCATACTGAAATTTTTACATCATTTCATTAGGTCATGTCAAACTGATCCACTGATGGTTGTCTTCTATTTAGAAAATCTAATTTCTCCCTCATAGAGTATACTTGCTGACCCTTCTTCAGGTTGTCTTCAGTTATGGCTTCATGGTCAATTTGCGATCAGGATTTCATTAGGTCATAGGGCATGTTTCATTAGGTCTTAGGGTTTCATTTCCAAGGTCAAGAGCATGATTTAAAAGTGTAAATAAAGGGCAGCAAGGGTATGAGGATGATAAATAAGTCAAGCACGATGGCTAATAAGTCATAGTCATTATATAATTATCTTTTAAACTAATGTAATTTTCACCTCAAAAAACATGTTTTTGAGGTGAAAACAGAGTATTTTGCGTTAATTTGTATTTCTTATGTAATTTTAAGTCACTTTATGTAATTAATGATCCCCGCTGCACTAATGCATCTTTCCTTGCTGCAAGACAAAGAAACACTGCAAAAATCAGTTCAAGTTGAGCATTATCCACCTGAAAAGAAACAAAGAAGGAAGGGCATTAAAAACAGAGTTTTGAAAAAGGTCAAGAAACATTAGAAAGTGGGTTTTCCTAGTGAAAACTCAAAATCTACTCCTATATAAGGTATCACATTTCATTTTCAAGTTCATCATTCTCATTTGGCAAAGAAGGAGTCAAAAATTGAGGAAAAGAGGAAAGGTTGAGCGAGTTTTGGGCAAAGTAGAAGTGGCGTTGCGCTTTTGGAGGTTGGCGCTGCGCGTTTGGAGCAGTGGTGAAGTTTCACTGTGCTTCTGCAGTCTAGCGCTGCGCATTCAAGGGGTGGGGTTGCATGTTCAAGGGGTGGTGCTGTGCGTCTGAGCTAGGCATTGCGCGTTGGGAGGTTTTAGCAGTGCAAAATTACACTATGCTGCGCATTGAGAGGTGGCACTGCGCGTCTATAGTTGGTGCTGCGCGTTGAGAAGAAAGACCAGAAAGCCTCCAAAACTTCATAAAAACTTCCAAACAACCTTCTCATCTCTCAAACAAGTAAGTGCACTCCCTCTACCTCATCAATGAAGTTGCAATTGCAGCGTTTGAAGGAATCGACCATGAAAAATGTGAAACCATAGTTTCTCCCTCAATGTCATTCTAGAAACCATAATCCCCTCTATTTTTCCCACCACCTGTCACTAAAGCCTAAACCCCTTCCCTACATCACTCCATAGCATCTATACCCCCTCATCCTTCATCCCACAAGTTATATTTCAAAAATGTCCCAAACTCCTCTCCTTCACTTTCATAATTCATATCCTTCCCTTCATTTGCTAGCCTACCAAAATACCTTACAAGGTCATCTCCCATTCCCTCACTCCTAAATCACTCTTACTCATTCCATTTATCCCTTGTCTTGGAGTGTACAACCTCAAACCTTGCAAACATGGACAAAGAAGACCAAGACTATGAGGAGGAGGAAAACACAGGCAGTGAAAGTTCGACAGATAGACCTCGACATCAGAGAAAACCACACAAGGGAGGTAGGATTATTACGGAAGAGCCATCAAACCTCAGAGAATTGCAGGCCTCTCAGTTATCTGTCAGTTGTTTCATACATCTAGGGTGCTATGAGTTCTGTGAGCAAGTAGAGAGAGTTCAACACCATCCTAAGCTCACCAGGTTCTTTGTAGCCAATCTTCGGGACAATAGGCTGACTCTTGCTGGGGTGACATTCACAGTCTCACCCTCCATTATTGTAGATGCAACCAGGATTCCGGATATAGGGGAGAAACGGTACAAGGCACAGGACCTGGATGAACATTATTATGAGCCTTATATCAAACCCAGGTACATAAATGAGGCAAAAAAACATTTTTCTTTCAGATTCCTTGAGGACAAGTATGCCCCCATGATGACAATCATCACGAAATATTTTACTTGTAAGGGTAGATTTTCTAGGTAGTACACCTATCACATTAGGCTTCTCATGCATTTTACCAAGGTGAGGATGTTAAACCTCCCTTATTTCTTGTCTAGGAATATTGAGAAGATTGTCCATTTTGTGCAGAAAAAGCCATACCCTCAGTAGATGAGCAGTCTCTATCATTATTAGCTGATCAAGATGATTGTGCTTCATCATATTAGCCTCCTAAACATCTCTTGGGAGACCTTTATTGCTCATGACATCTTTAGGGCTCCTCAAATTCCTCCACCAGTGCTTCAAGAATCAGGGGGACCTTCTAGCAGTGCCCAGGTGAAGACATATGAGAAGGTCAAAGAGACTAGAGCTACTGAGGTGCCCGGGACCTACATGAAATAATAGAGAGGCATGAGGAGATTTTTTCCAACTGATAGGCAAGTGTTTGATCCACAGGATGTGGAAGGGACCTTGCCTTCTTCATCAAATCATAGGCAAATGATAGCTCCCCAGGATGTGGAAGGGGCTTTTCCTTCTTCATCAACACAACAGTTACAGGTGCAGCCACTGCACAAAGGGAAAGAAAGGTTGTTGGAGGAAAGTTTTGATGATGAGGAGGAAGAGAGAGACTTTGATTTGACAGAGCACGATGAGCTAGAGCAACATTATACTCAAACAATTGACTTAGAGGCTCAGGATAAAGAAACAATAAAGGACATCATCATACGGGAAAAGGAGGCTCAAGTCCAAGCATTGATGGACAATTTGGAGAGAGCCAAGTATGTCATCACATATTTGGAACAAGAGAACAAGTAGTTGAGTGAAAAGCAGGTCTTCATGGAGCTGGAACTTCTCAAGGTAAAACGACAAAATGACAAGGAGGCATTGGTCACTTTGTCTCCTATTGAGAAGGAAATTGAGGATGATAGAGAGACTTGGCTTGAGAGAGTCAATTTTCACTTAGAGAAGGTGTTGTAGAAGGCCAATATGGACAATCAGGTCATCAGGCACATGGCCTACCACTACAAGACCAAGAACAAAATTTGCAACATCAAGATCAAAAAGAACAAAGCTAGGCTGAGGCAGGCTCTAAAAGGAAAAAAAGAGGAGGATAGGCCTAGGTTGCTTGTTGAAGCTTCCTTGGCTCATCAAGATGCTTGATGATGGTGTTGCTCACCAATTTTGGTCAGGTTTGGAGGAGTTTGTTTTTGAAAATTTTGGAAATTGCACACACAGAAAATCTGGCTCAATGCGCAGCGCCACTGGAGTTGTGCTTTTCCTAAGGGAATCCAATGGACAAATGGCTTGAATTTTTGGATTTATAGCAATGAGCACATGCATCCTATGGATTTGCTAAGTTTTTGGGGCAGAAATGGTCCACCAAAAGGTCAAAAAACACCCTAAAATGACCTTTCTGCCACTTTTTGGACACACAGAAGCAGTCTTGGAAGAATCAACTTTTGAGGGGTCCAATGAGCTTCAAATGAATATATTACAGGTGGTTTGGAACGTAGACTTGAATACCTTTCTAATTAGCTATCATGAGCTCAATTTGGATGCCAGGAATGCTTCCAAAAATTACCTGAAAGTGGTGTTACGCTTTGGTCCAGTGGCGCTGCGCGTAGGGAAATTTTTGCATAGGATGGCTATTTTTCTATGTTTTGACTGTGTTTGTGGATTTTATCTCATGGAGGATGTTTTAATGATGTAAATGATCACTTGGATTTTGAATACGATAGATAATTAGTAGTATAGGATAGATTCATTACATTAAAAGTTAATTTGAGCTCAAATGAATCAGTTTTTCACTTTTAGAGGCAAGTTGTTAAGATGCCTATATTCTTGTTTCTTGTTTAGTGTTGGTTAGATTAGCTCCTTATCTTATGGATTCGACCCCTGAGGATGGGGGGAGGTTGAAAAAATGCCTATATATTCTTCTTCTTTCTCATTGTAGAGGGTTGGACTCAACTGGATGCTCATACCTTGATTGTACATCATTTTGTAGCAGTTTAGCAGGATATTAATAAGAATTGTAGCTATTTTTCTAGGATCCATGCGGTATGGAGTTTTAGCACAGTCTATTATCTTGTGATCATATGTTAGTATGTTTTGTGTATTTCGTTAATCATTTCATTGCTTCTAAGTGAATGTTTCCAAGTTTATAGGCAAAATTCATTACATCACTGCTTTGCTTTGGGGAAATATTCACCATTATATGTTTTCTGTAGTTTGGGAAGTATCCATGGTAATCACATTCTCTTCCTAGCCTCTCACCAGTCTTAAAACACCTAACCAATCAATCCCTAGAGTGCTAAAACTTATGCCTACCTTGCCCCATTGAACACCCTGCAATTTTGACTTAATTCCCTAGCCCTAAAATGTCCAACTCCTCCTGATCCAACAAAACCCCTTCAAAATCCAATCAAAGTTTCATGCTACTCTACCTAGCCTAAAATCATTTCCCTGATCCAGTCATATTGGCTGAGATCCTTACAGAGAGAGCACTCTCCCGGCCTAGTAGGGCTAGCTACTTGCCTAAGTATGGTTTGTGGTTACCCTGGTATTGCCTTCCTTCAGCCTGAGGTTCAATCCAGGTGATAACACCTCGAATTCACACAGCTTATCCCACCGCTCTTCATCTAGAATAACGATCTTTGTTACCTTGCGGTAGATCTCATCTACCTAAGTATACCAGGAAAAAGTGGGTTTTACTGCAAAAATGTGTTTTATCTCCTTTTGGATAAAACTTATGTTGTTGATAGCTTCATAAAAAGCTCTCTCTATCATAGTAACTTTGATGTCAGAAGCCTTAGATGTATCCTTTGCAATGTACTGAAGCTTCTTCTTGTAATCTTCCCTAGTCATCAATTTTTCATTGATCACAAATAGAGAAGGCAGACCTTTCTTGTTCAATGCACCTATTCTAGTGAAAAACCTGTTAATTGTTACCTCCAGAGTGTGGCATTTCTCTATCAGCTGTACAACCAAGTTCTTCTTTGTTAGAACTTTCTTTAATTCCAGGATGGTTTTTTTTATTCCATCTACTCCTAGATCATCCAACTCATATTTGTTTTTGGAATTGAGGAATTTTATGATGCTGTTGGCTGTAGCAGGCATTTCTCCCAATTCAACATTGATAGTGGAAATGGTTTTCTTGGATTTCTTCATCAATTCCTTCTGCTCGAGTATAATCTGGATACATGGCCAGATTTCATCTATTTCTTCAATGATATTGTTCCATATGATTTCTTTAACAAGGGCCAATGTGCAGCCAATAGAAGACTCAACTGCTAAATTATTCCATACCTCTATCTAATTTTGAGCTCTCTGTAGCTTTGATGCATGAAAAGTATCAGTATTTGTTTGATGATCTTGTACAATATTGATTTTTGCCTGCAATATTTTGATCTCTTCAATCTAGAGATACATGTTCTGTAATGCATTTTCCAACTGATCTGCAACATCCCCTGTGCCTGTTGTAGAAGATGTGACTGTAGGAATGGATGTGATAGGGAGTGCTTCCAAATGGACAACAATCATATTGGTAGCTTTCTCCTTTTCTTTAATCATCTTTTCCATCTTTGTCTCCATTTGCTTCAACTGTGTGCTTTTCTCCATGAGGAGCTTCATCATGTCTGCCTTTTGTGTCTCTGTTTCTTCAATATCCTTGGCTAGAGGATCTTCTATAGTTGGAAATTTCAACTGCTTCCTTAACGTTGATATGTCTAAATTATTTTTCTTTATAAGCTCTTTTCCAACATTGATGTTTGTAGGGTCATAACCCACTTTGATCACCAAGTCCTCTAGAGTTTTGATCCTGTTGTATTTGGAAATTGTGGAGACCTTCTCCATGTTCAGTTGTGATTGAAAATTGGCTAATGCAACCTGCAGTTTAGACAAACTCATAGCAATGTTAGTGACAGTGGAAAAAATCATTTCCTCGGTCTGCTTGTGCATCTCCATTTGGTCAATGGGATGTATGTCTTTTACATCAAACTCAAATGTTGTCTTATTGTAGTCTAGTGCTCCCTTGGGCTAGGGAACCTGTGCCTAGAGGAATTCCATTTTCATTTTACCTTTCTTTGAATCAAAGGCTAACATCAGCCTACTTTGAGAACTAGGAGTCTACTTCCAGAACTGATTTTAGGTGTTAATATTCAAGGCCACATTCCTTACTTTTATCTCCTTAAAATTGTCCATTATACTTTTCTCGATCTGCCCTATATTAGATGTGCTTGTCTACATTTGCTGTTGACCTAGAGAAGCTGTGGAGGTAGTGGGAGACACTGTGGTCTAATCACCCACTAATGAGGAAACAAGTGGCTCATTAGTGGTGATAATGTTCTCCTACTCTGAATCCTTGTTGAGGCTTAGTTTGGAACTAAGCTTGGCCTTATTCCTATACATAATTTTGAATCCCTCACTAAAAATTTTAGTTCCTGAAGGGGACTCTTATTCTGTGCTTCTCTTAGTTGTTTTCTCCTGCATGGTTGGAGTCTGCATTGTGGAGGATGATACCAGCTACTCTTCTACCTCTTGTAGGGTGTTCTTATCCCATTCTAGTTGGTTTTTATACTTCTCTATCTATAACCTGGCTCTGTGGAAATAGGCAATGGATTTGTTTTCCACTCTTAATTTAGAAATGACCCCCAATGGATCATATGACTAGGTGAAACTAAGGATGAAATGCATTTCTTTTAGTATCTTATCTGCTTCTTCCCCTGCTGCCCTACTGTTGCAAATGAAAGGCCTTATCTGTGTTTTAATTTTGAATTGGGACTTCTTCTTGGCAGCTACAAAGTGGATCTCATCCATATTAAGTATCTGTCTTATGTACTCTAGAGAAAAAATCCTCATTGGGAGGAATTTAGGCAACTTGTAAGTGGCAATCTCACACCCAAATATTCTCAATTATGTATAGTTTTGATAGAGGTACCAATCCCCTGTCTGAACTTGGTATCATAGCTACAACACCTTTCTAATTTCCTCACTGGTCCTCAGTTCCATTCTGCTTCTTAAGAGTCTGATTGCTGGATCCACAAACATCTCTACGAACTATTTGTATGTGTAGTCCTTTTGTTCCTTCATCACCACAGTAGTCCAAAAGATGACTGACTGTTGGTTCCCTTCTACATCCAGATTTTGTAAGGAAAGCTTGATGTTGTCTCCCTGAAAATATATGAACATATAGACTAACACAGAAGCAAAATTGAACACCTCCTCAGTCTAGAATTTGATGAAATGCTCATGAATTGAATCTGCAAGAAATTGGCTAAAGTTAAACATGATGGAGGGCTTAGAACCAATAGAGAAAATGGATAGAAATCCTATGATGGCCTCATCTACCCACTGATCTTAGTAGTAGCCAAGGAGGTAAGAGATGACTGTGATAATTTTCTTGGCTTTCTCAGGGAAAATAGAGGAGGGATAAGGAGGATTTTTATTTGGCAATGGGGCATCTTCTATCAAGAAACGTTCAAGGGTTTTGGCCCTCTTGGCAAAGTCCAATTTCTAGTACAATTCAACAAGTGCCTCATAGGAAAAGGGGGTGGTATTCTCTACTATGGGGCTTGCATCATCTGGTCTATGGATTGAAGAGTGATAGTAAACAAAATTTCTCCAGTGGGGGAAATTATGGCTCTTTGGCTTGGAAAATAACATGCATGACACTTCCTAACAAATTCTGGGGTGTTGTGGGTACGAGAAAAAATGTAGTGGGTAAATTGGATTCCCACAACTGAATGTCATCGGATTTGTCTATGTATTTATCCTCAAGCTAGCAGTACATCTCAAAAAGGTCAAATTCGTAGAGAGTTTCATGGATTTTATGGTCTTTGTCAGCCAAAGGGATGTGAAAATCAATGGGAGGATAGATCAGAGGATTGACAAATTCTTCTGGTCCCTTGTCCTTTGGAGGCATCTTCAGATAAGGCTAAGGACAGTAGTGAAAATTGGATTACGGGCTTCAATACACAGAGGGGACTTAGCATTTGAGGCCAAGAACATAGGTAACACGGTGAAAACGAGTGAGCACATAGTGTCACTAGTGGGTGAAAATGTCGGAATTTGGTCCAGCAAACCTGTAACAAAGCAATAACAATGGCAATATATGAATTTAGTAATTGGTTAATGAGTGAAAGGGAGAATTATATAACAGTCTGGTTTTTCTGTTGAGGGTGGTGTAGATCCATTGGATTAATGGCTAAACCATTTAATTATTTAATGAATTAGTTTCGGATGGAGCAGTTTTGATTGGTGGAATCAACGGGAAAATGGCGTGGAAAAGGTGAGTGGCAAGAGCACAATGGGTAGAAGAGTTGTATCGAGAGGCAGAGAAATTGCTTTTCGGAGGGGGGGGGGAGGTGGTTAACGGTTTCACCCGAGTGGGGTCTGAAATGCTGTGGTTTTGAAACGTGGGGGGGTGGGGGGGGTGCGGTTTCGAATACCTCCCATTTCAAAACCCCCACCGATGGTAAAGTTCAGATGGTGAGGGGGGGCCAAATGTTGTGTGGGCCGTCGGATCTTGGGAGATGGTCACAGATGAGGTGAGAGGTGGTGGAGTGTTAATGTGGGTTGACAGTTTTCTCGGTGGGGTTAAATCAAACTTGCGTGTTACAATATAATTGAAATGCCAAAGTTTTTAAATCAAATACTTAATCCTGATTAAGGAATTAATTGTATATTAACTTAATTTGACATTTCCTAATGTGGCGCATTTTGACTAACAACTTGTGCATTTATAAAAATATGAAATGAATCCATTCGTTTATTTTTTCTTCCCTAACATTTTATTTTTATTTTGCCTTCTTTGTTTAGGGTAGCTATCACCTATCGTTTTATTGATATGGATTCCTATAAAACATTAAATTGGCCTAACATTTTAACTTTTCTTTCTTTTGCATCCATATCCTAACTTAACATTTTAAAATTATTTTTGGCTAATAGACTAAAGTATCAAAACCAAATAAGGTTACAACATTGGCTCCAGTTGGGGACTACTTCCCCCTATGGGATGCATAGAACAAGCAGGTTCAAGTGCCTTCTCCTCGGGCCATGGAGTCTTTGCTGAAACAGATACTCACTTGAAATTTTTTCAAAAATGAAATGAACTTTCCAGATATTTATAGATTTTGAATGAATGGATGAAAAAATAATACTGAATGTAATTTTTCAAGTATTTCCCATTGACTGGAAATGTGGAACACTCCCCTTCCAAATTTTGTAGGATGAATGTATTGTTCCCTTTGAATTCTGTAATGCTAAATGGCCAAACTAGAGGTTGTCAAATTTTGCATGCTTGCCTTTATCTTCTCTCCTTGTATCCCATCTAAGCACTAGGTCACCTTTCTTGAAATTTATATTTCTAGCCTTTTTATCAAACAGTTCTTTCATCTCATTTTGGTATTTCCTTATCTTGTACTGAATTTCATCCCTATCTTCATTCAACTGAATAATTGGATTAATCCTTCTTGAGAAATCATCTTTTTCTTCACAGAATTCCTGAAGGAATCTCATAACAGGTAAAGCTAAATGAGTAGGAAATACTGCTTCCTTGCCATAAACTAATTGGAAAGGAGGCTTTCCTGTTGATCTCTTAGGAGAAACTCTATTTTCCCAAATTGCATGGATTAGGTGGTTGTCCCAACTCTTCTTATGGTCTTCAAGAGTCTTCTTAATGACCTTAACTAAGCTTTTGTTGGAAGACTCTGTTATCCCATTACCCTGTGGACAGTATGGTGTAGAATGGTGTAATAGGATTGAATATTTTTGACAAAACTCAATCATTTTAACACTGTTAAAGTTGCTGCATTATCTGTAACAATCTATTGAGGACATCCAAATCTTGATAGGATATTTTTTTCAAGGAATTTAATCACAATAGTATCAGTTGCATTTTTAGTAGGTATGGCTTCTACCCACTTGGTAAAATAGTATTAGAAGTTAAAATCCATCTATGTTGATTAGTGGATTGTGGATTAATTTCCCCTACAAAGTCCAACCCCCATTGTAGAAAGGGAGCATGAACCGATATTGGAACCAAATGAAGTGTTGATAGTTTCTGTTTTCCTGCAAATAATTGGCATGGTATGCAACTTCTTACTCTTTCTCCAACTTATTTAAAAGGTGTGGGCCAATAGAAACCATGTTTTAAATTTTGTACGTTGTTTCTCTCCAGACATAGTTTCCACCAGAAAACCCTGCAAGGAACTGATCTATAATTCCCTCTATTTCATTTTCAATTAAACAAAGAAGAAGGATATTAATAGGGTCTTTCTAGTATATATTAGCATTGATAATGCAATATTTTACCACTTTAAGCTTTAAGGCTTTGCACCGCTTCAAGTTAAGGTCAGCTCGACATTGAAAATCCCTAAGAAACTGCACAATACCAGAGTACCAATCAGATAGTAGATATTCCTGATCTATGTGAACAAGAATGGATTGATCTGAAGAAATAGGTTCTTGTGGGTTCTCCCCTTCCATAAGAGGAGGAGTATCTTGTGGATTATCCCTAGATATTAAGGAAGGTTCTTGTGGATTCTCCCCATATAAAATTTTAGAAGCCATATTTATCCCAAATACTTTGCAGTTGGATTCAACTAACAATTTGGCCAGGCCTTGGCCTTTTAATAGCTTTGTGGTCTTAATTTCAAGTTCAAATTCAAGGATTTTAGCAATCCATCTCCCTCTTCTTCCATCAGTATCAGGCTGAGTCAAAATAGTTTTAACAACATGATTAGGGACATAAGATATAATGTGTGAATGCAGGACATAGGTTCTAAAAGTTTTGAGGGCTTGAATTAAGGCATAAGATTGTTTTTCAATAATATCATACCTAAGTTCAACATTTCTCATAACTTTGGAAAAGAAGGCTATAGGCTGGCCATCACTGTTTTTGTTCTTCTATAAAAGTATAACAGATAAGGATGTCTCGGATGCAAAAGAAAATATGCTAAAATGTGAAGAATAATTAGGGCTAGCTAATGTAGGGACCTCAGATATAACCTTTTCGATCTTATCAAAAGCATATCTAGCAGAAACTATCCATTTCACTTCATTTTTATTTAGCATATCAGTTATATCCTTAACTATCTCTGCATAATTAGGGATGAACCTTCTGAGAAAACTAATCTTTCCAAGGAAGGTTTGTATATTTTTCTTATTCCTTGGTAGAGATAGGGTTTGAATAGCTGAAACTTTCTTTGGGTCAATTATAACTCCCTCCTTGGATATTATATGCCCTAGTAATTTCCCTTCCTTTACAACAAATAAAAATTTCTTCGGATTGATGGATATGCCAAATTTCTTGCACCCGTCAAAAACCTTGCTCAAGTGTTTTAAACAATTTTCATCAGAATCAGAGAAAATAGTTAAATAATCTAAATAAATGACAATAAATTCAAATGTTTTACCTAAAAATGATAGATCCATGGCTCTCTGGAAAGTGACTCCAGCATTGGTTAACCCAAATGGAATTCTAGCATACATAAATGTACTCCAAGGAGTGGTGAAAGCAGTTTTGTCTTGGTCAGCTTGACTTACCATGATCTGGTTGTAACCAGAAAATCCATCTAGCATAGAAATCATATTTGCACCTGAAACTTTTTGAAGTAGATGATCCATTTTGGAAAATGGATAGTTATCCTTTAAAGATGATTTTTTCATATTTCAGAAGTCTATACATAGCCTAATCTTGCCATTTTTTTTCTAACAATAACTAGGTTGGCTACCCAATCAGAATAACTTAAAGGTACTATGACATGAGCATCAAGAAACTTTTTAAGTGCTTTATCAATGGCTGGAATTAGTAGGGGATTGATTCTTCGTAGCTTTTGTTGAAAGGGTTTTGCTTCTAGTTTCAAAGGAATCTTATGCTCAATCAAAGATGTATCATAAGTTTTTAGCTGATTATAAGACCAGGCAAAAAAATCTTTGTAATTTTTAATAAGATTTAAGTATTTGATTTTTACATCCAAAGGCAAGGTTGATAAAAAATTAACATTTCTCACATCATACAAAGTCCCAATATTTCATTCTTCGATTTCTTCTTTAGGTGAATTAAACAAGGGGTTTTTAGAGACATCATTATTATCAAATATATTTTCCAGTAGAACTAATCCTTTAGGAATAAAATTATTATATAATTGGACGATATCATGATCAAGAATTTTAGGATCGAATGAAGTTTCTGGATTTTGGTGATTTGATTATTGAACATCCTTTTGATCTTCTTCAATTTTCATATTTGAGAATTCATCAATGAATTGAAGGAAATATTTTAATTGTTCATCATCTTCAAAAATCTTCCAGTGTTTGAGGTTATTAGGAATTGATGGTCTATACTTTACTTGAATTTGGTACTCTAGGTATTTTGAAAGAGCTTGCTGAGACAACTAGTGAGTCAGCATGCATATTTTCATCTTTGGGATTAGCAGTTATGTTAAATCATTGGAAGAAATTTTTAATCGTGTCCCAAGCTTCATTTCTATAGGACCTAGGCCTTGGGTGTTTCATTTGACACAGATTTCTAACCTGCTTCACTATAAGCTCGGAATTAGAAAAGACACTCAAATTTTAAACCTTTAAACTCTTAGCTAGCTCAAGACCAAGAAGAAAAGTCTCATACTCAGCCACATTATTGGTGACCTCAAATTCAAGTTTACATGACTGAGTTATGTTTTCTTTATTTGGTGAAATTAAAACAATTCCTACTCCTGCTCCTTCTTTTGAGCAAGAGCCATAAAAAAAAAAGTTTCTAGATATTTGATTCTACAATTTTAGGTTTGGAAACTATATTTTCAATGGAAATTTGAGTGTTTGATGAATTTTGTGAAGATAACTGAAAGAAACCAAAATCCCAATCTACTGCATAGATAGGGTGGTTTTTTCTTGATCAGGCCTACAAATGGTATGAAGGAATCTGACTTCCCTATATAACCTTACATGTTCACCTCCATAGACTGGAATAGTAGCAAAAGACATGTCCATCTGAAGTGATCCTCCAAGTTTAGTACAACATGACCTAGATAGGAGCATGCCAAACTTGGCAGGAATATCAGTGACAACTATGTCTAAACCTATACTCTTGACAGGTATTTGAGCTAAGGTCACAACTAGGTCTTTGATCAATCTTAGGCATGGTACTTTCTTTGAATCAAAGGTGTAAAGATCATGATAAGAACGGGTAACTTGTAACTGAAGTTGGTCCATAATTACCTTTGGCATAAGGTTATGAGAAGCTCTAGAATCCTGCATGGAGTTATACAAAAGAAAGTCATGAGCCTTTAAAGTTACATAAAATGGTGGAACAATTTCATCAATCATATCAGAACTAGGGCTAAACACTACTGAGGGCTTGTCATATTGCAAAATAATAACATTTCCCTCAGAATCTACACTGGAGGACTGTATCCATTTAGACACTTGATTTTTATAACCATGGTTTTTGGAAAGTTCGGTTAAAGGTATAGGAATCTTGACCCTTTCCAATTCCTTTTCAATATTAAAAGTTGTCAAAATATTCTTGTCAAATTAAAAGGTTTCAGTGGATGACTCTGTAGTTTGAGGTGTTGGAGTTTGTGTTTGAATGGATTTTATTGCAAGTTCAATTATAGTGGTATATTTTTAAGGTCTATCTGGACCTAATTTTGGTCTTAGATCATACCTCTTATTTAATCTTGCAATCAGAAATTCAGACGATTCTTGGTATTTTGAAATTTGAGCATCTCCTTGTTCTTGTTCAAAAGACTGAGGTGAAGATGAAGGAACTATTGCCATTCGTACTGTTGAAGAATCAATATTATTGATATCTTCAGTGATTAAAGGGCCCGTAACCTGTGGCTATTGATCATCAACCAACAAAGGTGGTTGAACGTTTTGATCAGAACCTGGTCTCTAAAGAATATGAATTTGAGGAGTTCTTCGGAATTGAGTTTAAGCTTGAGGTCTGATAGCAGTTTGCTGAGTAGTTCTAGGTTGTGTTTCAATTTTAGAAATTCTATTAGAAAGGTTTCTCAGTAAATATGTAATTTCATCAATTTTATGATCTTCACGTTTAGATTTGGAAGAATATGAGTCATCAACCCTAGCTTTTAGTTTTCTTTCTTCTTTCTCTACTTTAGCTTTAAGTTTGCCAGAAGCTGACATATTAGCTTCTACCTGTATAACATTTGTTTTCATATCTTCTAATGTATTAGAAACCCTTTCCCTTTGCATGACTACCAAGTCATCTTCAAATGCTTTGGAAAATATGACATTTGCAACTACTACTGGTGGTTTACAATCAACAGGCATTTTATGATAGAGTTTGTTAAATCTTTTGATGAATTCAACAACTGGTTCACCAAGGTTTGTCTTCAATTCTTCAAATTTTGTGAGAAAGGAAACATGCGCTTTATTTACCCCCCATTGGTTTTTAAAGATAGTTATGAGTTCATTCCATGTTCTAATAGAGTTATCTCTAAGTTGCCTAAACCAGGTCCTAACATTTCCTTCTAAATATAGCACAAATAATCTCATATAAACATCTTCCTGTTCTATGTTCATATTGTCAGCAAAATCTAGGAAAGATGATACATGATCCTCTGCTGAGGGAGCTATTTCTCCATTAAATATTGATAGATGTTTTAGATATCCATCAAGAAAATTTTCCAAGTTTACAGGGAGAACTAGAGCAACATACCTTACTTTCACAATGGGTCGAAAAGCCATAGCAGGAGGAGTCTAGGGTGACTGAGTGGATGATGATGAGGAAGAGGAAGATGATGAAGATGAAGGGGATGAGGATGAATCAGTAGGGGTAGTAGTATGTGGAGGAGACAAAGAGGGAGGAGACCTACTTGAGGATTTCAAAGGGGTTTTAATAACCAACTTTTGAACACTTGGTGGAAAGTCTTCCTTATTATCAAACAAAGGATTTGAATAGACATAAAATGTCTCTTAAATATTACCAGAGGTTGATGGAATAGAATAAGGAGTTGGATAAATGAAGTCTATAGGCTTGAATTTAGGTAAAAGTAAACCCAATTCTTCCTCAGATGAAGGTGATTTGATAGGAATGGATGGGACTTGATATGACTCAAATGATTGTATTAAAAAGGCTGATGGAAGATCTACTCCTATGGAATGGAGTTCAGAAACCCTAGGAGGTAGTTCAGTCTAATCAGGATGGGATGGCACAAAAGAAAAGGGATCTATAGATGAGATGTCTTCAAGGTGTAAAGTTGAAGAAGAATAAGGGGTTCTAAGTCTTCTCCTTAAAGAGGCTCCCCTAATAAGTCTTTCTGGATCTGGTAGAGGGTTAACAATCTCAGAATCAGAACATGATCTAGTATGCTTAAAAGGAGCTAGCTTGGACCAGTGGAATCGCCAGGTGAAAGATTTTGACCTATATCCTTATCCTTTATTCACCTTAAAGGAAAGGGAGAATCGTTGCCCCAGGGAAAATTTAGCTTTCAATCCTTCGCTCCTCAGCAACGACACCAATCTGATGTTGTCCTTTGAGATAACCTAAGGTCAATTAGTTATGCCAAAGCATCTATAATGTTTTGTTGTTTTAAATGATTGGATGACTAGTGAACTGTTTATAAACAGGTGCTTTAAACTTAGATAGATTCTTAATAAAATAAAAGGTTGTTCTTTAAATGCACATGGTTATTTTGATTTTAGTGGGATGGAGAAGTAGAATATGGAGAGGTATAATTGATTTAATATTCAAACTGAGTATTTAACCATTTATAAGCAGAAATTAAGAAAACAATGTTTTCTTAATCAACAAAATATAATCAGACTATCAGAGAGATCTAGTGCAATTTATACTCTAAGAGGAATTTACAATAACAAATATTTCTGTAAATTTATCTCTTATTTAAATTACAACTTCACAAAGGATCCAAAATGAAACTGAAATTCAATTAAATTTTAAATCGGATAACTGCAAAAGACTTAATTTATATGAATAAGTCATAATGAATAAACAAGATGAAATACAACTCACTGAGAGACAGACCATATGAGGCAATTCCAAAATATTTTATTATCTAAAAATGCTCCATCTTAGTACAAATCTACTTGATAACTGTTTTAAGGGTTCAACCCTCAATACTTCGACAGAATGAAGTATTTAAACAAAATTTACAAAAAAATATTACAATTAATGCCTCATTGACATGGCATTCTATTATTGACTTTGAACTAACAAAAAATAAATAATGTGATCAAAAGGAACGAATCTGGTGAAGTGATTTGGACATCTGGCCCTGCTTTGTAGGAGAACAGTTGTTGAGTGGCCACTATTCAGATGTTGCACTGGTGAAGCTGATCTATCTTTTTAATACTAGAATTCACACAACTTATCCCACTACTCTTCATCTGGAATAGAAATCTTTGTTACCCTGTGGTAGATCTCATCTACCTCAGTATACTAAGAAAAAGTGAGTTTTATTACAAAAATTTATTTTATCTCGTGTTGGATAAAACTTATGTTGTTGATGGCTTCATAAAAAGCTCTCCTTGTCATAGTATCTTTGATGTGGGAAGACTTAGTTGTATCCTTTGCAATGTCTTGAACCTTGTTCTTGTAATCTTCCCTCGTCATCAATTTGTCATTGATCACAAATAGATATGGCAAACATTTCTTGTTCAATGCATCTATTATAGTGAAAAACCTATTAGTTGTTACCTCCAGAGTGTGACATTTCTCTCTCACCTGTACAACCAAGTTCTTCTTTTTTAGAACTTTATTTACTTCCAGGATGGTTTCTGTTATGTCATCTACTCCTAGATCATCTAGGTCATATTTGTTTTTTGAATTGAGGAACTTTATGATTTTGTTGGATGTAGCAAGAATTTCTCCCAATTCAACATTGATAGTGGAAATGGTTTGCTTGGATTTCTCCATCAATTCCTTTTGCTTGAATATAATCTGGATACATGAATAGATATCATCTATTTCTACAATGATATTGTTCCATATGATTTCTTTAACATGGGCCAGTGTGTAGCCAATAGAGGACTCAACTGCTAACTTCTTCCATACCTCTATCTAATTTTGAGTTCTTTGTAGCTCTACTGCATGAAAAGTCTCAGTCTTTGTTTGATGATCTTGTAGAAGATTGACTTGAGCCTGCAATATTTTGATCTCTTCAGTCTGGAGAGACATGTTCTATACTACATTTGCCAACTGATCTGCAGCATCCCCTGTGCTTGTTGTAGAAGATATGACTATAGGAATGGCTGTGATAGGGAGTGCTTCCAAAGGGACAACAACCATATTGGCAGCTTGCTCCTTTTCTTTAATCATATTTTCCATCTTTGTCTCCATTTTCTTCAACTGTCCACTTTTCTTCATGATGAGCGTCATCATGTCTGCCTTTTGTGTCTCTGTTTCTGCAATATCCTTGGCTAGAGGATCTTCTGTGGCTCACAATTTCATCTGCCTCCTTAACGTTGGTATGTCTAAATTATTTTTCTTTACAATCTGCAACATTAATGTTTGTAGGGTCATAACCCACTTTGATCACTAAGTCCTCCAGATCTTTGATCCTAGTGTCTTTGGCAAGTGCAGAGACCTTCTCCATCTTTAGTTGTGATTGGACATTAGCTAATGTAACTTGCAGTTTAGACAAACTTATAGCAGTGTTAGTGACATTGGAAAAAATCATTTCCCCAGTCTTCTTGTCCATCTCTTTTTGTTCAATGGGATGTATGTCTTTTACATCAAACTCAAATGCTATCTTCTTGTAGTCTGATGTTGCCTTGGGTTGGGGAACTTGTTAGAAAAGTATATATTACAGAGAAACGAAACACATAAAATATATTGCAGAAATACAAACATAGAAAACACATAAAACAAGATAGACACAGAGATACATGTTTCACCCAATTCGGGCTACATCCACAGAGAAACAACCAGTTCTTCATTTTATATTATCCAGCAAACTGAAGAGATACAACCTACAACACATCCACTGTAATTCCCTCTGTGCTCTCACACAATCTCCTCTCTCTCTTTCTCACTCAGAATATAGATGTATATAGACGCAATACATTTCCCTTGTATATAGCGAGGGGTTTCCTTCCAGGGAAAAAAGCCATAAATTAAACATAACTTCTATTGTTAGATCTCTGCCTAATGAACGACCCATATTGACTACGAAATTACAACATTTTACAAGGCAATTTTACATCTATTTTTTTCTTCGAGGGCGATGCCCCCAATCCCCTGCCGGGGGGTTCCCAAAGATCATAGCCACCCCCTGGACCCCCCTTGTAGTGAAAATATTATGGGTAGCGTTGCTGCCAAATTACGAACTAGGGTCCAATGCAGTGATACCTCTGAATAAAGAAGATAATTAGGCTCCACACCCAACAATTTCCCACTTGGAGACTAATTATAGCAAATTCACCACTGCTTCATTTTTTGGATAATGAATCCAATTTGGACCTAGTTGTTTCTCATCTTCTTCATCATACTTGAGGACCAACTGAAACTGAGAAAAATCTCAGTTTCTCCCTGGTTACAACTTTTATTAACATATCTGCACGATTCTGGCTAGTGTGTATCTTTTCCAGCTTCAACTTTCCATCTTCCAATGCTGACCATATGAAATGATACTTGAGCTTTATATGTTTTTCCTTATAATGAAATGCATAGTTCTTTGCAAGATGTATGGCACTTTGGTTGTCACTGTATAACCTACCGAACTCTTGCTTCTTACCCAATTCATCCAAAAACCTTTGTAACCAAATCATTTCTTTACTAGCCTCTGTAGCAGCAACATACTATGCTTCCATTGTTGAGAGTGCAACAACACATTGTAGTTTTGAAACCCAACTGACAGTTGTTCCACCTACAATAAACACATACCTTGTTGTTCTCCTAATGTTATCTCTATCGCCCACCATATTTGCATCAACATATCCCTGTAGAGAAATGTTTGGACCACCAAAGCATAATGCTTGATTTGTGGTACCTCTCAAATACCCGAAAATCCACTTCATTGCCATCCAATGTTCCTTCCCTGGATTGTTCATGTACCTACTTACAACTCCCACTGCATGTGCAATATCAGGCTTTGTGCATACCATTGCATACACTAAGATTCCAACTGCTGATGCATATTTAACTTTAGACATATCATCCATTTCTTCTCGAGTCTTGGGACACAGCTCCTTACTTAGTTTGAAATGGCTAGCCAAAGGTATACTAACTAGTTTTGCATTCTGCATATTAAATATTTTCAACATATTTTCTATGTACTCACTCTGAGACAATGTTAATTTTCAATTCTTCCTATCTCTAGTTATTCTCATACCAAGGATTTGTTTTGCAGCACCCAAATCCTTCATTTCAAATGAGTTCACCAATTTTGTTTTGAGAACATTTATTTCCTGCATGTTAGAACCTACAAAAAGCATGTCATCTACATATAATAACAATATAATATAGCTGCGATCATTTTTCTTTTTGCGATAAACATAATGATCATAGTGGCATCTAGTATAACTTTGTTTAGACATAAACCTGTCAAATTTTAGATACCACTACCTTGGAGCCTATTTTAAGCCATACAAGCTCTTCTTCAACCTGCACACTAGTTTCTCCTTACCTTTTACCTCATATCCGTGTGGATGTTGCATATATCTCTCTTCCTCCAAATCCCCATGGAGAAAGGTTGTCCTTTCATCTAATTGTTCAAGATGCAAATCTTCATCTGCTATAGACTTAAAATAGTTCTTATTGAAGTCATTTTAACAACATGAGAAAATATCTCTTCAAAGTCTATACCCTTTCTTTGTGCAAACCCCTTCACCACAAGTCTAGCTTTATACCTTTTTCTGCCTCCATATTCTTCCTTCAACCTGTAAACCCATTTATTCTGCAATGCTATTTTACCTGTAGGCAACCTGATTAAGTCCCAAGTTTGGTTATGTGCTAAGGAGTCCATCTCTTCTTTCATGGCTTGCTCCCACTTCTTCCTAGTATCTACCTACACTACTTCTTCATAACATTCTGGTTCAACAGAATCAGTCAATAATACATGATACAATGAAGGAGAGTATCATTCAGGGGGTTTACTTATCCTGGTAGATCTTCTAACACAACTTTTAGGTGTTTGATTGTGGTTGTTTTTGTTGTTCTAGTTGTTGATCATTATGATTTTCAGGCACCTTCACTTTTTCTGCGATATCATCAAGCACTATGTATTCTCTGTTTTCTTTTTCCTATTTCTTTTCCTGCATCTGATCCTTATACAAAACCTTTTCACTGAATATGAAATATTTTCTCCTAATGATTTTGTATTTTTCATAATCATAAAAGCGATAACCAAAATAATTCACACCATATCCAATAAAGATACATTTCTTTGGTTTTGCCTCAAGCTTTGTTCTATTTTATTTATTAATGTGGACAAAGGCTTCACAACCAAAAGTCTTTAAAAAAGAGTAGTTTACCTTTTTACCTGTCCATGCATCCTCTGGAATACCACCATCCAAGGAATTTGAAGGCCATCTGTTTATTAGATAAACAACAATATTTATAGCATCTGCCCAAAATTGTAAAGGCAATCCTGCATGCAATCTCATCCACCTTGCATGCTCCATGATTTTCCTGTTCATCCTTTTTGACATACCATTTTCTTGTGGTGTTCTTGGAACTTTCTTCTCTCTGCGAATTCCATTCTTTGAACAATACCTATCAAACTCTTTGCTACAATATTCACCTCCATTGTCTGATTTGAGACACTTCAACCTTTTTCCTGTCTCATTTTCAACCAAAGCTTTCCATTTCCTGAAAGTATCAAATACATCAGATCTATTTCGAATACAAGAAATCCAATTTTTTCTAGTTGCATCGTCAATAAAAGTAACATAATAATGAGAGCCATCGAGAGATGATACCTGAGCAGGTCCCCATACATTTGTATGCACAAGCTCTATTTTTTCACTCTTCTTTTCTTTCCCAACTCTGAGGAATATGACTCTCTTCTGTTTTCCATAAACACAATTCTCACAGAATTTTAAATCAACATGCTTTAAACCCAGCAACAAATTTCTTGATTGAAGAATATGCATCCCCTTCTCATTCATGTGCCCAAGCCTATGATGCCACGATGCTGTATCTTCTCTTGTAGAGGTTAAAAGCATTAACAAAATTAGAAATTTCAATGCATAAATACAATGTACCAACATTTTCTCCTTTTGCTATTACCATGGCTCCTTTAGTGACCTTCCAAGTTTTATCTGTAAAAGTAGTTACACAACCTTCACCTCCCATCTTCCCTGTTGAAATTAGATTTTTCTTCAGTTCTGGAACATGCCTTACCTCCTTCAATAGCCATTGATTTCCATTTTGCTATTTTATGAAAGTTGTACCCATTCCAATGATTTTACAGGGTTTATCATCACCCAATTGAACTTGTCCAAAATCTCCTTGAACATAATCATGAAAATGTTTCCTATCAGGTGTGGCATGTAATGAGGCCCCTAAATCTACCAACTAGGCATAAATAATATTTTCTAGTGAAAGAATCAAAGCATCTTGAAACACATCACTTGTCACATTCTCTTCATAATTTTTTTCTTGCCACACGTCTCCTTCTTTTCCCTTCTAAGTCTTTTAGTCTTTCTTTAGGTGTCCTTTCTTCCCACATTTCCAGCACACTATCCCCAATCTGGACTTGGATCTGCCTTTCCTTGACTTATTGTGATATCTTGGACTCTTTCCTCTTTCCAATTTTCTTCCCCTAGTCTCTGCAGTCAAAGCATTACTTGATGTCTCACTGGAGCTTTTCCATCGCATTTCCTCGCTAAGGATTGCACCGACAACATCATCAAAATTTAAAGTACTAGATCCAGAGATAGAGTTACTAATGGCCATAACTAAACCATTCCAAATTTCTAGTAATGAGCATAGAAATAATAGAGCCCTAACTTCATCATCAAAAGTTACCCCTGCAAAACTTAATTGGTTGGTAACTGTATTAAATTCAGTTAAATGATCAGAAACAAATCCACCTTCTAAAGTTTTCATATTAAATAAATGCTTCATAGGAAATACCTTATTTGAGGCTGAGGGTTTTTCATATAGTTTGGCCAATGTCGACATTAAACCCTTTGTTGTCATTTCCTTTGAAATATTAAAGGCTACTGATGCCGCTAGGCATAGCTGTATTGTTCCAAGTGCCTCTCTATCAAGAATATCCCATTCTATGTCTGTCATACTCGTCGTCTTCTTTGCCTTTTCGCTCAATCGTTGGTACAAATATTTCTGGTACACATAATCTTCCATCTGCATCTTCCACAACTGGTAGTTTTGGTCGTTAAATTTTTCGACCTTAAACCTACCATCTTCCACCATTTCTCCCACTTGAACCAGGAACACTTCTCTCCTGCGAGTTTATCAACCAAACAGACCTTCGGATCTAATGCCAGTTGTTAGAAAATTATATATTACAGAGCAATGGAACACATAAAATATATTGCAGAAATACAAACTCAGAAAACACATAAAACACATAAAACAAGAGAGACATAAATATACGTGGCTCACCCAATTTGGGCTATGTCCACAGAGAAACAACCAGTCCTTCCTTTTATATTATCCAACAAACTAAAGAGGTACAACCTACAACAGATCCACTGTAATTCCCTCTTCACTCTCACACAATCTCCTCTCTCTTTCTCACTGAAAATACAGATGTACATAGACACAATACAATTCCCTCATATATAGCGAGGGGTTGCCTTCTAGGGAAAAAAACCCTAAATTAAACATAACTTCTACCGTCAGATCTCCACCTAATGAACATCCCAGATTGACTATGAAATTACAAAATTTTACAAGGCAACGTAAATATTATGGGTGGCGTTGCCTCCACATTATGAACTGGTGTCCAATGCGGTGATACCTCTGAACAAAGAAGATAATCAGGTTCCACACCCAACACCCATGCCTGGAGGAATGCCATTTTCATTTTACCTTTCTCTGAATCAAAAGTTGACAACAACTTGATTTGAGAACCGAAAGTCTGCTTCCAGAATTGATTGTAGGTGTTAATTTTTAAGGCATATTTCCTTACTTTTATCTCCTTAAAAATGTCCATTATACTTTTCTTTGTCTCCCCTGTAGTAGATGTGTTTGTCTACATTTGCTACTAATCTTGTGAAGCCTTAGAGGTAGTGGGACACAGTTTGGTATAATCACCCACTAATGAGGAAATAAGTGGCTCATTAGTGGTGATAATGTTCTCTTTCTTTGAATCCTTGTTGAGGCTTAGTTTGGAACTAAGCTTGGCCTTCTTCCTATACATAATTTTGAATCATTCACTAAAAATTTAAGTCCCTAAAGGAGACTCTTCTTCTCTACTTCTCTTAGTTGTTTTCTCCTACATGGTTGGAGTCTACACTATGGAGGATGATACCAGCTGCTCTTCTACCTCTTGTAGGGTGTTCTCGGCCCATTCTAGCTAGTTTTTATACTTCTCTATCTCTGGCCTGACTATGTGAAAATAGGCAGTCGATTTGTTTTCCACTCTTAATTTATAAATTCCCCCAATGGATCATATGACTAGGTGAAACTAAGGTTGAATTGAATTTATTTTAGTAACTTATCTTCTTCTTCCCCTGTTGCCCTGCTGCTGCAAATGAAAGGCCCTATATATGTTTTAATTTTGAATTGGGAATTCTTCTTGGAAACTACAAAGTGGATCTCATCCATATTAAGAATCTGTCTTATGTACTCTAGAGGAAGAATCCCCATTGGGAGGAATTACGCAGCTTGTAAGGGGCAATATCACACCCAAATATTCTCAATTATGTATAATTCTGATAGAGGTACCAATCCCCTGTCAGAACTTGGTTTGATAGCTACAAAAACTTTCTAATTTCCTCATTGATCCTCGGTTTTGTTCTGCTACTTAAGAGATTGATTTCTGGATGCACAAACATCTCTACGAACTGTTTGTATGTGTATTCCTTTTGTTCCTTCATCACTAGAGTAGTCCAAAATATGACTGGCTATTGGTTCCATTCTGCATCCAGCTTTTGTAAAGTAAGCTTGATGTTGTCTTTGAAAATATAAGAACATATAGACTAACACATAAGCATACTTGAACACCTCCTTAGTATAGAATTTGATAAACTGCTCATGAATTGAATCTGCAAGAAATTGGCTAAAGTTAAACATGATGGATGACTTAGAATCAACAAAGAAAATGGATAGAAATCCTATGATGGCCTCATCTACCCACTGATTTGAGTAGTTGCCAAGGAGGTAAGAGATGGTTGTGATAATTTGCTTGGATCTCTCATGGCAAATAGAGGATTGATAGGGAGGATTTTTCTTTGGAAATGGGGCATCTTTTTTCAAGAAAAGTTCAAGAGTTTTGGCCCTCTTGGCAAAGTCCAATATATGGTACAATTCAACAAGTGCTTAATAGGAAAAGGGGGTGGAATTCTCTACTGTGGGGGCTTGCATCATCTGGTCTATAGCTTGAGGAGTGATAGTAAACATAATCTCTCTAGTGGGGGAAATGATGGCTCTTTGGCTTGGAAAATAACATGCATGACACTTCCTAACAAATTGTAGGGTTCTGTGGGTACAGGGAAAAATGTAGTTGGGTAAATTGGATTCCCACAGCTGAATGTGATTGGATTTGTCTATGTATTTATCCTCGAGCCAGAAATACATCTCAAAAAGGTCAAATTTGTAGAGAGTTTCATGGATTTTATGGTCTCTTTCAGCCAAAGGGATGTGGTGAAAATCAATGGGAGAATAGATCAGAGGATTGACAGGTTCTTATCGTCCCTTGTCCTTTGGAGGTATCTTCAGATAAGGCTAAGTACAATAGTGAAAATTGGATTACAGACTTCAATACACAGAGGGCACTTATGATTTGAGGATAAGAACAGAGGTAATAGGATAAAAAAAAATGAGCGGACAGTGTCGGTGGTGGGTGAAAATGTCAGAATCTGGTCCAAAAAACCTGTAACAGAACAATAACAGTGGTAGTGTATGAATATAGTAACTGGTTAATGAGTGAAAGGGAGATTTATATAATATTCTAGTTTTTCCGTTGAGGGTGACCCGGTTCCATTGTATTAACGGCTAAACAATTTAATTATTTAATGGCTTACTTTTGGAGGGAGCGGATGTGATTGGTGGAATCAATGGGAAAATGACATGGCAGAAGGTGAGTGGTGGAGCGCAATGGGTAGAAGAGTGGTATCAGGAGGCAGAGAAACTGCTTTTTAGAGGGGGGGAGGCGGTTAACAGTTTTGCCCAAGGGGGGTCCAAAATACTATGGTGTTGACATGTAGTGGCAAGCACAGTTTCGAATACTGCTCATTTTGTACCCCTACCCCCTCCAACGGTAAAGTCCGGATGGTGAGGGGAGGCCAAATTGTTGTGTGGGCTATCAGATCTTGGGAGATGGGTGCAGATGAGGTGAGAGGTGGTAGATTGTTAATGTGGGGTGACAGGTTGCTCGGTGGGGTCAAATCAAAATTGCGCGTTACAATATAATTGAAATGCCAAAGTTTTTAAATCAAATAATTAATCCTGATTAAGGAACTAATTGTATATTAACATAATTTGACATTTCCTAATGTAGCGCATTTTGACTAGCATCTTGTGCATTTAAAAAAATATGAAATGAAGCCATTATTTTCTTTTTGCTTCCCTAACATTTTATTTTTCCTTTTCCTTCTTTATTTAGGGAAGCTAACACCTATCATTTTATTGATATGGATGCCTATAAAAAATTAAATTGGCCTAACATTTTAACTTTTATTTCTTTTGCATCCATATCCTAACTTAACATTTTAAAATTATTTTTGGCTAATATACTAACTTATCAAAACCAAATAATGTTACAACATCTCCCACTATCAACAATGAATTGCAGCAGTGAACCCTTCACCCACATCTATGAGTAAAAAGATGCTCCCCCCCTCTGATCTTTGGTCTCATTCTTTTGGATCTTGGTGGTGGAAACAATGGCGTTGGGCTTTGCCTCAATGATTTGCTTCCCTTTTTCATTCCTCTTGTCAGGTTCTGACTCAGAGTCGAAACATGCATATGATTATGAAGCCTTCAACTTGGACACCAGTGACTGCTTGGTCCGACACTCACTTGTGTTGTGAGTGGGGCTCTTATGGAACTTGCACCACTTTCCCGTGTCCTTCTTTGACTTCGTGGTGTTGTTCTTTTCTTGCGACTTCAATGGGTTGTCTTGGGCCACACTGTCTTGGATTTTTCCTTGGTTCTATGGTTTGGGGAAGCCTTTCCCTTGCTTCGGATTCGCGGATCCAAAGTCTCACTTCTTGTATTTAAACTTTTTCTCGATCTTGATAGTGTATTGGTACATTGTGCCAAGTGAGGAGATGTACAAGAACTCCATCTCAACCTGGATGTACCTGTGTAGGCAGCCATAATATTTTAGTACCAAATGCTGCTCAAAATCCTTGATACCCAACTTTGTGCGAAGGGTATGAAAAATGTTGGTAAACTACGGCACGTCTTGGTCCCTTCCTTGCCATAGCGTGGTCCACTTTATGTATTTATCCTCATAGCTTCTGACAGGATAGTACTGCTCGATGGAATCCTGGAATGATTTCCAAGTGGGTGTGGCTGAAAATAGTGAGGTTGTACTTTCATCCTTATGCTCGCAGTCGGTTTCCCACCAATCCTTGATATGGGGGGCGGCCTTGAGAAGAGAGAAAGTAATATTTTCCCGGCTAGAAAAATCATGAATAGAAAAATACCCTTCTAGCATATTTAACCATTTATCTATGACATTTGCATCTATTTGACCCTCGAATATGGGGATTTCAATGTTAACTTGTACCTTAAAGGGTGTGGAGTTTCCAGAGTGGCTACTAGAAGTAGATGTGTTTCCCTTGGGTAGCTGTTGAAGGATTTGGGCAAAGTTTTCCATCATCGTGTTCCTTTGTTGCTCGAGGGCTTCTTTGAGAAAGATTTTGATAGGATCTCCTAGCCCCTCATATTTCTTTTCATCCGCCATGGGAGGCCATCGAGATTTGTGAGGCTGGTCTTGCAAAGGTTTGACTAGTTCAAGCCCTAAATCCTTATATCCCGAGCTCATTGGGGACATGTAAAGAAAAATAGAGAAATATCAGATCGCTTTAATACCACTAATCCAAATTTAAATAGGAACACAAAAAATTACATATATAACCATAAATACAAAGATGTAGTAGAAATAACACTTCCTTTGATTAATATCAAATAATGGAATATGCTTACAAATGGTATGGAAATGATACTATCTCGGCTACATGCCTCTGAACTGTGTTACAATGAGGCTCAAGGGCCTTTTTATTATTGAATAGAAAGAGAAAACCCTAAAAAACCAAAACCCTAACCCGAGGAGATGTAACACCAAGAGTTTATGGGCCCTATTGGGGTTAGTTGGATAGCCAACTTCCCGGCATTGTGACTTGGTCATATTATCTCTATTTGACACGCATGATACCCCATTGGAAAGATCTCTTTAAGGATTATGATGAAAAAGACGATTATATCAGAAAATTGCTGGCTAGGTCATTTCCCTCTACTTATTGATTGATTTACTTAGTGTATTTTTTATTTTTTTAGGTGCCAGAGTGTTATCATTGAGACTTTAATAAACATGAATATAAAATTTACTGATAAAAATTATCGGCCACCATGGCTACATTCGGCCCTTGTCGTCAATCTAGATGATCATTAGGACTTCCCCCAATCACTGTGGAGGATCCACTAAGATCCCGTGAACTAGATTCCCCGTCTTCGAGCAATCAGCCTCCGAGATTTCACACAGAATCAGTTTGGACATCCAACGATTCAAGCTTACCGGAGGATTTCTTTACTGAAGGATTTCTTCGTCCATACAATCCTCCAATCATGAATTTGTTGCGCCCACTCTTGGTTCCCATTGCATCTGTACCTCCTTTGTCTTCAGTTGGAACACTTCCACCCATCTCGTTGACAGCTAACGGGTCGTGGGACTTTTTGGACACTTTTGTTCCCCCAACACTTCCCCAGTCGACAGTCAATACCACACCTTTGATGGTGAACCCTACTATCCCATTTTTCCCAGGTTCAACCCCTATGGTGACACCCTCCATGAGTGGAACCCATTCTATTCCAGGTTCCGCCCCTTTAGTGTCGAACCCAGTACTTTCTACAAGTGCTACATATAACGCTCCTTATAACACTCAATATAGCATAGTTAGCAGGGGTCCCTTCAACCAATAATATGGTTGGCATCCATTGTATAGTTCTAACCCCCAGATTCAAGTATCTAGGGGCACTCCCAATATGCATATACCAGCCGGGAGCGTAACAGTTCCCCCTCTGTTTTTAGGCATGCATGGTCAGTCATTGATTGGCATGAACACTCCTTATGCTAATCAAGGACTTAAGGTTAGTTCTATGGCGAGCGAGAATCCTTAAGGAGGTCCCAACCAATCCATGGGGACACCCTACTCACAACCTCAAATGAGTCAAGGGGGCACTGCTTATCCTGGGGGAACTTCTATCCACTAGCCTAACAATCCCTATGGAAACCCACATTACAATACCATACCTGAAGGCACCTACTATACCACACAACCAGCGTATAATATTGGGAACAACACGATGGGAGGACTGCAAGGATCCTCAAGTCATTTGTCATTGCCTTAGTCCGATTCAGGGGCATCAAACACTCTATCTTTCTTGGCAACGCTTGATATCCCCGACTTGTACAAAATCACAAATGACCCCATCTATCATAACTTACTCTGGCTACCAATCCTACATAAATTACCAACAGACATCCCTAAGTTCAAAGGTAAACAAGGGGAGGATCCAGCTACACACATCACCACCTATCATCTATGGTGTGTTTCTAACTCCATGGTGGATGATAGTATTTGGTTACGTGTTTTTCCCTACACCTTTACTAGAAATGCAGCCAAGTGGTACATCGAGTTACCACGCATGTCAGTAAATACCCTTGGTGCCCTAGTGATGATATTCTTAAAGCACTTTTAATTACCCATCTGCGATGAAACTGGGATGGAACTCCTCACTTCATTACATTAGGATACCGCCACCTACATCTCTGATCATATACATGAATGGACACGTAGGTGGAGGTTAGTCAAAGCTCCCCTCCCAAACTATCTCTTGGCAGATTGGTTATGCAAGTCTCTACTCTCCCAAATCGTTAAGGATGTCACCTTAAGTGGTGTGGTCATAGAAGACCAATCCATTCATTGTGCCCAACAATAGGATCTGATATATTCACAGTCTGGCACTCTATACGACATAATTCCAAATGCCCCTCGCAACTCCAATGCTCTCGCTCAGCAACCCAGAGTGCATTCCGATGGGATTATCGACGCAACCTCTGGGGCTACTATAAAACAACTAAGCAGTCACATTGTCCAGATGTCAGTGGGCTCCTCTACCAAATTGCCTACTCTTCCTGCCACCATGATCAACTGCAGTCTACACAAAAACTCAGTGGTAAGAACAAGTAGAATAAGAAAAAGATGGCTCTTTTTGAAGAGAAGTTAACAAAGAAGCAAAACCCAAAGAAAAAGGTTGTCGTGCCCCTTGATGATCGAAAGGATAAACCCACTAGATTCCCTTGCAAAATCTGTGCTGAAGACCACATGACCTATTGCTGCCCACATCTTCAAGTGTGCATAGATTTCACTGCTAAAAAGGATACTGGCAGGACTACTACTATCCTGAATAATTTTTTCCCTCCTCAGCATCAACAACACCTTATTGCAAACCAACCCCAACCCCCGCAAGGGGGCAATGGTGGTTCACAACATCCTTCAGCTGGTGAAGGATCTTCTACCATTTACACCTTTGAAATGGTAGATCTACAAACCAGAGCCAAATCTTATGGAGCTCCTGTTGCTCATGTAGAGGAACCCTCCTCAAGTCAAAACCCACCGCCACCTAATGATCTTCATATCGAAAGGCCAGTTGCTTACTTTGTGATTCGCCCCCGTAAAGGGGCACTTCGATGCACAACACACAATACATCTACACGCATTGTCTTATGAGGAAATGCCTGGCATAGATTTGTCTATTGTCAAGCACGAGATCAAGATATAAGACAATGCTAAACCTATCCATCAAAGGCTTCGACCAATCCACCCCCACAAAACAGAAGCCATCAAGACTTAGGTTGAAAAGTTGTTACGTGTTGGTTTCGTCTATCCTGTTACCTGAATAGAATGGGTTTCCAATCTGGTTCTTGTCGATAAGAAACAAGTAACCATCCACGTATGTGTCGAATATCGAGACTTGAATGCCACATGTCCCAAGGATTATTTGATATCGTTCATCGACCAGATCATCGATGGTTGTGCCCATTGTGAATCATTTTCATTCATGGATGGATTCTCACGTTACAACCAGATTGCTATAAAACCCAAAGACCAGCACAAAACCATGTTCGTTTTCCGATGGGGAATCTTTTCCTATCGAAGACTCCCATTCAGTTTAAAGAATGGTGGAGAAACATTTCAAAGGGCCATGGACTACACATTTCTTGATATCGGGCATATCATTCAAGCTTACTTGGATGACCTTCCAGCCCATTCAAAGTAGCGAGTGCAGCACCAAGATCATTTAAGAGCTATCTTTCTTAGGTGTCGTTTTATAACATATGTCTGAATCTACATAAATGCATTCTTTGTTGAGTATGGACACTTACTTGGATTCATTGTCTCCAAGTATGGGATTATGGATGATCCTGATAAGGTAAAGGCAATTACTCAATTTCCCGAACCACAATCCATTCTACAGCTCCAACATTTGCAAGGGAAAGCAAACATTTTACGATGGTTCATTGTAAACTATGGTGATTTGACGAAAGGCTTTATGTGCCTACTTAAGAAAGGAGTGTCATAATTGTGGGATGATGAAGTTGAACGATCATTTTATGCCTTGAAAAATGTGCTTATATCAGCCCCAATCCTTAGCGCTCCCAATTATGGACGAGACTTTCTTCTATACCTAGAAGCCTCGCCATAATCTCTAAGACTGGAGTGAACATCTAATATATTATCTGTCGAAAGGCCCAGCCGGGCCCAAACTCAGATATTCACATGTGGAAAAGATGTCATTGGCAGTCATCTTTGTTGTCCACTAGTTTTGGCATTACATCCTACTGCGACAGACTACTTTCATCGCCTTGGAGAATCCCATGAGACACATTTTGTCTCATCAAGTAATTGGAGGGAAATATTCAAAATGGATCGTGATCCTCCAACAATTTGATTTGGTTTTAACTGCTGCCAAGGAGAGAAATTCTTTAGTCTTCGTCAAATTTTTGTCAGATCTTCCCATTGTCGATCCTAATGAGATAGCCCACAATCCTCTTCTGGATGAAACTATATATCTTATCAACACAACTGACCCTTGGTATGTTGACATTATTTTCTACCTCTAAATGCAACGGTTCTATCCCTAGCTATCATCCAGTGACTGTCATCGCATCCGCCACCAAGTGCGACACTATTTAGTGCTTAATGATACGTTATATCATCATGGTGCAGATACAGTTCTTCGACGTTGCCTCACTCATGAAGAGGCGGAACATATTTTAAATGACTACCATGCTGGGGCATGTGGTGGTCATCTTTTTGGCATATCTGCTACACAGAAAATTTTGCACGCAGGCTACTACTAGCCAACCTTGTTCAAATATTGTAACAAGGCTATTTGGCAATGCCATCCTTGTCAAGTGTTTACAAATAAAATGCATGCTCCTCTAGCCCTACTACACCCAGTTATCTCCGTTAGTCCCTTTTCCAAATGGGGGATAGACTTCATAACTTGCAACCCCATTTCCTCTGTTGGACACAACTATATTATTGTAGCTGTGGACTATTTCACGAAATGGGCTGAAGCCTTTCCCACCTTCCGGGTTGATGGGGAAACCACTGTGTTATTCCTGTTTAATTAAGTCATCTGTCAGTTTGGTGTACCCCACACGATCATTACAGACCATGGGTCTCATTTTTAGAATCACATGATGTTTGACTTAACGTCGCTTCTAGGTTTTCGCCAGGATCTATCATCCTCCTACTACCCCCAAGCTAATGGTCAAGTAGAGGCCATTAATGGCATCTTAAAAACCATTATCCATAGGTTACTAGGGAATCTTAAAATCCACTGGCATTGAATGTTATATCCTATGCTATGGGCCTACCGAACTTTAGTTAAGACTGCTACAAGCTTTACACCTTTTCAATTGGCTTACGGCCTGGAAGCAGTTTTACCAATTGAGTGTCAAATTCCTTCCTTACAAATCATCGTTGAACTCCTGCCCAGCACTACTGCAGAAGAAGAGCACCTTCTATACATAAATCAACTGAATGAAACTCGTCGAGATGCTAAATTGGCACTCCAGGCCCACAAGCACTGGGTGAAAGCCTAGTACGACCAAAAGGTCAAGCCTCATTCTTACCAAGAGGGAGATCTTGTTTTACTCTATGATAAAAAAACATGACCTCTTGGGGGCAGGAACACTGCAACTCTTATGGCTCAGTCCATATGCTGTCAAAAAATCCCTCTCAAAAAGGGCATATGAACTTCAGGACTGGGAAGGAGTCCCGCTCACTAAGCCTAAAAATGGGCTCTATCTGAAAAAGCATTATTCCTAGTATTGAACTAGGCATGTGCTTTGTAATTTTATGTATTTATAAGTTTTTCTTATTTTTTGATGTGATTGGATTGTTTTGGTATTTTGTTGAAGTATTTTTCTCATACATATTTCTCGTAATGCAGATGCCTTCATTACCCTTAGCATATGTAGGATATACAAATGGTGTCAGTCGTCACACACGATACATTGCATCAACTGATTAGGTCATTTACACACTTGAGTTGGAACTGTTTTGTTTCGGGGGAGTCTTTCTTGTCATGGCCACCAACAATATTACTGAGTACGTCCGTAATTTCACTTCTCACTGAAGCGTCATCAAGGGACATCTCTAATCTGGTGGTCAGGTTAGACTCTCAACTTGTTGTTATGCAATTGACAAATCATTATCACATCCATAATCCAACCTTGTTACATCATTATTTAAGGGTATGACTCTTGGAACGTCAATTTGAAGTTATCACATATGAGCACATTCCTAGAGAATTTAATACAGTTGTTGATTCATTGGAAAACTATGTATTAGATTGGAATCTATCTCATTCATTATAGATACATGTATGAAAGTAAATATTTACATAGTTAAAAAATTTACAAAAACACTTAAAAAACATTTACATCATAAAATACCAAAATATCTATAGATATATATATATATATATATATATATATATATATATATATATATATATATATATATATATATATATATATATATATATATATATATATATATATATATATATATATATATATATATATATCGAATCCAGTCTTTTACATCAAAATATTCCAAAACTTGGGTGTTTTAAGTACAAAATGGCTACTAAGTCTAGCTATAAACACCCGCTGGCTATGCCAAAGCACCTGCTAATAGAGCCTACTACCCATGAAATGATAACACTGATCTAGCTATCCTCTGAAGAGGAACCAGAAACTACTCAGGCACACCAACTGTGTGCCGCTGCATATGAGCGGGGATCTCCTTCATAGGAAGGGGGGGAACACCCATGCTCAAGCCCTCCAAGTTCCCCAGAACCTAATAAAGACTATCAACATCAGCCCCCCCACCCCCCCCATCAGGTAGTTGGCCTTCCCGCCTCACGTGGCGAGGTTTTCCTACAGGTTGTAATGGGGCCACATATGTGTCAAGAAAAAAGCTTCATTTCAGTACTTGTTCACCCGTAAAATCAACAAAAACATAAAATCAATATTCAAAAGTGTAAAAATATTTTAAGTACTCTAAAAAATCATTCTTACCTTGAGGACTCCAGTTGGTCCCAGGAGGCAGCATCAAGTCATGGTTGCCAGTGAAGTCCATGCCCTCATAGGCATATTCATCAATCATCACAATTTGTCCATGAAGCCACTCGAAGAAGTTTCGGATAGGTCCTCCTCCTGTGCGATGATCAAGTGATGCCCATCGCCCCTGTCTTGTCTCCCTCGGATCAAAGGGAACTAAGCTCATCCTTGGGCACATAACAGGTACCCTCTCAAGTATGAATGAGACAATGAGAGTAGCATACCCAAAACTCTGTTGGGTTCGAGTCTTGCATGCAGTCAATTCTGCCCTCAATTGGCGAAGCACTACTTCACACCAGTTGAACATCTGAGGCTGGACACAGTCAACTGTAAGCCATAGTTGGGCCTTTTTTGCAACGTGGGGACTCTTTGACCCCGTCAAATGCACAATCAACCATAATACAACCCTCATAGATCTGGACCTAATCAACTCTATGGGGACTCTGTTGCTGACGAGTCCACTCTCAAGGATACAGTAAGATTGAACAAGCTCTAGGGTGGATCGAGGATCAGGGATACCGCCGGTCAGGTTTGCTTGTGCTCCTCGGCACGACAAACTAGTCAAAAAGTAAATATCATCGTAGTCAATGGACAACTCATGATCTATAATCTTGAACACCTGCTCATGTTCATCCCAGTGCTGGATAATCCATCTCAACAAGTCCTCCTACCCTTTCATCAAGTCCAACTTCGCATACTTCATCAAACCATAGTGGCGCAATGCAAGTATACATGCTGGATCATTTCGCATCAACAATTCTTATCTATCATGGGCCTGTTCTCTCCATAGGCTAGTCATAATGGCTCAAAACCTGTGCAAAACAACCCAAAAATTAGTCAAAATGGGGCAAAAAAGCTTCTGAAATCGCTGAACGGGGTTTCAAAATGTGCTCTAATGCTTTAACACTCCCCCTAGTGGTACACAGGGAGGATTAACGCCCTCAAGAAAGTCATAAAGGGTGTTTAACGCTCCCTGCAGGCCTGCTGGAGGGTGTTAATGCACAAATATTGAATTAGGGCACCCCAGATCTGCAAAAATCCACCCCACAAACTGATAAAAAAGGTTAATTAAAGAAAAGATTAAATTTTTGGCATCTACCTGGGACTGATGGCACACTGAATGGTCGCTCGGAACTCCCGCAATAGTCCGTGGAAAATCTGCTCCTCTTTGGCTCCAAAACGCTCTCACAACTCTCAAATAGTGAAAATGGTGAATGTGAAAGCTCAATAACTCTCTTATATTTATTTTGGATACATGACTTATCTTAATTAAATTCATTAAAGAGGCAGTAGTCCATTCCCCATGATTTTTATCATGCATGACCCCATATTGACATAAATTGCTACTTTATTTTGCTTTTTTGATGAAAGCACTTTCAGGAATGAATGGCAACAATCTCCGCATGCAATTCTCAATGAGCGATTTATTTTATGGGATATTTTCTCGCTCTTAAATCGAAAAATCCTCGAGTTTTCATCATTGGGCTTGTTAAACACCTACAATGACGGTCTGAGCAACTCTTTTTTGCTCTTTTTCTAGCTCATTAAACTAAAAAAGATCACTTGAGCATTCTTTTTAGGCACTTTTTTCTCACTCATAAAACAAAAAATATCCAAATTTTTTCTTCAGAATCATTAAAACTTATGAAGATGATCCGAGCATTCTTTTAGGTACTTTTCTTGCTTGTTAAACTGAAAAATCCTGAGTTTTCGTCATTGGGCTCATTAAAAATCTACTGCAACAATATGAGCACTTGCTTTTTTGGGACCATTTCTCGCTCTTGAATCGAAAAATCCCAAGTGTTTCCGTTCTTCAGGCTCGTTAAAATCTACAAAGAAGGAATGAGCGGTTCTTTTACCTCTTTTTCCTTGCTCACTAAAATGAAAAAGATACTTTGAGTTTTCTTCATTTGACTTGTTAAAATTCGATGAAGGTATTGAGTTTGTCGTCACGTTACTCATTAAAAATTCACGATGAATATCGAGTTTAGTCCATCTCCTCATACTCGTAACAAAATGAGGTTAACATCTATTGAGCATAGGTTTCTCTTTATCTAGACTCAGTAGATTAACTCATGGAAATGTAACCGATCTAGGTATATTATTAAACTTTTGTCGCACCTGGTTAACAACTATGACAAAGGGACCACCATGGCGTCATTCTTTATGATCTTTTCACACTCGCTAAATATGAAAATACCATTGATTTATCTCATCTAGACTCATTAAATTACATAGATGTGAAGTAGAGTCGCTCTTTTTACAATCCTTTTCAGACTCTTAAAACATGAAAAGATCGACGAGTTTACTTGTCTGGACTCATTAAACTAATCAGATAGGGCATAGAGTCACTCTTTTTGTGGTCCTTTTTAGGCTCTTATAATATGAAAATATCGATGATTTTACCCATCTGGACTCATTAAACTAATCAGATGGGGAAAGTGGAAATACAATTGTGTTCAGTATTTGAAAGTGTGTTTTGGCAGCAGTCGTTCCCTTGAACTGGCACTCCCTCAGACAAGCCTTCCTTGTGACAATCTCTTAATATGAATCTTACCATCCTATGAGTTTAGCCTATATACCCCGATGTTCTTGCATCTCTGTATCCTAACACTCTTTGGTGTTCATGAGTCTAGTGCTGCATGGTTAAAACCATTGTCGTGCCTTCTATTGTTCAAGGGAAAACCTTTTTTCTTATGTTTCCTCCATCAACCCATCAAGCATATTCTTTCATCATGCCCTCTATCAGTTTGACCCAATGCTCAAATATTCCTTAAAAAACAAATCATTCTTGTCATGTTTTATGTCGATTGATGTAGGACACATTATTGCCTACCTTTCGACAGGTCTCTTCCTATCTACTTCAACACTCTATCTAGGAAGACGTTGCAGACATTAGTGGTAGGCTACCTTGTGTTTGATAAAGGGATCTCATTATTGGCTCCTGGTTAAACAATTCTACGAGTGTTTGACAAAAAAAACATTTTTCACACTCGCTAGATTGTACTGTGCATCTCGGAGACCATCACCATTATTGGTGGCCTTCCTCGCGTCTGCTAATGGTCTCCATTATTAACTGGTAATCAGATGATCTCGTGCATGATCAACATGAACAAATATATTCACATGTATTGACCTAAGTTGACCGGTGAAGTAGAAATCAAGACCTTGGGTAGAGGCTTGCATCACTCAACTTTTTTTCTCTCCCATGTTGTGTATATTGTTTTTTGGAGGTAGCCCGTCAAAATGATCCTATTATGACACTAGATCCACATTGTGCTTATCAACAGCCAGACTTGTCATATATCTTCATTGAGAAAATCACTCTGACATAGCTACTGAGCATGGGAATGCTCGACTCATGACATGATTTTAGTTGTTATATATATATATATGTGTGTGTGTGTGTGTGTGTGTGTGTGTGTTGTATCAGGTTTCCCGTACCGCCCGAAGCTCCGATCCTCTCTCTCTTTTTGTCAAGAAGGAACAGAACAGTTAAGTATAAAGTATTTCGGCCATCGTCACAGCCTCTGATCTCACACTTTAGGGGGCATCTGTTATATAGTAAAATGACCTCCTCATCAGCTCAGAGGGGAAAGACATGATGATTGAAGCAATGACCAAGTTCACAAGCCTTGTTTCCAAGCTAACACTGCCTATACACTAGCAACCTGCTTTATAAAGCTTCTCAGCAAGCCTAAGGGTGCGTTAGTGACCTAAGTAACTCTACTTGCTACCTCGGGGACAACGTTATTAAACCCTAATGAGGATCTAATGGTCAAAGGAGTGGATTGACTAAGAAATATTCCTATATTCTCTCCTAAATCAACTTAGAAAAGCAAGGAAACATCAAAGTTTGACCTATTTGGGGGATTTCTAATCCTAATGGAGTATGCAAGTGGGAAAGAGCTCAAAATAATGGCAACATCATTGCTTTTACCTAAAGAAACTCATGGAGAAACTTGGCAACCCTAACCTCACATGCTACATAAGCAGAGCTAGGGCTATTATGAAGGAGGTTAGATCATTTGAAAGGATAGCTTACTTGATTGTTGAGCAGAGTCTCAGACTTAAGAATAAGAAGTTGGTAATAAGGGAGAGGGAGAGAGAGAGAGAGTAGCTGGAGGGGTAAGGGAATGTTGATGCAATTGATGGTTGTAATCACTCTTTTGACATTAATATAGAAATGAAGTTGTACTGTCCACTCTGTGATATTGGTACTATAATTCATTTATATGTTTATTCAATGTCTTTTAGCATGACTGCCTTAGTTATGTGTAACTAGATGTCTTTTGTATATTCATGTGTTGATTATCAATGTTTTATGTTGTGATTACGCTTGTCGTTTCTATGTGCAGGACTTTATCCGGAGCCGGATCAGAGGAATTCCGCCTAGCTGCATTGTGCTCTCTAGTAACTCTATACGAAGGCTCGAGGTAATGAATCTGTCTCACTTTGATAGTTAGTTGTTGAATATGGACATGCATGTATCTTTGTGACAACTGCAGATAATCTTACTGTCTAACAAGGTTCGTGGGAAGACCCTTGAGGGTTTCTTCATCTTCCATACACCGTGCATTAATCCCTATAGCACTAGGCTTCCTATCCCTTCTTTAGATTCTACAACTCCACGTGCAAACTTGACAGCTACGAGTGAATCTGTTGTACCCCAATATTCATATCTTGTATTGGTTAGGCTTCCAACCTCATCACGATCTCCACAACTTCTTCTTGCATTGTTATCTTCTACTACGATAATGGTAATCTTAGGTAGGGTAACAATGAAGCAATGTATCGATATTTGTGTTGTTCATCTGTGATGTTCATATTAGCCTGCTGAATCAGGAATTTTATCCTTTGATCAAAATCCCATGAGTTTCATTCACTACTTGCTTTATCTCCTTAAAACCTGTAACATTATACGTCTGAAATTTAGGCTTCTTAAACTCGCAGTTCAAAGCTTGTTGAGTATTTGCCAACATCGCGACGGGGTGATATTGACAGTACTTGATATGCTAGGTTAGCGCTCTGATGAGCCTCATCATTGGGTAATTATATGGGCCTTAATTCACCTCCTCACTTAGTCAAACCAACTTTTCTCACAACTTATTATATGTTTTTTATTATATTTTGTTTATGAGATGAGTTAGAGTTGGATATTATGCCTTGTGGACTAATATGCATTGAATGCAGGATTGTAGGAGAAAATCAAGGAATTTTGGAAAATACTAAGGTTAAAACTCCAATGGGACAAGGGATAGGGATAGTAGGAGGTAAATCCTCCTCATTTACTTCTCCCCCATTCGAATATTCCTCCATCCATCACACCATCTCAGAGTGCAAGTAGCCAAGCCATGAGGATTAGAAGGTAGCCAAGCAAGTGAGAGACAAAGAGCTAGTTTATCTCAAGTTCAGCAGTCGAACCTCCCTTATTTTAAGGAAGTCGTTGGGGAATTCAGCTGTATAAGTAGAGAGGCCTAGAGCCTCATTAGGATTCAAATTTTGGTTGTAAAAATCTAATCTATTTTCAAGCTCCAGACTTGTGAAAGTTTTATTGATGTAATTTTCTGTTTTGGTAATAAGAATGAGTTTTTTTTGAGCTAGCACTGAGTTAAATCAGAGGGTTGAAGCTCTTGGGTTAGGGCCCAACCCTAGCAGCCAAGGCTCCTCTTTCTTGTATCTGTATGTTTAGATTAGTCTCATAGCTTCATTGTTAATTTGATTTTAGATGTGTTTTCATTTCATAGTGTAGATTGCATTGGTTGTTTATTAGTTTTCTTCCATTTGTGCCTTACTTCAGTAGTAGGTTAGCAGGGATAAAAGGAGTACCACAAGGTTATCAGTGGGTGTCTAAGCCTGATTCCCTCCCTTTGGGATCATTATTTGAGGAAGGGACCCTTATGTAGCACCCAAAACACAAATTTCTATTTCTTGCATAAGCTTTAGAGGTTACTGTATTTAAGTTAGCATTTGATCAGTTTTGCAAAGTAGGATTTCATTGCCATCTCTTCTATATTTGCTCTTGAAGTATATCTCATCCATGCTTTCATTCCTTTAAGCAACTTTCCTCATGCATAATGTAGGCAGTTAGTTCATCAATTATGCTTTTCTAGTGAGAATGCTTCTTGTTTGCATAGCTTTGTGGGAATTATACATGTTTTATGCAGAGTAGGTGCTTCAGGAGGAGACAAATACTTCATAGCCAACAACCATCTTCCACTCCATCCAACATAGTCATCCCTTGTTTTCACCATCACCTTCACTAGTTTTCATCATTTTTCATAGAAATTCTTCCAGGAACATTGAGCGAATCCAACCATCCTCTATCTTTGCTATTGATTTGTGAGAGATCCTAGACCTTTCCTCACTTCATTCCACCCATATACCACCTTCCCTAAGCCTTCCATCACCTCCAACACCTTCCATTTTTCTCTCGGTTGTATCATGTTGGTTTACAGGTAATGCTATAGGTTTCTAGTACATCCTGTAGGTTTTCCTAAAATGGCCTGTTTTGAGGCCGAATTGAGGGAAAATGTCTAGGAAGTCACCAAAATCCTTCCAAGGGTCTCCCACACCATCCAACCATCTCCTAAACCTTCCATCCATCCTCCCACATCCTTAATTCACCTGCCACATCACCAAAAAAAATTAGTTTGCATACTTGATTTTGCATGAAAAGACAGAAAGACAAAAGCAAATTTATTTGAGCCCCTTTACTTGCACATTAGTGATGTTTGATGATTCTTACTTTGGTTCATGATAATTTAGCATTATTGCAAAGCATAGTTTCTTGGAAGTTAGTTAGGAAATGGTGTGATTTAGCATTGAATTTCGGTATTTTCCATTATTGCAGTAGAGTAGCTCTCCCTTAGCGCAGATTTTCCTTTCTTCCATCAAGAAACCAAGCTTCTTCTGACTCCATAGAAGTCTGGATTGAAAACCCCAGTGGTCTCTCGCTAGATTAACCATGAGAAAAGGAAAAACCATCATTGTTACTTGTGTATACAACACTATCACCTCCAAGTTTGTACGAACCCCAGGTTGATAAAGTAAAGCTCATAGCCCAGGAGTTGCAACATTCTTGCTACAATACTGGCGCTTATCACTTCTGGCACCATTGTCGGGGAGGTGTTTGAGTAATATGTGAATACTGGTTCTTTCTTCTATTTCTTGTCTCTAATATTCTGCCATTATTTTATTTCTGCAAAAGTAATTTAGTTGCTTCCTTTTTCATTCTACATTTTCTGCTTTCCTTTCCATTTTTGCAAGCAAGATTTCAATTTAGCAAGTAGTTTTCATTTAATTAGCAATTTCAATTATGCAAAGTAATTTCCAAGTTTGAGAAACAAAACCAACCCAAAAAAATTTCCTTTCATGCCTCGTAGGAATAGGGATAACTTAGGGAATTTTTTTCCAAATACCCCTACTGCATCAAACATCCAACCTTCCCTCCTCTTTGGTGGTTGTGAACTGGAGGAACCCTTAGGTGAGAAACTTGCCATATTTGAAGAACCTATAGGGGAAGAAGAAGAAGAAGAACCCATTCCTATTGAACCAATGGCTGAAAATAGAAATAACATAAGGAATAGAGAGAGAGTTGAGGGTGCCTTCCCCATCAGGGAAACCAATGGGGACACTAAGATGAAAAATATAAGCCCCTTTGCCCTACCTCATTTCCATGGCTTGACCAGAGAAGACCCCGACACTTTCCTATTTGAGTTTGTTGTTATATGCCGAAACTGTGACTATACAGATGATGAGCAGAAGTTAAAACTATTTCCATCTACCCTCAAGGATCCAAAATTGTGCTAGTTCATGGGTTTACTTGTGGATAGCATCACAACTTGGGCTCAGATGCAACAATCCTCTAACAACAAGTATTGATACTACTGTTGGTCAAATGATACTAAAGAGGAAATTTTTAGGATGACCATAGGCAATGATGAATCCCTAGAGGATTACAAAGAAAGATTCCATCTTAGTTACAAAAGGGTCAGGTGCACACTTGACCCTGAGTCACTAAAGCTAGTCCTGCTTAGGGGAGTAGGGAAAGATCTTTGGATACCCTACACTTGTTAGTAGGAGGAGATATCTACCAATTACCCTATGATGGTACCAATACTGTCCTTAGAAACCATTCTAGGGAAGCTAGGAAGAAGGGTAGGGGTAGACAACCTATGGTCAGTACATCCTCTTTCAACTAATCCATCAAGGATTAGATTGGAAACATGCTGGAAGATTTCAAAAGTGAGATGCTATAAACCCTTGTTACAAATGGACACTATTCACATTAAGAGAAAGTAGGAGGAAGCAGAGATATCCTTGGCCATTTTTTTGACCTAGATGCACCAGGAGGCATCCTAGGAATGAATTTCCATTGAATTCTATTGAAATATTCTTAGTTCGTGAAGAAAACCACTCCACAGACAAGTTCCCTTCTTTTCTGGGACTCAAAGCTATATATAAAGGAGCTAAATGGGTCACTAAGTAGATCTGCTACATAAACCAAAGGAGACCTCATGGGCCTAGACCATACCAGCAGGGCATGCAAGCGTCATCCCATGCATATTACAACCCCAAACAAACCACAACCATACCTTCTTGGGGACCCCCTGCTCATCCTTCCTGGTCTACACCCCCTCCTTGGTCCTTTGAATCTTAGTATCACTCCCAGCTAGCCAGCCAGTCATTTCAACCATATGCTCCACCACAACCTCAGTGGAATGCACCACCCCAAGGGTGGAGGCCCCAATATAACAACGCTCCAGATTTATTGCTTCCACCACCTACCCAACCACAACTGCTACACTCTTCTCCACCCAAGCAACCCCAGGTGTCTACCCAGCCAAATCCAATCCCAAACAATAAACAGACTCATCAAGTATACATTAGAGTGACATCATATCCAGCTTATGCTGTGGAAATCCAAGAGATTAACCTAAGATTTGGGAGAGTTCTCCCAGATAAACAACCTCCACCTCCACCTAGGGAGGTTGAGGAAGAAAGAGAGGAAATAATTCTTAAAGTGAATCCACCCTTTCCTGAAAGATTAACCCAACCTCTCTAGCCTACCCCAGAAGAGACTGAACTTCTGGGAGAATAGAAAAATCTGTGTAAATATTCCACTTCTCCAAGCAATAAAATATGTTACTATTTACAATAAGTTGATTAAGGAGAAGTGCTTCAAGCATCGAGGGAGGTGAAGAAGGGATGCCCCTACCATTAATTTCATTGGACAACTGTCTGACTTAATGTTGGGGTAGGTAATCTGTCTAAAGTATTTGGACCCTGGAAGTCCTATAGTAGATGTGCACATCAATGGCACCATTGTCCAACACACTTTGATAGATTTTGGGGCTGCCATTAATGTGATGACTAAGGCCACCATGCTCAAGCTGAACCTCCAAGTTTCATTGAGGAAGAACACAACAGTTCTGCAACTTGCAGACCGCTCCACAGTGACCCTTGAGGGGATTGTGGAGGATGTGATGGTCTCCATTGACTCTTGGGAGTACCCTGCAGATTTCCTAGTTCTCCAGCCTAAGGCTAAGTTTACTAGTTACCCTCTCATCCTTGGGAGACCCTAGTTGGCCACCGTCGATGCTTACATTAGCTGCAGAGCTAGGAATATGACCATCAAGAATGGGAATATGTCCAAGAAGTTAGTCCTATACCCTCCTAATCAACCATCTCTAGAGAGATTTTACCTTTATGGTTGGAGGAGGAGAAGAAGATGATGTTTATTCCACCCAGATTTATACTTTAGAAACAACCATGGGAGGAGGACAGTAGGATGAAGATGATTTGATTGAACACCTACTCCAAAGTCCAACTCCCAGTACATTGTCCTTAGAAGATGTAGTAAAGGAAACCCAGAATAACCATCCAATTGACCTATGCTTGGCCGATTCCAAGCCCCTCCATGTCAAAACCATTGAATTCGGCCCTAAGAGAACCTTACAAATCAATCCATCTCTTTCTGCTCTCCAAGAAGACAAGTTATGCAACATGCTAAAGGAACACCTAGATGCCTTCACTTGGAGTTACAAAGAAATTAAGGAAGTGCACCCCTCAGTGTGTACTCACCACATATACATCAAAGAGGATTGCAAGCCAGTCTGATAGCTCCAAAGGAGGATGAATCCAGCTCTTAAAGATATAGTCAAAGAAGAAATCCAAAAACTAGTAGATGCAAGATTCATTTACCCTATCTCCGACAGTGAGTGGGTCTCTCCTTTGGTGTTAGTTCCAAAGAAAAATGGTAAGTGGAGGATTTTTGTCGATTATAAGGAGTTGAACAAAGCCACAAAGAACCCTTCATTGACCAAGTGCTAGATGGCCTAGCAGGGAAAAAGTTTTTCTCTTTCCTAGATGGATTTAACAGGTACAACCAAATCCAGATCAGCCCGGAAGACCAGAATAAAACCACCTTCACTTGTCCTTGGCATAATTTTGCCTATAGGGTCATTCCTTTTGGCCTATGCAATGCTCCTGCCACTTTCCAGAGAGTAGTCCTGAGTATTTTCGCCAAGTTTTTCCATGATATGGTGGAAATTTATATGGATGATTTTACACCTTATGGCTACGATTTTCAAGAGGCCATGTCCAACCTAGACAAAGTACTACACAAATGCATTGAAATGAACTTGTCTCTCAGTACCGAAAAATGTAAATTCTTGATGACTGCAAGGACCATGCTAGGTCATTCAATATCTCAACAAGGATTGCAGGTGGACCAAAATAAAATAGCTATCATCAAAGGGGTCCCACCTCCTCAAATGTAAATATATGTTAGAGGTTTCCTAGGGTTAGTTGGATACTACTGAAGGTTCATAAAGGACTTTAACAAGTTGGCCTCTCCTTTATTTGGTTTGTTGGCCAAAGGAATCTGAGTTTATATGGTCAAAAAGTTGTCAAGAGGCCTTAGACACCCTAAAGAACAAGTTAACCACTACATTGATTCTCCGAGGCCCAAATTGGGCCCTTCCCTTTCATATTCATGCTGATGCCTCATACAAAGCCATAGGAGCAACACTAGGTCAGATAGATGAAAAAATTCCTTATGCTATCTACTTTATCAGAAAGAATCTGTCAAAGGATGAACTAAATTACACAGTGACCGAAAAGGAACTCCTGGCTGTTGTGCATTCATTGAACAAATTTAGGCATTATATTATAGGCTATCAAACATTTGTGCATACTGACCATGCTGTAATCAAATATTTAATGAATAAACTAGATGTGAATGCTCGGATTATAAGATGGTTACTTTTATTACAACAATTTGATCTAACTATTGTTGATAATCCTGGTAAGGGAAATGTTATTGCAGACTTTTTGTCCATATTAAATTTTCCTACAGGTGAAGAAGGAATGGTTGATGACCAATTATCAGATGAGAACTTATTTGCTATTTCAGTTCTCTCTCCATGGTTTGCTAATATAGAAAACTATTTTGTATCTGCACAGTTCCCATCGAACTTGTCCTTCAAAGAGAAGAGCAAGATAGTGAGGAAGAGCACCCCCTTCACTTGGATTGGGGGCAATCTCTTCAAACTTAGCCTAGATCAAATCTTGAGAAGGTGTGTCAGGGAGGAGGAAGTCTTTGACATATTTCAAACCTGTCGTGATGGGCCTTGTGGAGGTCAATTTGCAATAAATATGAAAGCATTCAAATTGTTACAAACATGCTATTTTTGGACCACTCTTAATCAGGATGTGAAAAGATATACTAGGCAGTGTGATCGATGCCAAAGGATGGGAAGGCCTACTCCAAGAGATGAAATGCCTCTACAGCCTCAGGTGACTTTTGAGCTATTTGAAAAGTGGGGCATGGACTTCATTGGAGATATTGACCCTCCTGTTGTGGGGAAAAATGCCTATGCAGGATGATCCTATCCACCTAAGGTGTGACAGTGCCTTAGCAACAAATGAATACAGCTACACTGGTTTCTTCCTTTATGAAATGTAAAAGAGGGGAGATCGATAGACTTACCGTTGTCTTCCATTTGTCCCTTGATCTAGATCCTCTTCTCCTTGGGTGTTCACAGCTACTTGCCTCCTCGCTTGCTCAAGAGAACAGCTACTTGATTCCCACGAGATCACAAGAGAACAGCTACCTGTGACAAGAGAAGAACACAACACAAAGGCAAATATTCATATTCATAAAAGATTCAGGATTAGAAGTAAATCAAATACACTAATGCAATCATACAAATACACCAGTATATAGGAGAAAACCAAGATAGCTTTATTGATTGATAACAAGGTTCAGGAAGAGATACAACCCAAAGGGCTCCAATCCAGCATCTCCTTCCCAGCAGAATGGAATTCCTTCTTCAGCTCCCTTCAAAGCATTAAGCACCCAATGTTTCCAGTCTCAAACCAACAACAATTCTTTGCAATAACAAAATTCCAACCTCTAGATCTCATGGAGGAGAGATCTATATATAGTTATTTTGGAGAGAGGATGAGTCATCTTGAGATCTCACTAGTGTCCTCTTTCTCTCTCAGTTCTTGAGTCCACTTGGAGGTTCTTGCTTCCACTTGGAGATTTGGAACCTCTTACTCATCACCAGTCGAATTCCCTGAGGCAAGTGTCATTTTGGAAGCTTCCTGGGCAGTGACACATTGAGGAATGAGCCTGCCACTTGTCCAAACTCGCTCAGCGCAGGTAGCCTTTGTTGGAGTTGACATTCAACGCAGGTAGACAGTGGAGCAGTTGACATTCAGCGCAGATGCTCAGTGGAGCAGTTGACATGACCCTGAATTGACTTGTTTTTGAGTGGTTTCAGGTGGAGAACTTCTGTGAATTGCTGTGGTTGGTTTGCCTTGTTCCTCTAGGGGTAGGAACAACATGTTTAGGGACTTTGGATCCCTTAGATTATGGAAATTTCATGCTCCATGCTGTAAGGCACAAAAATGTCTATAACAGTTGCCCCCTAAAGTATGAGGCCGTTTATCGGGTGAAATGCTTTATCCAGGAGGGTCTGAAGTTCATCCATTTGCTGGGAGGAGACCTGTAATAAGATACAATACAATACATTATGATTCATACTGCTTTCATGATCTAGCTGAGGCGGGCATTCCCATGCTCAGCTTTATAAATTCATTTTTGTACATAGAACAGACGATCGTCTGATGGTAGACTGATAATTTTGGCGAAATTATCATCCTTTGAGTAGGATGATCATCTGCTGCAATGATGTACATGTCAAATGTCTTTATCTTTCCTGAATATATATCGCAGCCCGGATGGATGAAACTAGATCCGGGGTCTTCAAACTCGTTCGATCTCCACTCTAAGTACAAGTCGATCCATGTGAGAATTGCGCTGAAGTCGAACATGGAAAGACATCGCTTGATTACCGGTCAATGATGTAAACCGTTAACAAGCGCGAGAGGAATCACCGATAATGATAATGACCCTCAAGGTACTGCAGTACAATTCACGTGGTGTGAATAAAGGACTTGGCGTCGAACACCACGCAAAATCTTCTGGTCGAAGGTCATTGATGTATACCTGTCGCCGGAAGTGAGAGACTTGCCATTGAGGCATGCAAGCTTCAAAGTACTGAAGGGGTTGTTCCTAGATCAACTTCTTGGATAATGAGCTGATGTCGACAAGAAGCGATCCGTCAAAGGAGGGCCTTGATGAATCCCACATCAGTGACACGGAACAGAGCTAATGATTTTAATGGAGGTGAAAACGATATGTGACATATGATTCAGGGTGGCGGTCATGAATGGATGAAGGATAATGTATGGCAGTGGATGGGACCCGGTTGACTCTTTCTGAACGACTTCTCTTGAACATATGGCGACACTGATGCGATGGATTGGTAGCATTACCCCAAATATGGATGGTATGGCGAGACCATGGTGACGTGACCAGTGAATGAGACAACCCAACCCGATTGTGGTACGGAGGAAAAGTGTCATGTTCAAGAGCGACCTGCTACCATCAAAGTTTTCTCGATTTTCTCCCAATTTTTCCCCAGTCATTGCTGACCAGTACCTCTTTATTTTTGTCAAGCTTGAGGAGGATAACATATGCTTGTTCTATAACCTGCCCTTCGGGCAAGCCCATCGCTATGTTTTAACGAGCCTAGCGATAATGAAACTCGTTCTCGTCTAAAGACAAGTTTGTCGCTATTTAATAATTTTAACGAGTCTAACGACAAGGATAACTCGATCCTTTTCATTTTTAGAGAGTCTTAAAAGGTACATAAAGTTAACTCCAAAATTCCTTTTTCGTCATCTAATCCCTGAAGTTCGAAAAAGTATAAAACAATACAGAAGGGATGAGTTTTCGATAATTTTAACGAGCCGAACAAAACAAGCGCTCGATCTTTTTGTGCAATAATCCCTCAGGTCCAAAAAGATTAAAATCTAGAGGAGGGATAGCTCTTCCTGTCCTTTAACGAGCTGGAAGGCTAAAACTCGGCAATATTTTCATATTTTACGAGTCAATTGAAAAGAGCTTAAAGAAGACTCGTCTTTTGAGGAACGAGTGATAAACAGGGATAGCAACTGATTCCAGGTACAGGTTGGAATTTTCCAATCACGGCAGTGTCACAAGGATGGCTAGGTGAAATTACTCTTCGCAGCTGTTCCTCAAAATGGGTAAACAATCATATGGAGGTGAACGATCGGCCAAATGAAAAGTGGAGGTGGCAGGTGCAAACACGACCAAGGCTTTAATGGCTGATGATATTACATTCACAGTGGTTATTTTACCGGTAATGGGTTCATTTTTTAATGAGCTTGAACTCTAGGGGAAAGCTTTCTCACAATCGCTTTTCTATTTTTTAACGAGCATAAATTCCGCGTTAAAACTGCTCGATATCGCTTTTCTATTTTTTAACGAGCATAAATTCCGCGTTAAAACTGCTCGATATCGCTTTTCTATTTTTTAACGAGCATAAATTCAGCGTTAAAACTGCTCGGTCTTGCGTTTATTTTTTAACGAGCATGAACTTTATGCTAAAACTGCTCGATTACCCAGTCATAAGATAAGAGTGTCTCATCAAGATTCTATTTTTTATGGAGCTTCATCTCACTAAGCTTTGCTCCCCATCCTTTCTTCATGCAAGTTAGGAAACGGCTAATCCTACGAGTTTAAAGGGTTAGACCTACAGGTTTAAAGGGAGGACCTAAAAATTTAAAAAATCAATAGTCGCCCCTTGCTTGCACTCCAAAAGGTTTGCATGCCACCAGGTATAAAGTAAGATTTCAAAGTTACCTCTACTTCAATTCCATCGAAACTTTCGTTTCATCGGGAGAGGCTTACCTCTTTCAGGTTACCCAAAGATTGTCTCGTTAATCTTTCAAACAAAACACTTCCTCGGCAATGTCTACCGAAATAGACAGAGGTGAGTGACAACCCCCGCCCTCTCACATAACTTTGACAAAAGAATCTTATTCCAGAACAACCCCTCTTCCAACCACGGACAGGGTACGGACTAGTCATATTCTCCCGCGGAAACCTACCCTATACCCAAAGTTTTCCTGCCGAAGCAGGCCAGGACGCATGCCCCCTGGGTTCCAGTCATATCCTCCCGGATTACTCGCACTCATCAGGAGGACGGACCGTGGGTTGAGACACTTCTTGCATGAATAGACCATTGAGGGATGGCACATGACTATTTGCGATGCGTGATCTGGGAAACGAAAGTTGGTCTACGAGCTTGACCATTCTTCCTTCATGCGGAAAACACATTACTCTAAAGAGTGAGGAGACTACAGCTCCCATGCAATATATATAGTCTCGTCCAAGGAGTAGGTTATAATCCAAGGGTCCTTGAATGACCATCACGTTCATTTGAACGGTCTTCCCTTTCAATGTTATAGGCACATTGGGGAGGATCCCTAAAGGTCGACTGGTTCCTTTATCAAAACCTGATAGATTTCTCATCTCAGGTAAAAGCGCTAGAGAACCAAGCACTTTCCAAGCAATAGAGGAAAGGATACTCACAGATGCCCCCTCATCAATGATAGTGCCAGCCATTACCATTCTGTATATTTGACAAATAATTCTGAATGGTATACTGGCTGGCAACCGGGGTCTGCCTAGTTGGTTCCAGTCAAAGGACACAACTAGGTTGCTTGGTGGTGGGACCGAATATACGGCCAGATATCGCTCTGACGAACTTCCTTCCTGCGATAAAGGAATGGTGGCATTGCCCCCTTGATCATCAGAGTCAGTGCTGATGAAGAGAATCTGGACGGTATCGTCTTTATTCTCCTCTGTGATGGTGTCATTCGAAGATGGAGCCTCCGAAGGCAAAACCGGGTCAACTGCCGTATCAACCTTTTGACTTTCGTCAGGCATGGATCCAGACGGTTCATCTTCAATGACAGGTGCTTCGGCTGACCACCTGGGCGGGTCAGCCGGGTTCTCAACTAGTGAGGGACTTGGCAAGAGTCTTTGATATCCAGGAGGAAGTTGCGCTCGTAAAATCGGGCGATCTTCCAGAACTCTTTTTGCCTCATCTAAGAAGGGACAACGGTGGATGGCGTGATCGCCTTCACACAGTCTGCAGGGAAATTTAGCTTTCCCGCTCTGTCCTGGGGCTTCACTCCCACTAGTTGACGGTGAGCAGTCGGCATGGCTATCAGAGGTCGATGCTACCGAATTGTGCAAATGGGGGGACCAGTCCCTTAGTATTCGGGGGATACAGGGACAATCTCTATGGAAGTGGTCTCCCTTGCATATGACGCATGGCGATTTAGGCCTTACGAGTGCTGTGTGTGGATTTTTGTTAGATGACACTTGTTTGCCCCCAGTCGCCTTAGGCTCCTTCTTCTTCTTTTCTTTCTTCTTCTTCTCCTTCTTCTCCTTAGGAACCTGGTTTTTTGTTCGACCAGCTCCGTCAAGCGAAGAGGAAGGAGGGGAGGAAGATGAAGTGGAAGGCTGGGAGGCAACTCTTGTCTGATCTAACTGTTGACTCGACTGTTCAGGAATGGTGGTATTCTGAACGACATTGGTCGAAAAGAGCCAAACTGGTAGGCCAATTGTCAGTCCTGGAAGCGACAATGTGGCCATGTGGGGCGCACCAACATCTCCCCAAGAGGAGAAGGGACTAGGATTTCCACCAAGAGGAATTCCTTGGTTGGTGTACTCCATCTTTTCAACCTAAAGATCAACGCAGGATTAAAGGGTGATTGTTCCGTTTAAAATAAATTGTTAACGACGCTTTAGACACAACTTGCTTTTTCAGTTTTAAAGAGTCGAGAAAAAGCTAAAGATGACTCTAGTCTCCTTCGATGTTTTAACGAGCCCGAAGTGACAAATGCTCGGATGGAATTTTTCTGTTATAGAGTCTGAAAAAGGCCAAAAGAAACTGCTCTGGAGTTCTAGGCAGAGGGTGTGCCAAACTTTTCGCAAAACCGCAGAATAATTTTTAGGGTACGGGCGGTCGATCTTCGTGAATGTTGTGTTCACTGCATTGCGATCAGTAGGGCGGCCGACACGGCTTCCTAAGGATAAAAGATATATGCCTATAGGGGTCTCCCAATATATACGCGACGGTATGTGGGAGCACAATCCGTACTAGCGCTATCGTCCTTCAGGAGGAATCACCCACCTTCCACGAGATCGACAGTCACTAGGCTTAACGACGCCGGAACACGTCTCTAGCCTAGACCTCTATGTTGTGCGTTATGTTACAAAGCGTTGTTAGGTTCATTCAGTTTATTTTAGGTTGATCTTTTTAAAGTTTGCCTTTCAAGGTTCACCACGAGATGTATGATACAAATTCCTAAATGCAATCTAAGATGATAAGCAAGCTTTATTATCTTTTCAACTTTGAAAATCCTAGCTACTAAGGGAAAAGAAAGACACTATCTTTTCTCAAAGAGCAATCATCACACTCTAATGCACTTTCCCTAAATCCAACATGCAAACTATCAAATGCAAAATTCACATTAAAGGTGTTTGTTTTCCACTTTATTAGTATAAATGCCTACAAAGAAAGCTTTTTGCACAACTTTGAATTTGCTTTTAAAATGATCAATACAAACAAGTTCACTTTTTTCGAAATCAGAGAAGGTAGAAGAGATTACACTACTTAACGATTTTTGAAATAAAGACTTGTTTTGACACTTCAAAAGAGACAAATTCAAACCAATAAGCAAAAGTAAACCTATAATCAATCTGCAAACAGCCAATGAACTCTCTTCTAAGATCACAATCAATCAGATCTGAATCAAAGGCTACAGGATGACTACTTTACTCATGCAAAGGAAAACTGTAAATGACGCCACAAACACATAAAATCATTCACAGTATTTTTGTACAAAAGGAGGCAGAATCTAAGCAAAGAAAAGGAGTTATCAGACTGGTACCTATGCTGGTTAAAGGCTGCAAAAAACAGAGATCAAAACAGGGCAACAGACAGCAGAGAACCCCAGCTGCACAAGGCTAAACTGGTTCAGTGCAAGTCCAACACTGTGGAGTTGACATTCAGCGCAGGTAGCCTTCACGAGACCTGCGTTGAAATGCAGACTGCCTTCACAGTGCCTGCGCTGAAGGAGAAACTCTCGTTTCCCCTGGGTTCTGGGTCACAAAATGCTCAAAAATCAACTGTTTCAGGCCAAATCAGAAACACAAGCAAGGTATAAACAGAGGGATGCTTTGAGAGGGTACTAAATACTATCACAAGGATCATCAAATCATTTTTGGATCCATTATTTAGATCATAGACAAGTCCAGCAACTGGATCAAAGCAGCAACTTTCTACTTTGCATCCGGGAAAGATGCAGTTCGATAGTTGCTGTCAAGTCTATGAAGTAAACAAATGACAGAAACACAAAAGAAATAAATAAACAAATTCTTCCCCAGTGGGGTCGCCAATTTGTTGTGGGGAAAAATGCCTATGCAGGACGATCCTATCCACCTAAGGTGTGACAGTGCCTTAGCAACAAACGAATACAGCTACACTGGTTTCTTCCTTTATGAAATGTAAAAGAGGGGAGATTGATAGACTTATCGTTGTCTTCCGTTTGTCCCTTGATCTAGATCCTCTTCTCCTTGGGTGTTCACAGCTACTTGCCTCCTCGCTTGCTCAAGAGAACAACTACTTGATTCCCACGAGATCACAAGAGAACAGCTACCTGTGACAAGAGAAGAACACAACACAAAGGCAAATATTCATATTCATAAAAGATTCAGGATTAGAATTAAATCAAATGCACTAATGCAATCATACAAATACACCAGTATATAGGAGAAAACCAAGATAGCTTTATTGATTGATAACAAGGTTCAGGAAGAGATACAACCCAAAGGGCTCCAATCCAGCATCTCCTTCCCAGCAGAATGGAATTCCTTCTTCAGCTCCCTTCAAAGCATTAAGCACCTAATGTTTCCAGTCTCAAACCAACAGCAATACTTTGCAATAACAAAATTCCAACCTCTAGATCTCATGGAGGAGAGATCTATATATAGTTATTTTGGAGAGAGGATGAGTCAGCTTGAGATCTGACTAGTGTCCTCTTTCTCTCTCAGTTCTTGAGTCCACTTGGAGGTTCTTGCTTCCACTTGGAGATTTGGAACCTCTTACTCATCACCAGTCGAATTCCCTGAGGCAAGTGTCATTTTGGAAGCTTCCTGGGCATTGACACATTGAGGAATGAGCCTGCCACTTGTCCAAACTCGCTCAGCGCAGGTAGCCTTTGTTGGAGTTGACATTCAACGTAGGTAGACAGTGGAGCAGTTGACATTCAGCGCAGATGCTCAGTGGAGCAGTTGACATGACCCTGAATTGACTTGTTTTTGAGTGGTTTCAGGTGGAGAACTTCTGTGAATTGCTGTGGTTGGTTTACCTTGTTCCTCTAGGGGTAGGAACAACATGTTTAGGGACTTTGGATCCCTTAGATTATGGACATTTCATGCTCCATGCTGTAAGGCACAAAAATGTCTATAACACCTCCTTCAAAACAAAAGTATTACATCATTGTGTGCACTGACTATCTGACTAAGTGGGTTGAAACCAAGGAAATTAAGGTAGCATAGAAGAGAAGGTAGCTCAGTTCTTAAGGGAGAATGTATTTTACAAATTTGGGTACCCTAGAGAGTTGGTCACAGACTAATGCAGCAAGTTTACTTCCAACATGATTAAAGACTTACTTAGCCAGCACAAAATCAAGCATAGAACCTCCGCTCCCTATCACCTACAAGCTAATGGACAAGTTGAGGTGAACAATAGAGCGTTGGAGGGCATCTTGACCAAAGTGATAAGCAGTAGCAGGAAGGATTGGGCAGATAGACTAGTTGAGGCCACTTGGGCTTATAATACCACCTAGAATACCACCACTGGATTCACACCCTATGAACTGGTTTATAGGAAAAAGGCCTTGCTGTACATTGAATTTGAGTATAAGACATTAAGGATGGCAGCCCAACTAGATTTAGATCTCAGTAGTGCACAAAAAGAGAGATTATTCTAGTTGAATGGTTTGGATGAGTTCAGAATGCAGGCCCTCCTACATACAAAGGTAATTCAACTTCAGAGGAAGATCTGGCATGATAAGAACATCAAGGAAAAACAATTTCAAGAAGGTGATTGGGCTTTGTTATATGATTCTAGGTATAAAGACTTCAAGGGAAAGTTAAGCACAAGATGAATAGGACCTTATGTTGTAGAAAGATGCCATGATAATGGTTCAATACAGATCAGAACCATAGATGAAGAGGCCATTCCTTTACTTGTTAATGGACACTGACTGAAAATTTACAAGAGACCATTGTCAAAACAAGAATTCATTGATGATATCAATAAAACAGTGATGGTAGTGGAGCAAGTTTCAGCTCCTACCTCATAAAATCATTGAGAGAGAAAAAGAAAAAGAAAAAAAGAATAAGGACTCAGGTGTAAACCTCCATGACGCATCTGAGTTCCACTATTGGGTTGAAAACCTCTTGGGGTGGACCAATGGTGTAAATATAAAAAAGAGAGAAAAAATGAGAATAAAAATATCCCTAGGTGAAAACCTCTCTTGAGCCGCTCGCAAACAGATAGGATCAAAACCTCTCAGAGGCGGCCTAGTTGAAGAAAAGAAAAAAGAAAAAAAGAAAAAAAAAAGAAAAAGAAAAAGAAAAAGAAAAATAAAAAGAAAAAGAAAAAGAAAAAGAAAAAGAAAAAGAAAAAAGAAAAAAGAAAAAAGAAAAAAAGAAGAAGAAAAAAAATAAAGAAAAAAAAGGGAGAAAAATCATGAAAATCTCTATTTTGTAGGTCAACAAGAAGGATGATCAGAGAGCAAAGGAGGATCACAAAGAGACCTATTTCACTCACATTTTATTTTTCCACTCATTTTCATTCATCACTCTACCATTTCTCTCATTTTTTCCACTCCTTTCCTTGAATTTACAAAGGGACTGTGTTTTCTACAGGATCCCTTGTAAACCTACAGGATCCCTTGAAAACCTACAGGATGATCTTGTAGGAATCATAGTGACCTAGAAATCCTACATTTCCACCTTCATCACACCTCCATTCACCCTTAAAAAAATATCAGTTTCAAAAAAAAAAAAAATCATTAAAATCTCTATTTTGTAGGTCATCAAGAAGGACAATCGAAGAGAAAAGGAGGATCAACAAGAGACCTATTTCACTCAAATTTTATTCTTTCACTCATTTTCATTCATCACTCTACCATTTCTCTCATTTTTTCCACTCCTTTCCTTCAGTTTATAAGGGGAATGTGTTTTCTACAGGATCCTTTGTAAACCTACAGGATCCCTTGAAAACCTACAAGATGATCCTGAAGGAATCACAGTGACCCAGAAATCATACAGGAAGCAAACCTAAAGGAAAAAATTACCTAATATGTCAATGAAATAGCACCCCTACATCATCATTCCATGAACATACCTATGTCCACCTTCATCACCCCTCCATTCACCCTTAAAAAAAATATCAGCTTCAAAAAAAAAAAAAATCACAGTCTTTGAAAAAGAAGGAATCAGAGAGCAATAGTGAGCATCACCTGAATATTCCCCATTCTCCGCACTCCTAGTCTCCAGCTCCATCCATGTCACCATCCTCAAACTCCTAGCAGAAGGTATGATTAAGAGTTCTGAGGGAGAAGCAGCTACAGGACACCCTGTAGGAAATCCTGTAGCAACCTATCCCATAGAATACAAATCACAAGAACAACAAGCTTCTAGTATGATGATCAAAGAGAAGAAGGGACTCCAAAGCAGCAGTAGCACCATCATCTTCAACACTAGGTACCTGTAGCACAAAAATTCATTAGAGAACAACAGAAAGGGAAGAAGAATAGCATGCAGTCAATACACACTACAATCTCCTCCGTCTTCAACCACTACAACAAGGTATTTAACACCACAAGTAAGTATCCTGCCCACTCTCTCATGTGCATAATGTAGTCAAAAGATTTAAAGGTTATGTTATCTAAAAATCAGGCCCTGGAAGGCTGCAGACCAGGAAGACTTCAAGTAACTATTTCAAAGCTACTTTAGGCTGAGGCTTAGCCTCCTCAACCTGAGAGGGCTCTCTCTAGATGGGTTAATGATTTTGATTAAGATAAGATGGCTAACTCTTGTAGAACAACTGTGACAAATATGAATGTTGGAAACAGATTAAACAGCTATCCATTGGGCCTATGGAGTCAACAACACTTCAATACAACAAAGATCTTGACCTTACATGGAAGTCAGGGCATTCAGCATTTGAATATTCAGAATACAACTCATATGGAACCACAGTTTATAAATGCATACGGGAAATCAGAGCACAATCAGTGAATTCTGAGTGATTATACATTTATACAACTGTAAAAAATTAAGGAAAAGTCAAGATCACACATTCTGAACATAGAAATCCTTCATGAATCCTGAGAAGTAAAGCCAAATTATATTACTGAAACTCTATCTTTACATAAGCCAAATACAATGCTCTGTCATAAAGTTTTCCAACCCCTATTACATTGCTGTTTCAGCTATATATAGAATTCTTATTCTAACTTATCGAGATTCCTCCTCCAGCATGAGGGGAATTTGATAACTACCTCTAATGACACCTATCAACTATTTAACTAATTAATAAATACAATAAAGTGCTGACTAGAGCTTTTTTAGAGTTCTAAATCTACTATGACTCTAACTCCATATTATATGCATGATGGCTTCTCCTCGTTCTTTGACACCTGGTCCTCTTTCAGTTTGGCTGAGATGGCTGAGATAGGTATTTAATGCCCCATGTTGACCTTGGATGTTGAAACTTTTTAACTGCTGAGAAATATTAGGAGGTTACCCTTGCTTCTCGGCTTCAGTTTTTTCCAAAATCTTCGAATGCACAGAAGCATGTTCTTTAGCCTTTAATTACCCAAGATGCGGAAGACTGCCACGTCCTTGATGCGTTGTAAGCTTTTTTGATGAACATGTGTACAGGCAAAAATTTCTTGCAGGCAAATCGTTTGATGTATTTTGAACTGTGATAAAGGGGCTTTATGACAAAAATTCAAAATTGGATTTGAATATTCAACCCTTTTAAACATCCATCTGTCTCGACCTGATTGACTGTTGTTCGCTCCAGCTGATGTCTTGTACACCCTTTAGACGTTTCCCTTTCAAAATTCCTGCTTATAATTCAAACTACTTGATTTGCGTTAAAAACAACATCTTCAGCAGTTTCGTAGCGCGCTACGAAACTGCTGAGTTATTTGAAACAGTTTGCCTTTGACCCGAGATCTTTATCAACTGAGTATTTGATTGCCAAAAAACTCCCTTCGACTTTCCACATGTTGAACAGGGATTATATTTCTTCAGAAAAATAAGATTAAGCAAATTTGTCAAAAATTTGAAACAAAACCTTTCTTGAAAAGAAAACTCATTTAGCAGGTAGCTGGCTTAGTTGTGTCTTCAAATCTTCAGTTTGTTTCCTCATAGCTCTATTCCCAGCTCTCAGTTGCATATTAATCCTTCTGATATACTTGGCTTCTTTGATTGCTGGTACTGTCCATGTGTGAAATTGTGCATGGCCATCAACTGCTGAATTCAACTGAGCTTTTACAGCTTCATTTCCTTCCCATAAGGTTTTATAATATTTCGCATGTATGGCTGCATGCTTTCTAGCGGCCTTTTTCAATTTAGAAATCTCATACTTGGCTGACTCTAATTGTCTCTGTATGGCTGCTATATTATCTTCTTGAGATGCAATGACTGTTTTGCCTGTGTCTTTTTGTGTCTCTTCCCCTGTTTCCTCTGTTCTTGGCAGTACTTCCTGTACTTGCTGGAATCTCCTTGTCATAGGTCTTCTAGGTTTAAAAATGAATTCTTCAGCTCGCTCATCAAATTTAAGCCTTTTTGAAGCCTTGGATTTCTTAGTACCTTCTTGCTCTGACTGCATCAATTCAATTTGGGCTGGTAGAGACTGCTCGAATTCAATGGCCTGTAATAAATCATTCAAATTTGCCTTGGACACTGGGCTCTCTTCAACTGCTACATCTTTACCTTTTTCCTTATTTATTTGACTTCTTGTTCTTACCCTTGAGACTGCTTCAGATGTGCTTGTTTCAGGTATAGTCTTACCATGAGCTTTTTCCTTGGTTGATTGCTGAGGTTGATCTTGAATGATTAGTGGCTTCACTGGTTTTCTTAGTTGTGACTTTGGAACCCTTTAGCTCTTGCTTCTTTTTGGAGCTCAGCTATTGTAAAATCTCTGGCCGGTTGTGGAGTGAGGCCAGTCTTGCTTTGGAATCCAGCCATAAAAATAAAAGAATTCCAGTCTCTGTCTACCTTTTGGAGGCCATCTAAAACCAGCAGCTTGATCAAACCATGATGAAACAAAGAGGTTTCAGAATCCTCTTTTCTCAGCTGAACTTTATCACACATCTTACTCAAACTACGAAAGAGATAAAACGGTAAGTCTATGGAGACCTTCCCGGTGAAATGCAAAAGTAGTTTGAAATGGTAAGAATAAACCTTGTTATACCTTCCTTCACAAGTCAAATATTTTTGTATGCAGGTGAGTAAGAGAGCATAATGTTCTTTGACATAATTCCTGGGCACTCCTCTACTTAAATCTTCATTTACATATGCGTCCTTCAAAAACTCCTTACAAGGATTCATGTCAAATTTGAAATTTTTGAACCATTCCTCTTGTCCCCTTGGGATCTCTGTCACAGTAGATATCACCTCTGGAGAAACCTGCACTTCTAACATAGCTACCTTTGAATTCAAACCAGTGAAGTTTAGTGCAAATTCTTTAGTTACCTGTGCATGTCCTCCTTGTAATTTTTTGCAAAAGTTCCAGCACCCGGCGTTTTTAAACGCTTTCTTCACCCCTTCATCCCTCAGCGTTATATCCAGGCCCTCGGGTTCAGTCCTTAGAGGTTTACCGGATCTGTGCTCTTTTTTCTCCATGGATTCTTCCAAATCTTCGCACACAAAGACTACCAGCTCCGGTTGGAATTGTGATTCAGCTTCTTTTTGAATTCAGCCTCGCTTGATTATCAGCCTCGCTTGAATTTTGAATCTTTCCGCTTAAAACCTTTCAAGACATAATCTTGCAGATTTGTCATTCATGCAAGACTTACGGCCATCATTAAGGCTTATGCACGGTGAAATTTCTTGGGAATGATAATACATGCGTATCAACAGATCTAGTGGTGGTGATAGTGGCAATGAGCGTTAAAACGTGATAGGAGAGATATATGAACTGACATGAGAAGACATGGCTGATGACTCACCTAACGGACTTGATATTTCGGGAAAGATTCGCTGCGGAAGTACGAATCCATGATTTCGCAGCGCTGTTAGTTTTAAATTTTAATGATGCGTTGCGAAACTGCCTAATCATGATGCGCTGCGAAACTGCTTAATCATGATTGCGCTGCGAAACTGCTTAATCATGATTGCGCTGCGAAACTGGTGAATTGGAATTGTGCTGCGAAATTACTAAAAGACACGGTGGCTTACATAAGACACAGAGGTGGCTACAAAACAATGATGGGTAGAGGAGAACCAATGGGAGTTGAGAATGACTTGAGTTAAAAACTCTTTAAAACTCCAAATCCTAAGGGAAGAAAATTAAAACTAAATTAAACTAACACAGACCTTTGTCATCGGGCTAGGATAGAAAATTATATGCATCAAATTTTTAGTTCTAAGTGATAACAGTGGCTCCACTTGGGATGGTGTGCTCCTGTAGTACACTAAGAACTCGCAGGTCCAGTGCTTTGTCCAATTTATGAAAACATAAACAGAGTTGACAAGCATCCCTTTCTAGCTTTGTGGGCCTTCACCTCGGGCTTGAGCTTCCTGTTCAGCTTGTCATTTATTTGCAACAAAGAAACACTAATAAAAACGGTTATATACAATGCTTGTGAGAAACTTGGCAGAGATTCAATCAATTGTAATGCTTTAGGAACCTGCCATTAACAGGTCCTCCAGCATATGGTGTTCCATCAATCTCTTGTAGAATGTATGTGTTATTCCCATGGAAAGCAGAAATTTGATATGGCCCTTTCCACAAATTTTCAAATTTACCATGTTTACCTTTCTCCTCAATTCTAGCTTCCCATTTCAAGACTTTATCATGAATCTGGAATGTAACTTCTTTGATCTTTTTGTCAAATGCTCTCTTGATCCTGTTCTGGTTTTGTTGATTACTGTCAAACACCTCATTTCTTTTCTCTTGTAAAGCTATTAGCTGGTTGATCCTTCGTTGTATAGCATTTGGTTCCTCTTCTAGTCCTTGAATCAACTTCATTACTGGTACTCCGAGGGATGTGGGAAATATAGCCTCTGCCCCATATACTAGCTCATATGGTGATGTTCCAATGGACCTCTTTGTGCAAATCCGGTCAGCCCACAAAGCATATTTCAATTTCAAATGCCAAGCCTTTTTATTTTCTTGCAGCAGCTTCTTAATGATTCTCACAAGGCTCTTGTTTGATGACTCAGCCAAACCATTTCCCTGTGGATAATAGGCAGTGGAATGTCCAAGGGAAATGTGATACTGATGACAAAAATTAATCATTCTTTTGGACTTGAAAGCTTGAGCATTGTCTGTAATGATCTTGATTGGGCAACCAAATCTTGATAATATATTGTTTTCTAAGAAAGATATAATCACTGAATCATTTGCTTGCCTTGTGGGTATTGCCTCTATCCATTTTGTAAAGTAATCGGTGGCTGTTAGAATCCAGCGATGCTGTCCTGATGAAGGGGGATGTATTTCCCCTATAAATTCTAATCCCCACTGCTGGAAAGGTGCTTCAACATAAATAGGAACCAAGGGCATTGGCATAAGCTTTCTCTTTCCTTCAAACACTTGACATTCATGGCATGTGGCTATCTTTTTATAGATATCTATAAACATAGTTGGCCAAAAATAGCCAACTCTCAAGATCTTGTTTGCAATGGCTTTCCAATAGTGATGTCCTCCACAATCCCCTTTATGAAACTCATCAATTACCTTATCAGCTTCTTCTTCAATGAGGCAATTTAACAATATTCCTCCTGCATCCTTCCAAAACAAATTTTGGTCATACACAAAATATCTGAGAGATTTCAATTTGGTAAACCGAGCTTTGGATTTTGAAAGATTATCAGGAGCTCTATTATGCTGCAAAACAAAAGCTATATCCTTGTACCATTCTGAGATCAAGAATTTTTCATTTATCTGGACCAATTCCTCTTCATTTTCAGAAATTTCTGAGATTTCTGTGCTTAAATTAATATCAATACAGTCCAGATTTGATTGAGTCAACAATTTGGCTAGGCCTTGACCCTTTACCAACTTGGTGGGTTTGATCTCAATGTCATACTCCAACAGTTTTGCTATCCACTTTCCCCTTTTTCCATCTGGATCAGCTTGTGTAAGAATATCTTTTATAACAGCATTTGGCACGTATGCAACAATGTGAGAGTGCAAAACATAGATTCTGAAATCTTTAATTGCTTTCACCAATGCATAGGCTTGTTTCTCTAAGATATTATATTTCAATTCAGCATTGGCTAATGTCTTGCTAAAGAAAGAAATGGGTTGTTCAGTACCTTGACTTCCTTTTTGCAATAAAACTCCAGCAATTGTGTCTTCAGAAGCGAATGTGAAGATAAGGAACTCCTTGGTAAAATCCGGGCTGATGAGTACTGGTGCTTGAGTAAGTGCCTTCTTGATCTCTTCAAATGATTTCTTTGCTTCAGCTGTCCATTTAAAATCTGCTCCTTTCTTTAACATTTTTGTTATGTTCTTGACAACTTCAGCAAAATTAGGAATGAATCTTCTAACAAAGTTCACTTTCCCAAGAAAGGATTGAATCTCCTTCTTACTCCTTGGTAGATCTAACCTTTGAATTGCACTAACTCTATTAGGATCAATCCTAATTCCTTCTTCAGAAATAATATGACCAAGCAGTTTGCCAGAAGTTAAAGCAAAAATACTTTTGGTTGGGTTTAGAGAAATACCAAACCTCCTACACTTCAGTAGGACCCTTTCAAGGTGCTTTAAGTGGTCTTCTTCTCTTTTTGAAAAAACTGTGATATCATCAAGATAAACCACCACTGATTTGTCCTTTTCTTCAGCAAAAGCAATATCCATTGCTCTCTGGAAAGTTGCTCCTGCGTTCATGAGGCCAAAGGGCATTTTTGCATACATGAATGTTCCCCATGGTGTAGTGAAAGTTGTTTTCTCCTGATCATCTGGGTGAACAAGAATCTGATTATACCCTGAGAAGCCATCAAGCATAGACATCCTTTGTGAACCAACAATGTTTTGCAGAATGAAATCCATTTTAGGGAGAGGGTAATTATCTTTCAATGAAGCTTTGTTTAAGTTCCTGAAGTCTATACAAATTCTGATCTCTCCATTCTTTTTTCTGACTGGTACCAAGTTAGCAAGCCAATTTGAGAATCTGATTGGGACAATAATTTTAGCATCAAAAAGCTTTTTCACTTCTTTTTCAATCAGTGGCATTAGAAGAGGATTAATTCTTCTTAGCTTCTGCTTAAAAGGCTTTTCATTCTGCTTAATAGGAATAGTATGCTGTATGATTGAAGAATCATATTGTTTCAAGTCAGCATAGCTCCATGCAAAAACATCAATGAATCTTTTCATCATCTCAACATATTTAGTCTTCATATCAGCTGAAAGGAATTTGGAAATCTTGACTATTTTAGGCACAACCGAGTCACCTAAATTACAGTTTTCTATTTCCTCTTCATTAGCTTGTAGTCTTGGTGCTTTGAACACATCATTTTGATCAAATAACTTTTCAAGGGGAATGAGGCCTTTAGGGATTAAGTTGTTTTGTAACTGTAAGACTTCAGAACTTTCCTTTGACTCTATTAACATATTCTGCTGATCTATCTGATTGTGCTCAAACTCTTCTTTTAATTCAATGAAGTTCCTTACCTGCTGATCATCTTCAAAAACTTGCCAATTTGTGATATTATCCGGTATGACTGGTCTATGGCGAACCTCCACTTCATAGCTTTCAGAAGAATGCTTAGGAATAATAAAGAGACTGGCTGAAACAGCAAGAGAATCTGCAATAGAGTTTTGATCTCTGGTTTTGATGCTGAAGGAATAGGATTGAAATTTTTCCAACATCTCCAACACTAAATTTCTGTATGCTCTCATCCTTGCATCCTTAGTTTGATATGTACCTTCTACTTGTTTAATTACCAGTTCAGAATCTCCACAAACAACAATGTTTTTAGCTTTCAACTTTATCAAGGTTTCCAAACCTAAAACCAGAGATTCGTACTCAGCCATATTGTTGGTACAATCAAAGTTTAATTTGTATGAGAGAAACTTACTTTCTTCAGTTGGACTAGTGATCCAAATCCCAGCTCCTGCCCCTTCTTTTCCTGCTGATCCATCAAAGTATAATGACCAGCAGCCCATGCTGTCTCTTTCATCTCCTTGCTGCCCTTCTTGACACTGATTTTCCGCAGGTTTATCTTGTGATTCTCTTCCAACTGCTTCATTGAAAAGGATAGCTGATCCAAGACCAGTATCACATGAGTAAATAGGAAAATTCTGAGGCTTTTCTTTGCTGCTTACCATGTAGGCCATCCTTGTTTCGCGATACAACCTCCTTTGTTCACCAAACACTGGGATGGTAGCATATGTAAGATCCATCTGCATTGTGCCCTTGATTTTTGTTGCCCATGACCTTGAAAGAAGCATCCCAAACTTTGGTGGAATGTCTGCAACAACAATGTCCATAACAGTTGTTTTTGCTGGAATTTGTGTGAGCCCCACAACAACATCTTTTATCAAACCAATGCAATGGACTCTTTTTGAATCAAAGGAAAATAAATCCTTATATGGCCTAGTTACCTCTAACCCCAGTCTTTCCATGATTACCTTAGGCATGAGATTATGTGATGCCCCCGAATCTAACATAGCATTATGTAGAGTCATATCATGAATGGTAATGCTTATGTAGAAAGGGGGAAACTCTTCATTTTGTTCATCCTCAAGTCTTGGACCCAAACAGATAATAGGATTATCTTCTTGTACATTTAGGATATCAGCCACTCCTGGTTGTGAATTAAGCATTTCAACAATTTTGCTTCTGTATTTGTCTACCTTGAGAATTTCATTAAAAGGGACTGATATTTTAATTTTTGCAATCTCATTCTCAATATTAAAAACAGAAGTAGTCTTGTCAATTTCTTTGGGAGGAGAAGAAATTTGAATATCCTTTTTGTCAAGAGGAGAATCATCTTTACCTTCAACTACCTTTGATTTTTCCTTTTTATCATCAGCTGTCCTTGATGTATTCTTCTTGAGCTGTGCTTTGTTTGCTGTAATAGGAACATCTCTATTCCTAAGATTATACTGCTTTTGCATCTCAAAGATAGCGTGCTGATAGCCCTTTAAAAAATCTGAAGGCTCTTCTCCCGATTTTATCATGCTGGACTCATCATGTTCCTCCTTGGTCAAGAAAATTCCTGACATTTCTTCATCAAAACAATGGATTGATTCCTCAGGGACTTCAGGTTCATCTTCTTCCTCTTCATCTACCAAATTTTGTTGGAAGGGAGGTCTCACTGGAGGATCTGCCTGCTGATTTCTGTTGTCCCTTGGCCTTTGCTGATTCTGAGGTCTTCTAAACTGAGGGTTCCTGAATTGAGGTCCTTGCTGTGCTGGAGGAGCAGAAGCATTCCCAAGAGCTAGTCGGTCCATCAATTTCTCCATGGTTTTCATCATTGTTTCAAACTTGTCTTCTTGAGCAGAGGTAGAAGGCTTCTCTTCTTCCTTCAGCTTAGTCTTTGCCATCTTTGATTTCTTAGCAGCAAGCATATTCACCTCTACCTTAATTGCATCATTTTGCATGTCAGTAAGAGTGGCAGACTCTCTTTCTCTGAGTAAAAGAGAGAAATATGAATCAAATGATTCAGCATATCTCAACTGTGCCAAAGCTCCAGGAGGTTTCAAATGAGCTGGAATAGAATTGTATATTTTATTAAACCTCTTAGAGAAGTTTTGGACAGTTTCCTCTGGAGCTCTCCTAAGATTGTTGTATTCAGTAAGGGCTTGGATAGGGTTGGTTCTGTTTCCCCATTTCCTTAGAAAGCTGTCTTCAAATTCTACCCAACTATGAATACTTCCGGCTCTAAGGGCTTTAAACCATTTTCTGACTTCCCCAATGAAGGTTTGAGCAAACAATCTTAGTTTTACATCTTCATCATCCACTTCTTCCCTGTCAACAAAATCATTGAACCTATCCACATGTTCCTCCGCTGTAATATCTTCATCTCCTCCCCACGTTGGAATTTTGGTAGCATATTTGCTAGGAAGATCATGTAAAACAGCAGGGAGAGCTAAAGGAGCATATCTCGCAGGTATAGCCATGATGAATGGAGGAGCAGTGATAACAGGTATTGTATGACCAGTGGGAGCATGACTAGTGTGAGATAGTGTCTGAGGGCTATTTGGACTAACAGAGGCAGAAGATAAAGTATTGGTACGAAAAGGGCTATTTGGACTTTGCAAACCACTGACAAAAGAACTCCAATTTGGGAGAGGTAAACTGGTTTTGGATTTGAGCAAAACTTCAAAAGGATCAAGCTCTTTGAGTTGATTCAAATCCTCTTCCTCTAATAGTAATTCTGAGGTAACAACCTCCCATAACACTTCCTTATCTTTTTGTGACACTAAGGATGAAGTATCAATGCCTCTTTTTTGTAAATCTAAAATAATTCCAATAAGTTCTTCTTCGTTCTCAGACCTCAACAATACCTCATGAATTTTATCATCTACAATTTTATCTTCAGGACTTCTAGAAAATTCAGGGAACAAAGATTTTGATACAAATGAAGTACCTGGTATATCAGGAAATCTTTGCCTGCTCCTTGAGATGGTGTTGGGATTATCCACAGGAGTAGGTGGATTTGGGTCAGGATTACTCCTTGTATATCTTCCTCTCGAAGCCACCTTTTTAACTTTAAGATTGTATGGAGTCACCAAGGTAGAATGCAGCCTCGAAAACCTTCTGAGCTCCTGCTACCTTCAGAAGTTCAGCTTCATAATTTCGGGAATGAGTAATCTTCAGACTCCCGGCAGACGCACCAAAATGTTATCTCAAAATCAGGCCCTGGAAGGCTGCAGACCAGGAAGACTTCAAGTAACTATTTCAAACCTACTTTAGGCTGAGGCTTAGCCTCCTCAACCTGAGAGGGCTCTCTCTAGATGGGTTAATGATTTTGATTAAGATAAGATGGCTAACTCTTGTAGAACAACTGTGACAAATATGAATGTTGGAAACAGATTAAACAACTATCCATTGGGCCTATGGAGTCAACAACACTTCAATACAACAAAGATCTTGACCTTACATGGAAGTCAGGGCATTCAGCATTTGAATATTCAGAATACAACTCATATGGAACCATAGTTTATAAATGCATACAGGAAATCAGAGCACAATCAGTGAATTCTGAGTGATTATACATTTATACAACTGTAAAAAATTAAGGAAAAGACAAGATCACACATTCTGAACATAGAAATCCTTCATGAATCCTGAGAAGTAAAGCCAAATTATATTACTGAAACTCTGTCTTTACATAAGCCAAATACAATGCTCTGTCATAAAGTTTTCCAACCCCTATTACATTGCTGTTTCAGCTATATATAGAATTCTTATTCTAACTGATCGAGATTCCTCCTCCAGCATGAGGGGAATTCGATAACTACCTCTAATGACACCTATCAACTATTTAACTAACTAATAAATACAATAAAGTGCTGACTGGAGCTTTTTTAGAGTTCTAAATATACTATGACTCTAACTCCATATTATATGCATGATCGCTTCTCCTCATTCTTTGACACCTGGTCCTCTTTCAGTTTGGCTGAGATGGCTGAGATAGGTATTTAATGCCCCATGTTGACCTTGGATGTTGAAACTTTTTAACTGATGAGAAATATTAGGAGGTTACCCTTGCTTCTCGGATTCAGTTTTTTCCAAAATCTTCGAATGCACAAAAGCATGTTCTTTAGCCTTTAATTACCCAAGATGTGGAAGACTGCCACGTCCTTGATGTGTTGTAAGCTTTTTTGATGAACATGTGTACAGGCAAAAATTTCTTGCAGGCAAATCGTTTGATGTATTTTGAACTGTGATAAAGGGGCTTTATGACAAAAATTCAAAATTGGATTTGAATATTCAACCCTTTTAAACATCCATCTGTCTTGACCTGATTGACTTTTGTTCGCTCCAGCTTATTTCTTGTACACCCTTTAGACGTTTCCCTTTCAAAATTCCCGCTTATAATTCAAACTACTTGATTTGCATTAAAAACAACATCTTCAGCAGTTTCGTAGCGCGCTACGAAACTGCTGAGTTATTTGAAACAGTTTGCCTTTGACCCGAGATCTTTATCAACCGAGTATTTGATTGCCAAAAAACTCCCTTCGACTTTCCACATGTTGAACAGGGATTATATTTCTTCAGAAAAATAAGATTAAGCAAATTTGTCAAAAATTTGAAACAAAACCTTTCTTGAAAAGAAAACTCATTTAGCAGGTAGCTGGCTTAGTTGTGTCTTCAAATCTTCAATTTGTTTCCTCATAGCTCTATTCCCAGCTCTCAGTTGCATATTAATCCTTCTGATATACTTGGCTTCTTTGATTGCTGGTACTGTCCAGGTGTGAAATTGTGCATGGCCATCAACCACTGAATTCAACTGAGCTTTTACAGCTTCATTTCCTTCCCATAAGGTTTTATAATATTTCGCATGTATGGCTGCATGCTTTCTAGCGGCCTTCTTCAATTTAGCAATCTCATACTTGGCTGACTCTAATTGTCTCTGTATGGCTGCTATATTATCTTCTTGAGATGCAATGACTGTTTTGCCCGTGTCTTTTTGTGTCTCTTCCCCTGTTTCCTCTGTTCTCGGCAGTGCTTCCTGTACTTGCTGGAATCTCCTTGTCATAGGTCTTCTAGGTTTAAAAATGAATTCTTCAGCTGGCTCATCAAATTTAAGCCTTTTTGAAGCCTTGGATTTCTTAGTACCTTCTTGCTCTGACTGCATCAATTCAATTTGGACTGGTAGAGACTGCTCGAATTCAATGGCCTGTAATAAATCATTCAAATTTGCCTTGGACACTGGGCTCTCTTCAACTGCTACAGCTTTACCTTTTTCCTTATTTATTTGACTTCTTGTTCTTACCCTTGAGACTGCTTCAGATGTGCTTGTTTCAGGTATAGTCTTCTTACCATGAGCTTTTTCCTTGGTTGATTGCTGAGGTTGATCTTGAATGATTAGTGGCTTCACTGGTTTTCTTAGTTGTGACTTTGGAACCCTTTTAGCTCTTGCTTCTTTTTGGAGCTCAGCTATTGTAAAATCTCTGGCCGGTTGTGGAGTGAGGCCAGTCTTGCTTTGGAATCCAGCCATAAAAATAAAAGAATTCCAGTCTCTGTCTACCTTTTGGAGGCCATCTAAAACCAGCAGCTTGATCAAACCATGATGAAACAAAGAGGTTTCAGAATCCTCTTTTCTTAGCTGAACTTTATCACACATCTTACTCAAACTACGGAAGAGATAAAACGGTAAGTCTATGGAGACCTTCCCGGTGAAATGCAAAAGTAGTTTGAAATGGTAAGAATAAACCTTGTTATACCTTCCTTCACAAGTCAAATATTTTTGTATGCAGGTGAGTAAGAGAGCATAATGTTCTTTGACATAATTCCTGGGCACTCCTCTACTTAAATCTTCATTTACATATGCGTCCTTCAAAAAATCCTTACAAGGATTCATGTCAAATTTGAAATTTTGGAACCATTCCTCTTGTCCCCTTGGGATCTCTGTCACAGTAGATATCACCTCTGGAGAAACCTGCACTTCTAACATAGCTACCTTTGAATTCAAACCAGTGAAGTTTAGTGCAAATTCTTTAGTTACCTGTGCATGTCCTCCTTGTAATTTTTTGCAAAAGTTCCAGCACCCGGCGTTTTTAAACGCTTTCTTCACCCCTTCATCCCTCAGTGTTATATCCAGGCCCTCAGGTTCAGTCCTTAGAGGTTTACCAGATCTGTGCTCTTTTTTCTCCATGGATTCTTCCAAATCTTCGCACACAAATACTACCAGCTCTGGTTGGAATTGTGATTCAGCTTCTTTTTGAATTCAACCTCGCTTGAATTTTGAATCTTTCCGCTTAAAACCTTTCAAGACATAATCTTGCAGATTTGTCATTCATGCAAGACTTACGGCCATCATTAAGGCTTATGCACGGTGAAATTTCTTGGGAATGATAATACATGCGTATCAACAGATCTAGTGGTGGTGATAGTGGCAATGAGCGTTAAAACGTGATAGGAGAGATATATGAACTGACATGAGAAGACATGGTTGATGACTCACCTAACGGACTTGATATTTCGGGAAAGATTCGCTGCGGAAGTACGAATCCATGATTTCGCAGCGCTGTTAGTTTTAAATTTTAATGATGCGCTGCGAAACTGCCTAATCATGATGCGCTGCGAAACTGCTTAATCATGATTGCGCTGCGAAACTGCTTAATCATGATTGCGCTGCGAAACTGGTGAATTGGAATTGTGCTGCGAAATTACTAAAAGACACGGTGGCTTACATAAGACACAGAGGTGGCTACAAAACAATGATGGGTAGAGGAGAACCAATGGGAGTTGAGAATGTCTTGAGTTAAAAACTCTTTAAAACTCCAAATCCTAAGGGAAGAAAATTAAAACTAAATTAAACTAACACAGACCTTTGTCATCGGGCTAGGATAGAAAATTATATGCATCAAATTTTTAGTTCTAAGTGATAACAGGTTACGAGTAAGTTGGTTTATAAGTGAAAGGTGGCCAGTTAACTTGGCCACCTTCAATTAGTCAACAAAGACAAAACAATTTGTCCTCTCACACATGGCAATAGTCAACTCAAAAACAGAAAGGAGAAGGACAAAAGAAGTTAAGGCTACGAAAGCATGAAGTGGGAGTTGATTACAAGGAAGTGGGGAATGATGAGGTGGTAGTGGGGACCAATGGTCCAAAAATGGAAACTATACCTCGGCTTCTAGCACACCACCTCAACCCAAATGACCATAAGAGGAAATAATCATCATCCCCATGCATTCATGCATTCACTTCCTCAAGGCTCACTCTCACAAGTCACTCTCATACCCAGGCAACCTACAACAAGGAAGACACCATCATTTTTCTGCACCGGAATTCCTAGTGTATTGCACAGGAAATCCTACAAGATTGCACACAAGATTCCTACAGGATACACAGAGACAGTCTACAGGATAGTCCGAGAGGTGTTTCAGAGGGGAAAAATAAGGGGTTGACCACAAAAAACATTATGAAGAGGTAGGCTTTGTAATTACATTCCCCTTTCCAGGTACATTGATAAAAAAAATCCTCTAGTTTGAGTGAATTTGGCAGATGTGCAAGAGAATTGTCCACACAGTCATCTTAGTTTTTTACTTCTACATTTGAAAATTGTACCAACCATCTCATCTCCTTAAAACCTGACCAACCAAGATGATAGGAGGGTTTAATAAGAGGGAGCCCACTAACACTATGAGAATCCAACAACACCCTCAGGTACTAGAAATCTTCACAAGGCATAACTGGATGGGGTTTTTTGAAAAATTAAGGGGGTATGATGATGAGGTGGCCCGAGATTTTTCTTTCTCCCTCATTCCACTCACTAGAGTCCATTCCACTATTGTGGTAAGAGGCCTCTCCATAGAACTTATCCCTGAACTCATCAGCAGAGTTACCATACTTCCCCTAGGAGTACCATCGAGGAAGGAAGACAAAGGAGATACCCAGGTTGCCAAAAGGAAATTCTTTTTAGAAAGTGAGGAACCCACTGAGGAAAAAAATGGAGTAAGAAGAGCAAGTCTGCCATATCCGTGGAGTGAGGTAAGCTACCAACTTATAAAATACATTTCATGTGAGGGTAGGTATAGTGTGGTCTATGGCTATCATTTTAGGCTTCTTGAAGAATTGAGATTTGGAGCAGAAACACCCCCTCACCACAGGCTCAGCATACCATACTTCTTGCTGCAATCACTAATAGAATCAAGCATCAAAGCGTAAGGGGGGAATTCCCAATAGTTAGCTCACCATGGGTTAATTAGAATCCTTATAGAAGATGCCCTCCAAAACCTCAGAATTCCTATATGATGGTCAATTTTCAGAGACATGAAGGCAAAGGAAGACATCAAAGCTCTCACCTATGATGTTAGTCCTACTGTTAGTAAAGAGGAAGAGGAAGATACTGAAGCAGAGGAAAAAGAAGTACAGCAGGAAGAGGAAGAAACAGAAGGAGATGAATATGAGATCGATGAAGAAGAAGATGAAACAAAAGAAAATGAGGAATATGAAGAAGAAGAGGAGAAAGAGAAGGAGGATGATGAAGAAATAGAGGAGGATGTTAAGGAGGAAACTGATAAAGATGATGAGGATCTACAAGAGGAAGAATAAAGGAAAGACATAGCTAAAGAAAGAAATGGAAAAGAGGGGACAGAAAACAAGGAGGAGTCACCTAGGGTGTCTCCAGAACCCACTAAGAGAGAGGCAACATCTACCCTCACTGCTCTTAGCACCCCCATTAAGAAAAAAGGAAAAAGACAGAGGAAAACCCCCTTAAATTTAAGGGCATGGAAAATCACAAGAATAAGGCAAAGGAAACCCCAAACACCAACCAAAATTCCCATTGTGATTGAAGACTCACCTAAACAAAAGGAGAAAATGCCTTCCCCTTGTTATCACCAAGATTGACCTCAAGCTAAAGGGAGGCAATGATAGGGTAACCACAAACCAAGGTTAGCCAAGTAGCTAGCCCTACTAGGCCGGGAGACAGCTCTCTCCGTCAGGATCTCAGTCAAGATGACTGGATTAGGTAAAGCATTTTAGGCTAGGTATAGCAGCTTGAAAGTTTTGATTGGATTTTTTAGGGTTGTTGCCGGATCAGGAGGAGCTGGGCAGTTTAGGTCTGGGAAATTAGGTCAGAAATGCAGGGTGTTGTATGGTGACAAGTAGGCATAGGCTTTAGTACTTTTAGTCTTGATGGGGTGAGATGTTTAAGACTGGTGAGAAGTTAATAAGGGCATGTGACAATCATGGATCCTTCCTAGACTGCTAAAAACATCAATTGGTGAATGATTACCCAAGGCAGAGCACTGATACAATGGATTCTACCTATCAAACTTGAAAACATTCAACTAGAAGCAATGAAATGATTGATGGAATACATAAAACATATAAAAAAATAATCACAGAAGAATAAACTATACTAAAACTCCATTCCATGGGGATCCCATAAAAATAGTTGCAATTCTTATTAATCTCCTTTCCATACTGCTTACAATGATGTACAATCAAGCTCTGAGCATCCAACTAAGTCCAACCCTTTACAATGAGGAAGAAGAAGAAGATATAGGCATTGTTTCAACCTCCTCCCATCCTCAGGGGTCGAATACCCAAGATTAGGAGCTAATCTAACCAACATTGAACAAGAAAACATGAATATAGGAATCTCAACAACTTGCCTCTAAAAGTGAAAAACTGATTCATTTTAGCTCAAACTAACTCCTAGAGCAATGAATCTACCTTCTATTACTATTTATCCATCATATTTACAATTCATGGCATCATTTACATAGGTAAATTATCCACCATGAGAGAGAATTCATGAAAAATAGTCAAAAACTCAGAAAATGATCATTCTAAGCAAAATTACCCAATGCGCAGTGCCACTTTCAAGTCCCTTTTGGAGACCTTCCTGGAATCCAAATTGAGCCCATGATAGATAATTGGAAAGGTATTCAAGTATACTTTCCAGAACACCTAGAATATATGCATTTGGAGCTCATTTGACCCCTAAAAGCTTGATTCTCCCAAGACTGCTTATGTGTGTCCAAAAAGTGGCAGAAAGGTCATTTTTAGGGTGTTTTTTGACCTTTTGGTAGACCAGTTCTGCCCCAAAAAATTTGAAACTTGCTAGGGTGCATGTCCTCATCACTTTGAATCCAAAAATACAAGCCATTTCCTCATTGGGTTCCCCTAGGCAAAGTGCAGCGCCGATGGCACTGCGCTTTTAGGGAGTTTTCCTCTGTGTGCAATTTTCAAAATTTGCAAATGACCAAAATTTCTCCAAACTTGTCCAAAATTGGTGTGAATCACCACCATCATGTGCTTTGATGATCCAAGGAGGCTTCAGCTATAATTCTAAGTCTATCCTCCTCTTTCTTTCCTTTCAAGGCCCACCTTAGCCTAGCTTTCATTTTCTTGACCCTCATGTTGCAAATTTTGTTTCAGGTCTTGTAATGATAGGCCATGTGTATGATCATCTGATTGTCTCTATTGGCCTTCCATAGAAGCTTCTCAAGGTGTAGGTCGACTCTCTCAAGCCAAGTCTCCCTATCATTTTCAATCTCCTTCTTAATAGGAGTCAATGTGATTTGTGTCTCTTTGCCACTTTTCCTTTTTGCTTTGAGCATTTCTAACTCCATGAGGACTTGTTTGTCACTCAACTGATTGTTTTCTTGCTCTAAGTATGTAATGACATACTTAGCCCTCTCCAAATTGTCCACCAATGCTTGGACGAGCCTCCTTTTCCTGTATGATGATGTCTTTGATTGTTTTTTCATCCTGAGTCTCTAAATCAATGGTCTGAGTATCATGCTACTCAAACTCTCGGGATCTGCTAGATCAAAGTCTCTTTCCTCCTCATCATCAAGGTCTTCCTCCTATACCTTTTCCTTCCCTTTGTGCAGCTGTTGTACCTGTACCTGCTATGTCGATGAAGAAGGCAAAGCCCCTTCCACATCCTATGGAGAAAACATTTGCCTATGGGCTGATGAAGAAGGCAAGGCCCCTTCCACATCCTGTGGAGAAAACACTTGCCTATCTGCTACAAATAATCTCCTAGTGCCTCTTTGATATGTCATGTAAATGAGCACCTCAGTAGTTCTTGTCTCCTTGGCCTCCTCATCTATTTTCACTGGGCTAGAAGGTCCTCCTACTTCTTGAGACACTAGAGGGGGAATTTGAGGACCCTTGAATATGTCATGAGCAATGAATATCTCCCAAGAGATGTTGAGGAGACTAAGATGATGAAGAACAATGATCTTGATCAGAGAGTAATGATAAAGATTGCTCATCTGCTGAGGGTATGGCTTCTTATGCACAAAATGATCCATCTTCTCAATGTTCCTAAACAAGATATAAGGGAGATTCAACATCCTCACCCTGGTAAAATGCATGAGAATCCTAATGTGATATGTGTATAGCCTAGAGAATCTGCCTTCACAAGTGAAATATTTCATGATTATTTTCATCATGGGGACATACTTGTTCTTAGGAAACCTAAAAGGAAATAGTATCTTCACCTGATTTCTGTACTGGGGTTAGATATAAGGTTCATAATAGTGTTCATCTAGGTCCTGAGCCTTGTACCACTTCTCACCAACATTAAGAATCTTGGTTGCATCTGAAATGATGGAAGGTGAGACCGTGAATGTCACCCCAAAAAGAGTGAATTTATTGTTCTGAAAGTGACCTAGAGTCTGGTGAGCTCCAGATGGTATTAGGCTCTCTCTACTTCAAAAAACTCATAGCAGTCAAGATATCTAAAACATGAAATAGCCAACTGAGAAGCCTGCAATTCCCTCAGGTTTGATGGCTCTTCTCTAATAATCCTGCCTCCCTTTTGATGTTTTCTCTGCTGTCTAGATTTCTCTGTTGAGGTATCACTATCTATATTTTCCTCCTCATAGTCCCAGTCTTCTATGTCCATGTTTGCAAGGTCAAAGGTTTACACTCCTAAAAAAGGGAGAAGGGGAATGAATAGGAGTGTTTTAGGAGTGAAGGGATGTGTTAGGTTAGACTAGAAAATGAAAGGTAATATGTGAATTATGAGAGTGAGGGAGAGGGGTTTTAGGATGAGAGAATATAATGAGGGGATATGTAGTGATGTATGGAAGAGATTCAAGTTTTAATGATAGGTGATGGGAACAAACAAAGGGGTCTAGGGTTTGATTTTTAACATGGTAAATTAATTTAAGCCTTGCATTTGCAAATGTAGCGACGAAGTAAAGGGAGTATACTTACTTGTTAGAGGGATGTGTTGTGTTGTACAACAACCCCCCATTTCTAAAAAAAAATTACATAAAATTTTTAAATAAGAAATGGGCTAAATAAACTTAGTTAAGATTTGTAAGTTGATAAATAAAACTGGTATTGACCTCTTTACAAGAAAAATATTTATAAAAAATCTGATGTAAATGATTCATTTTGTAAAGCCTTTTGAAAAATACAAAGTGTTCCTTTAAAAAACATTATGAATAATTCTACATTGCGATAAAGCAATCGGAGATCGCATATCGCAATGACAAAGGGACATACACAAATAAGACCTCAACATATTCTCCGATCCGATAAAGAAAATCGTAATCGGAAATTAGAGATATCAAAGGTACACACACAAATAGGGCCTCAACATATTCTCTGATCCGATAAAGGAAATCGCAATCAGAAATCGGAGATATCAAGTAACAAAGGGACACACAAAAATAAAGGCCTCAATAAATCCCTCGATCCAATAAAGGTAATCACAATCGGTAATCGGGGAAATCATATGACAAAGGGATAAAAGTGCAAACCAAACCCCCAATTGCGATCAATTAATAGGACATGCATCTCAAGAGGAAAACATACGCTAAAAGGGTTTGCATGCATAATACTCCGCTATATTATAATATCACTTTATTGGAAATTGGAGATATTCATTGCAAGTAAAGAAGCCTATCCCTTTGAAACTCCCGATTGCGATTTTTGATTTATCATTGATCGCTGATCGGGGAAATCTTAAGACACGCTTGAGATAATAATTGATGAGATAGGTATTTATTGTATTTATTCATCACGATTGGTGGCTTGAATAACAATTAAATTTTACAGTTAAGAGAGTGAACTCATTGATTCAAGCATTTATGTTGATCCTAAACTGATCAAGGAATGGCAGCAATTTGATTCCATAATCAGTAATACTGAGAGCCTTCAAGGATTCAGCACACCTGAGGTGACAACTAGTCAGAAATCAACAATCAATACAGTTCTGACTGAAGGAACTAGCGGCCCACCCATAACTCACAAGGATGTAGAAATAATCCCTGAAAATCCTGCTGATGAAATTGTTTTGAATGTAGAAGAAATACCACCACTGGATGTCTTCTACATCCCTAAGCATAGGGCTATAGTCAAAAGACAAAGGAACAAGAGGAAAGTTGATCAATATCCTCTTTTGACTTCACAAATGGAGATAACAAATGTGGCATGGAGAGAAGAAGTTAACCCTTCTAAATATCTCACTAAACTTTCTCAGTATGCTGGAGCATACACAGTAGCCACAATGGACAAAGCATCGGAAGTCAGTAAGTTGCTCAAAAAAAATACCAAGCAATCATTTTGCAAGAAACAAAAGCACAAGAGAAAAAACAAAATATAGAGCAGTTGGAACAATAGTTAGCAGTCCAGAGGCAGTTAAATGACCAATTCAACAAGAAATTACTCAAAGAAAAACAAAGGATTGATCAACATGCAATCTAGAAGCAATAGGAATTATCCCAAGTGTTGAGAAAATTGCAATCAATAAATGAACAGTTGAGAAAATCAAAGGAAGAACAGATCGCTCAACTATCACACTAGATAGAAAGATTCAAAGAACATCCCCAAGTGGAAGAATTCAGATCGGAGGCTCTACAAATTACAAAGGCATTGTCTAAATAGTTGAGCCTATTATGTCATAATATTTCACTCGCTCTTCCTCTATGTGAAATTTTCTCATCCATGATCGATAAATCAGTTGATGCAAGACTAAATTTGGAGCAAGAAGATGAAATAGTAACAAATTTTCTCTCCTGGCAAGAAATCGAAGAAGGAAAAGCTGCTAATATACCCCAAATTCTGGAATCACATAAAGAAATCCTATTCACTGAATGGGAATCTCAACTAATGAATGCAGAAAGAGCGACATCAAGATGCAGATCGGCAACAAACAATTTGGTTGAATTGATTAATGATACTCTTTATTTATCAAATTTAATTACAAAGTGTTCTCCAGGGAAAATTCCATGAGTCAAATCATTAGAACAAACATGGATACAGGAGCTAGAGCAGAGGGAAAGATTGATTGCAGGTATTCAAGCTTTAATATGAGAAACCTTTTGGTTTTTCCTTGTTAAACCACACAGTCAATGGACAATGATGAAATGCCTAACCGATGCAATCGGCCATATGATTCTCGAAATTTCTGATGCCACATACACTGCTCAGTTACACTCACGCATGAGTCATCTACTAGAACTTCAATCAATGCTTGCCATTTGTCAGCTCAAGTCACAAGATAAGCAGCCAATACAATGAATCATTCTGACCGACTGCAGCATGCCTATTTTGAGAATATTTTCACATATTTGTGATTTGGTTATACCAGCACATAGCATTTTTATTTCATAGTTTGTTAGTTTAGATAGTATTTATAGACCCTTTCATGTTTTTAGAAAGGGTCCTCAAATTTTTGTATTAAGACTTGGATTGGAAGTTGAACTACTGTATTTCTGATATATTTATTTTTATAAAATTTGGACCTGAATTATGAGTTTTGATGAAGAATACTTTTATGTGATATGCACTATTGCTTCTTGTGAAAGTATTTCCAAGTTGAAAGGCGGGATCTAAATACAATTCATATTGGAGGAGATTCAAACACATATGGTACTACTATCTATGTTTTTGTTTCATGCTTTTATGTGAACCAACATTTATTTAATTTTGCTATTATTGATATATGTATATGCTCTTACACCAATCCTTTCACTTATCATTATTGAATGTTTAAGAGTTGTTATTTTTCATATGTATGTGTATCAGTAATATATAAAGATTAGTGTGATAATGTTTTAATCATTACTTTGTTCAACTACTTGAACAAAGTAATTATCATATGAATAAATATTTTTGTTTATAAGTAGAGTCATCTATATGCCTACTTGTCAATAAGAATCATAAAAAATTTCACTAAGAGAAAGACTTCTCGGGATAGATTAGTTATTTATATTGTTATATTTTAGAATAAATCATCCATCATTCCCATTAGATATTAGAAAATCGATAACTTATCCATCCCATTTATAAATCATTGGGAAACTGGTCCCATTATATCCAGTCAGAGCCACCACACCAAATGGAAAAGGAGCTGCTTTTAAGGTCCGGACCGGGTGGTTTTCCCCGATGTTGATGCATCGATTTTTAGGGCATCAACATTTTTGGTGCTAGAAGGAGGGCATGAACTGTGAATGGTGAGAAAATCCAATTCTACAATCCATTCTAAGAGTAAATCTCCCTCCACCTCACCTCCGACTTCTCCCTTGCATGCTAAAACTTCAGTTTTCAAGCCAGAAGTTGAGGAAACAACAACCACTGCTCAACCCCAAAACATATCAGATAAATCAACTCTAGAATCTCTTGAAGTACAGTCTCTAATTCACAAACTTCAAGGATTCTCCATATCACCACAGAAATCTAAGTCATCTCAAGGTAGTGTCACTTTGCAATTCGTTCTTTCTCACCCCCTCACTAGACTTCAGAGTGAAAATCTTGGTATTGAACCTACCGAGTTATCTTTGCCTAAAAGGAAAAGAGCAAGGAAAACAAATAAAGGATATGATAGTGAAACCCTCTCATAATCATCATCCATTTCATCTTCTCCATTGTGAATTCAACCATCCACTCCTCCATTCCAGATTGTCACTCAATATGGAACTGCAACTTCAACATCTATTTCTCAGCCATCCCATACTTCAACATCTGTTTCCAAACCATCTGGATCTTCATCTGCGCTATCATCCATTAGTAGCTCGACAATGGCACAAAACCCATGGAGCAGTCCTATTGCAGTCACCATGCCTGCACCTTTGAACGCATTGCTAGCTCATCCTAAAAAATGGTTGCCCAAATTCAATCCAAATGCAGGCATACAAGTAGACGAACGCATAAATTTTTTTATGTTGTCAGTCAACTTAAAAGGATTTATTGAGGAAGATGTGGTTGTCAGACTTTTCCCTTATACCCTACAAGGATCAACTGGGTCTTGGTACTTTTCCCTACTATCAGGATCCATTACTAGTTGGAATATTTTTCAAGAACAGTTCTTAACTAAATACGGTGGTGACAGATCTGTGGCCATGTTAATCAATGATCTTTCAAATCTTAAAGCATAATCTAGAGAATCTATAAAAGAGTTCAATTCACAATTTAATAAACTCTTAAAAAAAGATTCCTACTACCTCTAAGCCTACTGAAATAGTTAGAAGTGAATGGTATATAACAAATTTACCTTCAAACATAGCTATCTTTGTAGATAGAGCTGGAAAACCTACTTTGGAAGAAAATATGAAAGAGGCAATTGCTGTGGAAAACCATATCATTGCCTTAGAAAAGAAAGCTGCTGTTGAAGATATAAAATCTAAAAAGGTTTCCTTCAAAGATGAGTCAAAGAAGAAAATGGCTAAAGATCCATATGATGTGGAAGGTCTCCAAAAAGTTCTAAAGACTATGTTAAATGAAATGATAGAAATCAAGAAACAAGTAGCTGAGACTTCAACTTCAAGGCCATTTAGAAACTTTAAAAAACCAGAATCCAAACCCCCTAATGCTATATCCAACGCAGAGTCAGACCCCAAGGACGATGAAGAAGAAGATACAGTCTTATCATCTGAAGAAACTGAAGAAGAGGTAGTTGTAGAATGTCATGGGATGTGGGACTTCATTTTGCCTAATCTTGATACTGAAAATGAACAGAAAGCTTTCCCAGTAAGTACCAAGAGTAAAGGAACTCTAGAACCTGTTCAAGTAACTCAGAAGAAAAGGAACATGGGTACTACTACTAAGAAAAAGACTCCCACAAAGAAGTCTATAGTGACACCTACTCAAAATCAGCCATCAGCTTCCAATCCACTTTCAGCATCTAAAACATTAGTAGTTATAGACTCTATGGATTACAAGATCATTGAAGACATGAAGAAAACGAAAGAAAATATCACTATGTTTGAGCTTAGTAAACTCAAACATCAATAAAAATTGTTGGTCAAGGAATTAGATGCAGTACCTTCTTCTCCTCTTCCGAATGTTATATTGTCCAAAGCTGCTAATGATACAAGTAAACCACCAGCTGGTAGAGTAGAAGCTATTGATGTCATTCTAATCAGAGATAGATCAAGTTCCCATACTCCTCCTTTTCTCTTGACCTATGAGATTTATAAGAGAAATCTACACAATTGCTTGATAGACTCAGGGGCTTCATCGAATATAATGTTGTCCTCGGTTTGTTCTAAACTAAATATTGAGCCCCAAAAGTCTACAGTGCATATTGTCTAGTTGGATAGAACTAAGGTCCAACTATTAGGAGAAATCAACTCAGTTACCATTAGGTTATCAATTGATCCAAGAGTGGTTCAAAGAATTGACATATTAATTATTGATATTCTTGAGTTCTATGGTTTAATTTTAAGTAGAGATTGGTCTGAAAAACTTCATGGTTACATTTCTACCGATTGGTCTCACATGTGGCTGCCCTATAAAGGAAAGCCAAATCAGATTAAGATTGATCGGAAGAAGCATATGACTCATATTGTGACAGAGTTTAAACAACAAAACCAACCTATAGCATTCAACAATAACATTCTTGGTAACTACTCATCTGAATCATTTTTTGGTAATTTTACTGCTCAATCATCACCTTTCTCAGTTAATAATTTCACATCTCAAATTGAAAATTTTTCCCAAACAGATACATCAAGGTGTGTTAAAATTGCTGAGGAAATTGTAAATAAAACTATAGATAAACCCTTATTTTGGTCATTATATTTTGATGGGTCTAAATCTAATGAAGTTGCAGGAGTAGGATGTATTTTAGTTAGTCCTAAAAGAGAAAAGACCATGCTATCATGTAGATTAGAATTTGACTGCACAAGCAATACTGCTAAATACGAAGCCTTGATTCAAGGAATTTACAAAGCAATAGGTCTTAAGGTACAATATTTGAAAGTGTTCGGTGACTCTAAAATTGTTATAAAACAAGTTAGAAATACTATACATTGTCTTTCTAGTCACCTTAAACATTATCAATCCTTGGTGCAAGACCTCGTGTCTCATTTTCTAGCATTTAATATTTCTCCCATTCCTAGATCTCAGAATGCAGCAACATATTTGCTAGCCAATGTTGCTTCTAAGCTCCTTCCATCTGAAGATTACAGTCCTGATAGATTTTCAGTAGAGTTAATTTTCAAACCATCGATTCCCGATAATGTCACTAACTGGCGAGTATTCAATCATGACAATGACATTTTAAATTTCTTAACTTCTGATAAGTCCTATGATGATCAAATTATTGATGAAAGTCAGCATGATCTTCAAATGAAGGAAAATCTTGAAGAAAATTCAATACCAAAACCAGTGGTTAAACTTGAAAACCTTTATGAAATCAAAGATAGGTTTAAATAGGTTACTAGTTCAAAGCTCCAAAGTTCTACTTTGAGATTTGAATTAATAAACTTTGGTACAGAGGAAAAGCCACAAAACATCAATTTGGGATTAGGACTTACTTCAAAAGAAAGAATTGCATTTATCAGATTATTGAATAGATATAAAAGTGTTTTCACTTGGAATTATGATGACTTGAAAACATATGATACCTCTATCATACAACATATGATTCCAACGATAACTGAAGAAAAACCAGTACAACAAAAATTAAGGAAAATTCATCCCAACCTCGAAAGTCAAATAAAAGCCGAGTTAAACAAACTCTTGAAAGCTAAGATAATTTTTCCTGTTAGACATTCGAATTGGGTTTCCAACTTGGTTCCAGTAAGAAAGAAAAATGGTGACATTAGAATTTGTATTGATTTCAGAAATCTTAACAAAGCAAGCCAAAAGGATAATTTTCCTCTACCAACAATGGAGCAAACTCTCCATTCAGTAGTTGGTTCTGAACTAATGTCTTTTTTAGATAGTTTTTCAGGATATAACCAAATTTTGGTGCACCCCGATGCCAGACTTAAGACTACTTTTAGAACTAAGTGGGGAACTTATGCCTATCAAAAAATGCCTTTTGGATTAATCAATGCCGGAACTACATTCCAAAGAGCGATGGACATAGCACTAAAAGGTCTAATCAATAAATCAGTAGTTTTCTATTTGGATGACATTATTGTCTTCTCTAAGAAAAGATCAAGTCATTTACATGATTTGAAACAAATCTTTGAACGCTGTAAAAGGTATGGCATTTCACTTAATCCTAAGAAGTCATTTTTTGCTCTTGACCAAGGTAAACTCTTGGGATTCATTGTTTTGAAAGATGGTATTTATATTGATCTAGATAGAATCAAAGAGATTTCTGATATTCCATTTCCACATAATAAAGACTCAATGCAATCTTTTTTAGGTCAAATTAATTTTGTAAAAAGATTTGTTCCAGATTTTTCACAGATCGTTTTGCCATTACAAACCATGATCAAGAAAAACTCAGTGTTTAAATGGGGGCATATAAAAAGGGAGGATTTTAATTCAATCAAGCAGGCAATCATAAATTCTCCCGCATTAAACACTACTGATTTTTCAAATCATTTCATTTTATATACTCTTGCATCTGATTCATCTTACGCAGCATTCCTGACACAAATCAATGATCAAAACTTGGAAGCACCAATTTCATTTTATAGTTCAAATCTTCAAGGTACTGAACTTAATTACTCCGAAGTTGAAAAGCAAGCCTTTGTTGTATACAAAGCCATTAAACATTTTAGGCCCTTTCTCTTCAAGGCTCACACAAAATTTATAGTCCCCTTTTCAGCAGTAAGACAGTTACTAATTCAAAGCGATGTGGGAGAAAAAAGGGCAAACTGGGTCACGATATTACAAGAATATGATTTGGACATTAGACCAACAAAGATTGTCAAAGGCCAAGGTTTTTGCAGGTTGTTAGCAGGAGCTTCTAATATTCAGGAACATGAAGGTACAAACAATATCGAAGAAATCAATGAGTTAGGTATCATTAATCCTGAATCCCAATATGTAGATTTGATATTCTATTTGAAAAATGGATATGCTCCTTCTAATCTTTCCTATAAAAATAAACGTGCCATTAGATTGAAAGCAAAAAACTTCATGATTGTTGATGATGTGTTGCTTAAACAGAATTATGATTTAATTTTGTTAAGATGCTTAGTGAAGCCTGAAGCGTAAAAGGTCTTGCAGGAATTACATGATGGTACTGTTAGGCCTAAATCTACCTTAGACTGAGAAAGGCAGGTCTAGGATAACATCAAACCACGCTTAACCTGGTAGCTAGCCCTACCAAGTCAGGAGAGGGCTCTCTCCTTGTCAATCTCAGGAACATATAGCAAGTAAGGCTTGAGATGACTAATGCAAAGACTAATTTTAGGATAGGTATATGCTCAAAGGAGTTTGATTGAGTTTTATGATGGTTTGTTGGATCAAAAGTGAAATGAAGTTTTGGGTCTGGGGAATGGACTCAGTCTTGCAGAGGTTTCTGTGGGGCGAGGTAGGTAAATGCTTTAGTACTTTGAATTAAGTGAAATGGAGAGTCTTAAGACTGATGAGGAGTTTGAGAGGGCATGAAAGTATCAGGAATCCTCTTCAAATAATTGAAAACATGTAAAACCAAATAAACCCTAAGGTAGAGCACTGCAACATCAATGATTTCCACCTTTGTACTTGATTCATTTAGTTAAGCTGAAAAGAAAGAGATGATGGCACATATAAACACATGTAAAGTTGAATCATAGAAGGAAAAACAATACTAAATCACCTTGCCACAAGAATCCCACAAAATGCTGCAAACCCTGGTCTATTTCCTTGCCAAACTGCAAAAATGATGTACAATAATGCTCAAAGCATTGACAAGAGTTCAACCTTTACAAATGACTGAAAAAACACATGATATAGACCTTCAAACTACCTATGCTATCCATCAGGGGTTGAATCCATGAGAAGAGGGGTGATTTCAACCATATCTAATCTAGGAACACAAAAAAAGGCAGTGGAACAACTTGCCTCTAAAACCTAGAAAACTGTTTCATTCAACTTTAAACCACCTACAACTGATGTATCTACCTTATCAAGTCAATTTTCATCATTTTTACATCATATTACATCAATTTACATCATGTCAACTCATGGATTTTACCATAAGAGAGAAAAAGTAAAACTAGAAGAAAACTAGGTGAAAAATAGAGTTTTTGAGCAAAATTGGCACTTTTTCATCTTGTGCGTAGCGCCATTTTTTTGTGCGTAGTGCTTTTTCCCAACTGAATTTGGAGGCATTCCCCTTCACCAACTTTTCTCCAAGTGGGTGTGTTGGAAAGGTCTATATGTCTACTTTCTAGGACAAGTGGAATTTTTGAATTTGGTATCCATTTACCACTCCAAAAGTCAGTTCTTCCAACACTGCTTCCTGTGTGGCCAAAAAGTGGCAGAGGGGGAATTTTTGAGGTGTTTTTGACCCTTTTGGAGGCCCAAAACTTGTCAAAACTTCCTAGTAATTTCTGGGCATGCATAATTTTTCACAAGGAATCCAAAAATGCAAATTTTTCCTCCAGAGGAGGTCCCTATCAAAAGAGAGCGGCAGGTCGCGCTACGCACCTTCCGGAAAAACCTGCTTTTTCCTTTAAAAAATCAAAATGGCCAAAATGTTTGCCAAATTTTTTGAAATTTGGCATGAGTGATTTGCATCAAGAACTGTGTTGGGAAAATGAAGCTTCAGCCAATATCTTGAGCTTATCTTTCTCTTTCTTGCTCGTCAAAGTTTTCCTCAACTTGGCTTTTAGGCTCTTTATCCTTGCTTTGCAAATCTTGTTCCGTGCCAAATAGTGATAAGCCATGTGCCGCAATATCTTTTTATCCTTATTGACTTTCTCAAGTAGCTTATCCAAGTGCATATTTTCCATCTCTAGCCAAGATTCCTGGTCAGTCTCAATCTCTTGCTCAAGCGGTGTCAATTTGACTTTCCTCCTTTTTGCTACTTGCTTGTTTTCCCTTATGGTTTGCAGCTCCATGATTGTCTACTTATCCTCCAACTGCTTGTTTTGTTGCTCAAGGTAATTTATGATCCACTTAGCTCTTTAAGAGATAAGGCATGGATGTCAGCTTCTTGTTCTTTGATGATCTCCTTGAGTTTTGAGCTTTGGGAGCCCAAATCAATATCCTCATCCTGAATCAAAATGAAATCTCTCTCCTGACCTTCAGAAGGTCCTTCATCATGCAATGGTTGTTTCCCTTTATCCTGTACCTGCTTTGTTGAAGAAGAAGGTAAAGTCCCTTTCACCCCGGGTGAAGATAGCATTTGCCTATCGTCTGATGAAGGAAACGAGACCCCTTCCACCCCAGGTGGAGATAATATTCGTTTGGCAGCTGCAAATAATCTCCTTGTGTCTTTTTCGTAAGTGAAAAATATTGGCACACCTGTAGTTTGAGTCTCATGAACCTCTTGCTGATTTGAAGGCCTTCCTGCCTATTGAAATACTGATGGGGTCACTTGAGGGCTTTTGAAAACCTCATGTGAAATGAAAGCATCCCATGAAACATTCAAAAAACTCAGCTGATGAAAAACAACAATATTGATCAATGAAAAGTGATAAATTTTGTTGTACTGTTGATGCATAGGTTTTCTTTGCACCAATGTGGTCATTTTCTCAATATTTCTGCATATGAAATAGGGGAGGTTCATCATCCTCACTCTAGTGAAATGCATCAATAATCTAACATGATAAGTGTACAAGCGAGAAAATATCCCTTCACAGCTGAAGTATTTGATAATGAGCTTCACGAGTGGAGCATAAGTGTCCTGCAGGTATCTGAAAGGAAAGACCCTACTGATTTTCTTTTGTTAACTAGCCCTGATATAAGGGTCATAATGCTCTTTGCCCACAAGTTGTCCTTTTTTCCATTGTTCACCCACATTAGGAATACCTGTTGCTTTAGCTATAGTTTCAGGTGTCAAAGTGAAGGAAACACCTGCTAAGTTGACCTGGCCATTGTGAAGATGAAGGACAAATAGTCTAGGAAGTTCATGGTGATATTTCACCCTTTCCACCATCTCACAAAACTGGTAGCAAGACTGATGTTTAAAGCATGTTACTGCAAGAGGTAAAGCTAGTAACTTTGTGAGTGTAGTGGGCTCCTCCCAGATGTGTTTTCCTCCCTTACGTGGTTTTCTTGATGCATGAATCTCTTGGGAAGAATCACTCATAGTTTCCTCATCCCTTTCATAAGTTGAATCTGTTTCCATATTTGCCACTGTATGGTGTAAAATGATGACTATGAAATGATTTTATTTCAAGAATAGGTGACTGTCGTTTTCTTCTTTGGGATTTGATGCTGGCTGTAGGGTTATTAGGGAGTGATAGGGTTTGGGAATGCAAATTAGGGTTTGGGGAATAATGGGAATTAGGTGTTAGGGTTTTAGGGTTTTGGGGATAGGGGGTAGGATGAGTGTAAATGAGAGAGGGAAAGGGAAATGAAATTAGGGAAATTCAGTGGAGAGGAATGGGATATGTGAAAATGATGCAGGGGAGTAAAAACAACAAGTATGACAAAATTACAAAACCCTAGACAGTTTTGCAATGCAACTGTGAAGCAAACTAGGGTTTGATTTTTCACCTATCAAAACACCATCAAGGATGATAAAATGTCTTGCAATGGCAAAATGGGAGGTTTTACTTACTTGAGGAATGATATTTGCAAGATTTTGGAGCTTGAGAAGGTCATTTGAAAGAAATTTTGGCTTGGCAGACTGGTTCGCTGCACCAAGACCCAGGTGCGCCATGCCTGGTAGGTGCGCCACACCATTTCAACACTGTATGCAAATTCTGCGCTCGATGCACCATGCCAATACCCAGGTGCGCCACGCCAAGGGAAATTTCAAAGTTTTTCTGCAATTTCTCTCCTTTCACCTCAAAAACGTGATTTTCTCTTGTTCTCTCTCTCTTTTAGCACAAATGAAGTCTACAACACAAGGAGCACTTTATATACCTTTTGAATTTAATTTTTCATTTAGAAAACCCACTTTCTAAAGTTTTCTTTTTCACTTTGTTCTTTAAAAACTCTGTTTTGCAGTTTGGCTCTCTTTTTTACATTTGATGGACTAATGCTTGGATTTTCTTATCTCTTTTGCAGGAGCTGGAGTGCAGGAGTTTGGCAAGGTGACCCAGGGCTGCAGTTATGAACTTATTACATATAGGAAAATTAAAATTACATGAAATTTTTATACATAGAACATAAAACTCTGTTTTTCCTCAAAACAGGGTTTTGAGGAAAAATCAATTACTGAGTATATCATAATTAAAATTTTGATTCTAAGACCTTATTAGACCTCCTCAAGTGCCTGCTGACCATTATTGAGCTTTTACATGACTATGGTGACAAACCCTAGACCTAATGAGACCTGAAACCCTAAAAATGGTTTTTGCAAATGTAATGACAAAAGATGACTGTAAATGACCTGAGCTTGTAAAAATAGGTGAGCAGGTAAAGACCATGAGGGAAATTGATAATGAGCCACTACCATCAGATGATCCATGATCCTAATGGAATGCAGCTGATCAGATGAGACACCTAAAAATGCATGCAAAAAGAGAATTTTGATCATTGATGGAGGGATGAAGATACTGTCACTAACATTGGCTCCAATGGGCATGGTAGCTCCTAGGAGGTGCCAAGAACTATAGATCTCTGGAAAGCAGATAGTGCCTCTTCCATTGGGCTAGATGGAGTCAATAACTTCAGCAAACCAAAACCAATATCTTGACTCAAAACTGACTCAATTACAAAATTGGAAACTGACTCAAAACTGACTCAAATAATCCACAATAAATAACCAAAAACTGACATCAAACCTTCAATTTTATAGCCTTCACTTCAGGCCCCAAACTGAATGAATGATGATAGTACACACTTTGCAATGAAGGAAATAAAATGGTATGTACAGTGATATATGTGACAGCAAAAATATTTCAAAGATAATACTGTTTCAACACTTGACCATTGACCGGCCCTCCTGGACAATCTTCCCCGTTCATTTCCTTCAACAGAAAAGCATTTTGACCCCGATATGCAGCAATCTTGAATGGTCATTTCCTCAGATTCTCGAACTTGCCATGCTTGCCTTTGTCCTCATTTCTAGCATCCCATTTCAGCACTATGTCTTCAATTTGAAATTTGTCAGCCTTTGCCTTCCGATCATAGATTTTCTTGATTCTCTCTTGCAGCCTAAAGGTATTCTGAAAAACTTCCTCTCTCTTCTTCTATAAATGGATCATTTGGTTTATTATTTGTTGTAAATGATCTTCCTTGCTGCCAGCTTCCTATAGAAGTTTAATAACTGAGACTGCGAGAGATGTCGGGAACACTGTGTCAACACCATATACAATTTCAAAAGGAGACATGCCTATTGATTTCTTCTGACTTACTCTATCCGCCCATAGTGCATTAACCAATTTCTTATGCTAGCTCTTTTTATATGTTTCCAGTAGCTTTTTGATGATGTTAACCAATGATTTGTTTGAAAATTCTGCCAATCTGTTACCTTGTGGATAGTATGCAGTAGAGTGCCCCAAGGTAATTTGATATTTGTTACAAAAATCAATCATCTTTTTAGATTTGAAAGCTGCTACATTATCTGTAATCAACTTGTTAAGACAGCGAAAACGTGACAAAATATTGTTTTCAAGAAACTGAATTATTACCAAATCGCTGGCCTGCTGAGTGGGAATCGCCTCAATCCATTTTGTGAAATAATCTGTCACTGTGAGGATCCACTTGTGCTAAGCTGAAGATGTAGGATGAATCTCGCCAATAAAATCTAGGCCCCACTGCTGAAACAGAGCACTTACTTCGACCGGCTTGAGAGGTAAAGGCTGCAACTTTCTCCTTCCTTGAAAAATCTGGCATTCGTGACAGCTTGTAACAGTTTTATACACATCAGCAAAGAGGGTAGGCCAATAATATCCCATTGTCAAAATCTTATTGGTTGTTTTCTTCCAAAATAGGCGACCTCCACAATCTTCCTTGTGAAAATCATCCATGACTTGTTTTGCTTCCTCCTCAACCAAACAATTTAGCAAGACACCGCCGGGATCTTTCCAATAGAGTGCATTATTCATAATACAAAATTTGGCAGCCTTTAATTTCAGAGTCCTAGTTTTATTTCTAGCCATTCTTGGTGGCGGTGAATGATGCTGGAGCACATATACAATATCCGAATACCAAGGAGAAAGAAGAAAAATTTCAAATACCTGAACAAGCAAATTTTCTTCATCTTCTTTGGACATAGCAACAATCAGATTTATGTCCAAGCCATGCATATTAGACTTTGCCATCAGTTTTTCTAGCCCTTGGCCCTTGATGAGCTTTGTTGGTTTTATCTCCACATCATATTCTAACAAAGCTGCGATCCATTTACCTTGTCTCCCTTCCAGATCTGTTTGTACTAAGACATCTTTAACGGTTGCATTAGGGACATAAGCAAGAATATGAGAATGCAGAATATATACCTGAAAATCTTTCAAAGCTTTTACCAAGGCAAGAGCTTGATTTTCAATAATGTTATACTTTAAGGCTGCATCTCTTATTGTCCTGCTGAAAAAGGAAATTGGCTTCTCAAGCTGGTCTCTTTTCTGCATTAAGACCGCTGCCATAGTATGATCTGAAGCAAATGAAAACAAAATGAAATCTTGGGAATAATCTGGGCTGATTAAAATCAAAGTTGGAGAAAAAGCCAACTTTATTAAATTCAAAGACTTGATAGCTTCTTCGGTCCACCTTACTACACTATCTTTCTTTAACATGTTTGTGATTTCCCTCAAATGTTCAGCTAGATTTGGCACAAAACGATGTAAGAAGTTCATCTTACCATTGAATGCTTGGATCTCCTTTTTACTTCGTGGAAAATCAATCTTCTGAATGGCTTCCACTTGAGCAGGATCGATGTAGATGCCCTCCTTGGATATGATGTGACGAAGAAGCTTCCCTTCATCCATGGAAAACAAGCTCTTTTTTGGATTAAGAGATATGCCATATTTTCTACACCGCTGAAAAAAAATCTTCAAATGGTAAAGATGCTCCTCATCTGAATTGGAAAAAAATGTCAAATCATCAAGATAAGCTACTAAAAATACATCTTTCTTATTTTCAAAGGCGATATCCATAGCCCGCTGAAAAGTTGCACCAGCATTCTTTAATCTGAATGGCATCTTGACATAATGGAAAGTTCCCCATGGAGTGGTGAATGTTGTTTTGTCGCTGTCATCCTCATGGACCCAAATTTGATTATAGCTCGAATACCCATCGAGCAACGACATACGAGATGCTCCAACTACTCTTTGAAGTGTGTCTTCCATTTTTGGCAATGGATAGTTATCTTTCAAAGACGCCTTATTCAGATTTTTGAAATCAATACATAATCTAATCTCACCTGTTTTCTTTCGCACAAGCACCAAATTGGAAATCCAATCTAAAAATCTTATTGGAATGATTATACCAGCCTTGTATAATCGATTCACCTCTTTTTCTATTGATGGCAACAACTTTGGATTTATCCTTCTTAACTTTTGTCGAAATGGCTTCTAGTTTGGCTTGATTGGGATGATGTGCTAAATTATATTCTTATCATATGCCTTCAAATCTGAATAGTCCCGTGAAAATACATCAATAAATGAAGACAATAAACTAATCTATTTTACCTTTACCTGAGGGGGCAACGCCTTTGACAACTTCACCATCTTTGGATTTTCTGATGTTCCAATATTCACATCCTTAACTCCCTTCTCGGTTGGCACCAAGCTTGGTTCCCAGGCTACATCATCTTGATCAAATAACTCCTCTAAAGGTATTAAGCCTTTAGGAATGACATTTCCCTTCAGCTGCAAATTTCCATCTGATTTACCTCTATATTTTTTTCACCATCATCTTGCTCTCCATTGATAGAAGTATCTTTGTATTTGCCTTCATTTTGCAGAAATTCTTCAATCTCTTTATCATCTTGAAACACCTGCCAATATCTTTGATTATCAGGGACAGTTGGGCGATGTTTCACATGAATTTCAAACTTATTATTTGAATTCATCGGGATTTTCAAATTACTTGCAGTTGTTGCAAGGGAATCTGCAATAATATTTTGTACACGAGGGACACATGTCAAATTATAATCTGGAAACAACCTCAAAATATCTAATACCGCATTACGGTAAGCCTGCATTCAAGGATGTTTGGCTTGGTATTCACCCTTGACTTTCTTGATTACTAATTTGGAGTTGCCATAAACTGAAATTCTTTTTGCATTCAACTTCTTAAGGATTTTCAAACCAGCAATTAAAGCCTCATATTCAGCTTCATTATTGGAACAATCAAAAGCCAATTTATATGAACAAACTCTTATGTTACTGGGGAATTTTTTTGGTAGGAATGCAGGGTTGTGTATCCAAATACCAATTCCAACACCATCCTTACCTACTGCTCCATCAAAATCCATTCTCCACAAACTAGCTTTGCCCTCCAAGTGTTGAAATTCTGCCTACTCTTCTACCTTTGCTTGTTGTCCATCAATTTTCTGTTGCTGGTGGAAGGTTGATTATTCAACGGTGCTATCAAGCCTTTGTCTTTCTTGATCAAGTACGGCTTGGAAATTTTCCGTGATCTCTAGAATATCTTCTACTTCAACTAATTGACTATTTACATCATTAAAACTATCAGAATAGAGAACAAAAGATTCTAAATCAGTATGTACATAATTGATTGGATGATTTAAAGGTTTCTCCTTGCTTGTGATCATGTACTTCATCTTTTTATCCCGATATAATTTCCTCAACTAACCAAACATGGGAATAGTGACATAGGAGAAATCTAGCTGCAATGTCCCTTTGAGTTTTTCTCCCCACGATCTGGATAGAAGCATGCCAAATCTAGGGGGAATGTTGGCCACAACCACATTTGTAAGAACATTCTTCGCTAGAATTTGATCTAAAGTGACAACCAAATCTTTAATGAGACCAATACATCTGACCCTACCAGAATCAAAGGAATAAAGATCATGGGACTTGCGAGTGATATCTAAACCCAATTTTTCCATAATTGCCTTTGGCATCAGATTATGAGATGCTCCTAAGTCAAACATGGCATTGTGCAAGACATAATCATGCAATCTAAAGTTGATGAAAAAGGAGCTACATCACTATCCTCAGATTGACCTTCTAATGTTGGATCAAAGATAAGCTCGGGTTGGTCATCCTCCACATTAACCATATCAGATAATGGATCTAAATTCAAAATCTTTGACACATGACCTTTATAGCTACTATTCTTCATTAATTCAGTCAAAGGTATTGACACTTTTAACTTAGCAATCTCATTCTCTAAGCTAAAGGTTGTAGTTTTCTCTACCTCTTTGAGTTGAGCATATTTCTTTTCAGTCTTCTCCTTTGATGCATTTGGCTGATCTAACTTTTCATTTGTTGATTGTGTTTTGCTGGCTGTAGGATCTGCTGCCTCCTTTCCCTTTTTCTACACATTTGGAGAATCATTCTTCGATGGTGTCACTTCCTTCCTCTTTTGAATTGGATTGATGGGTACATCCCTACTCCTGAGTGAATATTGTCGTTGCTGGGTTGTCAAGGCATTCATGTATCCCCTCTGATATTCATCAGATGCTTTTGCTAGGACTATTTCATTTGCTAAGATAAAATCTTCATCCTTTTGTACTGCTGGTCTTTCTAAATACTCTTCATCCTACGTGATATAAATTGGAAAACCATAAAGTGTAAAGAAATGATTCTCCTCTCCTATTATATTCTCATCATCATCTGATTCCTGACCGTGTACAAAATTCTACTATAATGGTGTTTTAACTTACTGCTGTGCTACTTGGTCTTGTGCTCTTTGTTCCCATTGTTTGATTCTGAACTATGGTTGTTGCTGACCACGGAAGTTTGGATTTCTGATCTGTGTCTCCGGCTTATCTGTAATAGTGAGTCTATAAAACATCTTCTCGATCTTGTGAAGCAAGTGATTTGAGGAAGAAGCTTCCTCCTTTATGGTCACCTTCTTCTCTGTCTTTGTTCTGGCTCTCTTAGCTAGCAGATTTTCCTCTACGCTCACTGCAATTTTCTGCATATCCTTCAATGTGGCTAGATCTCTTTCTCTCAATTGATATTCCATGTCAGGATTAAAGCCATCAGGAAATTTAATCAATGCCAGCCCTATTGGTGGCTTTATATCAGTGGGAATTGCATTATAAACAATATTGAATCTAACACAATAATCCTTGACACTTTCACCAACATTCCTCTTTATGTTTTCATATTCGGAAAGAATTTGAAGAGGATTTTTCTTTACCTCCCAATGATCCAAGAATTGTCTCTGAAGAACAGCCAATGTATTGATAGTCCCAGCTGGTAATGCTCTGAACCACTTCCGCACTTCACCTCCAAAAGTTTGCACAAATAATCTCATGTTCACGTTTTCTTCATCTATCTCATGAAGGTCAAAGAAATCGGTCATCTTATCCACATGCTGTTGCGCTGTGATACCTTGGGTACCATCAAACAATGGAATTTTGCTTTGATAATCAACATGCATAGCATCCAAGTTTTGTGGCAAAAGAAGAGGTGCATATCGGGCAGCCATTTCTCTAGGTGGATTTGAAACTGGCCTTGGGGATGTAGGAGGAGTCGAAACAACAGTAGCAGACGATGTAATGGGTGTATGAGGTGTAGGAGGGGAGGAAATATGAGATGTTTGAGGTGTTGAAGGGGTTGATGGGGGAGAAGAGACAGGGGGTCTCTGATCAGATATAGTGGGCTGCACGGGAACGGTGGGAATAAAAGGAATTTCATTAGGAATTTCTGAACCAGATACAACAACAGATGAACCAAGAGTTGCAGATGCAGATTCTAAGAACTCGGGAATGTTTTTAGCCACAATGGAAGCTTGAAGATTCAATATATAATCATCAATTGATCTATTAGCCTTTTCAGTTTCAAGATCTTTGACAAACTCTGGATTTAGAACAGTAGAGCCGACAACACTTTCAGATTTAGTTTTAAACAATGATATATCAAAATGTTCATCAAACTCAAGATCTTCAAGGTATTCAAAAACAACTGGACATGAATGAGATCTGAAAACGGGAATCACAGAACTTTCTTGTCGGAGAATTCTTGGGATGAGATTTGGGTTTTCATACACGGGAGGAGGATCAGGATCAGGATTGGCCCTGGTGTATCGTCTGGAAGCCAGTGTGTTGAATTATTGCCAAAATTCAAATGGACATTATCAATTTGTCAGCCTATCAAATTCTAAACTCATCATCCAAAGTCTAGAATTGCTTTAAGATATTGGGGTAATAGTTTTAGTTCAGATGTTAAGTTTATAAACTAAATCAGAGATTGACTGATGCAGCATTCATCTACTTATGCACTTGAAAAGAAAGAGCAGTTCGAAGGCTACCTGGCTAACTTCAGGCTCCATCTGTAGCCTACAAAGCAAACAACGATAAACAAACTTTTCTTCCCCAATGGAGTCGCCGATATGTTAAGCCTAAATCTACCTCAGGCTGAGAAAGACAGGTCTAGGGTAACATCAAACCACGCTTAACCTGGTAGCTAGCCCTACCAGGTTGGGAGAGGGATCTCTCCTTGTCAATCTCAGGAAAATATAGCAAGTAAGGCTTGAGATGACTAGCTAGGTATATGCTCAAAGGCGTTTGATTGAGTTTTATGATGGTTTGCTGGATCAAAAGTGAAAGGTAGCTTTGGGTTCGGGGAATGGGCTCAGTGTTGCAGAGGTTTCTGTGGGGTGAGGTAGGCAAATGCTTTAGTACTTTGAATTAAGTGAAATTGAGAGTCTTAAGACTGGTGAGGAGTTGGAGAGGGCATGAAAGTATTAGGAATCCTCTTCAAACAGTTGAAAACATATAAAACCAAATAAACCCTAAGGTAGAGTACTGCAACATCAATGATTTCCACCTTTCTACTTGATTCATTTAGTTAAGCTGAAAAGAAAGATATGATGGCACACATAAACACATGTAAACTTGAATCACAAAAGGAAAAACAATACTAAATCACCTTGCCACAAGAATCCCACAAAATGCTGCAGACCCTGGTCTATTTCCTTGCCAAACTGCAGAAATGATGTACAATAATGCTCAAAGCATTCACAAGAGTCCAACCATTACAAATGACTGAAAAAACACATGATATAGACCTCCAAACTACCTATGATATCCATCAAGGGTCGAATCCATGAGAAGATGGGTGGTTTCAACCATATCTAATCTAGGAACACGAAAATAGGCAGTGGAACAGCTTGCCTCTAAAACCTAGGAAACTTATTCATTCAACTTTAAACCACCTACAACTGATGTATCTACCTTATCAAGTCAATTTTCATCATTTTTACATCATATTACATCAATTTACATCATTTCAACTCATGGATTTGACCATAAGAGAGAAAAATTAAAACTAGAAGAAAACTAGGCGAAAAATAGAGTTTTTGAGCAAAGTTGACACTTTTTCATCCTGTGTGTAGCGCCACTTTTTCTGTGCATAATGCTTTTTCCTAGCTAAATTTGGAGGCCTTCCCATTCACCAAATTTTTTCCAAGTGGGCTTGTTAGAAAGGCCTATTTTTCTAATTTCTAGGACAAGTGGAATTTGTGAATTTGGTATCCATTTACTCCTCCAAACATTAGTTCTCCCAACGCTGCTTCCTGTGTCGCTAAAAAGTGACAGAGAGGGCATTTTTGAGGTGTTTTTGACCCTTTTGGAGGCCCAAAACTTGTCAGAAATTCCTAGTAATTTTTTGGCATGAATAATTTTTCACAAGGAATCCAAAAATGCAATTTTTTCCTCCAGAGGAGGTCCCTATCAAAAGCGAGTTCCAGGTGGCGCTACGCACCTGCCGGAAAAACCTGTTTTTTCCTTGAAAAATTCAAAATTGCCAAAAGGTTTACCAACTTTCTTGAAATTTGGCATGAGTGATCTGCATCAAGTATTACGTTGGGCCAATGAAGTTTCAACCAAGATCTTGAGCTTATCTTGCTCTTTCTTGCTCCTCAAAGTTTTCCTCAACTTGGCTTTTAGGCTCCTTATCCTTGCTTTGCAAATCTTGTTCCGTGCCAAATAGTGATAAGCCATGTGCCAAAACATCTTTTTCTCCTTATTGGCTTTCTCAAGCAGCCTCTCCAAGTGCATATTTTCCCTCTCTAGCCAATATTCGCGGTCAGCCTCAATCTCTTGCTCAAGCGGTGTCAATTTGACTTTCCTCCTTTTTGCTGCTTGCTTGTTTTCCCTTATGGTTTGCAGCTCCATGATTGTCTGCTTATCCTCCAACTTCTTGCTTCATTGCTGAAGGTAATTTTTGATCCACTTAGCTCTTTCAAGGTTAAGAGATAAGGCATGGATGTCAGCTTCTTTTTCTTTGATGATCTCCTTGAGTTTTGAGCTTTGGGAGCCCAAATCAATATCCTCATCCTGAATCAAAATGAAATCTCTCTCCTGACCTTCAGAAGGTTCTTCATCATATAATGGTTGTTTCCCTTTATCCTGTACCTGCTTTGTTAAAGAAGAAGGCAAAGCCTCTTTCACCCCGGGTGAAGATAGCATTTTCCTATGGTCTGATGAAGGAAACGAGACCCCTTCCACCCTAGGTGGAGATAGTACTCATTTGGCAGCTGCAAATAATCTCCTTGTGCCTTTTTTATATGTGACAAATACTGGCACACCTGTAGTTTGAGTCTCATGAACCTCTTGCTGATTTGAAGGCCCTCCCGCCTCTTGAAACACTGATGGGGTCACTTGAGGGCTTTTGAAAACCTCATGTGAAATGAAAGCATCCCATGAAACATTCAACAAACTCAGCTGATACAAAACAACAATTTTGATCAATGAAAAGTGATAAATGTTGTTGTATTGTTGATGAAGAGGTTTTCTTTGCACCAATGTGGCCATTTTCTCAATATTTATGCATATGAAATAGGGGAGGTTCATCATCCTCATTCTAGTGAAATGCATCAATAATCTAACATGATAAGTGTATAAGCAAGAAAATTTACCTTCATAACTAAAGTATTTGATAATGAGCTTCATGAGTGGAGCATAAGTGTCCTGTAGTATCTGAAAGGAAAGACCCTACTGATTTGCTTTTGATAACTAGCCTTGATATAAGGCTCATAATGCTCTTTGCCCACAAGCTGTCCTTTGTTCCACTGTTCACCCACATTAGGAATACCTGTTGCTTCAGCTATAGTTTCAGGTGTCAAAGTGAAGGAAACACCTGCTAAGTTGACCTGGCCATTGTGAAGATGAAGGACAAATAGTCTAGCAAGTTCATGGTGATATTCCACCCTTTCCACCATCTCACAAAACTAGTAGCAAGATTGATGTTTAAAGCATGTTACTACAAGAGGGCAAGCTAGTAACTCTGTGAGTGTAGTGGGCTCCTCCCAGATGTGTTTTCCTCCCTTATGTGGTTTTCTTGGTGCATGAATCTCTTGGGAGGAATTACTCATAGTTTCCTCATCCCTTTCATAAGTTGAATCTATTTCCATATTTGCTACTGTATGGCGTAATATGATGAGTATGAAGAGATTTTATTTCATGAATAGGTGACTGTTGTTTTCTTCTTTGGGATTTGATGAATGGAACAGGTGAGTGGGATTTGATGTTGGTTGTAGGGTTATTAGGGAGTGATAGGGTTTGGGAATGAAAATTAGGGTTTAGGGAATAGTGGGAATTAGGTGTTAGGGTTTTAGGGTCTTGGGGATAGGGGGTAGGATGAGTGTAAATGGGAGAGGGAAAGGGAAATGAAATTAGAGAAATTAAGTGGAGAGGAATGGGATATGTGAAAATGATGAAGGGGAGTAAAAACAACAACTATGACAAAATTACAAAACCCTAGACAGTTTTGCAATGCAACTGTGAAGAAAACTAGGGTTTGATTTTTCACCTATCAAAACACCATTAAGAATGATAAAATATCTTGCAATGGTAAAATGGGAGGTTTTACTTGAGGAATGATATTTGCAAGATTTTGGAGCTTAAGAAGGTCGTTTGAATTCAATTTTGGCTTGGTAGACTGGTGCGCCGCACCAACACCCAAGTGTGCCGCGCCTGGCAGGTACGTCATGCCAGTTCAACATTGTATGAAAATTCTACGCCCGGTGCACCGCACCAAGTAGGTGCGCCGTGCCAATATGCAGGTGCATCACGCCAAGGGAAATTTCAAAGTTTTTCTGCAATTTCTCTCATTTTGCTTCAAAAACGTGATTTTCTCTTGTTCTCTCTTTCTTTTAGCACAAATGAAGTCTACAACACAAGGAGAACTTTATATACCTTTTGAATTTAATTTTTCATTTAGAAAACCCACTTTCTAAAGTTTTCTTTTTCACTTTGTTCTTTAAAAACTTTGTTTTGCAGTTTGGCTCTCTTTTTGACATTTGATGGACTAATGCTTGGATTTTCTTATCTCTTTTGTAGGAGCTGGAGCGCAGGATTTTGGCAAGGTGACCCAGGGTTGTAGTTCTGAACTTATGACATATAAGAAAATTAAAATTACATGAAATTATTATACATAGAACATAAAACTCTGTTTTTCCGCAAAACATGGTTTTAAGGAAAAATCAATTACTGAGTATATCATAATTAAAATTTTGATGCTGAGACCTTATTAGACCTCCTCAAATGCCTGTTGACCATTATTGAGCTTTTACATGACTATGGTTACAAACCCTAGACCTAATCAGACTTGAAACCCTAAAAATGGTTTTTGCAAATGTAATGACAAAAGATGATTGTAAATGACCTGAACTTGTAAAAATAGGTCAGCAGGTAAAGACCATGAGGGAAATTGGTAATGAACCACTACCATCAGATGATCCATGATCCTAATGGAATGCATCTGATCGGATGAGACACCTAAAAATGCATGCAAAAAGAGAATTTTGATCACTGATGGAGGGATGAAGATACCGACACTAACAGGTCCAGCAGGAGGACATTTTGGAGCTGATACAACAGCCCACAAAATTATTCATGCTGGGTATTATTGGCCCACCTTATTTAAAGACACTCATGAATAGGGAAGTAAATGAAAAACATGTCAAACTACCAGTGGAAGACAAAGGAATCCAGCTTTTCCTCTGCAAACAGTCAACATTGAAAAACCTTTTGAACAATGGGGATTGGATATCATTGGAGAAATTATTCCACATTCATCCAAATAGCATAGGTATATCCTTACAGCTGCAGATTACTTTACCAAGTGGGTATAAGCAATTCCTTTGAAGACAGCAAAATCTGAGGCAATCATCGAATTCATAGATCAGTTCATTATTACCAGGTTTGGTGTCCCAAACGCTCTTATTTTTGATAATGCATCTTATTTCTCTAGTAATTCTATACTTTAATTTGCTATCAAAAGAGGATTCAAATTGAATTATTCTACAAATTACTACCCTTAGGGTAATGGTTTAGCACAATCCACCAATAAAAATCTTATCAAAATCATTAAGAGAAATACTGATCAGAATCATAAGAATTGACACAAGTCTTTGATATTTGCATTATGGGCAGACCATATAACACAGAAGGCCTTAATAGGCACTTCTCCATTTAATCTAGTGTATGGAAAGGAGGTTGTAATAACAACAAACTTAGTACTTCCATCACTAGCCTTAGTTCAGTTTATTGAAGAAAATCTCTCATCTTCTATTCAATTGAGACATAATCAGATTCTGAAACTAGAGGAAGAAAAGGAGAAAGCCCGAATAACACATGCGAAGCATCAACAAATTATTAAGTCTTCTTTTGATACAACTTCAAGCGGCTCAAAACATTTACAAGTTGGTGATATTGTTTTGAAATGGGACAAAGCCCACAAGGATAAAGTAAAAACGCACTAAATTCTAGAAAATGTGGCTCGAACCATTTTAGATCAGTGAAAAAATAGGCCCATCAACATTCATATTGCAAGATCTATCAGGAAAGAGAGATTCTCTTCCTGTCAATGGGATTATTTTTAAAACATTCTTCAACTAAGGAGGTAACCCCTTCTCACTTTGTAAATATTCAATTTTCAGCTATATTTGTGTGAATAATTAATTTATTTTCTTTCTTAGAAAATAAAGTTGTAAATAGCCTCCCATTGGTCTTTACTATTTTGAAAATGTTAATTAAAAGAAAATAATCTTAATATTTACTTTTGATAGATGGAAGCCTTGAAGGAAAAATAAAATTCTAGGAAACTAAGTATAAGTAAACTCTGAAAGCCCTTTTTATTTTTGTGAAAATCTTCCCAAAACTTGAAAATACTATAAATCATTCTAATTTTTAGAAGCCTAAAAAAGGGTTATCAATAGAAAGCAAAGACTGATCTAATCTTATCATCTTCAACTCTTAAAATTGTCATCCATTTTCTCTTAAGGAGAAAATTATTCACCCCATCCATCAAAGTTTATGATTTTTCAGAGTGTAATTCCAAAATATATTTGATATAAAAGATAAGAGGTCTCATCACGAGCCTTCTTACCATAATCATAGGGGACTAGTTCAACTGACACTACCAACACTACATACCAAAACAAGGTAATGGCTTATAATTATAAGACAAGGGGTCTCATCACGAGCTAGCTTGTTCAGTTAAATTGCAACCAGTGAATGGCATTTTCAACAGGTGGCCACCAAACTAGGACAATGGCTTTTTATCTTACAAAATAAATAAATAAGGAAAAAAGAAAAATGCAATACAAAAAATGCGGAAACATATCTTTTGGATTCATTCTTTTAAATTATACTCTGAAATGGATGGGACAATGAATGATCAAATGGTTAAAAGGTAACCCTGTGGAGACTATGAATGTTTACTGGCAGCAACAGCTCTATTTGTGACAAAGGAGTCATTATACAAGCTAAGTTGGAGAAGTCTCTTGTTTATCATTATCAACCAATCAAGGTTTACTTAAACTTAGAATGTATTTAATTTTGAGATGAGAAAGAGATAGCAAAGATAGTTTCCATTATATTCAGAATTTATGATTACCTAGTTATATTAAATTTTCTCTATCCACTAAGGTTTTCAGATTAAGAAGGTTAAAATATTATATTATTTTCTCAGAGATAACTGTTTCTCCTAGTGAATCGCCAATTTTTGTGTTGTACAACAACCCCCCATTTCTAAAAAACTTTTACATAAATTTTTTAAATAAAATGGGTCCCTTTTTAAATAAACTTAGTTAAGATTTGTAAGTTGATAAATAAAACTGGTATTGACCTCTTTACAAGAAAAATCGTTATCAAAAACCCGATGTAAATGATTCATTTTGTAAAGCCTTTTGAAAAATACAAAGTGTTCCTTTAAAAAACATAATGAATAATTCTATATTGCAATAAAGTGATCGGAAATCGCATATCGCAATGACAAAGGGACATACACAAACAAGACCTCAACATATTCTCCAATCCGATAAAGAAAATCGCAATCGGCAATTGGAGATATCAAAGGTACACACACAAATAGGGCCTCAACATATTCTCCAATCCGATAAAGGAAATCGCAATCGGCAATCGGAGATATCAAGTAACAAACTTGGGACACACAAAAAGAAAGGCTTCAACAAATCTCCCGATCCGGTAAAGGTAATCGCAATCGGCAATCAGGGAAATCATATGAAAAAGGGATAAAAGCACAAACCAAAACTCCGATTGTGATCAATTAATAGGACACGCATCTAAAGAGGAAAACATACACTAAAAGGGTTTGCAGGCATAATACTCTATACATTATAATATCACTTTATTGGCAATTGGAGGTATTCGTTGCAAGTAAAGAAGCCTGTCCCTTTGAAACTCTCGATTGCGATTTGCGATTTATCACTGAACACTGATCGGGGAAATCTTAAGACACGCTTGAGATAATAATTGATGAGATGGGTATTTATTGTATTTATTCATCATGATTTTTGGCTTAAACGACTATTAAATTTTATAGTTAAGAGTGTTTCCTTCAAAAGGTTTCATTCGTGGTAATTTTGTACATTCGATTTATCATACGACAATCACCCTAATTCTGTTCATTTTCATAGTAGCTTTCAACAGCATATCCCTATATTACGATTTGAAATTGTCTGTCCAGAGTTTCTCAGAATTCATGAATCCAGAGAAGATGGGGAAGAAATCTAAGAAGGCCAAAGCAACCCTTGTAGCCAAAGAACTAGGACCGAGAAAGAAGCGATTATAATCTGATAGAAGCGGAGGAGCATGAAGAATTATCAAAGGAAGCCACAGCCAATTCAACCAGCAAGTTAGAGGGGACTCTCAAAGAATTGGCCTGTTCATACCTTCATAGAATAGCAGCGCGGGCCAAAAAATTTCCATACACTGATGTGGTTAGATGGGTTGTCTAGAAAATCCCAATTTCAGATAGAACATTTTCCACGGCCGATGGAAGGATATTCGGGTCATTCAAACCTGAAGATATTAGGCAAATGTACCATCTATATCCACTCGAAAAGTGCTATAACAAGGCATTCTTGGAAGTGTTTGCAAAGGAAAACGACTTGGAATCTCACCCGATCAAGCATTGGAGGCATTTCCCAGAAAAACATAAGCATGATTCATCGGGTAAGTATTCTGTCAACTCATTAGCTTCTCCTTATTGCTATGCTGGAGCTATGATGTGTAGGCTGTGGGGACAACATGATTCTGCAAAATTTTCTATAGATATGGTCCTGTTAATGGAAGCAACGATTAATGGTTATGTTATGGATTAAGCAAATATTTTGTCTAATAGACTAGCCACTGAGATATTAGAATACAGAAGGAAATAATTTACAAATTCCCAGATCATTCCTCCTTTCTACTACAGTGCATATATTCTAGATATTATTTGTTTTAATTCTGAATTCCAGATACTCTGATGGAAGTGGACTTCCCAAGATCCCAACCCTATTCATATATTTCACAAGCAGTTGTGGAAAGCACAATATAAAAATCACCTATACAGAATTTGTAATGGTTTTGTTTCACCTGGATATTATTCTATTTTTAATAAGCCTGCCCCTAGGATATCCCAGGAAGTAGCAATTGACTTAACAACAGTAGGTAGCTGGTTCGAAGAGGAGAAATTTACCTATGTAAGGCTTTTTGGCAATCTCACTAAACCCCATGTTCTTCCTCTATATTTTCCTGATAAATTGTTAGCCTGAGAATTAGCATATCAGATAACAATTTCAGGAACATCAAGAACCCTTAAGGATTCCAAGAAACAAATGTGGCCTATATTTCCCTTACGATGTGGCATTTTTATCTTCCATGATTACAAGCATGTAGAGAAAGAAGCAGAGAAGATTCAGATGTTGAATCTTGCCACCATTCTGAATAGGCAATATGACCCAAGGAAGGTTGCCTATAATGTTACTTGTCAAGCTAAACTTGCCAAATTCGATCATGAAGTAGATGTCTTTGATGATTAATTTGCTTCACCCAAAATATTTTTTCAGGTTAAAGTATTGGCTAGGATCAAATATGGAGAAGAGGGGTTAGAAACATTCAATAGGCTCAGAGCCCAGAGGTTGCAAACTCTGCCTTTGGACCTATTAGCTACAGCCCTGACAGATCAGCCACAGAGTCAAGGTGAACAGAAAGTTGCCGACAAGATTCCTGTAGTAGAGAAGATTCCCGAAAAATAAAATTGCTAGAACAGGAGTAAGAACAAGGAAAAAGCAGTGAACTCATTGATTCAAGCATTTATGTTGATCCTAAACTGATCAAGGAATGGCAACAATTTGATTCCATAATCAGTAATACTGAGAGCCTTCAAGGATTCAGCACACCTGAGGTGACAACTAGTCAGAAATCAGCAATCAATACAGTTCCGACTGAAGGAACTAGTGGCCCACCCATAACTCACAAGGATGTATAAATAATCCCCGAAAATCCCTCCGATGAAATTGTTTTGCATGTAGAAGAAATACCACCACTGGATGTCTTCTACAGCCCTAAGCATAGGGTTGTAGTCAAAAGACAAAGGAAAAAGAGGAAAGTTGATCAATCTCCTCTTTTGACTTCACAAATGGAGATAACAAATGTGGTATGGAGAGAAGAAGTTAACCCTTTTGAAGATCTCACTAAACTTTCTTAGTATGCTGGAGCATACATAGCGGCCACAATGGACAAAGCATCAGAGGTCAATAACTTGCTCAAAAAAAAAGACCAAGCAATCATTTTGCTAGAAACACAGGCACAAGAGAAACAACAAAAGATAGAGCAGTTGGAACAATAGTTAGCAGTCTAGAGGTAGTTAAATGACCAATTGAACGAGTAATTTCTCAAAGAAAAACAAAGGATTGATCAAGATGCAATTCAGAAGCAACAAGAATTATCCCAAGTGTTGAGCAAATTGCAATCAATAAATGAACAATTGAGAAAATCAAAGGAAGAACAGATTGCTCAACTATCACTCTAGATAGAACGATTCAAAGAATATCCCTAAGTGTGAGAATTCAGATCGGAGGCTCTACAAATTACAAAGGCATTGTCTAAACAGTTGAGCCTATTGTGTCATAATATTTCACTCGCTCTTCCTCTATGTGAAATTTCCTCATCCATGATTGATAATCAGTTGATGCAAGAATAAATTGGGAGCAAGAAGATAAAATATTAACATATTTTCTCTCCTAGCAAGAAACCGAAGAAGGAAAAGCTGCTAATCTACCCCAAATTCTAGAATCGCATAAAGAAATCCTATTCACTGAATAGCAATCTCAACTAATGAAGGCAGAAAGAGCGACATCAAGATGCAGATCGACAACAAACAATCTGGTTGAATTGATTAATGATACTCTTTACTTATCAAATTTAATTACAGAATGTTCTCCAGGGAAACTTCCATGAGTCAAAGCATTAGAACAAACATGGAAACAGGAGCTAGAGAAAAGGGAAAGATTGATTGTAGGTATTAAAACTTTAACATGGGAAACCTTTTGGTATTTCCTTGTTAAAAAACACAGTCAGCAGACAGTGATGAAATGCCTAACCGATGCAATTGGCCATACGATTCCTGAAATTTCTGATGCCACATACACTACTCAGTTACACTCACGCATGAGTCATCTACTAGAACTTCAACCAATGCTTGCCATTTGTCAGCTCAAGTCACAAGATAAGCAGCCAATACAGTGAATCATTCTGACCGACTGCAACATGCCTATTTCGAGAAGATTTTCACATATTTGTGATTTGGTTATACCAGCACATAGTATTTTTATTTCATAGTTTGTTAGTTTAGATAGTATCTATAGACCCTTTCATGTTTTTAGAAAGGGTCCTCAAATTTTTGTATTAAGACTTGGATTGGAAATTGCATTACTGTACTTTTGATATATTTATTTTTATAAAAATTGGACTTGAATTATGAGTTTTGATGAAGAATACTTTTATGTGATATGCACTATTGCTTCTTGTGAAAGTATTTCCAAGTTGAAAGGCGGGATCTGAATGCAATTCATATTGGGGGAGATTCAAACACATATGGTACTACTATCTACGTTTTTGTTTCATGCTTTTATGTGAACCAACGTTTATTTAATTTTGCTATTATTGATATATGTATATTCTCTTACAACAATTCTTTCACTTATCACTATTGAATGTTTAAGAGTTGTTATTTTTCATATGTATGTGTATCAGTAATATATAAAGATTAGTTTGATAACGTTTTAATCATTACTTTGTTCAACTACTTGAACAAAGTAATTAGCATATGAATAAATATTTTTGTTTATAAGTAGAGTCATCTATATGCCTACTTGTCAATAACAATCGTCAAAAATTGCACTAAGAGAAAGACTTCCCGGGATAGATTAGTTATTTATATTGTTGCATTTTAGAATAAATCATCCATCATTCCCATTAGATATTAGAAAATCAATCACTTATCCATCCCATTTATAAATCATTGGGAAACTGGTCCCATTATATCTAGTCGGAGCCACCACACCAAATGGAAAAGGAGCTATTTTTAAGGTTCGGACCGGGTGGTTTTCCCCAATGTTGATGCGGCGATTTTCAGGGCATCAATAGGATGAAAGGGTCATTTGAGAGATTAGAGTAATTTTTCTTGAGAAATTGGAGGGTTTCTGGCCGTTCTGCTTAACATGCAGCGCCACCCCACAGACGCACAGTACCACCCCACAAACGTGTAGCGCCAGTGTAAAAATAAACTGGGGAAATTTTCCAGACGCAAAGCACCGACCTCTACGCGCAGTGCCAGGTCCTCAATGTGCAACACTGACTTGCCTTGCCCAGAAGCGCAGTGCCACTCTGCCAATGCGCAACGCCAAGCTTCTAATGCCCAACACTCCCTCAAGCTTGCCTCTTCTTCTCACTTTTTGATTTCTTGTTTGCTAAATGAGAATAATGATATTTTAAAATGAAACGTGAGGGATTAAATAGGAGAAGATTTTGATTTTTAACTTGAAAAAAACCCACTTTTCTAATGTTCCTTGTTCTTTTTCAAAACTCTGTTTAAATGCCTTTTTTCTTATATCTTTACAAGTGGATAAATGCTCAATTTGACTTGAATTTTGCAGTGTTTCTTTGTCTTGCAGCAAGGAGAGATGCTCGGGTGCAGCTAAGATCAATTATTACATGTAGTGACTTAAAATTACATATGAAATACAAATAAACTTAAATACTCTGTTTTCACCTCAAAAACATGTTTTTGAGATGAAAATTACATTAGGTTAAAAAGACAATAATTTTAGTAGCTATGGCTTACAAGCCATCATGCTTGATTTATTGATCATCCTCGTACCCTTTCTGACCTTTATTTACACTTTGAAATCAGTTTCTTGACCTTGGTGATGAAACCCTAGACCTAATGAAATAATGCCCTATGACCTAATGAAATGAACTGCAGATTGATTATGAAACCATAACTGAAGACAATCTGAATAAGGGTCAAAAAGTATACTCTATGAGGGAAAGATTTTCTGAAGAGAAAACAACCATCAGTGGATCGGTATATCATGACCTAATGGAACGACGCAAAATTTTCAGTATGAGACCCCTACTATGAAAATGTAAAGAGTGAATTTTGATCCCTAATGGAAGTATCCAGATACTGACACTAACATTGGCCTTATTGGGGATGGTAGCTCCTTGGAGGTTTCAAGAACACCGTAGACCAAGTGCCTCATCCATTGGGCAATACAGTCAAAACTAAAAAGTGAAAAATGACTTAGTACAACTGAACACTGACTCTCAACCAAACTAACTCAAAAATTGACTATAAACCAACTCAACCAAATTTGACACTAATCATTTAAACTTTATAGCCTTCACTTCGGGCCCCAAGCTCAAATGATAGTGTACTTGAAAAATTGCAAGGAAAATCAAATTGGTATATACAATGAAGGTGTAGTAACTTTAGGAAACCACCTCAAAAGTAGTAATGCTTCAAGAGCCTACCATTCACTGGCCCTCCTAAACAATTCTGACCACCCATTTCCTTTAACAAAAAGGCATTTTGTCCTCGATAGGCTGAGATTTTGTATGGTCCTTTCCATAGATTTTCAAACTTACCATGCTTTCCTTTTTCCTCATTTCATGCATCCCACCACAGTACTACATACTCCAGCTGAAACTTTTCTGCTTTGGTTTTGCGGTTATAGATCTTCTTTATCTTTTTTCGCAACCGGAAAGTATCTTTAGAAACCACTTCTCTTGTTTGTTGAAGGTGAATCATTTGATTAATTCTTCGCTGAATATCATCCTCTTCATTGCCAGCTTGCTGTAGTAATCTCATGACCAGGACTGCAAGAGATGTGCGAAAAACTGTATCAATACTATAAACTAACTCAAAGGGTGACATACCTATGGATTTTTTGTTGCTCACTCTGTTGGCCCATAAGGCATTAACAAGATTTCGATGCTAATTTTTCTTATTTGTCTCCAAAATTTTCTTTATTATATTCACCAAGGATTTATTTGACGACTTAGCCAATCCATTGCCCTGCAGGTAATATGTTGTAGAATGACCCAAAGTGATATTATACTTACTGCAAAATTCGACCATCCTTTTTGACTTGAATTTTGCTGCATTATCTGTGATGATATTGTAAGGACAACCAAAATGAGATAGGATATTAGATTCTAAAAATTGGATAATTACTGTATCTATGGCCTGCCTTGTCGGAACAGCTTCAATCCACTTGGTGAAGTAATCAGTAGCTGTCAAGATCTATCGGTGTTGTTCTGATGATATAGGATGGATTTCCCCTATTGAATCAAGTCCCCACTACTGGAAAGGTGCATTTACTTCAACTGGTTTCAAAGGAAGAGGAAGCAACTTCCTTTTTCCTTGAAAAACTTGGCATTCATGGTAGCTCATCACTGTTTTATACAAATCTGAAAATAAATTTGGCCAATAATATCCTGCTCTCAACACAAATGACCGCCACAATCACCTCTATGAAAATCATGCATCACCTGCTGAGCTTCATCTTCAACCAAACAATTAAGAAGATTCCCTCCCAGATCTTTCCAATAAAGAGCACTGTCTAAAATGTAGAATTTTGCTGATTTGAGTTTTAGTGATCTACCTTTTCTCCTTGACATTTTAGGAGGTGGAGAAAGATGCTGAAGAACATAAACTATATCAAAGTACCACGATGATTGGAGAAACATTTCTGAAACTTGAATGAGTAAGTCATCATCCTCATCCTTTGACATTGCTGCTATGAGATTTATGTCTAGAGCATGCAGATTTGATTCTGCCATTAGTTTTGCTAAGACTTGTCCCTTGATTAGTTTAGTGGGTTTAATCTCCAGATCATATTCCAACATTGCTGCTATCCACTTACCTCTTATTCCCTCCAGATCAGTTTTCATTAGAACATCCTTTATTACTGCATTAGGAACATATGCTATGGTATGTGAATGCAGAATATACACTCTGAAATCCTTCATTGCTTTTGTGAGAGCCAGTGCTTGTTTTTCAATGATATTATACTGCAAGAAAGTATCTCGAATAGTCCTGCTGAAAAAACATTGGGTTGCTCAATTTGATCTCTCTTTTGCATCAATATTGCAGCCATGGTATGCTCAAATGCAAATGAAAATATAATGAAATGTTGAGTGTAATAAAGACTAATCAATACTGGGGTTGTGGTCAAAGAAAACTTTACGAAATTGAATGACTTCATGGCATCCTCGGTCCATTTCAAAGTGTTGTTCTTTCTCAACTTATTAGTCATTTAACGTAAATGTTCCGCCAAATTGGGTATAAATCTACGTAAGAAATTCATCTTACCATTGAAAGCCTGAATCTCCTTTTTGTTGTGTGGAAAGTCTATATGTTGAATTGCCTCCACACATGAAGGATCAATGCAGATACCATCTTTAGAAATGATATGACCAAGGAGTTTACCCTCGTCCATGGCAAAAGGACTCTTCTTGGGGTTGAGAGAAATCCCTAACTTTCTACATCTCTGAAAGAAAATCCTTAAGTGGTGCAAGTGTTCATCATTAGAACCAAAAAATACCATCAAATTATCTAAATAAACAACTAAGAAAACATCCTTCTCATTAGCAAAAGCAATGTCCGTCGCTCGTTGAAAAGTGGCTCTAACATTCTTCAATTTGAATAGCATTTTGGCATACTGAAAAGTTCCCCAAGGTGTTGTGAAGGCAGTTTTGTCTTAGTATTTTTCATGCACCAAGATCAGATTATAGCCCAAGTAACCATCGAGTAGTGACATTTGTGATGCTCCAACTACTCTTTGCAGAATATGGTCCATCTTTGGAAGTGCATAGTTATCCTTTAAGGATACTTTGTTGAGGTTCCAGAAATCTATGCACAACCTTATTTCTCCAGTCTTCTTTCGTATCGGGACCAAGTTCGATGATTGGAACAATGATGCTAGCTTTGAAAAATTTGTTTACCTCTTTCTCGATGGATGGCAGCAGCTTTGGATTAATCCTTCTCAACTTCTGTCTGAAAGGCTTTTGATCCGGCTTGATAGGAATATTATGTTGAATTATATCCTTGTCATACACCTTCAAATATGAATAATCCCACGCAAACACATCAGAAAATTCAGAAAGTAATCTAACATACCGGGCCTTTACCTCGAGAGACAATGCTTTTGATAACTTTACAACCTTGGGCTTGTTAGATGTTCCAAGATTGACATATTCAACTCCTTTGTCGGTAGGAACCAAGCTCGGTTTTCTAGCCACATCATCCTGATCAAAAATCTCCTCTAAAGGTATGAGACCTCTAGGAATAATGTTATCCTTCAGCTGTAATACCTCCATCTGATTCACCTCAATCTCTTGTTCATTGGTATCACCATCATCATCAATGGAAGCATTCTTCAATTTTCCTTCATTCTGCAAAAAGGCATTGATTTCATTATCATCCCAAAACACTTGCCAATACATTAAATTATCCGGAACAACAGGTCGGTGTTTGACATGAATTTCAAACTTGTTGCTTGAGTTCATTGGGATATTCAAATTGCTTGCAGCAGTGGTGAGTGAATATGCAATAATGTTTTGAGTCTGGGGTACTGTCGTCAAGGTATATTCAAGAAACATTCTTATAATATCTAGGACTACATTTTTGTAGGCTCTCATCCACGGATGCTTTAGTTGATACTCTCCCTTTACCTGTTTGATCACCAGCTCTAAATCAACATAGACAAAAATCCTTTTTGCATTCAATTTCTTCAAAATTTTAAGACCTGTAATCAAAGCCTCATACTCTGCTTCATTTTTAGAGCAATCAAAAGCCAACTTGTAAGAACATACTCTAACATTACTTAGGAATTTGGTAGGATAAAAAGCAGGGCCGTGAATCCAAATTCCTATACCAGCACCGTCCTTACCCACAGCACCATCAAAGTCCATGCTCCAAAGGTTGGCTTCATCTTCTAGTTGCTGAAATTCTATTTCCTTCCCTTCCTTACCTTGACTGGTTACATCATTTTCACTGATATTTTGCTACTCATAAGAACTTGCTACTTTCTCTTTTTCCTGATTATGGACTGCCCTAATTTTTCCTGAAACTTCTGGTACATCATCCACTTCTACAATCTAAATATTTACATCATTTAATCCACTATAATAGTACAAAACAAATTATTCTAAATCGGGATGTACAACATTTATCAGATGATTCAGTGGGGTAGTCATGTATTTCATTTTCTTCTCTCGATATAACTTTCTCAATTGACTGAAAATGGGAATGGTATCATAAGAGAAGTCAAGTTGTAAAGTTCCCTTGAGTTTAGCACCCCACAATCTAGACAAGAGAATACCAAATCGCGGTGGAATATCAGCAACAACCACATCCATCAAAACATTTTTGGCTGGGATTTGATCTAAAGACACTACCAAATCTTTGATAAGACCAATGCAATGAACTCTATCGGAGTCAAAGGAGTACAAATCATGGTATTTCCGGGTAATATCCAGGCCCAACTTCTCCATAATGGCTTTAGGCATCAAATTATGAGAAGCTCTGGAATCAAACATGGCATTATGGAGAATGTATTCATGCAATCTAAGACTCAGATAAAAGGGAGGAACTTCACTATCTTCAGACTAATCTTCTATGGTTGGACCAAAAATGAGTTTAGGATGATCATCTTCGACATTTACCATATCTAACAAAGGGTCTATTTGCAAAATTCTAGACACCTGGTGTTTATAATTTCTATTCTTTACCAGCTCAGTCAAAGGAATAGACAATTTTAATTTAGCAATTTCATTTTCTAAATTAAAGGATGAAACTTTTTCTATCTCTTTGACAGTAAGTTCCTTCTTCTCTACTTTCTCTTTCACTGCATTTTGCTAATTATTCTTCTCATTTGCAATGTTATTTGCAGATGGTACTTTGCTTGAACTCAGATCAACAGTTTCTTTCCCTTTATTTTGAATGTTTGAGGAGTCATTATTTGATTGCAACTCTTTTCTTTTCTGAATGGGATTGATCGGCACATCTCTTCTCCTCAAAGAATACTACCTCTGTTTTGCTATCAAAACATTCATATAACCTTGTTGATAATCATCAGACTGAGCCTCCAAAACTACATCATTTGCTAATATGTAATCTTCATTCCTTTGAATGTTTAGAACCTCTGCATATTCTTCATCTTCCATTAGAAAAATGGGCATACCATTGGCAGTGAAAAAATGGTTTACTTCAAATACCGGATCATTTTCATCTTCTTCTTCTAGTCCCTGAACATAATTTTGTTGCAAAGGAGTTCTGATCTGTTGTTGTTGTGTCAGTTGGTCTGGTGCCTTTTGTTCTCTCTGCTTGATTCAGAATTGGGGCTGCTGCTGTCCTCTAAAATTTGGATTCCTGATTGGCGGTTCAGGTCTATCTGTAATGGTCAGCCAGTCAACCATCCTCTCCAATGTTCAGATCAAAGTATCCATCTTGACATTTGAGGTAGATGCTTCCTCCTTTATGGTTACTCTCTTTTTAGATCTCATTCTTGCTCTTTTGGCCAACATATTTTCTTCTACACTTACAACATTCTTTTGCATGTCTTCTAGTGTGGTGGGATCACATTCCCCTAACTAATATGCCATATCATCATTGAAACCATCTAGAAACTTGAGTAAAGCTAACCCCGCTAGTGGTTTAATGTTGGTCGGAATAGCATTATATACTCCATTAAACCTCACACAATAATCTTGCACACTTTCACCAGCATTCCTTTTGATATTTTCATATTCAGACAAAAATTGGAGTCGATTCTTCTTTACCTCCCACCAATCTAGCAATTGCCCATGCAAGACTGGCAAAGTGGTGACAGAGGCTGCGTGTAAAGCTCTGAACCACTTTCGAACTTCACCTCCAAAGCTTTGGGCAAACAATCTCATAGTCACATATTCTATCTCTACCTCATGAAGGTCAAAGAAGTCATTCATTCTTTCAACATGTTGCTAAGATGTAATGTTTTGAGTGGCATAAAAAGGAGGTATTTTACTTTGGTAATCAGTGGGCATAGCACCAAGATTATGAGGTAAAACAAGGGGTGCATATTGGGCAACCATGACTCGAGGTGGATTTGAAACAACGTTTGGACTACTAGGGTTTAATGGAGTGGTTGATGGAGAAGTAGCGGTAATAGGTGTTTGATAGGATATGATAGGTTGAAGGGGAAGGGTAGGTATAAATAGAGGTTGGGAATGAACTTCAGAGGTTGATAGGAATAATGATGAACTGAAGGTAGTGGATGCTGGTTCAAAAAACTCAGGGATCTTAGCAGTAGTGAGGGATGATTGAGGAGAATTTAGGATATACTCATCAATTGACCAGTTTTCATTTTGAATTTCAAGATCTACAATAAACTCCATGTCTATAACTATATCGTCAAGTGCACTTTCAGATTTGGTTCTAAATGAAGAAAGGTCAAACGACAAATCAAAAGAGAGATTTTCTAAGAACAACCATTCATTCGGGCAGGAATCTGCTTTTATCAAAGGCGTTAAGCTGACTGTACTTTCTTTTCTCTTGAATCTTCTTGAAATTAAATTAGTATTATCCACTATTGGGGTAGGATTTTGATTTGGATTGGCCCTAGTGTACTTTCTCAAAGCTAGTGTGCTCAAATTTTGAAGTTTTCTATATTTCTTTACAACTTTCTATATCAGCCTAGTAAATTCTAAAACTCATCATCAAAATTTCAAGAATTTAAATGAAAGATACTACTGGGGTGATTATTATTTCATTCCCCAGTATGGTCGCCACTCTGATATCACCTAGATTGACCTCAGGCTGAAGGGAGGCAATGCTAGGGTAACCACAAACCAAGCTTAGCCAAGTAGCTAGCCCTACTAGGCTGGGAGAGGGCTCTCGCCGTAAGGATCTTTTTCAAGATGACTGGATCAGGTAAATGATTTTAGGCTAGGTATAGTAGCTCGAAATTTTTGATTGGATTTTGTAGGGGTGTTGCCGGATCAAGAGGACCTGGGCAGTTTAGGTCTAGGAAATTAGGTCAGAAATGCAGGGTGTTCTATGGGGAAAGGTAGGAATAGGCTTTAGCACTTTTAGGATTTATGGGGTGAGATTTTTAATACTGGTGAGAAGCTAAGAAGGGCATGTGACAATCATGGATCCTTCCTAGCCTACTGAAAACATGAATTGGTGAATGATTTCCCAAGGTAGAGCATTAATATAATGGATTCTACCTATCAAACTTGAAAACATTCAACTAGAAGCAATGAAATGACTGATGGAAAACATAAAACATATAAACAAATAATCACAAAAGAAGAAACTATACTAAAACTCCATACCATAGGGATCCCATAAAAATAGTTGCGATTATTATTAATCTCCTTGCCAAACTGCTTACAATGATGTACAATCAAGCTCTGAGCATCCAACTGAATCAAACCCTTTACAATGAGGAAGAAGAAGAATATATAGGAATTGTTTCAACTTCCTCCTATCCTCAGGGGTCGAATCCCAAAGATGAGGAGCTAATCTAACCAACACTGAACAAGAAAACAGGAATATAGGCATCTCAACAACTTGCCTCTAAAAGTGAAAAACTGATTCATTTTAGCTCAAACTAACTCCTAAAGCAATGAATCTACCTTATATTACTATTTATCCATCATATTTACAAGCCATGACATCATTTATATAGGTAAATTATCCACCATGAGAGAGAATCCATGAAAAATAGTAAAAAACTCAGAAAATGATCATCCTAAGCAAAATTACCCAACGCATAGTGCCACTGGCTCAACGCGCAATGCCAATTTTAGGTCCTTTTTTGAGAATTTCCCAGCATGAAAATTGAACCCATGATAGCTCATTGGAAAGGTATTCAGGTATACTTTCTAGAACACCTAGAATTTTTGCATTTGGAGCTCATTTGACCCCTAAAAACTTGATTCTCCCAAGACTGCTTCTGTGTGTCCAAAAAGTGGCAGAAAGGTCATTTTTAGGGTGTTTTTTGACCTTTTGGTGGACCGTTTCTACCCCAAAAGATTTGAAACTTGCTAGGATGCATGTCCTCATCGCTATGAATCCAAAAATTCAAGCCATTTCCTCATTGGGTGCCCTTAGGAAAAGCACAGCACCGGTGGCGCTACGCTTCTAGGCAATCTTCCTATGTGTGCAATTTTCAAAATTTGCAAATGACCAAAATTTCTTCAAACTTGTCCAAAATTGGTGTGAATCACCACCATCATCTGCTTTGATGAGCCAAGGAGGATTTAGCTAGAATTCTAAGTCTATCCTCCTCTTTCTTTCCTTTCAAGGCCCACCTTAGCCTAGCTTTCATTTTCTTGACCCTCATGTTGCAAATTTTGTTTTGGGTCTTGTAATGATAGGCCATGTGTCTGATCATCTGATTGTCTCTATTGGCCTTCTGTAGCAGCTTTTCAAGGTGTAGGTTGACTCTCTCAAGCCAAGTCTCCCTATCATTTTCAATCTCCTTCTCAATAGGAGTCAATGTGATCTGTGTCTCTTTTCCACTTTGCCTTTTTGCCTTGAGCATTTCTAACTCCATGAGGACTTGTTTGTCACTCAACTATTTGTTTTCTTACTCTAAATATGTAATGACATACTTAGCCCTCTCCAAATTGTCCATCAATGCTTGGACATGAGCCTCCTTTTCCTGTATGATGATGTCTTTGATTGTTTTTTCATCCTGAGTCTCTAAATCAATGGTATGAGTATCATGCTGCTCAAACTCATTAGGCTCTACTAGATCAAAGTCTCTTTCCTCCTCATCATCAAGGTCTTCCTCCTACACCTTTTCCTTCCCTTTGTGCTGCTATTGTACCTTTACCTGCTGTGTCGATGAAGAAGGCAAAGCCCCTTCCACATTTTTTGAAAATTCGAATTTTTACCAAAGGAGTAGTTTTAACCAGTTGACAATTTCACCCGGAATCTGGTTGGCCTTGGCTAGATTCCATTCGCTGGAAAAGTCCAAATTGTGTCTTCATTAATCCTGCCCAGTCAGTAAAAAGTCAACCCAACTTTGATTGCCTCTATCTTCTTCATCCAGACTCAGATTGACTAACCATTCGCACTATTGCGATCAGGACGACAAGATCTACAACATGAACTTGGTTCAAGAAACTTTTGAGCATTTTGATTTTTGAGCTTCCATCAGTCATCTTTGTCCTATGTGTCTCTCGGGAGCCACCTAGATCAATCCTCCCCACTGAGGAGCTTTTGGTCCTCCAAAAGCATGAAAAATAACTTGCAACTTCTATGTACCTTATCTGCATCATTAGTGTCCTGAAAAGGTCTCACTTCCATCTCCTTCACCTTTGTTCTTCGGAGCCTTAAGTGATGAGCCGACACCTGCTACTTCTACAACCTGTACTACATTGTTTTGGAAATTACATTCTTGAATTTCATGACCAACTAATGACCCAAGCATCCCACACTTTCCATGAGTGTATAACACATACTCAGTGGTCATATTTACGTCAAGATGGACACAATACCCCAGCTACGACAATAAGGCCAACCTATCATTGTTGCTTCAACAAGTGATGAAAACACATCATCGCTGCAACACATGATTTACAAAAATAAAGCCTAACACTATTGTTTTTCTTTGACAAGTGATGGAAACATGACATCACTTTCACAGTTCAACATGCGATACCAAATAAGACCAAACATCATTGTTGCTGAACAAGTGATGGAAAACACATCATCACTTTTACATTTTAAAATGCAACAAATGATTCACAAAAGCACGACCATGAAACGACAACATGTCTAGAAACCATTTTTCACTTATCAAGGTGAATGGGTCGCCTCCTTGTGGCGCTTTTGCTTGTCAAACAACTTCTTCACCTGGTTCATGCACCGACACTTTGTCTTTAAGGAACTGCTCTAGATGGAGCCTCCAACAAGTGGCTCTTTGATGGCCACTTCTACCTCAATGACTGCAATAGGTTTTCTTCCTCTAGATCTGCTTAACATGTTTCTTTACCTGCTATTGAGAGGGTCTTTCACGCCTCATCTTTTTGTGTGCTGCCATTCTTTTCCAATACTTAGAAGATGTATGGTTATGTAATCCACAAAAGGTACATGTTTCTCAATGCCATGTTTTACATTCATCATTAACAACATGATCATAATCAAAATGAACATTCGAATGTCGAAAGTGATTACATCTTTCCTTGCTGTATCTGGTGTAAGTATGGTGATGAGAGGTTGCCTCAGCTCTTTCTCTGCAATGTGCATTGCCATCGGATGATGGGGATGTGTTCCCATCATTCTCCTTCCTCAACGATTTCAATGGTGTCTCGAAAGAATCTGACACCTTCGAGCATTCTCCTTTGGTGTATCTCATGCCTGCAAATTGAGGTCTATGCACAACCTCCAATGGTTGAGTTATGCATTGGTTATTAATATCAAGTTTTTCTTCCTTCTCATGCCTCGTCCTGGTAAGGAGCCTCATGTTTGTCCCTGTAATTGGGATCTCCAAATCTCCAATAGAAACCATATTATGTGACGATGAAACTGAAAGGAAATCAACATCTTTTACCTCCTCTGTCGATTTCGAAATAACTAATGAGGGCTTCTAATCATCTATTGTTGGTGATTTGCTAGCTGTCTCAGTGCATTCCCCAACTTCCCTTCTCACATACCCAAGACCTGACTGATGAGGTAATTATTCTACTTTGATGGGGTTAATAATGCCTTGGCCATTAATTCCCAAGCCTTCTCCTTCATATCCCATTCTCTTCAACTATTTGGAGCCAATTCCTATGGTATGATTTTCAAAAACAACGAAATCATCATCAGGACACATACAAGAATTCAGAGAATTACATTTTACCTCACATGGGTCATGCTGCAGCTTTTCCAAGGCCTCATCCTTTACTTGCAGTTGTCATAGCAAACCATGTTTCTCCTCTTTCTCTTCATGTAGACACATCTTAATTCAATGTTCTTTGTTTGAAGATTATGTTTGTTTTGCTTCAGTTCTTCCATGACCTCTTTTGTGGCTTGCAACTGAAGCTGCAATCGCTCCTTTTCCTTTGTCTCTTTTTGTAGAGTTTCATACATTATTTCCATTCTTTGGAAATGTTGAGCATGGTCTCATACATCTCTTTTTAATCTTATGTCGCTGCACGTTCCATTGTTCAGGCTGCAATTCACATCCACGCAAAGACCGCTTTGATACCACTTGATCTAGGTCTGGGTGTGACGAAGGACCCTTCCAAGACCTTTTACTTTCATGATCTGTTAAATTGAATTTCTAAAAGAACATAAATTAATACATCTGCATGTTGTAAATAATAGGAACATGGCAATCATCAACAACCTAAAAACATAAGTTGTTGATAACAGAGTTCGTCCAGGAGGGACTAGGTCTCCAGGCCCTGGTGTCAAGATGGTGTAGGCCACTGCATTAAGTGTTGTCAATAGTGATGATGTACATGGAGGTGATGTGGTTATCATACAAGGAAAATGTCCTCACGCAGGAGTGGCTCCAAGAGATGTTCCACTACAGGAACTCTCAGTCAAAGGACTCCTATCAGTATGACACAAACTGATGCAAGCTGAGAACCCTGCCAACATGGCATAAAATGGATATCAATGCAAACATGCATGACGAAAACATTAGTATCCCATAAACATACAACAAAGGGATCTCAAAACATAATATGACAAATCATGACAACAAGTACATCACATAGATGATTCTGCACCACATCAAGCAGGAATCATGAAAACGAGTAATAAACAAGACCCCACATCAAGCATCAACAGGGATTTGTGCAACACAATGCAGAGCAAAATAAGTACATGAACACACTACATATACCTCACAACCAAGGGCCATCTGAAGAAGCAGATGTCAAATTGCTGAATTTGTTCGTGCCATCGATCTCACGGCATCAATCGCATGGAAATGGTTGCTCGCACATGAATGCTGACACCTGCATCCCACTTAGAAAAGGTTGATGAAGAATAGAATGCGAGAATGATAAATATGAATACACCATCAGATTTGTGGCATCGAATAGTGCAAAATCGACTGTCAAATTTCTGAATTTTGAGAAGTTGAGAATTTGCGGCTCAAGGAATCTTTTAGATTCCCCCTAGATTCCTCAAAGATTCTGCTACATAGGTGGACTGGAAATTTGCAACTCCAAAGGTGAATTTGACCTCGCCATTGCGATCCTCGTAGAAAACCATGAAAAACGACTATAAACTTGACTATATTTCGACATAGAGAAAAATTACCTCCATGGGAAAATTTCAAGGATCATGGTTTCGCTCCCTATTTTTGCAGCAGTCATGGATTGACCTCCATACTGAAAAATGGCCTAAAAATGAAAAACTCTGATGGAGAAATGGATAGTGCCATTGAGTTCGTGGTGTCGAGAAGTGTTGAAACCATATAAAATTTATCAAAATCTGACAAAGTGAAAATTCGGCCCCTCCTGCAAAACATTGCCTCGAACTCTATGCACTACCTCCTCTGTCTGAGTGCATTGAAAAACGATGTTTAAATACAAAATCACTGGCAGATTCTTCAAGGAGTTAGTTGTAGGGTAGTTGGTGGAAAGGCTGGTTAATATGGAGGAGGTCAGGCGGTCAAACCCCGTCTCCTCGTTTTTACATAACAAAATATTTTTTTTGTAACTTTACAACCAAAATTTTGTTTTAAAAACATTAATGGTTGGGTTGGGCCTGCCTTCGGTGGCCCGCCCACTGTACCCACACTCCATGGCAATTGGTATGTTTATGTGTTTTGGGTTGGGCAAGTGCCCCAAGGGTCAGCCCACCCATTTATTTTGTTTGTTGTGAAGGTTGGGGTGGCGGTGTTTGTGGCCCACCACCCCTTTATATATATATATATATATATATATATATATATATATATGTATGTATGTATGTATGTATGTATGTATGTATGTATGTATGTATGTATGTATGTATGTATGTATGTATGTATGTATGTATGTATGTATGTATGTATGTATGTATGTATGTATGTATCCCCACATTTTTTGAAAATTCAAATTTTGACCGAAGGAGTAGTTTTAACTAGGCGACAATTTCGCCCAGAATCTGGGTGGACTTGGCTGGATTCTGTCTGCTGGAAAATTCCAAATCGTGTCTTCATTAATCCTTCCCAGTTAGCAAAAAGTCAACCCAACTTTGACTGCCTCTATCTTCTTCATCCGGACTCGAATTAATGAACTGTTCACATCGTTGCGATCAGGATGACGAGATCTACAACTTGAACTTTGTTCGAGAAACTTCCGAACATTTTGATTTTTGAGCTTCCATCAGTCATCTTTGTCCCGTGTGTCTCTCTGGAGCCACCTGGATCAACACCCATGTACAAGAAATCTATGCAAAGGATGAAAGTCAATTGAATTGGCCTGAAACTTAGTCCACCACTACTCTTAGGAATGCTAGAAGGAAGGAAGGAAGAAGAAGAAAAGAGGCAATGGGAGGAGGTAGAAAGGAAAGCAGGCTTCTATGAACAAGAAGAGGAAACCACATCATAGGCATGGGATGTCAGGGATGCCACTAGAGATATGAAGGATATGGATATTGATTGAGTTGCTTAGAGGATGAGCAACACATTCAGCAGGGGGTGATGATGAGCCTCGTCATTGGGTAATTATATGGGCCTTAATTCACCTCCTAGCTCTGTCAAACCAACTTTTCTCACAAATTATTAGATGTTTTTTATTATATTTTTTTATGAGATGAGTTAGAGTTTGATATTATGCCTAGTGGACTAATATGCATTGAATGTAGGATTGAAGGAGAAAATCAAGGAATTTTGGCAAATACTAAGGTTAAAACTCGAATGGGACAAGGGAGAGGGATTGTAGGAGGTAAATCCTCCTCATTTACTTCTCCCCCATTCGAATATTCCTCCATCCATCACACCAACTCGGAGTGCAAGCAGCCAAGCCATGAGGATTAGAAGGCAGTCGAGCAAGTGAGAGACAAAGAGCTAGTTTATCTCGAGTTTGGGAGCTGAGCCTCCCTGATTTTAAGGAATTCATTGGGGAATTCAATTGTATAAGTAGAGAGGCCTAGAGCCTCATTAGGATTCATTTTTTTTTTTTGTAAAAATCTAAGTTATTTTCGAGCTCCAGGCTTGTGAAATTTTTATTGATGTAATTTTTTGTTATGGTAATAAGAATGAGTTTTGTTTTGAGCTAACACTAAGTTAACTCAAAGGGATGAATCTCTTGGGTTAGCGTCCAAACCTAATAGCCAAGGCTCCTATTTATTGTATTTGTATGTTTAGATTAGTCTCATACCTTCATTGTTAATTTTCTTTTAGATGTGTTTTCATTGCAAGTAGTGTAGATTGGGTTGGTTGTTTATTAGTTTACTTCCATTTGTGCCTTACTTCAGTAGTAGGTTAGCAAGGATAAAAGGAGTACCACAAAGTTTAGTGGGTGTCTTGGCCTCATTTCCTCCCTTTGGGATCATGATTTGAGGAAGAGATGCTTATGCAGCCCCAAAAACATAGATTTCTATTTCTTGCATAAGCTTTAGAGGTTACTATATTTAAGTTAGCATTTGATTAGTTTTGCAAAGTAGGATTTCATTTCCATTTATTCTATCTTCACTCTTATAGTAGATCTCATCCATGCTTTCATTCCTTTCAACAACTTTCCTCATGCATAATGTAGGTAGTTAGTTCATTAATTCTGCTTTTCTAGCTTATGAGAATGCTTCTTGTTTGCATAGTTTTGTGGGAATTATACATGTTTTATGCAGAGAAGGTGCTTTTGGAGGAGACAAAGACTTCATAGCCAACAACCACCTTCCACTCCATCCACCATAGTCATCCCTTGTTTTCACCATCACCTTCAGTAGTTTTCATCATTTTTCATAGAAATTATTCCAAGCACATTGAGCGAATCCAACCATCCTCTATCTTTATCGTTGATTTCTGAGTGATCCTAGACCTTTCCTCACTTCATTCCACCCATATACCACCTTCTCTAAGCCTTCCAGCACCTCCAAAACCTTCCATTTTTCTCTCAGTTGTATCGTGTAGGTTTACAGGGAATCTATTATGAAACCAGCTCAAGAAAAGATAGAAAAGATAAATCCACGCCTTAGAATTCAGCCTCTTCGAGGGGGCAACCTCCTTTACATTACATAAATGAACAATTCTTCGATGATACAAATGACAAAACCTCCTTTCTATATATAGGAGTCTAAGGAGTCACAATATAATCCAGCCGACCTAACAATAATAATATAAAGCCACAAAAATAACAATAGAGGGATTCTATGGGGCACAGAAATAACAATATGGGGGTAATAGGGGCACAACAATATAAATAGGGGGTATACCTACAATAGTAATGGGGTAATCACTAGTATTATAGGGACCCAACATGCCCCTCTCCTTCAAAAAAAGTGTTGTCCTCAACGCTTCAACAGTTCTGGATACTTCTGCATAAAATTCTCATCCTCCCATGTTGAATCTTCATCGGATAAGTTCTTCCACTTGATAAGATACTCTGAAATTGATCGATTTCATAGCTGTCGGGTTCTTGTTTCTGTGATTGCTTCCGGTTCCAATATAATTTTTCCTTCCTCGTCAAGTTCTGGCAATATTGTTTGAATTGTGAGCTTGTCACCTATAACCTTCTTTAAACATGAAACATGGAAAACTGGGTGCAATTGAGAAGCTGCAGGAAGCTCCAATTTGTATGCCATAGTACCAATCTTTTCCAACACCTTGTACAGACCATAATAGTTTGGTGATAATTTATTATCCTTCTTAGCTTGCTTTAGGGACATTTGCTTATATGGTTGTAGCCGTAGGAATACCCAATCACCTACATCAAAACTTCTTTCACTGCGATGTTGATCTACCTGTTGTTTCATTCTATTTTGTGCCAACACGAGGTTATCCTTTAAGAGTTGGAGGACTTGTTGCTGATGTTCGATGTGATGTTCCATTGCTTGAACCTTAGAATTTTCTCTTAAATATGATGTGATGGATGGTGGTTGATACCCATAAAGTGCCATAAATGGGGTCATTTTTGTTGCTGTATGGAAGGAAGTGTTATACCACCATTCAGCCAGAGGCAACCATTTGACCCATTGTGTCTGTTTATCAGATACAAAGCAACGAAGATATCCTTCCAAACATTTGTTTACTATCTCAGTTTGCCCATCAGATTGAGGATTATAAGATGAGCTATGAGCTAATTGAGTCCCAAGACAAGAAAATAATTCTGTCCAAAAATTTCCAGTGAAAATGGGATCTCTGTCACTTACAATAATCTTTGGGTTTCCATGTAGCTTTTGAACTGTTTCCATAAATGCAGTAGAAACTGTATTGGCTTTAAATGGATGTGATAATGCACAAAAGTGTGCATACTTGGTAAGTCTGTCAACTACCACCATGATGACACTCTTTCCCTTAGACTTGGGTAAACCTGTGATAAAATCCATTGAAACCTCCTCCCAACGTTGGCTTGGAATGGATAAAGGTTGTAATAGGCCTGGTGTCTTAATTGTTTCAACTTTATTTTGCTGGCAAACCAAACATTCCGCCACAAACTTTTGAATATCTGATTTAAGGCCATCCCAAAAAAATTCCTTCTTAACCCTGTGGTAAGTTTTTAAAAATCCCGAGTGCCCTCCTAAGGGAGAAGTGTGCAATTCCATAAGAATCTTTTGTTTTAGCTGGGAATTCTTACAGAGGTATAAGCGATCTTTGTACCATAACGAATCATTTTGCCAGATAAATGTATCAGAAGTACTGGAATCTTGTTGTAGCTTTTGAATAAGTGCCCACACATCTTCGTCGTTCTTCCATTCCTCCCTTGCTTTGTTTATCCAATCTGGTTGGATAATAGAAATGGCACACAACAATGCTTCCACGTCCTCATCCTTTCTTGAGAGTGCATCTGCCACCACATTTTGCTTCCCTTTTTTGTAGATGATTTCAAAGTCATAACCCAACATCTTTGTGACCCACTTTTGTTGCTCTTCAGAGGATAATCTTTGTTCTAAAAAGTATTTAAGGCTATCATGATCTGTTTTTACCTTGAAGTGTCTTCCCATTAGGTAGGGTCGCCATTTCTTAAGTGCATGGAGTATTGCCAACATTTCCTTCTCATAAATAGCTTTGCTTAAAAACTTTCCCTTGATTGGACGACTTTCAAAAGCAATGGGTCTTTCATCTTGCATTAGAACAGCACCAATTCCATTTCCTGAAGCATCACATTCCACAATAAAGGTTTTTTTGAAGTCTGGCGTAGCTAAGACCGGTGCTTGGCACATTGCCTCTTTAAGATTTTCAAAGGCCTTTGTTGCTTCTGAAGTCCATGAAAATGAATCTTTCTGCAATAATGTTGTTAGAGGTGCTGCTATTCTCCCATAATTCTTAACAAACTTGTGATAATACCCTGTCAACCCAAGAAATCCTCGCAGATGCTTTATGGATGTGGGGATTTTCCATTCCTTAATGACTTTAATTTTTCTAGGGTCTACCTTAACTCCTTCATGAGATACAATATGACCCAAATATTCCACCTCCTGGACTCCAAAGAAACATTTGGATCTTTTTGCATATAAATGTTTCTCCTCCAATAGTTGTAACACCCTGTCAACATGTTCAACATGCTCCTTCCAAGACTTGCTGTAGATTAGTATATCATCAAAAAATACTAACACAAATTTTCTAAGGAATGGTTTGAAAATTGAATTCATCAAACCTTGAAATATTGAAGGTGCATTGGTAAGGCCAAAAGGCATGACCAAAAATTCATAATGACCCTCATGAGTTCTAAATGCCGTTTTTGGAATGTCTTCAATCTTCATTCTAATTTGATGATATCCCGAACGAAGGTCCAACTTGGTGAAGTAAATTGATCCATGTAATTCATCCAGTAATTCATCAATAACAGGAATGGGGAACTTATCTTTAATAGTGAGCTTGTTGAGCTCCCTATAATTTGGACACATGCACCATGATCCATCCTTCTTGTGCACCAATACTACTGGAGCTGAGAAAGAACTTTGACTCGGTTGAATTATACCAGCCTCTAGCATTTCTGCAACCATACGTTCAATTTCACTTTTTTGGACATATGGATATTTGTACGGCCTGATGTTTGGAGGAACACTTCCTGGCATCAGATGAATAGCATGATCATGATCACGCATAGGTGGGAGACCTTTGGGAGTCTCAAATACCTTGGAATGATTGTCTAGGACTTTTTGGAGATCTGGAGAAATAGATGATTCCAATGTGGAAACATCTAGCGAACATAATTGTGCAATTACACCTCTTTGCTCCTTTTTTAGAAGCTTTGTCATGCCATTAGAGCTGATTATCTTTCCTGGTTTCCCTGCAATACCCCTTAATTCAACTTCCTTTCCTTCCATAGAAAATTTCATGAAAAGTTCTTGAAAATTAAAAGCTATTGTACCCAAGGATTGTAGCCATTGGACTCCTAGTACAACATCAGCACCTCCCATTGGAATGGAAAGCATTGGGCTAGTCAATACATATTCTCCCATGGATAGCTTGATATTATGGCACTTTCCAGAACAATTTATTGTTCCTCCATTTGCAATCATCACTTGACACTCTGGTGCTGGATATAGGAAGCAATTCAATTCTTTTGCTACCCTACAATGAATAAAATTGTGGGTGCTTCCTGAATCAATCAACACTATTACCTTTTTCTTCTTGATTTGTCCTTCTATCTTGATGGTTTGAGGAGTGGTAATTCCCGCCAATGCATTACAAGATATGGTCAGATTTATTTGTTCTTCATCTAGGCTTTGTTCCTGGAATATATCCTCTTCTTTTGACCTTTCTTGCTCCTTTTCTTCTTCCCCTTCACAATCTATGTAGAATAATTTCTTCTCAGCACACTTATTACCTTTTGTGTATTTGCTATCACAATTGTAACAAAACCCTTTTTCTCTTTTTTCTTCCAATTGTTGTGGTGTCAACCTTGTAGGTTGTGGAAGACTATGGGCAACAACACTTCCGTCTTTATAGTTGTGAATGGTATGCTTCCTACTTGCCATAATTTTGCTTTCCATTTTTCTTGCTAACCTGAATGCCTTCTCTAATGAATCAGGTTCCCAAAGGCGCACATCATGTTGGATATTATCCTTTAAAGACCCTATGAACACATCAATCCTATGCTCCTCTGGAATATGTTTTACCCTTATGTTCAATTTTTGGAACTCCTCAATGTGCTCCATTATTAAACCCTTTTGTTTGAGACTTATCAATTGGCTAAAAAAAGTGTTGCTTTTTGTATCCTCATAATGTGCTATCAATTCTTCCGTAAAAATTGCCCAAGTGATAAATTGTTTACGAGAAAAAAGCCATTGATACCATACAAACTAATTTGGTTCCAAATATAAAGTTGCCATACGTACCTTTTGTGTGTTTTGCACATTATTGAGATCGAAGAATTGCTCCATCTGTAATATCCATGTGGCGGGATCCTTGCCATCAAACTTCCTCATATTGATTTTTGGAACATGGTGAGTCTTCGATCCAACATTAGAGTCTATGGAATCATGATTAACATTTCTTTTGTTCTCATCATGAGTTTCCTTTACTACCTTTTCACCATTAGTGACCCTTTCTTGTAGCAACTTCTTCAATTCTTCCATGTCTGTCTTCAAATCTATCTTCAAATTTGCCATTGAATCCTCCATCTTAGCTTCCATGCCCTTTATCTTAGATTCCACGCCATTTACCTTAGCTTCTGTTAGCTTTTGTGAGCGTGACATTTGTTGCACTTGTTCTAAGTGTAATTTTGATATATCATGTAGCATTTCTTCCTCTTCTTCATGAGTCATGCTAGAGATTTTAGGTTCCTTACTAGGTGTTTGCATTTTCTTTCCTTGGCGCATCAGTTACCGATAATAATGCTTTACTATGCCCTTTGAATTCCGTTAAACCAAGCTTACACAAAAATTTAAAAAAACTACACACCTTTTTTCACTTTATAGAAGTCTGATATTGAATCTGATGTATCTCTGTAATTTCGGATCATCCAAATCTAAAATTGCTACCTATAGTAGCCTTCTGCGTCCTCTTTCCAATGCCACAAGTCTGAGCCAAATTGGATTCTCCAAGGAAGAGTTACATGAAATCTCCCACAGTGACTTGCTTTTAGACTGGTTCAGTAGAGCAAACTTGTACGACGTGCCACGAGTCACTGTTTCAACCTTTGAATCTGAAACACACATAAGAGAAACTACAGTCCGTCCTCTTTCTGTACCTTTTTACGAAATTTCAATCCGATACTCAGAGAGAGAGTTAGGACGATTTTCCCCAGGTCACCTGTTTTGAATATAATTCAGGAGTCTGCAAAAAGGCCAACTTCCTCAGATCATATCTCCGAAAATATCGCGCGAAAAGCTCTGAAATTTGGACCCAAGGTTCAGCGCCAATTCTTATCAAATGGGTTTTTTTTGCGACTTCTGAAACGTCACAGAAAAAAAGTTATAGCGAAAATGCCACGATGACCTATTTGGAGCAGCGAAACCCTAGAATCCAAAGCTCTGATACCAAATGTTATGAAACCAACTCAAGAAAGGATAGAAAAGATAAATCCACGCCTTAGAATTCAGCCTCTTCGAGGGGGAAACCTCCTTTACATTACATAAATGAACAATTCTTCGATGATACAAATGACAAAACCTCCTTTCTATATATAGGAGTCTAAGGAGTCACAATATAATCCAGCCGACCTAACAATAATAATATAAAGCCACAAAAATAACAATAGAGAGATTCTATGGGGCACAGAAATAACAATATGGGGGTAATAGGGGCACAACAATATAAATAGGGGGTATACCTACAATAGTAATGGGGTAATCACTAGTATTATAGGGACCCAACATTTTTCATAGAAATTATTCCAAGCACATTGAGCGAATCCAGCCATCCTCTATCTTTATCGTTGATTTCTGAGTGATCCTAGACCTTTCCTCACTTTATTCCACCCATATACCACCTTCTCTAAGCCTTCCATCACCTCCAAAACCTTCCATTTTTCTCTCAGCTGTATCGTGTAGGTTTACATGGAATCTTGTAGGTTTCTAGTACATCCTGTAGGTTTTCCTGAAATGGCATGTTTTGAGGCCGAATTGAGGGAAAACCTCTAGGAAGTCACCAAAATCCTTCCAAGGGTCTCACACACCATGCAACCATCTCCTAACCCTTCCATCCATCCTCCAACATCCTTAATTCACCTACCACATCACCAAAATAAATTAGTTTGCATACTTGATTTTGCATGAAAAGGCAAAAAGACAAACAAATTTATTTCATTCCCTTTACTTGCACATTAGTTATGTTTGAAGCTTCTTACTTCCATGCTTAGATAGTAGAATTTGGCTCATGATAATTTAGAATTATTACAAAGCATAGTTTCTTGGCAGTTAATTAGGAAATGGTGTGATTTAGCATTGAATTTCAGTCTTTTCCATTATTGTAGTAGAGTAGCTCTCCCTTAGAGAAGAATTCCCTTTATTCCATCAAGAAACCAAGCTTCTTATGACTCCATAGAAGTCTGGATTGAAAACCCCAGTGGTCTCTCGCTATCTGAACCGTGACAAAAGGCAGAACCATCACTGTTACTTGTGTATATAGCACTGTCACCTCTAAGTTTGTATGAACCTTGGGTTGATAAAGTAAAGTTGGTAGCCTAGGAGTTGCATCATTCTTGCTACAATACTGGTGCTCATCATGCTTTACCTTGCAGCGTTGTGACCAGCTGTTCTTTCTTTAGATTATAGTTAGTGACCTGTTGTGCTGTCCACACAACATCTGCAACGAAATAGAACTATTCAGGGTCTTTGCTTCCTACCCCTTTGAATATCGACATCTCCATTGTGTTTTCCATTTTGAATGGTGGAGGCGAAGGTGGAGGTGAAAGTGTAGGTGTATGTAGTGGAGGTGGAGGTGGAGGCATAGTGGATGGATGAGGTATCCACAAGATACCCTAACTTACTAACTACAATGCACTCTGTGGTGTATTTAGAATTGTTCCTTCGTCATCGCTTGAAGAGGATCCCAATAGCAGACTATATTAAGAGCTCGATTCTCCATTCCTTCTAAAGGGTTTTCCACTTCTCACAGTCCCAAACATCAAGTTAATGGAATAACCCATTTTTCACACAACAACATCTTAATCCAATTTTTCAAAGATTTTAAATATTTAATTGGCGATCCCTTAAAGAGCTTGTGCTCTGCTTCGCTATAATTGATGGATATATCAATTGCAAGCTCAGTGACAAATCCTCTTATGATACGGTCAATCCAGTGATCAAAAACCCACATGATGTTGTTTTCTAAAGCTTCCAAGTGCCTTACCAGTTCTGGAGTCAACACAATAGTATCGTCAAGTCTCCATGTACCTTGACTGTCTGCTAATCTAGACAACCACTTGTGTAATTTGCAAGGAAAGAAACATGAAAAGTTTTCAGTTTCATCTAAGTAGAGGTATCTACTCAACCAATTCTCCTTGGATAACTATGGATTTCCATTCTCCTAAGCTATAGATGTGTGTTCCTTTTGGTCGAGTCACATCTCAATTTATTTCCTGGTAGGGAGCCACTTATTCGACATCACACATTCCTTAGATTGATCCCAATCCCATAAATGGAACCATTTGTTACCTTAAGGGGGCTTGACCCAGAATCAGATTTATTCGTGCCAACCAACAAAACCCTAACTCTTGGCCCTTTCGGCAACAACCTTCATAGCTTTTGGGAGCGAGATCCCCCAGGGGTAGTTTGGGGCTAAAATCCCATGTTTAAGTCAAATTTTTGTAATATTATTGTAAAGACTCTGCATTTTGTGGTCGCGGAGTGTGGAGGTTTTATGTGTCACAAAGGGTAGTCCGCCCTTAGTTTTGTAAAGTAAAGTTAGCTGTAAGAGATCTACCCATGGTCCCCAGACCATGGGATTGTATAAAACGAGTTAAGCTCTAAGTAGTTAGGAAATTTGAACATGTAAGAGAGTCATAGATTTAGAGCAAGAAGTCTAAGTATAAGGGTTGTAGCGTAGGTAGAGGCTCTGCAGCTGAGTGCGCAGAGGCTTAGGGTAGAAGTCTGCAACTAAGTGCATGAACCCCTGCAGTTGTGTGCGCAGGGTGGATAGAGTCTGTAAACACTTGGAACATATTAATGAAAGGAGTTATTCTGCAATTTCTGTGTCTTTTTTCTGTCATTTCCTTTGGATATTTTATGTATGATTTTCCTTTATTATGCTTATACGATGCGCAAATGAATGCCACTATATTGAATAATTGAATGCAATTACGAATATCTGCTTGCGCCATGATAACTTTAAGTAGTTGACAAGATAAGAAAGTCACTTAGGGTAATTGAGGAATCTATACGACGCACTGCCATAACAACGTGAAATTACCCGAGTCCCAGGTTAGGGAGGCGCGAAGGTCAATTGTATACTTTCGTGAAAGTATTGAAAGTCGGAATAGAGAGTTTATCTTACAAGTCCTAAAACGGGACCACCTACGCAAAGGCAGGGATAAAAGAAATCAAATGACATCACAACCATCTTAGGGTGAGGAAACATTGTTCCAGCATCCCCCCATACTGCTTCGGGTGAGACTTCGATCCAGGCTCCATGGGCTGATGCCAAAAGGGCCAGTAGTGTAGGGATTTGTTTGGCTAATTAACATTGAAACTGGGTCAGGCCCCCTCAAGCCAACAAATGGTTCGGTTACCGGGACTGGAATATGCATAAGAGATGTTGATGTCATATCACTGGAATCCAACTAAGAAGGAGATTGGAGATTGGTTAGATAGAAAAAACCACGAATTCGCAACATAAGAGAACAGAAACTCATGACTGATAAAAGAACAGTGGTTGGAAAGATACCTATATACAGAGATCCATGAGATCATTTTTTGTTTCTTCTCTATAGAGCTATACAAGTGGATCATGAAGCTATCAGATAGCCAAGGAAGGTGGAAACTTGATGGTCTTATTGTGTGGACCCCAGAGCTAGTGTGAAGGTTGGAAGCATCAGAGGATAAGATCACCAGCGTTGTCAATCATTGGCTCAATCGAATCTTAGGAGGATTTGTGACTGAATTCGTAGTCAGCACCTCAGTCAGCTATAGCGAGGTGGAGCGACACTTTTTCAAAGGACCACGAGGTAAGTGCGTAAAATCTTTGAAAACTTGGATTAAAATATTGTTGTGAGAAAAATGGGTTATGCAATTACCTAGATGTTTGGTACTACGGGAAGCGGAAAAACTTACAGAAATGAAGGAAAAAAGGGTTTGAAATATAGCCCTTTGATTTCACCTCCACGAAGTGACAAAGAAGGAATGGTGAAGGTTTCTCCGTGAAGTACTATTTAGTTAATAAGACAAGGATTCCCATGAATACCACCTCCACCCACACCCCCTCCAACTTCACCACCATCACCTCCAACATCGCTGGTACGACCTCCACCTCCACCATAGTTCAATATGGAAAATATAGTGAAGTTTCATTTGTTCAAAGGCTTGGGAAATGAGGACCCAGACCAATTCTGGTTTGTTGTGAGAGCTGTATGGGAAGCTCAAGGTGTTATAGATGATCATATAAAGAAGGTGACACTAGTTAGTGCTTTGCAAGATCGCGCGCTAACCTGGTATATTAAGTACTCTAACGATAACCTGAATGCTGGAGTAGAAGATATCCAGGCAACATTAAATAGGGAATTTAGTAGGCCTAAATTAGAGGAATAGTCGATTGTGGGATTCAAAGATATTGCGATGCAACCAGGCGAGACGCCTTGGGAACTAGACTAGAGGCTGAAATGTACAATCTGTGAAGCTAACATGAATTTGACAGATGGACAACATTGGGAGTGGTTTGTGGCTTCGTTACTACCACACTTAAGGAGTGTGCTATCACAGCAGAAGATCACAACTCAGGGAGAGGCCTTGGAGATTTCCATGAGACTACATGAGACTCTGATGCAATATCCTAACCTAGGAGTTTAGCAGATCCATGCGTAGCTGAAGAATCTATGCATTGAGATGCAAAGTTTGAAGCAGGATAGAACGGTTCGACCGGAGGTACACAAGGAGGCATGGTGCTTAAAATGCAAGAGCCAGGGTCATGGCAAAGACCATTGCCCAGTCTTTCCAAATTAAATTGCAGGAGGAGGACCGATGCCTTTAAGGCCAAAAGCTCAAGTAGGACCTAGCATGGGGTCTGCATTGTGGTGCACTATCTGTCAGGTAGCTGGAAAACATGCCACAGATAACTGTCACTTGCTACAGAAGTATGTACAAGCACCGCAACATCTATTCTGCAAATTTTGTAGGTTGGTAGGACATGATGAGCATACTTGCAGGAGCTATGAACTGATGATGGATAGAACTCCTGCCTGTAGGGTTAAGGTAAAAACACGGCCCCTTGACTAGAACACGGGGATAGTGCTGATAGGATTTCAGGGGCGCGGAAGAGGCTGAGGCGGAGGAGGACCTGGTAGAGGTTGAGGACAGTTGATTTGCTACAATTGTAGAGGACTAGGATGTTGAAAATAGCAACAATAAATGCTAAAAATAGAAGTGATAAAAATAGAATTCCTATAAATAGCATTTTGGGATACATTCTAATTTTAATTAATCCCTAAATTAAAATTGTGAATTAAAATTCGAATTTGAGCTCAGTGGTTGTTTGTAAAATAATTAATTAATTCATCTTGAGTTAATTAGTTAGAGAAAATCAAACATGAAGTCTATGTGAAGACATGCAACAGTTATCCCTTTGATTGAGGAAGTTATCCCTTAATTAAGGAGATCAGGATGAGTTGTACTTTGAGTTGTCATTACTTAGCTTAGTTAACTGAGTTAAGTCTAGTTAGATTAGTTCCAACAATTTGTGGAATTGATTGTGAGTTCAGTTAGTCAATGCATGCATGCATGAAACTAGTGTACTTCAGATAACTGAATATTCTCTCATAACTAACTCATGCATGTTAATTCAGATAGAGACCCAGTTGAGATCAAAGGATGGGACAATGTACTATCAGTTGCACGAATATTCCCTTGAGGATATCTCTTGCATGCAGAAGGAATTCTTTCCTTGAGGATTGAGCAGTTATTTTTGAGTTTGGTGAGCAATGTGTGAGGTAATTACACACAGGTGGTAGCTTGAGGACCCAGGAGAAACTCCGCAAGGAAATAGGAGGCTTGGATGACTGAAAGAAGGTATATGTGTTGTCTATTTTTTCTATGAGTAGCAGTGAGGGATTGTACTGAGCGCTGGATAGCTTGTGAGCTAAATCTTTATGTAATCCTGAGATATTTACACTTGTATGATAATACAGATAGTGAGGTTTTTAGCTGAGGCTTTCCCCAGATTATTCTTCTATGTTCATGTGTCATTGTTTCTTCTTCATCTGTTATATTTTTTCTATTTGATCTTTCTCAAAATCGATTAAGCTTCCGCAAGTTTTTTGTAGAAGTAGATCAAGTATTTTGCTTTAGTATATTGCATTATCAGGTGATCTACAGTGAGAATTTCTAAATGGTATCAGAGCAAAGGTGATAAAAGCGGAGAACAATATACAAAGAAGGGAGAAGTTTGAAGTTTGAAGTTCTTGATTATAGAAATTGAATTCTTATCACATCTCAAATTTCAACAATGGCATTCAACAGTTTGAGACTCGAGTATGGCTTGGATGGAAGCTCAAATTATATAGCCTAGAAGGATCGCATGGAAGAAGTATTAGAGGACAACGGTTTGAAGGACTTCATTGATCAAGAAGTCCCCAAGCCAATAGCTACTAATGCCCAATAATTGGTGGAATGGAAGAAATGTGTGGTTAAAGCGACGAGGATTCTTCTGGAGGGAGTTCGAGACCACATTGTCTTGAGTCTCCATGGGAAGGAGACACCATTTTTAATGTGGAAAAAATTGAAGGATCTATATCAGAACAACAACGATCAGAGGAAGTTGGTGCTGAAAGACAAGCTTTAGAAAATCAAGTGTGAAAAGGGCAACATGATCTCTACATATCTGAACAAGCTGACCACCTCTAGGGATGAGCTTGGAAGTGTAGGAATCATGACAACCTGATGACATGGTGAGTCTTGCTCTCCTTGGTCTTCCTAAGAGCTAACATAACTACCAAGACTCAGTAAATGGAAGAGAGAAACTGCAATATTGGGAACGACTGTGGTCGGATCTGATGTAGGAGGAGATCAGGAGAAGCACTAGAGATGGTTCTTCATCAAAGCATGATGATGAAGAAAATCTAGCCTTAGCGAGTAAGGTGAGGAAAGGGAAAGGGAAGGTTTCCCATTCCAAATTGAGTTCTTCCCATGGTGGGAAGAAGATTGATAAATCTAAAGTGTGTTTCTTTAATTGTCATGAGGTGGGCCATTATGCTACAAATTTTCCAAGGAAGAAATCCAAGAAGGGATCCTCGAAAGGATCAGATGGTGAGGCACTCGCCTCACAGTTCGAATTGGATTTCACCCTCATCGCATGCGTAGTTTCATCGATGGTGGGTTGTGTTTGGTACTTGGATAGTGGAGCCTCATTCCACATGACCAGCGACAAGAGTTTATTCAGTACCTTGGAGGAAAAGGACCTCCATATGCGCATAGAGATGGGCGATGATGGAAAGTACCGTGTTTCAGTTGAAGGCACGGTTGTGTTTCAGAGGGAGCATGGAGCTCCTCTCACCCTGACTGATGTAAAGTATGTGCCTAGACTGAAGAAGAACCTGGTATCTGTTGCAATGTTGGAAGACGAAGGCTATGGTGTAGTCTTTAGTAAAGGAAAGACATTCCTGAGACACATCAGCAGGGGAAAGACCAAGAGGATTGGGATTCGAGTGAAGAATCTCTACAAGCTGGAGGTAGATGACTGTGCTGCATTGAGTTCCAAAGTAGAGTTGGGGCAAAGCTAAGATATTGGTGACCTATGGCATTGAAGATTAGGCCACTTACACCATGGAGCCTTTAAGATCATGTAGCAGATTTCTACTAGACTTCCCAAGGGTAAAATTGAGCAAGTGGATACATGCAAAGGTTGTACCTTGGGTAAGTATGAAAAATATTCCTTTCAGGATTGAGACAGTTGAGCTGGAGCAATCCTAGAGTGAGCTCATACAGATGTGTGTGGACTATTCTCGACAGTGTCCACCGCTAAACAATGGTACTATGTTATATTCATTGATGATTTTTCTCGTAGATGCTGGATCTATTTCATGCAAAAGAAAGTCAAACCTTCTCAAGGTTTTGTGAGTTTAAAGCCTTGGTTGAGAAAGAATCTGGAAAGAAAATAAGGGCCTTGTGAAGCAATAATGGTGGACAGTATGTCTCTCAAGAGTTTAAGGACTTCTGTGTAGCAGAAGGAATTAAACGGGAGTTGATGACACCACATAACACACAATAGAATGGGGTGGCCAAAAGGAATAACATAACGATTGTGGGAGAAGCCCGGGCGATGCTGCATGACCAAGGCCTACCACTTCATTTGTGGGCTAAGGCATGCAATATAGTGGTAGACTTGCATAATAGAATCCTGCATCGCATATTGGAGATGAAGACACTAGAGGAGGCCTTCTCTGGGAAGAGACCAGATGTGAGTTACTTCAGGATATTTGGCTCATTGGTATTTAGCCATGTGACCAAAGATGCCCAGAAGAAGCTAGAGCCAACAGCTAAGTTGGGGATACTTGTGGGGTACACTGATACACCCCACAACTATTGGGTGTTCCTACCTACTAGTCAGAGGACAGTGATACGCAGAGATCTAAAGTTTGACAAGAAGAAGGCCATGCAAGTTTCCCTTGAGAGGGAGCTCAAGTTGCATGCTGAGGAGGAACTTTTGGTTCTTAAGGAGGAGGAGCCTCAAATTGATGTGGAGCAGCTGCATACAGAGGATCCAGGAGTGGAGACATCCACTCATGCAGAGTCTTCCAGATATGGGCAGAAATGCTCAAGGGAAGCTGACATATTGTTGATGGATATGAGAGAGAATGTGGGAGAGCCATCTTCTCAGCGCAGACAAAGGAGGTCACCTGAGTGGTACATTGGTTACATGGCCCTTGTTGGGGAATGTATAAAGACCGAACCATCTTCTTTCGAGGAAGCAGTGTAGTAGCCAGTGTGGGTTGATGCTATGGTGGAGGAGTATGACTCCATAGTTCAGAACAATGTTTGGGATTTTGTTCCAGGACTAGAGAACAAGTTAGTGGTGAGTTCCCAATGGCTTTACAAGGTAAAGCAAGCAGCTGATGGTAGTGTGGAGAAACATAAGGCAAGGTTTGTTTCCCGTGGTCTCTCATAGGTCGAGGGGATCGACTATGATGAGAATTTTTCTCCTGTAGCAAGGTACTCATCTATCATATCAATGTTGGCACTATCAGCATAGATGGGTTGAAAGATCCATCAGATGGATGTGAAGACTGCATTCCTCAATGGCAAGACTGAGGAAGAGGTGTACATAGAGCAGCCGGAAGGATTTGATACCTTAGATTGTGAGTTGCATGTGTGCCGACTCAAGAGATATTTGTACGGGCTGAAGCAAGCACCTCGTGCTTGGTACACCAGGATCGACAGCTATTTCATCGGGTTGGGCTGTAAGCCATTGATCATTGTTATTTATGTTGATGATATGATATTGATAGGTGATGATCAGTTGATCAAGTCTTGCAAGGAGGACCTTGCAAGAGAGTTCAAGATGAAAGACATGGGTCTCATGCACTACTTTCTAGGCATGGAAGTGTGGCAGAAGGATGGGGAAGTATTTGTGTCTCAAGGCAAGTATGCCAATGAGATACTTAGGAGATTCCACATGGAGAAGTGAAAGCCCATGCAGACTCCTCTAGCAGGTAACTGGAGGAAGGAGGATGCTACTTCAAGTGAGATAGTATCTGCTACTGTGTATCAGCAGCTTGTGGGTTCATTGATGTATTTAGTGAACACACGACCAGATTTGTGCTTTGCGGTGAACTAGTTGAGTCAAGCATGGTTCAGCCTACCAAGCTGTTTTGGAAGGCAGCGAAGCATGTGCTGAGATACTTCAGAGGCACATCTCTGTATGGATTATGGTACAGATAGACAAAGGGAGTGAAGCTTTAGAGCTTCACAGATGCAGATTGGGCAGGGAGTCCATTAGATCGAAAGAGCACTTTAGGAGGAATTTTCAACCTTGGTTTAGCTGTAGTTTCTTGATACAGTAGGAAACGGAGGTCAGTTGCACTTAGCTCAATAGAGGCTGAATACATGGTTGCAAGCTAGGTAGCATGTGAGGCCATTTGGATGTGGAAAATTCTAGTTGGATTTTTTTATCAGAGGATGGATCCAACTGTGATCTATTGCGATAATCAGAGTTGTATCAAACTCTCTGAGAATCCAATATTTCATGACAGGTCTAAGCACATCGATATCTAGTATCATCATCTTTGAGACTGTGTGGTGAAGAGGATCATGTTGTTGTAGTATGTTTCGATCGAGGAACAAGATGCAGACATTTTGAATTAGGCATTGTCAAAATGCAAATTTGAGTTCCACAGAGACAGGATTGGGGTGACAGATAATCCCTTTCTTGTTGAGAGGGAGTGTTGAAAATAGCAACAGGAAATGCTAAAAATAGAAGTGATAAAAATAGCATTCCTATAAATAGCATTTCAGGATACATTCCAATTTTAATTAGTCCCTAAATTAAAATTGTGAATTAAAATTCGAATTTGAGATCAACAACTATTTGTAGATTAATTAATTAATTCATCTTGAGTTAATTAGTTAGAGAAAATCAAACATGAAGTCTATGTGAAGACATGCAACAATTATCCCTTTGATTGAGGAATTTATTCCTTAATTAAGGAGATCAGGATGAGTTGCACTTTGAGTTGTAATTAGCTAGCTCAGTTAACTAAGTTAATTCCAGTTAGATTAGTTCCAACAGTTTGTGGAACTGATTGTGAGTTCAATTAGTCAATTCATGCATGCATGCAACTAGTGTACTTCAGATAACTTAATATTCTCTCATAAATAACTCATGCATGTCAGTTCAGATAGAGACCCAGTTGAGATCAAAGGATGGGATAGTGTACTATCAGTTGCAATAATATTCCCTTGAGGATATCTCTTGCATGCAGAAGGAATTATTTCCTTGAGGATTGCATAGTTATTTCTGAGCTTGGTGAGCAGTGTGTGAGGTAATTACACATAGGTGGCAGCTTGAGGACCCAGGAGAAACTGCGCAAGGAAATAGGAACCTTGGAGGACTGAAGGAAGGCATATGTGTTGTCTATTCTATCTATGAGCAGCAGTGAGGGATTGTATTGAGAGATGGATAGCTTGTGAGCTAAAGCTTTGTGTAATCCTGAGATATTTCAACTTGTATGATAATACGGATAGTGGCTTTTTAGCTGAGACTTTCCCTAGAGTATTCTTCTATGTTCATGTGTCATTGTTTCTTCTTCATCTGTTATACGTGTTCTATTTGATCTTTGCTCGAAATTGATTAATCTTCCAAAAGTTTGTTTGTAGAAGTAGATCAAGTATTTTGCTTTAGTATATTGCATTATCAGGTGATCTACAGTGAGAATTTATCCACAAAACACTATGCCCATGATTGCATTAATCCAATGCGTCCCTCGTGCAATTATTTCACACTGTTAGATCATGAAACGAAAAACTGTCCTACACTGATAGCTAGGATACGTGATAAAGGGGCGCTACCACCTCCGCCGACTTAGAACCTATAGATGATGAGGTATGGGCCACACGAGGAAGATCCAAACATAAATGTAGTGCTCAGAAGTGGAATTGCAGCAGGAGATGACACGGGGAAATGGCCAGAAGACAATACATGGGTTCGCAAAGCCTCGACAAAGGAGGCTGAGTTCAATTTGGAGCGTGCTCATGAAGCCTTCATGGAAGCTAAGAAGAGCTTCGCTGAGACCTCCACCTCAAGAAGCAAGGATAATCTTGAGCCAGAGATGGACCCCTCTATGCTCACAACTTTCCTGGAAACTTGTATGAAGTTACTGCGCGATAGTAAGGCTGTAAAAGGGTTACAATAACTCATCAATAGATGCATTGGAATCGCGATAGGTGAGCCGTGAGTAGTACGAAATATTGGCAAGCATAAAACAAGGATAGGACGGGGGATGAGACTGACCATACAAATAGGATAATATGAAATGGATCAGGTCCTTTTGGACCTAGGGTCAGATGCGAATGTCCTACCAAAATAGACTTGGGAGCGAATGGGGAGACCTGCGCTACAATGGTCTTAAATTCAGATAAGAATGGTGAATCATTAGAAAATCATCCCCATGGGGTTGCTGTAGGGGGTAACCATGGATATTAAGGGAGCGAGCGCACTGGCTGAATTTGAAGTAATAGAGATAGTGTATGACAACAATCCCTATCTTGCGCTCCTAGGAATTGACTGGGCTACTGATATGAATGGGGTAATCAATCTAAAGAAGCGAAAGATGATCTTTGAGAAGAAATCGCTGCATGTAATAGTACCCCTCGATCCTACTGAAGGATTGTGCTACAATGAACCTGTCCACAATTATGAGAGTGATGACGACTTAGACTGTATCTATAATATAACAGTGTTGTTAGCCTCTCTCATAAAACAATAATAAATCCAAAAATAAATTAATTAATTAAAAATTCCAAGTTAGGAATTTGTGCCTAACTCTTGGGTTGTTCCTCTAAGATAGGAGTTAGTTTAGGTAACTCCTATATTGGTGTGTCTGGTGAGAAATTATCTCAACCAAAGGTGTCTAAGATAGCACGCACTATCTTGAGAACACTGTCTCTCATCTATTTATTTGTAACACTATATTCAATTATTTGTGTAATGTGTAATGTATGAATGAGAGATAATGCATGAGGAAGCTTGAAGCTTCAGCCTTTTTCTGCCAATATTGTGTCTCTGGTTTTTATATGTGTGATTTATATATTTTTCTAAGTTAATTGCATTTTTATCATGTGGTATCAGAGCGAGGTATGGACGATATGAGTTAGGTGTGCCTGCTGTGAGTGAGCGCAGCTTTGGAATGTTGAATCTGTTGTGAGTGAGCGCATCCGCTTTGGAATATTGAATTTGAATGTAATGTAACGGTGGACAATTGAATTGTTTATGTGCAGTTTTTAAAATCGAATATCCAACATGGAATACTGATTGTGAAATAAAGTTTGTAGCTTTTTGAAGTATGGAGCTGCAGATCTACACTAGCAATGGCATAATGCTACTATATTGAATTTTGTGGGTGTATTTCTGCATAGTTTGGAGGTACGCTACAAAGACAACCCACACTGATCTCCCACAAGGCAGCAAACGATATTTTGTTGAAGATGGATAATTAAAGTGCACATTCAGGAGCCCATGAACTATGAGATGTCATTGATCAAATCAGCCTGCGGCTAAGATCTGCTGTAGGAGATTAAAAGCGTAGATTATCTTGGCTATGTTTGATGAGCATGCGTTGGAGACTGGTGCGTTGTGGAGGCTGTCGTGGAGCATCATCATCATGAGATAAGTCTAAGCGGTGGAGCGCAGAACAATGAGATCGGAGCTATACAGTAAAAAGGTCTCACCATCACTCTCATCTTTTAACAGCCAATAATCACCCCAAATAATTACAGGAGATGGTACGAGCGTTCTTATATTGCATTGGCACAAACGTGATTGCAAATGCTTGAGTAAATTTTTTATTTTGAATGTGGGATCTTTCATCACTTGTTCAATAAGATTATGAAGCAGATCTCTGTTTCCTACCATTAGGGCGTGATCTTCATCTGCATAATTAGATAATAGTCTCCTGCACAATCTCTGTTTTCTTATGGCCTCTCTTCTCCGCTCATGATCCTCGATTTCTAGAAGCAAAGCAAGCTGAGGCCATTCTTGTATGGTCATGTCTTCTTGTATGGTCCTATCCCTTTCAGAGGCTTCAGTTCCTGAGGTTTGATTACCATTTGTAAAAAGTCTTGGGTTAGCTGAGAAAGAGCCCATAGAATTCCCCGGCGACAAGGAAATCTCTGTTCCGAGACAAGAGATCTGCCAGAATCTTAAGAATTGATGGTGAGTCAAACCCTGGACCTGAGACGATTTTTGTATTCCAGAGAGGCAAAGAGGGAATCCACCGGGCGAGTACTGCTGCGCGGGAGCGTTCTGCTATTGGTTGCTTTTAATTGAGTCGCCGCTTCCGTGAAGCATTCTGAGCAATCGCTGGTGCTTAAATATCTCCGACACACTGCGAGACCATAAACTGGGTCCGTTTTACCAGCTTTCTCTGTCCCTGAAAATGCGAAGCCATTTTTGAGAGATTTGGCGGAAGCGATGCGAAAACATAATTCAGATTTTCGTAGAACGTTGTGGCATTAACATTGGTATAAGCTGGCACTGGGCTGCAGCCTTTGCTCACTACCGTAGTCTGGGGATCGTCTGTCGCAGCGAAACTTACATCCAGCTATTCTTATCAATCTGCAGCTTGCTCCCCGTTCTCAAATGCACTTTCAGCAATGGATTCTGTTTCATCACCAACAGCTGTAAATATCATAAACACACTTCTCCAGCCAGATTTGATGCTCCCAACCTTCGATTTGATCATCTGTACAATGCAGTCAACAATCAGAGTACGAATAGTTGCACTTCTACTATTTCGCATGAGGATAACAAATGGTTTCAAGGTATCATTCTGAAAGGTAAACTTAGCAAGTTCTGCCCTCTCAAAATATTTAATACCAAGCTGTCTTAGCGAGTCAATTGAATACATAGAAATCTTCTCATCATGGTGGCTTCCCGCAGAGATAAAGTGATATGTGATATTGACGTAAAGTTCTTGGAGAGATAAGGAGTGGATAATATTTTTAAAATTTTTGTAATGAGGTATGTTGTTTAATGTGTAAAAAAATTTTGAGTGCTTTGGGGAGATATAAGGAGTGACATAAAGAAGATGGGTGGATAAGGTGCATATTTTAGAATTTAGGAGCGATAAGTGAATTTTTTTTTAGAGAAAAATCAATCATGTACTCCAAAGTAATATTTTATTTTGAGAGAGATTTTGAGAGATTGAGTCACTGCAGGTAATTTTTGAAGACAAGTTGCTTCAAGCATTAGTGAGCTTGACATTTTCGTTGCTTCAGAAGTTGAAAAATGATGTACTCCAGTCATTAATAAAAAAACATATCATTTTTCTCGTGATTGTGTCCTAGATCCGCCCGAAATTGAATAAGGGGATCTTAGGTACACGAAGAGTGAGTTGATGATGATGCATGCTTCATGTTTTTTTTTGCTTATGATTTGTGTCTAGTTTTGACACATAAATGATCTCATTTCATGCACACATAAAATACAATGCCAGCAAGCACAACACCTATATCGAAATAGTTGCAAGGAAGGATAATTAAGCTCCACACATACAACAACTCATCAAAGTTTTCAACATCGACATTCTACTTCAACAAGCAAATTCAATCAAGTTAATGAATTTGTAAACTTCACTGTTTCAAAGCAAAGTCTACATCAACATTCTTGCAAACAAATTTAAGAACTTGTGAATCAAATTCCAATTGAATTGTACGGGTGCATTCTCGGTTGAAACCGACACCCACGTCTTGATTTGATCATAAGTCAAGCACGTTCCTTCTCTTCAACTTAGTCAAATTAAGACAAGTGAATTCCTTGTTTTATGTGAGTCATTAAAACCATTGTAAGCTTTTTTGGGTGCATTTTCGACAGTGTTCGACACCCTTCCTTTAAATCACAATCAAGTGAGTCCATGAGTTTTAACTCCTTGAAAGAACTATCACAACAACCAAAACAAGTTCAACTCTAACAAGTTGAGTTCGTCATCAAGCGAGCGTGGCTATTCATTCACGTGAGCATTCACACACACGTGATCGTCATCAAGCGAGCATGCCATTCAAGTCCCATAGCAAGTGAGCCTGTCATTCAAGCAACATAATCAAGTGAAACAGTTCAAAGCACGACATCTAAGACAAGAGAGCCTGATTTCAAGTGAGCAAGTTCAGATGGCGCAACATAGTCAGTTGTTAAATATTCTTCACAGTTTGATCATCTCCAGTGATGAAGACATGGTGCACATCAGCAAAGAAACTCTTGCTGAAATTTCACGGCATCTACAACAAACACATGAAACCATTGAGTTTCTTCAACTAGAATCGCAACTACAAAGAGATGAGCTGCAACAGAAGAGTGCTTCTTCCAAGTCATTCAACCATGCAAATGAAGATAAATATGTTGATTCCAAATCACTCATCCAAACAACTTCAAGTGTCGAAGTTGTTCATGATCAAATTCAAATTTCTTCCAAACCCATCATCAAGCCTTGGGAAGAAATTCAAAATAACAATAATAGACGTGGCTTAGGATATGTCCCTGATGACACCAACTTACAAATCCCAGATTATTCCAAGCCAATTAAGTTTGTGAGTGCAGGATTTCTTGAACCACTCACCTCAGCAGGTTCTGAGAAAGTTGTAGACAAACGAAATTGCATGCAACCTGAAGTTCATGTTCAACCGAAATGCTCTCATTGTCAAAGAGCCGGTCATTTGGAAGATCAGTGTTTTGATCTCCATCCGTGTTGCCATTGTGGCAAGCCCAATCATTCCTCAGCAAAATGTCGCAACCACCAAAAAACAGGCAGATTGAAGATACATTATGACTGGATTGATCCTTGGGAATGGTCATCCACAGTCAAACGGTTGTCTCAGTTCTACAACCGACTACAATCTTACATAGTGCAGCCAGCAGTGAACAGATTATGGTACTCTCATGCAGTTGAATGCAGGAGTACAACAGTGAAACTCTCCTACACCTGAAGGGGGGGAGTTCAAATATATTTTGGAGCAGATTGTCTCTCCTTTTAGCTGAAAAAGGGGGGAAAATGTCAATGAAATTGACAAGTGGTTGTCAGACTGAAAGTCTCGACAACATCAGCGAAGCAGCCAGTGGGCATCTTCATCAGCCAGTGGGCATTTGTCATCAGCAGTGAGCATCAGCAAATTCGCCAGTGGGCGATCGACAGCCAAAGCAGCAGTGAGCAGCTTTCATCATAGCAAAAGCAACATTGAGTTGTTTTTCGACATCTTCAGCCAGTGGGCGATCATCATCAGCAAATACGCCAGTGGGCGTTCATCAAGTTGTGTCAGTGGACACCGGATGCTGTTTTCAAGCAAAGGACAGTTGGATCCTTTTGCGGCTTGGCACATGATGGAGTTGTCAAGCGTCCCTCTGAGATGAATCAGTCATGCAGCTGACTCAGTCTCTTCATTTTGCGGTTTGTTCAGCATCCAGATTTGGCGGTTTTTTCAGGCAATGTTTTTGAGGATCAACATGAGAACTTGGAAGATGGTTCCTCGTTCTTATTTTGGATTTATCATTGAAGGGGGGAATGTTAGCCTCTCTCATAAAACAATAATAAATCCAAAAATAAATTAATTAATTAAAAATTCCAAGTTAGGAATTTGTGCCTAACTCTTGGGTTGTTCCTCTAAGATAGGAGTTAGTTTAGGTAACTCCTATATTGGTGTGTCTGGTGAGAAATTATCTCAACCAAAGGAGAAATTATCTCAACCAAAGGTGTCTAAGATAGCACGCACTATCTTGAGAACACTGTCTCTCATCTATTTATTTGTAACACTATATTCAATTATTTTCGTAATATATGAATGAGAGATAATACATGAGGAAGCTTGAAGCTTCAGCCTTTTTCCGCCAATATTGTGTCTCTGGTTTTTATATGTGTGATTTATATATTTTTCTGAGTTAATTGCATTTTTATCAAGTGTGAGACCAAGATTGGGTGAATCCCACCGTGAATGGATGGATTGCCTAGGATCATGAGAGTTCCTGCACTTTGGACTCCGACAAAGAAATAGAACGCTGGAAGAATCGGTTACATGAAGTAACTACGCTGAATTGCAACATGATGACCTAGTCGCTACGTTGTGTGTCATTAGAGGTAAGAAATTTACCTATTTATGATGGTCCGAATGAGGTAGATATCTTTTTGGATGCATTTGAAAGGGAGGTACCATAGAAGCAGTGCTTCCTGGCCTTGGACTAGGCACTGTACTATACGCTTGTAAGATGGTAGGGTATGCACAAGGGAAGCTTTGATGATTGGCGCGAATGTAGGAGGATGATGAGAGCAAGATTTGGGAAGCCTAAGCTGCGACTGACTAGAAATTATGATGGGAAGAATGATCTGCATGCACATCTGGCCAAGTGGATCTAGGCTTATGGAGAAAAGCCCCAACCTGAGTGGGTGCACCTATTCTGTCATACCCTAGATGCTATCCCAATGAATTGGTATATAGAAATAGAGCTCTGCCATGGGACATGCGAATGGGATATCCTGCGTGAAGGATTCATGATGACATTCAGTTTTGAGGATGGGTTTGACAGTATTGATGAAGTGCTACAGGAGGTAAAAGCAACAATCTTTAGGATACCGCAGGATCCTTTAGACCTGATTCAGCCTAAATGGGCTACTTAGTTGAGTCGCGTGCTAGAATGTTATAATGTAACTACTGAAGAAGAGGACGAGGATCTGTGAAAGATTAACATTCCAGAAACAGAAGGCCACCGTGCGGTTCAAGGACAACATATTGAGAACCCTGACATAACCGTGCCATTGAAAATGAAACAAGTGAACATTGGTATGGAGGTAGAACCCAAATTCGCGAAGATTGGAGACTATTGGGATGATGCGACGGTGGATAAGGTCACTAAATTTCTCTGCGAATACCAGGACTTATTCCCTACCAAGTTTACAGATCTAAAAGGAATAATAGAGGACCTAGGAATGATGAATATCACATTAAAGCCTGACACTAAGCCAATTAAGAAAAGGCCTTACCATCTCAATCCGAAATATAAGGAGAAGGTTTGCTTAGACCTAGACAAGATGCTAACAGCAGGCATCATTGAGCCTATGGAAGAATCTGATTGGGTAAGCCCAATGGTGGTGCAAGAGAAGAAGCAGAAGGATGAGATAAGGATATGCATGGATCTTAGAAAACTGAATGATGCTTATGTGCATTCTCCTTTCTCGACTCCGTTCACAGATGAAGTGTTAGACAATGTAGGTGGCCAGGAAGAATATTCCTTCACTCATGGATTCTCTGGGTACCACCAAATCAAAATTGCGCCTTAGGATAGGAGCAAGACAACCTTCGTGACTGAGTGGAGTTGTTTTCAATACACTGTAATGCCATTTGGATTGAAGAATGCACCTGCAATCTTTTCGCGCGTGGTTGTTGCAGCGTTCAAGGAATTTATTCATAAGTTCTTGGAGGTATATTTTAATGACTGGACTATATTTGGGCTAGTTAAGCACCATGTAGCAAGCTTGCACCTGATGCTAGATACTTGTCAAAGATACCATATCGCACTCAATCTCAAGAAGTGTCTATTTTGCATTCCTTTTGGGAACCTATTGGGACATGTGGTTTGCAGACAAGGACTGATGGTAGACCCCGTGAAGATCGTGGTGATACTGAACTTGGAAGCGCCGAGTATGAAATATTTGCACGCTACTCTAGGACATATAAGATATTACATAAAGTTTATCAAAAGTTATGCCCAGATCACCATGCCTATGGAAAAATTGTTGAATATGGAAGTCACATTCTTCTACAACGATGACTGTAAAAAGAGCTTGGATATATTGAAAGAAAATATGGTTACCACACCGATTCTAGTCTTCCCGAACTGTAAGAAAGAGTTCCAAGTACATGTTGACGCATCATGTATAGTGCTGGGAGAAATACTAACATAAGCTGGGAGAGAAGGCTTTGACCACCCAATTGCATTCTCAAGCTGCAGATTATCCAAAGCAGAAAAGAACTATTCTACCACTAAACGCGAGGGGCTAGCTATGGTGTATGCGCTCCAGAAGCACCAGCACTACTTTCTAGGAGGCCATTTTAAGATGTATACGGATCACTCCGCATTGAAGTACTTGGTCAATAAGCCTGTGCTAGGGGGAAAAATCCGCTAATGGCTCTTATTGTTCCAAGAGTATGATTTTGAAGTTGTTGTGAAGCCAGGATGATTGAATGCAGGACCAGACCACCTGTCACACATTGAAACAGGGGAGGAACATACTAACTTGGAAGAGGGATTGCCTGACGTGTTTCTATTTGTAGTGTGTGTCGCAGATGGTCATTTTGAGGATATAATACACTTCCTAACTACAGGAATGGCACCAGAAGGATACATTATCCAGCAAAAGAAGGAATTAGTGGTGCGCGCGACAGGTTTCTTTGTCACTGCTAGGCATCTATACAAAATGGGTACTAATGAGATATTGCGATGGTATGTACCTGAGTTTGAGAGAAGAAGAATCCTTGCGGACACTCATGGGGCTTCTGTGGGAGGCATTATGTAGGGAGAGTAATCGTGCAGAAGATTATATGCACAAGGTTGTGGTGGCCAACCCTTCATCAGGATTCAAAAGTATATTGCAAGGCGTGTGATGTATGTCAAAGAACAGGCAGGCCATCGCAGAGGGATGAAATTCCTTTGAATCCACAAATGACATTGCAACCCTTCGAGAAGTGGGCGATAGATTTTGTATGACCCATTCAGCCACAAGGGAAGACAGGAGCAAGGTACATTATCACTGCGACAAAGTATTTGACTCGTTGGGAAGAATTGCAACCAGTGAAGGATTGCATGGGTGTGACGGCTGCGAAGTTCCTATTTGAGAATGTACTGACGCGATTTGGATGTCAAAGGATCTTGATGAGTGATTGTGGTACACACTTCCTAAATGAGACGATCGGTGCACTAATGGATGAATTTTAGGTACATCACCAGAAGAGCAAACCTTATCACCCACAGGCCAATGGGACAGTGGAGGAATTCAACAAAGTACTTGAAAACACACTAACCAAGGTTTGAAATGCTCAACGAAGTGATTGGGACCTACGCATACCTGCAATATTGTGGGCTTATCGAATGACATGCAAGAAGTTGACGAGACAAACCCCTTTCAGGATTGTCTATGGTGTGGAAGCCGTAATGCCTATGGAATACATCGTGCCTAGTATACACATAGAAATTCTCACAAGTATGATAGATCACAGAGCCCTAGAAGAGAGGTTCGTGCAACTGGATGAGCTTGAAGAAGAAAGATTTTTGAATGAATTTCACCAGCAGGTCCAAAAGCAGCGCAAAAAGGCATGGCATGATCGACACATCAAACTGCGCACATTTAAGGTAAATGATCTAGTTTTGTTATATGATAGTAAGTTTGATAAATTTCCAGGAAAATTAAGGATGCACTGGTTAGGGCCTTATGTTATTAAGGAGATTACCGATGGAGGAGTGGTACCGTTGTTCAAGTTAAATGGAGAACCCTTCCCAGGAAAGGTGAATGACAGTCACTTGAATCCATACACCGACGGTCTGTCCATGTGACTTAATGAAAGTGGCACAATATTAGTGCTCCAAGCAGCTAAAAGGAGGCACAGGGCTATAAACTACACTTCTCAGGTGGGGGAGCTGTGCGATTGGACAATGGAACAAAGCAAGGATGTGCCACTGGGTCCGCAGCATCATAGAGGAAGCTGCACTGCCCAAGGAGAATTCACGTAGGTCGGCTGGAAAGTAACCGTTAAAGTCATTGTTCATGAAAAGACGATAGAAGTGAGGCCAAATCGAGTGGGCAATTGGCATTTAAGATGAAATTTATGGCTTAGATCCTTGAAATTCTACTGCCAATCCGACATTAATGAACCGATTATGGGGGAAATAGTTGGATTTGAATTCAAATTTCCCTATAAATTACAAATGGTTGCCCAGAAAAAACACTTGGCATTTTGAGAATTGAGTTGTTGCACTCTCAGGTCCACATGAACTGTGAATTCTTTCAAGATCTGATAGTGAGTCCACATTTGGACAATTGTCAAAAGAGACACAAGCACTAGCAAAAAGCATCATGTCAACTTGTGCAAAAGCTATGAACACTGAAGGAGTAGCCATCGAGGAAAATGTGTAGGAAATTGATATGGGGACCGAAGTAGTTGCCCCAAAAGTAGCCGAAGTATTAGCAAAGGTCCCTAAATCTCCAAGAACATCGAGACCAAAGACAACCCCAACCAAGGAGACCATGAAAGACAAGAAGGGCAAGCAACTTGCCATACCGGAGCTCACGTCACCAAGACGAAACCCACCAAAGTCCATTGCCTAGGAGAAAGGCAAGGCTATAAACCTAGAAGTAGAAGAGGAGGATATTGAAGACAACCCCATGGATGATGAGGATGTGGGAGTGGAAATAGAAGAGCTTGAAGCCCAGGGTGCGGACCATATTACATGGTTGTCAGATTATGTCCCTCTATGTAAGCCTAAGTCCAAGGTCCCAAAGGACATTGATGAAAGTAAGACTCCCTTGCAAACCCCTTTGCTACCAGATGAAATCACTTTTGACGGTCTGAGTTTGGCGCGGGTTCCGATTTTGAAGCTCGAAGACTGGGACTTGGCGGACCATGAGAAGTTCCCGCACCTGGTGATCGAATAGTTGATGCACCACATCATAGACACGAATACGGGGATGACTTCACTAGAGCCATGGAAGTGGCTTAGAGGAGTAGAAAAGGCAGGATTACTCAACCTGCTCTGGGTGCCGCACTATCACTACACCCCTGTGACAATTTTGGTTATCGATCAGTTGTTCTGCTTGGTACATGATGGGTGTCTGTGGCTGGAGGAGCCAATACCCATCACCAATATGTTGATCCACCGCATAACGCACCTACCATATACAGGTGAAAACCTAGCTATGATCTTTGGTGGCAAGGGTGGCGAGCTGACGCTCACAGAATCAATGAAAGAGAAGTTCAAACTGGTAAAGAAGTTGCGTGGGTACACTATCTCCAACATCTATGACCTTGATATGAAGGTGGCAACGTAGATCCCTGTAGGGAAGGCGATGCAGAAGTGTCGCACTGATGAGGTACCAGTGCCTGTCATCACGCTCACACAATAGTGCATGGAAGGAGTCCAGCTTAACTGATTAGACTACCTTCACGGAGAGTTCCTGGTGAACTACCGCAAAGTGCAAGAGAAAAGCAAGACGTTCCACTACGCGTGGCTCTTACTATCAATTGTGCTTGTAGCATGGGAGCTACCAGCTAAGAGCCAATTTCCCTCGGATGTGCCAACCCCTCCTGAAGTAGTGAAGTACGCTTCGCTGTGGGCGACCAAGGACGCGGAACGCATTTGGGACAATAATATCTTCTAGATCTTGATGGAAATGAATATTAGGATGGCCATCACTTGGAAACCGCGATTGTCACCCACAATATATGCTAAAATACAAAGCTATGCCAAATTTAAAGCTGATTTCCATCGGATATCAATCAGGGCACGGAAGGACCCTGCGTAGAAATGGTACGATTTGCCATACCTAGCCACAAATGATGCCATCGATGCAGTGTTGGATAAATGGCCAGTGGATTGGCGCACCTCAATAGACTTGATAGTGGGTGGAAGCAAGTGCACCGCAAAAAAGAAGAAAGAAGAGGCCCAGTTGAAGATGGCGCAACTAGTTGAAAAGAGGAAGAAGGAGGCCGCTGAGAAGTCCCAGGTAGAACAGATAGGAAAGGAGGTAGGAAAACATATAGGTGGCACAGAGCACGGCTCTGACAAAGGTGCACAATCACCTTCACCCGAAACCAAAAAGGAGGACAATGAGAAGCATGGCACGGACCCTTAGGAGACGTCCGGCCGCATTAAGCGCCCGAGAGAGATGGAAAAGGGAGGGTCCAAAAAGAAATCAAAGGCAACCAAGACCTTGCTGGACCCCATCACATTGATGGAGGGTGACTTATATGACATCGGTGACATAGTTAGAGATGTCATTGCGGAAGCCCTCCAACAATTTGAGAAGCAACAGTAGGTCCTCCTAGGGGCCATCCAGACCAGGCTGTAGGAGTTTTAGTCCTGCGCGTCACAAGTTGGTACGTTGTCTACCGACTTGGCTATCAGCACATTAGAGGCTAATGATATGCTACGCATGAAGGCTTCCAGTGCGTTAGTGCTGCCGGATGGAGCACTGACAATAGAAAATGAAGCTGATAGGCCCACCGTCAGTGCCTTGAAGGGAGTGGGATTGAACATGTTAGTGCTCTCACACGAAGCACTCCACCTCTTGCAGGATGGAGAAATTACAGAATTGAGGGCCCATGAGCATGTGCCCTCTAGGTGATCAATGAAAAAAAGATAAACAATGAGTAGATGGCCCTGAAAATGAATGTTGACATCACTGCCGCGGCCGAGGCGACCAGCCAGAACAAGAAGATCATACAGGTCGTGGAGGAGGCCTGTAGAATGGTCATGGAATTGGCCATTCCAAAGGAGGAGCCAATTAAGATCCGCATCTGTAAATTGGACACAAGGGTGTGCGGCACTCGGACAAAGATGGCACGGGTTCAGTTGGAGCTAAACCTTCATATTATAGAGCTCCAATTGAGGGCCCAACCTTCAACATCGCCAGAGGTAAAGGAACAGTGGGTGGCCACTATCACAAAAGTAGTTGTGGTAGTGGAGAGTGCAGTAGCAGACTGCACATAGTTGTTCGAACAATCGTTTGAGGTCCTGAACGGCTTGCAGGAAGACCCAAACATCCAGAGGCTAGAAACGGAAACACGCGAACTCCAGCAACGCTATGACAAAGTTAAGGGCACAACGTGATCTGTCGCGCTAATGCAGAGGTTAGCCAAGCTGTAGGAAGCCAAGCAACTGAAGGAACGTGTGGACACAACACTGCACAAGGAAGTAGTGTTGAAGGTGCAACTAAAATCCTAGCTGGAGGAAGCTTTGCAGTCACAGGAAACATTGAAGGAAAGCTTGCGACTCTGCAAGTGACGCAATAATAGCTTCAGGCTGACAGCGCAAGGGCAGTAACCAAGAAGACAATCGAAGATGCAAAGTAGGCAGCAGCTCAGTGCACATCCAAAGTTGTGGTCATCAGAGTTGAGCTGAATGAGTTTTGCGCAAATATCTCCACGCTTACTGAGTGACTCGAGGGCGAGTCATGATGTTTGTGTTGGGGGCTTGTTGGGAGCGGGATCCCCCAAGGGTAGTTTTGGGGCTAAAAGCCCATGTTTAAGTCAAATTTTTGTAATATTATTGTAAATACTCCACATTTTGTGCTTGCGGAGTGCAAAGGTGTTATATGTCACAAAGGGTAGTCCGCCATTAGTTTTGTAAAGTAAAGTCAGTTGTAAGAGATCTACCCATGGTCCGCAGACCATGGGATTGTATAAAACTAGCTAAGCTCTAAGTAGTTATGAAAATCGAACATGTAAGAGAGTCATAGCTTCAGAGAAAGAAGTCTAAGTCTTGGGTTGTAGCATAGGTATAGGCCCTGCAGCTTAGTGCACAGAGGCCTAGGGTAGAAGTCCGTAGCTAAGTGTGTGGACCCTTGCAGCTGTGTGCGTAAGGTGGATAGAGTCTGTAAAAACTTGGAAGATATTAATAAAAGGAGTTATTCTGCAATTTATGTGTCTTTGTTCTGTCGATGTGTTTGGATATTTTATGTATGATTTTCCTTTATTATGCTTATATGATGCGCGAACGAATGCCACTACATTGAATAATTGAACACAATTACGAATATTTGCTTGCACGGTGATAACTTTCAGTAGTTGAAAAGAAAAGCAAATCACTTAGGGTAATTGAGGAATCTGCACGGCACACTGCCATAATAGCACAAAAGTACCTAAGCCCCAGGTTAGGGCTGCACGAAAGTTGATCATATACTTTCGCGAAGGTATTGAAAGTTGGAATAGAGAGTTTGTCTTGCAAGACATAGAACGGGACCACCTATGTGAAGGCGGGGCTAGAAGAAATCAAACGACATCACAACCATCTCAAGGTGCAGAAACTTGGTTCCAACATCCCCCCATACTACTTCGGGTGAGGCTTCGGTCCGCGCTCCGTGGGCTGATACTGAAAGGGCCAGTAGTGTAGGGATTTGTTTGGCTAATTAACATTGAACTTGGGTCAGGCCCCCTCAAGCCAACAATAGCGCAGGATGCAGTCTCACCCGAAGCAGTATTGTGGCATGCTAGAAGCAGGTTTCTACATCTAGAGGCCTGTTCAATTGTCTTCCTAAGGATATTATAGCTTAGATTTGCCTTCACATAGATCTATTCCTTATGACTATCAAATACTATAACTCTATCTAAATGACCATTAGACCTTCGCGAAGGTACTTTATTGTACTTAACATGCATAAAAGATACAGATTCACTACTTTCACGCAATAAACTATATAGTCTGAAACCCTTATGACCTAGATCTGTCGTTGCACAGATCTACCCTTTTCGAATAGTTTGTTGGGTTGTGTTGTATTCTTTCCACGACTAACCCACGTAGTTAACCAGGGGGTTAGAAGGGGGGCGGAGCCCCCCCTTCATTGTGCCGATTGCGTAGAAGGGGGAGTCACAGGGGGTTTGATGGGTGTAGGTAACCCCACTCTATGTGGTCCAGAGCAGCGCCCCGGTAAATTTTGGTTTTGGACCTTATATTAGGTTGGGTGGACCTACCTATGGTTTTGTGCATATTTTTCGCACATGATTTTGGATGCGATGGTTTTCAGTCCATGGTATTGGATGCTTCGGCATGTATAAATATGTATTGTAACATTGAAAGGAATATAATGAAAAATCAAGCTGGTAGTCTCGGTTTTTGGATCCAGGGGAAAATCTCTGTGTATATGTGTTTTATATGTTATGCTCTCGCATTGTTTATTTTCTATGGTTTAGAAATCGTATGCAGGTAATTTCTGTATGGGGTTAAAACCTACACGCGGTATCAAAGCTAAGTTGGCTTCAGAAGGATGCTTTTTGTTGCCAAGGGTTTGTATTGGCCTGGTAGATAGAGAGATAATTGAGTTTTTATTACAGATCTCGATCAAAAGCCATAGATTGTGAAGCAAAGTTGCACACTATTGGGTCATGAGAGATTCAGTGGATGAGGATATTGTAACGCATTTCATATTGTGGTAAGTCAGTTAGCATCTGTTGATATTAAAATTTTAGATGAAGATAAGTGCATTAGTTTGTTGTGTTCTCTACTAGATTCGTGGGATAGTCTTGTTATTGCAATAGGTAGCAATGCAACTGCCTTGCAGTTTGATGAAATAGTCTCATCCTTGCTGATGGAGGAGATGAGACAGAAAAATATGGAGAACCAAAATGGTGATGCCTTGTCTGTACGAGGACGGTCCCAGAATAGAAACAAAAATAAGTCATCGAGTGGTAGATCTAAATCTAGAGGGAGATCGAAATCTCCAGGAAAACCTGTAAAGGTGATGTGCTAGAAATGCGGAAAGGAAGGGCACTACAAAAGGGACTGTAAATCTAAAGCTCCTGACAAAGCAAAGGGATCTGATGATACTCTTTCTGCAAAGGCGAAAACCACCTCAGATGGTGGGGATGTGTATTTGGCTTCTTCAAGTACACATGTAGATCATGAAGCATGGTTGATTGACTCAAGTGAATCCTTTCACTCCGCTCCCCATAGAGAGTGGTTCTGCGAGTATGAGAAATACGATGGTGGTGATGTCTTCTTAGCGGATGATAGGAAGGCTAGAATCGTTGGTCATAGAAAAGTAAAGTTGAAGTTGCAAGGTGGAAGGGTTAGAAAACTTCCAGATGTTCTACATATTACTGCATTGGCCAGAAATCTGATTTTTGTAAGCAAGTTGGATGATGCAGGTGTAAAAATAGTGTTAGAGAAGGATACCTGCAAGATGGTTCGGGGAGCACTGGTATTGATGCGGGGAGTTCGTATTAGAACTCTGTACAAGCTGCAAGGTAGCACTATTGTTGATGAATGCAACAATTTTGTGGTTCCTGAAAGTGGAGTAGAAAATCTAGTGGTCTTTGGAGAGAAGACCATGTTGTGGCATCAAAGGCTTGGACATATTGGAGAGAAGGGCCTTCGAATCATTCATGGTAAAGGTATGGTAGAAGGTATGAGTAATAGCTCTTTGGATTTTGATTTCTATGAAAATTGTGTATATGGGAAGAAGAATCAGGTGAGTTTCCCCTCTAATGGTAAGAGGGCGAAACAGATATGAGAGCTTGTGCATAGTGATGTGTTTGGACCTGTGAAGGTTCCATCACTGGGTAAGTCTGTGTACTATGTATCATTTATAGATGACTTCTCAAGGAATACATGGATATATTTCCTTAAGAATAAATCTGAATTCTTTGACAGGTTTAAAGAATTTAAGGCTTTGGTGGAAAACCAGACAGGGAAGAAGATAAAGGTGCTCTGGACAGATAACGGTGGAGAGTTTTTCAGTAAGGAATTTGAAGAATTCTATAAGAAGTGTGGTATAACACGGCAGAAGACTACTCCATATACACCTCAACAAAATGGATTTGCAGAAAGAATGAACAAGACATTGATGGAAAGGGAAAGAAGCATGCTCAGTGGTGCAGGGTCCGGATAGGAATTCTGGTCAGAGGCGGTGGAGACAACATTCTACCTGGTCAATAGATCACCTTCAGCAGTATTGGAGTATAAGACTCCACAAGAGGTATGGACTAGTAAGAAACCCTCTCTTTCACATCTGAGGGTATTTGGATGTGATGCATATGTACATGTTCCAAAGGAGAAATGAACCAAGTTGGATAGTAAATCTGAAAAGTGCATCTTTATTGGGTACAACCAAGATGTGGTGTTTAGAGAGGTGAAAGATGTTATTAAACATGAAGTCCAACCAAAGGAACCTGAGAAGATAGAGTTTGAGCTAAAGGAGGAAGAATCGGACTCTACAACAGAGGATGAATCAGAAGATGAAGAGCCACAAACTTCCGGTGTGAGAAGATCAGTTTGAGAAAGAAGGCAACCAGAAAGGTATAGTCCATCTGCTTTCTGTTCAAATTTTGCTTTATATATTACTAATGATGATTCGAGAAGTGTGAAGGAAGTAGTAGATTCAGAGGATGGAAAACTCTGGAAAGAGGCCATGGTAATGAAATGGCATCTTTGCACAAAAATGAGGCTTGGGATCTAGTGGAGTTTCCACCTGGAAGGAAACCCATTGGCAGGAAATGGGTGTTCAAGAAGAAGACAAATATAGAAGGAAAGGTGGAGAAATACAAAGCTCAGTTGGTAGAAAAAGGTTATTCCCAAGTGCCGGGAATTTATTTTCTCCTATTGCAAAGGTAACTTCTATTAGATTACTTTTATCTATTGCTGCTGCTTTTGATTTTGAGGTAGAACAGATGGATGTGAAGACAACATTTCTTCACAGGGATTTGGAAGAGGAGATCTACATGAAACAACCTGAGGGCTTTGCGGTGAAGGGCAAGAAGGAACTGGTATGCAAGTTAAAGAAGTCTCTGTATGGGTTAAAACAATCACCAAGGATGTGGTATCAGAAATTTGATACATTTATACGGGTACTTGGCTTCACTAGAAGCAAAGCAGATCACTGTGTGTATTTTAAATTAAATAGTGACCGTGTTATTTATTTGGTCTTGTATGTGGATGATATGTTGCTAGTTGGAAATGACAAAGAAATTATCCAGTATTTGAAGACCCATTTATCCTCCAAATTCAACATGAAATATCTTGGTGCTGCAAACTATATTTTCGGCATGCAAATTAAAAGAGATCGGGAAAAGAGGAAGCTTTGATTAAACCAGAGGAAGTATGTCGAGACAATATTGGAGAGGTTTAATATGCAGGATAGTAAACCGATGAAGGTTCCTATTCCTGTAGGTGTAAAGTTATCTGTTGAACAGTGTCTCAAGATACAAGAAGAGGAAGAGGATATGTCTAGTGTTCCATATGCAAGTGCAATTGGTAGCCTAATGTATGTGATGGTCTGCACTAGACCAGACATTGCACAATTAGTGGGAGCATTGAGCAGTTTTATGTCAAAACTAGGGAAGGAGCATTGGATAGTAGTGAAGCGGGTTTTCAAGTATTTGTGTGGCACTAGTGATTATGGTTTGTGCTACCAAAGAAGACCAGGATTGGACAGAGTGTTGGATATTCGTGTCTTTGTTGATGAAAATTGGGATGGAGATCTGGATCAGAGAATATATACAAGTGGGTATGTGTTTAACCTATTTGGAGGTGCAGTCAGTTGGATGAGTAAGAAACAATCTGTAGTGGCACTATCAACTACAGAGGCAGAATACATGGCAACCACTCATGCAAGCAAGGAAGCAGTTTGGTTGCAGAGATTGTGTTCAAGTATGGGTTAGTACAGGGAGCTATAAGGATAGAGTGTGATAGCCAGAGTGCAATTTTCTTGGTAAAGAACCTTTCATATCATTCAAAGACAAAGAACATTAATTTTCAGTATTACTTTGTGAGGGATATGATAGAAGACAAAAAGGTGTTGTTGGTAAAGGTAGAAACTTTGAAGAATACTGTAAATGCATTAACAAAATCTGTGAGCTCTGAGAATTTCTCTTGGTGTAGAGAAACAATGGGCATTGCAGGGCTAGATAAATGACTAAGCTCTCTTGTGGCCCCCTGTGGAAAGAAAACAACAAGTGGGAGAATGTTGGGTTGTGTTATATTATTTCCACGACTAACCCACGTAGTTAACCGAGGGGTTAGAAGGGGGACAGAGCCCCCCCTTCATTGCGCCGATTACGTAGCGGGGGGAGTCACAAGGGGTTTGAGGGGTGCAGGTAACCCCACTCTATGGGATCTGGGGTAGCGCCCCAAAAAATTTTGGTTTTGGACCTCATATTAGGTTGTGCGGACCTACCTATGGTTGTGTACATGTTTCTCGCACATGGTTTTCGACATGATGGTTTTCGGTCCATGGTTTTAGACGTGATGGTTTTCGTTCCATGGTATTGGATGCTTCGGCATGTATAAATATGTATTGTAACATTGAAAGGAATATAATGAAAATTCAAGTTGTTAGTCCCGGTTTTGGGATCCAGGGAAAATCTCTATGTATATGTGTTTTATGTGTTATGCTCTCGTATTGTTTATTTTTTGTGGTTTAGAAATCGTATGCAGGTAATTTCTGTACGGGGTTAAAACCTACATAGTTGACTAAAGCATACCTATCTAATGACTTCCTGATCTCCATGAAAGAGGTTTATTTATGCTTAATATGCACAAATATTATAGATCTATTTGTTTCGCGCAGAAATTATGTATTAATTCATATAAACAGATCACAGAGCAAAGATACATAAACTTAAACAAAAGGAAATAAACAAGGCACAAATGCACAGATTCAGTTCAAAATAGTCTTTATTAAGATCTAAACATTCAGATATGGACTTCTCCTTGTGTACTCAGTTGAATGGGCCCGCACAATTAGCTGCAGACTTACCAAGGTCTCTACGCACTCACTTGCAAGAGCCTTCCCCTTTCACCTAGGTACAGGAAACAGGTTTTTCCTACCTTAGCACCTTGCCCTTACAATTCTTCTTCAAAATTTGTCCTCTTAGACTCAATATGAATCAACTATATATAGACTTTTCATTACAATACAATGGTCCGTGGACCATGGGCAAGTCTCAAAACCATCCTATCACCTACCCATACAAGGGACCAATGCCCCTTTAAATCTTACTTAGATTCATGCTTTGCTTCGACAGTTCAGGGAGAATTTACATTTTTTATAAAAAATATTACAGAAATTGACTTTACTGACAAAAATTGACCTTAGTGTTATAGACATTTTTGTGCCTTACAGCATGAAGCATGAAATGTCCATAATCTGAGGGATCCAAAGTCCCTAAACATGTTGTTCCTACCCCTAGAGGAACAAGGTCAGCAAACCACAGCACTGAATAACAGTTCTCCACCTGAAAACACTCAAAAACAAGGCAATTTTGGATCATGTCAACTGCTCCACTGAGCATCTGCGCTGAATGTCAACTGCTCCACTGTCTACCTGCGTTGAATGTCAACTGCAAAGAAGGCTACCTGCGCTGGGCGAGTTTGGACAAGTGGCACAGTCATTCCTCAAGGTGTCAATGCCCAGGAAGCTTCCAAAATGACACTTGGATCAAGGAATTCGACTGGTGATGAGTAAGAGGGTCTAGATCTCCAAGTGGAAGCAAGAACCTCCAAGTGGACTCAAGAACTGAAGAATAACTGAAGTGGGAGAGGACACTAGTCAGCTCTCAAGCTGAATCATCCTTTCTCCAAAACTCCTATATATAGAGCTCTCTCATGAGGTCTAAGGAGGCTGGAATCTTGTGAATGTAAGGAAGTGCTGTTGGTTTGAGTTTAGAACTATTGGGTGATTTGCTTTGAAGGAGGTGAAGAGGAGATTTCTTTCTGCTGGGAGGTGATGCTGGATTGGGCCTCTTATGGTTGTATCACTTCCTGAACTTTACTTCTTCCATTAATAAAGCAATTGAGGTTCTTCTATATGCATGTGTTCCAATGGTGTATTGTTATACTTGTGTATTTGATTTATTCTAATCCTTGAATCAATTATGAATGTATGCTTCTTGTAGTTTCCCTCTCTTGCCATTTTGCAGGATCTTGGTGTAGCTGGGTCAGTGAAAGAGCAAGGAGCTGGGAGCAAGCAGCAAGGAGAGAAGATTGGATCAATCATTAGCGAAAGACATCGGTTAGTGGATCTCTTTCTCTCCTATTTTACTTTCATAAAGAAGAAATCTTAGATAGCTTTGCTTCGATTGTTGCTGAGGTACTATCACTCTTAGAGTGGGATAGGGTCATTCTGTATTGGATACTTTTCCCAACAACAAATTGGCGACTCCGCTGGGGATCGTATCTTGTTGGTTGTTTGTGTTTTTGCTATTCATTTCATAAACACGGGGAGTACCGAATCGAACTGCATTTGGATCTTTCAAATGCAAAGTAGAGGGCAGCTACTCTAGCTCAGTTTCTGGGCATGTTTATGATTTGAAGGGCTGATCCACAAGGACTCTGAATATCTCTTAGTGATAGCTTTTCATCCTCCTAATTACCCTTTAGTGTGTACTTGATTGATAGCCTTTGATTTGGCCAAAAACTGTGGATTTTTGAGCAATCTGTAACCCGGAAACTGAGAAAAACGAAAGTTTATCTCTTCATTGCAGGCACTGTGAAGGCAGTCTGCATTTCATCGCAGGTCCCGAAGGGGCTACCTATGCTGAATGTCAAACTGACTGTGTACTACCTGCGCTGAACCAGTTTTTCCTTGAGCAACTGGGGTTCCCTGCTATTTGTTGCCCTATTTTCACCCTTGTTTTTGCAGCCTGTTATCAGTCAATGTACCTATCTGAAACCACCTTTCTTTGCCACTATTCCGCCTCGGTTGTATAAAGAAACTGTATTTTTTCTTTGTGTATTTCTTATATCATTTGCAGTTTCCCATAACGAAAAGTGAACTAGTCTTGCTGTGGCCTCTTAGATCTAGACCTGTGATAAGTGTCATTTTGATCTCAAGAGTTAGTTTGTTTGCTGTTCATAGCTGATTGAGCTTTTGCTTTCGTCATATGGTTTGAATTTATGTATTTCTAGTGTCGAAACAAGTAAATCTTAAGGTGTCTTTTGATTTTGGACAAAGCTTGTTTGCTTTCACTTGAAATTGAATTCAAAGTTATACAACAGCTTTCTTTTTGTAGTACATCAACATTAAGAAAGAGAAAAGAAATACCTGCATTGTGCATGTACATTTTGATAGCTTGTATGTTGATTTAGGGAAAAGTGCATTAGTGTGTGCTCTATGATCTGTGTGAAAAGATGATGTCTTTCTTTTTCCTCAGTAGTTAAGATTTTCAAAGTTGAAAGATTGAAAAAGCTTGCTTATCATCTTAGACTGCATTTAGGAAGTTGTATTATACATCTCGTGGTGATCCATAAAGGCAAACTGCTAAACAAGATCAACATTAAAATGAATTGAATTTACATAACAACGCATTGAAACATAACGCAAACACATAGAGGTCTAAGCTAGAGACGTGTTCCGGCGTCGTTAAACGTGATATCTTAGCGTTGAGTGGTTGGGTGATTCCTCCACGGTGAAGCGATAAGTATCAATACGGACTTGTGCTCCCACGTACCGTCGCGTATATATTGGGAGACCCCTATAGGAACAAAGCCTTTATCCATAGGAAGCCGTGTCGACCGCCCTACTGATCGCAATGCAGTGAACACAGCATTCACGAAGATTGACCACTCGTACCGTAAAACGTATTCTGTGGTTTTGCGAAAAGTTTGGCACACCCTCTACCTAGAACTCCAGAGTAGTTTCTTTTGGCCTTTTTCAAACTCTATAACTGAAAAAGTCCATCCGAGCATTTGTCACTTCGGGCTCGTTAAAACATCAAAGGAGACTAGAGTCATCTTTAGCTTTTTCTCGACTCTTAAAAAGTGAAAAAGCAAGTTGTGTCTAAAGCGTCGTTATAAAATTTATTTTAAACGGAACATAATCACCTCCTATTCCTGTGTTGATCTGTAAGTTGAGAACATGGAACGCCCCAACCAAGGAATTCCACATGATGGAAATCCTAGTCCTTTCTCCTCTTGGGGAGAAGTTGGTGCGCCCCACATGGCCACATTGTCGCTTCCAAGACTGACAATTGGCCTGCCAATTTGGCTATTCTCAACCAATGTAGTTCAGAACACCATGGTTCCTGAGCAGTCAAGTCGACAGTTAGATCAGTCTAGAGCTGCCCACCAGCCTTCTACTTCCTATAACTCTTCCTCCAATCCTTCATCTTCGCAAGGTAGAGCCGGCAAAAGCCAAGCTCCCATGGAGAAGAAGGAGAAGAAGAAGAGAGAAAAGAAGAAGAAGGAGCCTAAGGCGACTGGGGGCAAGCAAAAGACATCTAATGAAAATCCACACACAGCACAGACCGGGCCCAAATCGCCATGTGTCATATGTAAAGGAGACCACTTCCATAGAGATTTTCCCTGTATTCCCCGGATACTAAGGGACTGGTCCCCTCGTTTGCACAATTCGGGAGCATCAACCTCTGATAGCCATGTTGAATGCTTACCGTCAACCAGCGAAAGTGAAGGTTCAAGACCAAGAGGGGGAGCAAGATCCCCCTGCAGACTGTGTGAAGGCGATCACGCCATCCACCGTTGTCCCTTCTTAGACGAAGCGAAGAGAGTTTTGGAAGATCGTCCGGTTTCACCGTTGAGACTTCCTCCTGGATACAAAAAACTCGTGCCAAATCCTTCGTTGGTTGAGAATACAGCTGGCCCACTCAAGTGGTCAGCTGAAGCGTCAGTCATCGAAAATGAACCTACTGAATCCAGACCGGACGAAAGTCCAAAGGTCGAAACGACAGTTGACCCGGTTCTGCCTTCGGAGGTTTCATCTTCAAATGACACCGTCAATGAAGATTCATCTTCAAATGACACTCGCACTGAAGAGAATAAGGATGACACCATCCAGATTCTTTTCATCAACACAGACTCTGATGAGCATCAGGGCAATGCACCCATTCCTTTATCGTAGGAAGGAACATCATCAGGGTCATATCCGGCCGTATATTCGGTCCCACCACCAAGCAACCTGGTTGTATCCTTTGATTGGAATCAACTAGGCAGACCCCGGTTACCAGCCAGTGTACCATTCAGAATCATAGTCCAAATATATAGAATGGTAATGGCTGGAACTATCATTGATGAAGGGGCATCTGTGAGTATCCTTTCCTCTGTTGCTTGGAAAGCACTGGGTTCCCCGGCGCTTTTTCCTGAGATAAGAAATCTCTCGGGTTTCAATAAAGGAACTAGTCGGCCATTAGGGATCCTCCCCAATGTGCCTGTTACATTGAAAGGGAAGACCGTTCAAATGAACGTGATGGTCGTTCAAGGACCCTTGGATTATAACCTACTCCTTGGACGAGACTATATATATTGCATGGGAGCAATAGTCTCCTCACTCTTTAGAGTAATGTGTTTTCCACACGAAGGAAGAATGGTCAAGCTCGTAGACCAACTTTCATTTCCGGGATCACGCATCGCAAATAGTCACATACCAACCCTGAATGGTCTATTCAATCAAGAAATGTCTCCACCCCCAGTCCTCCTTCCCGATGAGTGCGAGTGATTCGGAAAGATGGGACTGGAACCCAGGGGGCATGCATCCTGGTCTGCTTCGGGCAGAGAAAACTTTGGGTATAAGGTAGAATTTCCGCGGGAGAATATGACTAGTTCGTACCCCGTCAGTGGATGGAAGAGGGGTTGTTTTGGAATAAGATTCTTTTGTCAAGGTTACGTGTTTGACAAAGGTCATTCACCCTTGTCTATTTCGGTAGACATTGCCGAGGAAGTATTTTGTTGAAAAAATAACAAGACAATCTTTGGGTAACCAGAAAGAGGTAAGCCTCCCTCAATAACACAAATGTTTTGTCTTTGAGTAGTGTTCTTCTCTTGTCGCAAGTAGCTGCTCTCTTGTCGCAAGTAGCTATTATCTTGCGATCTTGCGAAAGATCTGTTAAAAGTCGGGCTGACGAGAAGACAAGTATCGCATAAGACCCGTTAAAAATAACGAGAAGACAAGTATCGTTAACGTTAGACTAGCAAGACGACAAGTAGCTGTGAACACCCAAAGAAAAGCAGAGGTGGGGGAGAGGAGGGGCAGCCTTGAAATTGTATTTTATACCTGGGGGCATGCAAACCTTTTGGAGTGCAAGCAAAGAGCGGTTATTTATCTGTTTTTTGGATTAGTCGTTTCCGAACTTGCATAAAGAAAGGATATGGAGTAAAGCTTAGTGAAGATGAAACTCCTTAAAAAATAGAGATCTCACAGGGGACATTTCTTATCTTATGACTGGTAATCGAGCAGTTTTAGCATAAAGTTCATGCTCGTTAAAAAATAAACGCAAGATCCGAGCAGTTTTAACGTGGTCTTCATGCTCGTTAAAAAATAAATAAAAGAAGTGAGCAATGTTTCCCCCAGAGTTTAAGCTCATTTTTAAATAAAAAATGAACCTATTCCGGTAAATAACCGCTGTGATCGTAAATTTATCAGCCATAAAAACCTTGGTCGTGTTTTGCACCTGCCACCTCCACCGTCATTTGGCCGATCGTTCACCTCCATATGATTTTTTACCCATTTTGAGGAACAGCTGCGAAGAGTGATTTCACTTAGCCATCCTTGTGACACTGCCGTGATTGGAAAATTCCAACCTGTACCTGGAATCTGCTGCTATCCCTGTTTATCACTCGTTCCTCAAAAGACGAGTCTTCTTTGAGCTCTTTTCAACTGACTCGTAAAATATGAAAAGATTGCCGAGTTTTGGCTTTCCAGCTCGTTAAAAGGACCGGAAGAGCTATCCCTCCTCTAGATTTTAATCTTTTTGGACCTGAGGGATTATTGCACAAAAAGGTCGAGCGCTTGTTTTATTCGGCTCGTTAAAGTTATCGAAAACTCATCCCTTCTGTATTGTTTTATACTTTTTTGGACTTAAGGGATTAGATGACAAAAAAGGAATTTTGGAGTTAACTTTCTGTACCTTTTCAGACTCTCTAAAAATGAAAAGGACCGAGTTTTCCTTGTCGTTAGACTCGTTAAAATGATTAAATAGCGACAAACTTGTCTTTAGACGAGAACGAGTTTCCCTATCGCTAAGCTCGTTAAAACATAGCGATGGGCTTGCCCGAAGGGCAGGTTATAGAACAAGCATATGTTATCCTCCTCAAGCTTGACAAAAATAAAGAGGTACTGGTCAGAAATGACTGGGGAAAAAATTGGGAGAACCTCAAAGCTTTAATGGTAGCAAGTCGCTCTTGAACATGACACTTTTCCTCCGTACCACATCGGGTTGGGTTGTTTCATTCACCGGTCTCATCACCATGGTCTCGCCAAACCATCCACATTTGGGGTAATGCTACCGATCCATCGCATCAGTGTCGTTATATGTTCAAGAGATGTTGTTCGGAAAGAGTCAACCGTGTCCCATCCACTGCCATACATTATCCTTCATCCATCCATGATCGCCACCCTGAATCATATGTCACAGATTGTTTTCACCTCCATTAAAATCATTAGCTCCGTCCCGTGTCACTGATGTGGGATTCATTAAGGCCCTCCTTTGACGGATCGCTTCTTGTCGACTTCAGCTCATTATCCAAGAAGTTGATCTAGGAACAACCCCCTCAGTACTTTGAAGCTTGCATGCCTCAATGGCAAGTTTCTCACTTCCGGCGACAGGTATACATCAATGACCTTCGACCAGAAGATTTTGCGTGGTGTTCGACGCCAAGTCCTTTATTCACACCACGTGGATTGTACTGCAGTACCTTGAGGGTCATTATCATTATCGGTGATTCCTCTCGCGCTTGTTAACGGTCTACATCATTGACCGGTAATCAAGCGATGTCTTTCCATGTTCGACTTCAGCGCAATTCTCACATGGATCGACTTGTACTTAGAGTGAAGATCGAACGAGTTTGAAGACCCCGGATCTAGTATCATCCATCCGGGCTGCGATATATATTCAGGAAATATAAAGACATTTGACATGTACATCATTGCAGCAGATGATCATCCTACTCAAAGGATGATAATTTCAGCAGAGAATTATCAGTCTACCATCAGACGATCGTCTGTTCTATGTACTAAAATGAATTTATAAATCTGAGCATGGGAATGCCCGCCTCAGCTAGATCATGAAAGTAGAATGAAAAATAATGTATTGTATTGTATTTTATTACAGGTCACCTCTCAGCGATTGAATGAACTTCGGATCCTCCTGATAAAGCATTTCACTCGATAAACGACCTCATACTTTAGGGGGCAACTGTTATAGACATTTTTGTGCCTTACAGCATGAAGCATGAAATGTCCATAATCTGAGGGATCCAAAGTACCTAAACATGTTGTTCCTACCCCTAGAGGAACAAGGTCAGCAAACCACAGCACTGAATAACAGTTCTCCACCTGAAAACACTCAAAAACAAGGCAATTCTGGATCATGTCAACTGCTCCACTGAGCATCTGCGCTGAATGTCAACTGCTCCACTGTCTACCTACGCTGAATGTCAACTGCAAAGAAGGCTACCTGCGCTGGGCGAGTTTGGACAAGTGGCACAGTCATTCCTCAAGGTGTCAATGCCCAGGAAGCTTCCAAAATGACACTTGGATCAAGGAATTCGACTGGTGATGAGTAAGAGGGTCTAGATCTCCAAGTGGAAGCAAGAACCTCCAAGTGGACTCAAGAACTGAAGAATAACTGAAGTGGGAGAGGACACTAGTCAGCTCTCAAGCTGACTCATCCTTTATCCAAAACTCCTATATATAGAGCTCTCTCATGAGGTCTAAGGAGGCTGGAATCTTGTGAATGTAAGGAAGTGTTGTTGGTTTGAGTTTAGAACTATTGGGTGATTTGCTTTGAAGGAGGTGAAGAGGAGATTTCTTTCTGCTGGGAGGTGATGCTGGATTGGGCCTCTTATGGTTGTATCACTTCCTGAACTTTACTTCTTCCATTAATAAAGCATTTGAGGTTCTTCTATATGCATGTGTCTCAATGGTGTATTGTTATACTTGTGTATTTGATTTATTCTAATCCTTGAATCAATTATGAATGTATGCTTCTTGTAGTTTCCCTCTCTTGCCATTTTGCAGGATCTTGGTGTAGCTGGGTCAGTGAAAGAGCAAGGAGCTGGGAGCAAGCAGCAAGGAGAGAAGATTGGATCAATCATTAGCGAAAGACATCGGTTAGTGGATCTCTTTCTCTCCTATTTTACTTTCATAAAGAAGAAATCTTAGATAGCTTTGCTTCGATTGTTGCTGAGGTACTATCACTCTTAGAGTGGGATAGGGTCATTCCGTATTGGATACTTTTCCCAACAACACTTAGGGACCCCATCCCAAAAATTGACCAAGTAACATGCAGTCTCCACCTCCTTTGCCCAGAATTGATGTCCTAACCTAACACCACTGAGAATGATTCTTGCCTTTTCCATCAATGTCTTGTTCATTCTTTCTACAACTCCATTTTGTTGAGGTATGTATGGAGTAGTCTTCTGCCGTGCTATACCACACTTCTTACAGAACTCTTCAAATTCCTTCTTTTCAAAACTCTCCATCGTTATCTGTCCTCAGCACCTTTATCTTCTTCTCTTTCTAGTTTTCCAGCATAGCCTTAAATTCTTCAAACCTGTCAAAGACTTTAGATTTCTTCTTGAGGAAATATATCCATGTATTCCTTGATCAGTCATTTATAAATGATACATAGTACATAGACTTACCCAATGATGGAACCGACATGGGTCCAAAGAAATCATTGTGCACAATCTCTAATATTTGGTTTGCCCTCTTAACACTAGAGGGGAAACTCACTTGATTCTACTTCCCATATACATAATTTTCATAGAAATCAAAATCTAGAGAGAAATGAGAGATACCTTCTACCATACCATTACCAGAAGTATTCAAAGGCCCTTCTCTCCAATATGTCTAAGCCTTTGATGTCATAGCATGGTCTTTTCTTTAGAGACCACTATATTTTCTGCTCCACTTTCAGGAACCATAGAAATTTTGCACCCATCAATAAAAATGCCACCCTAAAGCTTGTATAGAGTTCCAATCTGAATCCCCACATCAATACCAATGCTCCCCGAACCATCTTGTAGGTATATTTCTTGAACACTATTATTACACTTGCACCATCCATCTTGCTTACAAAAATTAGATTTCTGGCTAATGCAAGAATATGAAAAACACCCGGAAGTGTTCTAATCCTTCCACCTTGTAACATCAACTTGATGTTTCCACGACTGAAGATTCTATCCTTCCTATCATCCCCTAAGAATACATCACCACTATCATATTTATCATACTCGCAAAACCACTCGTGGGGAGTGAAGTGAAAGGATGCACCTAAGTCAATCAACCATGCCTCATAATCTAGTTGTGTACTTAAAGAAGAAGACAAGTACACATCCCCACCTTCATCTGAGGTGGTTTTCACCTCTGCAGAAGGAGCATAATCAGATCCCTTCCATTTCTTAGGAGCTTTAGATCTACAGTCCTTTTTGAAGTTCCCTTCCTTTCCTCATATCTAGCACACATTTATAGGATTTCCTGGATATTTGGATCTCCCTCTAGATTTAGATCTCCCAATTGAAGATTTTTTTTATTTTTTATTTTTGGACCGTCCTCATATAGACAAGGCATCACCATTCTAGCCCTCCATATTTTCCATCTCATATCCTTCAACAACAATGACGAGACTATTTCACCAAATTGCAAGGCAGTTGTATTGCTACCTATTGCAGCAACCAAACTATCCCACGAATCTGGTAGAGAACACAATGCGTTCAAATGCTTTCTCATCGAGTCTCCATCCTTCATCCCCAAGTTATATAAATTTTTCCATATGAACAATTTATTCACCAGAGACTTAGATTGGTACAAAGTCCCTAACTTGTCACACAAAGGATTTTCCAAAGCTTCCCCTGATACATTGAACAATATTAAATCTGATATACGCAACAAAATTATGCTCGTTACCTTCCTATCCAACTTCACCAAGTCTTCAGTTGACATTTCTGTTGGTTTAGCACCTGGATCTATTGTGATCCACTGATATTTATCCACCAGCAGATCCTCCATCTTGATTTTCCACAACTCAAAACTAAGACCATTAAATTTCTCAATCTCTATCTTTCCAATGCACGCCATCTTCTTTCACCACAAGAATCGATCCCGCAGATCTCCCATTAAACAAGGTCTACCATAGGCCCGAGAAAAACTGCTCAGCAACAAAGGCATCCCCTTGAAGCCAAAATAACTTTGATACAAAATGTAGGTTTTAACCTCGTACAAAAATTACTTACATACGAATTCTAAAAAAATAACATTAAATAAATGATGGCGAGAGCATAAACATAAAACAGATATACACAGATATTTTCCCCTGGATCTGAAAACCAGGACTACCATATTGATTTTTCATTATATTCCTTTTAATGTCACAATACATATATATACATGCTGAAGCATCCACAAACCCCAATCCATTAACCCTTGATTAGAACATAACCACAATTCCCTTGACCAGATCTACAAAATACCATAGGCAGAAAACCATCATGCCAAAAACCATGTGCGAAAGCCACACACAAAACCATAGGTAGGTCAACCCACCTAATATAAGGTCCAAAACAATTCTCCCTACAACGCTAGTTAGGTAAAGAATATAACACACGCCCAACAACAGGGGTAGGGGAACAGGATCAAGAAAGAGTCACGTTGAAGGAAAAAGGGCTCAGTAACCATAAGGGGCATCTCATTCATGGTGGATATAAATGTAGTGGGTGTATTAAGGTCTTCAAATCTTCATGGGATCAATGAAACTCATGGTCATGTGAATAAGTGTAGCTAGAGTTGAGCATCAATGGAGCTGATTGGATCAAGGAGAACTGATGTCTCTCCCATGTTGACCTAAGGTTGTTTACACATTGAAGGTGCAAGGAGATATAGAAAAACAAAGGAATGAAAGGTGCGACTTTTTTCCATGTGAATAAATTGAGTTCAAGTAGAACATTGAGTATCATAATGGATCAAGGAGTAATGATGTCTCTCCTAGTATGCCCCAAGGAGAACAATGATAATGATATGGCTAACTAGGGAGCAAACAATATTCAAAATATTAGAACTTCCAAATAATTAATTTTGGTGTCGGCATAAGTTAACATCATGTGAGGGATGTGAAAAACTAGTAGAGTAACTAGAACTTGTACTAACATGGGGAATTAGAGATATTTTGGATGAGGTCATATTAATGAGAGGGATGACTTCCTTTGAATGGATCATATACAATGAAGATTGACATTGATGGAAGTGACAAAGACCATTTTAATGACACAAGGGGGATGGTGAAAAGCATTAGATTGAGGTAGTCAATGCAATGAAATGGTAAGAAATGTCATGGGGGTACTAGTGTGTTGAGGACAATAATAGTAAGACAAAGGGAGATCAGTATTAATGAAAGTGCTGGTAAAACCTGTGACAAATGACATAACTGGAAAAGTGACTAGGGGTACTAGGGGGCTGAGCATAGTAAGATTTAATATGGGGAATAGTAATAATGACACAGTATGTTTGAATCGACTTAGGTGACTCAATGTGGGATGCTCTCAACAAAGCATTAGAGAAATTTTGAGGTTAAAAATAGGCCTCAAAACAAAAACGTACAACCAAAATCAACATTATAAGAACCAATAGGAGACAAGATGATGATGTCAACTACGGGGGATGATTCACCATTTTTGGAGTAAAAGAGTAAAAAGATTTAAAAAAAATATATTTACTTTTTCAACTCTTATTTTCAACTTATCTTTCTTTGGTCTTACTCAAATTTAGAGCGACAACACTCATTGGATGTAGAATATAATTCCTCATCCAAGGAGCACCCATGTTGCATACTTTTTATGGACCTTGCTACATGAAAAATGTGATTGCAATCATGTTTTTCATGTATTTACCATTTTTTGTGTATAAAGGTCCATCAAAAGCATGCAACATGGGTGCTCCTTGGATGAGAAATTAAATTATGCATACAATGAATGATCTTTCTCGAAATTTGAGTAAAATCATAGGGAGATAAGTTGAAAATACGAGTTGAAAAAATAATTTGTTCTTTAGGATGCCCGTTTTAGACCTAAAAATTTCTCCAATGGTGACATGAGATTGTTTTTGGTATAGAATGGTTGAGCATATCAATTTAGCAAGGTGTAAAAGGGTGAAGGAGTTTATTATCTTTGGGGCTTGATGGATACTAGGGAAAAAACAACAAATAATTAACATACAACTAGAATACAGGTGCCCATGGCATGACCATGTGTATTTATTAACGATCAAAATAGGAGAGAGTATGGGCCCCTTGAAGTTTCTCCTAGGGGAAGTTAGATGAATCAAATAAAATGAAGGGCTCATAGTCACATGGGGATAGAAAGGTTTTTGAAACTTCATGATCAAATTCCGATGAAACCAATGGAGAGGGAGTCTGAGGTTGGTAAGAAAAATCATAGCTAAAAGAGGAGATGTAGTCGCAAGTGATGAAGAAGGATTATATGGAATCCCAAGGCTATGGAATGTCAACATGGTTTTCAAATCATGAATGGGATCTACTAGGATATCCATGGGGAGTAACTAAATGTGGATCTAGTTCCTATGATCAGACAACTTTATATAGGAGGAGTCATAGTGAACCAGAGTGAATGTGAGTGTTTAGTTTCAAGAGGTAAAAGGAAACAATGAAAGGTGTCTAAAGAGGGACACTAAGAGAATAAATGCTAGTTTGATTCATCATACCTTATGATATTGTTGAAGTGTCATTGATGGAATGAGACATCATATGGGGTCTACACATAGAATCTGCACACAAGAAACTGAGATTACCACAAGTGAAAGTACTCAATCATAATAAACTTGAAAAGAAAGATAGAAAAGTGATACATAAATATGGGAACACTTGTATGGAAACATGCTGAAATAGTTCTTGGATGGAACTATCCAAAATGTGGAATGGAAGATACCATGGTGAAGGGGTCAATGCAAGGAATCCAGCAGCGTTGACGGTTCTAAAATTAGACCTATGGTTTGCTCGAATAGGATAGTAAAAGTTCAGGTCAAATGAATATAAATAAGGGTTTGACCTCATCTATATAATTAATTTGTATGAGTTGAATTTGGTGATTCGGTGGGCCTTGGGAATAATTATGAGAGATTGGACAACTAGATTTTGATTGTTCATTTTTATGGTAAGCCTTGGACCCAAAATCTTTAATTTTATCTAGGTAGTTTTTTAGGATAGGGGGTATTTGGGCCTCAAAAGCTCCAAAACGTTTGACTTTAATGAATAACGCAAGAAATGTGGAAGCAACTGTGTGGGGTTGTGTGAAAAAAAAAATAGAAAATTGTGTGATGCATGTTGCATTAAGGTAATCCTATGCGGTAAAACTATGTGGGATAATATCAAATATTTGTGCAATGCCACACTCTTGTGGGTCAAATAATTGTGTGGTTTGGAAAAGCCAAACTATGCCACTGTTCCTATAATATATGTGGGGTGATGCATGGGAAAGGGAAAAAAAAAAGTGCATGGTTATGTGCACCTATGGGTTGATCATTTTCACATTTTGGCAATGACGAACCACACAATTATTCATGTATTTTTTATGTGGTAGTGTGCAGTAAAAGAGCATACAACTCCATGGCATGTAGGTATCTTTGACTACTCGTGCAGTGGGGGTTTTGATTTACTTTTTGACATATAGATATTTTGGTCTTTGATTGATGATATCTCCTTCTTTATGGATGTATACATTCACGATGGTGATTAGATGTCAAGAGTGTGCATGGGATGACAAGAAAATCATCATCCTGACAAAGAGACCAGAGCGACAGAGATGCATCCACTGCATTTTAGTGAGGATGCCATAACTACTACATTTTGACTACAGATTTCTCCAAGAAGCTCCCACATCGTTGGAGGAGATCATGAGTAGATGGGATATAACCGAGTTAGTGTTCTATATTGGTAAAGAGGTCGTGGAGTTGACTAGGAAAAATATCTACTTTTTGAGAAGGCTCCCCATTAGGGGTATTATGACGGACCTGAGGCCAACCTTACAATGGTTGTTGGTGGAAGTATTTGTAGAGTTTTGTAGGGTTCTCCTGGATCCTATTCAATATGGGGTGATCTGCATAGAGGTGATCCATCCACTAACACTATGAGTGACAATGGAAATGGTCATGAGTGACAATGGAAATGGTCGCAAGGATATACAATTCAATGTCACCCCATTTGATTAGTGGGTGGAAAATGGTAGTGGTGCGGGTGGCACATTATGGTCTACATCATTGTTGGGTGGATATACTACTTAGGAGTATCAAGAACAAGCTTGGGGTGCGCAGGAGAGGTCATTAGTTTGAGAGTTCTTTTGGGTCAATTTTATGCTCATTTTTTATGGAGAAAATTCCATTAGTTCAACCAAATTCATTAGCACCAGAGTTGGGGCGATAGGTGTCAAGATTAAAATGGTGGGAGGCACTAATGCTGTGATTTTTATGGGGGAGACCAATATGGAGAGTTTACGATGGTTGGTTCTTAGATGTGAGGCATACATGGATTATATTTATTGATTTTTATGTATATGTGGGGATGGATTTTCATTTTGATCCAGAGCTCCCTTTTATTCAAGAGATTCCTTAAGGAGATTAGGGTATGCTCATCTATATTTAGCCATAGTTATTTTTATGCATTTTATTTTTGTCACACATATGCACATGTATGACTGACTTCTTATTGTGTGCATGTGCAGATATTGGACCATAGCCACATGAGTCAGTTCCCCTGAGGGGAGATGTGTCAAGAGATATAGTGGAGGAGGCCAACCATGTGCATGCAAAGGGACTCACGAGGGAACATCATGACCACAAGACCTAACCATCACAACCACATCCACCCAAAGATTCCCCCAGAGGATTGGTTAGTAGAGCTCAAGTGGAGACTGGGGGAATTTATTGAGGAGGTGGCTATAAGGGGATGGCACTTACTAGATCACAAATATTTATAGTACTCTGCTTTCATGCCAATAGGGGTGCCAATGTTATGGAAAGATATTTTATGGTGGGTAGTAGTGGTTTTTGAGTCCTGTCTTACATTAGATTAGTAGAGGTAGGATCCAAGGAAATAGAGGCTGCTAGAAGGAGGACGTGATGCAAGGACAAAGAACTACCAATATTTGAGGATAGAGCCTCGTCCTCCTCCTCCACCGATAGAGTGAAGGGTGGATTTTATACATTGTATCCTAGGAAATTATTTCTTTATATTTTTGTATCATTAATGGGTCTCCAAATGTGGTGAGTCTCCATAATGGGTTTTTTGTATCATTGACACACGCACCATTTTTTGGACTCATATATATATATATATATATATATATATATATATATATATATATATATATAGACACATGATTTTTTTGCAGCACACATGTCTATAAATGATGGTTAGATCATTGTTATTTATTACGATTTCATGGTTACACTACCTTGCTTATATGATTTTACATGGGATGTCTCGATGTATGATGTATGGTTATGACATAGAAACACACACACACTTCTATATATATGGTATAAACAACTTAGAAAACTTGTAGTGTTAAGGTTTTATCTGTACAGTGAAAGAGAGATGCCACTCAATGACTTGATTGGCTAGATAGTTGACATACTTATTATTCTTTCGATGGATGTGAAAAAAGGTAATAGTGATGAAGTGACGAAATAGGATTTGCACATGATGGTATCAATGAAAGAGATGTTGATCAGGGACATGATAAATTTTGTTGATCTATGCTACAATTTGTTGGGAGTCCAAGTAGAAAATCAAGAGATCATCAAAAGTAAATAGCATTGGACAATAAATTGATGGAAATATCATATTCTTCTGATTATTCATGGCTGGTCTTAGATAGACACTACCATGATCTGTGAAATAATGATTTTATGTGTAAATGGCCTAGGAAGCTAAAGCTAGAGAAGAGAGTCCTTGGATAACACCATTAGAAAATTTAAAATATCAAGAGGACATCTGCAAGAGACAACATATACAAGATAAGTGAGGAGTAATGACTAGTCAAAAGTACTGGAAAAGAAAAGTGTGAAAAAGAAAATAATGAAAAGAAACTATATACAAGTGGGAATGAACCTACGAGTTTGAGTGGAAGAAATGTTTCAAATTCAACCCATTTAATGGGTGGGAAAAACATTCCATCATCTTTGGCTAGACATATGACCCCTTAGGGAAACACTTGTGGACAATGAAGGGGCCATGTCATTTGGGTTCAAAATTATCGACACAAATCAAGGAATTTGGTTTCTAATAGGTGAGAATAAGGTTTCCTTCATAAAAACACAGGGAAAAATATGTTGGTCATATTGAGCCTTGGAATGAAACTTCATGGCTTTGTTTTGTTGTAGATAATCATGTCAGTTTTCATCCAAATGTTCCAAGGTTAGGGAGGAGCTAAACTGTGAGTCATAGTGTTTGCATCATATATTCAATGGGAAAGGTGGCTTCAATGATCATTTTTGTTGGAGGTAGTTCAAGAGGGGGACTTGGGATGATGTCGTCTTTTGATAAAACCGATACTGGATCAACCACTGATAATCGTCATCATCACTTGAAAATAATGGGTAATAATTCTCCATGAGAGCTTTCCCACAATTGAGTGAGGATGGTGTAGGATTTTGAAGTGGTAAATATAAAGAGGAGGTATTGGCATGCCCCCTTTCATGTTCCAAGGTAGGAGGAGAAGAGTTCACCTCAGGTGAGAGCGTGAGCTATGAAAAGCGATAATTCTATTTTGATTCGTTAGAGTATATGTAAAATAGCTCATAAAGGGGGAGAACATTATCTTTGTCAGGATCATCATCGAATGAATAAAGGGGGGAAATTAGTCTATGTCAAAAGGGTTCTCATAGGGATCCATTAAGTGAGGAGCTTCATATATGAACGTGGCATGGTTCTTGATGTTGTAGATAACACAAGGATGTCTATGAGGTCTTATAGGTGGTGAATGTGGGATGCGGTGGTTCCCTCGGTTGCGTAACATTAGTGCAAAAAAACTCATGGGGGACATGACATAAGTGATTTCCTTCATGGAGGATGCAATAAAGATGTACGCCCTTGTGGGATGTGCAGGTAAGATGAGCAGGGAATGATGGTTATGGTTTGTTACATAAGGCATCACTCTTATGTATGTCCATATTGATGAAATTGGGTACATGGTAGGAGAATACGCAAAGGATGAGGGAGTCATTACATGTGGGGAATCCATCCTTTTGACTTCTCCAAAGTCTTCTAGGATTTCGATGTTCCATTATTAGAGGACTCAAAGGAGGAATGATAGATGAAAATTTTTCATCATTGGGTGCATTGTAGCTCGTTTTAATTTTCTTCATGTATTCGAAAATACAATATATATATATATATATCCAAGTCAAAGTTTTGATTTAGGATTTTGATTAATTTTTAATGGTGGATTAAGCAGCACTGACTAAGTTGTAATGCAAAATTAAAAATAAATGGATTTTGGTGGGTCCCTGTTCACTAAATCCAGACATTGTTGAATGTCGATTGGATTGTCAGGTGTGATAAAGAGAGGAGGAGGGGCCCAATGGATGGTGTAAACCGGACAACACTATATGCCCGACAGTTAACCCACCATGTGCCTCTGTAAGAAATTTTCAAAGATCTACGCTGACCACATATCAAAATTGGAGGAGCTTTATGTGGGGAATCCATCGGAGTTCCTTCATATGGGAGTATGCCCCCGTAATTGATAGGCAAGAAAGCATGAAATTGCTATTCATTTGTTTTGTCATCGCCTCCTCACCACCATGTCACCATCATTTCTCCACCACTTCATCAACCACGTCACCTGGTCACCTCATCCTATCTTGTCACCACGTCACTAATTTTTACACCCCCGATATTTATTTATGTTTTCCCCCCATTTTCCCATTTTTTCACATAAATGCTCTTACCCTTGGTCATTTCATTTCACCATTATTCTTCTGCTCTGCTTCTATAGATTGGGATTGTACAACTCAAAGTTCTAGTCAACATCAATCAACGGTAACCAAGTATTACATGTGTTCTCCTTCATCCTAACTGTCAAAATGTCTAAGAAAACCATTCTAATAGGTTCCCCTTCTCATATTCCCTTAATGGACACTGAAAGGGACATCTTTGACCTAATTTTCTCTCTAGACTTCATAGAATTATACCAGCATGTCCTACTTAATCAAGCAAAGTATCCTGTGTATGTTGCAACTGTCAGGTCTAGTATTTTAGCTGCAATGATCCCTCAGACATACGTCTTCACAAAAAATAGTTATTGGCTTGTATTCGTCCTATATCCACATAAATTCTCTGCCATGAAAAAATTGGGGGAGAATATCTTCCCAGTGTCTTCCCTTTTAATACAGTAGGCCTTGTGTTTTCCTTCTTTGAACTCCTACATCTCTTTCTCAAAAGAAACCTTGTTGGTTGCCTTCCAAAACCTATCTAGACCAAACTATGTTCAATTAACCTTTTTTTAATGCCCAATGGGAAGCATTTTCCTTTGGAACCCACTCATTTCACTTTGGATACTTTTTCTGAGGAAGTCAGACCCATTCCTCAAATTATTGCTAAGATTTTGGGAAGAGAATATGCAACTATCATTGACAAATTTATCCTAGGAATGTTTAATTTGATGTTGAATCCCGAGAGTTTTCGACTACCTGCTCTCTAGAAAAAAAATATTGAACTCTTAATTAATAGTTTTTTCCCTCACTAGATGTTTCAAATTTCCCTCTTTGGTTACGTATCTCTTTTTATATACTCGTGTCAAAATATTTATGCAACTGGGATTAAATATTATGGATGCTCATAAGAACAAACAATCCGTGGTGTTTTGGAGAGATATTATAAGAAGTAATGCCAATTATGAGGGGTTTATGTATTTCACCACTTCTTTTCTATCAGTTTCCTATTCAATCATAAAGAATTCTCCTTCACCTTGTATACTACCAAAGGCTCAGTCTCTTCCTTAGCTCAGTAAAGATGTTAAAGTAGGTGATTGGTTATTACTTGAAGACTATGCAAAGATTAGATTATATGGAGCAGAAGTTCCCCCTATAGACTCCCCACATTTGTGCCCATGAGATTGTTTTCTTTATAATTTATTAAGCGTATTTTAAATGTTGATCATGTACATTTTTTCCCAGCAAATAAATGGAATTTATTTAAATTCCCAAGAATAGTTGGTCCTTTTATTGTAAATAATAGGCAAGCCATAGGAGAAGTGCAGAAGCATGAGCCTCGACCAGATGTGGAGAAACTAGCAAATGGAGGAAAAACTAATGTATTAGAAGGGATGATGGTTGAGACTTCTCATCCAAGTTTTTCAGTAGTAGTAGTTTTTCAATTGTATTTGGGGGAAGTCATTTATACACCTTCTTTCCGTATTCCAGAAGAGGCTACTCAAAGTTCTAATCTAGCCATAAATAATTATATTCTCAAATAGAAGAAAGGAACAGAAAATTAAAGGAAAGCATGGAGTCCCAATTGGAATCTCAGTCCATCTCTGAATATTAGAATAGATTTCTTTCTACAATGGATCTTGAGATTAATCAACTAAATCTATATTTCTCTCACCCCTCTTCTTTGACTGTCCCTTCTTCATCAGGTTTCAAGACTGTCAACCTGATAGTAGATGCTAGAGAGATCCCACTGCCTGATAAAATAAATTTTCATAGGCAGACTAGAGAACTGATATATAGTCTTTTAAATAAAACATCCCTAGCTACTAAAAGATGAATCCTTGCTAGAGAAAGTGGTCAACTAGTTAAATCTAGAAAAATCAAATTCCAGGGCTTTGACCACTCATAATGAAGAGCTGAGAAAGTTGATTGTAAAGATTGGTGCGAACCACGAATACAAGAGTGTTGTCCAGAAATTGTTGTAGGAGAGTTGAGATAGAGATTCAATTGCTAAAAAATAAATTCAAATTTCCTTCTATGGAACATCCAATGGCTTGAGAAGTACCCCCCTGTAAAGAAAATAAAAAATAAAAAAATTGACTAATGAGATCTTTCAAACAAATGATGAAATTACTTAGCTGAAAGAGATGAATTATGTTTTACAATAGAAAATTGACTCTCATGTTTTTACTATCGTAGTACAATCATATTTTGAAGACCCAGTCAATAAATTAACCATAGTAATGACTGAGCTGCAAATATCTAAAAATGAAATGAAGAAGGTTCAAAGAAATTATGATGATTCTATGAAAATTATAAACGCCACTGAAAGGGAATTGGTTATGTCCCAGGAAAAATATTTTAAAGTATAGAAATGATTTTCATATTTATTCCAAAGAAATTGAAGGGAAATATGTCCCTTATTCAAGAAAGAGAGATAATATAGAATGATATTATCCAGAATGTGGAAAATATTTGGGAATCCTTGTCTATAATTGCATAGGAGAAATCCATTGTCAGACACCCAAAGAGTTTAATTGCTAGTAGAAAAAAGAAACTACAACAACGGGCCTAATTTGTTAGGAAAATGATTGATTTACTTAACTCAAGATCCTCACAGGAGTTAAGGGAATTAGAAGTTGAAGATAGAACAAAGTATGTCCTGAAAATAAATAAAATGATTTTGAAAAATTATGCAGGAAGACAACAAAGACAAATTTGTCAAAGGTTAAGGAAGCTATAATGAAATTCAATTCTGATTTTGATAAGGGGACCAGAGCAAGTTTTCCTTCATTTTGGGACCAACAGGGGAATTTATTACCCTGGGAGACCTATGAGACCTTACTGGTGAAGGCCAAGACAAAAAAAAAACTCTAAACATGAGAAAACATCAGTGCTTAAGGGGGAAACAATTGTAAACTACTTGCATAAATATTTTAGACTATTTTGGTTAATGAGAACCCTCTTTGTTGACAAGGCAACATATAATAGGATCACAAATTTCAGAATGGCACATACTAGGTTTTCCAAGAGTCTGAATTCAAACATGAACATTTGGAAAAAATACAGAGAATGGATATCACCAACATCAACAAGTGAAAAAAGTTGGACCCTCAACTGCACCAAAGTCCCAGCTTACTCAGTGAACCAATACCACCTGTCATTGCAACAGTTTTTTTATAAACATTTTTGAAAATGATGTATTTATGTTTTATTTTCATTTAGGAATGTAATGTTCAAAATACCAATTAATCTAAAAGTAGTTTAGGTGGTTAGCATATTTTGGCAGTTGATAGTTTCATAACCGTCCCTTTTGAAATTTTTTATAAAAACAATTTGGAAGAAGAAGTGAAGGTTCCAAGTTTTGGACTTCAAAAGCAGAAGTTACTTGTATTTTTAGTCTTCTAGTGATTTGAATAAAGATTTCAAAGTGATTTTAGACACTTGTTGAGTATGATATGTGTTTCATGTTATCTTTTTATCTTAATGTTTTTCTTCTATAATGAAGCTGTTGGTCTTTAGCTTTAAAAAATTTCAAAATTTGATTTATGTTAGTTAAAGTTTGTTGGGATGGGGTCCCCAAGGGCAGAATGGAATTAATTAGTCATTTTTTGTAACAAATTTCATAAAATAAATGTTAATTGTTTACGATATATGGAAGAAGAGTGCTAAGATGAATAAGAGTCAAAGGGGCTTAGCCCCTTGTTTTAAGTAATGTTTTGAGTCAGATTTGAGATTCACCCATGGTCCGCAGACCATGTCATTGTATGGAAAAGTGTATAAACAGTTGAGTATTAGTGAAAGGTAGAAGTAACCTAGATAGAGGATAGCGGATTGGGTTCATTGGAGAGCCTTGTGTAGGAGCTAAGGAAGGAAGGCTCTTCTTCCTACTCTTTGTAGAAAATCTGATGGTAGGTTAACCCAATATTGCAATATAAATTAAAGCAGAATACTATAACCTACTTCTACTATCAATTTGCGGAAGCTTAAAGATCGAGTTGAACAATATAACTAGAAGAAGAAGAATCAATGACATAATACACATGAAAATACTTTGGGGAAAGTCTCAACTAAAAACCCCACACTATTGTATTATCATACAGGTGGAAATACATAGGAATTATACAAAGCCTTAGCTCTCATAGCTAACTAGCTCTCAGTACAATCCTCAGAGATGCTCACAAGAAATCTTGGCTTCTCTCTAGCCTTCCTCTCTACCCTCCAAGCTCCTATTTCCTTGCGTTGTTCCTTGTGGATGATTTCCTATTACCAAGTGGAAAACCAATCAATCAAAACTGCGCAATTCTCAAGGATAAATCCTTGATTGCATGCATGAGTTTTATCCATGAGAAAACACATGCAAATAATAGTACATTGTCCTTGAACATTAATCTCAACTAGGTCTTTCTCATAATAGACATGCATGAGTTTTTGATGAGGGAATCTTTAGTTAACTATAGTAGGACTAGTTGAGTGCATTAATGCATCAACTGACAATTAACTCACTATTAGTTCCTCAAATAGTTTGGAACTAATTTATCTGGACTTAACTTAGTAAACTAAGTTAACTAATTACAACTCAAGTATAACTCAATCTTATCTCCTTAATTTAATGGATAACTCTTGCATGACTTCATAAAGACTTGTAACTTGAATTTCTCCAACTAATTAATTTAAAATTAATTAATTAATTATTTCCAAGTAGTTGTTAAGACTAAATTTGATTTTAATTCACAATTTAATTTGAGGACAAATTAAATTGGAATATTATTGTTGCCATATTTCAACACTCCCTCTCAACAAGAAAGGGATTATTTTCCACCCTGATCCTATCCCTATGGAACTCAAATTTACACTTTGACAATGCCTTTGGAAAAATATCAGCATCTTGCTCCTCTGTCGAAATATATTCTACAGCAACATGATACTCCTCGACCTGTGAAAAGCCACAAGAAACAAATCTTACCTGATGCTTCTCCACACTACCATCAACAACTTGCTTTACCTTGTAAAGCCAACGGGAACTCGCAATTGACTTGTTCTCCGGTCTCAGAACCACGTCCCAAACATTGTTACGAACTATGGAGTCATACTCCTCCACCATAGCATCAACCCAAATTGGTTGCTGCACTACTTCCTCAAAGGAAGATGCTTCAGTATCAACACATTCCCCAGCAAGGGCCATGTATCTAGTGTACCTCTCAGGTGACCTCCTTTGTTTGCGCTGAGAAGATGGTGCTCCCACATTGTCTCTCACATCTTCCAACAATCTGTCAGCTTCTCTTGTGTGCTTTTGTCCATCTTTGGAAGACTTTTCTTTAGTGGATGTCTCCACTCTTGGAACCTCTACATGCGGCTGTTCCACATCAGTCTGAGGCTCTTCCTCCTTAGGAACCAACAGTTCCTCCACAGCCTGTAGTTGGAGCTCCCTCTTAAGGGAAACTCACATGGCCTTCTACTCATCAAACTTGAGATCTTTGTGAACCACTATCCTTTGACTGGTAGGAAAGTACACCCGATAGTTATGAGGTGTATCAGTGTACCCCACAAATATCCCTAACTCTATTATCGGCTCAAGCTTCTTCCGTGCATCCTGTGTCGCATGGCAATATACCGATGAGCCAAAGATCTTGAAGTGACCCACATCTAGTCTCTTATCGAAGAAAGCTTCCTCTGGTGTCTTCATCCAAAGTATGCGATGCAGGATTCTATTTTTCAAGTAGACCATTGTGTTGCATGCCTCAACCCACAAGTGAAGTGGTAGGCCTTGGTCATGCAGAATTACTCGTGATCCCCCTACAATAGTTCTGTTCTTCCTCTCGGGCACCCCATTCTACTGTGGGTTATGAGGTGCCATCAACTCTCGTTTAATTCCTTCCGCTGCACAGAAGTCCTTAAACTCTTGAGAGACATATTCTCCACCATTGTCTCTTCTCAAGTCCTTGATCTTCTTCCCTGACTCTTTCTCGACCAAAGCTTTGAACTCACAAAACTTTGTGAATTTTTGGTCCTTATTCTACATGAAATAAATCCAACATTTACGAGAATAGTCATCAATGAAAATAACATAATACCTTTGCTTCATTGTGGATGCCATCGAGAATGGTCAACACAAATTAGTATGAACTCGCTCTAAGATAGCCTCTGCTCGACTATCTTGATCATGAAAGGAATACTTGGTGTACTTTCCCAAGGTAAAACCTTTTCATGTGTCAAATTGCTCAAGTTTACCTTTGGGAAGTCCTGTAGATATCTGTTGCATTTCTTCAAAGGCCCATGATGCAAATGGACCAACTACCTGTGCCACAACTCGCCAATGTCTTGGATTTTCACCAATCTGCTTTCGTACTCAATGTTACAAAATAACCTATCTCTAGTTTATAGAGATTCTTCACCCAAATCCCTATCCTCTTGGTCTGACCTGTGTCTATGTGTTTTAGGAGTGCCTTTCCTTTACTGAAGACAACATCGTAGCCTTTGTCATCCAACATCGCGATGGATACCAAGTTCTTCTTCAGTCCAGGCACATACGTCACATCTTTCAAGGTGAAAGGAGCTCCATGCTCCCTCTGAAAAGAAACCATGCCCACTCCTAAAACACTATACCTTCCATCGTCACCCATATCTATGCGCATATTGAGGTCTTTCTCCTTCAAGGCACTGAATAAATTTTTATCACCAGTCATGTGGAATGAAGCTCCACTGTCAAGATACCAGACACAACCCATCATCGATGACACCATGCATGTGATGAGGGTAAAGTCCATTTCGAATTGAGAGGCTAATGCCTCACCTTCTGATCCTTCCGAGGATCCATTCTTGGACTTCTTTGATGGGAAATTAGTCGCATAATGTCAAGATCTCCTGAGTAACAAATGGTTCCATTGTCGGGACTGAGATCTTCTTGAAAGAGATGTGTGATGTCACATCATTGGAATCTGACTAAAAAAGAGATTGAAAAGTGGTTGGATTGGAAGACTATCAAATTCGTGGTGCAAGAAAACAGGAATCTGAGCCTTTCAAAGGAAGATTGGTTGAATAGATATATGTATATAGAGATACATGAGATCTTCTTTTGCACCTTCCCAATTGAACTGTATGAGTGGTTAGCTAAATTGACAGATAGTCAAAGAAGGTGGAAGCTCGATAGTCCTATAGTGTGGACTCTAGAATTACTGTGATGACTAGAACCTCTAAAAACAAGATCACGTGGGCTATCAATCATTGGCTCAATCAAATTCTAGGAGGATTTGTTACAGAATTTGCAGTGGATACCTCAGTTAGATATAGGGAAGCAGAGAAAATATTATTCAAGGGACCACGAGGTAAGTATTTAAGATCATTGAATACTTGGATTAAAATGATATTATGTGAAAAACGGGTAATGCCATTACCTTAATTTTTTAAGCTACGCGAATTGGAAGATTCTTTAGAAACCATGAAGGATCAAGACCAAATTATAGTCCATTGATTGGACCTCCTTCAAGCGACGACGAACGGGTGGGGCAGACTACGTCATAGAGCATTATTTAGCTAATCACTCAAGGAATTTCTAGAACAAATCATCCATCCAATCCATCCCCACCTCCACCACATACACCTTCGCCCACACCTCCACCTCCATCACCACCATTCAAAATGGCAAACCCAATGAAAATGTTGATTTTCAAAGGAATAGGGAGTGAATATCTAGAGTAGTTTTGGTATGTTGTGAATGTTGTATGGATAGCGCAACATATTACTGATGATAATATAAAGAAGGCACAATTGGTTACTGCTTTGCAGGATCACGTGCCAACCTAGTACATTAAATATTGCACTAATAATCCCCTTGCAACACTAGCAAAGACTAAGACAACTTTGAACAAAGAGTTTAGTAAGGCTAAATCTGACTCACAATCAGTGATTTAATTTAAAGAGATCATGATGAAGGTTGAAGAGAAGCCTTGGGACTTTGATCAGAGGTTGAAGTGCCAGATTATACAAGCTAACATGCAAATCACAGATCGTGAGCATTGCGACTAGTTTATCACGTTGCTTGTACCCAATTTGAGAGTCGCTCTGTCACAACAGAAGATAGATACATAGCAAGAAGCCTTGGAGATCACGATGAGGCTGCATGCATCACCTATTTAGGACACGAACCTAGGGGTACAATAAATCCATTCATAGTTAGAAAGCTTACACCTATAATTACATAGTTTGAAAAAGACAAGGAGATTAAAACGAAAATGGGCACAGAATTCTGGTGTTTGAAGTGTAAGGGCCACGGGCACAATAAAGATCATTGTCTCATGTACTCGAATTATATTACAAGAGGGGGGCTAATTCCCCTCAATCCAAAAGCCCCAGTAGGACCTAGCATGGGGACTGCACTATGGTGAGTCTTTTGTCAAGTTACTGGGCAACATGTGAAGGATAATTGCCATTTACTTCAGAAGTTCATTCAAACACCCTAGAAGTTGTTCTGTAATTTCTGCAAATCTGTGGGACATGATGAGCGCCACTATCAAAGTTATGAACTGATGATGGAAAGAACCCCTACTTATCGTATGCAAGTAGAAACTCAAACTCTAGATCAAGGTTTCAGAGGAGCACGCAGAGGTTATCAGGGCTGAGGAGGAGGACCTAATAGAGGTCACGGTCAGATTATCTGCTACAACTACAGACAACTGGGGAACTATGTGTGAGAGTGCCAAAATCTTACACACCCATAATGTAAATACTATAGACAATTTGATCATACTATAGCATAATGCCCGATCTTAATAGCTAAGATGCAAGAGAAGAAAATTCAACCTCAGAAGCCTATGTAGAACTTAAAAATGATTAGGGTTGAGCCCCGCGAAGAAGATCAGATCATTAATATTGTGATAAGAAGTGGAATGATGACTGGTGCTGATAAAGGTAAACAACTTGAAGAACATGGATGGGTCCGCAAAGCCCTAGAGAAAGAAGTCGTCTTTGATCTGGATCGCACTAAGGAAACTTTTATGGAAGCCAAGAAGAGATTCGCGGAGGCCTCCAATCAAGAAGCGAGGGCAAGATGCAAGAAATCAGCGTGCCTGCAAAGGTTGATCCATCTGTACTAACTATGTTTTTGGAGACCTACATGAAACTATTGCACGATATAAAGGTTGTGGAAGGCCTGTAGGAATTAATAAATAAATGCACCAGTAAGGAAAAGGCCCCTGATGAACACCGCATGGCAAAAAAAATTGGCAAGCATAAGGAACGGACAGGGTGAGAGATGAGGCTAACAGCACAGATAGGTGATTATGAGATGGACCGGGTCATCTTGGATCTAGGGTTCGATGCAAACGTTTTACCAAAATAGACATGGGAAAGGATGGGGAGACCTACGCTGTAGTGGCATCCTATTCAGCTCAAGATGGCAAACCAACAGAAAATCATCTCCATGGGATGGTTATATGGAGTAACGGTGGATATTGAAGGTGCGAGTGCAGTGGTAGAATTTAAAGTTATAGAAATTGTCGATCACAGTAATCCTTACCCTGCACTCCTGGGAATCGATTGGGATATTGACATGAATGGGGTCATTAATTGGAAGAAAATGACAATTTTGTTTAAAAGAAAATCGCTTCGGGTTATAGTGCCACTGGATCCCGCAGAAGGGGTGCACTATACTAAACTAGTCCATGATTATGAATAAAGTGATGATCAACTGGATCAAATTTACAAGATAACAACATGAGATTAGGACTAGATCAATGCAATGGCAGATGGCCAGATTTCATGGGACCAAGAGAGTTCTTGAACCTACGATTCAGACGAGGAATTAAAGCATTAACAGAATTGCTTACATGAAGTTTCTACATTGCGATGCAATATGATGACATAGTCGTTGCACCGTGTTTCATTGAAGGTAATAAAATTACCATATTATGATGGTTTAACTGACATAGATCTGTTTTTGGATGAATTTGAGCATGAAGTCCCTAAGGACCACTCCTTCCAAGCATTAGATTTGGCGCTGTGTGCTACACCTGCACGATGGTGGGGTACGCATAAAGATAGTTTTGTTGGATAGTGATATTACAGACGAATGATGAAGCTATGGTTTGGACATGCTAATACCAGAACGATTGAGAAGTATAATGGAAAGGATGATCCACACAATTACTTAGAAAAGTGGACTACGGCATGGGGGACCGAACCACAACCAGAATGGGTGCACATATTTTGTCATACCTTGGATACAATTCCCATGAACTAGTATCTTGAAACAGAGCTCTGCCATTGCACTGTGGAATGGGATGTCTTAAAGGAAGGTTTCTTGTTGACTTTCAGTTTTGAAGACGAATTTGCAAGCATTGATGAAGTGCTGCAAGAGATTAAGGCGGTTATCTTCAGAACACCAAAGGAACCTATGGAATGGACCCAACTGGACTGGAGCACCCAGTTATACCATGTGTTGGAATGCTATAATGTGACCGCTAAAGAGGAGGAAGAAGACCCAAGGAACATCAATATTCCAGAGGCAGAGGGACATCGCGAAGTCAAGGGCCCACAAATCGAAAACCCAGACATCTCTACACCTTTGAAAACAAAGCAAGTAAACATTGGCACTGAAGAAGAACCAAAGTTCACGAAAATCAGAGATTATTGGGATGATGCTATAGTAGATAAAGTTGTTTAATTACTTCACGAATACCAGTATCTCTTCCCCACTAGGTTTTCGGATTTAAAAGGCATAATAGATGATTTGGGTGTTATGAAGATCACATTGAAGCCGAACATGAAGCCTGCTAAACAGAGGCCTTATCGCCTTAACCCTAAGTATAAGGAAAAAGGATAAAAACACTGGAGGAAGGCATCATATAACCTATTGAAGAATATGATTGGGTGAGACCGATGGTTGTCCAAGAGAAGAAACAAAAGGGAGAAATAAGGATTTTCATAGATCTACGGAAGCTTAGTGATGCATGTGTTCACAATCCATTTCCAACACCATTTACAGACGAAGTGTTAGACAATGTTGGAGGGAAGGAGGCATATTCCTTTACTTATTGGTTTTCCGGTTATCATTATAGCAAGATTTCCCTAGAAGATAGAATAAAGACCACCTTCAAAATAGAGTGGGGTTGTTTTCAGTACATTGTGATGCCATGTGGACTAAAGAATGTGCCTACGATATTTTCCCGCATCATCATAACAACGTTCAAGGAGTTCATTCATAAGTTTCTGGAAGTGCATGATGATTGGGTGGTGTTTGAATTAGTGAAGCACCATGTAGCGAGTCTGCACCTAATGCTGGATACATGTCGAAGGTACCAGATCGCGCTGAATTTGAAAAAATGCATATTCTATGTTCCTTTTGGGATGTTGTTGGTTCATGTTGTGTGTAAGAAAGGATTGATGGTGGACCCTGCAAATATTGCTGTAATTGTGAACTTGGAGGCCCCTAGGAACGTCATGCAGCTGTGCTCAATGCTGGGACATACAGGATAATATAGAAAATTTATCAAATCTTATGCTCAAATTACCGCGCACATGGAGAAACTGCTAAAGAAGGATGTGACATTCTGTTTGGAAGAAGAATTTCAACACAACTTAGACGTGTTAAAAGAAAATATGGTCACTGCACCAATCTTGGTATTTCCTGATTGGAAAAAGGAGTTTCATGTGATGTGGACGCTTCTTGCATTGCGTTTTGTGTAGTGCCAACACAGGCCAGTGTAGGAGAAATGGACCATCCTAATGCCTTCGCAAGTAGGAAGTTAGCGAAGGCCGAGAAAAATGATTCAGCAACTAAGCGCGAAGGATTGACCATGGTCTATGCACTGCAAAAATTAAGGCATTATCTGTTAGGAGGGAATTTCAAGATGTATACCGATCATTCTACCTTAAAATACCTGGTCAATAAGCTTGTGTTGGGTGGGAAAATTTGCAGATGATTGCTATTATTTCAAGAGTATGAATTTGAAGTCATTGTGAAGTTAGGAAGGTCAAATGTGGGACCTGACCATCTGTCGCGAATCGAAGCAGGCGAATAACCTAGTAATTTGGAGGAAGGATTGTTAGATGTGCAACTCTTTGCGGTGCGTGTAATGGATGACCATTTTGTAGACATTATTCACTTCTTAAATATGGGGATGGCACCAGAAGGATATAAAAGTCAGCAGAAGAAGGAATTAGTAGTGTGCGCAACTGAATTTTCAGTCATTACGAGACATTTGTATAAAATGGGTGCAGATGAAATATTACGAAGATATGTGATGGAATTTGAGAGTGATATCATTCTCGCCAAAGCTCATGGAGGAGTTGCGGGAGGCCATTGTGTAGGCAAAGAAACTGAACAGAAGATTTTGTGCACAACTCTATGGTGGTTAACATTGCAAAAGGATTCCAAGGCATACTGTAAGGCATGCAATGTGATGAGCCCCAATTTTTGGTATAATTTGGGCTCATTTGGCCTACTTGCTTTGCTCAAACCATTCACTTTTTACTGCTTATGCATGCATTTCTTAGTTTATTCGTGTTGTTTGTAGGAAGAAGGGTAGACATTTTATCTACGTGACTAATGCATTATGATTTCAGGTTTTTTGCATTAAAAGGGAGAAAAGACCACGTGAAAAGGAGACAAGGAGACAATGAGGTGGCACTGCTGGTTTTTAGGAGAGGATGTCCACAGTCTTGGGACCTTCCTCATGATTCCCACCAAGAACTCCGAGCTCCAATCCATCTCCCCACCAAGCTTAGAAGCAGCCAGCTGTTCTACAGGAACGGCAGTTATAACTGTTCTACAGGAACAGTAGTTATGACTGTCCTAAAGGATCAGCAGTTAGACTCTAATTGGACAGCCGAGCTCCTAAAATCAAGGACACCTGTTGGATGATCGTTTTTGCATAAGTATGGAGGCCGTAGCCTTTGATAGGTTGTTGAAACTTTCGCATTACTATTGTAATTTTTGAGCACAGCTCGGTGTTAGTTCTTGTTGTAAGCCAGTTTTGGCATAACATCAGATTATGAATAAAGAAGGCAGATTCTGATCTAGTTCTGAGTTTTCTTAAGGAGACTATAGCTCTCAGGTTAGGGCCCAACCTGAGAGCCATAGATCCCCTCTGCTGTAGTGTTGTTTGCATTTCGTTTCAGCACTCTGAGTTTTCATTTTCACATGCAATTTGAATTACAAGTTGTTGAATTAGTCTTTTTCATGAGTTTAGATAGGATTTGCTTATGGTAAATTTGTTTCCAGTTGCTTAGGTTAGCAGAGGATAGATATAATCTATTGGAGCTCCAGCAAAAAGGTTGTTAAGGCTCACTGCCATCTCATTTGGGATTGGGGTGCAGTCCATAACTAACCACCAAAAATACGCATTTCTTTACTTGATGATTGCTGCAACACAGTCACGGTTATGTTAGATGCTTCCACATGATTCACACCTGCACCACACACCTTCATCCCAGCTTCATGCACATTCTCCTTTGCGTTTTGGATTGCTGTTCATTGAATTTATACGCACAGGTAGTTTAGGTTAATGCATTTTCGGTTTGGTGACAGTCATAAGCATTTGTTTCATTTACACTGCTCTCTCTCGTTCCATTACCTCATTCTCCATCTTGATCATGCATGCAAACACATCTTTGACCCCTGCTCCGCTCTGTTATCCCCCAAAGTCTTTCACTCCTCACTTACTTCCATTCTCTAGCCCTTTTGTTGACCTAGCCCTCTATCTTCCAACCTACTTCCTACACTCACTCCCTATCCTATTCCTCCACTTCTGATCCATCACCAGCCTTATTCCTACCTTACTCATCTCCCCCTACCATTCCATCACTCCTCCATCACTTCAAACACTCACGGTAGGTCATCCTGTAGCAATTCGTAGACATCCTGTAGAAATCTCTGCGTATCCTGTAGGATCCCCTGCAGACATCCTGTAGGAGGCCACTCACTCGGTTTCTGAGCTTCTGAATGCGAGGAACCTCTGTGGATGGATGCTAAGGATCCCTAGGGACCTCTCCTAGCCTCCCCAACCTGTCCCATGCTTTCCTTCCTTCTCCATCCCATCTGCACAACCAAACCCTAGTTAGCACAAAATCACAATCATTCCATCCACTTAAAGGAAAAATACAAAAACATGTCTTTTATGATGCAAGTAGCTTAGATCCATTCATTTCCACTTATTAGAGGTAACAGCAGCATTGGTAGAGGTTTCATTCACATTCTTTGCATTATAGAGGTTAGACTAGTTAAATTAGGGTTTCCTAGGTTTACATGCTTTGATTTGCTTTCAGTCCATTTTGTCAAGTAGAGTAGCTTTCCTTTGAGAATAGCTTTCGTCCATCAATTAGCAAGCTTCTTCTGAGAGCCCATAGAAGTTTGCTTGAGCCCTAGCGGACTTGTGCCAGCTGACCAAGTGACAGCTGCGACAAGAGCTAGTACTTGTGCATATAGCACCGTCGCTTCCAAGTTTGTACGAACTACCGGGTTGATAAAATGAGAGACAGGAAGCCCCAGGAGTTGTAGCATTATTGCTACAATACTGGAGCTCACCATCTTTTTGGCACCGTTGCCGGGGAAGCGTCAGAGTATTAGTAATTGTTGCTTTTCTTCTACTTTCGTACTCTTACTTCTGCTCAGTAGTTTATTTCATTTCCATTCTGCAAAAGTAGCTTAGTATTTCTTGCTTTCCTAGCTTAGTATTTCCTTCTTTCATAGATTAGCATTTCCTGCTTTCATAGATTAGCATTTCCTGCTTTCATAGATTAGCATTTCCTGCTTTCCTAGATTAATATTTCTTGCTTTCCTAGATTAGCTTTCCAATTCCGCAATTTCATTTGAGCAATATAGTTAGTTGTAGATCACTCTGTTTCAGTTTTGCAGGTACCAAAGAAAAAGAAAAAGCACTCAAAAAAGAAAAGTCCTTTCCATTTCATGCCTCGTAGGAACCGAGATAAATCAAGCAAATTCCTACCCAACACCCCCACCACATCACTAAGTCACCCTTCTCTCTTCTTTGGTGACAGTGACCCAGAGGAACCTATAGGTGAACATCCTGAGATATACCAAGACCCTATAGAAGAAGAAGAGTTAGAGGCCATTCCATTTGAAGCCATGGCTGATAATAGAAGAGAAGATGAGAGAATAGAAGGAGCTTTCCCCATCCGAGAGACCAATGAAGAGATGAAAATGAAGAACATTAGCCCCTCCGCCTTGCCTCACTTCCATGGACTGACCACTGAGGATCCTGATACCTTCTTGTTTGAGTTTGCTGTCCTTTGTAGAACCTATGACTATACTGAAGATGAGCAAAAGCTGAAGCTTTTCCCTTCCACTCTTAAGGATGCAGCACTACGCTGGTTCATGGGATTACCTGGGAATAGTATCGCTACTTGGGCTCAGATGCAGCAAGCCTTCAATACCAAGTATAGGGATTACTGTAGGTCTAAGGAAACCAAGGGAGAGATCTTTCGGATGACCATGGGGAATGATGAGTCTTTAGAGGATTATGAGGAGAGGTTCCAACTTAGCTATAAGCGGGTCAGGTGCACACTTGACCCTGAATCCCTCAAGTTGGTTCTACTCCGAGGAGTTCCTGAAGATCTCTTAGACACCCTTCACATGTTAGCTGGGGGGGACATTTACCAACTGCCTTACGAGGACATCAAGACTGTGTTTAGAAATCATTCCAGGGCAGCTAGGAAACGAGGTAGAGGAAATCTCCTCTCCACTGGTGTCCCTTTCTCCAAACATGAGTTTACAAACCAATTAGAAGATCTTAAGAGTGAGGTGAGACAGACCATTGCCATGCAGCTGGACACATTCAGGATCCAGCAGAAGAAAGAAGAAGCTGAGAGAGCCTTGGCTGTCTTCTGTCCTAGGTGCACCAGAAGACACCCTAAGAACGAATGCCCATTGCATTCGGTTGAAGTGTGTTTCGTTTGTGAGGAGGACCACCCAACAAATCAGTGTCCAACCTTACCTGGGTTTAAGGCCATGTACCAAGGAACCGAAGCCCCCACTGAACCTCTCTACTTCATCAACCAAAGGAGGCCTCAGGGATCTAGACCTTATCAGCAGGGAATGCAAGGGGCATCACAAGCTTATTATAACCCCAACCAATCGACTCCCATGCCTTCTTGGGGTCCCCCTGCTCATCCTTCTTGGTCCATGCCTCCTCCATGGTCTTATCCACCTCAGTACCCTACTCAACCTACTTCTCATTCATATCATTCACATGCCCAGTCACAGCCTCAATGGAGTGCTCCTCAGTCGGGGTGGAGGCCCCAATACAACACTCCTCCTGCCATTTTGCCTCCACCACCAGTTCAACCTCAACCTTTACCTCCTGCTCCTCCAAGGCAACCTCAAATGCCTGCTCAACCGAACCCGAACCCCAACAATAGACAGGCTCAGCAGGTATACACTGGGGAAACATCATGTCCTACCTATGCTGTGGAGATCCAGGAGATCAATCTTCGATCTGGAAAGATCCTTCCAGATCGCCAACCTCCTCCCCCAGAGGATGAGGAAGACCATCAGGAGAGTGAACCAAAGCCTATTCCACCCTTTCCTGAGAGACTAACAGCCACCACACAACCTAACCCAGAAGAAGATGAGCTTTTGGGTGAGCTCAAGCAGTTGTGTGTAAAAATCCCACTTCTCCAAGCCATCAAGGATGTGCCCATATACAACAAACTGGTTAAGGAAAAGTGCTTTAAACACCCAGGCAGGAGAAAGAAAGATGCCTCAACCATCAATGTCATAGGACAACTGTCTGACCTTATGTTAGGACAAGTCATCTGCCCCAAGTATCTAGATCCTGGAAGTCCTGTAGTAGATGTTCACATCAATGGCACCATCATACCTCACACCTTGATTGATCTGGGGGCTGCCATTAATGTGATGACCAGGGATACCATGCTTAAACTCAATCTTTAGGGTTCCTTGAGGAAGACCTCGACAGTACTGCAACTAGCAGATCGCTCCACCATGACTCCCGAAGGGATTGTGGAGGATGTCTTGGTCTCTATTGATTCTTGGGAATACCCTGCAGACTTCCTGGTTCTGCAACCAAAGGCAAAGCTTACTGGATATCCTCTCATTTTGGGAAGGCCTTGGTTAGCCACTGCAGATGCTTACATAAGTTGTCGTGCAGGAAATATGACCATAAAAAATGGCCCCATGTCCAAGCAGCTAGTCCTATACCCTCTTGCCCAACCCTCCTTAGAGCATGACTTACCACTTTGGCTAGAAGAAGGAGAGGAAGATGAGGTGTACTCAGCACCTCTGTGCACCCTAGATACCACTAGAAAAGACCCTCCAACCGAGGAGGACTTGATCGAGACCTTGATCCAGAATCCACCTTCCAGTGCACTATCCTTAGAGAAGTTGGTGGAGGATGCCCAAGCTAGCACCTTAGTGGACCTTTGTACAACTAACCCTGTCACTCCCAGAGTCAAAAACGTGGAGTTCGGCCCTGAGAGAGCATTAAAGATCAGCTCCTCCCTATCTCCTTCCCAGGAGAAGGAGTTGTGTAGCCTGTTGGCCAGCCACCTCGATGCTTTTGCTTGGAGCTATAAGGAGATGAAAGGAGTCCATCCCTCGGTCTGTACCCATCATATATACATCAAAGAGGATTGTAAACCAGTTAGGCAACCCCAGAGGAGAATAAATCCAGCCCTTAAGGACATTTTCAAGGAAGAATTGCAGAATAGTGAATGGGTGTCCCCTCTGGTCTTGGTTCCCAAGAAAAATGGGAAATGGAGAATCTGTTTGGACTACCGAGAGCTGAACAAAGCTACCAAGAAAGACCATTTCCCTCTGCCTTTCATAGATCAAGTGTTGGATGGACTGGCAGGAAAGAAGTTCTTCTCTTTCCTGGATGGGTTTAGTGGGTACAACCAGATTCAAATCAGCCCGGAAGACCAAGATAAGACCACCTTCACTTGTCCTTGGGGTACCTTTGCCTACCGTGTCCTTCCCTTTGGGCTATGCAATGCTCCTGCTACCTTCCAGAGAGCTGTCTTGAGCATCTTCTCAGAGTTGGTCCATGATGCAGTAGAAATCTATATGGATGACTTTACTCCTTACGGGGCTAACTTCCAAGAAGCATTGTCCAACTTGGGAAAAGTCCTAACCAAGTGCATCGAGATGAACTTGTCCCTTAGCCTTGAAAAATGTGAATTCCTAATGACTGAAGGGACCGTGCTAGGCCATACCATCTCTCGCCAGGGGTTACAGGTGGATCCTAACAAAATCGCTCTAATCAAGAAGGTTCCACCTCCTCAAAAGGTAAGGGATGTTAGGAGTTTCTTGGGATTAGCAGGATACTACAGGAGATTCATTAAGGACTTCAGCAAGTTAGCCTCACCATTGTTTGGTCTGTTGGCAAAAGATGTGGAGTTTAAATGGACTGACGATTGTCAGAGGGCTTTAAATGAGTTGAAGGACAAGTTAGTGTCAGCCCCAATCCTGAGAGGTCCAAACTGGGCCCTACCATTCCACATCCACACTGATGCCTCGAACAAAGCCATAGGTGCAGCCTTAGGACAAGTTGAGCAAAAGCTTCCATATGCCATTTACTTCGTTAGTAAAAACTTGTCCAAAGCAGAGTTGAATTACACTGTAACCGAGAAAGAATTCTTAGCTGTGGTCCATGCATTGAACAAGTTCCGACATTACATTACTGGTTACCAGACCTTTGTACATACTGACCATGTTGCTATTAGATATTTGATGAATAAACCAGATGTGAATGCTCGTATCATTAGATGGTTACTTTTATTGCAGCAGTTTGATTTAACCATTGTTGATAAATGAGGTAGAGAAAATGTTGTTGCTGATTTTTTGTCTAGATTGGATTTGTCTGCAGATGAAGATGGGACGGTGGATGACCAGATGCCTGATGAGCATCTGTTTGCTATCTCAGTACTCTCTCCATGGTTTGCTGATATAGCAAACTACCTTGTTTCAGCTCAGTTCCCTCCGCACCTCTCTTCAAAAGAGAAGAGCAAAATCATCAGAAAAAGTGCCTCATTCACTTGGATCGGGGGCAATCTATTCAAGCTTGGCCCCGATCAGATCTTAAGGCGTTGTGTAAGGGAGGAGGAAGTCTTTGATATCCTCCTCACTTGTCATGATGGGCCTTGTGGAGGGCATTTTGCAGCAAAGAGAACTGCCTTCAAGATCCTGCAGGCAGGCTACTATTGGCCCACACTTCATCAAGATGTCAGAAGATATGTCAGCCAGTGTGACCAATGCCAAAGAATGGGGAAACCGACCCAAAGGGATGAGATGCCTCTCCAACCTCAAGTGACTCTTGAGCCATTTGAGAAGTGGGGCATGGACTTTGTGGGTCCAATCAATCCCTCTTCGAGGCAAAGATCCTACATCATTGTGTGTACTGACTACTTGACAAAGTGGGCAGAGACCAAAGCAATCAAAGCAGCAACAGAAGAGAAGGTGGCCAAGTTCCTAAGAGAGAACATCTTCTATAAGTTTGGCTATCCAAGAGAGCTGGTCACCGATCAAGGGAGCCAGTTCACCTCCAACTTGGTTGAAGATCTCCTAGCTCATCACAAGATCAAGCATAGGACTTCCACTCCCTATCATCCTCAAGCAAATGGGCAGGTGGAAGTCACCAATAGAGCATTAGAAGGGATCTTGACCAAAGTGGTGAGCAGCAGCAGAAAAGATTGGGCGGATCGCCTGGTTGAGGCCACATGGGCTTACAACACCACTTGGAAGACCACCACTGGCTTCACACCTTATGAGCTGGTCTATGGGAAGAAAGCTTTGCTGTCCATTGAGTTTGAGTATAACACTTTGAGGATGGCAGCTCAGCTGGACCTAGATCTCAGCCATGCACAACAAGAAAGGCTGCTGCAGCTGAATGGCCTGGACGAGCACTGCATGCAGGCCCTCCTTCACTCAGAAGTGGTTCAACTTCAGAGGAAGGTGTGGCATGACCAACATCTCCATGACAAGCAATTTCAGCCGGGAGATTGGGCTTTGTTGTATGATTCCAGATACAAATATTTCAAGGGGAAGTTGAGAACCAGATGGCTAGGACCATACACAGTGGAGAAATGCCATGACAATGGATCTGTTCTCATTCGGACCATTGATGAGAAATCCATCCCCATGCTTGTCAACGGGCATCGATTGAAGATCTACAGGAAGCCTCCCTCCAGACAAGAGTTCATCAAAACTATGGAGAAGGCAGTATTGGTCATAGAGAAGGGTTCTGCCCCTACTTTGGGCACACCCTGAAAAATCTAAAAAATATATATATATATATATATATAATAAAGACCCTTGGGTGAAAACCTTTCTGAGGCGCCTAAGGCAGGTGGTAGGGGTGAAAACCTCATTTGAGGCGTCCCTGCTATCTTTCAAAAAAAAAAGAAGGGAAAAAGTTGAAAAATATCCTTGAGTGAAAACCTTTCTGAGGCGCTCAGGGCAGGTAGCAAGGGTGAAAACCTCTTTGGGGCGCCCCTGTTATCTTTCCAAAAAAAAAAAGAAAAGAAAAAAGAGAAAAAATCAGCACAATATGGTAAAAATTGCAGGTTGCAGATGCTCTATGGAGAAGAGGAAGCGCTTCAACTCACAGCCAAGGGTCCTTATCATGCTGTCAAGGAACCTCATCAGTACCTCCTCCAAGAGAACCCATGTTTTTCAAGGTATGTGCAATTTTATCATGGTTTGAGTCTTCTACAGGAAGCTGCTGTCTTTCTACAGGAAGGCACAGTCTTTCTACAGGAGGGCGCAGTCTTTCTACAGGAAGGCGCGGATTTTCTACAGGAAAGTGCAGACTTTCTACAGGAAGGCCGAACTTTCTACAGGAAGCTCTGTGTCTACAGTAAACTTCCTGTAGAAGTTTGGGACGGCCAAAAATTTGTTTCAAACGGAGATCTAGCGGCTGAAGAATGGGTTGGATGCATGCATGCCACTGTTGGCACCCCTGAACATTGCTGTTACCTTGCTCCACCATCCTCGTCGCCATGCAACCAAGATCCCTGCACCAGCAAACCAGATCAATGAGTTCTCGTGGTAAAGCCATTTGTCAAAGAAAAACAAGCACCGAGAGCTCATACCACATCCATGTCGAGCATCAGAAGCTCCGGGAGCGCGATCAGAAGATTCTATCCATCGTCGTGCAGCATGCACCCAAGGAGGCGAGACTATTACAAGGCACCCCGCGGGAATCCTGTAACAGTCAAACCTGCATGAGTGGATACCATTCACAGCACCGCCCTCTGCAAACAACACACGGGCGCAGGCAACCAGAGCGTCCACTCCATCGCCAGCATCCTGTAACCATGAGCCTCCGGGACTAGGTAAGCCGCATGCCGCAGGTAGATCCACTCCCCGTCGTCCGAAAACCGAGAAATCGTGTGCAGCCGCGCGCAGGTAAGTGTCTCAACCCTTCCTTCCACCAAATCGCATGAGTATTACTTTGATTTGTTTGCATGGCGTAGAAATGAATGGTTGAGCGGCTGTATGGCCAGTTGACTGGCCACGTCGGCTAGTTATGGTATAGTCGGATGCTCGGGTGGCAGCCACGACAAAGAAAATACGCAGCACGCACGTGAGGATAGTCCCGTCAACCGAGAAACGAGTTTAACCGAAAAGGGCGGCGGTAGATCTGTGGGAATGAATGCGGCAGCGAGTGAATATGCAGGCGAATGATGGGTGACGTCGCCCAACGGTCCGGCGGGGACAGCTCACCCCCCGCGCCATGAGCTGCGCCGATTCAAAATCTAATCGGCTAGATTATGTGCATGTATTCATCAACCTCCACTTCAAAACTCGAGTGGCTCTTCTGATTTCCTCTGCAAGTTGATACGTCGAGCTTTCGGCTACCAGAACGCCAGTGAAGCACATCTCGACCGCTGGCCAACTACAGTCCTCCCCGAAGTTTGCACACTGCTCCTACAGGAACAGTCTCTACAGGAACGCAGTCCTACAGGAAGCAGTCTCTACAGGAACGCGGTTCTACAGGAAGGTGAATTCCTCACGTAAGAAAAGGTGGCAGAAAAAGGTAACCCTGAAACCCCTTCCGCAATTGGCTTTCAAAGGTGGCAAGATCATTATTCACAGTCTGGTCATAAAAATATCAGATTGTTGTGCCTATACTATCGCTTCTACATGATAGCAGTATAATTAGACTGTGTTTTGTGAATTGTATGCATGCTCTGCCTAAAATAGACCGAATCTCCTTTGCATTTGTCACCTTTAGTCAAAACCCCCGTGTTCATCATGCCGGGTGGGTTTATAAGACGAGAGCCCACTGATTCAATTAACTTAAGGAGAAACCCAGCAGTGGTAGAGCTCTTCACCAGAGCACAATGGATGCCTTTTTTTGATAAGCTGCAGGGCTACGATGATGAAGTAGCCGAGGAATTCTTGCAGGCTTTGAAGCCTAAATCCCAGACACTGGCCACAGTAAATTTCAGAGGTCTAAGCCTCAAACTCACCCCAGAACATATCAGTCGGATCACAGAACTTCCTATGGGTCTGCCGTGGGATAAAGAGGAGAGAAAGTTGAGTCAGCAGGCAAAGAAGGAATTCTTTCCACCTAAGGAAGAATTCTCGGAGGATAAGAATGGAGTACGAAGGACCAGTTTATCACCACCGTGGAACGAAGTCAGCCTCCAGATAATGAAATATATAACTTGTGAAGGCCGGTTCAGCATCGTGTATGCATATCACTTTCGGTTACTCACTGAGTTGAGGCACCGAATTGACCTTCCTGTAGAGCAAAAACTGAGCATCCCTTATTTTCTCATGCAGTCCCTAATGGAGTGTGCTACAAAGCTAAGAGAGGGCATACCTGATCAGATAGCCCACCATGGGTTAATAAAACTGCTTGTGGAAGATGCATTGCACTCATATAAGGTCCCCCTCTCATGGGAATCCTTCCGCAATTTGACCAAAGATGGGGATATTAAGATGTTGATCGAGGATAGTGGCTCCTCCAGCAGTGAAGACAAGGAAGCAGTGGCTGAGGAAAAGAAGGACAAAGAAAAGGGTGGCACACCTATCCTGTCAGCAAGGGAAAAGAGGATGAAGAGCAGGATGGACAAAGCAGAGGTGGCCCACGTCAGCCCGAGTACCTCAACAGCACCTGCACCCAAAGAAAAAAGCAAAACTCAAGCAGGCAAGCAAGCGGAAGTGGAGACACCTGTCTCTACAGGAAAGCAAAAACAGGCTTCTACAGGAAGCCCGAAAACACAAACCCAGGCTTCTACAGGAAGCCCAAAAATCAGTGAAAAACAGGCTTCTACAGGAAGCCCAAAAACAAAAACAAAGGCTTCTACAGGAAGCCCGCAGATCAGTGAGAAGCAAGCTTCTACAGGAAGCCCAAAAGCAAAGACCAAGGCTTCTACAGGAAGCCCAAAAATCGTTGGAGAACAGGCTTCTACAGGAAGCCCAAAAACGGAGACAAAGGCTTCTACAGGAAGCCCGAAAGTGCAACCACAGGCTTCCACAGGGAGCCCGAAATCTGAAAAGGAGGCGCCCTCTACAAGGAGCTTTGAGAGAGCAAAACGCAAAAAAGAGAGGGCTGGCATTCTCGAAAAGGAGGCAGCAGCGGCACTGGCTGCCCTCAGCACACCTCCTACACCGAAGGAGAAAAGGGAGAGGGAGACCCCTCTACCATCTGAAGCCAGGAGAAGCAAGAGGATGACCACGGGCAAGCCACAGCCTCCACCCAGCAGCCAAACCACTTCAGGGGACGTCCCTACTTCACCCAGTGCAAGAACCCCCTCTAAAACATCAGCCACCATCTCCCCATCGAGCTTCGAAGCAGCCAGTTGTTCTACAAGAACGACAGTTATAACTGTTCTACAGGAAAAATAGTTATGACTGTCCTACAGGATCAGCAGTTAGACTCTAATTGGACAGCCGAGCTCCTAAAATCAATGACACCTGTTGGATGATCGTTTTTGCATAAGTATGGAGGCCGTAGCCTTTGATAGGTTGTTGAAACTTTCGCATTACTATTGTAATTTTTGAGCACAGCTCGGTGTTAGTTCTTGTTGTAAGCCAGTTTTGGCATAACATCAGATTATGAATAAAGAAGGCAGATTCTGATCTAGTTCTGAGTTTTCTTAAGGAGACTATAGCTCTCAGGTTAGGGCCCAACCTGAGAGCCATAGATCCCCTCTGCTGTAGTGTTGTTTGCATTTCGTTTCAGCACTCTGAGTTTTCATTTTCACATGCAATTTGAATTACAGGTTGTTGAATTAGTCTTTTTCATGAGTTTAGATAGGATTTGCTTATGGTAAATTTGTTTCCAGTTTCTTAGGTTAGCAGAGGATAGATATAATCTATTGGAGCTCCAGCAAAAAGGTTGTTAAGTCTCACTGCCATCTCATTTGGGATTGGGGTGCAGTCCATAACTAACCACCAAAAATACGCATTTCTTTACTTGATGATTGCTGCAACACAGTCACAGTTATGTTAGATGCTTCCACATGATTCACACCTGCACCACACACCTTCATCCCAGCTTCATGCACATTCTCCTTCGCGTTTTGGATTGCTGTTCATTGAATTTATACGCATAGGTAGTTTAGGTTAATGCATTTTCGGTTTGGTGACAGTCATAAGCATTTGTTTCATTTACACTGCTCTCTCTCGTTCCATTACCTCATTCTCCATCTTGATCACGCATGCAAACACATCTTTGACCCCTGCTCCGCTCTGTTATCCCCCAAAGTCTTTCACTCCTCACGTACTTCCATTCTCTAGCCCTTTTGTTGACCTAGCCCTCTATCTTCCAACCTACTTCCTACACTCACTCCCTATCCTATTCCTCCACTTCTGAGCCATCACCAGCCTTATTCCTACCTTACTCATCTCCCCCTACCATTCCATCACTCCTCCATCACTTCAAACACTCACGGTAGGTCATCTTGTAGCAATTCGTAGACATCCTGTAGAAATCTCTGCGTATCCTGTAGGATCCCCTGCAGACATCCTGTAGGAGGCCACTCACTCGGTTGCTGAGCTTCTGAATGCGAGGAACCTCTGTGGATGGATGCTAAGGATCCCTAGGGACCTCTCCCAGCCTCCCCAACCTGTCCCACGCTTTCCTTCCTTCTCCATCCCATCTGCACAACCAAACCCTAGTTAGCACAAAATCACAATCATTCCATCCACTTAAAGGAAAAATACAAAAACATGTCTTTTATGATGCAAGTAGCTTAGATCCATGCATTTCCACTTATTAGAGGTAACAGCAGCATTGGTAGAGGTTTCATTCACATTCTTTGCATTATAGAGGTTAGACTAGTTAAATTAGGGTTTCCTAGGTTTACATGCTTTGATTTGCTTTCAGTCCATTTTGTCAAGTAGAGTAGCTTTCCTTTGAGAATAGCTTTCGTCCATCAATTAGCAAGCTTCTTCTGAGAGCCCATAGAAGTTGGCTTGAGCCCTAGCGGACTTGTGCCAGCTGACCAAGTGACAGCTGCGACAAGAGCTAGTACTTGTGCATATAGCACCGTCGCTTCCAAGTTTGTACGAACTACCGGGTTGATAAAATGAGAGACAGGAAGCCCCAGGAGTTGTAGCATTATTGCTACAATACTGGAGCTCACCACAATGCATGTCAAAAAACTGGCAGACGTCGTGAAGGGATGAGCTACCACTACAACATCAGGTATCTTTGCAAGCATTTGAGAAGTGGGCGATTGATTTTATTGGGCCAATTCAACCCCTTGGAAAGAAAATGGTTCCGCGCTACATTATCACTGCGAAGAAATATCTAACGAGATGGGTAGAAGCATAGCCAGTCAAGGATTGTACAGGGGCCATGAAAGCAAAATTCTTGTTTGAGTATGTCTTAACTAGATTTGGGTTCCTGAAAGTGTTAATGAGTGACAGGGGTACACACTTTCTGAATAAAATGATCAGCGTGTTGACTGAGGAATTCTAGGTCTACCATCATAAGAGTACACCATATCACTCGTAGGAAAATAGAATTGTTGAATCCTTTAACAAGATTTTGGAGAACATGTTAACAAATATCTACAACGCGCAACAGAATGAATAGAATGTATGCATACCTATAGTACTATGGGCTTATAGGACTACTTTTAAGAAGCTGATAGGACAAACACCGTTCAGATTGGTCAATGGGGTTCTAATGGAATACATTGTGCCTAGTCTGTGCATAGCAGCTTTGATGGATATGGTGTATCACAAGGCCTTGGAAGAACAACTCGCACAACTCATGGAGCTCGAAGAAGATTGATTTTTGGCAAGATTCCATCAACAAGTATAGAAGGAAGGCAAAAAAGCATGGTATGATCCCCATATCAAGCTTCGCACATTCAAGGTAAATGATCTTGTCCTGTTATATGATAGTAAGATCACTAAATTTCCAGGTAAATTCCAGATGCATTGGTTAGGGCCATATATTATCTAAGAAATTATAGATGGCAGTGCAATTCAACTGGCAAAGCTGAATGGGGAACCCTTCTCAGGAAGAGTGAATGGGAGTAGGTTGAAGTTGTATACAGGGGATCCTGCATAATGACTATATGGCAGTAAGAGAGTCTTAGTGCTCTAGGCAATTGCAAGGGAGTGAGGGACTATAAACTACACTGCCCAGATTAGAGGAGAAGGCAGTGACCAGGCTACGCGAATACTGGTGAGGATGCTCTAGATGAAGTTGCGCTTAGGATGCTGCGCGAGAGGGGAAGGTACTACGCAGCCCGGTAGGAAAATGACCATTAGATTTACTTGTCATGATGGGATGACTAGAGAGAGGTTAAGAGGAGTGGGGTGGCAATGATTAAGACAATAATATTTGAAGATCTGCCGCCAAAAGAATTTATTATCAGAATTTGGGGGGAACGGTCGAATTTGAATTCAAAACCCCTTATAAATTACACGTGTCATTCCAACCAAGAACAATTTACACTCTAAGACTTGTTGGTGAATTTTGTTGTTTGTCGCATATGAGCCGAGTGTTCTAGGAAGAATTTATGTCACTAGAAAACTATTCTCCCATAGCTCGAGAGTTATTTATGGAGAGAATGACTGCCACTAACCTGGATGAAGCCCTGAGTTCGGAAGAAGCTATGTTCGATGCGCCAGGACTGGAAGTGCCTAGTGTAGAGGCTACGCCTGCGGTGCCCATGACACTGAGGTCAGCTAGGCCAAAACAAACTATGGCTAAAGAAAAGTAGCCTTCTATGAAAGAAAAGCAACTAGCCAGGAAGGAAAAATCAAAGAAGTCAGTGCCATTGTGTGCATCATGAAGGAAGCATACCGAGACATAGGCAAAGAAGAAAAGGGATAAGCAGCCACAAAAGGTAGTGGACCTAGAGGAGGAGGAATTCCAGGGTATTGAGGATATTGATGCTGAAGGAGTGGAGCCTATAACAAGGTTTCCTGAGTTTATCCCTCTGTGGAAGGGAAAAGCTAAGATCACGAAGGATCCTGATACGGGGAAATTTTCAGTGTCAACACCTTTGTTGCCTTAGCAAGTTGTTGTTGGGATGGGGTCCCCTAGGGTCAATTTTGGGGCAAAAGCACAATTTTTGTTGTATAAAATGTGAATTCTCTGCAAGTTGTGGTCGCGGAGCACGTAGATAGTTAAAGTGTCATAAAGGGTTTTACCCTTCTTTTATGTAAGTTGAGTTGGCTTTTGAAGATCTACCCATGGTCTGCGAACCATGGGATTGTATAAATAGGTGTGTCTTAGGATGACTAAGGCAAGTAATAGAGATGAAGACGAACGTAATGGGTCAGTAGAAGGAAAATAGCATAGAAGTCTTAGAGTAGAAGAAAGGCTCTGCAGCTATCTGCGGAGAGGCCTAGAGTAGAGTCCGCAGCTGAGTGTGCAGACCCCTGTAGTTGAGTGCGCGGGGAAGTCTTGAGTCTGTAACATTGAACTAATTATCAATAAAGAATATTGTTTCAGAAATACTTATGTTATCTCTTTACTTTTGTTTATATGAATGCACCTTATGTTATAATGGGTTTATGAAATAATGATGTATTGATGCATCAATTTACATGATTGATATTGTTACATAAATGCAATTACTGTTAACTGTTTACGCGAAGATTATCTTGGTGTGTGTTGAAGTTATTGAACACTTAAGATCTAGGTTATAAGTCATCTTTGATACATGTAAGTAGTTGATCCACCTGTTCAAGGTCCACGAAAGACAGTCGTAGATCTTTGCGGGGGTCTAAATGACAATTAAAGAGAGTTATATCGATAATCCATAAAGGATTATCGATTTGTGTGAAGGAAGATATAGGGAATAAAATGACATTACACTAATATTTGGGTGTGGAAAATTGGTTCCAAAATCCCCCCATATTGCTACAGGTGAGACTTCAATCCATGCTCTGCAGATTGATTCTGAAAGGGCCAGTAGTGTAGGGATTTGTTTGGAAAAACTAACTTTAAACCTCGGTCGGGACCCACTAAGCCAACAAATGGTTTTGTTGTCTGGACCGGGATGTGCATAAAAGGATGTGTGATGTCATACCACTGGAATCTGACCAAGAAAAAAATTGAGGAGTTGTTGGGTAGAAACATCCACAAATTTGCAGCGCAAGAGAATAGAAACTAGTGCTTGACGAAAGAACATTGGTTGGATAGATACCTACACACATACATACACGAGATATTCTTTTTCACCTTCCTGATTAAACTATATGAGTGGATCACTGAATTGCCAGACATCCAAGGAAGGTGGAGGCTTGACAGTCCAATAGTGTGGAACTCGGAGCTAGTAAGGAGATTGGAAGCTTCTGAAGATAAGCTCGTGCACACTACCAATCACTGGCTTGATCAAGTCATAGGAGGATTTGTGATAGAATTCGTTGTCGATACCTCAGTTAGCTACAACGAAGCACAACAATGCTTTTTCAAGTTACCGCGAGGTAAGTATTTGAGATATTTGAATACTTGGATTAAGATGCTCTTCTGTGAAAAGTGGGTTATGCCATTACCTTTATGTTTGGAGCTATGCGAAGTGGAAATTTATTCAGGGATAGAGGGAGAATAGGCCCTTAATATATCCCATTGATCAAGCCTCCTCTGAGTGATGATGAGGGAGCAGTACAGGCTTCACCATAGAGAGCAGTCCAGTTAATAAGGTAAGGGTTTCCGAAAATACCTCTTATGTCCTCACCACCTCCACCTTCACCTCCACAACACACACCTTCACTCACACCACAACCACCTCCTCCACTGTTCAATATGTCAAATACGATGAAATTTCTCATTTTCAAGGGCTTGGGAAATAAGGACCCGGACCAGTTTTGGTTCGTTGCGAAGGCCGCATGGATAGAATATTACAGATGATCATATGAAGAAAGCGCAGTTGGTTACTACTTTACAAGATCACGCATTGACATGGATATTAAGTACTGTACTGACAAGCAGCTCTAAATAAGGAATCTGGTAGGCCTAAGTTTGAAATGCAATTGGTAGTGGGATTCAAGGAAATAGTGATGAAGATTAGTGAAACACCCTAGGAGATAGATCAGAGACTGAAGTGTGGAATCTGCGAAGCTAATATGAATCTCACAGAAAGTCAGCACTGAGATTGGTTTATAGCCCTACTCCTACTTCATTTAAGAATTGCCTTGTCACAGCAAAAGATAGGGACTCAGGCAAAAGCAATAAAAATCGCAATGATGTTACATGAGGCACCTATCGAAGACATGATGTTGGTAGTTCAATAGATTCATGTGGAGTTGCAGAACCTCTACTTGGAGTTTTAGAGCTTGAAGAAGGAAAAAGTGGCTTGGCCGGAAGTGCACGAAGAAATTTGGAGCCTCAAGTGTAAGAACCAGGGGCATGATAAGGATCATTGCCATGTTTTTGTGAATTATATGGTAGAAGGAGGGCCCATGCCTCTGATATTAGAGCCCCAGAAGGACCAAGTACAGGCCCGCACTATGGTGCGCTATTTGTCAAGTAGCAAGAAAACATGTAACATATAATTTCCACTTACTGCAAAAATTCATACAGACGCCACAACAATTATTCTACAAATTCTATAAATCGGTAGGCCATGATGAGTGTAACTATTGTAGCTATGAAATAATGATGGAAAGATCACCCGCGTATCATATTCAAATAGAAACATGGCCTCTGGAGCAATGTATCATGGAAGCACGCGGAGGATATTGGGGACGCAAACGAGGGTGAGGAGGAGGAGGACCTGGTAGAGGTCAAGGGCAAGTTATTTGCCATAATTGCAGAGTGCCAGGACACTACGTCTGGGAATGTATGAGTCATACATGCCCATCATGCTGGTGTTGTACTCAGTTTGACCACGTGATAGAAGAATGTCCTATATTGATAGCTAAAATGTAGGAGAAGAAGGTGCAACCTCAGCCTACCCAGAACCTACAGATGATGAGGGAAGAACCTAGTGAAGAGGATCCCAATCTCAATATTGTGTTGTGAAGTGGTGTGACGACTGGTGACGATAAGGGAAAATAGCCTGAAGAAGATGGATGGGTCCGCAAGGCTCCAAAAAAAGAGGTTGGGTTTGATCTAGAGTGCACAAAGAAGACGTTCATGGAAGAAAATAAAATCTTCATTGAAGCTTCTACCTCAGGAAGTCAGGATAGGCTATTGGAAGAAGTTTAGCCCTCCATGCTTACTACTTTCCTAGAGACCTACATGAAATTGCTACACGACAACCAGGTTGTGAAAGGATTACATGAGTTGATAAATAAATGTGTTGCTAGGGATAATGCATCAGATGGGCACCGCGTCGTCAGAAATATTGGTAGACATAAGACAAGAACAGGACGTGAGATGAGACTCACCATGCAAATAGGAGAATAAGAGATGGATCAAGTTATTTTGGATCTAGGGTTGGATGTGAATGTTTTTCCTAAACAAACTTGGGAAAAGATGGGGAGGCCTGTGCTACAGTGGTCTTCAATTCAATTAAGAATGGAAAATCAACATAAGATTATCCCTATGGGGAGATTGCATGGAGTAACTATAGATATAGAAGGTGTGAGTGCATTGGCTAACTTTGAAGTGATAGATATTGTTGATGATAGCAATCCATATCCCGAGCTCCTTGGAATTGATTGGCCTATCGACATGAGTGGGGTCATCAATTTGAAGAAGCGGACAATGTCATTCGAAAGGAAAATGCTCAATGTGGTAGTACCGTTAGACCCTACAGAAGGACCACACTATAATGAACCAATCCACGACTATGAGGAAAACGATGACAGTTTGGACTAGATCTATAAGATAGCAACATGAGACCAAGATTGGGTTAATCCGACAACCAATGGACGAACCGCATGGGACCGCGAAAGCTCCTGTACATTAGATAGATGAAGAATTGGAGCACTGGCAGAATAGGTTACATGAAGTATCTATGCTTGTTGGCTTTATGGGGCCTGACTCAGGTTCAGCATTAGTTAGCCAAACAAATCCCTACACTACTAGCCCTTTCGGCATCAGCCCATGGAGCGCGGACCAATGTCTCACTCGAAGCAGTATGGGGGGATGCTGGAACCAAGTTTCGCACCCTGAGATGGTCGTGATGTCAGTTTATACCCTCTGTTCCTAATTTCATGCAGGTCACTAGCTTTAGGGCTCTGTCAGTCTACCCCTTTATTCTACCCTTCAATACCTCTGCAAAGGTGTACGATTGACCTATGTGCAACCTTAACCCACGATCCAGGTACTTGCGTGCTACTATGACAACGTATTGTAAAGGTTCCCATGTTATCTTAAGTGTTTTACATATCTTACTAAACAATCCCAGTTAGCATCGCGTAAACTGATATTCTTACTTGCGTTCAATTAACCAATATAATCACATATATTTGCGCATCACATAAACATTGTAAATTAAACTCAAAATGCAATATAACCAGGTGCATTAACAGGAAATAAATACATAGAACTTGCAGAATACTTCTCTTTATTGATATATTCAGTTTGATACAGACTCTATCCACCCTACGCACATAGTGGCAAGGGTCTGCGCACTCAGCTGCAGACTTCCACCCTAGGCCTCAGCTATAGAGCCTCTACCTATGCTAAGGCCCAAAACACTTAGACTTCTCTACCAGGACTCGTCACTTCATTCTTCACTATCCACTTCTAACTACTTAAAGCTTTTTAGTAGAGGAGGAATGACCTGTTATATAGTTTTGTGAACCCAACGTTTTAGACTACCAAGTGAGTCCATCATCAGGGGATGCGTCAATAGATATTTTCAGATCTTAATGATGTATCCAAGAGCTAGATTTAGGTTATATATATAAGATATTAAAGAAAATATGTAAGAAAATAGGTCGGCTATTATTTTCCTAGTTTCTACTTTATTTATTTAATTATTATTATCATTATTAAATAAACTTTTTTTTTTAAGGATAAATTAATTGATTAATAGGTTAAGGGGATAACTTAATTAATTTTATTATTTATATAATTACTTATTATGTTTATTAATTTTTTAATGTTTTAATATTTTTTTTAAATTGATTTATTAATTATTTTAATTAATTAGTTTAATTAATTAATTAAAAGAATATTGATAAATTAATTAATTTTACTAATTATTCTTTATTGATATGTTTATTAATTTATTATATTAATGATTTGTTTATTTGATTAATGATTTAATTTTATTGTTTGTTTATTTAAATTGTTATGTTTATTTATTTATTTATTTTTTAAATGTGAAATTAGTTATTTAATAATATGATTATTTACTTTTATTAATATTTTTAACTAATTATTTAATTTGTTTGATTAAATTTAATTTATTATTTATTATTTGTTAATATGTCTATTAATTATTATTATTATTATTATTTTTTATGTATTTATTTCATGTTTAATTATTTATTAATTTATTAATTTATTCAATTTTTAATTAATTGATAAATCCTTATAGATTTTGTGAGTTATTGTTATAATATTATTTATCAATCCTAGAAATAATTTAATTTGTTTAATGTTATCAACTAATTGTGTGAAGTAAGTGATTACTAATTTATGATTATGATGTTGAATGTTTAAGGAGGATGTTATATGAATGATGTTTTTGTTAATTATTATAATGATGCTTTTAAGAGAGGAGGGAATAGGTTAATATAAGGGATAAGGGCTAATTATTGATTTTTAAGAGTTCAAGTAAAGGTTTCCACGTGTTGCTTAGTCTTAATCCATCATCCTGGTTCAAATTGTTCTTCCTTTTTTCTATTTCTATGGCTTCCTTAATTTTCCTTTTAAGATAGTGGTATTCTTTTCTAATCAGTTTGACTTCTTCCATGCAGATGTAATGAGAGGAAGAGTGAACATGTTTTACTTAAAGCTTACTTACTTAGCTCCTTTTTATACAATCCCATGGTCTGCGGACCATGGGTGGATATTTACAACTAAATTTACACTTTACAAAATAAGGGTGGACAACCCTTTATGACTCTTGACACCTTCGCGCTCCGCAACAACAAAATGTGGAGACTTCACAACTTTATTACAAAATTGTCCTAAATCATGGGCTTTTAGCCCCAAAATTGTCCTTGGGGGAACCCATTCCCAACAGGGCCCCAACACAAGCATGGTGACTCACCCTCGAGTCATTCTGTGGGCGTGGAGATCTTGGCGCAAAGACCTCCCGGCTCGACCTGTATGACGACAACCTTGGCAGTGCACTGTGCGGCCACTTGCTTTGCTTCTTCAACCAACTGCTCGGTCACTGGCCCTAAACCCTCAACCTGAAGCTTCTACTAAGTTGCTTGTAGATTCACAACCTTTCCTTCAATAGAGGTCATGACCAAATAAGCCTCATCCAGCCAGGGCTTTAAGCACACCTTCAATACTGCCTCCTTGTGTTGTGCTGCATCTACCTATTCTTTCAATTGTTTGGCTTCCTACAACTTTTCCAGTCTCTGCATGAGAGTGATGGTTCGTGCTGTACCTTTTACTTCGTCATAGCACTGCTATATTTCTCGTGCTTCTGTCTCAAGCCGTTGTACATTAGGGTCCTCCTGCAAGCTTGTCAGGACCTCAAACGACTATTCAAAAAGTTGTGTGCAGTCTGCTCTTGCACCATCTACCGCCGCTATCGCCTCTATGATAGTGGTTTCTTGCTACTCCTTTACTTCCGGAAGAGTTGATGTAGGTTTTAACCCTTTATAGAAATTACCTGCATACGAATTCTAGTAACAGAAAATAAACAATGTGAGAGCATAACACATAAAACACATATACACAGAGATTTTCCGCTGGATCCCAAAACAGGGACTACCATCTTGATTTTTCATTATGTTCCTTTCAATGTTACAATACATATTTATACATGCCGAAGCATCCAATACCATGGACCAAAAACCATTGTGTCCAAAAGCATGGACCGAAAACCATTGCATCCAAAACCATAAACCGAACACCATAGCGTCCAAAACCATGTGTGAAAATCATGCACAAAACCATAGGTAGGTCTTCCCAACCTAACATAGGGTCCAAAACCAAAATTTTCCGGGGCACTATCCCAAACGCCATAGAGTGGGGTTACTTGCACCCCTCAAACCCCCTGTGACTACCCCTGCTACGCAATCGGCGCAACGAAAGGGGGCCTTCGTCCCCCTTCTAACCCCCTAGTTAATTATGTGGGCTAGTCGTGGAAAGAATATAACACAACTGAACATTCTCCCACTTGTTGTTTTCTTTCCATAGGGGGACACAAGAGAACTTAGTCATTTATCTAGCCCTGCAATGCCCATTGTTTGTCTACACCAAGAGAACTTATCAGAGCTCACAGTTTTTGTCAATGCATCTGCAGCATTCTTCAAAGTGTCCACCTTTACCAGAAACACCTTTTTGTCTTCTATCACATCCCTCACAAAGTGATACTGAACATCAATTTGCTTTGTCTTTGAATGATATGCAGGGTTCTTTGCCAAGAAAATTGCACTTTGGCTCTCACAGTCTATCCTTATAGCTCCCCGTAATAACCCCATATTTGAACACAATCTCTGCAACCAAACTACTTCCCTGCTTGCATGAGTGGCTGCCATGTATTCTGCCTCTATAGTTGATAGTGCCACTACAGATTGTTTCTTACTCATCCAACTGACTGCACCTCCAAATAGGTTAAACACATACCCACTTGTAGATCTTCTCTGATCCAGATCTCCAGCCCAGTCTGCATCAACAAAGACATGAATAGCCAACACTCTGTCCAATCCTGGTCTTCCTTGGTAGCACAAACCATAATCACTAGTGCCACGCAAATACCTGAAAACCCGCTTCACTGCTATCTAGTGCTCCTTCCCTGGTTTTGACATAAACCTGCTCAATACTCCCACTTCATGTGCAATGTCTGGTCTAGTACAGGCCATCACATACATCAGGCTACCTATTGAACTTGCATATGGAACACGGGACATGTTCTCTTCTTCTTCTTGTGTCTTGGGACACTGTTCAGCAGATAACTTTACACCTACATGAATAGGAACCTTCACTGGTTTACTATCCTGCATATTAAACCTCTGCAATATTGTCTCGACATACTTCCTCTGTTTAACCGGAGCTTCCTCTTTTCCCGATCTCTTTTAATTTCCATGCCCAAAATATAGTTTGCAGCACCAAGATCTTTCATGTCGAATTTGGAGGACAAATGGGTCTTCAAATCCTGGATAATTTCTTTGTCATTTCCAACCAGCAACATATCATCGACATACAAGACTAGATAAATAACACGGTCACCAATTAATTTAAAATACACACAGTGATCTACTTTTCTTTTGGTGAATCCAAGTCCCCGTATAAATGTATCAAATTTCTGATACCACATCCTTGGTGACTGTTTTAACCCATGCAAAGACTTCTTTAACTTGTATACCAGTTCTTTCTTACCCTCCGCCGCAAAGCCTTTAGGTTGCTTCATGTAGATCTCCTCTTCCAGATCCCTTTGAAGAAATGTTGTCTTCACATCCATCTGTTCTACCTCAAAATCAAAAGCAGCAGCAACAGATAAAAGTAATCTAATAGAAGTTACCTTGGCAACAGGAGAAAAATATCACCACAATAAATTCCCGACACCTGGGAATAACCTTTTTCTATCAACTGAGCTTTGTATTTCTCCACCTTTCCTTCTGCATTTATCTTTTTCTTGAACACCCATTTGCTGCCAAGGGTTTCCTTCCAGCCGACAACTCCACCAAATCCCAAACCTCGTTTTTGTGCAAAGATGCCATTTCATCAACCATGGCCTCTTTCCAGAGTTTTCCATCCTCTGAATCTACTACTTCCTTCACAGTTCTGGGATCATCATCAGTAATAGATAAAGAAAAATTTGAACAAAAAGCAGATGGACTATACCTTTCTGGCTGCCTTTTTTCTCGAATTGATCTTCTCACACCTAAAGTTTGTGGCTCATCATCTTCTGATTCCTCCTTTGTTGTAGAGTCTGATTCTTCCTGCTTTAGCTCAACCTCTATCTTCTCAGGTTCCTTTTGTTGGACTTGATGTTTAATAACATATTTCACCTCTCTGAACACCACATCGTGACTGTGCACAACCTTCCTTGTTACTGGGTTCTAAATTTTATAACCCTTTAAACCATCCTCATACCCAATAAAGATGCACTTTTCAGATTTACTATCCAACTTGGTTCTTTTCCCCTTTGGAACATGTACATATGCATCACATCCAAATACCCTTAGATGTGAAAGAGAGGGTTTCTTACTAGTCCATACCTCTTGTGGAGTCTCATCCTCCAACACTGATGAAGGTGATCTATAGACCAGGTAACATGCTATCTCCACCACCTCTACCCAGAATTCCTGTCCTAACCTGGGACCACTAAGCATGCTTCTTGCCCTTTCCATCAATGTCTTGTTCATTCTTTTTGCAACTCCATTTTTCTGAGTTGTATATGGAGTAGTCTTTTTCCGTGCTATACCACACTTCTTACAAAATTATTCAAATTCCTTACTGCGAAACTCTCCACCGTTATCTATCCTCAGCACCTTAATCTTCTTCTCTGTTTGGTTTTCCACCAGAGCTTTAAATTCTTTAAACCTGTCAAAGACTTCAGATTTCTTCTTAAGGAAATATATCTATGTATTCCTTGAGAAGTCATCTATAAATGATACATAGTACACAGACTTACCCAGTGATGGAACCTTCACAGGTCCAAGCACATCATTGTGCACAGACTCTAATATCTGTTTCGCCCTCTTACCACCTGTTGTGGCCAGCAACAACCCCCCCCCCCCCCCTTTTTTGTTCAATCTAGTATCATCCACGATGCTAGAATGAATGGGGACCCTTAGTTAATTTTTGGAAAAGCAAATATTTCATTCTAAAGTACAAACATGCACTTAGAAAAGGTTTCTTGAGTGACTTAAGCCTAAACCAGTGTTCATGGAAGCAAATCTTTAAGGTTGCATCACAAAAGAATGACAAACACCTTCATTTCCCTTCTAAAGACCAATATGCGTACCGCCTCAGTATTAATAACAACATCGCATCGCAACATGCTAGTACCCATAGAGAAAAGCTTACAAACCTGCCGATTTGCGATATTGCGATCGCGCGATCGCATATCGCAGAAATAAGGCAGGCGAAGATTAACAAGCATTGAGTTATTGCGATCTGCGATATTGCGATCACTACTGTTTGCGATTGCGCGACATGCAAGGGTACGATGGCAGATCATTAAAGCACCTTAATACGAATCCCTCGGGCGCGCCACCCAAAGAAAAGCCACTTACTATAACCTGACTTGGAGTTATGCGCTTTTAATGATAGTAATAATTTGGTTGTCAGTTATTAAGTGGAATAAAGACGCGTGCCTTAATGCGGATTTGCTTCACGTAAGGTGGCGTATCTGATTTATCTCTTGCATTTAAAACTCTCCCATCACCTTTCTGATCAATCTTTCCATTTCACTCATAACCTGCAGGAGCAAAGTGCGAAGGCAAAATCAAACAGAAATGCTAAGCGAGATGGGGAAGAAGAACAAAGCTCAAAGCTCAGAAACAAGAGAGAAGACCAAGGAGATGGCGCCCCTGTACACAGATACTGCATGCAATAAAGATGCAGGCATCTCAACATGGGAAGGCATGTATAGGCTGTTAGAAGAAGAGAACCCTAGAATAATTAAGGTAACTGCTGCCGTCGCAGGTGCATCACGTCTTTCAGAGGCATCTCTGGAAGACCTAGCGTGCTCTTTCCTCCACAGAATAGCGGCAAGGCCGAAGATCCTACCGTATACAGACATGATCAAGTGGATTTTAGATGATGCGGAATTGCATCATAGATAGTTCAAAGTTCAGGGGCATGGGCTCGTGGGATCGTTTGCTGCCTCAGACCTGAAGCTCATGTATCATCTTCCTGAACCACAAGCGACCTACAATGCAGAGTTTGTTAGGAAGTTTACAATGGAGAATCCGGACCTATCAGACACTACTAAGGAATGGTCAAGAAGAGATGAGCCGTTGAAAAAAGATAAGAACGGTATGTATAGCACTGGTTCCCTCACCTCTCCATATTGTTTTGCTGCAGCCATGCTCTGTAGGCTTTTTGGTAAGCCCGATATCAATAAGTTCTCATCTGAATGGTTACGTTAATTGATGCCGCGATGTTACACTAAAAAATGTCACCATGACTATTTACAGTTAGTATGGCTCAATCAACAGTCATGCTACCCTCTTAGGCAAGTCTTATGCCTCTGCTATCCATCTCAAACTCAAAAAAGAGAGAAAGTCTTGTAAAAAATGTGTTTATCTCTGGGGACGCAGGTTCTCTCAAGCCTTACCTGCGGGGACGCTCACAATGTTCACAAAGGCTGCGTCCTTGGACGCTCTGTATGTTAAGGGACAGGTGCGTCCTTCTGTAAAAGGCAAAATGCGCAAGTTTCATCTTAAAAAAGTTACTTGTGGTTACTTCTAGAACTTTCTAGAGGTCGGTTTGATGAAATGGATGCGCCTCCAGTTGGTTCATGTATCCCTATTAAGGAGGAACTTATCCCATCAATAAGGGAGCTATCCCACCCAAAGAGGGGGATTATCCCATTGATGGTGGACCTGAATAACCTCTTTACAGCACTATAAATAAAGGCATTGAGCCAGAAGGAGAGGAGGTTGAAGCTATACATTTTCTTTGGGTAAATGCTGCAGGAATTAGGACTCCCATTTAGAACCTTGTGAGGAGAGTTTGTCTTTGCTTGATTCTACTTGGAAGTGGGTGAGCTTTGTCAAAGTAGAGGAAAACCCTTGATGGACCCTGGGAGAAACTTGCACAACACCAAGGCCAGGTTGTAAGAGTTTCTTTGTTTCGTTATTAATACAAACTGGTTTATTTTTCTCAATAGCTTGTGTTAATGAGTTATTTCATGTGTTCCTTGGTCTGCATGTTGAATATATGTTTTATTATATGAAATGCAAGTGCTTGGTAATTGTTTGATTGTTTGTGGTTGCAGGAATTGATGTGAAGGAGGAGCTCATCCGGATCGGCAAGGACGGACTACAACAACAGCGTTTTGGAATAAGGTAAGCCTAAACACTTGTAGTTTTCATGTTTTAAAAGGTATATTTAGAGAAAGATCACTCCATTTTGTCTTGTTTGTCGCTAGAGATTTTAGACTCCTAGGGAGGTCAGTTGTGTCCGCACAAACGACTTTTTCCGCCACGACAAATTGGCGACTCCACTGGGGAATCCATTAATGTGAAAGTCTTTTCCTTTGTGTGAACTTTGCTCTGAGAAAATCATTTTTATTTTCTGGTTTTTGACTGTGAGAATTAGTATTTGGGTGGCTTAGCTTTAGATTTAGTTAGATTTGGTTTTTCTTAACTTTTCCAGAAGGACGCACCCTCTGAGTACTGCACAGTGCGTCTTTGGACGCGCTGTTGCCGTTTGCACAGAGCGGGCCCACGCCTGTTCTAACGGGTTGCCTGCGTCTTCCTGTAAAAATTTAGGAAAACTCCATTTTTGCTTTAATTGCTTTTAGATTTTGGTTTTTCTTAGTGTTTTCTGCCCAGATCCTTTAGTACCCTGTCAAAAATTTTCACCTGAACTTGTTTCATTAGCATTCCTGCTTTTAGCTTTCATCAATTGGGTGTTTTGAGTCTCTTTTTTGAGAAATTCTTAATTTGATTTCCTTTGGTCATTACTTGGAGGTTTCTCTCAGTCTTTTCACAATTTTGCATCTTTTTGCTTTTGTGTATGAGTGTTAATCGCCTTTGAGTGTTTTTATGTTTTGATCTTTGGAACTCTCACCCAATTTTCTCGACTTGCACTTGATTGGTTCTTAGATTACATTAGAATCATCTTGTGTTTGAGAACTCTCTTGCATAGATCACATTTGCATAATTAGAGTTCTCAGTTTCAGAATATGGATGAAAAATGTGCATAGATTACATTTGCATACTTTTCATGTGAATTGTGCATAGATTACAATTGCATAGTTTACATTCTGAAAAATCAATCGTAGATTTAGATCAGCTTTCTTTGATTTGAATTTACACAAAAATAAAAATAAAAATTGGTTTGGAATTGATTTGCATTAGTTTTTCTTGATGAAATTAGTGCATTAGAGAATTTGTTAAATTTTCTCTTAATGATCACTTTTTTGCATTGTTGGAAGTGAATGGAAACTCTCTCCTTACTCTAGTTAGGATTCATCGAATTGAAAGGATTGCATTATCATATTCGATTGCATTCAGTTGAGTCGGGTCATAACACCATTGGTTTCATCTCCATTTACCCATTTGAGTAATAACAGCCTTAATAACACAGCGCTTAATTAAAATTCATCTAGTAATTTTTACATTTCTAGGGCTCTGAAACACCAACATAGCTTAGGCTAGGGTCTTGGAGTAGGTGAGTACTTAACTCTCCAAGACTACAAAACCAAACAGATAGTTTATCTTGAGTAGAATAAATCCAATTGTTTCAATTGCACTCTGGGAAAGCTCCTCTTAAAGGAGAAGCACGAGCTCGTGTCCGAACCAGTGAGGGGATCATTCCCCCCTCGTTGGGAACGACGCCAGACAGTACGTATTACAAACGGTAAACCTCGGATTAACCATTGTCAAGGAGCCAGGGGTCACTTATCGGTAAACCTTGGATTGTTGTCAAGGAGCCGGTAAGGGGATTGAGCTTGCTACTCTGCCCTTGCGTGCTGTCGGAGTTTAGACTGTTCCCCCAGGTGTATTTGTTACTGTTGGTGACCTTAGTGACCATAATCTTTAGGGTTCTACCGAGGTGACGGTGGAGGGAAGGTCCCACTGTACCTGGAGCAGACGTCGGTTATACTCACTTGGATTTTCCGGGGGGTTCACTTCACTTCGAGACGGTTAAAGTGGAGGAACTTGTGCCGGTCTATTCATTAAGCAGGTTGCCGGGGTAACTGTTCCACCCGCCATTTCTGTACTGAATTCTGCGAGGTTGGGCTTCATCACCAACTAGTGTTTTCGGTCCGGAGAGCTTACTGTTTGTGTGTGGTTTGACTCCTAGATTTGATAGCGCGTGTTAATTTGTTTGTTTTTACTTTTAGAGACCATAGGTGTGAATTGTGAATTTTAGTTGTTAAGTTTGAATTGTGAATTGTTAATTTTAGTTTTAAATTGTTAATAAAATTCACTGAAGTTGAATATAATGGCAAATGTTCCGGAATTTATCAACCTAGGAACTCCTCCTAATGAGAATCCTAGTACTTTTCCTTACTTTGGAAATGTTGGTCCTCCTTATATGGCTACTTTGTCATTACCTGGATTTACAATAGGTTTACCGATATGGTTATTTTCAACTTCGTTGGCCCAAAATACTCCAATTGTTCCATCTCAACCGGATGCTTCACCTCAACAGAGTTCACCATCTCAACATCACCAACCTTCTGTTGACCCTTTACCTTCTTCGCCTAATTTTTCTTCCTCCATTTCTTCCTCTTCGCCTGGTAAAAGCCTTGATGTTAGTAACCAGGAGGCTAAGAAGAAGAAGAAAGGGAAGAAGAAGAAGAAGAAGAAGCAAGATAAGAAAGAAGTCAACCAACCAACCATGGCTGTAAGTGTTAGTTGTGTTGAGGAAAATTCCGACATGCATCGTAAACCCAAATACCCTTGCAGGCTTTGTAAGGGTGACCACTTCCTTGTCAATTGTCCTGGTATTCCAAAGGTCTTGGAAGTATGGTCAGAAAAATCTCATCAACTTTCCATTGATCCATCAACCAGTGATAGTCAGGTTCCTGGGAAAAAGGGTAAAGTTAGGTTTCCTTGTAAGTTATGCAAAGGGAGTCATCAAACTCACATTTGCCCTCACATGGATGAAGCCTCAACATTGTTGGAAAACCTTACTGTTCCACAGCAAGAATTTCCAACTGGTTACCGTAAACTTTCTCCCAACCTACCGTCAACTGACGGAGTGATTGATCTAAATTCAAGTACAGTCGATCACACTCTCCCATTGGAGAGTGAAACTCATGTCACTCAGGTTGATGATCCATTAGTTGATCAAGTGGTCGATTCAATTTCACATTCGGTCGATCACACTCTCCTTTTCGAGAGTAAATTTCATACCGCTGATGTTCTTCTTGTTACATCGGATTCTTCTATGCCGGGGGGCATTTCACCTGTTTCTACAGAACCCCCTCCAAGTACTGAGGTCTTTTCCTTTGATTGGAATAGACTGACAGAACCTCGTCTTCCTTCCTCCATCCCTTTCCAAATCATTGTCAAGGCTGGTGGTAGGGACATACATCGTACTCAGGTAGATGAAGGTGCTTCTGTTAGTATTTTATCCTCAGCTGTTTGGAAAGCTTTGGGTTCCCCTCAGCTTGCGCCTATTACGCAGAATCTGAAAGCTTTTAACAGAACAATTAGTGAACCTTTAGGGATCCTTCCTAAGTTTTCTATTACCTTGGAAGGTAAAACTGTTTGTGTTGATCTTATGGTAGTTCGAGGTCCCTTGGATTTCAATTTACTCCTTGGGCGAGACTATGTTTATGCAATGAAAGCTGTCGTATCGACACTCTTTCGCGTGATGTCATTCCCTCACAATGGCAGTATTGTGACTGTAGACCAGCTTTCGTTCCCTAGTCTTTTTTCAACTACCAATAATATGACACCCCTAAATGTTCCTGATTCTAAAGTGGTATCTACCCTGCCACGGTTTAATTATGTGGCAACCGGTCCCATGATTTCAGTTACCGATGTAAGTGAGCCTCTCACTGTTTGCTCATCTTCCTTTGATTTAGCTCCGGTAATTGACATGGAAAACTCTATGGGATTACTTGAACACGATGTTCTTATCCCTTTTGAGTCCCTTGACATGTGTTCCTTCCCAAGAAGTATTCTTCCTTCGGATGAAGACCTCTTGGAAGCCATGATCAAGGTGTTTCCATTGACATGTCTTTCCTCCAGTTGGAAGCCATGATCAATGTTACGAGGATAGTTTTTTCCTGTATCAACCTCGTTAAAAAATGAAATAGGCTAGCATGAGGACAGTTCTTTTACTGAGTCAACCTCATTAAAAAATGAATCAGCTAGATTTTAGGATATGTAGGTAGGTTGTAGAAAGTAGGGTTTGAGGACAGTTCCTGTTACTGAGTCAACCTCATTAAAAAATGAATCAGGTTTGAGGACAGTTCCTGTTACTGAGTCAACCTCATTAAAAAATGAATCAGGTTTGAGGATAGTTCCTGTTACTGAGTCAACCTCGTTAAAAAATGAATCAGGTATGAGGATAGTTCTTTTCTTGTGTCAACCTCTTTAAAAATGAAACAACTCCCTTTTCAAGTTAAATATTGAAAGTAAAACTTCATTTCATCCAGCCGGTTGAATGCAATGAAGCTTGGGGGGCATGTACCTCATTTCGCATCATTATGCTGGGGGCATGCGAACTTTTTGAGCATAGTTCCTTGTCTTGTGTCAAGCTCGTTAAAAAATGAAACAAGGGTAGGTTAAGTAGGTAGATTGTAGAGAGTAGTCATGAGCATAGTTCTTTGTCTTGTGTCAAGCTCGTTAAAAAATGAAACAAGGATTTTAGAGCATAGTTCCTTGTCTTGTGTCAAGCTCATTAAAAAATGAATCAAGGTTTTTAGAGCACAGTTCCTTGTCTTGTGTCAAGCTCGTTAAAAAATGAATCACGGTTTTTTAGAGCATAGTTCCTTGTCTTGTGTCAAGCTCATTAAAAAATGAATCAAGGTTTTTAGAGCATAGTTCCTTGTCTTGTGTCAAGCTCATTAAAAAATGAATCAAGGTTTTTAGAGCACAGTTCCTTGTCTTGTGTCAAGCTCGTTAAAAAATGAATCAAGGTTTTTTAGAGTATAGTTTTTTGTTAGGTAGATTGTAGAGAGTAGTTATGAGCATAGTTCCTTATCTTGGGTCAAGCTCGTTTAAAAAATGAAACGAGGGTTTTGAGGATAGTTCCTTTCCTGTGTCAACCTCACTAAAAAATGAAACAACTCCCACGAGTCTTTCCAAGATTTTGAAAGTAAAGCTTCATTCCATCCACCTCATTGAATGCAATGAAGCTTGGGGGGCATGTACCTTGATTTGCATCATTATGCCGGGGGCATGTGAACTTGTAACAAGCATAGTTTTTCGTTTCAAGCTTGTGTAAACATGAAACCAAATCCGAGCATAGTTCTTTTCCTGTGTCAAGCTCGTTTAAAAAATGAAACAAATCCTCCTCTACTTGAGTCGAGAGATTGACTAGATCTCGTAAATGTTAAGTTGTATATTTAGGTTAGTTGTTTCGGTGTTTTGCATAATTTTCTTACAGTTTTAGGTCAAAGTCTTTTAAATGATCTCGTCACTAAACCTTCATTTCATCCAAATGGTTGAATGAAATGAAGCTAGGGGGGCATGCACTCTAGCAGTTATGCTTAGGGGGCATCAAGCACAGTTTTATCTCTGTTTCAAGCTTGTGTAAAAATAAAACTACTCTGAAGCATAGTTTTTCTCTGTTTCAAGCTTTTGTAAAAATGAAACCTATCTCGAGTCAATTTCAGTTATTTTCAAGACTCGTTAAACTCATGAAAATACCGAGATTATTTTGCTATCTTTCATTCTCGTAAAACAAATGAAAATGCTGAGATCTTTCCGTCTTTTCCTACTCGTAAATTAAATTGAAAGTCGGCCATATGAGTACATTTTTATCATTTTTTCGAACTCGTTAAAACTTACGAAAAAGTGAAAACCATGAGTACATTTTTATCCCTTTTTCGAACTCGTTGAAACTTACGAAAAAGTGAAACCTTGGAGTTCTCTTTTAAGCCCTTTTCAGACTCCTAAAACACGAAAAGATCGCCGAGTTTTTCTTTTAAACTCGTTAAAACGGAATTAAAAGACGGTCCCCTTATAGCCCTTTTCTGACCGGAAAAAACAGGAAAAGATTGCCGGGTTTTTGTCGTTTCAAACTCGATATGGAAATAAAACGACGTGTCCTTGATCGCTTTTTACTTTTCAGGTCAGTGGCACTAATTATGAAAGTACTCCTTGGTCGCAAGATCAAGCGGTTCCCCCAGGTATTATTTTATACTTTTTCGGGCTTGAGGGACACAAATCTACGAAAAAGTTCAACTTGGAGTCTTCTTAAGTTTTTCAGACTCTCTAAAATTGAAAAACACCGAGTTTCTCCTATACTGGGCTCGTTAAACTTTTACAGTAGAGGACCTGTTCAATTACAAACAGGAACGAACCACTCCTTCCTAGGGTTCAAATTTAAACTAGGTTGGACTCGTCCGAAGGATGAGCTTATAATCAAGCATATGTTATCCTCCTCAAGCTTGTTAAAAATAAAGAGGTACTTGCCAGAAATGGTGGGGGAAAAGAGAGAAGAATGAACCTGTTTGTTACCTTTTGTCTCAAAAGAAACTTTATTACCACTCTTGAACACGACACTTTTCATTCACCTGGGTTGGGAAATCTTTTTACCTCACAGTTGATCAAACCACTTTGAAAGTCTTTAACCGGGTTCCGGGGATTAACTTTGAGTTATTCGTCACCAAGCCATCTGTCGTGTCGTTATGTGTTCAAGAGGTCTGCAAGAAAAACTTTCATCTGTAAAATACTTGTCATCCATTTGACCATCCCTGAGTCAGTCCTTACAGCAACATTTCTTCAACTTGAACAATAATTTCGTGTTGCGGGCTTGCCTGCAACGGGTCGCTTTCTATCGACATCAGCACATTATCTAGAAAGATGACTTAGGAATCGACAGTACCTTGAAGTCTGCATGCATCAATGGCAGGTTTCTCGCCTTTGACGTCAGTTTACATCATTGACTTTCGATCAAAGGATTCCGTGAAGTGTTCGACATCAAAACATCTATTCACATTTCACGGGTTGTGCTTGGTACTTTGAGAACCATTGACATTACTGGTGGTCTCTCTCACGCTTGTTAACAGTTTACATCATCGACTGGTAATCAAGTGGTTTCTAACATGTTCGACATCAAATCATTTAATCACATGGCTAGAATCGTACCAATTCGGGAAGTAGAAGTGAAGACCCTGGATCTAGTTTCTACCATCCAGGCTGCGAGGAGTTTTGTATTCATTATCTATGTAGACTAATCATAAACAGATGGCTGCGTCCATACTGTGTTTACAAAAGTCTATAAAAATGATGTACTGCAAGATCATTCCTGTATCAGAGTAGTTAGTCCATTAGTTAAAGTTTTGAATCTGAGTATGGGAATGCCTACCTCAGTGATGATATAATCTTATACATGTATTTTGTGTTGAAAATTGCAGGTTCCAACCAGGTCATCCACAAGACAATCCTTGAAATGATAAAGCGCTTCACCCTTCCTAGAATTACAAAACCCTAATCTATTCCAGTCTTCGCACTTTAGGGGGCAATCTGTTACACTAAAAAATGTCACCATGACTATTTACAGTTAGTATGGCTCAATCAACAGTCATGCTACCCTCTTAGGCAAGTCTTATGCCTCTGCTATCCATCTCAAACTCAAAAAAGAGAGAAAGTCTTGTAAAAAATGTGTTTATCTCTGGGGACGCAGGTTCTCTCAAGCCTTACCTGCGGGGACGCTCACAATGTTCACAAAGGCTGCGTCCTTGGACGCTCTGTATGTTAAGGGACAGGTGCGTCCTTCTGTAAAAGGCAAAATGCGCAAGTTTCATCTTAAAAAAGCTACTTGTGGTTACTTCTAGAACTTTCTAGAGGTCGGTTTGATGAAATGGATGCGCCTCCAGTTGGTTCATGTATCCCTATTAAGGAGGAACTTATCCCATCAATAAGGGAGCTATCCCACCCAAAGAGGGGGATTATCCCATTGATGGTGGACCTGAATAACCTCTTTACAGCACTATAAATAAAGGCATTGAGCCAGAAGGAGAGGAGGTTGGAGCTATACATTTTCTTTGGGTAAATGCTGCAGGAATTAGGACTCCCATTTAGAACCTTGTGAGGAGAGTTTGTCTTTGCTTGATTCTACTTGGAAGTGGGTGAGCTTTGTCAAAGTAGAGGAAAACCCTTGATGGACCCTGGGAGGAACTTGCACAACACCAAGGCCAGGTTGTAAGAGTTTCTTTGTTTCGTTATTAATACAAACTGGTTTATTTTTCTCAATAGCTTGTGTTAATGAGTTATTTCATGTGTTCCTTGGTCTGCATGTTGAATATATGTTTTATTATATGAAATGCAAGTGCTTGGTAATTGTTTGATTGTTTGTGGTTGCAGGAATTGATGTGAAGGAGGAGCTCATCCGGATCGGCAAGGACGGACTACAACAACAGCGTTTTGGAATAAGGTAAGCCTAAACACTTATAGTTTTCATGTTTTAAAAAGGTATATTTAGAGAAAGATCACTCCATTTTGTCTTGTTTGTCGCTAGAGAGTTTAGACTCCTAGGGAGGTCAGTTGTGTCCGCACAAACGACTTTTTCCGCCACGACACGCGACTAGTTCTGAGATATTGGATTGGGCCAAAATCCTTTCTGACACTCTATACACGGCGGTTCTCCACTACCGTTCTAAGAGATCCTTCTCCCAAAGGGTCTATCCTCTGTTTTATCTGTCTGCCTATATAATGGACTTTGTCTGTCTTGTATCGAAATTCCCTACTATGGGCTGGCAATGGACTACCCAAGACCCATTGCCCATTCACATCTATCATAAAGTTTTATGGGATTCCCAGTTTGCCCCTCATTTTTACCAGATTTGCCATGGGCTCATATTGCCCATACATAGAATGATATATGATAAGGACCCCCCAAGGTGCTCCCCCGAGGCCCAAATTGACATCCTCCCCATTGCGAGATGGTTTGGGGAAGAATGGTTTACCTATATTCGAGTTTTTGGAAGCACTGTACCTCCACATGTCCTACCTTTGTATGTTCCTGATAAATTGTTGGCCCGAGAAATTGCTTATCAAATTTGTTCTGAAGGCGGCTTAACAAAGGAACTAAAAGACAAAAAAAAGGCCATTTGGCCTCCATTTCCCGTCACTTGTGGGGTCTTCTCTTTGTTCGATGTGGGACACGCTTTTGATGAAGTGGAGAATGTGACGTGTCTCCAACTATTTAAGTTCTCATCGAGACCATTCGACCCACATAAAGTGGCCCAGGAATTTACAACCAATCTCAAGACAAGGGTATTCTTTGGGAAGAAAGATCTGTTTGATGATCTCTTCCTGAACAAGGACTCACTCAAGGAAGTTTTGCAAGAAGCTCAGTCAAGATTGTCTCCAGACGACCTTCTGAAATTCACATTGTTCAGAGAAAGAAGACTGGCTAGTATTCCACTGGAAGGACTGCGAGTAGCTACTAGAGAACCGACTCCGAGCATCAGCCTTAGCGGAAACTCCAGTGCTTCCAGATCTAAGTCCAGCACCGCAAAAGAAATATCTAAACATCCTGAAGAGTCTGTGCATAACAAAGAGCTGAACGAAGAAACAATCAAAGACACAGCTCAATCAAGTGCGATGGCTCAGCAGCAAGTTATCGCCTTGCCACCAAGAGAGGTTCCCCCTCCTATCGTTGAAACACCTCTTGTCACAGTAGAGTTGGATAAAGAATGGGACACCTTCAATGAATTAATTAATCTTGAAGGTCAAACCCTAAAGACACTTGTGAGAAATACACAGGTGGTGCAAGAGGTCGTCTCAACCATAGTCAGCAGTGCTGTAGAAACGGAGCATCTCCCTATCGCTCCATCCTCAGAACTTCTACTCAGCGTAGAAGAAATTCCTCCACTGGACGTATTCTACAGCCCCCAGCACAAAGCAGTTGTAAGAAGACAAAGAAAGAAGAGGAAACTTGAGAATACATTATCTCAAGGTGCTGAACATCTAGATGTCTTATGGAAAGACCCGAACAGTAATCCAACCGAGAATCTCACAAAATTGTCTCAGATTGCAGGAGCATATGCTTCTGCAACTATCGACAAGGCCTCTGAAGTTCAGAAACTTCTAAAAGAACATGAAAATCAAATACAACTGCTACAACAACAGTTGCAGCAAGCCAATGCGAACACTGAAGCCTCCAGACAGCTCGAAAAGCTACAAGAAGACTTTCGCCAGATGCAAGTGAGCTATCAAACAAGTCTTGAAGAAAAAGAAAAGCAGCTGCAGATGGTGCAAGAAATGCATAAAGATGAACCTAAGCTGTCAGAGTTCATTTCAGAGTCCATCGGCTTGAACGACCAACTGTCACAGCAACAGGAAGATATGGTACGTAGAATATCACAATGGAGGCATTTTTGTGAAATAAGCGACAAGATCACCAGCCAGGTGGTGGAATTGCGGAACGACTATGACCAGGCCAACAAAAGAGTAACAGAATATCTAACTTGGCAAAATGACGAGGAGGGGAAAAGAGCAGGAGCACCTAAGATTAATGAAAATCATAAGGAGCTGCTCTTTAACAAATGGGACGAACAAATCACACAGGCGGAGCAAGCAGCAGAGACAGCGGCGACACAAGCGAGCATCCTTATCGACTGTGTAAATGAAAATTTACATAGGGCTAATTTGATTTCAGAAACCACCCCGGGGTACCTACCGAGCACGTTGCAACTGGAGGTAGAATGGAGACAGAGGACGCAGGCAAACGGGAAAACAGTCCAGGCATTGGCTAGACTAAATTGGGAAAGTTATTGGACTTACTTAGTTAAGCCACACAGCCAATGCATGACAGTAAGATGCATCATGAACGCAGCCGAGAAAGTAGCGCCAGCTCTTATGGATGATGTTTTCGTAGCCCAGCTAAGCACAGAAATCAGCGAGCCTGCTCTTCTCAAACCTATGCTTGACAGCTGCAACTTCAGAGACCAAATTAAGAAGTAATTTCATTTAGAATGTTGATTTTTTTGCTTTTAACTAAATTAGAAAAAGGGCGGTCATTTGAGAACCGTATCCTCAATTTTGTAAACATACTATTATTAAGATTAGGTAGTAGTATTTCAACCCTTCTCATTGCATTGGAGAAGGGTCCAGAAATTTGTCAAAAACTTGTCCTCGGAACATGCACTTCTGCACCTCAGAGGAGGGTTTGATGAATGGAAGGATCGGATTTATTTATATTTACATTTTAATGTCTGCTACTGATGTTTCATTTCTGTACTCTTAGTGGGCGTTCGAAGTAAGTAGGAGTAGATCATTATTGCTTGAAGTTTGTGAGTAGAAATTAGTCATAAATGGTACTTTTATCTCTTGACGAATTTCTATTGATTTGCTTAAAGTGATATGCAGCTGATGTTATTTGTATGTTAATGTATAGATTTGTGGTTACCATTTGGCACTTTTGTACGGTGGAATCATCTGTTTATATTTGACATATGAATGATTTATCATGTGATATGAAGTCCACAACTGTCCTGTTTAACTTCTTATGCAGAATGGTTTATCTTAAATGGTTTATATTCTTATAGTAGCTGAATAATCTTCATTACCAGTTATTATATGAAATCTTTTTAGATCGCATGATGGAAAAGATATACCCCGGGTTAGCGTAGGTTGTATATGTTATTTTTATTCTGATTTTAGCAGCTTATAGCCAGATGATGAGTTAGATTAAAATTAGTTCTCGAAAGCTCTCTAGAAACAGCATAAATTAAAACTTACACACACACACACCCCTTGCATCGGGAAGCTGGTCCCGTTATCCCCAGTCGGACCCGCTACTCCAAACGGGCAAGGAGCCGCCAACCAGGCTCCGGACCGGGTGGGTATCCCCCTTGTTGTCGACCCGATTTCGGGGCCCTCAACATATTTGGCGCTAGAAGGAGGGCCTGAGCACATTGTCTGATTGGAATGTTTTTAATTATAAATCTTGAAACGGGATGGCTACTCACAGAATTCCTATTTGGAGTTGCATCCATGTTCCTACCTCTTCCAACACTCCACCAGATGTGGTAAGGCTATTGTCTCAGGTAAAATTCAATGGTAAGAATAATTCTTCTGCATTTCATCATGCTCTGCAATTCATTCAAAGAGTTTTGAGTTCTGATATTCAAAAAATTGACGAAGGCATTGTGTGCAGGATTTTTACTCTTACACTCACAGCGGAAGCTAGAAAATGGTGCAGAAGCCTCCCAGTTGCATCAGTTCACAGCTGGGACCAATTCATTAGGATTTTCATCTTGGAATTTGATTTCTATGAATACGACTAGGTATATGATGAAATCGACTATCTGCGGAAAGAAGACGAACCCGTAAGGGATTTCAATATGCGATTTCATCTTAAGTGTCTGCAATATGACCTCGAAAACGAGCTCACAGATGAAGAATCTTCAGATTATGATGAGTATTTCCTACCTCCTGTACCTGACCAAACAGAATTCAGCCTAGGAGTATTGCATGCTCTGACACCAGAAAACAAAGGCGAAAATACCGAAAGGGAAAATACCTTAGCACCACAAGATGACTTCGACATCGAGTCAGACAATATCATTTCAAATCAACAAATTCTAATGCCAAGGTTAGATCCCCCTACTGCTTCTCTTCCGAAAAGTATAGGCACAAAAAGGTATGATCTAAAACCCGATGCTTATAGTGAATCTGATGAACGAGATTTAGTTAATTCTGTTAAATACGTTGTTCCAGATTTACATTTTTCTCTTTACCCCAATGTTTTTAGTGATGACGATTTTTCCCCTCATAATATTAAGCATATTTCAACGGACACAGAGGGTTATTCAAACGAACCATCATTGGGTTTTCAAAATAAAGAGACCACTTTAACACAGCCTTTGACCCATATTAAACGAGAGCTGCCTCACCTCCCTCGTCTGAAAATATATAAGGAAAAAGAGGAACCTAGGGAACACTGTAAGGTCTTTTGTGATAGTTGCTTTGCCGATCGTGATGATGATGAGTTATCACAAGTAACTCAACTAAGGTCAGACGACAAAAAACGTCTTAGATCAGGAATTATACCAGCTGACCCTCACCTCAAAGCAAAAGCTCATTTGAATAATTTTACTATCCAAGACGATACTCCAATCTATGATTCATATCAAGAGGAAAGTTTCATCCCTGTTCGCGATCATAACTCAGTTCCTGATTCACAAAACTTGGCCAGTTCTTGTGAAAAGAAAAAAATCACAAATAACTCCCAGTTGTGCGAGACCACAATTTGTATAGATACCCAATCATTTCTTTCTCACTCAAGTTCATTTTGTACAAAATCCAATCTCTTTTTAAATTTTCAAATTTTTGATAGATTAGGTTTCAGCGATTTACATATAAGAACTTTCATTTCAAACCAAATCGCTAAAAACTCAACGTCAACAAGCAATGGGTTACAAACCATCGAAACCGAAAAACCCATTTCACAATTTGACTTGTTATCCCTCCTATTGAAAGATCACCAAATCACAAAAGAAATCCATCCCGATTTTTATGATCCAATAGGTACTCAGTTAGAAGAAACCTCTCATGAGAAAATAAAATCAGACAGAATTCCAATTGAGTCTGTAAGTTCTTATTCCCTAGCCAACAAATTCAATCCAAGAGAAATTCGATTCTTTTTACCAATGCTTGGAAAATTCATGCGGCTAGGGATAATAATGAATCGTTGGTTCCATTGGAAATATCATTTTACTTAAGTTATTTCCTGTATATAATTAGAATAGGAGTAGGAGTAATTTAGCTAGGTTATTAGTTTTGCTTTCAAAATAATTGATAGGCAAAGTTAGTTATATTCTCTACATGACCCTAGAGAATGTTTGCCTCTCTCAAATAAAGTTTGTTCTGACTAAACAGTATTTGACATTTACTAAAGACGCCTCGTCTCTGTTTAAGATTTTGAACTTCGGCTCCTATGAACAGCAAGTCTTTCGAGAATTTGATCTTTATTATCAATAGAACTTTAACCCAGAAATGATGATAGTTTCAGCTCCAAAAAAAAAAAAAAAGCTATCTCAGTAAAGAATTCGTCTTAGGTTAGCACAATGAAAGGTATCAATATTAAAATAAAGATTCTCTGTGAAAACAGCCACTACCAAAAGCAGCCCCATCATTGTCGCCCAGAACTTTCTTAAGGAAAGAGAATTTGATTTCCTCCCTGCTAAAGGAAAACACGACATTCAGAAGAATGACCTAAAAAGATGCTATATCTCAAGGAATAAGAGGTCTCATCACGAGCCGACTTATCATGATCACAGATATTATAACTTGCTGACGTTACCGAAACTGTCTACCAAAACAGTGCAATGACTCAAGATTGTTGCAATCAAAAGACAAGGGGTCTCATCACGAGCCAGCTTGTTCAGCAAAAGTGTAAATCAAGTGAATGACTGTGTCATAATTTGGCCACCAAACCAAGACATTGTTCTTTAGAGAATAAAAAATGAAAAGGCATCAAGAAAGGGATTTTTTCTGAAAGAGTTGTAAATAACCTTAAGCAGGATAAAGGATCATTCCTGGATAATAGGTAACCCTGTCGAGGCTATGGATGCCTACTGGCAGCAGTGGCTCTACCTGCGACAAAGGAGCATTCTTAAGAAGGGTTGATACATAGAGAACACTTTATTTTTATGTTTTTACAAGACCAAGTAATAACTGACCTGAATTCGAAAACAATCTGGGAATGCAAATAATTGAAATAAAATGGGGCTGAAACAAAACATCATTGACGCTTTGAAGTATCATTTGTTTTTATCTTTTTTTAATAAGGTTCAAAATTCCCGAGAAATTTTTTTTTTTTTAGGAGTCTGAAGACGTCAATAGAAAAAGAACAGAGATAACTGGTTCTCCCAAGTGAATCGCCAATTGTTGTGGCCAGCAACAACCCCCCCCCCCTTTTTTGTTCAATCTAGTATCAGCCACGATGCTAGAATGAATGGGGACCCTTAGTTAATTTTTGGAAAAGCAAAGATTTCATTCTAAAGTACAAACATGCACTTAGAAAAGGTTTCTTGAGTGACTTAAGCCTAAACCAGTGTTCATGGAAGCAAATCTTTAAGGTTGCATCACAAAAGAATGAGAAACACCTTCATTTCCCTTCTAAAGACCAATATGCGTACCGCCTCAGTATTAATAACAACATCGCATCGCAACATGCTAGTACCCATAGAGAAAAGCTTACAAACCTGCCGATTTGCGATATTGCGATCGCGCGATCGCATATCGCAGAAATAAGGCAGGCAAAGATTAACAAGAATTGAGTTATTTTGATCTGCGATATGGCGATCTGCGATATTGCGATCACTACTGTTTGCGATTGCGCGACATGCAAGGGTACAATGGCAGAGCATTAAAGCACCTTAATATGAATCCCTCGGGCGCGCCACCCAAAGAAAAGCCACTTACTATAACTTGACTTGGAGTTATGCGCTTTTAATGATAGTAATAATTTGGTTGTCAGTTATTAAGTGGAATAAAGACGCGTGCCTTCATGCGGATTTGCTTCACGTAAGGTGGTGTATCTGATTTATCTCTTGCATTTAAAACTCTCCCATCACCTTTCTGATCAATCTTTCCATTTCACTCATAACCTGCAGGAGCAAAGTGCGAAGGAAAAATCAAACAGAAACGCTAAGCGAGATGGGGAAGAAGAACAAAGCTCAAAGCTCAGAAACAAGAGAGAAGACCAAGGAGATGGCGCCCCTGTACACAGATACTGCATGCAATAAATATGCAGGCATCTCAACATGGGAAGGCATGTATAGGCTGTTAGAAGAAGAGAACCCTAGAATAATTAAGGTAACTGCTGCCGTCGCAGGTGCATCACGTCTTTCAGAGGCGTCTCTGGAAGACCTAGCGTGCTCTTTCCTCCACAGAATAGCGGCAAGGCCGAAGATCCTACCGTATACAGACATGATCAAGTGGATTTTAGATGATGCAGAATTGCATCATAGACAGTTCAAAGTTCAGGGGCATGGGCTCGTGGGATCGTTTGCTGCCTCAGACCTGAAGCTCATGTATCATCTTCCTGAACCACAAGCGACCTATAATGCATATTTTTTTAGGAAGTTTACAGTGGAGAATCCGGACCTATCAGACACTACTAAGGAATGGTCAAGAAGAGATGAGCCGTTGAAAAAAGATAAGAACGGTATGTATAGCACTGGTTCCCTCACCTCTCCATATTGTTTTGCTGCAGCCATGCTCTGTAGGCTTTTTGGTAAGCCCGATATCAATAAGTTCTCATCTGAATGGTTACCGTTAATTGATGCCGCGACTAGTTCTGAGATAGTGGATTGGGCCAAAATCCTTTCTGACACTCTATACACGGCGGTTCTCCACTACCATTCTAAGAGATCCTTCTCCCAAAGGGTCTATCCTCCGTTTTATCTGTCTGCCTATATAATGGACTCTGTCTGTCTTGTATCGAAATTCCCTACTATGGGCTGGCAATGGACTACCCAAGACCCATTGCCCATTCACATCTATCATAAAGTTTTATGGGATTCCCAGTTTGGCCCTCATTTTTACCAGATTTGCCATGGGCTCATATTGCCCATACATAGAATGATATATGATAAGGACCCCCCAAGGTGCTCCCCCGAGGCCCAAATTGACATCCTCCCCATTGCGAGATGGTTTGGGGAAGAATGGTTTACCTATATTCGAGTTTTAGGAAGCACTGTACCTCCACATGTCCTACCTTTGTATGTTCCTGATAAATTGTTGGCCCGAGAAATTGCTTATCAAATTTGTTCTGAAGGCGGCTTAACAAAGGAACTAAAAGACAAAAAAAAGGCCATTTGGCCTCCATTTCCCGTCACTTGTGGGGTCTTCTCTTTGTTCGATGTGGGACACGCTTTTGATGAAGTGGAGAATGTGACGTGTCTCCAACTATTTAAGTTCTCATCGAGACCATTCGACCCACATAAAGTGGCCCAGGAATTTACAACCAATCTCAAGACAAGGGTATTCTTTGGGAAGAAAGATCTGTTTGATGATCTCTTCCTGAACAAGGACTCGCTCAAGGAAGTTTTGCAAGAAGCTCAGTCAAGATTGTCTCCAGACGACCTTCGAAAATTCACATTGTTCAGAGAAAGAAGACTGGCTAGTATTCCACTGGAAGGACTGCGAGTAGCTACTAGAGAACCGACTCCGAGCATCAGCCTTAGCGGAAACTCCAGCGCTTCCAGATCTAAGTCCAGCGCCGCAAAAGAAATATCTAAACATCCTGAAGAGTCTGTGCATAACAAAGAGCTGAACGAAGAAACAATCAAAGACACAGCTCAATCAAGTGCGATGGCTCAGCAGCAAGTTATCGCCTCGTCACCAAGAGAGGTTCCCCCTCCTGTCGTTGAAGCACCTCTTGTCACAGTAGAGTTGGATAAAGAATGGGACACCTTCAATTAATTAATTAATCTTGAAGGTCAAACCCCAAAGACACCTGTGAGCAATACACAGGTGGTGCAAGAGGTCGTCTCAACCATAGTCAGCAGTGCCGTAGAAACGGAGCATCTCCCTATCGCTCCATCCTCAGAACTTCTACTCAGCGTAGAAGAAATTCCTCCACTGGACGTATTCTATAGCCCCCAGCACAAAGCAGTTGTAAGAAGACAAAGAAAGAAGAGGAAACTTGAGAATACATTATCTCAAGGTGCTGAACATCTAGATGTCTTATGGAAAGACCCGAACAGTAATCCAACCGAGAATCTCACAAAATTATCTCAGATTGCAGGAGCATATGCTTCTGCAACTATCGACAAGGCCTTTGAAGTTCAGCAACTTCTAAAAGAACATGAAAATCAAATAAAACTGCTACAACAACAGTTGCAGCAAGCCAATGCGAACACTGAAGCCTCCAGACAGCTCGAAAAGCTACAAGAAGACTTTCGCCAGATGCAGGTGAGCTATCAAACAAGTCTTGAAGAAAAAGAAAAGTAGCTACAGACGGTGCAAGAAATGCATAAAGATGAACCTAAGCTGTCAGAGTTCATTTCAGAGTCCATCGGCTTGAACGACCAACTGTCACAGCAACAGGAAGATATGGTACGTATAATATCACAATGGAGGCATTTTTGTGAAATAAGCAACAAGATCACCAACCAGGTGGTGGAATTTCGGAACGACTATGACCAGGCCAACAAAAGAGTAACAGAATATCTAACTTGGGAAAATGACGAGGAGGGGAAAAGAGCAGGAGCACCTAAGATTAATGAAAATCATAAGGAGCTGCTCTTTAACAAATGGGACGAACAAATCACACAGGCGGAGCAAGCAGCAGAGACAGCGGCGACACAAGCGAGCATCCTTATCGACTGTGTAAATGAAAATTTACATAGGGCTAATTTGATTTCAGAAACCACCCCGGGGTACCTACCGAGCACGTTGCAACTGGAGGCAGAATGGAGACAGAGGACGCAGGCAAACGGGAAAACAGTCCAGGCATTGGCTAGACTAAATTGGGAAAGTTATTGGACTTACTTAGTTAAGCCACACAGACAATGCATGACAGTAAGATGCATCATGAACGCAGCCGAGAAAGTAGCGCCAGCTCTTATGGATGATGTTTTCGCAGCCCAGCTAAGCACAAAAATCAGCGAGCCTGCTCTTCTCAAACCTATGCTTGACAGCTGCAACTTCAGAGACCAAATTAAGAAGTAATTTCATTTAGAATGTTGATTTTTTTGCTTTTAACTAAATTAGAAAAAGGGCGGTCATTTGAGAACCGTATCCTCAATTTTGTAAACATACTATTATTAAGATTAGGTAGTAGTATTTCAACCCTTCTCATTGCATTGGAGAAGGGTCCAGAAATTTGTCAAAAACTTGTCCTCAGAACATGCACTTCTGCACCTCAGAGGAGGGTTTGATGAATGGAAGGATCGGATTTATTTATATTTACATTTTAATGTCTGCTACTGATGTTGCATTTCTGTACTCTTAGTGGGCGTTCGAGGTAAGTAGGAGTAGATCATTATTACTTGAAGTTTGTGAGTAGAAATTAGTCATAAATGGTACTTTTATCTCTTGACGAATTTCTATTGATTTGCTTAAAGTGATATGCAGCTGATGTTATTTGTATGTTAATGTATAGATTTGTGGTTACCATTTGGCACTTTTGTACGGTGGAATCATCTGTTTATATTTGACATATGAATGATTTATCATGTGATATGAAGTCCACAACTGTCCTGTTTAACTTCTTATGCAGAATGGTTTATCTTAAATGGTTTATATTCTTATAGTAGCTGAATAATCTTCATTACCAGTTATTATATGAAATCTTTTTAGATCGCATGATGGAAAAGATATACCCCGGGTTAGCGTAGGTTGTATATGTTATTTTTATTCTGATTTTAGCAGCTTATAGCCAGATGATGAGTTAGATTAAAATTAGTTCTCGAAAGCTCTCTAGAAACAGCATAAATCAAAACTTACACACACACACACCCCTTGCATCGGGAAGTTGGTCCCGTTATCCCCAGTCGGACCCGCTACTCCAAACGGGCAAGGAGCCGCCAACCAGGCTCCGGACCGGGTGGGTATCCCCCTTGTTGTCGACCCGATTTCGGGGCCCTCAACACCACCAGAGGTGAAACTCAACCAATTCTACTTCCCATATACACAATTTTCACAGAAATCAAAATCCAGAGACATATTACTCATACCTTCTACCATACCTTTACCATGAAGTATTCGAAGGCCCTTTTGTCCAATATGTCCAAGCCTTTGATGCCACAACATGGTCTTCTCTCCAGAGACCACTAGATTTTCTACTCCACTTTCAGGAACCATAGAATTGTTGCACCCATCAACAACAGTGCTACCTTGCAGCTTGTATAGAGTTCCAATCCGAACTCCTCACATCAATACCAATGCTCCCTGAACCATCTTGCAGGTATCCTTCTCGAACACTGTTTTTACACCTACATCATCGAGCTTGCTTACAAAAATCAGATTTCTGGCTAATGCGGGAATATGCAGAACACCTGGAAGTGTTCTAACCATTCCACCTTGCAACTTCAACTTTACTTTTCTGTGACCAACGATTCTAGCCTTCCTGTCATCCCCCATGAAGACATCACCACCATCATATTTCTCATACTCGCAGAACCACTCTTTATGGGGAGTGAAGTGAAAGGATGCACCTGAGTCAATCAACCATGCCTCGCGATCTACATGTGTACTTGAAGAAGCCAAGTACACATCCCCACCTTCATTTGAGGTGGTTTTCACCTCTGCAGAAGGAGCATCATCAGATCCCTTTCCTTTGTCAGGAGCTTTAGATTTAAAGTCCCTTTTGTAGTGCCCTTCCTTTCGGCATTTCTAGCACACCACCTTTACAGGTTTTCCTAGAGATTTAGACATCCCTCTAGATTTAGACCTCCCACTCGATGACTTATTTTTGTTTTTGTTTTGGGACCGTCCTTGTACAAACAAGGCATCACCATTCTAGCTCTCCATATTTTTCTGTCTCATTTCCTCTGTGAGCAAGGATGAGACTATTTCATCAAACTGCAAGGTAGTTGCATTACTACCTATTGCAATAACCAGACTATCCCATGAATCTGGTAGAGAACACAAAAAACTAATGCACTTATCTTCAACTGAAATTTTGATATCAACAGACGATAACTGACTTACCATAGTATTAAATGCATTCATATGATATGTCACCGAGTCTCCATCTTTCATCCTCAGGTTATACAGCTTTTTCCATAGGAACAATTTATTCACCAGAGACTTAGATTGGTACAAAGTCCCTAACCTGTCCCATAGAACCTTTGCTGTAGCTTCCCCTGATACATTCAGCAATACTGAATTTGAGACACACAACCATATTGTGCTCTTTGCCTTCCGATCCAACTTCTTCCATTCTTCATCAGACATTCCCGTTGGTTTAGTACCTGGATCTACCACGATCCACTTATCTTTATCCACCAATAGATCCTCCATCTTGAGTTTCCACAACTCAAAAATCTGACCATTAAATTTATCGATCTCTATCTTTCCACTGCTCGCCATCTTCTTTCACCACCAGAATCAATCTCACAGATCTCCCACTGAACAAGGCCTACCATAGGCGTGAGTGAAACCCCTCAACAACAAAGGCGTCCCCTTGAAGCCAAAACTTTGCTCCAATACCAAATGTAGGTTTTAACCCTGTACAGAAATTACCCCCATACAAATTCTAAGAACATAAAATAAACAATGCGAGAGCATAAAACATAAAACACATATACAAAGAGATTTTCCCCTAGATCCCAAAACCGAGACTACCAGCTTGATTTTTCATTATGTTCCTTTCAATGTTACAATACATATTTATACATGCCAAATCATCCAATACCATGGACCAAAAACCATCGTGTCCAAAACCATGGACCGAAAACCATTACATCTAAAACCATGGAACGAAAACCATCGCGTCCAAAACCATGTGTGAAAAGCATGCACAAAACCATAGCTAGGTCTGCCCAACCTAACATAGGGTCCAAAACCAAAATTTTTTGAGGTGCTGCATTGAACCCCATAGAGTGGGGTTACCTGCACCCCTCAAACCCCCTGTGACTCCCCCCACTATGCAATCGACGCAACGAAGGGGGCGCTCCACCCCCATTCTAACCCCCCAGTTAACTATGTGGGATAGTCATGGAAAGAATATAACACAACCCAATAGTTGAAGGTTGGGCCTTCAACTGTGGATCTGTAATCTGTAGGTTCAGCTCCAGCTGAACCCTAGCCAACTCTGTGTGAGCGTTGCACACCACTATAGCAAGCTTGCGAATGCGCACCTTGGTTGGTTCTTCCTTATGAATGGCCAACTCTGAGACCATTTGGCATGCCTCCTCCATGACCTAAACTATACGCTTGTTTCAGTCGGTTACCTCGATCACGGCGGTGATGGAAAATTCTCACTGTAGGGCCATCTATTCATTATTAATCTTCTAATCACTGATCACCTGTAAAGCGTAGTGTTCACGGGCCCTCAGCTCCGTGTTCACTCCATCCTGCAGTAGGTGGAGTACCTCACCAGGGAGCGCTACCAAGTTCAACCCCACTCCCTTGATGGAACTAACAATGGGCCTATCAGCTTGATTCTCTATGGTCAATGCTCCATTCGACAACACTATCGTGCTAGAGACCTTTGCACAAAGCATCTTTGTAGCTCCTGAAGTACTGATAGCGAGGCTGGTGGAAACCATGTCAGCCTGTGATGCGCAGGTTTGCAACTCCTTCAAACCTGTCTGTATGGCCCCCAATAGTAGTTGTTGTTACTATTCAAACTGTTGTAGTGCCTCCGCAGTGACATCCTGCACTGTGTCTCCAATGTCATGCAAATCACCCTCTGTGAGGGTGATTGGGTCCAGCGACGCCTTAGTGGCCTTGAATTTCTTCCTCAACCCCACTTTCTCTTGTTCCCTTGGATGTTTAATGTGGTCTGACATTGTCTATGGGTCCAGGCCATGCTACTCTATTTTCTCATCCATTTCTTCCTCTGTGTTGGGCGAAGGCGACCTCGCACCCTTGTCAGAGCCATGCTCTATTTTGCCCGTCTACTTTTCCATCTGCTGGGTGATATCGCACTCTGCCTAGGCCTTGTCAGCGGTCCCCTTCTTCCTCTTCTCAGCCAGCTACGCCATCTTGAGCTTGGCCTCCTCCTTTTTGCGCTACGTGGTGGACTTGCTCGCCCCCACCGCCGAGTCTGAGGTAGTGCGCCACTTTGTTGGCCAATAATCAAGTACTGCATCAATTACGTTGTCCATTGCCAAGTAAGGCAAGTCATACCACGTCTACGCAAGGTCCTTCCGTGCCTTGATCGACACATGGTGAAAGTCTGCCTTGAACTCCACATACCCTTTCAGGTTGGCAAACATAGTCGGTGACAACCATGGTTTTCAGTTGATAGACATGTGGATGTTCATTTTCATCAAGATCCAAAATATCTTGCTATCCTTGATGCATTGAGCATCCTTGGTCACCCACAGCGAAGTGTACTTCACTGCTTCTGGTAGGTCTGACACAACTGAGGGGAATTGACTATGTTCTGGTAGCTCCCATGCTACCAGCATAATAGATAGCAAGAGCCACGCATAGTGGAAAGTCTTGCTAAGCTCCTGTGCCTTGCGGAAATTTTCCAGGAATTCACCGTAGAGATAGTGCGCCCAATTGAACTGGACTCCTTCATCACATTAGGATGTAAGAGCAATGACTTGTTCCAACACTTCATCTGTGTGACACTTCCTCATAACCTTTCCTGCCAAAATCTGTGTGGCCACCTTGATCATAGGGTCATAGATACTCGAGATGGCATAGCCCCGTAGCTTCTTCACGAGCTTGAATTTCTCCTTCATGGCCTCCGTGAGGGCCTACTCTGTCACTAAGTGCGGGAACTTCTCATGGTCAGCTAAGTCCCAATCTTCTAATTTCAACAGAGGAACCTGCCCAAAGTGTGGTCCTTCAAAGACAATCTCATCAAGTAGTAGAGGGGTTTGTAAGGGGACCTTGCTCTCATCAGTGTCGTTTGGCACCTTGGTCTTGCCCTTGCGCGTAGGGACGTATTCGAGCAACTTAGTGATAGGGTCAGCACCCTGAACTTCAACTTCCTCCACTTCTAGCCCCAAGTCCTCATCATCCATTGGGATGTTTTCAATTTCTTCCTCCTCCAGCTCCAGGTTGATGGCTTTGCCCTTTTCCTATGCGGTGGGATTGTCCTTCGGTGGGTTTCTTCTCAGCGACGCGCACACCAATATCATAGCCTATTTTCCCTTTTTATCCTTCACACTCTCCTTGGTTGGGGTCAGCTTCGGTCTAGGTGTCCGTGGTGATTTTGGAACTTCAGCTAATAATTCTACAACCTCTGGGGCAGCTCCCTCTGCCTCCCTAACAACTTTAGGCACAGCCCCCTCAGCTGTCACTGCTTCGGTGTCCATAACTTCTGTGGGTGTCAACATGACGCTATGCAACAAATCCTATGTTTCCTTTGGAAATGTCTCAAATACTGAACTGGCTAACAAAGCTTCAAATTTCTCGCAGTTCATGTGCGCCTGAGAACTCAACAACTCAATTCCCAAAATGCCAAGTGTTTTTCATTTGGCATCCACCTGTAATTTATAGGGAATTTTTAATTCAAATCCGACCATTCCCCCCACATTTGGTTCATTAATTCTAGATTGGTAGTATATTTCTAAGGATCTTACCCATAAAGTTTGTCTTAAATGTTGGCTGCCCGCTCCATTTGGCCACATTCCTACCATCAAATCATGAACATTGACTTTAGCGGTCACTTTCCAACTGACCTACGCGATTTCTCCCTGGGTAGAGCAACTCCCTTTGTGTTGTCATGAAACCTGTGACATTTCCTCATCCCGCACAATCCTCCAATCATGCAATTCCCCCACCCGGGTAGTGTAGTTTATAGTCTCGCGCCTCCTTTCAGCTACCTGGAGTGCTAATACTATGTTGCCCTCATATAGTCACCTAGGTGAATCACCGACATATGGCTTCAATCGGCTGCCACTCACCTTTCCTAGGAAGGAATCTCCATTCAATTTAACCAACTGAACTGCTCCGCCATTGGTAATCTCCTTAATGACATAGGGCCCTAACTAGTGCATTCTGAATTTCCCTGGAAATTTATCAAACTTGTTGTCATATAACAAAACCATGTCATTTACCTTAAAGGTGTGCAACTTAATGTGTCGATCATGCCGTGCTTTTTCATACTGCTTTTGGACTTGTTGGTGAAATCCAACTAGAAATCTCTCTTCCTCAAGCTTAACCAGTTGCACAAGCCTCTCTTCCAGGGCTTCACGATCCATCATACCCATGAGTGCCACTATTCATAGACTAGGGATAATGTATTCCATGGGCATTATTTCTTTAACGTTGTATATAAGCCTAAAGGGTGTGTGTCCAGTCAACTTTTTGCATGTCGTCCAACAGGCCCATAGTACTGCAAGTATGTGTAGGTACCAATCACTTCGCTGAGTGTTGCAAACCTTGGTCAGCGCATTCTCCAACACCTTATTGAATGCTTCCATTGTCCCATTAGCCTATGGGTGATAAGGCATGCTTTTCTGGTGATATACCTAAAATTCCTCTATCAGCGCATTGATCGTCTCGTTCAGAAAGTGCATACCACAATCACTCATCAGAACCTTTGGACACCCAAATCGCGTTAGTACATACTGAAAGAGGAAATTCGCAATGGTCATGGTTGTGCAGTCCTTCATAGGTTGTGCCTCTGCCCATTGAGTCAAATACTCAATCGTGGTGATAATGTACCACCCTCCCGTCTTCTTCCCTTGGGGTTGAATGGGTCCCACAAAATCTATTGCCCATTTCTCGAAAGGTTGCAATGTCATCTATGGGTTTAGAGGCAACGCATCCCTTTGCGATGGCCTGCCAATCCTTTGACACACATCACACGCCTTGCCATATTTTATAGACATATTTGGGCAGCTTAACCCCAAATCTTATATGTCGATAAACTAGGGCTCATCAACCACTAAAAGAGTTGTTTTATGCCCTAAAATAACATAGTCATTTGATTACATCATTCCCCAAAAGTTCCACCTGAGAAACCATCCAGATTTGGCCTAAACTGAACCATACTGACTGCTACACTGGCCAGGTGCGATGCATATTGAGTGATACACTACTCAAGTATGATGCATACTGAATGATACACTGCTCAGGTGCGATGCATACTGATTAGGCCTTCTATAGGGTGAGATGAGGGAGGATGGCAAATGTCCAAGACAGTTTGCTAAGTGGTTGCTCATGGAATCTTCTAGAAACTTTTCCTGTGACACTTGCCTCTCTAAATTCGCCCAAGGATGAGTAAGGGATCTAAACATCAGTTATCTCTTCACTTGTGGAGCCAAATGTAACAAGTAGAATGACACTAATCAAACCCCAGAGATGACTCACACCCTTGCACACATCTATAAACGGATCCCTCGTCTAAGAGATCTAGGAGGCTGGAATGTTGAATGGCAAGGAAGTGCTGATAGTTTGTAATTGAGGAAAGAGCATTGTATTGTTGGTGTGATCTTGTTATTTCATGAGGTGAAGAGGGCTTGATGTTGGGAGGATGATGCTGGATCAGACAACTAGGTTGTAATTCTCCCTTCCATTTAATAAAGTTCTTCAAGTTTTCTTTGATATGATTTTGCAATTGTGATTGTTATCATTTGTGAATGCTATTATATGTTCATTATATATCTAATTTTGTAATGTGTATGTTGTCATAGATCAAGATGCTTTGGCAGTTCTTTGTTCTGTGTTTCTACAGGTACTCTCCAAGCGAGATAAGTACGAGGAGGAGTTGAAAGCTCTGTCAAGGGGGAGAGAGATCAAGCAAAGGATTAGGCGGAAGTTCCAGGTTGGTCCCATTATATTTCTCTTATCCATTACACATAGAATAAATCATTGAATTGCTTTAAACTGTTTTTTCTAGGGTAGCTGCCAAACCTAGAAGGCTAGTTGCTCGAAAAGACACTAGTTTTCCCATAAAAAAAATTGGTGACTCCACTGGGGATCAAATAGATGTTTGTTTGTTGTTATTGTTTGTTTTATGTTCAATTTGATAAGCTATAGACAGAGCCTGAAGTCAGCTAGATAGCCTTCAAACTACTCTTGCTTCGCAATTGCATAGTAGATGAATGCTACTTCAGTCAATCTCTAGCTTAGTTTATGAATTAAACATTTGACTTACAAGCATTCTAGATGCCTTTTTGGTAGCTCAGTAGCCTCTCAAGACATTCCTCTATACTTTTCTCTTTACTGTCCATCAAATCTCAGCTTAACTCATTGGAAACAGCTGCACATCTAAGCCAAAACCCACTTCAGTTGCACTCTCTGGCCCATCGCACTGTTTTTCACTGTAACCCAGTATGCATCACACTTCCTAAGTGTAGTAAGTGTGATGCATCCGTGTTTCTATGAAGCCCAAGTGCAATGACTGACTCAACCTATTTCCATTCTAGAAATTGGGGGTTTTTGTCCTTGTTTTCAGTTTTGTTTAGTTGTTTTGCTGCTTATGAACAATGCCTCCTTACTGAAGCCTACTTGCATCACATAGATCATCCTCCATTGATTAGGATTAGTTAATTTTTTTGTATTTATTCATCATTTACAATCCTTTGTCGAAAATTTGTTTAAATCGATTTGTCTCTTTGATGCAAAAAGTGTCATAACTGCCGTTTTGTGTCGAAAAGAGAAGTGTCGTGGATTCTTCCTTTCCTGAATAGTCGATTGAACTTTTCGTCATGTATTTGGTTTTATTTGTTGATATTTGAAGTGTCGAAAGAATTTTTTTTTAATTCAAAATTGAAAAGTGTCATTTAGTCTTCCTTTCTCTTTTGAAGAAGAAATTGTGAAAAATGTCGCTTTGAAAGAAATATTTCAGATCTTTGTTGCATTTAGTTTTCCTTTTTGGCATTTTTCACATTAAGGAGAATGAAAACAAATACATGAATTTGCATTTTGGATCTTTAGTTTGTGTGCGAAAAATGATTTAGGAAAATGCACTAGTGTGTGCTCTTTTCTCTTTGTTGAAAGAATTGTAATCTTCTTTCCCTAGTTGCTAGGATTTTCATTGATCTAAATAAATAAAGATTGTTTACCATTATAGATTTCATTTTAGGAATTTCAAATCATCATCACGTGGTAAACCATTGAAAGGCATACTTTAAACAAGATCAACTTTAAAATAAATCTGAATGAACTTAACAATGCTTTGGAACTTAACGCAACACATCTAGAGGTCTAAGCTAGAGACGTATTCCGGTGTCGTAAAAACTAGTAACTATCATTTTCATTGAAGGTTGGGTGATTCTTCTTCCTTGATACAACATGTAGCACAGACTTGTGCTCCTCATACCGTCGCATAGATATTGGGAGACCACAATAGGATTATATCCTTTATCCATAGGAAGCTGAGTCTGCCACCTTATTGATCGCAATGCACTAAACATAGCATTCAAGAAGATTGACTGACATACATAAGTCCTTGGTAATTTCTCTTTAATTTATCACCAATGTGTATTTTGCAGTTTTGTGATTGGTTTGGTAATCCCTCTGTCTATATTTTCTAGAGCAGTCACTTTCATTCATTTTCGAACCTTTAAAAGAAAAGGTCCATCTGAGCACTTGTCCTTTTAGGCTCATTAAAAATCGAAGGAGACTAGAGTCATATTTATCTTTTTCTCGACTCTTAAAAACTGAAAAAGAAAAGTTGTGTCCAAGCGTCATTAAAATTAATTGAAATTAGAATAACGTCCCTATTCCTTAGTTGATCTAAGGTTGAAACATATGGCAAAAAATTCGGAGTCCACTGATCAAGGAATCCCTTTTAATGGGAATCCTAGTCATTTTCCTTCTTTTGGAAATATTGATGCTCCTTATATGGCTACATTGTCCCTTCCGGGATTTATCATTGGCCTGCCAGTATGGTTGTTTTCAACCTCCTTGGTTCAAAATGTTGAGACTTCTCTAAAATCAAGTACACCTCCAACTAGACAAAATCAACCTCTAATTGATCCTAACGTTGACCCTTTGTCTTCTTCCTCGTTTGTTTCTTCCTCCCCTTCTTCCTCTTCTCTTGGTGAAAGTATTGATACTAGTAACCAGGTGGCTAAGAAGAAGAAGAAGAAGAAGCCAATTCAGCAAGAGGCTAACCAAGCAACCAATGCTTTGAATGCAATGCCTGATAAAAATCTATTCATTAAGCCTCACAAAGTCAAATATCCATGCATAGTGTGTACTGGAGACCATTTTCATCGAAATTTTCCTTATTTCCCTTAGATCTTGAAAGAATGGTCTTCCCGTTCACACCATCCCATGTCATCAACCTCTAGAGATCATGTTGATAACACACCATCAACTAGTGATATTAAAGTTCATGGACAAAACGGAAAATTCAAGCTTCCATGTAGGTTATGTGAAGGTAATCACCTCTTTCACCTTTGTCCCTATTTGAATGAAGCCAAAAGAGTGTTGGATAACTGTCCTGCTTCACCGCAGCGACTTCCATCTGGTTACAAGAAACTCTCCCTAAATCCTTCACTAGTTGATGAATCGACTGACCAAAATCAACCGTCAGTCGAAACCACTCTCTCTGAAAGTGAATCCTATGAGTCCATACCCGACCAAAATCAACAAGTCGAGGTAACAGTTGACCCGATTTCACCTTCAGCTAATCACACCTTTCCCGAAGAGAGTGAAAATGATACCGCTTAAGTTCTTTTTGTTTCCTCAGATTCAAATGAGCTTGGGGGTAGTCCACTTGTTCCACCAAGACAAGAGGAAAATCCTCCAGTTCTCATAACTCAAGGGGTTAATTCTCCCATTTCTATGGTACCCCCTCCAAGTAGTCTAGTCACTTCCTTTGATTGGAATCGACTAGTAGGATCCTTCCTTCCTTCTTATGTGCCTTTCCAAATCATAGTACAAGTTTGTAACATGATTGTATCTGGCACTATTATAGATGAAGGTGCATCAGTGAGTATCCTTTCCTGAACTACCTGGCAAGTGCTCAGTTTTCCACCGCTTTTGCCTATTACACAGAATCTATTAGGCTTTAACAGGGGAACCAATCAACCATTACGGATCCTTCCACAGTTACCTATCACTTTGGGAAGAAAAACTGTTTATCTGAATGTGATGGTAGTCCCATGACCTCTAGATTACAATTTACTTATTGGGCATGACTATGTTTATCACACGGGAGCTATTGTTTCAACACTCTTTTGAGTGATTTGTTTTCCGCATGAAGGCAAAATTGTCACCATTGACCAACTTTCATTTCCTAGTCCAAATATAGCTCCTAGTCAACCATCATTCCTAAATGGTTCTTTTGTACCAATGGTATCATCCCCACCACGGGTTAATTATGTGGCAACCTCTTCCATACCTACATCAACTGATGATCAATTCAGTGATGTCGTACATCATGTACTAGGGGCATTGGAGCCAGATCTTTCTTTCATGACCACTTTTGAGTTGTGATCAAGGGTTTCCGAGGATAGTTCGTTGTCTTGTGTCAACCTCGTTAAAAAATGAAACCAAGGATAGTTCGTTGTCTTGTGTCAACCTTGTTAAAAAATGAAACCAAGGATAGTTCATTCTCTTGTGTCAACCTCGTTAAAAAATGAAACAAGAACCCCTAGATCAAAGTTCCAAGTCGAGTCTTTGATTAGATCTTGTAAAATCCCAGTCGAGTCTTTCACTTGATCTCGTAAAAGAACCTCCATTCCATCCACCTGATAGCCATGAGTAGTCTACTTAGGTGAATGTAATGAATCTTAGGGGGCATGCACCCTTGTCTATTCTATGGATGAACCTAGTTGAAAAGATAAGTTTCCATGTAGGTTATGTGATTGGTCTGACACACCATTCACCTTTGTCTATTCTGCGGATGAAGCCAAGGAAGTTTTTTGTCTTCTGGACGAAACCATCCTACCTAACCTCAGTAGTTTCCATATGGTTATTGGAGACCCTCCTTTTCATCATGCTGGGGTCATGCAAAACTTTTTCAATTTTCATTTTCTAGATTTTTAGCTTTGTCATTTCTAGCTTTTTAGTTTTGTCGTTTCTAGCTTGTGTAAACATGAAACTAAAAAAAAACCGAGCATAATTCCCCCCACGGTTCAAGCTCGTTAAAAAATGAACCCAGCTTCAGTAAATAACCTTTGTGATTGCCATTCTATCAGCCTTTTGAGCCTTGGTTGTGTACCTCTCATCACCTCGATTCTTTTGGCTGATCATACGCTTCCACTTGGTTGTTTACCTTTTTTTGAGGAATAGTTGCGACGAGTGGTCTTATTAGCCAACATCTTCACAAAAATCACCATGTTTTGAGAAGTTCCAAGCTTACCCGGAACCAGTTGCTACCCTAGACACCACTTGTTCCTCAAAATCGAGTCTCCTTTAAACCCTTTTCAGACTCAAATTGTCGATCAATTGACCTTTCCAGCTCGTTAAAGTGATCAGAAGTGTCATCCCTCCTATATATTTTAATGTTTTTCGGACCTGAGGGATTATCTCACGAAAAGTTCGAGCGCTTGTCTTTTTCAGCTCGTTAAAGTGATTGGAAAAGTCATCCCTTTTGTATTATTTTAATCTTTTTCGGACCTAAGGGATTATTTTACGAAAAAGAACTTCTAGAGTTTCCTTTTCATCCCTTTTCAAAATCTATAAACATGAAAAGGATTGAGTAATCCTTGTCGTTAAAATCGTTAAAACAATAGTGACAAACTTGTCAATTCTAGACAAGACTGAGTTTCACTGTTGCTAGACTCATTAAAACATAGTGACAGGTTTGCTCGAAGGGAAAATTATAGAACAAGCATATGTTATCCTCCTCAAGCTTGACAAAAATAAAGAGGTACTGGTCAGCAATGACTAGGGAAAAAGGGAAGAAAACTTGAAAACTTTATGGTAGCAGGTCGCTCTTGAACATGACACTTTCATTCCATCGCCATTATTGAGTCGGGTTGGGTTATTATGTTCACCGGTCATCTCACCATTGGTCTTTTACACCATCCATCTTTTGGGGTTAACACTACCAATCCATCTCAGTGTCGCCGACATGTTCAAGAGAAATCATTCAGTTGAGAAACCACAATCCAGTTAATGCCTCATCCACTGCAATACCTTCAACCTTCATTTTTCATGACCACCATTCCTGAACCTTGTGTCGTTAGATCGTTTTCACCTCCATAAATCATTTGCTTCGTTTCATGTTGTAGATGTGGGATACATTAAGGCCCTCCTATGATGAGTCACTTCTTGTCGACATCAGCTCATTATCCAAGAAGTTGACTTAGAAACACCCCTTTCAGTGCTTTGAAGCTTGCATGCCTCAACGGCAAGTTTCTCACTTCCGTGACATGTTGACATCAATGGCCTTCAACCAAAAGATTTTGCGTGGTGTTTGACATCGGATCATATATTCACACCACGTGAATTGTACTATAGTACCTTGAGGGTCATCATCATTATCGATGATTCATCTCGCGTCTATTAACAGCTCACATTATTCTTTGGTAATCAAGCGATGTCTTTCCATGTTCGACTTCAAAACATCTTTTCACATGGATTGACTTGTACATCGAGCAAAGATTGAACAAGTTTGAAGACCCCGAATCTAGTTTCATCCATCCGGGCTGTGATATATTTAGGGATATAAAAACATCAAATGTACAAAGATGCTGCACAGATGGTCATCCGAACCAAGGATGATGAATCTACATCTGAAGAATCACCAGTCTGCATCTGCCGACGACTATCTGATCTATGTACATGAAATGAATTTATAAAGTTGAGCATGGGAATTCCCACCTTAGCTAGATCATGAAAATTATATGATAATGCATTGTATTGTAACTTATGCAGGTCACCTTCCAGTTTCAAAACCTCGGATCCTCATGATAAAGCATTTCACCCGACATCAAGATTTACGACTTCATGCTTTAGGGGGCAACTGTTATAGACATATTTGGGCACCTCAACCCCAAAACTTACATGTCGATAAACTAGGGCTCATAAACCCCTAAAATAGCTGTTTCATGCCCTAAAAGAACATAGTCATATAATTACATCATTCCCCAAAAGTTCTACGTAAGAAACCATCCAAAATTGGCCTAAACTAAACCATACTGACTGCTACACTGGCCAGGTGCAATGCATACTGAGTGATACACTACTTAGGTGTGATGCATACTGATTAGGCCTTCTATAGGGTGCGATGAGTGAGGATGGAAAAATGTCCGAGACAGTTTTCTAATTGGTTGCTCATGGAATCTTCTACAAACTTCTCCTATGACACTTGCCTCTCTAAATTCGCCCAAGGATGAGTAAGGGATCTAAACTTCAGTTATCTCTTCTCTTGTGGAGCCAAATGTAACAAGTGGAATGACACTAATCAAACCCCAGAGATGACTCACACCCTTTCACACATCTATAAATGGATCCCTCATTTAAGAGATCCAGGAGGCTGGAATTTTGAATGGAAAGGAAGTGTTGATAGTTTGTAATTGAGGAAAGAGCATTGTATTGTTGGTGTGATCTTGCTATTTCATGAGGTGAAGATGGCTTGATGCTGGGAGGATGATGTTGGATCAGAAAACTGGGTTGTAATTCTCCCTTCTATTTGATAAAGTTCTTCAAGTTTTCTTCCATATGATTGTGCAATTGTGAATGTTATCATTTGTGAACGCTATTATATGTTCATTATATATCTGATTCTGTAATGTGTATGTTGTAATAGATCAAGATGCTTTGATGATTCTTTGTTATTGTGTTTCTACAGGTACTCTCCAAGTGGGATAAGTATGGGGAGAAGTTGCAAACTCTGTCAATGGGGAGAGAGATCAAGCAAAGGATTAGGTGGAAGTTCCAGGTTCATACCATTATCTTCCTCTTATCCATTACACATAGAAGAAGTCGTTGAATTGCTTTAAACTATTGTTTCTAGGGTAGCTACCAAACCTAGAGGGCTAGTCACTCGAAAAGACACCAGTTTTCCTAGAAACACCGTAAGATTTTGAATCCCGATGGAGGGTTGTCCACCACAACCCTGTGCGGATAATCTTCTACACGATTGCTCTACCTACATAATGGCCTCCCGCAGCACCCCCATGAGCATCTATGAGGATACTACTCCTTTCAAACTCCAGTATATATCGTCGTAATACTTCATCATACCCCATTTTGTACAGATATCTGGTAATGACATAAAATTCTTCCACGTGCACCACTAACTCCTTCTTCTGCTAGACGGGGTAGCCTTCCAGGGCAGTTCTTGTCATTAGGAAGTGTATGATGTATTCAAAGTGACCATCCGTGATGTGTACTACAAATAGTTGCACGTCAAGTAACCCCTCCTCCAAATTAGCGGGCTCTTCCCCCGTTTCGATGCGTGACATATGGTCTGTTCCCGAGTTCAGTCATCCAAGCTTCACAATAACTTCAAAATCATCATCCTGGAACAATAACAACCACCTATAGATTCTCCCCCCCAACAAAGGATTATTGACCGAGTATTTCAACACAGAATGATCTGTATACATCTTAAAATGTCCACCTAGCAAATAGTGTCTAAACTTCTATAATGTGCATACCATGGCTAACCCTTCACGCTCAGTGGTGGAATAGTTCTTCTTAGCCTTGGATAACCTCCTGCTTGCGAATGCTATAGGATGGTCCAATTTTCCTCCACTAGCATGTGTCAGTACTTCTCCCAGTGCTATACATGATGCATCTACATGTACATCAAACTCCTTCTTCCAATTTGGGAAGACTAAAATTAGTATGGTGACCATTTTTCCTTTCAATACATCCAAGCTCTTCTGACAGTCCTCGTTCCAACAGAATGTGACATCTTATTTCAACAACTTCTCCATAGGTGCGGTGATTTGGGCTGCCATAGGATAAAATTCACGGTGTATGGAGAATGGAGATACCCTCAAGGGTCTTTCCGGGACCCTTGGCAGACTATAAGATTATTTGCAGTCATCACAAAGTTACATGCATGTCCATAAACATTAACTAACTATCAAAGAAAAACAGATGGATTACCTCAAGCCTCCGTGTAGATTTGCTGGAGAGCACAATGCAACTAGGTGGAAGTCCCCTAAGTCGGCTCTAGATAAAGTCCTGCACATAGAAGAGACAAGCATAATCACAACATACAACCTTGATAACTAATACATGAATACATAAAATACATCTAGTTACACATAACTAAGCTACTCATGCTAAAAGGTATTGGACAAACAAATAAATGAATGATAGTACCAACACCATGGAGTAGACAGTACAACTGCAGTTCTATATTAATGTCGGAAGAGTGATTACAACCATCTATTGCATCAGCCTTCCCTTACCCCTCCATCTTCTCTCTCTCTCCCCCTTCTTACCAACTTCTTATGCTTAGATTTGAGACTATGCTCAACAATCAAGTAAGCTATCCTTTCAAATGATCTGACCTCTATCACCATAGCCCTAGCTTTGCTTATGTAGCAATCGATTTAGGGTTTCCAAGTTCCTCCATGAGTTCCTTGAGGTAAAAGCAATGAAGTTGCCATGCTTTTCATCTCTTTCCCATTTGCCTCCTTCATTAGGATTAGAAATCCCCCAAATAGGTCGAACTTGAGATGTTTCCTTGATTTTCTTGAGTAGATTTAGGAGAAAATATCTAGATATTTATGAGTCAATTCACTCCTTTTACCTTTAGAACTTCATTAGGATCCACTAACGATGTTCCCAAACTAACAACTAGAGTTAGTAGGGTCACTAATGCTCCCTTAGGCTTACAGAGAAGCTATATAAAGCAGGTTGTTAGTGTATAGCCAGCATTAGTGTGGAATCAAGGCATGTGATCTTGGTCTTTGCTTCAGCTATCATGTCTCTTTCCTCTGATATGATGAGGGGGTCATTTTTCTGTATAACAAATGCCCCCTAAAGTGTGAGGTCAGAGGCTGCGACAATGGCTGAAATATTTACTTAATTGTAATTTTCCTTCTTCAACAAAAAGAGAGAGAGGATTGCAGCTGCGAGTGGTACAGGAAACCTGATACAACACATATATATATAACTACTAAAATCATGTCCTGAGTCGGGCATTACCATTCTCAGTAGGTATGTTCGAGTGATTTTCTCATAAAAGAGATATGACGATGTTGGCCGCCAATAAGCACAATGCGGATCTAGTCTCATAATAGGATCATTCTCATGAGCTATCTCCAAAAAACAATATACGCAACTTGGGAGAGGAAGCAAGGCTTATTGATGCAAGCCTCTACCAAAGGTCTTGATTTCCACTTCACCGAGCAGCATAGATCGATACATATGAATATATGCATTGATTTGGAACATGCACGAAATCATTTGATTACCAGTCAATAATGGAGACCATTAATAGATGCGAGGAAGGCCACCAATAATGGTGATGGTCTCCAAGATGCACAGTACAATCTAACAAGTGCGAAAGATGTTTTTGTCATCGAACACCCGTAGAATCGCTTAACCAGGAGTCAATAATGAGAATCCCTGATCAAACACAAGGTGACCTGCCACTAATGTCTGCAAGTACCAAGGCACTAAATGTGTTTCTAGGTTGTCTCCCTAGATAGAATGTTGAAGTCGATAAGAAGATACATGTTGAAAGGTAGGCAATAATGTGTCCTACATCAATCGACATGAAATGAGACAAGAATGATTTGTTTTTTGAGGAATCTTTGAGCATTGGGTCTAAACAACAGAGGGCATGATGAAAGGATATGCTTGATGGGTTGATGGAGGAAACAAAAGGTTAACCCTTGAACAATAGAAGGCACGACAATGGTTTTAATGATGCAGCACTAGACTCATGAACACCAAAGAGTGTTATGATACAAAGATGCAAGAACATCGGGGTATTTAGGATTAGCTCATAGGATGGTAGGATTCATATTGAGAGGCCGTCACAAGGAAGATTTATCTAAGGGAGTGCCATGTTCAAGGGAATGACTACTGCCAAACCATGCTTTCTAATACTGAATGCACTTGTATTGTCTACTTTCTCCGTCTAATTAGTTTAGTGAGTCTAGATGGGTGAACTTGTCAATCTTTTCATATTTTAAGAGTCTAAAAAGGACCGCGAAACGAGCGTCAATATGTCGTATTTGATTAGTTTAATGAGTCCAGATAGGCAAACTTGTCGACCTTTTCATGTTTTGAGAGTCTAAAAAGGATCGTAAAAAGATTGACTCTATATCTTGTCTGTGTAATTTAATGAATCCAAACTAGACAACTCGGTGGTCTTTTCATATTTAGAGAGTCTGAAAATATTGTAAAGAATGACTCCATGGTGGTCCCTTTGTCATAGTTGTTAACCGGGTGTGACAAAAGGTTAATAGTATACCCGGATCAGTTACTTTTCCGTGATTTAATCTATTGAATCTGGATAAAGGGAAACCTATGTTCAATAGATTTTGACCACATTTTATTACGAGTATGAGGAGACAGACTAAACTTGTTTTTCATCATGAATTTTTAATGAGTTACGCGATGACAAACTCAATACCTTCATCAAATTTTAATGAGTCAAATGAAGAAAACTCAAGGTATCTTTTTCAGTTTATTGAGCAAGGAAAAAGAGGTAAAAGAACTTCTAATTCCTTCTTCGTAGATTTAACAAGCCCGAAGAAAGGGAAAACTTGGGGATTTTTCGATTTTTAAGAGCGAGAAATGGTCCCAAAAAAGCAAGTGCTCTTGTTGCTACCGTAGATTTTTAATGAGCCTGGTAACAAAAAATCAGAATTTTTCAGTTTAAAAAGCGAGAAACTACCTAAAAGAATTCTCGAGTTATCTTTATAAATATTTAACGAGCCTAAAGAAAAAACTCGGGATTTTTTCAGTTTTATGAGCAAGAAAAAATTGCCTAAAAAGAATGCTCTAATGATCTTTTCCACTTTAATGAGCTAGAAAAAGAGCGAAAAAGAGTTGCTTGGACCATCTTCGTATGTGTTTAGTGAGCCCAACGATGACAAACTCAGAGATTTTTCAGTTTTTGAGAGCGAGAAAATATCCCAAAAAAGAAAAGCACTCTTTTGAGAATTGCATGCAGCTTTTACTGGTTTTCATTCTTGAGGGTACTTTCATCAAAAGCGTAAAAAAGTATTAAAAAAGTAGTAGTTCCTATCCATATGGGTTGATGCATGATAAAAAATCATGGGGAATGGACAACTGGCTCTTTGATGATTTCAAAAAATCATGTCTCCAAAAATAAATATAAGGAAGTTTTTGAGCTTTCACATGCATTATTTTCACTATTTGAGAATTGTGAGAGCGTTTTGGAGCCAAAGAGGAGCAGTTTTTCCATAGACCATTGTAGGAGATCCAGGCAACCATTCGACATGCCTTCAGTCCCAGGTAGAGGTTGAAACCTTGCTCTATGCATTGCTTAACCTTTCATATTAGTTTATGGGGTGGAATTTTGCAGATCTGAGGTGCCCTAAAGCAGTATTTGCGCACTAACGCCCTCTGGCAGGCCTGTAAGGAGCATTAAACACCCTATATGATCTACTGGAGGGTGTTAATCCTCCCTGTGTACCACTGGGGGGGACATTAGAGATTAAGGGCATAGTTTATAACCTCATGCAGTGATCCCTGAGGTTGTATTGCCCCTTTTTGACTGATTTTAGGGTTATTTTGCACAAGTTTCAAGCCATAATGGCTAGCTTATGGAGAGAACGGGCCCATGATAGCCAAGAATTGCTGATGCAAAATGATCTAGCATGCATACTTGCATTGTGCCGCTGTGGTTTACTGAAGTATGAAAATATGGAGTTGATTAAAGGGCAGGAGGATTTATTGAGATGGATTATCCAGCACTGGGATGAACACGAGCAAGTGTTCAAGATTGTAGATCATGAGCTGGATATTGACTGTGATGACATATACTTTTTAACTGGTCTGTCATGCCGCGGGGTATAGGCAAACCTCATCGGGGGAAGGCCAGATCCACGATCTACCCTAGAGCTAGTGCAATCCTATTGCATCCCTAAGAGTGGACTTGTCAGCAACAGAGTTCCCATAGAGAGGATAAGGTCTAGGTCTATGAGGGCCATTGTATGGTTGATTGTGTGGTTGGTGGGGTCAAAGAGTCCCCACATTCCAAAAAAGGCCCAACTGTTGCTTGCAGTTGACTGTGTCCAGCCACAGATGTTCAACTGGTGTGAAGCAGTGCTTTGCCAATTGAAAGCAGAGTTAATGGCATGCAAGACTCGTACCCAACATAGTTTTGGGTATGATACTCTCATATTTTCATTCATTCTTGAGAGGGTACTTGTTATGCGCCCAAGGATGAGCTTAGGTCCCTTTGATCCAAGGGAGCCTAGACAGGGGCGATGGTCATCACTCAATCCTCGCACAGGAGGAGGACCGATCCGGCATTTATTCGAGGATGATTTCTTCCAGTGGCTTCGTGGCCAAATTGTGATGATTGATGACTATGCTTATGAGGGCATGGACTTCACCGACGACCCTAACTTGATGTTGTCACCCGGGACCAATTGGGGTCCTGAATGTGAGTGATTTTTGAAAGTACTTCAAGTATTTTTTAGCTTTTGAATGTTTATGTAATGTTTTTATAGGCAAAATAAGTACTGACATGAAGCTTTATGCTTAACACAGATGTGGTGCCAATACGACCTACAGGCGAACCCCACCATATGCGATGAGGAGGCCAACTACCTATTGGGGGGGTGTTGCTGTAAGTCTTTACGAGGTTCTGACGAACTTGGAGGGATTAAGCATGGGTGTCGCCCCCCTTCCTATGAGGGAGATTCCCTCTCATATGCAGCGGCACACAGTCGGTGTACTTGAGTGATTTTTGGTTCCTCTTCAGAGGATAGCTAGAGCGGTTTTAGCATTTCAAGAGCAATAGGCTCTTTTTAGCAGGTATTTTGGTGTAGCCAATGGGTTTTTGTAGCTGGGCTTAGTAGCTATTTTGTACTTAAAACATCCAAGTTTTGGAATATTTAGATGTAAAAGACTCGATTTTGATCTATATATATATATATATATATATATATATATATATAGACATTTTGGTATTTTGATGTCGTAAATGTTTTTGTAAAATGTTTAAATCAGTAAATTTTTACTTTTCATGCATGCTTATATAGTGAATGAGGCAGATACCAATCTAATACATAGTTAGCTAATGAATCAGCAACCATATTAAATTCTCTAGGAATGTGTTCAGATGTGATTATTTCAAATTAACAGTCCAAGAGTTGTACCCTTAAATAATTATGTAACAAGGTTGGATTACGAATGTGATAACAATGTGTCAATTTCATAACAACTAGTTGGGAGTCTAACCTAACTACCAGATTAGAGATTTCCTTCGATGTCTGTTGAGGGAATAAGTCCCCTAGGGCATTGGGTTAGAACCCTAGTAGAGCAGGAGTAATCTACAGCAAGAAACAAGCATTCATCTTAGGCAACATGCTTAAACAAACTAACTATGCGAGGATGAACATACCTGGATGTCCTTCATTTGGGTAGTTCTAGCCAGAGTTCAAAACCTCTACAACTCCTAATGATCTTCAAACCTACAAACAACCAATTCGAATACACATAGCAGCATATAGATAAAGCATTGTAGTGAAATCAACTTTATATCATATAAGTAGATGGTTAGTTATACATTGAAATAGTCATTCTTATATAAACCATAACAATAACATCAGATGCATAAAAAAAGTCGATATCAAGAACAAGATAGTGTTTCTTTTTATTATAGAAAACTTTAATAAAACATGGAAAAAGTTCACCTGAGTCTTCCTCTTCCGACTCCAAGTGGAACTATCCTCTAGGTCCGTCCAGTCCTAGTTTTCAATAACCTCCTTCCATAGCCAATACCATGATATCTCCAAGCATGTGAGAGAATATGAAAACTCAAGGAAACAAGGGTTTCCTGAACATGGGGAAGTGCTTGAAGCACAGGGATTCTTTAGACTTGATTAGGGGATAATCTCAGTATATTAATTCTATCATTTCTCTCCTCCTTAAGGCCTTCCCATTGAAGTCTTTTTATACTTCTCCCAAATTAGTTTTTTAGTTGGGAAACAGTTGGGAACAGTTGAGCCACATGCACTAATAGGTAATCAATAGGTAAAACCCGTGATCTCCGCCCATAGTTAAGGAAATTTAATTTTTTTAAGTGTTTTAAAACATATATGCGGGTTGGGTATAGACTGACCCGCGTGTACATGCTTTTAACACATGGAAAAGTAGCGTACAGGGAGTAAAACACTAGTTTTAAAATGTTTGGACCAAGTCTGGAAGGAGGTGTTTCCCTAGGCCATAAACCAAGCTTCACAAATACAAAGGGTGATATTTGGAGCTATAACAGATGCCCCCTAATATATGAGGTCATTAGGGGGACATGATGGCTGAAATGTATTAAGTATATGGAAAGGAAACCTGTCAAAAAATGAGAATGACTTCAGCAAATTTCAGCCTGCTAAGCCAGCAAAAGAAGATCAGAAAGAAACAATTCTCTGAGGTGATCATACCCATGCTCAGAGAAAGTAAAGCATGTCCACATATCAAGTACAAGCGGATCCACTATGTATACAAGTATAAAGGACTGAAAGTACATAATGGATCATCCGATCATGATCGAACAAGTACATGTCTGAATATCACATAAAAGAAGATGATCAATGAAGCTAAAAGATAAAGCTGATCACTGATGTCAAAAACTGATCCCAATAGTACCAAATGAACATGATGGAATAAGATGATACTACATCGCAACTCGGATGCTAGCATATAGGATGTCGTTGTGAAGGACTGCAACATATAATGTGGAATGGTGTCAACTAGCAGTAATAGGAGCATCTGACAAGTGAACCAAAGAATGATGATGTAACTCGAGGTCGTCACCGACCATCGTGGTACATTTCTACAAAATGGGAATAAATGATCTAAAGTCGACCATGTGAGAAATCGTTTGATTACCAGTCATTGGTGTATATCGTTAACAAACACGAGACTACGCACCGATAATGATAATGAGAGTCAAGGTACCCAATACAATCTAACAAGTATGAATAGATGAGATGAAGTTGAACACCTGGAAGAATCTATCAATCAGGAGACCATGATGGTTTCCCACTGTCGATAGCAAAGGATCTGCCACCGATGACTGCAAACCCCAAGGTACTGCCAAATGGACTCTAGACCTTTACCCCAGAGCAATGAGTCATAGTCAATAGGGAAAGAGCCGCTAGAAGGAAGGAATTAAGGCATCCTTCATCAATCTGGCGCGAGTGTAACCCGTAGGCCAATAATGTGGAAGGAATCGGACGAAAAAAGATGTAGTAACCCAACCGAAGCATGTTTCCAACATACACAAGATGTAGCTAGCACATGATAGAAACCCTCTGAACCAACCAATAATGAAAGCTGACACAGAGGCGAGGAATCCACCAATAGTGTCAAATGGAAACCAAGACATTGCATGAATCCCAATGTGTGATAATGAAAGTTGATGTCGAACGCAAGGGAAACCACTCAGTCAAAGACCCATGATATTGATCGATGCTGAGCACAAGGTGACCTATCAATAATGAAAATAGGGCCAGGGTGTAGCTCTAGGGCTATCCTCAGAGCAATATGTCGTTGTCGATAAGGACAAAACCTGCCAGCAAGAAGTCAATGGAGACCTTCTCAAACTGGCATGAGTAAAGGGCCAATATAACTGATGTGATTATAGACAAGACACTAACAACAAGGGATGGTTGACTGAAAAATAGGTCAAGAGACACCGTAGAGAGGCCGACTAAGGCTTACTTCCCTTGAACAAAAGCACGACTCAATGATGACCATGTGGCAACATATGATAACTCTGTATAAGTTCGTCATGCAGGAGGCACGAACAAACTCTCCATATGATTGGAAGAGATAACCAATCGGGGGAGAACTGACTCAATAGCAAGGTTAAGGTGTACCTAAGTCAAACTAAATCCCGCCCAAATGGAGGAGAGGCTTTCTTTTGAGTGCTTTGTTCAAGGGCAACACAACTGACTCTAGCTGCCAACAATATATGGAAATGTTGTCTCGTTCCCGCTCTTTTTTGGAATATATAATTCTTTTGTCTTTTTCTTTAAACTGGAAAAAGAATAAAAGAATTTTATAGTATAATGGAAAGAATGAGTGTCATTAAAACAGATGATCTAGTTCCTGGGATGGGAACATTCCTATGCTCAATGCAGGGAGGCGAAGTTGGTCAAGGACACTCAAAGGGATGTTCCTTCCATGAATCTGAGGGTGTGTCAAGTTGCAAAATCTAAGGGATTGCAAGTTTGATTTTGTAGAAGACATGGTCAAAAAGTGGCTTAAACATGAGTCCAAGTGAAGCCGGCTCAAGGCCAAAAGGTGCAAATAGTCAAAATGCAAGGCAGTAGTACAACTCAACACAAAGGAGCCCCTAGGGTATAAGGCCAGAACCAAGTGAAGAAGTAAAGAGGAATGGGTCTTCAATGCACAAGTCATGTTAGGACTAGAGAGGACTCTCGAGCCTACTCAATAAAACAGCATGGGCAATCAATATCAGTGAGGTGCTAACTATGATGCCCATGTAAAGGATGGCTCTACCATCATGACATGATTTAAAAATTGCCAAGTGAACATGGTTTACTAACCATAACATGATGGGATCGACCCTATGGCAAGTGTATCAGAAAATGGAGGCTAGTATGCAAAATGCAATGGAAAAATGGTTTCCCTAACCTATATGCCAGTGAGTAAACAATATCTGCCATGACGGGTCAGTAGTCATGGAACCAATGTGAAATTTCCAAAAAAGCATCAAAAATGTCCTGAAAAACAACCTATTCCTGACAATCCAAGCTCACAAGTTAAAAGATTCATGAGACGAAAAAAATCAAGTTTTGAAAAAAAATTGATGTTTTCAAAGCTTATAAAATGACTTTTTGACTCACCATTTGTACCATTTGTGTTGAGAGAAAAAGCTGCGGAGAAAAAAGAGCAAACTTGTCCCCTAAAGAATTGGACCGTTCAAATTGTATAAAAATCATTAGGTAACCCCCAATTCTAGCTTGCATTACTTTATGATTGTTTTTAGAAATTTTTATTGAGATTTTACCGTAGGAATTTATGTTAAAAATTTCAACGCGGCATATATGCGGGTTGGATATTATAAACCTGCATACACGTAGGCCCTACATGCGACTGTGTATGAAAGGGACCCGCGTATACGTGGTTTGAAATTTAAACACAAAATCTAATGGTTGGAAATCAATTTTCTTTCAGGATGACAATCACCTGGAGAGAGAGGGAGCATACTACCATTGATAATGAAGTTATGAATGATCAACAGGCCTTAGATGCATTGAGGGGATGTGGTTTATTGAAATTTTTCAGAATGCCAAATATGAAGGCCAACACCTGCTTGCTTGAAATGTTAATCCACTACTGGAGTATCGAAGATGATGCTTTTATGATTGATCAAATTCCTTTGAGGATAGACGTAGAAGATATTTACTTTATCACTGGTCTCTCCCGGACGGGAGAAGTTGTACATTCGACTGGCCGAACACGAGGTAGTCTTTTAGTGCAAGACTATATACATATATAATGTTTGGGGCATCTTGAGAAAATTGGAAGCCAGATTCCAATAAAAGATGTAGAGAGTTTGTCCTTGAGGATCTTACTATTCACCATAGACAGGATAAACAGATCAGCTTCATTGCACCAAGCATCACGACTATCCATGAGCTTGGCCATGGAGTGTCTCACTACAGTTTTTAATTGGTGTACACCTCTTCTTACCAACATGAAGAGCCAATTGTCCTCCATTCAGAAAGGACAGACCAAAAACTTTGGATATGGGACCATTTTGTGCTCCTTCTTCTTCGAGAAGGTTCCAGGGCTACGTCCCAAAGTATCATTTTCTATCAGTAGCCCCTGAGATCCTTGGATGGGTGTGGAGCTATAAAAAGGGTCTCTTTCACCTCTAATTACCTCACATTAATATGTCAATCCGGGAACGTTTTTTATTTCAAAGAGTGTCTCAGTCTGAGGCTATCATTTTCCAAAGTAATGCTAGTAGTATAGTGTTCAGAAATGCAAGAGTAAATGGATGCTTGTCTAAAACTTAACTACTTCAAAAGATTAAATCACACATTCAAAAGACTAAGCAACTTATCAGTCAAGGGTTTGGTAGCAATAACCCATCCCTTTGGAAACTGATGGAAAAGGAAATCAGAGAAAATATCGTGGATCTGGGAGCCAGATAGTAGATGTCAATGCTCACTACAGCCTAAGATCGTTCTTCACACCAATACCAAAAAACGGAACGGCAGATATGAAATGGAACAGCAATTAAGAAATCGAACAACAAATCTAAAATGGAACAGCAAATCCGAAATGGAACAACAACTAAGTCTCACAAGCAATAACATCTTAGTCTATCATATCAAATGCATTAATCGTAATCTACAGGAATCAAACAACAATATTTCACTCTTAAGGGCGGATTGAATAACACACACCAATGGAACAGCGCTTGAAAACCATATACGCACACAGCACACTTAAATAGTAATATGATCCAAGTATCGATCTCAGTTAGAAATAATACGACTACATTTCAAAATAGAACAGCATTGTTCATAAGTCCAACAATCACAAAGAACATAACTTCCAAGATGAACTCCGTAATGTTAATGAACAAGTGCACAAAACAAAGGCTCTGTAATGGAAGAGTAACAGTATTCTGTAAAGACTAGCAGGATTATATCAACTCCTAAAAGAACAGTAATATGATGCAGAGTCAATACAATAGTTCTGTCTGTAGAAACCTTAATAAATTAAACATAACAGAGCATGCGATGTAAACTTATAAAACACATCAGATTACCAAATAACGTCGATAAGCAAACCACGCATAAACCAAACGTAATAATACAGGAGCAAGTGTCCTCCAGGGCCGGGCCCTTAGCCTCCAGGGGTACACCACTTGAAGTTATTCCAGACTCAAAGATGAAATAGTAACCAAGTTTGTATTAATGCATAAAGCAGAATTACAATAAACCAGTTCTTAACGAGAGTTGATGATCAAAGTTTTGATCTTAAAAGAAATTACATAAAAGCATAACCGTATCTAACTCCCTTTCGAGCTAATAGTGCTTCCCCTTTTATAAGGGTGACGACGGAGATATCTAAGTGCAAAAATAGATAAAACAGCGATCCCTCAGGATCAAGGATCTTGAGGGATTCGCTGAACCGTTAGTCCTCAGTCATTTCTTTTCTCTCCTGCGTCGAGCTGATATCTCCACTTCCTTTCCCAAGCTGATTCGCTTTGATTTGCTTTGCCTTGTTTGCATATGGTCTCCCGTCAAAGGGATAGTGGTTAACCCATCCTTGTCCTTTCCTTTGGAACGACAACTTCTCGTTTTTCCTCCTTCCTGCATAAGGAAATGAAAATTGTCAGCGTTTTCGCCTTGCATATTAATCTCACACATTTTATTACAAAAAAGCTATGTATCTAATACAAAACTGTAATATTTTAATCTACCCCCCAAAAAAATAGAAATACCTAATAAAATTCACATTAAATTAGAATTAACCTAATAAGACTATCAAAATAATTCAAAAAGTGTAGAATAAAAAATTGAGTTTATACACACCAAAATTATATAAGTAGTACACCCCCTAAGCCGCAAATAAATTTCGTTCTAATACCCATATCATGCCAAAATATTTATAGAATCTGAAAAAGAAAAAAAGTAGCAATAAGGTGGGTTGAAGGAGGGCCGAAGGAGGGGGCGAAGGTGGGCTGAAGGTGGGGCCGAAGGAGGGCCAAAGGAGGGGCCGAAGGTTGGCCGAAGGAGGGCCGAAGGAGGGGCAAAGGTGGGCTGAAGGTGGGGCCGAATGTTGGCCGAAGGCTCACTCACTGAGCCGAAGGCTCACTCACTGAGCCGAAGGCTCAATCACTTGGCCATTTTAACACTCTGAGCCATAACCATATGCAATACCTCCGTTGCCCTAAAAACTCTGAATTACCCCCCGTAATTCAAATCCACAAGAACTGAATTATGGCTGCCCCTGTCGCCATGGACGTTAGACCCATTACTACTCCACACCTAGACATGGACCACCTTCCCCTAGTTGACAAGGCTTTCAAAATTAAAGACACAACTGCAATAGAGCTCCTACTTAAAATTCATTATTTAAGCAAAGATAGACACCTGAACAATACAGATGATATTGGCCTCTAGGGATCCAATTTACCTAGATACCAGTTCCCCCAAGTTCATATCTTTCTAGAAATTGTTCATATGTGCTATGCATGCTACGTCCCCAGCCATAGAACCATAATGTCTCACAACCAGAAGGTCCTATTCACTATCACAGCTGAGTCCATTAATGAAATGTTGCAGTTCCAACTAGGGCCAAACCTAACCCCACTCTCAATTGGAGACCTGTTGGACTAGTATCCTAAGCTAAGCCCTACAAAATTGGCCCAGTTATTCCAAACCTTCATTAGAGAGGAAAAACACATCCCCAAGGACTCCCCTCCATATGTATCAGTCATTTTCTCTCCATGGGGCCAGAACATTGTAACCATGATATCCTGTGTTTTGGGTTACTCTACCAGTGAATATGTTGATGAGCTTATTCTTGCTTTCATGTCCATCTATACCCCAGGGCAGCCTCCTGCAATCATATATGACTTTGCCAGTTTTATAGCTGATAGAATGCATGAGTAGTTCACAAGAATGGGCAATGAGAGGGTATTCAAATACTATTTTGTATTGTACCATCTATTTTTGTACTATCAGTCAGATAAGTTTCCTTTTACTCTCCAGAAGCTTGACACCAGGGGCCAACCCAGATCTATCATTTTTTGGACCCCACTTTTCCATGAGTACAAATCCCCATATACATACTCTGACTTTATAGATTCTTTTGTGTATCCAATCATGACTATGCTCACTGGAAATCCTCCACCTAGGATAATCCCAGAGATAAAGAGAGTCCTCCAGCTTTCCAAGCAGACCAAAGTGGGTGACTTCTACATTTATCAGAATAACACAGAAATCATAATATATGGTTGCATGCTTGCACCATATAAGTTGCCAAGATACCTCCCCATGAAGTTGTTTCCATTAGAGTATACAAACAGATCATCAATGCATATTAATTCAACTTTTTCAATGCCAAGAAGAAGGCCAATTTCAAAATCAATGACCAGTTAGGTCCCTTCATATGCAATTCCAGAGAGGCAGGGAAAGAGGCAGACCTAATCTTGCAAAGAATGAAATTCCAAAGGAGTTTTGTATGGAGATATGACCCTTTAGAATTCATTACCAAGAAAAGGAAAAAGGTCAAGCTAGGACCTTTTATTCACCACCCCATACCAGAAATAGAGGCATATGCCAATCAAACAGAATGGGTGGAAAATACCTTAGTAGATAGTGACATCACTAGGGTAGATGTAGAAAATGCTCTAATTGATTTGGAAAAGCAGCTTGATGAGAGCTCTTTTTTGCAGGTACCAGAAGAGCAAGAAAGAGCCATGAGCACCCCTCCAATCACACAGACTCCTCAGAATGAGGAGAAAAATCCAAAAACAAACAGAGAGGGAACTTCCATTTCAGGAATGGACACCTCTAATTTGCAGCAGGAAACAAGTCACAGCAAGAGGCAAAGGCTTAATTCGGCCTCTGAATAGGAATACACAGAAGGGTCAGCACAAGTGACCAACACAGAGGTAGATAGAAGTAGGCCCACAACTCCATCTGAAGTCATACAAGAGCCTTGCACATCACAGACTCAGATGTTGGAAAGGCAGTTTAGTGTGGAAGTGTCTTCCTTTAGTAGGCCTGCTGACAAAGACTAGGACATAAAAGACAGATATAAGGAAATTAAAATAAGGAATGAGAAGCTTAAAGCCCAAACATATGCTCAATACCTAAATCTCACTCCCACAAATCAAACAAGGCTAATGTCAGCCTTTGACATCAAGGAGGGAAAGCTACAGATGTCCTTTATCAAACCTACAACAGAGCAGCCCAAAACAACATCAGATTTCAAGAGGGTTGACTTTGAAGTGTTGGCAAGGGATATTCATCCCATAGACCAGATAGAACTACATAAACAGGCTGGAGAGATGATATACTCCACCCTCACAGGTAAAGCCATAGCTGCCCATCAGCTACAAAATTCATTGAACAACATCTCAGCACAGTTTCAATTGGAGAAGGCCTCCTCACAGGCCAAGGATACAAGGATTAAGTCATTAGAAGACTTGATTATTGAGTTGGGACATGATCCCAAAGATATAAAAGCTACTGAGAAGCTGATAAAGAAGAAGAACGATGATATTGTTGCACTGAAGAAGCAATTGAAGATACCACAGCTGCAACATCCTCAAACACTTGAAGTCATAGAGAACCAAACCAAACATGAAGAGTTGATGGACTTGGTCCTAAAACTCAATAATCAACTCAGGGAGACAGAGAAAGAATTGGATAACTTGATCCAATTGAAACAAACTGACATTGCATCAACTTCTGCAAATGTCATCCCTACTGTATCTACAACAGTCCCTTCTACACTGGCAACTTCACTTGCACCAACAGCTCCACCTGTCACATCATTGCCAATTACAACAGAGTCTACAGCAACAGTATGTGCATCAGGAGAAAAGGCAGTAGAATTAGTTAGAGCCATGGAAGAGATGTCAATTCAGGCTACAGAAATGAATAAACTGAAGGAAAAGGTGGTGATTTTAGAGACTATTATGCAAAAAGAAGAAGCACAGAAAGCCAACCGGATGAGTGAAAATGTCAAAGCCTTGGAAAAGGACCTAACATTGGAGAAACCCCTTGGGCAAGCCAAGGAACTGTTATGGGCCAATATCATTGACTCCATCAAGGATATTTGGCCATCTATTCAGGTTATGTTTGAGCAAACAGAATTGATAAAGGTAGCTACAGAAGCTATTCAAAAGTCAAAGAAGAATTGGGTGAAAATCCAGAGGATGCCAATAGACTCATCCACTTCCTCAACAGAAAAAATAGATATGATCTTCAAGAGCTCAATATAGAAGACAGGATTGAAACCATCTTGGAAATAAGGAAGGTCCTTTCCAAGAGGAACCTAATGTTGAACTTAGAAGAAAAGTGCCACAACATGCAGGTGGCCATTGATAGATTCATGGCCAAATTCCAAATTTTAAGGGAGAAAGGATTGCCTAATCCATTGGTCATCAATGACAAACTTATGACACAACTAGACTATGATGATAGATTAAGGCAGTTGGCTAAGGAACAAACTAGCACTTCATCTATAAAAGCACTGCCAACAGGCAAAGTTTTGTATAACACCTTCGAGAACTTGTTTTTTCTCCAGCATGAGATTAAACATTTGTTCATCACTAAGCCCAATTTTGCCAAGTATACCGAGGCTGATGAGATATATAGGAGGATGATGAATTTCAAATTACCTGATGCAGAATGGTGGGTAAACATGACTGATTTACTGTGAGAAATTTACAGTAAAAAGTCACTGCACAGTAAAAATAGAGCAGCCAGGTAATTAGATGAAAACAGGACAGCAGGGTCAAAGAGTATCAGGTGAAAGATAAAAGACAAAGAAGATGCCAGCGTAAGAGACCTCAACTGCAAGCCAGCATAAAGGAACCATAAAAGCCAACAGTACCACAATAAAAGGGACAACATGAAATAGTTCAATAGTTGTCTCTATCTTCTTGCAAGAAGATATTTGTATTTCCTAGATTAAATCTTAAGTTTGTTTTGAGATATTTTGTAATAATTTTTTGTATAAATACTTCACAATTCGAAGTATGTAGTGTGGATTCTTAGACATTTCTATAGACTTCTTAATCGAAAGAATGTAAGCCATTGGAGCATTGACTGAGCCAGCAAGCTGGATTGATGAATAAAGACAAGACATTTCACTGGATTCATGTGTAGTGTGAAGTACAGACAAGTATTTTCTCTTGTTTTGTTATCTTTCTTGAAAAAATTTTCCACAATCTTTAATGTATCTGAAATTTGAATGCTATAATATGGAATGATATCTCAGAATTTGCTTCATTGCACTCTGTTTTAACTATTATGCATTTTAATGTTTTCTACTAATTATCTAAGTTAAGGAATTCTTGATTGCTCCTTAGTTTAGGTAGTCTCCCTCTGATCTATAGCAAAGGATTCTTAATTTCCCTTTGCTCATGATTATCCTCTGTTCCTCATTTTAATCCTAGTTTGAGAATTCTTAAGTGCTCTCTCACCCTGGTTAAGATCACTTCAACCATCTGGCCCAAAGACCTGTGCTTCACTCTGCTAGCTTTCCCTTTGAACACTCCCTTTAGTGAGTTAATTCTAGTTTTGCTACCCTTATTTGACTCCATAGCCCAATGGTCCAGAGACATCAATCTATCCATCTATTTTAAGGATTCCACCATCCAACCTTCAATACAAATCACCTGAACTTTAAGAACTAGCCTAATATCCCAGCAAAACAAAGCTAAATCATATAGAGAGAGCCCTCTATGGACTTAGGTTGGCTAGAGCCTAAACCTAAAAGTTGGTTTATAGTTACCTCGGTCATTTTCTTTCTTCTTATAACTTCTAGAGAAAATTCTGAGTGATAACAAATTCAAGCATAGTTCTTCGTTTTAAGCTTGTGTAAAAATGAAACTAGATCCAAGCATAGTTTTTCATTTTAAGCTTGTGTAAACATGAAACTGAATCCAAGCATATTTCCTTATGGTTCAAGCTTGTGTACAAATGAACTCGTCTCCATTTTAACCCTCGTGATTGTCATTCTATCAATCTCTTCTGTTAGATGAGCCTTGGTTTTTTTCCTTCCATCATCACTATCTGCTTGGTCGATCATATGCTTTCACTTGGTTGTTTTACCCTTTTTGAGGAATAGTTTTAATGAGTGGTATTATTAGCCAGCCTCTCCACATAAATCAACATGTTTTGAGAAGTTCCAACATCATTAGAACCAATTGCTATCCTAGACACCACTCGTTCCTCAAAGTGGAGTCCTCTTTAAGCTCTTTTCAAACTCTCTAAATATGAAAAGATTGTCGAGTGCTTGTCCTTTTCAACTCATTAACTGATTGGAAACGACATCTACTCGATATAAGTTTAACCCTTTTTTGGGTTGAGATATATTATTTACAAAAAAGGAATACGTTGATTGAACATGGTCAATAGGTTCTCTCTCGTATTGTTTTATGCTTTTTCGGGCTTGAGAGACAAATCTACAAAAAAGAACTTGTGGAGTTTTCTTTTTTGTCCCTTTTCAAACTCTCTAAACATGAAAAGGACCTAGTTATCTTTGTCATTAAACTTGTTAAAACATCAAATAGCGACGAACTTGTCCATCTAGAAAAGACTGAGTTTCACCTTCGCTAGACTCGTTAAAACATCACATAGCGATGGATTCACCCGAAGGGTGGAATTATACAATAAGCATATGTTATCCTCCTCAAGCTTGATAAAAATAAATAGGTACTGGTCAGCAATGACTGGGGAAAATGGGAAAGAGGGGTAAACTACTTTATGATAGCAGGTCGCTCTTGAACATGACACTTTCACTTCATCCCCGTGACTATTTGGTTTGGGTTATCTGCTTGACAGTTATCATACTTATGGTCTATCACACCATCCATCACTTTTGTTTTGGGTCAATGCTGCCAATTCATTCAGACTATTTGGGTTGGGTTATGTTGGACACCTAATCCTCAATGGGTTAGTGTGGAAGCTGAATAGACTAAGTAGTCTAAGAGACCTTGGGATGTGAAACCCAATGGTCACAACAATGTACTATAAATGTATATCAGTTGTTAATAAAAATTGGACTGCATGATTTATCTTTAATATTTCTCTTGCTCCCATGTGTGTTTAACATGGTATCAGAGTAGGCGTATTCCTGCCCTGCATAATTATTTTGAGCCATTTGTTTTATGGATTTTCTGTGCTAGTCATTTCTGCATTTCATTGAATGTTTTATCAGTCGTATTTTAGCTGCATTCTCTGCGCACAATTCCCCAAATGGAAAATTCTGACATACCTCACGCTCTAACGCTTCCACTAGCCTGAACGTTGCTCTCTGCATATAAAACGCTCCTCTCTGTCTTATTATTTTCTGCTATTATTCTACAGATAATTGACCTCTCTATGCTTTCTGGTCCCTCTGCCTGACTGATTCATAAACAAAACAAAAAAGGAGCGTTACTGCACCTGCGCCTCCATTGCATGAATTGCATTCACCTTATTACTCTGTCCTGTCTGACTGTTCAGCTCTCTCACTGATTCATAAAACGTCTCTGACTGTTCAGCTCTCTCACTGATTCATAAACGTCTCTGACATAAACGTCTCTGACCTGGTAACTGCACCTGTTGCATACTATGTCAGTGTGGATTCCCAGCATCTCCCGCTCGTTGTAGGTTCCTTTGAGCAGAACCAACGACTCCCACCTCACTTTCACGTGGAAGTATGTCCACAAACTATTGTTGATGGTCTCATGTAGTCTACAGAATGCATACACTTTAATACGCAAATACCTTCTGTGGCAAAGCAGAAGTGTGGTGCAGTTGTTGTGGTGCAACGGAAGTGCTCTCTGGCGAATCGAAAGTTTTGCAGCTATTCTATTCCAAAGTTTTGCAGCTATGTTCTTGAAATGCGTAGATGGTTTGGGGAACTCGTTCTCTGGGTTGGTGCTTGAGAGATAAAACGCGCCACCATTTGTTAATACATGCTTAGATGAGACCTTCTGATCTTTCACTGAAGATGGTCCAGGAAAAGAATTCGACGTGAGTGGAGAACATAGTGGGGAAGCTCACCAGCCTCCCATTCCAGCAATGCAAGCATAACATATCCACAGTTGATTGCCAGCCTTCAGGTCTCGCTGGCGGCATGCTTGTATTTGTCAGCGGCAGCCTGCAGTTGCTCGGGATATCAATCCAGTTCAAGAATTCACTTTTCTGCAATTCAATCGCACTTCTCCTCCGCTGGTCATAACTCCAACACTTGCCAACTTCTGCATTGAGGTTTGAAACGCTTTAAAGAAGGCATTCTCATCCCTTGTGAATCTCTTCACCAGCATCATTGTTGGGTTCTCCAGAAATAGCACCTGGTCGAAGCCAAACACTCCCTTTCCATCTACCAAACGTTTGAAGTATGCGTTGTCAAACTGGGTGGCTGTGGAATCCAGAAAAGCCCCTGCGCTGCGATTGTTGTTAGGTTGAGGGCACACCGTGCGTAAGCTCTCCGCAAACTGTGGCTCTATGGTTGGATCCACCTTAAATGTAGCGTTGAAGTTATGAATTCTACTCTCAAAGGAAGAGCAGTGAGAGAAGCCCAACGTATGCCCACCTGATTCATAACTCCCTGGGGAACAACATCATCTGAAGTTCAATCAAATGTTTCATTTGATGCCCACGCCAGCAGGAAGCTACTATGTTTTTAATGATATATTCCGGCTAAATTATGCATAACTATGTTGATTAGTCTACTTTGGGGAATAAGTTTTTTGGATGGCAGTTTGATAAACAGCAGGATTAGGTTTGGAAGAATTTTTGGTTGAAAGTTCTACTAGAATGGATGGATTATGGATTCTTTTTGTCATTGTAATGGGCGAACACGTTTTTCACCAGTCATGATATTGTGAAGGTTGTAAACTGAATGGAACTTGTCTTTAGTTACATTGATTAAATTTACCAGGGGAAGCTATTTATGATTATTCTCAGGTATTACCATTATGGTTGATCTTTAAAGACGAAGAACCCTTCAAATTGATCTTATTGCACTAAGTCGAGTATCTGATTGCTGCTCATGATAGCGCTAAGGGCTACTAAACTTTGATTCCTTGAATCCTTGCAGTCTTTATTCCAGACTTTTATACTTGAGAGATGACATTGAGATTAATTTGTATAAGGTATTTTCTATGGTTGTTTGGGAAAAGTTCCAGTTAAAAGAGGTCGTGTTTGCACCTGTGTAAAGTGTTGGTTGAGAATCTTTCTAGTTGAGTCTAATCAATAGTGCAGAAAGGGGCTAATTCCCTTTAGTCTCTTTGTTGTACGAATCACCCTTGTTGTGCGTCGAAGATTCCAACTGTTGTGTTCACACCAATATTCAATTCAAGTTCCAAGCAAGTTTGCAGTTGCTGTTGCCCCAGTTGTGGTATTAAAACTCATTATAGTGCATTCGATTGCTACATAAAGAGTTTGGTGGGTTGATTGTAATCTTTTATGTTGCACACTGATCATTTGCTGACATTTATAAAGGATATTGCTGTGTACTGTGAGTAGATATTACTTTTCTGCATTGAGTAGTAGTTGTGATCAGTTTTTAAGGTGCAAATCAAACATTGAAGAAAAAATGGCCAAAATCAGTGAACTATTACAGTTCCTTAAAACTCTGATATTATCTACTGTTGATGACACATTACAAATCAGCATAGGATCTCTCTCTGAAATTCAGACATGTCTACAAAATGCACAGGAAAAGATCGAATTTTTGCAGCTTGAATCTCAGCTACAGCAAGAAGAATTAAAACAAAGGAGTCGTTCTGAACATGTTTCTGTTCATAACACTGAGACTACAACCCATCAGAAGCAAGTCAATAATGTTACAGCTGATTTAGATTTAGTACCCAATAAAGTAGCAACTGTACATGCAGATGCAGAAACTCAATCTGCACTTCCCAAGCCCATCGTCAGACCTTGGGAACAGCTTGTCCACAACAAGCACAGAACTGGTCTTGGATATGACAAGGACTTGTCCTTTCATATTCCAGACTACTCAAAGCCCATTCAGTTTCAGAGTGTTGGATTCATTCATGACAGTTCACCTCCAGCTGTTCCAGACTCTGCCTCTCTTCCACAGCAACAACAACAACAACAGATCATGAAATTCCAACACTGTGACCGAGTTGGCCATCTGAAAGATCACTGTTTTGATCTTCATCCATGTAAGCACTGTCATAAAACCAACCATTCTTCACACAGATGCTTCAGAAACAAACGTCCTGCAAGAACAAAGATTCATCTTGGATGGATCGCTTCTTGGAAATGGGCATCAACAGCCAAGAAGATATTCCAAACACATGTCAGAACTTGTTCCAGAGTATTTAACAATCTTGCAGTTGAGTTTTCTCCATCATCTCACCTTGTATCTAACAAGGGGGGAAAGCCACATCAAGCGAGCCTGAGCCACAACCTGCCACACCAGTTTCAGAGTTGTAGCCAGAGACAAAGATGCCCGTGAACATGCCTTCAGTTGGCAATCTGGGACACTTCCTCTAGTAGAAGACTTCAGCTTCTTGCCAGCTTTGGAAGAATTCCAGGAACAAAATTGAGAACACTTCCTCTAGCAGAAGACTCCAGCTTCTTGCCAGTTTTGGAAGAGTTCCAGGAATTGCATTAAGCATTCCAGAGTTGTTGGTCATCCTTAAACCATCACAGGTTTATACTTCCCTTTTCAGGTTGAAGTTCTCCCTTTTATGTGGGGTGAGACCTCCCTTTATTGGTTGAAGGTTTCCCTCTTTAAAACAATAGGATCACTTCCTCTAGCAGAAAACTTCAATTTCTTGCCAGTTTTGGAAGAGTTTCGGGAACTGCACTAAGTGTTCCAGTGTTGGTGGTCATCCTTAAACCACTGCCCTTTATACCAACATTTCATAGAGCACATTCAGCCTAGTGTTTCCATGCATTTTTTGCACATTTTGTATTACAGCTCTCTTCTTGGACTCATACATAATGCTTCGAATTAAGGGGGGGGGAATGTTGGACACCTAATCCTCAATGGGTTAGTGTGGAAGCTGAATAGACTAAGTAGTCCAAGAGACCTTGGGATGTGAAACCCAATGGTCACAAAAATGTACTATAAATGTATATCAGTTGTTAATAAAAATTGTACTGCATGATTTATCTTTAATATTTCTCTTGCTCCCATGTGTGTTTAACAGGTTATCTACTTGATGGTTATCATACCTATGGTCTATCACACCATCCATCACTTTGGTTTTGGGTCAATGCTGCCAATTCATTCATTGTCGCTGATATGTTCAAGAGAAGTCAATCAATAAAATTCATCTTTTGCAATACCATAAACCTTCATTTTCATGACCACCATTCCTGAACCTTGTGTTGTCAATCAAATTCTGTCTCTAAAATCATTACACTCATTTTGTTTCATTGACGTGGGATGCATCAAGGCCCTAATGTGACGAGTCGCTTCTTGTCAACATCAGCACATTATCCAAGAAGTTGACTTAGAAACACCCTTCCAGTACCGTGAGGCTTGCATACATCAATGGCAGGTTTCTCGCTTCCAGTGATAGGTTGACATCACTGGCCTTCGACTGAAATACTTTATATGGTGTTCGACATCGAATAATCCATTCACACCATGTAGAATGTACTACAGTACCTTGAGTATCATTATCATTATCAGTGATTTCTCTCGCATTTGTTAATGGCTTACATCATTGGTTGGTAATTAGATGATTTCTTCCCATGTTCGACTTCAGATCACATATTTGCATGGTTAGACTCGTACTTGAGAAAACGATTGAATGAGATAGAAGACCCTGGATCTAGTTTCATCCATCTAGGCTGCAATTTCAGGAAATGTACCAAATCATCCATACAATGGCTTTACATTAACGATCATTCCAATCATGGGTCTATATCTGTAGATGACTGTCTATGTACTTGTAATGAAATTTTATATGCTAAGCATGGGTATGCCTTCCCTCAGAAATTCATGAGAAAAAAATCAAAATATCATGATATATGTATTGTAATTGATGCAGGTCACCTTCCACCTCGAAACCTCCTCATCACATCATAAAGAATTTATTCGACATTTGCATTTTTCGACTTCATGCTTTAGGGGGCAGCTGTTACAGATCCATTTGGGCACATCACTCCCATCATCCAGATCAGTGTTTTAGGGCTCATCAAGCCCTAATTCTAGTTGCTACATGCCCTAAACAAGTCACCCTTTTGAATGCCTCCTTCCTAGACAATTTCATGACTTGAAGACATCAATAAATGACCTCTAGAGGGACCAGCGTAGGTAGGCCCATGTAAGGGTGTGTTGTAGAGCAGTTGAGTCCATGCCAGGGTGCTCTGTAGAGAAATTAAGCCTTCTTTCACCTGTGTTGGGCGAGATTGAGCGAAATTCACATAGGGTTTGGGGAATATTCTTATCTCTTGGATTCATCTAGAAGGTTCCCTCACTTTTCAACTCCTATGAGCTAGAAAATGGATGAGGAATGAGTTAAGATGCATCCAATCCTCTCATCCCTTACTCCATGGAACTAATTCTAAGTATGGAAGGCCATTCAATACCACCATTTATGACATAACCTCCTTCATCTTCCTATAAATTGAACACTCATCTAAGTGATCAGGGGCTCGACTATGTTGAATTGTAAGGAGATAATGTTGCTATGAGAATTGACTTTGAGGCAAGTATCATTATGCTACAAGTTTGTCATGCTTTTTATGTGATGTGGATGGGATCCAAGCTGGAGGAATGACTTTGAATCAGACACAATGGTTGTAATTACTTCTTCTATTCAATAAAGTATTTGAACCTTTTTCCTATATGTTTGTATTGTTATATGATGCTTATATGTGTGGAATGTATCTGATTCCATTCAGTTGTATTCAATAGATATTTTTCTTTCATCGGTTCTTTGTCTTCTGTTTTTGTTTACAGGTACTTCTCAAGTGTGTTAAGTATGGAAAGGAGCGATGAGATCGATACAAAGGAGACAAGAGGAAAGTGGAATTACAAGTAGGTCTTCTCATCTTCTTTGTCTTATCTATTGCTTATAGGAAAAGGCTAAAGTGCTTTAAACTGTTGTTCTAGATATGGCCGCTTATCTAGGGAATTATTATTTATTCGTAGATACCAAATTCTCCAAAACACTACCGCCAAACATCAACTTACTTGTGCTCCAATTGTTTGTTCCAAGGAAAGCCTTATCTATTAGTTCAGCGTAGGATGGATACACTTCACAAACTACAGGAAGAAAGGATGAAAGAAAAAGAAAATTTTACACTCCACCAGAATTGTATCAAGAGATGGTTCGACAAGAAGTCTACAAGGAATGCTAACTTTGATGTTGGTGACCTAGTCTTGAAATGGCATAAACCCCATGAAGACAAAGGCAAGCATACGAAATTCCAGTCCCTGTGGATTGGTCCATACACTGTACATGAGAAGCTTGGCCCACACACATACTATTATAGCACCATTTACCACTCTTGGTAGATCTGATGCTCTGGTTATGTCCTAGGGAAACCCTTCATTTCCAAACTTGGTCCAAAATTCCAAAAAATAGTGTTTTATTTCCCATATGCTACTTTGTCATATGTTAAAAGTGTGTACATGGCGGTCAGTATATACCCAACCCATGTATATTTCTTAAAACACTAAAAGATAAATAATCTCCTTAAATTCAGGTAAAGCTTATGGGTTTTACCTATTTCTCACCTACTATAGCCCGTGGCCCAACTGTTTCCCAACTAAAAAAAAATAAAAATAAAAATAAAAAAATAAAAAATAAAACAAAATAAAAATAATAATAATAATAATAATAAAAATAAATAAAAATAAAAATAAAAAAATAAAAAATAAAAAATAAAAAATAAAAAATAAAAATAAAAATAAATAAAAATAAAAATAAAAATAAAAATAAAAATAAAAATAAAAAATAAAAATAAAATAAAATAAAAATAAAAAACAAAAATAAAAATAATAAATAATAAATAAATAAATAATAAAATTAAATTAAAAAATAAAATAAAATAAATAAATAAATAAAAATAAATAAAATAATAAATAAAAAATAATAATAATAATAATTTGGAGAAATATAAATAAACCTCCGCGGGAAGGCCTAAGGGGAGAAGAGAGGAGATATTGATATTATAGTTGATTGATACCTGATTGAGTCTGAAGAAATCCCTATGCCTCTTGCACTCCCAAGTTATAGTAAACCTTTGTTTCCTCCTTTGAAATGTCCTTCATCCCTCTTATGACATCCTTGTGTGTATCGATGGAGGAAGATTGTTGAGACTGGGGTAGAACGGATCCAGAGGACGGTTCCTCTTGGAGTTGGAGGAAGACTCAGGTTGTAATTTTCCACATTTCATTTATCTTCTATCAATAAAGAAATGTTGTTATGTTCCTGATATTTATCGTGTTTATGCATTGATCCATGTTGTGATTTATTTATAAATATTATATTAATGCTCAATTACTCATTTTCTTATATCATCTAACACATATATCATGAGCATGCTTTCTATTACTATTTTTGTATATTCTTTGCTTGGATAAGTTACAGGTTCTAAAGGCATCAGAAGGAGCAGAGCATTTGGACCCTGTGGGATCGACCCTAAACGTAGGACCTCCAGGTAATACAACCTCTTCCCACTTCAGTAGTTTAAGCATTTATATTGTTTATCTACACATTTCTTTCGTCTGTATGCCCTCCGCTCTATTGGGGTTTTCAACCCTAGGCCCTATGGTGTTCCCACCCGCAACATAATTGGTGACTCCACTGGGGAAAACATTTTTGTTTTTCCTAGTTTTGGTTATTTGTTCTTGATCAGGGTTTGTTTTCTTGATTTCTTGTTTTTACAGTGTCATTGACTTATTAGCTTCCTAGGCATAAGTATGATCTTTCGGATCATGCCTTGATTTCTTTTTTTTCTTGATTGAGCTTTTTATACGCATTGTTTTTTGGGATACAGTCGCGTATACACACTTGTTTCCTCCAATAGACTCATGTATGTGCGAGTTTCCTATGTTTTAAATGCGTGTGCACGCCTCTGTTTCTTTACATAGTCGTGTATACATCATTTTGAATTGGTTTTTCAAAATATTTTGCCCAGTTAGGTCTATTGCCTAGTGAATTCTATTATTTTCTAGTCATCCACTGTTTGTAGAACTTTGTTCTCTTGCAAGCTTTCAATTTCTAATCTTCTTCTCAGTGAAAACCCTAGTTGGCCTAGGATTGCTTTTTGAGTAGGGTTTTGGTTTTTGTCTTGGGTTCAAGGCTTCTGTCTAAAGTTCTTGGATGCTTTGGTTTTCCAAAAGAAGAAATTGGTTTTAGTTTCAACCCAAATTTCAAATTGCTTTGCTTTTCTTTCCCTCTTGGTTGACCTTTCTGTTTTTCATGATTTTTGAGTGTCTCTTTGGCAAGCTTGAGTGTCTTTCTTAACATTTTGTCAGTTTTCTGAAGTCTTTTGCTACTATTCAGATCAGTTTGTACAAGTTTGTATTCCTTCTCATTTCAAGTTTCATTTACTAATGAGTTTTATAACTTGCGAAGTTTAAGGACTCTTTGTGCTTGCTTATTGATCTTTGAAATTTAGTAGTTCTTTTTGTAACCTCGAAAGTTTCTTTGGGTTTTTAAAAGAATAAGACAAAAGCATAGCTTTTGCCTTTCTTTTTATTTCCAAGCTTTTGGTTTCTTGGTTTCTTTTGGTTTTTTTTTTTAGCAATTGTGAACATTTTCAATTTGTTTTTCTTGGTTTTGAGGGAAATTTGTTATTAAATTTTTTCCCTCTGTATTATCAAGTTGGCTTATTGACCTTATAAAGAAGCACATTTTCTTATCATATGAATATTCTTAGGATCTTGCATCGTCATTTAAATTTGCATTAGGATAGTTTGCATCATAAGAATTCTTAGTATTTTTTAGATTTTGAGTGTGTGTGGAGTGTTTCTGAAAAAAGAAAAGAAAAAGAGTACTTTGTTTATATAAGTTTTTCGTAGAACCAAGTATAAATCACTTTTCATTGAAAGAAAAATAATTGCATGCATATAGTTAATTTTCTATTGATTTCTTTTGCGTCAAAAACATCATAAGTTTCACTCTCGGTATACCTTTGACTTAAAGAACAACCCTCTAAAATCAAGTGATTTAATAAAAAAAACTAGAACTTTTTAATTTGTCATTAACAACACCAACAAGTTTAGTTTCTTTAGGGCCTTGGAATAGGTGAGTGGAGAGTTAACTCTCCAAGGCCACTCAAACTATCAAACATAGAAGTTGAATAATGAGTGAAATTCAGTGTTGTTAGAAAGACTGGGAAAGCTCCGTGACTGGGTGTCAAGCACGAGGGAGAGTGAAGACAAGGAAGAGAGATACCCCCTCTCCTACTTGTTGGATCCATCCTCAAGACTGTTTCGCCTGGCTTTTGATACAAACTAGTGCCCATAGTTTTCATTCCTAGGGATCACATAGGTGGCTGCAGAGGGGAATCTCGTGGCACCTGAGACAGACATTGCATCACATTCATCAGTACTTCTAGAGGGTACCCTTGTGAAGCTTGGGTGCTTGCACTGGAAAAGGTTGTTGTCTAGAGGTTAGCGTAACTGTTTATGTTACCTTCACTATTATGCTTAGGCCTTCATTACCCCAGACTATTTTCAGAAGGTCCTTGATTTTCGCTTTCTTGTATTTTGGTGTTCAATCCTCATCACCAGTTCATCAATCTAGGAGGGTTCGTGGTCTTTCACCTATGAGTTCTGAGCCTTCTCCTCGAAGTCGTAGGAGGAATTATGTCAGTGATTTCCAATCAGTGGAAGCATATGCAATAGAGATTGATCCTTCAGTTGAAGTTATTGATTCATAGAATAGACCTAATATAAGTAGAGAGTTGGAGAGGAACACTCCTATCCTTCCTAGAGTTCTCTTCCAGTCGAAATATGTTATTAAGGTTGAAGAGCTTCCTGAGTCTTTTGACTCCTAATTATCCTCTTCTTCCCGATCATTCGGACGTTTTATTATACGTTGGGACTCTGACCAATAGGCCTTTGAGCCTAGGTCTATTTCGATATTTTCCTTCGATGACCACTGCTGGGAGCATGGCTTCCACCATGAGTGCTACTAGTATGCAAACTCCTATATCCGTACAAGGAGGAGGAATGATTTCCATACCTTCTGTTACTCCTAGCATTGCAATATTTGGCTCTACCTCCATTCCATCTTCGAGTGGGAGCACCCAATATTTTTCCTCTGGCACTGGTTTTATCCCCTTGGGAATGACGACTAGTGCAATTCCTTCGGTTCCATCAACTTTTCCATCAACTACCTCCACATCTACGACTTCCATGGCAAGTGGGTCAGCTTCTTTTCAGGGTTTCCCTTTTCGGATTAGTCATATAGCACATTCTAACTCATATTTAGGATCAGTACCTTTTCCCTCCATGGGTCAAAGTTATAATCCTTTCCAAGGATAGACGAACCCTGTAGTTAGTGGACTTGGAGTCAGGAATCAATTCTCTTTCGGCCAATAGGAGAATATGCCATATTATTCCGTTAGTTAATTCTAGATTTTTTCTCCCTATGCTCATGCATGGAACCCTTATCAAGGGCTCTCTGATCCATTCAACACCTCTTTAGGGGGAAATTTCACTGGATATGGAAATTTTTCAATAGGGGTTGGTTAGACTCAGGTTTTTTCTAGGCCACAAGGATCTCCTTATGGTTCGAGTGTTTCTATGAATTAGTTCAGATAACCTGGTTCCTTTACAAATATAGGGTATTCTTTTCAGAATGTTTGGAATTCCACCTAGACCAAGTGGAATCCTCAAGGTCCTCCACAATTACCTTTTCTGGCAACGTTAAACTTGCCAGATCTTTCTAAATTAACTGATGATCAAATCAGATATAACTTGGCCTGGCCTTCGGTTCCAATGAAACTTCCGTCAGATATACCCAAATTAAAACGGAAGACTGGTGAAGATCTGGGTGAACATATATCCACCTTCCACTTATGGTGTTCTTCAAACTCCCTGATAGATGATTCAATCAGGTTGAGATTATTCCAATGTACCTTAACTAGAAATGCGGCTAAGTGGTACATTGAACTCCCAAGGGGGGCCTTCGCTTCATTCAGTGATTTGGCTACCATATTTTTGAACCATTTTCAGTTTCTTGTCTATTATGATGTTGGAACTGAGCTATTAGCTAATTTTCACCAAGACCAGGCAACCAACATTTCAGATCATATCCAGGAATGGAGGAGAAGGAAGAGGCACATTAAAGCTTATATTCCACAAGAATTACTTCTTGAATGGTTTCTTAAATATTTGCAACCCAAGATTTCTAAGGATGTATCTCTCTCCGATGTGTTCACTGAAGAGAAGACTATTTTTAGAGCCCAGCAGTTAGAACTTATATATTCTCAATCTGGGGTTCTTTAGAAAATTATGCCTGATGCTCCTAGATCCAAGGTTGATTTAGCCAAGCCGAAGCCAAGTCCCCATGATGATGGGCTAGTCGGATCGATTAATGCTAACACGACCAACTTGCTAAATCAATTGCAACAGTTGTCTTTACAAACTGCTTCTTCTATGCAAGCATCGCCATCAATGCCTATGCCTTCTCAACCTTCATCTATAAATGTCATCCAAACTTCTAACCCCAATGGAAACCAACAATCCGATGGGAAGAAGAAAGGATGATGTAGGAAAAAAAATCTGGATGGGAAGGGTAATGCAAACAAACCCGACAATGATGCTGGAGGGGGTAAAATAGAGTCTAAAAAGAAAGTAAAATTTCCATGCAAGTTATGAAACGGAGATCATTTGACTCATATTTTCCCTAAGATATAATATGCTCAGTTCATATTAGTTCAGCAGGTGTCTTCTAGCTCCTAGGTTGTGCCAACTAACCCTTTTCCCCAAGGGCTGCAATTACTTGCTAGCGCGAACTCTAGTATTGGTACCCCCGTTGGGGGCAACCATGAAGGGAAAAATACATAAAATGTTTACATGATGACTTCACATATTGACATTGCTACACGATCACATGACTATGGTGAATCAGAATCATCCAAGGCTAAGTTTTCTCTTAATGTTCCAGAGCCACTCCATATCGAGAGGCCCGTAGCTGAGTCTATACCTCGGATGTCGAAAGGCTACGCAAAATACTTGACCATTAACCCTAATGCTAAGGCAGCCCAGAACTACTCGATTGTAAAATATCTGGCTCAGAGTCCTTGTGCTATGTCGGCATTAGAGGTACTCCAATCATCCCTAGCACAAAGGACTGCATTTCTCTCTGCAATCGGAGAAATTGATCCAAAAAACTCTCTTGTGCTTACATTTGACATGTCAAACATCAAGAAGAGACTCCCACATCATATGGCTTTTCAGATTAAGTCTACATATCAAAAGACCAATATCTTTTGAACTGTAGTCGATGAGGGAGTTGCCACATGTGTCATGTCCATATTATGTTGGAAGGCTATTGGATCACCTCAGCTTGTTCCTTCACCCACTCTATTGACAGCATTTGATGGTCATTCTCATAGACCACATGGGATTATTCCATCCTTTCCCATTTGTGTTGGGGGTAAGGTGGTGAATATTGAAGTAGATATATTTTATGTGAATCTGTATTACAATCTCCCTTTAGGTAGGAATTTGATTTATGATATGGATGTTATTGTATCACCATTATTATGCATCCTTTGTTTTCCTCATGAAGGGGAATTGTAAAGGTTGATCAGATGGATTATTCTCTAGGTGACTCTTATGCATCTTCTGAATCTACTGTTTCATTAGTGGATAATCCCAAGCAACCTATAGATAATTTAGGAGTTGGAATGTACTCTTCTTTAATGGGTACCTTTGATTTTCCTGCTCCTATAGCTAGAATTAATGTTACTTCATCCTCCAAGGAACCTTCTCGAAGAGAATTCTTTAGAACTCATTATTTTTCAGATCCTTGGCCCTTACCCTCATCTACCACCACATTAGATGAGGTGCAAGTAGGTGGAATGGAATTTCTTATGTTTGCAGTGCAAATTGTTTATCAGCCTATTGTTAACACTACAGACTCTGATCCTACTCCTTTTTCACCGGAGGAGTTAGGTGGGGATGTGGCTCTAGCTTGGACTCTAGATTTGACTTCTACTCTAGATTTCTTAGATATTTTCATGCCATCTAAAGAAGAAATTCTACAAGAAATGGTGGATGTGGAAAGGCCATGGAATGATTTACATCATCGTTCATATTTCCTCCCTCATTTGCGAGAAGTTGAATCAAGTTTGTCCATTTCTTCATCTACTAGTGATGTTCATGCAGTTTCAAACCCTTGGCTCTAGCATAGTTTTCTACCAAAGGTAATATCTCTGTTATCTCACAAACTGTTCCAGTGAACATCTCTAGGAATCCCAACAATATTGAAAATGTCTTCATTGGATTTGATTGTTCCCCTGAAGAAATTTAAACTTATATTGATCTCTTTAAAGAGTTTCGTGATGTGTTTGCTTGGTCTTATGAGGAAATGCCTGGGATATATCCATATATAGTCCAGCATGAGATAAAGACATACAAAAATGCAAAACCTGTTCATCAGAAACTTTGAGCGGTAAACCCTAGAAAAGCAGCATCTATCAAATCTGAAGTTGAGAAGTTGTTTAAGGTGGGTTTCATATACCCGTTCCTTTAATCAAGTGGGTCTCTAATCTAGTCCCCATAGACAAAAAGCAAGGAACGATCCTTGTATTCATTGACTTTAGGGACATAAATAAGGCTTGTCCTAAATACAATTACCCCGCGTCCTTTATTGATAAGATTGTTGATGAATTTGTGGGTAATGAAATTTTCTCATTTATGGACGAATTTTCTGGTTATAATCAAATCACGATCCGTCCAGAAGATTAGCATAAGACATATTTTATTTATCCCTAGTGTACATTTGCTTATAAAAAGATGTCTTTTGGCCTCAAAAATGTTGGAGCTACTTTTCAATGGGCCATGTCATATGCTTTTCATGATATCAAGCACATTATCGAATATTATTTACATGATTTAGTTTCTTGTTCTTGAAAGAGAATAGATCATCATAAACATCTTTGATTGATTTTTTAACGATGTCAGTTTTATAAAATCTAGTTGAATCTGAATAAGTGTGTTTTTTTCATCACATTCGGTCGGTTGTTGGGATTCATCATGTCAAAAGAAGGGATCCGTGTAGATCCCTTGAAGGTTGAGGAAATACTTCAGTTGCCTCCCCCATCCTCTATACGTCAACTTATGAGTCTCCGAGGAAACGAAAATTTCTTGAGGAGATTTATAGCCAATTATACCGAGATCACAAAAGGATTTATGAGATTGTTTAAGAAAGGGGTCCCATTTCTATGGGATGTTTTCATGCAATGCTCTTTCAATGCTTTGAAAAAAGAATTAACCTCTGATCCTTTTTTTAGTCCACCTGATTATAGCAGAGACTTCCTTTTGCATCTCGCTATAGCAGAATCAACTATTGGTATGGTTCTAGTTCAGGGAGATGATGCCTCATGTGAGCATGTAATCTACTATCTGAGCCGAGGTTTAGTAGGTCCTGAAATGCGTTATTCTCCCATTGAGAAACTAGCTTTGGTAGTTGTTCATGCTGTCCAGTGGCTTAGACATTATATTATGCTTCGAAAAACTTTTGTCTTAGCATCCGTCAACCCATTTCATTTTTTTCTTAGTAGGTGAGTGATTGGGGGAAAATATAATAGATGAATTATCATTTTACAATAATTCGACCTCAACTTCATGTCAGCTAAGTCTAATAAATATTTAGTATTTGTAGAGTTGATCTCAGAGTTGCCTTGTGAGGAAGAAATTGTTTATGAGGAAACTTTTCCTGATGAACATTTGTTTCTTATTCCCTTGCAAGATCCTTGGTATGGGGATGTTATTATATATCTCCAGACTTCGAAGTTTCCGCTCTCTTTTTCAAAGGATGAACGTAAAAAATTGTGTCACATCGCTAAAAGTTATATTATTATAGCTGACACTTTATATCGTCGCGGGGTTGATTTAATCCTTAGACGTTGTTTAACCTTGGAAGAAGTTGAGTCTATGCTTAATGATTGCCACAGTGGAGCTTGTGGTGGTCATTTATCCGGGCTTTCAACAGTCCAAAAAATTTTGCGAGCAGGCTACTTTTGGCCTTCGATCTTCAAAGATTGTATTGAAGCGGTTAAGAGATGCCATATGTGTCAGGTTTATACTTGGAAAATGTGCGCACATCCAGCTCTGCTTTTCCTTGTGATCACCGTCAGTCCTTTCACGAATTGGGGTATTGGTTTTACTACTTGTAATCTACCTTCGGCAGGAATCATAAGTATATCATCATAGTTGTGGACTACTTTACTAAGTGGGCTGAGGCTATGCTTACTTTCAAGAATGATGGTGAAACAGTAGCCTTGTTTCTCTTCAATCAATTTATTTCCCGGTTCGGTATTCCTAAAGAGATTTTCAATGAAAATGGTAGTCATTTCCAAAATCAAATGATGTTTGAATTGGCTCTTGTTGGGCGTGGGATCCCCCAAAGGAAGTTTTGGGGCTTAGACCCCAAATTTTGGTAAAAAATTGTAACTCCGATGTAAAGAATCCGCATTTTGTGGGCGCGAAGCACGTAGCTTGTAAAAGAGTCATAGGGTTGTCAGCCCTCAATTTTGTTAATGTAATGTCGGCTGTAGAGATATACCCATGGTCTACAGACCATGGAATATATAAATAGAGCGAGCTCTAAGTAGTTAAGACATGATGAGAAGGATGAAGAGTTGAGTCATACCTATGGAGTAAATTCTAGTTTTGGGTCATAGAATAGGAGAAGGCTTTGTAGCTGAGTGCGTAGAGGCCTAGTAGTCTGTATCTGAGGGTCAATTATGTGTATTTATCTCCTATTTTATGCATCAACTATATTGGGTATGAATTGCACTACTGTTTATATGATGCACGAATATATATGACTTTGTTGATTAAGTGAATCCAAGATAGAATATCTATTTATGCAAAAGTTAATTGAAATCTGTAAGAAGATAAGTAAGATACATGGTGTAATTTGGGGAAATAACGCGGGTTGTTGCCATAGTAGTGTGAAAGCATCTCAACCCCTGGTTAGGGTTACGTGAAAGATGATTATAACAGATCGTGAAGGTATTGAAGGTTAGAACATTGTGTGAAGTGACCTGCACAAAGGTAGGCATAGTTGGACTAAATCGGCACCACAAACATCTCAAGGGTGCGGAAACTTGGTTCCAGCATCTCCCCATACTGCTTCGGGTGAGACTTCAATCCGCACTCTGCAGGCTGATGCGAAAAGGGCCAGTAGTGTAAGGATTTGTTTGGATAAATAACTCAGAACCTGGGTCAGGCCCCCTCAAGCCAACAAATGGTTCCATTTCCAGGAATCAGAATCTGCATAGACATGTCTGATGTCGTATCATTGGAATCCAACTAGAAAGGAAATTGAAGGCTGGTTGGATAGAAGAATTCATGAGTTTGCAGTGCATGAGAATAGGAACCCGTGACTGTCAAAAGAAGAGTGGTTAGACTGATACCTATACACGGAGATCCACAAAATATTCTTCGCATCCTTCCCTACTGAGCTATACGAGTGGATCGCGAAGCTAGCAGATAGCAAAGGAAGGTGGAAACTTGAAGGTCCTATTATGTGGACCCCAGAACTAGTGCGAAGGTTGGAAGCATTGAAGGATAAGATCATGCACGTTGTTGATCATTGGCTCAATTAGCTTATAGGAGGATTCATTACTGAGTTCGCGGTGGACACCTCAGTCAGCTATAGCGAGGCAGAGCGATGCTTTCTCAAAGGACCACAAGGTAAGTACATAAGGTCTTTGAATACTTGGATTAAAATGTTATTGTACAAAAATAGGGTTATGTAGTTACCTTGATGTTTAGGGCTACATAAAGTGGAAAAGCTTACAGGAACGAAGGAAATAAGGGACTAGAAAATAGCCCCTTGATTTCACCTCCGCGAGGGGATGAGGAAGAGCTCGCGAAGTTTGATACATATGATAAGGTGAAGAATTCTGCGAATACCACCTTCACCCACACCACCACTAGCTTCACTGCCATCACCTCCATATTCACCCGTACCACCTCCACCACCACCATGATTCAATATTACAAGCATAGTGAAGTTGCCTGTGTTCAAGGGATTGGGAAATGAGGATCTGGACCAATTTTGGTTCGTTGTAAGAGCCGTATGGGAAGTGCAAGGAGTTATAGATGACAATATAAAGAAAGTGAAACTAGTTAGTGCCCTGCAGGATCGTGCGCTGACCTGGTATATTAAGAACTCCAATGATAATCCAAATGTGGGAATTACGGATATCCAAACAGCGCTAAATAAAGAATTTAGCAGGCAGAATTCTGAAGCACAGTCGATCTTTGGATTCAAAGAAATCATAATGCTACCAAGTGAGACTACTTGGGAGCTAGATCAGAGGCTGAAATGTACAATTCATGAAGCTAATATGAATCTGACGGATGGACAGCATCGCGAGTGGTTTGTATCTTCGCTAACGCCACATTTAAGGAGTGCACTATTGCAGCAGAAGCTAATGACTGAGGCAGAGAGCTTAGAGATCGTGATGAGGCTACATGAAACCTCGATGCAGGATCCTAGCTTGGCAGTTCAGTAGATCCATGCACAGCTGAAGAATTTATGCCTTGAGATGCAGAGTCTGAAACAGGACACGACAACTCGACCAGAAGTGTACATAGAGGTATGGTGCATAAAATGAAAGGGTAAGGGTCATGACAAGGACCACTACTCGAATTTCACAAACTACCTCGCGGGAGGGGGACCGATGCCATTAAGGCCAGAAGCGGAAGCAGGACCTAGGGCGATGCCTGCTTTGTGGTGCGTGATTTGTCAAATAGCTAGAAAACATGCCACAGACAACTGCCACTTGTTACAGAAGTATATGCAAAATTCGCAACAGTTGTTCTACAACTTTTGTAGGTTAATGGGACACAATGAGTCGAAACATGGCCCCTGGACCAAAATGCAAGAATGGCATGAAGAGGATTTCAAGGGCGTGGATGAGGCTGAGGTGAAGGAGGACCTGGAAGAGGTCACAGATAGTTGATATGCTACAATTGTGAAGGGCCAGGACATTATACTTGCGATTTCATGAATCTAACGCGCTCGTCGTGTTTGTATTTCACCTTGTTTGATCATGAGACAAAACATTGTCCTACGCTGTTAGCTAGGATACACGACAAAGGAGCACTACCACCTCCTCTGACTCAGAACCTGCAAATGATGAGGTTTGAGTCGTGTGATGAAGATACGAATGTGAACATTGTTCTCCGAAGTGGAATCACAGCAGGAGATGACAAAGGAAAACAGCCAGAAGATAGTACTTGGATTCACAAAGCTCCGGCGAAAGAAGTGGAGTTTGATTTGGAGCGCACTTGGGAAACGTTCATGGAAGCTAAGAAGAGCTTCACTGATGCCTCCACTTCAGGAAGCAAAGATAGACCGGAGCCAGAGATGGACCCATCTATGCTCACAACATTCTTGGAAACATGTATGAAGTTACTGCACAATAGTAAGGCTGTAAAAGGATTACAGGAACTCATTAACAAATGCGCTGGGACTATTCTAGGAGAACTGCACGTAGTCCGGAAGATTGGAAAGCATAAGACAAGGATGGGAAGAGAAATGAGACTAACCGTGCAGATTGGAGAATATGAGATGGATCAAGTTATCCTGGATTTAGGATCAAATGTGAATGTTCTGCTGAAACAGACATGGGATCGAATGGGGAGACCTATATTGTAGTGATCTCCAATTCAGCTGAGAATGGAAAACCAACAGAAAATAATACCCATGGGGCAATTGCAGGGAATAACTGTGGATATTGAGGGAGTGAGCGCACTAGCAGACTTTGAAGTGATATAGATTGTTGATGACAGCAATCCCTACCTCGCACTCTTAGGAATTGATTGGGCCACTAACATGAATAGGATGAGTAATTTGAAGAAGCGCAAGATGATTTTTGAGAAGAAATCATTGCGCGTAATTGTACCCTTGGGCCCTGCTAAAGGATTGCGCTATACAGAGCTGGTGCACGACTATGAAAGTGATGATGATTTGGACTGCATCTACAAGATAACAGCTGGAGAGAAAGACTGGGTAAATCCCACTGTGGATGGGTAGATTTCATGGGAGGACGAGAGCTCCTGTACTTCGGATTCTAATGAAGAGATAGAGTGATGGCAGAATCAGTTACAGGAAGTAACTACACTTAATTGTAATATGATGACAAGGTCACTGTGTTGTGTATCCACAGAAGTAACAGATCTGCCTACTTATGATGGTTTAAGTGAGTTAGATACCTTCCTGGATAAATTTGAAAGGGAGGTGCTAGAAAAGCAACTCTTCCAGGCCTTGGACTGGGTACTGCGCGCTACGCCAACAAGATGGTGGGGTATGCACAAAGGGAGCTTTGATGACTAGTGCAAATGTAGGAGAATGATGTGCACATGATTTGAAAAGACTAAGGTGTGACTGACAGGTAAGTACAATGGACGGGAGGCTCCGTGCACACAACTAGCCAGGTGGGTGTAGGCATATGGAAAACAACCTACGCAAATGCACATGAACTCCGCACTGAAGTGTATGATCAATAAGCATGTGTTGGGGGGACAAATATGAAAATGGCTCTTAATGTTGGGAAGACATTATGGAGGAAGAACAATTGCGCTGAAGGTTCTCCATGCAGAAGCGTTCAACAAGGTATGCAACGCAGTGAACAAGGTATGCAATGTGCAGGGAAGTGATTGGGACCTGCGCATACCTACATTATTATGGGCTTATAGGACGACATGCAAGAAACTAATGGTACAGACACCTTTTAGGCTTGTCTATGGAGTAGAAGTCGTAACTCCTATGGAATACATTATGCCTAGTCTACAGACAACAGTGCTCACATGTATGATAGACGCGGAACCCTAGAGGAGAGGCTCGTGCAGTTGGAGGAGCTCCAAGAAGAACGGTTTTTAGCTGGATTCCACCAGTAGATACAAAAGCAGCGCGAAAATGCCTGACATGATAGACATATTAAGTTGTGCACCTTTAAGATGAATTATTTGGTGTTGTTATATGATAGTAAGTTTGATAAACTCCCAAGGAAGCTCAGAATGCATTGGTTGGTACCATATGTTATTAAGGAGATCACAGATGGTGGCGTAGTCCATTTGGTAAAGTTAAATGGAGAACTCTTCCCAGGAAAAGTAATTGGTGGTCATTTGAATCCATACATAGGTGTCTCGGCCATCTGACTAGCCGACGGAAGAACGGTCTTAGCTCCCCAAGTAGCTAAAAGGGGGCACGGAACTATAAACTACTCTGCCCAGGAGCTGCGCGATGTCAGGACTACGCGTAGTAGCGAAGTGTCACAAGGTTCACGACAGCGTGAGGGTAGATGCCTTGTTGCGCGGGTGAGATGGAAAGTGACCGTTACAGTCACTATTCACGATGTGTTTCTTGGTTTGAGACCAAATGGAGCAGGTGATAGGCATTTAAGGAGAACTTTATGGGCTAGATTCTTGAAAATCTACCACCTATCGAGCATTAATGGACCGAATGTGGGGGGAACGGTCGAATTCAAATTTAAAAGGCGCTATAAATTACAAAGGGATGTCTATCAAACAACACTTGGCAATTTTAGAACTGAGTTGTTGCGCGCCCAGACATTCATGAACCTAGAATTGTTCAATCTTCTGAAGGCGAATTCATTGCTTGAGCAATTACCCAATCCGTTGAGAGACTTGTGGAATTGCACTATGGCAACACCTGAGGAAGCCATGGATACTGGATTAATGACTGTTGAGGAAGCCGCACAGGCCATGATGGAAGTGGAAGCCCCAGAAAGTGTCAGGATAGTCACAGAAATCCCTAAATAGTTGCGCACACCGAGACCCAAGAAAGATAAGAAAACTATGGTACCAGTGTGCATATCCCCTAGGAATCCATTAAGGAATAAGCTTACCATGGAAGAAAAGGGGAAGGTTATCAATTTGGAGGCTGATGAGGAGGAAGACTTTGAATAAATCCTAGTTGAGGAGGAGGATGTATAAATGGAAGTTGAAACCCAGGGTGTGAACCCTCTTACCAGGCTACCCGCATATGTTCCTCCATGGAAGGGTAAAGCAAAAGTGCCCAAAGATATAGATGAGAGCAAGATCTCACTGCGGACTCCGCTACTCCCTGACGACATTATTTTTTAAGGAGCACACTTGGGGCGAGTACCTGTACTAAAATTTGAAGACTGGGATCTCATGGACCACGAGAAGTTCCCACATTTGGCAACCATGCAACTAATGCACCAAAAGAAAGACGTGCCGACTGGAATCATAGAGTTGGAGCCGCATAAATGGTTAAGAGGTGTGGAAAAGGGAGGATTTTAAACCTGCTCTGGGTGTTGCATTACCATCACACCCCAATAACCATTTTTGTCATCAGGAAGCTACTCTGCTTGGTGCATGATGGGTGCTTGTGGCTGGAGGAGCCCATCCCCATCACAAAACATTTGATTCATAGAATTACCCAGCTCCCTTGGAAGGGGGAGGACCCAGCAAACATCTTGGAGGGAAAGAGTGATGATTTGGCCATCGTGGAGGCCATGAAGAAGAAGTTTAAACTGGAGAAGAAGAAGAGAGGATACATGATTTCTAGCATCAACAACCCTGTGATCAAAGTCGCGACACAGATATTGCAGGAAAGGTGATGCGAAATTGTCGCGCGGATGAGGTGCCCGTGCCCGTGGTTGCGCTAGCAGCACAATGTGCAGAAGGGGTCCAGTTCAACTGGACAAACTACTTATGTATAGATTTCCTTAAGAACCGTTGCGAGGCATAGGAGTAGGGAAAAACTTTTCACTACGTGTGCCTTTTGTTGTCCATAGTACTGGTGGCATGGGAATTGCCCAAAGATAGCCAGTTCCCGACGATCGCGTAGGACCTTCAAGAGGCATCAAAGTACACTTCGTTGTGGGCAACCAGGAATGTGCAAAGGATAAAGGATAGCAAAATCTTTTGGGTATTCATGGAGATGAACATCAAAATGGGGATTAATCGCAAGCCGCAATTATCACCCATGGTCTATAATAGTCTATAGAGCTTCGTGGAGTTCAAGGCATATTTCCACCATGTTTACATCAGGGCACGGAAGGACCCCATGAAGACATGGTGCAAGCTACCCTATCTGGAGACAGACGACGTCATCTTCGTAGTCCTTGAGTCGTGGTTTCCGAAGTGGCGCGCTCCAGCTAGCTCTGTGGTGGAAGTAGAGAAGTCCACTGTGAAGTGGAAAAAGGAAGAGGCGAAACTACGGATGGTGTAGTTGGTAGAAAAGTGCAGAAATGAAGTGGCAGGAGCTAAGGCCCAGATGGCGCACGACGCTGTGAAGCTAGCAAAGAGCAGTAGAAGGCAGCAGAGGAAGATCCCGAAGGGAAAAAGTCTCCTTCACCTGAGCTAGAGACCGACATAGAACAAGGTGGCACGGACCCGGAGAGAGCGTCCACCCACCTGAAACATCCGCGCCCAAGAGAGCAGGTAGGGCCACGAAATAATTCGAAGGCTTCAAAGACTTCATTTGACATAATCACCCTCACTAAGGGGGATCTACATGACATTGGCGAGACGGTGAGGGACGTCACCACGAAGGCCCTCTAGCAGTTCGAGGAGGAACACCAGATGGTGTTGGGGCCCTCCAGGCATAGATACAGGAGTTACAAGTGCGCACCCCACATGATCGCATTGTGTCAACCAACCTTGCAGTAGGCACATCCATGGCTGAGGAAATGTTGCGCGCCCAGATGATCAACACCATAGTGCTGCCAGACGGAGCACTCATTACAGAAAATGAGGCCGACAGGCCTATGGTCAGCGAGTTGAAGGGAATCGAATTAAACATAGTTGAGCTCCCTCAAGAGACACTTTATATTTTGCAAGATGGAGTTACTATAGAACTCTGAGCTAGGGAGGGTCATGTGCTCCAGCTAATAAGCAAACAACGCATTAACATTGAAAAGTTGAGCCTGCAACATGATGAGGTAGTGGCGCAAAATAGACAGCTCGTGAAGTCGGTGGAGGAAGCCCACCAAATGGTTCTAGAGTTGGCCATCCAAGCAGAAGAACCAGTGGAGGCGCATGTCCGAAAATTAGCATCAAGGGTGCATGAGGAAAAGGAAGAAATGGCGAGGGTTCAGCTAGAACTGAACCTTCAGATAGCCAAACTGCAATTGAAAGCACAACCTTCAATGCCACTAGAGGTTAAGGAACAAGGTGCCATCGTGATTAGAGTAGCAATAACAGAGGTTAAAAATGCAGTGACAAACTGCACAAAGTTGTTCGAGTAGTCGTTCGAGGTTGTCACCACACAGTAGGAGGACTTGAACATACAATGCCTAGAGACAGAGGCATGCGAGCTACAACAGAAATACGACAAAGTAAAAGGGACTATGTAGATGGTTTCCATTACACAGAGGCTTGTGAGGATGCAGCAGGTGAAAGCACTCAAGGAATAGGTAGATGTTGCTCGACATAAGGAAGCAGTTTTGAAGGTGCACTTACGGCCATGGATTGATGAGGCATATATCATTACAACCTCCATTGAAGCAAAGATCACGCAGCTGCAAGTAACACAGCAAAAGGTTTAGGGTAGCAGTTTAGCCACAACGGTCTCTGAACAACGTGTCGAGGAAGTACAATAGGTAGCCGCTCAGTGCGTTTCTAGTCTTGAAGCAATCTAGGCAAAATTGGGAGGTATTGGTGCAAAGGTCTCCGCACCGACAGAGTGACTCGAGGGAAAGTCACGATGTTTGTGGTGGGGTCCTGTTGGGCGTGAGATCCCCCAAAGGAATTTTTGGGGCTTAGAGCCCAGATTTTGGCCAAAATTTGTAACTCTGATGTAAAGACTCCGCATTTTGTGGGAACAGAGTGCGTAGCTTGTAAAATAGTCATAGGGTTGTCTGCCCTCAATTTTGTTAATGTAATGTCAGTTGTAGAGATCTACCCATGGTCCATGGACCATGGGATTGTACAAATAGAGTGAAGCTCTAAGTAGTTAAGACATGATGAGAAGGATGAAGAGTTGAGTCATATCTATGGAGTAAAGTCTAGTTTTGGGTCGTAAAGTAGGAGAAGGCTCTGCAACTAAGTGCACAGAGGCCTAGTAGTCCATAGTTGAGTGCGCAGAGGCCTAGTAATCTGCAGCTAAGTGCAGGTGAGTTGAGTATGTAACAGTTGGAAGTATTAATGAAGAGAAGCTTTATATCAATTCTATGTATTTATCTCTTGTTTTATGCATAGACTATATTGGGTATGAATTGCACTTCTACTATTTATATGATGCGCGAATATATATGACTGTGTTGATTAAGTGAATGCAAGATAGAATATCTATTTACACAAAAGTTAACTAAACTCTGTAAGAAGATAAGTAAGATACATGGTGTAATTTGGGGAAATAACATAGGTCGCTACCATAGCAGCACGAAATCATTTCATCCCCTGGTTAGGGCTGCGTGAAAGACGATTATAACATATCGTGAAGGTATTGAAGGTTAGAACAGTGCGCGAAGTGACTTGTGTGAAGGTAGGCATAGTTGGACTAAATTGGCACCACAAACATCTCAAGGGTGTGGAAAATTGGTTCCAGCATCCCCCCATACTGCTTCGAATGAGACTTCAATCCGTGCTCCACAGGCTAACACCGAAAGGGCTAGTAGTGTAGGGATTTGTTTGGCTAAATAACTCCGAACCTGGGTCAAGCCCTCTCAAGCCACTAGCTCTCAAGTTGGGTTTCCAGCAGGAGAATTCATATCTGTAATATCCTCAGGCCAATGGGTAGGTCGAATCCGTGAAAAAATCCCTTAAATCATCCTGCAAAGGATGATTAACAAAGCTAGATCCAATTGGCACATCATGTTATATCCGGCACTTTGGGCATATCGAATGTTAGTTACGACTACCACTTTTTTTACTCCCTTTCAACTATTTTATGGGTTGGAACCCATTTTTCCTGTGGAATGTGAAATTCCTTCCCTTAAACTGGTTGTTGAACTTCTTCTCGATACTTCTAGTCTTGAAGAATGCCTCATTCATTTGGAAAATCTCGATGAGCAGTGTCGGGATTCCACCATAATCAACAAAGCTCGTAAGAAGAGGGTAAAAACTCAATACAATAAAGTTGTTCATCCTAGAAATATTTCTGAAGGCGACCTTGCCCTGGTCTACGATCAAGACAAAGATGCCTTGGGGGTACGCAAGTTTAAATCTATGTGGTACAATCCCTTCATTTTCAAAAACGTTTTGAAAAAGGGAGCTTATGAATTGATTGATTTTGAAGGAAACAAGTTGGCGGAACCCATAAATGGGTTCCACCTCAAGAAGCACTTTTCTTAGGATTCGACCTAGCATTTGCTTGACTATATATATTGTATCATTCTACATGTATATCTATTGGTTTTAGTGATGTCGATATTTTTGATCTGCTTTAGCAGGTATTGATGGACGATTTGATATACCTAGGGTTCACCAATGGTTCCAATAGACATACCTGGAACCTTGCTTTCATGACTTGGGTGATTTATTATCCATCTGGCCAGCTATTGGTTTCGAGAGGAGCATGTATCGGTCTTGCTTCAAATAATATCGCCAAATATACTGCTATTATTAATTTACTATCTGAGGCAATATCTCTTGATATTGATTCATTAGTAGTTTATTTGGATTTACAATTGGTGGTACTCAACTGAATAACGTATATCGCGTGAGAGACCCATATTTATATCACTAATCTATGAGAGTGCGTTTAATACAAATATCATTTGTCTATAGCACATCTTTTCATATTCCATGATCAGAAAATTCATTATCTAATTCTATCGCTAATCAATCATTAGATTGGCATATAAATCATTCATCACATTAAAACATCAAAAATAATCGAAGTATCATCTGTATATATATGATCATCATGATAAAACCATCTGTATATAGATAGATTTTTGTTTCCAAAATAATATACAAAATCGGGACAAAATGTCCTACAAAATTAGGGCTTATACCCATCATCATGTCTAATCAAAAAATATCTGATCATCTATCTAGTGATCGTACTCACGATGAATGGCAAGAAAGAAAATCATGGCACTAGCCACCCATTGAAATAGTCACACCCAATCCCGTGGTACTCCCACCACGCATCATTGCATCTCCTCTGGTAGGTCCTCTATAGCTACCATAGGTACTTGTTGAGTTAACCTCACCAAGTTTCTCTGGACTACATGGAGGGTCCTCTCATTCTTTGTTGTGTCCCCTTCAGTGTCTCTTCCACGACACTTGTGTCGAGGAAGACCATCAGGTCTCATTGATCCAACATCTGTGTCATGATTAATAATTTTTTAAGTGTTTTGTCTTGTCAAAAATATTTTTTAGTTCATTTATACTTAAAATCTTAAAAATCTTAAAATTAAAAAATTAAAAATCATTTATACCTATGGCACCCCATGTTGTGTCTGGTGGCAACACTAGATCCATATCTCCTCTGAAATCCATTCCGGCATAAGGGTAGTCTTCGACTGAAATGACCTATTATTCCCACCAAAGGAAAAACTCATCATCAAATGTAGTCCTAGGGACCTCACCACCCCCTAGTCATTTCATTAAGTTAGCCCACCTACCCATCCGTGGATCTCTTGGGCTGCTGATGGTGGATAATACCTTGGAATGAAGCCTAGTTACTCTCTCCAAGAAGAAGGAACACAAGATGGTTTCGTATCCAAAATTCTTTGTCTAACCCTTCTGGATAGAAGTAAGTTGTTTTTTCATATTGGCTAGCAGAGGTGTGCACCAATTGAAGACTGTAGTGAGACAATCCACTGCAAGACTCATTGAAACACGCGAAGCCTGATGTAGAGAAGCAGAACCATTTACCTTGGCTATGGTAAAAAGTAGGATTCTCAGTGATAAACTCTCTACATGCTTGATTGGAATCTGGCTTCCAATATTTTCGGTGTTTCCAGGATAGTATATGCGGACATAGTCTTCTACACTAAGACTACCTCTTGTCCTTCCGGTTGAGTGGACTCTCTCTCCCCTCTGAGAAAGACCTGTAATGAAATAGATATCCTCTATTTCAATCCTCAGGGGCATCTGATCAATCACAAAAGCATCTTCTTCTGCACTCCAGTAGTGGATTAACATCTCAAGCAATCTGGTATTTGCCTTCATATTCAACATTTTGAATAATTTTAACAATCTGCATCCTCATAAGGCATCTAATGCATTTTGATCCTCCATTACTTGATTATCAATTACACTATGCTCTCCTTCAGACCAAGTAATTGACATCCTACAAAAACTGATGTTTTGAACCATTAAAACCGTGTTTTTAATTTTGAGGTTATGCACACGCATGTTTTTTATTAACATTTTTGCATATAGGGCTTTCCTATACACATACCACATGTATCCAACCCGCGTGTATGCAGAACAAAAATTTTAAAAATAATTCCTCACAGTCAAATTTGTGATAAAACATCTAAAAAGAATTAAAACTTGTCAAAAGTTCAATTAGAAGGTTACCTGGAAGATTTGAAGCAGTTTGAACGGTTGAATTTGATGTAGGAAGCTTTCTTGGTTTTTTCTCGATAGCTCCTTCACCCAATTGCTCAAAACACAAATGAGAAATTGTGAGTCAAAAGGTCCTTATATAGGTTGAAAATTGAAAATTACTTTTTCTAAAGTTTATTTTTTCTTTTTGTGGACTTTTTGACCTTTTGGCTTGGAGTGTTGGGATGGGTTGTTTTTACAAGATAGTTTGGAGATATTTTTTGAGAAATTTCTTTGGTTCCATGACTACAGACCCATCATGGCAGGTATCCCTTTCTGCCATATAGGTTAAGGAATATCACTTTCCGCTAAATTTTGCATACTAGCCTCCATACTACAATATTTTTGCAATAGGGTCTACCCCATCATGTCTTGATTCTAAAACCATTTTCACTCACCGACTTATAAAATCATAATATATGATAGAGCCAACCTTTACATGGGCATATTAGTTAGATCCTCGCTAGCATATGTTTCCCGTGTTTTTATATTACGTACGATTGGGAATCCTCTTTAGTCCCGCCATGACTTGTGCATTGAAGACTCATTTTCTTTCGTCTTCGTTATTTTTCTAGCTTCATAACCTAGAGGTTCCTTTGCATTGAGTTGTATTCTTGCATTGCATGTTGACCATTTTTACCTTTTGGACTTGAGTCAACTTCACTTGGACTCATGTTTAAGCCACCTTTTGACCATGTCTTCTACAAAATCAATGTTGCAATCACTTAGCCTCTGCAACTTGACATACCCTTTTACCCGTGGAAAGAACATTCCTTTGAGTGTCATTGACCAGTTTCGTCACCTTGCACTAAGCAAAGGAATGTTCCCCTCCCAGGAACTATCACATTTGTATTTGGACACTCGTTCTTTCCACTGTATTATAGTGTTCGTTTATTCTTTTTCAAGCTTTATGAATATGAAAAAGAAAAAAAAATTATATATCCCAAAAAGAGTGGGAACGGGACATTATTTCAATAATTGATTGCAGCTAGAGTCAATTGTGTCGCCCTTGAACAAAGCACTCAAAAAATAAGTCTTCCTCCATTGGGATGGGCTTTAATTTGACATAGGAGAGCCTTAACCTTGTTATTGAGTCAGTAATACTCTGATTGGTTATCTCTTCCAATCATATGGAGAGTTTTCTTATGCCTCCTACATGACAAACTTATACAAAATTATCATATGCTGCCATGTAGTCACATTTGAGTCATGCTTTTGTTCAAGGGAAGTAAACCTGAGTCGGCCTTTCTGTGGTGTCCCTTGACCTATTTTTCAGCCGACCATCCCTAATTTTCATGTTCGTTATCACATTAGCTATTTGTTCCTTTGCTCATACTAGTTTGAGAAGGTCTCCATTGACTTCTTGCTGGCAAGTCTTGTTGTTATTGACTACGAAAAATTTCTCTGGGAGCAGATCTCGAACCACTCCCTGGCCCTATTTTCATTATTGATAGGTCGCCTTGTGCTCAACATCGATTAGTATCATGGGTCTTTGACTTAGTTTTTTCCCTTGTGTTCGACGTCAGCTTTCATTATCACACATTGGGATTCATGTAGTACCTTGTTTTCCATTTGACCCTATTAGTGGGTTCCTCGCCTCTGTGTCAGCTTTCATTATTGGTTGGTTCAGAGGATTTCTAGCGTGCACTATCTACATCTTGTGTACACCAGAAATGTGCTTCAGTTGGGTTACTACATCTTTATTCGTTTGATTCCTTCCACATTATTGGCCTACAGGTTACACTCGTGCTGGATTGATGAAGGATGCCTTAATGCCTTCCTTCTAGTAGATCGTTTCCCATTGACTTCAACTCATTATTATGGGAACAAGATCTAGAGTCCATTTCGTAGTACCTTAGGGTTTACAATCATTAGTGGCAGACTCCTTCACTATCGACAATGGGAAAACACCATTGTCTCTTGATTGATAGATTCTTCCAAGTGTTCGACTTCAGCTCATTTATTCGCACTTGTTAGATTGGACTGGGTACCTTGACTCTCGTCATCATTATCGGTGAGTAGTCTCACATTTGTTAATGGTATACATCAATGGCCGATAATCAAACGATTTATCACATGGTCAAATTTAGATCATTTATTCCCATTGTGTAGAAATGTACCACAGCAGTCAGTGAATACCTCGGGTTTGCATCTGCATTTCTTGGTTCACTTGTCAGTTGCTCCTGTTTCTTCTAGTTGACACCATCCACCTTATATGTTACAGTTCCTTACAGCAACATCCTATATGTTGGCACCTGAGTTGTAGTGTAGTACCATTTGTTCCACCATTTGACTTGGTACTTTTTTGGATCATCTTTATGACTTCAGTGATCAACTTCCTACTTCAGCATCATTGATCAGTTATTTATATGTGATATTGATACATGTACTTATATGGATTTGATCGAATGATCCACTATGTATCTTCAGTTCCTTTATACTTGTATGCATATTGGATCCACTTTTGTACTTGACATGTGGACATGCTTTATTATCTCTGAGCTTGGGTATGCCTGCCTTAGACAGCAGTTTCTTTCTGATCTCTTTCACTGGCTTGGTAGGTTGAATTTTGGAGAACTCCTCTCTGATCTCGGCATGATTCCTTCTATACAATTAATACATTTCGGCCATCATGCACCCCTTCTGACCTCATATATTAGGGGGCATCTGTTATAACATAATTTACCACTCTTGGTAGATCTGATGCTCTGGTTATGACCTAGGGCAATCCTTCCTTTCCAGACTTGGTCCAAAATTCTAAAAAACAATGTTTTATTTCCCATACGCTACTTTTCCCTGTGTTAAAAGCGTGTACATGTTGGTTAGTATATACCCAACCTGTGTATATGTGTTAAAACACTAAAAACTAAATAATCTCCTTAAATTCGGGCAGAGTTTACAGGTTTTACCTATTACTCACCTACTATATCCCATGACCCAAGTATTTCCCAACTAAAAAAACTAATTTGGAGAAGTATAAATAAACCACCATGGGAAGGCCTAAGGGGAGAAGAGAGGAGATATTGATATTATAGTTGATTGATCCTTGATCGAGTCTGAAGAAATCCCTATGCCACCTGCACTCCCAAATTATAGGAAACCTTTGTTTCCTCTTTTTAGATGTCTTTCATCCCTCTTATGACATCCTTGTGTGTATTGATGGAGGAAGATTGTTGAGGCTGGGTCAAGACAGATCCGGAGGATAGTTCTAGTTGGAGCTGGAGGAAGACTCAGGTTGTAGTTTTCCACCTTTCATTTAGCTTACATCAATAAAGAAATGTTGTTCTTTTCCTGATATCATTTTTATGAATTGATCCATGTTGTGATTTGCTTATAAATATTATATTAATGCTCAATTGCTCGTTTGCTTATATGATCTAACACATATATCATGAACATGATTTCTATTACTGCTGTTGTATATGCTTTGCTTGGATAAGTTACAAGTTCTAAAGGCATCGGAAGGAGTAGAGGGTTTGGACCCTACGGCATCGACCCCGAATGTAGGACCTCCAGGTAGTACCACCTCTTCCCACTTCAGTAGTTTAATCATTTAGATTGTTTGTCTACACATTTCCTTCTATTTTATGCCCTCCTCTCTATTGGGGTTTTCAACCCAAGACCCTAGGGTGTTCCCACCTGCAACACATACCGTCTTCAATCACTTGACGGGAGGATTGACAATCTTCTTTTCAATGACCAAGATCTCAAACATTATTTTCAGTAAGCTGGGGCTGCGCCCCACGCCATGTGCACACTACTTTGTTTATTGCTTTTTTATTTTCTTTTTCTCTTTGCTTACTATTTTTCTTTCATTTTGTTTTATTTTTTTAGTATCTTGATATTTTGGGTTTTGTAAATAAGTGTTGCCCTTTACTGAGTTCTGGGTTTTGAATGAGTATGCGGCTGAGATCTAAAGAGTCTTGTGATAGTAGAGCACTTAGCTAGTCTTGTGTTTGTCTTCTCTATGCTTGGTTGTAACCTTCAACTGATGAAGTCTTGATGAAAAATATGAGCCGTTTGCAAGGGAATCTTGGGTCCAACCATGAACTTGTGTCCACACTAGGAAACCCCATGCCTACACTCATCCTTCTGCTTTGTATGTTCAATCTCATCCAACTAGTAGAAGTAGAGAAGGGGAAAATCTAAATGAGAAAACTTATGTCAGAGGTCTTACATGCTTCTCTGAAGGAGCAACCTCTTCTTCTCTCAATAATTTGGGATCCCTCTTAAATAGGTGCATATGCACAGTCCTTTTTTAAAAAAATACAAAGGTGAAAGAAGAGAAAGGCTTCCTACACAAAGAGGTGAAGCATGTAACTCCACTAGGGTACTGACCAGGTTCACTGATAGTGGAGAAATGTGTGTGTTACTAGGTGACTCTGCCAGGGTACTGTCCAGGCCTACTAGTAGTGGAGCAACACTAAAGATGAAAACTTATTCTCTAAAATTTTTTAACTCACGAGCCAAACTACCCTCCCTGATTTCGAAACACTATGATCAAGCTTAAACTTGTTGTTGTGTTTGACTGAGTTGGCAAAAGGTGAACCATGTTTGTCCATGGGGTAAGTGGGGAAGTCGAAGTAACCCGTACAATGATTCAATACTCCGTGAAAGACCAAGTCCATGTGTTATCAATGGACCAAAACAAAGAGTCTGGGGTTCAACCAATGTGTCACCAACTGTTGTAGCGGCTGCAAGACCCTCCAAAATTTTGGCCTACATACAATTTCGAAGCCTTCCTTGGGTTTTTCCTTGATTTTTGCAAGCACTTGGGCCCATCCCATAAGCCCATGTTAAGTCTTTGAACCCTCCTCGCTTGACCATTCATCGAACATCTTTTTTCATGTTGGTCACAATGTCATGCTTGCAACCATGTTCTGGCTATGCATAAGGTTTGTCTTCATGTGTACAAGTTGTTTTTTCTATGTAAACATATGTCGTACTCATACACGAAGTTGTATGCACTGTCGCGAAAGTGTCATCACGATCATTCAATGATCTATCAAAAGTGTCATGCTTGTCGCTCGCACCATCGGTCAGTCACACTAACTATATGTTGTCTTGGTGGTTCGAGGCATCTTGTCATCAATTCATGTTGAGTGTGTGTTCGTGAGGTCATGTGTGTATGCAGTCACTCATTCATACACTTGGTCATTTTGTTGAAACTCTATTGACCAAACAATCCTCCAACAACTAGACATCTTTTGAGATACATTGCGCAGTTTTAGCTCTTAGTGATCATGTACTAATGTCCGGAATTGCGCAGAGCTTGAGGTTGCCTCCCAGGCAGTCTGCACTATGCAATCCTAGAATCAACTCAACTGACTGTCACCCAGAATAGCACAGAAGTCTCCTAGAAATCCATCTCAATCTGCACTGCTTGCAAGCACATCAACTGAGCCTCTAGCTGGTCAACTGACGAGTTTGACTGGGTAGTGACCCCGAGCCTCATGCCTTCAAAAAATTGTGCAGAAGCTGCCAAGCATGCCCGTTTCCGCTGACTGAAGAGACTGCATAGACATGCTGGACAGACACCCTGTGTCCGACACTGCACTTCCCTCAAAAATTGCGTAATTTTTCCAACCTGTCACCCAGTCAGCCAGTCTGTTGCTCACCCGCAAAAATACACAGTTTTCATGAGAACTCTACCAGCTGCCTAGCATCCCACTCAGCTCAGAAACTTTGCAGGGATTTTCAACAAGCCATCCTCCTAGCTTTAGGTAGTTTTTTCCAGCAACCTCTCGTAGCCCACTGCCAGCTCTCCAGAAAAATTGCACATTTTTTGTCAGTAGCCTCCCTCAACCTGCTACCAGCTCTTGAGAGAAATTGCATAGTTTTTGCTACCAGTCTCCCCGTGCTGCCCCTAATATCTCCCTGAAAAAATTGTGTAGATCTGCCCTCCAGCCAAGTCAGATCCCATAGGTAGTCAATGTTGATTCAGATTTCCCATCTCATCCTCTCAGTGACCTTTGCGCAATTTTCATTAATAGTGTTGAAACCCACATCCCAACTTGAAATCTGCCTTGTGTAGTTTCAGAGTTTTGTCCTCTCTCCCATTCACCTGCATCCGAAAGCGAAGGACAATGCATCATGGTAAACTAGGAGATTTTTGGATTTGATGTCATCTCGTAATGAGTGATTTCAGATATAGGTACATGGATGAGACATGATGCAATGATGAACGAGACGAACAAGGAATGCATGCAAGGAGATTTGTTCGCAAACAGACAAACAAGGAATGCATGTTAGGAGATTTGTTCGTGAACGGACAAACACATGAAGCATGCCAAAGCACAAGCGAAGGAGTGATGTGCACATGCAACATCAAGAGAAAACTAAGACCATCGAAGACTCCGCACATCTTGCCATATGGAGGTGAAAACTATGATACACCAAGAGCACATTCACCACTCAGTAGCACTATAGCTCAACATGCACACCACCACCAGCATGAACACACCAGCTCTGTCATGTCAAGTCATCTCAGCCACATCACTACTGTGGGCCACACTGTTGTAATCAATGTAATGTAACGTGGAATTCCAAGAGACCAACATGTAAATCTAAAGATTCATGTAAAGCTGAAGAGTCATGTAATTCAAACAGTCATGAGGGAAGTTGAAAAGTCACAAGGGCTAGTTTTACCCTTGACTATAAATACCCTCATTTGTACATGAAAAATAATTTTCACCTTGGCTCCTCCCACATAGCCTTAAGAGTCTATATTCTTTTCTTTGAGGAGTGAGTAGTGGCTCCAACGCCCCGCTATCGAGGTTAGTGATGTATGGTGTACCGATGTGTCTTCAAACTATTACTTAATTCAGAAGCCTGATAATAGGCTAGCATGTTTTCACACATGTATTGTATTTTTTTGTAAGACTATTCTTTGGACACTTGTAATGCATGTTGCTTTAACCTATGTTAAAATAGTTGAATTATTTCAATTTTTCTAATACATATGCTTACGAAAATGTGTTGTATAAGTTTTTAACGATGTCTCACTCGTGTGGGTTATCTCGCCAGACACTCAACAGAACCATTCCCAAAACTTGTTATGATGACCGTCACACTTGTGTGGACTACTCTGTTGGGTGTTGTGCATGCTATCATTATGTGTTTGTGACTATCACATCCATGTAGACTACTCCGCCGAAAGCTACACATGTCCTATTGTGTTTTGTGTCTCTGACAGAGTTGGGACTATTCCCTTTTGACTTGAGACTCACTTCCACCCTCTCCCTCTATGGTGAAAGAACCTTGACACAAGTAACACTAAGCACTCACCAGGCACACAAACCTCATTGTTCAAAGACAAAGAATAGCACTCTCATGTGCTGACAAGCAAGAGCTAAGGAAAACCTTTAATACAATGGTAATTGGGCCATCATACTGGATGGGACTCCTACACAAAACGGTGTGAGGTCTAGTTGGGACTTCATACCAGGGAGATCCCCTGAATGTTGGTGGGTCCAGCATCGTCGATGGACTCTTTTCAAGATATCTCTTTATAACCTTTATATTTTTGGGAGCGTCTCATTTCAGAGATTTGAAATATCATAATTCTATTTTAAATATTTCTCTGATATCTTGTTCCTGAAATTGATGTGGCATTTTTCACATGGCTTCCCATTATTGTATATAAAAGATTTAAATTGTTTTTAATAAGTATCAAAAGATAAAAATTCACATTTAATTTACTTTGGTCTCACAAGATTTGTTCCAAAAGGGTTTTCTACTGTAAAATTTTATTTTTCTATCAATGCTAATTTCTGGCTAAGTAAGTGTCTCTATTGATCTCATGGGTATCTCCATTACAAGCAAGATTTGACTCTCATCATCACAAATAAATCAATAAGGGAGGGAGACCCAAGAAAAAGGATCCGCCATAGCAACCTTCTTGCCCATTTGTTGAAGATACTGATGAGAAGAATCTAGGAGCGGTATTATTCTCTGACACAGTTTGTACCAAGGATTCTAGTCTTTCCTCCTAGGAGTCAATTTACCAATAGTTTGAGGATAAAGGACCTGAAGTCATAGAAAGAATAGTTACAACAGATGACTCTATTCCTGTCTCTAAGAATACGATGAAGGATGCTTCCAATTCATTCCTTCATAGAATTGTTGTGAAACCCAAATTAATTACCTACACAAATATGGTTCGTTGGGTTGTAGAGAACTTGGATATTTCAGGAAGGCACATAAAGACATCAAGGGGAACAATCATAGGATCTTTCCATAAAAATATATTTGCAAAAAATGTATAATATGTCAGATCCTCAATATGTATACAATAAGAAATATGTTGAAGGATTTGTGAAGGGAAATGGACACTCATCAAAACAGATTAGATAGTGGCGCAAAGACCCTAACAAGCATAAAGCCAAGGAGTCAGGGAATGGGAGATTCAAATTAAAGAAGTCAAAGAAGCCATAAATGAATCCTGAAATCTTTCTAATTCTATTGTTGAATCAGTTAATGATAATTTAATGCAATATAATCTCATTATGATTTGTCCCAAAGGTAGCTTTCCTAATGCCAGAGTTTTGTCAAAGATGTGGCAAGAACACTACAACAATATCGCTAAAATAATTGACCATTTGACCAAGGTTAATCTTGAGAATCATTGGAAGCTTTTAGTGAAGCCGCATAGTAAATGTTTGGTTCTACGTTGCCTTTCCAACATCACCGTACATATGCTGCCATCTTTGAAAAATGTTATTTTTATAGGTCAAATGAAGATTAAACCCAAATCTCACTAGAGCTCAACAGTTTGATAGATATCTACAATCTACAACAGCTAACTATTGGAAAATCTTCTTCCTAAGCTTGGAAAGTTGTTGCAACCATTCCCCAATTTTCCTTTTATTGTTTCTTTTGTTGAAGATTTGTTAGATCAATCTATTTTTATCTTTTTTTGAAAAACTATAAATTCCCTCTCCAAGATGGAGAAGGGGTTCTGAATTTTTGTAAGAAGAGACTTAATTTGCACTATTGTAATTAATTTTTTGTTAATATTAAGATGAACCACTTTCTTTTCCATGATTAGCATATCTATTGTGTATCAAGTACTACTATACTATTTATGTATATTTTCTTTGAATGGAATGATTTAATGTTCATGTTCACAAGTATGCTTTAGTCAATCTTTCATTATCACTATTGATATGCTTTATTGAAATTTGAGTTACATTTGTGAACAACGAAATCTCAGTATATGTAATGTTTTACAAATTAATTTTATTAACTATTTAATAAAATTAATTCTTTTTAACTGAATTAATATCATAATTGCATGATGATCTTAATTGTGACATCTTTATAATACATATAACATCAACTTACTCGGGTTTAATAATTGTTTATATTAGTTTCTATTTTAGTTCTTATTCATATTATAATACATACCCACATCCACCACATCTCATATAGTTTTATTTATAGGGAAACTAGTCCCAAAATTCCAGTCGAAGCCATCATTCTAAACAGAAAAGGATCCGATTTAAGGTCCCAACCGAGTGGTTTCTCCAATGTTGATGTAGTAATTTAGGACCATCAACATTTTTGGCGCTAGGAGGGCCAATTGAATATGAATGGCAAGAAAGTCTCATTCCAAATTTAGAGGTCATTCTAAGATTCACTCCCCCTCAAAGTCTGCTCCAACTTCTAGATCACATTCTAAATATCGTGATTCTAGATTTGAAGTTGCTCAATCTTCATCTCCTAGCTTGACTAGGAAAGAAGTTGGTGAAACTTCCACTCCTCTTCCATATCAGCCTATTGAAGCTCCTCAAATGAAAACTTTAATTTATAAATTGGAAGGGATTTCCATTTTAGGAGAACATATTGCTCAAAAATAACTTTTTGACGATAGTGTCACTTCATCACTAAAGTCTTTTGTAATTATTACCAAAGCACAGAGTGAGAAGCTTGGAATTCAACCTTTTGAATTTCATTTATGAACCCATAACAAAAATAAGCATACTTCTGGTATTGAGTCCTCATCTAGTGATATTATTTCATCTTCTCCACCTCATACTCCATTTGTTGAACCCACTTCTTCTCAACCTACTTTGTTTTCTTCCTACCACTCTTTATCATCTTCTTCCACCCATATTCCTCTTCCACAATCAACTATTTCTATTTTTATCAGTAGTACTACAAGGGAAGCTTCTTCAACTGTATGTACTTCCACAGTCCCTTCATCAAGCACAACTACTTTTGGACCTAACATTAATCCAAGAATGGGAAATCGACCATGGAAAAATCTAGGAGAAATTGCTATGACACCTCCCCTCCTCCCCTTCCTAAGCATCCAGGGAGGTGTTTGCCAAAATATAATTCAGATGATTGTTTACCTGTTGAGGAACATCTTCATAATTTTATGTTGGCAATCAATCATAATGGGGTTTTAGAAGAGGATGTAGTTTGTAGACTATTCCCTTATACATTTGAAGGATCTGCAGGGTCTTGGTATTTCTATTTACCATTTGGGTCAATTACTGATTGGGATACATTCAAAGAGAAGTTCCTAAAGAAATTTGGGGATGACAGAACAATCACTACTTTTATTAATGACCTATCAAATCTTAAGGTTACCCCAAATGAGAAAATCAAATATTTTAACTCAAGGTTCAATAAATTATTGAATTAAATCCCAACTTCTTCCAGACCTGGTGTTGATGTCCAAATTGAATGTATGTCAGTGATCTCCCTTCAAATATTACAATGTTTGTTGAAAAATCTCAAAAAAATATACTTGCTAATAATATGAAGGAAGCTCTAGCTATCAAAAAAAGAGTACTAGCTCTTGAAAAAGAAGTCTGCCATATAATAAAGAAAGCAAGAAAATAATGTAACTTTCAAAGAAGAACCCAAGAATAAAGCCTTCAAAGGTCCTTATTATTTGCAAGGACTGCGGAAGGTCCTTAAAACTATGTCAAATGAGATGGTCAAGATTAAGAAGCAGGTTGTTGAATCTTCAAGAAGATCTTATAGTCCATTTATGAAAAATCATCCTCCCCAATCTCAACCACCTGCTCAAATTCCAAATGCAAACTCTGATGATGAAGATGTTGAAGAAGAAGAAATTGCATCTACCTAAGAAATAGAAGAATAAGAGATAGCAAAAGCTCATGACTTGTGGGATTTTATCCTCACTACTTCGGAGAATGAAGAAGAATAGGAAGCTCTTCCAGTTAGTACCTGAAGTAAAGGACTTTTTGATACCACACCAACAAGTAAAAATTAGAAGAACCCCAATAACTCGACAAAAGAGAAGGTATGTATAAAAAGCCTTCCAACCAATCTACTAGTCCTACTCTGAGTATTTCTAAATCACCTTCTCATTCTTCTTCCTCATCGAAAACTTTGACAGTATCTAATACCATTGAGTACAACATAGTATAGGACATGAAAAAGACCAAAGCCAATTTTTACTTATATGAGGTTAGTAAATTAAAACAGCAGTAGAAGTTGTTACTTAATGAGTTAAATGTTTTCCTTGCATCTCTGTTGCCTTCAACTGTTGTTACTTCAAAAGTATCAAAAGGAAAGAATAAGCCACCTAATTTCCCCTTAGATAAAATGGACCCATCTGATGCAATCCTAATTGGAGATAGGTCTAATTCTCATTCTCCTCTATTTATTTTGACTTATGAAGTTTTTAACAAAAATGTCCCCAATTGTCTAGTAGATTCAAGTGCTTCTTCTAACATCAAGACTTATTTGGTATGTCTTAAATTAAATGTAACACCTAAGAAATATTTTGTGAAAATTGTGCAGTTAGACAGGACTAAAGTCAAAGTTTTGGGAGTAATGAATGATATGTTGATTAGACTATATTCCAATTCAAAATTATTTCAAATCATTGATATATTGGTAGTTGATATTCCTAATTTTTATGGCCTCATATTAAGCAGGGATTAGTTTGAGAAGTTACATGGTTATTTCACAAGAGATTGGTTGCACATGTGTTTCCCTTACAATGAAAAACTAAATCAAATTAGAATTGATAGGGAAAAACATATGAAGTACTATGCAAATGATCTAGATGAGGAGAACAAACATATAGCCTTTACGAACAATATTTTGGGAAACTATTCTTCAGATTCTTTCTTTGGCTATTTTCCTGCCCAATGTTCTCCTTTTCCTATTGATTTTGTTTCATCACAAATACAAAAAAGTTCACAAACAGATTCATCAAGGTGTATTAATATTGTAGAAAATCTTGTAAATAAGCTTGATGATTTATTTTGGACACTTTATTTTGACAAATCGAAGTCTAGTAACGGTGCAGGAGCTGGCTATATTCTAGTTAATCCAAATGAAGAGAAAATGATGATTTCCTGCATCTTAGAGTTTGATTGCACTAATAACATAGCTAAATATGAAGTGTTCGTCCAAGGGTTACAAAAATCTATCATCCTTGATGTCAAATATCTTAAAGTTTTTGTTGATTCCGAAATTGTTATTAAACATGTAAGGAATACAATCCACTATGTTTCTAATCAACTTAAGCATTATAAATCCTTAATCCAAGATTTGACTACATAGTTCAAGGCATTCAATATAACTCCAATTCGTAGAATTCAAAATGCTAGTTCAAACCTCTTGGCTAGCGTTGCTTCAAAACTCATACCTCCTGAGGACTTTAGTCCAAATAGATTTTCAATAGAATTGATTTTTCGCCCTTCTATTCTTGATAACATCACGAATTGGTGAGTGTTTAACAATTATAATGAAATTATAATTTTTTTGACTTTTGAAGGCTCTTATACATATCAGACCATTGATGAAGATGAACATGATAGGCAGCTTAATAAGTCTTCTGATGAAAATTCATTACCAAAACCTATAGTAAAGTTAGAAGATTTATATGACTTGAAGGATCTATTCAAGAAACCAACCAATTGTAAACTCCAGAGTAGTACTTTAAGGTTTGAACTTGTTAATTTAGGGCCTGAAGAAAAACCTCAAAATATTAATTTAGGACTTGGAATATCTTCTCGTGAAAGGCTCGCCTTCATACATTTGTTAACTTGGAGATACAAGGACATTTTTACTTGGATTTACAATGACTTGAAGACATATGATACCTCTACCATCCAGCATACCATACCCATGTTGCCTTTTGTAAATCCAGTTCAACAAAAACTTAGAAAATCCACCCAAATCTTGAAACTCAAATCAAGACCGAGCTAAATAAATTGTTTAAAGCCAAAATCATTTTTCCGGTCAGACATTCCAAGTGGATGTCAAACCTCGTCCCTATTAGAAAGAAGAATGACGATATTCAAATTTGTATTGATTTAGGAATTTGAATAGAGCATCTGAAAAGGAAAACTTTCCTCTCTCTTCGATGGAACAAATCTTGCAGTTTGTTGCAAGCTCTGAGCATATATCATTTTTAGATGGTTTTTCAGGTTATAACTAGATCCTTGTACACCCTACAGAAAAATTAAAGATGATATTCAGAACCAAATGGGGAACCTATGCTTATAAAAAAATGTCTTTTGGATTAATTAATGTTGGAGCTACATTCCAAATAGTTATGGATATTGATTTCAAAGGTCTTATTAATAAATCAATCATTGTTTATTTAGATGATACTACAATCTATTCAATGAAAAGGAGCAATCATCTTAATGATTTAAAGCAGATATTTGGAAGGTGTAGGAAATTTGGAATATCTTTAAATCCTAAAAAATCATTATTTTCTCTAAATGAAGGAAAATTCCTATGTTTTATTGTTTCAAAAGATGGGATCAGTATAGACCCAGAAAGAGTCAAATTCATCTCTGAAATTCCCTTGCCTCATAATAAGAAGTCTATGCAATCTTTTCTTGGCAAAATCAATTTCGTTAAATGTTTTGTTCCTGATTTTTCATAGATTATCATGCCTCTTTAGAACATGATTAAAAATAAGATAGTTTATAAATGGGGACAAGTGGAGAGTGTTAGAAAATTATATATTACAGAGCAATGGAACACATAAATTATTGCAGAAATATAAACACAGAAAACGCACAAAACAAGAGAGACACAGATATACGTGGTTCACCCAGTTTGGGCTACGTCCACCCCGAACAGCCAGTCCTTCCTTTCTATTATCCAGCAAAATGAAGAGACACAACCTACAGCAAATCCACTGTAATATCCTCTGTTTTCTCTCACAGTCTCACCTCTTTGTTTCTCGCTCACACAATACACATCTATCACACAGCCTCAAATAAAATACCCTCATACAAAGAGAGGGGTTGCCTTCTAGGGCAAAAAACCCTAAACTAAACATAATTTCTACCGTCAGATCATCCGCCTAATGAACGGCCCAGATTGACTAGAAATTACTATACTTTTACAAGGCAATTTTACAGCTGTTTTTAGCTTCGGGGGCGCTGCCCCCGAAACCCCCCGCCAGGGGGGGACTCCCAAAGGTCGCAGCCACCCCCCCCCTGGACCCCCCCTGCAGTGAATATTTTACGGGCGGCGTTGCCGCCCCCATTTCGAACTGGGGTCCTATGTGGCGATACCTTTGAATATAGAAGATAATCAGGCTCCACACCCAACAATCTCCCACTTGGAGACTGATTGTATTAACTCCACCACTACTCCATTTGCTGGACAATGACTCCTCTTTGGACCTGGTTGTTTTTCATCTTCATCGTCATCCTTGAAGACCAATTGAAACTGAGCATGTTCTCAGTTTCTCCCTGGTTACAACTTTTTTTAGCATATCTGCGGGATTCTGGCTAGTGTGTATCTTTTCCACCTTCAACTCTCCATCTTCCAACACTGATCGTATGAAATGATACTTGAGCTGTATGTGTTTAGTCCTGGAATGAAATGTTGAGTTCTTTGCAAGATGAATGGCACTTTGGCTATCATTGTATAGCGTGCCCATATCATGCTTCTTACCCAACTCACCCATAAACCTTTGTAACCAAATCATTTCTTTACTAGCCTCTGTAGCAGCAACATACTCTGCTTCTGTTGTTGAAAGTGTAACAACACTTTGGATTTTTGAAACCCAACTGACAGCTGTTCCTCCAACAGTAAATACATATCCTGTAGTGCTCCTCCTGTTATCTCTGTCACCTGCCATATCTGCATCAACATATCCTTGTAGGGAGATGTTTGAACCACCAAAGCATAATGCTTGATTTGTGGTACCTTTCAAATATCTGAGAATCCATTTCACTGCCATCCAATGTTCCTTTCATGGATTGTTCATGTACCTGCTTACAACTCCCACTGCATGTGAAATATCGGGCCTTGTGCAAACCATTGCATACATTAAGCTTCCAACTGTTGATGCATATGGAACTTTAGACATATAATCCATGTCTTTCTGGGTCTTTGGGCACATTTCCTTGCTAAGTTTGAAATGGCTAGCAAAAGGTGTACTAACTGGTTTTGCATTGTGCATGTTAAATCTTTTCAACACCTTTTGTATGTACTCATTCTGAGACAATGTTCATTTACGATTTTTCTTGTCTCTAGTTATTCTCATACCAAGGATTTGTTTTGCAGCTCCCAAATCCTTCATTGCAAATGAATTTGCCAATTTTATTTTGAGCACATTTATTTCCTGCATGTTAGATCCTGCAACAAGCATGTCATCTACATACAATAACAATATAATATAGCTGCCATCATTTTGCTTTTTCAAATAAACACAATGATCAGAGTGACATCTAGTATAACCTTGTTCAGACATAAACTTGTCAAATTTTAGATACCACTGCCTTGGGGCCTGTTTTAATCCATACAAGCTCTTCTTCAACCCGCAGACTAGTTTCTCCTTCCCTTTCACCTCATATCCTTGTGGCTGTTGCATATATATCTCTTCCTCAAAATCCCCATGGAGAAAGGTTGTCTTTACATCTAACTGCTCAAGATGCAAATCTTCAGCTGCTACAAGACTTAAAATAGTTCTGATTGAAGTCATTTTAACAACAGGAGAAAATATTTCATCAAAATCAATACCTTTCTTCTGTGCAAACCCCTTCACCACAAGTCTAGCTTTATACCTCTGTTTTCCTCCATCTTCTTCCTTCAGCTTGTAAACCCATTTATTCTTCAATGTAGTTTTTCCTACAGGCAACCTGACTAAATCCCAAGTCTGGTTATGCATTAAGGAGTCCATCTCTTCTTCCATGGCTACCTCCCACTTCTTCCTGCTTTCAACCTGCATTGCTTCTTCATAACATTCGGGTTCACCGGAATCAGTCAACAATAAATAATATAATGAAGGAGAGTATCGTTCAGGAGGTCTACTTATCCTGGTAGATCTTCTAACACCACTTTCAGGTGTTTGGGGTGCCTGTTGTTGTTGTGGTGGTTGCTGTTGTTGTGGTTGTTGATTATTATTATTTTCAGGCACCTTTACTTTTTCAGTGATTTCATCAAGAACTGCATATTCCTTGTTTTCCTTTTCCAGTTTCTTTTCTTGCAACTGATTCTTATACAAGACCTTTTCATTGAATATTACATCTCTGCTCCTAGTGATTTTGTGATTTTCGTAATCATATAAGCGATAACCAAAATCATTAACACCATATCCAATAAAGGTACATTTCTTTGACTTTGCCTCAAACTTTGTTCTATTTTCTTTATCAATATGGACAAAGGCCTCACAACCAAAAGGCTTTAAAATAGAGTAGTTTACCTTTTTACCTATCCATGCTTCCTCTGGAACACCACCATCCAAGGAAATTGAAGGCCCTCTGTTTATTAGATAAACAACAGTATCTACAGCATCTGCCCAAAACTGTAAAGGCAATCCTGCATGCAATCTCATGCACCTTGCACGCTCCATGATTGTTCTGTTCATCCTTTCTGACACACCATTTTCTTGTGGTGTTCTTGGAACTGTCTTCTCTCTGCGAATTCCATGCTCTGAATAGTACCTATCAAACTCTTTGCTGCAATATTCACCTCCATTGTCTGATCTAAGACACTTCAATTTCTTTCTTGTCTCAATCTCAACCAAAGCTTTCCATTTCTTGAAAGTATCAAATACATCAGATTTATTCTTAATACAATAAATCCAAGTTTTTCTAGTTGCATCATCAATAAAAGTAACATAATAACGAGAGCCACCGAGAGATGATACCTTAGCAGGTCCCCATACATCTATATGCACAAGCTCTAATTTTTCATTCTTCTTTTCTTTCCCAACTCTGAGAAATCTGACTCTCTTCTGTTTGCCATAAATGCAATTCTCACAGAATTCCAAATCAACATTCTTCAAACCTGGCAACAAATTCCTTGAGTGAAGAATCTTCATCCCCTTTTCACTCATGTGTCCGAGCCTATGATGCCATAATGTTGCATCTGCTCTTTTGGAAGTTAAAGCATTAACAGAGTTAGAAATACCATTGCATAAATACAATGTACCAACCTTTTCACATTTTCCTATTACCAGGGCTCCTTTGGTGACCTTCGAGGCTTTATCTATGAAAGTTGTCACACAACCTTCACCGCCTAACTGCCCTGTTGAAATCAGATTTTTCTTTAGATCTGGAACATGCCTTACCTCCTTTAATAGCCATTGGTTTCCATTCTGATGTTTTATAAGAACCTTACCCATTCCAACGATTTTACAGGGTTTATCATCACCCAAACGAACTTGTCCAAAATCTCCTTGAACATAGTCATGAAAGTATTTCTTATCAGGTGTGGCATGGAATGAAGCCCCTGAATCTACCACCCAGGAATCAGTAATATTTTCGAAAGAAAGAATCAAAGCATCTTGTAACACCTCACCTGTCACATTTGCTTCATGATTGTTTTCTTGTTGTGCATCTCCTTCTTTTCCCTTTCGAGATCTACAGTCTTTCTTTAGGTGTCCTTTCTTTCCACATTTCTAGCACACTATCCCCGATTTGGACTTGGATCTGCCTTTCCTTGATTTACTGCGATATCCTGAGCTCTTTCCTCTTTCCATTTTTCTTCCTCTAGACTCTGCACTCAAAGCATTTCCCGATGTCTCACCGGAGCTTTTCCGTCGCATTTCCTCGCTAAGGATAGCACCGACAACATCATCAAACTTTAAAGTACTAGATCCAGAAACGGAGTTACTAATGGCCATTACCAAACCATTCCAACTTTCTGGTAATGAGCACAAGAATAACAGAGCTCTAACTTCATCATCAAAGTTTACCCCTACAGAGCTTAACTGACTTGTAACTGTATTAAAATCATTTAAATGGTTTGCAACAGATCCACCTTCCGACATATTCATATTAAATAATCGTTTCATAAGAAATACCTTGTTAGAGGCCGAGGGTTTTTCATATAGTTTCGACAACGTCTGCATCAAACCCTCTGTCGTGGTTTCCTTCGAAATGTTGAGGGCGACTGACGCAGCAAGGCACAACCGTATTGTTCCGAGTGCCTTTCTATCGAGAAGGTTCCATTCTTCGTCTTTCATACCCGTCGGCATCTTTGTTTTTCCGCCCAATGGTAGGTATAGATCTTTCTGATACAGATAATCTTCCATCTGCATCTTCCACAGCGAGAAGTTTTGGCCGTTAAATTTCTCGACCCTAAACTTACCATCTTCCGCCATTGCTCCCACTCGAACCAGGAACCCTTCTTTCCTGCGAGTTTATCAGCCAAATAGACCTTCGGCTCTGATACCAGTTGTTAGAAAATTATATATTACGGAGCAATGGAACACATAAAATATTGCAGAAATATAAACACAGAAAATGCACAAAACAAGAGAGACACAGATGTATGTGGTTCACCCAGTTTGGGCTACGTCCACCCCGAACAGCCAGTCCTTCCTTTCTATTATCCAGCAAAATGAAGAGACACAACCTACAGCAAATCCGCTGTAATATCCTCTGTTTTCTCTCATAGTCTCACCTCTCTGTTTCTTGTTCACACAATACACATCTATCACATAGCCGCCCCCCCCTGGACCCCCCCTGCAACGAATATTTTACGGGCGGCAACGAACTGGGGTCCTATGTGGCGATACCTTTGAATATAGAAGATAATCAAGCTCCACACCCAACAAAGAGAACATATTTTGAATTAATTAAGCAAGCTATTATTGATGCTCTTTCATTATCGTCTCTTGATTATTCTGGGGAATTTTTCCTATATACCTTTTCCTCTGATCATTCTTATGTAGCAGTTTTAACTCAGCAAAGTCAAGAACAACTTGTAGCTCGTGTTGATTTTTGTAGTTCTATAATACAAGGAGCATAATTAAATTATTCAAAAGTGGAAAAATAGGCTTTTACAGTCTTTAAATAAATAAAACATTTCAGACCTTTTCTCCTAAAATCACGAACAAAAGTGATTGTTCCTTTCCCAACGATTAAGCAATTACTTATACAAAAGGAATTAGGAGAAAAGAAAGCTAATTGGGTCATGGATTTACAGGAATATGACCTTGAAATAAAACCAACTAAGATTGTTAGAGGACAAGGTTTTTTCATGTTGGTGACCGGTGCATCTGACAAGACATCAAAAGCTGATTCAGGTAGAAGCATTCAAGTTTCAGAAGTATGTCTTGTTGATACTAAATATCAACATGCTGATTTGATTTTCTATTTTAAAAATGGCTATGCACCAATTGAACCAGATTTCAAAAATAAAAGAGCATTGACATTGAAATCCAACCAATATCAACTTGTTAATGATGTTTTGTTCAGAAAAAATTATGATTTTGTCCTGCTTAGATGCTAAGAGAAGCCTGAAGCTAAAAAGGTGTTGCAGAAACTACATGATGGACTAGCAAGTGGAAATTATAGTGGAGTCACTACTGCCCACGAAATATTTCATGTTGGATACTATTGGCCACCTTTGTTGAAAGATACACATGCATATGTGAGAAAATGAATAAATTTCCAAACCACTTTGGGGAGAGAGAAGAAACTAGCCTTGCCTTTACAACCAATCAATATTGAACAACCATTCGAACAATGGGGGTTGGATATCATAGGTCAGATTGTTCCACATTCTTCTAAGCAACACAAATATATTCTCATTGCTACTGATTATTTCACTAAGTGGGTGGAGGCAGTGCCCTTAAAGGTGGTCAATTTTGAAATTATTATTGATTTTATTGATGAACACCTAATTACCAAGTTTGGTCTTCTTAATGCTCTAATGTTTGATAATGCTTTGTGCTTTTATGGTAATGTAATTACTAAATTTTCACTAAAAAGGGGTTTCAAAGTTAAATATTCTACAAATTATTATCCCCACGGGAACAGATTAGTAGAATCCACTAACAAAAACCTCTTGAGAATTATAAAGTGAGCCATAGATGAAAATGATTCAAAAAAATAGGCATAAAGCCTTAATTTTTACTCTATGGTCAAACAAATTTACTCATAAAGCTTCCTTAGGGACTTCAACTTATTACCTAGTATATGGAAAAGAAGTTGTGTTGCCTCCTAATGTAGCTTTACCTCCATTAGCCCTGGTGCAACCAATTGAAGAACAACCCTGCTCTTCTCTTCAATTAAGATTGTCTCAAGTATTGAAATTAGAAGAAGGAAGGGATAAGGAAAAACATATTCATGCTAAACACCAAAACACTATTAAATCATGGTTTGATGTAAGTTCAGTTGGGAACAAAATTTTTGAAGTTGGAGATTTGGTTCTGAAATGGGATAAATCCCATGAGGAGAAAGGTAAACATACAAAGTTTCAGAAACTTTGGCTTGGACCATTTCAGATAGTTGAAAAACTTGGCCCATCTACTTTTATTCTTCAAGATTTACAGGGTAGGAAAGAATCCCTCCCCGTAAATGGGTTAATTCTGAAAAAAAAAAAAATAAATAAATAAATAAAATAAAATAAATAAATAAATAAAATAAAAATAATAATAATAAATAAAATAAAAATTAATAATAAATAAAATAAAATAAATAAATAAATAAATAAAATAAAATAAAATAAATATTTTTCTTGAAAACTCATGCTTTGTTGTAAATATGTAAATAATCATATGTAATTACCAGTGTGTCTTTAGGATAATTTTGTTTTATGTTACTCTCTTAGCTGTGTACTTGGGTTGTTATATATTCTCTGATCATTTTCATGAAATTCATATGTAAAAAGGAAAATCCTTAAGAAAATTATTATTATGCTAATGATCATAATTTCATAAATATTGTAATCTCTAATTTTATTTCCATTATTTTGTGAACTATTTATAGCCTAAATCACTAAAAGACATTTTTTTCTTATGACTAGCCATATTCTAGAATAGTTATTGAAATAAATAAAGACTACAAAAAGTGTTAGCACCTTATGACTCCAATTGTCATCCACAACTGTTAAGGAGAAGACTTACCTCCCCATCCACTAATCAAATATTTTTAGAGTGTAATTCAAAAATATTTAACTTGAAAGATAAGGGGTCTCTTTAAGAGCCATCTTACCATGATCATGGGGAACTAATGTTATTGACATTATCACATCTGGTCACCAAGTCAGGATAATGGATTATAGTCAAAAGTTGTAAGACAAGAGGTCTCATCACGAGTCGACTTGTTCATTATCATTACAACTTATGAATGTCATTGTCAACATCTGGCTACCAAACCACAGCAATGGATTTCAAGAAAAAAAAAAGTTTTAAAGTGCAAATTAAACAGATCTAAAATCTATTTCTAATGGATGGGATACTGGTATTTCTTAGGTAAATGGTAACCTTGTTGAGGCTATGGATGCTTACTGGCAGCATTGGCACTACTAGTGACAAAAGAGTCTATAGTTCTTTGTTTCATCATTACAACTGATATTATAAAGTGATTGTCATATATAAATAGTCTTTCATAAACAACAGGTTATGAAGTTTGCAAGTAATTACTTTTATTTTATTCAGAGAAATTTTTTATTAGAAATCTGATTTTTCACATTCAAGTCTTTTCAAATTTTATACTTTTATTGCTTTAAATTTCATGTATTTAACATAAGTAATTGTTTCTCCCAGTATATCACCAATTGTTGTAGCAAAACAACAACCCCCATTTTTTATTAGTTCCTAGTAAATAATGAAGACCCTTTTCCAAGTATACTTAGTTTTTCAAATAAAAAACTTTGTTTTATCTAATAAATGACAATAGGGAAAAAATTTATGAGCGCTGTTAAAAAAATAAAACTTTTATAAAACTTAAGGTCTTTTCCCTTTTCGGAACAAATATTATCGGATTTGTATTTCATAAACATTACGAAATAATAGAGTTCTAATTGGCACACTCCCCAAAGCTCCCTTTGTATTGAAAGTGCTTCATTATCGACTCTTCTCCATTTCCTAAGTTTTATTAATAAACATTACGAAAAGATCATCCCCGAAGGTCAACCTCGTGATGCTTTTCTTAATGTTTGAAGACTTTTCCATTTCAAATCTTTGAATATCTTAAAGTGAAATTTAGTGACTTTCCCGAAATTACAACCCCCAAAAACTTGTTTATTAAAATATTCCATTTAGGAATTGCTCATTGTGGAACTGCATTTTTATTACACCTCCGAAAACACACTCTGAAATTCCCTCAAGTTTCAGTGATAATGTTATCGAAACTTCTCTCATTGGGACCTCTTTAAAAAGAATGTTACAAACAGTGGTTCCTCTAAAATCATAACTCCCAATATTATTTTATGATTGTAATATTAGACTATAGGTAATTGTATATTGGGATTCCTTATTTTGGAAACATTATTTATAAGTCTTACGAAAAAATCCTCCCGATAAACTTTTCATATTTCTCATTGAAACACTTACTTCAAGACTCTTTTTGAGATATCTCCTTCTAACCTTTATAATATCAGGAGCCCCATTTCAGAGATTTGAAATATCGTAATTATATTTTAAATAAATCTCCAATATCCCATTCTTGGAACTGACGTTGCATTTTTCACATGGCTTCCCGTTAGTGTACTTAATAGATTTAAATGGATTTTAACGGGTCTCGAAAACACAAAACTTTACATTTAATTCACTTTGTTCTTTGTTCGAAAAGGGATTTTATATCAATGCTAATTTCTAGCTAAGTAAGTGTCTTTGTTGATCTCTTGTGTATCTCCATTACATGCAAACTCGAATTCTCTTCATCACGAAGAAATGAAGAAAGGAGGGAGACCTAAGAAAAAGGATTTGCCACAGCAACCTTCCATCCCATTTACCGAATACACTGATGAGAAGAATCCAGAAGTGGGATTATTCTTCGACACAGTCTGTACCAAGGTTTTTGGGCTTTTCTCCTGGGAGTCTATCTACCAATATTTTGAGGATGAAGGATCTGAAGTCACATAAATAATAGTTACAGCAGATGACTTTGTTCCTGTCTCTGAGCATACGACAAAGGATGCTGCCAATTCATTCCTTTATAGAAATGTTGTGATACCCAAATTAATGCCCTACACAAATATGGTTTGTTGGGTTGTATAGAACTTGGATATTTCAAAAAGGCACATAAAGGAAACAAGGGGAACAATCATAGGATCTTTCCATAGAAAATATTTCCAAAAAATGCATAATTTTTCGGAACCTCAATATGTGTACAATAAGCAATATGTTGAATCATTTCTGAAGGGAAATGGACACTCGTCATAACAAATTATACAATGGTGCAAAGACCCTAACAAGCATAAAGCCAAGGAGTCAAAGAATGGAAAATTCAAATGAAACAGGCCAAAGAAGCCATAAATGAAACCTGAAATCTTGCTAGTTCTATTGTTGAATCAGTTAATGATAATTTACTGCAATTGTTGAAATATGGCAACAAGAATATTCCAATTTAATTTTTCCTTGAATTAAATTGTGAATTAAAATCAGATTTAGTCTTAATAGCTACTTGGAGGAATAGGTTATTGAAGTATATGTGTGATTGAACACCGAGGAGGAGATCGGAAGGAGCGATGGAGGCTGTCTATGGGCTTAGGGTTTCAGAAGCGATCTGCGCCGCCGCGATCCCAAAAGCTCTGCTCTGCTTTGGAACGACTAGAGGCCTGGACGCGGGATACTCAGAGATCGCTGTTTCCCTCTGGTTCTGGGCCGGAACTTATGATGGAAAGGACCTTTATTTTTCGATCCTCAGCAAACAGAGACTGGTGCGGGTACCATCCTTTTGGGCGCAGATCGATAACCTCAGGGCGGCAATAGAAACCCTTTCTCATCGCCCGGAGGTTATTACTCCAAATCGACCGGTACTTACCCCGTCTCGCCTTGAAGCACCCTTCTCCGCGAATGTTTTGCACAGGCCTGGCAGATCTGCCTGCGAATATGTCAAGAGATTGGCCAATCTATTGAGCGTCAGGCAAAATTCCATTCAGGCGCCTCATGCATGCAAACTCAGGGGATGGCCTAAGGCAGATCCGTGCCTACAATCGTTGGCAAGGCCCTACCCTCGCAGATCCAGCCGGGATCCGTATGATACGAATAGAGGTCACGCGCATTGTTTTGACAGAGGGCTCGCAGACTACGTCAGGCAAACGAGAGATAGACCCAACCGGAGGCCCGATCTGGGAAACGGCTCATCATATAGGGCCACACATTGTAGACTTGGGGCGGATCTATCAGATCGGGCCCGATCCAGGCAGAAGCAAAATGAAATTTCGCCAGATCCAGAATACAAAACCGAAAAACGGGACGTGATCAAGGCAGACACAGCGAATCTGAAGCCAATCTTTATCAGATCAACAGAAGGCAGACACGTTTGTATGCAGATCTGGGAACGGATGAGTGTTTTGGAGTTAAAAAAAGAGATCCAGGACAAACTGGGAATTCCAGTTGCATTACAAATCCTAATTTTTTCTGGGCTCTGCTTGCAGGAGCAACACTCACTCCAGCATTACAGGGTTGCAAAGGACTCAACTATTATCCTTAATCATCGATTGCGAGGTGGATCTAAGGGAGCTACCTCAAAACCTACAGGTACTTATCGCGATGCAGCAAAAGGGAAAGAACCTCCAAAGGGGAAAGAATCTACAGCTGTTAATGCTCCCCCAGGGCAGTATATCGTGGATCAAGTGCCAGAGAGCCCCTCCATTCCGCTGGATATACCAGAGGTAAAGTACATATTCTCAGATCTACAAAAAAATGTTGTTATTTGTAGATTTAACGGTTTTTGGCCAAGAACCGATGCTTTGTACCAATGGATTCACACGGTCTGGACTAAAAACTGCCAGATCCACCTATGCTCTAAGGGTTTCTTCATAGTAACCTTTCTTGTAGAAGAAGAAAGGGAAAAAATCCTCAATGAAGGGCCATGGTTTTGGGGCAGTGCGGGACTGTTCGTTACCCCATGGTTCCCGGAGTTTGATGCAAATACTATGGTGGTATCAAGGATGCCAGTATGGGTAAGGCTGCATAATCTTCCGATACATTTTTGGCACTACAAGGCCTTATCAGTTATAGGGAATACCCTTGGCAGAATGTTAAAGATTGATTCAGAGAGACACTTGAAAGGAATCTTTACTTTTGCTAGGATTTGTGTCGAGGTAGATCTTAGCCAAGGACTACCTGAAAGCATCATTCTGAACTTCAACAACTCACAGTGGAAACAACCTTTGGACTATGAGAATACAGCATTCAGATGCAGGGGATGCCAACAAACAGGTCACCTGTTCAATGCATGCAAAAGTCTCAACAAGAGCAAGCCGCAACAAAGGAAATCCAAAGGATGGCAGAACATAGATGATGTAGTCAAGAAGAGAGCCGCGGAAAAGAAAGCCTCTTCGACAACAGAAGACGAAGAAACAGAAGCAGAAGAGGATGATACCACCATAGAGGAGGTTGAAACAGAGAACCAGAAGGGAAACATATCAGACAACAAGGCTCCAAATCAGGCAGAGATCCCCCAAAATCAGGCAGAGATGATAAGCATGGACCAAAGCATGGGAGGCATCAAACGGCATCATCACTCAGATACTTCAGACTCAGACAAAGAAACAGGCTCTCAGAAGGCAGAAACACAGTTAGTCATTGCTTCGACCGAGCCCACTCAAGGAGAGTGGCGCAAGGTGGAAAAGAAAAAGGGGAGAAAAACTTGAACTCTTTCCTTCCCCTTTTCTCTTTTCTTATTCTTTGTGCACGTTAGTCTTCTAACGTTGTGTGGGGTGCGAAAGCACTCGAGCCCATGTGGCATCTTACAGAATGCTTCACTGCATCTGCTAGTGTAACTTTTCATTAATTCTTTAATAAAAGGTTACCGTTTTTTTTCTTTGGAAAAGAACAGCTACTTGGAAATAATTAATTAATTTATTTTAAATTAATTAGTTGGAGAAATTCAAGTTAGAAGTCTTTCTGAAGTCATGCAAGAGTTATCCCTTAAATTAAGGAGATAAGATTGAGTTATATTTGAGTTGTAATTAGTTAACTCAGTTTACTGAGTTAAGTCCAGTTAAATTAGTTCCAAATTGTTTGAGGAACTAATGGTGAGTTAACAGTCAGTTGATGCATTAATGCACTCAACTAGTGCTACTCTAGTTAACTGAAGATTCCCTCATCATAAATTCATGCATGTCTATTCTGAGAAATACCCAGTTGAGATTAATGTTCAAGGCCAGTGTACTATCAGTTGCATGTGTTTTCTCATGGATAAAACTCATGCATGCAGTCAAGGATTCATCCTTGAGGATTGCATAGTTTTGGAGAATTGATCATCCACTTGGTAACGGGAAATCATCCACAAGGAACAGTGCAAGGAAATAGGAGCTTGGAGGGCAAAGAGAAAGGCTGGAGAGAAGCCAAGATTCCCTGTGAGCATCTGTGAGGATTGTACTGAGAGCTGGCTAGCTGTGAGAGCTAAGGCATTGTATAATTCCTATGTATTTCCACCATGTATGATAATACAATAGTGTGGGGTTTTTAGTTGAGGCTTTCCCCATAGTATTTTCATGTGTATTGTGCCATTGATTCTTCTTCTTCTGGTTATATTATTCAGCTTGATCCTTAAGCTTCCACAAATTGATAGTAGAAGTAGGTCATAGTATTCTGATTTGATTTATATTGCATTATCGGGTTAACCTATATCGAATTTTCTACATGGTATTAGAGCTATGTACAATATACTGAGAAGAGAATTCGAAGTTTGAAGTTCGGGGTTGCAGGTGCAAATCGAATTCATACCATACTTCAAGGTTGGCCAATCGCATTCTATGGCTTGAGACTCGAGTATGCCTTGGAAGGTAGCTCGAATCACATAGCATGGAAAGATAGAATGGAGGTTGTATTAGAAGATAATGGCTTGAAGGAATTCATTGATCAAGAAATCCCAAAGCCAGCTCCAACTAATGCACAAGAGTTGGCTGAGTGGAAGAAGTGTGTGGCGAAGGCGAGACAGATCATCCTTGAGGGAGTTCGAGACCATATTGTCTCGAGTCTCCATGGGAAGGATACTCCATTTTCAATGTGGAAGACATTGAAGGACCTCTACCAGAACAGTAGTGACCAAAGGAAATTGGGCTCAAGGATAAGCTTCGAAAAATCAAGATGGAGAAGGGAGATACTATTTCCACATATCTGAACAAGCTTACCACCTGCAGAGATGAGCTTGGCAGTGTGGGAATAACTACTATCGATGATTATATGGTGAGCCTTGCTCTCCTTGGCCTTCCAAAGAGTTGGAATAGCTACCAAGACTTTGTGAATGGAAGGGAGAAACTGCCAGATTGGGAATGACTGTGGTTGGATCTTATGCAGGAGGAGATCAGGAGGAACACATGAGATGGTTCTTCACCCAGGAATGATGATGAAGAAAATCTAGCCTTAGCAAGTAAGGCAAGGAAAGGGAAGGGGAAGGCTTCCCATTTCAAATCAAATTCTTCTCATGGAGGGAAGAAGGGTGACATGTCTAAAGTAAGATGCTTTAATTGTCACAAGATGGGACATTATGCGACTAATTTCCCATCGAAGAAATCCAAGAAGGGATCCTCGGAAGGATCAGAAGGTGAGGAATTAGCCTCTTAGTTCGAAATGGACTTTACCCTCATTACATGCATGATATCATCAATGATGGGTTGTGTCTGGTATCTTGACAATGGAGCCTCATTCCACATGACCGGTGATAAAAATTTATTCAGTGCCTTGGAGGAGAAAGACCTCTAGATGCGCATAGATATGGGTGACGACGGAAGGTATAGTGTTTCAGGAGTGGGCACGGTTGCTTTTCAGAGGGAGCATGGAGCTCCTCTCACCTTGACAGATGTGATGTATGTGCCTGGACTGAAGAATAACTTGGTATCGGTCGCGATGTTGGAGGAAAAAGTCTACGATGTTGTCTTCAGTAAAGGAAAGGCGTTCCTAAGACACATAGCCGCAGGCCAGACCAAGAGGCTAGGGTTTCGGGTGAAGAATATCTATAAACTAGAGGTAGATGATTGTGTAGCATTGAGTATGAAAGAAAAATTGGTGTAAAGCCAAGACATTGGCAAGTTGTGGCACAGGCGGTTAGGCCATTTGCATCATGGGGCTTTGAAGATAATGCAGCAGATATTTACAGGACTTCACAAAGGTAAACTTGAGCAAGTTGACACATGCAAAGGTTGTACCTTGGGAAAGTACACCAAGTCTTCCTTTCATGATCGAAACATTCGAGCAGAGGCTATCTTAGAGCGAGTTCATACTTATTTGTGTGGACCATTCTCGACGGCATCCTCAACAAAGCAAAGGTATTATGTGATTTTCATTGATGACTATTCTCGTAAATGTTGGATTTATTTCATGCAGAAGAAGGACCAAACCTTCACAAAGTTTTGTGAGTTCAAAGCTTTGGTTGAGAAAGAGTCAAGGGAGAAGATCAAGGCCTTGAGAAGTGACAATGGTGGATAATATGTCTCTCAAGAGTTTAAGGACTTCTGTGCAGCAGAAGGAATTAAACGAGAGTTGACGGCACCTCATAACCCACAGCAGAATGGAGTGGCCGAGAGGAAGAACAAAGTTATTGTAGGGGCAACACAGGCAATGCTGCATGACCAAGGCCTACCATTTCACTTATGGGCTGAGGCATGCAACACAGTGGTCTATTTTCATAATAGAAGCCCGCATCGCATACTTGGGATGAAGACACCAGAGGAAGCTTTCTCCAGTAAGAGACCAAATGTGGGTCACTTCAGGATCCTTGGCTCATCGGTATATTTCCATGTGACAAAGGATGTAGGATGGGGCGAACCTACCTACTATAAGATGGATGGATAGGACAAACCTACCTACTAGCTAGGGCGTTAAGCGTTAAGATGGATTGATGGGTATGGTGGTAACTATGCTGTTAGGAAGGCTGGATTCTGCTTAGCTCTGGGGATTGGGTGTTGCTCTGATACTAAGTCTTCAAAAGGCTCTAACAAAGGCTCCTCGGGTCTGGCCTCTGGAGGATACACTTTCAAGTTGGTAATCTTTCTTAGGTTTAGTGGGTTTCTACCTTGAGCTGGTTAGCAGGATTAGGGCTGGTTAGCTGGTACGTAGGTTCAATGTTTCTAGGTGTTAAGGGGCTTAGGGCATTAGGTAAGGCTTTGTCAGTTAGTAGGGCTCCTTGCTTAGCTGGTATTAGGGGGCTTAGGGTATAGATTTTAGCTTTTATTAGACCCATTGATTAGGTGGATTGTGTAAGCCTTAGGAAAGCTGTTTCACTCTTTCAGTTTCTTTTGGATATCTGTTCCTTAATCCTAAGCTTGAATCCTCAGCTTATTGTCTGCTCTGCCTTTCCATTACAATATGACCTTCTGAGCGGTTTAGTCCTATTGTGTCTTTAGCGAACCATTAACCATCCTAAGCCTTTCTCTTATATCGAGCTCTTATGGTTCCTTGCCACAAGCATTTCATATCTCCTGCCATCTGACTTCCAGGAAGATGGTAGAAACCTCTGTGGATATTTGTGGGGTACACTGATACACCTCACAACTATCGGGTGTACTTTCCTACCACTTGGAGGACAGTGGTTTGCAGAGATCTCAAGTTTGATGAGCAAAAGGCTATGTGAGCTTCCCTTGAGAGGGAGCTCCAGCTATAAGCTGTGGAGGAACTGTTGGTTCCTAAGGAGGAGGAGCCTTTGATTGATGTGGAGCAACCACATGTAAAGGTTCCAGGAGTGGAGACATCCACTCAAGCAAAGTCTTCTAGAGATGGACGGAAGCGCACAAAAGAAGTTGACAGATTGTTGGAGGATACAAGGGAGAATGTGGGAGCACCATCTTCTTAGCGCAGATAGAGGAGGTCACCTGAGAGGTACACTGGATACATGGCCCTTACTGAGGAATGTGTTGAGATCGAGCCATCTTCCTTTGAGGAATCAGTGTAGCAACCGATTTGGGTTGATGCTATGGTGGAGTATGACTCCATAGTTCGTAACAGTGTTTGGGACGTGGTTCTGAGACCGGAGAGCAAGTCAGTTGTGAGTTCTGGTTGGCTTTACAAGGTAAAGCAAGCTGTTGATGGTAGTGTGGAGAAGCATAAGGCAAGATTTGTTGCCTGTGGCTTTTCACAAGTCGAGAGGATCATGCTGCTACAGTACATTTCGACAGAGGAGCAAGATGCTGACATTTTGACAAAGGCATTGTCAAAGTGTAAATTCGAGTTCCATAGAGACATGATCGGGGTGGCAGATAATCCCTTTCTTGTTGAGAGGGAGTGTTGAAATATGGCAACAAGAATATTCCAATTTAACTTGTCCTTAAATTAAATTGTGAATTAAAATCGAATTTAGTCTTAACAGCTACTTGGAAATAATTAATTAATTTATTTTAAATTAATTAGCTGGAGAAATTCAAGTTAGAAGTCTTTCTAAAGTCATGCAAGAGTCATCCCTTAACTTAAGGAGATAAGATTGAGTTAAATTTGAGTTGTAATTAGTTAACTCAGTTTACTGAGTTAAGTCCAGTTAAATTAGTTCCAAACTATTTGAGGAACTAATGGTGAGTTAACAGTCAGTTGATGCATTAATGCACTCAACTAGTGCTACTCCAGTTAACTGAAGATTCCCTCATCATAAACTCATGCATGTCTATTCTGAGAACTACCTAGTTGATATTAATGTTCAAGGACAATGTACTATCAGTTGCATGTGTTTTCTCATGGATAAAACTCATGCATGCAGTCAAGGATTCATCCTTGAGGATTGCGCAGTTTTGGAGGATTGATCATCCACTTGGTAACAGGAAATCATCCCCAAGGAACAGTGCAAGGAAATAGGAGCTTGGAGGGCAGAAAGGAAGGTTGGAGAGAAGCCAAGATTCTCTGTGAGCATCTGTGAGGATTGTACTGAGAGCTGGCTAGCCGTGAGAGCTAAGGCTTTGTATAATTCCTATGTATTTCCACCATGTATGATAATACAATAGTGTGGGGTTTTTAGCTGAGGCTTTCCCCAAAATATTTTCATACGTATTGTGCCATTGATTCTTCTTCTTCTGGTTATATTGTTCAGCTCAATCTTTAAGCTTCCGCAAATTGATAGTAGAAGTATGTTATAGTATTCTTCTTTGATTTATATTGTGTTATCAGGTTAACTTATATCAAATTTTCTACAGCAATCTAATATCATTCTGAGTTGTCCTGAAGGTACCTTTCTCGATGCCAGACTGTTTCAAAGACGTGGCAGGAACACTACAAGAATATCTTCGAAATAATTGATCAATTGAACAAGGTTAATCTTGAGCATCACTGGCAGTTTTTAGTGAAGTCGCACAATCAATGGTTGGTTCTCCATTGCCTTTCCAATGTCACCATACAGATGTTGCCATCTTTGAAAAATGTTATTTTCATAGGTCAAATGAGGATCAAGCCCAAATCCCCACCAGAGCTCAGTAGTTTGATAGATATCTACAATCTACAACAACTAACAATTGGACAATGTTTTTCCTAAGCTTGGAAAGTTGTTGCAACCTTCCCCAATTTGCCTTTTATTGTTACTTTTGTTGAAGATTTGTTTGAGAGTTGTTAGATCAATCTATTTTTATCTTTTGTTGAAAAACTATAAGTTCCCTCTCCAAGATGGAGAAGGGGTTCTAAACTTTTGTAAGAAGAGACTTAAGTTGCACTATTGTAATTAAGTTTTCCTTAAGTTGAGCCACTTGCCTTCCCTTGATGAATAGATCTATGGTGTATCGGGTACTACTATCATATTTATGTATATTTGCTTTGAATAGAAAGAATGAATGTTATTGTTCGCATGTATGTTTTAGCCAATGTTTCATTATCACTATTGATGTGCTTGATTGAAATTTGAGCTACATTTCTGAACAACTAGATCTCAGTATATGTGATGTTTTAACAAATTATTTTTATTAACTATTTAATAAAAGTAATTTTCTGTAATTGAGTTAATATCATAATTGCATGATGATCTATATTGTTATGTTAATTGCGACATCTTTATAACACATATACCATCAACTTACCTGGGTTTAATAATAGTTTCTATTAGTTTCTGTTTTAGTTCTTAGTCATATTAGAAGGCATACCCACATCCACCACATCTCATATAGTTTTATTTAAAGGGAAAAAGGTCCCAAAATTACAGTCGGAGCCGTCATTCTAAACATAAAAGGATATAATTTAAGGTCCCAACGGGTGGTTTCCCCAATGTTGATGCAATCATTTAGGACCATCAACATGTCTCAATGATTAAATTTAGTCCTTAACAACTCACTCCATTTTTGCTCGTTTAAAGGTAGTTTATATGCTTAATATGAAACCCTTTTGTAAGATTAGTGACTTCATCAAGAGTGTATGGCTACAAAAGGATACTCCCTTGATTCATATATTATTCACAAGCTTATTAGACAAAATGCAATTGCCTAGATTTGTGATCAACATCATGACCAATTTATAAGTGTCAAAGAAGTTATCAACGAAACAAATCCTTTGGTTAATCTATGAAAGTCTCTTTCCTTTCATAGGTCATTTGTTTACAAATTTATTATAGAACAAATGAGAAGAGTTGATAAATAAATAGAACAAGATCCCACTGACCATGAATGCAATCTACATTTATTAAAATTGTATATAAACATTTATAAGAATTTGTGTTGCTACAAGAGCAACATAGCAATTTGGGTTACTTCGCTTTAGAAAGAACAAAGTAGTCCTACTTTTTATCTTCTTTTCATTAATGAATGTTTTATTTTGAGAACAAACATAATGTTTAGCAAGGATAGTCAACATTGAAAAAAATCTAACACCTCATTTATTTATAGCATCGATCTCCCTATTTTTGACTTGATCCCTACTTGTTATTCCCTTTGTTATCACATTTAAATAAGCTTATCTCTTAACAATAGGTATGAATGTGCATTAATCTATGGATTGAATGTTATTGTCACACGAGTAGTGATCATCATGGTTTAATGATCCTCATGGTTTAATTGTTTAATTGGGTGATCGTTTGCCCAAAATATGTGTGTATGGTTATATATATACTAGCAAAGCCAAGTTCTTACATTCTTTTCCCACAAATCATCCCATGTATTAAAGCCTCTTTTTGCTTTTTTGCAAAGGTAGAAATGAACCCAAGCTCTTTGCAATCCATCATAAAAGTCCAAATCGAACCCAAGTTCTGTGCAATTAATCATGAAAGTCCAAATTGAAACTCCTTAAGCTCATTATGATTCATCATGAAATTACAAATTGAAACTCCTCATAAGTTCTTAATCACTTCTCAATTAGATATGGCAAGTTACAATATATTTTACAATTTGATATTGTTAGGTTGTAGGTGAAAAGAAGAGCCACCTCAAGAAATTTGTTGAAAATGAGAGTGAATCCCTCTTAACAATAAATAGGAAAACAATTATATAAAATTGTGGAGCTTAAAGGAGTTTTAGAGTTCTCAAAAGGTCAATTACATCATGACAACAATGATGTGATTAAAAAACTCTGATATCAAACATTTGATAGCAAGTATTGTTAATGGAATTTTGGGATCAAACATTTTAGGTCAATAATACCAACTAATGTTTTGGGATTCTAAAGAAATAACATGATTACAAGGATCACTGCAACAATGCTAAGGGAGCTTTAAGGGTTTGATGAAGCTAATTTGTATGTTAATATTAAATATAAACATTGAACCTTCGGTGAAGAGTATAAAATATAAAATATTTAGGTCTTTTTTCTACACAATGCTTAAGATGGGGTTTACACACTAAGACTAGTTGGATTATGTGCAAATGGTCATAAAAAGCAAGGTAAACTATATCAAGCATAACAATAATAAATGAACAAAGACTTGCAAACAAGTAAGCAACTACAAAGTTTTGGGGAATGATAGCCAACTAAAGGAAACAACATGAAGTCGAACTATATAGTTGTGGGGAATAATAGCCGAGTAAAGAAAACAACATGAAGTGAAACTATAAAGTTTTGGGGAATTGTTCGCCACCTAAAGAGAACAACCTGAAGCGAACACACCAAACCATACGGTATCAGCTAACAAGCAATGGAAGCATACAAGCATGAAAACCAAGCCATATGGTATCAGCTAACCAGCAATGAAAGCATACAAGCATGGATTGTTCGTAATAATTTTGACTTAAATAATATTTTAAGTTCAAATTTTCTTATCTTAGTTATTTTTTAAAGTTCAAATTATAAAGTTTTCATATAATATAACAACAAATGAACTTCAAAGAATAATTTTATACTTTATTAAAATCTTAATTTTCATTCAACAAACCTTTCACAAGAATGTAGCCTAATTTCCATTTGACAAACTTTTTGGTTAAAAGGATAGTCAGACGGTGAACGTTGGCCATTAAAATTTTCGGTTACTATCATATTGAGTATAGTAATCGCCTCTGCACTCGGTTCACAGCAAAATTAAACAGCACCAGCAGTATATTGAAGTCTTCTGCATTGGATCGTGATCTAATTAGAAAACAACGGAAGGTTTGTAAGTTGGACAGACCTTTGATGTTCAATCCCAGGGAGAGAAACTGCTTTTATCATGTCAGTGTTACATTTGATTGATTGATTGATTATAACAAAAAAACTGCTGTGGATTTAGGAGAGATTAGTCATTTCAAGTACTATTCAAAGAAACACTCAGAAAATAAATATCATTTTCTCAAATTTCCTCGAACATTATTGGAAATGTAAGTTTTTTGGGACAAATATTTAAAAGGAGAGATCCGTCGACGGAGTTTTATGGAAATAAAAGAAAATCGAGATTGCAATGTGTAGTGATAGATGCTGCTCTCTGTAGCAAAGGCCTGTTGCATCCACAAGCTATTAAGAAAAAACATTTACTTGGCAAATTAGGAAACAGAACGAAGTCGGACAAACATTTATCTCATTTTTTATGAATATGAATATCAAATTCATAATCAGAGTTACATAAATAGAATTATAAATGTCAGTTGGGTGTAGCTCAGATGTTGGTTGGGAGGAGGAATGTTATCCTCTCCACTCAGGTTTACCAGGTTGACAGTGAGATTAATAGTCTTTCAAAGAAAAATGAAAAAAAAACAGATTTATGAAATCATTTGGAAACATAAAAGTATAATAATTTATAATCATTATGAATACAACATAGCATATGCACTTTTATCTGTTAAATCTGAAGCTCCACATAAAAGATCAGCAGTATTCTGGCAACTATGTCAACGCATCATGTTATTCAATATTCAACTTGATTTTTATCATTATGTTTATTCAATAAACAACTTATTTTTATTTTGAGCTAAGAAAGTCAGGGCTTAAACATAACTCCATGCTTATTTGGCATTCACATATTCAACAAATAATTATGGAGTTGACCATGCCAAAGCTATTTTCTTTGTTATAACTAAAACTTCCCATATCTATGGCAAATATCTAAAGATTCAATCCATCCCTTGTTGTGCACTTCTTCATTTTCCAGGGTTGAGTTTTGAGAGAAGGAAAAGAGAACCAGATGACAATAACACTGAGCCTGAGAAGCATAGCAAGTCGAGACCAGAGTTAATCGGAACTTTTTTACTCTTTTCAAACATTCCCACCAGAAGTACCATTACTATCACATGGCCCAGCTTCGTTTTTAGTTCATCAAGAGATTGTATCTCCAACCACTTTGGTCGTTCCTGCACAATTAAAAATTTATTAGGAAACGAATTTTAGAGTGAAGAACCCCAATCAAAATCAGAAAATAGGTGGAAGTAATCACCATCTCCAAAATATCAGACCTTGTTTACAGATTTAACGCTGTGGGCCAAATGTAGCTAGTACAAGATGAAACAAGTTGTAAGGCTACTTCTCACGAGGAAACGTCACCTCTTGGCTTAGGGGAATTGAGGCTTTTTAAGCAGGAATTGGTTTTGTTTGTAAAAGCCAAATTCAGTGTTTTCTGTAAAGAGGTTGAATCCCTACCTCTTGGGGCATAAGTCCAAATGTTAGTGTTTCTGGCTTTTTAGGAAGTGAAATTCCTTGTAATGCCGTTGTTATATTGATGTAATTCTTTGTTCCATGACATATTCTTTATTCGACGAAGTGATATAGGATGCATTACTTCAAAAAACAACTAGACAGAGATAAAACTTCTGCAAGAGGAATACCTGAAGTCTGAAGAGGCCAAATAGGTTTGAACCACATACTGTGGCCCTTGAAGTTTGTTGAGTAGAATTTCTATCTGGGATTTCAAGACTATTTACAAAAAGTTCATACAGACCCATTCCAAAGATAAGCATGACCGTGCCCATTAGATATACATCTGAGAAACATAAAAGCTAGGTCAGAGATTCAGAAACATTAATGCAGATTCCATCATACTACCATGTATAAAAATGGTAAACCTAAAGATAAAACCAAACCCTGTGGACAATAAAATGTTTATAAATAGCCCATTGAATGAAGTTAGAAGGCCTTCTCTCTAAACAAACGTCATGTTCAGTTATTTTTTATAGTTCAAGATTCTATGATTTTTATATTAGATGTCATGGAACATCTAATATAAGATGGTCCACACGAAACACAATACTAGCCATTCTCAGTAGGGTTTCACAATGTTTCTTTTGACAAAGATCACATGAATTTTTATAACCAGACAGTTAGGCGAGGTCATCCACATTTTGCAGGTCACACTAGAAGCCTAGAACCTAATAAAGACATGCAATAGGCCATTGCCACTGTTTCAAACATGGTAAAATTGAAATTGTTGTAGCAGACAAAACCAATAACCTACATGTGCCAAGTGAAGATGCTTCAGATCATACTCACCAACAGCTTCTACAAGCAGCAAAATTACTTTCCCAGATCCATGATGATAAATGTATGACTGAAAATACTCCTTGAAGGAATCAAACACAAACGCACATCCCTGCAAAAACGCTTGCCATCAACGAAAATATTTGCATTTCTATTTGGTTTGCTACTAATTACTAACACGAGCATATGGATGCAAAGTGCACTGACATATCAATCAGAAACTCAAAAGAATATGACGTTGCTCTGAGATATTTATAAACACTACCAAATTTCCAGAGCAAATGAATTATGTGCCAAGAAAAAACGCAACATTAAATCTTCCAAGATTGCATTCAGACTTCGGTATTTCAATAATATGCTAACCTACCCTAAGGAAGCATAGCATTGAGCCTGCGAGTGAACCTGCCACTGCCATTAATGTCAGAAAACGACAGTTGAAAATTGCCTGCAAGCGAGGCACAATGATAGTTGTAAGAAAGATACTCTTTAATATTGTGAAATTAAAATATTTTAAAAATCTAGGAAACAGACATCTCACATGTACACATGCACTCCACCACTATCTTTTAAAAACAGTATTTGGATTTGCACTCATTCATTACAATTGCATCCACAAAAACAATTGCTATTGCAGAAGTACTTCAACTATTTACCAAAGAGAACTGTTAATTTACAGTTGCAAAATAATAAAATATACAACGACCAACATTGAAACATAAGCATATATCCTATGGATCTATTAAGCAGCAAGATGGTTCAAAAAAACTCAAGGAGCAAACCTCTAAGGCCTTGATAGATCTAGTGTTAAGATGGATCTATGATAGTGTGAATATTTGTAACATTTTTTAATGTCAGCATTTTATTAGTGTTGCATAATACATAACAAAGATTTCTCCCCACCTAAGCTGCAGAGCACCTGACATCTCTTAATGTAATTATAGCATAAAGCAGAAAAGAATGAAACAATGATGAATCTGGGAAAAAAGGCTTGCTAGTCATCAGACTTTTTGAGAAGTGGATAGCAACTGACAAACTTTAAGTTCATTTAGAATCTGTACTTCAAGTTCTTGAAAACAAGTACCAAAAAGATTGCAAAGCACACTTGATTCAGACTTCAGTTATTTAAGGTAGCTTAGAATGCTCGTTGAAGGTTAGCTTTAGCTCAAAAGCTTAGCTTCAAGATTCTGTTTATCTTCAGGATAAGCTTTACTCCTAATGTCTAATTATGGAACCACTTTGTACTATAAATATGCACTCACTTATTCTTGTGTAATACGAAAAGTGTATAGTGTATGTACAGTTGAGAAAATCTACTGCTCTTGCCTCTCTTTTGTCCCACCTTCAACTGTGCGCTCTTATCAATCGAACAGTGGAAAACTCAAATTTTGCTATTTAAGAATGGTAGGGTCCCATCGACCTATTCTCTTACTCGAGAATAGACAGTCATTCATAATGTTATTAATTTTCCAAATTTTCACAATTGCAGCTAAATTCCACTTCCAGAGCATAAAACACCCATATTATCCAACAAATCAAACTCCGAATAGATACCTACTATTAAAACAGATCGGACCGATACAATTTATTACCAAAATTTTCATTCCCATGAGATATTACACGAATTCCCCAACTAAATTTTATGGAGAACGGGTCCAGTTTAACAAGGAAAACAATGAAAGCCCACCTCCAACATATTTTATCAGTATATTACAAAGGAAATGTCCAAATCCCCACCTTCACTTACGCACAATTCTTACAGATAACAAAATTTGGTCCTTATTAACGGTCAAGCCCTCGAATAGTCCTGCAAGGGTGATATCAGTCTGGTAATTGGCTAATAACAGAGGTTCCTGGTTTGAATATTGGATGAGGATTATGCCTTATTTAGAGAATAGTCCTGAAAGGGCGGCCTTACTTGGTTGGTTCTGATTTAGGAGACTATTCCTCGAATAAACCTTAAAGGCTGGCCTTACTGCGTTGGTCCTGATGAAAAGGCCAACCCTTCAAACAGTCCTAATAAGCTAGCCTTACTGGGTTAGTCCTGAATCCTAATTAAAGACCAATCCTTTGAATAGTCCTGCAAAGCCAGGCTTACCAGGTTGGCCCTAGCTGAAAATTTAGCCATTCAAAGAATTGGTCCTTGAAGATATTAATTGGTTGGCCCTGAAAGGCAGTAAGGTCCTGGTTAAAAGGTCTTAATCAGTAATAATAACCTTACTCGAGGCACAAGATATTTGTCTTCGCATAGCTGAAGACCTTTTGGATCAACTAAGCGACCGCAGTTATCATTTTTTCTTTCTCAATAATCAAGACCAACCAATTACCTGTGGATACGAGTTCTTCACACAATCATTTGGCAATAACGACACACAAAATTTAAACTTACTTGCAGTTAATGAATACCCTCATACTAATGGAAACTATTTAATAAATAAATGAATGAACGGGAAAAATCTTTGAAAATGACCTTCTCAATAAATTCTTCGACCTTCTCGGACGTCTTCGGGACCGTCTCATCCTGGACTGGAGCTCCATTATCGGAATTCAATTCAGTATTGACTGAAGGGGACAGTGCAGTTTTGGCACCAACCTTAAAATTCTCGTGCCTCGATCCACTATTTACAAATCCCTGGTAACCTCCATTGCTTGAACCTTCAATTTTACAACGTTTCTGATCAATCCGAAGTCTGCGGATGATTTTTCGCGATCCCATGAGCGATCCAGTACCTTGGGAACCACCACCCAATGAAATTAACTTAACCCCGCCGGGTGGCTTACGAGGGGTTTTAAGGTTATAGGGGCTTTTGAAGCATACTTCGATGCTTGTCGAAAATGGATTCAGGCTCATAAGCCCCGTTCCCGCCATGGAAGTTTCAGAAGCTTCGCAGCGAGCTTCTTCAATTCTTATGAAGAGAATTACATTGATTTGGACAGGGAAACTGCATCATAAGCCTACTTATACCGTTTAGGGGTCGTTACGATGCTCGAGAAATGGACCAGAAAAGCTTCGGCGGCGATCTTCATGATTTTATTTGCATGTTATCGCTGGAATTTGAGGTCAATGAGGGAATCTCAAGTGCCTGCACTGATATCTGTGCTACAGGGTTTATGGAGATCCGTGATTTATCGTATGTGTCGCGTCTGCTCCGTCCTGAATTGTTATGCTCTTGCTTTTTAATTGACAGGGAGTGCAGTGTTCTGCGTTTTCCGGCAATTGACGTGTCACAAGAAGCGTCAATTAACGGAATATTTCGATGGGGCATAAATTTTGAACTTAGCTAAGAGACCAAATATGTACAGGCGTTTTCCACCGAATGTCAACTCTGAGCATAGGTGTGTTCTACCGTTAATGATTTGATTTTTAATATAGTACTTTTAAGTGAATTTTTCAGAGTTTTTAGTGAATTTTTGGGTGGAATATGGTAAAATAATTTGTAGTTAAATTTTGATTTGTGTTGTATAAACTATTTTTTTACCATATGGATTTAGTACCTTAAAAAAATTTTGAGTAGTTAGATTGTGAAGAATTCACTTATCAAATTTGTGATTTCAATGATTATAAATAAATTAGATGGGAAACTTTTCAAACGATGAGAATTGAAAACTACTCAATTTTAAATTAGTCTATGAATAATACACATTTTGTTAGATTAGATTAGATTGAATCATAGCCCTTTTGTATCTAAAAGTATTTGTTAATCAATGTGGGATTTTTCCAAGTTTAACTTTTCAAACGATGACAATTGAAAACTACTCAATTTTAAATTAGTCTATGAATAATACACATTTTGTTAGATTAGATTAGATTGAATCATAGCCTTTTTGTATCTAAAAGTATTTGTTAATTAATGTGGGATTTTTCGAAGTTTAAAAATTCTGTTTATTTGTTTAATAAACTTTGTAGGTGGTTGTATTAGGTTTACCAATATAATAACAATTCTCATACTCAATCACAAATCCCCTTAATTTACCACAAATTTATTAAAAAAAAATGTTTTGTTAAAAAAAATTAAAAATTATTAATAATATAAATTAATATAAATTCAATTCAATAAACAATGGGAAATATATAATGAAATTGTTATTGTAAAAATATGATTTTATATTATTATTAAAAGAATATCATTTTATATTATATTTTATTTGAAAGAATATTATTTTATTTTATATTAGTGAAAGAATATTAAGAATAACATTTTATATTATACTATATTATTATTGAAAGAATATTGTTTTATTTTATATTATGGAAAGCATATTATTTTATTTTATATTAGTGAAAGAATATTATTGTGAAATTTTATGATTTGAATTAGTTTTAATTTTTTATATTTTATAATTTGAATTAGATTTTGCTATTTTTAATCAAAATAGGGTATTTATGGATTTTTAATCAAACTAAGATAATATTAATGATTTGGTTCATTGTTATAGGAGATAGGGTTTAGTTCATTTTTGTGAATGAATTGGGTTCATGAATGAAAATGGCTCATTATTAGCTTATATTTTGAGGAGCTTTGTTCCTCTCAATGAATTTGAAAAGGATTATAGTACAAGATGGAAAAATACTCATTTTTCTTATTAGTTCATGTGCATTTAACTTTACAACTCTCTTTAAGGAATCTTTGTTACTTTTTCTAAAGTTGTATTTGTTGCAAAGTTAGTGGAAATTAGTGACATTGATTTTGTGTCAATTTTTTAATAGTTATTAGCTTTATATTAATAGTAATAAATTCAATGATATTTTAAGGTTATATAAAATAGAGATTTTATGAAAGAAAATGTTGAAAACTTTAAAATCTAATAGTAACATTAAATATAAATATTACATTATATTGACATTTATAATTTTTTGATATGTATGTAAATATAATTTTGCATTTAACCTTGCAAAGTCACTGGAAATTAGTGACATTGATTTTGTGTCAATTTTTAATAGTTATTAGCTTTATATTTAATAGTAATAAATTCAATGATATTTTAAGGTTATATAAAATAGAGATTTTATGAAAGAAAATGTTGAAAACTTTAAATCTTAAGAGTAACATTAACTATAAATATTACATTATATTGACATTTATTAGTTATTGATATGTATGTAAGTATAATTTTATAGGTCAATTGGGTTTATCTAGGGTGGTTGGGAGGAATGTTTGTTATTCTTTCTACCGAGGTTTAATTCCCACAAGTGACATGATGAACTTTGTTGTGATGGCTTAAGCTTTGTTGTTAAGTTTAAGCGAATGAAACATGTATATTCCTCTTCACATGGAATATAATGATAATGTAAAAAAAATAACAATCCCATAGACTTCATACAAAATGAAAATAAATGAGCAATGCTAACTCAAGTATGCATGGTAGTTATATGAAATTGTAGCATGCTATCAAGTATGTCAACCTGCAAACTAAATCGAATTTAAGTTAAGGCATGGAGGATTTCCTCCCTTAAAGATATAGACTAAGCTTATATTAATTCAACTACTTTATTTAGGTCCCCAATGGGGTTGTCATGCAAGGGAGAAGTTGCAGTGGGTCGAACGTGCTGACCAACCACCTATGTTCAATGGTGATGCCTTGAATATATCACTCACCACCTTGCATGGTAGTGAGCCATAAATTTGAGCATTTTAACTTGCCCTTCAACATTGGCAAATTGAGGATTTTAGTGATGCTCTGGGGTCTATATTTTCCATTGGCTCCACAGCCTTCCATATTGTTGTTTCCACTTTTGGTTATAGAATTTCTTTGCAATTCCCCTCTCCTCGCATTGATGTCTAGAAATTTATTCTAGCCTCTTCTCTATCTCTTCTTAGAAATTGTTAATCGCTCCTCCCTTTCTACACTCACTGTGGACTCATTACTCGCTGGCTCAAAAGGTTTTAATGTCTTCTCCTAGTTGCACTTAGTTTTCCCTCTGAATTTGGGGCTACTTAGCACTGTGTGCCTCTTCCTCCCACCTACAACAATGACTAAACAATGTGCACATTTCCACAAAGGTGGTGAAGGCAAGAAAGAGGCTAGTTATTTGCATGTTAGGTTTTGGATAGAGACGTCATATCAACATTTTCATGCACATACTCACAAAATTCAGGTGGAGCTTAACACCTTGGAGGATGAAGCCTAACTTGAGCATCAGGGGGTCTCGAACACTGAATTTTTGGGTAGCCTGCCTGCCTAGATCCCAGACACTAGGAAGACCAAAGGTCGGCAAAACCTCTATCTATATATGATAGATTTGTACTAGTAACTCAAGGCTATTCTCGACAAGGTGTTGGTGGATCATAGAGAAACACAAAATCAAATTATGGTTAAATTAGATGATTTGATGTTGATGCTCATGGGCATTGAAGGTTACCTGGTGCATCTTGAACTTGGTCTTCCTCCAAGCCTTGTTGGAGTTCCTCACTACAAAGATGAGGCCTAGCCTATAGAGGTGAATATTTCTCTTTCTTATTGATGAAACTATTTAAGTTATTTTCTATTATGTTGTTAAACTTTAAGATTATGTTTGGTCTTTTTGTTATGCTCCTGAATAATTTTCTTGCTTCAGAAATAACTCTAAAACTATATTAAATATTACTTTTACACAATTTTTCTTTTTTGATTCATGCCTACTAAACAATTCTCTTATCTCTAATTTCCCTAATAACAAACTAAAGATAAAAAACAAAAAACCATCAACTTTATAGTTTTAATAAAAATACATTATTTGTGAACCACCCTACCACCTAATGAGCCTATTATACTCAAATTTAAGTGCTTAAAACTTTAATTAAAAAAATTCACACACAATTGCTGTGAAGGATCCTTGGTTATATAAAGAATTTCTATCCACGAAGTCAATAAGTAATTTAAGTTGAGCCATGAAAATTTGCCTCCCTTAAAGATATAGAAAAGTTTCCATTAATTCAATTACTTTATTTATTAACCACCATGCCGCCTAATAGATTATTCCGTTCTCAGGTTAAAATTTATAGTTTTTTAAACTTTATATCATCCTTAATCAACATTCCATGTAATTAATTATGGTAAGTCTCCTATTATAGTTAAATTTACGACACTTAAAACTCAATAAAACCTACCTGGTCCAAATTGTATGGTTGAACACCTTCCATAAAGGGTGGAAAGTCTTGACATCGATACGATAAATGACAAATTTGGAATCATTTTATTAAAAGTATTTTTATAATTAAGGTCTTAGTTTTACCTAAATTTCGAGAATGTTCTATTAAAAAATATGATATCGCTATTAATTTTTTATGATAGTGTTTTTAAAAAGTTATTTTAAATAAGGTTAAAGTGGAATTTTCTCCTTTTAATCAAAACTAAATTTTATTAATATGAATATTTTTATTATTGAAATTTTATTTTAATAAATTATTAAATTTTAAAATTATTGTATATATTTTATTTTAGATATCATGTTTTGTGATTCAATTGCGTTAAGTTATTTATCTATGACTATTTTTATGAAAGATAGTTGTAACTGACTAATATCTCGCACGTGGTCATTTGGCCTAGTGGTTGCGACGGTCGGCTTGTGACCCCTCACCCAGGTTCGTTTCACCTTGCATGATGGGCTGCTCTGCAGCTTATTGTAACATTAAGTTTCGCCGCTCTGTTGGTTTGCTATGTTGCTTGCACGCAACAGATGTTGGTTTCAATTCTGATGTATAGATGATGTATATATTGTATATGTTGCTTCTTCAGCGGGATGCCCTTCCCCCTGAAAAAACTGACTAATATCTCATGATTTTTTAATAGTCCACTTAATCTACTTTGCACTTAGTCCACCTATCTTTTATGATAAATTTAAAATATTTTGAAAATGGATCACTTTTTAAATTCTTCATCGTGTTTTCTAATATATAAATCTCAATCCACTTGAAAGCCATATTGTTAATTTAGTGTTTTAATAAAAAAAATAAAAGTAAATATATAATGTTAACAAAGCCTTAGGTTATGTTATGTCATTTTATTTATAGATTTAATTTAATTGTACCGTTTTAGATTTATTGGTGTAGAGGTTGGGTTTAGGGAGAGTTTTGCCTTGTGAGTTAAGTCTTTAGTGTCGTGTGGTTAGTGTTTCCTCCCATACCCTGCAAAAGCCCTTAGATTCTGGTAATTTCCATATGTTTCCCATAATTGTTTTTGGACAATTATATCTCTTCACTTGCAGGGTTGTCAGTGTTTGCATCGTTCAGGGGCATGAGGTCGTGTTGTTTCCTAGCTTGGCTCTGTGTGTGTGGGTGCACCAACATTTTTTCCTCCATCCTGTGTTTAATGGTACAAGCTCAGGTCCTCGGTGTCTCAGTAGTGTAGTATTTGTTTTCTTTGGAGAATTCTAGCAAGCCTCCTTTATGATTTTAGTTGGTTTTGTGGTGGGAGCAAATTTTTGCAGCCCCATTACCCCTCTCTGTTGTGCTGCCTTTTCTAAGAGCCCTCCTAAGTAGTCACACGATTGGAGATGGTTATTAGTCTAGGTTTACTTTATATGGCACCTCCCCTGCTCTTCAAAGTCTACTAGTTTTCTCCAACCTCTGCTCTAGGGTGCCAATCCTGCTCGTCTCACCAACATGCCTCGTCAGCAGGCGCAAGTTTGAATGGGGGTTACATATTACCAAGAATGGGTTCATAAGGGGAATAAATGTATGCATCCCTTGTAGGAGGATTTTATTGGGCGTTATTGGGACCTAATGCCAGCTCCTATTCAGGAAGAAATTACTTGGGCTGAGGGGGAGGCCTCCACACACATAACTCCCCTCTCAGATACAAAAGGTTCTTGTAGAATGGGCATATTGGATCCCAGACACAAGGTAGACCAAGGTTCATTTCAATTTGTATATGCAAATTGTTAACCTTTACTGGCAAAATGAAATTCTTATTGGGACACACACTTTTGGACTGGCATGAGTTCCATGAGGATGTTCTTCATTCCTTGGAGCACTTACACCCTAAGTCATCGGGTTTGATAAAAACAATTTATTAAATTTGATGTCTGTCGAATTTAATTGTGGGGTGAATTTATTCTATGAGATTCACAAATCTCAAGTTGAACACAAACAAGCCAAACATGAAAACAAATATTTTCACGAAATTCATATAAATTCTATTTAAATTTGTTTCAAGTTCATTATGAAATCACAAGAAATTCAAAGAGGTTCATAAATAAAAAAAAAGGCTAAAACCTACTTGCTTTAAAAAAAAATTATAAGTTACCTACACTGAGTGAATGTTGTCATGTCAAATTTGACAACAAAGGAGAGGTCAATACGACTTAAGTTTGCTTTGAGAGGATGTTGAGAGTCATATTGTTATTTTACATAGAACATGACTTTTTTAATAATATTTTCATTTCCATTTGTATATCATTATCTTCACAATTTTGATATGTTATTTTTTTATTTACACCATACACACTTAAATTTATATATTTATAAGCATTTGTTATAATAGAAGTGTAATATTTCAATAAGATATAGAAGTTAAATATATAAAAGAAATACACACTTAAATTATATAAATATATATATTTATAAATAGTTATAATAAAAATGCAATATTTCAATAAAAATATAAAAAATAAATATATATAAAAAACATATGTAAATTAAAAAAATATTTTAATCTTTAAATTTTGCTTGGGAACTACAATGCTAGAACTGCTATTAACGAAGCTACCCTCCTAAGTAATAACTCTAACCCTAACCCCCTATAGCTAGATGAGGATTGTGACTTACCTAATAGATTCAAAAGAAATTCCAAAGACATAACCGAGAACCTATTTGGTACTAAACTTATCAAGCTTTGTAGTTCTCAAGAACTGATAATTTGTAATGGAATTAATAAGTGGTCAACCTTCGGCTAGATGACTTGTATTCATGGGCTAGGTAGTAGTGTTGTGGATTATGTGATATCTGACACCCATGTTCTCAACCGTATTGTAAATTTTGACCTCCTAAATGACCACGAGCATGATTTTGACCATGGACTTTTATCCTTATCTGTAAATCTTGACATGCAGACGAACCACATGCAAAAGAACTATGAGAGTCAAAGGCACATTCATTTTAATAGAAGTAAAATGGATCTCTTCTTAAAGGATTTAAAGGGGGATTTAGGTTTCCTAATGTATAATGATAACATTGATTGCATATACTACAATTTTAACACAATCCTTTCCACTACTATTAACAAATTCTCTATTGAGGTGTCGTATAAAGAAATAATAGAACTTCCAACCCTTGATATGATAATGATTGTAAAATTTCCAATAAATTGATTAGAGATGCTCCTAACGAAACTATAAATCTTGAAGATATAAGTGTGTACAAAGCTCTTATCAAAAGGAAGAAAATGTCTTATATTAATAAGAGGCAAGAGCGCCTTCACCTTTCTAAACTTGAGCCTAAAAATATTTGAAAGAATATACTTGTTCATAAAACAAAGGAAAATCATTTTATCCCCTTAAAAAACTGGGATATCTATCTTAAGAATATTTATGACTCCCCAAACACCATGGGAAACATCTTAAACACTCTTATAAAGGAGGATATATTTTCTTTGGAAGATGTGGAGTTTGGGATTAAGAAACTCGCTAATGAAAATGTGAGGGATATTGAAGGCTACCAAGCTGAAATTTTCAAAATGGGAAGGTTTTTCTCTAATCCCTCATATTCACTAACTTTTCAATTCGGCAGTAAATCACGACTTCCTTAGGCCTTGCACACAAAGCCTTATTGTGCCTATCTTAAAAGTGGGGATAAAAATGTTCCCTCTAACTATAGAACCATTATGATTAGCCACATTTTAGCTAAATTGTATGGGCTCATTTTGGAAAAGAAGATTAACCTCTGGCTTGAAAGACATAGTAAAAGAGCTAAAGGGAAAGTTGGTTTTAGGAGACATCACTCAACTATTGACCATCTTGTCATTCTTAGAATCATTGTCGAGGAGTGTCGCAATATAAAATTGATCCCTTATGTTGTTTTGTTGGATTTAGAAAATATTTCAACACAGTTCCTCGGGATAAGCTATGGCAAAGACTTGAAGAGGTAATGGTTCCTCTTGAGTTGAGGGTGGTTTGATTTGGCTTTACGAGAATGTTGTTGTCAAGCTTAAAAACACTGAGGGTTGGTCTAAAGAAATTTAATCCAATATCGGAGTTAAGCAAGGGTGTTTGTTATCCCCTACCCTTTTTGGCATTTACATTAATAATATAAAAGTGTGTTTGGAAGTTGCAGAATGCAATGACCCCAAGCTCGTTGGTATGGTCATTGCTCTTCTCCTTTATGCCGATGATATCGTTGTTCTAGCCAGAAGCCACAATGATCTTGACAAGTAGCCTAAGATCCTCCATGGTTATTACTCCAAGATGGGTACGACTGTTAATATCAAGAATAAAGTCATGATAATTAAATCCAAAAATATTGACCATGATAATTTCATCTATGTTAACAATTACTTGGAGCATGGTTCTTTATACAATATTTGGGTATTGATATTCATCATCAACTCAACTTGAACTATAGCATTGAGAAAAGGATTATTGGAGGTTGGAAAGCTTATTATGAGCTTGAAAATAATTGTAAGCCGTTTGATCTTTTGATTTGGAATAAAAAAAGTCCTTCATTGAGATTCTCATCACCCTTGTTATATTATATGGATGTGAGGTTTGGGGTTGCAGTATATCTAGAGAAGCATGGATGAATATTGAGCTGAACCAAAAGCAATTTATAACCTACAACCTCAAGATTAAAGGAAATACTCCCTATATTATTCTCTTGATTGAAGCTAGCCTTTCCCCCATTGAAAGCATGGCTATGTTTAGATATCTGATGTATATGAATAAGATTTACAACATGGAAGCCAAGAGGTTCCCTAAAATTGCTTCTAACTCTATCCAAAACCTCCAGTTTTGACTCAAGCAAGGATGGCATAAGGATGCCTAGTCTTGCCTTGAAAATTGGGGGATAAAGGAGGAGACCATCTTGGATAATAAGGATAATATTAAAAATACTACTACCTCAAAATTTAAGGATAAGTTGTGGGATGATAAGGAGCTAGAGGGAAAAAGGAAGCTAAGGTATTATAAGGAGGTGATCAACCCCACTCTAGCTAACCAAAATTATATTTTGTCTTGACTAGTGCTAAGAAGAAAATGAATATTGCAAAGGAACTAATTCTCTTGAGCATTGAAGTGAAACGAGGAGTTGGTCTATTCCCAAAACACCCTGGAATAAAAGAATATGTCACATTTGTGATACTAAGAGGGTTAAAGATGAAAAACAATTTCTCTTGGATTTCTCAACTCTTATTCACATCTGCTCTCACTTCGAAAACATTTGCCACACTACCAACCTTCTTAACTTGTTAAGTCAACAAAACTATAGTGATTTAGGAACGCTTTTTTCCCTTATTTTTTTATCATAGAAATAGAATATTAAAGAGTTGCAATTAATTTTTTACTTTCTTAAGGTCCGATAGAACACATTGGTCTCAGTAGACATTAATCATCATGTATGTGTTTTTATTTTTTATTTATAACATATACATTTAAATTATATAACTTCATATATTTATAAACAACTATAGCAAAAATGTAATGTTTTAATAAAATATAAAAATTATATCTATATATATATATATATATATATATATATATATATATATATTCCATTTTGTTATTATAATGTGTGTGTTTTTAAATATTTTATTATAAAGTTATATATTTATATACAGTAGAAGTATAATATTTCAATAATTTATAAAACAAACAAACAAATGTATATTAAAAAATATTTTAATTTTTAAATTTTGTTTTCATTTATTATTTTTTAATACAATAATAATCTAAAAACATATTTATATCTTTACATTATATATAAAAAAAAGAGGTGTGTGTGTGTGCGCGTGCGTGAGTTATTATTTTAATTTTTTTAGTATGTCAAACTTAATACCAAATTTTATTTTCAAAATTTAAATTTTTTGTCGAATTTTAAAGTCATCAAACTCGAACATGAGCACAAACCAACTGACTTAGCTTGCACCGACAACTGAGGGACTTAGATTGCATAATGGAAAGAATAGAACAACACCTTGGAATACCTCTTGTGACAAGGACAACTTCTGGGGACCCAAAGGAACTCGTCCAAGTTGTTATCTCAGATTTGGACCCCTCAACTTGGGTGTATCATGTCAATGTTTTGTGTCTCCTTCACTATAAACACTTCTATCCAGAGCATCTTAAGCCAATATTCTAGCTATATTTTGAGTTTTGATATCTCCTTTTGCTTTCAACTATCATTGTACTCTCTATGGAGAGTTTTTTTTTTTTTTAATCTAGTCTACTCTCTCTAGTAAGAAACTACCAACATTATTCATACTCATAATGTAAATTCCAAATTTTCTTTTGAAAGCAACACAGTTCACCTTACCAAAAAAAATATTATAGAGTTGAAAAAAGGATTCACTAATTTATTTGGATGTCATATGTTTAAATAAAATTTGAATGTCACACTCATATTCTCAAGTAATATTTTTTTTAATTATTTTAATTATAAATAATTATGTGTATTTTTATTCATTAAATTAATTTAGGTTAATTTTTAAAATATATTAATATATCTTAAAATCTATATTAAGATATAGATTTTAATATTTATAATTACATTTGATGATATCAAAAACATAATTTATATATTTGATGTTTTAATACTGATTTTTTCCCCTCGGAAAAATCATAATTTTCTATTATGTGTGTAAAATTATATGTTGTAGATGCCTGTGGCATATGTTGTATGTGTGACCACAGTCATAAAAAATATACAAGTTTGTACATGATTACCCATTAAGGGTGGACCTTCAAAGTTCAGTAAAAGTTATACAAAAATTTTACAAAATTTCAAAATTGCTTTGCTTATAGATTTTTTGCTAAGTTATGGATCATGTAATCTATGATAATTTAGGGCCTGTCAGCCTGCTGCTACATCCAATCTTTATATGGCATGTGATAATACTGATAGGCCTCTTCCTCCCTTTGTTCCTGAATCATCCATTTTCCCCTAGGTTGATGTGTTTCCTCTTTTGAAAGTTGATCCACAATTTGTTGCACTCCCTGTAAATGTGAATACATGTAATCTGATCAAATTGTGATTTTAAAAACAATGCATCATCCAATATGTTCCTGAGAGAATGTACATAACAAGCAGATGTGGAATTGAACCAATTGATAAAAATATTAGAATCCCCAAATATCTAAATGTGTCTACAATTATGATTCAATGCAAAATATAATAGATGACGAAGCGAGATGAGCTCAGCAAAGTTGTTAGTGCTAGTGCCCAGGCCCATATTAATTTTGAAGGAGTGAGAGTCAGATATGTGAAGTAGGAGACCCCCCCCACCCCTGGTCTTGGGAAGAACCGTCAAAGTAGGCCCATGGATGTTCATGGTTAATAACCTCGGGAGTGATTGATCAGGCAAGGGCATATTGTTCATCCTCCAGGATTTCATTGTAACTGTTGCAGATCCTAGTAGTAATCAATGGCCACCAAATTTGCATATTTTTGAAAATGATTTTGTTCCTGCTTAACCAGATATTCCAGCATATGATCAATGGAAGATTGTGGATTTTCATGTTGGAGGAATTATTCCACCAACTGTTCCATGCCTCCTTGATGTTTTTCTCCTTCCCATCATTGAGTGATGTTCAATGAGGAAATCACTTGCATCTAAATATGAAGAGAGGTTGTGCAGAACAAGAATAAATGATCATTTGATTCCTCCTCCCAATGACAAATGACACACTAAGAAGGACCCTGAAAGGATATTTTCATCAGATTAGTGCTTGTAGGTGTCTTGTTCATGATGATGTTCCACATGAAATGTCATGTTCGAGGTAGTTCCTTAAGTTTCCATATCGCATGCCACCAAATTTCCAGGACAATGGATTTGTAAGAGTGTGGATAATGGGGTATTCCTCTTTAGGTGAATATGCTCCATGTGTTGTCGGGGCCCAAATCAATTCATCATCATCATCCCTTATATGAACATGTGATTCAGCTAATGCAATAGTGTAATGCCTCCAATCCTGTGCCCACTGTTCAGGGATACCAAGATTATCTGCAAACTTCCATGCTTGTGGGAATATGGACAAATTCGGCTGATCCACAATATGTGTTATTGAGAAGATGCCTCTGCTGTTAAGAAAAGAAATCAGTGCCAGAGGGAGTTGATATAGATTGTCGCATCTAATCCATGGGTCAAGCCCAATGCGAACTGTTGTGCCATTGTTTATTCGCCAAGTTAATCCACTCCTGATGGTGGGGAGGGTTTGTAAGAGAACTTTCCAAATAATAGGTATACCATCTTTGTTCCAAGATGATAATCGGACCCAATCCATGAGATTTTGAGGCCAAAGATATTTATAAGTGATCACTTCTATCCACAAACTTTTGGTCTTAAGTAGAAGCCATCCCAATTTGGTAGCCAATGCATGTGCAAAGGAAGGGAGATATTTGAGGCCCCATCCCCCCCATTTTTTTGGAAAAGCAATGCGGCTCCTTTTTACCTAGGAAAATTGATTTTAACTTAGATCCATTTTAACTATGAATCTTCCAAGCGTCGAGATGAATCAAATCTCTTGAGGTGCAAACCTCTTTTAAAGTGAAAAGAGATTTGGTCCCTCTCGATGCTTGGTAGATCCATAGTTAAGATGAATCTAGGCTGGTTTAATTATTAGTTTTTATTAAAGTTATTATGATGTGTGTGCTTAAATTGCTTTCCATTTTATATTTAAAAGAATTTTATAAAATTTTCTTTAACATCTATATGTATATATTAAAAAATGTTTTAACTATATTTTATTGATTTAAAGACCCTAAAGCTTAAAGCTAGTCTGATAATGACATATTTGAGCCCACCCATAGCTTTTACATCAAACCTATCCTACTGAATAATTTGTAGGTGCACTTGGAAGGAACAACATTTATATTTTTGCAGAAAAAATATGGCATCACAATATATGGTGCTCCCAAATAGTTATGTACATTATGTTTGTAGATTTCAAAGGTTAAGAGAAATGGGGTCACTTGGGGTTTTTAATGTTTACCTATGTCAGCAACATCTATGATATCTTTCTATGTTTCTTTGAATTCCTATTTATATTTAGTTTTAGGTGTGTACTCAATGGGTTTATGTTTTCTTTCACATGTGGCTATGATTTTATGTTCTAGATTTTACATCCTATAAATCCCCAACTCTTAGGTTCTTAATGACATTGTATCTTTCATATTAAATGAGCCTAGATGTGAATCATATTAAAGTAGGATGGATGTGAATCATGAAAGATTCAATACCCATTAATTTCATTTGGAATTTAAGGAATAAAATCATCTCTATTTTTGTTGGCTCTCATCTATTCCTTGATATGGTGTACCCTTCCACGACAATAAATTCATCACAAATTCATGCCCATAGCATAAATTCATCACAACTAGCATGATAATGGTTGAATATATAAAGGGTGTTCTCGTCTACTCATTGGTAGTTTAATTTCTTTCCACTGACATCATGAAATTCATCTTACTCTTAAAAACCATGTTTTTCTCTATGTAATCATTTTCTTTCCTAACTCACATGTCTAGAAAAATATTTCCATCCTACTTGCAATTCAATCTTGTCCCTAGTTAAAATCCCACCAATAATTTTATCTTTGGGTCTATTCCTACCAATGTTTCTATCTTTGGGTGGATTCCCACTAGCATTTACGCCAACAACTCAAGCCTATCAATAATGATGTTGAAGAGGAACACATGGGTAATTTCCATTGTTGTTATCATAATTAATTATACAATTAAAATTCACCTATAATATACAATGTGTGAGCTTCCTAAATGAATTATCGAATATCCACTGAGAAATTAACCTTTGATTTCCGATAGGGAATTTGGAATCTCGACTTAGATTGGAAACTTCAACCAGCAGACCTCTATATGAAATTGAATTATTCCATTCATTAAACTCAACACTTCTTAGGGAAGTTGATTACTTCTTGTGGTTAGTGCATTTCTTCAACAATATTCATTAAATCTAGGAATCGATCTATGCATTGGAGTAATTATTTGTATCAATTTCTCTACCTACCCTTGGAATCAATTGGATTATCACCTACCTCCCAATAAGAAATTGTTACACAATATTTTGTCACACCTCCTACACTTCCTCGTGACATACCCCGAAGTTCCCAAAACATGACCATCATGCAATGTACTCATTCAAATATGCAGCTCAGATTCTCCCTAAAACATTGATTGGAAAATGCCTTGAGCTTCCCCTGAAGGAAATGGCTCTAAAACCTTAATTTGAGATTCATCGTTCTTATGAGACTAAAAATTGCAATGGTTGCCTATTGTATTATACTCGACTCGCGATGGAATCACTTTGTTTACTTGTATACCCACAATGATGCCAAAAAGGCAATTTTCCCAAAGATGATGAGAAGCTTTCGGACCAGTGATCTGGAGGTTTCAACATAGATGAGTCAAGTTCTCAAAACTTGGCCTCTTGGTCTTATCCCTATGAGCTACCTCCTTGAGATGAGGGACTACTCCTATCTTTGGAGAGATCATAACTCCCTTTCCCAACCTATATATTCATCCTCTCCCATTCCAAAATGGTTGGTCTGTTGGTCTATGTCTATTTTCACCCCTATGCTAAGATTGTGCTTATATGCTACTCATTTGGCTTGGAGAAGGAGTGCTTGGAGAGCTTAGCTTGGACTTGGATATTCATTCAAGGAGAGCCTATCAACATCAAGGCTTGGTTGTATGCTTCCCCTTATTTTCTATTAATATACAACTGCTGGTTCATTTTCCTTAAATGTGTATGCTCATGTATCATTTAGCTTAACATTCCTTATTAGTTAAGTATGTTGATTTTGAATATGCTATTTATATTTGAATGCCTTGTTGTGTCTTGATCTATTATTCAGGTGCATAAATGTTGAGAGCAGCAGGAATGAGCCCGTGATGCAAGTGATTCAAGGTCTTCAACAAAGGAGATCGAGATAGCATCAGAACGAGGTAGGCCATCTTCTTCGTATCTCTTTTCAATTGCAACTTAGGAAAGTGTCTAGTAGATTGTCACTTCAGTTGCTAGACCCACTCATTGGGCTAGAGGGATCATCTCTATCCGTAGAGAGGATTTACCTAGACAACAAAATGGCAACTCCAATGAGGAGCCTATGATCCTTTCCATTCAATCCTTCACCTTGTTTTTGTGATGAGTTTGACCAACTGTCCATTCCCAGACTTGTTTGCTTGTCTGTAGCTATTTTCACTTTCTAGTCATTGCTTGAAGGTTCTTAATTGTGCTGCTCTTGAATATTTTTTATTTTTTCTTTATCTTTCTCGACCATCATGGTTTTGTCCCTGAAAGTCGCAATGGCATCACAGATATGTCGATTATAGTAGCGATGATCATTGCTTTTCTTTATCTTTAGGTTTTAACCCCGTATAGAAATTACCTGCATACGAATTCCAAAACCGGGACTACCAGCTTGTTTTTTCATTATATTCCTTTCAATGTTATAATACATATTTATACATGTCGAAGCATCCAACACCATGGACCAAAAACCATCACGCCCAATACCATGGACCGAAAACCATCGCGTCCAAAAACATGTACGAAAATCATGCATAAAACCATAGGTGGGTTCGCCCATCCTAACATATAGTCCAAAACCAAAATTTTTTGGGGTGCTGCCCCAGACCCCATAAAGTGGGGTTACAAGTACGCCTCAAACACCATGTGACCCCCCCCACTACACAAAAGGTGCAACGAAGGGGGGCTCCACCACCCCCCCCCCCTCTAACCCCCCGGTTAACTACGTGAGCTAGTCATGGAAATAATATAACACAACCCAACATTCTCCCACTTGTTGTTTTCTTTCCATAGGGGGCCACAAGAGAGCTTAGTAATTTTTCCAGCCCTGAAACTCCCATTGTCTCTCTACACCAAGAGAACTTCTCAGAGCTCACATATTTTGTCAATGCATCTGCAGTATTCTTCAAAGTGTCCACCTTTACCAGCAACACCTTTTTGTCTTCTATCATATCCCTCACAAAGTGATACTGAACATCAATGTGCTTTGCCTTTGAATGATATGTGGGGTTCTTTGCCAAGAAAATTGCACTTTGGCTATCACAGTCTATCCTTATAACTCCTGTACTAACCCTATACTTGAACACAATCTTTGCAACCAAACTGTTTCCTTGCTTGCATGAGTGGCTGTGATGTATTCTGCCTCTGTAGTTGATAGTGCCACTACAGATTGTTTCTTACTCATCCAACTGACTGCACCTCCAAATAGGTTAAACACATACCCACTTGTAGATCTTCTCTGATCCAGATCTCCAGCCCAGTCTGCATCAACAAAGCCATGAATATCCAACATTCTGTCCAATCCTAATCTTCCTTGGTAGCACAAACCATAATCACTAGTGCCACACAAATACCTGAAAACCCACTTCACTGCTGTCTAGTGCTCCTTTCTTGGTTTTGACATAAACCTGCTCAATGCTCCCACTACATGTGCAATGTCTGGTCTAGTACAGACCATTGCATACATCAAGCTACCGACTACACTTGCATATGGAACGCGAGACATGTCCTCTTCCTCTTCTTGTGTCTTGGGACACTGTTCAACAGATAACCTCACACCTACAGGAATAGGAACCTTCACCAGTTTACTATCCTGCATATTAAACCTCTGCAGTATTGTCTCGACATACTTCCTCTCGTTTAACCAAAGCTTCCTCTTTGCCTGATCTCTTTTAATTTCCATGCCCAAAATATAGTTTGCAACACCAAGATCTTTCATGTCAAATTTGGAGGACAATTGGGTCTTCAAATCCTAGATAAGTTCTTTGTCATTTCCAACCAGCAACATATCATCCACATACAAGACCAGATAAATAACACGATCACCAATTAATTTAAAATACACACAGTGATCTGCTTTGCTTCTGGTGAAGCCATGTCCCCATATAAATGTATCAAATTTATTATACCACATCCTTGGTGACTGTTTTAACCCATACAAAGACTTCTTTAACTTGCATACTAGTTCTTTCTTACCCTTCATCGTAAAGCCTTCAGGTTGCTTCATGTATATTTCCTCTTCCAGATCCCCGTGAAGAAATGTTGTCTTCACATCCATATGTTCTACCTCAAAATCAAAAGCAGCGGCAACAGATAAAAGTAATCTAATAGAAGTTACCTTGGCACCAGGAGAAAAAATATCACCAAAATCAATTCTCGGCACTTGGGAATAACCTTTTGCTACCAACTGAGCTTTGTATTTCTCCACCTTTCCTTCTGCATTTGTCTTCTTCTTGAAAACCCATTTGCTGCCAATGGGTTTCCTTCCAGCTAGAAACTCCACCAGATCCCAAACCTCATTTTTGTGCAAAGATGACATTTCATCAACCATGGCCTCTTTCCGAGTTTTCCATCCTCTGAATCTACTACTTCCTTCATAGTTCTGGGATCATCGTCAGTAATAGATAAAGCAAAATTTGAACATAAAACAGATGGACTATACCTTCTGGCTACCTTCTTTCTCGAACCGATCTTCTCACACCCAGAGTTTGTGGCTCTTCATCTTTTGATTCCTCCTCAGCTGTAGAGTCTGATTCTTCCTCCTTAAGCTCAAACTCTGTCTTCTCAGGTTCCTTTGCTTGGACTTCATGTTTAATAACATCTTTTACCTCTCTGAACACCACATCTCGATTGTACACAACCTTTCGTGTGACTGGGTTCCAAAGCTTATAACCCTTTAAACCATCCTTATACCCAATAAAGATGCACTTTTCATATTTACTATCCAACTTGGTTCGTTTCTCCTTTGGAACATGTACATATGCATCACATCCAAATACCCTCAAATGTGAAAGAGAGGGTTTCTTACTAGTCCATACCTCTTGTGGAGTCTTATTTTCCAACGCTGATGAAGGTGACCTGTTGACCAAGTAACATGCAATATCCACCGCCTCTGCCCAGAATTCCTATCCTAACCCGGTACCACTGAGCATGCTTCTTGCCCTTTCCATCAACGTCTTATTCATTCTTTCTACAACTCCATTTTGTTGAGGTGTATATGGAGTAGTCTTCTGTCGTGCTATACCACACTTCTTATAGAATTCTTCAAATTCCTTGCTGCAAAACTCTCCACCATTATCTGTCCTCAACACCTTTATCTTCTTCTCTGTCTGATTTTCCACGAGAGCCTTAAATTCTTTAAACCTGTCAAAGGCTTCAGATTTCTTCTTAAGGAAATATATCCATGTATTCCTTGAGAATTCATCTATAAATGATACATAGTACACAGACTTACCCAGTGATGGAACCTTCACAGGTCCAAACACATCACTGTGCACAAGTTCTAATATTTGTTTTTCCCTCTTACTACCAAATGGGAAACTCACCTGATTCTGCTTCCCATATACAAAATTTTCACAGAAATCAAAATCGAGAGATCTATTATTCATACCTTCTACCATACCTTTACCCTGAAGTATTCAAAGGCCCTTCTCTCCAATATGTCCAAGCCTTTGATGCCACAACATGGTCTTCTCTTCTCTACTTTCAGGAACCACAGAACTGTTGCACCCATCAATAACAGTGATACCTTGCATCTTGTACAGAGTTCCAATTCGAACTCCCCACATCAATACCAGTGCTCCCCGAACTATTTTGTAGGTATCCTTCTCGAACACTGTTTTTACACCTGCATCATCCAGCTTGCTTACAAAAATCAGATTTCTGGCCAATGCAGGAATATGCAGAACACTCGGAAGTGTTCTAACCCTTCCACCTTACAACTTCAACTTTACTTTTCTGCGACCAATGATTTTAGCCTTCCTGTCATCCCCTAATAAGACATCACCACCATCGTATTTCTCATACTCACAGAACCACTCTCTATGGGGAGTGAAGTGAAAGGATGCACCTGAGTCAATAAACCATGCCTCATGATCTACATGTGTACTTGAAGAAGCCAAGTACACATCCCCACCTTCATCTGAGGTGGTTTTCACTTCTGCAGAAGGAGCACCATCAGATCCCTTTCCTTTATCAAGAGTTTTAGATTTATAGTCCCTTTTATAGTGCCCTTGCTTTCTGCATTTCTAGCACACCACCTTTACAGGTTTTCCTGGAGATTTAGATATCCCTCTAGATTTAGATCTCCCACTTGATGACTTATTTTTGTTTATGTTCTGGGATCGTCCTCATACAGACAAGGCATCACCATTCTGGCTCTCCATATTTTTCCGTCTCATCTCCTCCGTCAGCAAGGATGAGACTATTTCATCAAACTGCAAGGCAGTTGCATTGCTACCTATTGCAATAACCAGAATATCCCACAAATCTGGTAGAGAACACAACAAACTGATGCACTTATCTTCATCTAAAATTTTAATATCAACAGATGTTAACTGACTTACCATAGTATTAAATGTGTTAAGATGCTCTATGACTGAGTCTCCATCTTTCATCCTCAGGTTATACAACTTTTTCCGCAGGAATAGTTTATTCACCAGAGACTTAGATTGGTATAAAGTCCCTAACTTGTCCCACAAAGCCTTTGCTGTAGCTTCCCCTGATACATTCAACAATGCTGAATCTGAGACACACAATTGTATTGTGCTCTTTGCCTTCTGATCCAACTTCTTCCATTCTTCATCAGACACTCCCATTGGTTTAGTACCCAAATCTACCATGATCCACTGATCTTTATCCACCAACTAATCCTCCATCTTGAGTTTCCACAACACAAAACTCTGACCATTAAATTTCTTGATTTCTATCTTTCCACTGCTCGCCATCTTCTTTCACCACTAGAATCGATCTTGTAGATCTCCCACTAAACAGGGTCTACTAGAGACCCGAGCGAAACCCCTCAGCAACAAAGGCGTCCCCTTGAAGCCAAAACTGCTCTGATACCAAATGTAGGTTTTAACCCTGTACATAAATTACCTGCATACGAATTCTAAAACATATAAAATAAACAATGCGAGAGCATAACACATAAAACACATATACATAGAGATTTTCCCCTGGATCCCAAAACTGGGACTAACAGCTTGATTTTTCATTATATTCCTTTCAATGTTATAATACATATTTATACATGCCAAAGCATCCAATACCATGGACTGAAAACCATCGTGTCTAATACCATGGACCGAAAACCATTGCGTCCAAAAACATGTGCGAAAATCATGCACAAAACCATAGGTGGGTCCGCCCATCCAAACATAGGGTCCAAAACCAAAATTTTCTAGGGCGCTGCCCCGGACCCCATAAAGTGGGGTTACGAGTATGCCTCAAACCCCCTGTGACTCCCCCCCCCCCGCTACATAATCGGCACAACAAAGGGGGGCTCCACCCCCCCTCTAACCCCCCAGTTAACTACGTGGGCTAGTCGTGGAAAGAATATAACACAACCCAACAAGTTTGACCAATTGTCCATTCCCAGAATTATTTAACTATTTTCACTTTCTGGTAATTGCTTGAAGGTTCTTAATTTATGTTGCTCTTGAAGATTTTTTGTTTTTTCTTTATCTTTCTCGACCATCATGGTTTTGTCCCTGAAAGTCACGATGACATCACAGATATGTCGATTACAGTAGCGATGATCGTTGCTTTTCTTTTAACAGGTGCGATGATATCAAAGGTTAAAGAAAATAAGGGTTTTTCTTCTTGTTTTTAGTATTTTGCCTTCTGTCAGTGACTCACTAGTGTGATTTTAGTGTCCTTATCTTTCTTGACATGTTTGTTTGATTACAATTGTCTCTTGATTTGGTTTAAGTGTGTTTGGAGCTTGATTTGCCTTCTAAGGTTTCTCGAACTTCTAGGTCACCCTTCATTCACTCATTGGTCTTCTCTTTAGAGATCAATTACCCTTGTTAGAAGAGTCTTTTTGTGTTTGGGCGTCTTTTGCAAATCACTTCTGGTTCTTAGGTATTCAGTTTCTTTCATTAGTGTTGAATTGAGTAGATGCTTTGAAAGTCACTTTAGTTCCATTTGGCAAGCAATAGATTACAAAATCGTTTGTTTTGATTGAATTGAAAGGAAGTATTTTCTTTGAATTTACGTTTCAAAAAGAGAAAGCGAAAGTGTTTATCTTTTAAGTAGATTTAAAAGCATTTGTTGCATTCAAAATAATTAATGTGAAAGAGATTTTCATGATTATTGGGTTGTTTGCATTTTATTTTTCTCTTTTGCACTATATTACATTGATTGCATTAAAGTGAAAAATAAATCATCATTATATCTTAAGGTAGATCGCTTTAAGATTTTATTTTGGCATTGCATTTGCTTATGATATGAAAGATTAGATTTCATGTTTTTCATTTAGCATTGGAAAATTGTCATTGATGCATTGTTGCTTGTTTGATGCATGATTTGGGTGTTTCTCTTCCCTACATAGGTAGCCTTCATCGAATGAAAGGATTTCAATTTCATCATTTAGCTACATTTTAGGAACAGGTGACATCGTTAAGGCATTGAAATCGAAACATAATTTCAAGATTAACTTTAAAATCTATCAATTAATCTAAGGATAATTTGAAACATTAACACTCATACTTAGTGGTCTAGGCTAGAGATGTGTTCTGGCATCTATACAACTCAACATTTGTTGTTCGTTCTTGCATTAGACAGTGCTAGGACGGACTTGTGCTCCCCGTACCATCGAGTATATAAAGGGAGACCCTCATAGGTTGCAAACCTTTATCCATAGGAAGCCAAGTCTACCACCCTGTAAGCGTGATACATCGAAAACAACATTTGGGGAGATTTCCTGCATATATGTCAAGTCCTTAGTAAATTTATTTGCTAAGGTGTATATTGCAATTCACAGTTACTTGGTAATCCCTTTTGCCTAGAGTATCCTGAGTAGTCATTTCGATCCTTTATGACTCCTTAAACTTGAAAATATCATCGAGTACTTGTCCTTTCAAGCTTGCTAAACCAACGAAAGCAACTAGAGTCACCTTTTCATCCTTTTCTTGACTCTTAAAACATGAAAAGGAAAAGTTTTTGTTTCAAATTCTAAAATTAATTAACTGCAGAACAACATCCTTTATGTGAAAATACTCCTTAGTATATCTTAGGTTGATACCAATGGCAACATTTCTTGAGTCTACCAGTCAAGGAAACCCCTTTGACAGGAATCCTATTCCTTTTCATTCTTTTGGAAATACTGGTGCTCCCTATATGGCGGCATTGTCCCTTCCTGGATTGACCATTGGTCTGCCAGTTTGGTTATTTTCAACCTCGGTGGTTCCGAGTGTCCAAACTGCTTTTCAACCAAGTTCTCCTCCACCTGAACAACATCAACCTTATGTTGATCCTAAAGTTGACCCTTTTCCTTCTTTGCCTATTTCTTCACCCCATTCTTCCTCTTCACCTGGTGAAAGTCTGCATTCTAGTAATTAGGAAGCTAAGAAGAAGAAGAAGAGGCGGAAGAAGAAGAAGCAAAATAAGCAAGGGGGCAACAAAGAAACCATTTTTACCGATGCAACTAATGAAGAAAAATATTCCAACCAGCCCAAGAAGGTAAAGTTCCCTTGCATGTTATGTAAGGGAGACCACCTTCTTCGGGATTGTCCTGGTATTCCCAAGGTCTTAGAAGTGTGGTCTATAGTTTCACATCGACATTTGTCATCAGCCTCTAGTGATCATACTAGTGACAAACCCTCAACTGGTAACAGCAATGCTCATGGGAAAAAGGGAATAGTCAAATTTCCCTGTAATTTATGTGAAGGTAATCATCCCATTCATCTTTGTCCTCTTATGGACGAAGCTTCCAAAGAGTTGGAAAACTTTACAGCTTATCAAACTCGTCTTCTAGCTAGGTATCAAAATTTTTCCCTTGATCCTCCGTTAATTGATCAACTGATTGATCAAAATCCATCTTTGGTCAACCACACTCTCTCTGAAAGTGAGTCTTGTGAGTCTATTCTCGACCAACCATTGGTTGATAAAATGGTAGACTTGGCTCCATCTTCAGTAAACTGTACCTTTCTGGTAGAGAGTGAACCTCATACCACTCAATTTCTTCAGGTTTCTTCAGTTTTGAATGAAATTAAGTTAAATCCTCCCATTTTCGAGGTGCAAGAGAGCATTTCTCCTATTTCCATAGAGCAAGGTGACAACTCTCCTGTTTCTATAACACCCCCCCCCCCCAAGTAGTTTAGTCACTTCTTTTTATTGGAGTTGACTGGCAAGATATTATCTTCCATCTTATGTGCCTTTCTAGATTACAGTACAGGCTTACCATATGGTCGTACCTAGCACAGTCATAGATGAGGGCGCGTTTGTTAGCATTCTATCCTCAACTTCTTGGAAAGATTTACGTCCTCCTCATCTTTTCCCCGTTACCCATAATCTGTTAGCTTTTAACAGAGGAACCAATCAACCGTTAGGGATCCTTCCTAAGTTACCTATTACTTTGGGAGGAAAGACTATCTATATAGATATGATGGTTGTCCAAGGCCTGTTGGATTTTAATCTACTCCTTGGTCATGACTATGTTTATGTCATGGGAGCTTTTGTTTCTTCCCTCTTTCGAGTGATGTGTTTCTCACATGAAGGAAGCATTGTGATAATTGATCGGCTTACATTCATTGGTCCTGAATCAACTCCCCATAAACCATCATCCCTAAATGGTTCTCATATGAAAGCGGTATCACCCCCGCCACAAGTTAATTATGTGGCCACTTGTTCCACGCCCACATCTACTGAGATATAGTAGGTGATGTAGTACACCATGTACAGGGGGCATTGGAGCCTGATTTTTCATTTGGATCTCTAGACATGTATCCTCTAGAGTGTTGTTCTCCCATCTTATGAGAACCTCTTGGAAGCCATGGCCTCTTTTGAGATGTGATCAAGGGATATGGAGAAAAATTCCTTATCTTGTGTCAAGCTTGTTAAAAAATGAAACAAGGATCATGGAGTAGAGTTCCTTGTCTTGTGCCAAGCTCCTTCAAAAAATGAAACAAAGGATATGAGGATAGTTCTTTTACTATGTCAACCTCGTTAAAAGAAATTAAATAGATCTCCATACTTATGTCAATCTCGTTAAAAAATGAAACAAATCCCCTTCCAATTCAAGTCTTTGATTGTATCTTGTAAAATACCAGTCGAGTCTTTCATTTGATCTCATAAACGAACCTTCATTCCATCCACCAGTTAGTAACTAGTATTCTACTTAGGTGAAAGAAATGAAGCTTGGGGGTGCATGTACCTTGAATTGTATCATTATGATGGGGGCATGCAAACTTATTTCAAGTTTAGTTTATCTTTGTTTAAAGCTTGTGTAAAAATGAAACCAAATCCAAGCATAGTTTCTCTCATGTTTCAAGCTTGTGAAAAAATGAAACCATCTTCAAGTATATTCAAGCATAGTTTGTTTTCGTTTCAAGCTTGTGTAAAAATGAAACCATTCCCACTTTACATCTCATGATTTTTGTTTATCATCTTGTTTTTGATAGATGAGCCTTGGTCTGTTCATTCCATCGTCACCACCTCTTTGGCTGATCATATGCTTTCACTTGGTTGTTTTACCCTTGCCTGAGGAACATCTGTGATGAGTGGTCTTATTAGCCAACCTCTTGACCCTTACATGTTTTGAGAAGTTTCATCATGACCGGAACCAGTTGCTATATTTTTATACCACTCGTTCCTCCAGGTGGAGTCATCTTTAAGCTCTTTTCTGACTCTCGAAAAAACAAAAGATTGTCGAGCACTTGTATTTTTCAAACATGTTAAATTAAATGAATTGACATCGTCTCAGTATACGTTTACCCCTTTTTCGAGATGAGATTGATTGTTTACAAAAAATGTACACCTTGGTCAACATGGTCAAGAGGTTCTCTCAAATATTGTTTTCTACCTTTTCGGATTCAAGAGACAAATTACGAAAACAAACATGATGGAGTTTTTTTTTTGTCTCTTTTTCAAACTCTCTAAATATGAAAAAGATACCAAGCTACTCTTTTGTCGAACTCATAAAAATTAGACGACGAAAGACTTGTCACCATGATGATATTGAGTTTCTCCTTCCTAGGATACATAAAACTTACTAGGATGGATTCATCCGGAGGATGAACTTATACGACAATCATATGGTATCCTCTTCAAACTTGTGTAAAAATAAAGAGGTACTCGCTAGAAATAGTGGGGAAAAAGTGAAAGTGAAACATCTATTGTATAGGCAGCATGTCACTCTTGAACATGACACTCATCTACGTCTCGTGTCAGGTTTGGGATATCCTTGCTCAGTCACTTGTCCTTCTAGGTTTTGGTAACCAATTTTGCCTCTTATTTTATTATCCCACTTCATCATTATGACACTTGGTCCTATGTTGAGTCAAATGCTTCCACACTCCAGAGTTGTGTCGCCGATATGTTCAAGAGAAGTCCTATCTATAGTATATTACCTATACATTGTCTAACTATTTACTATAGTCTTGCATCTTACTCATTTCATTCCACTTTATTCCTTGTTTTGTGTCGATGATGAGGGAATCATTATGACCCTCCTTCGACGGGTCACTTCCTATCGACTTGAACTTATTATCTGAAAAGATGGCTTAGAAACTCCCCTTCAGTACCTTAGAGCTTGCATGCCTTAATGGCAAGTTCTTCGCATCCGATGACATGTTTTCATCATTGGCCTTCGATCAGATGATTCTACAAGCGTTTGACTTCAACTTCATTTTCACATTCATGGATTGTATTGTTGTATCTTGAGAGCCATTGTCATTATTGGTGGTTTCTCTTGTGTCTATTAATGGTCCACATCATTGGCCGATAATCAAGTGGTTTTCTAGCATGTTTGACTTCAACACATTCATTCGCATGTTGGAAATTCATACTTGGATCGGGTTGGGATGGAGCGCAACACCCAGAGTCTTATCTGATATGACTCAGGCTGCGTGGATTTATGTGTTATTCATGATTGTACACATGTTTATGCTATACGGATGGTTGTGACCATACCGTGGGACTTTACATTTAAGATGTTCCTCTTATATTGGATGGCTACGTCCATACCTTGGATCTTGTATTTACAAATGATCCTTCTCATTTGGATGGCTATGCCCATGCCATGGATCCTTTCATATAGTCCTTATTATCTGGATGGTTGCATCCATGCCGTAGATTCATGTCTGATATAAGATATGTATAAGTATATGCGTCCTTGATTTGCAGGTCTCCTGGCAGTGTTTGTCATTGTCCTTGCAAAAGCTCGTAAAGCATCTCAGCCATCACTCCTCATTCTGCCTTCATGTTTTAGGGGGAATATGTTATACAGTATTTTTTCATGCCTCTTGCATTGCCCTATGACATACCCTGAAGTGCCCGAAACATGACCATCATGCAGTGTACTCATTCAAATATGCAGCTCAGATTCTCCCTTAAACACTGATTGGAAAATGCTTTGAGCTTACCTTGAAGGAAATGGCTCTTAAACCATAATTTGAGAATCATCGCTCTTATGAGACTAAAAACCATGATGGTCGCATGTTGTATTATACACGACCCATGATGGCATCACTATGTTTATTTGTATGCCTACGATGATCCCAAAAAGGCAATTTTCCTAAAGGGGATGAGAAGCTTCGTGATCTAGAAGCTTCCAGAGTGGCGAGCTGGAGGTTGTTTGGCATAGATGAAGTTGAGTTCTCCCAACTTGGACTCTTGGTCTTATCCCTGTGAGTTAACTCCTTGAGATGAGGACCTACTCCTATCTCTAGAGAGATCCTAACTCCCTTTTCCAGTCTATATATTCATCCTCTCCCATTCCCATATGGTTGGTGTGTTGGTCTATGTCTATTTGCACCCTTATGCTAAGATTGTGCTTATATGCTACTCATTTGGATTGGTGGAGTGCTTGGAGAGATTAGCTTGGACTTGGATATTCATTCAAGGAGAGCCTATCAACATCAAGGCTTGGTTGTATGCTTCCCCTTATTTTATATTAATATACAACTGTTGGTTCATTTTCCCTAAATGTGTGTGCTCATGTATCATTTAGCTTAACATTCCTTGATATGATATCTGTATTTGCATGCCTTGTTGTGTCTTGATCTCTTGTGCAAGTGCAAAAACGCTGAGAGAAGCTGGAATGAGCACGTGACACAAGTGATTCAAGGTCTTCAACAAAGGAGATCGAGATAGCATCAGAACGAGGTATGCCATCTTCTTCGTCTCTCTTTTCAATTGCAACTTAGGAAAGTGCCTAGTAGACTGTCACTTTGGTTGCTTGACCCACTCATTGGGCTAGAGGGAACGTCTTTGTATGCATAGAGGATTTACCTAGACAATAGAAATTGGTAAACATTGTTATAGTGTCAGCTTAGAATACTAGTCAATATTGTCTTCTATTTGTGGGTTGCTTCATCTTCATGACTCTTATGGGTCCAATATGAATCATTTGGAATCTGGTCTTTCATTAGCTTCTTTCAGTTGTTCAAGTCAAAGAAAACAACAACAATTAACCTTTATACAAAGAATGGAGGAAAGGTCACCATCAAGTAGAATCTCAGTATTATGTGAGATTTTCTCAACGAGATTTAGGCAAATAATTGATCTTAGATAACCGATGCCTTTCGAATTAAAAATAGAGAGAAAGAATTACATTATCACTTTAAGCAACAAATTCCACTTCCATGATCTCTTCATTCACTTTCATAGCAATGCAAAAAACTACACCTTTGCAATTATTCATAACCTTGTCTTGATTTGTGATCCAAAAATGGATCCTATATAACCCTCTAAATCTTCAAGTCTTTAAAATATCCTAAAAGGTTAAAACCATCACAAAAGGAGAAGTTTTAGACTTATCGGATAACGCTATTGGGACCCAAAAATCTAAATAAATGGTGGAAATAAGGCCTGTCGGAGGCTTAAACCAAATCTGCACAAGAGCCATCTGATCTGGCCAATCAACGGTTCAGATCTGGTCAGCATATCGCATCGGTGGTGACAGGCGGAGGCAATCAGAGGAATAACATGTGATGGGACCGGGCCGATGCGATACCATGATCGCCGATATCGGCAAATCGTAATCGGCAATGGCTATCAGGGGATATCAGAGCATAATACATGGCAATTGCGATCGCGAAATCGCAATCGGCAATCACAGTGGAGTGCACACAAAACGGCTTGGGGTATATGCAATTTGTGATTGTGACAAGTTGCATCACAATATCGCATCGGAGTTATTCAAAAGAGCAGGGCCGATACCATATGCGATGCAATATATATATATATATATATATATATATATATATATATACATGGATTCGACAGGGTGATAAACGAGATTTAGTATAATTTGAAATGCGTCAAATGACGATTTTCTTTGTATTTGGGTTTTTCGTTGAATAAACGAAATACGAAGGAAAAGTGCCCAACCCGATGAAACCGGACCCAAAAGGGTTCCAAAATACAAATACATAATATTTCAAATCCGATAAAGCCATTTTTTTGGGATTTTTCCATGTTTTAACGTATTTTTAAAATACGAAGGGAAACCTTGGAACACGGCCGAAGCGACTTGTGATAGCGATTTCATGTAGACCCGAAAGTGTTATAAAGTGAAATTATGAATACTTGAAGTCCGGGGAACAGTGTTCTCTGCGGATTTTTCCCGTGTCTGGTATATTTACATGTGTAAGCCAAGAATGCCAAAATTTGGGGATTTCAAGCGCCGATTGCCCCTTCCGTTATAGAATAGGTGGCATCCATCCCTGAGGGCATTTAGCAATGATTGCTAACACTCAGAGAGGGGATTTCAACGGACCAAAATGGGAAGACAGAGAGCCGGAGAGGGAAAATGAACCAACAACACTGATTTGGCTTAAAAAGCCACAGAACAACAGAGACAGGGAGGACTGTTGCTTGCTGAGGCTGTTGTTGGGGTTTTGTTGTTGAAAGTAAAGCCAAATCAGGAAGCTGAGGTGAAGGAGGTAGCGTAGAAGCAAAAACACAGTCAAGGGAGTCACTTGGAGTTCAAGTGAAAATCCCAGAGAGCTGTAAACTGATAGAGGGCCAAGAAGCCAGAGCCGAAGAGCTAGAGCCAAAGCCAAAGTCAAAGAGCTAGAGTCAGAGCCAAAGAGCCAGAACCAAGAGCCAAGAGCTAGAGCCAAGAGCCAGAGCCAAGAGCAAGAGCTTCAAGACCCAAGGGATAAGATGGTGTCTGAACCCACTATTTCTGTGTAGAGCAGCAGGAGTTGAGCCAAGAGCTTGTAAAAAGGACTCATACCATAATCCCAGAGAGCATAGTTGAGTTGACTAGAGCTCACAGAGATGTAGCCCAAGATTTGTGGGTGAACTCCTAATTAAATTGCTATTTCTGTGTGCGTTTTACTGCTGCATTGTCTCTGTTGTTTTATTTACTATTATATGCATTTATATATCAGTTTCAACACATTAATTTACAACACATGAACAGTTAAAAATCAATACAAGCATACACCATTGTTTTCTAGCATTTTTAATTCCACATTGGTTAATCAATAAGACTTGGGAATATTTAAAGCTTTGGAAGTGGGAGAGGTTCTTGTAAATTAGACAGGAAGCCTAAGTGCCCCATTTTCAGATCAATTTGAATCATAACGATTCATTTACCTTGATCCTTTTTTGATGACTAACCAATCCCCATTAACCCAAATAAGCTATGTGACATATATTTCAAACATAAGTCAATTATTTGTAAAGTTAAACAATATTTATATGCTTGTTAGAATAACACATATAATATAATGTTCTTTCATTCCTACTCTACAAATATCTTAATGCTTAAAATCTCCTTAGTTAAGACAACACACACACACACATATCCAAGAAAAAAATTGTTATTTTGTTTCTAGCCAAAAAATAAATTACACTTTTCAGGTGTCAAAGCAAAAATATTAATATTTGTAACAACACCCCTTACTCAAACCCATGAATAAGAGGCAGTCACTCTCAATACCTGACCCTCAAATTATTGTTATGACGATGGGGTGTAAAATTTTTAACTTTCACGAAACTTCTTCAAACCCAAAAATATTATCACCATTATGTTTGTCTTGTTGAAATGAACCCGGTGACATATAACTTCACCTCAATCTGAGCTAAAGATCGAGATAAGTAGTCTTTCAAAGTGGGCTCCACTCCCCCTAACCACATCAGCAAGCTTCCACGTGGCATTCTACCATTGGTTGTAGTGATCAGTAGGCCCACCATCAAGACGGGTTAACCTCCGCTCGAGTTCAACCTTCTGAAGTTAACCCAGCTCCCAACTCCCGCCCTCCTAACCTCTTACCTAGTCAGGGTTAACTTTCTCGATGGACCACTTTCCCTGGCGACCATCCTCACCTCTCAACCTTCGAACTAGTAGAGGTTGAATTCCTTGATGAACCAATTCCCCTAGCGACCATCCCAAACTCCCGACATCCAACCTAGTTAGGTCTTAGCTGCCAACTAGATGTGACTTAGGAATTTTTTACTAAATTCCACAACATTCTAGCAGCTTCCAAAGGTTAGATTTTGAAGTAACTTCGATGGGTATTTCTTTGGGTTCCTCAAGGAAATAGATGCAACATTCATCCCTAAACTAATATAATTCACAAGGCTCTACAAGAACTCAAAAAACTATCAAAAAGGGTCAATAACAAGAGGATTTTTCTCCAAAAACCCAAACAACTGATAAAGCTGTCAACCAAGGAATTCAACTCCCTTAAATGACCCAAAAATCTCAAGGACCAGAGACCTTGCATCTCTCACAGCTCTCCATCATTCCATAAAGGAATATATAATAGGAAATTTCCCACTAAAGGGTCATTGACCTTCTTAGTCATTCCTATGCTAATTTTATTCTGACACTACAAAGACAAGTCCTCCTTGCCCCTGTCCGACTTCATTATACAATTATCACTTAAGGAATTTTAGTTCATTCATATCAATTGACAAAGGATTATAACATCCCATCACATATAAAAATATACAAATCACATACATAAGTTGCCTATAACAAGCATTTAACTAGCTTATAATCATAACAGTGAAACATGAGATCATACAAGGTTACACATAATAATTTATCTTTAATTAATCCAGTTGATGGGAAACTGAGTTCGGGAGTTCAAATATCCACCCAACCATAGGTAGTAGTAGCCAAACTACTTGCAGTTGTAACCCCTGAGCCAGATCCCAAGGGACTGAGTTGGTCTTTCTCAAGGGAATAGTCAACATTTGTCAGGTGAAACAGGGACTTCTAAATTCCTCCTAACTCCACCCACTAGCTACTCGGAAGTAAGTTTCATTTAGGGGATCCAGAGGATTGTTGCCTCCACCCTTCATTAAACAAATAATGATTAGAAATAAATAGGGAATCCAAAGGTTTGTTGCCTCCACCCTTCAACTAATAAATATCAATTGACCAAGTTTAGGAATTCCTTAGACTTACAACCTCTACTCTCTCTAGCCATCCAAAAACACACCCACATACTCCAGGGAGTCCAAAGGTCTCACCTCCACCCTAGCAGCATGCAACACAGTGGTTCCACCCAATTAAGGGAATCCAAAACCCACTACCACAAAGTAATTTAACCCAATTAAGGGAATCCAGAACCCACTGTTAAATGATAAGCAATGGAGACCTATACAGTTTCTTTTACCAAGAATCCAAGGGCTAAACCTCTACCCTAAACTATCAAGGGAATCTAGAGAATGCCATCTCCACCCTCCATTTTCCTAAGGTATCCTAAGATTTATCCTCACCTAAAAGAAAACTCCTCACCTGATCCTATTGTTTCACTGAAGGATGATGGCACCTTGAGAGTAAAGGAATTAGTAAGACTCCTCCCAACACTTGAACTTGTTGTTGTTTACCAGGAATAACAACAATCTAATTTGCTACTATTTCTTCCAATCGAGCTCTCTTTTATCTTTTCTCAGTGTGCATGTATCACACTTTGCGCTTCTCCTTTTTCTATTTCTCTCGAGTATCCCTATTGTTTTCTCATCAATGGGAGATTCCCTTTTATGTTCCTTAGCACAATCCATTTGTGCGTGAGATTTTATTTCCTTTCTTTCCTCTCTCTACCACCACTCTCTCTGATTTTTCCCTCCTTGAGAAAAACTGAGGTTTTCTTCTCTCTCCCATGCCTTGCGTCTTGGTTTCCTTGTTGTGTTTTCCCAAGCCAGCATGGCCTTGTCCTTTTCCTACAGTCCATAAATTTACAACAACCATCTCTGCAACACACAATTCCATATCATTTAAAGCTCAACCACCATGCTTCAATGGTTGTCCAAACTGTCTATTTTTCTTCCTATAGCAAGAAAGCTAAATTTCCCAAGAAATTGACCTCCCTCAGTCCATTTTGGAATCTATTTCCCTTACTCAACCCTTTTTTTATTACCTCGAAATGTACTTACATTCATGTATTTACAAGGAAAAATATAGCCATCAATGGGTTGGGTTGTTACAGACCCCAAACCCTTGAGGAAACACTGTCCTCGATGTTATCTATCCTTATATACAAGGATGAAATAAATTCTCAAACATAATTACAAAATCACAATCACATATTGTTTGTGGAGCCTCATACTTGTAGCTCATACAATATTTTACATAAACCTATGAACAATTTCCTTAACCATCAAACAAAAAAGGATAAGTTGTATTCATGGCATCAACCATTTCCCAAGTGGTCTCATTGGGACCAAGGTGATTCCACTACACCTTAGCTTGCTTTATGGATCGATTCTAGAGCATGACACTCCTCTAGTCTAGAATGTGTATTGGTTCTGGATGGAACTCCCCCTCTGGTTCCACTTGTAGCATAGAACAATAAATTACATGATTATAATCCTTCACATACATTTTAAGCAAATAAACATGAAAAACATCATAAAATTTAATTGTAGGAGGTAGGGACAACCTATAGGCCATTGGCCCAATCCTCTCAAGGATATCAAAAGGCCCACTATACCATGGTGCGAACTTGGCACAATTCCCAATTCTCAAGGAACTCTTCTTTAGTTTGATCCTTAAATATACATGTTCCCCAACTTAAAACTCCCTATGCACCCTATGATGATCAACATAACTCTTTTTCCTATCATGTGCCACCTTTAAATTTTGTTTGATGACTTGAATCTACCGCTCCATTTCCTTGATCATATAAGGCCCAATAAGGACGTTGTTCACCGGTTCACTCTAGATGATAGGAGTATTGAAACTCCTTCCATACAGAGCCTCGAATGGACTCATCTTTATGGACTCCTTATACCCATTTTTGTAAGAAAACTCCACCAATGGAAGTTATTCCTCCCACTTCTTGGGCTGATGCATTACATACATCCTCAACATGTCTTCAAGGATCCTGTTAGTCCTCTCAGTTTTTCCATATCTATGGATGATGCCATGCTAAATGCTATTTTTTTCCCCAAATAGGAAAGCAACTCCGTCCAAAACTTGGAAGTAAAATTGGCATCGCTGTCTGAGATAATCTTCTTGAGAATACAATGAATCCTCACAATCTCTTTTATGAATATTTGTGCCACCTTACTAGATGATTTAGTGGTTTTTTCCACCACAAAATGAGATGCCTTGCTCAACCTGTCAACAAATAACATGATTGCATCATGTTTCTTGGAAATCCATGGCAAAACTGAGATGAAATCCATAGAAATCACTTCCCATTTCCATTATGGAATAGGAATGGCTTGTAATAATCCTTCTAGATGTTTACATTCAACCTTTACTCGCTGAAACTCTATGCACTTGGCCACAAAATAAACCACTCCTTTCTTCAAATTCAACCAATAATAAAATCTATTAACAGTTGAAAGTGTCTTTTGGTATCTTAGATGGCCTGAATAAGGCTTGACATGAAACTCCTTGATGATAATGTTTTTAACTTTTCATCAATTGGCACATAAATTATACTGTTAATTCTAATTAGTATATCATCAATGAGGTGATACTCCTTATCCTAAATACCTTTTAAAAACTTATCTTTCATCTATTGATACTTTCCATCCTGTTGTCCCACACTTTTGATAATTTTCCCTAGGTTTGTCTTGTAGGAACTTACGACTGCTAAATGGTTTAACTGAATTCTTCAACTGAGTTCATTAGCAACTTTGTTTTCTTTTCCCTTTGATGTACTTTATTTCAAAATCAAACTCACTGAGTTTGGCTAACCACCTATCTTGTCTTGCATTAAGCTTGGGTTGCTCAAATAGGTACTTGAGTCCACTATGATCTATTATAAGTGTAAACTTCCTGCCAAGGAGATAATGCCTCCACATCTTTAGTGCATAAATGATGGTTGCCAACTCTAAGTCATGATTCAAGTAGTTCATCTCATGCTCATTCAACTTCTGGGACTCATATGAAAATACTTGTCCTTCTTGCTTCAAGACTCCACCGAGTCTTTCCTTACATGCATCTTTGCAAACCATGAAATCCTTACCAGGGTCTGCAATCCTCAACATTGGTACAGTTGTGAGTGGTTGCTTTAGCTACTTGAAGCTTATTGAATTTAGGCTTCTATGATTCATATCAAGGTTTTTGAGCAGAGTTTTCAGTGAAAATCACATCCAAATTCATTTGTTGACGCGTTTCGAACCAGCAAGTGTGGTTCATCACCAGGACAAGATGAAGAACTAGATCATCGTTACAAGTTAAATAGAGAGATAAGATCAATCAATGGCTAGAAAAAATAGCTACTATTGACCAAGGAAATGGACAGGGAAACAACTATAATTGACTTGACCAAGAGATATGGACAGGAGAAATTAATTGTCTAATTAATTAATTAATTAGTTGTTAGATCTATTAATTTCTATAAACTTAAACCTAATATACTCTATACTATTTAAACCTATATAAACTAAATGATTATTAATTAGATAACTAAGTTAGTTATATAGTTGACTAATAAACTCAGTTTATCTATTTAACTATACAAGTAACTAAATATGGAGTATTTTCTTAAATAAAAGTGAAAGTTAATTCTATTATATGTAGCTATTTTTAATTTATTAGAAAATTCAATTATGATATATATATATTTCAATGTTGTAATAGGATACCCAATATTGGAGAAATTTATAATGAATCTCCTGTAATAACCTGCTAATCCCATGAACGATCTGACCTCGTTCACATTCCTTGGAGTGTGACACTCCATTATAGCCTTGATCTTCTTTGGGTCAACTAATATCCCTTCCTTGGAGACAACATGTGCCAAATAATATATATGAGGCTGGGAAACGTAACACTTGCTCGGATTTGCATAAAGCTTATGCTCTCGGAACAACTATAACACTGCTACCAAATGCTTCTCATGCTCTTTTACTATATTTGAATAAACTAGGATGTCATCCATAAATACAATAACGAACTTTTCCAAGTAAGGACATAATACGTTGTTCATAAAACACATGGAAGCAACAGGGGAATTAGTAAGCCCAAAGCATACCACTACAAACTCATAGTGCCCGTACCTAGTCTGGAAAGTGGTATTGTGAATATCTTCTTCTTTAATGTGAATATGATGATATCTATACCTCAAATATATATTGGATAAAATTGTTGACCCATACAACTGATTAAATAGATCATCTATTCGTGGCAACAAATATCGATTTTTAATAGTCACTTTGTTTAGCTTCCTATATTCAATACAAAGGTGAAGGGTCCCATACTTTTTCTTTACAAACAAGACTAGGGTTCCCCATGATGACACACTTGACTGAATATACCGTTTGCCCAACATATCTTCAACTACAACTTTAATCCCATCAACTTAGGTGTACTCGTCCTGTAAGGTGATTTGGATGTTGGTGCTGATCCATGAATCAATTTGATGGAGAATTCGATCTCTTTTTGAGGAGGTAACCATGGAAGATCAATGGGAAACATATCCTCGAACTGTTGTAGCACCGGGTACCTTTTTAACAACTCACTATCTACTTGACCTGTGTTGGCCTTTCTTTCTCTATCCTGAGAAATCTGAACGCAAAAAAATTTACAACCCTTCTGATAGCTTCTCTTAGCTTGCATTACTGTAATGATCCTAAATAATGTTGTCTTCCTTTTTCCTTGTAGAATTTTTTTTTCCCCAACCTCATCCAAACATTCAACTACTTTTTTGAAGAAATCCACTTTGGCCCTATGGTTGTATAACCAGTTCATGCCTAGCAGTAAGCTATAGTTCCCCAATGGTAACATGTTTAAGTGGGATGATTTGGGCCTTCCACCAAGCTAAAACATACCAAATCTCACCCAATGGTGAATTAGTCTTTTGGTTTTGGTTTCCAACTAAACCAACCATGGTCCTCATGCTGCTCTGTAATCACTTTACATTTTTCTACGAATTTTGGCATGATATACCTATAATTTGAATTGGGATCTATTATAATTGAAACATCATGATCACTTATCTTACCTTCCATCTCAATGATTAATTCTTGATGATCTACTTGTCGATTGTCTACTGCTGCATAGATCCTAGGCAAACTTTGAGCCACTTCTCCCACTATTTGAGCCTCTTGAGTACTATAATTTTTCGATCATGCGTTGCACTGGAGTGGGAAATATTTCCTTCTATGGTTTTCCCCACACATCCAACATCATAGAGCTTCCTTCATTTATGATCCTTGTTGCACTACCAAATCCTATTATGCATTCTTTTTATCAACATAGTACATTTTCTACTAAAATAGATTCAAAAAAGCTTGTTTTTTATTTTCCTTCTTCTTAGCATGCTTCTTAGGCTAGGTCCTTGCCTTATTAGCGTCATCTAGTTTCCTCCATATGCCCTTAAATTTTGGTCTGCTTCTGGCCTGCCCAAAACAATGCTTTAATTTCTTGACTACATCACTTAGAGTCTGTGGCTCTAACAACTTAATCATATTCCCAAAGACTATGGGAATACCACTTAAAAATCTATGAATCTTTTCCTTCTCATCCTTGAGGTAAGGTACATACCATAGAAACTCTAGAAAATTGGTGACATACTCATCATCCATCATTTGCCCCATCCTAATTTCATAAAACTCCTTAGCCTTAGTGTCATAGAAACACTCAAATAGATAATGCTCTCTAAAATGTTTCTCAAATTCCTCCCAGTTTATCTCTTTCTCAATAATGCCTCAAACATTCTTGAAGTCCTCCCACCAGATTTTTTCTTTCCCTTTTTAAATGAAAGTGGAAATCCTCGCTTTCATTTTTTCAAAATAATCATGAATTCTGAAAAAAATCTTCATGCGCAATAGCCAAGCTTATGCTTCTTCTAGTTTCCTTATATCTCCATCAAATGTGGGTGTCTTGGAATTCCTGAACTCCTCCAACATATAGTCCTTATCCTTCCTCTTCTGCTAATGGTGGCGATGAGAATAATGATAGTGCCTTCTAGTAGCAGAGATAGATGGCCTGCTAGTGCCATGCACATGAGTGTTGGTCACACCTCTAGGTGTGCTCAATGGTGCACCTCCTAGCACCATGTCTTCACTTTTAGGCCTATTCCTCTTCCTTAACCTATACCTTTAGGTTCCTGAGGTATTCTCTTGCATCTATGGATGAACCTATGATCAGATTGTCTCTACTTCTGCAAATATGAAAGTTTGTAGAAGGACTGCATTTATCCTGACCTACCTTTCTTGAGCTCTCACTAACTTCTCATTATCTACCTTGTAACTCCTAACATAAGACCTTAGGCTTCTCAAGGTTTCCAACCAATCCGGAGAGTGATTCCCTCCCCCTTGGTCGATTGATCACTCTTCTTCATTAGACCTGAACCATTCACTTCCACGTTGTGACTGGTCTGAACTACACTGTATCATCCTTGTCACTATCGCTGCACTATCTATATTTTAGGCCACTTGCAATGTGTTTTTAATAACACGCACTGTTAGACATTTTATAATAATTAAATAATCATAAAATCATTGGGTTTCCATGGAGATCTTGACTTACTCATAGTATCTATGTTAGTAAACATCATTAAACAATAAATCATCAACATGCATAGACTTACATACGAATCTTTTTAATCAACTTTTAACACCTAAACAACTTATTAGGTAATTTTCTAAAAATCCACATATGACTGATCCCATTTAGTCCAAGTATTGAACCATGCTTTGATGCCACTTGTAACAACACCCCTTACTCAAACTCATGACCAAGAGGTGGTCACTCTTAATACTCAACCCTTAAAATACTGTTATGAGACTTGGGTATAAAATTTTTGACTTTCGTGGAACTCCTCTAAACCCAAAACTATCATCACCATTATGTTCATCTCATCAAAACAAATCTGGTGACATATAATTTCACCCCAATCTGAGCTACAGATTAAGGGAAGTAGCCTTTCAAAGTGGGCTCCACTCCCCTTGACCACATCAGAAAGATGCCACGTGGCAGTATACCATTGGTTGCAGTGATTAGCGGCCCCACCATTAGGTCAGGTTGACCTCTGCTTGAGTATAACCTTTTGAAGTTAACCCAACTCCCGAATAATGACCTCCCGACCTCTGACCTAGTTAGGGTCGGCTTCCTCGATGGACCACATTCCTCGACAACCATCCCGACCTCTAGACCTCCTGACCTTTGACTTAGTCAGGGTCAACTTCCCTGATGGACCACTTCCCTTATCGTACATCCCAACCTCTAGACCTATGACCTAGTCGGGTCTTAGCTCCCGAACTGCTATGACTTAGGAGATTTTCATTGAATTCCACAACATTTTGGCAGCTTCCATAGGTCATATTCTGAAGCAACTTCGATAGGGATTTCTCAGGGCTCCTCAAGGAAATGGATGCACTATTCATCCGTGAAACAAAGAGAACTCACAAGGCTCTACAAGAACTCCAAAAACTATAAAAATGGGTCAATAACAAGAGGATTTTTCTACAAAAACCTGAACAAATGAGAAAGTTTTCAACCAAAGAATTTGACTCCCTTAACTGACCCAACAAGCTCAAGGACCAGAGACCTTGCATCTCTCATATCTTTCCATCATACCATAAAGGAATATACAATAGGAAATTTCCCATTGAAGGGTCATTGACCTTCTTAGTCATTCCTGTACTAGTGTTATTCTGACACTACAAAGACAAGTCCTCCTTGCCCCTGTCTAACTTCATTATACAATTATCACTTAAGGAATTACAATACATTCATATCAATTGGCAAAGCATTATAAAATTCGATCACATATAACCATATTCCAATCACATACATAAGTTGTCTATAACAAGCATGTAACCCAATTAGAATCATAATAGTCAACCATGATATCATACAAGGTTACACATAACAACTTATATTTAATTAATATAGTTGATGGGTGACTGAGTTATGGACATCAACTCTCCACCCAACCATAGGCAGCTGTAGCCAAGATACTTGCACCTATCACCCCTTAGCCAAGTCCCAAGGGAATAATCAACATTTTTGAGTTGAAATAGGGACTCCTGAGGTCCTCCTACCTCCACCCACAATCTACTCGGTATTAAGTTGCATTCAGGGAATCCATAGGCTTGTTACCTCCAGCGTTCGTCTAACAAATGATAATTGACAATAAATAGGGAATCCAAAGGTATGCTACCCCCACCCTTCAAATAATCAATAAACATTGACCAAGTTCATGGATTCCTTAGACTTACAACCTCCACTCTCTCTAGACATTCGAAAACACACCCACATGCTCCAGGGAGTCTAGTTTTTCCACCTCCACCCTGATTATATGCATCATAGTGGTTCCACCTAATTAAGGGAATCAAAAACCCACTACCAGATAGTGGTTCCACCCAATTGAGGGAATCCATAACCCACTATTATATTACAAGCAATGGATACCTCCAGGGTTTCATTTACCACAAATCTAAGGGATAAACCTCTACCCTATGCTATCAAGGGAATCCAGAGAATGAAATCTCCAACCTTTAGCCCCCTGAGGTATCCTGAGATTTATCCTCACCTCAAGGAAAACTTCTCTGGTGCTCCTATTTCTTCGCCGAAGGATGATGGCACCTTGAGAGTAAAGGAAGAAGTCAAAATCCTCCCAAAACTTGAACTTATTATTGTTTACCAAGAATAACAACACCCTAATTTGCTATTGTTTCTTCCAACTAAGCTCTCTCTGCTCTTTTCTTGTTGTGCATGCGTCACACTTTGCGCTGCTCCTTTTTATGTTGCTCTTGATGTTGGAAACAATGTTAATACTTAGAGGGGGGGTGAATCAATATTAAGGCTAATTTTTAGTTCTATACCAATTTATCTTTACTCATTCAAATTTGGCATCCATTATATGAGAGCAATCAAACCATAACAACAACCATATCGACCAATACAAACATACACATCATGAGCAACAAACACATGAGGCACCGAGGTTTTATGTGGAAACACTTTTGGGAAAAACACCACCAAATCTTGTTGTTATTATTTATGTAAAATAAGAGCACCTACTCTTTTACATCAGTCTGTTTGTGAGCCACCACTCAGAGGAAGCACCAACTCCCTTTGATTGTTTGCTAACACCCACTAGTAGGAAGCACCAACTCCCTCCTTTTGTAGACACCTGATTAACTTACTAGAAGCACCATGTAAAGCACCAAATTCACGTATTTTTTTCAAGAATAAACTTGCAACTCCTTGGATTTATGCAAGCACGAACTTTTAGGAGGCACAAACACCCAATCTTTATTCATACACCCACTAGATATGGAAGCACCAATTTACTGTATGTAGGTTCTAACTCACATTCAAAAGAAAACTAATGTTCACTGTAATTGGCATCGTCTCTTCCTATTTTCATCTCTTTTCTCCTTAGTAGCCTTTTATCTCATGTAACCCACTGTCCTTTACTCACTCTACAACAACCCACTATTATACCTCACAGTCCACGCAACACTCTATTGTTATTTTCTTATTACATAGCATCCCATTGTTCTCATTCCTCTACTCTGAACATCATACACTCATCTCTTGGCCTTCTTCTCCTGCTATGATGCTTCCAGCATCTTCTATTCAAAAGGTTGTCTCGGCCTCTCACACAACAACACTGCTTCTCTTGTGGTCTCTTTTCTTTGCATAGGAACTCTTAGCCTCTCTTTGCAACACTGTCTCTATCACCCTCTTAGACAATAGCACACACTCTCCCACCGAGCTCTCCATACAACTAAATGACCATAATGCTACTTTCCCCCCTTTTGTCAACTGCAATCCCAGGTTTTATTTCACTCTTGTGCTATCTATATCATCCATTATTTCACCTACACACTATGTGAGTGTACTCCTGCATGGTTATCCATGTTGCTGTTGTGTCTCTTGCTTGAACTTTTTCATTGCATTAAACATGCGAATGGGCACCTGAGTGCTTCCATGCTGAGAAATAAATCCTTAGTCCACCTGCACCCTTCAACGAGGCTTTCCATGCTTATTCATGCCTCATAGAGCTTGATAGGTACTTTGGCATGGCTCCTTTATTCTTCATTAATCATTTATAACGTGCAATAAATATTAGGGATGGGTTATCTCAGTTCACTAACAGACTCCATTAATTCATCCTATGCAACCATGGTCCTTTCTGTCACTGTTGCCTTCCTACGACAGTCACCATTGACTCCATTGACCAACTCCTCTTTAACTCTCTTAGTTGTCAACTCATTCATCCACCATACAACTCTCTGATGTTATATCAGAGCCCCTACATATCATACCTTTTATTAAATTGATGTTACAAAATTGCGAAATCCCAATTGGAATTTAGCCCCTTCCGCTTCACCTCCTATTGATTTTCCACCATGGGACCAGGTGCTATGACCAATGGCTTCATACACCTCTATATTGCAGTTTCATAGCTTCAACATTTCATAACTTTTTATTGAAGCGAGCTTATGAAATTATGAGATATCGATTGGTCTTTAGCCCCTTTTGCTTAGCCCTTCTCTTTTTTCCTCTAGAGTTGTGACCGGTGGCACAACACTTGGGTGCTAAAATGTTTAGGACCTACCGAAGGCCTATATCCTTATGTTATCTATCTTTTCCCTTTATTCTTCAGGATTTCATGACCAAGTGCTAAACACATTGGAAGCCCCTGGCATCATAAATTTTCTCATAATTCAATTAGAACGGTGTTACAAAATCTTTGGGGTCCAAAATACCCATGTGGAATCTCCATAGCTCTTGAGTGTTAAGCCCTGCTCTGTGCCCTTGGTTTTTTGGGTCTCCATGACCAAACACCAATCCACATCGAAGCTACCTATATTGGGACTTCCTCCAAAATACGATTACCAGGAAGTTACAAAATCCCAAACTCCGATATTCCGACCTTTGAAATGACAATATTCTTATGTCATCATCTCCACGTAGCGTCTCCTTGGTGGTGACATGTGTCACTTGGAATTGGCCCATTAGGCCACCCAATAGTGATGATTATGACTGCCACGTTTCCTTCGTACCACCACATCATGCTGATGTCATCTACCACCATCAGCTCTTGAGGGCTAATCAGCTTCTGCCATGTGTCATATCCAAGGAGATAGAAAGGGTCCTTGGTTTGCAAACTATTTCCTTTGTATTTATTACTCCCTACAACCCTCAACGCTTTTCAAAGAAATAAATTTATGAGAACTTATGAGGTTCCAACTTCTTGAAGTTCCGAAGTTTTGATATTCCCCCCTTGCATTGAAACTATCACGAAAGGAAATTATGGCGGGGTTATGAAATCCACGACCTTTGATGTTCTGAGGTTCCAAACCTTCAAGGGTCCAATGTTTAGCCTACTCCCTAATATTTTGCTTACTCTGATATTCATCCCTTATGATATCCAATGTTCCTAAATTCGACCCCATGGCATCGAAACTTTCACAAAAATGAATTACAACGGAGTTACGAAAACTCTAACCTCTGATATTCACCTGGGTTTCGAGGCCTCGATATTCAAGGTCTGAAATTCAACCTCCTCCTAAGGACTTCGAGGTCCTTACTTCGGTTATCAGTAAATTTTGATCTCAGTGGCCATTTATGGACTTCCACATACCGTTGGAAATATCTTTCTGAGCACTAACCAATTGTGCCAACTCCAACAATATCTAAGCTGATCTCTTGAGGTATAATATCCTCCAAAATTTGGGACTTCCAACCACCATAGTCATCATTTTATGGATTCTCTAATAAGCCTGCTACTATGGTGATTCTCTACTAGAGACTGCAACATCCATAGGATCCCCCTAAGCTTGACACATCAAGCACATCAATGCTAGAATCTGTTGCTATAAAAACTAGCCTAGTGGACATCAATGTTATCTTTCCTAGCACATACATCCATGCTAATCTGGTTGATATCAATGCCAACACACTTGCTAACTGTCAGGAAATGCAAAATTCCCAACTTGATCTCCCAACATGACTATTGACATCAATGCCAACACACTTACTTCCACTAGTAAGATAAACAATGCTAACTGTCCATCAATATCCCCCTTTGGCATTGATGGCAACACCTCTTCACTTCTCCACATTGATGGCCAAACCTCATGCTCCTTCACTTCTACTTTCATGAGCCACTAATGCCCTTATTTCCTATGCTTGGGCCATCAAAACTTTCTCTCTAATTAGCTTCTATCCCCCATTGAATTCAATGGAAAAGGGTTACAAGCTACTTCTTCTTCCCCAAGCAATCATCGATTATGAGTGACTGAGCGTTCGATTGATGTTGTGCATTATTCTCAACTAACTTCTCTTCAAGGGCTAATAGTTGTTGCTACTCTATAAACTGTATCTGTGTGATATTATCCCCTTGAACATATACTTCCTCCTTTTAATAGACCTCCAGTTTTGGACACCTTATGGATGTTGGCTAAATATTGTTTCTTCCAATGCATCTTTTGTACCAATTAAAAGAAATTGATAATTATTAAAATTTCTAATGGTATTATTTTTGTTGCAAATACCAATCATTAGTGATGCATTGAGCTTTCTCTTCACTGTTTTTGCTGCTTCATCCTTTATGCTCACTTCTCTTGAGCATATTAAACACTTCTCCCCTTGAGATCATACTTCTACAATAGGGACTGCTGCTTAAATAATACTAATTGCACCAAGAAATTGATACAAATTGGATGCTATACCAAGAAACTTCTTATAGCTCTTTCTCAAAAGGAAATGTCCACTTACAAAAGGAGGCTACTCCATATGAACCCCTACCCTTAATTGACATAGCGATACCAACTGAAGACTAAGGGACATTGAAAGCTTATACCCATTGTGCTTCATGAACACAAGATTGCTAGGAAAAATCAAATTCACAACTTAAATGAAATAAGGGTATTTCACCAAATATGCAAACCTTTCATTCTCTATGCAATCTTTCTTCCTGAGGCTGACAATTGTTATCTGCTACTGCTATCAAAGAAGATTCCTCTGAGCCAATGCTCTCTGATCTACTACATCTGCTTCCTTGCTTCTGATTGGGGAATGATCATGTGGACATGGCTTGACTGTGGGCCTCTTGTCATTCCACACTTTTGTTGCAACTCATCTTCTTATCTCACAACATACACTCTTGTTGTGTATTCCTCTTGAAACCATGTTGGTTTTTCTTTCCTATTTCTCTTTCAATGTTGATACACTTTAAATAAACAAATTTATTACTGTAATCAACAAGGAGACTCGACCATACCTTATTATTCATATGCATCTCGTTTGTATGAGATTTTATGCCCGCATCTAACTTATTCAACCTCCCTTGAGGCTATTCTCTTCTTTTACTGAAGATAAAAAAAGGATATACTCCACCTGAGAATATTATCTTCCTTTTTCTTCCAAACCTTCTTTGGCCAAACAGAAGCATTATCCTCAATATTCTTCTTTTCCCATGGTTGAGCTTTGTCTCTGCTACACATTTTTGGAGGACACTTCTCCTTCAACTTCTCTTCCTTCACCCAAATCCTCTTGCTATTTTGACATTAGTGAAGACAAAGTTGTATTCCTCTACTCCACTATTTCTTATTGTCTTCAAATCCCAAGCAGCTACATTTGCATGCATATGCTGAAAAGCATGCTTTTTCTTCCCATATCTGCAAATTTCTCTCATGTGCCCAAGATTGCCATAAATGTGTTATTTGACATAACACATGAATGAAGCATATAAGTTACTATTCTTGACAACATTCTTGTCAAAACTTCTATCACTACCAACATGCTTACTCATGGCCATTTTTTGCATTCTTGGGTTGCTGCTACCTAACATGTCTTATTTTATTGCATGCCATCTATAGTTTATGACTTTATGTCCAAAGTTATTGCAAGAAAAACAATATCCATAAAAGGGCTATTGAGAACTAAAGGAAGCTTTACCTTGAGGGCTTTGTCCCTCAGGGAAAAAGGACCTGTTGGTTCTTCATATGCCTTCCATGGAAGTTTGTATTACTACCTTGAATTCCTTCTTACAAATTCTTAGCTCTCTTTTGCTACTGCCTTTGTTGTTGCATAAAATTTTGCTACTACTTCTTCTTCTCTTGTCATTGCTGATTTCCTTGTTGTTGTTGTTGTACAACCACCTCTTTTCTTTCGTTATTGTTAGAATTTCCAACTTCCCTTACATGAGTGGTTGACCTTCCAACCTTTTCCTTATTAGAGCTTGGTTCTTCTTCGAAACCCAAACCAACCTTGATGAGAGGGTATATTTTCTTAGCAAGCATCTCACCCAACTCTCAATAATCTTCTGATGTTGAGAAACTTCTTTAATATATCATGTCTCAATGAGACTACTTCATCTTATAGTCTCTCACAGTAATATTATCTATCATTTATCTTATTGGTCAACATGCCACTCAGCCTACTAGCCTCTTCTTGTTGAGCATTAAGATTGATTATTTTTTTTCTCAGCTTCTCATTCTCAGGCTCATAAATTTTTAATTTCTTCTCTTGCTTGATATTTTCCTTTGGTAGGTCCTTGACCTCCTTTAGAGTAGAGATCAACTTCTTCCTCAAATAGATCCTTTCATCTAGATCCCTTTCTTCACTATCAAAGGTGTAGGATGAGCCCCCACATAAATCTAAATTCATCTCTGCATCCATGGAATCTTCCATGGGTATGAGGAGTATCCCTTCTTCATCACTACCCAGGGTACTCTTATTTTCTCCTACAGATGAGCACACCTAGGATCTATCTTCTTCCTTTGAGATACTCTCATTGGCTATTGCTACTAAAGTAGTTATATCTTCATTTCTACTACTCGATGCATGTATATCTCTATCCTCAAGTGACTCACACGAACATCTAGATAATGAGCAACCTATTTCTCTACATTTATGAAAAAGAAAAATCATACCTTCTGAGCAACAAGACCCTTATTTTAACTCTTCAACATCCTCTTGAAAGTGATGACCAGTAGCTTGTGCATTAAGGGGAAGATCTTATATCTTCTCAGGAACTCTTTTCTGGGATGATTTCTTCAACTTCTTCCTTCTCTCCTTATGTTTTTCATTTCTAGCACCAACATCTGCATGTTCTCATTCACTTCTTGAGTAACAAGGTTCTTTGACTTCCTCTATTGTTGCATAGCTTTATCCTCCATATAGACATTGCAATTTTTCCAACATTTCCTTTGCTAACTCACAATGCCTCACTTTATTAGCATCTGGCTTATACAACCCTTTAATGATGATTTCCTTGGCTTCTATATTGAATTCATTCTTCTCTCCATATATTACAGATAACCAAATGTCTTCATTGACTACTATCAAATAGGTTTCCATTCTAATCTTCTAGAGCTCATAGTCTGGTCCATTTAAAAATGGAACTCCTTCTATTGTTAATAAAACTTGATTAGCCATTGTCTTCTTTAGATTTTCCTTCTAGCATTCAAGCTATTACTGAAGGAACCTCACTCTGATACTGATTGTTGGAAACAATGTTAATAATAAGAGGGGGGGTGAATCAGTATTAAGGCTAATTTTCACTTCTATGCCAATTTATCTTTACTCATTCAAATTTGGCATCCATTATATGAGATAAATCATTAACAAATCATAACAATAACCATATCAACCAATACAAGCATACACATCATGAGAAAAAACACATAAGACACAAATATTTTACGTGGAAACCCTTTCGAGAAAAAACCCACCAAATCTTGTTATTGTTATTGATGTAAAATAAGAGCACCTACTCTATTACATCAGTCTGTTTGTGAGCCACCACTCACAGGAAGCACCAAATCCCTTTGATTGCTTTCTATCACCCACTAGCAAGAATCACCAACTCCCTCCTTTTGTAGACACCTAGTCAACTTACTAGAATCACCATGTGAAGCACCAACTTCACGGATTTGTTGCAAGCACTAACTTGCAGCTCCTTCGATTTATGCAAGCACTAAATTGCAAGAGGCACAAACCCCCAAGTTTTCTTCAAACACCCACTAGAGATGGAAGAACCAACATCTTGTATGTAGGCTCTAACCCGCACTCAAAAGAAAACTATTTTTCATTGTAATTGGCAGCCTCTATGCCTATTTTCAACAATTTTCTCCTTAGAAGCCTTTTGTCCCACGCAACCCACTATCCTCTGCTCACTCTGTAGTAACTCGTTGTTTTTCACAACCCACACAACACTCTACCATTTTCTGCTTACTCTATTGCAACCCACTTTTCTCATTCCTCTGCTCTCAATGAGCCATTGACCTGGGTTCTGTGCTTTGTGTGCAAATGTAATATAACTCTATATCTATCGCATCTAAATGCACATTGCCTAGGGTTTTTGTTCTATAGCAACCCACTTTTCTCATTCCCCTTCTATTAATAGCATATACTCAGTTATCGACCTTCTTCTCTTTCTATGACACTTTTGACCTCTTCTATTCAATAGGATCTCTTAGCCTCTCACATAGCAACACTATCTCTCTCAGGGCCTCTTTTCTCTGCATAGACACTCTTAACGTCTCTCTACAGTATTGGTTCTCTCGCCCTCTCACAAAACAAAACACACACTCCCACTGAGTTCTCCACACAACTCACTAGCCACAATGATACTTTTCCCCCTTTTCTCAATTGTAACCCTAGGTTTTGTTTCACTCCTATGCTAACTCTGTCATCCACTATTTCACTTACACACTACCCAAGTGTACTATTGCATGGTTTTCCATGCTAATGTTGCATCTCTTGATTGAACTTTGCCACTGTATTAAACATGAGAATGGGCACCTAAGTGTTTCCATGTTGATAAATAAATCCTCAGTCCACCTGCACACTCCAATGAGGATTTCCATGCTTATTCATGGCTCATAGAGATTGACATGTACTTCAGCATGGCTTCTCTTTTCTTCATTAATCCCTTGTATCATGCAAGCAAGATCAGGGATGGCTTGTCTCAGTTCACTGATACATTCCATTACTTCATCCTGTGCAACCATGGTCCTTTCTGTCACTATCTCCTTCCCACGATAGTCACCATTGACTCCATCGAACAACTCCTCTTTAACTCTCTTAGATATCAGCTCATTCATCCTTCATACACCTATGTGATATTATATCAGAGCCCCTACATATCATAACTTTTATTAAATTGATGTTACAAAATCATGAAATCTCAATTGGCCTTTAACACCTTCTACTTTGCCCCTATTGATTTTCCACCATAGGACCAAGCATTGTGACCGAAGACTTCATACACCTCTGCATTGCAGTTTCAAAGCTTCAACATTTTGTAACTTTTTATTAAAGTGAGATTACAAAATTACGAGATCTTGATTGGTCTGTAGCCCCTTTTTCTTAGCCCCTTCTTGTTTTTTCTCCATGGGACCGGGAGCTATGACTGGCAACACAAAACTTAGGTGCTAAGCCCTTAAGGATCTACCAAAGGATTATCTTCTTGTGTTATCACTCTTTTCCCTTGGTTCTTTGGGCTTTCATGACCAAGTTCAAAACACATCGGAAGCCCCTGACATCACAAATTTTCTCAAAATTCAATTAGAACAGAGTTACAAAATATGTGGGGTCTGAAAGACCCATGTGGCATATCCATAGCTCTCGGGTGCTAAGCCCTGCTCTGCTCCCTTGGTTCTTTGGGTCTTCATGATCAAACACCAATCAACATTGGAGCTCCTTATATCGAGACTTTCTCCAAAATGCAATTATGGAGAAGTTATGAAATCCCGACCTCCGATATTCCAAACTCTAAAATGATGTCATGCTCATGTCATCATCTCCATGTGGTGTCTCCTTAGTGGTGACACATGTCACCCAGATTTGGCCCATTAGACCACCCAATAGTGTTTATTCTGACTGCCACGTGTCCTCCGTAATACCATGTCATGATGACATCATTTGCCACCATTAGCTCTTGAGGGCCAACCAGTTTCTTCCATGTGTCTTGTCCAAGGAGAGAGAAAGGGTCCCTCAGTCCTTGGTTTGCAAATGATTTCCTTTGTAGTTATCACTCCCCACAACCCTCGATGCTTTTCAAAGAAATAAATTTACAAGAAGTTATGAGGTTTTGACCTCTGATGTTCCAACCTCCTGAAGTTCCAAAGTTCCGAGATTCACCCCCCTGGCATCGAAACTTTCACAAAAGAGAATTACAACAAGGTTATGAAATACTTGACCTTCGATGTTCTGAGGTTCTAAAACTTTGAGGGTCCAATGTTTTTCCTGCTATGATATTTAGCGCTTCGGATATCCGACCTTTCGAGATTCACCCACTGACATCGAAAATTTAACAAAAAAGGAATTACACCAAGTTATGAAAACTCAAACCTCTGATATTCACCTAGGTTTCGAGGTCCTGAAATTTGGGGTGTGAAATTTGGCCTCCTCCTAAGGAATTAAAGATCCTTACTTTGGCTATCAATAAATATTATCTTGATTTCCCTTTATGGACTTCCACATACCATTGGAAATATATTTATGAGAAGTAACCAACTTTTCTAGCTCTAAGAGTATCTGAGCTGATCTCTTGAGGCTCCTCCAAAGTCTTGGACTCCCAACCACCATAGTCATCATTTTATGGATTCTCCAATAAGCCTGCTACTATGGTGATTCCTTACCAAAGACTATAGCAACCATAGGAATCGCCCTGAGCTTGACACATCAAGCACATCAATGCTAGAATTTGTTGCTATCACAACTAGCTTATTGGAGATCAATGTTTTCTTGCCTAGCACATACATCCATGCTAATCCGGTTGACATCAATGCCAACACACTTGCTAATTGTCAGGAAATTCCAACTACCCAAATTGATCTCTCATCGTGACTATTGAAATCAATGCCAATACACTTACTGCCACCAGAAAGACAAACAATGCCAATTGACCAACACTCAAGTCCCACTATTTGTCTTCTCGTCCATGGGATATTTCCTTTTCTTTTCCCTGGCATGGTTTGTTTGTGCATGAGAGTTTATTTCCTCTCTCTCCTATTACTCTCCCTTGTTTTTTTCCCTCATTGAGAAAAACTGAGGTTTTCTTCTCTCTCCCATGCCTTGCATCCTGGTTTTCTTGTTGTGTTTTCCTAAGCTATCTTGGGCTTGTCCTTTTCCTATAGTTCATAAATTTACAACAACCATCTCCGCAACACACCATTCCAGAGAATTTAATGCTCAACCACCAACCTTAATGGCTATCAAAATTTTCCATTTTTCTTAGTGCAATAAGTTAGCTGAATTTCCCAAGAAATTGAACTCCCTTAGTCCCTTTTGGAAAATGTAACAACTCTAGTGAAAATTCCATGTAATAAAAGTTAAAAATAATAACAACAGATGGATGGGACACTTATTGCAAGCTAAATGTTGGGCAAGACATCCTGGGGGGTGTTCATTTGGTTGTTTATGGATAAGGAAATTGGCAAAGGAAATGGATAAGGATTTGGGAAGGGAAAATGGCATTATTGGCACATTTATTTATGAAAATAATGGAAATTAGGAGAAAAAGGAGGTGAAATGTCACAAGTTCCATGTGAAGAGGAAAATGAAGGAAAATAATGGAAAATGAAGAAAATAGAGGTCTCATTCATAAAAGGGCTTTTGAGGATCAATTGGTAACCTTTTGCCAGTTTAGCTTTGTAGCTCTTTCATTATTATCTCTCTCACACTCTTGGACACATAGAGTTTTCTTGGACCATTTTGGCATTGGAGTAAGAAAGGCAAAGAAGGCAAGAAGAAGCAAAGATCAAGAAGGGAAAGGAATGATCAAGCAGCTACAACAGGCTTCATTGTAGGTATCAACTTGCATGTGTATTTTCCTGGCTATATTTGGCATGCATGGGATTGAATGTGTTTCTTTTCTACTATGGCATGGGTTTTTCCAGGTGTGACGGTATTTTTAGCCTTGCCTTGCCATTTCTTAATAGCTTTGATGAGATGGGTTCTCTCATTCAGTTTATGTAGGATGGTTGGATTATATTCAACGCTGAGTGGGTTGGATCTCTGAATTGACAAACAAATGGTGTAGTGGTCCCTAAAATAGATTGAGGACGGATGAAATCATTGGCCTAGTAACCCCTAAACCAGACTGTGGGTTGCGGTAAAGCCAGATTGTGTGCCTCAGTGGGCCTAGGAATCCTTTTTGGTGAATGGCGAGATATATGGTAAAGCCAAGAGGTGGATTTTCTCTCCGTTGGGCCTAGTGATTCTGGGATGGAATGCATGGTAAATCCTGGAGAGTATGTCTCAGTGTAGGGCCTAGTGATCCCTGGATCAGATTGCGGGTGCACGGTAAAGCCTAAGAGACTAGGAGGCACTCAAATTCCTCACGGTGTAGGCAGAGAACTTCGGTGGAATCCACATTGATCAGTTTTTTTTTTATGTGTTCCATGAGTCCCACATTCATGCTTGGAATATGGCACGGGGGTGATTGGCTGAAGGGAAACTTGGGTCAACCAATCTATGGTAGGGTGGAACATGGTAGTCCCATCACCGTTTGGTTCATTGAATTGATTAATGAGAAGTTCATTCCATTGATTTTCATGTGTAAGTTTATTGGTATATGTATGGGTTTTGATGGGTTATATGTTTATTCTATTTTTGTTCCTATTATGCTATTTATATGCACATTTTATGGCAGAAGCTATGTTTGGCTCTCAGCATGTTTTTACTTTTATTTGAATTAATAGTGTATCTATGACCTAATACATGATAAGGTAGTAAATGACATGAGGAAACAATGGTTCATGGCGATTCTCAGATAAGTATGAGATCTGTACACTTAATTATGTTGTTTACACCTGTAGGTTACATGTTGACAATATGTTTGATGAAATGACTGTCATGACTAGTAGGGGTTTGGTTAAGGTCATGATCAACTATTTACTTTTGCATCATTGTTTCCCTATACTTTACTTGATTCTAAGCTTTCATTACATTATGGGCAGTGGCCTGGGCTCTGGGCTTGAAAAAGTGTCTTAAATCCCAGGGTCATTGGCACAGAACTGGAAAATTTAGTTCATAATCGCTGGCAGGCAGGCCTATGAGAGTGACTTTGGGCTTTTGGTCACTCCCTTGCCCATAGCATGAGAGAGACTATGGCTTCGAAGGTCCAAAACAACAATGGGACCTAGGGATAGGTTATCTGAGTGGCTAACTTGTCTTCTGAGGGTTATGTTGATGATGTTGGATGACTGTGTGTGATGTTTCATCAATTCCACTTCCTTAAGGTTACCTAGGAGTCCGAACTTGATCATAGTAGCCTCTCGTCTCATGTTTGCCCCTGTTGGCATGGTTACTCGGGTGGGTGTGGGAGGAGGGTGTTAGAGTAGTATCAGAGCATGGTTGAACTCTTGGACTGGATGGGTTAAATGTGTTAGTCATGCATGCATGTTAGTTGCATGTGTGCCTCTTACACCTATATACTTGTTGCATTTTCTTGATGTTGGATTAGGGTTGTAGCAAGGTTATCATGGAGAATTTGATGTTGATCTCGTGAAGAGTATTTGACATGAGTATGTGACTGATTGTATATTGTTACTTGTTGCTTACATGTTGATTTTATGTCACCTACTTACATCCTTGTATGTTAGGTTACATTATTGAATCTTTTACTTACATGTATCATTTTTGTAGGTTGATTGCAAGAACTGATCGATTATGTTCGACTACATGCATTTATGCGTAGGTGTAGTTGATTTGGCATTGCTTATCCATATTGTCAGTTGCATGTAGAAATGTTTATAATGGAGTAATGGTTGTTGTCATGCATGAGGCCATAGCATGCATTGTTGATATGGCCTTGCATTGATGACTGGATCCTAGCTAGATTGATGTTTATGTGCTGATACATTTATTTGCGTATGTTTATATGTTATTATGATTATGTTATACATGTTGTTGGGACAGGGTCCCCTAGGGTCGAATTTGGGGTTAAAATCCCAAGTTTTTGTATGTAAAGTGTAAAGTTTCCGCAATTTGTGGTCGCGGAGCACGTAGATGTAAAGTGTCAAAAAGAGTTTCCACCCTTCTTTTATGTAAGTTGTGTCGGATTTAGAAGATCTACCCATGGTCCATAGACCATGGGATTGTATAAAAAGAGGAGTCTTAGAAGAGTCTAAGGTATGTTTTGAAGAAGGGAAGTCATTGATGGGTCAGTAAGAGTTAAGAGTGAAGAGTCTTAGAATAGAAGAAAGACTCTATAGTTGTGTGCACATAGGCCTAGGGTAGAAGTCCGCAGCTGAGTGCGCAGACCCCTGTAGCTGAGTGTGCAGGGTAGTTAGAATCTATAAGAAGATCTGAAGTACTGATAAAGAAGATTATTTTGGAATTGTCTGTGTTTTGATCCAGTTACTTTTGTTATGAATAAATGCGGTTATGTTATGTTGAACAATGGTTTTCATGATTTAATGTTATATTGATGCGCAATTCTATATGTTTTACTTCGTTATCTGTACATAAGTAATAATATCTGTTTACACGAAGAACATATTAATGCATGTTAAATTTATCAGATACTTAAGCCAATTTGGGTAAATATGGAAGTAAGAGTAATTACATCAGCGAGTAAGTGGTCGATTTTCCTGCTTAGGGTCCGCAAATGACAGTCTTAGACATTCGCGAAGGTCTAAAGGTTGATTAAGGGAAGTATATTAATAAGCCATAAAAGGCTTATCGATCTACGTGAAGTCAGAGTTAGGGCATAAAATGACATCACTACCATCTCTAGGTATGAAAACTTGGTTCTAGCATCCTCCCATACTACTTCGGGTGAGACTTCAATTCGTGCTCTGCGGATTGATTTCGAAAGGGCCAGTAGTGTAGGGATTTGTTTGGCTAAATTAACGTTGAACCTGGGTCAGGTCCCACTAAGCCAACAAATGGTTCCGTTGTCGAGACTGGGATCTGCATAAAGAGATCGCATCATTAGAACCCAACTAAGAAGGAAATTGAAGATTGGTTGGATAAGAAGGTCCACGAATTTGTGGTGCAAGAAAATAGAAATCCATGATTGGATAAAGAACAGTGGTTGGACAGATATATATATATATATATATATATATAGATACACGAAATATTCTTTTGTTCCTTCCTAGTTGAATTATATGTTTGGATCGCTAAATTGGCAGATGAATAAGGAAGGTGGAGGCTTGATGGTCTGATAGTGTGGACCCCAGAGTTAGTGCAAATATTGGAAGCCTCTGAAGATAATATCGCATGCGATGTCGATCACTGACTTGATCGTATCATAGGAGGATTCGTGACAGAGTTCATAGTCGATACTCCGTTCCGTTACAGTGAAGCAGAGTGTCGCTTCTTCAAGGGACTGTGAGGTAAGTATTTAAGGTATTTAAATACTTGGATTAAGATGATCTTGTGTGAAAAGAAGGTTATGCAGTTACCTTGATGTTTGGAGCTATACAAAGTGGAAATATCTTTAGGGATAGAGGTAAAACAGGCCTTGAATATAGCCTGCTAGTCGAACCTCCTCTGAGTGACGACGAGGAAACAACACAGGTTTCACCGAAGAGCACTGTTCAATTAATAAGATGAGGGTTCCTACAAATTCCCCATCCACCCACCCCACCTACACATTCACCTCTATAGCATACACCTTCACCACACCGCCACCACCTCCGCCACCGTTCAATATGGCGAATGCAGTAAAGTTTCCCGTTTTCAAGGGTTTGGGAAATGAGGACCCGAACCAGTTTTGGTTCATTGCGAAGGCCGTATGGGAAGCTCAGGGTATTGGTGAGCTCCAGTATTGCAACAATGATGCTGCAACTCTTGGGACTCCCTACTTTACTTTTATCAACCTGGTAGTTCGTAACAAACTTGGAAGCGATGGTGCTATATGCACAAGTACTAGCTCTTATCGTAGGCTGTCACTTGATCAGCTTGAACAAGTCTGCTATGAGCTTAAGCCAACTTCTATGAGTTCTCAAAAGAAGCTTTTAACTATGATGGATGAAAGCTAACTCAAAAGAGGCTAGTCTACTTGCAGAAAGAAGATGAAAGCTGAAAGGAAACACAAACCCTAGCAAACCCTAGTTTTACCCACTAACCATACTTTTGCAAGAAAATAAGTGGAAACTACTAAAATGAATGCCATTGACTATTGAAAAGGTTAAATGCATGTATTCAAGCTACTTCTGAAGGAATATATGGAAAAATCATCTTTTTGTACTTTTGAACAATTTTATGCAGAATTATTATGCTTGTGTTTTAACTACTTGTGACTGTGCAAAGGTTTGGTGGCGAAGGAAGATGGAGTTGGCTTTTGCAGGAGGTTGGGAAGGTGTGGAGAGGACCTAAGGAGTTCCTAGTACCCTTCTAGAGATTTCCATTGCGATCAAACTTCGAAAAATCACTCACATGAACTTCTACAGGAGGCTGTAGGGGATCTACAGGAAGTTCTATAGGAGGTTCTACAGGAAGAGGCCGAAAGTGGTTTTTGGAGGTTTGACGGTGAAAAAAATGGTGGGAAAGGGAAATGAAGGTGGGATAGAGATGTTAAGGGGTCTAGGACCTTGTAAATGAAGATCAAGAGTGAAGGAGACAATTGGATTTGTTCAAAGGTCAAGGAAGCAATTTTGCACAAGAATGTATAAATTAGGGCAGTTTGGGAAAGTATGGCGAATGAGTGAAGGAAATATTGAGAGATGGATTGGAACAGGTTGGGTGATGGAAGAAGGATAAGCTAGAGTGTCTTATAGGTGAGATGCACACTTCTTTTCAAAACTGACCCAAGTAAGAATCAAGAAAACAAAGTTTTACCTATTTTTCACGTTGAACAGAACTTTATGGATAGGAAGTTATGCAATAAAGCTATGGAAACTAAACAAGAACAAATCTAAGCATGTAAACACAACTGATATCAACTTCTCCAACTCGAAATCTAACACTAGCAATTGCATTGGAAAGCAAAAACAGTGTTTTGGTGGCAGCAAGAGTGCCTTGGTCTAAATTCATGGTCCCAAGGAGGGAGAAAGGAGATCAAGGCTTCCCTGGTAGCCTTTTTGTGGATATTTTTCTGTTATCAAACTAGCTATTGGGTCTGAAGCCTAATTATCTTTTGTATTCAAAGGTATCACCGCATTGGACCCAAGTTCGAAGCTCGTAAAATATTCGCTGCAGGGAGGGTCCAAGGGGGACAGCTGCGACCTTTGGGGAGCCCCCCTCGGCGGGGGGTTTCGTGGGCATCACCCTCGAAGCTAAGAATAGATGTAAAATTGCCTTGTAAAAGTATAGTAATTTCTAGTTAATTTGGTCCGTTCATTAGGTGGAGATCTGACGGTAGAAGTTATGTTTATTTTAGGGTTTTTTGCCCTTGAAGGCAACCCCTCACTATATATGAGGGAATTGTATTGTGTCTATGCAGATCTGTATTCTGAGTGAGAAAGAGAGAGGAGATTGAGAGAGAAGAGGGTGTTACAATAGATCTGTTGTAGGTTGTATCTCTTCAGTTTGCTGGATAATATAAAAGGAAGGACTGGTTGTTTCTCCGTGGACGTAGCCCAAACTGGGTGAACCACATATATCTGTGTCTCTCTTGTTTTATGCATTTTCTGTGTTTATATTTCTGTAATATTTTATGTGTTTCATTGCTCTGTAATATATAATTTTCTAACAACTGGTATCGAAGCTGAAGGTCTTTTTGGTTGACAAACTCGCAGGAGAGAAGGATTCCTGGTTCAAGTGGGAGCAATGGAAAAAGATGGTAAGTTTAGGGTCGAGAAATTTAACGGCCAAATCTTCTCGCCATGGAAGATGCAGATGGAAGATTATCTGTATTAGAAAGATCTGTACCTACCATTGGGAAGAAAAATAAATATGCCAACGGGTATGACAGATGAAGAATGGAACCTTCTCAATAGAAAGGAACTCAGAACAATACGGTTGTGCCTCGCAGCGTCGGTTGCCTTCAATTATTTCGAAGGAAACAACGACAGAGGGTTTGATTAAGGCGTTGGCGAAACTATATGAAAAACCCTCAACCTCAAATAAGGTATTTCTTATGAAGCGTTAATATGAAGATGTCTAAAGGTGGATCTGTTGCAGACCATTTCAATTATTTTAATACTGTTACAAGTCAATTAAGTTCTATAGGGGTAAACTTTGATGATGAAGTTAGAGCTTTTTTATTCTTGTGCTCATTGCCAGAAAGTTGGAATGGTTTAGTAATGGCCATTGGTAACTCTGTTTCTGGATCTAGTACTTTAAATTTTGATGATATTGTCGGTGCTATCCTTAGCGAGGAAATGCAACGGAAAAGCTCCAGTGAGACATCGGGTAATGCTTTGAGTGCAGAGTCTAGGGGAAGAAAAATGGAAAGAGGAAAGAGCTCAGGATATCACAGTAAATCGAGGAAAGACAGATCCAAGTCCAGATCAGGGATAGTTTGCTGGTAATGTGGAAAGAAAGGACACCTAAAGAAAGTCTGTAGATCTCGGAAGGGAAAAGAAGGAGATGCACAGCAAGAAAACAATCATGAAGCAAATGTGACAGGTGAGGTGTTACAAGATGATTTGATTCTTTCTTTTGAAAATATTACTGATTCCTGGGTGGTAGATTCAGGGGCCTCATTCCATGCCACACCTGATAAGAAATACTTTCATGACTATGTTCAAGGAGATTTTGGACAAGTCCATTTGGGTGATGATAAACCCTGTAAAATTGTTGGAATGGGTAAGGTTCTTGTAAAACAACAGAATGGAAACCAATGGCTACTAAAGGCGATAAGGCATGTTCCAGATCTGAAGAAAAATCTGATTTCAACATGGCAGTTAGGCGGTGAAGGTTGTGTGACAACTTTCACTAATAAAGCTCGGAAGGTCACCAAAGGAGCCCTGGTAATAGCAATAGGCGAAAAGATTGGTACATTGTATTTATGCAATGGTATTTCTAACTTTGTTAATGCTTTAACTTCCGAAGGAGCAGATGCAACATTATGGCATCATAGGCTCGGACACATGAGTGAGAAGGGGATGAAGATCTTTCACTCAAGGAATTTGTTGCTAGGTTTGAAGAATGTTGATTTAGACTTCTGTGAGAATTGCATTTATGGAAAACAGAAGAGAGTCAGATTTCTCAGAGTTGGGAAAGAAAAGAAGAGCGAAAAATTAGAGCTTGTGCATATAGATGTATGGGGACCTGCTCAGGTATCATCTCTTGGTGGCTCTCGTTATTATGTTACTTTTATTGATGATGCAACTAGAAAAACTTGGATTTATTGTATTAAGAATAAATCTGATGTATTTGATACTTTCAAGAAATGGAAAGCTTTGGTTGAGATTGAGACAGGAAAGAAATTGAAGTGTCTCAGATCAGACAATGGAGGTGAATATTGCAGCAACGAGTTTGATAGGTACTGTTCAGAGCATGGAATTCGTAGAGAGAAGACAGTTCCAAAAACACCACAAGAAAATGGTGTGTCAGAAAGGATGAACAGAACAATCATGGAGTGTGCAAGGTGCATGAGATTGCATGTAGGATTGCCTTTACAATTTTGGGCAGGTGTTGTAGATACTGCTGTTTATCTAATAAATAGAGGGCCTTCAATTTCCTTGGATGATGGTGTTCCAGAGGAAGAATGGATAGGTAAAAAGGTAAACTACTCCTTTTTAAAGCCTTTTGGTTGTGAGGCCTTTGTCCATATTAATAAAGAAAATAGAACAAAGCTTGAGGCAAAATCAAATAAATGTAACTTTATTGGATATGGTGTTAATGATTTTGGTTATCACTTATATGATTATGAAAATCACAAAATAATTAGGAGTAGAGATGTAATATTCAATGAAAAGGTCTTGTATAAGAATTAGTTGCAGGAAAAGAAACAGGAAAAAGAAAACAAGGAATACACAGTTCTTGATGAGATCACTGAAAAAGTAAATGTGCCTAAAAATAATAATAATCAACAACCACCACAATAGCAACAAGCACCCAAAACACCTGAAAGTGGTGTTAGAAGATCTATCAGGATAAGTAGACCCCTTGAACGACACTCTCCTTCATTATATTATTTATTATTGATTGATTCAGGTGAACTCGAATATTATGAAGAAGCAATGTAGGTTGAAAGCAGGAAGAAGTGGGAGCTAGCCATGGAAGAAGAGATGGACTCCTTAATACATAACCAGATTTGGGACTTAGTCAGGTTGCCTGCAGGTAAAAATACATTACAGAATAAATGGGTTTACAGGCTGAAGGAAGAAGATGGAGGAAAATAGAGGTACAAAGCTAGACTTGTGGTGAAGGGGTTTGCATAGAAGAAAGGTATTGATTTTGATGAAATATTTTCTCCTGTTTTTAAAATGACTTCAATCATAACTATTCTAAGTCTAGTAGCAACTGAAGATTTGCATCTTGAGCAGTTAGATGTAAAGACAACCTTTCTCCACGGGGATTTGGAGGAGGAGATATATATGCAGCAGCCACAAGGATATGAGGTAAAAGGGAAGGAAAAACTAGTGTGCAGGTTGAAGAAGAGCTTGTATGGCTTAAAACAGGCTCCAAGGCAGTGGTATTTAAAATTTGACAAGTTTATGTCTGAACAAGGTTATACTAGATGTCACTCTGATCATTGTGTTTATCTGAAAAAGCAAAATGATGGCAGCTATATTATATTGTTATTGTATGTAGATGACATGATTGTTGTAGGGTCTAACATGGAGGAAATAAATGTGCTCAAAAGAAAATTGGCAAATTCATTTGCAATGAAGGATTTGGGAGTTGCAAAACAAATCCTTGGAATGAGAATAACTAGAGACGGGAAAAATCACAAACTAACATTGTCTCAGAATGAGTGCATACAAAAGGTGTTGAAAATATTTAATATGAACAATGCAAAACCAGTTAATACACCTTTTGCTAGCCATTTTAAACTTAGTAAAGAAATGTTCCCAAAGACCCAAGAATACATGGATTATATGTCTAAAGTTCCATATGCATCAGTAGTTGGAAGATTAATGTATGCAATGGTCTGCACAAGGCTTGATATTGCACATGCAGTGGGAGTCTTAAGCAGGTGCATGAACAATCCAGGAAAAGAACATTGGATGGAAGTGAAATGGATTCTCAGATATTTGAAAGGTACCACAAATCAAGCATTATGCTTTGGTGGTTCAAACATTTCTCTACAGGGATATGTTGATGTAGATATGGTAGGTGACAGAGATAACAGGAGGAGCACTACAGGATATGTATTTACTGTAGGTGGAACAACTTTCAGTTGGGTTTCAAAAATCCAAAGTGTTGTTGCACTTTCAACAATAGAAGCAGAGTATGTTGCTGCTACAGAGGCTAGTAAAGAAATGATTTTGTTACAAAGGTTTATGGGTGAATTGGGTAAGAAGCATGATATGGACACATTATACAGTGATAGCCAAAGTGCCATTCATCTTGCAAAGAACTTAGCATTTCATTCCAGGACTAAACACATACATCTCAAGTACCATTTCATACGATCAGTGTTGGAAGATGGAGAGTTGAAGCTGGAAAAGATACACACTAGCCAGAATCCTGCAGATATGCTAACAAAAGTTGTAACCAGGGAGAAACTAAGAATATGCTCAGTTTCAATTGGTCTTCAAGTATGATGAAGAAGATGAGAAACAACCAGGTCCAAAGAGGAGTCATTGTCCAACAAATGAAGTAGCGGTGGAGTTGCTATAATCAATGTCCAAGTGGGATATTGTTGGGTGTGAAGCCTGATTATCTTTTGTATTCAAAGGTATCGCCACATTGGACCCCAATTCGAAATAGGGTGACAACGCCGCCCGTAAAATATTCACTACAGGGGGGTCCAGGGGGTGGCAGCTGTGACCTTTGGGGGCAGCGTCCCCGAAGCTAAGAATAGATGTAAAATTGCCTTGTAAAAGTATGGTAATTTCTAGTCAATCTGGGCCGTTCATTAGGCAGAGATCCGACAGTAGAAGTTATGTTTAATTTAGGGTTTTTTGCCCTAGAAGGAAACCACTCACTATATATGAGGGAATTGTATTGCGTCTATGCAGATCTGTATTCTAAGTGAGAAAGAGAGAGGAGATTGAGAGCGAAGAGGGTGTTACAATAGATCTGTTGTAGGTTGTATCTCGTCAGTTTGCTAGATAATATAAAAGGAAGGACTGGTTGTTTCTCCGTGGACATAGCCCAAACTGGGTGAACCACGTATCTCTATGTATCTCTTGTTTTATGCGTTTTCTGTGTTTATATTTCTGCAATATTTTATGTGTTCCATTGCTCCGTAATATATAATTTTCTAACACTATCTAATCAACCTGAAGCAAGAACAACTATTCTAATCATCAAAAACAACCTAAGTAACAAAGTAAGATTTAACCTAAATAATAGAAATTATTTCATGAATGCAAGAAAACACATAAATACACAAAGGAGGTGCTGGGCACTTGGGTTGGGCCCAACCCCAAGAGCTACAGCCCCCTAGGAAAGATCAGTGTTGGTTCAAAGCTAGATTCATCTTCATTGATAAAAAAATAATAGTTACATCACAAAACTATCTACAAAAAGAGCTCGAAAATGAGCTGAGTACAAGGCTGCACTAAAGTGTGAAAATAGACTATCAAATGGCTAACCTACTAAGGCTTGAAGCCTTATTATTTATACAAGTGAGGACTCCCAACAATCCTCCTACACTTTATGAACTCGGCTGCCTAAAATTGCAGATAACAACCACTTCACTAGACCTGCTCGGCTGCCGCTTGAAATCATCTTTTGTGGGATGTTTGAACTCCAACTTGTTGATGGAGAATTCAAGGAAGGGGTCATTTAATGCAGGAGACACCCCTCCTATAAGTCCTCAGCCTTGTTTATTTGAATTTGGATACCAATTTGCTCATAAATGGCTGGTCTTGGTCCAAAAATGTCCAAAAATCTGCAATAAACATTGATTAGACTTTGTGGTAAAGTGACTGTCCCCATTCACTCAATTAACATAAATATATTCAAAATCATGCACAAAACTATGGAGAATGGTGGATTAAATGAAAATAATAGGCAGAATGAGCCCATATAGTTACCCATTTCTGGGGCTCATCATCACTCTCTGCTGAATGTGTTGCTCATCCTCTGAGCAACTAATCCAGTTCTTCATCTTTGATAGCTTTAACAACCTCCCTGACATCCCAGACCTCTAAGGTGATGTCCTCTTCTCTGTCATGAAAACCTACTTTTCTGTCCAATTCCTCCCATTGTTTCTATTCCTCCTCTTCCTCAACCCCTTCCAACAATCCTGACAGTAGTGGAGGACTAAACTTAAGGCCAATCTAGTTGGCTTTCAAGTTTTGCATTGATTGTTTGTATAGGGGTACTCTTCTCATAACTTCCCTCATTCTGGTTGGGCAGTGATACTCCTGTATCTTTAGGCTATGGGACAACGTATTCCATCTCCTTGTGCAAGCATGAAGACAATTATCACGAAATAGTCTCTCCATATCTTCAAAGTGAGCAATAGCTTGTGCTTGCCTTTAAACATAGTTAGGTGCAATCTGAGCGTTGTCTGTAAGGTGCTATGGGCATATATGAGAGTTGAGGGATCTTTTGGTTCTGCCCTTATCATGAGGGGCTCACTTAGCTCCCTGGTCATAATCTTCTGAATTTCTACTACCCTCTTTTCCTCATGGCTCAACCAAGAAGCCATAGTCATGAGTTGTAGGTCTCCTAATGCAGCGTTTGGATCCCATAGATTCATGTTAGGAAGTGCCAGGTTGTGTAAATAAAATTCTGCTAACTTGGCCTTATCTTTAGCTGAGCTACTATCATATAAATGCCTAAACTGATTATAATTCTGGAATGGGATTGTGCCCTGTTGGGCTAATGTTTTAATTTGGAATTGAAGCCATTAGTCTTTAAGATACAATGCATAAGATCTAGCTCTACATTGCAAGGTTTCTATTGCCTAGCTGGCCATGCAGGCCATTTGGGCTTCTTTTTCCTGCAACTGTTGTTTTAAAATCTGCATTTCATTTGTTACCTGAGACTCTTTTTCCTGCAGTAGTTTTAATAGCATTTCAACATCAAGCTGTGGCTCTCCCTTATGAACTTCCTGTTGCTGTAACTGCTTTTTCAACAATTCATTTTCTTCCTGTAGCTGGGCTCTTTTATTGCTTTCTATGTGCCTTACCATGGCCAACTCCCCTCTTAATTACTTTAGCTTGTCCTCCATGTGTCCTATGTCTTCAACTCCTTTAGATTTAGTGATTTGCATTTATGTGTGGGTTTTGACCCTTTCTTTTTCTAATTCAAAGAATAGAGGCATAGCGAATTTCCGTTGGATGATCTTCCCACCCTCTAGAAAATTGTAATAGGAGCCTAAATTATGCTGAGGGATTGGTTCAGGTATTTCTTTGGCCTTGCCTTCCCCTTGTGACTGTTCTGCTGCCTTCTCTTCCAATTTTTCAGTTTCTTTCAACTTGGATAGTGTTTCCTGTAGAGATGTTTCATCTTCCTGTAGAACTGCTTTTGAGTCCATCGACTTGATTCTTTCCTTCCAAGTGGATGTTTTGGGACTGCCTCTCTCATAGGTGATAGAGATCTTGGAGGGAGGTTCTACCTTCTTTTTAGTGGGTGTATCCTCAATGACAATTGGTTCCTTTGATGGTAGCTAGGGTTTGCCCACTTTTTATCCTTGTGCTTCTTCTGGCTTTAAAATACATAGAGGTTTGCCTTTTTATTTTTCCTTTTTGTTTTGTTGGTGTGTTTAATGCGGCAAGCACAACTTCTGCTTCCCTTGCTAATGTTTCAGGGGATGTTTATTTCTGCTGTTCTTTTCCTTCATCTCTTGCAGCCTTTTCTATGTCTAATGTTTCTGCTTGTGTCTCTACCATCTCTGGTGGTATCTTCTCTTTTTCTTGCTAGGTCCCTGCCTTGCTTGAAGCAGTCTTCTTTTGGGATTTCTTCGCCTTTTTCTTCTCAGCCTTTGTCCTTTTCCTCTTCTCTATTTTTGAGGTTTTCTCCTTTTCTGCCTTAGGCTCAGTAGTAGTTTTGTCAAATTTCTCCTCTTCTTCCTGTTTCTCCTTTGTTTTTCCTTCTGTTTGAATGTCTTGTGCTTCCTCATTACTGTTCTTCTCAAGTTATTCGGTTTTCTCCTCCTCATCACTACTGGATGGGCTAATGTCCTTAGTCAAAGTTTTGATGTCATCATTCTTGGACATATTTATGAAAATTTCCCAAGCTATGGGGATAGTATATGTGTATAAGGCATCTTCTACCAACAGTTTGATAAGCCCATGGTGGGCCAGCTGGTCTGGGACCCCTGCATTTAGCTTGGTGCCACATTCTATCAAAGGCTGGAGGAGGAAATATGGGAGACTCAGTTTTCTAGCTGGAGGTAGGTCCATCCCATATCTCAATTCATGCAACAACCTGAAGTGATAACCATAAATTATGTTGAAACTCCCTTCACATGTGATATACTTCATTATTTGGTAGCTTACTTCACTCCATAGAGGAGGAAAGCTTGTCCTTTTGACCCCATTTTTATCCTCTACAAGATGCTCCTTAGGCTAAAAAAATGTCTTCTTAGAAACCTGTCCCAATTATTTCTCCTTCTTGCTCCAAGGGAGCCCAAGTGGAAGACCTATGATTCTACTGATGAAATCAGGTGTAAGCTCTAGGGTCAGACCCCTAAAAATAACTGTAGCATGTGTTTTTGAATGGAGTCTTAGGGACATCAAAAATTATTCAGTCACCTCCTCATCATATCCCTGAATTCTTTCAAAGAAGGGTATCCAGTTTTCCCTGGTGAAGAGGGCCACCACCTTAGGGTGCTCCTGCAATTTGCTAGAGTTTAAAGGTTATTTTCTCATGAATCCTCCTAGCATGGTGTTGAGTGCTTCTTAAAAATGCTTAGGTGAGAAAGCAGGCAAAACTGAAAACAGAGGGATAGTTGAATTTTCGTCTTTTTCTGAGACCAAATAAGGAATTTCCTGTGTGCTTCTCCTTACAACATCAAATTGCAATATTTCTCTTGTTTTAAACTGCTTTTATCCTGAATTTGACTTTCTTCTTTTGAAAAGAATCTTTTTTTTTTTACAGAACAGAGGATAAATACACAGGTTCGTTCAGAGAGTAGACAGATATGAAAACTCGTTTTTCTTCACATAGGCTGGTTTCTACAGGTGTATGTATTTTCTTTACAGTATAATTTGAGAAAGAATGACACAGACTTCGAATGCAGAGAAGAAAACGGAGAACTGTGTAGAACTCAGGGAAAATATGCAGGCAGACTTTTAAGCTTCACTCTCTCTTTTCAATCCAATGCCATGTTTTTAATCCACCACCTTATTCAAACAAGTCATATGTAGAGAGGTTTCCCGAGCCTACCTCGTTTCAAGCTCGAATTTTGACGAAAATCCTAGGTTTTCCTTCTGCAGAGTTGTTCTCCGCCTTTCTTGTAGAAATCTTTCAGCTCCTGTAGAATGCAGCAGTGATCCTGTAGATCCCAATAGGAGGGAGGGTTTTAAAAAAACTAACAGAAAACTGGTGGAGGAAGACTGGTTGGATGCTCTAAAAGTGGTAGGTGAGTACCGCAGTCGAGAATGTTGTGAATGAAAAATGAAACAAAGGGTGGCGAAGGCTTCGACCGCGTTGTCTTTTAACTGTTAGCATAATCCGTGGTGAGGAGATGAGGTGGATGGATGGGTACGTTATCCCCATCTAGATCGTTGGACCTACATCACGATCATAATGGTTCTGCATGCCGCCTAACCACCATCACCTCCCTTACTCCCGTTATATGCCGCCACCACTACCAGTCCCGAATGTTTTTTCCTGAATTGACATACCACACGTGTTCGCTGCATATTTGATTGGCAGTTTGAATTTGACGGGGCTCATTTGAATTCCACGAGGGTGTGTAACTGAATTAGGGTGGCCAGTTAGCTGGCCACTGATTCCATTCAATCGTGACCATTCACACAGTTCATGCAGTTTTGAAATATTATTCATGCAATCGAGGAATGGTTTAGGCACTTACCTACTTAGTCGTTGCTGTGTTATGCATATTTCGGACTTTGGCACTCCATTTCTTCATTGATGTTGCTGCTTGCACTCTGCATGCTTAGCCTCAGGCTTTTCCTAATGATCTCACCTTCAAACATTACTCCTTTCATGTTTCATACGTCCTACTGTGTTGACCCTGTCTCTGGAGTATGTTTTTCAAAGGGATCACCTGCTACAGGAATCCGTTTTTCAAAGGGATCAGCTGCTACATGAATCCTGTAGGATTTCTTGTCGCTGCTTCTCCTTCTGAAATTCAAGCTAATATTTGAGTAGGCTACAACTACTGAAGAAGGTCTCGACTGAAAAGAAATCACAACTGGAAGGTATCAGGTAGGAATGAGTAAAAATGCTGCTGCTTTTATTTGTCATCACTTTTTTTTTGGTTTGCAGGATGAAGGAAACAAAATTTCAGTGTGTGGTTGTGCAGGGACACAAAAAAAACAAGTGAAATGTAGGTGTACAGGGATGGAATGATGAAATAGGGAGATGGATGGTGGTAGGGAGGTTCACAGGCCTCATAGACAAATTTCCAACCCTCGAGTCCTCCTCCAAGATTGATTTTGGCCTTTCTGTAGTTTCTACAGGATCCTCCTGTAGAATATATAGAGTTTCTTGTAGGATGCGAAATTTCAAACCAAATGGGACCAAAACTTGGGAAAGGATAATGGTAACGGGGGGATGGACTGTGAAGGGTGCATGCAGCCTGGCCATGTCTTTTTTTCCTCTTTGTGCGACCCTCCTACAACCTGCAATGATCTTCCTGCAACCTGCAATTTATTCAAAAGAAGTTAGGTTTTTCTTTTTCCTCTTTTTTTCCTTTTTTTTAGTTTGAGACAGCTGGGGCACCTCCAAGAGTTTTTCACCCCCACTACCTGCCTTGGGTGCCTCCAAGAGGTTTTCAACCAGGGATATTTTATTCCATTTTTCTTTTTCTGTGTTTTTTCTTTTTTTTTTTCTTTTTTTGTTTTTTGTTTTTGGTTTTGTTTTGTTTTGTTTTGCTAAGGGTGTAGGTGGAGTGGAGACAGGGACCTATTCCATCACCAACACTGATTTACCCAAAGTCTCAATGAACTCCTGCTTGGGAAGGGGCTTCCTATAGATCTTCAATCTATTCCCATTGACGAGCATGGGGATGGCTTCTTCATCAATGGTCCGGATAAGGATTGAACCATTGTCATTGCATTTTTCTACTGTATATGGTCCCAGCCATCTTGTCCTTAGCTTGCCCTTGAAATCTTTGTATCTCGAATCATACAGCAGCGCCCAATCTCCTGGCTGAAATTGTTTTTCTTTGAGGTGTCGGTCATGCCATATTTTCCTTTGAAGTTGGACTACCTCTAAGTGGAGAAGGGCCTACATTCTCTGTTCATCTAATCCATTTAGCTGAAGCAATCTCTCTTGTTGTGCATGGATAAGATCTAGGTCCAGTTGAGCTGCCATCTTCAATGTGTTATATTCAAATTCTATAGACAGCAAAGCCTTCTTCCCATAGACTAGCTCATAGGTTGTGAAACCTGTGGTGGTTTTCCAAGTAGTGTTATAGGCCCAAGTGGCCTCAACCAATCGATCAGCCTAATCTTTTCTGCTAGTGCTCACTACTTTAGTAAAAATCCCTTTTAAAGCTCTGTTAGTGACTTCCACTTGTCCATTTTCTTGCGGATGATAAGGGGTGGAAGTTTTGTGCTTAATCTTGTGACGTGTGAGAAGGTCTTCAATCAGATTGGAGGTAAACTGACTTCCTTGATCTGTGACTAATTCTCTCAGGTAGCCAAACTTGTAGAAGATATTTTCCCTCAAAAAATCAGCTACTTTTTCTTTTGTTGCTGCTTTGATTGCCTTTTTTTCTACCCACTTTGTCAGGTAATCTGTGCACACAATGATGTAAGACTTCTGTTTTGAAGGAGGGTTGATAGGACCCACAAAGTACATGCCCCACTTCTCAAACGCTCGAAAGTCAATTGAGGCTACAAGGGCATCTCATCCTTTGGAGTAGGTTTCCCCATCCTTTGACATCGGTCACATTGGTTGATGTATCTCCTGACATCTTGATGAAGAGTGGGCCAATAGTACCCTGCCTGTAGAATTTTGAAGACAGTTCTCTTTGCTGCAAAGTGGCCCCCACAGGGCCCATCATGATAGGTTAGGAGGATGTCAAAAACTTCCTCCTCCCTAACACATCGCCTCAAAATTTGGTCTGGGCCAAGTTTAAAAAGATTGCCCTCAATCCAAGTGAATGGGGCACTTTTCCTCACGATCTTGCTCTTCTCTTTTGAGGACAGGTGTGGCAGAAACTGTGCTGAAACCAAATAATTTGCTATATTAGCAAACCATGGAGAGAGTACTGAAATAGAAAATAGGTTTTCATCTAGTATTTGATCATCCACCATTCCTTCTTCACCTGCAGGTAGATCTAGTCTAGACAGAAAATCAGCAACAACATTTTCCTTACCTGACTTATCAACAATGGTCAAATCAAATTGCTGCAATAAAAGTAACCATTTAATGATACGAGCATTTACATCAGGTTTATTCATCAAATACCTAATTGCAGCATGATCAGTATGCATGAATGTTTGATAGCCAGTGATGTAGTGTCTAAACTTGTTTAGGGAATGGACTACAGCCAAGAGCTCTTCTTTGGTTACAGTGTAGTTTAATTCTACCTTGGACAGGTTTTTACTAACAAAATATATGGCATACGGTAGCTTCTCTTCAAATTTTCCTAAGGCTACTCCTATAGCTTTGTTCGAGGCATCTGTGTGGATGTGGAAAGGTAGGGCCCAATTTGGACCTATCAAGATTGGGGCAGTTACCAGCTTACCTTTCAAGGCATCTAGAGCCTCTTGACAAGTTGTCAGTCCATATGAACTCAACATCTTTTCCCAAAAGACCAAATAATGGAGAGGCTAGCTTACTAAAATCTTTAATGAATCTTCTATAATACCCTACTAATCCTAGAGAACTCCGAACATCTCTTACCTTTTGAGGAGGCGGGACCCTTTGGATGATAGCAATCTTGTTGGGATCCACCTGTAAACCTTGCTGAGAAATTGTATGACCTAGCATGGTCCCTTCAGTCTTTAGGAATTCACATTTATCAGGATTGAGGGACAGGTTCATTTCAATACACTTGGCTAAAACTTTCCTCAGGTTAGTCAAAGCTTCTTGGAAGTTAGAACCATAGGGGGTAAAGTCATCCATATAGATTTCCACTAAATCATGAACCAGATCAGTGAATATGCTCAGTACTACTCTCTGGAAAGTGGCAGGAGTGTTGCACAACCCAAAGGGAAGGACCTGGTAGGCAAAGGTACCCCATGGACAAGTGAGAGTGGTCTTATCTTGGTCTTCTAGGCTGATTTGGATCTGATTGTAACCGCTAAACCCGTTTAGGAAGGAAAAGAACTTCTTCCTTGCCATGCCATCTAACACTTGATCTATGAAAGGCAAAGGGAAATGGTCCTTCTTGGTGGCTTTATTAAGTTCTTGATAATCTACAAAAATTCTCCACTTCCCATTTTTCTTTGGCACAAGCACAAAAGGAGAAACCCATTCGCTATCAGAGATGGGGTAGATGAATCCTGCATCCAACAACTCTTGCAGTTCTTCTTTGACAATGTCCTTAAGGGTTGGATTCATCCTTCTTTGAGGCTATCTGACTGGTTTACAATCTTCTTTAATGTAAATGTGATGAGTATATACTAAAGGGTGGACTCCCTTCATCTCCTTATAGCTCCAAGCAAAAGCATCCAAATGACTGTTCAATAAGCTACACAGCTCTTTCTCTTGAGAGGTGGATAGGGATGAGTTGATCTTCAAAGTTCTTTCTGGGCCAAATTCCACATTCTTAACTGGGAGAGGTTGGATTAGCCACACAAAGATCAACTAAAGCATTGGCTTGGGTTTCTTCCACCAACTCTTCTAATGGAAACATACTGGAGGGTGGATTTTGAATCAAATTCTCAATAAGATCATCCTCGGTTCGAGGACCCCCCTTGGTAGCTTCCACTGTGCACAATGGTGTGGAATAGACTTTATCCTCATCTTCCTCCTCCAACTAGAGAGGTAAGCCATGTTCTAGCAGAGGTTGGGCAGGAGGATATAAGACTAGCTGTTTGGACATATGCCCATTCTTGATGGTCATGCTCCCAGCTCAACAACTGATGTAAACATCTGCAATAGCTAACCAAGGCCTTCCTAGGATGAAAGGATACCCAGTGAGCTTTTTCTTTGGCTAAAGAACCAAGAAGTCAGCAGGGTACTCCCAGGAGTCAATAGAGACCATGACATCTTCCACAATCCCCTCAGGAGTCACAATGGAGCGGTTTGCCAACTGCAGTATTGTTGAGGTCTTTCTTAGGGAACCTTGAAGGTTGAGTTTGAGCATAGTGTCCTTAGTCATTATGTTAATGGCAGCCCATAGATCAATCAAGGTGTGGGGGATTATGGTGCCATTGATGTGGACATCGACTACAGGACTCCCAGGGTCCAGATATTTTGGATAGATTACCTATCCCAACATCAGGTCAGACAGTTGTCCCATGACATTGATAGTTGCGGCATCTCTCTTGCACCTACCTGGGTGCCTGAAACACTTCTCTTTGATCAACTTGTTGTAGATTGGTACATCTTTTATGGCCTAGAGAAGTGGTATTTTTACACATAACTGTTTTAGTTCTCCCAGAAGTTCTTCTGGGGTCGGTTGTGTAGTTCTAGTTGGTCTCTCAGGAAAGGGTGGAATGGCTTTTGGTTCACTTTCTTGTTTCTATTCCTCATCCTCCTTAGGAGGATGTTGGCTACCTGGGAGGACCTTCCAAGATCATAGGTTGATCTCCTGAATCTCCATAGCATAGGTAGGGCATGTTGTTTCTCCAATATATACCTGTTGGGCCTGTCTGTTATTGGGGTTCGGGTTCGGTTGAGCAGGTATCTGGGGTTGTCTTGGAGGAGTAGGAGGTAATGTTTGTGGTTGAGCAAGTGGTGGAGGAAAAAGAGTGAGAGGACAGTTGTATTAGGGCCTCCACCCTTGATGAGGTGCATTCCACTAAGGTTTTGGCTGAGTGTAAGAATGAAATGAATGAACAACTGGTTGAGTATGGTATTGAGATGGATACAACCAAGGAGGGGGTGTGGACCAGGAAGGATGAGCAGGGGGACCCCAAGAAGGCATGGAAGTGGCTTGATTGGGGTTGTAATAATTCTGGGATGTCCCTTGCATTCCCTGCTGGTAAGGTCTGGGTCCATGTGGCCTCCTTTGGTTCATGAACTAGAGTGGTTCAGTGGCTCCTTTAACCCCTTGGTACATAGATTTAAATCCAGAAAAGTAAGGGCATTGATTGGTAGGATGGTCTTCTTCACAGAAAAAACACATTTCTATGGAGTGCAATGGAAATTCATTCCTAGGATGCTTTATAGTGCATCGAGGAAAAACGATGGCCAAAGCCCTGTCGACTTCCTCTTGCTTCTTTTAGATTCGCAAGGTATCCATTTGCATAGCAATAGTTTGTCTCATATCGCTTTTGAAATCTTCCATCTGATTTTCAAATTCATTTTTAAGGAATGAACTAGATAAGGGGGTAATGGCTAAAAGTTTACTTCCCTTACCTCTTTTTCTAGCTGCCCTAGAATGGTTTCTAAACATAGTCTTTATGCCATCATAAGATAGCTGGTAGATGTCTCCCCCAGCCAACAAATGGAGGGTATCTAGAAGGTCTTCAGGGACTCCTCTGAGCAGAACCAACTTCAGAGATTCGGGGTCAACTGTGCATCTGGCCCTTTTATAACTGAGTTGAAACCTCTCTTCATAGTCTTCTAAAGATTCATCACTTCCCATGGTCATTCGAAAGATTTCTTCCTTTGTATCCTTTGACCTACAATAGTCTTGATATTTGTTGTTAAAGGCTTACTGCATCTGAGCCCAAGTTGTGATACTGTTTCCAGGTAACCCCATGAACCAGCATAGTGCTGCATCCTTGAGGGTAGAGGGAAAGAGTTTCAACTTTTGCTCATCTTCTGCATAGTCATAGGTTCGACAAAGGACAACAAACTCAAACAAGAAGGTATCAGGGTCTTCAGTAGTCAATCCATGGAAGTGAGGTAAGGCTGAGGGACTTATGTTTTTCATCTTTGTGTCCCCATTGGTCTCTCGGATGGGAAAGGCACCTTCTATTCTCTCCCCATTTCCTCTACCGTTTCTGTTTTCAGCCATGGTCTCAGGAGGAATGGTTTCTTGCTCTTCTTCTGTTATAGGATCTTTGTATATCTCTGGAGGTTCACCTATAGGTTCTTCTAGATCACTGCCACCAAATAAGAGAGAAGGGTGACTTAGTGATGTGGTGGGGGTGTTAGGTAGGAATTTTCCTGAATTGTCTCTATTCCTACGAGACATGAAAGGAAATCTCTTTTTTGGGTGATTTTTTGTTTCTTTTTTATGCTTGTACCTGCAAAAACTGAAATGGATTGAACAATAAATTGCAACTAACTAAAATCTATCTTGCTGAAATGAAAATGCATTGAAATGAAAGCAGGAAAGAACTAATCTATTTTGCAGAAATGAAATTGCAGAATTGAAATGAAAGTAGGAAAGGACTAATCTATTTTACTGAAATGAGATTTTAGAATTGAAATAAAAGCGGGAAATAGCTAATCTACGCTTGTTGAAATGAAATTGCGGAATTGAAATGAAAGCAGAAAATGTCTAATCTACTTTTGCTGAAATGAAATTGCGGAATTGAAATAAAAGTAGGAAATGTCTAATCTACTTTTGCTAAAATAAACTGCTTAGCAGAAGGTTGCAGTGGAAAATAGAAGAAAAGCAGTAACCACAAAATACTCTGATGCTTCCCCGGTAACGACGTCAAAAAGGATGGTGAGCTCCAGTATTGCAGCAATGATGCTGCAACTCTTGGGACTCCCTACTTTACTTTTATCAACCTGGTAGTTCATAACAAACTTGGAAGCGACGGTGCTATATGCACAAGTACTAGCTCTTATTGCAGGCTGTCACTTGATCAGCTGGCACAAGTCCGCTAGGATCTTAAGCCAACTTCTATGAGTTCTCAGAAGAAGATTTTAACTGTGATGGATTAAAGCTAACTCAAAATAGGCTAGTCTACTTGTAGAAAGAAGGTGAAAGCTGAAAGGAAACGCAAACCCTAGCAAACCATAGTTTTACCCACTAACCCTACTTTTGCAAGAAAAGAGGTGGAAACTACTGAAATGAATGTCATTGAATATTGAAAAGGTGGAATTCATGTATTCAAGCTAATTCTGAAGGAAGATATGGAAAAATCATCTTTTTGTACTTTTGAGCAATTTTATGCAGAATTATTATGCTTGTGTTTTAACTACTTGTGACTATGCAGAGGTTTGGTGGCGAAGGAAGATGGAGTTGGCTTTTGCAGAGGTTGTGAAGGTTTGGAGAGGACCTAAGGAGTCCCTAGTACCATTCTGGATATTTCCACTACGACCAGACTTCGAAAAATCACTCGCATGAATTTCTACAGGACGCTGCAGGGGATCTACAGGAAGTTCTACAGGAGGTTCTACAGGAAGAGGTCGAAAGTGGTTTTTGGAGGTTTGACGGTGAAAAAAATGGTGGGAAAGGGAAATGAAGGCAGGATAGAGATGTTAAGGGGTCTAGGACCTTGTAAATGAAGATTAGGAGTGAAGGAGACGGTTGGGTTTGTTCAAAGGTCAAGGAAGCAATTTTACACAAGAATGTAGAAATTAGGGCAGTTTGGGAAAGTATGGCAAATGAGTGAAGGAAATATTGAGAGATGGACTAGAGTAGGTTGGGTGATGGAATAAGGATAAGTTGAAGTGTCTTAAAAGTGAGTTGCACACTTCTTTTCAAAACTGACCCAAACAAGAATCAAGAAAACAAAGTTTTACCTATTTTTGACCTAATTCTGACCTAAAAACCAGAAAAGTGATGAACAGAACTTTATGGACAGGAATTTATGCAAGAAAGATATAGAAAATGAACAAGAATAGATCTAAGCATTTAAACATAATTGATATCAACTTCTCCAACTCGAAATCTAACACTAGCAATTGCATTGGAAAGCAAAGACAATGTTTTGGTAGTAGCAAGAGTGCCTTGGTCTCAATTCATGGTCCCAAGGAGGGAGAAGGAGATCAAGGCTTTCTTGGTAGCCATTTTGTGGATCTTTTTCTATTATCAAACTATCTAATCAACCTGAAGCAAGAACAACTATTCTAATCATAAAAAACAACCTAAGTAACAAAGCAAGATTTAACCTAAATAATAGAAATTATTTCATGAATGAAAGAAAACACATATAAATACACAAAGGAGGTGCTGGGCACTTGGGTTGGGCCCAACCCCAAGAGCTGCAGCCCCCTAGGAAAGATCAGTGCTAGTTCAAACCTGGATTCATCTTCATTGATCAAAAAATAATAGTTACATCACAAAACTATCTACAAAAGAGCTCGAAAATGAGCTGAGTACAAGGCTGCACTAAAGTGCGAAAATAGACTATCAAATGGCTAGCCTACTAAGACTTGAATCCTTCTTATTTATGCAAGTGAGGACTCCCAACAGTCCTCCTAAAATTTAGGAATTTGGCTGCCTAAAACTGTAGATAACAACCACTTCACTAGACCTGCTCGGTTGCCCCTTGAAATAATCTTTTATGGGCTGTTTGAACTCCGATTTGTTGATGGAGAACTCGAGGAAGGTGTCATTTAATGTATGAGACACCCATCCTATAAGTCTTTAGCCTTGTTTCTTCGAATTTGGCTGCCAATCTGCTCATAAATGCCTGGTCTTGGTCCAAAAATGTCCAAAAATCTCCAATAAACACTCATTAGACTTTGTGGTAAAGTGACTATCCCCATTCACTCAATTAACATAAATATATTCAAAATCATGCACAAAAATATGGAGAAAGGTGGATTAAATGAAAATAATAAGAAGAATGAGCCCATATAGTTACCCATTTCTGGGGCTCATCAGGTATAACGGATGATCAGATGAAGAAAGAAACTTTGGTCACTGCCTTACAGGAATGCGCGATGACATGGTATATTAAGTACTGCACTGATAACCCGATGGATTCATTAGTAGATATTCAAATCGTGCTGAATAAGGAATTCAGTAGGCCTAAGTCTGAAGCACAATCAATTGTGGAATTCAATGAGATCATGATGAAGCCTGGCACGACACCTTGGGATCTGGAACAGAGATTGAAGTGCATTATCTAGGAAGCTAACATGAATCTTATGGATGGGAAGCACCGCGAATGGTTTGTGGCTTTGATCTTGCCTCATATGAGGGTTGCTTTATCACAATAAAAGATTGGGACCCAGGCGGAAACCCTGGAGATGGTGATGAGGTTTCATGAGACATCGATGCAAGATGCTAATTTGGGAGTTCAGAAGATTCACGTGCAGTTGCAGAACCTTTTCCTAGAGTTTCAGAGTCTGAAGAAGGATAGAGCGGTTCGGCCAAAGGTGCGCGAAGAAGTTTGGTGCCTAAAATGCAAAAGCCAGGGGCATGACAAAGGTCACTGTCTAGTCTTCGCTGTTGCAGCAGGAGGGTTGATGCCTCTAAGGTTGGAAGCTCAAGCAGGGCCAAGTACAGGGCCCACGTTATGGTGTGCTATTTGTCAGGTAGTTGGAAAACATGTGACAGAAAATTGTCACCTGTTGCAAAAATTTGTATAGACACCGCAACAACTCTTCTGCAACTTCTGTCAATTGGTGGGTCATGATGAGAATAACTGCCATAGCTATGAGCTAATTATGGATAGAATGCCAGCATATAGAGTGTAGGTAGAAACTTTTCCTCTGGATCAAGGCGTTGGGAAAGCGAGGAGGATATTAGGGGCACAGACGAGGCCAAGGTGGAGGAGGACTAGGTAGAGGTCAGGGACAGGTTATTTGCTACAACTGTGGGGGACCAGGACACTATGCGTGAGAACGCACGAACTCGACATGCCTGTCGTGTAGATACTGCACTCAGTTTGACCACATGACAGAAGACTACCCTACATTACTAGATAAGATACGTGAAAAAGGGGCGCAATATTAGTAGCCTACCTAGAATCTGCAGATGATCAGGGTTGAACCCCACGAAGAGGATCCTAATGTGAATGTTGTGCTGCGAAGTGGAATGATGAATGGCGAAGATAGGGGAAAGCAGCTTGAAGAAGGTGAACGACTCTGCATTTCTCTAGAAAAGGAGGTCGGGTTTGATCTGGAGTGCGCGAGGGAAACATTTGTGGAAGCAAAGAAAAGTTTTGTTGAGGATTCTAACTCAGGAATTCAGGATAAGCAGTCTGAAGAAATGGACCCATCCATGCTTACTACATTTTTGGAGACCTGTATAAAGTTGCTTCGAGATAGCAAGGTCGTAAAAGGATTACAAGAGTTTATTAATAAATGTACTAGTAATACTCCTAATGGACCACGCGTGGTCAGGAAAATTGGTAAGCATAAGGTAAGAACAGGGTAGGAGATGAGACTCTCCGTGCAAATAGGAGAATATGAAATGGACCAGGTTATTCTGGATCTAGGGTCCAACGTGAATGTTTTGCCTAAATAGACATGGGAGAGAATGGGGAGACCTACATTGTAGTGGTATCCTATTCAATTGAGAATGGTGAATCAGTAAAAGATTATCCCCATAGGAAGATTAAAGAGAGTGATAGTCGATATCGAAGGTGCAAGCTTGTTGGCCGATTGAAGTAATAGAGATTGTGGATGACAACAATCCCTACCCTACACTCCTTGGGATCGACTGGTCTATTGAAATGAATGGGGTGATAAATTTGAAGAAGCAGACGATGTCATTTGAAAGAAAATTTCTAAGCATAGTAGTACCATTGGACCCTGCAGAAGGATTGCACTACACTGAACCAGTCTGTGATTATGAGAGTCATGATGATTTGGACTAGATTTATAAGATAACGACGTGAGATCAACATTGGGTGAATCCAACAGCTGATGGACGTCTTGCATGGGACTATGAAATCTCCTACACATCAGATTCAGATGAGGAATTGGAACACTAGCATAATAGATTGCACGAAGTGTCTATGCTATGATGCAACATGATGACTAAATCGTTGTGCTACATATCGTCGGAGGTAAGAAGTCTACCTTACTATGATGGTTTAACTAACGTTGATAAATTTTTGGATGCATTTGAAAGGAAAGTGTCGGAGAAGCATCACTTCCAAGCCTTGGACTTGACACTGTGCGCTACGCCTGCAAGATGGTGGGGTACGCATAAAGACAACTTCTATGGATGGCGGGAATATAAAAGAATTACGAGGGTGCAGTTTGGTCTCCCAAATGTATGCTTGACAGAGAAATATGATGGAAGGAGTGACCCGCGTGATCCCTTAGCCAAATGGACTGATGCTTATGGAGCAAAACCGCAACCAAAGTGGGTGCATATGTTTTGTCACACCTTGGACGTAATACCTATGAATTGTTACTTGGAGACAGAGCTCCACCATGGCATAGACAAATGGGATATTTTGAGATAGGGATTCTTGATGACATTCAACTTTGAAGATGGATTTGAGTGCATTGATGAAGCGCTACAGTAGGTCAAAGTAGTGATCTTCAAAATACTGTAGGATCCCTTGGATTTGATTCAATCGGATTGGACCACCCAGTTGTACCACGCATTGGATTGCTACAATGTGACCACTGAAGAGGAAGATGAGGATCTGAGGAAAATTAATATCCTAGAAATAGAAGGACACCGTGAAGTTGAGGGGCCATAGATAGAAAACCCAGATATCATTGCACCATTGAAAACAAGACAAGTGAACACTGGGACAGAAGCGGAGCCAATGTTTGCAAAGATAGGAGACTATTGGGATGATGCTACGGTGGGTAAGGTCACTGAGTTGCTCTGTGAATACCAGTACTTGTTCCCTACGAAGTTCTCAAACTTAAAGTGGATAATATGGGTGTAGGTTTTAACCCGGTACAGAAATTACCTACATACGAATTGTAAAACACAGAAAATAAACAATAGCGAGAGCATAACACATAAAACACATATACATAGATATTTTCCCTTGGATCCCAAAACTGGGACTACCAGCTTGATTTTTTCATTGTGTTCGTTTCAATGTTACAATACATATTTATACATGCCGAAGCATCCAATACCATGGACTAAAAACCATCGCATCCAAAACCATGGACCGAAAACCATCACGTCCAAAACCATGTTCGTAAACTATGCACAAAACCATAGGTAGGTCCACCCAACGTAATATAGGGTCCAAGCCTGGGGCACTGCCTCGGACCCCGTAGAGGGGGGCTACCTGCCCCCCTCAAACCCCCTATGACCTCCTCGCTGCGCAATCGGCGCAACGAAGGGGGGCCTCCACCCCTCGTCTAACCCCCTAGTTAACTACGTAGGCTAGTCGTGGAAAGAATATAACACAACCCAACATTCTCCCACTTGTTGTTTTATTTCCATAGGGGGCCATAGGAGAGCTTAGTCATTTATTCAGCCCTGCAATGCCCATTATTTCTCTACACCAAGAGAACTTCTCAGAGCTCACATATTTTTTTAATGCATCTGCAGTATTCTTCAAAGTATCCACCTTTACCAGCAACACCTTTTTTCCTTCTATCATATCCCTCACAAAGTGATATTGAACATCAATGTGCTTTGTCTTTGAATGGTAAGCAGGGTTATTTGCTAAGAAAATTACACTTTGGCTATCACAATCTATCCTTATGGCTCCCTGTACTAACCCCACACTTGAACACAATCTATGCAACCAAACTGCTTCCTTGCTTGCATGAGTGGTTTCCATGTATTTTGCCTATGTATTTGGTAGTGCCACTACAAATTGTTTCTTACTCATCCATCTGAATGCACCTCCAAATAGGTTAAACACATACCCACTTGTAGATCTTCTCTGATCCAGATCTCTAGCCTAGTCTGCATCAACAAAGTCAGGAATATCCAACACTCTGTCCAATCTTGGTCTTCCTTGGTAGCACAAACCATAATCACTATTGCCATGCAAATACCTGAAAACCCGCTTCATTGTTGTCTAGTGCTCCTTCCCTAGTTTTGACATAAACCTGCTCAATACTCCCACTGCATGTGCAATGTCTGGTCTAGTACAAACCATCACATACATCAGGCTACTGACTACACTTGCATATGGAACACAGGACATGTCATCTTCCTCTTCTTGTGTCTTGGGACACTATTCAATAGATAACTTTACACCTACATGAATAGGAAGCTTCACTGGTTTACTATCCTGCATATTAAACCTCTGCAATATTTTCTCGACATAGTTCCTCTGGTTTAACCAGAGCTTCCTATTTTCCTGAGGTCTTTTAATTTCCATGCCTAAAATATAGTTTGCAGCACCAAGATCTTTCATGTCGAATTTGGAGGACAAATGGGTTTTCAAATACTGGATAATTTCTTTGTCATTTCCAACCAACAACATATCATCCACATACAAGACTAGATAAATAACACAGTCACCAATTAATTTAAAATATACAAAGTGATCTGCTTTGCTTCTGGTGAAGCCATGTCCTCGTATAAATGTATCAAATTTCTGATACCACATCCTTGGTGACTGTTTTAACCCATACAGAGACTTCTTTAACTTGCATACCAATTCTTTCTTACCCTTCACCACAAAGCCTTTAGGTTGCTTCATGTAGATCTCCTCTTCCAGATCCCTGTGAAGAAATGTTGTCTTCACATCCATTTTTTCTACCTCAAAATCAAAAGCAACAACAACATATAAAAGTAATCTAATAGAAGCTACCTTGGCAAGAGGAGAAAAAATATCACCAAAATCAATTTCCGGCACCTGGGAATAACCTTTTGCTACCAACCAAGCTTTATATTTCTCCACCTTTCCTTCTGCATTTGTCTTCTTCTTGAACACCCATTTGCTACCAATGGGTTTCCTTCCAACCAGAAACTCCACCAAATCCGAAGTCTCATTTTTGTGCAAAGATGCCATTTCATCAACCATGGACTCTTTCTAGAGTTTGCCATCCTCTAAATCTACTACTTCCTTCATAGTTCTGGGGTCATCATCAGTAACAGATGAATAGAAAGCATATAGACTATACCTTTCTAGCTTCCTTCTTTCTCGAACTTATCTTCTCACACTCAGAGTTTGTGACTCTTCATCTTCTAATTCCTCCTCTGTTGTAGAGTCTGATTCTTCCTCTTTAAGTTCAAACTCTATCTTCTCAGGTTCCTTTGGTTAGACTTTTCAGATTTACTATCCAACTTAGTTTTTTTCTCCTTTGGAACATGTACATATGCATCACATCCAAATACCCTCAGATGTGAAAGAGAGGGTTTCTAATGAGTCCATACCTCTTGTGGAGTCTTATCCTCCAACGCTGATGAAGGGGATCTGTTGACCAGGTAACATGCTGTCTCCACCACCTCTGCCCAGAATTCCTATCCTAACCCGACACCACTGAGCATGCTTCTTGCCCTTTCCATCAACGTCTTGTTCATTCTTTTTGAAACTCCATTTTGCTCAGGTGTGTATGGAGTAGTCTTCTGCCGTGCTATACCACACTTTTTACAGAATTCTTAAAATTCCTTGCTGTAAAACTCTCCACGTTATTTGACCTCAACACCTTTATCTTCTTCTCTGTCTGGTTTTCCACCAGAGCCTTAAATTCTTTAAACCTGTCAAAGAATTTAGGTTTATTCTTAAGGAAATATATCCATGTATTCTTTGAGAAGTCATCTATAAATGATACATAGTACATAGACTTACCCAGTGATGGAACCTTCACATGTCCAAATACATCACTGTGCACAAGCTCTAATATTTGTTTCGCCCTCTTACCACCAGAGGAGAAACTCACCTAATTCTGCTTCCCATATACACAATTTTCCCAGAAATCAAAATCCAGAGAGCTATTACTCATACCTTCTACCATACCTTTACCATGAAGTATTCAAAGGCCCTTCTCTCCAATATGTCCAAGCCTTTGATGCCACAACATGGTCTTCTCTCCAGAGACCGCTAGATTTTCTGCTCCACTTTCAAGAACCACAGAATTATTTCACCCATCAACAACAGTTTTACCTTGCAGCTTGTACAGAGTTCCAATCAGAACTCCCCGTATCAATACCAGTGCTCCCTGAACCATCTTGCAGGTATCCTTCTTGAACACTGTTTTTACACCTGCATCATCCAACTTGCTTAGAGAAATCAGATTTCTGGCCAATGCAGGAATACGCAGAACACCCGAAAGTGTTCTAACCCTCCCACCTTGCAACTTCAACTTTACTTTTCCGCGACCAATGATTCTAGCCTTTCTATCATCCCCTAAGAAGACATCACCGCCATCATATTTCTCATACTCATAGAACCACTCTCTATGGGGAGTGAAGTGAAAGGATGGACCCGAGTTAATCAACCATGCCTTATGATCTACATGTGTACTTGAAGAAGCCAAGTACACATCCCCACCTTCATCTGAGGTGGTTTTTGCCTCTGTAGAAGGAGCATCATCAAATCCCTTTCCTTTGTCAGGAGATTTAGATTTACATCCCCTTTTGAAGTGCCCTTCCTTTTCACATTTCCAACACACCAACTTTACAGGTTTTCCTGGAGATTTAGATCTCCCTCTAGATTTAGATCTCCCACTCAATGACTTATTTTTGTTTCTGTTCTGGGACCATCCTTGTACAGACAAGGCATCACCATTCTGGCTCTCCATATTTTTTTGTCTCATCTACTCCGTCAGAAAGGATGAGACTATTTCATCAAACTGTAAGGCAGTTGCATTGCTACCTATTGCAATAACCAAACTATCCCACGAATCTAGTAGAGAACACAACAAACTGATGCACTTATCTCCATTTGAAATTTTAATATCAACAGATAATAATTGAATTACCATAATATTAAATGTGTTTAGATGCTCTGTCACCGAGTCTCCATCTTTCATCCTCAGGTTATACATCTTTTTCCATAGGAATAGTTTATTCACCAGAGACTTAGATTAGTACAAAGTCCCTAACTTGTCCCACAAATCCTTAGCCGTAGCTTCCCCTGATACATTCAACAATACTAAATCTAAGACACACAATCGTATTGTGCTCTTTGCCTTCGATCCAACTTCTTCCATTCTTACTCGGACACTCCCGTTGGTTTAGTACCTGGATCTATTGTGATCCACTGATCTTTATCCACCAACAGATCCTCCATCTTGAGTTTTCACAACTAAAAAATCTGACCATTAAATTTCTCAATCTTTATCTTTCCATTGCTCGCCATCTTCTTTCACCACCAGAATCGATCTCGCAGATCTCCCACTGAACAGGGTCTACCATAGGCCTGAGTGAAACCCCTCAGCAACAAAGGTGTTCCCTTGAAGCCAAAACAACTCTGATACCAAATGTAGGTTTTAACCCCATAAAAAATTACCTGCATACAAATTCTAAAACACAGAAAATAAACAATAGTGAGAGCATAACACATAAAACACATATACACAAAGATTTTCCCCTGGATCCCAAAATCGGGACTACCAGCTTGATTTTTCATTATGTTCCTTTCAATGTTACAATACATATTTATACATGCCGAGGCATCCAATACCATGGATTGAAAACCATCGCGTCCAAAACCATGTGCGTAAACCATATACAAAACCATAGGTAGGTCCACCCAACCTAATATAGGGTCCAATTTTTTTTTTCCCGGGGCACTGCCCTGAACCTCGTAGAGGGGGGCTACTTGCCCCACTATGACCCCCCCACTATGCAATCGACACAACGAGGGGGGGTTTCATCGCCCCTCTAACCGCTAGGTTAACTACGTAGGCTAGTAGTGGAAAGAATATAACACAACCCAATAATGGGATCTGGGATCATGAAAAACATGTTGAAGCCAGAGGCAAAGCTGATCAAGCAAAGGCCTTACCACCTCAATCGAAAGTATAAAGAAAAGGTCCGCTTAGAGTTGGATAAAATTCTTGCAGTAGGTATTATTGAACCGATGGAAGAGTTTGATTGGGTGAGCCCAATAGTAGTTCAGGAAAAGAAGCAGAAGGATGAAATAAGGATATGCGTAGATCTCAGGAAGCTCAATGACACTTGCGTGCATGATCCTTTTCTGACTCCATTCACCAATGAAGTGTTGGATAATGTAGGAGGACATGAAGAAAATTTATTTACTGATGGGTTCTTGGGGTACCATCAGATCAAGATTGCACCGGAGAATAGAAGTAAGACGACCTTCGCAACCGAATGGGGATGCTTTTAGTATACTGTAATGACTTTTGGGCTGAGGAACACGCCGATGATATTTTCGTGCGTAGTCATCGTGGTATTCAAGGACTTCATTCCCAAGTTTTTGGAGGTATATTTTAACGATTGGACGGTGTTTGGGCTGGTGAACCACCATGTAGCTAGCCTATGTTTGATGCTGGATACATGCCGGAGGTATCAGATCACACTCAATTTGAAGAAATGTTTGTTCTATGTTCCTTTCAGAATCTTGCTAGGCCATGTGGTATGAAGGCAAGGATTAATGGTGGACTTAGCTAAGATATCAGTTATAATTAATTTGGAGGTATTAAGGAGTGCGAAATAGCTACACGCAACGTTGGGGAATATGGGATACTATAGAAATTTCATCAAGAGTTATGCCCATATTACCATGCTGATGGAGAAGATACTAAATAATGATGCTACATTTTGTTGGAACTAAGAATGTCAGCAAAGCTTAGACGTGTTAAAGTAAAATATGGTCCCCGTGCCAATCCTAGTCTTTCTAGATTGGAAGAAGGAATTTCATGTGCATGTGGACGCACCATGTATTGCGCTCGAAGCAGTACTGACACAGGCCGGTGAGGGAGAGTTGGATCACCCTATAGCATTTGCAAGTAGGAAGTTGTCTAAAGCCAAGAAGAACTATTCAACGACAGAGCACGAAGGTTTGGCTATGGTGTATGCGCTCTAGAAGTTTAGACACTACTTACTAGGGAGACAATTTAAGATGTATACAAACCATTTTGCATTAAAGTACCTAGTTAACAAGCTTGTGTTGGGGGGGAAGATATGTAGATGGCTTCTGTTGTTTCAGGAATATGATGTCAAAGTCATTGTGAAGCCAGGCCGATTGAATGTAGGACCAGATCATTTGTCGCACATTGAAACAGGAGATGAGCCTACTAATTTGGAGGAAGGATTGCCTGATGCAGAGCTCTTTGCGGTGCGCGTAGGTGGCAATCACTTTGTAGATATGATACATTTCCTAACGACTGGAACAACTCCAAAAGGATATACTAGTCAAAAAAAGGAGCTGGTGGTGCGCAATAGAATTTTCTGTCATTGTAGGACATTTCTGCTCGAATGAAATTCTGTGACGTTATGGACCTGAGTTTGAATGAAACAACATCCCTACTGGAGCTCATGGAGGAGTTGCGAGAGGACATTATGCAGGAAAAGAAACAACACAAAAGATTTTACACATTTGGTTGTGGTGGCCAACACTACATAAGGATTCCAAAGCTTATTGTAGGGCATGCGATGCGTGTCAGAGAACCGACAGGCCATCGTGGAGGGATGAGCTTCCTCTAAATATACAAGTGTCTTTACATCCATTCGAGAAATGGGCAATTGATTTTGTAGCCCTGATTCAGCCTCCAGGGAAGAAGATGGGTGTGAGGTATATCATCACTGCAACAGAGTATTTGACTAGATGGGCGGAGGCACAACTTGTAAAGGATTGTATAGGGGAAACAACAATGAAGTTCCTCTTTTAATATGTGCCGACTAGGTTTGGTTGCCTGAATATTTTGATGAGTGATTGCGGTACACTTTTCCTTAATGAAATGATTAACGCGCTGATGGAGGAATTCCATGTTTATCATCAAAAGAGCATGCCATATCACCCGCAAGCTAATGGGATAGTTGAAGCATTTAATAAAATATTGTAGAACATGCTGACGAAAGTTTGGAATGCACAAAGGAATGATTGGAACGTGCACATACCCGCGGTGCTATGGGATTATAGAACTACTTGTAAGAAGCTGACTGGACAGACACCCTTCAGGCTAGTCTATGGCATAGAAGCTATGATGCCAATGGAGTATATTGTACCTATCCTACACATAGTAGCGTTCATAGGAATGGTGGATTGTGGAGCCCTGCAAGAGAGGCTCGCGCAAATGAAAGAGCTTGAAGAAGATCAATTTTTGGTTGGATTCCATTAGCAAGTTCAGAAGGAGTGCAAAAAGGCATGGCACGATCGACACATCAAACTGTGCACCTTCAAGGTAAATATAATAGTGACAACAATTTTGATAAATTTCCAAGAAAATTTCAGATGCATTGGCTGGGGCCACATGTCATCAAAGAGATTACCGATGGTGGAGAAATTCAACTGGTGGAATTGAATGGAGATCCATTTCATGAAAAGGTAAATGGCAATTGATTGAAGCCATACATCAGGGATCTGACCATATGACTATATGATGGAAGCATAGTCTTAGCACTCTAGGCAACTGAAAGGAGGCACGTGACTATAAACTACACTGCTGGGTTGTAGAGTTGCGCGAATGGGGGAATCCGTGGGGTGGAAGAATGTCAAAGCCTCAACAGAAGCACGATGGGAGCTATGCTATAGAAGGAGAGACCATGCAGGGAAGCTAGAAAGTGACCATTATAGTCACTGTTCATGATTTGACAGTGAGAAAACGATTAAGAGGAGCGGGGGCATTTAAGGCTGAAATTAAGAGTGAGATCTTTGAAAATGTGCCACCAATATACCATTTATGAGTAGATTTTGGGGGGAACAGTCGGATTTGAATTTGAATTTTCCTATAAACAAATGGTCGCCCAACGAAAAAAACTTTGCATGTTGAGAGCTTTTGTGCCCTGCTATTGATTGTGCATGAATCCTTCAGTTTTTGAGGATTTGGTGGCCAGTTTAGTGTTTGACCGGTTGCCTAAGGAAGCCCAGGAGCTCTTGAATAGCCTCATGTTAGTGCCCGTAGAAACTGCAAGTTCTAGAGGATCTATGGCCTCTAAGGGAGCTGCCCCTAAGGTCATAAGTGTGGAGGTGCCCACCGCGGTGCCAAAATCACCGAGGTTTCCTAGGCCAAAGCCTACCTTGGTAGGAGAGGCTTCCAAGACGAAGAAGGACAAACAGAAAGCAATACATCTGGTGTAAGTCGCCAAGGAAGCACCAGAAGAAAGAGAAGCCCACCGCACAGGAGAAAGGCAAGGTGGTAAACCTAGAATCTGATGAAGGCATATAACAAACAGGTATGGGTGTAGAGGACATTGATATTGAGGGAGTAGACCCTATCTCAAAGCTACCAGAATACATCCCTCTATGCCAGGGTAAGGTGAAGGTCCCAAAGGACCCAGACGAGGGAAAATTTCTTCTTAATACACCCCTATTGCTAGAGAGTATCACATTTGAAGGACCGTGCTTAGCGCGCATTCCCCATCTAAATCTAGAGGATTGGGACTTGGTGAACACGGAGTAGTTCCCCCACCTGGCTACTGATAATTTCATGCAGAGAGTATTCTACAAGGACTCGGGTGTCACCACGTTGGAGCCGGTGAAGTGGATTCGTGGGGTAGAGAAGGTAGGATTGCTGAATCTTCTATGGGTGTCGCATTACCACCAGGCGCCCATAAATCTGATAGTTATCAAACAGTTGTTGTGCCTGGTGCACAACGGGTGCCTATGGTTGGAGGAGTCTATCCCTATAATTGACATGCTAATTCATAGGATCACCTTATTACCACATTCGGGGCTGAACTCAACCAAAGCATTTGGTGGAAATACATGCGAGCGCAACCTCGTCAAAAGAATGAAGGACACGTTTAATTTTGTCAAGAAGTTGTGTGGATACTCAATTTCGAGTATTATGGACCTCGCAGTGTAGTTGGCCACCTAGATATTGGTTGGTAAGGTAATGTGGAAGTGTTGTGCAGATGAGGTGTTGGAACTAGCGGTTTCATTAGCGGCCCAGTGCGCGGAGGGCGTACAATTCAATTGGGCATGCTACTTGTGCAGCGAGTTCCTCGTGAACTGCAGGAAGGCACAGGACCACAAAAAAACATTCCACTACTCATGGTTGTTGTTGTCGATTGTGTTGGTTGCGTGCTAGTTACCAGAGGAAAATCAGTTTCCTCCGATCATGACAGATTTGCTAGAAGCAATGAAGTTTTCTTCGCTATCGGCCATGAAGGATGCTGAGCGGGTCCACGAGAGTAAGGTATTTTGGGTATTGATGGAGATGAGCATCAATATGGCCATAAACTACAAGCCAAGGCTGTCACCAACTGTCTTCGAGTAGTTATCGGGATACACAGAGTTCAAAGCGGACTTCCACTGTATCTCCATCTGGGCGCAGAAGGACCCAGAACAAAAATGGTATGATCTCCCATACCTTGCGACAGACGATGCCATAGCAGTAGTCCTCGATCGTTGGCCAGCCAAATGGTGCACGACCTTAGATTTTCTCGCCAAGTCTAGTAAGTCCATGGGAAAGCAAAAGAAGGAAGAGGCTCGGTCGAAAATTCAGCAATTGGCTGAAATGAGAAATAAGGAGGTTGAGGAGAAGGCACACACGGAAGCAGAGCGCGTTGCCATGGAAAATGAGGAAGAATGAAATTTTGACAGAAGTAAAAAACCCCCTTCACCATAGACAAAAGAAGAAGAGTGATCAAAGTAGGATGGTGTGGATTGGGAATGTATTCCCTTCTGGGTGAAGCAGAACAGGGAGCAGGGGAAGGAAGTGTCAGGCAAAAAGTCCAAGGCCACCAAATCGTCACTAGAACTAATCACCTTAATAGAGGGTGACTTGGATGACATTGGGGATAAAGTAAGGGACACGATGGAAGAACTGCTGCAGTAGTTCAAGAAGCAGCAAAAGTAAGCCTTGGTTTCCACTCAGATGGGTCTGCATGAGTTGTAGATCCAAACTACTCAACTACAGGCAGGTGTAGTGCAGAGCAGTGCACGATGACTAGTTTGGCATCAGGGACCACTGGAGCAGTGGAGATGGTTCACTCTTTGGATCCTTAGGCCATCGCGTTGCTGGATGGAGCTCTGACTGCAAAGGCAGAAGTTGAAAAGGCTACAGTCATCAATACGAAGAATATTGGGTTGAACTTGGCCACACTCCCAAGTGAAGTGCTTCACACCCTGTAAGAAGGTGTGATTGCTGAACTTAGGGCTCGAGAGTAGCACGCACTGAGTGTGATTAGCGAAAAAAAGGTCAATAACGGTCAGATGTTCATCAAGAAGAATTCAGTGATTGACACATGGAAGAATGTGTAGGAGAAGAATTAGTACACTATAGCATTGGTCACTGAAGCATGCAGGACTGTTCCCGAACTGCATATCACCAAAGAAGCGTCGGTGGAAGCCAAGATTCGAAAGCTAGATGCCGGTGTGCACGATGCAAAGACGGAGCTAGTCAAGGTTTAGTTTCAGTTGAACCTAAAGATTATAGATCTTGAGTTGAAGGCACAACCTTAAACTCCTCCAGAAGTCAGAGAACAGTGTGAGGCAGCTGTCAAGAATGTAGTCATTGCAGTAGATGTCGAGGTGGCAGATTGCACTACGATCTTCAAGCAATTGATGGAGGTCCTCACAATTCTGTAGGAAGACCCCACCCTGTAGAGGTTGAATAATGAGGCAAGGGAATTACAACAATAGTATGACGAAGCTAGAGCAATGGCGTGCACCGTCGCCATCACCATCACGCAGATATTGGCAAAGCTGCAGGAGGAAAAGGAATTGAAAGAACACGCGGATGTAGTGCAACGAAGAGAGGCAGTACTCAAGGCCAGATTGGGGCATTGGTTGGATGAGGCTTATGTGCTCACCTCCACCATTGAGGAAAAGTTGACTAACTTGCAGACAGTGGCGCAGTGTACAATGGAAGTTGCAGTGGTACAAGTGGAGTTGGGAGGTCTTCATAGCAAGATCTTCTTACCAGCAGAGTGACTTAAGGGTGAGTCACCATATTTGTGTTGGGGGCCTATTGGGATAGGGTCCCCTAGGGTCTATTTTGGGGTTAAAATCCAAGTTTTGGGGTAGAAATCCCAAGTTTTTGTATGTAAAGTGTAAAGTCTCCACAATTTGTGGTCGCGGAGTGCATAGATGTAAAGTGTCAAAAAGGGTTTCTGCCCTTATTTTATGTAAGTTGTGTCAATTGTATAAAAAGAATATTCTTAGAAGAGTCTAAGGCAGGTTTTGAAGAAGGGAATTCATTGATGGGTCAGTAAGAGCTAAGAGCGAAGAGTCTTAGAATAGAAGAAAGGCTCTGTAGCTGTGTGCACAGAGGCCTAGGGTAGAAGTCTGCAGCTGAGTGTGTGGACCCTTGCAGCTAAGTGCGTAGGGTAGTTAGAATCTGTAAGAAGATCTAAAGTACTAATAAAGAAGACTACTCTAGAATTATCTGTGTTTTGATCCAGTTACTTCTGTTATGAATAAATGTGATTATTTTATGCTGAACAATGGTTTTCATGATTTAATGCTATATCGATGCGCAATTCTATATGTTTTACTTTGTTATCTGTACGCAAGTAATAATATCTGTTTACGCGAAGAACATATTAATGAATGTTAAAGTTATTAGATACTTAAGCTGATCTGGGTAAATATAGAAGTAAGAGTAATTACAACAACATGTAAGTGGTTGGTTTGCCTGGTTAGGGTCCACAAATGATAGTCGTATACCTTCGCGAAGGTCTAAAGGCCGATTAAGAGAGGTATACCGATAAGCCCTAAAAGGCTTATAGATTTGTGTGAAGATAGAGTTAGGGCATAAAACAACATCACTGGCATCTCTGGGTGCGGAAACTTGGTTCCAGCATCCCCCCATACTGCTTCGGGTGAGATTCAGTCCCCGCTCCGTGGATTGATGCCGAAAGGGCCAGTAGTGTAGGGATTTGTTTGGCTAAATTAACGCTGAACCTAGGTCAGGGTCCACTAAGCCAACACATGTATCATGCTGATTTGGTTATCTTGCAGACAAGGTATCCTCCCTAAGCTATACTAAGGTACGTTGGTTTATTGTGATTTGGTTTATCTGACATATTATGCATTTCAGGAAGAGAAAGATCAAATGTCTAGAAAGGTGGTAGATTACGTAGAATCTCCATATGGATCAGATGATTAGCATGGTGTGGGGAATACTTCTGATTGCTGATACATTGAGAAGCTTGACGAAAGAGATAAGGGGTTGTAAGGCAGATAATGATCAGATAATACAAGCACAAGAGAAGAAAGCAGAGGTCAATGTTATATTTCTTCAAATTTTGTCATAACTACAACAACAAGGGCCGCTTCAGATCGGCCATGCACATGAGGATGGGAATAATGGAGAAGATGGTAGTAGATCTTGTGGTAGGTACATGTTATATAGATTTGACACAGTGAGAGATGGTAGGTTTTTGGACACTCCAAAAAGGAGGGGTGACGAGTACATGTATTATTCTAGTTTTGGTTATAATAGACATCATGATCTTCATCGTTACATCCTTACAGGAGGAATGATAGGGGATACTTACTGGATGAAGTCAAGAAGGAAAAACCACCTAATTTTGATGGAGATGTGAATAATTTGGAAGATGCAGAGGCTTGGATACTTGGGATGAACAAATTCTTTGAGTTTCATGAGTATACAGATAACATGAAGTCTAGAATAGCTATATTCAGCTTGAAAGGTAAAGAAAACATCTAGTGGGTTAGGGTCATCAGGAAAAATGACTTGATCTGGCAAGAGCTCAAGAGACTTTTTAGGAAGAAGTACTTGTCATAAAGGTACTATGACAATAAGGCTAAAGAATTCTATGAGTTAAAATTGGGATCAATGATAGATGAAGAGTACATGACCAATTTTCCAGAACTATTGAGGTATGTACTGTATCTTACTAATGAGAAGGCTAAAATTCATAGATTTGTCAGTGGTTTTCCATTAGCGTTTATAGATCAGATTGAGTATGATGAGACTTGATCACTTGAGGAAGTTATTGGGAAATTGAAACATCACTATGAGTAATACAAGCGTAAGAATGAATCTCAGCATGGATGGAAGGGAAAAGACAAAGTTAGAGGTAAATGGCAACCTAAGAGGACAAGGCCTCAACATGTAGATGGGAAAGAAAATGTGGCTACACAAAAGAGATTTAATGTAGCTAGATAGGGACATGGGTCACAACAACAACAACAATAGCATAGAGGTAAGGGAACTAGTCACTTGGAGTGTTGGACATGTGGTGAGGAACACCTTAGGAGATATTGTCTATAACATCAGGGTGGAAGGCCTAAGATATATAATGCACAGGAGGCACAGATTGTTGGGGATGTTGGCCAGAGTATTCAACATAACTCTGCAGTAGTGGAAAATGGACAAGAAGAACACCAGACATCTATCATTGAGATGGATGGTAAGATTGCGATCAAGTTATTTCTATTTTGATTGAGCCTAGATCTAGTTATAGCTATGTTAGTCTTGACTTGGTGGATAAGTGTGGTTTGAATAAGGAGTTGCATGCAGAGTCTTGGTTAGTGCAGTTGGATACAGGTACAAAGAAGTGAGTTCATCATTAGGTAAGATCTTGCACACTTGATTTAAATGGAATGCCTACAACAACACATTTGAATGTGTTACTGTTGGGATCATACAATATGTTGTTGGGCATGGATTGGTTGTATCTACATAGAACCAAGCCTGACTTCTATGAAAAATCTATTGAGTGTGTTGAAGAAAATGGAGAACCAAGAGTCTTAAAAGGTAAGAAGAAAGCCACATTAGTTAGGATGGTGATAGCTATGCAAGCAAAGTGTAGCCATAGGAAAGGGTGCAATCTATTTGAAATACAAATTTCTAGTGAAAAGGGTAAGGATGTCGAGGATGAAGATGTGTGGAATAGATATCCAGTGTTGCAACAATTTTAGGATGTATTCCCTGAGGACATTACAGAGTTTCCACCTCACAGGGAGGTACACTTTTTGATTGAGTTAGTGCCAGGGGTAGCTCTAGCATCAAAAGAACCTTATAGGATGAGCACACCTGATTTGGTTAAGTTAAAATTGCAGCTGAAGGAAATGTTGGAAAAGGGATACATTAGGCCAAGTGTCTCACCTTGGGGCGCACCGGTCTTGTTTGTGAGGAAGAAAGATGGTATCCTTAGATTATGCATTGACTACAGGTAGTTGAACAAAGTGACTATCAAGAATAGGTACCCTTTGCCGAGGATTGATGACTTTTTTGAATAGCTAAAGGGAGCAACAGTGTTCTCGAAGATTGACTTGAGATCCAGATACCATCAGGTACGCATCAAAGAGGAGGACATTTACAAGACTGCATTTAGGGCTAGGTATGGGAATTATGAGTTTGTTGTTGTTCCATTTGGCTTAAATAATTCTCCAAATACATTCATGTGTTTGATGAATAGTGTGTTGCATTCATATTTGAACAAGTTTGTTATTGTGTTCGTTGATGATTTACTGGTATATTCTAAGAATGAGGAAGAGAACACCGAGCACTTAGCAATGATATTGAGGTTGTTGTGAGATCATCAGTTGTATGCAAAGCTCAGCAAGTGTAGTTTCTTTCAAACTGAGGTACACTACTTGGGGCATGTGTTCTGTAAGGAGGGCATTGCAGTATATCCAGAGAAGATAAGGGCCATCATGGAGTGGGTATATCCTAAGAGTGTGGACGAGGTGAGATATTTCATGGGTTTGGCAGGCTATTATCAGAGGTTCATAAAGAACTTATCGCAGATTACTTATCCCATTACATCATTGCAAAGGAAAGGTGAATTATTCGAATGGACTTAGGAGTGTGAGGCTAGATTTGAGAAGCTTAATCCGTTCTTGACACACCAGTGCTACAGACTGTAGATCCAGACAAAGAGTTTGTGGTATGCACAGATGCTTGCAAGGGAGGGCTTGGTAGAGTCCTTATGTAGGATAGACAGGTGGTATGTTATGAGTCCTGGAAACTCAATGAGCATGAGCAGAAATACCCGACACATGATCTTGAGTTAGCAACGATTATACATGCACTGAAGATCTGGAGGCACTATCTTCTTGGTAGGTGGTTTGTGCTTATGAGAGGTCACATTAGGTTGAGGTATTTGTTTGACCAACTGAATCTGAACACTGGGTAGGCTATATGGTTGGATACGATAAGCAAGTTTGATTTCAAGATCAAGTACATCAAAGGTAAAGAGAACAGGGTGGCAGATGCTCTCAGTAGACAGATACAGGTACATCACTTGGCAGTTGTGAGCTCCTATGGGACAGACTTATAGGATAGGATCTTGCAGGCAAGCAACAGGATGCCAAGTATATGAAGATTGTGCATAGGTTGCAACAGGGTGATAGTACATGTATAGGTGCAGGTACATGTACATGTAGTGGTATAGGTACATGTATAGATACAAGTACAGGTATATGCGCAAATGCATAGAGTATGGACTATCGTATTACAACAGATGGATTGGTCAAGTTCTAAGACAGGATATATGTAACGGATAACAATGAGCTCAAGAAGGTGATCTTGAGGGAGTTTCATGCGAAACCATATTCAGGCCACGCGGGTTATCAGAAGACACTGACAATGGTGAAGATATATTACTATTGGCTGAATTTGAAGAGGTTTGTAATAGAGTTTGTGGCTAGATGCTTTGATTTTCAACGAGAGAAGGTAGAGTGTAGACATCCAGGTGGACTACTACAACTGATTACAATTCTAGAATGGAAATGGGAGGTCATTTCCATGGACTTCATCACAAGGTTGACGAAGATAGTAAAGCACCATGATTCCATCATGGTCATTGTGGATAGGTTAACAAAGGTTTCACACTTCATTCTGGTGAAGTCTACATTCTCAAATAGTGATGTGGCACATGTTTTCATTAGAGATGTGGTTAGACTACATGGTGTTCCAAAGAAGATTGTGTCAGAAAGGGATGCAAAGTTCACTTCCAACTTTTGGAAGGAGTTATTTGCAGGTTTGGGCATAGAGTTGGCCTTCATCACAACTTATCATCCGCAGACAGATGGACAGAAAAAGATGGCCAACATGATATTGGAGGACATGTTGAGAATGTATGTGATTCATCAACAACAGAAGTGGGAAGAGTATCTCCCTTTGATAGAGTTCACACACAACAATGGTTATTAGGAGTCATTCAGGATGATTCATTTTAAGGCATTGTATGGGCAGGGTTGTAACACTCCTATTAGTTGGAGTGATCGAGTTAGCATAGTATTGATTGGACTAGATATGTTGGAGGACATGGAACAGGAGATGTAGGTGATCAAGAGGAATCTCAAGGCATCATAGGATATGAAGAAGAGTTATACAGATAAGAATAGGTTGTTCAAGGAGTTCCAGTTTGGGGAACATGTGTACTTGCGCATCAAAATGAAGAAGAGCTCCTTGTGGACTAGATCACATGCCAAGATGGAACCACGATTGTGTGGACCCTTCAATATCATTAAGAGGATTGGGCTAGTAGCCTATCAATTTGCACTGCCTCCGACAGTGAAAGTCCACGATGTTTTCCATGTATCTTTGCTTAAGAAGTACGTTAAGGATGTTGATCATGTAATTGACTGGTTCGTATTGCAGGTGGAACCAGATGGATAATTCTAGCCGGAACCTTAGTGTATATTGCAGAAAAAGGTGCTCATGCTCCAGAACCGAGCAATCGAGAAAGTTAAAGGGAAATGGAAGCACTTTGGGCCCGATGAAGCTACATGGGAGATGGCGGATCAGATGCGGGCCATGTATCCTTCCTTGTTTGTCGGTCAAGGCAAAGCAACTTGACATGGTGGTTTGGTATTTTCTTATTGTGGTTTGGTATATCCTTTATGGTGGTTCGATATATGCCTTATGATGGTTTGATATATGCTATATGATGTTTTGATATGTGCTTAGATATGATGACTAGTATATGTTTGATATATTTTTTGGTATATGATTTGGCATATGTTTTGGTATATATATTTTGGTGATGTTGCTATATGTACACCCATGTATGGATGTAAATACCGTAACGAGCTGTGCTATAAAGCTCCACTATGCGGTATTGGTGTCATGTCATTATGGTTATGTTGTCATGTTATTATGCTATCATGTTGTTATATCATCGTGATGTTATGATGTCATATGGATTGGCACTTAGCAGGATGATCATTGTAAATACCATAATTAGTTGTGTTATAAAGCTCCACTATGCGGTATATTGTCATGTTTTCATAATGTATTTATCTTGAGTCGATCTTATATTGTAAATATTGCATCGAGCTATGTTATAAAGCTCCATGAGCAGTATGTCCTGTTTTAGTAGGTTTCTAAGTTATATGTGTGATTGAACACCGAGGACGGTGTCCCCCAAGGGGGAGGGTTCTGTAACAACCCTAGTGAAAGTTCCATGTAATAAAAGTTAGAAACAATAACCACAGATGGATGGGACACTTATTCCATGCTGAATGTTGGGCAAGACATCCTAGGGGGTGTTCATTTGGTTGTTTATGGCTAAGGAAATTTACAAAGGAAATGACTAAGGCTTTGGAAAGGTAAAATGGCATTATTGGCACATTTATTCATGAAAATAATTGAAATTAGGAGAAAAAGGAGGTGAAAGGTCACATGTTGCATGTGAGGAGGAAAATGAAGGAAAATAATGGAAAATGAAGAAAATGGAGGCCTCATTCATAAACAAGCTTCTGAGGATCAATTGGTAACCTTTTGTCAGTTTAGCTTTGGATCTCTTTCATTATTCTCTCTCTCTATATCATACTCTTGGACACTTAGAGTTTTCTTGGAGCACTTTGGCATTGGAGTAAGAAAGTAAAAGAAGGCAAGAGGAAGTAAAGATCAAGCAGGGAAAGGTAGGATCAAGTAGCTACAACAGGCTTCATTGCAGGTATCGACTTGCATGTGTATTTTCCTTGCTATATTTGGCATGCATGAGATTGCATGTGTTTCTTTTCTACCATGGAATGGGTTTTCTAGGTGTGATAGTATTTTCAGCCTAGCCTTGCCATTTCCTAATAGCTATGATGAGATGGGTTCTCTCATTCGATTTATGCGGGATGGACAGATTGGATTCGAAGTAGCGTGGGGTGGATCCATGAATTGACAAACACATGGTGTAGTGGTCCCTGAACCAGACTGAGGATACTAAAGACATTGGCCTAGTAACCCCTGAACCAGACTATGGGTTGCGGTAAAGCTAGCATGTGTGCCTCTATGGGCCTAGGAATCCTTGCTGGTGAATGGTGAGATATACAATAAAGGAAAGAGGTGGATTTTCTCTCCGTTGGGCCTAGTGATTCCGGGATGGAATGCACAATAAATCCTAGAGAGTATGTATTGGTGTAGGGCCTAGTGATCCCTGGATCAAACTATGGATGCACGGTAAAGCTTGAGAGACTAGGAGGCACTCAAATTCCTCATGGTGTAAGTGGAGAACTCCGGTGGGATCCACATTGATTGGTGTTTTTTTATGTGTTATATGAGTCCCACATTCATGCTTGGAATATGGCATGGGGGTGATTGGCTGAAGGGAATCTTGGCTCAACCAATTGATGGTCGGGTGGAACGTGATAGTCCCGTCACTAGTTGGTTCATTGCATTGATTAATGAGAAATTCATTCCATTTATTTTCATGTGTAAATTTACTGGTATATATATGATTTTGATGGCTGATATGTTTATTGTATTTATGTTCCTTTTATGCTGGTTATATGCACATTTTATGACAACAACTGTGTTTGGTTCTCAACATGTTTTTATTTGTATTTGAATGGATAATGTATCTATGACCTAATACATGATAAGGCAACAAATGAGACGAGGAAACAATGGTTCATGGTGACTCTTAGATAAGTACGAGATCCCTACACTTAATTATGTTGTTTACACCTGTAGGTTACATGTTGATAATATGTTTGATGAAATGCCTGTCATGGCTACTAGGGGTCTGGTTAAGGTCTTGATCAACTATTTACTTTTGCATCATTGTTTCCTTGTACTTTACTTGATTATGAGCTTTCATTCCATTCTGGGCAGTGCCCTGAAAAAAGTGGCTTAAATCCTGGGGTCACTGGCATAGAACTAGAAAATTTAGTCCACAATCACTGGTAGGAAGGCCTAAGCGAGTGACTTTGGGTTTCTGTTCGGTCCCTTGCCCATAACATGAGAGTGACTATGGCCTTAGAGGTCCAGAACAATAGTGGGACCCAGGGACAGGCTGTCTGAGTGGACCAATTTTCTTCTGAGTGTTCTATTGATGATGTTGGATGACTATGTGTGATGTTCTGTCGATTCCACTTCCTTAGGATTACCTAGGAGGTCGAATCTGATCGCAATAGCCTCTCGTCTCATGTTTACCCTGATTGGCATGGTTACTTGGGTGGATGTGGGAGGAGGGTGTTACAGAATATGTGTCCCTTACTCAACCCTTTTTTTTAAACTTGAAATGTGCTTACAATCATGTATTTACATGGAAAAATCTTGCCATCAATAGGATGGTTTGTTACAATATCTACATTACCTAAACTTCTCTATATTCACAAAATTATGTCTTCATAAGAATCATACATAATTTCCAAAAGCCTCCCTGTTACAACATATACTAAACTTTCCCCAATCACATAAATATGTCTCAATGAGAAGAATAGAGTAATTTCCATAATCCTTCATACATACATACATATACATATACATATACATATACATATACATATACATATACATATACATACACATACACATACACATACACATACACATACACATACACATACACATACACATATAGATATATATATATCTATATATATATATATATTTGTGTATATGTGTGTGTGAGAGAGATTATGAAAGTGGAGGATGAAAAACACTTTCTCTTATTATATTATGTTTATACACACATTAGGTCAAAATCTTGTACCAATATTAATATTCATAACATATCGTTCCTTAAAACCATAAAGAGCTAGGAATGTATCTCTCCAATCAATCATGGAAACAAAACATGAATGCAAATCAATTAACTCCTAAATAATTTTCTTAGGGTCCAATACACTAAAGTTAGTCTCAATGGAAAATAATAATCATCATAAATTCTAATTAATACGTGGTATTAGTGTTTTCATTTCTAACGTTTTGGATTTATTTTTCAATTTTGATTCTATAAAAATTGCACCATAGGTCACACATCTTGATCTCTTTCATACTAGGTAGTAAACATCACCTTGCATCCCTTGGTTATATATGTATCCCCACCCATCTCCAAGGAAATTAAGAGGGGGGGTGGTGTGACTTGCCACCCCCATGCATGAAAATGTGCAAGCCTTACACAAATTAAATACATGGTTCCCTTGGTTCTAGAGAGTTCAACAAGTTCGGATCAGTAAATAGGTGGACCTAGTCACACTGGTTCCTCATTTTCCCTATGGTGGGGGAGATTTCCCTTTACATAGTAGGGTTTTTTCATCTTGTGGTTGCTTTTATAGAAATTCATTTTCTGGGATGAGTGTAGATCATTTCAAGCTATGAACTAGCGTACACAAAAATATATTTCTCCTAAGACATACAAGGATTCCTTTGCCACACTTTTCTGCAGTGGATTCATCTCCAAAGGTGAAGGCGATGCCTAGGTTGATACTCAGAAAATTGAGTCTAGTCACTATGTAGCATATTTAGGGGGTAGACGATGCTTGGAAGTGATGACCGTATGGTACTAAACCTAAGATCAAGTGGCCTGAATCCAGATGTGCTACTTTCATCATGTAATACTCCTTTCCCAATTCTATGAATTGGTATTATCTACTTCTAGTTGTACTAGGAGTGAGTTGCATTCTAGCGTGGTGGTTTTGTTATACCATTTTTTAGTTATATCTCTGGTGACTTTGCTTGGTTTAGGTCTTTGGGATTTGGTTTCTATTAATTCCCAGGAAATACCTCTACAATGTGGAGGTCCTGTGCGCTAGTCGTGGAATAGCTTATTTTCTTGGGCTTTCTAGTTTCAGACTAGTGGTCGAGTGTGGACTCAAAAAGTTATATTGTATGTTGGATTTAGAAGGGATGAAGTCTCTCTATTTATTTGTAGTTAGTGGAGCCATGGTTGTGTTCCTCTTTATTATTGCATTTTGTATAAATTATGGTGTATATTTGCAACTGCTCATGAAGTTTTAAAGACACAAACCTACTCTACTACTCTTCAGAATTAAATTCACACTTTAGAACCAAAATCTTAGACATGCAATAAGAAATAACACACATGCACACAATATTTTTCCAGGGGAAAGTAATATGCTAAAAACCACAATGTCTGCTTACATTAATATGATGAATAGAGATGTATTACATTTGCTTTTCTCAACTGAGGACAACCTGCAAGTGAATAACTCATCTCTCTACTCACTAAGAAACTCTGACCCAGAATTAGTCAATTTCTCTCTCTTCTTGAGCCCATATTTCCTTTCCTAATTCTTTGGCAAATTAGGCCCCTATTATTTAGGAATTTATCCAAAATGGATTGTGCAATTCCCAAGGATTATCATCGAACTATGTTGTAACCAGTTTCCTTTTATTTCTTGAAAAAAACAAGATCATATATGCAATAAACAATATCTATGTATATATATGTATATATCTGTATATATATATATATATATATATATATATATATATATATATGTATGTATATATATGTATATATATACATATCTATACACATATATACACATATATAGACACACACACACACACACACATATATATAAGACAAAATAAACAAGATAAAAAGAAAAGAAAGAAAAATAATAGAAAAATGTCAGGGGACTCTTTATGTCAAATATTTGAAAAAATCTAATGTTTTGATGGAAAAAAATGTAGGCCCGCTACACTGGAGGAAAGATTTAAAATGGATAATATATTCAAATTATCCTTCATGCACAAAGGTGGGCCACCCTCCATGTCAGACTAAAGGTTAAAACATGGATATTTTAATTGGCACGTGGTGGTTGCATGCATTGGGTTCTCACCCACAACAAAACAAACAACACAAACAAATTGGTTGTTATGTGAGAGAGTGCCCCCATAGGAAGTTTAGGTTGTTGTTGGGCAGATCTATGGTTGAGATTAAACCTAACAACACCCCATTGGGACACCGCTTACCGCCAAGAGTGCCGCCATGGTGGTAAGCTATTTTCACATTGTGGTTGTTTCTATGACAAGCAAGTGCGCTCTTTCGTCAGCATTTCCACATCATCATGCTACCTCACCCAACCTTTCCATGTCACCTGCCATGTCATTTTCTAGGTCCTCCATCACATCATTCCTCCGTACTTTTTTTCCATACTCACTTAACCTCATTTTTCCTACCCTCCATCTACAATAACCCCGTTTTGCCCAAATTTTCTCATTTTAACTATTTTTTTTCACGATGACTGTTATTGCCTACAATAGCTCCAAAGTCAACATCTAAGCACTTATAAATTCACCAGGTATTTAACCAGCTTCATAGCTCTGTGAGTTTTGAAAGGAAGTTTAATATGACAAAGAAAGCTATTCTCTCTAGCTCTTCGACCCACATTCCTCCTATGGATATGGAACACAACATTTTTGACCTAGTTTGTCTTGTTAATTTAATAGAATTTCATTAATAAGTCCGTGTTAATCAAATGATTCAGATTTTTCAACTAGATTGGTCATGTTGGGTATGCTTTTTGGTATTGTTCCACAAACTTATCCTTTCCCAGAGTTTGTCACCTGGTTGACTTCCTCTCTATATCGTCAACAATGTTATGTCATGAATTGTTTAGGAGAAAACATTTTTCAAGTTACTCCATTGCTAATTCACCAAGCTTTGGATTTTCCATAAACATACCATTATCTTTTTTTCTCTTATGAAAACCTCCTGTCAACCTTTCAAAATATGTTAGCAGAGGAGTGTAGTAAAGTATATGCCTATATTATGCCTCCAAGTGCAGTACTATATTTAGAATTGACCCAATTTCCTATAGCTTGTTTTTCTGAGAGTGCTAGGTTCGTGTTAAAAATAACTATGAGAATTTTGGGAGGGATGAAACTTTAGTAATAGATTGTCAAGATATAGAATTGTTTCACCTCATGATGCACCCCGGTGTGGTTTTAAATAGCTCTGCATTATTGCAATATTCCACCAATACACAACACCTTAATTTCAAGATTACTGGGTGTTATAGGTTTCCCTCATTATTAGTATCTCTTATTATATGCGCATGTTGAACAATTTATGGACCTGGGACTAAATTTTATGGATGCCAATAAAAAGAAGCAAACAATTTTAAATTGGACTGATCTGGTCAAAAACCAACCAAACAATTATGTGTTTTCCTATTATATTTCCTCCTTCCTGTCTATTTTTTATAGAGTTATCAATAATGTTGCCCCTCCTAGGATTTTTCCAAAGGCTCAGTATCTTTTGTAATTGTGAAAATATTTGAAGGTTGGATATTGGTTTTCATTTTAGGATTATACAAAAATTAGATTGTATGGAGTAGAGGTTCTTCCTTATATGCTTCCCCCTTTTGTGCCTATGAGGATATTTTCATTGGAGTTCATCAAGAAAACCCTTAATGTAGATCAAATACATTTTTTCCCAGCCAAAAAAGGATATTTATTCAAACTTCCTAGGATTGTTAGACCATTCATTATTAATAATAAATAAGTAGCTGAGGAGTTTGAAAATTTGTTACAAGAAATGAATTTCCAGTAGGGAGAAAAATGGTCTTATTGTTAGGATATTCCGACACATAGGAAATAGTTAAGTTCAACTTGGTCTAGTATAGAGTTAGGTATAGAGTTAGGTAAAGTGTGTTTCTTTACCGTTGTACATTTTGTAACTTACAATCCGACGGTCACGATATGTAGTGATCCGATGGTTCATTCTCTCCTCGGTATTACCGACACTTGATCCGTGGCTTGACACCCAATTGGTCCATGAGTTCTATTTAAAGCGCATGGAGGGTCATTGTTCGGGAAATCCGTGCATGAGAGAAGCTTATGTAAATTTTCATTCTTTGATTAATAAATTGCCTGTAGTACCCACGTTGGGATAGGCCGTGGACTGTTTCCCTCTTTGAGGGTTTTAACCACGTCAAAAATACTGGTGTATTGATCTGTGATCTGGTTGTGAGTGGTGTCCTTTTGGTATTATTTCTGAGGAACTTACCCTGTAAATTCCTACATGGTATCAGAGCTATTTTAGGGCCGCGTCCGTTGGTGATCCAAATCTGAAGCCGGTAGAACTGCATGCGGTTGTCGTTTCCTAGATCTGCTGTTTCTGACTGCTTTCGGGCCGAGAGGACTGCTCTGTTGCGTTTGGAGCATCTGTTCCAGTGAGGAACCCCTTTCGTTTCACGCGAAAAGGTTTCCGGTAGCCCCAACTGCGTCATTTTTCAGATCGGGAGGTATACAGTGTTTTTTGCAGTTTACTGTTATTTTCTCTCTGCTTATTTCGGTTTCGGTTTATTTAGCCTTTTTTTTTAACCGGATCTATACCTTTCATTTCTGCGTATGCTCTTTGCCCTGCGACTCTGTGCGATCTGGGCAAATCAGAAACAGAAAGGAAGGATTTTTCTCATGCGTATGCTCTTTTCCCTGCACCTTAGTGTGATCTCGGAAAATCAGAAACATTGAGAAAAATATTTAGTTTTTCGGCTAAAGCTAACTTTAAGACTTTTTTTTAAATTTCTAGTTTTTTGGCTAAAGCTAACTTCGAGCCGCAAGGTTCGTTTTTCTTTGCATATTCGTGTTGGGTTTTGTGTTTTGTGTTTTTTAGGGAAAAAGAGCTTTCTCAAGGCAAGCATGCAAACCAAGGCCCCCCCCCCCCCCCCCCTCTCTCTCTCTCTCTCTCTCTCTCTCTCTCTCTCAAATTTTTTGTATAGATCAATTGGTTCAAAGCTATTTTAAGAGAGTAGAGGTCTTGGGTTCAAGTCTCCATTTTGTGGGGGCGGATTTTTTCATTCCCGCACATTCGCGCACTTTGCCGGCAACGTCAACAATTTTTTTTCAAAAAGCCATAACTTCTTCATCCGGAAGCCTTTTTCAGAGCCGTTTTTTTTAAAACCGCCTATTTTTTCGAGATCTATCCATTGGAACACTTACTTTCAGCATCTTCAGCTTCAGTTTTTTAAAAAAAAAAAAATGGAAAGTCCATGCCAAGTCATTCTTGACAGCACTAACTACTTCCAATGGGTAGCCTACATGGAAGATTTACTTAGAAGTAAAGGTCTCTTCAGAATAGCCACAGACCAAGAGAAGAAACCAAAAGATGAAGACAAGGCTACAAAATGGGAAAATAGACAAGATCAAGCACGTGGTTTGATAGGGATGTCTATTTCTCCTGATCTTAGATTCCACATTGCAGAACTTGAGACTCTTCATGAAGCATTAGAAAAACTCACTAAAGTTTTTGGGATTAAAAATGAAATTAGAGCCCATCAACTTGAAAATGAGTTGCTTACTTTGGATCCTAATAATTTTTCTTGCATTGAAGATTTCTTGTCCAAATTCAAGACCCTTAGATATCTCTTGGAAGGTGTTAAAGTTAAGAAAGAAGATGGTAACCTTATTTATTCCATCCTTACTAAGTTGGGACCAGCCTACTCTGTATTTGTTTCCACTTTCCATTCTACAAGGGAAGCTTTCATTTGTCAAGGAAAAGACTACAAGGCCCCTTCCTTTGACTCCTTTTGTGATTCCTTAATAAGAGAACAAGAAAAACTCTTACACCTTGGTCTTCTTAATCTTGGAAACTCTTCCACGAAAGCGTTAGCCGCCCAGCAGCAACCAAATTAAAAGAATCCTAAGAAGTCATATCCTCAAAAGAATGGTCCTAAACCAACTCAGCCTCAAAATGAAAGATCATTTCAGCAAAATGATAAGACCAATAAAAACAAATGGAAGAAGACTGATAGACATTGTAACTTTTGTAATCGAGATGGCCACTTAGAATCTAAATGCTTTAAGAAGATGGAAGCCTTGGAAGCCGCAATGAAGAAACATAACATCCATGTGGAGCCTACTTCAACTTCAACTTCCGGAATGGCACTTTCTGCATGTCATTGTCAATCATCTCAGTCTGGTTATGCATTAAATGTATCTTCTTCTTCTTCTCATTCTCATGAGTGGCTCATTGATTCTGGAGCCTCTTATCACATGGCCAAAAACCAAGCCATGTTTTCTTCTTTAAATGATTGTAACACCAAAAATATATATGTTGGTGATGATAGATCTCTTAATGTTGTAGGGACTGGAACTGTTCATCTAGACAATGGTCAGTTTAATGATGTATTATGTGTTCCAACCTTATCCTGCAACCTTCTATCTGTCTATCAGATAAATCATTCAGGTGAAGGTAAAATTGTTGAATTTTCACCTCATGATGTTGTAATCAAGGATCTAAAAGATCCTAAACAGGTTCTAGCTACTGGTCTTGCTGATGATTCCACAAGGTTGTATAAGTTTCACAACTTTGGGTCATCAAATCTTCCCTTAGTATTTGTTGCTCATAATGATGAAGTGAGCAAACTTTGGCATGAGCGATTTGGTCACTTAAACTATCGCTCCCTTCAGCATCTATGTAAAGAAAATATGGTGACAGGTCTTCCTATGGTATCTTGCAGAGATGGTGTTTGTTCCGGATGTGTACTCGGAAAACATCATCGGGACAGTTTTGACAAACGTGCCTCTTGGCACGCCTCAGCCCCTTTACAGCTTGTGCACAGTGATTTATGTGGTCCTCTTCCTGTTGCTTCATTCTCTGGCTGCAAGTACTTCTTAACTTTCATTGATGATTTCTCCAGACGCACTTGGGTATACTTCTTAAAACTCAAGAGCGAAGTATTTAACACATTTTTGGCCTTCAAAGCCTTTGTTGAAAAACAATCTGGACATCAAATTCTTAAGCTAAGAACTGATAATGGTGGAGAATATGTTAAAACCACATTCATCAACTTTTGCACCGAAAATGGAATTCAAATGCAACATACTGTTCCATACACTCCACAACAAAATGGTGTAGCTGAAAGGAAAAATCGCACCTTAAAGGAAATGGCTAATTGTATGCTGCAATCTAAAGGACTCAGTCTTAGTTTTTGGGCCGAAGCAATTAATTGTGCAAATTATATAATCAATCGCACTCCTACTAAGGTTCTAGAGAATATCACTCCAGAAGAAGCTTGGAGTTCCATTAAACCAGATGTAAGTCACTTTTGTGTGTTTGGAAGTGAAGCATGGGCCCATATTCCAGATGAAAAGCATAAAGCTTTAGAACCTAAGAGTGAGAAATGTACTTTTGTTGGATATTCTGAAGATGTAAAAGGTTATAGACTTATTCCATTTAAGTCCAAAAATGTTATCATTAGAAGAGATGTAAAATTTGATGAAAATAAATCGGCCTGCGAGCCTAGTCCGGCGGATGTGCCACCTCTTCCTATCTCTTCTACTTTTGAAAACATTTCTTCTTCAGATGATGAAAGCGAGGATGATAATCCTCCCCCACCTTCTCAGGATCCTCAACTTCCAAGATGGGTCCGTGCTACTCGGGATGCAGCAGGTGATCTTGCCGGTGATCCTACAGATCAGCGACGTACACGTTCTCAGTTTGAAAGAGCCTCTTCTTTACTGGCTCAAGCTCCAATAAATCATGATCCTGACACTTTTGCAGAAGCTTCAGGCCATCCACATTGGGAAGCAGCTATGAATGAAGAATATCATTCATTGATGACAAATGATACCTGGGATCTTGTTCCTCTACCAAAGGGACGCAAACTTGTTAGATGTAAATGGGTTTACAGAACCAAGTATGGACCAGATGGGAAAGTTGATAAACATAAAGCTCGTCTCGTTGCTAAGGGCTTTTTACAGGTTGAAGGCATTGACTACACTGAAACCTTCTCCCCTGTTGCCAAAATGAACTCTATCCGCCTTGTTCGTTCCCTTGCTGCCTCTTTAAAATGGGAAGTCCATCAGATGGATGTTAAATCTGCCTTCTTGCATGGGGACTTGCAGGAAGAAATCTATATGGAACAACCCATTGGCTTCATACAAACAGACTCCAGCCTTGTTTGTCGACTTAAGAAATCCCTTTATGGCCTCAAGCAAGCTCCTCGGGCTTGGTATGCCAAAATGGATAGCTTTCTTTTAGAATCTGGCTTTTCTAGGTGTCATTCTGACAATAATGTCTACACCAAGAAAGTGGGCAACTCTCTTATCATCCTTGTTCTTTATGTTGATGATCTTATTCTTACTGGTAGTGATCCCAACCTTATAAACCATGTGAAGTCCTGCCTTAAAAAGAAATTTGAAATGACAGACTTAGGACACTTACACTATTTTCTCGGTCTTCAAGTCTTGCAATCCAAGGAGGGTATTTTCCTTTCCCAGTCCAAGTATGCTTGTGATATTCTTCGTCATTTTCACATGGAAGACTGTAAGCCAGCCCCTTCTCCCTTTCAGTTTGGAATCAAACTTTCAGTCTCTTGTACTTCTTCTGAAGTTGATGCTACCTTATACCGTCAACTTGTAGGAAAACTCTTGTATTTAACCCATACTCGTCCTGATCTTTCCTTTGTTGTTGGCCTTGTTGCTCGTTTTATGCAAAACCCCCGTGAAAGTCATTGGAAAGCAGCTAAAAGAATACTTCGTTATGTTCGAGGTACGGTACAGTTTGGGATTCGTTACAGTGCCAAAGCAGCTCCTCTGTTAGTTGGTTTCACTGATTCTGATTGGGCTGGTGACCCTGATGATCAGAAGTCTACTGCCGGTTATGTCTTCACTCTTGGTTCAGGACCTATTACATGGGCTTGTAAGAAACAGGCTGCCATTTCTCTTTCGTCAGCAGAAGCAGAGTATCGTGGTGTCGTGGAAGCTAGTAAGGAAGCCTTGTGGCTTCGTCAGATCCTATCAGAGTTTGGCTTTGAGCAGCAGCATCCAACCACACTTTGGTGTGATAATCAAAGTGCCATTCAGCTATGCAAAGATCCAGTCCAGCATCAGCGCAACAAACACATTGAACTACACATGCACTTCATCAGAAAGCTCATTCATGACCATGTTCTTGAAGTGCAATATTGTTCAACAGATGATCAGGTTGCAGACATCTTCACAAGGGCTCTCACAGAGGCGAAGTTCACTAATCTTCGATATATGCTTGGATTTCAGGAAGTTGTCACTAAGGGGGGATAGGCTCTAGTGCCTCCTTCCTTCTCCTATTGTGTCATATTTGTAAATCCTTCAATCCTATCCCAAGTTGTTCTTAAGGGGGGATGTTAGGATATTCTGACACATAGGAAATAGTTAAGTTCAACTTGGTCTAGTATAGAGTTAGGTATAGAGTTAGGTAAAGTGTGTTTCTTTACCGTTGTACATTTTGTAACTTACAATCCGATGGTCACGATATGTAGTGATCCGACGGTTCATTCTCTCCTCGGTATTACCGACACTTGATCTGTGGCTTGACACCCGATTGGTCCATGAGTTCTATTTAAAGCGCATGGAGGGTCATTGTTCGGGAAATCCGTGCATGAGAGAAGCTTATGTAAATTTTCATTCTTTGATTAATAAATTGCCTGTAGTACCCACGTTGGGACAGGCCGTGGACTGTTTCCCTCTTTGAGGGTTTTAACCACGTCAAAAATACTGGTGTATTGATCTGTGATCTGGTTGTGAGCGGTGTCCTTTTGGTATTCTTTCTGAGGAACTTACCCTGTAAATTCCTACACTTATGATCCACATCAGATCATCTCAAAAAGGAGAGTAGAGAATTCCTATGCCCCTTATGCACACGAATCAAGGTCTGAGCTGGAGAAGTTGACAAATGGTGGCTTGGTTGAAGCACAAAGAAGTATGGAAGTTGAAACTCCTCTTCCTTATGAAAAATGATTGAAAGGAGGGGCTACAGATGTCATTCACCTTGAAGGAGAGGATTCTCAAAGTAGCAAAAGGCCGAGAACACAAAGGGAAGAAAAAAATCTTGAAGATATTATGGAGAGGCCTTCTAGTGGAGTTGGATTTCAGTTGAAAATAGGAGGAATAAAATTTTCACCCTCATCTTCTATCCCTGGAGAATAAGAACATGGTTCCTTAAGTGTTTTGAAGGATTATTATGAACAAATTGAGGAAAGAAATAAGAAAATCAAGGAAAATGTTGCTACTCAGTTGGAGGCTCAATCCATCCCTAGTTATCAAACGAGACTCCTTTCAACCATGGATTTGGAAAGAAGTCAGCTAGAACTCTCCTTCACACATCCTGTTTCACAATCAATCTCTTATAGAGATGATTTCAGGGTAGTCATCTTGTCTATGAATACAAAATACATTCCTTTTCCTGACAAGATAAACCTACACAGGGAGATTGGAGAATTAATTTATAACTATCTCAGCAAAATACCATTAGAAACAAGCAAGAAATAGGCCTTGTTGGGAAAATTGATTGATCAACTGAAGGTAGAGAAAGTAACTCCCAAGCTCTCCATACTCATAATGAGGAATTTAAGAAACTGATCATTAAGCTTGGGGTGAACATAAAATATAAAAAAATTGTTCAAACATTAGCTCAAAGTGTAGAATCTAAGATCCAAACATTAAGAAGGAAAATAAAGTTGTTTGCCACAAAACATGTTCTCGCTCCAAATTTGACCCAAATCAAAAAAGAGAAGGATATTTTGACTCATGAATTGGTGGAGAGGAATAAGGAATATAAAGTATTAAAGAGATCAATGCAAAGTTGTCGCAGAAGATAGATAAACATGTATGCACGATTATGGTGCAACCAAACTCTAAATATCCCATTGAGAAACTCACTAGAGTCATGATTGAGTTGAACATTTTAGAAGTTGAGTTTAAAATGATACAAAAGAATATCGATGATACAAAGGAAAAACTGAAGAACACAAAGAGACAATTAAACATGGCTAGAGAAAATGTCGCTCATCATCAAAAGAACTACCAATAAGCTTGTGATGAAGTAAATGATTTGAAAGAGAAATTAAAGAGAAATATGTCTCTTATTCAGGCAAGAGAGATAATATGCAATGCCATTATTCTGCAGGTGAAAGTAGTTTGGGATCATATGATAGTCATGGTTGAGGAGAAATAAATGATCAAAGATCTTGAATTTTTTATCCTCACTATCAACTATAAGTCACAAAAAAGTGAAAAATTATCAAAAAGGATGATTAACTTTCTAAATTCCAAGTCATCTCTAGAGTTAAGGACAATGGACATTGTAGACAGAACATCCAATGTCTCTAAAATGAAAAGAAATGGTGCATCTATAGGAAGAATGTAGAGGGCATAATAAGGGAAGTCAAGGCATCATTTTTTATTTGCAATTCCATTTTTTACTAGAGAGTCTGAGCAGGGTTACATTCATGTTGGGACTAGCAGGGAAATTTCCTTCGTTGGGAAACATATGAAACCTTACAAGTGGAGGCTAAAAGTAAAATTAATGTTTCTCATGAAAGAACTACAATTATGAAAGGAATAACAATTGTGAACTATTTGCAGAGGGATTTTCGGTTGTTTTGGTTAATTAAAACTTTTTTTTTCTTTTTCTTTTTTTCTGAGAAACCAACATATAATAGGGTAACTAATCGAAATATGGTCTGCAATAGAATGATACAATGACCATCCTTTGAATTGGCACTATGGAAGAAATGTCAGGATTTAATATCACTAGTAAAGATCCATGTGGTGGAACCAGGAGCCCCATCAAGCGAGCCTGCACAAGAGTCACAAGTTATTGAATAATAACAATGCACTTATTTTGAATTTTGAGGAAATATGACACTTTGTAGTTTTAAAGTTAAAATGGTTTATTTTTTGAATTTAATTTTGTTAAGTACTCATAAGGACCGAATAAGTTAGAGATAGTTTTGGAGTAGTTCGACAATTAGCAATTTTGTAACTGTCTTTATTGTAAAATTTCTTTAAAGAACATGAAGGGACCAATTTTGGAATTTTGATTTTTGGCCTCATAGAGAAGTTTTTGCTGTGTAATGTATCAGACTTTCTTACAAGAGTAATAAAATTTCTAGATGATTTTGACTGTCTATTGGGCATGATATGTGTTCTTTCTTTTTCTGTAATTCATTATCTGTTTTCTTATTTTGAGAATGTGTAAAGAAGTTGTTGTTTATTTCAGTAAGATAAATTTACTTTTTCTTTCAGACAACTCACAATACATGTACATATTTTAAAAATAAGCTTAAACCGTGCTTGACATTTTCATGTTTCCATCCCTTTTATCTTTTATGGTTTTGGCTAAGTCCTGGTGTAAAAGATTATGTTTTTGAAACCTTGTACACTGAGTGTTTCACTACTTCATCTTTTCACTCTACTACAACTTTTGAAGTCATTACCACATATAGTGTTTCCTTTTGGGAGGGTTTGTCTTCTCTCTAAGAGATACCCATAAATGACACCATCATAATACATCTCTGGCAACCATGTATAAGAGAGAAAACAAATATTTGTATTATTCTGTATAGATGTCCTAGGCACTAAACTCCTCCCAGCCAGAGTTTGTCTCTAGGGTTACAACATCTTTTGGTGTCATTGCCAAGGAAAAGAGAACGAATTTTTCCCTGGGTTTTCTTGAAACCATTTCTTTTTCTGGTGAGAAAATAAAGTGAGTTGGTTGAACTTTCTCATCAAGTGGAGAACTAAAAATAGCAATCCTGGCTCCAAAAAAACCCCACACAAGGTCATATACTTCCCAAAAAAAAACCCCAGCCTTATATGATCCTAAGAAGCTTGTTTCTAGAAGGGTTTGGAGAGAAAACAATCTCCTAAAACTCTATTCCCACTTTATCTACTCCTAGTTCCATTTCTTTTTCCCAAGATATCAAAGAAACATATCCAAAAGAAATTTCAAGAAACTTGGATTTTTCGAGGGGATTTTTCCTCCTCCTCATTTCCCTTTTCCTGAACCTACCCTTGAAGAAATATCCTTTGAATCTGTTTCTTTTTCTTTCCCAGTTTTTTCAGAAGTTGAAGAAATAAATATTGTTGACATTTCCATGGCATATCAGGCTATTCCTACAATTTCTCTGCTTGTTCCAATATTTGTAATTCCTACACCCTCCTTTACATTTAGAGCAGGAAATCTTCCTCCTCCCCCTAATAAAAACATGGTTATTCCATGTTTTCTATTGAACATATATGCTCCCCTACATTTACCTCATCCCATGAATGCAATGCCTCAATATTACTTGAAGTTGTTGCCAAGATTCATAGGAGAGGATGAAATTATAACTGAGAAACATGGGGAAACCTTCTGTGATTTTGTATAAAATATCAATGTGGAATATTTGGATGTGGTAATGAGGTTGTTTATGTAGTCTCTAGATGGAGAGGCTAGAAAATGGTTTAAAACTCTCCCAACAAATTCAATCAATACTTGGGAATAGCTAGAGAATGTTTTCACACAAATGTGGGCAGAGAAAAAATATCATGGCTATTTCTTGATAGAGTTCTATGCTATGAAAAGGAAGCCTAATGAAGAAGTTGTTGAACTTATCAAGAGATTCAATAAACGTTATACTAGTATTCCAACAGAGATTAAACCACCTTGTGCAAGTGAAAAGGTGGTTTTTGCAGGAGATTTCAAGTCATACTTCGGATTCACTCTAAGGGAAAGAAGATCTCCTACATTGGATCAAATTCAAACAATTACCTTGGAGATTGAGGAAAATTTATCTACAGTTAAAAAGTTGAAATAAAAAATTGATCATGGATAGAAGAAAACAGAGAAAGAAGAAGTAGACCCTCAAATCAGCAAAAGGACTTGTTGTAACATTATTTGGTTTTGATAAGTTAGTATATTAGTCAAAATAATTTTAAAATGTTAAGTTAGGATATGGATGCAAAAGAAATAAATGTTAAAATGTTAGGGAAATTTAATGTTTTATAGGCATCCATATCAATAAAATGTTAGGTGTTAGCTGCCCTAAATAAAGAAGGAAAAATGAAAATAAAATGTTAGGGAAGAAAAAAGAAAATAAAGGCTTCATTTCATGTTTTTATAAATGCACAGGCTACTAGTCGAAATGTGCCACAAGTCGATTATCAAATATTGTTTCATGTGCAGAAGAAAAATACAAAGGAGTAATGGTTTAATCCAAGGTTTTATATATCAAGAAATTTCGGTATTAATCCCTATTCCTAAGTTTTAAATCCCAAAATTACCCCTCCGCTCACGTTACCCTCCACTCACTTATCCCTAAGTTTTGACACCCCACATACATTGCACATATTCCATATCATTCATTAAATTAATACCCGATCCCACCAAATAACCCGTCACATCATGAATTAACCCTCCACTACCTCTCCCTTCATCTCTGCTCATCTTCCAAGATCCGATGACCCACATACGATTTCGACCCCCCCTCATCATCCAAACTTTACCGTCGGGGTGGGGTTCCGAAATGGGCGGCATAGGAAACCATGCCCACCCCTACGTGTCAGCTTCATAGCATTTCGGACCCCTCCGGGTGAAACCACTAACGCTCTCCCCCCCAAAAAAGTTGTTTTCCTCACTCTCGATACTGCTCTCCTACCCATTTCACTCCCTCCACTTACCTTCCGACACGTAATTCGTCCGTTAACTCCATCGAATCACATTCATTCCCTCTGGTTTTAACCCATTAAGGAATTAATTATTTAGCCGTTAATCGAATGGACCTGTGCCTCATTCAACCAAAAAATCGCACTGTGATATAAACCATCCTTTCATAGGTTAACATGTTAGTGAGTTTATGCATTGTCACTGTTAGTTGATTTGTTACAGGTTTGGTGGATTCAATCCCAACATTTTCAACCACTAGCGACACTCTCTTCTCCATCATTTCTAGCCTGTTACCTCTGCTTTTGCCCCCAAAACTTGATTCCTTTTTGCATATTTAAAATCCTAGTCCAATATTCATTCATGTCCTTAACTGTATTAAAAAATGCCTCCAAAGGACAAAGGACCAGGAGAACCTATTAATCTTTTGATCTATCCTCCAGTAGATTTGCATCATGTTCCTTTTGCTGACAAAGACTATAAAATCCATGAAATTCTTTTTGAATTGGACCTCTTTGAGATGTATTGTTGGCTCGAGGATAAGTACATTGACAAGTCCGATGACATTTAGTTGTAGGAGTCTAATTTGCCCCACTACATTTTTCCTCGTACCCACAGTACCCCAGATTTTATTAGAAAGTGTCATGCATCATATTTTCCAAGCCAAAGGGCCATTGTTACCCCTACAAGAGAAATCCTATTTTCGGTTACTCCTCAAGCCATAAACCAGATGATGCAGGCCACCACAGTAGAGAATTCTACCCCATTTTCCTATGAGGCATTGGTTGAACTGTACCACAAATTAGATTTTACCAAGAGGGCCCAAACTCTTGAGTTGTTCTTAACACAAGATTCCCCATTGCCAAAGAAAAATCCTCCCAATCCCTCCTCTATTTTCCCTAAGAGAGCCAAGCAAATTATCATAGTTGTTTCTTACCTCCTTGGCTACTACTCTGATTAGTGGGTAGATGAGGCCATCATAGGATTTCTTTCCATTTTCTCTGTTGATTCTAAACCCTCCATTGTGTTTAACTTCAACCAATTTCTTGCAGAGTAAATTCATTAGAATCTTATCAAATTTCCAACTGAGGAGGTATTCAATTATGCCTCTGTATTAGTTTACATGTTCTTATACTTTCAGGGGGACGACATCAACCTTTCCTTGCAAAAGCTGGATGAAAAAGGAAACCAGAAGTCAATCATCTTTTGGACTACTCTAATCATGAAGGAACAAAAGGAGTACACATATAAACAGTTTACATAGATGTTTGTTCATCCAGCAATCGATCTCCTAAGCAACATAATAGAACCGAGGAATAGTGAAGAAATAAGAAAGGTGTTGCAGATGTCAGATCAAGTTCAGACAGGGGATTGGTACTCTATGAGAACTATACAAAATTGAGAATATTTGGTTGTGAGCTTGCACCTACAAGCTACCGAAATTCCTCCCAATGAGGATTTTTTCTCTGGAGTACATAAGGTAGATGATAAATATGGATGAAATACACTTTTTGCTGCCAAGAAGAAGTCCCAGTTTAAAATCAAAACACAGATTGGCCCTTTCATTTGCAACAGGAGGGCAGCAAGGGAAGAAGCATATAAGATCTTAAAAGAAATGCAGTTCAGCCTTAGCTTTACTTGGTCATATGATCCATTAAGGATCATTTATAAATTAAGAGTAGAAACTAAGTCTACTCCTTACTTTCACACATCCAGGCCAGAGATAGAGAAATACAAAAATCAGCTAGAATGGGTTGAGAATACCCTACATGAGGCAGAAGAACAACATGTATAATCATCTACAGTGCAAATTCCTACCATGTAGGAGAAAATAGCCAAAATAAGCAGAGACGAAGAGTCCCCTTCAGGGACTGACATTTTCAGTGAAGGATTTAAGATAATGTATAGAAAGAAGACCATGCTTAGTTCTCAACTAAGCCTCAACAAGGATTCAGAGCAGTAGACCATTATCACCACTAATGAGCCACTTGTTTCATCATTAGTGGGTGATCAAACCATACAGTCTCCTACTACCTCCACAAATTCACAAGAGTAGCAACAAATTATGCAAACCAACGCACCTACTTCAAGGGAAACAGAGAAGAGTATAATAGACATCTCCAAGGAGATAAAAGTTAGGAATGAAGCCTTGAATATTAACACCTACAACTAGTCTTGGAAGAATACTTCTGGTGCTCAAAGCAGGTTGTTGTCATCCTTTGATTCAGAAAAAGGAAAAAAGCAAATGGCATTCCTCCAAGCACAGGTTCCCTAGCCGAAGGCAGCATCAGACTACAAGAAGACAACCTTTGAGTTTGATGTAAAGGATATACATCCCATTGAACAAATGGAGATTCATAAGCATACTAGGGAAATGATATTCTCAACTGTCACTAGCACTTCTATGACTTTATCAAAATTGCAGGTTACCTTAGAAAATGTCTAATCACAACTGTCACTAGCACTTCTATGACTTTATCAAAATTGTAGGTTACCTTAGAAAATGTCTAATCACAACTGAAGATGGAGAAGGTCCCTGTGCTTGCCAAAGACACCAGGATTAAAACCCTCGAGGACTTGGTAATCAAACTGGATTATGATCCTTCAAACATCAATGCTGAAGAGGAACTTGAGAAGAAAAATAATTTGGACATAACAACATTAAGGAAGTAGTTAAAACTTCTAGCTACAGAAGATCCTCTAGCCAAGGATATTGAACAGACAAAGACATGAAAAGCAAATATGATGAAGCACATCATGGAGCAGACTGCAAAGCTGAAGCAAATGGAGATGAAGATGGAGAAATTGATTAAAGAAAAGGAGAAAGCTGCTAAAAAGAATATTGTCCATTTGGAAGCACTTCATGTCACAGTCATTCCTACAACCATATCTGCTACAACAAGTACAGGAGATGCTGCAGATCAGTTGGCCAATGCAGTACAAAATATGTCTCTCCAGACTGAAGAGATCAAAAAGTTGCAGGATCAAGTGAAACTTCTAGAGGATCATCACCAGAAAACTGAGATTTTTCATGTAGTAGAGCTTCAGACAGCTCAAAATCAGATAGAGGCATGGAAGAAGTTAGTAACTGAGTCTTCTATTGGCTCTACACTGGGTCATGTTAAAGAAATCATCTGGAATAATATTATTGAAGAAATAGATGAAATCTGTCCATGTATCTAGATTATTTTTTAGCAGAAGGAACTCATGGAGAAATCAAAGTAGACCATTTCCACTATCAATGCTCAACTGGGAGAAATGCTTGCTACAACCAACAACGTCATAAATTTCCTTAATTCTAAAAACATGTATGAGTTTGATGATGTAGGAGTGGATGACATAACAGAAACTATCCTAGAGGTTAAGAAAGTTCTAACCAAGAAGAACTTAGTTGTACAACTGACAGAAAAGTGTCACACCCTAGAGGTAGCAGTCAACCATTTTTTCACATGGATTGATGCATTGAATAAGAAAGGTCTGCCTTCACTGTTTGTAACCAACGATAAATTAATGACTAGGGGAGACTACATGAAGAAGCTTCAGGACATTTCCAGGGATACAACTAAGTCCTCCAACATTAAGGGTTCTATGACAGGCAAAGTGTTTTACGAAGCCATCAACAACATCAGTTTTATTCAACATGAGATAAAACACATTTTCACAGTAAAACCCACTTTTTCTCGGTATAATGAGGTAGATGAAATCTATCATAAGGTAACCAAGATAGCTATTCCAGATGAATAACAGTGGGAAAAGTTGTGTGAAGTTTAGGACTAAAAGACAGATCAACTTCACTACCGCAACACCCGAATAGTGGCCACTCAGCAACTGCTCTCCTTCGTAACAGGGCCAAATGTTTACATTCATTACTTTTGATCGAATTACTTCTTTTCTATTAATTTTTAAGTTAATAATAGAATTTCATATCACTCAAGAATTTATTGTAATATTTTTGTAATTTCTTTTAAATACTTCATTCTGTCGAAGTATTCAAGGTTGAACCCTTGAACTAGTTATCACATAGATTTGTACTAAGCTGGAGCATTTTTGAGATAATAAAATATTTTGGATTTGCCTCATATGGTCTGTCTCTTAGTGAGCTGTTTTCATATAGTTTTTCATTATGTCTTCATATAAATTAATTCTTTTACAATTTTCCGATTTAAAATTTAATTGAATATTAGTTTCATTTTGAATCGCCTATGAAGTTGTAATTTAAATAAGAGATTAGTTTGCAGAACTATCTGCTTTGCAAATTCCTCTTTGAACTTAAATTACACTAGATTTCTATAATAGTTTAATTATATTTTGTAGATCGAGGAAACACTGTTTTCTTGATTTCTGCTTATAAATGATTAAATACTTATTTCGAAGATTAAATTAGTTATATTTCTACCATTCTTCTTATCCATCCACCTAAAATCAAAATAACCATGTGTATGTAAAGAACATCCTTTTATTTTATTAAGAATCTTTCTAAGTTTAAAGCACCTATTTTTAAATAGTTCACTAGTCATCCAAATCCTTGAAATCAACAAAACATTATAGATGCTTTGGCATAACCAATTGACCTTAGGTTATCTCAAAGGACAACAAGACTCACAAGAACAAAAACTCAATGAAATTACTCAAGTCATTAGAAATTTATCCAATAAATTGGTGCAAATGGAGGTGGAAAATAAAAATCCACCTAGGCAGATTCAATAGGCACCAAAATGAATTTTTAATTCACAATTCAAGACACCTTCCTTGCAAATTATAGACAGGGAGAAGAAGGATCAAGACTAGGTGCAGTCTCCTTTATATATTGAAGATGAACTAGAAGAAGCAGTGGAGGAAACTTTAAAATTTCAAGAAAATCAGTATTCCACTTTATCAGAAGAAGAAGGTGAGGAGGTGTGCAAGGAAAATATGGATTTTGATTCCGAAGTTGTTCTAGGTGATGAAGAAATTGATGGTTATTGTAGGAAATTTGTAGATATGATGCAGGCTGAATTGCATAAAAAATATGACCTCAGAAGAAAGAGATCCAGAACTCAGGACCAAGGTGAGGAGCAGATCCAAAAACCTGTCCACAAAGTTGATGATAAGGGGAAGCAACCATTCTAGGCTATTCTAGTTTAGCAAGGAGAGACCTCCAAAGGTCAGCTAGTCAAAGTAAATTAGGAGAAGCAAATATATCAGTCCACTATAGGTCAATAGAAAGTCCGAAAAGATAAATCACTGGAGGAAGAGCAAGAAAAGGTAGAAAAAAATGTGCACTCTTTTAATTTTTGAAAAGGAGTTGGAGAAAGTAAAGATTCCTATTCCATTGGATGAGTTAGCAAAGAATCCTATTTACAAAAAGAAAATATCAAATTTCATAATCTATCTCAAGTGACTATTTCAACAAATACAATCAATCCGCAAGAGGAAAGGCCAATGGTCATGTTTGTTACTCATGTGGAGGAACATGACTCAACTACTCCTCCTTTTTACATTAATCTTTAGTGCATGATCTTATGTTGTACAATTGCATGCCTAACTTAGGGGCCTCTCATAATTTGGTACCTCTTTTTGTAATGAAGCAACTGAATTTGTAGATTACGAAACCATACAAAGATCTATATTGATTTTACTCCAAAAGAGTAAAATGTGTTTGATTGGTTAAAGATCTAGTGGTTTCCTTAGCACAAATCCTAGTTAGGAGTACTGTGATGGACATAGTGGTTGTAGACATCCCAACAAGATTTGGAATGTTGCTTTCCAGATCTTGGGTCTCAAAGTTGGGGGGAGTTTTGAAGTTGGATTTCACTTATGCTACCATTCCAATTTTTGGTGGAGAAGAAAGAAGGATATACTGGGAGTCTAAATTTGTCAAGACAATCACAAAAGAGAGAAATTCCAGTAATTCCCCAGTTTATATCCAGGACAAATATATTTCATGTATTATGTTGGAAGTGAATTAAGAAATTGTTGAGGACACTCAAGTGCAAGTTCCTCTAGAAATTAAAAAACAAAAATCAGTTCAAAATTGTGTTTGGAAGTTGTATTTTGATGATGCATATTCCAAAGAGGGAATGGTGCAAGGGTAATAGTAATTTCCCCTGGGGTGAAATGATCCCTCTTTCTTATAAATTTTAATTTTATTCCACAAATAATATCATAGAATATGAAGCTTTGATTCTTGGTTTGTAGGCTGCCAAGAACATGAAAATTGACTATCTATCTGTGTTTGGGGATTCCGAGTTGGTCGTAAAGAAGATAAGAGGTCAATGTCAAGTAAAGGACCTAAGGTTTAGATATTACCAAAATGAAGTGTGGGACTTGGTGGGTAACTTATTTTCAACATTTAATATTCAATTTGCCAAGCAAAGGCAACAAATTGGCTAACTCACTTACCTTGGAAGATAACACCTTTAAACCTCCACAAAATCCTAAATTAAGATATGAAGTAGAAATCAAAAGCAAGCCTTCTATACCTAACAATGTAAAATGTTGGTAGGTATTTGAAGATGAAAAACATATCAAAAGATTTTTAGAGGTAGTTGGAGAATTTTCCAATTCAGAAATTGATCAAGAAGAAGAAGCAGAGAATGCTGAAGAAGAAGTTGAAGAAACTACAGATGATTTACCTTGGAAATATTCTATTGCAGACCAAACAATTGTGTAGTTGAAAGGTAATGTAATTCCTAAAGGTCTGGTTCCTTTGGAGAGATAGTTTGGTGCAAATGATGTTCCTTTGAATGTTAATAAGAAAATTTGGGAATGTGACGATGGAGACTGCAATGTCGGCACTGAACAACAACCTAAGCTTATCAAATTGGAAAAATGTATTTCAAAAGATTATAAACACAAGTATGTCGATATGTTTAGAAAATATTCTAATGTTTTTTCTTGGTATTATGAAGATCTTAAAACATATGATAGATATATTGTACAACGTAAGATTCCATTGAAGCCAGGGGTCAAACCATACAAAAAGAAACTTAGACAAATTTATCCTTCGTTGTTTCCTTCAATTGAAAAAGAAGTTAAGAAACTATTTCAGGCTAAAAATATTATGCCTTTAAGATATTCAGATTGGGTAGAAAATTTGATGTCTGCAAGGAAGAAAAATGGGGAGATTAGATTGTGTATAGACTTCTAGAATCTGAATAGGGCATCATTAAAAGAAAACTACCCTATTTCGAAAATGGATCACATTTTGCATAAAGTTACAGGTTCTTCAAGGTTATCAATGATTGATGGATATTTTGGATACAACCAAATAACAATCCATCCAAATGATCAAAAGAAGACAACCTTCACAATGCCATGGACAACCTTTGTGTATGAAAAAATTCCTTTTGGTTTGATGAATGCTGGAGCTACCTTTGAGAGGGCTCTGGATATATCCTTTGTTGGAGAAAAGGATAAATTTTTGGTGATATATCTTGATGACGTTATAATATTTTCTAAATATGATGATGAGTATTTGAAACAATTGCAATAGACTTTTTAGAAATGTAGAAAGTATGGATTGCCTCTTAACCCAAAGAAATCTTAGTTTTCTCTTAGAGAAGGAAAATTGTTTGGGATTATTGTATCAAAAGAAGGGGTTAGAATTGATCCAAAGTTTGTGGAAGCAATCAGTAATATACCTTTACCTAGAAATAAAAAGGGAATACAAAATTTTCTAGGAAGTATAACCTTTCTCAGAAGGTTTATTTCAAATTATGCAAAACTTGTAAAGGAAATTATTGATATGTTAAAGAAAGATGCAAAAGTTAGATGGACTCTAGCAACCCAAGAATATTCTACAAGGATTAAGAAGGCTTTTGGAGAAGCCCCTATTTTGGTAAGTCTTGATTATCAAAAGCTTTTTCATTTCTTTCTCTTTTGCCTCTCCTTCTACGATTGCAACAATCATTTTACAAAAGAATGAAGATAACAAGGAGCAGCTTGTGACATTCTTTAATCAAGTTTTAAGGGATGCAGAACTTAAATATAACATTTTAGAGAAACAAGCTTATGCCCTTGTCAAGGATTTGAAAGAATTTAGAATGTATATTTTACAATCTCATATTACCACATATGTACCAAATTCAGTTCTCAAAGATGTATTAACACATGTGAGTAGTGAAGGGAGAAGAGGTAAGTGGATAGCTAAGATAGATGAGTATTAAATGGATACTAAGCCAACAAAATTAATCAGAGGGAAAGGATTGACTAAGATATTAACTGAATATAATTATCAAGCAATGGGGATAAATATGTTGGCTGAAATTCTAGAACTGAATACTGTTGGTGGAGGAGGTAAGTCAAATGAGAAAGAAAACAAAATTTCCTATAAATATCTCTATTTTTATTGGTATAAGAATATTGTCCATTATTTTATTTTTCTTAGTTGTCCATCACATTTTGATAGAGAAAAATATAATTCGCTAAGGATGAAAGCCCAAAAATATGTTATAGCAAATGTCAATTATACTAGAGAGATTCGATGGGTGTTTGACTATTGTGTATAATAGAGGAGGAAATGACTAAAATTATTAATGAATATCATGGACGTGCTTGTGGGGGGCATTAAAATTAGAGTGTTACAACACATAAAATATTAAAGGTTGGTTTTTAATAACTCGACTTGTTTTCTAATGTATATAAGTTGGTCAAATGTTGCAAAGAATGTAAGCTTTTCATTAAAAAGAAGAAGTTGGCACCACTACCATTAATTCCAGTATTTGAAGAAGAACCTTTTAGGAAATGGGGGTTGGATTTCATAGGGGAAATAAACCCATTTTCTAGTGGACAACACAAGCGGATCCTGAAAACCACTGACTATTTCATCAAATGGTTGGAATTCATTCCAACCCATAATGCAACTGATTTAGTGATGATAAAGTTTTAGAAGAAAATATATTTGCTAGATTTGGTTGTCCTAAAAAGTTGGCTATAGACAATGCTTAGGTATTTAAATATGCAAATCTAATTAAATTTTTCCAAAAATATAATGTAATCCTTTCTCACTCTACCACCTATTATCCTCAAGGGAATGGGTTGGCAGAATCCTCAAATAAAAATTTGGTAAGAATCTTGAAGAAGGCAATTGGAGAAAATAAAAAGAGCTGGGATTCCCAACTTAAGCTTTCCTTATGGGAAAAAAAAGTGACAACTGAAAGGTCCACTAGGAATTCACCTTTTGAACTGGTGTATGGAATGGAAGTTTTGTTTCCCAATAAACTAGCTAAACCAATAGCTGCATTGATTCAAGACGCTGAAGAAGAACCTTATGCATTGACTAGGAGAATAAACTAGCTAGTGGAATTGAATGAGAAAAGGGAACATGTGACTGAAAATTTAATCAATTATCAAGAAAAGATGAAATTTGTTTTTGACAAGAAGGCCAAGGATAGACTCTTTTAGCCTAGAGACCTTGTTCTAAGGTGGGTTGTCAGAAGGGAGGACAATAGTAAGCATGGCAAGTTTGACCCCTTATGGTTTGGGCCTTTCAAAATAACAAAATTCCGAGGTAACAACACTTTAATTCTGGAAAATATTGATGGAGAATTGATGCAACTGCCTATCAATGGAAAATTTCTAAAACATTACTTCCATCATTGAACAATATTTGTTTTTATCACCGTAAATATCGATTTTATCAATGTAAGTATTAGATGTGCTAACTCATTGCAATGTCTCAACTATAATATGAATTCATGTCTGAGGTTGAGGAACTAATCTGTGGTTCTTATTGTTTTTTTCTAAAACACTATCCCCAGGTGGAGCCAATGTTGTAGCCAATTTCCTTTTATTTCTCGAAAAAAAAACATATATGCAAAAAGAAACACACACACACACACACAAACATACACACACACCCGCCAAGTCCACTTGGACCCCCACCATTATTTCTTTCAGCTTTTCAGTTTCCTTAATTGTAGCACATTTTACTATTTTTAGTAGTTTTTTGGGTCCTGTACTTACAGAGCCGTTTTGAGGCCCTAAACGACGTTTTTTTGGGAAAACTAGGAGAAACATGGGTCCATGGACCGATGTTGCTCTTAACAAAGTTGTAGTTCTCAGATAGATCTTTTTAACGAGATATTGTGAACATCAAACGAAGATCGTATGCCAAAGTTACGACCCCAGGAAGTTGATGTACCAATTTACCCAAATAGGGCCCACAGTTTGGCGTTTCATCTTCTACGGTTAGGTTTTTGGATGTTTAGGGTTTTCCATTATTTCTCAACAATAAATAGGCCTTCGAGCCTCAATGTAACACAGTTCAGAGGCATGTAGCCGCCGCATCTCTTCTCAGAGATAAGCTACCATTGCCCTAGCTGGTTTATTTCCATTTCTGTTTGTAAGCATATTTCATTATTTTACATTCATGAAATGAAGTATTATTTCCGCTGCATCTTTGTGTTTATGGTTCTCTCTGTAATTTGTTGTGTTCCTGTTTAAATCCGGATCGCACACACACATATATAAGAATAAAAAAAACAAGAGAAAAAGAAAAGAAATAAAAAAAATAGAAAAAGGTCAAGGGACTCTTCGTGTCAAATTTTCGAAATATTCTAATGTTTTGATGGAGAAAAATGCATGCCTGCTACACAAAAGGAAAGATTTGAAATAAAAAATATATTCAATTTATCTTCTATGCACAAAGGTGGGCCACCCTCGGTGTCGAACCAAAAGTTAAAGCATAGGTAGTTTAATTAGTGCATGGTCATTGCATGCATTGGGGCCTCACCCATAGCAAACCTGATAACACAAACAAATCAACTTGTATGCGGGAGAGTACCCCCGTAGGTAGTTTGGGGAAAAGTGCTTTTGGGGTGATATATGGTCGAAATTAAACCCGAAAGCACTCCCTTGGGACAACGCTTACCGCCAAGGGTTCCCTGTGGTGGTAAGTTGTTTTCACATTGTGGTTATTTCTACGACAAGTGAGCATGCCCTTTCGTCAACATTTCCACATCATCATGCCACCTCATCCACCGTTTCCATGTCACCTTCCACATCATTTACCACGTCACTTGTCACATCATTCCTTTGTACTTTTTTTCCATACTCACTTAGCTTCGTTTTTCCTATCCTCTATCTAAAAAAACCTTGATTTGCCCAAATTTGGTCATTTTAACTATTTTTTTTCACGATGAGTGTTGTTGCCTACAACAACTCCAAAGTCATCATCTTGTGACTTACAAATTCACCAGGTATTTAACTAACTTCATAACTCTTTTAATTTTGAAAGGAAGTTTAAAATGACAAAGAAAGTTATTCTCTCTGGTTATTCGAACTACATTCCCCTTATGGATATGGAATGCAACATTTTGTACCTAGTTTGTCCTGTTAATTTAATAAAATTTCGTCAGAATGAATTTGCTAATCAAATTGATTCAGAGGTGTCACCTAGATTGGTCAAGCCAGGTCTTGCTTTCACCTATTTTTCTACAAACTTGTCCTTTCCCAAATTTGTTCACCTAGTTGACTTCCTCTTTGTATCCTCAACGATGTTATGTCATGAATTATTTAGGAGAGAACATTTTTCAAGTTACTTTATTGCTAATTCACGAAGCTCTGGATTTTCCACAGTCAGACCATTATCTCTTTTTCTCTGATGAAACCCTCCTATCAACGTTTCAAAATTTGTCAGCAGAGGAATGTAGTAAACTATATCCCTATATTATGCCTCCAAATGAAGTTCTACATTTAAAATCAACCCAATTTCCTATAGCTTGTTTTGTTGAGAGTTTTAGGTTTGTGTTACAAATCATTATGAGAATTTTGGGGAGGGATGAATCCTTAGTAATAGAATATTAAGATATAGGAATGTTTCATCTCGACATGCAACCTGATGTGGTTTTTAATATCCCTGCCTTCCAGGAGCATTCCACCAATACAAAACTCCTTAATTTCAGCATTACTGGGTGTTTTAGATTTCCCTCATTATTAGTGTTAGTCCCCTAAATTGTTCACATTCTTGTCCTTTTTTCCTTTATAAACCACAACTATTTACCTTTGTTTTATCCTTTTCACACACCCTCATCCTGCACTAGTGCATTCAAGGTGATATATTTCACACGTACTTTATTTTTCATATTTTATTTCAATTTAGCATTTAATTAATTATTTAATTCAGATTTCTTACTTTTAATGCACTTTTGTAACTTATCCTTATCTCCGATAAATACTTGGTAAATAAAGCCACTTAACGTGATTGCTGATTTAAGTGCAGGATCAGATCTCGCATTATTGTCAGTGCAATGAATCCGCACAACAGATCTGGACTTCCCTAACCACCACCATGTTTTGTGCATCGTTTGCCACAAAGACCAGATCAGCCAAGGGTAGCCAAAGACAAGACTGAAGTTGCAAATTTCTTGAACGGAAGCTGAAGATTTGGCCCACGGTCAGCGAGTTCAATTGTCTATATTTAAAAGCCGAGAGACTAAAATCTAAATTTTGTTATGTAAATGGTTGACTGAATGGCCTGTACTAAGTTTAGTAGTTACGACCTTGGGCTGACGGGATGGTAGATAGAAGAGATAACAACACTTTGTTCCAAACATATTGTATAATTTGTTATCACCCAAATCTGGGCTGGACTCTGTATTCCACGATGTACTTTTCCTTTGCTAATTAATAGAAAGAAGGAGCTCCGCCTCATGCCTTTCAAATCTTGTCTATTCTTTTAAGCCAATGAGTCTGATCTAAATTAATGAGTAGCATCATTTCTTAGAAGGGAAACGAGCTGGCTGGATAGGGCCCAGCCAACCCAGCTCGTTTACCCTATTTTCGATTTTGTATTTATTTATGTGTTCTTATTGTTAAAGTGTGATTTAATTGAATTCTATTTCCATGCACATGTATCCCTGTCAAAGTGTGAGCAGATCCATTGTGTGAATTACTTAGATTTACTTTCCTGCAATTTCCTTTCATGCAATTTATCTCAGTTGGTTTTCCCCGCCTGGTCCAAGCAGGAGAAATGAACCTTCACCAGTGCACGTTGGTGTGATTAATCCTTTTCCCTTTCCCACAATTTATTTTCATTCAATTCCTTTTGATTGGTTTTCCTCGCCTGGTCAAAGCAGGAGAAATGAACCTACACCAGTGCACATTGGTGTGTTGCAGCAAGTATTTATAGTCTCTTTCATGCAATGTTCCTTTTCCGTTCTTCTAAGTAATATATATGTAGATGGCAAGTTAATTCTTTAGTGGTTGTTTCCAGTTATGGTTATTTACTTTCATTTTACATGTAGTTAAGATTGGAAACATTTATTTTTACATGTGCAAGTTATTTCTGCAATTAAGTTTCATTTGCAATAGTTAATGCTTATTTCTAGAATCGATAACTAAGTGCAAGGAACTCTGCTTAGGTGCAAGAACTAGTTTCTTGTCACAGGATACGAGTGCTCAGAACCCTTGAGGTTTGAGCCCTTGTATGAAGTCAATAATCTTTGGTAAGACACAACTTATACCTCTTGCATAAATGTTTGTGCCTGCCCTAGTGCAAGCAGATTGCGATAAGTGTAGGACTGTCTAGTGCAAGAAGGAAACCTTTAGGAAAGCAGGTTTAAGGGCCCACTTTACGAGATTGTTAAAGTGTTTCTACTAAAGAGGAATATAAGAATATACTAAGTGATTAAATATTGATCAGTTGGAGTGATTGTCTTTTTATTTTGATTCCTTTGCAAATGCATTCTTTCTTGTTCCAGCACTAGATTACTTTGATGATTTAGTTGTCTTTTACTCTTTCCAATTTGATTATGCAAGTTCCCATTTAAGAAAGTAGGAATTTACATCAAAAAGGTTCATACCATCTCTGGTATTGCTTGTGTTTCGTCTCTAAGTTTACGGATCCCTCGGGTTGACAATTAAGCGTTGAGGAGTTTGCTTAAGTGCAATTCCTGCACCCAACATTTTGGCGTTGTTGTCGGGGAGGTGATTTGATTTGGTAAGAATTTTCTGTTTGATGCAATAGGGGTAAGTTTTCTTTTATCTTTTTCTACGGTGTGCTTCTATTGTTTGGGAAAGTTTTTTTGAAGGAATTTACTAGTGTTGAGTATTTTTTTCAGCATTTTATTACAAATAGATTTCTTATTCTTCTTTTGAGATGAATGCTTAGAAGAGGTAGGGGTCCAAAGCCCACTAAGGGCTGAGGAAATACTGATAAATCCAAAAACAATTTTCATATTGAGTCTTCTTCTGCAAGCAGGAAGTCCAAAATTCAAACCCATCACGTAGGAACAATCCACCTGGACTTTGGTGATAATAGCTTAGGTGTGGTTCAACCCAAAGAGGGGAAGGAGGAGACTACTAGTAGTCAATCTTCTAAGCCCATTGAGAGTGGTTCGCGTGAAGGGGAAACAATGGCATATCGTGAAGATCATTCGGAAGGAATTGGAAAAAACCAGGTAAATGAGGAACAATCCACTTTTGTGTTTCCAATTGTGGATCCCGATACTATTGCATAGATGAATAATATTCCACCATCGACTCTCCCTCATTTCCATGGTAAATTTCTTTTTTTCTTTTTCTTTTCTCTAGTTAAGACTAACCTAAGTACCCACGGGTGATTTGAACCGGCGATCCATCGCAAGGAGTGCCTTAACAGCACACCCATTCACCGTCAATCCAAAGCCCCGTGGGCCTTCCATGGTAAATTTCATGAAGATCTTGACTCTTTTTTATTCAAGTTTGATATTTTGTGTAGAAGTTATGACTATTCAACTAAAGCTCAGAAGTTGAGATTGTTTCCTGCTACTCTCAAAGACTCAGCTTTGCGCTGGTTTATGGGGTTAGGAGGGAACACCATAACTTCTTGGGATTAGATGAAGAGAGTGTTTATGTCAAAATATCAAGAATATTGTAAAACTCAGGACATGCAAGATGAAACCTTTACAATTGTTGTTATGAAACCAGCTCAAGAAAAGATAGAAAAGATAGATCAACGCCTTAGAATTCAGCCTCTTCGAGGGGGCAACCTCCTTTACATTACATAAATGAACAATTCTTGGATGATACAAATGACACAACCTCCTTTCTATATATAGGAGTCTAAGGAGCCACAATATAATCTAGCCGACCTAACAATAATAATATAAAGCCAAAAAAATAACAATAGAGGGATTCTATGGGGCACAGAAATAACAATATGGGGGTAATAGGGGCACAACAATATAAATAAGGGGTATAACTACAATAGTAATGGGGTAATCACTAGTATTATAGGGACCCAACATGCCCCTCTCCTTCAAAAAAGTGTTGTCCTCAACGCTTGAGTAGTTCTGGATACTTCTGCATAAAATTCTCATCCTCCCATGTGGAATCTTCAGCGGATAAGTTCTTCCACTTGATACGATACTCTGAAATTGATCGATTTCGTAGCTGTCGAGTTCTTGTTTCTGTGACTGCTTCCGGTTCCAATATAATTTTTCCTTCCTCATCAAGTTCTGGCAATATTGTTTGAATTGGGAGCTTGTCACCTATAACCTTCTTTAAACATGAAACATGGAAGACTGGGTGCAATCGAGAAGCTGCAGGAAGCTCCAATTTGTATGCCATAGTACCAATCTTTTGCAACACCTTGTATGGACCATAATACATTGGTGATAATTTATTATCCTTCTTAGCTTGCTTTAGGGACATTTGCTTATATGGTTGTAGCCGTAGGAATACCCAGTCACCTACATCAAAACTTCTTTCACTGCGATGTTGATCTGCCTATTGTTTCATTCTATTTTGTGCCAACACGAGGTTATCCTTTAAGAGTTGGAGGACTTGTTGTTGATGTTCGATGTGATGTTCCACTGCCTGAACCTTAGAATTTTCTCTTAAATATGATGTGATGGATGGTGGTTGATACCCATAAAGTGCCATAAATGGGGTCATTTTTGTTGCTGTATGGAAGGAAGTGTTATACCACCATTCAGCCAGAGGCAACCATTTGACCCATTGTGTCTGTTTATCAGATACAAAGCAATGAAGATATCCTTCCAAACATTTGTTTACTATCTCAGTTTGCCCATCAGATTGAGGATGATAAGATGAGCTATGAGCTAACTGAGTACCAAGACAAGAAAATAATTCTGTCCAAAAATTTCCAGTGAAAATGGGATCTCTGTCACTTACAATAATCTTTGGGTTTCCATGTAGCTTTTGAATTGTTTCCATAAATGCAGTAGAAACTGTACTGGCTTTAAATGGATGTGATAATGCACAAAAGTGTGCATACTTGGTAAGTCTGTCAACTACCACCATGATGACACTCTTTCCCTTAGACTTGGGTAAACCTGTGATAAAATCCATTGAAACCTCCTCCCAACGTTGGCTTGGAATGGATAAAGGTTGTAATAGACCCGGTGTCTTAATTGTTTCAACTTTATTTTGCTGGCACACCAAACATTCCGCCACAAACTTTTGAATATCTGATTTAAGGCCATCCCAAAAAAATTCCTTCTTAACCCTGTGGTAAGTTTTTAAAAATCCTGAGTGCCCTCCTAAGGGAGAAGTGTGCAATTCCATAAGAATCTTTTGTTTTAGCTGGGAATTCTTACAGAGGTATAAGCGATCTTTGTACCATAACGAATCATTTTGCTAGCTAAATGTATCAGAAGTACTGGAATCTTGTTGTAGCTTTCGAATAAGTGCCCACACTTCTTCGTCATTCTTCCATTCCTCCCTTGCTTCGTTTATCCAATCTGGTTGGATAATAGAAATGGCACACAACAATGCTTCCACATCCTCATCCTTTCTTGAGAGTGCATCTGCCACCACATTTTGCTTCCCTTTTTTGTAGATGATTTCAAAGTCATAACCCAACATCTTTGTGACCCACTTTTGTTGCTCTTCAGAGGATAATCTTTGTTCTAAAAAGTATTTAAGGCTATCATGATCCGTTTTTACCTTGAAGTGTCTTCCCATTAGTAGGGTCGCCATTTCTTAAGTGCATGGAGTATTGCCAACATTTCCTTCTCATAAATAGCTTTGCTTAAAAACTTTCCCTTGATTGGACGACTTTCAAAAGCGATGGGTCTTTCATCTTGCATTAGAACAACACCAATTCCATTTCCTGAAGCATCACATTCCACAATAAAGGTTTTTGTGAAGTCCGGTGTAGCTAAGACCGGTGCTTGGCACATTGCCTCTTTAAGATGTTCAAAGGCCTTTGTTGCTTCCGAAGTCCAAGAAAATGAATCTTTCTTCAATAATGTTGTTAGAGGTGCTGCTATTCTCCCATAATTCTTAACAAACTTGCGATAATACCCTGTCAACCCAAGAAATCCTCGCAGATTCTTTATGGATGTGGGGATTTTCCATTCCTTAATGGCTTTAATTTTGCTAGGGTCTACCTTAACTCCTTCATGAGATACAATATGACCCAAATATTCCACCTCCTGGACTCCAAAGAAACATTTGGATCTTTTTGCATATAATTGTTTCTCCTCCAATAGTTGTAGCACCCTGTCAACATGTTCAACATGATCCTTCCAAGACTTGCTGTAGATTAGTATATCATCAAAAAATACTAACACAAATTTTCTAAGGAATGGTTTGAAAATTGAATTCATCAAACCTTGAAATGTTAAAGGTGCATTGGTAAGGCCAAAAGGCATGACCAAAAATTCATAATGACCCTCATGAGTTCTAAATGCCGTTTTTGGAATTTTTTCAATCTTCATTCTGATTTGATGATATCCCGAATGAAGATCCAACTTGGTGAAGTAAATTGATCCATGCAATTCATCCAGTAATTCATCAATAACAGGAATGGGGAACTTATCTTTAATAGTGAGCTTGTTGAGCTCCCTATAATCTGGACACATGCGCCATGATCCATCCTTCTTATGCACCAATACTACTGGAGCTGAGAAAGAACTTTGACTCGGTTGAATTATACCAGCCTCTAGCATTTCTGCAACCATACGTTCAATTTCACTTTTTTGGACATAGGGATATCTGTACGGCCTGATGTTTGGAGGAACACTTCCTGGAATTAGATGAATAGCATGATCATGATCACGCATAGGTGGGAGACCCTTGGGAGTCTCAAATACCTTGGAATGATTGTCCAAGACTTTTTGGAGATCTGGAGAAATAGATGATTCCAATGTGGAAACATCTAGCGAGCATAATTGTGCAATTACACCTCTTTGCTCCTTTCTTAGAAGCTTTGTCATACCATGAGAGCTGATTATCTTTCCTGGTTTCCCTGCATCACCCCTTAATTCAACTTCCTTTCCTTCCAAAGAAAATTTGATGAAAAGTTCTTGAAAATTAAAAGCTATTGTACCCAAGGATTGTAGCCATTGGACTCCTAGTACAACATCCGCACCTCCCATTGGAATGGAAAGCATTGGGCTAGTCAATACATATTCTCCCATGGATAGCTTGATATTATGGCACTTTCCAGAGCAATTTATTGTTCCTCCATTTGCAATCATCACTTGACACTCTGGTGCTGGATATAGGAAGAAATTCAATTCTTTTGCTACCCTACAATGAATAAAATTGTGGGTGCTTCCTGAATCAATCAACACTATTACCTTTTTCTTCTTGATTTGTCCTTCTATCTTGATGGTTTGAGGAGTGGTAATTCCCACCAATGCATTACAAGATATGGTCGGATTTATTTTTTCTTCATCTAGGCTTTGTTCCTGGAATATATCCTCTTCTTTTGACCTTTCTTGCTCCTTTTCTTCTTCCTCTTCACAATCTATGTAGAATAATTTCTTCTCAGCACACTTATGACCTTTTGTGTATTTGCTATCACAATTGTAACAAAGCCCTTTTGCTCTTTTTTCTTCCAATTGTTGTGGTGTCAACCTTGTAGGTTGTGGAAGACTATGGGCAACAACACTTCCATCTTTATAGTTGTGAATGGTATGCTTCCTAGTTGCCATAATTTTGCTTTCCATTTTTCTTGCTAACCTGAATGCCTTCTCTAATGAATCAGGTTCCCAAAGGCGCACATCATGTTGGATATTATCCTTTAAAGACCCTATGAACACATCAATCCTATGCTCCTCTGGAATATCTTTTACCCTTATGTTCAATTTTTGGAACTCCTCAATGTGCTCCATTATTGAACCCTTTTGTTTGAGACTTATCAATTGGCTTAAAAAAGTGTTGCTTTTTGTATCCTCATAATGTGCTATCAATTCTTCCGTAAAAATTGCCCAAGTGATAAATTGTTTACGAGAACAAAGCCATTGATACCATACAAACTGATTTGGTTCCAAATATAAAGTTGCCATAGGTACCTTTTGTGTGTTTTGCACATTATTGAGATCGAAGAATTGCTCCATCTGTAATATCCATGTGGCGGGATCCTTGCCATCAAACTTCCTCATATCGATTTTTGGAACATGGTGAGTCTTCGATCCAACATTAGAGTCTATGGAATCATGATTAACATTTCTTTTGTTCTCATCATGAGTTTCCTTTACTACCTTTTCACCATTAGTGACCCTTTCTTCTAGCAAGTTCTTCAATTCTTCAATGTCTGTCTTCAAATCTATCTTCAAATTTACCATCGAATCCTCCATCTTAGCTTCCATGCCCTTTATCTTAGATTCCACGCCATTTATCTTAGATTCCACGCCACTTATCTTAGCTTCTGTTAGCTTTTGTGAGCGTGACATTTGTTGCACTTGTTCTTGTAATTTTGATATATCATGTAGCATTTCTTCCTCTTCTTCATGAGTCATGCTAGAGCTTTCAGGTTCCTTACTAGGTGTTTGCATTTTCTTTCCTTGGGGCATCAGTTACCGATAATAATGCTTTACTATGCCCTTTGAATTCCGTTAAACCAAGCTTAGATAAAAAATAAAAAAAAAACTACACACCTTTTTTCACTTTATAGAAGCCTGATATTGAATCTGATGTATCTCTGTAATTTTGGATCATCCAGTTCTGAAATTGCTACCTGTAGTAGCCTTCTGCGTCCTCTTTCCAATGCCACAATTCTGAGCCAAATTGGATTCTCCAAGTAAGAGTTCTGTGAAATCTCCCACAGTGACTTGCTTTTAGACTGGTTCAGTAGAGCGAACTTGTACGACGTGCCACGAGTCACTGTTTCAACCTTTGAATCTAAAACACACATACAAGAAACTACAGTCCATCCTCTTTCTGTACCTTTTTATGAAATTTCAATCCGATCCTCAGAGAGAGAGTTATGACGATTTTCCCCAGGTCACCTGTTTTGAATGTAATTCAGGAGTCTGCAAAAAGGCCAACTTCCTCAGATCATATCTCCAAAAATATCACGCAAAAAGCTCTGAAATTCGGACCCAAGGTTCAGCGCCAATTCTTCTCAAATGGGTTTTTTTTGCGACTTCCGAAATGTTACAGAAAAAAAGTTATAGTGAAAATGCCACGATGACCTTTTTGGAACAGCGAAACCCTAGAATCCAAAGCTTTGATACCAAATGTTATGAAACCAGCTCAAGAAAAGATAGAAAAGATAGATCAACGCCTTAGAATTCAGCCTCTTCGAGGGGGCAACCTCCTTTACATTACATAAATGAACAATTCTTGGATGATACAAATGACACAACCTCCTTTCTATATATAGGAGTCTAAGGAGCCACAATATAATCCAGCCGACCTAACAATAATAATATAAAGCCACAAAAATAACAATAGAGGGATTCTATGGGGCACAGAAATAACAATATGGGGGTAATAGGGGCACAACAATATAAATAAGGGGTATAGCTACAATAGTAATGGGGTAATCACTAGTATTATAGGGACCCAACAATTGTGCAGAATGATGATGAAACTCTTGAGGATTACTTAGAAAGATTTCTGTATATTTTCCAAAGGTCGAAGCTTAAGTTTGATTCTAGTACTATTAGAACTTTGTTCTTGCATGGACTTACTGATGATGTTAGAAATAATGTGAACTTGTTAGGACAACGTGATATTTCGTAGAAATTTTTTTATCAGATCTGTGATTTGTGCAGGAAATTTTCAAGGAATCAGTAAAGATCCGGTAGAGGAATTCGGAGTAGAAACAAAAAAACCGAACCTACTGATGTTATGATTATTGGGCTAGAAAATAAAATGGGAAATATGAAGATTGATATAATGAATACTGTTAGAAAATAGTTAGACTCTTTGAAATTTCAGCAAAAACTTATAAAACAACAAGAGTCATTATGTATTTTATGTCCTAAATGTAGAGATAAGAATCCTCCTAAAGAGTGTCCTCTTAATTTGAAGGAAACTAATAAGTGTGATATTTGTGCAGAAGAACATACCACAGAAAAGTTCCCTCTATACCAGGACTTAAAGCTGTAATCAAAGGGGGACAACCTGAAGCTGAATACTTATATCCCATGGGAGCAAGGAGGAATTGGCATCAGGTAAGTGCAGTTATGGGTCCTGGATTCTCTCCACACTATTTTTGTCATAATTCACATGCATATTCTTATCCTAACACTAATCATTCTCAGTAGTGGCATTATGGGAATCAATATCAGTAAGGACAACCTTCTCCACCATGGAAACAAGGTTGGAGAGGGCCAAATCATCCTCAGTATTCCTACCAGCCACCTATGTAGTCATATCCACCTACATATGCACCTTATCCAATGCTTCAGCCATCTTTACCTTAGAGTCAGTCTACTCCACCTTTGCCTTTACCCCCACCATTTCAACCTCCTCAGTTGCATGCTCAACCTATACCTAATCCTAATAATAATAAAGTAGTGCAAATGATCCATATAATGAACCTGCCTTTACCATTCGGGTACCAGTCTATTTCAGTTGCAGTCCATTATATCCAATTGAGATCGGGGAGGACTATAACTTCGGAAAACCAAAAGCAATGTATGGTGATTGTTGAAGAGAAAGGAGAAGAGGAGACTCCTAACCATTCTACATAAGTTGTCACCAAGTAGCCCATTCCCTTACCTTCCGAATCCTTACCATCCTCTTCCAACCAGCCTCCCTTTCTAGAAAGGCTAGTTATGGAAAGAAGTGAGCCTATTTCTAAGATTAGCTTGGTTTCTGAACTCAGGAACCTTTTTATTAAGGTACCTTTTCTTCAGGTGATTAAAGAGATCCCCATTTGTACTAAGATCATTAAGGAAATTTGTCTCAAGAAACCAAGGAAGAAGAGATTAGAACCCAAAACCATTGAATTTGTTGGTAGGGCGGCAGAGTTGATGGCGGGATATGTGTCTATGGAGAAATATATTAATCTCGGAAACCTTGTTGTCTCAGTTCAGATTGGTGATGTCCTTGTCTCTAATGTTCTTATAGACTTGGGGGTAGCCATTAATGTCATGACTAAACAAACCATGGATCAACTTTGGTTATCTCATCTTCGTCCTACTCAAACTGTGCTTGAATTGGTGGATAGATCTAAAATCAAGCCAGAAGGAGTATTGGATGATGTGATCATTACATTAGATTCTTCGAATATCCTTTTGATTTCATTGTGCTTCAGCTAAAGAACCTAGTAAGAGGACATCCCTTGATCTTGAGTTGACCATGGCTTGCTACAGCTAATGCATATATTGGATTTCATTCCGGTGACATGTATATTTCTCACAACGATTTTAGGAACAAAGTTACCTTATATCCTCCTACCAGATCCATTTAGGACCTCCGAGATACCTTATGGTTGGATCAAAGCAGTGATGAGGAGACTCAGTCCATTTCTCTTATACATCATTATACTGGGTCTTCACATGAAGGTGAGATTCAAGATTTCCTGAATAATCTAGACACTATGCCTGATTTTGAGCCATTGAGCCAAATTTTCAGCCTAGATTTTCAAAAAAATCATGATTCTCATTCTTCTGTACCTCTCCCTTTGACCACTCCCTTGAGTGTTCTTGAGCTTGATACTACTCTTGTTGAGATTAGCCCTAGTAAATCCTTGCATATTAGTTCATATCTAGACTCATCTCAACAAGAGTAGCTTGTAAACTTGTTGTAGAACCATCTTGGTTCCTTTTCATGGGGTTATGTGGATATGAAAGGCATTCCTCCTGAGACCTATACACATCATATTTACATTCAGGAAGGAGCCCGACCTATCTGAAAACCCCAAAGGTGTATGAATCCAGCTCTGAAATATGTTATGAAGGAAGAATTACAAAAACTTTTAGATTCCTGTTTCATCTATCCTATTTCTGACAGCCAGTGGGTCTCTCCATTAGTGTTGGTTCCTAAGAGAGATGGGAGATGGCATATTTGTATTGACTATCAATAATTAAACAAAGCCACTCTTAAAGATTACTTTCCTCTTCCTTTTATTGACCAGGTGCTTGATACCCTTGCAGGAAAGAAATACTTTTCCTTTTTGAATGGTTTCAATGGTTACAACCAGATACAAAGTGCACCCAAAGATCAAGACAAAACTACTTTTACATGTCCTTGGGTAACATTTTCTTATAGAGTGCTCCCCTTTGGTTTATGTAATGCCCCGACTACCTTTCAAAGGGCAGTCTTAGCTATTTTTGCTGATCTAGAATGTGTAGAAATTTATATGGATGACTTTTCTGTGTTTGGTGACTCTTTTCAAGAGGATCTCAAAAATCTGGAAAAAATACTTCTTCACTGCCAAGAAGCCCATCTTGCCTTGAGTGTCAAGAAATGCAAGTTAATGTGCAAGGTAGGAGTGGTTCTTGGCCATCTTATTTATGATAAAGGTATCCAAGTTGACCCAGCTAAGATTGAGATCATTTTGCATCTTCCTGCACCCAAGACTCAAAGGGAAGTAAGAGGTTTTTTAGGACATGCTGGTTACTATAGGAGATTCATTGAAATTTTTTCTAGGATAGCTACCCTTCTTTTTCGACTTCTAGCTAAGGATAGTGAGTTTTCTTGGTCCACAGCTTTCCAATAGTCCTTTGAAACATTGAAGGAAAATTTAGTACAGGCACCAATTTTGAGAGGTCCAAACTGGTCCCTACCTTTTCACATTTCCTCTAATGCTTCAGATTTTGCTATTGGCGCATATTTAGGATAGGAGGAAAACAAGTAATCCTACGCCATCTATTTTATTAGTAAGAATTTGTCTCCCGCTGAATTAAATTATACAGTTACAGAGAAAGAGTTTTTAGCTATGATTTTTGCAATTAATAAGTTCAGGCACTATATTATAGGGTATGAAGTCTTTGTACCTACTGACCATTCCACAATTAAATAATTTATGAATAAACCATTTACTACCAGTAGAGTGACTAGGTGGTTGTTATTGTTGCAGGAATTTAATATTAGTATTGTTGATAGACCAGGAAAATCTAATGTGATAGCATATTTTCTTTCAAGATTGAATAATCCTGGTGAAGTAACTCCTGTTAATGATGATTTTCCTGACGAACATCTTTTTGCTATGTCAACGGACTCCCCATGGTTTGCTGACATTGCTAACTATTTAGTCATTTGAAAGACACCACCCCACTTGTCTGCTCATGAAAAGAGGAATATTATTCAGAAAAGTGCTGCATACTCCTGGGTTCAAGGAGATATCTTTTACACTGGTCTAGATTTAATTATTCGTAGATGTGTAAGAGAGGAAGAAGTGTTTGACATTTTAAAATTTTCCCATGATGAACCTTGTGGAGGCCACTTCACTGATAAGTGGACTACATATAAGGTATTGCACGCTGGCTACTTTTGGCCTTCCTTGTTTAAGGATGTCAAACAGTATGTCAAGCGGTGTGATAGTTTTCAATGAATGGGACAGCCTAATTTTTACAGGGAAAAGTGTCTACACAGAACTGCTTATCCCACTAAGGTGTGATAGCTACCTTAGAAACAAACAAAGCAAAGCTACTTTCATTTTTCCTTTATGAAGTATAGATGAGAGAAGAACAAAGAAGACCAACCTTTGTCTTGCGCTAATCTCCTGATTCGATTCCTCTCTCTCTTGATAGTCTTTCACTACTTGTTCCCTTGCACGCCCAGCTTCACAGAGTACCTGTAAGATCACAGTAGCATAGCACTATACAAGAACATAATCATAAACAATCTAGGATCAGATGTAAATTGACCATACAAATGCAGTAAACATAAATGACACAAGAGTATGGAGGAAAACTTGAATAGCTTTTATTGATAAACAAGAAAGAGCCAAGGGGAGTTACAACCAGTTGTTCTGGCCCAACATCATCCTCTCAGCAAGGAAGCCCCTCTTCACCTCATACAAAGCTTAGATCACTCAACAATTTGATGTTGTCTCAAGAAACAAACAACAATTCCTTACAATATGCAAAATTCCAGCCTCTGGATCTCTGGGATGAGGGATCCATATATAGATATATGTAAGGGAGATGAGTCAGCTTGTGATTTGATTAGTGTCTTCCCTCTGATAGTTCTTGCTTCCACTTGGAGATTGATGATATCTTACTCATCCTTGGTCGAATTCAGAGAGGCAAGTGTCACAGGAGAAGTTTCTGGAAGTTTCCATGCCTCTCCACCTTGCGGAATGACACTGCCATTTGTCACTTCTCGCCCATCGCACCCCATAGAAGGGATTTTTGAAATGCAATGCACCCACATAGTGTGTTTAGGTGAGATGCAATGCACTTTGCCTATGGAGCAGCTGAAATGATCCTGTTTTGACCAGTTCTGAGCAGTTTTTCATGGAGAACTTCTGGGAGAAGCTGTAATCAGTTGACCTTGTTCCTTTAGGGGTTAGAACAACACTTTTAGGGACTTAGGAGCCCTTTGTTTATGGACATTTCATGCTTGGGGTTGTAGTGCCCAAAAATGTCTATAACAGTTGCCCCCTAAAGCATGAGGTCGTTAATCTTTTTGATGTCGGGTGAAATGCTTTATTATGAGGATTCGAAGTTCTTTCAAGCTGGGAGGAGACCTGTAATAAGATACAATACAATACATTATCTTCATAATATTTTCATGATCAAGCTGAGGCGGGCATTCCCATGCTCAACTTTATAAATTCATTTTTTATGTACATAGGACAGGCAATCGTCTGAGTGTATACTGATGATTCTGATAGAGCCATCATCCCTTTGAATTGATGATTATCTGTGCAGCAATGATGTACATTTGATGTTTTTATTTCCCTGAATATATATCACAGCCCGGATGGATGAGACTAGATCCGGGGTCTTCAATCTCGTTCGATCTTCACTCTAAGTACAAGTCTATCCATGTGAGAGATGTTCTGGAGTCGAACATGGAAAGACATTGCCTGATTACCAGCCAATGATGTAAGTTGTTAACAGGCGCGAGAGGAATCAACGATAATGATAATGACCCTCAAGGTACTGCAGTACAGTTCACGTGGTGTGAATAAAGGACTTGGCATCGAACACCACGCAAAATCTTTCGGTCAAAGGCCATTGATGTAAACCTGTCGCCGGAAGTGAGAAACTTGCCATTAAGGCATGCAAGCTTCAAAGTACTGAACGGGGTGTTCCTAGATCGCCTTCTTGGATAATGAGATGATGTCGACAAGAAGCGATCTATCACAGGAGGGCCTTAATGGATCCCACATCAATGACACGGAATGGAGCAAATGATTTTAATGGAGGTGAAAACGATCTGATGACATACGGTTCAGGGTGGTGGTCATGAAAGAATGGAGTATGAATGTATTGTAGCGGGTGAGACACAGGTGAATTCTCTGAATGACTTCTCTTGAACATATCGGTGACATTGACATGATGGATTGGTAGCATTACCCCAAATGTGGATGGTGTGATGGGACCATGGTGATGTGACCGGTGAATGAAACAACCCAACCCAACTTCGATGTGGAGTGAAAGTGTCATGTTCAAGAGCGACTTGATACCAACAAAGTTTCTTCAAGTTTTCTTCCCAATTTTTCCCCAGTCATTGCTGACTAGTACCTCTTTATTTTTGTCAAGCTTGAGGAGGATAACATATGCTTGTTCTATAATTTTCCCTTTGGGCAAACCCATCGCTATGTTTTAACGAGCCTAGCGATAGTGAAACTCGTTCTCGTCTATAGACAAGTTTGTCGCTATTAAGTTTTAACGAGTTTAACGACAAAGATAACTCGGTCCTTTTCAATTTTAGAGAGTCTAAAAAGGAATGTAAAGGAAACTCCAAAATTCCTTTTTCGTCATCTAATCCCTTAAGTCCGTAAAAGTATAAAACAATACAGAAGGGATGAATTTTCGATACTTTTAACGAGCCGAACAAAACAAGCGCTCGATCTTTTTGTGTAATAATCCCTCAGGTCCAAAAAGATTAAAATTTAGAGGAGGGATAGCACTTCCGGTCCCTTTAACGAGCTGGAGAGGCCAATGGCTCGGCAATATTTTCATATTTTACGAGTCAGTTGAAAAGAGCTTAAAGGAGACTCGTCTTTTGAGGAACGAGTGATAAAATTGGGTAGTAGCTGATTCCAGGTAAGGTTTGGAATGTTCCAATCACGACTGTGTTACAAGGATGGCTAGTGAGATCACTCTTCGCAGCTGTTCCTCAAATGGGGTAAACAATCAAAATGAGTTGAATGATCGGCCAATACAGAGTGGAGGTGATGGTGAGAACACGACCAAGGCTTTTAAAGGCTGAAGTACTACATTCACGATGGTTATTTACCGGGGAATGGTTCATTTTTTAATGAGCTTAAATGTGGGGGGAAACATTTGCTCATGGCTTATGTTTATTTTTTAACGAGCTTGAACTATGCGCTAAAACTGCTCGATGCAATGGTCATTTCTTGACTTTACCATAAATAGCTTTGTTCTTTCAAAGATTGTACTGCATTTTTAATTGCTTCATCAAACTAGTTAGAAATGAACAATACATGTTTGAAAAATGAGTTAGAACACTATGTTCGCCGGTATTGCAGAGAGGGATCTCAGCCGAGTAAAGACGGCAATATCATCATCCGTGATGTCACTGACAGGTCCCTTAAGAATATTCTGTTCAGTTTTGGTAGGATGGCTGGTGGTGCGGCTCTTCATGTAGCCAACCGATCTTACATGCAGTATGCCTTGGAAAGTCTCCAACCGAAGGTGTTCAACTGGTGCGACGCAATACTTCTTGTGTTGAAAGAACAGTTGACCAAGGTGAAGAGTGGGAGGTTGAATAACTTTGGGTATGGTTCTATTTTGACCACCTTTGCCTTGGAAAAGATACCACTGATGTAGCCACAGTATATTGCACTAGATTTACCCTCACCGACTGAACCACGTATGCAGAGATGGGTCGACCATATGTCTAGGCATGCTGGCAAGTCTCAGATTTCCTTTTCTGATACCTTCTTCGGGTGGTTTGACCATCAGGAGATGGTTTATTCCGAGTACCCATACGCTGGTATGGACTTCCGGGGTGACCCAGATTTAGTACTGCCGGCTGGCGAACAGTGGGGCACCATTGGTAAATTCTTTGACCATATTCCTATTTATCGTTTTTCTTTTATAATGTCCTTGTGCTTTATTCTTTCAAGACTTAATCAAACTCATGTGTTCATGCAGATGTTGGTCCCGTTCGGCCAGTAGTATGCCTGAGAGTGCCAGCTGCCGCCCCAGCAGGAGAGGCTGTTGGAAGGGCTATCCTTCGCGACCTCGATGTGGCTGAGACTCTGACAACATTACAGGAACAGGTTGAGGACCTCACTCTTGGTATTCCAGATGTGAGGACTGACGAGCTGCCCTTAAGGTTGCAGCGGCATACTACTGGTGTGCCAAGATGATGGACTCGGCTCTTACGCATGATCGCACAGGCTGTGACTTGCTATCACGAGCATCATTAGACTAGGGTGCCCCCTAGCGTTTTGAGTTTTGGGCCATTTGACCAATTTTGTCTTGGTTACTGAACATTATGTGTAAACCATAAACAGTTATATATATATTTTTGATTTTCGGAGTTTTATTTTGGTTAAGTTACATGATCCAAATGCAAACATTGATGGTATGCTTCTTTTTATAAATGTTGCAAATGTCTATCTAACACATAATTTGGCAATGAGTCGGTTAATGTGTTTAAGGTTCTGGAAATATGCTGATATTGAATAAAATCAAATTGTCTTTCCAAAAGCTTAACCCTTAGGAACATGCGATAAATAGCTGGATTTCGGACATGGTAGATACTAGTGAGTTGTAGTATGACGAGTTGTGAGTCTAGCCTGACAATCGGTCGGCGTATACCATGTGTGATGGCATCAGAGAGAACTTCTATCAACGCACTATATTCAGCGATGTTATTCGTTGATTGACCAATACATACCCCTCTGAAACTTACTAACTCGCCGCTTGGATCAAAAATGGCCCAGGCCGCGGAAGATAGGTTCCGCGAACTACGATTCGCTCCGTCGGCATATCCAACGCATGAATCCAATAGGTTTGACATCTGCAATAAATGTAAAAAGTGGATTACTTGACCAAAAAAAACACTTTAGCGAAAACAAAAACATAACAAAAGCATACAGGTTACTATACTGAATCACGCATAGTAACGCTTGAGGTACAACCCGTTACGAGGTTGTGCCAGTGGAATTCCATCATAATCCATTAACTCGTAGGCTCCTTTTGCTAACACTCGTTTAACAATGTAGGGGCCCATCCATAAAGACTTGAATTTACCTGCCCCCAATTTATCGGATTCTTGGTCATAAAGCAAGACCAAATCACCTTCTGAGAAGACACGGGGTTTGACATTCTTATCGAACTGTGCCTTGAATCGTTTCTTATGGGCTTCGTTAGCCAAAGTGGCATCACGACGGGTTTCATCCAATTGGATTAGTTCCATGAAACGATCCTCCTCTTCTGAAGTTCCGGGGAGAAGGTCAATTGCGAGTTTGAGGGACGAGATTTCACACTGGATTGGTAAGACTGATTCCAGGCCATATACCAGTTGGAAGGGTGTAAACCCGGTTGCATTCCTTACTGATGTTTGGTAAGCCCACAAGGCTGAGTACAGGATTAGGTGCCAACTTCTTTTGTGAACTCCAGTCATCCTTTGCAGTATGCACTTCAGGACCTTGTTGATTGCTTCAACTTGTCCGTTGGCTTGCGGGTAATATGGAGTAGAGCTGTCGTGAGACAACCCTAGTTTGGTAGCTAATTCGACCATCATGTGATTGTGAAAATGCGATCCATGATTTGTGACTATAGCTTGTGGAATGTCGAATCTGGCGACTACATGATTGAGAAAGAAGAGGGCAGCTATTTCACTAGTATTATCTAATGTAGGCATCACCTCGGCCCATTTGGTAAAATAGTCAACTACAACTATGATATACCCATGCCCCCCGGTCGAGGTGGGGTTACATGTCATGAAATCGATGCCCCATTTGGCGAATGGACCGACAACAACTATTGGTTGTACAGGTGCATGTGGTCTTCTGGTTTTGCTATCGAAAATTTGACAAGCATGGCAACTTCTGACTGCGGTTATGCAATCTTTGAACATTGTTGGCCAGAAGTATCCTGCTCGTAAATTTTTTGTGCTGTAGCATAACCGGTTTGATGCCCCCCACACGCGCTTGAATGGCAATCATTCAGGACATTTTTGGCTTCCTCATGGGTGAGGCACCTTCTCAGAACCGTGTCGATACCACGACGGTAAAGTGTATCACCGACGATCATGTAGTCTTTTGCTTGGTATCGAATATGTTTTTGTTCGGAGCGAGAGGTATTTGGCCTATATTTTTGGGTTTGGAGATAAATGATTATATCCCCATACCACTGATTGCTTGAAGATATCAGAAACAAATTTTCGCCCACGATTGTTTCTTCGAATGTTTCATCGTTGGACGACGATGGGAGATCGCATAATAATTCCGCGAAAACCAGGGCTTTCTTTGACTTGGATTTTACAAATTGCAGATCAAAATCTTGTAGAATTGCTATCCATTTTGAATATTTGCCCCGTTGCAACTGTCGCGACAATATATAAGTCATGGGGTTGCAATCTGATAGAATGATAGTTTTTCGAAAGAGAACGTAGTGTCGAAATCTCTGTATCGCTTGAACAGCTACGAGCGTTAGCTTTTCAACATAAAAATATTTGCTTTTTGTATCATTTAAGTTCTTACTTAAATAATATATAGGATGTTCAATTCCATTGTCTTCTTGAACTAAAACCATTGCGATGGTTGTATCCGCTGCAGCCAGATACAGGTTAAAGTCTTTTTGATAATCAGGAGCGTACATTAATGATGCTTTCATTAGGGATTCTTTTAAAGCATCAAAGGAAGCTTGCACAACCTGATCCCAGACAAAGGGTACTTCATTTTTCAAAAGACGCGTATAACCTTTAGCAAGTTCGGCATAATTTGGAATGAATCTCCTCAGAAAGTTTGCTTTCCCTTGGAGTTTCTGAATCTGAAGCAAATTTGAAGGTGGAGGCAAATTTATGATTGCCTGAACCTTACATGGGTTGAGACGAATCCCGTCTTTCGAGACTACAAAGCCAAGTAAACGACCAGAACTGACACAAAATACACATTTGTGTGGATTGAGTCGTATTTTGTAGTGTCGACAACGTAGAAATATCGCTCTTAAATGCTGCGGATGATCAGTCCGCTTTCGCGAATGAGCCGGAAGGTCGTCGAGGTATGGTTGAACGATGTTTTTGATGTCATGGAAGGCATAATTCATTGCCCTCTGAAAAGTTGCCCCTGCGTTCTTTAAACCAAAGGGTAATTTTCGATATGTGAACGTGCCCCACGGACAGATAAATGCAGTCTTTGACTGGTCCTGTGGGCGGATATTTATTTGATTATACCCGGAGAATCCATCCATGAATGAAAAGATTTCACATCCGGCACATTCATCAATTATCTAGTTGATGAAGGGTGTAGGGTAGTTGTCTTTTGGACAAGCTTGATTTACATCCCTATAATCGACGCACACTCTAATTGTTCCTTGTTTTTCCATAACAAGGACAATATTCGATACCCAATCGGTTAGGGGAACCGGGTAAATGAAACCAGCATGGAGAATTTTTTCAACTTCTGCCTTAATGGCAACGGCTTTCTTGGGGTGCACTTGCCATAGCCGTTGTCGTACTGGTTTGACATCTGGATACATCTTGATTTCGTGTCCAATGATACTCGAGTCAATACTTGGCATTTCACTATATGACCAAGCAAAGACATCTCTGAATTCACGAAAAAGAGCGTTATATATTTCCAGTTCTGAAGGAGAACAACATTTGCCAACATAAATATTCTCTACAACATCTGTTTTGGTCGAGATATTTATGGCGATAGTCTCTTCAATGTTGGACAAGTTTCGCTCGGAATCCACCATGTTTACAGTGTTTGATAGGAAATCAAAAACTGAAGGATGATAAAGGTCATCAGAAGTATTTTCTTCACAATCCGGAAGAAGGGAACGATGGTGGTAATCATCCCATGGTGCTCCTTCAATTACCATTTATTGAACAATTCCTTCGTCGGTGACATGCACTCGCGACCAAGGATCTAAAGGGATACCATATTCCTTAGACCTATCTATCCAAACGCTTGATGAGCATTGATTTGGGTTTGCCTCCCATGCTAGGAACATTGATTGCTACAATATTTCTGTTGGGCTTGGAGGCAAAACCTGCATATGATCCATGTCGATATCGTTTTCTGAGATCTTTTTAGAAGATATCACATTGCAGGTTCCTACCGACGCTACTTCCGCCAAATTGATTGGAGGTGGAAGGGCGAAAGTTCCCATTAATATAGGATCTTTTAGTAGGCCTACTTCAATATTTTGAAGCGAATGGGGGCTTCCATGGATCATTGGAATGCTTCCCATAACTTGAGAACCATTGGGGAGGAAGTTTTGTTGATCGACGATTGTAATCCCTCCTTGAAAGGGAAATGCAATCTTCCTAAAATAGGTCGATACAACAGTAGCCATGGCATATATCCATGGTCTTCCCAGTAGGAGGTTGTAATCGAGATTTCCGTCGATTACTTCAACATCTATTTCTACTGTTTTCCCTCCTAGTTCAACCTTCAAGTTACTTAGAATACCATATGGGGTATATGTTCGTCCGTCAAATGCTTTTAATGTCATCGAAGGTCGCAACAAGGTTGGAGATCCTAAAGTTTTCCAGCAACTCATCGACATAATACATGTAGATGCCACCTCATCAATAATTGTTCGATGAACAATTTTGTTGAGGGTTTTCACTTGAACGAGGAAAGCTAGTTGAGCTGGTAACTGAGGATCATATCCTTTATGATCGAAGGATACAAGATTGGAATCCTTTGGGTCTATCCCACCAATGGCTGATAATAAAGCCTGCTTTTGGGATGGGAAATTTTGTAGTACCTCTAGAGTTGACATAGCGGATGGTGATTGGGCCAAATCTTCCACTATATTATAATGCTGGGCCGCTCTAGCACGGGGATTAAACGTCGACTTGTGTACTACTCCCTTTGGCAGTTTTATTGTCAACTCGGGAATGATGGGTGGCGCAACTTCTGTCGAAGTTGTTGCCGAACTACTAGGTTGATCTTTATCCTTGTTGTTCGACAGCTGTGGATTCCCATAATCTTTGTTTCTTGTCGATATCAAAGCATCATTTTGTTGCTTGGAAACCGCCAACATTAGCACTTGAGACGGGGAAGAATTTCCACTGTCAACAAAATTTGTCCCTGGATTTGGAAATGGATCAGTTAATACTGCCGAGGTTTTTGAATTCTTGAAGAATTTTTTAAGCTCAGCTCTGTGTGGACAATCTGCGGTCCAATGATCCTCATCGCATATAAAGCATGGATTTTTTGGTTTCCTATTTCCAGGAGGGTTTGCAGAAGATTTTTCAGGTGATGATTCTTCCTGTTTCTTCTTCTTCCCTTTACCTTTCTTCTTGCCCCCTGGTTGCTTGGTTTCTTTGCCTTTATATGTCGATACAGAATTTACTTTCGAGGCAAGAAGTTCCTCATTTGCATTTTGACCGAAAATCTTATGGGCCTTTTTAGATGTAGCCTTTGTCGATTTCGTGTCTGTTGCGCCAATCACGCCATCGCCGGCATGAGAGTCATTGTTTGATTTAGGAGGAGGAGGAACTGAGAATTCTGGTCTAGGAGCGTCAGGTATTTTATCGTAGAGCGTGCCGGACTGAGTGTAAATCAAGTCCAAATATTGCGCACGAGCGATAACCTGCTCTTCGGTGATGACCCCCCCTTTTGCCACATCTTCCGTGATGGAAGGCAGTAATGACTTGATAAACCATTCAGCTAAGAGCTGATCGGGAACATACATTTTCACCATTCTACAACGACGTCACCACTCATGTATATGATCAGATATGTGAGTGGTCGTCGTTTGTTTGAAGTTGGTTAGAAGTTTCGTTCCCATTTCGTACCTTATCGGTAACTGAAAATGGGTTAAAAAGGTTGTGGCTAGGGTACTGAAGTTGTCGAATGAAGCTCTAGGTAATTCGATATACCATTTTGCTACTGGACCAGTTAACGTCCTCTGAAAAAGGCGAAGCCTAATCGAATCATTGTTTAGGGTGTTTGATGAACACCACAGATGAAAGGTCATCACATGATTCGATGGATCTTCACCCGGATTTCCATTAAATTTAGGAATATCTGATGGAAGTTTATGTGGGATCGCTGGCCACCAAGGGGCGTAAGCGATTGGATCGTTTGTTAACTGATTTAAATCAGGTAACTCTAAAGTTGCCACGAAGGGTAACTATTGATTCAAGTTAGGTGAAGCATAACCAGGATAAGATGGGATTTCCTGAGCAGTGGGTCTTTGCATACCAACATAATGCATTTGATGCAGGTAACTTTGGTAAGGTTGGTGGGCACGACCATTGTAAAATGGTTGATTTTGACTGTTTTGAATATACGGCTGCCCACTATTTGCAAAGATTTATTGCTCAGAACCTTGGTATACTTGTTGGAACTGCGGTTGTTGGTATTGTACTAGCCATGGTTGTGAAGCCATGTGTTGTTGCCCGATACTAACTATTTGACCAAGATGAGGGGTAATTGTACCCGTTTGAACCTGTGTCATTCCACCAGTCGGCGATTGTGGTTGAGTTGTAGGGTCAAGGGGATGTTGCATTACAACCTGAGAAACCTGAGGTTGGCATACAACAGGCGACGCTTGAACTTGCGACACCGTCACAATAGCTGGCGTAGTTGGTATACTTGATATAGGTAAGCATTGTTGCATCAAATATACAACTCTTGGTTGTTGAGATAGTATAGGTACCCAACCGCTTGAAGTAATTCCAGCATAACCCGAATTTTGTTGTGAACTCCCGTATGGCTGTCCTCCCGGAGGGTATAATGAAAGGGCATACTGCCCCCCATACGGTGGTAATCCGGTACTTAAGGGAATGGTTTGCCCTTGAGGGCCGGACTGCCCAAATTGACCTCCAAATGGATCAATTTGTCGAGACTCAACATAAGAGTTTCTGGATATTATTCCGGATGAACAAACAGGAACATACCATACTGTTGAAATGGCCCCTGAGTGGGCTCCTTCTACCGATTGAGAGCTAGTTGGGACAGATGGTATACTGGCAAACATTGTTGGAGTGATAGTAGGGAGTTCTGTCGTCGCTGTGTCAAACGACACAGTCCTAGATGTTGACGGTTGTTTAGACATTTCTAGTCTATCCAAAAGATTACCTAGCGATTCTACAGGAGCTTCCGCTGGCGGTAGACTAACTTCTGATGAAGAAGGATATAGAGTGATCCCGATTCCAAATTGCGATGGAGTATTAGATGGAGGATCTTCCACAATCTCTTCTATAGCAATCAGACCAGGTGGAAGGGGTAGACCGTTAGGTCCATAGAATATTTCTGGTGCCGAAGAAGGTATGGAATCGGCAGCGATGGATGTTTGAGGAGCAACACTCTCCGAACCGGTTGTAGATGGAACTGGTTCGGTGACACAAGTGTTTACCCTCAGACTAGGATTAGTACCACTGTCCTTCTGTGGCTGCTGAACTTCTTTTGTAAAGGCAGGGATACCAGAAATGTTTGGAGTAACCAGAGTCTCTGATGTTGTTGGAACACTTGTTCTAACTTTAACAGGAGATTTGGAACCGGTTAAACGAGTTCACTTTGTCCGTACTAGCTTCGATTTCGGAGACAAAGACAGTTGACTCGTAAGCCTCCGCGAACGACGGGGTTTCAATTGACTTTCTTCCACGATTGCGGATTACTCGATCAACTAAAAATAAAGGGGAAGTATGTTTCTGAATTAGATGAATTTTAGACGCTTTGACACAACTTGTTTTTTCAATTTTTAAGAGTCGAGAAAAAACAAAAGATGACTCTAGTCGCCTTCGATTTTTAATGAGCCTAAAGTGACAAGTGCTCAGATGGACCTTTTCTGTTAAGGAGTCTGAAAAGGAAGGAAAGGGACTGCTCTAGAAATCTAGGTATAGGGATTACCAAACCAATCGCAAAACTGCAGAATACTTTTTACGGTACAGCAGTCAATCTTCTTGAATGCTGTGTTCAGTGCATTGTGATCGATAGGGTGGCAGACACGGCTTCCTATGGATAAAGGATTAAGCCTATTGTGGTCTCCCAAAATATACTTGATGGTACATGGGAGCACAAGTCCGTACTGGAACTTAACGTCTCAAAGTGGAGGAATCACCCAACCATCAGTGAGAACAACAGTTACCAGACTTTACGACGCCGGAATATGTCTCTAGCCTAGACTTCTAAATGGTGTGCGTTAGGTTCCAAAGCATTGTTAGATTCATTGAATTTATTTTATAGTTGATCTTGTTTATGAAGTTTTCCTTTCAGGTTGATCGTGAGATGTAGATGTGTAATTCCTAAAATGCAATCTAAGATGATAAACAGTCTTTTATCTTCTTTGTGCAATGAAAATCCTAGCTACTAAGGAAAGAGAAACAATATTCTTTCACAAAGAGCAAAGAGCACACTCTAAATGCACTTTCCTAAATCAAACTAATCAAACAGTCTAAAATGCAAATGCACATGCATGTATTTGTTTTCGACTTTCTTAGTATGTAAATGGTAAAAAGAAAGTTGATGCACAAATCTGAATTACTTTTCAAGCGACAATTATCAACAAGTTTCTTTTCGAAATCAAAAATGGAGGCAATCACAACACCTTACGATTTTGAAATGAATACTTGTTTTCGACACTAGAAAAATTACAAATTCAGACCAAATACAATAGTAATCAGGATAATCGACTATCTACAGCAATCAAACTCTTTCCTATGATTGAAAATGACACTTGCGACACTTTCAAATCAAAGGACGACAGTACGATTACGTTACTTTTTGCAAAGGAGAACTGAAAATGACTCAACAAATACACAAAAACATTTACAGTTATTTTGTACAAAGGAGGCAGAATAACAAGGAAAAGGGGTTTCAAACAGAGATATACTGATCACAGGCAGCAAAATTCATGAATAGGACTGGAAAGAATGAATTACAGCAACCAAAACTGAACAATGCCTAATCTGATCAGTGCACCTACTACACTCGGGAAATGCGCTGAATTTCAGATTCACAGAACAGTGCCTGCGCTGGGCCAGAGACGAGACTTTGCTTGGGTCCCAGGTCACAGTTTGCAGTTCAGTTCATGGGTTTTGGCCGAGCAAATGGTAATCAGTAATGCAACAATCAGGGGTAGACCTAAGGAGGATCTAAGAGCTACCACACAGGGCAACCAGAAAGTTTGTAAATCAGTTGTTTAATTTATAAACAAATCCTGGAGATTGACTGAAGCGACATTTATCTACTTTGCATTTGCATAGCAAATGCAGTTCGAAAGCTACCTGGCTCGACTTCAGGCTCCATCTGTAAGTTTATAAGATAGACAACAAGGAAGATAAACAAACAAACTAATTCCTCCCCAGCAGAGTCGCCATTTTGTTACAGGGGAAAGTGTCTACACAGAACTGCTTATCCCACTAAGGTGTGATAGCTACCTTAGAAACAAACAAAGCAAAGCTACTTTTGTTTTTCCTTTATGAAGTATAGATGAGAGAAGAACAAAGAAGACCAACCTTTGTCTTGCGCTAATCTCCTGATTTGATTCCTCTCTCTCTTGATAGTCTTTCACTACTTGTTCCCTTGCACGCCCAACTTCACAGAGTACCTGTAAGATCACAGTAGCATAGCACTATACAAGAACATGGATCTATAATCATAAATAATCTAGGATCAGATGTAAATTGACCATACAAATGCAGTAAACATAAATGACACAAGAGTATGGAGGAAAACTTGAATAGCTTTTATTGATAAAAAAAAAAGAGCCAAGGGGAGTTACAACCAGTTGTTCTGACCCAACATCATCCTCTCAGCAAGGAAGCCCCTCTTCACCTCATACAAAGCTTAGATCACCCAACAATCTGATGTTGTCTCAAGAAACCAACTGTAATTCCTTACAATATGCAAAATTCCAGCCTCTGGATCTCTGGGATGAGGGATCCATATATAGATATCTGTAAGGGAGATGAGTCAGCTTGTGATTTGATTAGTGTCTTCCCTCTGATAGTTCTTGCTTCCACTTGGAGATTGATGATCTCTTACTCATCCTTGGTCGAATTCAGAGAGGCAAGTGTCACAGGAGAAGTTTCTGGAAGTTTCCATGCCTCTCCACCTCGTGGAATGACACTACCATTTGTCACTTCTCGCCCATCGCACCCCATAGAAGGGCTTTTTGAAATGAAACGCACCCACACAATGTGTTTAGGTGAGATGCAACGCACTTTGCCTATGGAGCAGCTGAAATGATCCCGTTTTGACCAGTTCTGAGCAGGTTTTCATGGAGAACTTCTGGGAGAAGCTGTAATCAGTTGACCTTGTTCCTTTAGGGGTTAGAATAGCACTTTTAGGGACTTAGGAGCCCTTTGTTTATGGAAATTTCATGCTTGGGGTTGTAGTGCCCAAAAATGTCTATAACACTAATCAAACCAATGAGATGCCTTTACGCCACCAAGTTATGATTGAGCCTTTTGAAAAATGGGATATTGATTTTATAGGGCCAATAAATCCAAATTCATTAATTAAAAAGCATATTTTGGTTTGTACAGATGTTCTTACAAAATGGGTAGAAGCTAAAGCTATTTCCTTTGCTACAGAAAGGGTTGTTGTTGATTTCCTTTTCACTAAAATTTTTACTAGATTTGGTGTGCCTGGAGAGATTGTTTCTGACAATGGTCCACATTTTATTTCTAATCTGGTGCAGGGTGTGATAGAGAAATATAAGATCTAGCATAGGAAATATACACCATATCACCCACAAGAAAATGGCTAGGTGGAATCCATGAACAAAGTCATCGATTCCATCCTCACAAAAACAGTAAATATGCATCGGAAGGATTGGGCTGAAAGATTACTGGAAGCTTTGTGGGCATACCAAACCACTTGGAGAAATAGCAAGAGACATACACCATATGAGCTGGTATATGGAAAATAAGTCCCGTTGCTAATCGAATTCTATATCAAAACCTTCAGAACTACAGTTCATTTGGGGCTAGATCTCTCAGAAGCGCAACAACAAAGTCTCCTTCAATTGAGTGAGTTGGATGAATTTCGAAGGGATGTTGTTCAACAGAACATATTGATTCAGCAGCAAAGAAAAAGGTGGCATGACAGGTCTATTCAGAAAAAGCATTTTCACCCAGGTGATTGGGTAATCCTTTATGATTCTAGATTTAAATATTTCAAAGGAAATTCCATATGTGTTGGATGGGACCTTATGAGGTGGCTCGAGTATTTGAGAATGGAGCGGTAGAGATTAAAACTATTGATGGACAAAGCTTAGTGTTCTTGGTGAATGGACATAGATTAAAGAAATATTTTCAGCCACTTGCCAAGAAGGATTTTACACAGCAAGTCCAACAACAATTTGGGATGGTAGTGATGGATGGTAATACCAACTTGTTGAAAACATGAACTCTTCTTCTAAAAAGAAAAAAAATGTAAAAAATAAATAATAATAATAGTATATATATATATATATATATATATATATATATAATAGTAAAGAAAAAAATCTTTTCCTGTAATTATGAAAATCAGTTTGCTGACATGATTGCAGAAGGATCAACCTGAAAACCAGCTTGCTGGTGGGAAGATAAAAAATTTCTAATAAAAGGAGAATGTTTCTTGATCTTTAGATGTGCTAGCTACCACCAAGAAGAAGCAGGTTCAATAGAACCAACCCTTACACAAGTTTGGGGTAACTAGCATGGATATTTTTATTCAAGTAACACTTAATTCTCACTGCAGTTATTTTTTCTTGCACCAGTGCAAGTAGACTTTCCAGAAAATTTTCTGCCTTTCTTCATATCCCATTTTTTTAATCTCCATCAGTTTTCTTTTTCAATCCCAAAATGATTACCTTCCCATATTCTTCCGAATTCACCCTATCCATTTCATAAATCCCACTTTTATCCCTTGAATTTTTTCCATATCCCACTTATGTTTACACCCTGTTGATGGTATTGTTCCTGGAATCCCTGTCATAAACTTCCTTCCCATTCTGAATTTTTTCCCTTTTCCCACTTCTTTGTTCCCCCATGAGCTTATTGCAGGATCTAGTGTATAAAGAGAAAAAGGATGTGCTCGGAAACATCAAAGAAATGGCAAAGCAAACCTTCCATATTATTTGGAAAGTCATGTTAAAGTCTAGCCTATGTTCTACCAAAAATTCCTATTTTTTCTTCTTTAGCAGATTTTTTGCTTGCACCAGTGCAAGCAAGTTACAATTTACAGTAGTGCAAGCAGAGCAGTGCTGTATAGTTGGTCAAAGCAGATCAGTGCAAGCACGTACCTTGTCAGAGATATAATGCATTTTGGTTTTTTTCATGCAATATAGCATGTGTCATAAAGAAGTGGTTATTATGAAAATTTAAAAGAAGTCTTTTCATTCGATCGTTAAGTACTTTATGTTATCATGTATTAATTACGGAGAAAATTATTTAAGTACAAATTGTTTATGGTTAGAAATCCTAATCATTTTAATGAATGCTAAAGGTATTTTTAACGAATTATGAAGATGATGCGGATTATGTAACCATTTCTTGGCTATGATTACACCCCTTGCGAAATGACCCTTTATGTCTTCCATTTGAAATCATTACCTTACCCAGCCATTAAATCACCGCCACAAAGTACCCCTAATCAGTTCGACACACCTTTTAAAGGATGCTACACGTCCATGGAAATTTAAGGGATGTATTAAGTGATAATTTAAATGAAAAGGGCGGTGGATGGTTGGGCCCTTATCCATAAAAATTTGTCGTCCTCATTTGATTCATGTAGAAGAGATTTGGATTGTTCATAGCTATTAAGCAACGATGCTGCCCATTAGAAGTGAGCCATCATCCCTCAGGAAAGTAGCGCAAACCACTGAATACTACAATAGTCTTGTACTATTGCAGGAATCAGGGTTTCTTCAGCTTTTACAGAGGTTTGATGGGCACAATAGGGAGGTGGCCCTGTAATTTGCCAAGAGTTTTAAGGACAGCCGAGTCAAAATTGGCCCCTTAAGGTTCGAGGTCACAGAAGAATTCATCGCAAAGGCCATAGGGTTAGAGAACATTGGCAAGCAATGGTTCAAGAATCAGAAGTTAGAGAAAAAGCAGTGGTGCCAATTTGTCATTGACAAGGAAATACAGGTGAATTGGAAGAAGGGCATCCCCCATAGTGCCTTGCTGGATCAATGTTAAGATCTCCTTTATATTTTGCAGAAGTTTTTGAACTACGAGGGATGCTATTCCTTCACATTTGTTTACCATTTCAGAATATTGCTACATTTTGAAGCGGGCCGACACTTCCGGCGAAAAATCAATTTCCCCCACTTCTTGCTCAAGAGTTTAGAGAGGATGGCCAAGGGCAAGCAAACTGGATGAGAAGACCAGGCCGACTGAAAATTATACCATCATGGGTTAATCAAGATCTTGGTTAAGAAGGAGTTGGAGGCTAAAGGCATGACTTGGGCAGCATTATTAGAGAAGTTACACAAGAAGACACCCACCAAGAAAAGGACAAAGGACCCTTCTAGTCCAAGTACAAGTAGGGGTCTAGTTAAAAACAATGTGGGAGGTTATTTTCACACTGGTACAAAAAGAAAGAGACCCATAGAGACAGCAGAAGAGGAAGCCCCATCTTCAAAGAAGAAGGCGACCAATGCCTCCATTGAGAAGAACCCCTCCCCTCAGACTACCTCTCCAGTGCATACAAGTGCCTCTGAAGGGCATAATTTGTCAGTCCTTGTGGACACGGCGGTCCACTCCAAAGGAAAAGAATTTGAATAAATTGAATATGATGCCTTGCTGGCTAATTTTATCTGGAAATCTCGGAAGAATAAAGAAGAACCGAGTGCAAGCAAGGATTCGGTTGAAGGGTCGGATGCTGATATGGTGCAGTCCCCATTTCGATAGGGTACTGAATCCCCTGCCACAGCAGTTAAAGAGAAGGAAGCACAGGGTACTGAAATGCCTCCACCCAATGAGTCAGAGACACAAGTCTCTCATTTTAGTAGTCGTATAGTCGAGCTGGAACACCAAGTTTGGGATTTAAAGAGCTTGTGGTTAAAGAGTAGGATGATAAGCAACATAGTAAGGAAGAATTGACCGCGGAGGTAAAGAGGCAGAAAAGAGAAGTTAGGGTGTGGATGTATCGAGCATCACAGTGTTTTAAGCATCTCAAGAAGGTGACAAATAAATTGAAGATCAAAGAGAAGAAGTCTAAGATAGTGTAGGCCGACATCAATATTACAGTGTAGGATTGAAGTGAAGCACTCAAATTTTGGAGGTTTTTTGGAAGCAGGTAAAAAGTTGTGTGAGGACACAACAACTTAGGGATGGGAGGATGTTATTCCCCTAAATTATCCCCATTCTTGTCCTTTTTTCCTTTATAAACCACAACTATTTACCTATGTTTTACCCTTTTCACATACCCTCATCCTGCACTAGTCCAAGCATGGTGATATATTTCACATGTACTTATTTTTCATATTTTATTTCAATTTAGCATTTAATTAATTATTTAATTCATATTTCTTATTTTTAATGCACTTTTGTAACTTATCCTTATCTCCGATAAATACTTGGTAAATAAAGCCACTTAACATGACTGGTGATTTAAGTGCAGGATCAGATCTCGCACTATTGCCAGTGCAGCGAATACGCACAGCAAATTCGGACTTCCCTAACCACCACCACGTTTTGTGCATCGTTGGCCACGAAGACCAAATCAGCCAAAGGCAACCAAAGACAATACTGAAGTTGCATATTGCTTGAACAGAAGCTGAAGATTTGGCCCACGGCCAGCGACTTCAATTGTTTATATCTAGAAGCCAAGAGGCTAAAATCTACATTTTGTTATGTAAATAGTTGACAGAATGGCTTGTACTAAGCTTAGTAGTTACGACCTTGGGCCGACGGTCTATAAATCATAGAATTTACATAGAATTAAGGGGAAGATAAAAGAGATAACAACACTATGTTCCAAACATATTGTATATTTTGTTATCGCCCAAAGTTGGGCTGGACTCTGTATTCCATGATGTACTTTGCCTTTGCAAATTAATAGAAAGAATGAGCTCCACCTCATGCCTTTCAAATCTTATCTGTTCTTTTAATCCAATGATTCTGTAAAAAAGTGTCGTCTCTTAGAAGGGAAACAAGCTGGCTGGCTAGGGCCTAGCCAACCCAGCTCGTTTACCCTATTTCTGATTTCGTATTTATTTATGTGTTCTTATTGTTAAAGTGTTATTTAATTGAATTCTATTTCCATGCACATGTATTCCTGTCAAAGTGTGAGCGGATCCATCGTGTGAATTAGTTAGATTTACTTTCCTACAACTTCCTTTCGTGCAATTTATTTCAGTTGGTTTTCCCCGCTTGGTCCAAGTAGGAGAAATAAACCTGTACGAGTGCACGTTGGTGTGATTAATCCTTTTCCCTTTCCTGCAATTTATTTTCATGCATTTCCTTTTGATTAGTTTTCCTCGCCTGGTCAAATCAGGAGAAATGAACCTGCACCAGTGCACATTGGTGTTTTGCAGCAAGTATTTGTAGTCTCTTTCATGCAATGTTTCTTTTCCATTCTTCTAAGTAATATATATGCAGATGGCAGGTTAATTATTTAGTGGTTGTTTCGAGTTATGGTTATTTACCTTCATTTTACATGCAGTTAAGATTGGAAACATTTATTTTTACATGTGCAAGTTATTTCTGCAATTAAGTTTCATTTGCAATAGTTAACACTTATTTCTAGAATCGATAACTAAGTGCAAGGAACTCTGCTTAGGTGCAAGAACTGGTTTCTTGTCATAGGATCCGAGTGCTCAGAACCCTTGAGGTTCAAGCCCTTGCATGAAGTCAAGAATCTTTGGTAAGACACAACTTATACCTCTTGCATAAATCTTTATGCTTGCACTAGTGCAAGCAGATTGCGATAAGTGCAGGACTGACTAGTGCAAGAAGGAAACCTTTAAGAAAGCAGGTTAAGGGCCCACTTTACGAGACTGTTAAAATGTTTCTACTAAAGGAATGTAAGCATATATTCAGTGATTAAATATTGATCAGTTGGAATGACTGTCTTTTTATTTTGATTCCTTTGCAAATGCATTCTTTCTTGTTCCAGCACTATATTACTTTGATGATTCAGTTGTCTTTTACTCTTTCCAATTCGATTCTACAAGTCCCCATTTAAGAAAGTAGGAATTTACATCAGAAAGGTTCATACCATCTCTAGCATTGCTTGTGCTTCGTCTCTAAGTTTACGGATCCCCCGGGTTGACAATTAAGTGTTGAGGAGTTTTCTTAAGTGCAATTCCTGCACCCAACAATTAGTGTATCTCTTCTTATATGTGCATGTTGAATATTTTATGGACCTAGGACTAAATGTTATGGATGCTAATAAAAAGAAGTAAACAATTTTAAATTGGACTAACATGATAAGAATTCAGCCAAACAAGGAGGGATTTTCCTATTACATTTCCTCCTTCATGTCTATTGTTTACAAAGTTATCAATAATGTTGCCCCTCTTAGAACTTTACCAAAGGTTCAGCCCCTTTTGCAATTGAGCAAAGATCAGCAGGTTTGAAACTGGTTTTCATTTGAGGATTATACAAAATTCAAGTTGTATGGAGCAGAGGTTCTTCCTTATATGATTCCCTCTTTTATGCCTATGAGGATATTTTCATTCAAGCTCATTAGGCAAAGCATGAATGTAGATAAAATACATTTTTTCCCAGCAAAAAAAAGATATTTATTCAAATTAACTAGGACTGTTGGACCATTCATTGCTAATAATAGACAAGCAGTTGAGGAGGTTGAAAATTGTTACAAGCAATGAATTTCCAGCAGGGATAAAAATGGTATTATGATCCACATTGAATCATCTCAAAAAGGAGAGTAGAGAATTCCTATGCCCCTTATGCACATGAATCAAGGCTTGAGCTAGAGAATGTTGGAAATAATACTGAGAGGGGGGGGGGGGGGGGGGAGGAATCAATATTAGTAAGTCAATAATATTTCATTTCCGTAAACAGATTCATATACGCTACTTCAGTTAATGGAACTTGCGTGTATACGCAACTGTATTTAAGGAAACTAGCATATACCTTGCAAACTTATGGTTCAGTTAATTCATCATATGTTGATCTTTAATCAGTGCATTAGAACCATATAAACAGTAACCAGGTGTAGTGAAAACAGAACAGACAATCACACACATGAACACAAGATATAAGGTGGAAACCCAATGTGGGTAAAAAACACCTACTGCAATTGTCTCTATCTTCTTTTTTAATAAGAAACATCTTTTTACAATTTTTGTACTAGTGTAGTCTTATAACAGTATGCATGCTTCTACCTGCAGAAGGCTACAACCTTCTCTCATTCTCCGGATTCTCCTAGAAGGGAGTTACAACCCCCTAGCTCTTGTACTAGCTGATATGTTTACTAGTACGTAGGTGCCAGCCTACAGAAGGCTACAACCTTCTCTTTTCTTCCAGGGACCATGTTTCATAAATTTTTAGACTAGATCCATCAATAACATCATTCAAACATCAAATACATCAATCAATCTCCTTTACACCAACCACAACTGAATCAATCAATCATTTTTCAGAATGTTGTAACCAGAATATAGTAACCAGAACCCAGAACACTGCAACAACAACTAGAAGTAGCTAAATCATATTTTATGAGGTATACACTACTTCAATGTGTTGAAGCTGTGTGCATACGCACTTTTCTCAAGGTGAACCTTCGTATAGATCTGCAGATCAGATTTAAGATGTATACGTTGTTTTTATATGCATAACCAGCATTTATACACACCTTTTCTAAAGTGAACTTGCGTACAAATCTATAAATGATGATTTAATCTTTACAACAATTCCAGACTTTAGTTATACCCAGATAATCATATTTACAGTCTACAATATGCACCAATTATTCAGATAAAAGATCAAAACCACACAAAGATACTTCACTTCAAGCCTTAAGATCTTGACCCATCATTAGATCTTATCCTTCATCAAGTGCTAAGGTTCATCCTTGATTTAGATCCAGCTATGCACCATAACCCAATAACTTGTATTCTAGATCTTGCTCTTCATTAGATATTCAATGCTTGAGTGCCTTTGCCTAATGATCTTATCCTCCTTTTATAGTCTTAGGCCTTACTCAATACCATGGACCAAAACCACTTAAAACCAATACCTTGGACCAAATACTTGGGGTTAACACTTCGGACAAGATACCTTGGAGTCTTGGACCAATACCATGGATCAAAATACCATGGACCAAATACCACGGACCAAAACTAAGTTTCCAACATGTATGCGCCTTTCCTTTTGTGAAAGTGCATGTGTACGTTATACACTCCTTTTGGTCTACGAACCTATGTGTACACGTGGCTTGATCAATGAGGAACCTGTGTATACCTCTCTTTCTTCATTCTGTGAGTCTGAACTGTGATCTATCATCTGAGTGAGTTTCCATCAAGGACAACACCTGTGTCATAGTGCCAAATCTGTGTCATAATGCCAACAATCTCCCCCTTTTGACTTGATGGAAACCCCAAGTCACTCTCTCCCTTTGTCATCAAGGGCAAAGGGTTATGCTCCCCCTGAGTACATGCTGAATTATCTGATATGCTGAAGTGTGCTAATTGAGCTCCATGCTCAAGTCCATGCTCCCCCTGAATATAAGCAAGGTCTACAAAAAGATGTTCTAAAAGAAGAACATGACTCTATACATACATCATAAATGACCTTCCTATCACCAATGACTCATACATATATCCATCTCCCAACCAAGTGGGGATATACCAATTGTTTATGCATGTCAAAACAAGAACATTACATCATCCATCCCATGCATAGTGGGGAAACAAAATAGGCTATTTCATGACCTTGACATTAAAAGATATACATGACATAGAGACCAAATATCTAAAACAAGACCATGATAGTCATTAGCAACTATCATTAGCAGTATCTATCAATCACCATCCAGACTAGTAACCATGATCTCCCCCTGAACCTGTTCCACTTGAATAAAAAAAAACTGTGAATTTGTGCCAAAATATTCTAAGGTAATGCCAACAATGCATTATTAGAAGTATATGCTCCCCCTGAACCTGTGCTAGATGATCACTGACAGACCCATATCAGAGTCCTTTCATCCCGAGTCTAACCCACTTCCTTTCTTCAACCAACATATACGCAACTGTATCCATAGAAATCTGTGTATGTACGCGAATACGCTTCCTGAAACTCGCGTATAACCACTTTTCTCTGAAACAGATAAGTTTTGATAGTAGGATCATGTATCGACTACTCCCAGCTTCTGTCTAAGATATTCAAATGTCTCTCTGGGCAGTGGTTTGGTGAATATATCAGCAACCTGTTCTTTGGAGGGAACATACTCCAATTTGACCTTTTTTTCAAGCACTTGTTCACGTAGAAAATGATCTTTGATGGGTATGTGCTTGGTCTTGGAATGCGTGACTAGATTCTTTGAAATACTAATGACACTTATATTATCACATAGAATGGAGATGGGTGGAGTACATGTGATCTGAATGTCTTGTAATGTTTGCATCATCCAAAGGAGTTGTGTGTAGCAAGATGCATCAGCCACATATTCTGCTTCAGCTGTAGATAATGCAATTGAAATTTGTTTCTTGCTGACCAAGACACTAATCTAGAACCCATATAGAATGCACCACCACTAGTGCTTTTTTCGTCATCAACACTTCCTGCCCAATTTGCATTTGTATATGCATGAAGTGTAAGATCTATATCTATAGGATATCATAAACCAAAATTCTATGTTCCTTAAAGATATTTGAAAATCCTTTTGACTACCTGAAGGTGTGATTCCTTTGGATTGGCTTGGAATCTTCCAACTATTCCCACTGCATGCATGGTGTCTGGTCAGGTACCTGTTAGATAAAGCAGACTGCCAATCATGGATCTGTAGGTTGGTTGATGTACTATTGATGATTCATTATTTGAGCTGAGACTGCATCCTGTTACCATAGGGGTACATACTGGTTTAGAGTCTTCCATGCCGTATTTTTTCAAGATATACTTGAGATACTTGGTTTGTGACAGAAAAATACCATCTTTATTTTGTTGAACTTGTAGACCAAGAAAATATGTGAGCTCACCAAGCAGGGACATTTCCAATTCTTGCTGCATTACCAAAGCAAAGTTTTGACTCATGGCTTCTTCATTGCTACCAAAAATGATATCATCAACATACACAACAAGTATTAGCGATTTATTATTGTCAATCTTTGTATATAGATTGCTATCAACTGATCCTTTTGAAAAACCTTGCTGATGGAGGTATTTGTCAAGACGGTAATACTAGGCCCTTGGATCTTGATTTAGACCATAGAGAGCCTTTCTGAGTCTGCATAAAAGTTTTGCATCATTTCCAAGGATGAATCCATCTAGTTGCTCAATATACTTCTTCTAAGTCTCCATTAATAAAGACAAATTTTACATCCATTTGGTATACGTTGAATTTCTGAAAACTAGAAAGACCAAGGAACATTCTTATGGCTTCAAGTCTAGCAACAGGTGCAAAAGTTTCTTCAAAATCTATACCTTCTTGTTGAGCATATCCTTTACAAACAATTATGCCCTTGTTTCTAATAACTTCACCATTTTCATTCAGATTGTTTTTGAATATCCATTTGGTTCCTATGATATTCTTATCATGAGGTCTAGGAACTAATTCCCAAGTATTATTCTTTTCAATTTGCTCAAGTTCTTCATTCACGGCCTTGACTCAACATTCATCTTTGCATGCTTCATTTACATTTTGAGGTTTGATGGAGGAAAGCAATGCTAGATAGCTTGAAGCTTCTGTAATAGTTCTTCTTGTCTGCACACCTGCCTCTTTCTGTCCCAAAATTTGAGTCTCTGGATGATTTTTCTGAACATACCTGGATGGAGTCTTTTCTTCTATCGTTATCTATTCTTCTGGTGCTTCATTGGTTTCTTCTTCAGAATTAGTCTGATTTGATGTGGGAGGATAATCCTCATCTTCTCCATAATCTTCGGTTTTTACCTGCTTTGGATTTTTGCATGCTTCATCAACCACAACATCAATACTTTCAATAATTTTCCCAAGTCTTTTATTATAACACTTATATCCTTTACTTCGGGAAGAGTAACCAAGGAGAATGCCTTCATCTGCTCTGGGTTCAAACCTACCAAGTTTTTCATCAGTCCTTTTGATGTAACATTTGCTTCCAAAAACTTTGAAGTATTTTACAGTAGGAGTCTTACCATACCAAATTTCATGTGGAGTTTGAGTGTTGTTTACCCGAACATTTGCTTTGTTGAGAATAGTGATGGCAGTGAATGTAGCTTCACCCCTAAAGGTTGCAGGAGTTTGAGACTCATCTAGCATAGCACGAGCCATTTGTTGAGCAGTTCTATTCATCCTTTCTACCACTCCATTTTGCTGAGGATTCCTTGCAGTGGAGAATTATCTTTTTATTCCATGTTCTTCACAAAAGTCAAAAAAATCATCCGAGGTAAATTCCCCTTCTCGATCAAATCTGAGGCATTTGATTTTGTGATCTAATTCATTCTCAACCAATGCTTTATAGTCTTTGAATTTTTCAAATGCTTCATGTTTATGCTTTAGAAGTCCTATCCAACACATTCTGGAAAAATCATCAATGAACAATATAAAGTATTCTTCTCCACAAGGTGACTTTTTCCTTGATGGACCACATAAATCAGTATGAACAAGTTCAAGAGGCTTACTAGCTGATCCTTCCTTTTCAGGGAATTGTGACCTAGTTTTCTTACCAAATTGACATGATTTGCATATTGTATTTTCTGGAATGTTGATATCAGGAAGATCATGAACGACCTGGAATTTGCTTTCTTTTCTTATTTGAGAGAAGCTTAGATGCCCCAATCTTCTGTGCCATAGCCAATGTTCATCATTTTTGCTTAGATAGCACTATTGTTTTCCTCCCTTGAGTATGTATAAGTTGTTTGGAGTTCTTATACCTTTGATCACAGTTTCTCCTGTATCAAGCTCACGAACAACACATCCATTTGATCAAAATACTACTTCATTTCCTTGATCACACATTTGACTGACACTCAACAAGTTATGCTTTAGACCATCAACATACATAACATCCCCAGCTTTAACTTGTTCTTTTAAAAGAACAAAACCTTTACCTTTTATGACAACAGGAGTGTCATTTCCAAATGAGACCTTCTTTTCCTTTTCTAAGGCATTATATGACTGAAGTTTTTCTTTATCACCTATCATGTGTTTCGAGCATCCACTATCAATGTACCACTGATTTTCTTGTCCTTCTGCATACAGGGCTATACCACATCTTTCTGTTTGTGGTTCTTTCTTTCTCCATATTTTGGGATTTAATGAAGTTTTCTCCTTCTGAGATGTTTGCCGAAATTTACTCCTGCATTCAGATTCTTCATGACCAAAGTTGTTGCAGATAGAGCATTCTATTTCATTTTCAAGAAGAGAAAAGTTATTATAGGTCCGTTTCATGATCCTCGTCACATTCCTTTGATTTCGTGCTTCTTTAGTCATGATGGTCTTATAAGCAACACATTGAAAAGCTTTATGTCCAAAGTTATGACATGAAAAACATTGGCCATTAAAGAAGTTCCTGCGATTATCGAATCTACTGACCTGGTGATTGTAGTTGCTATTGATATTCATTCTTGAAGCAGATTGAGTATGATTTACTTGAGGTTGGTTGTAGCTTCTGTTCATCCTTGAAGTAAATTGAGCCTGATTTACCTGGTGATCTGCTTTATGCCTTTGCTTTTGATTGTCAAACTGTTCACTGCTCTTTGCTGCCGCAATATAGCTTTTAGTGGAGGTTGATGGCTTCTGTGCTTGGGATGCTTCTTTAGTATATCCAAGACCTGTCTTTATGAGAGGAGACTGATGCACTTTGATAATTTCATTTAAGGTTTCTGATCCTTTAGTAAATCTAAGATTGAGAGCTTTTGTTTTCTCAATATCCTTTCTTAGACCCACAATTTCACATTCTAGTTTTTCATTGTGGTTTTCTCTTTCAACAAGTTGGAATGTCAGAGTATCTATAATCATATTCTTTTCTTCTAAACAGATTTTGAGTTTAGATATTTCTTCATAAAGGTCATCTTCATCTAAAGCATCCAAGAAATCATCATCTTCAAAAGCCATTAGAAGTCTATAGTCATTACTATTTTCATCTTCATCACTATTTGATAAACCATCACTATCTTCATGAGTATAGTAGCTCTTCTTACTTACACTCTATTTTCTATTCCATTTTGCTAATTCCTTACCTTTATCAAGCTTATCTTTATGAGGACATTTGGCAACATAATGACTGACTCTTCCATAAGCAAATCATTTGAAAGGTAGTTTACCTCTGAATCTTACGGAACCCCGTTGAAGGTTCTTGACAAAGTTTTCTTCTTCCTCTCCTTCTGAAATATGTCCTGATCCATCGAGTTCTTCTCTTCCCAAAGCTTTGAATGTGGCTTCTATCTTATCTGATGGACCTCCTTTTCTCATTTCGAAAGCAGTTAATATTCCTTGTAGTTGTGTCATAGTAATAGTCTAAAGATCCTCCTTTTCTTCTATGGCAGATACTTTTGATTCAAACTTAGTAGACAAGGATCTTAAAACCTTTTCAACTAAAGTAACTTCTTTTATCTCTTCACCCAAGTTCTTCATGCAATTAAAAATCTCATCTATACATAAGAAGCAACTAGCAATACTTTCATCATTGTGCATTTTGAGAGTTTCATATTGAATTCTGAGAGTTTGCAATTTTGCACGCTTTACCTGATTGTCTCCTTCATAGCTTAGAACGATCTTGTCCCATATTTCTTTGGCGGTTTTGAGCTGCATAACTTAGACAAATTATGATTGTGACAGACTCCCCAATAATGCATTGACAGCCTTGGTATTGGTTTCATATTTCTTTTTACCTGCCGTATTTGTAGGAATTACTGATGGAAATGTATATCCTCCTTCCACGATTTCCCAAACATCTGTTCCAAGAGATTGAAGATAGGCTATGGCTCTTACCTTCCAGTAAATGAAGTTTCTCCCATCAAAGATTGGTGGTCTGATGGATCCCTCTCTTTCGTAGTTACTCATGATGATAGATCTTCCTTCAAGCGATCAAGCTTCTTCTGAAGGGCCTGCACTGATTCCAATTGTTGGAAATAATACTGATGGGGGGGGGGTGAATCAGTATTAGTAAGTCAATAATATTTAATTTCCATAAATAGATTCATATATGCTACTTCAGTTAATGGAACTTGCGTGTATATGCAACTGTATTTAAGTAAACTAGCGTATATCCTACAAACTTATGATTCAGTTAATTTATCATATGTTGATCTTTAATCAGTGCATCAGAACCATATAAACAGTAACCAGGTGCAGTAAAAACAAAACAGACAATCACACACATGAACACAAGATATAAGGTGGAAACCCAATGTGGGTGAAAACCACCTGCTGCAATCGTCTCTATCTTCTTTTTTAATAAGAAACTTCTTTTTACAATTTTTGTACTGGTGCAGTCTTATACCAGTACGTAGGCTTCTACCTGCAGAAGGCTACAACCTTCTCTCATTCTCCAGCTTCTCCTGGAAGGGAGCTACAGCCCTCTAGCTCTTGTACTAGCTGATATGTTTACTAGTATGTAGGTGCCAACCTACAGAAGGTTACAACCTTCTCTTTTCTTCCAGGGACCACGTTTCATAAATTTTCAGACTGGATCCATTAATAACATCATTCAAACATCAAATACATCAACCAATCTCCTTTGCACCAACCACAACTGAATCAATCAATCACTTTTTAGAATGTTGTAACCATAATACAGTAACCATAACCCAAAACACTGCAACAACAACCAGAAGTAGCTAAAGCATATTTTATGAGGTATACGCTACTTCAATGTGTCTAACCTACATGCATACACACTTTTCTCAAGGCGAACCTGCGTACAGATCTGCGAATCAAATTTAAGATGTATACGTTGTTTTGGTATGCAGAACCAACGTGTATACACGCCTTTTCTAAAGTGAACCTGCATACAGATCTATAAATGATGATTTAATCTTTAAAACAATTCCAGACTTTACTTATACCTAGATCATCATATTTACAGTCTACAACATGCGCCAGTTATTCAGATAAAAGATCAAAACCACACAAAGATACTTCACTTCAAGCCTTAAGATCTTGACCCATCATTAGATCTTATCCTTCATCAAGCACTAAGGTTCATCCTTGATTTAGATCCGGCTATGCACCATAGCCCAATAACTTGTATTCTAGATCTTTCTCTTCATTAGATATTCAATGCTTGAGTGTCGTTGCCTAATGATCTTCTCCTCCTTTTATAGTCTTAGGCCTTACTTAATACCATGGACCAAAACCACTTAGAACCAATACCTTGGAACAAATACTTGGGGTTAACACTTCGAACAAGATACCTTGGACCAATATACCATGGATCAGAATACCATGGACCAAATACCACAAACAAAAACTAAGTTTTCCAAAATGTACATGCCTTTCCTTCTGTGAAAGTGCATGTGTACATTATACGCTCCTTTTGGTCTGTGAACCCGCGTGTACACGCAGCTTGATTAATGAGGAACCTGCATATACCTTTCTTTCTTCATTCTGTGAGTTTGAATTGTGATTTTCATCTGAGTGAGTTGCCATCAAGGACAACATATGTGTCATAGTGCCAAATATGTGTCATAATGCCAACAGAGAAGTTGGAAAACGGTGGCTTGGTTGAAGCACATGGAAGTATGGAAGTTGAAACCCCTCTCCCTTATAAAAAATGATTGAAAATAGGGGCTACAGATACCATTGATCTTGAAGTAGAGGGTTCTCAAAGCAGTAGAAGGATGAGAACAAAAAGAGAAGAAACATAACTTGAAGATCTCGTGGAGAGGCCTTCTAGTGGAGTTGGATTTCAATTGCAAATAGGAGGAGTAAAATGTGCATCCTCATCTCCTATCCCTGGAGAATAAGAACATGGTTTCTTAAGTGTTTTGAAGGATTCTTATGAACAAATCGAGGAAAGAAATATGAAAATCAAGGAATATGTTGCTACTCAGTTAGAGACTCAATCCATCCCTGGTTATCAAACCAGACTCCTTTCAACAATGGATTTAGAAAAAAGTCAATTGTAACTCTCCTTCACACATCATGTTTCACAATAAATTACTTATGGAGCTAATCTTAGGATAGTCAGCTTTTCTATGAATACAAAAGACATTCCTTTTTCTGACAAGATAAACCTACACAGGCAAACTGGAGAATTAATTTATAATGATATCAACAGAACATCATTATCAACAAGAAAAACAAAGGCCTTGTTGGGAAAATTGATTAATTAGCTTAAGTTGGAGAAAGCTAAATCTTGAGCTCTCCATACTCAGAATGAATAATTTAAGAAACTGATCATTAAACTTGGGGCAAACCTAGAAGATAAAATAGTTGTTCAAACACTAGTTCAATGTGTAGAAAATGAGATCCAACCATTAAGAAGAAAATTAAAGTTGCATTCCACAAAACATGTTCTAGCTCTAGAGCTGGCCCAAACTGAGAAAGAGAATGCGATTCTAACTCATGAATTGGTGCAAAGGAATAATGAATTGGCAAGCCTTAAATAGATCAATGCAGAGTCACAAAAAAAGATAGATAAACATGTCTGCATGATTATGGTGAAGCTAGACTCTGAAGATCCCACTAAGAAACTTGCCAAGGTCATGATTGAGTTGAAAATTTCAAAAGATGAGTTAACAAAGATATAAAAGAATCTATATGATACTGTTGACACCTAATCCTCTGCGATTGGGTGAATTTGGAATGTGAACAGTCATCAAGAAGATGAAATGATCAGTCACATTCATGTATATAACAATAGCTACCTAATGAAATAAATGAATCAGTTTTTTTGCCAAGTCTGGAGTTACTCCTGGCCTGACATGGTATCAGAGCCAGCTCCTTTTTTAGCTCTTGTCCCTTGTAACTCCCTTGTCTGATCTCATATAGCTGAGCAGCTCCTGACATAGTAACTGCCCCACTATGCAGCGCTCCACTATGCAGCGCTGTCCATGCTGTTTGACTGTCCATAAACCTGTGCATTAAAATTTTTGAAACCTTGTATCCTACTATTGATATCATCTACGCACCACTTCTTTTCGTTTCTGCAGCTTTCCATATCCATTTTGAAGCCTCTGCTGCGTGTAAAACCCCGTGCCTCTCGCATAAACCTCTGCTACATGTAATGGTGTGGCTGCTCTTCGTTGGAAGTCCCGAGACCACACGAACCTCTCTAGCATCGCCTGAGATATCGAGCAACTTGTCTATTTCCTTTTCCAACTGCTTCCTTATGAAATCCATGGAGTGAGCTGTGACCCTCTTTCTCAGCAAAACTCTGAGCGTCTTCTGTTGATACGCCTCGTAGATGATTTAGTAATATCATAAACAAGCAAAGCCCCAACAACACCACGGTAATAGGCATCAACAACAAACCGGTTCTGCTACGCCAGACAGCTGAGGTCAATCATTGTGGCCGAGGTCGACTTCTCTCAAACATGGAGGTTCCACCGAGAATGAGTTCCAGAATGGAGATTTGAATGGTGAAAGCGCAGTGAAAAATCAGCAGAAATTAAAGTGCCCAGTATAGTGTTTCAAAAGTATCGTTCCTCTCTGCTCTCAGTATATGTATATTGACCAGCATATGTTTTGAATGCGCTGTCCCATTAAACTATATATATATATATATTGAACAGCATATATATATATATATATATATTGACTAGCGTTTGAGTTTTGAATGCGTTTTGGACGTTGTTTGAATAGTCTGTACATATGTAATATGGTGAGGATCTTTGGAGGGATTTGAAGAAACAATACATAAAAGTATTTGAAATCTTTTTGCCCTTTTGAGTAAAATTTCACTGTATATCAGCAAAAGTATTTTTTCTTTTCAGCATAAGTTCTTTTACATAATGCATTCAATCATATCTATGGTAGGGATAGTTCTCACTGGCAAGGAGAACTATCCTGAATGGTCCCAGATGATAAAACACACCCTCATCTTCAATGAGTTGTGGAAGGGAGTGTGTGTCGGAGAAGGAGACAATGACCCAGTACAACCTACATCAGACAAAGAGCTCGTTATTTGGGATAACAAGAACAACAAAGCCTATGCATTAATCACAGCATCTGTAAATGAAGAAGTAAGTCGCCATATTTCATCATATTCAACTGCCTTTGAAGCTTTACAAAAACTGAAAGAACTCTATGACTCACATTCTGCACTTGAAGTTGTTCAACTCATGATTAAACTCTTCACTCTTGAACTGAAAAATAATGATCCTCTTGCTCTTGCATCTGAAGTAAAATCCATAATGCATGATATCAAATCCACTAAGGTTGAGTTGGATATCCCTCTTATTGCTTTTCTCAAGGCACTCTATCCTACTTACTCCAATTATCTTGAGTCTTTACAAGCAAATGGAAATCTTAAAGATATAACCTTTGACTCTCTTGTGAAAAAGTTTGCTGAAAGAGAGAAAGCCTTTGGAAAGAAGACAGTCCCTGAATCTTCTGAAGAGACTGTTTGCCTTGCTCATAAAGAAAAGCATCCTGCTCAAGATTCTACAAGAGGAAGAGGTGGACGAAGAGGAAGAGGAAGATACTTCAGAGGCAGGGGGGGCAGACATTCTCAAGCAGAGAAAGCAGATTTGCACTGTATTCGCTGCAAAAGAAATGGATCACATGATGCATCCACATGCAAGCTACCATGGGACAAAATTGAGCAGAAAAGAAACCAGCAGAAAGGTAAAACTGATGATACAGACAAAGGTAAAGCACCTGAATCCGCTCACTATATTGAGGCACAATGTAACATTAGAGTAAATGAAGATTTGTTTAATGCTTCACTTGCTTCTTCGAAAAATGATTGGTTGCTTGATTCAGGAGCAACCTGTCATATGACTCATAGGAAAGGATTTTTTGAAGATTTCACTGACAATGTTGATGGAGCAGTATACTTTGCAGATCAGTCAAAAATCAAGCCATCAGGGCTTGGCACAATCAGGCTTAAACTGCTTGGTCTTCCAGACTTTCTTTTGGATCATGTTCTATATCTCCCACAGCTCAAGAGAAACTTGCTGTCCTTGGTCCACATCCGCCAGCAAGGTCACTCCATTCATATGTTTGATGGCAAGCTTGAGGTAAGAAAAGCATCTGATCACTCACTTGTCATGAGGGGAATAGAAGAAGAAAGGCTTCTTAAACTGCAAGGAACCTCTGCTCATGCACAACATTTCTCATATATTTCTCATCATGAAGAAGGTACACTTTCATCAAGTTTATTATGGCATGCTAGATTTGGACATTTAAACTATGACAGTCTCCACTTATTGAAGAAAAATGGTGTTGCTGGTTTGCCTACAATTCCTAGGAAACATAAGCAATGTGATGCTTGCATTCTAGGAAAGCATAGCAAACAGCCTTTTCATGATTCACATTCAAGAGCACGTAGGAAGCTTGAACTCATTCATTCAGATTTATGTGGTCCAATTCCTGTTCCTTCTGCAAATGGAAATAAATATATCATGACATTTATTGATGATTACACCAGAATGTGTTGGGTTTATTTATTGAAGAACAAATCTGATGCTTTTCAAACATTCAAGAATTTTCATAAATGGATTGAAAATGATGCACAATCTCATATTGGGTCTATTCGCACTAATAATGGAAAAGAATATACATCAAATGAATTTGAAAACTATCTTCGCCAACATGGGATCAAACATCAAACAATTGTGCCTTATAATCCCCAACAAAATGGTGTAGCTGAAAGAATGAATAGAACAATCTTGAATATGGTACGATCCATGCTTTTCTTCAAAAATGTAAAGATAATGTTTTGGGCTGATGCTGTTCTATGTGCTGCATATATAAAGAATAGATGTCCATCTAATGCTATAAGAAACAAGACTCCTTATGAATTATGGTATGGACATGTTCCTTCGGTAAAACATCTCAGGATCTTTGGTTCCACCTGTTATGCTTTGATACCAAAGGTATATAGAAACAAACTTGGTGCTAGAAGTCGTAAGTGTATCTTCCTGGGGTATTCAAACACCTCTAAAGCATACCGCCTCTATGATGAAGTAAATAAAAAGTTTGTTGTATCTAGAGATGTCATTTTTCTTGAATCATCCAAATCTGAAAATGTTGTTGAGCGGCAACTTGATCGCTTGGATAGATTCGCAAAAACGAAATCATTTCAAGAATTTGATAATCAGATTCCACATCTTGAAGGGGGGATTCCTATACTAGATCAACATGTGGAATATTCTTCTGAAGAACAATCTCCCCTGCATGAAACTCCAACAACGGATGATGCTTTAAGTGATGTAATTGATAGAATTGGGAGACTCAATATTGATTCAGTCCCAACTCAATCAACAGAGTAGCCTGGACCATCTCAGAAAGGTCCCCCAAAGTGGTTGACAAAGACACTTGAAAGTGTTCATCCTGATGAAATTGGAAAAACAGGAACCAGAAATTCAAACAGACAAAATGGAGGTGATGTAGATGACTCTAAGTCACCTGTTGATATGGATGTTACTTATGATTGCGAATTGAACTTGTCTACAGATTTTGAACCAACTTCCTTCAAAGAAGCTGCTTCTCATGATGAATGAAAAGAAGCAATGCAAAAGGAGTATGATGCCCTCATAAAGAATGGCACTTGGAAGCTGGTTGATCCTCCATTTGGAACCAAACCAATTGGCTGCAAGTGGGTCTACAAGAACAAGTACAAGGCTGATGGCTCACTTGACAAGCACAAAGCTAGGCTTGTGGCAAAAGGTTTTGCACAGAAGGAAGGGGTCGATTATGAGGAAACTTTTGCCCCCATAGCAAAATGGGCCACCATCCGGACACTCTTTGCACTAGCAGCTCAGAACGGTTGGAAAGTCCATCAAATGGATGTAAAAACTGCATTCTTGAATGGAGATCTAAAAGAGAATGTTTTTATGTCCCAGCCTGAGGGATTTGCTATGAAAGGACATGAACATAAAGTATGAAAACTTGTGAAATCCTTGTATGGCCTCAAACAAGCACCGCGAGCCTGGTATGAAAAACTAACTGAGCATCTTCTGAAACTCAACTTCAATCATTTTTATCTTGATGATGCAACTTTATTTGTCAAGAAAGTTGGCAAAACAATTGTGTATCTTGTGGTATATGTAGATGATCTTTTAATGACAGGGAACAATGAAAGCTACCTTGCATCCATAAAGAAGGAATTGGGGAAAAGTTTTGAAATGACTGATTTGGGCTATGTTCATTACTATCTTGGCATTGAAGTAACCCAACATCCAAAATCCATATTTCTTTCTCAAAAGAAATACATTGGAGATTTGTTAAACAGATTTGGCATGATAGAGTGCAATCCTCTTTCTACTCCAATGGAACAAAACTTAAAGCTCACATCTATTGAAGGAAAGGAATTTGAGGATGCAACAAAGTATAGACAGCTTGTAGGAAGTCTCATCTACCTCACTACTACCAGACCAAACATTTCATTTACTGTTGGAATCCTCTCCAGGTTCATGCAAAAGCCTTGTGAGGGACATTGGTCTACTGCAAAAAGAGTTCTAAGGTACTTGAAGGGAACTCAAGACCTTGGAATCAAGTATACACAGGTGGACGACTTCATCTTGATTGGATACTCTGATTCAGACTTCGATGGAGACAAAGAAACTAGAGTATCTACTTCAGGATATGCTATGAGTCTTGGATCAGGAGCTGTCTCTTGGATATCACGCAAACAATCAGTTCCAGCAGATTCCACAACAGAAGCAGAATACGTGGCAGCAGCTGAAGCAACGAAAGAAATTGTGTGGCTCAGGAAAATTCTTGAAGATTTGCAGGTAAAACAAGTACAATCAACTCCACTCATGATTGACAAAACCTCTGCAATAAAGTTGGCCAAGAACCCAAAGTTCCATGATCGTACAAAGCACATCAATACTAAATATCATCTGATCTGACATCATGTTGAGGCCAAAACAATCCATCTCCGTCATTGTTCCACAAATGAGCAAATTGCAGACATCTTCACCAAAGCGCTTGGAAGAGAAAATCTTGAAAGATTCAGAACGATGCTTGGACTCACCAACATCCCTTCAGATTAAGGGGGGGAATGTTGACACCTAATCGTCTGCGATTCGGTGAATTTGGAATGTGAACAGTCATCAAGAAGATGAACTGATCAGTCACATTCATGTATATAACAATAGCTACCTAATGAAATAAATGAATCAATTTTTCTGCCAAGTCTGGAGTTACTCCTAGCCTGACAGATACAAAGGAACAACTAAAGCACAAAGAGAGATAATTAAAAATGGCTAGAGAAAATTTCGCTCAACATCACAAGAACTACTAATTAGCTTGTGATGAAGTAAAGGAATTGAAAGAGAAATTAAAGGGAAATATGTCTCTTATTTAGGAAAGAGATATCATCTAGAATGACATTATTCAACAATTGAGATCAATTTGGGATCATATGATAGTCATGGACGAGGAGAAACAAATGGTCAAAGATCTTGAATCTATTATCATCACTAACAAAGACAAGTCACAATAGAGAGCACATTTAGAAAAAAGGATGATTGACTTTGTAAATTCCAAGTCCTCTTTGGAGATGAGGAAAATGGATATTGTAGAAAAAAATCCATTGTCTCAAAAATAAATAAAATGGTGCAAAAAAACATCTATATGAATAATTCAGAGGGTAGACTAGGGGAAGTGAAGGAATTAGTGTTGATTTTCAATTCCAATTTTGACAAGAGACTCTGAGTATTGTTACCTTCATGTTGGGACCAATATCGAATTCTGCTTCCTTGGGAAACATATAAAACATTACTAGTGGAGGCTAAAATTAAAATTAATGTTTCTAATGAAAGAACTGCAATTCAGAAAGGAACAACACTTGTGAACTATTTGCAGAGGTATTTTCAATTGTTTGGTTAATTAAAATCCCTTTTTCCAGAGAAACCAACATACAATAGGCTAACTAATCTAAGGATGTCCTATAATATAATGATACAATGCCCAACTCCCGAGATAGCGCCGTGGAAGAAATGTCAGGATTTAATATCACTAGCAAAGATCTAGGTGGTGGAGCTCTCATCAAGCGAGCTTGCACAAGAGTCACACGTTATTGAATAATAACAATGCACTTATTTTCAATCTTGAGGAAATATGACACTTTGTAATTTTATAGTTAAAATAGTTTAGTTTTTGAATTTAGTTTAGTTAAGTAATCATAAGGATCGAATAAATTATAGACAATTTTGGAGTAGTTTGATAGTTAACAGTTTTGTAACTATCTTCAGTGTAAATTTTATTTAAAAGGACATGAAGGGACCAATTTTGGCATTCCGATTTTTGGCCTCAGAGAGACATTTTTGTTGTGTAATCTGTCTGACTTTCTTGGAAGAGTAATAAAATTTCTAGATGATTCCAACTGTCTATTGGGAATGATATGTGTTCTTTATTTTACTATAAGTGATTTTCTATTTTCTTCTTTTGAGAATGTGTAAAGAAGCTGTTGGTTATTTCAGTTAAAGATATTTAGTTTTTCTTTCAAACAACTCACAGTACCTGTACATCTTTTAAAAATAACCTTAAACTGCTCTCCACATTTTCATGTTTCCATCCCTTTCATCTTTCATGGTTTTGGCTAAGGCCTGATGTAGAAGATTTTGTTTCTACAACCTTGTACACTAAGTCTTTCATTACTTTATCTTTTCATTCTACTACAACTTTGGAAGTCATTTCCATAGATAACGTATCCATCTGAGAGGGTTTGTCATCTCTCCTAGATCTACCCATACATTACACCCTTAAAATACATATCTGGGCAACCATGTATAAGAGAGAAAACAAATATTTTTCTTATTCTACATAGATGGCTTAGGAATTGACCTCCTCTTAGTGAGTGGTTGTATCTAGGGTTACAATAGACTGCGTGCAACACCTGTACACTCAAGACTAGTCTACAATTGATGCTACACTACCTTTGAATCTCCACCACAACTAGGGCACTCAAATTCTCTGCATGCACTATCTATTTTGGGTTGATTGATCAGTTAAATGGATGATCACTAAGTTTGACTGAAGTTCCACATCTGCACAACTGACCTTCCACTAGTTCCTTCAACGGTTGTAACTAGTTTAACTGAAAACAACTTGAGATAACTGAACTTGATTGCTACAAATTATCAATCACACATGCTTAACTAAACTCTAATTCCTCCAACTCGAATTTACTGAGTAAACTAGGTGACACAAGAAATGTCACACAAGTTAACTGCATCCAAGTTGTCTGCTATTATGCAAATTAGAATTTTCTCAATTTAATCAAGGTAGAATCAAATTGAGAATTTCTTGTTGCATTTTTCAACACTCCCTCTCAGCAAGAAATGGATTATAAACCACCCCTATCCTAGACCTGTGGAACTCGAACTTCCCTCTTGACAAAGCCTTTGTAAAAATGACAACATCTTGCTCCTCTATTAGAATGTAGTGTAGCAACATTATCCACCTCTGCACAAAGTTTCGCAAATGGTGACACCAAATATCTATGTTGGTAATTTAATTGATCTTAAATTACTTCATAAATTATCAACCAGGGCTTGTAAACTGATGAAGTGTATGTGCACCATTTGTGCTAGGATTCTTTATTATGTGAGTAATTTTCAAATTGAATTAGGATGTTTTCATGCACATGTTTTATCTAAGAAACACTCAAAGTAAAAAAAATTGTCACTCTTTCAGGAAAGGAAAGTATCACAATGACATAAATAAAGCTAATATGAAGTGCAGGAATAAATATCACACCAGAAAAATTAAATCTAAATCTTCTTCACACTGACATAAATAAACCCTTGAAAGAAATTATACTTCTAATGGAAAATTCAAAATTAAATGATTCTACTTTCTATCTATCAATCAAAATTTACATGTGCATAATAAATCCCTTTGATTATTTTCTTCATCCTTCACACAACGAGATTAAATTTATGAAAGAAATTCTATAGAAATATTTGTACAACAAATTCTATCACGAAACCTATAAAAAATTCTATATCTTAACAATTACTAACATTATTCTAAAAATTAAGGTTATAATCACTATGATAACTTAATCCTATAAACAAAAAGCTTAACCATAAATAAAAACAAAACCTTACAGCTCCTTTGGGGCCCTCCTGTGAGTGTAGGTATACAAAGATCAATGGATATTAACCGCACATTTGTACACACAACACAATGGAATCAAGAGCTCGATTAAACGATTGCAAAGAGTTTTTAAAGTAATAACCGGTCATATGTATCGTTGTGCCTACAAGCAGGTTTTATAACCCCTTTGTTAAATTGTTTGGAGATTTCTAAGCATATCCTTCTCAGTAGAACATCTTAAAATAACATCGTTTAAATAAAATAACAATTATTCATGATTTTCTATTGAACACGCAAATCATGAGGCAAAATATCATCTTCGATCAATGATCTTCTCGCTCGCCTGATTTGTCTTTGGTCTTTTCCACTGGGTTGACTTCCACGTTGACCTACTCAAACGAGCATCCTTATCACCTTTACAGATCATAGGAATAGGTGGATATCATTGTGTTGGTTTCCAGCTACCTATTAATATGCTTCATTCATTAACTGATGTTTCAGAACCTATATATTCTTTAAGTAAGATGCATAATCGATTATTAGCTGTAGAATTGATGCAATTTGGTAGCTTGTGCCAATATCAAATCAAATAATAAAGAAATGATGAAACTATGAATAAAATATGATTAAATATATGTTTTTTGCAATAACCTTGCAAGATGACACTTAATTGGAGTTATTATGGTAAAAAAGGAAGAAATGGAGTTTAAGGAGGGTGTAAAAAAGGAACAATTTTGGTCTTCAACATTCCCCCACATAGAATATATTGCATGTCCTCATGCACAAAATTTCAAAATTTTGTAATCCACTCTGTCACTAAGCTACTTCCAAGGCTTGAGCAAGAACATCTAAATTAACATTCCCTACTTATCTAGCATTGGTTTCCATCCTTGGTTTCTTCATCGAAATCTCACACTGCAAACTTCTGATTTTACCCATGAGAAGTTTATTTTTAACCTTTAACTTCTTGTTTTTCTTGTACCAGTGGCAAAGATGAAGGAGAATATTATCGTTTTGAGTTCTTTGAATGTCATTTTGTACCTTCATTGCTTCATGTTCCTGATTTAGATACTTATTTAACACTTCCAGTTCATAAATTTCTTGTTTAAGAGTATCTTCAATTCTAAGTTCTTCTGGAGGGTTAAAATGAACTTATTCATTTATAATTTCTTCTTGATTTGAAGATGAATCAACAAATTTTTCTTTGGCTTTTTGTTCACGAGATTCTATATAATCATAGATTTCCTATTGGACAAGGTCGATTTTTGGGGTCTTTCTTACTGGACTTGCAATTGGTGATGGTATTCTTGGTTATTATTCTTCTTCTAAATCAACAAAACCTAGAGACTGTTTAATGGTTTATTTCATAATTCATGAACTTCTTCTTGATGATTTTTTAGCAACGAGAGCACACTTTTTCTTGCTTTATTCCTTCTTTTGATAGTCCTTCATCTATACTGATGAATTTATTCTTTCTAAGATTTTCTAAAACGTTTGCAAGAGGGGTTTCGTCATAAGAATCCTTTTGTGTATGCATATCTTATATTTCTTGTCTATGTAAATCTTTGTTTTCAAGCTTAGGGTTTGACAGAAATTTTCGTTGGCTTATTTTAGAACTGGGTTCTTCTTGCTCAACTTCTTTAAAATGATTTCAAATTAGAAAACCCTCCCAATTATCCCCTTTTCTCCTCAAATGAGCATTAATCAACATTTTTACTAACCCGTGATGATACAAAGCATTGTCAATAAATTGTATTTTCCTTTAGATATTAGCGACCATTTTTCTTAAACTACATAGTAGGAAATATGGAAAATTAATTCTGTTTCCATTAATAAAATGCATCATCAATCGAGCATGGTAGAAGAACATATTCCCAAACCTACCCTCATAGGTTATAAAATTCTGAATGAATAATAACAAATTTCTCCATTTGCTTGTTAATGTTGTTACTGGAATTTCTTTCTTGAAAATGGAGATGTCCATACCTGGGATTTTAAGGAAGAACTCCCAATATTTTTCTTTGATTTTCCAATTTTTAAACCAAATTTCCCCATTTCTTGGTAATCCTGTAGCTTCTGCCATAAATGACTCTCTCAAGGACAATTTGATATCTCCAATTTCTGCTTCTATCCCATCATAGGCCCAGACAAACGACTTTGTGACCTCCTTTTCATGCCATCAAACGCCTCAAAGAACTATAACCATCGCGCCTGCTACAATTCCTGCTTCACTTGTGGATATGATTCAAGAGAATTGGTCCCATTCAGCTCAGAATGCACAATAACTCCCATGTTGAGGAAGTTTCAGTCCTTAATTTCCATTTTTGACATAATTATGGAGTTTTGGTAGGAAGGAAGAGATTTGGGTAGCGTTTGAGATGTTTTCGGCAGAGAAAAATAAAGCAGAGCTGAAGGAAGTGGGATATGATGTGAAGAAAATGAGATGGGATACAGAAGAAGTGGGATGATATATGAAGGAAGTGGAATAAATTCGAATGATGGCAAGGTTTTAATGATATTTTCATATCTTGTGATAGGACATGATTATCAAAAATTTAATGAATGGAATCATGAGAACCAATGTCATGTCATGACAACGGTAATCATTGCGTGATATGATAGAGGCAATGGTTATTAGTTTTAAAATAATCATCTATTTATATCATAATTCAATGTTCTTTTAATATTTGACTAATACTTACATACCTTTCATTTTCTCTACTGATTTGTTCTTTTGTAGTTTGCTTAGGATTCTCTATCTATGATCTCCATTCAGGTTTCTTTGGTTGTAATCTATCAAATTAGCTGCAGAATTTCATGAGAGATGCATATTATTGACAATTTTGTAGCTGTTTTATTTCTACAAAAGAGAAATAAAAGAAATGGGACAAGAATAGTGAAAATCTATGTTGCTAAGAATTCTTGGTTTTCAACTTAGATTTTCTGTATAAACATTCCAACAATGTTGGTTTTCATGTTTATACAATTTTATATATATATATATATATATATATATATATATATTAAAGAAAGTAGAAATCTAAGTTGGAGAGGAAGAAGAATCTTCCCTGACCAACTTCAAATCAAGATTATCTTGCAAATTTATAATGAACTCTTCCTTTGTCAATGGTTTATGATATATTCATAATATATGACCATTTACAAGGAAAGTTACTTTTTCTTCATCAATGGTTTTAATTCTGTCTACTCCATTATCAAAGACAATTTTTGTTGGGACAAGATCCCCTGGGGTAAATTTTTTAATCATTTTTTTAATTATGTAAATTCTCTGCATTTTGAGGAGTGGAGCGCGAAGGTCAGAGGAGTCAAAATGACTTTAGTCCCTTAGTTTATTAGAATATAGGATGTTTTGTGACCCTCCCATGGTTCGTGAACCATGGTATTGCAATGGAAGAAACTATATAAAGGATTCATAGCGAGTCATAGGAGGTAACAAGTAAGAATTGAAGATCATTGTATGGGAAAGTAGTCTAAGTCAGAAAAGTTTGTTCATGTACTTAGGTGAAGGGGAAGGATCCTGTAGCTATGTGTGTGGAGACCTTGGTAAGTTCGCAAGCTGAGTGTGCAGGCCCTTGCAGCTGTGTGCACAGGGAAGAAGAGTCTGTAACAGAAATAGTATATCTAATAAAGATTATTTTAGAGAAATACTTGTGTATCTGTGCCTTTGTATTTACTTATGAAATTTACATGTATTTGCTCTATTTTCCACATTTATTTGAAGAAACACTTAATTTATGAGCGAAAGTGGTAGATCTACATGGTTACTTGTTATTGTGATGTTTAAAGTGTTCCACAAAGGGTTAGATTTTATTTTCTGTAAGTTACTGTGAATTCTACATTTTAAGAGTTAGGGTTCGCGAAGGTCAAGATAAAGCCCTAGAAGTAAAAGAAACCCATCACATAGACCCCTGGATGGAAAAACTTGGTTTTTTCATCCCCCAATATTTCTTTGGGTGAGACTGCAGCCTGCGCTATGCAGGTTGTTTCTGAAAGGGCCAGCAATTTAGGGTTTTGTTGGTTGGCACAGCTAACTCTGAACCTAGGTCAGGACCCCTCAAGCCAATAAATGGTTTCATTGCCAGGACAGGGATCTATTTTAGGAATGTGTGATGTCAAATAAATGGTTCCCAGCTAAGAAATAAATAGAGAAGTGGATAGATTGGAAGTTGCACGAATTTTGCAGCCCAGGAAAATAGGAATCAATGTCTGTCAAAGGAAGAGTGGTTGAATAGATACCTATATACAGACAAGCATGAAATTTTATTTTGCTCTTTTCCATGCGAATTACACCAGTGATCATCGAAATTAGTAGATAGCCAAGCATGTGGAAGTTGGACAACCCTATGGTGTGGACTCCAGAATTGGTGAGGCATTTGGAAGCTTCAGAAAACAAGATCACGAGGGCTATCAATTACTGGATCAATAACATTTTGGGCAGATTCATTACTGAGTTCGCAATCGATACATATGTAAGTTATAGCGAAGCTGAATGGCGATTCTTCAAAGGACCAAGAGGTAAGTATCTGAAATCCCTAAAGACTTGGATTAAAATTCTATTGTGCGAGAAAAGGGTTATGCCTCTAAATTTATATTTAGAAGAGATCTGATAGGAGCTACGTGAAGTGGGAAAAAATTCAAAAGAGACCTAGATTTAGGTGCTAAATATAGTCCTTTGTTGGGAGTGTCTGTCAATGACGAAGAAAGTAGTGTTCTGAGGACACCTCTAGGTGCGCTATAGATGGTAATGCATGGTATTGTCGGGATACCAAATCCATCCACTCCACCTCCACCATCACCTCCACCTCCACTATTCAACATGGACAATGCGATGAAGATGCCCATATTTAGGGGCCTCGAGACAGAAGACCCTGAATCGTTTGGTTTGTAGCAGATGCTATGTGGAAGTCACAACAGGTTACAAATGATGATTTGAAGAAAGCATAACTGGTTATAATACTGCAAGATAGAGCACTAAGCTAGTATATTAAGTATTGCTTGGTGCATCCAAATGTAACACTTGATGAGACAAAGAAGGAGCTCAATAGTGAATTTAAGAAGCCTAAGTCACAAGCTCAGTTAGTAATGAGATCAAAGAGATCCAGCAGAAGGTAAATGAGTCTGCATTGGATTTTGATCAGAGACTAAAGTGTCTGCTCTAGCATGATAATATGCAGATCACAGATGATCAACATACGGATTGGTACATTTCTTCATTGTTACCCCATCTAAGATTATTGTTGTCACAACAGAAAATTGGAATGCAAGTTGGAGCACTAGAGATTTTTATGAGATCGGAGGCTTCGCTCATTTAGGATATGAATCTGGGAGTGCAACAGATTCAGTCACAGTTGGCTAGCCTGCATATGAAGTTGTAGATCCTGAAGAAGGGAAAGGAAGCTTAGACTGAGGTTTGCGTAGAAGTTTGGCACTTGAAATGAAAAGGCCATGGTCACAATAAGGACCATTGCCCGGTCTATCAGAGTTATCTTATTGGGGGAGGCCCTATCCCCCTGAAACCGAAAAATATTGTTGGGCCAAGCACAAGAGTAGCACCATGGTGTGATATTTGTCAAGTTATAGGACAACATGTGACAGATAATTGTCATCTACTACAGAAGTTTTTAAATACCCCCCAACGATTGTTTTGCAATTTTTACAAATTTGTAGGTCATGATGAGCGCCACTGTCGAAGCTATGAATTGATGATGGATATAACCCCTACATGTAGATGCAGGCAGAGACTGGTCCTCAACAAGATTAGGGCGCAACTGCGGTGCACAGAGGATTCGAAGGCCGAGGAAGAGGGCAAGGAGGAGGAGCTGGAAGGGGTTGCGGTTAGATCATTTGTTACAATTTTGGGGAGGTAGGTCATTTTGCACGCAATTGTCAAAATCCAACACATCCTTCCTATCAATATTGTCGACAATTTGACCATGTTATAGAATATTTCCTAGTGCTTATCATGAAGATGCAATAAAAGAAGACTTGGACCCAACAACCTATGAAGAACATTAAGATGATGAGGTTGGAGCCTAGAGAAGACGGGGCCAATGTCAATATTGTTACGTGAAGCGATATACCTACTGGAGAAGATAAAGGGAAACAAACAGAGGAGAACATTTGGGTTCACAAGGCTGCTAATAATGAGATGGGATTTGATATGAATAAGGTGAAGTAAATGTTTATGGAAGCAAAAGGGAGCTTCTTGGATGAGGGAGCTTCTACCTCAAGGGCTCAAAATATGGGGAAGCCTGAAGATACCAGTGCTACACAGGAGGTAGACCCCTCCTTATTAGCATCATTTTTGAAAACATCCATGAAACTCCTAAGGAATAAGAAGGCAGTATAAGGACTACAAGAATTGATAGATAATTGCATTGGTAAGAACAAGCCTCTACCAGAATAGCAAGAAGTAAATAAGGTGGGAAAAAGTAAGAAAAGGACTAGTCTTGAAATGAGATTAACTGCCCAAATTGGAGAATATGAAATGAACTAGGTAATTCTTGATTTGGGGTTTGATGCGAATGCTATGTTAAAGCAAACTTGGTAAAGGATGGGAAGATCAGTGCTATAGTGGTCCCCGATCAAGCTAAGAATGGCCAATCAACATACTATTATTCCTATGGGGTACCTACATGGAGAGACTATGGATATTGAAGGGGCGCACGCCATAGCCGACTTTGAAGTGATTGAGATAGTGGATGGTAGTAACCCATATCCAGCACTGCTTGGAATTGATTGGGAATTTGATATGAACGCAATCATCAACTTGAAGAAGTGCAGTATGACATTTGAAAAGAAAGAACTAAGGGTGATTTTTCCATTATATCCAGCCAAAGTGTGAGGTATACTGAACTTGTCTACCATTATGAAGAGGACAGTGTTATTGAGCAGATCTATAAGTTAAGTGCGCGAGATGAATATTGGATCAACCCTATGGTGGATGGGCGAATCGCGTGGGAGAAGGACAACTCCTGTAACTCAGATTCAGATGAGGAGCTCAAACACTAGTAGAACTGATTTCATGAAGTATCATCGCTACGGTGCAATAGGCTTACCAAATCGCTACAATGTATACCCACTGAGGTATGCAATTTTCCTTATTATGATGGGCTAGAGGATGTCAATTTATTTCTGGACAAATTTGAATGGGAATAAATCGGAGGAACATTGGTTCCAAGAACTATACATTGCACTGCGAGCTACGCCTGCCCGTTGGTGGGGCACACATAAGAACAATTTTGCAATTTTGCATATTCCAAAGGAGTATCGAAGAATGATGAAGTTAAAGTTTGGGTATGCTAATACCCGTATTACGGAGAAATAAATAGGGAAGGACGATCTGCGTGAGCAGTTAGCCCGTTGGAAAAAAGCATGGGGAGAAGAATTGCAGCTAGAGTGGGTTCATATATTCTGCCACACTTTGGATACAATCCCAATGAATTGGTACCTAGAAACGTAGCTACGACATGGGACTGAAAAATGGGATGTTTCAAAAGAAAGTTTTATGTTAACTTTTAGCTTTGAATATGGGTTTGAGTGTATAGATGAAGTATTGCAGATGATCAAAACTGCTATATTCAAAATTCCTAAAGAACCGGTTGAATGGGTACAACCAGATTGAGGTAGGAAACTGTGCCATGCGCTTGAATGCTATAATGTGACCACAGAGGATGGTGAAGAAGATCCCTCGAACATCCAAATTCCTGAGTCTGAAGGACATCACAAAGTTGATGGACCTAAGGAAGAAATCCCTGATATATCAGAGCCCTTAGAGACCAAGCATGTGAATATTGGATCGGAAGCGCAGTTGAAGTTCACGAACATAGCAGACTATGGGAAGATGATATAGTAGATAAGGTCGCAGAGCTATTGTGAGAGTATCAGGACTTGTTTCCCACCAAGTTCTCTGATCTAAAAGGGATAGTAAGGGATCTAGGAGTCACGAAGATCACTTTGAAGTCAGATGGAAAGCCATGAAACAAAAACCCTACCGATTAAATCCTAAATATAAGGAAAATGTGTGTAAGGAATTGGATAAAATGATTGAAGTCGGGATCATTGAACATGTCGAGGAATCAGACTGGGTTAGTCCCATGGTGGTTCAAGAAAAGAAAACGTAGGGATAAATTTGGATATACGTATACTTAAGGAAGTTGAATGACCCGAGTGTCCATGATCCATTCCCTACGCCTTTCATGAATGAGGTATTGGAGAATGTTGGAGGACAGGAAGCTTACTTGTTCATAGATGGATTCTCATGGTACCATCAGATCAAGATCGCACGGGAGGACCAGAGTAAGACCACCTTCATGATTTAATGGGGATTGTTTCAGTATACAGTGATGCTTTTCAGACTTAGGAATGCCCCTACAATATTCTTTAGGGTGGTAATTGTGACCTTCAAGGAATTTATCCATAAATTTTTGGAGGTCTACTTCGTCAACTGGACAGTGTTCGGATTAGTAAAGTGACATGTTGCTAGTCTGTGCATCATGTTGGATACTTGTCCAAAGCATCAGATAGCCCTTAATTTGAAGAAATTCATATTCATTAGGGGAATTTTGAGGTCTAAAATGGGCCTCGTAAGAAAAATGTACAACCAAAATAAACTTTATTGGAACCAATAGGATTCAAGATGATGATGTCAACCATGGGGGATGATTCACCATTTTTGGAGTAAAAAAGTAAAAGTATTAAAAAATAATAAAATTATAAAACTATTTTTTCAACTCTTATTTTCAACTCCCTAAGGTTTTACTCAAATTTTGAGTAGGAGTACTCATTGCATGCAAAATTTAATTCTTCATCCAAGGAGTACCCATGTTGCATACTTTCGATGGACCCTACAACATGAAAAATGAGAAATACACGAAAAAATGTGATTGCAATCATGTTTATCATGTATTTCTCATTTTCCATGTAGTAGGGTCCATCGAAAGTATGCAACATGGGTACTCCTTGGATGAGGAATCAAGTTATGCATCCAATGAGTGTTGTCACTTGAAATTTGAGTAAACCCATAGGGAGATAAGTTGAAAATATGAGTTGAAAAAATAGGTTTTTCCTTGTTCCCTCTAAAATTTGATGATGTAATCTAATCTTATTTTATTATTTCCAATATTATTTTCAAATTTCCTTAGGATGCCCATTTTAGACCCCAAAACTCCCCTAATGCTGTGTACCCTATAGGATACTCTTGGATGATGTTGTTTGCAAGCAGGGATTGATGGTAGACCCTACCAAAATTATAGTGATCGTCAATTTGGAATACTCGAAGAATGTTAAAAAATTGTGCACAATGTTTGGCCATACGGGATATTATAGGAAATTCATCAAAGCGTATGCACAAATCATTGTGCCCATGGAAAAATTATTGAAAAAGGATGCGACATTTTGCTGGGACGAGGACTTCCAGAAGAGTTTGGATATTTTGAAGGAGAAAGTGCTCACCATGTCCATTTTAGTATTCCTCGATTGGAAGAAGGAGTTCCACGTTCATGTAGATGCTTCCTGCATCACAATAGGGGTTGTGCTAACGCAATCAGGCAAAGGAGATATCGACCATCCAATAGCATTTGCAAGTAGAAAATTGTCTAAGGCTGAAAAGAACTATTCAACAACAGAGTGCGAAGGTTTAGCAATGGTGTATGCGCTGCAAAAATTCGGGCACTATCTATTGGGTGCGCACTTCAAGATGTATACAGATCATTTTGCTCTGAAATACTTGGTCAACAAGCCTATGTTGGGGGGGAAGATTTGCATATGGTTGTTGTTGTTCCAGGAATATGATTCTAAATTATTTGTGAAGCCAGGGCTTCTGAATGCAGGTCTACATCAGCTATCACACAATGAGAATAGGGATGAGCCTACGAGTCTGGAGGAAGGGTTTCCTGATGCGCAACTCTTTGCTATTCACATCGCAGATGATCATTTTGTAGATATAATTCAATTATTTTCTACATGTAGAGCTTTTGAAGGATATTTGATGCAACAAAAGAAAGAATTGGTGGTCTAGGTTGCAGATTTCTTTGTTATCATCGGACACTTATACAAAATGGGCTCTAATGAAATATTGCATAGGTATGTTTCAGAGTATGAGAGGAAAAGTATCCTTGTAGAAGCACATGGAGGAGTGGTAGGAGGACATTATGCAAGAAGATAAACTACACATAAGATCCTAGACGCAGGACTTTGGTGGTCGACTGTTCATAAGGACTCCAAAATATATTGCAGGGCGTGCGATGTCCGTTGGAGGATGGGAGACCATTGTGAAGAGATGAATTTCCACTGAATCTGCAAGTGACGTTGCAGGAGTTTGATAAGTGGGAAATAGACTTTGTGGGACCAATTCAGCCACTGGGGAAGAAGACAAGGGCTAGATATATCATTACCGCGACTAAATACTTAACCAGGTGGGCAAAGGCATAACCTGTCAAAGATTGTAGCACTGCTACTGCCACGGAGTTTATTTTTGAATATATCTTGTCTCGATTTAGTTTCCCTGTGATTTTTATGATTGATAGGGGCACACACTTCTTGAATGAAAAAATTGTTGCATTGCTTGAGGAATTCTAGATATACCATCATAAGAGTACACCTTATCACCCTCAAGCGAATGGCACTGTAGAAGCCTTCAACAAAATTTTGGAAAGCGCTCTGATGAAGATTTGCAATGTGAAGTGAAATGATTGGGATGTGCACATACCAGCGGTCCTCTAGGCATGTTGGAATACCTGCAAAAAATTGATAGGAAAAACACCATTTAAACTAGTATATGGGCAAGAGGCTATAATTCCCATGGATTACATAGTGCCAATCTTAAGGATCGCAGTAGTTACGAACATGGTTGATCATGATACCATGGAGGAATGACTCAAAAAGCTCGTTGAGTTGGAGGAGGATTGCTTCTTGGCTGGATTTCATTAACAGGTGTAGAAGGACTGTGAAAAGCATGGCATGATCTCCATATCAAAAAATGCACCTTCAAGATCGAAGATTTAGTGTTTCTATATGACAGTAAGTTCATGAAGTTCCTGGGAAAATTTCAGATGCAATGGTTGGGGTCATATGTTGTGAAGGAAATTACAGATGGAGGCACAATTAAGATCGTAAAGCTAAATGGGGAGTTATTTCCAGCAAAATTAAATGGGAGTCAATTAAAGCTATACAAGGGTGATCCCACCCCTACGCAATGACTATATGATTGCAGGATAGTCTTAATACTCTAGGCAGCTACAAGGAAGTGCAGGACTATAAACTACACTACCTGGAAGTTAAAAATGTAGAGTGAAGGGGCTATGCGACAAGTCCAAGGATGGCGACAAAGGGAATTGAACTAGGTTGATGGTCCCCACATAGGCTGGCCAAAAAATGATCGTTGGAAGCACTGTAGCTGATTGGATGGAGAATTTTCTGTTGAAAGGAGGGGGGGGAGAGCATTTATGGAGCATATCTTTGGAAATCTACTACCAAATGTGCATTAATGACCAGGAATTGGAGGGAACAGTTGGATTTGAATTCAAATTGGTCTATAAATATGGCATACTGCTCCACATTCAAACACTTTGCTTCCTGAGAGTTTGCCTTAAGATTTTTCACCTTGATTTACACCAAGTAAAGTGTTGTATGTCTGAGCTAGATTCGGAGGAACTTCTTTCACGACTGACATTCACAAACTTGCTTGATTAATACCATAAGGGATTCCTTGAGAGAATGACTACAACTTTCCCTGAGATGGAGCCAATCCCACCTGAGACAGTGACAGACCAACCTATACCTATAGGATTTCCTACTACTGCACCTAGGTCTCCAAGACCTAATCCATATACTTCTACGAAGCAGAAGAAGCCACATCAAACACCAGTGCAGAAACTACCACGAAAAAATCTGATAGAAAACTGCCAGAAGGGATAAATGGATAAGTCCAAATAGCCGACGAAGCCACTAGATCTAGATGACGAAGAACTGTGTGAAGGAATAGAGGAGGTTGATGAAGAAGAGGATGAACCAATAAATCAGCTACCGAAGTACATACCACGTAGAAAATCCACGGTGAAGGTGACCAAATATAAGGATAATGTGAAGTTTATGGTTTCCACACCATTGTTGCCAGAGAGTGTGCTGTTTGAGCGAAACTTGTTGGCACATATACTGAATCTAAAAATGGAGGATTGGGATCTTGCAGACCATGAGAAGTTTCCACAATTGGCGTCGAACAAGTATCTCAACAAGGTCTACTATGAGGAGTTGGGCATCAGACACCTTGAACCAATGAACTGGGTGGCTGGAGTTGGGGGGGCGGGGCTCCTAAACATGTTGTTGGTGTCGCACTTTAGTCACACCATTATTAACAAAGTTTGTGTGCACCAATTTCACATACTAATACACTAACATCATTGATTTCTATAATCTTCACATTCGCACAAAGAAGCATGTCCGAGGCATATGGCACAAGTTCCCCTACTTGGTTGTCGAGGAAGATATAACAGGGGTTATCAACAAGTGGACAAGTGACTAGATCACACCTTTTGATGCCAGCGCAAGTACCAATACGACTACTGAAGGTTCAGTAGCACAAAACACGGCAGGAGAAAAGAAGAAGGAGGCACAGAAAGATACTTCTCAAGAAAATGCTACACAAAAGAAAGAAGTTGTTGCGAGGGAGAAAGAAGATGCTATGAAGGATAAAGAAGCGGTGGCCAAGGAAAATGAAGTAGTGTAGGAAAAGGCTACGTCATAGGCCACCATCAATGTAGAAGAGTCTGACACTAAGCGAACACATGTGGAGGAAGAAACAAAGATGAAAGAAGAAGGGGGCACATAGCTGGAGTCCACCTTCGTGGTCAAGAAGCGGAAGAAGAGGAATTCCGTAGCGCAGCACAAGAAGAAAAAGTCTAACAAATCAACATGTGAGACGCCTTTGGTCCTCACAGAGGGGGACTTGGATGAAATTTGGGATGTGGTCTATGATGCCACAATGAATATGATGAGCCACTTCAAAGTGCAGTACCAACAATCGCTCAGTAAGGTACAACAGGGCCTACAGGACTTGCAGGTCCAAACAGGTCTTCTACAAGCAAGCATGGGACAAATAAGAATGAAGCACGCAAGCCTGAATCAAGCGAGCGGGTCAGTATTGGATGCCAAAATCACCGTGGATATTTGTATGATACAGTTGCCAGAAGGATCCTTGCACGATGACTCAACCAAAGAACATGAACATCTACTCTAGATGAAGAACCTGAATCTGAATTTGGTCGCGCTTCCCATTCAGACTTTGCATGAGCTTCACTAAGTGGTGTCAGATGAACTAAGGATACGGAGAAATGCACACTGCTGGTCATCAATAAGGTAAAGAATAATAACCACTAGATCTTTGAGTAAAAGGCACAGGCTATCAAGGAAAATGATGAGGTCACAGTGCGAAGCCAACAACTAGAAGTAGCAATTATAGAGGCCTGTAGTGAAGTTCCAGAGCTTAGGATCCCAACAGAAGCGGCTTTCATGGAGAAAATTCAAAAGCTAGCTGCTGCAGTGAAAGAGTCTAAGGACAAAATCGGGCGAGTCAGGTTTAACCTGCAACTACAAATCTCAGAGTTACAATTAAAGTTGCAACCCACTACCCCTCTAAAAGTCAGAGAGCAACGCGGAGCTGCTATTAAAGAAGGAATGGCCACCTTGGAAGATGTATTCAAGGGTTGCACTGAGCTATTTGAGTAGGAAATGGAGTTATGGACCTCGATGTAGGAGGATCCAACTCTAAAAAAGATTGAGCAGACATCAAGGAAAAGAAGAGGCAGTTTGATGAAATTAGATCAATAGTGCAGACCTTAGCACCAGTACAAAGGTTCTCTAGATTACAAGAAATAAAGCTCATCTAGAATGAAATCAATTTGTTGCGTCACAAGGAAGCGGTCATCTCTTCAAGGATGTAACCGTGGGAAAATGAGGCCAGTTAGTTGACTCTGTCAGTACAAAGTAAGATCAAAGGGATGCAACAGACACAAAGGACCATTGGCTTTGCAGTTGAAGGCCCAATAACTGAAAAACTTGTCAAGGAAGTGCGTTAAGCTACTACACAGGGAACAAAAGACCTACAGGTATTAAATATTGAATTCAGTGAGTTGCATGCAATGATCGAGGCACCACCAGTAGAGTGACTTGAGGACGAGTCATGAAATTATGTTGGGAGCTTGTTAGGATAGGGTCCCTTGGGGTAAATTTTGTAATTATGTAAAGTCTCTACATTTTGAGGAGCGGAGGGCGAAGGTCATAGGAGTTAAAGGGACTTTAGTCCCTTAGTTTGTTAGAAGATAGGATGTTTTGTGACCCGCCCATGGTTCACGAACCATGGTATTGTAATGGAAGAAACTATGTAAAGGAGTCACAGCGAGCCATAGGAGGTAACAAGTAAGAATTGAATATCAATGTATGGGAAAGTAGTCTGAGGTAGGAAATTTTGTTCCTATACTTAGGCGAAGTGGAAGGATCCTGTAGCTGTGTGCGCAGAGACCTTGGTAAGTCCTCAAGTTGAGTGTGTGGGACCCTGCAATTGTGTGCATAGGGAAGAAGATTCTGTAGTAGAAATAGTATATATAATAAAGACTATTTTGGAGTAATACTTGTGTATCTATGCCTTGTATTTACTTATGCAATTTATATGTATTTGCTCTGTTTTCTGCATTTATCTAAAGAAACACTTAATTGATGCACAAAAGTGGTAGATCTACATGGTTACTTGTTATTATGAATGTTTAAAGTGTTTCACGAAGGGTTATATTCTGTTTTTTGTGAATTTTTCATTTTAAGAGTTAGGGTTCATACAGGGTTGGATAAAGCCCCAGAAGTAACAGAAACCCATCACATAGACCTTTGGATGTAGAAACATGGTTATGTCATCCCCCAATACTGCTTCGGGTGAGACTGTTGCCTACCTATGAAGGTTGTTGCCAAAAGGGACAACAATTTAGGGCTTTGTTGGTTGGCATAGCTAACTTTGAACCTGGGGCAGGACCCCTCAAGTCAACAATTTCAATCTCATAAGGATCAAGCCAATGAGTTTAAAATTTTCTTTGAAATTTTTTAAATTTAGAATAAAAAAGTAATGCCCAATCACCCGGCTATAACTTCCTATCTTTGATAAAATTATCATGTCATTTGGACCTTTGCTATTGAACTATGTTTGTTTTGTGAATAACAAGGTTTGGCGTATCTCATCATGTTCATTAAATTGCTCCATTCTTTGTTTTTGGGCTTATGATAGATCAAGACCTAATTTGAATGCTGTTTTTAAGGTCTTTATTTGGAACTCAATAGGAAACATGACTTTCTTCCCATAAAAAAGTTCATAAGGAGTATGTCTTGTTATGTTTCTCCATGTGATACCATATGCCCATAAATATTTTGAAATCTTTTCTTCCCAACCCTTTCTATGTAGATGTAAAATTTTGGTAAGAATTTCTTCAAGTACTTTATTAGTAGCTTCAACTTGTCCATTTTCTTGTGGATGATATGGAGTGGATTTCTAATGTTTGATTTTGTATTCCTCCATTATCTTTTGCACCAACTTGGATGTAAATTGAGTACCTTGATGTGTCATAGTTTCCCTTGGGACATAAAAATGAGTGAAGATATCCTAATAAAGAAATGAAACTACAGCATTTTCAGTAGCAAAAGGAAGTGATTTAGCTTATACCCATTTCGTGACATAATTTGTAAAAACAAGAATGCACCTTTTTTGCCTTGATGGTGGATTGATTGGAGCAACAAAATCCAGGTCCCATTTTTCAAAAGGTTTAATAAGTACCTGAGGTTGTAGAGGCATCTCATCTGAAGGAATAATATTTCCCATTCTCTGACAACTATCACATCTCTTAACATAGTCTTTGACATTTCTAAAAATAGAAGGGAAATAATATCCTAAGAGAAGGATTTTATAGGCAATCCTTTTATTAGAAAAATGCCTACCACATGGTTCATCACAACAAGCTTTTAATATTTCCGGTACTTCATCCTCTCTGACACATCTTTGAATGATTAAATTAGGTCATGTTTTGTACAATTCTCCATTTATCCACAAATAAGAGGCATTGGTTTGAATAACTTTCCTTTTCTCCCAAGGAGACAAATACAAAGGTAACTTTGATGTGGCCAAAAAGTTAGCAATATCTACAAATCAAAGAGATTTAATAGATACTGTAAAAAGACATTTGTCAGGAAAATGATCTTTTATAGGAACATCCTTATTATCATTTTGGATTCTAGATAGAAAATCAACAACTGTCTTCTCCTTTCTCGACCTATCCAAAATAGTAATATTGAATTATTATAATAGCAATAACCATCTTGTAATTATGCCATTAGTAATTGATTTATTCATTAAATATCTATTTGCAAAGTGATCTGTGTGAAAAAAAGTTTCATAACTAGTGATATAATGTCGAAACTTATTAATGACATGTACAAAAACTAAAAACTCCTTTTATGTCACAGTATAATTCAACTCTGCACGAGTCAAATTTTTACTTGTATAATAAATGGCATAAGGAGTCAAATATTTTGTCCCAATACAACTCCTAAGTCTGTATCTGAATCATCAGTTGAAATATGAAAAGGGAGACTCCAATTTGTTCCTCTTAAAATGGGTGCTTCAGAAATCTTTTCTTTCAATGTTTCAAAAGCTTTTTGGCAATCAAAATTCCAAATGAATTCACAATATTTTGTAAGTAATTTGAAAATTGGAGAAGATATCTTTGTGCATTTATTTATGAATCTTCTGTAATAACCAGTAAAATTTGGAGATAACTTCTACTTTAGATGCATCCACTGTAATTCCATCTCCTGAAATGTGGTGGCCTAAAACCATTCCCTCAGTGAACATCATAAAGCATTTTTAATGACTTAATGAGAGATTTGTTTCTTTACAACTAATGAGAACATTTTCAAAATTTTTGAGAGTTTCATTAAAAGAATTCCCATTTACAGTAAAATCATCCATGTACACTTCCACACAATCATGAATTAGATAAAAAAAAATGCCTAGAAATGCCCTTTGGAATGTTGTAGGTGCATTACATAATCCAAAAGGAAGTACCTGGTAAGCATAAGTTCCCCATGGATAGGTGAAAGTTGTTTTGTCTTGATCTTTTGGAGCTACTTGGATTTGGTTATATCCACTAAAACCATCCAAGAATGAAAAATAATTTTTCCTTGCCAATGTATCAAGGACTTGATCCATAAAGGGAAGCAGAAAATGATCTTTCAAGGTAGCATTTTTCAATTCCCTATAATCGATGCATACTCTCCATTTTCCATTTTTCTTTGGAACAATCACTAATGGTGAGACCCACTAACTATCTGATATTGGGTAAATGAAATTCACATTCAATAGTTTTTGTAACTCCTCTTTAACAATTTCCCTTAGATTTGGATTCATCCTCCTTTGGGGTTGTCAAACTTGTCTCGAATTTTCTTCAATATACATATGATGCATACAAGTGTTAGGATTAATTCCTTTCATATCAGTGCATTCCCATGCATAAGCATAGGAATGTTCTTGTAACGTCTTTATCAATTCTTTCTTTTGGGATTATTCCAGATTATCATTAATATTCAAAGTTTTTCTCAAAAATATTTCTATTAAATAATTGCCAAAAATTTCCAGAGAATGTAAAGCCATTAGATGAGATGATACATATTCAACAATTCATTATTCTTGAAAATTTTGGTCTTGTTCACAATATGAGTAAGAATCATTATTATTCATTAAATTTAAAATTTGATCTTATTCATCTATTTGTGAAGTAGCAAATATTGGTTTTATATCAAAGTATTCATTATCATCATCTATCCAAACTTCACTTTATAATTCTATTGTTGTTTTTACAGGAGGATATATTGTGAATTTCTTAGTAGAGATTCCATTAGAGATAAACATATCACTAGATCTATAAATTATAAAAGCATCAGTTGTAGCTAACCATGGTCTGCTTAGAATCAATGGGTGTCCTCCTAAATTATTCTTGGGATTTAAAATCATAAAATCGACTGGATATTCCCAAGAATCTACGGAGACAAATTCATCTTCTAACACACCATCTGGTTTGAAAACAGATCTATCTGCTAACTGTAGTAATGTTAGTGTGTATTGAATATTGGAAAGTTTTAATTGATCCATAGTTCGTTTACTCATGATATTGATAGCTACTCCTAAATCCATCAATGTGTTTGGAATCTCGACAACATTAACGTGTTCTTTTACAATGGGAATACCTGGATCTAGATATTTATGAACTGTTGGTTTTCCCATCATAATATCTGCAAATTTTCCAACTAACTATATTTTTTTAACTTCTTTCCTTTTTGTTCCTGGTTTTTTAATGCTTAACTTCTTGATTGTCTTTGCAAATATTGGTCTTTCCTTTATAGCTTGTAATAAAGTAATTTTGATGAAAATATTCTTCAGTTCATCTAACATGTCATATTTAGGAAACACAATGTATTTTTCTATTCCTTTGTCAATTTTTAGCCTTTTAAGAAAAGTTGGATTTTGAATAGAAACATAAGGTTGTTCTGCAATGGGAATTGAGTTTATTGAAGTATCATTAAAATGTGTGGGGGTGTTTTCTTTATGAGGAATTTCTTCTTGATTAAGCTATGTTTCTTTCTCAAGGAGTTCATTCTCTCCATATTCCTGAATAACAATAGATGGTGGATTCTTTTCCAAAGCTCTACCAGATCTAAGTTGGACATTATTTAGATCTAATGGAGTTATCGTGCAAGCTTGGAAATTCTAACCTTCTATATTGTAAATGGGTTGTGAATTTTTATTACTTGGATTTGTAGGTGGCTGAGCAGGTAGTTGATTGGTTTGTTGGGGGGTATGATGTGGATGGTAATGGAAGTGGTTGATTAAAAGGTTGAGTTTGAATTTGATATTGTGGAAAGGAGTTTGATTGAGGAGGATAATATGGTGGTTGATATGGGATAAATGGTTTTTGAAATTGATTATACTAAGGGTTCCTAGGAGGATACTACCAACCTTGTGTCCATAATGCATTCTGAGGTGGCCAATTTTTTCAAGGCATTGGGGTATTCTGATTGTTATAAGGTTGTGCATATGATTAGTATTGAGGATTAAGACCTTGTACTATGTTTGGTTGTTGTGGTGGCCACAATATTTACCAATAAAATAAAGTGACTTAGCATGTCTTATTTCAGCTTCATTTTTGCAAGGCTAGTTTAAGTCCAGGGATTGAAGGGCATTCCTTTGTATTACAATTTCTTTCACATATAGCACATATTTCTATAATATAAAGAGGACATTTCTTAGAGCATGTTTCTTTCTGCAACTAGGAAAAAAAATTGATAATGCAACAATTTCAACTTTTTTCTTGTTTTGAATCTTAAGGGTATATATTTTTCACTAAGACTCCCTAAAATATTTGTTTTGAATTTGTCAAGAAAATTGCTTATTTCTTCTCTACTTACTGTCCTAGTTGTAGATTTATTAATCTTAGACATAACAGGGTCTCTTGGATTTTTCCCAGTTCTAGCCTTTCCTCTTGAAATGTGTGTAAACAGTTCACAAATTTCTCTCAATGATAACTGAGAAACATCTCCTCTTCCCATTAAATTGAGAATATATACCCACTCATCTCTAATGGATTTGATCAAAAGAACTTTCAGAGTTTCTTCATCTAGATTATGCATCTTATCCTTTTAACATTATAAGAAAATCTTTCAACCAAATCTTCAAGATTTTCATCCTCTTTTTGCATTATTTTAAAGACTTCATATTTAAGGTTATGAGGCATACAATAATTTTTGTAATTTTCTAAGAACACATTTTTCATTTCTTCCCATGTTCTTAAGGTATGTATTCTTAATCCCATAAACCATTTAAGTTATCCATCTTTAAGAGTGGCTAGAAACAATTTCAATTTTTGAGAATCAAGCAAATAGTCATAAGATCTACACAAGACTTCAAACTCAAAAAGAAATGTTTCAGGATCTTCATGTCTTACTCCATGGAAATTAGGGAGGATGGAGGGTTATATATTCTTCATTGTGGCAGTGTTATCTTCATCTAAGATGGGAAATCCAAAAGGTTCTGGATTTCCTCTACCACCTCTTCCTCTATTTCCTCCTCTACCTCTTCCACCTCCAATCCTAAGTTCACCATTCACATTATGTACTTCTCCTTCTCCTTCTCATGCCATTGTAGATTCCTCAGAGCTAATATAGGTTTTATAATTGGATTTTATAGCTCCTCCTCTAGTTCTTCTACCAATGGAATGTTAAAATAATTTTCTCCTTCCTCTTCACTAGAGGCTTCTAGTTCTTATCCTAGAAGTTTATCTCTAGTTGAAGATAGAAATATTACTCCTTTTATTGGGGATATAGGTTCTTCCACTACAACTTCAGCAGAGGAATTTGGTGAATCTTTCAGTTGGATCTTGGATCTATGTACCTTAGGAAGTATATTTCTACCTGGAAATGATGGAATATGAGTTTCGGTGGATGGTGTGACACTACGAGGTCTTGGTGGGGTGAGTGGTGATGTTGGAATTGGACTCCTACCTCTACTTATAAACCTACCCGTAGAATCTCTTTTCCTATGCATAAGTATCTTTTTATCATTTTTTCAATTTTTTATTATAATGAAAATACTCCTAAAAACAATAAATCTTATATACACTTCCTCGACAACGATGCCAAAATGTTGGTAATTTAATTGATCTTAAATTACTTAATAAATTATCGATCAGGGCTTGTAAATTAATGAAGTGTATGTGCACCATTTGTGCTATGATTCTTTATTATGTGAGTAATTTTCAATTGAATTAGGATGTTTTCATGCACATGTTTTATCTAAGAATCACTCAAAATAAAAATATTTTCACTCTTGCAAGAAAGGAAAGTATCACACTGACATAAATAAAGCTAATCTGAAGTGCAGGAATAAATATCAAACTAGCAAAATTAAATCTAAATATTCTTCACACTGACAAAAATAAAACCTTGAAAGAAATTATACTTCTAATGGAAAATTCCTAATCAAATGATTCTACTTTCTATCTATCAATCAAAATTTACATGTGCATAATCAATCCCTTTGATTATTTCCTTCAACCTTCACACAACGAGATTAAATTTATGAAATAAATTCTATAGAAAGAATTGTAAGACAATTTCTATTACAAAATATACAACAAATTCTATATTAACCGTTACTAATGTTCTTCTAAAAATAAAAGTCACAATCACTCTGATAACTTAATCCTATAAAACAGAAAGCATAACCATAAATAAAAATAAAACCTTATAGCTCCCAAGGGGCCCTCCCATGAGTGCAGGTATATAGAGATCAACAAAGATTAACCACACATTTGTACACACAACACAGTGGAATCAAGAGCTCGATTAAACGATTGCAAAGAGTTTTTAAAATAATAACCAGTCATATGCATCATCGTGTCAAGAGGCAGGTTTTATAACCTCCTTTGTTAAACTATTTGGAGATTTCTAAGTGTGTCCTTCTCAATAGAACATATTAAAATAACATTGTTTAAATAAAATAACGATTCTTCATGATTTTGTATCGAAAAATAAAATCATGAGTCAAAATATCAACTTCAATCAACAATCTTCTGGCTCGCCTTATTTGTGTTCGGTATTTTCCACTGGGTTGAATTCCACATTGACCTGCTCATACGTGTGTCCTTATCGCCTTTCCAGATCAAAGGAATAAGTGGATATTATTGTGTTGATTTCCATCTACTTGTTCATATGCTTCATTCATCAACTGATATTTCAGAACCTATAGATTCTTCAAGTAAGATTTATAATTGATTATTATTTGCAGAATTGATGCAATTCGGTAGCTTGTGAAAATATTAAATCAAATAATAAAATGAAACTATGAATAAAATATGATTAAATACCTATTTTTGTTAATAAACTTGCAATCTAACACTCAGTTGGGGTAAAAAAGGAAGAGAATGGAGTTTAAGGAGGGTGTCAAAAAGGAACAATTTTGGTCTTCCACAATCTATATGCCTGGATCAATCATGAAATATAGGATTATCAAAGAGCTTAATGCAACTCTGATTATCACAATAGATCACATTTGGATCCCTCATCTTACCAAACAATCCAGCAAGTATCTTTCTCATCGAGATCACCTCACATGTTGCTTGACTTGCAACCATGTATTATGCTTCTACCGAGTTGAGTTCCATAGATATTTGCTTCCTATTGTACCAGGAAAAAACTATGGACCCAACACTAAAAATCCCATTTGATGTGCTCTTTCGGTCTGATGGACTCCCTGCCTAATCTGCATTTTTGAAGCCACATAACTTCACTCCCTCCGTCTATTTGTACCATAGTCCAAATTGGGTAGTGCCTCTGAGGTACCATAAAACATACTTAACTTCCTTCCAAAATAATTTGGTTGGCCTAATCATATCTTGGCTCAGCTAGTTTAGTGCATAGCACATATATGGTCACATGTTCACAAGATACATTAGTGAACCCACTAGTTTCTGATAAATGGTAGCATCCACTTCTTCACCTGAAGTGGCATCCTCCTTCCTCTAGTTGGTCACTAGAGGTGTCTCCATGGGTTTACAACTCTCCATGTGAAACTTCTATAGTATCTCATTTTCATATTTGTCTTGAGAGACAAATAGTTCCCCATCGCCTTACCATACTTCCAACCCAAGGAAGTAGTGCATTAGACCCATGTCATGCATTTCAAACTCCCTTCCAAGGTTCTCCTTGCAAAATTTTATTAGATTCTCATCTCCAGTTAACATCAAATAATCAACATATAATACAATAATAAGAAAATTACCTTCTATGAGGATATGGTAGAGACTTGCATCTGCTTGAGTCTACACACATGAGACTCTCGATCAAATGTCTCAAAACCTTGTAGATGCTTGATGTACACCTCCTTTTCAATAAATCCATTGAGAAATGTGATCCAAGATACTTCCGCTTATAGATGTATAAAAAAAGAATCACATGTGAAAACTGTAGCTTAACATAGAAACTTAAGGTGCACACAAGAAAAGAAGCAGAAACACATAAAATCATGTCAAGAAGACACCAAGACTTGATAACGGAGTTTTTCCAACTCAGACTACGTCTTCGGGCCCTGCTCAATCAATGGGGAGGCCTTCGTTCATTAAATGGCATGAAAAGAAGAGAATACAATCATTTGATACATCAAAGAGGCTTATACCTCCATTCTGAAAGACCACTGAGAAAGGAGAACTCAGATGGAGAAATGGGTAGCACCAATGCATCTGTGGCATTGAGAGGGGCTGAAAAACATCTAAAACTTGTCCAAAATAGACAAAATGCACTATCAGCCACCTGAAAGCTCTCCTGCCTCGAACAACGTGCTGAAATTCCTCTCCCCCTTGCTTTTTCCAATCATCAGACTTTATAGTGCCTTTGTTAGGACAAATCCCTCTTAAATCGGGGTTGTTTGGAATAAAATAGAGGTCGTTTGAATGGAAGGGTCAGTGGGTGCAACGAAGCCTTCAAAATAGTCTTTTTATCGTTGAAGCGATAATACACTAAAAACCCCATAAAACACTAAAATCCGACCAAAAACTATTTACCCGGATTTCAAAAAATATTAAATCAGGCATATATACTTATCGGGTCTGGGCCCGATATCGCAATTGCAAGTCGCTGAGGTCCAAGGCCCTGTATATCGGGGAAATTTTCTAACTGCTAATCATCGATATCGGTGTCTGTCGATCGCACCCCTGATTGCCGATGTTGATTACCCCGATATCGCCAACATCGATTCCACTGATCCGATCGCCCTTCGATCGCCGATCCGATCTAATTGGAGATCACTGATCGGGGGGTTCCACTGTGCTCCTTAAGTCTACCCCTTTGGATGTGCCGATTGCGATTTTTCCTTTTAAAGCTTAAAAGTCCATTTTTATGGGAAAATCCTCATTTTCCAAAGGAACAAGGTAACTTTCTTTTCGCAATAACTTCATCATCCGGACTCAGATTGAAGTACCATTAACGCCATTGGAATCAGGACAATGAGATCTACGCTCTGGTCCTGGGTCAACTTCATTCTGAGCACTTTGATTTTGGAGCTTTTCCATGCCATTGTATCTGAAGATCCACCTGGATCAATCCTCCCCATTGAGGAGCTTTTGGACCGCCAAAAGATTTCATTAGTCAATTGGCAAGTGAGAGAATTGTTCCCTCACTCTCCCTTTCTCTAGCCATTTGGCCTTACTGGGGTGCATTCCTTTGAAACCAACTCGAAGGTATTCCACATCTCCTCTTTGTGAAGTCCTGGTTCTTCTGTTGAGGATGATGTCTTTAGGTAACTCATCGAGATATTCTGTTGCAAAATCATCAATCGTAGGAATTGTGCCCACTTCCTCAGTATCCATAATCAAAGGTGGTTCATACAACTTTAGGTTCTCCACATTCACTATTGAGTACATCTGCATATATACCGGCAAGTCAAGGCGAAAGGCATTTTTCCCAATCTTCTCCAAAATGGTGAATGGTCCATAGCGGATTGGTCACAACCTCTTCCTTCTCCCTTCATCCTGTCTTTGTTGATGTGGAACCACACTTTTTCACCCACTTGGAGTTGATGGTCGACTCGGTGTTTGTCATGTCGAGCCTTGTAATGGGCTTGACTTTTCTCCAACTGCTCTTGTACTGCTTGGTGAATCAATTGGATTCGCTAAATGAACTGCTGAGCTTTGTCCCTATCATTATGCCCCCTGGAGCCATCTTCACTTCCAAAGACCATATCAAAAGGGTCCTTTGGCAGGTAACCAAAGCATGTCTCAAATGGTGAACATTGCGTATATGAATGCACTGCTCGGTTGTAGGAATGTTGTACATATGGGAGATGTTCATCCCACATCTTTCGATGTTTCCCACAATAGCCTCATAGCAAGTGTACCATGGTACGATTGAAAACCTCTGTCTATCCGTCAATATGCGGATGGAATGTTGTGCTTCTTTTCAGTTTGGTGTCCATCATCTTCCATAAACTAGTCCAAAACTCTCCAAGAAAGCGAGAGTCCTGATCTGACGCAATAGATGTGGGTAATCCAAAATGGACCTAAACATGCTGAAAGAAAAGAGAGGCAGTCTGCTCTACAATAATTTGGTTTTTACAAGGCATATGAATACACATCTTGCTAAAATGGTCAATGACAACATACAAGTGGTCGTGACTCTTTTTGGACAAAGGAAAACCTCCTACAAAGTCCATTGACACAGTTTCCCATGGATGACTCGGAATAGGGAGTGGTGTGTAGAGCCCGAGCACAACCCTTTACATAGTGAGTCACAATTTTTTTCATATGAGGCCAAAAACAAAATCTTTGTACATGACATAAACTCTTTTCGACACCAAAGTGTCCAGACATAAGAGAGGTGTAGGCCTCTTGAATTACATGTACTCTTTCCCTTGTGGGAATACACAATTTACCAAGGTGATACAACAACTTCCCCTGCAGGTGATAGTTGTCCATCTGTGAACCATGGGTTAGTTTTGCATAAACCTCCTTAAAGTCATCATTGTTAGCATATTGTTTAGCATAACTTTCAAAAGATAACGAAGCATTATGCAAAATAACAGAAGCAGAAATAGGAGGGCGAGATAGCATATCGGCCATCTTGTTGCTAGTTGCCTTCTTATACTTTATTACCAGATGAAACTGTTGAAGAAAACCCATCCACCTGAAATGACGAGATTGCTGCAACTTGGTTTGTGACTAAACATACTGCAAGGGCTAATGATCTGTATGGATGATGGTCTCCTTGCCGATTAGGTAGTGTTTCCACTTTTTCACACTCTTCACCAAGGCATAAAGCTCCTTGTCATAAGTGGGATAGTTTATCACAACTTGAGAAAACTTCTCAGAATGGTAACAAATTAGCTTCTTTTGCTGCATCAGTACAGCTCCCATGGCATAACCACTGGCATCGATTTCGATCTCAAATGGCTGTTGGAGATCGAGTAAGGCTAAGACTGGAATGGTGCTGATCTTTTCCTTCAATGTTTCGAAGGACTTTTGTTGTCTTCCTCCCCATTGGAAGACTTGTTTTACACTTGTCAACGTGTGCAAAGGTGTTGCAATAACAGAGAAATTAGCAATAAAGCTCCTCCAATACTGGACTGCACCTAAAAAGCTACGGACCTCTGTTACACTAGTAGGCTTAGGCCAATTTGAAATTGCTTCAACTTTAGAGGGATCAATTTTTAACTGACCATGACCAACAATATGACCTAGGTAACCCAAAGAGCTTTTCTCGAACTCACACTTTGAAAAAATTATAAAGAGTTTTTCTTTTTTAGTACTTCAAGCACTTTTTGTACATGACACACATGTTTAATCCAACTATTACTAAAGACAAGTATATCATCTAAATATACAAGAACAAACTCATCAATGAAAGGCCAAAAGAGATCATTCATGACCCTCATAAAAGTGGTTGGAGCATTGCAAAGTCCAAATGGCATTACCATCCATTCGAACAGCCCCTGTTTGGTCTTGAAGGTAGTTTTCCATACGTCCTACTCTGCAATTTGGACCTGGTGATAACCACTGCGCAAATCCAACTTGGTGAAATAAACAACATTCTTTAATTGATCTAATAAATCATCTATGCATGGAAGGGGATAGCGATTTTTCACCGTAATTTTTTTGAGCGCGCAATAATCCATGCACATCCTTCATGTGCCATCTTTCTTTGGCACTAAGGCAATCGGTGAGCCACATGGAGAGGTGCTCGGCCTGATGACCCCTTGGTCCAGCAATTCCTGCACTTGTCTCTTGATTTCCTCCATCTCAATAGTCGACATCTTGTACATGCCAATATTTGGCAGAGGAGCGTCATGCTGCAAATGGATCTCGTGTTGGATTTCCCTCTTCAGAGGTAATCCCTTCGGTTCCTGAAACATCTTAGCATAGTTAGAAATCAATTCAGATAATTCATGTTTATGTTTTTGGTCACAGCCTTGGAAAGCATCAGTGAATTCTGCCTCTTTTTCCCTTATGGCCATAAGCATGCAACCCTTACTGGAATTCACCAGTATTTTCATTTGTTTGGCGCTTACAAGGCTGGAATTGATTTTAGATTGATGAGCCCTTACTATATATTCTACCCCATCTTTTGTGATATGGTATTTTTTTTCATGACAAAAAAAGATTGCCTTTCTATCATACAGATATGGGCTCCCTAACACCATGCCACAAATATCCAATTGTATTACTTCCAATTCTACTTCGTCTACTAGCTTAGAAGTGATTACAAATTTGAATTTACACTGCTTGGTTACATTCAGTTTCACTTTATCATGTATCCATCCAAGTGGGTAAGGATGTGGCTTTGTTTCTAAGCCAAGTTTCTCTACCAAGGATTCTACAATTAAGTTTGCTTGGGGCCCAGTATCAAATAGAGTTTCAACTTTAGTGTGATTTACAACAACTCTGATATGAAACAGTTCAATTCTCTTTCGGTCATTAGGAAGGGACTCATTTACAGAATTGGTGCCTTCATGCGATTCAGAATTAACATGAGGTGTAAGAGTACCTTTTTTTCCTGCTACTGTGATCAACGCTTCATTTCCCGAATCCGATCCAAGGTCTTTCTGTGCCATTTCCACTGTCTTCTGCTTCCCTTTTCCTCCATACTTCTTTGAACGCTTTTTAGGGTGCTATTTCCAACAATGATCATCATCGTGGCCTTCCTTTTGGTAATGATTACAATACGATCGTTCTCCCTCTTTGGCTGCTGTCATCTTCTTCTCCTTTCTTTTCCATTTCTCTTTGGATTTGTCATTGGGAGGTTTGAACGGTGGATTTTTGAACCGATCATCCATTTCATTTTTGCCCATGTTCTCAATTTGAATTTCCTTCACGCTGGCTGAGTCAATAGTGGTTGGTTCAAACAACAACAACGAATGCCTAATATAGCTATGCAATGAGCCAATATACTTAGTTACAACTTCAGGTGTATCAAGAGCAATACCCAAATTCAGTGCTTGCTTTCTAAATTCCTCTATAAAACTCTAAACATCCTGACATTTGCCCTGTCTTAAATACCGCCAATTCATTAATAATTTTTTCTTTATCCTAAGGGATAAAACTGTTCCTTTAACACAAAAATAAAATCAGGCCATGAGGAAAAGAGGCTACCCACATTCTTACTACGCTGCAATTTTCACTCCCACCAAATGAGAGCGATGTTGCTCAGCTGTAGAGAGGCCAACTGAATCTTTGCCTCATCCTCCACGATCTGTTGAATCCTATACTAGACCTAAATCTGCCTAATCCAATTATTAAGCTTTTTTGTATTGCTTTCACCATTAAACATGGGAAGATCAAATTTAACATCGAATTTAAAGAAGGGTTTCTTAGATGCATCCTTTGAATTTCTATGATTATGGTGGTGAGAGGAAGGAGAACCTTCACTCCCAGAAGGAGAAGGAGGGGGTTCTTCTCCACCATTACCATGTGCTGAACCTTGTCCTTTTGGGTTTCTCTCCTCTGATTTCTCCAGCCTTAAAACTAGCTGACTCATATTATATGCCATTGAATAGAAAGTCTTTCTGAAATTATGCTCCTCTTCAAGATGAGCTTCATCTTCTGCCATGTTTCTCCTTCGAGGTGCACGCGCTGCTTCAGGATCGAAAGGTTCTAGTTCCCCTTCGACTCTTTGGAGCCTGTTTCTTGTTAGCATGCAAACATGCAATTCAAATCTAAAAAGCCCTGCTCTGGTACCACTTGATCTAAGATACTTCCACTTATAAATGTATAAAAAAGAATCACATGTGAAAACTGTAGCTTAACATAGAAACTTAAGGTGCACACAAGAAAAGAAGTAGAAACGCATAAAATCATGTCAAGAAGACACCAAGACTTGATAACGGAGTTCATCTAACTCAGACTACATCTCCGGGCCTTGCTCAATCAATGGGGAGACCTTTGTTCATTAAATGGCATGAAAAGAAGAGAATACAATCATCTGATACATAAAAAGAGGCTTATACCTCCCTTTTGAAAGATGACTGAGAAAGGAGAACTCAAATGGAGAAGTGGGCAACACCAATGCATCTGTGGCATTGAGAGGGGTTGAAGGACATCTAAAACTTGTCCAAAATAGACAAAATGCACTATCGGCTACCTGAAAGATCTCCTGCCTCAAACAACATGCTAAAATTCCTCTCCCCCTTGCTTTTTCCAATCATCAGACTTTATAGTGCCTTTGTTAGGACAAATCCCTCTTAAATTGGGGTTGTTTGGCATAAAATAGAGGCCATTTGAATGGAAGGGTCGGCGGGTGCAACGAAGCCTTCAAAATAGTATTTTTATCGTTGAAGTGATAATACACTAAAAACCCTATAAAACACTAAAATCTGACCAAAAACTGTTTACCCGGATTTCAAAAATTATTAAATTGGTCATATATACTTATTAGATCCAGGCTTGATACCACAATCACAAGTCCTTGAGGTCCAAGGCCCTGTATATCGGTGAACTTTGCTAACCGCCGATCGCTGATATCGGTGTCGGTCGATCACAACCTTGATCGCCGATGTCGATTACCCGGATATCGCCAACACCGATTCCACTAATCCGATTGCCCTCCAATCGCCAATCCGATCTAATCGAAGATCACTGATCGGGGGGTTTCCCTGCACTCCTTAAGTCCACCCCTTTGGATATGTTGACTGCGATTTTTCCTTTTAAAGCTTAAAATTCCATTTTTCCTCGTTTTCCAAAGGAACAAGGTAACTTTCGTTTCGCAATAACTTCATCATCCGGACTCGGATTGAAGTACTGTTCATGTAGTTGGAATCAGGACGATGAGATCTATGATCTGGTTCTGGTTCGACTTCATTCTGAGCACTTTGATTTTGGAGCTTTTCCATGCCATTGTATTTGAAGATCCACCTGGATCAAAATGTTATTTTCACATCCATCTGGAGGATCTTCCAACCCATCTGTGCAACTAGAGCAAGAATTGCTCTAATGGATTAATACCTTGCTACACGAGCAAAGGTATCCTCATAGTTAATTCCCTAAAATTGAGATAATCCTTTGGGCATAAATATGGCCTTATATTTATCTATGCTTTCATCTACTGCATACTTAACCTTGAAGATCCATCTTGATTCAACAATTGATTTATCTATTGGTCTTGGGAACACTTCCCAAACACTGTTCTTTACAATGGATTTGTATTCCTCCACCATTGCATCAACCCATACAAGTTTCTCTACTACTTCTTCGAGATAGGATGGCTTAATATCTACAATCCTAACCATTAGAGCAATGTATCCAGTGTACCGTTTAGGTGACCTTCTCTATTTGTGCAAATTTAAAGGAATTCTCACATTCTCCCTCATTTCCTACACAAGTATATCAACTTCCATAGTCCTTTTTTTCCTTCTCTGGATGGTTCTTCTTGATCGGATGTCTCCACTCTCTGATCCTCAATTTTAGGCTTCTCCATAACTTCCTGAGGCTCCTCCTTTGGACCTTGTTGTAGAGGTTACAACCACCCTCCAAAATTTTTCCTTAGCTTCGTTTTGGAGCCTCCCTACCAACCTTTTGCAGCAGCATGTCTTGCTTCATCAAGTACACAAGCTTCATATATTTTCTTGCAGAAAGGTAGCCTGTCTATCAAAGCTTGATGCATTCCCCTCACATGTTGTTTCTCAGGACTTGGTCCAGCCGCAGGCTGAGTAACTCCCTCAAGAAATTGTACAATTCTAGAGGGCAACCAACCTTCCCTCCAGAAATTACGTAATTCAGTTTGGCAACCTGCTGGGCTCCAGAATTGTGCAATTCTTCCCAATAGGTTTGCTCAACCCATGAATTGTGCAATCCTGGGCAACAGTCAATTGCTTTGCCTAGAAATTGCACAAATATCCTAGGCAGCCAGCCCAGATCCCTTCCAGAAATGCGCATTTTCTCCTAGCAATTGAGCAGGCTCTTGCATGTGCAATTGGTTTGAGTAGTTCAAATCAAGACCAAGGAAAATTGACTTGCATGCATGGGCTGGTTTTTCCTAAAATAGAAAAATCAACATGCAAAAAGAATCCCTATATTTTAGGGAGCTATTTTTAGTAGTTGGAGGTTACATGCAAAGATAGTTTTAGGATATTTCCTCCAAGTGTCGCTTTTTCCTAGATTTGTGGCATGCACATCATGAGCTTCAAACTTATTTATTCGACTCTTCAGAGCTCATTTATTCACATCGATATTAGAGCTCTGACCTTCCACAACACATCTAGGACTCTTCGACACATCCAGCTCAGCTATTCATGGGTAAGTGGTCTCAACTTGTCTTTTACAACATTTCTGTCACTTTTTGAGTTTTCACTTGTGTGAGTGTTTTTTTATTGATTTATTTGAATGCTTGTTGTCATTTACATGCATACTAGCTTGTACTAGCACCGTCTCAGTTTTCGGTACTATCTCACTACTATCACATGCATGAAACTGTTTTGCATGAACAGTCGCCGATTTGGTGACTCGCTTCACCCAAATGCATGTTGTTCTGTTTTATGAATCTTTCATTCACTATTGGATGGATATTCTGGTTACAACCAGGTTCTAGTCTTACAACATGACAGACCAAAGACAACATTCCACACGAAGTGGGGTGTGTTCACATTTAAAAGAATTCCATTTGGGTTGATCAACACTAGTGCAACATTTTCCATTTGGATTGACCAACGTTGGTGCAACATTTCAACGTTCCATGGACATCACATTCCGTGGACTGATCGAATAGACCATAGTGGTCTATCTTGATGATGTCACATTATTTTCGAAGAAGAGATCCGACAACATACGCCACCTAAAGAAAAATTTTGAGCGATGTCGCAAATACGGGGTATCCCTTAACCCCAAAAAGAGCATTTTTGGAGTGTCCAAGGTTAATCTCTTGGGCCATATTATTGAAAATAGTGGGATTAAAGTAGACCTACAAAGGGTCAAAGCCATCACACAGATTCCCTTCCTAGTGAACAAGAAAGCCATGTAGTCCTTCACGGGGAAGATCAATTTCCTCTGCAAGTTTATCTCTGATTATGCTTAGATTGTTAAACCCATATAGGAGATGGTTAAAAAGGACACAATATACAAATGGGATAAAATAGAAATGGAGGTGTTTTTTTTTATTAAGCAAGCCATTGTAGAAGCACCGCTTTCTAAAGCCCATATTTCAGCAAATATTTTCTTCTCTACAACTTCGCTTTTGATACTTCTCTTTCCACAATGCTTACTCAAACTAATTACCAAATAATGAACGGCCAATATATTTCATGAGTGGCAGTCTTCAGGGACATGAACTCAACTATCCCACCATTAATAAGCAAACATATGCATTTTATAAGACAATGAAAATTTATGACCTTATCTCTTGAAAAATCATTGCATCATCTTTGTTCCATGCCCAATAGTCAGATCATTGTTCATTTAGCAAGAGATGGGTGAGAGAAGAGTGAATTGGATGACCAGTTTACAGGAGTATGATCTAGATTTTAAACCAGTTCACACAATCAAAAGTCACTGCCTTTGTCCACTAGTAGTAGAATCAGTATATGCAAAAGAAGAAGGTTCATCTAGCTGAGAGCATGCAATCAAAATGTACAATGTTGAGAAAGCTTCCCCCACTACCATTGTGAACTCTTGGTACACAAAGGTGCACCAATACCTGGATCACGACACTGTGCCATCCCATTTTTCTACACGACAGAAGAGGGCACTCAGACTTAAAACATTATCTTATCAGTTTTTACATGGGGTGCTTATCAGGAAGCACCATAATGGAGTGTTGCTCAGGTGCTTATAAGCGCACGATTTAGATAAAGTATTGCATGATATTCATGATGGACCAACCTGGGGACACTTCATGCATAACAAAACTATGCACAAAGTCATGCAGGTTAGTTTCTATTGGACCACATTATTTAATGATGCTCACACCTACGCTCACAAGTGTTCAGACTATCAAAGGTGTAGGTTTTAACCCCATACAGAAATTTCCTGAATACAAATTCTAAAAAACAAAAAATAAACAATGGCGAGAACATAAAACATAAAACAGAAATACACAGATATTTTCCCCTTGATCCCAAAACGGGACTACCAGATTGATTTTTCATTATATTCCTTTCAATGTTACAATACATATATATACATGCCAAAGAATCCATAAACACTAGATTAGAACATAACCATAGTTCCCTTGACCAAATCTACAAAATACCATGGATAGAAAACCATCATGCCCAAAACCATGTGCAAAATCCATGCACAAAACCATAGGTAGGTCCACCCACCTAATATACGGTCCAAAAAAAATAATCTTGGGGTGCTTTCCTGGACCCTATGCAGGGGGCTATCGCCCCTTGCAAACCACCATAACATGGGGGGTTGTCACCCCCCCATGACCCCCTGATGCATGGGGTAGTCAAGGAAAGAATATAACACACACCCAAAAAAATGTGTGCCGACCAAAATAGGAAGTCAGTTGCCCCATTACAACCTATTATAGTGGAATAATCATTTCAACAGTGGGGCTTAGATGTCATTGAAGAAATATTTATGCATTCATCAAAGCAACACCACTACATCCTCACTGACATAGACTATTTCATGCAGTGGACACAAGAAGTTCCGCTTAAATAGGTGAATGATCAAGAAGTCATCAACTTCATTAAGAAAAATATCATCTCCAGGTTTGACATTCTGACTTCACTTGTTTTTTGTAATGCAACATATTTTTCATCATTAGAAAATGGAATTGTATTGAAACATTTAGCTAACAACTATCCGTAGGAAAATAGTATTGTTGAGGCCAAAAATAAGAACCTTATCTATATCATTAATAAGACCATCTTGTCGAAACAAAGGAACTAGAATATTGCTTTTGTAAATGCCTTATTGGCTGACCAAGTCATGCAAAAACCCTCTTTGAACACATTCCCTTACTTCCTAGTGTATGGAAAAGAAGCCATTCTTCCCCCTAACATTTACTTTCCTACTCTCTATCTTTCACAAGAATCCCAAGACAAGCCTTGTTTATTGGTTCAGCATAGGATGGACACTCTTCACAAGTTATATGAAGAAAGGTGGAAGGCAAAAGAAAAATTTTCCCTTCATCAGAGTTGTATCAACAGGTGGTTTGACAAGAATTTTGCAGGGAAAAATAACTTTAGTGTGGGTTACTTAGTCTTAAAGTGGGAAAAATCCCATGAGGAAAAATGCAAACACAACAAGTTTCAATCCATATGGAATGGACCATTCACTATTCACGAAAATCTTGGCCAACACACATATCATCTACGATCACTAGATGGGAAGATTGACCCTCTCCCCGTTAATGGCAAAGATTTAAAACATTCTTTTCAATGATGATCTGGGGCCATGCCCTACACTATGTACATAGTATTTTCTTGATTTCTTGTTTTTTCTTTCTTTTTTCATGTAAATAAATGTTGCATGTCCACATGTTTTCTGGCTTCTTTGTGTTGGCTGAATTAAAAGTGAGCCTTGTGACACTTCAAAATTTGGCCAACCTTCAGTTTATCTTCCTTGTGTTGATTATATCTTTGGTCGATGAAGTTTCGACGAAAAATACGGTCCTTCAGTGAGGAGAGTTTTGGTTAAAACATGAACTTATGTCTATTTAGGAAACCTTATGCCCACAATTGATTCTTATGCTCAGTGTTTTCATGCTTATCCAATTAGTAGAAGAGGAGAAGGGGAAAAATCTAAACGAGAAAACCAAAATGAGAGGTCTATATATGCTTCTCTGAAGGAACAACCTCTCTCGCTCTCAATAAGTTGGTATCCCTCTTCCACCCATAAAATGAATAATTTTCGATGCACATCCCTATAAATTTAATAAATAAAGGATAAAGAAGAGAAAGGCTTCCCACATAGAGAGGTGAAGAAAGAAACGCAATCAGGGTACTGATGAGGCTTGCTACTAGTGGAGAACTTTTTTTGTTCCTATAGTGACTCTATCGAGGTACTGTCTAGGTCTTCTGGCAACAGAGCAACACCAGAGATGAAAAATCATACTTTGAAAATATTAAGCCCGTGAACTTCACTACCCTTCCCAACTCAAAACATTGTGATATTACTGAATCTCATGTTGTGTTCAACCGAGAAGGTATAAAGGAGACCATTTTTTCATGGGGTAAGTGGGGAGACCAATGTAATCTACACGATGAACCAATAATTGCTATAGGGATTAATGCATGGGCGTTTTTGGTGGTCATAGCCTCAAGAATCTTCCCAGGATCCTTGGCAGATAGTCAGATTAGCTGCAACTGGCCCAAAGATACATGCACATATCCATATTAGTGAAAATATAATCAAAGTAATAAGGAAGATTGTTACCTCAGATCTTGGTGTGGTGTTGTTGGAGAACGCAAAGTAGCAGAGTGGAAGACCCCTTAGCTAGCTCCTAGATCAATACCTGCACATAAACAAGACGAGGTATAATATCACAACATATAACTTTGACAATCAATACAAGAATACATAGGGATATCTAACTACATATATCTAAGCTACTCATAATCATTAGCATTGCATAAACATGTAAATAAATCACAATACCAACACCATGGAGTGGACAACACAACTACAAGTCTATATTAATGATATGAAAGAGTGATTACAACCATCAGTTGCATCAAGCTTCCCTTACTCCTCCAACTCCTCTCTCTCTGTCTCTCTTCTTAACCTCTTGAAGAGCTAATGTCTAATACAAGCTTTGACAGTCAATAGGAAATCCTTTCAATACTTTTGACCCCTTTCACAATGGCCCTAGCCTCAAATATATAGCATGAGAGGATAAGCCTTGCCAATTCTTTCATGAGTTCTTTTGGGAAAAATTTGAGATGTTTCCATGCTTTATCACTCTTTCCCTATTTGTAGACTCCATTAGGAATAGAAATTCCTCAAACAGGTCGAATCTGGATGTTTCCCTACTTTATGGGTTGACATATGAGTGAATATAGGGATATTATTCGGTCAACCCACTCCTTTGACCTCCAGAAACTCACTAAAGTTGACTAACACACCCCCTAAGGAAACACAAAGAGTTACCCTAGGGACTAACGCACGTGTTTCATGGCTAGGAAGATTTATAAAGCACCTTGCTAGTTCCTAGAGAGCATTAGCATGGAAAATTGGCCTATGCACTTGGTCAATTTTTCAGTCATCTTTCCCTTCTCCTCTGAGCCGATGAGGAGGCCATTTTCCTGTGTAATATATGCCCACTAAAGTGTGAGATCAGAGGCAGAGACGATGGCCGAAATACTTTATAACTGTCGTGTTCTGGAAAAAAGAGAGAGAGGATCAAAGCTTCGGGACTATGAGAAACCTGGTACAACACATATATAAAAAATCTAAAATAATGTCCCGAGTCAGGCATTCCCATGCTTAGTAGCTATGTCAGAGTGATTTCTCAACAAAGATATATGACGATCATGTCCACTGATAAGCACAATGTGGAACTTGTGTCATAATAATATCATCCTAATGAGTTGTCTTCAAAAAATAATATATGCAGCTTGGGAGAGGAAACAAGGCTGAGTGATGTAAGCCTCCACCCAAGGTCTTGATTGTCGCTTCATCTTAATAGCATATTTCGATACATGTGAATAAAGGCGTTGAGTTCGAACATGTATGAAATTGTTTGATTACCAGTCAATAATGGAGACTGTTAACAGACACGAGGATGGCCACCGATAATGATGATGGTCTCTAAGATGCACAATACAATATAGTGAGTGTGAGTAATGTTTTTGTCGTTGAACACTCACAAGATTGTTTAACCAGGAGCCAATAATGAAAACCCCTAATCAAACACAAAGTAACCTGCCACTAATGTTTGCAAGTTCCAAGGAAATGAAGTGTTTCTAGGTCTGCTTCCTAGATAGAGTGTTGAAGTCGATAGGAAGAGACCTATCGAAAGGTAGGACATAATGTGTCCTACATCAGTCGACATGAAACAAGACAAGAATGATTGTTTTTTTAAAGATTAGTTTGAGCATTGGGTCAAATTGACAGAGGGCATGATGGAAGAATATGTTTGATGGTTTGATGTAGGAAACAAAAGATAAAAGGGTCCCTTTAACAATAGAAGACACGACACAAATGTTTTAACCTTGCAGCACTAGACTCATGAACACCAAAGAGTGTTAGGGTACATAGATGTAAGAACATCAGGGTATATAGGCTAAACTCATAGGATGGTAAGGTTCATTTTGAGAGGCCGTCACAAAGAAGGTTTTGCTGAGGGAGTGCCATGTTCAAGGGAATGACTGCTACCAAAAAAATCTTTCCAAAATACTGACATAAAGCAATTGTATTGTCCAATTTTTCCCATCTAATTAATTTAATGAGTCCAGATAGGTAAACTCAGTGGTATTTTCGTATTTTGAGAGTCTGAAAAGATTGTAAAGAGTGACTCCAGGTGGGTCCCTTTGTCATAGTTGTTAACTAAGTACGAAAAAGGTTTAATAGTATACCTAATATGGTTCCTTTTCTATAAGTTAGTCTACTGAGTTCAGATAAAGCGATAAACCTATGCTCAATATACATTTGCCTCATTTTGTTACTAGTATGAGGGGACGGAGTAAACTCGATATTCTTCATGAAATTTTAATGAGTCACGCAACAAAAAACTCAATAGATCTTCATCAAATTTTGACGATTCAAATGAAGAAAAATCGAGGTATCTTTTTCATTTTAATGAGTGAGGAAAAAGAGAGAAAATAATTGCTCATGCCCTCTTCATAGATTTAACAAGCCCAAAGAAGGGAAAAACTTAGGGATTTTTCAATTTAAGAGTGAGAAAGAGTCCCAAAAAAGAAAGTGCTCATATCGTCGTCGTAGGAGTTTTATGATCCCAATGACGAAAACATGAGGATTTTTTAATTCAAGAGCGAGAAAAGATCCCATAAAAGAAAGCTCTCATATTGAATCGAACATGGTCATTTCTGCAATTCAGCCCTGAAAATACCTTCATTAAAGACTGAGTAATATTGACAAGATATTGGCATGGCACATGATAAATAGCATAGGAAATGAACTAATTTTATTTCAATGACTAATTAAGGTGAGTCATACCTCCAGAGTGACTATAAGGAGGTTTTCTGAGCCTCCACTTTCACCATTTGCATCATTTGAGTCCTGTGAGAGTGTTTTGGAGTGAAAGAGGAGTAGATCTTCCCCAGGTGATTGCGAGAAATCCAGATGACTATTTGACTTGTTATTTGTTCTAGGTAGATGGCCAAACCCTTATCCTACATTCCTTAACCTTTTTTCAGCTACATTAGGGGTATATTTTTTTATTTTGGGGAAGCCCTAGCTCATAAAATGCGACTAACACTCCCCTCTAGGTCTAGAGGGGCGTTAAACGCCCTTCACGACCTAGAGGAGGGTGTTGGTGCGACCTATGTGCCCTAAGGGGGGCATTAGGAATTATGGGAAAACTTCCAAACCCCGGGATGTGATTTAGGTAGCATTTCTCCATCATTTTTACTAATTTTTGGGTTTTTTTGTGCAGGTTTGGAGCCATCATCATGATTTTAAGGAGAGAAAGAGTTCATGATAGACAAGACCTACAGATTTTGAATGATCCAGCATGAATACTTGTGCTTCAAAGATGTGGCTTAATGAAGTATGCGAGGCTTGACTTGATGAAGGTTCAGGAATAACTTCTAAGTTGGATAATCCAATGCTGGGATGAATGCCAAGGGGTTTTTCCAGATCAGGGATCATGAGCTCTCGATTCATAGAGATGATATATATTTTCTGACGGGTTTTTCATACATAGGTTCATGAGAAAACCTGACCGAGGGTAGGATAGATCCACGGTCCACTCTAGAGTTGGTCCAAACTTACTGTAGACCTGACAGTGGTTTAGTGAACAACAGGGTCCCCATCGAGCGGATCAGGTCAAGGTCCATGAGGGCCATTTTGTGGATGATCGTACACTTGGCGGAGCCCAAGAGTCCTCATATTCCAATGAAGGCCCAACTATTGCTCACTATTGACTGTGTACAACCTTAGATATTTATTTGGCGTGAGGCAGTTCTTTGTCAACTAAAGGCAAAGTTGACAGCTTGCAAGACTTGCACCCAAATGACTTTTGGGTATGGTACTCTCATTTTTTCCTTCATACTTGAGAGAGTGCTTATGATGAGACGACAGATGAGTGTGGATCAAATTGATCCTAGGGAGCCTAGGCAAGGGCAATGGGCCTCTCTTGATCCTCGTACTGGAGGGGGATAGATATGACATTTCTTTGAAGAGGAATTCTTCGAGTGGCTGAGTGGAAAGATCTTGATGATTGATGACTACGCTTATGAAGGCATGGAATTTATAGGAAATCCAGACTTGATACTGCCACTTGGTACACATTGGGGGCCTTAAGGTAAGAAGGTTTTATGAGAGTACTTTATAGTATTTTTTAGCTTTTGAATATTTATGTAATGTTTTTGTTTTTATGGGTGAACAAGTACTGAAATGAAGAATTTTATTGACATAGATGTGGCACTAGTACGACCTGCAGGCATGCCCCACCAAGCGAGGCAGGGGGGCCGACTACTTGGAGATGGCATAGGAGAAACAACTACCGAAGATGGATATGATGCACACATTCTCCGCAAGGCTCTAAGGAACCTCAAAGGCCTGAGTATGGGCATTGCTCCACTTCACATGAGGGAGATTCCCACTCATATGCAGCAACACACTGTCAGTGTGCCTGATCAGTTTCTAATTCCTCTTTGGAGGATAGCTAGAGTTGTTCTGAGTCTTCATGAGAAGTAGGCTCTTTTAGCAGGCACATGGTATAGCCAGCACGTGGTTATAGCAAGGCTTAGTAGCCATTTTTTACTTAAAACATCGAAGTTTTGGGGATTTTTTGTTGTAAAAGACTGGATTCGATATATAGATATATATATATAGATATAGATATAGATATATATACAGACATTTTGGCGTTTTTATGATGTCAATGATTTTTAATGTTTTTGTAAATTTTTAACTGTGTAAATATTTACTTTCATGCATGTGTCTATAATAAATGAGACAAATGCCAACCTAATACATAGTTTTCTAATGAATCAAAAAATGCATTAAATTCTCGAGGAATGTGTTCAAATGTAATAAACTCAAATTTATGTTCAAATATTTGTACCCTTATATAATGATGTAACAGGATTAGATTGCGAATGTGATAATGATTTGTCAATTTCATAACAACAAGCTGAGAGTCTAACCTAACCACTAGATTGGAGATGTCCCGAGATGATGCTTCAATGAGAAGTGAAATTATAGACATATACTCAACAATATTGTTGGTGGTAATACCAAGAAAGACTCCCCCGGAACAAAGTAGTTCCGACTCAGGTGTGTAAATGACCCAAGCAGCTGATGCAATGTGCCATGTGTGACAACTGACACCATCCTCATATCCTATGTATGGTAAGGGTAATGAAGGCATCTGCACAACGAGAAACATGCATGAGACAAATAATCAAAAAATGCCAAAAATCCTATCACAACAAAAAGAAGAAAAACTTATAAATACATAAAATTACAAAGCACATGCCCAGTCCAATACTAGGCATAATACTTTTTCAGATAGAGCCCATTTTGGGGCTCTATGAGTGGGATTTATTCAAAGTCCTGAAGTTCATAGGCCTCTTTTGAGAGGGCCTTGGTGACGACATATGGACCAATCCTTAAGGGTTGAAGTGTTCCTACCCCCAAGAGGTCTTGTTTTTTATCATAGAGCAAAACAAGATTGCCTTCTTGGTAAGAACAAGGCTTGAAATTTTTCTCATATTGGGCTTTGGCCCAATGCTTGTGGGCTTCAAGTGCCAATTTGGCATCTCAACTGGTTTCATCCAGTTGATTGAGATATAGCAAGCACTCTTCTTTGATAGTGGTGCCAGGAAAGAGTTCAACAAGAATTTTTAGGGAAGGAATCTAGCACTCAATAGGTAGTACTGCTTCCAGGCCATAAGCAAGTTGGAATGGTGTAAAGGCTGTAGCAGTTTTGACTGAAGTTCGATATGCCCACAACATAGCATATAACATGTGGTGCTAGTGGGTTTTGTGATTACCTACTAACCTGCAGATCATGGTTTTTAAGATGCCATTAATGACTTCTACTTGGCCATTAGCCTGGGGTAGTAGGAGGACAATTGGTCCTGACGAAAATCGAGCAACGATGTTAAGTACGACATCATTTGATTCTAAAAATGAGACCCATGGTCTATAACGATCATGCGAGGCAAATCGAAATGACGGATTACCTAATTAAATAGGAATAATGCCGTGGTTTCTCCATCGGCCCAGGAAGTGGGAATGGGTTTGGCCCATTTCGTAAATTAGTCCACAATGACAATAATGTAGTTGTGTCCATCAGAGGAAGTGGGGTTTCATGTGACGAAGTCAATACCCCATTTGGCAAAGGGGCCGATAGAGATAACTAGGTGTAGGGGGTTCAGAGGTGCGTGCATTTTCTTTGTAAGTACTTGACAAGGATGACACTGTTGGATTGCCTTAATACAATCTTTGAACAAGGTTGGGCAGTAGTATTCTGCGCGTAAAATTTCCTAGGCATTAGATATGCCAGAAAGATGATCGTGACATGCCTTAGCATGGAAGTCATTTAGAATGTGTTCTACCTCTTCATGTGTGAGGCAACGTCGAAGAACTATATTCGCACCATGACAATATAAAGTATTGTTCAACACTAAATAGTGTCGAGCTTGGTGGCAGATGCGAGAACGACCACCTGACGATAGTTCAGGGTGGAATCATTACGCTTGGAGGTAGACAAGAATGTCACCATACCAAGGGTCAGTTGAGTCAATCAAATAGACAGATTCATCCAAGAGAGGGTCGTGAACTATCTCATTTGGATCGACAATGGGAAGACCTAACAATAGTTCTACGAAGACTAAGGATTTTTTCGCCTAGGAAATGGTGAAAAACAAATCAAATTGTTGGAGGATAACTATCCATTTGGAATATTTTCCTCCAATGAGTTGACAAGACAAAATGTGGCTCATGGGATTCTCCAAAGCGATGACGGTAGTCTGTTGTAGTAGTATATATTGCTAGAAATGATTGACAAAAAAGACAACTACCAATGAGAGCTTTTCCACATGTGAATATTTGAGTTCGGGACCAGCCAGGCCTTTCAAGAGATAATAGATAACATGCTCACTCAGATCATCATGAGTTTGGACCAAAACCATTCCAATAGAGGATGGTGAGGTTGCCAGATAAAGGAGAAATTCGTGCACATAGTTGGGAGAAGTAAGTAGTGGGGCAGATATAAGTGTCCATTTCAAGGCATCAAATGATCATTGGGATTGATCATCCCACAAGTATGGTACTCCATTCCTTAGTAGGCTCATAAAGCCTTTCATCAGCTCGACATAGTTTACAATGAATCGTCGTAAGATGTTTGCTTTCCCTTGCAAACGTTGGAGCTACAAAATGGATTGTGGTTTGGGAAATTGAGTAATTTCCTTTACTTTATTGAGATCAACCCTAATCCCGTATTTGGAGAAAATGAAACCAAGTAGGCATCTAGACTCGACAAAGAAAACACATTTGTTCAGAATCAGACATATGTTATAGAACATGCACCTAAGAAAAAATTATCTTAAATGTACTAAGTGTTGAGTTTGCTTCTTGGAATGGGCTGGAAGGTCATCCAAGTAAGCTTGAAAAATATGTCTGATATCATGGAATGCATAGTCCATGGCCCGTTGAAATGTTTCTCCAACATTCTTTAAACTGAATGGGAGTTTTCTATATGCAAATATTCCCCAAGGGAAAATGAAGGTGGTTTTGTGCTAGTCCGCAGGTTTTATGGCGATCTAGTTATAGCCTGAGAAACCATCCATAAATGAGAAGGATTCACAATTGGCACAATCATCGATTATTTGGTCGATGAACGGTGTCGAATAAGTATCTTTTGGACACGCAGTGTTCAAATCCCAGTAGTCGACAAAAACATGGATGGTACCCTATTTTTTATCTACAGGAACTAGATTGGAAACCCATTCTATTAAGGGAATGGGGTAAATGAAACCAGCGCGTAACAATTTTTCCACCTCAGTCTTGATGGCTGCAGTTTTGTGAGGGTGGACTAGTTGAAGCCTTTGGCAGACAGGCTTGGCATTTTTGTTGGCATTTTGGCACAGGTGTGGCCCTATGGTACAGGTGTTGTCCTTGATGGCAACTCACTTTGGTGTCAGACCTCACTTCAGGTGCTCAGAATGAAGGAAATCTTGTATACGCAGGTTCACCTTGCCGAAGACGCGTATACACGCGGGTTATACGTTCAGAAGTCGCGTATGCGTATACACGCACTTTTATGCACATAAAAGCACGTACATGGTGGGAAACTTATTTTTGGTCCATGGTTGTTAGTCCTTGGAATTTGAACCTATGGTTTTGGACCATGGTATCTCGTGAGAAGTGTTGACCCCAGGTTTTGGGCCCTTGGTATTGGTTTATTATGGTTTTGGACCATGGTATTGTGGAAGGCCTAAAAATATAAAAGAGGAAGGAGATCATGTGACAAGGGATCATCTAAATTATCATTGAATATTTGATAATGTACGAGATCTGAAATATTGGTGATTATCATTGTGGATCTAAATGAAGGAGGAACCTTAGCGAAAAGAAGGATAAGATCTGTTGATGGGTCATAATCTCTTGGTTTGAATGATAATATCTTTGCATGATTTTGATCTGTTATATCTGGCGCATGCGTGATCTATAAATCTGATAATTTGGGTTAATCAGTGCCTAAATACTTGAAAGAGTGAATTATTTTTTGTAGATCTGTATGCAGGTTTAGTTCAGCTAAGGCGCGTATATATGCAGGTTCAGTGAAGGAAAACAGCGTATATGCAGGTTGTTCCATACGCAGAAGCGCATGCACACATGTTTCAGGCCATTAAAGTAGCATATACATTTTGAGTTGTGATTTTGCTGATTCTGTTTATTGCTGCAGTGTTCTAGGTTCAGTTTTGGTGTGTGGTACTGTTACTATGATCTGGGTACAGTCGTCATAGAAGTGTTTATGTTGATTCAGTTTTGATTGGTGAAAAGGTGATTGGTTGATGTTTGATTGATGTTATTTGTGGATCCAGTTTGAAAATTTATGAAACGTGGTCCCTAAAAGAAAGAGAAGGTTGTAGCCTTCTGTAGGCCAGCACCTACGTACTAGTATCTTGGCTAGTGCAAGAGCTAAGGGGGTTGTAGCTCCCTTCCAGGAGAAGCTAGAAAACGAGAGAGGGTTGTAGCTCTAAGCAGGTTGCAGCCTGCGTAATGGTAAAGGATTGCACTAGTACATTTGTGAAAAGAAGTTTCTAATTAAAGAAAAGATAGAGATGAATTGCAGTAGGTGGTTTTCACCCGCATTAGGTTTCCACCTTATATCTTGTGTTCTTGTGTGCGAGTGTCTTTCTGCTCTGTTTGACTGTTTTTGGTTACTGGTTATTTGCTTCTGAATCACATATTAACAATCAACATTAGAAAGATAAAGTAAATTAAAAGTTTGCATTATATACGTGGGTTTTCTTCTGCATAGTTGTGTATATACGCAGGTTTAATTAACTGAAGTAGCATATAGCATTTGATTTTGAAAAAGGAATATTTGACTTAATAATACTGATTCACCCCCCTCTCAGTATTATTTCCAACAATTTTCATAAACATTGATCTCATCCTTGAAAAAAGATGGATCTATGCTAGGCATTTCCTTGTAAGACCAAGAAAATACATCACATAATTCCTTGAAAAGGCAGGTGAAGCTTGCAATTTACTCAGGAGTGTAATCGGCTCCAATCTGTATGTTTCCCACGATGCCCGTCTTAACTGAAATATCAATGAGCAATGTCTTTGAAATATTTCCCATGTTCCCTTCTGAATACAAAGTTTTGATGGTTGTATAACTCGAGTGAGCTATCTCAGGTGTTTCAAAGGACATGATTTGTATGGGTATCACATCTGAATTAGATATCAAAACGCAATGGTGAGAAACCTCCCAAGGCCGCTCATCTAAACAAATGATATCTCGAATATATTCATCCGTAGGTAGGACCTGATTGAGGAGATTGTGAGAGGGAGCAGTTATGGGAAAGGAGGTTGTACCGTCGGTCATGACTAAAGTGACCAAAGAACCAGATGTAGATTGAATGGCTTGATAGGCCAGTTCGGCTGGTGACAATGAAATTTGTTCTTCATAAGAGTCAATGTTTGAAGGGGTTGGGAGGATCCAAGGATCGGTCAGTTCATGAGGAATAAATGAGACCATAGAGACCATCTGTGGAAATGTGGGCAGTGGGAGAGGGAAAAAACCCATCAAGGAAGAACCCTTCAAACGACCGGTACCAATACAGATATAAGAGTCAAGTATACCACCCACTAAAGGTACATAGCCACTAGGTAACGGGAGTAATCTGGGGTGCAAAAAGGATAGCTAGTCCATTATGACTATCCTTCCATCCAATGGAAATAGGATGATATGAAAAACAATAGAAACAATGGCAGTCATGGCATAAGTCCAACTGTGACCCAACAACATATTATAGTCGAGTTTTCTATCCACGACTTCAATATCCACCATTACCATTTTCCCACTCAAAGTAATAGGGTAGATGGAAAGGTAACCTTTTGGGATGAAAGTCTGGTTTTCAAAATATTTAATGGAATTTGATGGTGGTGAGAGGGTTGGAGAACCCAAGGCAAGCCAACATGAAGCCGAAATGACATAGGTTGAAGCACCTTCGTCAATGACAGTTCTATGTACTCCTCGTTCTTTCGAAAAAAATTACACCCGAAATGAAAACTAGTGTGAAAGGGGAGATTTACATTTGTCCATGTTGAATATTGCTAGCATGGAATCCTAAGGGTCGACCGAACCAATTTTTGAAAGCAAAGCTTTGCTTTGTGTTGTACAAGTTTGCAATACTTCGAGCACCAACATAACTGATGGTGCTTGCACCAAATCTTCTACAATACTATAGTTCTAGGAAGAATGTGCATATGTATTATGTGTTGTGCAATGAAGTGCCCCTTTTGGGGGGGCGAATCACAAGATCAACAACCAGTCGTTTGATATGAAGATCATTGGGTGGCGGTGGGTTGGACTCAAGGAGCTTCCTCAACATTAGCGACTGGAGCTCCATAAGTTTTGGCTCTCATTTGAAGATTGACCATTTCAAAGGTGTAAACAGTGGGTGGTCCTTCACCAGCTGAAGGATGATGTGAACCATCGTTTCCCCCTTGCGGGGGTTGAGGCTAGTTCGTAATAAGATGTTGCTTCTACTAAGCAAGGAAATGGTTGTTTAGGACTATGGCGGTCCAGTCAATGTCCTTTTGAGCAAGGATATTTGTGCATTCTTGGCGGTGTGGAAAACGATGTGTCATATGGTCTTCCGTATAGATTTTGCAAGAGAACTTGGCAGCTTTGTCCTTTCCACTGTAAGGTGGTGTAGTAGCTTTCTACTTTGGGTTTGACTACTTAGCTGACTACTCTTCAGAAGGAGTGGTCTTTTTCTTGTTCTTCTTATTCCTACCACTGGGTCTTTGTGTAGTCTGCACATATTTTATCACGGCGGTAGGAAGATCAGTCGATTGGGTAGTGGGGTCAACTAAAAACTAGGTAATGTGTTGGCTATGTTGTTTTACGTCAGCCCCAGATATAGCGCCGATAATACCATCAGTGTGCCCACCGGGTTAGTGAGTATAGGGAGCATTGGAAGTTTTGGAGGAATTGGGAATGACATTGTATAATATGCCAGACTACAAATAAATCAAATCTAAGTGTTGGTCACGATGAATGGTTTGGTATTCTATGATGCACCACATAAAGCAACATCCTCAGCGATTTGGGGAAGGAGATATTTGCAGAACCAATCCGCTAATAGATAATCCAAGAGGGGTGCTTTGACTAGCCTCCGCATACATCACCATTCATGGATGTGATCAAACATGTGGGTATTGGTGTCTTAGCATAAAGTAGTAAGGAGTTTTCTCCCAGTTTCATAGCAGATGGGTAACTAAAAGTGATTTAAAAATTCCAACGCTAAAGCACCAAAGGTATTGACTAATACACATGGTAACTCAATGTACCACTTGGCTGCATTTCCAGTAAGGGTGCAGGGAAAGAGCTTAATCTGGATACTGTCATTCACCATGGAGCTATAGATGCACCATAAATGATAGGTGGTGATGTGTGTACCCGGATCCTCCCCTTGTTTCCCTTCGAACATCGAGATGTTGGTGGGAATTTTGTGCGGGACTGGAGGCCAAAGTAAGTTGTGAAAGATGGGGTCATTGGTGAGTTTATTCAAATCGAGGATGTCAAGCGTTGCTAATAAAGGCAAAGTATTTTATGCCCCCGATTCAGACCAAGGTGATGACAAATGACTTGAGGGTCCTTGCAATCCTCCCATCATATTGTTCCCAATATTATACATAGGATTTGCGAAATAATAATTTCCTTGGGGAACAATTGTATATTTTGGTTGTCCATAGGGGTTGTTAAGCTGGGGGATATAAGTGCCCCGAGGATAAGGAGTGACCCCTTGACTCATTTGAGGTTGAGAGTGGGGTGCCCATATGGGTTGAAGGAGACCTTGTTGAGGGATCCCTCCAGCCACGTAATTAATTGTTGGCCCTTGACCGACATACGGAGGATTCATGTTAATCAATGACTGTCCTATTTGTCTTGTAAACAGAGGGGGAATTGTAATGTTCTTGGTCGATATGTGCATATTGGGAATAGTGCCCCCAGGCATTTGAACCTGGGGGTTTGACTAAACAATGGATTCCAACCAAAAGGGTTGCTGAAGGGACCTGTGCTAACCGCTCTATATGGAGTGCTATAAGGAGCACTATATGGAGTGCTTGTCGAAGGTCCAAGAGATGAAACAAAAGGGGAGGAAACTAGTACATATTGGGATCCACTCATGTTGGGTGTAATTATGGTGCTCAGACTTGGCATAGTTGGGATAGATGGGTTTTCCATCAACGATGTGGTACTGACTGTAGACTGGGGAAGTGAGGGAGGACCAAAAGTGTCCACAAAATCCCACAACCTATTAATCGTCGATGGGATGGTGGGTATAGGTACAGTGGAAGGCATAGGAGGTACATGTTCCACTTGAATCAATAAAGGTCCCAATGGATTCATGATTAGAGGATTATAAGGAGGAATGAAACCTCTAGTAAAGAAATATTATGGTAAACTTGAGTCGTTGGATGTATAGATTGATTCAATGTTAGATCTTGGAGACTGATCACCCGAAAATGGTAATCCGGCTCACTGGGGCTCAGCGGATCCTCCACAGTTAGTGGAGGAAGACCTTGTAGCCATCTAGATTGACGACGAGGTCCATGTGTAGCCATGGTGACTGATAATTTTTATCAAAATATTTTACAGTGAATTATAGTATCAGTGATAACAAATTGGCACCTAAAAAAAAATACTCTAAATAAGTCAATCAGCAAGAAGAGGGTATGACCCTGTCTAATAACCATTGTTTGCTGGAGTTGAAACCCAGTATCACAATGGATAAATGAGAGAGTTGGATAAATGTACAGTTACGATTACTCTTTAGCTTTGCCCGAATCTCAGATTAAGGGGCCAAGTGCTCTCGTGAAGATGAGAACCCTCCCAAAAATCAAAGACAGAGTAGGTTTGTCTATTTAGGTACCGAGGTATCCCACCCTAGACACCTTGTGTTCGTCCCTAAAAAGTATGGCACTATGGTTACCTCAAATCACAGACACTACTAGGCAGGGGACATGGTCATAGACAGTACGCTGTGTGGGCAGGATAACTGGGTCCCCAAATCAACTCCGATATCCCCAAAGGGATCCTCGATACACAGAATACCCAAAGGAGATGTAATCAAAGGCAAGATAACTTTGTTTACAGTCCAATGTTGTCTCGCATTTAGCTCCGCTTTAATTGGAGTGGTCCCAGATAGTATGAGTGCAGAAGGATTTTCCTCATTAATGACACTAGTTTCGATGAATGATCTTGGGTATTTAACTCACAACTTCCTAACCCAAGATCCTAGCCTAGAATAATATGTGTGTTCATAAAAAATTTATTGATTGATTTTATTATGATGTAAATTTTAAATGTAATTTGTTAATGTCTTTGGTGGGGGTGTTCACGTATGGATTTATGTGGGACCCTAACACAAACCATGCAGAAGAATGATCTAAATTTCACTTCGATGAATGAGTTGCTTCTACAAGGAAAGGGTAATTATACATCAATATATTCCATGCATCCAGTATAGTAAAACACAAGCACAACTGACAGAAATACAATTCTCTCTAACAACTTTTAAAACCAAATAAATGAAGGATCTAACCAATTAAGCAGAAAAACTATAAAAAAATTGTATTTTCCTTTTTATGAAAAACTTAAGTAGTAAAGCTATTTTCCTAAAAAGAAAAAATTGTTTAGGAAACAGACAACCAATCAAACATGCACGACTGTAGATTCCTGATTAGCCTACAAGAAACTTTTCCAACCAATGAGTTCACAAAGTTGTTTGTTTATCAAGACTTGGTTGCCTAACACACTTCAACAGAGGACACAGAGAATTAGTGGCTACACTAACTCTTTGTCTGCAAGGCAACAATTCTTTATAGAGTGTTCGTTTCACTAGTAGGGTGTGTTAGTGTGGAATATGTTGGGTGTGGAGCCTAATTATCTTCTATATTCAAAGGTATCGCCACATTGGACCCCAGTTCGAAATGGGGCGGCAAAGCGGCCCGAAAAATATTCGCTGCAGGGGGGGTCTAGGGGGGGGGCAGCTGCGACCTTTGGGGAGCCCCCCCCGGAGGGGGTTTTGGGGGTAGCGCCCCCAAAGCTAAGAATAGATGTAAAATGGCCTTGTAAAAGTATAGTAATTTCTAGTCAATCTGGGCCGTTCATTAGGCGGATATTTGACGATAGAAGTTATGTTTAATTTAGGGTTTTTTGCCCTAGAAGGAAACCCCTCACTATATATGAGGGAATTATATTGCGTCTATGTAGATCTGTATTCTGAGTGAGAAAGAGAGAGGAGATTGAGAGCAAAGAGGGTGTTACAACGGATCTGCTGTAGGTTGTATCTCTTCAGTTTTCTAGATAATATAAAAGGAAGGACTGGTTGTTTCTCTGTGGACGTAGCCCAAACTGGGTGAACCACGTATATCTGTGTCTCTCTTGTTTTATGCATTTTCTGTGTTTATATTTCTGTAATATTTTATGTGTTCCATTGCTCCATAATATATAATTTTCTAACAGAATAGTCTCTAAAACAAGGCTTTTGGGATTAGATCAAAGGTTGAGCACTGTGAGAAGGGTGTTGTATAGTCTTGGGTGGTCAAAAAGGGGATCAAGAAGTACAGGAGGGCCTAGAAAAAAGAGAGATATGGGAAATTTTTGGGAGAAAACTGAGAACTAAGTGTAGTCCCCAGTGGAGTCGCCAATTCTGCTATAGGGATTAATGCACAAGTGATTGTGGTGGTTATGCCCTCAAGGATATTGTCGAGATCCTTGGAAGATAGTCAGATTAGGTGAAGCTGGCCCAAAGATACATGCACATATCCATATTAGTGAAATGATAATTGAAGTAAGAAGGAAGATTGTTACCTCAGATATTGGTGTGGTGTTGTTGGAGAACACAAAGTAGTGGAGTGGAAAACCCCTTAGCTAGCTCCTAGATCAATACCTGCACATAAACAAGATGAGGCGTAATATCAAAGCATATAACTTTGACAATAAATACAAGAATACATAGGGATATCTAACTACATATATCTAAGCTACTCATAATCATTATCATTTCATAAGCATGTATGTAAATCACAATACCAATGCCATGGAGTGGAAAACATAACTGCAAGTCTATATTAATGATAAGAAAGAGTAATTACAACCATCAGTTGCATCAAGCTTCCCTTACTCCTCCATCTCCTCTATCTCTGTCTCTCTTCTTAACCTCTTGAAGAGTCAATGTCTAATACAAGATTCGACAATGAATGTGCAATCCTTTCAATACTTTCGACCCCTTTCACAATGGCCCTAGCCTCAAATATATAGCATGAGAGGATAAGCTTTGCTAATTATTTCATGAGTTATTTTAGGAAAAAGTTGAGATGTTTCCATTCTTTATCGCTCTTTCCCCATTTGTAGACTCCGTTAGGAATATAAATTCCTCAAACAGGTCGAATCTGGATGTTTCCCTACTTTATGGGCTGACATATGAGTGAATATAGGGATATTAGTTGGTCAAAACACCCCTTTGACCTCTAGAAACTCACTAAAGTTGACTAACGCACCTCCTAAGGGAATATAGAGAGTTACCCTAGGGACTAATGCACCTGTTTCATGGCTATGAAGCTTTATAAAGAACCTTGCTAGTTCCTAGAGAGAATTATCTTGGACAATATTTCAGTCATCTTTCCCTTCTCCTTTGAGCTAATGAGGAGATCATTTTCATATGTAACAATACTCCCCGAAGAACTAAGAATCTACACAAAAGAGTTAACCAAGGAGGAGCAGCTAGAATTTTACCAGTGTGTCACCAAGCATTGTCACTACTAGAACACCCTCCAAAAATTTCCTACGCTCAATTTAAGAGCCTTCCTTGGTCTTGTATATTGTCATCACAAACATTACAACTCATTCCATGTGTTTTGTTGAAGTATTTCGATCCCTTTTGAAAGATAGGAAAAATGTCATCTTTTCGCATGTTAGCTGTCACACAATGTGTTTAAGCCTGTTTTGGTGGTTTCAAGGGGTAATGTTTGTGTAAATGAGTTGGTATAACCTTGTAAATGTTTGTCACACTCATTTCTAAAGTTTTAAGCATTGTTGTACAAGTGTCGTCATGGTCGTCACAAAGTATATCTTTAATGTCGTACTTGTCATAAGTGGTCATAAAGCCGTCACACTAAGGGGAGTTTGTCTTTCACATGTCCTAGATGATCTATGTTGTTGTGTCATCAAGTATTATAAGTGTGTGATCATAGTCAAGTCTAATCACTTTTCACATCAACCTCACTAATCCCACACTTGGTAAATTTCTAAGAACTTTTTGACCAAGCAACCTAAACTAATCCAACCCTCCTGAATTATGCATTGTGTAGTATTATTCCTCTAGCTATGACCTTTCCCCTTGACATTATGTAATTTTCAATTCCTACCTCCTAGGACTACTACACTGCGCATTTCCAATGCTCAAGCCTGAGCCTTGGCTCTCAAAACTACGCAATATTCCATCTTCCTAGCCTGGCCTAAATTTCACATTATGTAATACTTATCCTCAAGCTCAACACTTGAGCCCCTAATTTGCATAATTGTACAATGGCCCAGTCTCCTCTATCTCCTGAAACTGTGTAATGGGTTGATTCAATGTCCATCCCCTCAGCCTGTCACTATGACCTTCAAAATTGTACGATATTCTCCCTCAGCCCATCCTGGACTATGCATTGCGTAGTCTCAAGGCTCGAGGCTCACTCCTGACTACTTGAACTACACAATTACATAGTCACTAAGCCCCTCTCCCAGTTTGTCACCCGGTTTCGGCTCAGTCAATGTATCAACATGTACTATCTTAGACTAGGGTTTTTTTCAGACTCATGTCGTCTCGTCATGAGTGAATTTCAGATGCATGTATCTTATCATGTCATGGAAAGATGACGAAGAAGGATATGAAGAAGCAAAACATGCTAAAAAACTCTTTGTAGCTGAGTATGCAAGTTGATCAACCGAGAGAAAGAAAAGGGGCACCAGTTTGCAACCAAAACTCAAGACTTTAGAAGTCATACGAAGGTGGATAAAAGAACACTCTCAAGCATACACATGAAAAGGAGCAGCAAGAGTGACTTGGCATTGCCATATCATCAAGAAGTACATGTCATTAGTGTCTTGTCATATCATGTCATAAGTTATCACATACCACACCATATTGTGGATGATGTAAATTATCTATTCAAAATGTATTGTAAAGTGGAAATCCAAATGACACATTCAAAATATGAAGAGCCATGTAGAGTCAAAGAGTCATGAGGGTATTCAAAGAGCCATAAGGAAGGTGAAGAATCACATCATTGGTTATATATACACCCTCATTGTATGAGCAAAGGACTTTTCACCTTGGCTCCTCCCACATAACATTAGAGAGACAAACTAGTTCTTTTGAGGAGAAAGGAGTGGCACCAATGCTCCACTACTGGAGCTAGTGGTTTTCATTGTATACATGTGTCAATTAATTAATATAAAAAGCCTCATGGCCAACACATTCTTCATGCATGGATTATGACTATTTGTAAGACTATTTTGTGCATGCTTTTAATTCATGTTTTCTTTCATCTATGCTAGAGTAGTTGAACTATTTCATATGTTTTAGTACTTATCATATTGATAATGCGTTGTAATGGTTAATATTGTTGTGACATCCTTGTGGACTATTCCACTGGATATTTGAGAGATTATCTCTTTTTGATTTATTGTATTAACCATCACATCTTTGTGGACTATTCGACCAGATGTTAGACAAATTCTTCTTGGTTACGTGTGTCTCTACTATGGTGGTGCTATTACCTCTTTCTTCAAGGCTCACTTTCTCCTCTCCCTCCACGGTAGAAAAACCTTGGAAAAATTACATCCAAACATCCACTAGGTACGCTCGCCTTTCGAAGGCATATTTTCATTCCTCTCTCTTGCTGAAAGTTAGAGCCATGGAAAATATTTAAAAAATCTATAGCTGGGCCAAATTCTGGATGGGGATCCTGTCCCAAATTGTGTGGGGTCTAATTGGGACCACATATTGGGGAGACCCCTTGAATGTTTTTAGGTCCAACACCGTCAACATTGTATAATATTTAAGGCACCATGATGCAAATGACCAAGTATTATGTGCTAAAGTTCATCGATATCGCGACTTTTCACTTTCTCTGCCTAAGTGCTTAATGCAACACAATATTACACATATAGCTTATACAGGTTCTTCACATGAACCCCGATCTTCTTCACCTCTCCTGTGGATATGGGTCTCAGGAATGATTTCCCTTTACTTAAGATCACATCATAACCATGGTCTTCCAAAACTACAACAAAGATGAGATTCTTCTTTAGGCTCGAAACAAACATGACATCCTCGAGCCTGAGAGGGGAGCCCCACTCCCTCTAAAAGGTGACTATACCAATCCCAGTCGCATTGTACCTTTCGTTATCTCCTAGATCGATGTGCATCTAGATATCTTTGTCCTCCAAGTTATTATAAAAATCTCTACACCTTGTCATGTGGAACAAGGCACCTGTGTCCAAGTACCACATGATCCACATCACTTTGTTATCCATGCATCTGATAAGGGTAAATAAATCTTGAACTGTGAATCCTCCTGAGGTCTTCTTACTTGCCTTTTTGTGTGGACAATTGAAGCATTTAATTTTGGACAAATATTTCTTCCTTCCCCCTTGGTTGGATTCTAGTTTGGTTTTAGATTTCTTCCCTTTTCCCTTCTTTCCCTTTACAACCAATTCAAAGTTTTCTTCACCCTTACCCTAGGATGAAGTTCCATCTATGGTATTCTGCATTGTTTCCTCCTATACCAAATTGGACCATATGCGTTACCAATTCGATAGTTTCTTCCTCCTGTTAATTGAATATTGATAGCTAGGTCAGCTCTTGGGAAGGCCCAGAAGGGATAGGTTTACCAAGTCATCCTTTGAAACAATAGCACCAACTCCTACAAGCTCATCACAAACTTGTGTGAAACTATTCAGATACTGTGGGATAGTGTCATTCTTTTGCATCTTGATATTTCAAAATTTATCCTTGAGTGCCAGCTTCCCGTGGTCACTACTATTGTCAAACAATTTTGTCAGTTATGTCCACATTGTAAATTGAGTTTCTTTCCCATGGATATTTGAGACAATGTGATCCCATACTCCCTCCAAGATTATTCTCCTTGCATTGGCTACATCTTTCTTCTTTGGGGCAAGGTTTCGAGAATCGGGTGCTTTAGGTTTTACAACGTATGTCTTGATGTATTCTAGCAAGCCATTGTCATCCAATACTTCCACCAAGTGATCCTTAAATGTGATGAAATTAGAGGTTCCTTCCAAGGCATACTCTAGCCTCAACCCATTGAAGGTCATATTCTCATCTCTGAAGAGATCCTGCTACACTGAACTGCAAATTTGATCTTCCTCATAAATAACTTCGAAATTGTTTTTCTACTCTCCGATACCATGTAGAATTTATGGTGTATATTTTCAACTTCTCATGAAGTTTTAATCAAAATCACAAGGCACAAACCTACTCTACTGCTCCATGGAATTCAGCTGATAATTTTGAACAAAAATATTAGACATGCAATAAGAAATAACACACATGAACATAGTATTTTTTGAGGGGAAAGAAATCTATTAAAAACCTCAATGCCTACTTGCATTAATTTGATGAATAGAGATGCATTACAATTTTTTTCTCAAATGAGCACAACCTGCAAGTGAATAACCTATCTCTCTTCTCACTGAGAAGCTCTGACCCATACTTAGTCAATTTTTACCTCTACTTGAGCCCCTATTTCCTTGTGAAATTCCTTGAGAAATTAGGCCCCTACTATTTAGGTGCAAAATGGATTGCGCAATTCCCAAGGTTAATCATCAAACTACATGCAACACCTGTACACTCAAGACTAGTCTATAACTGATGTTACATTTCCTTGGAATTGTTGGCATTATGACACAGATTTGGCACTATGAAATAGGTGTTGTCCTTGATGGCAACTCACTCAGATGACAAATCACAGTTCAGACTTACAGATTGAAGAAAGAGAGGTATACGCAGGTTCCCCATTGACCAAGTTGCGTGTACACATGGGTTAGCAGACCAAAAGAAGCGTATAGCGTACACACGCACTTTCACAGAAGGAAAGGTGCATACATGATGGAAAACTAAGTTTTGGTCTGTGGTATTTGGTCCATGGTATTTTGATCCATGGTATTGGTCCAAGGTATCTAATCCAAAGTGTTGACCCCAAATATTTGGTCCAAGGTATTGGTCCTAAGTGGTTTTGGTCCATGGTATTGAGTAAGGCCTAATATTATAAAAGGAGGAGAAGATCATTAGGCAAAGGCACTCAAGTATTGAATATATGATGAAGAGAAAGATCTAGAATATAGGTTATTGGGTTATGGTGCATAGCTGGATCTGAATCAAGTATGAACCTCAGTGCTTGATGAAGGATAAGATCTAATGGGTCAAGATCTTAAGGCTTGAAGTGAAGTATTTTTGTGTGGTTTTTATCTTTTATCTAAATAACTGGGCCATGTTGTAGTCTGTAAATATGATGATCTGGGTATAACTGATGTCTGGAATTGTTGTAAAGTTTAAATCATCATTTACAGATCTATACGCAGGTTCACTTTAGAAAAGGCGCGTATACACGCTGGTTCTGCATATCAAAACAACTTATACATCTTAAATTTGATTTGAAAATCTGTACACAGGTTCTCCTTGAGAAAAGAGCTTATGCACGCAGGTTCGACTCATGGAAGTAGCGTATACCTCATAAGATATGTTTTAGTTGCTTCTGTTTGCTATTGCAGTGTTCTGAGTTCTGGCTACTGTGCTCTAGTTACTGTATTCTGGTTACAGCATTCTGAAAGGTGATTGATTGATTCATTTGTGGTTGGTGCAAAGGATATTGGTTGATGCAAATATATTTGATGTTTGAATGATGTTATTAATGGATCCAGTCTGAAAATTTATGAAACGTGGTCCCTGGAAGAAAAGAGAAGGTTGTAGCCTTCTGTAGGCTGGCACCTACGTACTAGTAAACATATCAGCTAGTAGAAGAGCTAGGGGGTTGTAGCTTCCTTCCAGGAGAAGTTGGAGAACTAGAGAAGGTTGTAGCCTTCTGCAGGTAGAAGCCTGCATACTGGTATAAGACTACACCAGTACATAAATTGTAAAAAGTAGTTTCTTATTAAAAAGAAGATAGAGACGATTGTAGCAGGTGGTTTTCACCCACATTGGGTGTCCACCTTATATCTTGTGTTCATGTGTGTGATTGTCAGTTCCGTTTTTACTGCACCTGGTTACTATTGATATGGTTCTGATGCACTAATTAAAGATCAACATATGATGAATTAATTGAATCATAAGTTTGCAGGATATATGCTAGTTGCCTTAAATACAGTTGCGTATACATGCAATTTCCATTAACTGAAGTAGCATATATGAATCTGATTATGGTTTATGGTATCCTAGAGATACAGATCTTACACTTCATGCATATACAGATGCAGATTGGGTAGGAAGCGTTGTTGACAGAAAAAGAACTAGTGGTGGTGCATTCTATATGGGTTCCAGATTAGTGTCTTGGTTCAGCAAGAAACAAAGTTCAATTGCATTATCTACAATTGAAGCAGAATATGTGGCTATTGCATCTTACTGCACACAACTCTTTTGGATGATGCAAACATTGCAAGACATTCAGATCACATGTACTCCACCCATCTCCATTCTATGTGATAATACAAGTGCCATCGGTATTTCAAAGAATCCAGTCATGCATTCCAAGACCAAGCACATACCCATCAAATATCATTTTCTACGTGAAGAAGTGCTTGAACAAAAGGTCAAATTGGAGTATGTTCCCTCCAAAGAACAGGTTGCTGATATATTCACCAAACCACTGCCCAGAGAGACATTTGAATATCTTAGACAGAAGCAGGGAGTAGTTGATGCATTATCCTACTATTAAAACTTATTTGTTTCAGATAAAAGTGGTTATACGCGAGTTTCATGAAGCAAATCCGCATACATACACCGGTTTCTGTGGATACAGTCGCATATATGTTGGTTTGGAGAAAAGCAATGGGAAAAACTCAGGATAAAAGGAGTCTGATATGGGTCTGACAGTGATGATCTAGCATAAGTTTAGGGGGAGCATATACTTCTAGTAATGCATTGTTGGCATTATCTTAGAAGATCTTGGTACAAATTCACAGATGCTTTTTATTCAGGTGGAACAGGTTCAAGGGGAGATCATGGTTGTTGGTTTGGATGCTGATTGACAGATGATGCTGATGATAGTTGTTGATGACTATCATGGTCTTGTTTTAGATATTTGGTCTCTATCTGATCCGGATTTAGACAGGAACGCAATAAAATACAGAGATAACCATAAAGACAAATATGCAGCGGAAATAATACTTCATTTCATTACTGTAAAATACTGAAATATGCTTACAAATAGAAATGGAAATAACCCAGCTAGGGCGATGGTAGCTTATCTCTGAGAAGAGATGTGTCGGCTACATGCTTCTGAACTGTTCTCCAAAAACTGTGTTACAATGAGGCTCGAGGGCCTATTTATTGTTGAGAAACAATGGAAAACCCTTCACATTCCAAAACCTAACCCTAGAAGATGAAACGCCAAATTGTGGGCCCCGTTTTTGGGTAAGTTGGTACATCAACTTCCCGGGGTCGTGAAATGGTCGTACTATCTCCGTTTGACGCGCATGATAGCCCGTTAGAAAGATCTCTCCGAGGACTACGACGGAAAAGACGATTTTTAGTCAGAAAAATCGCTAGCGGTGGATTTCCCAAAAAACGTCGTTTAGGGCCTCAAAACGGCTCTGGAAGTTTAGGACCCGAAAAACTGCTAAAAATAGTAAACTGTGCTATAATTAAGGAAACAGAAAAACTGAAAGAGACAGTTGTGGGGGTCCAAATGGGATAGGTGGGTGGCCACCAACATCCACCTGGATCACTATCTCATGTATATATTTTAATGTCAAGGTCACGAAACAACCTATTTTGTTACCCCACTATGCATGGGATGGATGATGTAATGTTCTTGTTTTGACATGTATAAACAATTGGTATATCCCCACTTGGTTGGGTGGATGAGTCAAACTTGGTATATCCCCACTTGGTTGGGAGATGGATGTATGTATGAGTCATTGGTGATAGGAAGGTCATTTATGATGTATGTATAGAGTCATGTTCTTCTTTTAGAACATCTTTTTGTAGACCTTGCTTATATTCAGGGGGAGCATGGAGCTCAATCAGCACACTTCAACATATCAGAGAAATCTGCATGAACTCAGGGGGAGCATAACCCTTTTCCCTTGATGAAAAAGGGGGAGAGTGACTTGGGGTTGCCATCAAGTCCAAAGGGGGAGATTGTTGGCATTATGACATAGATTTTGCACTATGAGATAGGTGTTGTCCTTGATGGAAACTCACTCAGATGACAAACCATATTTCAGACTTACATATTGAAGAAAGAGAGGTATACGCAAGTTCCCCATTGACCAAGTCGCATGTACACGCGGGTTAGCAGACCAAAAGGAGCATATAGCATACACATGCACTTTCACAGAAGGAAAGGTGCGTACATGTTGGAAAACTAAGTTTTGGTCCATGGTATTTGGTCCATGGTATTTTGATCCATGGTATTGGTCCAAGGTATCTGATCCGAAGTGTTGACCCTAGGTATTTGGTCCAAGGTATTGGTCCTAAGTGGTTTTGGTCCATGGTATTGAGTAAGGCCTAAGATTATAAAAGGAGGAGAAGATCATTAGGCAAAGGCACTCAAGTATTGAATATCTGATGAAGAGCAAGATCTAGAATATAGGTTATTGGGTTATGGTGCATAGCTAGATCTGAATCAATGATGAACCTTAGCACTTGATGAAGGATAAGATCTAATGATGGGTTAAGATCTTAAGGCTTGAAGTGAAGTATCTTTGTGTGGTTTTGATATTTATCTAAATAACTGGTGCATTTTGTAGTCTGTAAATATGATGATCTGGGTATAACTGAAGTCTGGAATTGTTGTAAAGTTTAAATCATCATTTATAGATCTGTACGCAGGTTCACTTTAGAAAAGGCACATATACACAATTGTTCTGCATATCAAAACAACGTATACATCTTAAATTTGATTTGTAGATTTGTATGTAGGTTCTTCTTGAGAAAACAGCGTATGCACGCAGGTTCGACTCATGGAAGTAGCGTATACCTCATAAAATATGTTTTAACTGCTTCTGTTTGTTGTTGCAGTGTTCTGAGTTCTGGTTACTGTGCTCTGGTTACTGTATTCTGGTTACAACATTATGAAAACTGATTGATTGATTCAGTTGTGGTTGGTGCAAAGGAGATTGGTTGATGCAGATATATTTGATGGTTGAATGATGTTATTAATGGATTCAGTCTAAAAATTTATGAAACGTGGTCCCTGGAAGAAAAGAGAAGGTTGTAGCCTTCTGTAGGCCGACACCTACGTAATAGTAAACATATCAGCTAGTACAAGAGCTAGGGGGTTGTAGCTCCCTTCCAAGAGAAGTTGGAGAACGAGAGAAGGTTGTAGCCTTCTACAGGTAGAAGCCTGCGTATTGGTATAAGACTGCACCAGTACATAAATTGTAAAAGGAAGTTTCTTATTAAAAATAAGATAGAGACAATTGCAGCAGGCGGTTTTCACCCACATTGGGTTTCCACCTTATATCTTGTGTTCATGTGTGTGATTGTCTGTTCTGTTTTTACTGCACCTAGTTACTGTTTATATGGTTCTGATGCACTGATTAAAGATCAACATATGATGAATTAACTAAATCATAAGTTTGCTGGATATACGCTATTTGCCTTAAATACAGTTGTGTATACACGCAAGTTCCATTAACTGAAGTAGTGTATATGAATCTGATTATGGAAATGAAATATTGTTGACTTGCTAATACTAATTCACCCCCCCCCCACTCTCAGTATTATTTCCAAGAGGAATCTCCACCACAACGGGGGAACTCGAATTATCTGCATGCACTAGCTATTTTCGGTTGATTGATTAGTTAATTGGATGGTCACTAATTTTGACTAAGTCTACTACACAACTGACCTTCCAATAGTTCTTCCAACAGTTGGAACTAGTTTAAATGAAAACAACTTGAGATAAATGACCTTGACTGCTGAATATTAGCAATCAAACATGCTTAACTAAACTCTAACTCCTCCAACTCAAATTTACTAATTAAACTAGGTGATAGAGTCCATGTCACATAAGTTAACTGCATCCAAGTTTTTTTTCTGATGTGGAAATTTGAATTTTCTCAATTTAATCAAGGAAAAATCAAATTGAGAATTTCTTATTGCATTTTTCAACACATTTTATTCCTAGTCATAAGAGTTAGCATGCCTCGTCAACATATACAAGTGTGTCATGGAGTAGGGGTAAGGGGTTAGACTAGGAGGTCTCTTGTAGAGGTACAGGTTCAGGAAGCAGCTACTTCCTTCCATGTTGCAACCTCTCGCAACACTCGTGAGGATATTCATAAGCTAGAGAGTTGTGTCACTAAATGTTTCCTTGCACACTCATATTCCAAATTATTAGACGAGGTTTCTCACTGTCTTCTCAACCATATTCATACCAGGTGAAGAAGTAACTAGTATATGAAGTCAATCACCTTCCACTGGCAGCCTAATGCATTGTCGGGTCAAGTCTTGAGGGAGAAACATGAGGACATAAGCTATACCATTTCATTCTTGACTGACATCCAACACGACCAGTGGAAACTGAAAGATATCTTGGACAAGTTGGAAGCTCGATTAATACGCATGGAAAAACATATCCAATGTGAGTTTAAGATTCACGAGCCTATTGTTAAAAAGGTGGAAGACCCAACACCAGTGCCTTCTTCATATTCTTGATCTAGATTTCATGAAGTGGATTTTGTTGCAGCTCTTTCGGGTACAAGTTTTTTCATATTCAATTGATGTTGTTAATGGTTTAGCGTTTTGTAGTATCATAATATTATCTAATATTTCTCTTTAGCTCTAGGTTCTAGCATGGAAGAATGAGGTCAATATTTTGTTTCTACTAGTTATCAAATATGTAATCTTATTTTGCAGGAAATACAGTTAACTTACACACACACACATGCACTCACAAGCATACACAAAGGAAAATGTAACATGTAACATAAAGGATGCTTCCCATATTTGTATATATTATTCATATGTGTGTTTCTCTGTGTGTGTGGGGAGAGAGAGAGAGAGATGATGCTTTGTGGTTAATGTCACTATGCACACTCATAGTTTTTACATCTTTTGAACAATAACACTACATTCATCTTGGATGATGGTTTTGTGGGGTGGGTGTGTGGGAAACTAGCATGGAAACCCAAGGGAATTTTATTATATTTGTAGATATCCATAGTAAAACCATCAATGTAAACTAGTGCACCTCATCCATGAGGGCTTGAATTAACACTATGATGGATACACACAACCAACAAAAAATAATCACAAATGTATGAAAACTAAGGGATAGTAAGAATATATGCTCAGAAAACACTAGAAGGGGAAATTATATTGATCAAGTAATTCTCGTGTATATTCCTATTGTACAAACGTTTTCTTTATATAACTATAGGTGCCCATGATAGGTATGCCATAATAATATAGTAATTCAAACCATATCCATAACTATCTCCATAATATATTCATGAATCTCTAAATAGATATTTAGCTCTAACTTATCCCATTTCTCCCCATCTTTCATTCTTATGTAGACTTCTAGAATTGGTCTACCTCATAAAAATCCATCATATTATTTAGACATTATTCATGATCACAAGTAAAAATTATTCCTTCATAGTCACCCTTAATAAACACTTGTGATCTCAATATGAAATATTCAACTTTCCTTTCAATTGGTTCCATCTTCATCTTCACCTTTTATGCTCTTTCAACTTTTCTATTCTTTGTCTTCCTCTTCTATCTTCTGTGATATTTGGTCTTCTTCATTGAACATCCCCCATCTGCTTCATTTTTGAAATTTTACCTATAAATCATAAACATTGTTGAAGCCCATATAAAAAATTTACCATCCCATGAAATACATGGGTCATCAACTATTGTATCTTCCAAGCCTCTAGGAAACACTTTTCTCGTACATAGTGTAGGTTTTAACCTTGTACAAAAATTACCTACAAACAAATTCTTGAAATAGAAAAAATAATGGCGAGAACATAAAACAAACATTCATAGATATTTTCTCCTGAATCCCAAAACGAAGACCACAAAATTGATTTTTCATTATTTTCCTTTCAATGTTACAATATATATATATATATATATATATACATATACATGTTGAAACATTCATAAACTCCAATCCATTAACCCTGGATTAGAACATAACCATAGTTCCTTTGACCAGATCTACAAAATAACATGGGAAAAAACCATCATGCCCAAAACCATGCACGAATACCATGCGCAAAAGCACCCAATTTTTTTTCCCGAGACACTGCCCCAGACCCCATTTTATATATATATATATATATATATATATTTTTTTTTATTTTTTTTTTTATTTTTTTTTTCTGAGGCCAGTGATGGAAAGAATATAGCACATAGCCAAAATTCTTCCACTTGTTATTTTATTTCCATACAAGGGGCTACAAGAGTGCATAGTCATTGATCCAAGGTGTAAATTCCCATTGTTTCTCTACACTAAGAAAGCTTCTTAGTGCTCACAGACTTCATCAATGTGTTTGCAACATTCTTTAAAGTGTCCATCTTTACCGACAACACCTTTTTGTCTTCAACCATATCCCTCACAAAGTGATCTTAAACATCAATGTGCTTTGTCTTTGAATGATAAGCAGGGCTCTTTGCCAAAAAAATTACACTTTGGATATCATAGTTTATCATTATCGCTCGTCGTACCAGCCCCATACTAGGACACAATATCTACAATCAAAATGCTTCCTTGCTTGCATGAGTGGCTACCATGTATTCAACCTCTATAGCTAAAAGTGCCACTACAGACTATCCCTTGTTGATCTAACTGACTGCTCCTCCAAAATAGGTTAACACATACCCACTTGTAGATATTCTTTGATCCAGATCTCCAGCCTAGTCTAGATCAATAAAGCCACGAATGTCCAAAACTCTATCCAATCTTGGTCTTCCTTGGTAGAACAAACCATAATGATCAGGTGCTCAGTATTTAACTCAACAATTCAAAGTTCTCAGATTGGCTCGAAACATGTACCACTGCTTCCACCTCATCAAGATGATTGCAACACAATTCATTTCACTTTCACTGAAAACCGAGTCCAGATGATGGAGCAAAGGCCTACTGTTCGTTTACCTAAACAGCTAAAAAAATTGTAGAACATGACATAATGATGACATGGCAATACAGTTAACAAGGGGAATCTTCTTTAGTTTTCGCCCAATGAGGCTGTGACAAGTGTCACTTCGAGATTAGCTAGTTTGGTTGTGTGAAGGAGAAACTTCCTAATTGGTCTCCAAGGTGGAATTTGTATTTTTTTTAGTTATTTAAATATTATTATATATATTATATACATAATATAATTTTATTTTATATTATATGGTTTTTAACTATATATTATACTATAATATTATATATATTTTATATATTAAATATTATTTCAAATCAAATCCGACAATAATTCAAATTTTGAAACGGGCGACAAGTTTTAAATATGAAATGGTGGTAGAGTTCAAATTCGTTGGCGGCAAAACATGTGTATGGGACAGGTGGAGGCAAGGTCGAACCCATGACCTCCCCCGCCCAACTACCACTACCCATCGTTGGGCCACAGGTGGAACTTGAAATGGTTAGTGGCAGACTTGTATTTATCCTTTCTGGAAATGCCAGCGCTAAGGGCAGAGGGAGCCAGCCTTATGAGTCAGCGCCCTCCCCATGCGACTAAGCACTAGAACCAAGGGTTTACACCAATGGATAAGCGCGCCCATAAATCACGCTGAACTTAATTAATATCATTTTACATTAATTAACCCAGAGATTAATTTGGCGTCGGTTTCGGAGGAGCACCAAATTCAGTGGGACTGCTAGTTTTGGTAGTGCTAACTCGAGTCTTCTCCAGATTTAGCGGGGTTTCCTAGGGAAAAATTGAATGAAGCATATCTTGCTCAATTTTTGAACAATTTTGGAAAATGAATAGTCAATTTTAGATGATTTAGACATTCTAAAGACATTGTTATAGGTTTCAGAGGCAATATAAGAATTATACAGGTAATTTTTCCACAGGGAAATTCAGGGAAGCCTAGGGCCACCAGGGAAGGGGGTCATACCCAGAGCAACTAGAGTCAGTTTTCGGAGATCTAATAGTCATTTTTGGATAATTTGGACATTCAAAACACATTGGTGTAGGTATCAGGAGCCATAGATATTTGTTATCAACATTATTTACACATTTATTTGATACAGAGGCCAAAACCATGGAAGTTGGACCAAGGAGATGTAGCCCAGGAGGGGTGAACTCCTTCATCAAAACACTTTGTTAATGTGTCTCTTTGATGGTTTGTAGAATTGTACATGTTTGTTGTTTAATATTTGTTTATGAAGCTATTTTTCTGTTGAATGTCTTTTAAAACTTAAGGAAATTTACCTAATTGTACACAAACAACTAATGAAACCTTAGCACAAGGAGAAATAAGCATGCACATATTTATAAATCTGTAATTGTTATTAGCACAACAAAACTAATCATACAAAAAAATATCAAGTTGGTATCATAGCAAAGGTTGAATTGCTTGATTGCTTAAGTTTGTGCACTTAGGGTTTTAATGGTTGCAAAACTGTGATGCTTACAGGGTTAAAGTTGCAGAAAGGAGAATGGAAGCTATTGGTTGCACCTCTTCAGCTAATTCCTAGAAGAAGGAGAGCCACAAGGCCACAATATCCACCACCAAAAGTTCCAATTCTAGCTGCACTTGAAACTCCTCAATTTTTGTCTTCAATGGAGATTGAAGAGGTACAATTAGTACAAATTTTTGAGCTTGAATCCGTAACCATTATGTCTGGAAAAAGAGAGCATGAAGTTATCTCTTCAGAAGAAGAAAATTTCAAGAAATCTTTCTACACTTTGACAAAGATGGTTAAAGTCCTCTATGAAGAGAGGAACACTAGAATGGTTGGAGAGACTTCTAATCCTCCACATGGAGAAGGAAGCTGAGAGGAAAAAAAAGATGAGAGGAAGGATTCCAAAGGGAATGGTGGAAATCCATCTCCATCTCCACCATCCTCATCATCTTACTCATCATCTCCATCATCTCATACAACATCATCTTCCACTACCACCACTGAAGCTTCCCATACTCATTCCAAAACCCCAAAAGGAAAAACTCCATTACTGAAATTAGACATAAAATTCGAACTTCCCATGTACAATGGAGAGGTGAATGCAGAAAAGTTGGAAAATTGGATTCGACAGTTGGAGGTATACTGCAGAAATTAGAATCTTTAGGAAAACAACATAAATATCCAGTTGGCTTCATTGAGGCTAGAAGGAGATGCACTAGTTTGGTGGGAAGCAAAGACTCAAGAGGAAATGAGAATACATGGTAATATATCCATCACTTGGGTTGAATTTGTTTCTACAATTAAAAGACAATTTTGTCCTTTAGCCTATATGCAAAAAGCCACTATGAGTTGGCAGAATTTTAGGTAGCTTAAAGGCCAAACAGTCCAAGATTATACACAAGAGTTTAGGAAAAGGGATTTGTTTATAGGAGTGAATTTGAATTCCCAAGATACACTGTTGAAATATATTGGGGGTTTACATTCCTATCTTAAACACACTATTCTTATGTTCAATCCAACTAATTTGGATGAAGTATGTGTGCAAGCCATGCATCTTGAACCTAGAGGAAAGAACATTCAGGAAGAGGGCAGTAATAAAAATCCATTCAAGGGTAGGGAGAAAGAAAAGGGTGGAAAATGGAAGGGAAAGAAGAATGCAAGTGTGAAGAAGGAAGGGGAGAAAAACACATGCAAACACTGTTACAAAGAGGGGCATGATGAAGCCCACTACTAGAAATTGCATCCAGAAATGAGACCAAATAAGTTCAACAATAAAGGAAACAAAAAAACACTGCTATCACTCAAGAATATTTAGGTTCTGAATCAGGCGATGAAAATAAAATCACTGTCATGGGAATCAAAGGAAAAAAAGAAATTGCAAGCACTAGTTCACAAAATTGTAACACTACTGCTACTCTAGATAAAAAGAGACAAATTGAGTTATTTCATGTTAGGGTCATATCTAAACACACCAAAATTGACACACTCTTCAATAGTGGGTCACAAGCGAATGTAATCTCTGAAGATTTAGTCAACAGATTGAATCTTGAAACTGTACCTCACCATAAACCATACCCTTTGGGATGGATAACAAGAGACACTAGTTTACAGGTTACAAGAAAATGGTTCTTTAAGTTTGCAGTCACTGCAAAATTTTGCTGACGAAGTAGAGTTAGATGTGGTACTGCTTGATATTTCAAGTGTGGTGTTGGGTAGTCCATATTTGTATGATCAGAAAGCAGTCTTTTATCGCCATGAAAACAAGTATCACTTGTCCAAGGATGGTGTGAAGTATATAGTGAGAGCCCATCTCAAAAAGCTTAACATTTCTTTGGTTAATGCAGGGCATGAAAAAAGACTAGTGAATTCAAGTAAAATTTTAGTACTTCTCATGTTCAATCCAAATGATGATATTTTTTATGAAAATGTTGTTGCATGCGATGCAAGTTTCAATTCTAATTTGGTTGGTTCAGTTCATCAGAGTGATGAAGTATTTCAGGTTGTGAAAAAATCGTCCTTCAAGGAGAAAGAAACTTCACATGAAATATCATTGCAACAAGAGGTTTCTCTTTGTGATGTTAGCATACAAGGGTTGACAAAATTTCAAAGTGTAGAGACACCAATCCAATGAAAAAGTTTGTTGAAAAATGAGCTCATTCATACATCCCTTACACCATGTTGTGCACTAATGGTTATGGTGCCAAAGAGGAATGGTAAACATTTCAAGAAAGAGGAAAAAAGGAGTAGTTTTCACCAAAGAAAAGTTGTAAAAAGAGGTCAGTGAAAGAATATACATAACACCCAATAAGAATGATTTGTATGCCTTTTAATGTTGTATGTTCTTTGTTGCACTTCTATTACATATATGTATATGAATTATGGCAAAAAAGAGTCCTTTATTGAAGAAATTGTCCACTTGGGTGACATAAACATGTTTAGAAAGTTTTCTTATGCAAATGTCATTTATGAAGGAAAATTGTTTGATGTTTTGAAGACATCAAAGTACAAGTTGGGTTTCACTTATTTGATGCATTTGGGCCATGCTATTGGAGGAGGTAAGTTGAAGGTAAGCCTCTCCAAGTTGGATGCATTTTTGATTGGTCAACACCCAAGATCATCATTTAATAGGTTTGTTGGGATTAACCCAATGTTGGAGGAGAGTTTTTGTTGTCATTTCTTCTTTCGAAGCTCCTTGGCATGCATTGTCATGTGTGTGCAAAGTCTTCCAGTGGGAAGACAAACAAAAAGAGGCATGTGTTGCTTCAAACCAAAAGATCAGTTCAATTATTTTTTATGCTCTTTCAAACTTGAAAGGTTCATTTGAGTTTCAGGTTTATGCAAGCAACTTCACCATCTTATTTCATTCAAAATATTTCCATGGTGTAAAGATTAAGTTGCAGTGATCCATGCACTTTCATTGGATGGATACTTGTCAAAAATTTCACTTGGTTTGAAGGTACAAAAGAGGTATAAGTAACAAGTTTAATGTTATGCCTTTTAGGCCTATTGGTTATGTAACTTTTGTATCCAGGCATCATTATGTTTTACATGAAAGTTATGTTAAGAAAATTTCATATTTTCAAGATGTACAATCGGGCTTGAGTCATGTAAACCAAGTAGTGAAATTTGTCATCCATTTGCATTATATTTTGTTATGTCATTTTGGTAAGAAGGATGTTGCTTTTGATGGCGACATGGACAAAACCATGAGTTTCTATGAACGATTGAAAATGGTGCAACAAACAGTGCAAGATCATCTTGAAAAGGGAAAAGACAAGTACAAGTATTATGCCAATTACAGGTTTCAAGTCGACAATGCAAGCTGATGTCAGTTTTGCAAAAAGAGGATTCAAGTTGTTGAACAAGGAGAATGTTCAGATTTCACATTCTGAATGCATTCTTACATAATTTCTAAATCAGTTTCAACAAGATACCATCCATGACATAAGAACGAGGTCCTCAAGGCAAGTGATTGTTGATTTCCTTAGAGAGGATCTCAAGGAAACAAATTCGTCAAAATCCAATTGGATCGAGCTTGGAAAGGTGAGCCTCATCTACTTGTCAGATGATAGTATCTTTTGGGGTCCAAAAGGCTTCTAGTGGGGAGGAATGATCGGGTGCTCAGTATTTAGCTCAAAAATTCAAAGTTCTCATATTGGCTCGAAACCTATACGATTGCATTCGTCTAATCAAGAAGATCACAAAAAAGAAAGTTTCACTGAAAACTGAGTCCAAATGAAGGAGAAATTCATGATGTTCATTTTCCTAAACAGCTAAAAAAATTGTAGAACATGACACAATAATGACATGGCAGTACAGTCAGCAAGGGGAATCTTCTTTAGTTTTCACCCAATGAAGCTATGAAAAGTGTCACTTCGGGATTCGCCAGCTTGGTTGTGTGAATAAGAAACTACGTAATTGGTCTCCAAGGTGGAATTTGAATTTGTTATATATATATATATATATATATATATATATATATATATATATATATATATATATATATATATAGATATATATATATTTTCCGAAGAAAAAACAGTAACTTTTTATTAAAAAGATAATGAAAAGTTACATCTGCTTATGCAATGAAGCATGTAGTGAGCTGCCACAAGGGCTCTACGCAGCGTTAGAAGACTAACGTGCAAAAAGGAATATGAAGAAGAGAAGAGGAAAGAGAGAATGAAAAGGAGCAGAAAAACTGAAAATAGTTCAAGTTTTCCGCCCCTTTTTCTTTTCGACCTTACGCCACTCTCCTTGAGTGGGCTCGGTCGAAGCAATGATCAACTGTGTTTCTACATTCTGTAATCCAATTTCTTTGTCTGAATCTGAGGTATCTGAGTGGTGATGTCGCTTGGTACCTCCTATGCTGTGGTCCACGCTTGTCATCTCTGCCTTATTGTCTGTTGTGTTTCCTTTCTGTTTCTCCATTTCTTGAGCTGCCTCGGTCTTCTCTGCAGAGATCTCTTCCTCCTCTGCTTCTGATTCTTCGTCCTCTGAAGCTGGTGGTGAGAATTGCCATCCTTTCCACTGCTTCCATTTCTGCTTCTTTTTACTCTTGGCTTCTGGGCATGTGCTTTGTAAGTGTCCTGTCTGCCTACAGAGTCTACATCTGAAGGCGGTATTTTCATAGTCTAGCACTTGCAACCAGTTTTGTTGTTTGTAGATCAGCCTTATATTGTCCGGCAGCCCTTTACTTAAATCTACTTCCACACAGATACGTGCATAAGTGTAGATTCTCTCATCAATCCTTTCCAAATCTGTTTTGATATATTTCCCAATGCTGTTCCCTATGCCTTCCAGGACTCGTTCATTCCAAAAATGCAGAGGTAGATTATATAGTCTAACCCAGACCGGCATTTTGGTTACAGTCATTTTGTTTGGATCAAAATCTGGAAACCATGGGGTCGTAAACAGCCCCGATGTTCCCCAAAACCAGGGTCCTGCACTGATGACTGTGTCTCTGACTTCCTTGGATGAAAATCTGACTATAAAAAACCCCTTTGAGCAAAGGTGAATATCACATTCCATGGTCCAGCTGGTGAAGATCCAATGGAATAGATCCAGGGGTTTTGGCCAAAAACTGTTGAAATGGCAAATGAGAGCTTGCGTTTCATAAGACGCTACGAAATCATCCAGCCCAGAAGAATCTAAGTTTAAAGCTGGGGTTTGCTCTGCCTGATCTATTATGTATGATCTGGGTATATGGCTGCCTTGATCTGGAGAGGACCCTGAATCTCTGCTGCCCTGTACAATATTTTTGTAGGATAACCCTCCCTTGGGTTGGTGCGGAAGTGCAGTTTTTTTTCCTTTGTCTCCACTTTGTTGTCCCTTAGGCGTAGCCCCTCCTCTCAATCTGAGGTTTAATGAAATGGTTGACCCTGGCCCAATCTCATAGCTTTCCATCGGTCTACAGTCCTGTAGAGACCGCCTTCCACTGACCAGGTGTTGGATCTGGACTGGGTATCCCATTTCTACCCATATTTGTTGTTTCAGTTGCATGGAGGTAGTTCCTGCATAAACCCACACTAACCGGGATTTCCCTTGTGGGGGTTTAATCAAAATCTGAAAACAATTTTTTGTTACCTGTTCTGGCTAAAGGTCAAGCTCCAGATCTGGCCCTGATCTTCTTCGTTTTTCCTTTTGCATGTCAAGATCAGCGTGAAACCTGCTCGATCTGGGGATGGTATCTTCGATCTGTGGCTTGGGATCAATCTGAACTCGTATGGAGGCTAGATCAAGTAGATCTGAGCCGGGGCCACACTGATTTGATCCATGTGTTGCAGAATGTGGCGGATCTGCACCATAGATTGATGAAGGAAGGAGCGGATCTGCATCAAGCAGACCTCCCCTACCGATTCTCCATGGATATTGGGGTTGACGAGGCCCGGCCTCCAGATGCCATTCGTCACGCAGCTTTCTAAAATCAGAAGCGCATTTTAGGGCTACGATCTTCTGCAGAGGAAAACCCTCCTTGTATATCCATGCCGGAATGGGACCTTCGGTTTCTCGGGTAAGGCCTAGATCGTGTAGATCCATGCCGTAGTTACAAGGTTTGAGCCCATTCGTTGGAGGGGAAGGCAAATCTGCAACATGCAGTCCCCCCCAGCCGTTACTCCACGCATTCTGATTTTGACGGGCCCTGGTCCCTAAACTCCTTACGGCCCAACGCCTTCCTTGTTCAAACGCACGGTTTGGTGCTTCGATCTTCAGCCATCCCGCCGCATTCGTTGTTAACCCAAATCCTGTGTCGCCCTCGAGGCCTGAGACTGGCTTGGGGGCCACTGCGGCTACAAACAAAGCTTCGATCGACCATACCCTAATCAATGCCATCGCTTCCTCTCTGCTCGTGTGTCCACCATATATATATATATATATATATATATATATATATATATATATATATATATATATATATATTAAATATTTATTCAAATCAAACCTGGCAGTAATTCAAATTTTGAAACGAGATACAATTTTTAAATCTGAAACAACGGTAAAGTTCAAATTCGTTTGTGACAAAACATGTGTATGGGGCAAGTGGAGGTGGGGTCGAACCCATGACCTCCCTTGCCCAACTACCACTACCCACCATTGGGGCACAGGCAGAAATTGAAATGGTTAGTAGCGGACTTATATTTATAATTTCCAGAAACATCGATAGTGGGGGCGGAGGGAGCTAGCCCTATGGGCCAGCCCCATCCCCATGCGACCAAGCACTAGACCCAAGGGCTCGCGCCAACAGATAAGTGCGCCCCTAAAGAACGCTTAACTTAATTAATCTCATTTTACAGTAATTAACCCAGAGATTAAGTTGGTGGCAGTTTTGAAGGAACGCCATATTTGGCAAGACTTCCAGTTTTGGCAGTGCTAACTAGAGTCTTCTCCAGATTTAGCGGGGTTTCCCAGGGAAAAATTGAATGAAGCATATATTACTCAATTTTCGAACAATTTTGGAAAATGAATAGTCAATTTTTGATGATTTAGACATTCTAAAGACATTGGTATAGTTTTCATAGGCAATATAAGACTTATACAGTTGATTTTTCCACAGGGAAGCCTAGGGCCACTAGGGAAGGGGGTCATACCCAAAGCAGCCAGAGTCAGTTTTCAGAGATCTAATAGTCATTTTTGGCTAATTTAGACATTATAAAAACATTGGTGTAAGTATTAGGAGCCATAGAGATTTGTAAATAGAATTTTTTCCACATTTAGCTAATACAAAGGCCCAAGCCATGAAAGCTGGACCAAGGAGATGTAGCCCAGGAGGGGTGAACTCCTTCATCAAAACACTGTGTTGATGTGTCTCTTTGATGGTTTGCTACACTATACATGTTTTTTGTTCAGTATTTGTTTCTGAAGCTATTTTTCTCATGAATGTATTTTTAAAACTTAAGGAAATTTACCTGATTGTATACACAAACAGCTAATGAAACCTCAACACAAGGAGCAATAAGTATGCACATATTTATAAATCTATAATTTTTATTAGAACAAAAAAACTAATCATAAAAAAAATAGATTACATAATCACTAGTTCCATGCAAATACCTAAAATCCCGCTTCACTGATGTCTAATGCTCCTTCATTATTTTTGACATAAACCTGCTTAATACTCCCACTGCATGTGCAATGTATGGTTTGGTGAAAACCATTACATACATCAAGCTACCAACTACACTCAAATATGGAACATGGGACATGTCCTCTTCTTCTTCTTATGTCTTGGGACACTGTTGAGAAGATAAATTTACACCAACAGGAATAGGAACCTTCACCAGTTTACTATCCTGCATATTAAACCATATAATCTCGACATAAATCCTCTGGTTTAACCAGAGCTTCATACTTTCCCAATCTCGTTTAATTTCCATGCCCAAAATATAGTTTAATACAACACCAAAATCCTTCATGTCGAATTTAGAGGACAAATGGGTCTTAAAATCCTAAATAATTTCTTTGTCATTTCCTATCAGCAACATATCATCCATATAAAAGACCAAATAAATAACATGATCACCAATTAATTTAAAATACACAATGATCCACTTTGTTCCTGGTGAAGACAAGTGCCCATATATATGTATCAAATTTCTGATATTACATCCTTGGTGATTGTTTTAACTCATACAAAGACTTTTTTAACTTGCATACTAGTTCTTTCTTACCCTTCAATGCAAAGCCTTCACGTTGCTTCATGTAAATCTCTTCTTCCAGATCCTAGTGAAGAAATGTTTTCTTCACATCCATCTGTTCAACTTCAAAATCAAAATCAACAACAACAAATAAAGTAATCTAATGGAAGCTAACTTGTCCTGACGATGAACCACACTTGTTGGTTCGAAACACGTCGACAAATGATTTATCTTGTGATTTACGCCGAAGAATTTCTCTTAAACTTGATATGGATCACATAAGCCTCAATTCAACAGGATGAAAAACTCTAGAAAAGAGGCCATGGTTGAAGAAATGAGATTTATCTTGTGATTTACGCTGAAGAATTTCTCTTAAATTTTTTCATCCTCTCAGTCCTCTGCCTCCCCGACAGTTCTAGGATCATCATTAGTAATAGATAAAGAAAAATTTGAACAAAAATCAGATGGACTATACCTATCTGGTTGCCTTCTCTCTCGAACTGATCTTCTCAAAACTGAAGTCTATCACTCTCCCTCTTCTTATTCATGTTTTGTTCCAGAGTCTGATTCTTCCTCCTTCAGTTCAAACTCTATATTTTCAGGTTCGTTTGGTAGGAATTCATGTTTAATAACATCCTTCACCTCTCTAAACACCACATCTTGGTTGACATCCTTCCTTGTTTCTGGGTTCCAAATCTTATAACCTTTTAAACCATCCTTATACCCAATAAAGATGCACTTTTCATATTTACTATCTAACTTGGCTCTTTTCTCCTTTGGAACATGTACATATGCATCATAGCCAAATACCTTGAGATGTGAAAGAGAGGTTTCTTACCAGTCCATACCTCATGTGGAGTCTTATCCTCCAACGTTGATGAAGGTGACATTTAAATAGGTAACATGTAGTATCCATTACCTCTGCCCATAATTATTGTCTTAACCTGACACCACTACGCATGCTTCTTGCCTTTTCCATTAACGTCCTATTCATTCTTTCTGCAACTCCATTTTCTTGAGGTGTGTATGGAGTAGTCTTCTATCATGCTATACCAAACTTCTTATAGAACTCTTCACCATTATCTGTCCTCAACACCTTGCTCTTATTCTCTGTTTGATTTTCCACCAGAGCCTTAATTTTTTTAAACCTATCAAAGACTTCATATTTCTTCTTGAGGAAATATATCCATGTATTCCTCAAGAAGTAATATATAAATGAGACATAGTACACATACTTACCTAGTGATGGAACTGAAATAGGTCCAACCACATCATTATGCACAAGCTCTAATATCCCTTTTTCCCTCTTAACACCTGAGGGGAAACTCACCCAATTTTGCTTCACATATACACAATTTTTATAGAAATCGAAATCCAGAGAGAAATTAGATATACCTTCTACCATACCATTACCATGAAATATTTGAAGGTCCTTCTCTCCAATATGTCCAAGCCTTTGATGCCATAACATGGTATTTTCTCTAGAGACCACTAGATTTTCTGCTCCACTTTCAGGAACCACAGAACTATTGCACCCATCAATAACAGTTCTACCGAGGAGCTTGTACAGAGTTACAATCCAAACTCCCCCCATCAATACCATTTCTCACTGAACCATCTTGTAGGTATCTTTCTCGAACACTGTTTTTACACCTGCATCATCCATATTGCTTATAGAAATCATATTTTTGTCCAATGCAGGAATATGCAGAACACCAGAAAGTGTTCTAATCCTACAACCCTACAAATTCAACTTGAATTTTCCCTGTCTGATGATTCTAGCCTTCCTGTCATCCCCTAAGAAGACATCACCACCATCATATTTCTCATACTTGCAAAACCACAAAGGATGCACCTGAGTCAATCAACCATGCCTCATGATCTACATGTGTACTTGAAGAAGAATCCAAGTACACATCGCTAACTTCATTTGAGGTGGTTTTCACCTCTACAAAAGGAGCATCATCAAATCCCTTTCCTTTCTAAGGAGTTTTAGATTTACAAACCTTCTTGTAATGCCCTTCTTTTTTGCATTTCTAGCATACCTTCATAGGATTTCCTAGAGATTAAGATCTCCCTATAGATTTAGATCTCCCACTTGAGGAGCTATTTCTATTTCTGTCATGGGATTGTCCTCTTACAAACAAGGCATCTCCATTCCAGCTCTCCATATTTTTCTGTCTCATCTCCTTCAATAACAAAGATGAGACTATTTCATCAAAATTCAAGGTAGTTGTATTGCTACCTATAACAATTACTATACTATCCCACGAGTTTGGTAAAGAACACATCAAGATGATACACTTATCTAAATCTAAAATTTTTATATCAACAGATAACAATTCGCTTACCACAATATTAAAGGCATTCAAATGCTCTATCACCGAGTCTCCATCCTTCATCCTCAGGTTATAAAACTTTTTCCGTAGGAACAATTTGTTTACTAGACAGTTAGATCGGTACAAATTCCCTAACTTGTCCCACAAATCCTTCATCGCAGCTTCCCCTAATACATTCAACAATACTGAATCTGAGAGATACAATCGTATTTTTCTCTTCGCCTAGATCCATCTTAACTCTAGACCTATGAAGCGTTGAGAGGGATCAAATCTCTCAAGGTGCAAACCTCTTTTCTAGTGAAAAACTTGTGGAGAGGGTTTGCACCTTGAGAGATTTGATCCCTCTTGGCGCTTGATATATCCAGAGTTAAGATGGATCTAGATTGGTTTCAGTCGTGTGTGGCCAAAGAAAATCTAACAAACAAATGATTGATTTGATCAATAATTTGTAAAATCATCTAATATTAATATAATCATTTTAAATGTGTATGTCTTAGATTAATTAGGTCATTTTAATTTTAAATTTTCTTAGTTACCTTAGTTTGTTGAGATGATAAATATTATGAATAACTTTAATGATGAAAAATGATGAAATAAATTTTTTTAATGTAAAGTGACAATGTAATAGTGTTGAACGATAGAAAATGTGAATAATAAGAATATAATAAATTACAAATAGTCTTCATTGTGATTAATCTCAAACTATTTTCTTCTACTATTTTTGTTGTCACCCTTGTTACTTTTGTTGTCTTTTCATATCGATTATATTGAAAGGACAGGTTAAATCATAAACCATTTAAATCTTTAGCTCAAGATATTGTAGTAAAATTCATACCTTGTCTCTCTTTCTATCCAATACTAATAGGTTGAATTACTATAACACAAAAATCAATGTGCATTGTCAATAATTTTTTATTCTTACACTGAAATCAATGCACAATATTAATCCAATCACTTCAAAATTAATGTACCATCATACATCCAATTACATCAAATAAAAAATAAACATGTAAACTGAAATCAATGCAGCTAATGCAAGAAATGAAATAAGATTAGAAAACAATATTTACATTGAAATCTATGCATCTAATGGAAGAAATCAAATACGATTAGAAATCAACGTTTACACTTAAATCAATGCATCTAGTGCAAGTAAGCAAATAGTTTTATAAACCAACATCTACATTGAAATCAATGCATCTAGTGTAAGAAAATAGGATTATAAACCAACATCTACACTTAAATCAATGCATCTAGTGCAAGAAACCAAATATGATTAGAAATCACCATCTACACTGAAATCAATGAATTTATTGCAAGTAATAAAATAGGATTAGAAATCAACATCTACATTGAAATCAATGTGTCTAGCACAAGAAATCAAATAGGATTAGAAATCATCATCTACACTGAAATCAATGTATTTAGTGAAAGCAATCAAATAGGATTATAAATAATTTACATTGAAATCAATGCATCTAGTGCAAACAAACAAATATCATTAGAAATCAACATCTACACTAAAATCAATGCATCTAGTGCAAGCAATGAAATATGATTAGAAATCACCATCTGAACTGAAATCAATGCATCTAGTGCAATAAATATTCTTCCCTCTCTCCATCTCTCCTTATTTGTCTCTCTATCTCAACCCCCCAAACACACACACTCTCTCACTCCATATCTATCAATCTCTCTTCCGCTCCCCCTCTATCTCCATCTATCTCTTCTTCCCTCTCTTAACTTTCCATCTATATCTCTATCTCCCTTTGTCTCTCTATATCACCCCAAAAACATACACTCACTTTCTCCAATCTATCTATCTATCCCTCCCTCCTCCTCTCCCTCCCTTTCACTCTCTCCCCTTTCTCTCCCTCTCCTCCGCTTCTATCTCTCTTCCCTCTTGTTGTCCTCCGTCCCTCTCTCTCCATTTTTCTTATCACTACCTCTCTCTGTCTCCACCTTTCTCTCTCTATTTATTTATTCTTACCTCCCTCTCTCCCCGTCCAACTCCATTTCTCTTTCCCTCCCTCTCCCACTATCTCACATTCTCTCTCTCGCCCCCCCTCTCTCTCTCTTCACCCTCCAACTCTGTTTCTATATCCTTCGTTCTCTCCTTTCTCATTCTACCCCCCAGTATCTCCATCTATATTTATTTTTTCTCTTTATCTCACCCCCAAACATACACACACTCTCTCCATCTTTTCCTTGTCACTCCCTCTCTCTCTCTCCACTTCTCACTCTCTATGTATTTCTTCTTCCCTCCCTCTCTCCTCTCTGTCAAGTCTACTCTCTCGTACTTCCTCTCTCTCCCTTTCTCTCCTACCTCCCTCTCTCTTGCCCCGTCACTCTCTCTCTCTTTTCCCTCTAATTCTCTCTCTTCCCCCATCACTCTCCTCCTCTCTCTCAAATCTTGTCTCTCGTTCTCTCCCTCTCTCTTCCCCATGTCTCTCTCTCTCTCTCTCTCTCTCTCCAACCATGTTACTATATCCCTCCCTCTCTCCTTATCTCCCCCCTTATATCTATCTCTCTTTCTTTGTCTCTTTATCTCACCCCTAAAGATACTCTCTCTCTCTCTCCATCTCTCCCTTGTCACACCCTTTCTCTCAACTTCTCACTCTCTATGTCTTTCTTCTTCCCTCCCTCTCTCCTCCTCTCTTGAAATTCCTCTCTCTCCTACCTTCCTCTCTCTTTCCCCATCTCTCTCTCTCTCTCTCTCTCTCTCTCTCTCTCTCTCTCTCTTCATTCCTCCTCTCCCCTATCCTTAAGTTTATCTCCATCTCCCCCTTATCACTCCCCCTATCTCTCCACCATTATCACTCTATGTCTTTGTTCTTCCCTCCCATATATATCTAAAGTTAATATATATAACGATATATTAATATATATTATAAATTATATAAAAAAATTAATATTGTATTAATCCAAAGTCATTAAATTTAATAATATTAATATTATAATATATTAATATGAATATTAGATTTAATAATTATTATTATAATAGGGTTAATAATGTTTTTTTGTATAATATTAATAATAATTTGGCCCGGCCCATAGGGGTCACCTAAATAAAACCTATTTTTTGAGTGTTAGTAAGTATAAACAGGTTTACAAAGTAAATATAAAAAGACATTTTATTTAGGTTTTATTTAGGTGAGGTTCAATATTCTACTAACATTCGTGTTGGTACGGTGCTTGGATCTACAACAATCAATTGATCTCGATCCACCAACAGATCCTCCATATTGAGCTTCCATAGCTAAAAAATCTAACCATTAAATTTCTTGATCTCCATCTTTCCGTTGTTTGCCATCTTCTTTCACTGCAAGAATCGATCTCATAGATCTCTCATAGAACAAGGTCTACCACAAGCCTGATCAAAATCCCTCAGCAACAAAGGCATCCCCTTGAAGCTGAAACTACTCTGATACCAAATTTGGGTTTTAACCTGTACAAGAATTACCTTCAAACAAATTCTTAAAAAAAAAAAAAAAAAAGCATAAAACAAACATGCACAGAGATTTTCCCTTGGATCTCAAAATCAGGACTACGAGATTGATTTTTCATTATTTTCCTTTCAATGTTACAATACATATATATATATATATATATATATACATGTCAAAGCATTCACAAGCCCCAATCCACTAAACATGGATTAGAACATAACCATAGTTCCCTTGACCAGATCTACAAAATTCCATGGACAGAAAATCATCATGCCCAAAACCATATGTGAAAACTATGCCCAAAACCACCTAGATTTTTTTTTTTTTTAGGATCCTAAAAAGTTTATTCCGGGGCCAATCGTGGAAATAATATAGCACATAGTTCATCAATTTCCCTTCAATCACAAACAATTTCACTCTCGCACACACGTATGAATTTTTGACAAATAAATGCATTTACATCACACCTATTGGCATGTAACTTGTCAAATGCCTAACAATGTTGATAATTGGTTGAGCTTGAACTCCTCTCTCACTCTTACTCTCATTCTCACTCTCTCTCACACACACCCATATTAGGTAACAAATTCCACCTAATTTTTCTAGAATAATATCATACCAAGATTAATTTTACTCTATAAATTTAGAAGGGAAAATTAATAATTTAATTATAGTAAATAATTGAAAATTAATGTTAATATTTTTTTTTAAAACCAAAACTAATATTTTATATTAGAAAAGTTGTAACAAAAAGCTAGATAAGAAAGTACACAAACAATTGTCTTGGTTGACATTCAGTGGTTGGAGAAGTCAAACTAAGAATCTCGACTTAAGTTGATAACTTTGTTCCTCAACATGTCGTATTCAACTTCCTTAGCCTCAATTCTTTTTTAAGTTGATAACCATGTCGTATATTGTCAAAAACCTCTGTGATTATCTGAGAAAAAAAAAAAAAACCCTCTGTGATTATCTGTAAAAAAAAAAAAAAAAAAAATAAGTCAATTCCACTAAATTAATTTTTTATCTCTCCTTAATACCCTTCTAAATTCATGCACCTCTTTGTAATCCATGTGAGCTTCTTCCAAAGAGTTATATAATGTCAATTCAAATCAATGTTAATCTTTTCAAATACTTTGAACAATATTTCAAATATGATCGATAATCAAATTTGAATTGCACTATATTAGAAATTGGGTTTAGTTTATAAATTAAAAATACAAATTCAAATATAATTTGCTACCATATTAATTTGCTACCATATTCCATTGCATCAAAGTCAATTATTTATATATATATATATATATATATAAAATTTAAAGTGAGTTAATTTATATATTTTTGATATAAAAGAAATATAAAATACTTATTATTTCTTTTTAATTTATTGCATTTAAAAATATTTTTATAGCTTAAAGTTATATTTAAAAATAAGAAAATAGTATTCAGATTAAAATCTAAAAAATAATAATAATAGTAATAATAAAAATTATGTTAGCTGTAAATAAAATATTTTAATATCTATGTTAATTTTACATCAATTTTGTTTAGAGATAATTAATATAATTTAGAGTAAAATATTTTAATTAAATTTTAGTATGAGGGAGATATGTAATTTATTTCATAATATTTAAAAATATTAATAACAAAAAAATTATTAATGTGGTCTAGAAATAAAATATTTCAATATATATGTTGAGTAAAATATTTTAAGATCAAATATATAAATACAAAGAATGTGTGAGAGAGTTCTTATTCCAATAATAATAAGTTCTTTCAAATTCACATCATTAAAGAGATTTGTTATGCCTCTAATGTTTAATATAGACTTGATCTGTAACTTTAAAAAAAATATTAATAATAAAAATAATTCAATACATATATATGGACAAATAGATAAATAGATAAACATTTTAAAAATATTAATAACATATATACATAGAGATATATACATAGAGATGTTTTCCATTTTTAAATATGTTGGATCATGTATTAAAATTTTATTATGGAGAATGTGAATCATAAATAAAATACTTCAATGTCAAGTGTGTATAATAATAATAATAATAATACTGATAAAATTATAATTAAAATATTTCATTAACGTGTTGCTCAAAACTATCATAGATTCATCTTAACTCTAGATCTATTAAGAGCTAATAGGAATCAAATGTCTAGAGGTGCAAACATTTCATCAAGTTTTGTACTCATAAACAAGTTTGCATCTTGAGAGATTTGATCCCTCTCTAAGCATGGTAAATACAGAGTTATGACGGATCTATGTTGGTTTTATCAATTCCTTAAATTAATCACCTTCAATGACATGACCTTCTTTCTTATGAAAACCATAATTGTCTACAACCCTTATCTATTCTTTAAATTAATCACTTTTAATGACATTATTTCTCATGAAAACCATAATTGTGTAGAACCCAGTATAAGGTAGATGTTGCCACCTAACTTTACATTTAAAAATAACGTAATAATACTTACATTAAAAAAATAATAATAATAACAAAACAAAAACTTAAATTAAATACTTCACTTTCCACCTTAGTTTTATATCTAATAGAAAGAGAAAATAATTGAAATAAAAACTTAAATTTAAAATTTAAACAAAATACACTTTTTAATATATGAGAGAAATTCCTTACTACTTAATATGAAGGTTATAGATAAATTGTAAAACTAATATTATTAATATCATATGATGTGTAATTCATTCTATATTTAGTTGACATATACTATTTCAAACAAAAATTAATGTCATTCACAAATAACATGGTTCAATGTCCTTGCTTCCATAGGCACTCTACAACCCAATTTAAGTTATATTTGTCACTTAATGCTACATTTAACAATAATAAAATAATATTTATATTAAAAAATAGTAATAACAAAAAAACTAATGTCTAAATAAAATATTTCAATTTCCACCTTAATTTTACATCAACTTATAAAAAATATATAGATATAGATATAGATATAGATATAGATATGAGAGAGAGAGAAATTCCTTCCAAACTTAATATGAATATGAAAAATGTAAAAATAATATTATTGACATCATATGATGCATAGTTCATTCTATGTTCAATTGAAATATATTATTTAAAACAAGAAATAATGTCAGTCATAAATAAAAAAATGTCAATGCCTATATTAAATAAGATAATTTTAAATTTATGTGGAGAAAAATAAAGTAATTTAATTTAAAAAATTATATTTTCTCTTAACATTGTGAAAAATGTGTATATTATTTTATTCTAAATATGGAATTGTTTTATAATATATATAAAAAATATTAATAACAAATAAAAGTTAACAAGGATCATAAATAAAAAAATTTCAATAATTTCAATATACATGTTAAGTAAATATTTTAACATATTATATATATATATATATATATATATATATATATATATATATATATATATATTTCTTATTTTATTAATAAGTTCTTTTTAATTTAAGGTACAAGAGAGATTTGTGATTCTTTCAATGTTTTAAGTAGAGTTGACATATAATTTTTTTTTTAAATACTAATAACAGAAATATATATATAGGGATTATCTCAGGTGGTTGGGTTGAGTGGTTGTTATCTCTCCCACATAGGTTCATCTTAACTCCAAGTCTTCAAAGACCCTAGAAGAATAAGAAGTCTCTCTATTTATATGATGTTAAAACCTTTTACTCAACATACATATTGACATATTTAATTTATAACCGGCATTAAACCTTTTTTAGTTAATAATATTTTTTAAATAGTACACATCAAATCCATATTATTAATCGAATAAATTACAAAAATATAATTTCTTTTTAATTTAAATTACTTTATGTCTCAAAATATTTTATTTGTAACTAATATTAAATTAAAAAAAATTTGTTATTAATATATTCTTGTTTTAAGTATTACAAGTCAATTAAACATAAAATGAATTATACATCATGCAATATTAAAAATTTAATTTAATTTTTTGTTTTATTTTAATTAATTTATTTTTCCATATAAAATTAATGTAAAATTAAAATAAAAATTAAATTATTTTATTTATAATTTTATTTATTATTTATTAATTTAAATATTATTATATTATTTTTAAATATAATATTAAATAACAACTTTTCTTTATTATTAAATTGTTAAAAAATAATAATTTTAAATATTACCATATAAATTCTCATTCTCAAACATAATACTTGAAAATCTAAAAAAATGCATTAGAAATACTATCAATGTGCATGAAAATGCCTTGAAGCGAAGCTATTGAAATGTAAAAGTGACCATCGAGATGCAACGAATTGTCAATTTTCGAGTCCACGAAGGCTTTCCATTATCTTAACGTTTGCTATCTTAACAACTAAAAAATTACAAATTAATTATTTTGCAATTTAATCATTTTTTCAAAAAATTTAGAAGTTATTATAATTAAATTTATCTCCTAAATAAAAATTAGTCATTCGACCTTGATAAGAATAATGAAATTGAAACAAAAGTCAATTGCACTGCCACGTGCAACTTTGTAAATTAACAATTTGGACAATTCAATAAGTTTTGGTGAAGTTGAAGTTGCTATATAGTGTATGGTATTGTGTGAAAGTTGTAATAAAAATTTCAAGTTATATTTCAATTAAATATTAAAAAAAAGATATTTTTTAATAATATTGAAAATAAATATTTTTTTTCAAATTAAATATTATAATTTGTATTGGTTAATATTGAATTAATAGCCATCAATAAACATTGATTCATAAGGTTTATCTTACCAAAACATAACCTCCTCAAAGAGCCAAAGATGTTGGAGATATTAACTCCTACTTTTTTTTTCTAGAAAGAAAATCTTGATATTATATTGAGGAAATATAAAAACAAAATGTTCAGATAGTTCTGAATGTTTGTTGAAAAACTCCTTATAGTAGCGATAGACAGCATCTCAAAACCAAGTTGAGCAAACAACTCCTACTTGTCTTGTCTTTATTGTGTGATATTTATCGTCGTAGAATAAGATTTTTAGTTATTTGGATATAGCTCCAATATTAGTGTATGGTTGAGATATTCACTCAACAAACTTGATTGTATGGCTTAGATGGTGATTCTATCTTGACACCTAACATGTTGTATAAATATATGATATTATGTGATGATAATAATATATATGAAATACAGTTTTTTTGTGTGTATAATAATTATATTTTGGGATCAAAACTAAACTGGGTATAACTCCCTCCCGAGAGGGCTTAAGACTCCCTCCCAAGAGAGCCTAAGAATATGAGAAAATTATGAGATTGATCTACTATAGGAGTATATTAGCATAGAAGTAGATTGGCTTAGGTAGGTGAGAGTACATTGTTACAATGTGGTTTGTTTATATGTGTGTTGTCCAATAAAAGTCACAAAGTAAGGTCATTGTTAATTTGAGTAAAATTGTTTGATGCTCGAATTTCAAGATTTCACCTTTGGTGCAACATGCTCTTGTGGATGGACTTCCTATATTTGCTTCATTTTTCTATGTCGGCTTCAATTTTTTGGTTCAGTGATTGAGATCAGACGATATAAAAAGGATTTCATTTTCCAACTTGACTACATGGATTCCCATGTTCAAAACACATCCAATCCATTATAATGTAGATACACATTGCTTGCAGAAAAATTCCCACTATAAACAGTTTATATCATAACCATAGTCGAATCCCTCACATTCAGATCTAATTTATTTGGCTCTATTTTTGTTTATGAGATTAATCCATGCCAACATTTTCCTCCATGTACTGGTTGCTCCTGCACTAAAACAATAGGCCATAGTTATATGACAAAAGCCCATCAAAGGCAATGAATGATACCTGCTCACGTGGTGCATAAATAAAAAGAAGAAATCCAAATATTGCTTCTCTCCTTTGTTTCAATTTCATATATGGAAGTTGGTGATATTCATGTTGTCGACATAGTATTTGGGGATCATCCACAAAATTTCCCCTGCGATTGGGATTTATAGCACAAGCAACGACAATATGAGCTTTGGCACTTTGGAAGTGATGAGTAGTATTTCGGAAGCTCTCCCCTAGAGATGAGTTGGTCTCTTGAAAATTGATCAAATATGTGCCCAGAGGGAGGAGGATAAATAGGTTCAAGAACGACCCCAAAGACTATACTGAGGTATCAACAAAGTGCTCGACATATGGTTTCCATATTCACCTTCATTTTTTTTGTAAGTCCACTATCATGGGTGCACTCACTCAATATCTGCCATCTTTCCAAATCTAGTAGTCCACATGCATTAACATATTGGTGGTCTAGTAATATTATTTTTAATAGAAAAAAAATGTTATATTTAATTTTTCTTTATAAAATAAATGGTGATGAATTTCTAAAATCAGATAAAGAGGTCATGTAAGATTGAGTCAAGTACATTCAGTATCTAGACCACTTTTCTAGATAATTGGTGAGTATAGTGGATGGTACCCATGTATCTCAATTGATGGAAGTACGTCAATAGAATGGCTAGTAGTTCAATCATTACAAATAGAGAATTGATTCAGTGCTATAAAGAAATTGTATATTCAAGAGATCATGTGGATAAACTAAGTGTATCTTCAAGAGATCACACAGAAGTAAATTTCAATATGAATGGTTGTCTAGTTGTTCAGAAGTTGTGGATATAAAAAAGGGTTCCTCATTAGTTGTAGAGATCTACATGTAGATTGCAATCTACTAAATGTTGTTCAGTAATTGACTTCGAGAATCCATGATACTAGAATTTGCTTGGGAATCAGAGAACTAAGGAATTCAACTTGGAAACGACAACTTTATGAGGGTTATGAGACAACTTAATGGAATTCATAATCTACAATATTTCTAAATGGTTAGACAAGTTGTTGAAGACTTCAATAGACAAAAGATCAAGACGAGTACTCCTTCACAAAGGGTGTTGGAGATATTGACTCCTACTTGCCTTACATTTATTATGTGATATTCATCATCATAGAATAAGATTGTTAGTTACTTGAATTTAGTTCCTAGATTAATGTGTGGTTGAGATATTTTTTAACCAACTAGATTATCTATCTAAAATAGGAATTTACCTTAAGACCTCACTTGTTGTATAGATAATATTATGTGATAATAATAAATATGAAATATCATTTTTTATGTCTACATTAACTCTATTTATACTTTAAATTTTTTTTTTTATAAATAATATTGAAAAATAAAAATAAATTTCAAAATAAAACTTTATAAGTTGAATTAGCCCATGCTTGCCCAAGCTCACCTAGATAATGGCCACTCTTAAATATGTTCGATGATAATTTGGTAGCAATGATCAAAGAGGAAAGCATGTAATGTTGTTTTGCAAGCATCTTCAAGTAGTTGAATGAGGCTTCTAAATTCTCCTCTATCATTGCACCCACCATTCCCTGCCATTGGATCTCTCGGTTGAGGAAGCTTGAGAGTAAATGTTTGGCAATGCAACTGGAATGGCCATGCAACTGGAATGGCCATAATTCTTGCTGGTAAAAAATGTTTGGACTACAAAATGATTTGGGAGGGGAGTTCGTCAAAGCCATGACCAAAAGTTGTGCAAGGAAAGAATCAAAGCCGTAGGGTGAATGTGTCAAACAGCCCAAAAAAAAAAAAAAATTACTCCAAACATGCAAAAGGGTTTCATCCCACAAAAACTTTAGGCCGAATGAAGCCCAGTAGATTAATTCAACTCAAGATTGGTTGTGCGGGATTTATAATTCTTAAATCAGAAGCATATTATATATATATAAACATCCCCAACCAGGTATATTTTTACCTCGAGGTTATGCACGTAGTCATTTATTTGAAGTATGAAGAATTTAAGAAAATTTCTCAGATATTTTATTGATTTGGAGTTCTCATGAAGGAACTCCACATCATTGAAAAATATGTCAAATAGTCAAGCAATGTTCCCAAGCTCTTTCAAATACGGACCTCTTCCTTTGAGGAGACTCCTAAACTATGAACCCAACATGATTAGCACTACAAGTTGTTAGTTTCTGTAAACAAAATATGGAAGGACGAAAGTAAGAAGATCCAGTTACAAATTCAGGTCAGTGGTTAGATTTTATTAAATGTTTTCTCTTTCTTGGTCGCCTTGTTTTTTTAGTTACATGGTTGTTAGGATGGGTGCAAAAATTTACAACTATGTGGGTGGATAAATCATTGTCACTAAAATTGTATAAAAATTATCAAGTTTCTTGTTTTTTTATAGTTACAAATCTCTAAGTATCTCTGAGTGTGTGGGTGGATAAATCATTGTCATCAAAATTGTATAAAAATTGAACAAGTTCCTTGTTTTTTTTATAGTTACATGGTTGTTATGATGGGTGCAAAAATCTACAAATCTCTAGGTATATTTGAGTATCTCTAAATCATTGTCACTAAAATTATAGAAGAATTGAAGCTAGGCTAGATTGTGAAATAATATAACCGACAATTTACTCATATCCTTTAACTTCAAAATATTTCACACATAATTTTTGTCATAACTTACATTTACAATGAAGAGAATATCACTTACCAACGCTTGCTCTTGCAAAATCATAAATGACAACTAAAATTAGATACTGTCTATCATCTAACCAATCAAAATCAAAGGAGAGGAGATTGCATCTGCAGTTAGCACTAAACACTAAACATGATGTAATGGTTAATGTAAAAATATGTAATTAACGCCATTGTGAATGCTTCTCCAAAGTGGTACATTAATAGGAAATTGTAAAGAATATCATTTAAAATCATATTATTAGTATAGATTCATTTTAACCACGAATTTACTACAAGAGAGGGATCAAATCTCTTGATATGCAATCCTCTTTTTAAAATCCAAAACTTGAATAAAGGTTTACATTTCAAGAGATTTAATCTCTCTCTCTCTCTCTCTCTCTCTCTCTCTCTCTCTCTCTCTCTATATATATATATATATATAGATATAGATATAGATATATATATATATATATATATATATATATATATATATATATATATATATATATATATATATATATATATTACTATATCTCTCTTTTATACTAGATTGTAATATAAACAACAAACCAAGTGAGATAAGAATGAGAACACTGATTTTTTGTAATGTTTTTAATTAAAACTAACAAAATATGTATAATCATTTCTATTTTTATTATATTCAACAATTTTTTTTATTCAGAGTATTTAGAGAGAAATAGAGACATGTCTTCTCCACATTGAGCATAGACGAAATCACATATTCCCTCATACTAGGCTAAACAATGTGCCTCTAGTTGCACTTATTCTATATGGTAAGTAGAAACATTTATCCATGAATTGTGTTATCAACCTATTTACACACATATGACTCACGTACATTTGCCTTTATACTATTGACCTTGATGCATGTCCTTTACCTTTGATTTTGACTTTGTTTTAGCATTTACATTGGTTAGCCTTGTGTAGCTTATGTAATTACCCTAATTCTTTGTGCATAACCAAAGTAATTTACTTTGTTGATGAGCCCTTGTAAATCAACTTAGATTGTGGGCCTTCTAGACTTGTTTATTCCTGAGGAGATCATACCAACAGATCAAATTTATGACTTTTCTAAGGGTGAATTTTAGTGGAAGTTTCCTAACTTCTCTTCTCCCCCAGGTTTCCAGATTCATTCTCCCAGGGAGGCCTAAATGCCTATCTATACTTGTCATCTCAAGGGGTCAAGCTAGTCTTTAAGTGAGAATATGAGATATAGTATCCTCGTTATATTCAAAGAGCTTTGTCCTTGTAAGAGGCTAGAGGAGACTAGGATGCTAGGCTGAAGGAGAGGATCTTCATGTGTCTTGGAGGTATATCATTCATGCATTCCATTTTTCTATAATGAAATATTGATTATGTTTCTTTGATCTTATTGGTATTCACATTGTTTGCATGTTGCTCATTTTATTTCCATGTTGTTCATGTGTTAATTATTATTAATTATCATACAAATGTAATCTTGCAGGAAGGTTTTTGGTTGTGTATGTGTAGGTAGATAGGCTTGGAGCTTGGAGACTAGAATATTTGGTTTTTCCCAAGCCGACTACATCAACTGACTATTGTGTCTTCAATTAAAAGGTGTGGCCTCCCTTCCTCTTCTTGTTTTGTGTTATCATCTGCATGATAGGGAATTGATTTGAGATTTCATTTCACTTTGGATTGCACACACATCTTTCTGATAATCCCTGGGCAAGGATCACCGAGTAACAATGCCTTGTGGTTGTGTGATCTTAGCTTCAACAAAATGAAGTTTGGAAATATTTATATGCTCTTAAATTTGATATATCATTGTGTGGGTTAAAATCATAAATACTATTGTAGAAAAGAATGGGCATTGATGGAAATAAATTTCAAATCATATTTGTTGAATACAAGAAAGCATTATTAGAAATAGTGGTATGTTCAAGTAGGAATGAAGTTTAACTATTTATCGTTGACTTTATCTTTTTACAATGACTTGGAGAAGAGAAGTGGGTGCTAAAAAAGGAAGTTCTTGGTATATACTTACATTCTAATGATAGAAAGCTTGTTGACATAAATATCGTTCTTTATTTCAAAATGAAAAAATAAAAATTAAGTAATAGTTCCTAGATCTCCATTGATTCAATTAAGTAACTACATATATATGGTATAATGATGTTTCCATTTCTCCAAGGATGTATACCTAGATAGAAATTTTATAATATATCAACTCATCATTTAAATAACTAAGGATAACATCCAACTAAGGAAAAAAGAATCCAAATTCTAATCTCTCTCTCCCATAACATAAAAAATAGCCTTCCTGCAGGGAAGGGAGTATTTTCCATTTTGGTGAGATAAGGTTATGTGCTCACTAGAGGTAGTGAAATGTATAAAACCCTAAGGGGTGCAATTATAGGTACGGGGTGTTTTTTAATCTTGGGGCATAGGTTCAAATCCCATCACCTCAATTGTGAATCACCATGTTGTTGGGTGCATGAATTGCACTTAAGCAAGCTTAATCAACACTGAATTGTCAACCCAGGGGTTTCGTAAACCTAGAGATGAAGCACAGGTAATGCCAGAAGCGGTATGAAATTTTCCTATTTCTATTCCTACTTATCAATTGAAATTTTGCATAATCAAATAGAAAAATCTCAAAGGCAACTAACACCAAAGTAATTCTAGTGCTGGAATGTAAAAGAATGCATTTGTGAAGAAATCAAATAAAGGAACTTTGACACTGTTGTAAACAATCTCAACTGCTAAAGTAAAACTCTATGTTTATCCTCAGTATAGGTGGTGGAGTTTAACAAATGGCCCCTTGAAAAGATCTGCCTTCTAAATGATTTTCCTTCTCACACTGAGAAATCGTTCCTTTCCTCTTGCAATCTGCTTGCACTAGTGCAGGTACAGAACTTATGTGATAAGTATATTTTACACTTATGATGAAGACTTATGTTTTCATGTAGGGGCTCTAAGCCTCAAGGCTTAGAGCACTCTGTTCCTGTGACAAGACACTTGTCCTTGTACTAGAACATAGATTCCTACACCAAGTATTCCAATTTACTTTTGGGAAAAATAAAAGAGCATGTCAACTATAAAAAGAATTGCAAATGCGAGCAGAATCTGAAATAACTTGCACATGAAAAAAGAATTCTTTAATCAACTGAATCTCACAAATATAAATAAACTTTTAAGATAAAAAACAATCTTCAAAAGTTAAAGCAAAATTTCTCCAATCAAAGGGTTTTGCATGCAATCAAAATCTAACTCGAAACGATTCACTATAATATTCCAAATTGCTTTTAATCTTTTTCCTTAAATCGTGAGTGAAAATACAAATTAAGATATGAAACATCGTTCTTTTCTATTTCATGAACTTATCCTTAATCTTTAGTATTAGAGATGCTTCCTACAGATGATAAAAACTTGCTTTGCAGAAATAAATTAAATCGTATAAAGGAAAATAACGAAACACTTGTTGTAAATGAACTAGCAAACTAGAGTGCAATATCCTACATGCACAGGTGCAGGGATGATCTTATCTACATGATCCAAGCGAAAGCAAACCAAAAAAGAAATTGTAGGAAGTAAAGTAATTTAATTTGACTTTCACACAATGGATTCATTCACAGCTGAATGAAATAAATCAGAATTCGTAAGCAAGCATGAAATTAAGATTCAAACCATGCTTCTATAAATAAATAGAGTTAACACACCTTTAAGATAACAAAAGAAAGAGGGTAAATGAGCTAGGTTGGCTGGGACCTAGCCAACCAGATCGTTTCCCATTTTAGGAAAAGAAAACCTTGAGCACGTTACTAAGACTTCAATGAAGAATTATAACACAGAATGAGAAAATCATGGTGCAACTCCTTGTATTAATTCCGATCAGCAAATATACATTTGAGTTGAAGTCCAGCCCAGAATGAGGGCAACAACGAAATTACAAATAAACCAGAAATTACAACTATACTGCTATCACTATCACTTGTTATCCTAGTTCTATCTAACAGCTACATTTTATACACCCCTTCGGCCTGTTGTCCTAACCAAAAATTACAGTTGTTCCAAATCAAGCCTTTTGGCTGAAATAACAAACAAAATTACAAAATTAAGCCAGCGGCTATAATAAGGTGCGAACTATTCATTGGCCATAGACTTGATCCTCAGCCATATCCCTGACTATCATCCACTTTGAGTTCAATTCCGGATGACCGCAACCAAACTGGACGATGTGGACCAAGATGCCCCCGTGAAGTAATAGAACTATTGAGGAGATCACAGAACGGATAGTTGTTGGCAGTGCAGGAATCTACCTGCACTAGATCAAGCTAGTATAACGATTAATACTTTAGGAAATTAAATATAAGTTACAAGAATATTAAAGGCATGAAATCTATTTAAAATGATTAATTAAGCACCTAATAAACCTTAAACATGAAATATGAAGTTTATGTAGGAATAGACAGTGTTCTTGGACTAGTGCAGGAATGAGGAGGTTTATGTAGATAAATAGAGGTTAATGATTGTGGTTTTGTAATAGGAAGGGGGTAAAAATGGAGCATTTCAGCCTACCAACATCCTCCCATCCCTAAGCTATTGTGTGTCCTCACACAATCTTTACCTATTGCAAAAATCTTCAACATAGGGAGCCATATTTCAATCATGCACTTGGATACTGATCCCTGACTTCACTACCTTCGTCTTCTTACCTCGAGGCTTCTTAAGTTGTTTGATCACCTTCTTGAGGCACTTGTAGCATTTAGAAGCTTGAAAATTCCATATCTTCACTTGACGTTTCTATTCTTTGACCTCTTCTGCCAACTCTATCTTGCCTTGCTTCTGCCAAGTCTACTCCTTCATGACCTCGTTTAATGCCTCAAAGTCATGAACTTTTTGTTCGAGCTCTACTATCTAGTTATTCAAATAGAGAGTAGAGGTCTATGTTTCCAGCTCATCTGGTGTGAGCACTTTCTTTGCAACTGACTCGAAACATGTACCGTCGTTGCCAAGATCAAAGTCATCTTGGCCATCCAGCATCTACATCATAATATCACCAAGGGTTTTGATGATTTGGGGTAGCATCAAATGTGCTCTAGCTACGAAATTTGGTGGAGAGATTAGGGCGCATGAGATCTCCAATACCCAGAAAGGGTTTGGGTAGATTCTAAACATATCAGGAGATATTAAAATAATTAATATTTTTATTGGAGTCCCTAAGTCTAAACTTAGGGAGAATAAAATATTAATGTGTATTAATATGAATCTGTGTTAGAATGGTCCAAAAGACATGGATCAAGCCAGATCTAATCTTATTCGTTGTTTAGGGACTTAATCTCGGCCTTTGAGATGTCAACAAGAAAAGTATAAGAGGAGGCTTGAGGGTCACCTGGAGAGCACACCAGATGATTAGTGATTCTATTCTCTAGAGCAGGGTTTGCTAACAGAGATAGAATCTGTGACTGGGAGAGAAACTAAGGGGCATTAAGTACAGAGAAACAAAGAAGGTAGATATTGTGCTGGGAGAGCAACGCAGCAGCCAAGGAGAGTGACGCAGAGCCAGCAAGGGCTCACGCAAGGCCATGCAGAGGCAGCCAAGCACTATGCAGAGCACCATAGAGGCTAGCTGTGTTTGACACAGAGGCCCAAAAAGATGACGCGGGGCCTCTTGGGGCTAACGTAGGCCTAGAAAGGCTGACACAGGGTCAGCATGAGATAGAGAGGGGCTGACACTGTCCATATTGGACAGATGCTAGGATTGCAGAGCAATTTTGTGCTGAGGAGCTGCCGGAAGGATTTTTCTGGGGTTTCAGCCAAGAGATTTCTATCAAACTGTGAGGTATAACTGCTAAGGAAATTCTCTGTTGGGTAGGCCAATTTTGGCACCTAAATTGTAGTCTGATATTGCTTAATAAGAAAACCCTTAGATAGCTGCACCAATTTTCCCGCATTGGGTTTTTCTGGGGACATTCGTCCAAAAATAATGGTGTCATGCAGTGTGTTTGTTCTTGTTTCTTTTATTTGCTGATTTGTAATATTTTTAGCATGCACTGGTGTTTATTTTCAATATTTACTTTGTAAATAACTTGTTAAAGAAAAATAACAAGTAGGTAGGAATAAATCAGAAAAGCTGCATGAAGGGTTTCTAAACTGAGTAAACTTAGAAACTTCAACATGGTATCAGAGTGTGATTGTAGATCACAGGAGGACTAAGAGCCATCAGTCGAGCAAAGTAATAGCAGTAGAAAATAGCTATCTTGAGGTGACAAAAGCTATTTCTAGCAGCGTAGAAGCCAAGGAAGTGTGACGCAGAGCTAGCCAAAGCCACGCAGAAGAAGTCGAGAACTGCATAGAGCCTCAGAGAGGCCAGTGTTGCTGACGCATAGGGCTAGAGAGCTGACGCAAGGCATCCCACGGCTGACGTAGACCCATCAAGGGTGACGCAGAGCCAGTGTGAGGCAGAGAAGGGCTGACGCAGTTCACAGAGAGGCAGTTGTTGGGGACTAGAAGGCTACAAGAATATTGCAGTGGAGCTAGTGAGGTACTGTATTCAGAACAGTACTTGATAAATCAGGGCCAGAGGAGTTATTACCGAGGGTTTCTAGCTGAGGAAGCTGAATCAGCAGTGCAATTGCACAAGACGATCAGAGTACGGGGCATCTCGACAAGCAAAAAAAGGATTTCCAGGAGGGAAATCAAGACTCGAAGGGAGTCCAGAAGAGAAATTCTAGATGGGAAGTAGAAACTCAGAGGAGTCGAACAAAGAACTTCAAGGAGGGAAGTAAAGGAGCGTCATGGCACTACATGGGGTAAGAGATCAGGATAGACTGGATGGAGCATCGAACTTCGCAGTCTGAAAGGCTAGAATCTTATCAGTGCTTGATAGGAATCATGTCAAGAACTTTGCCATGAAGGTTATAGCTATCCCAGTCGACCCAAATGATAATGACAAGTACGAGGAGGTGATGGTGAGGGCCAAGTGCATTATCCTTGACGGGGTTAAGGATCATGTGGTACCACATATATCCAAGAAGGAAATGACAGTTGAGATGTGGAAGGCTCTTAATAACATGTACTAGCATACTTTTGTGTAGAGAAGAATGCTACTCAAGAACCAAATGAGGTCGTATCAGATGAAGAAGAGTCAAATGATTGACTCCTTCGTTGGAGAATTGAATGAGATCCAAGATCAGTTGACTACTATAGGAGTGACACCGAATCAAGAGCTTATGGTGAGGACAGCCCTGAATGATGTCTTAGAAGAGTGGGAAGTATTTGTCCAGAGCATCCTAGGCAGAGTGACTCTCCTACCTTGGGACGAGATGTGGGCAGCTCTTCGCCAGGAAGAGATCAGACGACAGTCAAAGACAGGTAGCAGCAGCAAAGGGATCAAGGTCAAGCAGGAGGAGGAGGATGTGGCCCTAGCATCTGAGGGAAAGCAAGAGAAGCGGAAGAAGAAAGATATATCCAAGATCAAGTGCTTCCATTATGGGGAGATGGGTCACTATGCGACCCAATGCCCAAGGAAGAAGAGTAAGGGAGAGTCTTCGGAGACTAAGGTAGCTCCAGCACTGGCATAGAAGGAAGTTTTGACAGATGATGATTATGCCATGAGTGCACACACGCCACTTGAGCAGAAGTGGGGAGACATCGAGTTGTAGTCAGGTGGACTATAGGCGATGAGGGGCAGGATCCTCGAGGTACCCAGCCTCTTGGATTAGACCTTGCTACAGGAGCCCCGACAAGGTGTAGCAGGACTGGCTGAGTGGGTAGAGACGGATGCGGATGGAGTAGCAGAGAGAGCTACAATGCAAGAATCCCAAGATAGTACAAATCTAGCAGGCTGCAACAGTGCGAGAGGAACAGGAGTGTTGCACCAGTGCAGGAAGGCACAACAAGGTGTGTAATGGTGTGAGATGCAGGGATTTGTTTCAACAGTGCAGAGGTTAGAGAAAGGGAGCACTTGTCAATGGCAGAGGGAGCTTCAACATCAGTGGGTGTTTCTAGCCCAATAGGGAGGTCAGTTGGGAGATCAGTTACTTACTTCTCAGTAACTAAGTTGCAGTGCAGCAGTGGGCAGCACGATGCAGCATGATGAGAGGATGTGTAGTGCGGATGCACTGCTGGGAGAAAGGACTAGCAACAACACAGATGCAGAGGGAGCTGTAGTATAGATGTAGCAGTGGCAGTGACAGAACCATGGGCAGCAGTACAGGAGGAAGTAGTGTAGAGGATGGTGGGCAGGAAGGCCTAGCATTAGCATAGGTACCGATGCTGGATGATCAGAGTAATACTCAGTGAGGAGTATTGCTAGAGCACAGTCCACGCTAAGAGGGAGTGTTGATTTGGTGCACCATCAGATGTGCTCTAGCCCTGAAATTTGGTGGAGAGGTTGGGGCACATGAGATCTATAATACCCAAAAATGGTTTGGGCAGATTCTAAATAGATCAGGAGATATTAAAATAATTAATATTCTTAATGGAGTCCCTAAGTCTAAACTTAGGGAAAATAAAATATTAATGTATATTAATATGAATCTGCTCAGACTATTTATCATGCTAAGCTGGATCTGTTTCTTCAACTTGTCCTGACGATGAACCACACTAGTTGGTTCGAAACGTGTCGACAAATGATATTCCATGTGATTTCGCCGAAGAATCTTTCTTAATATGAATCTGTGTTAGAATGGTACAAAAGACATGGATCAAGTCAGACCTAATCTTAGCCATTGATTAGGGACTTAATCTCATCCATTGAGATGTCAAAAGGAAAAGTATAAGAGGAGACTTGAGGGTCACTTGGAGAGCACACCAGATGATTAGTGATTATATTCTCTAGAGCGGGGTTTGCTAAGAGAGATAGAATCAATGATCGAGAGAGAAGTTGAAGGGCATTGAGTATAGAGAAATAGAGAAGGGAGAGATTGTGCCAGGAGAGCAGCGTAATAGCCAAGGAAAGTGACGCAGAGCTAGTAAGGGCTCACGTAGGGCCATGCAGAGGTAGCCAAGTGCTGCATAGAGCACCAGAGAGGCCAGTGTGTCTGACAGAGAAGCCCAAAAAGTTGACACAAGGCCTCCTAGGGCTGACACAGGCCAAGAAAGGTTGATGTAGGGCTAGCATGAGACAGAGATTAGCTGACACAGTCCAAATTGGGTAGACGCTGGGGTTGCAGAGCAGTTTTGTGCTGAGAAGCTGCCAAAAGGATTTTTTCGGGGTTTCAACCAGGAGATTTCTCTCAAACTGTGAGGTATAGCTACTAAGGAAATTCTCTGTTAGGTAGGCCAATTTCAGCACCCAGATTGTACTCTGATATTGCTTAATAAGAAAACCCTCAGATAGTTGCACCGGTTTTCTAGCATTGGGTTTTTCTAGGGACATTAGTCCAAAAATAATGGTGTCATGTGGTTTGTTTTTTTCTTGTTTCTTTTAGTTATTGATCTATAATATGTTGAGCATGCACTGGTGTTTATTTTTAGTATTTACTTTGTAAATAACTTGTTAAAGAAAAATAACAAGTAGGTATGAATAAATCAGAAAAGGTGCATGAAGGGTTTCTAAACTAAGTAAACATAGAAACTTCAACAGGTTTTAGTGCTAGGGGCTTCCATGTCACCGAGGTTTTCAGCTCCCTGTGCATCTAACTCATCAGGGGTTTTAGTACCCTGTACATCCAACTCGGTATGGGCTTCAGTACCCTGTTCATTCACCTTGTCAGGGGATTCAGTACCCTTTTCATTCAATTCATTAGGGATTTCAATACCCTATTCATTCACCTTTTCAAGGGCTTCAGTACCCTGTTCATTAAAATTGTCAAGGTTTCTCTGTGCTACTCCTCATCATCTACCTGACCCTCTGCCAGGTCTTTACTTGCACTTGGTGTCATTCTTTTCTTCTTCAATTTATGAAGGAAGACCGACAAGAGTATGTCATCCTCCTTATCTTCATTTTCTTCATTTACCACGGTGTGAGCTACTGCATCTGTAAGAACTGAGAGGTTGTGATCTCCAGGTGAAGCCTCGGGTGTCTCGTCAATCAAAATCGAGGAGCTCGACGGAGCGTGATTTGTCCCCGAAGAGACAGCCCTTCTCTTCGTCAATGTCTTGTTCATTCTTCCTTTTGCTAAAGATGGGGTTTCTTCAATAGATTTCTCCCCTTCTTGTACCCATTTGTCCTTGCTTTTTGTCTTGGTAGGGCACGGAGTCTTGACTTTTCTCTTCTTGCTTGCACTTTTTCTAGCTGACTCCCCTACACTTCTTTCTCGAAATTCTTTCAAGAACACCTCCCAGGTTATTTCCTTAGCCTCCAACTCTTTCTTGACTAGGATTGCAATGAGCCCGTGATGGTACAGTTTATCTGCAACTCGGCTCGCACTCCCATTCTGCACTCCTTTTGCCATTTTCTTTAGACTTCAGAGCAGGTAATAAGGGAAATTGATGCGTTTCCTTGATTCAAAATGCAGCAACAACTGGATATGGTACATGAACGTTAATGTGTAACGTCCCTCACAGGTCAAAAACTTTTGTAATATATATATATAGGAGGTCTTGCCATTTTTCAAGCATGGCGCTCTGCGGAAACCTTTTCTTCCAGTCAACTTTGAGCTTCCAATCGACCACAAATCGGTGCCATCTTTTATTTTTGATCCTCTCCTTTTAAAACCATTTTTCCCCTATGTTCGACAAGCCTGTAGCTCACGCTATAGATTATTCTGTGACCTCAAATTCTTGTGAGCCTACCTTAGATCGGCCTTCCTCAAATGTCCTTGCAAATTCCAGATCCACGACTGTATCAAACCCATCAAATTTCTTCAAAAATGGGAGAAATCCCAATTCTTGCAATAATGCAAGACATTCAATATTCGGTCGTCTGTTCTATTTCCTTCACAGATGATGGTTCATGTCTCATAGGTGCCATATTTGTTTTGAATCCACCACAATTCTCTGTCACAACCTTGAGTGCAAAGGAGTTGCTGAGAATTTTATGATGGATATCTGGTCGTTCCACCGTCTTGTTGATCGCTTCCATCCAATCACTTTCAATCATTAAAATCACCCCTTTGGGATGGATGCACACACATATCAATCTGCTATGGGCAGGTAATGATAATTGGAGGAGGCTGAAATTTTTATGACAATGGTGTAACGGTCATGGGGGATCAGATTATGAGGTAAGGCTATCATGAACAAGTGATGGAGTATCTTTTCAAGGGAGGTAAGTGTGGGATTTCAGGTGGATCTGTACTATCCTCGTTTGCCTCATAATTCACATAAGGTGTACTTTGGTACTCATTAAAAATATTAGACCTCAGAAACTAAAATATCTTGCACTTTAAATGATTTCCCCCTAAATTAATAAATGAAAAAGAAAAGTCTTAACAAAAATTTGAATAATACAATGCTATGATCTATCACTGTGGTAGTCATTCATATGCAGAAATAAAAATTAAATTTCTCAATAAACGTTCTGCATCAAGTGCTCATGTACTACATTTAAACACTTTTTTTTTACTATGTTGTCACAGTCGAGTGCCTGCTTGCACTAATCATTCTTGGACTGAACCTACTTGCACTACAATGTGCTTGCACGGAGCTTGCTTGCATTAAACCTGCTTGCACCAATCATGCGTTTTCCTGCACCAAGTATTTCTATAGCATCGAAGAAATATGGGATAACAAAATTCTTATAGAACTCAGTTCTTTGGATGGACTAAAAAAAATTTGCCTAAATATACAAGATTATTTTTATTCGCCATTCTTTGGTGTTCCATGAGCATGCCTTCTGATCTGACTATATGATATCCTGCAATTGATCCATAAGGGAACAAAGAAGTGGGAAGGGGTAATTTTCTAAATGGGAAAGAATATCGTAACAGGGATTCCAAGAATAATGCTACCAAGGGGGATAAATGAAAATGGGATGTGGAAAAAATTCAAGGGGGAAAAGAAGGATTTTACGAAATCGGATAGGGATAATTTTTTTAGAAGAAAAAGGAGGGTGATTCATTATGGGATTAAGAAAAGAAAAATAGCGGGAATTACAAAACAGGAAAATAAAATAAAGGTAGAATTTTATCTTCAAGATCTGCCTGCACTGGTGTCGGACAAAAGTAATTATAGGGGGAATTAAGCGTTTACTTGGATAAAATTTTCCATGCTAGTTACCTAAAACTTGGGTAAGGGTTGGGTTCCTTGAACCTTCTTCTTCTTGGCGACAACCAGCATATCTAAAAATCAAGTAACATTCCATTTTATTAGAATTTCGATATTCCTACCAGCATGTTGTTTTTAGGTTGATCCTTCTGCAATCATGTTAGTCAACTGACTTCCATAATTACAGGAAAAAAATATACTTTTTATTTTTGTCATTTTTTTCTTTTATTTTTTTTCATTTTTTTATTATATAAGGAAAAGAAAGAATTACATCTTCAATAGTTTGGTGTTTCCACCTACCAACTCTTTTTTAGATTGTTGTTGGACTTGCTGCATAAAATCTCCCTTAGTAAGGGGTTGAAATACACCTTCAATCTATGCCCATTTACGAGGAACACGGAATTCCATCCATCAATAGTTTTAATTTCTACCGCTCCATTCTCAAACACTTTGACCACCTCATAAGGTCCCATCCAGCATGTATGGAATTTCCCTTTAAAATATTTAAATCTAGAATCGTAAAGATACCCAATCGCCTGGTTGGAAATACTTCTTCCAGATAGACTTTTCATGCCACTTCTTGCACTATTGTTGAACCAAGATTTTATGCTGAACAACATCCCTTCAAAATTCATCTAACTCATTCAGCTATAGAAGATGTTGTTGTTGTTGTGCTTCAGAGAGATCTAGCCCCAATTGGACTACAGTCCTGAAAGTCTTGATCTAGAATTCTATCAGCAAGAGGACTTGTTTCGCGTACACCAGCTCATATGGTGTGTGTCCTGTGCTATTCCTCCAAGTGGTTCGGTATGCCCACAAGGTTTTCAGTAAATTTTCATCCCAATCCTTTTTGTGGATATTTACTATATTTGTGAGGATGGACTCAATCACCTTGTTTGTGGACTCCACCTGACCATTTGTTTGTGGGTGATACGATGTAGATTTCCTATGTTGGATTTTGTACTAATCCATCACACCTTGTACCAAATTAGAAATAAACAACGATCCATTGTTAGAAGCAATTTCTCTAGGCACACCAAATCTAGTAAAGATTTCAGTAAAAATAAAATCAACAACTTTTTTAGTAGCAAAAGAAATAGCTTTAGCTTCTACCCACTTTGTAATGAAATTTGTACAAACCAAAATATGATTTTTATTTAATGACGTTGGATTTACTGGTCCTACAAAGTCAATGGCCCATTTTTCAAAAGGCTCAATCATAACCTAAGGACATAGAGGCATTTCATTGGTTTGATTAGGTTGGCCAATTCGCTGACAACTATCACATCGCTTGACATATTGTTTGGCATCCTTGAACAAGGAGAGCCAAAAATAGCCAGCTCATAACACTTTGTATGCAATCCGCTTATCAGTGAAGTGACCCTCGCAAGGTTCATCATGGATGGGTTTTAAGATGTCAAACACTTATTCCTCTCTTACACATCTACAGATAATAAGATCTGGTCCAATGTAAACAAGGTCTCTTTGAATCCAGGAATATGCAACGCTTTTCTGTATGATACTCCGTTTTTCATGAGCGGATAAGTGAGGTGGAGTTTTGCTAGTGACTAAATAGTTAGCTATGTTAGCGAACCACAGGGATTCTATCGACATAGCAAAAAGATGTTCATCAGGTTAATCATCATCAACAAGAATTGCTTCACCAGGATTATTTAGTCTTGAAATATAATCTGCTACTACATTAGATTTTCCTGGTATATCAACAATAGTCATGTTAAATTCCTATAACAATAATAAGCACCTAGTCACTCTACCGCTAGTTAATGGTTTATTAATCAAATATTTTATTGTGTAATGGTCAGTATGCACAAAGACTTCATATCATGTAATGTAATGTCTAAATTTATTAATGGAAAAAATTACAGCTAAAAAACTCTTCCTCATTAATCGTATAATTTAGTTCAGCAGGTGACAAGTTTTTACTAATGAAGTAAATAACATAGGATTTTTTGTCTTCTTCTTATCCTAAAGCTACGCCAATAGTAGTATTTGAGGCATTAGAGGAAATATGAAATGGAAGGGACCAGTTTGGTCCTCTCAAAACTGGTGCCTGAACTAGTTTTTCCTTCAATGTCTCAAAGGACTGTTGGCAAGCTGTGGACTAAGAAAACTCACTATCGTTAGCCAAAAATCAGAAAAAGGGGTAGCTATCCTTGAGAAATTCTCAATGAATCTATATAGTATCCCACATGTCATAGAAAACCTCTCACTTCCCTTTGAGTTTTGGGTATAGGAAGACTCAAAATAATTTCTATTTTTACAGGGTCAACCTGGATACCTTTGTCAAAAATAACATGGCCAAGAACCACTCCTGCCTTGCACATTAATCTACATTTTTTGTCACTCAAGGCAAGATGAGCTTCTTGGCAATGAATAATCACTTTTCTAGATTTTTGGGGGCTTCCTGAAATGAATCACCAAACACAGAAAAGTCATCCATATAGATTTCCACACACTTAAGGTCAACAAAAATGGCCAAGACTACCCTTTGAAAGGTAGTCGGGGCATTACATAGCCCAAAGGAAAGCAATCGATAAGAAAATGTACCCCATGGACATGTAAAAGTGGTTTTGTCTTCATCCTCAAGTGCAATCTATATCTGGTTATAACCACTAAATCCATCTAGAAAAGAAATGTACTTCTTACCAGCAAGGGTATCGAGTACCTGGTTAATGAAAGGAAGGGGGAAGTAATCCTTAAGAGTTACTTTGTTCAATTCTCTTTAGTCAATGCAAATACGCCATCTCCCATCTCTTTTTGGGACTAATACCAATAGAGAGACCCACTGGCTATCAAAAATAGGATAGATAAAATCAACATCTAAGAGTTTTTGCAACTCTTCCTTTACAACATCTCTTAGAGTTGGGTTCATATGCCTTTGGGGTTGTCGAGAAGGTTAGGCTCCATCTTGAATATAGATATGGTGGGTACAAGTTTCAGGAGGGATGCCTTACATATCTTCATAGCCCCATGCAAAGGCATCAAGATGGTTTCACAACAAATTGATAAGTTGCTCTTGCTGGGATGAATCCATGTCTGAACTAACATGCCAAGATTTTCCTGGACTAATCTCAACAAGAGTGGTATCAAGCTCAAGAGTACACAAAGGTGTTGCTAGAGATGGTGGAGAGGGAGGTAGAGAGTCATGACTTTTCTGAAAATCTAGACTAAAAATCTGACTCAATGACTCAAAATTGGGCATGGTGTTTAGATTTTTCAGGAAGTCTTGAATCTCACCCTCTTGTGAAGCCTCAGCATACCAATGTATCAAGGAAACAGACTGAGTCTTCTCATCACTACTGTAGTCTAACCACAGGTGTCTTGGAGCTCCTGAATGGATCTAGCGAGTGGATACAAGGTGACCTTTTTCCTAGAATCTCCATGGGAAATATACATGTCACTAGAACAACATCCAATATAAGCATTAGTCATAGCAAGCCATGGTCATCCCAAGATCAAGGGATGTCCTCCCATAGTATTCTTTGGCTGAAGCACAATGAAGTATGTGGGGTATTCCCAAGAGTCTAAAGAAACGACCACATCATCCAACACCCCTTTCGGCTTGATTTTAGATCTATCTGCCAGTTCAAGCACAGTGGGAGTAGGACGAATATGGACCAATCCAAGTTGATCCATGGTCTGCTTGGTCATAACATTAATGGCCTCCCCCAGGTCTATAAGTACATTAGAGACAAGGACATCACCTATCTGAACATAGACAATAGGGTTTCCGGGGTCAGTATATTTCTCCATGTGCATACACCCCGTCATTAACTCTGCTGCTCTACCAACAAATTGAATAGTTTGAGGTTATAATCTTCTCCTTTCTGGCTTCTTGAGACATAGTTCCCTAATGAACTTTGTGCAAATGGGGATCTCTTTGATATCTTAGAGCAAAGCTACCTTTATGAAAAGGTTCCTACGCTGAGAGGCCAAGCTAGAGTCAGGAATGGGGTCATTCTTCTCCACATCTAACCTCTCCAGATGGGGAGGCTGGTTGGAAGAAGATGGAAAAGGCTAAGAGGGTACGGGGATGGGTTGGATGGTGACATATTTTCAGAATGGTCAGGAGTTTCCTCCTCACCTCTCTCTTCGATAATCACCATGGGTTGCTTCTGATTTTTTGAGATTACTATCTTCCCAGATATCAATTGGATATCATTGACTCCAAATGGCATGGACTGATATCTGGATGAGGAAAGTGGGTTCATAGAGTGGATCATTTGTACCACTTTGTTATTGGGGTTGGCTAAAGGTTGGGTAGGCAACTGAGGAGGTCGAAATGGTGGAGGTAAAGGCAATGGTGGCATTGGTTGACTCAGCTGAGGTAATGATGGTTGTGGCATTGGATAAGGTGCATATGTAGGTGGGTATGCCTACATAGGTGCAGGATAAGAATGGCGTGAATGGTTTGGCCCTCTCCATCCTTGTTGCCAAGTTTGGGAGGGTTGTCCATAATCATATTGGTTCCCCTGCTACTAATGTTGAGAGTGACTAGTGTTAGGATAGGAAATGGATGTGCATTATAACCAAAAAAATGCAGTGGAAGTTCAGGAGACATACCTACACTTATCTGAGGCCAGTTTCTTCGTGCTCCCATAGCATGCAATGATTCGGCTTCAGGTTGTCCTCCTTCAAATATAAATTTCAACCCAGGTATCGAGGGACATCTTTCTGTGGCAGGGTTCTCTGTACAAATTACAAATTTATTAGTTCCTTTAATAACGAGAGGACATTCTCTTAAAAGATTGTTTTTGTACATTTTGGACAAAAAATAGACAATGACTCTTGTTCCTCTACAAATTTTTACTGAAATTTCAAAGAGTCTATTTGTTTACTAACAATATTCATTATTTAAATTTTCATATTGTCCATTTTGTTCTCTAATCCAATAATCATAGCATCAGTAGATTCGGTTTTATTATTTCTATTCTGAATTCCTTTACTGGATCTATATTCGTTCCTCGAGAATTCCCTGCACAAGTCATAGATTTGATCAAAATATTTATGAGTAATATCCCCTTGTCCCAATAGATTTAGTTTATTCCTAGCATCATTAGTAAGCCCGCGTAAGAACAAGGTTCTAATGGTACTTAGATCAAATTTGTGCTTTGACCTCTGGAGGATGTACAAGAATCTCTTTAAGTAGTCCTCTAGAGTCCGATCAAAATTTTGCACAATAGTAAAGATTTCGTCTTGAATATCTCTAGTTTTACAATATTCCTGGTATTTTGACAAGAACACTCTCTTCATCTATTCCAAAGAAGATATAGTGTTTCCTCCTAGTCCCATGAACCAGCGGAGTGCCACATCCTTGAGAGCTGCAGGAAACAACTTTAACTTTTGAGCATAAGATGAATAATCATAAATTCTACACAAAATATCAAACTCAAATAAAAAAGAGTCTGGGTCTTCATGTACCTTACCATAGAAATGAGGAAGAGTTGATGGTGGAATATTTTTCATTTGTACTTATGTATCAAGATCCACAATTGGGAATCCAAAAGTGGATTGTTCCTCATTTACCTGATTTTCACTAGTTCCTTCTACATGGTCTTCATGATCTTCCATTGTTTCTCCTCCAAGCAAACCACTCTCAATAGGCTGAGAAGGTTGACTATGGGTTCTAATAGTCCCCTTCTTCCCCTTTGTGGGTTGTGTCACACCTGGACCGCTGCTACCAGAGCCCAAGTAGATTGTTCCTGCGTGATGAGTCTGGGTCTGTTTAGACTTTCTGCCTGCAAAAGAAGGCCCAATATGAGATTTGATTTCAGATTTATCAGTGTTTCCTCAGCCCCTAGTGGGCTTCAAACCCCTACTTCTTTTAGGCATTCATTTCAAAAAATTACAAAACAAAATTCCAATAAAATGCTGCAATTCAAAAAATAACTTAAACACCTATGAATTCCTTCAAGCAATAGAAGCACACTGTAGAAAATATAATAGAATACTTTCCCCTCTTACAGAAAACAAAAAATTCTTACCAACTCAAATCACCTCCCCGACAAAGGCACCAAAATTTTGGGTGTAGGAATTTCTCTTAAGCAAGATCCTTCAACACTTAATTTTCAACCCGGGGGTTTCGTAAACTTAGAGACGAAGCACAAGTAATGTGAGAAGTGGTATGAACTCTTCCTATTTCTATTCCTACTTCTCAATTGAAATTTTTCAGAATCAAACAGAAAAATTTCAAAGGAAACTAACACCAAAGTAATTCTAGTGTTGGAATGTAAAAGAATGCATTTGCGAAGAAATCAAATAAAGGAAATTCCACACTGTTGTAAACAATCTTAACTGTTGAAGTAAAACTCTATGTTTATCCTCAGTCTAGGTGGTGAATGTCAGTGTCAGTGTCTTCACACTACCATCAGTGATCAAAATCTACTCTTTTTCATTTCATAGTAAGAGTCCCATACTGATGAGTTTGCATTCCATTAGGTCATGGATTCACTGTTGGTAAGGTTTTCTTCAAATAATTCCCTCATGATCTGTACTTGTTGATCCTCTTTCATATATTTCAATCATGGCTCATGTTCACTTTGCAATTCATTGCATTAGGTCTTAGGGTTTGGTCTCATTAGGTTTTAGGGTCCCACCTATTTAATATTTAATATTGGTTCCTAGATTCTCCTAAGCATCTTGTGATGTTACCAAGAATTTGCCACTGCAAAAATCAAGTCATCTTGAGCACCAATCCCCCTGTAAGAGCAAAAGAAAACAAGCGTGAAAAACAGAGTATTAAAAAGGACAAATAGACATTAGAAAGGTGGGTTTTTCAAAAGAAAAAATCAAATGGAGTTCATATAAAACCTTCCCATCCTAATTTCAAAGTCATTATGTCATGTTTGAAAAAACCAAAGGAGAGAAAAACATCAAATGAGCAAGTTTTTGTGAGCAAGGAAGTCGGGCGCTGCGCTTAGAGAGAAAAACGCTGCACTTCTGAAGTTTTCGGCCCGGTGTTGTGCTTAGGGAGGAGGGGGTGTTATAGACATATTTGGTCACTTCAAACCCAATCTTATATGTCAATAAACTAGGGGTCATCAACCCCTAAAGAGTTGTTTCATACCCTAAAATAACATGGTCATCTGATTACATCATTCCCCAAAAGTTCCACCTAAGAAACCATCCAGAAATGGCCTAAACGGAACCATACTAGCTGCTACACTGGCCAGGTGTGATGCATACTGAGTGGTACACTGCTCAGGTGCGATGCATACTAATTAGGCCTTCTATGGGGTGCGATGGGTGAGGATGGACAAATGTCCGGGACAGTTTGCTAAGTGGATGCTCATGGGATCTTCTAGAAACTTCTCCTATGACACTTGCCTCTCTGAATTCGCCCAGGGATGAGTAAGAGATCCAAGAAATCTCCAAGTGGAACCAAATGTAACAAGTGGAATGACACTAATCAAAACCCCAGATATGACTCACACCCTTGCACACATCTATAAATGGATCTCTCATCTAAGAGATCTGGAGGCTGGAATATTGTGAATTGCAAGGAAGTGCTGATAGTTTGTATTTGAGGAAAAGAGCACTGTATTGTTGGTGTGATCTTGCTATTTCATGAGGTGAAGAGGGATTAATGCTAGGAGGATGATGCTGGATTAGAAAACTGGGTTGTAATTCTCCCTTCTATTTAATAAAGTTCTTCAAGTTTTCTTCCATATAATTGTGCAATTATGAATGTTATCATTTGTGAATGCTATTGAATGTTCATTATATATCTGATTCTGTAATGTTTATGATATAATAGATCAAGATGCTTTGATGGTTCTTTGTTACTGTGTTTCTACAAGTACTCTCCAAGCGAGATAAGTACGGGGAGGAGTTGCAAGCTCTGTCAAGGGGGAGAAAGATCAAGCAAGGGATTAAGCAGAAGTTCTAGGTTGGTTCCTTTATCTTTCTCTTATCTATCATAAATAGAAGAAATAGTGAATTGCTTTAAACTGTTGTTTCTAGGGTAGCTGCCAAACTTAGAGGGCTAGTTGATCTAAAAGACACTAGTTTTCCCAGAAACAAGGAACTGTGCTTAAAGCTAAGTGTTGTGCTTAGGGGTCGTTTTCTCAATTCAAAATATAATTGGCATTGCGCTTAGAGGGTGGTGCTACGCACCTGGGCAGTGGCACTGCGCTTAGGCCAACCAACCCAAAAATGCTCCCAACTTCAGATTTACGCCAAATTTCCTCCAATTCCACACTTGGAAAGTAAGTATCACTCCTCTCCCTCCAATTTGGTTTGCACATGTTAAGATTTTCATAAGTTTCCACTCATTATATAAAACCCTAATTCTCACCATAAACCCTAAATCATTTGGTTTATTTCACTACGTAGCTTCATAGCTATAGCCTTCCACATATCATCTCCTCCATCCTCACCTGCTTCTCATCACTTGTTTTTCATCCCCATAAACCCTCCTCTCATTCTCATAATTTGTGCCTGTTGGAGAGGCAAATCCCCTCCACGGATAGAGGCGATCCCTACTAGCCCAGAGTGGGTCTAGCAACAATGAGTCAATGCTACTATGCAAGTTCCTAATTGCAATTAAAAGGTAGGCAAAGAACACCTACTTGGATTCCAGCGCTGTTGTTTGATGAAGAGATGCCACCTTCGCTCCTCCGCTCTGGCTGGTCACGATCCTCCGCGATCTCCGCGAATAGATACCTGCACACACGAAGAGGAAACAAACACAAGCGTGAAATCTAATAAAAGCAACCATACATCAGTCAGAAAGGATGTAATTCACATTAACCATTGCATAGAAAAATGAGAATGGAACAATAATAGTAGTCATCTATTATTAATCAAAATCAGAGAAGAGTACAACCAAATGTTCTGACGTCGGTATCCTTCTCAAGAGGGGCCAGTCAGCAAGTCTCTTAAGCATTCACCTTTGGAAATGATTCTCCCAAGACAAGAAACTCTCTCTCTCACACAAGCAACACAAAAAAACCTTCCCTAAGCTATCAAGCACTTCCACACTTATCACACCAACTACCTATAGTAGCAGCAATATGAGCACTATAAGCTCCACACAATCCAAGCTATTCCAAACTAGCTGCTCATGGTAATGGTGGAGGTTTATATAGGAGAAGGAGTCTCCTTGAATGGTGGAAGGATGAGCTTATCTTCAAGGGAAGTAGTTGCAAAGGGTCGAACAGACATGCCATAGAAGGGAGGCGATACTCACAAGGCCAACAACCAGGTCTGGAGTTATCTGGAAGGCTGGCTGTTGGAACAAATTCGCCCAAACTGGATCAGTGCGGGTGCATAACTGGTCTGGCGCGCTGACGTCGCAAAGACATAATGGAAAGGGCCATGTCAGCGCGGGTAAATACAAACAGAGGCTGCGCTGGTCATGAAATTCGATCAGCGCGGGAAAGTCGTGTGCTTCCGCGCTGGCAGCGCACGCGGTCTGTTATGAAGCGCCAGTCATCGCGGATATTTTAGAAACAGACGCGCTGATGAGGAAAACTTTGGAAAAGTGGGTTTTTTGGCCAGTTCAGAAGGCATGAACTTGATTATTGTGAACTCCTGACACAGTAGGGTGACTAACATGGAGACAGTGACAAATTACTGTGTAACAGATGCCCCCTAAAGCATGAAGACCGAGAGAGTGGGAGGGGTGAAATGCTTTACAAAACTCGCCGAACTGGAACACCACCAGGAAGGACCGAATATCTCTGATAATCAAGTACATGCAGTCTAGGCATGGGCGCAGCCATCCGAAAGACATGCGAAAAGGTCTGTGGAATGGACGCAGCCACCCAGCTAAAGAGACCCGAATAATGAAAAGGTATGGTCGCAGCCATCCATGAAGACTCAGGTATGGGTGTAGCCATCCATCAATGAGTCATGTAATGATCATCCACAAAATCGCAACCTGGACCATAACAGACAGAGATCCAGGGTCTTGCGCTCCGTCCCGACCCGAACAAAGTACAAGTCCAAGCATGTGAATACATGAGCTGAAGTCGAACATGCATGGACATCGTCTGATTACCAGTCAATGATGAGAACTGTTAACAGACGCGAGAGGTACCACCAATAATGACAATGGTCCTCAAGGTACTATAGGCACAATCTGCAGCGTGTGAATCAATGAGCTGGTGTCGAACACCCGCAGAATCATTCGATCGGAGGCCAATGATGAAAACCTCGCGTCGAACACGAAGAACCTGCCATTGAGGCATGCAGGCTCTAAGGCACCTGAAGGGAGTCTCTAAGTCACCTTCCTGGATAATGAGTTGAAGTCGACAGGAAGTGACCTTGATCGAAGGTGGGCCATAATGTTTCCCACATCATCGACACGAGACAGAGGTAAAATGATTTGTGTGAGATAGCAGATGAGGTTGTACTATTGCAGAGGTCAACTTCTCTTGAACATATCGGCGGCACGACAGTGGATTTGGCAGTATTTGACATCAAATGAGCAGAGGGTATAATGACGACGGAAATGAGCAAATGAGAGGTCAAATAGGATAACCCGTACCCACGGAGGTCAGTTGTGAAACAAAATGAGAAATTCCCACCCGACACGAATGCAGACCAGTGCCATGTTCAAGAGTGACATACTGCCGACACGACAATTACAGTTCCATTTTCCCCACCATTTCTGGCAGGTACCCCGGTTATTTTTTGATGACAAGCTTGACGGGGATAGCATATGCTTGGAGAGTGTCATTTCAACGATGCCCGATGTCATCAAGTGTTTAACGAGCCTGACAAAGGAAAAACTCGGCATCTTTTCTTGTTTAGAGAGTCTGAAAAGACAGCGGAAAAGGAGACTCCAGGGGGGTCCTTTTTCGTAAAGTTGTGTCTCTCGAGCCCGAAAAAGTATAAAACAATGCTCGAAAGAACCGCCCGACCATTACGATCGAGGAGTACTTTTCGTAAATAGTGCCTTCGACCTGAAAAAGTAAAAAAGCGATCGGAAACACGTCGTTTTAGAACCAAAAACGAGTGCGAAATGACAAACACCCGGCAATCTTTTTAAGTTACACGGTCGAAAAAAGAGCTTAAAGGTGACCGCCTCTCGCTTTTTTTTAACGAGTTGAGAGGGAGACTCGGCTATCTTTTCGTCTTTAAACAGTCGGAAAAGAGCTGAAAGCAGACCTCCATTTTTATTCTCTTTAACGAGTCAAAAAGGGAAAAATACTCGGCAATATTTTCATATTTTACGAGTCAGAAAAGAGCTTAAAGGTGACTCGTCCTAGAGGAACGAGTGGTATAAAAGGTAGCAACTGGTTCCAGCAATGGTGGAACTACTCAAAACGTGTAATAGTCAAGAGGTTGGCTAATAAAACCACTCATCGTTGCGGTTCCTCAGGAAAGGATAAACAACCAAGTGAGAGCATATGATCGGCCAAAGAGATGGTAGCAATGGAATGAAAACAACCAAGGCTCATCTAGCAGAATTTAGCGGATAAAGATAGCAATCACGAGATGTAAATTGGGTATGGGTTCATTTTTACACAAGCTTGAACCATGGAGAACTCTGCTTGGATTCGGTTTCATTTTTACACAAGCTTGAAACGAAAAACTATGCTTGTTATAAGTTCGCATGCCCCCTAGCATAATGACGCAAATCGAGGTACATGCCCCCCAAGCTTCATTGCATTCAACAAAGTGGATGGAATGAAGGTTCACTCTCGAGATCGATGAAAGACTCGACTTGTATTTTACGAGATCTTAATCAAAAGACTCGATTTAGAAAGGGAGTTGTTTCATTTTTAATGAGGTTGACACAGTAAAAGAACTATCCTCATAACCCTTGTTTCATTTTTTAACGAGCTTGACGCAAGATCAGGAACTATGCTCCGGACACTTTGTTTCATTGTTTAACGAGCTTGACACAAGACAAGGAACTATGCTCCAGACACTTTGTTTCATTTTTTAACGAGCTTGACACAAGACAAGGAACTGTGCTCCAACCAAACCTAGTTTCATTTTTTAAGGAGCTTGACATAGGAAAGGAACTATGCTCCGACCAGACCTAGTTTCATTTTTTAAGGAGCTTGACATAGGAAAGGAACTATGCTCCAACCAAGCCTAGTTTCATTTTTTAAGGAGCTTGACATAGGAAAAGAACTATGCTCCAACCAAGCCTAGTTTCATTTTTTAAGGAGCTTGACACAGGAAAAGAACTATGCTCCAACTAGACCCAATTTCATTTTTTAGGGAGCTTGACATAGGAAGATGAACTATGCTCCAACCAGACTGCCTCATAATGAATAGGAAGTCGGTGCTTCCAAGAGTGTTACTCCTGGTGAAAGGACCACATCTTGGAATTCGGGGCCCAATGCCCCCAGGACACTATGCACGACGGCGGCATCACTGGATCCAGGCATGGGATAGGTGGCCACGTAGTTGATCTGTGGTGGGGCAGATACAACTGGTGGATAAAAACTAGGAGGGGACGACAACTGCGCAGGAGGCATTGGGGGACTAACGAACGACAATTGATCGATAGTCACAATTCTTCCATCGTGTGGAAAGCAAACCACACGGAAAAGAGAAGAAACAAGTGCCCCCATGGCGTAAACATAGTCGCGACCAAGGAGAAGACTAAAGTCTAAAACACCTTGGGTAACCAAGATGTCTATATAGACGGTTTTTCCTCCCAAAGTAATAGGGAACTTCGGGAGAACTCCTAGAGATGGGCAGGCTCCTCCGTCGAAGGCCAACAGATTCTGCGTGACCGGCCCGAGATGCGGGGAACCTAAAGCTTGCCAAGTAGTGTATGGCATAAGACTGACCGACGCACCTTCATCCAGAACAGTGTCAAGTACTGCCTTATCACAGGCAAGTACTGTAATCTGGAAAGGCACATGGGATGGAAGGCGGCCGGCGATCAGGCGATTCCAATCAAAGGAAGCGACCAGACTACTTGGTGGGGGAATCGTATGATTGCCCCCATGTGCTAAAGGAACCGAAGGAGAACCTTCGGGAGCAGCTGGGTTAGGAGAGTCATTTCGGGACTCAGGAGAATTTGAAGAGACGAGAAGAACATGGGCATGATTCTCATCCGAAACAGAGTGATCGACGGGTGGTGAACTCGATTCGACACTCTTTCCAACCAATGGTTGGTCTGGAACAGGCTAGGGACAGCCGGGTTAGGGAAGAGGGGCCTGGACAAGAGAAGAACCTGAAGCAATCTCTTTGTCAGCAGGGGAAGGATCTGCAGCTGCAGAGAGATGTTGATAACCAACGGGAAGTTGGGGTGAAGGAGCTGTAAGACTTTCCAAGACAATGGAGGCTTTATCCATGAGTGGACAAAGGTGAAGGGGATGATTGCCTTCACAAAGTCTACAGGGGATCTGAATCTTCCCTTTTCCCTTACCTTTGTGAGTCGATAGGGGAACATCGCCGTGAGCCTCAGTGGACGATGAGGGGCGGGCCGGATCACGAGACCATACTTCTAGTACCCTGGGAATTCCAGGACAATCGCGAAGAAGATGGTCCTCCTTGCATAATCGACAAGGAAACTTAACCTTCCGCGGAGGAGCAGAAGGTGGCCCGAATTCAAGGGGACTCGAAGGAGCAACAATTATACTTGTAGCCTCTCCCTTAGGAGACTTCTTCTTCTTGGTCTTCTTCTTCTTCTTCTTAGCCACCTGGTTACTTGAAACGAGGCCTTCACCAGGCGAAGTAGAAGATGAGGACGTAGAAGTAGGGGTCGAAGGGGAGAGATCCACCTTAGGATCAACATGATGTTGTTCAGGTGGAGGGACTGATGGACTAACAGCTGACACGGCAGGGACCAAAGAGGTTGAAAACAACCAAACAGGCAACCCAACAGTTAACCCTGGAAGGGATAACGTTGCCATATAAGGAGCACCAACATTCCCGAGAGGAGGGAAATGACCAGGGTTCCCATCAGGAGGGGAACTTGGGTTGGTGAACCCCGGAAAAGTTGCCATGGCAAACAAAAAGAAGCCTACTCAAGCTAACTCAAGATCTAACCAGGTGATGTTAACGTAGCCGAATAAATTTTTAAGACACAGGAGCTAAACTTGACCTTTTCATGTTTCAAGAGTCGAGAAAAGGACGAAAAGATGACTCTAGTCTCCTTCGAATGTTTAATGAGCACGAAGTGAAAAGACACTCACTGGCACCTTTTCTTTTAGGGAGTCCGAAAAGGATCAAAAGTGACTGCTCTGGAGATTCTAGGCAAAGGGTTTACCAAGCAATCTGTAAAACTGCTTATACACCTTGGCAATCGTACGAGAACCAAGGACTTTCCGTACTGCAGTCAATCTTCCCGAATGTTGTGTTCGGTGCGTTACGGTTCGCAAGGCGGTAGACTCGGCTTCCTATGGATCAAGGATAAAAGCCTAGTGGGGTCTCCCTATATACGTGACGGTACGTGGGAGCACAGTCCGTGTTAGACCACTATCGAGTCACAGAAGGAGGAATCACCCAATCGTAATGTGAAACAATAGTGACTATGTTTAAAGACGCCGGAACACGTCTCTAACCTAGACCTCTAGATATTTGCGTTTAGTTCCAATGCGTTTTTAGGTTAATTCAGTTCATTTTATGGTTGATCTTGAAATTAAGTTTCGATTTCAGGCCCTATCGTATGGTCTCTCACAATTTCCTAGATGCAAGCTATATGCCAAAGAACATCATTTCGTTCGATGAATTCTAACTATGAGAAGGTTAAGAGCTTTCAATCAAACAAAACGAAAACAATCAATCAAACAATCTAATGCAGCTAATGACAAAGAAATGAGACTTTTCTTTTGATAATGCAAATCAACAAAAATGCTCTTTCTTTCGATTAACTATTGAATGCAAAAGATTTTAGTTCGATTTTCTTTTCAATGACATAATGCACTTACAATGAATTTTGAGAGACGGCAACACTAAGTAAAGAAAACAAAAATCACTCAATGGAACACACAACAAGCGTGAAAAGAGCTTGTTGAACCCAAGCAATTGTAATCTATGTCTGGGTGGCGAAGAGTGGCCGAAACAACCGAAGGGCTGGTTCAAGGACAATCACCTAAACAACCAAGCAAAGAAAGCGAAAAAGGAAGGTTTACGCAGTAGCAAAGGCAAGTAGCAACAACCTTTTGCGAACAAGTGAACAGGCGAACAAAACAAGGTTGGTCCAGTGAAAACTAGATGATGGCACTAGGTCACGGGGCGCAAAAATGAAATTCGCTTGACAAGGCTTTGCAAGCAAGTGTGCAACAGTTCAAACAGTGAATATCAAGTTATCAAGTCACAAACCAAGTAGAAAGAGCTGGAGATAGCCAAACCAATAGGTTTAGGAGGTAAAACTGAGACAATTTCAATTTTACAGGATCAGCGCGGGTAGCCTTCAGCAACTGTGCGTTGAAACTAGGTCACGCGTAGAAACTTGGCGCTGTCAGCGCGGAAGGACACGGATTAAGCGCGCTGGTTCGATTTCAGAACCATCGCGACTGTTTTACGTGAAAGCGTGATGACAACAGGTTTAAAGAAACAGCTAAGAGCTGTCAGCGCAACTATTTTGATATAAACCGCGCTGAGTTTAAAAAAGAGGCAAAAACAAGCCAAGAACTCCCAAACCAAGGCCAGAACTCTTTAAACAATTCATACACCTCCCAGATTGACCCAGGAAGTCTAAAAACAGAGAACCAATCCCCAAACTCGAAAAGAGAGAACAATCGAACTTAACACAAGAATGGACACAAGAGACAAAAGGCTGAACTCCCCAGCGGAGTCGCCAAATTGGTGGAGAGGCAAATCCCCTCTACGGATAGAGGCGATCCCTACTAGCCCAGAGTGGGTCTAGCAACAATGAGTCAATGCTACTATGCAAGTTCCTAATTGCAATTAAAAGGTAGGCAAAGAACACCTACTTGGATTCCAGCGCTGTTGTTTGATGAAGAGATGCCACCTTCGCTCCTCCGCTCTGGCTGGTCACGATCCTCCGCGATCTCCGCGAATAGATACCTGCACACACGAAGAGGAAACAAACACAAGCGTGAAATCTAATAAAAGCAACCATACATCAGTCAAAAAGGATGTAATTCACATTAACCATTGCATAGACAAATGAGAATGGAACAATAATAGTAGTCATCTATTATTAATCAAAATCAGAGAAGAGTACAACCAAATGTTCTGACGTCGGTATCCTTCTCAGGAGGGGCCAGTCAGCAAGTCTCTTAAGCATTCACCTTTGGAAATGATTCTCCCAAGACAAGAAACTCTCTCTCTCACACAAGCAACACAAAACAACCTTCCCTAAGCTATCAATCACTTCCACACTTATCACACCAACTACCTATAGTAGCAGCAATCTAAGCACTATAAGCTCCACACAATCCAAGCTATTCCAAACTAGCTGCTCATGGTAATGGTGGAGGTTTATATAGGAGAAGGAGTCTCCTTGAATGGTGGAAGGATGAGCTTATCTTCAAGGGAAGTAGTTGCAAAGGGTCGAACAGACATGCCATAGAAGGGAGGCGATACTCACAAGGCCAACAACCAGGTCTGGAGTTATCTGGAAGGCTGGCTGTTGGAACAAATTCGCCCAAACTGGATCAGCGCGGGTGCATAACTGGTCTGGCGCGCTGACGTCGCAAAGACATAATGGAAAGGGCCATGTCAGTGCGGGTAAATACAAACAGAGGCTGCGCTGGTCATGAAATTCGATCAGCGCGGGAAAGTCGTGTGCTTCCGCGCTGGCAGCGCACGCGGTCTGTTATGAAGCGCCAGTCATCGCGGATATTTTAGAAACAGACGCGCTGATGAGGAAAACTTTGGAAAAGTGGGTTTTTTGGCCAGTTCAGAAGGCATGAACTTGATTATTGTGAACTCCTGACACAGTAGGGTGACTAACATGGAGACAGTGACAAATTACTGTGTAACAGTGCCCTAGCTATAAATACATACAATTACTCATAAACCCTAGAGCCTACCCCTCATTCCATTCATATTGGTCTCTCTACACTGTAAATTTTGTGAAATTAAACAGTGAAACCATGGATAGAGGAATTGATTTTGAATATGATTAGGAGATAGCCAGTGACAGTTCTGTAGAGAGACATAGGCAGAGAAAGCCTCACAAAGGAGGAAAAATTATAAAAGAAGAGCCCACCAATTTAAGAGAATTGTAAGCTTGCCCACTTGCAGTCTCTTGTTTTAGACACCTTGGATGTTTTGAATTCTGTGAACTAGTGGAAGGAGCTCAGTTTCATCATGAGTTGGCCAGACTTTTTGTGGTTCATTTGCATAACTATGAGGTTACACTTTTCGGAGTAACCTTCACAATATCACCAACTGTCATTTCAGAGGCCACTAGAATTCCTAATGTTGGTGAGAAATGGTACAAGGCTCAAGACCTTGATGAGAATTATTATGAGTCGTACATCAAGCCTTAGTACAGAAACTAGGTGAAGAGGATTTTCCATTTTCAATTTTTGGAGAACAAGTATGTTCCTTTGATGAGGATTATCATCAAATATTTCACTTGTGAAGGCAGATTCTGCCGGTTGTATGCTTACCATATCAGACTCCTCATGCACTTCACTAGGGTAAAGATGGTGAATCTCCCATATTTCTTGTTTAGAAATATTAACAAAGTAGCTTACCTTGTGCAGAAGAAGCCATACCCTCAACAGTTGAACAACATCTATCATTACTCTTTGATCAAAATCATTGTTCTTCACCATCTCAGTCTTCTTAACATTCCTTGGGAGACTTTCATTGCTCATGAGATGTTCAGAGGTCCACAAATCCCTTCACCAGTGCATCAAGAAAAAGGTGGGCCTTCTAGCCATGGGGAAACAAGGGAAGAGGTCAAGGAGGTGCCAGTGTACTTGACATATTAGAGAGGCACAAGGAGACTTTTTGCAGTTGCTAGGCAAGTGTTTGCTCCACAGGATGTGGAAGGGACCTTGCCTTCTTCATCAGTCCACAGGAAAATGTTATCTCCACAAGGTGTGGAAGGGGCTTTGCCTTCTACATCGACAAAATAGGTACAGGTTGAGTAGCTGAGCAAAGGCAAGGAAAAAGTGCAGGAGGAGAACCTTGGTGATGAGGAGGAAAGAGATTTTGACTTGATTGAGCATGAGGAGCTGCAATAGCGCTATACTCATCATGGAGTTAACATCATTGACTTGGAGGCTCAGGATGAAGAAACCACGAAAGACACTATCATACAAGAAAGGGAAGCTCAAATACAAGCTTTGGCAGACAACTTAGAGAGAGCCAAGTTCATCATCAAATACTTGGAACAGGAAAACAAACAGTTGAGTGACAAATAAGTCCTCATGGAGCTAGAAATGATCAAAGAAAATAGGCAAATTGCCAAAGAGGCTCATGTCACATTGACTCCTATTGAGCAAGAGATTGAAAATGATAGGGAAACTTGGCTTGAGAGAGTCAACATACATCTAGAAGGGCTCATTGAGAAGGCCAACAGGGATAAGAAAATGCTCAAACACATGGCATACCATTATATGACCCGCAACAAAATTTGTAACATAAGGATTAGAAAGTTAAAGGCTAGGCTAAGGAGAGATTTGGAAGGAAAAAGGGAGCAAGATAGATTGAAGATGTTGGCTGAAGCCTCCCTAGCCCATCAAAGCAGTTGATGGTGGTGTCTCATGCCAAATTTGGGCAGCTTTTGAAGAAATTTTGTCATTTTGAAATTTTGGAAATACAAAACACAGAAAATCTGCCCAGAAGCGCAGTGCCACCAACGTTGCGCTTTTTCTAGGGGAATTTAATGCACAAATGGTTTACATTTTTGGATTTCAGGTATCAAGAACATGCACCCTACCAATTTTTAGAATTTTTGAAGCAGATTCAGTCCACCAAAAGGTCCAAAAACACTCAATATTTGACCTCTCTACTAGTTTTTGGACACACAGAAGCAGCCTTGGGAGAAACAGGTTTTGAGGGGAAAATGAGCTCCAAATCCAGAAATTCCAGGAATTCCAGAAACTAGACTTGAAGATATTTCTAATGAGCTATCCTGGGCTCAATTTGGATGATGGGAAGGCCTCCAAAAGTGGACTCAGAGTGGTGTTGTGCTTAGGACCAGTGGCACTGCGCGTAGGGCATTTTTACTCAAGATGATTGTTTTGCTAAATTTCGACCATTTTCTTGTTTTCTCTCTCATGGAGGTGAATTTTCTGATGTAATTAATGCCATGGTTTGTAAATGTAATAGTAAAACTCTAGTAGATGGTAGATTCATTAGATGAAAGTGGTTTTGAGGGTAATGAATCAGTTTCCCTTCTTTTAGAGGCAAGTTGTTTGACTACCTAGATTCCTGGTCCTTGTTTGGAAATGGTTGAAACAACTCCTCCTCTCATGGTTTCAACCCCTCATGGTTAGGATGAGGGATTGAAATGTCTATATCATGTATTTTCTTTCTCATTTGCAGGGGTTGGATTCAGCTAGATGCTCATGTATTGAACACATATAACTTTGTAGCGGTTTTGGCAGGAAACTAATAAAGTTGCAATTATTTTTATGGGATCCCTGTGGTATGGCCTTTAGCATGTGATTCTTCTTCTGTTATTATGTTCTCATGTTATTTATGTATGCCTCTTTCATATAATTGCTTCTGATTGGTTGTTTTCAAGTCATATAAGTGGAATACATTAGGTTTTAATGCTCTGCCTTGGGAAAACACCAGTATTTCATGCTTTTCTACTATTTAGGAAGGATTCATGACCTACTCATGCCCTTATTAGCTCCTCAACAGTTTAGCATTTCACCCCATCAAGCCTAAGGTGCTGAAGCTCATACCTACCTTGCCCCATAGAATCCCCTGCAATTTTGACTTAGTTTCCTAGACCCAAATTGCCCAGCTCCTCCTAATCTGGCAAAAACACCAACAACTTCAATCAAAACCCTTGAGCTACTATACCTAGCATAAAATATTGTTCCTGATCCAGTCATCTTGACTAAGATCCATAAGGAGAGAGCCCTCTCCCAACCTAGTAGGGCTAGCTACTAGGTTAAGCGTGGTTTGTGGTTACCCTAGAATTGCCTCCCTTCAGCCTGAGGTCAATCTAGGTGATAACATAGTGGCGACCATACTGGGGAACGTATTGTTATGTTCCTCAACAAAATGTATCAAGTTTAGATCTGATTGTTGATGGTGGACTGTTAGCCTTGTTGGCATTTGGTCCAAAAAATGGATCCAAAACACTCCCAAAGTCTTCAAGAGTTAATTAAGATCCTCCCAAGATCGAAACAATCATATGCCAAAAGCCCTTAGAAGGGTGGAAATATGCTATTGGGAGGCTAAAATACTCCAAAATAGTGAAAAAACAAAGTATTGCAGGTGCTAACAGAGCAACGCACAGCTGCTGTTAGATCTGGCTGATCAACAGCCCAGATCTAACTAGCTAAATCGCGATTGGCCAAGCTGAAGGGGCAGTTAATCAGTAAGTCACATCGGTAGTCGCGGCAATGGAGAGAATAATCTATAAAGCCTTGGCGTTGAGTGAACAATGATTGTGATCGAATCGCATCTCTACATCGCAGTGAAACATTACCAAGGGTTGGAGGGCCCACATCGCATCGCAGGTTCACAATCGGAAGGAACATACACCATGTTATATGATAGCTGTTGGCTGGAGCGATATGCGATTGTGATCAGATCGCATCGCAAGATCGCAACAGAATATTGCGAAGGAGTAGGGCCTCTATATAGGTGGTAACACCGATTGCGATAAGTCCCAAACGCAAAAGGGTTCGGGAACGAAATCCATAAGATTTGAAGTCCGGAGAAAGGCCAATTTTCATGTATTTCCCATGTTTTTAAGTATTTCAAAATACAATGGGAACAAAGGGACCAGGCCGGCTGCAATAGATGATAGTGACCCAAGGGGCAGAACCAATGAGAGAATAGGCCACGTTTAAGGAATTTTGAGGTCCGAAAAGAATAGAGAAGGGCAGGATTTACACAGTTACAACGTTTTATGTATGAAATAGAAAACATTCATGGTTATCATTTGAAAGGGACTGTTGCAGGGATTTCATAGGCCCGATAGCCATTCCATTTGCAAGATCAAGTGGCCAACCATCCTTAGAATCATTGTGCAGAAATGTTTACATGGCAAAAGAAGGATTCAGCTAGGATACAACGGTCGGCAGACAGATCCCGGAAAAGGAAAGAGAGGGGCCACAGCGCGCTGCCACCTAAATCAAACGAGATCATGGAGCATCGATGGTCCTGCTAGTGTATCAACCGTCATAACAAACATGATGGGGCATCTCTGGCACAAGAGATCTCCCAGGCATCACAACAGGCTGCCCAAAATATCTGAATACAGTTATTCCTCTGTCAGAAGAGGAAAACCACCAAGCCATGCTTACCTATTGAGGGAATCAAATAGTTAAGGGACAAATCGAATAAGATTAAGACTCCAAGCCTTTTGGAGAGCTCAGGAGCTTGTAAAGGGCCTATAAAAGGAAAAAAACTAGATGTAACAAGGGTTCAACTTTTGGAGATTATTCCTCCTCTGTTCCTCCAAGCTTCTCATTTGCATTCTTTAGTAATACAAGCTTCTTTTGTTGTTATATGTTCAATTTCCATTTTCCTTCTGTTCTATGCTTGCACTTGAACAATTTGTTTAGGTTTTCTTTTGTGTTTAAGGCCAGCTAACTGTCATCTTCTCTCTACTTTGATATATTAGATTTGCAAGCTTCTTTGCTGCCTGTAGCTAGCCATTTATATGTGTTATTATATATGCATCTGCCAGTATAGTCAGTAAGTTCATTTGCTTCCTATAGCTAGCCATTCATATATGTTCATGTATGCAATATGTTGGTATAGTCAGTATTCTCCATCTATCCATTAAATCTACAAACTATTGAGCACTAGTGGTCTAAAGCCTTGTGTTGTTAGGGGTGTTTGTGCATGTCTTGAGTGAGAATAAAGCTAAAAAGATTATCTGACTTGATCCAAACCATCATCCGTTCCAGTAGTTCTGAGAAGAATACTGAAGATTATATGTTACTAGGCATCTCCAACCTGCAACCTAGGAGATTTTCCTGGAGTGATAACATTAATTGGCGCCATTGTCGGGGAGAGGAAACTCAAGCTCAAGTTCCCTGGGAAACGACACAGACCCAACTTTGATGATAGACAAATTCTAGGCACCTTTTTGGTTGTAATCATCTATCTAGCGACTCTACTGGAGGCCAAACCTCTTTGTGCCTCCACTTCATAATTCTGGCTCAGTTCGTGAGGCATACTCGGAGAAATCCTCAAAAATCACAAGCTGGCCCAGTGCCTGACCTGGGAAATACCTTCAAAGAAAGAAAGACATTGCAGAAAGAAGCATCAGGTTTAGGTAAAACTAAACAATGTTCTATATCTCTTCAAGAAAATCTTGCAATAGAACAAATACATGTTGAGAGTACAGATTCTAATACTAGCAGTGAAGAAAAACTCTCAGAAATTCATAAAGCTCCTTATTCTTTATTTTCTCCTTTTGTTGTCAGCCCAAAGGGAACCTCACCTCCTATCCATCATACTCCTTTGGTCTCATCAGTCACTCCTCAGCCTTTTGTCATTCAGACTTCTAGTACTCTTTTAGTCACCACAGCTATGGCAGGTCCACAAGCACCCACCAAAATGGAAAGAATCATAGTTGCTAGGTATGGACCTCTAATACTGCCCACTCCTTTGAATGCTATGCCCATTGGAGAATATCATAAGTATATGCCTAAGTTCACTGGGACTGAAGGTGTTACTGCTGAAGAACACCTTTAGTCATTTTATAGCTATGCTGATAATATGGACATTAGTGAAGATGATGTGTGGATGAGAATCTTTGTCCAAAGCCTAGATGGGGAGGTTAGAAAATGGTTCAGAGAACAATCCCCAAGATCTATAGCAGATATCGAAGCATTAGATGATGCATTCCTAAAACCTTGTGGGGATAAGAAGGATCTCCTCTACTACCACACTGAGTTTGGAAACTTGAAGAGGGAAAATGGGGAGTTGTTGTCCTATTTTAATAAGAGATTTAACCGCATGTATAGCAAGATACCAGCTGAAGTAAAGCCCACTACTACCTTTGCTAAACTCACCTATGCTAATGCTTTTGATTCTGACTTCTACCTACTGTTGAGAGAGAGGTGATGTACTACTTTGGCTGACATGCAGGATGCAACCTTGGAAGTAGAATCAAACATCACGCCAACAGAGAAGCTCAAGGGAAATGTTGATAGAAGAAGACAGAGGGGCGAGTGTCATCATCCTCTGATCCTAAGATAAAGAAAATGACCAAAATGATTGAGTCATTAGCCTCTAAAATCTCTAAATTGAAGGTTGAGCAGCAACTAGGGAAAAGAAGAATGCCTAATACCTTTTCCCCAAGAAACCCAAATCCAAATCCATATAAAAGACAACAAAAAGAGCTGGGATTCCAAGTTGAAGTTTTCACTATGGGCTAACAGAGTTTCCATCAAAAAGTCCATAGGGAACTCTCCATTTAAACTGGTTTATGGCATTGATGTTATTTTCCCTATCCAGTTGATCCTCCATGTGGCTAAGTTCTTGCAAGAAGAACAAGATTAAGAAAATGACATGGTAAGAAGAATTAATAACCTAGTTGAATTACAGCAAATCAGGGAACAACTGGTTGAGAAGTCACAAGTCCATCAGAAGAAAATCAAAGAAACCTTTGACAGGAAGGAAAAAGTGGACAATTTCCAAGTTGGTGATTGGGTGCTCAAATGGGATGCATTGAAGGAAAAGAAAGGTAATCATGGCAAGTTTGACTCCTTATGGACAGGTCCTTTTGTCATCGCCAAATTTCAGCACAACAATACATTCATCCTGCATAATCTAGAAGGAGGATACACTTTTGGTAGCCCGGTAAACAGGCGGTTCCTGAAACTCTATTTCATTTAAGGCCTTAAAACCTTATTATTGTACATATGTTTTTCTTTCAGTTTTTATGTTTATGCTAAAAAGACTCCATGCCCAATGGAACACTAGGGGGAAGATTTAATTTTGTTTTACAGGAAAGGCATTGCTCTGTGATTCTTAAATTTCGAATGGTAGCACTCGTTAAATGTGGAATTTATCATCAAGGAGTATCTGTGTAGCATACTTTCGATGGACCCTGTTACACGAAAATGAGAAATAGATGAAAAAACATTATTGCAATCACGTCGTTCATGTATTCCTCATTTTTCATGTAGAAAAGTACATCGAAAGTATGAAACATGGGTACTCGTTAGATGAGGAATTAAATTCCACATCCAACGAGTGCTCCTGTTTGAAATTTGAGTAAAACACTAGGGAGATAAGTGGAAAATACGAGTTGAAAAAGTAGTTTTTTATTTTTATTTTTATTTTTATTTTTATATTTTTACTCTTTTACTCCAAAAATGGTGAATCGTCTCCCTAATTGACCATCATCATCTTGAATCCTATTGGTTCTTATAAACCTGATTTTGGCTGTACATTTTTGTTTTGAGACCCATTTTAGACCTCAAAATTTTTGTAATGGCCTAATTTCTTCCACAAGGTTCCCCAAAAATGGTCTAAAATATTTCTTGTATCTCTATCTAAAACAATAGTTTTAGAAAAACCATACAACCTTACAATCTCTTTAAAGAATAAATTAACAACATTGGTTGCATTACTACTAATTCAGATCTCTTAAGCTACCAAAATTAACCAAGATCTTTTAATTTTATGATGTTAGAAGAATTGCGTATGAAATATCATGAAAAACCACATGTGCATAATTTAAAGAATAGGAACCATAATGACGACCATCAAATCAAAGGACACACACACATTGATAACGGATTTCACCCAGTGTGGGTTATGTCTCTAGGCCCAGTGTCAAGAGTGGGGAGGTCGCTTCATTAAATGCTGCAAGATGATGATGATGTACATGGTATATCCTTTGTCATTACAAGGATAAACTCCCTCAACTAGAGTCGCATGTTTCTCCATAAGACGTTCTATAGGAACTCTCACTCACATGGGTCCTCCTTTAGCATAACAAGATAATAAGTTCTCACATGACGTAACATACAAGTATCCTTCAACATAATGGTAACAAGGATCTCAATAACAAAATCATCATCTCAGAAAATTAATAGAAAGACATAGCATCACTGCATCATACACCTCCACTTTAAAGGATGGCCTAAAATTTCAAAGCTCTACTACAGAAACAGACATCACCATAGAATTCTTGGTGTGAAATTGTGTCGAACGACTGTAAATTCGACCCCTTTTTGACACCAACAAAATCTGAACCCTTGGGAATCTTGAAGATTCCCCAAAGACTTCTTCTTGGAGATGGGCAAAATATTTGTTTCTCAAATGCAAATTCTAAGCACACAAACTCACTCCTTGTGAAATTCTGAGAAAAATGACTATAACGTCAGCATCATTCTGTCTCTGTCAAAAATCAGCCTCCAAGAGAATCTTTTAGATTCCCCAAGATTTTGCAAAGATTCCTCACTGCTGACTATCTGAAATTATGCTGCTCATATGAGGAAACAGACCATGCCATCACATTCCCTATGAAATTCCAGTTTGTTTGATGATAAATTTGACATGATTCTGTCACTATGAAAAATTGTCCTTCTGGGAATATTTTAGATTCCTCAAGCATCAAAAAATGTTCCTTCAAATATTCCATGAGAATCTATCTCGAAATTTGTGTTAGGCATGGTTCCACTTCCTCGGCATCCGTGCGTGCTCTGGGTTTTGTGTGCTCATCCTTCTTTGTCCCAACGAATGAATGAATGAATGAATGTGTGTGGTATGTCAAGTGTAGGTGCATGTATTGCATGGTGTTATATGTCATGTGTGGTTATATGTGTGCACGTTATGTGTATGTGCACATGGTTGAGGAGAAGGCACTGGGCGTTTTCCTGGTGTGGTAACCGATCCAGTGTGCATATGGAATAAGGAAAAAGGTAGAAGATAAGGATTGATTAAAGTATAAGTATCAGTATTTTGTTTCAGTTTTATTATGCATGTGATTTATGATTATGGTCTATGATGATTACATGTGTTCTATGATTCTATTTTATGATGGTTACATGTGATTTATGATTTTGATCTATGATGGTTTTGTTTTGAGCTAACCTGATGTGATATGTTGATACATAATGATTTGGTCAAAGATGTTAGTTTGACTTGTTGCAATGGGAAGTGAACAGGATTGCAAGTATACCTTATTGACGAGCTACCAATGAGGTATGATGTGAATTTATTTCAATTTATTTTAAATCTAATGGAAGTTATTTGCTTGGTACATGAAGCACGAAAATTCCCGGTCGGATGGTTGAAACCAACTGCAAGAATTAGCAATAGTGCAAAAAGAAATTGGAACATGCAATAATATGTTGGTAAAGCACTTCAGAGGCAAGGCCATTGTGGGACACTAGTACCCAATAGTGTCCACTGATTTCCATGAGCATGCTATGACTAGTATGATGGTTTTAAGGAAGGGATATGCCTTATTTTTTTTATCTTCTGATGCGAGGAAGCCTTGCCATGTTGGGTGTGGAGCCTGATTATCTTCTATATTAAAAGGTATTGTTACATTGGACCCCAGTTCAAAATGTGGCGGCAACGCCACCCGTAAAATATTTGCTGCAGGGGGGGTCCAGTGGGGGCGGCTACGACCTTTCGGGAGCCCCCCCCCCCCCCCTAGCGGGGGGATCGGGGGCAGTGCCCCCGAAGCTAAGAATAGATGTAAAATTGCCTTGTAAAATGTTGTAATTTCATAGTCAATCTAGGCCGTTCATTAGGCGGAGATCTGACAGTAGAAGTTATGTTTAATTTAGGGTTTTTTTCCCTAGAAGGCAACCCCTCACTATATATGAGGGAATTGTATTGCGTCTATGTAGATCTGTATTTTGAGTGAGGAAGAGAGAGGAGATTGAGAGCGAAGAGGGAGTTACAGCAGATTTGTTGTAGGTTGTATCTCTTTAGTTTGCTGGATAATATAAAAAGAAAGACTGGTTGTTTCTTCATGGATGTAGCCCAAACTGGGTGAACCGCATATATCTGTGTCTCTCTTGTTTTATGTGTTTTTTGTGTTTATATTTCTTCAATATTTTATGTGTTCCATTGCTCTGTAATATATAATTTTCTAACATGCCAAGGGATGGACTGCCCAGGATGGGGGTGCCAATGGAACTTGGAAGGTGTGTGACTGCATGGAAGAGGGTTTCTGGATTGCTCGAGGGGTTGTATAGCAGAGAAGGGAAGGCTGGGGATATAATTTTTTTGGTCATTAGCATTTCTAGATGGAATCAAATGCACATTGGGAGTGCGCCCTGGAACAATGAGACGGTAACTATTCACTGGGAGGACAAGTGGTGAAAGATTATAGTGTTGGACATTGGATGTAGATTTGACTTTGCAGTGGATTCTGGACTTCTTAGGAAGGAGGTGAATCTTGGTATTACTTTGAGGGTGGAGGTGCGAGCCTCTGAATTCCCTTGTTGATTGATACAGGAATCGTATCCTTTTATTTGTTGGTTGAGAAAATGTACATATGTGTATATGTGTATATTATTGTAAATATTGTATCGAGCTAGTTTATAAAGCTCCATAGACAATATGATTATTCGCCGGGTGAATCAAATGGGTATGTGTATGTATGTGGTTATTATTATAAATATTGTAATGAGTTGTGCTATAAAGCTCCAATAATCGGTATGATTGTCATGTTTCAGAAGACTTGGTCATTGTAAATATTGCAACGACCTATGTTATAAATCTCCAGGGGTAGTATGTTTTGTGTTAAACATTCTTATTCGTTATAGGTGTCATTGAACACCAAGGACGGTGTTCCCCCAAGGGGGAGGATTCTGTAAGAGCCCTGGTTAAAAATCCATGTAAAACAATAAAAGGCCACGATCATGGGACACATCTTCCAAATTGAATGGTGGGAAAAATATCCTAGTGGGTGTTCATTCGATTTATTATGGCTAAGGAAATGGAAAAGGCTTTGGAAAGGCATGAAGCATTTATTGGCATTGTATTTATGAAAATATTGGAAATTAGGAGAAAATGAAGGTGAAAGGTCACAGGTTGCATGTGACGAGGAAATTGAAGGAAAATAAAGGAAAATGAAGAAAATAGATGCCTCATTAATAAAAAGGCTTCTGAGGATCAATGGGTAAGCTTGGTCAGTTCAGTTTTGGAGCTCTATCTCTATTCTCTCTCTCATACTCTTGGACACTTAGATTTTTCTTGGAAAACTCTTGTAGAGTGTGGCATACTTGGAGTTTTGAAGCAAGAAGGAAAAGGAAGAGTAGGAAATCACAACAGGACATCGGGATTAGAAGCTACAGTGGGTTTTTCTTGCAGGTACCGAGTTGCATGTATGTTTTCCTCACTAGTTTTGGCATGCATGGCTTATGCATGTGGATTATTGATCATGATCTGTCACTAGCATGGAGGATTGCCTAGATTGACAATGGATTTTCCTAGCCTTCCATTTCCTAGATATCCATGGTGTTATGGGTTCATTTCTTTGTTTTTCTAGTTGGTTCTCATGTTTCCTTAGATTGGGTTGAGTTATTAGTTCTTGAAGCCTTGGTTGGAAAAACACTCTAGAGCCTTGTAACAGCTTGGGTTTATTTACTAGTCCTGGAGCCTTGGTTGGACAAATGCTCTGGATCCCTGGTTGGAAAAACGCTCTGGAGCCCTATAACAGCTTGGGTTAAGTTACTAGTCCTTGAGCCTTGGTTGGATAAACACTCTGAAGCCCTGTAACAGCTTGGGTTGAATTACTAGTCTCGAAGCCTTGGATGGACAAATGCTCTAGAGCCCTTGGTGGGTTGAGTTACTAGTCATGGAGCCTTGGTTGGATAAACACTCTGGAATCCAGTATAATTTGTGGTTTGAGTTACTAGTCCTAAAGCCTTCATTGGAACAAATACTTTGGAGCCTTAAAAGGCTTAGGTAGAGACCAATCTGATGAAGTTTCTTGTGATGACCACCCGTGAGGTTGAATCATTGTTTGATGGGTTGAGGTGGTTGGCCTCTAGAAGCCCTAGATAGTTTTGGATTGATGTGTTTTATTAGATCCCACATTCATGCTTGGAATATGGCATGGGGGTGAATGGATGAAGAGAGATTGGCTCAACCATTCTACAATCGGGTGGAACATGGTAGTCCCATACCAGGTTGGATTTTTCATCATTTATATGAGGTTATTTCTACTTGTTATCTCATGAGTATTATATTGGTTTATATGTGGATTATGTGGTTGTTGTTTCATTGGTATTTCTGTTGTTATTATATTGGTTATGAATGTGTATTATGTCAGTGGCTATGTATGGATCTTGACATGTTTTTACTTGTATATGAATGAACAATGTATCTACGGCCTAATGGATGAAACTTCAACTAAAGTGATAAGGAAAAAATTCCTCATAGCAAATCTCAGATAAGTATGAGACCCCTATGCTTAGATTTGTCATTTACACCTATAGATTGCATTGATGACAAGTGTTTGACAGAATTTCAGTCTCGAATATGGATGGCTAGGCCTAGTCCTGGAGTTACTTTTTGATTTATTAGTCTTTTCATCATGTTTTTAATGTATTTCGGAAGCTACAGCAAGTTTTGGGTAGTGGCTGGAATTATAGGCTTGAAAAGTGCCTTAAACTCCCCAGACTCTGGCACAAGTCTTCTGGAAATAGTCCCTAGACGTAGGAATGCATGATTTTGGGAGATGTTAGAGCCTATATCGACCTCAGGCTAAAGGGAGGCAGGCCTAGGGTAACCACAAACCACACTTAACCTGGTAGCTAGCCCTACCAGGTTGGGAGGGGGCTCTCTCCTTATCAATCTCAATTAGGATGGTTGCAATTATGACTTGAGATGACTTAATTGAATATAGATTTTAGGCTAAGTATAGTAGCTTAGGGTTTCTAGTTTGATTTTTTAGGTTTTGGTTGCTGGATCAATCGGCGAAGGCAGATTGGGTTCGGGAAATCAACTCAGGGATACAGTCATGTTCTGTGGGGCAAGGTAGACAAGGGTTTATGTACTAGAAATGGACTTGAGATGGTAGTTTAAGATAGTTGAGGGTTTGAAGAGGGCATAAAGAAACTATGAGCCCTCTTCAAACAGTTGAAAACATTGAAAACCAAATGCATTCCCAAGACAAAGCACAGCAGTGTATTTTGTCTATTCACCTTGATTCATTTAGTTTTAGAAGAGAAAGATAGATTTGGATACATACAAAACATAAGAAAAACTCATTACAAATAAGAAACAATACATAAACTCACTGTCACAAGAATCCCACAAAAATAGTTGTGAAACCTGGGTTTATTCCTTACCAAACTGCTGTAGAGATATACAATAGAGTTCAGAGCTTCCATAAGAGTCCAACCCTTACAAATCACTAAGAAAGTACATAATATAAGCATGAAACCATTCATGCTAGCTATCAAGGGTCGAATCCATGAGAAGAGGGGTGGTTTTAACCATAGCTAATGACCCATTTAGCTCTCTCAAGGTTAACTGATAAGGCTTGTATTTCAACCTCCTTCTCTTTGATAATCATGTCTTTAATCCTTGAGCCTTGAGAACCCAATTCAATGTCCTCATGATCAACCAAAACAAAATCTTTCTCTTGCCCTTCAGTAGGGCCCTCCTCATGCATCTTCTGTTTCCCTTTGTCTCTACTCTTTGATTGCTGACCAACCTGTATAGCTGGAGAAGAAGGCAAAGCCCCTTCCACCCCTGGTGGAGATAGCATTTTCCTGTGATCTGGTGAAGAAGGCGAGACCCCTCCCCTGGTGGAGATAGTACTCACCTGGCAGCAACAAAAAGACTCCTTGTGCCTCTCTCATAAGTGACAAACACTAGCACTCCTGTGGTCTCAGTCTCTTTGACCTCCTGTTGTCTTGAAGGTCCTCCTTCCTCCTGAGGCACTGATGAAAATATCTGAGGTCCCTCTCCATAGGTTTTAATGATGTAGTAGCTGATGAGGAATGAAGGGATGAGGTGGGGACAAGATGAGTATGAAGAGATTTTAAAAGATAAGATGAGTGAGGTGTATGGGGATGGTGAGTGCTTGAGGGAGTGGAGGTTTTGAGGTTTTAGGGAATGAGGGGAATGAGGGGAGTGAATAGGGTTTTAGAATGTAGGATAAGGGTTTGATAGGGAAGTAGGAGTAGTGAAGATGTAGGATTTGGGAGTTAGGGTTTGGGAATAGTGTATAGGGCTAGGGTTTTATATGGAGGGTAGGGTTTTGGGAAATGAGCTCTAATGAATTAGGGATAGGGGAGGGGACTTAGGAAAGTAGGTGAAAATGGAATAGGAGAGCAACAATAGATGTTTTACAACTTATGAGAGGTGATTTAGTGATCAGTTTAGGGTTTTGAGAAGAAATTCAAAGACAACTAGGGTTTGCTTTAGATGAGACCACACAACTCAATAAACCAAGCAACAAATCTTCTTCAGCAAGGTGGATGACTGTACTTACTTGGAAGAATCATTAAAGAGATCTAGAGGTGTTTTAATGAAAAATTTGAAGCTTTTTGGCCTTCCCCAACAGGCGCGCAATGCCGATTTAATGTGTAGCGCCAGTGTAATTTTACATTGGCAGAACCCAACAGGTGCGCAGCACTAGCTGATAGGTGCACAACACCTTTTTACAGACCACTTTTGGAGGCCTTCCCGGAGTCCAAATTGGGTGTGGGATAACTCATTGGAAATATTACTGAGTCTAATTTCCAAAACATCTTGCATTTTTCACTTTGGAGTTCATTTTCCCTATCAAAGTTCAAATCTCCCAAAATTGGTCAAAATGTGAAAAATGAGGCTTCCTAAATGCAGAGTGTTGTTGCAGTCAAGTTTTGAAGGTTTTCGTCAACTCCAAATTGAGCTCATGATAGCTCATTGGAAATATCTTTATGTATAGTTATCATTTGATGCATCAAGTAAGTCATTTGGCTAACCAGGCTAGGAGAAATCTTGATTTTACCAAGGTCACTCCAAAGGTGCAACAATCCTCCAAGGAAACTATATGTTTGACATTTCTCTAAATCCATGACACTTGTGTAAAAGGTGAAGGAGGTTTTTCTTTCTTGGCCTATTATGGACAAAAACCGCTCTCACTTTTTCCAAATTCATTTTTTCTTGCTCAGAAACAAAAACCCTAGGAGAGGGAAATGTGCCTTACATAAGCACAACTGAAGCACAAACAAGGTGTAAAATGACAATTGGAACCTAAAATGATGATGAAAACTCTTTGAATGATGGTTCACTCAGCCGAATGGTGACATGAACTGACACTTGGAAAACTTTGAAAGGAGTGAAAACAAATCCTAAACCTAATACCTAATGACCAAATTTTACTTGAAGACTCACTGAAATGACAAAATTTGACTTCGACACCTTAAAATCATTTTGTAGGAGCATGTTTGAACACTGGAGGAAGGCTTCAAAGACTGACACTAACATTTGGCTCCAATGGGGATGGTAGCTCCTTGGAGGTGCCAAGAACCGCAGATCTTTGGGAGAGCAGACCAGTGCCTTATCCATTGGGCAATATGGAGTCAATAAACTTCAACAAAAACATCAAAACTGACATTATGGAACTTGACTCAAGACTAAAATGCAACTAAAAAACTGGAAGATATGCTCAAAATGGATCTTATTCAATAAAACCTACTCTAACTATTCCATTCATCACCTAATCAAGTGAAATGAAACAACCAATGCAACCAAGTAAGCAATCTGGCTGCTGTTTGCATTCTCCACAAGTGCTTACTTATGAACCACAAGAGAGAACTACTAAAAGGCAACTCCCATGAAAACTTGTAAACAAATCCGTTGAATACCATGTATTCTCTATCCAGCTCCAAAAATACTGCATAAGGATCTTGAAATTCATGCACACTGGAACTTAGCTCATCCAATGGATTACTTTTCTTCTCCTCGTACCATGAATGCAAACTTTCATCTAAGCTTTGTGATGAGAATCCTGCTAATAATGACAAAGAAACCGGCTGCAGAATCAAACTTTCAACACTTTTTTCAAGCTCACAGTTAGCTAATGAAGAAGGATTTAGACTGTAGACATCATCCAAAACGTCAGCTATTGGATCATGAAAAACTTGAAAAGATTGCTGCAACCCATTTTCTATTGGCTCCGATGAGATTACATGATTTTCTACAAGTTGCTCATCCTTTACTGAAGATGTACTACGCAAATTTTCCTTCAAAAACTGAAATGACTCAAAACAGAATGGTTTAGAATCATCTTGCAACATTTGATCATATGTGCCAGCTTCCAAGTCTTCATCTGCAACTTGACAATCAATGGCATTTGGGGGCTGCAAATCTAGATATGAGAAGTCTTGAACGAGGATTTCATTGCCCTAAAGATGGTCTAGATCAAAACTTATCGGTGGTTGATTTCTGATTGCACAAAATTTGTCTCTGATGATCTGAAACAAAGCAAAACAAAAAGGCATAGATCCTTCATTTACTTAAAAATTTGTTGCCCTTTCCTGCTCACTTCCATAGCTGATATGCATCAGCTAATCACTGTACTCGAGCTGCTGAAATTGAACTTCCTACTTCCACAAACTAGCTGTTTATTTGTCTACAAGACTAGCTTCTGTTTGGAGAAAATAATCATCATCATACTAATCAAACATAGGGAATTCATTAGTATAAAACACATCATCAAGAATACATGTCATATCAACAGATCTCTCTTCTCCAAGATGATCTATAAAACAATCATTATTAGATCTATGACAACAGGGATAAGAAAGAAGATGTTTTGGATCAAAAACTTGTTCTTCTTCAATCAGCAAGCCATGATGTTGAACATCATACTCATTCCTTGAGGTGATCTTTTGCATCATCTCTTCCATCGCATTTAACAAAATGTCTAGCTTTACCTCTAAAGAATTCTATTCCTCTGGATCTATGTTCTTCATCTCTTCCTCCTTCAACTTTTCCCTTCTGATCAGCAAATTAGCCTCTACATCTACTGCACTGTTTTGCATCTCCTCAAGTGTTGCAAGGTTCCTTTCTCTCAAATGAAACTCCATTTCCAGATCAAAGGCTTCCAGGTAGTGCAAGAGAGTGGATCTAGGAGGAGGCATTATATTAACCGGCATCGAAAAATAGACTTGGTTAAACCTGGCAGAAAATTGTTGCACCGTCTCCCCTGGCTATCTTTTCAGTTGGTTATACTCTTCTAGAATCAAGAAAGTGTTCTATCTGACCACCCGCCTGTCGAGGAAAGCTTTGACGAACTACTGGAAATCTGAGATGCTTACATCAAGTAGGGTTTTGAACCAACTCTTGACTTTGCCTTGCAAAGAAAGAGCAAAAAGCCTAATACTGACATCTTCTTCATCAACTTCAAAAAGGTCGAGAAAAGACTCAAAATTCAATACATGTCTCTCAGCAGTAATGTCGTCACAGTCACCATCAAATCTTGGTAGATAGAGGTAATGATTTTTAGGGAAAGCATGGGATATAGGAGGTAAAATCAAAGGCTTGTATCTATCTGGAATTTTACAAGGTAGTGGGGTATGTACAGAAGCTGTAGAATCAGTCTTGGTCTCTTTAGGCTCATCAATTTGAATATGGTCATCACAAAATTCAGAAGAAAGGGCTTGATCAAGATCAAAGGCATGCGAACAGGAGCGTCCAGATCTCTCTGGACGCTGGCATGCCCATAGCATGGGAGAATCCAGAAGTTTAATAGCTTAAAAATGCATTAGGACTCAAGGGTTGGCTAGCAGGAAGGTTGGGATGGTTCTGTGGTGCAGGTAAATTCTTAGTGCAGACACAAACAATTCCTCTAGCCCGAGAGAGCAGGTCTAGCCACAAACAAACAATATATGGAAGATCTCATTAAGCTAGAATCAATTAAGATGTCCTACCTCTTAGAACTCTATTCCGCTTGGTGATGATCCTACTTCCTCACTCCAACTATCTTCCGTTTCCTTCCTTCGAATACCTGAAACAAGAAAACAATAACAACAACAAACGTGATAACATAAAATATTGTATTCAACCTACTTAATAGGTCAAGGAACATTAAGCCATAAATATGTAAAATAACACTTCATGTAGGAAATCAATCAATAGTTGCATTCATATAAATCAGAAAGATATTACAACCAATGCCTTAACATTGCTGGTCTTCTCCGACGTATCCGGGTTCCCACACTTCTACTAGCACTTCATGGATAGCCCCAACAATGGAAGTTTTAAAGCCTCTTCCCTCTAGTCTCAAATCAAACCAAAACACACTATTCTCCCTCAAACATACACTAGAAAGCTACAAGCTATAGATGAATTGTTGATCATTCAAACTCACTCCAAAACTAGTTTAGCTTGGGAAAAGAGAGGTTTATATAGCTTGGATGGATGGGAGATGGTTCCTCTCATCATGGGAGAAGGTCTTATCTCTTGATTTTTTTTCCATCCTAATAGGGGAAAGGATCCCAAACTGACTTCTTTGGCTCCATCCATCCCAACCCTCTACTAGACTTCTATTACGAAGCTTCTAGAGCTGGAAGCTTTGACTCCATATTTAAAAAACTTGCCAAAAGAGGATCAGCGCGACTGGAACAAGGCTCAGTAGTGCTGATTGGCACTAGTCCCAGTGTTAAACTCTGCAGATCGGTGTGGGGAATGAACTGGTCATTAGCGTTAATCTTGTAAACTGGTGTAAAAGGAATATTCTTGGGAAATGATGCAAAAGGGAAATGTTCTTCTCATGAAGAGGGACATAATGGGAGTTTCTTTATTATGGGAAAACACATGAGGGTCACTGTAGAGGTCCTCCAAGATCGTGGAATGGGGATTATAGGGACAGTGACAAAATGATGTGTAACAGATTCCCCCTAAAGTGTGAAGGTCAAACTAGAGTGAGGGGTGAAATTCTTTACAAGTAGATGCGGCGAACTGAAGTCCATCATCAGAAAACCTGTAAGCAAGCATACATATACATATCTGAAATCTGATAGTCATGCCTGATAAACATGAGAAGCATATAACAATACATGAATCCATGGTATAGGTGTAGCTATCCATCAAGAAAAAGATCATGTGCATGGATCCTTGGCATGGACACAACCATCTAACTAGAGGAATCATATGAAATAAATCCATGGAATGGGCGCAACCATCCGTCTAAAGAATCATCTATATAATCATGAATGACTCATCACTCCTCGCAACCTAGACTTTTATGATCTAATCCCAAGGTCTTGCGCTCCAACACAACCCAATCAAAGTACAAATTCTAGCATGTGAATAGATGTGTTGACGTTGAACTTGCTAGAAAGTCACTTGATTACCGGCCAATGATGTGAACCGTTAACAAGCATAAGAGAAACCACCAATAATGACAATGGATCTCAAGGTACCAGCAGCAAAATTCACGGAATGTGAATAAGGAACTGAGGTCAAACACCTGTGAAATCATTCAATCGAAGGCCAATGATGAGAATCTGTCGTCGAGTGTGAAGAACTTGCCATTAGGGCATGCAAGCTCTAAGGTACTGGAAAGGAATTTCTAGATCAATTTCCTGGATAATGAGCTGAAGTCGACAGGAAGTGATCCGCTGAAGGAAGATCATAATGAATCCTTCATCATCGACACAAAACGTGAAACACAACGAATGAGAGTAATCCAATATGATCATACAACGTACAGGTAGGAACACTTCTCTTGAGCATATGGATGACACGACTCTAGAGTTTGGCAGCATTTGACATCATAGGATCAAAGGTCATGGTGAAGTTGCAGAGATCATATGAGAGGTTTAAAATGGATAACCCAAAACCCAGGGAGGCAAGTGATAGAGTGAGGATGTCCCAAAACCCGACACGAACAACAAATGAGTGTTAATGTTAAAGAGCGACAGGATGCCTCAAATGAAGAATGCAACTGATGAAATATTTCAAATTTTCCCCCACAATTTCTGGCGAGTACCCTAGTTATTTTTACACAAGCTGACGGGGATAGCATATGCTTGTAATATAAGGCCATCCTTCGAATGGATCCATCCTAGCAAGTTTTACGAGCCTTATGAAGGAGTAGATCAATCTCATCATAATGACAAGTCTGATGTCATTTAAATTTTAACGAGTTTGACAAAGGGAAAACTTGGTATATTTTCATGTTTAGAGAGTTTGAAAAAGACACAGAAAAGAAAACTCCAGAATGTCCCTTTTCGTACATTTATGTCTCTCGAGCCCGAAAAGGTAGAAAACAATACTTGAGAGAACCACTCGACCGTGTCAGCCAAGGAGTACCTTTTTCGTAAATAGTTTATCCCAGCCCGAAAAAGGGGTAAACATATATTGGGTAAATGATTTATCGCAACCTTTAATGGTTTCAAAACGATGAGAGATCGACAATATTTTCATGTTTAAAGAGTCAGAAAAGAGTTGAAAGCAAACCCCCCATTTTTATTCTCTTTAACGAGTCAAAAAGGTAAAAATACTCGGAAATCTTTTCATTTTTTATGAGTCAAAAAAGAGCTTAAAGGTGACTCATCCTGGAGGAATGAGTGGTATAAAGGGTAGCAATTGGTTCCAGAAATGGTGGAACTGCTCAAAACATGTAATGGTCAAGAGGTTGGCTAATAAAACCATTCATCATTGCGGCCCCTCAAGAAAGGAAAAACAACCAAATGAAAGCATATGATCGGCCAAAGAAATGGTGGTGATGGAATGAAATAACCAAGGCTCTTCTAGTATAAATTAGCTGATAAAAACGGCAATCACGAGATGTAAATTGGGCATGGGTTCATTTTTACACAAGCTTGAACCATGGAGAACTCCGCTTGGATTTGGTTTCATGTTTACACAAGCTTGAAATGAAAAAATATGCTTTCTATAAGTTTGCATGCCCCCAGAATAATGACTCAATGAAGGTACATTCCCCCCAAGCTTCATTTCATTCAACTAGGTGGATGGAATGAAGGTTCACTTCGAGATTTTGGAAAGACTCGACTGGGATTTTACGAGATCTTAATCAGGGACTCAATTTCGAAAAGGGAGTTGCTTCATTTTTTAATGAGCTTGACATAGTAAAAGAACTATCCTCGAGCCCCTTGTTTCATTTTTTAATGATCTTGTCACAAGACAAAGAACTATGCTCACCTCCTTTGTTTCATTTTTTAACGAGGTTGACACAAGACCAGGAACTATCCTCATGACCCTTGTTTCATTTTTTAACGAGCTTAACACAAGACAAGTAACTATGATCACACGTCTATTCATGACCCATGAGAGAACATGGCTCCCAAGAGGTCTTCACTAGATGGAAGAACCATGCTCTGGGAGGAATACATGTCATTTGGTACCAAAGATAGATCGGGTTCCAATGCCCCCAGTACATAATGTACAATACTATCTTTGTGATCATCAAAAGACGCAAAGACAGAATGGGTAGCCACATAATTGACCTATGGTGGGGAAGGTATTGCTTGCAAACAAGAGACAAGAGGGGATGATGGTTTCAAATGAGGCGCCTGGTGACCAATGAATGATAGTTGATCAATGGTCACAATTCTCCCTTCGTGCAAAAAACAAACAACATGGAAAAGTGAAGAAACAAGAGCTCCCATGACATAAACATAGTCACGTCCAAGGAGAAGATTGAAATCTAAGGGACCTTGGACTACCATCACGTCTATATAGATGGTCTTTTGTCCCAAAGTAATAGGGAACCTCGGAAGGACCCCCAAGGGTTGACTGGTTCCTCTATTGAAAGCCAACAAATTTTGAGTGACAAGCACAATCTGTGGGGATCCCAACTCTTTCCAAGTAGTAGAAGACATGATGCTAATAGACACACCTTCATCTAATATAGTGCCATTTACTACCATATTATAGGCTCGTATTGTGATCTGGAAAGGCACACAAGATGGGAGGCGGAAAGCAGTCAATTGACTCCAATCAAAAGAAACGACAGAACTACTTGGTGGATGTATCACATGATTCCCTCCATCATCTACAAGAATAGGAGAAGGATTCTCCTGAACAACTGGGACGGGAGGGTCACTCGTTGATTCATGAGAATCTGAGGAAACGAGAAGAACATGAGCAGTATGATCACTACTCTCTTCAGGAATAGAGTCAACAACTGAAGGTGGAGCCAATTCGACACTCTTTTCGACCAATGGTCAATCGGGAACAGACACAAGAGAGTCATGCTTAGGAAGAGAAGGATGGGCAAGAGATGAATCCAAGTCAATCTTGTTACCAACTAGGAGAGGGTTAGAAGAAATTCTCTGATAAAAAACAGGAAGTTGAGGTTGAGGAGCTGTAAGATTTTCCAAAATTTTGGAAGCTTTATCCATAAGAGAACAAAGGTGAAGAAGATGCTTCCCTTCACATAACCTATAAGGGAATCTAATCTTTCCCTTCTTCTTACCGTCATTGGCTGAGGGTGTAGCATCGACATGATCTCCAGAGGTCAATGGGAATGGTCGATCCAGATTTTGAGACCATACCTCTAAGACTTTGGGAATACAAGGATAGTCTCGAAGGAGATGGTCGCCCTTACACAGCTTGCAAGGGAATCTAACCTTCTGTGGAGGATCACAAGGTTTGTCTACGGGAGGTGCATTTGGAGTAACAGCCGCACGGTTGGCCTCTCGCTTATCTGATTTCTTCTTCTTCATATTCTTCTTCTTCTTCTTAGCCTCCTGGTTACTAGATTTCAAACTTTCACCAGGTGAAGTAGAAGGGGAAGATGAAAAAATAGGGAAAGAAGGTGAGAGGTCAACCTTAGAATCAACATGATCTGGTTCAGATGAAGGAGATGGCTGGATAGGAGTTAGGACACTCGGGACCATCAAGGTCGAAAATAAACAGATAAGTAAACCAATGGTTAACTGAGGGAGGGACAACATTTCCATATAAGGAGCTCCAGCATTTTCAAAAGAATGAAAATGACCAGGATTCCCATCCGAGGGGAATCCTTGACTGGTAGACTCTGGAAATGTTGCCATTGGAAATGACCCTAAAGAATCACTAAGGAAGATAACTTTAACCAGGAATATTTCATGGGTAGTTAATTTTAATACACTAAAACAAAACTTTTCCTTTTCATATTTTAAGAGTCTAGAAAAGGATGAAAGGTGACTCTAGTCGATTTCAGATTTAAAATGAGCTCGAAAGGACAAGCACTTGGTGATCTTTTAAATTTAAAGAGTCAAAAATACCAAAATTAATACTCAGGATAATCTAGGCAAAAGGGATTACCAGGTAACCATGAACTGGAGAATACCTCCCTGCAAACTAAAAAATACGGGCAGGCAATCTCCCTGAATGTTGTGTTTGGTGTATCACGTTTACAAGGCAGCAAACTTGGCTTCCTACACATAAAGGATTGCAAACCTAGTGGGGTCTCCCTTTATATACATCATAGTATGGGGAGCATAAGTTTGTACTAGCATTGTCTAGTGCCGAAGCGAATGACAGCTGCTAGGTTTAAATACGCTGGAACACGTCTCTAGCCTAGACCTCTAAATGGAAGCATTAAGTTTCAATGCTTCCTTATGTTAATTCGATAAATTTTAATGGTTGACCTTGAATTAGGTTTCAATTACAAGGCCCTACCGCTGTCAACTGAAAAACTCCTACATGCAGCTATATGAGAAAGGAAATTTTTGTCTTCGATGAAAGTTAACACTAATTGAGAGATAGAGAACACACAATCAATGCAACAATCAAAGAATAAAATCTTTCACTAATAAATCTCCAAAATGCACTGAATCTTCCTATCGAATGCACTTCAACTATTCCTTTTAACATTAAAGAGAATTCATTTTTTTTCGAATACAAATGATGATGCGACTCTAGGCTTCAATGACGCTAGCTAATGTAACATATTGATTCAACAAACTAGAATGATGTATTTTTCAATGGAATGATAACATGAATCTTTCACAAACACTTCAATGAAACATTTCAAAACAATCAATATCAATCAAATGGAAAGCATGAAACGAGAATTCCTTCCAAACCAATGATGAAACGATCCAATCAAGAACAAGACAAGCAATGTAATCTATGCCCGAAAAGAGATGCTTAATCAAGAGAATAACAAACAAAACTTGTTTAATTGAAATCAAAGCGATAAAAGGACTAAAAAATGAAATGCAAAGAGCAGCTAACCAACAAATTTGACTTGCTAAGCACAAAAACAACTTAATGGACGATGACCTAAATGCCCTAGAGCCACAAACCATCCAAAGACTCAAAAAATCAAGTAAAGAGAAGGCAAACCAAACAAGCACCCAAACCAAGCTAATGAAGCTTTCCAGTCATGGAGAACACAGGCAAAAAAAGCTAAGAGGCAGAAATTAAGAGGGCAAGACACACTGGTTATGATATAGGAGAAACCCTAATCTTCACCTACCAGAATCGGAGCAACTGCCTAACTGACAACTAGCACTGATCAGCACAACGGAGCGACTACCTAACTGACAACTAGCATTGATAGGCCTAATCGGCCTGACTGTTTGGCCAAAAAGAGTGTTGATCGAGGATTTCAAGAAAAAAATAAAATTTTCAAAAGCCAAAACTAGACCTACCACTGTAAATTTCAGACTCAAAGCAGTAAACAAGGCAAGGCAGATAAAACTAAAGGGAAATTGTGATACTAGGAAAGTTCATACAAAACCATAAAATGACAATCAATCAAACAGAAAGGATTGGCTCCCCAGTATGGTCGCCAATTTTTGGTGCGGGTAAATTCCCAGTGTGAACACAAACAATTCCTCTAGCCCGAGAGAGTGGTTCTAGCCACAAACAAACAATCTATGGAAAATCTCCTTCAGCTAGAATCAATTAAGAGGGCCTACCTCTTAGAACGTTATTCCGCTTGGTGATGATCATGCTTCCTCACTCTAGCTATCTACCATTTCCTTCCTTCGAATACCTTAAACAAGTAAACAACAAAAAAAACAAACATGATAGCATACAATATTGTATTCATCCTACTTAATAGGTCAAGGAACATTAAGCCATAAAGATGTAAAATAACACTTAATGTAGGAAATCAATCAATAGTTGCATTCATATAAATCAGAAAGAGATTACAACCAATGCCTTGACGTTGTTGGTCTCCTCCAACGTATCTAGGTTCCTACACTTCTGTTAGCACTTCATGGGTAGCCCCAACAATGGAAGTTTTAAGGCCTCTTCCATCTAGTCTCAAATCAAACCAAAACACACTATTCTCCCTCAAACATACACTAGAAAACTACAAGCTATAGATGACTTGATGATCATTCAAACTCACTCCAATACTAGTTTAGCTTGGGAAAAGAGAGGTTTATGTAGCTTGGATGGATGGGAGATGGTTCCTCTCATCATGGGATAAGGTCTTATCTCTTGAGTTTGTTCCATCCTAATAGGGGAAAGGAGCCCAAACTGACTTCTTCGGCTCCATCCAACCCAACCATCTACCAGACTTCCGTTATGAAGCTTCTAGATCTTGAAGATTTGACTCCATATTTAAAAAACTTTCCAAAATATGATCGGCATGACTGGTACAAGGCTTAGTAGCACTGATTGACACTAGTCCCAGTGTTAAACTTTGCAGATTGGCGCGGGGGATGAACTGGTCATTAGCGTTGGTCTTGTAAAGTGGGGTAAAAGAAAGATTCTTGGGAAATGATGCAAAAGGGAAATGTTATGCTCATTAAGAGGGACATAATGGGAGTTTCTTCATGATGGGAAAACACATGAGGGTCATTGTAGAGGTCCTCTGGGATTGTGGAATGTGGAGTACAGGGACAGTGACAAAATGTTATGTAACAGGTTCCTAGGAGTCCTATCGTTGATGTTGAAGGTCTCTATGGTGTGTTTCCATTGGTTCCACTTCCTTATCATGACTTAGGAGGTCAAATCATATCATAGTAACTTATCATCACATGTTTACGCTAGTTGGTCGGTTACTTGGGTAGAGGTGGGAGGAGGGTGTTACAAATAAAATATCAAGAATAGATTCTCCCTACCCAGGATAGTTGATTTGTTGGATCAGTTGCAGCAAAAAAAATGCTTCACCAAGTTGGACTTGAATTTTGGATATCACTAGGTTTGAGTCAAAGAAGAAGATACATGGAAGATCACCTTCAAAACTAGGCAAGGTTTGTATTAGTGGTTAGTTATGCCATTTGACCTATGTAATGCACTAGCTACATTTATGAGATTAGTGAATGATGTACTACGCCCTTTTATAGATTCTTTTTTGTTTGTCTATTTGGATGATATACTGGTATATAGTGCTACCTAGGAGGAGCATATTTCACATTTGACGCAAGTTCTAGAAACATAGAAGAAGCACTAGCTACTAGCAAATCTCAAGAAGTGTGAGTTTACACAACAGTCTTTGGTGTATCTATGGTATGTGATCGGTGGAGGAGATTTGAAGATAGATCCTTCCAATATGGAGGCCATCATGAAATGGTTGGTGCCTACTAATGTTTATGAGGTCAGGAGTTTCATTGGGGCAGCATAGTACTTGAGGAAATTCATAGCCTCATTTTTAGCAGTACCAGCACCGCTCCATGCCATAACAGCAAGTGGCAAGAGTTTTCAATGGGAAAAAGGTCAACAAAGGGATTTTGAGGAGTTAAAGAAGAAGATCATTCAAGAACCAATTTTGGCATTACCAAACTTATAGTGCCCTTTCGAAGTGGATATATATGTGGTTGGGTATGTTATGGTAGTTGTCTTGATGCAGGGAGGAAGCCCTATATGCTACCATTCTGAAGTATTTCATGGGGCAGTTTTTAACTACCCTACATATGATAAGGAGCTTTGTGCCATGGTGCAAGATATAAAGAAGTGGGAGCATTATCTTATGGGAAAGGAGACAGTAATCTACACATATCACCATCTGTTACAATACTTGTAGGCCCTGAGTAAGCTACAACGGACCAGGCATTACAAGTGGATGGGTTTTTCACAGTAGTTTCATTTGTTGATCAAGTATAAGAAGGGCAGCACAAACAAGTTGGCCAATATGCTATCAAGGCCACCCACATCAAATATTACAGCTTTAGGGACTCTTATGCACATGGAGCCATTCACCCATGATGCATACAAAGAGGCATATTTAGATGATGAGGACTTCAAGGAGGTGTATCAGCGATTGTAGAGTTAGAGTCATGTGCACGATGGCAACAACACCATTGAATACCATCTCTAGGATGGGTTACTCTATAGGCTTGATAAGCTGTGTTCCTAAATGTGAGCGTTTGCAACTGATTAGAGAGGCTCACACCTCCAAGGTTGCAGGGCACTTTGGTGTAGGGAAGATCGTGGCTAACTTCCATAGGTATGTGCATTGACCCAAGATGAAAGATTGGGTAGCTAGGTTTATAAGAGGATGCATGCTTTGTTGTACCAGCAAACCTAGCAACAGGAAACAGGGTCTATATCATCCCTTACCTGTACCTACTTGTCCTCGGGAAAGAATTTCCATGGACTGCGTGGGATGTTTACCGACAACCAGGAAGGGACATGACTACTTTTTTGTGGTATTTGATAGGTTCATCAAGACATTTTGTGTTTTGATGCCCTATAAAAATAAACTTGTTCTTTGGATAGGTCTGGGTGCACTTTGGGATACCAAGGAGCATTGCTTCAAACACGTATAAATATTTCTCAGTGCATTCTGGACTACATTATGGTAAAAGATGGATACAAAGTTGAAGAGATCTACAGCATTCCATCCATAGACAGATGGGAAGACAAAATTAGTCAACAAGACTTTGGTGCAACTTTTGAGGGGATACAACCAAAAGCATCTGAAGACCTCGGATGAAAATTTGGTATATATACATCATTCCTACAAAAAATTAGTCCACACTTCTATAGGAAAGTCCCCATTTGAGACTCTTTTTCGATATTTTCCAACTTCACCTTTGGATATTGCATATGGGAAGCAAGGAGGAGTGAGGGAAGATCTTACAACAGATGCTTTGAGGGATGAAAAAGTTATAGAGAAGACCAGGAAGATCCATATACAAGTACAAGAAACACTGCAGAATTCATAGGAGAAGCATAAGGCCAGAAATGATCAACACATAACAGATAAATCATTCAAGGTGGGAGACGGAGTATGGCTACAGTTGAAATAGGAGAGGTTGTAGGGGCCTAGTATGAAAATTAAGGCTCTAACGTATGGTCCCTTTGAGATACTAGAAAAGATGGGTGATAATTCCTATCGAATCATTTTACCACTATATATGTGCATTTACTCAGAAGTGAATGTAGATAATTTGAAACTCTATGAGCCTTCCATGCTAGATCAGGAAGAGGAATAGGTCCTACCTTATGTGGAGGATTTGACACCAGATGCTCAGGTAGAGTTGACAAAAAATAATTTTTTGCAGAAGAAATCCAGAACTACAAGACGGGGGAAGCATGACCTTTTTCATATTGGGTTGTGTTAGGGTCAGCAATTTTGCATTTGTCAAATGTCTCCAAATGACTGAATGGTTAGCTTGAATAAAGTCGAACTTAATGTCATAGATGTTGTCATAAGTTCAAGTGTCACTATCCAAAATGTCGCCATGGGTGTAGACATCAAGAGGTTTGGTCGAAAACATGAAATTGTGTCAGTCTAAAGTTTTGATGGTCATGAGGTCTAGTCATTAAATGTGTTTTAAATTATGATCCCTTATTCCTATCTACCCCATGTTTCCCTATTACTTACCCTATTTCCCCATTTCCCTTTATACATACCTTCATATATCATCTACATCCTATCCACTTTTCACATATTATTTACCTCTTATTCACATTACATTTCCTTTCCCTCCCATCATTCTAAACCTATCCCCATGAGACCACTACCACTCCCCTATACTCATCATTGTGGGAATTTGCTGCAAAAACGCTTTGTTTTAGTCACCATTTTATAGAACGGTTTCCAAACACATGAAGGAGATGTTTTTGGAACTGAAAGATTTTTTTCTCAAGGACAGACCAAATAAAAATAACCTCACGAATCGGGATATTTGATTACATCTTCAAAGCCTATTTTTCAAACTGCACAAATACTTTGTTTTAGTCATGGTTTTTCAGAGTGTTTTCTAGGAAGACGAGGAAGAATTCGAAGAAACTGAGAGAGTTTTATCTTAAAAAAACTATAATCTACTATTGGCATTATGATTCTGGTATGGCTTTATGATACATATGTTGTACTTGATGGCAACCCACTCATCTCAAATGATAAATTATAGTGCAGAAAAGTTCACGCACTTATATGCAGAGAAAAGCTTATTCTATGTAGAGAAAAGTTCACGCACATATATGCAGAGAAAAGTTTATTTCATGTAGAGAAAAGTTCATGCACTTTTATGCAGAGAAAAGTTTATTTCATGTAGAGAAAAGTTTATTTCATGTAGAGAAAAAGTTCACGCACTTTCATGTTGGAGAACTTACCTTTGGTCCATGGTAGTTAGTCCTTGGTATTTGAACCTATGGTTTTGGACCATGGTACCTCGTCAAAAGTGTGTATATGTTGGAGAACTTACCTTTGGTCCATGGTGGTTAGTCCTTGGTATTATTGAGCCCCATGTTTTTGGGCCCCTTGTATTGGTTATCTATGGTATTGATCCATGATTTTAGGAAGAAGCTTGCCTATATAAAGCAAAGGAGATCACTTGGCTAATTCATTCTTGCAAATCGAATATCTTAAGATCTGAAATATTGGGTTATTGTTTTAAAAGTTTGATCTATGAAAGGGAAGTTGAAAGCGAATCTGTGAAGGGTGATCTCTCGAGCGCTGCAGTTGCGCAGTGTGGAGGCGCCACAGAAGGCGCAGTGCGGAGGCGCCACAGAAGACGCAGTGCGGAGATGCCACAGAAGGCGCAGTGCGGAGGCGCCACAGAAGGCGCAGTGCAGAGGCGCCACAGAAGGCGCAGTGCGGAGACGCCACAGAGGCGCCACAGAAGGCGCAGTGCGGAGGCGCCACAGAAGGCGCAGTGCGGAGGCGCCACAGAAGGCGCAGTGCAGAGACGCCACAAAGGCGCCATAGAAGGCGCAGTGCGGAGGCGCCACAGAAGGCGCAGGGGTGGTGGTCGCGGCGCCACAGAAGGCACAGGTGCGGAGGTAGTACAGATATCTGCAGATCTATACCAGTGAAGTTGCGATCCCTGCTTAAAATTTGTTTTAACTGCCTTTGACTATTCTGCAGGGTTTTGGGTGCATAACTGATGTTTGGTTACTGGTATTGAGTTCAGATAACAGCATGATTAATGACTTATCTTTATGTACTAGATCTGGTTGATAACTCTCATAATATCATTGTATATGTATGGATCTGGTGATTGGGTGATTCAGAAGGTTGTTTGATTATGAGCTTCAATGTTGTTGTTGGGTCCAGTATGAAAATTGGATGAAAAGTGGCCTTTCAGATTATGTGTTGTGCTTCAGTGTATCCAGTCTAAAAATTGATGAAACATGGTACCTGGAGGAGAGAAGATTGTAGGCCAGCGCCTATGTACTAGTATCTAAGCTAGTACAAAAGCTAAGGGAGATCTTTGGAGCATTGTAGCAGGTAGCAGCCTGCGTACTAGTAAATGGATCGGCTAGTACAAGAGCAAAGGGGGTTGTAGCTCCCGTACTGGTATAAGACTGCACCAGTACAAATATTGTAAAAGGATTTTCTTATTAAGAAGAAGATTGAGATGACTTGCAGCAGGTGGTTTTTCTCCCGCATTGGGTTTCCACCTTATATCATGGTGTTCATGTGTGTGCCTTATGTGTGATGATCTATTCTCTATTACGGCATCTGTTATCTGATAATATGGTTGATAATGTTCTAATGCACTCATTGAAGATCAATTAAATTAATCATAAGAAGTTGTGGAAGTAGCATATATGAATCTGATTATGGAAATGAAAAAGTTTTATTAATGTGATAATACTGATTCACCCCCCCCTCTCAGTATTATTTCCAACAATTGTTATCAGAGCAGGTCCTTTGATAGAAGCTTGATCGCTTGAAGGAGATCCGTGGAACAATGGGAAAGAAGCTTAAGAAGAAAGCACCTAAGAAAAAGAAGTCATCTCAGAAGAATTATGACAGTGGGAGAATCGATTGGGGATTAGGTATAAGAAGCTCTTCAGATTCAGAATCAGATTCAGAATCATTATCAGGTATGAATATATTATCCTCTGATGTTCCAGCTATCTTTCCTTTTGGAAGAGATGAAAGTGATAGCGCAACTACTGAATTTGCTCTTATGGGTGAACAAGAAAGATATCAAATAGAGGCAGAATTTAAAACACTGACAGAAAAAATTACAGATCAACAAGATCTATTGAACAAAAGGGAATGTGATTTCAAAGAAGAAGCTATTAAACTAAAGGCCCAACTAGAAGAAGGAAACAAGGTAAGAAAGCTACTCAAGGACAAGGAAGACCAATGTCAAAAATTGCAGCATGAAGTGACATCATTAAGAAAAGAAGTCAACGAAAGAAGCACAACCATCAAGAAACTCAAATATAGATCCAGCTACTATGAAAATATTGAAGCTACAATCCTCTCACTAAAAGGAGATCTTGAAGAATCAAAGAAGCAGAATACAGATCTACTCCAAGCTATTGCAAAACAAGAAAACGAAGTCACCAGCTTAAAATCTCAACTAGAATGTGCCTTCCGAGTTCGTCAAATGCAGCAGGATCTGAATGAAGAACAAGAAAAGGAGATTCTCAAACTAAGGGAACAAATGGAAGAAGGAAGGAAAGCTGAAGAAGATTTGAAAAAGCAATCTCTTGAAAAGGAAGAACAACTTCATGTTGAGGTAAATATCTTGAAAGGTAAACTAGAAGAAAAGGATAAGCTTTTACGATTTCAAGATAGTTCTAAAGTCTTGGATGATATTCTTAGTAGTCAAAGGTCTCCTGCTATAAAGACTGGTCTTGGTTTCCATGAATCTGTTGAAGGTGAATCTAGTTCACAAGGTGAGGCAAGGAACTCTAAAGAGAAATCTAAAGTGATCAACGAAGAAATGAAAGATCAATCTCATCATCAACCAAGAAAAGAGATTCCTCAAAGAAAATCCTTTACTCCTCCTATGAATAATGTTGAATGTTATGTATGTCATAATCTTGGACATGTTGCAGCTAGATGTAGAAGAATAAGGGTTCAAGACCATTATGCAGAAAGATCATCACATTCAAGGTACTTTTATGGATATTGCTTTGCTTGCAATATGTTTGGTCACAAAGCTGCTGATTGTTACAGGAGGAATATGAAACATGTAAGATGTTATGCATGTAACAAGCTTGGACATATAGCTAAGGAATGCAGGAACAAAGTGTGGGCACCATATCAAAAGGAGAAAATGTCATCATCACGCTTGAAGATATGGAGGAAAAAGGAAGTACAGTCAGAAAAAGGCGGCACTGCACAACGTACAGACATACCAGAATCAGAGGGAGCTGAAAGTACAAAACTTCAGTGTCCTGAATCTCATATGCAAACTCCATAAAGGAAAGTTGCATATATACGCGAGTTAGTTACTGCACAGTCGCGTATATGATTGTTTGAAGAAAGGCAGTAGGGACAGATTCAAGAGAAGGATCAGTTTTGCTCTAGTTAATAATAATGATGTGTGGATATGATGGTTAGAAGTGTTTTGGTTCTAACTTGATATTGATGATGTCTTGATACTTCTTATTGATATGCATGATCAGACAGATGGCACAGGTTTAGAGGGAGCATATGGACTTAATGCATTATTGGCATTATGGTTAATAGTCCTTGGTGATGATACTTATATGGATAAATGATTCATCTTGCTATGGTTATGAGTTGTTCACATGGTTCTTGGATCAGATTTATGGTTGATTCTCTAATGATGCTTGCATGGGAAGCACTTAGCTTGAATTCACATCTTCTTGATGTTGAGTCACTCATATGCTGTTGTCGTCATATGCATAAAGATCATATATTACAGTTATGATTCCTTTCATTCTTGGCACAAATGGATGAGGATTGTTGGCTGGATACAGGGATGATTATTCAAAGTTGCATTGTTGGAGACATGATGATAATGAGCTCTTATCTATATGATGATAGGATTTTTTCATACATATGTTGATTAATGCAGATATTCCCAATTGATGATACTTGATTCATGTAGATCTGGATGGCTATGATGTTTCTCACATAGAATGTGAAATTCTGTTGATGCGGACATACCTTGATAATTCATGCACTAATACAAGTTGCTGTTGACAGATACTATGAAGCAGATCATAAAGTGTTGTTGCTGATGTTCATCTTATTTAGGTGATGTCATATCAAGACTCATGATGTAATAGTGTCATCTCTTTAGGTCATGTAACGACCTATGTTGGTTTCCCCACTATGCCTGGGATGAAGATGTAATGTATTTGGTTTTCATTTTTCTGATATATCCCCACTTGGTTGGGTGATGGATGTATGTATTGAATCTTTTAGGAAGGTCATTTGTGATGTAGAACATCCTTTTGCAGACCTTGCTTACAGTCAAGGGGAGCCTGAGCATGAACAGAACTATATAGCAGAGCAGACATTTCAGCTTGTTCTCAGAAAGAGCATGATCAGATTGGTGCACCATGACATATACAAAGGGGGAGCTCATTCAGAGATTTCAACAGGTACTCAGGGGGAGCTTATAATGCATTGTTGGCATTATGGAGGACGTACAGAAGGAGATCTTGGATGCTGGTCTGATTATTGCTACAATCTATCTCTTTCATGGTCATTTATGGTGTTTGGTGGATTATGTTTCTTCTTTACAGATCTGGTTCATATTCAGGGGGAGCATGCTCTTAGGGGGAGCATAACCCTTTGCCCTTGATGTCAAAGGGGGAGAATGAGCTGAAGATTTTGAGGTTGCCATCAAGTCCAAAGGGGGAGATTGTTGGCATTATGATTCTGGTATGGCTTTATGATACATATGTTGTACTTGATGGCAACCCACTCATCTCAGATGATAAATTATAGTGCAGAAAAGTTCACGCACTTATATGCAGAGAAAAGCTTATTCTATGTAGAGAAAAGTTCACGCACTTATATGCAGATAAAATTTTATTTCATGTAGAGAAAATTTCATGCACTTTTATGCAGAGAAAAGGTTATTTCATGTAGAGAAAAGTTTATTTCATGTAGAGAAAAAGTTCACGCACTTTCATGTTGGAGAACTTACCTTTGGTCCATGGTAGTTAGTCCTTGGTATTTGAACCTATGGTTTTGGACCATGGTACCTCGTCAAAAGTGTGTATATGTTGGAGAACTTACCTTTGGTCCATGGTGGTTAGTCCTTGGTATTATTGAGCCCCATGTTTTTGGGCCCCTTGTATTGGTTATCTATGGTATTGATCCATGATTTTAGGAAGAAGCTTGCCTATATAAAGCAAAGGAGATCACTTGGCTAATTCATTCTTGCAAATCGAATATCTTAAGATCTGAAATATTGGGTTATTGTTTTAAAAGTTTGATCTATGAAAGGGAAGTTGAAAGCGAATCTGTGAAGGGTGATCTCTCGAGCGCTGCAGCTGCGCAGTGCGGAGGCGCCACAGAAGGCGCAGTGCGGAGGCGCCACAGAAGACGCAGTGCGGAGACACCACAGAAGGCGCAGTGCGGAGGCGCCACAGAAGGCGCAGTGCAGAGGCGCCACAGAAGGCGCAGTGCGGAGATGCCACAGAGGCGCCACAGAAGGCGCAGTGCGGAGGCGCCACAAAAGGTGCAGTGCGGAGGCGCCACAGAAGGCGCAGTGCGAAGACGCCACAGAGGCGCCATAGAAGGCGCAGTGCGGAGGCGCCACAGAAGGCGCAGGTGCGGTGGTCGCGGCGCCACAGAAGGCGCAGGTGCGGAGGTAGTACAGATATATGCAGATCTATACCAGTGAAGTTGCGATCCCTGCTTAAAATTTGTTTTAACTGCCTTTGACTATTCTGCAGGGTTTTGGGTGCATAACTGATGTTTGGTTACTGGTATTGAGTTCAAATAACAGCATGATTAATGACTTATCTTTATGTACTAGATCTGGTTGATAACTCTCATAATATCATTATATATGTATGGATATGGTGATTGGGTGATTCAGAAGGTTGTTTGATTATGAGCTTCAATGTTGTTGTTGGGTCCAGTATGAAAATTGGATGAAAAGTGGCCTTTCAGATTATGTGTTGTGCTTCAGTGTATCCAGTCTGAAAATTGATGAAACGTGGTACCTGGAGGAGAGAAGATTGTAGGCCAGCGCCTATGTACTAGTATCTAAGCTAGTAGAAAAGCTAAGGGAGATCTTTGGAGCATTGTAGCAGGTAGTAGCCTGCGTACTAGTAAATGGATCGGCTAGTACAAGAGCAAAGGGGGTTGTAGCTCCCGTACTAGTATAAGACTGCACCAGTACAAATATTGTAAAAGGATTTTCTTATTAAGAAGAAGATTGAGATGACTTGCAGCAGGTGGTTTTTCTCCCGCATTGGGTTTCCACCTTATATCATGGTGTTCATGTGTGTGCCTTATGTGTGATGATCTATTCTCTATTACGGCATCTGTTATCTGATAATATGGTTGATAATGTTCTAATGCACTCATTGAAGATCAATTAACTTAATCATAAGAAGTTGTGGAAGTAGCATATATGAATCTGATTATGGAAATGAAAAAGTTTTATTAATGTGATAATACTGATTCACCCCCCCTCTCAGTATTATTTCCAACATCTACGATATTGTCCTTCATTTTTTACATGGGTATTACTGTTTGGGAGAATGGTCCATTGAAAATCCATTGCGCAACCTCTACGCAGGTTGTGCCCACGCCATTACACACATGCTGGAACAAAGACACCTCTTAGGTTTTCAATAGGCTGACATGGAGTAGGTTTGGTAGCCATATCATCTCCTCAACATCTCTCCATGTGCCATTTCCAAAAGATAAAATTTTTGGAGATTTTTGAACAGTCAGAAAAGTAGTTTTTGTGTTTTTGCTATTTTCAGTCATGATGATCAGTTCGAAGACTTACTAAGTTAATTTGTATTAAAAAGTTTGTTTTTTTTAAGGGACAAAATATGCTTTATTTTTTATGTCTTGAGGAAAGGCATAAGAAAAACAACAATTTACTATTTTTGTTTCAATTTTAGAACGATCCTATGTTTGATCAAAGATACAGTGAACCTAAACATATTTTGATCCTATGTATCGATTATATATTTTGATGAATGAATACAGAACATGTTGTTGATGTTTTAGTGATGTGTTAGTGCTAATTTTCCGAAACTCATGCTTGTGTGATCAATTCATGGTGAACGTTGCTTATGTATTGAGGGTTAGCGATTTCACTATACAAGGATTCTTACGGTATGGTGTATGGGAATTATTTTGTTTACTGTTCAGTTATTTTATTTCCTCTTTGTGTTTTAGGAGTATTTGATGTCAGTTGATTTAGAATTCAATTTAGCTACTCTTTTTCAACTATCTTCACGTTGTAGTTTCAAATGAAATGTTATATACTCATGCATGTTATCTTCTCTATTTAATCTTGCTTTCTCCTATATAAAAAACATTGTCTTATTGCAAAGGAAGAATTCGTTTTGTTTTAGTTTATCTCCTCTATACTACAACCTATCATTGTATCCCAAAGTCATGCCTACAAACCCTTGTAATAGTTGTCGGTTTACTTGCATAAGTAAATGAGTAAAAGGCTAAATTGATCATGTGTTTATACCTATCTATCCATTCACACTTCAACCAAATACTTTCAAAATTCCTTTGTCATAACTGGTCTCTGCTATAAATTTGTGCTTTAAAGTCTATATTTTTTAGTGAGGGAGCCCCCTCCAGCTAGAAAAGATCAGTTTCTAGCCCAAAGCATTTTGTGGTCACCTATGTAGCCCTTTTCTCAGCCTGAAGGAATTTTACGGAGTACTAACATATTTGCACCGTTGTAAGGTTCCGAATGGTTTCAACTTCCCTGGGAAAAAATTTCAAAGTTTCAAATTTGGTTGTTGATGGTGAACAACAATCAGACATGCGAAGGCTAAAACATTCACCTGGAAACTCCAATCAAGCAAAAACCAACTTTTCTAGTTCCAACAGTGTCTCCACATTTTCAAGATGAGTTTGCAGGTATGCTCCTATGCACAGATCTAGTATTCCAGGATTTCCGAATTGCATTCTTTGTATAGATTGGCAATCATATTTGCCAAAGTTCAGAAATGAGAATGGTGATGATGCTACTTTACATCTTATCAAATTTCACATGCATGTATGTATACTTGGGGTTGATTTTCATGAGGATTTCCTAATGAAAATGTTCATGGATACTTTGGAGAACACGCAAGATCCTGGTGAAGGATTGCCTACTGCTAGTTTATGTTCGCTTAAGGATTTTTATGAAAAATTTTGTAAAAATTATATGCAAATTTACCCTTCTATAGTGCTTATAGAAAGCTTCTATGGAAATTTTGATGATCTTATTCAAAATATGGGAATTGACATTTATGATCAGGATTTAATGTATAATGAAATTGAAGAAGCTTTGTTTGAGTTATCTTTTCATCAGGATGGAATAATAGAAACTAGTTTCCATCACATTCAAGAAAATTTACAGTAGACAACACTTTCTCTTTTAGCTGAAGATGAAATAAATCAAGAACTTGATGTAGATGTTCATATCCTTTCTCCTGAGATAGGTGAATATATGCATCCAGTTTGTCAGCTGTTGTAGGATCAAGAGGCAAGTAGTGAACTAGTTCATTTTGGCAGCATTCCACATTTACAATATGATAATGAAGAGTTGATTGTTTTATATTCCTTAGATAGTGCAAAATGTATTCATGATTATACACCTCTTGATTTGACATTTTTGGAATTTTTAAAAATCCAAGAATATAATTTTGTTGATATACATGAAATGTTAACTCTTGACACGACCATTATACATGATGCAGTTGTTCTATTTGCACTTCCTCAAGAAAATTTAAAGCTTTTTCTTGTAGATGAGAAGAGTGAAAACACAGGAAAAGTCACTCAAGGTTTAGAAAATGAGGAGTCCAATGAAGAAGAACAATTAACTATGAATTTTGAAGACAACCCCTTTATTTTTGTTGATCATCAAGAACATGTAATCTTTCATGATTTTCAAATTCCTCTTGCCAATTTGTCACAGTCATCAATGAAGTTACATTTAGCAGCATTCCTACACCAAAAATATCAGTTTCAGTGGCAATTTGGGTTGTGAGTCTTTCCTTTTTTCTGCATGTTCAAGGAAATAGTGAGAGGCACTCAATCAAGTAGCTTTTTCCTTGACTGGCTACATTGGAAGGAGGTGATTACCTAGTGTACATACTTTCAACATATGCAAGATTCCATTGTCTATACCATTTTACTTTTGAATAATGCAAGTGTGGGTAGTAGTAGTTTGGATTTGAAGCCCGAGGTGAAGGCCATAAGGTCCCGGTTTTATACTACCATAAATAAGTTAGTTTTTCATATAGGAGTCTCTCAGTATTGTAGTCCTTTTCAGTCAATCCGGTCTACAAATTTTTCTAGTCTTATCAGTCTTTTTCTCATTTTTTCATATTATTTCCATTGCCCAATGGTTAGGCACATGGTCTGCATTTTTGTTCTTGGCACCTCATAGGGAGGCTTCCATCCCCAATGGAGCCAATGTTAGGGTCAGTAAGTTTTCATTTTTCAAATGTCTCCAAATGACTAAATGGTTAGTTTTAATAAATTCAAACTTAATGGCATAGATGATGTCATAAGTTCGAGTGTCACTATACAAAATGTCGTCATAGGTGTGGTCATCAAGAGGTCTAGTCGAAAACATGAAGTTGTGTCAAACTAAAGTTATGATGGCCATGAAGTCTGGTCATTAAATGTGTTTTAAATTATGATCCCTTATTCCTATCTACCCCATGTTTCCTATTCCTTACCCTATTTCCCTATTTCCCCATTTCCCTTTATACATACCTTCATATATCATCTACATCCTATCCACTTTTCAGATATCATTTACCTCTTATTCAGATTACATTTCATTTCCCTCCCTTCATTCTAAACCTATCCCCATGACACCACTACCACTGCCCTATACTCATTAGTGTGGGAATTTGTTGCAAAGACATTTTGTTTTAGTTATCATTTTGCATAACGGTTTCCAACCACATGAAGGAGATTTTTTGGAAACTGAAAGGTTTTCTCTCAAGGAAAGGGAAAATAAAAGTAACCTTAGCCCCAAGGGTTAGCTTAGTTGGTCAAAATCATTGCCTCGCCATCGAGAGGTCACGAGGTCCATTCTCCCCGAAGCCCTTGGGGTTAGGCCTTGCTAGTGGGCCACGGGGCTAGATTCCCTTCGGGGTCGATCAGCCCAGATTTTTCCATGGACGTAGCACCACCCATTGACCAAGGTGTCTGTGAACCATAGCATAAAAAAAACAATAACCTCTTCCATAGTTTGAACATGTGTCACAAATCGGGAGATTTGATTGCATCTTCAAAGCTTATTTTTCGGACTACACAAATACTCTGTTTTATTCATGGTTTTGCAGAGCGATTTCTGGGAAGCCAGGGAATAATTCAAAGAAAATGAGAAAGGTTTACCTTCAAAACACTATAATATACACTAAAATCCTTTAGTTTTTACACAAGTATTACTTTTTGGGACATATGGACAATTGAAAATCCATTGCGCAAGTTTTGTGCAACCGCTATGCAGGTCGTGCCCACACCATTACACACATGCTGGAATGAAGACACCTGTCAGGTTTTCAATAGGCTTACATGGAGTATGTTTGGAATCCATCTCACCGCCTATGCAGTGCTCCACGAGCCATTTCCAAAATATCAAAGTTTTGGAGCTTTTTGAAGAGTTAGAAAAGCAGTTTTTGTGTTTTTTCTATTTTCAGTCATGATGATGAGTTCGAAGACTTATTAAGTTAATTTTTATTAAAAAGTTTGTTTTTTTTAGGCACAAAAGATGCTTTATGTTTTATTTCTTGAGGAAAGGAATTAGTAAAACAGCAATTTATTATTTTTGTTTCATTTTCAGACCGATCCTCTATTGGATCAAAGATATAGTGAACCTAAACATATTTTGATCATATGTATCAATTATATATTTTTATGAATGAATACAGAACATATTGTTGATGGTTCAGCGATGTGTTAGTGTTAATTTTCCGAAATTCATGCTTGTGTGATCAATTCATGGTGCATGTTGCTTATGTATTAAGGGTTATCGATTTCATTGTACAAGGATTCTTATGGTATGGTGTATGGGATTTGTTCTGTTTACTGTTTAGTTATTTTATTTCCTCTCTGTGTTTTATGAGTATTTGATGTCAGTTGATTTAGAATTTAGTTTAGCTTCTCTTTTTCAATTGTCTTCACGTTTCAGTTTCAAATGAAATGCTATATACTCATGCATGTTATCTTCTCTATTTAGTCTCTCTTTCTCTTATATAAACAGCATTGTCTTATTGTAGAGGAATAATTTTTTTTGTTTTAGTTTATCTCCTCTATACTAAAACCTATCATTTTATCCCAAAGTCATTCTTACAAGCCCTTGTAATAGTTTTTGGTTTACTTGCATAAGTAAATGAGTAAAATCATAAACTGGTCATGTGTTATTACTTGTCCAGCCATTCACACTTCAACCAAACACTTTCAGTATTCCTTTGTCATAACTGGTCTCTACTATAAATTTGTGCTTTAAATTCTTTGTATTTTTTAGTGAGGGAGCCCCCTCCGCCTAGAAAAGACCATTTTCTAGCCCAAAGCAGTTTTTGGTTACCTCTGTAGCCCTTTTCTCAGCCTAAAGGGATTTTACGGAGTGCTAACATATTGGCACTGTTGCCAAGGACCGAATGGTTTCATCTTTTCCAAGACAAAATTTCAACGTTTCAGATTTGGTTTTAGATGGTGAACAATAGTCATACATAGGAAGGTTGAACCATTCACCTGGCGACTCCAATCAAGCAGAAACCAACTTTTAGAGTTCCACTGGTGTCTCCACATTTTCAAGATGAATTCAAGAATGGAACATGGGTATGCTCCTATGGACAAATCTAGTATTTCAGGATTTCCAAATCACATGCCCTGTATAGATTGGCAATCATATTTTCCAAAGTTCAGAGATGAGAATGGTGATGATGTTGCTTTACATCTTATCAAATTTCACATGCATGTATGTAGACTTGGGGTTGATTTTCATGAGGATTTCCTAATGAAAATGTTCATGGCTTCTTTGGAGAATAGCGCAAGATCATGGTATGAAGGATTGTCTGCTACTAGATTATGTTCTCTTAAGAATTTTTATGCAGAATTTTGAAAAATTATAAGCAAAATTACCCTTTTATAATGCTTATAGAAAGCTTATGGGGAAAGTTTGATGATCTTATTCAGCGTAGGGGAATTGACATTAATGATCAGGATTTAATGTATAGTGAAATTGAAGAAGCTTTGTTTGAGTTATCTTTTCATCAGGATGGAATAATAGAAACTAGTTTCCATCACATTCAAGAAAATTTACAGCAGACAACAGTTTCTCTTTTAGCTGAAGATGAAATCAATCAAGAACTTGATGTAGATGTTCATGTCCTTTCTCCTGAGATAGGTGAATATTTGCAGCCAGTTTGTCAGTTGTTGTATGATCAAGAGGCAAGTAGTGAAGTAGTTCATGTTGGTAGCATTCCACATTTACAAGAGGATAATGAAGAGCATATTGTTTTAGATTCCTTAGATAGTGCAAAATTTATTCATGATTATACACATCTTGATTTGACATTTTCAGAATTTTTAAAAATCCAAGATGATACTTTTTTTATACACATGAAAGGCTAACTCTTGACACAGTCATTATACATGATGCAATTGTTCTATTTGCACTCCCTCAAGAAAATTCAAAGCTTTTTCTTGTATATGAGAAGAGTGAAAACATAGGAAAAATCACTCAAGGTTCAGAAAATGAGGAGTCCAATTAAAAAGAACAATTTGCCATGATTTTTAAGACAACTCCTTTATTTTTGTTGATCATCAAGAACATGTAATCTTTCATGATATTCAAGTTCCTCTTGCCACATTTTCACTGTCACTAATGAAGTTAGATTTTGCATCATTCCTACACCAAAAATATCAGTTTCATTAATAGTTTGGATTGCCAGTCTTGCCTTTTTTCTGCATGTTCAAGGCAACAGTGAGAGGCACTCAGTCAAGTAGCTTTCTTCTTGAGTGGCTACATTGGAAGGAGGTGATTACCTAGTGTACATACTTTCAACATATTCATATGATTCCATTGTCTATGTCATTTTACTTTTGAATAATGCAATTGTGGGTAGTAGTAGTTTGGATTTGAAGCCCGAGGTGAAGGCCATAAGGTCGCGGTTTTCTGCTACCATAAGTAAATAAGCTTGGTAGATAGGAGTCTCTCAGTATTGTAGTTCTTTTTAGTTAGTTTGGTCTATAAATTTTTCCATTTTTGTCATTTGTTTTCTTAGTTTTTCATATCCTTTCCTTTGCCCAATGGTTAGGCACATGGTCTACATTTTTGTTCTTGGCACCTCACAGTGAGGCTACCATCCCCAATGGAGCCAATGTTAGGGTCAGTAAGTTTTCATTTTTCAAATGTCTCCAAATGACTAAATGGTTAGTTTGAATAAAGTCAAACTTAATGTCATAGATGTTGTCATAATTTCGAGTGTAACTATCCAAAATGTCGTTATGGGTGTGGTCATCAAGAGATCTAGTCGAAAACATGAATTTGTGTCAGTCTAAACTTCTGATGGCATGGTCTAGTCATTAAATGTGTTTTAAATTCTAATCCCTTATTTCTGTATACCCCATGTTTCCCTATTTCGTACCCTATTTCCTCATTTCCCTTTATACATACCTTCATATTTCATATACATCTTATCTACTTTTACCATATCATTTACCTCTTATTCACATTACATTTCCTTTCCCTCCCTTCATTCTAAACCTATCCTTGTGACACCACTACCACTCCCCTGTACTCATCATTGTGGGAATTTTCTACAAAACCACTCTACTTTAGTCACCATTTTATAGAACAATTTTTTACCACATGAAGGGGATGTTTGGGAAATTGAAATATTTTTTTCTCAAGGACATGGAAAATAACAATAACCTCTTCCAGATTTTGCACAGGTGTCACGAATAGAGAGATTTGATTGCATCTTCAAAGCTTATTTTTCGAATTACATAAATACTCTGTTTTAGTTATGGTTTTGTAGAGCGTTTTTGGGAACCCCAAGAATAATTCAGAGAAACTAAGAGAGTTTTACATTCAAAAAAATATAATCTAGAATAACCTCATTCAGTTTTTACACTAGTATTATTATTTGGGAGATATGTCCTATTGAAAATATGTTGCGCAATCGCTACGCAGGTCGTGCCCACATCATTACACACATGTTGGAACGAAGACACCTATCAGGTTTTCATGAGGTTAACATGGAGTACATTTGGAATCCATCTCACCTCCTCAGTAGCTCTCCATGTGCCATTTCCAAAAGATCAAACTTTTGGAGCTTTTTGAAGATTCAGAAAAGCGGTTTTTGTGTTTTTTCTATTTTCAGTCATGATGATCAGTTCAAAGACTTATTAAGTTAATTCATATTCAAAAGTTTGTTTTTTTAAGGGACAAAAGATGCTTTATGTTTTATATCTTGAGGAAAGGCATTAGAAAAACAGCAATTTACTTTTTTTGTTTCAGTTTTAGAACGATCCTCTGTTGGATCAAAGATACAGTGAACCTAAACATATTTTGATCCTATGTATTGATTGCATATTTTGATGAATGAATACAAAACATGTTGTTGATGGTTCAGCGATGTGTTAGTGTTAATTTTCTGAAAATTCATGCTTGTGTGATCAATTCATGGTGTATGTTTCTTATATATTGAGGGTTATCGATTTCATTGTACAAGGATTCTTATAGTATGGTGTATGGAATTTGTTATGTTTACTATTCAATTATTTTATTTCCTCTCTGTGGTGTATGAGTATTTGATGTCAGTTGATTTAGAATTCAATTTATCTACTCTTTTTCAATTGTCTTCATGTTTTAGTTTCAAACAAAATGTTATATACTCATGCCTATTATCTTCTTTGTTTAGTCTATCTTTCTCCTATATAAACAACATTGTCTTATTGCAGAGGAATAATTTGTTTTGTTTTAGTTTATCTCCTCTATACTACAACCTATCATTGTATCACAAAGTCATGCTTACAAGCCCTTGTAATATTTGTCGGTTTACTTTCATAAGTAAATGAGTAAAAGGCTAAATTTATCATGTGATATTACCTATCCATCCATTCACACTTCAACCAAATACTTTCAGAATTCCTTTTTCATAACTAGTCTCTGATTTAAATTTGTGCTTTAAAGTCTTTGTATTTTTTAGTGAGGGAGCCCCCTCTGGCTAGAAAAGACCAATTTCTAGCCCAAATGGTTTGTGGTTACCTTTGTATCCCTTTTCTCAGTCTGAAGGGATTTTACAAAGTGTTAACAAGTTGAAGGAACAACTTCTAGGAAAAGATAAATGGTATACCAGAGAGAAGGTGGGGGGAAATTTTCCACCTCATTTAGTAAAAGAATTTTGGAAACAAAATCCTCCCAAAATGGGTGGGTGTGATCCGAATTGGATCATTATATTTTTTTCATCCATATCAATGTATTTGGAGTAGAGAAAGTGTAGGAATCAGCTCATGGGACCGATTTTGCCAGCAGGACCCAATTTGGCGAAAAGGGTTCTGAAACCTTCCAGGAGAATTTTGAGGCATCAAATGGAATTTTTGGGGGTTAAATCTTTTCCTCTTCAGTGTAGCACCTTTTCATGCTATTCTACACATAGATATCTTTCCAACGACGCAAGAAGCACATCAATCAGAGTCTATATGCAAAAGTTATGTCACTCAGAAGTTGACCTTCCTCTTTTCAGACCTATAGTTCGGGAGGATGCCACGTCAGACCCCATTATTCATGGAAAAAGGGCTAGACACATGTTTTTTATGTAAAATACTCTAAAATAGTCCATATTGTAACTCTATTTAAGAGTTGATGTAGTCAAAACTTAACCACTAGTAGGCTATCGAGTTGTGTTATAACAAGACCACTAGGAGGAAGAGGCATTACATTCTTTCGAGAGAATTGTGTTCCATAACTAAGAAAATATAGCTAGGAGAGATAAGAGGTAGAGCACATAGAGATTATTTTTGTATTGTAGCAGCCCATGGGCCACAGGCATTATTTTTTTGTACCTGCAGCCATATTTCCAAATAGAGAAAGAGAGTGAAGCGGTCTCACCTTCCAACTGGGTTTTCTCCCGAAAGGGTTTCCCAGAGACCATATCTTGTTTCTTATGTGTGTGTGATATTATTTTTTCGTTCTCTACTTTTTTACATAATTTCCATTCACATGCATGCACTAATTATGGTAAAATCTAGAAATATAGAAAATGAATAAATCTGTAATAGTGTAAAATTTAAGTATTTTAATATATTATTATTAGATATGTTGTGACGAACTGTCCAGTGGAATATCCATGGTATTTTATTGATAATTCTCCATCACCTTTTCATACTTCCAATCCAAGGAAGTAGTGCATGAGACCCATGTCCTTCATCTTGAACTCTCTTGCAAGGTCCTCCTTGCAAGATCTAATTAGCTACTCATCACTAGTCAAGATCAATTCATCAACATATAAAAGAATAATCAACAATTTACCTTCTACCAAAAGATGATATAGGTTTGCATCCGATTCACTTTTGGTGAAGCCAAAAAAGGTGAGATAGCTATTGATCCTGGTGTCCCAAGCATGGAGTGCTTTCTTGAGACCATACAACGCTCGCTTGAGTCTACACACATGAGACTCTCAATCAAAAGTCTTGAAGCCTTTTGGTTGCTCGATATACACCTCCTCCTCAATAACTCCATTGAGGAATGCAGTTTCACATCCATCTGGTGGATCTTCCACCCCAATTTTGTAGCCAAAGCAAGGATTGATTTGATGGATGGTTACATTGCTACAGGAGAAAAGGTCTCCTCATAGTCAATCCCCTCAACTTGAGAGTACCACTTTGCCACAAATATGGCCTTGTACTTTTCTATGCTTCCATATACTACCTGCTCCACATTGAAGATCCATCTCAAACCCACAATTGATTTGTTTGTTGGTCTTGGGACCACTTCCTAAACATTTTTCTTCATAATGGATTTGTACTCCTCCACCATTACATCAACACATACTAGTTTCTCTACTTCTTCCTCGAAAGAAGGTGGCTTAGTCTCTACTAGCTCAGCCATTAGAACCATGTAGCTAGTGTACCGATCTGGTGACCTTCTCTGCCTGCGTTGATTTGAAGGAGCACCCACATTCTCCCTCACATCTTACACAAATCTATCAGCTTCTTTGGTTCTCTTCTTGCCTTCTCTAGATGGTTCTTCTTGAGTGACTGTCTCCACTCTCTACTCCTCAACTTGTGGCTACTCCACAACATCTTGAGGATCCTCATTTGGAGCTAAAATCTCCTCCTCTAGTGGGATCTGAAGCTTCCTCTCAAGAGAGCACCACATGGCTTTGTCTTCATCAAATTTTACATACCATCACATAACTATCATTCTAAGGAATGTAAAATACACGTGGTAGTTGTGGGGTGTTTTTGTGTAACCTACAAATACCCCCAACTCTGTTGTCATTTCTAGATTTTTCCTTGATTATTTGGGAGACATGGCAGTAACCAGAGGCTCAAAAAATCCTGAAGTGCGACAAATCTAGCTTCCTCCCCAAAATCCTCCTCCGGTGTGATCATGCCAAGAGTCTGATGAGGACTCTTGTTTTGCAAATAGACCGTTGTTCCACAAGTTCATAGTTAGGATTTGGTCATGAAACATTGCCCTTTCTACTCCCACAATGCTTCGGTTCTTCCTCTCAGCCACCCCATTCTTCTATGGGTTGTGGGGTGTTGTCAACCCTCATCGAATGCCTTATTTTGAACAGAAATTTTTAAACGCATTTAACACATACTCACCTCCATTATCGCTCATGCAAGCCTTCACCTTCTTTACCGTCTCATCCTTCTTCTGCATGAAGAATATCTAGCACTTCTGCAAGTAGTCATCAATAAAGATGACAAAATCTTATGTCTGGCAGTGGAGGTTGTTGAGAAAGATCCACAAACATCAGATTGGATTCTTTCAAGGACTACATGTGCTTTGTTGTCCCAACCATGGAAATTGGCTTTTGTATACTCCCCCAAGGTATACCCTTTGCATGTTTCCTCCTTCTCTAGTGCTCCTTTGGGGAGGCTTGTGGTAATCTGTTGCATGATCTTCAAAGCACCATGATGCAAATGGGAAAGTATTCTATGCCAAATTTCACTGACACTGCGGCTCTAGACCTTCTCTGTAATACTGCCCAATATACCCCTCATATGCTTCATCAAATATTTTAGCAAATATAGGAAACTCACTCAGTCATTTCATTAAGGTAGACACTAGCGAGCTTCAGAGAGGTAATGTACCCTTTTATCACATATGTGTTGAATTAGATCTTAGCAAAGTGCTACCAAAGAATATCCTCCTCCATCGAAATGGATTTATTTTTCATAGTTGGTGGACTACAAAAATACGGTTTTCTATTGCAAGATCTGTCAAAATAATGGTCATCTCCAAAATGTTTTTTCCTCTTCTAAAAGACTCTCCCACCCTCCATATGCCAAGAACAATATTCAAGTATGGAAAGATCCAAAAGATTCAAAAGGATCTAAGAAATATTCAACTTGCAATCTTGATAACATGCAACACAAAAAATCCTTTGTAGGTAAATCGATTCCTTTAGCCTCAACTCAGCCACATGCAGTGACTTTTCATCCATATAACATTAAGGTCCACACCTTGAATGGAGATGCAAGAGACACAACCATGGTATTAGCTTCATTAATGAGTGGGAATAAACCTTCTATGAATCAGATCACTCGGATAGTGATATGAAAGCAACTAATATTGTAAACCCCACGCCGATCCTCCCGAATTAGAATTGGCTCAAGGAAATGTGATCAATGTCTCCTCTTCAGTTGTTCCTAACAACTCTTTGAAATGGATTGATGTACGTAGGAATAGAATTGGCTCAAGGAAATGTGATCAATGTCTCCTCTTCAGTTGTTCCTAACAACTTTTCGAAATGGATTGATGTACGTAGGAAAAAAGGAAAAAAATAACTTTGGAAAAACTCATGATTTTTCCTGCGCTCAATTACCAAGACAATAGTAAAAGTACTAGCATTGTTAATTTTAGGTTATCTAACCAATCTGAATCTTTTAATTTTCTTATAATCCCAAGTTAGCTTGTCTCTATATTTTGGATTCGGTTGGATTTCCCCTAGGATTGACCAAGCCAAATTTGCATGTAATTGATTGATAAGGTAATACAATTTTTAATTCAAAAAAAAACCTATATGTTGTGAAATGGCATGGTTATGAATATGAATCATTGCTATTTAAATTTATTTTAATATGATATGCAAGTAATAATACAACAAATTGAAATGAATCAATTTATTATTTTTATTACTTTTAATTTTTTATTATATTTTTAAGTGAGTACACTCATTTATGGACACTACAATATCTCTCTCATATTGGGTTGTAGCAAAAGTACAACAAATTGAATTGATTTTTTTATTTTTACTACATTTTTTAATTAATTGACATTTAAACGTTTACATTCATTCTGGAAACTACAACATCTCCCTAATATTAGATTGTAGAGAGGAGCTTTTGCACATAAACATGTAAGATAATAAAAAATATAAAATATAAAACACATTCAAAATGATAAAGAATGAAAATATATTCTTCACTCTACAATATAACAAAAAAATTATTAAATTTTAATTTAACTTTCATAAAGTAAGAACTATTTTCACCAACTTTATATATATATTCCAATTTTATTTTATTTTAAGCCAAAAGGGACCCCAATATTCAATGAAATTCCCAAATTTATTTCAATAGTCAAAAGACTTATCTTTATCTAACATAATTATCATTATTCATCATAATATAAATATATATATGAAGTTTCAAATTTATTAAAGTAATTTAAAACTTACCTTTATCTAATGTGTGGTTATAATTATTACATAATGATTTTTTATAATAAGATAAATTTTAAAGATCAATATAAAATTTTTGGAAAAAAAAAAAATATTAATTATTAAAATGTTAATCATTTAAGGTTTAATTAAAAAATCATATATATATATATATATGGGTGAGTTTTCCACTGTTTAATATATATAATTATCAACCTAGATTCATCTTAACTTTGGATCTCCAAAGGGCTGAAATTGATCAAATATCTTTAGATGCAAACATCTTTTAGAGTGAAAAGAGATTTGATTCCTCTAGGTGCTTGGTAGATCTGGAGTTAAGATGGACCTAGAGTGGCATAATATATATGTAATTGACATTGAAATATTTTATTTATAGTTCATGTTCTCCACATTAAAATGTTAAAGCATGTCTCCTTGTATATTTTTCCTATATGCATACATTTAATTATTTTTATTATTGTTGGGCATGGAATCCCCCCACAGCATGTTTTGGGGCTCAAAGCCCAAGTTTTGAGTAATATTATTGTAAAGCTCAATGAATTTCGGGTGTGGAATGTATGATAGAGTCATAGGTTTGTCTGCCATAAGTTTTGAATGTAATTTCGGCCTACCCATGGTTCGCAGACCATGAGATTGTATAAATAGAGCGAAGCTCTAAGTGTAAAAGGGAAGGGAAGTTTAAGGAAAAAGGAAGAGAAAAGCATAGAGCAAGTGTCTAAGTGTGTCCTGGGTCATAGTAGTAGGAATAGGCTCTGTAGTTGAGTGCGCAGAGGCCTACTAGAGTCTGCAGCTGAGTGGGCGGACCCCTGCAGTTGAGTGCACAAGGCAGAATAGAGTTAGTAACTGAAGAGAAAGAATAATAAAGAGAAATTTTATCTGAATTAAGTGTATCTGTCTTGGGTTATTATCTGTTGGATATGAGTTGCAATTATACTGTTTATTTACTGTGTGCACTTGTATGAATTGTGAATATTGTTAAGTATAACTGAAAGCATATAAATAAGCTAAGCTAATCGACTTAGAAAGGATTATTAGTAAGGAATGGGGTAATAACAATGTTTGGCCCCCGAGAAAGGTTGCGCGAAGGCAACATCTCAGGTTGCAAGGTACGGGTAAGTGTGCATAGCAACGTGCGCATAGGGTCAAACCATGGACCACTTGAAAACATCAGACATCTCCAGGGTGTGGAAACCTGGTTCTAGCACACTCCCATACTACTTCGGGTGAGACCTCAGTCCGCTCTCCATGGGCTGTTGCCGAAAGGGCCGGTAGTACCAGGATTTGTTTGGCTAAATAACCTCTGAACCTGGGTTACGCCACAACCAGCCAACAAATGGTTCTATTGTCGAGAGTGGGATCTGCATGAGGGATGTATGATGTCATGTCACTAGAATCCGAAGAAAAAAGAAATTGAAGGGTGGTTGGATAGAAAGATTCACGAGTTCGCGGCGCAAGAAAATAGGAATCCGCGAGTATCAAAGGAACAGTGGTTGAGCACTATTTATATATGGAAATCCACAAAATTTTCTTTGCATCCTTCCCCTCTTAATTGTACGAGTGGATCGCGAAGCGAGCAGAAAGTCAGGGAAGGTGTAGGCTCAACAGACCAATTGTGTGGACTCTAGAATTAGTGCACAAACTAGAAGCATCAAAAGGTAAGATCGTGCATGTTGTGAACCATTGGCTCGATCAAATTATAGGAGGGTTTATCACCGAGTTCAAGGTAGATATGACCGTCAACTATAGCGAGGCGGAACGAGGCTTCCTCAAGGGACCGCAAGGTAAATACATTAAATCGTTGAACACTTGGATTAAGATGCTATTGTGTGAAAAGCAAGCTATGAGAATAAATTAATGTTTGGGACTACACGAAGTGGGAGGATCTATAGAAACAAAGGTAGCGTAGAGATAGAAAATAGTCCCTTGATTTTGTCGCGGCAGGAAAGTGAAGAAGAGCTATCGAAAGTTTCTCCGAGAAGCACGATCAATCTGATAAGGCAGTGAATTCCACGCATACGACCCCCACCTACACCACCACCAGTCTCACCACTGTCACCTCCATCTACGCCCACACCACCTCCGCCACCACCACAGTTCAATATGGTGAGCGGATTAAATTGTTGGTATTCAGAGGAGTAGGGAACGAAGATCCAGACCAATTTTGGTTCGTGGTAAAGGCCGTATGGGAAGCACAAGGAGCTATGGATGATAATATAAAGAAGGCAACATTGGTAAGTGCATTTCAGGATCATGCACTAACATGTTACATTAAGCACTCTAATGACCATCCAAATGTGGGGATCGCAGATATCCAGGTTGCGCTGAACAGGGAATTTAGCAGGCCAAAGTTGGAGACACAATCAACTATCGGGTTTAAGGAGATCATGATGCTTCCAAGTGAGAGCCCATGGGATCTGGATCAGAGACTGAAGAGTATGATCCACGAGGCCAACATGACATTGACGGATGGACAGCACCAGGCATGGTTTGTAGCATCACTAATGCTGCATTTGAGGACAGTGCTGTCACAGCAGAAGTTATCTACCTAGGCTGAAGCTTTGGAGATTGCAATGACACTGCACGAGACTCCAATACAAGATCCTTGCTTGGGAGTTCAATAAATCCACACACAACTGCAAAATTTGTGTCTGGAAATGTAGAGTTTGAAATAGGATAGGACAACTCGCCCAAAAGCACACGAGGAAGTATGGTGCATAAAATGCAAAGGCCAGGGGCATGACAAGGACCATTATCCAGTTTTCATGAACTACTTGGCGGGAGGAGGGCTAATGCCCTTAAGACCAGAGGCACAAGAAAGATCGAGCACGGTGCCTGCATTATGGTGCGCGATTTGTTAGATAGGAGGAAAACACACTACAGATAATTGTCACCTATTACAGAAGTATACACAGACGTCCGAGCAATTGTTCTATAATTTCTACATGTCGGTAGGCCATGATGAGCACACCTGCAGAAGTTACGAGCTGATGATGGATCAGACTCCTGCCTACAGAGTGTAGACCGAAACGCGAGCCCTCGATCCAAATGGAGGGATGGCGCGCACTGGATTTCAAGGGTACGGACGAGGTCGAGGTGGACTAGGACTAGGAAGAGGTCACGAACAACTGATTTGTTACAATTGTGGAGGGCCAAGGTATTATGCCCACGATTGTACAAATATAACGAGAGCATCATGTTTATATTGTACTCAGTTTGATCATGAGATGGAGGACTACCCTACACTGATAGCGAGGCTGCGCGATAAAGGGACACTCCGGCCTCCCCTGACTCAGAATTTGCAAAGATGAGGTCTTAGCTACGCAAAGAGGACCCGAATGTAAACATAGTGCTCCAAAGCGGTATCACGATAGCATATGACAAAGGTAAGTAGCCTGAATAAAGCACGTGTATTCGCAAGTCTCCTACAAAGGAACCTGAATTTTATTTTAAGCGCGCGAAGGAGACATTCATGGAAGCTAAGAAGAGCTTTACAGAGGCCTCCACTTTAGGTAATAAGGATCAACTAGAACAGGGGATGGATCCTTCAATGCTCACTACCTTTCTAGAGACATGCATGAAACTATTGCGCGATAGCGAAGTGGTGAAGGGATTGTAGGAGCTTATCACTAGGTGTGATGGGTCGAGAGAACCACGCGTGGTGCGAAACTTGGAAAGCGTGCATTGCAAACAGGAATGGAAATCAGATTGACTGCGCAAATCGGGGAGTATGAAATGGATCAAGTAATTCTGGATCTAGGATCATATGCAAATGTACTGCCAAAGCAGACATGGGAGCGTATGGGTAGGCCCACGTTGCAATGGTCTCCTATCCAATTACGAATGGCAAACCAGTATAAGATCTTACCGATGGGAAGATTGCATGGAATAATGGTAGACGTCGAAGGTGCGAGCACACCTGTAGATTTCGAGGTGATAGAGATTGTAGATGACAGCAATCCCTATCCCGCGCTACTGGGAATAGATTGGGCCACTGATATGAACTGAGTCATAAATCTGAAGAAGTGCAAAATGATTTTTGAGAAAAAGTCACTGCGAGTGGTGGTACCTTTATACCCTATGGAAGGATCGCACTACACAGAGCCAATGCATGACGACGAGCTAGACTGTATCTACAAGATAACCGCTCGGGAATAGGATTGGGTAAATCCAACAACAGATGGTAGAATTTCGTGGGAGCGTGAAAGCTCCTGCACATCAGATTTGGATGAGGAAACAGAATGATGGCAGAACTGGTTACACGAGGTAACAACACTTAATTGTAACATGATGGTAAGATCACTACATTTCATGACAACCGAGGCAAGAAATTTTCCTATATATGAAGGATTAACAACAGTGGATGAATTCCTATACAAATTTGAATTCGATGCTCTACAATGGACACTACGTGCTACGCCCACCAGGTGGTGGGGTACGCACCAGCAGATTTTCGGGGACTGGCGCGAATGCTGAATGATGATGCGCTTACGATTTGGGAAACCTCAGAGGAGGATGGAAGCCAGGCAAGATGGATGAAACAGCCTGCACGCCCACCTTTCCAGATGGGTACAGGAGTATGGTACGCAACCTGCACGAATGCACGCTACTCTCACTGTAGGAAAGAGGAACAACAAGAAATAGCAGGCAAGACAAGTGCACGAACGGCGAAGTACGATACAACCTAGCATGCCAAAAATCATACACGAGGAAGCCTTTGAGAAGGTGTGTGAAGTGCTGAACAGGGTCCACCATGTGAGATGCACCGACTAGGACCTACGCGTACCAGCAGTTGTATGGGCCTATAGGACCATGTGCAAAACTTTGACCACGCAAGCGTGTCTGAAACTGAAATATGAAGTAGAGGATGTAGTCCATGTGGAGCATCTGAAGTCGAGTCTGTGCGTAATAGCACTCGTAGATATGATGGTCCATGCAGACCGGAACGAAGAAATCACACAGCTACGCGAAACAGAACACATAAGACTTGAGGAAGAAATCTGATGGGGAAACATTAGACTTCGCAAACTTGAAAAAGAGTGGGTACGGCTAAGGGAGAAAAGCGCTTTAAGGGACACAAAGGTCAAAAAGCTAGAAAACAAAATAAAGGAAGAATTTCTCGTCAAAAAACAGAGGATGGTAAGGTAAATTGCATATGATCGTACTAATGCATTGGACTATAGCAATGAACTGGTTAGTCTGTTGCCATGGTTGGGACCGCATATTGCCAAACAGGGTAGCACATTGCTAAAAGGAGAGTGTGCGATGCCAATCATCACAGTGGAAGATGGGGATTCTCTGGGAACCATGCTGAAGGACAGGATGGAGCCCCGCAAGGGTGGTGCGACCACCTGACTAGTCATAGGGAGAATAGTCTTAGCGCTCCAGGAAGCTGATATTGGAGATACGCGCAAAATCAGAATGTCACAAGGTTCGCAACCGTGCATGGAGGGTTGCGCAGCCATGCGGGTTGGATGGGAAGTGACCGTTGGTGTCACTATTCATGATGGGATGTTCGATTTGAGGCCAAATGGAGTGTGCAGCAGGCATTTAAGATGCAAGTTATGGGCAAGATTTGGGAAAATCTGCCGCCACGAACACATTAATGGCCCGAAATTGGGGGGAACGGTCGAATTCGAATTTGGAAAGCACTATAAAAATCATAAGGCTAGCCAACAAACAACACTTGGTCATTTGAGAATTGAGTGCTTGAGCAAAGCACAGAGTGTTGAGAGCTAAACGATAATTGAGCCCCTAAGTTCGTAAGAGATAGAATACAGCCCAGAAAGGATGGCGGCCACTAAGGATGGGTTAGGAATTGAGGAGGGAATCATCGGTGAGGCCACACAGACCCACATGGTGGAGGATGTTCCAGAAGGCGCCGAGGTGGTAATAGAAATCCCCAAATCACCGTGAATCCCGAGGCCCAAGAAGGATAAATAGGCAATGGGGCTAGTACGTAGGTCCCCAAGGAATCTGCGGCACAAAGTATCCATGGAAGAGAAGGGAAAAGCAGTCACAATAGAAACTGATGAGGAAGAAGAAGACTTGTAGGCCCTAATTGCCGCAGCAGAGGAAGAAGAAGACGTGGAGGAGGATATCCAACCGTTGCACTCTACAACAAAACTGCCAGCATATGTCCCTCCGTGGAAAGGGAAAATTAAGGTGGGGAAGAACCTGGAAGAAACGAAAAGCTCGATCCAGACCTTGCTCCTCTCCGATGCCATTGTATTTGAGGGCCAACCATGAAATTTGAAGACTGGGACCTTGCTAACAGCGAGAAGTTTCTACACCTAGAGACTGGGAATTCGATGAAGCAGAATACTGAGGGGGTGGTGATAACATTAGAGCCGTGGAAATGGATGCGCGGTGTGGAAGAGGTCGGGTTGCTACACTTGCTATGGATACCGCATTTCCACCACGCATCCATCACCATTTTCGTCATCATGCAGTTGTTGTGCCTGGTGCATGATGGGTATCTATGGTTGGAGAAGCCTATTCCCATCATGGCAGACCTCATTCACCGAATTTCTCAGCTCCCCTATAAAGTAACGGACCACGGGACTATAGCCGGAAAAGGTAGCAATTTGGCTCTTGCGGAAGCCATGAAGGCAAAGTATAAGCTGGAGAAGAAGAAAAGGGGCTACATCATCTCCAGCATCAAGGACAAAGGGGTGCCTGTAGAAACCCAAATCCTAGACAGAAAAGTGACCAGGAAGTGTCATGTCGATGAGGTACTAGTGTCGGTGGTCCGTTGGCCGAGCAGTGCACAGAGGGGGTTTAGTTCAACTGGGCTAAATTCCTCTGCGAGAATTTTTGACAAACTGTTGCGAAGCCCAAGAGCAAGGTAAGACCTTCCACTACATGTGGTTGCTCTTATCCATATTGCTGGTAGCGGGAGAACTGTCGGAGGATAGTCAGTTCCCCCACATTGACAGAGAGTTACCAGAGGCCGCAAAGTATGCTTCGCTCTAGGCCACCAAGGACACGAAACAGATTCACGACATCAAAATTTTCTGGGTGCTCATGGAGGCGAGCATCCGGATGTGGATCAATTGGAGACCACACCTGTCATCTATGGAGTACAATAGTCTGAATAGTTTTGTAGAATTTAAAGCCGATATGCACAACATTTATATCAGGGCACAAAAGGATCCAGCAAAGTAGTGGACGAAGTTACCATTTGTAGCCACTGACGACACAATTTTTACTATCTTGGAGACATGGCCTCCCGAATGGCGCACTTCTAACCTAGCAGAACTAGAGAAGGCGGCATCCCAGAAGAAAAAAGATGATGCTAAGCTATGCATCACTCAATTAGCAAAGAATAAGCGGAACGAAAAAGCAGCAGTTGAGGAAAAGGAAACAGGGGAAGTTGCAGAAGTAGCAGCAGCAGCAACACAGGTAGCAGAGGCAGCAACAACACAGGCCTACAATGGCCAAGCAACGTCCTTAGGGCAGGAGGCAGAGGAACCAAAAATAGCAGAAGGGATCATGGACCCAGGGGCCACGTCCACTTAGTTAAAGTGTCACGCATTGCCGAAATATCGAGCCCAAGGAAGAAGGTCAAGACCTCGAGGTTGGCTATTGACCCGTCACCTTAACCAAAGGTGATCTCCATGACATCGATGAGACAGTCTGCGATGTCACAGGTGAAGCACTTCAGGAGTTCATGCAGGAGCATCAGACTGTGTTGGGGACCCTCAGGGTGCAGCTGCAGGAGTTAAAGGTATGGACCCCTCAAGAAGGTACCTTGTCAACACACGTCGTCGCAAGAACTTCAGCAGCAGAGCAGATGTTGCGCGTAATGATGGCGAACACAATAATGTTTCTGGAGGGATCTCTAGCATCATCAAATGCAATGTATCGATTTTCCATTAGCATGATGAAAGGCCTTGGCCCTAATCTGCCTGCCCTTCCCCGGGAAACGTTGTACTAGTTATAGGATGGGATAACAGCAGAACTGCGAGCCAGGGAGATCCGTGCGATCCAGGTTCTTAGAGAGCAGAAAATTAACATAGAACAGCTCAACTTACAGTGCGATGAATTGGTGTCATAGAATTAACAGTTGGTGCAGACAGTAGATGACGCTTTCCAATGCGTTCTGGAGTTGGCAATCACAGTAGATCTACCAGTAGAAGTTTGAATCCATAGTTTGTCAAGTGGATTCCGTGAAGCGAGAGAAGGGATGATGAAGGTTCAACTAGAGCTGAATCTTCAGATTGTCGAGCTGTGGTTGAAGGTGCAGCCTTCCACTCCCCCAGAATTTCGAGAATAGTGCACCAGCACTATTGCATCAGGGTTGAAAGGAATTGGAGGTGTTGTGCACGACTGTACGAATATGTTGGAACAAGCACTTGAGGTCCTCACGACTTTGCAGGAGGACCCCAACATCCAACAGCTAGAGACAGAGGCGCGCAAACTCCAACAGCAGTACGATAGCATCAAACAAACTACGCAGATAGTAGTCCTCACTCAGCTGCTTGTGAGGATGCATCAATCCAAGGCATTAAAGGAGCAGGTGGATGTGGCACGCCATAAGAAAGCAATTCTCAAAGCACATGTTCAACCATGGATTGACGAGGCCTTCACAATCATAGCGAATATTAAAGGGAAGCTCGTGCACATTCAGTGGATGCATGCACAGATATAGTGCAGCACACCGGAAACAGAGGTCTCCGAAGAACGGATGCAGCAAGTTCAGCAAACAACAGCTCAGTGCGTTGCCAACATCAGTACCATTCGAGAGCAGTTGGAGGGACTCCGCACTAACTGAGTGACTCGAGGGCAAGTCACGATGTTTGTGTTGGGGGACTATTGGGCATGGAATCCCCCCACAACATGTTTTGGGGCTAAAAGCCCAAGTTTTGAGTAATATTATTGTAAAGCTCCACGAATTGTGGGTGTGGAATGTATGATAGATTCATAGGGTTGTCCGCCCTAAGTTTTGAATGTAATGTCAGCCTACCCATGGTCCGCGGACCATGGGATTGTATAAATAAAGTGAAGCTCTAAGTGTAAAAGGGAAGGGAAGTTTAAGGAAAAAGGAAGAGAAAAGCATAGAGCAAGTGTCTAAGTGTGTCTTGGGTCATAGTAGTAGGAAGATGCTCTGCAGCTGAGTGCGCAAAGGCCTAGTAAAGTCCGCAGCCGAGTGTGCGGACCCCTGCAGCTGAGTGCACAGGGTAGAATAGAGTCTGTAACTGAAGAGAAAGAATAATAAAGAGAAGTTTTTTCTGAATTACGTGTATCAGTATTGGGTTATTATCTATTGGATATGAGTTGCAATTATACTGTTTATTTACTGCACGCACTTGTATGAATTGCGAATATTGTTAAGTATAACTGAAAGCATATAAATAAGCTAAGCTAATCGACTCAGAAAGGATTACTAGTAAGGACTGGGGTAATAACATTGTTTGGCCCCCGAGTAAGGCTGCGTGAAGGCAGCATCTCAGGTTGCAAGGTACGGGTAAGTGCATGTAGTGACGTGTGCGCAGGGTTGAACCATGGGCCATTTGAAAACATCAGACATCTCCATGGTGTGGAAACCTAGTTCTAGCACCCTCCCATACTATTTCGGGTGAGACCTTAATCAGCGCTCTGCGGACTGTTACTGAAAGGGCCAGTAGTACCTGGATTGTTTGGCTAAATCACCTCTAAACCTGGGTCAGACCCCAACCAGCCAACAATTATAAATATTTTCTAAAATATTATATATCAAATCCATATTAAGTATACATCGAATTAGAAAACAGTTATTAATTGAATAAAAATTCTCTCAATCTTTCTCTTTATATATGTGTTTCATGTTGATATATTTTATTTATAATCTAATTTAAATTTTTCTTTGTTATTGATATTTTTAAATTCTTGTATATCAACTCCATATTAAAAATAAAACACATGTCCCCAATTATGGGGAGTGAAAATATAAGAAAAAATTTAATTTAAATTACTTTATTTTTCTCTATACCACACTAGATCTATCTTAACTCCAGATCTATGAAGTGCCCAGAGGGATCAAATCTCTCGAGGTGCAAACTTATTTTTTGAGTGCAAAACTTGAGGAAAGGTTTGCACCTCGAAAGATTTGATCCCTCTTTGCGCTTGATAGATCTGGATTAAGATAGATATAGGTTGGTTTCAGTCGTGTATGGCAAGGAAAATTTATCGAAGACATGTAAATACATCTAATATTAATATAATTATTTTAAATATGCTAAATATGTATTAATATGCTAAATAAAAATTTTGAATGCAAAGTGACAATGTAATAGTGTTGAATGATAGAAAATGTGAATAATAAGAATATAGTCAATTACAAATAGTCTTGATTGTGATGGATCTCAAACTATTTTTTTGTACTATTCTTATTGTCATCCTTGTTAGTTTTGTCATATTTTCATATAAATTATATGAAAAGGATAGTTGAAATCATAAACCATTTAAATCTTTAGCTCAAGTTGTTGTAGTAAACATCATACCTTGTCTTTCTTGCTCTCCAATATTAATAAGTTGAATTACTATAACACAAAAATCAATGTACATTGCCAATAATTTTTTGTGCTTACATTGGAATCAATGCACATTGTTAATCCAATCACTTTAAAATTAATGTACCATCATACATCCAATTACATCAAATCAGAAATCAACATCTACACTAAAATCAATGCATCTAATGCAAGAAATCAAATAGGATTAGAAATCAACATCTACATCCAAATCAATGCATCTAGTGAAAGTAAGAAAAAAGGATTAGAAACAACATTCAAATCAATGCTTCTAGTGCAAGCAATCAAATATAATTAGAAATCGACATCTACATTGAAATCAATACATCTAGTGCAAGCAATCAAATAGGATTAGAAATCACCATCTACACTGAAATCTATGCATTTAGTGCAAGTAATCAAATAGGATTAGGAATTATCTACATTGAAATCAATGCATCTATTGTAAGCAATCAAATATCATTAGAAATCAACATCTACACTAAAATGAATACATCTAGTGCAAGCAATCAAATAGGATTAGAAATTTCCATCTACACTTAAATAAATGCATCTAGTGCAAGAATTCTTCTTCCCTCTCTCCCCATCCATCTATATCTATATCTCCCTTTGTATCTCCTTTTTTGTCTCTATATCACTCCCCAAACACACACACTCTCCCACTCCATATTTATCAATCTCTCTGTCCCTCCCTCCCTCTCTCCATCTCTCTCTTCTTCCCTCTCTTCACCTTCCATCAATATTTTATCTCCCTCTGTCTCTCTATATCACCCCCAAAACATACACTCTCTTTATCCAATCTATCTATATATCCCTCCCTCCTCCTCTCCCTCTCTACCCTCTCTTCCCCTTATCTCCCTCTACTCTGCTCCTCTCTCTTTCCTCATGTTTTCCTCTCTCCCTCTCTCACCATATTCCTTATATCTCCCTCTCTCTATCTGCACCTTTCTCTCTATATATATTTCTTCTTACCTCCCTCTCTCTCCCCCTCCAACTTGATCTCTCTCTCCCTCCCTCTCTCCACTCTCTCACATCCTCTCTCTTCCTTCCTCTCTCTCTCTTTCTCTCCCACCTCTCTCTCCCTCTCTTCATAGTCCAACTTCGGTGCTATATCGCTCCCTCTCTCCTTCTCTCTCCTTCTCTCCTCCCTTATCTCCATCTCTCTTTCTTTGTCTCTTTATCTCACCCCCAGACATACACACTCTCTATATATCTCTCCCTTGTCATTCCCTCTCTCTCTCTCCACTTTTCACTCTCTATGGCTTTCTTATTCCCTCCCTCTCCCTCCCTAAAACTTCATCTCTCTATCCCTCTCTCTCTATGCTCCTCTCTCACTCCCTATCTCCTCCTCTCTCTCGAGTCCTATCTCTCAATTCCTCTCTCTCATCCTTCCTCTCTCTCCCTTTATCTTCTACCTCCCTCTCTCTTCTCCCATCAATCTCTCTCTCTCTCTCTTTTCCCTCTGTTATAGGACAAATTGACCTCCTAATCAACTCAGAGGTAAAAGACAAGATGACTGAAGCAATGACCACAATTGCAAGCCCAAAATCCACGCTAACGCTCTCTATGCACTGACAACCTACTTTATAAAGCTTGTTACCAAGAATAAAGGAGCGTTAGTCACCCTACTAACTCTTGTGCTTAGACTAGGGGGAGCGTTAGTGAACTTAAGTGATGTTCAAAAGGTTATGCTAACGAATCTGCTCATAAATATCTAGATATTAAATCCCTAAATTTGCGCAAGAAAAGTAAGGAAACTCCAAAAATCAAGATATTTGGAGAAATTATATTGAGAATGAAGGCAAATGGGAAAAAGATTGTAAACAGGGCACGTTCATTTTTTTTGCGCTAATGAACTCTAGATGGAGCTTGGCAGCCCTAATTCGATTTCTATATAAACAATGAGAGGGCAATTGCAAAAGGGATCAGAGCATTTAGAAGGATAGCCCATAGAGTTATTCTGAACTGTCATATTCTTGAAGGAGATAGCTGAAATAAGGAGAGAGAGAGAGGAATAAGGGGTAAGGAAGGCTGATACAATGGATTGTTGTAATCACTCTTCCATTCTGAATATAGAACTACAGTTGTGTTCCCTACTCCAAAGTGTTGGTGATATTGTGCATTTATTTGTTCATTCTGATGCTTGTCGAGTTGAGTAGTTAAGTTATACATTTATACATGTTTGTTACGGATTCTTACATTTGTTTTCAGAAGCGTATGCTGTGATTGGTTTTCCTTTTCCTTTGTGCAGGAATTGTCTTGGAGCCGGCTTAGAAGGAGTTCTTCTTGCCACACGGAGATCCCCAAGCGAATCTAGAAGGAACCAAAGGTGATCCTCTTTCCATACCCTGTCAATTTATGTTTGATAGATGAACATGTGTGTAATTGGTAGCTTTTGCAGATAATCTTACAATTTGTCAAAGGTCTCGGGAAGGCCTTTGAGGGTAGTTTTCATCCCGTGCATTTTACTCCATAACAGAATAGGTGACTCTACTGGGGACTATACATCTAGTTCCCGGTTACCCAAACTCCTCTCATATCTTCTCTTTCTTCTATGAGCTTCTCACTTCTTCAAATCCTTTTATGATCCACCATCTATCTTGTTGCACCCTGCAAAGTTGCATTCTGCACAGAAACTGATCCTAAAGCCCTATTTTTGAGCTATTTCCCTCACTAACGTAGGCTGCTAGTCTACATAGAGCTTTATAAAGCTCTTTGACTATGCACAGGGAGCGTTAGTGGCCAAACTAACTCTCTGTTTACAAAGAAACAGAGTGTTAGTCTCCCATTTCCATGTTTTTCAGAAGATTTTGTGGACCAAAAGGGGGGGAAACTTGTCTCAGGGGCTAAAGTAAGATCTGCAACAGTATCATGTTAACAAATTTGGTGTCTTGAAAATTTATTTTTAAGAAAATGTTTTAGTTTTTCTCTCTTAAAAGACATTTTTTTTGAAAGAAAAGCTGATAAACTGTATATCTCCTTCTGTCGAAATAGTTGTAGGCTGCTTCATTTTGGTTTTTAGTAGTTGTTAGGGAATATTGAGAAAAGAAACTTTCGGTTATGCAAGTGTTGAATGGCTTTAGATGCACTGATGAATCCATGAATATGTGAAATGATACATGTGTAGAATAAGACTTGTTTGCATAAGAAATTGAAAAAAAAAATCCAAAGCATTGTTCTGCATAGTTTATTGAGTCGAGAGTCTCACCATATTCATACATAAACACCCCTACCAAAAACAAATAAGCAAGTACACTAAAATTTACATTAAAATCAATCAATTACTCTTTTGTGAGCAAACCAACATGTGAGTGAACTGCCCAAGGTTGAAAATCAAAACTAGTGTCGTTAACGACTGAAAAATCCTTCTGCACTCATATTACCAAGACCACTCCACTAACAACAGAGCGAAATACAAGGCAACATCGGACTGTAATTGAAGGTAGCCTGTCTTCTCTTACAACTCCTTTGGGCATTCTGTGTATTGGGGATCCCTTTGGGGATTTCGGAACTAAGTCAGGGACTCAGGTATCCTTCCCACATAGCATGCTATCTACGACTATGTCCCCCCTGGTAATGTCTATGATTTGAGGTATCTCTAGTGGCCAAACCTTCTAGGTACTTACACAAGGTGACTGGGATGGGCTGTCCTGGTACCTAAAACAGATGGATCTACTTTGTCTTCAGTTTTTGGGAGGGTGCTTGTCTTCACGAGAGTACTTGGCCCCTCAATCTGAGGTTCGAGCGAAGCTCAAAAGTTACCGTAACCGTACATTTGGCCATCCTTCTCCGTTATTCATTGAGAGACTGGGTTTCATCTCCAGTAATCGGTGCTTATCAGACAAGGTAATTTCCCTCTGTTTGTTGATTGACATATTTAGTGTATTTTTTCTTTTTAGGTACCTGAGTGCTATCGTTTTTGAGACTTTAAAGAATATCACATTAAAATCTATTTGATAAAACTTAACAGTCATTGTGGCTACATCCGGCCCTCATCGTCAATCCAGATGATTGTTAGGACTTCCTCCACTCACTGTGGAGGATCTGTCGAGTTCCATTGACTCAGATTCCTCATCTTCGAGGAATCAGTCTCCTAAATCGCACACGGGATCTATGTGGATGACCGACGATTCTAGTTTGCCAGAGGATTTCTTTACGGAAGGATTTCTTCCTCATTTTAACACTCCGCTTACAGATCTGTCAGAACCTATCGTTACTCCCGTGGTACCTGTACTTCCTTCTTCAGTAGGTGGAACTTTCCCATCTATCCAGTCGACACCTCAAGGGTTGTGGAATTATAGAGACATTGTTGGTCCTCTACCACTTCCCCAGTCGACGGTCATTACAACACTGGTAATGTGGAATCCTGCTATCCCATTCATCCTAGGTACTGCAACTCACATAACACCCTCTATAAGTGGAACCCAGCAGATGCCAGGTTCCACTCCTATGGTGCCACAAAGCATACCTTCGACTAGTGCCACATAGAGTGCTCCATATAACACTCAATGCGGCACTATGGGTGCAATTCCAGTTTACCAACAATAAGTTTGGCCACCAATGTACAGTTCCAACCCCTAGATTCAAATATCTGTGGTGGTTCCCAATATGCACATGCCGAGGGGGGGAATGTCACAGTTCCCCCACCGTTCTTACGCATGCATGGACAGTCGCTGATTGAATGAGTGTTCCCTCTATCAATCAAATCCATATGGCTAGTTCTGTGTTGGTTGGGAATCCACAAGGGATTCCCACCCAATCCATGGGGGAACCCTACTCACAAGCTCAGATGAGTTAAGGGGGCACTGCTTATACTGGGGGCAACTTCATACCCCAGTATCAAAATCCTCATGGAAATCCACTCTACAACACCGTACTGCAAAGCAACTACTACACCATGCAGCCCATGTACACCATGGGGAACCAAACGATGGGAGGAGCACAGAGCTCCTCAGGTCATCTGTCATCACCATGGTCCGAGTCAGGGACACCCAATAATTTTCCTTTTTTGGCAACATTGGATATTCCCGACTTATACAAGTTGACAAATGACCCCATATACCACAACTTACAATGGCCGCCAATCCCACATAAAATACTGATGGACATTCCTAAGTTCGACGGAAAACAAGGGGAGGATTCGGGAACTCATGTCACAACCTACCATCTCTGGTGTGTTTAAAATCTATGATGGATGACAGTGTCCAATTACGTCTCTTTCCCCACACCCTCACTGCCAATGCAGCAAAGTGGTATATTGAGTTACCACATGCGTCAATGAATACCTTCGACGCTTTAGCGATGGAGTTCCTAAAGAAATTTCAGTTACCTATCCGTTATGAGACAGGGACAGAGCTCCTTATTTCGTTTCGTCAGGATACCGCCACCCACATCTCCGATCATATCCATGAATGGAGACGATGGCGGAGGTTAGTCAAAGCTCCCATCCCTGACTTTCTCTTAAAAAACTGGTTCTGTAAGTCATTACTCCCAAAAATTGCTAGAGATGTCGCTCTAAGTGGTGCGGTCGCAGAGGACTAATCCATACGTCATGCACAACACTTAGATTTGATTTATTCACAGTCTGGCACTCTCTACGACATTATCCCCTATGCTCCCGATAACCCCAATCCTCCCACCACTCAACACCCTGGAGCGCACGCTGACGGGATCATCGACGCAACCTCCAAGGTTGTTGTAAAACAACTCAGTAGTTCCATTGCCAAGCTGGTAGTGGACCCCTCTACCAAAGCGACTGCTCTTGTTGCCACTGCGGTTAATTATGTGCAGTCTACACAGAAATCCGGTAGCAAGAACAAGACCGCTCCTTCTGAGGAGCAGTCATCTAAGCATCCCAACCCGAAACAGAACACCGATGCGCCTACTGATGCGGAAAAGGATAAAGGAACCAACTATTCGTGAAAACTTTGTCTTGAAGAACACTTAACCTGGCGTTATGCACGTCTTCAAGAATGCACGGATTACCTTGCTAAGAAAGATTCTAGTAAGGCACCTATTGTCCTTAGAAATCCTTTTCCTACTCAACAGCAACAAAATCTCATTTCCAACCAACCACAACCCACGTCAGGGGGCAGCGATGGTTTGCAGCATCCTTCAGCTGGTGAAGGAAGTTCTACTATTTACACATTTGAAACAGTAGAACTAGCCACAAGAGCCAAATCTTATGGAGCTCCTATCGCTCTGGCAGCAAAACCATCCGCAGGTCAAAACCCATTGCCGCCCAACGATTTGCATATCGAAAGGCCAATTGAGGACTTTGTAATTTGACCCCCCAAGGTGGAACTTCGATGCATAATGCACAACACATCTGCACGTGCCGCCCAACACTACAACAATGTAAAGGATTTGGCACAAGCGTCATTGGCTATGTTAGCGCTCGAAGTCTTACAAACATGCCCCAGCCAAAGGAAAGCTTTGCTTTCGGCTATTGGGAGTATTGAACCTACGAATTCCATGCTTGCTATTTTCGACATGGACAAGTGTAAACCTCCCCTTTCCCACCAGCTTGCATTTCAGGTGCATATCACTTCGAAAGGTAAAGGTATACACTGAACTGTCATCAACGAAGGTGCTTCAACCTATGTCATGTCAGCTTCATGTTGGCTCGCCCTGGGTTCCCCAACCCTATCCCCACCGTCAAACTCCCTTAAAGCTTTCGACGGCCACACCTTTATCCCAAAAGGATACCTAGCCAGTTTTCCCATCACTTTGGCTAGGAAAACAGTAACAGTGGACGTAGAAGTCGTGGACAAGAAACTTGACTATAATCTGTTGTTGGGTCGCAGTTGGACATATGCCATGACGGTCGTCGTATCTGCTGTCTTTCGCATGATCCAATTTCCATTGGATGGAAAGGTTATTACAGTAAATCAGTTGCCTTTCTATACCCCTAATTATTCACCATCACCAAGTGGCTCCGTACCCCTAGAAGGAGGTGGAACTGACCGTTACGTCAGTTTAGGTACCGGTCTACTGAAGGCTTCTTCCCTCATGGGTTGTTTCCCTCTTCAGTTGTCGCAGGTTTCATAGATGGTCAATATGCTTTCATCTATTCCTCATGAACAGACCGATCCATGGATCCTACTGGCTCCTTCATACATTGACACATACGGAGAGAACATGCAGCTGTCACCAGCTGATCGGCCTATCAAGCCATTCAATTTGCATCTGAATCTCTGGTCACTTTGGTTTCGGTCAATGGTACCACTGCCCCTCTTTCTTTCAATCCACTCAATCAAGTCCTACCGATGGACGAAGCTATTAGATAGATCACGAGGTTAGAAGAGCGACCTTGGGAGGATTCGCACCATCATGTTTCGATATCTGATTCGGACATGATGCCTCTTCAAATCCTGTCACCTGATGCACATGAGATCGTTTCCTCATTGTATACGACTATCCAACTTTTGGACTCGGAAGGAAACAGGGGCAATATTTCACAAACATTGTTGCCCGATACTTCTGTCATCACAGGCATCGTGGAAAACATACAGAGTGGAGCCAATCACAATCCTGAGGAAATTGTGAGCTTCACCTACCCTTTTAGGGACTTCCATGATGTTTTTCCTTGGTATTATGAGGAAATGCATGGCATAGAACCTTCTAATGTCAAGTATGAGATCGAGAAAAATCGAGCGTTCTTTTTATGGTATTTTTCTTGCTCGTTAATCCAAAAAACCTCGAGTCTTCTTCTTTGGGCTCATTAAACTACTACAAAGATGAATAAAGCACTGTTATGGATATTTTATTGCTCTTTAAAAAATATAAACATCCCCAAGTTTTCATTGTTAAGCTCATTAAAATCTATCTAACAATGGGAGAGCACTTTTGGAGACATTTTATTGCTCTTTAAAAAATATAAACATCTTCGAGTTTTTGTAGCAAGGCTCGTTAAACATCCATACCACAATCAGTAAATCAATTTTAGGGATATTTTATTGCTCTTTAAACAATATAAACATCCCCGAGTTTTTCATCATTTGCACTCGTTAAATATATGCAAACAATGCTCTGAGCACCTCTTTTTTTATCTTGTTCCAACTCATAAACTGAAAAAGACCAATGGAGCATTCTTTTTAGGCACTTTTTTCTCGCTCTTTAAACTGAAAAAATCTCGAGTTGTGTCTTGCTGCTCATTAAACATGCTAAAGATGACCCAAGCATTCTTTCAGGTACTTTTTCTTGCTCGTTAAAAAATGAAAAATCCTGAGTTTTTGTTACTAAGCTCGTTAAAGTGTCATGAAAAAACATGAGTTTAGTCCGTCGCCTTGTACTTGTAACAAAATGAGGTCAACATCTATTGGAAAAAGGTTTCTCTTTATCTGGGTTCAATAGATTAAAATATGGAAAAGTAACCGATCCGGGTATACTATTAAACTTTTGTCACCCCCGGTTAACAACTATGACAAAGGGACCACCATGGAGTCTCTCTTTACGATATTTTTAGACTCTCTAAATATGAAAAGACCACCGAGTTGTCTAGTCTGGACTCTTTAAATACACAGACAAGATATAGAGTCGTTCTTTTTACGATACTTTTCAGACTTTTAAAAGATGAAAAAATCGACGATTTTGCCTGTCTAGACTCATTAAACTAATCAGATAGGGCAAAGAGTCGTTCTTTTTGCGATCATTTTCAGACTCTTTAAACATGAAAATATCAATGAGTTTACCCGTCTGGACTCATTAAAAAAATCAGATGGGGAAAGTGGACAATACAATTGTATCCTGTATTCAAAAGAGTGGTTTGGCAACATTCTTTCCCTTGAACATGGCACTCCCTCAAATAAACCATCATTTTGATAGCCTCTCAGTATGAACCCTACCAACCTATGAGTTTTTAGCCTATATACCCTGATGTAATTACATCTCTATATCTTAAAACACTTTGTAGTGTTCATGAGTCTAGTGGTTAAAACCGTTGTCATGCCTTCTATTGTTCAAGGGTTCCCATTTGTTTCCTCTATCAACCGATCCTACATATCCTTTCATCATGCCCACCGTTGTTTAGACCCAAAAGCTCAAAAGATTATTCAAAAACAAAATCATCCTTGTCTGGTTTCGTGTCGACTAATGTAGGACACGTCATTGCCTACCTTTCGATAGGTTTCTTCCTATCAACTTCAACACTCTATCTAGGAAGATAACCCAGAAACACATTCAGTTCCTTGGTTCTTGCAGACATTAGTGGTAGGTTACCTTGTGTTTGATCACGGGTTTTCATTATTGGCTCATGGTTAAGCGATTCTACGAGTGTTCGACGACAAAAAATATTTCACACTCGTTAGTTTGCACTATGCATCTTGGAGACCATCGCCATTATCGGTGGCCTTCCTCGCATCTGTTAACAGTCTCTATTATCGGTTGGTAATCAGATGATTTCGTGCATGTTTGACGTCAACACATATTATCACATGTACGATCTATGTTGTTTGGTGAAGTGGGAATCAAGACCTTGGGTAAAGGCTTGCATCATTCAGCCTTGTTTCCTCTCCCACACTGCAATATTGTTCTTTGGAGACAGCTATTTCAGGATGATCTATTATGACACTGGATCCACCCTATGCCATATTGGGGACGAGCATTGTTATATCTCCAAGGAGAAAATTACTCTGATATAGCTATTGAGCATGGGAATGCCCAACTCAGGACATGATTTTAGCAATTTATATATATGTATCTTTGTTGTATCAGGTTTTCCTTGCCACCCGAAACTTCTCTCTCTCTCTACAAAGATTTTGATGGCAAATTACAGTGTTTTTTCATAAAGTATTTTGGCATTCGTCTCTGCCTTTGATATAATACTTTAGGGGGTATATATTATAGGAAAAATTGACCTCCTAATCAACTCAGAGGTAAAAGACAAGATGACTGAAGCAATGACCACAATTGCAAGCCCAGAATCCACACTAACGCTCTCTATACACTGACAACTTGCTTTATAAAGCTTGTTACCAAGCCTAAAGGAGCGTTATTCACCATACTAACTCTTGTGGTTAGACTGGGAGAGCGTTAGTGAACTTAAGTGATGTTCAAAAGGTTATGCCAATGAATCTGCTCATAAATATCTAGATATTAAATCCCTAAATTTGCGCAAGAAAAGCAAGGAAACTCCAAAAATCAAGATATTTGGAGAAATTCTATTCTGAGAATGAAGGAAAATGGGAAAAAGCTTGTAAACAGGGCAGGTTCATTGTTTTTTCCCTAATGAACTCTAGATGGAGCTTGGCAGCCCTAATTCGATTGATATATAAATAACAAGAGGACCATTGCAAAAGGGATCAGAGCATTTAGAAGGATAGCCCATAGAGCTATTGTGAACTATCATATTCTTGAAGGAGCTAGCTGAAAGAAGGATAGAGAGAGAGAAAGAAGGGGTAAGGAAGGCTAATACAATGGATTGTTGTAATCACTCTTCCATTCTAAATATAGAACTACAGTTGTGTTCCCTACTCCAAAGTGTTGGTCATATTGTGCATTTATTTGTTCATTCTTATGCTTATCGAGTTGAGTAGTTAAGTTATACAATTATACATGTTTGTTATGGATTCTTACATTTGTTTTCAAAAGCGTATGTTGTGATTGGTTTGCCTTGTCCTTTGTACAGGAATTGTCTTGGAGCCGGCTTAGAAGGAGTTCTTCTTGCCACACAGAGATCCACAAGTGAATCTAGAAGGAACCAAAGGTGATCCTCTTTCCATACCCTATCAATTTATGTTAGATAGATGAACATGTGTGTAACTGGTATGTTTGATAGATGAACATGTGTGTAACTGGTAGCTTTTGGAGATAATATTACAGTCTGTCGAAGGTCCCGAGAAGGCCTTTGGGGGTAGTTTTCATCCCGTGCATTTTACCCCATAGCACCCTCCAATCCTCTCTCTTCCCCATTACTCACTCTCTCTCTCTCTCTCCAACTATGTTACTATATCCCTCTCTCTCTCCTTCTCTCCCCCTTCTCCTATATCTCATTCTTTGTCTCTTTATCTCACCCCTAAACATACACACACTCTCTCCATCTCCCCTTTGTCACTCCCTCTCTCTCTCCATTTCTTACTCTCTATGTCTTTCTTCTTCCCTCCCTCTCTCCCCCTCTAACTCCATCTCTATATCCCTCCCTCTCTGCCCCTCCAACTCCATCTCTATACCCCTACCTCTCTCCTCTTCTCTCTCAAGTCCTCTCTCTCGTACTTCCCCTCTCTCCCTTCCTCTCATACCTCCCTCTCTCTTCCCCCTCTAATCATTTCACTATCTCCATCCCTCTCTCCTTCTCTCTCCCCCATCCATATTTGTGTGTTTCTCTGCCTCTCTCTCCCTTCTCTACTTCTCTCACTCCTCTCCCTCTCTCTCGTCATTCCTCCTCTCCCCTCTCCTTTAGTTTATCTCCATCTCTCCCTTGTCACTCCCCCTATCTCTCCACCTCTATCACTCTATGCGTTTTTTCTTCCCTCCCATATATATTTAGAGTTAATATATATCATAATATATTTTTCTATATTATAATATAACAAATTTAATATTGTATTAATCGAAGGTTATTAAACTTTAATAATATGAATATGAATATTATATTTAATAATAATATTAATTTTAATCTTTTAATATTAATATAGGGTTAATAATGTTTTTTTTGCATGGTATTAATAATAATTTGGTCCATGGTATTTGGCCCATAGGATTCACCTAAATAAAACCTATTTTTTTAGTGTTCGTAGATATAAAGTGGATTCTGGAGGAGTAAATATAAAAAGAAGTTTTATTTCTTTACCATGCCTCTTTTATATTTATTTATTTACCATACCTCTTTTATAAATATGGTATTTTGCCCATGGTATTTAGCCTATGGTATTAAAATAGTATTTGGCCCATAGGATTCACCTAAATAAAGCCTTTTTTTAGTTTTAGTAAATATAAAGAGGTTTTATTTATTTACCATACCTCTAGTTTATTTATATTTTTATTTATTTACCATACCTCTAGAGTCAGTATAAAAATAAGTTTTATTTATTTACCATACCTCCATATTATTTATATTTTTATTTATTTACCATACCTCTTTTGTAAATGTTAAATGTTAAATGTTAAACATTAGGTGTTAAATTTTTACATTTACATTTATGTTTACATGTTTACCTGAGATCCACCACCATACTGGGTTGTATAATGTCTCTCGCAGAAATAAAGTAGATATAAATATTTAAATATTTTTTGTTATTAATATATTTTTGTTTTAGTCCACAGCCCTTGGATAAACTATGATCAAGTGCTTTGTTAAGGCACTCTTTGATGTGAAATCACTAGTTCAATTCCCTGCCCTGATTGGGATCATATATTGGACATGATTGAAGATAGTCCTGTCATGCCCTGATTGGGATCATATATATATATATATTTGTTTTAAATATCCCATGTAAAGTGAAGATAGAATGAATTTCACATCATGTAATATCAATAATATTATTTATTGGTAGTGAAGAATTATATTTTGTCCATAGTAAAAAGTAAATTAATTTGTTTCTTATTACTATTTTTAAATTGTTAATTTAAATTATTTTACTACTAATTTTAAATGTAACAATAAAAAAAAATTAAAATTAAAATATTTAAGTAATTAATTTTTGAAAAATAAAATTAAAGAAAAATATATTTTTTTATGAATAATAGCATACCCTTTGTAATAATCTCATTGTTATTTTTTTTTTAACTCTAATTAATAAAATATATCAATTATAAGGGTGGCGGGAGGGGGAGAGGTGTTCTCTGGCCCTGAGGGAATTAAAAAGGTGCTCTCTGGCCCAGAGGAATTAAAGTTCCAGAGTATTCATGTGGCTTAGGATGCATGACAAACAATCAAACTACTCTTGTACCAACGAGATTCATTTAGACAAAAAAAATTGGTAGTTTCTCACTATTTAGGCAGACTCCTTCCTTCCTTCCTTATCCAACATTTGGTGAAGGGTTTCTCTCCAAGGGGAAAAACATTAGAAAGTATTATGAAAAAGATTAGGAAAGTAGTGGAAGATTTCTCTTCAATAGCATGTTTCCATGTTCTTTGCAATTGGGAGATTTAGAGATCAGAACCAGGATCTCTCTTATTCCTTAGATCTAAATGGATTGGCATTCCATAGTTATGAAGGATAACATTATCAGTTAGTATAAGTATGACATGTAAAAAAAATGACGGGTCGGTTTTAGAAGGTATATACCTACAAAACCCCATTTTTTGTTATTCAATTTGGAGTCACTTTGTAAAAAAAATTATTTTTATTGGATAAGTGGGCTTAGGAAAAAAACTTGAAGATATAGATATGTACTACCCAATGTATTTGCTATGATCCAAGCACAAACTTGCATATAAATACAAAATTTTTATTTTAGTTTATATATATATATATATATATATATATATATATATATATATATATAAACATTAACATCTCCATATCCAATATCTATCTTATAACACTATTATAATAATAATAATAACATCTATCATGCCTTGTCAGCATGCATGTGTTTGCAGAGAAGCATCCTACTACCAAGAACATGCCTCTCAGAGGAACACATGTATCCACCACCACCTAGATTAAATTTCTTCCCAGTTTTACGAGCTTACCCCGTACCCCATCCAGGATGAGCTCACCCACATGGAAAGAGGAGCCTCTCTTTGGAACTAGCTCTCAAACACATAGGTTCCTACAGATATGGCATATTGGGTGTCGAATATTGGGCACACACATGGACGTTTCAAGTAGTACATGTACATCGTTGACTTATATTGGCACTTGAAATTCCTCCTTAGCAAAAATATTGATCGATCGATTCAAGCATCATGGAAAACTCCTTCACCCTAAGGAGAATTTGCATCACCACATGAAGAAATTGGTTCAAAGATTGGACCACATAGAGCAGGGCCTTGACATCCCACCCTTGGATGGTAACACCCTCATCAACAATCAAGACCCCACCCACGTTGCAACTACATATTCTAATCCATCTGCTTAGTCTATTATATGCTCAAGATTTTATCACTTCTTTTTATTATTGTCTATTCTCATGGAAAACCTAACCTGCTTTTCAACGTATGTATAGCCTTGTTGGGTTTTTGAAAACTATGTTATCGTATGCCTCTCTCTGGGTTTTTTGAACACTGTGTTAACCTATATCTCTCTATGGAGAGTAAAATTTTTGTTATGGTATGTTTTTTCAAAAAAAAAATATTAGCCTAAAACATATAACATTTCCATATACACTCATGTTTAGAAAGTAATACAATATTTGTATCAAAAATAATAATAATAATAAAATAATTCATCAAATTTACCTACTTTATTCGCTAAGTCAAAACTCCTATTCTAGTTTTATACAATGTTAACTTTTCAATTGGAACGTGAGGTTGATGTGAAACAAATGGTTATAACTAAATTGAAATGGTTTTAAATACTTTTACTTGATATTTAAGAATTATATTTAAAATAATAAATTTGATTTAATTTTTTTATTTAACATAATTAAATACTTTTATTTTTAATAATTTTAATTGTTTAAAAATAAATATAATCCATAATACTTATTTTAATTATAAAATACAAAATATTAATATGGTTATTAAAAACTATATCATAATATATAATTTTATATTAAAGATTATTTTAAGAGTACAAAACATTAGGATTAATATTTTTTGTTTAATAATAATAATAAGATCATTTATATTAATTAAATGGTGTTAAAGCATAGTGAAGATACATTTATAGCTTTTTGTAATAAAATTTAGCATAATGTTTTGTAGCCAAACTAATTTGATCATGTTCACTATGATTTCATCTTACTATAATGCTTTGGCATTATAAAGAAATCCATAAGGATATAATTTATAAAATAGGCTTAACATGTAACAACTTTTGGCAAGCATTTAACAAAATTTAAACCAAGGTACAATCATAATCATTTATTATAATCAAATTATTTATTGAGAATATCTATTTGAAGTTGTGTAGGCCAACTATAGCAAGCTAGATCAAATTAACTGAAAAACCCAACAATCACTTCCCCATGCTTCTCTCTGCTACCCATCCTGTGTGTTTTGCATCTAGTGCTAAAGGCGTTGGATTTCTATGTTCACATCTTGAATTTGTTGGCAATGTGTGGAGATAATGTTAGTTAAAACATCCACATGAGCCAACAAAACAATCAACCTTTCAGCTCATAATTGTTATATCTATTCTAACATCCTTGTCTACCACCTAAAATTTCTTTTCTACACTACATTTCTCACTTTATTTTTCCTCCATGCCTCCAAGAATATAGACAGATTTTATGAGCTTCCAACCCCTAACCAGATTATGCTCATGTGAATCATTGTGCCAATTACCTTAACTACCCTTGCTTTCCTCGAGGTAATTTGAGAGCTAAATCTAGGGAAATATATTTAAGAGATCTCGTGCATGAGTTACCTCCCTAAGTGTTGTGAATATCCTATTGAGTGTTGTGTGAGGAGAAGTGCTAAAAGAATACATTACATTTATTTTTTATGACCTTCACTCTGTAGTCCTAATTTATGTCAACGATTTCCCACTACCAATTCACACAGGAGATCTATTTTCATGGATGGCCCAGAATTAGCTATCCTACGCCATTTGCACAAGAGAAGTCCTCCCCATCACCTAGTAAGCCATTTAAATCATATTCATGTTTTTCTGGTACATCCCACAAATACCCAAGACCTAGAAACATTCACCTATGCTCTTCCTTATCACATTATGGAAACTTTACTTAACTCTATTACTATTGTCCCAATGTGACCCATAATTTCCATGTTTCGAGCATGTGGAACACAATACCTCCATAATTTTTTATTGATTATACATAAGCATGGAAATATGGTATCACTCCACCCCTTCATAGTTCCTTTAATACCCATGGTTCAAAGTGCTAGTAATAAGGCTTGGTTGGTTGTCCTATCAACTATATTGTTGAGATCTAGTGGGAACATAGATAGATTTTCCATGATTCTTGTGTGGGGATGTTGCAGCTTATAATTTGAAGGAGAAGTATCCAACACAAAATGAAAAATGATATTGGAGTCTCCTATTATAATGAGGTACCTAATTGGGAAGGAGGTAGCCAGAATAACACCTTGGAAGAGAGCATACATTTCAACCTTATTTTTGGAGGCTTTCCCAAGATTCCATTAGTAGTCTAATTCAATTTGTCCCTGTGGGCCAAAAATAAACACCTCACCCCACACCTACCACCCTTCGATTTTTCTTGGAAGCCCCATCATATATGAGTTTTGAGAGTAAATGTAGGTCTATTATTGATTCTTCATAAAGCATAGTTGCCATAATTGGTTTTTTTCCTATAAGAGAGATTATTGTGTGTTGTAATTTAAAATGAGAGAACCACAAATCTTCATACTTATCTATAAGTTGTGGTCGATAATTTTTTAAATTTCTAGTTTTCATATGTAATTTTAATAAGGCCTTTTCTCTTTCAGCGACCACTTCCCATAGTGACATAGAATCTTGAAAAATTTCTCTATTCCCTATCAACCAAATCTTCCAACAAAAAAACTTGGGGATATCCATCTTCGGAGAAGAGGTTTCCTTTGAATGGTGCTTTGTAGAGGTTGTTCCATGATTCAAACAACTAGAAGATTGTTTTTGGCCACTTGAGTCGATGGAACAATCCTTTCATAACATGCTTGCAGACCTTATTATTGAATTTGAATTCAAGAAATCAATGTTTAATAACTTCATTATAATCTTAATAGAGAGGAAATATTGAAGGTCCTTGTATCCCTCGTTTACAAATACTTTTTGTTGTTATAAATTTTTCATGTGCTAATGTCCAATAGAAAATGTTTATCTTAGGAAGATTGTCAAGATTCCAAATGTTTCTTCATAATCTAGAATTGGAGTGAGGAACAGTCATTTGGGATTAATATCCTAATTTAACTGAATATGCAAATTTATGCCATTCTCTTTTGTAAAAAACAGAAATTAAAAGAGGAACGTTGTCAACAAGAGCCATCTTGATTTCTGAGGATAAATTATTTAAATGAAAGGGAATAAAGAACATTTTCCAATTGCACCATCAACCTCTATGATCCCATATCATGAGATTTCATATGGAGAAGGCCATCTAGCTCAATTGAGATAGGATTTGGGAGGGAGGAGTTTTGGCTTAGATTTCCATAGAGGGTTCCCCATTATATTATCCTTCCAACTGTTGATTTTATTGAAATTGTATAGGATCCAAGTGATCTTTCCTTGAAGCTCTGGAATAGTAGTTGTTATTAATTTCCATATTTTGGATCCCCCTTAAATATTTATAGCTTGATTCAACAATATTATCATGCCTCCTAATAAAAATTTATGATGTAATAGTTGCTTCACCAATTATAGTCATCAAATATTAGCCTCCCTAATAGTTCCCCTTCTAGAGTCAAATTCATTAATGACGTCTCTTTCACATCTGTGCCACCATGAATCATGGGTGATTTACTTATTTTCCAATTTTCTAGATGACATCATTTAGTAATTGTCTCCCCTCCCCCCTGCCTTTCTATAAATTTTTCTTGGTTCTTGGGCTATGGTGTTCTCGTTACTCACTAGAGAAAGCACTATTGAAAATTAAAATATAAGAAGAGCATATAAAATGATGTTAAGAAGGACTTGTTGGATTTAACCATTAAGCTCCCCATCTGATCAAATTCAATGTAGGTTTTTCCAATATTAGTTTCCAAGAGAGAAGGAAATGTTTTAGGCTATTATGTATGCCTTAATACCTGAAGCATGATCATTCTTCTTGGATAGGGATTGGGAGAATGATTTGAATAGTTACTTTTCTTCAAGAGATGACATTCCAAGTGATGAATTTTCCTCTTTCTTATCAGTGCACCTAATACCTAGACAAATTGATGAAGGATTTCACTAAACCTTTTCGTTATAATTTCTAAACATACTCCTAACAAGAGCATGTCATCTATGAATTGAGTGTAATATACCTCCTTAACACTTATAATTATTATTCCTAGAATGTTATCTATTCTTCTTTCACTCTCAAGATTCCTACTGTTGAGAATAATACTGAGAGGGGGTGGGGGGGTTGAATCAGTATTTATCAAATCAATAACTTTTTCTTTTCATACTCAAATTTATATATACGCTACTTCAATGAAGGTAACTCACGTGTACACACAACTATCTTTAATGCAACAAGCATATATCCAGCAAACTTATGATTTAGTTAATTAATCATATGTTGATCTTTAATCAGTGCATCAGTACTTCACTAACCATATAAACAGTAACCAAGTGTAGTAATAACATAATAAACCATCACACATAAGCAACACACATGAACACCAAGATTTAAGGTGGAAACCCAATGCGGGACAAAAACCACCTGCTATTGTCTTCTTTTAATATAAGAAAAACTTGTTTACAATCTTGTACTGGTGTAGACTCGTACCAATACTTAGGCACCCACCTGCAGAAGGATACAACCTTCTCTTGTTCTCCAACTTCTACTAGAAGGGAGCTACAACACCCTAGCTCTTGTATTAGCTAATATGTTTACTAGTACGTAGGCACCGGCTTACAGAAGGCTCCAACCTTCACTCGTTTTCTAGCTGCTACTGGAAGGGAGATCCAACCCCCTAGCTCTTGTACTGGCCTATATGTTTACAAATATGTAGGCATAAGCCTATAGAAGGATACGACCTTCTCTCTTCCTCCAGGGACCATGTTTCATAAATTTTCAGATTGGATACTCTTGGAACACAACACCACAATCTGAAGGCCACGTTTCATCAAATTTTCACACTAGACCCATAAGCAACATTGAAGCTTAATATGAATCACCACTGCAATACAACCAATCATTGGAAACCCATCATCACTAAAGCAAATCACAATTAATCAATCTGAACATTTTGAACATTGTCACCGGAACACAGAGCAGAACCCAAAACTCTGCATCAACAACCAGAACCAACTGCAACTTCAAACATCATATTTCATAATGTATACATTACTAAGATGTGTCAAACCAGCGTGTATACACGTTTTTATCAAATCAAACTTGCGTATAGATCTGCAAATACTAACTTAAGACTCCACAACTATACTAGACTTCAGTCATACCCAGATCATAACATTTACTGAATAAAACATGTGTTAGCATTCAGATCTAGACTATCCATGAACAGACCACATAATGATAATTCATTTCAATTCTTATGATCCTGATCCATCATTAGATCTCATCCCTCATCAACCACTTATGTGCATCCTTAGTTCAGATCAAGAAAGGCATCAGAAACCCATAACATGCACATTTTCTTTTGATTTTACTCTTCATAAGATATTCATCACTTGCATACCTAGCCCTTTGATCTTCTCCTCCTTATATACTTAGATCCTTTGTCAATACCTCAGACCAAAACCATAGTTATGTTGTTGGTATTCTTTGATGGTATCGATGCACTCATTACCATGGGTCAATACCATGGTAGGAACCCCTGGTATTCATTATCCTTAATTTTCCATCCCATATGCACTTTTTTCCTTCTGTGAAAGTGTGTGCATATGTATACACTCCTTTTGTTCTGTTAACCCATGTGTATACTCTGCTTGGACAAAGTGAACTAGCGTATACCTCTCTTTCTTCAATCTCTTGAGTCTAATCTGTAATCCTTTGTTGTAAACCTGTTGCACTGTGAACTATCATCTATGTGAGTTTCCATCAAGGACAACACCTGTATCATAATGCCAACAATTTCCCCCTTTGGACTTGATGGCAACCACAACACCAAGATATTATCCCCCTTTGACATCAAGGGCAAAGGGAGTACCAAGATATTCTCCCCCTTAGAGATACACTATGTTGTCCATGCTCCCCCCTGAGCACATGCAGAGTCTGCAAAGATATTTTTCAAAAGAATAACATGACTCTATAACTCAACCAAGTGAGTATGACTTCCCTAAGACCAATGACTCATACATACATCAATCACCAAACCAAGTGGAGATACACCAAATTTGACTCATCTACACTACCAAGTGGGGATATACCAAATGTTTATACATGATTAAAAAATTTACTGTGGAATCTCCGGTGACTAATTCGAAAATTTACAATTATTACATCATCCTTCCCATGCAAAGTGGGGTTACATCATAGGTCTTTACATTGCCTTTTCATCAAATGATATACATGACATTTATAACAAGGATTAACAATATAAACAAGACCATGATAGTCATCAGCAACTATCATACACCATATATGATCTGCACCATAAGCATCTGTCAGCAACATCAAGATCTACAACATGTATATGTTCATCATTAAAAGAGTCCTCTGAATCAAAGCAACTATGTGAATCAAGCAGTATAATTATCATCATGTACCAAGGTCTTCTATTATAATGCCAACAATGCATTATTATAAGAATATGCTCCCCCTGAACCTGTGCCATTTGTTCATTGTTAGATCCGATCATTGCATTTGTTAGTAAGAATAATCAAGGCATAATCATCAACCATTATTCATTAAGTTATTAAAAACTTATGAGGATCAAAATAATTTCCAAATATCATCATAAGACTATAATCATAATCACTCAGAACAAAACAGATAAGTGATAATTGACTAAACCATATCAGACCCCTTTTCCTGAGTCTGTCCAACTGCTTTTTTCTCAAAGCACCATATACGTGATTGTGCAGCTTCTAACTCGCGTATATACACGACTTGTCTTCATGATAACTGCGTATGAGAATTGGAATTCTAAAGTTTCACACTTTCAGCTCCCCCTGAGTCTATTATGTATGTATATTGTCCTATGCCACATCTCTCTAACTATACTTCCTTCTTCTTCCATAACTTGGAGTGTGATGATGTTTTCTCCTTTTGGTATGTTAGCTGAAATTTTCTCCTGCATTCTTTTGCTATATGCCCAAACTTGTTACAAGCATAACATCTTATATGGTTCATATCCCCTCTATAGCAGACAATGGCTTTGTGACCAAACATATTGCAAGAAAAACAATATCCCTTAAAGTACCTAGAAGTTGATGATCTTTCTGTGTTATGGTCCTGAACCATTCTACTTCTGCATCTCGCTGCAACATGTCCAAAATTGTGACATATAAAACATTCAACGTTATTCATTAGAGGAAATAACCAACTATCACTTCCATAGTCAGGAGTAAAAGATGTTCTTTGAAGACTTTATTTCCTTGTTTGTTGATGGGGTTGATCTCTCATCTCCTTGTTGAGAATTTCAAATTTTGCATTAGAGTTCCTTGCATTATCTTCTGAGCTAGATTCACCTTCAACAGAAAAATTAATCCAAGACTGATTTTGATGGTTGGAGACCTTTGACTACTAAGAATATTATCTGAAATATTAGTACTATCTTGAAATCGTAACAGTTTATCCTTTTGTTCTAATTTACCTTATAAGCTATTTACCTCAACCTAATATTGTTCTTCCTTTTCAAGATATTGTTTCTTCATGATTTATTCATTCTTTCTTGCTTCATCCACTTGTTTCCTTAATTTGAGAATCTCACTTTCTTGTTCTTCATCTGCCTAAGGTAGTACTTCATTCTTCTTATTTGAGTTTTCAAGGTCTTCTTTTAGAGAGAGGATCTTAGCTTCAAGACTTTCATAGTAATTGGATCTATATTTAAGTCTCTTGATTGTTGTGCTCTTTTCATTTACTTCATTTCTTAATGATGTCACTTAATCCTATAGCTTTTGACATTGATCTTCCTTTTCCTTGTACTACTTCCTTACTTTGTTTCATTCCTCCAACTAGCTTTTGATCTGGTTACTTCTTCTTTGAAGGCACACTCCCTTTTGTTAAATAGATCTTGTTGATCTCTAATTTTATCTGTGAGTATTTTAACTTCTACCTCTATATTTCTCTCACTACCACTTTCAATATCTTCAACATTGCATGAATAGATAAAAGTATCACTAGAAGACCAAAAAATTTGTCCCTAATACTTCTTTTACTTGTTCATCTTCAATCTAAGGTGATTCTGAATCTGAATATTTGCTTCCACCTAACAGCCAATTGTCTCTTCTGTTGTCACTGTTCCTTTGAGATGTCTTCTTCTTCTGAGGTCCTTATTCTTTAGTTTCTTTCCCATTGCTCCTACGGATCTCCTTCAAGCGATCAAGCTTCTGTCAAAGAACCTGCCCTGATTCCAATTGTTGGGAATAATACTGAGAGAGGGGGGGGGAAGGTGAATCAGTTTTCATCAAATCAATAAAATTTTCTTTTCATACCCAAATTTATATATACGCTACTTCAATGAAGGTAACTTACGTGTACACGCAACTGTCTTTAAGGCAACTAGCGTATATCCAGCAAACTTATGCATCAGTACTTCATTAACCATATAAACAGTAATCAAGTGTAGTAACAACAGAATAAACCATCACACATAAGCAACACACATGAACACCAAGATTTAAGGTGGAAACCCAATGCAGGACAAAAACCACCTGTTGTTGTCTTCTTTTAATATAAGAAAAACCTGTTTACAATCTTGTATTGGTTCAAACACATACCAGTATGCAGGCACCCACCTGCAAAAGGCTACAACCTTCTCTCATTTTCCAGCTTCTACTGGAAGGGAGCTACAACCCCCTAGCTCTTGTACTAGTCTATCAGTTTACTAGTACGTAGGCGTCGGCCTATAGAAGGCTCCAACCTTCACTCATTTTCCAGCTACTACTGGAAGGGAGTTCCAACACCCTAGCTCTTGTACTAGACGATATGTTTACCAATACGTAGGTGTCGGCCTACAAAATGCTACGACGTTCTCTCTTCCTCTAGGGACCATGTTTCATAGATTTCCAAATTGGATACTCCTGGAACACAACACCACAATTTGAAGGCCACGTTTCATCAAATTTTCATACTTGACACATCAGCAACATTGAAGCTCAATATGAATCACTACTGTAACACAACCAATCACTGAAAACCCATCATCACTGAAGAAAATCACAATCAATCAATCTGAACATTTTGAGCACTGTCACCAGAACATAGAGCAGAACCCAGAACTCTGCATCTACAACTAGAACCAATTGCAACTTCAAACATCATATTTCATAATGTATATGCTACTTAGATGTTCTGAACCAGCGTGTATACGCGCTTTTACCAAAGCGAACCTGCGTATAGATCTGAAAATACTAACTTAAGACTCCACAGCTATTCTAGACTTCAGTCATACCTAGATCATAACAATTACTGAATAAAACATGTGTTAGCATTCAAATCTAGACTATCCATGATCATACCACATAATGATAATTTATTTTAGGTCTTATGATCCCGATCCATCATTAGATCTCATCAATCATCAACCACTTAGATCCTTTGTCAATACCTTGGACCAAAATCGTAGTTATGTTGTTGGTATTCTTTGATGGTATCAATGCGCTCATTACCATGGTTCAATACCATGGTAGGAACCCCTAGTATTCATTATCCTTAATTTTCCATCCCATACGCGCTTTTCTTTCTGTGAAAGTGCGTGCATACATATACGCTCCTTTTGTTTTTTTAACCGCGTGTATATGCTGCTTGGAAAAAGTAAACCAGCGTATGCCTTTCTTTCTTCAATATCTGGAGCCTAATCTATAATCCTTTGTTGTAAACATGTTGCACTGTGAACTGTCATCTATGTGAGTTTCCATAAAAGACAACACCTATATCATAATTCCAACACTTACTTGGAGAATCAGCCAACAAAATATAGAGCAAAGAAGACAGGGAACATCTCTGATAGAGGCATTGAGAATCTTTGAAAAAACACATGACAATCTACCATTGTAGAAATTAATGTGTAAATTCAAAAATACTCATGAAATTTTCTAAATCACAAGACTTGAAGAAACTTTACTAATCTGTGAAATTTGACTCATCACCTAGAACAAAAATCATATACATGCAAAATGACACATCACACATGCGCAGAGATTTATCTAGGGGTAACAAACTACTCAAAACCCCTTGCTATCTATATTGCATTAATCATAGAATAGTGATGAGTATATATGCTTTTTCAAACCTTAGTAAAACCCTGCAAGTGTATAGTATATCCCTTTGCCTCATTGACTAACTCTGGCCAACACTTAGTCAATTTTCAATCCCTCCAAGCTCTTATTTCCTTGCGTTGTTCCCTTGAGAAATTGGCCCCTCTTATTTAGGAATTTCCCACTATTGAATTGCACAGCTCCCTAGGGTCCTTCCTCTAACTGCATGCACCACCTGCACACATTGGAATATGATAGAACCAATATTACACTGCCTTGTAATCTCCATATCGACTGGGTAACTTGAATTCTCTGCATGTAAAAAAAAATTTGGCTGACTTATTAGTTAACTGGGTATCACCGGGTGTGGTTGAAGTTCCACTTCCATAACTTTACCTCCACTAGTTCTTTTGACAGTTAGAACTATTTAAACTGACAATAACTCAAATTAATTGAAATGATTGCTACAAATTAGCAATCAAACATATTAAATTGAACTCAATCTTCTCCAACTCAAATTAACTGAGTTAACTGAGTGACAAGTGCCATGTCACTCAATTGACTACCTCTAAGATTTCTACTAAAATAGAAAATTGAATTTCTCTAGTTTGACCAAGGCAAATTCAAACTGATATTTTCTTGTTGTATTTTCAACACTCCCTTTGAGCAAGAAATGGATTATTAAACACCTCTATGATGCACCTATGGAACTCAAACTTCCCTCTTGACAAGGACTTTGTCAAAATATCATCTTATTCCTCTGTCAAAATGTACTGGGGTGTTGGCTTGGTGGGGCCTGACCCAGGTTCAGCGTTAATTAGCCAAAAAAATCCCTACACTACTGGCCCTTTCTGACATAAGCTGTCGGAGCGCAGACTGAATTCTCACCTGAAGCAGTATAGGGGGATGTTGGAACCAAGTTTCTACACCCTGAGATGGTTGTGATGTCGGTTTATTCCTTCTATTCCTGCTTTCACGCAGGTCACTTAAGTTCTAGGGCTTTGTCAGACTAGCCCTTTATTCCACCCTTCAGTACCTCTGCGAAGGGGTACAATCGACCTTCGCGCAGCCCTAACCTATGGTTTAGGTACTTTCGCGCTGCTAGGGTAGCGTGTTGTGCAGATTCCCAAACTAGCTTAAGTATCTTCCTTATCTTATTAAACAATCACAATTAGCACCGCATAAATAGATATTCTTACTTGCATTCAATTAACCAATGGAATTACATACATTCACGCATCACATAAGAATTATAAATGGAATTCATACACAAATTACAAGATGCATTAACAGGAAACAAAGACGCAGAATTTGTAGAATGATTCTCTTTATTGATATCTTCAAATGATTACAGAATCTATCTGCCCTGCGCACACTATTGCGGGGGTCCGTGCACTCAACTGTAGACTTCTACCCTAGGCCTCTGCACACTCAGCTGCAGAGCCTCTACCTACTCTATGACCCGAAAACTTAGAATTCTTTATCGCTCAAGACTTCTTCTACAACTCATGACTATCTACTTAGAGCTTACTTGGCTCTTTTTATACAATCCCATGGTCTACGGCCATGGGTAGATATTTACAATTGACTTTACTTTACAAATAAGGGCGGACAACCCTTTATGACTCATGACACCTTCACACTCCGCGACCACAAAATATGGAGAATTTACAACTTTATTACAAAATTTGACCCAAAACATGGGGTTTTAGCCCCAAAGCTGTCCTTGGGGGATCCTGTTCCCAACAGGCCCCTAACACAAACATCGTGACTCACCCTTGAGTCACTCAGTAGGTGCAGATATCTTAGCATGAAGACCTCCTAGCTCGACTCGTATGACCGCAACCTTAGCAGTGCACTGTGTGGCCACCTACTTCGCGTCTTCAACCATCTGCTCGATCACTACTCCTGAACTGTCGACCTGAAGCTTTTGCTAAGTTTCTTGCAGAGTTGCAAGCTTTCCTTCAATAGAGCTATCACCGTGTAAGCCTCATCCAGCGAGGGCTTCAATCATGCCTTCAGCACTGCTTCCTTATGCAGCGTTGCATCCACCTATTCCTTCAGTTGCTTGGCCTCCTACAACTTTTCCAGTCTATGTCTGAGTGCGACGGTTCATGTTGTGCCTTTGACTTCACCATAGCGCTGCTTTTGGACCTGTTGGTGAAATCCAGCTAAAAATATTTCTTCCTCAAGCTCAGCCAATTGCACGAGCCTTTCTTCTAGGGCTCCATAATCCGTCATACCCGTGAGTGCCACTATGCACAGACTAGGCACAATGTATTCCATGGCCATTACTGCTTCAACACCATAGAAAAGCCTAAAGGGTGTTTTTCCAATCAAATTCTTGCATGTCATCCAATAGGCCCATAGTATCGCGGGTATGTGTAGGTCCCAATCACTTCGCTGAGCATTGCAAACCTTGGTCAACACGTTCTCCAGCACTTTATTGAATGCTTCCACCATCTCGTTAGCCTGTGGGTGATAAGGCGTGCTCTTCTGGTGATATACCTAAAATTCCTCCATTTACACACTAATTGTCTCATTCAGAAAGTGTGTACTGTGACCACTCATCAAAATCTTTGGACAGCCAAATTACGTCAGTACATACTCAAAGAGGAACTTCACAGCAATCACACCTATACAATCCTTTACATGTTGTGCCTCCGCCCATCGAGTCAAATACTCCGTCATGGTGATAATGTACCTTGCTCCCATCTTTCCTTAGGGTTAAATGGGTCCCACAAAAATCTATCGCTCATTTCTCAAAGGATTGTAACGTCATCTGTGGATTCAGAGGCAGCTCATCCCTCTGTGATGGCCTACCAATCCTTGGACACACATCACATGCTTTGCAGTAAGCTTTTGAATCCTGATGGAGGGTTGGCCACCACAACCCTGCACGTAGAACCTTCTGCGCGGTCGCTCTCCCTGCATAATGTCCTCCCGCAACACCCCCATGAGCATCCACGAGAACACTTCTCCTTTCAAACTCTGGTACATATCGTCGCAATATTTCATCAGACCCCATTTTGTACAAATGCCCATCAATGACAGAAAAGTCTATCATGTGCACCATTAACTCCTTCTTCTGCTGGACGGTGTATCCTTTCAGGGCAATTCCTATCGTCAGAAAGTGTATGATATCTTCAAAATGACCATCCACAATGTGCACTGCAAATAGTTGCGTGTCAGGCAGTCCCTCTTCCAAATTAGTGGGCTCTTCCCCTATTTCGATGCGCGACAGATGGTTTGGTCCCATGTTTAGTCATTCATGCTTCACAATAACTTCAAAATCATACTCCTGGAACAATAACAACCATCTAGATATTCTCCGCCCCAACACAGGCTTATTGACTAGGTATTTCAGCATGGAATGATCTATATACATCTTAAAATGGACACCTAGCAAGTAGTGTCTAAAATTCTGGAGCGTGTATACCATAGCTAACCCTTTGTGCTCAGTGGTGGAATAGTTCTTCTCGGCCTTGGATTACCTTCTGCTTACGAACGTTATAGGATGGTCTAAGTCTCCTCCGCCAGCCTGTGTCAATACTACTCCCAGTGCTATACATGACGCATCGACATGTACACAAAACTCCATCTTCCAATCCTGGTGTTGAAATGTGGCAACAAGAATATTCCAATTTTAATTTGTCCTTGAATTAAAATTCAAATTTAGTCTCACAGTTGTTTGAAAAATAATTAATTAATTCATCTTGAGTTAATTAGTTGGAGAAATTCAAACATAAAGTCTTTGTGAAGTCATGCAACAGTTATCCCTTTGATTGAGGAAGTTATCTCTTAATTAAGGGGAAAAGGATGAGTTGTATTTGAGTTGTAATTAGTTAGCTCAATTAACTGACTTAAGTCTAGTTAAATTAGTTCCAAACTGTTGGAGGAACTAGTTGTGAGTTCAGTTAGTTAATGCATGCATGCATGAAACTGGTGTACTCCAGATAACTCAATATTCTCTCATAAATAACTCATGCATGTCAGTTTAGACAAAGACCCAGTTGAGATTAAAGGCAGGGACAGTGTACTATCAGTTGCAAGAATTTTCCTATAAGAAAATCTCTTGTATGCAGAAGGATTTAATTCCTTGATATTTGCATAGTTTTAGAGTGTGTTGGAGTAGTGTGTGAGATCAGTGTCACACAAGGTTACAGCACGAAAACCTAGGGAAAACTGCGCAAGGAAATAGGAGGCTTGGAGAGCAGAGGAAAAGGCATATGAGTTGTTTATTCTGTCTATGAGCAGTAGTGAGGGATTGTACTGAGAGCTGTGAGAGCCAAAAGCTATGTGTAATCCTGAGATATTTCCACTTGTATGATAATACACATAGCAGGGTTTTTAGCTGAGGCTTACCCCAGAATATTATTTTGTGTTTCAGGTGTATTGACTCTTCTTCTTTGTTATATGTGTTCTGTTTGATCTTGCTCAAATCGATTAAGCTTCCACAAGTTTGATTCTAGAAGTAGATTAAGTATTTCACTTTAGTATATTGCATTATCAGGTTGATCTACAGTGAGAATTTCTACATGGTATCGGAACAAAGGTGATAAAGCGGTGAACAATACACTGTGAAGGGAAAAATCGAAGTTTGAAGTTCTTGATTGTAGGTACAAAATTGAATTCTTATCACACCTCAAAGTTCACCAATGGCGTTCAATGGCTTGAGACTTGAGTATGCTCTAGATGGCAGCTCGAATTACATAGCATGGAAGGATCACATGGAAGAGGTATTAGAAGACAATGGTTTGAAGGATTTCATTGATCAAGAAATCCCCAAGCCAGTAGCAGCTAATGCCCAAGAATTGGCTAAATGGAAGAAGTGTGTGGTGAAGGTGAGGTATATTCTTCTAGAGGGAGTTTGAGACCATATTGTCTCGAGTCTCCATGGGAAGGAGACTCCATATTCAATTTGGAAGACATTGAAGGACCTATATCAAAATAGCAGTGACTAGAGGAAACTGGCGCTCAAGGACAAGTTTCAGAAAATCAAGTGTGAAAAGGGTGACACTATTTCTACATATTTGAACAAGCTCATCACCTCTAGAGATGAGCTTCGTAGTGTAGGAATAATAATTGCCGATGATGACATAGTGAGTCTTACTCTCCTCAGCCTTCCAAAGAGCTGGCATAACTACCAAGACTTGGTGAATGTAAGAGAGAAATTGTCAGATTGGGAACAACTGTGGTCGGATTTGATGCAGGAGGAGATCAAGAGGAGCACCAGATATGGTTCTTCATCTAAGCATGATGATGAAGAGAATATAGCCTTAGCTAGTAAGGCAAGGAAAGGGAAAGGGAAGGCTTCCCATTCCAAAATGAGTTCTTCTCATGGTGGGAAGAAGATTGAAAAATCTAAAGTGAGATGCTTTAATTGTCATGAGGTGTGCCATTATGCAACTAATTGTCCATTGAGTAAATCCAAGAAGGGATCCTCGAAAGGATCAAAAGGTGAGGCATTAGCCTCTCAGTTAGAATTTGATTTTACCCTCATCGCATGTATGGTTTCATCGATGGTGGGTTGTGTTTGGTACCTTGACAACGAATCCTCATTCCACATGATCGGTGAAAATAGTTTGTTCAATACCTTGGAGGATAAATACCTCAAGATGCGCATAGAGATGGGTGAAGACGGGAAGTACAGTGTTTCAGGAGTGGGCATGGTTACTTTTCAGAGGGAGCATGGAGCTCCTCTCACCTTGACAGATGTGGAGTATGTGCCTGGACTGATGAAGAACTTGGTATTGGTTGCAATGTTGGAAGACAAAGGCTATGATGTTGTCTTCAGTAAATGAAATGCGTTCCGAAGACACATAGCCATGGGTTAGACCAAGAGGATTGGGATTCAAGTGAAGAATCTCTACAAACTAGAGGTAGATGACTGTGTTGCATTGAGTTCGAAAGCAGAATTGGTGCAAATCCAAGATATTAGTGATTTATGGCATAGGAGGTTGGGCCACTTACATCACGGAGCCTTGAAGATAATGCAATAGATCTCTACTAGACTTCCCAATGGTAAACTTGAGCAAGTGGACACATGCAAAGGTTGTACCTTGGGAAAGTAAACGAAGTCTTCCTTTCATGATCAAGACAGTCGAGTTGACGCGATATTAGATCAAGTTCATACAGATGTGTGTGGACCATTCTCGACAGCATCCACCATGAAGCAAAGGTATTATGTGATTTTCATTGATGATTTTTCTCGCAAATGTTAGATTTATTTGGTTGAGAAAGAATCAAGGAAGAAGATAAAGGCCTTGAGAAGCGATAATGGTGGAGAGTATGTCTCTCAAGAGTTTAAGGACTTCTGTGCAGCAGAAGGAATTAAACGGGAGTTGACATCACCTCATAACCCACAGTAGAATGGGGTGGCTGAGAGGAAGAACAGGACGATTGTGGGGGGGAGCTCAAGCGATGTTGCATGAACAAGGCCTACCACTTCATTTGTGGGCTAAGGCATGCAACACAGTGGTCTATTTGGAGAATAGAATCCCAAATCACATACTTGGGATGAAGACACCAAAAGAAGCTTTCTCCGGGAAGAGACCAAATGTGAGTCACTTCAAGATCTTTGGCTCATCAGTATTTTTCCATGTGACCAAGGATGCTCAGAAGAAACTTGAGATGACTGCTGAGTTGGGGATACTTGTGGGGTACACTGATACACCTCACAATTATCGGGTGTAGTTGCCTACCAGTTAGAGGACAGTGGTACGTAGAGATCTAAAGTTTGATGAGCAGAAGGCCATGTGAGTTTCCCTTGAGAGGGAGCTCCAATTACAGGCTATGGAGGAACTTTTGGTTCCTATGGAGGAGGAGCTTCAAACTGATGCAAAGCAGCTACATGCAGAGGTTCCAGGATTGGAGGCATCCACTCAAGTAGAGTCTTCCAAAGATGGACAGAAGTGCTCAAGAGAAACTGACAGATTTTTGTCGGATGCGAGAGAGAATGTGGGAGAACCATCTTCTCAGCGCAGGCAGAGGAGGTCACCTAATATGTACACTAGATACATGGCCCTTGTTGGGGAATGTATTGAGACTGAGCCATCTTCCTTCAAGGAATCATTGTGGCAGCCAATTTGGATTGATGCTATGGTAGAGGAGTATGACTCCATAGTTCGGAACAGTGTTTGGGATGTGGTTCCAAGACCGAAGAACAAGTCAGTTGAGAGTTCCCGTTGGCTTTACAAGGTAAAGCAAGCTACTGATGGTAGTGTGGAGAAACATAAGGCAAGGTTTGTTGCCCGTGGTTTCTCACAGGTTGAGGGGATTGACTATGATGAGACTTTTGCTCCTGTCGCAAGGTACTCATTTATCAGATCGATGTTGGCACTATTAGCATAGATGGGTTGGAAGAATTAGATGGATGTGAAGACTGCATTCCTCAATGGCAAGATTGAGGAAGAGGTGTACATAGAGCAGCTGGAAGGTTTTGAGACCTTCAATTGTGAGTCGCATGTGTGCTGACTCGAGAGAACTTTGTACGGGCTGAAGCAAGCACCTCGTGCTTGGTACACTGGGATCGAAAAATACTTCACTGGGTTGGGCTTCACAAAGAGTGAAGCGGATGCGAACTTGTACCACATCATGGTGGAAGGTAATTAGTTGATTATTGTTCTTTATGTTGATGATCTCATATTGACAGGTGATGATCAGTTGATCATGTCTTGCAAGGAGGACCTTGCAAGAGAATTCGAGATGAAAGACATGGGTCTCATGCACTAGTTCCTTGGCATGGAAGTGTGGCAGAAGGATGGGGAGTTTTTTGTGTCTCAAAGCAAGTATGCCAATGAGATACTCGGGAGATTCCACATGGAGAAGTGCAAACCCATGCAGACTCCTCTAGTAGGTAACTGGAGGCAGGATGATGCTACTTCAGGAGAAGTAGTAGAAGCTACTGTGTACAGGCAGCTTGTGGGTTCACTGATGTATTTAGTGAACACACGACCAAATTTGTGCTATGCGGTGAACCAGCTGATTCAAACTATGGTTCAGCCTACCAAGTTGTTTTGGAAGGTAGCTAAGCATGTTTTGAGACACTGTAGGAATTTACAGGGTAAGTTCCTCAGACAGAACACCAAAGGACACCGCTCACAAACAGATCACAAATCAATACACCAGTATTGTTGACATGGTTAAAACCCTCAAAGAGGGAAACAGTCCACGGCCTGGGCCAACGTGGCCACTGCAAGCAATTTATTAATAAAAGAATTAAAACTTACATAAGCTTCTCTCATGAATGGTTACCCTACAAATGATCCTCCATGCTCTTTAAATAGAGATCATGGACCAATTAGGTGTTAAGCCACAAATCAAGTGTCGGTAATACTGAGGAGAGAATGAACCGTCGGATCACTACATATCGTGACCATCGGATTGTAAGTTACAAAAGTACAGTGTAAAGAAACACACTTTACCTAACTCTACACTAGACCAAGTTATACTTAACTATTTCCTATGTGTCGAAATATCCTAACATCCCCCCTTAAGAACAAATTGGGATAGGATTGAAGGATGTACAAATATAACACAATAGGAGAAGGAAGGAGACATTAGAGCCTAACCCCATTTAGTGAAAACTTCCTGAACTCCAACCATAAATCAAAGTTTAGTAAACTTCACCTCTGTGAGAGCCTCTGTAAAGATGTCTGCAACTTGATCATTTGTTGAACAATATTTCACTTCAAGAACATGGTCGTGAATGAGCTTTCTGATGAAGTGAATGAGCAGTTCAATGTGTTTGTTGTGCTGATGTTGGACTAGATCTTTTCATAGTTGAATGGCACTTTGATTATCACACCAAAGTGTAGTCAGATGCTGCTGTTGAATGCCAAACTCTGACAGGATCTGACAAAGCCACAGGGCTTCCTTACTAGCTTCTACGGCACCATGATACTCTGCTTCTGTTGAAGAAAGAGAGATGGCACTTTGTTTCTTGAAATCCCATGTAATAGGTCCTAAACCAAGAGTGAACACATAACCTACACTAGACTTCCGATCATCAGGGTCACCAGCCCAATCAGAATCAATGAAACCAACCAATAGAGGAAATGCTTCTACATTGTGATGAATCCCAAACTGAACTGTACCTCGAACATAACAAAGTATTCTTTTAGCTACTTTCCAATGAATTTCATGTGGGTTTTGCATAAACCGAGCAATAAGGCCAACAGCAAAGGAAAGGTCAAGATGAGTATGAGTCAGATACAAAAGTTTTCCTACAAGTTGATAGTATAAGGTAGCATCAACTTCAGGGGAAGAACAAGTGACTGAAAGTTTGGCTTTAGACTGAAAGGGAGAATGGACTGGCTTACAGTCTTTCATGTGAAAATGGAGTAGAAGATCACATGCATGCTTGGACTGGGAAAGGGAAATACCTTCCTTGGATTGCAAGACTTGAAGACCAAGAAAATAATGCAAGTGTCCTAAGTCTGTCATTTCAAACTTCTTTTTAAGGTTGGACTTCACATGGTTTATAAGGTTGGGATCACTACCAGTAAGGATAAGATCATCAACATAAAGAACAAGAATGATAAGAGACTTGCCCACTTTCTTGGTGTAGACAATATTGTCAGAATGACACCTAGAAAATCCAGTTTCTAAAATAAAGCTATCCATTTTGGCATACCAAGCCCAAGGGTCTTGCTTGAGGCCATAAAGGAATTCCTTAAGCCAACATACAAGGCTGGAGTCTATTTGTATAAAACCAGTAGGTTGTTCCATATATATTTCTTCATGCAAGTCCCCATGCAAGAAGGCAGATTTAACATCCATATGATGGACTTCCCATTTGAAAGAGGCGGAAAGGGAAAGAACAAGGTAGATATAGTTCATTTTTGCAACAAGGGAGAAGGTTTCAGTAAAGTCAATTCCTTCAACTTGTGAAAATCCCTTAGCAACAAGACGAGATTTATGTTTATCAGCTTTTCCGTCTGGCCCATACTTTGTTCTATAAACCCATTTGCATCTAACAAGTTTTCGTCCCTTTGGAAGGGGAACAAGATCCCATATATCATTTGCCAATAATGAATGATATTCTTCATTCATAGCTGTGTCCCAATCTGGATGGCTTGAATCTTCTGCAAAGGTGTCAAGATCATAATTAGATGAATCTTGAGCTAGTAAAGAAGAGGCTCTATGCGAAAGTTTGCTCACTTCATCATTATGAGCAACAAATACCTAGTGAAAATTTGATGACCCAAAGTTGTTCAACTTATACAACCTTGTAGAATCATCAAGAATGCTAGTAGCTAAAATCTGTCTAGGATCTCTTAGGTCCTTAATTACAACATCGTGAGGTGAAAATTCAATGGTTTTACCTTCACCTAAATGAGTTATCTGATATACAGATAGAAGGTTGCAGGATAAGGTTGGAACACATAATACATCATTGAATTGACCACTATCTATATGAACAGTTCCAATCCCTACAACACTAAGAGATCTATCATCACCAACATATATATTTTTGGTGTTACAACATGGCTTTGTTTTTGGCCATGTGATAAGAAGCTCCAGAATCAATGAGCCACTCATGAGAATGAAAAGAATAAGATACATTTAGTGCATATCCAGACCGAGATGCTTGACAACCACATCCAAAAAGTGTTATTCCTGAAGATGAAGTTGAAGTTGTTGAGTACTCCAAATGGATGTTATGCTTCTTCATTGCTACTTCCAAGGATTCCATCTTCTTAAAGCATTTGGATTCTAAGTGGCCATCTCGATTACAAAAGTGGCAATGTCTATCAGTCTTCTTCCCTTTGTTTTTATTTTCCTTATCATTTTGTTGAAATGATTTTTCATTTTGAGACTGAAATGGCTTAGGACCCTTGTTTGGTTTATGACTATTCTTTTTCGGATACAGCTACTTAGGATTCTTTGAATTTGGTTGCTGCTAGGTGGCTAACGCTTTCTTATAAGAGTTTCTAAGATTAAGAAGACCAAGATGTAAGAGTTTTTCTTGTTCTCTTATTAAATAATCACAAAAGGCATCAAAGGAAGGGGACTTGTAGTCTTGTCCTTGAGAGATGAAGGCTTCTCTTGTAGAATGGAAGGTGGAAACAAACACAAAGTAGGCTAGTCAAAACTTAGTGAGAATGGAATAGATAAGGTTACCATCATCTTTCTTAACCTTAACACCTTCCAAGAGAAGTCTAAGGGTCTTGAACTTGGACGAAAAATCTTCCATGGAAGAAAAATTATTGGGGTCCAATGTAAGCAACTCATTTTCGAGTTGATAGGCTCTAAGTTCATTTTTAATTCCAAAAACTTTAGTGATCTGTTTCTTTGTTTCATTAAGAGTATCAAGTTCTGCGATATGGAATCTAAAGTATGGATAAATAAACACCCCTATCAATCCACATGCTTGATCTTGCCCATTTTCCCATTTGGCTGCCTTATCTTCATCTTTCGGTTTGGTTTCTTGGCCTGAGGCTATTCTGTAAAGACCTTTACTTCTAAGTAAATCCAAATGTAGGACCACCATTGGAAGTAGTTGGTGTTGTCAAGAATAACTTGGCATGGAATTTAAATTTTAACAGAAACTAAAGCTATAGATGTTACAACTAAGTGTTCCAACGGAAAGATCTTGAAAAATTAAGCTGATTCAAAAAAACGGCTCTATAAACGGCTTCCGGATGAAGAAGTTATGGCTTTTTGAAGAAAAGTTGTTGAAGATGCTAACGAAGTGTGGGAATGTGCATAAATGAATGAGAAGGTTATATTTAAAAAAAATCATGCCCCCTTTCCAAAATTAATCTAATTAGCTTAAAAAAAAGAAAGACTTGAACTCAAGACCTCTATTGTCATAAAGTAGCTTTGGACCAAGTGAGCTAAAAAGGTTAGTAATTTTTGGAAAAGAGGAAGGGGTTTTTTTTTTTTTTGGTAGTCACTAAAACTTTGGGGTGCGTGCTTACACGAACATACAAAAAAACAAACCTTGCGGCTTGAAGTTAGCTTTAGCCAGAAACTAAATATTTTCCTCAATGTTTCTGATTTTCCGAGATCACACTAAGGCACGGTGGAAAAGAACATATGCATGAGAAAAATCCCTCCTTTGTGTTTAGATTTGCCTAGATCGCAGAAATGAAAGGTATATATCTAGTAATTAAAAAAACAAAGAGCTAAATAAACTGGAATAAACAGAGATAAAATAACTAAAAACTACAAATAAACATTGTATACCTCCAGATCTTAAAAATGACGTAGCTAGGGCTACCGGAAACCTTTTCGCGTCAAACTAAAGGGTATCCTAACATAATAGAGTAGTCCTCTCGGCCCAAAAGTAGTCAGTAACAGTAAATCTAGGAAACGACAATCGGATGCAGTTCTATCGGCTTCAAATTTGGATCACCAACAGATGCGGCCCTCAAATAGCTCTGATGCCATGTAGGAATTTACAGGGTAAGTTCCTCAGACAAAACACCAAAGGACACCGTTCACAAATAGATTACAAATCAATACACCAGTATTGTTGACGTGGTTAAAACCCTCAAAGAGGGAAACAGTCCACAGCCTAAGCCAACACGGCCACTTTAGGCAATTTATTAATAAAAGAATGAAAATTTACATAAGCTTCTCTCATGAACAATTACCCTACAAATGACCCTCCATGCTGTTTAAATAAAGATCATGGACCAATCGGGTGTTAAGCCACAGATCAAGTGTTGGTAATACCAACGAGAGAATGAACCATCTGATCGCTACATATCGTGACTGTCGGATTGTAAGTTACAAAAGTACATAGTAAAGAAACACACTTTACCTTACTCTACACTAGACCAAGTTATACTTAACTATTTCCTATGTGTCGAAATATCCTAACAGATACCTCAGAGGCACATCTCAACATGGATTATGGTACAGACGGATAGAGGGAGTGAAGCTACAGGGCTTCACCGATGCAGATTGGGCAGGGAGTCCATGAGATCAGAAGAGCATGTCAGGAGGAATTTTCAACCTGGGGTCAATAGCAGTTTCTTGGTACAACAGGAAACAGAGCTCAGTTGCACTCAGCTCGGCAGAGGCTGAATACATGGCTGCAAGTCAGGCAGCATGTGAGGCCATCTGGATGCGAAAAATTCTAGTTGGTTTGTTTGATCAGAGGATGGATCCAACTGTGATCTATTCCGATAATAAAAGTTGTATCAAACTCTCTGAGAATCCAGTATTTCATGACAGGTCCAAGCACATCGACATTCGGTACCATCATCTCAGACACTGTGTGGTGAGGAGGATCATGTTGTTGCAGTATATTTCAATCGAGGAGCAAGATGCAAACATTTTGACTAAGGCATTGTCAAAGTGTAAATTCGAGTTCCATAGAGATAGGATCAGGGTGGCAAATAATCCCTTTCTTGTTGAGAGGGAGTGTTGAAATATGTCAACAAGAATATTCCAATTTTAATTTGTCCTTGAATTAAAATTTAGAATTTAAATTTAAATTTAGTCTCACCGGTTGTTTGAAAAATAATTAATTAATTCATCTTGAGTTAATTAGTTGGAGAAATTCAAACATAAAGTCTTTGTGAAGTCATGCAACAGTTATCCCTTTGATTGAGGAAGTTATCCCTTAATTAAGGAGATAAGGATGAGTTGTATTTGAGTTGTAATTAGTTAGCTTAGTTAACTAAGTTAAGTCCAGTTAAATTAGTTCCAAATTGTTGGAGGAACTAATTGTGAGTTCAGTCAGTTAATGCATGCATGTGTGAAACTAGTGTACTCCAGATAACTGAATATTCTCTCTTAGACAAAGACCCAGTTGAGATTAAAGGCAGAGACAGTGTACTATCAGTTGAAAGAATTTCCCTATAAGAAAATCTCTTGCATGCAGAAGGATTTCATTCCTTGAGCTTTGTGTAGTTTTACAGTGTGTTGGAGAAATGTGTGAGATCAGTGTCACACAAGGTTACAATAGGAACACCTAGGGAAAACTGCGCATGGAAATAGGAGGCTTGGAGGGCAGAGGGAAAGGCATATGAGTTGTCTATTCTGTCTATGAGCAGTACTGAGGGATTGTACTGAGAGCTGAGAGCTATGAGAGCCAAAAGCTGTGTGTAATCCTAAGATATTTCCACCTGTATGATAATACAAATAGCGGGGTTTTTAGCTGAGGCTTTCCCCAGAGTATTCTTCTATGTTTCATGTGTATTGATTCTTCTTCTCTGTTATATGTGTTCTGTTTGATTTCGCTCAAATTGATTAATGTTCCGCAAGTTTGATTGTAGAAGTAGATCAAGTATTTTGCTTTAGTATATTGCATTATCAGGTTGATCTACAATGAGAATTTCTACACAGAGAAGACTAAAATCGGCGCGATGACCATATTTTCTTTCAATACATCCAAGCTTTTCTTATAGTCCTCATTCCAATAGAATGTGACATCCTTTTTCAACAACTACTCCATAGTCGCGATGATTTGGGCATAGCCTTTGACGAACTTTCTGTAATATCCTGTATGTCCTAGGGTAGTGTGCAGTTGTTTCACACTCCTCGACGCTTCTAAGTTAAGTATCATCGCGATCTTCATGGGATCTACCATCAGTCCCTATCTACAAACCACATGACCCAACAGGGTCCCAAAAGGAACACAAAATAGGCATTTCTTCAGATTGAGCGTGATCTGGTATCTTCGACAGGTATCTAGCATCAGGCACAAACTTGCCACATGGCATTTCACCAGCCCAAACATAGTCCAATCATCAAAGTACACTTCCAGGAACTTATGAATAAATTCCTTGAATGCCGCAATGACTATGCACAAAAAAATCGCATGCGCATTTTTCAATCCAAAAGGAATTACAGTGTACTGAAAACACCCCCACTCAATCGCGAAGGTCATCTTGCTCCAATATTCTGGCGTGATTTTGATCTGATGGTACCCAGAGAACCCATCAATGAAGCAATATGCTTCCTGGCCACCTACATTGTCCAACACCTCATCATTGAATAGTGTTGGGAAAGGATCATGTACATAAGCGTAATTCAACTTCCTAAAATCTACGCATATCCTTATTTCATCCTTCTACTTCTTTTCCTATACCACCATTGGGCTCACCCAATCAGATTTTTCTATGGGCTCAATGATTCCTGCCGCGAGCATCTTGCATAGCTCTAAGCAAACCTTCTCCTTATACTTCGGATTGAGACGGTAAGGTCTTTGCTTAACTGGCTTCGCGTCAGGCTTCAACGTGATCTTCATAACACTTAGGTCCCCATTTATCCCTTTTAGATCCATAAACTTGGTAGGCAATAAATCCTGGTATTCGCGGAGAAATTCAGCAACCTTATCAACCATCGCGTCGTCTCAGTAATCTCCAATCTTCACAAATTTGGGCTTTGTCTCTGTACCAATTTTTACTTGTTTCATTTTTAGTAGCGCGTTTATATCAGGATTCTCAATCTACAGTCCTTCAACCTCACGGTGACCTTCTATTTCAGGGATGTTAATCTTTCACGGATCCTCATCTTCTTCTTCAGCAATTACGTTATAGCATTCCAGCGTGTGACTCAGCTGAGTAGTCCAATCTGGTTGAATCAAGTCCAAAGGATCCTGTTGTATCCTAAAGATAATTTCTTTCACTTCTTGTAGTGCCTCATCAATACATTCAAACCTGTCTTCAAAGCTAAATGTCATTATGAATCCCTGGCGTAGAATATCCCATTCACCTGTTCCATGGTGAAGCTCTGTTTCTAAGTACCAGTTCATTGGGATGACATCCAGGGTGTGACAAAACAAGTGTACCCATTCAGGTTGGGGTTTCTCTCCATAAGCCTAAGCCCATTTGGCCAAGTGTACACATAGATCATCTTGCCCATCATATTTGTCTGTCATTTGTACCTTCATCTTCCCAAAGCGTGTTCTCATCATGCTCCTACATTCAGGCCAATCATCAAAGCTACCCTTGTGTGTACCCCACCATCTTGCGGGCATAGCGCGCAGTGCCCAGTCTAAAGCCTGGAAGCACTATTTCTCTGGTACCTCCCTCTCAAATGCATCCAAAAATATATCTACATCATCCAAGCCATCATAAGTGGGAAGATTTCTTACCTCTGACAACACACAGCGTAGCGACCAGGTCATCATTTTAAAGCTCAGTGTGGTTACTTCATGTAACCGATTTTGCCAGCACTTTAATTCTTCATCAAAGTCCGAGGTGCAAGAACTCTCATGATCCCATTTAATTCATCCATCCGTTGTTGGATTCACCCAATCTTGGTCTCGCGTTGTTATCTTATAGATACATTCTAGATCGTCATCGCTCTCATAATCCCGGACTGGTTCAGTATAGCGCGATCCTTCAGCAAGATCCAGGGGTACTATTACATGGAGCGACTTCTTCTCAAATATCATATTTTGCTTCTTTAGGTTAATTACCCCATTCATATCAGTAGCCCAATCAATCCCAAGGAGTGCAGGATAGGGGTTACTGTCATCCACAATTTCTATTACCTCAAAGCCAGCCAACGCGCTTGTGCCTTCAATATCTACAATCACCCCTTGCAGCCACTCCATGGGGATGTTATTCGGCTTATTTGCCATCCTTAGCTAAATCGGAGACCACTGCAGCGTAGGTCTCCCCATCCGTTCCCAAGTCTATTTCGGTAGGACGTTCGCGTCTGACCCTAGGTCCAAAATAACTTGATCCATTTCATACTCTCCTATTTGCGCGGTTAGCCTCATCTCTTGTCCTGTCCTTGTTTTATGTATACCAATCTTTCGTACCACACGTGGTTCACCTGGAGTGTTTCCGGCGCATCTATTTATAAGCTTATGTAATCCCTTCACAGCCTTGCTATTGCACAGCAACTTCATGCAGGTCTCTAGGAAGGTTGTAAGCATAGAAGGGTCCATTTCCTGATTAGGCTTATCCTTGCTTCCTGAGGTGGAGGCCTCAGCGAAGCTCTTCTTTGCTTCCATGAACGTTTCGTGTGCACGTTCCAAATCAAATTCAGCCTCCTTCATCAGAGCTTTGCGAACCCATGCACTGTCTACAAGTTGTTTCCCCTTATCATCCCTTATTGCAATTCCACTTCGGAGCATGATATTCACATTCGGATCCTTTTCGCGAGGCTTAGACCTCATCATTTGTAGGTTCTAATTCAATTGAGGTGGTAGCGCCCCTTTGTCGCGTATCCTCGCTATCAGTGTGGGACAATCCTATGTTTCATGATCAAACAGAGTGCAATATTTTCATGACGGATGTGTTGGGTTAGTGAAATCGTGGGCATAGTGTCCTGGTCCTCCGTAATTGTAGCAGAATATTTGTCCCCAACCTATTCTAGGTCCTCCTCCACCTCAGCTTCGTCCACGCCCCTAAAAGCCTGTTCACGCCATCCCTGTGTTCTAGTCATGGGGTCATGTTTCTACCTGAACCCTATAGGCGGGTGTTCTATCCATCATCAATTCATAGCTCCTGCAGTTGTGCTCATCATGCCCTACTGACCTACAGAAGTTGCAGAACATTTGTTGTGATGTCTGTACAAACTTCTGTAGCAAATGACAGTTATATGTGGCATGTTTTCCTACTACCTGACATATAGCGCACCACAATGCAGGCCCTACGCTTGGTCCTGCTTGAGCTTTTGGCCTCAAAGGCATCGATCATCCTCCTACCATGTAGTTCGCAAAGACCGGGCAATGGTCTTTATCATGCCCCTAACCCTTACATTTCAAGCACCATACCTCTTCGCGCACCTCTAGTCAAACTGTTCTGTCCTGCTTCAAATTTGCATCTCAAGACAAAGATTTGCAACTGCGCATCGATCTGTTGAACCCCCAGATTTGGATCTTGCATCAGTGTTTCATGCAGTCCCATTGCAATCTCCAAGGCCTCTTCCTGAGTCGTTATCTTCTGTTGTGACAGTGCAACACTTAGGTGTGGTAGGAGTGAAGCCACAAACCACTAGCGATGTTGTCCGTCTGTTAAGTTCATATTAGCTTCACAGATTTTACACTTCAACCTATGATCTAACTCCCAAGGTGTCTCACCTGGTTTCATCACAATTTCTTTGAACCCCATAATCGACTGTGCGTCAGATTTAGGCCTATTGAATTCTTTGTTCAGCACGGTATGGATGTCTACCACTCCAGCGTTTGGATTATCATTAGAGTACTTAATGTACCAGGTTAGCGCGTGATCCTCGAGCACACTAACTAGTATTGCCTTCTTCATGTGATCATTTGTGACACCCTGAGCTTCCCATACAACTTTTATGATGAACCAGAACTAGTTTGTGTCCTCATTTCTCAAGCCTTTAAACAAAGGCAGCTTCACTGAATTTTCCATGCTGAATTGTGGTGGAGGTGGAGGTGGTATGGGTGAAGTCGCAGGTGATAGTAGTGAAGTTGGAGGTGATGTGGGTGGAGGTGGTATTCATGGGAATCCTTGTCTTATTAATTGAATAGAACTTCGCGGAGAAGCTTGCGCTACTCCCTCTTCGTCACCCAATGGAGGTGAAATCAATAGACTATATTCAGGACCCTTTCTTCCTTTGTTCCTGTAAGTCTTTCCGCTTTATGTAGCTCTGAACATCAAGGTAGCTGCATAACCTATTTTTCACATAATAATATCTCAATCCAGGTATTCAAAGATTTCATGTACTTACCTCGCGGTCCTTTGAAAAAGCGTCGCTCTGCCTCGCTATAGCTAACTGAGGTGTCGACCGTGAATTTAGTCACAAATCCTCCTATGATGCGATCAAGCCAATGATCGACAGTGCGAGTGATTTTATGCTCAGGGGCTTCCAGTCTCTGCACTAACTCCGGAGTCCAAATAATAGGACCGTTAAGTCTCCACCTTCCTTGGCTATTTTCTAGATTTGTTATCCACTCGTATAGCTCAACCGGAAAGGAACAGAAAAAGGTCTCATGAATTTCTGTATATAGGTACCTATCTAGCCATTGTTCCTTTGTCAGTTGCAGATTTCTATTCTCTTGTGCTACAAATTCATGGATATTCCTATCCAACCAACCTATGATCTCTTTCTTAGTTGGATTCCAATGAGACGACATCACACATCTCTTATGCAGATTCTGGTCCCAGCAATGGAACCATTTGTTGTCTTGGTGAGGCCTGACCTAGGTTTAGCATTAATTAGCAAAAAAAATCCCTACACTACTAGCCCTTTCTGGCATCAACCCGCGGAGCGCAGACTGAAGTCTCACCCGAAGCAGTATGGGGGTATGTTGGAACCATGTTTTCGCACTCTGAGATGGTTGTGATGTTGGTTTATTCCTTCTATTCCTACTTTCGTGGAGGTCACTTAAGTTCTAGGGCTTTGTCAAACTAGCCCTTTATTCCGCCCTTCAGTACCTCTGCAAAGGGGTATGATCGACCTTCAAGTAGCCCTAACCTACAGTTCAGGTACTTTCACACTGCTAGGGCAGCGTGCTGTGCAGATTCCCAAACTAGCTTAAGTATCTTACTTATCTTATTAAACAAATCGCAATTAGTGCCGCATAAACAAATATTCTTACTTGCGTTCAATTAACCAATGAAATTACATACATTCGTGCATCACATAAGCATTATAAATGAAATTCATACAAAATTGACAAGATGCATTAACAGGAAACAAAGACGCAGAATTTGTAAAATGCTTCTCTTTATTGATATCTTCAGATGATTACAGATTCGATCCACCCTACACACACATATGCAAGGGTCCGCACACTCAGCTGCAGACTTCTACCTTAGGCCTCTGTGCACTCAGCTGCAGAACCTCTACCTACGCTACGACCCAAAAACTTAGACTTCTTTATCGCTCAAGACTTATTCTACAGCTCATGACTAACTACTTAGAGCTTACTTACTTAGCTCTTTTTATACAATCCCATGGTCCGTGGACCATGGGTAGACCTTTACAGCTGACTTTACTTTACAAAATAAGGGCAGACAACCCTTTATGACTCATGACACCTTCGCACTCCGCGACCACAAAATGCGGAGACTTTACAACTTTATCACAAAATTCGACCCAAAACATGGGCTTTTAGCCCCAAAATTATCCTTGGGGGATCTCATTCCCAACATGGGGTCTGAAACCTTCCGAGGCCATTTTGAGGCATCAAACGACATTTTTTTGGGGGTAAAACTAATTTGATTTAGCGCAACATATTTTCATGTTATTATACACACAAAAATCTTTCCAATGGCACAAGAAACGCATCAATCAGAGTCTGTATGGAAAATTTATGCCGCTCAAAAGTTGGCCTTCCTGTTTTCACACCTATAGTTCGGGAGGATTCCACACCAGCCCCCATTATTCATGGAAACAGGGCTAGCCACATGTTTTTGATGTAAAATACTCTAGAAGAGTCTATATTGTAACTCTAGTTAAGAGTTGATGTATTCAAACTTAACCACTAGTAGGCTATCGGGTTGTGTTATAACTGGGCCACTAAGAGGAAGAGGCATTCCATTCTTTCAAGAGCATTTTGTTCCATAGTTGAGCAAAGATAGCTAGGAGAGATAGCAAGTAGAGAACACAAAGAGTATTTGTGCAGTGTAGCAGCCCAAGGGCCATAGGAATTACTTATTTGTACCTACAACCATATTTCCAGACGGAGAAAGAGAGTGAAGCAGCCTCACCTTCCAACTAGGCTTTCTCCCAAAAGGGTTTCCCGAAGAGCATATCTTGTGTCTTATGTGTGTGAGCTTATTTTCGTTCTCTACTTTTCTGCATAATTTCCATTCGTATTCAAGTACTAATTACAGTAAAATCTAAAGATCTAGAAATTAAATAAAATTATAATAATGTAAAATTTGTGTATTTTAATATATTATTATCAAATCTGTTGTGACAAACTTTCCAGTGGAATATCCATGGCAGTTTATAGAGAATTTTCCATCACCTTTCCATAATTATAATCCAAGGAAGTAGTGCATGAGACCCATGTCCTTTATCTTGAACTCTCTTGCAAGGTCCTCCTTGCAATATGTGATCAGCTCGTCATCACTAGTCAAGATCAAGTCATCAACATACAAAACAATAATCGACAATTTACCTTCTACCAAAATATGATATAGGTTTGCATCTGTTTCACTTTTGGTGAAGCCCAAACCTGTGATATAGCTATTGATCTTGGTGTACCAAGCACGGGTTGCTTGCTTGAGACCATACAACGTTTGCTTGAGTCTACACACATGATACTCTCAATAAAAATTCTTGAAGCCTTATGGTTTCTCGATATACACCTCCTCATATATAACTCCATTGAGGAATGTAGTTTTGACATCCATCTGGTGGATCTTACACCCCATATATGCAGCCAAATCAAGGATTGATCTGATGGATGAGTACCTTGCAATAGGAACAAAGGTCTCCCCGTACTTAATCCCCTCAACCTTGTTGGGTGTGGAGCCTGATTATCTTATGTATTCAAAGGTCTCAGCCGGATGTATACCCCAGGAAGATTGTACACCCCTCCACGCGGGGGGGTGCGGGGTGGACTTGTCCCCCCCGAGGGGTTCGGGGCGGCTAATCCCCCTCGGCTGGGGGGTCCGGGGGCCAGTGGTCCCCCGGCGGGGGTTCGGGGGCAGCAGCCCCAAAGCTAAAAAAATAGATGTAAAATTGCCTTGTAAAAGTCTAGTAATTTCTAGTCAATTTGGGCCGTTCATTAGGCGGATGATCTGACAGCAGACATTATGTTTAATTTAGGGTTTTTTGCCCTAAAAGGAAATCCCTCACTATATATGAGGGAATTGTATTGCGTCCATGTATATCTGTATTCTTAGTGAGGAAGAGAGAGGAGATTGAGAGCGAAGAGGGTGTTACAGCGGATCTATTGTAGGTTGTATCTCTTCAGTTTGATGGATAATATAATAAAAGAAGGATTGGTTGTTTCTCTGTGGACGTAACCCAAACTAGGTGAACCACGTATATCTGTGTCTCTCTTGTTTTATGTGTTTTCTGTGTTTATATTTCTGAAATATATTATGTGTTCCATTGCTCTGTAATATATAATTTTCTAACAACTGGTATCAGAGCCGAAGGTCTATTTGGCTGATAAACTCAGAGGAGAGAAGGGTTCCTGGTTCGAGTGGGAGCAATGGCAGAAGATGGTAGGTTTAGGGTCGAAAAATTCAATGGCCAAAACTACCAGCTGAGGAATATTCAGATGGAAGATTATCCATATCAGAGAGATCTATACCTACCATTAAGTAGAAAGACAAAGAAGCCGACGAGTATGACAGACACAGAATGGGATATTCTCGATAGAAAGGAACTTGGAACAATACAGTTGTGCCTAGTGGCGTTGGTAGCATTTAATATTTCAAAGGAAACGACAACAGAGGGTTTAATGTCGGCATTGGCCAAACTATATGAAAAACCCTCAGCCTCAAATAAGGTATTTCTTATGAAGCGTTTATTTAATATGAAGATGTCAGAAGGTGGATCTGTTGCAGACCATTTAAATGATTTTAATACAGTTACAAGTCAGTTAAGTTCTATAGGGGTAAATTTTGATGATGAAGTTAGGGCTCTATTATTTCTGTGCTCATTGCCAGAAATTTTGAATGGTTTAGTTATGGCCATTAGTAACTCTGTCTCTGGATCTAGTACTTTAAAGTTTGATGATGTTTTCGGTGCAATCCTTAGCGAGGAAATGCGACAGAAAAGCTCTGGTGAGACATCAGGTAATGCTTTGACTGCAGAGACTAAGAGAAGAAAAATGGAAAGAGGAAAGAGCTCTGGATATCGCAGTAAGTCAAGAAAAGGCAGATCCAAGTCCAGATCAGGGATAGTGTGCTGGAAATGCGGGAAGAAAGGACACCTGAAGAAAGACAGCAAGTCTTGGAAGGGAAAAGAAGGAGATGTGCAGCAAGAAAAAATCATGAAGCAAATGTAACAAGTGATATGTTGCAATATGCTTTGATTATTTCATTAGAAAATAATATTGATGTCTGGGTGGTAGATTTAGGGGCCTCATTCCATGCCACACCTGATAGGAAACATTTTCATGATTATGTTCAAGGAGATTTTGGACAGGTTCGATTGGGTGATGATAAACCCTGTGAAATCGTTGGAATGGGTACAGTTTTCATAAAACAATAGAATGGAAATCAATGGCTATTGAAGGAGGTAAGGCATGTTCCAAATCTGAAGAAAAATCTGATTTCAACAGGGCATTTGGGAGGTGAAGGTTGCGTAACTACTTTCACAGATAAAACTTGGAAGGTCACTAAAGGATCCCTGGTAATAGCGAAAGGAGAAAAGGTTGGTACATTGTACTTATGCAGTGGTATTTCTAATTTTTTTAATGCTTTAACCTCTACAAGAGAAGATACGGCATTGTGGCATCATAGGCTCGGGCACATGAGTGAGAAGGGGTTGCAAATTCTTCACAGAAATTTGTTGCCAGGTTTGAAGCATGTTGATTTAAAATTCTGTGAGAATTGTGTTTATGGAAAACAGAAGAGAGTCAGATTCCTTAGAGTTGGGAAAGAAAAGAAGAGTGAAAAATTAGAGCTTCTGCATACATATGTATGGGGACCTACTCAGGTATCATCTCTTGGTGGCTCTCATTATTATGTTACTTTTATTGATGATGCAACCAGGAAAACCTGGATTTATTGTATTCAAAATAAATCTGATGTATTTGATACTTTCAAGAAATTGAAAGCTTTGGTTGAAAATGAGACAGGAAAAAGGTTGAAGTGTTTCAGATCAAATAATGGAGGTGAATATTGTAGCAAATAGTTTGATAGGTACTGTTTAGAGAATGGAATTTGTAGAGAGAAGACAGTTCCAGGAACACCACAAGAAAATCGTGTGTCAGAAAGGATGAACAGGACAATCATGGAGCATGCAAGGTGCATGAGATTGCATGCAAGATTGCTTTTACAATTTTTGGCAGGTTCTATAGACACTGTTGTTTATCTAATAAACAGAGGGCCTTCAAGTTCCTTGGATGGTGGTATTCTAGAGGAGGCATGGACAGGTAAAAAGGTAAACTACTCTTTTTTAAAGACTTTTGGTTGTAAAGCCTTTGTCCATATTAATAAAGAAAATAGAACAAAGCTTGAGGCAAAATCAAATAAATGTACCTTTATTGGATATGGTGTTAATGATTTTGGTTATCTCTTTTATGATTATGAAAAACACAAAATCTTTAGGAGCGGAAATGTCATATTCAATGAAAAGGTTTTGTATAAGGATCAGCTACAGGAAAAAGAAAACAGAGAATACACAGTGCTTGACGAGATCACAGAAAAAGTGATGGTGCCTGAAAATCATAATGATCAACAGCTAGAACAACAACCACAACAGCGACAAGCACCTCAAACACCTGAAAGTGGTGTTAGAAGATCTACCAAGATAAGTAGACCCCTTGAACGATACTCTCCTTCATTATATTATGTATTGTTGACTGATTCTGGTGAACCAGAATGTTATGAAGAAGCAGTGCATGTAGAAACCAGGAAGAAGTGGGAGCAAGCCATGAAAGAAGAGATGGACTCCTTAGAACATAACCAGACTTGGGACTTAGGTTGCCTATAGGTAAAACATCATTGCAGAATAAATGGGTTTACAAGTTGAAGGAAGAAGATGGAAGTAGAAAAATGTATAAAGCTAGACTTGTGGTGAAAGGGTTTGCACAGAAAAAGGGTATAGACTTTGATGAGATATTTGCTCCTGTTGTGAAAATGACTTCAATCAGAACTATTCTAAGTCTAGTAGTTGCTGAAGATTTACATCTTGAGTAGTTAGATATAAAGACAGCCTTTCTCCATGGGGATTTGGAGGAAGAGATATATATACAGTAGCCACAAGGATATGAGGTAAAAGGGAAGGAGAAACTAGTGTGCAGGTTGAAGAAGAGCTTGTATGGCTTAAAACAGGCTCCAAGGCAGTGGTATCTAAAATTTGACAGGTTTATGTCTGAACAAGGTTATACTAGGTGTCATTTTGATCATTGTGTTTATCTCAAAAGACAAAATGATGGCAGCTATATTATATTGTTATTGTATGTAGATGACATGCTTGTTGTAGGTTCTAACATGCAGGAAATAAATGTGCTCAAAAGGAAATTGGAAAACTCATTTGCAATGAAGGATCTGGGTGCTGCAAAACAAATCCTTGGTATGAGAATAACTAGAGATAGGAAGAATCGCAAATTAACATTGTCTCAAAGTGAATACATAGAAAAGGTGTTGAAAAGGTTTAATATATAGAATGCAAAACCAGTTAGTATACCTTTGGCTAGCCATTTCAAATTAAGTAAGGAGGCATGTCCCAAGGCTCAGGAAGAAATGGCTCATATGTCTAAAGTTCCATATGCATCAGCAATTGGAAACTTAATGTATGCAATGGTCTGCACAAGGCCTAATATTGCACATGCAGTTGGAGTTGTAAGCAGGTACATGAACAATCCAGGAAAAGAACATTGGATGGCGGTGAAGTGGATTCGCAGGTATTTGAGAGGTACCACAAATCAAGCATTATGCTTTGGTGGTTCAAACATTGCTCTACAGGGATATGTTGATGTAGATATGGCAGGTGACAGAGTTAACAGGTGACAGAGATAATAGGAGGAGCACTACAAGATATCTATTTACTGTAGGTGGAACAGCTGTCAGTTGGGTTTGAAAAATCCAAAGTGTTGTTGCACTTTCAACAATAGAATCAGATTATGTTTCTACTACAGAGGCTAGTAAAGAAATGATTTGGTTACAAATGTTTCTAGATGAATTAGGTAAGAAGCAGGAGTTGGGCAAGTTATACAGTAACAGCCAAAGTGCCATACATCTTGCAAACAACTCTGCATTTCATTCCAAGACTAAACATATACAGCTCAAGTACCATTTCATACGGTCAGCATTGGAAGATGGACAGCTGAAGCTGGAAAAGATACACACTAGCCAGAATCCTGCAGACATGCTAACAAAAGTTGTAACCAGGGAGAAACTGAGAATCTGCTCAGTTTCAATTGGTCTTCAAGTATGATGAAGAAGATGAGAAACAACCAGGTCCAAAGTGGAGTTATTGTCTAGCAAATGAAGCAGTGGTGGAGTTGCTATAATCAATCTCCAAGTGGGAGATTGTTGAGTGTGGAGCCTAATTATCTTCTGTATTCAAAGGTCTCAGCTGGATGTATACCCCAGGAAGACTGTACACCCCATCACACAGGGGGGGTGTGGGGGGGACTTGTTCCCCCCCACAAGGGTCTGATGGGGCTAATCCCCCTCGGCTGGGGGGTCCGAGGGCCAGCGGTCCCCCAGCGGGGGTTCAGGGGCAGCGCCCCTAAAGCTAAAAAAATAGATGTAAAATTTCCTTGTAAAACTCTAGTAATTTCTAGTCAATCTAGGTTGTTCATTAGGCGAATGATCTGATGGTAGAAGTTATGTTTAATTTAGGGTTTTTTTCCCTAGAAGGAAACCCCTCACTATATATGAGGGAATTGTATTGTGTCTATGTATATCTGTATTCTAAGTGAGGAAGAGAGAGGAGATTGAGAGCAAAGAGGGTGTTACAGCGGATCTGCTATAGGTTGTATCTCTTCAGTTTGCTGGATAATATAATAAAAGAAGGACTGGTTGTTTCTCCGTGGATGTAGCCCAAACTGGGTGAACCACGTATATCTGTGTCTCTCTTGTTTTATGTGTTTTCTATGTTTATATTTCTGCAGTATTTTATTTGTTCCATTGCTCTGTAATATATAATTTTCTAACAAACCTGAAAGTACCCCTTTGCCACAAATATGGCCTTGTACTTTTCTATGCTTTTGTCTACTACCTTCTTCACCTTGAAGATCCATCTCAAAATGCACAACTGATTTGTCTATTGGTCTTGGGAACACTTCCCAAACACTATTCCTCACAATGGATTTGTACTCCTCCACCATTTCATCAACCCATACTAGTTCTCCATTGCTTCCTCGAAAGAGGATGGATTAGTCTCTACTTGCTCAGTCATTAGAGCCATGTAGCCAGTGTACTGATCTAATTACCTTCTCTTCCTTCGTTGATTTGAAGGAGAACCCACATTCTCCCTCGCATCCTGCACAAGTCTCTTAGCTTCTATGGTTGTCTTCTTGCATTCTCTGGATGGTTATTCTTGAGTGATTGTCTCCACTCTCTACTCCTCAACTTGTGGCTACTCCAAAACATCCTAAGGATCCTCCTTTGGAGCTAAAATATCCTCCTCTAGTGGGATCTTAAGCTCCCTCTCAAGAGAGCACCGCATGGCTTTGTCTTCATCAAATTTGACATCCCATTGCACAACTGTCATTCTAAGGGATGGAAAATACACACAGTTTGTTGGGGATTTTCTGTGTAACCTACAAATACCCCCAACTTTGTTGGCGACTCTAGCTTCCTCCTTGATTCTTTAGAGACATGATAGTAAAGAGAACCTCCAAAAATCCTGAAGTGCAACACATTTGGCTACCTCCCAAAGAAAACCTTTTTCATTGTGATCATGCTAAGAATCTGATGAAGACTCTTGTTCTGCAAATAGACCATTGTGCCACAAGTGCATATATGAGCTTTAGTCATGAAACATAACCCTTGCTACTCCCACAATCCTTTAGTTCTTCCTCTTAGCCACCCTATTCTACTATGGGTCATGGGGTGTTGTCAACTCTAATCAAATGCCTTATTTTGCATAGAAATTTCTAAACTCATTCAAAACATACTCACCTCCATTATCGCTCTTGAGAGCCTTCACCTTCATGCATGTTTCTCTCTCTACCAGTGCCTTGAATTCTAAGAACTTGGATAAAGTCTCGTCCTTCTTCTGCATAAATAATATCCATCACTTCCACAATTAGTCATCAATAAATATGACAAAATATTTGTGCCTGGCAGTGAAGGCTGTCAAGAAAGGTCTACAAACATCAGATTGGAAAGTGGATTTTTGGTACTTACCTAAGGTACACCATTTGCATGTGTCCTCCTACTCTAGCACTCCTTTGGGGAGGCATGTGGTAATTTTATACATGATCTTCAAAGCGCCATCATGAAAATTGCCAAGTCTTCTATGCCAAATTTCACTGACATCGCGACTGTGCACCTTCTCTACTTTTGTGCTCAATGCAGCATAATCCTCCACATCTAGCTTGTAGTGGTTCTTCACACGAAACATGATTTGATTCACCTGTATCATGGCTATGTGTCTCAGGAATTCCTTCCCTTTATTTAAGATCACATCATAACCACAGTCTCCCAAAATTGCAACGGAGACAAGATTATTTTTAGACCCTGAACAAACATCACACCCTTAAACTTGAGAGGGGAGCCTGAGTCCCTCTAAAAGGTGACTGTCCCAATCCTAGTCACATTGTACCTTCCATCATCTCCCATATTAATGTGCATTTGGACATCCTTCTCCTCTAAATCATTGAAAAAAATTGTATTCCCCATTAAATGGAATGAGACACTGTTGTCAAGGTACCACACTCTTCCCATTGTTATGTTGGCCATGCATGCAATGAGAGTAAAATAAAGCTTGAACTATGAAACTAGAGCTTCACCCACAGTTCCTTTGAGATCTTCTTTCTTTTGTTCTTGTGTGGACACTTCATGGCATAGTGCCTGAATTCATGACAGTGAAAACACTTGATTCTAGACAAGTCTTTCTTCTTCCCCCTTGACTATATTCTACTTTGGATTGAGATTTATTCCCTTTCCCTTTATTTTCCTTTCCATCCAAGGCACAGTTCCTCTCATCCTCACCTTTGGATGAAGTCTTGTCTCTGGTATTCCACCTTATTTCCTCTCATACCAGGTCGGACCATAAGTGCTCACAACTTGGTAGTTTCTCCCTACCATTTACCGAATCTTGATAGTTATGCCAGCTCTTAGGAAGTCCCAAAAGGGCTATAGCTACCAAGTCTTCTTCAAGGACATTAACACCGACCCCACCAAGTTCATCACGACATTGTGTAAACCTACTAAGATACTACAGAATTGTGTCATTATTTTTCATCTTAATACTTTGAATCTTGTCCTTGAGTACCAGCTTCATGTGGTTACTACTATTCTCAAACAATTATGTTAGTGCTTTCCACATCCTAAACAGAATCTCTTTTATGTGGAAATTAGAGACAATATGATCTCGTACTCCCTCCAGTATCATTCTCCTCACCTTGGCCACATATTTCTTCCATTGAGAAAGATTTTGGGCATCAGATGCTTGGGGTTTTGCTACATCTGTCTTGATGTATTCTAGCAACCCATTGTCATCTAATACTGCATCCATGTGGTCCTTCCATGCAACAAAATTTGAGTTGCCTTCCAAAGCATACTCGAGCATGAGTCCATTGAAATCCATCTTCTCTATCCTGAAGAAAAACTGCAACATTGATATTCAAATTATATCCTCCTTAATGAAAACTTCCAAATCTTTGTTCTATGGTGATTCCAGCCTCGATACCATGTAGAAATTAATGTTTAGATTCAAAATTTCTCATTAAATTTACTAAATCACAAAACTTGAAGCTACTCTACTGATATACAGAAGTTAATTCATCATCTAGAACACAAATCATAGACATGCAAAAGGAAACATCACACATTCACGGATATTTATCTAAGTGAAATCAACTACTCAAAACCCCTTACTATCTATATTGCATTAATCAGAGAATGGAGATGAAATACATATGTTTTCTCAAGCCTGTGCAGACCCTGCAAGTTTATAGTCTATCCCTCTTCCTGTTTGACTGACTTTGGCCAACACTTAACCAATTTTCAAGCCCTCCAAGCTCTTATTTCCTTGCATTGTTCCCTTGAGAAATTGGCCCCTATTATTTAGAAATTTCACACTATTGAATTGTGCAATTCCCTATGGTCCTCCCTTTGATTTCATGCACCACCTATACACATTGGAATATGCTACAACTTATAGTACATTGCCTTGGAGTATCTATCTCAACTAGGTAACTTGAATTCTCTGCATGCAAAAATTATTTTGGGCTTATTGATCAGTTAACTAGTTGATCATTGAGTGTGGTTGAAGTTCCACTTCCACAACTTGACCTCCACTAGTTCTTCTGACAGTTAGAACTATTTAAACTGACAATAACTCAAATTAGATCAAACGAATTGCTACAAATTAGCAATCAAACATACTGAACTGAACTCAAGCTTTCCCAACTTAGATTAAGTTATCTAACTAAGTGAAAAGTTCCATGTGATCTCAATTAACTACCTCCGAGATTTATGTTGAAATAGAAATTCGAATTTTCTCTAGTTTGACCAAGGCAAAGTCAAACTGAGATTTTCTTGTTGTATTTTCAACAACCATTGACCAAGGGAAAAATCTAAGGGGAGCTTATACATGTTGCAATGTAGGATATAAACTTAGGAATGAATCCAAATTTGTGAAGGACATCAGATAGGAAGTTGTTCCTTACCCAATCAAAATTGTTTTCCATGTCCAACTTTATAAGCATTCCTTTCTCCCCTCTTAGTTGGATTGAGTGTATTTCTTCTTGGACCAATATAATGTTATCTATAATCTTCCCTCTTTAAATAAATCCACCTTGTTTTTCTAAAATCAACTTGGGGATAAGGGGTTTAATTCTCTTTGAAATATTTTTGTTATGATCGTGTATGAGATATTACATAGAGAAATGGGTCAAAATATGTCAAAAGAGGAAGGATAGACTTCCTTTGGAATCAAGGTTAGGAATGTTGAGTTCATCCCACCCCTAATTTTTCATAATTTATGAACATAAGAAATAATCAATATTCAATCCTTCTTAATTATTGTTTGGTAGTGCTTGTAAAAGTGTGTAGAGTGTTGGATTAACTATTCCACCTCTGGAAAATTGATCATGTGGACTAACCACCACCCTAGGAAAATGGGACAAACCACCCACTAAAGGTAATGTTAAGGACTCGGAAGTTTACTAATTCCTACACGTTTTGGTGTAATGGATAACCTACACATGGTATCATATCCTTGGCCTAGGTTTGATTCCCCCAAGTTATGTCGCAAGGCAGGTGTTTGAATAACCATTGCACCTCTAGGAATTGATCACATGGACTAACTACCGTTGAAAATGGTTATTATTAATGTCAATGGATTTCCAAAATGAAAGAGAAAGTTATATATTCAAATAGAATATTTCGAGACCTTTCCAATATTATATGGCATACCTTTGGGAAATATTGTTTTTGGCTTTTTTATGCCCTATTTAGATACCCTATCTTTGAATGAATTTTTACTCTAATTACTTACCTCATTTGGGGGCATAATACATATGGTTGGAAATATTATTATGATACCTTTCAAATGTCTATGCCACTCCCTCTAACTATTCACGGATGAGTAGAAATGATTTTTTGAATATCCATTAAACAATCTACCAAGTCAACCTAGCTAATGGGCAAGTCAACCCTGCTTTTGGGGGGGAAATGCACTATATAAAGGTGTTATGTGGAGGGACCTAAGACTTGCTCAAGAAAAATCAATTTTATTTAAGCAAGCAAAGGATTAGTTATGAGGTTCATATCTCATGAGCCAAGTGAAGTGAACGTGAGTTGGAGAGGTTTTCTGTGGGAAGGGATTTTGGCACGTGGAAAGATTTTTAGTACTCTTTGGGAAGGTTTTTGTTCTTGGTTAGAAGGATAATTGCATAGCAGCTCTAGAGATGAATTTTTAACTCTAATGAAGGTGAGTTTTATCCCTATATAAGGATGAACTTCAATCCTATTGAGGAAAATTTTCAAGTCTATTTTGGGGGCCAAAACCTATTATTTGAAGGTCGAGTTTAGGCCTAGTTTGAAGGACGAGTCCTGGAGTTTTGAAGGATAAATTAAAGTATGGTTTGAGGGTCAATTTCTAGCGAATTGAAGGTCTATTTCAGGTCTATTTTGAAGACTACTTTTTGTGTGTTGAAGGTCAAGTTCAAGTCTAGTTTGTGGCTAAAGTTGCAGTCCTATTATAGAACAAGTTTTGGTCTGATATTTGAGGTGGTTGAGCTCTATTGTAGAACTATTGTAGGGATATTTTGAGGTCGAATATAGTTTTATAAGGTAGTGTTAATGGATTTGTTAGTTGAATTATTTTTCATGTTAAGGTGATCATAATACAGAGCCCTATTGTGGGCAGAGATGTAGCAAGAACAAAGATATCGTGGAAAATTTTTGTGATAGGCATGTGGGCGCATAAGGTGAGTGTTTAGTGCAAAGGTTGATAGGCCTCAGGAAGCAAACCTTCAATGTTGTAAAGGCATGTTTGGTTCTAAGTGTGTTGAAAATACTGTATAAAAAATAAATCTATAAGATACCAAGTGGGAAAACCTTCTCTTTGAACATATAATAAGGCTAAGTAGTGAATAGCAAGAGTTGAGGAATTTGAAGTGCAAGATGGGCAGACCTATTTTTTAATCAAATATAGAGAATTGGAATGAAATAGATCAATTACTAAGATCCAAGTCAAGAGGCCTACTTGAAGAGCGTAAATTTAAGGTGTGTTGGTCAAGTGGTTGTGACTAAACTTGAAGGCGCAAACTAGAGGGTTGCATGGTTAGAAGATTGTAACATTCCCTCTGAACCCCTTGTAATAGCTCGAGTTGTGGAAGGTGTAACTTGTTGAATTAGCCTAACCTTCAAGATCTATTATGAAGGTGGGGTTGCAAAAGCCCCTTATTCTGAATTCCTTAAATCTTAAAATAAAATTCCACTATTGTGTTTAGCTCATTGAGAGATTTCTGGAATTATGAAATTTATATCGATCTAAGCTCCAAATCAAAAGTTACACTCATTTGAAAAAAAACTCCTATCAAGAGAGATACATCATCATACTGGCCATGTGGAATTCTTAAGGCATCCACGTAACCCTGGTAGGTCAGATTAATGGGGCCTATTTGGCCAGGTCCACATCATGTTGCTCAGTTGCATTTTCTCTCATGACATTTGAACATTAACATAGTTACCAATCAAATGAGAAAATTACCTAGTACCCATTTTTTTGAGGTCACAAAAAATCACCTGATTTTTAAAAGTGGTGATTCATAATACACTTTTTTTTGGAGCATATTTTTGGCACTTTAATTTTTCTTATGTATCAAGTATGAACATTTTTTTAAAATGTTAGTGATTTTCATGCTGATTTTGAAAAGTGTTGATGCAGCGTCAACCCCTTTTTTTTAAAGGGCTGATTTTTTACACTCCAAATTTTCTAATGTCTTCTTCTTCCCTAAGATATTTATTTCTAATTGTACTTATGTATTTGTGTGTTTTTATTTTACTTTTCAATTTTTTTTGTAATGAAATCTTAATTATTTTCCCAAAAAAAAAAAAAAAAAAATAATGGTCAATATTTTAAAGTTAGTATTTTCTATATGTTTATGTAATGTTAATTAATATTTCAATGCACATCAAATAATTGTCACTAAAAAAACAATAATTTTAAACATTTGACAAAAAAGAATACACATTTTCAATATAAATATAATGTAAAAATATAAATTTTGAGACTTTTGTCAAAAATAACGTGTCAAATAAATGATTTTTTTGGGAAAATCCTAAAAAAAAAACTTTAAAAAAAATAACATTTTTTTATGAATTTTATGTTAAAAATTAATAGTAATCACAGTTTTTTTACAAAAAAAAATGATTCACATAAAAATTAAAGTGAAAATCAGATAATACAAATATTGAACATATAACAACAATAATCAAATGCTCATTCTTCTCATAAAATCTCAAAGTCAAAACATTACAAGTAAAACTAATGAATATCTCTCAAAATTGAGCTTGATTTGCAAGCATAACTTAAAGGTCATCAACAATATCATATAATCCATGTTCATCATCTTCTACAGCTTCATTATTTTCTTCTTCCACAATATTTTCTTCTTGAGTTTCCTCATTTTCCTCTTCTAATGGATCTTTCATGTCTGCAAATCTCCCAAAGTGTCATTTTCCAATCATTCCATATTAAGGTGGTTGAGGTTCCTTTGCCTTTTTTGCTACATGTGATTCATTAAAATCTCATTTTCTCAAACTGACTTCTTACATTGCTTCTGGAAGAAATTGAAGAGCATTAACTCTTTGTTGAATAAAATTTCATTGTAATGGGTCTTTTTCAATCGCAATGCAATTTCCTACTTTTTGTAGGCAACACGGTAGTGTTGTACCTAATCATCAAGTACAAAAAAATAAGTAAGTAAATTAGTATAAACACATAAAAAAGAAAAAAGAAAATATTAAAATTCAATTTTATATAATAAAACTTACCTGAACCTGAAAATAAATCCAAAACCCAATCTCCTTCATTTGAACATAAATATATAAGATAATTAATCAATGCTTGTGGCTTTTTTTAAATGTTAATTATCTCTCCTTTTGCATCTTTATCCTCATATGTTAACTTTCTTACGACAGCATCATGAACCAGTACTTGGCTATCTCTCTTTCCATCTACTTGATTCAGAAGAATAAACTTATATCTATCATATTTTGTCCAACATTCAACATGGATGAACTCATAATCACTTATAATTGGTTGATCTCTAAAAGAAATAATATTTGACTTTTTCCTATAACATGGCATAGTAAAAGTTCAATAAACCTGTACATAAAAACAAAAAACAAAAAGAACAAAAAAGAAATTAACATTAATCAAGCATACAATTTCAATGGCTTACCATGTAAGCTACATCCTTGAGTTCTTTTCCCTTGAAGCTTATTTATAGCATTGCAAATTGTGTGTCTGAATGAAATGCCACAAAACTCCAGAGTGGTGATGTTGCGACTCCTTGAAAGCCCGTAACCAATTTATTAAAAGCTTGATAAGTATAAGGCTCGCTATCATATCTAATGTCTGGGAAATTGAAACCATGAGGATGCCTACAATAACTAAGGCATATTCCATTTTAGGTATGAGTTTTGCAATGTCTTCACAATCACCTTGTATTATCTGATATTGGATAGTTCCCATCCCATTCCAAATGAAATAAGTAAGAGTAGGATCAAGTTCAACATTCCTAAGGCATTGCTTTCTCAGCCTTTCCAACTTAATTTTTTCAATAAATCTTTTGAAAGTATTTGGTACTCCACTCGCATCCTTCTTCGACATCTTTAATTAAATAAACAAATATAAGTATAAGTAATAAAATAAAATAAATGTACATATGAATAAAATGAATGTGAAAATCAACATACCTTTTTGAATGCAAGATAAAAATCTTTAAGTGTTGTTGTAGAACTTGATTTTGGGTAGTTGTGTGCAATATCATTCCAACACTCTTCATTCAACATTATAACCATATGTTCTTGTATTTTCGTATAAATCTTATGACTGAATAAATAAAGTAAAAATTATTAATATAGTGATATGTATAATAGATACTACCAACAACAAAATGTTATATTTAAAAGAAAATTATAATCCAAGAAAAAAAGTAAAAATAATTCAACAAACTTACTTTTGAAATTTTGAGCACATTTTGTCCAATGACAATTCACCTGACTTCACACGACATAATATTGATTTGACTAGTTTGTCATCCTTCACCCTTTGCAATTTTCTCCAAGGTGTGATAGTCATATCATATGGAAGTTGCTTCATTGCAAGACATGTCTTACTGTTGGTACATATTATGGGTTTAGACTTTTTAACCTTCTAATTTTTTATGGCAATATTCTTCCACATATTGAAAATGTTATCAATCAATTCCCATATCTCCCATGTTCTAAATGCCAACTAAAAAATGTTATCCATGCCTATGAATAATTATGAATTTACTTTGCCACCTTTTGAATTTATTTTATCCTCAATTTGATAACATGTTTCCATACAACATTCCTTCTGAAAGCTTAAACTAACTTTTGTTTTATCCCCCCACATTTTTCTACAAATTCATTATGAATAAATATGACCCTTTGGATGAAATTCAGACACTCTATACTCATTATCTGCATTATGATTCCATGCCAATAACTTTGCATTTGTTTCTGTTAAACCAGCATAAATGATGCATTTCACTATTTCAAAAAGAGAGTTATTGGGATATTCCTCGATCAATTGTCTTTTGGCCTATGTTGAATGGTTCCCTCCAATTACATAATATTTGTATTCAAAAAAAATTGTCCTATCAAATGCCTCTTTGTTGGGAACTTTATTTGGATCAACATGAACCACATAATCCACCACATGTCTATATGGATTGTATCTAAACAATGTTTTCAAATTATGGACATGTAGGTGATGTGCCTTTCTAATTTGATATTGAGATTGTCCTTCATCTGACCTATAGAATTGGGTGACATTAAGCTGAAATGTTTTGCCACCATTAATTAATTTATTCTTCCTCAAGTGATCTCAAATGACATTTTGTTTTGTTTTAATAATGTCATCCTCTAAATTAGCACCTAGTGTTATGATTTCTTTGATGCCTCTAGAGATTTCACTTTGATCTTCATTGTTGCTTATGATTTAAACAAATTGACCAACTTTTGATTTCTTCTTCTTATTGGTTAACATATATTCTTCTACATAAACAATCTCCTCATCATCAACTAGAAGAGAGACATTCGTGGCCATTTTTATTTTTGGTGTTTTATTTATTTTCTCCTTTTCAACAATAGTTCTAACCTCCTCCTCACTAATGGTAACATAATTTTCAGCTTCAGCTTCAGTTTCCACATCTTCAAAAGAAACATGTTTAGCTTTGCTAGATTGACCCACCTTAGGGATTCTTTGATGATCCCATGTATGTACTATTGTAGTGTCATGGATTGTTTCTCTTTGCTTCCTTCTCCTTTCTTCTTCTGTCTCTGTATGGAAACTATTGATCATATTCATAATATTTGGCTCTAGATAATAAATATCGTCTAGCATAACTGAATACTCTCAACAAAATCCTATCAAGGAAAATACAGTATGTCAATGATCAATCATTTATAAAAAATTAATGATCCTTGCAATAATGCATAACACATAAATATAAATAAGCACACTTACAGTGTTATTTGAAATTTTGGCTGCGATTTCTTTACATAGTGGTGTAGATTCTTCATATGTGTCATACTTGACCTTTGAGAGATGATATCTAACATTTTCATGTGTTTTGGGAAAGTTTGCAAGAACATAAATAGCATTTGCATTCGGCACCAAACATATGTCTTGTACTCTGCCTACCACCTCATATGGTTCACCAAAGTTAATCATACCATAGTATAGATAGATATGTGTATTATCATCGGTTTCAATATCTTTAACATGCCATGTAAAAAAAAAAATTATCATGAATTCCTCCATTCAGAAATAATCTTTATTGTACTTGACGGGCTAGTTTCTTGACTTTTACAATGTTTCTCAGTTCACGTATGTTTAGCAGTATTCATAGAGCGTCCACTTGCAACTTCAAATGATGGAATTGTTGTCCTTGTTCTAGAAATATTTACAACGACCATCCTTTATGCCATCTTCCTACAATATATATATATATATATATATATATATATATATAGATATATATAGATATAGATATAGATATAGATATAGATATAGATATAGATATAGATATAGATATAGATATATATATATATATATATATATATATATATATATATATATATATATATATATAAACATGTAAATTAATTAATTGAAAAAAATACATATATTACTTTAAAAAAAATAACAGTATAAATGTTTTTAAAATATATATAAATAAAAGAATAATTTAAATTATATATAAATTTAAAAACAAATTATAAAATGTATATATATAAATTTATAAAAAAATTATTATATATAAATTTAAAATTATTAAAACAATAGTTATTAAATATAAATTTAAAAAACAAAAAGAAGTATTTTGTCACGGAAAAAAAGAAGGAAAAAGAGGAGCTCTGTGGGTGGCGTCTTAACCTATCAATGGAGTGACGGGTTGGCATTGTAATCGGATGCTTGGGCCCCCTCGATGGGACCTCGGCCCCTCTATTCAAGCTTTGACCTCTTTCTCTACCTATTTAGGCTTGTTGTGTTTGGTGTTCGGCTCTTTGGCATAAGTGTCATTGGTCTGTTGGGGCTCTCTCGCAACCCGCTTCTGAACACCCGAGGTAGGGTGTGACCCTTCCAATGTCGGAACCTTCCTAGGAGGCGCCACTACTGACAGAGATCACATCCTTCAATGTATTGGTGGCTTCACCTTGGAAGTTTTCTAAGCATGGAGAGTCTAAGTTTGTGAAGAAGGCAGCAGAGATCCCTAAGATTGAGATTTGTGCCCCACAGGCATCTCATTGGTCAGTTTATGGGCCTCTGGCCATCCCCTGGGATGGTAAAGGCCTGGGTTTAAAAGAATTGGAATCCTCTTATTAAAGGTGCAGTCATCTACTCCTTTTGTCGTAAAGGCTTCTATAATTTTTTCAAGAATAGGATGGATCAAGATTTAGTGTACAAGAGTGGTCCATATTTTATGGGGGAATAGGGGCTTTATCTGGACCGCTGGAGTCCTAGATTCAACCCGGAATGCAATGTTCCCTCATCGATTCTGGTCTTGGTGAAGTTGCCTTACCTTTCCCTTCATTGTTGGAATGATGCGACTTTCAAACTCCCTGGGGAGGTACATCAATTTCTTTGAGCCAAAAGATGGAATCTTCTCGTATGCCAAAATATGTGTGGAGGTGGATTTAGAGAAAGGTCCCCTAGCAAATGTCATCCTTTGTCTAGATAGTTGGACGCATGTGCAAGAAGTCGACTATGACCAATTTCCCTTTAAATGCAAGTTGTGTCATGAGTATGGACACTTTGCAAAAGGTTGTCAAAAAGGTCTTGAATCATTGGATAAGAAGTATAGGGACCCTAAAGAACAATAGAAGCAAGTTAAGAGGTGTAAGCCCTCAAAGTATTCGACCCCCACCAACTCCTCTGGCTCTGTTCCGATCTCTAAGGAGGTTGATCATGCCCCTCCCTTGGCCACGCCTTCTAGGGATGGCCCTAGTTTGGTGTCAGAGAATCATTTTTGGATATTGAGCTCTATTGTCATAGGTGAATGTTCTATTCCCCCCCCCCTCCCCCCCTTCCTCCTCTCAGGAGGCCCCAGCCTCTTAGTCAGCACCCCTCGGTCAGACCCCACAAAGTCATAAGGAGTCGAGCTCTTGCCCAGAATCTAACAATAGTTTTGAAGAATCATTGGATGAAGAGGAGGACGTGGATGGATTCCTGACATCTATGGAAGGTCTGGGCCATCTACGTAGCTGAGTTTTGCAGATGACAGACCAGATAGTGCAAGGATGAAGTAACCAGTAAGAAAAGGGAAAAAATCAGGGAGAAAAACAAATAAGGAAGTCATAAGGGAAAAAATTGAAAAAGACAAAGAGTTGGGAGTCCAACACACTATTCCTTGTCAACTAGCACGTGCAAGGAATAAAGGAGGGGGTGGAAAAAAAGGAAATAATACAGGCCCTGGTAAGGGGGCGGGGAACCTAAAAAAGTGATTAATGAATATCATCTCCTGGAACTGTAGGGGACTGGGATCAGTAAAAAGAATAATGGAAGTGAAATCCCTAATCAGAAAGGAAAGACCAGAAGTCACCCTCCTTCAGGAGACCAAGCTAGATGAGCAGTCTCTCAACTCAATCCAAAACAAGATTTGGAGTATTAGCAATATTTAAATAGTCATTTTAAGAGGATCATTAGGAAGCCTTTGGACGTTGTGGAACCCGGTGAAATTGCAACTGGTAAGTTCTCTAAAAACTACTCATTGGATAGCAACTATTTTTAATATTATAGAAAAGCAGCAACTCTTCACAGTGATCAATGTTTACATACCCACTCACTTCCGATAAAAACAAGAATGTTGGAATTTCGTGATAGAGTTAAAGGGTACAAAGTACGAATATAACTTTATTCTTGGAGGATATTTCAACATAACAATCAGCAATCATGAAAAAAGAGGGGGCTCCACTATTCGTGATGCCCTTCAGGAGCATATGGAAGACCTCATCTTAACCTGAATCTCTTTGATGTTAAACCCCAAAAATTTATGTATACTTGGACCAACAAAAGAGTAGGAGTGAACCATATTACGGCCCGGCTAGATCGTTTCCTAGCCACTGACAATCTCCTAATCCTAAATTATAGCCTCAAATCTACTATTCTCCCGTGGTCCGGATCTGATCACCAGACGATAAGTTTGATTATCTCCCAACCCTTGGATCTAGGCCCTATCCCCTTTCACTACTCTCCCCTATGGTTCGAATTCCCCAATTTCTTAGAGGTGGTTAACCTATCCTGTTCAAGGTGGATACAGGGTAGCCCAATTACCATCTGGGATTCTAAGATCTCCATACTGAAAGGAGACATTAAAAAGTGGTTAAAGGAAAAAAAATCAGACAGACAAGACAACATCAAAGAGATGGAAGAAAAACTAGCATTAATCCAGGGACAAATGGAATCAACTTTGGTAAAAGAAGTAGACTTCCATAAAGAAGAAGAAATTTTTAAGACCCTTCATACAAACCTTAGAAGGGAAGAGGAATATTGGATAATAAAATATAGAAATAATTTGCTGAAGGTTGGGGATAGAAACACAAAAAAATTCCACAAGAAAGCCAAGTTCAGGGAATCAAAAAAAAGGTAACTCAAATCAATCATGGGGGGGAACTATTAATAAATTTGAAGAAATTAAGAGAGCATCAGTACAACATTATGAAAATATATATACAAGGGATCATACAAGTGATATTGCCAACATAGAGTTCTTCCTAGATAATATCCCTGTGATGGTGTCCGAGGAAAGGAATCACACTCTAATATCCCTAATGGGCCTCTAAATTAGACATAAATTAAGGTCCATGCCTCTAAATTAAAACATAAATTAAGGCCTATGACAATCCTTTAGCACATTAAACATCTATTCTTACATTAGATAATGTATTTTTAACTTTAATGTATTCATTAGGAAGGTTTATGAATAATTGCATATTTGTGTCTAATATTATTTATTTTTGTGGAATATTATGAGAATATTGGGCAAATTATGAAGATTTAGAGCAGATAATTTAGGGACTTGTTCCCTACTACAGGAGGATCAATAATAAATAATAAATAAACAAGATATTATGGAATTATGGCATAGATTGTGGAACTCCAATGATTGAGAAAATCTAGGAATGTGTTCCTTGCCATTTAATGCAGATTCCTAGTATTGGGGACCAGATCCACTAATCAAGGGATTTTTGGGGGGAAAGCTTCCTCCATTCATGGGGAATGATTCCTAATCATTTGGTATAAGTACCAAGTCAAATTTTCCTCTAGGGGGGGATTTTTATTTGTTTTCTTGTGTAGAGAACTCGTATTTTTGGAGCCCCATTGTATTTTCTTGCAGGGATGTCATTGTATTGATGAAAATAATGAAAATTGGTGTCATATTCGGCTTCTAAATCTTGGTCTCCTCCATAGGTCTATGAGTTTCCTTGGGCTTGGCCATCCCAGGAGCCTCAGAGCCCTTTTGTATCATTTTCTTTCCTTCTTTTCACTGCTTATTCACATGCATCTCTAGTTTTTATTTCTTTCTACTTATGCATTTAGTATTAATGATTTCTTGTTGTAGGTGTCAAGGTCCTATAATAATAGGATTCATAATTTTGAATTTACTATGGTTAGTGTTGTAATATTGTACATACCTTTGCTTTCTGCAAATGTATTCCCAAATTAAAAAATGTAAAGAGGGTATGTCCTAAAAGAACAATCAAAGGAAAAAAGGAAACAAAGATCAAAAAAGTGAAAAATATGAACCCCACAAAAAGAGATAAAAATAGATCATGAAAGTGTACAAATTCAAATGCCACTACTATTTTACATTTTCTGCAAATAATGATTATATTTAGCTTGTTTAAAATACCATAATCCATGATAAGTCAAACAACTTAATCTTGACATTTCATGCTTTAAATTTAATGTTGATAGATAGAGAATACACATCTAGCCAAACAGTTTAATCTTGGCAAATCAATAGTTAAAATAGAGAATGATAGGGAGCTCAACCATTTAATCTGAGCTCTTGGATGAAATAAGGTTTGAATTAGTTAGTTTCCTATTTCAAAAAAAAATGAATAAGGGTTGACAAGCTCAAATGCACCCATGTAAATAAGGAATAAGTTGTTAAAATAGCAGATGGGTAGGTACAAGCAATTTTTACAATTATGGATAAACATCATTTGGCATATTACTAATTTCCCTCCCCTCAATGTGCTCCAGTACCAAAATACTTCATTCATAAAGGCTCAAAGCATTTCTTTGACTTTGGGTGGGACCGGACCCTCGGCTTAATGACTCATGGACATCAAGTATTGGATTCCACCTTATTGAAACCCTTCTCATTCATGAAACACCCTTTTCCCTTTACATCACTTATTTTACCCTACAAAATCCCCTTTTCCTAAGTTTAAAACACATTTTACCTAGGAAAGGTAAAACCCCCTTAACTAATTCCCCTCTCATTCAAAACACTCAAAAACCCACAAAAAATGCTTTTATCCTAAATATAAGTGTTAAATGTTGATATTAGACGACCACAATGAATAAATTCAAGCCAAACATCATATTTTACATTATGATTACTATGTTTTACATTTCGTGCATTCATTTCATATTAACATACTAACCTAATGTATTATCTCCCCGATATAACTTTTCCCATATTAAATAACTCCTTCCTATATAATATCCAAACCCTGATTTAATTATAAACTATAGTTTCATCCCCCACATTGTTTAAATTAACTCCTTCATAGTTCCCCAACATAAACCTATTGACCCACCAACCCTTGGTGCCATTAAAGAAAACCCCGCAATCTTCACCCTGATTTCCCTCCATGCAGCTTCACTGTATGACAGTCGTTAGATCTCTCGCCCCCAACTCTGACAACATGCATCAATATTGCACTCACTCCCTCTCTGACCTTTATCAACCTGAGAGCACGCAAGATTCGCAGTTTTGCTCGGGCCCGATTTTGTTACGTGTCAGCCCCCGGCATAGATCGTGTTCCCTTGGGGAAATACCGCCCGCCTACCAAAAGTGGTGCAATGGCCTCCAAAATCGCCTCCCCGCCCAACACGAAAATCGTCCACTGTTCATAAAATACTTTTCCCGCCAAAATATAACTATTGGCCTTTAAAAGGTGGAGAAGCCCCCATTTCATCCTTTTTCGCTCGCTTTTTCTGTAAAACCTCAGCAATACATTTGCGACACCCTAAGCCTCTGCGACCAAAATTCACTGCTATCTACCACCCGAAGAAGCTTCGAACACCCAATTTGAGCATCCAGTTCACATCTGCAGCCATCGTACCCTCTGTAATCACCATTAAAACCAATTTGCAAGCCAATTCACCAATTTTTAGGTATTTTTAGAAAAAACCAAAACGGCCCTCTCATTTGAAAATGTACAATAAAAGTCAAAAGGTTACAGTGAAAGTCAAAAAGCACAGTAAAAGGAAAATGATAAATCATCCAAATGAAAGAATATCAATAAAAGTGTATTAGATTGAAAAATCAAGGTGAATAAAAGTAGCCAACAGGAAGAAAAACAACATGGAAGACAGTTACAAAGCATACAGATAAAATAAATTCATGTCAAAGTGAAGATAGATGAAAAAACATAGCAATCAAGGTAAACAGTAAAAGTAAACATGGAGGCAATAAGGGTTAAATAGAGATGAAGACACTTTCACCAACAACAATGAAGTTTGTCCAAAGTAAAGGTAAAAATAGTTAAAAGAAAATTAAGGTTAAAAGATGAAATTAGAGCAGGAATGGTACATTTTCCAGAAATTTCCTATTTAAGTCATAATTTTGCAGAAACTATTGTGGCCAATCTAAGATGCATTTTGAGAAATTGGAGGAGGTTTGTGTTCCTAAAAGGCCAATATCCAAAACCCTATCTCACGTTTTACACAAGTATTACAAAAAGAGAGATAAATTCATATATTCACAGCCTATTTTTCAAACTGTGCAAAGTTTTGTTTTTGACATCTTTTTGCAGAGAATATTGTGAATCGCTGGAACTAAATTTTGGGAAACTGAAAGAGATTTATCTCAATAACATAAATATATACAATAACCTTTTTCACTTTGTACATATCTATCTCGTATTGAGATATAAATAGGTATCACTGGACCCTAATTTTGCAGAATTTCTAGGGTAGAATGCACAAAGGAAGGAGGTAGTTAGTGACTTGGAAGCCTCATCATCAATTAAGAGTTGCTATGAAATTCAAATTTCTCTTCTTTGTCACCATCAATTCATAAATATAGTTCCAAATAGATTCATTAGTTTTAAGTTCCCTTTATTTAAGTTTTATTAATGTAAAATAGTTTGAGATATTTGTAAAACCAATCTTGATATTTTTTCAAGATATTTCAATTCAGAATTTGTATAAATACTTCTTCATTTGAAGAATTGAAGGTGGATTATTATACATTTGTAGAGTGATTTTTATCTTGGACCTAAGGGCGATCGTACCAATTTCAAGTCAACAAACTGGAGCAAGTAATAAAAGCATTGAAGTGTAGGATTCATGAGATGGGCTATTTGCAGTGAAGTATCTTCTTTATGTGATTTGTTACCTTATTATGTTTTCATAAACTTAATTATAATTCAAAATTTGAATGTATTAACTGGAAATATCGCTCGGAATTTGTTTAAGTACACTCTGTTTTTCCACAGTTAGTCATTTATATGTTTTTCTTTGATACCTGGATCTGATAACCCTTAATTGCTCTCCCATCCCAGTTGACCTCTTTCATTCCTTCCATAATCTGGCCTAGGGAACCCTTAATTTCTCCCTAGATCCGACTAGAAGCCACTTCACCATTCAGCCTTTGAGATCTACAAAAACTCACCTATCTTACCCTGTGGACACTGTCTTTTAAAGCTTGATCTAGTCCAGTTTACCTGATATTGACTCCATAGCCCAATGGTAAAAGAAAACCTCTATTCATCTAAGTAAGTGATCCCACCAAAACCCAAGTGCAAACATAACGAGCCTAAAATTAATTAACTAAAAAAAAGTTAAATCATAAAGAGAGATCCCTCTCTGAGATTAGGAAGGCTAGGTCCTGATCTCCAAAAGTGGTTTGTAGTTACCTCTATTATTTCCTTCTTTTGCTAATTTTTCAAAGGAAATTTTGGAGTGATAACATAATGGTGACCATACTGGGGACGACTCACATTTTCTTCAGAAATATTTTACAGGTTCAGATCTGATCTATGATAGTGGACAGTGATTAGACACACAAAGGTTAAAATCATCCACTTGGTGACTCCAAATCAATTTCACAATCAAGAATCCACTGGAGGAATGAACCTGAAAGAACAGTATGGGAAGATCAGGTTTCTAACTTGGATTGTTATCTAAGACATCATGTTTTTTTTCTCATCAAGAAGGTTTTTCAATGTATATTGTATTTTAGAGAAGATCTTAGATTAGTTTTAATTATTTTCGTTTGAAAATTGTAAATATAAAATCTCCTTACACATTTGAGCAGCATTCTTCTGAATCTTATGATGATTATTTTCCAATCAAGAAATCTCAAATAATCAAGAATGATCTTACAATCCCTGTACATATTCCTATACCTTGGAAAGTTCCTGATAGGTATAAGCCACTCATATTACCTCCTACACTCCATGTTTTCCCTAACAATTATTACAATTATCTCCATAGGTTTGATGGAGAAGATGGTAAAATCACTGCCCAAAAACATATTCAAGGTTTTGAGAATTATTTGGAATTATTTGAGATTGATGAAGATGATGTTAAAATCAGACTTTTTGCTCTCTCTTTTCAAAGTAGAGTAAAGAGTTGGTTCAAAAATCTACCTATTGCAAGCATCTCAAATTTCCAACAGTTTGTCAAATTTTTCCTTGATAGATGGATAATCAAAGTCAATCTTTTTCTGATCATAGAAGAATATAATCAGTTAAAAAGCTAGCCAAATTAAACAATACAACAATTTTCTGACAGATTTAATCAAATCTATTATTCAATGTCATCAAATATAAGACCTCCTCTTGATTCAGCTCTCTTGCATTATCCAAAAGCATTTGATCCAGAGATAGAATATCATCTAAGAGAAAGAAACCCCTCAACACTAGAATAGATGTAGATAATTGCAGTAGATGTAGAAGCTAATCTGCAAATTAGAAGAGAAAAGTTGAAAGAAGGAGCAGAGGAGAACAACATTGCAGAGGTAAAACTTGACATTTTGGTAAGAAAAATAGAGGAAAGGATACAGAAGATCACCATGACAGATAAATTTTTTGTTCAAAATCACCATGACACATTTATTGCACAAAAAGAAGAGGTTGATAGCCATGAACAAATTCCTGCTAATTCCAACTATCATAGTTCAGAAGATGGATTTATAGAGCAATATGTGGAGAGGCGATCTATTGATCTAATGTGTATGTTTGATGACATTATTTCTTTTAATTATTTGCCTAAATATTACCAGTATGATGATAATTATGTTCTTCAAATCCAAACTAACTTTACAGATCAATCAAAAACTATTTTGGGAAATAAAGAAATTCGGTTTTAGCAGCTTGAAAATAGTGATCATCTTATTCATATCAGCTATGAAAATGAGGAAGAAAGTGCAGAAAATTTGGAAATAAGTGAAGCTTCTTTTCCTCTTTTTTTTGCTTCATTTCAGTTCATCAAAGAAAACTTTAAAGCAATCAAAAATTAGCAGTCTTTAGGTATTGATATTGACAAAAAAAGAAGACAATGGAAATCTTAATCAGGATTCTTCAGTTTCACAAGTGCAGTTATCAAATTCTATTGAGACGTCTGATCAGATGACACATGAAAGTCCTATACCACTATGTTTTGAATCATTTCAGTTTTTAAAGGAAATATGGTATAATATCTCCAAAGGAAACGATGAACAGCATGAAAAAATCCATGAAGTCCCATTAAAACTCATATGTAATAGGTTGTAGCAATCCTTCCACGTCTTTTATGATCCAATAGCTGATATGTTAGATGATGAATGCAATCAGAATTTTCCTCCATTAACTAACTATGAGATTCAAAATCAAGATGATAAAGGTTTCACTAGACAGACATTTCAATCAGTAGAAATATCATCATAAAACTTATCTAAAAATCTGCAGGGTCATAAAGATGAAAATGACATTTCACTTTCATGGCATGGAGGCCATCCAAAATAATTGTACAGTTGCATAGATGAGTTAAACATTAGTGTATATATCTTGGAAGATCCTTTTGTACAGTTAGATATTTCCTTATCTTCTCATTTGTTGACAAGGTTATAATTGGTTTTAGAATCTCGATTTTGATCACAAACAAGCAAATGCAGAAAAATACATCAAATTACATAATGCTTGAGTGATTTCATTGGCTGTTTAATTTTACCTAACCAACAGTTGAACAGCTGATTAGAGTAAGTAGGCACGAATTCAGTTTATTGTAGTTTTTAGTTTTCAGCAAGTTATGAAATAATTCATTAGAAGTTGAAGCCCGGAAAGAAGGTCCTAAAGATCTTTATGATCTATTAGTTTGGTTTGAGAATTGTAGTACCTTCTTTTAGTTTCAAATCAGATTTCAGCTTGCAGAAAAGGGTCTATTTTCAGTTCAAGAGTTTCAGTCAAAGAGGTTATACAATAAAGCATATACATGTTTGGGATTGGCCCAATGGATCAGGCTACTAGTCGACAGTGTTCTTGACATCTCACAAGGAGATGCCATCCCCATGTGGAGCCACTGTTAGGGTCCTATAATAATAGGATTCATAATTTTGAATTGACTATGGTCAGTATTGTAATATTGTACATACATTTTCTCTCTACAAATGTATTCCCAAATTAAAAAATGTAAAGAGGGTATGTCCTAAAAGAACAATCAAAGGACAAAAAAAAAACAAAGATTAAAAAAGTGAAAAATATGAACCCCACAAAAAGAGATAAAAATAGATCATGAAAGTGTGCAAATTCAAATGCCACTATTATTTTACTTTTTATGCAAATAACGATTATGTGTAGCTTATTTAAAATACCATAATCCATTATAAGTCAAACAACTTAATCTTGACTTTTCATGCTTTAAATTTAATGTTGATAGATAGAGAATAAAGATCTAGCCAAACATTTTAATCTTGGCAGATCAATAGTTAAAATAGAGAATGATAGGGAGATCAATAGTTTAACCTGAGCTCTTGGATGAAATAAGGTTTGAATTAGTTAGTTTCTTGTTTCAAAGAAAAATGAATAAGGGTTTGCAAGCTCAAATGCACCCATGTAAACAAGGAATAAGATGTTAAAATAGCAGATGGGTAGGTACAAGTAATTTTTACAATCATGGATAAACATCATTTGGCATATTACTAATTTCCCTCCCCTCAATGTGCTCCAGTACTAAAATACTTCAGTCATAAAGGCTTAGAGCATTTCTCTAACTTTTGGTGGGACCGGACCCTCGGCTTAATGACTCATGGACATCAAGTATTGTATTCCACTTTATTGAAAACCTTCTCATTCATGAAAACACCCTTTTCCCTTTATATCACTCATTTTACCCTACAAAATCCCCTTTTCCTGAGTTTGAAACACATTTTACCTAGGAAAGGTAAAACCCCCTTAACTAATTCCCCTCTCATTCAAATTACTCAAAAACCCACAAAAAATGTGTTTATCCTAAGAATAAGTGTTAAATGTTGATAGTGGGCCACCACAGTGAAGAAATTCAAGCCAAACATCATATTTTACAGTATGCTTACTATATTTTACATTTCGCGCATTCATTTCATATTAACGTACTAACCTAATGTATTATCTCCCCGATATACCTTTTCCCGTATTAAATAACTCCTTCATATATAATATCCAAACCTTGATTTGATTACAAACTATAGTTTCATCCCCTGCATTGTTTAAATTAACTCCCTGCTTCAGATTTCCCCAACATAAAACTATTTATCCACCAACCCTTGGTGTCGTTAAAGAAAACCCCACAAATCTTCACCCTGATTTCCCTCCGTGCAGCTTCACCGCGCGACAGCCATTAGATCTCTCACCCCCAGATCTGACGACGCGCATCAATATCACGCTCACTCCCGCTCTAGACTTTATCAGCTCGAGAGCACATGATATTCGTGGTTTTGCTCTAGCCCGATTTTACTACGTGTCAGCCTCCAACATAGATCGTGTTCCCTCGGGGAAATACCACCTGCCTACCCAAAGTAGTGCGATGGCCTCCAAAACCACCTCCCTGCCCAACACGAAAACTGTCCATTGTTCATAAAATACTTTCCCTACCAAAATATAATCATTGGCCTTTAAAAGGCTGAGAAGCCCCATTTCATCCTTTTTTATTTGTTTTTTTTTGTAAAACCTCAGCAATACGTTTGCGACACCCTAAGCCTCTGTGACCAAAATTCACTGTCGTCTACCGCCCGAAGAAGCTCCGGACACACAATTTGAGCATCCAATTCATGTCTGCAGCCACCACACCCTTTGAAATCACCATTCAAACCAATTTGCAAGCCAATTCACATATTTCCAGGTATTTTGAGAAAAAACCAAAACTGCCCTCTCATTTGAAAATGTACAATAAAAGTCAAAAGGTTATAGTGAAAGTCAAAAAAGCACAGTAAAAGGAAAAAGATAAATCAGCCAGATGAAAGAGTATCAATAAAAGTGTATCAGATTGAAAAATCAAAGTGAATAAAAGAATCCAGCGGGAAGACAAACATCATGGAAGATAGTTACAAGCATACAAATAAAATAAATTCATGTCAAAGTGAAGATGGATGAGAAAACATAGCAATCAAGGTAAATAGTAAAAGTAAACATGGAGGTAGTAAGGGTTAAATAGAGATGAAGACACTTTCACCAGCAACAATGACGTTTATCCAAAGTAAAGGTAAAAAAAATTAAAAGAAAATTAAGGTTAAAAGATGAAATCAGAGCAGAAATGGTACATTTTCCATAAATTTCTTGTTTAAGTCATAATTTTGCAAAAACTATTGTGGCCAATCCAAGATGCATTTTGAGAGACTAGAGGAGTTTTGTGTTCCTAAAAGGCCAATATACAAAACCCTATCTCAGGTTTTACACAGGTATTACAAAAAGAGAGATAAATGCATATCTTCAAAGCCTATTTTTTGGACTGTGCAAAGTCTTGTTTTTTACATCTTTTTGCAGAGAATATTGTGAACAGATGGAGATAAATTTTGGGAAACTGAAAGAGGTTTATCTCAATAACATACATAAATACAATAACCTCTTTCACGTTTTACATATCTATCTTGGATTGAGATATACAAAGGTATCCCTAGACCCTATGTATCATTGGAAAAGCTTTGGAAGTTCATAGTAATCATTGAGTTGGTTGGATTAGTCTTCTTATTCCCAAATCTAGATTTCTATAACTCCTTTGTGGCAAAGAACAGTAAATTTCTGATATTTTTTAAATCATCCTAACAAGCTTCAACCAAGTTGGTTCCACTTGAATTAGATCACAAAAATACTCTAGTTCGTAACAAAAATTACCCCATTGCATTTGCACTTGATTTGGTTAGGCATTGTTTAAATTTACTAGTTGTTCTCAAATTTCTATATTTTCGACTAGTACTGTTTTTCTATTTTTTGGCATGGGTTAACAGAGGTCCTTTTGAGTGATTCCACTTGGAATGGGGACCTAAGACATCCTAGTTAATAACAAAAAAATTTCCCATCCAATTTGGATTTGATTTTCTTGGTCATTCGATGAGTTATAATAAATATGTACATCTCATAGGAAATCACTGTATCATCCTGTAGGAAATCCTATTTTGAGTCCGAATTGAGAAAAATCATTATTAAAGCTAGGATTAGGCCTCTACTTGACCTCCATGACATCAAGACCATTTTAACCCTCTTGCTCCACACTTGGGTCAGAATTTTGCTAGTTTTCAAGGGTAGGATTTGATTTCCGTTTCTTCTACCTTCAGTCTTACATTAGATCTCATCAATGTTTTATATCATTCTGCAAGTTTTCCTCGTGCATGAAGTAGACAGCTAGCTCATGAAATTATGTTTCCTTTAGATAATTGAAATTCTTCTTGTTCGCATGATTTTTGGGTAAATGTAAATGTTTGATGCAATGCAGGTGTTTCAGGAGTACGGAGAGATTTCATAGTCAGCAACCTCATCACAACTCCATCCACCCATGGTCCTCACTTTCTTTCACTAAAACCTCACCAATTTCATCATTTCACAAGGAAACTTCTCCAAGGTTTTTGAACAAATCCATCCATATCCCAATTTTAGTTTTGAGTTCTGAAGTGGTCCTAGGAACTCCCTTGCCTCATTCCATCCACCTTCCCTAAGCTTTCCATCAGCTTCAACGTCCATAATTTTGCTCTCGGCTATATCTTGTAGGTTTTTAGGGGATCCTGTAGGTTTTAAGGACATAGGAAGTCCTATAGCATTGTGTAGGAAACCCTGTTTTGAGGCCAAATTGAGGAAAAAGTCTCTAGGAAGCTAACAAAGGGTCCCTACTTGCCTCCCAAGCCTTCTAACCATTCACCATCATCTCCAAGCCACCTGCCACATCACCAAAATAGATTAGCTTTCACACTCTCACATGAAAAAAGGTAAAAGGAAAAACAAATTTTTTTTATTCATTTACATGCACAGCAGTAGAAGGTTTGATGGTTTGAATCTTAATGCGTAGGACAGTAGGATTGCATACATGTTAAACTTAGCATTCTTTTGAATCAAAGCCTCTTAGCAGTTAGTTAGAAAATGGTGTGTTTTATCATTTGATTTCAGTCTCTTTCCTTGTACTTTCTGTCTTGCAATAGGTTAAGGTTCCATTTTGACCATTTCATTTTCTATAATTAGTTTAGGATTTGACTTCAGTACATGCACTCCATTACATCATGACAGCAAAGGAAGGACACATTGTATGATGCATATATAGTGTCGATATCTCTTAAGTTTGTACGAACCTCGGGTTGATAATTAAATTCGGTAGCCTTGGGAGTTGCAGCATTCTTGTTGCAATACCGAGGCTCATCCCTTTTTGGCGCCATTGTCAGGGGGCTGTCAAAGTATGAATTTTTTTCTTCCCTAGTTGATTCATTTCTTTTTACTTTTTGCAAAAACAAAAAACAAAAAAAAAATTGCATTAGGCATATTTCATTTCAAAAATAGGAAAAGTGCATTGCATTAGTGTTTTCATTCAATCATAAAATCAAAAAGTTCTCCAACACCAACCCAACCCCCAATTTGATCACATGGTGCAGTAAGAGCCATATCACCATCCACTTTTACAGGTAGAAGAAGAAGGAGATGGCAAAGAATGTAGAATAAATGGATGGAGATGATGACAATGAGGAATATCTTCTTGGATTCCCATTCAAGATCCTAATGTTAGCGTGCATATGAAGAACATCCCTACATCCTTTCTTCCCAAATTTCATGGTCTAAGGTCAAAGGATCCGAAAACCTTTCTCTTTGAATTTGAAATTGTTTGTAGATATTATGGTTACTTATTAAAAACTCAAAAACTGAGATTGTTTCCGGCAACATTGAAGGATAGAGCTCTTAAATGGTTCATGAGTTTAGGGACTAATTCAATAATATCATGGAATGATATGCAAAAGATATTTATAGAAAAATATAAAGATCATGATCTTAAAGAAGAAATCTTTAGAATGAATCAAAGAGAAGATGAGAGTCTAGAGGATCTAATAGAGAGGTTCATGTATAATGTTAAGAGGGGAAACTACATCATTTAGGATATGACATGCTAAAAAACATCTTACTTAGAACAATTAGGGATGAATGGATTAATCTCCTTGATCTCGTGAGTAGAGATGATGTATACCAAAAACAAGTTGGTACCAAAAGAAAAATTGGTCAATCCTAGTCAAAAGAAGTCAAATTTTGGCTTTCTCCTCTTTTTCTCAAATGCTCCAACAAGGCCAAGGCCATGTCAATACATCACCGTCATCTATTTCCACTATCCACCCATCATTCTCAAGCTTCTACAATTCATTTTTTTTGTTGTCCTAAAAAACTATGTGATACTCTGTTTTACTACACGATACAAAAATACATAGAACAGAAATTTGTTTTTGCCATAACTTGAAAACCATGCATCCATTTTCCAAGAAGTTTCATGGGGAGATGCATATGGATGATGGTAACATGCTCAAGCAATTTCAGCAAATTCTAGTGCACAGTTTTCGAGAAATTGGCCTCCATCACCTACAGCCATTTTTACATTTTCTCAATATTCGTGCATCCATTTAAAAATCGATTTCATGGGAAGATGCATATGGATGATGGTAACATGCACAAGCAATTTCAGAAAATTCCAGTGCATGAATTCCAAGAAATCGACCTCCATCACCTTCAGCCATTTTTAGTTTTTCTCGTAATCCATGCATCCATTGACCAAAAATTTTTTATGGGGAGGTGCATAATGATGATGGAAACATTCTCGAAAAGTTTTAGATCAATCCATTCTACTGTTTGGGAGATATGGACAAAACAAGTCGTTTTCCTAAAAACTACAGGAGATCCTACAGGATACAGAACAGCACCTACAGGATTGGCAATGAGTAGTTTTAAAAGGGAAAAACAGAGGTTGGCTTCATCAAGCAGTGATAAGGAGGTAGGCTCTATACTTTCCCACATTTTCCAAGTGAAAAGAATATAGAAAAGCCTTCTAATTTATTGAAAAAGATTGTAGTCTGGGGGAATTGTATAGACATAATTTTTTAATTTCATATGAGACATATACAAACCTCCATCCATTAAAGAAAAATGACAGGGGGAACCCATCAACACAGTGAGGATTCATTAGCACCCTCCTATACTATAGATATTCACAAGGCACAATTGGATGGGTTTCTTTGAAAAATTGAGGGGAAATGATGATGAAGTAGCCAGAGATTTGCAGTCAGCTTCAGCATGGAGATCTAGAGGTCGAAGAAGTTCCTCCAAAGCTTAGCAGAAGCATCAGGATCATCGGCATAACCATCCAACACCTGCACATCAACATCAACTCAGCAGCAGCATGCAGGTCTCTCCAACAACCATCAGGTAGGTACAGGTATGCAATATTATTGACCTCTTCTCTTAAGCATATTATAGTTAGAAATTTGTTGTTAATGCATGAGAGATGAGGTTTTATAAGCTAAGGATGGGTCTGCAGTCTCAGTCACCTTCAACTAGTTAATTGTAACTCACTCCTTCACTCATGCAATGTTGAAAAGTCAAATTATGAAGGGCGACGATTTCAAGGAATGAGGACAGCAGTTAAAAGAAGAAAATTTTGCAAAGACCAAGTCACCACAACACTCCAAGCCCTCAATCCACTTCATATTCACTATCTATTCATCATTCATCCAACCCCTCTTCATTGTTTCTCATCACTCCCATATAGTTAGAAGACCCTAAAAGAGGAGGAATGACCACTACAGGAAGGCAAAGTGTTGCTACAAGAAGGAAGAAATGAACAACTTATGTTAACCCCAAGATGGTAGAGCTTAAGAGAGACCGAATCAAAATAGAGAACTCCAAGGCCATTAGGCAGTCATCTAGGCCACAAGAAAGAAGAAGAAGGCAACAAAAGGAAATAAGGCTTTCACCATCAAAACAAAACTCAAATTGCAGTGATGAAAAGATGTTTTCCAAGCGGTCTCCAATCCCTTTCTAGATTTTGTCCAAGGCCTAAAAATGGGGAAAAGGCATGGGAGTCAAGTTGAGGGCCTATCCTAGGCTCAAAATATCATTTATGCTCAAAAAGGGTTTCCTGTAGTTTTAACAAGGTTTTATGTAGGTTCCATGTAGTTTTGATAGGTTTTACTACAGGATGTCCTAGTTCTCATCTAAATGCATTTTGAAGGTGTTAGAGGTGTCCAAATGGCAGAACAAGATAGAAAAAGGTTGATAAGGGTGTGGAAGACCTTGCCAAGCTGAAAAATATTCAAGAACCCATCTTAAATAAGGGGAAGAAGGCAAGCTAATGGTCTCAAGAAACAGTGATTTTTCTTTGCACAAATATGTTTTTGGGCTTGTCCTTGTAGAACTTGCAACCAATATTCCTAATTAACAAGAGAGAGGCCACTAGGGCCATGGATGAGGCACAATGAGGTCACTAAGTTGCTCAGAGGATGAGCAACACTTTCACCAGGGGCTATGATGGGCCTCTAAATTAGACATAAATTAATGCTCATGCCTCTAAATTAAAACATAAATTAAGGCCTATGACCATCCTTTGGCACATTAAACCTCTCCTTGCATTAGATAATGTATTTTTAACTTTAATACATTCATTAAGAAGGTTTATGAATAATTGCATATTTGTGCCTAATATTATTTTTTTTGTGGAATATTATGAGAATATTAGGCAGATTATGAAGAATTGGAGGAGATAATTTAAGGAATTTTTCCCTACTACAGGAGGATCAATAATAAATAATAAATCAACAAGATATTATGGAATTATGGCATGGATTTTGGAACTCCAATGATTGAGAAAATCTAGGAATGTGTTCCCTGCTATTTAATGTAGATTCCTAGTATTGGGGACCAGATCCACTAATCAAGGGATTTTGGTGGGGAAAGCTTCCTCCATTCATGGGGAATGATTCCTAATCATTTTTCATAAGTAACAAGTCGAATTTTCCTCTGGGGGGGGATTTTCATGCAGGGATGTCATCGTATTGATGAAAATAATGAAGATTGGTGTCATATTTAGCTTCTAAATCTTGTTCTCCTCCATAGGTCTCTAATTTTCCTTGGGCTTGGCCATCTCAAAAAACCTCAGAGCTTTTGTATCATTTTCTTTCCTTCTTTTCACTACTTATTCACATGCATCTCTACTTTTTATTTATTTATACTTCTGCATTTAATATTAATGATTTTTTGTTGTAGGATTGAGTTAAATGGTTAATGAAAGTTCTTTTGCAGGATCACAAACATTATTTCATCCTTTGAAAAGCTTTGGAAGTTCACAGTAATCATTGAACTGGTTGGATTAGTCTTCTTATTCCCAAATCTAGATTTCTAGAACTCCTTTGTGGCAAAGAACAGTAAATTTCTGATATTTTTTAGAGCATGCTAACAAGCTTCAACTGAGTTGGTTCCACTTGAATTATATCACAAAAACATTCTAGTTCATAACAAAAATTACCCCATTACATTTGCACTTGATTTGGTTAGGAATTTTTTAGATTTACTAGTTCTCTAGTTCTCGAATTTCTAGATTTTCAACTAGTAGTGCTTTTCTACTTTTTAGCATGGGTTACCAGAGGTCCTTGTGAGTAATTCCACTTGGAATGGGGACCTAAGACATCCTAGTTAATAAAAAAAAATTGTCCCATCCAATATGGATTTGATTTTCTTAGTAATTCTAAGAATTGTAGTAAATATGTACATCTTGTAGGAAATCACTGTAGCATCCTGTAGGAAATCCTGTTTTGAGCCCGAATTGAGAAAAATCATCATTGAAACTGGGATTAGGCCTCTACTTGACCTCCATGACATAAATACCATTTTAACCCTCTTTCTCCACACTTAGTTCAGCATTTTGCTAGTTTTCAAGGGTAGGATTTGATTTCCATTTCTTCTATCTTCAGTCTTACATTAGATCTCATCAATGTTTTATATCATTCTGCAAGTTTTCCTCATGAATGAAGTAGACAGCTAGCTCATGAAATTTTGTTTCCTTTAGATAATTGAAATTCTTCTTGTTCACATGATTTTTGGGTAAATGTCAATGTTTGATGCAATGCATGTGTTTTAGGAGTACAGAGAGATTTCATAGTCAGCAACCTCATCACAACTCCATCCACCCATGGTCCTCACTTTCTTTCACTAAACCTTCACAAATTTCATCATTTCAAAAGGAAACTTCTCCAAGCTTTTTGAGCAAATCAATCCATCTCCGAAATTTTGTTTTGAGTTCTAAAGTGGTCCTAGGCACTCCCTTGCCTCATTCCATCCACCAACCACCTTCCCTAAGCTTTTCATCACCTTCAACATCCATCCTTTTGCTCTCGGCTGTATCCTGTAGGTTTTCAAAGGATCCTGTAGGTTTTCAGGACATCCTGTAGGAAATCCTATAGCATCCTATAGGAAACCCTTTTTGGAGGCCGAATTGAGGAAAAACCTCTAGGAAGCTAGAAAAGGGCCCCTACTTGCCTCCCAAGCCTTCTGACCATTCACCATCATCTCCAAGCCACCTGCCACATCACAAAAAGAGATTAGCTTTCACACTCTCACATGAAAAAGGCAAAAAGAAAAATAGATTTATTTTATTCATTTACATGCACAGCAGTAGAAGGTTTGATGGTTTGAATCTGCATGCTTAGGACAGTAGGATTTCATACATGTTAACTTAGCATTCTTTTGAAGCAAAGCCTCTTAGCAGTTAGTTAGAAAAAAGGTTGTTTTATCATTTGATTTCAGTCTATTTCCTTGTACTTTCTTTCTTGCAATAGGTTAAGGTTCCATTTCGACCATTTCATTTTCTGCAATTAGTTTAGGATTTGACTTCAGTACATGCACTCCATTACATCATGACAGTAAAGGAAGGACACATTGTATGTTGCACATATAGTGTCAATACCTCTTATGTTTGTACAAACCCCGGGTTGATAATTAAAGTTGGTAGCCTTGGGAGTTGCAGGATTCTTGTTGCAATACCGAGGTTCATCAATCCCCACCTATGGTAGAGGAAATCCGAAAGGTGATTTTCTCCTTCCCCCTTGATAAGGCTTCGGGCCCGAATGGATTCTCAGCTAGCTTCTATCATTCCTTTTGGGAAGTTATAAAGAAGGACCTTTGTAGATTGGTGGGATACTCTTTCAAATGCTTCGCTATGGGGGGTGGCATAAATTCTTCTTTCCTGGCTCTGATCCCAAAAGAATCAAATCCCTCCTCCTCTAGATTCCATCCAATATCCCTCTACAATGTCTCCTACAAAATCTTCTCGAAGTTGCTACCCTCTCGGCTTAAACCTCTATTGCCCTCTTTGATCTCTAAAAACTAGGGGGGTTTGTCCTAGGTAGGCAAATCTTTGACAATATTATCCTTATCCAAGAAGCTCTTGATTCCAAATAGTGTAGGGGTGATCAAGGGATGATCATTAAGCTGGAAATTGAAAATTATTTTGATCGTTTAAGACATGGGTTCCTTATAAAAGTCTTTAAAAAAAGGTCTAGATGATACTTTCATTAGATGGATCAGTATTTGTATTGCTTCCCCTTGGATTGCTTCGTTGGTTAATGGCAGGGTGGCAGGCTTCTTCACAGCTTCGAGGTGCCTTCGTCACGGGTTCCCCCTCTCCCCTTTCTTGTACATCATCATGGATGATGCCTTGAGTAAGAAATTGGAACAAGAAAGAGCAATTCTCAACCTTCTGGGCATAAGGTACAAAGAAGGCATCAGAAGTATAAATCATGGTCATTTCATAGATGACACAATTTTAATGGGCAGAGCCTCAATAACAATTTCTTGGTACTTCAAGAGAACCTTAGATAGATTACTTAGTGGATCAGGGGGAGCCACTAATGACAGTAAAAGCCACATCTACAACTAGAATATCTCTAGATAAAAAGAGAAAAAAATCAAATAAATCCTTAGGTTTAAAGAAGTCAGAGAATGGAAAGAATTCAATTATTTAGGGATGCCTATATTTCTAAGATCTATTGCCTATGCTTGGAAGAAAGTGCAAGAAGAAATGAAAACAAAAATTGTAAATTGGGGAGGGATATGGCTCAATTATGCAGGTAGGGAAATTCTTGTAAAGTCAATCCTGTCGGCGATCCCTTTGTATCAGTTTACTACCCTGCAAGCCCCTAAGAGTGTGTTGCATCAAATGGGGATGTATATAAGAAAATTCTTGTGGGAAGGAGGTAGAACAAAAACCAAGAAGTACCAATTGGTGAATTGGAAAACAGTCAGAGCCACGAAACATCATGGGGGATTAGGATAAGGGACCCGAGGTTAGAAAATATGGCAATGGGAGAAAAATTGTTCTAGAATATGATCACGAATTTGAATCAATGGTGGACTTAGGTGATTAGGGCCAAGTATTTAAATCAAAAAAATGATCATACGATTCGTGAGGTCACAGGCTTGGGCTCCCCAATCTGGAGATTGATCAACTCCTCCAGAGATATCATTAACAATAATTTAATCGAAATCTTGGGGAATGGAGCCTCCACCAAGATCTTCATGGATTCACTCTGATCCTCCAACCCCTAGAATCGGATCTTTCCCTTGTGGATCTTAGAACTTTCATGAGTCAAAGTAGGGTGGAAAATTTGTACCAAATTTCTGATTGGAATCAACAAGGAGGCTGGAAGGGCTAGAAAATAGACAATATCTTAGAGGTTCTTCTTCTCCAAAGAGATAAACTAATCAAGAAATTAAGAGGTTGTGCCCCCATATCTCTCACAGTGGAAAATAAGTGGGGATGGAAAAATGCTAGCTACACTATAAAAGAAGGGTATTCGCACTTGCTCTTAGATATCCAATTACCGCCTAAAACCTCCATTTGGAAAAAAATTCGACAAATGAATGTTATTAGAAAAGTCAATTTTTTTTTGGATGTTCTTGCAAAAAATATATATCACAGCTGAAAACCTTCATAAGTAGGGCCATATCAACCCCTCAAGATGTGTGTTATGTGAATCTACGAAGGAGTTTATTCATCATCTCTTTCTTCAATGTCAGGTGTCTAAGAAAGTTTGGTCAGTGGTTCTCGGCCCTCTATACTATAGAACTTCTTGGGCTTCTGATCTCCTGTCATTCTTCAGCTCTTGGCTCAAATGTTATTTGGGCTCTCTTCAGGCCAAAAACAAGTTCAAAGAAATTTGGTCTGCTCTTCCTAAGTATGTCTGTTGGCAAATTTTGTTATCAAGGAATAAAGCTATATTCAAAAAGTCTCACCCATTTACAGGGGTAATAGCCATGTTAGCCCTTTTAACATGTATTGAATTACATAGACCAGAATTGGACCCCTCCTTGGATGAGCTTGAATCCGCTTGGTTGGCTCCCTGACTACTCTGCATTCAGGGAGAGGATCTCCCTCTCGAGCCTAGTGGATGCTAAGATTGTCCTCAGAGGGTCTAGTGGAATGGATAAGGTCCTTGAATCAATGGACTCTTCAATTTGATGGAGCTTCAAAAGGAAATCCTAGGGTGGCAGGAGCGGGAGGGATTCTCATTAATCCCGAAGGAAACATCGAAGATAGATATGCTTGGGGTCTTGGAAGGAAGACAAATAACCAAGCTGAAGCTTATGGTTTGTTTCTCGGTCTAACATTGGCTCAAAAACTGGGCATTAGAAATATCTAGGTCTTAGGGGACTCAATGTCGATCATAAGGCATATGAACTAATTTCATCAGCAAAAAACATGAACTTAAATCAAACTATAAGATATCCCAAGGGTTGATCCCCTCCTTTGATTTTGTGTCCTTTTTCCATATCCTAAGAGAGAATAATCTGGAAGTTGATAAGAAATCAAACCAAGCCTGCCAGTTGAGTGAAGAAAAAAGTATTGTGAACGAAGTCTAGGGAACGATTGGCATCCCCTAATCTTTTTTATGGGCTTCAATTATTGGTTTGAGGAAGTCATTCTTCGTCTCACCAAGAAGTTAGAAAGTACTATCAACTTGTATTATGTAAGGCTAGTTTCCTATAAGTTCTCATTCCCCGCCCCTCACTTTCCCTTTCTTTCTACCCCCCCTTATTTTCCTTCTCTTTCTGCCCCCCCTCCTCCCTTCTCCCTCCCATTTTCTCTCTTAATCCATCCCTTCCCTATCCTTTTCCACCCTTCTTCCTCTCTTCTTGTTTTACCTTTCTCTTGCCTCACTCCTCCTCTTCCCCTCTCCATTATGGCCCCTTCCCCTGATTCTTTCAACCTTCTACACCTTGGTCCCATTCGCATTGTTCCATGTTTGGCCTGGCTTGTCCTTGTGCCTCATGGAAAGGGCTTCCTTTGTCTATGGCCGTGACGTGTCTGCATCCATCATATTAGTACTACACTTGTGCCTGATAGATCTCAAAGTGTGAGTATCCATTCCCCTCGGCTTGGATCATGTTGTAAAGGTCAGCGCACCACCTCATGTGATGGAAAGCTAATGGGAAATTCGGAGAAGCATTTATTTCCCCTGCTCATAATTTCTCTGGTCACTCGTGAGAGAAAGGCTTGGGTAAGGATAATGGAGCAGGAGAAGAGTTGGGAAATAATGGTTGATAGTTGGGAAATTAAGGAAGATCATTGGGATAACAACTCCATTATTACCATTCCACAGTATTGCATCATCACTCAGTCCTGCACTCTCTATTTAAGGAATAATGGTATGATATGCTTCTATGGTTTAAGGTTTATCTCTACTCAGGTGACCTATGCGAAGGCCTGACAACTAAAGATGGGGTCTCTGAGTATGAGTTGTTGGGTCTGGGTCATAGCGTTGAACTTCAGGGGGGTTTATGGAGGAGTTAACTGCAACAAAGAAAATGTGAGTGTCGAATTACAATGGGCTGCTTGTCCAACTACGATTGCTAGTCTGAGAGTTGCTAGTATGTGGGTTGCTAGTCTGCTAGTTTGGGAGGGGGTTCTGGAGTAGAACCTTGCGGACACATTGGAGTTGGAGGTCAGTGGTCTCTTGGAGTTGTGGGTTGTGGGTATTCTGGAGTTGGGGGTGTGCGATAGAGAATTCTGTGGCATCCTAGATAGGCTCATCAATGGCAATGAAAACATGAGTGTGAATAGAAATTATGTTGAGGTTAGCTCGCTTTCTGGCTCCCAGGGCTGTCACAGGCATAGGACAAAGGGGCCTCGAGAGGGTAATTCTCTGGTTGGCGAAAGCAATAGGCAAGCCTGTAACAAATGTGTGCAGGATCACTTAGAGATTCAGGAAGCATTGGTTGTTCTACAACCGGTGAGATCCAGTATTGTAGCAATGATGTTGCAACTCCTGGGACTCCCTTCTTTACTTTTATCAACCTGGTTGTTCGTAACAAACTTGGAAGCGACGGTGCTATATGCACAAGTACTAGCTCTTACCGCAGGCTGTCACTTTATCAGCTAGCACAAGTCCTCTAGGAGCTTAAGCCAACTTCTATGAGCTCTTAAAAGAATCCTTTAACTGTGATGGACGAAAGCTAACTCAAAATAGGCTAGTCTACATGCAGAAAGAAGCTGAAAGCTGAAAGGAAATGAAAACCCTAGTTTTACCAACTAACCCTACTGGTGCAAGAAAAAATATGAAACAGTGGAAATGGATGCCATTGACTCTTGGAAAGGTAAAATGCATGTGACTAAGCTACTTCTAAAATAAAATCTAGAAAAAACATCTTTTTGTATTTTCGAGTAAGTTGGCAGAATTATTATGCATGTGCTTTGACTGTTTTCGACTGTTCAGAGGTTGATTGGTGAAAGGAAATGGAGTGGGCACTTGCAGGAGGTTGGGAAGGTGAGAAGAGGGCCTAAGGGGTCCCTAGCACCATTCCAGAGAGTTTCACAGTGATTAGATCTCGAAAAACTGCTCACGTGAACTTCTACAGGAAGTCTGCAGGGGTTCTACAGGATGTTCTACAGGAAGTTCTACAGGAAGAGCCGAAAGAGGATTTTAGAGGGTTGATGGTGGAAAAACAGTGGGAAAGTGGAAATGGAGGATGGATGAGGATGTGAAGGGGTCTAGGACCTGGTAAATGAAGCTAAGGAGTGATGAAGGTGGTTGGATTTGTTCAAGGATGGAGGGAGCAATGCTGCACAAGAATGTAGAAATTAGGGCAAATTGGAAAAGTGTGGCAAATGAAGGGAAGGAATCTTGGATTAGGGGTTGGAGCAGGTTGTATGATGGAGGAAGGATAGGCAGGGATGTATTACAGGTGCTCTACACACTATTTTTCAAAATTGATCGAAGAAAGACTAGAAAAACCAGAGATCTATCTATTTTGACCTAATCTGACCTAAAAACCAGAAACATGATGAACAGAAGTTTATAGACAGGAAATCATGCAAGATAACTATGGAAACTAAGAAAGAATAGATCTAAACATGCAAGTACAACTGGTATCAACTTTTCCAACTAAAAATCTAACACTAGCAATTGCATTGAAAGGCAAAAACAGTGTTTTTGTGGCAGCAAGTATGCCTTGGTCTCAGCTCATGGTCCCAAGGAGGGAGAGATGAGATCAAGGATTGCTTGATGGCCTTTTTGTAGATATTTTCTGTTACCAAACTGTCAAATCAACCTGAAGCATGCAAAGCTATTATAATCATCAAACACAACCTAAGTAACAAAGCAAGATCTTAACCTAAATAACAGAAATTATTCTATGAATGCAAGGAAAACAAATAAAAGTACACAAAGGAGGTACTGGTACTTGGGTTGGGCCCAACCCCAAGAGCTATAGCCTCCTGAGAAAGCTCAGAGCTGGTGCAACGTGAAATTTATCTCCATTACTCAAAAAATAATCATGTCAGAAAACTGTTTACAGCAATAACTTGAAAATGAGCTGAAATGCAGAGCTGCACTAAAGTGCGAAAAACAATTGTTCAATAGCTAAACTACCAAGGCTTGAAGCCTTCCTACTTATGCACCACGAGGACTCCCAACAGCCCTCCTTAACTTTAGGAGCTTGGCTGCTCAAAACTGCAGTTAATCAGCCACTTCACAAAATCTGCTCGACTGCCCCTTGAAATCATCTTTGGTGGGTTGTTGAACTCTGAGCTGATGGTGGAGAACTCGAGGAAGGGGTCCTTTAGTGCAGGAGACACCCTTCCTACAAATCCTCAGCCTTGTTCTTTCTTATTTGGCTATCAACTTGCTCATAAATTCTTGACCTTGGTCCAAAAGATGTCCAAAAATCTGCAATAAGCACGTATTAGACTTTGTGGTCAAGTGACTATTCTCATTCATTCAATTAACATAAATATATTCAAAAGCATGCATAAAACTATGAAGAATGGTGGACTAATCGAGAATAATAGGAAAAATGAGCCCAATAAGTTACCCAATTTTGGGGCTCATCAACAGCATTGCATCCACTAACAACAACTTGAGAATCTGGCCATGTGGGAGTGGTAATTTGAGAAGAAGGAGAGAATCCATCAATTGGAAGATGAGGTGGATGCATTGCGTCAGCAAATTGAACAGTTGAAGCTCAAGATGGAGAGCAGCAAGAGCAATGAAGAAGAATTCACCAAGTTGGATTTGAAGAAGGGCAATGAACAAGAATCCACTAGACTGGATCTGAACAGTCCAGCGCCAATGGAGGTTTAGTATGTTCTCTCTTTGGTTTTGCAATTGTTTTTGAATGGCACACTTTAAATGTATATATTTACTTTTTTAATTATATCGAATATATAGCCATAAGATCTCAAAAATGAGAAAATTGTGTAAGAATCAAGGGGAAATCTCTTATAGAAGGAAAGTGTAATAATTGATGTATCAAAAGCCCTCTGCAGGCTCGAAATACTATGTAAAATCTTGATTTTGCATGTGAAAGGGTGTGTTATATATATATATATATATATATATATATATATAACTACTCATTCTAGTTTAAATATATATATATATATATATATATATATATATATATATATATATATATATATATATATATATATATATATATATATAGATATATATATAATAATATCTTTTCTCCATAATTTTTATTATATATAAATTTTGTATATATAAATTTAAAAATATTAATAAATTGTTATTAAATATAAATTTGAAAAAAAAAAAATCCTGAAAATTTTATTAAATACAAATTATATATATATATATATATATATATATATATATAGATATATATATATATATATATATATAATTTAATTTTTTTTTAAATCGTTGTGCCCTTGCCTGCCGGGGGCCCAGGCCAACGGTCGTTGGGCCGCAAGCCAATTCTGGGAATCGGCCTATTGGCTTGTGGCCCAACGGCCACTGGCCGAGGGCCTGAGCGAGGGGGGGGATGCGTTGAACACCCCTCCACCCCCCACTCAAGCCCCCGGCCAGCGGCCATTGGGCTGTAGGTCGATTCTGGGAGGCGGCCTACGGCCCAACAGTCGATAGCCGAGGGCCTGGGCAGGGGAGGGGGGTTGATGCCCAGGGACTTGGGAGGGGGGAAATTTAAAAAAATAAGAAATTTAAATTTATATATATATAGTTCTAAAAAAATCACTTTTTCTATTGTTTTAAATATTTGGAAAAAAAAAAACAATAAATGGATTTTTTTCTAATGGAACAGTTTTTTATTTTTATTTTTTTGCAAGAATTGAAATGCTCTCGAAACGAAAACAAAACAAAACAAAAAAATTAACACCCTTTTTTTCATTTCAAAGCCTTAAAATTAAAAACATTTTTAATTTTTCACCCAAAAATCCAACAAATTTGAGTTTTTTTTGTCTTCTTCGCTATATAAAATATTTAAAAAAAAAAAGAGTTTTTTTTATGTGGTTTTTCCCAGTAAAACAACAAATTTTGCTCAAATTCCTCTTTAAATAGTCAAAATAGAAGGAAAACTAACCTTTCAAATGCAAAAAACTCTTGTTGAATGTGCTATCGATGACAATGCAGCTCCTCCGCAAAATTGCTCCAAACTTTTTAACAAGACCCAAAAGACTTGATGTGATGTGATGAATAGAAACAATGAATGTTATTTTATAGCGATGATTGTGGGATTGCTTTAGCGTTTCTCGAATGTGGGATTAAAAAAATAATAATAATAATAATATATAGCTAATATTATAGGTTGAGATTAGTTTTTATTCATTGTGGGATAAAAAATAAAATATTAATTATAAAAAATAATTTAGTTACGTAGTCAATGTTAAATAATTTAAATAGAAAAATTATTTTAATTTCAAAGAAATGCATTAAACGAAAATTTCTATGGATATTTTGAATAGAAAGTAGGGTGAAATTTTTCAAGACCAAAAGTTTAGTAATATGTTTTCAAGTAAATTTTAGACAAAAATTTTGGAGGGAAATATTTCAAAATGAAATTTTTGGAGGGAAAATTTTTGGCAAAAGTTTTTTTTGGGGGGTGGCGGGGGGGGGGGGGGGGGGGGGGACTTTGGAGGGAAAATTTTTGGCGAAAATTTTTTGTTGGGGGGGGGGGGGGGGGGGACTTTCGAGGGAAATTTTCAATCTCTAAGCTATAAATTTCCATTGGGAGAGAGTGCATTTGTATCATTCGACATCTTCTGGTTAAGGGTCATCGATTCTTCTGATAGTGAAGTTTTTCTTTTTGTAGCATCGACATCTTCGTCATGCAATAACTCTATTCATTTTGATGAATGTAATGGGAATTATTTCACTATGAATAGAGAGACAAATTTTCCACTTGGTATTAATCCTAAGGATGATGAAATCAGCATTGATGAAGTGCAACAAAAAGAATTTCTTGTGAATAGAAAGTCAATTTTCCACTTAGTCCTAATCCTAAGGATTATGAGAGCACCACTCACAAAGGCCATGATGAAGAATTTCCAGTAAATAGAGAGTCATATTTTCCACTTACTCCTACTAGGCTAAGGATTATGAGAGCACCATTAATGAAGGGGGAGATGAAGAATTTCCAAAGTCAAATTTTCCACATAGTCTTAATCCTAAGGATTATGAGAGCACCACTGAGGAAGGGGAGGGCAACGATGAACAATTTCCAGTAAACAGAGATTCAAAGTTTCCACTTAATCATAATTCTAAGGATTATGAGAGCACCACTAACGAAGGGGAGGATGAACAATTTCCAGTAAATAGAGATTCAAAGTTTCCACTTAGTCTTAATCCTAAGGATTGTGAGAGAACCACCGACGAAGGGGAGGATGAAGAATTTCCATTAAATAGAAATTCAATGTTTCCACTTACTCCTAATCCCAAGGATTATGAGACCACCACTGATGAAGGGGAGGATGAAGAATTTCCTGCAAAAGATAATTTGACTATGAATAGAGAGTCATATTTTCCACTTATTCATAATCCTAAGGATTATGTGAGCAGCAATTATGAAGGGAAGGATGAACAGTTTCTTGCAAATGATAATTTTAGAGGCACAGATGTGAATAATGCATTTTATCTAAGTGAGTGTTTCAAAGGAACTCATGGTGTAACACAAATTGAATCCTCCAAGGGAGGATTTCAAAAGCACGAATGAAAATGGTGAAGAATTTCATCTGAGTCAGGATTTCAAAAGTGCGGATGTTGGTAGTGAATAATTTCCTTCAAGTGAGGATGATAATGAATATTTTAAAAGAAATGATGGTGATGAATTTTCTAACTATGTTCAGAATGATCATAGTAAGCATAATATTCCTCCTAATGATGATGAAAATGATTCTACATAGAATAATGAAATGATGGAGACGTTACAAGAAAATATTGTATCTAGGAGTAGGAGTAGACCTTTTCATATCAATCCAAAATATTCTAGTTATACAAGGTTTAGGAAATAATATCTCACAAGTAGAAGTTCTATCAGTGATTTGATTTCAAGTGAATGTTGTCAAAAGGATTGCTTGAAACATATGGATTTCAAGTTTTCTTTGGAGCAAAGGAAGAGATATTTGTCAATGAATAAAAGCATGCAAAATTCATTTTTAGTGGGTTGAATGCAATCTACACTAAAATGTTATGATTATCTTATTGGGAATGTATTGATCTATAGAAAGGCTTTCAAAATTTTCGTTCGATTGGTAATATTTGTTTTTCAAGAATCCAAGAAAGACTGGAAAAAGATCCTACATATTATTCAGAAGTATGTTATAAAAGAGAGGTCGGACCATCAGCAATTAATGCAATGTCATGGATGAAAGATTTATTTTCATATCATGGAGAGTGTATACCAAATAAAGACACAATACATATTCTAGATAATTTCTCAAAACGAGAAATCTACAGCTTATACAGAGAATATGTAGAAGGTGCTGAAGGAGATGGTAATTTTATTACATATTCACATTTTACAAGGATATGGTAGAATGAATTTAACAATGTTTGTATTCCTAAGAAGACAAGGATGGGGGTTTGCAGTACATGTGTTTCTCTTAAATAAAAATTGTATAAACGTCAAGGAGCATAAAGAGGTGTGCATTCATAACATTATTTTTAAAAATTGGATAGTTATCAACTATGAAAATATATTTATTAATAGGTTTCTTTTATTTTATCTGTAGATTCAATTGTCAAAGCACTTCAAGAGCATCGCAATCAGCAAACAAGTGAAAGACAAAAATTATATAATCATCGAAATAAGTGTTATGATAATCCAAATAAATATTTGGGTTTGATAATTGATGGTATCGACCAAAAGAAAACACTTCTACCACATTTTTCTGCACACCAAAAAAATTACAAGAGGAAAATTTTATTCAGTTTCACTTGGTTTGTTGTATGGTCTTTAATGGGAAGATGCTTCCAAGGGTTTACTTCACAGCTCCAAATATTCATAATGATGCAAATATTACCATAACTATAATCCATGATGTGGTTTCTCATTGGTTTGGTATTATTCCTTTAGTTTTGTATCTGCAATTAGACAAAGCAAGCCTTCAAAACAAAAATCAAGTTATTTTTGGATATCTAAACATGCTTGTTGAATTGGGAATTTTTAAAAAGGTAAAGGTTGGTTTCCTTCTTGTTGGGCACACTCATGACCATATTGATTACATGTTTAGTCATTTTTCAATAACATTGAAGAGCAAGGATGTTGGTAGCCTATCATTATTAATTGAATGTATTAAGAAATCATACATTCCAGAGTTTTTTTTCATGTGTTGGAAGAAACTATTGACATGCAAAGGTTTATTCTGGGATCACATGGTGGGGAGAAATGCATCAAACAACTTAATGACATTAACTTCCAGCATCAATTTCGTATCAAAAAAATTGATGGCAAAACACTTATATGGGGAAAGAAGTATTCAACTATTGCAGAATGGGGGTCGTCGTCATGTTTAGCATTTTTTAAGTTCATTCCAGATCATCCAATATTTGCATAAAAGATAATATTATTACAATCAGGAGTTGAACTCAATAATGCACGAAGGCATAAGAGAGAGATAAATTATTTTGAATGCCTTGAAGAAATAAAAATATGTACTAGAGATACATATGAGTACTTTGATGTTGTTGATTCAGTTTGGTGGGAGTCGTTTTTCAATAATCAAAGTGATATCATTTCAAGATCAGGAAATTAAGATACACTTTTGAAGACTGTATTTATTTGGTTGCAAAATATGCCAAATTAACAGGAGGAAAGACACATTTTTGAACAGCAACAATCTCAAGGCATTATCAATTCTCATCAAATAGAGGAAAGAGAAATCTATATTGGTTCTAGAAGATCACGTGCACAACGTGAAGCCATGGAATACTTTTACAGGGGTTATGTGTAGGATGTTAAGGAGGGTTGCATGATAGCAGTATTAGCAAATGGAGATCTACTTCGCTATCCATTCTGGGTTGCCAAGGTTATAAATTTCATTAGATAAAATGAAGATATTACCATTGTTGAAGTACATTGGTATGCCACAAATACCCACCCATTAAATGGTGTGTACAAGCCAGAGATGGTAGTTGATAAACAAATTGGCAGAAAGACAAAAAGAAAGGGTACAAATATAAATCGTCGCCACACAGACCTCTTAAAATTTGAGGATGTTGACATACTTGTCTATGACTTCAATTTGACAAAGAGAGGAACTCTTTGCTTCAAGACCATAGAGATTTTGAAAAAGTTGCTACCAGAAGAAACAATGTTGAGATGGGAGTCTGTTGAACCTAGTCATGGATCTAGAATACTTTGAAACCTGAAATGGTGGGCATGCATGTTGACTCAGATGGGGCTCTAGTTGATGAAAGAGAAGAATATGGGTCATCTTCATCTGCATCCAGTCATTCATCTGAAGATGTAGATTTTGATAGTGTGTCAAAACCTATGGGTGATTTTGAATAAATGTCTAAGACATTTTATGTAAATGATGTTTGCATGGTAACTTGAAATAAATATTTTGACTTCCATGTGATCTTACATGAAGGTATGAGTCATTTATGTGTTTGTTGGATTATATGTTTTAATTATGAAGAATTCATCTCTTTAGAGATGTTTGCATGGTAACTCGAAATAAATATTTTTACTTCTATATGATCTTACATGAAGTTATGAGGCATTTCTATGTTTGTTGGATTATATGTTTTAATTATGAAGAATTTGTATCTTTAGATATATTTTCATGGTAACTTGAAATAAATATTTTGACTTCCATTTATGAAGTTATGAGTCATTTCTATGTTTGTTGGATTATATGTTTTAATTATGAAGAATTCGTATCTTTAGAGATGTTTGCATGGTAACTTGAAATAAATATTTTGACTTCCATATGATCTTACATGAATTTATGGGCCATTTCTATGTTTGTTGGATTATATGTTTTAATTATGAAGAATTCATCTCTTTAGAATATCCACAATGCAATCGAGGCTTCACTAGGGGAGCAATATCATACCACGTGGGTTCATATTGGGGGATATATATTGAAGAAACAATGACATAATATATTGGGGGATATATACGAGGTAAAGGGATTTCATATTGGAAAATATAAAAATAGAGCTTAAAGTTAATGAGAAAATATAAAGGGGTATAAAAAATGTTAATGAAAAATGGATACCTACAATATCTAGTGAAAGTAGGGTCTTTTAAATTGAGAAGTTGTATTGGGTTCATATTGGTAAAGGGTTAAATAATGTGATTTTTAGAGGGCTTTTTCAATATGTAGTCAAATTAAGGGTAGTGTTTAATATGCCACAAACGCACGTGATATGTCAGAGATTCACTAAGTGAATCCCCAATGAATTAAATAATGAATTACAAAAATAATGTATGTTATATTCAATCTACCAAAGTTGATATTTTGATTAAAAGTAAAGAAATATTAGAACTTAATGTTGATTTTTTAAATTATACAGCGATATTGCCAAGATATTATTTATTGTTATCATTTGGTATAAGATAGTTTTAAAAATATTGAAATTTTAATGCCTCGTTAAAAGGGACACTTCATTTTGATGGTTGACTTTTATATTTTTGTTGCAACAGGATAAGTTGTCTTAGGCGAAGATTTGAAAACAGCTATAGTTTTAGCCTTTAAAATAAAAATTACTCTTGGAATAATGAATCTTTCATTTACTTGTTCATATTTAAAAATTGTTTGTTATATAATTTTTCCATAATTTCATGGTTTAAATATGTTAAAAACTTTAGGTTTTAATTCCATGGTTGAAAATTTGTCAAAATCTTAAGATTTTACTAAGTTATGATATTTTATCTATAATGTTATTGTTGAAAACAATTACAATTTCAGGGTTTTTTAGAGTAGGGATATTTTATCTTTAACGACATGGATGGAAATTGTTGGAATTATCAAGATATGAAACATGATATTTTATCTTTAACATCATGTCTAAGAATTGTTGGAATTTTACGGTTTTTCAAAGTCCTGATATTTTATCTTTAATTCCATTACAAAAAAGTGTCAAAATTGTAACCTGGATTTTTTTTTTGTTCCAGCATCAACATTTAATTTTTTTGATGGTGTTTTTTCATCCATTTTGAGAAAAAAAATGGTTTTTACTTCCATTTAAAAAAATTGTTGAAAATTTACCCTATAAAAACATCATTCTAGCATACACAATTTTCATTTTTGGGTTGTTTTTTCATATTTTTTTGGGGTTTCCGGGCTAGAGTACCCATTTTTAGGTAATGGCTCCCATTTGATCAGTAACTATGTTCATTAACCAAATGAATAAATGGGAAGTGGGAAGAGTTCCATTGGGTCAGGTTCCCACCAAACTAGGGTGGTTTTAGTCATGGTGGTTTCTCGTTTTAGACCCTCGCCCCCACCGTACCCCCCCCCCCCACCATTAACTCACAACATACCATATGGGTTCTGGGCTGAAAAAGGGTTGTAGATCGAACCCATAACCCATATTGGGCCCACAATATGATCAAGTTATTTTAAGAGTAGCACCCCTTTAATGGGGGCACCGTCGCAGAAGTTTCAACATTCAACCCTCCCCCTTATTAACCCACAGTACACCTTGGGGGTCCTTAAAATGAATGTAGGTCAATTATCGAGCCACAGTTGTGAGTAACATGGTTGAAAGAAGACCCCCAATATCAAGGGCCCAAAGGGTCAATCTAATGAGAAATGGGCAGTCTTGTCAGTTGACGGCCTTAACAAATGGTAAAGTTCACAACAATTTCCATCATCGCGCTACTACATCTTCCCAATTGTAAAATTCCAACAGTATATAAGCATTGAAAAGCAGCATACGGTCCCATTAGTTAGCAGTCCTGATATATTGGAACATTCCCATTATTTGCAGCTACCACAACCACCCCATGAATAAAGCATTGACACTTATGACAAGCGCTAGGTAGCAAGCATCAAGTAGTCCCATCAATTAACAGATTCGATAGACAACCATTTTCCCAAAAATTGTCGGATTCCATCTCGGCTTCAATGTGTATGCGGGAAATATTTGGTGATGCACAAAGGAGTAAGATTTTTTTATGCGAATTTATTAAGGCATGGGTCCATTAGCACTCTATAATTTTCTAAGGTTGCAGAAGAAAATCACAAAGGTAACCACAAACCAACATTGGAAGCTAGGATCTAGCCCTGCCAACTTCATAGAGGACTCTCTTTGGAAGATTTAACTTTGTTGTATTGATTATTAGGCTAGTTATGAAGTTTAAGGTTTGATTTGTATTGGAAAGGTTGGTTGATAATTAGGATACCATTGGGATATGGATTCTATTACATAAAGTATGGATCGACTACAGTGTCTACATATAGATCTCACAGGGCAAGGTAGCCAAACTGAATGGATTCTTTAAAGTCTATGAAATGGGAGAGGAAGAAAATATTAAGATTCAATTTAGATATAGGCATTGTTACCTGAATTCTATATTTAAAGATTAGAACAAAACATTGAAATTATTCGTAGCAGGGTGCAAAGTGTAGATTTAAGCAAATTATTTCCTTTACTTATCTATTGAATAATTCAAATTTGGAAACAAATATGTGTAATAAACAGAGATATATAAACACACTAAGCGATAAAGGCGCTTCACCAACAACTTGACACAAGAATCCTATGAAAGAGCTTTCTGTATTACTAGTAAATTCGTTGATGCTTTAGCAATATACAATAGTGCTCTTTTGTTCAAAAACCAACCCTTATTACTTCAAATGATGAAGTATTTATAACTTGTTTACAAAATATCTTGATTTAAAATATCAAGATTTAATATGAATATCTAAAAGAAATATCTTGAAACAGAATTCAAGATTTTATTACAAAAAAGGTATGAAAATATATTAAACTCTTCTAAAAGTATTAGTCGCTTGTGCTTTGGTGTTGTTTCTGGGCGTTCTGGTAGTGATTGGGCCTTTAATCGAGCAATGTTGTTTGAGTTGCTAGCATGTGTGTCTCGTTGTCCCATTATTCCAATGTGTTATGTTTGATGACTGTAGTTGTTGAAAAAGAAATGGTATTTATCTTGTTTTCCTCTATACATTTTCTACTTGCTGATTAAAATACGTTGAATCTATCCTCGTTGTCTTCTTTTCCTTTACTATTGTTTTTCTGTTAAAATCAAGGTTGGGGGACCGATTATTTCAGACTATGAATGGATGTCGGGAGGGTCCACATGGCAGCTGAGGACTAGCAGTCGAGATATGAAGTGGATGTGGAACCGGATTTGAAAGTCAAAGGAATCTTCTTTTCGGGGGGGGGGGTGCTACAGTGATGTATGAGAAGGGGGGGTCCAAAATATGGAGAGGATGACACGTAGCTTTGAGTTTGGACCCCTCCCCCCTTAATAATTTGAAATGGAGCTCAGGGGGGTCCGAAATTTTCCTCTATCGTTGATATGGGCAGGTTTGATCCAGGTCATTAAGAGATAAGGATTTTACTTTTAATACACAACCCTCTCCTTATTATAATCACAGGTTTTCCAAGAAACATACCTAAAAAACCTTAACACTGCAATATATGATATATCGCATCCGAAGGGAACATTGCAATCAGAGGTTGGATGGAGGACTTTAAACTGTTTCAAAGTATTTCGCAGATAAAACAGACACGATAGCTGATTTTAGAGCAACTGTATGATTTATCGCATCTGGGACAGGATTTACCACATAGCAATCACATAAGGGAAAAAGGGTTCTCAAACATGTTCCATAGCGTTCCGACGCGATAACATTATCAAGAACCATTTATAATTTATCACATCTGTTCCAAGGCTTATCACAATCACGTCGAGGAAGGGGTATATGTGGGGGAAGGACTTTGAATTAGTGCGATCGTCGGGGGACCGGGACCGGGATGTCTCGCAGGATGCGGGATATCATATTGTTGGATGCAATGCGGGACTGTAATGCGAGATGGATGATACGGGATCATCGCAATAAACAAGCAGATCTTGCAATATGTGGGACTTGCGGGATGGACTGGTTGCATAATGTAGCAAATCAAAATCAGGGAGGGAGTGTGGGGCATTGTTTTATATTTCAGGTGATAAATGTTAATTTCGGGTTGTGGTAATACAAGGCTAATCCATATACAAGGTATTACATTGTAATACATTACAATGTAATGTATTACATAAAGTATGCAGGGTTAATCGCAATCAACAGCGAGAATGGGCCGTTTGTTTCAATATTCATGTAATGAACGCCGATTGCAGGTATATATATGTGTTAAGTTGTAATACAAAGGACTTTAGCGGACATATTCGATCAAATCGGGTTTAGGCTAGATTTTGACTTATTAATGGAATGCGGCTAGAGTTAATGGATTTGGGGTAGAGTGGTAATGTAAATGGATTAAAGCTAGAGTTAAGATAAAACATGGAAAAATGGCTAGAGTTAGGTTTTAGAACAAATGAAGGGATAATGAAATAAAACTATGAGGGAAAGGTTATGCGGGTCCCAACTAGAGTTAAAACCATATTTCATATTCATAATGAGGGAAAAAAAATCACAAGGGATAAATGCAGACATAATTTAAACTATAGCGAAAATAGTTCTCGGGCCTTCATTTAATTTTGAAGTTAAAACTTTGTTCTGGCCTATTTTTCAATCCAGGAATCAAATTTGAGTGCAGGGCGTACCATTGGAAAGTTGCTTCTAAGCACTTTCTGATGAAAACAATTGCAGTCTGATCTGATCCAAAAATTATCATGCAAAAAAATTCCTCAAATCTTAGTACTTGGTGTCACTTTGGAAATAATTTACAGGATGAAATATTATTTACAACATCTCAAACATAATAATGATCAGCTATAATCAGGCAATCCTATAAAAATTATAGGACCCTAACAGGGTCCATCAACTTGAACACCAAATTTCCTAAGAAGCATTATCTGGGACCACTCCTTAGCCTCTAGTGGGTAGGATGAGTCAGTAACCCATTCACACAGATCTACAATTATCTCTTGAGTAGGTTGAGATCCATTTTAGTGAACTATAAAAGAATTAATGGGAGTTATGATTCAACATAGTGACAAATAAATTTGTAGAGATTACAGTTTACACAACTTTTCATAAGATGAGAACCTGTAATTATAGCCATGTAAATACTCGAGTCCAAGAACCTAAATGACTTATAAATCATGATCAAGTTAGTAGCTCCATGGTTTTACCAATTAGTTAATCAGGATAGGTAGTAGTGAAAGTAATAACAGTGTTCAAGCAACCACACATAAGTATCCATAATGATTATAGAATTCATTCATAAAACAAGTTTATCCCAACCTTCAATCCAAATATGTATGACATTCTACTTATCTGAATTTTTCAAGATGGTTGGAAATCGGAGGAGGGACTTCAACTCTCCACCAAACCATAGGCCAACTACACTACAATCTCTCTTGTAGTTGAATACCCATGAGCGAGATCTAGAGTCTGAGGGCATTTTTGCTTAAAGGATAATTCACACCAAGGCTTGGTCAAATGCTCAAGAGAAGGAGCCCACTCTCATGTTGGTTTATCAACATCTCTCTAGCAGTAAGCACCACAGTGACTCTCTTACCTTCTTAGATCAATCACAAGGATTCACCCAAGGCCCAATTGGGGTATTTCTCAATTCCAAGAGACTGAATCCACTACATAGGTGGTTTTTTAGTTGTGTTTTCAAGGAAATCATTATAGGATCCTGTAGCTCATTGTCCAAGTGGTTTATCAACTCTTACAGCAAGAACCATAGTGGCTTAGCTTACCCTTTCTAGTGGTTTATTAGCCTTACAGCAAGCACTCAAGTGGTTTATTAGCCCATTCAGACAGCACTAAGTGGTTTATCATCTTATTCAATAAAAAATTAGTGGTTTATTATCTTTCTCAATAAGCACTAAGTGTTTCAATTCTCCACTGAGCCTCCCACTGGATAGTCAAGCTTGAACACAAACAGTCTAGTGCCCTCAACACATCAACACAGGGAAAACACCCCAAATTTTAGAGAGCGGAACTTAGTTTCATATACAGTATTGCTCTAGTACTCCCTATCCAACATCCTAAGATTATTTATTTGTTATCCCTCTTCTTCTTGCTCCATGTTTTCCCTCTTGATTTTCCTTGAGTCCCTTCATATCCTGCAAGACTCCACCTTTCCTCACATTAAGGAGTAAATAAAATGTGAGCACTTCCCCCCCTATTCAATTATGTATTTCCATATGTTAGGCAGTGGTTCAATCTATTATGCCACCAGATACTACTCTCCCTCTTCTCCGTTCTCCCTCAGACTTGGATCCATGTGTCCCTCCTTTCAATCCAGCATTTAATATTTTTATTATTTTTTTAGGAAGATAATGTAATACTTAAATAATTTGTAGGGTTTGTCCTATCCATTCATGGCTTCCATGTTAGCCTTTACGGTTATGAATACATATACAAAAACAAGCGTAGAAAGGCAGAACTATTACAATGATAATTCGCTGAAGAATTTGTTGAGGACCAAAATTTATTGATGGTAGATCCAAGGAACAACGTGAATACATAGGTTTGTGCCTACAGTCTATTGTGTTGGTGCTCAACTAGGGGGGATTAGTGTCTCCTATAGGTTGGTGGCTACATTTTCTAAGTTGGTGCTCAAGTAGAGGAATTAAATATCTTGTAGGTTGGTGCCTACAAAGTTGTATGTTGGTGCTTACATTATACAAGGAAGTTTACAAAATATTTATAAAGAAAAATGGTATAATTGTTTCTTATGTAAATATCAGTGTTTCATGATTTATGTGCATCAAAAGTTTTAAAAGATAAAAAGAGTTAAAAACAATGAAATATTGATTCACCCACCCCCCAGTATTTCTAATAACTTAAATCAAAGAAGGTACCTTCAAACACAGCCTAATAGCTGGAAGTTACACCTCATTAACATAAATGTAAACGTCAAGAAGGTGTGACTCCAAACTCCCAAAAGAAGTCTCCTCCATAGCCATGAATATAGAATATTTTAATGAAGATGAATACAATAAGAAGATTTAGTCATATCTAGAAGAAGTTTATACCATTGATTTTGAAGTAGAATATGTGGTTTCTCAAGAACAAATAGTAAGGCTTGGAAACGAAAATATAAGTTTTAAAGAGTTTTTGAAAATCCTTGAAGAGAAGAGCCATAAAATTGATGAAACAGAAGTTTTCCTCTTGAGATGTCAAGAAAAGGAATCATAAAAGAGAGAAGAAATGATATCAAGTCAGTGGAAGGAAAAGGTTGAGGATTATGAGAAGCTAAAAGCAGAAGTTGACCAAAAATTGAAAGAGTAAGAGAAAAGAACTAAAGAAGTTATCTCCTTGAAAATTCATCTAGAAGAAGATAAGAGAATAGAAGAAGTGATGAAAATCCAACTGAAGCAAAAAGAAGAAAAGTGTGAGAAGCTTGAAGCAGAAATTGTGTCATTAAGGAATGAAGTAGACAAGCTCAAAAAGGAACTTGAAATTTTGTAAAATGTTGGATGATATTCTTAGCAATCAAATATCACCATATGAAAAAATAGGTCTTCATTATGTAGGAAAGATTTAATACAAATAAGATGCAAGCCTTAGTTCACGAGAAAATAAGGTTGAGGAAAATCATGAAAGTCATGCTAATATTCTTCAAATCCCCAACCAAAGCAGAAGAAGGGGAAGAAATTAGGATGAGTTTGGAAGAGCTACTACACATAGAATCTATACAATTAGCAGTGAAATAAATTACTAAGATAAGCAAAGAATTGCATCTTCTCCAAATTAGAAAAACTTCATAAGAGTCGTTTCATCAATACAATCCTTCTCAGCTAGGTATTAAACTATATTTCTTGGTTACTGTTCTTCATGCAAAAACTTTGGATATAAAGCAAGGAATTTTAGAGCCTATTACATGGATGATTATAGAGGCCCTTATCATACCTCTAGAAGAAAAATTGCAGGCAATCAAATCATAGGGTCTAATGGCTATAGTTGTAGAAATCCTAATTTGTTTTCCCCATTATTCAAGATAGTATAGAATGCTACAAATGCCACAATTACAAGCATATATCATCTGACTACAGAAGCAGCATGAGATGGTCTCCTAAACAAATCAAGGAAGAAGATATATTTGACAAGCATAAAGAAAAATACACCAAGGTGTGGATAAGAAGGGAGGAAAAATCTAGCTAGAGAAGAGGAGGAGTGTCAAAGGAGAATTGTGGATTGGAGCCCTCTCTAAACATAGTGGAGTCATTGGATAAATATTAGGTTGTGTTTCAAAATTTGGAGGACGAAATCTTAAAGGATTCTAGCAAAAATTCAAGGATGTGTCTCAAAGATTCTACAGATTATTTGGAATCATATATTAGTAGAGATGAGGCAACTTTGGAAATGGCATAAATTGTTTAAGATATGGTATCTAAATGGGGAATAAAAAATCAAAAAATAATATTTTCAAAAGGTGATATATATCAATGGAAAATCTCAAAATATGATATCTGAATATATATTTTTCTCTTTCATTTGGACAACCTTTGATTAACCCATATGTTGTAGCAACTAAATCTGTTATCCTTTTGGTTCAAACATGTTTTATTCAAGAACCTAAGGTTAGTGAATCTAAGCCCTAACATCTTAATGAAGTTTTGGGAAAGGTGGCACAAAGGCCATGCTTTCCTGGGTCCTTGCAATAATTAATTACATATTAAGAAATGATCCATAAAAATTCATTCAAAGATATGATATCTAAATGGGGAAAAAAATCCAAAAATAATATTTCCAAAAGGTGTTATATATCATTGGAAAATCTCAAAATATGTTATTTGACTATATATGTTTCTCTTTCATTTGGACAACCTTTGATTAACCACATATGTTGTAGCAACTAAAACTAACTAACCACATATGTTGTAGCAACTAAATCTGTTATCCTTTTTGTTCAAACATGTTTTATCCAAGAACCTAAGGTTAGTGCATCTAAGCCCTAACATCTTATTGAAGTTTTGGGAAAGGTGGCACAAATGCCATGCTCTCCTGAGTCCTTGCAACAATTAATTACATATTAATAAATGCTCCATAAAATGCAACTAGTAAAAATACATATTACTTGGGGATGTGGAGAAGGCTAGACAATCTAGAGGTAAGAAGACTATTCTCGGTTGACTTGGGGAAAATAGGGATGATAGCAAACTAACCATGTGATATGGTGGATTAGTTGATCCTGTTGGTTTCCATGAATAGGTTGGAAGTGTTTTTGGGAAAGTGCTTGTATTTATGATCCTCCGAGAGTGAATGATAAAGCATACCTTGTTGACATATCACACTTGCAGTAATATAGGATGTTAAATGGAGATGATATTTCTAACTGTTTCTTTCATGTCTTGATAGTACTATTTGTCTAATATTGTTTAGCGTATAAATTCTCATTGTAATTTTCTCTTCCACTCTCATCCCTACAAATTAAACAAATCATTTCCTTTACATTAATTGATATGTATTCAAAACTTGTGGTTTCGTCGGTTAATTATTGTGGAGTCAACCTAGGCATGAGTAAAGTCAATCTTCTAAACAAGGTGCATGCAGTAATTGTGCATGTAATTCAAAGGAATACAGAAGAAGAAGAAGAAACTTCATTCCATCCTAAACCTTATTTCTGACTATTTATGAAATGGCTCATATATTCTAACTTCTCTGATCTTGATCTTGATGTCAGCGATTTTCAAGTACTTGTTGCATTTGCAAATAATGTCCATTCTTTACAACCTTTGAGAGTAACTAATTTGATTTTTGTTTCGTTGGATAAAGAGGAAGAGTATTATTATTATAATTCATGATTTTGAAGAACCAGTTGAGCCAGATGGAAATGAGGATGAGTTATAAGGAAAGCACGATAACAGTGTGCATCAAGCATTTTCCTTTGAGGGTGAAATTTTAGTGGTTATAGATCATGGTGAAAAATAACTCCATGAAAATGAGGCTTTGGAGACCCAAAAGGAGGGCTTCATCAATGAAGAATAAGGTTTATATAATCTACAACAATCCATGATCCAGCAACCTATTCTTCAGCGAGCCTCTATGGAGATACCTAGCTTGGCCTTAATGGAATTAGGCTTGACTAGTCTTGAAGACACTTTGAAGATGCTAATAACAGTAGAATAAATGAATCATATTTATATTGGACATTATTTATATGCATATGATGCTATTATCTATGGATAAGGCACCAATATTTGACACTAATTGAAAATCCTCAATATGAAAATAAAGATCGGGACATGAACTCAAGGGGAGAAGTCCTCAGTGATAGAAAAAGAGGAAAACTTGTCAAGAAGTGTTGAAAACGAAAATATAGGGAGCACCCTTTGTTATTGATGTCAAAATGGGAGATAATTCATACATGGGGAACAGTTAGAAGGAAGTATGAAGAGAATGTAAAGAGGGGGAGTAGTTGTCGAAAGAAGTAGATATCAAAGTATTTCCATCACTAACAAAGGGGGAGTTTGTTGAAAATGGTTGTTATTGACATCAAAGTTTGTCCAAATGAAAGAGAAAAATATATAGTGAAATAGCATATTTTGAGATTTTCCAATGATATATAGCACCTTTTGGAAATATTTTTTTGGATTTTTATTCCCCATTTAGATACCATATCTTTGAATGAATTTTTATTCCAATTACATAGTGTAAATGGAAGCATAACATATGTGGTTGGAAATCTTATTTTGAGACCTTTAAAATGGTATATGGAACTCCCTCTAACTAGTCACAGTACAGGAGCACTTATTTTTTGAATATTCATTATACAACCTGCCAAATCAGCCTAGCTAAATTTGCACAAGTCAACCTCACTAGTGGGAAAGTCGACCCTACTTTTGGGGGTCAAATGCACTATGTATACGTGTTATGTGGAGGAAACTAAGACTCACTCACTAAAGCCAATTTGATTTTGTATAAGCAAGAAAAGGAGTATTTATGAGTTTCACACCTCATGAACCAAGTGAAGTCGAGTTGGAGAGGCTTTCTATGGGAGAGGTTTTCAATCCTAGTTAAAAGGAAAGTTGCAAAATTGTTCTAGAGGCGGATTTTTAGCCATATTGAAGGATAAATTCATTCATCTTGAGGCAAAGTTTAAAATCTATTTTTTGGGTTTGAATTTTGGTGTTTGAAAGGCGAGTTCAAATGTAGTCTAAAGGTTGATTCCTAGAGTTTTGAAGGTTGAATTCAAATATGGTATGAGCGGCAAGTTCTGGTGCTTCAAAGGTCAAGTTAAGGTTTGGTTTAAATACTGGTTCTAGTGTGTTGAAGTTTGATTTTCAAGTTTGGTTTGCATCTTAAGTTGCAATCCTATTATAGACCAAGTCCTAGTTTGATCCTTGAGGCAGCTGAGCCCTCTTGGAGAATTATTGAAGGGATCTTTGGTGGTCGAGTCTAGTTGAGTAAGGAAGTATTAAGGGATTTTTTAGGTGATGTAGTTTTGATGCTAAGGTGATGATTGGGTAAATCCCTATTATGGAAAAAGATGCAATAGGAACAAGGATAGCATGGACAATTTTTGTGATAGGCATGTTGGTTGCATAAGGTGAGTGCTTAGTTCAAATGTTAATAGGTCACGGAAGCATACTTTCAAGGTTGCAAAGGCATTTTTGATTCCAAAGTGTGTTTAAAATACCTATGTAGAATTAAGAAATCTACAATGCTGAGAATAAGCTACCACATGGGCAGACCTTCTCTTTGAACATATAATAATCCTAAGAAGTGACAGTTGAATAGTGAATAGAAATAATTGATGAAGTTGAAGTATTAGAAGTGCAGACCTATTTTTGATCAAATACATAGAACTAACATGCAGGAGATCAAGTCTAAATATCTAGGGTAAGAAGCCTAGTTCAAAAGCATAAAGTTAATGTGTACAAATCAATCGGCTGTGATCAAGCTTGAAGGTGAAAACCTGAGGGTTGCATGGTTAGATGACAACTCACTAAATAATTTGTTTAGGACCACAATTTATTGCTGACATATCCAAGGAACAACTTGAATACATAGATTGGTTCATATAGTTTGTTGTGTTATTTCTGACATGGGGGGCATTGGTGTCTATTGTAGGTTCGTGCTATGGAAATGAAATCTCCGATAGGTTGGTGCCTACAAAATTTTTAAGCTCGTGTTACTTTGTACAAGGAATTTAACAAAGTATTTACAAATAAAAATTCTATAAGTTTTTTTATATAAAAATCTATGTTTCATGATTTATGTGCATCAAATGTTTTTAAAGATAAAAATAGTTAAAAATAATGAAATATTGATTCACAACCCCTCTTAGTATTTCCAATAACTACCACCTTGGGAACATGGGACTAACTTCCCAATCAAGCTAATGTTAGTGGTTTTGAAGTTTTCTAATTCTTGCAGGTTTTGGTGTAATGGAAAAACTACAAAGAGAATCCATCTTGCCTTGGAACTTTATCTAGATCAAATGCTTTTAAATCATCCCAAACTTCATCTATTATAAGAGTGGCTTAACCAAGTTATCATTTTCATAATGGGTAGCTAAATGAGGAATATGATCCAACATATTTGTTCTATCCACACCATCCATTATGGATTGTTCTCTATATAGATTGGAAAAATGATCAAAGGAAACTTCTTTGATTTTATTATAAGAGGTGAATGAAACACCCTCAAATGTATCAATTTGTTGACATTGTTCCCCCACACACAATACTTGGCTTGTTTTTAGAAGAAAATTGTAATTTTGTCCCCTTTCTTAAACCATATACGTTTAGAGTTAAGCCCCCAGAGTTCCTCCTCATTTCTCAATTCAGTTTGAAATTTTTTGAAAATTTGTTTTTTCTTCCATTATAATAATGACTGATTGTTTGTTCCTCCAATTTTTCTTAGATTGTTTTAGTTGAAGTTTTAAGGAAAGTATACACCCCTTCTCTCTTGCTTGATTATCTTATGCATAGCTTTTAGGTTCTTTATTAACCTTTTTTTCCCTACAAAATGTATGATAGTGAGCCATCCACCCACTTCCTCCATACGTTTGAGACAAGTTCTAAAAAATCAATATTTTGGGACCATATTGGATTACAACAAAATGCAAACATACCATAATTATCTGAGGATAAAGATAGTGATATATGATCAGAGCATGGATAGGGGAGTATTTGAGAAAGGGGGGTGATGTTTTATTCAAGAAAATATGTTATGAAACCATCTCAAGAAAAGATAGAAAAGATAGATCAACGCCTTAGAATTCAGCCTCTTCGAGGGGGCAACCTCCTTAACATTACATAAATGAACAATTCTTGGATGATTCAAATGACAAAACCTCCTTTCTATATATAGGAGTCTAAGGAGTCACAATATAATCCAGCCGACCTAACAATAATAATATAAAGCCACAAAAATAACAATAGAGGGATTCTATGGGGCACAGAAATAACAATATGGGGGTAATAGGGGCACAACAATATAAATAAGGGGTATAACTACAATAGTAATGGGGTAATCACTAGTATTATAGGGACCCAACATGCCCCTCTCCTTCAAAAAAGTGTTGTCCTCAACGCTTGAGTAGTTCTGGATACTTCTGCATAAAATTCTCATCCTCCCATGTGGAATCTTCAGTGGATAAGTTCTTCCACTTGATAAGATACTCTGAAATTGTTCGATTTCGTAGCTGTCGAGTTCTTGTTTCTGTGACTGCTTCCGGTTCCAATATAATTTTTCCTTCCTCTTCAAGTTCTGGCAATATTGTTTGAATTGGGAGCTTGTCGCCTATAACCTTCTTTAAACATGAAACATGGAAAACTGGGTGCAATCGAGAAGCTGCAGGAAGCTCCAATTTGTATGCCATAGTACCAATCTTTTGCAACACCTTGTACGGACCATAATACTTTGGTGATAATTTATTATCCTTCTTAGCTTTCTTTAGGGACATTTGCTTATATGGTTGTAGCCGTAGGAATACCCAATCACCTACATCAAAACTTCTTTCACTGCGATGTTGATCTGCCTGATGTTTCATTCTATTTTGTGCCAACATGAGGTTATCCTTTAAGAGTTGGAGGACTTGTTGTTGATGTTCGATGTGATGTTCCACTGCCTGAACCTTATAATTTTCTCTTAAATATGATGTGATGGATGGTGGTTGGTACCCATAAAGTGCCATAAATGGGGTCATTTTTGTTGTTGTATGGAAGGAAGTGTTATACCACCATTCAGCCAGAGGCAACCATTTGACCCATTGCGTCTGTTTATCAGATACAAAGCAACGAAGATATCCTTCCAAACATTTGTTTACTATCTCAGTTTACCCATCAGATTGAGGATGATAAGATGAGCTATGAGCTAACTGAGTACCAAGACAAGAAAATAATTCTGTCCAAAAATTTCCAGTGAAAATGGGATATCTGTCACTTACAATAATCTTTGGGTTTCCATGTAGCTTTTGAACTGTTTCCATAAATGCAGTAGAAACTGTACTGGCTTTAAATGGATGTGATAATGCACAAAAGTGTGCATACTTGGTAAGTCTGTCAACTACCACCATGATGACACCCTTTCCCTCAGACTTGGATAAACCTGTGATAAAATCCATTGAAACCTCCTCCCAACATTGGCTTGGAATGGATAAAGGTTGTAATAGACCCGGTGTCTTAATTGTTTCAACTTTATTTTGTTGGCAAACCAAACATTCCACCACAAACTTTTGAATATCTGATTTAAGGCCATCCCAAAAAAAATTCCTTCTTAACCTTGTGGTAAGTTTTTAAAAATCCTGAGTGCCCTCCTAAGGGAGAAGTGTGCAATTCCATAAGAATCTTTTGTTTTAGCTAGGAATTCTTACAGAGGTATAAGCGATCTTTGTACCATAACGAATCATTTTGCCAGCTAAATGTATCAAAAGTACTGGAATCTTGTTGTAGCTTTCGAGTAAGTGCCCACACTTCTTCGTCATTCTTCCATTCCTCCCTTGCTTCGTTTATCCAATCTGGTTGGATAGTAGAAATGGCACACAAAAATGCTTCCACATCCTCATCCTTTCTTGAGAGTGCATCTGCCACCACATTTTGCTTCCCTTTTTTGTAGATGATTTCAAAGTCATAACCCAACATCTTTGTAACCCACTTTCGTTGCTCTTCAGAGGATAATCTTTGTTCTAAAAAGTATTTAAGGCTATCATGATCCGTTTTTACCTTGAAGTGTCTTCCCATTAGGTAGGGTCACCATTTCTTAAGTGCATGGAGTATTTCCAACATTTCCTTCTCATAGATAGCTTTGCTTAAAAACTTTCCCTTGATTGGACAACTTTCAAAAGCAATGGGTCTTTCATCTTGCATTAGAACAGCACCAATTCCATTTCCTGAAGCATCACATTCCACAATAAAGGTTTTTGTGAAGTCCGGTGTAGCTAAGACCGATGCTTGGCACATTGCCTCTTTAAGATGTTCAAAGGCCTTTGTTGCTTTCGGAGTCCATGCAAATGAATCTTTCTTCAATAATGTTGTTAGAGGTGCTACTATTCTCCCATAATTCTTAACAAACTTGCCATAATACCCTATCAACCCAAGAAATCCTCGCAGATGCTTTATGGATGTGGGGATTTTCCATTCCTTAATGGCTTTAATTTTGCTAGGGTCTACCTTAACTCCTTCATGAGATACAATATGACCCAAATATTCCACCTCCTGGACTCCAAAGAAACATTTGGATCTTTTTGCATATAATTGTTTCTCCTCCAATAGTTGTAGCACCCTGTCAACATGTTCAACATGATCCTTCCAAGACTTGTTGTAGATTAGTATATCATCAAAAAATACTAACACAAATTTTCTAAGGAATGGTTTGAAAATTGAATTCATCAAACCTTGAAATGTTGAAGGTGCATTGGTAAGGCCAAAAGGCATGACCAAAAATTCATAATGACCCTCATGAGTTCTAAATGTCGTTTTCAGAATGTCTTCAATCTTCATTCTGATTTGATGATATCCCGAACGAAGATCCAACTTGGTGAAGTAAATTGATCCATGCAATTCATCCAGTAATTCATCAATGACAGGAATGGGGAACTTATCTTTAATAGTGAGCTTGTTGAGCTCCCTATAATCCGGACACATGCGCCATGATCCATCCTTCTTGTGCACCAATACTACTGGAGCTGAGAAAGAACTTTGACTCGGTTGAATTATACCAGCCTCTAGCATTTCTGCAACCATATGTTCAATTTCACTTTTGTGGACATAGGGATATCGGTACGGCCTGATGTTTGGAGGAACACTTCCTGGAATTAGATGAATAGCATGATCATGATCACGCATAGGTGGGAGACCTTTGGGAGTCTCAAATACCTTGGAATGATTGTCCAGGACTTTTTGGAGATCTGGAGAAATAGATGATTCCAATGTGGAAACATCTAGCGAACATAATTGTGCAATTACACCTCTTTGCTCCTTTTTTAGAAGCTTTGTCATGCCATTAGAGCTGATTATCTTTCTTGGTTTCCCTGCAATACCCCTTAATTCAACTTCCTTTCCTTTCGTAGAAAATTTGATGAAAAGTTCTTGAAAATTAAAAGCTATTGTACCCAAGGATTGTAGCCATTGGACTCCTAGTACAACATCAACACCTCCCATTGGAATGGAAAGAATTGGGCTAGTCAATACATATTCTCCCATGGATAGCTTGATATTATGGCACTTTCCAGAGCAATTTATTGTTCCTCCATTTGCAATCATCACTTGACACTCTGGTGCTGGATATAAGAAGCAATTCAATTCTTTTGCTACCCTACAATGAATAAAATTGTGGGTGCTTCCTGAATCAATCAACACTATTACCTTTTTCTTCTTGATTTGTCCTTCTATCTTGATGGTTTGAGGAGTGGTAATTCCCGCCGATGCATTACAAGATATGGTCGGATTTATTTGTTCTTCATCTAGGCTTTGTTCCTGGAGTATATCCTCTTCTTTTGACCTTTCTTGCTCCTTTTCTTCTTCCTCTTCACAATCTATGTAGAATAATTTCTTCTCAGCACACTTATGACCTTTTGTGTATTTGCTATCACAATTGTAACAAAGCCCTTTTGCTCTTTTTTCTTCCAATTGTTGTGGTGTAAACCTTGTAGGTTGTGGAAGACTAGGGGCAACAACACTTCCGTCTTTATAGTTGTGAGTGGTATGCTTCCTAGTTGCCATAATTTTGCTTTCCATTTTTCTTGCTAACCTGAATGCCTTCTCTAATGAATCAGGTTCCCAAAGGCGAACATCATGTTGGATATTATCCTTTAAAGACCCTATGAACACATCAATCCTATGCTCCTCTGAAATATCTTTTACCCTTATGTTCAATTTTTGGAACTCCTCAATGTGCTCCATTATTGAACCCTTTTGTTTGAGACTTATCAATTGGCTAAAAAAAGTGTTGCTTTTTGTATCCTCATAATGTGCTATCAATTCTTCCGTAAAAATTGCCCAAGTGATAAATTGTTTACGAGAAAAAAGCCATTGATACCATACAAACTAATTTGGTTCCAAATATACAGTTGCCATACGTACCTTTTGTGCGTTTTGCACATTATTGAGATCGAAGAATTTCTCCATCTGTAATATCCATGTGGCGGGATCCTTGCCATCAAACTTCCTCATATCGATTTTTGGAATATGGTGATTCTTCGATCCAACATTAGCGTCTATGGAATCATGATTAACATTTCTTTTGTTCTCATCATGAGTTTCCTTTACTACCTTTTCACCATTAGTAAGTATTTCTTGTAGAAAATTTGTCAAATCTGTCTCCAAATCTGCCATGCCTGTCTTCAAATTTGTGTTCAAATCTATCTTCAAATTGTCCATCTTAGCTTCCATGCCATTCATCTTAGCTTCCACGCCATTTATCTTAGCTTCTGTTAACTTTTGTGAGCGTGACATTTGTTGCACTTGTTCTTGTATTTTTGCTATATCATGTAGCATTTCTTCCTCTTCTTCATGAGTCATGCTAGAGCTTTCAGGTTCCTTACTAGGTGTTTGCATTTTCTTTCCTCGGGGCATCAGTTACCAATAATAATGCTCTACTATGCCCTTTGAATTCCTTCAAAATAAATTTTCAAACCAAGCTTAAGCAAAAATTTAAAAAAATCTACACACATTTTTTCACTTTGTAGGAGCTCGATATTGCCTCTAATGTATCTTTGTACTTTCCAATCATCTAGTTCCGAATTTCTGACCTGTAGTAGCTCTCTGTGTCCTCTTTCCAATGCCACCAGTCTTATCCAAATTGGATTCTCCAAGAAAGAGTTATACACAATCTCCCAAGATGACCTGATTATATACCTTTCCAGAAGAGCGAACTTGTATGAAGTGTCACGTGTACAATTTTCAATCTTTGGTTCTGAAAAATATATACAGGAAACTACAGTTCGTCCTCTTTCTGTACCTTCTTATGAAATTTCAATCTGATTTCCAGAGAGAAAGTTATGACGATTTCCCCAGGTCACCTGTTTTGAATGTAATTCAGGAGTCTGCAAAAAGACCAACTTCCTCAGATCATATATCCGCAAATATCATGCGAAAAGCTCTGAAATTCGGACCCAAGGTTCAACACGATTTCTTCTCAAATGGATTTTTTTGTGACTTCTGAAACGTCACAGAAAAAAAGTTATAGCGAAAATTCCACGATGACCTGTTTGGAGCAGCGAAACCCTAGAATCCAAAGCTCTGATACCAAATGTTATGAAACCAGCTCAAGAAAAGATAGAAAAGATAGATCAACGCCTTAGAATTCAGCCTCTTCGAGGGGACAACCTCCTTTACATTACATAAATGAACAATTCTTGGATGATTCAAATGACAAAACCTCCTTTCTATATATAGGAGTCTAAGGAGTCACAATATAATCCAGCCGACCTAACAATAATAATATAAAGCCACAAAAATAACAATAGAGGGATTCTATGGGGCACAGAAATAACAATATGGGGGTAATAGGGGCACAAAAATATAAATAAGGGGTATAACTACAATAGTAATGGGGTAATCACTGGTATTATAGGGACCCAACATGCCCCTCTCCTTCAAAAAAGTCTTGTCCTCAACGCTTGAGTAGTTCTGGATACTTCTGCATAAAATTCTCATCCTCCCATGTGGAATCTTCAGCGGATAAGTTCTTCCACTTGATAAGATACTCTTAAATTGATCGATTTCATAGCTGTCGAGTTCTTGTTTCTGTGACTGCTTCCGGTTCCAATATAATTTTTCCTTCCTCGTCAAGTTCTGGCAATATTGTTTGAATTGGGAGCTTGTCGCCTATAACCTTCTTTAAACATGAAACATGGAAAACTGGGTGCAATCGAGAAGTTGCAGGAAGCTCCAATTTGTATGCCATAGTACCAATCTTTTGCAACACCTTGTACGGACCATAATACTTTGGTGATAATTTATTATCCTTCTTAGCTTTCTTTAGGGACATTTGCTTATATGGTTGTAGCCGTAGGAATACCCAATCACCTACATCAAAATTTCTTTCACTACGATGTTGATCTGCCTGTTGTTTCATTCTATTTTGTGCCAACACGAGGTTATCCTTTAAGAGTTGGAGGACTTGTTGTTGATGTTCGATGTGATGTTCCACTGCCTGAACCTTAGACTTTTCTCTTAAATATGATGTGATGGATGGTGGTTGGTGTTAGCGCTTGAAATTTCACCTCAGGCTGAGAAAGGCAAACTCCAAGGCAACATCAAACCACTTAGCCTCGTAGCTAGCCCTACGGGGCAGGAGAGGGCTCTCTCCGGTATATCTCGGCAAAGATCTTCAAAGGGCGGAGATAACCAATATAGAACACTGATTTTAGGCTAGTAAACTAATAAAAGGTTTGATTTGAGATTTTTAGGATTTTGGTGGAAAATCGGGGAAAGGCAATTTTGGGTGCGGGGATTGGACACAGTTTTCAGAGGGGGCTCTTTGGGGCAAGATAGGAGAATGTATTGATGCCTTTGAAAGATTTGGATGGATGAGAATGACTGGTGAGGAGCTAAGGAGAGCAAGCAATCACCTTGAATTCCCCTTAAACAGATGAAAACATTGATATTAAGCAAACTTAAAAGCAGAGCATGGCAATCATGAATTCTACTTTAACACTTCATTTGCCTAATTTGCAGAAGGAAAAGTAAGAAGATGATTCACATAACAAACTTACAATTACAAAGAGAAACACACCATCAATACATGTAACCACAGGAATCCCAAAAAGGACTGCAAAACCCTGGTCTTTCTTCCTTTGCCAAAATTGCAGAGATACAATGAGTAATACAATAGAAGTTTTCTCCCTCAAGAGTCCAACCATGAAAATGACCAAGAAAGTACATAATATAGGCAATATAACATCTTTCCTTGCCTCTAGGGGTCGAGCTCACTATCCTAGGAGCTGTTTCAACCAATTCTAAACTGAGCACTGAAAACTAGGCAGTCAAAACAACTTGCCTCTATAAGCTAGGAAACCAATTCATTCATTAAATTTTTGCCTATCTCATGAATGAATCTTCTAGAAGAGATAAATGAGTGTCAAAATCATAAAATTACATCATTTACAACAAGGAGGATCAAAATCCACTCCAAAAAGTCAAATCCAGTCAAAACTGCGTTTTGCTGAGCTGTAGGTGCATTTCTGTGAAAATTGCCCAACGCGTAGCGCCCTGATTCTGAACAAGTAGCGCACCTTTGGAGCAACTTTTGAGGCACTTCCAGGTGTCCAAATGAGGCAAAAGTGGGCTTGTTGGAAAGGTATGGATGTCTAATTTCCAAACCAAGTGGAATTTCTGAATTTGGTGTCCATTTGCCCCTCCAAAATTTCAATCTCCCAAGACTGCTTCCTGTGTGTCAAAAAAGTGGCAGAAAGTCATTTTTTGCTTTTTTTTGACCTTCTGGAGGCTCAAAACTTGGTGAAATTTCTTGTCAATTTCTGAGAAAGTTTATTTTTGCATGAAAAATCCAAAAATGTTGAGTTTTCCTGAAATGGAGTTGCCCATATTAAGGGTCGCGCGCTACGCGTTGAGGGCAAAAACCTGTGTGTGGCACAAAAAATTCACAATTGACAAAATTTTCTCCAAATTTCTTGAAATTTGGGCTGGGAGTCCCCAATAAAGTACCATTCTCAGTCAAAGAGGCTTTGGCCAAAATTTGGAGTGGATCAGGCCTTTTTCTCCGTTTTAGTGCTTTGCTCAACCTCCTTGGATCTAGCGATTGTATTTTTGACATTTCTCTAAAACCATGACACCTGTGTCAAAAGTGAAGGAGGTTTTTCTTCTTTGGCATGTTTTGGACAAAAACCTCTCTCAGTTTTCCAAAATTCATCTTTGATTGCTCTGAAACATCTTTTGAGTGAAACTTATCCCGATGTGTGAAACAAGGAATTTTGTCGAAATGAAGCGAAATGAAGGGGATAAGAGGCTTCTAAATTCTTGGGGAAATTTTTGGAAGTAGGGAGGGATATTAGGGAGCAGGAGAACATGGAATCATGGAGATCGAGTGAGGGGAAGGGGTCCAAAAGGGCAAAACACAGACCCAACCTAGAAAATTGCCAAGTTGTAGCAAGAAACTAGGGTTTGTGCAAAAATGAGGAATTTGGCGGATCTAAGGGATGGGAAGCATTTAATAAGGTACTTTAAGGATAGGGGAAGGTGTATGAACATCAGGATACAAGTTTTGCCGATGATTTGACCGTCCAAGAGAAATTGCCTTCAAAACCCTAGGAGAGGGAAATGAACCTTGCCTAGGCGCAACTGAAGCATGAACAAGGTGTAAAATGACTCATTAGAACTTGACATGATGATGACAACCCTATGAATGATGATAGACTCAGAAGAATGATGACATGGACCGACATTTGGACAACTTTAGAAGGAGTGAAAGCAAACCCTAGACCTAATGCCTAGTGACCAAATTTTGCTTGAAGACTCACTGAAATGACAAAATTTGACCTTGACACTCTGAGACCACTTTGTAAGAGCATATTTGATCACTGGAGGAAGGCTGGAAAGACTGACACTAACAGTTGGTACCCATAAAGTGCCATAAATGGGGTCATTTTTGTTGCTGTATGGAAATAAGTGTTATACCACCATTCAGCCAGAGGCAACCATTTGACCCATTGTGTCTATTTATCAGATACAAAGCAACAAAGATATCCTTCCAAACATTTTTTTACTATCTCAGTTTTCCCATCAGATTGAGGATGATAAGATGAGCTATGAGCTAACTGAGTACCAAGACAAGAAAATAATTCTGTCCAAAAATTTCCAGTGAAAATGGGATATCTGTCACTTACAATAATCTTTGGGTTTCCATGTAGCTTTTGAATTGTTTCCATAAATGCAGTAGAAACTGTATTGGCTTTAAATGGATGTGATAATGCACAAAAGTGTGCATACTTGGTAAGTCTGTCAACTACCACCATGATTACACTCTTTCCCTCAGACTTGGGTAAACCTGTGATAAAATCCATTGAAACCTCCTCCCAACGTTGGCTTGGAATGGATAAAGGTTGTAATAGACCCGGTGTCTTAATTGTTTCAACTTTATTTTGTTGGCAAACCAAACATTCCACCACAAACTTTTGAATATCTTATTTAAGGCCATCCCAAAAAAATTCCTTCTTAACCCTGTGGTAAGTTTTTAAAAATCCTGAGTGCCCTCTTAAGGGAGAAGTGTGCAATTCCATAAAAATCTTTTGTTTTAGCTGGGAATTCTTACAGAGGTATAAGCGATCTTTGTACCATAACGAATCATTTTGCCAGCTAAATGTATCAGAAGTACTGGAATCTTGTTGTAGCTTTCGAATAAGTGCCCACACTTCTTCGTCATTCTTCCATTCCTCCCTTGCTTCGTTTATCCAATCTCGTTGGATAATAGAAATGGCACACAACAATGCTTCCACATCCTCATCCTTTCTTGAGAGTGCATCTGTCACCACATTTTGCTTCCCTTTTTTGTAGATGATTTCAAAGTCATAACCCAACATCTTTGTGACCCACTTTTGTTGCTCTTCAGAGGATAATCTTTGTTCTAAAAAGTATTTAAGGCTATCATGATCCGTTTTTACCTTGAAGTGTCTTCCCATTAGGTAGGGTCGCCATTTCTTAAGTGCATGGAGTATTGCCAACATTTCCTTCTCATAAATAGCTTTGCTTAAAAACTTTCCCTTGATTGGACGACTTTCAAAAGCAATGGGTCTTTCGTCTTACATTAGAACAGCACCAATTCCATTTCCTGAAGCATCACATTCCACAATAAAGGTTTTTGTGAAGTCCGGTGTAGCTAAGACCGGTGCTTGGCACATTGCCTCTTTAAGATGTTCAAAGGCCTTTGTTGTTTTCGGAGTCCATGAAAATGAATCTTTCTTCAATAATGTTGTTATAGGTGCTGCTATTCTCCCATAATTCTTAACAAACTTGCGATAATACCCTGTCAACCCAAGAAATCCTCGCAGATGCTTTATGGATGTGGGGATTTTACATTCCTTAATGGCTTTAATTTTGCTAGGGTCTACCTTAACTCCTTCATGAGATACAATATGACCCAAATATTCCACCTCCTGGACTCCAAAGAAACATTTGGATCTTTTTGCATATAATTGTTTCTCCTCCAATAGTTGTAGCACCCTGTCAACATGTTCAACATGATCCTTCCAAGACTTGTTGTAGATTAGTATATCATCAAAAAATACTAACACAAATTTTCTAAGGAATGGTTTGAAAATTGAATTCATCAAACCTTGAAATGTTGAAGGTGCATTGGTAAGGCCAAAAGGCATGACCAAAAATTCATAATGACCCTCATGAGTTCTAAATGCCGTTTTCGGAATGTCTTCAATCTTCATTCTGATTTGATGATATCCCGAACGAAGATCCAACTTGGTGAAGTAAATTGATCCATGCAATTCATCCAGTAATTCATCAATGACATGAATGGGGAACTTATCTTTAATAGTGAGCTTGTTGAGCTCCCTATAATCCGAACACATGCGCCATGATCCATCCTTCTTGTGCACCAATACTACTGGAGCTAAGAAAGAACTTTGACTCGGTTGAATTATACCATCCTCTAGCATTTCTGCAACCATAAGTTCAATTTCACTTTTTTGGACATAGGGATATCTGTACGGCCTGATGTTTGGAGGAACACTTCCTGGAATCAGATGAATAGCATGATCATGATCACGCATAGGTGGGAGACCTTTGGGAGTCTCAAATACCTTGGAATGATTGTCCAGGACTTTTTGGATATCTGGAGAAATAGATGATTCCAATGTGGAAACATCTAGCGAACATAGTTGTGCAATTACACCTCTTTTCTCCTTTTTTAGAAGCTTTGTCATGCCATTAGAGCTGATTATCTTTCCTGGTTTCCCTGCAATACCCCTTAATTCAACTTCCTTTCCTTCCATAGAAAATTTGATGAAAAGTTCTTGAAAATTAAAAGCTATTGTACCCAAGGATTGTAGCCATTGGACTCCTAGTACAACATCAACACCTCCCATTGGAATGGAAAGCATTGGGCTAGTCAATACATATTCTCCCATGGACAGCTTGATATTATGGCACTTTCCAGAGCAATTTATTGTTCCTCCATTTGCAATCATCACTTGACACTCTGGTGCTGGATATAAGAAGCAATTCAATTCTTTTGCTACCCTACAATGAATAAAATTGTGGGTGCTTCCTGAATCAATCAACACTATTACCTTTTTATTCTTGATTTGTCCTTCTATCTTGATGGCTTGAGGAGTGGTAATTCCCGCCAATGCATTACAAGATATGGTCGGATGTATTTTTTCTTCATCTAGGCTTTGTTCCTGGAGTATATCCTCTTCTTTTGACCTTTCTTGCTCCTTTTTTTCTTCCTCTTCACAATCTATGTAGAATAATTTCTTCTCAGCACACTTATGACCTTTTGTGTATTTGCTATCACAATTGTAACAAAGCCCTTTTGCTCTTTTTTCTTCCAATTGTTGTGGTGTCAGCCTTGTAGGTTGTGGAAGACTAGGGGCAACAACACTTCCATATTTATAGTTGTGAGTGGTATGCTTCCTAGTTGCCATAATTTTGCTTTCCATTTTTCTTGCTAACCTGAATGCCTTCTCTAATGAATCAAGTTCCCAAAGGCGAACATCATGTTGGATATTATCCTTTAAAGGCCCTATGAACACGTCAATCCTATGCTCCTCTGGAATATCTTTTACCCTTATGTTCAATTTTTGGAACTCCTCAATGTGCTCTATTATTGAACCCTTTTGTTTGAGACTTATCAATTGGCTAAAAAAAGTGTTGCTTTTTGTATCCTCATAATGTGTTATCAATTCTTCCGTAAAAATTGCCCAAGTGATAAATTGTTTACAAGAACAAAGCCATTGATACCATACAAACTAATTTGGTTCCAAATATACAGTTGCCATACGTACCTTTTGTGCGTTTTGCACATTATTGAGATCGAAGAATTGCTCCATCTGTAATATCCATGTGGCGGGATCCTTGCCATCAAACTTCTTCATATCGATTTTTGGAATATGGTGATTCTTCAATCCAACATTAGCGTCTATGGAATCATGATTAACATTTCTTTTGTTCTCATCATGAGTTTCCTTTACTACCTTTTCACCATTAGTAAGTATTTCTTGTAGAAAATTTGTCAAATCTGTCTCCAAATCTGCCATGCCTGTCTTCAAATTTGTGTTCAAATCTATCTTCAAATTGTCCATCTTAGCTTGCATGCCATTCATCTTAGCTTCCATGCCATTTATCTTAGCTTCTGTTAACTTTTCTGAGCGTGACATTTGTTGCATTTGTTCTTGTAATTTTGCCATATCATGTAGCATTTCTTCCTCTTCTTCATGAGTCATGCTAGAGCTTTCAGGTTCCTTACTAGGTGTTTGCATTTTCTTTCCTCGGGGCATCAGTTACCAATAATAATGCTCTACTATGCCCTTTGAATTCCTTCAAAATAAATTTTCAAACCAAGCTTAAGCAAAAATTTAAAAAAATCTACACACCTTTTTTCACTTTGTAGGAGCTCGATATTGCCTCTGATGTATCTCTGTACTTTCCAATCATCTAGTTCTGAATTTCTGACCTGTAGTAGCTCTCTGTGTCCTCTTTCCAATGCCACCAGTCTTATCCAAATTGGATTCTCCAAGAAAGAGTTATGCACAATCTCCCAAGATGACCTGATTATATACCTTTCCAGAAGATCGAACTTGTATGAAGTGTCACGTGTGCAATTTTCAATATTTGGTTCTGAAAAATATATACAAGAAACTATAGTTTGTCCTCTTTCTGTACCTTCTTACGAAATTTCAATCTGATTTTCAGAGAGAACGTTATGACGATTTTCCCCAGGTCACCTGTTTTGAATGTAATTCAAGAGTCTGCAAAAAGACCAACTTCCTCAGATCATATATCCGCAAATATCGCGCGAAAAGCTCTGAAATTTGGACCCAAGGTTCAACACGATTTCTTCTCAAATGGGTTTTTTTTGTGACTTCTGAAACGTCACAGAAAAAAAATTTATAGCAAAAATTCCACGATGACCTGTTTGGAGCAACGAAACCCTAGAATCCAAAGCTCTGATACCAAATGTTATGAAACCGGCTCAAGAAAAGATAGAAAAGATAGATCAACGCCTTAGAATTCAGCCTCTTCGAGGGGGCAACCTCCTTTTCATTACATAAATGAACAATTCTTGGATGATTCAAATGACAAAACCTCCTTTCTATATATAGGAGTCTAAGGAGTCACGATATAATCCAGCCGACCTAACAATAATAATATAAAGCCACAAAAATAACAATAGAGGGATTCTATGGGGCACAGAAATAACAATATGGGGGTAATAGGGGCACAACAATATAAATAAGGGGTATAACTACAATAGTAATGGGGTAATCACTAGTATTATAGGGACCCAACAAAATAACTATGGAAAAGAAACCTATTTGGCCTAGCCATAATGTGTCTAGGTCCCAAGCATTTATTTGATGAGGTGAATTTTCCTTTTATTGGCTTGAGGTCAATTTAGGTCAAGGGATGAAATAATTTCTTCCACGTTTTCTCTAAATGAATTCCTTACCAATGGCCCCACTTTCTTTTCCCAACCATGAATAGTAATGGTTAAGTCTCCTACAAAAATGTTGTTATGATCCCAGACCATGTATTTTAATCATGAAATAGAGTTCCAACATGTAAGCTTCTGTAGGTATGAATTTGATATGTACACATTAACAAAAATGATAGCCTTCCTTGTCGAAATATCAAGTAGATTTAATGTGATCTAATGCATTGAAGATAATTCCTAAATAAGTTAGAAGTGCAATGTTGACCATAATGTACATAAGCCTCTTAATGCTCCTCTTGAACTAATAGCCTTTGCCATATTGTTTGTCCAAACTAGTTTTTTCTATTTTGGAGGGAAAATGTTCCTCCAATTTAGTCTCCTAAAGAAGGATAATTTGGGGATTCTCCTCTTTGATGAGATTCTTTACTATTTTCCTTTTTTCATCGCTCCCCAAGCCCCTACAATTCCAAGAGATGGTTTTCATTTTCTATTATTTTTTTAGTGGCTCCTCCCACGGAAGGATCTAAACCACCTTTAAATTTTTTGGTGTTCCTATTGTAGCATCCTTTTATAATGTATTAAGTTCTCATTCCTTTGTCTCGATCTACGTGTTATTCCTACTTGTCCTTGATATGTTTTCATTCCATCTTCTTTATGGATTTTTTTTATAGTTGATACTTTGACTACCCCATATTCAAATTGATCCTCTATTGGGTCTTCTTCTAAAAGTGCTAGACCAATCCTAACTCTCGGTGTCTTGTTATTTTTGGAGGCTGCAAGACTTGCTTCTTGGGAAGGAGGGATAACAACTTCCATTGAGTTGGTAGCGAGGGGGTATCTTCCAACAAAGGAATTCCTTCTCATCTTTTACCATAATTGTCTTCATGATCATGGATTCAATGGCCTATGATTGAGCCAAAACCTTAAATTTATTAATATGGGAAGAGGAGGGAGGGTTTGGTCTAGAAGGAAATGGATCCTTCCTAGGATGGGAGCGTAGTGGATCATGATCAGAGGGGAGGTGAAGGAGGAAGAATGAGGGGATTTAGGGAGTGGTTCTTTCCAGTTTCTTATCCTCTTGGGTTGTTTTCATTATTCTCCCCATTCACCATGAGTCTCCTCTTATGGTTTTTTGGGGTAATATCACCTAAAATAGCCATATTCATGGAATTTTTTACATTTTAATGGGATCTCATCATAATCCACTTATTGGAAGAAAAAAAAAATCAATTTTTATAAAGAGATTTGAATGGTTTCTAGTAACCCTTTTTCCAAGTCCAATTCTACACATATTCTAAGACACACAAACATCCCTTCTTTATGTTCTTATTTTTCTATATATTTCCCCAAAGTATTCCCTTTACTCTTAAAGGTGTCCTTGTTCCAACAATGAAGAGGGAAGTGTGGAAGTTTGACCCATATCGAAATTGTTGAGGTTACATCATTTTAAAGGTGTAATTATGAGTTTAAACTATTCACATATAGTCCATGATCCCCCATGAAGTATGTGATGCTTCTAAAAATCAAATTTGTGTCTACCTTCTCTTCAAACAAAAAGGAGAAGAAGCCTTTGTCACATAAAGATAATGAAATCTTACCTTTTATTAATGGTTTCTAATTATTTTCCACCCAAAAACCTAGGGATCGAGGAGAGGGACCGGTGCCCATAAATTGACTAATAAGCTACATTTATGCAAGGAAAAATGGCATGGATTGAAATTAAGAAGAGAAAGAGATTTTGGGGATCTCCTCCAAGTGTTTCACTAACTTAGACTATAATGGTTTTTCAAATCTAATTTGAGCAAAGATGAGAGAATTTAATTCAATAATGTATGGAAGGAGAGGAGGAGGAGGGTGACCTCCCCATAAGGAGTGACTCATCCTTGGAATCTGAGTAGTCAAGGGTTAGGGTTTCATGTGCAGATAACTAGAACAACAATTTATCCCAAGCATGCTTGTTGTTGGGTGTGGAGATTTTTTACCTTCCTGATTGTTAAGAGGTTTTTGTTTCAGTCATGGTTGGATCACAGACCCTGACAAGGGGATGTGGGGAGGGATTCCCCCCATTATCTGAATTGGATCATATTAGTAATGTTGTGCTAATTCCCCATTCAGAAATAAACCCAAGATGCTTATAATTTTCTTTTTCAAATGCTTAAGGATTCAAAACTTTTGCATAATTAACAGATTCCCATGAGGGTTTCTTATGTAAATTTTATAAGCAATTTAACATAAAAACATATGTTCAAAAATAGCAATATAATATCAAAGAACATCAAAATATAACACACAACAAACACATGATAAAGGATTTCACCCCTCCTGGGCTACGCCTCCTTAGTCCAACTTCCAATGGCTTGGACCTCTCTATTATGATCAAATTACATCAAAAGTATGTTTACATTGCTCAGATGCCTTTAAACCCTTTCTCAATGAGTTCATAATACACAAAACTACTAGAATTAACTATTTTTGCATCAAATTTGGATAAGAATTGAAGGAGTTGTGACTTATCCTAGTTCTTCCTTTATTTGTTCAACAAAATGCTCTAAAATCAGCAGAAAACTAAAAATTAGCCCAAAAATCCGCTAATCGGGCAAGAATTTCTCGCACCGCGGGCTTCATCCTATCCGTTGTATCACAAACCATAATCAACGATGTCTGGCAGTGATAAACTGTGGGACTCTTTATTCTTGTGCAATTGCGGTTTACCGCATCGCAATCGGGGCTGATATCACATCGCAACCCAACCCTTGTCAAGGCCGATTCTTGTTTCTGCTTTGATTGCGATATGCAATCACATTGCATTGCAACTCCCAACCTTATCGGTGTTGGGGCCGATTATTTTTCCACTGCGATTGGGATATGTGATTACATCACATCACAACTCCCAACCTTGTTGGTTTTGGGGCCAATATCGGTTCGTCGATACTTTCCTGCGATTGTGATATGCAATATCGTAAATCACAATTGAATCTGCCTAGGGGATGATTCTTAACCCAAACCACTTACCGTTGCGATATGTTGCGAGGGCCAATGGTGGGTTGCCACTTGGCGCCTCCTTATTCACTGAAGACCTTGCCAAATCATCCTAATACTGCCATGTAGGCAAGTCAAATTTGAAATTTGACTTGCTATAACTTCTACATATGAACTCAGATTTAAGTGTCATTTGCACCGTTGGATTTAGAATGACAAGATGTTCAATCTGAAGCTAAGTTTGACAAGATCCTAACACTTTGTTTTATAGCATAATTCTAAGCACCTATTTACTCCTCCCCACTGGAAGATTTTTGGACCCCAAAAGACTTATATTCAGTGATTGAATAGGTGATGGTATTGTTCCCTCACCTTCCCCACTTCAATCCATTTGGCCTTTGATGGATGTATATCTCTGAGACCCACTCGAAGATAATCAATATTTCCTCTTTTTGTTGTCCTTGTCCTTTTGTCAAGTATAGTGTCTTGTTGAAGCACATCAAGGTATTCTGGAGAAAATTCTTGAATAGATGGAATTTGAACATTCTCTCCTTGATATTTAATCAAAGGAGGTTCATATAATCTCAAATTTTCAACATTAACAATGGAATAGATTTGCATATATGAATGTAAATCGAGCTTTAAAGCATTATTACCAATCTTTTCCAAAATTTTAAATGGACCATAATGAATTGGTTTCAGCTTTCTATCTTCATCTTGAAGACTTTCCTTGCTAATGCATAGCCAAACTTCATCACCTACTTGAAATTGATGATCCACACGATGCTTATCATGCCTTGCCTTATACTTGCCTTGACTCTTTTCTAGTTGTTCTTGAACTGTTTGGTGAATCAACTAAATTTTCTCAATGAATTCCTTTGCTCTGTCTATGTCACTATGTACATCTACAGCTACATGTTTCTAAAAGATGAAATCCAAAGGCAATTTAGTCAAGTAAAAAATACATGCTTCAAAAGGCAAAGTTAGAGTAGAAGAGTGTTTTGCTCGGTTGTAAGCATGTTGAATATAATGCAACTATTCATCCCACAACTTAGGATGTTTGCTGCAATATCCTCTTAGAAAATGAATGATTTTCATGTTAACCATTTCAGTTTGACCATATGTTTGCAGATGAAAGGTTGTACTTTTCTTCAACTTGGTTTCCGTCAAGTTCCATAAACTTGACTAAAAATTCCCAACAAATCGAGAATCACGATCACTTAAAATAGAAGTAGGCAATCCAAAATGAACCCATACATTTTGAAAGAAAAGTTGAGTTGTTTTTCCAGCTGTAATTTGTTTTTTACAAGGCATTAACATGCACATATTGTTGAACCTATCCACAACTACATACAAATAATCATGACCTTTCCTTGACAAAGGAAGACCTTCTACAAAATCCATAGAAACACTTTCCCATGGTCGTGAAGGCACTGGAAGTGGTGTGTACAATCCTAGTTTCATGTTACTAGTCTTACTCGTTGCACACAATGAACAACCTCTTACAAAACGTGACACACTTTCAAGCATACGAGGCCAATAAAAATAGCTCTAAAGATTTGTCATTGTTTTACTTACACCGAAATTTCAAGAAATAAGAGAAGTGTGCGCTTCCCTTATGACATTTACTCTCTCTCCCTGTGGAACACAAATTTTTCCCAAATGATACAATAGATTATCATGTACATGGTAGTCTGATTCCTCAACTTGGTGACCTTGACACAAGTTTAAATATAACTCTAGAAATTCAGCATCCTCTGCATATTTTTCAACATAACTTTCAGGCAAAACAGAATTATTCTTGAGTAAAATGGCTACATTTACAACCACTCTAGAAAGCATATCAGAAAATTTGTTATAAATGCTTTTCTTGTACCTGATTACCAAGTGGAATTGCTGTAAAAATCCCATCCAATGAAAGTGCCTTGACTGCTGCAATTTGGTTTGAGATTGCAAAGGCTGATGATCGGTTTGAATAATGGTTTATTTTCTCATCAAATAATGCTTCCATTTCTTCACACGTTGCACTAATAAATAAAGCTCTTTATCATGCTTAGGATAATTAATAACATCACCATTAAAAATTTCTGAATGAAATGAAATGGTCTTACCATGTTGTAAAAGAACTGCACCCATGGCACAGTCACTTGCATCTGTTTGTATTTAAAAGGGTTCTTTCAAATCCTGCAATGTTAAAATTAGGGTTGAACTTATCTTTTTTTTCAAAGCATCGAATTATTTTTGTTGTTTTCCTCCCCATTGGAGACAACCTTCACAATAGTCAATGCATGCTGTGGAGCTGCTATGAAGGAGAAATTGGAAATAAACTTCCTCCAGTATTGCGCTACTCCTAAAAAACTCCTTACTTATGTAACTGATTTGGGTGTTGACCAATTCACAATGACCGAAACTTTAGAGGGGCCAATCTTTAGCTTGCCTCCTCCAACTATGTGACCCAAATACACTAAATAAGTTTTCTCGAATTCACATTTAGACATCTTCAGAAATAACTATTATTTTCTCATGGCATCCAATACTTCCCTCACATGCTTGACATGCTCTTCTCGTGATTTGTTGAATATCAAAATATCATCTAAATACACAATTACAAACTCATCAATAAATGATCTTAAAATATCATTCATAACTCTCATGAATGTAGTTGGAGAATTACAAATACCGAAAGGCATAACCAGCCACTCAAACAATCTCTATTTGGCTTTAAAAGCAGTGTTCCATATGTCCTCCTCATCTATTCTAACTTGATGATATCCACTTCTCAAGTCTAATTTAGTGAAATACTTTTCATTTTTCAATTGATCTAGCAAATCATCTATTATGGGTAGTGGGTATCGATTCTTTATTGTAATCTTATTCAAATATTGATAATCTACACACATGCGCCAGGTTCCATCTTTATTGGGTACCAATACAATTGGTGAACCACATGGTGAAGTAGAAGGACGAATTACTCCTTTATCTAACAATTCCTGGACATGTTTCTTAATTTATAAACTTTTCAGAATTGACATTCGATACATACCAATGTTTGGGAGTGGACGGTCCTGTTGTAGCTGAATTCCATGTTGAATTCCTCTTTTTGGTGGCAATCCCTCTGGTTCTTGAAACATGTATTCATATTTATTGACCACATCAACCAATTCAACCTTCAGTTTCACAACACATCCTACAAAGGGTTCCTGCTCCGTGTCATTCTTCTTCTTGATCATAAGGAGCACGAGACTCTTATTGGAATTAACCAGTCGCTTCATTTCACCTACGCTTGCCAAAGACATATTAAGTTTCCTGCGATCGGCTCTCACAATGTACTCCACTTTGTTTTTGAACAAATGGAATTTTCTCTCAAATCTGTGGAAAATTTCCATCCTATCATACAAATACAGGCTTCCCAATACAAGCCCTGAGATATCTAATGGCACAACATCTAATTCAACTTCATTAATGAAGTTAGTGGTGATTGCAAACTTGAAAACACATTTCTGGGTGACCTACAAATTGGCATCCTTGGTCACCCAACCCAACAGATACGGTTTATGATGGGGCACGGTTTACAGATTCATTTTATTAACCAAATCTGTAGAAATTAATTGGCCTGAGATCCACTGTCAAACAGTGTATCAATCTTTGTATGTTTGGAAATAACTTAGATGTGGAACAGCTTGATTTGGTTTTCCTCATTTGAAACATTTTGGGAATAATTTGTTGTGCTAGTACTGGCTACGACTTCCTCTTTGCTGACCTTGTTGCTTGCTTTTGCCACGGCTTTTCCCTTGGTGACTGTGGCTGTGATTTTTGTTTCATCTCCTAAGTCTAAACCCAAGTCTTGTTGTGCAGCAGCATTGGTGTTATGTTTCCCTTTATTGTTAAATTTCTGGATGAAGCTTCCAGCAATCTGCTTCATCATGTCCTTCCTTGGAACAATTCTTACACACGGGATGATCCCCTTCTATCTTAACATAAGCAGTTTTCTTCTACTTTCCTTTAAACTTCTTCCCTTTTTCACCACTCTGAAATGGCTTCTTCTTACCCTCTTCCTATATATTTTTCCCTCTTTCTTCGAGATGTGTAACTTGAACACAAACCTCATCAAGATTCATGGGGCTGAACATAATAATGGTATGTCGAAGATAGTTATGCAACCCTCCTATGTATTTCAGCAAGGTTTCTTGTGATTGTAAGTCTACTCCTAGCATAAGAGCTCTTTTCCTAAAATATTGAGTATACTCTTGCACATTTTGACCTTTCAATTGTCTGAAATTTTTCCAATTCATAATGGCTTTCTGCATATGAGCTAAAGGGTATAGATGTGTTTTGATTCCTTTCTTCCCACCATACAAGTGTTGTACCCTCCATTCTTAGTGAAGCCAACTGAATTTTGATATCATCCTCTTGAAGATTCTGAATTCTACAATACACCTCCAACTAAAGAATCTAGTTATCTAGCTTCTCTGCATTCACTTCACCATTGTACATAGGCAACTCTAATTTAACATCAAGCTTCAGAAAAGGTGATTTACCAACCCCTTTTAAAGAATGATGATGAGTATGAGTAATGGTGGTATTTGGAGTGTGAAGATGCTTTCAAAGAAGAAGATGAAGAAGATGGTGGAGATGGTGGAGGTTTTCCTCCATTCTCATTACCTTATTTTCCTTTATCTTATTTTACATTACCTCCTCCTAAAGAACCTTCTCCATTGGGAGGCTTGGAGATTTCTCCTTGCAATCTGTTGTTCCTCTCTTCATAGAGTACCTTAACCATCTTTGTCATATCAAAGAAATCCTTTCTGAAGGTATTTTCATCTTCTGTCATGATAGGTTCTCCTTCATGAGACATAGTCTCTGAAAATTCAACTACAACTTGAAGTTGTACTGGCATTGAAATCTAAGCTGCAACTTCTGCAACCTGAGGCTGAACTGGTGTAGAAGACTTTGGCAACCTTTCTCTTCTTCCACTTGACCCAACTTTAGAGCTTTCAACCATCTTTCCTTCACCTTTTTTTGAGGTTTAACCTTGTAAGCATGACATAAACTTGTAAACAATTAAATCCTTATTTCACAAGCAAATCTAGTAAGCAAAAACTAGCGCTCTAATACCAACTTGATCTGAATTGGAGCAGATTAGTAATGTTGTGATAATTCCCCATTCAGAAATAAACCCAAGATTCTTATCATTTGATTTCTCAAGTTCTTAAGGATTCAAAACTTTTGCATAATTAACATATTCCCATGAGAGTTTCTTATGTAAATTTTATGAATAATTTAACATAAAAACATATGTTGAACAGCAGTAATATAACAGCAAAGAACATCAAAACATAACACACAACAAGCACATGATAAAGGAGTTCACCCCTCCTGGGCTACGTCACCTTGGTCCAGCTTCCAATGGGTTGGGCCCCTCTATTATGCTCAAATTACATAAAAAGTGTGTTTACAATACTTAGATTCCTCTGAAACCTACCTCAATGAGTTCAGAATACACAAAACTGCTAGAATTGACTATTTTTGCATCAAATTTGGATAAGCATTGAAGGAGTTATGACTTCTCCTAGTTCTTCCTCTATGTGTTCCACAAAATGCTCTAAAAATGGCATAAAGCTACAAATTAGCCCCAAAATCCACTAACCGAGCAATAATTTCTCCGCACCATGGGATATATCATGTCGATTGTATAGCAAATTGCAATTAGCAATGTATGGCAATGATAAACTGTGGGACTTTGTTGTCTTGTGCGATTGCGGTTTACCGCATCGCAATCGGAGCCAATATCACATCACAACCCAACCCTTGTTAGGGCCAATTCTTGTCGCTGCTACAATTTCAATATGAGATCGCATCACATCGCAACTCCCAACCTTGCTGGTGTTGGGGCCCATATCTGTTCGTCGATCCTTTTGTGCGATTGCAATATGTGATATCGCAAATCGCAATTGGCTCTGCTTGGGGGCCGATTCTTAACTCGAACCACTTACCGTTGTGATATGCAATATGTGAGGGCCAATGGAGGGTTTCCACTTGGCGCCTCTTTATTATTCAAAGACTTTGCCACATCATCATAATCCTACCATGTAGGCAAGTCTAATTTGAACTTTGACTTGCTATAACTTCTGCATACAAACTCAGATTTGAGTGTCATTCAAACCATTGGATTCAAAATGATGAGCTCTTCAAGCTGAAGCTGAGTTTGAAAAGATTCTGACACTTTTATTTTTAGCATAATTTTGAGCACCTAATCAGCTCCCCTCCCCCATGCCCCCAACCAGTGTTTCTGAGGGGGGGGCAGCGCCCCCAAAGTAAAAATTAGATGAAAAATTACCTTGTAGAATATTGTAATTTTGCTGTCAATATGGGTCGTTCATTAGGCAAAAGATCTTACATTAGAAGTTATGTTAATTTAGGTTTTTTTTCCCTAGAAGGAAACCCTCGGTTTATATGAGTGAATTGTATTACTGTTGTGTACTATTTTGTGCGCAAAGAAAAGAGGAGAGACTATGTGAGAGAAAAGAGGAAATTACAGTGGATTTGGTGTAGATTGTATCCCTTCATTTTGTTGGATAATATAAAAGGAAGGAATGGTTGTTGCTCCATGGACATAGCCCAAATTGGGTGAACCATGTATATTTGTGTCTCTATTGTTTTATGCTTTTCTATGTTTGCTTTTCTGCAATATTTTATTCATTCCATTGCTCTTTTAATTAATTTCTAACACTTTTTAGTTAGAACCTACTAAGAAATTGACTAATCATGAACAAGGATAATAATATTATTATTATTATTATTAACTTATTATTCATATATTATATATTTATACATTATTCAAATTTTATTCAATCTTGGAAATCAAATATTTCTGATATTTTATGCTTTATTAGCCTTAGAATTCATTAACCCTTATGCTTGGAAATTGAGATAATTACATACAATTTCATACACTTATGTACAAATCCATATAATTCCATACAATTCTATACAAAGTGATATAGTTTCATATTGTTTTGTATAGCTCCATATAGTTGTGTATCATAACCATCATAATCCTCCATACAATTATGAAACTTCTAATAAAAATATCAAAGCATGCAATGCCAATCTAAGATAGTCAAAATAGATCATAAAAATATTATTCCAGTAACTAAAAAAATTCCACAATGAACATTAAAGGAAACATGGATAAAAATGATGAGAGGCGAAAGGAAAAAATTACAAAAAATTGTGAAGCTAAAACAAGAATTAATGCATAAATTCAAATAATAGTTCACTACGGACACAAAGGCAAAATCAAGGAAAGCATACTGAAAAACTAAAACAAGATATAACAGGGAAAATCCAAAAAAAAATCTCAACATAATCATAACAATGAGACACATTTAAACATGGAGAAATTAGAGAAAATCCTCACGAATAAGAAACTATCAACCAACAAAAATCCTTAAATACAACTAATCCACAACCAAGTTGTTAAGTACAACTAATTTTCTATCGATTTCCTCAAATACAACATATCCACAACCAGGCATTTTTCACAATGGCTTACCGATCATCCCCTTGTACACATCAATCAATATAAAAGTAGCTAATGGGTGTGAGCTAGGGTTTTGATAGAAGTGAAAATCAAAATGTAATTTGAATTAACAAAGTAGAAGAATATTTTGAAATAAATATTGCTCACTTTCACTAAGGAAAAGTAAAGGACATTTTAATGTAACTTGAAGGAAACACATATAATTAGTACATGTAGTGGAAGTCTATGACTTGGTTGTGATTATTATATGTGGTGGAATTTTATGACTGGGTGTGCTCCTATTGCTAGAATACATTCTGAAAAATTATTTAAAAGGTTTAAAGTATGAAAATAATTGATTATTTTGTAAAACTTGCCAAAATGCAAAAAAAAGGTGATATAGACGAATACACACATGAATGGGAAGCAATGGCAACAAAAATATCAATTTTTTCAAACTATCATTACAAAGTTACATCCACACAATAAAGTCACACATAAAGGGTGAATTTGAAATGCATAACATTACGATCATGAAAAATGCTCAACATAAAGCAAAAGTCACCAAAAATAACTTAAGAAAGGTCAACCCTAAATTATGACAAGGTGTATTCAAGGCAAAAGCTACCCCATACCAAGATTTTAAAAAAATTCAATTGGGTTTAGCATGGGTAGTTGGGAAAAAAAATTGTTAAACTCCCTACACATGTTGGATCTTTATAACTGACATGTTAGAACACTTACTTGAAATATTGTGTTATTCACAAGGTGTTAGTGGCATGTTCAAATAAATCAGAAGGTCAAGTCCCTAAGCTCCTTCTCTCTGTGATATTATTGGCTTCACTATATGTCCCAACTAAGTTAGGTTTCCAAAACTATAACTATCAATTATATTAATTTGCATCTCTAAGGAAATAATCATTCTTTTATATGATGAAGAATTTATTCTGAAAGGTAATATTGATAATACCTTGGGGACATATATTAATTGATCTAAGCCATGAGATGGAATGTTTGCATATGCTTTCATTTTCATTGAAGTCAACCTGGAAAAGAGATTACCATAGGTATTCCAACCCTAGATATCTAGATACATATTCGGCTACGGGATTATCACAAACTTCCTTTAAAATGTGAAGTGTGTCATAGATACCGGAATTTTACGAAAAAATGCCCTAAAATGGCCCCTAAACAAGAATCTATAGAAAACATCAACAATGGAAACAACCCAAGAAGAAATTCCCAAAAAACAAACAAGGAGCTCCTTCCCATCCTAAGAATTCCCTTACTAAAGCTCCATGTTCAATTCCATCTAGATCAAGGCCTTCATGTCAACACTAAAACTTGGGGATGGGAAGTAAGGGACAAGATCACAACCCTACTAGTAGAAAATATGAATATATATCTCACATGGAAAATACTCAAATGATACAGAACTATGAAGAACCCAAAGAAGTCATTGGAAAATCTACAAGAGCACCTCCATTTGAAGGAAATCATAAAGTCATCCCTTCAACTAAAAGTAGTGCATTCGGTCATGAGGATGAGATTCGTTTTTCCCCCACTAAGGAATTGTACACTACTAGGCTACCATACAATTTTGAATCAAAAGTAATTGATGGATTCTTTGATGAGGAAGTAAAAAAGGAAGCAGTTGAAGGAAGAAAATTCAGAAAACTAGATGGAAGTTGACTAAAGACAAACAAAAAGAAATTGTTGATAAAGGATATAGGTGTTAAGACTTAATAAAAAGGATGTATGGGAAAGGCATGAGAAACACAAGGAATCATAGTGGAATAAATCCTCCCATGAGATTAAATATTAAAGATATTGGTAAATGATGGAATCAATCTCTTGGAATTGTAGGGGTCTGGGTAGTACAAAGATTCAATCATATTTGAAAGGCCCCAAATACCCCTACTCTATGAAAATAAATTGGAGGATGTTGAATTCCTTTGGGGATGTACTAAAATTTGGCACAAATTTAAGGTTCATGCAAAGACATTCAATGGGTGCATCAAGGGGTCTTTCTACCCTTTGGCTTCTGGTTAGTCTCACTCATCTACCCTAGTTATAATAATGACTATACTGAGAGGGGGGTTTGAATCAATGTCATAGATAATTTATCCAATTTAAAAAATTTCACAATTGTAAACTTAATAGTGCATCAATAGAGACCATCAACACATGAAAACACTAAATGTATGTGTTGCAACGGCTACAACCACCCTCCAAAGTTTTTCCTTAACATGTTTTGGAGCCTCCCTACCAACCTTACATAGCACTTTGTCTTGCTTCTTTAAGTACTCAAGCTTCAAGTGTTTTCCTCGCACAAAATCAGTCTGTCGATCATAGTTGATTCATTCCCCTCACATGTTGCTCACCCAAACTTGGTCCAACTACAGGCTAAGCAGCTTCCCCTTGAAAATTGCGCATTTCTAGAAGGAAACCAGCCTTCCCTCCATAAATTGCGCAATCCTCTCTCGCAGCCTATTGGGCTCCAAGATTTTGTAATCCTACCAGCTAACACTCCCAGCAGGATTTGTGCAAATTTTCCCAGCAAGTTTGTTCATCCCAAGATTTGCGCAAATATGGGCAGCAGTCAGCTGCTCTACCCAGAAATTGCGCAAACCTCATGGGCAATCAGCCTAGTTCCCGGCCCGGAATGCACATTTTTCCCAAGCAATTGAGCAATTACATGCATGAGCAATCTGGTTGGCCAGTTCCACCCAGGATCGAGGAAATTTGACTTGCATGCATGCATGACTTGCTCTTCCCAAAATAGCAAGAGACAACATGCAAAAGGTATCCCATGATTTAGGGAGCTTGTTAGGTCCCTATAATACTATTGATTCCCCCATTACTATTGCCATTGTATCCCTTATTGTTATTGTTGTGCCCCTATTGTCCCCATATTGTTATTATTGTGCCCCATAGAGGCCCACTATTGTTATTTTTGTGCCCTTAAATTATTATTGTTAGGTCGGCTTTGGTTATATTGTGACCCCTTAGACTCCTATATATAGAAAGGAGGTTTTTTCATTTGTATCATCCAAGAATTTTTCATTTGTGTTAGTATTTTTTGATGATATACTAATCTATAGCAAGTCTTGGAAGGATCATGTTCAACATGTTGACAGGGTGCTAAAATTGTTAGAGGAGAAACAATTATATGCAAAAAGCTCCAAATGTTTCTTTGGAGTACAAGAGGTGGAATATCTAGGTCATATTGTATCTCATGAAAGTGTTAAGCTAGACCTTAGAAAAATTAAAACCACTAAGGAATGGAAAATCCCCACTTCCATAAAGCATCTACGAGGATTTCTCAGGTTGACATGGTATTATTGCAAGTTTGTTAAGAAGTATGGGAGAATAGCAGCACCTCTAACAACATTATTTGAAGGAGAGGGGCATGTTAGGTCCCTATAATACTAGTGATTCCCCAATTACTATTGTCATTGTATCCCTTATTGTTATTGTTATGCCTTTCTTGTCCCCATATTGTTATTATTGTGCCCCATAGAATCCCACTATTGTTATTTTTGTGATTTATCAATTGGCTAAAAAAAGTGTTGCTTTTTGTATCCTTATAATGGTAATCATGATTTCATAGACTTTAATGTTGGATCGAAGAACCACCATGTTTCAAACATCGGTTATACCTATGTAAGAATTCCCAACTCAAACAAAATATTCTTAGGGAATTGCACACCTCTCCCTTAGGAGGGACCTCAGGATTTCTAAAAACTTACCACAGGGTTAAGAAGGAATTTTTTTGGGATGGCCTTATATCGGATATTCAAAATTTTGTGGCCGAATTTTTGGTTTTTCAACAAAATAAAGTTGAAACAATTAAGACCCCAGGTCTATTACAACCTTTATCCATTCCAATCCAACATTGGGAGGAGGTTTCAATGGATTTTATCACAGGTTTACCCAAGTCCGCAAGAAATAGTGTTATCATGGTGGTAATTGACAGACTTACCAATTATGCACACTTTTGTGCATTGTCTCATCCATTTAAAGCGAGTACAGTCTCTACTACATTGATGGAAACAATTCAAAAGCTACATGGAAACCCAAAGATTAATGTAAGCGACAAAGATCCCATTTCACTGGAAATTTTTGGACAGAATTATTTTCTTTTCTTGGTACTCAGTTAGCTCATAGGTCATCTTATCATCCTCAATTTGACAAACAAACTGAGACAGTAAACATATGTTTGGAAGGATATCTTCGTTGCTTTGTATCTGATAAACAAACACAATGGGTCAAATGGTTGTCTCTGCCTGAATGGTGTTATAACACTTCCTTCCGTACTGCAACAAAAATGACCCCATTTATGGAACTTTATGGATATCATCCACCATCCATCACATCATACTTAAGAGAAAATTCTAAGGTTCAAGTAGTGGAAGATCACATCGAGCATCAACAACAATTTCTCCAACTCTTAAAGGACAACCTCACCTTGGCACAAAATAGAATGAAACAGCAGGCAGATCAACATCGCAGCGAAAGAAGTTTTGATGTAGGTGATTGGGTATTCCTACGGCTACAACCATATAAACAAATGTTCCTCAAGTAAGCTACGAAGGATAATAAATTATCACCAAACAATTATGGTCCGTACAAGGTTTTGAAAAAGATAGGTACTATGGCATACAAATTGGAGCTTCCTACAGCTTCCCGAGTGCACCTAGTTTTCCATGTTTCATGCTTAAAGAAGGTTATAGGTGACAAGCTCCCAGTTCAAACAATATTGCCAGAACTTGATGAGGAAGGAAAAATCACATTGGAACCTGAAGCAGTCAAAGAAACAAGAACTCTACAGCTAAGAAATCGATCAATTTCAGAGTATCTCATCAAGTGGAAGAACTTACCCGTTGAAAATTCCACATGGGAGGATGAGAATTTTATACAGAAGCATCCAGAACTACTCAAGTGTTGTGGACAACACTCTTTTGAAGGAAAGGGGCATGTTAGATCCCTATAATGTCAGTGATTCCCCCATTACTATTGTCATTGTATCCCTTATTGTTATTGTTGTTCCCCTATTGTCCCCATATTGTTATTATTGCGCCCCATAGAAGCCTACTATTGTTATTTTTGTGCCCTTATATTATTATTGTTAGGTCAGCTTTGGTTATGTTGTGACCCCTTAGACTCTTATATATAGAAAGGAGGTTTTTTCATTTGTATCATCCAAGAATTGTTCATTTGTGTAACAAAAAGGAGGTTTTCCCCTCGAAGAGGCTGATTTCTAAGGCGTTGACCTTTCTTTTCTATCTTTTGATGAGTTGGTTTCATAACAGAGCTATTTTTAACAGTCAAGGGTTACATGCAATGTTGTTTTAGAAGTTTCCTGCCAAAGTGTCGCTTTTTCCTAGATTTGTAGCATGCACATCATAAGACCAAACTTATTTATTAAACGCATCAAAGCTCATTCATTCACATTGATCTTGGAGCTCTAACATCCCACAGCACATCCAGGACTCTTCAACAAATCTGACTCAACTATTCACGGGTAAGTGGCCTCAACTTATCTTTTTTAGCATGTCTGTCGCTTTTTTTTGTATTCGCTTGTGTGAGTATTGTTTTCTTGATTTCTTTGAACGCTTGCTATCATTTACATGTATACTAGCTTGTCCTAGCTCTGTTTCAATTTTCGTTGCTATCTCACTATTGTTGCATGCATGAAACTGTTTTGCACGGGAGTTCACCGAATCGACGAACTGCCTCACCCACATGCATGTTGATCTATTTGTTGAATCTTTCAGTCACGTTTTGCATGCACTGTTAATCAGTTCTACTATCACTTAGTTTCGCCATGCATTTACTGTCTTAGTTGCTTTTAGTTGCCCGTCGATGAGTCAAGCCAACCTTGGCCCGGGCTTTGCCTTCACCAAGGCTGCATTTCACAATCTGGGAAATGAAGGCTCACCTCCTCTCCAGATTTGCGCATTCCTGGCCAGCATTGGCCTCCGGTATTATTTTGCACATTTCTGGAGGATAGTGGCTACTTGGCCCAAGAAATTGCACAAATATGTCCCTGGAACAGCAATCCTTCCCAGCTGGAATTGCACATTGCGCAATCCCAGCAGCCAGCTGCCTGACTGGATTGTGTATTTCATGGATCTAGTAGCTAGTACTACTTCCCAAATAGCCCAAACTACCTTTTTCATAGTTCTGGTAGCCAGTCACCCAGCCTCCCAGTAAAGTTTGTGCAATCTTTCTCACCTGTTTCCTAGGTATGTGTTGTGTCATTTCCAGGATTTTCTTTGTTTTCACTGACATGTCTCTTGCCATGCATGTTTCTTGTCTCCAGACCTTTCAAGTGTTCATCTGTCTCAATGGCTTCCAAGAGAACAGGATCACAGGACACTGATGGAGTTGCAGTTGGAGTAGCAGTTGAGCAGGTGTCCTCTAGTCTGTCGATCTATGAAGATACAAAGTTGTATCTAGATAAGGACATCAAACTAAAGTGGAAAGAGGTTAATGAAACATTCGTAGGCACTTTTGGGGAAGACCTCGAAGACTGTCAGGTGTATGTGAACATTCATAAGTCCGGCTTGTACTGGATTGCATGCAGATACCCCATGTTCCCATGCGTGGACATGATTCGCTAGATCGTCTCTCACACTGACCCCGAGATGATGACCTTGAGCAATGTCAGTGGCCCGAATCTCGCAACCTTCTGGGCACGAGATTACGATGAGATGTATCATATTTCATAGCCTGTGACTGTCATGACTCCTCCATTTAGCTTTCCCAACAGCAGAGCTCACTCCAGAGACATTCTAAAGGATTGGGTAAAGGAGCAAGCTTCTTTCAGGATGACACCCAACCAGATCTACAAGACGAAGATATTGAGGAAGGCGTACCAATACTTGGTCATGTGTGCATGTCGACTGTCTGGCCAAGCAAGCACTGCCCTCATATTTGGGTGATCACACTGGACCAACTAGATAGAGAAGGAAGACCATGCAACTGGTCTAGCATACTGGCTCATCAGCTAAAGGAACAAGGTATGCATGTAGAGATTTACATGTCCACCTACATTCTACATGCAGTCTGTGCCCAACATGAGTTCCCGGGCTTGAAGTGGACATGGTCACCAATGGAGACTGTTGTGAACACATATTTCAAGTTGTGGTCCGAATGCAGCTTCAGAGGATTAATCATACAGTTGTCCGACTATTTTTTCACCCCAGTGTACAGGTTGATACTCGAACAGGATCCACCCTGCATGTCATAGGAAGCGAAGAAGGCATTGTTATGCATTGCAGATTGGTATGCCTCATCGTCCGGCACTTTCATTCGAATGTTCAGTGCAGAGAAGCCTCTACATGATCTGTCAAAGTTTTCCTTGGACGTACTTGTCATGCAAGTAGTAACTTATCACAACTCGGCAGGATTGACAACTATACTGCAACGGAAGAAGAAGGCGCCTTGGCACGCTATTCTGTTGTGGATTGGGTTATATGAGATTCGGAGTATCAAGCAAGCAGATTTAGAAGTAGAACAGATGAAGAAGTACTTGTTTGACCTCTGAAGCTTCAACCTGTATGACCCACATTGCATTGTGAAGGATCACTGCATGAGAGTTTAGTTCAATTGGATCCATGGGGAATTACATTGGGTCAAGGAAGACTCATGGAGGTATTGCTACAATTCCTACATACCCATTGAACAAGTTGGCTTCAACATAGAGTGGTTAGCAAAGTAGCATGAAGCAGCATCATGGAGAACACCAATAGTAGCAGCAGTAGCGGCAATAGTAGAGGCAGCAGAGCCAAGCATACATGTGCACGATAAAGGGAAGAGGAAGAATTTCGACTGCATGGAGGAGGAGAAAAGCTACAAGTTTCAAGCAGATCCACTTGTAGAACAAGTAGCTATGGCTATTCAGGTAAAGAGCAAGCAGCGCGACAAGCGCATCGTACGAAGGCAGAGGGATAAGAAGAGAATGGAAGAAGAAGAGAAGGAGTTGCATGAGTTGAGGGAGCAACTCCAAAGAGAACAAGAGTTGTGCCAATAGGAGAAGGAAGTGCAGCAGCAGAAGATACGGCAAAGGGTGCATCATGTGTAGACAGACGAAGCAACGCTCATACAAGTAGTTGATTCATCTAAACAGATGGTATCAAGCGAAAAAGGTGAGCCATTGCAGGGACAAGACTTTGATCATGAGATAGAATAGGCGCTTGAATAGTTGGATGCAGACATGGAGAATAAGTGATTGTGACTGATGTGCACAAGCATCCAGCTACTTTGGACAATGCAACTAGAGTGTATGCCAAAGCCACTAGCTCAAGTGTTCATTTCCTCATAGCTGAGAATGATCGAATGGTGAAGGAACTACAGGTGGCCAAGCAAGGAGGAGACTTGGTGAAAATGTTCACCTAGGCTGAATTGAAGAAGGAAATACTAGATGAAGTATTGTCCCTAGATAAAGTTATGTGAGCATTGTACTCCAAGTTTGGTACCATGCACCAAGCAGTTGTCCATCTCCACAGATGGAAGCATCGATCTACGAGAAGAGCACGCATTTTAAAGAACATACATGTTGTCATTGATAACATGCAAGCATGGACGATGAAGTACAAGGGAGCCTCACTTCACTTGCCAAAGATGATTAGGGCCAATGCAGTTGAGCTGCAAGCACATATCCGGAGTTATATCCAGAACTATGAGTATCTACCACAACTCATCACTAGCATATGGGCTCCCATGCACGAGTATTCAAGAGCATGGATGTTTTGGTGCACACACATGTGATCCCATCACTTGGGACTCTCACCCAGGCGAAGACCAAGAAGCAGGTCCAACAAGAGCTTCACTCGTACTTCGACGAGTTGATGCGCATCGCCACCAACCCAGACTTGCCTATCAGTGTAGACATCATGTGCAAGTATGTTGTTGGTCCGACCACATTGAAGACAATGATGCGTATGCTTTCAAACGAGTTGGACAGAGGAGCCCGAGATGTGTACCCAGATGCTATGGAGGCAAGGTTCAAGTTCCAAACAGATGTCACAGTGGAACACACGGACACTATCAAATACTACCAATATTAGCATCAACATGTTATTGTTGATCAGCATGAGGATGTCGAGTAGTTGGACTTCTATAGTTGTTTAAGTCAGAATGATGTCTAGTGTGGCTTGTTCAATCCATTGTTCACATGGGTACATGTGTATTGTAATGTTGAGTCATTGCAAGTGTAAGTCAAGTGTCAAGATTGGATTTAACAGTCATAGAGTAGGTGAAGAGTCATGAGGGTAGTTGAATGGTCACAAAGGGGAATGTCAAGGGTCACCCCATCCTTTTCTATAAATAGACCCTCATAACTTACTCTATAGGCTTTTGGTCATCTAAGCTTTTGATAAGACTATCTTGGAAAGAGCCTGGACAATATTGTAACACGCCTAGGCTTCTCCACTGCACGGAGCTAGTTCATCTCTTTGGAGGAGCAGGCGGATGTGGCTATAACATTCCATTATTGGGGATAGCAGGTTTACATGGATGTATTGTATGATTGTGACTTACACTTATTTATATAATAAGAGCCAACACATTTTCATGCATATGTTGTTATTGTAGTTGGACTGATCCAGTTGCCTTAATGATATATGTTGTTTAACTTATGTATTTGTGTATGAACTGATTCGTTTGAAATTATATGAATCTTGTTGCAAATGTGTTTTATATGTTGTTAATGCTATCTCGTCTGTGTCGACTTCTCCGTCGGACATCAGACAGAACTTTCACATAAACCTTGCTGTAAAAACCATTGCACTCATTTGGACTGGTTCGTCAGTGTTGTACGTGTTATCTTACCTTGTATGATGTGACTGCCACATCGAAGTGGACTGCTCCACCGGAAGTTGTGTATGTCCTTTTCTGTTGTGTGTTCCTAGCCAAGTTGGGACTGATCCCTTTAAACCTAGAACTCACCTTCAACCTCATCTCACCCCCTATGTGCTAGAGCCTCTCATACACCTTCCTTGACTCACTGCATCAGTCACACCCTTGCTACTGACAGAGTTATCTTACTTGCCTCTGTGCCACATCACGATCAAGGCATTACCTTACAACCCACTGTTGGGACTCCTACACCAAACTGTCTGAGGCCTAATTGGGACTTCTTACCGGGGATATCCCCTTGACATGTTGGAAGGTCCAACACCGTCAACATTTCTGGCGCTAGAAGGAGGGCCTGATGACAAGTTGTGTCCTCTCATCCATTTTTGAACCCTTACATATCTTTCATGAAGTCTTGCACTCTTCTTCCCCCGCGGTGCCTTTCAAATCATGAAGATGTCTCCATATCAGGGAAGCTTTTCAATCTCTTTTCCACTTTCATGTATGATGGTGAAGGCGAAGTGGCTTGGCTTGAGCACTTACATAACTTTCTTTCCATTATTCATGAGAAAGATGAGTTTTCTGACGAACAGGCCAGTTTGCTTCTTGCATACACACTTCGTGAATCTCCATTTCGTTGGTTCGAGCACTTATTTGATCTCATTGAAGACACGTTTTATCATTTTGATCCAAACCATCTTGACCGAAAACTGTTACAACAATGGAGGGCTCCACATGAATCCATTATTGATTTTTTGCAACACTTCCGTGACTTGCAGTTTCAAGCTTCGAGGAGCGAGATGAAATTTTCTTATCTTTAGGACCAGTTCGAGTATTACCTTAAGAAATCTTCCCGTCTCAAGAGAAAGATTGAGATCAAGCCTCACTCAACATTCTTCATTGATGGAACTGCACAATCTCGTGTGGATGTGGTCACTATCTCGACTAACTGTCTGCCTCCCTCTCATTCAACAACTCCACCACTGCCCATTTATGTTGAGGATCATGATCACACACATGTTCAGTGCCAAGAGCCACATGGTGTATATGCCTCAACCAAATCAATTTACATGTACTTGAACTCATGACAAAATCAAATATGCCTTCAGGCTTAACCACAAATCCAAGAGCCACATTTTGTATATATCTCAGTCCAGATCAATTTACTTGGACTTGAACTCCTGACAAAACCACATACGCCTTCAAGATTAACCAAGAGCCAAGATCCACATTGTGTATGTGAGATAACCACATACACCTTTGGGCTTGACCAAGAGCCATGTTATGTATGTGGAAAAACCAAATACACCATCGACATTCACCATAGAGGCAAGAACCACATTATGTATGTCTTAGACCAAAACAACTAAATATGCATTTGATTTTCACCATAGAGCCAAAAGACATGGTGTTGTGTATGTCTGAGACCAGATCAGTCAATCGATGGATGCATATATGCATCACACCAACACACATATATATGTGACGATGCCCTCGAGCCATGTTGGGTCCGATGTAAATTTGAATTTAGTGCTAATGTAGAAACTTCCATATGCCCTTGTTGACACCTAATCCTTGTGATTGGGTGAATTTATGTAAATAAATAAATTAGAAATATGAACAGTCATTGGGAGATGAACTGAACAGTCTCTCCCTCATGTATATAATGAAGACCTACCTTGCGAAATAATACACGAATTAGTTTTTGCTTTGTGGAGTTACTGTCTGGCCTGACATGGTATGAGAGCCAGCTCCTTTCTTTAGCTTTTATGCTCTCTGTAACTCCCTATCCTGCTGCTTTGCTCTACATTAAAAAAATGCTACTTGTTCATAAATGCTGGTAGCCTGCTCCACACTGTCACCTGAATGCTGGTAGCCTGCTCCACGTATTCTGATCTGCTGAAACGTTCCTCTGCCACATTCCTAAACCATCCGTATTCAATACTTTTTTGAATGCGTTGATTGCTATTATTAAGTTGCTCTCTGGTGCCTTTTGCAGGTGGTCGTTACGGCGATGTTTGGGATGATATGGTGGATCCCTTCAAAGTTCTGGACTCCATTCCCAAATACTTTACGCAGAGGCATTTGCGGTTGTTTTTAATTTTTTCAGGATGAAGAAGGTGCTTGGTTTTTTCTTATTATTTGTAGTAACAATAGTATGTTTGTTCGCCCCAGCGATTGCTCTGGTGCCTCCACGGTGCGGAAATACTTTCTGAAAGTCGTTGGTCATTACAGCTGCTGGGTAAAGGAGCATAATTATGTGCTGTTAAGAGTTGGTTGATGTGGAAGAGATGAAGCCGCTCATACTCAAGTCAAAATCCACACCGATTATTGCAATAAACCGAGTTTTGCACTTTGGTGCCACACCAACACCGGTTTTCCGAGTCTCAGTTCTGCAACACTGATACATTTGAATGTTGTCACATATAGTTGAACGTTGGACATAGCCACATATAGTTGAATGCTGGATGCAGATACATTTGAACACTGTCACATGGTAATTGAGTTTCTTATATAAAGGGGACGTATGCCATATATGAAGTTTATATGAAATTTATAATGGTGGATTTATATGAGGTTTATATGGGAGTTGTATGAGATTTATATGGTGGATTTATATGAAGTTTGTATGAGATTTATATGGTGGATTTATATGAAGTTTATGTGAAATTTATATGGTGGATTTATATGAGATTTATATGGTGGATTTATATGAGCTTTATATGAGGTGGATTTATATAATGATGGATTTATATGGGTCACATGGTGGATTTGAAATCTTTTGAGAATGCCATTTTGAGTACAATTTTACTGTATATTAGCAGAAGTATTTTTCTATCAGCAAAAGTAATTTTTTTTATAGAATGAATTCAATCATATCCATGGTGGGAATAGTTCTCACTGGCAAGGAGAACTATCCTGAATGGTCCTGAATGATAAAACACACCCTCATTTTCAATGAGTTGTGGAAAGGAGTGTGTGTTGGAGACGGAGACAATGAACCAGTACAGCCTACCTCAGACAAAGAGCTCGTCATTCAGGAAAACAAGAACAGCAAAGCTTATGCATTAATCACAGCATCTGTAAATGAAGAGGTGAGTTGCCATATTTCGTCATATTCAACTGCCTTTGAAGCCTTACAAAAGATGAAAGAACTCTATGACTCACATTCTGCACTTGAATTTGTTTAATTCATGATTAAACTCTTCACTCTTGAACTACAAAATAATGATCCTCTTGCTCTTGCATCTGAAGTAAAGTCTATAATGCATGATATCAAATCCACTAAGGTTGAATTGGATATTCCTCTTATCGCTTTTCTCGAGGCACTTTATCCTAGTTACTCCAATTAGCTTGAGTCATTGCAAGCAAATGGAAATCTCAAAGATATAACCTTTGACTCTCTTGTGAAAAAGTTTGCTAAAAGAGAGAAAGATTTTGGAAAGAAGACAGCCCCTGAATCTTCTGAAGAGGCTATGTGCCTTGCTCATAAAGAAAGGCATCCTGCTCAAGATTCTACAAGAGGAAGAGGTGGACGAAGAGGAAGAGGAAGATATTTCAAAGGCAGGGGGCAGACATTCTCAAGGAGAAAAGGCAGATTTTCACTGCATACGCTGCAAAAGAAATGGATCACATGATGCCTCTACATGCAAGCTACCATGGGACAAAATTGAGCAAAAAAGAAACCAACAAAAAGGTAAAACTGATGATGCAGACAAAGGTAAAGCACTTAAATCCACTCACTATGTTGTGGCACAATGTAACATTGGAGTAAATGAAGATTTATTTAATGCTTCACCTGCTTCTTGGAAAAATGATTGGTTGCTTGATTCAGGAGCAACCTCCCACATGACTCAAAGAAAAGATTTTTTTGAAGATTTCACTGACAATGTTGATGGAGCAGTATATTTTACATATCAATCAAAAATCAAGCCATCAGAGCTTGGCACAATCAGGCTTAAACTGCCTGGTCTTCCAGACTTTCTTCTGGATCATGTTCTATATCTCCCACAGCTCAAGAGAAACTTGTTGTCCTTGGTCCACATCCGCCAGCATGGTCACTCCATTCATATGTTTGATGGCAAGCTTGAGGTAAGAAAAGCATCTGACCACTCACTTGTCATGAGGGGAATAGAAGAAGAAAGGCTTCTCAAACTACAAGGAACCTCTACTCATGCACAACATTTCTCATACAATTCTCATCATGAAGAAGGTACACTTCCATCAAGTTTATTATGGCATGCTAGATTTGGACATTTGAACTATGACAGCCTCCGCTTGTTGAAGAAAAATGGTGTTGCTGGTTTGCCTACAATTCCTAGGAAACTTAAGCAATGTGATGCCTGTATTCTAGCAAAGCATAGAAAACAGTCTTTTCATGATTCACATTCAAGAGCACAATCTCATATTGGGTCTATTTGCACTGATAATGGAAAATAATGCACATCAAATGAATTTGAAAACTATCTTCGCCAACATGGGATCAAACATCAAACAACTGTGCCTTATAATCCCCAACAGAATGGTGTAGCTGAAAGAATGAATAGGACAATCTTAAATATGTTATGATCCATGCTCTTCTTCAAAAATGTAAAGATAATGTTTTGGGTTGATGTTGTTCTATGTGCTACATATATAAAGAATAGATGTCCATCTAATGCTATAAGAAACAAGACTCCATATGAAATGTGGTATGGACATGTTCCTTCGGTAAAGCATCTCAGGGTCTTTGGTTCCACCTGTTATGCCTTGATACCAAAGGTACATAGAAACAAACATGGTTCTAGAAGTCATAAGTGTATCTTTCTGGGGTATTCAAACACCTCCAAAAAATACCACCTCTAAGATGAAGTAAATAAGAAGTTTGTTGTATCTAGAGATGTATTTTTCCTTGAACCATCCAAAACTGACAATGTTGTTGAGCGGAAACTTGATCGCTTGGATAGATTCGCAAAATCAAAATCATTTCAGAATTTGATAATCAAATTCCACATCTTGAAGGGGGGATTCCTATACTAGATCAACATGTGGAATCTTCTTCTGAACAACACTCTCCCCCGCATGAAACTCCAACAACAGATGATGCTTTAAGTGATGTGATTGATAGAATTAGGAGACTCAATCTTGATCCAATCCCAACTCCATCAAAAGAGCAGCCTGGACCATCAAAAAAAGGTCCCCCAAAGTGGGTAACAAAGACACTTGAAAGTGTTCATCCTGATGAAGTTGGAAAGAAAGGAACCAGAAATTCAAACCGACAAAATGGAGGTGATGTAGATGACTCTAATTCACCTGTTGATATGGATGTTTCTTATGATTGTGAATTGAACTTGTCTACAGATTTTGAACCAACTTCCTTCAAAGAAGTTTCTTCTCATGATGAATGGAAATAATTGATGCAAAAGGAGTATGATTCCCTCATAAAGAATGGCACTTGGAAGCTGGTTGATCCTCCATTAGGAACCAAACCAATTGGCTGCAAATGGGTCTACAAGAACAAGTATAACGCTGATGGCTCACTTGACAAGCACAAAGCTAGGCTTGTGGCAAAAGGTTTTGCACAGAAGGAAGGGGTCAATTATGAGGAGACTTTTTCCCCCACAGCAAAATGGGCTACCATCCGGACACTCTTTGCACTAGCAGCTCAGAACAGTTGGAAAGTCCATCAAATGGATGTAAAAACTGCTTTCTTGAATGGAGATCTAAAAGAGAATGTTTTTATGTCCCAGCCTGAAGGATTTACTGTGAAAGGACATGAACATAAAGTATGCAAACTTGTGGAGCCCTTGTATGGCCTCAAACAAGCACCGTGAGCCTAGTATGAAAAACTAACTGAGCATCTTCTGAAACTCAATTTCAAACATTTTGATCTTGATGATGCAACTTTATTTGTCAAGAAAGTTGGAAAAACAGTTGTATATCTTATGGTATATGTAGATGATCTTTTGATGACAGGGAACAATGAAAGCTACATTGCATCCATAAAGAAGGAATTGGGGAAAAGTTTTGAAATGACTGATTTGGGCTATGTTCATTACTATCTTGGCATTGAAGTAACCCAACATCCAAAGTCCATATTTCTTTCTCAAAAGAAATACATTGGAGATCTGTTAAACAGTTTTGGCATGACAGAGTGCAATCCTCTTACTACTCCAATGGAACAAAACTTAAAGCTCACATCTATTGAAGGAAAAGAATTTGAGGATGCAACAAAGTATAGACAGCTTGTAGGAAGTCTCAACTACCTAACTACTACGAAACTAGACATTTCGTTTGTTGTTGGAATCCTCTCCAGGTTTATGCAAAAACCTTGTGAGGGACATTGGTCTACTGCAAAAAGAGTTCTAAGGTACTTGAAGGGAACTCAAGACTTTGGAATCAAGTATACACAGGTGGACAACTTCAGCTTGATTGGATACTCTGATTCAGACTTCGATGGAGACAAAGAAACTGGAGTATCAACCTCAGGATATGCTATGAGTCTTGGATCAAGAGCTGTGTCCTGGAGATCAAGCAAACAATCAGTTCTAGGAGATTCCACAACAGAAGCAGAATACGTGGCAGCAGCTGAAGCAACAAAAGAAATTGTGTGGCTCAGGAAAATTCTTGAAGATTTGCAGGCAAAACAAGTACAATCAACTCCACTCATGATTGAAAATACCTCTGCAATAAAGTTGGCCAAGAACCCAAAATTCCATGATCGAACGAAGCACATCAATACCAAATATCATCTGATTCGACATCATGTTGAGGCCAAAACAATCCATCTCCGTCATTGTTCCACAAATGAGCAAATTGCAGACATCTTCACCAAAGCGCTTGGAAGAGAAAAGCTTGAACAATTCAGAATGATGCTTGGACTCACCATCATCCCTTCAGATTAAGGGGGGGAATGTTGACACCTAATCCTTGTGATTGGGTGAATTTATGTAAATAAATAAATTATAAATATGAACAGTCATCGAGAGATGAACTAAACAGTCTCTCCCCCATGTATATAATGAAGACCTACCTTGTGAAATAATACACGAATCAGTTTTTTCTTTGTGGAGTTACTGTTAGGCCTGACAGCCCTAATTTGGTGCCTAAACTGTGACCAAGTTAGCCCCTTGGGCCTACCAAATCCTCCATATGAGTGTGCCATGTGACATGTTCTTTAGGGTCCATGATCAATCTGATGTCGATTTATACATGATGTCATCATTCCACGTGGCAATATCTAAATGGTGCCACTATCACTTAGATTTGTCATGATTGGACACCTAAAATTATTGGCTGGAAATGTCATATGGCACCTTACTATGTTGCGACTTCATCCATTATACAGCCACATCATCATTTATGTGTATATCCACATCCTTATCCACGTGTACTTGTGTTTCCACTTGTCACCAATATTGTGATTCCATGTCATCGCTCTCTTACATTATCAATCCACATGTCCCGTCGCTGAAGGTTCTACATGTCATCCACTTAAAGGACCACCTGGAACCTACCACATGTCATGTTTCCACTAGTCCAACGTGGCATATATAGGAGAACATGGGAAGGTTGTGACCTCTGTTAACCATTACAAAAGTTTGTGCTCCATCCATCATACACAACATTAATAACCACCAGATGTGCCCTAAGGTGCACGGTGTGTAAAATCATTAAATAGTGCACATTCCTGCATGAAAACTATCATTGTTTGCTCACCAATTCCTAAATTTGCCTTGAAGATGCACAAACATTAATAAATTTTGTGTTTTGGATCCATTTTTCCAATGTCACTTTCAAAGTAATTTATCTTCTCAATCCGGAGGAGTTTGAACAAGCGTAATATACCATTGGAAAGGTTTTAGAGAGGAATATCCAACCAGAGCACCTACATACTCATTTGATCATTATAACTTCAAAAAAAAATGCTCAATAATCTTCAGGTCATTATATATTCTTAACATCACTTATGTGTCAATCAAATGCTCAATGATTTCCAAGGCAATGTGACAAACTGATGTGTTGATAAAATGCTCAATGATCTTCCAAGGCATCATGACATCACTGATGTATCAATCAAATGCTCAATGATCTTCCAAGGTATAGTACCTCCCTTGACTGGACAACACTATGCCTAATAATTATCTTCCTTTGATATCCAAAACATCGCACCTTCTTTGACATCAGTGACATGACTTTGATTTCCATCAACGGAAACACTATGTCCAACAATCTCCTTCCCAAAAAATCATACCTCCTTTGATATCAATGGCATGACATTGGTTGTCGTAAATGACAACACAATGCCCAACACTCTATGGGGAAGTATTTAATGTCTATATGCCCATTGATAACGAAGAAAAATTCAATGTTGGAATTCTCTTTTGGATCTCTAAGATACTAAACATGGGATGAGATGTATTCTCACTGGGGATTTCAACACTACCCTTAACTAAAAAGAGAAGAAATGGGGAAGTATAATTCAAAATCCATGTAGCAATGAATGGAGGATCTCATTTCTACCATGGATTTGATGCACATAAAACCAATCAAAGGCAGATACACTTGGAAATATATGAGAATTGGACTTGGGCATATTGCAGCACAACTCAACAAGTTTCTAGCGAATAGTTCTTTCTTTGAAAGAAATTATACTTTGTTTGTTGATTTTTCTAGTGCAATTAGGGTTAGCACAATATTTTTGAATTGCGCTTATTAATTTTGATGTATATATTCTTTTATATTATTTCAATATACCATTCAGTAATTATACTTCAGAAATTCAACAATAGAATATTATAGATCACAATGCACAAAAGAGAGACAAGATTTACCCTGGGAAAACCCACTACGAGGAAAAACCCAACAACCCTTTCAATAGAAAAAAATTTCTTGTTCGATAAGAGACACACCTAGACCTATGGTCAAACTTGGTCTTCTCATCCAATTCAAGTCACCCAAATTGATCCTACACTTCATTCTACCTTCTTAATCCAAAAATTTCATCCCTCCTGAAGTTACCCAGTAACCTAGAAAATTTCATCCCTCCTGACACTGCTCAATAACCCAGAAAATTTCAGCCCTCTTGAAGTCTCTTTCCCAAAAATATGTGAATCACAGAGAGAGACTTCTACCCACACATGTGATTTGATGAGAGAGGAGATAAACTCAACCTTCTTTCTTTGTCCTTCTTCGTCCTTCTTGACCTCCTTCGCTTACCCAAAAATTGTCTTAAGTGAGGAATGCAAATCTGCCAAATGAGGATCTCAAGTTGCTTTTATATAGTAGTTTTTCTAGGGTTAAAAGAAATATCTCTTGGCCAGGGATTTTCTTGACTTGGAGTAAAGCTAACTTGTCAATTTTGGAGCCGAAAATTACATTTCAAAAATTCAAATTTACATCTTTTAAAAGTCGCAATGGGGCTTTGACTCAAAATATTTTTTCCTTTGATTCAAGAATTTATAAATATACTTTACAATGATAAATATAATTACATCAAGTGACCACAAGTACATTACAAAGACTGGCCATAGTTACAAATTCAACGCTCCCTCTTAACTAGGGAGATATTCATAATCATCATCATAGATGTTCTCAGATTGAACAAATTTCTCTAAAGAAAAGGTTATCCATTATTACCAGCGTCATCATCTATTATTAGCATCCATTTCTAGGGAAATACCAAACCCATGGAAATTTCATTAGCATATCAGGGCTCACTCCTCCAGAGTGATCGGTCCTTGAATCCCATGTCTGACACTTAGGCCTAAATATTGAGACCCTCGACTAGAAAGCACTCGCTCACTCTTCTGGGTGAGAACTATGGACGAAGACCTCACTCAACTCCTTCTTTGATGGTGATCGGGTCTAGATGTTGAACCAGACGTCACTCCACCATGCTTGGTGTGTGATCAAGGACCATGACCTCACTTCACCATGCTTGGTGTGTGATCAGGGACCATGACCTCACTCCACCATTTTAGGTGTGTGATCGGGGTCCTCCTCTAAGGGGCACTCGCTCAACACTGTTTTTTGATCCCTTTGGGTCAATTGGACCCATTCTCCCTTTCGAGATAATGTCCATCTATGCTACAGACAAATCAGCACTCCCTCTCAACTAGAGGGTGTAGAAATTCTCACTGTAGATTAAACTGATTATGCAATGTACTAAATCAAAATACTTAATCTACTTCTACAATCAAATCTACGGAAGCTTAATCGATTTTGAGCAAGATCAAATAGAACACATATAACAAAGAAGAAGATTCAATCACACATGAAACACAGAGGAATACTCTGGGGAAAGCCTCAGCTAAAAACCCCACTATCTGTATTATCATACAACTAGAAATATCTCAGGATTACACAAAGCTTTAGCTCACAAGCTATCCAGCTCTCAGTACAATCCCTCAATGTTGCTCATAGATAGTCAAAGGCTTCTCTCAAACCTTCTCCTCTGCCCTCCAGGCCTCCTATTTCCTTGCGCAGTTTCTCCTGGGTCCTATGGCTGCCACCTGTGTGAATTTACCTGTCACACAACTCATCAAACTCAGAAATAATTGTGCAATCCTCAAGGAATGAATTCCTTCTGCATGCAAGAGATATCCTCATGGAAATATTCCTGCAACTAATAGTACACTATCTCATCCTCTGATCTCAATTGGGTCTGTGACTGAACTGACATGCATGAGTTATTTATGAGAGAATATTCAGTTATCTGAAGTACACTAGTTACATGCATGCATGCATTAACTAATTGAAATCAATTAGTTCCACAAATTGTTGGAACTAATCTAACTGGACTTAACTCAGTTAACTAAGCTAACTAATTACAACTCAAAGTACAACTCATCCTGATCTCCTTGATTAAGGGATAACTTCCTCAATCAAAGGGATAATTGTTGCATGTCTTCACATAGACTTCATGTTTGATTTTCTCCAACTAATTAACTCAAGATGAATTAATTATTTATTTTTCAAACAACTACTAAGATCAAATACTAATTTTAATTCTCAATTTTAGTGCAGGGACTAACTAAAATTGGAATGTATCCCGAAATGCTATTTATAGCAATGCTATTTTTAGCACTTCTATATTTAGCATTTCTTGTTGCTATTTTCAACACTCCCTCTCAACAGAAAAGCGATTATCTGTCACCCAAATCTTGTCTCTGTGGAACTCAAATTTGCATTTTGACAATGCCTTATTCAAAATATCTGCATCATACTCCTCGGTCGAAACATACAACAACAACATGATCCTCTTCACCACACAGTCTCAAAGATGATGATACCAGATATAGATGTGCTTGGACCTGTCATGAAATACTGGATTCTCAGAGAGTTTGATACAACTCTGATTATCGCAATAGATCAGAGTTGGATCCATCCTCTAATCAAACAATCCAACTAGAATTTTCCGCGTCTAAATGGCCTCACATGCTGCCTGACTGGCGGACATGTATTCAGCCTATACTAAGCTAAGTGCAACTGACCTATGTTTCCTACTGTACCAAGAAACTACAACTGAACCAAGGTTTAAAACTCCTCCTGAAGTGCTCTTCCGATCTGATGGACTCCCTGCCCAATCTGCATATATGAAGCCCTGAAGCTTCACTCCCTCTGTCCGACTATACCATAATCCATACTAAGATGTGCCTCTGAGGTATCTCAGCACATGCTTTGCTGCCTTCCAAAATAGCTTGGTAGGCTGAACCATAGCTTGACTCAGTTGGTTCATCGCAAAGCACAAATCTGGTCGGGTGTTCACTAAATACATCAATGAACCCACAAGTTGCTGATAAACAATAGCAGCTACTACCTCACTTGAAGTAGCATCCTCCTTCCTCCAGTTACCTGCTAGATGAGTTTGCATGGGCTTGCACTTCTCCATGTGGAATCTCCTGAGTATATCATTAGCATACTTGCCTTGAGACACAAACACTTCCCCATCCTTCTGCCACACTTCCATGCCTAGAAAGTAGTGCATGAGACCCATGTCTTTCATCTCGAACTCTGTTGCAAGGTCCTCCTTGCAAGACTTGATCAACTGATCATCACCTGTCAATATCAGATCATTAACATAAAGAACAATGATCAATGGCTTACCTTCTACCATGATGCGGTATAGGTTCACATCCGCTTCACTCTTTGTGAAGCCCAACCTGATGAAATAGTTGTCGATCCTGGTGTACGAAGCATGAGGTGCTTGCTTTAGCCCGTACAAAGCTCTCTTGAGTTGGCACACATGCAACTCACAATCGAAGGTCTCAAATCCTTCTAGCTACTCTATGTACACCTCTTCGTCAATCTTTCCATTGAGGAATGTAGTCTTCACATCCATCTGATGGATCTTCCAACCCATCTGTGCTAATAGTGCCAACATCGATCTGATAGATGAGTACCTTGATACAGGAGCAAAAATCTCATCATAGTCGATACCCTCGACCTGTGAGAAACCACGGGCAACAAACATTGCCTTGTGTTTCTCCACACTACCATCAGTTGCTTGTTACCTTTTAAAGTCGTCGGGACCTCATTACTGACTTGTTCTCTGGTCTTGGAACAACATCCCAAACACTGTTCCGAACTATGGAGTCGTACTCCTCCACTATAGCATCAACCCAGACTGGTTGTTGCACTGCTCCCTCGAAGTAATATGGTTCGGTCTCTATACATTCCCCAACCAGGGCCATGTAATCAGTGTACCACTCATGTGACCTCTTATGTCTGCGCTGAGAAGATGGTTGTCCCACATTCTCTCTCGCATCCATCATCAATCTGTTAGCTTCCCTTGAGCGTTTCCGCCCATCTCTGGAAGACTCTGCATGAGTGGATGTCTCCACTCCTGGATCCTCTGCATACGGTTGCTCCACATCAATCTAAGGCTCCTCCTCCTTAGGAACTAAAAGTTCCTCCTCTGCATGCAACTTGAGCTCCCTCTCAAGGGATACTCGCATAGCCTTTTGCTTGTTGAACTTCAGATCTTTGCGTACCACTATCCTCTGACTGGTAGGTAAGAACACCTGATAGTTTTGGGGTGTATCAATGTACCCCACAAGTATCCCCAACTCAACAGTTGGCTCTAGCTTCTTCTGGGCATCTTTGGTCACATGGAAAAATATCTATGAGCCAAAGATCCTGAAGTGACTCACATCTGTTCTCTTCCCAGAGAAAGCCTCCTTTGGTGTCTTCATCCCCAGTATACAATGTGGGCTTCTATTTTGCAAGTATATTGTTGTATTGCATGCCTTAGCCCACAAATGAAGTGGTAGGCCTTGTTCATGCAGCATCGCCAGAGCTAATCCCACAATCGTTTTTTTCTTCCTTTCGGCCACCCCATTCTGCTGTGGCTTATGGGGTGTCGTCAACTCTCGTTTAATTCCTTCTGCTACATAGAATTCCTTAAACTGTTGAGAGACATACTCTCCACCACTATCGCTTCACAAGGCCCTTATTTTCTTTCCAGATTCATTCTCAACCAAGTCTTTGAACTAACAAAACCTTGAGAAGGTTTGATCCTTCTTCTACATGAAGTAGATCCAACATCTACGAGAAAAATCATCAATGAAAATAACATAGTACCTTTTTTTAGTGGTGGAGGCTGTCAAGAATGGTCCACACACATCTGTATGAACTCGCTGTAGGATTGCTCCAGCTCGACTATCTCAATCTTGAAAGAAATATTTTGCATAATTACCCAAGGTACAACCTTTGCATGTATCCACTTGCTCCAGTTTACCCTTGGGAAGTCTGATAGAAATATGTTGCATGATCTTCAAGGCCCCATGGTGCAAGTGGCCCAATCTTCTATGCCATAGCTCGCCAATATCTTGGCCTTGCACCAACTCTGCTTTGGAACTCAATGCAGCACACTCATCTACCTCCAGCTTGTAGAGATTCTTTACTCAAATCCCAATCCTCTTGGTCTGTCTAGTGCCGATGTGTCTCAAAAAAGCCTTTCCTTTACTAAATACTACATCATAGCCTTTGTCTTCCATCATAGCGATGGATACCAGGTTCTTCTTTAGACAAGGCACATACTTTACATTAGTCAAGGTGAGAGGAGCTCCATGCTCCCTCTAAAACAAAACCATGCCTTCACCTGAAACACAGTACTTTCCATCATTGTCCATCTCTATGCGCATCTCGAGGTCCTTCTCCTCCAAGGTACTGAATAAACTCTTGTTGTTGGTCATGTGGAATGAGGCTCCACTGTCCAGGTACCAAACACTACCCACCATCGATGAAACCATGCATGCGATGAGGGTGAAATCCAATTCGAATTGTGAGGCCAATGCCTCACCATCTGATCCTTTCGAGGATCCCTTCTTGGATTTCTTCTGTGGACAATTTGTAGCATAATGGCCCACCTCATGATAATGAAAGCATCTTACTTTCGATTTTTCAATCTTCTTCCCACCATGGGAAGAACTCGATTTGGAATGGGAAGCCTTCCCTTTCCCTTTCCTCGCCTTACTCGCTAAGGCTATATTTTCTTCATCATCATGCTTTGATGAAGAACCATCTCTAGTGCTTCTCCTTATCTCCTCCTGCATCAAATCCGACCATAGTCGTTCCCAATCTGGCAGTTTCTCTCTTCCATTTACTAATTCTTGGTAGCTATGCCAGCTCTTAGGAATACAGAGGAGAGCAAGACTCACCATGTCATCATCAGCTGTCATGATTCCTACACTTCCAAGCTCATCCCTATAGGTGATGAGCTTGTTCAAAATATGTAGAGATAGTGTCGCCCTTTTCACACTTGATTTTCTGAAGCTTGTCTTTCAGCGCCAGCTTCCTCTGATCGTTGTTGTTTTGATATAGATCCTTCAATGTTTTCCGCATTGAAAACGGTGTCTCTTTCCCATGGAGACTCGAGACAAGGTGGTCTCGAACTCCCTCTAGAAGGATCCTTCTTTCTCTAGCTACACATTTCTTCTATTCTACCAATTCTTGGGCATTAGCAACTGTTGGCTTGGGGACTTCTTGATCAATGAAGTCCTTCAAACCGTTGTCCTCTAATACCGCTTCCATGCTATCCTTCCAGGCTATATAATTCGAGCTGCCATCCAGGGCATACTCGAGTCTCAAACCGTTGAACGCCATTGGTGAAACTTGAGATGTGATAACAATTCAATTTCTATAATCAAGAAATTCAACCTTCGAACTTCTCCCTTCTTTGTATATTGTTCTCTACTTTGATCACCTTTGTTCTGATACCATGAAGAAATTCTTACTGTAGATTAAACTGATTATGCAATGTACTAAAGAAAAATACTTAATCTACTTCTACAATCAAACTTGTGGAAGCTTAATCGATTTTGAGCAAGATCAAACAGAACACATATAACAAAGAAGAAGATTCAATCACACATGAAACACAGAAGAATACTTTGGGGAAGGCCTCAGCTAAAAAACCCGCTATCTGTATTATCATACAACTAGAAATATCTCAGGATTACACAAAGCTTTAGCTCACAAGCTATCCAGCTCTCAGTACAATCCCTCAATGTTGCTCATAGATAGTCAAAGGCTTCTCTCAAACCTTCTCCTCTGCCCTCCAAGCCTCCTATTTCCTTGCGCAGTTTCTCTTGGGTCCTTTGGCTGCCACCTGTATGAATTCACATTTCACACAACTCATCAAACTCAAAAATAACTGCGCAATCCTCAAGGAATGAATTCCTTCTGCATGCAAGAGATATCCTCATGGGAATATTCCTGCAACTGATAGTACATTGTCCCTTCCTCTGATCTCAACTGGGTCTCTGACTGAACTGACATGCATGAGTTATTTATGAGAGAATATTCAGTTATCGGAAGTACACTAGTTGCATGCATGCATGCATTAACTAACTGAACTCACAATCAGTTCCACAAACTGTTGGAACTAATCTAACTGGACTTAACTCAGTTAACTAAGCTAACTAACTACAACTCAAAGTACAACTCATCCTGATCTCCTTAATTAAAGAATAACTTCCTCAATCAAAGGGATAATTGTTTCATGTCTTCACATATACTTTATGTTTGATTTTCTCCAATTAATTAACTCAAGATGAATTAATTCTCAATTTTAGTTCAGGGACTAACTAAAATTAGAATGTATCACGAAATGATATTTTTATCACTTCTATATTTATCATTTCTTGTTGTTATTTTCAACAGAGGGGTGATCTCCTCAAGCCTCATCTTGTGTCTAAATAAAATGAACTTGTCCCTCAGTAATAGCTTCGTCAAAACATCATTTGTTTGCTCATCGGTGGAGATGTTCTTGACCTGTATTTCTCTCCTCCACACCATGCCATAAATGTGGTGGTACTTGATGTCAATATTCTTTGGCATGTCATGAAACACTGGATTATCTAAAAGATTCACACAACTTTTATTATGGCAGTGTATCGCCGTCAGTTCCAACTCTTGCCCAAATAGTCCTGCAAACAACTTTTGGAGCCATATTGCTTCAATACAAGCCTCATTGGCTGCAATGTGCTATGCTTCAACGGTGTTGAGTGTTATTGACCCTTTCTTCCTGCCCATTCACGATATCATAGTGGATCCCAAACTTAGGCATAATCCCAAGTTACTCTTCCTATCTTCAGCACTTCCTGCCAAATTTGTGTATATATATCCTTGAAGCTATATGTCCCTGTTTGCAACATATTTCAAACCATAATTCATGATACTATGTAAATATCTTAATATGTGCTTTGTTGTAATCCAATTCTCATGTATTAGTTCTATCTGGAGCTGGCTTAAATTGTTCACAAGAAAGCAAATGTATGGCTTGGTGTTAACCAAATACATCAGCATACCAATTGCCTGCATGTAAATAAATGGATTTACCAAACTGGAGATAGCCTCTTAACTTCTTCAGGTTAGTTATCATGGGAGTCACCATGGACTTGTAATCTATCATTCCAAAACTCTAAAGGATATTTATCACATAATTCCCTTGATCGAGGAAGACTTCACTAGGTCTTTTCCATACTTCTAACCCCAAGTAATAGTGCATCAACCCAATATCTTTCATATCTAACTTGGATGCCAACTACTTCTTTCATTGAATGATACGAGGCTTGGCACTTGTCAAAAACAAGTCATCAACATATAACGGGATCACAGGTGCATTCTTCACAACCTTAAAGTAAATGCTTGGGTCTATTTCACTTTTGGTAAATCCCAGTCTTGTCAAATAACTATCAATACAAACATACCAAGCTCTTGGAGCTTGTTTGAGTCCATACAAGGCCTTCTTCAACCTGTAAACATGAGACTCTTTTCCATATACCTGAAATACTTGAGGTTGCTATATGTACACCTCTTCCTCAATTTCTCTATTGATAAAAGTAGTCTTTACATCCATCTAGTGTAGTTCCCATCCCATAGAAGCAGTAAGTGAAATTATGGATCTAATGGAGGAATACCTGGCAAATGGAGAAAAGGTATCATCATAGTCTTCTCCCTCTTTTTGGGAGAATCCTCTACCCAAGAGTCATGCCTTGTATTTGTCACTGCTCCCATCTGCAGCATGCTTAATATTATATATCCACTTGTAAGCCACTACTGACTTTCCCTTAGTCCTTGGCACAAATCCCCAAACATCATTCTTCATGATAGATCGGTACTCCTCATTCATTTCTGTCGTCCATACTTGTTGACTATTTTCTTCTTCATAAGTGGAAGGTTCGTCATCAATGAGTTTTGTCATAAGAGTTTAATAGTTGGAGAACCTTTTAGGTTTCTTTACTTCTCTATATGTGCCATCAAGAGTTGCATGTCCTTCTACCTCTTCTAATGTGGATTTAAGCCATGTTGGTCTCTTTTGGATCTTTGAGACTATGATTGGTTCTACTAGATCTTGAGGCCCTTATAGCCTTCTAATACATTTTATAGACCTTGAATGCTCCTCCCTTGAGGTATCCTACTTTACTCCATCCAAGGAATCTATGGAGACTTCCTTAGACCTCCAATATGCCACTTTATCATTGAAGGTGACATCTCGGATGTCACTTTCTCTATAATGTATATTATCTAGGCCTTTGAAGATTCACTATTTCCAACAAATATGCTTTTCTTCCCTCAAGGTTCAAGCTTGTTTCTTTTATCCTTAGGAACATGAATAGTCTCATATGTCCAACCTATGGCTTCCTTTTAGAGAAGGATTCTTCAAGAGTCATACCTTCCAGAGCTCTATCAGAAATTCAATTTTGAATGTACATATTTGTTTGTGATGCTTCGCCCCATAAGAATAATGGCAAGTGCAAATCATGCAACATGGCCTTGAGATATTCTTCAGTGGTTATGTTCGTCCTTTCTACTACACATTTTGTTCTAGATTATAAGAGACAATTAACTCTCTCTTAATCCTAGCCTTCTTGTAGAAATCAACATGCTCTTTTGACGTGTATTCTCCTCCATTTTCAAATCTTAGTATCTTGATCCTTTTCGCTATTAAGTTTTCCACTTCAGCTTTGAATTCCTGAAACTTGTCAAATACCTCATATTTTTCCTTCAAAAGAGATATCCATGTCTTACGGGAGAAGTCATCAATGAATGTCACATAGTACAACAAAACACTAAGTGATTTTATGGGCATCGGACCACATATATCAAAATGAATCAGGTCCAAGGCTTCCTTAGATCTATTTTCACTAGTTGGAAATGGTTTCTTAATGTTCTTCCCAAGATCATAGCCTTTGGATACACCATTATTCTTTACCCGGAGTTCAGGAACTCCTGACACTATTTCACTTAATTCAGGAAATGATCTAAAATGAATATTTCCATACCTTCGATGCCATAGCTCACTTGGATCTATTTCGTCATGTACTAATGCTTGATTTGGTTTATTTACAAGTCTATAAAGTCTACCATCATGAATCCCAATAACCCTAGCAACATCTATACTAGAGACCTTTGACCAAACAAGTACTTTTCCCTCCACAAAAACAACCCTATCTCCTTTATCTTATAAACAAGAAATAGATACAAGATTCTTTGTCAAACCTAGTACATAAAGGGCATTGTTGAGATGAATGTTGTTACTGGATTCTAGCTCTATGGATGCCTTCCCAATTCCTTTGATTGCATAGTTGTTGTGGTATCCCAATTCAAATCTTTGAGATAGCTTCCTTTTTGTCATGCTTAGATTATTCCTACATTCTCCAGTCATGTGTCTTGATGCTCCACTATCTACCAGCCACATGCCATCATCCTCTAAACCTATCAAAGTGGAGTAGTATAAGAAATATTTTTCACCTTTGGGCTTCTTAGGCTTTTCCTCTTCTTCAACTTCTGTTGTGGAAACATGTTGTTTCCCTTTTAATTTCTTGTTAGTCATATTAGGACAATCGCTCTTGAAATTTCCAAATTCTTGACAACCATAGCATTGTATGTTTGATAAGTCTTTCTTCTTCTTAGAGGAAGAAGATCCCTTTCCTGACTTCTTATGATGAGGTCAAAATTTCTTCTTTCCCTTGAAACAAGTTGCAAGGGCTCGAACTTCTTCATATTAACGATCTCTAGTCATCAATATTGATTCTTATTGATCACATGATGTCCATAATTTCTCAAATGAAGGAGATTATTTCCAACTGATTATGCATGTTGCAAATGCATCCCATGATCTAAGAAGACTATTGAGTGTTGTAGTCACAAGTTCTTGATCAAAGATAGTTTCTCCAATAGCTGAAAGTTGATCTCTTATTTGTGAAATCCTTACGAAGTATGAATGCACAGTGTCATCATTTTCCATTCTCGTATTTCGGAGCTCATTCTTCAAACTCATGGATTGACCAACATTCTTGATAGTGTAGAGATTTATTAAGGCATCATACATCTTCTTGGAGGTATCATGATTTGTAGTGTAAGGAATGAGATGATCTCTAACGAGTTCCACTATTAGACTCATGGCAATAATATCATCTTCCTTGAACTTCTCTTTTCGAGCTGCATCGGATGGTTCAATAGTCTCTCCCGTCACAATATCCAATACTTTGTTTTTAGCTAAGATCTATCTTGAATTTCCAAGCCGTGAAGTTTGATGCTCCCTCTAACTTGTTTTCGAATTTCATGGAGGAAACCATAGATTCCAATGTATAAGAGGACTTCAATAGAATTCTCTCTAAGTTTTCTGTAAAATTGATCTCAATATTCCTTCCTTTTGTCACCAATGCTTTGATCCCATGTTGATTTTTCTAGTGCAAGGTTAGCACAATATTTCTGAATTCTGATAATTAAATTTGATGTAGATATTATTTTATCTTATTTCAATATATCATTTAGAAATTATACTTCAAATATTCAATAGTAGAACAGTAGAGATCACACTGCACAAAATGGTGACAAGATATACCCTAGGAAAACACACTACGGGGAAAAACCCAGCAACCCTTTCAATAGAGAAATTCTTCTTGTTCAATAAGAGACACGCCTAAACCTATGGTCAAACCTGGTATTCTCCTCCAAGTCAAGTCACCCAAACTGATCTTGCACTTTGTTCAGCATGCCTAATCCATAAATTTTCGGTCGTCCTGAAGTTGCCTAGTAACCCAAAAAAAGGTGGCCCTCCTGATGTTGTTGCCCCAAAAAGATGTGAATCATAGAGAGAGACTCATATCCACTTGTGTGATTTGATGAGAGAGGAGAGGGTGAAACTTGTCCTTCTTTCTTTGTCCTTCTGCATCCTTTTTTCCCTCCTTCTCTTTCCCAGAAGTTGTCTTGAGTGGGGAATGTGAATCTACCAAATGAGGAGCTCGAGCTACCTTTATATAGCAGTATGTCTAGGGTGAAAATACATGTCTAGCCAAGGACAACTTGACTTGGAGGGAAGCCGACTTGTCACTTTTGGGGCCAAAAATTACATTTCAAAAATTCAAATTTATATCTTTTAAAAGCCGCAATGGGACTTTGACTCAAAATAAATTTTCCTTTGACTCAAGCATTTAGAAATATGCTTTACAATGATAAATATAATTACATCAAGTGACCATGAGTAGATTATGAAGACCGGCCATAGTTACAAATTCAACACAGTCATCCCAAATCATCCCCTGGATTGGATTTGATCATAACCCAATTTCCCTCTCCTTTTTGAATTCTTCAGACTATGGTCCCATCCCTTTTCATTTTAATCCACTTTGGATTCATGATTCTTCCTAGTTTGACATAGTTTCCTAAACTTATAGCCAGTCGATGATTGGCTCCATTCTCCATATTTAAGAGTAAAATCTTAGAGCCACCAAGTATGGATTGAAGATATGGACCAAGTTCCATTTTTTATCACTTGATCAGGTGATTAGTACATTGAATGAAAAGCTAGTGTTTGTTCAAAATAAAATGGAGAATGAACAAGTCATTCAAGCTCTACCCACCGAGGAAAAGGAAATTTTCATCATTATTAGGTAGCGTGTGAGCAAAGGAAGAAAATTGGAGGCTAAAATCTAGAAGTTTGTGGCTATGGATAGGAGATCAAAATAAGAAATTATTTCATAAACAAGAAAAAGCAAGGTTTTTTTTGAAATAATTTTAAGTAAATCAAGAGGGATGGAAGAGAGACAAAAATCAAACAAATGGTATTCAAGCATTATGAAGTTTGTACTCTTAAAAAGGGAGTGTTACTAGAAGGGATACAGAAAGTATGCTAGAACATATCCCTACACTAACTAGTCAAAAGGATGATGCAAGATTAGCTCAAGTTATTACTAAAGAGGAAGTTGTGGAAGTAATAAATGATTTAGAACCAAATAAAATTCCTACTCCAAATGATTTCAACATTTTAGTGTTGATTCTGAAAGAGGTAAATCCTTCTTCTTTCTTGAGATTTAGGGAAATTACATTGTGCAATAGATTGAAAAGTCTACTCCACAAAATTATCTCGAATAACCAAATGGCCTTGTGGGGAAAATGAAAATAATAGAGAATATAATTTTAGCACAGAAAGCCATTTACTTCAACAGAACTAGAGGGTAAAAGGGGATCATAATCAAATTTGACATGGAAAATTCCTTTAACCAATTCAAGCATAGTTTTTTTGTTTGAAATGATTCATAAATTTGGCTTTGAATCCAATTGCATTCATTGGACACAACCTATATAAGTAACCTGTGGGTTGCTGCTTTAGTAAACAAATAGTCTACAATGTTCTTTATAGCAACCAGGGGTTTACAATGAGGATTCCCTTTATCATTGCTTATGTATATTCTAATGGCTAAATCCTTGAGCCGAAAGATAGAACATGAAATAGTCAAGAGTCAAAAACATATATCACTAATGATATTATCTTGATAGGTGGGGCTTCCTTCATTATTACATCTCAATTCAAGGAAATTTTGAATCTTTTTATTAGAATTTTGAGTGGTTTGGTTAACAATGGTAAAATCCATTTGCACGCTTGGAATATTAGTAAAGGGACACTCTTTACTATCTCCAGAGTTCTTCAGTTTCATTTCCAAGAAGGTTGGTGCTCTTTCAAGTATCTAGGCATACCTCTTTGTTTGTAATCCTCCTTGTTATCATCATGGCAACATATTCTCCTCGAAAAAAAATCCAAGTTTAATTAATGGGGAGCACAATGGTTGAATCCATTTGGTTTCCTTACCTTGATCAGATCAATTCTATCAACTCCTCTGAAATTTTAGTTCTCTGCTTTGTTATCCCCAATTTATGTAAAGCTATATATTACTCAGGATCTTAGGAGGTTTATGTGGAAAGGAGGAAAATCTTAAAAAAAATTGTTCATTTAGTTAGTCAGGTAATAATTCGTACCCCAAAGGCTCATGGAGGTTTAGGGTCTTAAGACTTGCATTGGTGAATGTAACGTTCAATGCCAAATTATTAAGGAGACATTTCATTATGAAATATGATTAGTGGAAGAGATTCATTTACAAAATATGCCTTGAGGAAGATGACTTTAATGTCTAGATGAATTCCATCAGCGTGAGGAGGCTCACAAATTTGGAAGCTCTTAGCATAGCCATTAACTTAATCCAAAATCGGTGGACTTGGTTACCATGTAATGGGAAAGGCATCTATATTTGACATGATAGTGTTATGGGGGAGAAATCATTACTTCATTATCAAAGCCTCATCCATCTAAATCAAGGGTTAGATAGACGAGGAAAAACTTCTAATTTTTATATCATCCTAGTCAAGATCTTCGAATGTTTGGAAAATTTGGGACTTAGGGACAACTCCAATGCAATTATCAATTTATATTCAATATTTAGTCCTACATTTAAAAGGAAATGGACCAAGGCTCCTATTTGAACCACACTATAGAGGATTAAGGTGTCACAATTACACAGTGAAACATGACAATGAGTATCAACTCTCTCATTCCACATTTCCCCATAAATCTAGACTATGGACTAAAATATGTAATCTCGAGAGTGTTCCTAAACACATGTTTTGTTAGATATTTGTAGATTAGAAGAGTTTTGCAACTGAAAACTTATATAAGCAAAGCATGCATGGCCCTTCCAAGTGCATTTTGTGTTGTTCCTCCTAAAAATCCTTTGTGCATCTCTTTCTAAAATGTAAATTTATAGGGTATGGAATTATGTTGTGCAAGGGATCAGCCATAAGAGTTTGGTGGTCTTCATCATGGTCTCACTTGTTTGACAGTTGGCAAAGATTCCATGGGGTCTTTCCATGACAAATCTCATTTTAAGAGAGTGTGGCTAGCCCTATCAAAGTTCGTGTTCGGAGATTTGTTTAACTTGAAATTGAACACTCTTTCAAAAAGAATGAGTGTCCCCTAAGTTAGTTGTTGTCAAGGAAAAAGCTCACTTGGCTAAACACTTCAACCTTCATCTACTCAAGTTCTCCACCCCTCAAAAACTAGATGAATTGAAAGAGATCTAGCATAAACAATTCAATCTACAATGTTGATGAAGATTATAACTTCTATATGATTGTTGTTATATGGTTCAATCTATGTCTTTTATATCTAATTGATCATTCTACATGCTTTTGTTGACATATATGCATCAAAATAATATATATATATATATATAACACTCCTGGAATCGCTCCCAAACCAGGAGCTTCTGAAAATGTCGCTCCCGCTCCCGCTCCCAAGTTACCTTGCATAAAAGAACACATTTGGAGAAATATAGTCCATCAAGTTACAATTCTAACTAACATCGCTTCAAGTAACCTAAAGTTCAACAATGGATGAAATTCCAAAATGTGTATATTTTGTTCTTTGACAAGGCATCAAAATGAAATGTTGAGGTGGTAGATGTGGGAGGGGTTTTCACTAACCCTGAGGGAACTATGAAGTTAACCTATGCATGGAGTTTAGGCCTTGCCTTCAATATTCGGGCTAAAGCTTATGTCGTCCCATAGGAAAAAAGATCTAGCCAACACCATAAACATTCGAAAAAAAATATTTCTTTTGACTATTTTAAAAGTACCATCAAGCATATACAAGAAAGCACTTCTCAAGACTCTAAATTAGGTTCAATCTTCAAACAAACTCTATATGTATTGAGTTATATACCCACTATTAAATATTATCATGTGTTAAAGAGGCAACAATATGTAAGCAGATTTTTTTGCCAACAAACAAATCGCAAGGAAAACAAAGTGAAATTATTATTAGCTCCAAGTTATATTACCAATCAATATCATAATGTTCCACACCATGTTCATTACGCATTTAATTGATAAGCATGTGGCTCACATTCAAGTTTATTGAAATAAGTAATTAACACAAGTACTCTTGCATTACTTTATGGCATACTTCACCCTCCAATTTATGCCATTTCCATAAATAAAAAATTAGTCTCATGGTGGGATTTCTCTTTGAGTGATGGATCTCTCCATGCAAATGCTTCATCATTATACAATGAGGGTTGTAACTATGGATGATAATGATGCCACGGGGACGATCGAACAATGTCAATAGTTCAAATTTGAGAAATCCTTGAGATCATATTACGTGCATATTGATATTCCAGTTCCACACCTTCCCTTTATTCGACATATTCGTTGTCTTACAATTGCTTTGGATCTTCCTCTATCAAAGTGTGATCCTCTCATCACAATTTCTTCAATGGATAGTTGTGAAATTTAGATGTGGATGTTTCTCTAACAATGAGGAAACAATGGATGTTTTGCAACGTTGGGTTAGGCAACTTGAAGTTGAGGATGTCAATTTAGTATCTTAGATGGAGACAACCATGTAAACCCTAATTCAACGATAGCAAATCATACAACAGATAGAAGAAAGATGTGATCTGCTCAACCACAAATTTGATTGCCTTTCTTTGGAACATTAGCTCGAGTACCATAATTTAGCTCTAACAACAAATTTTGGATTGGAAAATATAAAACAATCCACCATTTAGTTCCCAAATTTAAATGGGCAAGCCCCTAAGCCTAATCAAGTATCAATTGAGATCATCGATAATCTACATGAAGCAAGTTGAATTTGATGTATTGTAAAATCTATCAAAGTCTCGTTATATACTATAGCATTTAAACTATAAGGTTTTTTTGTGAAACATTGATTTCCTATCTAATAGTTCTTGATGTATGCTATAAACTAGTGCCCTCTGTTTTGGCAAATTGACAATGTTAGAAAGTTCATTTTTGTAATTTTGTCACATACATTTACCACAAACTTTGATTAATATAGTATCTACCTATTATTATTAATAAATATGTAAAAAAATATTGAAAATTAGCAAAAACTTCCACCCTATCAACGTTGAACAATAATTATAGTTTGGAACTCTAATAATGAAGGGAGGACAAATTCCAATATTGTAGAAACAAGCGATCACCAAACACAAAAATAATTGCAAGTCGCATAAATTTGAAATTGAAAGAGAATCATACACCTCCATTAGCAACTCCAATGAAAAGAAAGAGAAGGAAAACAATTATTGTAGATGGGATAAGAATTACATTTTAGGTCCAATCAATTATATCATTGCAAAATTATAAATGAAAAGAACGAAGAGGTATCCAGTAAAGTAGACATGTTAAACTTTGACGAAGATGAAAAATCATAAAAGATATTTACAACAATCACGTAGAAAGAAAGAACGAGAAAAAAAACACGAGAAATTGTAATAAAGTTATATGGCAAAATGAAAATGAGAAACCATCTATAGTAAGATACATATCTCACTTAAGGAACCATCGATATAGCTAAAGCATTCACAACAAGAACCCCACAATACCACTTGCAACAATTCTAAGAAAAAATGGAACAAATGATATTGAAACCAAAGGGAAGAATAAAGAATAAAGGCATCACTATTTTCAAAACTTTTGGAAATAAACACACTTTTGTGAATATTAGTCTCACAAAACAATTAGATCTTTTTACATAGTCTATGAAAAATCCCATTGTTATGGTTGCTGTTGATCAAAAAATCAAAGGAATAAGGTAGTGCTATAAAGTTTACATATAAATATGAAGCCTAGAATTACAAACTAAATGTTGTGCTCTACCACTTGATCAGATTGACATGGTGTTAGAAACAAAATGATAATGCAAATAAAAACCTATGCCACAAATTTTCCAAAACAATTTATGAAATCCAAATGAAAATATTCAAGCACAAGTCCATAATCAAAATGACTCCAAAATGAAAAATAAAATCATAAATTCAAATGAAAATATTCAAACACAAGCCCATAATCAAAATGACTCCAAAATGAAAAATAAAATCACCCAAGATTGCTAGAGCAAAACATTTCCAAAAAAAGAATGACATTTTATGTAGTATTTAAAAAAACAAAAAATAAAGACATTCATAATATATATGCCTATACAATAAAAATTAGGATGTTGATAAATTATGAGAAGGTACATTACACAAAGACATAGCATTACATAAAATATCGCCTTGACACCTATAAAATGCTAAGGCTACTAATTAATGTAATCATCCTATTATTCATATATTATACATTTATATGTTAACCATATATTATACATTTAAACTTCATTTTTTATCTAATATTCGAAATCAAATATTCTTAAGCTATTTTACTTCTTGTCCCTGCTCCAGCTATTGTTCAAAAACATTACATAAATATAAACCGAGAGTAATAACAACACCTTTTTATTGCACCAACAAGCCAACATTTATTGCAATAAAAATAATTATATATATATATATAATGTATTCAATGAAACATATGAAACATTATGTGCTTGAAGATATGCCCTACACAAACTTTATTTTTCATAAAAAGAATTGAAATATTTAAAAGATAAACTATATTCAAACTTAATAAAGAAAATATTTATACACACATGTCAAACCAATTAAAAGAATTTTTTAACAAGATCGCAATCATTTCATTCTTTTTAGAAAAGACTCATTCAAGTTCTGTTAGAAAAATCTGTAGCAAGATTGCAATCTTTATATTCCTTTGAAAAAATAGGAAACTTATTCATTCCCTTGAAAAAATAGAAAACTTAAGTTCAACGCAAATAAGAAATATTTGTCACATCTGCCAAACACGGAAAAGATATTTGTGGTGAGATCACACTGTCTATTCTTTTTGAAAAATACTCCAATCCAACAATTTGTCAATTCTTCATAACCACATTCAAATTTGGTAAATATGGAATCCATTCAATTCAAACAATGCAAACAGAAACACAAAAACATCATTAAAAATTTCAAATGCATAAATTGTAAAACTTAATTAAGTATATAGATTTATATCAAGAATCAATGCCATTTGAAAGTCATATATCCCTGAACCATTAGTTGCGAGTTTCCCTCTTATCTACAATCTGCAAACAATTTGAAAGTCATATATCCCTGAACCATTAGTTGCGAGTTTCCCTCTTATCTACAATCTGCAAACAAGACTCTACGCAAAGCTACTCTAAAGAATTTTTCAATTCCAAAAACAGTATTCACACAGTTAAGGTAAGTCTATTACCCATTCATTATTGTTGCATGCCTAGTGAGAGATGAGTAGAAGTTATACATCCAAAACACTACAAATATGATTTCTCGACTTAATTTTCAACATTTGAATGGATGGAAACAATATTTTAGGAATGTCACAAAATTGCTAAATTTACAAGATCATTTTACATATTTGAATATTATATAGGAGTTGCTTTTAGTGCAACTTTTGGACTTTTCGGTGCCGGAATCCAGTGGAAAATTTTAAATCTTGATGTGTTATTTAAACTGGTTTTTTCATATATGGATTCAGCACCTTGAAAAATCCCTAGGGCAATTCGATTGTGCATGGGTTACCCATCAAACTTATAATTTAATAAATTCCTGCCAGATTTTAAAAAAATTGGACCAGACAAAACCCACCAGAAAAGCTTCCAAAATCTCACAAAAACAATTCAGAATTTATATTTTAAGATATTTTATCCATATTTCACTTACCATTTGGTGATTTATACATGGCTGCCAAGAATTTCTCCCAAGGCAATTCAGTCACACAAATAAAAGCAACATGCACACTTCCAATGTTCAGTGTGACAAGAAAACCTCTTAGTAGAATTTGAAACGAAAACATTAACCATCCAGAGATTATGTTACGATGGATAATTAAGATGCAGAATCTCTTCTATAGGACCAACGGTTGAAGTTTTGAATCCAATGAAGTTTACTCAGTAAAATAAGCATTCCTATATATAGACACGTGTTTGTATACGCAATGCAGAAAAACATAATCAACATCTGCAAAAATGTCCATCTTTCCGTAGGTGGGCCTCCTGAGACATTCTAACAGATCAGTTATTTATTTACATAATTGGGTGAAGTCATCAATGCCATCAGCATAACAAGGACAACAAAATTGTGACAAGATGCCGCTGCCAAAGTGCCTAGTTGATTGAAACTAAGACAACAACAAAATTGTGACAGATGCCCAAGTGCGTAGTTGAAACCAAGACCTTGCTTGTCCGATCATCAGCAAGAGAACAAACCTGAAAAGATGTCATCACCACAAGGATCAAATTGTCAGTGAATGAAGTCAACATAATAAGACAATAAAACCAACCACCAATAACAGAGGTTATTTCATGATCAACTCTTCCAGTACCATAGCATTAGAGAGCATCCAAAAACCATGAATAGAATGGGATTCGAATCACTGATAATAGAATTGCAATTTAAGAGTGCGAGAAAGCCAACACGTGAAACCTCTAAGAATCTCATACATTAATAAGACAATAAACCCAACAACCAATAACAGAGGTTATTTCATGATCAACTCTTCCAGTACCATGCAAAACTAATGGATTAAGAGAGGGCATCCAAAAACCATGAATAGAACGGGACTCGAATCACTGAAAAAAGAATTGCAATTTAAGAGTGCGAAAAAGCCAACACGTGAAATCTCTAAGAATCTCATACATCAATATCATACACCCCATAAGTCTGGTTCAAATGAAAATTGCATCACTGCATTCTCCCTGTATGTAACTAACCTACCCTGCAAAGCAAATTATGCTCTCAACTGCTGCATGAGGCTCATTTTAGGCCTCATACATTGTCCATCTCACAGACATTACAGAATCAAAATCTAGAAGTTGATATAAAGAAAAAACAGAATTTGAAGTGTATCCTTGAACAAAAACAGCGGCAAAAATTCTTCTCAAGCAATACGACAAGATGAACCCCACCTTTCTCTAAAATAGTTCATTTAGAGTTCAAATCCATTGTTTCTCTCAAAGCCTATTTTGAAATGAATATTTCTAGCTTTTGCAGTCAAGCCAGTAAGAAAAGAATCATTCCCAAGGCATGCAGTACAAGGTAAAACTCCTATTTCCGTTGCTATAGTCTAAATGTTCTATATATGTTAATTTTAGATAACAATGGTATATTCTATACTTAGTACAATTTACTTCAATGTTTCTTTAGCAGCCCAATAACAATTTCCAATTATTTCCAGTAGCGATCACATTAACCATTAATCGCATTGACAGAAAATGCAGATAGAACATAAAACAAATGCAGAAGACCAGCCAAGGCAAGAGGACACCAGATTTAGCGGGATGCCAAAACCCAGTTTGGGGAAAACCCTTTGATCAAATCTTCTTATTATTATTCAATAGTTCAGCAAAGAGAGAGTAAAAAAGTCAAATAGGCTAGCCCAATACAAAGTCAAATCAACCTGTCACATTCTGCAGTCAAACTTCAGCCCTAACCACAAAGTCAACTTTAGTCAAAACAGCAGTAATTGCTTGATTGAAGATAAATATAACAAAGTAGTAAAAGAAGCCAACATAATTCACAAGTAATTATCAATATTGAATAAAGAGAAATCTAACCGTAACTCTATTAGCATTGATTTCTCAACATTTATTTCATAAACTGAGGAACAATATCCATATTGCTGCCATCATGACCTTTGTATCCTTCTATGATAATAATGGAGAAGTTGCTACAGGTTCTAAAGGATTTCTACTGATGCAGATTGCTTCTTTGATATTTTAATGACTTCTTTCTTTCTTCGATATGTTCTTAGATTCTTTATCCTTTATCACAGTGATCATGTCTCCATTGGTTTTGAGGTGGTTGAACCTTGTAGTAATGATTATATTCTTGTACTTTCTTCGGACCTTTTCTGTGCCTTCTTGAATCGGGAGATCGGACCTCAAGAGTTAGTGTTTTCCTTTAGTTGTCTTCAATGTATAGGTCAGGGAGTAATTGTATTTCCTTCTTGCCAATAAGGTGATCTTCAACCTTCTTCCACCATAGCTCTGATAACATGTTGAGAAATCCAACTGGGTGACAAGTTAATTGATTTCTCGTATTATGACATTATCTTGTGATGTTTCATTATTAGTTTTTCTTCTTTCAATTTATCTTATTCTTATCATCAAGACTAATGCCAATCAATAACTAGAAGAGGACACGAGATATAGGCACGCAGCCAGGGCAAAACCCTTACGTAGGGGAAACCCAGCCAAGAACTCTTCCTTCCTTCAATGGATTCAATACAAAGTCGAGATGAAGTCACCCTTGTTTATTCTTCAGTTCTGAGTTCTGTGAGTAATATTTCGTTTTGTGATGAACCTTCGGTATTATGCTTCAGTCCTGCAATAAGATCATGTTTCGGTCCTGTAGTGGTAGTATACAGTCTTCAATATACTTCGATCATGATTCAGTTCTGAGACAGCCTTCTCATGCTATGATCCTTATCATACTTTGATCTATGGAGGCCTTCTCATGTGACATCCTTACCATCATGCTTCGGTCTATGGCAACAAGTGACATCATAATTCGGTCTTGGAACATAGTTACACTTTGGTTCTGTATTGGTATGGTAGTCGGTTCAGACTTTGGTTTTGTAGTGGCCCAGAGATTCGGTTTCTGGAACAACCCAGTAAGCATCTTAAACTTTAGTGGCAATGACACTTCGGCTTCCTTAAAACTTCGAGTTCTTCTTCACTGTAACTTCACCAAATTCCCTTATTGAGATTCACCGAACTTCCTCACTTAAATCATCGAACTCCTTTTCTGAAATTTTCAAACTTGTATCTTTGTTCTGTTGAGCGAAGTTTACCCTCCTATTTATAGTTGTCTCCCACTGTAAAATAAGTCGACCTGTGTTTGTTTGAGAAGCTGACTTGTAGAGCATTTGTTTGGAGGCCGACCTTGTAGGGTGACTTGATGGAGGAGTCTTTTGACAAAACAAATTTGACTGCGACTTTAAATAAAAATCCTAAAGCCTACAATGGAGGCTTGATCTAAGATAATTGACCCAAGCATGAAACTCATGCTTTAACAAGTCAATTTAATTAATAATATAATTTATTTTTCATTTTTTTGATAAATATATTTCATTGTGACTCAAGTACATTATGAAGATCGAACCTAGTTACATTCTTCAACACTTACCAAAGGTCATCAACCGTATATGATATATCACAGATCTCATCAAAGAAGGAGATACCTTAACCACCAACAACCAATTCAAATATATTGTCTCTTAGGGTTACGCTGATCTTTTCAGCATTTTATCATATATAGGTCCACCAAGTGACTTCAGGGGATAAACCTTAACAGCTCTTACTATAACGAGTATGCCTGCAAGTTTCCTTCAAACCCTAGCCTTTTTTAGGTCTCTGCCATCCTTTACTTGATCCATTGAAGTCTTGACAAGGGTGATCTTCGTTGACTTTTCTTCCAACCTCCCCTCTGATACCAGGTTAATTTTTCTTAGGGCTATATAATGTTCTTTGCTTTAGGTAATTGCATTACATCATTTTCATATTATATTCACTTCATAGCATTTTAACCAGCACTAGCAATTATATAGAAAGAACAATGACATCATCATAGCAATGGAACATATAAGAACTCAAGAAGAAAAGCATGCACAAGGGACACCATGATTTTGGTCAGAGACTAGAGCAAATCCCTTCCAAAATCTTCTTCTTCTATTAGATTGTCATTGAATATTCAGTAGAGAAGTACAAGGTACAAATATTCAGAGCCATCAACACATCAAGCTACCTAGGGCCTATATTTGACTTGTTCACAACTTTGTTTGTGAACAAGTTTCATCGAATACTACTTCATAATACTATCATTGCCATACAATCGTTAGGGTTGCAATCTAACTATACAACTTGTGATATCAATGAAGCCATATGCAACTGTACCAAACCAATAATGCCAATGATGTCCTCCTATATATATATATATATATATATATATATATATATAATGTCAAATCAACGTAATGCCAAACCACTGTGAATCCAAACCACTGAGCTATCATATGGGAAACAACTGTGATGTCAAACTACTTCAGTTGTTAGACCATAGCATTGTAATGCAATGCCATTGATACAACTGTAAGAATAGAGACTGCAGAAAAGTGACACTGTGCTCATTAGCAAGATACCACTGTATTGAATCTAACATAGATACTGGTGCCAAAAAGAATATGAATAGTGTTGAGACATATGCATCCGAGACAGAACTCTGCCACTGACTACCGAGACTGTCATACCTCTAAATTTTGAATGTCGAAACCCACATGTATAGACTCTGTAGTGAGACTGACGTCATACCGATATCGTAGAGCCAGAATCAAATTATGAATATCACAGAGCCAGAACCGAAATACCAATCATAGAGAAAGGCATGCCACTAGGCTAAATACATAGAATAGTGTATCACTGCAACGTGCCCACAAGTGACAAATTGTATAGCGTAGAGCCACTGTAGCAAGAAGTTACGTTGCCTCTGTAACTTGCAATGCCTGCAGATTACAAGCACAGAGAACCGTGTATTTTTGAGGTAGCACAAAGAACCATATATATACAGAGCGAGCCGATAGCGAGGTAAATAGAATACTGTCAACGAACCAACAAAGAATATAATCATTAACGAACCATAAAAGAGATGAATGCGAGCCATTAAATTGATGATCTCTTTCCATTCGATTTATAGATGCCAGCAACTGTGAGTCATACGTCAAACCACTAATGCGAGAGTCAGTTACCAAATGCGAAAGCCTCAGATAAAGTAAGATGAACCATAAGATTAATAAGCAGTGCCTCGAGCCATATAGTGTTGAAGAATTAAGGGCAATTAGGTGTAGTGTGATTCTTCTTGACTTGATAACAATTTGTGGAGTCTTTTTACTTTTTTTGTTAGCTTAATCTTCTTCTTATTAATGCATGTGTGTGTACTTCATCAAACTGCTACCAAAAACATAAGAACAAGAACACAAGATATTGGCTCTCTGCCAGGGCCAAAACCTCTCTTTTCTTGAGAGGAAAACCCTTTAGTAAGTTTCTCTTATTGAAGCTTCTTATTGATCAATTGCCAAACCCTAGACACTTGGACTAGAATGTCCTCCAAGTCAAGTCCTTCCTCTTTTCTACACTATGTTTCCGGGCACATGGACTTCCTCCTTCCGGTACTTTGCTCCCCAGCACTTCGTCCTTTTCTTTGCTGCTTTGTCTAGAGATATACCTTGGCTATTGTAGCTTCTTGATTAGATATTCTTCTTCCTTTCTTCAAGATGTTCTTCACTTAAGGAGACACCCTTCTCTTGATCCAACAAGATTCTTGAGGCAGGTCTGCCAACTTGATGTGACTGAACAGCAGCCCAAGTTTTGCCATGTATGGCAGGAACCCTAGAGAATTAGGGTCCTTTTCCTTCGCTAGAGAGATAGGCTTCTTCGCTTGGCATGGGAGGCCTTGTAGGCCTAGTTTCAAGCCCAAACAACACTAGTTCATGGACTGTTTTGTCCCTGCTCTCATACCCGCAGACTTGACCTCCTTTTCTTCACGCATGTCACTGTTCCTAGCCCTAGAAACAGTCCTCTTCACTTCGGTTTTCCTCCTCCTTCCCTCGCTGCACTAGGAGACCCTTTAGACAAGGTTTTCCCTTCTCTTTTTCGGCTACTTCACTTCGTTGATTTCAGAGATGTTTTTCGTTGTCTTTTGAGGGAGTGGACAACCTCTATTTATAGAGGATTGTCCCTCCTTTAGGCCAACTTGCTCATTGTAGGCTGACATACATTTTCTTCATCAATTTTCATCGTTTAGCCTCTTTTGAAGGGCGTTGCTGCATGGAGAGGACTTGAACTTGGCTTGGAGGTATTCCTTTGACCTTATACAATATTCTACATAGTGTAGCATGCCCTCTAAAGGTCTTACGTAAATACATTGACTTTTGAGTTCCTAGAAGCACTTAAACATGCGCTTTACCTACTTCAATCAGCAAGAAACTCATTGACATATGTTATAAAAATAATATTTCTTTTCTTGAATAAATACAAATATCAAAAGTACATTTATGAAGACTGAACCTAGTTACATTTCCTTCAACATATAGAAGATGCGAGCTTGTGCTCATTCGACAAAGGCGGAAGATGAATGTCCCTTTTATAGTTGACTTCACATATGAAAAATAGGTGAGCCGACATGAATCTTGGAGGGAACTCGAGTTTGAGTTCCAAATAAAGAAAACAAAACCAACCAACAAACGAAGGAAGAAAAAAATAAATAAATAAATAAAATAAAATCTTACCCAAAAGAAATTTGTCATAATAATATAATAATTATTTCTTTTATTCAATTTTTGACTTTTCCTTAGGGCAGTTGGGCTTCATCTTGGGGTCTTAAGGTTTCACGTAAGGAAATTCGTCCCGAAGTTGCCAAGTTTCAACAACATGGGGTTGATTTTGACTATTGCCACTATACCTCTAGGTGCCTACATATGGCCCTACCACAAACATGAGCTAATCAAGGGGACTTGAACCTTGAATCTCATAGTTTACATAATACTTCATATCACGACGATCACCAAATGAGGTGCCATTTAGAAATACGTCTTATGCATGGAATGGTACACATGTGGTTTGGTTTGCCATGGCAGCACAAGTAATCATTGTCAATTTCATACCAATGATCCAACCAAATCTTCTGTGACATAAAAACCTTACAAACCTTAGGATGAGCCTTTCGAATCACTAAGAAAGATTTTTTTCTTGAAAATCAAGTTAAGAGCATCAAAGTCACGTTGTTCAAAGGAAAACAACACATTTTCTATTCTACATCACAAGCAATAGCAGGTCAAAATCCATAGGATGACAACTCTCAACAATCCTTTCTAGATGCAATCACTTGGAGAAGACCATAATACCAATTCAAGGCATCCACTTGCATATTAGTCACTTATAGCTCTCACTAGCAACAAAGGACGTGGATGCCATGCATAGTTTGATTGCAATCACATCACATGTTCAAAATACATCATTTTTTTTCAAATGGTTGTATATCATGAATTTGAGTGCCACATAAACAAGCTTGTCATTAATCCCAAAGTGTTAAGTTTAGGTATGTTCTATGCTTAGAGCAATTTATTTCAATTTTCACAGTTAGCTCAATATCTTTAGCAATCACATCAGCGTTAAAGTAAACTGCAGATAGAACATAAACATAAATCGCAGAAGACAAGCCAAGACAAGAGGACACAAGATGTGACACTAGCCAGGGACAAACCCCAATGTGGGGAAACCCTTGATCAATTCTTCTTATATGTTCTTCAATAGTTCAGCAGAGAGAGAGAGAGAGATAGTACATTTACAACAGAAGTCAATACTTCGCCTAATATATTATCTCTACATGAGATCAGTTGAAGACATGCTGCTTCAACTGATTCTCCAAGGTGACTCATTCACCTACCATGTGCTGCATCTCATCCATATGTTGCACCTCACTGTGTTGCACCATGCTACACCCATCATCACAATACTGGACCTCATGCTGCTACCGTCCCAGTGTTTGCCATGGCTACACCATGCTATGCCTATGTGCTTGTTGCACCATTGTTGCTTTGTGTCCTAGATGCATCAAGTACTATACCGTTGTCCCATACAGCACTCTACTTGCAGTTATCCATGCTTTACCATGTTGCTGATGTCCATGATTCTTCATGCTTGCAGTTGTCCCATGTTGCATCATGTTTTACCATGCATGTTATAATACCTCATCATTGCCATGCTGTCCCATTGCAGCACCTATGTCTAGCAATACTAATCATATGTATTGCTACCCATTGTTTTTATGATTGTGTTCAGGTTACGGCTACCACACAATCAGGAGATAAGTCCTTTTAGGACTACAGTTTATCTTGAAGAGATTTTTCTCATGCGATGTTGCCCTTTGAAGTTGATGTCCACCCTTGACAGTCCTTGACACAACCTCATTTTTTATTGTGTGCTCTGGCTTGCAGCCTAGCACAACAACTAGTTGTAGCACTCCGCCTTCCCAAACGATACCCAAACAGCAGTGTTTCTTTCCTCATGAACTTGGGCAAGCTGACAACACTTACTTGCACTCAAATGCATATACAGCCCTGAATCTCTCCTCCTTGTGACTGCGGCTTCCATGTCTTGTTGTTGTCCATGCCTATGTTGCTTCATGCTATGATAAGGTCCCTTCTGTTGCGGATGAAGTCCTTCTTATGCTGCGGCTAAGGCCTTGACTCAAGGCTCCTCTTGACAGCAGTTTAGGGCTTCCTCTTGACAGCAGTTTAGGGCTTCCTCTTGACAGTGGTTTAGGGTTCCCATTAGCTACGGATAAGGGCCTTCCCTTTGCTGCGGTTAGAGCTCCTTTTGTTGCGGTTAGAGCTCCCTTTGCTGCGGATTAGAGCCTTCCCTTTGTTGTGGATTAGGGCTCCCTTTGCTGTGGATTAGAGCCTTCCCTTTGCTGCGGATTAGGGCTCCCTTTGCTGTGGATTAGAGCCTTTCCTTTGCTGCGGATTAGGGCTCCCTTTGCTATGCATTAGACTCCTATTGCTTGTAGGTAGGGCTTCTTAGATCTGCAGCCAGATCTCCTCCAAGACTGCGGCTAGGGCTCTCCTAGATGACTATGTCTAGGGCTCTTTTAGATGACCCTCTGCACAGGGTCTTCCTTAAGAGAAGACAAACCCAAAACAAGTGGAGAGAGGGAGATCATGAGAGTTGTGTTATCAAATGATTCAAGGCACCTTTATTTATACAAAAACGTGGAACACGAGGGGTTTATTTGGTTGTTGGCCGACCTTGGCGAATTGTCCCATAACACAAATAAATTCATATCTCCATGAATACTTATCGGAATCGGATGATCTTTAGATCAATCCTACACCTCTCGATGAGAGGGATCCAAGAAAAATATCAGCTACCATTAATAAGATGACCAACATGGAGTTTGGCCCTAGTTGCCAATTTTAACACACAGTTATAGTAGGTGTAATTCTCTTCCTTTTTTACTCACAAATATGCATTATTGCCTAAATTCAAAAACCTCTTCTCTGTGTCCTCTTGTCGTTTTACAAATATATCCATTAGGTATTCATCATACACCATTTTAAATTTCTACCATCAATGAGCAAAATTCTTCCAATCATTGGAATTTTCCACAATAGCTCCATTATATAATTAACCATTGGGGTTCTACAACAGTTAACGTGATATAGTTTTTGCACTTTTTTAACATGATAACCAAGTCTATATCACCATTAAACTCACAACTAAGAGATAAAACGATCATAATTATGAAGGAAAATTCTTCAATCATGAAAATGATTCACTAACCTAAACCATTTCTTGAAGTTGGCTCATGGACTCAATGCACTTTCAACCTAAGTTGATGCAGACACTACAATAAACATGCTTGAATGTGTTGCTCAAATTCATCCCAAAAACATAAAAATTCCAAGCCTACCTACCTATAGATTTAAAAAACTGGTCGGTTTGAACCAATAACAAGTCAAATCAACTAGTCTGACAGGTCAGCAACCTTCAACTATCTGATAGAAAAATCCAATTTGGGGATTGGTTTGCACTGATTAGGTACCAAACCAACCAATTTGGTACCTAACTAATACAAGATAGCCCTAACAGACCATTTTTGCTCCAAATTAGGCCAATCAAAACTCACATGTGCAGAGGGAGCGTGGGACCCATAGTTGTGGTTTTTCAAGTTGTTTTGGAGGAAACTAAAGGTTGTTTCCCTCCCAAAACAGCCCCACTTGGCTATTAAAGCAATCCTCCCCCTTCTAAACCCTAAACCTAAACAAAAAACCTAACTCAACCCTAACAGTGTTAGCAATCAATGGTAATGTTTTATTCCTAAATAAAAAGAAGAAAAAGGAAAAATAAAGTAGATTGTGGTTCCAACCTTATTGGACTTCATATGGAGAAAGTTAAATTTCATATCCCACTCGAAATTCAATAGACTTAACAATTTTCAAGATTTTAGGATTGGTGCGATTGCAACATTTTCATTGAGGGTATGGGATTGGCATTTAATAAAGAGCATGAAGCCCTTTATGTACCTTGATGTTGACATTATTGATTATTGATAGGTGAACTCCTTTGCCATGGCCTCAACCATAAACCTAAACAAAAAAGATAACTCAAACCTAGCAATGCTAGCAATCAATCATAATGTTAAATTCATAAATTAGAAGGAATAAAAAAGTAAAGATAAAAGAAATGGCGGTTCCAACGTTATTGGAATTTGTTAATTTTAGGATAACAATGGCATGTTCTATGCTTAGAGCAATTTTACTTCAATTTCTTTATTAGCCCAATATCAATATCCAGTTTAGCAATCACATCATCATGATAGTAAAATGCAGATAGAACATAAACAATAACAGTACAAGACAATCCAAAACAAGAGGACACAAGATATGGCACCAACCAAGGACAAACCCCAATGTGGGGAAACCCTTGATCAATTCTTCTTATAATTCTTCAAAAGTTCAGCAAAGAGAGAGAGTACAATATATAATATTCACTTGCCCAATTACAGTGAAAATCTGATCAGTCAAATAGCAGAAACATAAAACCCTAACCAGAAAGTCAACGTTTATCAACAGGGCAGAATTCTTCCTCAATTCAGTTCGGTCAAACTCAATCAACTTCAGCCTCCAACAGCAAGTCAAATTAGCCCAAAAGCAATCCAAAAAGTCTAGTCAAATCTGGTCAACAAAAGTCAACTCAATAGTAAGCCCTAGCACAGCCAAAGTTGGTCAAACAAAGGTCAAATTGCCTCAAATTTCATGCCCGGAACTGGGTCCTACTCAAATAGAAATCCTCCACCCAAAACCGCACTCAAAACAAGTCAACACTTAGTCAATGCAGGTCAAATCAACCTCCGACAATTTCGCTCAACTCTGGTCAATGGCTAGAAGAGAAAACCCTGCCCTTTCTTCGCACGTGTGGAGAGCTGCCTATGAATTTCGTACCCAATCAATGAAGGAGAGAGAAGATTGTGAGTGAGTGGAGTGTCCAAATGAGGAGGCACCATGTATTTATAAGCAAACGTTGAGGATGAATAGACATCATTGTTGGGCTTCTGAACCTACATGAGTTTGTTGGCCGACCTTGACAATTCATAATTTCATTTGTAAATGTCAGAATGGAATGATCTTTAGCTCAATCCTACACCTCTCGGAGAGAGGAATCCAAGAAAAATATGAGTTGCCTCATATGAGTTGTCCAATGTGAAGTTTGGCCCTAGTTGCCTCAACTAGGGAGAACTTCACTTGTCAAACTGTCTGACAATCTGTACCATCACTGTCTTTGCTTTGTTGAACCATGAAGAAAGAAGAAATGATCGAGAATGTATCATACCATTCTCCACTGACTCAAAGGCAGTCTCCGATAATAAAGAGTGTGTCATACCACTTTTAACCAACCTGAACTCAGTTTCCATTGATCCCAGATCAATATCAACATCCTAGCATAGGGAGTATGGTACTACATGATGCGTCCATCGATAATATTATGGTCCCTATCTTCATTTCCCTACTCATTGGCCAAATGAGAGGTACTTCCCATGAGTCCTAGACTGCATAGGTAGGATGTGCCGACAGGAGAAGGTGAACCACTCAACCTATGCATATGTCACCATGGGGTATCACAAGGGAAGGTGAACCACTCACCCTATACATCGCGCACCATTAGGGGAAGGTGAACCACTCACCTTGTGGTCGCTCATCACTGCAAGAAGTACCCCAAGCCCCCCGGAGCTCAACATCCATCTCATATGAGACCCTCATAAGAGGGTCTCTCCATGACTCCAAGTAGTTCATAGAAGGTCAAGAATTTGACCTTCCCCAGGGGCTTCGTAAGAATATCGGCGACCTGATCATCAGTCCCAATGTGTTGGAGCTATATGGCTCTCCATTGTACCATATCCTGGATAAAGTGGTACCTTATATCAATATGCTTGGAGCGATCATGAAACACGAGATTCTCTGAAAGACGAATCCCACTCTGGTTGTCGCAGAAGATCACGGTGGTATCCAACACATGTCCAAACAGCTCACTAAAGAACTTCCTCAACCAAACAGCTTCACAGGAGGCCAAACTAGTAGCAATGTATTCAGCCTTAATGGTGCTCAAGGCAACCGACTTCTGCTTCCTGTCCATCCATGATATCGAAGCAAAACCTAGAGAGAAGCAACATCCAGATGTGCTTTTATGATCCACCACATTGCCAACCCAATCTGCATCAAAGCAACCATGGAGGCTCACATTCCCGACAGTGTATCTCATTCCATAAGTGATTGTGCCCTGAAAATATCGCAAGAGATTCTTGGCAGCAATCCAATGTATTCATTGCAAAACATATGTCCCAATAGGAGTTCACCAAGAACATCAGGGCCCCCACGAGTTGACGATACTCACAAGGATTTCCCAAATTGGGCCCAACAGCACTTCCGCATAACTTCTTTAAGTCACAGACTTGCAATCCACCATCCCAAATCTTTCAAGTATCTTCACAATATATTTTCCTTGAGAAAGGAAAATCTCCCCTGGCTTTTGCCAGACCTCCAACCCTACGAAGTAATGCATCAATCCTAGGTCCTTCATCTCGAATTCAGAAGCCAACTCCCTCTTACATTGATGAATAAGATGGTTTGCCCCTGTCAAAAAGAGATCATCCACATAGAGTACCAAGATGAAAGGTCTATCATTCTCAACTTTAAAGTAAAGGTTCAGATCAGCTTCACTTCTTATAAATCCCAACTTCATTAGATAGCTATCGATCCTTTCATACCAAGCCAAGCGTGCTTACTTCAATGCATAGAGGACTTTCTTCAACTTGCATACATGTGTATGACAATCTTGAACTTCAAATCCCTCGAGTTGTTCTATATAGACTTCCTCCTTAAGTGAACCATGCAAGAAGGCAGTCTTGACATCCATCTGGTGAAGATTCCATCCTTGCGAGGCAACAAGGGCTATAATCGAACAGATGGTGGTGTAGCGGGCAACTGGTGCAAATATCTCATCATAATCTACACCTTCCTTTTGAGAGAAGCCTCGAGCAACAAATCTAGCCTTGAGATTTTCAGCACTTCCATCAGTTCCATGCTTGATTTTGTAGAGCGATTTCGAGGTGACAACGGATTTGTCCTTGGGTCTAGGGACCACATCCCAGAGATCATTCTTCATAATCGACTCATACTCTTCGTTCATTGCATCCTTCCAAACTTGGTGTTTGGCAGCTTCTTCGAATGTGCAAGACTCAGATTGAACAATGGTGCTCATTGCAATTAAGTACCCTTGGTACCTATTCGGATTCTTGCTTTCACGAAATGCCCCCCTAGGTGCAACATGTCTCTCGGCATCTTCAAGAGTCTCCCTAAGCCATGAGGGTTTCCTTTTTGAGGACGAGGGCTCATGAGGGGGTGGATTTATGGGATCCATTTGTCCTTCAACATCAGGCATCTGCTCATCTTGCGGTTCTCCCTGCTTTCTAGAATCTACTTCTGTGTCCTTCCTTGGAAGAGGAAGGTTACTAATCTTCCCAAGGGCAGCATCCTCATCGAAACTGACACCATGACTTCCACTTCTCTTTGACCAGGCACATGAAAATATACAGGGCTACCAAAAATTCTAAAGTGAGAAACATCAGGTTTCTTACCAGTGAAACTTCTTCGAGAGTTTTAGAGTCCAATGCTTGATGAGGGCATCTATTTTGAACATACACAACCGTGTTTGCATCTTCGGCCCATAAGAACTTCGGAAGGCTTTGATCATGAAGCATGGCATGAGTGGCTTCTATGATAGAACGGTTCTTCCCTTCAGCAACACCATTTTGCTCAGGAGTATATGCGGTAGTAGTCTCCCTCTTAATGCCAGCTTCTCTACAATAGTCTTTGGACTCATTTGATTCATATTCAGTTCCATTATTGGTCCTCAATATTTTTATCTTTTTCCCGGTTTGATTTTCGACCAAAGATTTGAAAAAATGGAACCATGAGAATACTTCGTCCTCCTTCAAAAAATATATCCAAGTTTTGCGAGAGAAATCATCCATAAAGATAGCATAATATAAATATCCTCCCAATGAATTCACGGGCATTGCACCAAATAGATCAGAATGAATCAATTGCAATAGTCTTGCTATCACTTGAGGTGAATGGTCCCCTTGTATGCTTTCCTTCAACACACCCCTGACAAACACCTTCATGTTCTACTTTAAATTCGGGCATACCAGTCACCATCTTCCTTACATCGGGTAGAGCCTTATAATGTAGATGAACAAACCTCCGATATAGGCTATCAACCTTGAAGCCAAGTGTAAATGCATCTTTGAAATTTTTATTCCATACACATACCTTTCCATCAATGAATGCCACCTTGAATCCTTTGTCCTCCATCACCGAGATAGATACCAAGTTCTTCTTTAGATCAAGTACATATAGTACTTCTTGTAGATGAACGGTGTTACTCTAATTCAATTGAAGAGTAACATTCCCAACTCCCTTCATGAAATAGGTGGCATTGTCTCCAAGGATAATATCTAAATTTGTATCCCTTTCAATCAGATTTGAAAAAGCTTCCTTATACATAGTGAAGTGCCTTGAGGCACCACTATCAATCAACCAATTTCCCAATGTGTTCGGAGGAGATGCAGTAGAAAGGGCAGATATAAGATAGAATTCTTTTTGCTTGTTATCAACAAGATTAGATTCATAATACCTGGTGTTTCTTTATCGCTTGGGAGGGTGACCATTTCCTTGATGAGCTTGAGCATTCCTTTTTCCTTGGTTGTTGTATTTGCCATTCCTTTGATTGTTTTTGCTCCTAAAATTGTTGTTGTTGTGGTTGTCATCATCATGAGGTGTATCCCTTCTATTTGGACACTCCCTAACATAGTGACCAAACTTGTTGCAAATGAAGCATCTTCCCTTCCTTCCATTTTTTAAACTCGATCTTCCTTGACATTGCTTCTTTGAACCTGCATTGTTCTTCTTTTTAGCATGAGCGAAGAATGCAGTAGGATCATTGCTATTTGAAGGCATATCTAGTTCCATCATCCTTGTTTCTTCTTGACAACATCTAGTCAGCAATTCTTCAAAACCTGGAATCTTGTCGTTGTTAAGAATAGTAGTGTTGAACATGAGGCCATTCACAAGGGAGTCCTCCAAGGGCAGTAAGCTCCCTATCAACAATAGCTTCTCCAATCAAAAGACAATCATTTTTTATCTCAGTAATCCTCATGAAGTAGGATTGAATATCTTCATTTCTTCCCGTCTTTATATCCTTAACTTGTTCTTGAGGAAAAGAATTTAGTTTGCATTGCTAGATTTGAACATTCCAACCAACCTGTCATATATCTCTTTTGATGTGTTCAAATCGGAGATGTAACAACTAAATGCTTATGAATAGAATCCCTGATGATCTTCTTGGCTTTGACTTCACCCTTCTTGTACTTGGTCTTAGTAGCAATCAGTGCATTAGAAGGAGGTTCCGAAATCTTTCCCTACACATAATCCATAACATCTTGCTCTTCTAATGTCAAATCAATAGACATCTTCCATGCATGATAATCAGACTTATCATGAAGCTTATCATCAGACTTGAAGTAAGATGTGTAGGAAATGGATTCTTGTCTTTGACCAGTGATTTCTCTTCTCACTCTTGCTTGGCCTTTGTCTTCACCTAAGTTCTGATACCATGTTAATTTTAGGATAACAATGGTATGTTCTATGCTTAGAACAATTTTACTTCAATTTCTTTATTAGCCCAATACCAATATCCAATTTAGCAATCACATCATCATGATAGTAAAATGCAGATATAACATAAACAACAATTTTACTTCAATTTCTTTATTAGCCCAATACCAATATCCAATTTAGCAATCACGTCATCATGATAGTAAATGCAGATATAACATAAACAATAACAGTAGAAGATAATCCAAGACAAGAGGATACAAGATATGGCACCAACCAGGGACAGACCCCAATGTGGGGAAACCCTTGATCAAGTCTTCTTATAATTCTTCAAAAGTTCAACAAAGAGAGAGAGTAATATATAATATTCACTTGCCCAATTACAATGAAAATTCGATCAGTCAAATAACATAAACAGAAAGCCCTAACCAGAAAATCAACGTTGGTCAACAAGGCAAAATTCTTCCTCAATTCAGCGTGGTCAAACCCAATCAACTTCAGCCTCCAACAACAAGTCAAATCAGCCCAAAGGCAGTCTGAAAAAGTCTAGTCAAATCTGGTCAACAAAAGTCAACTTAACAACAAGCCCTAGCACAGTCAACGTTGGTCAAACAAAGGTCAAATTGCCTCAGATTTCGCCCCTAGAACTGCAGCCTACTCAAATAGAAATCCTCCACCCAAAACCGCACTCAAAACAAGTCAACACTTAGTCAACGCAAGTCAAATCAACCTCCTGCAATTTCGGTCAACCACTGGAACAGAAAACCCTTCCCTTTGTTCGCACGTGTGGAGAGTCACCTCTAAATTTCATACCCAGTCAATGAAGGAGAGAGAAGATTTTGAGTGAGTGAAGTGTCCAAATGAGGAGGAGGCACCATGTATTTATAGGTAAACCTTGAGTATGAACAGATGTCACTGTTGAGCTTTTGAGCCTACATGAGTTTGTTGGCCGACCTTTAAAATTTGTCCATAATCAAAATAAATTCATAATTTCATTTCTACATGTCAAAATGGGATGATCTTTAGATCAATCCTACACCTCTCAGAGAGAGGAATCCAAGAAAATTATGAACTGCCTCATATGAGTTGTCCAATGTGAAATTTGGCCCTAGTTGCCAAATTTAATAGAATTCATATGGAGAAAGTTGAATTTCGTATCCCACTCAAAATTTAGTAGCCTCAACAATTTTCAGGATTTTAAGATTGGTAGGATTGAAACACTTTCATTCAATTCAATCATGCATGAGGGTATGGGATTGAAATTTACTAAAGAGCATGAAGCCCTTTATGTAACTTCATGTTGATGGTATTGATTGTTGATTGGTGGGTATTGATTGGTGAACTCCTTTGTTGTCACCTTAACAAAAATGTACCCTTCACTCAAAACCAAAATCATTTGTTAGGCATGTTTATCTTTTTCAATTTCTACCATATTATAAGGTTGAAGAATTTGAGTTTAAAGACTTCGAGCCAAGTGATGTTTACGTAGCTCTTGTTGATCATCCCATTTCTACTAGAGGTGAATTACTGATGAATTTGATGAGTGATCATGTTGATCAACGATTTGTAGTAGGCCAATGGTCCAGTAGCTTTTAGCAACATTTTTGGACATTAGAGGCCATTTAGAGCCTCATTGATTATGTATTTTGTTGTTGATATGTATTGTACTTGGTGCCATTTTGTTGATATGTATTGTACTTGGTGCCATTTTGTTGATATGTATTGTACTTGGTGCCATTTTGATATATTCACCATTTCATGGTATATAGTTGAGCAAACTTTACATATTTTGTTTCTAAAGGTTTGGAATCATGGTTTGAAATATTAAAAATAATTGTTTTCATTAAAAATTAATTATTTAATGTATTTTTCGAATATGGTTTGATACAATTCCAATTTGAAACCCAAATAGATAGGTGGATTTGTTCAGATCCTAGTTCCGATTTTTAAAACTACGTACATACCTCTTTGGAGGCCTTCTCAAATCTCCCTAGTGCATGTGTCCCTTAGAGAGCAAAGTGATCTCAATGAAGAATGCATGTAGATATATGTCGAAATTGAGAGGAGGTTGTGAGATACTGACATGTAACATATATGGAAGCCAACACATCATCAAAACCTATAAAGGGGGGAAACTAGCATGACAAAATAGGGAAGGAGAGGAGGATAACAAGATCAATGGGATTGTGTGTCATCCAACATCATGGTGCACTACAAGAAAAAGGCTCAAGCCCAAACTCAACGCTCAAAATGAGGTGTTACAACATAACAAGAAACAAAGAGAAAATAAATATTAATAGTAACATGAAGTTCTGGTAATCAAATAAAATGGATCATCATATGACACATATTTAGTGAATGCAACACAATCACAGATATTAAAAATTTCACACATTAAATGAATGAAGTGCCTTTACCTTAATGCAAACTTGTTAAATAGATCAAAATAATTATTTCTAAATTGTGGATTTCATGCGTTTTTCATAGTCGTTCATCATCTTTTGCTAGTTTGTTTTCTAAGTTGGCAAGCCACTCACAATTTGCATTGTATTACCAATTAGATTTCATTAGATTTCAAATTTCAAGTTTTGCATTCCAAACCTTGAATTTAGGATTCGATGGAGTGTTTTAGCACAAAGGTATGTGTTTTCCAAGCCAGTATCATTTTTTTTCTCACAAGTTCTCACCTTTGTGTGGAATTGTGTGTGAAAAATATATGCCTTCAAGAATTTGAGGGTTCAAGGCAAAGATTTTGGGACTTTGTCATTTCAATAAAACCTACAAACCTTGTGTCTACTCATTCACTAATGTGAAATCTTTTAAAGAATTTTAATTTTGGCTTCAAATCTACGTTTATGTATTTATAAATTAAATAATATTGCCATTGGTTGCCCTGTCTTGTTTGAAAGCTAAACCTAATATTGAAGGTCATTTTTTCCATATTTAGATTGTAGCAAGTTGTGTGCAAACCCTGTGGCATGGTAAAATAGAGATGCAAACTCAAGTCTGCTTTTTATTTTTCTTCTTATTTTTAGAATTTGAATCTCTATCTAATGATATAACTTTGACTTACAATTTTCATTGAGACTTGGTGAAGCTTTCTTTTTGTTTTTTATGCCTAAGTATGGTTACCTACCAAGGTGTCAATTGGAGCTTTCGTCCTAAATCTCTTCCTCGATACCATAATGAACCTTGGCAGGTAGCCAAGGTGTAGCTCCAATTGACACCTTGGCAATGGTCAATTAGTGATGAGTTAGATGAGTGATCATGTTATTTAATGATTTGTAGTGGGCCAATTGTCCAGTAGCTTTTAGCAAAGTTTTTGGACATTAGAGGCCATTTAGAGCCTCAATGATTATGTATTTTGTTGTTGATATGTATTGTACTTGGTGCCATTTTGATATATTCACCCTTTCATGGTATATAGTTGAGCAAACTTTACATATTTTGTTTCTAATGGTTTGGAATCATGGTTTGAAATATTAAAAATAATTGTTTTCATTAAAAATTAATTATTTAATGTATTTTTTCAAATATGGTTTGATCCAATTCCAATTTGAAACCCAGTTAGATACGTGGATTGGTCCAGATCCCAGTTCTAATTTTTAAAACTACGTACATACCTCTTTGGAGGCCTTCTCAAACCTCCCTAGTGCATGTGTGCCTTAGAGAGCAAAGTGATCTCAATGAAGAATGCATGTAGATATATGTGGAAATTGAGAGGAGGTTGTGAGATAGTGACACGTAACATATATGAAGGCTAATGCATCATGAAAACCTATAAAGGGGGGAAACTAGCATGACAAAATAGGGAAGGGGAGGAGAATAACAAGATCATTGGGATTGTGTGTCATCCAACATCTTGGTGCACTGCAAGAAAAAAGCTCAAACCCAAACTCAACCCTCAAAATGAGATGTGTTACAACATAACAAGAAGAAAAAAGGGAAAATAAATATTAATAGTAACATCCAATAATCAAATAAAATAGATCATCATATGACACATATTTAGTTAATGCAACACAAGCACAAGTATTAAAAATTTCACATCTCAAATGAATGAAGTGTCATTACCTTAATCCAAACTTGCTAAATAGATCAATATAATTATTTCTAAAATGTGGATTTCATGAGTTTTTCATAGCCATTCATTAGCGTTTGCTAGTTTGTTTTCTAAGTTGGCAAGCCACTGACAATTTGCATTGTATTACCCATATATAGCACAGTAAATCTTTTTTTTAGTGTAAATGGCAAAGGATAGCATGTATGTTTCCCAAAGAATAATTTTGAGTGAATTACCAACATTAAATTTCAAATTTCAAGTTTTGCATTCCAAAGCTTGAATTTAGTGTTCTATGGAGTGTTTTAGCATAAGGTATCTATTTTCCAAGCCAATAGCATTTTTCTTTCTCACAAGTTGTCACCTTTTGTGTGAAATTGTGTATGAAAAATATTTGCCTCAAAGAATTTGAGGGTTTAAGGCAAAGATTTTGGGACTTTGACATTTCAATAAAACCTCCAAACCTTTGTGTCTGTTCATTCGCTAATGTGAAATCTTTTAAAGAATTTCAATTTTGGCTTCAAATCTACGTCCATGTATTTATAGATTAAAATTTTAAATAATATTGTCATTGGTTGCCCTGTCTTGTAGAAAGCTCAAGGACCAAATATTGATGGTTATTTTTTCCATATTTAGATTCTAGCAAAGTTGTGTGCAAAACCTGTGGCATGGTGAAATAGAGATGCATACTCAAGTTTGCTTTTTTATTTTTCTTCTTATTTTTAGAATTTGAATTTCTCTATCTAATGATATAACTTTGCATTACAATTTTCATTGAGACTTTTAGTGAAGCTTTCTTTTTGTTTTTTATGCCTAAGTATGGCTACTTGCCAAGGTGTCAATTATAACTTTTTTCCTAGATGTCTTCCTAGATAATTCTCATTCCAACAAAGATTGGACCATCTTCAACTTCCCTTACACTACATGAAAAGAACCATAATGAACATTTTACTCTGTAATTTGGAGTCTTGAAATGTTCATTTTGTTTGTCAATTTATTGAAAGATAGCCTAGTTTTGTTAATAGTATTCTTTCTAGCCAACATGTAAAAATATAGTGATCCCTTTGGTCAAATCCTTGATTTAAACCAAATTAACCATTTACAAAAATAAATAATAATAAAAAAATTATAAACAAAAAAGTTAAAAACCTTTAAAACCAAATTAAACATTTACAAACAAAAAAAAAAATTAAAAACACAAAAAACACTAACATACTAGCATAGAATAATAATAATGAAAAATCAAATTTTAGAGAGGCAAGCACTAAAAAGTAAATAGTGCTTGATATTTTAGTGTTGGGGAAAATTTGGCAATAGCCACCATGCACTCTTCCTGTGTTAAACACAAGCATTTCAAGTAAACCACATTATGTGGACATAGATGGTGTAGATGCAAGCATCCAAGTTTTGAAATTATAGATTTTAAATTGTCATTTGTCCATGCATAAATTGCAAAGGCAAAATGAGCACTAAAAAGTAAATAGTGCTTGATATTTTAGTGTTGGGGAAAATTTGGCAAGAGCCACCATGCACTCTTCCTGTGTTAAACACAAGCATTTCAAGTAAACCACGTTATGTGAGCATCCAAGTTTTGAAATTATCGATTTTAAATTGTCATTTGTCCATGCATAAATTACAAATGCAATAGAGTGACAAACCAAATAACTATGTTGCTACATTAGTGAATATTAAATCTCGTAGTGTTGAGAAATAATGCCAATAATACCCAAAGCCACCAAGTTTTGGTCTAGCATTGAGTACACTCAACAAGGATATTCAAATGGATATATGAATGATCTATGCACTATAAGCATGTGCATGGTGTGCACTAATAGTGTTCAATATTTATTGTCATGATGTGCTTGAGGTCATGGGAGGGGAGGTTGTTAAATTTTGCAATTTTTTAATTAATTATCTTATATCTTCAACCTTTAAGTGCAGACAATAACCAATAGTCATATAGAAGATAGTCAATGAACAATAAGACAACAGATTTGGTCTAAGACCAAGGAAAACCCCACTATGGGGGAAAACCCTTTAAAAATATTCTTCTATTAGATCTTCATCAAATGTTCAGCAGAGTACAAAACCCTTTTCTCAACAACAGCAACATTAACCCTTTTCAAACTAGGACAAATCTTCTGAAGTGTGAGATATGATCACAAATGTAGAATAACAGATCCTTCAATCCTCCAACAAAGATTTTAAGTGTGAATAGGATAGTTGCAAAAACTAATACAAGGGAGATCTACCACCAATGATAATACAAGATAGAGATCTTGCCAATAACACGAAATCCGCCAAACAATAATGCAAGAAAGAAATCTCTAGAAATGTGAGAGAGAAATCTCCACTAGATCTGCCAATGATGAAATGAAATAACAGGCTTCCAATAAATCTGCTAACAATGAGAGAGATAAAATACTGATGCGAGGGCTTTATCACCAATGCAAAAGAGATCACCAATGATGACAAGAGATTTGCCACTGATAATCAAAGGTTTACCAATAATAATAAGAGATTTGCCAATGATGATAAGAGATCTAATACAGGAGCATCCAGACTTAGCCAACAATGTGATTGTATGTTCACATGTTGTGGCTAACAAGAGATGAATTTTATTGACCTGAGTGGTCAAAATCAATTCTTAGGAGAGAGGGTTGGATCTCTCGAATTGATCTTTACTTCAATTATTGTAACAATTAGATCATTGTATTATTTTTAGAATAGGAGATAAGTGTTAGGATAGGTGTGTATCAGAGCTTGAGAATAGGGATTTAATAGTTGAGCTCATAAAAATAGAGATTGAGTTGCCAATGTTTTTAGGATAGGATTTGATCTATAAAAGAAAGGAAATAATGTAATGATAGAGATTTGGATGGAATAGGACAGTGAGTAAGCAAGAGATTGAGAGAGAGATAGGGTTTGCGAGTGAAACAAAGATCAGACAAATTGTCGTAATCGAGCCGAGAGGGCCAGGACTCTGTAATTTCTATTTTATTGAAGTAATTGATTAAGTGTGGCGTTGCGTATTATTCCTGGTGTGAGATTCACTCAAATATATGTATCGGCATTCTGGACCCTAAACGGGTATTATTTTCCATTTATGTGTTTCATTGATAATTACAGCCAAATAGCATTAAGGGTTAATACCGAGATTAAGCACTAAATCTTATTAAGTATATTTCTTAAAGGTTTTGTACTAAGCACGTGGGTAGTATTCGGAAAGCAGTAAGTGGTATATCGCGTGGAAAATAAATGGTAAATGGTATTTTTCCAAATCGCGCGATTAACCTACGGTGTTGACACGAAGCACGGAGAAACCACTTATCTCACATGCTCTCGACCTCATATTGATTGTGCAAGTAATTGCGCGAGCTTGTGCGATAACCGTTGGATCGAACGAGACAGATCGACGGTGGAAATTAGCAGGACTAGTTGGCAAGCGGATACGATGCGATATCCATTGGATATGAAGAAGCCAGGTCAACGGTGGAGATTGAAGCGCTCGGGGAGTAAGAAGTCAAAGTAGGACCAACGTGATTGGTCAAGCAAGCGGGACCCTCGAGAGGGAATACAAGTACAAAATATGTTTAATGCGCAACTGATTATTTTTCAAGTGAACCATTAGTCTAATTCTAGACTACCACATCAATTTTGGTAACCACCAACATCAAGATCTGCCGCTGATAATCAAAGATCTACCACTGATAATAAGAGATTTGCCAAGGATGATAAGATATTTGCCACTGACAAACAGATATTTGACATGGATAATAAGAGATTTGCCAAAGATGATAAGAGATTTGCCACTGATAATCAGAGATCTGCAAATCTACAATAGATCTACTAACAACAAGAGAGATAAATTACTGATGTGAGGGCTTGGTAACCAATGCGAGAGCTAGATCACCAAAGCAAGAGAGAGAGAACTCAATGTATTGCAAATGAAGGCTTCTCTTTAATATATAAGAATCTTTGACACAAAATCGCTAACTCGAATTAAGTTTTTAGAAGCTCCTAGAGTGATTTATTTTTGCACATGTCGAATTAGATCACTTAAGTGATTTTATTTTACACATGTCAAAATACCTTCATAAAACAATTTTGAAATAACTTTTGCACTTATAAAAATAATTTGCACTTGAGAAATAATTCGCTTCAATGGTCAAAGGGGTTAACTCAAAAAGTGTTTTTCTAGGGAAATTTCTCCCTTCGTTGCACAAAATCCAATACTCCCTCTCAAACTAGGGAGGAATTTCCATCAATAGTATCAAAATTGTTGTACTTGTCAAATAATCATGGCTCATGCTGAACATTCTCGAATCTAAAGAAGAATACTCATGGCAGGGGAGCCTCAACTACCACCCTGAATCCAAGCTCAGCCAAATAAAGGCTAAGAAACCATTACCAAGGAGTCTCAAGCTCCAACCCAACCTAAATATCATCAGAGAGCCAAATGCTTCCACCCGGCATCAAGGAGCCACATGTTACTACCTGGAACAAATACCATCGGGGAGACTCATGCTACCACCCGGAATGAATACTGCTCAGTCATGAAGATTAAGAAACCATTGCTCAACCAATGAGGCTAAGAATCCATAATAGCTCAGCACATAGACTAAGAATCCATAATAATTCAAGAACACCACCATCTTCGAACTTGAGCGTGATACTACTTACCATGACTAGTAAAGATCACAATTTGATCTCAAGTAGCCAGCACCCATTGGCCAGATGGGTGGGAAACAAGATGCATCGTTGGGGCATACTCCTAATTGGAGGTCCCTCGTCTCCAGGAGCTCACTAGCTCAATTCCTCATCCCCGGGAGCTCAACCGAGAGGGGGGGGGAGCACACATCTCAGTGTTCTTGATCTGCCGGTTCCCGGACTTGGAAGGGGTACATCCCTTAATCCATGCTTATCTCTGAATACTAGAAATTTCTTCTTCGGTTATGCTTTGGTAAATATATTGGTAATTTGCTCATCAGTTTGAGTATGGTGGAGTCTCACTGCTCCTCTCTGTACCATGTCGCGAATTAAATGATATCTGATTTCAATGTCCTTGGATCTGTCATGAAATACATGATTCTCAGACAATCGGATCCAACTCATATTATCACAGAATATCACTATAGTACCCAAGACTTGCTCAAATAACTCTCCAAAGAGTTTTCTTAACCAGACACCTTCACAACTAGCTAAGCTAGCAGCAATATACTCAGCTAACTGAGAGCAACTGATTTTTGTATCCTACTCATCCAAGAGATCATGGCAGATCCCAAACTGAAATAGCATCCTGAAGTGCTTTTTCTGTTAATTATGTTGCCCGCCCAATTAGCATTTATATAACCATGCAGCGTTATATTGCCAGCAGTATAACGATGACCAAAGTTAATTGTCCCATGTAAATATCTAAGCACGTGTCTAGCAACAACCCAGTGATTATGTAAAGGCTTGGTCATGAATTGACTCAAGGTGTTTACAACATAGCAAATATACCATGTAGATATCTAAGCACATGTTTAGCAACAACCCAGTGATTATGTAAAGTCTTGGTCATGAATTGACTCAAGGTGTTTACAGCATAGCAAATATACATGTAGATATCTAAGCACGTGTTTAGAAGCAACCCAGTGATTATGTAAAGGCTTGGTCATGAATTGACTCAAGGTGTTTACAGCATAGCAAATATCAGGATGAGTGTTCTCTAGGAACATCAATGCTCCAATAAATTGACAATACTCAGATGGATCAGATAAATCAAGTCCAACTTCATCCCCAGAGTTTCTTGAAGTTCATCTCCATGGGAGCGCTCATGGATTTGCACTCTACCATTCCAAACCTTTCCAATAGCTTTACAACATACTCCCCTTGGGAGAGAATAATTTCCCTAGGTCTCTTCCAGACCTCCAGGCCCAAAAAGAAGTGCATCATCCCAAGGTATTTCATTTCAAATTCATAGGCAAGCTCCCTCTTACACTAAACCATCAAAGGTTCATTACCTGTCTAAAACGGATCATCAGCATATAATACCAAAATCAAAGGCATACCTTGTATAGCTTTGAAGTAGAGGTTTAGATCAGCACTGCACCTCGTGAATCCCAATCTTACTAAGTAGTTGTCAATGCGAGAATACCAAGTCCTGGGGGCTTGCTTTAAGCCATAGAGTGCTTTTTTCAATTTGCATACATGGGTTCTTCTGTCATTTACCTCAAAGCCTTGAGGTTGTTCAACATTTACTTCCTCCTGGAGAGCACCATGGAGAAAAGTTGTCTTGACATCCATCTAATGGAGAGTCCACCCTTGACTAGCAGCTAAAGAAATAATAGAGCATATGGTGGTATAGCGAGCAACAGCAGCAAAGATGTCTTCATAATCAATTACCTCTTTTTGAGAGAATCCTCGAGCCACAAATCTTGCTTTATATTTTCAATACTGCCATCCATGCCATGTTTTATTTTGAATAGCCACTTTGAAGTCACAACCAATTTGCCCTGAAGTTTAGGAACAACTTCTCATACATCATTTTGCATAATGGATTCATATTCTTTTGTCATGGCATCCTTCCATACTTAGTACTTTACTGCTTCTTCAAATGGTTGAGGTTCACTCTGTATGATAGAACTCATAGCAACAACATAGTTTTGATATGGACTGGCTTCTTACTTTCTCTAAAAATGCCCCGAAGAGCAATATGTTTTTCAGCATCCTGTAGAGTATCACGAAGCCATAGAGGCATTTTCCTATATGGAGGAGGATCTAATGGATCCATAGGCTCAGCGAGTTCATCTAGGTCCTCATGATCAAGTTCATGAGTGGAGGGATCCACATCATCATTTGTTTCTTTAGAAGAGATAGAAGGAGAACTAAATCTTACTTTTCAAGAGTTGCATCTTCATCAAATGTCACATTTCTATTGAAGTCTATTGTTCTTTGACTAGGTATATAAATTCCAAATGCTTTAGAATCTTCACAATAGCCCATAAACATACCTTTCTTACCTGAAGCCTCAAACTTGTTCCTCTTTTCTTTTCGTATAAGAAAATAAACAAGACAGCCAAAGATCCTTAAATCACTGACATCAAGTTTCTTGCCTGTGAATACTTCTTCAGGAGTCTTGTCATATATTGCTCAATAAGGAGTCTTGTTTTTTACATATACGGCAGTGTTGGCAGCTTCTCCCCATAAGAACCTTGGCACATTCTGATCATGAAACATGGCACGAGCAGCCTCCATGATAGTCCTATTCTTTCTTTCTACCACACCATTCTGTTCAAGATTGTATGGTACAATGGTCTCTTTCTTGATACCGGCTTCTTTGCAAAAGTCAACGAATTCATTTGAAATGAATTCTCCTCCATTATCTGATCTGAAGACTTTGGTTATCTTTCCAGTTTGGTTTTCAATCAATGCTTTGAAATATTTAAACATATCAAAGGCTTCATCTTTGTGCTTTAGAAATTATATCCACGTTTTTCAAGAGATATCATCCACAAAGGTGATATAATACAAATATCCACCTATGGATGTCACTCGCATAGATCCACACAAATCTGAATGAATTAGTTGCAGGATGTCATGAGTTTTGGTACTGCTAGAGGGGAAAGGCCCCCTCGTTTTCTTTCCACTTTCACAACCAGGGCAAACACCATCATGTTTTGATTGGATTTCTCGCATTCCAGAAACCATCTTCTTTACTTTGGGCAGCTCCTTATAATGAAGATGAGCAAATATGTGATGCCATAACTCGATCTGATTGATATTGCATTCTTGAGCCATAGCTTTAATAGTTCTCCCATTGATCTTGTAAAGCCCTTCGCCTCTCTATCCAAGAGCAAAGGAATTTTTCATGTTTGTTTTCTCTGACCAGGTTAACACTTTTCCTTTTATAAAAGCCACCTTCATTCCTTTATCTTCTAGAGCGAATATAGATACAAGAATTTTCTTTAGACCAGGTACATATAAAACATCTTGAAGGTGAATAGTTTCTCCAAGATCCAAATGAAAAGAAACTGAACCAAACCCTTTTACAGGGTATGTTGTATTATCTCTAAGGCTAATGTTTAAACCAATCTCCCTCTCAACCAAATTAGAGAGGACTTCTTTATAACTAGAGAAGTGCCTAGAGGCACCACTATCCACTAACCAGTTGTCTAACAAATCTGGAGGAGAAGCACTAAAAAAAGTTGAAATCAGAAAGTACTTAGATTGAGAAGCAGCAACATTATTTTCGTACCTTATATTTTTGTATCTCTTTTGAGGATGAGGCTCTTGATCACGATCACTATGAGCATTGCTTCTTCCTTCATATCTTCTTCTTCCATAATACCTCTTTTTCAATCAGGAGACCGATTATTGTAGTTTTTGCTACTCCTTTGATTATAAGAGGATCTTCTTTCTGGACAATCTCGAGCATAGTGCCCATGCTTGTGACAATTAAAGCATTCAACATTCCTCATGCTCTTCTTGAAAAAAATGGATTTGGACTTTGGCTTAGAAAATTTTCCCTTTCCTTTCTTCTTCTTTGCTTGTGCAGCGAAGGAAAATGGTTCTCCTTCTTCATGCCTCTGAATTTTGCCCCTTGAAATCATCAATGATTCTTCCTGCTTGCGTCTTCCGATCAATTCATCAAAAGTTGGCAGAGCATTGTTATTGCTGATAGTAGTAATGAATAGTTCCCAAGCTACAGGAAGCCCATCAAGGGTTGTGTGTACAAATTCCCTATGAGACAGCGGCTCACCAGCGGACAAAATTTGATCCTTGAGTTTAGTAATCCTTATAAAATAGGACTGAATAGATTCTCCCTAATTCAATTTGATATCTTTGAGTTGTTTCTTCAAGTCAAGGATATGATTCGGATTTTGGACTTCCAACATGCCAACAATCTTGTCATACATTTCCTTAGATGTCTTCAATTTGGAGATACGAGTAAGAAGATGATCTTTCAAAGATTCAATATTAATTTTGTGGGCTTTTATATCACCTTTCTTGTATCTTGCTTTAGCAACAGTGGGGGCATTTTCAGGAGGTTGGGGTACACCTACTTGGACATACTCTAGAACATCTTCTCCATCCAACTTGGTGTCCAACCTGAGTTTCCAAGCAGCATAATTTGAAGCCCCTGTCAATTTCTCACTGTCCTTGAGGAAGGATGTAGCCATCTGAACTAATCTACTATTGTATTTTGAGCAGCAAATAAGGTCTTTCAACAGATAATTGCCTTCAGCGTACTGTTCTTGAGCTTATCTTCACCACAGCTCTAATACCATGTTAAATTTTGCAATTTTTAAATTAATTATCTTAGATCTTCAACCTTTAAGTGCAAATAGTAACCAACAACCATATAGTAAGACATCAGATTTGGTCCAAGACCAGGGGAAAAACACCACTATGGGGGAAAACCCTTTAAAAATATTCTTCTATTAGATCTTCATCAAATGTTCAGCAGAGATACATAAGCATAGTACAAAACCCTTTTCTCAATGACAACAACATTACCCCTTTTCAAACTAGGACAGATCTTCTGATGTGCAAGGTCTGATCACAAATGTAGAATAACAGATCCTTTGATCCTTCAGCAAAGATTACGAATGTGAATAGGAGATATGCAAAAACTGACACAAGGGAGATCTACCACTAATGATAATACAAGATAGAGATCTTGCCAATAATACGAAATCTACCAAACAATAATGTAAGAAAGAAATCTCCAGAAATGCAAGAGAGAAACCTCCACTAGATCTGTCAATGATAAAACAAAATAACAGGCTTCCAATAAATCTACTTACAGTGAGGGAGATAAAACACTGATGCAAGGGCTTTATCACCAATGCGAAAGAGATCACTAGTGATGACAAGAGATCTGCCATTGATAATCAGAGGTCTGCCACTAATAATAAGAGATCTTCCAATGATGATAAGAGATTTCCCACTGATAATCAGAGATCTACCATTGATAATAAGAGATCTGTCAATGATGATAAGGGATCTACCATTAATAATCATAGGTCTACCACTGATAATAAGAGATATGCCAATGATGATAAGAGATTTGCCACTAATAATAAGAGATCTGCAAATCTACAATAGATCTGCTAACAATAAGAGATATAAATTACTGATGTGAGGGCTTAATCACCAATGGGAGAGCTAGATCACCAAAGCAAGAGAGAGAGAGAGAGAGAGAGAACTCGATGAAGGCTTCTCTTCAATATATAGGAATCTTTGAGCCAAAATCCCTAACTCGAATTAAGTTTTTGGAAGCTCCTAGAGTGATCCATTTTTGCACATATCAAATTAGATCACTTAAGTGATTTTATTTTGCACATGTCAAAATACCTTTATAGAACAATTTTGAAATAACTTTTGCACTCATAGAAATAATTTGCACTTGAGAAATGATTCGCTTCAAGGGTGAAAGGGGTTAACTCATAGAGTGTTTTTCTAGGGAAATTTCTCCCTTAGTTGCACAAAATTCAACAAAGGTTAATGAGATCATCAATTGCAAAGGTTTTCAATGAAGTGTAGCTAGTAAGTCTCATAATTGTAAGTTTGTGGAAATTCCATAGCCCAAGCAAACATGTTAATGCTTCTCAATTTCTTCTAGTCAAATACTAGAGAAAGTCCAAGTCACATGGAATGTAAACAGCCCTAAATAACACAACAACACAAATATATATATATATATATATATATATATATATATATATATATATATATATATATATTTTTCTCAATAATCATTTCATACATGCATTCAAATCAAGCACAAAATTAACTAAATGCAACATTGCTAGCAAATGAGGTTAATGACACTAAAAAGGTACACACATTTTACAAGAAAATAAACATGTTGTCAAAAATCTCATTACTTATTTTAAGTTACCAACTTTGTCCACCCATATATTATTTTCTCATGATATTACTTAGTAATAGCGTAATGACTTCAAGACACCTTTCCTCTAACCCTATAATCAAAACATGTAAGATATTAAACCTCTAACCTATTGGACAATGGACCTTATGAATTGAATAGGAACTGAAAGTTTGGTGAAAAAGTATAAGCCTCAAACCATAAACTCCTCAACTTATATAGAAAATATAAGATTAAACAAAGATTAGTGATGAATGAATAGTTTGTGGATAATTTTCTTTTGTTAGAAAATAATTTGCCTCAAAGTAAGCAATTTGTTGGAGCTTTTCTACTCGAGGGAAGAAATATAGGACTAGGAAGAAATACAAGTGTCCATCCAAAAGTGCATCTACAACCAATCTACCAACCTATTTAACTCTACATTGACTGCCAGTTAGACATTTATATATCTCCTAATGAAAAAAGCCCCCATCTCCTTATCTCCATGTGAAATGCCCTACTTTCCTAGAAAAGACAATCAATCATAACCTAATCTTGGTGCTACATTTACCTCCCACCCTGTGCACTTTGTGATCTTACCTACTCAATCTATCAAAAAAGTTTGGTCAACACCCTAGCTTTGTAAATAGTTTAACAAAGCTAGAGACGATAGTTACCCAACTAATAACTATCCAAAGGGATAGAATCTCATCCAAAGCAATGACTTGCACTTGGCAGTGATATATAATAGACATAGATTGCAATCAACCGAGTCAAATCCTTATCTAATAAAAGAAACCATAACAAGGATAAGAACCATTGTCTTAAACAACAACTTTTCCCTTCTCTCCTCGAAAGCCAATATGCTAAGAACAACATGGTCGGTTGGTGTTACACATTACTACTATATTCTTTCTCGAAAGCTAGGTTTACTTTCTCCTTTCTCCTGTTCATCAAGCATCGAAGGATGAACTGCACAACACACTAAATTTATCTTGCTAGGTCATTTTCCCTCGAAACCAGCAAACGGAGCAATCAAACAAACTATGACGAAACAAAATGTTGGCCAAGGTAGGGATAAGGGAAGAAGGAACTTGTTTCCCATCATCTCTCCCCACTCTTTTTTGAAAGCCTATTTAAAATCCTCCTAAGTGGTTATCCCTCCAAGCAAGAAAAAAATTCATAGTGTAGGATAGAAAGTTGTGCTAATAAGCTAGATAGCAATAGTGCACACTAAATAAGGAGCATGGGCAACTAGATAACAATCGATGGTTGTAGAGCACCTCTTAATGGCCTTGACAATTTCCAACATCACATCCAAACATAAGATTCCATAAGGAGAATGCCTTGCACCATAATTAGCATAATGCTAACTGCTTAAAAAAATAGCTCTAAACATGTAAAGAACCTTGTCCTTACTAACATCTTACTTCATCACCATTATATGCACTAAATCTAGTCAACTAATTTCCCAAATTTTATCCAAGTGTTAAGATGTTTCAAATGTTTATGTGGCACTACTAAAAAGGCAAGCCTAATCTTCGATTACCGTCCATTGGTAAATCACAAGCAATGTAACTTTCTCACCAACTAGCCAAATTTTGTGTTGATAGGCTTTGCATTGACTCTTTGAGAATGGGTCATATTACCAACAATCTATCGCCCAAAAATGTGAAGTCCCAAAAACCTAGATGAGGACTTGCAGAACAAAGAGGTTGTTCATTGTCACCTCGCCAACTCTCTTTTGCACATTAGAAGAAAGAGTTTCCTATCCAAGAGGACCTTCCCTATGGTTACTAAGTTCATTTCATGTAGTAGGAATGAGAGTAAAGAGAACTCGCCAACTATGAACAAAAAGTAAAGATTGATTTCAGATGTTTTGGGATTGATGGATGAAAAACAGGCCTTAAGCCAATGCCTTATTTGTTTGGGCTAGTCATGAATGTAATTTTGGAGGGTGTTCTAAATAAGATTAAGTCATGAATCATAACCATCCAAATTGACATACTATACAATTGCCTTATTTTGGTGTCTAACTTTATAGGTTTGATGGTGGTGAGAGTCTCTCTAAAAACCAATACTCAAGGTAATCACAAGGTTGGCCCCTAGCAAATGCTATCTACAAATACACTTAATCATTTAATGTAGATTGTATCATGTTTTTATCTTCAAGGTAAGCAACACAAAAGAAAGAAAGGAGAGAAAGATTTAGGAACCTCAATCTTTCCATTAAGGTAGTCGTGCTTTTATATGGCCCTTGTGCTTATCTTTGTCATCCATAAACTTGCAAAAAGATCTTCCAACAAAGTACCTAGAAAAAATCTACCACACATGATGAAATTATTCATCCATTACAACATAAACGAGTCAAATAAGAAGTCACCTTATTCTCCAAAGCTTAGAGCTAGTTTGCTCACAAGTTCTTCCATTCATCAAACTTCAAGTAAAAAAAGGAGAAAGAAAACCCTTACATAGGTTTTGGCTCAACTCTCCCCTACAATACAATAATATTTTCCTTGGAAAATATTAAAATATTTACAACAATCTCCTTGGTAGGCAAATTAGGTCAAAAGTCATGTAGAAAATACTAGATGAGTACATGTCATCTTCCTCAACTCTCTAGCTCATGTAAGGTGCATGCATAGAGCCACTTATTGTGGAGGTTTGTCGTTACACCAAAACCCGCAGGTGTTGGTAAACGTTACAAACTAGTAACTAGGATCCCCAGGGTGGAAATTACGGATTCTATAGAGGTGTGGTGATTCTTCCAACACCCCCCCTCAAACGCAACTCGGGGGAATCGAACCTGGGTCCAAGCTCTGATACCATGTGGAGGTTTGCCATTACACCAAAACCCGCAGGTGTTGGTAAACGTTACAAACTAGTAACTAGGATCCCTAGGGTGTAAATTACGGATTCTATAGAGGTGCGGTGATTCTTCCAACACTTATCTCCTCCATGTGCAGGGTGTTATCCAAGAAATAACTACCTCAATAACATAATAGAAATTGCCTAGTCAATGGGGTAGGCACTTTCTAAAATGACTGCATGGATACCAAGTTTACAAGCCTCATGATAAGGGTGCTTTCCAGAAATAACCACCTCCAAAACAGTAATAAATTACTTAGTTAAAGAAGAAGAGCCCAACTTAACAATAGGTATGGGAATGTCATGTGTAATGGTTGAGTGCTTCTTCTAGAAGCCCTTTGACCAAGAACTAATATATAACATCTCCATGAACTAGGTTATCTTTGAGCTTTCTTAACCTTTTGACTTGGATATAGCAATAAAATAATCCTTTAAGGAAGTTGTAGACACATTTGACTTGGTTGAAGCAATAAAATATTCCTTCCTCTGGTGCACCCTAGAAAGAAGTGCCTTGTGTCCACATAACCACCAGTTCAATAAAAATATTCCTGCTAGTATATGCATTTGAAGAGAGTACACCCTTGGTAATTTTGCCATCTCAACTACCTTTGACCAAGTCAACCATGAAGATGTAACCATTAAGCATGTGCTCTAGGTGTTTGTGGAAATGGGTCCACATCAAAATCATGATCTCTCCTCAAAATATACCTAAGTGGGCCTCCTTTGACCAAGTCAAACCATCAATACTCAATTCAAATGTGTAAGGTTTGAACAAGGTTATGTAAGGAGTGTGTCCTCATAGTGGAACGCACCACCTAGGCATGTATGCATGAGTGGATATGGTGGATGAGATGGAGGGTCAAAACCCTAAGGTGCCATCCAGTCAACCTAATGTTCAACAACCTCCTCAAATCTCGTGCCAAAGGATAAGCATAAGCATGGATAAGGTTGGCACATGTGAACAAGGCTAAATTGAAGCTAGGGAGAATTGGTTTTTTTGTTCATTGCCTCAACATGTGTGCCAAAAGGGAAGTGATAAAGTTTTGTATCCCATGTGTATAAGTTGTGTTCTTAGTGAAAGATTAAAAAATAAAACTTAGGGAAATAGCCTCAATGAATTAGAAACCTCATTGTAACAATTTACAACTTACACTCGGCTTAGTTTGAGCTTCTTGTTGATTTTTCAGATTTGGTTATTTTGGCCAAAGTTTCACTTGTAGTCATTTGTGCTTATTTTTGAAAATCTTTCAGCATGTTTATTGTGATTGCAGCTTTCAAATTCCAAAATAAATTGCATGTGACAAACAAGGAATCAGAAAGGTTTTCAACATGAAAACGTATATGTAAAACTACTAGGAAACATCTCCTAGATATTTTCAAAATTTTAAAACATAAAGGCCATTGACATAATGTAAAAGTTGTTTTACTTTATTCTTTCAATTATGAGAGCAGGCCAACAGACTTATGAGTTATAAAATCCAATCTAAGGAAATATAACAAGAGTTAAAATAAAATCAGAGATTTGTAAAATATGAATAAATTTTGTATTGTCACGTACCAATGCCAGGCAGACTGAAAATGAACTCTCTTGGCTGCGTCAAGCTGTGCCATCGCTCTTCCTCACTTTGGCCTTGTTCTTCTTTTTAAGTTTTTTCTTTCTCTCAGACATATGTTCAGCATCCTCATGTTCACTTCTAATCCTCTTGACAATCGATTCTGTTAAAACAACCTCTTGACTGCCTTGTTGCATCCCTTCAAGCTGCTTAAATCCATGTTCCTTATTTTGAATGAGGTCTGTCATTTCCTCTTTCAATCCATGTTGTTCGACCAGTATAGGATCCTGTTGAGGCTTTTCTACAGGTGCTAAACCTGGATTTGCATCATTTATACTTGGCTTACCATTTTCAACTTCACCCGAATCCTTCACCATTGATTTTTCTGAAGCCCCTCCAACTTCACATGGGTTCTCCACATTTATCTTTTCTGGAACAGTAGGAACATCCTTAACATTCAACTTTTCTGTATTTTCAGCTGAATGAGAACCCGTTCCTACCAATAGTTGATTATTAGATGTACTGTTATCAGTAGGTAGCTTTGATACAGCATTGGTGACCTTGAATTCCTGCTTAGAATCATTGTTTTGTTTGGTTTCATCATGAAGTTCAATCTGTGGAAAAGAATTGCCTGAAAAGAGAATCTAATGGATCAGTGGCATCAACAAATCTAAATAGCACAATGGAGAGAAGGAAACTAACAATATTACAAATTACATAGAGATAACTAAGGAGAATGCAAATAATTTGTTTTCTATCTACAGCAACTCACAATCTTGGGTGCGAATTGATCGGATTGCTTCATATGCAGCATTTCTTGCGGCCTCCTTCTTACTGTTTCCAGGAGCTCCGGTGTACGACTCCCCGTTAATCTCTACAGTTGCTGTAAAATTTGGACAGTGTGCAATTCCTTCCTGTGTAAATTTATAAGTAGGAAGTGGAATGTTCTTCTTTACAGCAAGCTCGCTGAGCACGTTCTTGAGTAATCTTGTCTCCTGCTTGGTTATCAAAAATAAGACAAACAAATTTACAATCCTCCAACATATTCAAACTCATTAGGTTTGGTAACGAATGAACAAACTCTTTACCAGATTGACAAAGGTCTCGAGTATTTGAAGATACACGCTAAGACTTGTTCACCACTTGACCTCTGATCAAATGGAACTCATTACATCTAGCTCATTATGACATGTTCTGGATCAACTAGGACCCAGGTGCTTATATATGCATCTAAAGTTTCCATTCTATGAGAAGACCACATCATACACTCGGAGAGAAAAACAGTATAATATATAACAAGAAGCTATCTCCATGCTTCCACAAAGTGGCATGGCATGTTCAGATATCATTGTGGCACATAAATAAGGATTTTCAGTTATCATTGTGGCACATGCATAAATAAGGATGTTCAAATATCATTTTGGCACATGCTGTACCGAAGGAGTACTGAACAGTATAATATATAACAAGAAGCCATCTCCGTGCTTCCACAAAATGGCAGAGGAAAACGTCCAGATATAATTGCGGCACATGCATAAATAAGGATGTTCAGATAACATTGTGGCACATATTGCGCCAAACGAGTACTGAACAGTATAATATATAACAAGAAGCCATCTTCATGCTTCCACAAAATAGCAGAGGAAAATGTTCAGATATCATTGCGGCACATGCATAAATAAGGATGTTCAGATATCATTGTGGCACATGCTGTGCCGAAGGAGTACCGAGCAATATAATATATAACAAGAAGCCATCTCCATGCTCCCACAAAATGGCAGAGGAAAACGTTCAGTTATCATTGCGGCAAATGCATCAATAAGGATGTTCAGATATCATTATGGTACATACTGTGCCGAAAGAGTACTAAGCAGTATAACATAAAACAAGCCATATCCATACCACAAAATGGCAGAGGAAAATGTTCAGAATTTAATTCATGAAAAATTAAGGATCAGAATTTATAATTATTTTCCTACTAAAACAGAGAATTTGCCAGAGGCCCAGAACAGAACAGAAACATAGTTAGGGTTACTGGGTAATGATTTAAGACATATTCGTTAATATACTACACAGCAACAAGCTGGATACAGTCTCAAACTTCTGTCGCAGTGTTTTCGGAGAAAAATAGAAGGAAATCGCATAAATCAGATACAGCATATTCCATGGCCCTAGAAAACATTTTAGGCATTTGGGTGGAAGTCAATCTTACTTTAAAGTGGATATCCAACCCCAGCTTATGCAAATCTTCAACCGCTACCTGAGCGGCGGCGTTCTCTGCTTCCTTCTTATATTTAAATCCCGGAGGCGAATCATATCGTGTGCCGTTCACTGTCACGCTGCACTTGAACTCAGGAAGATGGTCTTGGCCTTCATTTACGGTGGTGTAAACTGGCAAAGGCAAAGAAGTCTTCTGGGCGTACTCTTGTAACCTGTTTTTGAACATTTCCGCAGCAGGGCAAAGGGATCGAAATGCAGAAATGAGGTCGAGAGAAAAGGAGAAAAGAGTGTGGAACAGAGAAGCTAGGGTTAATGCGGGCTCCCAATATCCTAATATACTGATAAATTTACTGGGGTACAGGCAGCCTGTATTTCTTCAATGATACCAGTCCAGCTGAGTGGCCTGTGTAATTTGGTATTTTAACAGAACGTTGGATGGCTTCATTGGTGATTGGAAAGATATGAATGCATTTGTCAGGTCATACAGATATTTCGGTCTTTATAAAAACCCTAAGCATGGATTTAAGAACAGTTATTCTACTAGTGTATTTATTTTAACAAGCATAACGTTTTCACAGCCACCTTGCCCGAAAGCCGGGTAAGCTAGTACCTGGGTTATTTCGTCCTTGCGATTTGATGGTACGAAAAATCCCTTCGGACTGACAGACCTTAAGTAATATTTTAATAACTTTATGTACCGCCTAAAAGGGAGTATAATTTACTGTACATAGAGAATCCTGATGCTTGGTGAATTTTATTGGAGTGTTTTTTTGAGCGAAATTGTAAATTGTTAAAAATGTATATTTATATTATTAGAGTAGTTATGGGTATATATTTATTTATAAAGTATATTTAAACAGGGAAAATTGTAAGTAAACATGTTAATTGTCTAAGGCTTAAAGACATTTGCTAGGAGTGAAACCCTGCTCTGTTACGATTATTGACGGAGTAATTCCAGGTAGCATGTATTTCCTTGAATAACAGTGATGAGTTAATGTGTATTGGCGATAGCAGTCAATGATGGTTGTCCTCATTGTTGGTTTAACAATTGAGTCGATTATGGTTGTCCTCATTGTTGGTATAACAATTGAGTTATTATAGGTTCAGTTGGTTTGTGTGGGGTTTAGTCTCGGTTGAGTTATTAATTAGGGGAGAGGTAAGGATAAAAGTTATCTGTAGAGATAACTATTGTTTTACAGGGCGTTATGGCTTGATAGAGCTTTACATAGGCTTGATAGAGCTTTACATAATCTTAGTGACGGCTTCTCACTCATGGGCATATCATTCTTCTATCTAAAATTGTAGCTCGGTCCAACCTAATAATCTTGGTAACAATATCTCATTGGTGGGCAAATTGCTCTACCATCCAACATTACATTAGACTAGACATTGTCCCATTGGTGGGCAAATCATTCTTCCATTCAAAATTAAAAATGTCATTAATATAGCTTTAGCGTATATTTAATCTAACTCCTTTATGTTTTGATTCTTTCTAGAATATATTTTCAGGTTAATTTTATTTGAAATTTAATATGAATTACAAATTTCTAACCTACACAATTTCAATACCCAAAAATATTTCAAAACAGTAAATCTCTTTATATTTAAAAATACATTGTAAATAATAAAAAAATAATATCCTAGCAAAATTACATCTCCAACATTTAAATATAAATAATTTAAAAAATAATGCTCCTAGCAAATACATCTCCCAAATTTAAATATAAATAATTAAATTATATATATTTGTATTTTTAAATATATAAATTTATAATATATATATATATGTATTAATAACCAAAAATATGTAATATTATGGATATTCTTTGTGCTCATGACATATGTAAAATGATTGAAATTAATATTGTTTTGTTATATTTGTATGTTATAATGTAATGTAATGTGATATATATAATAGCAGTCAAGATCCATTTTAACCCTGAATCTATCAAGCGTTGAGAGGGATCAAATTGAGGTGTAAACCTTTTTTTAGTGCAAAACTTGAAGAAAGGTTTGCACCTCAGAAGATTTGATCCCTCTTGGTGCTTATAGATCTGGGTTAAGATGGATCTAGGTTGGTTATATAATAATATATAATATCTATATATATGTGTCTCTTTCTTATTTCGTCTCTATCTCACCCCCCAAACATACACACTCTCTCTCCACACACACACACACACACACATATATATATATATATCCCTTCCTCTTCCTCTCCCTCTCTCCCTCTTCCCCTTCTCTCCCTCTATCTCTTCCTTCTTGCTCTCCTCTCTCCCTCACTCTCTCTCCATCTCTCCCTTGTCGCTCTTCTCTCTCCATATTTCTCATTATATGTCTTTCTTCTTTCTTCCCTCCCTCTCTCCTTCTCTCTCTTGAGTCCTCTCTCTTCCTTCCTCTCTCTTCCTTTCTCTCCCTCCTCCCTCTATCTCTCGCCCCTCAATCTCTCTCTCTCTTTATTCCCTCCAAATCTATCACTCTCTCCCTCCCTCTCTTCTTCTCTCTCTCCCTATCTCTCTCCACTCCTCTTCTCTCCCTTCTCTCCAACCCTCTCTCCCTCACTCTCTCTCCATCTCTCCCTTGTCACTCCCTCTCTCTCTCACCAACTCTATCTCTTTATGTCTTGTTCTTTCCTCCCTCTCGCTCCACCTCCAAATTCATCTCTCTCTCCCCCTCCAAACTCATATCTTTCTCTTTCTCTCTCTCCCCTCCTCTGTCTCTTCCTTCCCCTTTCTCCCTCTCTCTCCTCCCGTCACACACACTCTCTCTTTCGCTCTCTCTCTCCACCCCCCCCCCCTTTAATTTGATCACATTGTATCGTGTTTAAGAAAGGGTCTAAAAAAACTCAATTGGTCGTAAAATATTAAACCTATATTTTGGGTCAATCATGTCAAAGAAAATACAATAATAAAAAACTTAAAAGAATCGTGCACTATCTTTCCTCTATTACTGCTAGTCATTTTGTTTGGTCTCATCCCTTGGATCCTTAATTGAGATGGATCTATGTTGGTTCTTAATAATATTATTTATACTAGCAATTGCACCAAATGTTGCAAAGGAAACGCGGTAAGGCATAAATTCTAGAAGAATCGCAACATATAAAATATCTTAACACTGTAATTATAATTTTATAAATTTATTGCAAGAATATTCTATTAATTATAATCATAATTTAATAGGTTTATTGCATAAATATTATATTCATTAGTATAGAGTAATCTGATATGTTTGATATTTGGAAAGTGAAAATAATTTACTATATATAGTGATTTTTGTTCCTTTTTCTGAATTTCATTATAAATGTTAATCAATTAGTTACACCAAATATGGAAATGAAGTTTCCAATCATATGATTTTACATTTATACCCTTCCATATAGAGAATTGCACTAAAGGTGGAAATGGGATATTGTTTGATATTTTGGAAAATGAAAATATTTAATGTTATAGTGATTGTTGCACCAATTTTCAACATCCTTGAGTTCAAAAAATGCATATTTTGGCTTCAAATTGATATTCTTATAATCCATCCAAAATCATTTGATGCAGGTCACTATGATCATGTCCACAAAGTGATCAAAAACAGAATGATACAAATGTTTGCTAGAGTTTGAATTGGGGGAACAATGTAAATGGATCTGAATGAAACCCAAGAGAGCTATATCAATTGCAAGAAATCTTGAATCCAAAATAAAGTTGGCATATTCAAATAGGGTGTGAATAAATTCCAACCATTCAAGTAGAAAATACAATAGGGTGTGGATAAATTCCAACCATTCAAGTAGAAAATACTTTTGTCCCTTTTTACCTCTTTTTGTCATGGCCAAGCAATATATGAGATGTAGACAGGGGTTGGCTAGGAGAGGTAGACACAACTCCAATGACAGGTTGTGTGGGCAACCTTAGGCACAAGAGGCAACCTCTCATTACCATGAAACAACTTCCCCTGACACTAGAGCATAAATTTGATAGCTAGAGTCTAATGTGGCATGAGAACCTCACCCTAGACACATCAGGGGACAAAGGAGTTGATACTTGCATTTTCTTACTTTGCATTGGGAATTGAAGTCTCTACTTAAACACATTCTAAAGGAAAAAGAGAAGATGGGAATGGCATTGTCTTATATCTGAATGATATTTGAAAGATTCAGAGGCATCAAAAATACTGTTTGGAAATATTGGATGCATATATAGCTCATCTAGAGGGTCACCTCCAATGTGAGGGAAACCATTGACCTTGTCTGACTCCTAAGCCTTCTCTCATGTATTCTCTTGATCTCTTGTTAATGGTGATGTTTGAAACAATTGTAGTCTTTTTAAGGGCTTTTGGTGTCTATTATGTGGATGATATAGTACTCTAGCTTCCTATGTGTTGGTTTGAGGTCATTGTATATCATGATGTACTTGGGATGTAATTTTGCACATTGAAAGTAATAGAACTTTAACTTTAAAAAAAAATGGTAAACCAAGGTTAGATCCATCTTAACTCCAAATCTATGAATCAAATCTATTTTCACTCTAAAAGAGGTTTGCATCTCAAAAGATTTGATGTCTCCACATTTTGGTAGATCCCAAGATAAAATCATCTAGTTTAATTATAATTATAAATTATTATATTAATTTTATGTTTGTTATTTTAGTTTATTTTTATATTTTGTGAAATTTGATTGAGTCAAAATGTTTCATTAATAGATGTAATTTTGCACCTTGAAAGTAATAGAACTTTAACTTGAAAAAAGAAGGGTAAAGCAAGGTTAGTCCATCTTAACTCCAAATCTATGAATCAAATCTATTTTCACCCTAAAAGAGGTTTGCATCTCAAAAGATTTGATGGCTCTGCACTTGGTAGATCCCAAGATAAAATTATCTAGTTTAATTATAATTATAAATTATTATATTAATTTTATGTTTGTTATTTTAGTTTATTTTTATATTTTGTGAAATTTGATTGAGTCAAAATGTTTCATTAATAGTTATAATTATTATTTTTTTATTTTAATTTATTTTTGTTATTTTATTTTTATTTTTTATAAAATTTGAGTGAGTCAAAATGTTGTATTGATGGTTATAATTATTAATTTTTTATTTTATTTTTGCGTGGAAATGCACTCTCCAACCCAGTGTGGTATAGATTTTTTAATATAATGTTTAACATTTTGACTAACATAAAAATTAAATAAAAATAATACTATAAAAATAAGATAAAAATAAAAATAAAAATTGTATATTGAGAATCCATGGTATTGTCCCATGGTATTCATGTGGAGTATAGCCTATTTAAAGAAGGAAAGCAAACCAATATAGCCGAAGTTTGGTAGATTTGGAGTTAAAATGGATGGAGATTGGTGTAGCCTATTTAAAAATATGAAGAAATAGCCTATTTAAAAATGTGCAGAATCAACATATTTTAATTTGTCATTTGTTGTAAAACTAATAAATTATTTTTGAAAAAAATTGTGGTAAGGCATATAGTTTCATTTTTTTGTATTTTTATTTAAAGCAATTTATTCATGGCGTATTCTACTTAAGATCTCTACTCAATTCAATTGCCTTGATTTTTAATATAATGTTTAACATTTTGACTAATTCAAATTACATAAAAATAAATAAATTAGTTAATTTAAATTAGATAAAAGGATTAATGTAATGTAATGTAAACATTTTAAATCCGTCAAAATGAAAATAAAAATAAAAATAATACTATAAAAATAAGATAATAATAAAAATAAAAATTGCCAATGGTATTGAGAATCCATGGTATTGTCCCATGGTATTCATGTGGAGTATAACCTATTTAAAGGGGGAAAGTAAACCAATCTAGATGAGGCTTGGTAGACTTTGAGTTAAAATGGATCAAGATTGGTGTAGCCTATTTAAAATTGTGAAGAAATAGCCTATTTAAAAATGTGAAGAATCAATATATTTTAATTTGTTATTCGTTGTAAATCTAATAAATTGTTTTTGTAAAAAATCGTCATAAGGCATATAGTTTCATTTTTTTGTATTTTGTGTATTTTTATTTAAAGCAATCTATTCATACATATTCTACTCAAGTTCCCTACTCAATTCAATTGCCTTGAATTTTTAAGTACAGATGGAACATACAATAAGTCAATCACCCAGTGTGGTATAGATTTTTGAATATAATGTTAACATTTTGACTAATTCAATTTACATAAAAATAAATAAATTAGTTAAATTAAAATAAATAAAAGGATTAATGTAATGTAATGTAAACATTTTAAATCGGTCAAAATGAAAAAAAAAAATGCCAATGGTATTGACCCATGGTATTCATGTGGACTATAGCCTATTTAAAGGGGAAAGTAAACCAATCTATATGGTATTGACCCATGGTATTGGGAATCCATGGTATTGACCCATGGTATTCATGTGAACTATAGCCTATTTAAAGGGGAAAGTAAACCAATCTAGATGGTATTGACCCATGGTATTCATGTGGACTATAGCCTATTTAAAGGGGGAAAGTAAACCAAACTAGAAGGTATTGACCCATGGTATTGAGAATCCATGGTATTCATGTGGACTATAGCCTATTTAAAGGGGGGAAGTAAACCAATCTAGACGAAGCTTGGTAGATTTGGAGTTAAATAGGAATGAGATTGGTGTAGCCTATTTAAAAATGTGAAGAATCAATATATTTTAATTTGTCATTCGTTGTAAATCTAATAAATTGTTTAAAATGTAATGTAAACATTTTAAATTGGTCGAAATGAAAATAAAAATAAAAATAAGATAATAAAAATTTTTGCCAATGGTATTGATCCATGGTATTCATGTGGACTATAGCCTATTTAAAAGGGTAAAGTAAACCAATCTAGATGGTATTGACCCTTGGTATTTAGGTGGACTATAGCCTATTTAAAGGGGGGAAGTAAACCAATCTAGATGGTATTGACCCATGGTATTGAGAATCCATGGTATTGACCCATGGTATTCATGTAGACTATAGCCTATTTAAAGGGGGGAAGTAAACCAATCTAGACAAAGCTTGGTAGATTTGGAGTTAAAATGGAACAAGATTGGTGTAGCCTATTTAAAAATGTGAAGAATCAATATATTTTAATTTGTCATTCGTTGTAAATCTAATAAATTGTTTAAAATGTAATGTAAACATTTTAAATCAGTCAAAATGAAAATAAAAATAAAAATAAGATAATAATAAAAAAATTGCCAATGGTATTGGCCCATGGTATTGAGAAACCATGGTATTGACCCATGGTATTCATGTGGACTATAACCTATTTAAAAGGGGAAAGTAAACCAATCTAGATGGTATTGACCCATGGTATTCAGGTGGACTATAGCCTATTTAAAGGGGGAAAGTAAACCAATCTAGATGGTATTGACTCATGATATTGAGAATCCATGGTACTGACCCATGGTATTCATGTGGACTATAGCCTATTTAAAGGGGGAAGTAAACCAATCTAGACGAAGCTTGGTAGATTTGGAGTTAAAATGGAACGAGATTGGTGTAGCCTATTTAAAAATGTGTAGAATCAATATATTTTAATTTGTCATTCATTGTAAATCTAATAAATTGTTTAAAAGAAATTGTGGTAAGGCATATAGTTTCCTTTTTTTGTATTTTTATTTAAAGAAATTTATTCATAGCATATTCTACTTAAGTTCTCTACTCAATTAAATTGCCTTGAATTTTTAAGTTCCTGATAAACAGAGGAGATGGAACATACAATAAGTCATTCAAATATGGAGTTTACATATTTACTTGGAAAATCAGGTACATTCTAAGAATTGAAATTTTAATTAGGAAAAATTAATGTAAAATGGATCATTAAATATATTAATAAAAAATAAAGTAAAACAACTTGTTTCCTTAACATAACCCATTCTCATATTTACTTGGAAAATAAGGTACATTCTAAGAATTGAAATTTTAATTAGGAAAAATTAATGTAAAATGGGTCATTAAATATATTAATAAAGTAAAACAATGTATTTCCTTAACATAACCCATTCTCACACAGGTACCCCCTCATCTTCTGGACATCCTTTATTCCACACACATCCTTAACTTCGCAGACCTCCTATTGATCACAACTACTTTTGTGAGACAAAGGTATAGCTCATGCTTTATTGAAGAGATATGAGCATCACTGAACTTCAAACATGGATCTTGGATGATTACATTTTCATTATTTTATTCATTAAACAATATGGTTATGTAAAATGTAAGATAAATTCAAATGTGGTGAGAATGTTTTTAAAACTAGTTGTACTAAATTTGATTATAACTACTCTTATAAAGTTATAGGTGGACAAAATTGACAATCAACACAATGGCAAAAGATTTAGATTTTAGTAGATTTAAATTTAAGTACGTTAGCTTAAAGATATACACAATTTTGTTTTTCCATTTTAATTTAATTCAATACTAAAAAATAATGCCACGTGAACAAGTGTCATATGAAATGATTTATGGTTTTTTGAGCATGTGGTGATGATAACACATGGCATTGGCCAATGGTATTGTGTAACAAACATCCATGATAAATTAGGGGTAAATCTCCATGGTTAACAATCTTGTTACATGTTTTTTAAAATGTATATGACTAAATCTCAATGGTTAGGAGTCTTGTTATTACATGTTTCTTTTAAAATGTATAAATTTTTAACTTATTATCATTTTAAAGTAAATTATTAAGTTAGTTAATTCATGATTAGTAGACAAAATCTATTAGATAACTAATAACAATAGTTACACCAATACAAATATTACAAAATATATTTATATTTCTATATATGCAGGGTTACAAACCTTGAATTTGTTGTGTATGCTTACACAACTGAATTACCTAACTTAAAATAGAAACCTTGAATTTTTTGTGTATGCTTACACAACTCAATTACCTAAATTAATTTAAAAGACAATACTAGTTGTTTTGGAGCAATTTCACTTTTTAATTAATAAATTTTACATACTATTTTTTTTTTATTTTTTTGTAGGCTTGGCACGTCTTCATCATGTCCAACATATCATCCCAACGGCCGGGAATTAAACCGATGACTTCACATCAAAGAGTGCCTTAACATAACACTCAATCACTGTCTATCCAAAGCCTCCTGAACTATATACTATTTTTATTAACTAATAATAAAATACTTAAAAGTATTTAAAAGACATAGGATTTTAGATATATGTTATTTTCTATTCTTTTTAATTAAAAAAAAAACATTATTTTTTACTAACTAATTGTAAAATACATCAATTAAATGGCTATAAAGTACTAAAATAACTTTAAAAGATCTTAAATTAAGTGGTTTGGTAAACAGTTTGCTTCCCTAGTGGTATGTGTTCAAGTCTTTGAAAACATGTTGTAAGTGGCTAGTTATTAGCATTTATGAAATGGTTCTATCTTCAAAATTTCTCATTTTGGTTATGTTTTTAATACTAGAATAACAAAAGAGTTACAAATATATTTCATTTCCTACTTTTTTTAATTAACAAATTCCATCCATTATTTTTTATTAACTAATTACAAAATACTTATTAAGTCTTACCAAACATGTTGTAAGTGGCTAGTTAGTGGTGTTTATGAAATAGTTCTATCTCCAAAAAAATTCCTTTTTTATTAAAAAAGAAAATAAAAAATACTAAAATAATACAAGATTTTCAAATATATTCCATTTGCTACTTTTTTTTATTAATAAATTCCATCCACTATTTTTTATTAACTAATTATAAAATACTTATTAAGTCTATGGAAATATGTAAGTGGTTGGTTAGTGGCATTTATGAAAAAATTATATCTCCAAAAATTCACATTTTGGTTAAAAATGAAAATTAAATAGAATACTAAAATGAAGATATAATTAATTAATTATCTAAATTAAAAGAAATGATAAAAATGACATAACTATTTTGGAAATAAATCTCAACTTTTATTTTGTGTATATTACTAATAAGATTTTAGAATATTTGAAGTAGGGAGAAAGATGGCTAGGGTTTCAGAAGGAACAAACTGCGTCGCCGCCGCACAGCAAACCAGAGCTCGGACCTGCAATAGAACATCACGAAGACCGGCAACTGGATCAGTCGAACACGTTTCTCTGTCAATGTTTTGGCTTGGATCTGAATCAGAAAATGACTCCTATGAGGCAGATCGACACATACACAGACCAGGGGTGCGTCCTTTCTTCCTGTCTCAGGGCGGTTCATACTGGGAGGAGCAGGGATCTACACTACCAGGACAAGGAATGATAGTTACACCCCAGCAACGACCAGACCCTACCTTCGATCGAGTTGTTGTTCACAAGCAAAACGAAGAAGGAGAGGCTGTCAGACAAGATAGGGTAGCGCGTACAGGGTTGAGGGTTGCGCGGCTTGCTGAACCCCCGTCCTCCTTTGGACTGGCGTGTGTTAACCGATCTGCCATTCTCAGGCAAAACAACAAGGGAGAGGCCGACAGGCAAGACAGGAATGCGCGTGATGGGTCGAGGGTCGTGAGGCTTGATGCGCCCCTGTTCTCCTTCGGACAAGCGCGGGTTAATGACAGCAAAGGGAAGGTGAGATTCATGGCCGGGACTCTCCTTGCCAAAACCGCCATGAAAAACGATCTCGGCCAGCCTGAACAGGAGAAAACAGGGTACAGACTTCCCAAACCTTGTGGTGCTCTTGGGCAGACAGAGAAGGCAGATCCAACAGATCGAGGCCTAGACAATGTGGATCCACCAGGTATGGAGGAAGATCTGATGCAAATTTTTATCAGATCGATAGGAGGCAGACATTATTGCATACAGATCAGCAAGAGGATGAGCATTAAGGAGTTAAAAAAGGAGATCCAGATAAAACTGGGAACCCCAACAACATACCAAAATCTGATATATACAGGATACAGTCTGTAGGATAATCACACGCTTCAGGACTATGGAGTCACCAAAGATTCAACCATCATACTAAATCTGAGACTGCGAGGCGGATGCAAGGGAGCCAGCTCTAAAACTTTAGGCTCTTTCCGTGATGCAGTCAAAGGAAAGGAACACATGCAAAACAAACCAGCACCAACATCAGAACTACCAGGCCCCTACATTGTGGAACAGAAGCTGGAATCTCCAATGCTTACAGTATCTCTGCCGGAGGTAACTGATCTATACACAAATTTAGCCCAAAAATCTGTTATCTGTAGATTTAATGGTTTCTGGCCAAAGTTTGATGCACTGCATCAATGGATCTTCTCCACATGGTCAACCAACTATGAAATTTATCTATGCCCAAAAGGGTTTTTCATAGTCAGATTCAACACAAAACGAGAACGAGATAACATCATCAATCAGGGGCCTTGGTTTTGGGGCAATGCTAGCCTCTTCATCACCCCCTGGTTTCCGAATTTTGATGCCAATACCATGGTAGTTTCAACAATGCTAGTTTGGGTAAGGCTTCATAACCTCCCTCTACATTTTTGGCATCACAAAGTTTTAATAGCCATTGGGAACTCCTTGGGGAAGTTCCTAAAATCAGATGATGATAGGATTACTCGAGGAATCTTCACATATGCCAGAATATGTGTAGAAGTGGACCTGAGTCAAGGACTACCAGATCACATCACATTGAATTTTAATAATTCACTGTGGACACAACCGCTTGATTATGAGAACACAACATTCAGATGCCGCGGATGTTTCCAAACAGGGCACCTCCACTACGCCTGTCCACTGGCTAGGAAGAAGCCTAAAGGAAATAAGAAATAACAGAAAAAACCAAAAGGTTGGCAGCGTACTGAACCGCTAGAAGAAGAGGAATTGAAGACAGAACCTACAGGCGAGCAAATGGGACAAGAAAACATACAGGAAGAAAAGACCCAGGAGACTAACTTGGGGCATAACAATATGGAACAACAACAAGAATCTCAGCTGGAGTAAGTGGCATCAAACGAACTCATGGCTTCAAAGGATCGAAATTTGACAAAGAACAACCAACGAATACCATGGAAAACCGGCTTGCCATTATTGATACCACCCCCAACACTAGTGGTTGGCGAAGAGTGGAGAAGAAGAAGGGCAGGAAAGCATAGGCCAGCTGAATCATTTTTTCTTTTCTTGTTGTTTTCCTGATTTCAGGAACATCTCATTTCATGTTTTTTCTTTGACAAGATAGTATATCTTACGTCCAGTGGGCTCTATGATCTGCAAATCATACAACAAAAATGAATGTTTAATGCATATACTATGTAACTTTTTATTTCGATTAATAAAAAGTTCGATTTTTTCTTTGGAAAAAAGAAATATAAAAATAAATAAATAAATAAATAAAATTTAGAATATTTTACCAAAATTAAATTATTAAAATAATAATAATAATTCTATTCAAAAATAAACATACCTATTAACATAAAAATCACAAACAAAATATAAATTCTATAAATCTAATAAAACATTTTATTTTACAAATAATCTAACATAAAAACTATGTATTAAACTTAACATGCACTCTCAAAGTTCTTTGAAAGTAATAGAATAATTATACTCAAAAGAAGAAAACATGAAAAAAGTAAAAATAAAAAGTCAACTAAGCATATGTTAAGGGACTAATGAATATATGATAGTTTGCTTGTGATGTAAATGTTTCAAACTCTAAATATAATGATAGCCTGTATTGCAAATTTGTTGTCAAAGAGGCAGATTGGACACGTTATACCTTTCAAAATTCACTTAGCACTACTTTCTTTTGTGTTGCTTTCACACAATTCTGGATAAAATTAAACTTATGACGCCTTGTGAATCTCTCTGTCTCAAACTTTAGCTTTGGAATAACACCTCCAACTTGGTATGATAATGTCACATCGTAAAATGGAGCCAAAATTTATGCAATACATGTACAACCTTAAGTGTCTACTTCAAAATTATAACCTAAATAAAAATCAAAGTTGATACAAAACAGTGAGATGCAAGTCATTCCGCATACTTGTCGACCTTCACTTCAAAAACTGGGTGATTCTGCCACGGGAAACTGTAACACTGCCTTGTTGATTCGAGAGGTGTAATTCTTCTTAGCCTTGTTGCAGGTTTCTGGAAGGTATGTGGTTCTTTCCTCTGTCGCCCTCTCCTCTTCTCTTCCACGCGATTGGTGTCTTAGCCTTGTTGCAGCTTTCTGGAAGGTATGTGGTTCTTTCCTCTATCGCCCCCTCCTCTTCTCTTCCACGCAATTGGCGTCTTAGCCTTGTTGCAGGTTTCTGGAAGGTATGTGGTTATTTCCTCTGTCGCCCCCTCCTCTTCTCTTCCACGTGATTGGCGTCTTAGCCTTGTTGCAGGTTTCTGGAAGGTATGTGGTTCTTTCCTCTGTCGCCCCCTCCTCTTCTCTTCCACGCGATTGGCAGCCGCAACGACGTTGGTTAAGTGCAGACCTTCTTTCCAATTCTTAGCAGCATCTCTCCGATGGTTGCTCTGACCATATCATCATCCAATTCTTAGCAACATCTTTCTCATGGCGACTCTAACCCTCTATATCATCATAGCATGTTAGAATGGAGATTCTTAGGGTTTAGTAAGTTAGTTATTACGTATTTAGTTGTGTAAATGAAGGAGGTTGTGGATCTAATGGCCTAAAACATTTCAATCGTTTAACATTTCATCTGATGGTGCAGACAATGACATAGTGGCATCCAGGGGAGTTGTTTTCAAAGGAGAATGTTGGTTAAGTGCAGACCTTCTTTCCAATTCTTAGCAGCATCTCTCCAATGGCTGCTCTAACCATATCATCATCTAGTTCTTAGCAACATCTCTCTCATGGCGACTCTAACCCTCTATATCATCATAGCGTGGTGGAATGAAGATTCTCAGGGTTTAGTAAGTTAGTTATTAGGTAGTTGTGTAAATGAAGGAGGTTGTGGATATAATGGGCTAAAACATTTTAATTGTCTGACATTTCATGTGATGATGCAGACACAGACATTGTGGTAGCCAGGGGAGTCGTTTTCAAAGGAGAATGTCTTACCACGTAATTATATAATTTTTAAATCTTTATCTATAAAAGTATCCTCATTTTAATTTTATTAAAACCTTGATTTAATTTCTATGGGAATATATTTAGTAGTCGTGAGGATAGAGGGTTTAGATATATTATAACATTTTTCCTTTTAGATTTAATTAAAATATGGTATATAATATTTATAAAATATTTTGATTGTGAAATAAGTTATGGTTTTTGGGCATATGGTATTGATCAACTATGATTGGCCCTTGGTATTGTAACAAGGCATATTTACAAGTTAATAATATTCATGATAAAGAGGGGTTGAATATCCAAGGTTAAAATCTTGTCATATTGCTATAAAATATTTTGATTGTGAAATAAGTTATGTCTTTTTGGCATTGGCCCATGGTATTGTAACAAAGCCTATTTACAAATTAATAATATCCACAATAAAGTGGGGATGAATATCCATGGTTAAGAATATTGTCATACTAATATAAAATGTTTTGATTATGATATAAGTTAGGGTTTTGGGCTTGTTATTGATAAGTCATGGTATTATAACAAAGCCTATTCACAAGTTCATAATATCATGATAAAGTGGGGGTGAATATCCGTGATTAAGAATCTTGTCATATTGTTAAAAAAATATTTGATTGTGAAATAAGTTATGATTTTTTTGGGCATGTGGTATTGATAAGCCATGGTATTGGCCCATGGTCTTGTAACAAAGCCTATTCACAAGTTCATAATATCAATGGCAAAGTGAGGGTGAATATCCGTAATTAACAATCTTGTCATATTGTTATACAATATTTTGACAAATAAGTTATGTTTTTTGGGCATGTGGTATTGATAAGCCATGGTATTGTAACAAGACATATTTACAAGTTAATAATATTCATGATAAAGAGGAGGTGAATATCCATGGTTAAAATCTTGTCATATTGTTATAAAAAATTTTGATTGTGAAATAAGTTATGTATTTTTGGCATTTGCCCATGGTATTGTAACAAAGCCTATTTACAAGTTAATATAATCCACAATAAAGTGGGGGTGAATATCCATGGTTAAGAATATTGTCATACTGATATAAAATATTTTTATTATGAAATAAGTTAGGGTTGTTGGGTTTGTTATTAATAAGCCATGGTATTGGCTCATGGTATTGTAACAAAGCATATTCACAAGTTCATAATATCATGATAAAGCGGGGGTGAATATCCATAATTAAGAAACTTGTCATATTGTTAAAAAATATGTGATTGTGAAATAAGTCATGATTTTTTTGGGCATGTGGTATTGATAAGCCATGGTATTGTAATAAAGCCTATTCACAAGTTCATAATATCAATGACAAAGTGGGGGTGAATACCAATGATTAAAAATCAATCTTGTCATATTGTTATACAATATTTTGACAAATAAGTTATGTTTTTATGGGCATGTGGTAATATCAATGACAAAGTGGGGGTGAATATCTATGATTAAAAATCTTGTCATATTGTTATACAATATTTTGACAAATAAGTTATATTTTTTTGGGCATGTGGTATTGATAAGCCATGGTATTGTAACAAGGCCTATTTACAAGTTAATAATATCCATGATAAAGAGGGGGTGAATATCCATGGTTAAAATCTTGTCATATTGTTAAATATTTTGATTGTGAAATAAGTTATGTCTTTTTGGCATTGGCCCATGGTATTGTAACAAAGCCTATTTACAAGTTAATAATATTCACAAGAAAGTGGGGATGAATATCCATGGTTAAGAATAATGTCATACTGATATAAAATATTTTGATTATGAAATACGTTAGGGGTGTTATTGATAAGCCATGGTATTGGCTCATGGTATTGTAACAAATCTTATTGGCAAGTTAATAACACAATCAAAATATAACAAATTGATTTTTTTTATTCTTTTTACTTTTTAATATTAATTAAACCAACATTTAAATGTTTACACTCATCCTCGATATCACTTTTAACTTCTTCTTCTTTTTTAATTGAACTGACATTTAAAAATTGTTTACATGCTTACATTGCACCTACACATCCACCCTATACTGGGTTGGCCTATTTACTAGCATTTGCCCCAGATGTTGCAAAGGAAACGCCGTAAGGCATAAAGTGCGGAAATCCATTATCCATGTAGTGTGTGCATTATGTCAATGACCTAAATATCAACACATCTATTCACTTTTTCTAAATGTTGTAAACAACTAGAATTATAGAAATATTCTTAAATGTGTACCAATATTTATAGGCAAAAATATTTTTGTCTTCGTCAATCTTCCTCAAATAAAAAGATTTCAAGATTGGGACGCACCCTGCAAGGAGGGTAGGTTGCATGACAGGTTTCATTCTGCCTCTCACTCTTGGTAGTAACAAACGAAGATATTCACGTACAGAAGCAGAGTTATTCCGCTTGCATCTGAGTGAGGACTCAATCCAAGAACAAGGTATGGTCTAGGGTAACCAGGGTAGAAGTTCATGCACATCAAATTCATGGGCTTTGATCCAAGCACATTCTTGAAATAATCAGAATCCTCCAAATGCGGAACAGACTCAACACCTCTTGAGTGACCCTTTCTACCTAATTGCATACCTCTGACCAGTATCCCTGCAATTAATCAATTAATAATAAGACCTAGGCCCATAAATACAATTTTATAGTACAATGTAATCCTGATAATGTTGGTTACCTGAAATGTGTGGGGACGGTTGGCCAAGATTCTTAATGTTGTTCAGCATGAATGTGAAATCCCGCAAGTCAAGCATATATTTAAGTTTTTCTTCTGATGGAAGGCCGAAGAATTCTTTGGCTACAATCTGATCTATTAAAGTAAGAGGAATTCCATGGTTCACCATCTGTGGAAAAAAAAATAATAATGATCGTCAATCTTCCTCAAATAAAAAGATTGCAAGATTAGGACGCACCCTGCAAGGAGGGTAGGTTGCAGGACAGGCTTCATTCTGCCTCTCATGGTCTAGTGCGAATAGCATGGGGAAATTTGAGTGTGCAGGCAGGATTTGATGGATTTGACTCCGATTTCACTGTGTAGGTGGACGACCTTTATCCCACCATCTTACCTATCCTAAAGTTGTTGCTTCTAGTACTACAAGAATAAACACCCATAGTTGGGTAAAGAAGGATAGATCATTTTTTATTTCTTTGTGTTTCAAGGTAAAGAATGGAATAATTGTTTTGAAGCTTTGGAAGGGACTTGTTCAGTTTCTTAGATTCTTCGGGCTCTTCTTCATATTCCCCATTGGCTACTCAGTTATTGACCTCTGGTGCAATGCTTCCTTCTCATCCCTGACCTCCTTATTTGACAGGATTTACTGAAATTGGCACACTAGTAAGTAGTAATGGGATCTGGGTTAGAACAAACTTGGATTTGAATGTAAACATTAACTTTCATTTGAATTCAGGCCCAGAGCTTATGGAAGCAGATGCTCGTGAGGAGTGAAATGTTGTGCGACAGGTACCAACTTTTGGGAATATTTTTTCTCTTGACCCCCACATGAGAGTCTTACGTCAATCAATACAACCATCTGCCTCTACCAAGAAGGAATGTGAAAGAGCTTGGGATATGTAAAAATATGATCTGGGCCCAGAGCTCAAGAATTTAGATGCTAGAAATGATAGGATGCCTTTGAGGCAGGAAACTCTTTTTGGGAATCATTTCTCTGGAGGAGCACTAAGTTTTCTGGCCATCTGAGGCAGCAAAATCTTTGAAAAGAAAGGAACCTCCATAGCCTATGATAAATCAGGATGGATAATCTCCTTGTTTGGATTATTTTTTGCACTTCCATCCATTGGCTTTGTAGAATTTCAAACAATTTTTTCAAATCCTTTTGATGAAGAGACTTGGATTTGTAATTTCTTTATGTGTTCTGTAACTTCAGCCTTCTTTGTTTCTGCCTTTTGTAACAATAGACTTTAATCCTTAATTCTATCCTCTACCAGTAACCTCCTTTGCACTAGTACAACCCACTCTTGCATTTCTTTGGATTCCATTGTTGTAACTAGATATTAACTTCTCTTCATAGAAGAAGCTTCTGCAATATCTTTCAGATAGAACCTTAGCTATTTGAGAATATATTGGGGCAAAGAACTCACCTATTGTGGCTAGACTTTGATCAACTCTGATTGAAGCATTCAACAGAGTCATTTATCCAAAGGTATGTTCCCAATTTTTGTATATCATGAACATTTGTTATTTTTTAATATTGAGAGAGATTGCCTAAAGTTTCAGTATTCCAGTGCCAGATATATAATATTAAGAGTTTATGATATTATCAGGTTTCAAGCCATAATCATACATTTATGAATATCATATCATAGGTTAAAATAGGATAAATGGGGGCTTCTTCCATCCTTTTCCGCTGCTACTTTGTGTTGATATTATTTGGCTCAATAGTTCATGGTGAAAATTTAAGGAATGCAGCACTTCCGAACCTAAGTGAGTTTTTGAAAGGAGAAAGCAAACGACTTGAATCTTTTTCCGGAAGGAAATTTGGCTACACACATAGATTCAACACAGAAAAAGTTGGTTACAACAATGGAATCCAGAGAAATGCAAGAGTGGGTCGTACTTTAGTGCTCACATGTTGCAGAATACTAGCTCCTATGTAGAATGAATTTAAGTAAATTTTCACCAAGAAACCGTGCCACAAAATTAATTACTGTGGAGAATTCAATGAGGATCAAATAATTGAAGGGAGATTTGCCTCTGTTTCATTTCCCAGGTCCTAACGCAACTTCAAAACTAAATTGGAAAACGAGAGTAAAAATAGCTTTAGAATGCAACACAGGATAGTTTTTTCATAAACACCGGTAGATGTCTATTGTATGCTCCAAAAGGAAAACGACAAATTTTTAATGCAATTTCTTATGTAGATTTCTACTTTTATCTCTTAAAGGGAATTAATGCATAACAATATCTCCATTTTTATTCAAAGGATTGGAATACATGAACGTAGATTGTACCCCAAATATTATTCACGGGGATGTGAAAACAATGAATATTCTTCTAGACAACAATTTAAAAGGAAACCTTGGTGACTTTGGTCTTTCAAAGGTATGAATTGATGAGGAGGATGGGGAGCCTTCTCATGTTAACACTATAGTGAAAGGAACTGCAGGATACCTTGATCCAGAGTATATCACACACATAAATTGTGAATAAAAATATGGCTTTAATAATGATTTGGAAAGTGTTGCGTATTAAACGCCATTATAATCCATAAGCAAAATTGTGAATGGCAATATAGCTTTACTGTGACAAATCCAAATCTAACAAGAACGGATGTGAAGCAGCAAGCCCCTGTCGAAGCTAATACATTTCCAAAATAAATATGTCTATAGATATGCTTATAAATGTGATATTCACAATATGGAAACCTTATAAATGCAATATTCATAGTATGGAAACTTCAGGAAATTGGTGACCCAAATATTACTTTGTTTGATCCTACATGTCGGAGCATCCATCTTGACCAAGAAAACCTTAAGATATGTATGCAGAAATTGAGACCTTGCTGCAGAAGATAAGGTTTTTTGAACAGGATTCTGCTCCAGAAGTTGTAGCAGGGTTGTCTTTTTGTTTGAGAATGTTGTCTCTGGATTTTTTTTCTTCTTCCTCTCCACTATAATCTATAAGGATCTGAAAAAAATTGAGAAAACAAACAAGTTATGCAATGTTGTGGGAAATTAGCACAGGGCTATGTTCATCACAAAGTTCATGAACAAACTGAAATTTGTTCTTAGATCAAGCAAGAAGTATATATATGTTGAGCATGGGATGGAAATAAAAATAGATAAGGAATACTGGAAAGAAAATTTCCTAGCAAAAAGGGCCCATGGATGTTGATCTGATTCATTATGAATGATGTCATAGTGTTTCGTGTTTTCCATTTGCAGGTATAACGTTTGGATCTAGTTCAACCCACAATACAAGTTTACAGAATTTATAAGGCAAAAACTCTGTCAGCAATACAATGATCTCAAGAGTTCATGTTGAGAAACATTCCCCATATTTTATGAACTAACTATGGAAACTTACCACAGGTTCTGAGGAATTCCTTGTCCAGAAACACACTCCTACTGGCCACTATTCAACCATTGTTGGCATTTTCTATCACGGAGATGAGATGGTCATCGCCCAGATCCAACAGTGAGATTGGCAGCAGAGGATCTATGTGAATGGAATTTATACCTCTATGAATTAAATCTAGGCAGATTGCGACTCGGAGAGGCCTAGTGAGAGCCATTGGTTGAAGAATATTTCTGAAAAATTGATTCGCAATTTAGTGGTTTTATTGATTACTTGTTGCATAGCCATCGGCGTCGCTGCACATAGTATTGTTGTCCATTAATTCAATCCCAGGAGGCGCAGTATTTTACACTACCACTTCCCAATTTTTGTATATCATGAACATTTGTTATTTTTTAATATTGAGAGAGATTGCCTAAAGTTTTAGTGTTCTAGTGCCAAATATATAATATTAAGAGTTTATGATATTATCAGGTTTCAAGCCATAATCATACATTTATGAATATCATATCATAGGTTAAAATAGGATAAATGGGGGCTTCTTCCATCCTTTTCCGTTGCTGCTTTGTGTTGATATTATTTGGCTCAATAGTTCATGGTGAAACTTTAAGGAATGCAGCACTTCGGAACCTAAGTGAGTATTTGAAAGGAGAAAGCAAACGACTTGAATCTTTTTCCGGAAGGAAATTTGGCTACACACATAGATTCAACACAAAAAAAGTTGGTTACAACAATGGAATCCAGAGAAATGCAAGAGTGGGTTGTACTTTAGCGCTCACATGTTGCAGAATACCAGCTCCTATGTAGAACGAATTTAAGTAAATTTTCACCAAGAAACCATGCCATAAATTAATTATTGTGGAGAATTCAATGAGGATCAAATAATTGAAGGCAGATTTGGCTCTATTTCATTTCCCAGGTCCTAACGCAACTTCAAAACTAAATTGGAAAACGAGAGTAAAAATAGCTTCAGATGCAACACATGGTAGTTTTTTCATGTCCTCTTTTCTGTGATGTACTTTATAAAAATTTAAACACCGGTAGATGTCTATTGTATGCTCCAAAAGGAAAACGACATATTTTTCAAGCAATTTCTTATGTAGATTTCTACTTTTATCCCTTAACTGGAATTAATGCATAACAATATCTACATTTTACATGCACGTAGATTGTAGCCCAAATATTATTCACGGGGATGTGAAAACAACGAACATTCTTCTAGACAACAATTTAAAAGGAAACCTTGGTGACTTTGGTCTTTCAAAGGTATGGATTGATGAGGAGGATGGGGAGCCTTCTCATGTTAACACTATAGTGAAAGGAACTGCAGGATACCTTGATCCAGAGTATATCACACACATAAATTGTGAATAAAAATATAGCTTTAATAATGATTTGGAAAGCGTTGCATATTAAATGCCATTATAATCCATAAGCAAAATTGTGGATGGCAATATAGATTCACTGTGACAAATCTAAATCTAACAAGAACGGATGTGAAGCACCAAGCCCCTGTCGAAGCTAATACATTTCCAAAATAAATATGTCTATAGATATGCTTATAAATGTGATATTCACAATATGGAAACCTTATAAATGCAATATTCACAGTATGGAAACTTCAGGAAATTGGTGACCCAAATATTACTTTGTTTGGTCCTACATGTCGGAGCATCCATCTTGACCAATAAAACCTTCAGATATGTATGGAGAAATTGAGACCTTACTGCAGAAGATAAGGTTTTTTGAACAAGATTCTGCTCCAGAAGTTGTAGCAGGGTTGTCTTTTTGTTTGAGAATGTTGTCTCTGGATTTTTTTCTTCTTCCTCTCCACTATAATCTATAAGGATCTGAAAAAAATGAGAAAGCAAACAGGTTATGCGATGTTGTGGGAAATTAGCACAGGGCTATGGTCATCACAAAGTACATGAACAAACTGAAATTTGTTCTTAGATCAAGCAAGAAGTATATATATGTTGAGCATGGGATGGAAATAAAAATAGATAAGGAATACTGGAAAGAAAATTTCCTATCAAAAAGGGCCCATGGACGTTGATCTGATTCATTATGAATGATGTCATAGTGTTTCGTGTTTTCCATTTGCAGGTATAACATTTGGATCTAGTTCAACCCACAATACAAGTTTACAGAATTTATAAGGCAAAAACTCTGTCAGCAATACAATGATCTCAAGAGTTCATGTTGAGAAACATTCCTCATATTTTATGAATTAAATATGGAAACTTACCGCAACATCTGAGGAATTCCTTGTCCAGAAAAACACTCCTAGTGGCCACTATTCAACCATTGTTGGCATTTTCTATCACGGAGATGAGATGGTCATTGCCCAGATCCAACAATGAGATTGGCAGCAGAGGATCTATGCGAATGGAATTTATGCCTCTATGAATTAAATCTAGGCAGCTTGCGACTCAGAGAGGCCTGGTGAGAGCCATTGGTTGAAGAATATTTCTGTAAAATTGATTCGCAATTCAGCGGTTTTATTGATTACTTGTTGCATAGCCACCGACGTCGCTGCACATAGTATTGTTGTCCATTAAGTCAATCCCAGGAGGCGCACTCCCGGATGCAGGTGTTTGAATGCTATGAAGGTACGAAGGTGGCGTTTCACATGGGCATGTGTCAGCCCATGCACGCCATGAGGTACTTTGCAGAACTGGTGAGCTGGTCTCACACAAGGCTTTTAATGCCGGTCCTTAATTCCTCCATCCGCCTCTTGGTTAATTGTGCAATGGCGCTCCATAAACTCTGCACTCCTGCGGCCTCTTCGCACTCCTCTACAGTCTCTTGGCATTCCTCTATGGCCTCTTCGCACTCCTATGCAACCTCTTCGCACTCCTCTGCGGTGCTGTGGGTAACTCAGGGTCACTCAATTACAGTGCCTAAATCCGTCCCTGTTTCAGGCACAAGAGTGTTTCACAGGCATTGGGCTTTGGCTCAAAGGGCTCACGTATTTGTTGGTCACTCCCCTCCGTGTATCTGTTCACTTGTCAATCCTCTCTACATCGCAATGCCGAGAGAACGGCCTAGGATGGGTAGCAGACGTGGTGGCTCCTGTGGACGTGCCACCTCTCAGAGGTCCGCCCCCATCTCCCCCTCTTCCTCGGTCGAGCTGGCACCTGAGCAAAGTCGTCCCCCTGTTACCAGAGCCGGAAGAGGCAGAGGACACGGGCGTGGCAGTATGGCCGAGTGTGAGCATGCGAAGCACCCAACAGTTCATTATCGCATCCCCTGTACTCTTGCCAATTCCACTTTCTTAGTTTCTGTTACTATAGAAAATTGTGAAAATCTCAATGGCTAGACAGTAGCACATCCGGCAATTCCGCCAGAACAAAGGATGGCGCCTCCAATAGATATTCAATGCTCGGCCATGGGAAGCTCCTCCTTGGTGAATCAAGCTGCCCCTACAGGTCCAAGTGAACCAGCTCAGGGAGACCCAACAGGCTTGGTGGTCCTTCGCTCAGACTCGGAAGACTCTTTGCAATACGGGTGTAGGGTAGTGGAGGAACCTTACACTACGGATGATGATTGATCCTGTCTGGCATTCTGCTCTCGGCAGCCTAAGAAGTAGGCGCATTACTCTGTTTTGAAACTCGCAATTTCGCCTATGTCAGGTCATTGTATGTGTCTATATGTCTCTATGTCGATTGTATGTGTCTGTATGTCAGGACGTTCATGTTTAGCATTGCATAGTTGTGCAATTGTTGTATGTCTCAGCATGTCCCTGTTTAGCAATGTTTCGGGTCTTAGGAGAAGACATAACAGAAGGAAGTCTACCAAAATTTGGAATGTGTTCATCTGGGCTAATTGCCAACCTCATGGCAAGATTTTCAAGGCCAAGGCCTTGCTGTAACTTTTTGGATCTTTTTGTATAATAATAGAAGTAGACAGATTGAGAAAAAAAAAAATTCCCAGGAGGCATAGTATTTTACACTACCACTTCCCAATTTTTGTATATCATGAACATTTGTTATTTTTTAATATTGAGAGAGATTGCCTAAAGTTTCAGTATTCCAGTGCCAAATATATAATATTAAGAGTTTATGATACTATCAGGTTTCAAGCCATAATCATACAATTATGAATATCATATCATAGGTTAAAATAGGATAAATGGGGGCTTCTTCCATCCTTTTCCGCTGCTGCTTTGTGTTGATATTATTTGGCTCAATAGTTCATGGTGAAAATTTAAGGAATGTAGCACTTCCGAACCTAAGTGAGTTTTTGAAAGGAGAAAGCAAACGACTTGAATCTTTTTCCGGAAGGAAATTTGGCTACACACATAGATTCAACACAAAAAAACTTGGTTATAACAATGGAATCCAGAGAAATGCAAGAGTGGGTTGTACTTTAGCGCTCACATGTTGTAGAATACCAGCTCCTATGTAGAACGAATTTAAGTAAATTTTCATGAAGAAACCATGCCACAAAATTAATTATTGTGGAGAATTCAATGAGGATCAAATAATTGAAGGCAGATTTGGCTCTATTTCATTTCCCAGGTCCTAACACAGCTTCAAAACTAAATTGGAAAACGAGAGTAAAAATAGCTTTAGATGCAACACATGCTAGTTTTTTCATGTCCTCTTTTCTGCAATGTACTTTATAAAAATTTAAATGCCGGTAGATGTCTATTGTATGCTCCAAAAGGAAAACGACATATTTTTCATGCAATTTCTTATGTAGATTTCTACTTTTATCTCTTAAAGGGAATTAATGCATAACAATATCTCCATTTTTATTCAAAGGATTGGAATACATGCATGTAGATTGTACCCCAAATATTATTCACGGGGATGTGAAAACAACGAACATTCTTCTAGACAACAATTTAAAAGGAAACCTTGGTGACTTTGGTCTTTCAAAGGTATGGATTGATGAGGAGGATGGGGAGCCTTCTCATGTTAACACTATAGTGAAAGGAACTGCGGGATACCTTGATCCAGAGTATATCACACACATAAATTGTGAATAAAAATATGGCTTTAATAATGATTTGGAAAGCGTTGCATAATAAACGCCATTATAATCCATAAGAAAAATTATGAATGGCAATATAGATTTACTGGGACAAATCCAAATCTAACAAGAATGGATGTGAAGCACCAAGCCCCTATCGAAGCTAATACATTTCCAAAATAAATATGTCTATAGATATGCTTATAAATGTGATATTCACAATATGGAAACCTTATAAATGCAATATTCATAGGATGGAAACTTCAGGAAATTGGTGACCCAAATATTACTTTGTTTGGTCCTACATGTCGGAGCATCCATCTTGACCAAGAAAACCTTCAGATATGTATGCAGAAATTGAGACCTTGCTCCAGAAGATAAGGTTTTTTGAACAGGATTCTGCTCCAGAAGTTGTAGCAGGGCTGTCTTTTTGTTTGAGAATGTTGTCTTTGGATTTTTTTCTTCTTCCTCTCCACTATAATCTATAAGGATTTGAACAAAAATGAGAAAACAAACAGGTTATGCGATGTTGTGGGAAATTAGCACAGGGCTATGTTCATCACAAAGTACATGAACAAAATGAAATTTGTTCTTAGATCAAGCAAGAAGTATATATATGTTGAGCATGGGATGGAAATAAAAATAGATAAGGAATACTGGAAAGAAAATTTCCTAGCAAAAAGGGCCCATGGATGTTCATCTGATTCATTATGAATGATGTCATAGTGTTTCGTGTTTTGCATTTGCAGGTATAACGTTTGGATCTAGTTCAACCCACAATACAAGTTTACAGAATTTATAAGGCAAAAACTCTGTCAGCAATACAATGATCTCAAGAGTTCATGTTGAGAAACATTCCTCATATTTTATGAACTAACTATGGAAACTTACCGCATGTTCTGAGGAATTCCTTGTCCAGAAAAGCACTCCTAGTGGCCACTATTCAACCATTGTTGGTATTTTCTATCACGGAGATGAGATGTTCATCGCCCAGATCCAACAGTGAGATTGACAGTAGAGGATCTATGCGAATGGAATTTATGCCTCTATGAATTAAATCTAGGCAGATTGCGACTCAGAGAGGCCCGGTGAGAGCCACTGGTTGAAGAATATTTATGTAAAATTGATTCGCAATTCATCGGTTTTATTGATTACTTGTTGCATAGCCACCGACGTCGCTACACATAGTATTGTTTTCCATTAAGTCAATCCCAGGAGGCGCAATATTTTACACTACCACTTCCGAATTTTTGTATATCATGAACATTTGTTATTTTTTAATATTGAGAGAGATTGCCTAAAGTTTCAGTATTCCAGTGCCAAATATATAATATTAAGAGTTTATGATATTATCAAGTTTCAAGCCATAATCATACATTTATGAATATCATATCATAGGCTAAAATAGGATAAATGGGGGCTTATTCCATCCTTTTCCACTGCTGCTTTGTGTTGATATTATTTGGCTCAATAGTTCATGGTGAAAATTTAAGGAATGCAGCACTTCCAAACCTAAGTGAGTTTTTGAAAGGAGAAAGCAAATGACTTGAATCTTTTTCTGGAAGAAAATTTGGCTACACACATAGATTCAACACAAAAAAAATTGTTACAACAAAGGAATCCAGAGAAATGCAAGAGTGGGTTGTACTTTAGCACTCACATGTTGTAGAATACCAACTCCTATGTAGAACGAATTTAAGTAAATTTTCACCAAGAAATCATGCCACAAAATTAATTACTGTGGAGAATTCAATGAGGATCAAATACTTGAAGGGAGATTTGGCTTTGTTTCATTTCCCAGGTCCTAACGCAGCTTCAAAACTAAATTGGAAAACGAGAGTAAAAATAGCTTTAGATGCAACACAAGGTAGTTTTTTCATGTCCTCTTTTCTGTGATGTACTTTATAAAAATTTAAACGTCGGTAGATGTCTATTGTATGCTCCAAAAGGAAAACGACATATTTTTCAAGCAAATTCTTATGTAGATTTCTACTTTTATCTCTTAAAGGGAATTAATGCATATAATATCTCCATTTTTATTCAAAGGATTGGAATACATGCACGTAGATTGTACCCCAAATATTATTCACGGGGATGTGAAAACAACGAACATTGTTCTAGACAACAATTTAAAAGGAAACCTTGGTGACTTTGGTCTTTCAAAGGTATGGATCGATGAGGAGGATGGGGAGCCTTCTCATGTTAACACTATAGTGAAAGGAACTACAGGATACCTTGATCCAGAGTATATCACACACATAAATTGTGAATAAAAATATGGCTTTAATAATGATTTGGAAAGTGTTGCATATTAAACGCCATTATAATCCATAAGAAAAATTGTGAATGGCAATATAGCTTTACTGTGACAAATCCAAATCTAAAAAGAACAGATGTGAAGCAGCAAGCCCTTGTCGAAGCTAATACATTTTAAATATGTCTATAGATATGCTTATAAATGTGATATTCACAATATGGAAACGTTATAGATATGCTTATAAATGTGATATTCACAATATGGAAACCATATAGATATGCTTATAAATGTGATATTCACAATATGGAAACCTTATAAATGAAATATTCACAGTATGGAAACTTCAGGAAATTGGTGACCCAAATATTACTTTGTTTGGTCCTACATGTTGGAGCATCCATCTTGACCAAGAAAACCTTCAGATATGTATGCAAAAATTGAGACCTTGCTGCAGAAGATAAGGTTTTTTGAACAGGATTATGCTCCAGAAGTTGTAGCAGGGCTATCTTTTTGTTTGAGAATGTTGTCTCTGGATTTTTTTCTGCTTCCTCTCCACTATAATCTATAAGGATCTGAAAAAAATGAGAAAACAAACAGGTTATGCAATGTTGTGGGAAATTAGCACAGGGCTATGTTCATCACAAAGTACATGAACAAACTAAAATTTGCTCTTAGATCAAGCAAGAAGTATATATATGTTGAGCATGGGATGGAAATAAAAATAGATAAGGAATACTGGAAAGAAAATTTCCTAGCAAAAAGGGCCCATGGATGTTGATCTGATTCATTATGAATGATGTCATAGTGTTTCGTGTTTTTCGTTTGCAGGTATAACGTTTGGATCTAGTTCAACCCACAATACAAGTTTACAGAATTTATAAGGCAAAAACTCTGTCAACAATACAATGATCTCAAGAGTTCATGTTGAGAAACATTCCTCATATTTTATGAACTAACTATGGAAACTTACCGCAGGTTCTAAGGAATTCCTTGTCCAGAAAAAACACTCCTAGTGGCCACTATTCGACCGTTGTTGGCATTTTCTATCACGGAGATGAGATGGTCTTCGCCCAGATCCAACAGTGAGATTGGCTGCAGAGGATCTATGCGAATGGAATTTATTCCTCTGTAAATTAAATCTAGGTAGATTGCGACTCGGAGAGGCCCGGTGAGAGCCACTGGTTGAAGAATATTTCTGTAAAATTGATTCGCAATTCAGTGGTTTTATTGATTACTTGTTGCATAGCCATCGACGTCGCTGCACATAGTATTGTTGTCCATTAAGTCAATCCCAGGAGGCGCAGTATTTTACGCTACCACCATTAATTAATGAATGGTGTATTTTTAATGACTATCCACAAGAGCTCGCGGTCTAAAGATCACCCACTATCATTTAATCCCTGTTCAGAGAAACATACTATAATTTTATTATTAACATCTCACAGGATGCGAAGGAACAAGTCTGAAAATAGCATGCCATGCATAATAAGCATCCAAGGAGTAATGGCTAAGTGATCAGGTTGTGAGGATGGGAGGAATCACATCAATTTTGTGGCCTTTCACAGAAGCTTTTGTGTCAGGGAACACAATATCCTCCTCCTCATCCATTGAACCGTCCTCCAACACCCGCATTGGGAATGGCATCCCGATAGATCCTCCACTATCTCCTCCCGAACAAATGACTCCCAAATTTTCTCGGAGATTCGGCACACCATCTTCATGCATTCAAAACTCTCTGGATGAAGATATTCACGCTGCAGGCCTCCATTCTTATGCGAAAAATGTTCGTACCACAGAGACATTCGGTATCCGAATATCTCCCCTCGAGCTCCGCGACCCTGCTTGTTGATGTGCTCTGGATGGTAACAACCCTGGGCTATTTCTGTGTCTCTGGCTCCATCCATGGATAGTTGGTTCAGGTGCCTGATCCTACGATAATATATTCATCATCCACTGCATAGCATAATAGAAAACAACATTTTTCGGCATGTGTAAGAGAATCAGGCGAATTCAAAAATATTAAATGTAAATATAGCGGCTTTGTTAGGATAGTTCAAGTACATTTTCGAGATCATAAACTCGAAAAGCCTTGAAACTTTTCGAGTTCCATACCTAAACCAAGAAAATGAAAAACCCTAAGAAACCCTAAGCCAAGAAAATGAATTAGAGTGCCTACCTATCATGAGCTTGGCATGGACATAGATCATGGTTCTCTTATGAATCTGTGCATTCCAGTAGTCGGTCCCTTCTTCTGGTCTTTCTATAGGTTCATATTCACCTGGGAGCTTCACGTCCCTGTTCCCCACGCAGGAGAAATTTAAATAATCAGTCGGGCAGTACTCATGGTCCAGGCCCCCCTCCCTGAGTGCTTCGTCGATCATCTTATAAATCATGCGCGCGGTGTTCCTGAACCAGTGCAGGATTGCCTGCACAGTATCCCCCTCCAGTATTCCCTCCGGCCACATTGGGGTCAGCACATACACGGCGAACCGCTCCCGGGCTCTGATCTTGCTCACTACCTTCAGCGCAATCTCAATCAGTATCAGATGTAGGCATTCACAGTCTTGATCTCAGTCCCAAGAGGCACAACTGTCGAAGAAGTGTTTCCCAACCTTCAATTGATGACGCGAAGCCAAAACCAGAAGCGAAGCCAAAATTGTTATGGAGGATCAAATTTGTGCTGGTCAGGCAGTTAGGGAGTTGCAACTACCTCAGCATAATCGAACGACTCAACATGGCTCAATCGTCTAATATATCATCTAATGGTGCAAAGTAATGACACGTAGGCAGAGAGCAAAGTTTATTTTATAGGGAACGCCTTACGGCGTAACAAGTTAATAATATTCATGATAAAGAGGGGGTGACTATCCATGGTTAAAATCTTGTCATGTTGTTATAAAATATTTTGATTCTGAAATAAGTTATGTCTTTTTGGCATTGGCCCATGGTATTGTAACAAAGCTTATTTACAAGTTAATGATATCCACAATAAAGTGGGGGTGGATATCCATGGTTAAGAATATTGTCATACTGATATAAAATATATTAATTATGAAATAAGTTAGGGTTTTTGGGTTTGTTATTAATAAGTCATGGTATTGGCTAGTGGTATTGTAACAAATCTTATTCACAAGTTAATAACACAATCAAAATATAACAATAATGTGATCAAATATTTTTAGGTTTAAAGTTTTTGCAACGATTGATTTATAAAGAGTGAAATATTTTATCAATTAAACATAATTGTGGATGAATAAAATAATATTTCATCATAGCCTAAATATTTTTTATGTTATGTTTTTGTTTTGTATTTAAGTATATTTTATCCAAAATTTAATTAAAAGTGGTTGGGATGGTATGTTTGAATTATTAATTTTATATAGATTAAATGTTTTATAAGTTTTTCATGATTGAGAATCTATTTATGCATTTAACAATACATTTTAAACAAGTGTAATATACAATGCTGCTTAGTACCTATCTCTTATGAAAAAAGTAACTGATAGTAGAATAACCCCATGAGCATAATTATAGGGTAGTATAATATAGAGTTAGTATATTAAAAAATTAAAGCTATGTTGGAATAGCCCATCTCCAAAACCTTAAGAAACTTAGAGGATTCCTAGGATCGATGGAATATCATTGCAAGTTTGTCAAGAATTATGGTCAAACAACATCACCTTTAATAAAATTATTTAAGAAGGAATTATTTTCTTGGAGTTGAGAAGCAATCAAATCCTTTGAAAAACATAAGGAGATTTATGTGTGCAACTCATGTCCTAGTCACACTTAACTTCACAAAAACCATTGTTGTGTAGTGTGATGCATCAAGCCATGACATTGGTGTAATGTTAATTTTGGAAGGTCGGTCCGTTGCCTTTGAAAGCAACCAACTTAAATGAAAGAACTTTCTCAAACCTATTTATGAAAAAAAAATATTGGTCATACTACAAGAGGTTTAAAAATGACACCCTTACATAATAGGAATACATTTCAAAGTAAAAAGTGGCTATGATATTTTGAAGTACTTCCTGGATCTTAAGAAGAGGAATACAAATATGTTACAAAGGTTCTACTTCATGAATTTGAAATTATATATGAAAAAGAAAATCATAATATGGTGGCAAATGCATTTTCAAGGAAAGAGGACGAAACAAAGGGTTTAGTATGTGATATTTATATTCCTCGATCAAATTGAGTGGAAGAAGCAAAGACATAATTAGAGCAATATTACATGGTATGTGAGATCATTCAACAATTACAATGTTGAAAATAGCAACAAGAAATGCTAAAAATAGAAGTTCTAAAAATAACAATGCTATAAATAGCATTTCGGGATACATTCCAATTTTAGTTAGTCCCTGAACTAATATTGAGAATTAAAATTCGAATTTGACCTTAGTAGTTGTTTGTAAAATAATTAATTAATTCATCTTGAGTTAATTAGTTGTAGAAAATCAAACACGAAGTCTATGTGAAGACATGCAACAATTTTCCCTTTGATTGAGGAAGTTATCCCTTGATTAAAGTGATCAGGATGAGTTGTATTTTGAGTTGTAATTAGTTAGCTCAGATTAACTGAGTTAAGTCCAGTTAGATTAATTCCAACAGTTTGTTGAACTAATTGTGAGTTCAGTTAGTTAATGCATGCATGCATGTAACTGCTGCACTTCAAATAACCGAATTTTCTCTCATAAATAACTCATGCATGTCAGTTCAGTCAAAGACCCAGTTGAGATCAGATGATGGGACAATGTACTATCAATTGAAGGAATATTCCATTGAGGATATCTCTTGCATGCAGAATGAATTCATTCCTTGAGGATTGCGCAGTTATTTCTGAGTTTTGATGAGTGTGTGATGTGGGAATTCACACAGGTGGCAGCATTGGACCCAAGACTAACTGCGCAAGAAAATAGGAGGCTTGGAGGGCTGAGGGAAGGCATGTGTTGTGTCTATTCAGTCTGTGAGCTGTATTGAGGGATTGTACTGAGAGCTGGATAGCTTGTGAGCTAAAATTTTATGTAACCCGGAGATATTTCCACTTGTATGATAATACAGAGATCAAGGTTTTAGCTGAGGCTTTCCCCAGAGTATTCTTCTATGTTCATATGTGATTGATTTCTCATTCTCTGTTATATGTGTTCTATTTGATCTTGCTCAAAATCGATTAAGCTTCCGCAAGTTTGATTGTAGAAGTAGATTAAGTATATTGCTTTAGAACATTGCATTATCAGTTTAATCTACAGGTGGAATTTCTACATGGTATCAGAGCAGAGGTGATCAAAGGATAGAACAATATACAAAGAAGAGAGAAGTTCGAAGTTTGAGGTTCCTGATTATAGAATTCGAATTCTTATCACATCTCTAATTTCACCAATGGCGTTTAACGGTTTAAGACTCGAGTATGCCCTTGATGGCAACTCGAATTATATAGCCTGGAAGGATCGCATGGAAGCAGTATTAGAGGACAACAATTTGAAGGACTTCATTGATCAATAAGTGCCCAAGTCGGCAACAGCTAATGCTACAGAATTGGCGGAATGGAAGAAATGTGTGGCTAGAGCTAGGAGGATTCTTCTGGAGGGAGTTCAAGACCACATAGTCTCAAGTCTCCATGAGAAGGAGACACCGTTTTCAATGTGGAAAACATTGAAGGATCTATATCAGAACAACAGAGATAAGAGGAAGCTGGCGCTGAAAGATAAGCTTCGGAAAATCAAGTGTGAAAAGGGCGACACGATCTCTACATATCTGAACAAGCTCACCACCTGTAGGGATGAGCTTAGAAGTGTAGGGATCATGACTGCTGACAATGACATGGTGAGTCTTGCACTCCTCAGTCTTCCTAAGAGCTGGCATAGCTACCAAGGCTTAGTAAATGGAAGAGAGAAACTGCCAGATTAGGAACGACTTTGGTCGGATCTGATGCAGGAGGAGATAAGAAGAAGCACCAGAGATGGATATTCATCAATGCAAGATGATGAAGAAAATCTTGCATTAGCCAGTAAGGCTAAGAAGGGGAAAGGGAAAGCACCCAATTCCAAGTCGAGTTCTTCCCATGGTGGGAATAAGATTGACAAATCGAAAGTGCAATGCTCTCATTGTCATGAGGTGGGCCATTATGCTACGAATTTTCCATAAAAGAAATCCTCGAAGGGATCAGATGGTGAGGCATTGGACTCACAGTTCGAATTGGATTTCTATCTCATCGCATGCATGGTTTCTTCCATGGTGGGATGTGTTTGGTACCTGGACAGTGGAGCTTCATTCCACATGACCAGTGACAAGAATCTTTTCAGTACCTTGGAGGAGAAGGATCTCCAGATGCAGATCGAGATGGGCGATGATGGAAAGTACCGTGTTTCAGGTGAAGGTACAGTTGTGTTTCAGAGGGAGCATGGAGCTCCTCTCACCTTGACTGATGTAAAGTATGTACCGGGTTTGAAGAAGAATCTTGTGTCCATCGATATGCTAGAAGACAAAGGCTATGATGTAGTCTTTAATAAAGGAAAGGTATTCCCGCGGCATATCAGCATTGAACAAACCAAGAGGATTGGGATTCGAGTTAAGAATCTCTACAAGCTAGAGGTAGACAACTATGTTGCATTGAGTTCCAAAGAAGAGTTGGTGCAGAGCCAAGATGTTGGCGAGCTATGGCATAGAAGATTGGGCCACTTGCACCATGGAGCCTTGAAGATCATGCAACAGATTTCTACCGGACTTCCCAAGGGAAAACTGGAGCAGACGGATACATGCAAAGGTTTTACCTTGGGTAAGTATGTGAAATCTTCCTTTCAGGATCGAGACAGTAAAGCTGGAGCAATCCTGGAGCGAGTTCACACAGATGTGTGTGGACCATTCTCTACAACCTCCACCGCTAAACAAAGGTACTATGTTATTTTTATTGATGATTTTTCTCGTAGATGTTGGATCTACTTTATGCAGAAGAAGGATCATACCTTCTCAAGGTTTTGTGAGTTTAAAGCCTTGACAGGGAAAGAATCTGGAAAGAAAATAAGGGTCTTGCGTAGCGATAATAGTGGAGAGTATGTCTCCCAACAGTTTAAGGACTTCTGTGCAGCAGAAGGAATTAAATGAGAGTTGACGGCACCCCATAACCCACAGTAGAATGGGGTGGCCAAAAGGAAGAACAGATCAATTATGGGAGTAGCTCGAGCGATGTTGCATGACTAAAGCCTACCACTTCATTTGTGGGCTGAGGCATGCAATACAATAATATACTTGCATAACAGAAGCCCGCACCATATACTGGGAATGAAGACACCTATGGAGGCCTTTTCCGGGAAGAGACCAGATGTGAGTCACTTCAGGATTTTTGGATCATCGGGTTATTGCCATGTGACCAAAGATGCCCGGAAGAAGTTAGATCCAACAGCTGAGTTGGGGATACTTGTGGGGTACACTGATACACCCCACAATTATCGGGTGTTCGTGCCTACTAGTCAAAGGATAGTGGTATGCATAGATCTGAAGTTCGACGAGTAGAAAGCCATGCGAGTATCACTTGAGAGGGACCTCAAGTTGAATGTAAAGGAGGAACTTCTAGTTCCTAAGGAGGAGGAGCCTCAGATTAATGCGGAGCAGCTGCATGCAGGGGATCCAGGAGTGGAGACATCCACTCATGCAGAGTCTTCCAGAGATGGGTGAAAATGCTCAAGGGAAGCTAACAGGTTGATGCTGAATGCACGAGAGAATGTGGGACAACCATCTTCTCAACGCAGATAGAGGAGGTCACCCGAGCGGTACACTGGTTACATGGCCCTGGTTAGGGAGTGTGTAGAGACCAAACCTTATTCATTCGAGGAAGCAGTGCAACAACCAATATGGGTTGATGCTATGGTGGAGAAGTATGACTCCATCATTCGGAACTATGTTTGTGATGTTGTCCCAAGACCTCAGGACAAGTCAATGGTGAGTTCCCGATGGCTTTACAAGGTAAAGCAGGCAACTGATGGCAGTGTTGAGAAACATAAGGCAAGGTTTGTTGCCGATGGTTTCTCACAGGTCGAAGGGATCGACTATGATGAGACTTTTGCTCCTGTAGCAAGGTACTCATCTATCAGATTGATGTTGGCACTATCAACTTAGAGGGGTTGGAAGATCCATAAGATGGATGTGAAGACTGTGTTCCTCAATGGGAAGATTGAGGAAGAGGTGTACATTGAGCAACCGAAAGGTTTTGAGACCTTCGATCGTGAGTCACATGTGTGTCGACTCAAGAGGGCTTTGTATGGGCTGAAGCAAGCACCTCATGCTTGGTACACCAGGATTGACAGTTATTTCACCGGGTTGGGCTTCACCAAGAGTGAAGTAGATGCGAATCTTTACCACATCATGGTAGAAGGTGAGCCATTGGTCATTGTTCTTTATGTTGATGATCTGATTTTCATAGGTGATGATCAATTGATCAAGCCTTGCAAGGAGGACCTTGCAAGAGAGTTCAAGATGAAAGACATGGGTCTTATGCTCTACTTTTTAGGCATGGAAGTGTGGCAGAAGGATGGGGAAGTGTTTGTGTCTCAAGGCAAGTATGCCAATGAGATACTTCGGAGATTCCACATGGAGAAGTGCAAGCCCATGCAGACTCCTCTAGTAGGTAACTGGAGGAAGGAGGATGCTACTTCAGGTGAGGTAGTAGATGCTATTGTTTATCGGCAGCTTGTGGGTTCACTGATGTATTTAGTGAACACACGACCAAATTTGTGCTTTGAGGTGAACCAACTGAGTCAAGCTATGGTTCAGCCTACTAAGATATTTTGGAAGGCAACAAAGCATGTGCTGAGATACCTCAGAGGCACATCTCAGTATGGATTGTGGTATAAATGGACAGAGGGAGTGAAGCTTCAGGGCTTCACAGATGCAGATTGGGTAGGGAGTCCATTAGACCGGAAAAGAACTTTTGGAGGAATCTTCAACCTTGGTTCAACTGCAGTTTCTTGGTATAACAAGAAACAGAGGCCAGTTGCACTTAGCTCAGCAGAGGCTGAATACATGGCTGCCAGTTAGGTAGCATGCAAGGCCATTTGGATGCGGAAGATTCTAGTGTGATTGTTTGGTCAGAGGATGGATCCAAATGTGATCTACTATGATAATCAGAGTTGTATCAAACTCTCTAAGAATCCAGTATTTCTTGACAGGTCCAAGCACATTGATATCTAGTATCACCATCTTTGAGACTGTGTGGTCAAGAGGATCATGTTGTTGCTATATGTTTCGATCGAGGAACATGATGCAGATATTTTGACGAAGGCATTGTCAAAATGCAAGTTCGAGTTCCACAGAGACAGGATTGGGGTGACCGATAATCCCTTTCTTATTGAGAGGGAGTGTTGAAAATAGCAACAAGAAATGCTAAAAATAGAAGTGCTAAAAATAGCACTGCTATAAATAGCATTTTAGGATACATTCCAATTTTAGTTAGTCCCTGAACTAAAATTGAGAATTAAAATTCGAATTTGATCTTAGCAGTTGTTTGTAAAATAATTAATTAATTCATCTTGAGTTAATTAGTTGTGGAAAATCAAACATGAAGTCTATGTGAAGACATGCAACAATTTTCCCTTTGATTGAGGAAGTTATCCCTTGATTAAAGTGATCAAGATGAGTTTTACTTTGAGTTGTACTTAGTTAGCTCAGATTAACTGAGTTAAGTCCAGTTAGATTAGTTCCAACAGTTTGTTGAACTAATTATGAGTTTAGTTAGTTAATATATGCATGCATGTAACTGCTGCACTTCAGATAACTGAATATTCTCTCATAAATAACTCATGCATGTTAGTTCAGTTGAGATCAGATGATGGGACAATGTACTATCAGTTGCAAGAATATTCCATTGAGGATATCTCTTGCATGCAAAAGGAATTCATTCCTTGAGGATTGTGTAGTTATTTCTGAGTTTTGATGTGGGAATTCACACAGGTGGTAGCATTGGACCCCAGGAGAAACTACGCAAGGAAATAGGAGGCTTGGAGGGCCGAGGGAAGGCATATGTTGTGTCTATTCAATCTGTGAGCTGTATTGAGGGATTGTACTGAGAGCTGGATAGCTTGTGAGCTAAAGCTTTGTGTAATCCGATGATATTTCCACTTGTATGATAATACAGAGATCAGGGTTTTTAGCTGAGGCTTTCCCTAAAGTATTCTTCTGTGTTCATGTGTGATTGATTTCTCATTCTCTGTTATTTGTCTTCTATTTGATCTTGCTCAAAATCGATTAAGCTTCTACAAGTTTGATTGTAGAAGTAGATCAAGTATATTGCTTTAGAACATTGCATTATCAGTTTAATCTACAGGTGAAATTTCTACATATAATAAGGCCCATTAGAGACATTTGTGTGGAAGAATGATTTATTGTGGTATAAATATTGTTTATATCTATTTTAAGATTCCAATCTAAAAAAAATACTCTTTTAGAATCACACACTTCTCCTATAGGGGGACACTCAAGGTTCTTGAAAATTTACTACATGATCAAGAACTATTTTTCTACGATGGTCTTAAAACTAATGTTCAAATTTTTTTGGTTGAATCTATGGTCTGCCAACAAAATAATAGAGAGATAATCAAGACCCTAGGTCTCCTACAACCATTAGCTATAGTAAGTCAACACTTGGAAGATGTTTAAATGGATTTTATTATAGGTTTATCCAAATATAAAGTAAATAATGTCATTATGGTAGTAGTGGATGAGTTGATAAAGTATTCCTACCTTTTCTCTCTTTTTCATTCTTTTATAGCAAGTACAATGGAAACATCATTCATGGAAGAAATCCAAAAGGTACATGGTGCTAAAATTGTAACTAGGTTTGATCTTCATACTTGTCATTGTACTTGTGTCAATATGTATTTCATGTAAAAACAAAAAGAAGAAAAAATAATATTATTATTTTAATTGTCAAGCATGTTCTTCATGTTTTGTTTTGGTCAAAGTAAAATGTAAAAGGGCAAGTTCTTCATGACCCTTGTAAAATAAGAAAAATTTGAATTTTTAAAGTGTCATTAATCCCACCAGTTTGTCAAGTCGGCCCTCCTAACTATCAAGTCAACTCTATTATTTGAGGCACCTTTTCAAATGAAGGAACAAATATATATTGGCACTTGTCCTCCACCATTTGGCATCCAATTCAGATCTCTTCTAGGGAAAGAAATTCAGGTCTCTTGCATGGAAACTGAGTCACATAAAACAAGTTTTCTATGGCACATTATATCTTTGTGAAGGTGAGTTACAAGAGACATATCTCTGTGATGCGAGTTACATGAGACATATCATATGTGATGTGAGAAACAAGAAGACATTATCTCTATGATATGAGCTACAAGAAGACTCCATTATATCCGTGATGTGAGCTATAGGAAGATACCATTATCTCTGTGTTGCAAGCTATAGGAAGACACCATTATCTCTGTGATGTGAGCTACAAGAAGACACCATTATCTCTGTGATGCGAGCTATAGGAAGAAACCAGTATCTTTGTTATGTGAGTTATAGGAAGACACTATTATCTCTATGACGCGAGCTACAAAAATACACCAATCTCTGTGTGATGTAAGCTACTATCTCCGTGTAATGTGAGCTACAAGAAGGCCATAATTTTTGTAAGATGATACATCTAAAGGACATGCAAGGAGAAGATTGATTAACTATCTTGTGAACAAAACATGGCAGAGTTTGGAGGGTTGACTTGACACTTAGATCATTGGTTAGTTTGACTTGGATTTCTCTTGTTGATGAAGAATCTATAAGGAAAGGATTGTTGGGTTTTCCCCTTGTGGGTTTTGCTCTGGCCTCTGGCCTTATCCTTGGTGTCTCTTGTCCCTTGTGCACTTTATTTATATCTTTGAATGTATAATTTCTTAATGATATAAGTAAATGAATTAAATGCTAAAAAGAAACATAGTTAACGATCACAAGTAATTATCATGTTCAGAAATTTTAGCTTTCAAATGAATTTCAACATGGTATTAGAGCTAGGATTGAAGAATAGTATTGGATCATTAGACTTGCTCTAGAAGATCTAGAAGGTCGAATTGAAGACATCGTCGCCAATTTCAATACAAGTTTCTTTGTGGCACTTACCCTCTATATTCTTTGTGGACTTGTGGCATTTACCTTTTTGTAAAAATATGATGACCTGGAAAGACTTGTGAGATATCTAATTCTTTGCAGAAACCATTCGAATTTGAGGTAGTTATCTATGATGCAAAGTTTGCCATACGGATCTGAGGCAACTATGTGAATTTTGAGGCAGATATCTTACGCAAAGGGCTAGATTATGTGTTTGGTACAGGGGCTAAATTAGTGGCAATCTTATGGACAATCATATCTTGAAAATTGTAAGGAAATTAAGCTTTGAACTCTCTAAGGTTTTTTGAAGTTATTAAGATTGAAACTAAGTTTGAATCCACATTACAACCTATAATATTCAATTCAAGTGTTAGTCAATATGATCTATGAAATTTTGAGCATCATCTATGTAGTATACTAGCGATTGCACCGAGAGGTGCAAAGGAATGGCAATAGGAGGAGTGGGAGGAATGTGGAAGGTAATAATCAAGCAAAATATATCGACAATGAAATAAAATGAGAAGTATGTGGGATTTTGAGGTAGACGAGGACACAAATAAGGAGGAGATTGTACTTCATAATACAATGATTGCCAATTGAGCTTCCAAGTGGGTATATATCAATAATAATTAATATATATATATTACTTTTACTAATTATAGCGATTATTATTAATTTAGATTTTACTTTATTTTGTGTATTAATTTTTCCAATGAAAAACGCGTAATTATTAATATTGAAAAATAAAATTACATGTTGTACTCGCGAGAAAAAAACAACACCAGTCGATGGCTGATGGTAAGCAAGAGCGTCAAAAATAAAAAGAAACTAATATACAATGGGCAGAAAACTACATTTTTCGCCCTTTTTTCTTCTCAACCTTGCGCCATCTCCCCTGCGGCTGAGTGGTAGTGACCAGAGCAAGCCGAGACTCATTAGGTTTGTGGATGTCTTTATCTGAGTCTGAAGTGTCTGATGAGTGTATCCGCTTGTACCCGCTTGGTTCCAATGATTTTGACATAACTATTGGTTGTGATTCCATGGGTTCTTGTTCCCCCTGGGATTCTGGTGCCTGATTGTCCTGAGTTTCCTTGGGTACCTGAGCGAACTCCTCCTGTTTTTTTGGTGCTTGTGATGTTTGGTTGTTCCTAGGAAAAGGGAGGTCCACCTCAGCCTCGTCTTCCTCCATTTCCTGTTGGGATGGGAAGAAGTTCCATCCTTTCTGTTGTTTCGCATTTTTCTTCCTTCTGCCATTGTTTTTTTTGGCTTCAGGGCATATGTTTTGAAGATGCCCAGGTTGTTTGCAGATTCTACACCTAAAGGTTGTGTTTTCATAATCTAGGTTATGAGTCCAATTCATTTGCTTGTGGATTAGTTGAATACGATCCGACAAACCTTTGCTGAGGTCCACATCCACACAGATCCGCGCAAAGGTGAAGATCCTTTCTTCCAACCTTTGGGAATCCATTTTGAGATATTTCCCAATGTTGTTCCCGATACTAGAGAGAATGCGTTCATTCCAGAAATGCAGAGGTAGGTTGTGCAGGCGAATCCACACCGACATTGTGGAAATATCCATGGTGTTTGCATCAAATTATGGGAACCATGGGGTGACAAAAAGACCAGTCGATCCCCAAAACCATGGCCCTTCCTGCAGAATATAGTCTCTGGTGGCAGGAGAAGGGAGTTTTACAATAGAAAAACCTTTTGAGCAATGTTTTCACAATCGAGGGACCAATTGCTCAAAATCTAGTGAAAAAGTTCCTCTGTTTTTGGCCAAAAATAGTTAAATCGGTAGATGATGGCTTGTGATGCGAAAGAGGCACAACTCACATCTGCTTCAGAATCGTCTATATTTAATTCCAGAGTTGAGTTCATTAGCTCCACTCTGTATGGGCTAGTGGCTGAACCTTCCTGTTGTTTTTTATGCTGTTGTTTTTCTTCTGTCACTGATCTTTTCCCCTGGAGAATATGTTTAAACAAGGGGCCTCCGAATGTTTAGTTCATTTTTTCTTTTGGAAATTTCAAAGGATTTCTCCTAGAAACCTTCCTAGCCATACAGGGATGTATTACCGTCCCTGCCACACCACCCCTCCCGCCCCCCGCCACCCACCCGCCCTGAACCCCCTCCCTTAATCTCAGGTTGAGGACAATAATGGATGTCGGATGGATATCATACCTGCAATTGCCTAATATCCTGTAAGGATATGCCTCCACAAATTAAATTTTGTAAGTTTACTGGATATCCAGCTTTCTGCGAAATGGAATGTTTTAGGGAAAGAACATTGTTTGCTACACTAATCCAGATTGATAGGGAAGGCCCTTCTGGTGATTTTATATAAATTTGAAAACGGGAAGGGTTTACCCGGGATGAGGAGCCAGCTTCCCGCATATTGCCTACTATCCGCGCGTCATGGGGGAGATCATGAGGCGCCGAGTATCGGAAAGAACAGAGTATTTTGGACCAGGCCCCTACTACCCGGCTCCAACAGGTCAGCAGCAGCAAGGGGGACCCCGGCCTGTGCATGGGAGGGCTTTGAATCAGGCAGACCGCATTCACAGCAGTTGCAGAAGCCACCTGGAGGACGAAGGAAACGCCTTCTGGGAAGGTGGGAGTCTGGAATAGGCAGAGCAACCGACTTGTAGCCACTTCCAAAAAACTGAAACCACCAGAAACCCATCGCAAATCCCCCTGCAACCTTCCATGCACAAAAATTATTCGAGCCCAACTACCTGGGTAGTCGCCGAGCAAAACCCATGCTAGGTCTGCAGCCTAAGAACGAAAACACAACCTGAGAAGAGGAGTTTGCGTCATCCGCCGGGGAGCCGAGCCCTTCTAGGGCGACGAGCAACGATTCCAGGACTTCCAGTTGCCGCAGTCCATGAGGGGTCTTTGGGGTAGTTTAGGGGGAGGAGCCGCCACAGCTTAGTCCACCCATTGCTGCCATGAACTAGGGGCTTCATCTCCTCTCTTCTAGTCCTCCAACAAACCGAAAATGGCAGCCACATCCAGAATCGCCTTCTTGCGCAGAAAAAACCCTAGCTCTATGTTTTCCAACCACGTAATCCCCCATTCATAAATATTATATTTCTATAATCATCTATTTTGTGTATTAGTTATAAACACTATTATTACTTTAAATTTTATTTACTTTATATAATAATATTAATTAATTGTTTATAATAAAATTATAACTTTTTAATTTAAAAAGATTTTTTAATTTATTGTTATGAATTATATGTTATTAGATTCAATTTAAATTTATTTATATTAATTATAAAAATTATATTTTATTTAAAATTTGCTTTATATTTCATATTATTAAATATAAAAGATTTAACTATAGATTTGTTTGAAAAGGGTGAGAGCATAACTAAATATGAACTAGTTTAGATCCATTTAACTCTGGATCTACCAAGTGTCGAGAAGGATCAATTTTTTTTCACTCTAAAAGAGGTTTGCATCTCAAGACATTTGATCCCTCTTGGCCCTTGGTAGCTCCAGAGTTAAGATGGATCTAGACTATTTTAATTAGTTAACATCTCTACCACGGGTAATAAAAATTACGTTACATAATATTAATATTGAAATATTTTATTTATGACTAAGGGTGAGAGTGAACTATTTTATCTGTAACTCTATTAATGGAATTACACATATCCCTCATATTGAGTTGTAAAATGTTCAACAACAAACCAAGCGAGCAAAGTGAAAGTGAGATTTCTTATAATACTTCTAACTAAAATTAAACAAATAAGTATATTCATTTTTTTTTATTATAGCCAATATTTTTTAAAAAATATTTTATTTTTATTTTTAAAAATATATGATAACTTGAAGTTTGAACACAAAATAATTTACACACCTCCTTTGTACTTACCTAGAAAAACATATTTCCCAAAAAAACATTACAAGAGATTACATTCTCAATATTATATATAAATGCATCACAAAAAGAAATGGGTCAACCAAAACATTCTCAAGGGAAATTAACCCTGATATGACTCCTAATAAATTTATATTTTACATTTTAATTTTTTTTTTTTTATATAATTACTTTATAAGATTAATTTTTATTTTTTTAACTTAGAGTAAAAAGACATGTATTAAAAATCCGGATAAAGAATAATAATAATTTTAATCAGGATAGTAATAATAATTTGAATTTATATTAGTTAATGTAAATATTAGTTGTTTACACAGTGTAGAGAATCATGTAATATGATTTTTTAGTTTGATATCTTCCATATTATTGGTAAGAAAAACCCTAAAACTCTTTTATTTATATTAGTAGTCGGCACAAATACATTAGGCCCATCTTTGTGATCCTTGCTGCAGTTAAAAAAAAAAAACCATGTTAACTCACCTCGCAGTACATATAATTATATCCAAATAAAAATTGTTCACCCCACCTCACAGTCTATAGAATCAGCGAGATATAAATAATTAACCTCGTATGTCTGTGAATATTTACACAAACATATGTTATATAGACGGTACCTCATAGAGGAATATTGTGTATGCCAAATAGAAACTTGAGTAGCCTCAACACATGATTATTTACCTCGATTCTAAGGTAAAATGTGGATAGTAGTTGTGAATGAAACTTGTGAGTTTAGGAATAGTGAGAAAATATTGTCGAGCAAATATGTTTAGCTCGCGCATTTGGTTGTCCATCAGAAACATATGAACTTCACACACATCGCATCGAATATGTGAACGAATGATATCGATCCTAAAAGAGTTTGAATTGCTTTCATAATCCATTGTAATAATTTTAATCAAGAAAATAAGTGTAATAATCTTGGTTAAAATCCCATGTAATAAAAGTTAGTGAAAGCAAAAATAATAATCACTGTTAATAGGATACTTATTTCAAGTTGAATGTTGGGCAAGTCATCTTAGTGTGGGTGTTCATTTGGTTTTTTTTTTTTAACCACATGGTGAATCGGTAACTGCCAGTCCTAATCTATGAGTGTTCATTTGGTTATTAATGCTAAAGAAATTGGCAAATACAAAGACTAAGGCTTTGGAAAGGCAAAATGGAATTTTTGGCACATTTATTTATGAAAATAATGGAAATTAGGAGAAAAGTGAGGTGAAAGGTCATAGGTTGCATGTGAGGAGGAAAATGAAAAAAATAATGGAAAATGAAGAAAATAGAGCCATCATTCATAAAAATGATTCTTAGGATCAGTTAGTACGCTTTTGTCAGTTCAATTTTGGAGCTCTCTCATTATTCTCTCTCTCTCTCATACTCTTGGATACTTAGAGTTTTCTCAGAGCACTCTTGGAGAGTGTAGCATACTTGGATTTTTGGAGCGAGGAGCAAAGGAAGAGTAAGAAAGTGCAAGAGGGCATTGGGATCAACAACTATATCGGATTTACCTTGCAGGTATCGAGTTGCATGTATGTTTTCCTCACTAGTTTTGGCATGCATGGCATATGCATGTCGTTTGTTGGTTGTGATCTGTCATTGGCATAGAGGATGGTCAGGGTTGACAGTGGATTTCCTGGCCTTGCCATTTCCTAGATAGCCATGGTGATTGTGGGTTTGTTTTCCTTGTTTTGTTTTGGTTGGTTCTCATGTTTCCTTAGCTTAGGTTGAGTTAGTAGTCTTGGAAGCCCAGGTTGGACAAACACTCTGGAAGCCCTGCAACATCTTGGGTTGAGTTACTAGTCCTGGAAGCCTTGGTTGGACAAATGTTCTAGAAGCCCTTAGCGGGTTGAGTTACGAGTCCTGGAAGCCCTGGTTGGACAAATGTTCTGGAAACTTGGTAAATGTTGTGGGTTGAGTTACTAGTCCTGGAAGCCTTGGTTGGACAAACGCTCTAGAAGCCATGGAAGGCTTGGATAAAGACCAATCTGATGATGGTTTTGTGATGTCCGACCGTGAGGTGGAATCACTATTTGATGGGTTGAGGTGGATGGCCTCTAGAAGCCCTATATGGTTTTAGATTGATGTGTTATATGATATCCCACATTCGTGCTTGGAATATGACATAGGTGTGAATGACTAAAGAGAGATTTGGCTCAGCCATTCTACGGTCGGGTGGAACGTGGAAGTCCCATTGCAGGTTTGGATTTTGTATCATCAATATGAGGTTATTTTTCCTTGTAATTCTAACAGTATTATATTGGTTATATGTGGTTTATACGATTGTGATTTCATTGGTATTTCTACTGCTATTATGTTTATGTTGTTATATGTTTTATGATAGTAGTTATGCATGGCTCTCAACGTGTTTTTACTTGTAAATGAATGAACAATGTATCAATGACCTAATGGATGAAGGATAGTAGCCACCATAAGGATATATATGAGGCAAAGTTTCTTATAGGCGGTGTCTATCCTTTTGGTGGCTATCATCATGCCGCATATACGAAGAAAATCCAAATGTATGGTTACGAGGGGGAAATCCATCCCACACCGTAAATGGTTGTAATGAAGCCGAAATGTTATGACCTGGAGTATAGAGTTTGGGATCCAAATTGGGGTAAAATATATATTCTTTTGAGGCCTAGGAGGCATAAATATTGAATGAAAATCCCTCTTGTAAGATGTATGAGGGTTGATCCCTTCCCCCGATAGCCTCTCAATGACCCTAAGTCTTTGGGTCCTCCGATGACCTCTATGAAATTTCCCATCGCCTACTACAAAAGCTTGCGGGGTTTAGAAGAGCCTTCAAATATGAAGTCCATGCACCTAAAGTCCATGCAGGAAGGACCTTCTAGCGAGAGAAGAAGATGAATAGGAAAAAGGAGCAAAGAAAACCAACGACGTGTCAAACTTGGATAGGTGTGAGGAGGATGAAAATTAAGCTCTCTGATTCGATGGAGTGAACAATGTTTGCACACCGGAAGCCCACAGAGAAAAATTCCCTTCGGCGTAAATATCCAAGTGACATCCAAATTTGTGGAAAAGTAACTTGTCTGAGCATGGAAGGTAACAAATCCAAGGGTGTGATATCTTTGTGACATGGCATCCAAGTCCAAGTCCAAGCAACCCAAAGAAATTGTGACTAAATTTAAAGGTCGAAGGTCTGAGGAACTTCTGTTGGAGGAAGATGATACACATTAGTTGAAGAAAAATTCAAATTATCTCTATTGCAAGGGACCAAATCTCTATGATATTTTCTCATATGAAAGAAGACCATAAAGGATCAATCTTATATAACTTATCTGAGTGATAAAATGACTAAAGGGTTAGATAGGTAAGGTTGAAAGGATACATATAATCTTATGTTCTATGACTTTTAAGTCCATTTCAAAGTTATCTTGAAACCTATGATCTAGGTCAGTCATATTGGATGGATTGTTAAGTCTACTAAGTTATGCAGAAATCACATATAAGAAATAACATGAATAACAAACTAACGATCTAATGTTCCTTTGAAAGATGTTGACAAGATGACATGTCCCCTCTCTTGAGGACAAAGACATAATCAATATGGTAGATATCACGTCTTTAATTTTTGTAGGTTATACATTCAATGATTGGAACATCAATAGACTCCATCTCATTAATAGAAGGTATATTTTTAGGGTTTGCAACTAACACATAAGTATTGTTGTAGAATTTGCAAATTTGAAGGATGGTAGGTAGACTTTGGATATTGAGGCATCTAGGGTTTGTAAACCCATAAACTGAGAAAAACCTTAGGAACAAACACCTATAACTAATTGTTTCCGCTTAAATAAGAAGCCCTAGCTCTTGAATGACAGAAATGGCACCATGTTGATAAAAGCACAAGGATGGTACAATATTAAGAGGAAGTTGACTTGTTTGAAAAGGATAAGTATTCGAGACCTTTTTCTTTTTTATTAAGATTGTTGCTATCATTTTTAATTTTTGGTTAGTCTCTGTAGAAATTCCCATTGTAGATCAACAGATTATGCAATATACTAAAACAAAATACAAGATCTACTTCTACAACACTTTGCGGAAGCTTAATCAATTTGAGCACGATCAATGAGAACACACATAACTGAGAATTGAGAAATAAATCACACATAACATAGAAGAAATAACCCGGGGAAAGCCTCAGCCTAAAACCCCAACTCTGTATTATCATATAAGTGGAAATATAGTCCAGATTACAAAAAGAATCAGCTCACAAGCTATCCTGCTCTCTCTGCAATCCCTCTACTGCTCATAGACAGTCAAAGGCCTCTCTCAAACCTTCTCCTCTACCCTCCAAGCCTCCTATTTATTTGCGCAATTTTCCTCGGGGTCCACTGCAGCCACTTGTGTGAATTGGCCTCTTCACACACTCACTAACCTCTGATCCAATTGCGCAGTCCTGAAGGAGATAAATCCTTCTCCATGGATGAGCTTCCTTTATAGGAAAAATCCATCCAACTGATAGTACACTGTCCCTCCTCTGATCTCAACTGGTTCTCTATTTGAACTGACATGCATGAGTTATTCATGAGAGAATATTCAGTTATCTGAAGTGCAACAGTTATATGCAAGCATGCATTAACTAATTGAACTCACATTAATTTAAACAAACTGTTTAAATCAATCTAACTGGACTTGACTCAGTTAACTGAGCCAATTAATTACAACTCAAATTAGAACTCATCCTTATCTCATTTAACTGATGGATAAATTCCTGACAATTAATAGAGAAACTGTTGCATGTACTCACATAGACTTCATGTTTAATTTTTCACAACTAATTAACTCATGGTGAATTAATTAATTTATTTTCAAACAACTGTTAAGTTCAAATTCAAATTTTACTTCCTATTTTAGTCCAGGGACTGACTAAAAATAGGAATCCATCCCAAACTGCTAAAAATAACAATTCTATTTTTAACACTTCCATTTTTCATTCCTTGTTGCTCAATCCAGCACTGGTACCCAAACTGTTATTTATATGAGTGCTATTTTTAGCACTTCTATTTTTAGCATTTTTTGTTTCTATTTTCAATACCCCCTCTCAACAAGAAAAGCATTCAACTCGAACCCGATCATGTACCTTTGGAATGCTCTGCATGCAACACTTCTACCAAGTGTGGTTGCTCCAGCAACTCTAGAGACAAAAAAACTCCCAACTGACCTCTCTGTTGGGCTAGAAACATACTATGATGCTGAAGCTCTACCTGCTACTGACAAGTGCTCCCTTTCTGACCTCTAAGCTGCTACAACACTCCATGCATCTCGCACCGTTGCACACCTCTCTGTGCCATCCTGCATTGGTGCAACACTCCTGTGCCTCTCGCATTGCTGCAGCCTGCTAGCTCTACACAGTCCCGGGACTCCTGCACTGTAGCTCTCTTTGCCACTCCATCCGCATCTATCTCTACCCAATCAACCAGTCCTGCTACTCCTCGTCAGGGCTCCCGTAGCAAGGTCTAATCAAAGAGGTTGGGTACCTCAATGATCCTGCCCCTATTCCAGCCTTCTTGGGACTGTCACTCCACATCGCCCCACCTCCTACCTGGAGGTATGGATGCATGTGATCCCTCTGCCCACCTGGCTCGAAATTTCCCCCTACTAGAGGTCTATGCATGAGTGGATGCCTCCATTCGGTTTGTTGAGATTGCAACAAGATGATGGAGCTTAGTGAAATGAAGTCGCCTTCACTAAGTGGGCCCGCGGGCTATTTTTGGCGCAAGTCTAAGTTAGACTATGTCTATTTTTAGACATATGGATCATGTCTATGGATTGCAGGTTGCTGTTTATGGATGATTGGTCAAGTTGGGAAAAATAGATGGACTTCTATTTTTAGATCACAGCGGAGTGACTGCTCAGTCTAAATATAGAACAGTCAAATATTATTAGCTCATAATAATATTTGGACTATAAACTTAATCTTATTCTCTTGGAGCACTTCAGGATGAGCTACGGATGTGGTACATGCAGATCCCAGAAGGAAATACGTGGTTACCTATGGGATGACTGATCTTTACATGCAGGACTTCAGTTAGAACTCAAGTGAGTTGAGTTTAGTGGACTAGAGGTGGAGTTGATGGAGTTGTGTTCAATTTAGCTTTGTTAAACTGGTTGTATTTAGTCTAACTGGCAAATAGAATAGAGATGAGTTGGGTGAATTAGTTATTAATTAATTCACAAGTTATTAACTCATAATGCAACTATAGAATACATCAGTTAACTCAGTTGCATGTCAGTTCCTGTTCAGTTCAGCAAGGACAGGTGTTAGAGGATCAGATTGCTATCAGTTGTGACTATAGTTGTGCATGAGGATTTGCACAATCAAAGGGATTGAGTATGCCAATGAATTGGCCAATACCAAGTGATTGTAGCATGTGCTCACGTCTTTCATAGTGTGAGTGATTCTTTGCAGGTAAAATACGAGTTTGGTAAAACATTCTCATCAATCCTTGTGCATGTATTAAGCTGCGAAGGCAGGCAAGCAGTGGAATAGATTTGGAGATCAGATCTGAGATGTATTGTGTGTAACAGGTGGAGCTGGTACTGGATTGCTTGTGATAAGCATTGTACTTTGTAATGTTACATGTTCTCAGTCATTAATATACAGATAGTGTGGGGTTTTTAGCGATATGCTTTCCCCGGGTTACATACTGCGTTAATGTATGAATGCTCTTGATGTTTTATTGTTATTGATGCTGCTATATTGATGATCAACGTAGAGGAGCTTATGTATTGTGTATTCCGCAATAGTACATGATCAGGATAATCTCTATTGAATATGTGTTTATTATTCAAAATTTCTACATGGTATCAGAGCTGTTGATCATCTGATTTACTATTCAGGAAGTGTTTACATTCTATTTCTTCAAGCAGAGTTTGTAATCGGGCCAGATAGCCTCTGGATTCATCCTTCTTTTGGAAGGTGAGATATCTGGTGAATTCCCATACAGTTGATCTCTGTACGAGAAATATTGTATTCTCACGAATCTTAGATCTGAGGCGGTTGAGTTGGTTGCTGGTGGAATTCGAATTTGCAGCAGTGTTTTCTTGGTGTCAAAACTAAGATGTCTTTCACAGGATTGCGATTGGAGTATGCCCTTGACGGTAGTACAAGTTATATTACATCGAAGGACATGATGGAGGCGGTGTTAGATGATAATGGGTGGAAGGAGTTCGTGGATGCGGATGTCCCAAAACCTACTGATGCTGCTGAAGCTGAAGCTTGGAAAAAGAAGATAGCAAAATGTCGAAGAATTCTGTTGGAGGGCGTGAGGGATCACATTGTGTCCAGCCTCCATGGAAAGGCTACTCCATATTTGATGTGGAAATCATTAACAGAATTATTCCAAATCAAGAGTGATCAGAGGAAGCCGGCGCTCAAAGATAAACTCAGAAACATCAAATGCGAGAAGGGTGACAGTATGCCCAAGTATCTCACGAAGTTCACTCAGTGTCGAGATGAGCTGGGAAGTGTGGGGGTTACTGTCGATGATGAGAACTTGGTGAGCTTGGCTCTCCTTGGTCTTCTGAAGAGTTGGAATTCCTATCAGGACTCTGTCAATGGTCGGGAGAAATTGCCAGGATGGGAAAGACTGTGGTAAGATCTTGTGCAGGAGGAGATTAGGCGGAGTACCAGGGACGAATCTTCGTCAAAGGGAGCTGATGAAGAAAATTGTGCTTTGGCTGACAAAGCAAAGAAAGGGAAGAGCAAGAAAACTTCTCAGTCTGGTGCGAAAGGCAAGAAGCAGGACATGTCCAAGGTGAAGTGTTTTCACTGTCACCAGCACAGACACTATGCCACTAATTGTCCGCAGAAGAAGAAGAACAAGCAGGCTGCTGGATCTTCAGAAGGAGAGGCTCTAGCCTCGCAGTTTGAGCTTGATTTTTCATTGATCGCATTCTTGGTTTCAAGTGTGATGGGATCTGTGTGCTTCTTGGACAATGGTGCATCTTTTCACATGACGGGAGATAGAGATTTGTTTTCTGATCTGGAGGACAAAGATATTGGAGTGCACATCGAGATGGGCGATGATGGTAGATACAATGCGATTGGTATCGGTACCATTTCCTTTGAGAGGGAGTCTGGTAAACCCTTCGTATTGAAGGAAGTCATGCATGTTCTAGGATTGAAGAAGAATCTCATCTCTGTGGCGATGTTAGAAGACAAGGGGTATGATGTTGTTTTCAGCAAGGGAAAAGCTTTCCTGCGCAGAAAGACAACTGGTGAGACCCGGAAGATAGGGGTTCGAGTAAGGAACCTTTATCAGTTACATGTAGATGGATGCGCAACAATGGCAGGCAAGGCAGAAGGATTGGTGAGCCAGGATGATGGCGAGTTGTGACACAGGAGATTGGGTCACCTTCACCATGGAGCCTTGAAGATATTGCAGCAGATCACTATAGGGCTTTCTAAAGGCACTCTTGCACAGTCAGATCAGTGAAAGGGGTGTGCTTTGGGGAAGCTTGTGAAAGCCGCCTTTCACAAGAAGGATAGTTGCGCCACGACGATCCTTAAGAGAATTCACACAGACGTGTGTGGACCTTTCTCAGTTGCTTCGACAAAAAAACACAGGTATTATGTGATTTTTGTTGATGATTTCTCTCGTAAGTGTTGGATCATCTTCATGCAGAAGAAGAGCGAAACATATTCAAAGTTCTGTGAATTCAAAGCACTGGTCGAGAAGGAGTCGGGGAAGAAGGTGAAGGCTCTTAGGAGCGATAATGGTGGTGAATACATCTCTGACGAGTTCAAGGATTTTTGCAAGGCAGAAGGGATTCGTAGAGAGATCATAGCTCCCCATAACCCACAGCAGAACGGGGTAGCTGAGCGGAAGAACAAAACGATCGTGGGTGCTGCACGGGTGATGTTGCATGATCAGGGCCTACCCCTTCACTTGTGGGCGGAAGCATGCAATACAACAGTTTATGTGCAGAACCGTTGTCCTCATAGGATACTTGGCATGAGTACACCCGAGGAGGCTTATTTTGGTAAGAAGCCTGATCTTTCTCATTTGAGGATTTTTGGTGCTAACGTTTACATGCATGTGACGAAGGATGCCAGGAAGAAGTTGGAACCGACTGCAGAGGTTGGGATATTTGTGGGGTACACTGATACACCCCACAACTATCGTGTGTATTTTCCAGACAGTGGTAAAACTGTTGTGCGACGGGATATAAAATTTCAAGAGGAGAAAGCCATGAAGTGTTCGCTTGAGAGGGAGCTACACTTGCATGCAGATGAGGAGCTATTAGTTCCTAAGGATGAGCTTCAGGACGTGGATCAGCCACAGGACGAGGTTCATGGAGTGGAATAGACCACTCATGTAGCGCCAACCATCAGAGGGCGAAAGCGCTTGACAGAAGCTGATCGAGTGGCTCAAGATGCAGAGAAAGTTGTAGGACCACCTACAGCCCAACGCAGGTAGAGACAGTCACCTGATCGGTATATTGGATACATGGCTCTTATGAGCAAGTGTGTTGTGACTGAGCCATCCTCTTTCGAGGAAGCTGTGGAGGATCCCGCATGGCTAGACGCCATGGTGGAAGAGTCTGATTCTATTGTCAGAAACAGTGCATGGGAGATTGTCCCTAGACCGGAAGGGAAATCAGTGGTGGGTTCGAGATGGATCTACAAAGTTAAGCAGACAGCTGACGGGAGTGTGGAGAAGTACAAGGCAAGATTTGTTTCCTGAGGCTTTTCACAGATAGAGGGGATCGATTATGAGGAGACCTTTTCACCTGTCGCAAGGTATTCTTCCATACGGACGATTCTTGCTCTCTCAGCGCAGATGGGATGGCACATTCATCAGATGGATGTGAAGATTGCGTTCCTCAACAGAGTCATTGAGGAGGAGGTGTACATTGAGCAGCTCGAAGGTTTTGAGGTCTTCAGCAGCGAGTCATATGTGTGCAGGCTCAAGAGAGCGCTGTATGGGTTGAAACAAGCACCACGTGCTTGGTACACACGGATAGACAGCTATTTCACAGGACTTGGATTCTCCAAGAGCGAGGCGGATCCGAACCTATACTAGATTGTGGTGGAGGGTAAGTTGCTTATCATTGTACTGTGTGTTGATGATTTGATTCTAATGGGTGATGAGCTGTTGATACTGTCATGCAAGAAGGATCTTGTTACAGAGTTTGAGATGAAGGACTTGGGCCTCCTTCACTATTTCCTAGGATTGGAAATATGGCAGCGCAGTGGTGGACTGTTTGTTTCTGAGGGCAAGTATGCTTGGGAGATACTGGAGAAGTTCAACATGCATGGTTGCAAGCCTGTTGATACTCCTCTTCCTAGAGGTTGGAGGAAGGAGGATGCCCCTTCGGGAGAAGAAGTGAATGCCACTGTTTATCGATAGTTGGTGGGGTTGCTGATGTATTTGGTCAATACACGACCCGATATATGCTATGCAGTTAACCAGCTTTCACAAGCTATGGTTAAGCCTACCAAGCTCTTCTGGAAGGTGGGCAAGCATGTATTGCGCTACTTGAGAGGCACATCGGGATATGGATCTTGGTACAGACAGGAGGATGCAGATTGTGCAGGGAGCTCAAGAGGCCAAGTATATGGCAGCAAGGACATCAGGTACCATCATATCAGAGATTGTGTGCAGCAGAGGATCATGTTACTTTCGTACATTCCAACGGAGGATCAGGATGCTGATATTCTGACGAAGGCTCTCACCAGGAGCAAATTCGAATACCACTGAGGCAGGATAGGGGTTGCTGATAATCCATATCTTGTCGAGAGGGAGTGTTGAGATTGCAACAAGATGATGGAGATTAGTGAAATGAAGTCGCCTTCACTAAGTGGGCCCGTAGGCTATTTTTGGCGCAAGTCTATTTTTTAGACTATGTCTATTTTTAGACATATGGATCATGTCTATGGATTGCAGGTTGCTGTTTATGGATGATCGGTCAAGTTGGGAAAAATAGATGGAATTCTATTTTTAGATCACAGCGGAGTGACTGCTCAATCTAAATATAGAATAGTCAAATATTATTAGCTCATAATAATATTTGGACTATAAACTTAATCTTATTCCCTTGGAGCACTTCAGGATGAGCTACGAATGTGGTACATGCAGATCCGAGAAGGAAATACGTGGTTACCTATGGGATGACTGATATTTACATGCAAGACTTCAGTTAGAACTCAAGTGAGTTGAGTTTAGTGGACTAGAGGTGGAGTTGATGGAGTTGTGTTCAGTTTAGCTTTGTTAAACTGGTTGTATTTAGTCTAACTGGCAAATAGACTAGAGATGAGTTGGGTGAATTAGTTATTAATTAATTCACAAGTTATTAACTCATAATGCAACTATAGAATACATCAGTTAACTCAGTTGCATGGCAGTGCATGTTCAGTTCAGCAGGGACAGGTGTTAGAGGATCAGATTGCTATCAGTTGTGACTATAGTTGTGCATGAGGATTTGCACAATCAAAGGGATTGAGTATGCCGATGAATTGGCCAATACCAAGTGATTGTAACCTGTGCTCACGTCTTTCATAGTGTGAGTGATTATTTGCAGGTAAAATACGAGTTTGGTAAACCATTCTCATCAATCCTTGTGCAGGTATTGAGCTGCGGAGGCAGGCAAGCAGTGGAATAGATTTGGAGATCAGATCTGAGTTGTATTGTGTGTCACAGGTGGAGCTGGTACTGGATTGCTTGTGATAAGCATTGTACTTTGTAATGTTACATGTTCTCAATCATTAATATACAGATAGTGTGGGGTTTTCAGCGAGATGATTTCCCCGGGTTACATACTGTGTTAATGTATGAATGCTCTTGATGTTTTATTGTTATTGATGCTGCTATATCGATGATCAACGTAGAGGAGCTTATGTATTGTGTATGTATTCCGCAATAGTACATGATCAGGATAATCTCTGTTGAATATGTGTTTATTATTCAAAATTTCTACACGGTCTCTACTCCGCATCTCCAATTATGGCTCCTCCACAAATGTCTGAGACTTCTTCTGGGTATGCATGTTGAGAGGTAATTTACTCTCCCTCTCAACCACCAAGTCTCTAACCTTTTTCTTGCTCCTCAAGGCTATGCATGCATCTTGAACCTCAAGAGAATACAGGTTCCTAGCTAGCACACCAATCTATTTCATCTTTCCTGCCATCACGAAATTTTCTAGAAAAAGAGCTCATTTTAAATCAACGATATCTCCCTCATCCGAAATCCGATTCAAACAATTTTTTTAATTTTTAATTTTTAATTTTAATTTTTATTTATTATTATTTTATTTAATTATTATTATTTATTTATTTATTTTGGGTATTTTTCCGCAAGGAATCCAGATCTGCTATTTTTTTTTTTGTAAATTTTGCACAAAAATTTTCAGATCTGCTCTGAAAACTCGCGGCCCAAAACTCAAAACTTCGAAATCTCCTCTAGTATATTGTTCTCTGCTTTGATCACCTTTGCTAGAAATTCCCATTGTATATCAACAGATTATGCAATATACTAAAACAAAATACAAGATCTACTTCTACAACACTTTGCAGACGCTTAATCAATTTGAGCACGATCAATGAGAACACATATAACTGAGACTTGAGAAATCAATCACACATAGCACAAAAGAAATAACCTGGGGAAAGCCTCAGACTAAAACCCCAACTCTGTATTATCATACAAGTGGAAATATAGTCCGGATTACAAAAATAATCAGCTCACAAGCTATCCTTCTCTCTCTGCAATCCCTCTGCTGCTCATAGACAGTCAAAGACCTCTCTCAAACCTTCTCCTCTACCCTCCAAGCCTTCTATTTCTTTGCGGAATTTTCCTTGGGGTCCAGTGCAGCCACTTGTGTGAATTGGCCTCTTCACACACTCACTAACCTTTTATCGAACTGCTTAGTCCTAAAGGAGATAAATTCTTCTCCATGGATTAACTTCCTTTATAGGAAAAATCGATCCAACTGATAGTACACTGTCCCTCCTCTGATCTCAACTGGGTCTATGTTTGAACTGACATGCATGAGTTATTCATGAGAGAATATTCAGTTATCTGAAGTGCAACAGTTATATTCAAGCATGCATTAACTAACTGAACTCACGTTAATTTAAACAAACTATTTAAATCAATCTAACTGGACTTGACTCAGTTAACTAAGCCAACTAATTACAACTCAAATTAGAACTCATCCTTATCTCTTTAAGTGATGGATAAATTCCTCAATTAATAGAGAAGCTGTTTCATGTCCTCACATAGACTTCATGTTTGATTTTTCACAGCTAATTAACTCATGGTGAATTAATTAATTATTTTCAAACAACTGTTAAGTTCAAATTCGAATTTTATTTCCTATTTTAGTCCAGGGATTAACCAAAAATAGGAATCCATCCCGAACTGCTAAAAATAGAAATTCTATTTTTAGCACTTCCATTTTTCATTCCCTGTTGCTCAATCCAGCACTGGTATCCAAACTGTTATTTATAGCAATGCTATTTTTAGCATTTCATGTTGCTATTTTCAACAGTCCCTTGTCCATGTATCCTTTGCTTGGTTATGATATTCTCCCATATCCTTCTAGTGAGAATTGCAGATAAATAACTAGGGTGATCTAAAACTTGGCAACACAAGAATGATATGGAAGAACAAAACATATCTAAAAGACTTTCTATATTTATGGGAGACCAGAATATTGGAGGAGTGGACAATTTGAAATATATGGCAGCATAAAAGCAAGAAGGCTTTCCCAGTAAGAGGAAGAGGATCATGTTAAGACAATTGCCTCAGTTGGAAGAGTTAACCCGAGTTTTTCAAAAATGTGCTCATGATTAAAGAAGATATCATATGTAGGGAAATAAGGAATCATAAGTTAAAGGAAGAAATATTGACTCTAGAGGGAGCTTGAAGAAAAAATTGTCATGAAGGATCTTATGCTACAACTTGGGACTTGAGGATACATCGATTGGATTTGTAGTACTAATGATGAGTAGAGATGCTAATGATGGTTGGGATCTAGTATGGTTTCCGGGACGAGCATGAAGCAGAATTTTGTTGCACTGTGGAGGCAGAAGATATGGCAGTTTGTATAATTGGTTGTGTAGTAGTTTGGCTCCATTTGATGGGTTATTTGGTTGACATGTTGAATTCGAATGCGATACTTTGTATTGATATAATCTATATGAAGATTGTTAGATAATTAGGGAAGGTTGAAGCACACAATGATTGGATATATGATGCATATCGGAGTTATGAAGCTATATTATATCTTCACTAACGAAAAGTAGCCGATGTATTGATGAAGTCCCTTCCAAAGGGAAAGGATGGGTATTTTTTAAACAAGCTTGGGCTTGTAAATATCTCCTCCCTATTTGAGAGGGGGTGAGGACTAACAATAGTAAGTATATTACATGAACACAGATAGGGAGAATGGTAGATTAGATAAGCATTAGGGACCGACATTCTTGAGATCTGTACTGTGACCAAGACTAAGAATCATATGTCAAGTACATTGATATAATATAAGAATGGTCTAGAGGACCGACATTTCCTTGTGTCAAGTATTGTGACAATGGACTAGGAAATGGTCTTATGAGGACATACCTTGGTGAACCTAGGTGGGTTATGTGCCTCAGAGAGGCAATTGTGTCCTATTAAATGCCTCCAAGCATTATGCTCAGATATAGTTGAGAGATAGAGCTTACTTGTTGAGGCCTTGGTATTTTGACAATGTTGGTTATGATGATGTTATCATCATTGATGCTTATCAATCTAGATCCTTTCTTATAGAAGTTTTCAACTTGAGAATATACCAATGAGTCATTATGAATACCTCCCTAGTTAAGAGGGAGTGTTGAAATTGTAACTAGGTTTGGTCTTCATAATTGTCATTGTACTTGTATCAATATGTATTTCATGTAAAAACAAAAACAAGAAAAAATATTATTATTATTATTTTTGTCAAGCATGTTCTTCATGCTTTATTTTGGTCAAAATAAAATGTAAAGGGACATGTTCTTTGTGACCCTTGTAAATGAAGCAAAATTTGAATTTTTAAAGTGTCATTAATCACTCCAATTCACTAAGTCGACCCTCCTAACTATCAAGTTGGCTCTTCTATTTGAGGCACCTTTTCGGATGAAGGAACAACTATATATTGGCACCTATCCTCCACCATTTGGCATCCAATTCGGGTCTCTTATGTGGAAAGAAATTTGGGTCAATGACATGGAATTTGAGGCACATCAAACAAACTTTTTATGGCACCTTCTATCTTTGTGAATGCAAGTTACATGAGACATATCATCTCTATGATGCGAGTTGTATGAAGACACCATTATCTTTGTGATGTGAGCTACAGGAAGACACCATTATCTCTATGATGCGAGCTACAAGAAGACACCAGTATCTCTGTGATGCGTGTTATAGGAAGACACCATTATCTATAAATGCGAGCTACGGGAAGACATTATTATCTCTACGATGCAAGCTATAGGAAAACACCATTCATTGTGTGATGCAAGCTACAAGAAGACACCAATATTTGTGTGATGTAAGCTACTTTCTCTGTGTAATGTGAGCCACATGAAGGCCATCATTTTTGTAATATGAGGCATTTAAAGGACATGAAAGGAGTAGATTGGTTAACTATCTTGTGAACATAACATGGCAGATTTTGGATCACTGACTTGACACTTGGATCACAGGCTAGTTTGACTTAGATTTCTAGACTTGTTGATGAAGAATCTATAAGGAAATGATTGTTGGGTTGTCCCCTTCTGGGTTTTCCCCTAGCCTCTGGCCTGATCTCCAGTGTTTGTTGTCTCTTGTGCAATTTATTTATATCTTTGAATGTATAATTGCTTGATGACATATGTAAATGAAGTAAATGCTAAAAAGAAACATAGTTAACAGTCACAAGTAATTATTCATAAATTCTAGCTTTCAAACGATTTCAACGCATGGAATACTAAAATGTTATTATAAGTGATAGAGATGCAATTTTTGCTAGAATTTTTTTGGATTGATTTATTTTATTTTCTAAGTACTCAATTGGCTCATAGCTCACCTTACCATCCTTAATCCAATGGTAAAAGTGATATTGTGAATAATTTTTTAAAAGGATATCTTTGTTGCTTTATATCTGATAAATAGATGCAATGGATTAAGTGGTTTCTCTTGGTAGAATGGTGATGCAAGAAATCCTTCCATACTTCCTAAAAAATGTCCATGTTTAGCACTTTATGGATATCATCCTCCATCCATCACACCACCTTTGAAAGGGGTTGTAAAATTTCAAGCAATGAAGGACCACATAAGGAAACAACAAGAGGTTCACAAACTATTAAAGGGCAACTTGGCTATAACAAAAAATAGGATGAAACAAAAATAATATCAACATCACAATGAAAGGGACTCTGAAGTTTGGAATAAGTACTTTTGAGGCTACAACGACATAATCAAATGTCCCTCAAGAAATAAAAGAAGGACAATAATAACACCTAGGCATTATGGCCCCTATAATGTGTTCTAAACGGTTGGAAATATGGTTTACAAATTGGAGTTTCCTCCATCTTCACACATACATCTAGTCTTCCATGTTTCTTGATTAAAAAAGGTAATTGGTGACAAGATCCCGTTCCAAACTATTTTGCTAGAGATTAATGAATAATGGAAAATCACAATATAACTAGAACAATAATTGAAACAAGGAACAAGTAGCTATTAAATCAAACAATTATTGAGTACATTAAATGGAAGAGCCTACTAGTGGAAGATGCAAAATGGGAAGATGTGCTATTCATGCATAAACACTTGCAATTATTCAAGTGTATAAGACAACACTTGTTTGAAGAAGAGGGACATGTTAAACATAAAACCCCTTCTTAACCCACATATATTGTATTATTACGTGTGTAGTGCTATACTAGAAGGTTATCCAAAACCTTTTTTTGTACTCTTTGTCTCCTCTTTATATACCAAGGAGGCCTAATTTTAGGATCATCTTATATTGTCTTTTTGTATTGGATTAACTGTAAAATGTGACTTCCCCCTTGAGGTGGATTGTATTTATTAACTTTTTATCATTTGTAAGGCACTTGGATAATTACATAACATACATGCTACACATACCTGAAGTACAATTTATCAAACTCTTCAGACTAGCAATATGCTAATCCAAGATACTTATTAGGATAAGACAATGATTAGGTAGTTGTTGTAGCTACTACAACACCCCTCTAAAATTTTGCATATGCCTTGATTTTGAAGCCTACCTTATGTTCATAAAAACCTATCTTTCATTGTCGTCAAGTATTCATTTTGATTGAGAAGACTTATCTTTGCATGCAGTGCTTGTGATGACTTGATTAGATTGTTTTGATAATAACTAAGCATTTTCTAACACAAGCCATCTCCTACCCTGATCTTGCACTGCTACTGTGTATGTTTTAACCCTTTACGGAAATTACCTACAAACAAATTCTAAAAAATAGAAAATAAACAATGGCAAAAATATAAAACAAATACACAAATATTTTCATTGGATCCCAAAACCGGGACTACTAGATTGATTTTTAATTATGTTCCTTTCAATGTTACAATACATATATATATATATATATAGATATATATATATGTCGAAGCATTCATAGACCCTAATCCATTAAACCTGGATTAGAACATAACTGTAGTTCCCTTAACTGGATCTACAAAATACCATGGGCAGAAAACCATTGTGATCAAAACCATGTGAAAAACCCATGCACAAAACCATAGGTAGGTCTGCCCACCTAATATAGGGTCCAACTTTTTTTTTTCTTGGGTCGTTGCTGTGGACCTTGTGTAATACTGCCCCCCTAAAACCCCCTGACAGGGGGGGGGATGTGCCCCCCTTGTGACCCCCTGCTGCGCTCAGCGCAATGAACAAGGGGGGCTCTCGCCCCCCCTCCCCCTTCTGTGACCCTGTTGCTGCACCCGACACAATGAATAAGGGGGGCTCTCGCCCCCCTCCCGGGGTGACCCCCATGTGCATGCGACTAGTTGTGGAAAGAATATAACACACACCCAACATTCTCCCACTTATTGTTTTCTTTTCCACTTAGGGGGTCACATGAGAGCTTAGTCATTGGTCCAACCCTACAACAACCATTGTTTCTCTACACCAAGAAAACTTCTCAGTGCTCACAGAGTTTGTCAATGCATCTGCAACACTCTTCAAAGTGTCCACCTTTACCAACAAAACCTTTTTTTCCTCAATCATATCCCTCATAAAGTGATACTGAATATCAATGTGCTTTGTCTTTGAAAGATAAGCAGGAACAATGTAAACTTTGAAATGGGAACTATTAACTCAAAACAGGAACGCTGGCCAAAAAACCCCCAAAAAACATGAAAAACAGTGCTAAAAACGAAAAGTGTGTATACTGGAACGATGGTTTTTTTTTAGGGTCAATTTTCAACATTTTTAAAAAATAGTAGTAAAACCGATTTTTGTGTGCAAAAAACAGTTTTTTTGAGGAAAAAAACACACTAATGTTTTTGGTAGAATAACATTTTTTTTCCTAGGTATAATTTCAACATTTTTTAGTAATGACAATAAAATTAAAATAATGAGATTTGAACGCACATTAAAATTCTATCATCTTTCATCCATGTTGTTAAACATATAATAACATGACACTAAAGATTGTTAAAATTCTAATTGTTTTCAACCATAACATTAAAGACACAAAAAAATTGGAAAATTTTCAACCATAAAATTAAAAAATCATGACATTATGAACAAATTACATGACTAAGTTAATCAAAATGTCATTACTTATAGATTGAATGAAACATACATTATATCTCTAAGTTATTGTTGCATTGTAGATATTCTAAACAATAAAAATCATCATAATTAAAACATATAATCCAACAAACATAAAAATGACTCATAACTTCATTTAACAGTATATGGAAATCAAAATTTTTATTTCAAGATATGATGTAAACATCAATTATATAATTCTCTTAGATAACTATTCAAAATCACTCATATTTTCTTGCACACCATCAGAATTCACATCTTCAAATGAATGATTGGATGCAGATGAAGATGTTCCATATTCTTCTCTTTCATCAAATAGTGCCCCATCTGAGTCCACATGCATGCCCACCATTTCAAGTTTTAAACTTCTTCTGGATCTACGACTGGTTTCAGCAGACTCCCATCTCAACACTGTTCCTTCTGGTAACAACCTCTTCAGAATCTCTATCGTCTTCAAGTGAAGAGTTCATCTTTTTGTTAAATTGAAGTCATAAATAAGTATGTCAAGATCCTCCAATTTTAAGAGGTCTGTGCGGCAACGATTTATATTTGTACCTTTTTTTTTTCTCTTTTCACCAATTTTTTTATCAACTACCATCTCTGACTTATACACACCATTCAATGGGTGTGTATTTGTGGCATACCAATGTACTTCAACACTTGCAACATCTTCATTTTCTATAATGACCTTTATAACCTTAGAAACCAAGAATGGATAACCATTGGGATCTCCATTTGCTAGCAATGTGATCATGCAACCCTCCTTAATATCTTGCATTGAACCCATGTAAAGGTCTTCCATGGCTTCACATTGTGCACAAGATCTTTTGGAACCAATATACATTTTTCTTTCCTCTCCCTGTGAAGAATTAATAATACCTTGAGATTGTTGTTGTTCAACAATGTTTCTTTCCTCATGTTCATTTGACACATTCTGTGGCCAAATAAATGGATTTTTCAAAGGTATATCTTCATTTGTTGTTCTTGAAATGATATCACTTTGATTATTGAAAAAAGACTCCCACCAAACTGAATCAGCAATATCAAAGTACTCATATGTATATCTAATACATTTTTTAATTTCTTCTAGGCAATCGAAATAATTTATATCTCTATTCTGTCTGCATGCATTATGAACTTCAATAACTGATTGTAATAACAATATATTTGATGCAAATATTGGATGATCTGGAATGAGCTTCAAAAATTCCAAACCTAATGATGGTGCCCATTCTGCAGTAGTTGAATGCTTCTTGCCCCATATTAGTGTTTTCCAATCAATTTTTTTGATACGAAATTGATGTTGGAAGCTAATGTCATTAAGTTGTTCAATGCATTTATCCTCACCATGCGATCCCAAAATAAATCTTCGCATGTCAACAATTTCTTCCAACACATTAAAAGTAGGCTCTGGCATGTATGATTTCTTAATACATTCAATTAATGATGGCAAGCTCCCAACTTCCTTCCTCCTCGATGTGACTGAAAAACGACTGAACATCTGATTAATATGGTCTTGAGTGTGCCCAACAAGAAGGAAACAAACCTTTACCTTTTGAAAAATTCTCAATTCAGTAAGCATGTTTAGATATCCAAAAACAATATGATTTTTGTTTTCACGACAAGTGTTCTCCAATTGTAGATACAAAACTTCAAGGAGATTACCAGACCAATGAGAAAGCACGTCATGAATTATGGTTATTGCCATATTTGCATCATTATGGATATTTGGAGCTGTGAAGTATACCCTTGGCAACATTTTCCCATTGAAGACCATACAACCGACCAAGTGATACTTAATAAAATTTTCCTCGTGTAAATTTTTGGGTGTGCAAACTAAATGTGGTAGAAGTGCTTTCTTATGGTCCATACCATCAATTATCAAACCCAAATATTTATTTGGATTATCATAACACTTCTTTCGATGCTTGTACAAGTTTTTCCTTTCACTTGTTTGTTGTTCGCGATGCTCTTGAAGTGGTTTGACAATGGAATCTACACAACATAAAAGAAAGTCATTAAGAAATACGTTTTCATAGTCGGTGAATATACAATTTTAAAAGTTAAAGTTATGAATGCTTACCTCTTCCTGATCCTTCACATTTATCCCTTTTTTACTTAAGATAAGCACATGTACTGCAAATCCCCATCCTCGTCTTCTTAGGAATATGAACATTGTTGAATTCTTTCTTCCATATCTTCAAAAAATATTGATATGTAATAAATTGACCATGTCCCTCAACACCTTCTGCATATTCTTTGTATAAGTTGTAGATTTCTCGTCTTGAGAAATTATCTGGAATATGTATTGTATCTCTATTTGGCATACACTCTCCATGCTGTGAAAATAAATCTTTCATCCATGACATTGTAGTATTTGATAATGGCCCAAACTGTCATTTATGACGAACTTCTGAATAAAATGTGGGATCCTTTTCCAAATTTTCTTGGATTCTTGATAGACGAAAATTACCCATTGAATGAAACATTTTGAAAGCCTTTCTACAGATAAATAAAGACCGAATATGATAATCATAACTTGACAATGTAGATTGCATGCACCCCATTAAATATGAATTTTGCATGCTTTTATTCATTGACAAATATCTCTTCCTTTTCTCTAATTTAAACTTGAAATCCATATGTTTCAAGCAATTTTTTTGACAACATTCACTTGAAATGAGAGCATTGATAGAACTCCTCGTCAGATATTCTTCTCTACCCTTGTATAACTAGAATATCTTGGATTGATACGAAAAGGTCTGCTCCTACTCCTCGATACAATATTTTTTGGCAACATCTCCATCATTGGATCATCATTTGTATAAGCATTTTCATCATCATTATGAGGAATGTTATCCTCACTATGATCATCTGTGCTTTTGAAATACTGACTTGGAGGATATTCTTCATATTGCCCTTCTTCAGTGCTACTCTCACAGCCCTTAGAATTATGACTAAATGGAAAATTTGACTCGATGTTTATTGGATATTCTTCATCATGTGCATTGTCAGTGTTGCTCTCATAGTCCGTAGGATTAGGACTACGTAAAAAATGTGACTCTTTACTTACTAAAAATTCTTCATCTTTCCATTCGTCACTACAGCTCTCATAGTCCTTACGATTAGGACTAAGTGCTTCATCTTGTTCTTCGTCACTACTCCTCTCATAGTCCTTAGGATTAGGACTAGGTGGAAAATGTGATTCGATTTATTGGAAATTCTTCATCCTGGCCTTCATCACTGCTGCTCTCATAGTCCATGGGATTAGGACTAAGTGGAAACTGCGACTCTTTATTTATTTTAAAATCTTCATCGTGCTCTTCATCACTGCCGATCTCATAGTCCATAGGATTAGGATTAAGTGGACACCGTGAAACTCTATTCATTTGAAATGATTCATCATGTTATTCATCATTATTGCTCTCCTAGTCCATAGGATTAGGAATAATTGGACACCGTGACACTCTATTCATTTGAAATTCTTCATCATGTTCTTCATCACTGCTGCTCTCCTAGTCCGTAAGATTAAGACTAAGTGGACAGTGTGACACTATATTCATTCAAAATTCTTCATCGTGCTCTTGATCACTTCTGCTCTCATAGTCCATAAGATTAAGACTAAGTGGACACTGTGACACTATATTCATTCAAAATTCTTCATCATGCTCTTCATCATTGCTGCTCTCATAGTCCATAAGATTAGGACTAAGTGGACACCGTGACACTCTATTCCTTTGAAATTCTTCATCGTGCTCTTCATCACTTTTGCTCTCATAGTCCATAGGATTAGGACTAAGTGGAAACCACGACTCTTTATTTATTTGAAAATCTTCATCATGCTCTTCATCACTGCTGCACTCATAGTCCATAGGATTATGACTAAGTGGAAATCGTGACTCTTTATTTATTTGAAATTATTCATCCTATCTTTCATCGGTGCTGCTCTCATAGTCCTTAGGATTAGGACTAAGTGGAAGATTTGACTCTCTATTCATAGTGGAATAATTTTTGTTATATTCATCAATATGAATAGAGATGTTACGCGATGAAGATGTTGATGTTTCACAAAGCGAAAATTCACTATCAGAATAATCCATTCCTTTCAAACAAAAGAGGTTGAATGATACAAATGCACTCTCCTAATGATGATATATAGCTTAAAGAATGAAAATTTACCTCCAAAAAATTTCGCCAAAATTTTTCCCTCCAAAAATTTTGTTCCATGTATTTTCCTCCATAATTTTCTTCTACAATGTATTGAAAAATTTTAACTAAAATTTTCTTATGAAATAAATCTTTTAAACTAAATCTTTAAATTAAAATTGTAAACTAAATCTTTTACTTAAATTCTTTTTTTACTTAAACTATATAATATTTACTGGACAATTTAATGTTTGCTTGTTTTTGTTTTTGTTTTTTAAACAAATTAATCTCACATTCACCGTGCTGTAAAACAATTCCGTAATGGTCGCTTTATCATAATTTACTATATCGCCATAACAAGAATTATATGTTAAAGTCTTTCTAAAAACAAATTAATCCCACATTCACCGTGCGGTAAAACAATTCCGTAATGCTCGTTTTATTATAGTTCCTTATATCACCATAACAAAATTTACATGTTAAAGTTTTTATAAAAACAAATTAGTTCCACATTAACCGTGCCATAAAATAATTTCGTAATTTACACTATAACATAAATTTCATTATCATTATTTATCACATCACATCAAGGTTTTTCAAGGTTCGTTAAAAGACTTGGAACGAATTTATAGAGTAGCTACATTGCTATCAACAACATATTCAATGAAAGACTATCACATTTGAAAGGTTAGATTCTCTTTTGTTGTGTCCAAGTTTTAAAATTCAAAGGTCTAATGAATTTTTTTTTAGAAATTAAAAATTTAGAAGAGGCAGTTTTACCCACTACGTTTGCAGTGGATGTGGTGGGCCTGATCGTGCTCCCCAGCCGCCGCCCCGCCCCGCCCGACGGCTCAATGGCTCACCACCCTGGCCAGCTGTTGGGTCGTCAGGGTGTGGCGAGGGGCCGGGGGCCAGCCCCCCTACCCCACCCCGACGACCCAACGACCGGCCAGGGTGGCGGGTCAATTCCCGGAATCGACCCACCACCCCGGCCGGTTGTTGGGCCATCAAGGTGGAGCGAGAGGGGGCTGCACGGTTGGGGCCGCAGGGGTGGGGCGGCAAGGGGCTACATTTTTAATTTTTTAAATTTTTAAATTTTTTTCAAGTGGTTATGTTTTACAAAATTATTTATCATTTATCGTTTTGTTTGTTAATGTAAGCTATTATTTTTTTGTAATTTACTGATTAATATATGTGTGTGTGTGTGTTTGTGTGTGCGTGCAAAAAAATTGCATCAAAGAATATTTATGTGAACATTTCTGGACCAAAGACTGCTAAAATTAAAGGTGGATCCTAAAAAAGGACTGTTGAACGAACCAAACCTGAGCTGATAACTACAAATCTATCAAATGCCTCAAACGACAAAAAGATGATTTCATATTGGAAGAAATAAAAAGAAGTGAGACTTTCAGAAAATGTATGGTATGTGAAAGAAAGAGAAGGTGAAGATGGTGCAGATATATCTATATGTTGATATCCCTAACAATAGTGGGATTTATGAGGTGCTGGAAAATGTCATAGACATATGTTTGGTACCGGACATTGAAGTTGTTTATATATTTACAAAACCGCCCAAGTCACATGATAAGATTAAATATCAGTTATCATATTCATTGTATGACACAAGAGAAGTATCTACAAAGTTGTCTAAACAAATCGTAATTGAGATTGCACAATATATCGTAAGTATTGTTATTTATATTTGGGTTTTGCGTTATTGCAACCGTCTCATTACATTTTTATAACTTAGTTTTTGTTGACATGTGATATTTTGTTTGACAGAATTTTGTTGAAAGTATTTCAGTTATGTTGGGAGGCATTCATTTCATAGAGCAACATATTATGAATGTTTTCAGCAGTTTCTACTCAGGGTTAGAAGAAGATATGGCAAACAAGCAAAAAATAGTAATTCATGATGCTACAAAACTACATCTAAGGGATCAGAAAAAAATGCCTCTAGTGGATAAATCTAGCAAAGATAGATAGGTTACTTTTGAATATGAGGAAGTTGAAACTGACACTGAAGAATATGTCGCCGTTACTGAGGATGACATTGGAACTGATGTTAGAAAGGGGAAGAGCCATAAAATACAAAAAGTAACAATGCCCAGGAATGTCTCTGTTCTAGTTAATGATGAGAATGTTAAGAGGGAGAAAAGTAAAGTTGAAAATTCTCAAGTAGTCATTACCAATAGTGAAGATCCTAGTGAAACTTCAAAAGAAAGCAGGGAAATCATTACCTCAGGAGCTGATTTAGAGGATGGCATTATTAAAATAAAACAAAATTCCATTCGACAAAACTTGACAAAGAGAAACTTAATTGAGGGTGGTCATACATTTCAGCTTAATGTGAGACAAATCTATAAGGCAAGTGAAGGACAATGTAAATATCAAATCAGAAAGCCACACCACCTGCATGTTCACAACTTGAAGACATTGATGAGGTACAACCCATATGCTCATGTGGTTAATTATGTGCTTCTTGTTGATCCAATTCAATTTCCCAACAAAGAAGCATTTGGTAGGTCAAAATGTTTTGAATGCAATTATTATGTGCTTGGGGGGAACCATTCCGTAGAAGCTCAAAGGCAATTGATGGAGGAATATACCAAATACCCACGTTTTGAAACAATGAAATGTATCATTTATGTTGGTTTATTAGATACATAAGCAAAGTTATTGGCATGGGATCACAATTCAAATAATGAACATAGGATGTCTACGATTTTCATCCAAAGGGTTAGATTTATTCATAGTGAATTTGAAAAAAAAATGTGATGGGGATAAGACAAATGTTACTGTAGATTTCCAAAAGGAATGTTGTATGGAAATAGGCTATCAAATTGAGGAAAAAATCAATTCAAAAGGCGACATAGTAAATACTCATATATTTAGAGGTATTAATAACATTTTCCAGTTGGCATTTAGAACTGGCGAGATATGGGAATTGATTAATGAGATTTTTAGCATGTGGGAGAACATTGGCATTAAAAACAAGAAGGTCAAAAGGTCTAAACCATGTAGTAATAGTAAATCAAGGCTTGAAATGAAGCAGCTTCTAGAAGATGTGACTATCACAACTTGGAGAGCAATGCAAGGAGTGAAGGATGAAAAACTTGTCAAAGAAATATTTTGTCGTGTGAGGTCAGGGGAATTATCATTGGAGGAAATGTTTGAATAATTTCAAAAGTAAGTTTGTTGAATTATTTTTACTTATTTCTAGATTATAATTTTCTTTTTAATATAACATATTGTTTTTGGTAGTATTTGTTATACATATCATTATATTAACTTTTTTTACTTTATCTATTCAGTCACAAAGTTTACAGGAAAATACAAGAACAAATGGTTAAATTGTTGAATGAAGATAGTTGGAATGATGTTGGATGCAACTATTTAGATTCAAGTTCCACACACACACACACACACACACATATATAAAATCTTGCATTTAAAAAGGTGCGTTGATTTATACATTCATTTTTATTCATCTGTATACTATTTTTATCTTATAACTTATACATATATTTGTTTATTTTATTTAAGATGAAGAAGGATGCAAATGGAGCACCAGATAGTTTCAGAACCTTTATTGAAAAAAATAAGATCGAAATACTTAAGAAACAACATCTTAATAATGTTGAACTTGATCCAACTCTTACTCATTTCATTTGGAATGGGCTTGACACTATTCAATATCAAGTAATACAAGGTGACTGTGAAGGCATTACTAAACTCATACCTAAAGGGGATTATACCCTAGTTATTGTAGATATTCCCCATGGTTTCAATATCCCAAACATTGATTATGATAGTGACCCTTATACTTATCAAGATCTTAGTAAAGTGGTTGCGAGATTTGTAGATGTCACATCATCACCGTTATGGAGATTTGTGACATTTCATTCAGACACAATTGACAATGTTATTGTCAAGCTTCAAGGGGAAAACAAACTCAAGGATGCAACTTACATGGTAAGATGTTGAAAACGTATATTTGATTAATGTTAAAAAATTTATTTATGTACAAGTTAATTGAACTTTTACTATTTCATGTTACAGGCAAAAGTCAAATCTTCTTAACCGTGAAGATAAACCATTTATAAATGACTCTGAGTTCATCCATATTGATAGTTGGGCAAAAGATGATAGCTAGATGTCTATGCTTTTTAATCGGGTAGATGGAAAGAGTCATAGCCAAGTACTGGTTTATGATGCTGTTGTGAAAAAACGAACTTACGAAGACAAAGAAGCAAAAGGAGAGATAGTTAACATTTATCAAAAAGCCAAGTACTGGTTTATGTTGTTGTTGTGGAAAAACTAATATACAAAGACAAAGAAGCAAAATGAGAGATAGTTAACATTTATGAAAAACCACAGTCATGGATTAACTATCTTATAGACATATGTTCAAATGAAGGAAATTGGGTTCTCGATTTATTTTCTGGCTTAGGTAAGTTTTATTATATAGAATTGAATTTCAATATCTTCTGTCTTAATTTATATGTCATTATACTGATTTATTTCATTATTTCTTTTGTGCTTGACAATTAGGTACAACACTAGCATGTTGCCTACAAAAAAGAAGAAATTGCATTGCAATTGAAAAAGATCTAGTACAGTGCAAACTTATTCAACAAAGATTTAATGTTCTTCAATTTCTTCCAGATGCAATGCAAGAAATTGGGTTGAAGGAACAGGATTTTAGTGAAACATGTGTGGCAAAAAAGGAAAATGAACCTTAACCACCATTACATGGAATGATTGGAAAGACATACATTGGGAGATTCGCAGACATCATAGATCCATTAGAAGAGGAAAACGAGCAAAATGAAGCAGAAAATATTGTGGGAGAAGACAATGATGAAACTCTAGAGAATGAAGAGTTTGGGTTACGTGATATTGTTGATTAAATATAAGTTATGCTTGGAAATCAAGCTCATTTTTTGTAACTATTAATGAGTTATACTTGTAATGTTTTTGACTTTGACATTTTATGAGAAGAATAAGCATTTAATCAATGTTGTTATGTGTTCAATATTTGTATTATGTGATTTTCGCTTTAATTTTTATGTGAATCATTATTTTTTGAAAAAAACAGTAATTATTATTATTTTTTGACATGAAATTCATAAAAAAAAGAAACTATTATTTAACCATTTTTTGTTAATTTTTTTCTATAAAAATTGTGATTTTGACATGTCATTTATAGCAAAATAATTATCAAAATGTGTAATTTTTTAGTTATATTTATGTTAAAAAGGGTTATTTTTATGTCAATTGTTAAAAATTATTGTTTTTAGAGACAATTATTTGATGTGCATTGAAATATTAATTAACGCTATATAAATATGTAGAATATCGAAAACTTTAAAATATCGACTTTCTTCTTTAACTGTGCAAAAAAATAAAAACCTCACTACAAAAAGGAAGAAGAAAATATGAAGAACAAGACCACTTCAAAAATTATTAAATTTAGAAAATAATTATTCACATTTAATACATTAGAAAATTTAAAGTCAAAAAATAGGTTTTTTTAAAAAAGGACCTGATGCAGAATCAACATTTTTTTGAAATCAACATGCAAATCACTAACATTCTAAAAACTAATGTACATAAAAAAATTTAAAGTGTAAAAAACTATGCTAAAAAAAAAGTGTATTCTGCATCACCACTTTTCAAAATCGGGTCACTTTTTTGCTACCTCTACGGAACGGGTAATCGTATCAGTTCTCGTTTCAAAGTTTACATTGTTTAGGGTTATTTGTTAAGAAAATTGTACTTTGATTGTCACAGTTTATCCTTAATGCTCATTGTACTAACCTTATACTTGAACACAATCTTTGCAACCAAACTACTCCCTTACTTGCATGAGTGGTTGCCATGTATTATGCCTTTGTAGTTGAAAGTACCACTACAAACTATCTCTTGCTCATCCAACTGACTGCACCTTCAAATATGTTAAACACATACCCACTTGTAGATCTTCTCCGATCGAGATCTCTAGCCTAGTTTGCATCAACAAAGCCACGAATGACCATCTGTCGAATCCCAGTCTTCCTTGGTAGCACAAACCATAATCACTAGTGCCACACAAATACCTGAAAACGCACTTCATTGTTATCTAATGCTCCTTCCCCAGTTTTGACATAAACCTGCTCAATACTCCCATTTAATGTGCAATGTCTGGTCTAGTATAGACCATTGCATACATCAGGTTACCCACTGCACTCGCGTATGGAACACGAGACATGTCCTCTTCCTCTTCTTGTGTCTTGAGACACTGTTCAACAGACAACTTTACACCTACAAGAATAGGAACTTTCACTGGTTTACTATCCTGCATATTAAACCTCTGCAGTATTGTCTCAACATACTTCCTCTTATTTAACTAAAGCTTCCTATTTGCTTGATCTCGTTTAATTTCCATGCCCAAATTATAGTTTGCAGCACCAAGATCCTTCATGTCAAATTTGGAGGACAATTGGGTCTTCAAATCCTGGATAATTTCTTTGTCATTTCCAATCAACAACATATCATCCACATACAAGACTAGATAAATAACATGGTCACCAATTAATTTAAAATACACACAATGATTTGCTTTGCTTCTGGTGGAGCCAAGTCCCTATATATATGTATCAAATTTTTTATACCACATCCTTGGTGACTACTTTAACCCATACACAAACTTTTTTTAACTTGCATACCAGTTCTTTCTTTCCCTTCACCGCAAAGCCTTCAGGTTGCTTCATGTAGATCTCTTCTTCCAGATCCCCATGAAGAAATGTTGTTTTCACATCCAACTGAGCTTGTATTTATCCACCTTTTCTTATACATCTTCTTAAACACCCATTTACTTCCAATGGGTTTCCTTCCAGCCGACAACTCCACCAAATCCCAAGCATCATTTTTGTCCAAAGATGCCATTTCATCAACCATGGCCTCTTTCCAGAGTTTGCGATCCTATGAATTCAATGCCCCCTTAACAGTTCTTGGATCATCGTCAGTAACAGATAAAGAAAAATTTGAATATAAAGAAGATGGACTATACTTTTTTGGCTACCTTCTTTCTCGAACAGATCTTCTCACAACTGGATTTTGTGGCTCTTCATTTTCTGATTCTTGTTCTGCTGTAGAGTCTGATTCTTCATCGTTTAGCTCAAACTCTATATTCTCAGGTTCCTTTGGTAAGAATTCATGTTTAATAACATCTTTCACCTCTCTAAACACCACATCTTGGTTGTACACAACCTTCCTTGTTTCTGGGTTCCAAAGCTTATAACCTTTTAAACCATCTTTATACTCAATAAAGATGCACCTTTTAGATTTACTATCTAACTTAGTTCTTTTCTCCTTTAGAACATGTACATATGCATCACAACCAAATACCCTCAGATGTGAAAAAGAGGGTTTCTTACTAGTACATAACTCATGTGGATTCTTATCTTCCAACACTGATGAAGGTGATCTATTAACCAGGTAACATGTAGTCTCCACTGCCTCTGCCCAAAATTCTTGTCCTAACCCAACACCACTGAGCATTCTTCTTGCCTTTTCCATCAACATCTTGTTAATTCTTTTTGCAACTCTGTTTTGTTGAGGTGTGTATGGAGTAGTCTTCTTCCATGTTATACCACACTTCTTATAAAAATCTTCAAATTCCTTCTTTTGGAACTCTCCACCATTATCTGTTCTCAACACCTTTATCTTCTTCTCTGTCTGGTTTTCCATTAGAGCTTTGAATTCTTTAAACCTATCAAAGACTTCAGATTTCTTCCTAAGGAAATACATCCATGTATTCCTTTAGAAGTCATCAATAAATGATACATGGTACACAAACTTACCCAATGATGGAACCGACATAGGTCCAAACACAAAAGTGTACCACAATCCCCTACCCTTTTAAGGAAAGTCATCATCTATGTTCTACTATTTGTAGAACCATTCTATGAAGAAGGGATATGCCACTTTCATATAAACAACATTTATGAGGCCCTTAGTTATCACTTCAAGCGATTTCATTGATTTTTCATTGTCTAGATACCTCTAGACCTCGTCACATTCTAACACATTCTTGAATGGTTGTTCGTTGCTTCACAAAGATTCAATAGTGAACAAGTTTAGTTCATTTTTTCTTGGAAGCTCTAATATCCATTTCGCCCTGTTAGCACCAGAGGGGAAACTCACTCGATTCTCCTTCCCATATAAACAATGTTCATATAAATCAAAATCTAAAGAGAAATTAGAAATACATTCTACCATACCATTAACATCAAGTATTTGAAGACCCTTTTCTCCAATATGTCCAAGCCTTTGATTCCATATCATGGTCTTTTCTCTAGAGACCATTATATTTTCTACTCCACTTTCAGAAACCATAGAACTGTTGCACCCATCAATAATGGTACTACACAGAAGCTTGTACAAAGTTCCAATATGAAATCCCCACGTCAATACCAGTGCTCCTTGAACCATCTTGCAGGTATCTTTCTCGAACACTATTTTTACACCTACATCATCCATCTTGTTTACAAAAATCAGATTTTTGGCCAATGCAGGAATATGCAGAACATGTAGAAGTGTTCTAATCGTTCCACCTTGTGACTTCAACTTGAATTTTCCATGTTTGACAATATATCCTTCCTTTCATCCTCTTAGAAGACATCACCACCATCATATTTCTCATACTCGTAGAACCACTCCCTATGGGGAGTGAAGTGAAAGGATTCACCTGAGTCAATCAACCATGCCTCATGATATACATGTGTACTTGAAGAAGAAGCCAAGTACACATCCCCACCTTCATCTGAGGTGGTTTTCACCTCTGCAGAAGGAGCATCATCAGCTCCCTTTCCTTTATTAGGAGCTTTAGATCTTCAATCATTTTTGAAGTGCCCTCCCTTTCCATATTTCCAGCAAACCTTTACAAGTTTTCCTAGAGATTTAGATCTCCCACACGAGGACTTATTTTTGTTTATGTTCTGGGACCATCCTTGTACAGACAAGGAATCTCCATTATGACCCTCCATATTTGTCTGTGTCATATCCTCCGACAACAAGGAGAGACTATTTCATCAAACTTCAAGGTAGTTGTATTGCTACCTATTGCAACAACCAGACTATCCCACGAATCTGGTAGAGAATCCAAAAAACTAATGCGCTTATCTTCATCTAAAATTTTAATATAAACATATAACAATTGACTTACCACATTATTAAAGGCTTTCAGATGCTCTATCACCGAGTTCCATCCTTCATCCTGAGTTATACAAATTTTTCCGTAGGAATAGTTTGTTCACTAGAGACTTATATTGGTACAAAATCCCTAACTTGTCTCACAAATCTTTTGTTGTAACTTCCCTTGATACATTCAACAATACTAAATCTGAGATACACAATCGTATTGTGCTCTTTGCTTTTCGATCTAACTTCACCCAGTCTTCATCTGACATTGTCGTTGGTTCAGTACCTGGGTATACTGCGACCCACTGATCTTTATCCACCAGCAAATGCTTCATCTTGAGTTTCCACAACTCAAAACTCTTACCATTAAATTTCTTGATCTCTATCTTTCCACTTCTCACCATATTCTTTCACCGCAAGAATCGATCCCGCATATCTCCCGTTGAACAGGGTCTACCACGGGCCCGAGCAAAACCCCTCTACAGCAAAGGCATCCCCTTGAAGCATAAACAACTCTGATACCAAATGTAGGTTTTAACCATGTACAGAAATTACCTACAGATGAATTCTAAAAAAATAGAAAATAAACAATGACGAGAATATAAAACAAATACGCAGAGATTTTCCTTGGATCTCGAAACCAGGACTACCAAATTGATTTTTTATTATGTTCCTTTCAATGTTACAATATATATATATACATGATGAAGCATTCATAAACCCCAACCCATTAACCTTGGATTAGAACATAATCATAGTTCCCTTGAACAGATCTACAAAATACCATGGTCAGAAAACCATCATGCCCAAAACCATGCGCAAAACCCATGCACAAAACTATAGGTAGGTCCGCCCACCTAATATAGGGTCCAAAACAAAAAAATCTCGGGGCACCACCCCCTTGTGACCCCCTTGATGTGCCTAGCGCAACGAACAGAGATCGCTATCGCCCCCCCCCTGATGTGCCCAGCGCAATGAACAGAGATCGCTATCGCCCCCCCTATGACCCCCCTGCGCGTGTGATTAGTCGTGAGAAGAATATAACACACACCCAACATACCAATCTTCCCTCTTGGAACCACATAATCCATTATCTCTCGAAACTGCACTAGGCCTGGAGGATCAGAACCGCGTATTCCTTTAATACAAACAACCATTGAGCATAAAAAGTATGCTAGCTCTCTCTCAGTTAGAAATTGCGCAATTCACTGAGACAATGAACAACAAAATCCCTTGTTGCTGGGATTTGTGCAATCCCTTCTACTAGTGTGAATGCATAGTTTCTCGGAAAAAGCTAACTGTTCATCCCTAGAAAATAAGGAGTGCACAATTAATGTCTAACAAGTGGCACAAAATTGTTGTTATTTTTTTTTTAAACTTAAGACAAGCATCACGTTTTCCTTGATTTTAGGCATGCACGTCATAAACCCTAATTTAATGACCTAACCAAAATTAAATCCCTAAATTCTACTAGAATTTAACAGATGCAATTTAAACGTGAATTTATCAATTTAATTCATAGATACGTACCTGGATTCTGTGTTTGAAGTTGATCCCAAGTTGTTGTAGAACCAAATTTGTTCCCGTTACCAAAATGACCAAAAACTCCTTACCAAATTGGGCATAATCTTGTTACCCAACTCCAAAGTACTTCAAAATTGAAGCACTCTTGCCCCCATGCACAAAACTTCAAGAACAATTAAGCTGAAATTTCCTTCTGTCAGTGACTCTGTTAGAAATTCCTACTATCCCTGTAAAACTCTGTTGGCTTAGTGGGCCCTGACCCAGGTTCAATGTTAATTTAGCCAAACAAATCCCTACACTACTGGCCCTTTCGACATCAATCCGCAGAGCAGGGACTGAAGCCTCACCCGAAGCAGTATGGGGGGATGCTGGAACCAAGTTTTCGCACCCAAAGATGGTAGTGATGTAGTTTTATGCCCTAACTCTGCCTTCACACAAATCGATAAGCCTTTTATGGATTATCAATATACTTCTCTTAATCGGACTCTAGACCTTCACGAAGGTCTACGACTGTAGTTTGCGGACCTTAACTAAGCGAATCACCCACTTATGCGCTTCTGTAATTACTCTTACTTCTGTATTTACCTAGATCGGCTTAAGTATCTGATAACTTCAATATGCATTAATATGTTCTTCGCGTAAACAAATATTATTACTTGCGTTCAGATAACAATGTAAAACATATAGATTCACGCATCAATATAGCATTAAATCATGAAACCATTATTCAACATAACATAACCACATTTATTCATAACAGAAGTAAATAGATCAAACACAGATATTTCCAGAGTAATCTTCTTTATTAGTACTTCAGATCTTCTTACAGACTCTAACTACCCTGCGCACTCAGCTACAGGGGTCTGCGCACTTAGTTGCGGACTTCTACCTTAGGCCTCTGCGCACACAGCTGCAAAACCTCTCTTCTACTCTAAAAATTTTCGCTCTTTTCGCTAATGACCCATTACATTCATCATCATGCATCTTAAACTGCCTTAGACTCTTCTAAGACTTTCATTTTTATACAATCCCATGGTCCGCAGACCATGGGTAGATCTTCTAAAGCCAACACAACTTAAATAAAAGAAGGGCAGAAACCCTTTTTGACACTTTACATCTACGCGCTTCGGGATGACAAATTGTGGAGACTTTACATACAAAAACTTGGGATTTGTGACCCAAAATTTGGGCACTTAACCCCAAAATCGACCCTAGGGGACCCTACATGCCCCCCAACACAAATATGGTGACTCAACCCCGAGTCACTCTTCTGGAAACATAACCATTTGTTGGCTTAGTGGGCCCTCACCCTGGTTCAGTGTTACTTTAGCCAAACAAATCCCTACACTACTGGCCCTTTCGGCATCAATCTGCGGAGTGCGGACTGAAGTCTCACTTGAAGCAGTATGGGGGGATGTTGGAACCAAGTTTCCGCACCTAGAGATGGTGGTGATGTCGTTTTATGCCCTAACTCTACCTTTGCACAGATCAATAAGCCTTTTAGGGCTTATCGATATACTTCTCTTAATCGGCCTCTAGACCTTCGCGAAGGTCTACGACTATCGTTCGTGGACCCTAACCAGGCGAATCAACCACTTACATGCTTCTGTAATTACTCTTACTTCCGTATTTACCCAGATCGGCTTAAGTATTTGATAACTTCAATATGCATTAATATGTTCTTCGCGTAAACAGATATTATTACTTGCATTCAAATAACAATGTAAAACATATAGATTCACACATCAATATAGCATTAAATCATGAAACCATTATTCAACATAACATAACCGCATTTATTCATAACAAAAGTAAATAGATCAAACACAGATATTTCTAGAGTAATATTTTTTATTAGCACTTCATATCTTCTTACATACACTAACTACCTTGCGCACTCAGCTACAGGGGTCCACGTACTCAGCTGCGGACTTCTACCCTAGGCCTCTGCGCACACAGTTGCAGAGCCTCTCTTCTACTCTAAAACTCTTCGCTCTTTTTGCTAATGACCCATTACATTCATCATCATGCAACTTAAACTGCCTTAGACTCTTCTAAGACTCTCATTTTTATACAATCTCATGGTCTGCGGACCATGGGTAAATTTTCTAAAGCTAACAAAACTTACAGAAAAGAAGGGCATAAACCATTTTTTACACTTTACATCACGTGCTCTGCGACCACAAATTGTGGAGACTTTACATAGAAAAACTTGGGATTTCTGCACCAAAACTTGGGCACTTAACCCCAAAATCGACCCTAAGGGACCCTATCCCAACATGCCCCTAACACAAATATGGTGACTCGCCCCCGAGTCACCCTACTGACAACATAACCATTTGTTGGCTTAGTGGGCCCTCACCCAGGTTCAGCGTTACTTTAACCAAACAAATCCCTACACTACTGGCCCTTTCGGCATCAATCCATGGAGCGTGGACTGAAGTCTCACCCGAAGCAGTATGGGGAGGTGCTGGAACCAAGTTTTTGCACCCAGAGATGGTGGTGATGTTGTTTTATGCCCTAACTTTGCCTTCGCACATATCGATAAGTCTTTTAGGGCTTGTCGATATACTTCTCTTAATTGGCCTCTAGACCTTCGCGAAGGTCTACGACTGTCGTTCACAGACCTTAACTAGGTGAATCACCCACTTACGTGCTTCTGTAATTACTCTTACTTCCGTATTTACCCAGTCTGGCTTAAGTATTTGATAACTTCAATATGCATTAATATGTTCTTCGTGTAAACATATATTATTACTTGCGTTCAGATAACAATGTAAAACATATAGATTCACACATCACTATAACATTAAAGCATGAAACCATTATTCAGCATAACATAACCGCATTTATTCATAACATAAGTAAATAGATAAAACACAGATTTTTCTAGAGTAATCTTATTTATTAGTACTCCAGATCTTCTTAGAAACTCTAACTACCCTGCGCACTCAACTGCAGGGGTCCACACACTCAGTTGCGGACTTCTACCCTAGGCCTTTATGCACACAGTTGCAGAGCCTCTCTTCTACTCTAAAACTCTTCGCTCTTTTCTCTAATGAACCATTACATTAATCATCATGCAACTTAAACTGCTTTAGACTCTTCTAAGACTCTCCATTTTATACAATCCCATGGTCCGCAGACCATGGGTAGATCTTCTAAAGCCGACACAACTTACATAAAAGAAGGGTGGAAACCCTTTTTGACAGTTACATCTATGTGCTTTGCAACCAAAAATTGCGGAGACTTTACACTTTACATACAAAAACTTGGGCTTTTATCCCCAAAATCGACCTTAGGGGATTCTGTCCCAACATAGGGTTTTGTTGGTTGGTGCAACTAACTTTGAACCTAGGTCAGGACCCCCTAAGCCAACACTATGTCAGGGACTTCCATGTACCACTCGACCATAGATTTGGCTGAACCAAATCTTTCTTTCATCCAATCACCCTCGTGCCATATTATAAGCATGAATGTGGGATCTCATGGGATAAACCAATGGAATCCAAAGGTTAAAACACTTTCACTCTCACACTACTATGATCTCACCTAAACGGGACCCAAAACCTTTCAGCAATCCAAATCTCAACCAAGAATGAATCCCATCACACCATGGTTATCCAGGAATGGCAAGGGAAGGTTGAAACCACTGTCAAACCAGGAAAACCACATGTAAATTACAACAAATGGACCAAATCCACACATGCATATACCATGCATGCCAAAACTAACAAGGAGATCATACGTGCAACTCAATACCTGCAAGTAATCTCGGTGTACCCACTTGATCCAACTCTTATTTGCTTGATCCTTGGTTTTCTTTGTTTTCTTGTCCTTCCTTTACTTGTCCTTGATTTCCTTTGCTTGCTTCCTCCTCTTAGTGCTCTTCTCCTCTCTGAAACCAATTCCAAAACTAATCTAAAAAAAGAAAAAAAAAGAAGCCCCAAACTGATGCTTTGATGCCTCTAATTTCTTCTTTTTTCCTCTATTTTCCTTCAATTTCCTCATCAAATGCAACTTTTGACCTTTCATCTCCATTTTCTCCTATTTTCCTTTGTGTTTCATATATAAGTGCCAAATAATGCCCTTTTTCCTTTTCAGTATTTTCCAATGCATTTTTCAATTTCCTTAGCCATAATAAACAACAAATGATGCCACTACGATGTTTTTCCCAACATTCAACTTGGAATAATTGTCCCATGACCTTGGTATTATTTTTCCTCTATTAACTTTATCACATGAACTTTTAACCTGGGGCTATTACATACCCCTCCCCCTTAGGGGAACACTGTCCTCAGTGTTCAATGAAACTTATGACTAGAAAGACTGTTGGAAAGAAAAACATAATGCCCATGGAGATTTATAACTTAACTCTTAGCTTGATGCAGTATTTACAATATCAACCTACTAAAAAGAAAAACCAACATGACAACATGACAACCATACCTCTTATTGGAGCTTTATAATACAGGTCATATGGTATTTTCAATAACAACCATACATAAATATCTACATATACCAAAAACTCATTTGCCTCTACTGGAAAATAATGAAGGATACATAGCCTGCATTTGATAAGCCATCTCACATGTAGCTTCATAGGGACCAAAGTGATTCCACTGCAATTTAACTTGCTTGATTTCTCGGTTCTAGAGCATGAGTTGTTTCTGCTGTAATATGCACCGAGGTTTCGGTTGGAATTCTCCTTCTAGTTCCACCCGCAATATAGACCAATCAATCACATGATCAACATATTTCACATATATTTTAAGCATTGAAACATGGAAAAAATCATGGACTTTCATTATCAAAGGTAGTGAAAGACTATAGGTCACTGGTCAAATCCTCTCAAGAATCTTGAAAGGCTCGCAATACTGAGGTGCCAACTTAGCACATGACCCAATCCTCAAAGAGTTCTTCTTTGCCTTGATGTGTAAGTACACATGCTCCCCAACTTGAAACTCCTTAAATTCCCTGTGTTGATCTGCATAGCTCTTCTGTATGTCCTATGTTGCCTTTAGATTCTTCTTGATAACCTGGATTTGTTCCATCTTTGCCAACAAATCATGTCCTATCAACACCTGTTACACATAATTTTGTCACTTTCCCTATAATCCTCGTTCCATGATCCTATAGGACCTCTACAGCGAACCATACATGCTTTCCCTTCATGAAGAAACTCCCATTGTGTCCCTTTTCATGAGCAGAACAATTCCCTTTTGCATCATTTCCCAAAAGTCTTCTATTTTTCCCAGTTTACAAGACCGGGGCTAATGACTCGTGTCCCCCTTGCGCTGATATGCAGGGATTGAAACTATCCCTAGTGCCGACCGAAGCGACTAAGCCTTGTTCCAGTCCCTCCAATCCTCTTTCTAATTTTTTTAAATAAGGAGCCGAAGCTTCGAGTTCTAGAAGCTTCATAACGGAAGGCTGGGAAATGGTTGGACTGCATGGAGTCGAGGATGTCAATTTGGGTTGCTTTCCCCTATTAGGATGGAACTACTTCAAGAGATAAGACCTTCTCCCATGAGAAGAGGAACCATCTCCCTTCCATCCATGCTATATAAACCTCCCCTTTTCCCAAGCACAAGCTAGTGTTGGAGTGTTAATGTGGGTGTGCTAGTGCTAATTAAGTTTGGAGTAAACAACAAGCTATTCATAGTTGTACCGCTCTAGTTATGTGTGAGGGAGAAGTGTGAATTTTTTTTTGTGAGAATATTAAAGGGAAGAGCCTTAAAACTATCATTATTGAGGCCATCATGGAATGCTAACAGAAGTGTGTGGGAACCTAGTTTTGTCGGAGGAGAACATAAACATCAAGACAATGGTTGTAATTTCTTCTTGATTTAATATATATGCAACTGTCGGTTGATTTCCTACATAATGTGTCATCTCACATGTTTATGGGTTAATGCTTCTTGACTTGTTAAGTAGGTTGAATTATAATTTGTCTACTATCACGGTTGTTGTTTGATGTTGTTTACTTGTTTCAGGTGTTCGAAGAAGGAAACAAGAGATAGCTGGAGCAAGCAAGCAAGGTCATCACCAAATGGGATAAGCGTACTAAGAAGTAGACCCTCTTAATTGGTTCTAACCTAAGGAAATCTTCCATAGAATGTCTTGTTTGTGGCTATACCTGCTGTCGGGCTAGAGGAATTGTTTGTGTCCGCACTTAGAATTTTACTTCACTACAAATTGGCGACTCCGCTGGGGATCCAATCCTTTTGTTTGTTTGCTTGAAATTTCATGGTTTTGTGTGAACTTTTCTAGTTTCGCCATTTCCCTTTAGTCCTGTCTGCTTTGATTTCTTTACTGCTCTGGGTCTAAAATTCACAGTAGCAAGTTTGGTCACAGCCTTTGAATTTTTTTATTTTTTTTCTTTGCATCCTTGCTTAGCGCACTTATTTCACTGATAGTTGCACCGATCAACGCGATATGTTCAAAAAAAGTTGCGCCGATCAGGCCATCAACGCTAGTTGTAGTACTGGTCAGTCATGCCAGTCATGCCTATCGACGCTAGTTGTTAGTTAGGCAGTTGCTTCGGTCTCTGAGTTAAGAAAAAGTCAGAATTTCTCCCATTCCAATGCCAGTGTGTCTTGACCCTCAGACTCTCTTCTTCCTCCCATAAGTGACTAGGATGCTTTGTTTGCTGGTTTTGATTGATTGATTGGCTTGAAGTTTCATTGCTTGATTTTTTGAGTTTTTTGGATGGTTCCTATGACCCTAGAGCATCTAGGTCAATTAGCATTCATTTGTTTGTTTACTTATTATGTCAAGTTTATGATTTGCTACTTCATTTAATCCATCTTTCAATTGCAACATCTTCATTGCTTCATTTTCAATCGAATGAGTGAAAGAGTCTCGTTTGTTCTCTTATTTCGAGTGTCTCTTTTCTCGTTTCAAGCATAGATTACATTGCTTGGTTATGTGTTTGGTTTGTTCGATTCAGGGAAATTTTTTCTTTTAGTTTCATTTATCATGCATTGGATTTGATCGATGCTTGTTTTTTCGGAATCGTGAAAAAATCATTAAAGTGCTTTATGTGAAAGATTAATTTTGCATTTTATGAAAAGAAGAACATCATTCTAGTTTACTTAAGCGAAAATATTGCATTAGTAGAGTCATTGAGAAGCTATAATTGCATCATCATAAGGATTGGAAATGAAATGAAACTTCTTTTGTTGTTAAGGGAAGATTAAGTGCATTTAGGATATTTATTAGAGAAATGTTTTATTCTTTGATTGTTGCATTGATTTTGTGTTCCCTGTCTCTCAATTAGTGTTAACTTTCATCGAACAAAGATCTCTTTTCTCATATCGCTGCATGTAGGAGTTTTGTCAGATGACAGTGGTAGGGTCTTCTAATTGAAACCTAATTCAATATCAACCGTTAAAATTTATCGAATTAACCTAAGGAAGCATTGAAACTTAATGCTTACATTTAGTGGTCTATGCTAGAGACGTGTTCTGACGTCTTTAAACCTAGCAATTGTCGTTCGATTTGGCATTAGACAACGATAGTACGGACTTATGCTCCCCATACCACTATGTATATAAAGGGAGACCCCACTAGGTTTGCGATCCTTTATCTGTTGGAAGCCGAGTATTCTGCCTTGTAAACATGATACACCGAACACAACATTTGGGGAGATTTCCTGCCTGTACTTCTCGGTTCACCAGGAGGTATTATGCAGTTCATGGTTACCCGGAAATCCTTTATGCCTAGAGTATCCTGAGTAGTCATTTTTGATCTTTACTGACTCTTTAAATTTGAAAATATCATCGAGCACTTGTCCTTTCGAGCTCGTTAATTCCGAAAGCGACTAGAGTCACCTTTCGTCCTTTTCTTGACTCTTAAAATATGAAAAGGTAAAGTTTTGTTTCAGTGTCTTAAAATTAACTGCCCACGAAATATTATTGGTTAAAGTTATCTTCCTTAGTGTTTCTTTAAAAGTCGATTCCAGTGGCAACATTCCTAGAGTCTACCAGTCAAGCATTCCCCTCGGATGGGAATCCTGGTCTTTTTCCTTCTTTTGGAAACACTGGTGCTCCTTATATGGCGACATTGTCCCTTCCTGGGTTAACCATTGGTCTACCTGTCTGGTTGTTTTCGACCTCGGTGGTCCCGAGCATCCCGACTCCTGTCCAAACATCTCCTTCATTCGAATCATGTCACGATGATTCTAAGGTTGACCCCTCACCTTCTTCCCCTATTTCTTCACCCTCCTCTTTTACTTCGCTTGGTGAAAGTTTCAAATATAGTAACTAGGAGGCTAGTAAAAAGAAGAAGAAGGCAAAGAATAAGAAGTCAGATAAGCAAGAGGCCAACTGTGTAGCTATTGTTCTGAACGCACTTCCTGCAACAAACCTTTTGATCCTCCACGGAAGGTCATATTACCTTGAAAGTTGTGTAAGGGTGACCATCTCCTTCGAGACTTTCCTCACATCGCCAGAGTCTTAGAGGCATGGTCTCTAGACCTGAATCGAACATCCCCGTCAACCTCTGGAGATCATATTGATGCTACACCTTCAACTAATGATGGTAAGAAGAAAGGGAAGATTAGATTCCCTAGTAGGTTATGTGAAGGAGACCATCTTCTTCACCTTTGTCCTCTTATGGATAAAGCTTCCAAAGTTTTGGAAAACCTTGCAGCTCCTCGACCCCAACTTCTTTTTGGTTATCAAAAGCTTTCTTCTAACCCTCTCCCAGTTGGTAAAGATATTGACTTGGATTCATCTCTTGTCCGTCCTACTCTTCCTAAGCGAGACTCTCTTGTGTCTATTCTCGACCAACCATTGGTCGAAAAGAGCGTTAACTTGGTTCCACCACTAGTTGTTCACTCTGTTCCCGAAGAGAGTAGTGATCATACTGCTCATGTTCTTCTCATCTCCTCATATTCTCATGAATCGAAGAGTGACCCTCCCATCCCAGTTGTTCAAGAGAGTCCTTCTCCTTCTTCTGCAAGGGATGGGGGCAATCATACGATACCCCCACCAAATAGCTCTGTCGTTTCTTTTTATTGGAGTCAATTGACTACATTCCGCCTTCCATCTTATGTGCCTTTCCAGATCACAGTACAAGCCTATAATATGGTAGTACATGGCACTATATTAGATGAAGGCGCATCTGTTAGCATCATGTCTTGAGCTACTTGGCAAGCTTTGGGTTCCCCACAACTTGTGCCTGTCACTCAGAATCTGTTGGCTTTCAACAGAGTATCCAGTCAACCCTTAGGGGTCCTTCTAAAGTTCCCTATTACTTTGGGAGGAAAGACCATATATATAGACATGATGGTAGTCCAAGGTCCGTTAGATTTCAATATTCTCCTTGGATGCGACTATGTTTATGTCATGGGAGCTCTTGTTTCTTCGCTTTTCCGTGTGGTTTGTTTTCCGCATGAAGGGAGAATAGTGACCATTGATCAATTGTTGTTCATTGGTCACCAGGTGCCTCCTTTGAAACCATCATCCCCTATCGGCTCTTGTTTGCAAGCGGTACCTTCCCTGCCACAGGTCAATTATGTGGCTACCTGTTCAGTCTCCGCATTTGTTGATGGTCACACAGATGGTATAGTACATTATGTACTGGGGGAATTGGAACCCGATCTGTCTATGGTACCAATTGACATGTATTCCTCCCAGAGCGTGGTTCTTCTGTCTAGTGAAGACCTCTTGGGAGCCATGTTCTCATGTGCTCCATGATCAGATTTTGAGGATAGTTTGTTCTTGTGTTAACCTCGTTAAAAAATGAAACAGCATGTGGAGCAGAGTTCCTTGTCTTGTGTCAAGCTCGTTAAAAATTGAAACAAGGGTCATGAAGATAGTTCATGGCCTTGTGTCAACCTCGTTAAAAAATGAAACGAAGGGTGAGCATAGTTCCTTGTCTTGTGTCAATCTCGTTAAAAAATGAAACAATGGATGAGCATAGTTCCTTGTCTTTTGTCAAGCTCTTTAAAAAATGAAACAAGGGCCATGAGGATAGTTCCTAGTCTTGTGTCAACCTCGTCAAAAAATGAAACAAAGGGTGTGAGCATAATTCTTTGTCGTGTCAAGCTCGCTAAAAAATGAAACAAGGGTCCGAGGATAGTTTCTTCCTGTATCTACCTCGTTAACAAATGAAACCGATTTTGAGGATAGTTCTTTTACTGTGTCAACCTCGTTAAAAAATGAATCAACTCCCTTTTCCAAATCGAGTCTTTTATTAAGATATCCTAAAATCCCAGTCCAGTCTTTCTAAGATCTCGAAAGTGAACCTTCATTCCATCCACCTAGTTGAATGAAATGAAGCTTGGGGGCATGTACCTCGAATTGAGTCATTATGTCGGGGGCATGCAAACTTATCTCAAGCATAGTTTTTCATTTCAAGCTTGTGTAAACATGAAACTAAATCCAAGAAGAGTTTTCCATGGTTCAAGCTTATGTAAAAATGAACCCATGCCCAATTTACATCTCGTGATTGTCATTTTTATCAGCTAAATGAGCCTTGGTTGTTTCATTCCATCACCACCATCTCTTTGGCCGATCATATGCTTTCACTTGGTTGTTTTTCCTTTCCCGAGGGACCACAATGATGAGTGGTTTTATTAGCCAACCTCTTGACCATTACATGTTTTGAGAAGTTCCATCATTGCCGGAACTAGTTGCTACCCTTTATACCACTCGTTCCTTTAGGATAAGTCATCTTTAAGTTCTTTTCTGACTTGTAAAAAATGAAAAGATCGCCGAGCATTTTTCACTTTTTGACTCGTTAAAAGAAAATAAAAACAGGGGGTCTGCTTTCAAGATCTTTTCCGACCCTTTAAACACGAAAAGATTGCCGAGCTCTTTTCCTTTTGAACTCGTTAACGGATGTGAAACGTCGTGCGCCTAGTATACGTTTACCTCTTTTTTGAGCTGGGATGCACTATTTACAAAAAACGTACTCCTTGACTGAAATGGTCAAGCGGTTCTCTCGAGTATTATTTTCTACCTTTTCAGGCTTGAGAGACACAAATGTATGAAAAGGGACCATGCGGAGTTTTATTTTCCGTGTCTTTTTCAAACTCTATAAACATGAAAAAGATACCGAGTTACACCTTTGTCGGACTCGTTAAGATATTAAACGAAATTGGATTCGTCACCATGATGAACACGAGATTCTCCTTCCTAGGGCTCGTAAAACTTACTAGGATGGATCCATCCGAAGGATGGACTTATATTACAAGCATATGTTATCCTCGTCAAGCTTTTGTAAAAATAACTCGGGCACTCGCTAGAAATGGTGGGGGAAAAATGGGAAATTTTATCGGTTGTGTCGGCAGCTTACTCTTAAATATGACACTTTTTGCTTCTTGTCAGGTTGGGATATCCTCACTTCATCTTTGACCTTCCTGGATTGGGCTATTTATTTTTTCCTTCCATTTGATATCTGCCACGTCATCATGACCACTAAGCCTATGGATCCAAAAGCTGCCAAACTCCGATTCGTGTCAACGATATGTTCAAGAGTTGTCCTTCTGTAGTTACACTTACCCCTGATTCTCTGTATCGTCCAAAATCATTTTTGCATCCCTTTATCTCGTGTCGAAGATGTGGGATACATTGTGGCGCTCCTTCAACACGGTCGTTTCCTGTCGACTTCAGCTCATTATCTAGGAAGTTGACCAAGAGACTCCCTTCCAGTACCTTAGATCTTGTGTGCCCTAATGGCAAGTTATTCACACTCGATGACGAGTTCACATCATTGGCTTTTGATCGGGTGATTTCACGGGTGTTCGACTTTAGTTCCTTTATTCACATTCCATGAATTGTGTTGATAGTACCTTGAGAACCATTGTCATTATTAGTGGTTTCTCTCCCGCTTGTTAACAGTTTACATCATTGGCTGGTAATTAAGCGATTTTCTAGCATGTTTGATGTCAACACATCTATTCACATGTTAGAATTTGTACTTTGATCAGGTTGTGTTGGAGCACAAGACTCTGGGCTCCAATTCCAAAAGTCCAGGTTGCAAGGCGATGTGACATGATTGTGCTGATATACATGTCTCTTTCAGATGGATGGCTACGACCATACCATGAGTTGTCATATGTGATCCTTCTCATTATTAGATGGTTGCGACCATACCTTGGTTTCAATATGATCCTCTTTATCGGATGGATGTGCCCATGCCTGGATCCATTTGCATGATCTTTCTTTGGATGGCTGCATCCATACCACGATTCATGTATCATTTGATAGAGTTTTCAGTAATGTATATGTATCTGTACTTGCTTGTAGGTTTTCGGAAGACAGACTCTGGTTCCTTGCATTGATTCATAAAGCATTTTGCCCCTCACTTTAGTTCGGCCTTCATGCTTTAGGGGGAATCTGTTACAAAACATTTTGTCACTGTCCCTGTACTCCCCGTTCCATGATCCTAGAGGACCTCTACAGTGAACCCTACATGCTTTCCCTTCATGAAGAAACTCCCATTGTGTCCCTCTTCATGAGTAAAACAATTCCCTTTTGCATAATTTCCCAAATTCTTCTATTTTTCCCAGTTTACAAGACCAACGCTAATGACCCGTGTCCTCCTAGAGCCGACCGGAGTGACTGAGCCTTGTTCAAGTCGCACCGATCCTATTTTGGAAAGTTTTTTAAATAAGGATCCAAAGCTTCCAGCTCTAGAAGCTTTGTAACAGAAGCCTGGTAAATGGTTGGGCTAGATGGAGTCGAGGATGTCAGTTTGGGCTCCTTTCCCCTATTAGGATGGAACTACTTCAAGAGATAAGATCTTCTCCCATTAGAAGAGGAACCATCTCCCTTCCATCCATGTTATATAAACCTCCCTTTTTCCCAAGCACAAGCTAGTGTTGGAGTGTTAATGTGGGTGTGCTGGTGCTAATTAAGTTTGGAGTAAACAATAAGCTATTCATAGTTGTAGCTCTCTAGTTGTGTTTGAGGGAGAAGTGTGAATTTGGTTTAGTGAGAAGATTAAAGGGAAGAGCCTTAAAACTATCATTGTTGAGGCCATCATGGAATGGTAACGAAAGTGTGTGGGAACCTGGTTTTGTCGGAGGAAAACAACAACGTCAAGGTAATGCTTGTAATCTCTTCTTGATTTAATATTTATGCAACTATCTATTGATTTCCTACATAGTGTGTCATCTCACATGTTTATGGCTTAATGCTTCTTGAATTTTTAAGTAGGTTGAATTACAATTTGTCTATTATCATGGTTGTTGTTTGTTGTTTACTTGTTTCAGGTGTTCGAAGAAGGAAACAGGAGATAGTTGGAGCAAGCAAGCAAGGTCATCACCAAACGGGATAAGTGTACTAAGAGGTAGGCCCTCTTAATTGGTTCTAACCTAAGGAAATCTTCCATAGAATGTCTTGTTTGTGGCTAGACCCGTTGGGCTAGAGGAATTGTTTGTGTCCGCACTTAGAATTTTACTTCACCACAAATTGGCGACTCCGCTGGGGATCCAATCCTTCTGTTTGTTTGCTTGAAATTTCATGGTTTTGTGTGAACTTTTCTAGTTTCGTCATTTCCCTTTAGTCCTGCCTGCTTTGCTTTCTTTACTGCTCTGGTTTTGAAATTCACAATAGCAAGTTTGGTCTCAGCCTTTGAATTTTTTCGTTTTTGTTTTTTCTTTGCATCCTTGCTCAGCAAATTTATTTCACTGATAGTCACGCCGATTAGCATGATATGCTCAAAAACAATCACGCCGACCTCCTTTTGGCGCTTGTTGTCAGTTAGGTAGTCACGCCGATGCCTATAGGTGAAGATTAGGGTTCATCCCAAATCTTGACCAGTGTGTCTTGCTCTCTTGATTTCTGCCTTGTAGCTTGTTTAGACTGTATTCTACTTGACTAGAAAGCTTCATTTAGCTTGGTTTGTGTGCTTTCTTAGTTTAGCCCACCCTCTGATGTGTTAAGTCTGGCCTTGTGTGAAGTTATTTCTTATTTTTTCTTTGAATCCCTCGATCAGCGCTAGTTGTCAGTTAGGCAGTCGCGCCGATCAGGCCATCAGCGCTAGTTCTAGTACTGGTTATTGTCATTGTCCCTATACTCGTCGTTCCATGGTCCTAGAGGACCTCTACAGTGAATTGTTTGTGGCTAGACCCGCTGTTGGGCTAGAGGAATTGTTTGTGTCTGCACTTAGAATTTTACTTCACCACAACACCATGTTCATTGGATCACTCTAGTTGATGGGAGTATTACAACTCTGGCCATAGAGTTCCTCAAATGCACTCATCCTCAGTGACTCTTGATAACCATTATTGTAAGAAAACTCCATCAATGGAAATACTCCTCCCACCTCCTCCATTGGTGCATGAAATATATCCTCAATACATCCTTCAATGTCATGTTGACCTCTATATGTCCATCTATTTGTGGATGATAAGTTATATTGAAGGCCAAATTTGTACCCAAACCTACAAATAACTCCTTCCAAAACCTGAAAGTGAACGTGGAATCTCTATCTGATATGATCTTCTTAGGAATACCATGAAATCTCACTATATCCTTGATGAAGATCTGAGCGACCTCACTAGATAAATTAGTAGTCTTCACTGGAATGAAGTGAGCTACCTTGCTCAACCTATTAACCACAACCACGATGGAATCATGTTTCTTTGATGTCCTCAGAAAAAATGTAATGGAATCCATGGAAATGACCTCCCATTTCCACTCAAGAATCATAATTGTTCTAACAAACTAGTTGGGTGCTTACACTTAGCTTTCACATGCTGACAATCCAGACATCTAGTAACAAACTCTGCCACTTCCTTCTCCAAATTTGGCCAATAGTATAATTTATTCACAACTATCAATGTCTTCTAATATTCCGGGTGATATGAATATGGCTTGACATGAAACTCCCCCAAGATAAGCTTCTTGAGCTCATTGTCATTTAACACATAGACCCTGTCCCTAAGTCTCACCAAGACATCTGTCATGAGATGATAATCTACATCATGTTCACCTATACCCTCATGTAACCTATGCTTAAGTTGTTGATACCTATCATCATGTTGTCCTGCTTATAAGATCTAATCTTGTAAATTTGTCCCATAAGATCTCACAACTGCCACATGGTTTACTTGCACTCTCCTACTAAGAGCATCTGCAACCCTATTCTCCTTCCATTTAATGTATCTGATGTTAGGTCCTTACAATACTAGTGTAGCCCCCTTATTGTTATTGTTGTGTCCCTGTAGCCCCCATATTGTTTTTTTTTGTGTCCATGTAGCCCCCATATTGTTATTATTGTGCCCCATAGAAGCCCACTATTGTTATTCTTGTGCCCTTACATTATTATTGTTATGAAGGCTCTGCTTATATTGTGACCCCTTAGACTCCTATATATACAAAGGAGGTCTTATCATTTGTATCATCCAACAATTGTTCATTTATGTAATGTAAAGGAGGTTTACCCCTCGAAGAGGATAATTTCTAAGTCGTTGATCTATCTTTTTGTGAGCTGGTTGCATAACATTTGGTATCAGAGCTTTGGATTCTAGGGTTTCGCTTCTTCAAATAGGTTATCTTGGAATTTTCCCTATAAATTTGTTTCTAAGAGGCTTCGAAAACTGAAATCATGGTGAAAATTGTGTACAAATTTCATATCTCGGTTCACTATATTTTCTGAGATATGATCTGAGGAAGTTAGGGTTTTTGTAGGGTCTAGAATTCTGTCTCAAACATGCAACCTAGGGAAAATCGCCATAACTTTTGTTTCATGCATCAGATTTAAATTCTATATAAAGTGGCTGAAAATTAATATACTTTAGTGTTTCTTGTAGAAATTTCAGGGCCGAAGGTTGAAATAGTGACACGTGGCATCCCGTAAAACTTCGCTCTTCTACCATAATCAAGTCATCGTTGGAGATTTGGCATGACTATTTCTTGAAGAATCCAATCTCGATCAGATTTGTGGGGTTGGAAAGAAGACTCAGAGGGCTATCTTAGGAAAAAAATTCAGAACTTGGAGATCCAATATTACATATTTACGACTGTTTCAAGATCAAGATCCTAAAATCAAGGAAAAAATTGTGTAGTTTTTTTTTTTTTAATTGCATAAGTTTTGTTTGAAAAATCAATTTGAAGTGATTCCAAGGGTGTATTGAAGCATAGATATATGTATTGGGTTCTAAAATTCCTCCTAGAAAAAATAATTCTAAACCCATTAAGCCCTAAAAAAACTCTACTATGATGCATGAAGAGGAAGAATTGCAACATGATATATCAAAACTATGGGACCAAGTGCAACAAATTTCGCTCTCACAAAGAACAACAAAAGATGAACTAAAAGGGGACATGGATGGTTTAAAATCATAAATAAAAGGTGACATGGATGGTTTGAAAGGCAACATGGATGGTTTAAAAGGTGACATGAATGGTTTAAAAGTAGACATGGAAGGTTTGACAAAGTTGCTACAAGAAAGGCTTCCTAATGGTGAAAAGGTATTCCATGAAACTCAGAATGAGAACAAAAGGAATGTTAATCATGATTTTAGAGATCCAATGTTGGGTTTAAGACCCACCACATTCCAAATATCGATAAGAGGAATTTTTATGGCAAGGATTCAGTAACATGGATACTACAGATGGAGCAATATTTTGATATCCATGATGTGCAACACACACAAAAGGTACACATTGCATATTTATATTTAGAACCCAATCAATTTGTATGGTATCAAGGGATTTTTTCTCGTAAACCAGTTTTCACTTGGTCAAGTTTTACAGGGGAAATGATAGCACATTATGAGGATATAAAGAGCAACACTTTATTTAGCCAATTGAAAAATCTCAAACAAAAGGGGTCAATGGCGGAGCACATTGAGGACTTCCAAAAATTGAATATCAGGGTAAATGATATTCCAGAGGAGTATAGGATTGATGTCTTCATATGGACTTTAAATGATAACATCCAACATGAGGTTCGCCTTTGGGAACCTGATTCATTGGAGAAGGCATTCAGGGTGGCAAGAAAAGTTGAAAGCAAAATTATGGCAACAAGGAAGTCTACCACTCACAACTATAAACATGGAATTGTTACTGCTCCTAGCCTTCCACAACTTACAAGGTTGACACCACAACAATTGGAGGAAAAGATAGCAAAAGGGATTTTTTATATTTGTGATAGAAAATACACTAAAGGTCATAAGTGCACTAAGAAGAAATCATTTTAAATAGATTGTGAAGAGGAGGAAGAAAAGGAACAAGAAACATCAAAAGAGGAGGATATACACCAGGAACCAAACCCAGAGAAAGAAGAAATGAATCTGACCATATCTTGTAATGCATTGGTAGGAATTACCACTCCTCAAACTCTCAAGATAGAAGGATATATCAAGAAGAAAAATGCAATAATGTTGATTGATTCGAGTAGTACCCATAATTTTATTCATTATAAGATATCTAAGGAATTGAATTGCTTCCTATATCTAGCACCAGAGTGTTAAGCGATGGCTGAAAATGGAGGAACTATAAATTGCTCTGGAAAGTGCTATAATATCAAGCTAACCATGGGGGAATATGTATTGAATAGTTCAATTCTTTCCATTCCAATGGGTGGTGCTGATGTTGTACTAGGAGTCCAATGGTTACAATCTTTGGGGACGATAGCTTTTAATTTTCAAGAACTTTTCTTGAATTTTTTTTGGGAAGGAAAGGAAGTTGACTTAAGGGGTATCGCAGGGAAACCAAGAAAGATAATTAGCTCCAATGGCATGACAAAATTTCTGAAGAAATAACAATGAGGCGTAATTGCACAATTATCTTCACTAGAGGTTCAAACATTGAAATCATCTATTTCTCCATATCTCCAAAAAGTCTTGGCCAATCATTCCAAGGTATTTGAGACTCCCATAGGCTTCCCACCTATTTGTGATTATGATCATGTTATTCATTTGATTCCAAGTGTTCCTCCAAACATCAAGCCTTAAATATATCCTTATGCCCAAAAGAGTGAAATTGAATGCTAGAGGCTCGTATAATTCAACCTAGTCAAAGTTCTCTCTCTGCTCCATTAGTATTGGTACATAAGAAGGATGGATCATGGCTTATGTGTTGAGATTATAGGGAGCTCAACAAGATCACTATTAAAGATATTTTTCCATTCCTGTCATTGATGAATTACATGGAACAATTTACTTCACCAAGTTGGATCTTCGTTCAAGATATCATTAAATTAGAATGAAGATTGAAGACATTCTGAAAACAACATGTAGAACTTATGAGGGTTATTATGAATTTTTGGTCACGCATTTTGGCCTTACTAATGCACCTTCCACATTTCAAGGTTTGATGAATTCCATTTTCAAACCCTTCCTTAGAAATTTTGTCTTAGTATTTTTTGATGATACACTAATCTACATCAAGTCTTGGAAGGATCATGTTCAACATGTTGACAGGGTGCTCAAACTATTGGAGGATAAACAATTATATGCAAAAACCTCCAAATGTTTCTTTGGAGTACAAGAGGTGGAATATTTGGGTCATATTGTATCTCATGAGGGTGTTAAGGAAGACCCTAAAAAAATTAAATCCATTAAGGAATGGAAAATCCCCACAACCATAAAGAATTTCAAGTATTTCTCGGGTTGACAGGGTATTATCATATTTTTTTTAAGAATTATGGGAGAATAGTGACACCTCTGACATCATTACTGAAGAAAGATGCATTTTCGTGGACTCTAGAAGCAACTAAGGCCTTTGAAAATCTTAAAGAGGCAATGTGTCAAGCAACGGTCTTAGCTACGATAGACTTCAAAAAAACCTTTATTGTGGAATGTGGTGCCTCAGAAAATGGAATTGGTGTTGTTTTAATGCATGAAGGAAGACCCATCGCTTTTGAAAGTCGTCCAATCAAAGGAAAGTATTTACACAAACCTATTTATGAGAAGGAAATGTTGGCAATACTACATGCACTAAAGCAATGGTGACCTTACCTAATGGGAAGAAATTTCAAGGTAAAAACATATCACGATAGTCTTAAATACTTTTTGGAACAAATATTATCTTCAAAAGAGGAAGAAAAATGGATCACAAAGATGTTGGGTTATGACTTTGAAATCATCTACAAAAAAGGGAAGAAAAATGTTGTTGCAGATGCATTATCAAGAAAGGATGAGGATGTGGAATCATTTCTTTGTGCCATTTATATTATCCAACCTGAGCAGATAACCGAAGCAAGGGATGAATGGAAGATTGATGAAGAGGTGTGGATACTCATTCAAAATTTGCAGCAAGGTCCTAGTACATATGATATATTTAGCTGGAAAAATGATCCATTATGGTACAAAGATCGTTTATATCTTTGTAAGAATTCCCAACTCAAACAAAATATTCTTTTGGAATTGTACACCTCTCCCTTAGGAGGGAACTCGTGATTTTTAAAAACTTACCATAGGGTCAAGAAGGAATTTTTTGGGGATGGACTTAAATCTTATATTCAGAATTTTGTTGGCAGAATGTTTCATTTTCCAACAAAATAAAGTTGAGAAAATTAAAACCCCAAGTCTGTTACAACCGTTAGCCATTCTAAGTTAGCGTTGGGAGGAGGTCTCAATGGGTTTTATCACAGGTTTACCCAAGTATAAATGAAAGAGTGTCATCATGGTGGTAGTTGATATAATTACCAAGTATGCACACTTCTGTGCATTATCTCATCCTTTTAAATCCAGTATAGTTTTTATTGCATTTAAGGAAACAATTCAAAAGCTTCATGGAAACCCAAAGATTATAGTAAGTGACACAAATCCCATTTTCACTAGAAATTTTTGGACCAAATTATTTTCTTGTCTTGAAAATCAATTAGCTCATATTTCATCTTATCATCCTCAATCTCATGGGAAAATTGAGATAGTGAACAAATGTTTGGAGGGATATCTTTGTTGCTTTGTATCTAATAAACAAACACAATGGGTCAAGTAATTACCTCTAGCTAAATGGGGGTATAACACTTCCTTCCATAATGTAGCAAAAATAACCCCATTTATGGAACTTTATGGATATCATCCACCATCCATCACATCATATTTAAGAGAAAATTCTAAGTTTCAAGCAGTGGAAGATCACATTGAGAATCAACAACAAGTTCTCCAACTCTTAAAGGATAACCTCACTCTGGTGCATAATCAAATGAAACAACAGAGAGATCAACATTGTAGTGAAATAATTTTTGATGTAGGCGACTGGATATTTTTAAGGCTACATCCATATAAACAAATGTCCCTTAAGCAAGATAAGAAGGATAATAAAGTAGCACCCAAGTACTACGATCCTTACAAGGTTTTGCAAAAGATTTGAATTATGGCATACAAATTGGAGTTTCCTGCATCTTCCTGAGTACACCCAGTTTTCCATGTTTCATGCTTAAAGAAGGTTATCAGTGACAAGCTTCAAGTTCAAACAGTGTTTCCATAACTTGACAAAGAAGGAAAAATCATATTTGAGCCGGAAGAAATCATAGAAATAAGAACCTGACAGCTACAAAATTGATCAATTTTAGAGTATCTCATTCAGTGGAAGAAATTACCCATTAAATATTCCACATAGAAGGATGAGAATTTTATATAGAAACATCTAGAACTACTCAAGCATTGAGGACGACAATTTTTTAAAGGGGAGGGGCATGTTAGGTCACTATAATACTTGTGTAGCCCCCTTATTGTTATTGTTGTGCCCATGTAGCCCCCATATTTTTATTATTGTGCTTCATAGAAGCCCACTATTGTTATTGTTGTGCCCTTACATTATTATTGTTATGTAAGCTCTGATTATATTGAGACCCCTTAGACTCCTATATATACAAAGGAGGTATTTATATTTGTATCATCTGTGAATTTTTCATTTATGTAATGTAAGGGAGGTTTCCCCCTCGAAGAGGATAATTTTTAAGTCGTTGATCTATTGTTTTGTGAGTTGGTTGCATAACATCTGATCTCAAAGTCAAACTCACTGAGGGTAGCCAACCATCTAGTTTTCCTAGCATTCAGATTAGGTTGATCAAATAGATACCTTAGTCCACTATGGTCGCTCATCAAAATAAACCTCCTTCCAAGAATATAATGCCTCCACATCTTCAAGGCCTGAATAATAACTACCAAATCAAGATCATGAGTCACATAGTTATGTTCGTGTTTATTTAATTTCCTTGACTCGTAGCACACCCCCTGTAAGGGCCTCGAGTTGGCGACCGCTCGAGAGAGTAAAAAAACCAGAGTCACGGGTACGGGCACACCCAACAGGTATGCGGACATAGTAGCAGACATGTTTGGTTAAATGTGTGCCGACGGACGAGTTCGGTTAAAGGTGTGTAGATTAGTTCGGTTAAAGGTGCGTGCGATGGACGAATTTGGTTAAAGGAGACTTGATACAGACGATTTCAGTTAAAGGCGACGGGCGACCGAGAAGTGCAACGGGTAGACATTTGTGACGGGCAAGGGCGCCCACCCAACCGACCAAAGGTCAGCCCATGACTTAGAGAAAATATGAAATGACACGTGCTAGAGTTGTGGACAGGTCAGTTGGACAACGTATGGGCCAGTTGACCTATGAACAAACTGAAGAGACGCAACACTTAGAAAACCAATGCGGATGGGAAGCGTATATATTGGCGTGAATGCATTCAGTTGGAGGCATCATCAAACCATTGAAAAACACATGATCACAGAGCAAAGAGCGAAGGGAAAAGTGGGAATTTTGGGTAGAAGAATAGGTGGAAGAGTTAGGGTCATAGGTAGAGTTCCATAGGGCGGAAAGGTGTGGCAGGGCATCCTCCCACAGGTAGGTAGGTTGAGCCATGCTTCTGCCTTGGGAGGGAAAGTGCAGGCGACTGAACGAAGTTCCGACTGTTCGGTTGGGCAAGTGAAATTGTTTGTTGGGCCGAAGTTTGGTGTTCCCATAGGGTGTGGGCTGCTGCTACACGAAGTAGCATAGGCTGCATGATAGAGAACGATAGTTGGGCCAACAAGGGCGAGGTCTGCATGAAGAAGCTAGGCCACCATTACATGATGGGAAGGGTGTTCCTAGGAAATAATGCAGAAATTGATAGAGTTGGGCAGGCCAATTTAGAAGGTTGCACAAGTTGTGAAAAATTGTAACTTGTAAATTATTTACAGAAGTTGAATTATTCATAAGTGTTGGACAAACTTGTTCAGGATTTTCCCCTCCCTTTATAATTTGTGTAAAGTGTTTTTATTGTCTTTACATGTTATTTCCATTACATAGTAAGAATATGAATGATAATTGAACTAAGATTGTTTCCATGAAATATGTATAAGAGAAGTGAAAACTTAATGAAATTAACTAAGTGTTGAAGGTTAGGCATAGTCAGAAAATCGTAATAGTGGTGAAATGAAAAGGTTGGTCGGTGCCGCACCATGCTCAAGTGTGATTGGAAGTGACCACTAGCGTGGGGCCATGATAAGGGGTATTAGATCCTGATTTGTGAAGACTGGTTGGAGAGATACATCGTCCCACTTCATGGTCAGATGGTATCAAGAGACCTTTTTTAGAAAGAGGGATTTTCAGATTAATAGTTGGTCACAGTGCGACACATAGGGAAGTTTAGTAGGGGTAAGATAGTGAGCTTGGGTCAAGCTGAACATGGGAGTCATAAGGGTTGTTCGAAAACTTGAAGAGATGGCAGATTTTTGGAAGGTTAAGAAGCAACAAAAGTATGAAGCACTTGTGTAGGAGTGGGAACACTTGGACCACATCAAGGATGGAATAGTGGATGTGTGGAAGGCCTTGAACAATATCCATGGGAATTCTGTTGAACTTGATGATAAACTACAACAAGGAAACCGTAGACTCCAAGAACTCATGGATGAATGGGTTCACTTAAGGGAGGAACAAGCCAAGTTGCAGGTAAGAGTTAAGGAGCTTGAGGAAGGGATCAAGAGGGACTTTCTTGATCACAAAAAAGATCGCATCGTTGTCATAGAGGAAGATGAGATCGAGTACGTTGAAAGACTTGGGGATTATTATCGGGCAATGAAGGGTGATTTGCAGATGATGGGGGAACTTTGAGTTGAAGATGATGTATGTCGAGTAGGTGCGATTGGACAACATGCGAAGGAGGAAACTCTTGATGTAACTCAAGCTAGATCAAGTTTGAATCGCTCAAATAAAGCAAAAGGGGAATTTGCATACCTAAAGAGGGTTGTCAGGTTGATATATAGGGTGAAAGATAGTTATGAGGAAGAAATGATAAAGCAGGCTGTAGTAGTAATATGCAAGACAAAATCTATGTAGGATGAGGGTGCGTTGGGGTTGATTTTTGTGTATGTGATTGTGTGTGGAAGAAATTTTGTTGCATTTATTGATACAAGAGCTACACATAGTTTCCTTAGTAAGAAGGCAACAACATCTTTGAAGTTGAAGGTTGGAATGGAAAGGGAGTTGAGTTCTTTCAAAGCTATTAACTCAAGCATGAAGGTTGTGACAGGTGTTCTAAAGGACACACAAGTGAAGGTGGGTTCGTGGTTTGGAAAGTTGGATTTGAGGGTGATTGAGAGGGATGATCATGTTATGGTCTTGGGGAAGGACTTCTTGGTAGCAACACAAGCCATACCGATGGCAAACCATGAAATACTCTTAATTACAGCTGGTGGGAACCATGATCATGCCGATGACAAGGAAGAGTCATTTGGGGTATCATCCAAGGATTGCTTCAATGACTTTGTATGAGAAAGACCCGAATGTGAAGCATGAACATGTGGAACAACAGGAGGTCAGATGTTTGACTCAAGTGAAAAAAGGAGAAGAGGATGATCGACTTTGTTGCACAAGCCATGAAGGAAAATAAGGATGGAGGTGGAAGGATGGCTCCACCCATCACAAAGAAGCAGGATGTGACATCTACCATGGAAATTCATCATGTGATTTTTGAGGAGAGGAGACTCGAGTACTTATTCTAAGGAAAGAAAAGGAGATGAGTATGCATATAGATATCCAACTAGTATTGTGGACTATTATAGATATGCTATGGGAATATATGACTTTAAGTTGACAAAGGGAAAACTTGAGAATATTGGATGTACAAAGGAAGAGGTTGTTATTCTGCATGATTACTTGAGGATGCAACATCAATCAGACACATGGGTGGATGAGAGTTAGGAAGGAAATTTCCTGGCCCTCTTCATGCACTAGAGCTTGGGAGATGGGTGAGTACAATGCCTTGACAAGGAGGAGGTGTTGCACCACCATGACAAAGGGGCCTTTGGGGAAAGGGCCTCACAGATAGAGATGATGGTTGGATGGAAGTGGTAGTTGGTATATGACCATGGGAAACACATGGGCGATAATATTGATGGGTAGCATATCGTAGATGAGATGGAGAGTTCTTCATGGACTTGAATATGGCACACTTAGCATTGCATGGAGATGGGAAGAGTTCTTGATCGAGTTGCAGGTGTGAAAAAGTGTTGAAGGAAACGATTGAGGAAGGCATGAGGATGTGCATTCTCATGGATTTGACGTGACAGTTGGATTATCTACCCAACTAGTTCGAGACATGGGGGTCGACAGTGTATAGATGCATGGTAGAGTTGAGTTGGATTATGACAGCAGGAGTTCACATGATGATGATGATACATGGTTGTGACCATCAATTGAGGAGTCTTAACCATACATGGAGTTATGAGCCTTGATGGAGGTTCATGTGATGGAGGCAGGGAATTAGGAAGCATGGATATTTGATGTTGGAGATGGTGACACTGTGCAACACTTTGGTCTTGGAAATGGAGTTTTTTGAGATGGTGTTGTTGAGTGAAAAACTTTTTAGCATAGGGGAGGATGTAAGTGCCTCAATTTAGCAAGCACCCAATAGAGTCGAAAAATTGGAGTCACAGGTATGAGCGTGCAGACATAGTAACAAACACGTTTAATTAAAGGCATGCAGATAAACAAGTTCGGTTAAAGGTGTGCGAACAAGTTCAGTTATAGGTGTGCACAATGGAAGAGTTCAGTTAAAGGCATGCATACAAGTTTGGTTATAGGTGTGAAAAATAGAAGAGTTCGGTTAAAGGCGACTCGATGCGGATGAGTTCAGTTAAAGGCGACGAGTGAACGCATGTGACGTGAAAGGGTGCCCACTCAACCGGCCAAAGGTCAACCCATGACTTAGCGAAAATATGAAGTGATGCGTGTTGGAGTTGTGGATAGGTCGACTGGACAACATATGGGCGGGGCAACCCATGAGGAAAATGGAGAGACGTGACCATTGGAAAACTAATGCATATGGGCAATGTATATATTGGCATGATGGCCTTTGGTTGGAGCCATCATCAAACCATAAAAAAAAACTTAACCACATAGCATAGAGCGAAGGGCGAAGTGGGAAGTTTGGGTCGTAGGCAGAGTTCCATAGGGAGGTAGTGTGTCTGCCCATAGGCAAGCGGGCTAGTCCATGTGCTCGCCCAGGGCGAGCAAGTGCGGGTGGTTGAAGGAAGTTCTAGTAGTTTGGTTGGGCGAGTGAAATTGTTTTTTGGGCTGAATTTTGGGGTTCCCATGGGGCATGGGTCGCTGCTACACGAAGTAGCACAGGATTCATGATAGAGAACGATAATTGGGTTAGCAAGGGTGAGGTATGCACAAAGAGGCTCGGCCACCACTACACGATGGGCAAGGTGTTCCAAGGCAGCAATGCATAATTTGATAGAGTTGGGCAAGCCGATTTAGAAGGTTGCACATGTTGTGAAAATTGTAACTTGTAAATTATTTACAGAATTTATATTAGTCATAAGTGTTGGGCAGACTTGTTCAGGAGTTGCCACTCCCTTTATAATTTGTGTAAACTATTGTTATTGTGTTTACATGTTATTTCCGTTGCGTAATAAGATGATGCATGATAATTGAAGTAAGATTGTTTGCGCTGCATATGTATAAGAGAAGCAAACACTTAACGAAATTAACTAAGCTTCGAAGTTTAGGTGTAGTCTGAGAACCGTATGTAAAAACACTGATGAAAATTTCATGTAATAAAAGTTAATAAAGGCAAAATAAGACCATAATTAAGGGACACTTATTCCAAGATGGATGTTGGGAAAAGATATCCTAGTGGGCATCACTGGATGTGTTTATGGCTAAGGAAATTGGCAAATGCATTAAAAGGAAAAACGACATTTTTGACACATTTATTTAAAATAAGGTAAATTAGGAGAAAAGTAAGGTGAAAGGTCACAGGTTGCATGTGAGGAGGAAAATGAAGGAAAATAATGGAAAATGAAGAAAATAGAGGCCTCATTAATAAAAAGGCTTATGAGGATCATTTGGTAACCTTTTGTCAGTTCAAGTTTTGGAGCTCTCTCATTATTCTCTCTCTCTCTCACTCCTGGTCACTTAAAGTTTTCTTCGAGCACTCTAGCTTTGGATTAAGAAAGGAAAATAAAGCAAAGGGAAAGGAAGGAAAGAAAGGATCAAGGAAGGAAGAGCAGGGTCAATAGCTTCAACAGGAATACTTGCATGTAACATATTACATGTGTGATTTCCTAGATGGTTTGGACATGCATGGCTTTGCATGTTGGTGTGTGGTTCTATTTCTATTAGAGGCATGGTTTTGTCGGGTTATGATAGTGGTTTTCAGCCTAGACTTTCTTTTATTCTGGATGCCATGGTACATTGGGATGTTATCTCGGTTTTAAGCTTTAGTATGCCAGATGGATTTCAGAATCCGGGGCGGAGGTGGTCTCAAGGTTCATTCCCAATGGACTAGGAATCCCTTGACCGAATTTGATGGGATACATGGTAAAGCCTGAGGAAGAAGTCACGGTTTAGGGCCTAGTGATCTGGGATTGGATTGTGGTAAAGCCTGAGATACAAGGAGACGAAATATTCCTCAAGGATAGTGATGGATTCCATATGGAATTCTAAGTTCGGTTCAGTTGTGATTGGAGCACTGGTTTTGGTGTGATCATAGTTTGGTGAGGGTGGAGGTGGTTTAACCTTTGGATTCCCTTGATTGTTTTTGGATTGGTTTATCCATGATATCCCACATTCATGCTTGCAATATGGCATGGGGGTAACTGGCTGAAAGAAAGATTTGGTTTAGCCATGTCTAGGTCGGGTGGTATGTGGAAGTTCCGAACCTAGTCGAATTTGCCTATGATTAATGAAAGTTAAGTTCTCTTGCTTTTACAATTTTTTTTATGTGGATTTAATGGTTGTTATAACTTTGTTATTTACATGGTTTTATGTTGGTTATAAGCATGTTAATTGACTAGTTCATGTCATGGTTATTTCATGTATTTAATTATAATTGTTAAAATGATGGATGCAATACCTAATTGATGTTACAATAGTTCAAGGGAGAAGGTGGTTATCCTTCTTGTTATGTTTAATAAGAGTTTTCAGTCATTCATGCTCTGTCTTGTATCATAGACCTGTAGGTTGCATTGATGCCAAGTGTTTGATAGAATGTCAGTCCTAGTCTTGAGGTTCATTTTTTTTATTAGTCTTATCATCATGTATTTGATGGATTCTAAAAGTTATAACAATTTCTGGGCAGTGGCCAGAATTCTACGCTAGAAAAGTGCCTTGAATTTCGTGGACGTTGGCATGGGTCTGCTGGGAAAAGTCCCTAGATGTTGGCTTGGAGGACTGTGAGAGCATCCAGAGGTCCCTAGACACTGACATGCCTATAACATGAGAGCATACATAGCTCAATAGGTTTAAAATATTAGTGGTACCCAGGGGCAGGATTCCTGAGTGGCTGAGATGTCTCCTGGGGGTATTGTTGCTGATGTGGAAGGTGTGGTTGATGTGTTTCCGTTGATTCCATTTCCTTAAGGTCACCAAGGAGGTTGAATCATATTATAGTAGCCTATTCATAGCATGTTTACCTCATTTGGCCAGTTACTTGGGTAGATGTGGGAGGAGGGTGGTTACAGATTGGTATAGCATGGTTGCGCTCTCCTTGGGTGAATGTGTTTTTCATGCCTTCATGTCGGTTGTACATGTATCAATCATCCTTATGGTCTATGTGCTTGTTGCATATGCATGGTGTTGGTCATGGTCGTAGTGATGTCACCATGGGAATAAGGACGTCGTTGTGTGAAGCATGTTGTCATGAGTGTATGACGGGTTACATGTTGTTATATGTTTCTTACATGTGTCATTTTGTATACTTGGTTACATTATCGTATGTTTGGTTACATTCTTGTATGCTTGGTTACATGTATCATTCTAGTAGATTTGGTTACAATTATCATCGTTCATGCTTGATCATATGCGTTCATGCGTGTGCGTGGTCGATTACGCATTGCTTATGCATGTTAATGTTTGCATGTGGTCAAGTATACAGTGGTGCTATGATTGTTGTTATTGTGCATGTAGTCATGGTATGTGTGTAGTTGATATGGTCATGTATTGATGACTTCACTCTAGCTAGATTGATGGTTACATGGTTATGTGCTTGTGCCATATGTCTATATGTTGTTATGATTATGTTATACATGTATCACACTGATTTGATGATCTTGTAGATGAGATATCCTCCCCGAACTATGCTAAGGTACATTGGGTTTGTTGTGATTTGGTTTAGCAAAGGCTATGAATAAAATGAGCAACGTAGTGTTGGGAATTCTTTTGATTTGGTAGATACTTTGAGAAGTTTGATGGAATAAATAAGGATTTGTAAGGTGGACAATGATAAAATCATGCAGGCACAAGAGAAATAGGCATAGGTTAATGCAATACTACTTCAGAGTTTGTCAGAATTGCAGCGACATGGACCACTTCAAATCAACCATGAGAAGGAGGAAAAAACTAATGGGGTGTATGGTAGCAGGTCTTATGGTGGTCACATGTCATACAAATATGAGACGATCAGAGATGGCAGGTTGTTGGACACTCCGGATAGCAGAGGTGATGGACACATGTACTATTCTAGTTCTGGTTTGGACAAGCATCATGATCATCATTGTTATCATCCTTACAATAGAAGTGATAGGGGATACTTTCCGCATGAGTTTAAGAAATAAAATCCACCTACCTTTGATGGAGAGGTGAAGAAATCACAGGATGTAGAGGCATGGTTGCTTGGTATGAAGAAATTCTTCAGATTGTGTGATTATTCAGAAAACATGAAAACAAAGATAGCCACTTTCAGTCTCAAAGGTAAAGTAGATATTTGGTGGGAAGATGTGAATAATGTTAAACGTATACATGAGGATGATTTGACTTGGCATGAGTTTGAGAGGCTCTTCAAGAAGAATTGTTTGTCGGAAAGATACTTTGATGACAGAGATAAGGAATTTTATGAGTTGTGGATGTGTTCCATGACAGATGATGAGTATACCAGCAGGTTCTTCGAGCTATTGAGATATGTGCCTTACCTCAAGGAGGAGAAGGCCAAGGTTCATAGGTTCATCAGTGGACTTCTCGTATCATACAGAGATTGGATTGAGTTCGATGAGCCTATATTGTTGGAGGAGGCCATCCGAAAGTTGAAACATTGTTATGAGTAATCGAAGCGCACAGTTGAGCCTAAGCAAGAACTTGAAAAGAAATGAGAAAGCTAAAGGTAAATGGCCAGCAAAGCGAGGAAGACCCAAAGAGGCAAGTGAGAAATAAAATTTAGTTCCTTATAAGAAGTTAAATACAACTGAGAAGGGACATGGAGAGCAGGAGGTTAGAGGCGGTGGTAGAGAACCATTGCAGTGTTGGATATGTGGTAAGGATCATCGTAAGCGGGATTGTTAAAAGTATTATAGTGGTAGTAGACCCCATATTTATAGTGCTCAGGAGGTGCATATAGTAGGTGATGTTGTTCATAACATTCCTTGAATCTATGCAGTTGTGGACAACAGGCAGGTGGGTCATCAGGAATCTATCATTGAGATGAACGGTAAGCTTTGTGATCAAGTTGTTTCCATTTTGATTGATCCTGGATCTAACTATAGTTATATTACTCCTGACTTGGTGGATAAGTGTGGTTTGAGAAAATAAGTGCATGCAAAATCTTGGTTGGTAAAGTTGGCTACAGGTACAAAGAAGGGAGTTCACCATTGGGTAAGAACTTGTGCATTTGAGTTAAATGGTATGCCTACAACAACACATTTGAATGTACCTCCATTGGGATCGTATAGTACGCTTTTGGGTATGGATCGATTGTACCTTCACAGGACCAAAGTGGATTGCTTCAACAAGGCCAGTGAGTGTGTGGATGTGTTGTACTATACAACATCCCCCATTTTAATATATTATATATTTCCTATGAAATTTATTATATTAAAATAGGGACCCTTCATTTAAAAAAAATAAAAAATCTTATAATCAAAGTTTAATACTTAAGATTTTTAATTAAAACCCAAATATTAAACCTTGATTATCCCAAAAAAAAAACCAAATTTTAATAGTCCTCGAGATGAAAACTATACTTAGGCCTCAAAAAACTTAAGTATTTAAAAAATATGGGTTATTTTAAATAAATCAGAGTTTTATTCCCCTAAAGTTCAAACCTTAAACAATCTCTGACTCATCCCGCTTCCCTACATCGCAACCACACAAAGGTTCCAAAGGCCTTAAGTTTGAGCCCTAGTCGATTGCAATATGTGATTAATCCAACCTCCACAATCAGGATTTAAAGTCAAGATCAAAGCACACAATACAAAGGAAATGGGCTATAGTTCTAAATATTCTTAACAAAGAAAAGACGCGCAAAAACATTAATCCAAAATTTTTGGGACCCACAAGGCCACGTCACTACATCACATCACAAACCACACCGTGGAAGTTACAAAGGCTTAAGTCTATAGCCCATTACCTTAGCCAATTGCAATTTGCGATTAGCCCAGACTCGAGGGAATTATTAACTTCATTTCATTTAAATCCCGCGTCCGGACCTATCGCAAGAACCATTCCCTTTGTCGATTGTGATATGACATTAGTAGTGACGTCAGATCCACGTAATCCTCCATGTAATATTCCATGTCATTGTCACGTCTCCCACCATGTCAAAACCACATCATCCATGACATCACCCCGGGATCCTGCAATCACAAAATTTAAAGGGACACAACCTGTAATAAACCTTTCACCCCAATTGATTGTGATTTGCAATTAGACTAGACCCGATGGGATTATACAATCCAACTCTACATACCTCGCGTCCATGGCAATCACAAAATTTAAAAGGATATGGTTTGTTATCATTCTGAATGCCAATTGCAATGTAATTTAAAAAAAGGCCCCTTTTGGATTTGGTATGAAATACTCCCGCCCCAAGCCAATTGTGATTGCCTTAAAGTTTTGCCCCTGGTTCTATGTCGACTGCAACTGTTTTATGATCTGCCCCAAACTCTAATATCTGATTTCAATAAGCTATAAAACTCTGCATTCCTCTCCATGATCTTTGTCAGATTTATTGCGCTCTATGCTTTCCTAATTTCCTGCAAAAGTGATTTGTTTCAAATAAAATGTGTTGAACATATCATTTATGTTTATCTTATTAATCCTTGTTTGTCGTGTTCAAGTCCATAACAGAGAGAAACTATGTTGATTAGTGGTAGATCAGTTCAAACAAGACAGACACGCATTCAAAGAATTTGATGGAATGAATGAAGTTGATGATGACAACAAATCCTTTGCAAGAAACCACTACCAAATATTGTTTTCTTTAAACATTGTTGAAGGGATATGTTTAATTCCCTCAACGCTCTGTAAAATAGATTAGAGTTGTTTTTGTTATTTAAGCTTAGCTGTTGTAGGAAATAAGGGTCATAAATTTTATGAAGAAAGGCTTACGAAAGTTTGCACTATTGTACTTTCATGCTTTTTGAATAGAAAGATTGGAACATGGTTTTATGAATTTTCAATAAAGGATTTAGAGAAGTTTCACTACTGTACTCTTGGAATTATCTTTGTGAGAAGTATTAAATTGCTGCTATTTCCTTTATGAGCTAAGCAAACGTGCATCTCGTATTTCTATCTTTGTGCCTTTGTTTTGTTCATGAAATAAATAGTGAATTTATCTCTGAAATTTTTTTTTTACATGATATTTCAAAATGAACAGTGTTACATGTATTCACTTCTGATCATGTTGCCCTTAATGTTTTTTAAATATTTGTTAAGAAATTTTCCTTTTTCTAAATGTGATATGAACTATACATATTATTTCGATTAACTATTTAATCATAATAATCATCTTTAAATATTTTCATTTCCATTAGTGTTTGATCAATCTATATTGTCATTCACTATGGAAAATTATTGTAGATCGCATCTAGATGAATGTTAAACAATCCCAAGTTATAGAATAAATTAAAGTATATGTTTCCCATTTGATTCATTGCTGCAAATGCATCTATTTCACTCCATTATAAGAATTATATATCCATTCAATCACCCTCATTGGGCAATTGGTCCCATTATATCCAGTCGGAGCCACTACTTAAACGAAAAAGGAGCTGGCTTAAGGTTTGGATTGGGTGGTTTTCCCCCTGTGTTGACGCAACAATTTTCGAGGCCTCAACACTTTTTGGCGCTAGAAGGAGGGCTTGCAGACTATGAATGACAAGTGAGTCCAATCCAAATTCAAAAGACCATTCCAAGAGTCATTCTCTCTCCAAATCTCCTACAACTTCCAGATCCCCTCTAGAATCTCCTAGTTTTAGATCAGAAGTTGTACAATGACCTCCCAAGTCTCCTAGAATACTTCCTGAGGTAATCCCTACGGATTAAACTCTAGAATCACCAGAAATTACAGCTTTGATAAAAAAATTAGAAGACGTCTCCATTTCAACAGAAAAGCCTGAATAATCTGAAGTTTTTGAAGGAAGTATAACTTCTATTTTTCAAGGAAATGGTGTTTTAACTTGGTCCCAAAGTGAAAAACTTGGCATCTCACCATTTGAATTTCCACTTCAATCCCGCCGAAAGAAAACTACTACATCAAATTCCTAAACATCTACTAGTGAGATTACCTCATTCTCTCATTCACCAACATCTCCATTTCTTCCTTTTTCATTTCCTTTCTCTCTACCGTTCACTTCATCTATTTCCATTTCCTCTACACAAACAACTAGTGCTACCTCAAGCAATACTATCACAACTACCAGTTCTTCTTTCATCACATCCACCTCTCCAACTGTTACAATGGTAGCCAGACCATGGTTCAATTCGGGAGTTGTTCAAATGCTAGCACCACTTCATCCTCTACCAAAACATCTTGAAATATGGCTCCCCAAATTCAATCATGATGATGGGTTACTTACTGAAGAGCACCTTCACAACTACATGTTAGCCATAAATATTAATGGGGTAGATGAAGAAGACATTGTTGTTAGATTATTCCCGTGCACTTTTATAGGATCATCAGGGCCTTGGTACTTTTCTTTACCAACCAATTCTATTACTAGTTGGGATATTTTTGAACAACAATTTTTGACTAAATTTGGTGATGATCGCTCAACTGCATCTCTTATCAATGATATTTCCAATTTAAATACGAATTCAGGGGAAAATATAAAAGATTTCAATCCCATATTTAACAAATTGTTAAATAAAATGGTAACTACTTCTATACCTGGTGTCGATGTACAAATATAATGGTATATTTCATCTCTTCCTTCTAACATAGGAATTTTTGTATATAGAGCTAATGAAATTACCTTGGTAGAAAACATGAAAGAAGTTGTGTTTGTAGAGAAGGGAATAAATGCACTAGAAAAGAAGAAAGACCAGGAAGACAGAAAACTAAAAAAGGTTACATTCAAGGATGAAGCTAAAATGAAAGCAACTAAATATCGCTTTGATCTTGAAGGCTTACAACAAGTCCTTCAAACCTTGTCTAATGAGATGGTAGAGATAAAAAAGAAAGTAGTTGAATCTTCTTCTTCCAAAAAACCTTTTAGACCATTTAGAAGAAATCAACCACTTAATTCACAACCTCCAAACATGATCTCTAATGTAGAAACTGATGATGAAGATGAGGAGGAAGGAACATTTTCTGCTGAAGAATCCCAAGATGAACAAGTAGCTGAATTAAATGGAGTGTGGGATTTTATGCTTCCTATTTCTGATAGTGAAAATGAATATGAAGCATTACCTGTTAGCACAAGAAGTAAAGGTTCAGTTGATCCTATACAACCAACTAAAAAACAGAAACCTTCAACTTCTACTGCTAAAGATAAAGTTGTTGTTAACAAACCCACTTCCAATTCTCCCCAAGCAATTTCGTCTTCATCTAATTCTCCATCTTCACCCAGAACTTTAGTAGTTTTAGATACTCTAGATTACAATATAGTTGAGGGTATGAAGAAGATAAAAGCAAACATTTCTCTTTTTGAACTCACTAAACTCAAAAAACAACATAAATTTTTACTGAAAGAATTAAACGCAGTACCTACTTCTCCTCTTCCTACTGCTGAAGTATCCAAAGCTTCTAACGGAATGGGTAAAACTCATGTTCATTCATGATTAGATCCCTCTGATGCTATTCTAATTGGACAGTCTAACTCACATACTCCTTTTCTTTTGACTTTTGAAATATTTAATAAAAATGGCATAACTGCATGGTAGATTCAGGGGCTTCTGTTGAGATTGCAACAAGATGACGGAGCTTAGTGAAAAGAGTCGCCTTCACTAAGTGGGCCCGCAGGCTATTTTTGGTGCAAGTCTATTTTTAGACTATGTCTATTTTTAGACATATGGATCATGTCTATGGATTGCAGGTTGTTGTTTATGGATTATTGGTCAAGTTGGGAAAAATAGATGGACTTTTATTTTTAGATCACAATGGAGTGACTACTCAGTCTGAATATAGAACAGTCAAATATTATTAGCTCATAATAATATTTAGATTATAAACTTAATCTTATTCTCTTGGAGCACTTCAGGATGAGCTACGGATGTGGCACATGTAGATCCCAGAAGGAAATACGTGGTTACCTATGGGATGACTGATATTTACATGCAAGACTTCAGTTAGAACTCAAGTGAGTTGAGTTTAGTGGACTGGAGGTGCAGTTGATGGAGTTGTGTTCAGTTTAGCTTTGTTAAACTGGTTGTATTTAGTCTAACTGGAAAATAGACTAGAGATGAGTTGGGTGAATTAGTTATTAATTAATTCACAAGTTATTAACTCATAATGCAACTATATAATACATAAGTTAACTCAGTTGCATGTCAGTGCATGTTCAGTTCAGCAGGGACAGGTGTTAGAGGATCAGATTGCTATCAGTTGTGACTATAGTTGTGCATGATGATTTGCACAATCAGAGGGATTGAGTATGCCAATGAATTGGCCAATACCAAGAATTGTAGCCTGTGCTCACGTCCAACACAGTGTGAGTGATTCTTTGCAGGTGAAATACGAGTTTGGTAAACCATTCTCATTAATTCTTGAGTAGGTATTGAGCTGGAGAGGCAGGCAAGCAGTGGAATAGATTTGGAGATCAAATCTGAGCTGTATTGTGTGTAACAGGAGGAGCTGGTACTGGATTGCTTGTGATAAGCATTGTACTTTGTAATGTTACATGTTCTCAATCATTAATATACAGATAGTGTGGGGTTTTTAGCGAGATGCTTTCCCCGGGTTACATACTGTGTTAATGTGTGAATGCTCTTGATGTTTTATTGTTATTGATGCTGCTATATTGATGATCAACATAGAGGAGCTTATGTATTGTGTATGTATTCCGCAATAGTACATGATCAGGATAATCTCTGTTGAATATGTGTTAAATTATTCAAAATTTCTACATGGTATCAGAGGGCTTTGATTTGTAGAAGAAGTTCTACATGGTATCAGAGCTGTTGATCATCTGATCTACTATTCAGGAAGTGTTTACATTCTATTTCTTCAGGCAGAGTCTGTAATCGGGCCAGGTAGCCTCTGGATTCATCCTTCTTTTGGAAGGTGAAATATCCGGTGAATTCCCGTACAATCGATCTCTGTACGAGAAATATTGTGTTCTCACGAATCTTAGATTCGAGGCGGTTGAGTTGGTTGCTGGTGGAATTCGAATTTGCAGCAGTGTTTTCTTGGTGTCAAAACTAAGATGTCTTTCACAGGATTGCGATTGGAGTATGCCCTTGAGGGTAGTACGAATTATATTGCATGGAAGGACAGGATGGAGGCAGTGTTAGATGATAATGGGCTGAAGGAGTTCGTGGATGCGGATGTCCCAAAACCTACTGATGCTGCTGAAGCTGAAGCTTGGCAAAAGAAGATAGCAAAATGTCGAAGAATTCTGTTGGAGGGCGTGAGGGATCACATTGTGTCCAGCTTCCATGGAAAGGCTACTCCATATTTGATGTGGAAATCATTAACTCAGAAACATCAAATGCGAGAAGGGTGACAGTATGCCCAAGTATCTCACGAGGTTCACTCAGTGTCGAGATTAACTGGGAAGTGTGGGGGTTACTGTCGATGATGAGGACTTTGTGAGCTTGGATCTCCTTGGTCTTCCGAAGAGTTAGCATTCCTATCAGGACTCTGTCAATGGTCGGGAGAAATTGCCAGGATGGGAAAGACTGTGGTCAGATCTTGTGCAGGAGGAGATCAGGCGAAGTACCAGGGACGTATCTTCGTCAAAGGGAGCTGATGAAGAGAATTGCGCTTTGGCTACCAAAGCAAAGAAAGGGAAGAGCAAGAAAGCTTCTCAGTCTGGTGCGAAAGGCAAGAAGCAGGACATGTCCAAGGTGAAGTGTTTTCACTGTCACCAGCACAGACACTGTGCCACAAATTGTCCGCAGAAGAAGAAGAACAAGCAAGCTGCTGGATTTGCAGGGGGAGAGGCCTTAGCTTCTCAGTTTGAGCTTGATTTTTCTTTGATCGTATGCTTGGTTTCAAGTGTGATGGGATCAGTGTGGTTCTTGGATAGTGGTGCGTCTTTTCACATGACGGGAGATAGAGATTTGTTTTCTGATCTGGAGGACAAAGATCTTGGAGTGCACATTGAGATGGGCGATGATGGTAGATACAGTGCGACCGGTATTGGTACCATTTCCTTTGAGAGGGAGTATGGTAAACCCTTCGTATTGAAGGAAGTCATGCATGTTCTAGGATTGAAGAAGAATCTCATCTCTGTGGCGATGTTAGAAGACAAGGGGTATGATGTTGTTTTCAACGAGGGAAAAGCTTTCCTGTGCAGCAAGACAACTGGTGAGACCCGGAAGATAGGGGTTCGAGTAAGGAACCTTTATCAATTGCATGTAGATGGATGCGCAACAATGGCAGGCAAGGCAGAAGGATTGGTGAGCTGGGATGATGGCGAGTTGTGGCACAGGAGATTGGGTCACCTTCACCATGGAGCCTTGAAGATACTGCAGCAGATCACTACAGGGCTTCCTAAAGGAACTCTTGCGTAGTTAGATCAATGCAAGGGGTGTACTTTGGGGAAGTTTGTGAAAGCCACCTTTCACAAGAAGGATAGTCGCGCCACGACGATCCTTGAGAGAATTCACATAGACGTGTGTGGACCTTTCTCAGTTGCTTTGACAACAAAACACATGTATTATGTGATTTTTGTTGATGATTTCTCTCGTAAGTGCTGGATCTTCTTCATGCAGAAGAAGAGCGAAACATATTCAAAGTTCTTTGAATTCAAAGCACTGGTTGAGAAGGAGTCGGGGAAGAAGGTGAAGGCTCTTAGGAGCGATAATGGTGGTGAATACATCTCGGACGAGTTCAAGGATTTCTGCAAGGTAGAAGGGATTCGTAGAGAGCTCATAGCTCCCCATAACCCACAGTAGAATGGGGTAGCTGAGCGGAAGAATAGAACGATCGTGGGTGCTACACGGGCGATGTTGCATGATCAGGGCCTACCCCTTCACTTGTGGGCGGAAGCATGCAATGCAGCAATTTATGTGTAGAACCGTTGTCCTCATAGGATACTTGGCATGAGTACACTCGAGGAGGCTTATTCTAGTAAGAAGCCTGATCTTTCTCATTTGAGGATTTTTGGTGCTAGCGTTTACATGTATGTGACAACGGATGCCAGGAAGAAGTTGGAGCTGACCGCAGAGGTTGGGATATTTGTGGGGTACACTGATACACCCCACAACTATCGTGTGTATTTTCTAGACAGTGGTAAAAATGTTGTGCGACGGGATATAAAATTTCAGGAGGAGAAAGCCATGAAGTGTTCGCTTGAGAGGGAGCTACACTTGCATGTAGATGAGGAGCTATTAGTTCCTAAGGATGAGCTTCAGGATGTGGATCAGCCACAAGATGAGGTTCATGGAGTGGAAGAGTCCACTCATGCAGTGCCAACCATCAGAGGGCGAAAGCGCTTGACAGAAGCTGAACGACTGGCTCAAGATGCAGAGAAAGTTGTAGGACCACTTACATCCCAACGCAGGCAGAGACAATCATCGGATCGGTACGCTGGATACATGGCTCTTATGAGCAAGTGTGTTGTGACTGAGCCATACTCTTTCGAGGAAGCTGTGGAGGATCCCACATGGGTAGACGCCATGGTGGAAGAGTATGATTCTATTGTCAGAAACAGTGCATGGGAGATTGTTCCTAGACCGGAAGGGAAATCAGTGGTGGGTTCGAGATGGATCTACAAAGTTAAGCAGGCAGCTAACGGGAGTGTGGAGAAGTACACGGCAAGATTTGTTGCCCGAGGCTTTTCACAGATAGAGGGGATAAATTATGAGGAGACCTTTGCACCTGTCGCAAGGTATTCTTCCATACAGACGATTCTTGCTCTCTCAGCGCAGATGGGATGGCACATTCATCATATGGATGTGAAGACTGCGTTCCTCAACGGAGTCATTGAGGAGGAGGTGTAATTGAGCAGCCCGAAGGCTTTGAGGTCTTCAGTAGCGAGTCGCATGTGTGCAGGCTCAAGAGAGCGCTGTATGGGTTGAAGCAAGCACCACGTGCTTGGTACACACGGATAGACAACTATTTCACAGGACTTGGATTCTCCAAGATCGAGGCGGATCTGAACCTATACCAGATTGTGGTGGAGGGTAAGTTGCTTATCATTGTACTGTATGTTGATGATTTGATTCTAACGTGATGAGCTGTTGATACTATCATGTAAGAAGGATCTTGCTACAGAGTTTGAGATGAAGGACTTGGGCCTCCTTCACTATTTCCTAGGATTGGAAATATGGCAGCGTAGTGGTGGACTATTTGTTTCTCAGGGCAAGTATGCTCGGGAGATACTAGAGAAGTTCAACATGCATGGATGCAAGCCTATTGATACTCCTCTTCCTGGAGGTTGGAGGAAGGAGGATGCCACTTCGGGAGAAGAAGTGGATGCCACTGTTTATCGACAGTTGGTGGGGTCGCTGATGTATTTGGTCAATACACGACCCGATATATGCTATGCAGTTAACCAGCTTTCACAAGCTATGGTTAAGCCTACCAAGCTCTTCTGGAAGGCGGGAAAGCATGTATTGCGCTACTTGAGAGGCACATCGGGATATGGATCTTGGTACAGACAGGAGGATGCAAATTGGGCAGGGAGCTCAACAGATGACATCAGGTACCATCATATCTGAGATTGTGTGCAGCGGAGGATCATGTTACTTTCATACATTCTAACGGAGGATCAAGATGCTGATATTCTGACGAAGGCTCTCACCATGAGCAAATTCGAATACCACCGAGGCAGGATAGGGGTTGCTGATAATCCATATCTTGTCGAGAGGGAGTGTTGAGATTGCAACAAGATGATGGAGCTTAGTGAAAAGAGTCACCTTCACTAAGTGGGCCCGCAGGCTATTTTTGGCACAAGTCTATTTTTAGACATATGGATCATGTCTATGGATTGCAGGTTGTTGTTTATGGATGATTGGTCAAGTTGGAAAAAATAGATGGACTTCTATTTTTAGATCACAGCGAAGTGACTGCTCAGTCTAAATATAGAACAGTCAAATATTATTAGCTCATAATAATATTTAGACTACAAACTTAATCTTATTCTCTTGGAGCACTTCAGGATGAGCTACGGATGTCGTACATGCAAATCCCAGAAGGAAATACGTGGTTACTTATGGGATGACTGATATTTACATGCAGGACTTCAGTTAGAACTCAAGTGAGTTGAGTTTAGTGGACTGGAGGTGCAGTTGATGGAGTTGTGTTCAATTTAGCTTTGTTAAACTGGTTGTATTTAGTCTAACTGGCAAATAGACTAGAGATGAGTTGGGTGAATTAGTTATTAATTAATTCACAAGTTATTAACTCATAATGCAACTATATAATACATCAGTTAACTCCATTGCATGTCAGTGCATGTTCAGTTCAACAGGGACAGGTGTTAGAGGATCAGATTGCTATCAGTTGTGACTATAGCTGTGCATGATGATTTGCACAATCAGAGGGATTGAGTATGCCAATGAATTGGCCAATACCAAGGATTGTAGCTTGTGCTCACGTCCAACACAGTGTGAGTGATTCTTTGCAGGTGAAATATGGGTTTGGTAAACCATTCTCATCAATTCTTGAGCAGGTATTGAGCTGGAGAGGCAGGCAAGCAGTGGAATAGATTTGGAGATCAGATCTGAGCTGTATTGTGTGTAACAGGTGGAGTTGGTACTGGATTGCTTGTGATAAGCATTGTACTTTGTAATGTTATATGTTCTCAATCATTAATATACAGATAGTGTGGGGTTTTTAGTGAGATGCTTTCCCCGGGTTACATACTGTGTTAATGTGTGAATGCTCTTGATGTTTTATTGTTATTGATGCTGCTATATTGATGATCAACGTAGAGGAGCTTATGTATTGTGTATGTATTCTGCAATAGTACATGATTAGGATAATCTCTGTTGAATATGTGTTAAATTATTCAAAATTTCTACAGCTTCTTCAAATATCTTGTCGTATTCAATTTGTCTGAAATTAAAAATGTCACCCCAGAGAACTCCAGTTCACATTGTGCAACTCGATAGGACAAAAGTCAAAGTCATAGGAGATATGAATTCAATTCTTCTTAGATTATCTTTGGATCCTGAAGTTTGTCAAATAATTGATATATTTGTTGTTGATATCCCAGACTTCTATGGTTTAATTCTTAGTAGAGATTGGTCAGAAAAATTACATGGTTATTTTTCTACTAATTGGTCTCACCTATGGCTCCCATTTAATAGAGAGCCGAATAAAATCATAATCAACTGAGAGAAACATATGAAACATTCACTAAAAGATTTCGAAGGTGAAAATGAGGCAGTAATATTCAATAACAACAATCTTGGAAACTACACCACTGGATCATTTTTTGAGAATATTAAAGCACAAACATCACCATTTCTAATTAATTCGGTAACTTCTCAAATCGAAAATTTTTCATAGATAGACTTTTCCATATGTGTAAATATAATAGGAAAACCAGTAGTTAATTCTTTATTGTGGACATTGTATTTTGATGGGTCGAAATCAAGCGATGGTGCAGGGGCAGGTTGCATATTGATCAATCCTGAAGGTGTGAAGGCAATGCTGACTTGCAGATTGGAATTCAAATTCACAAATAATATCACAGAATGTGAGGCATTAGTCCAAGGTATATATAAATAAATTGGCCTTGACGTTAAATCTTGCAAGTTTATGAAGATTCAGAAATTGTAGTAAAACAAGTAAAAAACATGATGAGTTATATCTCTATGCACTTGAAGCATTATTAGTCATTGGTTCAGTCTCTCACTTCACATTTTTTAGCGTTTAACATTTCTGCTATTCCTAGAATTCATAATTCCAGCGTTGACCTTCTTGCTAACATTGCATCAAAATTGATCCCATTCGAAGATTATAGTCCCGATAAATTTTCTGTAGAATTAATCTTTAGGCCAACCATTCTAGATAATATCAAAATTAGCGGGTATTTAATGATGATGAAGAAATTTTAAGATTTTTAACTTCTGAGAAATCATACGATGACCAAATTATTGATGAGGATGAACACGATGATCAATTAAAACAAAAAATTGATGATAATCCCATACCCAAATATGTAGTAAAACTTGAAGATCTCTATGATCTAAAAGAAAATTTTAAAAGAGTTACTAATTCAAAACTATAGAGTTCAACTCTTAGATTTGAATTAATAAATCTTGGGACAGATATTAAACCCCAGAACATCAATTTAGGACTTGGTCTCTCGTCTAAAGAAAGATTATCCTTCATTCATTTGTTTAAAAAATATAAGGATGTCTTTGCTTGGAGTTATGAAGATCTGAAAACATTTGACACTTCCATCATTCAACATACAATCCCAATGTTATCAAATGATAAACCTATCCAACAGAAGTTAAGGAAAATTCACCCGAATTTAGAGAATCAAATCAAAATGGAATTGAATAAACTCCTTAAAGCTAAAATTATTTTTCCTATTAGGCATTCAAGATGGGTTTCCAACTTGGTACCTGTTAGGAAGAAAAATGGTGATATTTGCATTTGTATAGATTTTAGGAATCTTAATAAGGCCATCCAAAAGGATAATTTCCCTCTACCCACTATGGAATAGATTTTATGATCAGTTGCTGGTTCTGAACTTATGTCTTTCCTTGATGGTTTCTCTGGATATAATCAAATTATGGTACACCCAGATGATAGGCTAAAGACTACTTTCAGAACCAAATGGGAACTTATGCCTACCAAAAAATGTCATTTGGTTTAATAAACGCAGGGGCCACTTTCCAACGAGCCATGGACATAGCTTTCAAAGGTCTGTTAAATAAAATAGTTGTTGTTTATCTAGATGATATTACTGTTTATTCAAAGAACATAAATAGTCATTTACAAGACTTAAAACAGATTTTTGAACGTTGTAGAAAATATGGTATCTCATTAAATCCGAAAAAGTCTTTTTTCACTCTTACTGAAGGGAAACTTTTAGGATTCATTGTGTCAAAAAATGGAATTTACATTGACCCTGCTAGAATAAAAGAAATTTCAGAAATTTCTCCACCACATAACAAAAAAAGCATGCAATCATTTTTTGGACAAATCAATTTTGTCAAGAGGTTTGTCCCTGATTTCTCACAGATTATTCTACCGTTACAACAAATGATTAAGAAAAACACAGTTTTTAAATGGGGCCAGCATGAAAAGAAAGCATTCAATTTTATCAAAGAGTCAATTATCAATGCTCCATCTCTAAATACTCTGAATTTCTCCAATCATTTCATCTTATATACCTTTTCTTCTTCAACGTCTTATGTTGTTGTTTTGACACAAATTAATAATCAGAAAATTGAAACACCCATCTCATTTTTTAGCTCAAATTTTCAGGGTGTTGAATTGAATTATTCAGAAGTAGAAAAACAAGAATTTGTTGTATATAAATCTGTAAAGCATTTCAGACCTTTTCTCTTAAAAACACACACGAAAGTAATAGTCCCATTCCCAGCAGTGAGGCAATTACTATTGTAGAAAGAATTAGGAGAAAAGAGAGAAAATTGGGTAACAACTTTGCAGGAATACGATATTGAAATAAAACCAGCCAAAATTGTCAGAGGGCAAGGTTTCTGCAAGTTTCTTACAGGAGAATCCAACATACCAGCCGAAGGGGATACAGGTAACAATGAACACATTTCTGAGGTAAGTGTAATTGATGTTGATTCCCAATACGTTGATTTGATTTTTTACTTGAAAAATGGATATGCTCCTCTCGAACTCAATTATAAAAGAAAAAGAGATTTACGATTAAAAGCAAAAAATTATGAGATCATTGATAACATGTTATTTAGGAGAAAGTATGATTCCATATTGTTAAGATGCTTAGAAAAGTCTGAAGCACAAATAGTTTTGCAGGAACTTCATGATGGACCAGCAAGTGGACACTTTGGAGGAGACACTACAACACACAAAATCTTACATGCTGGATACTATTGGCCCACTCTCTTCAAAGATGCCCACGCATATGTAAGGAAATGCAAAACATGCCAAACTACTTCTGGAAGACAAAGGAAACTAGATTTGCCTCTGCAGTCAGTGAACATTGATCAACCATTCGAACAATGGGGACTGGATATCATAGGTGAGATTGTTCCTCATTCTTCTAAACAACATAGGTATATTCTAACTGCTACATATTACTTCACTAAGTGGGTGGAAGAAATTCCACTAAAGGTAATCAATTTTGAATTGTTATTGAATTTATTGATCAATTTATCATTACAAGATTTGGTTTTCCTTCCACACTTATATTTGACAATGCATCTTATTTTTTTGGGTATTAGTATGATTGAAATTGCAATTACGAGGGGATTTAAACTCAAATATTCTGCCAATTACTATCCTCAGGGAAATGGTTTGACTGAATCCACCAATACAAATCTCCTTAGAATAATCAAAATATCTGTTGATCAAAATCAAAGAACTTGACACAAAGATTTAATATTTTCTCTATGGGTTGATAGGATAACTCATAAGGCCTCCATAGGTACTTCTCCATTTAACTTAGTCTATGGGAAGGAAGCCATTATTCCATCACATATAGCTCTTCCTTCATTAGCCCTACTTCAATTTATTGAAGAAACACCTTCTTCTTCATTACAATTAAGAAATTCACAAATCCTAAAACTAGAAGAAGAAAGGGAAAAGGCCAAACTCACACACACCAAACATCAACAGATGGTGAAAGCTTTTTTTGATGCAAGTTCAGTCACACAAAGATCCTTCCAAGTTGGAGATCTAGTTCTCAAGTGGGACAAAGCACACAAGGAAAAAAGGAAACATACAAAATTTCAAAGATTATGGCTTGGTCCATTTCAGATTGTTGAATAGATAAGCCCATCTACATTTATATTTCAAGATTTATTAGGAATGAGAGATTCTCTCCCTGTAAATGGGCTCATCTTAAAAAAATTCTTTTCTTAAATTAAAAAATAAAAATAATAATAAAATGAAATTTGTAAAAAATCAATTCCATTTGTACATCCCTCTGCAATTTACTTTCTTTTTTACATGTTTTGTTAAATAGTATGCTATTTACTTTTCAAACATCTTTTGAAGTTATTTTTATTTTTCATTTTGAAGGTAGGATTTTTTTATTTTTTTTAAGAAGTGGCTACCAAAATTGAAAATTAGATAAAAATTATATAACTCTAAAAATCTTTTCCATTAAATTGTAAAATATTTAAAAAAACTTAGAAAATTATATCCTTTTACTCTAGTTTCAGTAAAAAAAGGTTACCCTTAAAAAGTAAAGACTGTCTTACGACTAAAAAAAACTTTCAACTTGGATTCTTCATCCAAAACTCTTAAGGAGTCAACGATCCTCCCCATCCATTAAAAAAGATTTTTTAGAGTGTAATTCTAAAATATAATAAATCTCAAAAGATAAGAGGTCTCGTCACGAGCTTGCTTACCATGTTCATAGGGAATCAATTACACTAAAATTACCACATTGATCACCAAATCAGGGTAATGGCTTACGATTTTTAATTGTAAGACAAGGGGTCTCATCACGAGCCAACTTGCTTAGTTTCATTGTTACTAGTGAATGGCATTGTCGTTATCTGGCCACCAAACTAGGACAATGGCTTTTTAGCATCAAAAAATAAAAAGAGAGAGAGAAAAGAAAAATAAATTTTACCTCTAATTATTGCATTATTAACTGGATGGGATACTGGATTGTTGTTGGTTAAAAGGTAACACTGTCGAGGCTATAAACGCCTGCTGGCAGTAGTGGCTCTACCTGTAACGAACAAGTACATTTTAAAGCTAAGTTGTAAAATCCCCCTTACTTTAGTTGTAAACTGATTAATAACTGATACAAGTAAATAGGTGTTTTTCATTCACAAAAGGTTATTAAAAGAGATTGCAAGTTATTGAGTTTTATAATCAGAGTAATTTTATTTATCTAGATGTTTCAAAAAACAATTTTCACTTCTTAGATTATTTTTACTAATTTTTTGGAAAATTTCATTCATCAAATATAACTGGTTCTTCCAATGAGTCGCCAATTTTTGTACTATACAACATCCCCCATTTTAATATATTATAAATTTCCTATGAAATTATTACATTGAAATAGGGACCCTTCATTTAAAAAAAATAAAAATCTTATAATCAAAGTTTAATACTTAGGCTTATTAATTAAAACCCAAATATTAAAACTTGATTATAAAAGAAAAACCAAATTTTAATAGCCCCCGAGATCAAAACTATACTTAGGCTTCAAAAACCTTAAGTATTTAAAAAATATGGGCTATTTTAAATAAATCAGAGTTTTATTCCCTTAAAGTTCAAATCTTAAACAATTTGTGACTCATCCCGCTTCCCCGCATTGCAACCACACAAAGGTTCCAAAGGCCTTAAGTATGAGCCCTAGCCAATTGCGATATGTGATTAACCCAACCTCCGCAATCGAGAATTAAAGTCAAGATCAAAGTGCAAAATACAAAGGAAATGGGCCATAGTTCTAAATATTCTTAACACAGAAAAGACGCGCAAAAGCATTAATCCAAAACTATCGGGACCCACAAAGCCACGTCACTACATCGCATTGCAAACCGCACCGTGGAAGTTACAAAGGCTTAAGTCTATACCCCATTACCTTAGCCGATTGCGATTTGTGATTAACCTAGACCTAAGGGAATTAACAAATTCATTTCGTGTCTGGAGCTATCACAACAACCATTCCCTTTTCTAATTGCGATATTTTCCCCAAAGCAGATTGCGATATGATGTCAGCAGTGACGCCAGATCAATGTCATCCTCCACGTAAGTTGCCACATCATTGTCACGTCTCCCACCATGTCAAAACCACATCATCTGCCACATCATCCCTGATGTCACCCCAGGATCTCGCAATCGCAAAATTTAAAGGGATGCACCCTGTAATAAACCTTTCACCCCAGTTGATTGCGATTTGCGATTAGACCGGACCTGATGGGATTATACAATCCAACTCATAAATACCTTGCGTCCATAGCAATCACAAATTTTAAAAGGATGTAGTTTATAACAAGCCATCCACCATTCCGATCGCCAATTGTGATATAATTTAAAAAAAAGGCCCCTTTTGGATTTGATGTGAAATACTCCCGCTCCAAGCCGATTGCGATCGCGTTAAAGTTTTTCCCCTGATTCTATGCCGACTGTAACTGTTTTATGATCTACCCCAAACTCTAATAACCAATTGCGATAAGCCATAAAACTCTGCATTCCTCTCCACGATCTCTGTCAAATTTATTGCAACTCTACGTTTTCCTAATTTCCTGCAAAAGTGATTTTTTTTCAAATAAAATTTGTTTATCATATCATTCATGTTTATCTTATCAATCCTTGTTTGCCGTGTTTAGGTCCATAACAGAGAGAGACAATTATGTTGATCAGTGGCAGATCAGTTCAAACAAGATAGACAAGCATCCGAAGAATTCGATGGAACGAATGAAGCTGATGATGACAACAAATCCTTTGCAAGAAACCGCTACCAAATATTGTTTTCTTTAAACATTATTGAAGGGATCTGTTTAATTCCCTCAATGCTCTGCACAATAGATTAGAGTTGTTTTTGCTATTTAAGCTTAGCTGTTGTAGGAAATAAGGGTCCTAAATTTTATGAAGAAAGGCTTATGAAAGTTTGCACTACTGTACTTTCATCCTTTTGAATAGAAAGATTGGAACATGGTTTTATGAATTTTCAATAAAGGATTTCGAGAAGTTGCACTACTGTACTCCTGGAATTATCTTTGTGAGAAGGATTAAACTGCTACTATTTCCTTTGTGAGCTAAGCAAACATGCATCTAGTATTTCTATCTTTGTGCCTCTGTTTTGTTCATGAAATAAATAATGAATTTATCTCTGCAAATTGTTTATTACATGATATTTCAAAAAGGACAATGTTACATGCATTCACTTCTGATCATGCTGCCATTGATGTTTTTTAAATATTTGTTAAGAAATTTTCTTTTTTCTAAATGTGATATGAACTATACATATTATTTTGATTAACTATTTAATCATAATAATCATCTTTAAATATTTTCATTTCCATTAGTGTTTGATCAATCTATATTGTCATTCACTATGGAAAATTATTGTAGATCGCATCTAGATGAATGTTAAACAATCCCAGGTTATAGAATAGATTAATGTATATGTTTCCCATTTGATTCATTGTTGCAAATCCATCTATTTCACTCCACTATAAGCATTATATATCCATTCAATCACCCTCATTGGGAAACTGGTCCCATTATATCCAGTCGGAGCCACTACTTAAACAGAAAAGGAGTTGCCTTAAGGTCCGGACCGAGTGGTTTTCCCCCTGTGTTGAGACATCAACATTCAAGGCCTCAATAGGATGATAGTGGGAATAGAGAACTTTGCAAGGGAAGAAGAAACCTGCATAAGTGAGGATGGTTACCTCTATGCAGGCTAAGTGTAGTTGTGTTATCACTTAGAACTAAAATTGATATATGTAACTTTTCATCCTAGCCCGATGACAAAGGTCAGTGCTAGTTTATTTTTGTTTTAATTTTCTTCCCTTAGAATCTGAAGTTTTGAAGAGTTTTTGAGTCAAGTTATTCTCAGCTCCCATTGGTTCCCCTCCATCTACCATTGTTTTATAACCACCTGTTATCTTATGTCAGCCACCGTGCCTTTTTGTAATTTCGCAGCGCAATCATGATTAGGTAGTTTCGTAGCGCAATCATGATTAGGCAGTTTCACAGCGCATCATTCAAATTTAAAACTGACCGCGCTGCGAAATCATGGATTCGTACATTTCGCAGCGAATCTTTCCCGAAATGTCAAATCCGTTAGGTGAGTCATAGGCCGTGTCTTCTCATGTCATCTCATGTACCCCTCTTATCACATTTCACCACTCATTGCCACTATCACCACCACTAGATCTGTTGATACGCATGAATCATCATTTCCAAGAAAGACCACCGTGCATAAAACTTAATGATGGTCATAAGTCTTGCATGAAATGACAAATCTGCAAGATTACAACTTGAAAGATTTTAAACGGCAAAATTTAAAATTCAACTGCAAAGACAATCAAGCGAGGCTGATAATCAAGCGAGGCTGAATTCAAATAGAAGTTGAATCACAATTCCAACTGGAGCTGGTAGTTATTGTTTGCGAAGATTTGGAAGAATCAATGGAGAAAAAGGAGCACAGATCCGACAAATGTCTAAGGACTGAGCCTGAAGGCTTAGATATAAAGTTGAGAAATAAAGAGGTGGAGAAAGCATTTAAAAAGGCCGGGTGCTGGAATTTTTGCAAAAAGTTACAAGGAGGGCACGCACAGGTAACCAAAGAATTTGCACTTAACTTCACAGGCTTGAATTCAAAAGTAGCCATGATAGAATTGCAGGTTTTGCCAGAAGTGATATCTATTGTGACAGAGATACCACGAGGACAAGAGCAATGGTTTAAAAATTTCAAGTTTGACATGAATCCTTGCAAGGAGTTTTTGAAGGATGAATTTGTAAATGAAGATTTAAGTAAGGCAGTGCCCAGGAGTTATGTCAAAGAATATTATGCTCATTTACTCACTTGCATACAGAAATATCTGACTTGTGAAGGAAGGTATAAAAAGGTTTACTCTTACCATTTTAAACTCCTCTTGCATTTCACCGGGAAGGTCTCCATAGACTTACCTTTTTATCTTTTCCGTAGTTTGAGTAAGATGTGTGATAAGGTACAGCTGAGGAAAGAGGATTGTGAAACCTCTTTGTTTCATCATGGTTTGATCAAACTACTGGTTTTAGATGGGCTCCAAAAGGTAGACAGAGATTGGAATTCATTCATTTTTATGGCTGGTTTCAAAAGCCAGACTGGCCTCACTCCTCTACCTGCTAGAGATTCTACAATAGCTGAGCTCCGAATAGAAGCAAGAGCTAAAAGAGTTCCAAATTCACAAGTAAGAAAATAAGTGAAGCCACTCATCATCCAAGATCAACCTCAGCAATCAACTAAGGAAAAAGCTCATGGTAAAAAGACTGTACCTGAAACAAGCACATCTGAAGTAGTCTCAAGGATAAGAACAAGAAGCTAGATGAATAAGGAAAAAGGTAAAGTTGTAGCAGTCGAAGAAAGTCCAGTGTCCAAGGGAAGTTTAAATGCCTTATTACAGGCTATTGACTTTGAGCAGTCTCTACCAGTTCAAATTGAGTTGATACAGTCAGAACAAGAAAGAATCAAGAAAGCCAAGGCCTCAAAAAGGCTTAAATTTGATGAGCCAGCTGAAGAGTTTGTTTTTAAACCTAGAAGACCTATGACAAGGAGATTCCAGCAAGTACAGGAAGCACTGTCAAGAACAGAGGAAACAGGGGAAGGGACACAACGTTGGCAAAAGAAAAACATAGGCAAAACAGTCATCACATCTAAGCAAGATAATATAGCAGCCATAAAGAGCCAATTAGAATCAGCTAAGCATGAGATCGCCAAATTGAAGAAAGCTGCTAGAAGACATGCAGTCATACACACAAACTATTATAAAGCTCTATGGAAAGGGAATGCAACTGTAGAAGCCCAGTTGAATTCAGTGGTTGATGGCCATTCACAATTTCACACCTGGACAGTACCAGCAATCAAAGAAGCCAAGTACATCAGAAGGATCAATATGCAATTGAGAGATGGGAATAAGGTTATGAAGAAACAAATTGAAGATCTGAAGGCACAGCTAAGCCAGCTTAAAGGACCTACTAAATGAGTTTTCATTTCAAGTAGGATTCTATTTCAAAATTTTTGATAAGTTTGCTCGATCTTATCTTTCTGAAGAAATCTAAATCCCTATTCGGCCTTTGGAAAGTCTAAAGAAGTTTTTGGCAATCAAGCACTCGGTTAATAAAGGTCTCAGGTTAAAAACAAGCTGTTTTAAATAACTCAGCAGTTTCGTAGCGCGCTACGAAACTGCTGAAAGTGATGTTTTCAACATAAATCAAGCAGTTTTGAACTATAAGCGGGAATTTTGAAAGGGGAATGTCTACAAGGTATGCAAGGCATCAACTAAAGCTATTAAGATTCAACCAGGTCAAGACAGGTGGAGATAATATGCATTCGAATCCAACTTTAGATTTTTGTCATAAAGTGAGCATATTTACCACACTTCAGGATATGTGAAACAGTTTGCAAGAATTTTGGCTTTCACGCATGAAAACGGTGGACAGCACATCAAGGACGTGGCAGTCTGCTCCATTTTGGGTAATTAAAAGATAAAGGATATACTTCGTTGGATCCGGACATGTTAAGGCAAACTAAAGACCGGTACACAGGGGTAGTTTCCTATGTTTCAGGGTATTGGAAAACATGTGACATTGAAGACAAACATGGAGCCTTGAAGACCCATCACAGCCAAACTAGAAGGGGACCAGATGTCAAAGAACGAGGATGATTGTAGACCAAGACTGTTATGGAATTAGAGTCCTACTTGATTTAGATCTCTAAAAACTCCAGTCAACACTTTGTTGTATTTATTAAGTAGTTAGAGTTTAAGAGTTGTCAGTAATAGAAGTAGTTTTCGAATTCCCCTCATGCTGGAGGAGGAATCTCGATCAGTTAGAATAAGAGCTCTATATATAGCTGAAACAACAATGTAATCAAGGTTGGAAATTTTATGAAAAAACTGGTATTTGGCCTATGTAAGACTCATTTTCAGTAATATACATGCTGAACTTTACTTCTCAGGATTCATGAAGGATTTTTTATGTTCAGAATATGTGATGTTGTCCTTTTCTTAATTCTTACAGTGGTATGGATGTATAATCACTCAGAATTCACTGAATGTGATCTGACTTCCTGTATACATTTATAAACTGTGTGGTCCCATCTGAGTTTATGTTCTGAATGTTTAAATGCTGAATGCCCTGACTTCCATGTAAGGTTGAGTTCATTGTTATATTGAGGTGTTGTTGACTCCATAAGCCCAATGGATAGTTTTGTTTAATGTGTTTCCACCATTCATATTTTTCACAGTTGTTCTACAAGAGTTAGCCATCTTATCTTTAATCAAAATCATTAACCCATCAAGAGAGAGCCCTCTCAGGTTGAGGAGGCTAAGTCTCAGCCTAAAGTCGGTTTGAAATAGTTACTTGAAGTCTTCCTGGTCTGCAGCCTTCCAGGGCCTGATTTTGAGATAACAAGTTGTATAAAAGGTTGTGTGATGTTTGTAGTGCACATTGCTAGTGACAAAGGTAATGAAGTTGGGGATGTAGATGTTTTGAGCAAATATCTAGTTCTACAATAGTTTCAGGATGTATTTCCTGAGGACATTACAGAGTTTCCACCTCACAGGGAGGTAGAATTTTCTATTTAGTTGGTGCTAGGGGCAGCTCCGGTATCAAAGGCACCTTACCGGATGAGCACACCTGAATTGGTAGATTTGATGTTGTAGTTAAAGGAGATGCTTGACAAGGGCTACATTAGGCCAAGTGTATCGCCTTGGTTGCACCATTGTTGTTAATAAAGAAGAAAGATGGTACTCTCAGATTGTGCATTGATTACAGGTAGCTAAACAAGGTAACGATCAAGAACAGGTACCCATTACCAAGGATTGATGATTTGTTTGATCAGTTGAAGGGAGAAATAATGTTCTCTAAGATCGACTTGAGATCAGGATAGCATTAGGTACACATCAAGGAAGAGGATATCTTCAAGATTGCGTTCTAGACCAGGTATGGGCATTATGAGTTTGTTGTAGTTCCATTTGGTTTAATTAATGCTCCAACTACATTTATGTGTTCGATAAATAGTGTGTTGCATCCTTATCTAGACAAGTTTGTTATTGTATTCATTGATGACATACTAGTATATTCTTAAAATGAAGAAGAACATGTCGAGCATTTAGCAGCAGTGTTGAGATCGCTAAGAGAGAATTAGTTGTATGCTAAGTTTAGAAAGTGCAAATTCTTTCAGATTGAGGTACATTACTTGGGCCATGTTGTCTCCAAGGAAGCCACTGCAGTAGATCCAGAAAAGATAAGGGCCATCATGGAGTGGGTAGCTCCTAAGAATGTGGATGAGGTGAGATCTTTCATGGGGTTGGCAATTTATTATAGGGGGTTCATCAAGAACTTCTCATGTATTGCATATCCTATCACATCATTGCAGTGGAAAGGTAAGAAGTTCGAATGGACAGAAGAATGTGCAGCGAGTTTTGAGCAACTCAAGCAGTTGTTGACACATGAACTAGTGCTGAAGATAAAATTTTTGGACAAGGAGTTTGTAGTGTGTACAGATGCTTGCAAGAGAGGACTTGGTGGAGTTATCATGCAAGAAGAATAGGTAGTGTGCTATGAGTCACAGAAACTGAATGACCATGAGCAAAACTAACAGACGCATGATCTTGAGCTAGCAGCAATTGTACATGCATTGAAGATGTCGAGGCATTATCTTCTTGGCAGGAGGTTTGTATTGATGAGAGATCACAGTGGGTTGAGGTATTTTTTTGACCAGATGAACCTAAATTCTAGGCAAGCTAGATGGTTGGCCACCCTTAGTGAGTTCAAATTCGATATCATATTTATCAAAGGAAAGGAGAACCGAGTTGTGTATGCTCTTAGCAAGAAGGTACAAGTAAATAATATAGCAGCTATGAGCTCTTATGGGGCAGAGTTACAGGATATGATCTTGCAGGCAGGACAATAGGATGACATGTACATGGAGATCATGCACAGGTTACAATAGAGTATAGGTATAGGTACAGGTATAGGGGATTAGGATGTAGACTATCATCTCACGACAGATGGTTTGGTGAGATTCAGAGATAATATCTATGTACCGAATTGCTGTGAGCTCAAGAAGCTTATCTTGAGGGAGTTTCACATCAAGCCATACTTGGTTCACCTATGATATCAGAATACATTAATGACAGTAAAGAAATTCTACTATTGGTCGAATCTGAAGAAGTAAGTGGCAAAGTTTGTGGCTAGATGTTTGGATTGTCAGTAGGTAAAGGCAGAATGTAAGCATCTAGGTGCTCTACTATAGCCTATAGTGATTCCAGAATGGAGATGGGAGATGATTTCCATGGATTTCATTATAGGTCTTCCGAGGACAGTGAGACATCATGATTCTATTATGGTTGTGGTCGATAGGTTGAGCAAGGTAGCTCACTTCATTCCGGTAAAGACTACGTATTTAGCCAGTGAGGTAGCATAGGTTTTCATCAGAGAGATAGTGTGATTACATGGTGTTCCGAAGAATATTGTGTCGGATAGGGATGAAAAGTTCACTTCCAAGTTCTAGAAGGAGCTATTTGCAGGTTTGGGTACAGAGTTGGCCTTCAGTACAACTTATCATCCACAGACAGATGGACAAACAAAGAGGGTCAACATGATCTTAGAGGATATGTTGAGGATGTACGTGATGCACAAGCAAAGAAAATGGGAGGAGTATCTCCCATTGGTTGAGTTCGCATACAACAATGGTTATCAAGGGTCATTGAGGATGAGTCCTTTCGATGCATTGCATGGATGGAGTTGTAATACTCCCGTCAACTGGAGTGATCCAGTAAATAGGGTACTTATTGGATTAGATATGTTAGCAAACATGGAATAGTAAATGTAGGTTATAAAGAAGAAAATAAAGGTAGCACGAGATAGACAGAAGAGTTATGCGGACCAGCACAGGGTATTCAAGAAGTTTCAGGTTGGGGAGCATGTGTACTTGTGCATCAAGCCCGAGAAGAGCTCTCTAAGGATTGGTTCATGTGCCAAGTTGGAACCACAGTATTGCGGACCTTTTGAGATCCTTGAGAGGATTGGACCAGTGGCCTATTGACTTGCACTAACTCCAACAGTGAAATTCCATGATGTTTTCCATATTTCATTGCTTAAGAGGTATATAAAGGATGTTAGTCATGTTATTGATTGGTATGTATTGTAGGTGGAGCAAGAAGGAGAGTTCCAGTCAGAACCTCAATGATATTGTAGCGAAAGAATCTCATGCTCAGGAACAGAGCCATAAAACAAGTTAAAGCTTAGTGGAAGCACTTTGGGCCCGAAGAAGCTACATGGAGATGGTGGATCAGATGCAGGCTATGTATCCTTCATTGTTTTTCAGTTGAGGCAAAGCAATTTTGGTTTGATGTTTAGTATATGTTTGGAATATGTTTTTTGGATGTTTTGGTAAATGCACATATATGGATGTAAATACGACCATGAGCAAATTTATAAAGCTGCAATAAGCGGTATGGTTGTTATCTTGTCATGTTGCCATGATGTATTGCTTTTGAGTAGGTCTTTCATTGTAAATACTGCAACGAGATAAGTTATAAAGCTCCATGGGCAGTATGTTTTCTTTTCAACAATTTTGTTGAGGTCTTAGTGTGGTTTGACACTGATGATGGTGTTCCCCAAGGGGGAGGGTTTTTTAATAGACCTAGTGAAAATTTCATGTAATAAAAGTTAATAAAGGCAAAATAAGACCATGGTTAAGGGACACTTATTCCAAGATGGATTTTGGGCAAAGATATCCTAGTGGGCATCATTGGATGTGTTTATGGCTAAGGAAATTGGAAAAGGCATTAAAAGGAAAAAATGCATTTTTGGCACATTTATTTATGAAAATAAAGAAAATTAGGAGAAAAGTAAGGTGAAAGGTCACAGGTTGCATGTGTGGAGGAAAATGAAGGAAAATAATGGAAAATGAAGAAAATAGAGGCCTCATTAATAAAAAGGCTCCTGAGGATCAGTTGGTAACTTTTTTCAGTTCAAGTTTTAGATCTCTCTCATTATTCTCTCTCTCTCTCACTCTTGGTCACTTAGAGTTTTCTTGGAGCACTCTAGCTTTGGATCAAGGAAGGAAAAGCAAGCAAAGGGACAGGAAGGAAAGCAATGATTAAGGAAGGAAGAGAAGGATCATCAACTTCAACATGAATACTTGTGGGTAACATATTGCATGTATGATTTCCTAGTTGGTTTAGACATGCATGGATTTGCAAGTTGGTGTATGGTTCTCTTGCTGTCGGTGGCATGGTTTTGTCAGTTATGACAATGGTTTTCAGCCTTTCCTTGCCTTTTTCCAGATGCCATGGTATGTTGGGATGTTATCTTGGTTTTGAGCTTTGGTTTGCCGGATGGATTTTGGAATTTAAGGCAGAGGTGGCCTCAAGGTTCATTTCCAAAGACCTAGGAATCCCTTGATCGGTTTTGGCGGGATACACGATAAAGCCGAAGGGAGAAGTCTCGATTTAGGGGCTAGTGATCTGGGTTTGGATTGCGGTAAAACCCGGATCTTGGTTTAGGGCCTAGTGATATGAGATTGGATTGTGGTAAATCCTGAGAGACAAGGAGACAGAAAATTCCTAAAGGATAGTGATGGACTCCAGATGGCATTCCAAGTTCGGTTCGATTGTGATGGGAGCACCTTTTTTGGTGTGATCATGGTTTGGTGATGGTGGAGGTGGTTTAACCTTTGGATTCCCTTGATTGTTTTTGGATTGGTTTCCCCATGATATCCCACATTCACGCTTGGAATATGGCACGGGGGTGACTACCTAAAAGAAAGAGTTGGTTTAGCCATGTTTATGGTCAGGTGGTATGTGGAAGTCTCGAACCTAGTCGAATTTTCCTATGATCAATGAAAGCTAAGTTCTCTTGCTTTTGCACTTGTTTTTATGTGGATTTAATGGTTGTTATATCTTTGTTATTTACATGGTTTTCTGTTGGTTATAAGCATGTTTAATTGACTGGTTCATGTCATGGTTATTTCATGTATTTAATTCTAATTGTTAAAATGATGGATGCACGACCTAATTTATGTTATAACAGTTCAAGGAAGAAGGTGGTTATCCTTCTTGTTATGTTTCATAACATTTTTCAGTCATTCATGCTCTGTCTTGTATCATAGACCTGTAGGCTGCATTGATGCCAAGTGTTTGACATAATGTCAGTCCCGATTGGGGATGGTCAGGCCTAGTCCCGAGGTTGATTTTTGGTTTATTAGTCTTATCATCATGTATTTGATGGATTCTGAAAGTTATAACAAATTTTCGGCAGTGACCGAAATTCTGGGCTAGAAAAGTGCCTTGAATTTCGTGGACATTGGCATAGGTATGTTGGGAAAAGTCCCTTGATGCTGGTTTGTAGGCCTATGAGAGAATCCATAGGTCCCTAGATGTTGGCATGTCTATAGCATGAGAGCATCCAGAGCTCAAGAGGTTTAAAAGATCAGTGGGACCCAGGGGCAGGATGCTTGAGTGGTTGAGATGTCTCATGGGGGTGTTGTTGCTAATGTGGAAGGTGTGGTTGATGTGTTTCCATTGATTCCATCTCCTTAAGGTCACCAAGGAGGTTGAATCATATTATAGTATCCTCTTCGTCGCATGTTTACCCCGGTTGGCCGATTACTTGGGTAGATGTGGGAGGAGGGTGGTTACACCATAGTAGTGGTGAAACGAAAAGGTTGGTTGGTGTCACATCATAGTCAGGTGTGGTTGGAAGTCACCACTAGTGTGCAGTTGTGACACGACCTGTCCCTCTTGCATCAACACTCCACCAAGTCCTCTCTTGCAATCATTTGTAAATACCACAAACTCTTTATCCAGATCTGAAATCTTTAGAAATGGAGCATTTGTAAGCAATTGCTTCAACTGCTCAAAACTCACTTCACATTCCTTTGTCCATTCAAATTTCTTCCCTTTTCTCTGCAATGATGTAATAGGATATGAAATCTGTGAAAATTTCTTGATGAACCACCTCTAGTAACCTGCCAGCCCCATGAATGGTCTGAACTCATCCACATTCCTATGAGCTTCCCATTCCATGATAGCTTCGATCTTTTCTGGATCCACTGTTATGCCTCCCTTGGAGACAACATGTCCCACGTAATGTACCCTTGTCTAAAAGAAACTACATTTACTAAGCTTGGCATACAACTGATACTCTCTTAGCAATCTCAACACTGTTTCCAGGTGTTCTACATGCTCTTCCTCATTCTTAGAATATATCAATATATAATCAATGAATACAATCAAAAACTTGTCTAGATAAGTACACAACACACTATTCCTCAAACACATGAAAGTATCTAGAGCATTAGTCAAACCAAAAGGAACCAGAATAAACTCATAATGCCCATACTTGGTCTGGAAAGCAGTATTGTAGATAACCTCTTCCTTGATGAGTACCTGAAGGTATCTTGATCTCAGATTAATCTTTGAGAACATTGCTTCTCCCTCCAACTCATCAAACAAGTCATCAATCCGCGGAAAAGGGTACATGTTCTTGATCGTCACCTTGTTCAGTTGTCTGCAGTCAATACACAACCTGTGATTACCATCCTTCTTCTTCACGAATAACACTGATGCACCCCAACGTGATACACTTAGCCTAATGTGTCCCTTATCAAGCATTTCCTTCAACTGCAACTTCAATTCCACTAAATTTGGAGTGCTCATCATGTAAGGTGCCTTTGATGTTGGTGCTGCTCCTGGTACCAACTCAATAGGAAAGGCCACTTCTATATGAGGTGATAACTTTGAAATATTTGTTGGGAATACATCCTGAAACTGCTGCAAGACAGGGTACCTCTTGAGGACTTCCACATCCTCAAAATCCTTACCCTTGTCACTAGAAATATGGACTGCAAACAATACACACCCCTTCATGCAATTGCATTTAGCCTGCATAGTTGTAACCATCCTCACCGATGTAGGCTACTTATTTCCCTGCAAGATTCTCTTTTTCCAATTATCATCCAGGAACTCAATAGCCTTGTCATAACAATCTACTTTGGTTTTGTGGAGGTACAGCCAATCCATACCCAAAAGCATACTATATGATCCCAATGGACGCACATTTATATGTGTCGATGTAGGCATGCCATTCAACTCAAATGCACAAGTTATTACCCAATGATGAACTCTCTTCTTACTACTTGCAGCCAACTGCAAACACCAAGACTTTACATGCACTTCTTTTCTCAAACCACACTTATCCACAAGGTCAAGATTAACATAACTATAATTGGATCTAGGATCAATCAAATTAGAAGCAACTTGATCATAGATCTTACCTTCCCTCTCAATAATGGATGCCTGGTTATCTGCTTACTTGTTTCCCACAACTATATAAATCCGAGGAATGTTATGACCAACATCCCCAACTATCTGCACCTCCTGAGTATTGTAGATCTGAGGCTTGCCATCCTGGTACAATGGGCAGTCCTTCTTGCAATGATATTATGCACAAATTCAACACTGCAACAGGTCCCTACCATCACCTCTATTATACTGCTCTCCATGTTAAGGTCCATGTACCTTCTCAGTTGCATTATGCTTCTTATAAGGGGCAACATTTTCTTTCTCACCTACATCCTGAGGTCTTCCCCGCTTCTGTAACACCCTCCTCCCACACTTACCGAAGCTTACCACTCCACCGAGCTAAATATGTGATGAAGAGTTACTATGATATGACTCAACCTCCTAGATCACCTTAAGGAAATGGAGCCAACAAACCAAGGCATTGATGACTTCCCTCAAGTTCTACAGGATCCCCAAGAGCTAAACCACCCTTCCAGGTGCCCAAACCCTGAGTTAACTTGATTTTTCACTGACATGGACTCCCAAAAACTAGTATAACACTACCTAAATTTGACTGTAACCCTCCAGTCGCATGCATAAGTTTGCAAGGGAGTGACTGCAGTCTTTTTTACCCAGTTTTGTGTCAACAACCACAATATCTAAGCCACTTTTTCAGGGCCATGTCCCAAGCCCCTGCCCAAAACTTAATGAAACTCTTAGAAATGATACATAACATAGAGACAAAGCCTTTAGTATAAAACTTGAATAAGAACTTAACCTTACCCATCCCAACCATGACAAACATTTCGTCAAACACATCATGAACAAGCAATGTACAAGTCAGAAATACACATATGAACAGAGGGGTCTCATACTTATTTGAGAATTGTCAAGAAGGTCATATGCCCTCTCACAATAGCTGCAATATCATCTATTAGGTCATGCATTCATTAACATTTCAATTACTAACCAAAACATGATGGGAGCCATAACTCAAGTTTGTCATAAGATCATGCTTATAAGGTCCAACATATAACCATAGAAATATCAATGATGAAACAACCATTAAAGGCACATAGTGAAAAGTATAAATACTCATGAATTACAAAAGAAAATGATATCTTATTAACATGTACAAAACCAACCAAGTCAGGGACTTCCATGTACCACACGACCATAGATTAGGGTGAACCAAATATCTCTTTCAGCTAATGGCCCCCGCACCATATTCCAAGTATGAATGTGGGATCTCATGGAATAAACCAACCAAAACCAAACCATGGATTCCATAGGCAAAACCACCTCAACCCTCAACCGATGATTGCACCTCACGGTCAGACATCACTAACCATCACCATATTGGTCTCTATCCAAGTTGTCTAGGGCTCCAAAGCATTTGTTCCAACCCTGCTCCAGGACTAGTAACTCAACCCACTTCTGCCGCAGGGCTCTAGAGAATTTGTTCAACCAAGGCTCCAAGACTAGTAACTCAACCCACTAAGGGATCCAAAGGATTTTTCCAACCAAGGCTTCCAAGACTAGTAACTCAACCCAAGTTGTTCCAAGGCTTCTAGGACTAGTAACTCAACCCAAGTTGTTCCAAGGCTTCTAGAGCGTTTGTCCAACCAAGGCTCCAGGAACTAATAATTCAACCCACATCCATATGGAACAAGAAAACCAATCAGAAAACAAAAGGGAAAACCCACAACGCCATGGCTATCTAAGGAATGGCAAGGCTAGGCAAAACCACTATCAATTTAGGCAATCCTCCATGTGAATGACATACCATAACCAAACAACCACATACATACAACATACATGCCAAAACTAGTAAGTAAATCATACATGCAACTAGGTACCTACAAAGCAAACCCACTATAGTTGTTGATCCCGATGTTCCCTCGTGCTTTCCTACATTTCCTTTGCCTTCTTGCTCCAAACCCAAAGTGTGCCCAAAATCCTCGAAGAGTGCTCCAAGAAAACTCTAAGTGTGCAAGAGTATGAGAGAGAGCTCCAAGCTAAAAATGACAAAAGGTTGTGAACTGATCCTCAGAAGCCTTTTTATCATTGAGGCCTCTAATTTTTTCTTTTTTCTCTATTTTCCTTCAATTTCCTTCTCACATGAAACCTGTGACCTTTCGCCTTCCTTTTCTCCTATTTTCCATTATTTTCATAAAGAAAATTCCAATTAATTCCACTTTGCATTTTCCATTGCCTTTGCCAATTTCCATAGCCATTAATTAATCACAAGTGATCCCCATCACTATGTTTTTGCCCAACATTCATCTTGGAAATGTGTCCCATGACCTTGGTTATTATTTTACCTCTAATTACTTTATTACATGTATTTTTAACTGGGGTTGTTACAACTTCGGTGGCCACTTCCCTTTAAATTTATCATTCCCCTTCAAATAACACTTAGGCTCAACTTTACGCTTTGATTGCTCATAACAATTGTTAAGTTTCCTGATGGCTTCCTCAAGTGAACGAGGCTCATCAAACTCAATTTGGTCTCTATACGCTTCTGGAAACCCACTAATGAACCTTTAAATCTTTACTTTCTCATCTTTGAGGTAAGGCACATACATCAACAGGTCGAGGAACCTGCTAGTATACTCATCATTTGTCATGGAACCCATTTGTAGCTCATAAAAATCCTTAGCTTTGTCATCATAATATCTTTTAGATAGGTACTTCTTCTTGAAGAGTCTCTCAAACTCATCCCAAATCAACTCTTCTTCTCGAATGCCTCTGACATTCTTCACATCTTCCCACCAGATATCTGCTTTCCCTTTAAGACTGAAGGTAGATATTTTGGCTTTCATGTTCTTTGAATAATTATGCAATCTAAATAATTTCTTCATCCCAAGCAACCATGCCTCTGCATCTTCTGACTTCTTCATCTCTCCATCAAATGTAGGAGGCTTGACTTTCTTGAACTCCTCTGGAAAGTACTCACTCCTCCTATAAGGATGATGGTGGTGATGATGGTGATGATGTCTCCTAGATGAGGAACTAGAATGAAACCCATACATACCAGTCCTCTTGTTAGGTGTACCCAATTATCTTCCACCTATGACCGTGTCCCCTCTATCTGATTTGTATCCAGACTGAGACTTGCTACCATATGCCACATTAGTATTCTCTTCTTGTTCTTGACTAATCCTCAGTTGTCCCTGTCTCTACAATTATGAAAAACTCTAAAGGATGATTGCATTGACCTCTACCTGCTTTTCATGAGCCCTTGCAAGTCTTTCCTGAGCCTCAACCAACCTGTCATTGTCTGACTTGAAAATTCTAATCTCTACCCTCAAGCTCCTCAATGTATCTACTATATCAGGAGAATACTCATCTCCTTGCTTCTGAATTGATATGTAGGGAGAGTCACGTGAACTGTAGTCCATAATTTTTCTCATCATCTTTGATCCTCTTCTTCCTGCAAACATGCCATGTTAGATAAACCAAATAGATACCATAATCAAAATGATACCTCATGACGTTCAGAAGAGGCTATCTCATATGCAAAATTAGTCTACATTAGTGTGATACATGTATAATCATAATCATATCAATATACCAACATCATGCATGACAATACCAAATGCATACCATGACCTCATGCATGACAACCATAACCATGATAATGCATGCATAACAACATGGATCTAGTAAAATGGGCTGAATGGGATAACCATAACCATATAAAGTCCAAGTTTTTGAACCATGCTTTGATACCAATATGTGGTATCATATGTCACCCAAAGAGAACAAAACTCGCTCTTATACCAATCTGTAACAACCCCTCCCACATTTACCCACTTTTGCCATCTTGTTGGGGTAAACATGAGATGAGGGCTACTATAACATGACTCGACCTCCTAATTATAGTTAAGGAAGTGGAATCGACAAACCAAGACTTTACTAATGTTCCTCAAGAGCTATAGGACCCCCATGAGCTAAACAACCACTCTAGGTGCCATAAACCTTGGTCAACTTGCCTTTTTAGTGATCTAGACTCCTAGTCGCTTGCATAATAAAGCAATCTAGTGAATATAACCCTCTAGTCGCATGGCCCAACTCTGCTTCCTAGCGACTGCAGTCTATATTTCCTAATTATGAGCATTCGACCCCAGAATCCGAGCCACTTTTTCAGGGCTAGTATCTAGACCTCTGCCCATAACTTGATAGAACTTACCAGAATGATGAATGACACAAGGAAAAATCCATTAATGCAAAACCTATTCAAGAATTTGGCCTAACAAAGCATAACCATGACATTCATTTCGTTAAACATGTAGTGAACATGAAATCTATAGGTCATGAATGCATATATGAACATAGGGGTTTAATACTTATTTGAGAATCGTTAAGAAGGTCTAATTCCCTCTCACAATAGCTGCAATAACATCTATTAGGTCATGCATTCAATAACCATTCATTTACCAATCAAAACATGATAAGAACCATAACTGGAATCTATCGTAAAAGCATGCTTATAACTAGCATATAACCAGAATAATAACAATGATATAACAACCATCAAAGCGACATCATACCAAGTACATTTAATCATAAAATATAATAAGAAAAGAGCTCTTATTAGCATATGCAAAATCCAACCAAGTGAGGGACTTCCACGTACCGCCCAACCATAGATTGGGTTGAACCAAAAATTTCTTTCAACCAATCACCCTTGTGCCATATTCCAAGCATGAATGTGGGATCTCATGGGATAAACCAATCCATAAACAACCAAGGGAATCCAGAGGTTAAACCACCTCCACCCTCACATTATCATGATCTCACCTAAACCAGTCCTGAGATCACAAAACCAAACTAAGCTTGGATGCCTCATAATTCCTTTAGCATCCCTTGAGGTATTTTCCTATCACCACTAACATGTTGAGGGCTTCCTAGAGAAAACCATCTCCACCCCCAACACTTGGGATTTTCCTGAGACCACCTCACCTAGATCCAAAACCTTTTGGAAATCCAAAGATCAACCAAGAATGAATGCCATCACACCATGGCTATTTGGAAATGGAAAGGTAAGGCTAAAACCACTGTCAAACTAGGCAAAACCCATGCTAATGACAACAAAAGGACCAAATACACACATGCATGTACCATGCATGCAAAAACTAACAAGGAAATCATACATGTAACTATATACCTGCAAGTAATCTTGTTGTAGTCACCTGATCAAACTTTTCCTTGCTTAATCCTTGCTTTCCTATGATTTCTTATCTTTCCTTTTCTTGCCCTTGCTTTCCTTTCCTTTCTTGAGCACTCTCTCCTCTTGGTGCTCTTCTCCTCACTAGAACTAATTCCAAAACTAAACTGAAAAAGGGCCCCAAATTGATGCTCTAATGCCTTTTTATTATTGATGCCTTTAATTTCTTCATTTTCCCTATATTTTCCTTCAATTTTCTCCTCACATGCAACCTGTGATCTTTCATCTCCCTTTTCTCCTATTTCCCTTTATTTTCATAAATAAATAACTAATAATGCCTTTTTTCCTTTTAAAAGGCTTTGCCAATGCGTTCACCAATTTCCTTAGCCATAATAAACAACAAGTAATGCCCACTAGGATGTTTTGCCCAACATTAAGCTTGGAATAAGTGTCCCATGACCTTGGTCTTATTTTGCCTTTATTAACTTTATTACATTAAATTTTAACCCAAGGTTGTTACAAGAAATACGATGAGAAGGCATGCAAGGCCATTCAACAACTATAGGAGGATATCAATGCAATATAAAAATTTATGTGGAAGAATGAGTTGTTATGGTATCAAGACTACTTATACTTAGGTATGAATTCTCACCTCAAGAAGAAGGTCCTTTTGGAATTAGAAACTCCCCTTACAGGAGGAAATTTAGGGTTATTCAAGACACACCATAGGATCAAGACATATTTTTTTTTGGGAAGGTGTTAAAGTAAATGTGTGGAGGTTTTTGGTTGAATGCATGGTATGCCAACAAAATATGAGAGAGATAATTAAGACCCTAGGGCTCCTATAACAATTAGCCATACCAAGCTAATGTTGGTAAGAAGTTTCAATTGATTTTATTATAGGTTTATCGAAATTTGAAAGAAAGAGTGTCATTATACTAGTGGTAGATCAAATGATAAAGTATGCACACTTATGCTCTCTTTCTCATCCTTTTAAAGCAAGTAAAATGGTTGATGCATTCATGCAAATAATCCAAAATTTATATGGAATATAAAAGACTATTGTAACTAACAGAGATTAATTTTTCACGAGAAATTTTTGGACTAATTTATTTTCTTTTTTGGGTACTCAATTGGCTCGCATCTCATCTTATCATCCTCAATATAATGGGCAAAGTGAGATGTGACTAAATGTTTAGAATTATAGCTACATTGTTTGCATTTGATAAAAAAACGCAATGGATCAAGTGGCTTCCCTTGGCAGAATGGTGCTACAATGCATCCTTCCATAATTCATAAAAAAATGTCATGGAACTTTATAGATATCATCCTCCATCAATTGAAATACCCTTGAATGAGACTATAAAGGCTCAAGAAGTAGAGGGACACATATGGCTCCAACAAGAGGTTCTCAAATTATTGAAGGACAACTTATTTATAGCACAAAACAAGACTCACGCAATAAGAAAATCAGCATTAGAGTGAAAGTTAGGAATTTGAAGTGGGGGATAGGGTGTTTTAAGACTAAAACCATATAAATATATGTACCTCAAGCAACAAAATGACAATAAATTAGCATGATGTATAATGGTTTAATAAGGTGTTGCAAGGGATTGGAAGTATGGATTACAAATTGGAATTGTTTCTATCTTCATGTATACATCCAATCTTCCACATTTCTTGCTTAAAGGAGGTAATCAATGACAAGATCCCAATCCAAATTATCTTACTAGAGATTAATGAAGAAGGGAAAACCATATTAAAACCATAAACAATCTTGAAAACAAGGATTAAGCAACTATTAAATCGATCAATTACAGAGTACCTCATCAAATGGAAGAATTTGCCAATGGAAGAGGTGACATGGAAAAATGCTATGTTCATGCAGAAACATTGGCATATAGTTGAGTGTTGAGGAAAACATTTATTTGAAGAGGAAGGGAATTTTAAGCCCTATATAAGCCCCAATTTAACCCTAAAATATCCTATTGAGCCCTCGATACTAAGTGATTACATTTATTTTGTTATATTGTTATGTAAGCTAAAACCTTTCATCCTACCTTTTTCTTAAAATTTTATCCTTTGTCTCCTATATATATATATATTAAGGAGACATAGTCTTATGATCGTCAAATCTTGCCTTATACATAGTAATTGTAAAAGGAGGGTTCTCCCTCAAAGTGAACTGTAAGTATTGGGTTTTTATCATTTCTAAGGCATAAGGTTCATAACATGGCCATTGAGGTTTTCACTCTGCACTCGCAGTAATCAAACCTAATGTTTTCTGCTCAACACCGATGAGAAGCCAGGCAAATTATTGTTGATTGTAATGAACCAAATAATGTGCAAAAATGACTCTTGTGTATGGATGGGAGAATATTCTAAGAATATTCTCTCTAATACATGGTTTAAAGGATACGATATTTTTTAGGAATATGTTGATGTGCCTACTCAGTGAAGCTTAATAAATGTAGTAAAGCACACCAATCTAGTTAAAGGAATATTCTCATAATATGCTTTTGAGGTTCGTGCATATATATAAAAAATGTAAAAACTCATAAATTTTCATCCAATGCCCGATAAACAAAGAAAAGGGTACCAATTTTTTTTTCAAAAGCACTGAAATGATAAAAATAATGGTTTTTATGTGCTCCCCTATAAATTAGTCCCACTATTAATGGTGTATTAGACATGTAGAGGCGCATTTAAGACTAATGATTTGGCAAATCCAATTGTGCTTATTAGGATTTGATGCTATTATGATTCCTAGATCTATTTTTATCATTTAAATTTTCACTTGAACAAGGAATTCACATATTTTGATGAGTGTTCGGGCCATAAATGTTAGTTTCTCTAGAACTTGAAAGTGATGTATGATCATTATTATATATGATAGGTGAATTTTTGGTCAACATCAAATTATCAACTAGATCTTCAATAAGTATCTTCAATTTAACCTATGGTAACTATGATATCTCTACAAAAATTGCAACTTCACCTATCTTTCAATCCAAATATCAATGCATAACTTATAGTTTTCATTGTGTAGGTAAAATGCATCTAATAAGAGCACCACTATGCAAATATCTAATGAAGCAAAATGGAAAACAAAAAAAACCAACCTAGATGTCTAGGCCAACATTAATATAGGAAATAAAGGCATAACCAATAAGAAGTGCTAAATTAATTATCTGACTACCTCTAAGGAAGTCATCCACACAAATGTCTCTATATAGATACACAAATACCAACACTAGGACACAAGTCACACTCCCTAGATGGATTGAGTGACTAGAAAAAATCAAAGACGAACATTATCCAGAATATTCTTACAATGTGTAATGACATTTCTATTAGGGAAATGGATGACTTGATATTTCCGAACATTATAAACTCAAAACTACATTCCTCCACAGTAAGGGCACCAATGTTATGCTATGTTGAGGCCATATATTAGATCATCAAACATACCAATTATGTGAAATGTTTGGTTAATAGTGAACAAGGAGTGCTTGTTGGTGTTTTCCTTCCACACGACGTCTCTAAATACTGTAACTTCCATGAGGTGGAATTGTCACTAAATACCAATTTTGTCATTCCCTTTTATCAAAAGTATGACATGGGAAGAGTTCTAACTAGTTGGTGCAAGGAAGAAAATAATTTTTTCAATAATTTTGGAGGTTGATACCCAGTGACAGGGTTAAAGGAACCATATATGTACATCATGGTCCAACTTTGCAGGTTGTATGGGGAAAATATCATCCCTAGTTTTTAGAAACTTGGTTTCCCCTTGCATACTCTATGGCCACTCAAGGGAAATGGTTCAATTGAGGAGCCATAAGCTCCAATATGCTTAGCACAAGATTTGAACAAGATAGAGACCCAAAGCTAGGTGAGGTTCCCTCTTTTTACATGGCCTCATCTTGAGTTGATGTAGCTTGTTCAAGAAATTGTTCCCTATATTATCCCTAACCTGCCATGTTGCAAAACCACATGTGCTTGTATATTTCAATATATCGTGGGAAAAAAAGTAAAATAGGTTACACTCTATAATATTTGAATTTTTCATGGAAAGATTGTATATCATTACCTTTCATTAGGAATCTCCCAAATCATCCAAATAAGCGAATAAGATCTTAGGCTATGTAGGGAATTTATTCATATTGTTGGAAAATGCAATATGGAAGCTATTGATTCTGATTTTCCTTATCCTTAATAATTGCTTGTGAATTTTATTTATCTTCTTGTGTTTTATTTATTAGTTCTTATTCATCAAACAATTATCAAAAGCAAAATAGTAAAGACAAAGGACACAAAAATTAGCCTCCAAGCTAAGGAAAAACCCCTCCAAGGGGAAACCCAAAAAAATTATTCTCTTCTTATAGAATTTGCTTCAAATGAGATAATCAAGACCCAGATCTTAGACCAAATCCTCCTCTAAGTACCAATTCAACCCGTCAATAAACCCTTTTAATAGTATCATATCAACAAGGCTCAACATGCATCAACCGGCTTCTAGTTGCAACTTTGATCTGCAACTTTGATCTTACAACTTCAACCTGCAACTTTGATCTTGTAGCTGTTGCAGAAACCCTAAGGTAGTTCTTCAAAAAATCATCCTTTGAACAAGGCAATATTTCCCAAGGACAACAAAGTCGAAACAAAGTTCTTTTATCTTCTAGCAACTCAATCTCGCAACTTGATCTCCTGCAATTCAGACCTGCAATTTTGACCTTCCTGGAAGCTACAAAAACCCTATATTTTGCACGTGTGAGAGAGATAGAGTCGAAAAACAAAAAATTTCACCTTCTTCTTGGATTCCCATTGTCTTCTAGACCTTCACTCTCCCTTTCTTGCCTCTCCCAGATTCATATCAAACTTCTTCTTAAGAGATCAAACTTGTGTGAGTGAGCGTGTCAAATGAGGTCAAAGTTGCCTGTATTTATAGCCTTTCCAAGGGTTTGAATTCCCTCTTTTAGGCCGACTTGAAGCTAACTGGGTTGACTTGTAGTTTGGAGGTTTTGAGGACCTTCTAGACTCAAAATAATTTTTTACAGGTTATATCTTGCCTGGAAGGGTCTTATAAACATGATGTTGACTCTCTTGAATCATGAAAATAAATCCTATGGCCTAACAAACCCTAGAAGTATGAATAACATGATTTTACCTAGAATATCATCAATAAGAAGCATGGAATATATGCTTTAAAATAATAAATTTTCTTCTTTTGTTTTTTACATAAGATATACATATTGCAATGAGTACAACAACAATTATGAAGACTGAAACTAGTTACATTTCCAACACTCCCTCTTAACTAGGGAGGTATTCATAATTGTACAACCAATACAACATCATTCTCAAACTGAAGAGTTATCATAAGAAGAGTTGGATTGATAAGCCAACTGTTAGCATCAAAATTATGACCTATCTTTGAGGCCTAACTAGACAAGCTCAACTTCATTCGAGAGCATTATGATGGGAGGATTTACATGTGATATCTCACTACCTCTAAGGCACATACCCCATCTGTATGTTCACTAGGTATGTCCCTTTAGGACTATTCTTATCTTGGATTCCCAATCCTCAAAGAATATCAGTCCTCTTCGACCACTCTTATCTTGGATACATGTATTATCCTCAAAGAGTGTTGACACCTTTCCTTTCTTGGATTGTCAATCCTCAAGGAAAGAACATATGCTTATCCAATCTTCCACCATTATCTCTTAATGGCTTTCACTTAGACTTATGACTGTTAGTCCTAGTTAAGTGCATGATACATGAAGAAGAGAATGTACATGTGATGTCCATCATCACTCCCTTTCAACTATAGAGGACTTCTCTATTCCTTTTTTAATTAGGGAATAGATTCTTTCTCTTATTCGAGGAGACTCTTTACTCCCTCCCAAATCTAAAGGATATTCCTGACTTCCTTCCAATTGGGAAGTGATAACCACAAGATCTCTAGCTTATTTTCATAAGACTATTAGTTATCTATTCTTTATGGAGATAGTTTCATGGATCCCTCTTTCTTGCACATCTCACTATATTGATACTTATTCCTTATGGGGTATCATGGAGCCATATTCCTTCAATCTCGTGATAGGGTCAATCTAGCACATCACTTCCATCTTGTCATCAACAATGAAGGTATTATATTGAGCCTTACCAAACTTCAAGTAAATCATAGCTTCCTTATGAAAGTGATATTATTTGTACGAGCTTGATCTCTAGGTTATCTTCTAGCACTCTTACCTTTCAATCCCAATATGAAAACATCTTGACTTTATAATTTCCAAATATCATATGTTGTGCTTGTCTCAACATTCTTCATATATTCCTGCAATATCCTTCGAGGTAGCAAAACAATATGCTAACCAGATAACAACCAACAATACTAATATTAGAATTACCTCAGCATGATGACCTTCCCATCAAAGCATCAAAATCTTCATGGTCCATCTCCATGCGAATCTTCCTTCATGCATTAGAGTGCCCAAGGATCAAACTTGATTACCAAGTTACAATTTTCTTTCAGAGACTATATTGTATGTTGATCACTATTCTATATAATCTAGTGAGAAAGTAAGTAAAATTATTCTTTTTAAGCATCATATAAACATAAGATTCACTAATCATATTTTATGACCAACTTCTTTTGTAGGATTTTGTACACATGAATCCTACCCAAAGGTTACTTCAAATATTAATTTTAATTCTTTTCATTCAATCATCTAGCTATATCCCCTAAAATGAGCCTACAACTTGACCAATTTCATTCTTTCATCCTTTAAGAGTATTGTTTCCATACTATATGGAATGTATACTAATCGTTTCATTATGCTTCTTCCAAGAACCTTTCAAAATGATGGTTCTTGCAAGATCATCATGATCCACCTTAGCAAAACGACTACCTCTAGCATAATATTAGAGAATGCCTAGATGAACAATAATATGCAAAATGGTCTAATTTTAAAGATTATATGATTCCTACAAAGAAAATCAATCAAGTACACTCTAAATAGTCTAATATCACATGCTTCTATCTATGATACCATAAAAAATGAAGACTCTTATATCGTAAACAACAATACATACGATCCTAAAGCAAAGACCAACTTCATAAAGAACCTGATAGAGAGGATGCCTTCTTCAATAGTAAATATCTTATATCTTCTTTCTTCAACTTATTCTCAGGTTCTCCCATTTCTTGAGTTGTATGAGCTTCAATTCTTTCCTTTGTTTTATTGTTCTACCTATTTGGGAAGTCCCTCTTAAAGTGTCCATATTAATTGCATCCAAAGCATTGAACATTGGACATGTTTGGCTTCTTCTTAGACTTTCCAAACTTTCCCTCCTTTACATTATTGGTCCTTGCAATAAAGGCTTGATACTGTTTATTTGATTTGATGCCATATTTTTCCTTGATCCTAGTTTCTTCCAAAATGAATTGAACCCACAACTCATCAAAATGGGTTGAGCCTTTCTTAAATTAAATTCTAGTTGCAAAGATTCTCCATTTTGGTGGAAATGCATTTAATACACAGATGGTGATTTCAGAATAAGAAATTGTATCCCCAATAGTTTATTTCTCAAACACATCTTTTGATCTTATGTACTTATAGAGTAAAAATTTACTAGCTTGTCATACATAGCCTTAGAAGTCTACAAATTAGCAACAATTGGAATAGATGATTGTTAATTGATTCAACAATGATATTTTGTTCCCTCACTTCTCCCTTCTTTTATTTTTCTAGCTCTTGAGTTTTGTCTTTGCTAGTTTCAGTAATTTTACCAAGAACATATTCCATTACTTCATGTTGTGTAAGTGCAAGATCAATCCTTTCCTTCCATTCTAGGACCCATATGACCTGTAGACTCAAACATAGAGTAACAATATGATCCATGCTTGTCAATCAAGAGTCTTCCCTTCTTTGATGACGTCTCCAACTATGTTGACTTTCAAGATCTTGAAAGAGACTTTAATGATGTCCTAGAAAGATGTCTTCTAGATACCTTCAGTAACAAATTCAAGGAGTGATGAATGATACCAAGATTCCTTGATGTTTCCTTCAATAATGTCTTTTAATGAGCCTTTAAATAAATCTTCTTTCAAGAGAGATCGACAATCTTCATATAACCTTATTTGATAAGAGCTTGATGTAGGCTTGATCCTTGTGTAAGCGATTTCCCTTGGCAAACCCTTCTTTGTGTCCATGAGATGATCTTCTCAACTGCCTTTTCTTGTTCACCTTAGCTTTGATACCATGTTGGAAAATGCAATATGGAAACTATTAATTCTGATTTTCCTTATCCTTAATAATTTCTTTTGAAATTATTTATCTTCTTGTGTTTTCTTTATTAGTTCTTCTTTATCAAACAATTATCAAAAGAAAATTAGTAAATACATAGGACACAAAAATTAGGCTCTAATCCAATTGTAACACCCCTCCCAACATTTGCCTGCTTTTACAAGATCCCATGGTAAATTTGAGGTTGAGTGTTACTATGATATGACCCGACGTCCAAGTTCAAATTATGGAAGTGGGGCCTGCATCCGAAAAATTATTAATACCTCCCAGGAGCATTAGATCACCTATAAGTCAGTACACAACCTTTGATGATCATATCCTGAGCTGGAACTGCTTTTCCACAAGCCTAACACCCAAATCGCACCCAGAACATAACATGCATGTGGTTATGAGGTTATAACTGCACTCATAAGCCTACTTCCATGTGGTCATGACCTAAATTTCCTAGTTCAGTGCTAATTGTTCTGAGATTTGAGCCACTTTTCTAGGATAGCCTCCAAACCACTACCTAAAACTGCATGTAACTTTCCAAGATCATGATTAAGGTGATAACAATTCCAAACATGCAAACTTGAAGCAAGAACTTGACCTAGACTTCCTAGTACACATTAGACATTTTGTCAAACATATGGTAAACATATAAGTTACTGTTCATGAATGCATATCTTATCTTAAATATCTAAACTTAATTTGAGAATCACCAAGAAGGTCTAATTCCCTCTCAAGTAGCTATAACAACACTTGTTAGCCCATGTATTCATCAACCATTCAAATACTTATCAAATCATGAACAAGAGCCATAACTAGAGCACCTCATAGAACCATGCTTATAAACAACATATAACATAATATTAACGATGACAAATCAGTCATCAAATCAACATAATAACAAGTACAAGTGCCCATATATCACAATAGGAAAATAACTCTTATTAACATATGCAAAATCCAACCAAGTCAAGGACTTCCACATACCACCCAACCATAGATTGGGTTGAACCACATCTTTATTTCAGCCAATCGCCCCCGTGCCATATTCTAAGCATGAATTTGGGATCTCTTGGAATAAACTAATACATAATCATCCAGGGAATCCAGAGGTTAAAACACCTCCATCCTCAAGCTACCGTGATCTCACCCTAACAGGTCCTGATATCAAAAAACCAAACCAAGCTTGGAGACCTTATAATTTCTTCACCATACCTTGAGGAATTTTCCTATCTCCACCCTCCTGTCGAGGTTTTCCTGAAGAAAACCATGTCCACCCCAAACCCTTGGGAATTTTCCTCAGACCACCTCACTCAGTTCCAAAACCTTCGGGAAATCAAAAACTTAACCAAGAATAAATCTGATCACACCATGGATATCTAGGAAATGGCAAGACAAGGCTGAAACCATTATCAAACCAGGAAAAACCCATGCCAAGGACAAAAAATGAATCAAATAAACAAATGAATGTACCATGCATTCACACCTCATCTAGGAAATCACACATGCATCCTGTTACCTGCAAAATCCTTCTACTGAAGTTGTTGATCCAACCTTATCCTTGCTTTCCTTCGATTTTCTTTCTCCAAATCCAATTGAATGCCAAAATGCTCCAAGAATACTCTGTGCAAGAGCGTGTGAGAGAAAGAATGAAAGGAGAGAGCCAAACTAAACTGAAAAAAACTGTGAAATGATCGTTTGATTATTTTTTATTACTGATCTCCCTTTTTCCTTCATTTTTCGTTCATTTTCCTTCTAATTTCCCTTGCATGCAAATATGTGTCTCTTCACCTTCCTTTTCTCCTATTTTCATTTGTTTTTGTAATTAAATGCCAATTATTACCTATTTTCCTTTGCCAATTTCCATAGCCATAAATAAACTAAAAGTGATTCCCACCATTAATCTTGGAATACATGTCCCATGACCGTGGTTTTATTTTTCCTTTATTATCCTTTATTACGTGAAACTTTAACCCAAGGTTGTTACAAAGCCCTCCCCCTTGGGGGAACACTTGTTGGCATTATGAGACAAGTGTTGTCCTTGATGGCAACTCACACTGATGACAAATCATAGTGCAGAAGGATAGCAGCAAGGAATTGATGATCAGACTATAAGAAGAAGAGAAAATTCATATACGCAGGTTCATTAAGCCCAAGTCGCGTATACACGCAGGTTCGCTATATACTAAGTCGCGTATACGCAGGTTCGCTATATACCAAGTAGGGTATGCACGTTGGTTCATGAATGGAAAAGAGTGTACGTGTCGGAAAGCTTACTTTTGGTCCGTGGTAGTTAGTCCTCGGTACTTGAGCCTATGTTTTTGGACCAAAGTATCTCGACAGACGTGTTGATCCCTAGTATTGAGTTGATGGTATTGTTTTACTATGGTTTTGGACCGTGGTATTATGAAAGGCCTAAACCTATATAAGGAGAAGATCATTAGGCCAAAAGTGAGAGAGTGAGTAATGAATATCTGATGAAGTGTGAGATCCAAATGCTGGTTATGGGTTGGTGATCTGAACCATGGTTTCACTCATGTGGAGGATGATGAACTATGGAACGGGATCTCAAGGCTTGGAATGATTATCTTCATATGGTTTGACTGTGGATAGACTAGATCTATTGACGCATGTTTATTGTTATGATCTGGGTATGTTTTGATGTCTGGTATAGCTGCAGAATTATAAGTTAGGATTTGCAGATCTGTACGCAGGTTGTCTTTGGCAAAAGAGCGTATACACGCAGGTTGGGTTTGTCCAAGTAGCGTATACAATGTGATGTATGATATTTGAAGATGAAGTTGGATCTGGTTACTGTTATGTTGTCTATGTTGTTGACAGGGTTTCAGTGATTCAGTATTGGGTGATTCAGAGATTGATGATGCAGGTTGTTTTATGGATCCAGTATGAAAATGTATGAAACGTGGTCCCGGGAAGATCGTAGAGTTCAGTAGGCTGGTGCCTACGTACTGGTAAACATATCAGCCAGTACAAGAGCCAAGGGGTTGTAGCTCCCTTCCAGGAGCAGCTGGAGAACGAGTAAAGGTTGGAGCATTCTGTAGGCAGGCACCTACGTACTAGTAAATGGATCGGCTAGTAAAAGAGCTAAGAGGGTTGTAGCCCTCTGCAGGTTGTAGCCTGCGTGTTGGTAAAGGACTGCACCAGTACATTGTAAAAGAAGTTTCTTATTAAAGGAAGATAGAAACAAATTGCAGCAGGTGGTTTTCACCCACATTGGGTTTCCACCTTATATCATGGTGTTCATGTGTGTGCCTTATGTGTGATGATCTGTTCTGTTATACTGCACATGTTTACTGTTAATATGGTTAATAATGTTCTGATGCATTTACTGAAGATAAGCTAACTGAATCATAAGATTACTGCATATACGCTAGTTGCCCTTAACGAAGTCGCGTATATACACTGATATCCTTAACTGAAGCTGCGTGTATGAATCTGAGTATGAAATTGAAAAGTTTTATCTGATCTGATAATACTGATTCACCCCCCCTCTCAGTATTATTTCCAACAATTGGTATCGGAGCAGGTCCTTTGATAGAAGCTTGATCGCTTGAAGGAGATCCGTGGAACAATGGGAAAGAAGCTTAAGAAGAAAGCTCATAAGAAGAAGAAAACATCTCAGAAGGACTATGACAGTGGGAGAATCGATTGGGGATTAGGTATAAGAAGCTCTTCAGATTCAGAATCAAATTTAGAATCATTATCAGGTATGAATGTGTTATCCTCTGATGTTCCAGCTATATTTCCTTGTGAAAGAGATGGAAGTGATAGTGAGACTTCTGAACTTGCTCTTATGGGTGAACAAGAAAGATATCAAATAGAGGCAGAATTTAAAAAGCTGACAGACAAAATTAGAGATCAACAAGATCTATTGAACAAAAGGGAATGTGACTTCAAAGAAGAAGCTACCAAACTAAAGGCCCAACTTGAAGAAGGAAACAAGGTAAGAAAACTACTCAAGGACAAGGAAGCCCAATGTCAAAAATTGCAGCATGAAGTGACATCATTAAGAAAAGAAGTCAACGAAAGAAGCACAACCATCAAGAAACTCAAAGATAGATACAGCTACTATGAAAATCTTGAAGCTACAATCCTCTCACTAAAGGGAGATCTTGAAGAATCAAGGAAGCAGAATGAAGATCTACATCAAGCAATCGAAAAACAAGACAATGAAGTCATCAGCTTAAAATCCCAGCTGGAATGTGCCTTCCAAGTTCGTAAAATGCAGCAGGATCTGAATGAAGAACAAGAAAAGGAGATTCTCAAACTAAGGGAACAAATGGAAGAAGGAAGAAAAGCTGAAGAATATTTGAAAAAGCAATCTCTTGAAAAGGAAGAACAGCTTCAGGATGAGGTAAATATCTTGAAAGGTAAAATAGAAGAAAAGGATAAGCTTTTACGATTTCAAGATAGCTCTAAAGTCTTGGATGATATTCTTAGTAGTCAAAGATCTCCTGCTATAAAGACTGGTCTTGGTTTCCATGAATCTATTGAAGGTGAATCTAGTTCACAAGGTGAGGCAAGGAACTCTAAAGAGAAATCTAAAGTGATCAATGAAGAAATGAAAGATCCATCTCATCATCAACCAAGGAAAGAGATTCTTTAAAGAAAATCTCTTACTCCTCCTATGGATAATGTTGAATGTTATGTATGTCATAATATTGGACATGTTGCAGCTAGATGTAGAAGAAGAAGGGTTCAAGACCATTATGCAGAAAGATCATCACATTCAAGGTACTTTTATGGATATTGCTTTGCCTGCAATAAGTTTGGTCACAAAGCTGCTGATTGTTACAGGAGAAATATGAAACCTGTAAGATGTTATGCATGTAACAAGCTTGGTCATATAACAAAGGTATGCAGGAACAAAGGATGGACATCACACCAAAAGGAGAAAACATCATCACACTTGAAGATATGGAAGAAGAAGGAAGTACAATCAGAAATATGTGGCACAGCACAATGTACTCAGATACAGCACAGCACAGACATAACAGATTCAGAGGGAGCTGAAAGTGTAAAACTTCAGTATCCTAAATCTCATACGCAAGTTCCATAAAGGGAAGTCGCGTATATATGCGAGTTAGACACTGCAAAGTCGCGTATATGTCAGTCTGAGGAGAAGCAGTGGGGACAGGCTCAGAAAAGGGATATGATATGATTCAGTCCATTATTTGCTCTATTGGTTAATAGTTACAGTCTGCTGAGGATGTATGGAAATGTTTTAATACTTGTAAGATGTCTAGAAGTGTTTTGATCCTAACTTGATGATGATGATGTCTTGATGCTTACTCCTGATATATGCATGATCAGATCTAACAGATGGCATAGGTTGAGGGGGAGCATATGCCTTTAATAATGCATTGTTGGCATTATGGATTAATAGTCCTTGGTGATGATACTTATATGGCTAAATGATATATCTTGCTATGATGTGGTTGTGAGTTGTCTATGATAAACTCTCATATGATTCTTGAAGTTACATAGTAGATGTTCAGATCAGATTTATGGTTGATCCTTTGATGATGCATATATGGTGCTTACATGGTGATCTTCATAAGGATAAGGAGAAGTACAAAGCTTGAATACACATCTTCCTCACTTGATGATGAGCCACTCATATACTGCTATTGTCATATGCATAAAGATCATACAATTATGATGCAGGCACTCCTGTGGATAAGGATTGTTGCTGTTGATGATATCAAGAAGTTTTGTCAAATGAGCTTGAGCTCAAGATACATAGTACTGATACATGGATGACTACTCAAAGTTGCTTTGTTGGAAACATGGTGATGGGTTCTTATCTATATGATGATAGGTTGATACTTACATATGTTGATTGATGCAAATGTTCCCAAGTAATGATACTTGGATCATGTAGATCTTGACGTTGATGTAATGGCTATGGTGGTTTCACATATAATGTGAATGATTTCATGATGATGTTTAAAAGGAGGAGTTGACATCTATGTTCAGACATACCTTGTTGCAGGACATTTACAGGTTGCTGATATGGAAATGGTTGTACGCGAGTTTCATAAGGCCTATCCGCGTATATACGCCTGTTTCTGTGGATGCAGACGCGTATATGGAGTTTTGAAGGAAATCAGCAAGGACAGATGTTGGTTGCAGAGAGTCTGATATGCGTCTGACAGAGACCATCTGGCACAGGTTCAAGGGGAGCAGATATTCTTCCAATTATGCATTGTTGACATTATCTTAGAAGCTTTTGGTTCTAGTTCACGGTTGTTGTTCGTTTCAGATGGAACAGAGGCAAAGGAAGAAATCTTGGTTGCTGATCTGAATGGTGATTGACAGATGCTGTTGCTATGAGTTATTGGTGACTTTCATAAGTCTTGTTCTAGATATTTCGTCTCTATGTTATGTATTTCTTTTGTGGTGTCAAGGTCATGTAACGACCTATATTGGTTTCCCCACTATGCCTGGGATGAAGATGTAATGTTCTTGCTTTATCATGTGTAAACTTTTGATGTATCCCCACTTGGTTGAGTGGATGAGTCAATTCTAGTATATCCCCACGTGGTTGGGAAATGGATGTATGTACTGAGTCTTTTGGTGATAGGAAGGTCTCTTATGATGTATAAGTCATGGTTCTTCTTGAAGAACATCTCTTTGCAGATCTTGCCTTCAGTCAGGAAGAGCATGAGCAGCACACTTCAGCAGTACAAAGACTTTGGCATATACAAAGGGGGAGCACATTTGGAGATTTCAGCAGGTACTCAAGGGGAGTATGGATAGCAGAATGTTTATCAAGGAAAGAGAATATGTTGGTCCACCCTTTGCCCTTGATGTCAAAGGGGGAGAGTGATTTGGTGTTGTTGCCATCAAGTCCAAAGGGGGAGATTGTTGGCATTATGATGCATGTGTTGTACTTGATGGCAACCCTCTCATTAGAAGAACATCTCAATTACATATAACTAGATCAATCTACAGATGTGACTAAATGCATGGGATGCAGGACAGCTCAAAGGAACAAGAAGATCAAGTTCTAAGTGTGACAAGTTAGCTTTGCCATCAAGTCCAAAGGGGGAGATTGTTGGCATTATGAGACAAGTGTTGTCCTTGATGGCAAATCACACTGATGACAAATCATAGTGCAGAAGGATAGCAGCAAGGAATTGATGATCAGACTATAAGAAGAAGAGAAAATTCATATACGCAGGTTCATTAAGCCCAAGTCGCGTATACACGCAGGTTCGCTATATACCAAGTCGCGTATACGCAGGTTCGCTATATACCAAGTAGGGTATACACGCTGGTTCATGAATGGAAAAGAGCGTACGTGTCGGAAAGCTTACTTTTGGTCCGTGATAGTTAGTCCTCGGTACTTGAGCCTATGTTTTTGGACCAAAGTATCTCGACAGACGTGTTGATCCCTAGTATTGAGTTGATGGTATTATTTTACTATGGTTTTGGACCGTGGTATTATGAAAGGCCTAAACCTATATAAGGAGAAGATCATTAGGCCAAAAGTGAGAGAGTGAGTAATGAATATCTGATGAAGTGTGAGATCCAAATGCTGGTTATGGGTTGGTGATCTGAACCATGGTTTCACTCATGTGGAGGATGATGAACTATGGAACGGGATCTCAAGGCTTGGAATGATTATCTTCATATGGTTTGACTGTGGATAGACTAGATCCATTGACGCATGTTTATTGTTATGATCTGGGTATGTTTTGATGTCTGGTATAGCTGCAGAATTATAAGTTAGGATTTGCAGATCTGTACGCAGGTTGTCTTTGGCAAAAGAGCGTATACACGCAGGTTGGGTTTGTCCAAGTAGCGTATACAATGTGATGTATGATATTTGAAGATGAAGTTGGATCTGGTTACTGTTATGTTGTCTATGTTGTTGACAGGGTTTCAGTGATTCAGTATTGGGTGATTCAGAGATTGATGATGCAGGTTGTTTTATGGATCCAGTATGAAAATGTATGAAACGTGGTCCCGGGAAGATCGTAGAGTTCAGTAGGCTGGTGCCTACGTACTGGTAAACATATCAGCCAGTACAAGAGACAGGGGGTTGTAGCTCCCTTCCAGGAGCAGCTGGAGAACGAGTAAAGGTTGGAGCATTCTGTAGGCAGGCACCTACGTACTAGTAAATGGATCGGCTAGTACAAGAGCTAAGAGGGTTGTAGCCCTCTGCAGGTTGTAGCCTGCGTGTTGGTAAAGGACTGCACCAGTACATTGTAAAAGAAGTTTCTTATTAAAGGAAGATAGAAACAAATTGCAGCAGGTGGTTTTCACCCACATTGGGTTTCCACCTTATATCATGGTGTTCATGTGTGTGCCTTATGTGTGATGATCTGTTCTGTTATACTGCACCTATTTACTGTTAATATGGTTAATAATGTTCTGATGCATTTACTGAAGATAAGCTAACTGAATCATAAGATTACTGCATATACGCTAGTTGCCCTTAACGAAGTCGCGTATATACGCTGATATCCTTAACTGAAGCTGCGTGTATGAATCTGAGTATGAAATTGAAAAGTTTTATCTGATCTGATAATACTGATTCACCCCCCCTCTCAGTATTATTTCCAACAACACTATCCTCAATGTTTTATGACTCCTATGGCCAACAAATAGCTGAAAACAAAACACACTAGCTATGGGGCTTTACAACATAGCTTGATGCAATATTTACAATGGTATCTTACTGAAAACAAAGTAAACATATCACTTATTAGAGCTTTATAACACCTCATTGTGATATTTACTACCATACACATATACATATACCAAAAACTCATTTGCTTGAACCAACAAAAAATGAAGGATACAAATCCCTCATCTGATCAACCATCTCCCATGTATCTTCATTGAGCCCAAATTGCTTCCACTTGACTTTAACTTGCTATATTGCTTGGTTCTGGAGTATGAGTTGTTTTTGTTGTAATATGCACCGAGGTTTTGGCTAAAACTCTCCCCTTATTTCCACCTGCAATATAGACCGATCTCACATGATCACCATCCTGAACATATCTCTTAAACAATGAAACATGGAAAACATCATGGAATTTCACTATTGTTGTCAGTGCAAGTCGGTAGGCCACTGGTCCAATCCTCTCAAGGATCTTGAAAGGCCCACAATACCGAGGTCCCAACTTGGCACATGACCCGATCCTTAAGAAGCTCCTCTTGGGCTTGATGCATAAGTACACATTCTCCCCAACTTGAAACTCGTTGAATGCTCTATGTTGATCTACATAAATCTTCTACCTGTCATGTGTTTCCTTCAAATTCCTATTAATAACTTGCATCTCCTATTCCATCTCTTCCAACATATCTGGTCCAATCAACATCTTGTTCACTGGATCGCTCCAGCTAACAGGAGTATTACAACTCCGCCCATAAAGTGCCTCAAATGGAATCAACCTTAAGGACTCTTGATACCCATTATTATAAGCAAACTCTACCAATGCAAGATAATCTTCCCACTTCCTCTGTTGATGCATGACATACATCCTCAACATATATTCAAGAATATTTTTTACCCTCTCTGTCTGAGGATGATAAGATGTACTAAAGGCTAACTTTGTCCCCAAGTCTACAAACAAATCCTTCCAAAACGTGGAAGTGAACTTGACCTCTCTGTTTGATATGATATTCTTGGAAACACCATGCAACCTCACTATCTCCCTGATGAAGATATGAGTTACCTCACTAGCTGAATTAGTAGAACTAAATGCAATGAAGTGAGCTAACTTACTCAACCTCTCAGCCACAACCATGATGGAATCATGTTGCTTCGATTTCCTTGGAAAACCTATAATTAAGTCCATGGAAATGATCTCCTATGTCCATTCTGGAATCAGAATCGGTTGTAACAAACTAGTTGGATGCTTACACTTTGCTTTTACCTGCCAACAATCTAGACATCTAGCTACAAATTCAACCACTTATTTCTTCAATTTCGAACGATGATAGAACTTCTTAACTGCTATCAATGTCTTCTGATATCTAGGGTGACCTGAATACGACTTGACATGAAACTCCCTCAAGATAAGCTTCTTGAGCTCACTGTTGTTCGACACATTCATGTTCCTGAATCTAACCAAGTCATCCGTAGTGAGGTGATACTCCTCATCCCTATCACCTTCACCATGTTGTTGCAACCTATGCTTCAACTCTTAGGACTTGTCATCATGTTGTCCTACCTATAAGATCCGCTCTTGCAAATCTATCCCATAAGAGCTCACAGCTGAAATACGATTCACCTGCACTCTCTTACTGAGACCATCTACAACCCTATTCTCCTTGCCCTTAATGTACTTGATCTGAAAGTCAAACTCACTGAGGGTAGCCAACCATATAGCTTGCCTGACATTCAGATTAGGTTGGTCAAACAAGTACCTCAGTCTATTGTGATCACTCATCAGAATAAACCACCTGCCAAGAAGATAATGCCTCCACATCTTCAAGGCATGAATGATAACTGCCAACTCAAGATCATGAGTCACATAGTTCTACTCATGCTCATTCAACTTCCTTGACTAATAACATACCACCTGTCGTTCCCACATAAGGACTCCACCAAGTCCTCTCTTTCAAGAATTTGTACATACCATGAACCCTTCATTAGGATATGCAGTTTTCAAGACTGGAGCATTTGTAAGAAAATGCTTTAATTGCTCAAAACTAGTTGCACACTCCTCTATCCATTAAAACTTCTTCCCTTTTCTCTGCAAAGATGTAATAGGATATGAAATATATGAGAATTTCCTCTTGAACCTCCTATAATAACCTGCGAGTCACATGAATGATCTGACATCATCCACATTCCTAGGAGTTGGCCACTCGATGACAACTCTAATATAATTTTTCTGGGTCCACTGCTATCCCTTCGTTGGAAACAACATGCCTCAAGTAATGAACTTTAGTCTGAAAGAAACTACACTTGCTGAGCTTGGAATACAATTTATGCTCTCTCAATAATCTCAACACTACTACTAGGTGCTCTGCATGCTCCTCCTCATTCTTAGAATATATCAATATGTCATCAATGAACACTATCACGAACTTGTCTGGATAAGGATGCAACACATTGTTCATCAAGCACATAAAAATGGCTGAAGCATTAGTAAGGCCAAAAGGAACCACCGCAAACTCATAATGACCATACCTGATACTAAATGCGGTCTTGTAGAGATCTTCTTCTTTGATGCACACCTAATGATATCCTGATCTCGAGTCAATCTTTGAGAACATTGTTTTGCCCTTCAACTGATCAAACAAATCATCAATCCTCAGAAATGGATACATGTTCTTGATGGTCACCTTGCTCAACTTCCTGTAATCAATGCACAATCTGAGAGTACCGTCCTTCTTCTTTACAAACAACACTGGTGCACCCCAAGGTGATACACTTGGACTAATGTATCCCTTATCAAGCATTTCCTTTGGCTGCAACTTCAATTCCACCAACTCTAGAGTGCTCATACTATAAGGTGCCTTTGATGCTGGTGTTGTTCCTGGTACCAAATCAATAGAGAAATCCACTTCCATGTGAGGTGGTAACTCTGAAATATTTGCTAGAAACACATTTTGAAACTATTGTTGTAACACCCTCCTCCCACACTTACCCAAGCTTATCGGTCCACCGAGGTATATATGTGATGAATAGTTACTATGATATGACTCAACCTCCTAGGTACAATTAAGGAAGTGGAATTGATGAACCAAAACCAAATTGACCTTCCTTAGGAGCTACAGGACACCTAAGAGCTAAACCACCCCTCCAGGTGCCCAAACCCTGAGTTAAATTTATTTTTCACTTATTTCGACTCCCAGACATTGGCATAAGTTTGCCTGAAATCGACTGTAACCCTCCAGTCGCATGCATAAGCCTATAAGGGAGTGACTCCATTCTTTTTTACCTAGTTCTATTCTAGTGATCGCGAGATCTAAGCCACTTTTTCAGGGCTAGTCTCCAGACCATTTCCAAACACTTTATGAAACACTCAGAAATGATAAATAGAAAAGAGACAAGGCCTCTAATGCAAAAATGGAACAAGGACTTAACCTGACCCATCTCAACCATGATAGACATTTTGTCAGACACATTGTGAACATGTAATCTACATGTCATAATTACATATCTGAACATAGGAGTATCATACTTATCTGAGAATTGTCAAGAAGGTCTGATGCCCTCTCACAATAGTTGCATTATCATTTATTAGGTCATACCTTCATTAACCATTCATTTACTAATCAAAACATCTTGAGAGCCATAACCAAAGTCTGCCATAAAACCGTGCTTATAACCAACATATAACCAAAATAATAATAATGATAGAAAAACAATTAAAGCCGCATAATAACAATTATAAATACTTGACATGAAATACAAGGGGAAAATAACTCTTATTAACATAGGCAAATGCAACCAATTCAAGGACTTCTGCGTACCACTCGACCATAGAATGGGCTAAACCAAATCTTTCTTTCAGCTAATCACCCTCATGCCATATTCCAAGCATGAATGTGGGACTCACAACAAAACCAACTAGGGATTCCTCATGCTTTACCTGTATCCCACCATTACTGGTCAAGGGATTTCTAGGCATGAAACCCTCATCCATTCAACCAGGTTTTACCATATATCCTACCATTACCGGTTGTTGTAGCTCCCAAAGACAACCTTGGATTGCTTACAAGACCAGTGCCTGGGAACATCTAGATTGGTGTGTCTCAAATGATTTATAGGAAACTGGAGACATCACTTATGTTTTATAGATACACACACACACACATATACATACATATACATATACATATACATATACATATACATATACATATACATATACATATACATATACATATACATATACATATACATATACATATACATATACATATATATATATATATATATATATATATATATAGGAGATGGATTGGTTCATTTATCCAAAGAAATAAGACATGGATTTCTGGTACTTCTTCACGGGTTTAGATCTTAGAAATAAGCATAAAAATAATGGAGGCCGAGTGTTTCAAGGTCTTACATCTTAATAAGATTTTGTAGAGCAGATGAGAGAGGACAAAGAGAAGGAGAAACTCATCACATAGAGCATAAGGCTTCAAACATTCTACACTTAACACATAAAGCTTGAGGCATTAATGATTTCTATACTTATTTGAGTTACAAGAAGAAATAATGAATGAAGGAGGAGTTGAAGGCTATGATTCATGTGTTGCAGATTAAAGATATAATTTCAATAGTACACACTGGCATATTCATAAACAATGTTGAGACAAATGAATATGTGAAATAGTTACAGGAATTTGCATTAACATGTAGGTACTAATGAATATGTAAGGGAGCTTGAAATATTTCTAGAAACTATAATTGCATGAATTCAGGGAAGAATCATGAACATAAAAATGAGTTTGACAAAGAGAGCACATATTGTAATACTTGAAGGGGGAATCACCACTATTTCCTTGATATTCCGAAAAAGATTTGTATTACAAAGAGAAACAATCTGAAATAACATGCAGTGTTTTCTATAGAATTTCTGAACCTTTTCTAAGTCTTACTTTCCCCTATTTATCTGGAGAGGGGAGTAAGAACATACATTACAACAAAAATATCTATGGTCTAGATTCAGTTGTCAGGTCGACTAGCTGTATCAGTCATGAATGGCTCAATGGCCCAAAAATATTACAGAATTAAATGCCTCCTTGGAAGGAAGGCATGTTACAGAACAAAAATAAGTAAATAACCATACATAAAAGTATATGAAAGTCTTTGTGTCCATCATGTGATCGCCTCTGCCTTAGGCTATAATTTTTTCATGGTATGGCCTCCCATGCTGCTCAACTGGATCCCATCACTTCCACTTTTACTACTCGAAGGCCTTCCTCTGTGGAGTAGGGGTTGGGTTAACTATGAGTGCCCGTATTTGCGGTCCTTTGCTGTGTAGGGTGATGGGGCTCCTTGCTGAGCCATTAATATTCCTGAGTCCCATGTACTTCTCCATTGATGCGCCATGCTCCATTTAAGTCTTTAGCTACCGGCCCATCTGCCCATTAAAACTCTACTAGACACTACCAGAGCTTTGAAAATCCTGGTGTCGTGTATCATGATGTAATAAGGATGACCTCTAAGTGTGGGCTTTTAGCATAGGAACACCGTGAAACGGTCGAGCTCGACTACCCTTTAATCCCTTATGATTTCATCCCCTTGGTACTTCTTCCTTAATGTGATTGGGGGCTCGAATCAAGCGCTTAGCCCTTCAACTGCTAAGGTTTCCAACTGCTGCTCGGGGGCCTTTTCCTTTGTAACTTGAAACACTAGCCCCTTACACTGCATCGACCGATATAAACCTTATGAAATATGACCTATGAAATATCACATCTGAGGTCCTTTTTCTTTGTTACTCGGAATCCCGCATCCCGGCTTTGAATGCACTTTTCCTTAAGTTCCTCCCCTAGGCAGCTGCGATCACTGATATGCGGGATGACATCATTGCTTCCACATGTCACCCTATGAGTGGTGACACGTGTCACCCGGAAATGGCCCCATAAGGTCCTTGAAAATGCTGAAACTTAGGGACACGTTTCGTCTTCCACATCATCATCTGTACTTCCACGTCATTTATGATGTCAGCTACCCTATCAACTCTAAGGACCAATCATATGCCGCCACGTGGCCCCCTGTAGGAGAGATAAAATAACCTTCTTGACCCTGTTCTCATAGATATTTCCTTTGTTAATGAATTTTGGCCCTCCCCAACGCTTTAACACTAAGACCCAGATTTTTTGGCGATTCTCCCCCCTGCAATTCCTTAAGGATGACCCATCAAGTATTGCGGGGACCATGCGGGACTGTGGGATGCAGGACTATTGTGACTGCAGGATTGCATGGTATCCAACAATTATTCGTTAGGAACATGTGTGAGATGCGGGATTGCAGGATTACAGGGTGGCCGAGATGGGGGATTGCGGGGTCGCCGATATGTGATTTGCGGAATGCGGGACCTGCAGAATGTGAGACTATGGGGAATTTTATACTGCATCACAAAATCGACGCCTGCACAGTCTTTAGAGTGGAAACCCTTTGATTTGTCGATATGTCGATAATGTGGGATTGCGATGTGTGGGGCTTATTGTGCCCGGGGTCCCCAATATGTGATATTTTCCCTCATACTTAGTCATTTTCTTGCTTTTCAAGGCTTTCTAAGTGTGATATTCAACATGCTCTAACTTTTGATCCAGAAGTCCATTCTTGGACTTATATATATTGTTGGAAAGCTCTTTCTGAGAACTAGGAAATGGAGAGGGTTTGATTAAGCTTTGAGATATTTTGTGTCCTGAGAAAGAGGCTCCAAACTTCATTGCTCTTGGGCAACCTTGACCAATTGAAACCCACAATGCAGTGAGTGACAACACCAGTCAAGGGATTCCTAGGCTCAAAAAAAGAAACATACACTATCAGGATTTACTGTAATTACCCCAAAATTAGTTAGGGAATCACTAGGCCCTAAACAAGCATGGATTCCTCTGAATTTCTTCACTATTTCCATGAGGAATTTTCCTGTCTCCACCCTCGGGCTTTACCGTGTATCCCGCCATTACCGTTCAAGGGATTCCTAGGCCCTTGGGAATTTTCCTGAGACCACCTCACCTAGTTCTGAATCCATCCGGCAATCAACCAAATGAAAGAACCCCATTAGCTATTTGGAAATGGCAAGGCAAGGTTGAATACCACTGTCACACCTGGAAAAACCCATGCCAATAACAACAAGAGAACCAAATACACACATGCATGTACCATGCATGCCAAAACTAGCAAGGAAACCATACATGCAAGTAATCTCGTTGTAGCTTCTTCGTACAACTTTTCCTTGCTTGATCCTTGCTTTCCTTTTCTTTCTTGTCCTTCCTTTGCCTTCCTTTCTCCAATTCTAGAGTGCTCTAAGAATGATCTAAGTGTGCAATAGTATGAGAGAGAGAATATAGAGAGAGCTACACCATAGAACTGTCAAAAGTCTCACACACTGACGAAATTACCAAACTGACAAAATCTGTGAACTGATCCTTAGAAGCCTTTTTATCATTGAGGCCTCTATTTTCTTCATTTTCCACTATTTTCCTTCAATTTATTGCTCACATGCAACCTGTGGCCTTTCACCTTCATTTTCTCCTATTTTCCATTATTTTCATAAATAAATGCCAATTAATGCCTCTTTTCCTTTTCAATGCCTTTGAAAATTTCCCCTAGCCATAATAAACCAAATGAACACCCACTAGGATGTCTTACTCAACATTCATATTGGAATACATGTCCCATGACCTTGGTATTATTTTACCTTTGTTAAATTTATTACATGGATTTTTAACCTGGGTTGTTATAGCTGCAAAACATGATACCTCTTTCAAGACTTTATCATCCTCAACATCATTCCCCTTGTCACTTGGAAATATGCACTACAAATAATACACACCCTTTCCTATTGTGCTTAGATTGCATGGTTGTAACCATTCTCATTAATGTAGGCTTCTTATTTCCCTAAAAGTTTTTCTTCTCTACATCATCATCCAAGCACTCAATAGCCTTCTCATAGTAGTCTACCTTGGTCCTATGAGTGAAGAACCAATCCACACCCAAAATCATATCATAGGAACCCAAAGGAAGCACATTTAGATGTGTTGATGTAGGCATACCATTCATCTCAAATGCACAAGCTCTCACCCAATAATGAAATCTTTTCTTGGTCCTTATAGCCAATTGCACCAACCAAGACTTTGCAGGCACTTCTTTATTCAAACCACACTTAACCACCAAGTTAGGAATAACATAACTATAATTAGATCCAGGATCAATGAAAATGGAAACAACTCAATCATAGAGCTTACCTTCCATCTCAATAATGGATGCCTGATGATCCACCTTCATGTTATCAAGTGTTGTAAAGATATGAGGAATGCTATGACCAACATCCCCAACAGTCTCTGCCTCTTGAGCAATATAGATTTGAGGTTTTCCACCTTGGTACACTGGATAATAATTCTTGTAATGACCTTAGCCACAAATCCAACACTGCAACGATTCTCTGTCATTGCCTTTATTCTTCTGCTCTCCAGGATGAGGTCCATGTCCCTTCTTAGCTACATTAAACTTCTTGTAAGGAGCCATATTTTCTTTCTCACCTTCTTCCCTGATTCCGAGGCCATTTCCATTTAACCTTCTCATTCCCTTTCCAATCTTGCTTAGGTTCAGACTTACGCCTCGACTAATCATAAAAATGCTTCAATTTCCTGATGACTTCCTCCAATGACTGAGGCTTATCATATTCATTCTGATCCTTGAATGCTAATGGAAGTCCATTGATGAACCTTTGAAATTGCGTCTTCTTATCCTTGAGATAAGGATCATACATCAACAACTCCAGAAACTTAGTCGTTTACTCTTCATCTATCATAGAAACCATCTTTAGCTCATAGAATCCCTTAGCCTTTCAATCATAATATCTCTTGGACAGGCAATTCTTCCTGAAGAGTCTTTTAAACTCATTCCAACTCAACTCTTCTACCTTGATGCCTTTGACATGCTTCATGTCTTCCCACTAGATATTTGCTTCTCCTTTGAGACTGGAAATAGATATCTTGGTTTTCATATTCTTTGTATAATCATGTAATTCGAAAAACTTCTTCATCCCAAGTAGTCATGCTTCTGCATCTTCTGGTTTCTTCATCTCTCCATCAAATGGAGGAGGTTTGACTTTCTTGAAATCATTTTGCAATTACTGCTTCTCACTCCTCTTATAAGGATGATGGAAATGATGTTTCTCTGAAATAGAACTAGAATAAAACACATAAGCACTACCTCTCTTGTCAGGTGTATCCGACCATCTGCCACCCCTAACTATATCATCCATGTCCAACCTATATCCCGATTAAGAACTGCTACCATATGCCCCATTATCCCTTTCCTCTTTTCCATGAATGATCTGTAGTTATCCCTGTCTTTGCAAATATTATATGCTCTGAAGGATTACTGCATTAACCTCGACTTTCTTTTCTTGAGCTCTGGCAAGTCTTTCCCGTGACTCAAGTATCTTGTCATTATCTTCCTTGCAACTTCTTATTTTTGCCTTCATACTTCTTAGTGTATCTGCTATATTAGGAGAGTACTCATCTCCTTGCTATTCATTTGATCTATAAGGAGAGTCATGTGAGATGCAATCCACCATTATGCTTGTCATCTCTAACCTTCTTCTTCCTGCCAACGTACCATGTTAGATAAACCAAATAGAAACATGATCAAACATACATTATTGAAGTTCAAGGGAGGTTATTTCATCTACACAAATTAGTCCAGATTAGCACAATATATATATATATATATATATATATAATGACACCAACATATCAACCTATCGACATCATGCATGCATAACAATCACATCTAGCTTATCCAATCCAAGTGTTTGAACCTTGAAGCTCTGATACCAATCTGTAACCACCCCTCCCAATGTTTACCCACTTTTACAAGCTCCCAGATTAAATGTGAGGTTGAGTGCTACTATGACATGACTCAACCTCCAAGTTCCAGTTATGGAAGTGGGGCTTGCAATTCAAAAATTTATTGATACCTCTTAGGAGAACTAGATCACCCAAAAGTCAGTCCATAACCTCTGATGATTAGATCTTGAGCTGGAACTGCTTTTCCACAAGCCTAACACCTCAAAAACACCCACAAAACAACATGCATGCAATTATGAGGCTATAACTGCACTCATAAGCCTGTTTTGATGTGATTATGACTTAAATTTCCCAATTCAGTCCCAATGGTTATGAGATTTGAGCCACTTTTCTAGGATAGCCTCCAGACCATTGCCCAAAATTTCTTGTAACTTTCAAAAATCATGATTAAGGTGATAAAAATGCCAAACATTAAAAATTGAAGCAAGAACTTGACCTAGATTTCCTAGTACACATTATACATTTCATCAAACATATGGTAAACATATAAGTTACAGGTCATGAATGCATATATGATATTAAATCTCTGAACTTCATCTAAGAATCACCAATAAGGTATAATTCCATCTCAAGTAGCTACAAAAACACTTGTTATCCCATGCATTCATTAACCATTCAAATACTTATCAAATCATGAACAAGAGCCATAACTAGAGCACCTCATAGAGCCATGCTTATAAACAACATATAACCAGAATATTAACCATGAAAAATCAACCATCAAATCAACATAATAACAAGTACTACTGCCCATATATCACAATAGGAAAATAAATCTTATTAACATATGCAAAATCCAACCAAGTTCGGGATTTCCACATACCACCCGACCATTGATTGGGTTAAACCAAATCTTTCTTTCAACCAATCACCCTTGTGCCATATTCCAAGCATAAATGTGGGATCTCATGGAATAAACCAATACATAATTAACTAGGGAATCAATAGGTTAAACCACCTCCACCCTCATGCTATCGTGATCTCACCCTAACTAGTCTCGAGATCAAAAAACCAAACCAAGCTTGGATGCCTTAGAATTTCTTCACCATACCTTGAGGAATTTTCTTTTCTCCACCCACCTGTCGAGGTTTTCCCGGAGAAAAAAATCTCCACCCCCAACCCTTGGGAATTTTCCTGAGACCACCTGTCCCGGTTCCAAAACCTTTTAGCAATCCAAAGCTCAACCAAGAATGAATCGCATCACGCCATGGCTATCTAGGAAATGACAAGGCACTGTTGAAACCACTGTTAAACTAGGAAAAACCCATGAAAATGAAAACAAATGAACCAAATAAATAAATGCATGTACCATGCATTCACACCTCAATTGGGAAATCACTCATGCAACTTGTTACCTGCAAAATCCTCCTGTTGAAGCTGTTGATCCAACCTTCTCCTTGCTTTCCTACACTTTCCTTTCTCCAAATCCAAGTGAATGCCAAAATGCTCCAAGAACACTCTAAGTGTGCAAGAGTGTAAGAGAGAGAGAATGAAAGGAGAGAGCCAAATTGCACTGACAAAAGTTGTGAATTGATCCTCTGATGCCTTTTTATTATTGATCTCCCTTTTTTATTCATTTTCCTTCTTTTTTCCTCTAATGTCTCTTGCATGCAAATATGTGTCTTTTCACCTTCCTTTTCTCCTATTTTCCTTTATTTTTCACAATTAAATGTCAATTATTACCTCTTTGCCTTTGCCAATTTCCATAGCCATAAATAAACCAAAAGTGAAGCCCACAATGATGTTTTCCCAACACATCTTGGAATATGTGTCCCATGACCTTGGTCTTATTTTTCCTTTATTATCCTTTATTACATGAAACTTTAACTTGGGGTCATTAACGAGAGCAAAATCCCTATAAGGGGAAAACCTGGAAAACACTTCTCTTCTTATAAAATCTACTTCAAATGAGACAATCAAGACCCAAACCCTAGACCAATTCCTCCTCCAAGTACCAAGTCAAGCCTTCAATAAAACCTTTTAATAGTATTAGATCAACAAGGCTTAATAGTGCATCAACCAACTTCTAGTAGCAACTTTGATCCCAAACTTTGATCCTGTAGCTCTTGCAGAAACCCTAAGATAGTTCTTCAAGAAATCCTTCTTTGAGCAAGACAATATTTCCCAAGGAAAACAAAGTCAAAACAAAGCTCTTTGATCTTCCAACAACTTGATCCTGCAACTTGATCTCCTGTAATTCAAACATGCAATTTCAACCTTCCTAGAAGCTGTAGAAACCTTAGATTTCACACGTGTGAGAGAGATAGAGTCCAAAAACAAAATTTTCACCTTCTTCTTGGATTTTCCTTGTCTTCTAGGTCATCACTCTCCCTTTCTTGCCTCTACCAACTTTAAATCGAACTTCTTGAGAGATCAAACTTGTGTGAGTGAGTGTGTCAAATGAGGTCGAAGCTGCCTATATTTATAACTTTTCCAAGTGGTCGAATTCCCTCTTTTAGGCTGACTTGAAGCTACCAGGGCTGACTTGTACTTTGGAGGTTTCGAGGACCTTATAGACTCAAAATAAATTATTTTTCAAGTTACGTCTTGCCTAGAAGGGTCTTATAAAAATTATGATGACTCTCGTGACTCATGATGATAAATCCTATGTTCTAAAAAACCCTAAAAACATGAAGAACATGCTTTTACATAGAAGACCATCAATAAGAAGCATGAGACCCATGCTTTAAAATAATAACTTTTCTTTCTTCTTTTGTTTGCTACATAAGATATAAAATTTGAAATGAGTTCCTTCAAAAGACATGATACCAGAGGTTTAGTACTCGAACACACTTAACAAGTATCCATTATTCAGTTATACACCCATGACAAATACCAAGAGGAACTTTTTTATTGAAAATGCACAAGATTGGGATGAGGTCAAGCAAAACAAGGCCAACCCAAACCTCACTATGTTTGGTTCCTTATTATTGTACGAACAACCTGATATGATAAGCTAGGGGGTTGCCTCCAACATGGGAGATGAACACGCCAGACATGCTAAGGAATAAAGACTAAAATATTAAGTTAAGAAAAAATCCATATAAGAACAATAGGACATGGCCCTACAACAACAAGAACTTTAGTACAGGATTGAAGAGGAGTTTAGAAGGAAAGTAGAGGAAGTTGTTTTTCAAGAATTTCCCACTAAAAAAAGGCAATAAATAGAAGTATAGCAAAGGAAAAGGGACTTGCTAGAATATCGAAGAAGAGAAGAAGAAAAAGAGAAAGTAATAAAGGAGGAAAAACAACAAACAAAAGCTTAAGTAAAAAAATTACAAAAAGAGAAAATAACAAACTATTTATTATTAAATTAACCAAAGAAGAAGAATTGTTTATTATTGACTTGAGATGATAAGCTTGGGGGTTGCTTCCAACATGGAAGATGAAAATGCTAGACATGCTAATGTAGAAAGACTAAAAGAGGAAGTTGAACAAAAACCCATATAAGATCGATAAGACATGGCCCTGTAACAACAAGAACTTCAACAAAGGATTGATGAGGAGTTGAGAAGGAAAGTAGAGGAAGTTGTTGCTCACTAAACAAAGGTAAGAAATAGAAGTATAACAGAGGAAAAGGGACTTGCTAGAATATTGAAGAAGACAATAAGAACAAAAGAGAGCATCAAAGGAGGCAAAACAATAAAAGAAAGCTTAAGTAGAACAAATACAAAAAGAGAAAATAGAGAACTAAAGAAATTATAGGATGAAAAGAAAAGACATGAGCAAGAGAAGTCTCAAACATATGCCAAAATTGCTAGTATACATATTATTATTGACTTAACCCAAGAAGAAGAAGTAATGGAGAAAACAAACACTCCTATAGAAAATGTAAATCCATCTGTCAATGTAAGGCCCGCTCAAGGATCGTTTAAATCCAAGGCGATAAATGAATCCAAAGGATATTTTACAACAAACACCTATGACATAAAGGGATGCATTGTAGTGCTCGGATGATTCAACTAATATCTACAAGAGTTGTCATTTCCCAATCCTCTTCTGACAACATTAAGACATAAAATAAAGAGTTAGGAAATTTTAAATAAAGAAGTAGCATCACTCTAACATCAAGTTTAGTATTATAAGCAAATGGGAGGAGCAACCAATTTTATTGAAGATTTAATTGAAGAGCATGACAGGTGTAAACAAAAGCAAAACACCTTTTTGCATGAGGTTGTAATTTTTCAAGAAGAAATTCTATAGTTTGTTATAATACCCAAAAAATCCTCTAATGGAGCATGAGGGGAGCCACGAAATTGGATCAAGTTAAGCTCATCAGAGAAATCTAGAAGGTTCAAGGTTAAGAGGAGAGAGACATTGAGATTTTGATAGATGAAAACATCACCAATATGCAACCAGTTGTGCAATACTAGGTGGATATCGTTAATGAACTAAAGACTCAAATGGAAGAAGAAAAGTTAGCTTACCATAAAGAATGGGAAAATATCAATGATGTACTGACCAACCTCCAAATAGCGATATTTAGGACACTAGTAGGTTTCATCGATTTAAACAAGTATCGATGGAATTCTAACAAATCACCAATGAGTGCCTATCTAATATTAAGAGGATAATTATAGTTGAAAGAGGCTACATGTAGAAATTTGGAGTTAGTGAGATGAAGATGGTTGATAGAATAGAGCATCTCATGATCAAGATAGGAAAGACTATCTAAAAATATAGGGAGAGTAAGAAAAAACCTGAGTATCCCAATGTATCACGATAAGTTTCCTTACAATCTATGATGACCTCTTCTCACAATGTGTCACCTATGACGATGAATATGCAAACCCCTTTGACAGGAAAATCACCTGAGTCATCTTGACTCACGTCTTAGTTACTGTAGTTTGCTAAATTTATTATTTTTAGTCTTTGTAATGAAAATAAATAGAGTAATTGACCTTTGCACGAAGGGCTTTTCCGGGGGGGACAATGCATGAAAATTATGGAATGTAACTAGAGAATATTTTCCAAGGTTAAATGATAAACTCTATAAGAGCCAAAGGTTTTGTTGAATTTTGATATGGATTTGTTGCTCTTACATATTATTTTGTGGACCATTTAATATGTTGTACGCTTCTAGTAAGAATCTATGTTGCAATTTAAATTATTCTTTCAATGCACATATAGATTACTTGAAAATTTCAATAATTCTTTATTAGTTTGATGGATTGGGTATCATGGAATTATTTCTTTGTATCTCATGCTTGCTTCTTGTAGTTCTAAATTAATTAGATGTTTGTATAATTGATCTATTTAATTAATTCTTGAATGAATTATTTCTAAAGGTTTATATCATATATATGTGATGTTGTGATGGGTTATCCTAGAGTGCATTGTTCTTTTAGAGTAGACTATTCTTTCCCCTTTTTACATGTAAATACACAAAAAAAACAAGAAAATAACTAAATTTCATAAAGCAATCAAGAAAGGCCAAAACATTAAATCTGTAACACTCTCCTCCCACATCTACCCAAGCAACTAGTGAGCCACTATGATATGATTTGACCTCCTAAGTCACGTTAAGGAAGTGGAACTGACAGAAACCCACCATACAGACATCCAAGAAAACCATTAGGATCTTCAGGAACCAATCCAACCTTTTTGCCAGCCAACCCCTAGGTTCCACTGACATTTTGGACTACTTGGCCTCTAGACGCTCTCATGCTATGGGCATGCTAGCGTCCAGGGACCTCTGGACACTCTTACAGGCCTGCATGCCAGTGTCCAGGGACTCTTTTTTCAGTGTTGTGCCAATGTCCCTGGGATTTGAGCCACTTCTTCAGGTCGAGAGCCCAGGTCACTACCCAAAATTGAATCACATATTCATAACAATAAAATAACAAGGCAATGACAATACAAAATCAATTACTTGAATGAGACCTTGACTGGACCCCTACTAGCCATCATAGGAATTTCGTCAAACATATCACAAATATGTAATCTACAGGTGTAAATAACACAACTGAGCATAAGGGTCTCATACTTAGTTGAGGATCGCTAAGTAGCATTGATGCCTCAACATATCAACTGCCATTTCATCCACTAGGTCATAGATACATTGATCATTCATTTATAAGTGAAACCATGCTGAGAGCCATACATAGCCATTGATATAAAACACATATATAACCAACATAATAGCAACAAAAATACTAATGAAATCACAACCATATAAACCACATATAATCTAGTATAGTACTCATAGAAATACAAGGAGAAATAACCTCTTATTGATGATGCAAAATCTAAACCCAGGATGGTACTTCCACGTTCCACTCGACCATAGAATGGTTGAGCCAAATCTATCTTCAGTCATTCATCCCCATGCCATATTCCAAGCATGAATGCAGGATCTCATAAAACACATCAATCCAAAACCATCTAGGGTATCCAGAGGCTATCCACCTCAACCCATCAAACAATGATTCCACCTCACGATTGGACATCACCAAAACCATCATCATATTAGTATTTATCCCAACCATCCAAGGCCCTAGAGTGTTTGTTCCAACCAAGGCTCCAGGACTAGTAACTCAACCCTTAGTTGTTGCTGGGCTCTATAGCGTTTTTCCAACCAAAGCTCCAGGACTAGTAACTCAACCCACTAAGGGCTCCAGAGAATTTGTCCAACCAAGGCTACGAGAATAGTAACTCAACCCAAGTTGTTATAAGACTCCAGATTGTTTGTCCAACCAAGGCTCTAGGAACTAGTAACTCAACCCAAGCTAAGGAAACACGAGAACCAACCAAAACAAAACAAGGAAATAAACCCATAATCTCCATGGCTATCTAGGAAATGGCAAGGCTATGCAATCCATTGTCAATCCAGGCAATCCTCCATGCCAGTGACAAATCATGACCAATAATCCACATTAATATGCCATGCATTCCAAAACTAGTGAGGAAAACATACATGCAATATGTACATATACCAATATCACCAAACATATACCAAAACACCATAACAAAACACCATGCTAAAACTTATTTGCCTCAACCATCAAACAAGGAAGGATACATAACCCTTATTTGACATGTCATCTCCCATGTAGCTTCATCGGGTCCAAAGTTCTTCCACTACACCTTAGCTTGGTTGGTTGCTTAGTGCCGGAGCATGAGCACCTTTTTCTGTAATACACACTAAGGCTCCAGTTGGATTTCTCCATTTGGTTCTAGCTGTAATACAGACTAGTCAATCACATGATCAACATCTTTAACATACTTCTTAAGAAATGACACACGGAAAACATCATGGACTTTCACTATTGGAGGCAGTTCATCTTCTCGATGATACTGAAGGCTCCACAAAACCATGGTGCTAGCTTGGCACATGATCTAATCTGTAAGGAGCTCTTCTTCAATTTGATGCGCAAGTACACCTATTCCCCTACCTGGAATTCATTGAACAACCTGTTTCAATCTGCATAGCTCTTCTTCCTATCATGTGCTGCCTTTAGATTCTTCTTGATCGCCTACATTTCCTGTTCCATGTTCGCCAATATTTCTAGTCCAATCAACACCCTGTTAACTGGATCACTCCAACTGATGGGAGTGTTACAACTCCACCCATACAATGCGTCAAATGAACCCATCTTCAAAGATTCCCAATACCCATTGTTGTAAGTGAACTCTACTAGTGGAAGCTACTCTTCCCACTTTCATTGTTGATGCATCACATACATCCTCAACATGTCTTCCAATATCATGTTGACCATCTCTATTCATCCATTTATCTGTGGATGATAATTTGTACTGAAGGCAAACTTTTTGCCCAAACCTGCAAACAACACCTTCCAAAACTTGGAAGTGAACTTTACATCCGTGTTTGACACAATCTTCTTTGGAACACCATGCAATCTGACCACATCTATGATGAATACCTGTGCTACATCACTAGCTGAGAATGTAGACTTCACTGGAATGAAATGTGCAACCTTTATCAACCTATCCACAACAACCATGATGGAATCATGTTGTCTCACTATCCTCGGAAAACTTGTGAAGTTCATGGAAATGACCTCCTATTTCCACTCTGGAATCGCAATCAACTATAGCAATCCACCTATATGTTTACACTTTGCCTTCACATGCTGACAATAAAAACACCTAACCACAAACTCTACTACATCTCTCTTCAGGGCCAATAATAAAATCTATTCATTGTTGTCAGTGTCTTCTGATAACCTAGGTGAACTGAATATGGTTTCACATGAAACTCCCTCAAGATCACCTTCTTGAGCTCACTTTTATCCGACACATATATCCCATCTCTGACCAATCCATTCGATAATAATCCACATCTTGTGTACCTGCACCTGCATCTGTACCTAAACCTATACTTGTACATGTACTCTGTTGCAACCTATGCATAATCTTCATGTACCTGACATCTTGCTAACCTCCTTGCAAGATCCTATCTTGTAATTTTGTCCCATAGGAGCTCATAACTGCTAAGTGATTTCTTGTATCCTCTTGCTAAGAGCATCTGCCACTTTGTTATCTTTACCTTTGATGTACCTGATCTCGAAATCGAACTGACCGATCGTAGCCAACCACTGAGCCTGCCTACCATTCAGATTCGGTTGGTCAATTCGATACTGCAAACCACTGTGATCACTCATCAACACAAATATCCTACCCAGAAGATAGTGCCTCCGCATCTTCAATGCATGTATAATTGTTACCAACTCAAGATCATGCATGGGATAGTTATGCTCATGCTCATTCAGTTTCTGCGACTCATAGCATACCACCTGTCCATCCTACATAAGGAATCCACCAAGTCCTTTCTTGTAAGCATCTGTGCATACTACAAACTCTTTGTCCAGATATGAAATATTTAGCACTGGTACATCTGTCAACAATTGCTTAAGCTGCTCAAAACTAGCCTCAGACTCCTATGTCCATTCGAACTTCTTACCTTTTCTCTGGAATGATGTGATAGGATAAGCAATCTGCGAGAAGTTCTTGATGAACCTCCTATAATAGCTTGCCAACCCCATGAAAGATCTCACCTCATCCACATTCGTGGGAGATACCCACTCCATGATGGCCCGTATCTTTTCTACATCTACTGTAATTCCCTCCTTGGAGAAAACATGCCCCAAGTAATGTACCTCAGTCTGAAAGAAACTACACATGTTGAGCTTAACATACAACTGATGCTCTCTTAACAACCTCAACATTGCTGCTAAATGCTTGGCATGCTCTTCCTCATTTTTAGAATATACCAATATGTCATTAATGAATACAATAAAAAATTTATCCAAATATGGACATAACACACTATTCATCAAGCACATAAATGTAGTTGGAGCATTAGCTAAGCCAAATGGAACTACAACAAACTCATAATGCCCATACTTGGTTTGGAAAGTCATCTTGTAAATGTCCTTTTCTTTGATGTGTACCTGATGATATCCGGATCTTAGATCAATCTTCAAGAACACTACTGATCCCTTCTACTAATTGAGCAAGTCATCAATCCTCAGTAACGTATACCTGTTCTTGATGGTCACTTTGTTCAACTTCCTGTAGCCAATGCATAATTTGAGAGTACCATCTTTCTTCTTCACAAACAATACCGATGTGTCCCATGGTGATACACTTGGTGTAATGTATCCCTTGTCCAACATCTCCTTCAATTGCAACTTAAAATATACCAACTCAGGTGTGCTCATGCTGTAAGGTGCTTTTGATGCTGGAGATGCCCATAGCACCAACTCAATAGAAAAGTCTACCTCCTTGAGAGGTGGAAACTCTGTAATGTACTCAGGAAATACATCTTGGAACTACTGTAGAACTGGGTACCTACTCAACGCATTTGCATCCTCAACTTCCTTACCTTTATCACTAGAAATGTGTACTGCAAATAACACACACCTTTTTCTGGGGTTATGCTTTTCTTGCATAGTTGTCACCATCCTAACTGATGTGGCTTTTTTCTTTCCTTGCAAGACTCTTGGTTCCCCATTGTCATCAACACACTCAATTGCTTTGTCATAAAAATCTACCTTGGTTCTATGAAGATACAACTAGTACATGCCCAACAACATAATGTATGATCCCAATGGTAATACATTCAAATGTGCTGTAGTAGGCATACTATTCAAATCGAATGCATAAGCTCTTACCCAATGGTGAACTCTCTTCTTTGTACCTATAGCCAACTGCACTAACCAAGATTTTGCATGCAATTCCTTACTCAAACCACACTTATCCACCAAATCAGGACTAACATAGCTATAATTAGATCCAGGGTCAATTAAAATAGAAATAACTTGATCACAAATCTTACCGTCCATCTCAATGATAGTTGCCTGATGGTTTGCCTGTTTGTTATCCAATGCTGATAAATATGAGGAGCACTCTAACCAACTTTCCCAATTGTTTGTGTGTCATGTGCACTATATATCTGAGGCATACCACCCTGATTTTGTGGACAATCTCTCCTGCAATGATCTTTGCCATAAGACCAACACTCTATAGGCTTCCAGCCTACACCCTTATTATGCTCCTCTGATTGATGTCCCTGTCCTCTATCTGATGCATTGAACTTCTTAGATGGTGCAACATTCTCTTTATTATCTGTACCCCGAGGTCCTGCTCATTTGTTGTCCCATTTTCCTGTGTTCCTTGCACTACCTTTCCAATCTGGATTAGTCTCATATATGTGCTTCAATTTTTCATAGAAATGCCTTAACTTTCGAATGGCCTCCTCCAATGATCTAGGCTCACCAAACTCAATCCTATCTTTGAATGAAACTGATAATACACTAATGAATCTCTGAATCTTGGCCTTCTCCTCCATGAGATAAGGCACATACCTCAGTAACTCCAAGAACTTGCTAGTGTACTCATCATTTGTCATCGATCCCATCTTTAGCTCATAGAATTATTTTTCCCTGTCATCAAAGTATCTCTCTGACAAATACTTCTTCTTGAATAACCACTCAAACTCACTCCAAGTCAAGTCTTCCTCATGAATACATTTGACATTCTTCACATCTTCCCACCAAATGATGGCTTTACCTTTGAGACTAAACGTATATACTCTGGCTTTCATGTTCTCCAAATAATCATGCAACCTGAAGAACTTCCTCATGCCAAGAAACCATGTCTCTGCATCCTGTGGTTTCTTCATATCTCCATCAAATGTAGGTGGATTTTCTTTCTTAAAATCATCTAGAAAGTATCCCCTATCACTCCTCCTGTAAGGATGATAATGATGATTATCATCATGCATGTCAGAACCAAAACTAGAATAATACATGTGTTTATCCCTTCTCTTATCCAGAGTGTCCAACAATCTACCATCTTTGACCATGTCATCTCTATCTAACCTATGACCACCATGCAACCTACTACTATATGCCCCATTAGTTCTCTCCTCCTGCTCATAACTGATCCGACGTGGTCCTTGTCGCTGCAAATCTGAGAAACTCTGAAGTATCACTGCATTTACCTCTACTTGTTTCTCCTGTGCTTACATGATTCTGTCATTATCTACCTTACAACTCCTTATTTATTCCTTTAAGCTTCTTAGTGTATCCGCCAAATCATAAGAATTCCCAACACCATACTGCCCTTCTGATTCATAGGGAGAGTCTTTGTAGTCTACCATCTTGCTAGCCATTTGATATTTCTTTCTTGCAAGGTATATCATGTCAGCTAAACCAACGTACCTTAGTATAGCTCTAGCAGGATACCTTGTCTACAAGATCAACAAATCAGCATGATACATGTATAACATAATCATAACAACATATAGAAAGATAATACATAAGCATATGACCATGCAACCATGATAAGCACCAACGAACGATACTTGAAACCAAAGCTGGAAGAACGATACATGTAACCAACCATACAAGAATGTAACCACGTGACATATAACAACATATAAGTGACATATAACAACATGTAACTAGTTGTACACTCATGACGATGCGCTCCACAATGAAAACATCAAGTTGCACATAATGACATCACTACAACCATGACCAACATTATGAAAATGCAACAGTCACATGGAATGCAAGTGTAAGAGACGCACATGAAATTGACATGCATGCATGACCAACACACAACCCATCTAGTCTGAGGGGTGAACCATGCTCTGATACCACTCTATAACACCCTTCTCCCACATCTACCCAAGCATCCGGCTAGCCAGGGTAAACATGCGACGAGAGGCCACTATGATATGATTCGACCTCCTAAGTCACATTAAGGAAGTGGAACTGATGGAAACCCACCATACAGACATCCAACATCAGCATTAGGACCCTCAAGAACTAATCCAACATTTTTTCCAACCAGTCCCTAGGTCCCACTGACATTTTGGACTACTTGGCCTCTGGACGCTCTCACAGGCCTGTACGCCAGCATCTAGGGACTCTTTTTATCAATGTTGTGCCAACGTCCCTGGGATTTGAGCAACTTTTTTAGGCCCAGAGCCTAGGTCATTGTCTAGAATTTAATCACATCTTCAGAACAGTAAAATAGCAAGGAAATGACAATGCAAAAGCAATTAATTGAATGAGACCTTGATTGGACCCCTACCAGCCATGGCAGACATTTCATCAAACATATCATGAATATGTAATCTACATGTGTAAATAACAAAACTGAGCATAGGGGTATCATACTTAGTTGAGGATCATTAAGTAGCATTGATGCCTCAACACATAAACTGCCATTTCATCCACTAGGTCATAGATACATTGATCATTCATTTACAAGTAAAAACATGTTGAGAGCTTGTTGAAGCCCTGAAAATTGGGTCTACAACAAGGGGGATACCCACCCGGTCTGGACCTTGAAAGCAGCTCCTTTTCCATTTGGGATGGTGGGTCTGACTGGGTATAATGGGACCAATTTCCCAATTTGTGTGTGTTGATAAGAATTTATATTTCCTTTTTCTAAAGATTTCTAAGTAAAATGCTTTTAATCTAAGTCTAATTTAAAACATGCAATTGTATTCTAATGAACAGAAATAGCTAATTCTAAGACTAACCCGGGATTCAACTTTTTACTTATGCGATCTAAAATAGTTTCTAATAGAAATTGGTAATAAAGATCATTCAATCGCTACGAGAAAAGAATTCGATAAAAATGAATTGTTTCGTATAAGAAATTAGCCAAAACAATTGTGAGAAGCATATCGCATAATAAGTCATTCATACATTAAAGCGTAAACAAAATAGTCATCACCGTACAAAAGTGCCAAATGATAACTCAAACATTCAAGCCTTCATATATAAATAACTGAACATAAAATATTACTTTGACACATAAGCAAAAATCATTAAGAGATAAAAGTACCATTGATAACAAGTCCTACTCATGAGCTTCAACAATATAGATTTATCTCTTCCTAATTCAATATCTACTAAGAGTATAAAAGTGCATTTTAGTAGCAGACATTAAACACGGATATCAATAAATCTCGTTCCATTCATTCATCAAAACCTCCTCCGAGGGTGCAGAAGTGCATGTTCTAAGGAAATGTTTTTGACAAATTTCAGGACCCCTCTCTAAATGCATGAGAGGGGTTAAATACTACTACCTAAATACTAAAAATAGTTTATTACAAAAATATAGGAGGAGGTTTAAATGACCGTCCTCATCTAAGGCAAAAATAAATCAAAACTAAAACTAAAACTGAATCTGGAAATTAACTATCTATGTATATGTTCTCTGAGGTCGCAAGCATTCAGCATCGGCTTGAGGAGCGTCGGTTGGCCGACCTCCGATTTTAGTTGTCCTGCGAAAACAGAATTGGCAAGTGTTGGTGCTATCTTCTCGATAGAGTTTGTAAGGCATTTGAGAGTCATGCATTGACTGTGTGGTTTAACCAAGTACTGCCAATAAGTATCCCAATTCAACTTGGTTAACTTCTTGATGGACTCTGCCCTTTCCTCAGCTTTCTGTCTCCAGCTTGTCTGCAGTTGCTGTGCCTTTGGGAGAAATCCGGGAGCAGTCTCTGATATGAGGTTTGCTCTGTGCAGGTTTTCATTGACACAGTCAATGACGTTGTTTGCCACTGTCGCTGCTTCTTCCATTGCCTGTTCTGCCTTTTTAATCTATGCGTCCCACTTATGAAATAGCATTTCTTTGTGGGCTTCATTGATTCTGAGCGCGCCTGCTTTCTTTCCTTCTTCTGATTCCTGCCAAGTCAAATAACTAGAAATTCTTTTATCAATTAAATCATAATCAAGTCGCAAGTCCACGACTTGATTGGTAATTTTATCACTCATCTAACAATGGGAACTCCATTGTGATATTCTTTGGCATAATGCGTCTTGCTGTTGCAAGAGTTGGTCGTTCAAGGCAAGGGCTTCTGAGACAAATTATGTGAGCTTGGGATCATCTCTATGCATTTCTAGCATAGCCTATAACTGATTTTCCTTTTTCGGCCAAATTGTTCTGATATCCCAGCTGCATCTATTGAAAATCTTGTTGTAATTTTTCTAACTTCTCCTCTGCTTCTCGGTTGGCACTGGCCTGCTATAGCTATTGCTGCAAAACTTGGATTTGTTCCTCTCTATCTTTAAGTAATTTTTGTACCTTGAATGCTTTATCAATGGTAGCAGAAGCATAGGCTCCTGCGATATGGGATAACTTAGTCATATTTTCAGTAGGGTTAGTGGTAGGGTCTCACCAAAGAACATCTAGCTGCTCTGCCTCAGGTGAGAGCACGCTGCCCAATTTCATTTTCTTTCTTTGCCTTCTTACCAATGCCTTGTGCTGTGGACTATAAAATACATCTAGAGGAGGAATCTCCTCTATCTCGAGCATGATTTCAGAAGATGGGGTAATGGGAATATGCTCCATTTCTGGAGCGTTGCTGACTGTTCCAATGACCATATTTGTCATTGTCTACACTGTATTCTCAGGTGTCTCCGTGTTCTACTCTTCAGTATTAATCAATTCATTGAATGTTTCCCACTCTTTATCTATCTCAGTTCTCATTGGCTTTGGTGGCTGGATAATGAGAGGGGGAACCTTTAGTTGTGGTGTAGTCAAGACCTGTTGCTCTGGGCGCTCTTTAGATTGGGTAGTATCTCTAACTGACCCTTCAATTTTATTATGGTCACTCTCGGACCGTTTAGAGCGTTCTGGTGATTCTTTCCCAGACCTGGACTTGTCTGTACCTGAGCTTCCACTTAAACTGATACTGGGAGTAGGCTCCCTTATTGATTCCAAGCGTAACTTATCCAAGGGGATGTTAGCTAGTCTCCTTTCTTTGTACAGTTTGAATTCTTGGAATTCTGCTGGGGGAAACTGAATTTAAGCCATATGCAAATCTTCTTTCAGTGTGTTTTTCTATTGGAAGACATCATCGAAAAGATCATCTTCTTTAGAAAATACTTTTATTTTGACAGCAGTAGTAAAATTCTTAATGACATCAAAGGGGTCAAATTGTCTCCTTGGAAACTTGAACAGTCATAGACTCAACATATTGTCTACTTCTTTGAATGCATGACCTCAATCAAATGTATGGAAGTATCTTAGGCCTCGTCGCTATTCAGTGTGAGAATGAACATGCAAGTTCAGTAATTGATGCCTGAGATGACCCGCGTGAGTCTGCTATTGCTTTAACTTCCATAATTCTGGGGTTTTCTTCTTCGAGCAGACTGTATATGCCTTCCCAAGTGGTTATGTCGGTGTCTCTGTTACAGGTGGTGTTTGTGAATAAGTTCGTCATCTCTTTGTCTTCAGCAACCAGAGCTTTTCCCTTCTTTCCCATTATGTTCTGCAAACTGCTGTGTATATTACTCTGCTTGCCGCTCCTGCAAGTTTACAAGCAAGGAAAGAATAATGGTAAGAGATAAGGTGACAGGAACGCTCTTAATTCTGAAATCATATCAAATGTATCACCCTACGTGAAACAACCTTTCAATCAGATCTAAATCTTATCTCATAAATGACCATCAACTAACCACTAAATTGACATTAATGCCCATAACTCGGTATCAGATTACGAGAATTACTTTATTGAACAATGAGCCCTGCAGATCTGCGATAAAGCGATTTTGCAAAAGCTAGTCATTGTATTTACATAAGCCATTACTTCCCAAAGCTAGTCATTTTATTTACATCAGCCATTACTTAGTTTATAAAGATAAAAACAAAGACTTCTCTGTAGATCAGTTTTAAGTATGCTCATTTGTCATAGGTAGAGCCTCTGCTTCCAGCAGGCGTTCATAGCCTCGACAGGGTTACCTGTTACCCAACAATGATCCTATATCCTACTTGGAGAAATATACAATTTTCAAAGATAAATCCATACCCACACTTGTTGTTTTTGTTTTCTTTTATTTCTTAAAGAACAATGTCTTGGTTTGGTAGCCAAATTATGACAGCGCCATTCACTTGATTTATAACTTTGCTAAACAAGCTGGCTCGTGATGAGACCCCTTGTATTTTGATTGCAACAATCTTGAGTCATTGCCCTATTTTGGTATGCAATTTTGGAAATCTCAGCAAGTTATAATATCTATGATCATGATAAGTCGACTCATGATGAGACCTCTTATTCTTTAAGTTTATAGTGTATCATTGGATTACTCCTTGAAACTCATAATTCCCTAGGCAGGGAGGAAGTACTTGGTTCCTTAAGAATAGCTCTGGACGACAATTATAGAGTTTTTGGAAACAACTTTTCTACAGAGAACCTTTCTTTTATTATTGATGCTTTTTATTGACTGATATAAAACAAATTTCGACTAAAGGTTGCTTTTTATCAAAATTCGTAAGGCTGAAATTAGTAAAATTTCTAGGCTTATAGCATTTGACTGTATCTTTCAATAACAATGATCGATTTTCCAAATCAGTTCTATTTATACAAGCAAAAAGCAAAATCTAAAAGAAACACTAATCTTTTTTCGTGAATTCCAAAGGTAACCATTTACAACTTGTTTTATTTTCGAAATAAAGCTATAAACAATAAATTACAAAAATAGAAGAGGTCATCTTCTATGGAAAGTATTTTTTAAGGATCTGCCCATTAACATGTAAAGATTCTCTTTTCCCTGCTAAATCTTGCAACATGAAAGTGGATGGACCTATGATTTCAACAATTTGGAGTGGTCCAAGCCACATTCGTTGGAATTTAGAATGTTTTCCTTTTTCTTCGTGAGCCTTATCCCATTTCAAAACTAAATCTCCAATTTGAAAATCCTTCCTAGATACCATGTTTGAATTGAAGGAAGCCTTTACTAATGCTTGATGATGAGCATGTGTGATTTTAGCCTGTTCTCGTTGCTCTTCTAGCGTAAGGATCTGCAATTGTCTTAGTTGTAAAGATGAAGTTGGTGTTTCATTAATAAATTGAAATAAGGCCAAAGAAGGAATTGCTAGATGAGTTGGGAGAACTACTTATTTCCCATAAACTAAATTAAATGGAGAAGTGCCAATGGAAGCCTTTTGGGTTATTCGGTTTGCCCAAAGAGCATACATCAAAGATATGTGCCAATTTTTATGATTCTGATCGATGGTTCGCTTAATGATTATGATTAAGTTTTTATTCATTGATTCGGCCAACCCATTCCCTTGTGGGTAATAATTGGTAGAATATTTAAGCTTAAAACCTCTTTTAAGTGCAAATTTAGTCATAGCATTGCCAGAAAAATATGATGCATTATCAAACATTAAAGCAGAGGGTAAACTAAACCTGGTAATTATGAACTGATCTATGAAATCAATGATGTGTTCAACATTAGCTGTCTTGAGAGGAACTGCTTCTACCCATTTAGTAAAACAATCTCTAGCTGTAAGGATATACCTATGCTATTTATAAGAATGAGGAACGATCTCACCTATTATATCCAATCCCCATTAATCAAATGGTTGATCGATATTGACTGGTTGCAAAGGAAACGATGGTTTGTTCTATCTTCCGGCAGTAGTTTGACAAACTTGACATTTCCTTACATAGCTATGTGCATCTTTAGATTGTGTAGGCCAATAGTATCCTGCACGTAAAATTTTATGTGCTGTAGCATCTCCCGCATAATGTCCACCTGCTGGTCCATCATGGAGTTCTTGCAACACCTTTTCAGCTTCAAATTTCTCAAGACATCGAAGGAGAACATAAATATAATTCATCCTAAAAAGTACATCGTTTACGAGTTGATACTGCTTAGTCTTCAATCTTAGGGCTCTTTTCTTCATGTAATTAAGGTTTGAAGGAGCATATCTGTTCTTTAGATAAAATATGATATCAACATATCTTGATTCAATATCGTTTAGTCTTACCTCATACATTGTTACCTCTTGATTTGGAGATGGTATTTCAGAAATAAGCAATGCTCCAGCCAACATCTTGCAAAAGCCTTGACCTTTTACAATATTTGTTGGCTTGATCTCAGTGTCGTATTCTTGTAAGGCAGTGACCCAATTTTCTCTCTTTTCACCCACGTCTTTCTGTACTAAGAGATTTCTTACTGCCGGAAATGGCACTATGATATTTGTATGGGTTTTAAGAAGAAAGGGTCTAAAATATTTGATTGCTTTGAAAACAGCATAAGCGTGTTTCTCAACGTCAGAATAATTTAATTTAGACCCTTGCAAATTTTAACTAAAGAAGGCAATTGGGGTTTCCACCTTGTCTTGATTAGCTTGAGTGAGTATTGCAGCATATGACTTATCAGAGGCAAATGTATACAAAATAAAAGGATCAGAGAAATTTAGAGTCGCTAAGGATGGGGCATTAACAATCGCTTGCTTAATCAGATTAAACGCTTCATATTCTGCTTGGCCCCATTTGAAGAGTGAATTATTATTGATCATTGCTTGTAATGGTGACACAATCCTTTAGAAGTCTGGAACAAATATTTTAACAAAATTAATCTGACCAAGGAAGGATTGCATGGATTTCTTATTATGTGGTAAGGATATTTCAGAAATCTCCTTAATTCTATCGGGATCAATATGGATTCCAGATTTTGACACTATAAATCCGAGAAATTTTCCTTCACTTAATGCAAAAAAGGACTTTTTTGGATCAAGTGAAATCCCATACCTTTGGCAACGTTGGAAGGTCTGCTTTAAGTCTCTGCGGTGATTACCACGTTTTTTTGAATATACAGTTATATCATCCAAGTAAATCACCACTAATTTGTTTACTAATCCCTTAAATGCAATATCCATGGCCCTTTGGAATGTGGCGCCAACGTTGATCAGACCAAAGGGCATCTTTTGATATGCATAAGTACCCCATTTGGTTCTGAACGTGGTTTTTAGCTGATTGTCAGGATGGACCAAAACCTGCTTGTAGCCGAAGAAACCATCTAAAAAGGACATTAATTCTGATCCTGCAACCGCTTGCAATATTTGTTCCATAGGAGGCAGGGGAAAATGATCCTTTTGGCAGGCTTTGTTAAGATTTCGAAAGTTAATACAAATTCTAATATCTCCATTTTTCTTTCTGACTGGAACCAAGTTGGAAACCCATCTAGAATGTCGAACGAGAAAAATAATTTTGGCTTTCAATAATTTATTGAGCTCAAATTTAATCTGACTTTCTAGATTAAGATGGATCTTCCTCAGCTTTTGCTAGACAGGTTTTCATAAGCTATCATTGGGATAGTATGCTAAATAATTGAAGTGTCGTAAGTCTTAAGGTCATCATAGTTCTAAGCAAAGAATCTTTTATACTGTTTTAGGAGACGAACAAAGGCTAATTTTTCTTCAGGGGCTAGGGCAAGACCTAGGTTGATATTCTGTGGCTTGGTATCCGTTCCTGGATTTACTAATTCATAGTTCAGAGTTGAACTCTGAAGTTTTGAATTAGTAGATCTTTTAAATCAGTGTTTCAAATCATATAGGTCTTCCAACTTGACTACATATTTTGGTATAGCATTATTAGTGCTCTCTTGTTGTAACTAATTATCATGTTGGTCCTAATCAACTATGAAATCACAACCATATAAACCACATATAATCTAGTATATTACTCATAGAAATACAAGGAGAAATAATCTCTTATTGATGATGAAAAATCCAAACCCAGGATGAGACTTCCATGTTCCACCCAACCATAGAATGGTTGAGCCAAAACTCTCTTCATCCATTCACCCATGTTCCATATTACAAGCATGAATGTGGGATCTCATAGAACACATCAATCCAAAACCATCCAGGGCTTCCAGAGGCCATCCACCTCAACCCATCAAACAACGATTCCACCTCACGATCAGACATCACCAAAACCATCATTAGATCAGTCTCTATCCCAGCCATCCAGGGCTCTAGAGTATTTTTTCCAACCAAGGCTCCAGGACTAGTAACTCAACCCACATCTGCCACCGGGCTCCAGAGTGTTTGTCCAACCAAGGACTAGTAACTCAACCCACCAAGGGATCCAGAGCGTTTGTCCAACCAAGGCTATGGGACTAGTAACTCAACCCAAGCTGTTATGGGGCTCCAGAGTGTTTGTCCAACCAAGGCTCCAAGAACTAGTAACTCAAACCAAGCTAAGGAAACATGAGAACCAATCAAAACAAAACAAGGGAATAAACCCACAATATCCATGGCTATCCAATAAATGGCAGGGATAGGCAATCCACTATCAATCTAGGCAATCCTCCATGCCAGTGATAGATCATGACCAATAATCCACATGCATATGTCATGGATGCCAAAAATAGTGAGGAAAACATACATGCAAGTCGGTACCTACAAGCAAAATCCAATCTAGTTGTTGATCTCGATGTCCTCCTACGCTTTCCTCCTCTTCCTTTGCATTCTTGCTCCAAAAATACAAGTATGCCACAATCTCCAAGAGTGCTCCAAGAAAACTCTAACTATCCAAGAGTGTGTGTGAGAGAGATAATAATGAGAGAGCTCCAAAACTAAATTGAAAAAAGGTTACCAACTAATCTTCAGAAACCTTTTTGTTACGAAACCAACTCAAAAAAGATAGAAAAGATAGATCAATGCCTTAGAATTCAGCCTCTTCGAGGGGGCAACCTCCTTTACATTACACAAATGAACAATTCTTGGATAAGTCAAATGACAAAACCTCCTTTCTATATATAGGAGTCTAAGGGGTCTCAATATAACCAAGCCGACCTAACAATAATAATATAAAGGCACATAAATAACAATAGTGGGATTCTATGGGGCACAATAATAACAATATGGGGACAATAGGGGCACAACAATAATGATAAGGGATACAACGACAATAGTAATGGGGGAATCACTAGTGTTATAGGGACCTAACATGCCCCTCTCCTTCAAAAAAGTGTTGTCCTCAACGCTTGAGTAGTTCTAGATGCTTTTGTATAAAATTCTCATCCTCCCATGTGGAATCTTCAACGGGTAAGTTCTTCCACCTGATGAGATACTCTGAAATTGATCGATTTCGTAGCTGTCGAGTTCTTGTTTCTTTGACTACTTCAGGTTCTAATACGATTTTTCCTTCCTCATCAAGTTCTGGTAATATTGTTTGAACTAGAAGCTTGTCACCTATAACCTTATTTAAGCATGAAACATGGAAAATTGGGTGCACTCGGGAAGCTGCAGGAAGCTCCAATTGTATGCCATAGTACCTATCTTTTGCAACACCATGTACTGACCATAATACTTTGGTGATAATTTATTATCCTTCTTAGCTTGCTTGAGGAACATTTGTTTATATGGTTGTAGCCGTAGGAATACCTAATCACCTACATCAAAGCTTCTTTCGTTGCGATGTTGTTCTACTTGCTGTTTCATTCTATTCTGCGCCAAGGTGAGGTTATCCTTTAAGAGTTGGAGAATTTGTTGTTGATGCTTGATGTGATATTCCACTGCTTGAACCTTAGAATTTTCTCTTAAATATAATGTGATGGATGGTGGATGATATCCATAAAGTGCCATAAAGGGGATCTTTTTTGTTGCAGTATGGAAGGAAGTGTTGTACCACCATTCAGCCAGAGGCAACCGTTTGACCCATTGTGTTTGTTTATCAGGTACAATTCAATGAAGATACCATTCCAAACATTTGTTTACTATCTCAGTTTGCCCATCAGATTGAGGATGATAAGATGAGCTATGAGCTAACTGAGTACCAAGACAAGAAAACAACCACGTCCAAAAATTTCCAGTGAAAATGGGATCTCTGTCGCTTACAATAATATTTGGGTTTCCATGTAGCTTTTGAAGTGTTTCCATAAATGTAGTAGAAACTATACTCGCTTTAAATGGATGAGATAATGCACAAAAGTGTGCATACTTGGTAAGTTTGTCAACTACCACCATGATAACATTCTTTCCTTCGGACTTGGGTAAACCTGTGATAAAATCCATTGAAACCTCCTCCCAACATTGGCTTGGAATGGATAAAGGTTGTAATAGTCCTATTGTCTTAATTATTTCAACTTTATTTTGTTGGCAAACCAAACATTCTACCACAAACTTTTGAATATCCGATTTAAGCCCATCCCAAAAAAAATCCTTCTTAACCCTGTGGTAGGTTTTTAGAAATCCTGAGTGCCCTCCTAATGGAGAGGTGTGCAATTCTCTAAGAATATTTTGTTTGAGTTGGGAATTCTTACATAGGTATAACCGATCCTTGCATCATAACAAATCATTTTTCCAGCTAAATGTATCAGATGAACTGGTATCTTGTTGTATCTTTTGAATGAGTGCCCACACTTCCTCGTCATTCTTCCATTCATTCCTTGCTTCGTTTATCCAATCTGGTTGGATAATAGAAATGGCACAAAGAAATGCTTCCACATCCTCATCCTTTCTTGAGAGTGCATCTGCCACAACATTTTGATTCCCTTTTTTGTAGATGATTTCAAAGTCATAACCCAACATCTTTGTGACCCATTTTTGCTGCTCTTCTAAAGATAATCTTTTTTCTAAAAGTATTTAAGACTATCATGATCTATTTTTACCTTGAAGTGTCTTCCCATTAGGTAGGGTCGCCATTTCTTAAGTGCATGTAGTATTGCCAACATTTCCTTCTCCTAAATAGCTTTGTGTAAATACTTTCCTTTGATTGGATGACTTTCGAAAGCAATGGATCTTTCTTCTTGCATTAAAACAACACCATTTCCATTTCCTGAGGCATCACATTCCACAGTAAAGGTTTTTGTGAATTCTGGTTTAGCTAAGACTGGTGCTTGGCACATTGCCTCTTTAAGATGTTCAAAGGCCTTCGTTGCTTCTGGAGTCCATGAAAATGCATCTTTCTTCAATAATGTTGTTAGAGGTGCTGCTATTCTCCCATAATTCTGAACAAACATGTGATAATACCCTATCAACCCGAGAAATCCTTGTAGATGCTTTATGGATGTGGGGATTTTCCATTCCTTAATGGTTTTAATTTTAATAGGGTCTACCTTAACACCTTCATGAGATACAATATGACCCAGATATTCCACCTCTTGTACTCCAAAGAAACATTTGGAGATTTTTGCATATAATTGTTCCTCCTCCAATAGTTTGAGCACCATGTCAACATGTTGGACATGATCCTTCCAAGACTTGTTGTAGATTAGTATATCATCAAAAAATACTAACACAAATTTTCTAACGAAGGGTTTGAAAATGAAATTCATCAAACCTTGAAATGTAGAAGGTGCATCAGTAAGGCCAAAAGGCATGACCAAAAATTCATAATGACCCTCATGAGTTCTAAATGTTGTTTTTGGAATGCCTTAAGTCTTCATTATGATTTGATGATATCCTCAATTAAGATCCATCTTGGTGAAGTAAATTGATCCATGCAATTCATCCAATAATTCATCAATGACAGAATGGGAAATATATCTTTAATAGTGAGCTTGTTGAGCTCCCTATAATCTAGACACATCTGCCATGATCCATCCTTCTTGTGAACCACTACTACTGGAGCAGAGAAAGAAATTTGATTAGGTTGAATTATACCAGCCTCTAGCATTTATGCAACCATACGTTCAATTTCACTCTTTTGGACATGGGGATATCTATAAGGCCTGATGTTTGGAGGAACACTTCCTGGAATCAAATTAATAGCATGATCATGATCACAAATAGGTGGGAGGTCTTTGGGAGTCTCAAATACCTTGGAATGATTTTCCAAAACTTTTTGGAGATCTGGAGAAATGGATGATTTCGATGTGGGAACCTCTAGTGAACTTAATTATGCAATTATGCCTTGTTGTTATTTCTTTAGAAGCTTTTTCATTCCGTTAGAGTTGATTATCTTTCCCAGTTTCCCTGCAATAGCCCTTAATTCAACTTCCTTTCCTTCTAAAGAGAATTTCATGAAAAGTTCTTTAAAATTAAAAGCTATTGTACCCAAGGATTGTAGCCATTGGACTCCTAGTACAACATCAGCACCACCCATTGGAATGGAAAGCATTGGGCTATTCAATACATATTCTCCCATGGATAGCTTGATATTATGGCACTTTCCTGAGAAATTTATGGTTCCTCCACTTACAACCATCACTTGACACTTTGGTGCTGGATATAGGAAGCAATTCAATTCCTTGGCTATCTTACAATGAATTAAATTATGGGTACTTCCTGAATAAATCAACATTATTATCTTTTTCTTCTTGATAGATTGAGGAGTGATAATTCTAGCCAATGCATTACAAGATATGGTCGGATTCATTTCTTCTTTTTCTAGGGTTTGTTCCTGGTGTATATCCTCTTCTTTTGACATTTCTTGTTCCTTTTCTTCCTCCTCTTCACAATCTATGTAAAATAATTTCTTCTTGTCACACTTATGACCTTTAGTGTATTTGCTATCACAACTGTAACAGAGCCCTTTTGCTATTTTTTTCTTCCAATTGTTGTGGTGTCAACCTTGTAGGTTGTGGATGGCTAGGGGCAAAAACACTTCCATCTTTATGATTGTGAGTGGTAGGCTTCCTTGTTGCCATAACTTTTCTTGCCAACCTGAATGCCTTCTCCAATGAATCTAGTTCCCAAAGGCGAACCTCATGTTGGATGTTATCTTTTAAAGTCCCTATGAACACATCAATTCGATGCTCCTCTGGAATATCTTTTACCCTTATATTCTGATCAGGTGATCATGTTTTAAGTGAAGAAAATGCTCAAAATTGGAACTGCTTAGAATTGATTGAAACTAGAACAACCAGATATATCTCGTCGTCCTGATTCCGGTGCTGTGAACGGTTCAAAAAATTGATGCCGTATGGAGGAGTTATTGCATTTTAAAAATGCCGAGTAAACTGCAAATTTTTGAATTTTGGAAAAATTTAAAAAAGAATATTTCGAGGAATATTCCTTGGAATATTCCCTAGAATATTCTCCAAAATATTGACTGGAATATTTTGTTTGGTTGGACCAATCAGAGGCTGACATGTGGCAAGCCCGGAGGCCGCCACGTGGCCCTGAATTGGCATGGGAAAATATTGTTTGAGGTCGAGCGGGATCGAACCTGTGACCTCCCGTGGGTAAACTAAGAGCTTTGACTGTCTCCGCTATGCTTTGTGTCTTAACCATATTGGATCGCGGTTTTATTTATGTTGTTAACAGTTGCTGTTTGGGGGCTGGACCGCGAGTGGTCCCGAGAAGAGTGGTCACATGGCAACAAAACCGCAACGGTGAATGTAACGGTTCTCCCTAACCGCCAGCTTTAACAAACATTAACCGCCCGAAGATTGTGGTCACATGCGTGCCAATCCACCGACGATTATGGTTAGCTAGCGGTCAAGGTTGGCGGACCTCCAAAATTGGTGGAAATTGCCAATTTTAACCGCAATTAGCTCCAGTTTCCACTTTTGGTGGAGTTTCTTTAGGCCAACTTGGACAAAACTTCAATTGGTCATAACTTTCACTGAACCTTTTGGAGCGATTTTTTTTTTTGATTTCGAGTATTCTGAGCATTCCAGAGCCAATGGTATAGGTTGCAGAGCCAACAGAGTTCATATTCAGGTACTTTTCCAGCAGAGAAGGTTGGAGAGCCTAGGGAGTGTTGGAGATGTATTGGGCTATGGTTAACCATTGGAGGTGAAACAAAAGCCAATATTTACTATTTTCTGTGTTCTGAACTCATTTCCACAGCTTATTTTTCCTGTTTAGGCTTTCTTATCAATGTATAACCAATTTGAGCACCTAATAAGAGCAAGGACATGCCCATTTGGGGCCTTAGACCTGGCAGATGTAGCCCAAGAGGGGTGAACTGCCTCATTAGCTGTTGTGTTATATTATGTGATTTTATCTTGCTGTGTTTTTCAAATTTAATATGCTAAACAGTAAAATGAAATAACACTCCACACATAAGACTCATAAATTTACCAAAAACACTTTGTTTCAATTGCAAGACATGAGTAACAGTTTGCACATATAATTTAATGGAAATGAATACCTTGAATAGCAAATACAAGTAGTTTCATTTTCAGATCAGATGGTATCAGAGCTCAAGTTTTGTGCAAAGATATTTTTGATTGTTTTTCAAGTTTTAATGCTTACCAGGCTTAAACTTCAAAGAGGGAAAGGACAATTGGTTAGAGCACAAGATAATCCTCAACCAAGGAGGGCCAAGTGCCATTATCTCCACCTTCTAATTCACCCTCAATAGCCTTAGAAGAAGCTTCAAGTATTTCTAAAAGGGAAGGAGAAGTTCCTGAAGACATGGATCCAAAAGAAGAAGAACTGGTATTTAGAAAATCTTTGGACATGACTGAGATGGTAAGAATATTATACGAGGAAAGGAATGATAGGTTGGTTGGAGAAGGGTCTAAACATTAGAAAGAAGGAGAGGGCTCTTCAGAAGGAAATAAAGGTGATGATAATTCAAAGAAAGGACATGGAGGAATGGTGATCCACCATCCCCATCGTCATCCTCTTCCTCTACATCGTCATCCCCTACCTCGGTAAATCAACCTAATAAGCTTAAATCTTCTAGAAAAAGTCCATTTTTAAAGCTAGATGTTAAACATGAATTACCTATATTTAATGGTGAAGTCAATGCAGAGAAACTTGACAACTAGATAAAACAATTGGAAGTTTATTTAAGGATACAGAACTTACAGGATGACGACACTAAGATTCAATTAGCCTATTTAAGAATGGATGGAGCAGCATTGGTGTGGTGGAAAGCCAAGACCAAGGATGAAATTAAGAAACATGGTAAGATTACTTTAACATGGGCTGAATTTATTTCCGCAATTAAGAAGCAATTTTATCCTCTTGCTCATTTACAAAAGGCTATAATGAACTGGCAAAACTTTAGACAACTAAAACGACAAAATGTTCAAGACTACACCCAAGAGTTTAGGAGAAGAGCACTCTTATTAGGGGTAGAATTACAAATTCAAGACACTTTGCTGAAATATATTGGTGGTTTGCACAACTACCTTAAACATACTATCCTTATGTTCAATCCTACTAGTTTAGACGAAGTTTGTGTACAAGCTACACATTTAGAGACTAGAGGGAAAAACACTTTTGATGAGGGTAGAAACAAGCCTTTTAAAAGGAAAAACAAAGAGAAAACCTTTAAGGGAAAAGGCAAAAAGAATGCATCTGTAAAAAAGGAGGGTGAGAAAGTGATATGTAAACATTGTTGAAAAGAAGGCCATGAAGAGAAAAATTGTTGGAAACTTTATCCTGAAAAAAGAAATCTGTTTAACAAAAACAAAGGAAAGAAGAAAACTACAGCTACTACAACTACACCTCAAGATTTAGGTGATGATTCAGGGGATTGCAGCCATGGGTTTGAAAAGTATGAAGGGAAAGGAAACTAAAACTAAAGCACTCTCTAGTACTTCAAAATGTCATGTACAAGCTCCTAATGAGGAAGAAAGAATTGAATTGTTCAAAACATACAAAAATTGACACAATGTTTGACAGTGGGTCACAAACAAATCTCATATCAGAAGACATGGTCAAACAGCTTAAACTTGAGACCATTCCACATCTAAAGCCTTACCCACTTGGGTGGATATGCAAGGATGCAAACTTACAAGTCTCAAGAAAGTGCATATTGCGCTTTGCAATTACTGCACACTTTATTGACACAGTTGAACTTGATGTAGTACCGCTTGATATATCAGGAATTGTTTTGGGAAGTCCTTACTTATTTGATAGGAAAGTGATCTTCCATCGCCATGAAAATAAATATCATCTTTTCAAAGATGGCAAGGAGTACATTGTGAGGGCACATCGTAAGAAGGCAAATATAGTGATGGTAAATGCGGGACAGGCAAAAAGGCTAGTTAATTCAAGTAATAGTTTTGTACTTCTTATGATCAAGCATAAGGTTGGTGTGAATCATGAGTCATTTGAAAATTGTGATTCCAAGCTTAAATCAGATTTATATGATGTAGTTTATGCACATCATGAGATGTTTTAGGAACCAACAGGTTTTCCTCCTAAAAGGGAGACTCAGAATGAAATCCATTTACATCCAGATTGTCCTCTTCCTAACATAGGCATGTACCGCATGTTTATCATGGAGAATGCTGAAATAAAGAAGCAAATTAAAGAATTGTTGGACAAAGGTTTCATAAGACCAAGCACTTCGCCATGTGGGTCACCGATAGTGTTGATTCCAAAGAAAGATGGAACTTGGCGCATGTGTGTGGACTTCAGGGCATTGAACAAAATAACGGTAAAGAATCGTTACCCACTCCCAAGGATAGATGATTTGTTAGATTAGCTGAAAGATGCTAAATATTTCACTAAGTTAGACTTACGTAGTGGTTATCATCAAGTTAGAATTGAAGAAAGTGACATTTGGAAGACAACTTTTAAAACCAAACAAGGACTCTTTGAGTGGCTTGTTATGCCGTTTGGTTTATGTAATGCACCTGCAACTTTCATGCGGGTAATGGATGATGTCTTATGTCCTTTTCTTGATGATTTTGTTATTGTCTACTTAGATGACATCTTAATTTTCAGCAAGACTAGAGAAGAGCATGTCATGCATGTTAAGAAAGTACTTGATATTTTGAAGAAAAATCAGTTATTTCTTAAAATGTCAAAGTGTGAATTTGGAAAGACTTCTTTGGTTTATTTGGGACACATAGTAGGAGGAGGTGCTTTGAGAATTGATCCTTATAAGGTAGAAGCTATTGTGAATTGGCCTACTCCCAAATCCATTACAGAGGTAAGAAGTTTTTTGGGTGTAGCTCAGTATTGGAGGAAGTTTATTTCTAACTTCTCTGCCATAGCAGCTCCTATGCATGCAGTGACAAGTGTGAAGCATGCTTTCCAATGGGGAGGAAAGCAACAGAAAGCTTTCGAGTCTTTGAAAGAAAAGATAAGTTCAACTCCAATTCTTGCATTACCGTACTTGAGACAACCATTCAAGATTCAGACCGATGCTAGTGATTACGCCATGGGTGTAGTTCGCTTACAACATGGTAAGCCTATCGCATTTCATTCTAAGACATTTAATGGTGTTGTTGTGAATTATCCTACATATGATAGGGATTTGTATGCGTTGGTACAAAGCGTCAAAACGTGGAAACACTATTTGATGGGCAAAGAAACAGTTGTTCATACCGACCATCAACCTTTACAGTACTTGCAGTCGCAAAGTAAATTGCAGCAGTCATGACATTTTAGATGGATGGGATTCCTACAACAATTTCACTTGGTAATAAGGTACAAGAAAGGTATTTTCAAGAAAGTTTATGATATGCTTTCAAGGCCTATTATTAGTTCTACTACTTTACTTAAGAATGATTCTATTGTACATGAGAGCTACATAGAACAGTATGCATCAGATGTTGATTTTAAGGATGTGTATGCTAACTTGAGTGAAGGGAATCATGTTGAGTATAATGATTATCATTTGCATAATAATTTGTTGTTTCATATGGGCAAGTTATGTATACCACAAGGTGAGAGACTAAGTATCATGAGAGAAGCTCATTCTTCTCTTATTGTTGGACATTTCGGGGTAAGCAAAACGGTGGCACATTTACAGAGGTATTGTTATTGGCCTCACATGGTAGATAGTGTTTCACGTTTCGTTAGAGGTTGTTCATTATGTGCTACAAGAAAGCCTAGCAATAGGAAGCTTGGATTATATACACCATTGTCATTACCTTCTAGACCATGGGAAAGTGTTTCTATGGATTTTGTAGGAGGTCTACCATTATCTAGAAAGCAACATAATTATCTTTATGTAGTTGATAGATTCAGCAAGATGTGTATTCTTATGCCATGTAAGAAAACTATAACTACTGAACAAACTGATGATTTATATTTTCAACATGTATGGGTTCATTATGGCTTACCTACTTCTATTGTTAGTGACAGGGATTCCAGATTTGTTGGGAATTTTTGGTCCAATCTATGGAAGATGATGGACACCAAGTTGAAGAAGAGTAATGCTTTCCATCCGCAAACAGATGGCCAAACAAAGGTAGTGAACAGAACCATTATACATCTTTTGAGAGGTTATTGTAGCAAGCATCCCAAGCTTTGGGATGAGCACTTGTATTACATTCACCATGCTTACAACCCGGCCAAGCACCCTTCTACAAATAATTCACCTTTTGAAGCTTGTTTTGGGTATTTGCCTAAGTCACCTTTAGATTTCATTCTTGAGAAGGATGTTGCCATTGATGGGCATAGTGACATTGACAAATCTCACATGTTCATTGAAAGAATTACATCAGCAAGTTCAAGAACAACTTGAAAAAGTCAAGGCAAGTACAAGGAGAGACATGATAAACATAGAGTTGATCATAAGTTTCAAGAAGAAGATGAGGTATGGCTGCATATTAGTAAGGAAAGAATGCAAGGAGAAGGTAAAAAGTTGAAGTCTATTCGTTATGGTCCATTCAAGATCCTTAAACAAGTTGGAAATAATGCTTTTCAGTTAGATTTTGTAGGTTTTAACCCTGTACATAAATTACCTGCATATGAATTCTAAAACAAAGAAAATAAAAAATGCGAGAGCATAACACATAAAACACATAAAACAAATATACACAGAGATTTTCCCCTGGATCCCAAAACCGGGACTACCAGCTTGATTTTTCATTATGTTCCTTTCAATGTTACAATACATATTTATACATGCCAAACCATCCAATACCATGGACCAAAAAACCATCGCGTCCAAAACCATGGACCGAAAACCATAGGTAGGTTCGCCCAACCTAATATAGGGTCCAAATTTTTTTCCCGGGGTGCTGCCCTAAACCCCGTAGAGGGGGGCTACCCGCCCCCCCTTCTAACCCCGCGGTTCACTACATAGGTTAGTCATGGAAAGAATATAACACAACCCAACATTCTCCCACTTGTTGTTTTCTTTCCACAGGGGCCACATGAGAGATTAGTCATTTTTCCAGCCCTGAAACACCCTTTGTTTCGCTACACCAGGAAAACTTCTCAGAGCTCACATATTTTGTCAATGCATCTACAATATTCTTCAAAGTGTCCACCTTTACCAACAACACCTTTTTGTCTTCTATCATATCCCTCACAAAGTGATACTGAACATCAATGTGCTTTGTCTTTGAATGATATGCAGGGTTCTTTGCCAAGAAAATTGCACTTTGGCTGTCACAGTTTATCCTTATAGCTCCCTGTACTAACCCCATACTTGAACACAATATGTGCAACCAAACTACTTCCTTGCTTGCATCAGTGGCTGCCATGTATTCTGCCTCTGTAGTTGATAGTGCCACTACAGATTGTTTCTTACTCATCCAAGTAATTGCACCTCCAAATAGGTTAAACACATACCCACTTGTAGATCTTCTCTGATCCAGATCTCCAACCCAGTCTGCATCAACAAAGCCACGAATATCCAACACTCTGTCCAATCCTGGTCTTCCTTGGTAGCATAAACCGTAATCACTAGTGCCACGCAAATACCTGAAAACCTGCTTCACTAATGTCCAATGCTCCTTTCGTGGTTTTGACATAAACTTGCTCAATACTCCCACTGCATGTGAAATGTCTGGTCTAGTATAGACCATTGCATACATCAGGCTATCGATTGCACTTGCATATGGAACATGGGATATATCCTCTTCCTCTTCTTGTGTCTTGGGACACTGTTCAGCAGATAACTTTACACCTACAGGAATAGGAACCTTCACCGGTTTACTATCCTGCATATTAAACCTTTGCAGTATTGTCTCGAGATACTTCCTTTGGTTTAGCTAGAGCTTCCTCTTTGCTCGATCTCTTTTAATTTCCATGCCCAAAATATAGTTTACAGCACCAAGATCTTTCATGTCGAATTTGGAGGCCAATTGGGTCTTCAAATCCTGGATAATTTCTTTGTCATTTCCAACCAGCGACATATCATCCATATACAAGACCAGATAAATAACACGATCACCAATTAATTTAAAATACACACAGTGATCTACTTTGCTTTTGGTGAAGCCAAGTCCCCGTATAAATTTATCAAATTTCTGATACCACATCCTTGGTGACTAATTTAATCGATATAAAGACTTCTTTAACTTGCATACCAATTCTTTCTTACCCTTCACCGCAAAGCCTTCAGGTAGATCTCCTCTTCCAGATCCCCGTGAAGAAATGTTGTCTTCACATCCATCTGTTCTACCTCAAAATCAAAAGCAGCAACAACAGATAAAAGTTACCTAATAGAAGTTACCTTGGCAACAAGAGAAAAAATATCACCGAAATCAATTCCCGGCACCTGGGAATAACTTTTTGCTACCAACCGAGCTTTGTATTTCTCCACCTTTCCTTCTGCATTTGTCTTCTTCTTGAACACCCATTTGCTGCCAAAGGGTTTCCTTCCGGCCAGCAACTGTACCAGGTCCCAAGCCTCATTTTTGTGCAAAGATGCCATTTCATCAACCATGGCCTCTTTCTAGAGTTTTCCATCCTCTGAATCTACTGCTTCCTTCATAGTTCTGGGATCATCATCAATAATAGAAAAAGAAAAATTTAAACAGAAAGTAGATGGAATATACCTTTCTAGCTGCCTTCTTTCTCGAACTGATCTTCTTACACCCAGAGTTTGTGGCTCTTCATCTTCTGATTCCTCCTCTGTTGTAGAGTTTGATTCTTCCTCCTTTAGCTCAAACTCTATCTTCTCAGGTTCCTTTGGTCGGAATTCATGTTTAATAACATCCTTCACCTCTCTGAACACCATCTCGGTTGTACACAACCTTCCTTGTTGTTGGGTTCCAAAGCTTATAATCCTTTAAACCATCCTTATACCCAATAAAGATGCAATTTTCAGATTTACTATCCAACTCGGTTCGTTTCTCCTTTGGAACATGTACATATGCATCACATCCAAATACCCTCAGATGTGAAAGAGAGGGTTTATTACCAATCCATACCTCTTGTGGAGTCTTATCCTCCAATGCTGATGAAGGTGATCTGTTGACCAGGTAACATGTTGTCTCCACCGCCTCTGCCCAGAATTCCTGTCCTAACCCGACACCACTGAGCATGCTTCTTGCCCTTTCCATCAACGTCTTGTTCATTCTTTCTGCAACTCCATTTTGCTGAGGTGTATATGGAGTAGTGTTCTGCCGTGCTAGAACACACTTCTTACATAATTCTTCAAATTCCTTACTGCAAAACTCTCCACCGTTATATGTCCTCAACACCTTTATCTTCTTCTCTGTCTGGTTTTCCACCAGAGCCTTGAATTCTTTAAACCTGTCAAAGACTTCAGATTTCTTCTTAAGGAAATATATCCATGTATTCCTTGAGAAGTCATCTATAAATGATACATTGTGCATAGACTTACCTAGTGATGGAACCTTCACAGGTCCAAACTTATCACTGTGCACAAGCTCTAATATCTGTTTTGCCCTCTTACCACCAGAGGGGAAACTCACCCGATTCTGCTTCCCATATACAAAATTTTCATAGAAATCAAAATCCAGAGAGCTATTACTCATACCTTCTACCATACCTTTACCATGAAGTATTCAAAGGCCCTTCTCTCCAATATGTCCAAGCCTTTGATGCCACAACATGGTCTTCTCTCTAGAGACCACTAGATTTTTTGCTCCACTTTCAAGAACCATAGAACTGTTGCACCCATCAACAACAGTGCTACCTTGGAGCTTGTATAGAGTTCCAACCCAAACTCCCTGCATCAATACCAGTGCTCCCCAAACCATCTTGTAGGTATCCTTCTCGAACACTATTTTTACACCTGCATCATCCAGCTTGCTTACAGAAATCAGATTTCTGTCCAATGCAGGAACATGCAGAACACCCAGAAGTGTTCTAATCCTTCCGCCTTACAAATTCAACTTTACTTTTCCACAACCAATGATTCTAGCCTTCCTGTCATCCCCCAAGAAGACATCACCACCATCGTATTTCTCATACTCGCAGAACCACTCTCTATGGGGAGTGAAGTGAAAGGATGCACCTGAGTCAATCAACCATGCCTCATGATCTACATGTGTACTTGAAGAAGCCAAGTACACATCCCCGCCTTCATCTGAGGTGGTTTTCACCTCTACAGAAGGAGCATCATCAGATCCCTTTCCTTTATTAGGAGCTTTAGATTTACAGTCCCTTTTGAAGTGCCCTCCCTTTTCGCATTTCCAGCACACCACCTTTACAGGTTTTCCTGGAGATTTAGATCTCCCACTTGATTATTTATTTTTGTTTCTGTTCTAGGACTGTCCTCGTATAGACAAGGCATCACCATTCTGTCTCTCCATATTTTTCTGTCTCATCTCCTCCATCAGCGAGGATGAGACTATTTCATCAAAATGCAAGGCAGTTGCATTGCTACCTATTCCAATAACCAGACTATCCCACGAATCTGGTAGAGAACACAACAAACTGATGCACTTATCTTCATCTAAAATTTTAAGATCAACAGATGCTAACTGACTTACCACAGTATTAAATGCGTTCAGATGCTCTGTCACTGAATCTCCATCTTTCATCCTCAAGTTATACAACTTTTTCCACAGGAATAGTTTATTCACCAGAGACTTAGATTGGTACAAAGTCCCTAACTTGTCCCACAAAACCTTCACCGTAGCTTCCCCTGATACATTCAGCAATACTGAATCTGATGCACACAATCGTATTGTGCTCTTTGCCTTCCGATCTAACTTCTTCCATTCTTCATCGGACACTCGTTGGTTTAGTACCTGGATCTACCATGATCCACTGATCTTTATCCACCAATAGATCCTCCATCTTGAGTTTCCACAACTCAAAACTATGACCATTAAATTTCTTTATTTTTATCTTTCCACTACTCGCCATCTTCTTTCACCACCAGAATCGATCTCGCAGATCTCCCACTGAACAGGGTCTACCGCAGGCTCGAGCGAAACCCCTCAGCAACAAAGGTGTCCACTTGAGGCCAAAACAGCTCCGATACCAAATGTAGGTTTCAACCCTGTACAGAAATTACCTGCATACGAATTCTAAAACAAAGAAAATAAACAATGCGCGAGCATAACACATAAAACACATATACACAGAGATTTTCCCATGGATCCCAAAACTGGGACTACCAGCATGATTTTTCATTATGTTCCTTTCAATGTTACAATACATATTTATACATGCCAAAGCATCCAATACCATGGACCGAAAAACCATCACGTCCAAAACCATGGACCGAAAACCATAAGTAGGTTCGCCCAACCTAATATAGCGTCCAAATTTTTTTTTCCTGGGGCACTACCCTAGACCCCGTAGAGGGGGGCTACCCGCCCACCTCAAACCCCCTGTGACCCCCCCGCTGCACAATCAACGCAACGAATGGGGGGTTCTGCCCCCCCTCTAACCCCTCGGTTCACTACGTAAGTTAGTCGTGGAAAGAATATAACACAACCCAACAGATTTGCCTTCATATATGCAAATGTATTCCGTTGTGAATGTGGAAAATTTACGTTTGTATGAACCTCTAATTGTTGATCATGAAAGTGACATTCAGTTGCCATCCAAAGATGATTTCTCACCAGAATTTTTGGATGAGTTGAAAGAGGATGCTATCCTTGATAGAAGGACACGCACTTCGAGGAGGGGAAATGCTGATTATGTTCGAGTTGGTCTTAAAGGCAGCAAACTGAGTAAGGAAAAGTGGATGGAGGTGGAAAAGGTGAGGGAGCTGTACCCTCACCTTATTAACATGTAATTGAAGGCTTTTGGGGTTAATAGCTTCCCATTTGAGAGGTGTGATCAGGTTCTAAGTGAAGAAAATGCTCAAAATTGGAACTGATCAGAATTGGTTGAAACCAGAACGATTGGATAGATCTCGTCGTCCTAATTTCAGCGCTGTGAATGGTTCGAAAAAATGACACCGTATGGAGGAGTTATCGCATTTTAAAAATGCCCAGTAAACTACAAATTTTTGAATTTTGGAAAAATTAAAAAAAGAATATTCCAAGGAATAATCCTTGGAATATTCGCTTGAATATTCCATTTGGTTGGACCAATCAGAGGCCGACACATGGCAAGCATGGAGGCCGCCATGTGGCCCTGAATTGGCATAGCAAAATATTGCTTGAGTTCGAGCGGCATTGAACACATGACCTCCTGCAGGCAAACTAAGAGCTTTGACCGTCTCCACTATGATTTGTGTCTTAACCATATTGGATCACGGTTTTTATTTATGTTGTTAACAATTGCTGTTTGGGGGCTAGACTGCTAGCGGTCCCGGGAAGAGTGGTCACAACAAAACCGCAGTGGTGAATGTAACGGTTCTCCCTAACCGCCAGCCTTAACAAACGTTAACCGCTCAGAGATTGCTATCACATGCGCACCAATCCACCGATGGTTACGGTCAGCCATCGGTCAAGCCTGGCAAACCTCCAAAATTGGCGGAAATTACCAATTTTAACTACAGTTAGCTCTAGTTTCCACTTTTGGTGGATTTTCCTTAGGTCAACTTGGAAAAAACTTCAGTTGGTCATAACTTTCACTGGGGAGAACGTTTTGGAGCGATTTTATGGTATAGGTTGCAGAGCCAACATAGTTCATCTTCAGGTACTTTTTCAGTAGAGAAGCTTGGAGAGCCATCAGGGCCTAGGGAGTGTTGGAGTTGTATTCGGTTATGGTTAACCATTGGAGGTGAACAAAGGCCAGTCTTTACTGTTTTTTGTGTTCTGAACTCATTTCCATAGCTTATTTTGCCTGTTTAGGCTTTCTTATCATTGTATAACCAATTTGAGCATCTAATAAGAGCAAGGACATGCCCATTTGGGGGCCTTGGACCCGACAGATGTAGCCTAGGAGGGGTGAATTGCCTCATCAGCTACTGTGTTATATTATGTGATTTTATCTTGCTGTGTTTTTCAGATTTAATATGCTAAACAGTAAAATGAAATAACACTCCTTCACACATAAGACTCAGAAATTTACCAAAAACACTTTGTTTCAATTGCAAGACATGAGCAATAGTTTGCACATATAATTTAATGGAAATGAATACCTTGAGCAACAAATACAAGTAGTTTCATTTTCAGATCATATTCAATTTTTGGAAGTCCTTAATGTTCTCCATCATTGAACCCTTTTGTTTGAGATTTATCAATTGGCTAAAAAAAGTGTTGCTTTTTGTATCCTCATAATGTGTTATCATTTCATCCATAAAAATAGCCGAAGTGACAATTTGTTTACGAGAGCAAAGCCATCGATACCATACAAACTAATTTGGTTCCAAATATAAAGTTGCAATGCGTACCTTTTGTGTGTTTTTCACATTATGGAGATCGAAAAATTGCTCCATCTGTAGTATCCATGTTCTGGGATCCTTGCCATCAAACTTCCTCATATCGATCTTTGGAACATGGTGGTTCTTCGATCCAACGTTAGAGTCTATGAAATCATGATTAACATTTATTTTGTTCTCATCATGAGTTTCCTTTACTACCCTTTCGCCATTAGTAAGCATTTCTTGTAGAAACTTTGTCAAATCTGTCTTCAAATCTTCCATGCCTTTCTTTAAATCATCCATCTTAACTTCCACGCCATCCATCTTAGCTTCCACGTCGTCCATCTTAGCTTCCTTGTCATTCATCTTAGCTTCTACGCCTTTCTTTTGTTGAAAAGTGTGCAACAAGAAATGCTAAAAATAGAAAATGCTAAAAATAGCTCTGCTATAAATAGCCTGGCTATAAATAGCAGTTCAGCCATTGGAGGTCTTAGCAACAATGGGTGAAAAGTGAAAGTGCTAAAAATAGCTTTTCTAAAAATAGAATTTCGGGATCCCTTCTTATTTTAGTCAGTCCCTGGACTAAACATAGGAAGTAAAATTCGAATTTGATATCAACAGCGGTTTGAAAATTAATTAATTAATTCATCTTGAGTTAATTAGTTAAGAAAAATCAAACTTGAAGTCTATGTGGGGACATGCAACAGTCTCTCCATTAATTGAGGAATTTAACCTTCAGTTAAAGAGATAAGGATGAGTTGTAATATTGAGTTGTAATCAGTTGACTTAGTTTAACTTAGTCAAATCCAGTTAGATTAATTTAACAATTTGTTAAATTAATGAGAGTTCAGTTAGTTAATGCTTGCATGCATGTAACTACTGTATTTTAGATAACTGAGTATTCACTCATGGATAGCTCATGCATGTCAGTTCAATCAGAGACCCAGTTAAGATCAGATGGAGGGACAATGTACTATCAGTTGCTAGAATATTCCTTGGTGAATATTCCTTGCATGCAGAAGGAATATTATTCCTTATGGATTGCGCAGTTGGACCTAAGGTTACAACGAGTGTGATGAGGCCAATTCACACATGTGATATCATTGGACCCCAATCAAAACTACGCAAGGAAATAGGAGGCTTGGAGGGCTTGAGGAAGATATATTCTATGTCTATTGAGTCCGTGAGCTATATTGTTTTGAGTGCAGAGAGATCATGATAGCTTGAGAGATAATTCTTTTTGTAACTTGAACAAGATTTCCACTTGTATGATAATACAGAGTTAGGGTTTTAGGCTGGTGCTTTCCCCAATGATATATATTCTGTGTTATGGTTGATTACTTCTCATTCTCAGTTATATCTGTTCATGCTTGATGTTGCTCATGTTTGATTAAGCTTCCGCTAAATTGCTTGTAGAAGTAGATCAAGTGTTTTGCTTTAGTACATTGCATTACCAGGTGATCTACAGTTGAAATTTCTACATGGTATCAGAGCAAAGGTGATCAAGGAAGAACAATATACAAGCAGGAGAAGTACAAAGTTTGGTTTCTGAATATTAAATTGAGCTCTTATCACATCGATTTCACTGATGGCGTTCAGTGGTTTAAGACTCGAATATGCCCTTGATGGCAGTTCGAATTATATAGCATGGAAGGATCACATGGAGGCAATATTGGAAGATAACGGTCTCAATGACTTCATTGATCAAGAATTCCAAAAGTTGATTGATGCTACTCAACTAGCAGAATGGAAAAAGTGTGTGGCTAGAGCAAGGAGAATCCTCCTGCAGGGAGTTCGAGATCACATTGTCTCGAGCCTCAATGGGAAGGAGACTCCATTTTCGATGTGGAAAACATTGAAAGATCTTTATCAGAATAGTAGCGATTAGAGGAAGCTGACGCTGAAGGACAAACTTCGAAAGATCAAGTGCGAAAAGGATGACATAATCTCTACGTTCCTGAACAAGCTCACCACCTGCAGGGACATTCTTGCAAGTGTAGGGGTCGTGACTACTGATGACGACATGGTGAGTCTAGCACTCCTTGGTCTTCCTAAGAGCTGGCATAGCTACCAGGACTCGGTTAATGGAAGAGAGAAATTGCCAGATTGGGAACGACTTTGGTCGAACCTAATGCAAGAGGAGATAAGACGGAGCACTAGGGATTGATCTTCATCAAAACAAGATGATGAAGAAAATCTAGCTTTAGCGGGTAAAGCTAAGAAAGGGAAAGGGAAGGCGTCCCAATCCAAATCTTCTCATGGTGGGAAGAAATTTGACAAGTCGAAGGTGCGATGCTTTCACTGTCATGAAGTGGGCCATTATGCTATGAATTGTCCATAGAAGAAATCCAAGATGGGTTCCTCAAAGGGATCTAATGGTGATGCACTAGCTTCACAATTTGAGCTGGATTTCTCGCTTATCGCATGCATGGTTTCATCCATGGTGGGATGTGTTTGGTATTGGACAGTGGAGCTTCTTTCCACATGTCGGGTGACAAGAATATTTTCAGTACATGGGATGAGAAGGATCTCCAGTTGCGGATCGAGATGGGCGATGATGGAAGGTACTGTGTCTCAGGTGAAGGTACAATTGTGTTTCAGAGGGAGCATGTTGCTCCTCTCACCCTATCTACTGTTAAGTATGTACCAGGTCTGAAAAAGAATCTTGTGTCTGTTGCTATGCTAGAAGATAAAGGCTATGATGTAGTCTTTAGTAAAGGAAAAGTGTTTCTGAGGCATATCGGCACTAGACAAACCAAGCGAATTGGGATTCAAGTAAAGAATCTCTACAAGTTGGAGGTAGATGACTGTGTTGCACTAAGTTCCAAAGCAAAGGTGGTGCAAAGCCAAGATGTTGGCGAGCTATGGCATAGAAGATTGGGCCACTTACATCATGGGGCCTTGAAGATTGTTATATACCTAGGGGGGATAATATGGGGTACCAAGGGAGGTACCCAAGGTAATAATGTAATAATGAGATGGGCCATAGTAATAAATAAGGTGGTTAACCCATATCATGTAAGGGACCAAAAGTAGTTAATAATAATGTAATGGGCCCATGGTATTAGTTGATGGTATGTACGGGGGTTATTATCAAACCCTTAAGGTAGGGCAACACCATACTTTCACTCCTTAAGGAAGGAGAACACTCCACAAGCCATATGCCTATTCATACAATATTCCTTGACTATTTGGTTTCCATCTTGATGGTTGTCTTGCGGGGTGATGTGGGTGATGACATGTTGAAGATTTAACCCACGATGTCTTTTTCTTTAATTCACCCCTTACTGGAGCCTAATTGTTATCTGGTGCATGTTGTGGTGCCTGCTGTGGTGTCTTATCTTTCAATATTACTTCAACCACTGAGCCCTCCTCTGATGTATCAACACCTGTAACCTTTTCTTCTTCAGCCTCTGTTTGTGTTTGATTGTCGATCATCACTTTCTCATCATCTAATATGTTAGACCCTGGAACATCTTCTGCTTTAGTCTCCTTGGACTCTACCTATTTATTAACGGAAATATCCTGTAATGTAATTTTCTTCTTTTTATACCAGAGCTTCAGGAATTTCTTTTGTACATTAATATTGATAGTACCCACTAATTCCATCCAAGGGTATCCCAAAACAACATCGATGTTATCCATATCTGAAGCATAAAAATAACCATGCAACACATACTTATCCATAGAAATCTTCAAATCCTTATACAATAGAACATCCTCATCATCCACCTGTGTGTTTTCAATGTGTTTTTCTGGAACTTGCAATTTTTTTACCAAATTAACATTGATAAAATTATGCTTGCAACTAGGATTTATAGAAACAATGATCTTCTCTTTCTGAATCAATCCATGAACCTGCAATAAGGATATACCAGTAGGAAATAGCCCCACATGTTTCTCTTTATCTTGTTTTCTGGCATGAGACCATCTGTCTAAAAGTAATTTTTCAAATTCTTCATCGGGCAGGTTGGAACACTTCTTTTGGTTAAGTAATCCCCACCATGTGGCTGCCTCATCTTCAAAATTAAACACTACAAAAGTTCTCCAATGATGTGTCCATAATAACTTGTGTGTTTTTATGTATTCTTCAATAGTAGGACCATTATCTTTTCCTGTAAAACATAGAACCGCCATGAAGAGGGTTCTGAAAAAATTCACTTACTTGGCGAAAATTTGAAATTGTCACAGTTTAGTCAATATTGCTCAGAATCCCTATTATGACCTGTTTTCAGAAATGGAACAATCATTCTGCATCTATCCATGTGATAGAAATCTTGATCCCGACACTAAAATTTCAGATCTGCGCTGCAAACTCGCCGCCCAAAAATCCCTGCAAAAAATATAAAAAAATTCTCCACTTTTGTGCCCAAGAAAGTGCTCTGATACCACTTGTTATAGCTTTGATACCACTTGTTGTAGCTCTGATACCACTTGTTGTAGATCTGACCCAAAAATATATGAGAATACAAATATACCCAATAAATAACAAGATCAAAATAGATAGAAATGCTTCTTCATTAATCAAAACCCTTTAGGTAGGTCAACACCATACATTCACTCCTTAAGGAAGGAGAACACTCCATAAGCCATATGCTTGTTCATACAATAATCCTTCACTATATTCCTTGACATGGAGTCTCTAGCCTCTATATAGGTCTCATACATACAATACAATGGGTCATTACCATGGTTCCCTCATACCATCAACTAATACCATGGGCCCATTACATTATTATTAACTACTTGTGGTCCCTTACATGATATGGGTTAACCACCTTATTTATTACTATATGGCCCATCTCATTATTACATTATTACCTTGGGTACCTCCCTTGGTACCCCATATTATCCCCCCTAGGTATATAACAAAGATCATGCAACAAATTTCTACCAGCTTACCCAAGGGAAAACTGGAGCAAATAGATACATGCAAAGGATGCACCCTGGGTAAGTATGCGAAAGCTTCCTTTTAGGATTTGGATAGTAGAGCTAGAGCAATCCTAGAGCGAGTTCACTCATATGTATGTGGACCATTCTCTACAACCTCCACCACTAAGCAAAGGTACTATGTTATTTTTATTGATGATTTTTCTCATAGATGTTGGATCTACTTTATGCATAGAAGGATCAAACCTTCTTGAGGTTTTGTGAGTTTAAAGCCTTGACAGAGAAAGAATCTGGGAAGAAAATAAAAGCCTTGCGTAGCGACAATGGTGGAGAGTATATTTCCCAGTAGTTTAAAGAATTTTGTGAGAGATTTTTCGGCGAAAATCACATGGAATACCATTTTTCGACGCGTTTCGAACCAACTAGTGTGGTTCATCGTCAGGACAAGTTGAAGAAACAGATCCAGCCTAGCAAGTTAAATAGGCTGGATCTGTTTCTTCAACTTGTCCTGACGATGAACCACACTAGTTGGTTCGAAACACGTCGACAAATGGTATTCCATGTGATTTTCACCGAAAAATCTCTCACAAACTTGATATGGATCACAGAAGCCTGAACTCTATAGTTTAAAGACTTCTGTGTAGCGGAAGGAATTAAACAGGAACTGACGACACCCCATAACCCACAACAGAATGGGGTGGCCGAAAGAAAGAACATATCTATTGTGGGAGCAGCTCAAGCGATGTTTCATGACCAAAGCCTACCACTTCATATATGGGCTGAGGCATGCAATACAGCAGTGTAGTTTCAGAACAGAAGTCCTCATCGTATCTTGGGGATGAAGACACTTATGGAGACTTTTTCGGGGAAGCGACCAGATGTGAGTCACTTCCGTATCTTTGGATCACTAGTTTTCTGTCATGTGACCAAAGATGCTCAGAAGAAGCTAGATCCAATAGCTGAGTTGGGGATACTTGTGGGGTACACAGATACACCCCACAATTATCGTGTGTTTATGCCTGCTAGTCAGAGGACCGTAGTGCGCAGGGATCTGAAGTTCAATGAGCAGAGAGCCATGCGAGTGTCACTTGAGAGGGAGCTCAAGTTGCATGGCGATGAGGAACTTTTAGTTCCAAAGGAGGAGGATCCTCCCGATGATGTGGATTAGCCACATGGAGAGGATCCAGTAGTGGAGACCACCATTGCTGGAGAGTCTACCAGAGATAGGCAGAAAAGCTTGCGGGAAGCTAACAAATTGATGCAGGATACGAGAGAGAATGTGGGGTAGCCATCCTCTCAGTGCAGACAAAGGAGATCTCACGAGAGATACATTGGCTACATGGCCCTGGTTGGGGAGTTTGTAGCGACCGAATCTTCTTCTTTTTAGGAGGCAATGCAGCAACCAGTCTGGGTTGATGCAATGGTAGAAGAGTACGATTCTATCATGTGGAACCGTCTGTGGGATGTTGTCCCTAGACCTGCGGACAAGTCAGTGGTTAGTTCCTGATGGCTTTACAAGGTAAAGCGAGCAGCTAATGGCAGTGTTGAGAAACGCAAGGCAAGGTTTGTTGCCCGAGGTTTCTCACAGGTTGAGGGGATCGACTACGATGAGACCTTTGCTCCCATAGCAAGGTACTCATCTATCAGATCGATACTAGCTCTATCAGCTTAGATGGGTTGGAAGATCCATTAGATGGATGTGAAGACGACGTTCCTCAATGGGAAGATTGAGGAGGAGGTATACATTGAGCAGCCCGAAGGATTTAAGACCTTCGATTGCGACTCACATGTCTATCGACTCAAGCGAGCGCTGTATGCGCTGAAGCAAGCATCCCGTGCTTGGTATACCAGGATCGACAGCGATTTCACCGGATTGGGCTTCACCAAGAGTGAAGCAGATGCGAACCTTTGCCATATCATGGTAGAAGGTAAGCCATTAATTATTGTACTTTATGTCGATAATCTGATTTTGACAGGTGATGATCAGCTGATTAAATCTTGCAAGGAGGACCTTGCAAGAGAGTTCAAGATGAAGGACTTGGGCCTCATGCACTATTTTCTAGGCATGGAAGTGTGGCAGAAAGATGGGGAAGTATTTGTGTCTCAAGGCAAGTTTGCTAATGAGATACTCAGGCACTTTCACATGGAGAAGTGCAAATCCATGCAGACTCCTCTAGCTGGGAACTGGAGGAAGGAGGATGCTACTTCAGGTGAGGTAGTAGCTGTTATTGTTTATCGGCAGCTGGTGGGTTCACTTATGTATCTGGTGAACACACGACCCGACTTATGCTTTGCGGTGAACCAGCTGAGTCAAGCTATGGTTCAACCTACCAAGCTGTTTTAGAAGGTAGCGAAGCATGTGCTCAGATATCTCAGAGGCACTACATAGTACAGATTATGGTATAGATGGATAGAGGGAGTGAAGCTGCAAGGCTTCACGGATGCGGATTGGGCAGGTAGTCCATCAGACTGGAAGAGCACTTCTGGAGGAATCTTCAACCTTGGTTTAGCTGCGGTTTCTTGGTATAGCAGGAAACATAGATCAGTTGCACTTAGCTCAGTAGAGGTTGAATACATGGCTACGAGTTAGGCAGCATGTGAGGCCATTTGGATGCAGAAGATTCTGGTGGGATTATTTGGTCAGATGATGGATCCTACAGTGATATACTGTGATAATCAGAGTTGCATAAAACTCTCTGAGAATCCAGTGTTTTATGATAGGTCCAAGCATATAGATATTTGTTACCATCATCTACGGGACTGTGTGGTTAAGAGGATCATGATGTTGCAGTATGTTTCGACCAAGGAGCAGGATGCAGATATTTTGACTAAGGCATTGTCAAAATGCAAGTTCGAGTTCCACAGAGACAGGATCGGGGTTGTTGATAATCCCTTTCTTGTTGAGAGGGAGTGTTGAAAAGTGTGCAACAAGAAATGCTAAAAATAGCACTGCTATAAATAGCCTGATTATAAATAGTAGTTCAACCATTGGAGGTCTTAGCAATAATGGTTTAAAAGTGAAAGTGCTAAAAATAGCTTTTCTAAAAATAGAATTTCGGGATCCCTTCTTATTTTAGTCAGTCCTTGGACTAAACATATGAAGTAAAATTCGAATTTGATATCAATAGCAGTTTGAAAATTAATTAATTAATTCATCTTGAGTTAATTAGTTAAGGAAAATCAAACTTGAAGTCTATGTGGGGACATGCAACAATTTCTCCATTAATTGAGGAATTGAACCTTCAGTTAAAGAGATAAGGATGAGTTGTAATATTGAGTTGTAATTAGTTGACTTAGTTTAACTTAGTCAAGTCCAGTTGATTAATTTAACAATTTGTTAAATTAATGAGAGTTTAGTGAGTTAATGCTTGCATGCATGCAACTACTGTATTTCAGATAACTGAGTATTCACTCATGAATAACTCGTGCATGTCAGTTCAGTCAGAGACCCAGTTGAGATCAGATGGAGGGACATTGTACTATCAGTTGCTAGGATATTCCTTGGTGAATATTCCTTGCATGCAGAAGGAATATTATTCCTTATGGATAGCGCAGTTGGACCTGAGGTTACAACGAGTGTGATGAGGCCAATTCACACATGTGATATCATTGGACCCCAATCAAAACTGCACAAGGAAATAGGAGGCTTGGAGGGCTTGAGGAAGATATATTCTATGTCTATTGCATCTGTGAGCTGTATTCTTTTGAGTGCAGATAGATCAGGATAGCTTGAGAGCTAATTCTTTTTGTAACTTGAACAAGATTTCCACTTGTATGATAATACAAAGTTGGCGTTTTAGGCTGGTGCTTTCCCCAATGATATATCTTCTGTGTTATGGTTGATTACTTCTCATTCTCAGTTATATCTGTTCATGCTTGATGTTGCTCATGTTCGATTAAGCTTCTTCTAAATTGTTTGTAGAAGTAGATCAAGTGTTTTGCTTTAGTACATTTTTACCAGGTGATCTGCAGTGGGAATTTCTATATCTTTAAACCATCCATCTTAGCTTTCACGCCTTTCTTTAAACCATCCATCTTAGCTTCCACTCCATACATCTTAGCTTCTACGTCTTTCTTTAAACCATCCATCTTAACTTTTGTTACTTTTTGTGCGAGTGAAATTTGTTGCACTTGGTCTCATAATTTTGATATATCATGTTGCATTTATTCCTCTTCTTCATGAGTAATGCTAGAGCTTTCAGGTTTCTTACTAGGTGTTTCCATTTTCTTTCTTCGGGGCATCAATTACCGATAATAATGCTTCATTATTCCCTTTGAATTCCTTCAAACTAATTTTTCAAACCAAGCTTATGCAAAAATTAAAAAAAAAACTACAGACCTTTTTTTCACTTTGTAGGAGCTCAATATTGAATCTGATGCATCTCTGTAATTTTGGATCTCCAAGGTCTGAAATTTCTTCTCGCGGTAACCCTCTAAGTAATCTTTCTAACCCCATAAGTCCGATCAAGATTGGATTCTCCAATGAAGGGTTATGCCAAATCTCCTACGATGACCTAAGTATAGACTGGTTCAGTAGAGTGAACTTGTACAACATGTCGCGGGTCACTGTTTCAACCTTAGGTTCTGAAAATGATACCCAACCAACTACAGTTCATCCTCTTTTTGCAACTTCTTATGAAAATTCAATCTGATGCTCAGAGCGAAATTTATGATGATTTTCCTAATATGACCTGTTTGGAATGTAATTTGGGGGTCTGCAAAAGCCCTAACTTCCTCAGATTATATCTTTGAAAATATAGCGAGAAAGGATCTAAAATTTGGAGCTAAGGTTTAGACCGATTGCTTATCAAATGGGTTTTTTTTAGCTTCTGAAACTTCATAGTGAAAGAGTTATAGCGAAAATTCCACGATGACCTATTTTAGATGAAATTCTGGAGCTTGCAAAAACCCTAACTTCCTCAGATCATATCTCCGAAAATATAGCGAGACAAGATCTGAAATTTAGACCCAAGGTTCAGTGAGATTTCATCTCAAATGGGTTTTTTTAGCTTTTGAAAGGTTGTAGAAAAAAAGTTATAATGAAACTTCCATGATGACTTTTTTGGAACAACAAAACCCTATAATCCAAAGCTCTGATACCAAATGTTATGAAACCAGCTCACAAAAAGATAGAAAAGATAGATCAACGCCTTAGAATTCAACCTCTTCGAGGGGGAAACCTCCTTTACATTACACAAATGAACAATTATTGGATGATTCAAATGACAAAAGGGGTCACAATATAACCATGCTGACCTAACAATAATAATATAAAGGCACAAAAATAACAATAGTAGGATTCTATGGGGCACAATAATAACAATATGGGGACAATAGGGGCACAACAATAACAATAAGGGATACAATGACAATAGTAATGGGGGAATCACTAGTATTATAGGGACCTAACACTTTTTATGAATGAGGCCTCTATTTTCTTCATTTTCCATTATTTTCCTTCATTTTCCTCCTCACATGCAACCTGTGACCTTCAACTCCTTTTTATTCTAATTTCCATTATTTTCATAAAGAAATGTGCCAAAAATGCCATTTTTCCTTTCCAAAGCCTTAGCCATTGCCTTTGCCAATTTCCTTAGCCATTAAACAATCACAAGTGATCCCCATCACTAGGATTTTTCCCAACATTCATTTTAGAATAAGTTTCCCATCAACTGTGGTTATTATTTTGCCTTTATTTAACTTTTATTACATGGAATTTTCGCAAGGGTTGTTACAAAATCCCATTGTACAGGTTTTCAAACCTTAACTCATGGGATCGTTCCAACCCAAATAGGGAATAGTCTAATTAGGCCCCTTCCTTGTGTTTAATCCCTTCAATTGATTTTCTTTTAGGTGGGAGGAGTGCGGGTATCTAGCTCCCTCAACTCAACTAAGTCAAAACTCAAATTATTATGATGACAACTTTTTAACACACAAGTAAGAACTAACTCTTTATAACATTACAATCCTCAATATATAAGTGATTGTGGTGGTTATGAAATATTTTAGAATATATGAGGTGATCTGCTAGCTATTACCCACTCATACAAAATAGTATGCACCTTTATAGGCATGTGTGAATAATTAGGTAAAATGGGCACAGAGGGTGTACAATACAACTCCTTAGTCTCCATGTACTTAGACTTTTGTGGAGCCACATACTTAGGCTTCTCTAGTCTCATGGCTCATGTTGATATGTCTTTGTGGAACTCAACTCTGTGCCAACACTTAGTCAAAATTGAGCCACAACACAATCAATAAAGCCTTGATAAACCCATATCCTTTATTAATGATGGTGAACCCATTGATTGGGTTGATGTTTTCCATCACAAAAAAGTGAAATAGAACATCCCTTGCTTAAGATTTATATTAATATATTAGGGGAATTACCTATTGAAGTAAAAGGCAAATTGGAAGCTTTGCGTACCCTCCTTAACTCACTATAAGAAGGTTATATTGTAGATCCAAAGAGCTCAAAGACTCCACTATATCTCAAGAAGAGTTGAATGTTAAAAATTGTCGTGAATTTTCTATTAAGGGTGATATACTCCCTTTTGTTCTCAAGGAAGCATCTTGTGAAGCTAGTATATGCTTGCATGAGGAAGACATTTCAACAACCACCATCTCTTTGAGTAATCTATTGAAAAAAATAAAAAGGTATTTACAAAGGTGTCCTGGTCGGAAAGGAGCACGACCTAACTCAGCTTGCTGCCATTAACAAGATCTGAGATAATGGAGGGGAAACCAGTCTGATAGAGAGAGAGATGCAAAAGAACACCAAAAATTATCCAAAGTTTGCTAAATAGAACCAATAAAACAACATTGCAACCCCAGCAACCCCACCCAAAACCAGCGGATCACCTAGAAAACCGGTAGTGCGTCTGCATTAGACTGCCAACTTGGACAAAAAGAGGCAGAAAAAACCAAGAGCTAAGTGAAGTGCCACCTGGCATTCGTGACGCGTGTAATGAAATCCTTCATGGCAGGTTCCTCCACAATCAAGCAAGCCCAATCATATGGGTTGTCTAACTCAGTATGGCCCCCCGCCTGTTGCTCGCCTTCTCTGCTGCCGGCTTCTAGCTGCAGGCCCGACGTATCCGTCATGCGGTTTTCCACAGCCTGCGTGTCACCCTGTAGGCCCAAATCCTCATGCAAGTTGCCAACGACAACCTTCCCATTCTGTTTGTTCCGACCACCATTACCACCTTGAGCTTCTTCATTGTCTCTGTTTCGACTCGGTCCAGCTCTGTGCATCTCGTCCATTGAGATTGTCATCAGGATACTCTGCTCTGCTTCCTCAGTAATGGAGATGGAAATAGTGGCGACGATGATCGGTCTCTTTAGAGAGCTTCTGAATTGGAATTGCATGGTATGGGGGGTGTGGTGCAGGGGAAAATGGAAGGGAGCATAACGCACAACCGTCGCACCGCTACCAGAACAGTGAAGGCCTACTCTGCCCCGACAACTTTTGGTGTTTGGATAGTGGGGATTTTTCACCGAGGAAGTGGGAGAATTCGAAATACTGCGATGCCGAGCCTGAGATCGAGAGCTACCACCCCACGAGCCGCCACGCCTGCTAAGCATACGGCGGCGAACCATGGTGGAAGGAAGAGTAGAGAGAGAGTCAAGGTAAGCGGAGGGGGAGTAGACAGGGGATTTGGGCGCTGAGGAATCAGAATGCTGGAGAGCGGGTACTAAATTACATAGAATTGTTTGGGAATGGTGGTAACCCTTACCTGAAACAAGGCTGCAGACAATCCAACAGCGTCGCCATGTACTGGTTCTTTCAGTATGCTCGGCCGCCTGCAAATGGCAAGCGCAATGGAACAGGGGAAGAATGACAGGTTTGTGAGCGGGTGTCATGGTTAAACAGGGTATGATTCTGCCTCAGATATAGTGGGAATTTAATGCCGTCTGCAAGGTGCTTTGAGGAGTATTAATTCTGGTCTTGGAAAGATTGCTGACAGCCAAGTGGCCAACCCGTCCGCCGTCGTCTCGTCTTCTCACTGCAAGCGCATTAATGGTCACCCGCATCCGGGGGAAGTCAATGTGATATTATCTTTAAATTTATGAACATATTGTATAATCCTTTCATGAATTGAAGAGGATACATCTTAAGTATAAAAATTTGGAAGATGAAGACATTTCAGGTGTTATCATTCTCGCATGTGATGAAGAACATGGTAGCCATAATTATGACATTGGAAATTTTGTTTGGTTGGGAGGTTCCAATGGGACATGGATTCTAGGTTTTTCATCGGGAACCCATCTATGACATTGATAATGGTCGTTTGATGGTATAGGGAACTAACCTAAACCTTCCATTTCCAACTAGCTCAAATGAGAATTTCATGAGGCATGAGGACAATTATTCATATTTTGTTTTTCTTGATTTGGGGCAACCAAAATATGTTAAGATAGGTGGAGTACTTTCTATATTTTTTTGGTCAAAATCCATTTCATTTTAGTAGGAAGAAAGATTGGTTGCTTCATGAGGAGAAATTCCATCATGAGATAATGGTTCATGAAGAAAATTTCTAGTCAGTTTCATCTTTAGCTTGTACTTTGTGGATAAAAATTTAATGGAGGTGAATTTTTAGGGATTCCATATACTTGGGGCTGAAACATGAACAATCATTAATATTTGGCAGTGTTTTTCACTCATAAAATCTAGGGTATCAAACTCAAATCTCATTTATTATTTAAAAGATAATTTTATTATGCTTTTGATAGATGGAGGTTAGTTTGATAGCAACAAAATACGACAACCAATTGTTCACATATTTATAGTGGACCCACCTTATAACCGTTTGTCATTTGGATCTATTATGAGCAATATTTATGACAAAAAGGAGGATGGGCATGAGAGATTTCGAATAAAACTTTGGGGGGGATTTTTGCAAGTCCTAATATATGATTGGTTGCTTGATAATGGATTGTCTTAGTTTCTGAGAGATTTCTTTCTATCAATTTTATCTAACAATGGATGCAACTTACATCTGATGAAATAAATCAATCTTGGTATGAGCTTGACATTCCATTTGGTGATCAACATTCATCCTCATGCTTGATCAAAATATCATTAGGGGTTCAAACATACACAAGGAATTAGCTACCAATTTCCTTGTTTTGGTTCATTACCAAACACAAGGGAAGATTTCCTTTGCTTTATGAGTTGATTACATGGCTACATTGCCTCTTTGGTAACACCTACCATTTTATCCTCCAATGGTTATGGTAGGGTAGGAAGAATAATATCACTGTTTGCAAGCATTAGTTTCATTTATACCCTGTTCCCTTTGGCATATTGGATCATGCCTTGTTTGTGGAGCCTGGTGAAAGTGAGTAGATAGATATGATCAATCTCAAGTTTTTTGTACTAAATTTGAATTGGAGACCTATGTTGGGGTGACATAGATGTGAAGTTTTGGATCCATGACATTATTTGTTTCTAGCCTTTTTTATCTTCTTAGAAAGTATATCATGCATATCAACAACCCTTGAGGAATATAGAGTTCTCATACACCTTATAAGGGTGTGTAATCCTCATATGGAGCTAGTGATTACTACTTGAAAATACAAGCTCATTTTGCATTTTTTAGATACATTATTTTCAACAATGTTATATTATGGGGGTGTAATGTCATTTTTAGAGGTGTTTTTCATTGTTAGGTTTCACATATTTGGAGGCACCATTGCACACGTGGTAGCATCTCATCCATGAAGCATTCATTACATATTTTGATTGCATATGTGGTAGCATCTCACCTTTGGAATGATTGGCTAATGAGATTACATACATAAAGAAGAACACCCACTTTTAAATGGGTGTTGGAGGCTTTTATGGCATACTTAAAAACCAAATGCACACTAAAAAAGGGGTGCTCTACTTAAGAAAATCATTAAAAAAAACCAAAGTAATGATGGCACATATTCATAGGGCATTCCTATGTAATAGGATTCATGAGATATTTCATATAAGACATGGTGAAATACAACCCTACGACCTCCTCCACGCCCGTATTCAAAGCACACATTCCAAGAGAAGAGGAACACCTTGCACGTGATGGTATAAAAGAAGGAAGAAGGGGTCTTAGTAACAAGATGTATTTATTTGAAAACAAATTGTGGCATCTCCTATGGGAAACCATGGTCTACGGCATAAGAAAAAAGGGTAAGCATACTTATTTGGAAGGTTTCTCTTGGAAGAGGGCATATTGGTTTAATGACCATCATAGAAGACCTAAAATTAGACATAAATCAAGATTAGAGGAGTGCTCCACATCCAAATGGAATTAGTTATATTTTATTTACATATTTGTTGGGGAAGGAGCCTAACTATTAAGGGAATCCTAGCTTCAAGGGATGTAATGAATACCATAACCCACTCATGCACATGTATTAATTGTGCACCACCTCTTAGATAGATTTATTAATATTTTATGTGGTCTATTAAGTTGGTGGACACCCTAGCTTTTGAAGGTGACAAGTGGCAATATGAGAACTTAAAATATCTTATTTAATCAAAGCAAGCCAACACCCTACTTTTAAGGGTTTCTTCCATGAATATTTTATCCACAAGGTAGTTATGAATGAGGCTTATAAAGAAGAGGCATCATCTTATTTGTAGGGGGTGGTTTCTAAGTGTAGAAAAATACCTTAAACTATGATAAGGTTGTTACAATTCATTTGGACAAATTTGGAGCTTCATCTACTAGATTCTAAGGGTTTAAATATTTATGCAACATTGTCCATTCATGCTTACATTCACTTTTTATGTTGGAGAATAATGTTTCCTTCTATAATGGGACTTTTTTTTTTTTACGTAAGAAGGTTATTAAGAGAGATATATTCATCATCTTATAACTAATATGATTTCAAAGTATTATGTATTGATTTGTCATAAATATGGTTGTATAGAAAGATGTCCCATTGATTTTATGCTCTCATATTTGATGTCATATCTTAATATAAGTTTTTTTTAAAGTGTTAGTGTATATTTTAAACATTTGCACACGATTGTCAGCTCTAAAATTGGCAAATATGATAACTTTGTAATAATTTGCATTGTAATTTTAGAGCTGACACGTGATAATAATGAATATTTTAAATGCCCCACCCCACATTTACCTGGTTTTACAAGCTCTCCAGGGTAAATATGAGCTGAGTGCTACTATGACATGACTCGACCTCCAAGTTCCTGTGATGGAAGTTAGGCCTACAAACCGACAATTTACTGGCATCCCCCAGGGACTACAGAGCACTCAAGGGCCTGAGAACCACCCCAGGTGATCAATCCCTGAGATGGAACTATTTTTCACTGGCCTCACTCCACAACCTCACCCTTGACACTTTGTGCATGCGGTTATGAGACTATAACCACACCCACAAGCCTATTTTCCAGCGATTATGAACCAAAATCCCTTGTTTTTGTAGAAATTTTGAATAATAAACACATATTCAAGAGAGATTATCCTGATCATGTACTATTGTGGAATACATACACAATACATAAGCTCCTCTATGTTGATCATCAATATAGCAGCATCAATAACAATAAAACATCAAGAGCATTCACACATTAACACAGTATGTAACCCGGGGAAAGCATCTCGCTAAAAGCCCCACACTATCTGTATATTAATGATTGAGAACATGTAACATTACAAAGTACAATGCTTATCACAAGAAATCTAGTACCAGCTCCACCTGTTACACACAATACAGCTCAGATCTGATCTCCAAATCTATTCCACTGCTTGCCTGCCTCCACAGCTCATTACCTGCTCAAGGATTGATGAGAATGGTTTACCAAACTCGTATTTCACTTGCAAAGAATCACCCACACTATGGAAGATGTGAGCACAGGCTACAATTACTTGGTATTGGCCAATTCATTGGCATACTCAATCCCTTTGATTGTGCGAATCCTCATGCACAACTATAGTCACAACTGATAGCAATCTGATCCTCTGACACCTGTCCCTGCTGAACTGAACATGCAATGACATGCAACTAAGTTAATTGATGTATTCTATAGTTGCATTATGAGTTAATAACTTGTGAATTAATTAATAACTAATTCACCCAACTCATCTCTAGTCTATTTTCCAGTTAGACTAAATACAACCAGTTTAACAAAGCTAAACTGAACACAACTCCATCAACTGCACCTCCAGTCCAATAAACTCAACTCACTTGAGTTCTAACTGAAGTCCTACATGTAAATATCAGTCATCCCATAGGTAACCACGTATTTCCTTCTGGGATCTGCATGTACCACATCCGTAGCTCATCCTGAAGTGCTCCAAGAGAATAAGACAAAGTTTATAGTCCAAATATTATTATGAGCTAATAATATTTGACTGTTCTATATTTAGACTGAGCAGTCACTCTGCTGTGATCTAAAAATAGAAGTCCATCTATTTTTCCCAACTTGACCAATCATCCATAAACAACAACCTGCAATCCATAGACATGATCCATATGTCTAAAAATAGAATTGCGCCAAAAATAGCCTGTGGGCCCACTTAGTGAAGGCGACTTAATTTCACTAAGCTCCATCATCTTGTTGCAATCTCAACACTCCCTCTCGACAAGATATGGATTATCAACAACCCCTATCCTGCCTCGGTGGTATTCGAATTTGCTCCTGGTGAGAGCCTTCGTCAGAATATCAACATCCTGATCCTCCGTTGGAATGTACGAAAATAACATGATCCTCCGCTGCACACAATCTCTGATATGATGGTACCTGATGTCAATATGCTTAGATCTATCATGAAATATAGGATTAGCTGAGAGTTTAATGCAACTCTGGTTATCACAGTAAATCACAATAGGATCCAAATGAGAACCGAACAAACCAACCAGGATCTTCCTCATCCATATAGCCTCGCATGCAGCCAAACTTGTTGCCATATACTCGGCCTCTACTGAACTGAGTGCCATGGATCTCTGCTTCCTGCTGTACCAAGAAACTGTTGTCGATCCAATACTGAAGACCCCTCCTGATGTGCTCTTTTTGCCCGTTGGGCTACCTGCCCAATCTGCATCCGTGAAGCCACACAACTTCACCTCATCCTCCTGTCTGTACCACAATCCATATCCTAATGTGCCTCTCAAGTAGCGCAATACATGCTTGCCCGCCTTCCAGAAGAGCTTGGTATGCTTAACCATAGCTTGTGAAAGCTGGTTAACTGCATAGCATATATCGGGTCGTGTATTGACCAAATACATCAGTGACCCCACCAACTGTCGATAAACAGTGGCATCCACTTCTTCTCCTGAAGTGGCATCCTCCTTCCTCCAACCTCCAGGAAGAGGAGTATCAACAAGTTTGCAGCCATGCATGTTGAGCTTCTCCAATATCTCCCGAGCATACTTGCCCTAAGAAACAAACAGTCCACCACTGCGCTGCCATATTTCCAATCCTAGGAAATAGTGAAGGAGGCCGAAGTCCTTCATCTCAAACTCTGTAGCAAGATCCTTCTTGCATGATAGTATCAACATCTCATCACCCGTTACAATCAAATCATCAACATACAGTACAATGATAAGCAACTTACCCTCCATCACAATTTGGTATAGGTTAGGATCCGCCTCGCTCTTGGAGAATCCAAGTCTTGTGAAATAGCTGTCTATCCGTGTGTACCAAGCATGTGGTGCTTGTTTCAACCCATACAACGCTCTCTTGAGCCTGCACACATGCGACTTACTGCTGAAGACCTCAAAGCCTTCGGGCTGCTCAATGTACACCTCCTCCTCAATGACTTCGTTGAGGAACGCAGTCTTCACATCCATCTGATGAATGTGCCATCCCATCTGCGCTAAGAGAGCAAGAATCGTCCGTATGGAAGAATACCTTGCGACAGGTGCAAAGGTCTCCTCATAATCGATCCCCTCTATCTGTGAAAAGCCTTGGGCAACAAATCTTGCCTTGTACTTCTCCACACTCCCGTCAGCTGCCTGCTTAACTTTGTAGATCCATCCGAACCCACCACTGATTTCCCTTCCAGTCTAGGAACAATCTCCCATGCACTGTTTCTGACAATAGAATCATACTCTTCCACCATGGCGTCTACCCATGCGAGATCCTCCACAGCTTCCTCGAAATAGGATGGCTCAGTCACAACACACTTGCTCATAAGAGCTATGTATCCAGTGTACCGATCAGGTGATTGTCTTTGCCTGCGTTGGGCCGTAGGTGGTCCTACAACTTTCTCTGCATCTTGAGCTAGTCGCTCAGCTTCTGTCAAGCACTTTCGTCCTCTGATGGTTGGCGCTACATGAGTGGTCTCTTCCACTCCATGAACCTCGTCCTATGGCTGATCCACGTCTTGAAGCTCATCCTTATGAACTAATAGCTCCTCATCTGCATGCAAGTGTAGCTCCCTCTCAAGTGAACACTTCATGGCTTTCTCCTCCTGAAATTTTATATCCCGTCACACAACAGTTTTACCAATGTCTGGAAAATACACACAATAGTTGTGGGGTGTATCAGTGTACCCCACAAATATCTCAACCTCTACGGTTGGCTCCAACTTCTTCCTGGCATCCTTCGTCACATGCATGTAAACATTAGCACTAAAAATCCTCAAATGAGAAAGATCAAGCTTCTTACCAGAATCCAACTAGTTTAACAAAGCTAAACTGAACCCAACTCCATCAACTGCACCTCCAATCCAATAAACTCAACTCACTTGAGTTCTAACTGAAGTCCTACATGTAAAGATCAGTCATCCCATAGGTAACCACGTATTTCCTTCTGGGATCTGCATGTACCACATCCGTAGCTCATCCTGAAGTGCTCCAAGAGAATAAGACAAAGTTTATAGTCCAAATATTATTATGAGCTAATAATATTTGACTGTTCTATATTTAGACTGAGCAATCACTCCACTGTGATCTAAAAATAGAATTCCATCTATTTTTCCCAACTTTACCAATCATCCATAAACAGCAACCTGCAATCCATAGACATGATCCATATGTCTAAAAATAGACATAGTCTAGAAATAGACTTGCGCCAAAAATAGCTTGCGGGCCCACTTAGTGAAGGCGACTTCATTTCACTAATCTTCATCATCTTGTTGCAATCTCAACAGTTTTATGCATGTGGTCATGAGATCTATGCCACTTTATCAGGCAAGCCCCCATACCGCTACCCAAAACTGCCTGTAACTTTCCATAATCATATATAAGGTGATGACAAGGCTAACCATTCAAAACTTGAACAAGATCTTAATGAGGACATGCCTAGTACATTATAGACATTTCTTTAAACATATGATAAACATATAAGATACAGGTCATGAATTCATATTTGATCATAAAATTCTAAATCTCATATGCGAATCACCAAGAAAACTCAATTCCCTTTCAAGGTAGTTGCAACAACACTTGTTATCCCGTGCATTCATCAACCATTCAATAAACTATCAATTATGACCAAGAGCCATAACTGGAGCACATCATAGAACCATGCTTATAACCAACATATAACCAAAATAGAAACCATGTCAAATCATCCATAAAATCCACATAATAAACAATATGTGTGCTCATTAACTACATTATAAGAATAACTCAAAAAAACTTATGCAATACCCAACCAAGTCAGGGACTTCCATGTACCACCCGACCATAGATTGGGCTGAAGCAAATCTTTATTTCATCCAATCACCCCCGTGCCATATTCCAATCATGAATGTGGGATCTCATGGGATAAACCAAGACATAACCAACTAGGGACTCCAAAGGTTAAACCAACTCCACCCTCAAGCTACCATGATCTCACCTAAACTGGCCTTGATATCACAAAACAAAACCAAGCTTGGATGCCTCAGAATTTCTTCACCATACCTTGAGGAATTTTCCTATCTCCACCCACCTATCGAGGGCTTCCCGGAGAAAACCATTTCCACCCCCAACCCTTGGGATTTTCCTAAGACCACCTCACCCGGTTCCAAAACCTTCCGACAATTCAAAGCTCAACCAAGAATGAATCCCATCACACCATGACTATCTAGGAAATGGCAAGGTAAGGTTGAAACCACTATAAAACCAGGCAAAACCCATGACAATGAAAACAAATGAACCAAATAAACAAATGCATGTACCATGCATTGACATCCCAACAAGGAAATCACACATGCAACTTGTTACCTACAAAATATTCCCGCTGAAGCTACTAATCCAACTTTCTCCTTGCGCTCCTTTGCTTTCTTTTGCTTGTCCTTTCCTTCCTTCCCCAAACCCAAGTGAATGCTAAAATGCTCCAAGAATACTCTAAGTGTGCAAGAATGTATGAGAGAGAGAATGAAAGGAGAGAGCCGAAACTGAATTGACAAAATATGTGGACTATTTCTTTGATGCCCTTTTATCATTGATCTCCCTTTTTCTTCATTTTCTTCATTTTTCCTCTAATTTCCCTTGCATGCATATTTGCGTCTCTTCTCATTTCTTTTCTCCTAGTTTCATTTATTTCTCATAATTAAATGCCAATTATTGCCTCTTTGCCTTTGCCAATTTCCATAGCCATTAATAAACAACAAGTGATGCCCACTATGATGTTTGTCCAACATTCAACTTGGAATACTTGTCACATGACCTTGGCCTTATTTTTCCTTTATTATCTTTTATTACATGAAACTTTAACCCGAGGTTGTTACAAACATACACATTACCTATTATGTAATATATTGTAATACAATAATCAAAATTTGCAATACATAATGTTATTAGGCACTACATGTTTATATGTATCTAGTCTTATACAATGGATTACAAGTAATCAATATATTAAAAGCCCAATACTTGAACACATGGGACATTCCCATATCATGACAAAGAGACCCAACACTCAAATACATGACACACTATTATGATATAGTTAAACCACATCATGGAGGGTTGTAAGTATTCTAAATACAAACTTAATTCCATAAAATTGATATATTCCATATTTAAGCTTAGCTATTATAATCTTATTATGGTTGCAACTAGCACATATCCATCTTAACTTTGGATCTATTAAGCACCAAGAGGGATCAAGTTTTTTAAGATGTAAGTGTTGAGATGGATCAAATCTATTAAGATGCAAAACCTTTTTTGAGGGATCAAACTTTCAAGATGCACACAAACGTTTGCACTCGGTATCTAAGTAGATTTAGAGTTATGATACATCTATGGTGGTTTTGAGCAACACATTAATAAATGTTTTAAATATAGCTATTTTTTTATTTTCACTTGTATATATCGAATCAACTATAAGTGGGAGCTATTTTGAAATGTATGGAAGAGCCTGTTGATGTTTATGAAACCGACGTTTCAGACTACCTAAGTGAGTCCATCATCAGGGTGAATACAATCCTGGATGAGAAGATGGTAATGAATATGAGAGAGTATAAATAGTTAAGATCAACAAGTTGTCTTCATGTCGGCTTGTTTAATGATTAATAACCTCCATTTAACTTGTTATAGTAATTCTCTTTTTCTAATATTAGCTTCCAAGTGTTGCTTATTATTAGGCCCTCGTCCCTATTCAAAGTGTTGCTTCTTTTTTCAATCTCTAAAGCTTCTTTTATTTTTCATTTTAGATCATTTTCTTATTTATGGATTAGTTTAGTGTTTTCTATGCAAATATGGTGAGATGAAGAGTAAGCATGTTCTGCAAGAGCTGATTTGGAAGTTCTCTTTCTGCATATATCAACCACATGTTCTTTTAATCTGGTGAGTAAGGACCTCCCTGATTCACCTGTATTTTTTGCCACGTGAACATCATATCATGTATACTCCTTTATGAAGTTTGGGATTGACTGAATCTTTTACAGAGTCCACTAATTTTTTTGTGGAGTTTGGGGGTGTGAATGCTACGCTAATTTTTTGTTTAAGGCATTGCACAGATGGATCAATTCATGGTTCATATGTTCTGGGTTAGATATTCTGGTTGCAAGGTTTTTAATGACACCATTTTTTTTTTCGGATGGTGATGTGAGTTAGCGTGGAGGTATCAATTTGTATGTGTTTTCTTTCTATATACCTGAAATCCTATCTTTCCATTCTTCTTTGAGAGGAGGACATCTAAGAATGCTAATTGGTTGTCTTTTTCAATTTCAATTGTGAAATTTATGTGTTTTGAAAGGTTATTAATGTGCGAGAGAAATTTCTCTAGTTTATCTCTCCCATGCCTCCATTTCACAAAAATGTCATCAACATATCTTTTCCATTCGTATGGAGTCAGAGGGAAAGAGTTGAGAGCTTTTGTTTCAAAATGTTCCATGTAGATGTTGGCTATAACTAGAGATAATGGCGAGACCATAGCTACTCTGTGGGTTTGTTCAAAGATTCTCCCTATGTAGATGAAGTATGTTGATTTGAGGCATAAACTTATAAGGTCCACCGTCTCATTATCATTCAAGGATCTCACTACTTCAATGGCTTTGTCAACCGGTATCTTGGTGTAAAAAGACACAATATCAAAACTTATGAGAATGTCTTCGTCAATAATTTCAATGTTCTTTATCCATTGAGTGAAAGAGGTTGAGTCCTTAACATAAGAGGAGGAGTTTCCTGACAGAGGTCAAATCTTCTTTGCAAGGTATTTGGCAAGAAGGTACGTTGGAGAACTAACGGTGTTCACTATTCGTCTCAATGGAATACCTTCTTTATGGATTTTTGGAGATCCATAAATTCTAGGTATGATCGAGCTGTTAGGGATTGTTTTCCTTTTTGTGTCTTCATCAAAAGATGAGTTTTTTTAATATCTCTTTTGGATTATATATATATATATATATATATATATATATATATATTTGCCATTGAAATATCTTATTTATTTATTTATGATTCCACAAGTTGAATTGTTTTTATTATTAATATTTTTAAAATGTTACATGTCAACTCCATATTAAATATTGAAGGAATTACTTATTCTCCCTTATATTTTGAATTAGAAAGCATCTATTAATGGAACAAGAACTTTCTCACTCTTTCCCCCTCTTTTTATATTTTTATGTTAAAATCTCCTATTCAACATGCATTTTGAAATATTTAATTTATAATCCACATTAAACCTTTTTTTGTCATTAATACTTTTTAAATGTTTTATACAATCTCCATATTTTAAATGGAATAAATTACACATCTCCGTGAATGCAAAGTGAAAATATAATTACTTTATTTTCCTTTATAAGTCTATATAGAATTATGTTATTTGATATGAATATTAATTGAAATATTTTATTTATGATCCACTCAAATAAATTTTTAGTATTAACATATTTTTGTTGTAAATAATACTTTTATCTTTTTATATAAAATTGATATAAAATTAAAATGGAAATCTTTTTATATAAAATTGATGTAAAATTAAAATGGAAATTGAAATTTTTAATTTATGATTGAAATTGATTTTTTTATTTTTTTAATAAAAATATTTTTTTATTATTTTTAAATATGATTTTATAAGAGCATATCTCTCCTACATCTCTCTCTTTTTTCATAGGTGGGAAAACTGATCATAAGTTAATGGTCAAACAAGTAGTAGGGACAAACCTCTTAACAGGGTTTCACTCCTATCCGATACCTCTAAATCTTAAGCAGTTAAACATTATTAATAACTATTTAATAAATATAAAAAGGTTGTTGGTCATAAATTTTCTACAAGTAGCCACTTTGGTTGTGCGTTGTGAAGGTTCTATGAAGTCGAAGGAGAGACCGAATACTGAAGTTTCGGATATATTATTTTACTCTACTTGCCGCTTTCCTTGAAATGCAATTAGCCAGCCTAATTTGTACTTCTAACCCAACAATTTGGAATATCCATTTCTTGGAATCGAGATACCCAGTCATGGAGACCGATGCAACACTTCGAAGGCAAGCAATGAGAGTCTGAAATGAACAATTATCAAACAAAGGCATGCTGTGAAAGGTTTTGACGAGCCATAGCTCCAGCCTCCGAATCTCTGCATTAATATTCAATTCACTTGGTGATGCGCTGATTCTATTAAAGGTAAAACCCTAAGTACTCGAATGGATGCTTGGCATTCTTCCATCCATGCGAATTCTCCTTGTGCGGGGACAGGTTTTTCCACTTTCCCTCTCAAAAACCCTAACCGGAGGCGTTGCAAAGATACGTTACACTTGGCGAAAAACCAGTGAAACGACACAATTTATTGTAGCAATGGAATGAGCTGTATAAGGGGACGTCCGGAAACCAACAGGGCTATCTACACAGAAATTTGTCTTGCAGGCGAGCTCTTGTTTCTGGGTTTCTCTTGTCTCATTCCAGTTCTTGCCGCCTGCCCAGATGTTCAAGAGCATATTACAAGAATTTGCACTGAAGAACTCTTATCCATTGCCTGACTATAAAGAAGAAATTCAGGGCTCAGTCCATGATCAGAAATTCAAGTGCACTGTAACAATCAATGGGAACACGTATGAATCCCCTCCTGGTTGCATCAAGAAGAAGGAAGCACATAATGCTGCAGCTAAGGCAGCGGTCGAAGACTTATTAAAGCGAGGGTTGCTTCCTGACTTCAAAGTAAGTTTCACTTTTTACCCAAATGCTTAAAATCTTTTCAAATGCTGGTCTTGCTTTCTATTTTACATTTCTTTTTCTGTGTTGAGTTTGTTAGCAATTTTAATGATTTTAATTGAATATGGTGGAGTATGTTATAAACTTCCCTTCATTTTATTTGCAGACAACTTATTTGCAGGCAACCAAACAGGACAACAGACAGCCTAAAAATATCCTTGCAGTACTTGCTTCAAGAAAGGGAATGTCTAGTCCGAGTTATAGTTTTACAGTAACTGTGAAAGTTAATGAGAAACCCTATACTGGAGACCTTTCAAACAATCACAAGGAGGCTGAAAACAATGCTGCATTGAAAGCGATTAAGGAAATCGACCCCCAATATTTTGAGTTGGTGTGGATAGAAAACTGACTATTTGCATTGTCCTTGGCTATACTTACATCCTTACATTTCTTTTGCTCTCAAAATGCTATTTGTTGCTGATCCTGCCACTGTTCCATTGGAATCTCATGTCAGATAATTCATTATTCCATGGTGAAGTTGATGCAAATGATGATTCCAAACAGCTTATGTCAGTGATAAATGATGCACATTCAGTGCCCGCCACACAGCCTCATAACCATCCTGAGCAGGATCCTTTTTCTGCACAACAAGAGCATTTAAAGAGGGAGACAGGGGATACCTATCAAGACAAAGAATATGGATCTAAGGGGACGCAGCAAATCAATCAAGGGCTCGATCTAACTGAATCCACCAGCAAGAGGAGTAGAAGTGAATCTGAGAATGCTGAACAAATTTCTCAAATAAAGAAAAAGAACAGAACGGAGACTGATAGTACATCTTGACAAAGCCTAGAGTGTGCATTGTCTCACTCTGGTATGAGACAGTGAAAACTCAATTCATATTTCCAAATCATTGATTTTTGTATCAATTCTTTAGCCTAAAAGGACACTTAGTCAGATTTTTTATTTTTATACGACTCAGATTTATCAAAAACCACACCATTTTGAAGTTTGGACTGAACTCTTTATGGCTATTTCTGTTTTTAGATAAACTTGAGTGAATATCATATATTTAGTTGTTTCGCAATGTCCCACGGAAAATTTGTATAATATGATGCAAATCCCAGGGCCATTTGTTGCATGTGATTTGGCTTGCTAACTATGATATGCGTAGCTATCGAGTTGCTAATTTTTTTTTTTCCTTGGTCCTATGATGACTTTGTTCCAATAGTTGTGAACTATGGAATTTTCCGTTGAAGGTTTGGTTAATCAACTGGCATGAATAAAGAATATTGACTTACATGTGTATTGTTTTTTTTAATTCCCATGTTTCAAATTAGAAATTGGATTCCTGTTCATTTATTTTCTTCATGGAGTCCTAAATCTAATGGGGTGTACCATGCCAGATATGGCCGAATACAAAAATTAGGAATTTTGATTTGGTCTTCAAATAATTCGCTATAATTCAATTCATTTGGCATGTGTTATATAGTGTCACATTTTGTAGATATGGCCGAATAGACCTAAACAATACAAAAATTAGGAATTTTGATTTGGTTTTCAAATAATTCGTTATAATTCAATTCATTTGGCATGTGTCACATTTTGTAAGAAGCTCAGTGTTTCAAAATGGCAAAGAATGCAAGAATTAACCTATTCTCAAGACTAAGAAGTTGATGCAGATCCCTGTGGTACCATATATGATGCTGGAGTATGCTTATCCAAAAGGATTGGTAGCTGGAACTTTGTCTATTCTCCAACATGCTGCTTATACCTAGAATGTTGTTTGTTGCTCTAGTTTCTTATAACTGTATAAGGAATACGATGTTTACATAATACTTTGCACTTAGCTCGATACATTCCGTTGCTCAAGGCTGCCGGGAGTGTCGGCCTCCCCCGCCCCACCAGAATTCACCCCAAAGCATGCTTCTCTCTGGAGCATGCTCTTGAAATTCGCTCCCTACACACACTCCCAAAAAAAAATTCTACGCTCCTTGCCCTGTAGGGAGCAATAGTGGGAATAATCGGGAAGTGATCGCTCCTATACCGCTCCCATCTGGTCTGGGAACGAATTTTTAAGTCAAAGAGCAATATAGAGCAATCACTCGTGTAGAAAAAAATCCACCTGCGGAAAACAAATGGGTGCACACTTTTTTTTCTTGGAGTGAAGGGAGGGGCCAAAAGAATAAAAGGCCTCTCCCCTCCCACAATGTCTCATTTGCTCATGATGGAGAGATATTGAGAGGGCTTGATGAGCTTGCAAGGGAGATTGAAGATTGCCATTTGAGAGAGCTTGGAATTGAAGTTACCACCATTGGAGAGCCAAAGAGGTAGAGTCTAATCCCATTTTTCTTTTCCATGTAGAATTTGTGTATTTTATATGTTGAATGAAAGATGTTCTTTTCTCCTACTCTTTCCCAATTCCCATTCCTCCATTTATTGCAGGGAAAAAACTATATCTCCACCAAGCATGATAGGTATATGGCTTGGCATTATCTTGTTGGTTTCTTTTTTTGTTATTATGGTGTTGGGGAGCAGAAGGAGTGATGAAGATGATGAAGAAGTGGGTAGTGGTGAATTAGGAAACCCTTTAGAAAAGGAGTACCAAGAGGAAGAAGAGGAAGATAATGAGAGTGAAGATGATGATGGAAAGAAAACCAATTTAGATCAAACCCCCTTGTGGAAATATGTTACTAGGCTTTCAGGATGGAAAGAGGATGGAACCACTAAATTTAAATGCCCCATTGCAAAATCACTTACATAGATTCATATACCCATGCTAGAAAGCATCTCGGTGGGAAAACGACATGGGATGGAATTAAGCAAATAGGTACCAAAACCCGTGGAAGTGTGTCAGCACAACGAAAAGCCAAATACATAAGGGAAGAGGAGGAAACCTAATACAAATCTAAAAGATCAAAGGGTGACTTTGAACATGACACCACTAGCACACAATCACATAGATTAAGAACTCCATCAACCTCCACCCATGGTAGTGGATACAGAGGCACAAACACAAACATCTCTTTAAGGCATAGAATCGTATCAGATTTCCTTGATCAAGGGTTTATGGATGGATGTGGATGAAAAAAAAATCGGTTTCTATATGCATGTGGGATACCATTCAATGTTCTCCACTCACTTTATTGGCATGAAATGGTTTACGCCATCAATGATGCCCCTAAAGGATACAAGAGCATTAGGTATGACAAAGTTAGAACTGTGGGACTTGATCATGAAAAATCCAAATAACAAATGCTTTGGATAAATTCACAAATGGTTGGAATGACTATGGGGTATCCATTGTATATGATGGTTAGACAAATGTAAAAGGTAAGTCATTGATAAATGTTCTTGGTGTGTTTGGTGGAATCTTTCTTTCATCACATGATTACTCAAAAAGGTTACAACACTATCATCAACATTGCACAACCATTAATTCAAACAATTAAAGGTATTGGGTCATACAATGTCATCCAAGTCATCACTGAAAATGCTTCTAATTATAAGGCAACAAGAGCATTCATTGAGGATAAATTGTTGACACCTAATCTTTAGGATTAGGAAATTCTTGTAAGTAATGTAAATAAGAAATAAAGAAGACAAAGAGACATTGGAATACAAATTCCAATAGTCTTTGTCTCCTTGTATATATTCATGATTTTCTCTTAATGCAAAACGCACATTTGTGGAGTTACTCAAACTTGGCTTTGACAATGGACATGATGCTTCCACATGTAAGCTCTCTTGGGATAGGACCAGACAAGAAATAAATGAAGAGAAAGGAAAATCACCAGATCAAGGGAAAGGTAAAGCACCTGAATTCACTCATTATATTGTGGCACATTGCAATAATATAGTAATTGAGGACTTGTTTAATGCTTCACTTGCCTCGTGGAAAGATGCATGTTTGTTTGATTCAAGAGCAACTTGACACATGACTTTTCGAAGAGATTTCTTTGAAGAATTCACTGACAATGTTGATGGAGTAGTCTGCTTTGTAGACAAATCAAAACTTAAGCCATCCGGGTTTGGCAATATCAGGCTCATTGCATGGTCTCCCATACTTCTACATGATGTTCTCTACTTCTCGGAGTTGCGGAGAAACTTCTTGTCTTTGGTTCACATCCTCCAATAAGGACACTCCATTCACATGTTCGATGACAAAGTTGAGGTCAGAAAAGCATCAGACAACTCACTTGTCGTGACTAGGATAGAAGAAGAAAGATTCCTAAAGCTGCAAGGAACCTCTGCTCGTGCACAAAAAATTGCATGCAGTTCTCAATATGATGAAGGTACACTATCATCCAATTTATTAAGGCATGCTATATTTGGACATCTGAACTATGATAGTATTCACTTATTGAAGAGAAATGATGTTACTAGTTTACCCACCATTCCTAGGAAACTTTAGCAATGCAATGCTTGTATCTTAGGAAAACACAACAAATAGTATTTTTCACGATTCTCATTTCAGAGCACATTGAAAGCTTGAATTGATTCATTTTGACTTGTGTGGCCCTATGCATGTTCCTTATGCAAATGGTAATAAATACATGATGACTTTTATTGATGACTACACTAAAATGTGTTAGGTATATCTATTGAAGAACAAATCTGAAGCTTTTGAAACTTTCAAAAACTTTCATGCATGGATTGAAAATGATACACAATCTCATATTGGCTCTATTCGTACTGATAATGGAAAAGAATATACTTCAAATGAATTTGAAAACTATCTTTACCAGCATGGGATCAAACATCAAACAAAAATGCCTTATAATCCTCAACAAAATGGTGTAGCTAAAAGAATGAACTGGATAATCTTAAATATGGTATGTTCAACGATGTTTTTCAAAAATTTAAAGTTAATGTTTTTGGTTGATGCAGTTCTATGTGCAATGTATATTAAGAACAAGTGTCCATCTCATAATCTAAAAAACAAGACTCTCTATGAAATGTGGTATGGCCACATTCCTTCAGTAAGGCATCTTAGGGTTTTTGGTTCCACTTGTTATGCCTTAATACCTAAGGAACAAAGAAACAAACTTGGTGCAAGGAGTTGAAAATGTATCTTCTTGGGGTACTTGGATACCACCTCCAAAGCATATCGTCTCTATGATGAAGCAAATAATAAGTGATGTGATATTTCTTGAATCTTCCAAGACTGACAATGTTGTTGAGCGACAACTTAATCACATTTCGAGCATGCAAAATCTTTTCAAGGATTGGATAATGAGATTCCACATCTTGAAGGGGGGGTTGATATTCTGGATCAATCTATGGAATCTCCTTCTGAAGCACTCCCCCCCTTCATGAAGCTCTAGCCACTGATAAAGAAGACACTTTGAGTGATGTGATTGAGAGAATTAGAAGGCTAAATCTTGATTCAACTCCATATCAGTGAATTGAACATCCTTGGCCATCTCAGAAAGGTCCTCCAAAATGGATCAAAAAGACACTTGAAAGTGTTTGTCCTCATGAGGTTGGAAAGACAGGAACAAGAAGCTCGACTAGACATAATAGAGGTGATGTAGACGATTTTGATTCACCTGTCGATATGGATGTTTCTTATGATTGTGAATTAAATTTATCTGCAGATTTTGAACCAGCTTCCTTCAAAGAAGTTGCTTCTCATGATGAATGCAAAGAAGCAATGCAGAAAGAGTATGATGCTCTAATAAAGAATGGAACTTGGAAGTTGGTGGACCCTCCATTGGGAACCAAACCGATTGGTTGCAAGTGGGTCTTCAAGAACAAGTATAAAGCAGATGGCTCACTTGACAAGCATAAAGCTAGGCTCGTGGCTAAAGATTTTGCACGTAAGGAAGGGGTTGATTATGAGGAGGCTTTTGCCCCCATAGAAAAATGGGCTACCATTCAAACTCTCTTTGCCTTGGTAGCTCAAAACGGTTGGAAAGTCCATCAAATGGATGTAAAAACCGCTTTCTTGAATGGAGATCTGAAGGAGAATGTTTTTATGTCTCAACTAGAAAGATTTGTTGTGAAGGGAGAGGAGCACAAAGTATGTGAGCTTATCAAATCCTTGTATGTCTTCAAACAAGCACCGTGAACCTGGTACGACCAATTGACTGAGCATCTTCTGAAACTAAATTTCAAACATTATGATATTGATGATGCAACTTTGTTTGTCAAGAAATTTGGCAAAATTGTTGTATATCTTGTGGTGCATGTAGATGATCTTCTAATGATAGGGAACAATGAAAATTATATTGCATATAAAGAACGAATTGAAGAAAGGTTTTATGGGATTTGTTCACTACTATCTCGATATTGAAGTAACTCAACATCCAAAGTTTATATTCCTGTCTCTAAAGAAGTGCATTGGAGATATGTTGAACAAATTTGGCATGGTTGAGTGCAATCCTTTGACGACTCCAATGGAACAAAATCTAAAGCTCACACCTACAAAAGGAAATGAATTTGAGGATGCAACAAAGTACAAACAACTTGTAGGAAGTCTTAACTGCCTGATTACTACCAGACCAAACATTTCATTTGTTGTTGGAATCTTCTCTAGGTTTATGCAAAAGCCTTGTGAGGGTTATTGGTCTGTTGTTGGGATGGGGTTCCTTGGGTCAGTTTTGGGGCAAAAGCCCAAGTTTTGAGGTAAAAATATGTAAAGTCTTTGTAAGTTGTGGTCGCCGAGCTCGTAGATAGTTAAAGAGTCAAAAAGGGTTTTACCCTTCTTTTATGTAACTTGAGTCGGTTTTTGAAGATCTACCCATGGTTCGCGGACCATGGGATTATATAAAAATGTATGTCTTAGAGAGTCTAAGGGGAAGTAATGGAAGTTTGTTTATGGGTACGACAGAAAGAGTCTAGAAAGTTAACGCAGGGGAGTAAGAAGGAAGGCTTTGCAGCGGTGTGCGCAGAGGCCTAGAGTAGTGTCCGCAGCTGAGTGTGCGGATCCCTGCAACTGAATGTCTAGGGAAGTCTTGAGTCTGTAAGCTTAACTGAACATCAATAAAGAAGATTACTGCAGAAAGTCTTGTATTTTATCTCTTTACTTTTGTTACGTATGAATGTGATTTATGCTATGATGAATGATGATTTTATAAAATAATGATGTATTGATGCACGACTTTACTTAATCGGTAATGTTATATGAACGCAATTAATGTTAATTGATTACGCGAAGATTATAACGCTTCTGCTTAAAGTTGTTGAACACTTAAGCAGATCTGAGTAAATACTGGTCTAAAAGTAATCTATAGTGCGCGTAAGTAGCTAATTCGCCTGTTCAAGGTCCACAAAAGCCAGTCGTAGACCTTCGTGGAGGTCTAGATGCTGTTTAAGGGAAGTTACAGCGATAGGCCGTAAGGGCCTAGAGATCTACGTGAAGGCAGATCTAGGTCGCAAAAGGACATCACATTGATCTTTGGATGCGGAAACTTGGTTCCAACATCCCCCCATACTGCTTTGGGTAAGACTTCAACTTGTGCACCGCGGATTGATGCTGAAAGGGACAATAGTGTAGGGATTTGTTTGGTGCAACTAACTCTGAATTTATGTCAGGACCCTCTAAGCCAACAAATGGTTTCGTTGCCGAGACGGGATCTGCATAAAGAGATGTGTGATGTCGCATCACTGGAATTCGACCAAGAAGGAAATTGAAAAGTGGTTGGATAGAAAGATCCACGAATTCGCGGCGCAAGAGAATAGGAATCTGCGCCTGACAAAAGGACAGTGGTTGGACAGGTATCTGTACATAGAAATGCCAAAGATTTTCTTCTGCACCTTCCCAATTGAACTATACGAGTGGATAGCTAAATTGGCAAACGGCCAAGGAAGGTGGAAGCTTGACGGTCCAATAGTGTGGACTCCAGAATTAGTACGGAAGCTGGAAGCTTCCAAAGATAAAATCGTGCATGCTGTTGACCATTGGCTTGATCGGGTTATAGGAGGATTTATTACAGAGTTCGCAGTTGATACCTTAGTGAGTTACAACGAAGCAGAGTGACGCTCCTTCAAGGGACCGCAAGGTAAGTATTTGAGATATTTGAATACTTGGATTAAGATGCTCTTATGTGAAAATCGGATTATGCCATTACCTTGATGTTTGGATCTACACGAAGTGGACGAAGTTTTAGAAATCAGGAAAAACAAGTCCTGAATATAGTCCATTGATTGGACCTCCTTCAAGTGATGACGAGGGAGCGATACAAGCTTTACCGGGAGTGTTTTCTAGTTGATAAGACAAGGTTCCCCACTAATACATCATTCGTCCAAGCCACCTCCGCCTTCACCTCCACAACATACACCTTCACCCACACTGCCACCACCACTGCCACTGTTCAACATGTCGAATACAATTAAGTTCCCTATTTTTAAGGGATTATGAAGTGAGGATCCAGATCAGTTTTGGTTCGTTGCGAAGGCTGTGTGGACAACATAGCAGATTACAGATGATAATATAAAGAAGGCATAGTTGGTTACTACTCTACAAGATCATGCGTTGACATGGTACATTAAGTACTGCACTGATAATCTATTGGCGTCATTAACAGACACACAGACCGCGTTGAACAAGAAATTCGGTAAGCCTAAGTTTGAGTCGCGATCGGTAGTTGGGTTCAAGGAAATTGCGATGAGGGTTGGCGAAACGCCTTGGGAATTAGATCAAAGATTGAAGTGCCAAATCCGCGAAGCTAATATGAATCTCACAGATAGTCAGCACTGCGATTGGTTTATAGTTACGCTCCTGCCCCACTTAAGGATTGCTTTATCACAACAAAAGATAGGAACTCAGGTGGAAGCTTTGGAGATTGCGACGAGATTGCTTGAAACGCCTATTCAGGACACTTCTTTGGGAGTTCAACAGATTCACGCGGAGCTGCAGAACCTTTGCCTAGAATTGCAGAGCTTGAAAAAAGAAAAAGCGGCTCGGCCGGAGGTGCGCGAGGAAGTTTGGTGCCTCAAGTATAAAAGCCATGGGCATGATAAAGATCATTGTCATGTCTTCGCAAATTATATTACAGGGGGAGGGCCAATGCCCTTGAGGCAGGAAGCTCCAGCAGGACCAAGCACAGGCCCTGCACTATGGTGCGCTATCTATCAGGTGGCTGGAAAACATGTAACAGATAATTGTCATTTGCTACAAAAGTTTGTACATATGCCACAAAAATTGTTTTGCGAATTTTGCAAATCGGTGGGCCACGATGAGTGCCACTGTCGTAGTTATGAGCTAATGATGGAGAGGGCGCCAACGTATCGCATGAAAGCAGAAACCTGGCCTCCGGATCAAGGAGATGGGGGAGCACGCGAAGGATATCAAGGACGTGGATGAGGTCGAAGAGGAGGAGGACCTGGTAGAGTTCGTGGATAGGTCATTTGCTACAATTGCGGAACACCATGACACTACGCGCGGGAGTGTACGAATCAAACACGTTGTCATGTCAATACTGCACTCAGTATGACCACACAATCGAAGAATGTCTTGTGCTGATGGCCAAGATGCAGGAGAAGAAGGCGCAACCTCAGTGTCCTACCCAGAACTTGCAGATGATGAGGGTCGAGCCCCGCAAAGAGGACCCGAATGTGAATATTGTGCTGCAAAGTAGGATCATGACTGGTGACGATAAGGGAAAACAACCTGAATAAGGTGGGTGAATCCGTAAGGCCCCGGAAAAGGAAACTAGTTTCGATCTGGTATGCGCGAAGGAAACGTTCATGGAAGCAAAGAAAAGCTTTGCTAAAGCCTATACCTCAAGAAGTCAGAACAAACTGCCAGACGTCCCCACGCCTATAGAGGTTGATCCCTCTGTGCTTACCACCTTCTTAGAGACTTGCATGAAACTACTGCACGATAGCAAGGTTGTGAAAGGACTACAAGAATTGATAAACAAGTGTGCTAATAAGGAAAATGCTCCTGAAGGACACCGCGCAGTCAGAAAGATCAGTAAACATAAGACAAGAACAAGGCATGAGATGAGGCTCACCGCACAAATAGAAGATTATAAGATGGACCAGGTTATTTTGGATCTGGGATCTGAAGCGAACGTTTTTCCTAAATAGACATGGGAAAGAATGGGGAGACCGATGTTGCAGTGGTCTCCGATTCAATTGAGGATGGAAAACCAGCAGAAGATTATCCCTATGGGGCGATTGCATGGAGTGACCATAGATATAGAAGGTGTGAGTGCACTGGCCGATTTTGAAGTGATAGAGATTTTTGATGACAGCAATCCATACCCCACGCTCCTGGGAGTTGATTGGGCTATCGACATGAATGGGGTCATCAATTTGAAGAAGCGGACAATGTCGTTTTAAAGGAAATTGCTCTGCGTTATAGTACCATTGGACCCTGTAGAAGGACTGCGCTATACTGAACCGGTCTGCGACTATGAGGAAATTGATTATGATTTGGATTAGATCTATAAAATAACAGCGCGAGACCAAGATTAGGTTAATCTGATAGCTGATGGACGGATTGCATGGGACCGAGAAAGCTCTTGTACCTCATATTCATATGAAGAGTTGGAACATTGGAAAAATAGGTTGCACGAAGTATCCACACTGCGCTCCAACCTGATGACCAAATCATTGTCTTGTGTGTCATTGGAGGTAAGAATTTTACCTTATTACAATGTTTTAACTGACGTAGATAAATTTTTGGATGCTTTTGAAAGAGAAGTTTCAGAGGATTGCTACTTTCAGGCACTAAATTTGGCACTGCGCGCTACGCCCGCTCGGTGGTGGGGTACGCACAAAGACAACTTTGATGAGTGGCGTGATTACAGGAGAATGATGAGGATGTGATTTGGTCGTCCTAAAGTACGGGTAACTAAGAAATATGATGGGAGGAATGATCCGCGCAATCACTTGGCAAAATGGACCAAAGTGTATGGAACGAAGCCGCAGACAAAATGGATGCATTTATTTTGTCGCACCCTGGATATAATCCCTATGAATTGGTATTTGGAAATGGAGTTCTTCCACGACATCACAGAGTGGGACATCTTAAGAGAAGGATTCTTGATGACCTTCAGCTTTGAAGATAGGTTCAAAAGAATTGATGAAGCGCTGCAGGAGGTTAAGGCAGCGATCTTCTGAATTCCGCAGGATCCTTTGGAATTGGTTCAACCGGATTGGAGCACCCAGCTGTGCCATGCGTTGGAATGCTATAACATGACTGCTGAAGGGGAGGATGAGGATCCACGGAATATCAATATCCCAAAAGCAGAAGGCCACCGCAAGGTTGAAGGTCCGCGGATAGAGAACTCGGATATCACCGCGCCACTGAAAACTAGGTAGGTAAACATTGGTACTGAAGCGGAGCCTAAGTTTGCGAAGATCAGAGATTATTGGGATGATGCCATAGTGGATAAAGTTATTGAGTTACTCCGCGAGTACCAGGATCTTTTTCCTACAAAATTTTTTGACTTGAAAGGCATCATAGGCGATTTGGGAGTGATGAAAATAACTTTGAAACCGGACGTGAAGCCCGTTAAGCATAGGCCATATCACCTTAATCCCAAATACAAGGAAAAGGTCGCTTGGAATTGGATAAGATGCTTGAGGCAGGCATTATCGAACGAGTGGAGGAATTTGATTGGGTGAGCCCCATGGTAGTCCAAGAAAAGAAGCAGAAGGGATAGATACGGATTTGCATAGACCTCAGGAAGCTTAACGATGCCTATGTTCATGATCCTTTCCCGACACCATTTACAGATGAGGTGTTGGATAATTTTGGAGGGCAGGAGGCCTACTCATTCATTGATGGGTTCTCTGGGTACCATCAGATTAAGATCGTGCTAGAAGACAGGAGTAAAACAACCTTTGCGATGGAATGGGGGTGTTTTCAGTATACGGTGATGCCCTTCGGACTCAAGAATGCGCTGACGATATTCTCTCGCATAGTCATCGCGACGTTCAAAGAGCTTATTCACAAATTCTTGGAAGTATATTTTGATTCTTGGACAGTGTTTGGGCTAGTAAAGTGCCATTTAGCCAATCTGCGCTTAATGTTGGATATGTGTTGAAGGTATCAGATCATGCTGAACCTGAAGAAGTGCTTGTTTTGTGTCCCCTTTGGGATTTTGCTGGGTCATGTGGTCCGCAAGCAAGGACTAATGGTGGACCCTGCCAAGATCACGATAATAATAAATTTGGAAGCCCTGAGGAGTGTCAAACAGTTGTGCCAAAACTGGGCCATAATGGATATTATTGAAATTTCATCAAAGCTTATGCCCAGATTATCGCGCCCATGGAGAAGCTGCTGAAGAAGGACACTACATTCTGTTGGGATGAAGAATGTTAGCACAGTTTGGATGTATTGAAAGAAAAAATGGTCACTGCACCGATCTTGGTCTTCCCGAATTGGAAGAAGGAATTCCATGTGCATGTTGATGCCTTGTGTATTGCACTAGGGGCAGTGCTGACACAGGCTGGTGAAGGAGAGATGGATCATCCTATAGCATTTACGAGCAGAAAGTTGTCAAAGGCTGAAAAGAATTATTTGACGACAGAGTGCAAGGGATTGGCTATGGTGTACGCGCTCCAAAAATTCAGAGATTACTTATTGGGTGGACATTTCAAGATGTACACAGACCATTCTGCATTAAAGTATCTAGTCAATAAGCCTGTGTTAGGGGGGAAGATACGCCGATGTCTGTTGTTGTTTCAAGAATAAGCCAGGAAAGTTTAATGCAGGACCTGACCATTTGTCACGCATTGAGACAGGGGAGGAGCCTACTAATTTGGAGGAAGGGCTGCCTGACGCACAGCCCTTCGCGGTGCGCATAGCAAACAACCACTTTGCAGATATTATCCACTTCTTGACTACAAGGACAGCTCCAGAGGGATACACCAGTCAACAGAAGAAAAATTTGGTAGTGCACGCGACAGATTTCTCGGTAATTGCATGCCATTTGTATAAAATGGGATCGAATGAGATACTTTGACAATATGTGCCCGATTTTGAGGCCAAGATAAGGAAACTTGTTATGGGCGTCCGCGATGCTAAGGCAGAGGTGGCTAGAGTTCAGTTTGAATTGAATATGAAAATCACAGAACTGGAGCTCAAGTCACAGCTTTCGACTCCACTAGAAGTTAGGCAACATCGTGAAGCTGCTGTTAAGGAAGTAATAGCTACTGTGGATGTCGCGGTTGTGGACTGCACAACGTTGTTCGAGCAGGCCATGCAAGTAGTGATGGCTCTGCAGGAAGATCCCAACCTGCAGAGATTCAAAACAGAGATCCGCGAGCTTCAGCAGCAGTACGATGAAGTGCGAGTGACGACGCGCTTAGTGGCTGCAGCACAACGCCTCACCAAGTTGCAGGAGGGGAAGCAACTCCTTGCACAAGTGGAAGCAGCACAAAAAAAAGAGGCAGTCCTTAAGGCGTGGCTAGATCCTTGGTTGGAAGAAGCCTACCAAGTATCCACCAACACACAGGAGAAATTGGTGAACCTGCAGCTTACACAATAGAAGATCAAGCAGGACAACGAAGGACCAATCACAGAACAACTGATTGAACAGGTGAAGCAGACAACCACGTAGAGTGTGGCTAAAGTAGCAGTGGTGCAGGTGGAGCTGGTGGATCTTCATAGCAAGATCTCTGTGCCAGCCAAGTGACTCGAGGGCGAGTCACGATCTTTGTGTTGGTGGCCTGTTGGAATGGGGTCCCCTGGGTCAGTTTGGGGCAAAAACCCAAGTTTTGAGGTAAAAAGATGTAAATTCTCTGAAAGTTGTGGTCGCGGAGCGCGTAGATAGTTAAAGAGTCAAAAAGGGTTTTACCCTTATTTTATGTAACTTGAATCGGTTTTTGAAGATCTACCCATGGTCCGCAGACCATGGGATTGTATAAAATGATATGTTTTAGAGAGTCTAAGGGGAAGTAAAAGAAGTTTGTCTATGGGTACGACCGAAAGAGTCTAGAAAGTTAGCGCATGAGAGTAAGAATGAAGGCTCTATAGTTGTGTGCACAGAGGCCTAGAGTAGTGTCAGCTAAGTGCGCGGACCCCTGCAGCTGAGTGTGTAGGGAAGTCTTGAGTATGCAAGCTTAAATGAACATCAATAAAGAAGATTGTTGCAGAAAGTCTTATGTTTTATCTCTTTAATTCTGTTATGTATGAATGCGCTTTATGTTGTGATGAATGATGGTTTTATAAAATAATGATGTATTGATGCGTGACTTTACTTAATCGGTATTGTTATATGAACGCAATTAATGTTAAGTGATTACGCGAAGATTATAACGCTTCTTGTTAAAGTTGTTGAACACTTAAGCAGATTTGAGTAAATACTGGTCTCAAAGTAATCTATAGTGCGTGTAAGTAGCTAATTCGTCTGTTCAAGGTCCGCAAAAGCCATTCGTAGACCTTCGTGGAGGTCTAGACACCGTTTAAGGGAAGTTACAGCAATAAGTTGTAAGGGCCTAGATATCTGTGCGAAGGCAGATCTAGGTCGCAAAAGGACATCACACTGATCTTTGGATGCAGAAACTTGGTTCCAACATCCCCCCATACTGCTTCAGGTGAGAGTTCAATCTGCGCACCGCGAATTGATACCGAAAGGGCCAGTAGTGTAGGGATTTGTTTGGTGCAACTAACTTTGAACCTGGGTCAGGACTCACAAAGACAACATCTGCTGCAAAAAGAGTCGTAAGGTACTTGAAGGGAACTCAAGAATTTGGAATCAAGTTACACAAGTTGGTGACTTTAGCTTGATTGAATACTCTATTTTAGATTTTTATGGAGATAAATAAATTGGAGTATCTACTTCATGTTATGGTATGAGTCTTGGTTTTAGAGTTGTCTCCTGGAGGTCACACAAATAATCAATTCTAGTATATTCCACAACTGAGGCAAAATATGTGGCATCTGCAAAAGTAACAGAGGAAATTGTTTGGCTCAGGAAAATTTTTGAAGATTTGTAGGAGAAACAAGTGCATTCTACCCTTTTGATTAGCAATACTTCCGCAATAAAATTGGCCAAGAATCCAAAGTTCCATAATTGAACAAAGCATATCAATACAAGGTATTTTCTGATTTGACATCATGTTGAGGCCAAAACTATTCACCTACGTCATTGTTCCACAAATGAGAAGATTACAGACATATTCACCAAAGCGCTTGGAAGAGAAAAGTTTGAAAGATTCAGAATGATGCTTGGACTCACCAACATCCCTTCATATTTGGGGGAGGGGGGCAATGTTGACACCTAATCTTTGGGATTAGGAAATTCTTGTAAATAATGTAAATATGATATAGAGAAGATGAAGAAACATTGGAATACGAAATCCAATAGTCTCCCTCTCCTTTTATATATTCATGATTTTTTGTTAATGCAAAACACACATCCGTGGAGATACTCAACCCTGTCCTAACATAAATACCCCAACATATTTTGGTCTGGGTGTTTGGTTCACACAATGAACCTTTTGGTGCATGTCATTATTAAGATCAAGGAACCTCAATACAAATGGATTGGTGAATTGTATAAGAGGTAAGAGAATGATAAAATTTATTACCAAGCATAGCACTTTCCATGGGATTTTCCACAGGTTGGATCTATTGAATATTAGGAAGACAAGATTTGCTAGATATTACCTCACCTTCAGGTGCCTTTGAAGGTAAGAGAGTCATTGAATAGCATGCTATCAAGTCCACATTGGCAGGTATTAAAGGACAAGGCTCCAACCGTAACTGATATGAATGATTTTGAAGAGGTGGAGGAGACCACTCTTTATGGTTTGTTTTGGGCACATGTGAGGGACATTTTACAATACATTTATAACATATTCGGTTTGCAAATACAAATGCATCAGTGGTTAAGGAGGTGTATGAGCAAATGGATAACATATTGGGGCAAATAAAAGATATTGTTCAGCCAAAAGATCCCATCTTGTACGATCATATTCACAAATTTGTGTGTGCATGGTGGGATAAACTTAATATTCCACTACACGCGTTGGCATATATCCTTATGCCAAAATACTACCCTCCATCTTGGTTGGGAAAACCTGCACCTGGGGGTGGGGTTAGGACCAAACCCTATATAGATCCAGAGGTACAAGTTGGGTATATGGCAACATTAGGCAAGCTGGTCCCCAACAAGGAGGAGTGTGCTATATTGGGTGGAGAATTAAGCAAATACTTTAGTCAAACTGGAGCATTTGGTTCTTTGCATGCAATGGAAAATAGGGACAGAATGGATGTTGGCACATGGTGGAACATGTATGGCTATAGGAGACCTTTGGCAAAATTGACAATAAAATTACTTTCACAGGTTGTTAATACTTCTTATATAGGGAGGCATTGGAGTGTTATTTTTTGATGGTTGGGTAGCATCGTACATGTGTTCTAGTCTCCACTTTGGTCAGAGAGGCTTAGAAACACAAGAAATCCAAAACCCAAAAAAAAGTTTTAGGAGAAAACACCTAGAGATGACTCAATTAAGTTAATTAGTCAATAATTAAATTTTTCTTAAGTCTAACTCAGGTAAAATGGTTCATTACAGAATTTTTGAAGTCTAAAATGGGTCTCTAAACAAAAATGTGCAACCAAAATCAACTTTATAATAACCAATAGGATTCAAGATGATGATGTCAACCATGGGGGATAATTCACCATTTTTTGAGTAAAAAAGTAAAAAGATTAAAAAATAACTAAAAAAAACTATTTTTTCAACTCGTATTTTCAACTTATCTCCCTATGATTTTACTCAAATTTCGAGCAGAAACACTCGTTGAATGCAAAATTTAATTCATCATCCAAGGAGTATCCATATTGCATACTTTTGATGGATCCCGCTACACGAAAAATGAAAAATACATGAAAAAACATGATTACAATCGAAAGTATGCAACATGCATCACATTTTTTCATATATTTCTCATTTTCCTTGTAGTGGGATCTATCGAAAGTATACAACATGGGTACTCTTTGGATGATGAATTAAATTTCACATCCAACGGGTGCTCCTACTTGAAATTTGAGTAAAACAGTAGGGGTTTAAGTTGAAAAATTAATTTTTTTCTTTTTTTCCTTCTAAAATTTGATGATGTAATCTAATCTTATATTATTATTTCTACCATTATTTTACAATATTATTTAGGAGGCCCATTTTAGACCTTAAAATTTCTCTAATGAATTGATGATAATTAATTGAGAAATGTGAGATTTCTTTTGAAACTCACATGGATCAACTCAGAAATGATCTTAGTCATTAATGAGGACTTAATCTGGGTCGTTGGTGAGCCAACAAGAGAATATAAGAGGAGGTCGATGGGGTTGGAGTGTGATACACACAAGAAGAGAAAATTCCTTGGGAGATTGAGTTATCTAGCAACAACATGGAAGAATAGTTCGAGCTAGAAGGGACGTGGGAGTAAGAGGGAGCAGAGACAACATACCTGAATGAGATTTCCAGTGCCAGAGAGTCAGCAACAGGAGGCCGAGTTATTCCTTAGGAGGTTGCACAGGGAGTGTGCAGGAAACTTCATAGAGGTAGTTCAATTTTGCTAGAGAGGAGGTCGATTTAGCTTTGAGATGTCAGGAAATTTTTCCAAGGGGTCAGAGAATCACTTCCAGAGTCAGCAACAAGAAAACTGACTTAATTAGAGGTAGTTTTTAGGAGTGTGAGTTACAGGATGTACAAAGGCCTGCATAGGGGTTCCAGAAGAGCCAGTTTCTAAAGCTAAGTTGTGTCGAGATTGCTTCCAAAGTAAGCAGCAGGAAAAATGACTTGATGAGAGGCAGTTTTCAAGAGTGCAAGTTACAGGATGTGCAAAGGCATGCGCATGGGTTCCAGAAGAGCCAATTTCCAAAGCTAAGATGTATTGGGATTGTTTGAGGAGAGAGAGAAAATTCTCTCAAATAATTTTGGGCAGATTTCCGTGTCATATTTTTATGTGTGTTCTCTATGTTTCTCAGTTCCAACATTTTTTATTTCCACAACGTCTTTCTTGTGAAGAAATTGTAGTGTCATTAATTCATTATTCTATCGTAACAAAATAAACTACATAATTAATCTAGTTAGAAGAATTAATTCCAATTGTTGCATTTGAAGGAAAATTTCACATGGTATCAGAGAAAGTTTGACAAATCATAGGCTCAGAGATGAAGTAGGAGAAATTTGTAGTTCAGAGGGATCAACAACATAATTTCTCCAAATTTGCACAAAGTAAGCTAATTAGTTCAAATTGTTGGGCAGAGGGGTCGATTTTCCAGTGTAGGCGACAAGAAAATTCACAGAGCCCAGTAACAGTTTCAATAGGCAGTGGTGAAGCCAAGAAGTAGTTTCGGTGAAGCAAATCAGTGAATTTGCAGAGAAAATTCTAGATCTGGGCGTGGTAGCATCAGTTTTCGTAGAGTGGAATCAACGCCGGGTGGAAGAGAAATCGCATACACTGAGGAATTTTTCTAAGGGTGTTTCTAGTTTTAATCTTGAAGGAAATCCAAAATGTCTAGTTGCATAGGCAGGACCAGCAGGTAGGATTCCAGATTCTAGAAAGGAGTGTGAACTGCAGAGCAGGTTGCCAAGCAGGAGAGGAGGAGATTCCTGTTTATTTTCCAGTTGTGAGTTTTGTAGAAAATGGCCTCATCATGACTTCGAGATCAAGATAGGCTAGTAGATTAAGCCTCAAATTATTGTATCTAGAAAGCCAGGATGTCTTTCCTGCTAGATGAGCATGGTATGAGGACGTATGTAGGGAGAGATGTTGAGTACCAACAAACCCACAACAACTAGAGAACTACAATAAGGAGATGGCCAAGGCGAAGCGTTTGATCCTCGATAAAGTGCATGATCATGTAGTCTCACACGTAACGACCAAGAATATGGCCAAAGAGATGTGGGATGCCCTCGTAGCACTATACCAGAATCCTTCCAAGAATTGGAAGATGTTCCTGAAGGAGAAGTTAAGGACCATTAGGATGCAGAAGGGAGAAGGATTTACACCCTACCTTACCAAGATTCAGGATATTCGAAATAATCTTTCCATAGTAGGAGAGATGCCTCAAGAAGTTGAACTTGTGCGTGTAGGTATCAACGGTTTCATTGAGGAATGGGATACTTTCGTCTAAGGCATCACTGGAAGAGATCAGCTACCAGGATGGGATTAATTGTGCACAAATTTCACGTAGGAGGAGATGTGACTTGCTCTAGTCAAGAGTAGTCTTGGTGGTAGCAACAAAGGATAAAGGAGTGTGAAGGAGGAGAGTAATGTAGCCCTTGCATCAAAGGGAAAGTTAAAGAAACTTCTCAGTCAGGGACAAGGCTCACAGGGAGGATAAAAGAAGAATAAAGATTTGTCAAAGATCAAGTGCTTCAGATGTGGTTAATTTGGTCACTACAGTACCCAATGTCCTCAAAGTAAGAAGGACAAGAAGGAGAAGCAGGAGCATGCAGTAGCTTCGACAGAGATTGACTAGTTGTCCTCCAAGTTGGAGGAATATTTCATTTTGTATGTAGCTATACCTCCAGGAGAGAGGTGGGGATACATTGAGCTCTAGACTCCAAAGTTGCACAGAGCTAGGCAGGATCCTTTGAGGAGAGCATTGGGTAGGTTTTTCCTCTTGCATCATCACCCTTGCTATAGGGGCCCACATTATTCAGTAGCAGTTCGATCAGTGTTGAGGATGGCACAGTCAGATCTTGAGGGATAGTTGCAGTCTTGAGGGATAGTTGCAGTACTAGTTGTTGTTAGATGTTGAGGGGGCACAAAGCAGTTGCAGCACAGACATTTACTCAGTGGATAGTGCAAAGGCTAGTAGCAGTCAGAGACTCAGGAGGTCGCTGCAGAGCCACTCTAGTGGAATAGTTGATTCAGAGATTTGTTCTCAGTTGCAGTAGTTGTAGTAGAAATAACAACATGAGATCAATTGCAGTGCAGTGCAGAGTTGGAAACGATATAGGTAGTACAATGCAGTGTCAACAACATCGCAGATGTAGGGTGGTTCAGCTCAGGTAACAGATGAATCAGAGTTGTATAGTGGTTGGTGGGCAGTGGCAGGTTGTCACAGTTGTTAGACATTAGCAACATGTATGGAAGGATGTTATGAGATCATCTAGAACACCTTCCTCACTAAGAGGGAGTGATAGTTTTTTATGGTTGGGTAGCATCGGGTAGGTGTTCTAGTCTCAAATTTTCTCTGTGAGGCTTAGAAACACAAGAACTCCATAACCCATAAAACGTTTCTCGAGAAAACACCTAGATATGGCTCAATTAAGTTAACTAGTTAGTAATTAAATTTTCCCTAAGTCTAACTTAGGGAAAATGATTAATTAACAAAAATTAATTGAGAAAGATGAGGTTTCTCTATAAACTCACATGGATCAACTCAGAAATGATCTTAGTCATTGATGAGCCAACGATAGATTATAAGAGGAGGTTGATGGGGTTGGAGTGAGACACACAATAAAGTGAGTTCCTTGGTAGATCGAGCTATCTAGCAGTAGCGGGGAAGAAGAGTTTGAGCCATAAGGGAGGTGGGAATAAGAGGGAGGAGAGACAACATATTTGGAGGAGATTTCTAGTTCTAGAGAGTCAGCAGCAGGAGGTCGAGTTATTCCTCATGAGACTGCAGAGGGACTACACAAGCAACTTCATAGAGGCAGCTTTATTTTGCTAGAGAAGAGGTTGATTAAGCTTCTAGAGCCTGGGAAAGTTTTCAAGAGGGCCGAAGAATCCCTTACAGAGTCAACGAAAGGATGAATGACTTGATTAGAGGCAGTTTTCAAGAGTGTGAGTGACAAGCTGCGCAGAGGCCTGCGCAAGGGGTTTCAAAAGAGCTATTTTCTGAAGCTAAGTTGTGTCGGGATCGCTTGAGGAGAGAAACAATTTTATGTGATAATTTTGGTTAGATTATCTTGTTGTGGATTGTCAATTTGGGCATCCAGAATTTGTACTTAGATTTGTTGCTGCTATAATAATAAAACCCTCATCTGCTGCACCGATTTTCCAACGTTGGGTTTTTTCGTGGACAATTGTCCAAAAACAACTGTCATATTTTTATGTGTGTGTTCTATATTTCTCAGTGCCAACATTTTTTTTTATTCTCCATAACATTTTTATTGTGAAAAATTGCAGTGTGATCAATTCGTTATTTTGTTGTAAAAAATTAAACTACATAATTAATCCAATTGGAAGAATTACTTCCAGTTGTTGCATTTCAAGGAAAAAATTACATGGAGCACCTATAAATTCATCCATAATGTGAGAAGAAACTCCCTCAATGAAAACAAAACAAAAAGCTTGGTTTTTGTGCACTACAACTTGAGGTCGTTGACACATTATTGTGAGTCGGCTTGTGATGATACATCATATATGACTTGGGATAACAACACATAGGAGGATAATTTGGAGGATGGAGCTATACATTTAGAAGAATTGGAAGCAAAACTTTTGAAAGATGGTGATGAATAAACAACAACAACATCAAATAGTATGACATCCACATCATCCAGTAGCAGTGCTCAAGTTCCACAAGCTGTGTCTCCACCTCCATCCGTAGCCTCATGTGGAGGTCATGTGCGTTCTAGTTTTGAACATGGTTGCCTGATTATGCAGGAGGAGACTCCCAATATACATCGAGAAAAGAAATTAGAAATTTCTAGTGGTAACAAGAAGAAATAGATAATAGATTTACTTGTCTTTTTTAGTTGTTAATAGTTTTTAAAACTGTCGACTCTTTCATATTTATTATGATATTTTTGTAAACAATATATGGCAATATAAGTTTGAATTTTGAAGTTGGCAATTATAACTCATTGGTAATGAATTATGAATATGATGCTTCGTGAAAGTTGAAACATTTCATTTCATGTTTGATATTCTTTGTTATAGTTTGGTAATGGTAATGGTTACATGTACAAATTTAATGATGACAAATGTTATATTTTGAATTTTGAAAGCTTGAAACTTTAAGATTGATGAATCATGAGACTCGATATGTTGTAATATGTAACTTGTTGACATGTGCTTCATGAAGATTATAACTTCTAGATGATTGATGTTCTATGGTTTAATCCATGTTTGTATGCTTTTTATATCTAATTCATCATTCTACATGCTTTTGTTGACATATATGCATCAAAATATATAAAAATATATATTATATAAAAACTCGCTCCAGATTCACTCTCGACTCGGGAGATTTTGAAAATGTAGCTCCCTGCCCCTGCTTTTTGCTTCTTCTTCTGCTCCTGGTCCCGAGAAACCTTGTTGTTGCTTGTTGCTTGGACCATATATTCTAGAAGGAAACTTAAATGATTTATAGTGCTTTTAAGTAGTATATTTTGAACTTTTTCCCAGTTGAAAATTTTCTATTGGATTTTTTTTTGTAATTGTGTTGAATTTGGATATCCGAATTCAAATTCGGTAAGTACCCTACTGCATACCATATTTCCATTCCATTTTCCACTAGAATGGTGTTGCATACATGTAGCAAAGAGGATATGTTGCATAACATATTGTGCTCTGAATATTGAATCATATTAATATACTCTAGAACCCTTATTTCTATGACCCATCGTAACTGCAATAGCAAAGGATATTTCTCCCTCCTTTCAATACTGAATCATATTAATATACTCTAGAACCCTTGTTTCTATGATCCATCATAACTACAATAGCAAAGGATATTGCTCCCTTCTTTCATCTTTTAGCATTTGCCAGTAATAATTTTGTTAGACTTTATTTTTGTATTGTCATCCTAGCTATCACAAGATGCATCATTTTTCATCACACCATAATATGTATTTTAGCATTCTAGCTATCACTCGAGTATTTCCTAGCATTCCTATAAAGATGTTATTTTCAATATCCATCTCAATTATCCTGAAGTAAATCTCATTTTTTTTCTTATTGATTTTCTGAACTCATTAATGTCAGTGAGATTATATGATAGTTCCCTTTCTTTGTCATAATGATTGTCTTGAAAATATCACTTCTGGGATACCGTCTTTGCCATAAAGAAATTTAGCTCTATTGCTGAAAATATTTAACTTGCATATCCATTGAAAATTGCTACTTTAGCTTAGTTGTTCAAAATATTGAATCATTGTAATATTTTGTAGACTTTTGCAGGAAAAAATTCAAGGATGGAAAATTATTTTAAAGTTTAGTAACCTTATGGAAAACTATCTTAAATTTTAAAAACCTTACTAGCCCCTAATATTCAAATTTTTAATGATTTTATAAGGCCTCCGTAAAATTTTGACAATTTTTAGGGAAAGTAATTTCATATTATAAAATTTGGGCAAATCATTTTCTGGAAAATTAGCGCACTTGCTAGTATTAGCCCTTAAATAATATTGTTCCCTTCTAGAACCTAAAAATTTGGCTGTAATCACCACCAATTTTTAGTATTGTCTAGTATTGTCATTCTAAAATTTAGGTGTAATCACTAACAATTTTTAATATTGTCATTCTAGCTATTAGAGTACAATGAATGACCCCTAAATCTATAAATATGCTTTTCCAAAATCCAACTCAAGTATTCTAAGTACATCTCATTTTTCCTTGTTAGCTTGAATTCATGATGGTCTGTGATATTTTTTGATGTATAGTGATTTAGGTTCAAATCCCTGAAAATTCATAACTTGCATGTCCATTTCCAACGAGTGTCTTAGAAGTAGAGTTCCCAACCTTTTTTTATCTTCTTAGCAAGTATAATGCATATCAACAACTCTCGAGGAATCTAGAGTTCTCATACACCTTGTAAGAGTGTAAAATCCTCATATGGAGTCAATTCTTACTACTTGAAAATACAAGTTCATTTTGCATTTTTTAGAAACATTAATTCAACAAAACTATATTATGGAGGTGTAATGTCATTTTTCGAGGTATTTTTCATTGTCAAGTTTCACCTTTTTTTGGAGGCACCATTACACATGTGGTAGTGTCTCACCTATGAGGCATTCATTTACATATTTTGATGCATGTTTCCACTTGGATAAGTCTTTTTGGCGTCTTCATAGTTCTCAAGGTGTAACTTGTATATGTGGAGGCAATATGAAACCTTCAACATGATCATATGGTGAGATTACATACATAAAGAAGAACACCCACCTTTAAGTAGGTGTTGGCAAGTTTTATGGCAACTTAAAAACCAAATGCACATTAAAAGAGGAGTGTTCGACTAAAGAAAATCATCAAAAAACACTTTTTCAAAGTAAAGATGGCACATATTCATAGGGAATTCCAATTTTATAGGAGTTGTGGTATATTTCATATAAAACATGGTCAAATACAACCCTGAAACCTCCTCCACACCCCTATTCAAAGCACACATTCCAAGAGGAGGAATATTTTGATATGATGGTATAAAAGAAGAAAGAAGGGGTCTTAGTAACAAGATGTATTTATTTGAGAAAAGTTTGTGGCATGTCCTATGGGAAACCATGGTCCAAGGCATAAGAAACAAGGTTAAGCATACTTATCTAAAAGGTTTCTCTTCCTTGGAAGAGTGCATATTGGTTTAATGACCATCTTAGAAGACCTAAAAGCAGACATAACTCAAGAATAGAGGAGTGCTCCACATCTAAATGGAATTAGTTATAATTTATTTTCCATATTTATTGAGCAAGGAGATTAACTAATAAGGGAAACTAGCTTCAAGGGATGTAATGAATACCATAACCCACTCATTCACATGTATTAAGTGTGCATCACCTCTTAGAGAGATTTATTAATATTTTATGTGGTTTATTAAGTTGGTGCACATCCTAGTTTTTAAAGATGACAAGTGGAAATATGAGCACTTCAAATATCTTATTGAATTAAAACAAGCCAACACCCTACTTTTAAGGGTTTCTTCCATGAATATTTTATCCATGAGGTAGTTAGGAATGAAGCTTATAAAGAAGAAGCATCAGTTATTTGTTGGGGGTGGTTTCTAGGTGTAGGAAAATACCTTAGACTACGATATGGTTGTTACAGTTCATTTGGAAAAATTTGGAGCTTCATCTACTAGAGTCTAAGGGTTGAAATATATATGTAACATTTTCATTTCATGTTTGCATTCACTTTTTATGTTGGAGAATAGTGTTTTCTTTTATAGTGGGACTTTTTTTTTTACATAAGAAGGTTATTAAGAGAGATATGTTCATTCTCTTATAACTAATATGATTTCAAAGTATTGTGTATTGATTTTTCATAGCTATGGTTGTATAGAAAGATGTTACATTGCTTTTATTCTCTCATATTTGATGTCATATCTTAATATAAGTTTTTTTTGAAGTATTAGTGTATCTTTTAAACATTTGTACATGATTGTTGTTTTTAATTTAAAATTGTTAAATGTTTGTAATCATAATTGTTAGTGAGTGTAATTAAATTATCTTTAGTTCCTTGGTTAATATCTAAAACTTTCCTATCATTCATAGTTGCATGACCTTGGATAAGGCACAAATCTATTCAAACTCATGGCTAAATATGTTGAATCTTAAAATATAATCACTATGTATAATTGGTTATTACTTTATCATTTCAAGGATAGATCTATAATCTTACTAGGAAACCCTCCCAGAGCATCGAATTAAAGTGAGGAAAATCACTGAGGTGGGCAATATCCTTAAGTTTCCCTAGGGTTTGTACTCGATGATTGGACTTTGTAATATTGCAATGCAAATTTAGGGCTAACAAGATGATAACTCTGTAATAAAATCTAATACATTAAAGATAAAGATTAAGACTCATGATAATAACGAATATACACATTACTTTTATGATATATAATATATTGAAATACAATAATTAAAACTTGCAATACATAATGTGATTAGGCACTGCCTATTTATAGGTATCTAGTATTATAACATGAATTAAGAAATAAATATATTATTGTTTGGAGATTTTTGTGGTTGAGCTTTAAAGAATCATGTGTTGGAGATCTATCCATAATAGACATTTTAAATCGATGTTTCGAGTCACAAACAAGACCTGTCATCAAGATAATATGCTGAGAGAAGTAAAGGTAAGGAAGACAAACAAATGAATAAAAGAGAACCAAGGAAGAAGGAGAGAATAGGTCAACTTCAACAAAATAAAATAAAACAAAATAAATCAAATAAAATAAAAAAGAAGAAATAAAATAGATTTAAAATAATAGAAAGGAGCTAAGGAAAGGAGATAAAAATAATAAATAGAGAAAGAAAGAAGGGAAACATAAAAGTTAAGAATCGTAGAATAGAATAATGGGAGAGGAAAGGGAAGGAAAATAAATGAAATGAGGGACAAAGGAAAAAAAAGAGAAAAAAGGGGAAGAAAAGAAGAAGAAAAAAGGAGACGAAAAAGAGAGAAGGTAAAGGAAAAGAAAAAGAAGAAAAAGGGGGTGAGGAAAGAAAAAAAAAGAAAAGAAAAGCAGGGGTCAATAGGCAATGATTAAAGGGATCCAATTTCTGCTGACTTTGATACCACCATCCCTATTGATATTGTTGGGATGCTTAATGATCTCTAATGCTTCTCTGAACTTGCACTTGAAATAGTGACCCTCCTTAGTGATGATCTTAGTGTCTTCAAGACATAAGTGGTGTTTAGTCTTGGATGAATGTTTAGCAAGAGTGGAGGAACTTGTTATTACTTTATTTATGTCAACCCCATGGTCTTTTAGTCTTATCTTAAATGATCAACCAGTCTCTCCAATGTAGCACAATTCATAAGAGCAATTAATATTATAAACTCCTTTGAACTGCAACATGTCAATCTTATCTTTCATAGATCTCATCTTGTGTCAGATGGTCTCAAGGGGCTTGAATGTTGTTATAATTCCATTTCTTTAAAGGACCTTAGTGATCTTATCAGTGGTACCACATATTTATGGGAGGAATGCTTTTCCATTAGAGGCTGGAGAATCATGGGAAGGGGAGTTCCTTTTGGCTCTTTTGATGGCTCTACAAATGTCCTTGTAATTGTAACCAATCCCAAGGAAAACCTTAGTAAGGTGGTCAATTTCTTGTTGGAAATTATCATTGTCAAATAATCTTGATGCTCTAGTGATAAGTGTATTAAGGATCCCCATATTTTGTGCAGGATGATGGTGAGAATCAATATGGAGATAACTATCAGGTGAATCTTCTTTTTGTATACTTGATGTCCAATGCTTTCATCTTCTTTTTTAGTGATTAGAAAATCTATAATGGAGGGTTTTAAGTATCTGAAACACAATATTTATTCCATCAAATTGACATATTCCATATTGAAACTTAGCCATTACAACCTTACTATGGTTGCAACCAACAAAAATCTATTAAGCACCGAAATAGATCATTTTTTTTAAGATGTAAGTGTCGAGAGTGATCAAATCTTTCAAGATGAATTTTTATTTTGAGGGATCAAATCTTTCAAGATGCACATAAACATTTGCACTCAACTATGGATAGATGGTGGTTTTGAGTAACACAATAATAATATGTTTTAGTTATAATATATATATATATATATATATATATATATATATATATATATATATATATATATATATTTATTTTCACTTGTTTTATATAATATTTACATAGTTGCCATTGAAATATTTTATTTATGATTCACATTGAAATGTTAATACATAGCTCCTCATTTGGAAGTAAAAAATATACATGCATAGGATTCTCTCTCTCTCTCTCTCTAATAGATATATATATATATATATATATATATATATATATATATCTATATATATATATATATATATATATATATATATATATCTATTAGAGAGAGAGAGAGAGAGAATCCTATGCATGTATATTTTTTACTTCCAAATGAGGAGCTATGTATTAACATTTCAATGTGAATCATAAATAAAATATTTCAATGGCAACTATGTAAATATTATATAAAACAAGTGAAAATAAAATATATATATATATATATATATATATGTATATATATATTTTATTTTCACTTGTTTTATATAATATTTACATAGTTGCCATTGAAATATTTTATTTATGATTCACATTGAAATGTTAATACATAGCTCCTCATTTGGAAGTAAAAAATATACATGCATAGGATTCTCTCTCTCTCTCTCTCTAATAGATATATATATATATATATATATATATATATATATATATATATATATATATATATATAGAAGCAGAAAACATGAATGCATCGAATATTCTCGTCTAGCTCTCTAGATGCACATACATTGAATTAATTTTTTTATTAGTATTTTTTTAAATGTTACCTGTCAACTCCATATTAAGTACTAAAGGAATTACAAGTCTCCCTCATATGTTGAATTAGAAGGCACATATTAATGGAATAAAAACGTTGTCACTCTCCCCCTGCCCCCCTCTTTATATATTTGATGTTAAAATCTTGTAGTCACATGCATTTTCAAATATTTAATTTATAACCTACGTTAAACTTTTTTCTTTATTACTGCATTGACCTCTCCAACCCATATGGTAGAGATGTTGTAGCATAATGTAATGTAAACGTTTTAACTCAAGTCAAAATAAAAATAAAAATAATCCTATAAAAATAAAAATAACCCATGGTATTGAGAACCTGTGGTATTGATCCATGGTATTCATGTGGAATATAGCCTATTTAAAGGGGGGAATTAAACTAGCTAGATCCATCTCAAATCCTGATCTACCAAGGGTTGAGAGGGATCAACTTGACATGCAAACCTCTTTTAGAGTGAAAAGAGATTTGATCCCGCTCGACCCTTAGTAGATTTAGAGTTAATTACTCTTTCCTTTTTAGTACTGAAATATTTTACTAATGTCAACATTAACACATGCACACACACATATAATATATATATATATATATATATATAAATGTAATATATATATATATATATATATATATATATATATGGTTCATATTGAAATATATTACTTAATATGGATATTCAAATAGTTTATTTAAGTTTTATATTGAAATAATTATAAAAGAAATAGAAGTTCTTTTAAATTTTTAATTACCTTATCTCTATAAAGTTATATAAAATTATATTATTTAACATAGCCATGGAAATATTTACCTTCAAAAAAAAATGGGAATATTTTATTCATAAATCCAAAAGTGAAGGTGAAATATGTTTACCACATCTTTTTCATATTGGATTGTGATATTAAGAACGAACCAAGTCATCGCTGCTTCGCCTAGGGTTTGGCTCTGGAGCATGCCCACCTAGCCACCGTCACTCCTACAGAGCTCTCTCGGCAGCCTCCCGCTGCTGAGACCAACCAGTGGGTGGAGACAGATCTGCGCAGGGAGCCCCTTCATCAAAATTTTGAGTCCAACTAGTATGGACGCCAGAGGGGGCCCCCCTTTCCCCCTCCTGAGATTGTTGCCTTCAAGAGATTGGTAGCCTCCTGTGGCAAGAGGAAAGCAAACACAAACCAGCAGAAATTTGTCAAGAAAGTCGAATCCATCCCTTCGGTAGAGCTGCATGCAGAACACCCGTGCCGGACTGCGCTGAATCTGGTTGAACGAGGGCTCATAGGACAATTCACGGGTCTCTGGCCCTCTCCCAAAGCTATTGATGGATGGGTTTAGCAAAACTGGACGCCCCTTGTCTCTGAAGGAATACGAAGCCACATGGTAGGCAGAGGCTATTATGTTTTTTTTTTCGAATCAGCAGAAGATCGAGATCTCATTTTCCGAAACGATCCATATTTCATGGGCCCCCAAGGGCTCTATCTGAATAAATGGACGCCGAACTTTGACCCTTCCCAGGACACTCCCTCAGCTATCCCTGTCTGGGTAAGGTTACCCCATCTTCCTCTTCATTGCTGGAACCCGGAATCTATGGAAACAATCGGGAACAAATTAGGAAAATACATTGATAGGGCTGAAAGGAGAGAACAATATTCGTGTGCTAGAATATGTGTTGAAGTCGATCTGGAGATAGGATTGCCTGAGGCGATCAAGTTGACCATAGCTGGTTGGTCTCACATTTAGGAACTAGATTATGAACAGCTCCCCTTCAAGTGTCGACATTGTCATGGCTATGGTCATTTCGCTCGAAACTGCAAGAAGAAAATTGAGGAAGAATCTGAAAAAGAAAAGGGCGAATAGTGGACACAAGCTAGAAAAACCGCCACTACTAAACAGACCATCAGAGTGAAAAGGAAAGGAGGGAATCCAGAGACCGGAGGACCCTCTGCTGGGAAGAGTTTAACCAAAGATCAAGCCACTGCAAATTCCACCATCTCAACAAACCCTTTTGCTGCTCTAAACCCTCCAGAAGACCAACCAGAACTTGAAGAGGGAGAGGTGCAACAGAATATGGAACAGACAACAGACGCAGAACTAAACTCAGGATCTCAGGAACAGACTGTAGAAGCCATTTCAGAAACTCCTTGTATCGATGCAATCCAACAGGAAAATCAAGGCCCTCTAGTAGGCGCCACTTCCCCACCCTCTTATGCAAAAATGACCAAAAAGAAAAAACTGATAGATAGCCCTGGTTCCTCCGAAGATGAACCTCTTGAGCAATCCAACAAAAAGGCAGGAAGGAAGTCTTACAAGGAGATCAGAGAAGAAGAGGCGGAGCGATTAAAGATGTAGGGCAAGTAGTCCACAATCAAATTGTCACTAGGCAGAAACACAAGGACCAAACCCCCAAAGGGTGGGTCTGCACTGCCCCCCTCTAGTAAATAACATAGATTGTCTCTTGGAATTGCAGGGTTCTGGGAAACCCTCTGAAAGTTGAAGCAATAAAAGACCTATTAAAAATGGAAACCTTAGACATTCTCTTGCTCCAAGAGACAAAGATAGAAGAAGATGCTCTTCTATCTCTAAGTCGAACCAAATGGAAAAAGAACTCAGGGAAAGTGGTCAGCGCCAAAGGTACTTCAGGGGGTCTTGCAACCCTATGGTCGAAGGATATGTTTTAGCTTAAAAGCTCTTTTGCAACCCAGCATTGGATATATACAGATCTTCTTCACCTCCCAAGTAAGATTTCTCTAGCTCTCTTCAATCTTTATGTTCCTATTAATTTTTTGGAAAAGAAGGATTGCTGGAATTCTCTCTCAGACTTCCTAGAAATCTATGCCCCCCAAAACATCATTCTGGCAGGGGATCTCAACATCACTCTAGACCCACAAGAGAAAAAAGGTGGAGTAAGGGGTAAATATCCCTTCCATGCCTTTGTGGAGTCTCTGATTCTCAAATGGGACCTTCTGGACCATAAACCTAAGAAAGGTCGTTATACCTGGACCAACAATAGAGTTGGTAATGCCAACATTGTTTCCTGTTTAGACAGTTTTCTAGTCCAAAGTACTCTTTTGGAGGGGAAGCATTTAATCTCTTTAAAAATTATGCCCAAAATAACATTTGATCGTAACCCCATCTCGTTGCTGACAGAGAAAGAGGAGGACCTTGGCCCTATTCCCTTTAGATTCAATCCTCTTTGGGTATCGAGAGAGGGCTTTATGGACATAGTGGCCGACATTTGGGCACAACTAGTTGAAGGATCCCCCAGCTTCGTGTGGGAACAGAAACTCAAACACACTAAGTCTGCATTAAAAACCTGGGCAAAAAAAAAACCCCTTTTCACTCCTACGAGTCATAGACAAAAGACAGTTCAGGCTCTAGCTAAGATTCAAATAGACATGGAAGGATCTGAAATCACCAAAGCACAGCTGCTTACTAAAAAAAATGCCCAATTCAACTCCTTTCTTTCCTTTCGTTAAGAAGAGGAATACTGGCGCCTTAAGTCTCGTAGCCTCTGGCTCCAAGCTGGAGACAGAAACATAGTTTTTTTTCACAAACAATGCAGAGTCCGACTCTCTTGGAATCACATTTACGAAATAACCAACAGGGAGGAGGAAGTTATCAAAGGACAATATCTCATAAAATAGGCAGCCACAATCCACTATCAGAATCTATTCCAGGAGGATGGTTCATCAGATGACGTCCTAGTTGCCGAATTTCTGTCAAACATCCCCCCTCTTGCCACTGCAGATGTAAATGTTGGGTTAATGAAGCCTTTGTCTGAAAAAGAGATAGTTGATGTCATTTGGTCAATGCAGCCAGATAAAGCACCTCAGCCAGATGGCTTCACAATCCATTTCTACAGAGCTTGCTGGAATGTAATAAAACTCGATCTTCTCAGAATGGTGAAAGCCTTTCAAAAGAAAGTCAAAGTGGGAGGGTGCACCAACTCCACCTTCCTTGCCCTTATCCTGAAAGAAGTTAACCCTGAGTCTTTTGACAGATTCCAACCAATCTCTCTATGTAATGCCTCCTACAAGATCCTTTCCAAACTCTTAGCCAATAGACTCAAGCCTCTGTTAGGGTACTTGATCTCCCCTCTGTAGGGCGGTTTCGTCAAAGGAAGGCACTTCATAGATAATGTGATCCAAGTGCAAGAAGCCCTCCACTCTAGCCACTCTCGGAAGGAAAAAGGTATGCTCATCAAGTTGGATATGTCAAATGCTTTTGACTGAGTTAGACTCTCATTTCTCTATAAAATCCTCCTCTCCTTCGGTTTTAGTGTTGATTTTGTCAACTTGATAAAAGCCTGCACACACAGACCTTGGATAGTCCCCCTGGTCAATGGCAAACCTTCTGACTTCTTCCGACCTTCTAGAGGGCTCTGCCAAGGATGCCCTTTGTCCCCCTTTCTTTATATCTTGATGGCAGAATCCCTAAGTATAAAGCTGACAGCGGAAATGGAAATAGGCACTATTCTAGGTATCAAGGTAGCAAGAGGGGTGGACCCTATAAATCACGCCCTCTTTGCAGATGACTCTCTCCTTTTGGGAGGGGCCTCGATTAAGATAGCAAAGGCTTTCAAAGAAATTCTTCAACACTTCTATTTAATCACAGGAGCCTTGATCAATAAAAGAAAAAGTGTGGTTTATGGCTGGAATGTAGAACACCCATCTATCCTATGAATTGCTTGCATATTGGGATTCCCTAGGTATGACAAGTGGGAAAAGATCAAATATCTAGGCCTTCCCTTAACCTTGGGACCAAGTCCTCCCTCCCTATGGACTGAAATAATCAACAAGATAAAAGAAAAAATAGCATATTGGGAAGGCCAATGGCTAACAGAGGCTGGGAAGTTGATTTTGATAAAGGCAGTCCTCTCTGCCCTTCCCATCTTCTAGTCTTGCCTTCTGCTAGCTCCTAATTCTATCACGGAATAGATCTCCAAACTCCTTCGGGACTTCTTATGGAATGGGGGCAAGGGCAATCAGAGTAAGTTACATTTGGTAAGATGGGATATACTGAACAAACCAATCCAACAAGGTGGGTTACAGATACGGGATCCAGGCTTAGAAAATCTGGCTCTTGGTGGAAAAATCATATGGCAATTGTATGTAGACAAAAATCATCCTGTCAGCAAAATCCTCTGGAAGAAATACCTAAAGGGAGGCTCCCTGAGAAACCTCACTACTGCTTCTACTCCAACAGGAACAACAATTTGGAATTTAGAAGCATCGACCATATACAACAACAATCATACATAATACCGGGAAATGGGCAGAGAACATTACTTTTGGAGGACACCATACAAGGGAATGCCCCATTGGCCACCCTCAATTCCTGTAACGATTTAAAGATCTGGCTAGTGAACAAAGGGCTTCTCTGGCTGGCAGACATATGTTCTTGGGACAACAAAGGGAATTGGGCAGGATGGACTTTTCTAGGGGTTCTTGACCCTCTAGAAACACAGAAAAACTTGCTTTGTGCAGCGCTTTCTGGCCTCGCCCCTGTCCATTGTACATCCAAAGATAAATGGGGGTGGGGAAGAACTGGAAATTATACAGAAACTCAAGGTTTCTCCTCATTACAAGCCACACACGCATCTTTGCTAACACAAAAGCTCTGGAAATCCGTTTGGTCTTCCTTTTGCCTTCCAAAGGTGAATTTCTTCACTTGGTTACTAATGCATAAAAAGGCACTAACAGGAGAAAATTTGAATAAAGGAGGCTTCCACGGGCCCTTTAGATGCTGCCTATGCACTTTTGCTATTGAAACCTTTGACCATTTATTGGTTGACTGTGTTTTCACTCAAGAAGTTTGGAAGATGGTCCTCCACGGACTTAGCGTACCCACCCCCTCTCATATTTTAGTTGTTACTCTCTACACCTTCTGGGCAGACCAAAACCCTGAGAAAAAATCTAAAAACATAGGATGGAAAAACATTTGGCAAGCTATTCCAAAAATCCTTTGGTGGAAAGTGTGGTTGGCTCGAAATGAGTGTGTTTTTAACAATAGGATCTCGAAACCAGTGGAAGTGGCTACTAAAGTAAAAGCTCTCTTGTTGGAAATAATAAATAATCCAGCTTTTTCCTTCACACTATCTGCAGAAGTCTCTGAGTGGCTAGGACCCTGCGTGCCAGGAGAAAGGAAAGATCCAATCAACAAACTGATGAAAGATCCTACTTGGCGCCTGCGTCTCACTGCAGGTGACTTTCTTAAGTGGTGGAATGGGACCCCAAAAGCCACTATCTTCTTTGATGGAGCGTCCAAGGGGAATCCAGGCACTGCAGGTGCGTGGGGGATTGATTCTTTCCCCAGACAGATCGAAAAAAACCAGTTTCAGCTGGGGCCTAGGCATAAGCTCGAACAATCAAGCAGAGAGTTACAGCCTCCTAAAAGCTTGCCAGATTGCGAAGGAGTTAGATTACAAAACAATCCAAATATTCGGAGACTCGGAGCTCCTGATAAAGCTCTTAAACTCCAAAGATGATTTCAGTAACCCAACTTTAAACAAAACCTTGCAGAGAATTCGAAACACTTTGAAAGACTTCGACACTGTCGACTCATACCATATTCTGCAGGATTTAAACAAACAAGTGGACTCGCTGGCAAATAAAGGTTGCCTGTTGTCACAAGGTAATCTCAGCCTCAATGGAGGACCCTGCTCGATTCATCCTTTGCCTTAGACAATCTTCAGAAGGTAGAACTACTTCTCAGAGGGAGAGTGGTATTTGGTACCTTGAAAGTCACATTCAAGATCACCAAGCAGCAAATAGATGAAACAACAAGCACAAGGACTATCAAGCACAAGAAACAGCACCAGAATGTACAGCAGTAGATGGTAGAAGGAATAGTCGTAGAAGGAAAAATAACCAGAATGAACAACAGCGTAAGGAACAACACTAGAAGGAACAACAAGCAAAATGAAAAGTAGAAGAAGGAACGACACTCGAAGGAACAACAGAAGCAGAAGGAACAACAAACAAATCAAGGATAGGTAGCAGAAAGAACATCAATTAGAAGGAATAGCAGCAGAAGGAACAACATCAGAAGGAACAACAAGTAGAAGGAACAACAATAGAACGAACAGCACCCGAAGAAACAACAGGTCGAAGGAACAACAACAGAAGGAACAACATCTGAAGGAACAACAGGCTGAAGGAACAGTAGGCCGAAGGAACAACAGACTGAAGGAACAACACCCAAAGGAACAACAGGTCGAAGGAACAACATTCGAAGGAACAGCATTCCGAAGGCACAACAACAGAAGGAACAACACCCTAAGGAACAACATGCCGAAGGAACAACAGTTCGAAGGAACAACATCCAAAGGAACAGCAGGCCGAAGGAACAACAAGCAAAACGAACAATAGCAGAAGGAATGACAAACTCAAGGAACATCAAAAAGAAAAACATAAGGAAAAGGCCACAGAATTTTCTCTCCCAGAGATAAAATGTAAGACAGAAAACAAGAATAGCCAAAGAACTCATAGAACTTTTGAATTTAAGCTTACGAGAAGGGACCCATCAACTCATTCTCATTTCTCAGTTTTTAAAAGCTACTGTCGATTGTAATAGGAGCTTGCGCCACTTTTGGAAATAAATACATTAACCGCTCTTGTTAAAAAAAAAAAAAAAAAACGACAAACCAAGTCAGCAATGAGAATGAGATTATTGATGTTTTATATTTCTTTTAGTTAAAACTAACAAAATATGTATACTCATTTATGTTTTTATTATAGTTGATAATTTTTTTTTAATTTAAAGTATTTTTTTCAAGGGACATGTATCAACTTCAAATTGAGCACAGACGAAATTACACATCCTTATTGAGGTTGTTGGGATGCTTAATGATCTCTAATGCTTCTCTAAACTTGTGCTTGAAATAGTGAACCTCCTCAATGATGATCTTAGTGTCTTCAACCCATTAGTGGTGTTTAATCTTGGATGTATGTTTTGCAAGAGCGGAGGGACGCATTATTACTTTCTTTATGTAAGCCACGTGCTCTTTTAGCCTTATCTTAAATGACTGACCATTCTGTCCAATGTAGCACAATTCACAAGATAAATTAATCTTGTAAACTCCTTTGAACTACAATAGCACAATTCACAAGATAAATTAATCTTGTAAACTCCTTTGAACTGCAATAGCACAATTCACAAGATAAATTAATCTTGTAAACTCCTTTGAACTGCAATATGTCAATCTTATCTTTCACAAATCTCATCATGTGTCAGATGGTCTCAAGAAGCTTGAATGTTGTTATTTCTTTTAAGGACCTTGCTGATCTTGTTAGTGGTACCAGAGATTTATGAGATGAATTTTTCTCCATTAGAGGCTAGAGAATCATGTGAAGGGAGTTCCTTTTGGTTCTTTTGATGGCTCTACAAATGTCCTTGTAATTGTAGCCAATCCCAAGGAAAACCTTAGTAAGGTGGTCAATTTCTTGTTGGAAATGATCCTTGTCAGGTAATCTTGATGCTCCAGTGATAAATGTATTAAAGATCCCCATCTTTTGTGCAGGATGATGGTGAGAATTAGCAGGGAGATAGATATTAATGTGAATGTTTTTTCTGTATACTCGGTGTCCAATGCTTCCATCTTCTCTTCTAGGGAGCAGAACATCAAGAAATGGAATAGTATTATTATTTTCTAGTTCCATAGTGAATTTAATGTCCTCAGAATTTCCATTTAGATGTTGCAAAAACTTATTTAGTTCATATTTTCCATGGGGCCATTTCACATTCGTGTCATCAACATACCTCTTCCATTGTTTTGGTTTCAAGGGGTAGGTGTTGATGGCCTTGTTTTCAAACGTCTCCATAAATAGATTGGCAAGAATGGGTGATAAGGGAGAATCCATTGATACCCCAATGGTTTGTTGAAAAAATTCCCATTGGAAACTGAAAAATGTAGATCTAAGGCAGATCTCAGTAAGTCTAGTAGTTTGAGTGTCAGTAACACCCTTGACAACCTCTATAAATTCATCAAGAGGAATTTTGGTAAATAATGAAGCCACGTCAAAGCTCACCATCAGTTCATTAGGTTCACATGTGTCATCTTTAATCAGATCAACGAAGTGATTAGAATCTTTAATGAAGGAATTTGTGTTGCCAACAAGAGGGCTAAGGATACAAGCTAGATATTTACCCAACATATAAGTGGGAGAGCCAATGGTATTCATAATGGGCCTCAAGGGAATTCCTTCTTTGTGTGTTTTTGGAAGACCAATGTCTAAATGCATGGGACACTAGCATATCATGGAAAATATACCCAACACTTAAATACATGACACACTAATATAGCCTAGTTAAACCATATAATGGAGGGTTGTAAGTCTTCGAAATACTAGATTAATTCCATAGAATTGATATATTCCATATTGAAACTTAGGCATTACAACCTTAATATGATTGCAACTAACACAAATCCATCTTAACTTTGTATCTATTAAGCACCAAAAGTGTAACATCTCCTCCTACATTTACCCAAATTCACAAACTCGCCATGGTAAACATGAGATGAGAGTTACAATGCGAGATCTAATTTCAAAGATGCACTTATGGAAAATGGGGCCCACATGTCCAAAATTGACTGCAAACACCCAGTGACACATGATCACACTATTATCATCCTAACTTGACCCAATGTTATTCTTTTTAGTTTCGTTTCCTTAAATTTAACACAAATTCCTATTTTTGGCAGTTTTTCGGGTTCTAAACTTTTGAGGTCGTTTTGAGTGCCTAAACGACATTTTCAAGGAAAACGGAGAGACCATAAAAGTGTAAACCTAGTTTATTGGGTTGTTTTTGACTGCCTTGTGGATATCTTGTAGATATCCTCTTATTTGATGCGTACTTGATGATATCTTGATCTCAAATCAATATTTGAGAACACTACTTCTACCTTCAACTCGTCAAACAAATCATCAATCCTCGACAATGACTACCTGTTCTTAATCGTCACCTTGTTCAGCTGTCTGTAATCAATACATTACCTGAGATTACCATCCTTCTTCTTCACAAACAATATTGGTGCACCCTAAGGTGACATACTTGGTCTAATGTATCCCTTTTCAAGCATTTCCTTCAACCACAACTTCAATTCCACTAAATTTGGAGTGCTCATCTTGTATGGTGCCTTTGATGTTGGTGTTTCTCTTGGTACCAACTCAATAGAATATTCCACTTCCCTGTGAGGCGACAAATCTAAAATATCTATTGGAAACACATCCTGAAACTATTTTAAAATCATATACCTCTTTAAGACCTCGACATTCTCAACATACTTACCTTTATCACTGGAAATATGAACTGCAAATAATTCACACCCTTTCCTATGACTATGCTTTGCCTGCATATCTATGACCATTCTAACTGATGTAGCCTTCTTCTTACCCTGCAATAGTCTTTGTTCTCTATTTCCATCCAAGCACTCAATTTCCTTTTCATAACAATCCACCTTAATCGTGTGAAGGTACAACCAATCCATAACCAACAACATATTTTATGATTCCAATGGAAGCACATTTAAATGTGTTGATGTAGACATACCATTCAACTCAAATGCACAAGCTCTTACCCAATGATGAACTCTCTTCTTAGTAATTGTAGCCAACTGTACTAACTAAGACTCTGCATGCACTTCTTTATTCAAACCACACTTATCCACCAGGTTAGGATTAACATAACTATAATTAGATCCAGGGTCAATCAAAATAACAACAAATTGATCACAAATCTTACCGTCCATCTTGATAATGGATGCATGGTGATCCACTTGCCTCTTATCCAATGTTGCATAGAATTGAGGAATGCTCTGCCCAACATCCCTAATTGCTTGTGCCTCTTGAGCACTATAGATCTACAGTCTTCCACGCTGATGCACTGGGAAATCTCTCCTGCGATGGTCCTTACCACAAGTCCAACACTATAAAGGCTTTTTGTCATCACCCTTATTCTGCTCCTCAGACTGAAATTCTTGTCCTCTGTCAACTGTATTAAACTTCTTTTGTGGCACTATATTGTCTTTATTACCTATAACCTGTAGTCCGCCTCACTTCTTATCCCATTTTATTTTAGTCTTGTCATTACCTTTCCAATCCTATTTACATTCAAATCTGCACTTTGATTGCTCATAACAATGCTTCAACTTTATGATGGCTTCCTCCAACAATCTAGGCTCATCAAACTCAACCTTGTCCTAGAATTCTAACGACAACCCACTGATGAATCTTTGAATATTTTCTTTCTCCTCCTTCAGAAAAGGAACATACCCCAACAACTCCAAGAATCTGCTAGTATACTCCTTGTCGGTCATAGATCCCATCTTCAACTCATAAAACTCCTTTTCCCTGCCATCATAGTATCTCTCAGATAGATACTTCTTCCTGAAAATGCTCTCGAACTCACTCCAAGTCAACTCATCTTCTTGAATATGTTTGAAATTCTTTACATCTTCCCATAGAATGTTTGCTTTTCCTTTAAGACTAAAAGTAGCTATCCTGGATTTCATATTCTATAAGTAATCATGCAATCAAAAGAACTTTTTCATCCCAAGTAACCAAGATTTTGCATCATGTGAATTCTTCATTTCTCCATCAATGTAGGAGGATTTGATTTCTTGAATTCCTCTGGTAAGTATTTCTTCTCATTCCTCCTATACGAATGATGACAGTGTTGACAATGTTGTCTCTCTGATCCAAAACTAGAATAGAACCCACAATAATTATTGTTGAAGAAAGTGTAACTAGGTTTGGTCTTCATAATGACACGATCTTTGTAAATGATGTAATAAAAGAGAACAATTTTTTTTTTGTATGCCTTGCTACATGGGTTTCATGAGCAAGAAGTGTCATTAGGTCAAAGACTTCTTCTTGATGTCTTTAGGATTCATTAATAAAGTCAAAGAGTCAAGTCATGTATGAAGGAGCTCTTTATGAGCCTATGTAAAATGTATTCTATCCTAGAGCAGCCCTCCAAGACCAAGATCAATCCTCCAAAAGCAAGCACAAGAAGTCTGCAAGCAAAACAATAAGGAGATCATCATGTTGGCCTCAAAATTGAATTAATTAGCTAAATGGCAGTCACGTCGGCTCAATAAATAGACATGTCGTTGTTGGGGCAAAGTGATTGCCTATCATTTAATTTTTCAACCCGGGGGTTTCGTAAACTTGTGAAGCATGTGTGCACTGTATGTGCTAGAAATTATCTTTCAGTTTAGATCAATCTATCTACAAAATAATGAAAACCAGTTCATCTAATCTATGAAATCAAATAATGAAAATGAAATTCAACTAACCTATGAAATCAAAAACAACTAATGTATTCTTAGTTACTCGAGCATTCAATTATGAAGTGTTACCTTCTTGAGATGATGTGTAAGCAACTATTTATACTTTAACTTCTAATGTCCTAAAAAAGCAAGTAAAGTGTGTAGAAAATAACTTAGTAATTGCATGTATCAAATATTCAATCGTTCAATCTTGAAATATGATTAAATCAATTTCTTAAAATGATCTTTAGGAATATCAGTTAATGCAATTAAATGAGGATCTTAAAAACAAATATAAAAGCATGAAAAAGTAAAGCTCAATGATTGCATAGGTTGAACATTCAATCACTCAATTTGAAGTCACCTTCTTGGCTTGATCCTTTATTCAAGTATACAATGAATTGATAGTTTGATCTAAGAAAGTAAATAACAGAACATGAAAGGAGACTAAATAACTATGAGCCCTTGCCTCAAACTTAATCCAAATAGAAAATACATAAATCTTCCCTATTGAAATGTTTTTAGAAAAACAAAGATTACACAGTCATTCTAAAACTAATACTAAGAAAGCAAATAAACATTAATCTATAAAAGCAATTAAATCTCACAATCATTAGATGGCCATTCCAATGGTGTATGAGGATGGCAGGTGAAGAAGCTCCATATGCAAGCAAAACTAAATCTTAAAATATCCAAGTATAAGCTCCAAATTCTCTATTAAAAACATGAGCATTTCTCCAACTTTACACATGCCTTCAAAGGAAAAGGCTCTCCTATTTATACAAAAACATAAGAAGCTACCCTATTTAATGAGGATCCACTAAAATCTCATATAGTTACAACCAAATAGCTCATAATGAGACACATATCCCCTAGGTGTCTCATAGAGTTCTAATCCAAATAATAAATGATGAGACACCTCATAGAGTTACAATCCAGATAGGACACATATCCTTCTTTGACCTTTGTCCAATTCTCCTTTGAAGGGAATTCGAATTTGAGCATTGGAGGCCAAATAAGGGTGCTTTGGAAGCTTCCAAATAACCTACACATGTCATGAAACTCAAGCCACATATATAGATACATGAAACCATGCTAATTTCCTAGTTTTTAATCATAAATTCACTTTAAACACATAAAATAAATAACTTTGGTAAATAAGGATCCTAACCCATATATTTATGAAAATGGTGGCTAATGAAAGATTATATGGTTATGGATTTGTGACATGTGAGTGAATTGGTGGTGATAAAGGTGAAAAAGGATGTCATTTTAAAGACATTTTGGAGGCCCAACAGTTGTTTCACACCTTCAAGTCAGCTTGCATATATGGACATAACCACTATAAATACCTAGTCAGGGTTAGCGCAAAAAGGAAGAAGTGAACTTGCATTCTCTCTGAATTTTTTGGATGGATACAGGGGCTGAATCCGCATCAAAGAAGGTTAGAACAAGGGTTTGACTGCAACCTTGGATGGGTATAAGGTGCAAGAAGAAACTCGGGCTAGTCTAACTCCATCACATAATAATACACATGATTATAAGGGTCTGAGATACGCATGACAGGAGGACGCAGTCTTGGTGTAATGAAGAGTTCTGTGAAAGAAACAATCTCGGCATACCTATGAATGAAGAGACACAGTCTCGACATAATCATGACAAACAAAGTCTCGGTGTATATATCGATGAAAAATATTCGGACCTCCCTCCTAGTAGCCTCATTATATATGTATGTATCTTGTTGATCTCATCTCAAGAATATCCTTGCATATATCTCAGAAGCCTCGTCCTAGTTACAGGATCATAGTGACACAGTCTCGGCATAGCTACAACAGAGCTCGATGCAATGAAATCTTAGTTACAGTCTCAATGAAAGCGCAGACACAATCTCATGTTAGAAGAAGGATCTCAGTGATGCTTTGTCTCGGCATAACCATCACTGTCTCACACTATTTATGTGGAGGATCTCTGAGATTAATCAGTCTTGGCATACCTTCTAAACTGTCATGATCTCAATTATAATCATGGTCTTGATGGTAGTCTAATGAGGATCTTGGTACAACATATATCCCATACATAAACATGTTCTCTGCATAGTTGTAGTCATATCAAGTTCAAGATCTCGATGAAGGTTGCAGCGGTGATGAAGATCTCAATGGAGCAGTCATAGTACAACATTGACCTAATTGAAGGATCAATCTTGAGCAGTGACAAAGAATAGGATTGGTGTCTTGGTCTTGGAGTGGCATAGCAGTTCAAGGGCCATGGTCTTGATATTCTTTAATTGAAATCTCTATAAGAAGATTTTTGTCCGGGTTTTCCTCTCCAAGAGGGAGAGGTTTTGGCCCTAGCAGAAGGCCAAATAGCTTGTGTTTTTGTCTCTTTGTTTTGATAGAAGTTTGATGAATTAAACACACACACTAATAATGACAAGAAGATCAAGCTAAGATAAAATTGTAAAAACACTTCACAAATTGTTATCTGCTAAGAAGAATCTCATTAATTTTGAATGCCCTAGATTCTTCAAGATGGTATCAGAGCGAAGGTTCAGAATTCAAAGGAAGGACAGAAAAGAGACATCAAGTTTCAAGCAAAGAATCAAAGCAAGTTGAAAGGAATCAAGATCTACAATGAAGAATCAATCTACAACAATAGTCTGCAACTACCCACAATCTTGGTCTATGTCATACCACAGTGATCTCAATCATCTCACAATGGCATGATCTCAACATACCAGTGATAGTCACAACCTCAGATTGAATCCTTTCTATAAAGAGAACAATCTTGACAACTTGGATTCCCAAAATCTTGATGATTCATACTCAAGGGCATATAGAAGCAGATCATCTACAGCATAGTGCTCAGTAATGGGTCTCACTACACCTCAGTCATAGTTTGTATGGACAATACTTGATGTAGAATGAAAGTTTTTCATTTACACAGCCATAATAACTCTAACTGATGGGTCTCTATACATCATGGCAAGCAACCTCAAGTCGATGTTGCATACTACAAGGTTCCTTATGTAGCCCAATTATATCAGTAGTTTGTTGGATATATAAATCAAGAGAGCTCAAAGGCAAAGAAGGAAATCTTCCTATCAAGGATCTCAGTCAGAGGAAGAATCAATACATCTGCTCCAACCACTGCCAACATGATCAAGGTGAAGATTTAATCTTCACATCTCAAGTAAGTATTTTCATTAATATTTTTTGGTGAAATGACTTCATGACTGCAAGGAGATCTATAAACAGATGGGTCATCAAAGGTCCTTGCATAAATAAGAAGGATTGACAAAATCCTTATGTAAAAGCGAATTCGAATAGGTCTCCTTTGAATTCATGAGAGGGAACTCTTTAAATTCCTCTCATCTCTATGTACCAAGAAAGGAGACAGAAAATAAATATATGAAATGCTAGAAGATGTACTCTCTGAAATGCAGTAAACAAGGTCATCTTCATGAGATCTCAATTAGGAGATCTGAGAAATATGATAAGAAGACAATCATCTATTTTCTTAGTAAGCAAGATGACAAGTGTCCTTGGGACAAGGAAGTTTCCTCATCTAACAACTTGTGGTACCTGTGCAAGATGGAAAAAGGATAAGTTGTGGACAAAAGTGCTGAAGGTTAAAGGACTAAAGCATGAGAAGGGAAGTTTGGTCCTCAAACAAGACGGGTTAGTATAGCTATGATTCAGTGATATGGGAAGATTATGGAAAGAAGCTCATCGCCGGAAGGATGGGCCAAGGAAAGAGGGAGTAACAAACCTCTACTATGAGTGAGATGGTGTCTCTCACAAAAGGGTCCTATCATAACCTCCTAAATCCTTAGTTACATATATGACCATGATAAAAAGATGCATCGTGGAATTATTTGAAATAAGAAATCATGACATTATCATGGGAATCATGAAGGAAAAAATCCATGGCATTCGAACATGAAGGATATAGCTCCTAGGAACCTCATTGGATATTAAAGGAATCATTTGCCAGATGAGGATATGCAAGATGCTGAATATTCTATGATGTAAACCTCAACGAGGGTTCACAGATCTAGAGTGGAAGCAAGTGTTTCATCAGGAACTCCAGCTTCTGGAATTCATGAAATGATGGTATGATGACATGAGAAATGAAGTAGATTAAGGGATTGAGGATCTTTTCAATCAAGGAATCTGCTAGAAAAATCTTAAGGTAAAATTAGGTATGTATGCTTGTGTTTAATATTGTAATGTCATGTCATATGGCTACAGCTAACATGGATCAAGCATGATCAAAGGAAGGCATAAGTCTCTCTAGATGAAATCAACATAATATGTCCCATGAGGTGGTTGACTACAATTAAAGAAACTATGATTGAAAGCTCCTAGGAATGGAAGGTGTGAGGATGGAAGAGGTTGTGAAATATGCAACCATGATGAAGGCAATAAACATCCAAAGGATCAAGAATATTTGACTAGGAAATCTCCCAGAAAGATATGAAGACTCTGATGGAAGTCTGAAAAGATGAAGGCCCTTGACAACCGATATCTTTGGGAGATGTGTCAACATGTATGTAGGGTGTTGATACCTACAACTAGATGTCACTGGAAAAGGTCATCACCAAAAAGGTAATAGGTGATTTGTTTTTTGTTTTTGACCTCTTGAAGAGAGTCTGGGTATGTGTGCAGGGCCAAGGTAAGGAGAGTTGTGAAGGATGTCACAACTATGCACTTTGTGATCTAGAGCAATCATCGTTGAAGGAAAATATATGGCCCTATGAAGGAAGCCCAAAAGAAAAACCCAAGTACGATACTTTTCGGGAAATAAGGAATGACATGATGAAGGAAAGTGATGGATGGCTGAACCCTACAAGTGAAGAAATTGATGACATTGAGGTCTTGAATCATCGGCCAACTAGAAGACCCTATAAAGTACTGATGATAGAGTCCATGTTTAAGAGGGGGCTTTGGGAGGTTCTTATGAGTAAAGGAACTCGAGTAAGTTTCTGAGTGAAGAGAAACTTGGAACTCATCCATGGTTAAGAGGGAGAGTTAGACATGACATTCTTGTCTTCGATTTGGAAGAAAGAATGGAGGATTGTGTAATCATTTGGCATCCAACACTCTTTGAGGATGTGGTATGGCATCCAAGAAAAGAGTGGGAAAGAGGACTGATATTCTTGAGGGATGGGAACCCAAGATGAGAATAGTCCTAGTAGGGCATACTCGGAGAACACCCAGGTGGGTATGACCCTAAGAGAGACAATGATGATGTGTGTCTATCAATCATTGATCTTGCCAACATCGTTCTCTCATCTAAGTGAGAGATAGAGTTGTTAGTCAAGGCCTTGCTAAATGAAAACAATGTTAGTTGAAATGATGCTATAACAGATGGATTGCAAATCCAAATCTTCTTATGAGAAATTCTTTAGATTGAGAATGACCAAGTACCATTATGAATACCTCCCTAGTTAAGAGGAAGTGTTGAAGAAAGTGTAACTAGGTTCGGTCTTCATAATGATGTGATCTTTGTAAATGATGTAATAAAAGAGAATAAATTATCTTTTGTATGCCTTGCTACATGGGTTTCAGGAGAAAGAAGTGTCATTAGGTCAAAGACTTCTTCTTGATGTCTTTAGGATTTATTAATAAAGTCAAAGAGTCAAGTCATGTATGAAGTAGCTCTTTATGAGCCTATGTAAAATGTATTCTAGCCTAGAGCAGCCCTCCAAGACTAATCCTCCAAAAGCAAGCACAAGAAGTCTACAAGCAAAACGATAAGGAGATCATCTTGTCGGCCTCAAAATTGAATTAATTAACTAAATGGTAGTCATGTCGGCTCAATAAATAGATGTGTCGTTTCACACCTTCAAGTCAGCTTGCATATATGGACGTAACCACTATAGATACCCAGTCAGGGTCAGCGCAAAAAGGCAGAAGTGAACTCGCATTCTCTCTGAAGTTTTCGGATGGATAAGCATTAAAATCTGCATCAAAGAAGGTTAGAACAAGGGTTTGACTGCAACCTCGGTTGGGTATAAGGTGCAGGAAGAAACCCAGGCTAGTCTGACTTCATCACATAATAATACACATGATTATAAGGGTCTGGGATACACATGACAGGAGGACACAATATTGGTGTAATGAAGAGTTTTGCGCAAGAAATAATCTTGGCATACTTGTGAATGAAGAGACACAGTCTCGACATAATCATGACAAGCAAAGTCTTGATGGATATCTCAGTGAAAAAAATTCAGACTTTTCTCCTAGCAGCCTCATTATATATGTATGTACCTCGTTGATCACATCTCAAGAATATCCTCGCATATATCTCAGAAGTCTCGGCCTAGTTACGGGATCATAGTGACACAGTCTCGACATAGCTACAACAGACCTCGATGCAATGAAATATTAGTTATAGTCTCGGTGAAAGTGAAGACACAATCTCATGTTAGAAGAAGGATCTCAGTGATGCTTTGTCTCGACATAACCATCACTGTCTCACACTCTTGACGTGGAGGATCTCTAAAATCAATCAGTCTCGGCATACCTTGTAAACTGTCATGATCTCAATTGTAATCATGGTCTTGATGGTAGTCTAATGAGGATCTTAGTACGACATATATCCCAGACACAAACATGTTCTCGACATAGTTGTATTCATATCAAGGTCAAGATACCGATGAAGGTTGCAGCAATGATGAATATCTCAATGGAGCAGTCATGGTACAATAATGACCTAATTGAAGGATCAGCCTTGAGTAGTGACAAAGAAGAGGAATGGTGTCTTGGTCTTGGAGTGGCATAGCAAGTCAAGGGACATGGTCTTGATATTCGTCAATTGGAATCTCTATAAGAAGAATTTTGTGCGGGTTTTCCTCTCCAAGAGGGAGAGGTTTTGGCCCCGACAGAAAGCCAAATAGCTTGTGTTTTTGTCTCTTTGTTTTGATAGCAGTTTGATGAAGTAAACACACATACTAATAATGACAAGAAGATCAATCTAAGATAAAATTGTAAAAACACTTCACAAATTGTTATCATGCTAAGAAGAATCTCATTAATTCTGAATGCCCTATATTCTTCAACAATTATCTCTCCTCTCAGGTGTATCCATGAACCTACCATCTCTAACTGTATCATCCTTGTCAAACTTGTATCCTGATTGAGACTTGCTACCATATGCCCCATTAGTTATTTCCTCTTATCCATGATTGATCCTAAGCAGTCCTTGCCTCTACAAGTCTGACAAACTATGAAGGATAATTGCATTAACCTCTGCTTGTTTCTCCTATTCCCTAGCAATTCTCTCCCGTGACTAAATTATTTTGTCATTGTCTATCTTACAACTCCTTATCTCTGCTTTCAAACTTGTTAGTGTGTTTGCTATGTGAGGGGAGTACTCATCACCATGTTTCTCATCTGATATGTAGGGGGAATCACATGAATTTTAGCCTACCATCTTTCTTGTCATATTTGATCCTCTACTTTCTAGAAACATACCATGACAGATAACCAAATATTAAAAAAAATCACACATACCTTAGTGAAGTTCAGGGGAGGCTATCTCAGTTGTAACAATAAGTCTGGATTAGTATAACACACGCATATATAAAATGAAATCAACATACCAAAATCATCAACCTATACATGACGACACAACTGAAACAATGACCAATACCATGCATACATGACAAGTACATATACAACAAGCATGCATGCATGACAAACACATTCCACCCATTCAGCCCAAGTGTTGAACTCGAGAGCTCTGATACCACTTTGTAACGCCTCCCACATCTACTCAAATTCATTGTAACAACCCTCATTAAAATTCATGCAAAAAAATATAAGACCAAGGTCATGGGACACGTATTCCAAGTTGAATGGTGGGAAAAACATTCTAGTGGGTGTTCATTTCAGTTATTATGGCTAAAGGAAATTGGCAAAGGCAATGGCAAAGGATTTGGAAAGGCAAAGCCGCATTAGTTGGCATTTTATTTATGAAAATAATGGAAATTAGGAGAAAAGGAAGGTGAAAGGTCACAGGTTGCATGTGGGGAGGAAATTGAAGGAAAATAATGGAAAATGAAGAAAATAGAAGCCTCATTAATAAAAATGCTTTTGAGGATCAGTAGGTAGGCTTGGTCGGTGTAATCTTTTGTTAGTTTAGTTTTGGAGCTCTCATTCTATTTTCTCTCTCTCATACTCTTGGACACTTAGAGTTTTATTGGAGCACTCTTGGGGAGTGTGGCATACTTGGATGCTTGGAACAAGAAGGCAAAGGAAAACCAAGAAAGCGCAAGAGGACATTGAGATCAATAGCTACGACGGGTTTTGGTTCCAGGTACCAACTTGCATGTATGTTTTCCTCACTATTTTTGGCATGCATGAAATATGCATGTGGTTTATTGGTCATGATTTGTCATTGGAATGGAGGATTGCTTGGATTGACATTGGATATGCCTAGCCTTGCCATTTCCAAGATATCCATGGTGTTGTGGGTTCATTTCTTTGTTTTTCTGATTGGTTCACATCTTTCCTTTAGCTTGGGTTGAGTTACTAGTTCCTGGAAGCCTTGGTTGGACAAACGCTCTAGAAGCCCTGTAACATCTTGGGTTCAGTTACTAGTCCATGAATCCTTGGTTGAACAAATGATTTGGAAGCCTTTGGTGGGTTGATTTACGAGTCCTGGAAGCTCTAGTTGGACAAATGCTCTGGAAGCTCGACGACGGCTATGGGTTGAGTTACTAGTTTTGGAAGCCTTGGTTGGAACAAACGCTATAGAGCCTTGAAAGACTTGCGTAGAGACCAATATGGTGATGGCTTGTGATGTCTGGCTATGAGGTGGAATCACTGTTTCATGGGTGTGGTTTGGCCTCTGAAAGCCCTGATTCGCTTTTCATGGATTGTTCCATGAGATCCCACATTCATGCTTGGAATATGGCACGGGGGTGCCTGGCTGAAGAGAGATATGACCTAGCCATGTCTATGGTGGTAAGTGGAAGTCCTAGACTTGGTTGCATTTTGCTTGTGGCAATAAAAACACTTTCCTATGGTATTGATGGGTAAATATGCTTATTGTTATGTGGCTTATATGGTTGTTCTATGCTTAGTATCTCTTATGTTTATATGTTGGTTATGAATTAGTTTTATGATTGTCATGATTTTTGGATCATATCATGTTTTTACTTGTAAAGGAATGAACAATGTTTCTATGGCCGAATAGATGAAATTGTAGCTAATGTGTTGAGGTATCAATGCTTCTTAGAGATTTTCAGATAAGTATGAGATCCATATGCTCAGCTCTGCTATTAAGACCTGTAAATTTCATATTTTTGATATGTTTGACGAAATGTCTGTCATGGCTAGTAAGGGTCTAGTCTAGTCCATGTCAATTCTTTTGCAAATGTATCATTGTTCTATTGTGTAAATTAATTTTTGAAGGTGTCATTGAGTTTTGGGTAGTGACCTGGGCTTTGGGCCTGAAAAAGTGGCAAAAATTCGGGAGTCACAGGAACAACACTAGGAAAAGATTCCCCAGAAGCACCCTTTCCCTTGGTGTGAGAGCTTCTAGAGCCTCCTAGATGCACCTTGGTCCATATCACGGGAGCATCTAGGGGTTTGTTGCACTAAAAATTCAGTTGGTCTCAGGGCCTAGTTACCTGAGTGGTTGGGATGGCTCTTGGGAGTTTTGTTGTTAATGTGGAAGGTCTGTGTGGTGTGTTCCATTGGTTCTACTTCCTTAACTGACACATAGGGAGTTACATCATCTCATAGTAAATTCTTGTCACATGTTTACCCTGGTTGGTCGGTTACTTGGGTAGATGTGGGAGGAGGGTGTTACAGAGTGGTATCAAAGTGGGTTTCGTTCTCTTTGGGTGGTTTATGGTTTTCGTTCTTTTTGGGTGATATCTGATACCACAGAGTGGTATCAAAGCATGGTTCAACACTTGGACTGGATGGGCAGAATGTGTTTGTCATGCATGCATGTAGGTTGTATATGTGCTTGTTATGTATGCATGGTAGTGGTCATTGTTACAATTGTGTTTCCATGTAGGAGTTGATGATGTTGTTGTTGAGATGTGTTTGTCATGAATGCATGTCGGTTGTATATGCATTTGTTATGCATGTCAGTGTTTATATGTTGTTATGCATGCATTGTCATGGTTATGGTTATGGATGTATGGTAGGTCAGACATGCATTGTTAGGTCATCATGATGCTATTGATATGTGATGATCCTAATGTGTTGAATGAGGTAAAACACGAAATGCAGACTATTAGAGCGAGGTTGCAACACTAGAGTTTGGGGTAAGAGCATATCGTCATACAAGTTTGTATGTTTGGCATGCAAGTATGTGATTCATGGTTGTTGTAAGCATTAGGGTTATTTACATGTTTTTCATTCTATTATTATTATGGTTACATATATGATAAATGCTAGTTGATCATTGTAGACATATACATGTGTCAAATAGTCATGAACGATAGTAGCATGTGGTTGTATGCATTGTTGTTGTTGTTTTCTTAGTTAACTTGATGATTATGTTATATGTCGTTGATGAATATGTTTTATGTTAACTTGTAGTTAGCTCGATGATTATATTATATGTTGTTGATGAGCATGTTATATGTTAACTTATTGTTGTTAGGTGTTAGTTAACTTGATGATTAAGATTATAGCATTATTATCTTGATGTTATATGTATCATGTTTAATTAGATCGGCCTATGCAGATGGTTAGGGTTATGACATTTAGGTATGAGTCGACTTATTTGTGATATTGTGTTGTACTAATCTAGACTGATTATACATATGTGATTGTTATGCATGAACGACAAATGTTTATGACCTTATGATGTGAACATATTAGTTAGTTACTTTTATGGATGTCATGATCTTATTTTTGTTTGAGATGATGTGTTGTGAAGTTATATCGTGTTAACTAGATTGATTGTGTAGACAAGATAGCCTCCCCTGAGATAAATTTAGGTATGAGCTTGCTTATGTTGTCTAATTTGTGCTTGAATGTTTGACTATGTTATCTATTTGGTGTTTGAGTGTTGGTGTCTACTATGTCGTGTAGAAATTTTGTATAATAAACACATATTCAGTGGATATTATCCTGATCATGTACTATTGTGGAATACATACACAATACATAAGCTCCTCTACGTTGATCATCAATTTACAGAAGCAGAAACATTCACAGGCGAACATAGAAGCATCAATCAAACTCATTAACATAGTATGTATCCTGGGGAAAGCATCTCGCTAAAAACCCCAACTATTTGTACATTATATTGATTGAATCATGTAATATTACAAAGTACAATGCTTATCACAAGCAATCCAGTACTAGCTCCACCTGTTACACACAATACAACTCAGATCTGATCTCCAAATCTATTCCGCTACTTGCTTGCCTCCACAGCTCAATACCTGCTCAAGAATGAATGAGAATGGTTTACCAAACTCGTATTTAACCTCCAAAGAATCACTCACACTGGGAAAGACGTGAGCAGAGGCTATAATACTTGGTATTGGCCAATTCATTGGCATACTCAATCCCTTTGATTGTGCAAATCATCATGCACAACTATAGTCACAACTGATAGCAATCTAATCCTCTAACACCTGTCCATGCTGAACTGAACATGCACTGACATGCAACTGAGTTAACTGATGTATTCTATAGTTGCATTATGAGTTAATAATTATTTTAACAACTCATCATTAGTCTATTTGCAGTTAGACTAATTACAACTAGTTTAACCAAGTCAAACTGAACACAACTTCATTAACTCTACAATCAACTCCACCAAACTCAACTGATTGAGTTCTAACTGAAGTCATGCATGCAACAACTCAACTGACCCACAAAGAAAGCGTACTTCCTTCTGACAGCTACATGTGCCACATCTGTAGCTCAAACTAAAGTGCTTCAAGAGAATAAGGTCAAGTTTATAGTCCAAATATTATTATGAGACAATAATATTTGACTTTTCTATTTTTGACAGCCAGTCTAAAAATAGACTTTGATCACCTCTGCTGTGATCACTCCTACTGTGATCACTCCTGCTGTGATCACTCCTGCTGTGATCATCCCTGCTGTGGTCACTCCTGTTGTGATCATCCCTGCTGTGGTCACTCCTGTTGTGATCATCCCTGCTGGGATCCAAAAATAGAACTTGCACCATAATTTTCCTGCGGGCCCACTTAGTGAAGACGACTCTTTTCACTAAGCTCCATCATCTTGTTGCATTCTCAACAAGCATTTCTTGTTGCAAACTTTTCAACATGTCGTATATCTATTGTTGAATGTTTGATTAATCACATGATATGAGTATGTGTCTATAAGATTTCATCAAGAAATGATCTTGTTTTAAGATGGTTTTACTCACACATATGTGTTGAGATAGCTTAAATGTACTTGAGTGTAATAGGGTAAAGTTGTAGCATTATGTCTAATGACTATGAGTTGACTATGGATTATGACATGATTGTTAGTCTTGGTAAAGGTTGATTTAAAATTGATAGATATGATTGTCTTGATATTTGGAACATGTGGTTGACATGTGTGAGCAGTTGCAGGGTAACATGACTCGCATTAGTATGACAAGGTAAGGTAACTAGTATGTTGTTATGTTTACTTATGCACTAACAAATATGTGTTTATGGAAGTATGATGTCAGGGATTGCATGGAAAAAGAGATTGCCATGAAATCTTAAAGAAGGCTCACATTGAGCTTTCAATTGGATTGAGTCATGGTGTTTGTTGCTAGTCTTCTGCTTTTGGTCTTTTGTGATATGTTGTGCTTGATTGCATTTTGTTTATGTCTAGTATATGGCCATACTCCTTTGTTTGTGGTGTCATATTGCTATTAGTTTTCATGGTTTTATTCTAGGTTGATTTTGATTCTCGCCTTTTAAGTTTTGAGTCTTGGGAATTGGTTGGGAAAGAGGAAAGTTAATGGAGTTCGAGAGAAGTTGAATGAAACCCATCAGGTAATATGAGACTCAGATGAAGCTCAGTGCATGAGTAAAGGGCAGTTGAAGGAAAGAATATAATAGCCAGTTAGATTGGTTTGGTCCATTGGGATAATGGACGGTGGCAGGACAATGATGAAAAAGGTAACAATAAAGGTAAAGTAAATGGGCTTAAGGTAATAGATGCCTTGTCTATCGGGTGTAGGTGTATTTATTGTGTTGTGGTGTACACCAGATGTAGGAGTATGTATTGTGTTGTATTGTACACTAGGTGTAGGTGTATGTGTTGTATGTCAGGTGTAGATGTATGTATTGCATGACGTTGTATGTCATGTGTGATTTACACTGTTTGTATGTGTACATGGTTGAAGCAAAGGCACTAGGTGCTTGCCAGGCGTGGAAACTGATCGGATGTGTGTACAGAAAGAACAAAGGCAGAAGTAAGGACCGATGAAGGATAAGTATTAGTATTTTATTTCAGTTTTATTATACATATGACCTATGATTATGATTTTTGATGTTTATATGTGATCTATGATTATGGTTTATGATGATTGCAAGTGATTCATGATTTTGATTTATGGTGGTTGTGTTTTGAGCTAACCTGATGTGATATGTTTACACATAATGATTTGATCAAAGATGATAGTTTGGCTTGTTGTGACAGGAAGTAAACATGATTACAAGTGTACCTTATTGATGAGCTACCAATGAGGTATGATTTTAAGTTATTTCAATTTATTTGGAATCTAATGGAAATTATGTGCTTGGCGCATGAAATAATGAAAATGCCTGGTTTGGGATGGTTGAAACTAACTGCATGAATTAGTAGCGTCAACACAAAAAGGAATTGGAAAATGCAACAATATGTTAGTAAAGCACTTCAGGAGCAGGGCCATTATGGGGCACTAGTACCCAATAATGTCCATTTATTGACATGAGCATGCTATGACCGATATGATGGTTTGAGGTAGGGATATGCCTTGGTCTATGGACCTTCCGATGCAAGGAAACCTTACGGAGGGATGGACTTCTCGGGATGGGGGTGCTAGCAGAACTTGGAAGGTGTGTGACTGCACGGAAGCGGGTGACCAGATTTCCTGAGGGATTTTGTCGTAGAGAAGGGAAGGTCATGATGGATTTTATTTTGTCATTAGCATTTCCAGATGGAATCAGATGCACATTGGGAGTGTGCCCTGGAACAATGAGTCGGTAACCGTTCATTGAGAGGAAAAGTGGCATTCAATTGTAGCACTTGACATTTGATCTGAATGGAAAGTAGCACCTACCCATGGTATTCATTCAACCATGGTATTTATCCACCCATTTTATTCATCCACCCATGGTATTGTAAGTGGCATCCACCCATGGTATTTATCCCCCCATGATATTCATCCACCCATGGAATCTAACCATTGTATTGTAAGTGGCATCCACCCATGGTATTATAAGTGGCATATACGCATGGTATTCATTCACCCATAGTATTTACCCACCCATGGAATTTACCCATAGTATTGTAACTAAAAAAGACTATATGTAAAAATTCACATTTGTAAAAGGACAGATTGTCCATCATGATGTAGTTTTTACAATTATTCTTTGTTTTAATAAATAAGTTTCTTTGTGGCTTTGTTTAATGTCTATTCTCCTATTTTCTTTTGACATTTAATTTTTTCATATCTTGGGGGTCTCCCCCCCCCAAGATCCATTTCATTTTTTTAGATTTTGGGGTCTCCCACCAAGATTTGGATCAATGGTATCAGATTCAAGTTACAACTCCATGTGAATGAGGGTTTGACGAATCTTTCAGTTTCAAATTTTTGCAGCAATCTTCAACAAACATAATGCGCTTGCTACAACCTCCACAAAGCACTTTCTTGGGCAAAGCGAAAAGACTTAATTTTTTTTTTTGCAGGAATTTTTTGGGCAACGAGTTTGCAGATCGTATCTGAAACTTTTTGTGCAAATTTTACAAAAACAAATAACAAATATGGCTTGGGTTCTTTGGAGACATGCCCTACCACCCTAGGCTATATAGGCACATGTTACTTCATCAACAATCAACATCACAGTTATGGATCAGCCACACAAAATCATTGTCATCAAAGTTCATTTTATAGGCCACACATTGTTAGGATCATAGTTGGTTACAAGCATTACATGGTATCTCTATCCTCGGATCTTCGTTTTTAATGGTTATGGGTCATCCAAAAACCCACACTTCATCGAATTCCATTTGCTATGCCACACACTGTCAGTATCACATTTGGTCGCAAGTATTAAAGGGTATCTCTATCCTCAGATCTTCGTTCATCATGGTTATGGGTTAACCACAAAAAACCGTTCTCTTCAGTGACCTTCATATTCAACAAAGGCTTCTCAGGAGGGAACTTCACGCAATGGGGACCATTGATTCCTAAGGAGGGAGGAATGATCTAATGGAAAGTGGCATATACCCATGGTATTTATCCACCCATGAAATCTACCCATGGTATTGTAAGTGGCATCCACCCATGGTATTCATCCACCCATAGTATTTATACACCTATGATATTTATCCACCCATGGAATCTAACCATGGTATTGTAAGTGGCATTTACCCGTGGTATTTATCCACCCATGGTATTGTAAGTGGTATCTATTCATGGTATTCATTCACCCATGGTATTTATCCACCCATGGAATTTACCTGTGGTATTGTAACTAAAAGGACTAAGTAACAAGCCACATTTCGTAACAGGACAGGTTGTCCACCACAATGTCTTTTACAATTATTCTTTGTTTTAATAAAAAAAGTTTCTTTATCGCTTTGTTTAATGTGTGTCCTCCTATTTTCTTATGGCATTTAATTTTTCAAATCTTGCCCCCCCCCCAAAATCCATTTCAATTTTTTAGATCTTGGGGGCCTCCCCCCAAGATCCGAATCAACATTGGACGCAAATTTGACCTTGCGGTGGATTTTGGACTCCCTGGGAAGGAGGTGAATCCTGGTATTACTTTGAGGGTGGAGGTGTGAGCCTCTGGATTCCCTTGTTGCGGATGCAAGCATCGTATCATTTTATTTGTTGGTCGAACAAATGGGCATATGTGTACATATGTATATTATTATAAAAATTGTATTGAGTTGGGTTTATAAAGCTCCATAGATAGTAAATACTAATGTTTATAAGGCTCCATAGGCAGTTTATAAAGTTGTATCGAGTATGATTATTTAATGGGTGAAGCAAATGTGTATGTGTGCATATGTGTATATTATTGTAAATTCTGTAATGTTATGTGTTATAAAGCTCCAGTAAATGGTATGATTGTCATGTTTTAGTAGTGATCATTGTAAATACTACAACGAGCTAAGTTATAAACCTCTATGGGTAGTATGTTGTTCTTACAACAACCTTGTTGGTTGTGGGCGTTGTTGAACACTAAGGACGTTGTTCCCCCAAGGGGGAGGGTTCTGTAACGACCCTGGTTAAAAATTCATGGAAAAAAATATAACACCAAGGTCATGGGGCATGTATTCCAAGTTGAATGGTGGGAAAACATCCTAGTGGGTGTTCATTTTGGTTATTATGGCTAAAGGAAATTGGCAAAGGCAATGGCAAATGCTTTGGAAAGGAAAAGTGGCTTTAATTGGCATTTTATTTATGAAAATAATGGAAATTAGGAGAAAAGGAAGGTGAAAGGTAAAAGGTTGAATGTGAGGAAGAAATTGAAGGAAAATAATGGAAAATGAAGAAAATAGAGGCCTCGTTAATAAAAAGGCTTATGAGGATCAGTGGGCGGGCTTGGTTAGTGTAACCTTTTATCAATTCAATTTTGGAGCTCTCATTTTATTCTCTCTCTCACATACTCTTTGACACTTAGAGTTTTCTTGGAGCACTCTTGGAGAGTGGCATACTTGGATGCTTGAAGCAAGAAGACAAAGGAAAATAAGGAAAGTCCAAGAGGACATTGAGATCAACAACTACAACGGGTTTTGCTTGGAGGTAACGAGTTACATGTATGTTTTCTTCACTAGTTTTGGCATGCATGGCATATGCATGTGGTTTATTGGTCATGATTTGTCATTAGCATGGAGGATTGCCTGGATTGATAGTGGATATGCCTAGCCTTGCCATTTCTGGGATAGCCATGGTGTTGTGGGTTCATTTATTTGTTTTTTTGTTTGGTTCTCGTGTTTCCTTTAGCTTGGGTTGAGTTACTAGTTACTAGGAGCCTTGGTTGGACAAACACTCTAGAATCCCTGGAACAACTTGGCTTGAGTTACGAGTCTTGGAAGCCTTGGTTGGAAAAACGTTATGGAAGCCCTTGGTGGGTTGAGTTACTAGTCCTAGAAGTCCTTGTTGGAAAAATGCTCTGGAAGTCTTAGTTGGAACAAACGCTCTGGATCCCTAGAAGGATTGGGTAGAGGCCAATCTGTTGATGGTTTGTGATGTCTAAACGTGAGGTGGAATCACTATTTGATGGGTTGAGGTGGTTTGGCCTCTAGAAGTCCTAGTTCGATTTTCATGGATTGTTCCATGAGATTCCACATTCATGCTTGGAATATGGCATGAGGATAACGGGCTGAAGAGATATTTCGCTTAGCCATGTCTATGGTCAAGTGGTACGTGGAAGTCCCAGACTTGGTTGCATTTTTATTATGGAAATAAAAGCTCTTTCTTATGGTATTAATGGGTAAATATGCTTATTGTTATGTGGCTTATAAGGTTGTTCTATGGTTAGCATATCTGATGTTTATACATTGGTTATAAATGAGTTTTATGACTATCATGATGTTTCGCTCATATCATGTCTTTACTTGTAAATGAATGAACAATGTATCTATGGCCTAATAGATGAAATTGCAACTAATGTGTTGAGGCATAATGCTTCTTAGTGATTTTCAGATAAGTTGAAACCCCTATGCTCAACTCAGTTGTTAACATTTGTAGAGTTCGTATTTGTGATATGTTTGATGAAATGAATGTCATGGCTAGTAGGGGTCCAGTCTAGTCTTTGTCACTTTTTTTAAAAATGTATCATTTTTATGTTCTGTAAATTCATTTATGAAGATTTCATTGAGTTCTGGACAATGACCTGGGCTTTGGGCTTGAAAAAGTGGAAAAAATCTCGGATTCACAGGCACAACACTAGGGGAAAAGTCCCAAGAAGCACCCATGCGTGTGTTGTGGGAGCTTTTGGAGCCTATTAGATGCACCTTGGTCCATATCAAGGGAGCATCCAGGGGTTTGATTTACAGAAACTTTAGTTGGTCTCAGGGGATGGTTACCTAAATAGTGTGGTGTGTTCTATCAGTTCCACTTCCTTAACTGACACACAGGGAGTCGAAACATATCATAGTACCTTCTCGTGACATGTTTACCCCGGTTTTACGATTACTTGGGTAGATGTGGGAGGAGGGTGTTATAAAGTGGTATCAGAGCAGGTTTCGTTCTCTCTGGTGGTTTCTGGTTTCCATTTTTTTTGGGTGATATTTGATACCACATAGTAGTATCAGAGGCATGGTTCAACACTTGGACTCAATGGACAGAATGTTCTTGTCATGCATGCATGTAGGTTATATATGTGCTTGTTATGTGTGCATGACATTAGCCATTGTTACAGTTGTGTTTCCATGTCGGAGTTGATGATGTTGTTGGTGGGATGTGTTTGTCATGAATGCATGTCGGTTGTATATGCATTTTTTATGCATGTCAATGTCTATATGTTGTTATGCATGCATTGTCATGGTTATGGTTATGCATGTATAGTAGGTCAAACATGCATTGTGAGGTCATTGTATGCAATTAGGTCATCATGATGTTATTGGTATGTTATGATCCTAATGTGTTAAATCAGGTAAAGTGGAAATGCAGACTACTAGAGCGAGGTTGCAACACTAGACTTTGGGGTAAGAGCAAATCGTCATACAAGTTTGTATGTTTGGCATGCATGTATGTGATCCATGGTTGTTGTAAGCATTAACGTTACTTATATGTTTGTAATTCTATTATTATTATGGTTACATATATGATAAATGTTAGTTGATCAGTGTAGTCATATGCACATGTGTCAAATATTCATGAGTGATATTAACATGTGGTTGTATGCATTGTTGTTGTTGTTTTATGTTAGTTAACTTGATTATTATGTTAAATGTCGTTGATGAATATGTTATATGTTAACTTGTAGTTATCTCGATGATTATGTTATATGTTGTTGATGAGCATGTTATATGTTAGTTAACTTGATGATTAGGGTTATAAAATTAATATCTTGATGTTATATGTGTCATGCTAAATTGTATTGACCGACATAGATGGTTAGGGTTATGACATTTAGGTATGAGTCAACTTTTTTGCGGCCTTGTGTTGTACTAATCTAGAGTGATCATACATATGTGATTGTTATGCATGAATGACAAATGTTTATGAGCTTATGATGTGAACACGTTAGTTAGTTATTGTTATGGATATCATGATCTTATTTTTGTTTGAGTTGATGTGTTGTGAAGTTATATCATGCTAACTAGATTTATTGTGTAGACAAGATAGCCTCCTGTGAGATACATTAAGGTATGAGCTTTCTTATGTCATCTACTTTGTGCTTGAATGTTTGATTATGTCGTCTATTTGGTGTTTGAGTGTTGGTGTCTATTATATTGTTTATATGTTGTTGAATGTTTGATTAATCGCATGATATGAGTATGTGTCTATAATATTGCATCAAGAAATGATCTTGTTTTAAGATGGTTTTACTCACACATATGTGTTGAGATAGATGGCATGTACTTTGGTGTAATAGGTGACAGTTGTAGTATTATGTCTAATGACTATTAGTTGACTATGGATTATGACATGATTATTAGTCTTGGTAAAGGTTGTTTTCAAATTCATAGATATGATTGTCTTGATATTTGGAACATGTGGTTGACATGTGTGAGCAGTTGCAGGGTAAAATGCGTGGCATTAGTATGACAAGGTAAGGTAACTAGTATGTTGTTGTTTACTTATGCATGGACAGTTATGTGTTTATGGAAGTATGATGTCGGGGATTGCATGGAAAAAGAGATTTCCATGAAATCTTAAAGAAGGCTCAGGTTGAGCTTTCTCTTGGAGGCACTGGGAACCATGGGGATTGAGTCATGGTGTTTGTTGCTAGTCTTGTGATTTTGGTCTTTTGTGATTTGTTGTGCGTGATTGAAATTTGTTTATGTCTATTATAAGGCCATATTGCTTTGTTTGTGGTTTCATATTGCTATTAGTTTCCATAGTTTTATTCTTGGTTGATTTTGATTCTTTCCTTTTAAGTTTTAAGTCTTGGGAATTGATTGGGAAAGAGGAAAGTCAATGGAGCTCGGGGGAAGCTGAATGAAACCCATAAGGTAATATGAGACTTAGATGAAGCTCAATGCATGAGTAAAGGGAAGTTGAAGGAAAGAATATGATAGCCAGTTATATTGCCTTGGTCCATTGGGATAATGGACGATGGCAGGACAATGATGAAAATGGTAACAATAAAGGTAAAGTAAATGGGCTTAATCTAACAGATGCCTTGGCTATCTTGGGAACTGTTGTTCTTAATGTTGTGCATGAGTAAAGGAGGTTCTATTAACCTTGACCTTGAGATCTAGTAATTATGTTGTGATCATGATTGATTTATGCTAATGTTTATATGTATACATGTATATATGTACGTTGTTATCTGACAAGGGCCATCAGGGATCATGATTGTTTTATGTTGATGTTTATATATATATGTGTATGTATGTATGTCGTTGTCTGACAGGGTCACCAGGGATCATTCTTGTGGAGGAATGATTTCTTATGCAGGTGAATGGCATGAAGAGGTTCCTGGTTTATGAGGAATCAAGTGGGAAGAGTAGTCATGAAAAATATATGAGGTCAATATCATGTGGATATGAATTGATATTGTATGCTTGTATTATGCCTATGTTTATGTTATGACAGGTAACACTGAAGGATACATTAGCGGAATGAAAACAATGTGCTTTGCGACATGCTAGGATAAGCATGGATGGCAGAGAGACACTGGAAGCAAGGTTGCTTGGTAGAGGCAGTATGGTTTTGGATGTGCAGTGTTATTGTTGTGTATGTTATGCAAGTTGTATATTCAGTGATTGTACATATGGTGATGTGTAATGTTGTATATGTAGTATTATGTACATATGATGTTGTATGCTTGTTGTATATATGGTGTTGTGTGTATATTACATATGTAGTGTTCGATATAGATGGTGATATGCGGTGTTGTGTGCATATGGTGTTGTGCGCATGTTGCATATGCGGTGTTGTGTGCATGATTGTACATGTGGTGTTGTGTGCACATGGTGATGTGTGCATGTTGTGCATGTGGTGCTATGTACATGTGGTGTTGTGCTTGTGGTGTTGTGTACATGTGGTATTGTGTATGCATTGTACAAGTGGTGCAGTGTACATATGGCATTGTGTACACGTTGTGCAGGTGGTGTCGTGTACATGTGATGTTGTGCACATATTGTGCAAGTGGTGCGGTGTACATGTGGTACTATGTACATGTTGTACATATGGTATTGGTGTACATGTGGTATTGTGTCCATGTCATACGTTTTGTGTTGTGGGAATGTGGTACTATGTATGTGCATTGTGTAGTCATGGTATTGTGACATGTGTATTCGTTGTGTTGTACTTTGTGTACATAGATGTATTGTGTTGTACATCGGGTGTAGGTGTATTTATTGTGTTGTGGTGTACATCGGATGTAGGAGTATGTATTGTACTGTATTGTACACTAGGTGTAGGTGTATGTGTTGTATGTCAGGTGTAGGTGCATGTATTGCATGGCGTTGTATGTCGTGTGTGTTTTACACTGTGTGTATGTGTACATGGTTGAAGAAAAGTCACTGGGTGCTTTCTAGACATGGAAACTGATCCAGTGTGTGTACAGAAAGAACAAAGGCAGAAGTAAGGACCAATGAAGGATAAGTATTAGTATTTTATTCCAATTCTATTATACATATGACCTATGATTTTGATTTTTGATGTTTATATGTGATCTATGATTATGGTTTATGATGATTGCATGTGATTCATGATTTGATTTATGGTGGTTGTGTTTTGAGCTAACCTAATGTCATATGTTTATCATAATGATTTGATCAAAGATGCTAGTTTGGCTTGTTGTGACAGGAAGTAAACAGGATTACAAGTGTACCTTATTGATGAGCTACCAATGAGGTATGATTTGAGGTTATTTCAATTTATTTTGAATCTAATGGAAATTATGTGCTTGGCGCATGAAATAATGAAAATGCCCAATTTGGGATGGTTGAAACTGACTGCAAGAATTAACAACGTCAACAAAAAAAGGAATTGGAAAATGCAACAATATGTTGGTAAAGCACTTCAGGAGCAGGGCCATTGTGGGACAATGGTACCCAATAGTGTCCATTGATTAAGACGGACATGCTATGATCATTATGATAGTTTGAGGCAGGGATATGCCTTGGTTTATGGACCTTCCGATGCGAGGAAACCTTGTTAAGGAATGCACTTCCCGGGATGGGGGTGCTAGCGGAACTTGGAAGGTGTGTGACTACACGGAAGCGGGTGACTGGATCACCTGAGGGACTGTGTCGCAGAGAAGGGAAGGTTGGGGATGGATTTTTTTTTGTCATTAGCATTGCCATATGGAATCAGATGCACATTGGGATTGTGCCCTGGAACAATGAGCCAGTAACTGTTCACTGAGAGGAAAAGTGGTGTTGGATTGTAGCACTAGACATTTGATCTGAATGGAAAGTGGCCTCTGACCATGGTATTCATTCAACCATTTTATTTATCCACCCATGGCATTCATCCACCCATGGAATCTAACCATTGTATTGTAATGGCATCCACCCATGGTATTATAAGTGGCATATACCCATGGTATTCATTGACCCATAGTATTTACCCACCCATGGAATTTACCCATAGTATTGTAACTAAAAAATATTATATGTAACAAGTCACATTTTGTAAAAGGACAGATTGTCCACCATGATGTAGTTTTTACACTTATTCTTTGTTTTAATAAAAAGGTTTCTTTGTGGCTTTGTTTAATGTGTGTTCTCCTATTTTCTTCTGACATTTCAATTTTTCATATCGTGGGGGTCTCCCCCCCAAGATCCATTTCATTTTTTTAGATTTTGGGGTCTCCCCCCAAGATTCGAATCAATGGTATCAGATTCAGGTTACAATTCTATGGGAATGAGGGTTTGACGCATCTTTCAGTTTCAAATTTTTGCAACAATCTTCAACAAACTTAATGCACGTGCTACAACCTCCACATAACACTTTCTTGGGCAAAGCGAGAAGATTTTTTTTTCATCTTTTTGCAGGAATTTTTTTGGTAACGAGTTTGAAGATAAGATCTGAAACTTTTTGTGCAAATTTTACAAAAACAAATAACAAATATGAATTCCTTGTGAAAAATTACTCAAATTCAAAAAAAAAAAATCGGCCAAATCAGAGTCTAGATTAGGGAGATATCGTTGATTTAAAATTAGTTGTGTTGCAAAAAAAACTCTGACAAAAATTCGTGGACAACGACTCTCCTATCATTTTTTGCAGTTTTTGTACAAATTTTCATAAAAATGATTACACATTTGATCTCCTCCTGAAAAATCACCCAATTTCAAAAAACAAATTGGACGAATCAGAATTTAGATGAGGGAAATATCGCTGATTTAAAATCATCTATTTTTTCAGAACTTTTGTGACGGCGGGATAGTTGCAGCACGAATCTGAGTTTCCAGAGTGTCCAGATATAGATTTCAATCACATAGGAAGATGCAGAATGGTCATTTTATTTCCAAAAACAGGTTATAATAAATATTTTGACTTATATTTACAGTGTTATGCCCATTTTAAATTAGTTTTTTTATATCTGGAGCAACAATCAGAGCAGGTTCCCTTTGGAGATGTGCCCTCCCACCGCGATTTAGCAGGCACCTGCTTCACATTCATCAGTTTCAGTATAATAGCATCTAGCTTGGGTTCTTTGGAGACGTTCCCTCCCACCCTAGGCTATATAGGCACCTGTTACTTCATCAACAGTCAACATCATGGTTATGGGTTAGCTGCAAAAAATCATTTTCATCAAAGTCCATTTGCTAGGTCGCACATTGTTAGTATCACAGTTGGTCACAAGTGTTACAGGGTATCTCTATCCTCATATCTTCGTTTTTAATGGTTATGGGTCATCTAAAAACCCACACTTCATCGAAGTCAAATTGCTAGGCCACACACTGTCAGTATCACAATTGGTCGCAAGTATTACATGGTATCTCTATCCTCAGATCTTCGTTCATAATGGTTATGGGTTAACCACAAAAAACCCTTCTCTTCAGTCACCTTCATATTCAACAAAGGCTTCTCAGCAGGGAAATTCATGCAATGGGGACCATTGCTTCTTAAGGAGGGAGGAATGATCTGAATGGAAAGTGGCATATACCCATGGTATTCATTCAACCATGGTATTTATCCACCCATGAAATCTACCCATGGTATTGTAAGTGACATCCACCCATGGTATTCATCCACCCATAGTATTTATCCACCTATGATATTTATCCACCCATGGAATCTAACCATGGCATTGTAAGTGGCATCTACCCATGGTATTTATCCACCCATGGTATTGTAAGTGGCATCTATTCATGTTATTCATTCACCCATGATATTTATCCACCCATGGAATTTACCCATGGTTATCTAACTAAAAAAGACTAAGTAACAAATCACATTTCGTAAAAGGACAGATTGTCCACCACAATGTAGCTTTTACAATTATTCTTTGTTTTAGTAAAAAAGTTTCTTTGTGACTTTGTTTAATGTATGCCTCCCTCCCCAAGATCCATTTCAATTTTTTACATCTTTGGGGCCTCCCCCCAAGATCCAAATCAACATTGGATGCATATTTGACCTTGCAGTGGATTCTGGACTCCCTGGGAAGGAGGTGAATCCTGGTATTACTTTGAGGGTGGAGGTGTGAGCCTCTGGATTCCCTTGTTGCGGATGCAAGCATTGTATCCTTTTATTTGTTAGTCGAACAAATGTGCATATGTGTATATTATTATAAAAATTGTACTGAGATGGGTTTATAAAGCTCCATAGATAGTTTATAAAGTTGTATCGAGTATGTATTTGTTGGGTGAAGCAAATGTGTATGTGTGTATATGGGTATATTATTGTAAATATCATAATGTGATGTGTTATAAAGCTCCAGTAAACGGTATGATTGTCATGTTTCAGCAATGATCATTGTAAATACCGCAACGAACTAAGTTATAAACCTCTATGGGCAATATGTTGTGCTTACAACAACCTTGTTAGTTGTGGGTGTTGTTGAACACCGAGGATGGTGTTCCCCCAAGGAGGAGGGTTTTGTAACAACCCTGGTTAAAAATTCATGTAAGAAAATATAACACCAAGGTCATGGGGCATGTATTCCAAGTTGAATGGTCAGAAAAACATCCTAGTGGATGTTCATTTTGATTATTATGGCTAAAGGAAATTGACAAAGGCAGTGGCAAAAGATTTGGAAAGGCAAAGTGGCATTAATTGACATTTTATTTACGAAAATAATCGAAATTAGGAGAAAAGGAAGGTGAAAGGTCACAAGTTGCATGTGAAGAAGAAATTGAAGGAAAATAATGGAAAATGAAGAAAATAGAGGCCTCATTAATACAAAGGCTTCTAAGGATCAGTGGGCAGGCTTGGTCAGTGTAACCTTTTATCAGTTCAGTTTTGGAGCTCTCATTTTATTCTCTCTCTCACATACTCTTGGACACTTAGTGTTTTCTTGGAGCACTCTTGGAGAGTGTGGCATACTTGGATGCTTGGAGGAAGAAGACAAAGGAAAAGAAGGAAAGTGCAAGAGGACATCGAGATTAACAACTACAATGGGTTTTTCTTGCAGGTACCGAGTTGCATATATGTTTTCCTCACTAGTTTTGGCATGCATGGCATATGCATGTGGTTTATTGGTCATGATCTTTCATTGGCATGGAGGATTTCTTGTATTGATAGTGGATATGCCTAGCCTTACCATTTCTGGGATAGCCATGGTGTTACGGGTTCATTTCTTTGTTTTTTTTGTTGGTTCTCATGTTTCCTTTAGCTTGGGTTGAGTTACTGGTTACCGGGAGCCTTGGTTGGACAAATGCTCTAGAGGCCCTGTAACAGCTTGGGTTGAGTTACTAGTCCTGGAAGCCTTGGTTGGAAAAACACTATGGAAGCCCTTGGTGGGTTGAGTTATTAGTCTCGGAAGCCTTGGTTGGAAAAATGCTCTAGAAGCCTGACAACAATTGTGGGTTGAGTTACTAGTCCTGGAGGCCTTAGTTGGAACAAATGCTCTCGAGCCCTGGAAGGCTTGGGTAGAGACTAATCTAGTAATGATTTGTGATGTCCGACTATGAAGTGGAATCACTATTTGAAGGGTTGAGGTGGTTTGGCCTCTGGAAGTCTTGGTTCGATTTTCATGGATTGTTCCATGAGATTCCACATTCATGCTTGGAATATGACATGGGGGTGACGGGTTGAAGAGAGATTTGGCTTAGCCATGTCTATGGTCAGGTGGTACGTGGAAGTCCTAGACTTGGTTACATTTTTCTTATGGCAATAAAAGCTCTTTCCTATGTTATTGATGGGTAAATATGCTTATTGTTGTGTGGCTTATAAGGTTGTTATATGGTTATCATCTCTAATATTTATATGTTGGTTATGAATGAGTTTTACGACTGTCATGATGTTTGACTCATATCATGTTTTTACTTGTAAATGGATGAACAATGTATCTATGGCCTAATAGATGAAATTGCAACTAATGTGTTGAGGCATCAATGTTTCTTAGTGATTTTTAGATAAGTATGAGACCCCTATGCTCAAATCAATTGTTAAGACTTGTAGATTTCATATTTGTTATATGTTTGATGAAATGCATGTCATGGGTAGTAGGGGTCCAGTCTACTCCTTGTCATTTTTTTTTGTAAATGTATCATTTTTATGTTGTGTAAATTCATTTATGAAGGTGTCATTGAGTTCTGGACAGTGACATGGGCTTTGGGCTTGAAAAAGTGGCAAAAATCTCGGAGTCACAGGCACAATACTAGGGAAAAGGTCCCAAGAAGCACCCTTGCCTGTGCTGTGGGAGCTTCTGGAGCCTACTAGACGCACCTTGGTCCATATCAAGGGAGCATCCATGGGTTTGATGCACAAAAACTTTAGTTGGTCTTAGGGGTTGGTTACCTAAGTGGTTGGGATGGCTCCTGGGAGTTATGTTGCTGATGTGGAAGGTCTGTGTGGTGTGTTCTGTCGGTTCCACTTCCTTAACTGACACATAGAGAGTCAAAACATATCATAGTAACTTCTCTTCACATGTTTACCCCAATTTGTTGGTTACTTGGGTAGATGTGGGAGGAGGGTGTTACATAGTGGTATGAGAGCAAGTTTCGTTCTCTCTGGGTGGTTTCTAGTTTCCATTCTTTTTGGGTGATATATGATACCAAAAAGTAGTATCAGAGGCATGGTTCAACACTTGGACTATATGGGCAGAATGTGCTTGTCATGCATGGATGTAGGTTGTATATGTGTTTGTTATGTATGCATGGTATTGGTCATTGTTACAGTTGTGTTTCCATGTAGGAGTTGATGATGTTGTTGGTGGGATGTGTGTGTCATGATTGCATGTCGGTTGTATATGCATTTGTTATGCATGTCAATGTCTATATGTTGTTATGCATGCATTTTCATGGTTATGGTTATGCATGTATGGTAGGTTAGACATGCATTGTGAGGTCATTGTATGCAATTAGGTCATCATGATGTTATTAGTATGTTATGATCCTAATGTGTTGAATGAAGTAAAGTGGAAATGCAGACTATTAGAGCGAGGTTGCAACACTAGAATTTGGGGTAAGAGCATATCGTCATACAATTTTGTATGTTTGGCATGGAGGTATGTGGTTCATGGTTGTTGTAAGAATTATGGTTACTCATATGTTTGTCATTCTATTATTATTATGGTTACATATGATAAATTCTAGTTGATCAGTGTAGTCATACACACGTGTCAAACAATCATGAGTGATATTAACATGTGGTTGTATGCATTGTTGTTGTTGTTTTATGTTAGTTAACTTGATGATTATGTTATATGTTAACTTGCAGTTAGCTCGATTGTTATGTTATATGTTGTTGATAAGCATGTTATATGTTAGTTAACTTGATGATTAGGGTTATAGCATTAATATCTTGATGTTATATGTGTCATGCTAAATTTTATTGGCCGACGCAGATGGTTAGGGTTATGACATTCACGTATGAGTCGACTTATTTGTGACATTGTGTTGTACTAATCTAGAGTGATCATACATATGTGATTGTTATGCATGAACAAAAAATGTTTATAAGCTTATGATGTGAACATGTTAGTTAGTTATTGTTATGGATATCATGAACTTATTTGTGTTTAAGTTGATGTGTTGTGAAGTTATATCGTGCTAACTAGATTTATTGTGTATACAAGATAACCTCCCCTCAGATACATTAAGGTATGAGCTTGCTTATGTTGTGTACTTTGTGCTTGAATGTTTGATTTTGTCTTATATTTGGTGTTTGAGTGTTGGTGTCTATTATATCATTTATCTGTTGTTGAATGTTTGATTAATCACATGATATGAGTATGTGTCTATAAGATTGCATCAAGAAATGATCTTGTTTTAAGATGGTTTTACTCACACATATGTGTTGAGATAAATGACATGTACTTTGGTGTAATAGGTGAGAGTTGTAGCATTATGTCTAGTGACTATTAGTTGACTATGGATTATGACATGATTGTTAGTCTTGGTAAAGGTTGATTTCAAATTGATAGATATGATTGTCTTGATATTTGGAATATGTGGACATGTGTGAGCGGTTATAGGATAAAATGCTTGGAATTAGTATGGAAAGGTAAGATAAATAATATGTTTTTGTGTTTATTTATGCATTGACAGTTATGTGTTTATGGTAATATGATGTCGGGGATTGCATGGCAAAAGAGATTTCCATGAAATCTTAAAGAAGGCTCGGATTGAGCTTTCACTTGGAGGCACTGGCAACCATGGGGATTGAGTCATGGTGTTTGTTGCTAGTCTTGTGCTTTTGGTCTTTTGTGATTTGTTGTGCTTGATTGCAGTTTGTTTATGTCTATTATATGGCCATACCATTTTGTTTGTGGTGTCATATTGCTATTGGTTTTCATGGTTTTATTCTTGGTTGCTTTTGATTCTTGCCTTTTAAGTTTTGAGTGTTGGGAATTGGTTGGGAAAGAGGAGAGGTAATGGAGCTCAAGAGAAGCTGAATGAAACCCATTAGATAATATGAGACTTAGATGAAGCTCAGTGCATTAGTAAAGGGTAGTTGAAGGAAAGAATATGACAGCTAGTTGGATTGGCTTGGTCCATAGGGATAATGGATGGTGGCAAGACAGTCATGAGAAAGGTAACAAGAAAGGTAAAGTAAATGGGCTTTAAGTTAACAAATGCCTTGGGATCTATTGTTCTCAATGTTGTGCATGAGTAAAGGAAGTTTTCTTAACCTTAGCCTTGAGATCTAGTAATTATGTTGTGATCATGATTGCTTTATGCTAATGTTTATATGTATGCATGTATGTATGTATGTTGTTATTTGGTAGGGTCATCAGGGATCAAGATTGTTTTATGTTGATGTTTATATGTATACATGAATGTATGTACTTCGTTGTCTTATAGGGTCACCACAGATCATTCTTGTGGAGGAATGATTGCTTATGCAGGTGAATGACATGAAGAGGTTCCTGGTATATGAGGAATCAAGTGGGAAGAGTAGTACAAATATATGAGGTTAATATCATGTGGATATGAATTGATATTGTATGTTTGTATTATGCCTATGTTTATGTTATGATAGGTAACGTTGAAGGATACATAAGTGGAATGAAAAAAATGTGCTTTGCGGAATGCTAGGATAAGCATGGATGGCAAAGAGACACTGGAAGCAAGGTTGCTTGGTAGAGGTAGTATGGTTTTCGATGTGCATTGCTATTATTGTGTGTATGTTATGCATGTTGTATATTCAATGATTGTACCTATGGTGATGTGTAATGTTGTATATGTAGTATTGTGTACATATGATGTTGTATGCCTATTGTATATATGGTGTTGTGTGTATATTACATATGCAGTGCTGGGTATAGATGGTGCTATGTACATGTTGGATATGCGGTGTTGTGTACATATCGTACTGTGTGCATGTTGGATATGCGATGTTGTGTGCATATGGTGTTGTGCACATGTTGGATATGCAGTGTTGTGTACATATGATGCTATGTACATGTTGTATATGTAGTGATATGTACATATGGTGTTGTGTGCATGTTTTATATATGGTACTAGGTGCATATGGTGTTGTGTGCATGACTATACATGTGGTGTTGTGTACAAATTGTACATGTGGTGTTGTGTGCATGTCGTGCATGTGGCACTGTGTACATGTGGTGTCATGTGCATGTCATGCATGCGGTGTTGTGTACATGTGGTATTGTGAACACATTGTACAAGTGGTGTGGTGTACATATGGCGTTGTGTACACGTTGTGTAGGTGGTGTGTGTACATGTGATGTTGTGTACATATTGTGGAGGTGGTACGGTGTACAGGTGGTACTGTGTACATGTTGTACATATGGTATTGTGTGCATGTCATACATGTTGTGGTGCGGGCATGCGGTACTATGTATGTGCATTGTGTAGTTGTAGTATCATGACATGTGTATTCGTTGTGTTGTACTTTGTGTACATATATGTATTGTGTTGTACATCGGGTGTAGGTGTATTTATTGTGTTTTGGTGTACACCGGATGTAGGAGTATGTATTGTGTTGTGTTGTACACTGGGTGTAGGTGTATGTGTTGTATGTTAGGTGTAGGTGTGCAGTCCTAGCTGGGAGGGCTTCTAGATCGAATTCTTGTCATGGCAGAGGGAGTAGCATTGAAGCCTCAATGTGAGGAGGAGCTGGTGGGATGTACTTTTTCTGTGGGGTGTTTTACTGGGCAGAAAGTTGTCAGAAGAGAAGAGAAGAACTGTGAGGGAACTTTTCCTTAGAAGACTTCCCGCCGAGAAGTCCATTTTCTTATTGGCTGGGCAGCAACAGTAAGAACCAGAGAGGATATTTTTGACATTTTCGTGGCAGATATGACAACTAGTGGATTGAGGGATCAAGATAGACTATATGGAGCATCCAACTATGTCATCTGGAAGGCAAGGATGGCATTCCTTTTAGATGAGCATGCTCTCAAGACACATGTCCACAGCGTGGTGGTTGTGCCTACAGATGCAAATCCACTGAAAAAGTACAAGGCATAAATGGCGAAGGCAAAGCGTATGATCCTTGACGAAGTGAAGGATCATGTAGTCTATCACATCACTAACATAGGGATTGCTAAGGAGATGTGGGATGCAGTGTCTACGTTGTATCAGGGATCTTCCGAGCAGCGAAAGATGTACTTAGAGTAGAAGCTGAGATCTACTCAGATGCAAAAGGGGGAGCGTGTGGATCCATTCCTCACGAACCTTCAGGAGACCCGAGATGAGTTATTAGTTGTAGGGTCTACGCCTCAAGATTCTGAGTTGGTTAGACTGACCCTTAATTCTGTCTCAAATGAGTGGCAAGTATTTGTCGAGAGTATCCTAGGCAGGGCGACTTTGCTGAATTGGGATGAGATGTGGTCAGCTCTTAAACATGAGGAGTTGGAGAGATTTCTAGTCAAGTGTAAGCTTGACGGAAGCAACAGTAGTGGGTTGAAGCCCAAGGAGGAGGAGGACAATGTAGCCCTTGCATCAAAGGGGAAATAGAAGTAGCGAAGGCAGAAGAATGACATCTCAAAGATAAAGTGCTTCAGGTGTGGTGAGATGGGTCACTATGAAACTTAGTGTCCTCTTAGGAAGAAGGACAAAGATGAGAAGCACGATCTGAAGGTTGCACCCGCGAAGATCGAGGAGGAGGAGTTCGCCATGATAGCCAAGATACCTCTAGGAGAGAGGTGGGTTGATTTGGAGTTGTAGTTCGAAGGAGCTACAGATGGGAAAATCCTTGAGGAATCCACCTCTCGAATCAATTCCTTGCTACAGGAGCCCATATCAGAAGTAGCAGGATGGACTAGTGTCGGATGGTGCCAAGGAGTGTCAGAGAGACATCTGCAGTGACTAGGAGTGCCAGAGAATGAACATAGCAGAGGAGAGTTGGCAGCAATGCAGATGGGACAGAGTAGAGGTCAACAACAATGCGGTAGATTCAGAGGGTCAGCGTAGAGACTAGTAGCATTCAGGATCCAACATTCACGTGGTATCATACTGAACACATTTAGTTCAGTAATTTGAGATGTTTTTCCGTTGCTTATGTAATAGTAGCAACAATTTGTAGTGCAGAGGCAGTTGGTAATGGAAGTGCCAACAACAACACGGATGCAGAAATTCAGAGGGAGTTGCAATACGGATGCAATGTTGACAGTGGCAGGGTTAGCAATAGTACATATGCAGCACTTGTGTAGTGGTTGGTGGAAAACATGTCAGACATCAACAACATAGATGGGAGATGTTATAGAAAAGAGTGATGCTTAAACATGTTGCATTGTTAGAGCACATTCCTCGCTAAGAGGGGGTGTTGATTTCTGGTAGCATCAGATGTGCTCTAAGTCTCAAATTTTGCAGGGAGGCTTGGGCACATGTATTCCAAAGAACCTAGAAAGCGTTTTGGGAAATTCCACCCAAAGACAGTTTTATTAAAATAATTAATTATTTTTAATGGGACCCTAAGTCTAAATTTAAGAAAATAAAATAATTAATGGGTATTAATCTAATTATGGGTGTAACTTCTAGAAGAAGATGAGGATCAAGCATAAATGATCTTAGCCATTGATTAGCTTCTAATCTGGGTCGTTGAATGTCAACGAGGAGATTATTTAAGGAGGCTTGAGGGTCATTTGGAAGGACACATAGAGTGAGTTCAAAAGTTCGATTTTCTGAAGTAGAGCAATTACTAGGAGAATATCAATAGTGAGCTTGTGTAGTGAGGGGCAGGGATAGTTGGGTTGGAGTATTTTCTCCAGAGCCAGGATACGTAGCAGAGAGGTAGATAGACACCAAAATGAGGCAGCGCAAGACCTAGGAGGGGTTGATGCTAAGCCAGAAGGGCTCATGCAGAGGTTGACGTTGAGCCAAAAGGTCTCACATAGAAGCATCTTAATTCTCTAAGCATAAGTCTGAATTTGCTGAGGGAGTTGACATTTCTGAGCCGAGAGGGCTAGAAACTGCTCCATAAGGTAAATCTATTCCCAGTTAAGCTGACACAGGGCCCACGCAGGGGCAGCGTAAAAATAGCCAGGGACATGTCGATTTAGCTGCCGGATCAACCGGGACTTGCTGGGTAGAGTGAGGTAATCTCACAAATTTCTTCTGCCATTTTATCTCTCTGTAACTGGATTTTTGGGAGGGCATCCAAAATTGTATTCAGAAAGCTATTACATAATAATAAAAACCCTCAGATTTGCTACACCAATTTTCCCGCATTGGGTTTTTTCTGGGAATTTGTCCAAAAAATATTGTCATTTGTGTTGTATCTTTATGTATTGTTTTGTTCTTATTTCGGCATATAATTTAATTGGTGTAGGTTGCAGTGTATTAGCTTCAATATTCGATGTAGGAAGCAATAAATAATTTGTTTCAGTAATTAACAAATAGGAGAAGTTTAATCAGTTGTTGTAATAGGGATTCTGGTTTGCGGAATTTTCACAGGAGAGGCAAATTCCTCATGGTGTAGGTGGAGAAATCCGATGGTGTTACAGATCCATTTAGGCACATCAAATCCCAACATTCAGATCAGTGTTTTAGGGCTCATCAAACCCTAAATTTAGTTGTTTCATGCCCTAAACAAGTCAACCCTTTGAATGCCTCCTTCCCAGACAGTTTCATGACTTGAATACATCCATGAATTGCCTCTAGAAGGAACATCACAAGTAAGCCCTTATGAAGGTGTGCTGCAGAGCAATTAAGTCCACTGCCAGGGTGCTTTGTAGAGCACTTAGGCTTCCTTTCACCTACGCTAGGCGAGAATGAGCAAAATTCACATAGGGTTTGGGGAATATTCTTATCTTTTGGAGTCATTTATAAGGTTCCCTCACTTATCAACTCCTATGAGCCCGAAAATGGATGAGGAATGAGTTAAGGTGCATCCTATCCTCTCATCCCTTCCTCCATGGAACTAATTCTAAGTATGGAAGGCCATTCAATGCCACCATTAATGACAAAACCTCCTTCATCTTCTTATAAATTGACCACTCATCTAAGTGATCAGGGGCTAGATTATGTTGAATTGCAAGGAGATAATGCTGGATTTAAGAGATCTGTGGTTTGTATCTTTTGACTTAGTTACCGGAGAATCCACAGTATGAACCATTTTTATGTCAACGTTTCAAATCCCAACTGGGATCCATCATCAGGACTTATGAATGATGATAAAAGAAGAGCTGATTAGAAGGAAATAAATAATAATGAGGATAATAAATTTAAGGATCAACAGAATGTTGACTTGAATATTTATTTTAATTAATTAATTAATTAATTAATTTTATTATTATTTATTTATTTATTTATTTTAATAAATTATTTTTATTTTTACTGTTGAGTTTTATATATTAATTTTTACTGATGAGTTAATATATTAATTTAAATTATTAAAATTCATAACCTTAATGGTAATAATTATCATTAAATATTTAATATATGTTAATATAATATTATTTATTTTATTCTGTATGAGAAATGATTATTTATTTTTAATATATATTAGTATTTAAAGAATAGAAAAATAAGTATATTGTATTAATATTTAAAATTATTTAAATTTTTTTTTTTTTTTTTTGAAATTATATTAATATTAATAATAATTAATATATTAATTAATTGCTATATAAATTAATTAACATATTAAACTAATTAATATTTATAAATGTTAATAATGTTAATAAATCAATATTAATAACTTTAATAGATATTAATAGTGTTAAAAATATTAATAATACTTAATTAATAATGTTAATAAATATTAATAATACTTAATTAATAATCACTTAATAATTAATTATTAAGTGATTATTAGATGCTGTTATGAGACTTGACTTTGGAGCAAATGATGTGATGCCACAAGCTTGTCTTGCTTTTGATGTGATGTGGATGGGATCCAAGCTGAAGGAATGAATCTGAATCGGACATTGATGATTGTAATTTCTTCTTCTATCTAAATAAAGTGTTTGATCCTTTTTCCATATGTTGTGTTCTTTCATAATGCTTATATGTATGAATTGCTTCTAATTCCTTTCATTTATGTTCAATGGATTGTATGCTTTGATCAGTTTTTTGTCTTCTGTTGTGTTTACAGGGTACTTCTCAAGCGGATTAAGTACGGGAAGGAGCAACGGAATCGATACAAGGGAGACGAGTGGAAAGCGAGACTATAGGTAGGCCTTCTATCCTCTCTTCTTATCTATTGTTCATAGGGAAAGTTGAAAACACTTTAAACTGTTGTTCTAGGCACAACTATTTGTCTAGTGAATTAGTATTTATCCATAGATACTAAATTCTCCAAAACAAATTGGCGACTCCACTGGGGAAGAATCCTCTTTCCTACTAGCTTATTCACCTCCTAAGACATCCTTGTAGACTCTACTTGTGTTCATTGACTGTATTTCAGCTCTTTTACATTGAATTTTTGTCAAAATTTGAGGTTAGATGACTCTTGAGTGGCCTCTCAGAAATCAGCGCAGGCTTGGTCAGGGGACAGTGCTCTGCAGAGCACCCTTGAGTGAGAGATAGTGCTCTGCAACGTAGTTAGGCCCTCTTTGACCTGCGCTAATCAACCTTAGGTCAAATTCCCACCTTTGGAAAGTGTTTTTGCCAACTTTTCTCAATTTGTTTGCTTGTTGATTGAACAATGAATGTCATGTCTCAGAGAACAAATTTTTATCTCCTTTTCCAACCCTACTTTGATTTGATTGATTAATGTTTCTTTAATGTTTTCTTTGTCATTATCAGTCTATAGTCAAAGTTAGAATATAGTTGATTAATCTTCATTCAAAATGTAAAGTCTTCTCTTCCTTCGAATTAGAACTGTTGTAAAAGTCTTCGTTCTTATGGAAGATTGATTGATTATATGTGCTTGTTTCCTTTTTGTTCATCATGACATTAAGTAATTTGAAAAGAAAAACTTGCATCGTTCATATTGTAGTTTGTGAATGCTTGAAAGGAATAGCTAGGGAAATTGCATTAGATGTGCTCTTTGCTCTCTGCCAAAAATCTGGTTGCTCTATCCCTACTAGCTAAGGATTTTCATTGTTAAATTGAATGGAAAGAATGCTTATCATATTAGTTGCTTTTTAGGAATTGCAAACATACATCACGTGGTGAACCTTGAAAGGCAAATTCTAAAGAAGATCAACTTAAACTTTTACCTAATCGAGCATTGTCACTTAGTGAAAAACATTTAGAGGTCTAGGCTAGAGATGTGTTCTGGCATCGTAAAACAAAGCAGTTGTTGCTAACTTGTTTGCAATACATCCCGAGTGTGATGCCTCATTCCACGTACGTGAGTATATCGTAGCTTTTCCACGTACCTTCGGGTATATAGGGCAGTGTTACAGTACGTAAAGTATATGGGAATGCTCTCACTGTGCGGTTTTGCATTAGACAACGCTTATACGGATTGGGCCTCCACGTACTTTCGAGTATATATGGGAGGAAAACACTAGGTTGCTATCCATCCTTAGGTAACTGAGTCAGTCGCCTTGTACACTGTGATACACCGAACACAGCATTCGGGGAGATTGCTTGCTCGTACTTCTTGGTTCGCCAGGAGGTATTCTGCAGTTCACAGTTACTTGGTAAAACTTTTGCCTAGATTATCCCTCTTTTGTTATGATATGTTACTTTGATTAAAATAAATTTAATTGACCGCAGATAACATCCTCCACGCTCGCTCCTTAGTTGATCTTAGGTTGAAACATATGGCGACAAATCAGGAGTCCACCGATCAAGGAATTCCTTTTGATGGGAATCCTAGTCGTTTTCCTTCTTTCGGAAATATTGGTGCTCCTTATATGGCTACATTATCCCTACTGGGACTTACCATTGGCTTGCTAGTATGGTTGTTTTCAACCTCCTTGGTTCAAAATTTCGTGATTTCTTCGCAATCGAGTACTCCTCCAACTGGACAAAATCAACCTCCTGTTGATCCTAAAGTTGACCCTTTGCCTTCTTCCTCGGCTATTTCTTCATCCCCTTCTTCCTCTTCGCCCGGTGAAAGTATTGGTACTAGTAACTAGGTGGCTAAAAAGAAGAAGAAGCAAATTCAACAAAGGGGAAACCAAGCAACCATTGCTTTGAATGCAACATTTGATGAGAAACTGCCCGTCAAGCCTCAGAAAGTTTGATATCCATGCAAACTTTGTGCGACACACCATCAGCTAGTGATAGTAAGGTTCATGGAAAAAAGGGTAAAGTTAAGTTTCCTTGTAGGTTATGTGAAGGGAATCACCCCATTCACCTTTGTCCCTATCTGGATGAAGCCAAAATAGTGTTGGATAACCATCCTACTTCATCGCAACGACTTCCATCTGGTTACAAGAGACTATCCCTTAATCCTTCACTAGTTGATGAATTGACAGACCAAAATCAACCGTCGGTCAAACCCACTCTCTCTGAAAGTGAATCCTATGAGTCTATACCCGACCCAAATCAACATGTCGAGGTAACAGTTGACCCGATTTCACCTTCAGTTAATCGTACCTTTCCTGAAGAGAGTGAATATGATACCACTCAGGTTCTTTTTTTTTCTTCAGATTCAAATGAGCTTGGGGGCAATCCTCATCTTTCATCAAGATAGGAGGAAAATCCTCTCGCTCTCGTAACTCAAGAGGTTAATTCTCCCGTTTCTACGGTACCCACTCCAAGTAGTTTGGTCACTTCCTTTGATTGGAATCGACTGGCAGGATTCCGTCTTCCCTCTTATGTGCCTTTCTAGATCATAGTACAGGTTTGTAATATGATTGTATTTGGAACTATTATAGATGAAGGTGTATCAGTGAGTATCCTTTCCTCAACTGCTTGGCAAGCGCTTGGTTCACCGCCACTTGTGCCAGTTACTTAGAATTTTTTGGCTTTTAACAGAGGAATCAGTCAACCATTAGGGATCCTTCCTCAGTTGCCTATTACTTTGGGAGGAAAAACCATTTATCTGAACATGATGGTAGTCCCAATCCCTTTAGATTACAATTTACTTCTTGGGCGCGACTATGTTTATGACATGGGAGCTATTGTTTCAACACTCTTTCGAGTGATTTGTTTCCCGTATGAAGGCAAAATTGTCACCGTTGACTAGCTTTCATTTCCCAATCCAAATATGGCTTCCAGCCCACCATCTTCCCTAAATGGTCCTTTTGTACCAATGGTATCATCCCTGCGACGGGTTAATTATGTGGCAACCCGTTCCATGCTTACATCAACTGACGATCAATTCAATGATGTTATACATTATGTAGAACCAGATCTCTCTTTCATGACCTCTTATGAGTTGTGATCGAGGAGCATGAGGATAGTTCTTTTACTATGTCAACCTCGTTAAAAAATGAAACAGATCCTTTGAGGATAGTTCCTGGTCTTGTGTCAACCTCGTTAAAAAATGAAACAGTGGTCTATGAGGATAGTTCCTAGTCTTATGTCAACCTCGTTAAAAAATGAAACAAAGGGTATGAGTATAGTTCATTGTCATGTGTCAAGCTCGTTAAAAAATGAAACAAGGAATCTGAGCATAGTTCCTTGTCTTGTGTCAAGCTCATTAAAAAATGAAACAAGGTCCCAAGTTCCAAGTCGAGTCTTTGATTAGATCTCGTAAAATCCTAGTCGAGTCTTTCACTTGATCTCGTAAAAGAACCTTCATTCCATCCACCTGATAGCCACAAGTAGTCTACTTAGGTGAATGTAATGAAGCTTGGGGGGCATGCACCTAGTGGTAAAGTTAAGTTTCCCTATAGGTTATGTGAAGGGAATCACCCCATTCACCTTTTTCCCTATCTAGACGAAGCTAAAAAGGTGTTGGATAACCATCCTGATTCACCGCAGTGACTTCCATCTGGTTACAGGAGACTCTCCCTTTCATCATGCTAGGGGCATGTAAACCAATCTCAAGCATAGTTTTTCATTTCGAGCTTGTGTAAAAATGAAACTGAATCCAAGCATAGTTTGTCATTTCAAGCTTGTGTAAACATGAAACTGAATCCAAGCATAGTTCCCTATGGTTCAAGCTTGTGTAAAAATGAACCCATTTCCATTTTTAACCCTCGTGATTTCCATTCTATTAGCCTCTTTCGTCAGATGAGCCTTGGTTGTTTTCATCCCATTGCCACCATCCCTTTGGTCGATCATACACTTTCACTTGGTTGTTTTACCCTTTTTGAGGAACAGTTGCAATGAGTGGTCTTATTAGCCAGCCTCTTCACATAAATCAACATGTTTTGAGAAGTTCCAACATCACCGGAACCAGTTGCTATCCTAGACACCACTCATTCCTCAAAGTGGAGTCCTCTTTAAGCTCTTTTCAAACTCTCGAAATATGAAAATATTTCCGAGCGCTTGTCCTTTCTAGCTCGTTAACGGATTGGAAATGATATCTCTCTTGTATTATTTTACACTTTTTCGGACTTGAGAGATTAATTTCCAAAAAAGAACTTGTGGAGTTTTCTTTTTGTATCTTTTCAAACTCTCTAAACATGAAAAGGACTGAGTTATCTTTGTCATTAAACTCGTTAAAAACCTCAAATAGCGACAAACTTGTCCATCTAGACAAGACCGAGTTTCACCTTCACTAGACTCGTTAAAACATCAAATAGCGATGGATTCACCTGAAGGGTGAAATTATACAACAAGTATTTGTTATCCTCCTCAAGCTTGATAAAAATAAGAGGTATTGGTCAGAAATGACTAGTGAAAATGGAAAAAGGGGAAAACCACTTTATGGTAGCAGGTCGCTCTTGAACATGACACTTTCACTCCATCACTGTGACTATCTGGGTTGGGCTATTAGCTTGATGGTTATCACACCATTGGTCTATCATACCATCCATCGCTTTGTTTTGGGTCAATGCTACCAATTCACTTTAGTGTCGCCGACATGTTGAAGAGAAGTCATCCAGTCAAAATCCATCTTTTGCAATACCATAAACCTTCATTTCATGACCGCCATTCCTGAACCTTGTGTCGTCAGTCAAATTCCATCTCTAAATAACTACACTTGTTTCATGTCGTTGAGTGGGATACATCAAGGCTCTCCTGCGATGAGTCGCTTCTTGTCAACATCAACTCATTATCCAAGAAGTTGACTTAGAAACACCCATTCAGTACCTTGAGGCTTGCATGCATCAATGGCAGGTTTCTCGCTTTCGGCGATAGGCATACATCAATGGCCTTCAACCAAAAGACTTTGTATGGTGTTCGACATCAAATAATCCATTCACACCATGTAGAAGGTACTGCAGTACCTTGAGGATCATTATCATTATTGGTGATTTCTCTCACATATATTAACAACTTACATCATTGGCTAGTAATCAGATGGTGTCTTCCCATGTTCGACTTCAGAACACATATTCACATGGTTAGACTCGTACTTGAGCGAACGGTTGAACGAGATTGAAGACCTCGATTCTAGTTTCATCCATCCGGGCTGCGATATCAGGAGTATTAAATCATATGTACAATGGATTTACATTGATAGTCATTCCGATCATGGGTCTATTTCTGTAGATGACTATTTATGTATATGTAATGAAAGTTCATAAGCTGAGCATGGGTATGCCTTCCCTCAAAAATTCATGTAAAATCAAATATCATGATATATGTATTGTAATTGATGCAGGTCACCTTTCGCTTCGATACCGCCTCATCACATCGTAAAGCATTTCATTCGACATTGGCATTTTTACGACTTCATGCTTTAGGGGGAAAATATTATAGATCCATTTGGGCACATCAAATCCCAAAATTCAGATCAGTGTTTTAGGGCTCATCAAACCCTAAATTCAGTTGTTTCATGCCCTAAACAAGTCAACCCTTTGAATGCCTCCTTCCTAGACAGTTTCATGACTTGAATACATCCATGAATTGCCTCTAGAAGGACCAGTGTAGGTAAGCCCTTATGGAGGTGTGCTGCAAAGCAGTTAAGTCCACTACCAGGGTGCTCTGCAGAGCACTTAGGCTTCCTTTCACCTGCACCGGGCGAGAATGAGCGAAATTCACATATGGTTTGGGGAATATTCTTATCTTTTGGAGTCATCTAGAAGGTTCCCTCACTTATCAACTCCTATGAGCTCAAAAATGGATAAGGAATGAGTTAAGGTGCATCCTATCCTCTCATCCCTTCCTCCATGGAACTAATTCTAAGTATGGAAGGCCATTCAATGCCACCATTAATGACAAAACCTCCTTCATCTTCCTATAAATTGACCACTCATCTAAGTGATCAGGGGCTGGATTATGTTGAATTGTAAGGAGATAATGCTGCCATGAGACTTGACTTTGGAGCAAATGATGTGATGCCACAAGCTTGTCTTGCTTTTGATGTGATGTAGATGGGATCCAAGTTGAAGGAATGACTCTAAATCAGACACTGATGGTTGTAATTCCTTCTTCTATCTAAATAAAGTGTTTGAGCCTTTTTCCATATGTTGTGTTCTTTCATAATGCTTATATGTATGAATTGCCTCTGATTCCTTTAATTTATGTTCAATGGATCGTATGCTTTGATCGGTTTTTTGTCTTCTGTTGTGTTTACAGGGTACTTCTCAAGTGGATTAAGTACGGGAAGGAGCGACGGAATCGATATAAGGAAGACGAGTGGAAAGCGAGACTATAGGTAGGCCTTTTATCCTATCTTCTTATCTATTGTTCATAGGGAAATTTGAAAACACTTTAAACTGTTGTTCAAGGCACAACTACTTGTCTAGTGAATTAGTATTTATCCGTAGATGCTAAATTCTCCAAAACAGATGGCAACCATGCTTGTTTAGGGCCTAGTGATCTGGTGGGGATTGCGGTAAAGCCCGGTTCTATTGACGAGGGTGAGGTGGCTTAGCCTCAGGAAGCCCTGGTTGAATTTGGTTATGAGTCCCACATTCATGCTTGGAATATGACACTATGGTGATTGGCTGAAAGAAATATTTGGTTCAACCAATCTATGGTCGAGTGGTACGTGGAAGTCCCAAACCTGGTTGGATTTTGCATCCATTTATAAGAATTCCTATTCCTCGGTATTTCATGTGTAAATGTACTGGTCTATATGTGGATTTTATGGTTGTTGTATCCTTGTAAAATATGTTGTTTATATGCTAGTTATGAGTATGTTTTATGACAGTGATGATGTATGGCTCTCATCATGTTTTGATTTGTAAATGAATGAACAATGAATATATTATCTAATATATGGTAATGAAACTAATGTGATAAGGCATCAATGCTTCTTACCAATTCTCAAATAAGTATGAGACTCGTATGCTCAGGTATGTTGTTATGACTTGTGGGATGCATATTTGTGACATGTTTGACAAAATGCATGTCATGGTTAGTAGGGGTCCTGTCAAGTATTTGTTCAAGTATTTGCATTATTATCATTGTTTCAATGTTATTTTTCATTTATGGAAGTTTCATGAAGTTCTGGGCAGTGGCCTGAGACCTAGCCCTGAAAAAGTGGCACATAATCTGGGGTTGCTGGCTCAGAACTAGCTGAAAAAGTCCCCAATTGTTGGCATGCCCTTGCTATGGGAGTGACTGGAGGGTCCCAGTCGCATGCATGCCCATGTCATGGGAGCGACTGAGGCTTTAAGTTAGTAAAATGTCAAGTTACCTCAGGGGTTGGTCACCTGGAAGGGTTGGTTGGCTCCTGAAGGTTCTGTAACATGTGTAGAAGGTCAGATTGGTTGTGTTTTGTCAATTCCACTTCCTTAACTGTACATGGGGAGTTGAATAAGATCATAGTAGCCTCTCGTCACATGTTTACCCTAGTGAACCGATTAACTTGGGTAAATGTGGGAGGAGGGTGTTACACAATCACCATTGTGCCATATTCCAAGCATGAATGTGGGATCTCATGGAATAAACCAAGCAAAACCAAACCAGGGCTTCCAAAGGCCAAACCACCTCAAACCTCAACCAGTCATTCCACCTCACGACCAGACATCACTAATATCAACAAATTGGCCTCTACTTAAGTTGTTCAAGGCTCAAGGGTGCTTGTTCCAACCCGACTCTCGGACTATATTAGGGGAATTTTGAGGTCTAAAATGGGCCTCCTAAGGAAATTATATAATAATAGTGGAAATACTAAAATAATATTAGCCTTACATCATCAAATTTTTGGGGGAAAAAATAAAAAACTAATTTTTCAACTCATATTTTCAACTTATCTCCCTATGGGTTTACTCAAATTTCGACTGGAAACACTTGTTGGATGAAAAATTTGATTCCTCATCCAAGGAGTACCCATATTTCATACTTTTGATGGACCCTACTACATGAAAAATGAGAAATACATTAAAAATTTGATTGTAATCACATTTTTTGATGTATTTCTTATTTTTCGTGTAGTAGGGTCCATAGAAAGTATGCAACATGGGTAGTCCTTGGATGAGGAATTAAATTTTGCATCCAACGAGTACTCCCACTCAAAATTTGAGTAAAACCTTTGGGAGACAAGTTGAAAATACGAGTTGAAAAAGTAGTTTTATTATTTTATTATTTTTTAATCTTTTTACTTTTTTACTCCAAAAATGGTAAATCATCCCCCATGGCCGCCATCATCATCTTGAATCCTATTGGTTCTTATAAAGTTTATTTTGGTTGTATATTTTTCTTAGGAGGCCCATTTTAGACCTCAAAATTCCCCTAATGGTAACTCAACCCATAAATGTCGCAGGGTTCTAGAGCGTTTGTCCAACCAAGGCTCCAGGACTAGTAACTCAACCCACTAAGGGCTCCAGATTATTTGTCCAACCAAGGCTTCAACGACTAGTAACTCAACCCAAGTTGTTCTAGAGCTTCCAAAACGTTTCACCAACCAAAGCTCCAAGAACTAATAACTCAACCCACAACCATAAGGAACATGAGCACCAACCAGAAAACAAATGGGAAACCACACAACACCATGGATATTGAGGAAATGGCAAGGCTAGGAAAAACCACTATCTATCCAGGCAATCCCCCATGCCAATGACAGATCATAACTAAATAACCACATGCATACACCATGCATGCCAAAACTAGCAAGTAAATAATACATGTGACCCGATACCTACAAAGCTATCCAACTGTAGCGTTGTTGATCCCGTTATCCCCTTGTGCTTTCTTGCTTTCCTTTGCCTTCTTTCTCCAAATCCAATGTGCTCCAATATTTCTTTAAGTGTGAAATAGTGTGTGGGAGAGAGAGAGAGAATAGAAGAGAGCTCCAAGTTAAAACTAACAAAAAACCATGGAATGATCCTCAGAAACCTTTTTATAATTGATGCCTCTATTTTCTTCATTTTTCTTTATGCCAATAAATGCCTCTTTGCCTTTGCCAATGCCTTTGCCAACTTCCATAACCATTAATTAATCACAAGTGATCCTCATTATTATGTTTTTGCCTAACATTCAGCTTGGAATACGTGTCCCATGACCTTGGTCTTATTTTTTCCTTTATTACATGGATTTTTAATCGAGGTTGTTACATAAAGAGATCAAATTTTTTAAGATGTAAGAGTCGAGAGAGATCAAATCTTTCAAGATGCAAACCTTTTTTTGAGGGATCAAATCTTTAAAGATGCACACAAACGTTTGCACTCGACTCTGGATAGATTAATAGTTAAGATGGATCTATGGTGGTTTTGAGCAACACAATAATAAAATGTTTTAACTATAACATATTTTTTATTTTCACTTGTTTTATAATATATATACGTAGTTGCCATTGAAATATTTTATTTATGATTCACATTCTCCACATTGAAATGTTAATACATACCCCCTCATTCGAAAGTAGAAAACATATATGCATAGGATTTTCTCTCTCTCTTTCTATACACACACACACATGGAAGCAAAAAACACAAATGCATAGAATATTCTCCTCTCTCTACACACACATACATTGAATTAATTTTGTTATTAGTATTTTCTAAAATGTTACATTTCAACTCCATATTCAATACTGAATTAGAAGGCACCTATTAATGGAACAAGAACTTTCTCACTCTTTCTCACCTCTCTCTATAGATTTGATGTTAAAATCTTGTAGTCACATGCATTTTAAAATATTTAATTTATAACCCACATTAAACTTTTTTCTTTGTTATTGCATCGAGAGGCGCTTTCAACCTAATATGGTACATATGTTATAGCATAATGTAATGTAAACATTTTAACTCAAGTCAAAATAAAAATAGCCCTATAAAAATAAAATAACCCATGGTAGTGATCCATGGTGTTCATGTGAAATATAACCTATTTAAAGGGGGAAATTAAACTAGCGATATCCATCTTAACTCCAGATTTACTAAGGGTTGAGAGGGATCAACTTGACATGCAAATCTTTTTTAGAGTGAAAAGAGTTTTGATCCCTCTAGGCCTTAGTAGATTGAGTTAAGATGACTATAGGTTGGTTAATATATTTGAAATGTTATATATCATCTCCATATAAAAAATGGAATAAATTACATATCTCCCTCTCTCAATGCAAAGTGAAAACATACGAAAAATTTTAAATTTTTTTTGTAAGTAGAATTAATATAATTTTTTTTCTTGATATCCACATTGAAATATTTTACTTATGGTGGAGATTCAAATATTTTCTTGATATTGATATATTTTTATTTTATTTTTTATAAAGTTGATATAAAATTAATTAGATATTGAAATATTTTATTAAAATTTGAGATTAATTTTTTTTGTTATTATTATTATTTAATTGGTTAATATAAGTATTATTTTATTATTTTAAATATAACGTTACAATACAACATCTCTCTCATATTAAACTTTACAACACCTCTCAACACAATTAATAACCATTTATTTAAAAAATAAATTTTGATAACTATAAAATGTGGTTGAATGTTGTGCCTAGCACAAAACTTTACAACACCTCTGAACACAATTAATAACTATTTATTTGAAAAATAAAATTAGATCAATATAAAATGTGGTTGGTCTATGAATGCTCTATAGATAATCACTTTTTTATACAATTTGATTGGGTGGGATGGTTAATGACATGTCTTTCCTCTTCAAAAGTTACATGTTTAAACTAAGTGGGTAGAAAGAGTTCAAATTAGAGCGATAAAGGGGTAGAAAAAATTCAAACTAAATGGGTAGAAAGAGTTCAAACTAGAGCAATAAAGTATGTATGTTTTCGCAGTGAAATAATTGGGCTAAATGGATCCTTGTCCCACAAACCACAAACAAACAACACTCTAATTTGTACACTCAAATAAGTCCCTTGTCCCACAAACAAAAACAGCAACGTGTACTTCTAACCCAACAAATTAGAAACCCCATTTCTTCGAAGAGTTCTTCGAAGAGAGTTACCCAGTCATGGAGATCGATGCGAGACTTCGAAGCAATGAGAGTCTGAAATGAACAATTATCAAACAAAGGCATGCTGTGAAGGGCTTTAACGAGCCATAGCTCCAGCCTCCTAATCTCTCCATTAATACTCAATTCACATGGTGATGAGCCCTAAATACTCTAATGTATGCTTGCTTTGAATTCTCCCATCCATGCGAGTTCTTCTTGTGCGGGGGGCGATGCGAGTTCTTCTTGCGCGGGGGGCGATGCGAGTTCTTCTTGCGCCGGGGGGGGGAGGTTTTTGCACCTTCCCTCTCTAAAACCCTAACCGGAGGCGTTACAAAGATACGTTACACTCGGCGAAAAACCAGTGAAATGCTATTATTTATTGTAGCAAATGGAAGGAGCTATATAAGGGCAGTTCCGGCAACAAATAGGGCTATCTACACAGAAATTAGAGCAATAATTAGGGAAAATTTAGTATTGCAGGCGAGCTCTTGTTTTTGGGTTTCTCGTCTCATTTCAGTTCTTGAAATGGTGCATCCTGCGCAGATGTTCAAGAACAGATTGCAAGAATATGCACAGAAGAACTCTTTGCCATTGCCTCTCTATGAAGTTGTAAATGAGGGCCAAGACCATCTTCCGCAATTCAAGTGCACTGTAATAATCAATGGGGCAAAGTATGAATCCCTTCCTGGTTTCACCAACAAGAAGGCATCACAGAATGCTGCAGCTAAGGCAGCTGTCGAAGATTTGGAATCGCAAGGGTTGATTGTTGAGTTCAAAGTAAGTTTCAATTCTTACTCAAATTCTCAAAATCTTTTCAAATGCTGGTTTTGCTTTCTATTTTATATTTCTTTTTCTGTTCCGAGTTTGTTTGCAAATTTAATGATTTTGATTGAATATGGTGGAGTATGTTATAAACTTCCTTTTATTTATTTGCTGACAACCAAAAAGGAGAAAGTACGGCCTAAAGGTATCCTTGCGGAAGTTGTTACAAGGAAGAATATGCCGCCTCCTAGTTATCGTTTTACAAGGACTTATACAGCAACTGTGGTTGTTAATGGGGTTTCCTATACTGGAGGTCTTTCAAACAATCAAAGGGACGCTCAAAACAAGGCTGCACTTGAAGCACTTCAGGCAATCGACCCCAAGGCTGCATTTGAAGTACTTCAGGCAAACGACCCCCAATATTGTGAGTTGATGTGGATGGAGAACTAACTATTTGCATTCTTCTCGGCTATCCTTATGTAACTTCTAATATCCTTACATTTCTTTTGCTCTCAACGATGCTATATGTTACTGATCTTGCCACTGTTCCATTGGAATCTCATGTTAGGTAATTCGTTATCGCATGTTGAAGTTAATGCGAAAAATGATTCCAAACAGCCAACTGCACAACCGGATAACTTGGCATCTGATAATCAGCTATTAGAAGGAACTGAATCTCAATCGGCGGGAAATGGTCTAGAAAAGTCAATTGTCGACGGTGCACCTGCTCCTGAAAAGGACTCAGAGAAGACAGATGTGGAGAATGCATGTGCAGCTGGACATGGTATAGAAAAGACAAAGGTGAAGGATGCCCATGAAGCCGGAAGGGGAATGTCAGATATAAATGATGCACATTCAGTGTCAGCCCCGCAGCCTCATAATCATATTCAACAGGATCCTTTGTCTGCACAACAAGAACATTTGAAAAAGGAGACAAGGGATACCTATCAAGACAAAGTACATGGATCTAAGGGGATGCAGCAAATCAGTCAGGAGCTCGATCTAACTGAACCCATCAGCAAGAGGAGTAGAAGTGAATCTGAGAATGCTGAACAAATTTCTCAAAAAAAGAAAAAGAACAGAAAGGAGACTGATAGCACAGCTTGACAAAGCCTAGAGTGTGCATTGTCTCATTCTGGTATAAGACAGTGAAAACTTTCTTCATATTTCCAAATCATTCATTTTTGTCTCAATTCTTGAGCTATTTCGTTTTATTGATTTTAGCATAGAACATTTAGTCAGATTTATTATATTTATAGGACTCAGATTTCTCAGAAACCTCATCATCTTGAAGTTGAAACAAAATGAACTCTTTATGGCTGTTACTCTTTCTAAATAAATAAATCATGAGTGCATATCATATATTTCCTTGTTTTGCAATGACCCAAGAAAAATCTGTATAAAATGATGCAACATCCCAAGTTCATTTTGCAACAATCTGTCATGTGATTTGGCTTGGTAACCATGATGTAGTAGCTATTGATTAACATTTTTTCTTGGTTCTATGATTACTTTGTTTCAATAGTTGTGAACTATGGAATTTTCCGTTAGAGGTTTGGTTAATCAGCTAACATGAATAAAGAATATTGACTTATATATGTGTATCGTTTTCTTTAATTCCAACGTTTGAATTTCAAATTAGAAATTGGGTTCCTGTTCATTTATTTTCTTCTTGAAGCATAGAGTCCTAGATCTAATAGGGTGTACCATAGCAAATTCGGCCGAATAGACCTAAACGATCCAAAACTTGGGAATTTTGATTTGGCCTTTGAATAATTCACTATAATTCAATTCGTTTGGCATGTGTTGCATGGTGCAGCATTTTCCAAGAAGATCCAGTCTTTCGAAATAGTAAAGAATGCATAATCTCAGTGCCTGTGTCATGGAGATCAACTTATTCTCAAGAACAAGAAGCTGATGCAGAGCCCTGTGATACCATATCTGACGCTGGACTATGCTTATCTGAGAGGATTGGTGATTGGTAGCTGGAATTTTGTCTATTCTCCAACATGCTGCTTGTCCCTAGAATGTTGCTTGTTGCTCCTGTGTAACTGTATAAAGAATATGATGTTTACATATTACTTTGCACTTGGCTTGTACATTCTGCTGCTTGGCCCGTGAGTACTCTGCTGCATACCATATTTCCATTCCGTTCTCCACTAGAATGGCGTTGCGTACATGCAGCATACAGGATATGTATGCTGCGTACCATATTATGCTCTGAATATTGAATTATATTAATATACTCTAGTTCTTGTTTCTATGATCCGTCATAACTGCAATAGCAAAAAACATTGCTCCCTTTTTTCATCTTTTAGCATTTGGGAAATAATTTTGCCAGACTTCATTTTTTTTCTTTTTCATTTTAGCTATTACAAGATGCTTCTCAAATATGGGTTTTTAGCATTCTAGCTATCACTAGAGTAGTTACTAGGAAATGCCTTTCATTCCTATAAAGATGGTTTTTTCCAATATCCATCTCAAGTATCATGAAGTAAAGCTCATTTTTTTCTTATAGATTTTATAAACTCGTGAATGTCAGTGAGGTTGAATGATAGTTCGCTTTCTTTGACGTAATGATTGTCTAGAGTCTTGAAAATATCTCATCTGGGATACCATCTTGGCGATATAGCAATTTAGCTCTATTGCTGAAAATGTTTAACTTGCATGTACATGGAAAATTGCTACCTTATCTGAGTTGATAGAAATATTGAATCATTTTAATATTCTCTAGACCGGAAATTTAAGTATGAAATTTATCACACTAGCTTCTAATATGCAAACTGTAAAATGTATTTCTAATGATTTTATGGGTTAATGGAAAATTAGCCCACCTGCTGGTATTAGCCTAGCCCCTAAAGAATGTTGTTGCCTTCTAGCACCTTGTCATCCTAGCTACTAGATTGGAATATGATTTAAAAAAAAACATGGAAAATTAGCCCACCAACCAGTATTAGCCCCTAAAAATGGTGTTGCCTTCTAGCACCTTATCATCCTAGCTACTAGATTTCAATGAATGGCCCTTCAATCTATAAAGATGCCTTTCCAATATCCAAGTATTCTGAATTAAATCTCATTTTTTCTTGTTCATTGCCTAAATTCATGAATGTCGGGAAGATTCTTTGATATATAGTGATTTAGGTCTCAATCTCTGAAAATGAAGAAATGGAGTTCAAATTTGGAAAGATGGATACTCAATGGAATGCCTTAGAAGTGGAGTTTAGTGTTTACTTCTTCAAGGATGTATCCTAAATGGAATGCTACTTTGACCATTTTCAAAGCAAAAATAGTGTCTTTGCACTTCATGATTCTAATGAATCCAGTCTTTGCACTAATAGTGATTTGTGCTTAAAATCATGTACGAAGTACAGAAGTTTTAGTGAGTTGTGCTTAAAATCATGCATTCTAGCTATCACTAGAGTAGTTACTAGGAAATTGCTTTCATTCCTATAAATATGGTTTTTTCCAATATCCATCTCAAGTATCCTGAAGTAAAGCTCATTTTTTCTTGTTAATTGCCTAGATTCATGAATGTCGGGGAGATTCTTTGATATATAGTAATTTAGGTCTTAATATCTGAAATGCAGAACTTGCATTACCATTTTAAACCAGTGGCTTAGAAGCGGAGTTCAAATTTGGAAAAATGGATACTAAATGGAGTGCCTTAGGAGTGGAGTTTACTTCTTCGAAGATGTATCCTAAATGGAATGCTACTTTGACCATTTTCAAAGAAAAAATAGTGTCTTTGCACTTCCTGATTCTAATGAATCTTGTCTTTGCACTAATAATGATTTGTGCTTAAAATGAGGTACAAAGTACAGAAGTTTTAGTGAGTTGGGCTTAAAATCATGTACAAAGTAGATTTCCCCCCCCCTATTTTTTAGTTCGTTTCTTTCTATAAGATGCCTATGGTTTTGTCTTACTGAATGTTATTGAATATGCTTGTCATTACCTTTGTGCAAAGACAGTCGTATTGAATATTCTAGGTGTTGCCTCTGTTATAGCTTGTTCAAATCTTGTACATTGTAAAAAGACACATTCATATAGATCAGGAGTTATGTCAAACAATCTTTTTAGTGTAGTGGATACCATTACAACATTCTTTATTTTTCGCATCTACCACTATACAATCCTTATCAGCTATATCTTGAATTAGAGTCGATAAAATCTGTTTTCAGCCCTATTTCTCCTAAAACATCCTTATCAGCTATATCTTGAATTAGAGTCGATAAAATCTGTTTTCAGCCCTATTTCTCCTAAAACACATGATCCCGCACTTCTTTGAAATGATGTTTATATCTTCTTATCCAAGTGAATCAAGGCAGCCAAAGTTCTATTTTTAAGGCAAATCCACGATGCTTAATTTCATTAAAAGAGAATGAGTGCTCGGAAATGGCTCAAACTCATTCATTACGATGCTTGGAAATGGTATGTGAAAAAAGGAAGGAGATGACAAAAAGTTGCATAAATTTATTTGACCCCGGATCTTCTAAAGAGAGTTTTACCTTTAAGTTTTTCCAAGATTAAGATGATCTATAGGATTACCTAGTCTAGTGGGCATTCAAATTTCATTTTCAAATAATTTTTAAAGTTCAGTAACTCATTTCTTTTGAAGTTTTGGATACAAGCAATGCAGTAGTCATTTAAAGTCATGGATACAAACAGTTCATTAGTGGGCATTCAAATTTCATATTCAAATAATTTTAAAAGTTCAGTAACTCATTTCTTTTGAACTTTTGGATACAAGCAATGCATTAGTCATTTAAAGTTATGGATACAAACAGTGTATTAGGTTCAAAATGAATTTCTATAATCGAGAATTTTTTTCCATTGAAACTGTGTTGGATTAGGTACAATTGCATATTCACATATCCGCTAAAGTTATGACATCATGTTTTTCATCAAATTTATGGCGCTGTATGATGGTAATGGAACTGGATTTGTATTACATCTATGTTAGTGTTTTGACACTAATAAATTGTGGTTTTATTTTCAATCTAAATATTTTAGATTAAGTTGCATTTTTTTTTATTGTTTTATTCTCTTATTGAATTTAGGCTTCTTTGATCCATATCAAATTTTTGAATAGTTCTTTGGCGAAAATCACATAAAGATACTTTTGTCGACATGTTTCGAACCAACCAGTATGGTTCATCATCAGGACAAGTTGAATGAGCAGATCCGGTTTTGCATATTAAATAGATAGGGCAGAATATCCAATGACCCAATTTTCTAGACAAGGTAACGGCTAAAATGACAACAGCTAGATTTGATCGGGAAACGACTAGTTTGACTTTGATAACAACTAGTTTTATTCTCATATTGAAAATTTTTATATTTGAAGGGATCTTTAAAAAAATGTTACTTAAAAAGATATGAAGTTAAGGTGAATTCTTGCTCTTATGGAATTGCCCCCACCCCAGCCCCCAACATACCCCCACCCCAACCCCCAACATGCCCCCCTCTTATGAGGGGTGATCTAATAGGAACAATGGTTTTCGAGGGGGTGTCACACGGAATCAGTCAAGAGTGCGGACACAACCGACCTTCCTAGAAGTCTAAGACATTCTAATGACAAACAAAACAAACTGGAGCTACCCTTCTCTAAACATGCATTATGATATGAGAAATCAAGTGTTTCGTTCTTACCTTTGTCCAAACGCTGTTGTAGAAGTCCAAGCTTTGTTGATCTGGATGAGCTCCTCATTTTCTCCAAAACTTGCAATCACCAACAGTCAAACAATTAAATAGCACCTGATTATAACATAAAACAAAGCATATTCAACATATAGACCAAGGAGTACATGAAATAACTCATAAACAACAAGTTATTGAGAAGAATGGACCAATTTGCATTAAAGGTAATCAAAAGGAACCATTACAACCTGAGCCTTGGTGTTGTGCAAGCTCCTTCCAGGGTCCACAAGAGTCTTCCTCTACTTTGACAAAGCTCACCCACTTCCAAATAGAACAAGCAAAGATGGCAATCTCTCCTCACAAGCTTCTAAATGGGAGTCCTAATTCCTGCAGCATTTACCCTTAGAAAATGTATAGCTTCAACCTCTCCTCCTTCTGGCCCAATGCCTGTATTTATAGTGCTCAAGAGGAGGTTAATCAGGTCCACCATCAATGGGATAATCCCCTCTTTGGGTGGGATAGCTCCCTTATTGATGGGATAAGTTCCTCTTTGATAGGAGTGCATGAACCATCTGGAGGCGCCCAATACACGTCGAACAACCTTCTAGAATGCTCTAGAAATGACCACAAGTAACTTTTTAAAGATGAAACTTGCGCATTCTAACTTTTACAGGGGGACGCACCTGTCCCTTTACATACAGAGCGTCTTTGGACGCAGCTTTTGTGAACATTGGGAGCGTCCCCGCAGGTAAGGTTGAGAGAACCTGCGTCCCCGCAGGTAAGGTTGAGAGAACCTGCGTCCCCAGAGATAAATACATTTATACAAGACTTTCTCTTTTTTTTGGAGTTTGACATGGAGAGCAGAGGCATAAGACTTGCCTAAGAGGGTAGCATGACTGTTGATTGAGCCATACTAACTGTAAATAGTCATGGTGACATTTTTTAGTGTAACAGATTGCCCCCTAAAGTGCGAAGCCTAGAATAGATTAGGGTTTGTAATATCTAGGAAGGGTGAAGCGCTTTATCATTTCAAGGATTATCCCGTGGAGAGCCTGGTCAGAACCTGCAATTTTCAACACAAAATACATGTATAAGATTATACCATTGCTGAGGTAGGCATTCCCATACTCAGATCAAAATTTTAACTAACAGACTAACTACTCTGATACAGGAATGATCTTGCAGTACATCACAATCATAGACTTTTGTAGACACAGTATGGACGCAGCCATCTGTTTATGATTAGTCTACTTAGATAATGAATACAAAACTCCTCGCAGCCTGGATGGTGAAAACTAGATCCAGGGTCTTCATCTCTACTTCCCGAATTGGTACGACTCTAGCCATGCGAATAAATGAGTTGATGTCGAACATGGTAGAAACCACTTGATTACCAGTCAATGATGTAAACTGTTAACAAGCGTGAGAGAGACCACCAGTAATGTCAATGGTTCTCAAAGTACCCAGTACAATCCATGAGATGTGAATGAATGAGTTGATGTCGAACATTTCACGGAATCTTTCGATCGAAAGTCAATGATGTAAACTGACGTCAAAGGCGAGAAATCTGCCATTGATGCATGCAGACTTCAAGGTACTGACGATTTCTAAGTAATCTCTCTAGATAATGTGCTGATGTCGATAGAAAGCGACCCGTTGCAGGCAAGCCCGCAACACGAAATCATTGTTCAAGTTGAAGAAATGTTGCTGTAAGGACTAACTCAGGGATGGTCAAATGGATGACAAGTATTTTGCAGATGAAAGTTTTGCTCGCAGACCTCTTGAACACATAACGACACGACAGATCGCTTGGTGACGAATAACTCAAAGTTAATCCCCGGAACCCGGTTAAAGACTTTCAAAGTGGTTTGATCAACTGTGAGGTAAAAGATTTCCCAACCTAGGTGAATGAAAAGTGTCGTGTTCAAGAGTGGTAATAAAGTTTCTTTTGAGACAAAAGGTAACAAACAGGTTCATTCTTCTCTCTTTTCCCCCACCATTTCTGGCAAGTACCTCTTTATTTTTAACAAGCTTGAGGAGGATAACATATGCTTGATTATAAGCTCATCCTTCGGATGAGTCCAACCTAGTTTTGATTCGAACCCTAGGAAGGAGTGGTTCGTTCCTGTTTGTAATTGAACAGGTCCTTTACTGTGAAATGTTTAACGAGCCCAGTATAGGAGAAACTCGTTGTTTTTCAATTTTAGAGAGTCTGAAAAACTTAAGAAGACTCCAAGTTGAACTTTTTCGTAGATTTGTGTCCCTCAAGCCCGAAAAAGTATAAAATAATACCTGGGGGAACCGCTTGATCTTGCGACCAAGGAGTACTTTCATAATTAGTGCCACTGACCTGAAAAGTAAAAAGCGATCAAGGACACGTCGTTTTATTTCCGTATCGAGTTTGAAACGACAAAAACCCGGCAATCTTTTCCTGATTTTACGGTCAGAAAAGAGCTATAAGGGGACCGTCTTTTAATTCCGTTTTAAGGAGTGTAAAAGAAACGCTCGGCAATCTTTTCATATTTTAGGAGTCAGAAAATGGCTTAAAAGATGACTCTGATATTTTGTTCGTGAAAAAATGACAATTTTCCCTCTAAGTCCCTTTGTCCTGCACAAAAGCGACACATTACTCATACCTGTTTAAGATAGACAAAAATACATCGAAAAATATCTTTCCATGGTGAAAAATGAACAAATTCATCCAAAAAACCTATAAAAAGACTTTTTACCATGTCATTTTTACCGTTTCACTGTTGAGGTTGAAAAAGGAGCTTTTGACAAGAAACTTCCCGTGGTCGCTGCGGAAAATCCGACCGTCAGAATCGAACGCCGTCTCTTCCAGGTATTTTACAACATCCTACTCTTCATTTCTATCCGATTAAAATTGTTTTTTAGGTTTTAGTTTTGTTTTTTGGGAGGGTTTAGGTTTCAAAATGCGCTCCTCGGTGGACGCAGGTGCCCTTCGGGTGACCTGCGTCCCCCGACTTTTTCCTATACAGGAAAATGGTCGGGGGACGCAGCCCACTTTCAGGCCAGTTGCGTCCCGACGCCCTGTGTTCCAAACGCGGGGTGCGTCCTCCGTGGAACGCGGAAATTGAAACCCCAATCCTCACAAATAACCATTCAAAATTCCCCAAATTAATTCTAATCATCATTTCTTGGTGTGTAGGGCACTCACCATGTTGGATTGGAGAGAAAGAGAGCACGAAGAAGTTGGTGAAGCTGCAATAGAACACCAACCTTCCCTGGATGCCCTAAAAGCATGCGGGTTATACAAATACTGGGCCATACCGGGCATGAGGGCTCAGGTAAGATTCTTAGAATGGCTGGTTGAGAGATGGAACGTTCAAGAGCAATGCTTTTACATAGGAGGGCACCAGCTCGAGATAGAGCCCTCGGATGTATACTTTCTCACTGGCTTGCCAAACAGAGGCGAGCAACTCAATCTAGCCGGGACTAGGCCGGGTGGCCAATCCCTTGTTAGTCTCCGGGAAGATTGGTGCACACCTGGGGCACACCATTCGAAAGGCATGGAGATCAAACACATCTCTCTGCGTGAACTCAAAGTTATTGCTTTCACGGTTACCAGAATTTGCGGCGCGGCCGCTTTGCACATTGCTTCTGGGTCCCAAATGCGGATGGCAATTGACTGTTACCAAGGCACCATTTTCAACTGGTGTGATGCTGTGTCGGCTAATGTGAAGAGCCAACTGACTAAGGCAAAGAACGGACGACTGAAAACTTTTGGATATGGGCCTTTAGTCGTGAGCTTTGCCTTAGAGAGAGTTCCGATGCTGATCCCTCAGCAACTCACTGTTGATATCGTGGGTCCTCGAGAGCCAAAGCTGGTACGATGGGTTGCGGTGATGGCCCGACATCCTGACGAGGGCGCGGCAGTTGTTCGATTTTCTGATAGTTACTTTCACTGGTTGGAGGACCAGGTTTTCTCGATCCAAAACTTTCCGTACGCCGGAGTAGATTTTCGACATGATCCGGACATGGTTCTTCCACAGGGAGAACAATGGGATGACAGAGGTACTTTATTTTTCATGAGTTTTCAAATTATGTATTTTTTTTTTGTTTTTATATATAACGTCTCAAAACTGACAGTAAAAATTTTCAAAATGCAGATGTTGGTCCACAGCGTCCAGCCAACCTCCGGCCTTTTGAGAGGAGACACCCAGCTGCACCGGTACCGGCCCCACAGGACGCGGCTGCAGAAGTACTAGCTGAGTTGGAGCATGATCTAGAGCGTCTGACGGCAGATATACCTGAGACTACTATGGATGACATTCCTATCAGGCTTCAGCGCTTTGTAGTCGCAGTCCCTGGACCGTTTAGGAGATTTTTGCGTAAGGTAGCCCGTGCAGTGGTGTCGTATAGGGAGCACCATCAGTGATTGGCTAGTCACTTTGTAGACACATGTGACATTTTTGACTTTTTGTACTTATCATTTTTGCCGATCACAAGGTGTTTTTCAACCTATGATCGAAGACGATGTATATTTTTTGACACACTCCTATCTATATATATATCACTATTACCGGCTTATCTTGTTTAACATATGTGATGAAATGTTTTTAAATTTACTTGCATGATTATCGTAAATGTCTGTCCAACATTCGAGAAGCAATTGCATCTGCTAATGTATTTAAAGACCTCGGAATATGCTGATATTCAACGTAATTAAATTCACGTTCCAAGAGACGCACTCTCAAAAACAACCTTAATAACACAGGATTTCTAATGGCATAAACTCTATTAAGCTGTAATACAACAAGTTCAGAATCTAACCTCACTATCAAACGTCGAATTCCAAATGAAATAGATTCGGATAATAATTCAACCACTGCACTGTATTCTGCAATGTTGTTCGTTGTTTGACCGAGGCTTACCCCATGCATAGAAACTAACTCGTCAGAGGGCGAATAGATAACCCAAGCTGCGGAAGAGATATTCCGTGTACTACGACAAGCACCATCAGCAAATCCAATGTATGTTTGGAGAGGCGTCGACATCTGTAATATCAAGAGTAAAACCAAGATAAGCCAGAATAACGACGAAAAACACACTCACTAAGCTAAGCACACTGACTAACTAACAATCATACTAGCTAGAAAGAAAACCTAACCTAACTAAAAATTCTCCATACCCACCATTTAAGCATAATACCTCTTTAGGTAAAGTCCATTTCTGGGTTTACCCAAAGAGTCCCCATCAAAATCTACCAGCTCATAAGCCCCTTTTGCTAGCTTTCGCTTTACAATATAGGGTCCATGCCACATAGGAACGAATTTTCCAGCACCTAGCTTATCGTTAGCTTGATCATATAAAAGCACTAGGTCTCCCTCCGAAAAACTTCGAGGGGTCACATTTCTATCATACTGAGCTTTCATTCGCTTCGCGTGAGTCTCGATTGCCAATGCAGCGTCACGTCGAGTCTCATCTAATTTAGCTAAGTACAATAAACGTTTCTCCTCTTCGGAAGTAGCTGGGAGTAATTCGACAGCCATTTGAAGTGATGGGATTTCACATTCAATGGGTAACACTGCTTCCAAGCCATAAACTAGCTGGAAAGGAGTGAACCCTGTTGAGGTTTTCAATGAGGTTCGGTATGCCCATAGCGCCGAAAATAACATGTTGTGCCAATTCGACCGATGAATACCAATGGTTCGTCAGATCATGATAACCAAAACTTTGTTGATAGACTCAACCAAACCGTTGGCTTGCGGATAATAAGAGGTAGAGCTGTCGTGGCGCAAACCAAGCTGGCTTGTAAGTTCAGTCATCATGGTGTTTCGAAAATGGCTCCCATGGTCAGTAATGATTGCTTGTGGGACACCAAACCTAGTTATTATATGATTGAATATGAAAACTGCAGCTGTTTTGCCGCTTGCGTCGAATGTAGGCATCGCCTCGGCCCATTTAGTGAAATAATCAACCGCGAGGATGATATACGCATGCCCCCCGGCCGAGTGAGGGTTACAAGTAATAAAGTCGATACCCCATTTGGCGAATGGACCAACGGCAATTATAGGGTGGAGAGGAGCAGGTGGTGCGCGCATCTTGCGATCAAACACTTGGCAGTTGTGGCACTTCCGGACTGCAATGATACAATCTTTAAACATAGATGGCCAGAAGTAACCAGCGCGCAACACCTTCTGAGCTGTGGCATACCCAGACATATGACCGCCACATGCTCCAGAGTGACAATCATTCAAAACCTTCTCAGCCTCTTCGTGAGTTAAACAACGTCGAAAAACTAAGTCTGCCCCCCGGCGATAAAGTGTATCTCCAATAATTTTATATTGCTGGGATTGAAATCGAATTTTCCGACGTTCTGCCTTAGAAGCTTCAGGCCGAAAGGTTTGGGTTTGGAGATAGATGATTATATCCCCGTACCACGGATCTAAAGTACTGATAAGAAACAAAGATTCGTCCGCAATGGACTCCTCTGCCACAGTCTCTGTGTCAGCACTCGGGAAATCACACATCAACTCCGCAAAAACTAAGGATTTCTTAGACTTGGACTTCTCGAACTCCAAGTCGAACTCTTGCAGGATAACAATCCATTTAGAGTACTTGCCCTCTAGCAGTTGTTTTGTCAAAATATAAATCATAGGGTTGCAATCCGAAATAACTGTAGTTTTACGGAGAAGAATGTAGTGACGAAAATGCTGGACAGCTTGAACGGCTGCCAGGGCCAATTTCTCCACATGCGAATATTTTAGCTCAGTGGGATTTAAGGTCCTACTAAGATAATATATCACATGCTCCGCTCCGAATTCATCTTCTTGAACTAACACCATTCCAATGGTGGAATGCGAGGTATAAGAAGTAATCCTAGTTGTAGTTGGGAGGATGCAACAACGGTGCATGGGTCAACGCGTGTTTAAGTGCATCAAAAGATTGTTGATCAATCTCGTCCCAAAAGAATTGTGCGTTCTGTTTCAACAACCTTGTAAAACCTTTAGTGACCTCGGCGTAGTTTGGGATGAATCGGCGTAAAAAGTTCGCTTTCCCTTGCAAACTTTGGAGTTGGCGCAAACTCGAAGGAGGAGGCAATTTGATGATAGCCTCGACTTTCGAGGGATCGACGCGAATGCCGGCTTTTGAAACAACAAATCCCAGCAATCGACCTGTTTCTATACAGAAAACACACTTGTGGGGATTCAACCGAATTCGATAATGCCTACACCTCATAAAGATTGCTCGTAGGTGGACAAGGTGATCAGCTCGATGTAAAGAATGAGCAGGGAAATCATCGAGATACGGTTGCACAATGTGCTTGATGTCATGAAATGCATAAGACATCGCCCGTTGAAAAGTGGCCCCGACATTCTTAAGCCCAAAAGGTAATTTGCAATAAGCAAATGTCCCCCATGGACAAATGAATGCCGTTTTTGGTTGATCGGCAGGTAGAATATTGATTTGATTATAGCCCGAAAAACCATCCATAAAGGAAAACATTTCACTTCCGGCACAATCATCAATAATTTGATCGATATAAGGCGTAGGATAGTTGTCTTTTGGACAAGCTCGATTTATATCCCTATAGTCGATACAGATTCTTATTGTTCCTTGTTTCTTGTTGACCGGAACAATATTCGATACCCAATCCATTAACGGGATCGGATAAATGAAACCTGCTTTCAACAGCTTTTCGACTTCTGCTTTAATCGCAGCCGCTTTTCGAGGGTGAATCTGACGCAACCGTTGCTGGATGGGTTTAGCATCCGGGTAGGTCTTTATTTCATGAACAACAATGGCAGGATCGATTCCCGGCATTTCCTCGTAAGACCAGGCAAACACATCGCGGAATTCTTGGAATAGGGCCTTGTAAGTTTGGATTTCTTCTTCTGTACATGCGGCACCTATATGAATGTTCTCCTCAATTTCGGGCTTCACTGAAATATCAATGGGAATAGTACGAGAAATATTCCCTAAATTCAACTCTGAATCAGAATGTTTCGTTGGATCCTGAGCGTCTTTGACATATTCAGCGGTAAAGATAGATGAAAAATCATTTTCAAATGCATCATCCTTAGGTAAAAACGAAGATCTGTGATGGAGATCTTCCCATGGTAGATCGTCTACACTTAGGATTTCGCGAAGTTGTTCGTCAGATGACACGACTTCGGGAAACGCTATCCGTTCTAAGGGTGAGGTGAAAAGTGACTCTTCACTGACCACATTCATTTGGTCGACCTCGGTCGAATGAAAGTCGGTAAAAGACATGAGAGCTTCATAAGCAATTTCATATGGACTCAAGGGCATAGCATTACCGAGTGAGTCTATCTCAGAGTCAGATGGGATGAACCAAGGGTCATCATAAATAATGTTTTCTGATGTAATCATATGAATTGTTGCAAACGAAGGATCTACGCTGAGTGGAGGGAGAGGAAAAGTTCCCAGTAAACCGGAATCTTTAACTAAACCTACACCGACGTCCCTATAAGGGATTGTCGTTTTACCGACATGCTGGATACTCTCTGAAGAGGCTGGGTCGGATGAAAAGTATGTCAGCTGATCAATAGTCACGATCTTACCGTTATGTGGAAACTTGATTATTCTGAAGACCGATGAAACGACCGCTGTCATAGCATATGACCAACTTCGACCCAAAAGAAGGTTGTAGTCCAGAGGGGCATCAACCACTTCCACATCCAGACTAACGGTTTTACCTTCTACCCCTATAGGCAATTCCTGTAGAATACCAAACGGACGGAACCCACGGCCATCAAAGGCCTTAAGGATGGTGGGGGATTGGTTCAATGAAGGAGAACCAAGGGATCTCCAACATTGAATTGACATAATACACGTAGAAGCTCCCTCATCAATCACAGTCCTATGAATAGGCCTGTTTTTTACTATCACTGGAATTTGGAAAGCCATTTGATGGGGGAGACGCGGCGTACTATTTTCTAGATCGAAGATCATTAGATTCGGATCCTGAACATCAACAGCTCCTATAGCCGACAAAATCAATTTTCGTTGTGCTGGACATGATTGCAGCACTTCTAACGCCGACATTGCTGAGGGTGAAACAGCTAAGTCCTCAACAATGTTGTAATTCTGGGCTGCTCTCGCATGTGGATTGAAAGCAGACCTTCGAAGTACACCCTTGGCGGGCGGTTTAATTACTAAGTCTGGGTTAGGTTTCTCGATCTGTAGTGGATCGGAACCAGGAGCTGAGGTTGATGGATTAGAATGAGAAGATTCTGCTTCTTTACCATCAACAGGATTCTTACTACCATAATCTTGCGATCGAGTCGCAATCCTCACATGAGACATCATCAAAATGGGTTCTTCACTGGCATTCGAGGAAGAACCTATCATCTTATTCTCCTGCTCCGGAAATGGATTTTTTAATACAGCAGGAGTGGGAGAACCTTTGACTATTTTCACTACCTCGGCCCGATGAAGGCAATCTCTCGTAAAATGATCCTCTTCACAAATGAGACAAGGATATCGAGGTTTGCGCTTTTCGTCATTAGTTTCCGACTTTTCTGTTTTCTCCTTCGGAGCCTTGTCTGCTTTAGCCTTCTTCTTTCCTTTCTTCTTTCCACCGTTTTTTGATTTGGCCGTAGATGACTCTACAGCGTGAATATCGGCGGTAAGCTCAGGAGAAGACTCTCCTGTCGGAGAATCGGGAAAAGTGATAATAGGAGTAGTTGAAGCCTTGGAAGACTTCTTCTTGCTCTTTGTATTCACAATGCCAATCATACCATCAGCGGCATGAGATCCCGAAGGAGCAGCAGCGATTTGATTCAACTTTGGAAGATCCAGAATCTTCTCGTGTAATGTACCCGACTGAGTGTAAACTAAGTCAAGGTATTGCGCCTGAGCAATGACTTGCTCCTCAGTAACTACTCCGGCCTTAGCTAGATCTTCAGTAATCTTCGGTAATAATGATTTGACAAACCATTCAGCTAAGATTTGGTCCGGGATAAAAACTTTCACTAGCCTTCTTCGACGTCTCCACTCATGAATGTGATCAGAAATATACGTGTACGTCGATTGTTTTAGTGAAGTTAATAACTCCGTGTCGTTATCGTATCTGACCGGCAACTGAAAGTGAGTTAAGAACGAGGTAGCTAACTGGCTAAAATTGTAAAAAGAGGCCCGTGGTAACTCAATGTACCACTTGGCCGCGAGACCAATGAGTGTACGCTGGAAAAGACATAAACGGATCGAATCATCCGAGATAGAATTTGAAGCACACCAGAGGTGGTAAGTCATCACGTGATTGGACGGATCCTCTCCAGACTTACCTTCAAACTTGGGTATATCACTGGGCAACTTATTTGGCATTGGCGGCCAGAACTGAAGATATTGAATTGGATCGTTCGTTAGGCGCGTCAAGTCTGGTAAATCCAAAGTTGCGATAAACGGTAACTGCCGGTTAGGATCTCTAAAACTCTGGGTCACAATACCAGCCCCAGGAGGAGGATATCCAGGATAACTAGGAACAGGAGTCGCATTTGGGATATTATATCCTCCTGGAAAACCAGGATTAACCGGACCGTACTGGGGTTGTTGAGGTTGTTGATAAGTGTACCCAGGATACGGTTGATACTGGTAAACCGGTTGTTGGACAGCTTGCCCATGTTGGTACTGTCCCTGGTACGGAGGTTGAACAAATTGAGGTTGAGTAGTGACAACCGTACTTATACCAGGCTGACCTACAGGCATCTGGACCGTGGTTTGAATCGTAGATCCAGACAACGATAAAGATGTCTGAGGTGTGGTAACAGGGACAGTAGAAACTGGAGCCGTCGATACTCCAGAAGTAAGTATGGTAGATGTAGCGGTAGTTGCAGCAGCCGTTTGAGATGGAGTACTAGGTGCAATTGGCGGCTGAGTAACTACCGAAGTTACAGAAGTTTGAACATTTGACTGGACAGGCTGCGGTTGCTGGGTTGGACCAGAAACTACGGGTTGTCCAGCTTGAGGAACCATCTGTATACTTGGCTGCAACACCTGTTGACCCTGTGATGGATCCCACACTAACATTCCAGGGTATTGACCCGTAACAGGTTGAGGATACTGAGACCCATAACCGGATTGAGGGTATGATTGATAATTGTAAGGTGCAGTTCCCATACTTGGAACATATGACTGACCTTGAGGCGGTTGATAACCTTGACTCGAGTATTGACCTTGAGGTTGATAACCTTGAGGTAAATACTGATACTGGGGTTGACCTTGACCTTGAGGTTGGTACCCTTGAGGTTGATAACCTTGGGGTTGATACCCTTGAGGTTGCCATCCTTGAGGTTGATATTGATACTGAGGTTGACCCTGGGGTACATATTGAGGCTGGGGTTGACCTTGAGGCACGTATTGCACCATAGGTACATACTGACTTTGAGGTTGCCCCCCAGACACGATTTGTGTACCTTGAGGTTTCCCCCCAGGCGTTAACTGCGGTTGCCCCCCAAGCGGTAATTGGCCACCTTGAGGTTGAGAAACGGGAATTGAACCTGACATCATGTAAATGTCTCCTACACCCAATGGTACATTACCACTGTTTCCAATTAATAACCCATGATCAATGGGTTGAGGAGATGCTCCCGCAAAGGTACCAGAAAGAGATTGATACCCAGTAGGAACAGAAGGACCGCCATGTAAAAAAGATTCAGGACTTTGTGTAAACACGGACGACTGACCAGACATATTTACAGGAGTATGAATACCTCCAGGTGGAAAAGGAGTACGAGGTGTAGAAAAACCTAGCCCAAAGTTGTCTAGATAATTGGTTAACGAAAGGTACCAAGTAGTAATTCTAGGAGGACTGTAAAAGATAGATTCACGCTCCCTTAGATCAAGGGTAATTTGATCTTCAGGATCAGAGACGCCTATTTCTTCCTCTGGAACAAGTTCTTCAATAGCAATCAAACCAACAGGAAGATTTTCGGTGATAATTCTTTCTATTCTCGGTGAATCAGGAACACTAGGAGTCGGAGTAACAGGTTCGGATATTTCTGGTTCTTCGTCTGTATCACTAGCAGACGAAAAACTACCAACAAGCTCAGAAACTGTAACAGCTTCGGGATTATAACCTGTCTCTAAACTTTGGTAATCTGGATGGACCACCAAGGAAGATTCTCCTTCTTCAGGTGAACCTACTCTACTGCCACTAGGAGGAGTTACAAGGACCTTTAAACCTTCTAAATGATTGGACTCGTCTTGAGGAGGTTCACCCCTAAGTCTACGGGATCTTCTCAACAATTCGGCCACAGAAACAACTTCAGGAGACTGGCCCCGCAGTCTACGGGACTGTCTCGGTAATTCCGCCACAGCTAAAAACTTTTAACTACTACACACGAAAACAAAATAAAATTTCAAATCAAACCACCTAAAGTCTCTAAAGAACCAAACAAATTTGAATCACACGCCTAAAGAATCTAGGGCGTCAAACCAAACACAAACAGTAGTCTTCCGGACCAAAAGCGCTAGTTGGTGATGAAGCCCAACCTCGCTGGATTCAGTACAGAAATGGCGGGTGGAACAGTTACCCCGGCAACCTGCTTAATGAATAAACTGGACCAAGTTCCTCCACTTTAACCGTCTCGAGTGAAGTGAACCCCCCAGAAAATCCAAGTGAGTATAACCGACGTCTGCTCCAGGTACAGTGGGACCTTCCCTCCACCGTCACCTCGGTAGAATCCTAAAGATAATGGTCACTAAGGTTACCAACTGCAACAAATGTACCTGGGGGAACAGTCTAAACTCCGACAGCACGCAAGGGCAGAGTAGCAAGCTCAATCCCCTTGCCGGCTCCTTGACAATAATCCAAGGTTTACCGACAAGTGACCCCTAGCTCCTCGACAATGGTTAATCCGAGGTTTACCGTTTGTAATACGTGCGTGTCTGGCGTCGTTCCCAACGAGGGGGGAATGATCCCCTCACTGGTTCGGACACGAGCTCGTGCTTCTCCTTTAAGAGGAGCTTTCCCAGAGTACAAGTGAGACAATTGGATTTATTCTATCACAAGATAAGCTACTTGTTTGGTTTTGTTGTCTTGGAGAGTTAATTACTCACCTACTCCAAGACACTAGCCTGATCTAAATTGGTGCTTCAGAGCCCTAGTAAATAAAAATTACTATTTCAATTTTACTTTAAGCGTTACTTTTATGGTTGTTCTTTAAAGTCAAAAGGTAGTGGAAGTGAAACCAATGGTGTGTAGACTCGACTCCAACCACTACAAAGATGCACCTAAGATGATTTACGCTACTTTCCTTTTTTCAATGAAATTCTTAACTAAGAGAGTTGAGAGAATGCAAATTTTAGAGAAAACAACTTCCTTAGAAAAGACAATCAAAGAAACAATTCTCTTTTTCGTTTCAAGCACACAAACATGACCACTCTCTACTTGCACGAAAAACTCTTTTTCTTTCAAAACTTTCAAAGCTACTTGAAACAAGACTTTTAAAGAAGATGTTTTTGTATTTTTTTTTTAATAAAGCAAATAAATCTAATTTAACAAAAAATCAATCTTTAACAACTATTAAAATCTACGAAAATTCACTCACAAGCAAACTAAAAAGTAAATTTACTCTAAGCAAACTTAACGAGGCCAAAACCTACAAGGATGTTTCTAGGTTGTTTTACTTGACCAAAATCAAATCAAGGATCAGCTATTGCAGAATCAAGAGCTGATCAAAACAAAACTCAAATTTTTTTGTTCTTTTTGTAAAATGGAATTCAAGACTTAATCAACAAGCACTTTGAAATTTGACCAAAGAGACAACTCAACAGGTTGGTTGCTCATACGGGTAGACTTACGACAGATCCGACTCTCAAAAAGGTTGACCAAACCAGAGAGATCTAAGGCTTGACAACTTCCAACATTAAAGTCACTACAGGATCTACTCAAAAATCAAACCCTAGACTTAAATTTCAATGAAATCCACTAAAACACTTAATGCTATGAAAACAAGTTCAGGTGAAGATTCTTGGCAAGGGACTAATGAATCTGGGCAGAAAAAACTAAGAAAAAACAAAATCTAAGAGCAAAAATGCAAAAAATGGAATTTTCTCAAATTTTGGCAGGGGACGCAGGCAACCCGTTATCACAGGTGCGGGCCCGCTCTGTGCACATAGCAAAAGTGCGTCCAGGGACGCACTGTGCAGCACTCAGAGGGTGCGTCCTACTGAAAAACTCAAGAAAAAGCAAAATAAAACTAATCCTAAGCTAACCCACCCAGAGACAGAATCACAGAGCCAAAACCAGAAAAATAAACCAATTTTCTCAAAGCAAAGTTCACACAAAAGAAAAGACTCTTCTCATCAATGGATTCCCCAGCGGAGTCGCCAATTTGTCACACGGAATCAGTCAAGAGTGCGGACACAACCGACCTTCCTAGAAGTCTAAGACATTCTAATGACAAACAAAACAAACTGGAGCTACCCTTCTCTAAACATGCATTATGATATGAGAAATCAAGTGTTTCGTTCTTACCTTTGTCCAAACGCTGTTGTAGAAGTCCAAGCTTTGTTGATCTGGATGAGCTCCTCCTTTTCTCCAAAACCTGCAATCACCAACAGTCAAACAATTAAATAGCACCTGATTATAACATAAAACAAAGCATATTCAACATATAGACCAAGGAGTACATGAAATAACCCATAAACAACAAGTTATTGAGAAGAATGGACCAATTTGCATTAAAGGTAATCAAAAGGAACCATTACAACCTGAGCCTTGGTGTTGTGCAAGCTCCTTCCAGGGTCCACAAGAGTCTTCCTCTACTTTGACAAAGCTCATCCACTTCCAAATAGAACAAGCAAAGATGGCAATCTCTCCTCACAAGCTTCTAAATGGGAGTCCTAATTCCTGCAGCATTTACCCTTAGAAAATGTATAGCTTCAACCTCTCCTCCTTCTGGCCCAATGCCTGTATTTATAGTGCTCAAGAGGAGGTTAATCAGGTCCACCATCAATGGGATAATCCCCTCTTTGGGTGGGATAGCTCCCTTATTGATGGGATAAGTTCCTCTTTGATAGGAGTGCATGAACCATCTGGAGGTGCCCAATACACGTCGAACAACCTTCTAGAATGCTCTAGAAATGACCACAAGTAACTTTTTAAAGATGAAACTTGCGCATTCTAACCTTTACAGGGGGACGCACCTGTCCCTTTACATACAGAGCGTCTTTGGACACAGCTTTTGTGAACATTGGGAGCGTCCCCACAGGTAAGGTTGAGAGAACCTGCGTCCCCAGAGATAAATACATTTATACAAGACTTTCTCTTTTTTTTGGAGTTTGACATGGAGAGCAGAGGCATAAGACTTGCCTAAGAGGGTAGCATGACTATTGATTGAGCCATACTAACTGTAAATAGTCATGGTGACATTTTTTAGTGTAACAGGGGGCTGCATTCTTATAATAACTTACTACTTATTTAGAATCCCCCCTCCACCTAGTATCCCGTTCCCCCCAACATGCATCACTATTATGGGGGGTTTGTGGGGTGATTCTCTAAATTGCACCCCCCATCTCCTTTGTAAACCCACCCCATAGCTCCTCACCTGCAACATTTTTCTTTTTGGTGGTTGTATTTTGTATTAGTAGAATTAGTAGACTTACTACATGTCACTGAGGAGGTTTGTGGTCAAGTTGGAGGGATTGCCCACAAGCACCCTAGGTGCGTTAACAAAGTTTTGAACTTGGGTAAGGCCCCAGTGTTGTTCAACAAACACTTTTTGGTTGGGAATGTCCATCGTTCCTCTCAACATTATGATGGGGGTGAGAGAGGGGAAGGAGATTATGCCGATGATTCCTAGGGATTGTTGGTCCCTCGTTACATCCCCCAAACCATGCCCTTCATAACCCCCTCCCCCTAAATTACACATCCCATCCTGTCTATGTGCTCCCTCCCAATAGTATGATCGAGGGGGGGGGTGGGAGAGGAGGAGATCTCAGAATTGTCCACTTTCGACCCCCTTATTAACTACTCTGCCAACAAGCACTATTATTGTGGGGTCTGGTGGAAGGTGTGGGGTATTGATTTGTGGAATCACTTCTTTCCCATTCCCCCTCCCAACATGTGTTCTGCTTATGGGTTATTTATTATTATGGTTATAAAGCTAGACTTGTTTAAATAATTTCAAGATTATTCTTCACGATGATTTTAATCTATTATTTGATAATTGGATTGATAGGTGTCTGAACTCTCTTTCCATTTCCATTAATAGGTCATTTGCTAGGGTTATCCTTGGTCTCTCCTACTATTTATACTTGTATAAAAATAACTACGCAAAATTATAAGGGATTATAAAATAAGAGGAAGTCTAAAATATAACTATTGATGGTATTGATCACTCACTTTATTCTTTGCAGAGGATTGAATCCAAGGGATTATAAAGTAGGAGGAAAACTTAAAAAAACTTAACTATTGATGTATGGTATGGATCACTCACTTTATTCTTTGTAGATGTAATCTTATTTGGTGTAGGTTTTAGAATAAAGGTAAAGTATATAAAAAGAAGTTTGTGTTTATTTGGGGTTAATCTTTAATGGTCTTCTATCACTAAGATCATTTCTTTTTAAGTTCATTAGAGAAATGCCTTTCATTTTAAATCAAATGATTTTACAAAGACATAAAATGCTTATGATTTGTGTTGAAGATAAACTATTATAGGTATAGAGTTTGGTTATGGTTATATCGAAAATTGGAAAATAGAATCACAAATTACAACGATTAATCGTTATCATTAGGAGGTTACTTAATGTTAGTGAAATCATTATTTGAGGTAATGAGGCAGTGTTATTCTATTGGTATTTAGTGGTCTATGTTCTAGTTGGTATTTTAGAAAACATAGAGAAAGGTGTTTTCCACTCCTATAGATAGAGGGGAAAGCAAAAGAAATTTCATTGGTAAAATATCATTGCTTGCTAAGCTTAAAGGTTTTTTAGGTTGGGGATTAAAGAATATTCAAGTTTGAGTAATCTTTAGTTACAAAGAGTCTTTCAATGCTTATTAGTCAACAAGGGTTGTGGCGAGTGTTGAGCTATTTAATTGTTGTTCAATAAACCCTTTACTAGTCAATCCGGTTCTTAAGCTTATGAGTTGTAAACACAATATGTACAGGGGTGAGATGAAGTCTAAGTTACCCTAGTCACTTTCAAAGCAAAGAAACCATTTTATTATATATTCAAATTGAAGGACACTACTTCAAAGAAGTCTAAGACAATCTTACTCATTCACAAAATTGATATTGAGTACAACCAGGATTCAAGAGCTTTTTATATCATGTCACAAATTACTTAACTTGTAGATCAACTTGGTCTTATTTTTTAATGTTTTTTTAACAAGAATGAGTAGAGGGTTTTATTAAATTTGCCCCTGGGCGCAAAAAATAAAAAAATAAAAATAAAAATAAAAATTCGAGAATTCCTTACATTTGCACCATCTTCAGAGGATCTTCTACTGAGAAATTGACTAAGATTCTAGGAGACAAATCCCAGTATCTTCCACGGTTTCTACAACTAAGACTTTCCTCGTGATTACAAGAGTAAATTCTTACAAATTGCAAACATAATAATATGCAGAAACAATACATTGACTTATTTGGGAGACTTTTGCAACAAGGAGTCTACACAAAGTTGGGATCTTGAAGCGAAATTGACACTTCATGTTCCCATTTTTCCTTATGGGATTTCCAGCCTCTTGTGAGAAGCGGTTTCGCTGCATTTGAGGAGAGTGATTGTCCAACATTTCCCCCTGTGCTTGACTTAGTGTGAGTTGCTTTGATTGTCATAGATTTTTGTAAAACGTTGGAGTAGATCTACTCATCTCCACATGCTCACAATTTGACATGTTTAATACTTTTGCTGCAAAGCGTGACTTTGTATCTGAAGGGGCAACCGCCGAAAGAGCTTTCTCTTCATTCTCCCCCATCGCTGCTAAGTTTCCTTGGTCCTCCTTTGGGGTTTCATCCAGAGGAGTAATTTCGTCTTGTTCTAGATCTTGAAGAGCCTCAAAAGAATTTTTACTGAGGGAAGGTTCAGGAACTTTTTCGACAGATTTCTTTGGAGTTGCAACCTTGTTCTTTTGATTCTTCCTTTGCTTTTGCACTGGTTGAAAATTGCCCTTATTAGATATGGGGGTATGGGCTTGATCTTCTTTAAAGATAAGGGCTTGGACTTGCTCATCCTTTTTTTCATGAGGGCAGTTTTTGGCAAAATGCCCATGAGAATGTCATATGATGCATTTGAAGGGAATCTGCTGATAGTCCAATTCCTGGATATGATTCCATTCCCCTAAATTTATTTTTAGGGCCTCTAGTAAACCTTTAGAGAGATTTACTTCGACACAAATGAAAGCACAAGAGAATTGGCCTCCTTTTTGTGTTGTTTTGTCTAGATAGCGGCCCAGCTTGTTTCCAATCTCTTTTAGTGCATCAAGTCCCCAGAGATGGAGAGGGAGGTGAGGCAGTCGAATTCACACTGGCACAAAAGTAATTTCAGAATTTGGATTGAAATCCAGAGTCCATATGGAGATAAAGAGGCCTTCAGTCCCCACAAAATGCAACCATGATTTGAAAATTAGATCTCTTTCCAGTTTATTCACAAATAGATTGCAAAAAAAGTTACCTGACCTTGAAGCTTCAACAACTTTTGGATTTGGCCATAAGCCCATAAACTTGCCAACCAATGTTTTTTCTAAGAGGGATAAGGCTCTCTTGCATGGATATGACAGAAAGAGTTCCACATCTAGAATCTCAGCTATTTTCTTCACAAATTTTGTGGGGGAGAAGAAGGTCCCCACGGTTTTTGTGTGTTGGAAATAACACTGAGAAGGGGGGGGGGGGTGCGGGGTGAATTAGTATTAGCAAGTCAATAATATTTCATTTCACAATCAAATTTGTATATGCTACTTCAGTTAATGAAACTTGCGTTTATACGTAACTGTAGTTAAGGAAACTAGCGTATACCCTGCAGATTTATAATTTAGTTAATTCATCAGATGTTGATTTTTAATCTGTGCATCAAAACCATATAAACAGTAATCAGGTACAGTAAAAACAGAGCAGACAATCACACACAAGAACACAAGATATAAGGTGGAAACCCAATGTGGGTGAAAACCACCTCATGCAATTCGTCTCTATCTTCTTTTAATAAGAAACTTCTTTTTACAATATTTATGTACTAGTGCAGTCTTATACCAGTACGCAGGCTTCTACCTGCAGAAGGCTACAACCTTTTCTCGTTCTCCAGCTTCTCCTGGAAGGGAGCTACAACCCCCTAGCTCTTGTACTAGCTGATGTACTAGTACGTAGGTGCTAACCTACACAAGGCTACAACCTTCTCTTTTCTTCCAGGGACCACATTTCATAAATTTTCAGACTGGATCCATCAATAACATCAATCAAACATCAAAATATGTCTGCATCAATCAATCTCCTTTGCACCAACCAAAACTGAATCAAATAATCACTTCTCTGAATGTTGTAACCAGAATACAGTAACAGTAACCATAACCCAAACCAGAACCCAGAACATTGCAACAACAATCAGAAGTAGCTAAAACATATTTTATGAGGTGCACACTACTTCAATGTGACAAACTTGTGTGCATACGCACTTGTATCAAGGAAAACCTGTGTACACGCACTTTTGAAATGTTGAACCAGCGTGTATACACGCCTTTGCTATAATGAACCTGCGTACAGATCTGTAAAAGATGATTTAACCTTTACAACTATTCAGACATCAATTATACCCAAATCATCAGATTTACAGATTACGACATGCGCCATTTATAAAAGATCAAAACCACACAAAGATACTTCTCTTCAAGCCTTAAGATCTTGACCCATCAATAGAACTTATCCTTCATCAAGCGCTCAGGTTCATCCTTGATTCAGATCCAGCTATGCACCATAACCCAAAGACTTGTATTCTAGATCTTATTCTTCATTAGATATACAATACTTGAGTGACTTTGTCTAATAATCTTCTCCTCCTTTTATAGTCTTAGGCGTTACTCAATACCATGGTCCAAAACCACTTAGAAGCACTACTTTGGACCAAATCCCTGGGGTCAATGCTTCAGACAAGATACCTTGGACCAAAACTAATTTTCCAACATGTACGCGCCTTTCTTTGCATGAAAGTGTGTGTGTATGGCGTACGTGCCTTTCGTTCTGCTAAACTGCGTGTACGCGTGACTTGGACAATAGGGAACCTGCGTATACCTCTCATTCTTCATTCTGTGAGCCTGAACTATGATCTATCATTTGTGTGAGTTGCCATCAAGGACAACCCATGAGCCATAGCGCAAAATCTGTGTCATAATGCCAACAATCTCCTCCTTTGGACTTGATGGCAACCCCAAGTCACTCTCCCCCTTTGTCATCAAGGGCAAAGGGTTATGCTCCCCCTGAGTACATGCTGAATTCTCTAATATGCTGAAGTGTGTTGTCCATGCTCCCCCTGACTGTAAGCAAGGTATGCAAAAAGATGTTCTACAAGAAGAACATGACTCTATACATCATAAATGACCATCTTATCACCAAAGACTCATACATACATCCATCTCCCAACCAAGTGGGGATATACCAAGAGTTTATACACTGTCAAAACAAGAACATTACATCATCCATCCCATGCATAGTGGGGAAACAAAATAGGTCGTTACATGACCTTGATAATAAAATATATACATAACATAGAGACAAAATATCTAAAGCAAGACTATGATAGTTATCAGCAACTATCATCAGCAGTGTCTGTCAATCACTATCTAGAACAACAACCATGATCTCCCTCTACACCTATTCCACCTGAATAAAAAACTACTGTGAAATTGTACCAAGGTCTTATAAGATAATGCCAACAATGCATTATTAGAAGTATATGCCCCCCCCGAACCTATGCCAGATGATCACTATCAAACCCATATCAGACTCTTTTCATCCTGAGTCTGGCCCATTGTTTTACTTCAAACCAACATATACGTGACTGTATCCACAGAAACTAGCATATGTATGCGGATACGCTTCATGAAACTCGCGTGCAACCATTTCTCTTTGAACCAGATAGGTTTCAACAGCAAGATGATGCATCAACTACTCCCAGCTTATGTTTGAGATATTCAAATGTCTCTGTGGGCAATGGTTTGGTGAATATATCAGCAACCTGTTCTTTGGAAGGAACATACTCCAATTTGACCTTTTGTTTAAACACTTGTTAACGGAGAAAATGATATTTGATAGGTATGTGTTTGGTCTTGGTATGCATGCCTGGATTTTTTGATATACTGATTGCACTTGTATTATCACATAGAATGGAGATGGGTGGAGTACATGTGATTTGAATGCCTTGCAATGTTTGCATCATCCAAAGGATTTGTGTGCAGCAAGATACAACAACCACATATTCTGCTTCAGCTGTAGATAATGCAATTGAACTTTGTTTCTTGCTGAACCAAGATACTATTCTGGAAACCATATAGAATGCACCACCACTAGTATTTTTTCTATCATCCACGCTTCATGCCCAATCTGCATCTATATATGCATGAAGTATAAGTTTTGTATCCCTAGGATACCATAAACCAAAATTCTGAGTTCCTTGAAGATATTTGAAGATCCTTTTGACTGCCTAAAGGTGTGATTCCTTTGGATTTGCTTGGAATCTTCCAACTATTCCCACTGCATGCCTGATGTCTAGTCGGGTACGTGTTAGATAAAGCAGAATGCCAATCATGGATCTATAGGTTGGTTGATGTATTGCTACTGATTCATCATTTGAACTGAGGCTGCATCCTGTTACCATAGGGGTACATACTGGTTTAGAATCTTCCATGCCATATTTTTTCAAAATTTGCTTGAGATACTTGGTTTGTGATAGAAAAATACCATCTTTATTTTGTTGAACTTGTAAACCAAGAAAATATGTGAGTTCACCAAGCAGGGACATTTCAAATTCTTTTAGCATTACCAAAGCAAAGTTTTGACTCATGGCTTCTTCATTGCTACCAAAAATGATATCATCAACATATACAACAAATATTAGCAATTTATCATTGTCAATCTTTGTATATAGATTGCTATCAGCTGATCCTTTTGAAAAACCTTATTGATGGAGGTATTTGTCAAGACGGTAATACCAGGCCCTTGGAGCTTGTTTTAGACCATAGAGAGCTTTTCTGAGTCTGCATACAAGTTTTGGATCATTTCCAAGTATGAATCCATCTGGTTGCTCAATATATACTTCTTCTAAGTCTCCATTAAGAAAGACAAATTTTACATCCATTTGGTAGACTTTGAATTTCTAAAAACTAGAAAGAGCAATGAACATTCTTATGGCTTCAAGTCTAGCTATTGGTGCAAAAGTTTCTTCAAAATCTATACCTTCTTATTGAGCATACCCTTTACAAACAAGTCTGGCCTTGTTTCTAATAACTTCTCCATTTTCATTCAACTTGTTTTTGAATATCCATTTAGTTCCTATGATATTCTTATCATGATGTCTAGGAACTAATTCCCAAGTATTATTCTTTTCAATTTGCTCAAGCTCTTCATTCATGGCCTTGACCCAACACTCATCTTTACATGCTTCATGTACATTTTGAGGTTCTATGGTGGACAATAATGCTAGATAGCTTGAAGCTTCTGTAATAGTTCTTCTAGTCTACACACCTGCCTCTTTCTGTCCCAAAATTTGAGTCTCTGGATGATTTTTCTGAGCATACCTGGATGGAGTGTTTTCTTCTACTGTTATCTGTTCTTCTGGTGCTTCATTGGTTTCTTCTTCAGAATTAGTATGATTTGATGTGGAAGGATAATCCTCATCTTCTTCATAATCTTTGTTTTTTACCTGCTTTGGATTTTCGCCTACTTCATCAACCACAACATCAATACTTTCAACAATTTTCCCTAGTCTTTTATTATGACACTTATGTCCTTTACTTCAGGAGGAGTAACAAAGGAGAATGCCTTTATCTGCTCTAGGTTCAAACTTGCCAAGTTTTTCATCAGTGCTTTTGATGTAACATTTGCTTCAAAAATTTTGAAGTATTTTACAGTCGGAGTCTTACCATACCAAAGTCATGTGGAGTTTGAGTGTTGTTTACCCGAACATTTGTTTTGTTGAGAACAATGACGACAACAAATGCAGCTTCACCGCAGAAGGTTGCAGGAGTTCCAGACTCATCTAGCATGGCACAAGCCATTTGTTGAATAGTTCTGTTCATCCTTCTACCACTCCATTTTGCTGATGAGTCCTTACAGTCGAGAATTCCCTTTTATTCCATGTTCTTCACAAAAGTCGAAGAATTCATCCGAGGTAAATTCTCCTCCTCGATCAAATCTGAGGCATTTGATTTTGCGATCTGATTCATTTTCAACCAAAGCTTTGAAGGCTTTGAACTTTTCAAATGCTTCATCTTTGTGCTTTAGAAGTCTTATCCAACACATTCTGGAAAAATCGTCAATGAACAATAAAGTATTCTTCTCCGCGAGGTGACATTTTCCTTGAAGGACAACATAAATCAGTGTGAACAAGTTCAAGAGGCTTGCTAGCTGATCCTTCATTTTCTGGAAAATGTGCTCTGGTTTGCTTACCAAATTGGCATGATTTGCATATTGTATTTTTTAGAATTCTGATGTCAAGAAGATCGCGAACAACCTGGAATTTGCATGCTTTTCTTATTTGAGGGAAGCTTAGATGCCCCAATCTTCTGTGCCATAGACAGTGTTCATCATTTTTGCTTAGATAGCACTGTTGTTGTCCTCCCTTGAGTATGTATAAATTATTTGGAGTTCTTATGCCTTTGATCATTGTTTCTCCTATATCAAGCTCACGAACAACACATCCATTTGATCGAAATACTACTTCATTTCCTTGATCACACATTTGACTAACACTCAATAGGTTATGCTTAAGACCATCAACATACATAACATTCCCAACTTTAACCTTTTCTTTTAAGAGAACATAACCTTTACCTTTTATGACAACATGAGTATCATTTCCAAATGAGACCTTTTCTTTTTGTAAGGCACTATATGACTGAAGTTTTTCTTTATATCCTGTCATGTGTTTTGAGCATTCACTGTCAATATACCAATGATTTTCTTGTTCTTCTGCATACAAGGCTATACCACATCTTTTTGTTTTTGGTTCTTTCTTTCTCCATTTTTTGGGACCCAATGAAGTTTGCTCCTTCCGATATGTCTGCCGAAACTTACTCCTGCATTCAGAATCTTCATGACCGAAGTTGTTATAGATAGAGCATTCTATTTCACTTTCAAGAGGAGAAAAGTTATTGTAGGTCCTTTTAATGATCCCAATCGCATTCCTTTGATTTCGTGCTTCTCTAGTCATGATGGTCTTGTAAGCAACACATTGAGCAGCTTTGTGTCCAAAGTTATGACATGAAAAACATTGTCTATTAAAGTAGTTCCTGTGATTATTGAATCTATTGTCCTGGTGATTCATTCTTGAAACATATTGAGTATGATTTACTTGTGGTTGGTTGTAGCTTCTGTTCATCCTTGAAGTAGATTGAACCCGATTTACCTAGTGATTTGTTTTATGCCTTCACTGACGATTGTCAAACTGTTCACTTCTCCTTGCTGCATCAAGATAGCTTTTGGAGGTTGACGACTTCTGTGTTTGAGATGATTCTTCAGTATATCCAAGACTTGTATTTATCAGAGAAGAATGCTGCACTTTGATAATTTCATCTAAAGTTTCTAATCCTTTAACAAATCTGAGATTGAGAGCTTTTGTTTTCTCAATATCTTTTTTTAGACCCACAATTTCACATTCTAATTTTTCATTGTGTTTTTCTCTTTCAGCAAGTTGGAATGTCAAAGTATCTATAATCATATTCTTTTCTTCTAAACAAATTTTAAGTTTAGAAATTTCTTCATAAAGACCATCTTCATCTAAAACATCCAAGAAATCATCATCTTCAAAAGCCATCAGAAGTTTATAATCATTACTATTTTCATCTTCATCACTATTTCATAAACCATTGCTATCTTCATGTGTATAGTAGCTCTTCTTACTTACACTTTGTTTTCTATTCCATTTTTCTGATTCCTTACCTTTATAAAGCTTATCTTTGTGAGGAAATTTGGTAGCATAATGACTGACTCTTCCACAAGCAAAAGATTTGAAAGGTAGTTTGCCTCTGAATCTTCTAGAACCCCATTGAAGGTTCTTGACAAAGTTTGCTTCTTCCTCTCCTTTTGACATATGTCTTGATTCAATGAGTTCCCCTCTTCCTGAAGCTTGAATGTGGCTTCTCTCATATCTAATGGACCCCCTTTTCTCATTTCGAAAGCAATTAGGATTCCGTGCAGCTGTGACATAGTAATACTCTGAAGATCCTGCTTTTCTTCTATGATAGAAACTTTTGATTCAAACTTAGAAGACAAGGATCTTAAAACCTTTTCAACTAAAGTAACTTCTTTTATCTCTTCACCCAAGTTTTTCATGCGATTAACAATCTCATCTATACGTAAGAAGTAATTAGCTATACTCTCATCATTGTGCATTTTGAGAGTTTCATATTGAATTCTAAGAGATTATAGTTTTGAACGTTTTACCTGATCGTCTCCTTCATAGCTTAGAATGATCTTGTCCCATATTTCTTTGGTGGTTTACTTGCCGTATCTGTAGGAATTGCTGATGGAAATGTGTATCCTCCTTCCACGATTTCCCAAACATCTGTTCCAAGAGATTGAAGATAGGTTGTGGTTCTTACCTTCCAATAGACGAAGTTACTCCCATCAAATATTGGTGGTCTAATGGATGCCTCTCTTTCGTAGTTACTCATGATGAAAGATCTTCCTTCAAGCGATCAAGCTTCTTCTGAACGACCTGCTCTGATACCAATTGTTGGAAATAATATTGAGAGGTGGGGGGGGGGGGGGGGTTGGTGAATCAGTATTAGCAAGTAAATAATATTTCATTTCACAATCAGATTTATATATGCTACTTCATTTAATGAAACTTGCATATATACGCACCTGTTGTTAAGGAAACTAACATATACCTTGCAGACTTATAATTTAGTTAATTCATTAGATGTTGATCTTTAATTTGTGCATCAGAACCATATAAACAGTAACCAGGTATAGCAAAAACAGAGCAGACAATCACACACAAGAACACAAGATATAAGGTGGAAACCCAATCTGGGTGAAAACCACCTGCTGCAATTTGTCTCTATCTTCTTTTAATAAGAAACTTCTTTTTACAATATTTCTGTACTGGTGCAGTCTTATACTAGTACATAGGCTTTTACCTGCAGAAGGCTACAACCTTATCTTGTTCTCCATCTTCTCCTGGAAGGGAGCTACAACCCCCTAGCTCTTGTACTAGCTGATGTACTAGTACGTAGGCGCTAACCTATAGAAGGATACAACCTTTTCTTTTCTTCCAGGGACCACATTTCATAAATTTTCAAATTGGATCCATCAATAACATCAATCAAACATCAAAATATATCTGCATCAATCAATCTCCTTTGCACCAACCAAAACTAAATCAAACAATCACTTCTCTGAATGCTGTAACCAAAATACAGTGACAGTAACCAGAACCCAAGCCAAAACCCAGAACACTACAACAACAATCAGAAGTAGCTAAAACATATTTTATGAGGTGTACGCTACTTCAATGTGACGAACCTGCGTGCATACACACTTGTATCAAGGCAAACCTACGTATACGCACTTTTGAAATGTCAAACCAGCTATATACGTGCCTTTGATATAATGAACCTGTGTACAGATCTGTAAAAGATGATTTAACCTTTACAACTATTCAGACATCAGTTATACTCAGATCATCAAATTTACAGATTACGACATGTGCCATTTATAAAAGATCAAAACCACACAAAGATACTTCTCTTCAAGCCTTAAGATCTTGACCCATCAATAGAACTTATCCTTCATCAGGTGCTTAGGTTCATCTTTGATTCAGATCCAGCTATGCACCATAACCCAAAGACCCGTATTCTAGATCTTATTCTTCATTAGATATACAATACTTGAGTGAATTTTCCTAATGATCTTCTCCTCCTTTTATAGTCTTAGGCCTTACTCAATACCATGGTCCAAAATCACTTAGAAGCAATACCTTGGATGAAATACCTGGGGTCAACATTTCAGACAGGATACCTTGGACCAAAACTAGTTTTCCAACATGTACGTGTCTTTCTTTGCATGAAAGTGCATGTGTATGCTGTGCGCACCTTTCGTTCTTCTAACCCGAGTGTACATGCGACTTGGACAATAGGGAACCTGCATATACCTCTCTTTCTTCATTCTGTGAGCCTGAACTGTGATTTGTCATTTGTGTGAGTTGCCATCAAGGACAACACCTGTGTCATAACACCAAATCTGTGTCATAATGCCAACATTGTGCCTGCAGCATAGCTCTGAATGCAACCACCTCCTCCATAATGTGTAAAGGAAAATTGATCTCCAAGATTAGATTTGAGAATCCACCTGCAGAATGTTTGAACCTTACGGGAGCTGTAGCGACAGTTGCCAGGGTTTCTTTCAGCCAAAACTAATCTTCAGCGGCCAAATCACAAGATGGAGTCCAAGATTGGAACACTACAATCCTTTGCATATCAAATCTGAGCTAGCTAATGCTACGAATACCTTAGCCGCCAAGAGTTAGGAGCTGTAGAGCTAATTTTTTGTAATATTTTGTGCCTTATTTTTTAATGTTGGTCAACAAATGTTAAAACTATTTGTGCATGAAAGAAAACTAAAATGCGAAGGAACACATTGCTTTTGAAAACCATTGATTATTCCTTCGTTCAAAATATCTTTACAACCTTAGGATGCATTCTATTAATTCATATTAGTGTTATTGTCACCAAAATAAATGTTAGACTTAGATACTAGAGAATTCTAAACACTGCTTGAAATAAAACGAAACATGGTACTATAATGTAAAATGAGATATCATTGGAACACAGTGCTTAAAGGGCACAATGAAATTGGTTATCAGTGCTTGTGCACCTCATCTCACAAAGGCATGAAATACAACTTCTTTGTGTGTGCTTCTACACTGGTAAAGAGTGATTAATCCAGATTCCTAATAGCAATTAAAACAATACCAATTCGTGCTAGTCACAGGGGCTAGAAAAATCATGAAAGGAATAACATATCATTTATGTGAAAACTCAAATATGTTTGCTCAAGGATAAAACAAGTAAATATTGCAAGCGATCTACGCACATAGAATTGTTATAGTGATCAAATGAACTATAATGAGTCAAATGGAATAATTTTTAAACACTAGAGAGAAATGAAACTGTAACTCAGAACTACAACCAAACAAAGTAAAAATACAGGGTAGCCTTGCGTACTAGGCTGGGAAACAAGCTATCTACTTATAGGCATAAGAAAATGATGAGAACAATACCATTAATCAAAACTTAGATTTATATTGTAGAAGGGTCTATTCAAGATACAACAATATCACCAGTCTATACATATCACAACATCGATAACTTGCATAAGTGGTTTTATAGTCTTTCTTCAACAACTATTGACAACACTAACGACAACCCTATTCTCCTTTTTCGCCCTTGATTTATATGATAGAGTGAGTACAAACATGGAAGGGAGTAGTTATAGGGATTAACTCGATTCGTTTGTTCATGTGAAACAACATATCAAGATTAGACAAGACAACCAATCGGATTGGCTCTCTTTGATATTGTCTGATCATCTACAAAAACTTAGAATGGCATTTGAGACACTCTACATCGTGAAGAGTGATCTCATTAATGGCTTTCACACAAGGAACATTAGCCATGACTGACCTGGATCTCATGCTCACCTGAAGAAACTTGGAAACAAACCAAGGGATATACTCCATGATGCCATCTTTGTCTTCAAAACACATGTGATCGTTTTTCATTTGGGCCACCACATATATACTAACAATCTGATTCAAGTACCAAATTTAAACTTTAGATGCTTATTGAAGGATTTTAGGCCCATATTTCAAAGGGCTCAATAATAAATTGGGGTTGTAGGGGCATCTCATTAGTTTGCACTGGTCTTCCCATCTATCGACAATGTCACAACAACAAACATGTTTTTTTGCATCTTTGAACAGTTTTGGCTAGTAGTTTCCTTGATGGAGTACCTTTTAAGTGTCCCTTTTATTAACATAATGACCTCCGCATGGTCCATCATGGAAAGCTCGCAAGATATAGAACATTTCATCCTCCCGTACACAACTCTTGATAGTCAGGTCTAGCCCATTACAGAAGCAGTCTCCCCTGATCCATGAGTAGGTAGTACTAAGCTTGAAAATTTGTTATTTTTCTCATGGGGAAAGGTGTTAAGGAAACTCTCTTGCAACTAAGTAATTGGATATATTTGCAAACCACAAAGTATTAGTAGAGACAAAAAATACATGTTTATTAGGAAAAATTTCATCTATAGGGCTGATCTCATCATTATTATGGATCCTGGAAAGAAAATATGCAACCGAAATTTCTTTTCCTAGCCTATCTTTAGTAGTGATATTAAACTATTGTAATAATAGCAACCATATGTTGAAGTTTTTGTAGCTTCGGAAAATCTTCTACATGAATTTTCTACAACAATGCACAATAGAATATGATCTTTAACTTTGATAATTACTTAAATTGATTTATCAGTTTAAATTATCACATATGACATGTATCATTAAGCAATTATACTTTGAAAATCTTCAAGAGTAATACAATAATAACAATAAGATCAATAAGAGACAACCAAACACAATAGAGACAACAAGTTAACCATGGGAAGATCCACTTGGGGGAAAAACCCAACAACTTTTCTTCTTAGGAGAATTAATTCTTCAAAAGTACAATTCATAATCTTTCTAGAAATTTGTGCCCAAATCAAATTCAAGTTACCAGTGAAATCTGGTTAAATATTGATCAAAATCCTCAAAAGTAATGATAGTCAACTCTAGTCAAAGGGGCCGAAATTTGGCCTGAGGTCAGTTGGTCAAAGGGCTAAAATTCGGCCTAAGGTCAGCTCGACCCTCTGGTCTTGTAGCTTGGGGTCAACTGCGGTCAAAATCCAAAATTCCGGCGATCAAAATAGTCTACCTTCAACAATCAAACTTGTCCAAATTTTTGGTCAAACAAAAACTAGAAAAACTTGGTCAAATAGTGGCAGAACATACTCAATCAATGTTAGTCAATAGGAAAATTCTATAATTGGTCAAACTCAGAAATCCTCCTTAACTCGCACGTGTCAACATAAGAGTAGATGATGTTGAGTGATCTGAATTTTCCAAATGTTGGAGGTTGAATTGATATTTATAGTGGTCAAAACAAGGTGGGGTTTGACCAAAGTGTCACACCCATTCATATGGTGGGGCCGACTTGTCTTTTGGGGCCTACCTTAAGCCCAAAATAATAAATTTAACTTTTTAGTTTGTACAATTTCTTTTTGGCCACCTCTCGATGCTATAAAAATCAACACTACATAGGCTTGGTGTCTTAAAATGTTGATGATAATTTCCTCTTTAGGTGCTTCCTTGGTGGAGTAAGTGAAATTATAATTTATTTCCTAAGGTTAACTTAGGAAAAGTAAAATAATTAATCTAATTAATTATTGTGAACTATTAGGCTAAAGTTTTAAGGATAAATAATAAAATTATATAAGTGACTTGGATATCATATCAACCGTTGATCTCAAGTGAGGCTTAGGATTTAATTCTAGCCATTAATCACTTAGGAGATTAGGGTTAGGAATTTTGGCATAATAAAATTATAAAATAAGCTTAAGGAAGAGGTGAAGACATAATATATAATTGTGGAGGAAGTGATTTTATCTAGAGCGAGAGGCTCAACTAGATTGAAGAGGAGCGAGGAGAAATATAATAGGGAATTTTAGGATAAATTCACGAAGGCTGACTTCAGGGAAGAGGAGGATGAGTTATTGAAGAATAGGGATGAATTGTGGAGGAGGCCAAATTATCTAGGGAGGTTGATTTCTCTAGTGTGCATGGGATGTATGAGATATGGAGAAAGGGGGGCCAATTTATTGGTGAGTTAGTTTAATTCTCCATGGTCAATTTGCTTCAGGTGGTTCGATTTCCAAAGGTCGAATCCTTTGAGGTTGATTTTCGCACGAAGACGAGTTTCTAAGTGCCTAACAACTGTGGTTTTCTATGCATTCTTTGTTGGTCTAGCCAAAAAAATTCTAGAGAATTTTAATGAAGGAAGATTGTGTTGGGTGTAAATTTGTTGTGGTGTGATTTATTTCTTCATTTATTTCCACTAAATTTAATTTTTTTTTTCTCAATTGGTCTACTCCTATATTGATACAAAATGATATTACAGAGAGGTCGAGGCCACAAAAGTTCTAGCCATGGAGTTGGCATTCTTACAAAAGACTCTTAACATGCCAAACAGAGAACCTACATAATGACTTGCATCAGGATTTGTTGTCTCGGAGAGCATGAGATTCCAGAACTTGACAATGACCTTACCAAAATTGATCCAAACTGCAACTAGAAACTGACCCATACAGTAACCAGGATAGACTTGCGCGCATCTAGTACTTGGACAAGTTCCACCATAAGCATAAATGTTAACAGACACCAGCATATAAGAAAAACACTACCTCCTAGTAGAGACCAACAGGTAGAAATGACTGAGACCAGAATCAACGAAATTACAAGCATCTTTCTTTGCCAACTAACCAAAAAATAAGACCGTAGGCGCAGACAAGATCATTCATCTTCCGAGGTTGATGGCTGTTCTTCAACAATTCTGCACCCAAAATGATCTGAATCTTTTGAATCAGAATGATGAGCAGCAGAGCTTGAAGGGTCACCTCCCGCGGGCACGCTGGGGCCAGCATCTGCATTTATCTGCATAGTGTGCAAACCGACTGAGTATTGGCGCTAGTTGACGTCTTGATTAACCATTCTCTACTGCAGGGATGCCTCAGGATTAACCTCCCTCGAGCTAACTGCTGCCTCACACATTTCGACAGAGACTGAAACAATAAAAGATGAATTTCCTAGTGAGCAAGGAATGCGAAAACGGGCAGTGTGCGTATGAGAGTGATGCGAGCAAACTTCAGCTATTGTTTGCCCCCTTCCTCTGCCTCTGCCGCTTCTGGTAGCCAGGTATCTGTAGCAACAGAACTCCGAAGCGTCCAAGGAAGGTTCCTAGGTGGTCGAAGATGACTGGCGGGAGCCACGACCTTGATAACTACCCCGTCTGCATGCCATTCTAGGTCGTTCCCTTGGCATTTTGCAACGAGCTGGATCGGCAAGCACAGAGGGAATGACAGGTGAGCACTTGAGGAGCAGGCCTACCGCGTAAGGAGGAGACTGAGCACATTGATTCAAAGCTGACAGCAGGCGGAGGTAGGAGTTGGTAGAAGAGGTGCAGCAGGGATCTGCAACCTTGCTAAGTCTGGAGGTGCGCGAAGGAGATGCCTGGTGGGTGAATAACCCAAGCGCCATTGCAAATAAAATTAACTCCGGGAGGGGCAGAATTAATGCTACCATTAAAGGGTATGTGCGAGACCATGTCGCCCACCTGCTACCGCAACATTTGGCGCTTGTGGATGGCCACACACCCACCCTCCACGCCGGATTCGTACCTCTGAGCCAGCTATTCACCCGCATCCGGGGACTGAATTTTAAAATTAATATACTAGTGTATTTATTTTTTGGAAAATACATAAATATTTGAGATAAATATTTTTTGGGGTTTTAATAATTTGTTGGAGTGAAATAAATTAGATACGGTATGCAAAATATTAACATGGTATTATAATAATAAAAACTATGTGGGAGAGATCATATATCACAAGGGTTTTATGACAATAGAATTTTTTATTTTGCAGCAAGGGTTTTGTGGTTGAAATCGATCTGTTAATATGGCATCATCAAGTCTAAGATATGAATATGGATTGGAGGGGATCTAAACTTCAGTCCATTGAAGGAGAAAAGCACCCTTGTCTTAATGGAAAATGGTTTGTGGTAAATTACAAGCTAAGCAATTTAAGTTCCTCGGGATGCTACCCAAGCAACTAAACATAAGTTGAAAGATATAGAGTCAAGAACATCATTTCAGATGGTGTGACAGATCACATAATCCCTCACATAACGAAGAAATATTCAACCTATCAAATGTGGAAGACCTTGACAAAGTTGTACTAGAGTGTCAACCATAATAGAAATATGGTGCTAAGAAAGAAGTTAAATAGTGTTAAGATGAATAGATCTAAGATTGTGGCCTCATAATTCACAAGGATTCAATAAGTTCATGATAAAATTTTAGCTATTGGGGAAGAGGGGAATCTTGTCAAATTAGCACTTAAAGGGTGTACCAAGCAATGGGCTACATTTGTGACAAGTATACTAGCTAGAGATAAACTTCTTGTTTAGGCTGAATTGTGAGACGATTTCACCCAAAAAGAGATTTGGGAGGAATCTATAACTGGTGGACAACACAAGGGTGGAGATGACGAGAAACTTGCTCTTATTGGTAAAGAAAAGAAGGGTGAGGGAAAATCCAAGCAAAACTAGGGTAGAGGAGTATCTTCACAAGGGAAGAAATACATGAGAAAAGCCAAGTGCATTGCATGTCACAAGTTTAGTCATTATGTTAGACAATGTACAAACACAAAGAGAGACAAGGGGAATACAAAAGTAACCACATATGTCCAAATGGCTGAATTGGTTGACAAATTCGAGAAGGAATTTTCTCTAGTATCTTTTCTTTCTAGCACCATTGCAAGAGGGGTGTGGTTTGTGGACAGTGGATCATCTTGTCGCATGATGAGATCTCATGATATATTCACTAATATGGCCAAGGAGAATAGATATCTACATGTGGATATTGGTGACAACACCAGGTATGTAGTGGAGGGAATTAGCAAGATACAATTCTAGCTAGACTCAGGGAGTCTTGTAGAGGTGAAGGAGGTCGTGTATGTACTGGGTTGGAGAAGAATTTACTCTCAATTTCAGCCATGGAAGATAGAGGACTTGGGGTTAGTTTCATGGGAGGTGAGGTATATTTAAGGTCAAAAGGGGTTGATCCCAATGTGAAGTGAGTCATAGGAAATGGGGAGAATAACTTGTGTCTATTGAGAAGATAGCCAGTGAAATCCATAGTACATATCATTGATAGCCAAAGTGAGATTTGGCATAGGATGATGGGACATCTACAATACAGGGCCTTACCATTGTTACGAGACATGGTCACTAGTTTTTTAGAGTTTAGTATTGAGCATGATGGTGTGTGTAAGGGTTGTGTGCCTGAAAAGAAATCTAAGGAAACATTTCCTAACACTCAGACTAGATCCAAAGGTGTGTTGGATTTGGTGCATTCTGACAACTGTGGTCCTGTGTTAATAGATTCTATCTCAAGGAGAAATTATTTGTGACATTCATAAATGAATATTCTAGGAGGACATGTGTGTACTTCTTGAAGACCAAGGATGATGTCTCTGGTCAAATTCAAGAGTTCAAAGCTCTTGTGGAGAACCAATCTGGGAATATGATCAAGGTATTGAGATCAGACAAGGGGGGTGAGTATACCTCCAAGAGGTTTAAATATTTCTATAGGGAAGCATGAGTTAAGAAAGAGTTTATAGTACCATACAATCTGCAACATAATGGAGTGGAAAAGAGGAAGAACATTGAGTATAATCAAAACATCCAAGGTCATGATCCATGATTAGGATTTGCCTATGTTCTTATGTGTAGAGGCATGTAATATGATTGTATACTTATAGATTAAGAGTCCTCATAGGGAAGTGGAGGACATGTCTCCTTAGGAGGATTTTACAGGAGTGAAACTTGAGGTGAGTTAATTGCACATCTTTAGAAGTCCAGTGTATGTCCATGTTCCTTAAGAGAAGACGACTAAGTTGGAGCCCTCATTAGAGGGGCATTTTTGTTGGATATAGTGAAACTTCAAAAAAAATACATGGTCTACATTCCAAGATAGAGGGAGATATTTTTTAGAAGGGATGTCATATTTTAGGAGGGTAGGACCTTTAGGAGGTTGCATTGGATAGATCCAACGACAGAGGATTGAAGGAAAGAGGATCAGACAACCAAGGAGGCACTAACAACAGGGACACAATATTCAGAGGAAGAGGAGTGAGATGCTCCTTCGATCTCTACGAGGAGGAAGGAGGAGGTCAAGATGGGCAGAGAAAACCTTGAGGGACGCAGAGGAACATGTCGGCTTCAAATAGGACCTTTAGGGAGAGTAGACCACTTGTAGGTTTTAACCCCCTACAGAAATTACCTGCATACGAATTCTAAAACAAAAAAAATAAACAATGCGAGAGCATAACACATAAAACACATATACACAGAGATTTTTCCCTGGATCCCAAAACCGGGACTACTAGCTTTATTTTTCATTATGTTCCTTTCAATGTTACAATACATATTTATACATGCCGAAGCATACAATACCATGAACCAAAAACCATCGTGTCCAAAACCATGGACTGAAAACCATCGCGTCCAAAACCATGTGCAAAAAACATGCACAAAACCATAGGTAGGTCCGTCCAACCTAATATAGGGTCCAAAACCAAAATTTTTCGTGGCGCTGCCCTAGACCCCATAGAGTGGGGTTACCTGCACCCCTCAAACCCCCTGTGACTCCCCCTGCTATGCAATCGGCGCAATGAAGGGGGGGCTCTGCCCCCCTTCTAACCCCCCGGTTAACTACGTGGTCTAGTCGTGGAAAGAATATAACACAACCCAACACCACTAACCAAATTTTCTAATTATATGGCCTTTACGAGTAGCATCAATGAGTCCAAGCCTTCTAAATTTCTAGGAGGCAAAAGATTAGTAGATTTTGAGGGATGCCATGATAGAAGAGTATAGTTCCATCATGAGGAATGATGTTTTGGACATTGTACGAGACCTAAGGGGAAGTCAGTGACCACTTCTCGATGGATATATAAGATCAAGCATGCAATTAATAGTAGTGTCGAGAAGTACAAGGCAAGGTTCGTTGTGAGAGGGTTCTCTTAGAAGGAGGGAGTAGACTGTGAGGAAAAATTTGCACTTGTCACTAAATATGCATCTATTAGGGAAATCATATCTATTCCTTAAGAGATTGGTGGAGGATACATCAAATGGATGTGAAAATTGCCTTCCTCAATGGGGTAATTGAGGAATAGGTGTATATTGAGAAACCTTAGGGATTTGAGGTGCATGGGAGGGAGTCTCATGTATGAAGATTGAAGAAGGATATTTATGGATTTAAGCAGAAACCACACACATCTTACTCTAGGATTGATGGGTACCTATTTAGATTGGGCTCTACCAAGAGTGAGGCAAACTCCAATTTGTACTTTGTCCTTGTTGATAGTGAGCCACTCACCTTGTTACTCTATGTTGACAATGTCTTCTTGAAAGGAACAATGAAGCTAATAGGGATGTGTAAGGAGGACCTTTCTTTGGAGTTCAATATGAAAGAAATAGGTTTGATGCATTACTTGTTGGGATTAGAGGTGTGGCAACAAGTAGGGGAGATATTATTTGCGTAGTAAAAGTATGTAGTTGAAATTTTGAGAAGACTCATGGTGGAGGATTGCAAACCTATGTTTACCAACTTGATGAAGATAAGTGCTTTTGAGAGTGGTTTGGCATAGCCCATTTTTCTATGCAACTTGTTGGGTCCTTGATGTATCTAGTCAACACTAAGCTAGATATTATTTTGGCAGTGAATACACTAAGCCAGTTCATGGTGGAGCCCAAGAGGGTTCATTGGGTGACAAGAAAGCATGTGATGAGGTACCTTCAAGGTATAGTGGACTTTGGACAGAGATATGTTAGAGTTGGAGGAGTGCAGTTGAAAGGGTATACAAATTTTGATTGGACAGGGAGTATAATGGACAAGAAATCGAATTATGGATGTTGTTTTAGCTTGGGATAACTACGGTCTTATGGTATAGTAGGAAGAAACACCCAATGGCACTTATCTCAACAGAGGTTGAGCACATGGTAGCAATTCTGGTGAGTTGTGAGGCTATATTGCATCATAATATTCTCACAAGATTATTTGGTCTGGAGATGGGGCCAACTGTGATTCAACGTGGCAATCATAGTTGCATTAAGCTCTATGGAGATCCCATGTTTCATGATATGTCCAAGCATATAGAGATTAGATACCACTTCATCAGAAACAAGGTCTAGAGAGGATATATGAGATAACATTACATCTCCACAGAGGAGCACGTAGCATATATTCTCACCAAGCCTCTAGTGAAGGGAAAGTTTGTCTTTTACAAAGACAAGCTAGGGGTGGTGGAGAATCCCTTCCTTACTAGGAGGGAGTGCTAAAATTTTTTTAGCTTTGAAAGGTCTTATACACAGGTTTTGTGTCTTAGCATGTAGAATATATTTGGTTGCCTATTTAGGTGCTTTCTTGGTGAAGTGATATTATGATTTCTTTCCTCAGGTTAACTTAGTAAAAGTACAATAATTAATCTAATCAATTATTGTGGACTATTAGGCCAAAGTTCTAAAGAAAGATATTAAAATTATTTAAATGAAATAGATATTGCATAAATTGTTGATGTCAAATGTGGCTTAGGATTTAATACTATGCATTGATCACTTAGGAGATTAGGGTTCGGGATTTTGGCTTAATGAAATTATAAAATAAGTCAAAGGGAGAAGTGAAGACATAACACATAGTTGTGGAGGAAGCAATTTTCCCTAGAGTGGGAGGCTCAACTCTATTGAAGATAAGCGAGGAGAAACACAATAGGGAATTTGAATAGAAATTCAATGAGGTTGAGTTTAGGGAAGTGGGGGCCAAGTTGTTGAAGAAGAGGGATGAATTGTGGAGGAGGCTGGATTATCCAGAGAGGCTGATTTTCTGGTGAGATAGGGTAATTCTCTAGGGCCAATTTTCTTCAGGTGGTTGAATTTCTAGAGTTTGAATGCTTTGAGGCCAATTTTCCCAGTGGTCCCAAGTATCCAGGTTCCCAACAACTATATTTTTCTATGTATTCTCTGTGGGTCTAACCCATTATTTTCTTGAGAAATATAAAGAAGGAAGATTGTGTTAGGTGTAAATTTGTTGTTGTGGTGTGCTTTATCTCTTCATTTTATTTGCATTGCATTTTTAAGTTAATATACTATTGCAATTATTTTTCCGCAAATTCAGAAATATTTGAGATAAACATTTTTTGGGGTTTTAATAATTTGTTGAAGTGAAATAGATCAAATTTAATATGAGAAAAATTAACACCATCTAGTAATCCTACCATTAGTAATTGATTTATTCAATAAAATTTTAATTGCAAAAAGATCAATATGTATAAAGACTTCATATGATTTTATGTAATGTCTAATTTCCCCCCCAGGAGAAATCATAACTTTATTCATAATGAGAAAAATTACATGTTGTAGATGCTAAAAGCATATGCATATTATATGATCCTGATTTATCATAATCCAGAAATAAACCTATCTATTATTTAATACCTTTCTTCTTTTCCACTATTCCCCAACCACCAATGTTGGGAGTGGATATTACAATGGACATTTGATTCTCTTTTGAATTTGTTGGATATCCTTTATTAGAATCAGATCCCTCTGATCCATGAATTTGTTTGCTACCACTTACTTCCTTTCTTGATGTGTACAACTCTTGTTGTTGCGAAGGGTTGTTGGGCCTCAAAGTGCATGTGAAGTTGTGTTCTATCTCGACATTTTGTGTGTTGTTTTAAAAGTTCTGTACATTATTGTCTGCAATATTTTCTGTTGTCTCTTCCTCTTTTGCTGCTTCTTTCAGAGGCTCGGTGCATTTACAACCATTTGGATTATGGTATTGTTTCTTATTTCTTTTGGGGTATTTTTTAGCTTGTGGGTAGGCACTGTGTTGGTGACCTGTTTGTAGACATCCACGACATCGGAAAGTCGTATTTTCGTAATCTAATGGTTGAGTCCACTATATGTTATTTTGGATCAGTACAATATGATTTGGTAATCCTTAGCAAATATCTACTTCGATGCATATTCTGGCGAAAGTAAATATGCCTCTTGTAAGTCTATCATCATCAATCTTGAGAAATTTACCCTGGGAGTTCCATATTCCTTCTAATACTTTATGATGCCAAAAGTGTAGTGGAAGATTGTGTATCCTAACCCATACAAGTATTTTAGATACCACCATAGTGGTGGCATTCAAAACCTAGGAACCAAGGGGTCATGAAGAGTCCTGCATTGCCCCATAACTATGGTCCTTCATTGAGGGTATATTCCTTATCTTTAACTGTGATGAATTTGAAAATAAAAAATCCTTTGGAGCATAAATGAATTTGAAAATTCGGTGTCCATGTGGAAAATATCCATTGGTGTAGTGCGTCTGATTTGGGACAAAATCCATTAAATCTACATATGACTACTTTAGTATGGAAATCTAAAAAAAACTCATTTACCTCAAGCAAAGAGACTGTTAAGGCTGGTATCTGGGATCTTTTCTCCATGATATAGGGCCCAAGTAGCTCTGGAGGTGGTGTTGTTTTGGTTTGGGCTTCATCCTTCCCTTTGACTATGTCTTTAAAAGAGCTTGTGCCCTTTGAGCTGGTTCCAGAGCATCCACCTCGCAATCTCAAATTGAAGGCGATCATCGAATTTGAGGCAATGCGATAATCCTATAGTGTGAAATTATCCTATAAAATTTGCCCTGAATAAATCAAACTTTGCATGTGTTCTGATATGCCTAGATGTGTTTTGATTTTGCACTTTAATTCCTGGATCCGACTCCCCTTCCAGATCCACTTGCAGACAATCCTTCCTTGCAACGTCCTGATAAAGATTTGATTCAGATCTGGTTCTATGGTGAGTGGATCTGTCTGAGAGAGGGGTCGATCTATTGTCGAAGGTTTTGGATTTGATAAATTTGGCCAAAATGGTACCCACTATATTACTTGAATCGCTAGATATGGGCCATGTATTCTTTTCCTTGGCTAAGAATCCAGATCTTTCTAGTGCAAGTGCCTAACCTCCATTGAGAGCCAAGATCTTTGAAAGTAAATGGTAGATCAATCTCGATATTCATTAGAGGACTGAATATGCAATTTTCAAATAGAAGGGCCTTATTTGCAAACCCTTGGCTCATTTGGAACAAGGTTGATTATGTTTCATCTCATAAGGTCAGCGAAAGGATTTGGGATTTCCAGGCTCCTACCAACGCCACCCAAGTATACCCTTCTCTATGATTTGGGACTGTGATCCAGAGTAGAATGGAGCATCGATGTTTACAGACCTCCAGATATGGTCGTGGTGTTAGCCGATCGGTCTTCTAGATGACCCAATTTGTTAGGTCTTTGACGGATCTGAAGATAATATTGAATTTCGTAGAGGGAAGGATCAACCCAGATCCAAACAATGACCATGCAGATACAGTGATATCGTGCTCTGGTTCTTGGAAAATATGCGCAGGGGTTTGTCTGCCCGAAGCCAAAAAAATAATTGCATGTAGGAAAACGGATCCAGAGATATGATCGCTGATGTTTCCCTGGTCGCTGGTCTAGAAAAACACGCGAGAGATACCTGCAAAAACCCTCTTCGCCACCATCGTATTCGCTCTCCAATTTATTTCTTCGATGTCTAAATTTTTTTATAGCATGCACAACAAACAATAATTATTTTTTGGTGATAGTAAAATTAAGCTCAATTGATGTTATGTTTTTTCTTATAAAAAAATAGCGTAAGATAATTGATTCTCATTTTGTCCTGAGATAACTCTAAGGGATGTTTTCGAAGCATCTGCAAAATATAAAAGGGAAGGGACCAATTGGGTCCCATAAAAGTTGGTGCCATAGAAAACTTTTCCTTCAAAGTTTCAAAAGCATTTTGATAATGTGAGTCCCAAGAAAACTCAACATCTTTTGCAAGTGATTTGAACATAGGTGCAGTTATTTTCTTAAAATTTTCAATAAGCCTTCTATAATAGTCAGCATGACCCAAAAATATTATTACCTCTTTCTATGAATGTGGTGTTGGGAGGTCAATGATGACCTTAATTTTGGTTGATGACCTGAAGTTTCGATAATGGTCCTCTCTTTTAATAGCGTTCTGCACTTTACACTACTAAAGGCGAGGTTAGCTTCCTACATCGAATCAAAACTTTTTAAAGGTTATCTAATGCTCCTTTAAATGTATCACCTTAGACATAAAAATTGTTCATATAAATTTCTAAGCATTCATGAATTAATTCATAAAATATAACCAATACTACTTGTTGAAATGTGGCATGGAATTCCATATACCAAATGGTAAGACTTTGTAGGTAGATGTCCCCCATGGACCCATAATTGTAAACTTTTATGGATCCTCTCATGCAATCTAGACTTGATTATACCCACTAAAACCATTAAGAAAGGAGAAGTATTTTTTACCTGATAAAGTGCCCAATATCTGATCAATAAATGACAATGAAATTTCAAGGTTGTTTTGTTTACCTCGCAATAGTCAATGCAAACCCTCCACATTAGAGGAAATTTTAGCCTAAAAGTGCCCATGAAATTTCACATAATTTCTGTCACAATATGTAAACCAATCAAAATCCTTTAAATTTAAAAAGAGGTACATGCCAATATTTTGGAGGGAAAAGAAGAAAAACTACTCTTTTTTTTTTGTTTATCTCCTTATAGACTTACTCAAATTTCAAGTGTAGACACTCATTGGAATTAAATTACACATCCAACAAGTACCCATCATGAATACTTTTGAGAAGACCCACATTGATAAAAAAATTGTAGAAACATTAAAAAAATGTGTTGAACACATTTTTAATGTATTTTTTATTTTTATTAATATGGGTCTTCTCAAAAGTATGCATGATGGGTACTCATTGAATGCAGAATTTAATTATGCATCCAATGAGTGTCTACACTTGAAATTTGAGTAAACCTACAAAGAGATAAGCCAAAAATACAATTAAAAAAATTAGTTTTTTCTTTTCCCTCCAAAATGCATCTCTTATTTTATTATTTTAACTATTATTTTATTATTTTTCCCTAGGAGGCCACTTTTAGGCCAAAATTTCCTCTAATGCTTGCTAGCTTTTTAGGTACAACCACAAGTAGCGAGACCTACTTACTATCAAATATTAGATATATGAAGTTGGCATTTAGTAACTTTTGCAAATATTATTTTGCAATGTCTTTCAAAGTAGGTTTCATATGGCGTTGTGGCTACCTAATGGGTTTAGTGTTCTCCTGGAGGTAAATGTGGTGTAGGCAGGTTTTAGGGTGAATGCCACATGTCTTGTTAATCCAATGAAAATGCACCAAATTATTCTTGCAGTACATGAGTTAATTGTTCCTACTGATCTTGGTCAAGATTCAGATTGATGTTTAAATATTTTCCTTTGCAAGAATTTGCAATTTCTTCAATACCCGATACAAGAAAAGATAATGCGTTTTCTAGGTCACAATTTTCTTGAAAATCTTTGCTAAGGATATGATCATATATGAGAGATGATTCAATATATTGAGTACAATCTATAGCATAAATGAATTGATTCAACAAGTTGTATTTTGTTTGTTCTTTTAATCCCCTAAATTGTTCAATGGTTAAAAGGGGTTGTGTAATTTCTTCATTTTCAGAAGGATCCATTTCCCATGAGGAATATTCTACTATAGGTTTCGCTGGTGGATATAAAATAAGTTCGTCATGGAATTCCATTGGATATCGTCATCTCTCCAAATCTATGGCCAATTAAAGCATCGACAGTGGCTAGTCAAGGCCTCCCAAGGATCAAGGGGTGACGATTCATGGTTATATTTTGTTGAATAACCAATAAATCCATGGGGTACTGCCATGAATCCAAAGTCGCCATGACATCTTCTAAAACACTAGTAGGCTTGACTCAAGATCTGCCAACAAGTTTAAGCATTGTGGATGTAGGTTAGAGACTATCCAATTGCAACATTTCCATAGTTGTGACAATCATAATGTTTATTTCAACCCTTATATCAATTAGGGTGTTTCCTACAAGAACATTGTTACACAGTAATTTGTCACTGTCTTCACTTCAGTCTTCCTACTGTGTCATGTGTCTAAATCATACATGCTCATATTAGAAAAATGCTCTCTGATGTTGCCAAATGACCCACTTTTCCTAAGTTATCTGCCTCATCGCATCTGTTGGCTAAATAAATGCGCTGAAGGGCGCTCTTAAACAGTTTGGAAGCACTGCCATCGTGAAAGTACACCTGATTCCCGCGATGGTCTGATTTTATGTGCCAGCGCGAGGTGGCTTGTAATCTTTAGCGATGACTTGACTAGCTACGTTATTCAATAGCGATTTCAGCGCTATAGATCAGTGATGTACCCGCGATGATCCAGATTGGGCGAATTTGTTCCAACAGTTGGCCTTCTAGATGACTCCAGACCTGGTTGTTGGCATAGTTTGTATCGCCCTCCTTTCTCTGGCATGGCTGTTCCATCATTTGTGCTACCTTCCTTGGAGATAAGCTCACTCTTACACCTTTCATGGAGACTCCTTCTCTTATTTAAACTCTCACCATTGCTATGTGCTGCTAGTTTTTGGAATGGTTGCTAATAGTTAGCTAGTGGAGCAGTGCTGTTAGTGTTTGTGAGTTTTCTAGATAGCTGGTGTGAGTGTGACAAGTGTGGGATTGTTGATAGCTTGAGGAAGGTTGTGAAGTTCCCTTAATCTTGTGTAAAACTTGTGAGTGAGAGAGACTTATGTGTTGGGAGCTCCATCTTCAAAGAGTGAATGCTTGAGGAACATGCTGGCTGGATCCCTTCTGAGAAGGCTTGTGACATCAAGACTTTGGTTGTAAGCTTACTCTCATTTCATTATTAATGCAATCAATGATGTTTTCATATGTCTTGTATGTAATGTACTTGATAGCTCATGACTTCTTGAATTTGTGAGTAAATAGATCATTGTTGTTCCAGTTACATGCTTTGTTGTATTTCCTTTGCATTGTTTCAGGTTGATTACTCATTAGGAGAAGGAAGCGGAAGCTTGAGAAGTGCAACGGAACTCCATCGACCACTGGTTGAGGTAGGCCTCCAACTATGACTGTTTAAGGAAAGCTATTGTTGATTTGTCCTTGTTTGTGACTAGACGCACTCTAGGGCTAGAGGGGTTGCCTCTGTCCGCAGAGGGAACACTTTCCTGCATCACAAATTGGCGACTCCGCTTGGGAGATTTGGCCTTTGTTCTTTTCTTGTTTACTCTTGTCTCGATTTTTGTTTTGGCCTCTTTTGAAGTTTTGGGGATTAGTTACCGGTCTTCTGAGTTTCCTGGCCTGATTTTGGAACACCCCTATTTGATTGAAGGATTGATTGTCTTTGATTTGGGAGTTTTTGGTTCGCCTGTTACTGTTTTGAACATCATCGCGGCTTTAATTTTAACAGTCGCGGTGTCATTGCGTCCACCCTTTTGTAGTATCCTGTTCATCGCGTGATTACGCCTAACAGTCGCAACGGTTTTGTAAATCGGACCATCGTGGAAAAGTCGTGTACTTCCGCGCTGACATTACTCGGTTGCTGCAATGTGTTCTTTATCAGCGCTTGTTGCTTGTGTATCACCCGCCCTGATTGCTGTAGAATTGATTTTCTCAATTCTGCTTTCTGAGTTCATCAGTCCTGCTAGTCCCTTGCTGTTCTCACTTGTTTGATAACTTGTTTTTCACTGTTTATAGGTTGAGGCACTCTCTTGTGAGCTTTGTTGAATGAATCTTGTTTTCTTGCTTCTGTGACCTAGTTTCATTGTTTCAAGTCTTTTGGATCAGTTTCGCTTGGTTGCTTAAAGATTCATTTGCAGCTTGCTGTTGGTTTGATTGAGCTTTCCCCTTGGCTTACTTTTGGTTGATTATTTAGTGATTGTTATTGGACCAATCTTGGCATTGATTCGATTTCTCTTCACTACCCGGACATAGATTACAATTGTTTGGATCAACCATTTTTTCCACACTTTGCTTATTTGTTTCTTTTAGATTTAAAAGACATCAAAATCAAAAAGAATTTCATTCATTTAGTATACGAAAATGAAAGTGAATTTGCATCTCAAGTTTACATATTGGAAAGCGAATGTTTAAATCTATCATTAGTAGTATCCGTGCACTTTAGGAATTGATGTCTGTTTGCATTAAGTGACTGCTTTGTTGTCTTGGTTTTCTTGGTTTGGGAATGATCTCTCTACCCTCCCATAGGTAGGTGTTGATCGAAAAAAAAGGATATTTCATTCATTCTAGCTGCATCCTAGGTTTTGTTATATACATACGGTAAGGCCTAAAAACTGAAACATAATCCAAGATCAACTCTAAAATGAACTGAATAAATCTAACAATGCATTGGAACATAACGCACACTATTTAGAGGTCTAGGTTAGAGACGTGCTCCGGTGTCGTTAAACCTAGTCACTTTTGTTTACACTCAAGGTTGAGTGATTCCTCCTTCTGTGACTCAATAGTGGTCTAGCACGGAATTGTGCTCCCATGTACCGTCGAGTATATGCTGGGAGACTCCACTAGGTTATCATCCTTTATCCATAGGAAGCCGTGTCTGCCGCCTTACAAGCCGTAACGCACCGAACACATCATTCGGGAAGATTGATTGCCGTACGGAGAGTCCTTGGTTTTCATATGACTGCCAAGGTGTATAGTTTTACAGATTTGTCTGGTAAACCTTTTTGCCTAGTTCTCCAGAGTAGTCACTTTCGTTCCTTTTCGAACTCCCTAAAAGAAAAGGTCCATCTGAGCACTTGTCGCTTCAGGCTCATTAAATATTTGAAGGCGACTAGAGCCATCATTTTTTCATTTTCTCGACTCTTTAAAGATGAAAAGGTCAAGTTCTATTCTTGTGCCTTAAAATTTATTCGGCCACAATTCACATTTACCCTGTTAGATCTTGTTTACGTTAGCTTGAGTAGGGTCCTTTCTCGTTAGTTTTCCTAGGGTTTTTTGAATCATCATCTTGGCGGAATCACCGATCCCGTCTCCCGTTCCAAGTGACCAAGGGTCTCATTCTTCTGTTGCTCCTGAGTTACCAGTTGTCAGTGATACTCTCCCTGTTATCTTGAGTATCCAACCGATTAACTCTCACGCTCCAGAGGACGAAACTTACAATATTCACTAGAACCCCATTTGGGAGCCTTCCGAAGAAGATATTCCCGGTACTCCTCCTAGTGTTTCGGTCCCAATGTCTTCTTCGGATATGGAGGACACATCCCTTGTCACAAGTGAAGAATCCATTGCGACGAGTGGTGAAATTCCCACCTCAACGAAAACTACACCTTTTCGTATCACCCCTCTTGGTGTTACATTGCCTTTATGCTATAAGGCTTTGAGGGATGTTATGGGTTCTAGGACCCCCCTTACGAGTTCTATGTGGTCTCACACCGTCACTCCGACCTCAGAGTCTTTTATTCCTCAAATTCACACTGTGTCTGTCACCTCAGTCTCGACTATTCCAACTGTCTGTGTGGCTTCTTCAACCCCCGTTGTTGGTGCCGTTACTTCATCTTCAGTTTGACCACTGTTGCTGGACCTTTTCCCGGGTCAGAAAATAGTGGCCCATCAGCATCTGTATCCGGAGTTGTTGATCCTACACTAAGTGCCCCACCTTCTTCTGGCTCCATTCCAACAGGGGGGGCATACGATCAATATCTGCATGCTCTTCAGAATCTGGATCCTCAAAATCCACTGCATTATTACGATTTTATAGGGGCTCATCTCTATCATCACGGACTGTTGCCACCTCAGCCTACGGTTGAAGTCACGGTCCCGTTATCCGTTGCTTGGACCACCACTAGTTATGGCGGTGGCCAAGTATCAGCTGCACATCTTCAAGTACCACCTTATCAAGGCCAGCCGTCTTATGCACAACCCTCTTATGGGCATCAGTATTATGGACAGTCTTATCCAGGGCAACCTGGAGGCCCAAAAGGACAACCCTTCCAGGGACAACCTTCGGCCTCTGGTGGTCCGTATTTTACCTATTTCACGCAACCTTCTGGTAATCCGGGACAACCTTACATGCAACAAGGCCAACCTGGTATCCAGCAAGGCTACCCTTCTAGGCAAGTCGGGCAACCTTACATTCAGCAAGGCCAACCCATTGTCCAGTCTGGTCAACCATCTGGACAAGTCGGTCAACCTCAACTGTCCAGTCTACTCAGCCATCCAATCTATCAGGACAACCCTCAGTTGTGCAAGGACAACCCAACACCCAGCAAGTTCAACCTTCTGGGCAAATGGGTCAGTCTCAATCTCAACCAGGTCAACCTTCTAGCGAGATGGCTCAGCCTCAATTCTCCCAAGGACATCCATCTGGGCCGAATCCGTCCAGAGAAACTCAATGGGGGCAATTAGCAGCTAGCTGGAACTCTGGGATTACCTCTTACCCACGGCCTCAGATGTCCTTTTCCCCTCAATTACCCTTTTTAGAAACATTGGAATTACCGGATGTGTCCAAATTGACAAATGATCCTATTCTTCATAATCCGTATTGGCCCCCGGTCCCAACTAAGATTCCTGGTGATTGTCCCAAATTCGATGGTAAAGCTGGAGAATATCCCCAAGCTCACGTCATGAATTATCATTTGTGGTGCTCATCGAATTCATGGCTTGACGATTCCATCGGGCTCCGACTTTTCCAAAGGACCCTCACTGGCTCTACTGCTAAATGGTATATTGAGTTAGCTCGCGAATCTTTTCAGGATTTTAACTCGTTGGCTATGGAATTTTTAACTCATTTTCAGTTTCCGATTCGATATGAAACGGGCACACACCTCCTGACATCCTTAAAACAAACAACAGCTATGCATATCTCTGATCACATCCATGAATGGAGACGGCATCGTCGGTTGATTAAGTTTTGGATCCCGATTAGCTTCTCACCGACTGGTTCACGACCTCATTCGTCGGTCCGATAGCACGGGACATTGCTATGGGGTCATGTGTAACTGAAGAGCAGGATATTGCGCATGCTCAGTACCTTGACTTGGTTTACTCCTAGTCTGGTATGCTATATGATTATTTGCTTGATGCCCCGAGACCCGGAACTTCGAAAGCCCCGCCAACACCATCTGTTGACGGTGTCATTGGTTCTGTTAATCCGCCTTCAAAGAAAACATCCGCGAACCCTGGGAAGCAAAAGTCGAATGCTCCGAATGAAAATACTTCTCAGGCTGTATTTAATCCTGGTAGTACTTCCGAGGTTAACACCGTCCAGTCCACCACGGCGGACAAAGCCTCGAAAGGAAAGAAGAAGGGAAAATGAAAGAATAAAGCTGATCAACCTAAGCAGGATTCCCCTAAACCTCCACCCAAGGAAGGTGCCAAACACAAGCCCAAGTATCCTTGTCTTATTTGTGACGAGGATCACTATACCAAAGACTGCCCAAGGCGGTCTGAAGTTAGTCGTTTGTTGAAAGGTGCTCCCAGGACTCCTGCCGTGCTCAAAGAACCTTTTCCCTCGCAGCAAACGCAAATGGTGGCTGATCCATCCCAATCCTCTTCTCCCTTTGGTTCTCAAGTATTTATGGCTGGGACGATTCCCATCCACATTAGTACTCGGGCAAAAGAGTATCTGTTACCTGTCGGGAAAGAGCCTGAGGTTCCCTCTAGCACTCCTCCGCCCAGTTCTAGTCTGCTCCATATCGAGAGACCTAGCACTCAGGCGCCCGTTCAACCCCCTCCTAAAGGTGTACTCCGGAAATCTTCTTACAACCCTAATGCTCATGCTGCTAAGCACTATAGCATCATTGAGGACTTAGCCCAGGCTCCGTCAGCTATGTTCGCCTTAGAAGTTCTCCAGAGCTGCCCCTCTCAGAGGAAGTCCTTGCTATCGGCCATCGATGGCATAGACCCGGCTGACTCAGATTTGATTACTTTTGACCTTGAAAGCCATATACCGAGACTGCATCACCAAATTTCCTTCCTTATTCAGGTCATCATCAATTCCAAAACGATTCATCATACAGACATTGATGAAGGCGCTTCGACTTGCATCATGTATGTTGCATGTTGGAAGGCTATTGGTTCTTGTTAAGATTAGGTATGTTCTATGCTAGAGGAATTTATTTAAATTTTCACAGTTAGCAATCACATCAGCATTACGATAAACTGTAGATAGAACATAAATATAAAACGTAGAAGACAAGCCAAGACAAGAGGACACAATTTATGGCGCAAGCCAGGGACAAACCCCACAATGTGTGGGGAAACCCTTTGGTCAAATATTCTTTTATCTTCAAAGTTCAGCAGAGAAGGAGAGAGAGAGAGAGAGTACATTTACAGCAGAAGTCAATACTTTGACTTATCTAGATCTAGCATAGATCATTTCGTATGATGAGATCAGTTGAAGAAATTATGCTTCAACTGATTCTCAAGGTGAATCCTTCACCTATCATCGTGCTGCATCTCATCCATTTGCTGCACCTTACTATGTAGCACCATCATGCTGCCCATGATCATCATGCTGCTCATGCTCTCATACATCACTGTGCTGCCCATGATCTTCATCATGTTGCCCATACATCATGCTGCCCATGATTACTTCGCCCACAGTGTCACATTTTTCATCATCATTCATCACTGCTTCATTGAGACCTTGACCTTGCTATGAATGTAATTATGCCCAGACTTCCAGCGCTGAGATTGAGGTTGTCCTCATTGCTGCATCATTATTACATCATCATGGAGACCCTCACTGTTGCTTCTTTATCATATCCATGAAGTCTACCTGAAGGTTAGATCTCCATGTGTGTCTAAACTATAATTGCAACTGTGGAACTTTATTTCGAATACCCATCGAGAGATATCAAATTACAGTTCACACTGAGGTATGCAGGTTAATATAAATTGTATGCTGAGATCCGTGATCATAGGATAGATCCTTCAGCTTCATCTATTTGATGAAAACACTTGCAGGTTGACGAGATGTTGTTCATATATATTCCTAGATTTATACATCCACAGATATTTCCTTTAATCACAGGTATACTGAGTATCACATATATTCGTTGTGATATGTCTAGACAGATCTGAATATAGAGCCGAGATGTAACCCTTGTTATTTATGCAATATATATACACAGTCTTCTTTGTCCATCTGGGATACTGCATTTCAGATATGCCGATATTGTAATTGCTTCAATGATGATGGAGATCACTGAGACTGGGAGAATATTGAAACTGAGTCTTCATGACTGCGTACATTTCTTGACTGCGGTTCCACATACCTGGACTGCGGCTCTTCTATCCTTGTGGATATATCTTGGCTCTCTGCGGCTAAGTGTCTGCGACTATTGCGGCTAGAGCATCACTGCGACTGCAACTTTGTTACCTTTTACAGCGTATAGAGAGTTGTGCGTATATATTTTCCATTGCCAACGGATATAGAGAGTTGTGCGTATATAGAGAGCTATGCGTATATTGCCAACGAATATAGAGAGCTGTGCGTATATATGACTCTCATGCCCAGCGTATATAGTTTCCATTGCCAATGAATATAGAGAGTTGTGCGTATATAGAGAGTTGTGTGTATATTTCCAACGAATATAGAGAGCTATGCATATATATGACTCTCATGCCCAGCATATATAGTTTCCATTGCCAATGAATATAGAGAGCTGTGCATATATTGCCAACGAATATAGAGAGTTGTGCGTATATATGACTCTCATGCCTAGCGTATATAATTTCCATTGCCTATGTATATCAGTCTCTATGAACAACGTATGTATGTCTCCATGACCAGTGTAGATAAGGGCATCATCTGTGGCTCATCTTCCACCTTTGACTGCGGCTGAGGTTAGCAGATTAGGGCATCATCAAACTAGGCCAGCGTATTCCTTTTGTGACTCTCCTTTTCCAAAAACCCAAGACATGGAGAGGAGATCACATCAAAAATAAGTGTGTAAATGATATCAAATCCTCATCTATTTATACCACAACGAGGATGATGAATAGACACGTTGGTTGGGCTTCTAGAGCGTACATAAGAGCTGGTCGGCTTGATAATAATTACAGAAAAAAATTAAATTCATATCTCCATAAATACTTATCGGAATCAGATGATCTTTGGATCAATCCTATACCTCTCGACGAGAGGGATCCAATAAAAATATCAGCTGCCATAAATAAGCTGACCCACATGGAGTTTGGCCCTAGTTTCCAATTTAATAGTTCTCTAACTCCGAGTCAGTCTCCTACGACCTTGGAAGCCTTTGATGGGGGAGAGTCTTGCCCTTACGGTATACTGCAAAATTTTCTCATTACTTTGGAAGGGAAGACGGTTGAAGTAGAAGTTGAAGTTGTTGATGCTAATATTACTTACAACCTCCTTCTGGGACGCAGCTGGACATACGCCATGTGAGCCGTGGCTTCATCTCTATTTCACGTCATTCGATTCCCTCATTAGGGGAAGATTGTCACAGTAGACTAGCTGTCTTTCTTCGCCTCCTCTTCCGAAGGCAACGTGCCCTTTGTGGAGCATACCTCTATCCCATGTGAGAGTGTGGGAGCTGAAATTTTTAAAGATTTTGCCCTTATGGGTGTTTTTCACTCCCACCTCCTAACGTCGCTCCTATTAATATGGTCTTTGTTTGCTCTAATCCTTGGGTCGTTCCTCCTACTGATCAGATAGACTTATGGGGCGATGAGATGCCGTTGAGTCCTACCGAGCTCAACTACGTCGAAATTGTTATTGCATCGGCTCCACCTTCTGAACCTGCTCTTTCGAGCAGGGCTCTCGACTCGTATGCTCATTCCCCTTGGCTTGGAGATGACGCTTCTTCAGACCCTTTAAAGGAAATATTTCCTTCTGATGAAGCTATTATCAAGACCATGTCTCTTGAGGAACCCCCTTGGTTCGAACATCGCCAACGTTCCTCGTTTCTCCCTGCCCACCGCGAAATGCTTACCTGTCTCGAGCAGTTTGCTCCTTGTCTCCCATCCCAACCCCTTCAGACACCAGTTCAAGTTTATCAAGTGTCTTCTGAAGGGAAAATGGGAAACATCACGCAAACCCAGCCGATCGACATATCTGTTAAACCAGGGATAGTCGAGCATATCCATGTCGGAGTAACTTGTACTCCGGAGGAAATTCAGCTCTATACTGATCTTTTTTGCGAATTTCGTGATGTCTTTGCTTGGTCCTATGAATAAATGCCCAGCATCGATCCTAGTATCATGGTACATGAGATACCGACGTATCCAGGTGCTAAGCCTGTTCACCAACGTCTATGTCCCGTGCACCCCCGAAAGGCTGCGACCATTAAAGCGGAAGTTGAAAAGCTTCTTAAGGCTGGTTTTATTTACCCCATCCCACTCACAGATTGGGTCTCCAATATCATCCCTGTGACTAAAAAATAGGGTACTATCCGAGTCTGTGTTGATTATCATGATATTAACTGGGCCTGTCCCAAAGATAACTTCCCCACACCCTTCATTGACTAGCTCATTGATGAGTGTGATGGGAGCGAAATGTATTCATTCATGGACGGATTTTTTGGATATAACCAGATCAATATTGCGACTGCAGATCAATACAAGACTGCCTTTATCTGTCTGTGGGGCAGTTTCGCCTACAAAAAGATCCCTTTCGGTTTGAAGAACGCTGGTGCTACCTTCCAATGCGCAATGTCTTATGCATTGCATGATATTAGACACATTGTGCAACCGTACCTGGATGATCTACCAGCTCATTCAGCAAAACACCAGGACCATCCTGTTCATCTTCGCGAAATCTTTCTCCGTTGTCGACACTACCATATCAGGTTTAATCCTCACAAGTGTGTCTTCTGCATTGAGTCAGGCAGACTTCTCGGGTTTATCGTCTCCTGAGAGGGCATCCATTTGGATCCCCTTAAAGTCGAGGCTATTCTGAAGCTTCCTCCCCCTGCTTCTTTGTAGCAATTACAGAGTCTGCAGGGCAAAGCGAATTTTTTACGATGATTCATCCCCAACTATGCCGAAGTGGCTAAAGGTTTCACGCGGTTATTGAAGCGGGACACCCCTTTTCTATGGGATGCCGTTGCTCAAGAGTCCTTTGAACGTCTTAAGGTTCTCCTTGTTTCTACTCTATTGTTGTGTCCTCTGAATTATCATCGCGACTACACTCTATATTTGGCCACTGCCGATACCACTATTGGCATGGTTCTCGTTTAAGATGATGATGATGACACTGAGCATGTCATATATTATCTCAGCCACAATCTTCTAGATATGGAAACTCGATACGCTTACGTTGAGAAGTTGGCATTGGACGCCATTTGTGTCGTCCAACATTTCCGCCATTATATCTTGTTGCATACTACGACAATGGTTTCTGATTGCAACCTGATGACGTACATATTGTCACGTCAGCTGCTGGGGGGCAAGTACTCGAAGTGGATCGTTATCCTCCAAGAGTTTGACTTGGAATTTACCACCGCTAAGTCTAAGAAATCCCTCATTTTTGTTGAGTTGCTTTACTCTTTGCCATCTCCTACCATACCCTCTCGGTCAGAGGACCATATCTCGTACGAAACTCTGTTCTTAATTAGCACCCTCGATCCCTAGTACGGGGATATCATTGTATATCTACAGACGTCTTCTTTTCGTCCCGATGTGTCTAAGGATGCTCGGCGATGGATTCTTCATCAGTCTCAGACCTATCGTATCATTGGGGACACCCTGTACCGTCTCGGCGCCGACTCTGTTCTCCACCGATGCCTAACATTCGAGGAAGCTGAACGAGTTTTGAAAGACTGCCATTCTGGAGCCTGTGGTGGTCACATGTCCGGATATGATACTGCTCAAAAGATCCTCCGCGCCGGTTATTTTTGGCCCTCCATCTTTAAGGATTGCATTCTTTCCGTCCGCTCCTGTCACGAGTGCTAGATCTACCAATGGAAGATGCGTGTGCGCCCGCTCCATTGCATCCTGTTGTTACCGTTGGCCCTTTTGCAAAATGGGGCATTGATTATATGACCTGTAACCCTTGCTTGGCCGGGGGGCATGGGTATATCATCGTTTCCATTGATTATATCACAAAATGGGTCGAGGCAATGCCCACATTATCTGAAGATGGTCACACAGCGGCGCAATTTTTGTTTAATCATGTTATCTCCCGGTTTGGAGTTCCTCATGCTATCGTCACTGATCACGGGAAGCATTTTCGTAATCACATGATGACTGAGCTAACAACCCAGCTAGGTTTGCGGCATGATAGTTCGAATCCATACTATCCTCAGGCCAATGACCAAGTAGAAGCCATCAACAAGGTTCTAGTTACGATGCTTCAACGTACCGTTGGCATGCACAAGTCTAACTAGCACTTGATGTTGTTCTCCGCCTTATGGGCTTACCAAACCTCTGTGAAGGATGCCATCGGTTTCACTCCTTTTCAATTACTTTACGGACTGGAGGCTACCCTTCCAATCAAGTGCGAGATCCCTTCTTTGAAATTAGCCGTCGAATTACTCCCCGACACTACTCCGATAGAAGAATGCCTTCTTTACCTAGAACGGCTGGACGAGACCCGTCGGCTAGCCTCTCTAGCTATCGAAGCATAGAAGAAGAGAGTGAAAACTCACTTCGATCATACTGTCCATCCTCGTTCTTTTGTTGAAGGAGATTTAGTCCTGCTCTACGATCAAGAAAATGATAAGCTGGGGACAGGCAAATTCGAGCCCATGTGGCACGGGCCTTATATTGTAAAGAGAGTTTTGCAGAAAGGGGCCTACGAGCTAGTTGATTATGAAGGGAATCCTCTCGATAAGCCCTGGAATGGGCTTTACTTGAAAAAGTATTATGCGTGAATTTCATGCACTTTGGTTTGTACATACGTGTGTTTTAGCAGGTGTGTTTTGTGTGTGTTTTCATGTTTTCGCTTAGTGTATAGGCGTGATTGCCACTTATTGTGTCTTTTGCTTCTGGTGCAGATGTCTGATGCACCTTACGTTGGTTTCACTAATGGTGCCTACCGCAATACCCACAACTTGTCCTCTGCGGCATGGGTGATCTACGATCCTCATGGTGAGTTGATAGACCTTCAAGGTGTTTGTTTAGGTTGTACCACGAACAATGTCGCTGAATATAGTGATGTTATTGAGTTACTGGCCGAGGCGATTAATCTCGGTATTCGTACATTGGTTATGAACCTGGACTTTCAGCTTGTCATCCACCAACTCAATGGGCAATATTCCATCAGAGACCATCAGATTTTAAGGTTGTATTTACGTGTTAAATTGTTAGAGAGGAATTTTGATTTCATTACATATCCGCATATTCCACGACGATTAAACATGTTAACTGATGCATTGGCCAATCATGTATTAGATAGACATTTGCGTAACATGAAATCTAAACAACATACAATAATAAACCATAGGAATATGTATATATGTATATATATATATCTCGTGTGGCACATCGAGGCGCTCAAAAAATAAGTGTACATGTCCCAATAGAGTCTGTGTTCTCCATACATCTGAGACACATGTCTCTCAAAAGATCACCAGCGGGAAATAAAAACCTAGGCAACTATTGAGGTGGGTTGTGCTCTCTGTAGCACACCACCGCCCGTGCTATCCACCTCAACAGGCGGTGCACCCTGGGTTCCACTCCTACTGTGTGGATCTGGAATGCTATGGGGACCTCCTCGATCCCCATGTAATCTGGAATCCCTGCTGTTAGACCCTCAAGATTCTGGGCCACTGTCTCCACCGTATCATCAGCCGAAGGAGCCAAGGCTAGCGCCGCAATGCCCTGTGCATCCCTCCGCGCCTCTGGGGCCAGCCCGACGGGTCTCACTAGGTCCTACATCTGCATACCATAGCGTTCGTCACTAGGACATATACATGAAAAAATAAAAAAACATCATAAAAATAATAATGCAAAAAATGTGATCAAGTGTCTTACCACCATCATCCCACTTCTCTCTAGCGGGCAACTGCATGTCCGAATCTCCAAAGAAGTCCATGCCGGCATATGGCCAATCCTCCACAAAGATCGTCTGGCACTCCAGCCATTCTCGGAACAATGTCCCCCATGCCACTGGTCGTCCGCCACCTCCTCGTGGCATGACGTGTGCCCACTGTGTGGCCCTAGTCTCATGTGGTCTGGGCAAATCCAAATCCATGTCTTGTAACTGCAGTGTCGACACCCGCTCCAGCATGAGCGGGACTAAGATGGATCCATAACCAAACTGCTTCGTCTCTCCTCGACGGTAGTTGGTGAGTTTCCTCTTCATGTTCGCCGTCACCATTTCTGCCCAGTTAAACATGGTTGGATTGAGACATTCGAGAGCCAGCTAGAGATGGGTCTTCGAAGCCTCATGTTGGGCTTGGGAGCCCGCTACTCGTGTCACCATGAAAAGCATAGCACGAAGGACTACGTCGTCCATTGTTGGTATTGCCACCATCCCACTCCTCGTCTTGCGTGCCCGTGGGCACACTTGAGCCATCAGCATCTCTAAGGAATCACCCCCGGCTCGCTGCCCCTCTAGAATGGGCCTCTCACCTCGACGGGACAACCTAGTCAAAAAATATATGTCTGTAGCGTCAAACTTGATACCCTGGCCTCGAATGATGAATTTCCCATCTGTGGAATTCCAAGTCCGGATCAGTAGCTCCAGCAAATCAGGTTGTGATCGGAGATGCGGAGTTAGGAAGAATTTGAGTAACCCGCATGCTCGTAATGCATTTCGGCACCCCGCATCGGTGAAAGCTTCTATATCATTGTCATCATGCGTCCGCTCTTGCCAGACAAACGCCATTATTACCTGCATGACGGAAAAAATCGAATTAGCACTTAGTTCATCAAATTTAATGCGTAATTTTCATAAAAAAGTAAGTTCGTGTCGTCATCGCATCTGTTTTTAAAACAGACGCGATGACGCGAGGTTGCTAGTTGTATTTTTTTGTGGTCATCGTGGAAGTACATCAATTTTTCACGATGATTGGAACACGATATGTGTCAATTTTTTCGGCCATCGTGGACCCGAAGGCTATACCCACGATGACCAAGCGGCGGAGCTCGGTCCAAAAACCCACCTTAACCAACACATTTAACATTCAAAATGCATGAAAAAGGTATGGAATTGAAGCACAGGACAAGGACTAATTACCTGGAACAAGTTTCGGGGTGAATGATGGACGAACAAAGCCGAATTTAGCTCGCCAACTTTGGTGCTCCAAAATGCTCCACAGTGAAATGAACAGTAACTATGGTAAAAATGGTTGGATTAACCCCTTTTTATAGTAATTTTTGGAAATTTAAAAATTATATTTTGTAAATGTGGGTTTTTTCTCATTTCTTGTCACATGGTTAGTTAAAATATGGTTTTTAACTATGTTTCTATGTATATTGTTCATTTTATATCGAATGGGTTCACGTTTGACGTGCTTTGTGCAGAGCTTCAGGTAGTGGAATTATGTCAGCTTCGTGAGCACTTGATCCAAAAAAGTCGTCTTTAAGCTCTTTTCCGACTTGAAAAATGAAAAGATAGCCGAGTTGTTCCTCTTGACTCGTTAAAAGAAGTAAGGGGCGGTCGCCTTTAAGCTCTTTTCTGACCATGTAAAAATGAAAAGATTGCCGGGCCTTTGTCATTTCAAGCTCGTTATCGGTTACGAAACGACGTGATTCTGACCGCTTTTCTACTTTTTCGGGTCGAAGTCACTAGTTACGAAAAGTACTCCTCGATCGTAATGATCAGGCGGTTCTTTCGAGTATCGTTTTATACTTTTTCGGGCTCGAGAGACACAAATTTACGAAAAAGGACCCCCCTGGAGTTTTCTTTTCCGTGTCTTTTTCAAACTCTCTAAACATGAAAAAGACTTCGAGTTTTACCTATGTCGGACTCGTTAAACCCTGATGGAATTGGACTCGTCACCATGACGAGACTCAAGCTTATCCTTCCTAGGGCTCGTTAAAATATTACTAGGTTGGACTCAACAACAGGTTTATCATTGATTGTCTATGGTAGCTAGTCACTCTTGAACATCGACACTTTTGCTTCTTGTCGGGTTGGGACATCCACACATCGTCATTTGGCCTTTCGTGGGTTTGGGTTGTCATTTAGCCTTATTCCATATGATTCACGCTGTCTCCATCAAGTCTCTGATCCCTTGGTATCTGAATGCTGCCACCCTCCGGAGTCGTGTCGCCGACATGTTCAAGAGTATAATCCTTCTACAGTTTACACCCTGGCCTTTCCTCTGATACTCTGTTTCGCCATCTACTACTTGTTCCTTATCTCATGTCGTTGATGGGGGAAACATTATGGCCCTCCTGCGATGGGTCGTCTCCTGTCGACGTCAGCTCATTATCCAGGAGATTGATCTAGCGATCCCCTTTGGTACCTTAGAGCTTGCATGCCTCAATAGCAAGTTATTCGCACCTGACGATCAACTTTCATCATTGGTCGTCGATTGGGTGATTCCACGAGTGTTTGACTTCAGCTCCTTTTTTCACACTTCGTGGATTGTGCTAGACAGTACCTTGAGAGCCATTAGCATTATTGGTGGTTTCTCTCGCGCTTGTTAATGATTTTCATCATTGACTGGTAATCAAGCGATTTTCTATCATGCTCGACTTCAGCACATCTATTCGCATGTTAGAATCTGTACTATGATTGAATGGGTTCAAGACCCCGAACTCAGATTACATATGTTCGGGCTGCATGGATTGGTTTATGATTACATGGCTCATTGATGGATGGATACAACCATACCTTTATCATCATCACGGTCTCATTAGCTAGGTGGCTGCATCCATACCACAAACCTATTTCGTATGTCTTTTGGATGGCTGCGCCCATGCCTAGAATACATGTACTTCATCATCAGAGATATCAATTGTACTTGCTTACAGGTTCTTCCAGATGGTGTTCCAGCTCAGTCAGTTTCGTAAAGCATTTCACCCCTCCCACTCTCTCGGGCTTCATACTTTAGGGGGCATCTGTTACACAGTGATTTGTCACTATCTTCACTACAGTCTTCCTACTGTGTCATGTGTCTAAATCATACATGATCATATTAGAAAAATGCTCTCTGATGTTGCCAAATGACCCACTTTTCCTAAGTTATTTGCCTCATCGCGTCTGTTGGCTAAATAAATGCGCTGAAGGGTGCTCTTAAACAGTCCAGAAGCGCTGCCATCGCGGAAGTACACCTGATTCCCATGATGGTCCGATTTTATGTGCCAGCGCGAGGTTGCTTGTAATCTTCAGCGATGACCTGACTAGCTATGTTATTCAATAGCAATGTCAATACTATAGATCAGTGATGTACCCGCGATGATCCAGATTGGGCGAATTTGTTCCAACAGTCGGCCTTCCAGATGACTCCAGACCTGGTTGTTGGCATAGTTTGTATCGCCCTCCTTTCTCTGGCATGGTTGTTCCATCATTTGTGCTACCTTCCTTGGAGATAAGCTCCTCTTCCACCTTTCATGGACACTCCTTCTCTTATTTAAACTCTAACCATTGCTATGTGCTTCTAGTTTTTGAAATGGTTGCTGATAGTTAGCTAGTGGAGCAGTGCTGTTAGTGTTTGTGAGTTTGCTAGATAGCTGGTGTGAGTGTGACAAGTATGGGATTGTTGATAGCTTGAGGAAGGTTGTGAAGTGCCCTTAATCTTGTGTAAAACTTGTGAGTGAGAGAGACTTATGTGTTGGGAGCTCCATCTTCAAAGAGTGAATGCTTGAGGAACATGTTGGCTGGATCCCTTCTAAGAAGGCTTGTGACGTCAAGACTTTGGTTGTAAGCTTACTTTCATTTCATTATTAATGCAATCAATGATGTTTTCCTATGTCTTGTATGTAATGTACTTGATAGCTCATGAGTTCTTGACTTTGTGAGTAAATAGATCATTGTTGTTCTGGTTACGTGCTTTGTTGTATTTCCTTTGCATTGTTTCAGGTTGATTACTCATTAGGAGAAGGAAGCGGAAGCTGGAGCAACGCAACAGAACTCCATCGACCACCGGTTGAGGTAGGCCTCCAACTATGACTGTTTAAGGAAAGCTATTGCTGATTTGTCGTTGTTTGTGACTAGACCCACTCTAGGGCTAGAGGGGTTGCCTCTGTCCGCAGAGGGAACACTTTCCTGCATCACAAACATTGTTGATGAAAACATTGAATACAGGGTTTTTGTAGTCAATATACTTTTCCATCAAAGTTTTTCTCGGAAATAGTTCAACTAGTTGACCTACAATTTGTAATATAGGGGCCTCTTTTTGTCTTCTTCCAGGTTTCTTCCTACATAATTCCTTGTTGGTTTTTGCGTAAATGGGTACATCTTTTATGTATTGCAATAGAGGGTTTTTACATAAGAAATTTTTCAATTTTGATTCTAGATCAAATTCATGTTGGATAACAAGTTTATATATGGATAGTCTCTCTAGGTAGGGAGGAGTTTTGGTTTCCTTGGGTTTCTCTAAAGTAGAATATGTTTGAGTAGTTCGAATAATCACATCCTTAGGCTGGTCATCATTGGTTATCTGATTATGTTTATCCTCCCCTCCAAATTATACTTTAATGACAATAGTGTGATCTTTTTGTTTAAGCACAAGAGTGACCAGATTGGTTGGGAAGGTTTGCAAGTCAACATTAAAGATAGGATGAGCTACTTTATTATTAGGATTGGGGACCGACTGCACTGGTAATTATGTTGGTATAGGAGGTTTTTATTTGTGCTCAATTGTGGTAATTAGGGAATTACTGGTTGAGGAGGACCCATTTGTGCTTACATAGGAGGGTATGGTTGTTGCATTAGTGGGGAGTACTGTGAATATTGAGGGTAAGATAGATAAGGCATTAGAATTTGTTATGGGGGTAAACTCCCATAAGTATTCCCTCACCAATTTTTCTATCAGGGTTGATTCTGAGTATGTTGTTAAGGCACGTGGGTTTCCAAGGCCTCTGAGTGTTCCATTGTTGAGGATTATATAATGGGACAAACTATGATGATGGATCTTGTGACATACCTTGTGCGGGTGAATGTTGATTCAACTATCTCATTTCCTCCTTTATAAATAGCTCGAAGTTGTGGAAGTGAGGGACAAAATTTTGTGTCATGATTATTTGCACAAATAACACAAATTTGAACATTATTCATTGGGCACTCTTTTAAAGGATGCCTCTTCCTACAATGAGAAAAAAAATAGAAAAATATACATTTTTTTTTTCTTGTTTATTTTTTATTTTTAATGTGTCTAACTATGAACTAAGAGTACCAAGGATTTATGTTTTAAAACTTTCTAATAAATTGCCTAATTCCATCCTTGTTACTCCCCCTGCAACAAATTCAGTGACCCTGGAAAGAGTGACTCTACTTTGTGAATATATCTTGCACAATTTACAAAAAATTTCAAATGGTAAATGAGAAACGTCACTAGAACCCATAATATTAAGCACACATGCACTCTCCCTATATTCCCTTCATGAAAATAGTTTTGATTGTATCCTCCTTTAGTGCAGTCTATTAAAATGTTTGGAGATTGTACAAGAATATCTCCATGTAGTCCTCTACACTTTCCTCCTCCTGTTGTTGGTTCGTAAAATACCGTTTTGTGAGTCCCTAGTTCTACAATAATCTTGGTGTTTTTTTAAGAAAAGTAGTTTTCATATCATCCTAAGATATGGTAGCATGCTCCCTAAGTCCCATAAGATATATTAAGGTGACATACTTCAATGTTTCATGAAAGAACTTTAAATTTTGAACATCATCTACATAGTTATGTGTTAAAGTCAAATAAAAAAACATCTAGATCCTGTGTAGCCATACCTCATAAATTTGGCAAGGTTGTTGGAGGAATGTTCTTCATTTTCACATTTAGTGCCAAGTCAAGAATGGGGAACCCAAAAATTATTTCTTCCTCCACATCTAAAGTTCCTTTATTCCTCCGCCATATTTTCAAACAGGTTAAATTCAACTAGGCTTGGTTGGAGTATTGTCGCAACAATTGGATTTTGGTGGATTAGAAAATTATCTCCATCGTGTATTTTTGGTGTTCCTTTTACAGTCGCAGATTCAATCTACAATACAACCAGGTTTTGTGGTGACCTGAGGAAACTATTAATACATTCTAAGGAGAAAACCTGATTCAAAATTGGACCAAGACGTGAATTGGCTCTCCAATCTTGTTATCTCCAGTTCCTTTTTTCAAGGATTCTTTTGATTCTTCTTGTATCCTTTCCATAGTAGTTTCGGTTATGATCTAGTCAAGTTAGGGGTCAATTTTTGTGCAAAACCATTCCCTTTCTTAAGTTCTACTTGCATATATTTCAATTGGATTAGTATGGGGTCTTATTACTACAAAAAAATCAACTATAATTTAAACTATAGACTTAAGAAACCTACCTTTTCTATCTCTAGGCCTAACAATTAGTCAAACACATGTTAAACAAGGTTTGGAAGGATCACTAAAGTGAATGTGGAAGGCTAGAACCATTTTCAGACATTTTGAAATGAGGCCACCTTTGCATCTTATTGTCTTTCCTTTGATAATATAAAAGGTGATTAAATTTAAATAAAAATATTTCAACAAGAAAAACTATTCTTCTATTGTTTACCTTTGATAATTCCATAGAAATGATGCCAAAAATGTTGGGCTATTTAATTGTTGTTTAATAAACCATTGTTAATATGGTTCGTAAACTTATGAGATGTAAATAAAATATTTGCAACTATTAAACACATAATCAATTAGGGTTGGTGAGGAGGAATGTAAATCGTCACGTGGAGTTCAAGATACCTTGGAATTTGAATCTAACAACCACAAAAATTGTATTAATATGTGTACAATTTTGACTAATAGAGCATTCCACACCTATCAAAATTGTTTTTGAAGTTTAGAAAGTCTAACAGTGGTATCAGAGCATGGTCCTACCTTGACTGGTTGTTTATGAGCCATAGTTTTGTGTCTTTCATCAACTTAAGGCTTCTCCTTATGTAGTTTCGGGCGTGGTTTTTTCTATAGGGTGCCAATTTCCCTTTGCATCCATACATTATTCTATGTCTATAGACCATTCACAATCTATTGTTGATTTTGAATTAGAGACAAAGGGGCATAACTATGGATGATGATATTTTTTTTGTGCGTGGTTCACGAACATCGAATATTAGTGGTCGTTACATCCACGAAAACTATCGGGGCAAATCTACCTAAAGGGATCACTTCCTGTCGGCTCATTAGCAAAGCCTAACCCAAAGAATGTCAAGGAGAATTTACCTTGTGACCTCCCATTAGCAAGGTGCTTTAACGAATAGAAATAAACCAATTGAGTTAACCCTTGGGGCTACTATGGATGATGAGATATGTAGAATACCTTGAAAATTTGATTATAGAATATTGGGTTGCAACCTGCTTGATTTAGGAATATTCTTGGTTGCCATCCCAAAGCAACCAACTTTGTTGTTAGCAAAGCAGAATGACTATTGTTACACTACCATCCATTGTTGTGATGTTAATCTAGCTATGGGCGTTCCATGTTTGAACCTAGCAAAGATATAATAGGATGAAGAAAGATTATAGTCTACTCTAGAAGGAAAGAAATGCATGCATTGCCACCAAGAAATGAATTGGGTGAATGAAATTTTCATTCTCTATTTGTACTTGAAGCAATCATAGAGTGAATCTTTCATGCCTAGTGCTAGTTAGGGTTTCCCATACCAGTAGGGTTTCCTAACAACAAAAAAGGGTGTTCTCCTAATACTCAGGCTTGCAAATTAAAAAAAAATTGCCTTGGAAATTTTCTTTCTATTGGCTAGTCCCTTGGTTGTCAATCTGCAATCTTATCCCCTAATTTGTGTTTTATTTCGCCCTTGCTTCAAAAATCCTAACCATTCCATAAGTGAGTGTTTTCTATTTTGATATTCTCTTTTAATTGACTACTGTCACTCTTGTCTATGGCTATCCCTTAGTCTAAAAATTTTAACGCCTCACCCCTTTACACTATCATGCATAGAAATATTTGAACACTCCCATGACATAGTAACCCTACGACACACATCGTGAGCTCAGAATTTGGTTGTAGTTATTCAAAATCTTGTGTTTGTATGTGTTGTTTCCCTTGTGCATCTCTATTAAAACTTTGTGTAATTGATGGTGAACCACTGATTACCAGGAACCATCCCTTCATTACAACCTTGAAAGTAATCTCACGTGGCCATGTGCTTCTTGCGAGTGAAATTAAATGATGAGAGAATGAAAAATTCATCCCTTGACTCATACTAATGTAGAGGATGATGATGATTTGATGTCTTTCACCTTCTTGGGGCTTCTATTTCTAGAATTACATTCTCAGGGCATGAGTGCAGGTTCTCTATTTATGTCCACGCCTTTGAATTAAGCGTAACAATTAAGTAGTTACACTTTGACTATGCCCATGTTAAAGGTTTTTCTTTTGGCCTGTGACAAGAATGAAAAATTGGAAGAAGTATGAATTATTACTATAATTTTGATTAAGAAATGACGAGGGAATGATAACATTCTACTCATATTATGTTCTTGTTAATTGTTAGGATCACTCCAAAAGATTTTCAATGAATTGTGTGCACAATATTAACTCTATTGGTGGACATAACATTTTCTTCACTTTGTGCATTGCCATTAATAGTTGAATGTGAAGAATTTGACATTATCATTGCCACCAACAACCAAGCCATTCTCAATATCACCCAGAGCAAAGAGCAAGAAAGACATGGGGTTATACGTAGAGCCAAGTTTTAGAATACCTTGAATTGTTCTCAAATCAACAAGAGTATTTTTGTTGGATTGCATTGCAAATGGGTGCATTTTTTGTTGCGAACACCCTCCATTTGCTAAGCTTGACATGTTAAGAAAATTGCTAGATTTTATGGATTATTAGAGTTATTGAACACTCTAATGCTCTGTATTGTTTATAACACAAAATAGAAAAGGCCACTCTCATTTATATTCAAACATGTTTATAAAATGCACAAGAAAAAAATGAGTTTCTTCAACTTGAATCTCAACTGCAACATGATGAATTACAACAAAAGAGTCAATATTTAGAACTGATTCTTGCTCAGAACAATTCTTTATTTGAGTTTGAAACAAACTCCTATCAGTAACCAACACATGATCAGACTTCAAGTGTAGTTTCACATGAACATGCAGAGGTTCCGCTTGCACCTCTCAATACCATCATTAGACCTTGGCATGAAGTCATTAAGAAAAAGCACATAACCAGTCTCAGAGATGAAAAGGAAGTGCCCTTTCACATTCTAGACTACTCCAAACCAATACGACTAATTTAGAGTGTTGGATTTTGTTGGGACATATCATCTTCTCTTGTTCCTCTTCCACTTCCACATGAGATTCACAGATGCCAACATTGTGATTAGGTTGGCCATATGAAAGTTTAGTGTTTTGATCTTGATCCTTGTGAGCATTGTGGAAAATATAGTCATCATTCAAAAAAATGTTCCAGACACAAGACTCCTGTAAGAGAAAAGATTCACCTTGGATGGACACTTCTTGGCAATGGTCTTCAACTACCAAGATATATCATTCATACCACAAATTTCATTCTCAAGTAGTGACACATATTATAGTGAAGATCTCTTCATCTTCTCACCTTGTATCTGAGAGGAGGGCAATTGATGATCAGCTACTACCTTTGAAGATATATCAAGCGAGCCAGAGCCAGAGCCTACAGTCAGAGCATAGAGCCAGAGCCAGTTGGTGCCAGAGTCAGAGTTGTAGCTATAAATAAACTCATGTTCCATGAGCATGATTTGGTTGGTGTCTAGCCTTAAACACTACAAGGAAAATAACTTCTAGCGAAGGTTATAACGAAGGTTTTTAGCATTATAAAATTGGTAAAAATTGTCAATAAAACCTCCACCACAACATTCGTGTATGGTAGCAGATGTTTTAGTGGATATAATAACAAAACTTCATCACAACTGAAAAAATCTGGGTGACGAAGATTTTTTTAGCGGTGCGCTTCATGGAAACAATAAAACCTGTGTGCTAAATAAATAAAAGCACCAGGGTTGTATACATAATTGAAAACCCCGATGCATTGAATGAAAAGAACACTGGTGCCTGAAATGTATACAACCCTGGTGCGTATACATTAACAAAACACCCCAGGGTGTTCTTTTCAAGAATGGCACTGGGATATGCAAAAAAATATTACAGACCTGGTGCTCTAATTTAAACTCACAACTCCGATATGTATGATTTACATAAAAGAACTGGTGCACTACTCATATAAAAGTGCTGGTGATTTTAATTTGAATAATGCACTGGGGTTGGAAATCATATTTTGTAGCATCGGGTCGTTAGTTCTATGAAAGCACTAGTGCTTTAAGAATTATAGTGTAATGGGGCGTTAATTGCAAACAACACCGTGCTTGAAGAATGTAACGCCCTTGTGCTGTTGTTTTCAGAAAATGCATTAGCCATGCAAAAAATATTGAAGTAACAGTGCTTTTAGATAAAATAACACACCAATGTGTGTTTATGTTATAGACGCACCGATATTTTGTATGAAGTTTTCTCTTTTTTAGAAACATTAACATGTGATAGTGCAATTATTGTGATTTTTAAAATTTGTTATTCATCGTAAAATAAACATATATCTTATAACAATATTCATATAAATTAAATTTTGATTAATGCATTTGTATATAATGCTTGGAATAATATTTTATATCATCAGATTTCACATCTCTTCATTATAATATTTAATCATCCATATATTTAATCGGTGGTGTAATATTTCATAGCGACAATGGATAAAACAATAGAATAAATTAAAATGTATTTTATTATATATCAATAAGAGGCTCTTTGTCATACAAAATGGGATAGTTATTGGTAACCCCTTGTCTTTCAATTGGGACACTATGTCCATTACATTAAACAAAATGTCTGATTTTCACAGACAATTATTTTAAAAAATACAACAACTTGCATTGATATCCAAATAGATCATCATTCTTCACTGGAATTGTTGTCAGTGCTCGAGATACTTCCATGACTTAAGTTATTTAGATGAATGTTTTGTTGATTGCATCGATTGTTTTCCTCTTATTAGTCATATTCCATCTGCAAACATAAAAATAAAGTGTAATGAGTGTGTATCGGTGATAATAATTAAAATTGAAATAAATAATATACATTAATGTAAATCGAATAGCAATGTACCATAGCAAGAAGTGACTCATGAACTGTACACATGGTTTCAAAACCAAGTCTCATGCCTTGTTGCAACTAGTTCCATACTTTGTTTCCTACATGTTTTATTCCCCATTATAAATCATAGATTTAATATAAAGGATTTTTTTGTTCTATTAATTATAAACTCAGAGAAGTAAAACAACATAGATACTTATAATTTCCACAATTATTTTTTGATATGCCAATGATACTCACAACCCATATTTAACTCAATGTCAATCAATTCTTCCAATGACTCTTCTTTGTATGTTAACACCTATTTGAATACATTCAAGGATGGTTGTTGTAAAACAACTTAAAATATACAAAAATGAAACCTTGAGTTATTATAAGCAAATACACAAACTTTGATATCAAACTTTTTCTTCCTTGTCATCATGTTTTATGTGTTGAATGAGTTCCATTTTGTTTTTTTGCAAGATATACTTGAAAATTAGTATTTAATGTTATTTTTTTTTATATGTACAAATTCAATCATGATAACATACATTTGAATCACGTTGTTGTTGAGATGGGTTCTCTTGTGATGCACTTATGTCTATTTCTTTGACCATCTCCTTGTACACTTTTTTGGACATTCCTACTAATATGTTTCACATACAGCTCATTGGTCCTTTAGGATTTTCATAATCTTCTTGAAAAAATTAATAAATTATTTTTATATTGATATTGATATATGAAAACTAAATATAACAAAATTGATATTAATAAATGAATGGTTTGTAGTAATATATACATATAATTCTACAAAATCATTTTAATTAGGAATATTACTTTTTGAATGATTTTTTGTTGTTGTTGTATGTTTTTGCGATTCCAAGTCTGACAAGTCCCATTGACCATTGCTCTGGAAAAACTTCCTGTAGTTAGATATAATTTGGTTCTTGGAATCATTGGATTGATTCTTGTATTGTAAGTGGAAAGTACATCTATACATATGTTCAACTATATCCCTCACAATTTTGTAAAAAGTCCCCCCCCCATTTCGTTAACCTCCAGCACCACTCCACATGAGCTAAGGACCAATTCATCATCGTTTATATGTTCTATAATTTTTCTTTTCTTAGAACAACATTGATCTTTTCCCTCATTGTTTCTCCCTGTAGAACATTAAACCAAATATGAATTAATAGATTGTTTGAAACATGTTATATAATATTCTTAAGTATATTATAATATTCTATCAGACTTTTATGTTTTTCTACACTTAGATTAGAAATAATCTTATTGACCTTTTTCATTTTGTGACTGTGCATGACACACTGACCAATACTTATTAGTTAAACTTACATATAGTTCAAATTATTCATTTTGTAAAGAATTTACAAAGAACTTTTATTTTCTTCTTTTTTGGATGCGCTATCTTTGTGCCGATCAATATTTTTATTTATTTTTTGTTTTTTTAAAGGTGGTTCATGGACACTGGGTGGCCACTACATCCATGGGAGAATTTAGGCAAATCAACCTGAAGGGATCCACCTGTCGGCTAAAGAAGTAGGGCCTAACCCCAAGGGCGTGGAGGAGATTTAATCTAGTGACCTCCCAACTAGTGAGGTACGTAGCAATGACAACTCGACCAACTGAGCTAACCCTTGGGGTTGATCAATATTTTTGTTACTTGAAAAATTCTCAGACATTTTTTATCAATATACAACCTGTATAATTAAATACAAAAGACATTAAATATATTTATACGAAAATCAAATAATTTTCAGCTAAAAAGTGTTATGGTAACTGGTGCGGTTATTTGAATAAACGTCATGGTGTGTTTATTCTATTAAACACAATGAGCATTTAATTGTTCAACACAGACAGTGACAAATATTTTTTTTAAATAATTTTAAATTATGATGGTGCGAGTTATAACGATAAAAGCACCGCCATCACAGTAAAAAAAGAAAACATAAAAAATTAAGTACAAGTCACTTAAGGGTGCTATTTGGCAAAGGCGAGCCGATTATTACACCGAGCGTGTCGATAAAAAACTCCGTTTTGTAAAAACGAACAGGGCCGATATGATTCGGTGCAATATGTAACGATAGAAGCACCGAAAACACCAGTGCATTATGTTACACAAGGCACACCGCGAAACAGATGTTGTTTTAAAAAAATGGACAAGGCTAACAAAGTTTGGATCTAATTCAATAAGTGATCCCCCTACTCTATATGTCAAACACCCTATATATAGTACATAAACCCATTAATTCTATAATGCCTAAAATGAAAAACCCTAATTGTGAAGTGGTAGAGGGAGTTAAACCCTGAGGTGAAATTTTGCAATCACATAAGAAAAAAGATGTAAGGTTTAAGGTAAGCATTGTTATTATTATTATTTTTTTACTTTTAATTAAACCTAAATAAGAACAAAGATTGCAAAAGTTTTTACTCGTAAAATAAATTGTAATTTTTTTATTATGCAAGGTTCTTAATTTTATTTTCCTTAGTTTTGAATAAATCTATTAGAAATTGTAAAAAAAAATTAACAGTAAAATTTAAAATTTTTGTTATGCAGGGTTTTGAGTGAATCACCATGCCTTTCAAAATCTGATCTTTTTGCGGTTCCAAAATATTATGCTCCTCCACAGTGCTCCTAGTATCTCTCTTTTACAAATGATCGCTCTATTAATTAAACCTAACAAAATTGTAAATTTTTTTATTAGTAAAATCAATAATCAAATTTAAATTTTTTACTATGCAGGGTTTTCAGTGAATCACCATTCGTTTCAACTTCTAATCTTCTGAATAGTTCTGTTGTTCCAAAGTATTTTTTTGCTACACAATGCTCTTGGTATGTCTCTCTTGAAAATATCTCCCTTGAAATTTTGGGAAAAATAATGAAATAGTGATTAACCTATTACTATTTAAAAGATTTTATGAAATTAAATTTCGAAAAAACAATTACTGCTAATTTTTTAATTTGAAAAAAAACTTGCGGCTTTTTTCCACTTAATCTCAACATCGATGTATTCGATAGTAAAGAGCACCAGAAGTTGGGGAGCGCAAGATGCCGCAAAGGCTAGGGTTTCCACCAACGACGCCGCAGAGTTGCCTCCGTCCTCAACTCGCAAGCAAAGGTCTTGCTTGGCAGCGACGCGGGTGCGGAATATCATATCTGGTCTTTTGTATTTCCTCTAAGCGAGGGTGAGGTGGCTGCCCTTGCCGCCTCTGGCCCCGAACTCGCCTCTGCTCCGGTTGCTGCTTCTCCTTTGCGATGATAGTTGATGTTGTTTTGGCTGCTCGCGAGCTTATCCATTTGGAGCGTTGAGGGAACAGAGGCTTGGAGTTCTGACTCAGCACTGTTTCGTGCCACAACAATCGTTGATATCACCGGTGTTTTTGTTGGTTGCTGTGGAGGTTTGAGGCAGTTGTTCGACCTCTGGTTTCGTCTGATTTGGGTGGAGAGTTTTTGACGGGGCGGGGAAGGAGTGGCTACCTTCGCTACTCTCTTCCTCATTTTGTGCCTCTCCTTCTTGTTTGGGCGGCCAGATTTAGCGCCTTCTGTTCTCTTATTCCTTACACATGAGCTATTATTTGCTTGTGGTGCATTGGTGCCAGATCTGCTGCATCTCTGCTTTTTTTTTGTTGCTTCTTTTTGTAATAGGAATGGGTATCCTCTACAGGTTTGTTTTTCAGGGGCTCAATATTGGCCTTTTGGGGTTATTTTTTTGGGCACTGTTTAATGCAGATTTGCTGGGGTTTACATACCCTTTTGTTTGCTGCCCTGTTTGAGGGCTTTTCTGGATACTTCTTTTGGAGTTTTGTTTTGTAAGTGGCTCTGCCCACATATCTGCATATGCTTCAAACATCTACAATATGTAATCTTCTTTAATGAATATTATGACTTTTCGCCACGGGAAAAAAGATAGTAAAGAGCACCAATGCATTTACAAGTAAATCGCACTGACTATGATAAATTGTCGATGCACCAAAATTTTTAAATGCTTTGACATGATAGATTTTTTTTTCAAAATCTCAAAATAGTGCAGTTAATATTTTAATGGAACGATGTGGTTTGCATTTAAATGAATCAGTTCAGTACTTGCTTTTTTGTTTTGTTTTTTCTTTTTGTGACTAGTGGAATCGGCAACAACGGTGGTATTACACTCGTGTTACACGGGGTCGAATCCCACCGACTGCCACTATAACCTCTAGGAGGAACCGCCCAGCCCGCAAGTATGGCCCTCGGTTAAGACGAGACTCGAACTTGTGACTTGCACAGCAGCTTGACGACAGATCGTCCGTTGGCCACGAAACCAAACCTCTGTGGTCCAATGCAATAATTGTTATAAAATCACTGGCATGGTAGAATTCATTTTTATTTTTGAAATCCCGATAACAAATGTGGACCGGTGTTGTTTTTATTTAAATGCATTGGTGTTGGTTTTGTACAAGAGCACTGAGATGATAAAATACATTTTTTTTCGAAATCTTGGAAACCAATGTGGTAATTATTTTAACACCCTGGTGCAGCTATTATTTCAATGCTAAGTGTGGTTAGTCCCGATAAGAACACCAATAGGGTTTAAAAGCTGTCTGAAATTTTATTTTTACATAAAATGACATATTTATCTCAAATTATCCTTTAGGACTCATCTACAAGAGTTACAGTAGTTCATAATATACATTTTCCACTTAAAGTCGTCTTGTTCTTAAAAAATTGTTTGAAAATTATATCGAAATTCAAATTGCGGTTATTATTATTGAAATTAATTTTAGGTATGTACACAGTTTTATTTCTGATTTTTCTCAAATGCAGGGAGAAAATCTCATAAAAACAAATGGTCAATTCTTCAAATTCCAGCTTGTTCCATATTGCTCAAAGTCCTTTGCGGAGTTCTCTATTTCCATCTCTAGTAAGTTATGATTTTATTTATGTTTTGATTATCTAATTGAATTTTTTTTTATCCATGTCAATGTGAATAAAAATGTATTCAAATTTGTAGTATCATGATTTAGAATCGAGTTTAGATGTAAAAAATATTCTTCCCTTTCAAAAATGTTGGAAGCTCTTATCAGGAGCAACATATCGCAAGCAGTTGGTAGATGAAAATGGACAACTACTTCACCCTACCAGTTGTAACATGGCATCATCTAGTTGCAATCATGGATCAACTACGGTAATAATTCTTTGATATAATGTGATTTTAACAAACTAATTGCATTGACATGCTTACTAATATCATTGATGTACTAATGTTCAATTTTTTCTTTTTTAAATTCGGATTCTAGTGATGATGAGTGACCCACCTACCATCTTCTGTTGCCCCACACTACAACGTCAGATCAAGAGAAGGTTGCATTAAAAGAAAGACTCAAAGAGGAAGCATACAAAGAATGGTTGAATCAACCACTTATTCAATTCCCACTACGTCCAGATTCACCAATTAGAAATGACTTCATCAACAATAGTTATTCATTACAAGTTGGCAATGGAGGCAATCAAATAGAGGTTGGTATGGCTGATTACTTACATGATATGACTAGCATGGAGACAATGTTGTTAAATGCATTCCAAAATTATGAGATAGGGGATGATGCTCGTAACTCCATAAATATAAATGTTGTTTAAAACATGGTGTACAATATCTATGATAATAAGGATTCAAGGTGACAATCCTTCTCAAATAGGAAAATGAGAAGAATATAACTAAAATGAGAAAATAGGGAATTTGGAAACAACATTGAAGATTTATTCTAGATTTAGATACTTATTGGTTTATTAATCAGTTCACATGTTTTTTCTTCATGTTTTATTCAAGATCAATATAAATCATGCAATGATAAATCTATGAAGACTTTAATAATGAAAAAAATTGTGTATTAATATGTAAGATTAAATTCTTGACATGAGACGTAAAGTCATGTTTACTATATTTAAATTCCAGTTCTTGCAACATTATGTAAACTAAAAGGAGGTCTTATGCATATATAAAATGTTGATTACATCTTTTTATGGACCATAAGAGAAATCAATGGGCTTACATGCATGCATGAGAGTTTTAATTTTTTCTTCATGGATAATGGAAGAGTTTTGACTTTTATTTTCAAAGGTAATTATAAATAAAAGTTGAATTAATAAATATTTTATGGCTAAAAATTAAACGATAAATAATGTATTGATAATTAAGAGACATTTGTTTGACTTTTTAATAGACTTGGTGATACATTTTTCTTTCCTATTTAAATTATGTAAACTAAATATTTATTTTTATGTATTTATTAGTAAATTATTTAAAGTAGACATGTCTTTATCATTGTGAAGATGATGTAATATTAGCTAGGAGAAATGTGAAAACATGAATTTTAGTGACTAAGTATGTGGAAAAAATAATATTTCTTGGGTTGTTCATTAAGAAATAATCAAATATATTATTTGTCAAAAAGTTAAATCTAATACACTCTGATTTTTGTATTATTTAACTCATATTTATTATTAAAAAAAGATCAATTTTAACCACAATAGCAAATAAAGAACTGAAGTAGCAACAAAATGTTATTTCTTTATTACTAGAAAAAAAGTTCACTTTCCTCTTTAAGGGAGAACTTCCAATAGAGCAAATCCCCAACGACAGGTAACTTCACAAGTCTTGTTTTACATTTCTTGATCCTTATCTTTAGAGACAGAAATTTGTAATTTAAATTGGTAAGAGTTATAAATATTAAATTTAAATTGCTTGAAAATCTCATAACCTTAGAGATAAATTAAATTTTATTAAAATATATTTTTTAAAGCTATATTAAATCTAAATTAATTATAAAAAATTATGACTTAATTTTTTAAATTTAACAATAGATTGAATTTTATAAACCAATATAGATTCATGTTAACAACGGATCTACCAAGTGTTGAGAGTGATTGAATCTCATTATATGAAAATCTCTTTTTAGAATGCAAAACTTGATAAAAGATGTACATGTCAAAAGATTTAATCTCTTTTAGTGATTGATAAATTTGTGATTAAGATGGATCTATAGTGGTTTTCTATCCGTATATATAGATCAACCATAGTGTAATTTTTCATTGTTTAAATTGTATTTTTGAACAATTTATTATTATTAATATTTTATATTTAAAATTGAATGAGCTACACATTTTCGTCTTATTAAGAACTAACTAAATTATTTTACCTTTAATTATTTTTTCCTTGAGAGTATTGCAATTTTTGTAATTAAGTTAGAATGGATATGAATGAACTATCTAAGCAATAGAAAAATATTAATGTTAATTTTACAATTATAGTTCCAACCATGCTAAACTTTGTAATTTATAAAAATATCTTTGCATTTTTTTTAAACTAAGTCGTTTTGCATGTAATTTCATATATGAAATTTTGATATAAGTTCACCAATACATAATCTATAATAAATATCATTTTATAAAAATAAACTTTGATGATGATAACCATCTAACAAACATAAACATCATCTAAGATACACATTCAAATTCACTACCATCATCTAATTATATACACCTATAACACATATTGTTTTGTTAGATCTGAGACTTTTGTGATCGATAATGAAGATAAATGTCTTTCAGATTAATAACATTTTCAGGATTGGGTCGACGTTTCGAACCAACTAATGTGGTTCATCCTCAGGACATGGTGGAAAAAATCTTACAATCTTCATGAATAAATAGTAAGGATGCATCATTGTCCATGGTTAAAACTAGTCGTTGAAAACTAGTTGTTGAGGACTAGTTGCTGAGAACTAGCTGTTGGAGATTAGATAGCTACAAATCCTAAAAAGGAATTATTTAATATTTATTAGTTATAAATTCTATTTCATAAAATATTATAAATAAAGTTATAAAATTGATTTTATGGGCACCAATATTAGTAATATTAGTATTATAGTTAGGAAAATTAATAAGGGGAAAAAGAATAAGCTTTATATAAAATAGTTGTTAGGATAGAATATTAAAACGTAATAAATCATAAGAATTAATAACATAGTTCTATAGTTAAGCCGAAAAGGGGATAAAGAGGTTAAGTGCAAGATTCAAAATATTCTATAGAGAGATTGATATTATTTACTAATATAAATTTTAGTTATAAATTATTAAGAGGGTTTAGAGTAAGTTATAAAAACCTTTGTTAGGAGTTTATAAATAATATCAAATACTAATACAAATTATAAAGAGTAAGGAAATGATCAAAAAAAAAAAAGGAAAAAAAAGGAGCACAATAAAAGTAAGAAAATTTAAAATAAAGATAACCAAAAGTAAGATAAAAAGAGGGGAAAGGAGGGAAAAAAACAAAAAAATGGGGGAAGAGACAAGAGAATCATAAGGAGAGGGCCGGAATGCAGCTCCTTCTCAGATTCCAACCATCATCTCCGTTGAGATTTCTGGCATGCCTCTCAATTTTGATAGCCTCCCTAAGTTTCCTATGGTGGAAATGATTAACTCTAGCAATGACTTTGGAATCCTCAATACAAACATGGTGCTTGGATTTCACCACATGCTCAACTAAGGCTGATGAGTAGGAACGATCGTGCCTTATGTCTGTAGCATGCTCATGGATCCTTTGGTTATTTGATCGACCCGTTTCTCCAATATATGAAATACCACATGAACATGGAACCAGGTAAACACCTTTCATGTCCTTTGGTTCTATAGGGCCCTTAACCAAACCAAGAGAATTATAAGAGGTTTGAATGAAGATGAAACATTATTCCTCTGAAGGATATGGGCAGTCCTATCAGTGGTCCCTTAAATAAATGGGAGATGAACCTTGGGGATAGAATCAGAATGAGCCGTTTTAACTCTTGCTCCTTTACAGGTTTTTTGAAAGGCCTTGAGGCTCTAAGTTCTATTATACCCATTATTTTTGAAAAATTCAAGGAGATGAGATTTCTCCTACTCCAGGTGGTTTTCATCAGAAATTCTCAGAGCATGGGTAGCAAGGGTGCTGAGAACACCAAATTTATAAGTAGGAAAATGATGAGAACTAGCATGAATATGTTGTTCCGTATGAGTTTTTTACGAAAAAATTGATGAGAAATGGAACCATCATCCATTCTAGAGAGGAGAATGTCAAGGAAAGGAAGGCATCCATCCACCTCAACTTCCATCGTGAACTTGATAGAATCAGATTGGGAATTAAGGTGGTTCAGAAACAAGTCTAATTTCTCATGGCCATGGGGTCAAATGACGCAGGTGTCATCAACAAACCTCTTCCATTTCTTCGGGAAAAATTGAGCTGAGGCTAAGGCCCTGGTCTCAAAGTCTTCCATAAATAATTTAGAAACAATAGAGGAAAGAGGTGAACCCATCACAACCCCACAAGTTTGCTCATACAATTCACCTTGGAAACTGAAAAAAGTCGAGGTGAGGCAGAGGCCAACCAATTTGGCAGTGTCTTGGTCAATGATTCGACTTATGACATCAGTGGCCTCTTGGATGGGAATTTTGGCATATAAGGAGATGACGTCAAAGCTAACAAGCAAGTCTCCAGCATCCAGCCTCACATCACTCCATTCTTTAACAAAGGATGCAAAGTCTGTAACAAGGGACTCAGTTCGACCCACTAGGGGCTTAAGCTTAAGAGCTAAGAATTTAGCCAGAAGATAAGAAGGCCCTCCTATTGTGTTAACAATAGGTCTTAGGGGGGCCCCATGATCTAGGAGGATCCATTGATCCAATTGCACATGTGTTCAAAGTGACATCATCAGTTTTCATGAGTGTTGTTCAGTGTCATCGTCGCTTCAGTTCAACTTTGACAGATCGACAGTGTTGGTAGTGATCAGGTTCAGGTAATTTTATGGTTCCATGGCATTTAGTTGATGTGGTGTCGTACTTGGTTGTCGACTTATGTCATCGACAGTTCCACCTGGGTTTGGACGATGAAATGTGTTTTGTTGTTCGACTTTGCAAGATTTATGGTTGCTATAGTTGATTGTGTAAAAGGGTTCAAGTTAAAGTACCTGTTCAACGACATAGTCTTGTTGTCGTCACCACCAGTGTCAGTTTCAAAGATGTGATGGTCATCGTCGTGAAATGTTGACGAATATCGCATGGAGACCACAAGGATGTACCAGGGTCGATCGTCTGCTAAAGGATTCAGTTTCGTCGATGTCACTGTGCAGAGTCAACATGGGTCTTGAACAGTTAAATTAAATTGTTTACCTAAGCCTAGACCTAAACCCTAAACACCATACTATCCTAGTTATCATTTGTTACCCTAAGATTTAAAGCCCTAATCCTATGCTAAAACCATAATCCAATTCATGCTACATCTATGTATTAAATACATTGAAAACCATTGAAAATCTAACCTAAACCTAATGCTACATCCAAAATCCATTACTAAACCTAAGTGAAAAACCTAACCTAAAGTCCTAAACCCTAGTCCTAATGCTCAAAACCTAATAAAAACCCCTCTTGGCCTATTTACCATATAAAAACATTACAAACAATACAAAAACCATAAAATAGTCCACTAACTGCGTGGATAACTGTGTCAGAACCGCGGGTATGTGAACAAGAGTTCACTGCGCTCAGGTTAACAGACAGTAAGGCTTAACCGTGCGGGTTTCAACCACGTCGGAGGACTGTGCCATGTGATCAGGGTTTTTATGACCGTCGGGGTGTATTAACTGCCAGGTATTAATCGCAGCGCAACCGCCAATGCCATCGTCACTATAATCGCTGAACGGAACCCCCGGCGCACTGACCGCGGGTTTTGGCTAGCACCCACATGCAAAGTCAACAACCTTCATTCGGTTAAGCTAAATGTTATGGGTTTTCAGGTTAACCCAATGTTATTTTTGGGTTTTGTTTGTAAATTGATTTTTAAATTAATTCGATTACCATGACTAGGCTCTAAGGTGTTCCTAAGGTGGATAAACTAAACATATTCAACCCTACACATCAGCACATTCATTCTAAAGGTGGGAAACAAAGGTTAGGATGCATTTGTAGGCCTATAAAGGCAGAATTCTTCATTGAAGACAAGGAGGCATGTTTTCAGTTTTCATGTGCAGGTTTTGGAGGTTAGAGGAAAATTTTGTTTTCTAAGTTTCGGGAGCATCAGGAGTCGGATTTGGAAACTGTAAGCAGCGTTGGAAAGATGGTTCAGAGAGCTATCTGATGATAGAGGTCAGAATTTCCTATGTGCAAGTTCAGTCTGACTAAATCACTGTGTAATCCACTTCTTCTTCTCATTTCTAATAAAACGGTCGCCCATATCAAAAGCGGACCCAGAGACGTAGTCCATCAAGGACGAACTCCATAATCAATATCGTTGTCTGGTATATCTATGTTTTCACTATTTACAATTCTATTTTACATCTTTCTTATGGTTTATCAGCTGTCTAAAGTGTTCTTCTCCAGCAGTTTTCCTCGTTTTCCGTGCTTTCAGTTATCATTCAATTCTTTAAAGGCTAATCAATTCTACATCAGTTTTAGTATATGATCATATCAGATCATATATAATTTGGTACCAGAGAAGGCTTTCATTTGTAGAGTTGCCATTGAATGTTAACTAGGTCTAAGTGGCAATGAGGAGAAGGAATCCTTGAGCAGATCGATCTAGAGATTGGAAAGCGACGAGTCGTTCAGAAAACACTGAGACTAAGATGAGTGAAGAGCAGTTTCAGCAGGCGTTCTTAACTATGTAGCAAATTTTGGGAGAATTGTACGAAGATAAGAAGGCAATAGATGCAACTTCTTCTTCGAAGGCATCGAAGAAGGACAAAGGTAAAGGCAAGGCAGATAAACCTCCTTCACCTCCATCATCTCCATCATCCTCTTCTTCTTCTTATTCTTCCAGTTCAACATCTGGAATGGAAAAGAAACCTAAGAAAACATCTCTTTTGAAACTTGATGTTAAATTTGAATTACCTGTTTATGATGGTGAAATGAATCTTGAAAAGTTAGATAACTGGATAAAGCAGTTAGAAGTGTATTTTTGCATTCAGAACATTTCTAAAGATAAAACTAAAATTCAGTTAGCTACACTTAGAATGGGGGAACAACTTTAATCTGGTGGGAAAGAAAAACTCAGTTAGACATAAAGCAAACAGGAAAAGTTATCTCTTCATGGTCTAAGTTTTTGAAAGCTCTTAGGAAATGGTTCTATCCTTTAGGATACATGCAGCAAGCTGTTATTGATTGGCAACATCTGAGGCAAGGTAAAGGGAAAAGTGTTCAGGATTTTACTCAGGAGTTCAGGAAGAAAGCATTGGCGCTTGGTATTTCGTTGGATACACATGAAACTTTGTTAAAATACATTGGCAGTTTACATTCATATTTGCAACATACTTTATTAATGTTTAATACTAATGATTTTGACGAGGTGTGTGTTCAGGCCATACATATTGAATCAGGTGGCAGACCATTCAAGTTCTCATCTCATTCATCTAAAGAGATGGAAAACAGAGAATCCAGAGACAGTAAGGGGAACATTTCAAAGAGAAATAAATCTGAGATCGTTCAGAAGAAAATACCTACATGTTGTCATTGCTAGAGAATTGGTCATGATGAATCGAAGTGCTGGAAACTTCATCCAAAACTTAAGCCCAAAATTTTCCTTAAAGCGAAGGAGGAAAAGAAGGCCATTGCAGCAGTCCAGCAATACCTCGATTCAGATTCAGGTGATGAATGGAAAATAACTGCCATGGTTACTACAGGTAAAACTTCTGATACTGGTTCAAGTTCGAAATCTAATGTATCTTCTTCAAACATAAATCCTTCACATGAGGATAAATAAGTTGAACTCTTCCACATAAGGATAACTTCTAAGCATACAAAGATTGACACAATGTTTGACAGTGGGTCGCAAGCAAATTTAATATCTGAGCATATAATTAATCAATTGGGATTGGAAACACAAAATCATCCAAGACCATACCTATTAGGTTGGATTAATAAATCAACTCAGATACATGTCACAAAGCAATGCCGGTTAAAATTTGCAATTAGATCTAAGTACATTGATGAAGTGGAATTAGATTTGGTCCTAGTAGATATTTGTGGAGTCATCTTAGGGAGTCCTTATCTTTATGATAGAGATGCAATGTTTTACAGAAGATAACATAAATATCACCTAAAGAAAGAAGGGGTCGAATTTATTGTTAGGGAACACAAAGTCAAATAAAACTTGGATTTAATTTTTTCAAATCAAGTTAAGCAGTTTATAAGTTCAAGTAAATATGTATTCATGGTTATTAAGGAACAACATAAGGTTGATTGTTCAAGATGCGAGATTTAGTTTATAGATCAATTGGTTAAGGTGGTTAATTCTTTTCCAAGAAGTCTTATTCATGAACATGATAAGCAACATAATATACATTTAATGTCCTACGAACATCTTCTTAAAGACAGAATGAATCTCAATTCATTCATTCAACTGAATCATAGAAGATATCATCATCAGCAGGGTATTGCAGTGAATGGTACATGTGAGTCTAATCAGAGACTTGTTTCAGATGGTATGTTTATTTTCAGTTTCAGGGGTGCAGGTCAGTATTGGGGAAAGTCAATGTCACATTTCTTTAGTATTGCATCATCATTTCATGCTTTTAAAAGTAATGAAGCCTCTCTTCAAGTGGAGAGGAAGTCTATAAGTTTTCATGACAGAGCATTTTCGAAAGCAGATCTAAAGTTTCCTTACCAAGGTTTGAAAACTAATGCATTAACTTAAAGTGTTAGTCAATGGAAATATTAGTTAATAAACATAGTGATTCAAGTAAATCAACAATTACTTAAATACTTTCAGAATCAAACTAAGTTGCAGCAGTCTTTACATCACAGCTGGATGAATTATGGGCCACAATTTCACTTAGTAATCAGTCAATAGGAAAGTAAATCAAGTCAAGTAATTGATATGAAGTCAAAATCAAAGGAGTCTTTGAATATTTCAGTTATTCCAAAAAGTAGATTGTTAATACCCATCATATGTATTGAAAAAAGTTCTACAAATACTAGATTGTTAATACCCAACATATGTATTGAACAAAGTTCTACAAATATTGTTTTCAAAGATGTTTCTAAATCACTAACTCATGATTCTTCATGGCAAGAATTAAAATGCCATGTTGATAACAAGTTGTTTTCCCATTGTCGCAAGTTTTCCATACTGCGGATGGAAGAAACAGGTCACTAAATCAAAAGGTATCAAGGTCAGCATCATCAAGGTCATCACATGAAAATGATTGATCGAATGCATTGGTACATCATCAGGTCAATATGGAAAGAGAGGGATTTCTACCCTCATCGACTAAATGTTTAGTCAAACTTTTATGGTCCAAAAGCTTTCAAGTGGAGAGGAATGATCTAGGAGGATCGTCATCAGTTTTCATGAGTGTCGTTCAGTGTCGTCGTCGCTTCAGTTCAGCTTCAACAGATCGACATTGTTGGTAATGATCAGGTTTAGGTAATGTTATGGTTCCATGGCATTTAATTGATGTGGTGTCATACCTAGCTGTCGACTTATGTCATCGACAGTTCTGCCAGGGTTTGGTCGACGACATGTGTTTTGTTGTTTGACTTTGTGGGATTTATGGTTGCTATAGTTGATTGTGTAAAAGGGTTCAAGTTAAAGTACCTGGTCGACGACATAGTCTTGTCGTTATCACCGCCAGTGTCAGTGTCAAATATGTGATGGTCGTCGTTGTGCAATGTTGATGAATGTCACACGGAGACCACAAGGATGTACCAGGGTCAATCATCTGGTAAAGGCTTTAGTTTCTCCGATGTCGCTGTGCAGAGTCAACATGGGTCTTGAACAATTAAATGAAGATGTTTACCTAAGCCTAGACCTAAACCCTAAATTCCTAAGCTATCCTATTTATCATTTGTTATCCTAATATTTAAAGCCCTAATCCTATGCTAAAACCACAATCCAATTCATGCTACATCTATGTATTAAATACATTGAAAACCATTGAAAATCTAACCTAAACCTGATGCTACATCCAAAATCCATTTCCAAACCTAAGTGAAAACCCTAAACTAATGTTCTAAACCCTAGTCCTAATGCTCAAAACCTAATAAAAACCCCTCTCAACCTATTTACCATATAAAAACATTACAATCAATACAAAAACCATAAAACAATCCACTAACCGCATGGAAAACCGCGTCGGAACCGCGGGTATGTGAACAAGAGTTCACCCCGGAGAGGTTAATGGATAGTCAGGCTTAACCATGCGGGTTTCAACCATGTCGGAGGATTGTGCCATGTGATCGGGGTTCTTATGACCGTCGGGGTGTATTAACTGCCAGGTATTAACTGCAGCGCAATCTCCACCGCCACCGTCACCGTAACCGCAGAGCAGAACTACCGATGCGCTGACCACGGGTTTTGGCCAGTGCTCACATGCGCAATCGACGACCTCCGCTCGGTTAGGATAACTATTAGTGGTTTTCGGGTTAACCCAATGTTATTTTTGGGTTTTGTTTGTAAATTGATTTTTAAGTTAATTCAAATACTATGATTAGGCTCTAAGGTGTTCCTAAGGTGGCTAAACTAAACCTATTCAACCCTACACATCAACAAATTCATTCTGAAGGTGGGAAATAGAGGTTAGGATGCATTTGCAGGCCTATAAAGGCATAATTCTTCATGGAAGACAAGGAGGAGTGTTTTCAGTTTTCATGTGCAGGTTCTGGAGGTTAGAGGCAAATTTTGTTTTCTGAGTTTCGGGAGCATCGGGAGTCAGATTTGGAAACCGTAAGCGGCATTGGAAAGTTGGTTTAGAGAGCTATCTAATGACAAAGGTCATAATTTCCTATATGCAAGTTCAGTTTGACTAAATCACTGTGTAATCCACTTCTTCTTCTCATTTCTAATAAAACGGTTGTCCATCTTGAAAGTGGACCCAGAGACGTAGTCCATCAAGGACGAACTCCGTAATCAATATCACTATCTGGTATATCTATATTTTCGTTGTTTACACTTTTGTTTTGCATATTTCTTATGGTTTATCAACTGTCATAAAATGTTCTACTCCAACAGTTTTCCTCTTTTTCGTGCTTTTGGTTATCATTCAATTCTTTAAAGGCTAATCAATTCTACATTAGTTTTAATATATGATCATATCAAAGCACCCCAGGTTTATGGATCTTAGGAAGGCCATAAATTCTAGTGGGGATGGGATTGCTTTCAAGGAGCTTTTTGGAAAGAGGATTTAGAGATGGAATCGACTTGATGGCTACCGACACAGCCTTAGAGACAGACTTCAAGGGATTCTTATTAAGCTTTATGTAACAACCACTATTAGAGAGGTGGTTGATCATTTTGTTGACATATTCAGAGTTATCCAAAATGACAATGGCCCCACCTTTGTCCATTCTTATAATGAAAATGTCGGGGTTCTCCATCAGGGCTTTAAGGGTGAGAAACTCACTATAGCTAAGGTTTCTTTTGGGAGGCTTAGCCTTCCTTAGAATGATAGCACAATCTTCTCTTATTGCCTCCTTAACATTATCAGGAAGATCCCTAATACCATACTCGATGTTACAAATAATACCATCAATGAGGATCTTCTTAGGGGAAAGGGAAAAATTAAGCCCTTTATTAAGGAGACTAAAAACAGAGAGATCAAATTTATAACTCGAGAGGTTAATGACATTATTATAACAAGGAAGAGAGGAAAAAATGATATTATTATTATTATTATTATTATTATTATTATGATATTGTTATTATTATTAAAAATATTGTTATTATAATTAAATTTATTATTATTATTATTATTATTCGAATTCGAATTAATAATATTATTATTAAAATTATTATTATTATTATTAATGTTTTGAATTATATTCTTATGCAATTTAATGCTATGATTATTATCCAACGTATTCTTGTTAAGGAAATTTGTATTTGAATGGGAATGGGTCAAAGGAGAAATGGATGTGGCATAGGTCAAAGCAGGATAGGAGGATAAGACGAAGTGGCAGCGAGGGTGCTAACCTCGGGAATGAAGAGAAGGGGTGAAGAAGTTGGGATTGACGGGAGGGGGAAGGACGCTAGTACGAAGATTTGATGAGGGTGAAAAGAGGAGTGAGGACTAAAGCATGGGGGAGAATGCCAAGGTCACGGGGGGGACCTGAGCCAGCTGAGAGGAGGACAGGGTGACGCAACTCAATATGCTGCCCGGTTGAGAAGGACAGGTTAGTGAGACGCGTTCATATTGAGACGATGAGGATACATAACCAAGTTGAGAAAATGAGGGCTGGGAGACGCCATTAGGGAAAGAAATCGATGACTGGGGGACACAGTGATGTTGAGAAATCAAGACAGCAGGATGAAAATGAGAGGAGGGATGATTAACGCTCAGAGAGAGATCACTGTTTGGAAGGGATGGGTTATGCGATGGGTGAGATTCATGATTAGAGCTTGAGGAGGGAATTCCATGGAATCGATTATGAAATGAGGAGGAGTGGACTTTGGGTAAAGATAGATACGAAGGGAGATTCGAAGGGATTGAGAAATGGAAAGGATCTAAAGTCAAATCAAAATAGGAACTGGATAGCATCGAGCGATGAAGAGATTGAGTCTAGTTTCTGATGACCCACGCATTAAGGGTCGAAATCTGCTAGTCACCAATCCTCTTGGTTGTTTCAGTAGAGGAAGCCTTAACACCAGATGGATAGGAGACGACCTACATCATTTTGTCGAACTTGGTAGAATTCTTCATCTTCAAGATCTCTTCCCTACACTGTGCCTTTGCTGTCGATCCACCTTCAATGACTCCCCAAATAAAACTGGAGATATTATTCGCAAGATCTAGATGGATAAAGAGAATCTTATGCAAAAGAAAATCCAGATCCCTCCTTAATTTACAAATCTTCGATCTAATTAGAGAGAGACTAGTTTTAAGAAAAATGAACCGGTTTTTGGAATGGTTCAAAGGATGAGAAATATGTGCAAAATCATTATCTGTCACACAAATCTAATAATCTAACATAGCATCATCATCGTGATCACATCTAACAAAACACAAACATTGTAATCTAACATAATCACCACACACATTCTCAAATATACATCTCATGTCAAATAATGGCTATCACATACACATCTATTTGCAAGAACATTAAATGAAAATATCTAACATGACCTAACGATATACACATCAACACCAACATATAAATTAAGTAAATAAACATGAACCAAAGAAATGCAACACACACACACACACACAGATATATATATATATATATATATATATATATATATATATATATATATATATATATATATATATATATATATATATAGTCAAATAATTTCTATCAAATATATGGTACAACAAACGTAGTAGTAGCAACCTGGTATGTAATAGAAGACAATGGATGGTCAAGTATTACCTCAACAATCCAACTATGAGGTGGAGGAGAAGGTGGTTGGTCTGCACTCTCAGGAGAAACATGAGGCACCTCTGCTAGTACTGGAACATGATGATCAAGTGAATGATGAGGAGGTGGAGTACTACCGGAAGGATCACCGACACCCTGACCATGGTTCGATGGGGTAGTACTACCAAAATCATTATCACCACGCTCATCATCATGATCTGATTGGGTAGAACTACATGAAGACTCATGTGACATATCTGTTGCATGCCCTACATCCATCTTTGCTGTTAGTATCCTGGTAGCTCTGACGATATGATGCATAAGAATCATCATATCTTGCAGACAGTCCCTAAAGAGCTTTAGGAGCCTAGGATCTACCCTGATGTCTCGAGACCTCACAGGGTGGACTCCCTCCTCAACCAGAAGTCTAAAAAGTCGGTCAGAGTAGTCCATCCTAAATTTGAGACCAACCCTACGAGCCCCCTTTCTCGCGCCCCTCTGCATATGATGATGTGCCTCACCATTTAGGGCCTCGCCCATCTCTGCATCTAATCCTTCTGGTGGGGGAGGAGGCATGTCCCCAACGAATGTGCCAATGTCTACAAAATATGTAGTACATAACAATAATTAGATAATTTCATTAAACAATTTAATAAAACAAGTTAAAGAACATGCTAGAATAAATTATATTCTAACTAATTAAGAAAATAAAATGAAACTATATTAATTTAAAGAAAACACTAATATTACCTCTATCATCTGCAGACTCATCTGGTGTGAAGAGTGTGTTGGGACATTGTGTCCAATCCATCCCCGTGTATAGATATGGCACCAATACAAACATGTGGTCAACCTCACTAGCCATTAGTGCAAGTTCTTGCGTAGAAATCCTGGCTGAATACTCTGGGAAGCCCCTCTTGGGCATCATCTCACCTCAATTGCGCATATGCACCTCAGTCACTGGACTAGGAGGGTGACAGTTAAAAGTAGGCCTCATCTATGGAAACCTCTCAAAAAATAATAAAAGGGCTCTGAGGCCTCCAATGTATCTTAGCATGACATCTATCTAAATCCATAAAATATTGTCGTAAAAAAATGGCAGACCATATGATACATCGTGGCCCCTGCATAAAAGAATTGACATAAAATAAAAGAGGAAAACTAATGTGTTTCCTATCGATAGTATAATCTGAAATTTTACTCACTAATAATGAGAGGCACCTAACCTCCTATGCACCAAAAGTAGCAATACGTAGCTAACCACCTAACAAATGAAAATATGTTGGACAGTTTGTGTGACCTCCAATATATCTATAAGAGTAGACAAGATGACTCTTTGCTACAACACCATGGGGGACATCAGGGAACTTGGGAAAATCCTCCCCTCTCCTACATAGGCTAGTGTTAAAATATATGTTCTCCTTAGAGGGTCTATACCACATCTCAAGACCAACACATAAAGACTGTTGGTGGAAATCCCACCGATAGATCAGTTGTGCCAACAAGCTAGAGTGTGCCTTCAGAGATGTAGCCTACTCATAGTCCTTAAGGAGGCCTACATTCCTCAAGAGCACTCAAGTCGTTACGCTAATAGGGTGAGGGTATAAATCTTTCTCCTGCTCTCGTGCATCCCATGGTTGGATCACATTGTCTTGATCCACCATTTTCTCCTTCTCTTGTTGCTTCTCCCTCTGTTGACATCTCTAATACAAGACTAACATATAAAATACATTAGCCTCATACATAAAACATATATATTTTTTATTAAATGAAAAATGTGTTTATAAATATGGACAGATAAATTTCAATTGGAAAAATAAATAATCTCCGTTGAGCCCAAAAAATAGTAATGCATCGACTCTGATGCGCTATCAAACAGGAAATCACCGGCAACAATGTGTACATACATATGACACACCACTTTTGATTCACATACATACATTTTCAACGTGGTGCATCACGAAAACCTTACACATCGATGTGTACATATAACCTTTGTGCATCGATATAGAATGTTCAGGTTATCGAACACCGAGCTATATTTTTTTAATATTATGTTTGCAGTGCATTTCTTAAATATAAACATTGGGAGTAAAATAAAAACGTACGCACCAACGTATAATCTATATTTTTTCCTAGTGCATTTTAATTTACCAATCACACCGCCAACACTGCGATGCGTTAGGTTCATGCACTGAAATGCGGTGCACCTTGCAAATTTATAGGGTGCACCGCTACTAGTGCGAGCCAGTCCTATCGAACACATCGCACAAGAATATTTTTTCAAAAAAGTGGATTTTTGGACCTAATTTGCAATTATATTCTGCTAAAAAATTAAATTAGAGAGAAACATAGACATTACCTGGACATTTTCTCGTCGGGGAGACATAGTTGACACGTAAATGAAAAAAACAAATTTCACCAAAGTTTGAGAAAATTCTAAAGCCACAAACTGAGCACGAGACAAAAAGATGGTGAGAAAGAGAAGCATTGATGGCAGAGTGCTTGCGTGAGGCAAGAGTGGCACCAGTGCTTCAGAGCTCTACAACACTACAAATGGTAAAGATTAAATTTACGGTCAGTAGGTTTGTTTTATTTAACCGTGTTTTGGTGCGTTATTGTAACGAGACTAGTGCATACCATTTCTAAGAGCACCACATTTTTTTTAAATTAAAAACCCTATATTAGTGCTCTTGTTATGTACGCACCGATACATTTCAATACATGAACAACACTGATGATCCATTAGAATATAGCACCGATATGGTGAAAATAATTTTAGGACCAACATTTTTTAAATTTAACCTTTCTCTAGTGCTATCGAGTAGTGTAAAACCAGTGTGTCATATATAGTTTATGCACCGTTATTTTTATTTGTATACAAAAATAATGCTTCAACCGTGCATCAGTCTCTACTAAGCATTGGGGATTTTAGTTCAATTTACCGCACCAATGCGTATAATCTAATAAGTGCACCGCTATTTTTAAGTTAAAAACTCCACAACAATGCGCTATACAGTGTAAGCACCAAGGTGTTAGTGTATTGGTTTAGCATCAATTCGTCGTCACAATATAGCACCAAACTGGGAAAAATGAATTTTATGACTAACATTTTTGTAAATTTAACCCTTTTCTGGTGCTATCGAGTAATATACGCATCAATGCGCTTTTGTACTTAGCGCACCATTAATTTTTTTATTTAAAAATAAATAAATAAAAAATAAAAATAAAAATCTACCACTGTGCACCATGTTCTATTAGGCACCGGTGCGTATGTGTATAGTAAAGCACTAATGCATTTGTGTATTATAGATACACCATTAAAAAAACATCCGCTAAAACATCCACTCTCCCAACTCTGCTAGTGACCTCTGATACAAGCGGACTTTTGGGATATTTTTATAGGGTCTTCCCCAAAAACCTTTGTTAGAGGGTCTTTTCCTTGTAGTGAAACCACCACCAGTAGAAGACTTTAGATTCTACTATCTATTTTGTTAATTTGTGGTCATCTTTAAAAAATCATCAGGTAGCACTTCCATTTCGTAGAAGACTTCATATTCTATCCAGATTCATAATTGTTCTAGGAATTGTTTTGAGTCAAGTTCTAGAGTTGATAGACAACCTTAAATGACCCTTGTAGAAGAATTCAACTTTTGCTACCTCATTTGTTTTGTGGTATTCCTTAAACCACCATTCTAGAGAGCACAACCAACCATTGGTTGTTATCCACTTTTGTATTTCATCTATATTCTTGCACTCGCATACACCCCTTCAGATTAAGGGGGCAATGTTGAATACCTAATCCATTAGGGTTGGTTTGGAGGAATGTGAATCATTACGAGGAGTTCAAGAGACCTTGGAAGTTTAATCCAATTATCATAAAAAATGTATTAATATGTGCACCATTTTTAGTAATAGAGTATTCCACGTCAATCAATTTTTTTCTTTCAAGTTTAAGAAGTCTAACATGAACAATAGGGAGTAGTATGAAAAATAGTGTCGGTTGCATGAGATTTCACTTCTCCCACATTCCACACTCCTTCTAAGTCCGCCCCCTAGTTCTCCCTCTACGTTATCCCTCTATGGCCCCTCTAGAGTCTGATCCGAAGGGGGCTCGCCCTAATGTTGCGCCCCCTTTAGATGAAGCTTCCATGGCTTTCGACAGCCTTATCTGCACTTTGGGTCCTCCTCGTGAGAGACCGGTTGTTTTGAATTTTATCAAGAAGCTGGAAGACAACCCTGAAATAGTGCTTCCTCCCTTGCTACCCAGGAAAGCTTCTTTTTCGTTATTTGAAAAGGGTATGGTCAGATAGTTTACTGGTCTTTTTCCCTCACCTGAAATAATGAAAATATGGGTTGAAAGGAACTGGTCCACTTCCATTCAAGGCAAAATCTCTATTCAATTTTGTGGAAGAGATGTTTTCACTTTTTATTTTGAATCTAGAGAAGACAAAGACCTCATATTCAGAAATGTGCCTTATTTTATGGACTCCAAGGGCTTATACCTCAATAGATGGACCCCAAACTTTGACCTTGAACTCGATGTCCCTAATGCAATCCCTATTTGGGTCTGCCTCCCTCACCTTCCTCTCCATTACTAGGGGGATGAATCAATAAAAGCTATTGGCAATGTGTTTGGGAAATATATATACATAAGCAAACCAAAAGATAACATGCAGGATTGTGCTCGAATCTGTGTCAAAGTCGATCTCAGAAAAGGACATCCTAAAGCAGTGAAGATCAAGGTGGACAACTGGACTCATATTCAGCAGCTGGACTACGAACAAATCCATTTCAAATGCAAGGTATGTCATGAATATGGTCATTTTACAAATAGATTCCCAAAGAAGGAAATAAAATAATCTAACAACACTCAAGATACACAATGTGAACTGGTTAAAAAATAAATTGTATCCAAGTCCTCAAATCCCTCTGCTCCTTCCTCTTGTTGTCCCTCCCTCTTGAAATGCTCCTCCTCCTTCCTCTTCTATATCCACCCCTCCAGACTTCAATCCCTTTGCTCCTCTTGAGCAAGCTTGCGATGAACCTCCCCCTCTCCATATCTAATATGTTAGCACATGATAAATTTTAGACAAATTTATGCCTCAACATGCTTAGTTTGGTATGCTAAACCATGAATTTTATGAGGTTTTTGTAAATATCTCCGAGTTATTTTTAAAAAAGGTTTTTATTTTAAATAAAATTCAATTTTATAAAATATATATTTTTATATGTTTATAAAACTATTTATTTAAAATATTAAAACTTAGGTTAAAAATAACAAAACCCAATATCTAAACTATATAAACCACATTTATTTTTCATTCGGCCAAAGTCAAAAGCGAAAAGTCAAATTCACTTTATGTCCCCACCCCACATTTAATGCATTAATTTTCCCTAATGTTAAAGGCCTCGAGATATGCGCATATTTTCATGAACGGAATTTTCCCTAATGTTAAAGGCCTCGAGATATGTGCATATTTTCATGAACGGTAATTGATGAATACAGGTATTGGATCCCGTGGGAAGTTTGAATTACCAGTTTCTGAGTTTATTTTTCTTCCTAGAGGAGTGGAATGCAAGATTTAGTTAAGTAGCCATTTGCTTGACTGGTTGCATTGGAAATTTGTTATTACTTGATATTGCAATCATTTCAACATATTAGAGTCAGTAGGTGTGATGAATAAGCTCCACTCTTTGAGCATTCTTTTCAGTTTCAGTTTGCAACAAAATTTTCATTTTGTTGTATTTAGTATCATTTTCAATTTGTACAGAGGTTTGAGTTTCAAAACAGACCACAATTTGTAGGCTGAGGGCTATGATGACTAATAAACAGTCAGGCACTAGAGCTATGGTTCATAGCTGCCCCGCAAGGGGGCCAGCATCCCCAGTTGGAGCCAATGTTAGCACATGATAAATTTCGGCCAAATTAATTCCCCGACATGCTTAGTTTGGTATGTTAAACCATGAAGTTTATGAGGTTTCTGTGAATATCTCCGAGTTATTTTTAAAAAAATGTTTTTATTTTAAATAAAATATATATGTATTTATATTTTTATAAAATTATTTATTTAAAATATTAAAACTTAGGTTAAAAAAAACCCTATATCTAAACTATATAAACCACACATTTATTTATGTGCATATTTTCATCAACCGTAATTGATGAATTTTGGGAGGGGGGGTATCATTTTCTACCTTTAACCTAGCCCCCTTCGAATTAGATAAATACTTATCCAAATTAATTTTACAAGGGTAAAAGGCAAAATAAAAATACTTTACTAACCATGGAAAAAAAACACATGGTTTTTTGAAACCCATGGGAAGAGAAAACAAACCATGGATTTACAAAACAACACATGGGTTTCTAAATCTATGGGAAGGGAAAACAACACATGGATTTGAAAACAAGATGCTTTATTAAATCATTCAAATGAATATGTTGAAATTTTAATTATGAAATTCATTTAAGGGTTTAATCAAAATATTTGGAAATATTATTTAAAATATATATTTTTCCCCAAATGTTTTGTGACAATAATGAAGTATTCAAAAGATGATGAAAGGAAAAGAAACAACGAAAATAGAACTCAAAGGGGCAACTAGTTAATGTAGATGGCAGAGAAATCAGATTTAAGAGGGCAGTTAGCAGATTTTGTGAAGACAATTTCAACCTTTTTCCATATTTCAAGGGCATAAAGATATCATCAATCTAAGACACCTAGCAGCAGAAGATCAGCAGATTGAGGATCATTTTGCAGATTTCCAACATTCAGAAAACCAATTCCAGAGTTTAATGAACGTTTCAATGTTTCCAGCAGATAAATTGAATATATTATTTTACTTTTAGTTATTATTTAGGATTTTGTTCTAGAATTATTGTAATAGTTTGGGAAAATTTTATTCTATATATTGTTTCATTTGTAATAAACAAGTGTTGGAAATTGTATGAAAAAAAGACTTTTTTGATGTAAATTTGTTCACTGTGCTCAAGTGATCAATTCTCAGTAATACATAAATTTGTTTCAAGATTCTTGTGTCAAACTCATTGGTTAAGTTTTATCTCATGTTAATGTGTTTTTCCTTTGTCATCACATATGTTTCTTATCTCGTTTGTTCAAAGAAAAATAAGAAATTGAATCTGTTTAATTGCACTCAAATATGGCATATGGACAATCATTGATGTTTTCTAACTAATGTTAAATATAGAGTTCTTGAATGCTCTATGTTTTTTGATCTATAATATTTTCCTCTGTCTCACTTCACAAAGCTCATAAGATCTGATAATCTACCTACCTTGCCCTGTTACACTTGTCTGTTAACTCTCTAATTGATCTCCTTAAAGTTGATTGACTCCATTGCCCAATGGCTTCCTATTATAGTTTCAACTAAATAGTGCAAAATACCAAATTTTGAACCTTACATCTAGCCTAAAATCCCACTACAAACAAATCTAAACCTGATAGAGAGATCCCTCTTTGAGTTTAGTAGGGCTAGCTTCTAAACTTAAAAGTGGTTTTGTGGTTACCTCTCCAATTCCTTTACAGCCTGGGAAATTAGGAAGTGCTAACATAATCCTTGAACCCTTCCCCCTAATTTCATCCTGCCTCCTTTCCCCTTCCCCCTCTCCTTCCTCCCAAGCCTTCCCTCCTAGTCCCCTCCCTCCTCCTCCTAACAGAATTTTGACTAGAAACCAATCAAAATATTCTCTCCTCCTCTTAGACAGTCAAAAGAGATCTGGTTCGGAAAAAATAAGGAAATCAGGAACGAAGCATCTTTGAAGGAAATGGCTCTAGGAATGCAACAACCTATAGAAACATATATAGAAAAAAGTGCAGGGAACAAAGAAAAAATAACTCATATGTGAGAGGAAAAGGCCTCTCAGCTCCATCAAACAACAAGTAATGATTACGGTCACTTGGAATTGCAGAGGTCTCAGGAACTTTTCGAAGATCAACACAACAAAAAATCTCATAAAATCTAAATCTCTAGACTTCCTGTTAATACAAGAGACCAAATCCTTGGAACAAGAGATGATCCAAATAATTCAAAGAATAAATCATTTCGTAGGAACAACAATAAGTGCAGCAAAGGCTTCTAGAGGAATATGTACTCTATGGAATTCCTCCACTTGGGAGCTAACAAATTAGCAAAAAGAAGCACATTGGATTAAAACATAATTCAAAAACAATATTATTGATTATCAAATTTGTCTCTTTAATATTTATGCACCTTCCCATTTTAGGGACAAGGAGCAGTGTTGGAACTCCTTAGGGCAATGCATAGGAAAGGGATGCGGAAAAAACACATTATATATGGAGATCTCAACTTGATTATGAACTCTAATGAAAAGAGTGGAGGTTATTTTCAATTTTATCCCTTTAGAGACAAGTTATAACTTATAATGGAAGTAAACAATTTAATTGATATACAACCTAGAAATGGGAAGAATATGTGGAGTAATAAAAGGATAGGGCTGCGAAATATAAAGGAATGACTGAATAGATTCTTAATCCATGACAACGTTACCTCATATTTTAACTCTATGATCTATAAGATAATTCCATTTGCAACTTCACATCACAAATCAATAGCCTTAAAATTGGGGATAGTGAAAACCTCGGCCCTCTTCCTTTTTGCTACAATCCCCTGTGGATTCACTCTGAAAATGCTTGAAAGTTGGTTGCAACAACTTGGAAACAAAGCATAAATGGTTCCCTGATTTTTATTTGGGAAGAAAAGTTAAAAAATGTCAAAAAATAACTCAAGGAATGGGCCCGATCACACTACAAAGAACCTCAACAAAGGAAAGAAGAGATGTGAAAAAAGCTTGAAAACATTCATAAGAATATGGAGGAAGGTGAAGTGACAAGGGAGGATTGGCTAAAAGAAAAGTAAATTCATTGGGAAATATACCAAAACAATAGAAATGAGGAAGAAACATGGAGATTAAAGTCAAGAAACCTGTGGATTCAATCTGGTGACAAAAATATCGCCTTTTTCCACAACACCACCAAATTGAGATCAATCAAAATCTGCATTAAGTCAATAATTGGGGAAGGGGTGTTGATATAATGGACCAAGAAGGAATAAAAAAGGAAGCTTTCTAGTACTATAATAAATTTATTTCTTCAGACCAAGAGGACCAAAATTATGAATATTTTTAAGGGATATCCCCAAAATAATTACAGAAGAGATAAATGTGGTCTTAACAAAGTATTTGGATGAAGATGAAATTCAACAAGTTATATGGAGTCTCCAACCTGACAAAGCTCCGGGGCCAGATGGTTTTTCCATCTCTTTCTATCATTCCTCACTAAAAAGGACCTCTTAAATATGATCCGTTGGGTCTTCGAAAAAATAATCTTAGTGGTAAAACCAACTCCATTTTCCTATCCCTCATACCCAAGGAGACCAAGCCCTCCACTTTTAATTGATTCAGATCAATATCCCTTTACAATTCCTCTTATAAAATTATATCCAAAATTCTTGCCAATAGACTGAAACCCCTCCTCCCCAACCTAATATCTAATAATCAAGGAGAATTTGTTCCCAATAATTAAATTTTGGATAATATTTTGTTAGTACAAGAACCCATTCACTCTAGTATATCAAGAAATGAAAAAGCCTTCATTCTGAAATTAGACATGGCCAATGCTTTTGATCGAGTCTCTCATCCTTTCTTAATTGTTGTTCTCCAAAAATTTGGATTCTCTTCCGACTTCATTGGCCTCATTACAACTTGTATAAAGGGACCATGGATTTCCCCTCTTGTGAATGGAATACTGGGAGAATTTTTCTAAAGCTCGAGAGGTGTTAGACAAGGATGTCCTCTGTCTCCTTTTCTTTATATTATTAAGGAAGATTCTTTAAGTGGAAGATTAGAAATAGCAAGCAGAACGATACCATTATAGGTATATATTAAAACATGGGTCTCAAAATAATCAATCACTCCCAATTTGTTGATGACACTCTCTTCTTAGGACGGGCCTCGTGCACAGTAGCAAAAAGAATTAAAAAAATCTTAGACGGATTTTTGGAAGTCTTGTGTTGTGCTTTGAATAACCATAATTGGTGTATCTATGGTTGGAATTCTTCAGCGTATTTCTCAAATATTTGATACCCCCTTTAATGAAAATTGGGATCATTTCAAGTATTTGGGACTCCCAGTTTTCAAAGAAAACTTGAAATAAAAAATTATGGAATTTCATCATTGACAAAATGAAAAAAATCAGAATTCAGGAATGCAATGGCTCAATCTAGCCGGAAGAGTCACTTTGATAAAAGTTATCTTATCAGCCCTCCCTTTGTACCAATTTGCAATCATTCAAGCTCCTACAAGATCGCAAAAGAATATTGAATTTATCATAAGAAAATTCCTTTGGAAAGGGGGTAAAATTGAGTCAAAAAAAATTACTTTAATAAACTGGAAATAAGTGACAACAAATTATGAGAAAGGGGGCATCTCCATTTGACTTTAGGGTTTGATTAATATTGCTCTAGGTACAAAAATAATCTGGAGATTGATAACAGGAGAACCCTCCTCATGGAAAGAAGTTTGGGAAGCAAAATATCTTAGCTCTCCTTGTCAACAACTTCTTGTTTTGAATATCCCTATCAGGCCTTGCTCACATACTTGGAAGCTTATTAGGAAATTTATGACTTTAATAAATAACGAAACTTCCAGAGTTCCAGGAGGAGGACAATATATTAATATATGGAGGGACAATATCATGAGTTCTCCCCCGCTTTCAGAATTCAAAGAAATCAATCCTCGTATGATATGGATGCAAAATAAAGGAATAAACACTCTTGATCAAATTGCCTCCTGGAATCATGAAGATAATACTTGGAATAGATGGCTCCCCCCAACTTTCCCTATTGGTTTTAATAATCAATGGAATTTGATCACCTCTTGTCTTAAGGGAGCAGCACCCATAAGTCTTCAAACCCAAGATAAGTTCAAATGGAATCCAATAGGGGGATATTACACAGTCAAGTTAGGATATGTGAAGATCCAAGAAAATCTAGGTCAACAAGATTGGATTTATTGGTAATCTGTTTGGGAAACAAAAAGCATACCAAAAATAAAATTCTTCATGTGGACAATGCTCAAAGGAAAAATTATAACGACAGAAAGTCTTAGGAAAAAGGGATACACGGGCCTTCCATATGCCTGTTATGTTGTGGCAAAGAAGAAACAATCCAATATCTTTTTTTAGATTGTAGTTTTACAAAATACTATTGGTTGAAACTCATTCACCCAATAGAGGTCAACATCAATTTCAATCTCCCTCTCTTGGACTTCTATGACAGTTGGAAAGTTTCCTATCCTTATTCATTTAAGAAGAAAAACCTAATTAAAAGATTTTTGAGCCATCTTTCATCCTTTCTTTGCTGGAAAATTTGGCTACCTCGCAATAAGAAAATCTTTCAAAATAAAAAGTCGAAAGATAGGAAAGTCCTAGCCAAATCATGGGGACTCACTTCTGAATTTATCTATGCTAAAGGAGAAAAGAATCTATACCTGAGCATTCTCCAATATGAAGAAAAGGAATGGATAAATTTGATCGTGAATAATTCTCAAACTAGGAGCTCTCCTCCTACAACTATGAGTAAGCCAAAATACTGGAAAATCATATTAAAAGAAGAGGACTTCGTAATATGGATAAAATCCTTGAAGCATCCATGTATTTTCTTTGATGGAGCTTCAAAATCTAATCTAGGAAAAGTTGGAGCGGGTGGTTATATTTTTTATCAGGGAAAGGCAAATACCATCTCCTTCGAATGGGGATTGGGAATAAAATCAAACAACAAGGCAGAAGCTTATGGGTTCCTCCTAGGGTCTGAAATTATAAACAAAAGAAACTATAAGAATCTAGTCATCATAGGGGATTCCTCAATTTTAATTCAACAAATGGTTAATAAAACAAATCCAAAAAACATTGATCTCAATCAAATAGTTTCCATAATTCGACTTCAGCTAAAAAACTTGGGATGTGTCTCCTTTTTTCATATATTAAGAGAGAATAATAAGGTTGCAAAAAAACACGCAAACAATGTGTGTGTCTGACCTTAGGGAGAAGTTAAAATCAATGAAAAAATCCACTTCAAAGATATTCCATAATTCTAGTATTTTTCTTCATCACAGGCATGTTTTCCTCGAGAATAGAATCATGGGACTCGTCCTTCTGAAGAAGCCTTTCACAAGAATGTTTGTCTTTTTTAATAATCCTAGGATCTTCATCCCTTCCTCGAAGTCGAATCCCAATATCTCATTTTCATGTCATGGGAAAATAATGATCTTCTTCAAATCACAGCTCCTTATCCTCTCTCTCATAAATGAAATCCCAATAAAATATGCATCGTCCTCTCTCCTATGCTCCAAGGTGAAATTTTTGTTTTTTGTCTCCCTCTCTCCTCGTAATACTGCCCTCCCTGCTTCTCGATCTCCCAAAGTCATCATCCCTCCTCCCTTTAAATTTCTTATCATCTCGTTGTGACTTTCATCAAAATTGTGATCTCCTCTCTATGTTTTGCAGAATGCTTTCCTGCTTACTTTGTCTGCTTTCTTTTGTTAGTGTTTGGGCTACATCCCTCGAGCTAGGTTTTCTTGTGCCTCATTTATTCAGTTCTTTCCAGAGAGTTTCATGTATGCTTCTGTCGTGCCTAACTCGGTCGTGCCTTCCTTTGTGCATTCCTGAGTGTGTCGTGCTAAAGCCTTCCTCCTCTTCTCTCAGTTGGCCATCTGAAAAGGCTCCTTGTTGTCTCGCAGGGAAAATGGACCCCCGTGAGCGTGCCTCCAAGAATGAATCTTGTGTCCACTTCCGAGCAAACAAATTTATCATCGATCAATTGAGGGAAACTGTTAGGAAAATCTGATTTCAGTCAAAGGTGGAGAATGCATTCCTAATGACGCGATTTTCCAATCAAAATTTTGAAATTAAGGCTCTGAATGATAGGTGTGCCCACCTGGAAAATTATGTAACATGTCTGAAATAAATCCTCACCAACAAGACTGGGTAAAACTCAATCATGGTGGATAGAAGCAGCAGGAACAAAGAAAGATAAGAGACTATAGTGAACCAACCGTAGGAAGACCAAGTTCTCAATTTTCCATGGATCTCTCTTTTATTTTTCAGTTTGCCTAAGCATTAGCATTTTCAGCCCTGTAAATAAGTAATATTTTGGATTATGAAATGTAAATGTAAGTTTTTACTACGACAATACATTAGATTCTAAAAGCAATTTGTAGTAGGGAAGTTCGACATATATGAAAATAGGATAGTAGTTGAATTGGGAGGTGCATTCTTCTCGCCCTCTCTCTCTTTCTGGCTAGTTTCATAAATTTTGTAACGGGAGCTTGCTCCCTCATCTTTTTTTGAAAGTAATACCAATATCTGGTTTTGCAAATAAAAAAAAGAGTCTAACATAAAGCAATGGGATGCAGTCTAAGTTACCCTACTCACTTGCAAAGCAAACAAATTATTTTTATGATCTTTTCAAATCAAAGGAAACTACTTACCTCAAATTGTCTTACTCATTCCAAAAACTGATATTGAGTACAAATAGGATTCAAGAGATTTTTATATTGTGCACAAATTGTTTCTCATATATCAACCTGGTCTTATCTTTTAATGTTGGTTAGTAAATTCAAGTTATTTGTGCATGAAAGAAATTAAAACGTGAAGGAACACATCACTTTCAAAAACCAATGATTAGTCTTATCCTCAAAATCTCCTTACAAACTAAAGTTGCAACCTTCCACTTAATTTATATAAGTGTTATTGTCATCAAAATAAAGGTTAGACTTAGATGCCAAAGAGTTATAAACATTGCTTGTTATCAAATGAAACATGGTATTGTAATGTAAAATGATATATTGTTGAAATAGAGTATTTAAAGGGCACAATGAAACTGACTATCAATCCTTGTGAACCTGATCTATAAAGGTACAAAGTACAAATTTTTGTGTGTGTGCTTATGTATTGGTAAAGAGTGATTAATCCATATCCCAAGTAACAATTAAAACAATCCCAATACCTACTAATCACAAAGGATAGAAAAATAATGAAAGGAACATCAAATTACTTATGTGAAAACTCAAATGCATTTTCTCAAGGAAAAAACAAGTAAATATTGCAACTGATCTAAGCACACATAAATATTATATTAGTTAAATGAACTATGATGAGTCAATTGGAATGATTTAGACACTACAAATAAATGAAACCATAACTCATAACTACAACTATACTAAGTAAAAATACAGGTTAGCTTCATGTTCTAGGTTGGTGGGCCCTTCCCCACTGGGAAATGATCTATCTGCTTACAAGCATAAAAACATGGTTACACCAGTACCATTAATCAAAACTCAGAGTTATATTATAAAAGGGTTTGTTCAAGTTACAATAACATCACTAACCTATATATATCATATTACAATAATAACTCTCTTCAACAATCATTGACAACACCAACAAGGACTCTATTCTCCTTATTTGCCCTCAATTTATATCATAGAGTGAGTACAAACATGAAAGGGAGTACTTACAAGGATTAACCTAGTTCCTTTTTTTCCTGTGAATCAAAGTATGAAGATTAGACAAGACAACTAATTGGATTGTCGTTCTCTAATCTCATTTGATCATTTAGACAAATTTAGATTGACACTAGATACACTCTACATTATGAAGGTTGATCTAATTAGTGGCATGTGCACAAGGAACCTCGACCATAATTAACCTAGATCGTACACTCGCCTAAATAAACCTGGGCACAAACCAAGGGACAACTCCATATTTCCATCTTGGTCTTTAAAACCCACATGAACATTTTTCATTTGGGCGAGTGCATATATGTTAACCATTAGATTTGGGTACTAGATATAACCCATATATATATTTTGAAGGTCTTAGGCTTAAATATGTAGAAATATAGGATAATATAGGTAAATTCCAAGTAAATGATAGGATATCGATGTAAACTGAGGCAAAAAATCATGTCAAAATGGGAGGCCAACAACAAGAGGCCATAAGGTAATGTCCATATACCCCACTCTCCATTAATATTGTATTCAATCAAATATATAATATAAGGCAATGATCTCTATTATTTGGAAGGCTCTTTAGCTTTCCGTCTCATTGGTTAATGGCTTGCTTGGAATGCAGGTAATGGATTAGGTGTGATATTAGGGGAGGATCCTTGGATAGGTAGTAATGGGAAACATAAATTGATAATATCGTGGAAATTTTTTATCAAGGAAAAAAATCCATGGAAGATGTTGTATTAGTTGAATATAGTTCTTTTATAAATTGGTCATGGAAAAGGCTCAAGATCTATATTTGGGAGGTCAAATGGCAAGGGAAATGGGAATCATTTATTAATAGGTTAAATGATTTTTCTATCAAATTAAGCGATTGGAAGGGTGAGTAGTCTCACAACCCCATGGGTATAAAAAAATTCAAGATACTAGACAATGTTTTTAGTAGAGGAGCAAGAAGGCTTTTACTTATATGACCTAAGGTGAGGACATTGTGTTGTATGGAAAGTAAGCAAGGATACTCAAGTTTCTTGCACTATTCTTTTACTAAAGAGGTATGGAAGGGTCAATAGTAGAAATCAATATAGAAACATGGCTTCTACTTATATGACATAAGGGTAGGACATTGCATTGTATGGGAAGCAAACAAAGAGACTATCTAACACACTTTCTTGCACTATTCATTTTCTAAAGAGGCACATAATGAAAATTCAATCACTGGGTGATAATTTGGGCTCTTAGGAAGCATATAGTCTAGCCAAAATTTGAAAAAGTAAATGGAGAATTTTTTCAAGGCTTATCAATCAATCAAGGTTGTGGTAAGAGGTCATAAAGGCAATGTCCATACACCCCCTCTCCATTAAGATTGTATTCAATCCAATATACGATATTAATGCAATGATCTCTATTATTTGGAAGAATCTTTAGCTTTCTATCTCATTAGTTAATGAATTGCTTGGAAAGTAGGTAATGGCCTAAGTGTGAAATTAGGGTAGGATCCTTGGATAGGTAGTAATGGGGAACACAAATTGATAATGATGTGAAAATTTTTAGTCTAGGAATAATATCCATGAAAGATGGTGTATTAGTTGAATATAGTTTTTTTATGAATCGATGATGGAAGGAGGCTCAAGATCTAGATTTGGGAGGTCAAATGGCATGGGGAATGGGAATCATTTTTTAATAGGTTAAAGGCTTGTTTTATCAAATTAAGGGTTCAGAAGGATGAGTAGTCTCACAACACCATGGGTATAAAAAAGTTTAGGATACTAGGAAATATTTTTAGTAAATGAGCAAGAAGGCTTCTACTTATATGACCTAAGGCAAGGACATTGTGTTGTATGGAAAGTAAGCAACGATACTCAAATTTCTCGCACTATTCATTTGCTAAAGAGGTATGGAAGGGTCAATTGTAGAATTCAATATAGAAACAAGGTTTCTATTTCTATGACCTAATGTTAGTAAAATGAATTGTATGGAAAGCAAGAAACAAGACTCTCTAACAAACTTTCTTGCACTATTCATTTTTTAAAGAGGCATAGAATGAAAATTCTATCACTAGGTGATAATTTGGGCTCTTGGGAAGGATCTAGTCTAGCAAAGAGTTCAAAAAATAATTGAAGTTTTTCAAGGCTTATCAATCAATTAGGGTTGTGGTAAGATGTGATAAGGGCAATGTCCATACACCACCCTCTTCATTAAGATTGTATTCAATCTAATATATAATATTAAGGAAATGGTCTCTATTCTTTGAAAGTATCTTTAACTTTCCCTTTCATTGGTTAATGGATTTATTGGAAATTAGTTAATGGCCTAGTGTGAGATTTGGAGAGGATCCTTGGATAGGTAGTAACATGGGACAAAAATTGATAATGATGTGGAAATTTTTAGTGTAGGAATAATATCCAAGGAATATGTTGTATTAGTTGAATATGTTTTTTTTATGAATTGATGATGGAATAATGCTCAAGATCTAGATTTGGGAGGTAAAATTACATGGGCAACGATAATCATTCATTAATAGGTTAAAGATGTTCTATCAAATTAAGGGTTTAAAAAGATGAGTAACCTCACAACCCCATGGGTATAAACAAGTTCTCGATACTAGGTAATATTTATAGTTGTAGAGCAAGAGGAACACCAATGGGAGAAACCATTATGGAAACAAGTCTTCTACTTATATGACATAAGGCTAGGACATTGTGTTGTATGGAAAGCAAGCAAGGATACTCTCTAATGCTCTTTCTTGCACTATTCATTTGCTAAAGAATTATGGAATGGTCCATGGTAGAAACCAATATGGAAACAATGCTTTTACTTATATAACCTAAGGCTAGGACATTGCATATGTATGGAAAACAAACAAGGAGACTCTAACACACTTTTTTGCACTATTAATTTGATAAAGAGGTATGAAATGGAAGCTTTATCTGTAGGTAGTAATATGGGCTCTTGGGAAGGATCTGTTCTAGTTGAGAGTTTAAAATGTAAATGGAGAAATCAATGTTGGCAAATTGTAGATCATACTCATAATTGTTTATTGGGAACTTTGGATTACAAGGTTTCACTATCTTTTTGGAAGCATGTCCTTATTATTAGAAGCTTTATTATATCTTATATTTTGGTACTTATTTGATGAGAACATTCTATAGTTATTTTTTTTTACAAGCTACATATAGTATTTGTTTTTACCCTTATTTTGAAAAGTGGTGTTATTAGTAGCACTCTTTTATTTGGGGTAAAATAATAACTACAATTTCACAATGTTTCCAACCAAAGTTCTAAAATCAACTCTTAAATGAAAAAGCAGCGTTTCCAATGACATCTTTTTTTTTTTTTCAGGGGGGTTAAAATTACAACTTATTATGCATCTTGACCTTAATAACATGCATTGTCATAACTTAAATTCAACTTCTAAATCCAAACTTATAGTATTAACGACACTCCACTTTTTTTCTATGTTGAAATTGCAATTTTCAAGAAACAACAACTAGTACTATCACAATTAAAATCCTGAAATATACTCCCAAATCAAACAAAGATTCCAACATGGAATGAAATACTTATATTGCTACAAATAAAATTTTAAAAAAAATAGAATATATATATATATATAAACCTAAATTGTTCTTTAAACAAATATAAATCTCTCAAAATTAGCTTCAAGTGCCTTTCTAGAATTTTAGCCACAATCTTATACAACACATTGCAACATGAAAGAGGACAACAATCCCAAAGGAAACTCGTCCTAGTTTTTATGGATCAAGGCGATGAAAGTTGAATGAAATGATCCTAAAATTTTACGTGATCTTTGAGATTCTTATTATTTTTAATAAATCATTATTTTCAAAAAAATCAATATATAATTTAAACATATATATAAATGTGGAACATGGGTGGGATTAATACAAATCGATTCCAAATACCAACACTCCAGAGGACAGAGTTGGTGATGGGACTTGTTTTCATATTTCTTGTACCCTCCTACACTACGGGCGTACAGGTGACACCTCCAGAGATTTGAACATGGGTGGGAGTACTGCAAATCAATTCCAAACACCAAAACTCTAGAGGCCAGAGTTGGTGATGGGACCTACTTTCATATTGTTTGTATCCTCCTATACTACGGACATATGGGTGATGCCACCAAAGATTTGAACATGGGTGGGATTACTACAAATAGATTCCAAACACCAAAAATCCAGACGCCGGAGTTTGTGATGGGACTTGCTTTCATATTTCTTGTATCCTCCTACATTATGGGCATATGGGTGATGCCTCCAGAGGTTTAAACATGGGTGGGATTACTGCAAATCGATTCCAAACACAAAAGCTCCAGAGGCAAGAGTTGGTGATGGGACTTGCTTTCATATTGCTTGTATCCTCCTATACTACGGGCGTATGGGTGATGCCTCTAGGGATTTGAACATGGGTGGTATTACTGTAAATTGATTCCAAACACCAAAACTCAAAAGGTGAGAGTTGGTGATGGGACTTGCTTTCATATTGCTTATATCCTCCTACACTACGGGCATATGGGTGATACCTCCAAATATTTGAACATGGGTGGGATTACTGCAAATCAATTTGAAACACCAAAACTCCAGATGCCAGATTTGGTGATGGGACTTGCTTTCATATTGCTTGTATCCTTCTACACTATAGGCATATGGGTGACGCCTCTAGAGATTTGAACATGGGTGGGATTACAGTAAATTGATTCTAAACACCAAAACTCCAAAGGTCAAAGTTGGTGAGGGGCCTTTCTTTCATATTGCTTGTATTCTCCTACACTACGGACATATTTGAATATGGGTGGGATTACTGCAAATCGAATCCAAACACCAAAACTCTAGAGGTCGGAGTTGGTGATGGGACTTGCTTTCATATTGATTGTATCCTCCTTCACTACGGGCATATGGGTGACACCTCTAGAGATTTGAACATGGGTGGGATTACTGCAAATCAATTCCAAACACTAAAAATCCAAAGGCCAGAGTTGGTGACAAGATTCTTAACCATGGAGATTTACCCCATAATGTGTAAATAGGCTTTGTTACAATACTATTTGTCAATACCATGGCTTATCAATACCACATGCCTAAAAAACCATAATTCACTTCATATCACATTTTTTCAAATTAATCAATATAATTAAAGGGGAAAATGGCATAACTACTTGGGAGATAAATCTCAAACTTTGATTTGTGTATACTATTAAGAATATTTTAGAATATTCTATAGATATTAAATCCCTACCATCCACCTAATAAATATTGATAATTAAATTTAAAATTCTAGAAGCCCTGTTCCAACTAACACACATATCCATGTAATTAACATACTAATGGAATTGTTATTATCACCCTCTTTCATCAAAATAACATAAATTTTCAACCTCCATTGTACATCCTCCTTTCGCGGCAAAGACTTCCTAATTGCTTCCAATTCACAGAGTTGAGCAATATCGATCCCATAAATATGCCTAAACCATTATTGGTATAAATTTTTGAAATTGTTATAAAATATTGAGATTTTATCCTCCACCTCCTTTATCTTGGCTTGAGATCTAGCCTTGAATGATTTGGACTACTTTTTGGAAAATACATGGGTTTTTGACACATAATTGAAAGACAAAAAGAGGCTAAAGGCATCCATGAATCCTAAAGAGCAAGAATGGTTAAATTTGAATGACGTTGAGGCTTTACATTACCAAAGTCAAACTGAATAGCATCGACATATAATTGAAAATCCCACCAGAGAAACCCAAGACTTCATCAATATTTTACCATTCATCAAATCCTCAGGGACTAGAAAATGACCTAATATTTTGCCAAAAACAACACTATTTGAGCAAAAAATCCTCTAGGTTGGTGTCAATTCTAGAGGCTCAAGATCAACCAAACTATTTCTTGTTAAAAAGACCTGGAAGAACCTCCCTACATATATAGTTTGGAATTATATCCCCATACCTCCCTTAATGATAGGGTTAAATTCAATTCTCCACTAATCAAGTTGTGAGGTTCATCCAAAACCTTAGTACTTTCCAGATGCTCCCAGAAGGGGTCCTTTTTTGCGTAGAGACCATAGAAATTTAGCATTGAAAATCTAAAACCTGAGTCTTTTAATTTCAAAGAAACTGTAATGACAGAGTTGAAAGAGGAAGAAGACAAAGCTTCAAAACCAACCCATAACCAGGCCACCCGACAAACCATCTTCATCCAACGTTGCAAAAGAACAATTCTTTAGGATTTTTTCCAAAATAGATTAAGACTTACAACCTTCCACCATTGTTTCTTGAATCGAAATAATATCTATATTTTTGCTTCAAATATGCGGCTCGAGGGAAAGTTGGCTGCAATTGCCCCCCCCAACCCTCTGGGATTAAAGGATAGCACAATCATGGCATACCATTCATAAGGGATTTTACCAATCCAAGGGACCTATAAATAGTGAATTTCTTACCTTTTTTAATATCTTGAACAACCTTCCACTAGCACTAAACGATAGCACAATAATGGCATACCATTCATAATGGATTTTACCAATCCAAGGGACCTAGAAATAGTGAATTGCTTACCTTTTTTAATATCTTGAACAACCTTCCACTGGCCTTTTAAAAGGTGAGTTTTTTTCCCCACTGGAATAGGATTAGGGGGTCAGAAACAAAACTTGTTTGAGAGCAACAATCCTTTTGAATTTGTGATGCGATCTTCTTTACTTGTAAGGAACTCAAATTTTTTTTTGTGGCCTTTTGCAATCGAGGTTGGTTGCTTACCTCTTTATACTAGACTAAAGCTCTGCCTATTGCTTAAAAAATCATATTATTATTACGTTCACAAAATATTTTTGTTAGGCTTAACTATGGAACCTTGTTCCAATAATGGTTAGAGAATTGAACCCATAATCGTAATAGTAGAGGCGCTTTAACGAAGGGTACTCAACAAACTAAGCTAACCCTCCAAATTGAATATCTCCTTATTACCATTCTTTTAAGTATACGTTAAATTTTTTTTTGATTGATGTGCCAAATCCCAAATCCCATTAAACATGGTTCAATAACCCACTTTACTGTACCCAAAATTATTTGTAAACTCTTATCCGAAATCAAAGCATAATCAATTAAAAAGCCTGCAATGATATTATTCCAAATAATTCTAAAACCGTATATTCTACTCAACTTGAAAAGGAGGACATTCTTCTAACAGCATCGAGTATTGATTTTGTAATATGTTGTATAGTGACAAACCATATTGTGAAAACAAAGCACCCAATTTGGTTTGAAATTCCAATAAACTCCAATGTCATCACGTGAGGTTAGGCTTTTCAATGACCATCTTTTTGAGAAACAAATGAACACATTTCTGAAAATCAAATTCATTTGAAGATTATACATTATGAATTGTGTGTTTTTATAACTAAGAAATGATATGAACGATGAACCAATCCTATATTATTTCGTGCGCCTATTAAATCTTAGGCAAACGTTGACTTTTGTCATTGGCAGCGTATTTGTTAAAAAAATAGAAATCTGATGTTGAAGAATTGGGTTTGTCATAACAATGGAACTTATTGACTTGGTAATGGTTGATGCAAATCTAGCACATATAATGCCAAGCAGCTACAGAGAATACCCACGTCAAAGCATCTGAAACTTGGACATTTTTATGAAATCACACCATGCATTCCACGAAGTTTGGGTGGAGATATTCCAAGATTATAACGTTCAATAAGTAAGCATGCAAAGGTTGTACGGCAGATATCGAACAAGAGATGATAGCGACTTATTTTTCTCGTGCTAAATTAATTTTTTTTAGGTAGTAAAGGTAGTCTTTCTAAATCGTCATGAGTTTCTACAACTTCCATGTCAATATTCTACAGGGAAAAGCTAGAAAAGGGAGGAGTACGCTAGTTTAAATCAGATTGCATGCACATCACAATTAAACCCAGAGCGCATAAGTGCAACAAGGTGGTGAACAGAAAAACTACACTAATCTTATGGGAGCTGACATGCATCTACGTGGAATCTTATGCCATGTATCTCGCCATGTATCCACACAATATTTGAAGTGATTGATGAATATTTACTCAACAGTGGCCATGGAGTCATCGATTACTCATAACCCCTCATCTCCCATACTCATCACCATGATTATCGTTGCCTCTACACACATTTTTGGCATTGTATATTTTATTTTCCACGATGTTAGTCTATTTGACACCGCGGGAAACTCATACCTTTCCAATATTGCCGAAGTCTCCATCTTTTATCGAATCTCTGCTCAGATGCGAACTCATCAAAATGTAATGAATCCAGCTCTTCGATGGATTATAGCTGCTAGATCAAATAATAAAAAATCATGGCCACCTAAACTTTTTCCTATTTTTGTACATTGTGTTTTGAAAAAAGGAAAAGATTTGTTACAAAAATATTCTCATAGTTATTTTTGGTTTGTGCAAATTTAAGAACATTTTCTTTTTGGTAGCAGAAGGATTGAATTGTTTGCGGGAAAGGATAAACAATGACAACATATTTTCTAGGTAGATAGTCGAAGATTTAGAGCATAAAACCAAGGAGGCAAATTCAGGGGGATATAAAAAGCTTAGATATGTATTTGATGTAGAGGTATCGGATCCACACTACAAGGGTATTTTTCTTTGCAATTATTCTTTTTTAGCATTTGCACTATTGTAATGTAAAGAGAGTTTAATTGGCAGAGGTAGAATAATTTGGCTTTGAGATGGAAGGTTGTTTTGCACTTTTGTAGACATTTTCCTTATGGAGTGAGATGTTGCTCAAGAATTGCATGTTTATAATGAATTTATGGTTTTATTTTAATAAAATTCCAGTCCATACACTATTGTCTGAATTTGAATTTATATATTGCATCCAAATTTTTTTCGATGATTTTAATTTCATTCAAAGTAGTATTTTGTTTATGATATTGAGAACTATTTTCATATCATTTATTATATGTTGCTAAAGTCTTTGTTAAAGTTTTATTTGCAGGACATAATGAAATTAAAATTGAAGTTGAATTCATTGAAATTTGAATGTGATAAATAATAACTAATTATTATTCATTTACAAGCTTATTTTGTTTTTATTGCTTCGGTTAAAATGAATTATTTATTTTAACATAAGCAAATCATATAATGAATTCTACTTGATTCAATCTATATATGTAAGCTAAATTTATTTAATAACTATTTATTAAAGCATATTCATTTACATCATGACATTAATCTCTTGTGGGTTTCAAACTATTTTGGGACGTACAATTGAACATTAATTTTGGATCCAACCATACAAACAGTCCATTACCTTTATTAGTTTATTTTCTCTCAGATTGGATGAAGACTATCATATTCTAATTTGAAATAGGATTAGTCTATTTGCTTGCATCATAGTATAGACATGCATTTGCATTCTTAGCTTTACATCAAGTCCTCTCTTAAAGAGGCAAATTCATTGTAGTGTGGTTTGATCAAACCTTTAAATTGATCAAACCTTTGTGTTGATCTTATTCTTTAATTTACTTTATTAAAGGGTCAATATAAATGTAATGTAATTTAGTGTGTATTTTGTATATAAGTTTGGTCCTTTTATTCATTTTTTTAACCTTGATCTTTTGATAGTTTCCTATTTATTTTCTTTGTAACATTTAACTGTAGAATTAACTTTAACATTTTAGTTAGATTTAGTTATTTCTTTTATTTTGATAAATAACATTATAGAGCTAACTTAAAACAATTAGGAATGATTTTATATTAATCCACATGATAAATTTAATAGTAGATAAACTATAATAACTAGATTTAACTTTAGTAGAATAATAATATCACCTTAGGACTAACATTTTGTTATTATAATAATAAAGTAGATAATATAAAAGTAATGACACAATTATATATTAGATTATTAACTTGATATCATAGCTTATATTTAGGTAATATTAACGTAAGCATAGGATATATCAACATTAGAAGATTTATTGTAACATAGACTAAAGTCTAACGTAACTTTAACACAGGTTAGTATAATACATCTAGGCTAGACTAACACTTAGATTGACATATGTTAACCCTAGGTGTGGTTTAGCTGAGCCATTACTTCAGCTTAAGGATTTACTTCTTTGCAAGAACTTTGCAAGAATATCTGGTATTTCTCTTCCTGTTGGTAAGAAATAGAATTACCACAAATTAGCAGGAAAGGAAAGAGGGTAATGGGGCCTAATTGAACTAGTAGGAGCCACCATCCCAAACGGAAAAGGGTCTAGTTTAGGGCCTTGACCGGGTGGTCTCCCTTACATGTTGATGGAGGACATTTTTCCCCATCAACACCTCCTATAACTTAGATTTGGTTTGGAATATGGAATTCCAAATTGTCCACCAAAGTTGAGCTCCTTTTGTTGATTTCTTGCTCACAATAAATCTTGACAGCACAAAACTTAAAGAAGCGAGGCATATCTATTCCATATCACTATCCGATGTGCCTAAAACAGGAAGAGTCAATTTCTCATCTCCTTCTCATTTTTCCATTTACCAAACAAGTATGGTTTGACACTCTATCTCCCCAGTTTTCCATAATTATATGGCTTGATCATATCACCTACTTCTTTTATTTTTGGAAGAAAAATTATCAAGGAAATTTTGTTGAAAAAAGCTCCTTCAAACAGTTATGGGTAGCCTTCCCAAAATTTATCTGCTGGGAAATCCAAATCGCAAAGAATGAAAACACATTTAATAATCGAAGATACCACCCTTAATTAATGGCCTTAAATAATAGTACTCTCTATGTTGAATTTTGGGGAAATTCCACTCCCTCCCTCCTCTACGATGGTCTTGTTACCCACCACCTATGGGTGATATCCATAGGGGAAAATTTTTCTCCTAGATGGTCTTCAGCTGACAGCCAACAATCTCTTGTAGCCACCAGATAGCTCGATGTGCCACCTCTCCGCCACATGAGCTAGCCATTATGGACCTCGCCTATCTACCTTGATCGTATGATTGAAGGTGGGCCTTCCAGACCTGAAGGTATGGATTTTCGTTATGTAGTTGGGTACTTTTGTTAACTTATAATGGACACATTTCGGCATGGATAGGTGGGGGAATTCAACAAAAATAATGGTCTTGGTTTGTACCCTTATCTCCCCTATCAAACTTGGTAGTTAACCTTGTATCCTAGTCCCATGGGATCTCCTTTATTGGATACTAGATTTAGGAGTGCAACTACATAGGAAATATCGATTTTGGCTATGTGGTCCCGCTTCCTGACACCACATACATCACTCCCCTCTACTTGTTATGACCCCATTTCATATATTTCTCATCTGGATCCACATTTTTCCATTGGGTCCATAAGGAGTTAGCTTCCCCCTCCCCTTGTCAACACTTTAGGTCGGGCCTAGAATGATGTCCTAGAGGTTGATGCAGCGAAAAAGAAAGTAAAAATCATATTTTTCTACTATTAACAAGAATTGTACCACAAAATGAAAAATATGGATGAGACATACAAATTTAGCACGTGAGAAAAAGCCAACGCAAGCTCTACCCCCTATCATTATGTCCATCACCCTAGTTCCTAAGGCCCCTATATGAGCCCCCTACATCACTAAGGAACCCATGATTATCCCAACCCCTAGTGGACGATGAAATTCCCAACCTTAAGGGGGTATACACTATTATATCATACACATCATGCTCTCATCCACTTGAGCCCTGAGTGGTTATAAAAAGACCAATCAATAAATAGCAAAAGACATATGAAGAAGGGTGGAAAACCAAAGGCCAGGGTAACTTGTGTACCATAATTGCTCCCTCCTACACCTATATGTATTGTGGCATGTGGCCTAGAGCCTTCCCCTGATGCCCCAGTATGTTCCATCATTTAATCACATGACACCTACATCTTGTTGGATGTACTATGGACTTGTCACTCCCTTAGAGGTTGAAACCACCTAATAGGTTCCTCGGTTAACCTTCTTCTTGCACTTGGAGACACTTGTACACTCTAAAGCCCATTATGGAAGTGCATGCCACTATAAAGTGTCCACTTGGTTCCCTGATTTGTAAGCTCATTTACTCAATTACACTATTCATTTGTTGTACTAGAAGGTGAGGAGACACATTAGATCTTATACAATATTGCAGGAGGGTCTTCATCTTGGGTTTGGTCTCCCTATATGGAGTCTAAGCCCTCTAGAGGGTCTTATTGGCATTTGTAGGGTGAGCATTGAGAGCCATGGGCCTCCACTATAGCAGAGAGAAGATAGCCACATCATGGGATAATTTAGCTCCACTCATTTCTCGCTCCTTTTTCATTTATTTGATGATGATCATGCACCTGGACCACCTTTCCCATCTAGCTACACACTTGGTAGTTGTTCCAGGGCCCAAATGATGATGATACCACCATGGGAGATAAGGGAGGGTTTGCATCATTATTCCAGCCCTTACAAATGGGATACAGGCTTGTTCAATCCACTTGGAGACCCATGAGGATGTTTTTGTGCCCCCGCGTCCACCTTGGGGCACCACGAGTCATTTTCTTGAAAATCAAGGGGCCATACCCTTTATCACTATATTTGGAGCCCTTCCACTCATTTTGGCACATACTGGACTCCATTTGGCTTTTCAATGGCCCTCCTAGCTACTTGTTTATCATTTTGGCCCTCTTGAGAGGCTTATTTTCATGTCATGGAGCTATCTTGGTGGTTTTGTCACCAGGGAATGTTATTTTGTACATTATTTTATTTTTAGGGGCATCATTAGGCCTAATTAGGCAAATCTAACCCTTAGAGGATGATATATATTGATGAGAGGCTCATTCACTACTCATCATCACATGGATTTGGATCATTGTTTCTTCTGGATTTTATCTATAGATATTGGAGGATGAATTGGATGATATTGATGCATTTTGATATTTGGAAACCTTCTCTTGGTCTTGGAGCTTCGATTTTCTCTCTTTTGGATGACTAAATATATTCACTATACTTGTAAGTGTTCTTTCATGGTATATTTTTATATGTCATGTCACATGTATAATGTATGGAATTTTCACTCATGGAATCTATGCTTCTAACCTAATTGAAGTGAAAATATAATTTTGTGAGGGTTTTGCGTATGTTACATGTCTAGTATGGTGAATGAATGTTCCTAGGGGTTTATTATCTATGTAATTGCCTTGATAAGTCATCAAATCGCAAAGATAAGAAGTATAAATTTTCTTGGTAACCAAGTTGTTTCCCTTAGGGCCCTACAAAGTTGTTGGGGAACTCCTTGGTTAGGCAAAAGATACTCCAAATGTCGAAATCTCATTGAATCCATTCCCCTAATAGACTAGGCACTGGTCTAATCCTTGGTGATCACTTTAAAAAAAAATCAACTCCTTCTCTCTCTTTTCCTAAGCCCTAACCTTAGTGTCTCCTAGGGCATCACATGAAATCTATTGTAACTATCCATTTGGTGAGCGAGTTGGAGCACAATTGTGTTGGGCAGTCCTCTAGGCCCTCACAAATTTTGAGAGAATCCCCATGGCTAGATTTAGAATCATCCCAAGCCCTATCTCCAATTCCATTCTTGGTCCTAGGTTTCATAAGTTGGTGGCTCCATCAAGGATAATTGCATTGAAAATTCAAGTCAAATCCAATATCTTTGATCCTTTTCTCCTCCTTTACTTGGTCAAGACCTTTTGTTTGAAGTTTCACCCTAAACCCTTGACCTTGTTTGGGTTCACTAGGGTTTCTTTGTGGTCCCACAACCTTGTCACTCTAATTTTAAAGGATCAAGGATTCTTAGGTCTAGGGTGCCCTCATCAAGATATATCCCTAATCCCTAGGTATATGCTTCCTCCAAATCCTTTCTTGGAGAGTCCTACACCTTTATTTTAAAGAAAGCAATCTCTTTCATTTGAGTTTCTCCTATGAATGGGCTTTTGAAATCATTACCTCTCCATAATCAATATACCTTTATAGTGACTTCCCTAATACCAGGATTCCTCCCATTGGTGAAAGTCCATAAAGAGCAAGAGAAATCGACTGAGGTGACAGTGGGTCCTTGTCGTATTTTGCCACTTGGTCTAGTGGTTGCCCCTTAGAAGCCTCTCCTAGGACCTCTACTACATTTAGTGGTAACATGTCCATACCCCATGGAGAGATATTTGATGTCAAACATTCTTTTAGATTCAACTCTTAAAATGGATTTGAGCTCTCCAAATAAACTCCCCATGAAACCATGGACAATAAGGATGGACATAGAAGAATTTAGAAAATCGAGAAAAAATCAAGCTTCATGTATTCTCAACTTTGATGGTTCATCAAAGAACAATATAGGGGCGGTATGATTGGGAAGGATCATTCTTACCCTGATAAAAACAAAGTAATATATTATTCCTAGGGCCTCTGATAGTTATCAAATAACCCTATAGAAGCCTATTGCATGATGCAAGGTTTAGAGTTGGCTAAAGAAGCTCAGATAGAGAAATTGGTTGTTGTGGGAGATCCATTAATCAACATTCAACACTTATTGCAAGGAAACTTGCCCAAATATTGTAAACTAAGATGAATTATAGAATGAATCGAGTATTTGAAGCAATCCTTATACAGGATTTGTTTCTAGCACGTTTTAAGAATGCACAACTCAAAAGCAAAGAGGTTGGTGAATTAAGGTGAGAAATTAAAGGAAGGTGTCCTAATCCATAATGGGAAACCTAAATCAAAATATATCCCTTGGAAGTAGTTGGTGTAAATGTTGATTAAAGGACTGGGGAGGCCCATGTATCTCTACATGGCCTCCCTCCCAATTTGAGACATGCATTTAGTCGGTAATAAAGGAATTTTATTTCACTATGAAATCTTATGCATGGGAGAAGCATCACTACCATATGTGCTCAGGCCAACGCCATCACCCCTCCTCCATTATGTACAATTTCAATGTTTTTAATGTGTGGGGATAACACCAAGAGTAATGGTCATAGTTGGCAACCCTCCTCCGTTGAAGCCTTCAACATTAAAGTAGAATGTGATGGATCGCTACTGTAATTCCTCCTCCTATGTTTACCTACTTTTATAAGCTCTTCAGGGTAAACATGAGTTGAGTGTCACTGTGGTATGACCCAAACTCCAAGTCCCAATTATGGAAGTGGGGCCGAATAACCAACAACTTACAACCATCCCTTAGGGACTACAGACCACTCAGGAGCCTGCAAACCACCCTAGGTGATCAATCCCTCGCTCGAGCTTTGTTTCACGAGAGAAACTCCCCAACCATGCCCATAACACTACATGCATGTGTTTGGGAGGCTATAAATGCATGAATAGGCCTACCTGCCAATGGTTATGACCCAAATTCCTTAGTTCAATACTTGTGGTCGCGAGATCTATTCCACCTTTTCAAGATAGCCCCCAGACCACTACCCAAAACTTCCTATAACTTTTTAGAATAATAGTAATAAGGATAACAATGTTAAATAAACATATCTTGAGTCATATCTTGAACAATACATGCCTGATGAAAGATAGGAATTTCATCAAACACATGAAAAACATATAAGCTGCAAGTCATGAATGCATATTTGATCATAAACTTTTGAACTTCATCCAATAATCACCAAGAAGGCTCAATACCCTCTCTAGTTGGTTGCAATGACACTTGTTATCCCATGCATTCATCAACCATCCAATAAATTATCAAATCATGAATACGAGTCATAGTTAGAGCACATCATAAAACCATCCATATAACTAGCATATAACCTGAATAAAAACTATGAAAAATCAACCATAAGATTACCATAATAACCAGTGCAAGTGTACATATACCACAATAGGAAAATAGCTCATATTAACATATGAAAATGCCAACCAACGCAAGGACTTCCATGTACCACCCAACCATAGATTGGGCTGAACCAAATCTCTCTTTTAGCCAATCACCCTCGCACCATATTCCAAGCATGAATGTGGGGTCATAAGGGATTAAACCAAAATAAACCAACCAAGGCTTCCAGAGGCCAAACAACCTCAACCCTCAACCATAGTGATTTCACCTCTATGGTCCAGAAATCACTAACATCAACCAGATTTGTCTCTACCCAAGTTGTCTAGGGCTCTAAGAACTAGTAACTCAACCCATAGCCTCCAGGGAACCCAAGTTGTTACAGGACCCTAGAGCGTTTGTCCCACCCATAGGATCCAAGGATTAGTAACTCAACCCATAGTCTCTAGGGAACCTAATTTGTTTCATGGATCAAGAGAATTTGTTCCAACCCACAACCATAGGAAACCTGAGAACCAATCAGAAATCCAAGTGGGGAACCCACCACACTATGGTTATCCAGGAAATGGCAAGGCAGGGCTGAAATCATTGTCAATCTAGGAAAATAGTTATGTCAATGACAACACATAACCAAGGAACTACATGCATATACCATGCATCCAAAAACCAAGAAGGAGATCAGACATGCAATCTGCTACCTGCAAAGTAATCTTGTTGTATTTGTTGATCCAACTATCTCCTTGTGCTTCCTTGCTTTCATTTGTTTTCTATCTCCAAATCCAAGTGAATGCTATAGTGCTCCAAGAATGCTCTATGTGTGCAAGCGTGTATGAGAGAGATAATGAAAGGGGAGAGCCAAAACTGAACTGACTAAAGTTATGAATTGTTTCTCTAATGTCTTTTTATCATTGGGGTCCCATTTTCTTTCATTTTCCTTCATTTTACCTCTAATTTCCCTTGCATGCAAATTTGTGTCTCTTCACCTTCTGTTTCCCCTATTTTCCTTTATTTTCATAAAAAAAATGCCAATTATTGCCTCTTTTCCTTTTCCAATTTCCATAGCCATTATTAATCCACAAGTGATGCCCACTATAATATTTTGCCCACCATTCAACTTGGAATATGTGTTCCATGAACTTGGTCTTATTTATTTACATGGAAAATCAACCAGGAGCCCAAAATGGGAAATTAAAACAATGGTATAAAAAATATCCCCATGATGGTTTCCCAAAAGTGGGATGAGATCCATCGCTTTGATATGAGAGCTAGGTTAGTAAATGATAGGGGTTATATGCCATCCAAATGAATAATCACATGCAATGTGTAGTGCATATGAATGGTTAAATGTGAGATGAAGTTGTGTGTGATTTGTTTCATTATTGATAGTGGTATGAATGTATATTTAGAAGGACAATCAACTATGAAGACTGCCTTCAATCCTATATTTGGCATAATTGCATTGGATTTGATGGTAAATCAAAGGAATCATGACAGAGAATGGTGAATGAAGCTGTGGATTTGAGAGAATAGTTTTAATTGGTATATTTTCTTGTGTAAGTTGTGACATGGAAGGTTGTCTGTGAAGTAATATAGGTTTGTGTGCTCTCCTCAATAATTTCCCTTTCTATTTTTCATGGCACTATAATTGGAATTTTCATTTATTATGGTATTGGAAGTCATCGTACTTTGGGTGGCTGGTGCAAAATGTTCTATCCGGAAGTAGTGTCCTTGTTCTCATGCTTAATTTGGATTTTTAGGTTGAAGGTGGAGATTTTTGGATTTAAATCGACTGGGTCCGGGCCTGGACTTTGAGAGACTCAACACTTAGGTTTTATGGTAATTCTAATATCATTTGGTTTTCATTTTTCAAATTTATTCATTCAAGTTTCAAGTATTAGACTCTCTTTTGTAGTTTGTTGACTCTCCTACCAATCCCTTGGTCCCTTAATAGCTTATGGTTTTGTCCTCTTATTCTTATCCCCTCTCCCCATCTCCTTTTGAATTATTGTGTTTCCCCCTCCTTTCTTGGGTTTTTAATTATGAGAATATGATGCAGGAGCATCTCATATTTAATTTTATGTAATTATTGAATTAAAGAATCTAGGATTTTCTAGAATTAGTGAGTCATTCGAGAATTAATTAGGAGATAGGGAAGTTAGGATAGAAACCTAAGATTCAGAGGATAACTCTCAACTTCCTCCAAATATCTAGGAGTAAGTTCCTTGGGAAGAGACTTCTCTCCTCTAAATAAATAGTCATGTAATTTTTTTGGGGAAAATCAGGTTTAAGAGTTTTGATTTAATTAAAACTTTGGCGTGAGATTTTAGTTAATGGAATTTTTTTTTGTCTAAGTTTGGAAGTGTTGCACCATTTTGGTATGAGAGCATAAATTTAACGACTGGGTTATAAGAGTTGAATTTAATAAATTCAAGGAACACCATCAGTTATTCATACACTGCGCGTTATTCATTGGAGCTGCTGGATTATTTTTCAGATAATTGAGAAGGTCGTTGTCTATACTGTGTTTATGTAGCAACGTGGAAAGTTTTAGAGACTGTCGAGGAGAAGTTGAATCTGCATTTGTGAAGTCGAACGCTGCAAAAATTGGAGACTTGCGTGGATCACCTGCAGCGTGGAAGTCGAATATTAAATCGTTACTGAGGAATGTGTTGAAGAATGGTGGAGAAATCATTGAGAGAGAAAATTTCAGGCGATATGATATGTCGAAATCATTGAGAGAGAAAATTTCATGGAAATCAACAAAAGGATGGAAACAGATTTGGCGAAACTTATAAGGTCATTGTGTCCATGTTCTTTATGAATGCTCAGACAAATTACGTGTAACTGAATTAATTTTCACGTTACATGAATATATGTGAAGGCTTAATGAAAAGCTCATAAAACGTATGTCCATGGGAGAGGAAATTTTGTAAGTGGACGAGAGAATAAGTACATTGTTTTTATATATGGTGTTATTCCATATTTAAAATTCTAATTCCATGTTATGTACGTAGATTATAAAGCCACTTTATTTTAATTTCAAGGGAAGAAGGAAGGTGTTTGTACCTTTATAATATTTTATTGTAAGGTATTTTTTAAAGGAGAAGGTAAGAAAATAATTTGTAAGGTTTATTATATTTTATTTCAATTAAGATGGCTCATAGAGTTAGAAGAGCTAGAGGAGCCAGAGGAGTTGGAATTGGTCGATGAAGACTAGCTACAAATCAAGTTTTGCTTGATGAAGTAAGACATATTAGAACTAGATTGGACGCATTAGAGACAACACGTCAAAGAGATGTCGACATCGATGATATCAGTGAAGCGGAAGAAAGCTCAAAAGAAGAAGTTGAAGAAGAAAATCCAGAAGAGAAGATGGTTAAGATGATTGCAGGAATAAGTGCCAATCCTACATTGGACATGCTTATGTATGAAGGCAGTTTAAATCCTGAAGAATTGATCGATTGGATCAGTGCCATCGACAAATATTTTGATTATGAAGGTGTAGCGAACGAGAAGAAGGTTAAGTTCGCAGTGACCAGATTAAAGGGACATGCTGCACTTTGGTGGGATAGTGTGAAAAGGAAAGATCACTAGTTGGGATCAGATGGTGGCTAAACTCAAAGGTAAATTTCTTCCTCGAGATTATCAATTAAATCTCATTCCCCAAATGCAAAATATTAAGCAGAAATTTATATCTGTAAAAGAATATACAGAGGAGTTTTATAGATTGAGTATAAGATCTGGTCATCTGGAAACCGATGAAGAAAAATTAGCTAGATACATTAATGGGTTGAAATTCGAAATACAAGATGAATTGAATATTTTGTCTCTAAAAACTGTTGAAGAAGCTTACCAGATAGCTCTTAAGGTCGAAGAAAAATTGGCAAGAAAGCAGATTCAAAGAAAAAGAGGACGAACTAGAGGATTATCAAGTCGAGGAAAATCAAGCAGAGGAAGTTTTAGTGGAATATTTCAAAGAAAAGAAGGCAACGGTTCACAATAGGCAAAATCATCAAGAGGAGATTACAGAAGACAAAGACCATATCAAGGAGGGAGAGGTCGATCTTCTGTGGTAAGGTGTTATATATGTAACAAAGTTGGTCACAAGGCTAATAAATGTCCAAAAATATTTTCTAATCAAGGAAGCACACATATAAGACAAACTAATACAGAAAGTGTACAATCCTCTACACATGAAAATGCACCTGAAACTGGTGAATCTTTGATGATGAAAATAACTTTATTAAAATCTGTTGAAGAAGTAAAGGAACCCACACAAAGAAAAACATTGTTCAAAATTGTTTGTAAATCAGGAGGAAAGTGTTGTAAAGTCATTATTGATAGTGGGAGTATTGATAATCTAGTATCCACAGAAATGGTAGAAAAGTTGAATTTAAAGAAAACTAAACATCCTACTCCCTACAAAGTTTCATGGTTGCAAAAAGGACATCAGATACTAGTTAATGAACAATGTGAAGTGGAGTTTCAAATAGGAAGTTATAAGGATAAAGTTCTTTGTGATGTTATGCCTATGGATGTATGTCATATCTTGCTTGGAAGGCCATGGCAATATGACAAGAAAGCAATGCACGATGGAAGGAGCAATACCTACACTTTTGAAAAGGATGGTGAAAAACATGTACTTTTGCCTTTGAAGAATGAAAAAGCACCAGAAGAAGACCAATCCAAGGTAATTTTACTTAGTAGGAAAGAATTTCTTCAAGAAATCAAGCATGAGGAGATAAATTTTGCCTTAATTAATGAGCCAAAGGTAGTCCTCACAAGTACAAATTTGAATGATCTTCCAGAAGAAATTAAAAATATGTTGAATGAATTCATTGATATTGTAGTGGATGACTTGCCTGATGAATTTCCTCCCATTAGAAGCATTAGCCATCATATTGATCTCATTCTAGGTGCTATCCTTCCAAACAAAGCAGCGTACAGAATGACTCCAAAAGAGAATGAAGAGATTAAAAATCAAGTGCGGTATTTGGTGGATAAATGTCTTATTTGAGAAAGCTTAAGTTCGTGTGTTGTTCCAACAGTATTAACTCCAAAGAAGGATGGTGGAAGGAGAATGTGCACAAATTCTCGAGCAATCAACAAAATCAAAATCAGGTATAGGTTTCCATTACCCCGTATTGATGATCTTATAGATTGTCTAAGTGGTGCTGCATATTTTTCTAAAATAGATTTAAAAAGTGGATATTATCATATCAGAGTCAAAGAAGTTGATAAAAGGAAAACAACATTTAAAACTAATAATGGTTTATATGAATGGTTGGTAATCCCCTTCGGACTTACCAATGCTCCCAGCACTTTTATGAGGTTAATGAATGAAGTTTTAAAAGAATTCATTGGAAACTTTGTTATAGTTTCCCTTGATGATATATTAATCTACATTCAATCAAAAGAAGAGTGCCTAAGACATCCTAAGAAGGTTTTAATGAAGCTACAACAAGAGAAATTGTTAATCAATCTAAAGAAGTGTAGTTTCATGAAGACATAACTATTGTACTTAGGCTTTGTGATTTCAAGGGAAGGACTAAAGATGGACCAGGAGAAAGTGAAGGCCATAATCAATTGGCCAACTCCAAAAAGAATTTTAGAGGTTGAGATTGATGCCAGTGGAACTGCAATAGGAGATGTTCTAAGTCAAAAAGGAAAACCACTTGCCTACTACAGTGAAAAACTTAATCAAGCCAAGCAAAAATACTCTTCTTATGATAAAGAATTCTATGTCATCATACAAAATTTAAAGAAACAGAGACAGAAGGTGAGATACAGGTTGAAGGAAGAACTCAGAGCAGCTGAGTATGAGGAAGCAACTCACAAAGGTTTTTATACAGGTGATGAACAATCTTTTGAAACTGTCGTGAAGATTGAGAAAGATGAAGAAAGATAACAAAATCCAATTTTTTCTCTTATCAGAGATGAAGAACAATACTTGAATGGAATGCTCGTTAGGGAAGATGAACCAAAGATAGAATGTGAGGATGGACAACTTCTAAAAGTTATTGTAAATCTAAAGGTTGAAGAATTCGTTGGCAACATCGAGACAAATTTCAATCAAGCAGAGCAAAGAGTTCAGGAAACAAGTTTACAAGCATGGGATAAGAGTGAAGGTATACTGGTCTGGTCATGTACTCTTCTTTTGATGGTTTTCATGGTTAGGAAAATTCCTCTTGAAATGGTGAGTCGAAGTACGGTGAATACAAATGTTTTGCAGTGAGAAAAGCAGGAGTGGAGTTACAGTAAAGTTCGAGAAGTAGATGTAGAAGGACAAGAACATGAACAAAATTATATATGGGATCCAGGAAGACACGACAACAAGACTCATGGTCAGGAGGCCATGGAATTTTTCTACTTGGGTAGTATGATGCAGGAGCATCTCATATTTAATTTTATGTAATTATTTAATTAAAGAATCTAGGATTTTCTAGAATTAGTGAGTCATTCTAGAATTAATTAGGAGATAGGGAAGTTAGGATAGAATCCTAAAATTGAGAGGATAACTCTCAACTTCCTCCAAATATCTAGGAGGAAGTTTCTCTAGAAGAGATTCGAGAGACTTCTCTCCTTTAAATAAATAGTCATGTAATATTTTGGGAAAATCAGTTTTAAGAGTTTTGATTTAATTAAAACTTTGGAGTGTGATTTTAGTGAATGGAATTTTTTTGTTTAAGTTTGGAAGCATTGCACCAAAATATCTAAATATGTTGCCAACTAAGGAATCCAACCCAATTTTTCCCTTTGGTTTGGAGGTCCTTCTTTCAAAATGTTTCTTTTTTCATTGTTATCATGTACCACTCCCTTAACCTTCCTTTAGGCATTTCTTTCGTTCTCCATTTTAGTCATTTTTTGCCTCTCCCCTCCTTCTATGGCTCAATGTAGAATCCCTATAGGATGCAAAGGAGGAAGACGAGGTAGAGCTACCCCCTATATAAGTTATGATGTGCATCCTTTGTCCACTTCACAAACTTGAGCTCAATCTGCAACTCTTTGAACTATGGTTCATTATTCAAAAGTTATTCTTGAAGTGGTTCAATGAATAAATGTAGAGATTGAAGAGGAGGTGCAGCATGGCCATAGATTTATCCCTGACCACAATGTGGAAAGGGAAACAAGGAAATGGATATCGAAAATTGGCACATCAACTTGGTCTCACTAGACCACCTATATTCAGGTTGTCAACCTCTATTGGCATGCTAAAACCCTTATGGGAGGAGTTCTTATTGAATGGTCAGACGCTCAGCAAGAGATTTTGGCTTGCATGTCAAAAATGATGGAAAATTTTGAGAAGTTAGACAAAAAAAGTTATGTCTTAACCAAGAAACAGACAAACATTATTTTCTCTCCCTTTGAATAATAAAGTGACTCTCCCCCACTAATACAAGTGGTGTCACGCTCATATCTACATGATCAAGAGAGCCAGTTATTCTACTATAGTTTTTTGCACTGGCAATGTTTGGTTTTATTTATTAGTGTTTGGCAATATACTTCAATTAGTTATCTTTGTACCGAGCAGCACTCTAAAACCTAGTATGGGGGATATGTTGTAGTGTCCGTAAATGAGTATAAGCATTTAAACGTTAGCTCAATATGGGGGAGATGTTGCAGTGGTTGTAAATGAATGTAAACATTTAAATGTCGACATAATATAGGAGAGATGGTGTAGTATCTGTAAAATGAAACATTAGATCAAAAGTAATAATAATAAAGCATAATGTTGCATCAATTAGAAAAGAAATAAAAATAATAAATCGATTCAATTCAATTTGTTATATTGTAATTTTGATTTTATAATAAAATTACAAATCATTTTTTTTTCTAAAAAAAGTCATGATATACATATCACATTAAAAGAAATTTAAATAATAACAATTCATATTTAAAAATATATAATATTTTTTTTGTAAGCTTGGTGGGACTACATCTTCATCATGTCTAATATATCACCCCGATCAGGGCAGGGAATTGGACCAGTGACTTCATATCAAGGAGTGTCTTAACAGAGCACCTGATCACCATCTATCGAAGACCCCATTGACATATTTAAAAACATATAATTAATAAACACACACACACACACACACACATATAAAAGAGCTATAAATTAAGGTTCATTTGAGCATATAAATTAAAATAATGATTCATAATCATAATCATCAACTTCATATTTAAATTTAATCAATATGTATATAAAATTCAAAATTTGTAATAATTTTTCCCCAATGGGGCTCGAAAATGGTTTAGAGCAAAGGTTTGGGGGGCAAGCCCACCATCTCGTCAAAGAGATTTTCATTAATGAATGGAGTGGCATAGCTAACCACCTGTATGTAGAAGCATTCAATTCACCTGTAGGCTATTAAATATGAGTCGAAGGAATTCAGTTATGAGTGCATGGGCGAGTACTACGACTAGGTCTTAGCACTCGAGTGGGGCGAGGGGAAGTCATATCCCCCACTATAGGAGGATATGCTTAAGGAAATTTTTCAGTGCAACATAGTCTAAATTGGAAGTGGTAAAGTTTACTCAGTTTCCTTCCCGTGTGAGTGTGGAAGAACTGGCCTGTGGTCACAAAGCAATATCAGTATATGTGAGCATAAGTCTAGTTGTGAGGCAATGGAATTCTGCGGGTTTGGAGAACGCATGGAAAGATGGGTTGTGCTATTAATGTTGGCTATAGGTAGGGGTGGGATCCTCGGGTTGGTGTGTGGTTGACGTCTCTATCAGTTTTTCTATTTGCGAGCCTGGGTGAACCAACGACTACTATGAGAAGGGTCAATTTGTTGGCTCTCATATGCTTTGTTAATTTGTATAATATTAAGTTGACAGGATCTAACTCTTTGATCATTATTGTTTTGGTTTCTTATGTTAGTGGGTGGTAGATTTCCCTTCGTGTTCTACAACCCACTAGCTTCTATGTTTCTGTGGTCTCGATGTTTAGGGTATTTCTGTTGTATATCATTTCCTGCGTCAATTTGTATGGTTTGAAATTGATGGGCCTCAACTATGTGATTCTTACTAGTTTGGTACGCCTTTGGTACCCCAGGGGGTAGTTTAAAGTCAATATTTCACCATTATATTAGGTTTGTAGTGAGGTATCCATTCCATTGAGTATCACTGATCTAGTTTTGTGTTTGTGTTATGGAAATTGTATGCTACATCTCTTTTGTTGGCTCAATTTGATCTATTTTTTCTTATATCTCTTTGTAAGTAGCATAGGAAAGAGACCTTTTTTGCAATATGCAGAGGCAACATATGTGTAGCCATATGGGAGGGTGTGACCAAGGCCCTTAGGGCAGAAACCAAACTTGATAACAAGCAGGGGAAGTTGTTGAAACATTTTATTATGTTGCCCCCCCTAAAACTCGCAATGAGATCCACAACCTTGAGTCCCTGGATACTATGGACTGCCGAGATTTTTCATATTCAGAGATTTTGGAAATTATTTCTCACTGGGTTCTTGAACCTAGTCAAACCAATGGAAGAAGGAAATAGAATTTTAATTCTATATCTCTATATTGGTAGATTAAGACTTGTTATGCAAGGTATTAAAAGACAAACATGAGGACAGATACAACATCTTTGCTTCCTTGGAATACATTAAACTTGCCTAAATAAATCAACACTTTTACTTGGAAAGAATGGATGCAAGGCTTACACATATGGAAAATCATCTACAGTTTGAATCGGACCCCCCTACTCCTCCAGGATCCAGAGCCCATTACTTCTTCTGACTCTTGAATGGCTAGAATGTTTAGTGGAATTTTTTTTGCACTACAATATTGCAGTTGTTAGATTTGTTTTGTTGAATGTGCAGCTTTTTGGACTACTTTCTTATTACGTAGGTGGTTAAAAATATTTGGTTTCCCTCAAGGCAGATTGAGACCACATACAGAAGACAATGGTTAAGCTATGACTTGTTGGATGATATATTTTACTTTAATGATATTAAGAGGCAATAAAAAATATAGATTTACAAAAAGGAAAATTACAATAAAAAAAAATTTCTAAGTTATATATCTATTAATCTATCTATCTATATATATCATAGCATATCAAATTATATATATATAAAGCATGTACATTTATGTATTTCATGGTTTTAATAAAATTAAAAATGAGAATATTTGTGTATATGGTGATAGTGAAATTTATATGAATATAAATAATATTGTTAAGAGCCAAAATAGATTCATCTTAACTCCTAATCTACCAAGGGCTAAGAGGGATCAAATCTCTCAAGTTGCAAACCTTTACTCAAGTTTTGAACTCAAATTGAAGTCTGAATCTTGAGACATTTTACCCCTCTCGGTGCTTGGTAGATGCAGAATTAAGATGGATTTATGTTGGTTTTAAATTCTAAGTGATATATTGATAGCTTTTGTGATATAGAATGGAAATATTTTTGGACTTTTGCTATTGGTCTAGTTTACCAAGTCATATACTAGTCGCTGGTGAAAAACAGTTATATACTTCCTTTTGGGAAATTTGATAAAAAATGCCTAACTTTACCAAATCCAATTCTCATTACATCACCATAAATACAATAATTTTCCCAATTCCAAAATAAACCTACACTAAAATATATATTTTTATAGGTTAACCAAATTTATTGTCCCAATATGCTTTAACGCAATGAGTTTTAAACTCTTTTGTAAAAAAAAATTCAAGTAAAATAAATAAATAAATTTGAGAAAAACCTTGACATTCAATATGCAACATGTTGATATATATAAAAGCTAAGCTAATCCATTTATCCTAAAATTCCAAACAATAAAGAAACCAAAATGTGAAGCATGTAGCTTTAAGATATACTTGTTATTTTGAATAAATCTACAAATGAAGTTGTGTAGTTGAACCAAGGATGCATTTTCATCTTCAAATGATGCAAACTAATATCTCAGGGTTGAAGTAAACAAGCTTTCCATAAGTACAATAAGAGTACAAAAAAATCTCTCCATTTCCCATCCTTCTCATAGATTTTGTTGTTAACATAAGTACATTCATTTGTTATGTGTTTCAAATGATGAGGGATAAAGAAAACTAAAAAATTATTTAGAAAAAATGTTGCATCAATATATTGCCAAAAATCTTATAAATAAAAATAATAAAAACACGTGTGAGAGTGTTAACATTTTTTTAAATATATTTTCATTGTTCACTTGTGAGTACATTTTTCATTTAAAGAGGATTTGAACTCGAGACGTCGGAGAACCAAAATATTTATTGAATTATGTATGTGATTATTTGAACATTAATAGTTTATGTAGATGTGAATAATAAAATACAATATACAAATAAAACTTTATAAGTATATTTTGATTATAAAAACAAAAAGATTTGATAATATATTTAATTTTTATGAGTATATTTTAATTATAAAAATAAAAAGGATTTTGATATTTTTTATGTTTGGTTAAGAATAATATAATTTTAATTTTTTATTGAGAATATATGTAAATAAATATAAAGGAAAAATATATATATATATATAAGTATCAAAAATATTTTTAATTAAATTATTTATATATATAGTTAATTAGGGTTATCTTGGATAGTTGGGTAGAATGATTGTTATCTTCCTTACCTAGATTCATATTCTCCCTAGTAACATAATGAATTGTAATACGTTGATAAATATCGTTGTAATTACTTTGAGCCTTGGAAACTCTTAAACAAATATCATGCTAGTCTAATACCAACCACCTTGCCCTAATTTATTTCCTCATAATATGTGTATATCTATTAAAATTATACGTTTCACTTAATATTAAAGTATGAATTAGAATGCAAACTTACTTAAAATGAAAATCATTTGATTGTTATAATATTAAATTATGAATTAGAATGCAAACTTACTTAAAATGAAAAGCATTTGCGATGCAGGAAAAACCGCCTAAAGGCAATTTCCCTGGTTTTCATAATCACCTTGCCGTGAACCTGTGGGTTATGTCCCACCTATACAACTTGGAAGCGTTTACATTGGTGGGTTTTAACAAAAACCCAACCAATCACCAAACAACACTTAACACATAATCCGCCAACGAACGTCAGTCCCACCTGCATGCACAAAACGAACCTCAAATAGATTTAAACTCGCATCCATACACTCCTCAGGTCCACTCCTTTCCCACAAACCTTATCAAATTAATTCTCCACCATTGATCTCATCATTGATCTGACGGTTGATATTACACCCGATCATCGCACATCGCAAATCGTAATTTCTTAAGCCACGGTTCATGAAATATTGCAATGTGAAACTAATCGTTGATCCTCCACTATTTGATCAAGGCACGCTTGATCTAACAGTCAATAGCGAGATCGCATGAGAAACTTGTGCGACACTTAACCACCCTTACGAAGCCGATAAGGATTACAATTCCTTAATCTATAAAAGTTCGGGTCCATCTTTGAAGTTAAAGTCTGATCTCTTTATGGCCCGAGATCCGTCGGGTAACGAAGGCCATCAAATCCTACAGTCTGCAGCCCTTCAACTAACACACGGGTTACCAAACAACTTAACCCCCACAGTTGACTGTGACGTAAGTGGTTGAAAATGCGATCAATGGTTAGGATTGAGTGCAGGCCTCCAACCACGATCAAGACACCCATAGACTCCTAACCTTCCTAGTTACACACTTCACTTTGGCACTCAGATTACATTCAACGTGGATCGTTGAATGTTACTACACTCCACCTTGCAATCAGACTTCATCTCCGGGTTTGCTACATAGATCATTTAATTATGATGATCCACACAACATCGTGTGCTTTCCCTCTTATTGATACCATATACAGGTCTAGCATAAGGTCAATGCTACCCTTTGACTTCTTTATCAGTGTATCTACACCCTCCATAATCATGCGATTATCTCCAACAGTATTGGAACATTTCATCGTGATCATAATTTGATATCCACTTGGCCATATCTTCTCTTCTTATATGTGCTTAGGTCCTCTGTCAATTCTCCTCGAATTCATAAAGTAATTATTCTCGGCCTTTCTATCTTTGGTTCCCTTTTTCTGCATGACTCTTCTCTTGAGTTATTCTTCCACGTGCTTCTTCAAAACTACTACCTCTGAGCTTTGCGTTGATTTCTTTAATCGAATTCATACACTCCGACCACCATCCTCCTCTATATTCCTTCTCTACACTCTTTCTCTGCTCGAAATTCTCATGCATATATATATTAAACAGAGTTCTCCACTACACACATAATTTATCAGTTGATTTCTTAATACGCACTATATAACTCGGAAAACGAATTTATGTATTCAAAAACAAATGTATATACAAAAGAGTCTTTCTCTCGCTGGCTTGATTTTCTAATCAATGACCTTTCTCTTCTTACTGCCCGTAGGCTACCATCCAAACCCTATCTATCTGCTAACTCTCTCACTAACTCCTCTTTTAATCCTTCGAGGCTTACAAATTATACACAAAAGGATTTTGTTAACCAATTTTGGTTCAGAACCTGAATAATCTTCCCTGAATCCTAAATATCCTAATCTAATCTCTAAAATCATTAAAGAATTCCTAGTTCCTCTAACTCACACACTATTCTTGAAAGCTCTCTTAATGAGAAGATCTCATTACAATATCCTCACTATTATATAACCCTCATAAAAACAAAGGAAAATAATTAATTAATCACTCTTTAGGGAATCAGGTCCCTTGAAACACAAGACCTTATGCCTACTAAAATGCAATGGTTTTTCTGGGTAGGATGCTCCTGCATCACACTCCCCAGGTAAGAAAATTTATGACCTCCTGGTCATAAGTCTAGATAATTGATTCCTCCTGGATCACAGAGTTTATTTTGTAATCTGTCTTCACTTGTCAGCTATTCTTTTGTTTTTGTTGTCTACTGTTGTTCTCCAGGTCTCCATACCTTATGCTGCAATGCTACACTTTCCATGCTTTCATAGTCTGCTGCTGTCTTCCTCTTGTTGTTACTTCTTTCCTCTCTTGTTGTTGTCTTCTTCTAAGACACTTTCATCATTAACCTTCTTACCAACTCAATTTTTTTGTCCGATATATCCTCTGTCTATTGATTGCCTTCAACTCTTAACTATTGAATTTTCATTACTGCCACCCTTACATCCTTACCCTCTTGTTCACTATTGTCTTGCACCTTTTCAGCTACTGCCATATTGTCTTTCAAGATAATTTTTTGCTTCTTTTTATTGTACGTGTCAACTTCTTCTTGACTATCATTTATGACAATTTCTTTGTCATCCTTCATTAGCAATTTATTCTAGATATTTATCCTCTGTTGTTCTAGCTTTCTCCTTTGAAGGTCTAATTCTCTATATAACTCAATGATTTTACTTGGAGTAAAATTTGGAAATTTTACACAATCTCCCATTTCTTCATTTGTTATTGACCAATCATTAGATGATCCTTCTTCCTCTGCTAAATCTTCCTTAACATATTTCAGTAGATGTTCTTTCTCTTCTTCTTTCATTTGGTTGTCCACTTGTGCCAAATATGTTCCAGTTTCTGCAACAAAATCTGAAATCATAAGACAATGATCAAAATCAAAAATATAAGGCCTTTGCACCTCTTCTTCCTCTGGCAACCTGTCAGTACATTGCTCTGATCTTTCCTTTAACTCCTCTATCACCACATTAGTATGTTGATTCAAACTCAAAGAATCGTTGAGACTATCAACAAGTCTCTTTTCCACAACATCTATTTTAATGATGCCTCTCTACACTAGTTCATTGTAGTGAATTGTTTCTTCTCTAGTCTCATTGTCATACTCTGCTTCAAAACTTTCATCTTCTAGAAGGTATTTTTTCATATTTTTGACAGCTCTAAAAGACTGCCTATATTCTTCCAAACCTGCAACCATACACAAATTATCAGTTTTAAAAACACAAGACCTTATGGTCTCATTTGATGCTTCAGTCATCAAGTCTTCTCGCTGCTTTGAATCATTCATATGATTTAACTCCTCTGTCTCTTCATTACTTTCAAAAACTAATGTTCGATGTTCTGGTTCACATACCAAAACCTCAACACCTTCTCCAGCATTTTCCTTTTGTTGTAGCTCAACTCTTTTAAGCTTCTATGTCTCCAATTTGACATCTATAATATGTTCAAGTTACCTCAGCTCCTTTATTAACTACATATTTTCTTACTGATTCCTCTTCTCTTGTAGCCTATGCCACTTCACTTTCTTCCTCATGACATAATCATATTTCTGGTCCTTCTCATTTCTCTGTAACATTTCCATTAATACTTCAAGTTGAACTACCATCTCAGCCATTTCATTATTATATTTTTCATCACTCATTCTCATGCCATTTGCCTTGACATCTTTCTTCTTTTGTCCTCTGTTGTGATCTCTTTCAGAACCTCTACTATGACTGTCACTAGTCATCATCCTTTTCATCTCTATGAGTTCCTCACTCACTTCACTATGAGTTGCGCAAGTCTATGCAACAACAATTCTTCCTTGCTGCCCCTTACCTCACCAAGCTCTCCTCTGGACTTGGTATTTTGGCAAGTACTGGTCCTCTGTCTGGAACCTCCTTGGAGCACTTGTCTCTGCTCCTTTTAGGCTTCAACTCATCTGCACTTTAAGAACACAACTGTCCTTTTCTTCTAATCTCTAGCTGGAACATTTAGGTTCTAACCGCCTCTTTGTTCACTTAGAAACTCTTACCAGCTTCCTTCATTCCCTAGCAATTCTACCCACATCCTCTGTGGAATTTCCTTTGTGAGCTGCAACAAAACCCCTGTAGTAACAAGTCTCCTTCTTGCTACATATGCCTCACTAAGCTTCTCTCCTTTGAGCTCAGTCTGTTAGCATTTCTCTGGTTCTTTCCTCTGGAACCAATTGAGCATTCCTTGCTCTAGGTTGCTGCAATCTTCTCACCTTCTTATACTACTATCTGTGCAACAATATAAAAACCACAAACTCTCCAATATTCAAATCAAATTAAAATAAAAACATATCATCTCACCTTCAAGATCTCTGCATGATCTTGTTCTACCATTCACCTACACTTTGAATGGACTGTTCTTTTATTCAGCCTTCAGTTGTATCTTCAAACTTTGCTACTTCAAGAACTTGCAAAAGTCCCTCCTACAGCTTAACTACTGTAATCTTGCTCTAAATTCTCACTCATTCGATTTCTACTAATCATTAGACAAATTTGCATACCATCACCTGTCTTCAGGATCTCACCATTCCTGCAAATCTGTTTCAACAGATCTTCATGCCTTCACTATGAAAATTTTCAACATTCAGCTATTGTTAATCAGATTTAGAATCTGATTCTTTCTTTCAATCTCCCATCTTTATCTTCGTAAAGCTCTAACTGTCAGTAACAATTACTCCTTCGCTGATTTTTCTTTCACTATTTCTTTCTTGCTCTGAGTTCTTCAAAAACATTTACCTGTTCCTGCTCCGATACCAAAATGACGTAGGAAAAACCGCCTAAAGGAAATTTCCTTGGTTTTCATAATCACCTTACTGTGAAACTGTGGGTTATGGCCCACCTATACAAATCAGAAGCATTTACATTGGTGGGTTTTAACAAAAACTAGACCAATCACCAACCAGCACTTAACACATAATCTGCCAACGAACGTTGGTCACACCTAAATGCACAAAACCTGACCTCAAATAGATTTAAACCCATGTCCATAAACTCCTCGGATCCTCTCCTTTCCCACAAATCTTATCAGATTAATTCTCCACCAATGATATCATCATTAATCCAACGGTTGATAGTACACCCAATCATTGCACATCAAAAAATCGCAATTTCTTAAGCCACGGTTCATGAAATATTGTGATGTGAAACTAATTGTTGATCCTCCACCTTTTGATCAAAGCACGCTTGATCTAATGGTCAATAGCGATATCGCATGAGAAACTTGTGCGACACTTAACCACCCTTACAGAGCCGATAAGGAACTTAATCTATAAAAGTTTGGGTCCGCCTTTGAAGTTAAAGTCCAATCTCTTTATGGCTCGATATTCGTTGGATAACGAAGGCCATCAAATCTTACGGTCTGTGGCCCTTCAACTAACACACGGGTTACCAAACAACTTAACCCCCGCAGTTGATTGTGACATAAGTGGTTGAAAATGTGATCGATGGTTAGGATTGAATGCAAGCCTTCAACCATGATCAAGACACCCGTAGACTCCTAACCTCTGCAGTTATGCACTTCACTTTGGCACTCAAATTACATTCAACACGAATCGTTGAATGTTAATACACTCCACCTTGCAATCAGACTTCATCTCTGGGTTTTCTACACAAAGCATTTAATTTTGATGATCCAAACAACATCGTGCTCTTTCCCTCTTATTGATACCATATAAAGGTCTAGCATAAGGTCAATGCTACCCTTTTACTTCTTTATCAGTGTATCTACGCCCTCCATAATCATGTGATTATCTCCAATATTACTGGAACGTTTCATCATGATCATAATTTGATCTCTACTTGGCCATATCTTCTCTTCTTATCTGTGCTTAGGTCCTTTGTCAATTCTCCTCGAATTCTTAAAGGAATTCTTCTCCGTCGTTCTGTCTTTGGTTCCCTTTTTGCATGACTCTTCTCTTGAGTTATTCTTCCGCATGCTTCTTTAAAACTACTACCTCTGAGCTTTGCGCTGATTTATTTAATCAGATTCATACAGTATCACCACCATCCTCCTCTGTATTCCTTCTTTACACTTGTTCTCTGCTCGAAATTCTCATGCATATATATATATATATATATATATATATACAGAGTTCTCTACTACACACATAATTTATCAATTGATTTCTTAATATGCACTATATAACTCAGAAAAAAAGAATTTTTGTATTCAAAAACAAATGTATATATAAAAGAGTCTTTCTCTTGCTGGCCTGATTTTCTAATCAATGGCCTTTCTCTTCTCACTACCCGTAGGCTACCATCCAAACCCTATCCATCTGCTAACTCTCTCACTAACTCTTGTTTTAAGCCTTCGAGGCTTACAAATTATACACAAAAGGATTCTGTTAACTAATTTTGGTTCAGATCCTAAATAATTTCCCCTGAATCCTAAATATCCTAATATAATCCCTAAAATCATGAAATTAATTCCTAGTTCCTCCAACTTACACACTATTCTTGAAATCTCTCTTAACGAGAAGATTTCATTACAATATCCTCATTATTATACAACCCTCATAAAAACATAGGAAAATAAATAATTAATCACTCTTTAGGGAATCAGGTCCCTTGAAACACAAGACCCTATGCCTACTAAAATGAAATAGTTTTTCTGAGCAGAATGCTCTCGCATCAATTTGATTACTGTCATAAATATCATAAATATATTACTCGTGATCACTTGAGTTTAATGTTTACAAGGTATATATATGCAAGTAATAAAATTAACATTTAACACCAACATATTATATAGAGAGAACTTATATACATAAATAAATAAATAAATGTATTTTTGAAATAAATTATTTTTTTTAATATCAATAATATATATTAAGTATTTTAAAAATAAAAATTAAATAATATTTATTATTCATAAAATATGGGTTAAATATTTGTTTTTTTTGTTAATGAAAGTTTTAAGAAATAGATGGAAATTTCATATATATATATATATATATATATATATATATATATATATATATATATATATATATATCTATTGGAAATAATATAAATATTTATTTCAATCGTGTTTATATTTTAACATCTATATTTTTAAAAATTGAATATTGATATTGTTTCAATATATAATGTTTTAAATTCTTCTGAAGATTCCTGGAGCAGAGATGAGCGGCGATTAGGTTTTTGTAGTTTCTCTATCCATGTTGAATTATGGAGTTTTAGAGAAGAAATTTGTTGAAAGAATGGTAGCTCGGGCCTCCACTTCAAATAGTGCCATACTGAAAGCCAAATTTGTTCTTCCAGTTGTTCAGGAAGCTCTAACCCCCAAAATTGTTGTGGATCAAGATGCTTTTGATGATGTTTTTTTCTTTTTCTTTTTCTTTTTATTTTTATTTTTCTTTTTTCTAGCAAAGATTTAGTATGCATATTTAATGGGTTTTGGTTGTGTCTGTCTAATCTACACAAGCAGATATCTAAATCATGGAAACCCTTATTGTCAGAGGATCTCACTATTTATCCTCTAGCTCAGGGTTTCTTTGTTGTTGCTTTTGATAATGTCGAGGACAAGAAGCAAAATTGTGATTCTAGGCCCTGGTTTTGGGGCAACACTAGCCCTTTTTTGCAGCCATATACTCCCACTTTTGATAGAGTTTTGACATCTGTTTCCTCAACTCCTATTTGGGGTAGGCTTCCAAATCTTCCCCTACATTTTTTGAATATCTCAATGTTATCCTCTATTGGAAATGTGTTAGGGAAGTTTTATTACTGTAGTATAGCATGAATATTATATTAGAAAACTACCTATGCACAAACTCGTGTGAAGATGGATTTCAACAAGGGTTTTCCTACTGAAATTAATTTTTCAATTCCAAATTATGTGTGGACTGAGAACATCGATTAGGAAAATGTAACAATTCGTTGCAGAGCATGCTGTGAAATTGAGCACGTACTCAAAAACTGACCAGAGCATTCGCAAAACAATGATGCCCAAAAATATAACCAAAGATCTACATGGTGGGAGGGAGCTTAGTACAATAATTATAAAGTATATAAGGCAAAAGAATCTCAGAATGAGGGAGAAGCAAAGGAAATTCAGGAAGAAAATAATGATAAAGAGGATTATTCAAAGGAAACAACAAACAGTTAGGAAGAAGTGTGTGGGGACTCGCCGGATTCAACAATAGTGCAATAACAACAAATTACAAGGAAATATTAACATCCCCTTGAATCTGCAAGTAAAATTGTTGGAAAATACATTTCTTGGGCAGATCAGGAAAATAAGCAAGATATGAAAAATAACAGGGCTCTTGTATCAAAGGATTTAATGATCACAGCAAAAACTGCAAATTGGATAAAAGTGGGGAAGAAAAAGAAAAATATTTCGCCAAGAACAACCAAAAGTTAGTCCAAATAAAAGTAGCAGAAATGGAGTGTAAATGCATATTGATTTTAGGGGGTTTTTTTTAATTTTTCAATTGGAAAGGGTTATATTTTTTTTATTTCATGGGGTAATGATTTGATGGTTTGGATTGAGCCTTTATGCTCAATCTCAAATCAAGAAGGAATATTGGCACTATTGAAATGGTTATGGGCTGAATCTTAACTCTCTTTTTTAATAAAATTATCATACATGTTTCTTTGAATAAATGTGTGTGTGTGTGTGTTTTAATTAAGTGGATATACATGTATTTTTTGAAATAGGGCTTCTACACTTTTAATTTAATTGTTAATGCTATAGGATGTATTGATTGGGCTCAAAGAGTAGGCGACACTAGGGATTTTTCACTACATTTGTGGTTAAAACGGCAAGTCTCAACTTTTGCTTTGTCACTGGGGCTTTCCTGTCAAAAAAAGAAATAAATTATTAGGTGGATGATAGAAATTCAACCTTCAACATTCTATAATATTCTTAATAGTAATTCTCGATAATTAAATTGATTAATTGAAAAAAATGTCATATGATCATGTTTTTTCAAACATGTGTTATTTGTAAGCCATGATATTTTAATGATTTAACATATTGTTACATGTTTGTCATATATATATATATATGAAAGTGCATATACTTTTCCCCAATGGGGGTGTGCATTAAGACAAGAGTGTGGGATTTGGACGAGTAGAAAGTACGGAACTCGACTCCAGATGATCCTGTAAGTAGACATGGCGTGTGTTAATAACATGTGTGACAGCCACCCCAAGTGGCAAGCATAGATCGGAAATATAGAGAAGGTGGAAAAGTTTTATAAAAAATGTTGTTTCATTGTTTTAAATTATTTTTGGACAATGGATATGGGAGTAGGGATCACAGGGTTTGAGGCAATAGAGTATGCATAGGTCGTTTCCATGTGCATGCCCACTGGTGTTGGCCTGAATGAAGCAACAAGCATTGATGGAATGCAGTTTATGGCTTCAAAGGGTTAGTTCCTGATGAGGATGAGAGCAGATTGGTATTCGATGGATAGGAGCAGGGAATGTGCCACAATCACTGTCATCGTTGAATTCTGCACTCTAGTGAATTGGATTGTCTTGGAAGTTTATTAGGGTTTCGTTGTTCAAATTTTCATTGGAATTTTTTGTCTTTCCTTCTCTTGTTGGTGGTCTGTAGTCTCTTTGTATATTCAAAACTGATTGGCCTGCTGCTAGTGTCGAGATGAGGTTACTCTAACTAGGTTGGGAGGAGTTTGGATAAGTTGGGGACGGAGTGTTGGGAGGGTTGTGGGTTTGATGTGCCTAGTTGATTGTCCTCTTGGGGTGAATTTTCAAGAGGAGACTTTAATTTTGGGGGCGAGGCTTGTCTATGTCTTGTGTGTTTATAAAGCTGGTGTGGCCTTTCATTTGGGCAGGTACTGAGGGCTGATTGGGTCTGTGAAAATGAACTTGCAATGATTTGTTGTCATGTTGAGGAAAAGGGGAAGGGCTTGGCATGGAGTTGGTCATGGCGGGAAGCTTGGGGTCCGAGCACCTCGTGCAGAGGAGTGAGAAGACAAGGGTTGAATTCCGGAGGAAGAGGTTGGCCAAGGACAAGCCTCGTTGCCAAGGAGTGTGGTGCAGCCCCGATGTTGCATTCAATTGTTGAATAATTGTGCGACATCCATGCAAGCTTGGACATCCTCAAGGAGAAAAGGTAAAATGACAGGAATGAGGTAATTTATTATATAAATGATTTGTAGTTCTCTCAAGGTGAAATCTTGGACTACCTAGCTTCAGTTTGTCGCAATCAACATAGGTCTTACAAACAAATGGATGAAATAGAAGCAATGCTAACACATATTGATTTTCATGTCCACAAGGAGCATTGTTAACCTGTGGCCCATCAAAATTCTCAAATGTCAATCCCTCCAATTTAGATGGTCATTTTTGGTAGTTTTTATGTGTTGGATGTATTTTGGATGATAGGACTAGTATGTCTTTGGGCTTCTTAGAAAAACAGTCTCTATGTTTCTAGATTTTACACTGCTCTCTTCGCCAAAAATTCTAGTCGAAGTGAGGCTAGAGAGCAAAGAGATTTTGTCACATATGTAATTTATTTTTTACGAATTAATATAAGCACTTTGATTGACAAAAAACAAAAACAAAAAGTGTGTATATTTTATATTTAGTTTCAAATTTCCATGTCTATTTGGAATAGGGTTTCCGGAATTTTAATTTAATTATCAATAATTATTAAGTGAATGGTATGGATTTAACCTCCATGGAATATTCTAGAATATTCTTAAGAGCATACACAAATTAAAGCTCTAAGATTTATCCAAAGAAGTTATGCCCTTTCAATTAAATTAATTAACTAAAAAAAATTCATATGAACAAGTGTCATAAGGAGTTATGGTTTTTTAGGATGTGGTATTCATAAGCCATGATATTACATAACAAAGTCTATTTACAGATTAAGAATCAAAGTGGGAGTAAATTTCCATGATTAAGAATCTTGTTCCATGTATATATGTTTAACTTATATATTAATTATGTTTATAGTTAATAATGATAATATGAAATAAAGTTATAACTTATTTAGTTTTTATAATATATATATATATATATATATATATACATATATATATATATATATATATATATATATATATATATATATATATATATATATATATATATATATATATATATGAGCAACATGTCATTTATAATGAGTAAGTGTTTTGATATTTACTATCGATTGACACATGTCCAACCATTTAATTTATATGGTTGTGTTAGTTATATTGTTTTAATATATTTTAAAATAAATAGATGTACATGGTTATCCCTTTTTTTTGGAGTTCAAATCTATATTTTTATCCTTTTTTAGTTTTAATCACTAAACTTATTAAACATTTTTTTAAAGTTGAAGTAATATTAAAAAGATATAGATATTAACAACTTTTGTATTTTAGGAAATTATAACAATATTTGTTCTTGTTTCCTGATGGGGGTGACCAACAAAGGTTTGTTTCATTGTCACCACAAGCAATACCTGTGGTGGATGTGGTTGATCAGAAAACGATGATCATTCAACCCGATTCTCTCATAAGTGGGAAATTAATGCACTCCACCACCTCCCATTACTCTACAAGACAAGGAGAAATAATTATTATTTGTTTCATGCACTTTGAATTGCTCACAACTCTTTTTTCTTTGTGCCTCCTACTTTCTCTGCTCTTCATATGGATTTCCCCCTTTCTCGCAATGGATATTTGTAGTAACTTCCCTCTCTTTATAATTTTCCCTATTGAGGATCTTTGTTTTTTCTCCTTATGCTTATCGTTGTTATCAACATGGAGCTTGGATCCTGTGAAAGAACCCACTGTCTCACTAGCTCACATCGGGGGTCATACAATATTTCCCTAGCTGTATTTTCCCAACCCGTCAATGACCTGGTATATTAGTTTGACCCTCTTTTTCCTCCCATATGCTTCCATGATGTGGCATTGTGTGAGATGCATATGGGGCAGTAGAGGTCATGGTTAATTGGGTGGTTCATGGGTTCACTTTTTCGTCGAGTCTTCTACTCGTCTCCATCGTGACCAATCTCCACTTGAAGTGTAGCAGGAGCTAGTCGACGAATAGGATGAAATAGCACTCAAACGCTAGCAACATTTGGACATTGAGTTGATGGTGGAACTCGTTATCTACATGTCGAACATTAGCCACTCATGAGGTAGACAAAATCAATGTTTTCAAGTAGTTGATTTATATTGGCATTTGAAGACACTACTTGGTAGACTCTGTTAATCATCATGCAACTCTGAATAGAATTTTAGTGGTGCTTAAGGAAATTAAACTCTAATTTGCAAACATAGAAGGATAAATTACAGGCAATGAGGTGGGCTCGACTCTTAGGTTAGACCTGATTTCGAAAGTCAAGGAAGCAACCAAGCCCGATGAGGTGAAAAGCTTGCCTCCTCCTTAGTTACAGTTTATGTTTTCGCTAAAAGTTTTTGTTGGTTCTCGACTTGATATACATAGTAATTTTTGGTCGTAGAGTGGTTATCCTAAGACCAAGTTAACTTGTGAAAACTTTAATAGGATTTATCTCTTTTAGACTCTGAAATTGCATGGTGTTGATGGCTATTATTCTATCATTGATCTAATTTCCATAGTGGCAGGCTAGTAGTAAACAACCACCCGTAATGATTGAATTTTTTTTATCATCAATAAAAATTAGCCTTACTAAAAAAAAAATTGTTATTATTCCGCTGAAGGGATGTCATCTATCTAACTCCATAAATAAGTAAATGTAATATTTTCCTCTAATAACTCTCCTTAAATGGTTAGGACAATGTCAATACGAAAATAAGGTTTAAACATACAACATGCCCATTAATCACGGTAGTATGTAGCAAGATATATATATTATCAATTCTCGCATATCAAAATGATGAGCCAATGAGTCTCACCTCACCTCCCTTTGTTGAAAATGCAACAAGAAAATCATAATCTAATTTTTTTCTTGAATTAAGTTGAGAATAAAATTGTAATTCCACATCTCATGACAACTTGTATTAGTTAACTAAGTTAATTTAACTTAGCTGGATCAATTAATTCAAGTTGAAGGTCTAACTAGTGTCATGTAGAGTGTCTCCTACATTATAGGATCCCTAGTTGATTCTATTTTGAGTTGTAATTAATTAATTCAATTAAACTAGTTCCAATTGATGGAGGAACTAGTGGGAGGTCTAGTAGTGTTGTGTTGCCTGTAATCGAGTGTAGTATTGCCTGAAGTGTTGTGTGGTGTTGCATGCAGTGATCAACCAGTAAACTAAAGATTCACTCATAAATAACTCATGCATGTCAGATCTGAGAAAGACCCAGTTGAGATTGGAGTTAAGGGACAATGTACTATCAATTGTATGATCATCTGAATTATACAAGTGGTGCATGAATTGAGAGGAAGTCCTATGAGGATTATGCAATTCCAATTGAGGAATTTCCCTAATTAATAAGGGGCTAATTCCTTGAGGAAAAATGTAAGGAAATAGGGACATGGGCAAGTCAGAAATTGGTTAAGTATTGGCCTAGGCTTGTCTTGGAAGCAGTGAGATAGATAGAGATAGTGCAGAGGTTTCTCGGCTTGAGCAAAGAGTTGTAATCTTCTCATATTTTCTGACTATTGCAATATAAAAATAGCAGGGATTTTTAGCTATGGATTTCCCCAGGAAATCATTGTGTTATTTGTTGACTGAATTCTTTGTCTTATATGCTTCGTGATTTCGCGATAGTTAAATTGTTTCCACTCATGAGTAGAGTATATTCAAGTCTATTGTTTTAGCATATTGCATGATCCATGTGGATATTGATGGCCACCCGCATATTCCACTTGGACCCCCAATACTCTCTTTTATTTTTCGGTTTCCTTAATTGTAGCACACTTTACTATTTTTGACAATTTTTGGAGTCCTGAACTTTTGAAGCCATTTCGAGGCCCTAAACAAGGTTTTTATGGAAAATGGAGAGACCAAAAACTGTTCAAAATTGACTTGCTAGTTTATTTTTTCCATTCTCTTCTAGATATTCAAAACGAGGTATTATGATAGCCAAATGGAGATCGCATGCCAAAGTTATGACCTTGGGAAGTTGATGTACCAATTTACCCAAACGAGGCCCACGGTTTTTGCGCTTCATCTCCTAGGGTTAAGTTTTTTGGTGTTTAGGGTTTTCCATTGTTTCTCAATAATAAATAGGCCTTTGATCCTCATTGTAACACAGTTCAGAGGCATGTAACCTCCACATCTCTTCTCAGAGATAAGCTACCAGCTCGAGCTAGTTTATTTCCATTTTGTTTGTAAGCATATTTCAGTATTATGATATTAATGAAATGAAGTGTTATTTCTGTTGCATTTTTATATTTATGGTTATATGTGTAATTTGGTGTGTTCGTGTTTAAGTTCAAATCAGTGGTATCAAAGCGGTCTGCTCTTTCTCTGTTTTTCTTTGTATGTCCCAAACGAGGTTAGGGTATAAGGAGTTAGGGCTCGATCTAGTCGAACCTTTGCAAGACCAACCTCGCAAACCCCAACGACCTCCCATGATGAAAGAAAAGAAAGATGAGGGGGCAAGAGATCCTTTCAAAATATTGCTCAAGGAATCCCTTGAGCGACAGATGAATGCAATGATGGATAACTTTTCCCAAATCCTTCGATGACTACCCACATGCAACGCATCTTCATCCAGCAGCCACTCTGGAGGCACCACGCCTTTTAAGGTACAAGTTAACTTTGATATTCCCATATTTTAGGGCCAAATAGATGCAGATGTTGTAGATAAATGGTTGAATCTATTGGAAGAATATTTTTCAATTGATGGCTTTTCCAATCGAAAAAAATTACTTTTGTAGTTCTCAAAGCTACCCCACACTTCAAGGACTGGTGGGAAACCTATTGTGAAAAAAAGAATGAAAGGGAATCCTCATTGTTTTCAGTCGCACCCACTTGTGATTCTTTCCTAGATGACATCAAGGAACAATATTACCATATCGAGAGTTGTGAAGATAAATACATAAAGTGGATCATGTTATGGCCGGGAAGGGACCAAGATTTGTTGGAGTTCACAAATGTTTTCCATACCCTCCGCACGAAGTTGGGTATCAAGGATTCTAAGCGGAATTTGGTACTAAAGTACCACAGCTATCTACACAAGTACATCCACAACAAGATGGAGTTCCTAGACATCTCCTCGCTCGACACGATATGCCAATACACTATCAAGATTGAACACAAGTTTAAACAGAAGAAGCAAGACTTTAGATCTGCAAATCCAAAACAAGGAAAAGGTGACCCCAAACCCAACAACAAAGGCCAAAGCCAAGGCAGGGCGACCTAGGAAAACCCATTGAATCGCAAGCAAAGAAGAACACCATGAAGACAAAGAAGGATATGGGCAAATGGTGTGAGTTCCATAAGAGCTCCACTCACAACACTAATGAGTTTTGGGTCAAGCAGTCACTGGTGGCCGAGCTGAAGGCTTCTGAATTAGACGCATGTTCCGACTTTGAGTCAGAACCTGATAAGGGAAATGACAAAGGGAAGCAGATCATTGATGCAGAGCCCAGTGCCACCATGGCCACCACCAAGATTCAAAAGAATGGGCATGAAGATCCAGAAGAGGGGGAATGCCTCTTCCACTCACAAATGTGGGTGAAAGGCTCTCCGTTGCAATTCTTTGTCCACAATGGGAGTCAAAAGAACCTCATTTCAGTAGAGGTCATGAAGCAGCTGGGTCTACCGATGATAACACATCTGCAGTCGTACACCATCAAGTGGCTTCACCAAGGATGAGATCTTTGCGTCAGCCAGTAGTGCCACCTTCCCTAAAGCATCAAGCCCTTCACAGAGGAGGTACTGTGTGATGTTTCTCCTCTTGAAGTTTGTGATGTATAATTAGGACAACCATACTTGTGGAAGAAACATGTTGTATATGAGTCTAGACCTCACTCTGTGATTATTAATTTGGTCAATAAGTTGTACAGGATACCGGAGGTAGCCTCGCCTACTACCATCTCTTTGATCACTACAAGGCAATGCAGTAAGATCATTTCGCAGACCAAGAAATTTGTTTTCCTTATGCTTTTCCCTTAAGGAAAGAAGAAGGTTGTGGCAATGACTTCCAGACAGGGCTCCTCCGCACAGCAGCAATAGATGGATAAGGTCGCGGACGAGTACAAGGACATTTTCGCCTCACCTACATGGGTACCTTTGCACTGTCAGGTCAAGCACTCCGTCATTTTGACCCCGGGTGCACTGCTACCCAATGGCCTAATCTATCGACACTATGTTCTAGAGAACGATGAGATCAAGAGGCAGATTCAGGAGCTATTCTAGAAAGGGAACCAGGCCAAGCTCATCACCCTGTGGGAGCCTGATTGTATTGGTAAAAAAGAAGGACAAGACCTACAGACTTTGTATTGACTATCAGGCACTAAACAAGAACATTGTCCTGAAGATGTACCTAATCTCACGCATTGATGACCTTCTGGACCATCTCAAGGGGGGGGGGGGAATATTTCAGCAAGATAGACTTGAAGTTTGGTTATCACCGGGTGCCTATCAAACCCTCTAATGTGTGGAAGACTAACTTCAAATCCAAGGAGGGCCTTCTCGAATGGTTGGTCATATATTTCGGGTTTATGAATGCCCCCACAACCTTAATGAGATTAATGGAAGACATATTGTGATCCTTCACCAATGCATTTGTGGTGGTGTATGTAGATGACATCTTGATCTTCAGCCAGAGTTGGGAAGAGCACCTCTGCCATATTTGACAGGTCCTTCAAACCCTTCGACAACACAAGTTGTGTGCCAATTTGGAGAAATGCACTTTTGGCATGACCCAAGTTCAATATCTAGGGCACATCATTGATGAGTAGGGTGTGCATGTGGACTCAGCCAAGATACAAGTCATTCAATATTGGCTAGCTCCAACCACTCTAACAGAGCTCTGCAACTTTTTGGGTCTTGCCAATTTCTATCACAAGTTTGTGTTGGGGTTCTCTCATATCACTTGGCCTTTAGTTCAAGTCACCAAGGGTGGAGCGAAAGCAAAGTGTTTTTAGTCTGAAACCCAACAGAAGGTGTTTTCTGAGTTGAAGCTTCGCCTCTACTCTACACCAATGTTCACATTACTAGACCTACAACAACCATTTGAGATTGAGACAGATGCCTCAGACTATGCTATTGTTGCAGTTCTTACTCAACAGGGGAATCCAGTGGCTTACCATAATGAGACACTTCCAGACACACTACGAAAGTATCCCACTTACGAAAAAGAAATGTATTCCATTATGTAGGTATGAAGTTAATGGAAGCATTACATTCTAGGGAAGTAAACGGTCATCCACACAGACCACCGACCCCTGCATTTCATACAAACACAAGGGAAGTTTCATAATGATCGCTGTCAAAAATTCTACACATACCTGTAACAATTCCATTTGAACATTAAGTACAAGAAGGGAAACACCAATAATGTTGTAGACTGCCTCAATCGACCACCATTCATGGCATTGATCATTGTACTCGACTCTTGTGGGTATGAGACTTCCGAGTGGCTGCATCTATATGAGAGTGATCCAGAATTTGGCAGCACATACCAAACACTCCTGCAAGTTAAGATAGTTAAAAAATTTCACCTCCATGATGCACTATTATGCCACCCAGGACACATTTGTGTTCCTTCAAGCGAGCGCACTGAGATGATTTGGGAGGCGCACTACAGTCAGGTCGCTAGACATTTCGGAGTAGAGAAAACAGTGGCAGTACTACAGAAGTATTTTAATTGGTCAAACCTTCGTTAGGATGTTGGGAGGTAAATTAAATCCTGCACTACCTGTGTCATTGCCAAACCAACCATCAAGAAGCAGGGCCTATATACTCTACCTACTCCTAGTCGACCTTGGGAATCCATCTCCATGGATTACATGTCAGGTCTTCCTTCTACTAGGCATGACAGTGACTACGTTTTCGTGGTTGTCGACAGATTTTCTAAGATGGCCATTATGGCGGTCTGCAAGAAGAGTATTATAGCATAGGCCACTGTTAAGCTCTTCTTTAAGCGAGTGTGGGTACACATTGGGATCCCATAGTCCATTGTCTCTGATTGGGACAGAAGATTCCTATGTGAATTTTGGTCAACTCTTTGGTCGATGCTGGATACCAAACTCACTAAGTCCATGACTTTCCATCCCCAAACTGATGGCCAAACGGAAGTCATCAACAGAATGATCATACACATTTTGCGCATGCAAAATTTGAAGCATCCACGCACATGGGATGAAAGCCTCCCCTATGTCCAACACCTCTACAAGAGATCTCTCCATAGCTCAAGGGCCATAACCCCTTTCAGGTAGGGCTGGGGTTTAAGCCATTATGTCCCAATGATGTGGCCATACCATTTGTAGCTACTCAAGAAGATTCGGCTCATGTCTATTCCGAAGCCAATAGGGCTAATAGCTTCACTGAGCACATTCAACACATCCATCATCAGGTCCATGATATATTGGACAGAGCCAATGTTATGTACAAGCAGCGCCATGATTAGCATCAAGTGTCGCACAAGTTCCAGGTGGGCGAAAAAATTTGGCTACATTTTCAAAAGGAACGCTTCGCTAGACCCCAATGCAAGCTTTTCCCACTCTGATATGGGCCATACACCCTCACCAAGGCTGTAGTGGACAATGCCTTCAAGCTTGGCATTCCATCGTTCCCTGGTATGCACCCAGTGTTCAATGTAGGTTGCCTTCAGCCATACTTTCCACCATTGTTGGACACATCTAACATTGCAGAACAACTCACACCAACAAGGCTAAACCTAGACTGCATGGAACAGGCCACAACTAATTGGATCATGGATACACAGATCAAGAACACTTGTTGGCAGAAGATCCAACTATATTGGGTTGTCAAAGTTGGCCAACTCCTTCACCAAGGCAAGTGGCTCGGACCAAGTTCAGCAGGAGTTTCCCCATCTCATGGAGGCACTCAACGCAATGGGGACCATTGCTTCTTAAGGGGGGAGGAATTATCCAAGTGGATATTAGTGGCCACCCACCTATTGCACTTGGACCCCCAACACTATCTCTTTCAGTTTTTTTCTTTCCTTAATTGTAGCACAATTTACTATTTTTGGCAGTTTTCGGGTCCTGAACTTTCGAAATTGTTTTGAGGCCCTAAAAATTTTTTTTAGTGAAAACGAATTGATGAAAAATAAATATGTTTTAGCCTCCTCTTCGACATCTTCGAAACAAGGTATTATGATAGTGAAACGGACATTGTATGCCAAAGTTATGACCCCAGGAATTTGACGTACCAATTTACCCAAATGTGGCCCATAGTTTTGGTACTTCATCTCCTAGGGTTCGGTTTTTGGATGTTTATGGTTCTCCATTGTTTCTCAATAATAAATATGCCTTTGAGCCTCATTGTAACACAATTCAGACGTATGTAGTTGCCACTTCTCTTCTTAGAGATAAGCCACCATCACCCGAGCTAGTTTGTTTCCATTCTATTTGTAAGCATATTTCAGTATTCTTATATTAATGAAATGAAGTGTTATTTCTGTTGCCTTTTTGTATTTATGGTTATATGTGTAATTTGTTGCGTTCATGTTTAAGTTCAGATCAGTGGTATCAGAGCGGTTTGCTCTTTCTCTGTTTTTTTTTTTGCGTGTCCCCAACAAGGTCAGGGTTTAAGGAGTTAGCGGGCTTGATCTAGTTGAACCTTTGCAAGACCAGCCTCGCAAACCCCGACAACCTCCCATTGCAGAAGAAAATAAAGATGAGGGGGCAGGAGATCCTTTCAAAATATTGCTCGATGAATCCCTCAAGTGACAAAGGAATGCGATGATGGATAACTTTGCCCAGATCCTTCGATAACTATCCACAGGCGATGCATCTTCATCCAAAAGCCACTCTGGAGGCACCACTCCTTTTAAGGTACAAGTTAACTTCAATATTCCCGTATTTGAGGGCTAGATAGGTGCAAATGTTGTAGATAAATGGTTGAATATATTGTAAGGATATTTTCAGTTCATGACTTTTCCAATCAGGAAAATTCTACTTTTGCATTTCTCAAAGCAGCCCCACACGTCAAGGACTGGTGGAAAACCTACTATTAAAAAAAGGATGACAGGGAATCCTCACTGTCTTTATTCGTACCCACTTGGGATTCTTTCTGAGATGCCATCAAGGAATAACATTATCTTGTTGGGAGCTATGAAGATAAACACATAAATTGGACTACTCTACAACAAGGAAGGGACTAAGATGTGTCGGAGTTCACAAATGTTTTCCATACCCTCCTCACGAAGTTGGGTATCAAGTATTCTAAGTGGCATTTGGTACTCAAGTAGCAAAACTATCTACATAAGTACATCGACAACGAGATGGAGTTCCTAGAAATCTCCTCGCTCGACACAGCATATCGATAAGATGTCAAGATAGAGTAGAGATTTAAACAGGAGAAGTGAAAATTTGGATCTGCGAATCCAAAGCAAGGAAAAGGTGCCCATAAACCACAGATCAAAGGCCAAATCCAAGTCAAGGCAACCTAGGACAATCTGCCAAAGCTGCAAGAAAAGAAAAACACCACGAAGACAAACAAGGACACCGGAAAATTGTGTGAGTTCCATAGGATCTCCACTCACAACACAAGTGAATATCAGGCCAAGCATTCACTGGTGGCCGAGCTGAAGGCTTCTGAATCAGACACATGTTCCAACTCTAAGTCAGAACCTGACAATGGGAATGAAAAAGGGAAGTAAATCATTGATGCAAAGCCCAATGCCACTATGGCCACCACCAAGATTCAAAATAATAAGCCTGAAGATCCAAAGGAGGGGGACGCCTTTTCCACTCACATATGTGGGTGAAAGGTTCTCTACTGTAGTTAATTATCGATAGTGGGAGCCAAAATAACCACATTTCAGCAGAGATCATGAAGCGATTGGGCCTACTGATGACAGCACATCCACAGTTGTACACCATCAAGTGCCTTCACCAAGGACGAGATCTCTATGTCAGCGAGTAGTGTCGCCTTCCTTACATCATCAAGCCCTTCATGAATGAGGTATTGTGTGATGTTGCTCCTCTTGAATTTTGTGATATATTATTAGGACAACCATACTTGTGGAAGCAGCATGTTGTATATGAGTCTAGACCTCGCTTTGTGATTATTACTTTGGGCAGTAAGTTGTACAGGATACTAGATGTAGCCCCACCTACTGTCATCTCTTTGTTCGCTACAAAGCAATGTAGTAAGATCATTTCGCAGACTAGGAAATTTTTTTTCCTTCTGATTCGTCCTCAGGGCAAGAAGAAGGTTGTGGCCACGACTTCTAGATAGGGCTCCTCCGCACAGCAACAATAAATGGACAAGGTCGTGAAGGAGTATAGGGACATTTTTGTCTCACCTACAGGCGACCTATGCACTGTCAGGTCAAGCACTCCATCGATCTAAACCCCGAGCACGCCACTACCCAATGGATCGATCTATCGACACTCTGTTCTAGAGAATGATGAGATCAAGACGTAGATTCAGGAGTTTTGCAGAAAGGGCACATTGAGCCAAGCTCATCACCCTGTGGGAGCCCAATTGTAATGGTATAGAAGAAGGACGGGACCTGGAGCCTCTGTATTGACTATCGGGCACTGAACAAGAATATTGTCCTAAATAGGTACCCAATCCCATGGATTGATGACCTTCTGGACCATCTCAAGGGGGGAAATATTTCAGCAAGATTGACTTGAAGTTTGGTTATCACTACATGCCTATCAAACCCTCCGATGTGTGGAAGACTACCTTCAAATCCATGGAGGGCCCTTTTGAATGGTTGGTCATGCCTTTTGGGTTTACTAATGCCCCCGCAACCTTCATGAGATTAATGTATGACATCTTGTGACCCTTCACCAATGCATTCGCGGTGGTGCATTTAGATGACATCTTGATCTTCAACCAAAGTTGGGAATATCACCTTCGCCATATTTGACAGGTCCTTCAACCCCTTCAACAACACAAGTTGTGTGCCAATTTGGAGAAATGCACTTTTGGCATGACCCAGGTTCAATATCTAGGGCACATCATTGATGAGCAGGGTGTGCATCTGGGCCCAGCCAAGATACAAGTCATTAGGGATTGGCCAACCCCAACCACTCTAACAGAGCTCCGCTACTTTTTGGGTCTTGTCAATTTCAACCACAAGTTTGTGTTCGGGTTCTCTCATATCTCTTGGCCTTTAAGTCAAGTGACCAAGGGTGGAGCGAAAGCAAAGTTTTTTAGTCTGAAACTGTAATATTCCTAATCAGCCATGGCTAATTGGAATATTCAATTTTGCCCAATTTTTGCCTTCTATAGTTATTTATAAATAAAAAAGTGAGGACAGGGGACATAACTCACTTTAAGAATAAAAAGTCACTTCCTAGTAGCACAACGTTGTGACTTAGGGAGGAGTCAAGGGGGCCAAAGGGGGACACAGAAATGGGGCCCACGCAGACACATGGAGGGACTGCACAGGAGGGAAGAACACATGGCAAGAGGGGAATCACAAAGGAGGAGGTGAGCCTAGGAATTATGAGAGGTAGAGGCTATAAAATAGAGATTAGCCCCCTCATTTTGGATCATTCTAGTTATGAGCATTTGTGATAGTCATTTCGACTTAGAGCACGCTGGTTGTTTAGCTAGTCTGCAGCACTGTTTGGTGCATTGAGTGTCTCCGTTCAGATATCTCACCCTTAGCCCCGGGGGACTTCAAGTGCCTGCTCGGGCAAGGTATTTCCATTGGCATTCAAATAGTAGTTTCATCAACATTTCAGTAGCAGTTTCATCGGTGTCTTTGAGGAACTGCACAGAACCCCAAGGGGGTGATTTTCGAGGGTCGGCCATTTCAGAAAATATTTTTGGGTTTCTCTGGGTTTCTTGAGTAAAGTCTGATTCCAGAGTTTCAGCCTTTTATGAGGAGGGGAGCAGCCTCAAATCCTTATTTTATTTCCAGCAGCAGCAGTAGCATGACAATTTTCCAGCAACTGGGATGCAGATCAGTGTGAGGCCATTCCAGGAAAGCTTTCTGGCTTTTTCTGGGTTTCTTCAGTAGAGCCCGAATCCAAAGTTTCAGCTTCTTCCGAGGAAGGGAGCAGGCCCAAATCATCATTTGTTTTCTAGCAACAGCAACAGCATCCACGCAGAGAGGCCATTCTTGTCATTCTAAGAGTATTTCTTCACTTGCCTTGTGCAAGTCGAGGTGCCATCTGTCTAATCACCTCTCGTACTCATTTATTGCTCAGTATAATAAAATGGCTTAGCATTTCTCACTGCATTTCTTGTGTATCTGCTTATATTTCTGGTTTACATTATTATATGTTGTTACACTGTTATTTTATCACTTCTGGGTTATTATATCATTTGCACATATTTGGTTAGAGTTTTTGCTAGGGTTTGAGGAATGTTCTGGGTTAGGAATATTACAATGGTATCAGAGCATAGATCTGGCTCAGCCCGTGGAGCTAGCAATCTATGACACCAGGGGAAAAACCCTATATCTGTTACAGAGGTCAGAGATACAGAGACACTGGACGTAGGTTGGAGAACACTTACGGAGAGGGAGACTGTGTTCCGGTGGTGGATGCAGAACAGGAGGAGCCTGTGGTGGACGTGGAGCAGGAGGATCCGATAGTAGATGATGGTAGGAAGAGATTTGCAGATATGCTCCTCAAATCCGTGCAGGATCTGTCAAGGCAGATTGAGGTGATGGGGCAGAGATTCACGGCAGTAAAGGCCAGACAGCGTGAGAGCCCATGGTTTTTTCAGGTTGGTGAGGGATCGGGTGCATCCCACCATTTGCCAGAGCAGCGTGATACTGCGCAGCAGGTGGCCTCAGATGCCCCATACACGCTCTACCATGCTCACTTTCTTAGGATCCGACACAGGGGTCGTAGCCCAGCAGGAGGTAGAGCCCAGACATATGGGCGATTATTTTGCAGAGTACCAGGCCTATGGGCAAGAGTTCAGGGAAGCCCTCTCATTCAAAGATTTTGTTCAGCTCTAGCGGGAGAGTAGACCCCGCGACCATCACAAAGGGTACCGGCATTACCATGATGGTGACACCCACCGTGCAGCGAGTAGATTCCACTTGCCTACGTTTGATGGTTCATCAAACAGTTCTGCAAAGTTTTGGGTGGAGAAGCTGGACATTTATTTCCAGCTTAACCAAATGTCAGAGACAGAGGCCATCAAGGTGGCAACATTGCATTTGGATGGTGATGCCCAGGATTGGTGGTTTCATGGGATGGTTACACTAGGGCACTCCACAGTGACGACATATGTCGAGTTTACCAGGAGACTGATGGAGCGATTTGATCGGAGGGATCTAGAGAAGCATTATGTTGAGCTGACAAGGCTCAAACAAACAAGGAGCCCAGAGACCTACATTAAAGATTTCTTGAGGGTCTCTGTGATGGTGCCAGATCTATTCATGACACGAAGGGTCTATATGTATGTTGAGGGGTTAGAAGAGCCATTTCGGGGTTTAGTCCGATCCAGTAGACCAGCCACACTCTAAGACACTATCAACAGGACCCAGGACTTACAGGATGTCTTACCCAGGACCCGGACACCTTACCCCCAGAGACAGAATTTCCAGTCTAAGGGGAAGGAAGTGAGGATTCCACCTCCAAAGGGGAATCCAGGATGAGTATAGCTTGATGATGATGCCAGGAGGGAGCTGAAGAAGAAGCGGTTGTGCTTCACTTGTCAGGAGCCATGGGCACCAGGACATAGATGTGTTGTTGGTAAAGCACATTTTATTTGGGTCTTCTCCCAGAGCAGTGGAGAGGAGGATGACAAGGATGATGTGGAGGCAAGAGACAGCCATGTCGTACAGGGTCCTTTGCTGCCACCACTGCCAACAGCAGGTGGTGCATCTTTTGCACCCACTGAAGGGGCCCTTGCAACATTGCGAGGAGTTGCCAAGTATTTGACGCTACGCTTATGAGGGACAATATGTGGCCAGAGAGTATCAGTTTTGGTTGATAGTGGGGTGACCCACAACTTCATCAATGCCCAGATGGTTGAGTGGAGAGGTATACAAACAGAGAGCTTCGATGGGTTTTCAGTCTTGGTCCCAGGAGATCAGACCATGACGTGTGCTCGTTATGTTCTAGAGCTTTCAGTGATGATGGGAACCTACACATTGACTGACCACTTTTTTGTGGTCGATATTCTAGACACCAACATGATACTAGGTGTTCAGTGGCTTATCACTCTAGGGAAGGTCATGATAGATTGGAAGACCCTGGAGATGGAGTGGGATGATGAGAAGACAGGGAGGCATGAGAAGATATGAGGACAGCACACATATCTGCCTCAAGCTGTTTTGGCTCATCGAATGGAGGCAGTCTTCCGAAAGGGAGACATAGAGTGGGCAGTGGAGCTGCGTGCATCAGAGGTAGGGACTACAGGGCAGACGATACACCCAGAGATACAGTCTCTCCTTAATTGGTATGCCATAGTGTTTGGGGAGATTCCACCAGGACAACCACCAGATCGGGGGTTTGAGCACACCATTGAGCTTGAGAAGGGTATACAGGTCGTGATTACCGCCCCCTATAGGCACCCCAAGGCCTATCGGGGTGAGATTGAGCAGGCTATCCAGGAGTTGCTAGCTCTTGGGCATATCCGACCAAGCACTAGTCCTTTTGCTTCTTCTGTGGTGTTAGTGAAGAAGAAGGATGGTACATTGAGGATGTGCATTGACTAAAGGGGCCCTAAGCAAGAAGACCCTGAAGAACAGGTACCCCATACCCAAGATCAATGAGTTGATGGATGAGTTGAGAGGGGCACGTTACTTCTCAAAGATTGATTTGAGATATGGGTACCATCAGAGTCACGTGAGGGAGCAGGACATTCCCAAGACCGCCTTCAAGTGTCACTATGGGCACTTTGAGTTCTTGGTGATGCCTTTTGGGCTAACCAACGCCCCCGCTACATTTCAGTCCTACATGAATCACATCTTCCATAGTCACTTCAAACTTGAGGAAGTTTGTGTTGGTGTTCCTCGATGATATTCTCATTTACAGTAGGACTTGGGAGGAGCATCTCCAACACATTGAGACAGTATTGCGTATCTTACAAGAGCAGCAGTTCTATTCCAAACTCTCTAAGTGTGAGTTTGGGTTGACGGAGATGTTGTATTTGGGACACATCATAGGGGTGGATGAAGTGAGGGTCCACGAGGAGGAGATCAGGGCCATTAGAGAATGGCCAGAGCCGAGAAACGTGACGGAACTTTGAGGATTCATTGGCATTTGTACTTACTACCGGAAGTTCGTCAAAGGTTTCTCACACCTTGCTGCACCCCTGACAGATTTGACGAGGAAGGGGGCTTTCAGTTGGTCAGATACAGCACAGCGAGCCTTTGATAAGCTCAAGGAGGTTATGAGTAGCTGCCCAGTGCTTTCGTTACCAGATTTTACATAGACTTTTGTTTTGTAGTGTGATGCATCGGGAGAGGGCATCGGCGCAGTGTTGATGCAGGGAGGTCACCCTATAGCCTTTGAGAGTCGAAAGCTCCTTCCACATGAGAGGTTGTATTCTATATATGACAAGGACATGCTGGCCATCATGCATGCATTAGCTAAGTACCGGCAGTATCTAGTGGGTAACAGGTTCAGGGTGAGGACTGATCACAACAGCCTCAAGTTCTTTTTGGAGCAGAAGCAGCTACAGGAGAGGCAGCAGAAGTGGATCAGCAAGATCCAAGCATATGACTTTGACATTGAGTATGTCAAGGGTAAGAAAAACGTGGTAGAAAATGCCCTTTCACGTAGAATAGCCACGTTGTCTCTTATGAGCTTGGATACAGACTGGAGGGCTCGACTCTTAGTAGAGTACTCCAAGGACAGGTTTGCATGTGAGGTTCTAGATGGGCAGGTGGTAGATGACAGGTACAGAGTGGTCGATGAGATCATCTATTACAGGGACCAAATCTTCTTGACTAAGGGGTCTCAGCTCAAGAAGAAGATACTCCAGGCATCACATGATTCACCGTTGGTAGGACATCAAGGGTTTACCAAAACCTACAGGGCCATTAGGGAGAGGTTCTCATGGAATGGCCTCAAGGAGGACATACTCTAGCACATCCGGGAGTGCGATGTTTGCAAGAGGAACAAGGGAGAGATGAGCCATCCTGCGGGATTATTGCAGCCTCTTCCCATTCCGGAGTGGAAATGGGAGAGTATTTCGATGGACTTCATCACAGGGTTGCCCATGGTACAGGGCAAGGATTGCATCTTTGTCGTCGTTGACCGACTGACAAAGTATGCACACTTTTTTTCCATATCCGCGCACTATACAGCAGCACAGGTGGCCGAGTTGTTCTTTAGAGAGATCTTCAGGCTACATGGTCTTCCTAAGACCATCGTCAGTGATAGGGACAACCGTTTCATGGGCGGGTTTTGGCAGGAGATTTTCCGGTTGGTGGGGACAGAGTTGACACCGAGTACTTAGTTATCACCCATAGATGGATGGGCAGACAGAGATAGTTAACAAGTGGCTAGAGGGCTACTTACGTAACTATGTTAGTGGGCAACAGCGAGCATGGTTGAGGTGGCTGCATCTAGGGGAGTACTGCTACAATACTTCACATCACATGTCCATTGGTATGTAACCATTCTATGCTTTATATGGGTACCATCCTTTATCTTTTGCTAACGTGATGTTTGGTGATAGAAAGGCTCCTAGAGCCAAGATATGGATCCAAGAGAGTCAGGATATTCTCCGAGCTCTCAAGGATAACATGGCTACAGCACAGAACCAGCAAAAGCTGTATGCTAACAGGGGTCGGGTGGAGAGACAGTTCGAGGTATGGGACATGGTCTACCTATGGTTACAACCATACCGACAGTCGTCACTAAAGCAGAAGGGGGCTGAGAAGCTTAAGCCCCGCTTTTATGGGCCGTACAGGGTGATACGTAGGGTTGGACAAGTTGCATATGAGTTGGAGCTGCCCCAAGGTAGCAAGATTCATAAAGTTTTCCATGTATCATGCCTGAAAAAGGAATTGGGGCAATAGGTGATAGTGACAGATGAGCTACCACCCATGGATGACGAGGGGCATTTGGTATTGCAGCTGGAGGCTATCATTGATACTAGGTAGAGGCAGTTGTGAAGAAGGACAGTTTGGGAATTCTTAGTGAGGTGGAAGAATTTTCCAGATGAGGATGCCACTTGGGAGAGTGAGAAGATCTTGCAGCATCACTTCAGTTGCTTGAGGACAAGCAACATTTTGCCGAGGGAGACTGTAATATTCCTAATTAGTCATGGCTAATTGGAATATTCGATTTTGCCCAATTTTTGCCTTCTATAGTTATTTATAAATAAAAAAGTGAGGACAAGGGACATAACTCACTTTAAGAATAAAAATTCACTTCCTAATAGCACAACATTGTGACTTAAAGAGGAGCCAAGGGGGCCAAAGGGGGACGCAGAAATGGGGCCCACACAGACACATGGAGGGACTGCACAGGAGGGAGGAACACATAGCAAGAGGGGAATCACGCAGGAGGAGGTGAGCCTAGGGATTGTGAGAGGTAGAGGTTATAAAATAGAGAGGAGCCCCCTTATTTTGGATCATTCTGGTTATGAGCATATGTGATAGTCATTTCGACTTAGAGCATGCTGGTTGTTTAGCTAGTCTGCAGCACTATTTAGTGCATTGAGTGTCTCCGTTCGGAGATCTCACCCTTAGCGTCGGGGGACTTCAAGTGCCTACTTGAGCAAGGTATTTCCATTGGCATTCCAATAGTAGTTTCATCAGCGTTTCAGCAGCGGTTTCATCAGCATTTCAGCAGCAATTTCATCAGCGTCTTTGAGGAACTGCGTAGAACCCCAAGGGCATGATTTTCGGGGGTCAGCCATTTCATAAAAGCTTTCTATTTTTTTCTGGGTTTCTTGAGTAAAGTTCGATTCCAAAGTTTCAGCCTTTTCTGAGGAGGAGAGTAGCCTCAAATCCTCATTCGATTTCCAGTAGCAGCAACAGCACAGCAGTTGGGATGCAGATCAGTGTGAGGCCATTCCAAGAAATCTTTCTGGGCTTTTCTAGGTTTCTTGAGTAGAGCTGGAATACAAAGTTTCAGCTCTTTCTGAGGAGGGGAGCAGCCCCAAATCATCATTTTTTTCTAGCAGTAGCAATACCACAGCAGCAACATCCACACAAAGAGGCCATTCTTGTCATTCTGAGAGTATTTCTTCACTTGCCTTGTGCAAGTTGAGGTGCCATATGTCTAATCACCTCTTGTACTCATTTATTGCTCAGTATAATAAAATGGCTTAGCATTTCTCGCTGCATTTCTTGTGTATCTGCTTATATTTCCGGTTTACATTATTATATGTTATTCCACTGTTATTTTATCACTTCTGGGTTATTATATCATTTGCACATGTTTGTTTGGAGTTTTTGCTGGGGTTTGAGGAATGTTCTGGGTTAGTAATATTACAGAAACCCAACAGAAAAGTTTTCTGAGTTGAAGCATCCCCTTTGCTCTGCACCAGTGCTCACATTACATACTTAAAACAACCATTTGAGATTGAGACAGACGCCTCTAACTATGATATTGGTGCAATTCTTACTCAGCAAGGGCATCTAATGGCTTACCACAATGAGACACTTTCAGACACAATATGAAAGTATCCCACTTATGACAATGAAATGTATTCCATTGTGTAGTTATGTGGTCAATGGAAGCATTACATTCTTTGGAAGGAAACGGTCATCCACACAGACCATCGACCCGTGCGATTCATACAGACACAAGGGAAGTTGCATAATGATCACCATCATAAATGGTCCACATACCTACAAAAATTCCATTTGAATATTAAGTACAAGAAGGGCAGCACCAATAATGTTGCAGACTACCTCAGCCAACCACCAATCATGGTGTTGATCACTGTGCTCGACTCCTGTGGGCATGAGACTTTGGGGTGGCTACATCTTCACGAGAGCTATCCAAAATTCAACAGCACATGTTAGACACTCTTGGAAGGTAAAAAAGTTCAAAATTTTCACCTCCAAGATGCAGTGTTATGCCACCTAGGACACATCTATGTTCCTTCAAGTGAGTGTGCTAACATGATTTGGGAGGCGCACTACAATCGGGTTGCTGAACATTTCAAAGTAGAGTATTGCAAAAGTATTTTTATTAGTCAAACCTTTGTAAAGATGTTGGGAGGTACATTAAATCATGCACTAGTTGTGCCATTCTCAAACTAACCATCAAGAAGCAAGGCCTATATACTCCTCTACCTACTCCTATTCGACCTTGGGAATCCATCTCCATGGATTACATGTCAGTCCTTCCTTTTACTAAACACGAAAATGACTATGTTTTCATGGTCGTCGACAGATTCTCTAGTATGGCCACTATGGCAGCCTGCAGGAAGAGTATCACAGCAAAGGCCACTACTAAGTTCTTCTTTGAGCGAGTGTGGGTACACTTTGGGATCCCACATTTCATTGTCTCTAATCGAGACAAAAGATTCCTAAGTGCATTTTGGTCAAGTCTCTGGTCCACAATGGATACCAAACTCACTAAGTCCACATATATCCATCCCCAAACTGATGGCCAAACAAAAGTCGTCAACAGGATGATCGTACACATTCTACACATGTACAACTCGAAGCATCCACGCACATGGGCTTAAATCCACCCCTATGTCCAGCACATCTACAACAGAGCTCTGCACAGCTCAACGGGCCACAGCCCCTTTCAAGTAGGGCTAGGATTTCAGCAATTATATCCTATTGATGTGGCCATACTATTTGTAGCTACTCAGGCAGATTCGACTCATGTCCAGTCCGAAGCTAACAGGGCTAACAGCTTCATTGAGCGCACTCAACACATTTCCTAGTAGGTCCATGATATATTGGACAGAGCCAATGCTAAGTACAAGCAGCGCCATGATTAGCACCGGGTGCCACACAAGTTCCAGGTGGGCGAAAATTTTGGCTACATTTGCAGAACGAGTGCCTCGTTGGACCCCACTACAAGCTTCGCCCGCTCTGATATGGGCCATACACCATCACCAAGGTTGTAGGGGACAATGCCTTCGAGCTTATCATTCCATCGTTCCTTGGTCTGCACCTAGTGTTCAATGTAGGTTGTCTTCAGCCATACTTTCCACCATTGTTGGACACATCTGACATTGCAGAACAACTCACACCAATAGGGATAAACCCAAACTGCATGGAACAAGCCACAGCTAATCAGATCATGGACACATAGATCAAGAACACTCGACAGAAGAAGATTCGACTATATCGGGTTGTCAAAGTTGTCCAACTCCTTCACCAAGGCAAGTGGCTCACTAGGGACCAAGTTCAGCAAAAGTTTCCCAATCTCATGGAGGCACTCAACGCAATGGGGACCATTGTTTCCTAAGGGGGGAGGAATGATCCAGGTGGATATTAGTGGCCACCTGCCTATTCCACTTGGAACCCCAACACTATCTCTTTTAGTTTTTCGATTTCCTTAATTGTAGCACAATTTACTATTTTTTGCAGTTTTTCGGATCCTGAACTGCCGAAGTCGTTTTGAGGCCCTAAACAACATTTTTAGGGAAAACAGAGAGACAAAACACGTCCCAAATTAGCTTCCAATTTATATTTGGCCTCCTATTTGAGATCTTCGAAATGAGGCATTATGATAGCCAAACGAAGATCGTATGCCAAAGTTACGACCTCGGGAAGTTGATGTACCAATTTATTCAAACGGGGCCCACAGTTTTGGCACATCATCTCCTAGGGTTAGATTTTTGGATTTTTAGGGCTTTCCATTGTTTCGCAATAATAAATAGGCCTTTGAGACTCATTGTAACACATTTCAAAGGCATGTAGCTGTCACATCTCTTCTCAGAGATAAGCTACCATCCCCCGAGCTAGTTTATTTCCATTTTGTTTGTAAGCATATTTCAGTATTCTAATATTAATGAAATGAAGTGTTATTTCTAATGCATTTCTTTATTTATGGTTATATGTGTAATTTGTTGCATTCCTGTTTAAGTTCGGATCAAATTAGCAGTTCGAATCTACAAGGAATTTCTACATGGTATGAGACTAGAAATCACTATAGAAGAGGAGAATATGAGTTTGTCTTTTGCAGGTGAAATCAAATTTGCATTATCATACTTAAATCTTGCAGGATACAAATTGAAACTCGAATATGCCCTTTAGGGTAGTTCAAACTATATTGCACGGAAGGATAGGATGGAGGTCGTCTTGGAAGACAACGGGCTTAAAGAAATCATTGACAAAGATGTTCCTAAGCCAGTTGATGCTCAAGATCTGGCAGAGTGGAGAAAATCTGTTGCAAAGGCAAGAAGGGTTATCCTAGAAGGAGTTCAAGATCATATTGTCTCGAACCTCCATGGTAAGGAGACTCCATATGTAATGTGGAAGGCCTTGATAGACCTGTTTCAAAATAGAAGTGACGACAAGAAGTTGGCATTGAAGGACATGATCGAAAAAATCAAGATGGATAAGGGCAACACAATACCAAAGTACTTGACCAAGTTCACCTAATGTCGAGATATAATTGGAAGTTTTAGTGTGACAGTTGCTAAAGATGATCTGGTGAGCCTAGCACTACTAGGCCTTCCCAAGAGTTGTCACAACTACCAAGACTCAATAAATGGGAGGGAGAAGCTACGAGAGTGGGAGCGTTTGTGGTCTGACTTGGTGCAAGAAGAGATTTGATGTAACACCAAAGATAGATCCTCATCGAAGCATGATGACAAGGAGAATTGTGCCTTAGCTGGAAAGACAAAGAAAGGGAAAAGGACATCATCCCATTCCAAATTAGATTCCATTCAGGGTGGCAAGAAGAATGACATGTCTAATATTAAATGTTTTCACTGTCATGAGTTGGGACACTATGCCACAAAGTGTCCTCACAAGAAGGTCGGAAAGAATCCCTCAAGAGGAGTGGTAGGTGAAGCTCTTGCTTCACAATTCGAGCTGGATTTAACCCTCATCGCTTGCATGGTGACATCAGTGATGGGTAGTGTGTGGTACCCGGATAGTGGAGCCTCATTCCATATGACTGGAAACAAAGAGTTATTCGGTGACTTGGAGGAGAAGGACCTCCATAGGCACATCGAAATGGGAGATGATGGGAGGCATAGCGCGACCAGCATCGGTATTGTTACTTTTCATAGGGATTATGGTTCTCCTCTCATATTAAAAGATATCATGTATATTCCAAGTTTGAAGAAGAATTTGGTTTCAGTTTCTATGTTGGAGGACCGTGGCTATGATGTGATATTTAGCAAGGGAAAGTCTTTCCTTCATCACATAGCCTCAGGACAAGTGAAGTGGATCAAAGTTCAGGTGAAGAACCTATACAAATTGGTTATAGAAGATTGTGTTGCTTTGAGCACAAAAATAGAGAAGGTGAAAAGCCGAGACATTGGTGAGTTGTGGCATAGAATATTGGGTCGCTTGCACTATGAAGCTTTGAGGATCATGTAGCAAATTTCTACAGGACTTCCGAACGGTACACTAGAGCAAAGATACACATGCAAAGGGTGTACATTGGGGAATTACACCAAAGCTACCTTTCATGATAAAGACATTTGAGTGCAAGAAATCCTTGAAATAGTTCACTCAGTTGTGTGTGGACTGTTCTTGATAGCCTCCATGGCCAAGCACCGGTATTATGTAATATTTGTAGGTCATGTTTCTCATAAGTGTTGGATTTTCTTCATGCAGAAGAAAGATCAGACATTCACTAAATTTTATGAATTTAAAGCACTTGTGGAGAAAGATACTTATAGGAAAGTGTTGTGGCCAGCAACAACCCCCCCTTTTTTCATTTAAGTGTTGTCCAAAATACTAAATGAATGGGGAGCCTTAGTAAGAAATTAGGAAAAGCAAGAGTTTCTTTTCTTCAAAATAAGGTTACCATCATGAACTTAGGAAGATCTTTTGAATATTTTAAAAAACCTAAGTCTATGATAAGGAAAAATTCTTTAAAGCCACTTTGCATAAAGTGATAGAAAAACACTTCCTTTTGAAGTATAATCCCGGTACGTACAAGACTCTCATACTAAGCAATACATCGCATCGCAATAAAGCAATACTCATAAGGGAAAATCTTCAAGATTTTCCGATTTGCGATGACGCCGATCGCAAGATCGCACATCGCGGAAAACAGGCTAACAAAATTTGGAAAAAACAAAATTTCTGCGATCTACAATGTTGCGATATTGCGATATTGCGATGGTTGCGATGTTAAGTCAGACCAACCCTGCAATGGCACGATATGCGATGGTGCGATATGTGATGTTGCGTAAGCAAATCATAAAATCACTTCTTCGCGAATCCTTTGGGCACGCTATTCAAGAAAAACCACTTACCATAATCTGACTTAAGATCATGCGCTTGTAATGATAGTAAAGGAATTAGTTGTCAGTTATTAATGAAATGTGGACGCTTGCTTTTGTAAAGAATTACTTCACGTAAGGTGGCATATTTGATATATTTGCTGCATTTAAAACTCTCCCATCACCTTTCTTGATCAGTCATTTCCATTTCATTCGTGAACTACAGGAACACAGAGTTAAGGACGAGTCAAAGCCATACGCACGAAGAAATGGGAAAGAAAAATAAAGCTCAGGGCTCTGAGACGAAGGAAAAGGCGAAGGAAATGGCGCCTTTGTATACAGACACAGCCTGTAATAGAGATGCAGGGATATCGACGTGGGAAAGCATGTACAGACTGCTTGAAGAGGAGAATCCCAGAATAATGAAGGTTACTGCTGGCGCAGGCTCACAACGCTCTTCCGAAGCATCTTTAGAAGAGCTAGCATGCTCATTTCTCCATCGGATAGCAGCAAGACCCAAAATTCTACCATATACGGATATGATCAAGTGGATACTTGACAATGCAGAAATGAACAACAGACAATTCAAGATTCAAGGACATGGGCTCATCGGATCATTCGCTGCACAAGATTTAAGGCTTATGTATCATCTTCCTGAACCGCAAGTGACTTACAATGCACAATTCATTAAGAAATTTGTGGCAGAGAACCCAGACCTATCAGAGACAACCAAGGATTGGTCCAGAAAAGAGGAGCCACTCAAAAAAGACAAAAACGGTATGTACAGCACTGGTTCCCTCACCTCTCCGTATTGTTTTGCTGCGGCCATGCTTTGTAGATTATTTGGGATGCCAGATATCAATAAGTTTTCGTCTGAATGGTTACCATTAATAGATGCTGCTACAAATTCCGATATTATAGATTGGGCCAAGATCTTTTCTGATAATATATACACGGCTATTATCAAATACCGGTCTAAAAGATCCTTATCTCAAAGGGTCTATCCTCCTTTTTATCTATCCGCATATGTTATGGATTCTATTTGCTATGTGTCTATATTTCCCATTATGGGGTGGAAATGGACAACCCAGGACCCATTACCCATCCATGTTTATCATAAGATATTATAGGATTCTCAGTTCATTCCACATTTCTATCAAATTTGCCATGGACTTACCCTACCCTTGTACAAAATGTTGTATGATGAAGATCCCCCGAGGTGCTCGCCCGAAGCACAGATAAATATCATCCCCATCGCAAGATGGTTTGGAGAAGAACATTTCACCTATGTTAGAGTATTTGGAAGCACGGTACCTCCTCACATTCTGCCTCTATACGTCCCCGACAAACTGCTGGGACAAAAGATAACGCAATGGAATTATTACTGCGAGATGAGTGATAAAATCACTCATCAGGTAGTTGATTTACGCAGCGATTATGATCCGGTTGAGAAACAGGTGACGGATTATCTGACTTGGTAGGATGGAGATGAAGGGAAAAGAGCAGGTGCACCCAGAATAAACGAAAATCATAAAGAACTTCTCTTTAATAAATGGGATGATCAAATCAGAGAAGCAGAGAAGGCGGCAGAAATGGCAGCGACAACAGCAAGCATTCTCATTGACTGTGTAAATGAAAATTTGCACAGAGCAAACCTAATCGCAGAGATGACCCCGAGGTATTTACCAAATAAAATGCGATTAGAAGTAGAATGGAAGCATAAGACACAGGAAAAGGGAAAAGCAATCCAAGCACTAAACAGGTTAAATTGGGAGTGCTACTGGGCCTACTTAGTGAAGCCGCATAGTCAGTGGATGATTGTGAAATGTATCATTAACTCGGCCGAGAAAGTAGTGCCAGCTCTCATAGATTCTGTTTTCTTAGCCTAGCTCAAAGCAGAAGTCGGCCAACCGACTCTCCTCAAATCAATGTTGAATACATGCAGCTTCAAAGACTAGATGCAAAAATAGTTTAGGAATCTTGCTTTTCTTAAGAATTAAATTAGAAAAAGGACGGTCATTTGAAAACCGCATCCTGATTTTTTGTAAATAAACTATTATTAGGATTAGGAAGTAGCATTTTAACCCTTCTCATGCATTTAGAGAAGGGTCCAGAAATTTGTCAAAAACTCATCCTCAGAACATGCACTTTTGCACCCTCAGAGGAGGTTTTGGTGAATGAATGGATCAAGGTTTATTAATTTTTGCAAAAATGTCTGCCACTGATGTTGCACTTTTGTACTCTTGGTAGATATTAGAACAAGGATAGATAGATCAAAGTTTCTTGAAGTTTATGAGTAGAGCCAGTCATAAATGGTACTTTTATCTCTTGGCCATTTCTGCTTGTATTCTTAAAGTGATATACAGTTTTAGTTGTTTATATGTTATTGCATGAATGTTTGTGTTACCATTTGGCACTTTTGTACGGTGGAGCCATTTATTTATGTTTGATATATGAATAACTTATTATGCGATATGCTGTTCACAACTGTTTTGCCTAACTTTTTATGTAAAACGGTTCATCTTAATTTATTTCTATTCTTATGATAGCTGAATGATCTTTATTACCAATTATTGTTCGAAATCTCTTTAGATCGCATAATAGAGAAATACACCCGGGTTAGCATAGATTAGATGTGTTGTTTTCATTAGATTACAATAGCATAGAGTTAGTTTAAAAGTTTGAATTAGATTAGCTTCAAGTACTCTTAAATCAGCATTATCCAACTCTACACACACACACACCCTTAGATTGGGAAACTGGTCCCTTTATCCCCAGTCGGACCCGCTATACCAATAAGGAGCTGCCAACCAAGGTCCGGATCGGGTGGGTATCCCCCTTGTTGTCGACCCGATTTTCGGGGCTTCAACAGAAAGTTAAAGCTCTCATGAGTGATAACGGTGAAGAATATGTGTCGAATGAATTCAGTAACTCTTGTGCATCAAAATGCATTCAACAGGAGTTAATAGAACCCCATAACCCATAGCAGAATGGGGTGGATGAAAAGGAAGAATATAATTATTGTTGGAGTTGTGTAGGCAATGTTACATGATCAGGGCCTATCGTTGCACTTGTGGGATGAAGCATGCAACATAGTTGTATATGTGCAGAATATGAGTCCTCATTAGATTCTCGGGATGAGTACACCAGAAGAAAATTTTTCAGGTAAAAAACCAAATGTGGCATGCTTCAAGATCTTTGGTTCATCAGTCTACTATCATGTTACCAAGGATGCAAGGAAAAAGCTAGAACTAACAACTGATTTGGGCATATTTTTGGGGTACACTGATACACCTCACAACTATCAGGTGTACCTGCCATCTCACAAGATGACAGTGATTTGTAGAGATGTGAAGTTCGATGAAGAGAATGCCATGAGATATTTCCTTGAGATGGATCTTTGGTTACATGCAGATGAGGAGATTTTAGCTCTAAAGGAAGAACCTCATAATGATATGCTCAACACATCCCTGAAGAGATGGAGAATTAATGTCCTAAATTAATTCTGGAAAAAATTGTGAAAAATCCTAATTTGCAATACAAACACTACTTTTAGTAGGAAAATTCATGCTAGTAACCTTTTGTCTAACTAGTGACTAGCGTTGGCAGCACGACTTTTGATAGGAAAATCTATGTTGGTCCTCTTTAGGCATTTTCTCCAAAAAGGGAGCAAAAACTTATTTTACTAGAAGCATCAAGAACGACAAGCTGGTAGTTGTTGGATGAAGATTGGTTGAGTACTCCCATTTAGAACCCTTGATCGTACCTTTAGGTATCTTACCTTTGGTATAAGGACATTCTTCCCCCTTTGGTGGATCTCTAACTCCCTCTCCCTTACTATAAATCTGTTCTTCACTTTCCTCAATGGGTTGGTCATTAATTGTCTACATTCCTATGTTGAGATTATGCGTAAATACTTCCAATCTAAATTTGATAAGGAGTGCTTGAAGAGTCTTGGCTTGGACCTGCACATCCACCCAAAGGAGGTCTCCAACATCAAGGCAATGGTTGTTTTCTTCCCTTTTTGATTCATTAATATATACGTCTGATGTTCACTTTCCATAAATGTCTAAAAATTTATGCATTTAGCTTGATACCCTTTGATATATCAAGCAGTTTATGTTTGATATACACTATGTATTCTCCTATATCTTGTATTGTCCTTTGATCTCTCTTGCAGGTACTTGGACGTAAATAACAAGCAAGGAAGCTAAGGGATCAAAGTCATCATCAAAGGAATGAGCAATTAGCATCAGACTGAGGTAGGTTTCTCTCTCTCTCTCTCTCTACATCTTTAAACATAAGAGAGGAAAGTTCACATTAGTTTGTTCTGTTTGTTTCTAGACCCACTCATTCGGCTAGAGAAAGTGCTCTTATCCGCAGAGGGGATTTATTGTCACAAAAAATGGCGACTCCACTAGGGAAGCCTACACCCTTTTCATCCTCATTTCTTTTTTTGAATTCTCGTTAAGTTTGTCCAACCATTGAATGACCCTTTGTTTTGATTGATTTTCAGTATGTACTCTGAATTGTTGGTGTTTTAGGGTATCAAATCTAGAGTTTCTTCCTGAATCCTTCTTGTTTTTCCTAAAATTTCCTCGCTCAGTGCATGCTTTATCAATGAAATTAGCTTTATTAGTGCATTTTTTTCCACCCGAATACCCTTTCTTCTATTTCCTACCCGCACTGAAGACTATCACGGGTTTTGCTATGAAAATTGGTTCTGCCAGCGTGAGTTTTGCTATGAAAAGTAGTGCTTCCAACGCGAGTTTTGCTATCAAAAGTAGCATTGATAACATTGTCAGCATGGTTTATTCCTATATAAAGTAGTGTTGGTCCTTGAATGTGATAACTTTTAGGGTTTCTGTTAAAAACTCTAGTGTGTCCTGGTCTCTGAGGTCATTCCCTGCTCTATGTGGAGCAGATTTTGTCTGTTTGCTTTCAATTTCTTTGTGGTGTGCAAGAGTCAATCCCATCCTTTAAGTCGTAAAAGTGAAATTTTGATTGCGTTTTTGATGTTTTGAGTCAATTAAAATCATTGTTTGTTGCTTGTATGATTGGGAAAATATTGATCTAATGTTGATTAAGCATTAGTAGTTCTTTTGCAATCATAAAAGAGTTTGATCTTGCATTTATTTAATTTTCATTTCAAAAATTTACTTTTCGTAAATTTGCATTAGATTAGTTGCATTGAAAAGTTATTTTTTTTAGATTCATCATTGAAAATATATCGCATTTTTCGGTGATTGAAAGCTAAAGAGTGCATTAGGTGCACTAAATCATTCAAAACGGAAAGAAAAGTGAAAGCTATTTTAATTTAGGTGCTTTTGAATTAGATTTGGTGTTGCTTTGGTTGATGCATTAGTTCCATTAGAGCATTTGAATCAAATTTTCATTTTGCTTTAGTTCATGCCTTAGTCGCATTAGAACATTCAAAAATCAAAGAAAAAACATTATTTATATAAGTGCATCTTAGTAAAAGTAAAGATCATTTTTCTTTCGAAAAGTTGCATTTAGGATAGTGAAGAGTGAAGATCATTTTTACTTTTGATCATTGCATTTGGAAAGTGAAAGTGAAAGTTAGTGGAAGGCATGTTGTTTGATGCATTATTGATTGAAATTTCTTCCCTTGATTAGTCTAGCTTTCATCGAAGTGGAAAGTTTTCCTTTTCTCATATAGTTGCATCTTAGGGATTCAGGTGACATCATTTTGAGCCTAAAATTGAAACATAATTCAAGATAAACATTAAAATTTACTCAATTAACCTAAGGAGCATTTGGAACTTAACGCAAACATTTAGAGGTCTAGGATAGAGACGTGTTTCGATGTCTATAAACCTAGCAGTTGTTGTTATAGCATTGTATCCCGGGGGTGAAATCTTGTTCCACGTACAAAAGTATATAGGATCGTTCTCCAACACTCTCAGGTATATTGGAGGTGCTCCGTGTATGGCAAGTATATGGGAACTCTCTCATCGAATGATTATGCATTAGACAATGCTAACATGGACTTGTGCTCCTCGTACCATCATCTATATATTGGGAGACCACACTAGGTTTTTATCCTTTAGCCACAGGTAACTGAGTCATCCACCTTGTAAATGTGATGCACCGAACACATCATTTAGGGAGATTGGTCATCGTACTTTAAGTCCTTGGTTTCAGCTAAGGTGTATATTGTGGTTCACAGATACTTGGTAAACCATCTTTCCTAGCTTACCCCTCTTTTATTTTGTTTTATTAATTTATAAAATCAATTAATTGACCGTGGAACAACATTCTTCCTATGGAAATAATCCTTAGTAGATATTAGGTTGATACTGATGGAAACATTTCCTAAGTCTACCAATCAAGGAAAACCCTCTTACGGGAATCCTAGTCATTTTCCTTCTTTTGGGAATGTTGGTGCTCCCTATATGGAAACATTGTCCCTTCCTAGGTTTACCACTGGTTTTCCAATTTGGTTATTTTCAACCCTTATGGTTATGAATGTCCAAATTTCTCCTCAACCAGGCTCTCCTCCACCTGAGCAGTATCAACCTCCGGTTTATCTTAAAGTTGACCCCTTACCTTCTTCGCATGTTTGGTCTTCTTCCTCTTCGTCTGGTGAAAGCTTGCAAGCTAGTAACCAGGTGGATAATAAGAAGAAGAAAAGGAAGATTAAGAAGAAGAAAAATAAGCAAAGTGACAACCAAGCGACCATTGCAACATATGCAATTGATGTTGAAAAATATTCTAATCAACACCATAAAGTGAAATTCCCTTGCAAGCTTTGTAAAGGTGACCACCTTCTTAGAGATTTCCCTGGTATTCCCAAGGTCTTAGAAGTGTGGTCCATAGGTCCCCATCAACCTCTGGAGATCATGCTGGTGATAAACCTTCAACTAGTGATAGTAAAACTCATGGGAAAAAGGGAAAAGTTAAATTTCCCTGTATGTTATGTGAAGGGAACCATCCTGTTCACCTTTGTCCTTATATGGATGAGGCTGTGAAAATTGCTTAATCTAACAAACCAAAAATCATACTGCAATAAACTGACTTGCATTACCAACTTGTGTTATTCATCTAACAAGTTATTTTCAGAAATATTTAGAAAATATTAATGCAAATACACTGCAGCCTACACCAATATACAGATCAAGTACTGAAAAATAAATGAGAAAATCACACAAAGGACACACTTATTTTTGGACTAAATGTCCCCGGAAAAAACCCAAAGTGGGAAAATTAGTGCAGCAACTCTGAGGATTTTCTATTATTATACAATAGTTCTAAATACAAATGTTGGTTTTCTTCCCAGAAAAGCAATGAAAGAGAAATACAATGGATGAAAACCTGAGTTATTTTTACCGCACTTCACCCAGAATATTTCTGTTGATCCGGCAACAAAACCGGTTGGTCCCGGCTACAACTGCACTGCCCCTTCCTAGTAACTACATGAAGCTCTCTAAGGCTCTACATTGGGTCTTCTTCCCACTGAGTCAGCTTTCATGACAGTTCTATCTTTCTACATGGAAGGCAATTTTCTCCTCTGTGTTGGCCCTTTTGGCTCTGCGTCAAGGCTGCGTGGGCCCAGACTAGCCCAGCGTCAGCTCTCCTGGTTACTACGCTACCTCCACAAGATTATCTCTGCCTCTTTGTCAGTATTCTCAAACTATCCCGGCCACTCCGCTACAAGATCTCCCCAATCGATTTTCCTCCTGAGAACTTCTCACCTCAGAAAATCGATTTCCTCAATCTCTCTGTGTGTGTTCTCCAACTGACCCCAAGCCTTCCTTTATACTTTTCCTGTTGAGAAATTAACAGTCATGATCTAATCTCTAATCAACAGCTAAGATTAAATTAGACTTGATCCTCATCTCTTAGAAGCTTCTCACCCATATTTTCATTAATACCCATTAATATTTTAATTTTCCTAAGTTTAGACTTTGGAAAAATATTAATTATTTTAATAAAATACAATTTGGGTGGAATTTCACCAAACAATTTCTGGGTCTTGTAGATCTCATGTGTTCTAGCCCCTCCACAAAATTTTTGAGCTAGATCACATTCGATGCTACCCAAAAATCAATAGAGGCCTCTAAAGTGTTGGGTAACCTTACATCTTCCCAACCTCGTCTTCCGACTGATTATAGAAACTGTTCCCCTGATCCTTCACTAGTTGATCCAGTGATTGATCAGAACTCATCTTTGGTCAATCCCACTCTCTCTGAAGTTGAATCCCATGAGTTCATTCCCAACCTACCATTGGTCAAGAAAATGGTTGACTCAATTCCGCTTTCAGTCGATCATATCCATCCTGTAGATAGTGAAGTTCATATTGCTCAGGCTCTCCTTATTTCTTCAGATTCCAAAGAATTAGGGGGAAATCCTCCTGTTCCCACAATACAGGGGGACAATCCTCCTGTTCCCATGGTATAGGGGGACAATCCTCCTATTCCCAGGATCCAGGAGGGTGATGCTCTTGTTCCTGTAATGCAAGGGGGAAATTCTCCCATGCCAATGGAACCCCCTCCAAGTAATTTAGTCACTTTCTTTTATTGGAGTCGACTAGCAGGATATCATCTTCCTTCTTATGTTCCCTTCCATATCACGATGCAGGCTTATAATATGGTTGTACCTAGCACAGTTATAAATGAAGGTGCATCTATTAGTATTATGTCCTCCACTAATTGGCAAGCTTTAGGTTCTTTGTAGCTTGTGCATGGTACCCAGAATCTGTTAGCTTTTAACAGAGGAACTAGTCAATCGTTAGGGATCCTTCCTAATTTTCCCATTACTTTGGGAGGAAAAACCATTTATCTCGATGTGATGGCTGTCCAAGGCCCTTTAGATTTTAGTCTACTCCTTGGTCGTGACCATATTTATGTCATGGGAGCTCTTCTCTCCTCTCTCTTTCATGTGTTGCATTTCCCACATGAAGGAAAAATTATGACAATTCATCAACTGTCATTTGTTAATCCTAATTCAACTCCCAATCAACCATATTCCCTAAATGGTCCTTACATGCAAGTGGTATCTTCCCCGCCACAAGTTAATTATGTGGCCACCTGTTCCATGCCTGCATCTACTGATGATCTAGTAAGTGATATAGTGGATCATGTACTGAGGACCTTGGAACCCAATCTCTCCATTAGATCCCTTGACATGTATCCCTTCCAGAGTGTTCTTCTCCCATCTGATGAGAACCTCTTGGAAGCCATGGTAATCCAGGTGGATATTGGTGGCCACCTACCAATTCCACCTGGACCCCCACCATTGTTTCTCTTGGCATTTTCAATGTCCTTAATTGTAGCACAACTTACTATTTTTAGCAGTTTTTTGGGTCCTGAACTTCCGGAGCAGTTTTGAGGCCCTAAACGACGTTTTTTGGGAAATCTGGGGGCAACATCGGTCCTTGGACCGATGTTGTCCTACCCAAAGTGGTAGTGCTCGGATAGATCTTTCTAACGAGCTATTGTACGCGTCAAACGGAGATCGTATGCCAAAGTTACGACCCTGGGAAGTTGATGTACCAATTTACCCAAATGGGGCCCACAGTCTGGTGTTTCATCTTCTAGGGTTAGGTTTTGGAATGTTAAGGGTTTTCCATTGTTTCTCAACAATAAATAGGCCTTTCAGCCTCATTGAAACACAGTTCAGAGGCATGTAGCCACCACATCTCTTCTCAGAGATAAGCTACCATCGCCCTAGCTGGTTTATTTCCATTACTGTTTGTAAGCATATTTCAGTATTTTACATTAATGAAATGAAGTATTATTTCCGCTATGTTGTTGCGTTCCTGTTTAAATCCGGATCAGTGGTATCAGAGCGGTCTGCTTTTTCTCTGTTTTTCTTTGCATGTCCCCAACGAGGTCGGGATATAAGGAGTTAGGGCTTGAACTGGTCGAACCTTTGCAAGACCAGCCTTGCAAATCCCGACAGCCTCCCAGCGCAGATGAGAAGAAAGATGAGGGGGTAGGAGATCCTACCAAAATCTTGCTCGAAGAAGCCCTCGAGCGACAACAGAACGCGATGATGGACAGCTTTGCCCAGATCCTTCAGCAGCTACCCAGAAGCGACGCATCAGCTTCCAGCAGCTACTCGGGAAATGCCACGCCCTTTAAGGTACAAGTTAATTTTGAAATCCCCATCTTCGAGGGTCAGATAGACGCAGATGTCGTAGATAAATGGTTAAATCTGCTAGAAGGTTATTTTTCTATTCATGAATTTTTGAATCGGGAAAATATTGTTTTCGCTCTTCTCAAAGCAGCCACCCACGTCAAGGATTGGTGGGAAACCTACTGCGAGCAGAAGGATGAAAATACCGGCTCACTATTTTCAGCCACACCCACCTGGAATTCATTCTTGGATGCCATCAAGGAGCAATACTACCCTATAGGAATCTATGAGGATGAATATATAAAGTGGACCACGCTACGGCAAGGAAGGGACCAAGACATGCCGGAGTTCACCAATCTTTTCCATACCCTTCGCATAAAGTTGGGTATCAAGGATTCGGAGCAGCATTTGATACTCAAATACCGCAGTTGCCTACACAAGTACATCCAGGAAGAAATAGAATTCTTGAACATCTCCTCGCTCGGCACAGCATACCGATATGCTGTCAAGGTCGAGCAGAAGTTTAAACAAAAGAAGCGAGACTTTGGATCTGCGAATCCGAAGCAAGGGAAAGGTGCCCCTAAACCACAGAACAAAGGATAAATCCAAGGCGGGGTAGCCCAAGACAAACCGCTAAAGCTGCAAGCAAAGAATAGCGCCGCGAAGCTGAAAGGGGACATGAGGAAATGGTGTGAGTTCCATAAGAGTTCCACTCACAACATAAGTGAGTGTCAGGCTAAGCAGTCACCAGTGGCTGAGCTAAAGGTTTCAGAATCAGATGCATGTTCAGACTCTGAGTCAGAACCCGACAAGGGGAATGACAAAGGGAAGTAGATCATTAATGTGGATCCCAACGCCACTGTTTCTACCCCAAAGATCCATAAAAATGAACCCGAAGATCCACAGGAGGAGGAGTGTCTCTTCCACTCCCAAATGTGGGTAAAGGGCTCCCCGCTATAGTTCATTGTCGATAGCGGGAGCCAAAAAAAACCTCATTTCAGCAGAGGTCGTGAAGCGATTGGGCTTACCAACCACATCACATCCACAACCGTACACCATCGAGTGGCTTCACCAAGGACGGGATCTTCACGTGAGCCAGCAGTGTCGCCTTCCATACAACATCAAGCCCTTCACGGATGAGGTATGGTGTGACATTGCTCCCCTTGAAGTTTGGGATGTATTATTAGGACAACCATACTTGTGGAAGTGACATGTTGTGTATGAATCAAGGCCACGTGATGTTATTATTACATTGGGAAATAAGTTGTACAGGATACCAGAGGTAGCACCGCTTACCGCCATCTCTTTGATTACTGCAAAACAATGCAGTTAGGTCATTTCCAAAACCGGGAAATTTGTTTTCCTGATGATACGCCCTCAAGGAAAGAAGAAGATGGTGGCCACAGCCTTCAGACAGGGCCCCTCCGCACGAAAACTATAGATGGACAAGGTCGTGGAGGAGTACGAGGACATCTTCACCTCCCCCACAGGGGTTCCTCTACACTGTCAGGTCAAGCACTCCATTGATCTGACCCAGGTGCGCCGCTACCCAATGGACCAATTTATCGGTGCTCCATTTTGGAGAACGATGAAATCAAGAGGCAGATTCAGGAGCTACTGCAGAAAGGTCACATCCCTCCGAGTTCATCGCCTTGTGGGAACCCGATCGTGTTGGTACAGAAGAAGGATGGGACTTGGAGACTCTGTATTGACTATCGGGCACTGAACAAGATCACTATCCATAATAGGTACCCAATCCCGCGGATTGATGACCTCCTGGACCAACTAAAGGGGGAAAAATATTTCAGCAAGATCGATCTGAAGTCAGGATATCACCCGGTACCAATCAAACCCTCTGATGTGTGGAAGACTGCCTTCAAAGCCAAGGAGGGCCTTTTCTAATGGTTGGTTATGCCTTTCGGATTGACGAATGCTCCTGCAACCTTCATGAGGCTAATGGATGACATCTTGCAGCCATTCACCAACTCATTTGTAGTGGTATACTTGGATGACATTCTGATATTCAACCAAAGTTGGGAAGAGCACCTCCACCACATCTGACAGGTTCTCCAAACACTATGGCAACACAAGCTATGTGCCAATTTGGAGAAATGCACTTTTGGTATGACCCAGGTTCAGTATCTAGGATACATTATTGATGAACAGGGGTGCATGTGGATCTAGCCAAGATCCAAGTCATACGGGATTAGCCATCTCCAACCACTCTGACAGAGCTCAGCAGCTTCCTAGGTCTTGCCAACTTCTACCGCAGGTTCGTGTTGGGGTTTTCTCATATCACTTGGCCCTTGAGTCAAGTCACCAAGGGAGGAGCGAAAGCAAAATTATTTTGGTCTGAATCTCAACAGAAGGCATTCTTAGAGTTGAAAAATCGCCTCTACACAGCCCCAGTGCTCGCGTTACCAGATTTACAACAACCATTTGAGGTCGAGACATATGCCTCTGACTATGCTATTGGGGCAGTCCTTACTCAACATGGGCATCCAGTGGCATATCACAGTGAAACACTTTCAGACACAGTCTGGAAGTATCCCACTTATGATAAAGAGATGTATTCCATTGTGCAGGCCTGCCGACAATGGAAGCATTACATTTTGGGGAAGGAAACGGTCATCCACATAGACCACCGACCCCTACAGTTCATACAGACCCAAGGGAAATTTCAGAATGATCGCCATCAGAAGTGGACTACATACCTGCAACAGTTCCATTTGAATATCAAGTATAAGAAGGGAAGCACCAATAATGTTGTAGATTGCCTCAGTCGACCACCGACCATGGCGTTAACCACAGTGCTCAACTCTTGTGGGCATGAGACGTCTGATTGGCCACTTCTCTACAAAAGCGACCCAAAATTCGGCCACACATACCAGACACTTTTGGAGGGTCGGCATGTTCCAGATTTTCACCTCCAAGATGCCCTATTATGCCACCTGGGTCACCTTTGTGTTCCTTCAAGCGAGCGTGCCAAGATGATTTAGGAAGCACACTACAGTCGGGCTGTTGGACATTTCGGGGTTAAGAAAACGGTGGTAGTACTACAAAAGTATTTCTATTGGCCGAATCTTCGACAAGATGTCAAGAAGTACATCAGATCATGTACTGCCTGTGCCATTGCCAAACCGACCATGAAGAATCAAGTCCTCTATACCCCACTACCTACCCCTAGTGGACCTTGGGAATCCATCTCCATGGATTACATGTCAAGCCTTCCTTCCACTAAACATGGAAATGACTGTGTTTTTGTGGTCATTGACAGGTTCTCAAAGATGGCCATTATGGTGGCCTACAAGAAGAACATCACAGCAGAAGCCACTACTAAACTCTTCTTTGAACGAGTATGGGTGCACTTTGGGATCCCATAGTCTATCATCTCAGGTCAGGACAGTCAGTTCCTTAGTACATTTTGGTCCAGTCTCTGGTCAATGCTAGACACCAAACTCACTAAGTCCACAGCCTTCCATCCTCAAACTAATGGCCAAATAGAGGTTGTCAATAGGATGATTGTACACATTCTGTGCATGTACAATTCAAAGCATCCACGCACATGGGACGAGAGCCTCCCCTATGTTCAGCATAGCTACAACCGAGCTCTTCACAGCTCGACTGGCCACGGCCCTTATCAGGTGGGCTTGGGATTCTAGCCACTATGCCCCATTGATGTGGCCATGCCACTTACAGCTACTCACACAGATTCGGCTCATGTGTCTAGTAAATTTAACGTCTTAAATTGCTCTACATAAATTATCAATCCGGGTATCGTAAACTGATGAAGTGTGGTGCAGTATATGTGCTTAGTTAACCTTTCTCTTACTTCGTTGTTTTATAGTTTATGTTGTTTTTGGGGTTTTGTTCTTGTTGGTTTTCTAAAGTGTTTAATGCAAATGGAAATCCTATTCTAAGGTCTTAAGAATACTTTTAAAGGACAAGTATGGATAAAGATTTCAAGACAAGGCCTATGTCCTTAATGGTAACTTCCAAAACTTAGCACTTAAAAAGAACTTAAAACATGTTATTGATGGAGTTAGTATTTAAACAAAAGTGTAAATATACAACTAGTTCAATCAAAATAAAATGCAATAACCAAATAATGAGCTAATGACTATGAGGCCCAGTATCCTTGCTGCTTCAGCAAAAGGACAAGATGATTCTATCACGTCATTAGTTCATTAAAAGGCTATGTGCATCACTAATCTACAATCAACTTGAAAGCAATTTATGTACAGCTAATATACATGAGAAAAATGTAAAACAACAGTAATCAAAACAACTTGTTATGTACAGCTAATATACATGAGAAAAATGTAAAACAACAGTAATCAAAAAGCTTTGTTATGTACAGCTAATATACATGGTGAAATAAAATTCAAAAATAAAATGACAACTATACAAGGCAGGGGCCCCTCTGCCACCTATGAAATCAAAGCAAAATTGAACACACTTGCATGAATTAAAATTGTATGAATGAAAAATCTAGTCTATCAAACTTGAAAGCAATCAAATCAAATCAAAGCAATATTTACAAAATGAAATCTACTCTACCTTACATTCTACAAAGCAATATTTACAAAATGAAATCTACTCTACCTTACATCCTAATATGCTCCATGACATCTACTTCACATCTCCTTCCATGTTGAGAACATCAAAGCTTTATTCAATTTCTTCAAAAGTACAAAGTACAACAAAGTCCTCCAAAGCTTTCAAAAGCCATCAAGGAAGAACTACAAACTTAAGAACTAGGGACTAACAAGCTAAAAAGGACTAACAAATGAAGGAGAGAGATCTCCTATTTATACAAAAAGATGAGAGCCATCTCATTAATGAGAATCCATGAATCTCTCCCTCTACCTCTAGAGTCCTAATCAAAATAGGAACTGATAAGACACATGTCTTCTTAGAGTTACAATACAATTAGGAGATGTGACACATATCCTCATGATCCCATGATTCTTTCCACTCAAATTCGAATTTGGCCTTGGGGTGCCACATAAGGGTCTTCTAGAAGCCTCCTTTCAACCTACACATGTCAACAATCTCAACCCATTTGTTAGGTATAAGCATATGCACATTATTTTCTAATGTTTAACCACAAATTCACTTAAAAGGCTTAGAATTAATAAAGATTGGAAAAACATAAAGGTGGCTCAATGATAATGTAAGTGGGATGAATGTGGTGACATAGTAGTGAAATGGAGGTGAAATGGAGGTGATATAATGGACATAATAGTGAAAGTGTAATGGAAATGAATGACATTTTCAAGACTCAACATCATGTCCAATCCGAAACAGACAAGGAAACTAGCTTCATTGAGCACATCCAACATATTCTCCAGCAAGTCCATGACATTCTGGAGAAATCAAATGCCAAGTACAAGTAGCGACATGATCAACATCAGGTGCCACACAAGTTTCAGGTGGGCGATAAAGTCTGGTTGCATTTGTAAAAGGAACGCCTTACTGGAGCCTATCGGAAACTGAGACCACTCCGATATGGTCCTTACACCATTACTAAGGCTATGGGAGACAATGCATTTGAGCTCAGCATTCCCCCATTCCTTGGCCTGCACCCAGTGTTCAATGTGGACCGCCTTTGGCCATACTTTCCACCATTACTAGACACATCCGACATTGCAGAACATCTCACACCCACAAAATTAAATCCAGATTGCATGGAACAAGCTGCAACTAATCGGATCATGGACACACAGATCAAGAACACTCGCCAACAGAATATCCAACTATATCGAGTTGTCAAAGCAGGCCAACTCCTTCACCAGGGCAAATGGCTCACCAGGGACCAAGTTTACCAAAAGTTTCCTCATCTCATGGAGGAACTCAACGCAATGGGGAACATTGCTTCCTAAGGGGGGAGGAATGATCCAGGTGGATATTGGTGGCCACCTGCCAAGTCCACCTGGACCCCCACCATTGTTTCTCTCAAAATTTTTAGTTTCCTTAATTGTAGCACAACTTACTATTTTTAGCAGTTTTTCGGGTCCTAAACTTCTGGAGCCGTTTTGAGGCCCCAAACGACGTTTTTTGGGAAATCTGGGGGTAACATGGGTCCATGGACCGATGTTTCCCTACCCAAAATGGTAGTGCTCGGATAGATCTTTCTAACGAGCTATTGTACACGTCAAATGGAGATCGTATGCCAAAGTTATGACCTTGGGAAGTTGATGTACCAATTTACCCAAACGGGGCCCATAGTTTGGCGTTTCATATTCTAGGGTTAGGTTTTGGAATGTTAAGGGTTTTCCATTGTTTCTCAACAATAAATAGGCCTTCGAGCCTAATTGAAACACAGTTCAAAGGCATGTAGCCACCACATCTCTTCTCAGAGATAAGCTATCGCCCTAGCTGGTTTATTTCCATTACTGTTTATAAGCATATTTTAGTATTTTACATTAATGAAATGAAGTATTATTTCCGTTGTATCTTTGTGTATATGGTTATCTCTGTATGTTGTTGCATTCCTGTTTAAATCCGGATCACATGGCCTCTTATAGTCCATGATCAATGTCATGAGGATAGTTATTTTACTATGTCAACCTTGTTAAGAAATGAAATAGGTCCCCATGAGGTTAGTTCTTTTACTATGTCAACCTCATTAAAAAATGAAATAGGTTCCCATGAGGATAGTTCTTTACTATTTCAACCTCATTAAAAATGAAATAGGTGTCATGAGGATAGTTATTTTACTATGTAAACCTCGTTAAAAAATGAAATAGGTCCCCATGAGGATAGTTCTATTACTATGTCAACTTCATTAAAAAAATGAAATAGGTGTCATGAGGATAGTTATTTTACCATATCAACCTCGTTAAAAAATGAAATAGGTTCCCATGAGGATAGTTCTTTTACTATGTGAACCTTGTTAAAAATGAAATATGTGTCATGAGGATAGTTCTTTTACTATGTCAACCTCGTTAAAAAATGAAATAGGTCCCCATGAGGATAGTTCTTTTACTATGTCAACCTCATTAAAAAATAAAATAGGTTCCCATGAGGATATTTCTTTTACTATGCAACCTTGTTAAAAAATGAAATAGGTGTCATGAAGATAGTTCTTTTACTATGTCGACCTCGTTAAAAAATGAAATAGGTCCCCATGAGCAAAGTTATTTTACTTGTGTCAAGCTCATTAAAAAATGAAACAAGGTGTTGGAGAAGAGTTCCTTTACTTGTTTCAAGCTCATTAAAAAATGAAACAGGGTGTTGGAGCAGAGTTCCTTTACTTGTTTCAAGCTCGTTAAACAATGAAACAGGGTGTCATGAGCATGGTTCTTTTATTGTGTCAAGCTCGTTAAAAAATGAAACAAAACCCCTTCCAATTTGAGTCTTTGATTAGTCTCGTAAAATCTACGTTGAGTCTTTCACTTGATCTCGTAAGTGAACCTTCAATCCATCCACTTGTTAGTAACCAGTAGTCTGCTTAGGTGAATGAAATGAATCTTGGGGGCATGTACCTCGAATTGAGTCATTATGTTGGGGGCATGCAAACTCATCTCAAGCATAGTTTATCTTTGTTTCAAGCTTGTGTAAAAATGAAAACAAACCCAAGTATAGTTTATTTCCATTTCAAGCTTGTGTAAAAATGAAACCAAATCAAAGCATATTTTATTTTCGTTTCAAGCTTGTGTAAAAATGAAACCAAATCCAAGCACAGCTTTTTCTCATGTTTAAATCTTGTGAAAGAGTGAAAATATCTTCAAGTATAATCAAGCATTGATTCCTGTGTTTCAAGCTTGTGTAAAAATGAAACCATTCCCACTTTACCTCTCATGATTTTCATTTTTATCAGCCTATTTTTGCTAGATGAGACTTGGTTTTTTCATTCCATCGTCACCATCTCTTTGGCCAATCATACACTTTCACTTGGTTGTTTTACCCTTTCCTAAGGAAAATCTGCAATAAGTAGTCTTATTGGTCAGCCTCTTGGCCTTTACATGTTTTGAGGAGTTTCTTCATGGCCAGAACCAGTTGCAATACTTTTATACCACTCGTTCTTCCAGGTGGAGTCATCTTTTAGCTCTTTTTTGACTCTTAAAATATGAAAATATTGTCGAGCACTTTCCTTTTCGAACTCGTAAAAGTAAATGAACATACGTCTACTTAGTATAAGTTTAACCATCTTTTGGACTGAGATGGACTAGGTATAAAAAGGAATACCTTAGTCGAACATGGTTAAGAGGTTATCTTGAATATTGTTTACTACCTTTTCGGATTTGAGAGATTATCTACGAAAAGGGACCTTTGGAGTTTTCTTTTCTACCTCTTTTTCAAACTCTCTAATCATGAAAAAGATGTTTAGTTACCCCTCCGTCGAACTCGTAAAACTTAAACGACGCAGGACTTGTCACCATGAAAATATCGAGTTACTCCTTCCCAGGGCTAGTTAAACTTACTAGGATGGACTAATCTAAAGAATGAACTTATAAGAAAAGCATATGGTATCATCTTCAAGCTTGAGATTAAAAATAAAGAGGTACTCGCTAGCGATAGTGGGGAAAATTTGAAGTAAACATGTCTTGTATTTTGTGTAAAGGCAGCATGTCGCTCTTAAACATGACACTCATCTGCATCTCATGTCGAGTTTGGGATAACCTCTCTTCGCCATTTTCCTTCCTAGGTTTGCGAAATCCATTTGCCTCTGATTTGATCACCCCTGTTGTCGTCATGACCTCCGATTCCATTTTGAGTCAAGTTCTGCCGAACTCCGAAGTCATGTTGATGATATGTTCAAGGGAAGTCCTATCTGCAAAATTCAAACATTATATACCTATGTGACCCTCTTTGCAACAATCTTGAATCACTACTATCATTTTGAGATATCATATGTTTCGTGTCGATGACGTGGGAAACATTATGGCCCTCCTTCGATGGATCACCTCCTGTCGACTTCAGCTCATTATCCAGGAAGTTGATTTAGGAATGCCCTTTCAGTACCTTGGAGCTTGCATGCCTCAATGGCAAGTTCTTTTTGTTTAATGACATGCTTACATCATTGGCCTTTGATCAAATGATTCGTCAAGTGTTCGACTTAAGCTCACATATTCACAATTGTAGATTAAATTAGTGTACCTTGAGGGCCATCATCATTATTGGTGGTTTCCCTCATGCCTATTAATGGTTTACATTATTAACCGATAATCATGTGGTTTCTACCATGTTTGACATCAGCACATATATTCACATGGTTAGATTCGTACTTCGATCGGGATAGAGATGAAGGCCCTGGATCTTATCTGTTAAAATCCAAGTTGATAGGAGTTACTGAGTATTCATGATTGTATACATGATCCTTTTCATACAGATGGTTGCTTCCATGTTGTGGATCCTTAGATATGATCATTTTCATTCGAATGGTTGCGTCCATGTCGTGGATCCATATACATGATCCTTTTCAGATGGATGGTTGCATCCATACCATGGATTTATGTATTATATTTTGATGCCTATTTAGATGTATTATCAGGCATATGTATATATCAGAGATGTCATATATTATATCATGTTGGATTTGCAGGTCTCCTAACGACAATCTTCCAAGCTCCTTGCCTTAACTGATAAAACACTTCGACCATCACTTCTTGTTCTGCTTTCATGCTTTAGAGGGCATCTATTACACAGTATTTTGTCACATTCCCAACTTTGTACTCGAAGTGTCGTCCTTTGTGCCACTACCATCAAAAATGTTGTAAAGCAACAGAAGTTCTGTAAACTCATTCACCATGAATTATATGCTCAACATATCATTGAATAGATGGAGAACTAATGTCTTGAAGTAATTCTAGAAAAACTTGTGAAAAACCCTAATTTGCAAGACCAGCACTACTTTTAGTAGGCAAATTCATGTTGGTAACCTTTTGTCTAACTAGTGACTAGTGTTGGCAACACGAATTTTGATTGGAAAATTCACATTGGTCCTCTTCAAGCAGTTTCTCCAAAAATGAAGCAGAAACTTCTCTTACTAGAAGCCTCGAGAATGGCGAGCTAGTAGTTGTTGGATAAAGATATGGTTGACTACTCCTATTTAAATCCCTTGATTATACCTTTAGGTATCTTACCTTTAGGTATCTTACCTTTGGTATAAGGACCTTCTTCCCCCTTTGGTGGGTCTATAAATCCCTCTCCATCACTCAGAAATACATTCTTCACTTTCCTCAATGGGTTGGTCATTGATTGTCGGCATTCCTATGTTGAGATTGTGCCTAAATATTGCCCATCTAACATGGAGAAGGAGTGCTTGAAGAGTGTCGGCTTGGACTTGGACATCCACCCAAAGGAGGTCTCCAACATCAAGTCAATGGTTTTTTGCTTCCTTTTTTATTCATTAATATATACATCTCATGTTCACTTTCCATAAATGTCTAAAAATTTATGCATTTAGCTTGATACTCCTTGATCTGTCAAGTAGTTTGTGTTTGATATACACTATGTATGTTCTTGTATCTTGTATTTTCCTTTGATCTATCTTGTAGGTACTCAGACATAAAGAGAAAGAAAGGAGTGAGCCTGGAAGCTAAGGGATCGAAGTCATCATCAAAGGATTGACAAATTATCATTAGAGCGAGGTAGGTTTCTCTCTCTCTATGCCTTTTTAAACATAAGCTAGGAAAGTCTGCATTAGTTTGTTCAGTTTGTTGCTAGACTCACTCATTGGGCTAGAGGGATTGCCTCTATCAATAAACGGGATTTATCTTCACAACAAGCACCCACATCACAACGCGGGCAGAGGAGTTCACCAAATTGGTACATTGGCTACATGACTCTGATGAGCGAGAGTGTAGAGATTGAGCCATCCTCATTCGAGGAAGTAGTGCAGAAAATAGTATGGGTTGATGCCATGGTTGAGGAGTATGACTCCATTATCAAAAACAGTGTTTGGAAAGTGGTCCCAAGACAAGGATACAAGTCAATGATGAGTTCAAAATGCCTTTACAAGGTAAATCATGGAGCATATGGGAGTGTGGATAAACACAAGTCCATATTTGTGGCTAGAGGGTTCTCTCAGGTGGAGGGAATTGATTACGAGGAGACATTTTCTCCAGTAGCAATGTACTCTTTAATCATATCTATTCTAGCACTTTCAGCACAAATGGGATGGAAGATACATCAGATGGATGTGAAGATAGAATTCTCAATGGTGTGATTGAGGAAGAGGTGTACATTGAGTAGCCGGAAGGATTTGATACCTTCAACAGAGAGTTACATGTGTGCAGACTCAAGCCAGCACTATATGGAGTGAAACAAGCACCTCGTTCTTGGTACACCATGATTTACATCTATTTCATCATGTTGGGCTTCAACAAAAGTGAAGCAAATGTGAACCTTTACCATCGTGGAAGGTAAATTTATGATTATAGTATTATATGTCGATGATTTGATTCTAACAAGTGATGAGTGTAACACCCTCCTCCCACATCCACCCAAATAACCATTCCAACAAGTGTAAACATGAGACAAAAGCCTACTATGATTAGATTCGACCTCCTATGTGTCCTTAAGGAAGTGGAATCGACGGAACATCACACACAATCATCAAACATCATCAGCAAAATCCTCAGAAGACAAGTTAGCCACTCATACAACCTATGTCTGGGTCCCACTATTGTTATGGATCTCTGAGGCCATAGTCATTCTCATGCTATGGGAAAGGGAGCGCCAAGAGACTAAAGTCACTCTCATAGGCTTGCATGTCAGCGACCCCAGGATTTAAGCCACTTTTTTAGGCCCATGCCACTACCTAGAATGGAATGAAAGCTTGAAATCAATAAAAGTACAAGGAAACAATGATGCAAAAGAAATAAGCTCAATAAGACCTTAACCAGACCCCTACTAGCCATGACAGGAATTTCATCAAACATATCATGAACATGTAACCTACAGGTGTAAACAACAGAATTAAGTGTAGGGATCTCATACTTATCTGAGAATCACTATGAACCATTATTCCCTCATGCTATTTGTTGCATATTCATCTATTAGGTCATAGACACATTATCCATTCATATACAAGTAAAAAACATGCTGAGAGCCATACATAGTTGTTGTCACAAAATGTACATAAACCCATCATAATAGGAACATAAATACCATAAACATATCGGCCATCAAAATCCACATATACATCAATTCATTTTCCCATGGAAATCAAAGGAATGAATTTCTCATTAATGAATGCAATAAAACAACCGGATATGGGACTACCACGTTCCACCCAACCATAGAATGGTTGAGCCAAATCTCTATTCAACCATTCATCCTTGTGCCATATTCCAAGTATGAATGTGGGATTCAAACCAAATGAACTCAACCAGGTTATACCGAGGCTAAACCACCTCACCCTTATCAATAGAAACTAGGTTGTACTATAATCCATCTCGGATCACTAGGCCAACACAATGAAGACATCATAACAATATTTATCGTGATATCCACCTGATCACTAGGCAAAACAAGCATGGATTCCATTGGATTTCTCCACCTACACCATGAGTAATTTTCCTGTCTCCTAGTCTCTCAGGATTTACCTCAATCTAAACCCAAATCACTAGGCCCTAAACCAAGATCCACTCTCTAGGCTTTATTTCATATCCCAAACCTAGGATTAGTTGGCCCAACAGAGATCAAACCACCTCTAGACTTTACCATATATCCTACCATTCAATGGTAAGGATTCCTAGGCCATCCGAGGCAACACAAAATATGGATTTACCACAACCCAAAGTTTGATTCAGGGATTACTAGGACATGTGTTCTATCATTTCGGAGATCCACCTCACTCAACTTCGAATACATCCGGAAATCAAGCTCAACCAAAACATGAGAACCCCATCACACCATGGATATCCAAAATTGGCAAGGTTAGGCTGAAAACGTTGCTACACCTGGAAAATCCCATGCCATGATAGAAAAGAACCACATGCAATACCATGCATGCCAGATCTAGCAAGGAAAATACACATGCAATTTGATACCTACAATGAAGCCCATTGTAGCTGCTTGATCCTACCTTTCCCTGCTTGATCCTTGCTTCCTCTTGCCTTCTTTGCCTTTCTTGCTCGAATGCCAAAGTGCTCCAAGAAAAACTCTAAGTATCCAAGAGTATGAGAGAGAGAGAATAATGAAAGAGCTCCAAAGTTGAACTGACAAAAGGTTATCAACTGATCCTCAGAATCCTTTTTATGAATGAGGCCTCTATTTTCTTCATTTTCCATTATTTTCCTTCTCACATGCAACCTGTGACCTTTCACCTCCTTTTTCTCCTAATTTCCATTATTTTCATAAATAATTGTGCCAAAAATGCCATTTTTTGTTTCCAAAGCCTTAGTCATTGCCTTTTCCAATTTCCTTAGCCATAAACAACCAAATGAACACCCCCTAAGATGTCTTGCCCAACATTAAACTTAGAATAAGTATCCTCTTCATCTGTGGTTATTGTTTTTAACTTTTATTACATGGAATTTTCACCAGGGATGTTACAGAACCCTCCCCCTTGGGGGACATCGTCCTTGGTGTTTAATCAGACATATACCTCAACAACCCTCTGAAAGACGACATACTACTCATGGAACTCTATAACATGGCTCGATGTTGTATTTAGAATGAAAGATCTGCTCAAAACAAAACATCATGAAATCATGATAACATAACGCATAGTGGAGCTTCATATCACAGCTCATTCGGTATTTACAATGATCATCCTACTGAGTAACAATCCACATGACATCATAACATCATGATAACATAACCACATGATATAATAATAACATGATAACATAACCATAATGAAATGACACCCATACCACGCAATGGAGCTTTACAACACAGCTCGTTACAATGTTTACATCCATACACATGGGTATATATAGCAACAGCACTAGAAATATAGATACCAAAACACATGCCAAATCATATACCAAAACATATATCAAACATATACTAGTCGTCATATCCAAGCACAGATTAAAAAATCATATAACATATATCAAGCCATCATAAAGCATATATCAAACCACCATAAAGAAAATACCAAACCACCATAATCAAATACCAAACCACCATAAGAAAATACCAAAACACCATATCAAGTTGCTTTGCCTCAATTGGAAAACAAGGATACATGGCCTGCATCTCATTTGCCATCTCCCATGTAGCTTCATCATGCCCAAAGTGCTTCCATTTCACTTTAATTGCTTGATTTATCATTTCTGGAGCATGAGCACCTTTTTCTGCAATATACAATAAGGCTCCGGCCGGAATTCTCCATCTGGTTCCACCTGCAATATAGACCAGTCAATCACATGTTCAACATCTTTAACATATTTCTTAAGCAAAGATACATGGAAAACATCATGGAATTTCACTATCGGAGGCAGTGCAAGTTGATAGGCTACTGTCCCAATCCTCTCAGTGATACTGAAGGGTCCACAAAACTGTGGTGCCAGCTTGGCACATGATCCAATCCGCAAGGAGATCTTCTTTGGTTTGATGCACAAGTACACATGTTCCCCAACTTGGAATTCCTTGAACAACCTGTTCCTATTTGCATAACTCTTCTACCTATTTTGTGTTGCCTTTAGATTCTTCTTGATCACCTACATCTCTTGTTCCATGTCCACCAACATATCTAGTCCAATCAATACTCTACTAACTGTATCACTCCAACTGAGTTACAACTCTGCCCATACAATGCCTCAACAGGACTCATCCTCAGTGACTCCTGATAACCGTCGTTGTATGTGAACTCTACCAAAGGGAGATACTCTTCCCACTTCCTTTGTTGATGCATCACATATATCCTCAACATACCCTCTAATATTTTGTTGACCCTCTTTGTTTCTCCATCTGTCTGCGGATGATAAGCTCTGCAAAAGGCCAACTATGTGCTCAAATGTCCAAATAACTCCTTCCAAAACTTGGAAGTGAACTTCACATCCCTATCTGACACAATCTTCTTCGGAACACCGTCCAGTCTAACCACATCTCATATGAACACTTGTGCCACATAGCTAGCTGAGAACATAGACTTTACCGGAATGAAGTGTGAAACCTTTGTCAACCTGTCCACAATGACCATGATGGAATCATGCTACTTCACTGTCTTTGGCAACCCTCTAATAAATTCCATGGAAATGACCTCCCATTTCCATTCTGGAATTGCAATCGGTTGTAGCAGACCACCTAGATTTTTACACTCTGCCTTCACTCACTGACAATCAAAGCATCTTACCACAAACTCTGCTACATTTCTCTTCAAATTTGTCCAATAGTAATACCTCTTCACCATTGTTAGTGTCTTCTAATAACCAGGGTGACTTAATATGGTTTCGCATGAAATTCCCTCAAGATCACCCTCTGGAGCTCGCTGCTATCTGGTACATATATCCTGTCTCGGAACCTGACCAATCCATTTGCTGTAAGACAATAGTCCATGCCATGTGCACCTGCACCTGTACCTGTACCTATACCACTACATGTATCTGTACATGTACATGTACCATGACCTATACCTATACATGTATTATCATCATGCTGGAACCTGTGCACAATATTCATATACCTCACATCCTGTTGTCCTGCTTGCAAGATCCTATCCTATAAGTCCAACCCATAGGAGCTCATAGTTTCCAAGTGATGTACATGTACCCATCTACTGAGAGCATCTGCCACCTTGTACTCTTTACGTTTGATGTACTTGATCTCTAAATAAAACTCGTTGATCATGGCCAACCATCTAGCCAGCCTGGCGTTCAGATTCGGTTGGTCAAACAAATAGACTCAACCCCATGTGATCACTCATAAGCACAAACTGCCTACAAAGAATATATTGCCTCCACATCTTCAGTGCATGTATAATTGTTGCTAACTCAAGATCATGTGTCGGGTAGTTTTGCTCGTGCTTGTTTAGTTTCTGGGACTCATAACATACCACCTATCCATCCTGCATAAGGACTCCATCAAGCCCTCTCTTGCAAGCATCTGTGCACACTACAAACTCTTTGTCCAAATCTACAACCTACAAAACTAGTGCATGTGTCAACAACTACTTAAGCTACTCAAATCTAGCCTCGCACTCCTCTTTCCATTCAAACTTCTTACCTTTCCCTTTGCAATGATGTAATAGGATAAGCAATATGAAAGAAGTTCCTAATGAACCTCTGATAATAGCCTACCAAACTCATGAAAGATCTCACCTTGTCCACACTCTTAGGAGCTACCCACTCCATGATGGCCCTTATCTTCTCTGGATCTACTGAAATTCCCTCCTTGGAGACAGCATGTCCCAAGTAGTGTATCTCAGTCTGAAAGAGAATGCACTTGTTGAGCTTAGCATACAACCGATGCTCCCTCAACAACCTCAACACTATTGCTAGATGTTCGGTATGCTCTTCCTCATTTTTAGAATATACCAATGTATCATCAATGAACACAATAACAAACTTATCCAAATATGGACGCAACACACTATTCATCAAACACATGAATGTAGTTGGAGAATTAATTAAGCCAAATGGAACAACAACAAACTCATAATGCCCATACCTTGTCCTCAATGTAGTGTTGTAAATGTTCTCCTCTTTGATGTGTACCTAATGGTACCCGAATCTCAAGTGAATCTTCAAGAACATTGTGTCTCCCTTCAATTGATCAAACAAGTCATTAATGCTCCGCAAAGGGTACCTATTCTTGATAGTCACTTTGTTCAACTACTTGTATTCAATGCATATTCTAAGAGTACCATCTTTCTTCCTCATAAACAAGACCGGTGCACCGCAGGGTGATACACTTGGCCTAATGTATCCCTTTCCCAACATTTCCTTCAATTGCAACTTTAACTCAACCAACTCAGGTGTGCTCATCATGTAAGGTTCTTTTGATGTTGGAGCTGCCCTTGGCACTAAATCAATAGAAAAGTCTACCTGCCTATGGGGTGGCAACTCCGTAATGTCCTCAGTAAATACATCCTAATACATCCTCAAAAGTAGGTGTTTTTTCTTTCTCGAACTCATCCGAAAATTATCCCCTATCATTCCTCCTATAATGATGATAGCGATGATGATCATAATGTTTATCAGAACTAGAACTAGAATAATACCTGTACTCATCACCCCTCCTTTCCGGAGTGTCCAACAACCTTCCATATCTCATTGTGTCATATCTATCCAACCTATGTCTACCAAGAGATCTACTACCATATGCTACATTAGTTTTATCCTCATGTCCATGGTTGATCCGAAGCGGCCCTTGTCACTGCAATTCTAATAAACCCTGAAGAAGTATAACATTCACCTCTACCTGCTTCTCTTGTGTCTATATGATCTGGTCATTATCCGCCTTACAATTCCTTGTCTCTTCCATCAAACTTCTCAATGTAATTGCCAAATCTGAGAGTTCCCAACACCATACTGCTCTTCAGATTCATAGGGAGAGTCCTTGTATTCAACCATCTTTCTAGCCATTTGATCTTTCTCTTCCTGTAATGCATAATATATCAGATAAACTAAATCACAATAAATTGATGTACCTCAATATAGCTCGAGGAGGATACCTTGTCTGCAAGATCAAAAAAACAGAGTGATACATGTATAACATAATCATAACAATGTATAGACATTCGCTAGTAAATGTATCAACTCATAAACATTACTCTAACTATGGTCCAGTCATCAATGCAAGGCCATATCAACAATGCATGTTATGACCTCATGCTTGACAACAACCATTACTCCATTATACACATTGCTATATGCAACAGACAATATGCATGAGAAATGCCTAGCCAGCTACAAATATGCATAAACGCATGTAGTTTAACATAATCGATCAGTTCTTGCAATCAACCTACTTGACTGATACATGTAATCAAAATATTCAAAATGTAACCTAACATACAAGGATAAAATAGTTTAGACAGATATTTATTCTCTATCTTCTAAAACAAGCAATTTAAACCTAGGGAAGCCAAGATTAAGCTGTTTGGCCTTCCCTTAACTATGACAAAATTACTAAATGCATAACTTTGAAGTTTTTCAAATATGGAACTTTTGCAGCATGGAAAAGATGAACATATTTGGTACTTCCACTGTCAATCATGAAATATGAAACCTATTGTATATGAGGCTAACAATGGCTCCACTTGGGGATGGCTTTTCCAGATGAAAGCCAAGAACAACAGGTCAAATGGCCTTATATTCAATTTTTGTTGTATTCTGAAAACTTCCCTTTGTTGGCTGCTTTATTGTATATATGATAGTACACTTGTGGAGCTTAGGGCCTTCTCTTCGGGCTTCAACTACAACAAGTTACTAACCATGCCATACTAAACTGCATTTTTTCATTTTTTCTTCCTTCTTGAATCCTTCTTGAGCACTCTGTATCTGGGGAGGAGCCTTCAACATTGGTCCTTTTATCAAAGTCTTCTTAATATTTCCCTGCACAACTATGAGATCTGGCCTGAAAACAAAAAGGTGTTGCACTCTTCAAAGCAGATTAGTAAATTATCAAGATCTTGGATTCAAGCATTCAAGGATTTATTTTGTAATCTACTGCAAACTGAATCTAAATTAAACTAAAATCCTACCTACCTACTCTATTTTATTGAAAACCAGGCTGAATTAAACAACACAAAAGTGCCAATCAAGCCAATCAAGCAACTGCATAAACAAATGAACTGCTTGACTGACAATCAGTGAAATCAGAAGCATTATTCGATCATGTGCTCCCATAATCAGAATTGTGACATAGAAAGGCCACTGCTGATGTATTTGGTTCTAATAGAGAAAACATTTTAAAGATTTGGAGTTGAGAAGGACCTCCATGTAATCTGTTATAGGATCAACAAAAGCATCATGTGGGATAGTTTCTTCTGGGCCTTCTTGGTCTAATTGAATAGTTGTATCCTCAGTAATAAACCTTGCAACTAATTTTTCAGTCTTTGTCTTGAAAGCATGATTATCTTCAATCTGTAAATTAGAAGGTAGTACAATTTTCTCATGACTTGGAGAAGGAAGATTATGTAAGAATTCCTTAGGATTGCGAAAATCATATGATTGAATCTGAGAATGCAAGAGTTCAATTTCATTTTCATATTTTTCAACAACTAAGTCAAGAAAATACATTTTGATTTTATGAGGCTGTTCTATTGCTTTGACTGCTAAAAACACCTCTTTAAAAAATTCTTCATCAAGCTGAAAATTCGATAACACTTGCCTGAATTCATCTAAAGCTTCATCAAATGAAAGATCTTCCACAAACCCGGTCATTCTGTCTGATTGTTAATGCTTTGGAATATGGACTACTTGGTTGTAGAATTGCTCTAAAACTTAAAGATTTTCTCTTTCAGGTTCGCTCCTCCAATGGAGTCTTGATTGTGAAAATGAAGTGGAGTCGCCAGGTGGATGATTTAACCTTGGTGTGTCTGATCCCTGTCCACCATCATAGATCAGAACTAAACGTGAAAATAACTCTGAAGAAAAGGATGACTTTCTCCATAAAACAAGATTTTTAAGATTTTTATGATTATTTTGATTTTTTTGGGATTTTTCAAACAACTTAAAGATTTATTGGAGAGGCAAACTGATCAAATATGTGGATTTGGAGTAAAATAAACAAATGATTCAGTTCCCCAGTGGAGTCGCCAATGATGTTATCACTCAGGTTGTCCCTTTGGCTCCTTAAGGGATACGACCGAGGTAACCACAAACCAATCTTTGGATTGCAGGTTCTAGCCTACCTGCAATCAGAGAGGGCTCTCTCTTTATAATTTAGCTTTGTTTTGGGTGATTTTAGGCTAGTTATGGTGTACAAGGGTTTTGTTTTAAATTTGGTGGGATGGATGATGTCTTCAAGCAGAGTTGGTATGCAGAGTGAGAAGTTCAGACCATTGGGCATGGAGTCAAGGATTATGGGCTGCTAGGTGTGTTTTCTTTGGCAAAGAGGGACTACAGAGCATGATAGCTAAACATGGAACAATCTCAAGCTGGAATAAGGATGAAATGGAGGTCAGGGAATGAAAGGCAGTTAAGTAGCTTTCATTATGCTAACAGAGGGAAGGTGAGTGAACATTATACAAGAGCAATCAAGGATTCTTAAATAACATTCATATATGAAGGAACTAGTGTAATATGAGCCATGAGGTATTCATATTCATAGCTAATTCACAAGAAAACATAGAGAAACAACAGAAATTGAGCACAGAGCACACTTAAGCAAAATATGAGCTATTCTTCTTTCCTGCCATCTAGATCATGATACATTGATGATATAGCATACATAGAAACTGAAAACAGGGGAGAAAGACTTATTGATCCATATAGAAGCACTAGAATTCTGCAATCAGCTCTTCAGCCATCAAATCCACACCATACAGTTCAAAAGAAAAGCATTCCAGATATCTTTGTTCATAAAAGTTCTCATAAATACAACGCAAGTCTAGAATGAGGCTTATCAACCAACCAACCCTTTTTACATCACTCAGGGTGGTATTTATAAGCAAAATATCTACAAAAACAGATCTGATAGTAGATCTGGGGAAATAATTGTCTTTAACCTAACTTCTACTGAAATTAATGCAAAAAATATCTATTTGAGCTGCGCTGGAGACAGCTGCATCAAAAATGAGGCTTTATGGCGCCCTTTGAGCTCTGCGCTGTTCGTTTGGCTATAACTGCGCCTTGGGACCTGAAGCGCTGCTCTCATGTGGCTTTAATGCTCATTAATCTGTTCTGGTGAGCCTTGATGGCTTTAAACTGCTCCACTGATACTCTTTGACCTTGCTTGGGGCTCTTTATTGCTCATCTGCTTTGATATTTAAGATTCCCACTGATATTTTCTAACTGATACACTTTAGCGCACCGCTGATACACTTTAACCTGAATCAGGCCCTTTTCTCTCAACTGATACACTTTAACGCTGTTAAATCACCTTGCCTACCACTTTATGGCACAAAATAGCTGTTGTGGTGCTTCTATGGGCTTTGGAGGAGTTTCGGCGTTTGGCCGATCAAAATATTGCCAAATCTGAAGAAAAACTGCAAAATGGCAGAGGAACTGTGGACTGGAGGCTTACTGGGGCCAAAATCTCGTTGTTTGGAGCAATTTTGGGCTGAGGCGATGAAAAATTATTGAAGAAATGACCTGATGCCTTGAAGAAGGAGCGCGCGCAGGCGCTGAACTGATATATAGAGGAAATGGCCCTTTTACCTTATAAAGGCAAAAAATGCTTTATAAGGGAAAATTGGTGAAAAAACAAGCGGGAGCGACACTGTAGTAGAGGAAATATTAGGGCTGTTGGATCTAGTGCGGGAAGATCCAACGACTGAGATTGATTTCGCAATATCACAATCGGAGGGGACAGGGGGGCGAAGACTTATATATGTATGTGACCTACGATATAGCGATCGCCGATATCGCTATCGGCGATCGCATATCAGGGAAGTAATGGGCGATGGCTATATAATATATATGTGATAGCGATAAGGGCTTACGATGCGATAAAACATAATTTTTGTGAAAAACTTAAGTTTTGCGGCAAAACTGGAGAAATACGAAAAAATAGGTTTTAACGAAAAACTTAAGTTTGTGGTAGAACGATGAATTTATGATAAAGCGAAGATATGGGTAAAGGGGAGACTTGCGATAATGAATGGATTGCGATGCGATATCACTTCGGATGCGATAGCGATATCGCATCGGTGGAAGGATCGGGGGCATGCAATATGGGCACACATGTTATTGTGACTGCCGACTGCGAAATCGCATCGGTGGGTTATCATCGGGGTATATATAAAAAGATTCAACAATGTTATTGAGACCTCCGATAGCGATATCGCATCGCGGGGGGGGATTGTAATCAGAGGAGGGTTTCAATGCCTTGGAAAGGGTTTTTGATGCCTTGAAGGACTTTTTATGATCGAAGAATGGTTTCCAATGCATCGGAAGGGGTCCGATGGCATTGAAAGGGGTTTTAAGAAATCAAAGAAAGGTTTTTATGCTTTGGAGAGCATTTTTAATGCATCGGAAGGGGTCCGAAGCATGGAAAGAGGGTTTTATGCCTTGGAAAAGGTAAAAATAAGATCAAAGAGTGATTTTTATACATTGGAGGGGGGTTTTATGCATTGGAAGGGGTCCAAATGCATAGGAAGATGGTTTTTTTTAGCAAAATGAGGGTTCTTACTAAGTTTCAGGCAAGCTTAGTAATTCCCAAGCAATATTTGAGGTTATATTTCAACCAGAGAAGGGGATATGTATATAGAGGGGCTATTTAACATATTTTTAGTATGGGAAGGGGGAATAGATAGGGATTTACATAGTAGAGTTAGAAATTAGTATGGATTTTGATCAGAAAGCACTAAGGATAGAAATCTTAGGCTACAAAGGGGGAAAATGACTTATAGAAGGAATATAAGCTCCCCTAAGCAAAGCAGATCTTTACTTAGGCAAATGTTTATGGAATATGATGATTTTTAGAGATATTAAGCAGATCTTAACATCTTTAGGGGAAGTTAGTGAATGATTTGGGGAAAAGGAAGAAGGGGAAGTTAGACATGCCTCTCTTGAGCTGCTCCAAGGGAAAAACTGCTTTGTACTTGTGATCTGAAGTAAATAAACACTTTGAAACACAAAATTGATCACAATTCATCATTCTGCAACCTCAAAACTGCCTACCCAGCCTACTTACCTAGCATTTTGTCTTCTTTTTGTTTGGGTGCACTTGAACTAGCAAACCCAGCTTTTCATATTTTCTTTTGGCTATCCTCCTATCTAAATCTACCCTTATTGCATCCAGGGGCTCAGATTAAGCTGTTGAGCACCCTTGCTTCTCTACCTATCTAACAATCTGCCAAGATTAAACAGTTTGGACAGATATTTATTCTCTATCTTCTAAAACAAGCAATTTAAACCTAGGGAAGCCAAGATTAAGTTGTTTGGCCTTCCCTTAACTATGACAAAATTACTGAATGCATAACCTTGAAATTTTTCAAATATGGAACTTTTGCAGCATGGAAAAGATGAACACATTTGGCACTTCCACTGTCAATCATGAAATATGAAACCTATTGTATAGGAGGCTAACAGGTACTACCACCTTCCACCCAACCATAGAATGGCTGAGCCAAATATCTCTTCAGCCATTCACCCCTATGCCATATTCCAATCATGAATGTGGGATTCAAACGAAAAGAACTCAACCATGACATATTGAGGCTAAACCACCTCACCCTCATCAATAGAAACAAGGCTTTATTGTAATCCATCACGGATCACTAGGCCAACACAATGAACACATCACAAAAGGATTTTCCGTGATCTCCACCCGATCACTAGGCTAAACAACCATGGATGCCACCGGATTTCTCCACCTACACTGTGAGGAATTTTCATGTCTCCTAGTGTCTCACGCTTTATCGCAATCCAACCCTAGATCACTAGGCCCTAAACCAAGACCCACTCTCTAGGCTTTACCGTAGATCCCAAACCTGGGATTACTAGGCCCAATGGAGAGCAAACCACCTCTAGGCTTTACCGTATATCCTGCCATTCATCGGCAAGGATTCCTAGGCCATCCGAGGCAACACAAAATCTAGCTTTACCGCAACCCACAGTCCAGTTCAAGGGTTACTAGGCCATGTGTTCTATCATTTCGGAGATCCACCTCACTCAGCTTCGAATCCATCTGATAATCTAGCTCAACCAAAATATGAGAACTCCATCACACCATGGCTATCTGAAAATGGTAAGGCTAGGCTGAAAACACTGTTACACCTGGAAAAACCCATGTTGTGATAGAAACGAACCACATGTAATATCATGCATGCTAGATGTTGCAAGGAAAATACACATGCAAGTCGATACCTACAATGAAGCCCACTGTAGTTGCTTGATCCTACCTTTCCTTGCTTGATCATTGCTTCCTCTTGCCTTCTTTTCCTTTCTTGCTCCAATGCCAAAGTGCTCCAAGAAAAACCCTAAGTATCCAAGAGTATGAGAGAGAGAGAGATAGAGAATAATGAAAGACCTCCAAAGATGAACTGATAAAAGGTTACTAACTGGTCCTCAAAAGCCTTACGAATGAGGCCTCTATTTTCTTCATTTTCCATTATTTTCCTTCATTTTTCTCCTCACATGTAATATGTGACCTTTCACCTCCTTTTTCTCCTAATTTCCATTATTTTCATAAATAATTGTGCCAGAAATTCCATTTTTCCTTTCCAAAGCCTTAGCCATTTCCTTTGCTAATTTCCTTAGCCATAAACAACCAAATTAAAACCCCCCTAGGATGTCTTGCCCAACATTCAACTTGGAGTAAGTGTCCCATTCATCCATGGTTATTGTTTTTAACTTTTATTACATGTAATTTTCACCAAGGCTTTTACAATGAGAAGCTGATAAATTCTTGCAAAGAGGATCTTGCAAGAGAATTCGAGATGAAGGACCTGGGGCTCATGCATTATTTCCTTGGTATGGAAGTACGGCAAGGAGATGAGGAAATTTTTGTATCTCAAGGAAAGTGCCAACGAGATACTGAAGAAGTTCCACATGGAGAGAAACAAACCCATGGAGACTCCTCTAGCAGGTAATTGGAGGAAGGAAGATGTTACTTCATGTGAAGTAGTGGAGGCTTTTATTTACAAGAAGATTGAGGGTTCGCTTTTGTATTTGGTGAACACATGATCAGACATATGTTTTTTAGTTAACGAGCTTAGTCGAGCAATGGTTAATCCAACCAAACTCTATTGGAAGGCATTTAAACATGTGTTGAGATACCTCAGAGGCACCACTAAGTTTGGTCTTTGGTATAGAAGGATAGAGGGAGTGAAGCTTCAAGGCTTCATAGAGGCATATTGGGTAGGGAGTCCATCTGACAGAAAGAGAACATCAGGGGGAATCTTCAATATTGGGTCAACAACAATTTCTTGGTACAGGAGGAAGCGGAGATAAGTTGCACTCAATTCAGCAGAAGTAGAGTACATGGTTGTTAGTCAAGCATCTTGTGAGGCTATCTGGATGAGGAAGATCTTGTTGGGTTATTTGGTTAGCGGATGGATTCTATAGTGATTTACTGTGACAATCAAAGTTGTAGCAAACTCTCTGAGAATCCAGTTTTTCATGATTAGTCCAAGCATATCAACATCTAGTGTCACCATCTACGAGATTGTGTATAGAGGAGAATCATGTTGCTGGAATACATTCCTATAGAGGAACATGATGCAGATATTTTGAAAAAATAATTATTAAGATGCAAATTCGATTTTCACAGAGGCATGATTGGGGTAGCAGATAATCCCTTTCTTGTTGATAGAAAGTGTTGAAAATTCAATAAGAAAACCATAATTTAATTTTGTCCTTAACTTAAATTGGGAATAAAATTGTAATTCCACATCTCATGACAACTTGTATTAGTTAACTAGGTTAATTTGACTTAATTGGCTCAATTAATTCGAGTTGAGGGTCTAACTAGAGTCATGTAGAGTGTCTCCTACATTATAGGAGCCCTGGTTGAGTTTATTTTGAGTTGTAACTAATTAATTCAGTCTAACTGAGTTAAATTCAGTTAAAATATTTCCAACTGATGGAGGAACTAGTGGGAGGTCTAGTAGTGTGGTGTTGCCTGAAGTGCAGTGTGGTGCTGCCTGAAGTGCAGTGCGGTACTTCCTGAAGTGCAGTGTAGTGTTTCCTGCAGTGATCAACCAGTAAACTGAAGATTCACTTATAAATAGCCCATGCATGTCAGATCTGAGAAAGACCCAGTGGAGATTGGAGTTCAAGGACAATGGACTATCAGTTTTATGATCATCTGGATCCTTCAACTGGTGCATGCAGTCAGAGGAAGGCCTATGAGGATTGCACAATTCCAATTGAGGAATTTTCCTAATTAATAGGGGTCTAATTCCTTGAGGAACAATACAAGGAAATAGGGACTTGGGCAAGTGATAAATTGGTTAAGTATTGGTTTGGGCTTGTCTAGGAAGCAGTGAGACAGATAGAGATAGTGCAAAGGTTCCTCGGGCTTGAGCAAAGCATTGTAATCTTCTCATATTTTATGACTAATGCAATATTCAAATAGCAAGGGTTTTTAGTTGTGGCTTTCCCTAGGAAATCATTGTGTTATGTGCTAATTGAATTCTTTCTCTTATATGCTTCATGATTTCACGATCATTTAATTGTTTCCGCTGATGAGTAGAGTAGATTCAAATCTATTGTTTTAGCATATTACAATTAGCAGTTTGAATCTACAAGGAATTTCTACACCCTTGACCATTATTAAGAATAAACCTACAAATCCCTTAGTCATACAAGACAATCAAGATCCTAGGGATCTTGAGGTAAGCTTGCTCCTAAAATCACACATATTTCTTGTTAGCTTTAATTTTCTCCTTATATTAGTTTTCTTAAGAAAAAGTAGAGAGTTTTGTACTTGCTACCTATACCTTTGCATCCTATTATTCTCAAGAGTGAAGACTCTTTAAAGGATTTTGTTTTTTATCAACTCAGTGGACTAGGGAAGCCACTGTCATTAGTGGATTCCTTGTGTCCCTTATCCTTTGTACTAGTTCTTTTCCATTCAATTCCTTATCTCTTACTTCCCCTTCCATTTCGCTACACTAGTACTTCCATCTCCTCAGTCGCATACTCTCTATTGACTCCTCTATGCATCATCTTGACAACACATCTATGACTCCTCAACTTGGTCACCAATTTAGTGCTCGCCGACTGCCTTCCTTGCTATGGGCCTCCAAGCCTCCTCTCCCTATATTACCAGGAATCCATTTTCCATCAAAGATGCCATGGTAAGGAGAAGGGAACCAAAAGAAAATCAGTGGTGGAAATAGGGATCATCCATGAACTCAAGTCCAAATAAATGATGAAAGCTTCATAGCTACATATTGTGAAGACACACCTATAGTTGCCGTAACTAAAATAAACATTGTAGAGGAGAAGGAAAGAGTAGAAATGAGATTTTTGCAAGATGAAGACATTATAGAAAATGTATGCGAATGCATCTCCAATATAGGGAGTAGCAGGGGAAGGCATAATAGAGACTTATAGGTTGTAGACCTATACTGGTAGATGAAGACAATTATGGGAAAGGTTCTAGTAGAAAGAACATGGCAGTAGATCTTGCTATGTATAGACACCCTTAAGGTACAAGTGCATAAATTGGACCATAAGTTTGCACAACTTGCTAAGAAGATAACACATCTGGAGTTCAATGAGATTGAAGATGAACATGAGAATCTAGAGGTAGCAAAAGAGGTTCCCACATTTAGATAATCTTGTTCAGCCTATTTTTATTTTTAAATAATTTTTTTGGGAAGTAATAATTTTATTGAATTTAGTATATTATCATTGATAGATACTAAAAAAATCATATATTAGTATGCACATGGCTCTTAGCTATGATATCATTTATAAGACTAATTTTTTTACATTTTTTTACAAAGAAACTATAATTATGCTAATGGTATAATTTCCCAAGTGTGTGTGTGTGTATATATATATACATACCCACACGTGTCAATTAGAGTTATCTCGGGTAGTCGAGAAAAATGGTTGTTATTTGCCCCACTTAGGATCAATTCCTTGCGAATGATATTATGATGAGAAATATTTATGCAATGGCTATGTTATTATGAACATTTTTGTGTTGATTCTCACTCTTACCTTCAGGCTAAGAGAGAGGATGATTTCCCTTGAACACACACACACACACTTTTAGTGGGGAGGAGTGATGGAGAATGTGTGTGGCACTAAGGTTTTTTCTAGTTCTCCTCTGGTCGACACTATTGCACACAAGCCATGGGTTGTATTCTCTCTCCCTCATAGGGCACTAAGGCCTGGGGAAGGCGAGTTCATAAGGACAAAGTGGTTGTTTGGGGTTTTTTTCTCTATGCATGGATGAACAAAATGCTGATAAACACCAAATTGATCTTAGAGCTGGAGGGGAACTAAGATCAGAGGTTTTCGAGTATAGTTTCATCATGACGATGAACATGATTAGCTTTGGTTCATGCATGCAGTGAAAATATAGCCTTTCCAATATAATGTGGTTGTAGATCTAGAGGATGTATGCCGATCTGGCTTCGTGGAAGCCTCTAAAGGTTGGGCCTGCTTTGGGGAAAAAACCCTAGGCTCATAATAGTCATAAGGAACTCAAGGCTTCTTGTAATGGCAGTTGTGAATGGAAGAATAGGATGCAATAAATTTTCTTATATTTTGGTTCTCCAACTTTTACGCTACATTTCCCCCAGATTTAATCAATCAAATTGGGTAAAAATCCTTTCCTTCCCTCATTGGGGTTGTTGGAGGGGTTAGAAGAATTGATCCATTCTCAACAATCTTTAGGGTGTGTTTTAAAGGTTGCGTTCCCATATCCATATGCTTTTCCCTTCTTTGGACCCAAGATTAGATTAGATTTGCTCGAAAATCCAGATCAAGAGGAGGGTTTAGCACAAGGGAAAATGGGACTTTCCATATATTCATAAAAAATCCTTTCTGGCATATCTATATTGATTTAGGTAAAGGATAATGACTCAATGGAGAACATTAAAAACAAAATACAGCAATGGCAGGGTCTCCTAGCAACATAGCAAAGGATCATCTCAGAAGGGAAACTCTTACAATATAAGAGGTTTCTCAAAGAATACAAGATAAGCATGGGTTCAAATTTATCCTTGGCATTGGGACTGCACAGAGGAACATGGTTTGGCCCTTCAGTCTCTTACAAAAATGTATCCAAAGGGGGTGTAGAACATGCTAAGGCCACAACCCCAAATGGGATAATACCTAGGCCTTACATAATGGGAAAGATGGAGAAACACCCATAGTTAGAGATTTAGAACCCATAGGTAAATAACATGTTTTAATATTCTCATAAGGAGGTTGTTATTTGTAGATTCAATGACTTCTAGCCTAAAATTGGGGACCTATATCGATGGATATACACAGATTGGTTTATAGAATGTGATATCTACTTAGGTTCAAAGGGTTTCTTCATTATACTGTTGGCATTATGGCTAATGTGGTGTCCTTAATGGAAACCTAATTGATAAAGATGTACTTGATGTCAACATTATGATAATATGATGATTATGGAGCTCTTGCAGATTGGTACATATACTACAAATGTTATGGACAAAGAAATGATAGTTCAATGATAAATGGTTGACAAAAGTGAAGTTTGAGAAAGTATATGTGGTTCTTGTGAAGAAGGGTCACAGACATACGTAGGTCCAGTGAGTAAAAGTCACATACATAATTTGAACCATTGAAATTTGGATACCAAGGGTCATCACCATGGTATTGGCCCATAGTAATTAGGGTGACAATGTGCATTTGATCCTGTCAACAAATACTAACGAAATTACTAAAGGATTTACCTAAGGTATTGGTTAGATGTGAAAATGAATGGATTAGTAATGTGTGATCCGAACTAGAACAAGGATGCACCAGGAAGTAAGGATATGACTAAGACCTGAAAAATATGGAGACATGTTGAAATATGGTTGAATGTTTAACTTCTTGCAAATGTCTAAGTAGTTAAAAATGATGCATTTGTGATTATAGTAATATTTTGATCTAAATAAGTTTTCAGAAGTCTGTGTTTTTTACAATGAAGGTTGCGAAAGGTGAGTAATGTTTGCAACGAAGATATGTTTCAGTGATTTAATATTTGTACATTGGTTTACTTCTATATATTCGTGTACATATGCAGATTTGTTTCTATTGAGTCACGTATATATTCTGAGATTTATTCTTCAGTATGTTGAGATTTGAATGTCAATGTTGCACATTATAAGCCTGTATATACGCAGATCTGCTTAATACCAATTCATATATATTTTGAATTAGATTTTATCAGTGTTTGTAGTGCTACTTGATGATGATTGTTAATGAGTTATGTTATATTTGTTGTTGTATGTCAATGATGTCTTGATCTGGAGGGTTTATATTTGTTTTGGTTTGGTTATGCATTCATCTAATCTAATTGTAGTGGTCGATTCAGTATTCATTGGATGATGTTATACTAATTGAGTTAGTTTAGTGATTATATTTCATATTCAATATTCAGTTTGGTATTGAGCATAATGTTCGGTGTGGGTCCAATATGAAAATATGATGAAAGGTGGCCTACAAGTTGTTTGATGATTGACAAGTGGATCCAGTGTGAAACATTCTGAAACATGGTCCATGAAGGGTGTTGAGGGTTGGAGCCTTGTTTTGGAGAAATTGGTATCTACGGATAAATACTAATTCCCTAGATAAGTATCCATATCTAGAACAACAGTTTGAAGTGTTTTAGTCTTTTCCTATAAGCAATAGATAAGATGAGAAGATGAGAAGACCTACTTGTAGTTCCACTTTCCTCTCGTCTCCTTTGTATCGATCCCGTCGCTCCTTCCCGTACTTAATCTGCTTGATAAGCACCTGTAGACACAACATAAAACAAAGAATAGATCAAAGCAAAAGATCTATTAGATATAAGTGAATGGAAGCATATACAATTCACACATATAAGCATTATAAAACAATATAAACATATGGGAGAAAGGTTCAAACACTTTATTGAATAGAAGAAGGAATTACAACCATTCATGTCTGATTGAAAGCCATTCCTCCAACTTGGATCCCATCCACATCACATCAAAAGCATGACAAACTTGTAGCATTACAATACTTGCTTCAAAGCCAAATCTCATAGCAGCATATCTCCTTACAATCCAACATAATCCAGCCCCCTGATCACTGAGATGAGTGGTCAATTTATAAGGAGATGAAGGAGGTTTTGTCATAAATGGTGGCATTGAATGGCCTTCCATACTTAGAATTAGTTCCAGGGAGGAAGGGATGAGAGGATAAGATGCATCTTAACTCATTCCTCATCCATTTTCGAGCTCATAGGAGTTGATAAGTGAGGGAACCTTCTAGATGACTCCAAAAGATAAGAATATTCCCCAAACCCGATGTGAATTTTGCTCAAACTCGCCCAGTGCAAGTGAAAGGAAGCCTAAGTGCTCTGCAGAGCACCTTGGCATGGACTTAACTGCTCTGTAGTGCACCCTTACATGGGCCTACCTACGTTGGCCCCTCTAGAGGCTATTTATGGATGTCTTTAAGTCATGAAACTGTCTGGGAAGGAAGCATTCAAAGGGGTGACATGTTTAGGGCTTGTAGCAACTAAAATTAGGGTTTGATGAGCCCTAAAACACTGATCTGGATGATGGAATTGATGTGCCCAAATGGATCTGTAACAGTTTCCCCCTAAAGCATGAAGTCGGAAAAATGCCAATGTCGAATGAAATGCTTTACAATGTGATGAGGAGGTATCAAAGTGGAAGGTGACTTGCATAAATTACAATACATATATCATGATTTTTTATTTTTACATGAATCGCTGAGGGAAGGCATAACCATGCTCAGCTTATAAACTCCCATTACATGTACATAAATAGTCGTCTACAAATATAGACCCATGATCAGAATGACCATCAATGTAAATCCATTGTAGATATGATTTAGTGCTCCTGAAATCGCAGCCCAGATGGATGAAACTAGATCTAGGGTCTTCTATCTCGTTCAATCGTTCACTCAAGTATGAGTCTAACCATGTGAATATGTGATCTGAAGTCGAACATGGGAAGACACCATCTGATTACCAGCCAATGACGTAAGTTGCTAACATATGCGGGAGAAATCACCGATAATGATAATGATCCTCAAGGTATTGTAGTACATTCTGCATGGTGTGAATGGATGATTTGATGTCGAACACCGTACAAAGTCTTTCGGTCGAATTTCATTGATGTCAACCTATTGCCGGAAGAAAGAAACCTGTCATTGATGCATGCAAGCCTCAAGATACTGGAAGGGTGTTTCTAAGTCATGTTCTTGGATAATGTGCTGATGTCGACAAGAAGCAACTCGTTGCAAGAGGGCCTTGATGTATCCCACATCAATGACACGAAACAAGTGTAATGATTTTAGAGATGGAATTTCACTGAACACACAAGGTTCAGGAATGGCGGTCATGAAAATGAAGGTTTATGGTATTGCAAAGGATGAATTTTGACTAAATGAATTCTCTTGAACATGTTGGTGACACTAAAATGAATTGGTAGCATTGACCCAAAACAAAGTGATGGATGGTATGATAACCATCAAGCTAATAACCCAACCCAAATAGTCATAGTGATGGAGTGAAAGTGTCATGTTCAAGAGCGACCTGCTACCATAAAGTGGTTTTCCCCTTTTTCCCATTTTCCCAAGTCATTGTTGACCAGTACCTCTTTATTTTTATCAAGCTTGAGGAGGATAACATATGCTTGTTGTATAATTCTACCCTTCGGGTGAATCCATTGCTATTTAATGTTTTAATGAGTCTAGCGAAGGTGAAACTCGGTCTTGCCTAGATGGACAAGTTTTTTTCTATTTGATGTTTTAATGAGTTTAATGACAAAGATAACTCGGTCCTTTTCATGTTTAGAGAGTTTGAAAAGGGAGAAAAAGAAAACTCCACAAGTTCTTTTTCATAAATTAATCTCTCAAGCCCAAAAAAGTGTAAAATAATACAAGAGAGATGTTGTTTCCAATCCGTTAACGAGCTGAAAGGGACAAGCACTCGGCAATATTTTCATGTTTAGAGAGTAAAAAAAGAGCTTAAAGAGGACTCCAAGGGGGTTCCTTTTTTGTTTTTAACAGAGCTCAAAAAAGATATAAAAGTGTGCTCTGTGGTCAAAAATACAATTTTCAATCGAGCACGTCAAATTCTATAAGTCAGTTGAAAAACCTGCTCAAAACATTACCAAATGGGTTAAAAATACCTGTTTCATAGGCAAAAATAGGCAAATACTAATGTTTAGTCGATTATTGAACATGAGATAAACATAAAACAAGTTTTTACCATGACATTTTTACCATTTGGAACTTACCATTCAATTTTGTGCTCTGAGCAAGTTTTTCACCTTGAACTTCATCAGCTGATTGCAAGAGATTCTATGGACCATTTCTCGAGCCATCCAAACTAGGTAGGATCTTAACCTCTCTTCTTTATTTTCAGGTCATTTTTTTGTCATTTCATGCAATTTTTAGGGTTTTTTAGGGCCCCTGGGGTTTCATTTGTTCGCCCTAGGATTAGCGCAGGCTTTCACATCGAAAACTACACTGAAGAGCACCTAGATAGAAGGTTGCATGCTCTACACTGCATTGTCTCTATGCCTGTGCTACGCTGGGCGAGTTTCCCAAGTTTGATTTAGTTGTTTGCTCCAAAATTTGTCATGTTTTTTGCATGGAAAGGATCCTAACTAAGCTTAGGAATGTGTTTTAGGCTTTCATTGGATCAGAATGCCGATTACATGGCAAGAAAGAGAGCACGAAGAACAAGACATCGTTGCCCTAAACAATCAAGTACAATTGAGGCCCTCAAAAACTGTGGGTTACTCAAATACTTCAAGTTGTCTGGAATGAGGCAACAAATAGAACTACTATAGTTCCTTGTTCATGCATGGGATTTGACAAATCATAGTTTTCACATTAGGGACAAGATGGTCCCTATTACCATTGATGATATTTACTTTCTTACCCAATTGTTGAGGTAGGGTTCCCCCATCTCACTTTCTGGATTTTCCTGTGGTGGTGAATCGGTGAGAGATTATATTAGATAGTTTTGTCAGCCAGGTACACATCCTAGCAAGGATGGGAAAATAAACATCAGGGATATAGGTGATTTGTCTTTTAGAATGATCCTCTTCACAATCGCAAAATTGGCTGGCAGTGTGACACTACATCTGGCGAACAGATCATATATGCAGTATGCAATGGAGTGTTTAGAGCCAAAATTTTTCAACTAGTGCGAGGTTGTGCTTTCTTCACTGAAAGAACAACTGACCAAGGCAAAAAGTGGTAAGACAAATCATTTTTGCTATGGTTCGATCTTAATCGATTTTACCTTAGAGAAAATCCCATTGATGCAACTACAGCATGTATCACTGGGTGTAGCTGGTCCTAGAGATCCACGTATGCAGAGGTGTGTCAAATTTATGGCTCGACATGCGAGTCAGTCAACAATCATTTTTCCCACTGCATTCTTTAGTTGGCTCGAGCAAAAACACCTTGTCATCAAGGAGCATCCATACTCACGGATGGAATTCCATGGAGATCCATATTTGATTCTACCAGTGGGAGCACAATGGGGTGCTATGGGTAAATTGTTTGACCAAAAGTGTTTTTTATTTTTCAAGTTTCTACATGTCTTTTTTTTTGTTTTTAATGTTTCCAAGACTAAACTAAAATCATTCTTATGCATGCAGATGTGGGTATTGTTCAACCTGTGGGGCACAAACAGGGTATAGGTGGGCTAGCGTGGAGAAACATTAGGAGAGTAGTTCTCCAGGACTTAGATTTGATCGAGACCTTAGCAGAGTTGCAAGATCACATAGAGGGATTATCCCTTGGTATTACAAAAGTCCAGATTGAGGAGTTACCTATGAGGCTGCAGCACCACACTATTGGTGTTCCTAGCCGCTGGGCGAGGCTTTTGCACATGATAGCACAAGTTGTGACCTGTTATCATGGGCACCGCTAGATCTACTTAGGATGTTTTGCATGCATTTTGAGTTTTTTGGGTCAGATGAGCAAATGTGTCTTGGACACAAACTTTGTAAAAACTTTTAAAACACCTATCTATTTTACTTTCAAAGTTTTCTATGGTTATATGTAATCCTATTCAAATGATGATGTGAATTGAAAATATTACTTTTACATGTGTCGCAAATGTCTATTTAACACATAATTCGCTAGATAATTATTTAATGTGTTAAGGTTTATGGAAATATGTTGATATTGAATGTGTTCAAAATGTCTTTCAAAAATACGAACTCTAAGGAACATACGAAAAATTGTTGGATTTCGGACATTATAAATGTTTGTTAGTTGTAGTACAATGAGTTGCGAGTCCAACCTAATGATGATTCGGTGAATGCCAAGTGAAATGGAATCAGAGAGAAGTTCAATCAACACACTATACTCAGCGATGTTGTTCGTTGATCGACCGATACAAATCCCTTGAAAACTCACTAACTCGCCACTTGGAGCGAAAATAGCCCATGCTGCAGAAGACAAGTTCTACGTACTACAACTAGCACCATCGACGTAACCAACAAAAGGTTTCAAAGACTCCGACATCTGCAACAAATGCAAAGCAGATTACTAACCAGATAAAAACTCTAAAAGACACACACACACACATGCAATGAAAGCATATATACAGTGAGTTTTACTACACTCAATCAAGCATAGTAACGTTTGAGGTACAGCCTGTTTTGGGGCTACGACAATGGAATCCCATCATAATCTACTAACTCGTAGGAACCTTTTGCGAGAACACGCTTGACAATATAAGGGCCCATCCATATTGGTTCGAATTTCCCTGTTCCAAGTTTATCAGCTTCCTGATCGTAAAGCAAGACCAGGACTCCTTCTGAGAAGATACAGGGCTTGACATTTCTATCATATTGTGCCTTGATTCATTTCTTATGAGCTTCATTAGCCAATGTGGAATTGCGACGGGTTTCATCCAAATGGATTAACTCCAAGAAACGTGCTTCCTCTTGAGAAGTGTCAGGTAATAGGTCAATCGTGAGTTTGAGAGATGAAATTTTGCATTGTATCGGTAAGATTGCTTCCAAACCATACACCAACTGAAAGGGTGTGAATCCAGTTGCATTTCTCACCGAGGTTCGATATGTCCATGAGGCAGAGTACAAGATTAAGTGCTAGTTTCTCTTATGAACCCCTATCATTCTCTGCAACATCTGTTTCAAGACTTTGTTGATGGCCTCAACTTGTCCATTCGCTTGCGGGTAATAAGGGGTAGAACTATCATGTGATAGTACTAATTTAGTAGTCGACTCAGCCATCATGTGATTGCGAAAGTGCGACCCATGATCTGTAACTATGGCTTGTGGTACACCAAATTTGGCAACCACATGGTTAAAAAAGAAAAGAGTAGTTGTTTCGCCACTGTTGTTCAATGTTGGCATCGCCTCAGCCCATTTGGTAAAATAGTCAATGGCAACTATAATATACCCATGCCCCCCGGCTGAGGTGGGGTTTCATGTCATGAAGTCAATGCCCCATTTAGCGAATGGTCCAACAACAACGACTAGATGCAATGGTGCAAGTGGTAGTCTAGGTTTTCAGTCATATATCTAGCATGCATGGCAACTTTTGACAGCAATAATACAATCTTTGAATATAGTTGGCCAAAAGTAACTGGCACGAAGAATTCTAGGTGCAGTTGCATATCTAAATAAGTGTGTGGCCACCATAGGCACCTGAATAGCAATCATTCAATGCTTTCTTAGCTTCCTCATGCGTGAGGCACCTCCGTAAAATCATATCGATACGACGAAGGTAAAGAGTGTCGCCAATGATCAGATAATCTTTGGCTTGGTATCGAACACGTTATTGTTGCGAGCGAGAGGTATAAGGCCGGAAAGTTTGGGTCTGGAGATAGATCAGTATATCTCCATACCACGCATTAGATGACGATATCAAAAATAGAGACTCATCTAAAATCAATGGTTTAGATTTTGAATCAATGGAGGTCAAGGGAAGGTCGCAAAGTAACTCTGCGAAAACTAGAGATTTCTTTGATTTGGACTTGATGAATTCCATATCAAACTCCTACAAAATGACTATCCATTTTGAGTATTTTCCCCCTAGAAATTGATGTGACAAAATGTATGTCATAGGGTTGCAATCCAAAATGACAGTTGTTTTCCGGAGCAGGATGTAATGGCGAAATCTTTGAACAGCTTGCACAACTGCCAAAGCTAGTTTCTCAACATAAGAGTACTTACTTTCTGTATCATTGAGATTGTAGCTCAAATAATAAATCAGATGTTCAATCCCATTTTCCTCTTGGACTAAAACCATGCCAATGGTTGTATCTGCAGTGGTGAGATACAGGTAATAGTCATTTTGATAATTTGGAGAATACATTAATGAAGCTCTAATCAAGGTATCTTTAAGAGCATCAAAGGAAGCTTGTGCAACCTGATCCCAATGGAAGGGTATCTCCTTTTTCAAAAGACGCGTAAAACCTTTAGCCATCTCAGCGTAATTAGGAATGAACCTCCTCTGAAAGTTAGCATTCCCTTGGAGTCTCTGTAATTATAAAATATTTGAAGGTGGAGGCAAATCAAGAATTGCCTAAACCTTTGATGGATCGATTCGAATCCCCTCTCTAGACACTAAAAATCCAAGCAATCAACCAGAACCAACAAAAAACACACATTTGTGTGCATTGAGTCTTATCTTGTAGTGTCGGCATCGTAAAAATATTTCTCTCAAATGTTGTGGGTGATCAATCCGCTTTCGTGAATGAGCAGGTAAATTTTCAAGGTAAGGTTGGACAATGTGCTTGATGTCATGGAAGGCATAGTTCACTACCCTCTGAAATGTGGCCCCTACATTCTTCAAACCAAATGGGAGTTTCCTATACGGGAATGTGCCCCATGGACAAATAAAAGTTGTTTTAGATTGGTCTTGTGGGCGGATATTGATTTGATTATAGCAGGAAAAACCATCCATAAATGAGAATATTTCACATCTGGCACATTCATCAATAATCTAGTCAATAAAAGGACTAGGATAATTTTCCTTTGGACATGATTGATTTACATCCCTATAATCGATGCACACTCGAATTGTCCCTTGTTTCTTCATGTCAGGAACAATGTTGGAAACCCAGTCAGTAAGAGGTGCAGGGTAAATGAAACTAGCATGCAAAAGTTTTTCAACTTCTTCTTTAATTGCAGCAGCTTTCTTTGGATGAACAGATCAAAGTCGTTGTCGTACTAGCTTGACATTAGGGTACATTTTGATTTCGTGTTCAATAATACTAGAGTCAATGCCTAGCATCTCCTAGTAAGACCATGCAAATATATCTCGAAATTCATGAAAGAGAGTACAGTAACTATCAAGTTCTGATGGAGAACAAGATTTGTCGACATGACTGTTCTCTACAACACTAGGCTTGGTCGAAATATTAAAAGAAATTGTTTCTTCAATATTTGACAGGTTTCACTCAGATTCTACTGTGTCTATAAAAACTAAATTCGAAAGGAAATCAACAACTGAAGGGTGGTTTATTTCATTTGAATAATCTTTGATGTCATCTGGAAGATGGGAACGATGATGATAATCTTCCCAAGGTTCTTCTCCTATCATCATTGACTGGAAGATTCCTTCATCTGTAGAATGTATATGTGAGAAAGGGTCTGAAGAAGTACCACATTCTAACAAACGGTCTACCCATATAATTGGTGAAAGTGGATTTGGGTTTTCCGCACAAGCCAGAAAAATTGATTGCTATGCTAGCTCAATGGGGCTTAGGGGCATAACCTCAGTATTACTATCAACTTCAGAATTGTTGGTAATCCTCCTTAAATTAGATGAGGTGGAGGAAATCATGTTGCAAGTGTCTACTCTTGCCACTTCCACCAAATTAGATGGTGACGGTAGTGTAAAAGTACCCTTTAGGGAAGGATATTTAAAGAGACCTACTCCAAAACTTTGAAGTGAGAGTGGGGGTCCGTGTACCAACGAAATGATTCCCATAGCTTGTGAACTATTGGTAAAGAACGCAAGCTGATCGATCACTATGATTCCATCCTTATGAGGGAATGCAATAGTACGAAAGTACGTGGAAACCACAGCAGCCATAGCATATACCCATGGCCTTCCCAGTAAAATGTTGTAATCGAGGGGTCTGTCAACCACTTCAACTTCAACAGTAATTGTTTTTCCCCCTAGTTTGATTTGCAGGTTACTCAGAATCCCACAAGGAGTATATGTTCGTTCATTAAAAGCTTTTAACATGGTTGGTGGTCATGACAACAACAGTGAAGCAAGTTTTTTCCAGCAACTCATTGACATAATGCAAGTAGATGCCCCCTCATCAATAATAGTTTGATGAACATTCTTATTGAGAGCTTTTAGTTGAATTAGGAAAGTTAACTGTGCCGGTAACTATGGTGTATATCTTGCATGGTTAAAAACCACAAGATTGGAATCCATAGGGTTTATTCCGCCAATTGCTGACAATAAAGCCTACTTATGGGAGGGACAGTTTTGTAACACCTCGAATGTCAACATAGTAGAAGGTGATTGAGCAAGATCTTCCACTATGTTCTAGTTCTGAGCTACTCAAGATCGAGGGTTAAATTTCGATTTATGCAAAACTCCCTTTGGTGGTTTTATTGTCAATTCTGGTGCAATAGGTGGTTAAATATTTTCAGATGAAGTCGAAATCAAAGGATTATGTTGATCAGTGGCCTGGTTATTCGACAATGATGATGGATTTCTGTAATCTTTATTTCTCATTGACACCAAAAATTCGTTTTGTGGCTTTGTGATGGATAACATGAGTACTTTGGATGTGGAAGCATGGTCTGTTGCAACCAAATGTGTCTCTGGGTTTGGAAACAGGTCAGTCAACACTGCAGATGTGTTAGAAGTCTTTTAAAGTTTAGAGACCTCTAAGCGGTGTGGACAATCTCTTGTAAAATGCTTGTCATTACAAATTAGACATGGATAATGAGGTTTCCTTGCCGAAGTAGAGGAATCAAATGATTTCTCTTGAGGGGAATTATCTTCTTTCTTCTTGTTTTTCCCCTTCTTCTTACCTCTGGTTCCTTTTGATTTTTGCCTTTGTCAAATGACACGGCATTAACTTCGGAAGCAAGAGTGTTTTCTGATGCATTGGTAGTTTGATTGGTAATGGCAAGAGTTTGACCATATGGTCTTCCTGCTATTTGCGTGCTCGAAGAACCAATCACACTGTCATCGGCATGAGAGTCCTTACTTGATTGTGGAGGAGGAGGAACAGTGAAAGCTGGATGAGGTACATTGGGAATTTTGTCATAGAGTGTGTCGGATTGTGTGCAAATCAAATCCAAGTATTGGGCACGAGAAATTACTTGCTATTTTGTGACAACTCCACCTTTTGCCACATCCTTGGTGATTGATGGCAATAAGGATTTTATGAACCACTCAACCAAAAGCTGATCAAGAACATATGTCTTAACCATTTGACGACGATGCCCCCACTCATGAATATGATCTGATATATGGGTAGAAGTAGTCTATTTAAAGTTGGTTAATATTTCCATTCTAGTTTCGTATCTAATAGGTAACTAGAAGTGGGTTAGAAATGTGGTGGCTAAAGTCGTGAAGTTGTTGAAAGAAGCTCGTGGTAACTCAATGTACCACTTAGCAGCCGAACCAGTAAGCGTTCTTTGGAAAAGACGGAGTCTAACCGAATCATCATTTAAGGAGTTTGATGAACACCACAAATGAAAGGTCATGACATGATTTGATGGGTCTTCTCTGGGATTTCCATTGAATTTCAGAATGTCAGAAGGTAACTTATGTGGAATCACGGCCACCAAGGTGCATATAAGATTGGATCATTAGTGAGCTGATTTAATTGTGGTAATTCCAAAGTTGCTACAAATGGCAATTGTTGATTCAGGTCAGGTTGAGCACACCCAGGATATGATGGAATTGCTTGAGAAATAGGTCTTTGCAAACCAACATAGGGCATCTGCATTTGGTAACCTTGATAAGGTTGTTGTTGAACAAATCCGGCATAAGGTGGTTGTTGATAACCAGGTTGAATTTGCGGTTACCCATAACCTACAAAGCCTTGTTGACTAGGACCTTGGTAAGCTTGATATTGTCCAAACCTAGGTTGAACCTGTTGGGCAGGTCCAAATTGGGGTTGGAATTGCTGGAATTGAGGTTGTTGAAATTGGGGTTGCCACAATTGTTGAATCAACTATTATTGTTTTTGGTACAACTATTGTTGATTTAACGGTCGTTGTTGCCCAACAATAAAAGGTTGGCCAGGTTGTGAATAAACTATACCAGTGTAAGCCTAAGTTAGTCCAGATAAGGATATACTAACCTGAGGTTGTTGAACCCCGAACACAAGTGGTTGTTGTACAACAGCCTGAGAAACTTGAACTTCTTGACCTAAAACTTATGGTTGCGAGGTAGAAGGACTAGTTTGTACCGGATGAAATACAACAGTTTGAACTTGTGACTGTGGTATAGTAGTAACAACAGGTGTAATAGGAATAGATGACATGGTTTGCATTGGTTGTGTTGGATACACTAGCCTTGGTTGAACTGGCATTGTTGGTTGCCATTGACAAACTCGAATTCTAGGCTGACCTGAATACTATGGGATACTACCATATGACGGACCTCTGGGATAGGTAGGATAAGGTGAATAAGCATATTGCTCTCCATATGGCGGAAATCCAGTATTTAATGGATACATAGGTCGTTTTTGACTAGATTTCCCAACTTGATATTGATAGGCAGGATCAAACTGTTGAGTTCCTATTAAAGAAGAACTAGGTAGAATTCTGGTTGAGGACATGGGTGATGACCATGGTGTAGAAACAACCCCTGAGTGGGTTCCAAATAAAGATTGGTAACCAACCGGGATAGACGATTCACCATATAGGTGTGACTCAAGTGTGGTAGAAAACATCAAAGAGGTTGGAACAAAAGATTCTACCGCAGCTGCATTAGATGATATAGTCTGGGATGTTGACGGTTGTTCAGCCATAGTTAACTGACCCAAAAGTTTTCCTAAGGAATCAACAGGTACTTGAAAATAAGCAGGATCAAGCGGAGTAGTAAAATGAGGAGTATGAAGGTAAAGATAAAGCCCAGCTCCAAAGTGGAATGGGGTTCCAAGTGTAGAATCTTATTCTAATTCCTCCTCGACAACAATTAAACCAGGTGGAATAACTTCACCGTCTGGTCCGTAAAAGATTTTTGGTGTTGATAAAGTAGAAATTTCAGTAGTCACTGATGTTTGAGGGGTAACTAGTTGATCATCTTCCAGTAAAGTAACAACTTCTGAATGTTCAAATTCGAAGTCCAGATGTTCGGGTAAAAGAACAACAGTTTCGGAAAGAGGTTCCTGAACAACTTCGGGTTCAAATGGAACTTTTGTTTGAACTGTGATAGGTTCTGGATTAACTTCTAGTTGAATTGATTCAAGTTCAAAAGTAATTTCTTGTTGAGCAAGTTCAATTTGAGGATCAACTTGTTGTTGAACAACTTTGGTTATTGTTTCACTAAGATCAGTGCTAATGTCCTCAGGTAATTGTGAAACTTTTTCTTCAGAAAAATAGGCTCTAGTGCCTCCTTCCTTCTCCTATTGTGTCATACTTGTAAATCCTTCAACCTATCCCAAGTTGTTCTTAAGGGGGGATGTTAGGATATTCCGACACATAGGAAGTAGTTAAGGATAACATGGTCTAGTATAGAGTTAGGTAAAGTGTGTTTCTTTACTATGTACTTTTTGTAACTTACAATTCAACGGTCACGATATGTAGTGATCTGACGGTTCATTCTCTCCTCGGTATTACCGACACTTGATCCGTGGCTTAACACCCGATTGGTCCATGATCTCCATTTAAAGAGGATGGAGGGTCATTTGTAGGGTAACCGTCGATGAGAGAAGCTTATGTAAATTTTCATTCTTTTATTAATAAATTTCTTGAAGTGGCCGCGTTGGCTCAGGCCATGGACTGTTTCCCTCTTTGAGGGTTTTAACCACATCAAAAATATTGGTGTATTAATCTGTGATCCGTTTGTGAGTGGTGTCTTTTGGTGTTCTGTTTGAGGAACTTACCCTATAAATTCCTACATGGTATCAGAGCTATTTGAGGGCTGCGTCCGTTGGTGATCCAAATCTGAAGCCGATAGAACTGAATCTGACTACCATTTCCTAGATCTACTATTTATGACTGCTTTCGGGCTGAGAGGACTGCTCTGTTGTGTTAGGAGCAACTGTTTCAGTGAGGAACCCCTTTCATTTCATGCGAAAATGTTTCCGGTAGCCCTAGCTACGTCATTTTTAAGATCTAGAGGTATACAGTGTTTATTTGTAGTTTACAATTATTTTCTCTCTGTTTATTTCGGTTTATTTAGCTCTTTGCTTTTTTTACTACCGGATCTATACCTTTCATTTCTGCGTATGCTCTTTGCCCCGCGACTTAGTGCGATCTGGGCAAATCAGAAACAGAAAGGAAGGATTTTTCTCATGCATATGCTCTTTTCCACCGCGCCTTAGTGTGATCCCGGAAAGGTTTCCGGGTAAAGCTAACTTGCAAGCCACAAGGTTTGTTTTTTTTTGTATGTCCGTGTTGGGTTTTGTGTTTTTTGTTTTGTAGGGAAAAAGAGCTTTATCAAGCAAGCACGCAACCCAAAGCTTCAGCGACTAAAAAAAAACCCCTTCCTTTTTTCCAAAAATTACTAAACTTTTAGTTTAGCTCACTTGGTCCAAAGCTACTTTATGAGAGTAGAGGTCTTGAGTTCAAGTCTTCTTCTTTTTGAGCTAATTAGATTAAGTTTGGAAAGGGGGGCCAGCCTATTCTGTGTTTGTTTCCACCTTCCATTATACAAGAGAAGCCTTCATTTCTCAAGGACAAGCCTATAAGTCCCCTTCCTTTGATTCCTTTTGTGATTCTTTAATAAGAGAACAAGAAAAAATCTTACACCTTGGTCTTCTTAATCTTGGAAACTCTTCTAAGAAAGCGTTAGCCGCCCAGTAGCAACCAAATTCAAAGAATCCTAAGAAGTTGTATCTTAAAAGGAATGGTCCTAAACCAAATAAGGGTCCTAAGCAATTTCAGCCTCAAAATGAAAAATCATTTCAACAAAACGATAAGACAAATGAAAACAAAGGGAAGAAAATTGATAGACATTGCAAATTTTGTAATCGAGATGGCCACTTAGAATCCAAATGCTTTAAGAAGATGGAAGCCTTGGAAGCAGCAATGAAGAAGCATAACATCCATTTGGAGCACTCTTCAACTTCAACTTCATCTTCAGGAATAGCACTTTCTACATGTGGTTGTCAAGCATCTCAGTCTGGCTATGCGCTAAATGTATCTTCTTCTTCTCATTCTCATGAGTGGCTTATTGATTCTAGAGCTTCTTATCACATGGCCAAAAACAAAGCCATGTTTTCTTCTTTAAATGATTGTAACACCAAAAATATATATGTTGGTGATGATAGATCTCTTAGTGTTGTAGGGACTGGAACTATTCATATAGACAATGGTCAATTTAATGATGTATTATGTGTTCCAACCTTATACTGCAACCTTCTATCTGTATATCAAATAACTCATTCAGGTGAAGGTAAAATCGTTGAATTTTCACCTCACGATGTTGTAATTAAGGACCTAAGAGATCCTAGACAAATTTTAGCTACTGGCATTGCTGATGATTCCACAAGGTTGTATAAGTTTCACAAATTTGGGTTATCCAATCTTCCCTCGGTATTTGTTGCTCATAACGATGAAGTGAGCAAACTTTTGCATGAGCGATTTGGTCACTTAAACTATCGCTCCCTTCAGAATCTATGTAAAGAAAATATGGTGACAGGTCTTCCAATGGTATCTTGTAGAGATGGTGTTTGTTCCGGATGTGTACTCGGAAAAAATCATCGGGATAGTTTTGAAAAACGTGCCTCTTGGCACGCCTCAGCCCCTTTACAGCTTGTGCATAGTGATTTATGTGGTCCACTTCCAGTTGTTTCATTCTCTAGCTACAAGTATTTATTAACTTTCATTGATGATTTCTCCAGACGCACTTGGGTATACTTCTTAAAACTCAATAGTGAAGTATTTAACATGTTCTTGGCCTTTAAGGCCTTTGTTGAAAAACAATCTGGACATCAAATTCTTAAGCTAAGATGTGATAATGGCGGAGAATATGTTAACAACAAATTCATCAACTTTTGCACTGAGAATGGAATTCAAATGCAACATACTGTTCCATATACTCCACAACAAAATGGTGTAGCTGAAAGGAAGAATCGCACCTTAAATGAAATCGCTAATTGTATGCTTCAATCTAAAGGACTTAGTCTTAATTTTTGGGCAGAAGCAATTAACTGTGCAAATTACATAATAAATCGCACTCCTACTAAGGTTTTAAAGAGTATCACTCCAGAATAAGCATGGAGCTCAATTAAACTAGATGTAAGTCACTTTCGTGTTTTTGGAAGTGAAGCATGGGCCCATATTCCAGATGAGAAACATAAAGCTTTAGAACCTAAGAGTGAAAAACATATTTTTGTTGGATATTCTGAAGATGTCAAAGGATATAGACTTATTCCACTTAAGTCCAAAAATGTTATCATTAGAAGAGATGTAAAGTTTGCTGAAAATATATCGGCCTACAAGCCTAGTTCGGCGGATGTGCCACCTCTCCCTATCTCTTCTACTTTGGAAAATATTTCTTCTTCAGATGATGAAAGTGAGGATGACAATGCTCCCTCACCTTCTCAGGATCCTCCTTCAGCTCCTCAGCTTCCAAAATGGGTCCGTGCTACTCGGGATGCAGCAGGCGATCTTATCGGTGATCCTACAGATCAGCGATGTACACGTTCTCAGTTTGATAGAGCCTCTTCTTTACTGGCTCAAGCTTCAGTGAATTATGATCCTGACACCTTTTCAGAAGCTTCAGGCCATCCAGATTGGAATCAGCAATGAATGAAGAATATCATTCATTATTGGCAAATGATACACGGGTTCTTGTTCCTCTACCAAAGGGACGAAAACTTGTTAGATGCAAATGGGTTTACAGAACCAAGTATGGACCAGATGGGAACGTTGATAAACATAAAGCTCATCTTGTTGCTAAGGGTTTTTCACAAGTTGAAGGCATTAACTACACTGAAACCTTCTCCACTGTTGCCACAATGAACTCTATCCGCCTTGTTCTTTCCCTTGCTACCTCTTTCAAATTGGAAGTCCATCAGATGGATGTTAAATCTGCCTTCTTGCATGGGGACTTGCATGAAGAAATCTATATGGAACAACCTATTGGCTTTATATAAATATACTTTATCCTTGTATGTCGGCTTAAGAAATCCCTTTATGGTCTCAAGCAAGCTCCTCGAGCTTGGTATGCCAAAATGGATAACTTTCTTTTAGAAAATGGCTTTTCTAGGTGTCATTCTGACAATACTGTCTACACCAAGAAAGTGGGCAAGTCTCTTATCATTCTTGTTCTTTATGTTGATGACCTTATCCTAACTAGTAGTGATCCCAACCTTATAAACCATGTGAAATCTAGCCTTAAAAGGAAGTTTGAAATGACAGACTTAGGACACTTACATTATTTTCTTGGTCTTCAAGTCTTACAATCCAAGGAAGGTATTTCCCTTTCCCGGTCCAAGTATGCCTGTGATGTTCTACGCCATTTTCACATGGAAGACTGTAAGCCAGCCCCTTCTTCCTTTCAGTCTGGAGTTAAACTTTCAGTCACTTGTACTTCTCCTGAAGTTGATCCTACCTTATACCGTCAACTTGTAGGAAAACTCTTGTATCTAACCCATACTCGTCCTGACCTTTCCTTTGTTGTTGGCCTTGTTGCTCGATTTATGCAAAACCCACATGAAAGTCATTGGAAAGTAGTTAAAAGAATACTTCATTATGTTCGAGGTACAGTTCAGTTTGGGATTCATTACAATGCCGAAGCATCTCCTCTATTGGTTGGTTTCACTGATTCCGATTGGGCTGGTGACCCTGATGATCGGAAGTCTATTGCAGGTTATGTGTTCACTCTTGGTTCAGGACCTATTACATGGGCTTGCAAGAAACAAGGTGCCATTTCTCTTTCTTCAGCAGAAGCAGAGTATCATGGTGTCGTAGAAGCTAGTAAGAAAGCCTTGTGGCTTCATTAGATCCTATCAAATTTTGGCTTTCAGCAGTAGCATCCGACTGTACTTTGGTGTGATAATCAAAGTGCCATTCAACTATGCAAATATCCAGTCCAACATTAGCGTAGCAAACACATTGAACTGCACATGCACTTCATCAGAAAGCTCATTCACGACCATGTTCTTGAAGTGCAATATTGTTCAACAGATGATCAAGTTGCAGACATCTTTACAAAGGCTCTCATAGAGGCGAAGTTTACTAAACTTCGATTTATGGTTGGAGTTCAGGAAGTTGTCACTAAGGGGGGATAGGCTCTAGTGCCTCCTTCCTTCTCCTATTGTGTCATATTTGTAAATCCTTCAATCCTATCCCGAGTTATTCTTAAGGGGGGATGTTAGGATATTCCGACACATAGGAAGTAGTTAAGTATAACTTGGTATAGTATAGAATTAGGTAAAGCGTGTTTCTTTACTATGTACTTTTTGTAACTTACAATCCGACGGTCATGATATGTAGTGATCCAACGGTTCATTCTCTCCTCGGTATTACCGACACTTGATCCGTGGCTTAACACCCGATTGGTCCATGATCTCCATTTAAAGAGCATGGAGGGTCATTTGTAGGGTAACCGTCCATGAGATAAGCTTATGTAAATTTTCATTCTTTTATTAATAAATTGCCTGAAGTGGCTGCGTTGGCTCAGGCTGTGGACTGTTTCCCTCTTTAAGGGTTTTAACCACATCAAAAATACTAGTGTATTGATATGTGATCTGTTTGTGAGCAATGTCCTTTGGTGTTCTGTCTTAGGAACTTACCCTGTAAATTCCTACAAGAAACGGATGTACTAGAAATGGTTGGAGTAACTAGAGTCTCAGTACTTACTGAAATAGATGATTCAAGTAATTCAGATGAATAACTAGGAGTTCTTGATGTACTTGACTCAGTTAAGTGAGACCACTTTGACCGAATAGGTGTAGCTTCGAGCGGCAAAGGCGGTTTACTCGCTGTTCTCCGCAAATGACGCGGTAAGGGTTGATGTTCCTCCACGATTGCTGCTTAATTTTATTATCAAAAAGAAATAAACAAAAAGGGGTAAGCTAGGCAAAAGGTTTACTAAGCAATTGTGCGCTGCAGAATACCTCCTGGCGAACCAAGAAATACAGGCAGGAAATCTCCCTGAATGCTGTATTCAGTGTATCACAGTGTACAAGGTGGTCGACTTGGTTACCTAAGGATGGATAGCAACCTAGTGTTTTCCTCCCATATATACCCGAAGGTACATGGAGGCCCAGTCCGTATAAGCGTTGTCTAATGCAAAATCACACAGTGAGAGAATTCCCATATACTTTACGTACTGTAACACCGCCCTATATACTCGAAGGTACATGGACAAGCTACAATATACTCACGTACTTGGAATGAAGTATCACACTTGGGATGTATTGCAAACAAGTTAGAAACAACTGCTTTGTTTTACGACGCTAGAACACCTCTCTAGCCTAGAACCACTAAATGTTTTCGTTAATGACAATGCTCCATTAGGTAAATTGATGTTAATTTTAAGTTGATCTTGTTTAGGAATTTGCCTTTCAATTTCACCACATGATGTATTCTGAAATTCCTAGGAATGCAACTATCATGATAAGCATTCCTTCCATTCAATTTAACGATGAAAATCCTGGCTACTTAGGGATAAGGTAATCATATTTCTTTCGATCAAAGAGCAAAGAGCACAATCTAATGCAATTTCCCTACACTATTCCTATGAGCACACACAAACTTTTTCAATGCAACATGCATGTATTTCTTTTCGATTTCCTTAATGTGAATATGAACAAAAGGAAATATGCACATACAATAAATCAATCTTTCATAAGAACGAAGACTTTTATGACAATTATGTTTCAAAGGAAAAGAAGACTTTACGACAGTTTCTTTCAAATGAAGATTAATCAACTATATTCTAGCTTTGACTATAGATCGATAATGACAGAAAAAAACATTAATCAATCAAATCAAAGTAAGTCTAGACAAGGAGATAGAAACTTGTTCTCTAAGACATAACATTCATTGATCAATCAGCAAATAAACAAACAGAGAAAAGTTGGCAAAAACACATTCCAAAGGTGGGAAACTGACCCTAGGAGGATCAACTCAGCCCTGAATGGGAGATAATGCACTTCAGAGCACTGTCCCTAAGCTAGGGGTGCTCTGCAATGCATTGTTTCCCTCACAAGCCTGCGCTGGTGACAGTGAGCCATTTCAAAAGGCAATTTGACACAATTTTGACCAAATTTTCAATGTAAAGAGCTAAATTAAAATCAATGAACAAAAGTAAGGTCTGCAAGGATGTCCTAGGAGGTGGATAAGCTACTAGGAAAGAGGATCTTCCCCAGTGGAGTTGCCAATTTGTTCTGGAGAATTTGGTATCTACAGATAAATACTAATTCCCTAGATAAGTAGCCATATCTAGAACAATAGTTTAAAGTGTTTTAGTCTTTCCTATAAGCAATAGATAAGATGAGAAGATGAGAAGACCTATTTGTAGTTTCGCTTTCCTCTCGTCTCCTTTGTATTGATCCCGTCACTCCTTCCCATACTTAATACGCTTGAGAAGTACCTGTAAACACAACAGAAAACAAAGAATCGATCAAAGCAAAAGATCTATTGGATATAAGTGAATGGAAGCATATACAATTCACACATATAAGCATTATAAAACAATACAAACATATGGGAGAAAGGTTCAAACACTTTATTGAATATAAGAAGGAATTACAACCATTTGCGTCTGATTCAAAGCCATTCCTCCAGCTTGGATCCCATCCACATCACATCAAAAGCATGAAAAATTTGTAGCATTACAATACTTGCTTCAAAGCCAAATCTCATAGCAGCATTATCTCCTTACAATTCAACATAATATAGCCCCCTAATCACTTAGATGAGTGGTCAATTTATAGGGAGATGAAAGAGGCTTTGTCATAAATGGTGGCAGTGAATGGCCTTCCATACTTAGAATTAGTTCCATGGAGGAAGGGATGAGAGGATAGGATGCATCGTAACTCATTCCTCATCCATTTTCTATCTCATAGGAGTTGATAAGTGAGGGAGCCTTCTAGATGACTCCAAAAGATAAGAATATTCCCCAAACCCTATGTGAATTTTGCTCAAACTCGCCCAACGCAGGTGAAAGGAAGCCTAAGTGCTCTACAGAGCACCCTAGTGTGGACTTAACTGCTCTGCAACGCACCCTTACATGGGCCTACCTATGCTGGTTCCTCTAGAGGCTATTTTTAGATGTCTTCAAGTCATGAAATTGTCTAGGAAGGAGGCATTCAAAGGGGTGACTTGTTTAGGGCATGTAGCAACTGAAATAAGGGTTTGATGAGCCCTAAAACACTGATCTGGATGATGGGATTGATGTGCCCAAATGGATATGTAATAACCCTTCAATAAGGGAGTTAGAGCTTCCTTCCAGTGGTAGTTGGTAAACTTGTTTGGGGGTGGGTGCTCCCTTCTAGTAGGAGCAAATAAACAATATCAGGGGGTTGTAGCTCGCTTCCAGTGGGTGTTGGGGAATTAGTGGAGGTTGTAGCCTCCTGCAGGTTGGAGTCTGCATGCTGGTAAGATTCTGTGCCAGTACAAGATGTAATGAAGTTTTTCTTCATAATAAAAGAAGAAGACAAAGGCGATGACGACAGTGGTTTCTCCCACATTGGGTTTCCACCTAAAATCTTGGTGTTCTATGTGTGTTGTTGTGATTTATCTATTCTTTACTACATATTAGATGATTAATGAATTCATATGCAATGATTAAGTTAACTCACTAATGGAATTTACGTAAAATTAAGTAAATTGGATATTCGTTGTTTGCATTCACTAGAGTCGTATACATACGCTTGTCGCATGAAGAACAATAGCGTACAAATTTTAGAATATGAAGTGAAAAGTTAAAGTGAGTTAAAAATATTGATTCACCCCCCCAATTAATTTTCGTAACTTGTACACCCTTTTTAGAAAACATATTACCAGAAAATTATGGAGGAAGGACCATCGTTCTGGGAAAGAGTTGGGCTATTCACTACTCCCCAATTCCCAAAATTTGACTCATTAACCATGGAAGTAACAAAAATTCTTGTCTGGGTTTGTTTGTCTAACTTCTCACTCCCCTTTTGGTACCAACAAGTTATAGAAGACATTAGAAACACGTTAGGAACATTTCTTAAAATAGACAGTGAGAGAATAACAAAGGGGTTTTTCACGTACGCCCACATTTATGTGGAGATTGACCTCTACAAGGGGCTACCAGATCACATACAACTAAGCAACGAACATTTTCAGTGGACGTAGAGTCTAGATTATGAAAACATGGCCCTTAGATTCCATGTATGTAACTAAACAAAGACAGTTACAAGATAGTTGCCCACTAGCCAAAAACTAGTAAATAAAAGGAAAGTGCAGCAACATAAAACAAATAATTTGTAATCCTATGGGCCCCCTTTTTCTGATAATGAAGAAGAGGTGGATCAGAAGGATCCCCTTGGCAAAGATAACGAGGAAATGACTGAAACAACAACATAGAAGGAGACCCTTCTACAAACAACATTTCCCAATTAGCACACATAGATGGAAGTCACACTAATTCATGCAACACAGAAAGCAACAACAACAAAGAGTGAGACAATGCCAGGAACTAAAAGATCTCATGTATCACAGAGCTTTGAATCAGTTAAGGAGCTCACGCCTATAGCAAAAACAATGGTTACAACATTAGTTATTATCCAACCTGCCACATGAGTTTGGAAAAAAATTGAAAAGGAAAGGTGGATGATCTCTACAATTGTACAAGCCACTAAGCATTCTAGTTAGTTTTCTTATTTCTTGTTTAATTATGAGGACTTTATAGGCACTATTGTGACAAATCCAAGTGATCCTTTATCTCAAAATGCATGCTAGTCATGTATCTACAAAAATTTTGTTTGTTTGTTTGTTTGTTTTTTTTTTTTTTTTTTCAAGCTTCTATGATCCATAATGAATTAAGCAAAGTCTTTCGGTAGAAATCACATAAGAGAAATTTTTTGCCAACGCGTTTCGAAGAACAAGTGTGGTTCATCATCAGGACCAGATGAAGAGGCAGACCATGGGAAAGGCTTAAATAGAGAGCAATCTAGAGACATAATTTCAAGTAACGGCTATGCTCATTACTTGAAATTATGTCTCTAGATTGCTCTCTATTTAAGCCTTTGCCATGGTCTGCCTCTTCAGCCTCTTCATCTGGTCCTGATGATGAACCACACTTGTTGGTTTGAAACGCATTGGCCAAAAATTTCTCTCATGTGGTTTCTACCGAAAGACTTTGCTTAAAATGTCTTTTTATTTTGATTGATAATAAAATTACACATTTTTATGACGAAAATATATATGTGTGTGTGTGTGTAATGTTCCTTTCTAAAGTGCTTATCTAAATGATTTTCATACACAATAATATGGTTCTTGCATTTAGTTTATAACTATGGGAGCCATATAAATTAAATAGTTCATAAATGTTATAGACATCAATCTATGATAAGCATTAAAGCACTTATTTCATGATACATTTCACATTGTCATAATTTAAAAAAATCATAAAAATCAACTAAATTGTCTTTTTATTTTAAATTATTATTAGTAATAATTGCACCAGGAGTAAACATTTTGACTTAGTCAAATTACATAAAAATAAATAAATAAATAAAATAAAATAATTATAATAAAATTAAGTAAAATAATCAATTTACTTTTGGTGTTTTTTTGCCTCAATTTTTGACAACCCATGGTTTTTCTCATGGTATTAATATGTAAGAAGGAAGAACATATATATATATATATATATATATATATAACTCATATATTAACCCTTTTTATAACTAAATTTACTCTAAAAGAAGTTTTCATCTCAATAGATTTGATCCCTCTCAACCCTTGGTAGATCTAGGCTATATATATATATATACAAACATGTAACAAGATTCTTAACCATGGAGCCTCATTGAACCATAGAGATTCTTAAATTGTGAATATGTTTTGTTACAATACCATGGCTTTTCAATACCACATGTCCAAAAAACTATAACTCATATTTTTTTATCAATTTAATTTAAAAATATATAAAAAACGTAATTACTTTCAAATAAATCTATTAAAAATATTCTAAAACATTTTATAAAAATTAAACCTTTATCCTCCATCTATTTAATAATAATTAATAATTAAATTAAAATTATGTAAAATTTAATCAAAATTAAATATGCTTGTAAATTTAAATAAAAATAAAAAATGCACATTAATTAATTACATGTCATGTGAAGAAGAGTTTTTAAGTAAGAATTTTTACAATTTCTTATAAATATAGAATATTCTACCATTAACCGGCCAATAATAGCTATCATTTTTTGTTTACATATTATTCAAAATAAAACATGATTAATTTAGATAAAGGAACTAAGATCTCAAAGTCATCACATCTTTTCAACATATCAAAACTTACTTTTGCAAAGATATGGTAAAAAATAAATAATGAATTTAAATTTTTTAATAAAAAGATTTAATAATTTTAGATGAAAATAATAATAATTAATGTTAAGAGATTTTTAAGTAAGAAATTTTCAATATTTATAATATGAATCACAAAAATTTTAAATATAGTTTTTTATAAATTTGGTAAGATTACATTTTCAACATGTCTAATATATCACTCAATTAAAATGAAAAATTAAACCTATAATTTTACATGGAAAAATATTTTAACAAAACACTCAATCATTATTTATCCAAAACTTATAATAAACAATTTTTAAATATTAAAAATAATAATCATTTAAATTTAAAAAAAAAAAATATTACAAAACATTCCATAACTATATGCAAAAATGAAAATATTAAAATTAATAATTATTAGTCCCTGTCGGGGACTTCGATCGCTGACTTTGGGTTGACCGACGCGATTTTTGCAAATATTTGGCATATTTCCTAAGTCGAACTAAGGTTTACGGGGCGGAAAGGGTTGGGGGTCTTATTGCGCGCTTCGCATGGTTCGAGGCGAATGGCACGTGGCGCGCGTGAGGGGCACGTGGTTGCATGCGGTCTGGTGGTCTGATCGGCGGCCAGGTGTCCGTCCTCGAGATGGTGGAATGTTCAGCTTGTGTTTTACTGTCTTCGCGGCATTTGGGTTGGTATTGTTACTTGCTTGTTTAGCTCTGCAGTCTGTGCGATGTTTGGTCTGCGGTAGAGTTCCTGCCTGCCCGGGTATTGTTACTTGCAGTCTGTGCGATTTTTCGTCTGCGGTGGAGTTTCTGCCCGCTCGGTGTGGCTTTGGTAAGTTCGGCTACTGTGTGGCCTGCATGCAAGAGTCGATGGTTAGTTGAGCATTATAAGTTGATGGCATTCTGGTTGAATACTGAGGGTTTGTCTTCTGGTTAGATACTGAGGGTTTCTCTTAGCTGCATGCAAGAGTCCATGGTTATTTGAACATTATAAGTTAATGGCATTCTGGTTGAATACTGAGGGTTTGTCTTAGCTGTGGTCGGCATGCGTTGTGGTGGTCTCATCGGTGGCCAGCTGTTCCTCCTCGAGATGCTGGAAAGTTCGGCTTGGGTTTTACTGTCTTCGCGGCCTTTGGGTTTTACTGTCTTCGCGGCCTTTGGGTTGGTATTGTTACTTGCTTGTTTAGCTCTGCAGTCTGTGCGATTTTTCGTCTGTGGTGGAGTTCCTGCCTGCTCGGGTATTGTTAGTTGCTTGTTTAGCTCTGCAGTCTGTGCGATTTTTCGTCTGCGGTGGGGTTCCTGTCTGCTCGGTGTGACTTTGGTAAGTTCGGCTACTGTATGGCATTCTGGTTAAATACTGAGGGTTTCTGTTACCTGCATGCAAGAGTCCATTGCTATTTGGGTTTTACCCTGTTCGCGGCCTTTGGGTTATTATGGTTACTTGGTTGTTTAGCTATGTGGTCTGTGCGATTTTTCCTTTCTATTTGTTCTATTGTCTGCGGTGAAAACACAATGCGGTTCCTGCCTGCTCTGTTACCTGCATGCAAGAGTCCATGGTTATTTGAGCATTATAAGTTAATGGCATTCTGGTTGAATACTGAGGGTTTGTCTTAGCTGCATGGGTTTTATGCAAATTTGGGTAAATGTCTGCGTGAAGCTATGATTCTTAGTTGTATTGTTTAGAGATTAAGTTCGGCTACTGCATTATAAGTTAATGGCATTTGGATTATTATTGTGAATACTGAGGGTTTGTCTTCTGGCTGAATACTGAGGTTTTCTCTTACGTGCATGCAAGTGTCCATGGTTATTTGAGCATTATAAGTTAATGGCATTCTGGTTGAATACTGAGGGTTTGTCCATGGGTTGACGGACGCGATTTTTGCAAATATTTGGCATATTTCCTAAGTCGAACTAAGGTTTACGGGGCAGAAAGGGTTGGGGGTCTTATTACGTGCTTCGCATGGTTCGAGGCGAATGGCACGTGGCGCGCGTGAGGGGCACGTGGTTGCATGCAGTCTGGTGGTCTGATCGGAGGCCAGGTGTCCGTCCTCGAGATGGTGGAATGTTTGGCTTGTGTTTTACTGTCTTCGCGGCATTTGGGTTGGTATTGTTACTTGCTTGTTTAGCTCTGCAGTCTGTGCGATGTTTGGTCTACGGTAGAGTTCCTGCGGTAAATGTCTGCGTGAAGCTATGATTCTTAGTTGTATTGTTTAGAGGTTAAGTTCGGCTACTGCATTATAAGTTAATGGCATTTGGATTATTATTGTGAATACTGAGGGTTTGTCTTCTGGTTGAATACTGAGGTTTTCTCTTACGTGCATGCAAGTGTCCATGGTTATTTGAGCATTATAAGTTAATGGCATTCTGGTTGAATACTGAGGGTTTGTCTTAGCTGTGGTCGGCATGCGCTGTGGTGGTCTCATCGGCGGCCAGTTGTTGCTCCTCGAGGTGCTGGAAAGTTCGGCTTGGGTTTTAGTGTCTTCGCGGCCTTTGGGTTTTACTGTCTTCGCGGCCTTTGGATTGGTATTGTTAGTTGCTTGTTTAGCTCTGCAGTCTGTGCGATTTTTCGTCTGCGGTGCAGTTCCTGCCTCCTCGAGTATTGTTCCTTACTTGTTTAGCTCTGCAGTCTGTGCGATTTTTCGTCTGCGGTGGGGTTCCTGCCTGCTGGGTGTGGCTTTGGTAAGTTCGGCTACTGTATGGCATTCTGGTTAAATAGTGAGGATTTCTGTTACCTGCATGCAAGAGTTCATGGTTATTTGGGTTTTACGCTGTTCGCGGCCTTTGGGTTGTTATTGTTACTTGGTTCTTTAGCTCTGCGGTCTGTGCGATTTTTCTTTTCTATTTGTTGTATTGTTTGCGGTGAAAACACAATGCGGTTCCTGCGTGCTCTGAGGGTTGCTGTTACCTGCATGCAAGAGTCCATGGTTATTTGAGCATTATAAGTTAATGGCATTCTGGTTGAATACTGAGGGCTTGTCTTAGCTGCATGGGTTTTATGGAAATTTCGGTAAATGTCTGCGTGAAACTGTGATTCTTAGTTGTATTGTTTGGAGGTTAAGTTCGGTTACTGCATTATAAGTTAATGGCATTTGGATTATTATTGTTACTTGGTTGTTTAGCTCTGCGGTCTCTGCGATTTTTCCTTTGTATTTGTTGTATTGTCTACGGTGAAAACACAATGCGGTTCCTGGCTGCTCGGTTAACTCTATCGCAAACGTTTGGTTGCGGTTCTGTTGTTCTAGGTGCGGCTTGTATCCCTCGACTGTGTGCTGTCGCTTTGGTAAGTTCGGCTACTGCATTATAAGTTAATGGCATTCTGGTTAAATACTGAGGGTTTCTGTTACTTGCATGCAAGAGTCCATGGTTATTTGAGCATTTTAAGTTAATGGCATTCTGGTTGAATACTGAGGGTTTGTCTTAGTTGCATGGGTTTTATGGAAATTTGGGTAAATGTCTGCGTGAAGCTGTGATTCTTGGTTGTATTGTTTAGAGGTTAAGTTTGGCTACTGCATTATAAGTTAATGGAATTCTGGTTAAATACTGAGGGTTTCTGTTACCTGCATGCAACAGTCCATGGTTATTTGAGCATTATAAGTTAATGGCATTCTGGTTGAATACTGAGGGTTTTGTGTGCAGACTTCGTTAACCAATTTCGTCATTTGCACATTTTCTCATGGTACTGGCATAGGCTGGGTTGTGCATGCATATGGTCTAGACGAGAAGGAATTCGAATGCTCGGCTTCGTTGCAGGTACGGTGTTATTCTACTAATTGCTTTTTGTCAATTTTTGTATTACTTGCTTTTTGTCAATTTGTTAGGGTTTTATTTTTTGCATTGTGTAGGTTTATGGTCCAGTTACTCTAGGTTTATAGTCCAGTTACTTCGTGATCCCTGCTGGGGACTATATGCGATTGATCCGTGATCCCTGCTGGGGACTCTGTGATCCCTGATTGGGGAGTATATTTACGGTTGCTGCCTGCCGTGATACTGTGGGTTTCTCTTACCTGCATAGGTTTTATGGAAATTTCTGTAAATGTCGGTTTCAGCCATGATGTGACTTCCTTATCATTTGAGCCGAGTCGACCTGGGCGAAGCTATGGTTCTTGGTACAGATTGAGTCGCAGCCTTTTGTAGTTTAAACTGTTTTTGCACATGAAGATCTAAATAAATTGGGGATTTTGAACTGTTTGAAATGTTAAAATATTGAAGATTGCACTCTGTTTTGTAACTGCACGGTTTCCTATCTTAGGCGTGTATTCAAGGTTTTTCGCTCGTATAATTTATGTGTATGTTTACTTTGGTCCATAATGTTTGTTTAAGTTTGTAATTCTGTTATGGATGTATGAATATTCGACTCTGATATTACTCCTAGAACAGAAGGTTGCTTTGTTAACAACTTTGTTAAGTTCATTTAGTTAGTGTTAAGTTCATTTGCTCTGTTAAGAAGTGCTGAATTGAAGGTTTGCTATATTGGTACTAGATGTTGTTCGTTTGTTGTTGCTTATATATTGGATGAAATGTTTCGTTTGCGAAAATTATAAGCTTTTCCGTGATACTGAGGGTTTCTCTTACCTGCATGGGTTTTATGGAAATTCCCGTAAATGTCAGTTTCGAGCACCATGTGACTTCCTTGTCATTTGGGCCGAGATGACCTAGGTGAAGCTGTGGTTCTTGGTACAGGCTCTGTTGTGCATGAATATGGTCTAGACGAGAAGGAATTTGAATAGTCGGCTTTGTTCCAGGTACGGTGTTATTCGACTAATTGCTTTTTGTCAATTTTTGTATTAATTGCTTTTTGTGAATTTGTTAGGCTTTTAATTTTTGCATTGTGTAGGTTTATGCTTCAGTTACTCTAGATTTATAGTCGAGTTACTCTGTGATTGTTTTAAAAAACATAGATATTTAAGCTGTATTCAGTCATTTATATTTTTTCTGTCTTTCAATTATATTGGAATTCAAATCTGAAATTGTCATTGTTTATTCTGTGTTTACATTAATATTAATATTAATATTATCAATTGTTATAATCATAACAATAATATTATTTGAGATGATCCCAACAAGTAGAAGTTGAGTAATGCATGCAACTAGCTCCATATAATGATGTATCAAGACATTGTGTCTATTTAAACCTTAGATTAAAATGTCATGTTAGCTAGTTATAACCAGATTGGTTCTGATATGATGTTCAACTACCTTATTCTGCTCAGAGAGAAAAAATTATTTTATTATGAAAACAAAATTACATTTATTATATATGTTTCTGCATTTCACAGATATCCTTAAGCATAGGAAGTGATAAAAGTATTGCTAGGAACATATCTTGTTTCATAAACAGTTTGCAAAAATGTCAATATGACAGCCCTATCATAGTCATTCTAACATATATCGGAGCTTTGAAGCGAGTTTTATCTCATAAGAAATTAGCTGCTAGATATGTCCATAAACAGTCCCATAAAAAAATATAGATATAGAGATATGCTTAAGCATAGGAAGTGATAAAAGTATGGCTGAGAAGATATGTTGCTTCATAACCAGTTTTCAAAAATGTCAATATGACAGCCCTGTCATGGTCATTCTGACATACATCACAGGTTTGAAACTAGTTTTGTCTCATAAAGAATTAGGTCCTAGATATGTTCATAAACAGTGCCATAAAAAATTATACATAAACATGTTCAAACATAATGTGTTAAATACTCTGTTTAAGCAAGTCGAATCTCCTGAAATATAGGTTGAAGTTTATAATTATCCAATCAATTTGTTCCATTCATCCAATTCACCACAATTTGTGAATCATCAAAGATCTGTAATTTTTGGGCATCTTCTTTCACATGCCACAATTGCCAACAGTCTTGGGACAATTTGCTTAGGCAGATTGTTGCTGTGTTTGCCAAAGCTGCCCTTTGAATATATTACATGTTCATCATTTATATGGATCATACCTGCAGTGTCCCATAATGATGGATCTTCTTGAGAAGTGTTATGGAAGTATGCTTATGCACTACTCGTATCTGGTTCTCAATGCCTTGTTTGGGTTCCTTGATCCTTGAATTCTGTTTAGATCCATATAGTATAACCATAGGCTGATAACGAATAGCAGGAAACTTTTTACCTTGGAATATGTTGGAGTTGCAACCTAGCACAAATCAGAGACAATACTTTTTATATTTTGTCAGTTGAATTGGTGCACCACTTATGTAAAACTCATAAATAGCCTCATGGTCAATTTATTTGACAAATGCAATTGACAATGATGTTATCTTTTAGAAATATTCTTAAATTTCTGTTGCATTTGTTCATTTTGTCTTTCCATTGCTTCCTTTTGTTAACTTCATTTTGTGTTTCGATTGTTCCGTTTTGTTAACTTGCACAAATATTCTTAGAATTATGCTCCATTTTTTTCATTATGTCTTTGCATTGTTTCCATTTCCAATTTCTTTGTTATTTACAAATATGGCTTGTTGCTAGAAATTTGATATTTGTTTACCAAGATAATGCAATAGCCTATTTTTTTAATATACATACATTTTGTTCAAAACAGTCATGTTCAGTTTTTGCTAACTTCATTAATATTTTTTGCAAAGCTGTACAAGACAATTGCAAAAGCCAACTCTGGTAAGTAATTGCAAATGATGGAAGAAATAATAGATGTTGACAATTACAAATTCAGATTGCAATGCATTTTTCCTGAGAACATTGATATTGTATTAAAAAGAAATGGTCTTTTTAGACTAAATGCATTTTCATATACTGTAGGAGATTGTCTATTTGACTCGTTCGAAATGCTTCTACATTTTCGTTATACTTCAAATGAATTGCGAAATGGGTTAATAGACCACTTTCTTTTTTGCTTAAAGAACAATGACATTGAAGCAATACAGTCATATCAATATGAACTAGCACCTGAGTTCCTATACGAGTTACATGGTGTTAATGATATTGGTACATATCTTCATAAAATGCGTTATTCTGCATCTACAAATATAAAGGAGTCTGAACGAGGTTTATGGGGTGATACCTTTTGCATACGTTGGTTAGCTAAATGGCTAGATATATCAATTGCAGTTTGGTCATTGACAAGAAAAACGAGATATTTGCTCTTTAATCAACATGAAAATGCAATTCCATATTGCATTCTCTTTCACGATGCAAATCCTGTTAGTGGTCATTATGAACCATTGGTTTACCAAAAGTTTCCAATTTGCATTTGCAACCAGTCTAATATCTACCTATCACCTATTTGCAAAGATATTGAAAGCAATTGGATGCACATTACAAATAATATGCTCTTAAATGGACTAACAATTGCAAAGCAAGTGACATCTAATTGTGGTGACAGTCTCTTTAATGCAATTTGCTATTTAGTAGCGACAGAATTCAATGCAGAGTCTTTGCGACTTTACATTGTGCAATCTTTTTGCAATGCAGTTATGCATAAGAATCAAGAGGCATTGCATTGTTTAGAGCAATACCTAGTAGTTGATGCGATACAGTATACAATGAATAGCAATTGGCAACAATATCTGATAAATATGGCAATGCCATATGAAAAAGGACAAGTGGAAGGTGGGCCATTTTGCCTACAATGGATATCTGTCATATTCAAAGTCAATATCCAAGTATGGTCCTCTGTTACTAATAGCTTTGTCAACTACAGTTGCGCTTATTTGAGATGCAATGATATTGTTAACATCTTGTCATTCATGACAAATACAACACATATTCACTATCATGCAATGATACAAGAATATGTTCACAATTCTGAACAGTTGTCCATGGAAGCAAATGATGTTTGTAATCAATTGCGTCATGAGCATGTACTAGAAAAAGAGCAATGTATATCTCAAGTACATTTTAGCAATAATATTGCATTTGAGATAGCATGTCATTTAGAGCAAATGCAACCAACTAAGGATTGTAGGCTGAATTATCACAAGCTAAAGCAATTCATACGTGCAAAACGCAAATGAAATGACAAATGCAAAAAACCATTTTCTAATAAGAAGTCAAGAAAGAAAAATGCAATACAAATTTATATGGAAAAAGTCGAAGACACGCCTAGGAATACATGTGCAGTTTGCAACAAATTGCATTTTGCAAAAAATATTAGGTTCTTCACTACAAATTTGCAAGAAAAGCATATGGATTTGACATTGAACAATAGGACCTTTACCAATGAAAACATATGTGTTTCTTGCAAGAAAGCACTCGAGAATGGTAAGCTACCACAATTTGCAGCACCCGAACAAATAAGACGTAACATTTCATTGCCAACTATAAATATACTTTCAGACCTAGAAGAAAGACTTGTGTCATTGAGAATTGCATTTGCACAAATCAGACAATGGGGACATAGACGGTCACAAATTGGCTTAACAGGATCAATTATCAATGTACCAGTTCATATGGACATTGTGCAAAAAGCATTGCCACAATATCTAAATGATACAATGACAATTGCAGTTGCATTGAAAAGAAGATTGCAATACAAAAATGCATACCAAACAGGTAAAGTACGTCCGATTATTGTCATGAAGGCATTGAACGAACTATGTTCTAGAAGTCTTTATAAAGCTAGCAACATTTGTATAAATGAGAATTGGGCCCATGTTTTACAAGAGGATAATGAATACATTGTACAAAATTCAGACAGTGACAATGAAAGTGATACAGATAGTGATGCAAATAATGAAACACCTACTGAAACATTGGTGCATGGATTAATAGAATCACAACGCATCTACGATCTGCAAGACAAGATTATTGAAGTGGCCCCTGCTGAAGGACAACGACCATTAGGCATCTTCAAGGACAAATATGCAGAAGAAATGAACTTTCCAACATTATTTTATGGCGATGCACGTGATCATGACATCACAAATAGGTTTAGTTACCAAAAAATTGTACAATGGGAATTGTTACAAGCGAGTGGTGACTTCCAATATCATACAACAAATTTGTTTTTCAAGACAATGCGAATAATAATTGATAAAGTGCTTTCTTGCATATGGGTGCGAATAAGAAAGGGACAACTAAAAGGCAGGAAAATATTAGCAAAAGATGTCAAGTATCGAGCAAATTTGGAAAAGTTATTGAAGTCTGACATTGGATACATAGATTTCAAAAACATTCGCATATCTTCTGACCATTTGGAACAAATTAGGAAAAACATATTTGCAATGATACGACAACTGGGCCCTCCAACTTTCTTTGTGACATTCACAAGTGCAGAACATCGATGGAAACCATTAGTAGATACACTTGTCACATTGTTTAGAAATAAAGCAAATAAAAATGCTATTGATATATTAGAAGATGATGACATTGACTACCTTATAAGAAAATATCCAGTCACATGTAGCCAATACTATAGACATAGAATTAATGCTATAAAGCGATTGATATGTCAAGATACTACATTCTTTGGAAAAATATATGATTACTATTTTGTAACAGAATTCCAAAATAGAGGAACTGAACATGAACATGGATTGTTATGGATAGAGAATGCTCCAATATATGGAAAAGAAAGCAACTCAGAAATTGAGAAGTTTCTTGACAATTACATCACTTGTAATACAGATCATTTGGAGCCAGATGTTGCTAAATTGCATAAACATCACCATACAAAAAGTTGTAAGAAGCGAAAAAATTCAAATTTCAGATACAACTTCCCCATGCCACCAATGAAATCAACAATGATCATTGAACCAACCAATGCAGAAAATACAAAAATTGTAGAGAAATCAATATCGTTTTTTGCATTCTTGGAGCAAACAAACTACAATGATTCAACAACACATGACGATTTCCTCCTAGAAATAGGGCTGCTACAAAATGAGTACATAGAACTATTGCAACATACAGTAAAGCAACCAACAATTTTCCTGAAACGAAAACCTTCTCACATTTGGATTAACAGTTTTGCAAACGGTATCCCTGCTTTATGGAATGCAAATACAGATGCACAATTTGTGCTAAATGCATATGCTGCAGCATCGTATTGTAGTTCATATATGACCAAAATTGACAAGTCTATGACAAATGCATTTAGAAGAATACGGAAAGAGCATCAGAAAGATGAAATTGACGCTATGCAAATGACTCGTAAACTTGGAAATACATTACTCAATCTATAGCAAATGTCAGCTCAACAAGCAGTGCATATAGCACTTTCATTGCCATTGAATTCTAGTTCAAGGGAATGTATATTTGTGAACACGTCTCCAGTTGATGAACGGACGTTTATGCTTAAACCGCCTATTCTTTTGAAACAAGAACCTGATGATTCAGAAGATGTTATGTGCCATTCCATTGTTGACTACTACATTGGACGACCAAGTTCCATTAGCAAAATCTGCCTTGCAGAATTTGTATCAAATTACAAGAAAAATGGCAAACCCATATATAAAAGGAAAAAACCAAATGTTATACGATTTGTCAAATATAACAAACACAATGATATTGAAAACTTTTGTCGAGAGAAATTATTGTTATATATGCCATTTGAAAATTGTGAAGATACATTGAAACAAGAATTGCCTACATGGCTCTCTGCATATACATTACATGAAAAAACAATTCAAGTTAATGAAGCCAAATTTACATATAACATCAATCCAACATGGGGTGATTTAGAGACTGCAAAAAATGAGCAAATTAGTTCTTTGAATACTAACGAAATGAATATGCAAGACCAAGAGAACAATTCCCATTATGAGGAATATGATTTGCAATCGGACTTGCAATTTCCAAAACAATTTGAAATGAAGAAAAAAATCAATCTTGGATTTCAAATTACTGCCCATCCATTTTTAATGGAGAACAATGAATATTACAAACTTAGAAGAATCTTGAACAAAGAACAACAAGAAATTGTAAAAGACATTGCAGTTAAAAAAAAGAAAAACCCCAAGGAACCAATTTACCTTTTTATTACAGGTGGAGCAAGTGTAGGTAAAACGCTCACAGCAAAAGCGATTTTCCAAATGCTTATACGAATTTATGATTCACAAAACACAACTGATCCTATGAAACCAAAAGGTCTAATATTAGCATACACAGGAAAAGCTGCATATAATGCAGGTGGAACAACAATCCATTCTGCATTGCTAATGCCTTTTAACAAGTCTCAACTGTTCTCACTGAGCAAAGAAGTATTGGACAACTTATCAAAGCTATATCAAGAATTGCAAGTAGCTTTCATAGATGATATCTCGATGATTGGAAGTCGGTTCTTATATTCTATTGACAATAGACTCAGAAACATAAAACATGTCCAAACAAAATACTTTGGGAACATTGACATCATATTTTGTGGTGATTTCTATCAAGCACAACCTATTCAAGACTCTCTTATTTTTGAACAATCAAACAATAACACATGATTTCTGGAAGCATAATGTCAAATGCTTCCAATTGCATATGACAATGCGACAAACAAATAAGAGATTCATATCAGTGTTAAATAGAATGCGAACAAATTGTCAAACATCTGACGATATAACATACATGAATACAAGTTGCATGCACCCTGTACCAAATGATCCAACATTTCCCTACTTATTTTACAAAAACAAAGATGTTGCAATGCATAACAAGAAAATGTTGATGCTAATGCTTGGCAAAGAAATTTTGATTAATGCAATTGACGAAAATGAGGAGAATAGTGACAATTTCGCAGCTCATCAACATACGGCTATTTTGCCTCCACAGCTTTTGATAAAGTTGAACATGTTAGTTGAAATGTATGCTTGCAATTATGATGCACCAGATGGGCTAGTGAATGGTGCAGATGGAATAGTTAAAGCATATACGCATACAAATAAGGTCGATGTTCTATGGATTAAGTTCCATGACCCTAATATTGGTCATCGACAATCTAGAAAACTAGGTCATTTGTACACTTCAGAGATAGCACATGATTGGACACCAATATTGCGAATATCAAAACCAATGCCTATGACATCAAAGATGGCGCCATTGAAAATACGAAAACAATTTCCAATTCAACTTGCATGTGCACGCACAATACATAGATCACAAGGCTTAACCTTGGATAGGCTTGCATTCAACCCTACTGGAGTACAAGTGCATGGCCTAGTATACACAGCACTATCACGTGTCAGAAACATAGAATCATTGTATTTGCTTAATCCTCTTAAACATAGTAACTTCAAGGTCAAGCAAAAAGTAAATTCTGAAATGCAACGTTTGCAAACCACTGCAAAATGGCAACTAGAATATGATTGTTCATCAATACAATCATTGCGATCCATCTTTATTCTTTCATTGAACACTCGCAATCTTCATGCGCATCTTACTGACTTATGCAATGACTATGACACAATGCAATCTGATATCTTGTGCTTACAAGAAACACATATGCTGCTGTCTATGCAAAATGAATACTTCAAAAATTTCAATTGCATCTCAAGTTGCATTAAGCATGGAGTAATGATATTGATAAAGGAAAATATCATTATCCTTGAACATACCCATTTTGAAGACTGCTTTGTAGAAGCATTGTTTGCAAAAATAAAAGTTCACACATTACAAATTGCAATACTCAATATATATGCATCGCCACATGCAAACCTAAACAATATCCTCAACGTCATTGCAAAAGCTTTATACCAGTTAGATCTAAACAATATCATAGTTATACTAGGGGACTTCAATATTGATATGGTGCATTGCAATCAAAAAACAAAGCAGCTAGAAACCTACATGCAAAACTACAATCTTCATTTCCTAGTTGACAAAACTAATAGCATGCACAAATCATTGATTGACCATGTTTGGGCAAATCTAGGCAATATAAAGTATAGAATTTTCGTATTGGATGCATATTGGTCTGACCATGATATAATATCTCTTGTCCTTGACCTATGATATACACATGAAATAGTTTACAAAATTCCAAATTTTGACATTTTTGCAATAGCTCATTGCTTTTACCATATCTATTTTACTAAAGCATACTACAATATATTTTTGTGGTAAACGAAGTGATAACATCATACATACTATGCATTCTATTCTACATTTACATATATGGCGTTCTGTATTGATCAATGCAAATTATGCCAGAGACAGCCTTTTCAATTAACCAACACAACTATCCTATCATAAATTTGCAGATATGACCTCATCTATTTATGCATGCAGATTCTGCTAGTAAAACCCTTTTCAATTGAACAGAACGACCAAGAAAAAAGAACAACAACATGCAACATAAACAAACAGAGTATATTCTTTTTGCCTTTCCTTTTCTATGGATGTTGTCTTCTTGTTCAAGTTTTACTTTTATATGTTCTTTTGACTTGTACTAAATATGTCTTACTATTCTATAACATAGCATAAATCTTGAAAAAGGAAATGAAACAATTGAAGAAATAGAATGCATAAGCCAATTAGAAAGCACAAGCAAACCACTTGTTTTGCAAAGGTATGTCTATGAGAACTACAGAAAAATGGTAATTTGTATTTAGAATATTAATGTCTACTATATATGCATTCTATTTTTATTTTTACATATGTATGGTTCTATGGTTTTAATGTTCTTGTTCAGTTTTTACTTCTAGTTTGCACTAAATATATGTTACTATTCTATAACATAGCCTAAATCTTCAGAGACGAAACGAAACAATTGAAGAAATAGAATCCATAACACAATTAGAAAGGGCAAGCCAACCACTTGTTTTGCAAAGGTATGTCTATGACAACTATACAAATATGCTAATTTGTATTTAGAATAATAATGTTCAGCAAGGTATGTCTATGACAACTATACAAATATGCCAATTTGTATTTAGAATGTTAATGTTTAGTATATATCCATTCTATCTTTACATATGTATGGTTCTATGGTTTTAATGTTCCTTGTTAACTGTTTACTTCTATATGCTCTTTGAAATTGAATTAAATATATGTTCCTATTCTATAACATAGCATAAATCCTGAAAAAGGAAAACAAACAACTATAATAGACCACATAACTCAATTAGGAAAGGCAAACCAACCACTTGCTTTGAAAAGGTATGTATGGCAACTATACAAATATGCTATTTGCTATTTAAAATATTAATGTTTACTATATATATCTCCTCTTTTTACATATCTATATTTAAATGTATATATGTCAGATTAGTGTTTACTATATATATCTTCTCTTTTTACATATCTATATTTAAATGTATATAAATTAGAAAATCTTGGACGAGTGAAGAAAGCACTAGTAGTAAGTCCCCCCAAACAATGCAGCAAGAAGACATGTACAGGTTACATATGACAATTTCTTTATTGATTGCTTATCACAAAATACATGTGATAATATCCACATCATATTGAACCATGCGTTTGCTTGTGTTAGTCCAACTGAAACAATCGCAACCAAACTTCATTCAACAAACGTGCAAAATGATACATCAAAAAGGTATGCATATGAAACACAACACTCTAATCTATTTCTAGTTATTCAGTCTTTAGGAGAAACATAGTATTCTACAAATGTTTATAGCAATTTCTAACTAGGCAATTTTAATAGGAAAAAACAGATACTGCCAATTAAAGTATCAATTGAAGATCTCAATAGTCGTAAAATTTGGCAGCTATTTGTTGGAGACATAATGGTTGTCTATAGTGCATTCCTTGACAAAGCAAACAAATCACGTCAAGTATTGCGAGCTGATTTGACAGATGCTCAAGGAATGATGACTATAACGTTGAGTGTACCTGCACATTTGGTGGAGCGACATGAACACAATGTTGGACACAGATTGTCATTGATGTCAATATGGCAATATTCAAGGGGAGGAGACAGAGCATATCGGAGCCAAGAGGAGCAAATGGACCGAGAGGAGCAGACAGAGCATATCGGAGCCAAGAGGAGCAAATGGACCGAGAGGAGCAGATGGAGCAAGAGGAGCACATAGAGCCATCGGTATATGCCAAAGAGAAGGTGCACACAGAGCCATCGGTGGAGCTGCAGGAGGAACCATATAGCAAGGAAGCATATCAGAGTCATCAGGAGCTATTGGAGGAGCAATGGATGCGTTTAAAAGTAAACAGAGGACGCAGAGAGCCATCAAAGCAAATAAGAGCAAACAAAGCCATCGGGAGGATTATAGTGTATATGGTATCAAAAGATAATTATATATATATAGCAGGCGGAATACACCATTGCTGAAACCGTTGTTGAACACTGTTGAAACCCCTGGAGTAAAGTTGTTGAAACACCAATTTCTCCGTTGCTGAAACACCGACACTTGTCAAAAATTTGCTGATACACCAGGTTCAGCGTTGTTGTAACACCAGTTTCAGCGTTGCTGTAACACCAGTTTCGGCGTTGCTGAAACACCTCCGCGACGACATTATATTTCTGCGTTGATAAAACACCTCTGCGACGACATTATATTTTCGTGACACCATCAATCGAAGGTAATCATGAGGAAGATAAAGCGAATGGAGGAGGGAAGACGGAAGGTCAAGCGAGTGTTGAGGAAGCCGAAACTCAAGCGAGCGAGTAGGAAGCCAAAGAGCCATTGAGTAAGCGGAAACGAATGGACAAAGGCGTGAGAATGTATAAAATAGTAAAAACAGAGAATTGTTGGTGCTGTTGTAGCTGCTATTGGTATTGTTGCTGCTGCTGCTATTGCTGCTGCAGCTGTTGTTGCTGCTCTGTTGTTGCTGTTGCTGCTGCTGTTGCTGCTGTTGTTGATGCTGCTGCTGAAAGCTGCTGAAATACGCTAGAGGAAATAGAGGACGTGTGAGGGTCTAACAGAACAGAAAGAGGGTGCAGCAGAACATAAAAAGAGATGAAGGACCAACAGGATAGTAGGCAGTCGAAGGGGAGAAACAGCCAGCAGAGAAACAGTCATGCTGAAGCATTCACTGTGACAATGAGAACATAAGCTTAAATAGAAAATTGTTCTTTATACAGTGCCTTGACAAGATAGGATTGGAGTCCTTGGGGCTGGTGCCTCAAAAGCAAGAAGGATTGGAGTCCTTGGGCTGGTGCCTCAGAAGTAAGTAGGATTGGAGTCCTTGGGGTTGAAGCCTCAGAAGTAGGAAGGATTGAAGTCCTTGAGAGTTTGTGCTCCTAAGTCCAAGATTGGTGTCTTGGCAAAATAGAGTTGGTGCTCTGGAGGTTGGAGCCTCACCAAAGTCCAAGTTGGAGCTTGGCAACTGATTGCAACTATCTATATATTGTATCTATTTTACTGCACAGTTTATATTAATAAAAGCATTTATTCTTGTTGTTCATCTTGTGTTCTGAATATATATGTTTTAACTGGTAAAACAATAGTGGGAAAAAGAAATACTGATTCACCCCCCCTCTCAGTATTTCCAACAATTGGTATCAGAGCCAGCTTCTTCATTCTAGCCTAACAGCTTGAAGAAGGATCAGCAACCATGATGAGAAATCATGAAGCATCAGGAAAACCTCCTCTGTTTGATGGCACCAACTTTGGGTTTTGGAAGAAAAGAATGACTTACTATTTAATGTCCCTTGGACCTGAAGTCTGGCATTTTTGTCAAACTGAATACCGAGCGACTTCCACTCTTCCAACAGACCAAGACGAGAGGAAAGCCTACATTGCAAATGCAAAAGCCATGAACTCTATCACTAGTGGAATCATTGATTCTGAGTTTACAAAAATCATGCACTGTAACTCTGCCAGAGAAATGTGGGAGAAGCTAGTTAGTTTGTACAATGGAGACTCAAAAGTAAAAAAGGCAAAGCTTCAAACTCACAGAAGACAATTTGAAAGTTTGAAGATGGAAGAGGAAGAAGATATTGCAGCATACCTCCTCCGAGTAGCTGAAGTGGTAAATTCCCTGAAAGGATTGGACGAAAAGGTTGAAGAAAGTACTATTGTACAAAAGGTATTAAGGTCCCTTCCAGACAAATTTGACTCCAAAATAAGTGCTATAGAAGAATCAAAGGATCTTGACACCCTCAAAATGGATGAACTCCATGGAATTCTCACTGCCTATGAAATGAGGAAAGGTGGACCTAGCTCCAAAGATGCAGCATTCAAGGCCTTAAAGTCAAAGAAAGGAATGACTGTAGTGATGAGTCAGATGTGGAATCCGAATTGGCTCAATATGTACGAAAGCTGAAGAGAGGATCTAAGCTTAAATGCAAGTATCCTCTTATCTGTTTTAAATGTGGTAAAATAGGTCATTATGCAGCAAAATGTCCTCATAAACATGACAGTGATGATGAAAGAAATTCTAAAAGAATGACATATAAAAAGAAAGGGTTCAATAAGAAAAACCTTCTCTCTAAGCAAGATGAGTCTGATGAGGATGAGTTTATGGTCATCAAAAAGAAATCAGATGAGGAAAGCGATCATGATGAAAGCCAAGAAGCACTATTTATGGCACTCACAGATGATGATGACTCGGGGCAAGAAGGAAATGTGGATGAACTGTTAATGAGTGCCATTGAAGAGAATGAGAAACTACGGAACAAAATTATCTCTCTCAAAGTGGAAAACGAGGAAATAAGAAGGAGAGAAGATCTCTTGAAAACAAAGCTTAAGGAAAAAGAAGAGACTTGTGAAGAACGTGAGGCCGAAGTAGTATCTCTGAGAAAGGAGTTGGAGCAAATTAAAAAGGGATGTAAAAGCTCTCAAATACTTGATACTATTCTGAAAAATCAAAAACCTCAACATGATAAGTCTGGAATAGTTTTCAAGGGAGAATCCTCAAGCACTAAGAATAGTGCGAAAAGCTATGCCGATGCACTTTCCTGCAACCCAAAAGATGAAAAAGTTTCTTATCAAAAGTGCATCCCAGATTCCAAGAATCAAGAAAGAGTTATTCCAAAGAAGAATGTGGAGTCGAATCATGGACACTACAACAAATACAAACCTGTACTCCACCAAGGGCCCATCAAAAATCCAAAGGACGAGGGAGGAGTAATTCTCAGAAAGGAGGGCGAATTAAACCGTGGTTGCTTCAAAACCATATTTCTTGGACACTGTTTTCATTGTAAAAACTTCGGTCACCAAGCTAGACACTGTATGGCTCGCAGAAGTGAAAAGACAACGCAAAATGACCGAGTAATCAACTCATATGCTCCCAAAAGATAGGGACAAATCAAAACCTTCAACTCATTCGATCCCTTGACTAAATTTGATCTGACTTGCTCTTTTTGCTACAATAATGGACACTATGAACAAAACTGCCCACTCAAAGGAAGAAAGACGAGCAGCAAGATCTCTACAATGGACAAATGCGGCCTGGCTCTATTTGCGCAAAATAATGGAAACCAGTGGTTTGTGGATAGTGGGTGCTCCAGACACATGACAGGAGACAGAAGGAAATTTATCTCACTGAGCAAAAAGGAAGGGAATGTGTCTTTTGGAAGCGGAACTGGCAAAATTGCAGGAAGAGGAACAGTTACTCTGATCAATGGAAAAGGAAAAGCTCAAGATGCTCTGTTGGTTGACGGACTCAAACACAACCTTCTGAGTGTCAGCCAAATTTGTGATCAAGGACATAAGGTTGTCTTCAGCACCAAAGACTGTGAAATAAGGAACTCTGTCTCTGGAAAACTTGTGGCAAAAGGAGTAAGAACACCAGACAATATTTACGTTCTGAACAAGATTCAGGAGAACAAATGCTACTTGAGTCAGGCAGATGAGAGTTGGTTGTGGCACAAGAGACTTGGACATACCAGCTTCGAAAATCTGGTCAATATCAGCAAAATCAAAGCTGTACAAGACATCCCAAGGTTGTCCAAACCAAAGCAAGCAGTGTGTGGTCCATGTCAACATGGAAAACAGACCAGAACCAGCCACAAGACAAAGGAACATTGTACATTAAATCCCTTGGAGATCATCCATGCTGATGTGTGTGGGCCAACTAGAAATCAAGCACTCCAAGGAGAAAGGTACTTTGTGTTATTTGTTGATGATTATACTAGAATGATGTGGATATATTTCATAAAGTATAAATCTGAAACTTTTGAGTGTTTTAAGAATCTAAAAGCCCTTATAGAAAACGAAAAAGATTCAAAAATTAAGTGTCTCAGAACAGACAGAGGAGGAGAATTCACATCAAACGAGTTCAGTGAGTTCTGCAATATTCATGGAATTAAAAGGGAATTCTCGGCTGCCAGAACACCTCAGCAAAATGGGGTAGTTGAAAGACGAAACCGAACTGTCCAAGAAATGGCAAGAACCATGTTGTTAGCAGCAGACCTACAACCTAAATTCTGGAGGGAAGCAGTTGGAACAGCTGTCTATACATTGAATCGGACTCAATTAAGACCAAATTGTGATAAAACTCCTTATGAGCTATGGAAAGGGAGACCTGCTTCGGTGAAGTATTTCAAAATATTTGGAAGCAAGTGCTTCATAAAAATAAATGATGGTTCACCTGGAAAATTTGATTCTCGGGTTGATGAGGGGATATTTCTTGGATACTCTCCATGGAGCAAGGCTTACAAATGCTACAATTTTCGACTGAAGAAAATAGTGGAAAGCATCGATGTCAAGGTTGACGAAGATCTTCCAGAAAAGGAAATTGAAGAACAGGAAGATGACTTTCTCATTGAAGAAGAAGAATCTAAAGAAGAAGAGATAGATGATGAAGAAGAAGAAGAGGAAAGAGAACCGGCTTATACTCCTTCAAAGATGAAATATGTAGAAAGATACCATCCAGAAGAATAGATCATTGGCGATAAAGATGAAGGTGTGCAGACCAGAAGAAGGATAACAACCTCACCCAAGAGAAAAGCCATTGCCCTCCTATCTATGATAGAACCAGAAACATTCACAGAAGCAAGTAAGGATCCTCATTGGGTAAAAGCAATGGAAGAAGAAATGTCCCAAATTGAGAAGAACAAGGCATGGGAGCTGGTACCTCGTCCGAAGGACAAAAACATAATAGGAACCAAATGGGTGTTCAAAAATAAAATGAATGAGGAAGGACAAGTTATCAGAAACAAGGCAAGACTTGTTTGCAAAGGCTATTCGCAAATTGAAGGAGTTGACTTTGAAGAGACGTTTGCACCAGTGGCCCGTATGGAAGCTATCAGGATGTTTTTAGCATTTGCTTGCTCGAAAGGATTCAAAATCTATCAAATGGACGTGAAATCAGCATTTCTAAATGGGGAACTCAAGGAGGAAGTCTACATGGAGCAGCCAGAAGGTTTTGATCTGACAGCAGGAAAGGACCTAGTCTGTAAGTTGAAAAAGGATTTGTATGGGTTGAAACAAGCTCCTAGAGCTTGGTATGCAAGACTGGATAACTATCTCCAACAACAAGGCTTCAAAAAGGGAGTGGCTGGAAGCAATCTATACATAAAAACAGATCAAGGTAAGTTACTAGTTGCTCTTGTTTATGTCGATGATCTGATTTTTGCTAGTAATAATGATGAAATGAGCCATGAATTTTCTCAAAGCATGGCAAAAGAATTTGAGATGTCAATGATAGGAGAACTGTCCCACTTCCTTGGACTTCAAGTATCTCAAACCAGAGCAGGATTGTGTATATCTCAAGCCAAATATCTAAAAGACATGCTCAAAAAATATGGAATGGAGGACTGTGCACCCATGAGCACTCCCATGACCACAAACTGCAAACTGAGCAAAGATGATGACTCCCCTCTAGTAGATGCAACTCATTACAGGTCAATGATTGGAGCCCTTCTATACTTAACAGCTACACGACCAGACATAATCCAAGCGGTAGGAATGGTGGGAAGATTTCAATCGGCTCCCAAACAATCTCATTTATTAGCTGTAAAAAGAATTCTCAGATATCTGAAGGGAACTTCTGATTTCGGTCTTTGGTACCCAAGGAACTCAACACTGACTGTAACTGCATACACCGATGCTGATTGGGCTGGAAATATAGATGATCGGAAAAGTACTAGTGGAAATGCATTCTTCCTAGGAGACTGTTTGGTATCCTGGCTCAGCAAAAAACAGTCATCCATATCATTATCCACAACCGAAGCCGAGTATATCGCTGCAGCAGACTGTTGCTCTCAGATACTTTGGATGAAGGAAGCGTTAAAAGATGTCGACATATGTACAGATCAACCAATTACCGTTTATTGTGACAACACTAGTGCTATCAGTCTCAGCAAAAATCCAGTGATGCACTCAAGAACCAAACACATACCAATCAAGTATCATTTCCTCTGTGAGCAAGTAGCTGAACAAAACATCGCTCTGGAATATATCAGTACTAAGGAGCAGATAGCTGATATTTTCACAAAACCTCTTCCTCGGGAAGCTTTCGAACATCTGCGACAAAAGATGGGGGTTATTTCTTTATCATCACTCAAGTTCATTCATAAAGATGCAGCAGGACAGGGGGAGCAGCTTGACAGGGGGAGTTTGTATGCATTCCTTTGCCATTGATGTCAAAGGGGGAGAAGGCAGAAGAATATTGCCATCAATAACAAAGGGGGAGATTGTTGGACACAGATTTTCATTGATGTCAATATGGCAATATTCAAGGGGAGGAGACAGAGCATATCGGAGCCAAGAGGAGCAAATGGACCGAGAGGAGCAGACAGAGCATATCGGAGCCAAGAGGAGCAAATGGACCGAGAGGAGCAGATGGAGCAAGAGGAGCCAAGAGGAGCACATAGAGCCATCGGTATATGCCAAAGAGAAGGTGCACACAGAGCCATCGGTGGAGCTGCAGGAGGAACCATATAGCAAGGAAGCATACCAGAGTCATCAGGAGCTATTGGAGGAGCAATGGATGCGTTTAAAAGTAAACAGAGGACGCAGAGAGCCATCAAAGAAAATAAGAGCAAACAAAGCCATCGGGAGGATTATAGTGTATATGGTATCAAAAGATAATTATATATATATATAGCAGGCGGAATACACCATTGCTGAAACCGTTGTTGAACACTGTTGAAACCCCTGGAGAAAAGTTGCTGAAACACCAATTTCTCCGTTGCTGAAACACCGACACTTGTCAAAAATTTGCTGATACACCAGGTTCAGCGTTGCTGTAACACCAGTTTCGGCGTTGCTGAAACACCAGTTTCGGCGTTGCTGAAACACCTCCGCGACGACATTATATTTCTGCGTTGATAAAACACCTCTGCGACGACATTATATTTTCGAGACACCATCAACCGAAGGTAATCATGAGGAAGATAAAGCGAATGGAGGAGGGAAGACGGAAGGTCAAGCGAGTGTTGAGGAAGCCGAAACTCAAGCGAGCGAGTAGGAAGCCAAAGAGCCATTGAGTAAGCGGAAACGAATGGACAAAGGCGTGAGAATGTATAAAATAGAAAAACAGAGAACTGTTGGTGCTGTTGTAGCTGCTATTGGTATTGCTGCTGCTGCTGCTATTACTGTTGCAGCTGTTGTTGCTGCTCTGTTGTTGCTGTTGCTGCTGCTGTTGATGCTGCTGCTGAAAGCTGCTGAAATACGCTGGAGGAAATAGAGGTCGTGTGAGGGTCTAACAGAACAGAAAGAGGGTGCAGCAGAACATAAAAAGAGATGAAGGACCAACAGAATAGTAGGCAGTCGAAGGGGAGAAACAGCCAGCAGAGAAACAGTCATGCTGAAGCATTCACTGTGACAATGAGAACATAAGCTTGAATAGAAAATTGTTCTTTATACAGTGCCTTGACAAGATAGGATTGGAGTCCTTGGGGCTGGTGCCTCAAAAGCAAGAAGGATTGGAGTCCTTGGGCTGGTGCCTCAGAAGAAAGTAGGATTGGAGTCCTTGGGGTTGAAGCCTCAGAAGTAGGAAGGATTGAAGTCCTTGAGAGTTTGTGCTCCTAAGTCCAAGATTGGTGTCTTGGCAAAATAGAGTTGGTGCTCTGGAGGTTGGAGCCTCACCAAAGTCCAAGTTGGAGCTTGGCAACTGATTGCAACTATCTATATATTGTATCTATTTTACTGCACAGTTTATATTAATAAAAGCATTTATTCTTGTTGTTCATCTTGTGTTCTGAATATATATGTTTTAACTGGTAAAACAATAGTGGGAAAAAGAAATACTGATTCACCCCCCCTCTCAGTATTTCCAACACACAAAATTTTGCAAGGCAACAGCATCTCAATTACAAACTTCAGGATATTGCCTAAAAGTGTTTATGATCGCGGTGACTGTGACAAAATAATATTGCTTAATGAATCAAGTATCATAGAAACTGTACCTGAAGTTTGCAAAGAATATCGCTTCATTCCCAATACGACCATTAGGCAATTTGCAAACAAAAAAGAAATGTACCCAATTGGCACAATCGCTGCTGCCGTTACACTTGCCAAATGAGTTGGATTGCATTACATACTCCATATCAAAGATGGAGATTCTGAAAACGACAATGCAACTGTATGTATTCAGATGTTACTTATTCCTAATTGTCAGTAAATAACATGCATCACTTCAATACATAGTTGTTGTAATTTGTCCATAGTTTTTGTAATTTGTCTTCTGCAATTGCAATTTTTCAATGCATACGAACAATGTAGTTGCATATTACTTTTTGTATTTTTCAATACATAGCCATTTTTGTTCTGCAGTTGCAACTCTTTGACACATATGAACAATTTTTCCTTTCAATGGAAAAAGAATTGCAAAAAGGACACTTTCCGCTCATTCTTTTCAAAAATTTAACAAAAAAGGTAAACACAACAGAGACAATATTCAGAGCATCGAAGTCAACGTTCATGACTGAACTTAACACAAATGCACTCAACAATCTCACAAAACTAACTACATCTACCTATGTTGTAAGTATAGCAATAACAATGTTTTTGCTGCATTTGCATTTGGCATGTAATAATGTAAATTAACGTTTGAATGTTTTATAAACAGGTCGAAGGTATTCTGACCGCAACAAATCCATATTCAACTCCTTTCGAACCTGTTTGTGCAATTTGTAACTGCCCAGTGAATTCATCCATAGAAATAGCCAATGCAACAATTTTCTGTTCACAATGCAATGATAATTGCCCTTTCCTCTACAAGCATTGTATAAATGCTGTAATAGAATCCATTACAAATAACTTTGTCCAGTGAATTATCAGGGAGCCTTTATTACATGAGTTACTTCCTGATTTAAAATCAATGTCATATGAGACATATTTGCAACAGAAAGCTACCACTGTTTACATCTTACGTGACTTCAAAATTCAGAGCAAGTTCACACTCAATGAAGATAGTGAGCTATTACATGTCAACTAACAAATGGAAGGTACATCAACATATGCCTTAACATGTTTTCTCTCAAATATGTCCTCTCTTCAATTTACACTGTTATCATTTTGTTCTAACTAACTGTTTGTTATACAGATTACAAAATCCAGGAGCATGGCAGCCTTCACATCCATAGCAAATGCAAAAGTAATATGAACATGTTTCTTCATATTATGCTCTCACGATAATACAAGTATTTGACTTGCAATTTTGAGTCATTTACAAAGAATATGTAACACAACATTTGATGAAAAAAGGCTAGAAAGTCTTTATGCATATGTGTTTGTACTGTTTTTGTCTCTGTTCTCTATCTCAAATGGAACGCATTCTGCATCATGCTTCAAGCTTGACAACGAGAGATTGTCTTGTCAGCTTTTGTATGTATATTTTTGTCGCATCTTAAAAAGTACCATGTTTGGTTTAAATTATATCATTGAATACAGCAAATGCAACATCAGGTCAGCAATAATTTTGTATCTACAGCTGCTGAATGCAAACAGCAAAGATTCCATAGATTGATTAAATGACAAATTGTATATTGAATCGGCTAGTCATTTCTGTCTCCTCCTATGTTATGGCTGAATGCTATGTTAGTTTTTGTTTGTTGCATACTGTAGCCAACGATTCAGGAAACAGGCCTAGAAAGTCTTTATACATGTCTATTTGTATTGTTTGTGTTTCTGTCTTGTATTTGAGATCGAACGCATTCTACAACATGCTTGAAGCTAGACTTTATAAATAGCATCAAACTATATGGACTTTAAAATGAATATATGTTGTTTGAAAATGCAATTATGACATAATGCATTTCGTATTATTAGTCCTTCCCTGGGACTATATGCAATCGATCAATTGCTGACCGTTGCTTGATCCGCATGATTTTTCATTATAATAGCATTATAACCTTAAGCCAAATGAAAGTTTTGGGCTCGAAAGGTTTTGTTTTATATTACCTATGTTTCTGTTTACTGTTAGCTGTACAATTTGCTTAAATTTTTTCCATGTTCCTAAACACATCTGATTCAAAGTCAAACGTAGAGTTATATTTTGGAAACAAATGCTACAGGGTAACTGCTTTGCATAAAATTTGGTAACATTACCAAGAAATAATTTATCCCACAGACCATCTGAATATGCCATATATCTGGAGACTGCTGACATGATTTGCAGTTTACAATCCGAACAATGCTCACATGGTTTCCAATCTACAAAGCACAAAGGACACAATGGCTAATATACATTTCTGGTAGCTTCCACTCATTCCATTGGTATTCTTGCTCGGACTCAATGCTGAATTTCAAACCAGTAAGTTTATCTGAACCCATTTCATTTTTTATATCATTTGAAGTCCAAACCTTATTTCAGAAGTTTATGACTTTGTAGGTTCATGGTTTTGATCTCTCCTTGTGCATTGCCATGTTTAACTAGTTAGCATGAATATGAAGTTTGTATTTGTTGTTGGTGGCGTTCCTGTTCTGCTTGTTTAGCTTGATCTTATTTTGAAATTTTGTTGTCTAATTAGCAGCACTGTTGCAATGACTTCTGAAACGAAGCACAGAACAGCTGCCAATATTAGAATATCACCAACAGAACGCCTTGCTCAGTGTGCTTTCGAAACTAATCAGTTGGTTCAGGTATATACAATACTGACTTTGTAATAAATTGTTTTTGCAAATTAAAACAGATCTCGTCAAGATTGGAAAACTGGAACAAGCCATGTTAGAGATCCGTTTTACTCTTATACAGCCATAAATATTGCAGAAGAAGCCTTAGTTCAGATAACTCCTTAACATGTTTTCTCTCAAATATGTCCTCTGTTCAATTTACAATGTTATCATTTTATTCTAACCAACTGTTTCTTCTACAGATTGCAAAATGCAGGAACATGCTGGCCTTCACGTCCAGAACAAATGCAAAAGTAATATGAATATGGTTCTGCATTTTCATGTTTAGCTAGTTAACATGAATCTGAAGTTTGATGGCAGATACAGTTCTCTAACCAGTAATAGCATTGCATATGATAAAATACCTTTTAGCAGCTTGATCTTATTTGAAATTGTGTTGTCTAATTGGCAGGGATGCTACACTGACTTCTAATATGAGGCATGCAACAGCTACCAATATTAGGGTATTACAAAGAGGAGAGCTTCCTTGGTGTGCTTTCGAAACTGATCACTTGGTTCAGGTATATACAATACTGACTTTCTAATAAATTGTTTTTGCCAATCAAAGTATTTCATTCCAAGCTAATATGATTATCTCCTAAATTCTCAAGCTTTCAGTAAAATCAAAGTGGCATATCCTTATACTTGTTAAGGATTTCATTACAAATTAATACGATTATCCCCTAAATTTGCAAGCTGAGTAGAAATCAAAGTGGCGTATCCTTTCAAGGATTTCGTACTGTGGCATTATGATTATCCTCTATCTGTTACTTTATTTTTTTTCTTCTCCTATCTGTCACTTCAGTTTGAATCTTCTGCTGCATTGTTGACGTTCTGTTTTACTTGGTGGTGGATCAGAAGAAAAACAGCTTCAATCAGGGTAAAAGGAGGCTCAAGTTAGCGTGAATCTGAACTTTGATCGCAGATACAGTTCTGTAACCAGTAATAGCATTGCATACAATAAAACACTTTTCAGCAGCTTGATCTTATTTTGAAATTGTGTTGTTCCCTGCTCACATAAGGCAAGTACAATCTGCAACTATTTGATGCTTCTTTCTGTTTGCAAGTATTTCAGGTTTTTTTGCAAATACCTTATCCAGACATCTTTGTTTTATTTATGGATCAAGATATTATTAGATGCAAAATTGAGTTGAGATGTTTTAGGTTACACTTCCATGTTATTTCAGTCTTGCATAATTTGACTACTGTTTTGACTCAACTAGTTTATTTGCATGAGCAAGTGCAGTTGATGATATAAAGTGCAACTCGTGACACAGCATCATGATGATGTTACATGTGTTTATTCTTTCCCAAATATTTCTGTTAGCTTACCTAAGTTGTCAAATTTTTCCATCGCATGGAGCACCGCATCAAATTCTGTTGGATTCGGATATAGATAGAAATGACTTTTTTGCAATTCTTTATCTTCTAAAACAGAACCGCTCAGAGTTCAACGTGAAAGTACGTTTATTTTCTGCTTCACTTGGTTTTACATATATGTCTCTAAAACTTTCCTACGTGTTAGTCTGGATTCTATGTGCATTCTGTTTTAGTTTAATTGCATTCATTTGACTCGAGAATAAAAAAAGAAAGATCATGACACATAGTTATTTAGAAATAATAAATAAAATGATACAAGCTTTTAAAATAAGCATGATAAAGAATGTCCAAGAAGTAAGTTTACCTCAACCCATTTCATTTTTTATATCATTTGAAGTGCACTTCACACACAGTGTTGTGTATGCAGAAGCTACCTTTGGAGTACTTCGGCAAGGGGACTTAAACCTTTTTATGAAACCCGTGCCTAAAACTTCTAGTCGGTTCTTTGCATTTAATTGCCTACATCCTCAGCATTGTGCAATATTTTCAGCCAATGTTTCTATTAGACCTCATTGAAAAGCACGTGCTACAAGCCTTGTTCCAAAAGTTTATGGCTTTGTAGCCTCACACTTTTGATCTCTCCTTCTGCATTCTCATGTTTAGCTAGTTAGCGTGAATCTGAAGTTTGATCGCAGATACAGTTCTGTAAGCAGTAATACGATTGCATATGATAAAGTACGTTTCAGCAACTTGATCTTATTTTGAAATTGTGTTGTCTAATTGGCAGGGGTGCTGTACTGACTTCTGATATGAGGCACACAACAGCTGCCAATATTAGAATATTACAAAGAGAACAGCTTCCTCGGTGTGCTTTCGAAACTGATCAGTTGGTTCAGGTATGTACAATACTCACTTTCTAATAAATTGTTTTTGCAAATCAAAACAGATCTCGTCAACATTGCAAAGCTGCAACAAGCCATCTTAGGCATGTGTTTTAGTCTTATACAGCTTTAGTCAACAAAGCAACCTTCCGTTCTAGGAGTAATATCAAAGTCGAATATTCATAGATCCATAACAGAATTACAAACTTAAAAAAACATTATGAACCAAAGTAAACATACACATAAATTATACAACCGAAAAACCTTGAATACACGCCATAGCTTCACTCAGGTCGTCTCGTTCCAAATGTTGGTCGAAACTGACATTTACAGAAATTTCCATAAAACCCATGTAGCTAAGACAAGCCCACAGCATCACGGCAGGCAGAAACCGCATTGTGTTTTCACCGCAGACAATACAACAAATACAAACGAAAAATCGCAGAGATTGCAGAGCTAAACAACCAAGTAACAATAATAACCCAAAGGGCGCGAACACGGTCCGATTCATACCAATGTTACACAACGGCTTGGGAGTCACCGGACCACGTGCCCTTCACCTCGAATGATGCAAGGCCCCAATAACACCCCAAAACCTTTCCACCCCCAAAACCTTGGTTCGACTTAGCTTATATCGCTCATAAAAGCCATGCAGGTAAGAGAAACCCTCAGTATTTAACCAGAATGCCATTAACTTATAATGCTTAAATAACCATGGACTCTTGAAGGAAACGAAGAGACAATACTGCTGGACCTACGAAGCAGGCAAGACTGCAAAGTTAAACAACCAAGTAACAATAATAACCCAAAGGGCGCGAACACGGTAAAACCCAAGTCGAGTAACTTTCCAGGATCTCGACGAGGGACAGTTTTCCGCCCACAAGACCACCACAGACGAAAAATCGCACAGACTGCAGAGCTAAACAAGCAAGTAACAATACCCGAGCAACCAGGAACTCCACCACAGACGAAAAATCAGACAAACTGCAGAGCTAAACAAGCAAGTAACAATACCAACCCAAATGTCGCGAAGACAGTAAAACCCAAAGGCCACGAAGACAGTAAAACCCAAGCCGAACTTTCCAGCATCTCGAGGAGGAACAGCTGGCCGCCGATCAGACCACCACAGCGCATGCCGACCACAGCTAAGACAAACCCTCAGTATTCAACCACAATGCCATTAACTTATAATGCTCAAATAACCATGGACTCTTGCATGCTCAAATAACAAGCTCAATTGTTGATGCCTTGCTATGAACACACTTTATTTACTGATCATGTTTTCTTTGTATGGTCAGATTTCTCATGCCAAAGTTAATCTTCTTGAAGTTAGACTAGGAAAATCTGAATCACTGATTGAAATTTCAGGCAATCCACAGCAAACAAGTGCACCAATTTTGTATGCAGTTCTTGATCTCCCTCCGACATTTTCCAACATTTGCCAACAATTCGTCTACTGTCCCTTTGTTGCTACTTTTTGATTTTGATTTCTTAGAACAAAAGCAGATTCCTTGATTCAATTAAATTTCTATTTAAGATAATTAACCATAAATCTGTCTGCAAACACGAACCCCTACAGTACTAACTATATGCTTTGTTTCAAAATTCAGTCAAATCGCAATATAAACAGTATTGGCAATTTCTCTGAGTTTGAGGACCCAATTCTTCGTCAACGGACTTCTGCCAGATTTGAAAGGTACACAACATTTGCAAAATTTTGTCAATTGCTACTATCATAGTGGTTTTGCTGATCAGTATTTCTGTACTAATGTCCTTGGCATTGTATATCACCTTTGGCAGTGTGACAGCAGCTGGTCAGCTTATCACAAAAACTACAGTTGAAGTTCTAACATCTGAACGCACAGTTCTAGCCATTCTAGGAAAGTCTGGAAATGATCTTGTTAAAATTCAGCAGTTAAGCTAGTATAAAGAAGCATAAATTTCTGCAAATTCCATGGGATCCCCTTCAACTGAAATTTTTGAAACATGCAGACTTGGAATGAAGTGCTGTCATTGCTGACAAAATGACATTGTATTGACAGAATGGCAAAATGTTACAGCACAAATCTTATGTTCTTAAATGATCATCTTGTATCTGAACATTCATCTAGTCGAATGTTCCATTAATTATTAGTTAATAAAAATTGGTATTGGCAGTTTTTATTTTGTCTCTATGGCTCTTGATTCATTATGCTAATGTTTAATGCATTAATTATTAGTTAATAAAAATTGCATTGGCAGTTTTTATTTTGTCTCTATGGCTCTTGATTCATTATGCTAATGTTTAATTAAATTTCAATATCTCTGATCCAATATAAAAATATTATTATTATTTATTTTTATTTAATTGTAATATCACACTCTATCTTTCATGTTTAAATAAATAATGCATTTTATGATTTAAATTACCCATATAATATTAAATATTGCTTATCCATTCATATTTAATTATAACTATTAAATTATTTATAGTTTTAACTAAGTATAAATTTCCTATAGTATTTTTATTATTCAGTATTCATAATGGAAAGATTACACTTCCAATCACAAAGAAATAAAATTCCTTGAATAAAAAGATTCCCACATTGAAATGAATTGTTATCTATTTTTTATTTAAAACAGTATTAATTGAATATGACTTTCATAATTTATAACATGTAATATCATTTCTCCCAGTTGTATTAACCTGCAATAGTTAGCTTATGCCAAGGCAAGCCTTTCTTGTCACCAGGTATAAAGTTTAATAACATAATAACTTTTAAAAAATCAAGCTCTCAAAACATTATTTCTAACTAATAAATAGAGTAATTTGAAGTGGTATAGTCAATCTCCATTCTTTTATTATTTTCAATTATCCCAAATTTCATTATTTTATATGTCATCATACCTCCTATGCTTATGTTATGCCAAATAAATGAATTATATTAAACTATACTCCCTAATTAAGATAATCACAAAATAGAAAAACAACTATGTTTAATGCCATATGTTTATCTGTGATGTAAGTGCTTTCATTATACTTTGAAAAAATTTCAATAAAAAAACTAACTTGCTTAAATGGAACACAGATATTGCAGAAAGCAAGAGTATACAACACCAAAGGATAATGAATTTTTTCTTGCAGATCATGATCAATTTACATTTCAACTCGTAGAGTTTAAATGTTTTTTTAATTTTAATCTGTTTATTTTAGTTTTTAATTTATAAAATAAACTTATCAAAATTACTTTGCTATTGTACTTAGATCCTATATTTACTAACCCAAAACTATAAAAAAGACCAAAAGTCATGTCCTTTTGCATCACAACAAATTACTAATTAAATGCAACAAATTACTAATTAGAAATTAGATGCAGGGTTTATTTTCTTTGCTAATTAGTAATTGTAGAAATTTAAAGTTCACACTAAAGTTATGATAAACAATATTTTTAAATAAATATATCTTTTGTTCTTTTGACCATGGAATAATTCCCCAATCATTGACATTAACCCGAATGGTATCACTTATGTCCAAACATGTTACTAGATATCTAATCTTTCAATTATGGGTTCAAGACTCCATAATTTTTAAATGCTTAAGTTCTTCTTTGACTTTCGACAATCATTTATCTAAATATTGAACACTCTCCGCCACGGATTTAATTAACAAATTTATATTCATAATAATGTTTATTTGCTCATTATCATTTTATGAATATTTCCATAATATTCAAATGTAAAAAAATAACAAAATTCTATCTTTTATGCACCATGAATTCATTTTTATGCATTTAAATATATTTTATACCCCATGCTTATTAAAATACATAACTTACTTTAACACTCTCTAATTCTTCGTACATTATAATGCATTATTATTACCTTTTATAGTTTTTCCCCGTCAAGGTTTCCATGATTCACTCTTAAATTTTATTACATTTTAATTATTAATCTAAACATTTTCTAAATCATGACACATTGGAAAATTACATCTAAAACTAATCTTACATCTATCACAATTCTTACTTAACAAACGCAAAGTTCATTATATTTCACTCTTTGCATAAAGTCAAAAAGTCCATACAACAATTCGCTATCCAATTCACTAAATCTTAATACAAATAAGCATGCCTACAACACACTAGTAATGCAAACCAGCTCTGATGATAATGCAAATTAAACACATATTAAATCCCATAATAATAACTCACCAAACTCTTGTATTAACCGGCAGGGACTAGCACCACAACAGTGGCTCCTTGTTAAGTAAGCAAAACGACAGTATTGCGAAAACCGAATGACAAAATTCTTTACCTGTTTTAGCACTACTTAAACTAGGAGTACTCACAGGTCTTACTCGAGGTTGATGATCTCGCGGTTGTCCAGGAAGATATATGATTTTTTTAATATATCTTTAAACTAAATAAAACAAAAGTGAGTTTGTATTTTGTGTGAATATATTATAAGTTCGTTTTGTTTTATATACATAGATAGGTTTGTCAATATGTTTTTTTTTTTTTTTTTTTGTTAATTGTGTTTTTATTTACAGATTATTTAAATAATATTTTAATTTTTTTTAAATAATATATGAGAGTTGTTTTTAGTGTACTTCTATTGTGTAGGGGTTACCTTTCAAGCTTGTGATTTCAATGAATTCATGCCGGATTTTAAAGAAATTAGACTAGAAAAAACCACTGGAAAAACTTCCAAAAAGTTGCACTAAAGACAACTCAATATATAAGTATAATGAAATATCTCATTTATCTAAGTACCTATAAAAATTGATTTTATATTTATCACTTATATCATCCACTTCTTAAAAATATCTATCATTTTATAATTTTATATTTTACAAAAATCTATGACTTTATAATTTTATAAGTTTATGATATATAAAATGTGAAATCTTTTATTTGTTATAAATCTTGAATAAATAATTAATAATCATGAATATTAAAAACCAACCTAGATCCATCTTAACCCTCAAGCTATCAAGGGCTGAGAAAGATCAAATTTCTTGAGGTGAAAACCTCTTTTTTGAGTGCAAAACTTGAGGAAAGGTTTGCATCTCCATAGATTTGATGCTTGATGGTTCCGGGGTTAAGATGGATGTAGACTGGTTATATAATACTATATAATATCTATATCTGTTTATGCATGTTTCTTTCTTATTCTCTCTCTCCACCTTTCTCCCTTTGTGTCTTTCTTCTTCCCTCCCCCTCTCTCCCCCTCCAACTCCATCTCTCTCTCCTTCTTTGTATTGAGTCCTCTCTCTTCCTTCCTCTCTATGTCATTCTCTCCAACATTGTTCTCTCTCCTCCCCGCCCCATCATTCTCTCTATCTTCCCTCTAACTCTATCACTATCTCCCTCCCTCTCTCCTCTCTCTTCCCTCCATCTTTGTGTCTCCCTCTCTCTATGTTCCCCTTCTCTCCCTATCTCTCTCCACTCTCCTCATCTCTCCCTTGTCACTCCCTCTCTTTCTCCACCTCTATCTCTCTATGTCTTTGTTCTTTCCTCCACCTCTCTCCCCCTCCAACTCTCTCTCTCTCTTCCTTCCTTTCTCTCCCACCTCCATCTCTCTCTCCCCCCCTCATTCTCTCTCTCTTCGCCCTTAATCTTTGTCACTATCTCCCTCCCTCTCTCTTTCCCTTCCTCCCCAGCCCCCCCTTAAATTTGATTCCATGATATTATGTTTAAGAAAGTATCTAAATTAAAAAAAATGGTTGTAAAATATTAAACCTATATTTTGGATCAATCATGTCAAAGAAAAACCAATAATAAAAAACTCAAAACAATCATACACTACCTTTCCTCTATTATTGTTAGTCATTTTGTTTTCTCTCATTGCTTGAATCCTCAGTTAAGAACGATCTATGTTGATTCTTAGTAATATTATTTATATTATATATATTTCACATCTTTATATAAAAAAGTATTCTCATTTTTAATTTATTAAAAACTTGATTTAATTTCTACATAAATATTTTTAGTAGTTGTGAGGGTAGAGGGTTTAGATATATCTCAAAAGTAATAATAACATTTTTCCTTTTATATTTAATTTTTTTTTTAAATGTTATAAAGTTAAATTAAAATAAGGTATTTATAAAATATTTTGATTGTGAAATAAGTTATGTTTTTTGGACATGTGGTATTGATAAGTCATGGTATTGTAACAAAGCCTATTTACATGTTAATATTATTCACGGTAAAGCGGGGTTCAATATCCATGGTTAAGAATCATGTCATATTGTTATAAAATATTTTGATTGTGAATTAAGTTATGGTTTTTGGGCATGTGGTATTGCTAAACCATGGTATTGGCCCATGGTATGGTAACAAAGTTTATTCACAAGTTAATAACAAAATCAAAAAAGACTTATTGATCAATATCTCCATGTTAGCTCCCATCATTTCCCTGCTCAGAAGTTTGGCGTTCTCAGCACCCTTGCTACCCGTGCTTTAAGAATATCTGATGAAAAGAACATGGAAAAGGAGAAGGCTCATCTCCTAGATGTCTATGTTAGAAATGGTTATAGTAGACACCTGGGTTAGAAAGCCTTCCTCAAGGCCCGAAACGAACCTTTTGTCCATAAAGATCCTAAAGACTGAGTCCTAGGGGTTCACCTTCCTTACATCCAAGGGATCACTGACAGGATTGCTAGGATTCTTAAGAGGCACAATGTTCCCTCGACCTTTAGACCTCTTAATACCATACGTAGCTCCCTGAGATCTGTTAAAGATCCGATCGACCCTAAAGACATGAAGGGTGTCTATGTCATTCCCTGTTCCTGTGGGACTCCATACATTGGTGAGACTGGTCGTTCTATTAATCAAAGGATTAATGAGCACTCAGCAGACTTAAAACATGGTAGGGCCAAGTCCTCGGCCCTTGCAGAGCATGCTGAGAAGACTAAACATCATGTATGTATAGAAGAGGCTCGCGTTATTGCGAAAGTTTCGCAGTTTCACCATCGAAAATTTAGAGAAGCCCTTGAAATCGAGAAAAGGCCTAATAATCTCAATAGGGATGATGGCTGGAAGATTAGTAGTTGCTGGATCCTAGCCCTTTCTTCCTAGCCTCTTCATCCTTGGCTTCCCCTTGTTCCTTGTTACCTTTCTTCTTCCCTTGATCAAGTTTGGATTGTATAATTTTATTATAATTAGTAATTAAAAAAATTTCACCCTAGGCCAATTATCTTATTAATATCTTTTTAACATTAAGTCACTTCTAAAAAAGAATAATTATAAAAAAGAATAATTAACCTTATAGAAAATTGCTATAACATTATCTCTATTATCATTAACAATTATAATAATACAAAGATATAACACTAATAATAATATTAGTCTTTTAATGAGATTAATCAGACTATAAGTTAGTAATATTAGCTAAGCATTATAAGTTTGAAGTTAAGAATAATAATAATATTACTATTATTTTTTACACTAGGCCATTAATAATAATAATAATAATAATATATTATTAATATCTATATAAGACGTCGGTCACTTATAATATGGGATTTACCATAAGATTAAGATTGTTAATATTAATATTTTATTCTTAATAGTATTTTCCCCTAATATTTATACTATTTATAGGAACAATAATATTAATTTATATAAAATAAATAAATAAAATTAAATAAATAAATATATTTAACAACCTTGGACCTTGGTCAAATCTAGCCGTTAGAGGTCTTGTTTATATGTTATTTGGTAAAATATAGTTGTTGGAATGGCCTGCTGTCCCTATTTAACTTGTCGCTCAGATTGGATCTTCAACTTGTCCTGATGATGAACCACACTGGTTGGTTCGAAACGCATCGATGAATAATTTTTTATGTGATTTTGCCGAAATTATTCTCTCAAACATGCTATGGATCACTGAAGTCTAAATTCTATAAATTGACTTTAACTTTTTATTATTAATTGAGCCAACATTTAAATGTCTACGCGCATTGGGCTTTTATTACTTTTAACATTTTTTTACTACTTTTATTGTTTTATTTTTACTTTTATTTTTTATATTTTTGTTAAATGTTAAACATTTACGCCTACACATCTACCCCTATATTGGTCGACATTGACATTAGATTAAATTCATTAAATATTAAATGTTAAACATTTACGCTTGACATCTACCCGAGTGCAACAAAATGAAAGAACATCAATAGTAATGTTCATCACTCTCAAAGCACGAATAAATGAGATATGTGTAAAAGCATAACAATAACCTCATATTCATCTCATAAGGGAGTTGAGAGGTAATTAAGATACGAGTTGTCTTTAGTGCAACTTTTTGGAAGCTTTTATGGTGGGCTTTTTTGGTGTAGTTTCCCAAAATTAGGCAGAAATTTATTGAAATCACAAGTTTGATGGGTAACCCTGTATAAGCGAAGTACCCTAGGGGTTTTTGAGGGTGCTAAATCCATATATACAATAAAAAACAAGTTTAAATAAAACAAATCAAGATTTTGCCTCAAAATTTTCTACCGGATTCTGGCACTGAAAAGTCCAAAAAGTCGCACTAAAGACAACTCCATTAAGATATCTTTGTTTCCTTTTAGCCACTTGATCACATTCATTAAGTCACAAAAAACTGTGACTTCAAAGTCCCCTATTCACATGAAAAAAGGAGATGAAATTTCAAGGCCATGAGCCTAGCAAATTTGTTAGTGCCTTGGCCCAAACCACCTCTAAGCATTGTGTAACGAGATTCTTTTAAGAACACAATTCACCTAACACCATTTATTAGAGGATTTATGGGGTTGCTTCATCAAAATAAGCCCATGCTCCTTCCTTATCCACCACCTCTTGAATAACCTATCTCATAGGCTTTGTTAAGCTTTTCTTGTGGGAAACTCCTACTAGTTAACCCTTGAGAAGAACAGTATAACAGAGGAATCTGACCATCTCCAAACAAGCTCGCATTCCTAGCCAACCATATTCCTAGGCTAGAATTACAAGGAGGGCTCTAAATTTCCAAACTAGCAATTCTCCATGCCAAATCCTTAAGGAATTTTGAATAGTAGAGCCCTACCATACACTCATTGAGCATGCTAACCCTTCAATATCCTTCCAAAAATGTAAAGAGAAAACCTTGCAAAGAGGACATATTTTAGGGATAGACCAATTTCTCTTTTGTTATTTATCCCAAGTCAATGATTTGTTAGTTGGGACAAGCCACATGAATATATGAGAGTTGGAGGAATAATTGAATTTTCAAACCCTACTCCACCACCACACTAAAATTCTTTGAATCTCACTAAAGGTTATGGCCTGATAGCCAACTTTTGAAGAGATTCCCCTAAGGGGATTTTTACCTAGATAAGCTTATCCCAACTTTTTGTGGGTTTGGCATGATGATCCTTTAAACTTTCCACAAAAACCTACTAGACATGAAAATAAAATCCATTCCAACCTAGCCTTTCAAAAGAGAGCCATTCCTGACTCCAAATAGAAGTAAGACCAAGGTCAACCACATGAGCCAACTTGTAGGAATCCCTATCCATGAGATGTTAGATCATGAATAAAGGAAGTCTAAAGTCTAAGCCATGACCCCACTAAGTGACTCCCCCATTTTGTCACTTTGTCCATTCCTCACTTGGCATGTTAACCCTTCTCCAATTACATAAAAGGATAGTATAATCAATTTTCATAAAATTTTCACATTGTGCAACTTCTTCAAAGGATTTTTCATCCAATCCTTAATTAAATGTTGCTTATATACTTCTCAGTAAAAGCATAACATCAAAGACCCACTCCTTATATAGTTCTCCATGTACTTTTGGTTTCTAGGGCCTTGGAGAAGAGGAAAATATTTTTAAGCCTCAACCACTTAAAGCTTTGGAACAACCAACCTATTCCAATTCTCTAGAGGAATTCCTGTTGATTTTCTATGTGCAATAGAGACTAGCATAATATTTCTAAAAAATTGATAATTACTTTTGATGTTAATCTTGATTTAAATTATTCCAATATATCATCCAACAATTATACTTTAGAAATTAAACCATACAAGAACAATAGAATAATAGAGATCACAATGCACAATAGAAGACAAGAGTTACCCTAGGAAAACCCACTAAAGGGAAAAACCCAACAACCTTTTCAATAGAGAACTTTTATGTTGAACAAGGGACACACCTAGACCTTCTAGTCATTGACTAGGTCACACTTGGTCAAACCCTCCAAGTCAAGTCTCCCAACCTAAACCAACACGTTGCTCTGCTTGATCTAACCTAAAATTTTGGCCCTCCTACAACTGCCAAAATCCCAAAATTTTGGCCCCTAGCAACTGGCTAGATATTTCGTCCCCTCTAATAGAAATTGCCCAAAAATATGCGAACTGTAGAGAGAGTCGATCCACACGTGTGAGCTTGAGAGAGAGAGGAAGAGATCTAATTTGTCCTTCTTGATCTTCGCCAGGATGCCCAAAAAGTGTTTTCTTGAGAGAGTGCAAATTGGTGGTGAGAGACTGAGGTTGAGCCACCTTTATATAGTGATTTGTTCAGTTGAATTTGTGTGTCCTTTGCCTTGGTTGACTTGACTTAGAGAGAGGCCGACTTGACAAACTTGGATTGGAAATTTAATGCTCATAATATACTACTGGCTATGTAATTTCTCAAATAGAATTTATAAATTTTATTAATGAGTACCTACCTAGATTTATGTGGTTGAATATGTTTCCGATTTGCCATGGCTCTCTCTCCCGCTCCCTTGTTACCAAATCAATCAAAACCTCCCTTCCAAACTAAGCACAATCTCAGTACTTAGCTCCAATGTACTTCAAATTTGAGGTACTCTGGCCCCCGTGCCCAAAATTTCAAGAATAATTAAAGCACAATTCCCTTTGTAGTGACTTTGTTAGAAAAACCTCTTCTTTGTAAAAATCTCCTCCCCCAATTTCCTCTGTAAAATCTCCTTTTATAAGCTCAATTCCATCGTCTCATCTCTCCACTGCCTCTACCTATTATCTTCTCATCTCCTCTCTATTGTTTGCCACCTGCAATGTCTTTTATGACTCTCATCTCTCTGTCTTCCAGCGTATATATATGTATTACGTGACTCATGGAATTTAGGTTACCACCTTTATTTATTTTTTATTATAATTCATATAAATTTAATTTATAGATATATATATATATATATATATCAAAAGCCTCATTTGATATATTTATTATATTATGGTGAGTTAGGAATTTACTTTGATAATTTATTTCTTAACCTAACTTAGATATTTTTCAATATTAGTCGGTATGTTTACTAGTGCAATACATGCGGTTCATGCATATGTAGCTATCATATGAATGCCCATATGCATGCTAATATTCACATTTTGTTTGTAATTGTAGGTAGGTCACTACAACCCTTTCCTAGTGTGTGATCGGGCCCAAATGCTAAAATACCTCACTACACCCTTCCTTGGTGTGTGATCGGTTCCATACCTTACTTAACCCTTCATGGTGAGTAATCAAGTCTCCTCACTGAGAGGCACTCACTCAACCTTATCTGGTGAGCAATTTGGGCCTCTCGTACCATTATCCCTACCATGTGATTATCTATCCATGTTGGTATCAAATCAACACTCCCTCCCAATGAGAGGGGTAATATCCACAAGCCCCAGCTTGTCTTTGAAGTACATGATTTTTTCTCTAGGCAATGGCTTTATTAGAACATTAATTGCCTGCTCATCGATGGAGATGTACTTGAGCCTTATCGCTCTCCTATGTACTATGTCATGGATGTAGTGGTACTTGATATCATTATGCTCTGCCTTGTCATGGAACATGGGATTCTCTTAAAGCTTCACACAACTTTGATTATCACCATGTATCACAGTCGGTCCATATCTTGGTCGAGCAATCTTACAAACAACTTCCAAAGCCACATTGATTTTGTACATGCTTCATTTGTTGCAATATATTATGCTTATAGAGTGTTGGGTCTGACAAATTTTTGCTTCATGCACTTCCAAAATAGCATAGTGGAGCCCAAGCTGAAGCATACCTTGAAAGTACTCTTCCTATCATCAATGCTTCTTGCCTAGTCAATATCTATATATCCCTAAAGCAGTACATCCTTTTTTGCAACATATCTCAAGCCATAGTTCACAGTACCATGTAGATATCTCAAAATATACTTTGTTTCCATCCAATTTTCATGTCGCAGTTCAACCTAGAACTAGATCAAGGTGTTCACAACTTCTGGCATGGTTTTAACCAAATACATCAACGAGTCAATCAATCATCAATACATAAATGGATCTACCAAGTTGGCTTCAAAGCCTCTTAACTTCTTCAAGTCAGTTGTCATGGGAGTAGCCATGGATTTACAAACCATCATGCCAAATTTTTTAAGGATCTCAATAACATACTTTCCTTGATGAAGGAATACTTTGCAAGGTTATTGACATACTTCTGGTCCCAAATAATCATGCATCAAACCAAGATCCTTAGTATAAAATTCATAAACCAACTGCTTTTTACGTTGAATGATGAGAGGCTCAACACCTGTTATAAACAAATCATCAATGTATAGTTGTAACACCCCACCCCACATTTACCCTCTTTTAGCTACTTACCAGGGTAAACATGAGTTGTGAGTTACTCCACATGACCCAACTTCCAAGATGCACTAACGAAAATGGGGTTCCCTTGTCCAATAATGACTGCAAACATTCAGAGACACATGATCACACTACTAACAACCTATATTTCCTAGTGATAATTTTCCTTGAGCTCAGACGACACCTTGACCTAAATTATTGTTCAATCGCACGGATGCAGGTCTATCAGTGCGGCCAAAGGCCTCCTACCACACAGATAACCCATCCTTAGTGCGGTTGTGGGCGAGATTTCCTCATTTGGAGAGTGTGACCATGGACTTGTTCTGTAATTTTAGGGCCTGCATTCAAGCCATCTGCCCATAATTTTCTAAAACTTTGTCATGTATGTGTATGAATCTTCATGCTTTGTTCTTAGGCTCTGATGTGGCTTATACTTTCCTAACACATATGATTTATTTATTCAAGCACTCGGTGACTATGGTACATGTAGGTCATGAATGAATAGTTTCTTCACCATTTTGATTAGTTTCATCAAAATTTTATCAACAAGGCTTGCTCCCCTCTCATACTAGCTGCAATAAAACACATATTAGCTCATGCATCCATATAAATTATCCAAGAGCCTGTTAAACCATGAAATATGTCAATAACAAGAGAACTTCATATAATGAGAAATACATTATGCATGTAACATACACTTAACCAGAAATGGAGTCATGACAAACCAGTCACATAAACAACACATTAAACTAAATATTGTGATCATTGATACTCATTAAAGAATAACACACATTAGCTTATGCATAGTTCCAACCAAGTCAAGGACTTCCAGGTTCCACTCGACCATAGATTGGGTTGAACGACATCTTTCTTCCATCCCAATCACCCCAATGACATATTCCAAGCCTTAATTTGGGATTGCATGGAATAAAAAAAAACACAAACAAACATGGAATCTAAAGGAAAACCACCTCCAGCCTCAAGCCATAGTGATTTCACCTAATACCAAGTCAAGAAATCACCATAACCAATACAAGCTTCGATGCCTCTGAATTTATTCACCATAACCAGAGGAATTTTCGTGTCTCCACCCACTTGTCAAGAGCTTCCAGAAGAAAACCATCTCCACCCACTTGTCAAGATCTTCCTGAAGAAAACCATCTCCACCCTCAACCCTTGGGATTTTCTTGCTACCACCTCAACCAAGATCCAAAATCTACTAGCATCCAAAGCTCAACCAAACAGGGAAGCCACTACATCATGTCTATCCAGGAAATGGAACAAGGTCAATGCTAATGACAACAAAAATGATGAAGAAACCAATGAATGAACCATGCATTCAAATCCAAGCAAAATAATCAAGCATGCACATCGTTTCCGGCAAAAATCCTCCTGTTGGCTGATCTTACCTCTGTTCTTTTTTGCCCTTGCTTACTGTTGTTCAAGTCTTCCTCATGGCTGCCACTCGAACTCCTCGTCTACTACTTGATTTCCTAGCTTGAGTCTTGTTTGTCATCAAGTGCTCAATATTTCTCCCTATTTTTCCTCTCCTTTCCCAAAGGGAGAATGATAGAATGTTATCTCTCCAATTTCTTTTCTTTTTTCCTTCATTTCCCCTTACATGCATATTCTTTTACCATTTTAATCCTTTTATTGTCTCTTCTTCCTTCCCACCTACTGAAGTGGAATTTCTTTCATTTTCCCTTATTTCTTTTATATTTTTGTCTCATGTCCTTGCTGGCCTATAATAATTAATTTTCCATTTATTGCCTTTTTCCCCTTGCCTATGCCAATTTCCATAGCCAATAAATAATTAACGACAAATGGATCCCAATGTAATGTTTTTCTCCTCATTCAGCTTGGAATACATGTCCCATGACCTTGGTTTGATTTTTTCTTTTATAATGTTCATCCATTGTTTATTTGCATGGAAATTTAACCCGAGGTTGTTACAATAGCAATAGGATCACAGGTGCATTCTTGGAGCTTGCTTGAGTGCATACAAGGCATTCTTTAATCTGCAAACATGAGATTCCTTTCCATGCACTTCAAAACCTTGAGGTTGCTCTATGTACCCTCTTCCTTAATCACACCATTGAGAAAAGTAGTATTTACATCCATTTGATGTAAATTCCATCCCAACGAAGCAACAAGAGAAATAATGGATCCAATGAAGGTGTACCTAGCAAGTGTAGCAAATGTGTCATCATAGTATTCTCCCTCTTTCTAGGAGAAACCTCTAGCCACAAATCGCGCCTTGTATTTGTCAATACTTCCATATGTAGCATGCTTGATCTTGTATATCCACTTGGAAGCCACCACTTACATCCCTTCCCACCTTGGCACAATTTCCCAAGCATCATTCTTCATGATAGAATGGTATTCTTCATTCATAGCTTCCTTCCATACTTGATGGCTAACTGCTTCTTCATATGAGGAAGGCTCTGCATCAATAAAGTTAGTCATAAGAGCTGCATAGCTAGAAAAGCTTTTAGGTTTCTTAATTTCTCTTGATGTACCATTAGGAGTTGCATGACCCTCTATTTCTTCCAATGTAGATATAATCCATGCTAGTCGCTTTCTGCATTCTGGAACAACAACTGGTTCTACTGGTTCACAAGGCCCTTTTGGCTCTTCAAGACTTTTGTAGGACTCAACCACTCTTCCTTTGAATCCTCATGATTTACCTCATCATAAGAATCAATGGAGACTTCCTTGAATTTCTAATATGCAAATTTCTCATCGAAAGTGACATCCTGGCTGATCTCAATTCGTAGTTGCTTTGGAATGTAGATTTTGTAGGCCTTTGATGATTCATTGTAACAAAAAAATATGCCTTTGTTTCTTGAAGATTCTAAATTGTTCCTTTTATCCTTATGCACATGAATATAAATAAGGTAAACAAAGATTCTCATATGTCCAACCTTTGGCTTTTGTTTAGAGAATGCTTCTTCAGGAGTCATATCTTCCAGAATTTGATGAGGACTTCTTATTTGAATGTATACAACTACCAATGATGCTTCAATCCATAAGATCGTCGGCAAATCCTTATCGTGCATCATAGCCTTGACAAATTATTCAATGGACCTATTATTTCACTCTATTGCACCATTTTCTTGTGGATTATAGGGGACAATCAACTCCCTCTTAATCCCAACTTTCCTACATAAATCAAAATTTTCTTTTGAGGTGTACTCTCCTCCATTTCTAGATCTCAAAATCTTGATCTTCTTACTTATAAAGTTTTCCACTTCAGCTTTGAATTCTTGAAACTTAGTGAAGACTTCTTCCTTAGTTTTCATGAGATAGATACATGTATTATAAGAGAAGTCATCAATACATGTCACATAGTATAATGAATCTCCAAGTGATATCACAGACTTCAAACCACATACATCAAAGTGAATCAAATCTAAAACTTCTTTAGATCTATTGTCACTGCTTTGAAATGGTTTATTAATGTTCTTTCCAAGTGCACAACCTTTACAAACACCCTCATAATCTATTTGCAATTCAGGAATGCCTGAAACTATTTGTTTCAATTCAAGTAATGCTCTATAATGAAGGTGATCATATCTTCTATTACATAGCTCACTTGAATTGATTTCATCATGTACTAGGCCTTGAGCTAGTTGGCTAACAAGTCTATACAATCTTCCTTCATGAATCCCAATAACCCTAGCATCATCTATACTAGAGCCCTTGGACCATACAAGTACTTTTCCATCCACAAAATCTATTGTATCTCCTTTATCTTCTAAACATGAAATAAAGACTAGATTCTTTTTCAAACTTGGTATATATATAACATTGTTGAGATGTACATTGTTACCAAATTCCAACTCAATGGATGCCTTTCCAACTCCTTTGACTGCATAGTTGTGGTTGTCTCCAAGCTCTACCCTTTGGGACAACCTCTTTTCCATCATGCTAGTAACTTTTCCACAAACTTCGGTCATATGTCTTGATGCAACATTGTCTACCAACCACATAACATCATCATCTACAATATAACTTGTTAGAGCAGAAAAATAAAAGAAATCTTTGTCACCTTTAGGCTTCTTTGGAAGTTCATCTTCAACGTTAGTTGTGGAAGCATGTTGTTTTCCCTTTCTCTTTTGTTATTAGCCATCTTAGGAAAATCCCTTTTATAATGTCCAAATATATGAAAACCATAACATTGAATATTTGACATTTCCTTCTTCCTTTTGGAAGGAGGTGATCTTCTTCTTGAATTCTTGTGTTGAACGTCAAACTTCTTTTTCATTTATCTTGAAGCAAGCTACAAATGCTTGAGAAGCTTCTTCATTTCTATCTCTTGATATAAGCCTTAATTATTCTTGAGCATAAGGGGCCCACAATTCCTCAAATGAGGGATTTTTCTTCCTACTACTTATACCAGTTACAAATGCATCCCATGATCTAGGTAGACCATTAAGTGTTGTAGTCACAAGCTCTTAATCAGAATTCTTCAATTGCTTGAATTTGATCTTTTATTTATGAAATCCTTACGAAATATGAAGCCACAAAGTCGTCATTCGTCTTCATTACATCACAAAGCTCATGGCTTGACCAACATTCTCGATAGTAAATATATTAGTTAGGGCATTGCATATCTTATTGGAAGTATCAAGCTTTACAATATAGGGGATTAGATTATCTCTAATGGAGTCCACAATAAGACTCATTGCAGTGATGTCATCCCCTTTAAACTTGTCCTTTCTTACAATATATTATGGTTCTATAACCTTCCCTGTCACAATATCCAAAACTTTTTTCTTTGCAAGAATGATATTAATCCTAAGTATCCAAGCTTTGAAGTTTGAGGCACCTTCCAACTTGTTCTTAGATTTCATAGAAGAAGCCATGGATGCACAGTAACAAGAAGGACTTCAACAACAATGATCTTAATGTAGGGTTTCTTCAAAGGTGGTCTCAGTGTTCCTTCACCAAATCTTTGATTCCATGTTGATTTTCTAAGTGCAATAGAGACTAGCACAACATTTTTGAAAAAAAAAAAAAAAAACTAATAATTACTTTTGTTGTTGATTTTCTTTTAAATTATTCCAATGTATAATTCAACAATTATACTTCAGAAATTCAAACCACACAAGAATCGTAGAACAATGGAGATCACAATGCACAATAGAAGACAAGATTTACCCTAGGAAAACCCACAAAAGGGAAAAACTGAACAAACTTTTCAATAGAGAAATTATTTTATTCAACAAGAGACACACCTACACCTTCTAGTAATTATCTAGGTCACATCTGGTCAAACCCTCCAATTCAAGTCTCCCAACTTAATCTAACACTTTACTCTGCCTGATCTGACCTATAATTGCAGCCCTCTTACAGCTGCGAGAATCCCATAATTCCAGCCCCCAACAATTACCTAGAAATTTCGCCCCCTGCAACAGAAATTGTCCAAAAATATGAGAATTGCAAAGAGAGAGAGTCTATTCACACGTGTGAGCTTGAGTGAGAGAAAGAGATATAACTTGTCCTTTTTTTTCCTCCTTGTCCTTCTTGATCTTCACTAAGATGCCCAAAAATTGTCTTCTTGAGAGAGTGTGATTTGGTGGTGAGAGAATGAGGTCAGTTTGCCTTTATATAATGATTTGTTGGGTTGAATACATGTGTCCTTTGCTTGGGTTGACTTGACTTGGAGGGAGGCTGAATTGATGAACTTGAAGTAAAGAATTTCAAATTCAAACATTCAAATTTTCCTCTTTCAAAAGTACAAATGGGATTGGACTCAATATATAATTTTCTTTTGACTCTAGCATATAATTTTTTTTGCATTAATCAATATAAATACAACAAGTGGCCAAATATACATTACAAAGATCGACCATAGGTACAAAATTCAACAATTCCTTGTCTCTCCCTACATCCCAACTAGATAAATGTAAAAGCAAATTCTTCTCAAGCTATGTGGAACTCCTTTTGGAATCCAAGAAGGGGACATCCAATAAACTAAAATGGCCTTTAGAGCATTGACCAAAACCAACATCCCACCCCTTAAGAGCCAATGATGACACAATGCAAATATACGTTTCCCCACTTTTGCAATATGCTAACTCCAATATTTCTTGAGTGGGTATTTGGTTTAAGATGGAAACGTAAATATTTCAGCCACTTATCAAAATACCTTTAACAACAAGCAAGGGAGAGATAAAAGGAACCCCCAAGCTTTACACCCTTAAAAATCCTATCCTTTTTTGCCTCAATTAATTCTTTACTTAGCCTTTCCACTACAATAAAAAAAAGTAAATGAGGTAGACAACACCCCTATCATAGATCCCTTCTAGCTCTAAGGAATGAAGACACAACATCATTTACCAATATTAAGAAGCAAACAAACGAGAAAAAATCCATCAGCTTGTTGATAAAAGGGACAAAGAAACCTGATTGAATCGATACTAAGCTCAAGCATAGCTAATTGGCCCTGCCATAATCGGTTGACATGTCTATTTAGACTAGTAACATCTTAAATTTCTTGGTTTTTATAGCATGAAGACTTTCTTGAGCTACCCTAATAGGTTCATGGATTTTCCTCCCTTCAAAAAAGCCAATTTGGTGTCCTGGTATTGAATTGGACAACAATTTTTTAACCCTCTTGGAAATGATTGTCGTTGTACAAAGAGATTAATGTTTACTCCTTGAAGGAGGAATGGTTATAAGCCTTTCGGATGAGAACAATAAAGTTGGAATTGAACATTGCCAAAACCTTCCCATATGCTTTGGATCCCTCAATAAACCCTAATATGTCCTCCTCTAAAAAATCATAGAACCCTAGAAATAATTTGACAAGTTAGCCATTTGGACTTGAGCTTTAGTCTTTTTGAAAGTTGAGGAGACCTTCCTATAACTTATCCCTTGAATCCTCCTCCATATGCTTTGATTTGCACCCCCATTCACAAAACGAGGGAAAAAATAAGTCATTCTCACCACCTTTGCAACAAATTCCCTTTCCTCAAATTTGAATTTAATGTTTTCAAAATGTTCTACTCTTGCCTTTGTATTATCTTCAAATTAACTAACCTATTAACGATCAACCTTACTGATTTTACAGATGGTATTAACATTTTTTTTACTATTTTCATATTGTTGGAAGACCTTTGAATTTTCATTTCCGTAGGAGATCCATAGAGCTTCGCCATTTAGTCTCTGAGTATCTTCCTTGTCATCCTAGCTTCCTCCTCCTTTGTTCCAATGACAAAACCTCAAATTTTGGTTCCTCTAACAAACAGCCAACCCTTTTAGCATAATTAAATATTTCCATCTTTGACTCAACTTCCCCCAAATCCTTACTATCCTTTAATTTTGGTTTTGCTTAGGCCCATGCAATAACAACCTACTTCAAACTGAAGGGATGTTGACCCCACAATGATATAGGGGATAAAAAATATGCTCAAAAGCCAAAGTGCTCAAAATCTCTTGAAACTAGTGCCAAATCGTAGATCCTATCATTCTGATTCCAACGACTCTTGAATCACCTCAATCTAAAACCGTATGATAAATTTATCATGTTCTGAAGTTTTTGGCAAACAACTAAAAAGTCAACTTGCAAGGTTGACTAGGTAGTTGACTGGACAAGTCATACGATGATGTGGCACTGACGTCAGTAGGTGGCTATGTAGTAAGAAGCCAATCTAGAGCTGACACATGGCATGATGTGATTGGTTGAAGGAGATTTGGTTTGGGCCAATCCCAGGGCACCACATGGGCCAATTAGAGGGTGCCATGTGGCCCAATGAAAGGCCACCACATGACCTTGAGAAATGTGCCATAATTTGGTTATTGGGCTGACGTGCCTCTGTTGGGTTCGATTGCATGACCTCACATTGAACAACCAACCACCATACCGTTACACCACCAAATGTGATTGTTAATACATGGTGAGTGAGTTTAATTTAAATTGATACCGTTACGACGTTGGCAGGAGGGGAGGGGCACGTGACCCCAACCCCAGGTTCTACGGCGACCATGTTTCCAAGCACATGACAAGGAGGGCGGGGTGGGAATCCCTAGCCATGGGTCTTATTAAATGCAATGGAACCACTAATGAGTGCTGCAGAGAAGGAATAGCATGTGCACCCAGCCTACAACCACATGGCCCATCATATGACCGAGAGTGCAGAGCCAGCAGGTGTGCGGCCTCTGGCCTGCGCCCCTGGCCACATTGAGTGCCACATGACTAAAAAAGGGTGAAAAACAAGGGTGTAGATGCTATTAGTGTCAGCCTTTGTAGCCTTCCTCCAGTGATCAAACATGCTCTTACAAAGTGATTTTGAAATGTCAAGGTCAAATTTTGTCATTTCAATGAGTCTTCAAAGCAAAATTTGGTCACTAGGCATTAGGTCTAGGGTTTGTTTTCACTCTTTTCAAAGTTGTCCAAATGGTAGTCTATGTTACTATTCAGCTGAGTCTATCATCATTCATAGGGTTTTCATTATCATGTCAGTGTCTAATGGGTCATTTTACACCTAGTTCATGCTTCAGTTGCACCTAGGCAAGGTTCATTTCCCTCTCCTAGGGTTTTGAAGGCAATTTCTCTTGGATGGTCAAATCATCGGCAAAACTTGTTTCCTGATGTTCATACACCTTCCCCTATCCTTAAAGTACCTTATCAAATGCTTCCCATCACTGAGAGCCCCCAAATTCCTCATTTTTGCACAAACCCTAGTTTCTTGCTACAACTTGGCAATTTTCTAGGTTGGGCCTGTGTTTTGCCCTTTTGGACCCCTTCCCCTCACTCGATCTCTGAGATTCCACTTTCCCCTACTTCCTAACATCCCTCCCCACTCCCAAAAATTTCCTCAAGAATTTAGAAGCCCCCTATCCCCTTCATTTCGCTTCATTTCGACAAATTCTCTGTTCCACACATCGGGAGAGGTTTCACTAAAATGTTGTTTCTGAGAAATAAAAGATGAATTTTGAAAAACTGAGAGAGGTTTTTGTCCAAAAAAGGCCAAGGAAGAAAAAAATCCTTAAATTTTTACACAGGTATAATGGTTTTATAGAAATGTCAAAAATATCGTTGCCTCAGGAGAATTGAAGGCACCTCTGAAGTGACCTTGGGAAAATCAATTTTTCTCCTAGCTTGGTTGGCCAAATGACTTGCTTGATGAGTCAAATGATAACTAGACACAAAGAAATTTCCAATGAGCTATCATGAGCTCAATTTGGAGTTGAGGAAGGCATTCAAAAGTTGACTGCAACAGCACTCTGCCTTGAGGCGACCTCATTTGGCACATTTTGACCAGTCTTGGGAGATTTGATTTTTGATAGTGAAAATGAACTCCAAATTAAAAAATTATAGTTGGGTTGGAAACTAGACTCAAATACCTTTCCAACGAGCTATCCTGCGCCCAAATTTGACACCGGGAAGGCCTCCAAAAAGCATCTGAAAGTCGCGCTACGCATAGGGCTCAGGCGCGCTACGCATCAGGGTTTTGGCTCAACGCGTAGCGCGCCGCGCACTACCCTGAAGATGGGGAGGTCCAATTCAAGAAAGGTTTGCATTTTTGGATTTTTCATGATGAAATACACCTGCTCAGCCACTGCCAAGACATTTCATCAAGTTTTGGGCCCCCAAAAGGTAAAAAAACATGCAAAAAATGACATCACTACCCCTTTTTGGACATACAGGAAGTAGTCTTGGGAGATTTGATTTTTGACAGGGCAAATGAATACCAAATTGAAAAATTCCACTTGGGTTGGAAAGTAGACATCCAGATCTTTCCAACAAGCCCACCTGAGCTCAATTTGGATGCCGGGAAGTGCCCCAAAAGTGGGCTGAAAGGCGCACTATGCGTAGGGTTTTGGCGCGCTACGCATCAGGATATTTTCCAAGTTTTTCATCTTCAGCTCAGGAAAACGCAGCTATTTGACCAGTTTTGACTTGTGATGGGATTTTTCACCCTCATTGATGTAATTAATGGAAGTTTATGTTGACTTGACACTTATTTACCTATTCTAGATGATTCATTCATAAAATAGCAAAAAATTAATGAATGAATCAGTTTCCTAGCATATAGGGGTTAGTTGTTTGACTACCTAGATTTCAGTTCCTTGTTTAGAATTGGTTGAAACTACTCCTAGAAGGAGGAGCTCGACCCCTAGAGGCTAGGGAATGGATTGGCATGGTCTATATTATGTATTTTGTAAATCATTTTCATGGTTGGACTCTTGAGGGATAAGCTTAGATTGTATTGTATATTGTATCTCTGCAATTTTGGCAAAGGAAGACTAGGGTTTTGCAGCACTTTTTGGGATCCCTGTGGTTATCTGTGTTGATGGTGTGTTTTCTTTCATGTACTTGTAAGTTTGTTTATGTGTATCATCCTCCTACTTTTATCTTCTGCAAATTAAACAAATGAAGTGTTAAGGTAGAATTCATAATCTTTATGCTCTGCCTTTAAGTTTGTTTGATATCATCATGTTTTCATCTGTTTAAGGAGAATTCTTGAAGTTTCTTGCTCTCCTTAGCTCCTCACCAGTCAGATCTATCCATTCAATTCCTTTAAAAGCGTCAGGACGATTGCTTACCTTGCCCCAAGAAGACCTCTGCAAAAACTGTGTCTCATCCTCGCACCCAAAATTGCCTTTCTCGTTTCTCCAACAAAACCCTAAAAATTTTAAATCCAACTTCCCTATCTCTTTACTAGCCTAAAATCAGTACTATTTTGAGTCATCTCAGCCCTTTGAAAACCTTTTGCCGAGATAGACTCGGAGAGAGCCCTCTCCTGTCCTCATAGGGCTAGCTACGAGGCTGAGCGTGGTTTGATGTTGCCTTGAGTTTCACCTTTTTCAGCCTGAGGCAAATTCAAGAGCTAACATATTGGCGACCATACTGGGGAAGAACAAATGGTTGGCTTGTTGATGTCATTTGTTTTATAGCTACAGACGGAGCCTGAAGTTATGCCAGGTAGCCTTCGAAACGCTTTTGCTTTGCATTAGCGGAAGTAGATAAACGCTGCTTCAGTCAATCTCTGGTCTAGCTTGTAAACGTGACATCTAACTTGTTAATTTCCCCAGTACATGTATCAAGTGCAGATCTGATTGTTGATGGTGGACAACGATCAGAAACTGGCAAGGCTGAAATCATTCACCTGGCGACTCTAAATCATTTTCGAGATCAGATCCAAAGACTCCACTGGAAGATGATCCCGACCAGCAGAAACATGAAAGGACAACATGGACAGATCAGGTACTCAAGTTGGAATTTCATCCAAGACATTTTGTTCTTTGTTGTAAATTATTTCTTCTCTTTTCCCGAGAATGTCAAGAAGGCTTTGCAAAGTATACTGTATTTGAGAAGAGATCCTCGGCCTGCAGTTGATTCTTTCCCTTTGAAGATTGTGAATACCAAAGATTTGCATGCCTTTGAGCTTGATCAAGATCCTTTTTCCGAATTTTGTGATGACCATCTTCAAATTGATGAGCCCCAAGAGACCAAGACTGATAATATACCAGCTATACATACCCTTACTCCTTGTAAAATTCCAGATCGGTATAAACCTCTTGTTTTACCTTCTGTTCTTCATGCTTTCCCCAAAAACTATGATCTATACTTGCCGAGGTTTGACGATGAATGTAAGAATGTCAACGCTAAGCGACATGTGCAGAATTTTGAGTCCTTTCTTGATCTTTTTGAAGTTGATGAAGAAGATGTTAGTATTAGGCTTTTTGCTCTTTCTTTGCAAGCCAAAGTGAAGAGTTGGTTCAAAACCCTGCCTGATGCAAGCATTTCAGATTTCCAGCAGTTTGTCAAAGTTTTTCTCGATAGGTGGATGATCGGGCAGAACCTTTTCTTGATTGTAGAAGAGTATAACCAGCTGAAAAGATTGCCAGGGGAGACAGTACAACAGTTTTCGGCCAGATTTAATCAAGTTTATTATTCAATGCCAGTTGATATAAGGCCTACTCCTAGATCTGCTCTCTTGCACTATCCGGGTGCCTTTGATCCGGAGATGGAGTTTCAGCTGAGAGAAAGGGATATTGCAACACTTCACGAGATGCAAAACAGTGCAGTAAATGTAGAGGCTCATCTGCTGATCCGAAGGGCAAGGTTGAAAGAAGAAGAGATGAAAAACATAGATCCGAAGGAATCAACATCTCTAGAGGTGAAGCTTGACATTTTGGTAAGTGCAGTGGAGGAGATGATGCAAAGAATCACCGCAAGGAATGATTATGATGTTCAAGCCCATCGCTCGCTGATTGAAGAAGAACAAGCTGCCGCTCCAAAACATTTTGTTTCTTATCCCAATTGTTATAGATCTGATAATGATTGTCTTATTAATCATCTTGGAGAAGAGAGAACTGTTGATATGAAATGTATGCTTGATGATGTGTTTTATACTGATGATTTGCCTCAGTTTGATCAGTATGACGATAATTATGTTCTCCAAACAGAAGCTAATCTTGCAGACAAATCGGCAGCTAGTTTGTGGGAGGAGGAAGTTCATTTTCAGCAGCTCGAATACAATGTTCGGCCATCACATATCAGCTATGACAGTGATGAGGAAAGTGCAGAAAATTTTGAAGTAAGTGAAGGATCTTTACCTTTTTGTTTTGATTCATGTCAGTTCATCAGAGACAACTTCCATGCAATCAGAAATCAGCTATCGACTAGTCTTGATTTGGATCCTCTTGAGCGCGATGAAAACTTTGTTCCAGACTTCTCATATTCAGATTTGCAGCCCCCAAATTCCATTGGTTGTCAAGTTGCAGATGAAGGCATGGAAGCTGACATATTTGATCAAATGATACAAGAAGGTTCCCTACCTTTCTGTTTTGAATCATTTCAGCTTTTGAAGGAAAATTTGCATAGTACATCTTCAGTGAACAATGAGCAGCATGTAGGCAATCATGTAATCACAATGGAACCAATAGAAAATGGGTTTCAGCAGTCTTTTCAAGTTTTTCATGATCCAATAGCTGATATTTTGGATGAGGTTTGCAGTCAAAGTCTTCTCCATTAACTACATGTGAGCTTGAAACATGTGCTGATATGAACTTGATCCGGCAGCTAGTTTCTTTGTCATTTTCAGCAGGGGTCTCGTCACAAGGCTCAGATCAAAGTTTGCATTTATGGTATGAGGAAAACAGAAGTAATCCATTGGATGAGCTAAGTTCCAGTGTGCTTGAATTTCAAGATCCTTATGCAGTGTTTTTGGAGGCGGATAAAGAATTCATATCATTCAACGAATCTGTTTCTACGTTATCATGGGAGTTGCCTTTCAGTAGTTCTCTCTTGTTGTTCATAAGCGAGCACTTGCGGAGAATTCAAACAGCAGAAGGGATACTTACTTGGTTGCATTGGTTGTTTCATTTCACTTGATCAGGTGATGAATGAAACTGTTAGAGTAGGTTTTGATGAATAAGCTCAACCTTGAGTATCATTTCCAGTTTGTCGGTTTTGTTTAAGTATCGAGTCAGTTTTTAGTTGAGTGAGAGTCAATTTGTGTTGTCAAGTCATCAGTTTTTAGTCATGCATTTCAGCTTGAGTTTTTGACTCCATTGCCCAATGGATGAAGGTACTGGTATGCTCTCCCAAAGATCTGTTGTTCTTGGCACCTCCAAGGAGTTACCATCCCCATTGGAGCCAATGTTAGTGTCAGCCTTTGTAGCCTTCCTCCAGTGATCAAACATGCTCTTACAAAGTGATTTTGAAATGTCAAGGTCAAATTTTGTCATTTCAGTGAGTCTTCAAAGAAAAATTTGGTCACTAGGCATTAGGTCTAGGGTTTGTTTTCACTCTTTTCAAAGTTGTCCAAATGGCAGTCTATGTTACTATTCAGCTGAGTCTATCATCATTCATAGGGTTTTCATTATCATGTCAGTGTCTAATGGGTCATTTTACACCTAGTTCATGCTTCAGTTGCACCTAGGCAAGGTTCATTTCCCTCTCCTAGGGTTTTGAAGGCAATTTCTCTTGGATGGTCAAATAATCGGAAAAACTTGTTTCCTGATGTTCATACACCTTCCCCTATCCTTAAAGTACCTTATCAAATGCTTCCCATCACTGAGATCCCCCAAATTCCTTATTTTTGCACAAACCCTAGTTTCTTGCTACAACTTGGCAATTTTCTAGGTTGGGCCTGTGTTTTTCCCTTTTGGACCCCTTCCCCTCACTCGATCTCTGAGATTCCACTTTACCCTACTTCCTAACATCCCTCCCCACTCCCAAAAATTTCCTCAAGAATTTAGAAGCCCCCCATCCCCTTCATTTCGCTTCATTTCGACAAATTCTCTGTTCCACACATCGGGAGAGGTTTCACTAAAATGATGTTTTTGAGAAATAAAAGATGAATTTTGGAAAACTGAGAGAGGTTTTTGTCCACAACAGGCCAAAGAAAAAACACCTCCTTCACTTTTTACACAGGTATCATGGTTTTAGAGAAATGTCAAAAATATCGTTGCCTCAGGAGAATTGAAGGCACCTCTGAAGTGACCTTGGGAAAATCAAGTTTTCTCCTATCTTGGTTGGCCAAATGACTTTCTTGATGCGTCAAATGATAACTAGACACCAATATCTTTCCAATGAGCTATCATGAGCTCAATTTGGAGTTGAGGAAGGGATTCAAAAGTTGACTGCAACAACACTCTGCCTTGAGGCAGCCTCATTTGGCACATTTTGACCAGTCTTGGGAGATTTGATTTTTGACAGGGAAAATGAACTCCAAATTCAAAAATTCTAGTTGGGTTGGAAATTAGATTCAAATAAATTTCCAACGAGCTATCCTGTGCCCAATTTGGACACCGGGAAGGCCTCCAAAAAGCATCTGAAAGTCGCACTACGCATAGGGCTCAGGCGCGCTACGCATCAGGGTTTTGGCTCAACGCATAGCGTGCCGCGCGCTACCCTGAAGATGGGGAGGTCCAATTCAAGAAAGGTTTTCATTTTTGGATTTTTCATGATGAAATACACCTTCTCAGCCACTGCCAAGACATTTCATCAAGTTTTGGGCCCCCAAAAGGTCAAAAAACATGCAAAAAATGACCTCACTGCCCCTTTTTGGACACACAGGAAGCAGTCTTGGGAGATTTAATTTTTGACAGGGCAAATGAACACCAAATTGAAAAATTCTACTTGGGTTGGAAAGTAGACATCCAGATCTTTCTAACAAGCCCACCTGAGCTCAATTTGGATGCCGGGAAGTGCCCCAAACGTGGGCTGAAAGGCGCGCTACATGTAGGGTTTTGGCACGCTACACATCAGGATATTTTCCAAGTTTTTCATCTTCAGCTCAGGAAAACGCAGCTATTTGACCAGTTTTGACTTGTGATGGGATTTTTCACCCTCCTTGATGTAATTAATGGAACTTTATGTTGACTTGACACTTATTTACCTATTCTAGATGATTCATTCATAAAATAGCAAAAAATTAATGAATGAATCAGTTTCCTAGCATATAGGGGTTAGTTGTTTGACTACTTAGATTTCAGTTCCTTGTTTAGAATTGGTTGAAACTACTCCTAGAAGGAGGAGCTCGACCCCTAGAGGCTAGGGAATGGATTGGCATGGTCTATATTATGTATTTTGTAAATCATTTTCATGGTTGGACTCTTGAGGGATAAGCTTAGACTGTATTGTATATTGTATCTCTGCAATTTTGGCAAAGGAAGACCAGGGTTTTGCAGCACTTTTTGGGATCCCTGTGGTTATCTGTGTTGATGGTGTGTTTTCTTTCATGTACTTGTAAGTTTTTTTATGTGTATCATCCTCCTACTTTTATCTTCTGCAAATTAAACAAATGAAGTGTTAAGGTAGAATTCATAATCTTTATGCTCTGCCTTTAAGTTTGTTTGATATCATCATGTTTTCATCTGTTTAAGGAGAATTCTTGAAGTTTCTTGCTCTCCTTAGCTCCTCACCAGTCAGATCTATCCATTCAATTCCTTTAAAAGCATCAGGACGATTGCTTACCTTGCCCCAAGAAGACCTCTGCAAAAACTATGTCTCATCCCCGCACCCAAAATTGCCTTTCCCGTTTCTCCAACAAAACCCTAAAAATTTTAAATCCAACTTCCCTATCTCTTTACTAGCCTAAAATCAGTACTATTTTGAGTCATCTCAGCCCTTTGAAAACCTTTTGCCGAGATAGACTCGGAGAGAGCCCTCTCCTGTCCTCATAGGGCTAGCTACGAGGCTGAGTGTGGTTTGATGTTGCCTTGAGTTTCGCCTTTTTCAGCCTGAGGCAAATTCAAGAGCTAACAGATGCCAAATTAAACATCTGAAATTTTGCCTCCCATTTTCAGTGGACTTTTTGCCACTCCCACGCCATTTTGTCACCTAGAGGTTTCACCAAAGAGAAATTTGTTGCCAGTTTTGATAGAGAGGTCATTTTGCAGGACAAATAACACGTAAAAGAACAAGGAGGCCTAACTTGGCCAATTTTCAGCCTTTTTGAGCCCAAGAAGAGCCTAATTAGGGGTTTTTGGGTGTTCTTGACATAATGGCAACATTATTTTTGTGATTTGAGCATTGTATGTATATTTAATTGACATTTTGAGCATATAATTTAAACAGCCAACATTGGAAGTTGGACCCAGAGATGTAGCCTAGGAAGGGTGAACTTCGTCATCAAATTTTTGTTTTGTGATGCTGGATGTTTTCTATTTTTCTCTGTTTAAATCTGTAAAACTTAACTAAAATTACTGAGTTTATGTGATTTTTCAATTCGATCCATTGCCCACATACATAAACTAGCTTGCACATTTTTTTCAAGAAACCTTCAATTTTTAATTTCAAATCAATTTGGTATCAGAGCATGGTTGTTTTGAATGTTTGACGGTTTTTTCAAGTGTTTTCTTGAATGATTACAAGGTCAAAACTGAGAAGAGGAGGAGGGTGCTTGAAGAACCAAACCCTCAAATTGGTTCAAGGAGGTCACAAACTCCCAAAAAAGCACCAGTCATAGCACATGAAGAAGGATAGGAGCTAATGTTTGGGGATGAGAGAGATTTTAGAAAGTCTTTCTATAATATGTTTGAGATGGTGAAAGTGTTGTACAATGAGAGGACAACAAGGTTGCAAGGAGAAAGTTAAAATCAACCAAAATGTAATGGTCGTGATGGGAGAAAACCTCCACCTCCACCTCCTCCTTCACCTCCATCTTCACCTCCTTCTTCACCTCATTCAACATCTAGACATAGTCCTCCTAGATCTCCAAAAGTACATGCTAACTCTCCTTTGCTTAAGCTTGATGTCAAATTTGAATTTCCTACATACAATGGGGAATTAAATGTTGAAAAGTTGGATAGTTGGGTTCACTAAATTGAAGTCTTTTGCAAGATTAAAAAGATTGATGATGATGTTATAAAGGTCCAACTTGCTTCTCTTCGTTTGTAAAGTGAAGACCCCATCTGGTGGTAGGCCAAAACTCAAGAATATTTGAAGAAAAGTGGTAAAATTATCTCTTCTTGGAATGAATTTATAGTTGCATTAAGAAGGCAATTTTATCCATTAGCTTACATACAAAAAGCAATTATGGATTGGCAAAATTTTAGACAAGCTAAAGGTCAGAGTGTCCAAAGTTACACACAAGAATTTAGAAGAAGAGCTTTAATATTGGGTGTTTATTTGTCTTCACAATACACTCTCCTTAAATACATAGGTGGATTACATAGTTATCTGAGATATACTATACTTATGTTTAATCCCACCAATCAAGATGAAGTATGTGTTTATGCAACCCATTTAGAATCAAGAGCTAAGAATGTTCCTCAAGAGACTAGCAAGAAACCATCCAAATATGGAGACAAAGGAAAGAGGAAGTTTAAAGGCAAAGACAAAAAGAATGCTATAGCCAAGAAAGAGGAAGAGAAAATTACTTGTAAACATTGCTCAAAATAAGGCCATGATGAAGACCATTGTCGCAAACTACATCCAGAAATGAGAGCAAAGAAGTTCAATAACAAGGGGAAACAAAATATTGTTGCTACAACTCAACAAGATCTAGGATCTTATTCAGGTGATGAAACCAAAATCACAACCATGGGAATAAAAGGTAAAACTTCTAATGCAAGTACTAGTTCTTCTAGTAAGCATATTGAGTCTCAATATGATAAATAAAGAAGTCATTTTTTTCATATTAGGTTCATTACAAAACATACCAAAGTTGATACATTGTTTGATAGTGGATCCTAAGTCAATCTTATCTCTGAAGCAATTATCAAGAAACTAAATCTAGAAACTACACCTCATACTAAACCTTACCCTTTGGGTTGGGCATGTAATGATGCCAAATTACAAGAGACAAGAAAGTGTAAACTCAAATTTTCCGTCACTACAAATTTTATAGATGAGGTAGAGCTTGATGTATTACCACTTGACATTTGTGGAATTGTTTTAGGGATTCCATACTTGTATGACCGAAAAGTTATATTCTATCGCCATGAGAAAAAATATCATTTTTTTTAAATATGGAGTTGAGTATATTGTTAGAACACATCACAAGAAGATGAACTTATCTCTTGTTAGTGCTAGCAAGATGAAAAGGCTTGTAAATGCTAGTAAGAATTTTGTGTGGTTGATGATTAAAGCTAAAAATATTGTTGAATTTGAAGCTTTCACAAGATGTGATTCTAAACTCAAGCATGAATTGGTTGAATTTGTTAACACTTATGACAAGATGTTTCAGGAACCTGAAGGGTTGCCTCCTAAAAGAGGAATCCAACATGAGATTGATTTTCAGCGGGATGCACCACTTCCAAATATTGGCATGTATATAATGTCAATTTTTGAGAATGCAAAAGTCTCTTGACAAAGGGGTCATCAGGCCTAGCACATCTCCTTGTGGGCCTCCTATTGTTTTGGTTCCAAACAAAGATGGTACATGGCACATGTGTGTCGATTTTAGAGCTCTGATCAAGATCACGGTAAAGAATCATTATCCTCTTCCTCACATTGATGATTAGATAGATCAGTTAAAGGGTGTTGTTTAATTCACTACGTTAGATTTGAGAAGCAGTTATCAATCAGATAAGGATTGTTGAAGGTGATATTTGGAAAACTGCTTTCAAGACAAAACAAGGTTTATTTGAATGGTTAGTTATGTTGTTTGGGCTTTGCAATGTACTTGTAACATTCGTGAGAGTTATGAATGATGTGTTGATACCATTTCTTGATGATTTTCTCATAGTCTACTTAGATGATATTCTGATTTTCAGTAAGACTCGTGAAGAGCATGTCAAGCATGTGAAACAAGTTTTAGATGTCTTGAAGAAAGAGAAGTTATATTTGAATATGTCTAAGTGTGAATTTGGAAAAAACTCTTTGGTTTATTTGGGTCATATTGTAGGAGGGGGTGAATTAAATATTGATCCCTCAAAAGTTGATGTTATTATGAATTAGCTTGAACCCAATAATGCAACAGAAGTTAGGAGCTTTTTGGGAGTAGTCCAAAATTGGAGAAAATTTATAGCTAACTTCTCAATCATTGCAACACCATTACATGCTTTGACAAGTGTGAAACAGGTCTTTCAGTGGGGAGGAAAATAACATAAAGCCTTTGACACTTTGAAAGAGAAAGTCAGTACAACACCAGTTCTAGCACTTCCATATTTTAAGCAGCCATTTGAGATTCAAACCGATGCAATAGATTATGTTATGGGAGCAGTTTTGATGGAGCATGGTAAGCCTATTTGTTATTATTTTGAAACCTTCACCAATGCAATATTTAACTATCCAACTTAAGATAAAGAGTTGTATGCTTTGGTACAAAGCATGAAGAAATGGAAGCATTATTTGATGGATAAAGAAACAATAATTCATACTGACCATCTCCCTTTGCAATACTTACAATCGCAAACCAAGCTACAACAAGCTAAACATTTTAGGTGGATGGAATTCCTACAACAATTTCTTTTGGTAATCAAGTATAAAAAAACTATATACAACAAAGTTGCAGATATGTTATCAAGGCCTATTGTTAATGCATCTGTCATTCTTAAGCATAACTCAATCATGCATGAAATCTATATTGAACAAGATGCTCAAGATTAAGATTTTAAAGATGTTTATGCAACTTTGAGTCAAGGAAATCATGTTGAAGAGTTGGATTATCCTGTTCATAACAAGTTGTTGTATCATCTTGGAAAGTTATGTGTTCCACAGGCTGAAAGAGTCAATGTCATAAGGGAAGCCCACACTTCTCTTTTTAGAGGTATTGTTATTGGCCTCACATGAATAGAATTGTTTCAATATATGTAAAGGTATGTTACATGTGTGTTACTAGCAAGCCTAGAAATAGGAAATTGGGTCTTTACACTCCACTTCCTATTCCTTCTCGTCCTTGGGAAAGTATTTCTATGGATTTTTTAGAGGGACTACCAATGTCTAGGAAAGGTCATGATTATCTATACATTGTTGTAGATTGTTTCAGCAAAATGTCTGTGTTGATGCCATGTAAGAAACAAGTTACAACTGAACATACTGCAAAGATGGTATTCCAAAATGTATGAGTTCACTTTGGGTTACCCACTTCTATTATTTCTGAACAAGATTCTAGGTTTTTTGGAAAGTTTTGGTCAAGTTTATGGGAACTCATGGACACAAAGTTGAAGAAGAGCATCACATTTAATCCACAAACCAATGATCGGACAAAAGTAGTGAACAAAATAGTGGTGCATCTCCTTCGAGGATATTATGGTAAGCATCCTAAACTTTGGTATGAGCATTTTCATTACATCCAACATGCCTATAATTGTGTCAAGCATTCATCTACACAAGTATCTCTATTTGAAGCTTGTTTGGGTTATTTGCTAAAGTCTCCTTTGGATTTCATCTTTGGTAAAGATATTTCAGTAGACGGACATAGTGATGTGGACAAATCCAAGCATTTCATTAAACAAATTTAGTTAGTGCATCAAAGAGTACAAGAGCAACTAGAGAAAGGAAAGCCAAGTACAAAGCAAAACATGACAAGCATCGGGTTGATCATGATTTCAAAATGGGAGATCAAGTTTGGTTGTATATTAGCAAGGAAAGACTTCAAGTTGAAGGTATAAATCTCAAGCCAATCATATATGGTCCTATCAAAATATTGGAGGAGATTGGTAACAATTCTTTCCGATTAGATTTGCCACCTTATATGCAAATTTATTTTGTTGTGAATGTGGAAAACTTGAGATTGTGTGAGCCTCCAATGATTAATGATCACAAAGAGAATGTTCAAATTCCATATATATAATATTTTTCTCTTGAATATTTAAATGAGTCGCAAGAAGACTCAATTCTTGACAAAAGGATAAGGACTTCATGCAGAGGCAATGTGGAGTATCTTCAAGTGGGACTCAAAGGTACAAATCCAAGTAAAGCAAGGTGGATTGAGATCGATAAAGTGAGGTGATTGTACCCTCACTTACTTGTTGAGTAAACATAGACTTTTGGTGGTCCAAAAGCTTCCAGTGGGGAGTAATAATCTAGGGGACTAAAAATGTGTTCAAAAATCAAAGTGCTCAAAATCTCTCGAAACTTATGCCAAATCGTAGATCTTGGCGTTTTGATTCCAACGACACTTGAATGACCTCAATTTGACACCGTATGAGAAACTTATCGCATTTTGAAGTTTTTGAAAAATAACTAAAAAGTCAACTTGTAGGATTGATTGTGCATTTGACCAGACAGGTCGTGCGATGATGTGGCGTTGATGTTAGCAGGTAACTGTGCAGTACAAAGCCAATATGGAGTTAACACATGGCACAATATGATTGGTTGAAGTAGATTTACTTTAGGCCAATCTCGAGCCACCATGTGGGCCAATAAGAGGGTGCCATATGGCCCAATGAAAGGTCGCCAAGTGGCCTTGAGAAATGTGCCAAAATTTGGTTATTGGGTTGACAGGTCTCCACTGGGTTTGAACGCACAACCTCGCATTGAACAACCAACCACCATATCGTTACACCACCATACGTGCTCATTAATACATGACAGACAAGTTTTATTTAAATTTATACGGTTACAACATTAGCTGGAAGGGGCAGGGCATGTGGCCCCATCCCCAGGTTCTATGGTTACCATGTGTCCATGCGCACAAAAAGGGGGGCGGGGTGGGAAGCCCTAGCCCCGGGTCTTGTTAAATGTAATGGAACCACCAAAGGGGGTTGTAGAGAAGGGTTGGCGCATGGTGCCCAGACCGCAACCACATGGCCCATCATATGATATGAAATGGGGCACTAAAAGGCTTCTTGTCAGCTTACAAGAACCTCTCCCACTCCAAAGCTTATATATTCCCAAGATCTATGCTTATGATTGATAATTTGCAGAAATAAAGGACTTGAAAGAGGTGTATGTTTGTTTTTGTTTTTAAACTGTTCAAGTGCTTATGTACATTTGGTTATGCTGATGTAAAACACACATAATAGTAAATACAATGTAGCAAATAAGCAATCTTATAAGACAACAATATAATTAGGAGTTCACCCAAACCTCTTGGGCTACGTCTCTGTGAGATCTAATCAACTCGATTAGACTCTTTGGGATTATGGTTGAATTCTTTTACAAGTTCCACACTCAACTCCAATAGGTTACGACTAAACCATTGGGTTTAGAATACCATTTTTATCCGTGGCCGTTTGGCTCTCTGGCTCTTGGCTCTCAGCTTTGGCTCTCGGCTCTAGCTTTGGCTCTAGCTCTGGCTCTTGGCTCTGGCTCTGGCTCTAGCTCTCGACTCTGGCTCTTGGCTCTAGCTCTCAGCTCTGGCTTTGGCTCTAGCTCTGGCTCTCAACTCTTGCTCTTGGCATCCTTCAGTCGCCCTGTCAATTGAGCTCTCTGTGTATTTGTAACCATTTGGTTACAGTCCTCCATCATGGAAAACCACGTGTTTTCAAAAAAGAATCAGTTTCTCATGGAAATGAACCTGCGGGCATTGAAAACCCAACCGTTCAGCTTTCCTCCTGCAGAAATCCCACGTTCGAACACGTAACGCAATACACAGGAAAAATTGGCAAAAACACATCGTTGAGCATTTAACCGAACTTTAAATAATATAGAATCACCCCTATAAACCTGTCGGGTCCATGTTCTTCATCGCTCATCTCAAATCACATTGCATAAGGCCAAAACCCAATTACACAGAAATACAAAGAAAATCCGCAAATTCAGATTTCAAATAATATGAAATCGTGTCTATAATCCTTATCGGTTATAATCCTTATCGGTTCTGCCTTTGGTCACAATATCGCAATCGTATTGTCGCATGGTCAAAGGCCCAAATACATGGGAATACACAAAAAATCTGAAATTCCAGATTTCAAATATTATTCAACCGTGTTCATAAACCTCATCAAGTCCACGCTTTGTCACAAGTCGTAATCACACGTCGCATTGGCATTGGCTCCTTGTATCGGGGATCCGTCAATCGCTGATATCGGTGCATCGCTATCGACCCCAATCACATGTTTCATATCACAATCGCAACGGCTCGGGGGTCTTCCCTTTGACTGTGCTGATTGCCGATCGCTGACCATATCATATCGCAATCGGCTTGCCCAGGGTCCTGATATCACATGGCAGCCTACCTCCGACCTGATATATTGGAGATCGCTAATCGGGGGTCCTTAAGGCCTTTGGTCTAAGTCCTCCCTTTAAACCTTCTGATGCGATTTTTCCATAGAAAACCTTTATTTCTCTTAAATCCCTTTATATAAGAATTGCCTCCTTTTCAAAGGACAATGGACAAACTTCTTTCAACAATAACTTCTTCATCCGAAGTCCATTTTAGCCCATTCAAATTGCATTAGATTCTGATTGAAAAGATCTATGCAATGGGACTATTTTCATAAGCAAACTTTGACTTTCATTTTTCAATAAAAAGTCATCTAGGATCATTTTCTGATCATGCCTTCCCACTAAAAATCTTTTGGTCTCCAAAAGTCTAATATACTGATCTGAACAGTAAATGACAGTACATCACCCTCTTATTTCAACCTCCATACACTTGCCTTACATAGTGCCTCTGAATCAAAGCCTTTAAGCACTTTCCTTCCTGGATGTGTTGGTCCTCCTGGGAAGAACTGTTTTCCTCTTGTTAACATTGTCCTCCTTGATTTCATGCAGAACTCCTATTGAGAAGGTCACAGAAGGTAGTTTGAACTTCTCTGCCTTGATCATTGATCCAAGGTGGCTCAAACCAATTTGAAATTACATCTGCTTCACAAAATTTTCATTTGTACCTGTTTGACATACTGTCAACAACCATTGTTAACAACAACAGGATTACAGACAACAACTGGATGGCCTAAACTCCTACTTCAACAAAAAAGAAACAGATTTCACATCTTACGAACACCTCCATGTCTTTACATCTGGATACAAATGATTGACTAGATAAGAAGCCAACAAAACATGCCTTTAAAACAATTGACCCTTCAAGTCAAGCATGTAGAAAAAGAATTCTACAATTCTTTTTCAAAGATGAAACACTTCATCATCATCTCCATCTTGGAGACCAAATCAACTTTTCCCAAGTCAATATTGCATGTATGTTTAAAAACAAAGTAATCAACCCTTCAAGTTAATCACACATACATGTTCAAATACAAGGAAATCATCAACATCCCTGTGTTCATGCACATCATGCTTATGCATGCATTCCATCCTTCAACTTTCGCTTAAGTACACTGTACTTTTGAAGCTGAAATGAAATATAATGTTGTAGCAACAAAGTGAGTCTCCTACTCAACTTTTCCATTCACCTTCTTGGTAAAAACTTGCAACTTGCATCTCATTAACAAAGAAATGAAAATAGATATGACTTGATATAATTCATCTTCAAAAGACATGCAACCTTAATTGGATAAAAACTCTAACCATTTCTTACCAATCCATTTCAAAGATCCTTCCTTTGCCTGCACATTAGCATTAACATGTGAATCATCCTGAAACACATCATTCATGGAATCTTTCTTTCCATTCCTGCCATTCTCTCTTTACACCTTCTTCAAGTTTTGTGGAAGCATTGTTGGATTCAGAGTCCAACACTTTTTAGCAATATGTCCTTGCTTATGGCAGTAAGTGCAACACATGTGCATCCTCTTGACAACATGATTTGCCTTGTCCAGTGGACCTTTGGCTTTTTCTTCCTTTCCTTCAAAAGTTTCCTGTATGCGGCCATTCTCTTCCAACATCTAGAAACACTATGGTTATCCAAACCACAAAAGGAACATGCAATTCTTTTCCCATGCTTATATGGAAATTTATCATGCTTTACATAATCAAAAGGAATATGATTAGAACCAGATTTATACCTTTCTTTTTCACCTTTATTACCTTCATGAGGAGGTGAATTGAATGAAGAAGTAGCTCCCTTTGGAACACCATCAACCTCTTCAATGGTTTTAGAGTTTCCACAACTCTCTGGTTCAAGTGTATGCTTATGAACACCTTCTTCCTGAAAATGATGTTTCAAGCTATTGCATTCCCCATGAATACAATCTTCACACTTTTGAGGTAGAAGACCTAAAATGAAACTCCTTCTTGGAATTGTTTCAATGGCCTTCATGGTAGCTTTGGAACTTTCTCCATAAGACTGTCCATAGCCAAGACCCAAATACTTAGGCCTTTCCTCAACCATTATTGGCTCAACAATACCATGTGCATCTTTACCCAAGCCTTTTCCTTCATATCCCATCTTGGACATTAGCTTCGAACCTATGCCTCTGGCATGTTTTTCAAAAAAACCAATATATGCATTCTTAGAGGAATTCGAAGACAAACTAGAATTATTTACCTCTTCTTCAAGCTAATACTTGACTAAGGCTTCTTTTGCAACAAAGAGTTGTGTCTCCAACTCATGCATCCTTTCCAGGTTCATATTTGCAATATGAAATTGCCTCTCCATTCCCTGCAATTTGTCAGAAAGCAACTGCTTCTCTTCCTCCACGGAATTCAACTGCTTTCTAAGTCTGGTGCTCTTCCTTCCATCCTCATACATTTCTCTCACCATATCCATCATGGTGCACAAGTCTTGCTTCATGTCTTCATCAAAGAATCTTGTGAAGAAAGCAGAATTTGAGGACTCACTTGTAGAAGTTGTCATTATCAAAATGAACAAAAGAACTTCAAACACGATTAACAAAGAGCTTATTCGAGCAACCTTTTGCAACAAACCTCTTGTGCTTCAGGGATTGTTTTGAGGTCCTTTGGCATAATAAGAATGCCTTCAGCCCTTCTTCCTTCTTGTCCTCTCCTGGACTTAGCTATCAATAGCTTTCCCTTCACCTCTGCAAACTCAAACAATAGCCAGTCTGCAACAAGCATACAATCAACCTCTGACTATTTAAACACCTTTTAGACAAGCAATTTGATCTGATATCACCTGCTCTGGTATAATCAGCTTTGATATCACCTTCCTGAGGGTGTGGTTAATCAATCTCAAGCTCTGATACCACCTGATCTGAAATGGGGCACTAAAAGGCTTATTGTCAGCTTACAAGAACCTCTCCCACTCCAAAGCTTATATATTCCCAAGATCTATGTTTATGATTGATAATTTGTGGAAATAAAGGACTTGAAAGAGGTGTATGTTTGTGTTTGTTTTTAAACTGTTCAAGTGCTTATGTACATTTGCTTATGCTGATGTAAAACACACATAACAGTAAATACAATGTAGCAAATAAGCAATCACATGAGACAACACTATAATTAGGAGTTCACCCAAACCTCTTGGGCTACGTCTCCGAGAGCTCTAATCAACTCGACTAGACTCTTTGGGATTATGGTTGAATTCTTTTACAAGTTCCACACTCAACTCCAATAGGTTACGACTGAACCATTGGGCTCAGAATACCATTTTTATTCCTAGCCATTTGGCTCTTTGGCTCTCGGCTCTCGGCTCTGGCTTTGGCTCTAGCTCTGGCTCTTGCCTCTCGCTCTGGCTCTAGCTCTTGGCTCTCGGCTCTCAGCTCTGGCTCTCAGCTCTGGCTTTGGCTCTAGCTCTGGCTCTTGGCTCTCGCTCTCGGCTCTTGCTCTTGGCATCCTTCAGTTGCCCTGTCAATTAAGCTCTCTGTGTATTTGTAACCATTTGGTTACAGTCCTCCATCATGGAAAACCATGTGTTTTCACAAAAGAATCAGTTTCTCATGGAAATGAACCGGTGGGCACAGAAAAACCAACCATTTAGCTTTCCTCCTGTAGAAATCCCGCATTCGAACAAGTAACGCAATACATAGGAAAAACTGGCGAAAACACATCGTTGAGCGTTTAACCAAACTTTAAATAATATAGAATCACCCCTATAAACCTGTCAGGTCCGTGTTCTTCATCGCTCATCGCAAATCGCATTGCATAAGGCCAAAACTCAATTACACAGAAATACAAAGAAAATCCATAAATTTGGATTTCAAATAATATGAAATCGCGTCTATAATCCTTATCGGTTCTGCCTTTGGTCGCAATATCGCAATCGCATTGTCGCATGGTCAAAGGCCCAAATACATGGGAATACACAGAAAATTTGAAATTCCGGATTTCAAATATTATTCAACTGCGTTCATAAACCTCATCGGGTCCACGATTTTTCACAAGTCATAATCACACATCGCATTGGCATTGGCTCCTTGTATCGGGGATTCGCCGCTCGCCAATCGCCGATCGCCGATATCGGTGCATCGCTATCGGCCCCAATCGCATGTCGCATATCGCAATCGCAACGGCCCCGGGGGTCTTCCCTTTGACTGTGCCGATCGCCGATCGCCGACCATCGCATATCGCAATCGGCTCGCCCAGGGTCCCGATATCGCATGGCAGCCTACCTCCGATCCGATATATCGGAGATCGCTAATCGGGGGTCCTTAAGGCCTTTGGTCTAAGTCCTCCCTTTGAACCTTCCGATGTGATTTTTCCATAGAAAGCCTTTATTTCTCTTAAGTCCCATTTATATAAGAAATTGCCTCCTTTTCAAAGGACAATGGGCAAACTTCTTTCTACAATAACTTCTTCATCCGAAGTCCATTTTAGCCCATTCAAATTGCATTAGATTCTGATTGAAAAGATCTATGCAATGGGACTATTTTTAGAAGCATCCTTTGACTTTCATTTTTCAATAAAAATTCATCTAGGATCATTTTCTGATCATCATATGACCAACAGCACGAAGCCGATGAGCTTGTGGCCTCTAGCCCATGCTCCTAGCCACATTGAGTGCCACATGACCGACAAAAGGGTGGAAAACAAGGGCGCATGTGCCAAATTAAACATCTAACATTTTGCACCAATTTTGGTGGAATTTTTGCTGCTCATGCACCAGTTTGTTGCCTAACGATTCCACCAAAGAGGAATTTGTTTCGATTTTGACGGAGAGGTCATTTTGCAGGACATATAGCAGGGAAGTGATTAAGGAGGCCTAACTCAGCCATTTTTCAGCGTTTTTGAGCCTAAGAAGAGCCTACACAAGAGTTTTTGTGTGTTATGGAATAATGACATCATTATTTTTGTTGTTTGAGCATATAATTTAAAGGGCGAACATTGGAAGTTGGACCCAGAGATGTAGCCCAGGAGGAGTAAACTCCGTCATCAAATTGTTGTTTTGTGATGTTGTGTGTTGTTTATCTTTCTTTGTTTAAATCTGCAAAACTTAACTAAAATTACTAAGTTTATGTGCTTTTGCAATTTCGATCCATTTCCCACAAGACATCAACTAGCTTGCAATTATTTTTCAAGAAACCTTCAATTTTTAATTTCAGATCACACAAGGGTTCCATCAAATGGTGAACAAATTGGTCTTTTATAACCTCTATAAAATGTTCCTCTTCAAGCCACCCTAGATTAATTTTGGATGGAATTTGGGGGATTTTTCTCTGACCCTATCATTTCCAATAGAACAAAGTTTGGTTAGAGTCCCCACTAGAGCTTACCCATTGCCTTATATTGACAAAACTCTCTAAATAAGATTATGTTAGAAGAACTTTGTCTAGTCTTTTAGAAACTCAATATAAACCCACCCTTTTATTTGACCAAGTATGCTTTAGCTTGATAGGCTAAGATCAGTGAGTCCACTTTCTTTCAAATTTATTATAAAGAAATTAGAAAGAGGATCAAGTTGAGTCAAAGAACCCCAAATTTATGAACACCACAAAGAAATCGTCACTAATACTAAGATTCTCCATATTCATTAACTCCCCTTTAAAATATTTTTCCCAAAATCTAGTCCTCTCAAAGTATGGTCCATAGATATTCATAATCATTAGTTGTTTTCCCAACTTTTAAGAATAGAGCGTGTTTTCCATACTTTTTTTTCCAAGGAAAAAAACTGTAATTTTATTCAACCTAAAACAAGTAACAAAATTACATCTTATAGATGCTAAAAGCATTCAGTAAGACAAGCCTCTCCACTTACGAGTAATAAAATGAAAAAAAATAAAAATTACATAAAATTTATGAAGTTAAGTATGATAATAACAGCTCAACTTCTCCTTTCTACCTTTCTTTTTCTGAACCTTTTGCAAACCCCCTAGGTTGGTGTCAATTGGAACAATTTCAAATTCATTTCATGATTTTTGTGGTGGGGATTCTTTGTTTGAGTCTAAGCTCTCAAAAACATGAGTTATCTTTATACCCCCCATCCCATTGTTTTTTTTGTGCCTCTTCCATCTGGTGTTCTGATACTTGGGTTTCTATTGATTTAGTTCCCTTCTACATATGCTTTGTATTACCATTCTGATCCATTTCACCCCCTTCTGCTTGATTTGTAGGATTCTCCATGGTTTTATCTTCTTCCTCCTCTGAGAGTTAGGGATCACAAGGCTACCATCCTTTTCCTTTACAAGTTATCCCCTTTTTCTTTTCTAGGATCCTTTTTGTTTGTGGGCATGTGTTTTGAAAGTGTCTTGTTTGGTAACATATACGACATTTGAATGTCATATTTTCATAATCTAGAAATTGGCTCCACTGTACATCTTTGTGTTTCAGTTGAATCCGATCTAATAGACCTTTACTAAAGTCTATTTCAACACATATTCTAGAAAATGTGAAAATACCTTTTCGATATTTTGAAGTCCATCTTTCTAAATGTTTATATGGTATACCTGATTTCCTCTAGAACCTTGTGGTGCTAGATGTTGAGAAATGTAACTATTTTTTGTCTTCATAATTGTTGTACTCATTTCAATCTATCCTACATAACAAACAAGAAAAAGAAGAAATAGATTTATTATTATTAAATCATGGGTTTCATGCTCATTATTGATGTTCTTCTAGGTAAAAGCATGTTCTTTGTGCTTCTAGGGTTTGTTAGGTCTTAGGATTTATTGTCATGAGTCAATAGAGTCAACATCATGTTTATAAGACCCTTCTGGGAAATTTGTAATTGTAAAAAGAATTAATTTTTAGTCTAGAAAGTCCTGGAATCTCCAAGAGTACAAGTCATCCATGTGATCTTCAAGTCGGCCTAAAGGAGGGAATTCAACCCCTTGAGAAGGTTATATAAAAAGAATTTCAACTTCATTTGGAGATAAACACTCACAAATATGATCTATCAAGGAAAGAGTTTGATCTATAGCTAGGAAGTTGGGAAAAAAGGAGAGTGAAGTTCTAGAAGAAGAAGAGAGACAAAAATATCTTGTTTTTGGGCTATATCTCTCTCACACATGTGAAGAAGCTAGGATTTATGAAACCAAAAAGAAGTCGAAGTTGCAGGTCTGAATTGTTGGGGAGCGAAGTTGTCGTTAGGGAGCAGTATTGCAAGAACGAGTTGTTGGATAAAGCGAAATAATTCTCTTTACCTTGTTGACCTTGGCGAGAGTTGTTTTGCTCCAAGAAGGTCTCAAAAGGAGGATATATTAGGGTTTCTGCAGCAGTTGTTGGGATGAAGTTGTAGGTTGAATTTACAGGGCAAGTAATAGTGTTGTAGCTGACATAATGAAGTTGCATTGTGTAGCAATTTGGTACATATTCAAGAAGGACTTGAGGAAGGGACGACTTGGTACTGGGAGAAGGACTTTATCTAGGGATTAGGTCTTTGTATCTCATTTGAAGCAGATTATTTAGGTTTTCCCCTTGGAGGAGTTTTTCCCTGACTGAGAGCCTATATTTGTGTCCTCTTTAGTCATTGCAGTTTCTTAATATTGTTTATTTAATATACCTAACTAATGAATACAAAGAAGATAACTAAGATTCACAAGCATGTATCAAGGTTAAAGAAAACAATATATAATTATTGCCACTTTACATTTTCTAACATGGTATCAGAGTTAAGGTGATCAAGGAAGGCAGCTAGAAGGACACTGGAAATAATTGTTGATCAAGGGATATGAAGTTCTTAAGGCCTAAAAGAAGAATATTGTCTCTTGAAGGAATTTGGTTAAAAGCTCGTTGGTAAAAGACCCTTCTAATCTAGGGTTTATACATTAAAGAAGATAAAAAAAAACTACATCCATCTCGCAAGGAGGGCATTGATCTCGCAAAAAGGAAGTCTATTTGCAAGGCATCAATCTTGGAATTTATTGGTGGAAGAATCCTAGGTAAAATCTTTCAAGGGCATCATCAAGAACTCTCCAAATATCTTGAAGACATCAAGAAGGTTGAAGATATTATTCAAGTAAGTGTCACACTATCTCATAATGGTCGAATCTTCAAGTCACATAGGTTCTTTCTGCGAGGAGAGAAATAAGCTCATTGGGGATTTAAACTATATAGCATTGAAGAAGAGGATTGCCTTGATACTCATAGAGTAAGAGGTAATGTGATATGTTACAGGAGAAGTTACTGAACCTGAGGAGGAAAAGATACAAGAACTAACAAGGTACAAGAAAGGGGAAGTAAGAGCTTGAGGGATCATAGTTGAATCAATCAAGGATTCTCTTGTTCCATTTGTGTCAAACTTGAAGACTTCCAAGGCCATGTACAATAAGCTAGTGAATTTGTACTCTGTAAGTACAAAATGAAAAAATATGTCATTACGGAACAAGCTATACAGAATGAAAAAATCAATGGATGAGGATATGGCATTCTTCCTCATGGGAGTCTTTCAACTAATATACAATTTTTAAGAACTTGGGAAACCCATCACTAATTATGAGGTAACTGTATGGGTTCTAAATGTATTGCCACCAGAATGGAGCAACTTTGCAACTAGTGTTTACTCCATGAAGGATTCAACTCCCTTTGAAGAATTGTGGGCACAATGCATACTATAAGAATCAAGGATCAAGGTCAAAGATGACATTGGATTAGATAAGCAATCTTAAACATTCCTAGCCTGAGTCAAGAAGATGAAGAAAGGGAAGTTTGGAAAGTCCAAGAAGAAAAATATGTCCAAGGTGCAAATTTTGGATGCAACGAATTTGGAAAATTTAAGAGGGATTGTCAAAACAAGAAAAACAATAAGAGAAAGGATAGAAGTGAAGCTCATGTAGTTGAAGTAGTGGGAGAACCTGAGAATAAGGCATGAAGAAGCCAAAGAAGGAAGAATTGAAGGATATTTATTACTAAAGAAGGTTCACTGACTTTCATAAATGTTTTTCTTTATATGTTTTGCATAAGCATCATAGGATAGAAGCATATGATATTAGCATGCTTGGAATTTATATGATTATGTTGCTTAGTAGAGATCATCTAGGATATAATGTTGACCATTTTGCATGATGTTCATTCTATGTAATGTGGAAAAATGTTGCTAAAGAAAGATGAAGGATTGCAATGGGTCAGGATACAAACTTTATGGAAAGTATATGGATAGCTAGATGATTGGTTAAAAGCATAAGAATGAATGTTGACTTTGGATAAGATTCATGTGTATGAGAATCTTGTGAAATAAAGATTGGATATGCTTAAGTAGTTATGATGTTGGAAAATAATAGAATTTGACATGCTAAAGAATGTATGAAAGATTAGGACTTTCTCTACAATATGTATTGATTAACATCTAGTATGATCTCTGAAAGAATAAAATTTTTAACTTGGTAATCAAGTTCGATCCTTGGGCACTCTGATGCAAGAAGGAAATATCAAGTGGAGATGGTTGATTAGGATGTTGATGGAACAAGAAGGTCACCATGATGAGGTGAGTTTGTTTCATTTTGATTTGGTTATCTGGTTAACATATTATTTTTCTACCTGGTAGAATGGTGCAAGAATACATGATGACAATTGTGGCAAAGTCAACTATATGGATGAAAAGTATTGAGGGAAGCTCAATATCTGGCACCTAGCAACTATGAAGTCGATATGTGTTCATCTTATAAGGTAGCAATGCAAGAATATAACTTGAAGGTCAAGGAAGATCACTTTCATGAGGAAGCCATGATTAGATAGTAGTTTGGGAAGGCCCAATGCAATGCCTTCATGATTGAAGAGGAAAGTGATGAGAAAGAGAGATGACTTGGATCTTGTCACAAGAACGAAGAGTGGAGATGGTTTCATGATACCTCAAAAAGAAGTGAGCTCAATGCAAGAGATACGAAGAAAAGAGGGAACCATGTAGATACAAAGAACTAACAGTTGATACTCTGATGAAGGCAAGCTAAAAGGCTTGTGATGTTGGCTTCCATTATTGGAAGGAAGGAATATCCCCTGGTTTGAGAGGGAGAAAAAGGAGTCTGTGTGAATAAGAAGCATGGAATTATTCTCAAGATTAAAGGAGAATAGGAATGACCTATCTAGTTGAGAGGGAGTGATGTTGGACATCACATGTGCATTCTCATCTTCCAAGAAAAGGAAAGGGACCAACACTTTTTGAGGATGGGACAAGAATCCAAGAGAAGAGTGGTCGAAGAGAACCAATATTCTTTGAGGACTCAGGGATGGATATCCAAGATAAAAATATTTCTAAAAGGACATACCTTGTGGACATTCGAATGGGGTATGTACCTTAGAGAGGTAGTGTGGTATCATGCATAAATCCTCCCAACACAATGCTATTGATTAAAGAAGAGTTTGTCCAGTTAGGCCTTAGGGACAATGTTGATTATAATGATGATGCTTACATTATGGCTTATCAATCTGACTCTTCTTGAGAACTCTTTAGTTAGAGATATGATGTTGTATTTGTTTTACAAATATGAATACCTCCCTAGTTAAAAGGGAGTGTTGAGAAATGTAACTAGTTTATGTAGCAAATAATAAAAAAGAATAAATAAACTTATTATTATTATTAAAGCATGGGTTTCATGCTCATTATTGGTGGTCGTCTAGGTAAAAGCATGTTCTTCGTGCTTCTAGGGTTTGTTAGGTCTTAGGATTTATTGTCACGAGCCAATAAAGTCAACATCATGTTTATAAGACCCTTCTGAGCAATTTGTAATTTTAAAAAGAATTAGTTTTGAGTCTAGAAAGTCCTGGAATCTCCAGGAGTACAAGTTGACCCTAGGATCCTCAAGTCAGCCTAAAGGAGGGAATTTGACTCCTTGAGAAGGCTATATAAAGAGCAGTTCGACTTAATTGGAGACAAACACTCATAAGTTCGATCTATCAAGGAAAGAGTCTGATATGTAGCTGGGAAGCTGGGAAAAAGGAGACCAAAGTTCTAGAAGAAGTTGGGAGACTGAAATATTTTGTTTTTGGGCTCTATCTCTCTCACATGTGAGAATAAGCTAGGGTTTCTACAACCGTAAAGAGATTGAAGTTGCATGTATGAATTATTGGGGAGCGAATTTGTTTTTGGGGAGCAATGTTGCAGGAACAATTTGTTGGAGAGAGAAAAATCCTTCTGTTGACCATGTTGACCTTAGGGAGAGTTTTTTGCTCTAGGAGGGTCTCAAAAGGAAGATAGATTAGGGTTTTTGCAACAATTATTGGGACGAAGTTGCAAGTCAAGTAGCAATGATGTAGCTGGAAAAGAGAAGTTGCAGTGTGTAGCAGTTTGGTGCATATTCAAGAAGGACTTGAGGAAGGGTTGACTTGGTACTGGGAGAAGAACTTGATCTAGGGATTGGGTCTTTGTTTCTCATTTGAAGCAAATTCTAAGAAGACAAGAGTTTTCAAGTTTTCCCTATGGAGGGGTTTTGCCCTGAATGAGAGCCTATATTTGTGTCCTCTATTGTTATTGCAGTTTCTTGATATTGTTTGATGAATAAACTTAACTAAAGAACACAAAGAAGATAACTAAGATTCACAAGCAAGTATCAAGGTTAAAGAAAATAAGATATAATTGTTGCTACTTTACATTTTCTAACACTAGAAAGGAAGGGGGATATTTGGTAGTCTCTTCCAAATTATAATTATTGAGATGACCTTTTTATGGCATGAAAATCTGAAAACCAATGGGTGACGAAGAGCCCAACTCTTCCCCAAAACCAAGGCCCATAATTCATCACTCTTTCCAAATATTTGTGAATATCAAATTGAAAAATAAAGAAATCCTTGGAACATAGATAAATATCATAGTTGGGTGTCCAAATTGAAAATAATCACTAGTGCAACACATCAGATCAAGGCCAAAAATCGTTGAATCTACAAATCACTGCTTTATATTGAAGTGTAGAGAAAACACAGTTCACCTTCGATAAATTAATCTCCATGGAAGGAACCATTTTCATTTGTTCATTAATGTAAGATTTTGGGATGAACTGAGGTAGATCCAGATCCACTAGATTGGAGCCTTTCCTTTGTGCTACATCCTTGTATGAGACAAAACCTCTAGGTTTCGTAAGCCCTAAAGCACCACTGTGTAGTCTCATGTTTATGATTATGGTGGAAATTCTAGAGATGTTGTAATCCTCCATTCAAAAAGAATATTGAAGCAACTTGCCTTAAAAAAGAAGGCTCTGGGAGTTTACAAGAATTCCAAATATATTTTCAATACTCCCATTCAGGTTTGATATCACATCCAAATTAGTGACCCAAAATATGGAATACTTCCCATTTGGTTTCTTGATAAAGATCTGGAAGTTTTCTTGTTTTCGCTTTTCCAATCTTCTAACCCACCCAAGTCGAGGAAAACACAGATATTCTTCTTGAAAATATGGGTTTTGAAAGACAATGGCCGACAACTCCTTAGCCTCTTGGACATGGACAAGGAGACATCCCTACAATCACGATCAGACTTTAACAAATACAATATCATGTGGAAAAATGCTAGAGGCCACACTATTTTCTAAGGGTCTCCCCTTGCAAGGAAAAATTAGGCCCTTCCAACTACCAAAATTAATTTTAAGGAACAATCCAGGTATTCCCCCTTCTAATGATGCCACAAAACTCCTCAACCCGCCTTCTGAGAACATTGAAGAAGAGTGAAATCATGAGGGGGCGACAACCAAACTACATCTGAGATCTCCCAAATCTATCATCATTCATCTTCCTGTGTGATATTAAGCATGTCATCCTCGTTTGTCGACATCCATCGACTGCTTGGCTCGATCACACTACCACAATATACCCTTGACCTGAAGCCACAATCACATCGTGCACACCAAACCTTGAGCCTCAGAGTGAATTCCATTCTCCTTATCCTTAAAGAGAAAATAATTATCAACATCAACGATTTCACATAATTGATTCAAAACACTAACTATTAGAACAAAATAAAGACATACTTCTCCAGCTTAAAACAATACCCTTTATCTCCCCTTAACATGTATGAACATAAATTCCCACCCTCTTATTAGCCTTTTGAGATCACAATTTATCTTCTCCCCTTCACTCATGATTTTCCACAACAAAATTAGGTTTAGTTTGTGAACCTTGACAATTCTCCTCAAACCTTGTATTTAATAAAATTTGATCAACATGTAATATTTAAATGTAATTCAACTCATGCCACAACCCCTCTAGGGGTATTTAAATCTATATCGACCACATTAGTCAATAGTTGCCTATTTCTTGAAACCTCAATTATAACATATTTCTAGGCTAAGGATATAAGGTTTGTTAACCCATATTTAGTCTAAATTAACCTTTCTCACCATTTGTCCTTTAGCCACCCATAGGAACCCTATAAAAACCACATAAGAGTTGCCTCCTAGATCTTAGGTCATACCTAAAGAATCCTTCATGAACGAACCATCAAAAGATATATTATTGCTAAGAAACACCACACCATCATTAATAATACCATCTCTCTCAATCCTACCTTCAATCCCAAACATAAAATCAATACCCTATTGAGAACTTAATCATCAACTCTAATTATAACTCCTGTTTATACCCACTCCTCTCTCCCAAATAATAGGAAAGCTAAGGCCCAAGTTGCAACGTGACCCAAAAAGCATAGCCTTTTTTGACAAAGAAAAACAATTTAATAAAGCCGAATGATTTAAGAGATTATCTCTATAAGTCAAGGGAGAGAGGTGCAATTAAATACCACCATCATCTACACCTACGTTCAGAGGTAAAGGTGCACAAATTTTATTTAGGGAGATAGATTGTCCCCTTTTTTTTTTATAGAGAGAACATCTTCCTTAGGAGTCACTACTTGTTATGCTATAGAGACGTTTCCAACCACTTCCTTACCAATAATAGACCTCCCTTTGTTGGGGCCTCAACCTCATGCTTAAAATATTTACCATCTTGTAAGGGCCTAACATTCAAATCCTTTTTTACCCAACTCTTTCATTTGAAACACAGACTATAATCAACCACCAAATATCCATACTTGTGAAATAATTGTAATGGAAAGGGACACTAGAATAGTCCTAGGGTTATACAAAATACTAATTACCCTTTTCTAAAATAATACTTTAGATGAGTGGTTGAGTGTTGTGAATTATAAGTATAAGGTCATAGGTTCAAGTCCCTAGGCTAGCTATCTTTGTGATATTATTGGGCCTCACTTGATGCCCTTGTTGGGTCAAGTTGCTAAAAACTATAACTGAACAATTTTCCCTAGGTACCATCCTCAAACTAAGGGGAAGTACTTGAAGGGTTTCTTCAAGATGTGTATGCCACTAAAAAGAGCAGTCTCCATAATCCATCCTTCAACTCTACCCTATCCAAAATGTGGGCCACTATCATCACCCCTAACTCTTTACAGGATAAATATGCCTCTATGAAATCCTTATGGGCATTCCTAACTATTCCAAATGCTTCACTTGACCAAAAGTTAAGTGGGGATTTGGGAATTTTAACATAGATTAGGATCATTCCCACCTTTTCACTTCAAACATTGAAAAATGAAATCCAAGGCTTCAATGGTAGTGGAGAGAAGCCCCCCTATTAAGAGCTAGCCAAAACTTTTATTGCATCAAAACTTGTATGAAAGTGGAAAGCCACCCAGACTCTAGCAAGAACAAAATGAAGACACATATCCAAGAAAGGGTTCCCAATAGTTAGAGACCCAGGTATTTAGAGCCTTATCCCCTATTCGATAACCTTAGAGCTAACCAACCAATGCCAAATACACCATCCCAACCACCTCATTCAACCTAACATCCTCAAATGACATTAAATTAACCATTGAGATTTTTTGCTTGATGCATTGCTTATGACCTCTATTCTAGCTAGGGAAACCTCCTTTGATTATATTAGTATAGATTTTACCACTCGATATGGGACACTCACCACATATTTCACCCTCCTTATTTTCCTCGTTAACACCTCTAAGACCTACCCTGCTTAATTCTACTTCACCCAATCCATTATTGATAAAACCAAAATCTAGTTCTTGAGAAAACCCATAGCCTAATCCACAACTGAGAGTTGCACTAACACATGAGGAAGAAACCTCTAAAAGAACATGAGTTCTTGCCTTAAATCCTTCGTCAGTAGAGCCAAGTGAAAATGAACAAATGACATCCCAACCAAATTGAACATTGCAGGAAACCCATTGATTTGACATACCTCTGTCCATAATGTCCTCTAATCCTAGAGCCAAAGCATCATACATAATAAGCACTCAAGATTGATAATTCTAGATAATATATGGCATATCATCATCGAAAATAGATTTATCCACATTTTCCCCCAAAATTAAGATTTTATTGTTTTCACAATTAAAAAAACTAAGTTTTCAAAGATATTTTATTCATAAAAAGGTTTATTTGTTTTCATAATAAAATATCAAGATTTCAAAAGTAATATTCTTATTTGTTAACAAATATATATATATATATATATATATATATATATATATATATATATATATATATATATTGTAAGCTTGGTAGGACTACATCTTCATCGTGTCCAACTTCTCACCTCGATCGGGGGATAGCACAAGATTTGAACCCAAGACTTCTGGTTAGTGTAGTTCAGTGATACGTTAATATATATATATATATATATATATTTGTAAGCTTGGTAGGACTACATCTTCATCGTGTCCAACTTTTCACCCCGATCGGGGAATAACACAAGATTTAAACCCAAGACTTCTGGTTCAGTGTAGTTCAATGAGACTTCGTTTCCACTACCATTACCAATTGAGCTACCCCAAGCAAACAAAAAATATTAAAATATTACATTACATTAAAAAAAAAAAATTAATCTTTAAAAAATGAGTTTTTTATATAATTTTTTTAATTGCCTCCACAATTGCAGCGTATTATGGTAGAGATGTTGTAATGTCTTGTCCTGTCCTATCTTGTCTTGTTTAACATTTTGACTAGGTCAAATTATATAAAGAAATAAAATAAGCTAATAATTAAATTAAAATAGCTAATTTAGCATTGACAATTTTTGCACTTTAGTTTTCGAATATAATATTTTAAATACAATTTTTGAATATAATATTTTAAATACAACATTTTTATTTTAAAATAAACAAATATATATATATATATATATATATATATATATATATATATATATATATCTGTGATGAACCACACTTGTTGGTTCGAAACACGTCGGCCAAAAATTTCTCTTATGTGATTTTTACTGAAAGACTTTGCTTAATTCATTATGGATCGCAGAAGCTTGAATACATAAATTACTACCTTATACGGAAGGGCCATTGCCATTAAAGTTCATCACTTTGAACGATCTCGCGTAAGGGTTTCCAAGTTGAAGATAGATCTAACTTTTCTAAAAACAATGTAGAGACTCTTCCCTTGTTCCTTCGTTCGCTCAAATTAAGCACCCTCTTAATAATTCTAATGGTTGTCGTATTTTCCTTAATGTTAGCATGGCATTGGTTCATTTGGAGATTGGCAGGGTGAAAAAGGTTTTGGATTTCATTTTTCATAATTTGTTTTCTCTCCATTTGGAACTTTCAAATGAGATCTTTGCTCCCCTTTGGTCAAGGATTGAGGCATGCTTGGCTCTGAAATCTACTCGCCTGGAAGAATTATGGAAAGTAAAGCAGTCCAAGAAGTTCAATAAGCTCTCAGAGAAATTCATCTCGCATCCTAATGAGTCTAGTTTCTTTCGTGGTCCTTCCAGAAGTAGAATTAATTCTAATCAAATCTCTGCTCTCCGATCTTGGGTTGACGGTGTTTCTCACCCTTCCGCTATCGAAGGTGAAGCTAGAACATTCTCATATTCACCGAGTCAGATTCCCTCAGGTTCGTTGTCCGTTAATTCTTCTTTGGTTTCTATTGGTTTCGAAAATAGTGGAAGTGGTATATTAATAATAATATTCAATTGAATGATGATAATAATAATAATAATGGGTTTACTAGTAATAATAATAATAGTGGATGTTAAAATTCCTTTTTCAACTGCATGAAATTCCTGATCTAGGGTTTGAACACCTGCAGCGACGGCAGGCTCTGTAACTCTGCAGCTCTCTGCAAACTCTGATAGGTTCAGGTCCTTCTCCTTATCAGTCTAAGGGTACTCACTCTCATGGAGCCCCAGCCGGGGGGGGGATGATGAACCTCCCCCACAAAGCGACAATGAACAGGTTGAAAATACGGAAGGGAAGGGAGCCACAAATCAGAATGGGGAAAATGATGCGCCGGAAAGCCAGCAAGTAAAACAAGGGGAAAAACTGCCAGAAGTTCATTCTGAAACATGCAAACCAGTAGCAACGGTTCAGCCAAGGGTTGAATTGCCAGGACATCGAATCGACGCGAGAATCTAGTTCATGAAAGATCATGCTCTAATAGGGAAGTTCATTGGTCTGTGGCCAACCGAAAAAGCTTTAAGAAGCTGGATAAACGCGAAGTGGCATCCTAAGGGGCATATCACCTTGCAGCTGGGGCCAAAAGAATTTTTCACTGCAATTTTCAACTGCTTGGAGGAAAGAAACAGGGTTCTTGACGGCGGACCTTACTTCTTCAATGCGGCTGGTTTGTTTCTCAAAGGATGGGTGGAGCGATTCAACCCAGATAAGGTGGACCTCAGCTGGGCTCCGATATGGATCCGCTTATACTCACTCCCTGTGGAATACTGGGAAGAAGACTCCCTGAAGGCAATAGGAGACACCCTGGGTGAATTTGTCAAAACAGCAGAGGAAACGAAAACATGCAAATATACTTCTTATGCTAGAATTTGCGTATACATGAATCTCAATCAGGCTCTTCCAGATGCGGTAAGCATTTCTCACTTTGACATTGAATGGTTACAAACTATTGACTATGAACATGTGCCCTTCTGTTGTCAAAGATGTCATGCCCTCGGGCATTTATTCAGGGACTTTCCTTTAACTCAGAAACCCTCCCCTGCTTCGGATCTGGAAGCCTCTGAAGCAGGTGGATTTATCAAAGTCACGAATCGTCGGAGAGGATACAAGAAACATGCTCCAAAATAAAAGGTAGCGCCAACCAGCCAACCAGGGCAATCCACAAGTAATAGTTTTGGTGCCCTAGCTAACCAATCGGAAATACAAACGAATTTTCCGGAGTCAGAACCCATAAGCGATGACCATTCAAAAGGAGGAAAACCCATACTGTCACAAGCAGATACTCAAGGAAAGGAAGCTTCAACCTCAGACAAACAAAAAGAAATATTAGGGAGTGCTCAAGACATGCAACTGGAGACCCCGAACCCAGATGCTCGCTCAGAAGAGGAGCCAATGGAAGAACAAGATTACTCTTAATTTATGGAGGAAGAAACAGAAACAATAAACATTGGGGATCTGGACCTTCCCAGTCTTGAAAAGGCCTGCACCACAAATAACTTCGACAACATTCCAGCAGGACAACTTAAGAACCTGGAAGAAATTTTATCTCGGGCATAGAGGCAGAAATCTTTGGGTATACAGACAGGAGGCCCTTCGGATGGACGATTCATTGCCAAAGATATCAAAAAGCGAGGAAGGAAAACCATTCTTCAGAGAACAATCAAGGTCGAGCAAATCTTAGTGGAATCAGGCAGGTATGCCAAGCTAACTAAGTATTATTGTCCTGAAAACACTCTTTCTCAATGAAGTTAATCTCTTGGAATATAAGAGGGCCCAATGGCCCCAGGAAAACCCGAATCCTCAAAAACATGTTAAAGCAAGAAAAGCCTCAGGTTCTATTCTTGCAAGAGACAAAGTGTGATTCTAACGTACTTGATAGACTCGCTGCTAAATTCTGGCCTGGAAATCACAATATAGCAGTAGATGCAGATGGTGCCTCATGAGGCCTAGCCATTATATGGGATTCCAGAGCCATTGTGCTCAACAACTTTCATGCACACAGGAACTTCCTTCAAGCAACTTTTCACATCATAGGCACAAACCAACATGGTCTTCTAACTAATGTTTACTTCCCATAGGAAACACCTCGAAAAGCGAAGATCCTAAACTCCATCTCGGTTCTCAACCAGAACAGATCGCTCCCACTATGGATCGTAGGAGGTGATTTCAACATGGTTACAAGACAGGAAGAAAGAAGAGGGGGCAGATGCAAAAGTTCTCAAGAAGGATCGCTTTTAAAGGATTTCATCCAAAACAACTGGCTTATCGACCTCCCTTCCAATAATGGAGTTTTTACTTGGAACAATAGACAAGCAGGAAGCCAGCAAATCACCTCTCGGTTGGATTGGTTTCTACTCTCTGACAATGTTCTTCATCTGGGGGGTGATTTTGTTGCCTCCATCCTGCCCTTCACGGGTTCTGATCACTGGCCCATCTCACTTCACTGGTCTCGACTAGGAAACAATATCCGTAGGCCTTTCCGCTTTGAAGCCTTCTGGATGACCCATCAAGACTTTCACAAATTAATCATTACAGAATGGAAAAGCTTCCATCCACCTCCAGGCTCCAAAATGTTCCAATTCCACAAAAACTTAAGCATCTAAAAAGCAAGATCAAGCACTGGAATCACACTTCGTTTGGCAATATCTTTCAGGGGAAAGCCAATATTGAATTGGACATGAAGCAACTTCAGCAGCAGATCATCACTCTTGGCAGATCAGAGGACCTGGCAGAAAAGGAAAAAACCCTTGAATTGCAACTAGCAGAAAAGGAAAAGCAGGAAGAAACGTTGTGGAGGCAAAAATCAAGAATCAAGTGGCTCAAAGATGGAGAGAAAAACAACAAATTCTTTCATAGCACCACAATCCAGCGCAGGATGCACAACAATATCACTCATATTCAAAATGAGCAAGGAATCAGAGTGGAAAAGCATGAAGATATAGAGGCTGAACTCTTAAGTTATTTCAAGCACGTGCACAGAGAACCAAACATAGACTGATCTCAGGCCATTAAAAAAATTACAGGCAATATCCCCAAACTTGTTTCAGAAGAGCATAATCAAATGCTCCTCAAGCCTGTTGATCTTCAAGAAGTGGAAATAGCAGTGCGACAACTAAAAGCTGGCAAAGCCCCAGGACCGGATGGATTCACCTCTAACTTCTTCCATAATTTCTGGGACCTAATTAAGAATGAGGTATGGCAGGTGGTGGAAGAGTCGCACTCTCTCCGATGGATGTTTCCAAGGATAAATGCTACATTCATAGCCCTGATCCCCAAGGTGGAGAAGCCATGCAAGCCGGACAAGTACAGGCCGATAGCCCTCTGCAACATAATCTACAAGGTTGTTTCTAAAATTATAGCCTCTAGACTCAAGCTCCTGCTTCCACTCATTATCTCGCCTGAACAATCCGAATATGTTGAAGGAAGGCAGATCACAGATGGGATCATCCTTACTCATGAAATAATTCACTCCCTGAAGATCTCCAAGAAGCCAGGTATGCTACTCAAACTTGATCTTTCCAAAGCTTTTGACAGCCTAAGTTGGAAGTATATTGACAAGACTCTTATAGCATTTGGTTTTGATGCTTCCTGGGTCTGGTGGATTATGAGCCTCATCTCATCCTCATTCTTCTCTGTTTTAATTAATGGCATACCCTCAGAGACCTTTCACCCTACCCGTGGTATTAGGCAAGGCGACCCCCTCTCCCCATTCCTGTTTATCATTATGGCGGAAGGTCTAGGGAGAAGTATTAAGCAGGCTCAGCAAGATGCCCGTCTCAAAGGCCTCTCCTTTCACAACTCCCCTGTGTTTACCCATCAACTATTTGTTGATGACAATATGCTTTATGGGCATCCCTCCGTCCAAGAGGCCAGACAGCTTAAAACTCTTTTATCAGACTTCTCGGAAGCCTCCGGAGCATCAATAAATCACTCCAAATCTCAAATCTTCTTCTTTCATACTCCCTCTGTTACCCAGTCAGCCATCTTACGCATCCTAAGCTTTTCCTCTGCCAAACTCCCCTCCTTATATCTAGGAGCCCCACTCATAGCCTTTGGCTTAAAGCACTCTTCCTGGAGAACCCTCCTAGATAATCTGGAAGTGCGGCTCTCTTCTTGGACTCAAAGATCTCTTAACATGGATAGCCGTCTTGTTCTGATTAAAGCTATCCTTCAAGCCATGCCCTTATACCTCTTCTCCATCCTTGCGGCTCCCAAATGGGTTCTTAAAGAACTCACTTCTATCCAAAGAGCGTTTCTCTGGGGCAACAGTGGATTTAAATGCAAATGGGCTCTTGTCAAATGGGAAACCGCTTGCCTTCCAAAGAAAGGAGGTGGCATTGGATTAAGAGACCCCACTCACAGCAATGTTGTCATGGGAGCTCGAATCTAGTGGAAATGGCTTTCGGGACCTCCCACTCCTTGGGCCCTATTATGGACAGCCAAATATATGGGAAATTGTCCAAGGGAGGAACTCATCAGAATATCAGAGACTAGTAATGGCTCAATCATGTGGAACTCAGCAAAACAGCACAAGAACCTCATACAGCAGCACAATTTTTGGGAAGTGAAGAATGGTGATCAGGTTAGATTTTGGGACAACTGTTGGCAACAGATGCCCAAACTCAGGGACCTTTTTCCACCTAATGTTTCCCTGGAACAGGATCTGCACCCCCAATACACGGTGAGGAATTTCTAGCACAATACCTCTCAGCAAGATTACAGAGAATGGCTCAAAGTGACTCAGGTCCTGGCACAAGGGACGAGGCAAGATCAGCAAACTTTGGATACAGAATTAACAAAAAGGAAAATACAGTACTCTGAGGAGAAAGACATTCTCAGATGGGGATATGAAGAAAGAGGAATCTATACCACTAGAGAAGCATACAATATTCTTGTCAAAGATCAAATAAAGCTCAATCCACTCTGGAGTAAAATATGGGATCCTTCCATTTGGCCGAAAGTATCTACATTTCTTTGGCTCCTCTGTCATAAGAGGATTCTCACATAGGATAATCTGAGAAAAAGAAATTTCGGTGGTCCCTCCATATGCCCCAACTGCAAAAAAGAAGAGGAAACCATTGAACACCTCATGTATTACTGTCTGTTGGCCTACAAACTCTGGCAAAAAATAAACTTTCGTTGTCAAAAAGAAGGAGGTGCTAATGGAGATATAACGGCTACAATACGCAACTGGTACCCTCATCCCTTTCAAAGCAAGATCTTGAATTTTCTCTGGAAGCTCATTCCAGGCTTTGTAACATGGGCCATATGGAAGGAGAGGAATGGTAGAATATTCAAAAACCAATCCAGACCACTGGAGGATATATGGAAAATCATTAATCAAAACATTGAAGAAACCTTATCTCTAAAAACATGGTACCAAGAGGATTTTCCCACTCTCCCTCAAGAACATTCAATATGGAATAATTGGAACTTCCACAGAAAGCAAGAACAGCTGATCAAAGGGACAAAGCCACCGAGAAACCCCTCAATGGCGAAATGGTCACCCCCCCAGGAACATGTATAAACTAAATTTTGATGGAGCTTCAAAGGGTAATCCTGGGAACTCTGGGTTTGGAGGGATCTTCAGAGATCATAAAGGAGCTAATATCATAACCTTCTTGGGCTCACAAGGGTGGGATACCAATAATTCAGCAGAGTTAGAAGGTCTTTGGCAGGGGCTTCTTCTAGCGCAAGATAGGAATCTTTTCCCGCTCCTAATTGAGGGAGACTCTCAAATCCTCATCCAAATGGTCTCGAGAATTCTACAGGGATCCCCTTCCTCCAATATCAGTAACAGTTGGAGAATGGCTCAACGGCTATTGCATATTGAGCGCTGGTTCTCTTCCCACAGAGCGATCTCCTTGAAACACATTCGAAGAGACGGGAACAAAGTTGTTGATCTCTTGGCTAACATGGGAGTTGATTGTGGGCGACATCTACATGTTGGATCACCAGCAAATTTAATCTCTGAATCTCAGCACCTCGACTTCAATAATCTCGTGCAGAAGGAAATGCCTGAGACCGCTGAATTTCTCCCGGATTCGGGTGGCATTAATGTCCCCACAGTTCTCCATGCATAAAGTTTATGCCCAGTACTGCCAGCTGCAGAGCAGCGTGGCCTCCCAGGACGTAACCTCATGCGAGCAAGGAATGCATATTACTGAGAGATCGGGTGGCAGATTTGCATTTAAGTCTGGCATTGATCATCGCAAAATGCCTCCTATTATAATCATGCCAATCGATGGTTCATTTAACAAGCCTTGGGCTCAGTCATGCGGTAATAGGACCTGGTTTGCGGGAGCTGTGGGTAATGGCGTAAACCTGGTGCATCGCTGCGAGCTTAATACCATCTCTTTCAAGGGTAATTTCTTCCCTGTTTTGGATTCTTGTTCTCTGTTAGTGTCTGCAATTTCTGGGGTTGTTTACAAGCTCTGTCATACTGTTGTGCTGCCCGCAAGCTCTGTTATCCGTCTCAGCCCTGTTGGTTATCCCGTCCATAACCTTTCTGTGTCCTATCCTCTTTCTAAAAGCATGGTTCGTTCCGGTAAGTGGCCTCGTTCTGGGGGGCGTCGTGATAGTCGTCTGCATCTTCCAGTAGGTTAGGCCATGGAAACAGCGCCGAAACCGTTTAATCCCTCCTCCATCCATGAAGTTGGGCCTTCTGTTGGCTCTGGTCGGAAACCTACCCCGAACAGTGCTTTTCAAACAACACACTTCAAGTTTCAGAGTAATCTGCTCAGGCCCCTGGTCACTGCCCACATTACCCTTATTCTCTCGGAAGAGGAAAACCTTGTCCCCCCCTTAGCCTGTATCGCCCCTGACCCTTCTCCAAGCAGTGAGAATTCCTCGGACAAAGACAGTATGGAAAATTGGGAGAAAGAGAAAGAGGAACATGATGCTTCCCTTAAAAATCTTCCTCCCCTTGAAGACACAGGACCTGCAGCTAAGGACAGAACTCCTGGCGAGGCGGAACATACCCTAGCTATGCCTAACAGCGATTTAAAAGGCAATGAACGTTTGAAGACTGGCGATACTGTTCGGGATGAGAAGAAGGACCATGACCCAGCAATGGAGAAGTAGTGCCACTTGGGACTGTCTCTTTTTGTCTCGACTTCGGTTCCAGGCTTGCGGTCAGGTTTCTATGCAATCGTTTTTTGGCTCCCAGATGGAATTTGATGACTCTTTGTATGCTGGGTTGCAATGTCTTTTGTATCTATGTGCTGGCTCAATTCTCCTTCTCGGCAACGTATGTCTCTATCTATGTCTGATTTCTGGTTTCTTGCACTCTGTAACTGGTTTCCCCAGCTTATGACTGTAATGGGGCAGTTCTGTTCAGTCGAATGCTTTCACGCCTCGACCATATGTAAAAATATTTTGTCTTTCAGTTAATAGAAGTTAGTATTTGCAGAGAAAATAATAATAATAATAATAGTGACTATATTTTCACCTCAAATAGGAATAATAATATTAGGAATAGCAATAATAATTTATGTTTGGATAATAATAATAATAATATCATTGGGCTTAATAATAATAATAATATTAATGAGGGTAATGACATTGTTTTCAATTCTGATAATTGTAATAATAATAGGATTAGTAATAAGACTCTAGGTTTGAATAATATTGTTTGTTCTAATTTTCTTTCCTCTTCTAGTAATAGGGTTGTCAATCTCTCTAGCTTTTCTTTTGATCCCCCATGTCTTTAGTCTTTTGGAGAAAGGTTTAAATTTTGCTCTTGCTCCTAGAAATATCCCGGTTGACGATATCATCTCTGACATTGAATATGGTATTAGAGACTTACCGGATGTCACTAAAGATATCATTCCTCAAGACTGTGCAGTTTTCCTTAGAAAGGCAAAGCCCCCTAAGAACAACATCAACAAACTTGAGTTTGATGCTCTCAAAACGTTAAACAATAATAAGAATATTGTTGTTCTCAAAGACGACAAAGGTGATGCTGTGGTTATTCTTGATAAAGATGATTACCATCGAAAGATGTTGGACCACTTCCATAATAGCGGGAGCTACAGGAAACTCAACAAGGATCCCCTAAAGAATATTTCCAAAAGTGTGGCTCTTGTTATAAAAGGCTAGTAGCTCGATCAACGCGTTCAATCATAAGCTTATTCAAAGTTGCCCTCTTACCCCCAGAATCTATGGTCTGCCATAGATTCAAAAGGAAGGGGCTCCTCTAAGACCCATTATCAACACGATATGAGGGCCAACTTATCTTCTTGCTAAATATTTGTTGGGTGTGGAGCCTGATTATCTTCTATATTCAAAGGTATTGCCGCATTGGACCCCAGTTTGAAATGGGGTGGCAACGCCGCCCGTATAGTTTAGGCTTTTTTGCCCTAGAAGGCAACCCCTCTCTTTGTATGAGGGCATTGTATTTGAGGCTGTGTAATAGATGTATATTCTCTGAGCGAGCAGCAAAGAGGTGGGATTGTGAGAGAAAACAGAGGATATTACAGCGGATTTGCTATAGGTTGTGTCTCTTCATTTTGCTGGATAATAGAAAGGAAGGACTGGCTGTTCGGGGTGGACGTAGCCCAAACTGGGAGAACCATGTATATCTGTGTCTCTCTTGTTTTATGTGTTTTCTGTGTTTATATTTCTGCAATATTTTATGTGTTCCATTTCTCTGTAATATATAAATTTCTAACAACTGGTATTAGAGCCGAAGGTCTATTTGGCTGATAAACTCGCAGGAAAGAAGGGTTCCTCGTTCGAGTGGGAGCAATGGCGGAAGATGGTAAGTTTAGGGTCGAGAAATTTAACGGCCAAAACTTTTTGCTGTGGAAGATGCAGATGGAAGATTATCTGTATCAAAAAGATCTATACCTACCATTGGGCGGAAAATCAAAGATGCCGACGGGTATGACAGATGAAGAATGGAACCTTCTCGATAAAAAGGCACTCGGAACAGTACGGTTGTGTCTCTCAGTGTCGGTCGCCTTCAACATTTCGAAGGAAACAACAACAGAGGGTTTAATTAAGGCGTTGGAGAAACTATATGAAAAACCCTCAGCCTCAAACAAGGTATTTCTTATGAAACAGTTATTTAATATGAAGATGTCGAAAGGTGGATCTGTTGCAGACCATTTAAATTATTTTAATACTGTTACAAGTCAGTTATGTTCTGTAGGGGTAAACTTTAATGATGAAGTTAGAGCTCTGTTATTCTTGTGCTCATTGCCAGAAAGCTGGAATGGTTTAGTAATGGCCATTAGTAACTCTGTGTCTGGATCTAGTACGTTAAAGTTTGATGATGTTGTCGGTGCTATCCTTAGCGAGGAAATGCGACGGAAAAGCTCCGGTGAGACATCGGGTAATGCTTTGAGTGCAGAGTCTAGGGGAAGAAAAATGGAAAGAGGAAAGAGCTCAAGATATTGCAGTAAATCAAGGAAAGGCAGATCCAAGTCCAGATCGGGGATAGTGTGCTGGAAATGTGGAAAGAAAGGACACCTAAAGAAAGATTGTAGATCTTGAAAGGGAAAAGAAGGAGATGCACAGCAAGAAAACAATCATGAAGCAAATGTGACAGGTGAGGTGTTACAAGATGCTTTGATTCTTTCTTTCAAAAATACTACTGATTCCTGGGTGGTAGATTCAGGGGCCTCATTCCATGCCAAACCCGATAAGAAATACTTTCATGACCATGTTCAAGGAGATTTTGGACAAGTCCGTTTGGGTGATGATAAACCTTGTAAAATTGTTGGAATGGGTAAGGTTCTTGTAAAACAGCAGAATGGAAACCAATGGCTACTAAAGGAGGTAAGGCATGTTCTAGATCTAAAGAAAAATCTGATTTCAACAGGGCAGTTAGGCAGTGAAGGTTGTGTGACAACTTTCACAGATAAAGCTTGGAAGGTCACCAAAGGAGCCCTGGTAATAGAAAAAGGCAAAAAGGTTGGTACATTGTATTTATGCAATGGTATTTCTAACTCTGTTAATGCTTTAACTTCCAAAGGAGCAGATGCAACATTATGGCATCATAGGCTAGAACACATGAGTGAAAAGGGGATGAAGATTCTTCACTCAAGGAATTTGTTGCCGGGTTTGAAGAATGTTGATTTGGACTTCTATGAGAATTTCATTTATGGAAAACAGAAGAGAGTTAGATTTCTTAGAGTTGGGAAAGAAAAGAAGAGCGAAAAATTAGAGCTTGTGCATACAGATGTATGGGGACCTATTCAGGTGTCATCTCTCGGTGGCTCTCGTTATTATGTTACTTTTATTGATGATGCAACTAGAAAAACTTGGATTTATTGTATTAAGAATAAATCTTATGTATTTGATACTTTCAAGAAATGGAAAGCTTTGGTTGAGATTGAGACAGGAAAGAAATTGAAGTGTCTTAGATCAGACAATGGAGGTGAATATTGCAGCAAAGAGTTTGATACGTACTGTTCAGAGCATGGAATTTGTAGAGAGAAGACAGTTCCAAGAACACCATAAGAAAATGGTGTGTCAGAAAGGATGAACAGAACAATCATGGAGCATGCAAGGTGCATGAGATTGCATGCAGGATTGCCTTTACAGTTTTGGGCAGATGTTGTAGATACTGTTGTTTATCTAATAAATAAAGGGCCTTCAAGTTCCTTGGATGGTGGTGTTCCAGAGGAAGCATGGATAGGTAAAAAGGTAAGCTACTCTTTTTTAAAGCCTTTTGGTTGTGAGGCCTTTGTCCATATTGATAAATAAAATAGAAGAAAGCTTGAGGCAAAGTCAAAGAAATGTATCTTTATTGGATATGGTGTTAATGATTTTGGTTATCGCTTATATGATTACGAAAATCATAAAATCATTAGGAGCAGAGATGTAATATTCAATGAAAAGGTCTTGTATAAGAATCAATTGCAGGAAAAGGAACAGAAAAAAGAAAACAAGGAATACGCAGTTCTTGATGAAATCACTGAAAAAGTAAAGGTGCCTGAAAATAATAATAATCAACAGCCACAACAACAACAACAGACACCCCAAACACCTGAAAGTGGTGTTAGAAGATCTACCAGGATAAGTAGACCCCCTGAACGATACTCTCCTTCATTATATTATTTATTGTTGACTGATTCTGGTGAACCTAAATGTTATGAAGAAGCAATGTAGGTTGAGAGCAGGAAGAAGTGGGAGCTAGCCATGGAAGAAGAGATGGACTCCTTAATGCATAACCAGACTTGGGACTTAGTCAGGTTGCCTGCAGGTAAAACTACATTGTAGAATAAATGGGTTTACAGGCTAAAGGAAGAAGATGGAGGAAAACAGAGGTACAAAGCTAGACTTGTGGTGAAGGGGTTTGCACAGAAGAAAGGTATTGATTTTGATGAAATATTTTCTCCTGTTGTTAAAATGACTTCAATTAGAACTATTTTAAGTCTAGTAGCAGTTGAAGATTTGCATCTTGAGCAGTTAGATGTAAAGACAAATTTTCTCCATGGGGATTTGGAAGAAGAGATATATATGCAGCAACCATAAGGATATGAGGTGAAAGGGAAGGAGAAACTAGTGTGCAGGTTGAAGAAGAGTTTGTATGGCTTAAAACAGGCTCCAATGCAGTGGTATCTAAAATTTGACAAGTTTATGTCTAAACAAGGTTATACTAAATGTCACTCTGATCATTGTGTTTATCTAAAAAAGCAAAATGATGGCAACTATATTATATTGTTATTGTATGTGGATGACATGCTTGTTACAGGATCTAACATGCAGGAAATAAATGTGCTCAAAAGAAAACTGGCAAATTCATTTGCAATGAAGGATTTGGGAGCTGCAAAACAAATCCTTGGTATGAGAATAACTAGAGACATGAAAAATCGCAAATTAACGTTGTCTTAGAATGAGCACATACAAAAGGTGTTGAAAAGATTTAATATGCACAATGCAAAACCAGGTAGTACCCCTTTGCTAGCCATTTCAAACTTAGTAAGGAAATGTGCCCAAAGATCCAAGAAGACATGGATTATATGTCTAAAGTTCCATATGCATCAGCAGTTGGAAGCTTAATGTATGCAATGGTCTGCACAAGGCCTGATATTGCACATGCAGTGGGAGTTGTAAGCAGGTACATGAACAATCCAGGAAAGGAACATTGGATGGTAGTGAAATGGATTCTCAGATATTTGAAAGGTACCACAAATCAAGCATTATGCTTTGGTAGTTCAAACATTTCTCTACAGGGATATGTTGATGCAGATATGGCAGGTGACAGAGATAACAGGAAGAGCACTGTAGGATATATATTTACTGTAGGTGGAACAACTGTTAGTTGGGTTTCAAAAATCCAATGTGTTGTTGCACTTTCAACAACAGAAGCAGAGTATGTTGCTGCTACAGAGGCCAGTAAAGAAATGTTTTGGTTACAGCTGTTTATGGGTGAATTGGGTAAGGAGCATGATATGGGCACGTTATACAATGATAGCCAAAGTGCCATTCATCTTGCAAAGAACTCAGCATTTTATTCCAGGACTAAACACATACAGCTCAAGTACCATTTCATACGATCAGTGTTAGAAGATGGAGAGTTGAAGCTGGAAAAGATACACACTAGCTAGAATCCTGCAGATATGCTAACAAAAGTTGTAACCAAGGAGAAACTGAGAATATGCTCAGTTTCAATTGGTCTTCAAGGATGACGATGAAGATGAGAAACAACTAGGTCCAAAGAAGAGTCATTGTCCAGCAAATGAAGCAACAGTGGAGTTGTTATAATCAGTCTCCAAGTGGGAGATTGTTGGGTGTGGAGCCTGATTATCTTCTGCATTCAAAGGCATTGCCACATTAGACCCCAGTTCGAAAATATTCGCTGTAGGGAGGGTGGATGCGACCTTTGGGGAGGCCCCCCCGGCAGGGGGTTTCGGGGGCAGCGCCCCCAAAGCTAAAAATGGATGTAGAATTGCCTTGTAAAAGTATAGTAATTTCTAGTCAATCTGGGCTATTCATTAGGCGGATGATCTGACGGTAGAACTTATGTTTAGTTTAGGGTTTTTTGCCCTAGAAGGCAACCCCTCTCTTTGTATGAGGGCATTGTATTTGAGGCTGTGTAATAGATGTGTATTCTCTGAGCGAGAAGCAGAGAGGTGAGACTGTGAGAGAAAACAGAGGAAATTACAACGAATCTGCTGTAGGTTGTGTCTCTTCATTTTGCTGGATAATAGAAAGGAAGGACTGGCTGTTCGGGGTGGACGTAACCCAAAGTGGGTGAACCACGTATATCTGTGTCTCTCTTGTTTTATGTGTTTATGTTTCTGCAATATTTTATGTGTTCCATTGCTCCGTAATATATAAATTTCTAACAATATTTAGCCCAGAAGCTTAAGCCCCTTGCTGGCCATACAAAATCATTTGTCAAGGACTCTGCATCTTTTGTTAATGAGTTAAAGAGTTTCAAGTTTGATCCAGATGACAAGCTTGTGAGATTCGATGTGGTCTCCCTCTACACTAATATCCCTATCAACAAGGCTATCGAAGCCATCAAGCGCATCAAGAATCCTGATATGACTTATTTAGTTGGTATTTGTCTTACTTCTACTTTCTTTTCATTGATGGGGAATTCTATGAGCAAAATTGTGGTGTCGCCATGCGTTCCCCCCTCTCCCTTGTGGTAGCTAATCTATTCATGGAGGATTTTGAATCAAAGGCCTTAGCTTCTTCACATCTTCTGCCTAAGATGTGGAAGAGGTTTTGTGGATGACACTTGTGTCATCTGGTCCCATGGTAAAGAAAAGTTGGAACCATTTTTCCTCCATCTTAACAATCAATCTAGTTCTATAAAGTTCACCATGGAATTTGTATGTAATGGTAGTCTTTCCTTCCTTGACGTTCTCCTCTAAAGGAATGCTGATGGCTCTTTCTCTCATTACGTATTTCGTAAGAAAACTCATACAAAACAATATCTTTATGCTAATTCTCATCATTTCCCAGCTCAAAATCTTGGTGTTCTCAACACCTTAGCTACTAGAGATTTAAGAGTTTCTGATGAGAACCATCTCAATGAAGAGAAAGCACATCTCCTAAGTGTTTTATTTAATAATGGGTATAATAGACACCAACGTACTAAGGATTTCCTTAGAGCTGAAAAAGGTCCTAGTGCTAAGAAAGATACCAAGGATCGTTTTTTTGGTGCTCATCTTCCTTTTATCCAAGGGACCACTGACATGATTTCAAGGATCCTAAGGAAGCATAAGGCAGCTTCAACCTTTAGGCCTTTAAATAACATCCAGAGATCCCTTAGATCTGTAAAAGACCCAATGGTTCCCAAAAATATGAAGGGTGTTTACATTATCCCATGCTCTTGTAGGACTCCCTACATTGGTGAGACTGGTCGCTCGATTAATAAAAGGATTCGTGAGCATGTTGTTGACATCAAGCATGGCAGGACCCGCTCCTCTGCTTTGGCGGAGCATGTAGATAAATCTAAGCATCACATCTGCATTGAGGAGGCCCAAGTCATTGCTAGGGTTAGTCATTTCCATCACCGTAAATTGAGGGAGGCCCTAGAAATTGAAAAAAGACCCAATAAATTGAGTAGAGATGATGATTGGAATATTAGTAGAAATTGGGTCTCTGTCGTGTCCTCCTGGGTTTTTAGGCTTCTTTTTGGGATTTATTTTGTTTGTTTGTTTATCTATGTAGGTATTGACGTCCTTTTTATAGTATCTGTTGTTGATTTATTCTTCATTAGAGTTTATTTTCTTAATCCTTCGTGTTTTTTTGTATTTTATCATCCTATTCGTTCTTAACTCCTTTTAATATTTTTTTATTTGTTTAATGGGCCTTAGCCCTATATTTTATTCTTGACCCCGTTTTATTTATTGATTATTTTTCTTATATTCCTTTTGACTTGTTTATATTTTTGTTTTGTTTTATTTATTTTTAATTTAGTTTATTTTATTTCCATTAATTCTTTATCAAATGATCTTGTCTCGATTAAAATCTTGGCTCATTTTTATAATTTTTTACTCTCATTCTTTAAAGTTTTTTTTTAATAAATTATTTAAATATTATTTCTCAGAAACTAGCTGTTTAATATAACAATTACTTATTAATGTTTGTTTTTAGTAAATTAATAAACTAATATCACAATTTAAATATTATTTTTCAAAAACTAGTAATATTTGGTTTTAATAAATTAATTTAAATATTATTTTTCAAAAACTAGCCATTTAATATAGTCGTTACCTATTAATATTTTTAATAAATTAATGAAATAATATCATTATTTAAATATTTTCTTTCAAAAACTAGCCGTTTACTGAATAATATTTGTTTTTAAAATATTAATAAATTAATATCATAATTTAAATATTATTGTTCAAATATAGTTGTTACTTGAAATTATGTCTCTACATTGCTCTCTATTTAAGCCTTTGCCATGGTCTGCCTCTTCATGTGATCCTGATGATAAACCACACATTTGGTTCGAAAAGTGTCGGCCAAAAATTTCTCTTATGTGATTTCTACTGAAAGACTTTGCTTAAAAAAAATAATATATAATTTTTTAGAGTGGATTTATGTTATTGTGTATTCCTACTTTGTCCATGAAAATGTGAGTAGTTTGTACATTGTTTGATGCAACTATTGCATGGACAGGACTCTCAAGTTGCCCGTGTGGATGTGGCAAGTGAAGAGAGGACCGCACTCCTGAAGGCTATTTGGTGATTCATGAAGGTGTTGTAAGAAGAGTAGGATTAAGTTGCACTAGGCAACATACATAACACCAATTGCTTCTTCATTCTAATGACTTATTTTGATAATCACTTTAATATAAATATGCAACCAAGTATGCAAGAGACGTTGTCGAGTAGTATCCCGTTCTCTAAACATTTTGACTCTATCAGAATACATAAAAATAAAATAAAATAAAAATAAATGAAAGAATTAATAATGCAATGTAAACATTTTAACTCCATCAAAATAAAATAAAAATAACCTTATGTTAAAAGAATAAATTTTATGTTATTTTTTTATTATTAATTTTTTTGTTGAGTAGTTAAGGTAAACTTGAATAAATTTTATGTTATTTTTTTTATTATTAATTTTTTTGTTGAGTAGTTAAGGTAAACTTGACTTGGTCAAATTACCTGTGGTTTTTTGAGCTCCATGTTTACGAGAATCCATGGTATTTATGTGGAATCTAGCCCATTTAAAGGGGTGAATTAAACCAGCCTAAATCCATCTTAACTCTCGATCTACCAAGGCCTGAGAAGGATCAAATCTCTTGAGATGAAAATATATTAAGATGCAGAAATTTGATCCCTCAGGGGCACTTCATAAATGGAGAGTTAAGATGGATCTAAACTGGTTCTAATACACTTGTAAAATGATCTTTTTTAACATGTTTATAATGTTAAACATATCAACTTATTTTTTCCTTTTAATAATGAATTTTTCAAATATGTATAATGTTAAAGCATATGGCTTTCAACAATGTTATCAAAGTGTACATTTTAACTGACACAGAATATATGTTTTAAACAATTTTATATGGGTGAAAATGCATTTAAAGTTGAAAAAATATGATGAAAGAACAATCATTTAAAATATTAGGTTCCTTTCAATGAGGATTTTTTCAAATATGTATAATGTTAAAGCATATGTAGTCTTGGCTTTCAACAACGTTGTCAAAGTGTACATTTTAACTGATACACAATATATGTTTTAAAAATATATTTAAAGTTGAAAAATATGATGTAAGAACAAATATATTAATGCAATTATATAATTTTTTTTGGCAGGACTACATTTTTATCATGTCCAATGTATTACTCTAATAAAGGCACATAATTGAATTGATGACTTTATAACAAGGAGTGCCTTAACAAACCACCCAATCACCATCTATCCAAGACCTCATGGACAATGCAACTATATAAATTAAATGATTGGTAAATGCTAATATACATCAAAACACTTACTTACACTTACTTCATCATATATTTCAAGTTGTTAAAATTGAGACCAACTTAGATCCATCTTAACTCTAGATCTATCAAATGCCTAGAGGGATCAAATCTCTCAAGGTGTAAACCTTTTTTTTGAGTGCAAAAGTTGAGAAAATGTTTGCGTCTTGAGAGATTTGATCCATCAGTGCTTGATAGAAGAGGATTGATCCCTCTGTGAGCTTGATTGATCCAAGGAAATCTCTTAAGGTGTAAATCTTTTTTTGAGTGCAAAAGTTGAGAAAAGGTTTGTGCCTCGAGAGATTTGAACCATTGGTGCTCGATAGAAGAGGATTGATCCCTCTGTGAGCTTGATCGATCCAAGGTTGAGATGGATCTAAGCTGGTTTGATTTATAATAATAATAATAATAATAATAAATTTTTTGTTTTTTTGTTTGTTTGTTTGTTTTTTTTGTAGTTTGACCAAGTAAAAATGTTTACATTATATAACCTTACCGTATAACATCTCTTCCATAATGGTTTGGTTAATTTAAATATATATATATATATATTATTTAATTTAATTTTTATTTTTATATAATTAAAATGAGTGAAAATATTTACACCACATCACATCATCTTACGATATCTCTTCCATATTGGATTGACACAAACATTAATTAATTATATTATAATTTTATTTAAACATTTTTATTATTATTGATGATAAAATAATTAATATATAAGTTAAATAGATATATGTTTAAAAAAACATGTAACAAGATTTTTTTAACTATGAAAGTTTACTCCAATTTTATGGTGAGATTCTTAATATGTAAATATGTAAATAGACTTTATTATAATACTATGGGGCAATACCATGACTTATCAATACCAGATGTTAAAGAAACTATAAGTATGAGACTTGTTCATATGAAGTTTTTCAATTAATAAATTTAATTAAAACAAAGGAAAAATTATTTTAGAAATAAATCTTCTTTTTCTTTTTTCTTTTTTTAAACTTGGTGGGGCTACATATTCATCATGATCAATATATCACTTAGGAGAAAGGAATTGAACCAATAATTCCATATCAATCAATGAGTACTTTAAGAGCACCCATCACCATCTGTAACGCCTTGTGGCTTGCGAGTTGCTCGGGCGTGCCCACCGAACGGACACGCTGACGAAGTAGGCAGAAACGCGACCGAGCGGATGAGGCATACTAATGCGGGCGAGGTGCGGTTGCTTGGTTTATAGGCGGGTAGGCTAGACGAGCTACCTGCGGGCCGACCAAAGTGAAGTTGTAAGATGGGCGAGCAGGAGGGGACGGTCCCGCAAGTTGGGCGGGCCGACCCACACGTTGGACGAGTTTTTACCACTGAAACACAAGTCGGCTGGGTGGCATGACTCGCCCACCCGCCATATACATAGTTGGTGCGAGTTGGGAGGACGGACAACAATTCGACATCGCTCATCAATGGAGTTCGAAGGAAATGCAAAGGGCGCAGCAAGGCACAAAATCGCGGGTGGTAATGCGCTCGCTTGTTGGGCAGAAGGCACGAGTCTTGCACGAGTTGGTGAACGGACGAAGGTCGGGTGGAGGGCTGCACGAAGGCACCCGCCCGACGGTGAAATGAGTCCGGGTGGAGGGTTGCACGAAGGCGCGCCCGCCCGACAGCATTGTGAACGACTTACGGTGAGGAGCTCTGGTGGAGGGCTGCACGAAGGCACCCGCCCGACTTGTGCACGAAGTTGTGGAAGGTTGAACGAGCCAACCGAGGGCGGCGGGCGACCCGGGTGTGGGCGTGCACGCCGAGTTGGGCAAATCGGTTGAAGTGTGGATTGTGTAGGAACGACCACCATGCAAGGTGTGCACGAGGTGGGCGCCCATTGGCAAAAAACACGAGTATAAACACCGGTGGAGCATTTGCTCTCGGTCATCTGTATTTCCATATATTCATAATAAAACATTATTATTGCATATGATGGTGTCCTCTCTGCTGTGTTGATGTTTATGGTTATATGTTTATGATGTTAATGGATTCCACACATTAATATTGTTAATGAAAGATGATGAATATTAAGCGTAGTTCGCAAAGTAACTTAACAATGGAACATGTTAGCTACTTAGGCAATGCCGCACGGTTGCCAATTAACAAAAAAAAGAATTGGAGGCGTGACACCATCTATCCAAAACACCATAAACTAAAACCGTCAACGTAATAATTTAATATATTTTAAAATTTATTTATTTATTAATTTTAATGAAATTAAATATTCCATTTAATAATTTTGATAATTTAGTCCTGTTTTACGATTTATTTATTTATTAATTTTAATGAAATTAATATTCCATCTGTGATCACTTTTTCCACCTAAACGGCATGTGAACGTTAAGTTTTGGATACATGAACTCCCTGATTGGTTAGGCACCAACTCCGACTGGATCGAATGCAGCGTCAGGCACATGCACATGCACATGCACATGCCCATGCCCAGTTTCGGCTTCTTGATTTCAAATTCCGTATAAACTCTTTCCCTTACCTTCGCGATATCTTTCATGGTGATGCACCGAAGTCCATTTGTGTAGTTTGATTGTCCAGAAGCTACTTTCCAAGGTTTTGGCAGCAAAATTCATAAAATTCCCGATCACAACAATAGCAACATGTCTGGAGGCATAGCTCAAGGTCGACTTACTGAGGAGCGCAAGGCCTGGCGTAAGAAACATCCCCAGGTATGTATGTTTTCTACTCGACACCATAATGAAAATTGTATTAAAAGTTGCAAAACCTACATGGAACCCTTCTAGGCCAGTATCCCAAGACCATTGTTTTTTTTTAACTGAAACGAGTATGTATTTTATTTAATTGTAGAAGAGATAATGGGTCTTTGCCAAGGTGACCCCAATTACAATTCAGTTGTCCATCAAATACTGCTTTTGAGCTACAACATTTTCAAGGAATTTGAAAGGTACTTTCATCATTTAGGATTAGCTGCCCTTTCATGAGAGAGCAACCTTTGTTCGCCATTTGATCTGCTTCACTGTTTGAATTTCTGAGTATATGATAAAACTTGAAGGAAGCAAAGTTTAGAAGGACTCTCTTCAATCTGCCCAAAATTTTGTTGAGATTAGTATTGTTGAATAGTTCCTCCGAGTTTAATTTTTTTATTAATATCTCTGAATCTCCGAAGACTTGGAGGTCTTTGACACCTTTGTCTCTTGCTATGAGGCATGCTTTTAGAAGACCAAGGATCTCAGCTTGATTGTTGGTTTTCTGGCCTAAACCCCAGCAGAAGCAATCTCTTGAAGGCCCATCCGGGGAGTAAATGACCCCACCTGCACCGGCAACACCAGGGTTTCCTTTGGAAGCCCCATCAAAGAATATTGTGGTTAAATTTTGAATCTGCCACCAATTTTGGAATGTGTCATCAGGATCTCTTTTACGCCAATCCGGATTTGCTGTTTGAGGGGTAAGGAGATACTTTCGAGGATATGGCTCAAGGGGGCCAAGCCACCTCTTTTCCTCAGGTAGGAGTAAAGAGTCTTCTTTATAATACTGCTGCTGGGTAGCTTCCAAGAGGAAGGATTTGGCTTTAGCTGCTACATGCAACGGGGAGTGTTGCAAGTCTTTGAAAATCAGCTCATTGCGGGCCAACCAGAGCTGCCAACAAACGTATTTGGGCAAAGCTGTCTAAACTTTGCGCCAAAATGATTTGATAGGAATTCTATGAGGATAGAAAAGACTCCAAGAGGCGAAAAGTTCCGAGACAAAAGTCTATGGAGGGACAGAAATCTAGAAGTCCTGAAGGATAAGTCCCCAAACCTCTTTGGCGAATATACAATCCATGAATAGATGCTGGGCTGTTTCGAGATTGCTTCTGCATAGCACACATCTATGTGGCCCTGCTATGTTCCTTTTTGCTAGATTATCACCAGTTAGAGGTTTATTATGAACCAGGGTCCAGAAAAAGAAGTTCACTTTTGGTAAGGCTAATGGTTCCCAGACATGTTTCTAAAAGGCCGGAGATTGGCTGTTGTTCCTTGAGGCCTGTAGAACTCTGTAACCTGCTGCTGTAGAATATGCTCCTATCTGGCCCTAGCCCCAATTGTCTTTCATGAATCGATTTACAGGGACTGACTCCTCCAACAATTCAGCAAGTAACTATTGTTGGGGGATTAATCGGACAGGGACACTATGAGAATCCCAGCGGGCCCAGTCACCACGATGATCCCATTTCAAAAGGTCATAAATATTGTTAATACTTGCGCTTTCCAGCCATTCTCTAAGATCTGTGATTTCCTCGTTTTCATCCAAGGGGTCACGACCCATGATACGATCGAGCCACAGGTTTGTGCGCTTTCCATTGCCAGGAATTCTGTATACAATTTTTTTGAAGAAATTACTGCTTTTGCAGCATAGTCTCCAAACCTGCGTGCAGTTAACAGAGTTGTCACATTGCAGATTTCTGAGAGAATTATTGTGTACATATTTTGTCCGCAGAATGATGTTGACTGGATGAGTGGGCTCGTGGACCATATTCCGCAGAATCTTACCTCCAAGTGCTATGTTTTTTTTTTCTCGGTAAAAACTAGCTAAACTTTTATATTATATGTACAAGATAACTTTACACACAGAAAGACATGCCTTCCAGGGCCTGCAGTAGCACCCTGGGAATCTTGACTGTAGACCGAAAAGCTCCCTCGCAGGGGCAGCATCGCCAAAACTTCCCAAAACTTTTCATGACAACAAAAGCTCCCACACAGGGGCAGCACCGGACCAACTTCTCAAGACAAATAGCAAAATTATCAGAATCCCTGAGGAGCAACATTGTATAGACCAGACACATGACGGCCCACGCAGGGGCTTACTACTAAGATTGACTGACCCATAAACCGGACAGATTTGAGCATGACAGAGTCACAAGTGTCAGCTGTCAGCGAAGACCACACAGAATTGTGACTTAACCATAGACTCGACAGATTTAAACACGGCAGAGATACAAGTATCAATTGCCAGCACATATAACCAAATAACAAAATCAAAGTACCCGCAGCTGCATTAGTCCTGGAGACGGGCTGAAGATGGAAGGAGGGCCGCGAGATGTGCATCCGCTTCTTCACAGAGGCTCTTGTCTTCGACCACGAACGCCCAACCGTCACCTTCTTCACGTCCTTCCCACATTTTCCTCCATTTCTCCTCATCAACGCCTGGAGGGGCTGGCCCCAATGGAGGAGAGATGTCTTGCATACTTTTTTCCCCCATGCTTCCAGCTTCAGACGTTGGAAGCACCGTAGCAATGACCTTTTCCGCAGCCGCTTCTTCTCCAGTCTCAATTTCCTTTCCAGAGCCTTCCAGTGGCATCTCCAGCGTGCCCTGAGGACTTCCATCCTCAATTCCTTCCGGAATTTTGGTGAATAGGACTGAAATGTGGGCATTGACTCCTGGATTGTCCTCAGAGCTGCCCAGGGTGAATACCACAGAGCCGAAGGATGGAAGCGCCGGCTTCCCTTCGCTGGAACTCCCGACCTCCAAGAATTGTCTAATGGGGAGCTGGGTCGCCCGGGCTCGCCTATGACAGTAGCAGCAGCAGCAGTGGTGATGTTCATCTGCTGCAGGGGTTCGTGAGGAGGACCCTCTCGATGGACCCCTTCTGCTGGGCTGTCGCTCCCGTAATTTAACCATGGTGTACCTGATGCCTCCTTTGTATGCCTGAGGGTAAGCTTGAAATCGGTAGCAATGCCAATTCCTTCCCAGTTCGCCCTCTGGTGCACAGCACTCAGCTTGAATTCCTCCTCTTGGTGCCCGACTATTCCATTTCCCCAATTGTCGTTGCGAATTTGCCAATTGCCCTCCCCTTCCAGACCAGCGGCAAGGATGGCAACAGAGACAGGCTTCAACTGTGCCGCGGGGTGGTGAAATCTTCCTCGGCCTAAACTCTCTGTGCTTCCGCACCCACCAACTCTCAGCATACCAATATTCCTTGCTCGACCCATCGAGCTTGTCATATACTGCTTCATTCCCTCGTTGCAGGCGCTCAATAACTGCGCTCTGCTCCTCCATCTACCTCTCCTCTCTGCCTTCAATTGCATTAACTGTGGCATTGTGCGGAAGGGAGGCTTAATAACCATATGACGGCTTTCTCTGGGGAGCCGTGGAGTTAACACGGGGCGGCCCATGCTGGGCATGTGGCTCGCCCGTCCTTGTCATTCCAACACCCGCATCCGGGGACCTCCAAGTGCTATGTTGACAAGAGAGGGATCTCGAATTTGCAAACTGCCCTCTGCAGTCGATTTTTTAACCAAATCCCAGTTTACTAAGTGCATCTTTTTCATTGCCCTTCCCACCTTGCCATAAGAAATCTCAGAGGAGTTTAGAGATCTGGTCCATCACATTTCTTGGAGCTAATAGAAATGCTACTTGATAGATTGGAAGTGCAGACAGTAGAGACTTGATTAGGATGACTTTACCACCTTTTTGTTAACCAAAAGCCTCCCCAACTTGAGATTTTTGATTTGATTTTACTAATGATTTCGCTCCAAAGTGATCTGTTATTAACTCCATTTGTGATGGGGAGGCCAAGGTACTTGATCCTGTCCCATTGAGCATGACCTTTGAACCCAAGGAGATTCGAAATGCTTATGAGATCTTGCTGGTCTATGTTCCAGCTGAAGACTTCACTTTTGCTCTCATTGACTAATGCTCCCAAAACTCTGCAATAACTTCTAAGGACAGTGTCGAAAGGTTTGGCAATTCTGGTGGAGGCACCTCCAAGGAGTAGGGAATCATCTGCAAAGAGAGCATAGTTCAGAGGGTCTGCGCCAACGGAAGGTTTGAGACCCGGAAGGGTACCGACAATTCTTTCAGCTGAGAGTTTTTGACTGAGGGAGTCAGCCATTAAAATGTACAGAAAGGGGGAGAGAGGGCATCCCTGACTGATGCCTCTCCGAGCTTGGAAAAAATTGGTAGGATGACCATTGACTAGAGGGGCAATCCACGAGTTGTCAATGCAGGCTTTTATAAGGTGAACAAAATGAGGCGAGAAGCCAAAGGAGAGGAGAACATTGATGAGGAAAGAGCGATTAACTCTATCGAATGCATTCGCCATATCTAGTTTTATCAACATACCTTTCTCTTTCCACTGTTTGCTTGAGTGGATTGTCTCCTAAACTTGGATAATGTTGTCCAGAATGTGCCTGCCTTCCACGAATCCACCTTGAGAGCTGGAGATCAATCTTTTGAGCAGAGGCTTGATCCTATTTGCTAATAGTTTGGCCAGGATTTTGTAAGAAGCATTACAAAGCGATATGGGCTTGAATCTTGCAAATGATTCAGGATTGGAGTCCTTGGGAATTAAGGCTAGGTAGGTGGAATTGGTTCCTCCACCTATCTTGGCTTTTTTCATAAACCCTCTTATCATTTTTTGAAGGTCAGATTTGATGATATCCCAACAAGATTTATAGAAATGTATTGTGAATCCATCTGGCCTAGGGGCCTTATTTGTTTCCATGGACCAAATGACTTTGATGATTTCCTCCTCAGTTGTGGGTCTAGAGAGGGCTGAATTATCTTCAGGGCTAATGAGTAAAGGGATGTTAGAGAGGAAATCGGCAGCTTCCTCCTCATTGCCATGAGTTCCCTCACTATATAGATCCCTGAAGTGGATTTCAGCAGCAACTTTGACCTGATTGAAACCTTTGCAGACTTGGCCCTCTGCTGTTTTGATTTCTGCTATATGATTCTTGGACAGACGTGCTCTTTATTGTCGGTGGAAGAAGGAGGTGTTTAGTCCCCTGCCTTAAGCCACAAACTTTTGGATTTGAGTCTCTAGTGTTCTTCTTCCATTCGAAAGGATCGGTATGTGGAGCGTTGGGCTTTTATTTCTTTTTCCAACAAATCTATTGGGATATCTTTGCTTTCCATATCTATTTGCAGGGACTGCAGAGTCTGCACTGCTTCTTTTCTTTGGCTGGTTGGAGTAGGGACTGGTTTCTTTATCCATTCCTTCAATGCTTGTTTTGTGGCCCTAAGTTTTTGCTCCCAAACATAACTTGAGGATCCTGAGAAGGATTTGGCCCAAGCTGCTTTCACTGTTTCGGTGAAGCCTTCTCTCTCTATCCAAAGTGGGCTGAATCGAAATGGTATAGGGCCTAGATCTTCTTCATCTTCCAGTAGAAGTTGGAGAGGCTTGTGATCTGAGGTAAGTCTGGGAAGAATTTTAGAGATGATTATCTTTTTGTTCATCATTAGGGAGATTTGCACCAGAAATCGATCCAGGTGGGTAGAAATGTGGTCCAACCCAACTCTGTTATTGGACCAAGTGAAAAGACCTTGGACGGGATTGAAATCTAAGAGATCCCAAAGCTGTGTTAGCTCTTCCATTGTGGCCAACATGGGATCTCTGCTACTGGAACCACCCCTCTTCTCTTTTACTTTCAGAACTATATTAAGATCCCTGGCTATGATGATGTTGCTGGGGGAATGCTGCTCTAAAAAAGCACAGAGAGAATTCCAGCATTCTCGTTTTTCAGAGTAAATGACAGGTACGTAAAGATTAAAGAGAGAGATAGTCAACTTACTTGCGCAGTGCGTCAGCTTCGTGAAGATCCAATGTTGGGTTTCATGGGATTTATTCAGCTGGAATAAATCTTTGGTCCAGAGAGTTGCCAGCCCTCCAAAAGAGCCCCTTGAGCTGACTGCTTTACCTGAACTTTTCTTCCATTTTGACTTGCTGATATCTAGAAGGGCTCACCCTTCTATCTTAGTCTCTTGGAGCATGAGAATGTCTGAGGGATCTATTTTCAAGAGGTCCTTAATTGCTCCAATTTTAGAGGGATTCCCCAGTCCTCTGCAGTTCCAAGAGATGAGTTTCATTATTTACTTGAGGGGGGGTTGAAGCCTCCCTTAGAAGGCCTTGGTCTGGTATTTCGTCGAATAGACATTTCTATTGTGGACTGACTTCCTTGTATTTTTAGTCTTTCAGCCTCCTCTTCCCTAACTTCTTTGCAGAATTTCCTTCCTGCTCTTTTTGAAGGGCGCTTGTAGGTTTCATCCTCCGAAGAGCCTGAGCTTTCCGCAGGTTTTTTCCTTGTGACTTCTGCGTATGAGGGATTGGAGAGGCTGCCTTGGGAGGCTTCAATCTGTATAGTTTCCCCTCCATCTTTGCTTGAAGGTGGGATTTCTGTCTGTTCTAGCTTTTCCTGGACTGGGTTTGCCGGATCGATCTGGACGCTTTTTGTACCATTTGGGGTTGCTTCCTTTTCTTGGTTGGACTTGGAGCTGCTTGGGACTCCTATCGTGTTGCCTTTTTTGGATGAGCAGTTTTCTGGACTAGAGTCCATTGTTCCCTGTTTTGTTTGTCTACATGCTCCTCAACCTTTTTCTTGCAATTTTTTGCAAAGTGTCCGTGGCCATGACAATGTCTGCATTTGAAAGGAAGCTGTTTGTAATCCAATTCCTAGACATGCGTCCACCCAGCAACAGTGAGTTTAATTGCTTCCGACAGCCCCTCTTGTAGATCCACTTCTATGCAAATGCGAGCACATGAATATTGATCTTTTCTTGTGGCTTGATCTATGTATTTTCATAGAGCATTACCGATGATTTGGAGTGATTTTTGGTTCCAGCAATGGAGGGGCAAATGAGGGAGTCTCACCCAAACCGGAACAGCAGAGGGGACGTCCTGGGTAGGATCAAAATCTCGAGACCATTTGTTTAGATAAAGTCCTTGCGGACCCATGAAGTATGGGCCATTCCTGAAGATTAAGCTTCTGTCTTCCGGGCTTTTGAATACAAATACAAAGAAACCTTTGCCCACAAAATAGCTTTTGACATCCTCTTTGGTCAATGGTGTCCAGTTCCTTTGAGTCCAATCATCCACCGACTTGGGAGAAGGCCAGAGGCCCGTGAACTGGCCTATGAGACCTCTCTCCACCAGATTTAGGGCTGCTTTACAGGTTTCTTCTTCTGGAAGGGCAACTGAAGGAATAGTATCCATTTTCTTTATAAACTTCTGCTGAATCGCAAAGGGAGGGCGCTTTGAACCTGCAGCAATCATGGACCTCAACGCTAGGACCTCCGGGGGCAGAATGGGGGCGGGGGGAAAAGGGCCCCCGCTGGACTCCATGGGCGATGTGAAAGCACAGCAGGGCTGAGTGTTGCAGCGCAACAGCCACAGGGGCGCGTTGGCGAGCACCCAGCAACCCTAGTGCATGCAGAGCGCTAGGAGGCAGGGCAACAAGCGAAGATTATATCCCAAGACCATTGTTACTAAGGGTCGGGAAGGAGATTAAAATATTCAATGTAATGCGTTTTCCGGGATTAAAATTGAGCTCATGGTTATGGGTTTTGAGCTTGCCAGTAATATAATGATGATCAGAACGTTGATTGGGTGTTATTTAGCGGTAAACAGGTGGTAGTTTACCTCAACTCACACACTTCCGCAGAGGTTGACCCCTCTCCGGCCAAAAATTGGGGGCTTTCTCCAAACACAAAAAGAAACAGCTTCTAGTTCTACCCTAAGAGAGATTACAACTTCTGAAGCCTTGCACGCATCAAATTGGTAATGGGGTGCTGGTTGGAGTCCTTTGTGCTGGATTTCAATTCCCAAGGGGAGAGTAATCCATGCTGCCGCCGACCCTTGCTGGCTAATTTGTCAGTCTCTCTGAAATCCTTCTTAGCTCGGCTTGCACAGCCTGAAGCCGTTGAGCATCAACAAGCTGCTTTGGAGATTCTGTGTCCTCTGCAAGTTAATGAATCGGAAACATATGGTAGGGAATTTGGGTTTGCACATCCTGGAGACAAGATTCGATTTCATCCAGTTTGTGTGCATAGGATTCAAAGTTATGTTACCAGAGTCCGTAGCCGAAAGGGCTGTCTCTGGCAGAAACCCATCCCAAAACTGAAACCACAACAGCGATCCGTGTTGAGTGCCCACTTATCGTTTCCAAATAGGATAACCCATTGCTCAAGGAATGTCCAGCATTTCTGCAGGGCGTTTCTCGCAAGTTTCAGGCCTGCAAGAAATGGCCAATAAATAAGCCCCTAGTTCAATTTTCTATTATTTAACTTGTTGATCGATAGCTTCTAGAAATAACTGTGTAGAGTGTAGGAGATATCGATCAACAATATGGTTTCCAACTGTGAAAACCTGCACACTCAGATTTCTATCATTCAATTTTAATAACAGTCTCCATTTCGCTTTCGCTATACATGTGATAGTTCATTGACATGGGAACAAAATTGGAACGAGAATTCCATTTTGTAAGCAGGATTCACCTAGCCTTGCAAATGGCTCAGGATTTTTTGTGTTAACTCATCTATCACCAAACAGGCAACAGGCAGACAACCTTGTTGGACCCATTAGGATGTGGAATTATGGGTGTTCTTAGGATGATGGTGATAATGGCCACCTTTGGAGATGTTGCAAACGGATGATGCAGATCTTTGTAATCATAATACAACTGATCCTGGTCAAAGCAGTGCCTCCATATCTTTGATTCTTTCACCCTAGAAGAGCCGATGAATGAGATCTAAATCAAATATTGGTCTATTTGTGAACTGATTGATTTTTTAGCCAGAACTTAAATATTATATTATAATAAAGGCTGCAGGAAAGCTAGCAGCAAGTACATATGTTTGTCCCGTGATACGAAAATACAAAAAGCAGATATCTGCTGCTACGTGGACAATTTCACAACGTACTATATAGCAATGATTTCAGATGTTCTTACAAGTAACATACACAACAAAAATTTCTAACATGCTGATAATTTTTAGAACATAAACAGAGATTTAATTGATCAAGAGGCTTGATTGCTATTGACTTCCTCCTTGTCTGCATCCGAGGTTGCTCGATTCTGCTGTTCAACATTCACATATTCCTTTACCCAGAGGGTTGTCTCCATTTATTTTCCATCAGCACAAGCAGAGGTATCTGTCACCATGTTGTTGGAGACTGCAGACAAAAAAAATCTGGCGGAGGTTCAAGGCTAGATTTCTCACCATGGTCCATTTCACTTCGAGAATATCTGTGTCACATGCATTCATCATATGCGTCCCTGATTTAGATGAGGGTGCATCTGAACTCCATGATGCGTCTGTTATCCCTTTCAATAGGCTTTGCTCCAACTAACAAGTGAGAGGTTGAGCCTAAATGAAATCCTATGTGCCAGTTTAGTACTCTGCAAATTTTGCCTGAAACAGGGTAGAGAGGAGAGGAATATACTTAGAAAAGATTAAAATCTGTATAATTTTGCTTGGCTGAAAGTGAGACAGAGCTTAAAACATTCACCTAGGAGACAGCTGGGAACGAGAAACACAGGAAACCAACAGGAGACTGAAGCCACTTTTCTGCGTGTGAGTTCTCTGATCCCCCAGGTGCTAAACCAAATCTGAATTTCAACGAGATGAAACAGAACCAAAACCAGCACCATAAACAGTACCAGAAATGTCCTTAGAAACGGAGCAGGTGAACCAGAAACATAATAGGTGCATAAATTGAAATTGCCACTTAAATCCAACAGAACAGAACCATAAATGACCTTAGAAAGGAGGTGAAACAATCCATGCAGGGGCCAAAACTATGCTATGCAGGCAAAGGAACGCTTGACTTTAACCTCAGGCTCTTGACAAACCATGGAAATAAAAGTCCAATGCATGTATTGATATGTGGGATTGAAGAATAAACCAACCAGAAGCACAATGACAGGGAGACTTACCATGAGGTTTGTCGGTGCCAATTTCAGGTTGATCTTTTGGCCAATTCCCCACTCTGGATTGCACAATAGCCCTGCAAATTAAAACCACACTCTTCTTCACATGGAACAACATTTATTGTGCGCATGAAACATGTACCTGCTGGTGACCTTCACTCACTCTTTCCAATGCCATTACCCTGATTGAATGCCTTCGTATTGTGTGGAGTTAATATTTGATGGTGAAACCGCTGGTTCATGGATTCTCTAGGGGATTTGGCTATGATTAAGAACACCATATTTAATTATGTTCCCAAGGCTTAGAGCCAATGCTTTATTAGCCCAAGTGTCTGTAACAGTGTTCGTGGTTCTAAACACAGAAGGAGACATCTATGAACGAGCTTAATTCCTTATTTATTCAAGCAATCGAGATTGAGAGTACACAATCTCAAGGGGAAATGAAGCCTATCATTGATTTAATTATTATCATTTAATCCCCTATGACTTTAAGGTGCCTGATCTGGCTGTCTTTAGCCACTAAGATTCCTTGAGGAAGGTCATGCCTCCCCCTGGTTGTTGGTGGGTTGTCTGAGATCCTATGTATAGGTGGCCACAGTGTTTCCTCTGGGATAAAAGAGGATCAGCCCCTGCACCTATTGGCCCTATTTGTGAACTGATTTAGCATTTATGAATAGAACAATGAATATTTGGTTATTTATATTGCTGCGAACTTTCTGTAACAAGTATGAATCATTATATAAGGATGGCCTGATTTTTGTTATGAATATGAATGTGATCTCTCTTTTTATTTGATAATTCGAATTATTTGCAAAATTTTTAGTAGGATGAGGGCTGATAGTTAATTTTTTTTATCATTCTTGAATATGCATTTAAAAACCCTAAAATGTTTCTTACTATGATACCTGAGAATTTTTGTTTGTTGCTTTAAACCTGTTTCATCTTTTGTTTCATGGTTCTTGTTTTTGTTAGGCCAGGGAGTAACTCCATAAGGCAAAAAATGATTCGTGTGTTATTCCATTAGGTAGGTCTTCATTATATACATGAGGGAGAGACTGTTCAGTTCATCTCCCAATGACTGTTCATATTTTTTATTTATTTATTTACATATATTCACCCAATCACAAGAATTAGGTGTCAACATTCCCCTCCTTAATTTGAAGGGATGTTGGTGAGTCCAAGCATCATTCTGAATCGTTCAAGTTTTTCTTTCCCAAGCGCTTTGGTGAAGATGTCTGCAATTTGCTTATTTGTGGAACAATGATGGAGATGGATTGTTTTGGCCTCAACACGATGTCGAATTAGATGATATTTAGTATTGATGTGCTTCGTTCGATCATGGAACTTTGGGTTCTTGGCCAACTTTATTGCAGAGGTATTGTCAATCATGAGTGGAGTTGATTGTACTTGTTTTACCTGCAAATCTTCAAGAATTTTCCTGAGCCACACAATTTCTTTTGTTGCTTCAGCTGCTGCCACGTATTCTGCTTCTGTTGTGGAATCTGCTGGAACTGATTGTTTGCGTGATCTCCGGGAGACAGCTCCTGATCCAAGACTCATAGCATATCCTGAAGTAGATACCCCAATGTCTTTGTCTCCATTGAAGTTTGAATCAGAGTATCCAATCAAGCTAAAGTCATCCACCTGTGTATACTTGATTCCAAAGTTTTGAGTTCCCTTCAAGTACCTTAGAACTCTTTTTGCAGCAGACCAATATCCCTCACAAGGCTTTTGCATAAACCTGGAGAGGATTCCAACAACAAACGAAATGTCTGGTCTGGTAGTAGTTAGGTAGTTGAGACTTCCTACAAGCTGTCTATACTTTGTTGCATCCTCAAATTCTTTTCCTTCAATAGATGTGAGCTTCAAGTTTTGTTCCATTAGAGTAGTAAGAGGATTGCACTCTGTCATGCCAAACCTGTTCAACAGATCTCCAATGTATTTCTTTTGAGAAAGAAATATGGACTTCGGATGTTGGGTTACTTCAATGCCAAGATAGTAATGAACATAGCCTAAATCAGTCATTTCAAAATTTTTCCCCAATTCCTTCTTTATGGATGCAATGTAGCTTTCATTGTTCCCTGTCATCAAAAGATCATCTACATATACCACAAGATATACAACTGTTTTGCCAACTTTCTTGACAAATAAAGTTGCATCATCAAGATCATAATGTTTGAAATTGAGTTTCAGAAGATGCTCAATTAGTTTTTCATACCAGGCTCGCGGTGCTTGTTTGAGGCCATACAAGGACTTCACCAGTTTGCATACTTTATGTTCATGTCCTTTCACAACAAATCCTTCAGGCTGGGACATAAAAACTTTCTCTTTTAGATCTCCATTTAAGAAAGCAGTTCTTACATCCATTTGGTGGACTTTCCAACCGTTCTAAGCTGCTAGTGCAAAGAGTGTTCGGATGGTAGCCCATTTTGCTGTGAGGGAAAAAGTCTCCTCATAATCGACCCCTTCCTTCTGTGCAAAACCTTTTGCCACAAGCCTAGCTTTGTGCTTGTCAAGTGAGCCATCAGCTTTATACTTGTTCTTGTAGACCCACTTGCAGCCAATTGGTTTGGTTCCTAATGGAAGATCAACTAGCTTCCAAGTGTCATTCTTTATGAGAGCATCATACTCCTTTTGCATTGCTTCTTTCCATTCATCATGAGAAGCAGCTTCTTTGAAGGAAGTTGGTTCAAAATCTGTAGGCAAGTTTAATTCACAATCATAAAAAACATCCATATCAACAGGTGAATTAGAGTCATCCACATCACCTCCATTTTGCCGGTTTGTATTTCCAGTTCTTGTCTTTCCAACCTCATCAGGATGAACACTTTCAAGTGTCTTTGTCAGCCACTTTGGGGGACCTTTCTCAGATGGTCCAGGCTGCTCCATTGATTGATTTGGGACTGAATCAAGATTGAGTCTCCTAATTCTATCAATTACATCACTTAAAGCATCATCCGTTGTTGGAGTTTCATGCGGGGGAGAGTGTTCTTCAGAAGAAGATTCCACATGTTGATCTAGTATAGGAATCCCCCCTTCAAGATGTGGAATTTGATTATCAAATTCTTGAAATGATTTTGCTTTTGCGAATCTATCCAAGCGATCAAGTTGCCGCTCAACAACATTGTCAGTTTTGGATGATTCAAGAAAAATTACATCTCTAGATACAACAAACTTCTTATTTACTTCATCATAGAGGCAGTATGCTTTGGAGGTGTTTGAATACCCCAGGAAGATACACTTACGACTTCTAGCACCAAGTCTGTTTCTATGTACCTTTGGTATCAAAGCATAACAGGTGGAACCAAAGACCCTAAGATGCTTTACCGAAGGAACATGTCCATACCACATTTCATATGGGGTCTTGTTTCTTATAGCATTAGATGGACATCTATTCTTTATATATGCAACACATAGAACAGCATCAACCCAAAACATTATCTTTACATTTTTGAAGAAGAGCATGGATCGTACCATATTTAAGATTGTCCTATTCATTCTTTTAGCTACACCATTATGTTGGGGATTATAAGGCACAGTTGTTTGATGTTTGGTCCCATGTTGGCGAAGATAGTTTTCAAATTCATTTGATGTGTATTCTTTTCCATTATCAATGCGAATAGACCCAATATGAGATTGTGCATAATTTTCAATCCATTTATGAAAATTCTTGAATGTTTGAAAAGCATCAGATTTGTTCTTCAATAAATAAACCCAACACATTCTGGTGTAGTCATCAATAAATGTCATGATATATTTATTTCCAATTGTAGAAAGAACAGGCATTGGACCACATAAATCTGAATGAATGAGTTCAAGTTTTCTATGTGCTCTTGAATGTGAATCATGAAAAGACTGTTTGCTATGCTTTCCTAGAATGCAAGCATCACATTGCTTAAGTTTCCTAGGAATTGTAGGTAAACTAGCAACACCATTTTTCTTCAACAAGCGGAGGCTATCATAGTTCAAATGTCCAAATCTAGCATGCCATAATAAACTTGATGAAAGAGTACCTTCTTCATGATGAGAATTGTATGAGAAATGTTGTGCGCGAGCAGAGGTTCCTTGCAGCTCGAGAAGCCTTTCTTCTTCTATTCCCCTCATGAAAAGTGAGTGGTCAGATGCTTTTCTCACCTCAAGCTTGCCATCAGACATATGAATGGAGTGACCTTGCTGGCGGATGTGAACCAAGGATAGCAAGTTTCTCTTCAGCTGTGGGAGATATAGAACATGGTGCAGAAGAAAGTTTGGAAGTCCAGGCAATTTAAGCCTGATTGTGCCAAGACCTGATGGCTTGATTTTTGATTGGTCTACAAAGTATACTGCTCCAACAACATTGTTAGTAAATTTTTCAAAAAAATCTTTTCTATGAGTCATGTGGCAGGTTGCTCCTGAATCAAGCAACCAATCATTTTCTAAGAAGCAAGTGAAGCATTAAATAAATCTTTATTTACTCCAATGTTACGTTGTGCCACAACATAATGAGCGGATTCAGGTGCTTTAACTTTGTCTGTATCATCAATTTTACCTTTCTGTTGTTTCTTTGCTGCTCAATTTTGTCCCATGGTAGCTTGCATGTAGAGGCATCATATGATCCATTTCTTTTGTAGCGAGTGCAATGCAAATTTGCCTTTTCTCCTTGAGAATGTCTGCCTCCCCTGCCTCTGAAATATCTTCCTCTTCCTCTTCGACCACCTCTTCCTCTTGTAGAATCTTGAGCAAGATGCTTTTCTTTATGAGCAAGGCACACAACCTCTTCAGAAGATTTAGGGGTTGTCTTCTTTCCAAAAGCTTTCTCTCTTTTAGCAAACTTTTTCCCAAGAGAGTCAAAGGTTATATCTTTGAAATTTCCATTTGCTTGCAATGACTCAAGATAATTGGAGTAAGTAGGATAAAGTGCTTTGAAAAAAGCGATAAGAGGAATATCCAATTCAACCTTAGTGGATTTGATATCATGCATTATAGACTTTACTTGAGATGCAAGAGCAAGAGGATCATTATTTTGCAGTTCAAGAGTGAAGAGTCTAATCATGAGTTGAACAACTTCAAGTGCAGAATGTGAGTCATAGAGTTCTTTCAGCTTTTGTAAGGCTTCAAAGGCAGTTGAATATGACGAAATATGGTGACTCACCTCTTCATTTACAGATGCTGCGATTAATGCATAAGCCTTGGTGTTCTTGTTTTCCCAAATGACGAGCTCTTTGTCTGAAGTAGGCTGTATTGGTTCATTGTCTCCGTCTCCGACACACACTCCTTTCCACAATTCATTGAAAATGAGGGTGTGTTTTATCATCCGGGACCATTCAAGATAGTACTCCTTGCCAGTGAGAACTATTCCCACCATGGATATGATTGAATGCATTCTGTAAAAAAACTTCTGTTGATAGAAAAATACTTCTGCCAATATACAGTAAAATTGTACTTTTGGTTGTAATTTTTTTTTTTACATTTCAAAAGGGCATTCTACACGATTTTTCAAAATTCGCTTATTTGCTGAACCAAAATCGGTCATAAATATATATAGGGTGGTTTGCATCCAACGCAATTTTGTGAAGAACAAATAACATTTAATTGATGATGACCGGAGCATTTATTCGAGCCAATCGACTGCGTATATGGAGCAGCGCTTTGTATCAGCTTTCAACTCTTCCACCGTTCAACTCTATCAACGTTCAACTCTTCGAGCGCAACTCTATCAGCGTTCAACTCTTCCAGCGCAACTCTATCAGCGTTTAACTCTTCCAACGTTCAACTCTATTAGCGTTCAACTATACCAACGTTCAACTCTTCTAGAGAAACTCTTCACGTCGGGTTCAGGTCACATTTCTTTCGAGCTATTTAGGTCATGTCGTCCCCAAAAACAATGTGCAGAGGGCTAACGCTGAGCACCTCGCATTGCTGTGGCAGAATCATTGTATATACACTATCAGGTTGCTTGTCTTCTCAAAATAGAGTGCAGACCGCCACAGCAAGGCAAATGGAGAGTATTTTGTCGGCAATGGAGGGCACGCGGGGTTTGAACGTATCAGACATAGCGAGTAATCAGAATCGCACGGAAAAATGAAATTCCAAAATGATGATGCTACTCAGCGTTCAGGCCACTGACACCAACGTTTATGAAGCAGCGCTTTGTATGAAACGTTTATGGACAGTCCAGAGAGCCAGAGAGCGCAGGCAGTGTCAGGCTCTGAATTATATGGATAGCTAATTGTATGGAGGAGCAACACTTCTATATGGAGAGCAGACTAGGGAGTTACAAGGGACATAAGAGCTAAAAAAGGAGCTGGCTCTGATACCATGTCAGGCCAGGCAGTAACTCCATAAGGCAAAAAATGATTCGTGTGTTATTCCATCAGGTAGGTCTTCATTATATACATGAGGGAGAGACTGTTCAGTTCATCTCCCGATGACTGTTCATATTTCTTATTTATTTATTTACATATATTCACCCAATCACAAGGATTAGTGTCAACAGTTTTTGGTAGCATAGATTTGAAGTTCTCCTTACTGAAAGAAAATATTGATCATATCCCTTATACTGGTTTTAAACTCTCTCACTTTAAGGAAAATTCAAAATAGACTACTCCATATCAAAAGATGTCATGTCACAAACATGCAAGCAAGCTCTAATTGAAATCCCAAATTCTATATTTATCAGTGGAGATAATGGGAATACAGGCATGCTAGACAATGTTTATAGAGATGACATTCAGAGGGCAAAGGGGCTAATAAAAGTGCTCATTAATATTGCCATCACAAGTTGAGGAGGGAGGCATAGTGTGCCAAGGTTTTTTTTGCCCCTTGCTAGGGCCCAATCATGATTCACCATAGTTGTTCCTATCTAGTCACTCGTAAAGACTAATCCTTCCCACTCCGTTTCATCATAATTTCATTCCTTGGGAAAAATGGTTGATAAATCCATGCACTGTTACATCATACTTGACCATAAGTGAGGGAAGAGAGGCTAATTCGTAACATAAAGTGCTTTCACTAGTTTTCGGTGGAATCCTTGGGCTAGGGGATGTTGGTGGAGTGTATAGAAATATTAATGTAGTGGATTCTCTTGGATATCTTGATTCCCATACATGTTATAATGAACATGCTTTGGAGATTAAGCAAAGGACTTGCTCATGCCAACTCTCCACATGAGTTGATTTGCCTACCCCAATGAGCTAGGGGAGAGACATGTAACTCCAATGTCATAGGGGTTGAGGGCTGAGAAATGCCTCCCAACAATCTATATTTCCTCAAATATACTGGGTGGTCTTGGGATGGGAGCCTTATGGAAGGATTGAGAACTCCTTTTGGTTCTTCCCTTTCAATCACTTAACCAAAACTCCTTTCCAGTTTTCAATTCCCTCATTTTCTATATTATCGACTGTTGTGTTGAACCTCTGTTTGACATGGACAAGTTTGATTCTCTGGAAAAAATCTATTATTTGCTTGTATCTCTGGCTTTACCTGTGACCTCAATGTGATCGCTACCCACATTTTATCTCTGTCATTGAGTGTTTTGTCACTGCTGCTAGTGTTTATTGGGTGTGCCTTCCCTTTTGGACTTCTGGTAACTCAAAATTTGTCTGGAAAAGCATCATTAATGGCAACAGCAAGCAAAGAACATTTGGGTGCATGCAGAGAAGGTATGGTATAAGGTAGTCCAACAGAGATACCATACAATGGTCTTTCCAACAACCTTAATGAGAATGGTAGCAGTAGATCATTGTTTAGCAGTTTTGTACAGTGGTAATGACAGCACAAGGGCATTTTGGAGGGGAGAGAGAGATAGAAGAGGTATATACATGTGCCATCCCTCGGTCTAGTACCAGTTTAGATACTTTTTATGTTTAGCAGTTTTTTATTTCTAAGTTTTCTTTGGTTAATAATTGCATGCACAGTCAGTTAGGGCACTTTTCATGTGGAAGATTTCCAAGAATAAACAAGGCACAGATCCCTAGAAGAGAGATGCATGCATGCAAACTTTCCTGTAATGGTCTCATCTTCCTAGGAATAGTTCTTTCGTGCAGATTGAGGGTGCTAATCCAAATCTAGGAATAGATCTAGGGTTTAGGTTTATTTCAGTTTAGGCATTGTTGTGCATGTGCCCAGATTCATTGTACCTCTTAGTCTATAAAGGAGAAGGCAGGGGTATAGGTTTTATTCAATTTAGATTTTCAGAGTAGGAGGTAGTCAGGTGAAGGGTGGCATTTGAAGCTTTTAGTTTAATTTATGTTTTCAAGAGTAATAAATCATGATGTGATTTGTGTTTTAGATCTCTGTACTTGATTCTACTTTCTTTAGCTTGATGTGTTTCAGTTCCTAGTAAACATTATATTACAGTTTTGATTGAGATTTCAGTCTTTTGTTTTCTTAAGTAGGTATCTTAGAAATTAGGCCAGGACTATTTAGTATTACCATGTGCTGAAGAATTTTAACATCCTCCTTCAGGCTGAGCTTGCCCATGGCAGCCTCCCTATTCAGCCTGAACTTGCCCTTTACATTTCAGATGCCCTTAACTGCCCCCCTTGACCTCCACGAATTCCAAAACACAACCTCCTAGACCTGCCCTTCAATCTCTTCTTCTTCGACCTCCACTTCAATTCCTGTTTCCCCATCGATCTCCCATACCTCCTCACTGTCTAGTGTGACCTCCCTTCCTTGACCTTTTTCATGAGTTCTACTTGTAGTATGATTGCCCAATCATTCTCTACCCTCTCATTTTCATCTTCCTTGCCTATCTCCCTTAACCTTGCCCTCTTCGTTAGTGTCTCTTTCATCCTCACCTAATCTCTTTGCAACCATGTCCTCTGTTCACCCTCTATGTCCTTAGAGGCTTAGCCACCCCAGATTTTTCCCTGTTCTCTTTGCTACTGGATTTGAGAGTGGGGGCAGTGCTGACAACAACCAACAATGGCGAAGTTATGACCCCATAGTTTGTCCCCTGGAAGGCATTGCTTGGACCTCTAATTTCACACAATGGGCACCACATATTTAGCACCTGTTGGCACGTATGGAGAGAGTAGAAGTGGAAAATTGATGGTTGCACTCAAATGTTATAATCTCAGTAGCAGGGTTGTGGACTTAGAATTAGAGAGTCTTAATTTAAAACAACAAGTTGCAGATCTTAAAGCACAGGAAAACATTCACCTTCAAAACCCAAATAGAAATTTTGCCACGCTGCAAGTAGAAATTTCAGACCTTCAGAACAAGTAGGAGGAGATGCTATCTTGGTAGGCTCCAATAAGATAGGAAAGAAAAATTCAGCAGCAGAGGTTAAGCTCATGGGTACAAACCATCTGGATTCTGGATGAAGGACAAGGCCCCCCGTTCTTGCTAAAGTCAAAGAAGTGGTCCATTCTAAAGTTATGGAGGAATGCATCTGGTGGGCGAATGAATTGCACCTTGAGTATATGGATTTCCACCTTCAACCTATTGGACTCCTAGGATAAGGTAAAGGGTTGGTGAATCCACTTATTGTTAGACCAATGATTGAGTTGCAGTCATACAGACCAATGTGATGGAAGCCATGCTAATCCATAACAAAAACTCCTTTCAACTAGTGTTGGGTGAAATCCTCAGGCCAAAGGAGGTGGTGGAATGTATAGAACCTTCAATGGAGTGGCTTCTATCTAATATTTTGATGTTATCTTGATGCCCATAAATGTCATTGTGAACATGCTTTGGAGGCCAAACAAGGAACTTATTTGTGTCAGTTCCCCATGAATTGCTTGCCGACCCCAACAAGTAGGGGAGACATGTGTCTGCAATGCCATAGAGGATGAGGGTTGAGAAATACCTCTTGCCAATCCATAGTTCATCACATCACACATAGTTCATCACCAAAACTCCTTCGCCATTGCTAACTCCCACATTTTCCATAGTATTGGTAGTTGCATTGAACCTTTGTTTGACATGGGCAAGTTTGATGCTTTGAAATATTTCCATTATATGCTAGAATCTCGCACATGTACTTACCATGTGGAATTTTGATTTTGGGGCATCCTTTGAATAATATGATGAGAAGTAGTGAATATCCTATGCAAATGAAGGCATGGAGAGATTGTTGTTCAAGTTGGTGTTCCTTTCAAGTTGCATCTATTTCTATTGTGTTGTTTGCGCTTCTCCTGTGCATTTTTTTGCCACACACCAAACATGAATTCCCAAGAAGTTAGATATGAGGTATGTGGGATTTCTAGCTCGTCAAAATTTGTTTCCCATATTTGTAGTATTATCTTGCATCCTATGAAGAGATGTTAACTTATCTTCTCAATGTAGTTGTTGAGAGGATAAATAGAAAGGCCCTGAATGCCTTTCTTCTTCATATTATTGACATTTAGGACCTTCTGATGAACATGAGCTAGATAAAGATATTTATCTTTAGAAGACATGCATTATCCCACATTTTTCCCATTCAAAATGAAACAATTGTTGAGCATCCTAAGAGTTGTGGAGAGTGAGATATCCAAGCTTCACTGAGTATGACCTTAAATCTCTAGGATCATTGAAGACTAGATAAGGCATTGATTGCAGGTATCAAATATCTGTCTATTGGCGGCATTCAGAGAGTAGCTATATGGCACATGTGGTTTCCCACGACCATCGGTACTACGTAGTGGCAGGCGACAAGAATTGGAAGTGGTGGGCTTCTAATCTGGCTGTGTGATCCAGTGATCCATTGGGTCACTGGACTACTTCTTTCCCGGAGGATCATGGAGATGACAATGACAGGACTACATCTTCCTTGGGATGGCTTGTTAAGGATCATCAGGATTATCACTATGGGTCGAGGAAGGTTGCCCCTGCTAATGTTCCGGTCGGAGACTAGGTGTGGATTGGTAGATTATGGTCTTGTCGGGATAGACCTCCACACAGTGGAGTTGTTCCTTATTGGAGTTGTGATGGAGGATTACCAGAGTGGATGATTCCACAGGAGCATGAGAGGGTTGCAGTTATGACCAGACCGACACAGTACCCACATGGTGGCCTCACATCGAGATTAGTATGGGACCCTGGAGCTACAGGGCAGAGCAGTTTGGTCACAGATTGGGGAGGGTGGGTTTCCACAAGGGAAGGACATCCAGATCTTCCATGGGGCCTCTGTTTAGCAACAAGTATTTCACTTCCTAGGGAGATGTTAGGATGGGATAACGCTCCACATGGGTGGCCAGTGACCAACAACAGATAGCAATGATTGACTCGCAGGGACGAAGGACCCATTCTATGAGACTTGATTTGTACCTTTAGGAGTTCACTCTTGAGGTATCCAGGATCAATTTCTTGGTAGGACAACTTTCAGAGGGGTTGATAGGGGTTTGGCAGTATCAAGGTACTCTGCTTGTTGGCAATGTTTGGGAGGTCTCTTGCACCCATACATTTTTAGATTGTGTGGAGTGAGGGGTGCTCCACATTGAGCTAGGTGACTTGGGATCTTGGTATCAGGGGATTCCTTTCTGACCAGATAATGCATGGGTTCGGGTGACTCAGTGGCACATTTGGGATCTCGATATTGCTTGTAGTGACAATTTGGGTCAACAGATAGAGAGAGCGCTTGTTTGAGCATTGTTTGAGGACAAGCAATTTTGGGGAGGGAGGACTCTAATGTCCCCAATTTTTGGTTTACTACCTGAGGAGGTTAGCAAAACTCTTGGGATTGTACCAGTGGTCTTAGGAGATGTGGGTGAAGTGGGATCCATGCTCAAGGGGGGGCCACAAGGAGACCATGCTCACCACTAGAGAGAGGAGTGCGATTTTGGGAGGCAACGTGGGGACCACCAAGGATGCAATTCACACCATTTGAGAGGGAGTGTGATTTTGGAGTGAAAGTGGGGGTCACCAAGGAGAGCGTATGGGGCCAAGCTTATTTAAAGGCAAGGAGGAAGCACTTCAGAGGATCTTTTTGGACTATTACCCTTAACAATACATCTTCTCTTGGAGCTGTTTAGTGCAAGGGTTGGAGTGTTGTTTAGCACAAGGATTTCTAGTGAAACCCAAGCTGGTTTCCGAGGACTTCGAGTGCCTCCCTAGCTAGAAATTAGAGGAGTCCATCTTAGTGCCGAGCTCCAATTTGAGGAGAAATTCAAGGGTATGAGTTTCTTGGGTGTGGGGGCAGCAACACAGAGGCCTCATGTAGCTTTGGAGAGAGAATTAAAGAGCATAATCTTTGCGGTAGAAATCACTCATCTGGAGGGAGAATTTGGAGAGAAATTTTGTAGGAGTATTGGGCTGAATTGGAGGGTCAAACTTACTCATTTCTGGCTGTGCGTAGAAGAGGACTGTGCAAGCAGTTCGTGGGATGAGTTTGGGAGCTTAAGTGGGGTCGAGGATTTGACCCTTTCTGGACAATTTTTAGTGGAGTTTTGGAGGATTCTAGTAGTGAAGAGTGAGGGCTATTCCAACTTTCCATTTCAATAAGATTTCCACTTCAACTGGCCAATTAGGCCACTCGCACCTGTTGGGGGACAATTTCATTTCTTGGTTTCAGCCGAAACCCTTTCTAGCTTTTAGTGGGTTTTGGGAGACGAGTTCGGGGTCAAGTTTTCAGAGCATTTTGAGGAGTATTCTGCCCAAAAATCATTGTTCTAGCCAGTAGCCTGCAACAAATTATTTTTGGGCAATGCACATTTCCTATTCCGGGCCATTCCTCATCCGGGTCAGAGATATTTCTTTTGGGTTTTTCATAGCTTGCATAGCAAGCCCTTCTATCATTTCAGCTCACTCTATATACCCATTTCCAGTTATTTAATAAAATGGCACAAAGCATTTTACTAGTGTCCTTTGTGTTTTAGTTTTTGTGGTTGTGTTCTTATTTACTTGCCGTTCCTAGTTACTGTTTTGGTATACACTGTTAATTTTTCTATTAGGAATATTACATAAAGCATGTTTTTCATGCTATTTTCAAAATAATAAAATTATGATTTTTTTAAATTTGAATTTTGGCTCTAAAATGAACCAGTTGGCTCTCCCACAATGACAAGTAGGCTCAAATTCTAAAGGCACCCATTCAGCCTCTCAAGACCTATATATTCACCCATTTCATCCGCCTCCAAGCACAAGAAACTCATCTGTTTGAGGCCAACACAAAGAGTGTGAGGCAAGTAAAGAAAGTTTGGACCACTTGAGGAAAGAAGACAACTCTGAGGAGTAGGAAGAGATGGATTTAAGGCTAAGACAGATTTGAGCCTCAAGAATCCAATTTTATGTAAAAGGGTCGAAGCCCTAGTTCAAGGTCAAAGCTTTTCTTTTTTGATTCTTGCATTAGTGAGAAGGTCGAAATCTAAGATCTGAGGAAGATGAAATTATCTATCCCTCAATCTGATTTAGTCTCAGAAATATCCCTTAAGATTGAACTTAAGAGTCAAGATCGAAGATACCTCTGTTTGATTACAGTTAGGTTGAAATAGTACAAATAAAAACTCAATTTCTACATTAGAGGTACGAGAAAACTCTGAGTAAAATTGCAAGAGGCCGTGTTGACCACTAAAATTGCATGTAATTTTTTTTTAAGACTTCATGTACCACCAAAGTTCAGATATCATCAGATTTTTTTAACTCTAATTTCTTCTTCTCATCTTCTTTTGTATTGTACTCAGATTCCACAAGCCCTGCAGGGATGATGTAAAGTGATGCTAGTGTGATGAATTGAGTCATGTAACAGGCCTAGGTAACTTGGGACATTGTCATCAAGCGAGTTTACTTTAGGAGATTTTTTTTTACGTGGGTAATTATCAGGTACTTTCGAGGACTTAATAAGTAATTGAGTTTTTGTTAAAATTGGAAACTAGGGCCAAACTCCATGTGGGTTATCTTATTTATGGCAGCTGATATTTTTATTGGATCCCTCTCATCGAGAGGTGTAGGATTGATCTAAAGATCATCCGATTCCGTCAAGTATTTATGGAGTTATGAATTTATTTGTGTTATAAGACAAATTGTCAAGTCGACCAGCAACTTGTGTAGGTTCAGAAGCCCAATAGTCATGTCTATTCATCATCTACGTTTTAGTATAAATAGAAGAGGACTTGAAGTCATTTGAACACACACTCTTCATGTGATCTCCTCCTCTCCACGTCTTTGGGTTTTTGGTGAAGGAGAGACACTAAGAGTATGCTGGGCTAAGTAAATGATGCCCTAGCCACAGTAGCTGATGCCCTAGCCACAGTAGATGTTACCCTAGCCGCAGGTCTAGAAGAGACCCTAATTCGCTGTAAGGAGAAGCCCTAAACGCAGCTAAAGAAGAGACTTTTATCCGCTGCTCTAAGAGGAATAAATCCGCAGTCTATTAGACCCTAATACGCAGCTTCAGGACGAGACATAATCTGTTGTCAAGAGAGTCACATACGCAGTTCTTAGAGGCTTCTATTTGCTGTCATAAAAAGGCCTTACACAACACACCTAGCCGCAATTTGTGAGGCCCTAAAAGGAAGCCTAAAACCGCAGTTAGAAGAGACCTAATCTCAGCTTGAAAGGGACCCTAAGTAATAGCTAGAAGGTTGGACCTAGCCACAGCAAAGCAGTTATACTACAGCGTGAAGGATCCGTGTTAATGCCACGTAGCTGTAGGTGACAGCGTGGTAAAATCCAAGGTTGTTTATGGAAAGAAGCAGTCTTGACACCAGATCTAGGTGGTTCTTTTGTAGCTGCTTAAGCATATTGGATAGCAATATGAAGATGATCCAAGTAATGTATCTATTGCATAATACAAACAATGATCTGAATTACAAGAAGTGACAAGGGTAATATCCCTGCATCTATGTCTTAACATTTGGATCTGTATAGGCATATCACATGGCCTCGGCATACTTGTAAGGATTTCAGTTGGATGAAGATCTCGGACAAAGGGACTGCGTTATCTCACACAACAGTCCTGAGATATAGATGTCGGTGAAATCCTTATGGTAGTACAAACATCTTGTACAACAGTGGCGTGGAGTATTAAATGATGTTCTAATACGCAGTCACAATGACAAGGATCATAAGCAGTAATGTTTGTGATGGTTACAGTCTCAACATAATGAGAATGATAAGAATGAACAGTCTCAGATCATGATGATGAAAGACTCGGCATGATGGGCATGTTAGTAAAGGGCAGCATGATGATGAATGAAATAGCATGATGATGAATGAGACAACATGATGATGAATGATGTAGCATGATGGGCATGTTAGTAAGGAGCAACATGATGATGGGCGCAGATGGGAGCAACTCAGTGACTAGGTGCAATACAGTAACGGTGCAACATGATACAAGCTGACACCATGTTAGGTGAAGCCATCATCTTGGAGAATCAGTTGAAGCAGAATGTCTTCAACTGATCTAATGTATCATCATTATAGGAGATGATCTATGCTCATATCTAGATAAGTCAAAGTGTTGACTTCTGTTGTAAATGTACTATCTCTCTCTCTCTGCAGAACTTTGAAGAACATAAAAGAAGAATTGATCAAGGGTTTCCCCACATTGGGGTTTGTCCCTAGCTGGCGCCACATCTTGTGTCCTCTTGTCTTGGCTTGTCTTCTGTGATTTATATTTATGTTCTATCTGTAGTTTACTTTAATGCTGATGTGATTGCTAATCTGGAAAAGATATTGAGCTAACTGTGAAAATTGAAATAAATTGCTCTAGCATAGAACATACCTAAAATTAACATGGTATCAGAGTTGAAGTGAAGACAATGCCCAAGCAAGAGTGAAAAAGCAATCATCGAAGACAGTTGGGAAAGGACAAAAGGATCAGTGGATTCCTCATCCCTCTTCAAATTCACCAAGGGTGAAGTCGAAACAGAGTATATTATCAGAATGGCGCAGCGGAAGTTTCTGATGGCCTACCTAAATATCACTTCATTGGGAAGTCCAGATCTAAGGGTGGAAGGAAAGGTAGATGCCTTGTTTGAAATAAGTTCGGCCATTATGCGAAAGAGTGTCCGACTGGCAGGAACGCATCACTTGATGATGATAACAATCATTCCAAGAAATGATCAAAGGAATGATAGGTAATGCAGGTCATCAAGGAAATGGCCGACTCTTCATAGAAAGCAAGGAACCCCAGGTATGAAGAATCAAATGTTGTTTCTGATAAGATTAAGAAGCGTTATCTTGTATTGGCCCTCTCCTTCAGATTCTTTGGGAATCTGGCTTATAGATTGTAGTGCTTCAAGGCACTTCATCAGATAGATGGGTGCACTTTGTAATTTGGTAGAGATGGAAACAATCGTGGGATTATACTTGGAGCCGATGCCACCTATCCTTGAAAGGGTGCAGGGAATGTTAACTCTCAATTGAATAACAGTAACTCGATTCATTTACAGAATCTCTTTTATGTACCTGATCGCAAGAAGAACCTGGTGTCCATTTCAACAATGGAAGTCAAAGGTTACGAGGTGTCACTCATCGATGGAAAGGTATATGTTTGAAAATAGAATTTTCAAAGATGTTTTTGAGTTTCAGGGTTGTATCAAGTTGCAGGAAGTCCACTGGGGACCATGTCCATTGACACATAGGACTGGAGGTCTGTGAGTCAGATGGTGACAGGGATGCTTGAATTCAAAAAGAGCATGAAAGTACATGTCTGAGATGTACTAAAGGAAAATCTTGCAAGGGGACCATTCCCCTCATGTAGTAGGTCCACAGGTTTGGAACAACTCGAGGAGTTTGAGATTCATGATCAGGAATCTCATGTATACAGGTGGAAGAAAGCCCTCTATGGCTTGAAGCAAAACTCCCTGGGCATAGTATGAGAGGATTGATAGCTGTCAGATGAAGTTGAGATTCACTAGGAGTGAAACCGATCCAAACCATTACCCGAAGGTTGTGGATGATAGACCTCTCATACCGGCACCTTATGAGGACAACCTATTTCTGACAGGTGCAAACCCTCTGATTTGCAGAAGTAAGAGGGAGTTGGATTCCGAATGTGAAATGATAAACTGCAAGCTTCTGACTACCTCGAGGATATTAAATTTCAGAAGTTATATGGTAGTAATGTCGGACCAGATTTGGGAAATGCCTTTGAGTTTCATAAACTCATTCGCGTTGATGTTCTTGGTGAACTTCTGTCTGGACATATGTTTTGCAGTTAGCATGTTGAGCTCATATTTGGTTGAGCCTCACTGGGTTGGTGCCAAGAATCTTCTGAGATATCTTCGGGGCACAATCTCTCATGGATTGAGATACACTGCTGGAAATATGAAACTGCATGATTATTCGAATATTGAGTGGGGAGGCAGTGTGGAGGATCATTACAACACTTCTCAGTGCTAGTTCTCTTTGGATTCTGCTTCGATATCATGGATGAGCAGGAAGCAGAAGTCGGTTGCTATAAGCACCGCTGAGACTGAATACACAGCTACGAGTATGATCTCATGTGAAGCTGCATGGTTGCAAAAGCTTTTAAGTGAGCTGTTTGTACACATGATGAGGAATCCCGTATTTGATGATTGCTCCAACAGATAGACATCAGATACTATCTTATGTGGGATATGGTAAGTCAATGGGCAAGGAAGCTCCATCGTTGTGAGATGATGTACAGGTCGCTTCACTTTGTCAAAGCCGTGGGGGGAAGATCAAATCTGTGATTTTCCCTAACGACTTGGAGTCGTCAAGAGACCCTTGTAAAAGGGTTTAGCATGTTGCATACATTGAGCTATGGGAGCTCTAGGGGCTTGGGGTACTTATTGGAGCAACATATGACCACAGAGTGACTCACCCTCCCCTGGTGGTGCACTATGAACAGGATGATTCATTCTCCTGTGGGCCAGGATGATTTGTTCTCCGTGGCGACTGTGGAACAGGATGATTCGTTCTCCTGTGGGCCTGGATGATGTGTTCTCCATAGCGATTGTGGAACAGGATCATTCGTTCTCCTGTAGGCCAGGATGATTAGTTCTCCATGGCATCCACTGGACATGATGATTCGCTCTCCTGTGGACAGGATGATTAGTTCTCCTGTCGAGGCATCCTACCCATGCAGTCTTGGACTCATGGGAAGTACCTCTCATTTGATCAATGAGCAGGGCAATGAGGATAGGGACCATAGTAGTACCAATGGACGCATCGTTGTATCCACAGTATTCCCTATGCTAGGATGACCTTCATTGATCTGGGATCAATGATACTGGTTTGGGACCAGTGAGAGTGGTACCCACTATGACATTGACTTCGAGTCAGTAGAGGATTGGTCTGGGACCAGTGGTACACACTCTGAGACTGACTTCGGGTCAGTGGAGGATGGTATGATACATTCTTGATCGCTTCTTCTTCTTCATAGTTCGAGCTGAGCTAAGCTGAGCAGAGCAGAGCAGAGTTGAGATGAGCAGAGCTGAGTTGAGCTGAGTTGAGTTGAGTTGAGCAGAGCTAAGCAAAGCAGAGAAGTGCAGGGCACTGATGGCAGAGATAGTACAGTTGGACATATGGATTAGCGGATGGAGTTCACCCTAGTTGAGAGGGAGTGTTAAAATTGGCAACTAGGGCCAAACTCCATGTGGGTCATCTTATTTATGGCATCTGATATTTTTATTGGATCCCTCTCATCAAGAGGTGTAGGATTGATCTAAAGATCATCCGATTCCGTCAAGTATTCATGGAGTTATGAATTTATTTGTGTTATAAGACAAAATTGTCAAGTCGGCGAGCAACTTGTGTAGGCTTAGAAGCCCAATAGTCATGTCTATTCATCATCTATGTTTTAGTATAAATAGAAGAGGACTTGAAGTCATTTGAGACACACACTCTTCATGTGATCTCCTCCTCTCCACATCTTTGGGCTTTTAGGTGAAGGAGAGACACTGAGAGTACGCTGGGCTAAGTAAATGATGCCCTTGCCGTAGTAGATGTTACCCTAGCCGCATGTCTAGAAGAAACACTAATCCGCTGAAAGGAGAAGCCCTAAACGCAGCTAAAGAAGAGACTTTTATCTGCTGCTCTTAAGAGGAATAAATCCACAGTCTATTAGACCCTAATACGCAGCTTCAGGTCGAGACATAATCTGTTGTCAAGAGAGTCACATTCGCAGTTCTTAGAGGCTTCTGTTTGCTGTCATAAAAAGGCCTTACACAGCACACCTAGCCGCAATTTGTGAGGCCCTAAAAGGAAGCCTAAAATAGCAGTTAGAAGAGACCTAATCTCAGCTTGAAAAGGATCCTAAGTAACAACTAGAAGGTTGGACCTAGCCATAGCAAAGCAGTTATACTACAACGTGAAGGATCCGTGTTAATGCCACATAGTTGTAGGTGACAGCGTGGTAAAATCCAAGGTTGTTTATGGAAAGAAGTAGTCTTCACACTAGATCTCGGTGGTTCTTCTGTAGCTGCTTAAGCATATTGGATAGCAGTATGAAGATGATCCAAGTAACATATCTATTGCATAATACAAACAGTGATCTGAAATACAAGAAGTGACAAGGGTAACATCCCTGCATCTATGTCTTAACATTCGGATCTGTATAGGCATATCACATGGCCTCGGCATACTTGTAAGGATCTCAATTGGATGAAGATCTTGGATGAAGGGACTGTGTTATCTCACATAGCAGTCCTAAGATATAGATCTTGGTGAAATCCTTATGGCAGTACAAACATCTTGTACAACAGTGACATGGAGTATTAAATGATGTTCTCATACGTAGCAACAATGACAAGGATCATAAGCAGTAATGTTTATGATGGCTACAGTCTCAACATAATGAGAATGATAAGAATGAACAGTCTCAGATCATGATGATGAAGGACTCAGCATGATGGGTATGTTAGTAAAGGGTAGCATGATGATGAATGAAATCGCATGATGATGAATGAGACAACATGATGATGAATGATGCAACACGATGGGCATGTTAGTAAGGAGCAGCATGATGATGGGAGTAGCTCAGTGTCTAGGTGCAGCATAGTGACAAGTGCAACATGAGTACAAGCTACAACACTATGTTAGGTGAAGTTGTCACCTTGGAAAATCAGTTGAAGCAGAATGTCTTCAACTGATCTCATGTATCATCATTATAGGAGATGATCTATGCTCATATCTGGATAAGTCAAAGTATTGACTTCTATTGTAAATGTACTATCTCTCTCTCTCTGCAGAACTTTGAAGAACATAAAAGAAGAATTGATCAAGGGTTTCCCCACATTGGGGTTTGTCCCTGGCTGGTGCCACATCTTGTGTCCTCTTGTCTTGGCTTGTCTTCTGTGATTTATATTTATGTTCTATCTGCAGTTTACTTTAATGCTGATGTGATTGCTAATCTGGAAAAGATATTGAGTTAACTGTGAAATTTGAAATAAATTGCTCTAGCATAGAACATACCTAAAATTAACAGGTTTTTCCTCCAAGCATAACCCTGAAGCCATAGTGCGGTTTGATGGAAAAGCCTTGGGTGAGTCCTAGTGTCTAGAGGCATTGTATATTACCATTCTAGATCACTAAAAAATTTTGTGGAATTTGATTAGGTCCAGGGGTCAATTTTTAAAATTTTTAAACTTCCTATAGAGCGGAAATGTGAATAAATTTTGATTGTAAAATGTAACAAGTGATATTTAGAGAAGTTGTATGGGGTATGTGTGCTCATAATTACACCTCTCACCCTCTGTTAGTTTTTGTAGTATCAGATATGTTCTAGTCATAAAACTTGGTGGAGAGGCTAGAATACATGAGATCTCCATATTCTAGAAATCGTTTCTGGAAAGTCCACCTAGAGATGGATTAACTAAATTATTAACCTATTTTTTAATGTTTCCTAAGTCTACACTTAGGAAAATTGGTTAAATAATCAAAATTAATTAAGTCAAGGTGAGAATTCTCTAGAAAATCACATGGTTCGATCCAGAAATGATCTGAGCCATTGATTAAGTTTTAATCTTGGCCATTGGAGTCCCAAAATGAAGATATAAGAAGGGATTGATGTGGTGATGGAGAAGTGACACTTGAGTAGCAGTTCCTTTTGCAGATCGAGCTAGTTGAGCCAGAGAGGGACGCAGTGTCAGTGAGGGGTAGGGACAACCATCCGGAGGAAGATTTCCAGATCCAGAGTGGCAGCAGCAAGAAGTTGAGTTATTCCTAGTGCAGGAACGTGCCAGAGCAAGAACACGCGAGTGTAGGCAACACGAGTGCAGACACACAAGTGCTGGGGTTGCTTAGGGAATATCTTTGCCATATTTTCTTGTTGTGGATTGCTAGTTTTCGGCATCTAGATTGTACTAAGAATTTCACTGCTACATAATAATAAAAACCTCCATTGTTGCATCGATTTTCCCACATTGGGTTTTTCTGGGGACATTTGTTAAAAAATAACTATGTAAAATTTGTGCATGTGCTAGATTTTCTCAGTTTCTAGCGCTATTTTCTTCCGTAGTTTATTTGTTAAAATCACAGTGTGAATTATTTTGTATTTGTTGTAGCAGATAACAAATAAATTGTTCAGTAAATTAACAATTAAAAAAATAATTTCCAGTTGCTGTGATAGATAAAATTTTCACATGGTATCATAGCGTGAGTGATCAACCGGGAAGCTATGAAGTGGAGGAGAGAATTTCGCTGTTCAAAGGGAGCAGCAAACCAAAATTCTCAGAGGCTGCTCAGTACCTAGATTGGTAGTCTGAATAATTGTGGCAGGAGTTCGATTTTCAATTGCAGGCTTGCAGAAAATTCGAGTGGCCAAGAATAGTGATTCCAACAGTGAGAGGGAGTAGCAACAACTCAGATTTTCGCCGAGTATATTTCTAGTTGGACGCAAAGTGTATTGCACCAACTTGCAGTTGCAGAATCAATGTCAGGTGGAAGATAAAAGCACACACAACAAAGGGAAGATTTCTCTCAAGGAACTTCGAGTTTCAGAAGTTCGATTTTCCATTGCAAATTGGCAGTTGTTGTGAGCAGATTTTCTCACGCTAGAAGGGAGTGCGAGTAACAAATTCAAAAACCGAGTAGAGGAAAAAAGGGAGATTTTTGAGGTTTATTTCTCTAATTTTGAGTTTCCAGATTTTGCAACTCTGCAAGGATGACCATATGAGATTGCAAGAGAAGGTCGTATGACTTAGCTGGAATGCAAATTTGGGCAACAGATCGACTTCCAGTTGCCAGAGGAAGTGCGAGTTGCAAAGAAAGGAAGGGTCCCAACCAGGAATTAGGCTTGAAAGGAGATAGTGGGGCACCTGATCCAGGAGGAGGAGTATAAGACTCTAGTGTGCCATATTGGGCAGGGTCCAATGCAATTGCAATAAGGAGATCGGTCAGATCACTTGTAGTTTGTTGCAGTGGGACCATCACCTTTGCTACAGGAGCCCATAGTATCATAGTAGTAGGTTCAGCGTCAACAGACAATTTGTTATTAGACAGTTGCAAATCTAGTTATAGTCAGTACCCGGGAGACAATTGTAGAGCTAGACGCAGTGACACAAGCAGTGTGAATTACCCAGTTGCAGTATGCAGGTGCAGTTCCAGCCAACAGACTCCTAGCGCAGAGCTTCGCAGTCCAGTTTCCAGTGTAGGAGGACAATGTGAGTTGCCAGGAGGGAGCAGAGAGATTTTTCATAGGGAAATCAAGACTCATAGGGAGCAACCCTATGGAAGCTAGCGCTTCAGGATCTGGGGAGATCAGAGTCATTATTGCAGGAGTTGCAGCAACAGTGCAGAAGCATCAGCAGAGCAGTAGCAACAACAATATGAGTAGATCATATTTTGCTATGTTTGCAACCATACCTCCAAGTGAGAGGTGGCGCGATATGGAGTTATAGTCCAAGAGAGTTGTAGACACGGGCGAGGTCCATTGAGGTGTCCTCCTCATGGATCATTACTTGGCTACGCGGGCCCACATATTTAGTAGCAGGATGGATCAGTGTCAGTGATGTAGTCAGATTCCAGAGTGATAGTTGCATACTAGTAGCAGTCAGGTGCTGAGGAGTGTAGTGCAAAGTTGGCAACAGTGCAGAGTGGCACAATGCAAAGTTAGCAACAACGTAGGTTCCTTGGTAGACAATGCAGTAACTAGTAGCAGTCAGGACTCGAGAGACAAATGCATCATACTGGACATAGTTGATTTAGTATTAAGGATGCTTCTCAGTTGCAATTGCAACAACAACAAATGAGAGGGAGTTGCAACGCAGATGCAGGGTTGGCAACAGTGTGGCAGTGCCAGTGGCAGCACGAATGCAACATCAGAGTTGCGTAGTGGTTGGTGGGCAGTATGGCCAGACATCAGCAACGTGATAGGAGATGGTTCAGAGATAGGGTGTTGTGGCAGGATGTGCAACATTAGAACACAATCTTTGCTAAGAGGGAGTGTTAGTTTTTGTAGCATCGGATGTGTTCTAGTCACGAAACTTGATGGAGAGGCTAGAATACATGAGATCTCCATAACCTAGAAATCGTTTATGGAATTTCCACCTAGAGATGGCTTAATTAGATTATTAACCAATTTTTTAATGTTACCTAAGTCTAAACTTAGGAAAACTGATTAATTAATCAGAATTAATTAAGTCAAGGTGAAAATTCTCTATAAACTCATACAGATCGATCCATAAATGATTTGAGCCATTGATTAAGATTTAATCTTGGCCGTTGGAGTCCCAATAGGAAGATATAAAAAGGAATCAATGTGGTGATGGAGAAGTGACACTTGAGTAGCAGTTCCGTGTGCAGATCGAGCTAGAAGCAATAGTGTTCGAGCTAGAGAGGGATGCAGTGTCAATGAGGGGCAGGGACAGTGATTTGGAGGAAGATTTCTAGATCTGGAAGGACAACAGCGAGAGGCTTAGTTATTCCTAGTGCAAGAATGTGAGTGCAGGCAACGCGAGTGCCAGGGTTGCTTAGGTAATATCCTCTCCAGATTTTCTTACTGTGGATTGCCAGTTTTTGGCATCCAGACTATTCTCAGAATTTCGCTACTGCATAATAATAAAAACCCTCACTGTTGCATCGGTTTTCTGACATTGGGTTTTTTTGGGGACATTTGTCCAAAAATCACTGTGTAAAATTAGTGTGTCCTAGATTTTCTCAGTTTCCAGCGCTATTTTCTTCCACAAGTAATTTGTGAAAATCAGTGTGAATTATTTGGTATTTTCCGTAGCAGACAACATATAAAATGTTAAATAAATTAACCTTCTACTATGACAAAATTAACCTTCTAGTTGCTGTGATAGATGATTTTTTCACACCCTCAACCTTCTACTATGACAAGCTTTGAGGGGTAAAAAATAAGTTTTAGACCCTCAAAATCCATTTTTCCTAAGTTTAGTGGAAAATGTGGGAATAAATTAGCCCAGAAATAAAATAAATGGAAAAAATAAATAACTGCATGTGACAAAATGACACGAAATTGACTTGGAAATTACTCAAGTCAAGAGTTGAGTTAAAGCATAAGTGGAAGGTGATTTGACACATGACATCATCAAAGCATTTATCACATGGGGACATCGAATTGCCAACTACAAAGGAGGAAATTGACTTGATGACTTAGCAAATCAAATTTGTTGGAGATAAATGCACATGGGGGAATATCTTGATGAAATATTTCATTGAGAGTTTGCTGAAGACTTGTCTCCACTCTTGCATACACATGGCAACTACATGAGTTGAGGATCTATGCATTCCCCAAGGAGGCCCACACATTCCTTGTTGGAGGCTCAACACATGGCATGAGGAGATATGTTGGGCCAACTCAAGGAATTCGATTTGCACGAGGATACACTTGGCTCCTCCTCTTTAGAGTTTGATTTTGCCTTGGGATCTTCTCCAACTCCACTTGTCACATGGTTCTTTCATTGAGATTTGCTCTCATTTTTCTATTTAAGTTAGCATTGGGCTCTCACAATGCATTCATGTAATGAGCTATTGGGCTTGAGGAGACTCTGCCAATTTGTATACTTGCTTTCATAATAAAGCAAAGACTTTGGGGTATCCTTGGTGGTGTTATCTTTCTATCTTGAGGTGATATCTTTCCATTTAATTTTTCGTTTCTTATGCATTTGGATTGTGTTAACTTCTATTGCCATTCATTGTGAATTTATATGTGCAAACAATCTTGCATATATCTAGGAGTGAAAGGTACTAATTGATTTTTGGAGGAATTTTTAGTTTCCTTCAACCTTTGTATTGCTCTATTTCCTTTATGTATGCTAATATTTGTTTCCAAGTGTGTAGAAAATCTTTTGGAATTGTGTGAAGGATTCTTTTGGACATGGGAGAATTTTCAAATAGATCAACTCACTCCCGGATTCAAGATACGAAAGGCCCATCGATCCTAACTTCAAGGGCTTCATCCAAAGAGAAGAAAAAAGAAGGGAGTTCTCTTTTCCCATATTTCTACTTGAATCACTTATAAATTCAAATTCTATATTTGATCTACATCTAGAGCTTTCCAGAGAATATATGAGCTAATTATAACATTTTTCTATACTAGACAAGCATGGAGTTTCACTTCGATGACTTGGTTTAGTGCTTGTATACTAGTTGTGTATTATTGTTTATTCTTTGCATGCTTTCTCCACTAATTTTCTGATTTATTTTGCAGCCTCTTGAGCAATAACTCAAGTTCACTTTGGCATCAAGTTGGAGGAGGGGTTCTTCCAAAAACTACTAATTCATCCTTTGCAGAACCTCTTGCATTTGCAGCTTTGCAACAAAGCCGTGAGCCCTTTGGAGACCCATCCTTGGCTAGGCCGAGTTCTTTAGAGGGCTGCATCTTTTTTTTCCCTAGGCCGTGGGCTTTAGGAGAAGCTTAATCCCTCTATTTCCATGCTATTTCCTCCTCATTTCAAGTCTAAAATTTGTATATAATTTTCAGATTTTAAAAGGCCTTCTTAGGCCCCTTTGTATTGAGTTTTCATCAAGGAAAATCTATAGTTAAAGTATCTCATTGTAAAGATTTCCTTGAGGTTCATTAAGGCCTAAAGAGGCACTCATTCTCTTGCAACACATCTAATAAAAATTCTTTTTCATGTGGGAGCTTGGGAATTTACCCATGGCGTTGTTGATTTCTGGTAACATCAGATGTGCTCTAAGTCTCAAAATTTGCAGGGAGGCTTGGATACATGTATTCCACAATACTTAGAAATAGTTTTGGGAAATTCCACTCAAAGACAGTTTTATTAAAATAATTAATTATTTTTAATGGGTGCATAAGTTTAAACTTAGGAAATTAAAATAATTAAAGGGTATTAATCTAACTGTGGGTGAAACTTCTAGAAGAAGATGAGGATCAAGCCAAAATGATCTGAGCCATTGATTAGAATCTAATCTGGGTCATTGGTTCTCAACAGAAGGATTATAAGAAGAGGCTTAATGAGCATTTGGAAAACACATCAAGAGGGAGATCATAGATCAAATTTCTAAAGAGAGCAACACAACAGTTGATAGAGAGAAGTTTGAAGTGATTTCTTACAGTGAGGGGCCTGGATCAATACCTTGCTATAGGAGCCCAGATCAGTAGTCGTAGGATGGACCAGTGTCGGTGCAGAGAAGTGACAACTGTAGTGACTAGGAGCGCCAGAGACTGAGCAACGCAGAGTAGAGTTGGCAGCAGTGTAGTTTGCACAGTGCAGAGTCAGCAGCAACGCAGAGGCTTCAGAGGGTCAATGTAGAGACTAGCAGTAGTAAGAACTCCAACAACAAATGGATCATGATGAACACCTGTTCAGTAATTTTGGATGCTTTTTCGTTGCTAATGCAGTGGCAACAACAGTTGCAGTGCAAATGCAGTGTTGGAAGTGGCAGTGGCAGCGACAACACAAATGCATAACTTATGAGGGTTGCAGTACAGATGCAGTGTTGGCAGTGGCAGTGTCAGCAACAGTACATATGTAACATTTGCGTAATAGTTGGTGGGCAGTGATGTTAGACATAAGCAACGCAGAGGGAGATGTCACAAAATCAGAGTGATGCTTCAACATGTTTCATTACTAGAGCACGTTCCTTGCTAAGAGGGAGTGTTGATTTTTGGTAGCATCGGATGTGCTCTAAGCATCAAAATTTGGAAGGAGGCTTGGACACATGTATTCCACAATACCAGAGACAGTTTTATTAAAATAATTAATTATTTTTAATGGGTGCCTAAGTTTAATTAAAGGGTATTAATCTAACCGTGGGTGAAACTTCTAGAAAAAGACGAGGATCAAGCCAAAATGATCCGAGCCATTGATTAGAATCTAATTTGGACCGTTGGTTCTCAACAAATGGATTATAAGAAGAGGCTTGATGGGCATTTGGAAAAGACATCAAGAGGGAGATCAAAGATTGAATTTCTGAAGAGAGCAGCGCAGTAGTTGCCGAAGAGAAGTTCGAAGTGATTTCTTGCAGTGAGGGGCAGGGATAGTTTCGGTTGGAGATTTCTCCTGATCCGAGAATACTCAACAGAGGAGGCAAAGAGATCTGGGAGAGGCAGCGCAGAGGCTACGCTGGGCAGCATAGGCTGAAGCAGAGGCAGTGCAGAGCCTTGAGGAGATCCGTATTTTTGTTGGAGAGGTCGATTTTTGAAGTCGAAAGTCGGGGTGTGAGACTAAGAGGACAAAATCGGAGTCTCAGAGGCAAATCGATTAGCCAAAAGGGGTGATGTTGTCCCTAGAAGCTGTGACACTAGGCCTAAATAGTGACTACACAGAGGCAACAAGCATCAAGCCATTTTGTGGCTGGATCAGTCGAGATCGTCAGTGATAGTGTGAAGTATATCTCACTAATCTTCTATCAGTCAGATTCTCTGTATCGGATTGCCAGTAAGGCATCCAAAGATTATATTCAGAAACTACTGCGTAATAATTCAAACCCTCAGCTGCTGCACCGATTTTCACACACTGGGTTTTTTTGAGGACATTTGTCCAAAAATAGCTGTGTAGATGTGTGTGATGATTATTTCTCTCCTGTGTTGTATTTAGTTTCCGATGTTTTTATTTGTGTAGGCTATAGTGTATTTAATTCGATATTTGCTGCAGCACACAACAAGTAAATTGTTTAATCGAATTAACAATTAGAAGAATTAACATCAGTTGCTGCAGTAGGAATCAGGTAACCGATTTTCCACAGGCGTCTCACCTCCTTGTTTAGAAGGAAGACCCTTCTTTTGGGTGGATTGACTCTCTTAGCCTTGATTCTAACTCACTTGCATGCTTTGCTCTTGTTAATCTAAGCTAATTTGTGCATGCTTTGATTCATAACTTCAACACATAGCACTCACAATATCCTAATTTATTTTTTGGTTGCAATGAAGTTTTCTTATCTCATTTGTTGGGCAATTAACTTTCATGGTTGTTCAAGCTACAATAGTTACAAATCTTTTGGGCAATTCATTTTTTGCTTCAACATATCACAAACAAGCATTTCACTTTTGGCAATTTTGATTGGTCTAGTTTCATTCATATGAATTATTGATACATGCTTCACTATTTTTATGTCAACTTATGCTTAATGATATTTTAGCTATATTGCTCATTTATACATCTTTTGAAGCATTGTTCATTTACTTGGAGCAAATTTACAAATTTTGGGCCACTTGTGAAACCCATATTTACATGCAATCTACTTTTACAAAGCTTGTGAGTTGATGACAATTTCCATTTATTGTTCCCATTAAGATACATTGGATACTTGAGAACTTTTCTCTCTTTGGAAACAATAGCATCCACATGCATCTCATTTAGGCATTTTTAACAATAATTTGCATTTCTAACTAATTCACCTCCAAGCATAAGCTAGGTTGAAAGACTCTTTTAGGGATCCCTTTCTTTCATCAACTTGAGGGCCATAGATCCTCTCTTGTGGTTAACACGACGACCTTACAGTTGTCAGAGCCATAGTCTCTGCAGTGTCAGAGGCATCGGTTGTGTTGGATATTCTAGGGGAGGGATCGTTAATGCAACCTCTACTGTCTTTTTCTGGGTGTCCTTCCACAACTCATATTAGAGACTTGTTCCGAAACAGTGAAAAGAAATGTTACATGTAGATAGGCATTTAGCTTAAAAATTTACCAAGATAATTGCATCTCACCTTAGCTAGTTTGCATATCATCTTAATTTACTTTCTATAAAGCATTTTCCAATTTACTTGCAAGTTTTATTTATCTCATGTACTTGTCATGGTGAATTCCCTCACTATCTATTGAAGTTATGATATTTTGTTGTTGAGTATTTCATTTAGCAAGTACAACATCTACTTTTGCAAGTAATAATTTGATCCATCAAATTTCATTTTTACAAGTCATTTTCCTTCAAATTGCTACTATATAAGTGCAATTTGTATCTTGCAATCTAAGTCACAGGACACGTCCCCCAGGGTCATGTGTCCTGTATTTCACGTGTCAGACACGAAATACGACCTAAAACATGTCCAACACAGTTTTGAACGTGTTCTCCAATCGAGACACGCGTGTTCGTCGTGGCGAGAACGTGCCCTAGTGTTTTTTCCTCTTTGGACACGTGTCACGAAAAATCACACATAAATCCCACACAAGGTTCATTTTTTCGGTTTTTCGGGCATTTTTCGGTGTCAAAGCTCGCTGGAGTCGCTGCTATCTTGCTGGAGTTTCTTTGTTTGCTCGTTGAGTCGTTGGTCATTGTTTGCATGGGGCCAGGTAAGCATTTTCCAAATTCTTGTATAATTTGTAATATCAGAAAACCAAACAAACAGATAGCAACTGTCGTGTAACCGAGTTATATTACTTTGTTATAACAATATTACAATTTACAATGGTTCACACTGTCGTGTCTATTCCCATTTTGTTGTCACGACTTTATTAGACTTGCCATTACAATGCATCAGAGACTGCTGTTGTCGGCCGGTGTTTATTCCACCCTTGATGTTTTGAGCCTAACCCTACTTCAAGGAACATATCATGTTTTGAGCTATGATATTCCTACTTATTTTGTATCTACTCTTTTGTATTTTCCAGTGGTATTCCCTCAGTATTTATGTAATACATTTTGATTTTGATGACTTAATGGAAAATCTTCATTTTATGGTTTTAATATCTAAGTTCCTCTAATTTTTTAGTTAGTAGTTTCTTATGTGCTTGTAGCCTTGTACAATTGTTAATAAGTTAATAACATGAAGATTCAAGTATGAACATTGAACTGTGAATAACGAACCATTGAACATCATTGATGTAGTAAATTAATAAACTAACACTATATTTTAGTAACTTAATATGGATCAGGGGCTATATTTCAGTATTATATATATATATATATATATATATATTAATAAATATATATAAAACGTGTCCCTCGTGTCCTGTTTCCGGGACCACTATGTCTCGTGTCGAATACTTGTATTTACGTGTCCTTCGTGTCTTGTGTCATGTGACTTAGCTTGCAATTGATATTTTTATCTAACATTGTTTTGTTTTGTAGGACTACTTATCATTTCATTTTGAATATCTATTTGAGCAATTCTTTACTATTTCTTCGAAGCAATCATTAAGACACTAGTGCTGATTATCATTGAAAATATCTTTAATTTGTTTAATATATTCACAAGCTTGCTCATATCATGAAGTAGTTCCTCTAACCTTAGTCTCCTAGAAAACTCACATCACTTCATTTAACCATTCATCAAGGACCACCCCTCTTAGCTTTGACTAGGAGAGAGCTTTAATGGAGAGAGTTGGGAATAGATAACAACCCCTTCTCTTAGTTTGACACCAACAATCACACCTTGTGGGGTTGAGGATTTCCCCCACACTAACCTGGGTGTGCAAGTGAGGCAGCACAACATTTTTGACGCCATTGCCGGGGACATGTCTTGTTGTACTTGGAAATCGACTAACTTTTGTTTTTTTTGCATATTGGATTTTTAGAGTTGGATTCCTACTCAAGTGGTGACTCCACTTGACTCAAATTCTGCAAGAGTTTCTGCTAAGAAAAATCCAAGTGGTCTAGTTAGCCCCATTCTTGAGCCTAAAAGGGTTTTTAGAGCGAGGTTAAATAGACTCTCTCATAGTAGACTTCTTGCTAATCTTGGACATGAGACTATTTTTGATATCCATTTGCTTTTTCAAGGACAAATACAACAAGACATCATGAATGATCTTTTTGGTCCCTCTAACTTTACTAACATTAATGGCTATCCTCACTATACCTGTGACAAGGCTATTGAAAACTTGCCTTCTTTTCAAGGTAACAATGCCATTAGTGCTACATCACGTGATAAGAATTTCAATTTTTGCATTTACAAGTGGTGTAACATTGCTAACCAAGAGGATGTAAAGATGAGACTCTTTGTCCTCTCCTTAGAAGAGGATGCTCTTGATTGGTTCACTGAGCAACCTGCTAACTCTTATGACTCATTGCAAGCCATCATTACTGCTTTTATGGACAAGTTTGGAGAGAAGAAAGAGAATAGACACTTGATCAATGCTATTAGCTTTATGAAGAAGAATGAGAATGAAACTATGGAGGAGTTTAACAAGAGATTTAATGACTTGGTGAAAAGTATGCCTAATGATGTTAAGCCTCCTGAAAAGTTTCTATTGTGCTCTTATTTGGATGCTTTTGGTGTTGACACTGCCTATGAGGTAAGGAGAAAGGAACCTGCAAATCTAAATGAAGCTCAAATTGAAATCTTGAAAATCGAAAAGGCTAGGCATGAATGAGGAAAGTCTGAAATTCTTGGTTTTAGTAGAGGGCCATCAAAGTCTCAGGACTCCAAAGGGAAGGCCAAGGAAGAGAATACCCATGATCCTATCAAAGAATTAACTCAACTCATCAAGACCATGGAAGCAAATCACACTACTCAAATGAATGTCATTCAAAATAGATTGGCTACCATGGAAAGAAATCAAGCTGAGAGATTCCAAAATAGAGGAAATGAGAAATGTCAAAAGAGAGGATCTCTAAATGAACATAGGCCACCAAATCCACTTGAGTCTACTAACTTAGTTGATGGCTCAATTCCTTATTGTAGACCTTGTGAGGAAATGCATGATGAAGTCACTTGTCCATATGTGAGAAGGATTTCAAAAGGAGGAATCGCTGGGATAAGTGAGAAAATAAATTTGGTTGGCAAGGAGCATCATTTGTCCATGGAGAATTGGATGGAAGCTATGGAGAGTAGCCAAAGGATAAATAAGAAGTCTCCTTCTTCCAATAGTGTGAATAACTTTGGTGAGTTGGATAAGATCCTGAAATTATATGGAGAAAATCCTTCATCAAATCAGATTTTAGAGATAGCCAAAGATAGAGGTTTTACTTATCAAAGAAAGGGCAAGGAACAAGAGAAAAATCAATGTACATCTGGGTTAAAAATTGACTTGGCGGGATGGATAAAAAATGTGAAGATTTAAGTACCTGTGATTGAAATCCTAAAGATTCCCTCCCAAAAGTCTAAGTTGTTGAAACTTGAAAGCCATTGATGCATTTCATGGAAAGGAAATGCCAATTTTTTCAAAGGATAGATATGAGGATGCCCCTATCACTTTGAAAAGTAATGATATGTGTAGAGATAACAAAGACCATCAACATTTTTTCATTACTATGTTGGTTAATGGGTTCCTTTTGCACAATTTCATGTTTGATTCTAGGGCATCATCTTGTGTCATGACCAAGAGGGTCATGAATCAGTTAAACTTGAGGATTTCTAGACTTTACCACAACATTTGTGCCATGGATTCTAAAATCATTGAAGTTTGTGGTTTGATAAAGGATCTTCAAGTCTACTTGGCAGTGCACCTTGATATAATGATCACCATGGACATTGTGGTGATTGATGTTCTTGATGCATGGGGTATGTTGTTGTCTAGAAAGTGGGGAGCTGATATGGGGGGTAGTTTACAAATGGATCTAAGTTATGCTACCATCCCTAATAGTGAGGACATCATGGATTCATGGTTAGGTTGGATAGGGAGTTGGAGAGAAAGTGTCATGTGGAAAATCCCAAGAAGCCTTGTGTTAAAATTGGCAACTAGGACCAAACTTCATGTGGGTCATCTTATTAATGGAATCTGATATTTTTCTTGGATCCCTCTCATCAAGAGCTGTAGGATTGATCTAAAGATCATCCGATTTCGATAAGTATTCATGGAGATATGAATTTATTTGTGTTATGGAACAATTCGTCAAGGTCGGCCAACAACCAAATAAACCCCACTTGTGCTCAACGTTTTAGTATAAATAGAGGTGGACTTCAAGCCATTTCAACACACTTGGGATCTCTTCCTCTCTACTTGCCTTTGGGTTTTAGTAGGAGGATAGATCCTAAGGGATAACGCTACCTTGATCTAGAGGGCAGAAGTTGAAACTGCCGGGAACAGCTGGAATTGCTGGGAATAGCCGGAACAATCGAATTTTCGGAACTGCCGGAACTGCCGAGAACCATTGGGAACTGTGGGAACTGCTGGAGCAGCCGGAACTTGCTGGGAACAAACGAAACAGCTGGAACTGCCGGAACTATCGGGAACAACCAGAACTGCCGGAATTGCGGGAACTGCCGGGAACGGAACTGTCAGAGCATCTGTCTTTGAAGGAGAGCATCATGCAAGGGACAACTAACTAACATTGGGATAGCTGTATGGTACTTAGCAGCAATTACACCAAGCATGCAATGTTACAGCTTGCATGCAAGGGACAGCTACCATGCAACAACAAGCATGCTAGGGACAACAAGCAAGCAAGATGCAGCTAGCACATAGGTTAGTATGGCAACATGCTGTAGCAATGGCACATAATGCAGTACAGTGATGGGTACAGTCATGATTAATGAAGCATGGATGAGATGTAGCATAGTGATGATTGGTGCAACATGGTGCAGCACGGTGAGGTGCAGCATGATGACGAAATGCAACACAACGATAGGTGAAGGAGTCACCTTGGAGAATCAGATGAAGCAACATGTCTTCAACTGATCTCATGTATCATCTTCTTAGAGATGATCTATGCTCTTATCTAGATAAGTCAAAGTGTTGACTTCTATTGTAAACATACTATCTCTCTCTCTGTTGAACTATTGAAGAACATATAAGAAGAATTGATCAAGGGTTTCCCCACATTAGGGTTTGTCCTTGGCTAGCGCCACATCTTGTGTCTTCTTGTTTTGGCTTATCTTCTGCAATTTATGTTTATGTTCTATCTGCAGTTTACTTTAATGCTGATGTGATTGCTAATCTAGAAAAGATATTGAGCTAACTGTGAAAATTGAAATAAATTGCTCTAAGCATAGAACATACCTAAACTTAACATGGTATTGGAGTTGAGGTGAAGACAATGCCCAAGCAAGAGTGAAAGAGCAATCACCGAAGACAGTTGGGAAAGGACAAAAGGATCATTGGATTCCTCATCCCTCTTCAAATTCACCAAGGGTGAAGTCGAAGCAAAGAATATTATCATAATGGCGCAACAGAAGTTTCTGATGGCCTGCCTAAATATCACTTCAATGAGAAGTCCGGATCTAAGGGTGGAAGGAAAGGCAGATGCGGTGGTTGTAATAAGTTCGGCCATTATGCGAAGGGGTGTTTGAATGGCAGAAACACATCCCTTGATGAAGATAACAATCATTCCAGGGACATCTTCAATGATCAAAGGAATGACAGGTAATGCAGGTCATCAAGGAAATGGCCGACTCTTCAAAGAAAGCAAGGAACCCCAGGTATGAAGAATCAAATGTTGTTTTTGATAAGATAAAGAAGCGTTATTGGCCCTCTGCTTCAGATTATTTGGGAATCTGGCTTATTGATTGTAGTGCTTCAAGGCACTTCATCGGATAGAAGGGTGCACTCTCTAATTTGGTAGAGATGGAAACAATTGTGGGATTATACTTGGAGCTGATGCCACCTATCCCAGAAAGGGTGTAGGGAATGTTACCCCTCAATTGAATGAGGGTAACTCCATTCATTTACAAAATCTCTTTTATGTACCTGATCGCAAGAAGAACCTGGTGTCCATTTCAGCAATGGAAGTCAAAGGATACGAGGTGGCACTCATCGATGGAAAGGTACGTGTTTGAAAATAGAATTTTCAAAGATGTTTATGAGTTCAGGGTTGTATCAAGTTGCAGGAAGTCCAAAGGGGACCATGTCCATTGACACATAGCACCAGAGGTCTGTGAGTCAGATGGTGACAGGGATGCCTGAATTCAAAAAGAGCATGAAAGTACACGTCTGAGATGTACCAAAGGAAAATCTTACAAGGGGACCATTCCACTCATGTAGAAGGTCCACAGGTTTGGAACAACCTGAGGGGTTTGAGATTGATGATCAGGAATCTCACGTATGCAGGTGGAAGAAAGCCTTTTATGACTTGAAGCAAAACTCCCCGAGTGTAGTATGAGAGGATTGATAGCTGTCAGATGAAGCTAAGATTCACTAAGAGTGAAGCCGTTCCAAACCATTGTTTGAAGGTTGTGGATGATAAACCTCTCATACCGGCACCTTATGAGGATGACCTATTTCTGACAGGTGCAGACCCTTGAGGATCTTAACTTTCAGAAGTTATCTGGTAGTGATGTCAGACCAGATTTGGGAAATGACTCTGAGTTTAATAAACTCATTCGTGTTGATGTTCTTGGTGAACTTCCGTTCGGACATATGTTTTACAGTTAGCATGGTGAGCTCATATTTAGTTGAGCCTCACTGGATTGGTGCCAAGAATCTTCTGAGATATCTTTGGGGCACAATCTCTCATGGATTGAGATACACTGCCGGAAATATGAAACTGCATGATTATTTGAATGCTGAGTGGGCAGGCAGTGTGGAGGATCACTAAAGCACTTCTCTGTGCTGGTTCTCTTTGGATTCTGCTTCGATATCATGGATGAGCAGGAAGTAGAAGTCAGTTGCTATAAGCACTATCGAGACCGAATACATAGCTACAAGTATGATCTCGTGTGCAGCTACATGGTTGCTGAAGCTCTTAAGTGAGCTGTTTGTACACATGATGAATACCACTGTGATTCTTTGTGACAACCAGAGGGGGGATTCGATTATTGAGGAATCCTGTATTCGATGATTGCTCCTGCAGATAGACATTAGATACTGCCTTATCTGGGATATGGTAAGTTGATGAGCGAGGAGGCTCCATTGCATTGAGACTGATGTACAGGTCGCAGACATTTTGTCAAAACCCCAGGGAAAGGTCAAATCTGTGACTTTCCCGAACGACTTGGAGTTGTTGAGAGACCTTCTTATAAGGGTCCTACATGTTGCATGCATTGAGCTCTGGGAGCTCTAGGGGGCTTGGGGTACTTACTGGAGCAACATACAACCACAAGGTGACTCACCCTCCCCTAGTGGTGAGCTATGTACAAGATGACAGGTTCAACCTTCCCCTGTGATATCCCGTGGCAATTGTGGAACAGGATGATTAGTTCTCCTGTGGGTCAGGATGATTAGTTCTCCCGTGGCAATTGTGTAACAGGATGATTAATTCTCCTATGGGCCGAGATAATTAGTTCTCCCGTGGCAACTGTGGAAAAGGATGATTAGTTTTCTTGTGGGCTGGGATGATTAGTTCTCCTGTGACAACTGTGGAACAGGATGATTAGTTCTCCTGTGGGCCGGGATGATTAGTTCTCCCATGGCAACTGTGAAACAGGGTGATTAGTTTTCCTGTGGGCCAGGATGATTAGTTCTCCTATGGTGACTGTGGGGCAGGATGATTCGTTCTCCTGTGGACAGGATGATTAGTTCTCCTATCGAGGCATCCTACCCATGCAGTCTGGGACTCATGAGAAGTACCTCTCATCTAATCAATGAGCAGGGAAATGGGGTTAGGGACCATAGTAGTACTATCGATGGATGCATCGTTGTATCTACCGTACTCCCTATGCTAGGATGACCTCCATTGACCTAGGATCAATGAAACTGATTTGGGATCAATATGAGTGGTTTGAGACACTCTCTTGTGATATTGATCTGGGATCAATAAAACTGACTTCGGGTCAGTAAAAGTGATGTGACACACTCTCTTCAGATGAAATTGACTTTGGGTCAGTAGAGAATGGTATGAGACATTCTCGATCAATTCTTCTTTTTCATGGTTCAATAGAGCAAAGCAGAGCAAAGCAAAGCAAAGCTCAGCAGATTAGAGCAGTGCAGGGCACTGATGGCAAAGATAGTACAGTCGGACATATGGATCAGCAGATGGAGTTCTCCCTAATTGAGAGGGAGTGTTAAAATTGGCAACTAAGGCCAAACTCCATGTGGGTCATCTTATTAATGGAATATGATATTTTTCTTGGATCCCTCCCATCGAGAGGTGTAGGATTGATCTAAAGATCATCTGATTTCGATAAGTATTCATGGAAATATGAAGTTATTTGTGTTATGGGACAATTCGTTAAGGTCGGCCAACAACCAAATAAACCCCACTTGTGCTCAACGTTTTAGTATAAATAGAGGTGGCCTTCAAGTCATTTCAACACACTTGGGATCTCTTCCTCTCTACTTATCTTTGGGTTTTAGTAGGAGGAGAGATCCTAAGGGATAATGCTGCCCTAATCTAGAGGGCAGAAGCTGAAACTGCTGGAATAGCCGGAACTGTCGGAACTGCCGGGAACAGCCGGGAATTGACGGAACTGTCGAGAACAGCTGGGAATTGACGGAACTGTCGGGAACATTGAGAACTGCCGAGAACAACCAGAACTGCCAGAATAGTCGAAACTGTCGGAACAACCAGAACTGTCGAAACAACTGGAAACTGCCGGGAACAACCGAAACAGTCGGAACTGCCGGGAACATCCAGAACATCTGGAACTGCCAGAACTGCCGGAAACTGTCGGAACTGTCGGGAACTGTCGGAACTGTTGGGAATGGAACTGTTGGAGCATCTATCTCCGAAGGAGAGCAACATGCAAAGGACAACGTACTAACATTGGGACAGTTGTATGGTACTTAGCAACAAATACACCAAGCATGCATTGTTACAACTTGCATGCAAGGGATAGCTAGCATGCAACAACAAGCATGCAAAGGACAACAAGCATGCTAGGGACAACAAGCAAGCTAGGGACAACAAGCAAGCAAGATGCAGCCAACACATAGGTCAGTATGGCAACATGGTGCAGCAAGAGCACATAATGCAGTACAATGATGGGTACAGTCATGATTAATGAAGCATGGTGAGATGCAGCATAGTGATGATTGGTGCAGCATGATGATGAAATGCAGCACAACGATAGGTGAAGGAGTCACCTTGGAGAATCAGATGAAGTAGCATGTCTTCAACTGATCTCATGTATCATCTTCTTAGAGATGATCTATACTCTTATGTAGATAAGTCAAAGTGTTGACTTCTGTTGTAAACGTACTATCTCTCTCTCTGCTGAACTATTGAAGAACATATAAGAAGAATTGATTAAGGGTTTCCCCACATTGGGGTTTGTCCCTGGCTAGCACCACATCTTGTGTCCTCTTATCTTGGCTTGTCTTTTGCGATTTATGTTTATGTTCTATCTACAATTTACTTTAATGCTGATGTGATTGCTAATCTGGAAAAGATATTGAGCTAACTGTGAAAATTGAAATAAATTTCTCTAAGCATAGAACATACCTAAACTTAACACCTTGTAATGAAGTTGTATGTGAATTTAATGATTTAGGAAATTATGCTATCTTGGCTAACTCTATTGCTCCTTTGGATAACTCTATTGCTCCTTTGGAGAAGGAAGTGGAAAGTAGGAAGTTTTGGATTTGGCATATGAATTTTGATGGTGCCTTTCAAAGTATGGTAGGGGTGCGGGAATTGTCCTTACCTCACCCCTTGGTCATATATTCAAGTTTACCTATAGATTGGAATTTGATGCAACTAACAATGTAGCCAAATATGAAGCTTTATTGTCAGGTCTAGAGTTAGCAAAAGAGTTGAAAATTGAAATCCTTAGTATCAAGGGGGACTCTAATTTAGTCATTCTTCAAGTAAAGAATCAATTTGCTTGTAAGAATGATAGATTAAAGAAGTATCATAATGCTGTTTGGGACAACATGGAGTATTTTGATGTATTGGATCTTCAAGCATTTCTTAGGGAAGGAAATAAACAAGCTGATGAGATGGTTGTTGCTACATCTACTTTACAACTTGCGTAGAACTTGATGGATGATGGAATGACTATGGAATTTATTTTTAGGCCATCAATTCCCGACAATATTGAGCATTGGCAAGTCTTTAATAATGAAAGCCAAGTGATTAGATTTTTGAATAATATGGAGTAATTTTCAGATTTTAAGGTTGGCTACAAAGAGGAAGGCTACAACTATATGGAGTGTTACGAAGTATCAAATTCCACTCCTAGGGATAGTGTAGCCATGGGGTAGATGTTTATAGGCATGCTGCTATGAAGAGAAAAGAGGATAAGAGAATTGACCCAGGGAAATTCATTGAAGTAAACATTGGTACCTCTCAAGATCCAAAGATTATTAAAATAAGGAAGCGTACTACTGAAGAAGAAAGGAGAAAATTGGTGAATTTACTTAAAAAGTAAAGGGATGTTTTGGCCTTTTCATCCAAGCCCTTTAGGCAAAAACTTGGGCAAGTAAATCCTAAGTTAGCCCCATTGGTGCAAAAGGAATTGCAAAAGATGCTCCAAGTTGGAATCGTAGCTCACAATAGGTATTCCACATGGTGCTCAAACATGGTTATTGTAAGAAAGAAGAATGGATCAATCAGGCTATGTGTAGACTTTCGAAATCTCAATTCGGCCTGCAAAAAGGATAATTATCCTTTGCTTAACATGGAGACTTTACTATAAAGGGTAACATGATTGGTAATGATGTCCTTGTTGGATGGATTTTTAGGATACAACCAAGTCATGGTGAAGAGAGAGGATAGACATAAAACTACATTCACCACATCATGGGGTACTTTTGAATATTTAAGGATGCCTTTTGGATTAACAAATGTTGGGGCAACTTTTCAAAGGGCTATGGATTATGCTTTCAAGGGCCTAATTAGGAAATTTGTTGAGATATATCAAGATGACTTAATAATTTTTTCTAAAGATGGAGTTTCTCATGTGGGTCATCTAAGGCAAATTTTTGATAGGTGTAGAGAATATGGAATATCCTTGAATCCTGCTAAGTCTGTTTTTGGAGTGACTGAAGGGAAGTTGCTTGGTCACATCATCTCCAAGGAGGGGATTAAGATTGACTTTGAGAGAGTTGAGGCAATTCAAAAGATCTCTTCGCCTCACAATATTAAGACGCCTTAATCCTTTCTAGGAAAGATCAACAACTTTCTTAGAAGGTTCATTTCAAAATATGCGGAAATAACTAAACCCACTCAATCTCTTTTAAAGAAGGATGCTAAGTTTGTTTGGGGAAATGAAGGAAGAAAGGCTTTTCAGGAAATCAAGGATTCGATTGTTAGAGCACTTGTTTTTGTTAGCCTCGATTATTCCAAGGACACTCCAGTGAGGACATTCCACATTCACTTGTTTGATGGCAAGGTTGAGGTGAGAAAAAGTATCCAACAACTCACTTGTCATCACTGGGATAGAAGAAGTAAGACTCTTGAAGCTGCAAGGAACCTCTGCTCGTGCACAAAGTTTTTCATATGGTTCTTAGTATGATGAAGGTACACTACCATCCAGTCTCTTATGGCATGTTAGATTTGGACATCTGAACTATGATAGTCTTCGTTTATTGAAGAGAAATGGTGTTATTGGTTTTCTAACCATTCTTAGGAAACCTAAGCAATTGGATGCTTGTATCTTAGGAAAACACACCAAACATTCATTTCATGATATTCTCATTCTATAGCACATAGAAAGCTTGAACTGATTCATTTTGACTTGTGTGGCCCTATGCCTGTTCCTTCTGCAAATGGAAATAAATATATGATGACTCTTATTGATGACTACACCAGAATGTGTTGGGTATATATATTGAAGAACAAATTTTAAGCTTTTGAAACTTTCAAAAACTTTCATGCATGGATTGAAAACAATGCACAATCCCATATTGGCTTTATTCGTACTGATAATGGAAAAGAATATACTTCAATGAATTTGAAAACTATCTTTGCCATCATGCAATCCAACATCAAATAATAGTGCCTTATAATCCTCAAGAAAATAGTGTAGCCGAAAGAATCGATAGGACAATCTTAAATATGGTACGTTCATTGATGTTTTTCAAAAATGTTAACCTGATGCTTGTTGATAAGTGGTTGTCATTGATGTCAACCCAAGAAGCACCAAGTGTTGCCCTGCCTTTTGTCACTCAATATGATGTGGCAATTCATGGAATCTCGTGTTACGATCCTTTTAGATAGATTCTCCTCGACGAGATTTATTTGGTGGTATGTGGTACGCCATGTAGTTCTTCACGGTTTGGAAGATATTTGAGTTTGAAGTTGGGAACCCCAGTTGGTGGGCTAAAACCCCATGGGATGGTGTCATTGCTTACATTCATTGGTTGATGGTTAATAAAATATTTAATTTAAGAGTTTGTAAGGGTTATTTATTATTAATAATAGGTTTATAATCTTAAGATAGGTTATTAAATTGTTTTCCCCTTATTAGATGTGGCTCTCACCAATTAATAAAGGTAAAGAAAACCATAATCATTCCCTCGAGGCTAGCGAACTTCTTTACTTGGAACACAAGGCTAGTATTGTATAAAGTTTAAATGTTTTAAGGCTTTATGGAGTCCTTCCTTATCCTCCAACGATCACCTTTATGGAACCCATCCTTTATACATCCTAGAAATATAAAAGAGGACTATTCCTCTCCTAATAAATCATGAACTTGAACAAATAATCTGAGGACACAAGCTCTATAATTTCGGCCACCCTAGAAGCTTTCAATGCAAGGATCTACAATGGTTAGGGTTCGGTTTTGTTTAGCCTAAGTGTTCGTTTTATTGCAGGTCTTTTGGTGCAGAATCTAAGTTCAAGAAGAGCGAAGCTCTGTTGAAGGATCTAGGGCATCTTTAGGACTGGTCTATTGTAGATCACTGTGCGAAGATACATAAGCACACTTCAGATTTAGACTTATAGTTTTGGGGTTGAGAAATAGCTACAAAATTTCGATATCCCTTGACTGTAAAAGAGAGCAAGTTTAGGACTTGTTTTAGGTCTTATTTTCATCTTGTTGCAGGTCACCATATTGAGAAGAAGCGAAGTTCTAGGTATGTTTTTGTAGGTGGTTTGTATGCTGTAGGGTCCTGTAAAATTATGTCAAGCACAACAAGTGTGTAGGTTGATTTTTTTATTTTTTTTTTGGGTATCGGATTATGGTTAGGAACAGTTTTAGGATTGGTTAGGGTTAAGCTTTAGGACTGCTCTAGGTCTGATTAGGATTGGTTTTAGGTTTGTTTAAAAATAGAGGTCTTAGGTTTGTTAGGATTAAGTTTAGGGCTAGCTTTTAGGGTCTGTTGTATTAGGGCTATGTGTTCAAGCATCAAGTCTTCAGGTCTATGACAAAGATAACACTTCAGAAAATCCTTCCCGCATCAAGGTAAGCCAAGGTGAGTCTCGTGTATAAATTTGTTTTGTCATTTGTTGCATATCTCTTATTTGCAGGTGCATCCAAAGGTGAAGGTAAGTATCTTTGGTTAGGGCTAAATTTTGCAATTTTACTTTTGGGTTTGTTGTCACGCGGATTGGCACGACAACGCTCAGACCGGGGGCTGTCACTCTGATCCCCGATCCCTCCGTTTAAGCCTGCCTCCCACGGCTAAGGGGGGTAGACCCTGCGAGGTGAAGGAGACCAACTGTCGACCAGTTGGTTTGGGAGACACGAAATGCTGAAATGATTTTATTAATTTGGTGGACCAGTGTCTTATGAGATTGATGTTTAAACGATTACTTGCTAGACGATGTAAGAATATAAACCATGAACAGCAATCATTTATCATCAAATAACTAGAACTGTGCTTAAATATCCAGTAAAACCACAAAGTCCCTGCAATGACCAAATCTCAATAACGATATCCAGCAACTAAGAAAATACTGACGCAATTATAAATCACAAATCGTTAACCAGATACCATATTAAGATAATCATTCATGTACAGATAAAACATTCATTCCGCATTTATAAATTTGAATCTCAGCATGATAATTTCCTGGAAATAACTGGATCTTGGCAAAAAAGAAAATTTTCCCAATTTTTTTATTTATTTATTTATTTTTTTTTTTTAAATTAAAGATTAATTGAAAATTAAACTAAAACAAATTAAAACCCTAAAAGAAAAAAAATGAAATTTAAACCACATATGAAAAATTCTAAAATTAAAATGAAACCTTTTTTTTTTTTTTGAATTTATATATAAACAAAATCAAAGATTTATGAAATAAAACTAATTAAAACAAAACAAAACTAAAACTCTAACTAAAACTACGCTTGACCCTTTTTTTAATTTAAAAAAAAAAATCTAAGGGAAATAAAAAAACTAAACTATAGTTATAAATCAAAAAGAAAACCTAGCGTAAGTGATTATTCGTTGAACGTAATACAGGATACTTCAATGGCAAAAACTGAATGACGTATAAAACGATAAAATTGTGACTTCAAATGGATCGAAAGGCAGAGGTTCGAGAAGCCTGCGGGAGAGTTTTGCGTGGATGATACAGTGAGAAATGATAGCTGCAGGGAGATGAGACTGTGCGTAAGGCAGCAAAGACTTCGACTTGGAGGGATTTGATCGCGTATGAATCAAGCGGATTTCCCTGATGCCCACCAGAAAGAAAAAAAAACTTGATAAAAGACCGAACACGGAGAGAAATTCTGATGTGAGGAATGGTGACGGCAGGGCGAATTTCGACGAGAGACAAAAAAGATTTAAATGCGTATCCAGGTAATCTGATATGATAGGCCAAGCCACGGATTAATGAACGCCGGCTCAAACAAAAAATGTCAACGCATGCACAGCCGACGGCAAGGAAAAATATGGAGTCGGATTTGAAAAATGTTACCTGAGCACTGCATTCAATTCGCTGGCGTTTAAACAATATGAACCTAAATCGAATCCACACAAGTTTGTTTTGTACGCAGGTCGGCCGGTGTGAAGGGAGACTGGGCAGAATTCACTCGTCAGCCAAGAAAAATTCCAGCGGTGATTACAGGCCTACGAAGATTTTACAGCGGCCATCATACGCTATGACCTCGTTGTTTGCTGCCCTGATGCCAAACGTAGATAACTGTACTGGAACTATGACAAGATATAAATGGACAGAGAAACTTTTAAACAGATCAAACGTAACCCTTTTTCTATTTTGCTTTACGTTCTGGGTGCATACGAATGGCTATTACAGTCAGACAAGCGACGGATTCAACAAATAGACTCGAAACTGGAAAAGCTAATGGCGGCGGCAGAAACGATTTAAAGAATACCTGGAGATGATGATACGCAGAGATTACCTGGTCACTGAAGATTGAACTGCAACCTCACCTGATGACAGATATCCTGTGGCTTTTAAATGTTTGCAAATGTTAAATCAGACTGCTTGATTTCTATTCTGGAACAGCGTTTCCTCCGAAGCTTAGTTAAAACCCTTTAACTGGACTATGTTCCTTTCAGTGCACGGTTTGTGGGACTCAATCCCTCAATAGCCAACCCAGCAGATGGGCAGACAATCAACACAGTACTAGAGAAAACCCTTTTCCCGATTTTGTCTTAGTAATCCTGCAGGAAAAGAAATCTGGCAGGTATACACAAAATTTTGCAGTAAACCCTTAAAAATTTGCCCAAAATCACAAAAATTTATAGCTCTAGAACAGCCAAATTTAACAATAATTGCAGTAATATTTTCGAAATATCAGAGACATTGAATTTTGCTGTGAACAGAAAGAAAGTCTCTCATGCAAAACAGGAAATAAACTTTAAATGATTAACCCAGGGCCAAAATCAGCTGGGCTCTGCAAAGAAGAGCTTGTGGGAGTCGGCTGGTTCAGCCTAGAACTTCCCCAAACGCCCACCAATATCCTTCACCTAAAGATTTCCTGCACATCTCAAGCAACCATCAATAAAGAGAGCAATAATGCTGCTAGATCTCAGGAAATAATGGAGATACCTGCCATTATTTCAGAAACCCTAACAACACTCAAACCCTAGCAAGTGAACAAGATACCTGTGCTCACAATACTCTAAAAACAAGCTATTATTAATGGCTGAAAACTGAAATATGCAGAAAAATAAACATCTCACAGCAATTCCAGAGAGTAACACCAGCAAGATTTGGACCCCAAAGTCTTCTTTTATTAACCAGAAATCAGATTACAAGAGAGCTTTTTCAGTACAGACTCACAGATCGAATAAACCTGTGAAATGACCCCCTAAGACCCTATATAAAGGAAATGATCCCAACGGCTAGTTTGAGTGATCCATGTTGAAGTGATCTCGACCGTCGATGAGGATCAAGACATCTCTTAATCTCATCCGTCGATTTTATTAAAAAATGATATTTTGCATGCATTCACAAAAAATATTATTATTTTATTATTTAGGGTTTTTGCTTTATTTTATGAATTTTTTATTATTTTTTATTTATTTCATTTTTTAATTTTTATTTATTTTATTATTTTAGTATTTTATTTATTTTCTTAAATGGATCATTCGAACTAAGCCGTTGGAAACATCACCTAGGACCTAGGACTTAGGACTCATGAGGGGACTAAAACATTTTTCAACCCTCAAGACACATTACATCATGACTTTTACAATTTACATCTTAAGGGGACAAACCCACTTTAACATAGACCCTCATAAACCACCCAGTTCTGCGACACAACTATAATCTAGCAGATTAACACGCTAGGATTCTCCTAAAGTTCTAATAACAAAATGCATCCCGGCTTTGGGGTCAGGTTGAAGGAAAACTCTGCCGATCGTAGATCGGTGAGACGAAAAACCTCCCGGGACGTAGATTATCATTAGAAAGTTAGGTCCACCTAGGCAATTTTACATACATGACTCTGATCTGCTTAGATTATTTACAATTCATACATGCAGACTGGGTTTACAATTAAAATGATCAAGCTATTGATGACTGTAGGCTGGCACGGACACGTCGTTCAGGTGCTACCCCTCTCTGCCAAAAAAAAGGGGGTGTACTGCATGGGTAGTTGACCGGTAGTGGTCAACATCTGGCTCTACTTGGGGATACGTTGCTGCATTGTAGGAATGTGAGAATCCAGAATCTGCATCCATACAACACACAAATAAAAATAAGTAGCGTCCATTCCAAAATCACCATATACATTAAGCACAGGAAAGATAAAAGCTCTTCATTTATTGACTAACTAATAACATGAAAAGTAAATCTAATCCTAAAAACAGAAATGAAATGCTGAAAAGACAAGGAATAGGGATAGAAATACAATACAAAAGATGCCCCATGGCATCAGATATCATCTCTGAAGAACAGCTTGAGCATTTGGCCGTTCGCTGGTAGATCAAGTGGTTCACCATCCAATCTGCTCAAGTAGAATGAGTTTGGCCCAGCTATATCTCTAATGATGTATGGTCCCAGCCACAAACTGTCAAACTTCTTATGTCTTCCCGGTTTTTCATTTTTGCGATCCCAAAGCAAAACCATATCTCCAACCTGCAAAGATCTAGATCGAGAGCATTTATCAAAGCTTTTCTTAATGTTAGTTTGATTTTTACATATAGTCTCAAAAGCTGTCCGACGAGCCTCATCTAATTCCACAATCTGATCTATCCTATTCTGAACAACATCTTTATTAGCGGAAAATTTTTGGAGAAGCTGATAAGCTGACAATTTTAGGTGCACAGGTAAGGTAACATCCAAGCCATAAACTAATTCAAAAGGAGATTTACCAGTAGACTTCTTCTTAGTAATTCTGTCTGCCCACAAAGCATACTTGATTTTGCTATCCCAAGATTTATTGTTATCTCCTACTATCTTCTTAATAATGGTTATGAGATTTTTATTACTTGATTCAGCCAAACCATTACCCTGAGGATAGTAATTCGACGAATGAGATAAGACAATGCCATACTTGAAACAAAAAGATGTAAACTCTGAAGAACTAAAAGCCTTGGCATTGTCCGTAGTGATCTTAGCGGGGACACCAAATCTAGTAATGATGTTATTTTCAATGAAATCCATAATAACCCTTTCAGTGGCATTCTTAGCAGGAATGGCTTCGACCCATTTAGTGAAATAATCTGTAGCAGTCAAAATCCAAGAGTAGCCATTGCTAGAATTTTCATGGAACTTCCCTATGAAGTCCAGACCCCAATGCTGAAAAGGTGCCTCTACAATAACAGGTTGTAGAGGAAGGGCAGCAAGCTTCTGCTTCCCAGTGAATAGTTGACAGGCTTGACACGTTCTAACATACTTGTGCACATCAGAAAAAATCGAAGGCCAAAAATAGCCAGCTCTCAGGATCTTGTGGGCGGTAGTTCTGGCGGCATAATGACCACCACAAAATCCTGAATGAAATTCGGAGATTAATCTTTTGGACTCAACATCGTCAACACACCTAAGCACTATGCCCTCAGGATTTCTCCATCCAAGGCCATCCTTCATAAGGCAATACTTAGTGGCCTTTAGTCTAAGAGCCCTTCTCTTATGAGCGACTAAATGGTTAGGACATGCAAGATTTGTCAAGTAGTAAACTATGTCCTTATACCATTCATGCTCTGCTAATCTTCTCAATTCTGGTGAAGATAGATCGTCAAGGCAAAACAAACCAAGAGTCTTTTCATTACTTTCCGTTAACATTTGAGCCAAACCTTGGCCTTTGATTAGCTTGGTGGGTCTAATTTCTAAATCATACTCCTGTATCTTAGTAACCCATCTAGCACGAGTCCCTAAGCAATCAGTTTGAGTTAATATGTCCTTAACAACAGAATGTGGGACGAAAGCAATGATCTTAGAATAACCCACATAAGTTTTAAAATGCTTGAGAGACTTGACCAGGGCATAGGCCTGCTTTTCCATGGTATTGTACTTCAACTCAGAGTTTTGAAGTGCTCTACTCATGAAAGCAATAGGCTGCTCGTGACCATCTTTATTCTTTTGAAGCAAAACACCGGCGATGGTATCTTCAGAAGCGAAAGAAAAAATCATGAAATCCTTGGAGTAGTCAGGACTAACCAGGACAGGAGCTTTTGCAATAGCAGACTTGATTTCTTGGAAAGCCTTTTTGCCCTCTTCTTGCCAGACAAATTTCGCATCTTTCTTCAGAAGACTTTGAATGGGCTTAGCTATTTCTGCATAATTTGGGATGAATCTTCTAATAAAATTTATCTTTCCAAGGAAAGACTGAAGGGATTTAAGATTATGCGGGAGAGGAATCTTTTGAATCGCTTCAACTCGTTCGGGATCGATCTTGATTCCTTCCTTAGAAATGATATGACCGAGTAATTTCCCTTCTGTTACCCCAAAAACAGATTTAGCCGGATTCAAAGAAATTCCATATTCTCTACATCTATCGAAAACTTTCCTAAGATGATCTATATGACTGATACCATCTTTAGAGAAAACGGTAAGATCGTCTTGGTAAATTTCGATAATTTTCCCGATCAACCCTTTGAAGGCATAATCCATGGCCCTCTGGAATGTAGCCCCAGCGTTTGTTAACCCAAATGGCATTCTAATGTATTCAAAAGTGCCCCATGGTGTTGTGAATGTCGTCTTGTGTCGATCTTCCTTTTTAACCCAAACTTGATTGTACCCAGAAAAGCCATCTAGCAATGACATCATTCCAGACCCAGTTACCCTTTGCAACAAAGTTTCCATGTTTGGCAAAGGGTAATTATCCTTTTTGCATGCTAGATTAAGGTTTCTAAAATCGACACAAAGTCTTATTGTACCATTCTTCTTCCTGACAATCACCAAATTCGAACGCCATGTCGAATGCCTATTTTGAGCGATGATTCCTGCTGCAAGCATCTTCGCAAGTTCTTTCTGGACCAGGGGGGCTAACTTAGGATTAATCTGCCTAAGTTTCTGCCGAAAGGGTTTAGCATTTTCGTCTTTTAAGGGAATAGTATGCTCCGTAATATCTTCCCTATAGCCCTTCAACTCATCATAGGAAAAAGCTAAAACATCTCGATATTCGCGAAGTAAATCAGTTAACTTTTTCCTTTCCTCCAAACTAGTACCTTTACCGATTTTAACCATTTTCGGATTTTCAGGAGTACCAATGTTAACTTCAAGGTACTCGCCTGGGTCCAACTTGTTTTCTTCTCTCAGCTTCGTGGCATCATGCCGATCGAAATGTTGCTCTAAGGCAACCACATTTCTGGGAGTAGGATTTATGATATGTCTATGATCTAAAGAACAATCCTCGCCAGAAACTATCCGGAAATCCTCAAACTCATCCAAACTATTGAGAAAACGAACGACTTGTTTTTCATCATTAAAAACTTGCCAATGCTCTGAGTTGTCTGGAACAGATGGTCTGAATATTACTTCCATTTTAATTTTATCGTTAATTAACTCGTCAGACAACTGGAAAGTGGTAGCAGCTACGGCAAGTTCATCTGCCAAACTATTTAGCTCTCTAGGAATTGCTTCAAGGTTAAGGGCATCGAAGTGCTCCATAGTATCCCACACAGCATTTCGATAGTTTCTTAATCTCTGATTTCTACATGTGAATTTGTTTTTAAGCTGCATGATAACCAGATCGGAATCACCCTTGATGCTAAGTAATTTAATCCTCAAAGCTTTGGCCAATTCAAGTCCCAACAATATGGCTTCATACTCAGCGACATTGTTGGTTGCTTCAAATTCTAAACGATAGGCAAACTTGAATATGTGACCAAGGGGAGATTTAAGCACTACTCCGGCACCTTTACCATGACTAGAGGACGCACCATCAAAGTACATATACCAGACTTCATCCTTAAGATCTTTAATCTCATCATCGGGAGGAATTATGAAATTGGACATGATAGAGTAGTTCCCGATGTCAGATTGTTCTCTAATTATTTCGTTATGAGGCTTCTTAGGATCTTCAACATGAAATTTCCTCTCAGGCTCTCTATTTAGTCTAACGAAACCACCACCGCTAGGAGAAGGAATCATAGCATATGACCAATTCATCTGAATGCTTCCCCCTAGATCAGAGGCCCACTTTCTAGATAACAGCATACCCCAAGCATCAGGTACATCAACGACAACAATATCCATAACAACCATGATGTCTGGGTAAACCGAAAGATGAACTTGCAAATCCTTGATTAAACCATGTACTTCGATTTTCTTAGAATCCATGGCACATATATTATAGTAAGGTCTGGAAACTCTTAAGTTAAGCTGTTCCATAACCCTTTTAGTCATAACACACGCAGATGCACCTGAATCCAACATGCAGTTGTTCAATTTATACCCATTGACTAATAAGGTGATAAAGAAGGGTTGATGATCTTTGTTATCAGCATCTACGCTTTGCAGATAAATAGGAGCATCATGATAGTCAACCTCACGAATCTTCTGTTGAGAAGCGTTGACTTGAGGACCCTGAATTGCCTTTAGTAACTTGTCTCTTTGGGAAGGGATCTTAGCGATCTCAGATACAGGAACCCAGATTTTAGCATTATTAAATCAACTTCCCAAATCGACATCTATTCCAGAGTTTATACCAGGATTTAAAGTTCGAGGGGGAATTTGATTCCCGCTCTGATCTTTATCCCTTCTCTGCTATGTTAAACCCTTATCTCTAGCAATTTCCAGAATTTTCTCAGGAGAGGGTTTCTCACCATACAACCTGGCCAAAATGTCATCTTCGTTTTCAAGGTTATTTATACTAAGAGCAGATTGAGGATTCATAACATCATAGCTCCTTTCCTTAACCTCTATCCAATCATTCATAGGCAAAGGAAACTTGCTCCCTACTACGTTTATTTGCTCACCTGTCCCAAACATTCCATTATCCAAGAGTCTTCTGATGATGGGACAAGAGGACTCTTCGTGAAAAGCATCGCAAGCACGACAGTAAGGAGGAGCATTATCAACCAGATTAGTAAGCGGATTAGGAGGCCTCTGCTCACTAGATTGACCCTTTCTTTGCCAATTACTATTTCTGTTATTATTATTTCGAGGTTGAAAATTTTGCGATTGCGCTCTTTCCATTTGAATCAACCTATTCTGCAAAGTGTTTATCTCCTTATTATGATTAATTTCCATAGTTTCAATTTTTTGAAGCAACTTGAGAACAAGTTCACTTTCAGGTTCTTGGACTGCTTTTCCCTTAGGTTCCTTTAGTTTTGTAGCAGCCCTATCAAAACCTGGGATTTCAGACTTCCCAGAAGCTGCCTTGTCCTTTTCAAGTTCTACAGCTAAGGCTTGGCAATCTCGATAATCAGTAAGTTTAGCACGCCTTAACTCATAAGATGGTTCAGGACCAAAGGCATCAATGTAAAAATCTTGGAGAGTTTTATCTGTAGGTTTATAGTCTTGAGGTAATTCTCTAATAATACCATTAAACCTTCTATTAAATTCTTCAACAGTTTCATCCTCTCTCTTTTTCATCAGAGTAAGAGCTCTTACAAGATGTCTTCCCTCTCTCTTATCTCCATATTTTTCTCTAAATGAATTAATGATTGATTGTAAAGAGTCAAATGAATTTGGAGGTTTTTCTGTAAACCAGTCATAAGCATCACCTCCTAGAGTCAAGATAAAAAGAGTCATCCTGACATCTTCATGATCAAAATCAGGAGATCTAGCATACTTAGCCATCCATATGTTGAAATCTCGCAAATGGGAATTAACAGTAATGGCATTATCTCCTTGAAAGTTAGGCAATTTGTCTATCCCAACAGATGGAATATCATTGGGGTATCCAGGAATGTTAGAAAAATCACAAGGGGCATACAGACTCATGGTGCTGCGCCTAACTTGACCTTTAAAGAGCAAATGAATATCGGAGAGGGCTTCTTGTCCAAGATTTCCAAGAAGTGTACGAGAAGCGAGTTTGTGTGATCGCACCCTATAAACCTTTTCAGGATCAGGAGTAGGATTGCACAGACTGCTTGGATGTCTTCTAGTGTACACTCTTGCAGATAATATAGGAAGTGGAGTCGCCACCTGAACAAGAAATTGAACACAGAAAAGCTTGAAATGAAAGAACCAAGGACAGAAAAACTCTATCCCCGACAACGGCGCCAAAAATGTTGTCGCGCGGATTGGCACGACAACGCTCAGACCGGGGGTTGTCACTCTGATCCCCGATCCCTCCGTTTAAGCCTGCCTCCCACGGCTAAGGGGGGTAGACCCTGCGAGGTGAAGGAGACCAACTGTCGACCAGTTGGTTTGGGAGACACGAAATGCTGAAATGATTTTATTAATTTGGTGGACCAGTGCCTTATGAGATTGATGTTTAAACGATTACTTGCTAGACGATGTAAGAATATAAACCATGAATAGCAATCATATATCATCAAATAACTAGAACTGTGCTTAAATATCCAGTAAAACCACAAAGTCCCTGCAATGACCAAATCTCAATAACGATATCCAGCAACTAAGAAAATACTGACGCAATAATAAATCACAAATCGTTAACCAGATACCATATTAAGATAATCATTCATGTACAGATAAAACATTCATTCCGCATTTATAAATTTGAATTTCAGCATGATAATTTCCTGGAAATAACTGGATCTTGGCAAAAAAGAAAATTTTCCCAATTTTTTTTTTTTTTTTTTTTTAAATTAAAGATTAATTGAAAATTAAACTAAAACAAATTAAAACCCTAAAAGAAAAAAAATGAAATTTAAACCACGTATGAAAAATTCTAAATTAAAATGAAACCTTTTTTTTTTTTTGAATTTATATATAAACAAAATCAAAGATTTATGAAATAAAACTAATTAAAACAAAACAAAACTAAAACTCTAACTAAAACTACGCTTGACCCTTTTTTTAATTTAAAAAAAAAAATCTAAGGGAAATAAAAAAACTAAACTATAGTTATAAATCAAAAAGAAAACCTAGCGTAAGTGATTATTCGTTGAACGTAATACAGGATACTTCAATGGCAAAAATCGAATGACGTATAAAACGATAAAATCGTGACTTCAAATGGATCGAAAGGCAGAGGTTCGAGAAGCCTGCGGGAGAGTTTTGCGTGGATGATACAGTGAGAAATGATAGCTGCAGGGAGATGAGACTGTGCGTAAGGCAGCAAAGACTTCGACTTGGAGGGATTTGATCGCGTATGAATCAAGCGGATTTCCCTGATGCCCACCAGAAAGAAAAAAAAAACTTGATAAAAGACCGAACACGCAGAGAAATTCTGATGTGAGGAATGGTGACGGCAGGGCGAATTTCGACGAGAGACAAAAAAGATTTAAATGCGTATCCAGGTAATCTGATATGATAGGCCAAGCCACGGATTAATGAACGCCGGCTCAAACAAAAAATGTCAACGCATGCACAGCCGACGGCAAGGAAAAATATGGAGTCGGATTTGAAAAATGTTACCTGAGCACTGCATTCAATTCGCTGGCGTTTAAACAATATGAACCTAAATCGAATCCACACAAGTTTGTTTTGTACGCAGGTCGGCCGGTGTGAAGGGAGACTGGGCAGAATTCGCTCGTCAGCCAAGAAAAATTTCAGCGGTGATTACAGGCCTACGAAGATTTTACAGCGGCCATCATACGCTATGACCTCGTTGTTTGCTGCCCTGATGCCAAACGTAGATAACTGTACCGGAACTATGACAAGATATAAATGGACAGAGAAACTTTTAAACAGATCAAACGTAACCCTTTTTCTATTTTGCTTTACGTTCTGGGTGCATACGAATGGCTATTACAGTCAGACAAGCGACGGATTCAACAAATAGACTCGAAACTGGAAAAGCTAATGGCGGCGGCAGAAACGATTTAAAGAATACCTGGAGATGATGATACGCAGAGATTACCTGGTCACTGAAGATTGAACTGCAACCTCACCTGATGACAGATATCCTGTGTCTTTTAAATGTTTGCAAATGTTAAATCAGACTGCTTGATTTCTATTCTGGAACAGCGTTTCCTCCGAAGCTTAGTTAAAACCCTTTAACTGGACTATGTTCCTTTCAGTGCACGGTTTGTGGGACTCAATCCCTCAACAGCCAGCCCAGCAGATGGGCAGACAATCAACACAGTACTAGAGAAAACCCTTTTCCCGATTTTGTCTTAGTAATCCTGCAGGAAAAGAAATCTGGCAGATATACACAAAATTTTGCAGTAAACCCTTCAAAATTTACCCAAAATCACAAAAATTTATAGCTCTAGAACAGCCAAATTTAACAATAATTGCAGTAATATTTTCGAAATATCAGAGACATTGAATTTTGCTGTGAACAGAAAGAAAGTCTCTCATGCAAAACAGGAAATAAACTTTAAATGATTAACCCAGGGCCAAAATCAGCTGGGCTCTGCAAAGAAGAGCTTGTGGGAGTCGGCTGGTTCAGCCTAGAACTTCCCCAAACGCCCACCAATATCCTTCACCTAAAGATTTCCTGCACATCTCAAGCAACCATCAATAAAGAGAGCAAGAATGCTGCTAGATCTCAGGAAATAATGGAGATACCTGCCATTATTTCAGAAACCCTAACAACACTCAAACCCTAGCAAGTGAACAAGATACCTGTGCTCACAATACTCTGAAAACAAGCTATTATTAATGGCTGAAAACTGAAATATGCAGAAAAATAAACATCTCACAGCAATTCCAGAGAGTAACACCAGCAAGATTTGGACCCCAAAGTCTTCTTTTATTAACCAGAAATCAGATTACAAGAGAGCTTTTTTAGTACTGACTCACAGATCGAATAAACCTGTGAAATGACCCCCTAAGACCCTATATAAAGGAAATGATCCCAACGGCTAGTTTGAGTGATCCATGTTGAAGTGATCTCGACCGTCGATGAGGATCAAGACATCTCTTAATCTCATCCGTCGATTTTATTAAAAAATGATATTTTACATGCATTCACAAAAAATATTATTATTTTATTATTTAGGGTTTTTGCTTTATTTTATGAATTTTTTATTATTTTTTATTTATTTCATTTTTTAATTTTTTTAATTTTTTAATTTTTATTTATTTTATTATTTTAGTATTTTATTTATTTTCTCAAATGGATCATTCGAACTAAGCCGTTGGGAACATCACCTAGGACCTAGGGCTTAGGACTCATGAGGGGACTAAAACATTTTTCAACCCTCAAGACACATTACATCATGACTTTTACAATTTACATCTTAAGGACAAACCCACTTTAACATAGACCCTCATAAACCACCCAGTTCTGCGACACAACTATAATCTAGCAGATTAACACGCTAGGATTCTCCTAAAGTTCTAATAACAAAATGCATCCCGGCTTTGGGGTCAGGTTGAAGGAAAACTCTGCCGATCGTAGATCGGTGAGACGAAAAACCTCCCAGGACGTAGATTATCATTAGAAAGTTAGGTCCACCTAGGCAATTTTACATACATGACTCTGATTTGCTTAGATTATTTACAATTCATACATGCAGACTGGGTTTACAATTAAAATGATCAAGCTGTTGATGACTGTAGGCTGGCACGGACACGTCGTTCAGGTGCTACCCCTTTCTGCCAAAAAAAGGGGGTGTACTGCATGGGTAGTTGACCGGTAGTGGTCAACAGGGTTCAAGGGATTTATTTGGGCATACTTCTTAATTGCAAGTGAAAGACTTGAAGAGTGACTATAACAACCAATAACAACACTTTGGCATTCATTCCTGAGAAGACTGCGTATAAGTGAAGATCTGACAACAGTTATATCATCCTGAAGACTCAAAATTTTATGCTATCATTCTTCCAGCAATGAGTATACTGAATTGAAGTTATGAAGAAATCACTATACTTGTAATTGACAACATCAAAACCCAGATTTGCTATAGCTCAGGGTCATCGACATTATCACTCAAGCAGAGTAGAAGCAACTTCATCCAGAACAAAGAATGCTCAAGATTCCATCATCAACAACAATTCACTTCAAGACATATTCCACTGCAAGTCAAATCATTGTATTTGTTGTGGTCTTGTAAAATATTGTACCATTGTACAAAATTTGAAGAAGTCATTTTGTAGTTGGGATAAATGGTTTGGTTTGCAATTTTGGTCATAGGGTTTGATGAGTCAAGGGTAATTAACTCTAGAATTGTGAGTTAGTCAGAGCAAAAATCATTGTATATCTTTGTAAGTGGACCATTGTCCCTGGTACTAGAGTCCACAATTTTTGTATTTAATTTTTGTCTTTCTAAGATGGTAGGGTGGTGCTAGGATGTGGTTGAAGTCACCTTCAGGTGGGTGCCTAAAAACACTTTAGGGTGGGGCTAGGGCAAGTTGGTGCTTGATCTAGGGTGTTGGTGCATCCATTTAGCTGACTACTAATAAAACCTTAGGGCGTTGGGGCGTCATTCCAGTAGGTGCTAGAGAAGAATTCTTTTCTAGAGTTCTAGGGAGTTGTAGCTTTCTTTTCAGTTGGGGCTGAAGATTTTAAAAGAACTTATTAGAAGAACGTTCAGTGATTTTTGACTCGGAGGGGGTTTTCCACCTAAAAATTCATTTGTTCATTGTGTACTACTTATTTACTATTTTGAATACTGCTAAAGAATAACTAATGCTTTGAAAAGATTAATTAAATATCAATTGATAAAAAACACTGATTCAGCCCCCCCCTTAGTATTTCCAACAATGTTCTGGGCTGATGCAGTTCTATGTGCAGTGTATATTAAGAACATGTGTCCATCTCATGCTCTCAAAAACAAGACTCCCTATGAAATGTGTGGTATGGCCACATTCGTTTGGTGAAACATCTCATGGTTTTTGGTTCCACTTGTTATGCCTTGATACCTAAGGAATAGAGAAACAAACTTGGTGCAAGGAGTCGAAAATGTATCTTCTTGGGGTACTCGAATACCTCCAAAGCATATCGTCTCTATGATGAAGTAAATAAGAAGTTTATAATGTCTAGAGATGTAATTTTTCTTGAATCTTCCAAGACTGACAATGTTGTTGAGCAACAACTTGATCACTTGGACAAATTCGGGCATGCAAAATCTTTTCAGGAATTTGATAATGAGATTCCACATCTTGAAGGGGGGGATCCCTATCCTGGATCAATTTGTGGAATCTCCTTTTGAAGCACTCTCTCCCCCTCATGAAGCTCCAACCACTGATCAAGAAGACACTTTGAGTGATGTGATTGAGAGAATTGGAAGGCTAAATCTTGATTCAACCCCATCTCAGTCAACAAAACAACTTGGGCCATCTCAAAAAGGTCCTCCAAAATGGCTCACTAAGACACTTGAAAGTGTTCATCCTGATGAGGTTGGAAAGACAGGAACAAGAAGTTCTACTAGACAGAATGGAGGTGATGTAGATGATTTTGATTCAGTTGTTGATATGGATGTTTCTTATGATTGTGAATTAAATTTGTTTACAAATTTCGAATCAACTTCCTTTAAAGAAGTTGCTTCTCATGATGAAGGGATGAATGGAAAGAAGCAATACAAAAAGAGTATGATTCTTTGATAAAGAATGGAACCTGGAAACTGGTGGACCCTCCATTTGGAACCAAACCGATTGGCTGTGTTGTCGCACAGATTGACACGACAACGCTCAGACCGGGGGCTGTCACTCTGATCCCCCATCTCTCCGTTTAAGCTTGTCTCCCGCGGCTAAGGGGGGTAGACCCTATGAGGTGATGAAGACCCACTATCAACCAGCTGGGTTGGGAGACACGAAGAAACAAGCACTAGATTTGATTTGCTGAATTAATGGACCAGTGCCTTGTAGGTTTGATGTTTAAACGATTATTTACTAGATGTTGCAGAGATGTAAACCATGTACAACAATCATTTATCATCAAATACCTTGAACGATGCAAGACATCCAGTAAAACCACAATGCTCTTATAATGATTAAAGCTCAATAACGATATCCAGAGATTAAAATTTCGAAAGATAAATGCTTTAAACAACCACGCAGATTATGAACACTAACCAGATATCATGCTCATGCAGCTAATCTTCAAAATGATCATTCATGTGTAGACTTGTATAAATGATAAACATTCATTCCATATCAAAATTTTGAATCTTAGCGTAAAAAAAATAAAAAAATGACGTGATAATTTCCCAAGAATAACTGAATCTGGCAAAAGAAAACTTCCACAATATTTTTTATACTTTTTCAATTTTTTTTAATTTTTTATAAAATCTAACTATTTAGCCAAATTAATAAAATCAAACTAAATCAAAAATTAGATTTCTAAACCTAAATCAATTTTTTTTTTTTAATGAAAATAAAACTTTAAATATAAAAATGAATTAAACAAAAAAAAGAAATCTCTTTTTTCAATTTTTTTTTTTTTTTTTTTTGTTTTATGATTTTAAAATTATATATATATATATATATATATATATATATATTTTTATTGGTTTTTTTAAAATTTATAAAAAGTGAAACTATATAAAAATGAAACTAAAGCTTAATAAAATTTAAATTGCTAAGCTAAAAAATAAAACCTAACAAACCTAAACTAAAATAGAATCTAAGTTAAAATTTATTCTAAAATCAAACAAAATTAATTCTAAACAAAAATTTTTACAATCCTAAAAAAAAAATTAAATAACAAAAGCTAATTAAAAGAAAAGAACTCAATCCTAAAACGTTAAAAAATATAACCTAATGTAAATCTAAAACATAACGTATATCGAATTTTTTTATTTTTTATTTTATTTATATAAAGGGAAAACGAAATTATAGAAAGGGACCTACGCCTAAAAAAATAAAAAATAAAATAAAAATAAAAAGACTGACCCTACGTATACCATATCAAAACCGATTAACTATTCAAACCTGAAGAAAATCGATAAGCTCATTGCTCTGCTATGCAGGTCGACGGAGAGACTGCGGGATGGAGAAGAGCTGAAGTTATGGATTGCGGGCTTGCAGATCAACGCGGATGGAATAATGAAGCTGCCTGAAAGTTGAAAATCGAAAGGACATACGCAGGTAAAGATGGGTGTGCAGGCTGGCCCGTATATGCAGTAGCGAGGGTTTTCTGTAGGTTCACAGATTGTTCTGGCGGTGACAGCGTGAGCAGCAGAACGTATGGTGTATTGCAACGATTTGAATCAGATCGGATTTCTCCACTTGATGCTCACAGCATAACACAAATTCGAATTTTACTTGATAATGCTCGATGCAGCGAGGATCAAGGACGGCAGGGAGTGAACCTTGAAAGGATTTGCGTTATCAGACAGCTGATCTCTCAACGTATGGCTTGAAATCATAATCACGTGAAGCGTAAGATATGCAGAATGGGCTATTTGTTGGTAGCCTGCTTTTAAAATTTAAAAAAAAAAACGATTTACAGGTTCCCAAATTTGATTAACCCCTGAATAATGGATATTTGAGCAGACAGGGGCCACGCTAACATGAACAGTTTTTGATGAACCCTCGAAATTCTTCTGGATCACATGTACCTGTTATCTGCAAGAGAAAAGAAAAACCCCAACATAATACATGCATAAAACAAAATTTGAAACCCCAAAAAAAACTGGTTAATTTACAGATTTTGACCCTTGAATAGCCGAATTTAGCAATAACAATAGTAGAATATCAGATTTATTAGAAACTTCAAATTTGCTGTGAAAAAAGCCTTAGAAAAATCTCTCATGCAAATTAGAAAAGTAAACTGAATGATAGACCCAGGATCAAAACCAGCTGGGCTCAGCAAGAAAATTGCTTGCGGGAGTTGGCTGGTTCAGCCGAGAACTTCCCCAAACACCCGCTAATCTTCTTCAATAAGGGTTTCCTGCACAGCTCACTTCAACCATCAGTAAAGAGAGAGAAAATAATACTAGATTTCAGAAAGCAATGGAGATACCTGCCATTACTCCAGAAACCCTAATACCATTCAAACCCTAGCAAGTGAACAAGATACCTGTGCTCACAATACTCTACAATAAGCTATTATTAATGGCTGAAAAATAAAATATGCAGAAAATAAAACAGCTCACAGCACTTCCAGAGAGTAACACCAGCTAGTTTTGGACCCCAAAGTCTTCTTTTATTAACCAGAAACAAATTGCAAGAGAGCTTCTTCAGTACAAGACTCACAGATCGAATCCTCTGAAAATGACCCCTAGCACCCTACTTAAAGGAAATGATCCCAACGGCTAGTTCGAGTGATCCATGTCGAAATGATCTCGACCGTCGATAAGGATCAAGAGATCTCTTAATCTCATCCGTCGAATTTGTTAATTTATTAAAAAATGATATTTTGCATGCATTCACTCAAAATATTATTATTTTATTATTTTAGGGATTTTGCTTTATTTTATAATTTTTTATATTTTATAATTTTATTTTTTATTTATTATTATTATTTTTAATTTTTTAATTCATTTTAAAATGGATCCTCGAACTAAGCCTTTGGAAAAATCTCCTAGGACCTAGGACTGATGAGGGGATTTAAAACATTTTCCAACCCTCAAGACACTTTACATCATGACTTTTACAATTTACATCTTAAGGGGGAAAACCCCTTTATCATAGGCCCTTATAAACCACCAAGTTCTGCGACACAACTATAATCTAGCAGATTAACGCACTAGGATTTTCCTAAAATTCTAATGACAAAATCCATCCCGGCTTTGGGGTAAGGCTGAAGGAAAACTCTGCCGATCATGGATCGGTGAGACGAAAAACCTTCCGGGACGTAGATTACCATTAGAAAGTTAGGTCCACCTAGGCAATTTACATACACGACTCATATCTGCTAAGATTATTTACAATTCATACATGCAGACTGGGTTTACAATTAAAATGATCAAGCCGCTGATGACTGCAGGATGGCACGGACACGCCGATCAGGTGCTACCCCCTTTTGCAAAGAAAAAGGGGGTGTACTGCATGGGTAGTTGACCGGTAGTGGTCAACATCCGGCTCTACTTGGGGACACGTTGCTGCACTGCAGGAATGTGAGAATCCAGAATCTGCATCCATGCAACACACAGATAAAAATAAGTAGCGTCCGTCCAAAAAATCATCATGTAACGTTAAGCACAGGAAAGATAAAAGCTCTTCATTTATTAACTATCTAGAAAAGTAAATCTAATCCTAAAACAGAAATGAAAATGCTGAAAAAACAAGGAGTAAGGTTAGAAATACGATACAAAGGATGCCCCATGGCATCAGATGTGTTCAATATAGTGTATACTGAGCATTTGCCTGCTTTCAGGCAAATCTGTCGGCTGCTTATCGGATGTGCCATGTCCAAGTTTGCATATGGTAGGACCTTTTCCTATCCGAAAATCAAGCTGCTCGCGGCCGTCTAATGCATCAAATCTTCGTCTCATTCTCTTTCTCTTGCGTTTTTTCTTTGTGGCAGGTTGTATCACTAATGACATGGAACTTTCTGTTTCAAAACTATCAGATGAAGTATGTAAGATATGTGTGATATGTCTTTCTTTATCTTGCATCTGATCTTTATCATTTTTAAGTCTATCAGGATCACCTTCAATTAACCATCTTTCAATCGAACCAATGACCTCCTCATAATAAGATGGAACTTGTTGCAACAAATGAGAAGGCTCCTGATCTGTTGATGTCCCCTGGTTTCTCTCATCCTCTGACCATTGTTGAAACTTTTGAACCTGTATTTTAATGGCATCCATCTGACTAGAGTGTTCAACCTTTATAGCACTGATTTGCCTGGCATGGTGTTCTTCCATACCTTTTATTACTTTATCGTTCTTTTCCTCTATGTTCATCAAGCAATGCTGCATGGAGTTTATTTCTTCTTTATGATTTGCTTGCATGGTGGCCAACTGATTATTATGATCGAACGTCATGATAGTCATTTCTTCATCCATAGTTAATAACTTGTTTTTCATAGAATTAATTTCGCTATCATGATCAGCTTTCATGGTCGTCATATTTTCCTCTAAGTCTGACATTTTGCTTTGCATGAAACTAATTACTGTGTCATGATTAGTCTTTATGGCCTCAATTTCTTTAGCATGCTGATTTTGCATAATCTCCATCTCCCTATTACATTTTTCCAGGTGGGTGCATAATGTTATCACATCATTGACGTAATTAGTTTGATCAATCTCCATATTTTTTACCAGCATTATTAATTCTTGTATAATTTGCTTTTGATCTTCCTTTTCGTTGTCACTTATCCCTGCTTTTCCATTATCATGGACTTGATCTGCAATAGTATGGGTGGATGACACATTCTGATATGAAGAATCGTCTTGGAATCTTTCACCGTCAGCTGGACCTTTTATCAAATTACTTTTATTTTGTTGCACAATTTTAGGGGCAGAAGGCAGCTGTTTGGATTACCGTATCTATCTTTAAAAGCATTGACAATGTCTTGTAAAGAAGTGAAAGAATCCTTAGGAAAATTGTTAAACCAATTCAAAGCATCACCCTCTAAAGAAAAGACAAAAAGACGCATTTTAATATCTTCATGATTAAACTGAGGGGGTCTACAATATATGATCATTATGCGAGTAAACAAGCCTAGATGCCTTCTAACAGCGATTGAATCACCACCCGAGAATACAAGTAATTTAGAAATGGCCTCCTCCGGAAAATCATGGAGACGTTCAGTAAAATGACATGGTTTAAATGAATAATCCATGATGAATAATAGGAGATCAGATGGATGATAGAACGAGATCTCTGCTCAAGAAAATTAATGGATGAAAGAAGTGGAGTCGCCACTTGAACAATGAATCTGATTCTAAGATCCAGAAAGGAACCAACAAGCTGATATGATTGAGGTTTCTTGTCTGGGAAAATAAATAACAAGAAATGGAGTCGCCACCCAAACAAGAAACAAATCGAAGAGAAGTTGCTGATATGACGATAGATAAGTTAATGAAAGAGATGCAAATGATGCCAAAAAATGTTGAATCTGCCAGCTGAAAATGAGAGATGAGAAAGATGAGAAGATGAATATCGATGAAACTCCAAGAACAGAAAAACTCTGTCCCCGGCAACGGCGCCAAAAAATGTTGTCGCACAGATTGAAACAACAACGCTCAGACCGGGGGCTGTCACTCTGATCCCCGATCTCTTCGTTTAAGCCTGTCTCCCGTGGCTAAGGGGGGTAGACCCTATGAGGTGATGAAGACCCACTGTCAACCAGCTGGGTTGGGAGACACGAAGAAACAAGCACTAGATTTGATTTGCTGAATTAATGGACCAGTGCCTTGTAGGTTTGATGTTTAAACGATTATTTACTAGATGTTGCAGAGATGTAAACCATGTACAACAATCATTTATTATCAAATACCTTGAACGATGCAAGACATCCAGTAAAACCACAATGCTCTTATAATGATTAAAGCTCAATAACGATATCCAGAGATTAAAATTTCGAAAGATAAATGCTTTAAACAACCACGCAGATTATGAACACTAACCAGATATCATGCTCATGCAGCTAATCTTCAAAATGATCATTCATGTGTAGACTCGTATAAAATGATAAACATTCATTCCATATCAAAATTTTGAATCTCAGCGTAAAAAAATAAAAAAATGACGTGATAATTTCCCGACAATAACTGAATCTGGCAAAAGAAAACTTCCACAATATTTTTTATACTTTTTCAATTTTTTTTAATTTTTTATAAAATCTAACTATTTAGCCAAATTAATAAAATCAAACTAAATCAAAAATTAGATTTCTAAACCTAAACCATTTTTTTTTTAATGAAAATAAAACTTTAAATATAAAAATGAATTAAACAAAAAAAAAGAAATCTCTTTTTTCAAAATTTTTTATTTATTTTATTTTATATTTTTTTATGATTTTAAAATTATATATATATATATATATATATATATATATATATATATATATATATTATTGGTTTTTTTTTAAATTTATAAAAAGTGAAACTATATAAAAATGAAACTAAAGCTTAATAAAATTTAAATTGCTAAGCTAAAAAATAAAACCTAACAAACCTAAACTAAAATAGAATCTAAGTTAAAAATTATTCTAAAATCAAACAAAATTAATTCTAAACAAAAATTTTTACAATCCTAAAAAAAAATTTAAATAACAAAAGCTAATTAAAAGAAAAGAACTCAATCCTAAAACGTTAAAAAATATAACCTGATGTAAATCTAAAACATAACGTATATCGAAATTTATTATTATTATTATTATTATTATTTTTTATATTTTTTTATATTTTTTATTTTTTGTATATAAAGGGAAAATGAAATTATAGAAAGGGACCTACGCCTAAAAAAATTAAAATAAAAAAAAAATAAAAAGACTGAACCTACGTATACCATATCAAAACCGATTAACTATTCAAACCTGAAGAAAATCGATAAGCTCATTGCTCTGCTATGCAGGTCGACGGAGAGACTACAGGATGGAGAAGAGCCGAAGTTATGGATTGCAGGCTTGCAGATCGACGCGGATGGAATAATGAAGCTGCCTGAAAGTTGAAAATCGAAAGGACATACGCAGGTAAAGATGGGTGTGCAGGCTGGCCCGTATATGCAGCAGTGAGGGTTTTCTGTAGGTTCACAGATTGTTTTGGCGGTGACAGCGTGAGCAGCAGAACGTATGGTGTATTGCAACGATTTGAATCAGATCAGATTTCTCCACTTGATGCTCACAGCATAACACAAATTCGAATTTTACTTGATAATGCTCGATGCAGCGAGGATCAAGGACGACAGGGAGTGAACCTTGAAAGGATTTGCGTTATCAGACAGCTGATCTCTCAACGTATGGCTTCAAATCATAATCACGTGAAGCGTAAGATATGCAGAATGGGCTATTCGTTGGTAGCCTGCTTTTAAAATTTCAAAGAAAAAACGATTTACAGGTTCCCAAATTTGATTAACCCCTGAATAATGGATATTTGAGCAGACAGGGGCCACGCTAACATGAATAATTTTTGATGAACCCTTGAAATTCTTCTGGATCACATGTACTTGTTATCTGCAAGAGAAAAGAAAAACCCCAACATAATACATGCATAAAACAAAATTTGAAACCCCAAAAAAAACTGGTTAATTTACAGATTTTGACCCTTGAACAGCCGGATTTAGCCATAACAACAATAGAATATCAGATTTATTAGAAACTTCAAATTTGCTGTGAAAAAAACCTTAGAAAAATCTCTCATGCAAATTCGAAAAATAAACTGAATGATAGACCCAGGATCAAAACCAGCTGGGCTCAGCAAGAAAATTGCTTGTGGGAGTTGGCTGGTTCAGCCGAGAACTTCCCCAAACACCCGCTAATCTTCTTCAATAAGGGTTTCCTGCACAGCTCACTTCAACCATCAGTAAAGAGAGAGAAAATAATACTAGATTTCAGAAAGCAATGGAGATACCTGCCATTACTCCAGAAACCCTAATACCATTCAAACCCTAGCAAATGACAAGATACCTGTGCTCACAATACTCTACAATAAGCTATTATTAATGGCTGAAAATAAAATATGCAGAAAATAAAACAGCTCACAGCACTTCCAGAGAGTAACACCAGCTAGTTTTGGACCCCAAAGTCTTCTTTTATTAACCAGAAACAAATTGCAAGAGAGCTTCTTCAGTACAAGACTCATAGATCGAATCCTCTGAAAATGACCCCTAGCACCCTACTTAAAGGAAATGATCCCAACGGCTAGTTCGAGTGATCCATGTCGAAATGATCTCGACTGTCGATGAAGATCAAGAGATCTCTTAATCTCATCCGTCGAATTTGTTAATTTATTAAAAAAATGATATTTTGCATGCATTCACTCAAAATATTATTATTTTATTATTTTGGGGATTTTGCTTTATTTTATAATTTTTTATATTTTATAATTTTATATTTTATTTATTATTATTATTTTTAATTTTTTAATTCATTTTAAAATGGATCCTCGAACTAAGCCTTTGGAAAAATCTCCTAGGACCTAGGACTGATGAGGGGATTTAAAACATTTTCCAACTCTCAAGACCCTTTACATCATGACTTTTACAATTTACATCTTAAGGGGGAAAACCCCTTTATCATAGACCCTCATAAACCACCAAGTTCTGCGACACAACTATAATCTAGCAGATTAACGCACTAGGATTCTCCTAAAATACTAATGACAAAATCCATCCCGGCTTTGGGGTAAGGCTGAAGGAAAACTCTGCCGATCATGGATCGGTGAGACGAAAAACCTTCCGGGACGTAGATTACCATTAGAAAGTTAGGTCCACCTAGGCAATTTACATACACGACTCATATCTGCTAAGATTATTTACAATTCATACATGCAGACTGGGTTTACAATTAAAATGATCAAGCCGCTGATGACTGCAGGATGGCATGGACACGTCGATCAGGTGCTACCCCTTTTTGCAAAGAAAAAGGGGGTGTACTGCATGGGTAGTTGACCGGTAGTGGTCAACAGGCTGCAAATGGATCTTCAAGAATAATTATAAAGCAGATGGCTCACTTGACAATCATAAAGCAAGGCTAGTGGAAAAAGGTTTTGCACAGAAAGAAGAGGTCAATTATGAGGAGACTTTTACCTCCACAATAAAATGGGCTACCATCTAGACTCTCTTTGCCTTGGCAGCTCAAAATGGATGGAAAGTCCATCTAATGGATGTAAAAACTGTTTTATTGAATGGAGATCTGAAAGAAAATGTTTTTATGTCTAAACCAAAAGGATTTGTTTTGAAGGGATAGGAGCACAAGGAATACAAGCTTATCAAATCCTTGTATCGCCTCAAACAAGCACCGTGAGCCTAGTACGAGAAATCGACTTAGCATCTTTGGAAACTAAATTTCAAATGCTATGATCTTGATGATGCAACTTTATTTGTCAAGAAAGTTGGAAAAACTGTTGTATATCTTGTGGTGTATGTAGATGATCTACTGATGACAGGGAACAATGAAAATTACATTGCATCCATAAAGAAAGAATTGAGGAAAGGTTTTGAGATGATAGATTTGGGATATGTTCACTACTATTTGGGTATTGAAGTAACCCAACATCAGAATTTTATATTCCTCTTGCAAAAGAAGTACATTGGAGATTTGTTGAACAAATTTCGCATGGCTGAATGCAATTCTTTAACCACTCCAATGAAACAAAATTTAAAGCTCACATCCAAAGAAGGAAATGAATTTGAGGATGCAACAAGGTACAAACAACTCATAGGAAGTCTTAATTGCCTCACTACTACCAAACCAAATATTTCATTCGTTGTTGGAATCCTTTCCAGGTTTATGCAAAAGCCTTGTGAGGGTCATTGGTGTGCTGCTAAAAGAGCTCTAAGGTACTTGAAGGGAACTCAAGACTTTGAAGTCAAGTATACACAGGTGGGTGGATGACTTCAGCTTGATTGGATACTCTGATTCAGATTTTGATGGAGATAAAGAAAATGGAGTATCTACTTTAGGTTATGGTATGAGTCTTGGATCAGGAGCTGTCTCTTAGAGGTTATTGTCAATTTTATAACTCTGAATTTTGTTATGTGGGTATGTGGTTTCAGACCTGTTTATGGTTTGATGATTCGTTTGGTTTTGAATTTTATGTTTTGAGTTGGTAAATATTCCAAATATATCTGAATTTGTTGCTTGCATTCATTTAACTGAAGGAATTGCTGTTCATTACCATTTGGGATGCTTTGCTTGCAAAATTATTTCGAGGGTAGCATATATATAATATATGTGGTTTATGTCTATGAATATCACCTCAGGATAGGGTTTTGTGATGTATAATCCCATCCTTGAGTGTTATGAACTTTAGCTTTTCTGATGTAAATGGTAATAAGAGTCATGCTATATTATATAAAATTATTTCAATCATAGCAAGCATGCATACATATATATGTGTGAGTGTGTGTTTTATGAATATCACCTCCAAATAGGATTTTATTATGTATCAATTATAATCATATCCTTGAGTATTATAAAAATTTGCTCAGGACAAATTTTTCTGATGTAAAGGATACTATGAGTTGTGCTATATTGTAAACGTTAGTTTACTATTGGAGTGATTTCATATTGATTACTTGACTATCTATGCACTCAGAGTTAATCTGAATTTGCATTTTATCCCATGATAGAGCTAACGAGGGGTGCCCATTAGGCAGATGGTGTTGATATTACTCGAGATTTGGTCATTGATAGGGCTTAAAGATTTTAGTGTTTGGATAAATGCAGATCCACATGGGGAAAAGCCTTCCATCTATACCATGTAACAACTAATATGATGTATTATATGCTAAATATCTCACTCTATGTGTGACTGTAGTTGTCGCCACATCTTTTTCAATTATAAAGTTTGCAAAGGTTTTATGGTGGGAAGGGTGAGTAGGTTTCCATGACCTTTTGTTATAGCCAATATTTGGCATTAAATATATTTTGTTGTTATCCAAGTCCCCGCAGTCCTGAAAATATGATGATGCTCTAGCTAAGCTTACGAAGTGTTTGAAACATGTATTTGATGTTTTAAGAAATTTTCCTTTAAATACAGCATTTAAATGTAGTTCTGTGTAGGACAATTGATGTTAACAAGCAATTTCACTGGTATTAAGATGGGTTGAAAGTAGCTTGTGCGGTATCTGTAGAGGAGTAGATTGGTGGGATTTGTTTCCCCAGAGGTGAATGTTTTAATTAAAAATGATAGCCAGTGGATTTTTTTTATTTTTGTAATAAGCTTTGTTTATTCTATTAAACAGAGTGAGATCCTTTTGACCTAAAAAATTGCTAACATATGATGAGGATTTTAGCCTATTTGTTAGTGTCTAGTGTAACTACTGGCTAGCTGTAACCCTGTGTGGCCTATTAATAGGAAGGCATTTTAAATCATTGATGCCATACAAAAAAGAGGAAGCTCTTAAAATTATTGTTGTATTTTTGTGTTTCATTCCCCTTCTATTTCAAGGCTTTTTGTTTAGTTGCATTCATGTGTCTTGTTTTCCTTCGATGTAATGGAGTTTTATAAGCTTAAGTTTATCTAAAATTATTATCGTTCTTTGCTTTTGGTGTTGAAACATTTCAACTTGTTTCATATCTGAGTTTAAGATTTGCTTTGTATAGGGTTTTGTAGCTAGGCCTGCCACTAAGGAAGATGGTTCCCTTAACTTCACGGAGTGGCAATGCATCATTCCTGGCAAATCTGGGGTAAGTTTGATTCCTTTGAAAATTTGTATGGTCTGCCTTTGGAATTATGTATGAGTAGCTTGATTGCAAGGCAATATCTGGTTTTAATGATGGTGATTAGAGCTTTGCAAAGATTATGTAGTTCATTCAGGTGCCAACTATCAAGTATATAAAATGCAAAGAGCAATAGAGGTATTTCAATGAACTATTTTGTCCAATTATGTGCGTATTTTAGTGTTTACATTGTTTCATTTGTTGAGTTGTGAAATGGTTTGAGTAGTTGAACTATATGGTGCTTATTATCTATATGAGTCTGCTTCTAAGTTCTGTTGGATTAGTGCTTTCTCATGGATGATATTGTTGGTCATTTTAATTCGAGTTACTAGGATATAGATACAGATATGGGCACTGACGGTGCACAATCTCGTATAGGCCCCTACATCACCTTTCTTGTCTTGAGAATTCTCAAAATTTTCTTTGAGGCTCCCATTCTCCTCATTCTTTTGTTGTTTACCCCCAATTTTGCCTTAATCTTCTTCTGTTTTGTTAGTAATCAGAGACTCCTTAATTCTGGTTCTTGATGCTGTTGCATATCTGCAACCTTATTCATGGTTTGGTACACCTCTTCCGTTAATTTGTTAATTCATCAACCAATAACTGTCTGAGTTTTCTCTCTCAGGGCCATTTTCCTGTAGTAGATGCTTGCTTTAGCAGGAGTTTGGCAAATTATAGGTTTAGATGATGGAACCTCTCTTTTGTTTATTTTGTTGTCATCCTGAGAGTTTTATGCTGAACCATATTTTTTTACTTTTGATTGTTCAATCTTTTTGCACATAGACGACCCTCGCTCCCATAGTTTTGAGTTAGTAAGGGTGGAATTATTCATTAATTCTCCAAATTTTGATTGTGCGTGGTTCTAAATAAATTTCTTGGCCTGCTAAATTATCCATCAAGTTGAACTTTTGGACAAGTTTAGTGAAAGAAAATTAATTCATTTTAATTTTCTTTCACTAAACTGATCTCAAGTTGGGTGTCACTTTGCTGGAATGATGTCGATATTTAATTGATAGTCTCAATAACAGTATAGATATTATTTTTAAGAGCTAGTTCACTGCCTTTGTTAAGTACATGAAATTTTACTACCTTTTTTTGTAATTTAGCTACTAATGTATTAATAAATACAGAAACTGATACAGTTGGTCCAGTCTGTAACCAGCAGTCGAAAGAGTCCAGTCTTTATATAATACTATTATTAATGAAGTTGTTCAAAATATAGTCTCTTGTCCTCGGGAGGTTTACACCAGAACTAAAAAATGTAAGACAATCATATAACTATGGTAATAGCCTATGCTATATAACCAGCTATCCTATGATAACCATAAAGGACAGACATAGCAATGGACCTGGCTTGGCTGCATCCACTCTTCACCTTTTGAGGCTGAATTCAAATATATGTAGAATAGTGGTGTTGCTTTGTTATTGAGGGTGCAGATGGCAGACTCAGTGGTGATGGTTGGCAGGAGCAGGATGGATCCATATACACTGAATCGATTGCGAGTATCAAATACCCATCTATTGGCTGCATTCAGGGGGTTGTTATTTGGCACGTGGTTTCTAATGGTCATCATTACTATGCAGTGGCATGCACGGGGCAGTTTAGCACAATGTGGAAAAAGTCGAAGTCGGGATTAATTCGGCAAGGGTCCAAACGTTGAAAAACTCATCAAAGTCGGGAGTCTTTTGAAAAAGTCGGCAAAAAGTCTGCAAAATTAAAAAAACACAAAATTATTCATTTTTATTTTATTTTTTTAACATCTAGAGTATCCACAACATCAAATAAATGCATTTCCACATAAACATGTAAAGAAAGCTAATATATAATATGTATATGAAGTCTAGTGCTACATCACATATCAAAATAGTGAATCAACTCCTGAATTTTGGGTCCTATTTGAGTCTCAACTCTCAAGAGTCAAAATATCAACAAAAAATATAATAAATGTATATCATGAGTCATCTAAAAGTCATCAAGTAATCAGTCACCGAGATCCTCTTCCCCTTTTAATTTTTGTTTCCGCTAATTATATTAAGAAATAAGTCATGCATTTATTCAGTAGATTGTAATCTGCTTGGGTAATAAGGTGTTAGGCGGTAGGTCCAATGAAAATTAACAGTAAGTATCACAGTAGATATGAAAATTAACGCTTGGTGACTCCAAGCTGCTTATTTTCTGAGAAAACAGTGGATGTCAGATTACTAACCTAGCCTTGGCATCTATTATTCAGAAACTCTTGGAGGTAAAATCCACTTCTGATACATAACCTTTCCCCACATTTATAGGGAGTTCACCACTAAAGAAGATTCCCTTTCAAAACGTGCTCTCATTGTAGGAAGGATCTTTGCTGTCACAAGATTTCACAGGTACTTTGTTCCTGTCTGAAAAATGGGTTCTTTTTTGAGGCACTGGTTTTGTTTTTTTTGGACAGGTTGTTGCTATTTGATCTTCATGACCTCCTCTTTGTTGTTTCTTCTGGAAGCATTCAACAACTGTAACAAAGTTTTTGATGGTGTGGGGTTCTTTCTATGGAAGACTGTTGTATGCCAATCCTTTTGGTACTTTTGTAATCTTTTGAAGGGGTAGTGGCTGTTAGAGTTTGGATCACTGAAAGCCTGGAGGCTTAGCCAATGTATGCTTTCTAACTAGAAATATGAAGTATAAATATTTGTTTTTCCTTGGAAAACAAAAACATATCTTAACCTCAAAACTAACAGATTACAAATGAGACTGCTATGCTCGCAAGAAGTATGAAAAACAATACAATGCAATAACTTGAAAATGCATGGATGGAAGCTTCAATTGATAGTTTTTTCACCTTTGTGGCCTCTTTATCCACAGCCTGGGAAGGGAGGAAAACTTTTTGGATCGACTCCCGATTAAATCGGGAGTACAAAGAAAAAATCAAGATTTTTTCCTTTGTGAAAAAGTCGCCAAAAAGTCGGGGGATTAAATCGTTTAGTTCAAAAAATCGCGTTTTCAGGATTAAATCGGGAATTTTTTGCAGACTTTTTCCACACTGGTTTAGCATGCATCAGATTAGTTCATGAATATGGAGCCTATATATTGATTGCATGCAAGGACTAGAGACGAGGCACGGATGGATTCCAGCAGTTGTCAGAGCTATGTTACAATAGGTCTGGCCATAAGATCTAGAGGTCCAGTTGGTTGATAGATCACATTGTCTCGTGATGAACAGAGTCATTGTAGACAATGATCTAGTTCACTCTTGGGTAGACACATGGTGGTTCGCAGAGGCCTTCATTGTATGGCGAGGCAGGCTTTCCCTGTTGTTACACAGGTTCAGGGTTAGCTTTGGATGGGTAGGCTTTGGCATCATGGAGATGCTTGGATAGAATGTATTTGGCCTTTATCAGTATTTCACCATTGGGTTCCAGGAGAGGAGACATGGCATGTGCACAATGGGCTGTCAGTTGTAATCAGAGTTGGGTAGCATCAACATGGTGGCATCCTTTTGTGATTAGCATGGGACATTGGTATTGAGGGATTCATTTATGATAGGATGGTGCATAGATTCAGGGTGACCCGGTCGTACATTTGGAACCCCAATATTGTGTGTAGTTACTATTTGGGTCGACTAATCGAGAGTGTGCTTGTTCAGGCATTTCTCGAGGACAAACAATTTTTGGTGGGGAGGATTGTAATGTCCCCAATTAAATTAATTTTGTTAAGAAGAATTTCCATTGTTGCAATTTGGGCATTGGGAATGTTTTGGCATGTAAAACTTAGGAAAAGTGGGTTGAGGGAGTCCCCACATAATTTTTGGAGAAATGGAGGCCACCAACATTAGAGAAAAAGAAAATTAAATTGGTAGTGGGGATGTGGGGGCCACCCAAAGGGGAGTATTTGAACCCCTTAGGAAAATCAGGCTAGGGAGAAGGGAGAGAAAGGTCGAATTGGTGGTGCCCACAAAGAGAGAGAGAGGGGGCAAAAAAGATAAATAGAAGGAAGATGCACCATTTTGGGGGCTTTTGACAAATTGAATTTATGATTTAGAGTACTCTTGAGCTGCTTAGCCAAGGCTACCAGTGCTGCTTAGTAGAAGGAGATTTCCAGGCGGAGATCTCAGATCTCTCTTTGGTGGACTTAGAGTGCCACTGTAGGAGAGAATTTTAGAGCTTATTGGAGAGGAGATAGCTGGAGTTTGTGGGTCATTTCCAGCCACAATTTAGCCAGTTCGAACCTCAAGGAGGACGCAATGGCAGAAATAGATTTGCTTGGTTGAGGAGAGGTCTTTAAGGGGAAATTCAACTGGAGAATTTAGGAAAAAGTCCCTTGGTATTGGATCAAATTTTGTGGAGAATTTCAATGTTGGAGATTGTTGCTTCGGTGAGAACCAAATTCAACATTCCTAGGGCTTGTGTAGTCTTTTGTTGGGCAAAAATTCATGGAGCTGTTGCTAGTTGAGTTGTGCAAGGTTAAGGAAGGAATTTCCCTCTTACCTTCCAGGAGTAATTTGCAGAGGATACTACATCAATTTGAAAGAGGAAATAGGGCCAGATTTGCAGCAGTAGCTTGAGGGGTACGCAAAACCAGTGGAGGAGGGCGTAGCATCAAATTTGGGTAATTCCAAGAAGTCAGAATTAGCCCGAAACATTTTTGGGCTTTGCTGGACTAGCATCAAGGAGTCTACTTCTAATTTTGCAATTTTTTTGGAGGAGTTTTGGTGCTCCAAATAGCAGGAAATTTATGTAGTTATTTCGCTACTAGTTGGGAGGAGTGAGCTTAAATTTGGGGTCTTGGGTAGTCTGTAAAATTTTCCCTAACCCTTTATGGGTTTTTGTGGGTTTTATGGTGGGAAACTCTAGCAAAAATTACAGAATTTTCTGGGCACTTTTGAGGGGTCAAATATAGGGTTGTTTCCATTTACAACAATAGTTTACACCAGGAAGGGCGCAATTTATTCTAGGAGCTTTTTTGGCACTTAGAGCCATTGATTTGACACCTAGGTTTGGCCTTGCTTGCTGTAGCAAGCCCAAGTTTCTCTTATCACAATTATGGTACTCATAATTTATTATATTAATACAATGATTTGTGTATGGTTGTGCATGCTTGAATTTTATAGTTGTAGCTAGTTCTTTGCTTCTGTTATCTACTATATTTTCTGTTTGAAACATTACATTGCAACAATTATAGGAGGGTCGAAAAATTGTAGACCTGCAGTGAAGGTCGAAAATTTGTTGCAGAGGTCAAAGTTGTCCAAATGAAGAATATTTGACTTAGGTTGACTTTGTGAAAGAGAATCTCATCTAAAATAAGGTTGTCTTGGTCTTGGATCTAATGGTCTTCGAATTCATCATTTGAAGATTCTATAAGAAGAAGAGTTTCTTGTGGGTTTTGCTCTCTAGGAGAGGTTTTGGCCCTGGCTAGCAACCTACATCTTGTGCCCATTCGTTCTATTGATCTTCATGTTTTTGGTAGCTGTTTGATGATAAAAACACTATAATAATCAAGAGAAGAAGAAGCTAATTATAAATATACTACAAGTTGAAGTTAAGAACATCACGAGCAATTATCAAAGTAAAAGAGAAATCTCCCCTAATCTAGCTGCCCAAGATTTCTCAACGTGGTATCAGAGCTAAGGTGACAATGAAAGGCAACTTGAAGATCATTCAATTGAATAGGATACAAAAGGACCAAGCATAAGAGGAGAAGAGATAAGGAGATCTAGTCATCACATCACAAAGACCTTATCATCTTGAAGGAAGAACTCTTGGAAGAAGAATAGAGACCTTAAAGACCCTACCTCCATCTCAAAGAAAGAAGGACTTTACACGTTTAAAGCATCTTGGGAAGCCTCCCACATTCTACATCATCATCCAAAAGAAGCAAGAAGAGCACTTCATCATCATCAAAGGAATCAAAGTGATCTACCACATATTGAAGAAAATATCACACCTTAAAGGATTTTGAAGAAAGAAGAACATTTTTCCCTCATCTTGAAGAAGAAGCATTGTCACTTTGAAGGAAGATAATCCCTCCCTCATTCTAAAATTCACACTCTAGTAGAAGACATCATCATCAAGGAGGCATCTTCATTTGTCAAGTAAGTACTTTATATTCATGTCTCAATCTGCAAATCAAATGACTACTTTTTGCAAGGAGAACAATAAACTTGTTGGGACATCAAACGACCTTGCATGGAAGAAAATAATATATTTGATTCTCGCACAAAATGAAGTTTTTGATTATGTTTTGGGCTCCATCACCAAGCCTCCTCAAGATTAGGCTCAAGCATTATCAAAATATATGAAAGGAGAAATAAGGGCTCAAAGAATCCTCATTGAATCTATCAAGGATTCTCTCATTCCCTTTGTACCAAAATTGAAGTCATCAAAAGAAATCTGACAAGTTGGTAGATTTGTACTTTGTAAGTACAACTGGAGATATAATATCCTTGAGAATTGAATTAAACAAAATGAAAGTAATAAAGGATGAGGGAGTAGCTTCATATCTCATGAAGATATCACAAATTAAAGATCAACTACAAGAGCTAGGAGAAACAATGTCAGATCCAGAGATGACCACTTGTGTACTCAATGCACTACCGAATGAATGGGGCAACTTTGTATCTAGCTACACCGTTCAGTGACCTATGTGCTCTAGCAATGGATGATGTTGAATCAAAAAAGCCAACTCAAGCATTTGCAGCTATGTCGAGGAAGAAAGGAAGGTTTGGAAAAGTTGAGTCTCGGAAAAAATACGAAGAGAAAATTGACATGTCTAAGATTCATTGTTATGAATGTAATGAATATGGGCATTACAAGAGGAATTGTCCTAAACTCAAGAAGAGCAACATGAAAAGGAAAGAAAGAAGTGAAGCCCATGTGACCGAAGATGTAGAAGAACCAGAAGAAAAGAAAACAAAGAAGGAAGAAGTGAAAGACCTCTACAATTAAAGGTCTCTCATACATTAAGTTCATTTTTAAGACAATTTTCATGATAGGAAGCATTACCGTTATGCATTGTAGCAGTTTTGAGATGACATCATCATTAGAAGCATGAAGGGACAGTAAAAATAGCAGGTTTGAAGCAGTCATCTACCAAGATAGGAAGATCATAACTCATCACACCTCATTATCATAAAAGAGAAGCATTTGCAGAAAAGGATCATCAAAATCCTACACTAGAATCTTTGTTGGAAAGATTCTTCTCTACTTAAAGAAGCAAGTGTTACATAGATAGTATACATTCCACCTAGTGTGGGATCCACAGTTTGGAAGGGTGAAGTTATGATGGAAAAAATGTGCAGCATGAAAATCTAGTTGAGGTATTTTTCCATCTTCAAGCAAGGGAAAGGAAGTTGTTGAAGGAAGTCTAGATGACCACATGAAGAAAAAGGTATGCATATATTTGGTAACTTTAAATAGATAGATAAAGTCATGTCATCACTTAGTTGCAAATAGAATGGTCAGAATGCTCTATCTCATGAGTATGATTGAAGAAGAAGGTACTCTTCCATATGTATGATACATAAAGGTATGATGGAATCAACATACTATATGACCTCCTGAAGAATATAAGGAGCTTGGGCCATAAGATTTCTAATAAGAAGGAACCATGTAGAGTGATGCTGAAGAAAACAATATGTGAAGAAGTTGAAAGAAGAGTTAGTGAAAATACAACTACATAGATGTTATGGATAATCAACATCTGATGTTAAAAAGGATTGGCTATGACATCTCCATGAAGAAGTTATGAAGACTCTGATAAGCATAGCGAAGAAGGAGAACCTTGGTAATAGATGTCTTGAAGATGTATTCATATAAAGGGATGTTGATGTTGCAGAAGCAGATAACAAAAAGGACCATCATAAAGAGGTGATTCTATTTTTGAAGTTCATTTTTGATTTTTGAAAGCAAGCATCCTATTGGATTGGGAACAAGGCTACCGGCAAAAGGTTGTAGAAATTCACCTACAACCAGTAAATTTGGATGGATGATTCTGAAAGGAACATTACTTGGAAGAGGTAGCAGTATGAAGAATAGCCAGATGATGACAAATAAGGTCACTTTCCAATGAGAAGGATGACATGACTAGCATTACTTGGTTCAACACTAGGTTTCGTTGAAAAGAAAAAGGAAAAGTGATGTTGAAGATGGCTCCATGATCTAGAAGTTGAAGTTTATTCATGACATGATGATGCAGAAAAAGGGACCCCACAAGCAGCTGATAGTACCATGATCTCCACAAAAAGAATAAATAATTGTTGTTGGAAACAAGTCCCTAGTTAAGAGGGAGCTTGGGTATATTCCTTTCATGTAAAGGAATGGGTATATCCTCCCTAGTTGAGAGGGAGAGATAGACTCATCATTCTTGTCTTCACATTATGAAGAAAGAATGGAGGATTGGGTAAGCTTCTGAGACCGATACTTCTTGAGGATAGAAGTAGTCTCGAGAACCAATACTCTTTGAGGATGAGGTAGGGCATCCAATAGGCAAGAGTAGTCGAAGAGGAGATTCCTTGAGGATGTGTAATTCCAAGAGGGGAATGGTCCTAAAAGGACATACCTTGTGAACATCCGGATGGGGTATGTGCCTTGAGAGACAATGATGAAGGTGTCTATAAATCATTTTCTCCCCGACATTGTGCTCTAATCTAGTTGAGAGATAGCGCTGTTAATCAAGGCCTTGCTATATGACAATGCTGGTTGATATGATAAGGTGCACTAACATAAGATGAAAAGATAGTTTATGAGATGACTTACCAATCCAACTCTTCTTATGAGAATTCTTCAGTATGACAGTGTCCTTATTCCATTGATATTATGAATACCTCCCTAGTTAAGAGGGAGTGTTGAAATTTGTAACTAGGTTTGGTCTTCATAATATTTTAAGTACTCTTGATTTTATATATATGAACATTATTATTGTCATTTTTATAAAGCATGGGGTTTCATGCTCAAAATCAAAGTGTTCTAGGTCAAAGACCCCATTGTGTACTTCTAGGGTTTGTCATAAAGTCAAGATGTCAAAAGAGTCTATCATATGTATTAGACCCTATTGGTCTTTTTGTAATAAGTTAATTTTTTTTTTTGAGTCAAAATGTGTCAAATATCCCTCCAAGACCAAGTCCGCCTAGCAGTGAAGAAGTCGACCTCATTAGGGCTATTCGTCCTCCTTAGAAGCCATCAACCTCATTTGAAAGACCATCACATCATTTGATCGAGGAAGCAAGACAAGAAGAAAGGAAGGCAAGCGAAGATCTAGAAGAAAGAAAGAAGGCTGAAAATTTTGATTTTTACTCTCTATATCTCTTACACGTGCGAAGAAGAAGCTAGCGTTTCTGTAGCTACAATGACAAAATTTCAGATCTAAAAGAAGGGCCAAAAATCTGATGAAAGGAAGCAAGTTTTATAGTCTATTTGTTTAGAAGGAAGAAGCAAGCCAAGCGAAGAAGAAAGGAGGCCAAAATTAGCCTCTTTCTCCCACATGTTCGAAGTTGTAGCAATTACAGGAAGGCCAAAAAAAGTGTAGCCTTGCAGTGAAGGCCGAAAATTTGTGGTAGGGGTTGAAGTTGTGCAAATGAAAAGGATTTGACTTGATTGACTCGGTGAAAGGGAAGCTCATCTAAAAGAAGACAGACTTGGTCTTAGAGGGGTCTCAGTGTTGGGTCTAAAGGTCTTGGAATTCATCATTTGAAGATTCTATAAGAAGAGAAGAATTTCTTGTGGGTTTTCCTCTCTAGGAGAGGTTTTGGCCTTGGCTAGCAACCTACATCTTGTGTCCATTTGTTCTATTGATATTCATGTTTTTGGTAGCTCTTTGATGATAAGAACACTATAATAATCAAGAGAAGAAAAAGCTAATTATAAATAGTACAAGTTGAAGTAAAGAACATCACAAGCAATTATCAAAGTAAAAGAGAAATCACCCTAAATCTAGCTGCCCTAAATTTCTCAACATGAAGGGCAGATTGATAGAGGAGAATTCCTTGAGGAATGCGCTAGAATTTAGGAGTAACTGCTAAATAATAGGAGCCTCCATTGCGCTAGGATTTAGGAGAAATTAACGCAAAGAAATAGGAGCTCAGCCAGGCAAGGAAAGGAAGAAGCTAAGGACTAGCATGGAGAATAAGTTGTTTTCTCTATTGAAACATGACTGTGTTGTAAGAGATCCATTGCTCTAAATTTCTATCAATAAAAATTCTCAATCAAGCAGAGGGCTTTCCCAGTTGGGTTCCCTAGAAAAATTGTGTTTTCTAATATTTCTATTTTTGTTCCTATTCCATTGCAAATTAAACTAGAGAAAATTTTGTGTCTTGAGCTACAAGTTAGTTCCAAATTTGTTCATTCAAATATATTAGAATTTCGTGGATTTTCTACAGAGAAGGGTAGACTACACGTCATGAGACGTAGAGGGAGGAGGGAGTGGATCTATCCCTATCCCTATATCTTTTTTTTCATAAACAATAACATGATAGATTTATATTAGCAAAATTATGCCAGAGCACATGAAAAGAACATCCATATTTTCTTGATACTAGATGCAGCGAGAATTTTTAAAGCTAATATAAGTTGTCCTTTCAAACTTCTATTATAGCTTGTTACTATACACCAGTTGTGCCTATATGGATACAATATGAAGAAGCTACCTAAAATATATCCACATTTAAACGACATATGACAAAAATTTACTCTAAACTAATCTACTAATTGTACATAATGATGGAATTACTGGATGGAACTACCTAATTAAGATCGAGCCGATTGCTTTGGATTGGTTGCATAGAGTTGAATGATGATGCTTGAAGTCCTAAGCCTTGAATATCTCCCTTTTTTCATTGCCAGGATAGATTGTAAATGGGATTGAAGGCACTGGATTTCAATGTTGAATTCATGAAGCCATTGGCGGTGGGAAGATAAGATGTCTATCAAGGTGTCCACTTGAACTGTTAGCTTGTCCACTTTTTTGCGAACCATGGTTATGTCCATCCAAGGCTCGTACTCTGCTCGCAAGGGTTGAACATCGCTTCCTCCCTTTGGTCTCCTACATTCTCCTTGAGTGAACTGAGCCCCAAGTCTTTTGTTCGCTGTTGCCTGGATCCCCTTTCTTGTCATTGTAGAAAGGAATCTTGCGAATTCTCCTCTCTAAACTTGTCAACAAAATATTGTTTCCACCCTTGAAGAAAATTCCACCCACGTTTCCTTAAGCACCCATTGACTTGAATTGTGTAAACAGAGAGTCATTGTCGAATTATAGCTTCTAGTCCTCCTTAGCCTCGACACCACATTCCCATTCCGTGCCATGAATCCTCCATATTAGGTTCACATGGATTGATTGTTGTAATACATTTTGTTGGCCTAACTTACCCACTCCAACCACACAAAATAATTCATCTGTCGAGTTTGGAATTCCACATCGAATGCAAGATTAAAAGCTTGGGTACGTTGTGGGTGTCACCATGAATCGAGACTGTAATGTCTCTTTCCAAGAAGATCAATCTAATTTTTCATTTTCCCTTGGAGAGAAAAGCCACATTAAAAAGTGAAATGAATAATTAAATTATGTTGAAAAATGGAAAATTTCAACTATTAATCTTATTTTCCTTTACTTTGATATTTGTTTGTGACTCTTAATTATCTTTTTTAGTTAGATCTTTTCATCAAACAATATCAAGAACAATAATAGCAACAATAGAGGACACAAATATTAGGCTCTCAGCAAGGGAAAAACCCATTCAAGGGGAAAACCCAGAAACTCTTCTCTTCTTAGAATTTGCTTCAAATGAGATAAAAAGACCCAAACCCTAGACCAAGTCCTTCTCTTAGTATCAAGTTGGCCCTTCCTCAAGTCCTTCCTCTGATCTGCACCAACCAACTTCAATATTGCAACTTCAACCTGCTAGCTTCAACACTGCAACTTGTCCTACAACTTCAACCCTGCAGTTTCGGCTTTGCAACTTTTTTAGAATCCCTAATTTAGCTTCATCCGGAGACCTACTTAGAGCAATACAGCTCTCCCAAGGTCAACGAGGTCAAGGTAGGGCTTTCTTCCTTCCAGCTACAAGATTTTGCACTTTGTCCTATGACAACTCAGACCTTCAACTTTGACCTCCTTCTGCAGCACCAAAAGCCCTAGAACTTCACACATGTGAGAGAGATAGAGTCCACAACAGAGATTTTTCGTCCTTTCTTCTCTCAGACCTTCACTCTTCTTCTTCCTTACTTCCTAGCTTCAGATCAAACTTGTTCTTGATAGATCGAACTTGTGAGTGAGTGTATCCCAAATGAGGTCGAACTGCTTCTTTATATAGCCTTCTCAACGACGTGATGTTCCCAGGGCCGACTTGTACTTTTGGAGCTTCTAGGACTTTTTAGACTAAAAAATAATTCTTTTTACAAATCTATTTTGCTCGGAAGGGTATTATAGACATGATTTTGACTCATGACAATAAATCCTAAGCCTAACAAACCCTAGAAGCATGAAGAACATATGATACATATTGAAATGAGCACAACAACAATTATGAAGACCAAAACTAGTTACATTTCTCAACAAATTGAAAGGGGATATAAAGAGAAAATTCATGATCTTTTGATGACCCATGGTATTGACCATAGTATTTCGACGATCCATCGTATTATTATGCCACCTATATTGTATTTTGAAGGGGGGAAAGTTATAAAAAGGAAGATGGGAATTCATTGGGTTATGATTTAGTATTGATATTTTGATAATTGTTCCAAGAGTTGTAGTAGCTTATGGTGTGAGGGAGAAACCCTCCATATATTTTTCCCAATTTCGGTGTTGAAATATACACCATAGCTGGTGGAGGTTTGCTTCAGTGGTTGTAAAGCCACCCTAGCTAATCATTAATCTTACAGGGAGTTTGAGTTGGTCCAACGAGGAGTTACTTTATCCATTCCAGAGAGAGGACCAAGTGTTGTGTTTTTTAGAGGACCAAATCAATGTCCTAGGAGGGCCAAATTGCTATATTTTTAGAAGGGTCGAGTTGGTGGGCCAAGTTGTTGAAGATCGAATTGCAGAGGTTCGAGAGCCAGAAACCTAGTGTACCTTCCACGTTTATTAAATATTTTGATATAATATCCTTTTGAAAATTATCAATAAAAATTTAGGTTTCTCGCATAAATTATTATCTGCAATTTTTGTGGTTTGGTGTTGCATTTTATTAATATTTCTGACAAATTTTTATGCTGTAATATTTTCTGCGAATTTTTAGGCAAATAAATAAAAAGGAATATTACAGTGGTATCAGCGCTGGTTTTCTTGCCAGCTTGAAGGATTTATTTGAAAAATGCTTTCGAATAAAAAGGAGAAACTGTTTGCAAATGTATATCAAAAAATTGAAAATTATATCTGAAAATGTGAAGATTATAACAAAAAAATTGGAGATTATAATAGAAACTTACTTGAAGATTAGAACAAAAAATTGAAAAATCTAATAGGAATTTCACAAGAATAGTAGATCGGATCGAAGCATGGGCATTATCAATGACGACAAAAGAAAAAAGAAGTTGCAGATCTGCAGATGAAAAAGCAACAACTAAAGTCCAGAAAGTAGAGATTGAAGTAAGCCCAAAGTTAAATAATGATTCTGATATGGCAGAAGAATATGCCGAGAATGATATACCACATGAGAGATTGGAGGTTTGTGGCTACACAAGACAACATAATAGTGATGGAAACATTGTTTCAAAATTTTCTGAAGTACTAGTAAAGGGGAATGAAGTTGAAGCAAAGGAAGAGGTATTCAGGTTTCCTTTAGAGCTATGTACGAGGATTGTTCCCCATAACCAAGATACAAGGGTTTTTTTATTTACTGTTTCCTATACGATCTTTTATTCCTCTCTTAAATCAAATGCAACAAAAAGGAATATAACCACTGTTTTTGATCGGGGCAAGGTTAAAAATACATTTGGCTTAAGTGGAGATGAACCGAACGATAAATGTATCTCCAAGAAGTTTAAATCCATAGTAGAGTACATTGCCTATTTTATTTGACATCTCATAGAAGAAGCGAGGGAAGAACTCTACAATACCCTTGAATCCATCTCTGAAGCTGCATTTGTAATTGAAGAAAATCCCGAAAAAATATGGCCATGGAATGGTGCAGTGAAGGTGAAAATGTGTGTTCTAGGTATGCATCCTTTTGTGCCAAAAATAGTAACATGAGAAATTAATGTTTTGGCATTTATCTTGGTAACATGGAAACAAATTTGTGAATCTGGAATGGTTTGCATCTTGAGTTGGGCAATGAAACAATCAATTCGGCTATGCTTGGGAAGGGAGTATACTATAGTGCAAAGGACTATAATAAAGAAAATGAAGAAGAGTCCCACCTGTTGAATGATTCTCAAGATTCTGCTATATTTAGCGTAGTTAATACTTCTAAAAGGAAAAGGCGTCACTGTATAAAGCTGATCCAAGGCCCCCCCTGGGACAGGGGAGACCTCGATGTTGGTTGCACTCCCTTATGTCTTACTTCATCAGAGGTACAAAGTATTAGTGTGTGCACCAACAAACACTGCAATATCAGAAATTGCACTGAGATTTTTGAAATTAGTTACGAGTCCATTTGATTAGTGACCTGATATATGTAACTTTCCCTGTATTTTGACCTTGAGTGACTTTGCACTAGTTGGAAATGAGGAGCGCTTGGTTGTTGAAGGTTTAGAAAATATTTTTCTTCCATATTGAGAGGAATGCCTATTAAAATGTTGTGTGCCAATCAATTAACAAGTAAACACAAACCTTCGGGGTCCTTAATCATCATGATGCCACTTATATCATCATCAAGTTATTCATATACATTTTGTCAAAAACTTTTCTTCTTATATTTCTTCAGCAACACCGAATACATCCTCAGATTTTCTTAAGTCATTGTGAACATCTATTTGTAGTACTTTCATTCTTCAGTTCCATTCTTACTTCAAGGTATTCATTATAGCTATCATAATATGCCCTCCCTCTCAACAGGGGAGATGTGCCCTTTCTATCCAGGCTCCCTCTCGACATAGGGAGATCAACCACTTCCTTCTTCTATAACATCGAAGAACCTTCCATGGCTTCATTCCTTCTTACGACATCAAGGTAATCTTAATCATATTCCTTCATCATGCTTATTATGAACATTCTCATCATCTTGAAGATTATGTACCTGCAAAACTTTAATAGCAAGCACAACCAAATACAATCATACATAAGCATGCAGTTAACTATATCAAAATCAGGTTACTATAATGGAAGCATTTTAAACACCTAAACCTAGCTAGGTTTAGAATCATCGAGAGACAATCTTATTACATACTAGACTTCAACTTCTGGCTAGTGTTTAGACTCCATCTTCGAGACACAAAGCCGTAGATATCAACAATTCAATCATATTACAATCTAATCATAGTATTGTACATTTACTTTTAGGGCTTCAATATTACTTTTAGTCTCTACTAGGGTTTGTTGCAAACCCTAGATTTTATTATCAAAGAAAATTCATATCAGCAATTGAAAACAATATCATTATCTCCTAGAATATCAATTTCTATGAGGGTTTTATTATAAACCCTAGATACTACAAATCAAAACATGAGGATCAATAATTAAGTTAGCATACTCACATATGTCTAGCATTTCATTATCATGCAATAGCAACTCACAAGAATTTCTATTAGGTAAATCCAATACACAAATGTTAATACATCGAAATTAGATATATAACAATTTTCACCGAGCAAGGGTTTCGATATAACATATGACTATACACCTAGGGCTTCATTACTAGGATCTTACTATAACTATTATACAGGTTTTGTTCATAAACCCTAATTTACCAAATCCTAAAGATCTAGGGTTTCTATCATATCAATACCAAAACCCTAAACATAAAAAAGAATAGGATTTATAGACTACATCAACAATTCTAAGTAGACAAGGATTTCATAATCAATATCAACATACCCTTGGCAACAAGAGTCTAGGGTTTTATTGTGAACCCTAAAGGTTAGGGTTTCACAAGAACGATCAAAATGATAGTATAACAAGGGTAGATTCAATCTAATGATTAATCACCCTAACAAGAATATTTAAGATTCAGAACCCTAGACATAACAATGTCAGTAATGTAAAGCAAATTTCAAAAGAGAATGAACATGCCTTTTCTATGAAGAGAACCTTGCAACAAAACTTGTATATTAAGACATATCTTGAATTGTTATTTAACAAACCTTGTAGGACATAAAAGCTTGACGGGCTTCCTTTGCAACAAAACTTCTTCCATGCTTCAAGTCTATCCTTTGAAGTCTCCTCAATAATCTTGAGCATTTAGTAAGCTTTCCTAATCAAGGAATACAAATAAAAGGTTATTAACATATAACACAAACACATCTTTAATGTGAGGAGGAAAGCAAACATGAAAAGATGAAACAACGAACCGAATACTTATCTTTTGGTAAAATGGTGTAAGCTCCCTCTTAATCAAATCTCGAGGGATACCTATAACTTATCAAAATAGTTCAAAAATGTTCTAACAAGACATGTTAGACTTGCAAACTCTAAAAATAAAAACATAAAGGAAAACAATTCAAAACTTAAAATAGAAGGCTAAGAGAGATATATAAGAGAGAGGGCTTAGTAGTATAAGTCCTTGACTTCCGATTCTTCAGTCTTGTTCTTTTTGGGTGTAGCTTCATCTGTAGCATTTGCTTGATCCCTCTCTCTCTTCTTATTCTTTGGATTCTTCGGACATTGATTTTTGTAGTGACCCATCTTGTGACAATTGTAACATTCGATCTTGGATAGGTCAACTTTCTTCTTTGGTTCTTTGAACTTCTTGAAGGTTCCCTTCTTCTTGTGATGAGTAAAATAGGTATTAGAGGTATTTTCTTCTTCATTCTCCTCCTTGTTAATTACTAATGATATTCAAGCTTCTTCTTGACTGCATGTATTCCACATTTATTCAAATGTTGGAGTATCCTTCCAACTGTTAAGTCCTGATGCAAAGGTACTCCAAGATTTTGGTAGTCCTAGAAGAGCAGTGATTACAAGCTCCTTTCTGGGACAACTTCATCTATTGCTTGGAGTTCATCTCTGATTCTAGATATCCTTATAAAGTAGGATGATACAATATTGTCTTTCGTCATCTTAATAGTCCTTAATTCATTCTTGAGGCTTTCTATTTGACCAATGTTCTCGATGGTGAATAATTTGGAGAGAGCCTCATACATTTCTTGAGTGGCATTTATGTTAGATATGTATGGAATTAGGTTGTCGTTAACTCCATACACTATTAGGTTCATATCCAAGATTTCAGTTTCTCTGAACTTTGCTTCTCTGCTTCACTTGTTTCATTTGTAGGCTTCTTGATTTTTCCTTGAACAAGATCAAAAACTTTGTCCTTTTCGAGAATGAGTTCTATCCTCTTTTTCCAGGCCCTGTAGTTGGAGGCTCCTTCTAGTTTGTTTTCTCCTTTCATTGAGTTTGAAATAGTTCCTATAGATAGTAGGCTTATCTCTTTTATATGATCCTTTTTCTTTATTGACCTTACTTTGATCTCCTTTTCCTCAATAGATCTTCAACCTGCCTTTTTCTTCCTTCTTCACCTTAGCTTTGAAACCATGTTAGAAATCAAAAAGGCAAAAAGATTTTCTTATGTTGATAATTACTTGTGATATTATTATGTTCTTATTAACTTCTTTATGTTCTTTCTTTATTTTCTTCTCATCAAGCAATTATCAAAGCAAAAACATGAAGATCAGGGACACTAGAAGTAGGCACTTAGCCAGGGCTAAAACCCCTTTATAAGGGAAAACCCAGTCAAAACTCTTCCTTCTGTAAATTCAAATTGAGATAGACCAAGACCCTAGACCCAAAGACCTTCCTCCTCCACCAAGTCAACTTTCTAATAAGATACAACAACCTTCAATAGTCTCTTCTTGTTCAACATCTACAACACAACATCAACCCAAAAATTTCTACTCCAACTCCACCAGAATTTTGGCACAAGTTCAGATTTTGGGCTCCCCTGCAACACTCTAGAACTTTGCACATGTGGGATAGGAGGGAGAAATTTCGACTTTTAGACCTTGAGAGAGACCTTCTTCTTTTCCCTTAGAATTTTTCTCTTCCATAGAATTTCACACTTTTCCATCTTCCTGCAACTGCAATATCGAACTTGATGAGAGACTGCTCCAAATGAGATCCAGTTGCTAGCCTTAGATAGGTGATTCTATCCCTTAGTTAGGCCGAATTGTTCTTCTTTGAAGTCAACTTGGTGGAGGAGGCCTAATTGACCTATTTTACTTTAAAATAAATTTCTTTCTTGACAAGTAAATCTCAAGAAGGGTCTTTTACAATATGACATGGACAAGGATACTTGACATAAACCCTAGAAGCCTACAATGGAGGCTTTGACCTATAAGCAATTGACCCAAGCATGAAACCCATGCTTTAATAAGTCAAGTCAATTCCTTTAATAATAAAATTTCTTTTTCTTTCTTTTGACAAATACATGACCTCATGACTTAAAGACAATTATGAAGATTGACACTAGTTACATTCTTCAACACTATAACTCCAGGGTACTGGGTTTGTGAGGAGTTGACCCACAAAAGGGCTTTGTGGGCAATGTACCCGAGCAGTGGGTTTTGTTCCCAAAGTTGTGAGCATGAAACCAAGTCTAGAAATTGATTGTTTAATCATGGATACACGAGGCGCACCCTTGATGGGCTAAGGAGCACCAAAGGCATCAATGGCGTGGCATTGGAAGAATGAAAATAATTTTGTTCTTATGTTTTTATGAAGTTTAAACTATTGTTTAGGTAGGCTTGGAGTTATGTGATGACCCTTGGTGGCTAAGGGAAACCCACCAAGAACTCTATAAATAAAAGACGAGTTGAGTTCATACTGACCATCCTAGTGCATCTCATCAAAGTGATTACCAATTTCAGGCAGCCACAAACCTATAGGAGCTGATATGAAGTGGAGAAAAGGATGTGTTGTTGTTTCTTTGCTTTTGTTTTGTTGAGGCCGAGTTAGGTGATTGCTGGCCAAGTTGTCTTAGGTAGAATTCTGTGCATGCGAAGGAGCACAATACTTTGTGATAAGGCTGAACTGTGGTTTGTGCATGTGAAGGAGGGTTGAGCCCCTAAAGGTGAGCTAGACAATGGTCTTGCAACTTGGGAATGAAGGCCGCACTGCTTCAGAAATAGATGCAGAGGTTAAAGGTCCGTAGGAGAGGCATTGTGCAGGTTGGAGAGGTCTGTTTGGAGGTCGAGTTTATGGCACTTTTGTAGTTGTTTCAGGAGCCCTAAAAGAGGGACGAGTACCTCAGTTTATGTGCATAGAACAACGTGGGTTTTAGGACTGTTTGGGACATCTTGAAAGGTGAGTTTGATTGGTATTCCAAGGGATGATTTGCTTGGTGATGGTAGGTTTGTCCTGGTGATTTTTGGACAGAGCTTGGGGCAACTTATGTACAATGTTTTGGAGGATTGTTAGTGGTTTGCTTGTAGCCCTAAGTATAGTGAACAAGGGTAGGCTTGTTATTGTTAGGAGGGAAACTTGTTTGGGCCCTAGTTCAAAGATCTCAAGGGTGGAGAATTGATGATAAGAGGGCTGAATGTTTGAGCCCTAATTCAGTGATTTACAGTGGGTGAAATCAGAGATAAGAGGGCAACCTCCAAGCCCTAAGTCTGGTTATCTTTGGAACAACAAAGAGACTAGAAGAGGGCAGTTGTGAAGACCCTAAGAGTTGGCACTCTTGGTGGTAAAGAGAGCAGCTAGTGGGCAGACTTATATGGGCCAAAGTTTAGTGACTCTTGGAGTAGCATGAGGATTGATAGTGGCAGATTGGACGACTGGAGATGCAAGCTTTCTGAAGTGGCAAAAGTTGCAGTGATCAACAAAAGAGGAGGCAAAGTACCTATTAAATGTGTTCAAGGTATGTGGACTGAAAGGACTGTGGATGCGCACCATCAACAAGTAAGTCAAGTGTACTTTGTTCACGGACAGATTGGTTAGCAAAATTGTTGATACCAATCCCTAGTTTTCTTGTATCAGGGCTGATTGGAAGGGCCATGATCCTTGGTATGAGAGTCCTAAGATCGTTGTATTAAAGTTTTGTAATATAACAAGTTGTGGTTTAAAATGTCTTGTGTACTAGTCGATTGACTATTGTATTATTTTTGCTATGCAAAGTAATGGTGTTGTGGCATTTCAGTGTGTTTGTGATTGTGATCTTAGACTCAAACTTGATTCTTAAGTGTCGTAGAAAAATCAACAATTAGCGAGGCTATTTGCATGAATATGTAGAGGTTCAACTTGCACTTCCCAAGCCCATCATCAAACCTTGGGAAGAAGTTATCAAGAACAAGCACAGAATTGGTCTTGGATGTGTCCTTTCGCATTCCAGACTGTAAATCAATCAAGTTTCAAAGTGTTGGGTTCCTTCAGAACAATTCATCTTCACTTGCTCCACATCTTGCTCCTCCTCCACAACCACTTTAAATTGCTAAATGCCAACTTTGTGATTGGGTTGGCCATGTGAAAGATCAATGTTTTGATCTTCACCCTCGTGGAAAACATAATCATCATTCATATAGATGTTCCAAATAATGTTGCAAACATTCCGATTTTATCGCGAATAATCCTGAAATTGCAATTTTTTGGCCTAACCAATATTTGCAGACTTTTTACAGATATTTTCTTGATATCTTAATTTTTCGATGTTTGCCAATTTTCACTGATATTTTATTGATTTTTATGATTTTCCATACCCTTGCCGATTTTATCTCGATGTCGATGATTGCAACATTGGTTTCAAAAGCAAGACTCCCGCAAGAGAAAAGATTCACCTTGGATGGATAACTTCTTGGCAATGGTCTTCAACAACCGAGAAGATATATCAGTCATGCCTCGGAGTTCATTCTCGAGTATTAACATGTCTTGTAGTAGAGATATCTTCATCTTCGCACCTTGTATCTGATAGGGGGAGAATTGATGGTTAACTATTGGCTTCGAAGATATATCAAACAAGCCTGAGCCATAACTTGAACCAGAGCCAATTGCCAGAGCCTAGAGCTAGAGTTAGCTAGTGCCAGAGTAAGAGATGTAGCCAAAGGTTGACTCATGCTCCATGAGCATGATGTGACATCCCCTGTTGGTTGATTTCCCTTGTAAGCATTTCCCTGTAATTACGTAACCATGCATTAAAATGGCTAAGAGAAAGGCACACTGATTCCATTGCTTAAGGAATTGGTTATTTTAAATATCAGTCATGCGCTGACTGCGTGGTTTTAATGGGTTGGATTAGGCCATTAATAGGGAGCTAGATAAGAGGGAAAGGACCTTGCTTCCTTAAAAAAAAGCACAAGCTAAGAAGGGACAAAAATAAAAAGGAGAGTATGGGCAACATTGTCGAGGGGAGGTTGGTCCGTGTAGACCATGCAAAGTAACAAAACCACCATGCTAGAGCTGAAGTACAAGCTATAGGACATGCATGCCCACACACAACCATGAATATGGTTGCAAAACGTTAGCAAAAAGACCTGCAGAGAAAGAGTGAGGGGAGGTACAAATTTGGTTCATTGTAAAGAAAAGAAGTGGGAGGGCGTTCATTGTAAAGAAAAGAAGTGGGAGGCCGAGAAGCTCTAGGGGGAGGGGATTCTATTCTTCCATTGAGGAAGGTCGAGAGTCAGCTAAGGGGCAAGAAGCAAGAATTCTTCATGAAGAGGAGGAACACGAGAAATATAGAGGAACAAAGAGATCTGCTTAGGAATAGACCAAGTGAAGAAGCCCAAGAGGGATTACTGGTATAGGAATGAGAGCAGTGGCTTGTCTAAGGCTAAAGATGTGATGTTCCTTTTTCTGGTGTTCCTTATTGATGGACTTTTAGGGTTGGAGGCAGATAGGTCATAGGTGCAGGTTTACTTCATTAGCGGGCCTATGGGCTTTTGGAGATGTTTCATGGGGTATTGAGGAGTTCCTATGGGATCCAATGGAATTCACTTGGCATATTCCATCATTTGCACAACTTGCCTTTTGTTTCGTTGCATTCCGAAAACTTTTGAGAAACAGGGTTTTTTTTGGGCCTAACTCAATTAATTACACTTAAGATGGCATTTTGAGAGGAATACTTTACAGAACACCTTAGTGTAATAGCTTGTTGGAACTAAAATGAGGAGATCTATAGGATGTGATGATTAAAAGTGATTTTCAGTGCCCTGGGGAAGCATTGTGGCCAATTTACCATTTTCTCACATTAAAAAGAATATTTTAATTGAAATAAAAAGAGGGAAAAGTGCTTGATGATTAAAATAATAATAAAATAGGAGGTTCTAGAGGGGTCCATCAGATTTATAAAAAGAGGAGGAGACCATTAGAGGACATCTTGGATTTGATCTTTCTTCTTGTGTGAGAGGTTGAGAACCCGGTTCTCTACTTCATTGGTAGCCCCAGGACGGAAACCCTTGGGTGATTCAGTGAGATTGGGCAAGTACTCATCTCCCCTTGGTGAATTCATCTAGAATTCACAAGAGAGTTCAACAGTGACATTTCAGTTCTGTTTCAGAGGTCCAACACAACATTGGAGCAGATTCTTGAGGCCAGTTTTCCATCTCAGCTATTTTATTGTATCAGCATGTAAACCCCTGTTTCTATTATAATAAAAGCTGAGATTATTTCTGCTTATCGTATTATTGAATTGCATGCACTCTACTTGTTATATTTTACATGGCAATCTTCTGTTAGTTAAATGGTAATTTTATGGAGAAATTTTGGTTGAGTTTGATTTTTGCAAAATTAGCCAAATATCTCGTTTGGGATATTATAGTGGTATTAGAGCTGGTTTTCCTACCAGCCTGAGGGTTCATTGCAGATTGATTTGGAGTTAAAGTCAACGGTTTCGAAAATTTCCCTGTGCCAAGATTATTGCTGGTGATTTTTTTTTGATACCAATGGGAATATATTTTCACTAGAAAATATTTGATCTAGAGACATTTCCATAGGAGGTTGACGTTATTGTTTTCTCTGTGGTAATTCACTAATTGAAAAGGACTCCAAATATGGGCTGAATTTCATGATATACAAGCCCCAAAACCAATTTCTAGGCATGCTTATTACCAGTAAGGCAAATCTCTCATTCTGCTGAGTACATGACCATATTTGCCGAAGACAGTTCGCTTGGAGATGTGCGAATGGAGAAGCTATGTTGGTATGCAAACATAATGGAATGATAATGTGAAGCTCGAACGTCCCTGTTTAAGAACGAGGGTAGCCAAAGGTATTATGTGGGCTTGAGCGTTGCCATCAAAAGTGTTGTGCGTAGTCATTCTGCTGAGTACATGACCATATTTGCTGAAGACAGTTCGCTTGGAGATGTGCGAATGGAGAAGCTATGTTGGTATGCAAACATAATGGAACGATAATGTGAAGCTCGAACGTCCCTGTGTAAGAACGAGGGTAGCCAAAGGTATTACGTGGGCTTGAGCATTGCCATCCAAAGTGTTGTGCGTAATCTGGTGTGCGTGAATGCATCACAGTTGCTTTGTTCTATTGATTGGGTCACGGGTGAATGCATCGACTAGATTGCCATAATAAAGCTGAGCTGTTCATGCAAAGTAGATGATCGCTCCTGATTAGAAGCCGAATATTGGTGTAAGGTGGCGTGGGTTGCGAATCTGAATGAGCACTGTACGTGGTTCTACAATCGCTAAGCTGGGAGATAGCTCATATATAATGGTCAAAGGGAGATTTCTAAAGGGAATGAGGCCATTGAAAGGGTCAAGTCCCAATGATGCTTGTAGAATCTTGCTACAGAGAACATGGGCCGAGTCGTAACATTAACACAGACGCAGAAGGGGGCGAGTCGTGGCCACGTTGCCAAACGCTCTTAGAATAAAAAAGGTGTTAATACATTGGTACATAGTGGCCGACAATAGTCGAGATAGGCTGGTGACTCGCAGTGCATCCAATCGCGTGGAGAAGGATCTTGTGTCTACAACAAAAAGGGGATGTAGTTCGATCATGTGCATGCACATATTATTTGTAATAATCACCAGAGTCACGTTCCAAATTGCGTCGGGCTACAAATTCGTGGATTTCAAGAACCAAAATCGCAATGGCAAAGTCAAGATAAAATAAGGCTTGAGTTCGAGCCCCACTGAGCTCTACACACTGGGCAAGTAAACTGGAATTGACTGTGCACCCATGTGATTATATTACTGGAACAAGGCATTGACTACTAAGAAGCAAGCCTGTTGAATGCACTAAAGTTTTCAGTGGCAAAAGAGCATTATACTTTTGGCCAACTGTGATCGGAGTTTTGGGTACAATAATTTTAGTTCAGTTATTGTGGGTGTCAATTATCTACATTTGAGTACTGTGCATGGTAAAATGTGAGGCAACACAATTTGCTGCCTATGCATTGGGGCACTAACGTAAGTGACTGTCTTACAAAGAAGCAAAGTTGCCACTCACATTGACTGCGTTAGAAGGGGGAGTTTGGAAGATATAGAATCGAGTTGCAACAAGACAGTGTGAAAAACGATTTGCAAGAATAATTCTCTTCCAATCAGCCAAGGAATTCTACAGCTTGGCCACGATCATGTGCTCAAATATTTATTATAGAGAATACATTTTGAATTCAGGAGTGTAGCATTGGTTGAGGAAAAAGACCATGTTTTCCTTTTGTTAGGCATATCTCCGCTGGGTACAGATTTACAGTATTCTTGTGGCTGGAAAAGGATGTATTCATATTGCTAAAAAAAATGGCAATAACTTCAGACTACTCATGGACATAGTCACTGTGTGTTGGAGATGAATATTGACTCACCTGTGCATATACCTCTCCCATTGGTGTCACGTGGGTCCTGATGATTGTGGAATGCCATTCTGAGTGGTTGAAACCGCTACAACTAGCTAAACTGGACTTGTGGCTATATATTAAGGTCTGAATTTTTCATTTCATGCCAGAGCACCATATCTCTGTACCACATGTTGGAGTATTACATATTTCTACTGGCAGCTGCTACATACTAGGCTCCTCTATTTTCATTACATGTGCCTAGACAAAGAAATGACTATGCATGTTTAAGTTCAATTTTATACATGTATCAACATTGTTTGAAGCATCACATTGGTGTGTTGTTTCCTGTTGAGGCATTATATCTTGTCGCTAAACAATGGAGTATTTGAAACACATCATAAACCACTACAACAATACCCCAATGAACTATGATATACACTCGGAAACTAAACATAATAACAAACCCTTCTCAAAGGGGGTCTATGCCATTCTTCAGAGAGAACAACCAAAGGGTGTGGAGAAGGGGCAGTAAATAGGGCGCAAAATATTTGCACTTGAGACAGATTTGAAGCACATGAGGGTCACATGGAAAGTCCTTTTCATACTAGATGAACTAGATGCACTCCTTTTTGAAGTGAACCAGTTAGAAGGGAAGAAACTAATTTGGGCTCTAAAACCAGCCATGCTTGCTCTCATGCAACACAAGTTCTTTGTGGAACTTTGTGAAAGGACCAGACTTCTAGTTGCATTCTATCTCAGTAACATTATGAGGTTGATTGCACCTATACCTCCTTACAACGATGATGTTACGAGGAGAGTTTTCAGAATGATAGTTGAGACCTTTTAGAACTTGGATAACACTGTGGGTCTTACCTTTGGGAAAAAGCTCTGGTTTTGGAGGATATGGCCAAACTTTGAACCTATGACATCATGTTTGATCTAGAGTATGATGATCTAATTTTTCAAATATTCCAACACTTTTTTTTGCATTAAGAAACATCATTGAGACACAGTCAAAGCACACATGCAGTCCATCTTGTCTTCAATTATGAGAGACTGTGATGCCATCTGCAAGAAGTTACAGTCTAAGTTGTTGGCTATTTGGAGGAGAGAACAATTGGTCTATTCAGGATACGATTGGCCCAGGAGGAGTTGCGGAGGATTGGTGGTGACCAACCATGCAACAAGAATGAACTGAGGAGGAAGAGTCTTTGCTTCATCTGCAAGGAACCTTGGGGACTTGACCACTCATGCTTGAGAGATGCAGATGAGATGGTAGAGGTTGAGCAGGAGGATATTCCTTTTGTCTTTTAGGATGGGGACTCTTCTTTGGATGAGTCCATGGGGTCATACGAGGATGCCTTTAGGGAGCATGAGCAGTCTTGTGGAGTTGTTGACATCAGGCTAGATTTATATTCCGGTATGTATGGTGAGCAGTCAATGGACCCTATGGGAGACATTCAGGATGACAAGTCACCAGTGATGATTCAACATGAGCAAAATTTGGTGGAGCATTGATCAACTGAGGAGGATGATATGCACAATATACATGATGAGCCTTTTGGGGAGAGCTAGTTGGAGGTTCATATTGATCCCGTGATGGAGGAAGATAAGAAACCACCCTTGCGGTTAGCCATTGATGAGGAGCAGAAAAATGTATAGACAACTAGCAGGGTGGCAATATACTTGTCCTCGGCAGGTGCTAAAGGCTGACAGGATAGTTTTGCAAAAGGTCAGTCGACTGGAGGAGCATGGAGTTTTTGGACAGATGAGAGGGGATCTTATGTAGATGGTGGTGCACCCATCTTTGGGCCTACTTGCTAATGAGGTGTCAATAGGTGCAGTGGCAACCAATAGAGCTACGATGTTTTCAAGCAGCACTCCTCTCCAGGAGTATATATATTATAGACACGGTGTGTAGCACAGTTTTGCCACTTGTACCTATTATAGGAAGAGAGGCATATTTCCTTAGACAGATCTTTTTGATTGACTAGGCAAAGCATCCTCAGTTGAGCAGGGACCCATATCAACCTAGTAGACTTGTTCCTTACACAGGTGTCCATGCATTTGAGTAGAGAGAGGTAATGAGTTGGTACGCAGTTGATGGGGCAACATTCACAACCAGAGCTATAACACAAGAAGAGCCATGGAGCATTAATGCTTGTTCTTGGTGGAATTGGGATCCAGGAGGATTTGTTGATGACAGGTTCAACTAAAGATTGGTCTAGGGTGCAAGCATTGAGGGTTTTGTTCATGGTGGGTTGACATAGAGGCATTGCATAACCCAGTGGTTTGGATGCGATCCGGGCATTAGTCTTAGTTGCATTGGGCCACCAAACTGGTTCACATGTTTGGATTGCTTGAGGGCAAGCAATCTTGAGGCGGGAGGATTTGTGATGTTCCTTTTTTTGGTGTTCCTTATGGATGGACTTTTAGGGTTGGAGGCAGACAAGTCACAGGTGCAAGTTTACTTCATGTTTCTGGGCAGCAACCCTCACCAGGAGTATATAGACAGGGCGTGTAGCGCAGTTTGGCCACTTGTACCTATTATAGGAAGAGAGGAAGATTTCCTTAGATAGATCTTGTTGATTGACCAGGCAGAGCATCCTGAGTTGAGCAGGGATCCATATCAGCTTAGTAGACTTGTTCTTTACATAGGTGTCTATGCATTTGACTGGAGAGAGGTAATGAGTTGGTATGCAATTGATGGGGCAATATTCACAACCGGAGCTATAGCACAACATTGGCCATGGAGCATTGATGCTTGTTCTTGGTGGCATTGGGATCCAAGAGGATTTGTTGATGACAGGTTCAACGAGAGATTGGTCTGGGATCCAGGCATTGAGGGTTCTGTTCATGGTGGGTTGACAAGAGGCATTGCATCACCCAGTGGTTTGTATGGGATCCGGGCTTTAGGTCTCAGTTGCATTGGGCCACTAGATTGGTCCATAGGTTTGGATTGCTTGAGGGGAAACAATCTTGGGGTGGGAGGATTTGTGATGTTCCTTTTTTTGGTGTTCCTTATGGATGGACTTTTAGGGTTGGAGGCAGACAGGTCATAGGTGCAGGTTTACTTCATGTTTCTGGGCAACAACCCTCTCTAGGAGTATATAGTTAGGGCGTGTAACATAGTTTGGCCACTTGTACCTATTATAGGAAGAGAGGTAGATTTCCTTAGACAGATCTTGTTGATTGACCAGTCAAAGCATCCTGAGTTGAGTAGGGACCCATATCAGCCTAGTAGACTTGTTCCTTACACATGTGTCCATGCATTCGACTGGAGAGAGGTAATGAGTTGGTATGCAGTTGATGGGGCAACATTCACAACCGGAGCTATAGCACAACAAGAGCCATGGAGCATTGATGCTTGTTCTTGGTGGCATTGGGATCCAAGAGGATTTGTTGATGACAGGTTCAATGAGAGATTGGGCTGGGATCCAGGCATTGAGGGTTTTGTTCATGGTTGTTTGACAAGAGGCATTGCATAACCCAGTGGTTTGTATGGGATTAGGGCATTAGTCTCAGTTGCATTGGGCCACGAGACTGGTCCACGGGTTTGGATTGCTTGAGTGCAAGCAATCTTGAGGTGGGAGGATTTGTGATGTTCCTTTTTTTGGTGTTCCTTATGGATGGACTTTTATGGTTGGAGGTTTACTTCATGTTTTTGGGCAGCAACCGTCTCTAGGAGTATATAAACAGGGCGTGTAACACAGTTTGGCCACTTGTACCTATTATAGGAAGAGAGGCAGATTTCCTTAGACAGATCTTGTTGATTGAACTGGCAGAGCATCCTGAGTTGAGAAGGGATCCATATCAGCCTAGTAGACTTGTTCTTTACACAAGTGTTTATGCATTTGACTGGAGAGAGGTAATGAGTTGGTACGCAGTTGATGGGGCGACATTCACAACCTGAGCTATAGCACAATAGGAGCCATGGAGCATAATGCTTGTTCTTGGTGGCATTGGGATCTAGGAGGATTTTTTGATGACAGGTTCAACCAAAGATTTGTTTGGGATCCAGGCGTTGAGGGTTTTGTTCATGGTGGGTTGACACAAAGGCATTGCATCACCTAGTGGTTTGTATGGGATCTAGGCTTTAGGTCTCAGTTGCATTGGGCTACCAGACTGGTCCATAGGTTTGGATTGCTTGAGGGCAAACAATCTTGGGGCGGGAGGATTTGTGATGTTTTTTTTTGGTGTTCCTTATGGTTGGACTTTTAGGGTTGGAGGCAGACAGGTCATAGGTTTAGGTTTACATCATGTTTCTAGGCAGCAACCCTCTCCAGGTTTATATAGACAGGGCGTGTAGCACAATTTGGCCATTTGTACCTATTATAGGAAGAGAGGTAGATTTCCTTAGACAAATCTTGTTGATTGACCAAGCAGAGCATCCTGAGTTGAGCAAGGACCCATATCAGCCTAGTAGACTTGTTCCTTACACAGGTGTTCATGCATTTGACTGGAGAGAGGTAATGAGTTGGTACACAGTTTATGGGGCAACATTCACAATCAGAGCTATAGCACAATAAGAGCCATGGAGCATTGATGCTTGTTCTTGGTGGCATTGGGATCTAGGAGGATTTGTTGATGACAGGCTCAACGAGAGATTGGTCTGGGATCTAGGCATTGAGGGTTCTGTTCATGGTGGGTTGACAAGAGGCATTGCATCACCCAGTGGTTTGTATGGGATCCGAGCATTAGGACTTAGTTGCATTAGGCCACCAGACTAGTCCACAGGTTTGGTTTTCTTGAGGGCAAGCAATCTTGGGGTGGGAGGATTTGTGATGTTCCTTTTTCTGGTGTTCCTTATGGATGGACTTTTAGGTTTGGAGGCGGACAGGTCATAGGTGCAAGTTTACTTCATCAGTGGGCCCAACGGATTTTGGAGATGTTTCATGGGGTTTTGAGGAGTTCCTATGGGATCCGTTGGAATTCGCCTAGCATATTCCATCATCTGCACAACTTGCCTTTTGTTCCATTGCATTTTGACAACTTTTGAGAAACAGGGTTATTTTTGGGCCTAACTCAATTAACTATGCTTAAGATGGCACTTCGAGAGGAATACTTGACGGAACACCTTAGTGTAATAGCTCGTGGGAACTAGAACGAGGAGATATATAGGATGGGATGGTTAGAAGTGATTTTCAGTGACCTAGGGAGGCATGGTTGCCAATTTACCATTTTCTCACATTAAAAAAAATATTTTAATTGAAATAGAAAGACGGAAAATTGTCCATGATTAAAATAATAATAAAATAGGAGGTTCTAGAGGGGTCCATCAAATTTATAAAAAGAGGAGGAGGAGGCCATTAGAGGACATCTTGGATTTGATCTTTCTTCTTGTGTGAGAGGTTGAGAACTCAGTTCTCTACTTCATCGGTAGCCCCATGACGGAAATCCTCGGTTGATTCAGTGAGATTGGGCAAGTACCCATCTCCCCTTGGTGAATTCATCCAGAATTCATAGGAGAGCTCAACAATGATATTTCAGTTACGTTGCGGAGGGCCAACACAACATTGGAGCAAATGTTTGAGGCCAATTTTCCATCTCAACTATTTTATTGTATCAACATGTAAACCCTAGTTTCTATTATAATAAAAGTTGAGATTATTTCTACTTATCATATTATTGAATTGCATGCACTCTCTTGTTATATTTCACATGGCAATCTTCTGTTAGTTGAATGGTAATTTTATGGAGAAATTTTCGATTTCTCCAAAATTAGCCAAATATACCATTTGGGATGTTATAGAGGAAAATCACCATGTGTGGCTTGCCTTAGGACTGATGAAACCATTGGGAAGCTTGTGGACTAATGAAGCTACTAGCCAAGAGACAGAGGTACTCAGGTACTTGGGTTGGTTGAGGAAACACCAATAGTAGCCATGGGCTGGGAACATTGGTGCTTGCACTCTCTTAGGAAATACCTAACAAGGGTGATCTTTGTGCTCCCATGTTAGTTTATCCAATTGAGGAGCCCTCCCATATTGAGCTATCCTCCTCTTGATATTGGGCAATGGCTTGCTTAAGGGTTGATGAAACCACCAAGTGCGGCTTTCGTTAGGACTAAGGAATACCACTGGGAAGCTTGTGGTCTGAGGAACCTACTAATTTATCAGTAGCTTGCCACTGAAGAACCTTCCCATGTTATAATAAGATTACTCTCTTGATTTAGAGATGTGATTTTTGGTGAAACAAGGGACCCCTGTGATAAAAGTTGATTGAGTCAAAGTTAATGAGATTGAGCAGAGTGGTTTGCTTAGGCCGAGGAATACCACTGGGAAGCTTGTGGTTTGAAGAACCTATTGATTTATCAATAGCTTTCCACTGAGGAACCTTCCCACATAATAATGAAATTATGCCCCTGGACTAGAGATGTCAGTCTTTGTGTTTATCAAAGACCCCTGTGATGAAATTGACTGAGATCAGGCCTTGTGACATGACAGTGGGAAAACTGTTGAGAATAATTGAGGGAAGTAAGTCCTTGTGCATTTAGTTATATTATTGGCTAGTGGGTAAATGTGGATTACCTTTGGAGGCCCTGCCTTAGCTGGAGCATTGATTTTACAGTGATAAGCACCCCTCCTCAAGCTCAAAATATGGCTCGGGGGTGACTATTGCAAAAAAGGATTGGCTGCAGTGTGTCTAAGGTTGGGTGGAGAGTTGAAGTCCCAATCTCAGTTGCTGAGCACATTTGATAAGATAAGTGTATACTCAAGCCTTGTACCTTGAATGTTAAGACTATGTGTAATGTGTTGGTTTAAGGCTTGTAATGGTATTGATTTAATGTGTTGGTTATGCCTGTGATCTAATATGGAATGTGATTTCCTGCATGCATTAGGAATGTTGATTTCATGTGTAATTCCTTAGTAGTTGAATGGATTTTGGCATACATTCATGAGTTCATTTTTTAATTTATTATCAGTCTAAGAGACTTGTAGATCTCTAGACTATTATGGGCATAAAATTAGTCCACTGAGATTTAGTATGAATGGAGGAATAAATCTTTGTTATATTTATTTTGTAGTTAAAAGAATGGCTATTAAGCCTTGTTTTATCATTGTTAAGCTCAGGAAGGATAGTGCCCTTGTGTTTATAAATCATATATATATATATATATATATATATATATATAGGATGGTCTGAAGCCTCTATAAGCTCAGGAGAGATCGCTGATGGGTTGGGCCAAGCCCTGTCCAAGCTCAGGAAGGATATATATAAGGCTTGACTGAGTGAAAACTCAAATAAGCTTAACAAAAGTGGCATATCTCGCATATGAATGGTGCCGTAACTAAGCGCTAGGGGCTGAGGAAGCCCAAACATGCACTTATACATTGTGTCCTGAGGCTGGAAGTTCAGGGCTTGGAGGAGCTAGGAGGCTCGAGTCTTTTAGGCCATGTGATCAGGCGCCATGCCCAAGGGTGGAGGAGGAAGCCTAAGTCGTTGGATGTGGAGGGAGTATTAGCATCATCCACATGCCCCGAAGGAATTAGCTTGAAAGTTTCAAGTGGAGGCATGTGCAACCTCGCCAGGGTTTAATTATCGGGGTGATGTGGAAGAGTGGGGCCATTGGTAGGGCTACCTCCTGTTGAATCTCCGTTGTTGATTTGGTAAGTGCTTCCTATTAGCCACCAAAAGTAGGTCATCCCATAGGAGTATTTTTCTCCTAGACATTTATTCAGCCATCAACTATCAGCCCCTGACATCTACCGATGTAGCCCATGTATTGTGCCATTTGATCTCTTCTCCATGAATCAATCATATGTCCCCTCGCCCATTTTTCAAGAGCATATGTTCAAAGGTGGGCAATCCAACTCGGAAGGTATGTTTTTCATTGTGAAATTGAGTGCTTATGCTTGTTTTTCATTAGGCATTTTGGGCATGGATTATTGGGTGACTTGGAAGAAGGAAGGTTTTGACTGGGGTCTCGTTCCCTGCCCTTAAATGGAGGGTTAATCCTAAACCCTAGTACTATGGGATCTCCCCTATTGGCTTATGGTTTCAGGAAGGGCACTACTTGGGAAACTCCGATTTGGGTAGTGCAGTCCCCTTTTCCCGTTTCACATTTTTCACTCCCCTCCGCACATTACAAGCCCTATCTCACCAACTTCCTATTGTAGGTCCACAAGGAACTCGCACACCCCATCTCCTTGTCCACATGTCTCGGTTGGGCATGGAAACGTTGCGTCGGAAGTTGACGAAGCTAAAAGAGAGTTAAAAGCATATCATGACCACAAACAAGAAACAAAAGAAAAGAATATTATAAAATGCAAAAGATGGCCGAGACATTTAAGTAGCGTGTGGAAAAAGCTGAACATGAGCTTTATTACTTCTCAAACTAGCAGGGGGTCCTAGAGGGGCATATGCTACGTCAAGAGAAAGAATAAAGCTAAAGCCCACTTTCACCACAACTAAAGCTTCCTACTCTTTACGGACTTTCACTGATGGGAGGAGCCCCGATATATAGCGAATCACTTATGAAGGATAGGTCAACTAAGATGGGTGTGAAGCGATCTGAGGGACCCTTTCCTAGGGGAGGCTCAAGAATGGGACTTGCTTGCTTCTTAAGCAAGGTACAAGGCTCTCTAGGAGAAGGGGATGAGGATTTAAGGGTTAGGTTTAAGGAGTGTGAATTGTAAAGGACCTTCCAAAACCCTAAAATCCTTGATGAACTTGGCTTCCCAAGTGGTTTTTGAAGAGTTGACTTTTCAAAGGTATGGGACCACACAGGACTAAGTGGACCCAAGTTAAGTCAAGAGGAAAGAGTCTAGCAACCAATGATAGATTTGACCTAAACAAGTAGGAGAAAAGGATCAAATAATTGATTTTCACTCAAAGGTGCAAGATGATCCCTATGAGGAACTAGCCTAGGGAAACTTATGGCAAAAACCAATATTGAGGCTAGGGCTTGGGATATCCCATAACCCCACCATTAGATTTTCCTCAAATTTGGAGGGGGCCAAGGAGAGACACCAACACAATTGAGGCCAAAAGATAGAAGTTTTTCTATGGGCGGTTTGTCGTGAAAATGATGCCCTAGGCACCCTAGTGTGACTAGACCTAGAGTAAAGAAAGAAAGGTGAAGAAAAATAATTCTTTAGGTGATCTCCTTATGGTAGATTAGGTTATGGTAGATCAGTGCCTAATCCTTTGGGGAGATTGGAGTCAAGACAAATATGAAAATGGGCTTTGTTTCTAGGTCAAGGAGGCTCTAAGATCAACTTCGCTTTTCATCAGGGCAAAAGAGAACGACCTTAAAAGCTTGTATACTTCGTTTTGCAACGTAAGGTGGCTTTTCAAGATAAATTCAAGCATAGAATTATCCCTAGGAGAATTTGTTCAACATACATGGCCCATACATAGAGATGCTATATAGAAACATAATTCCACAATTTCGTAGTAAATGCATGCAACAACTAGCCCTAGTATAGGGAAAATCTCATCATCAATGCATGTGACAAAGTAAAAGAATAAATAGCATTAAATTTGTACTTACATGTAAGAGAATATATCCAACCACCACAGATGGGGACTTCATAACGGCATGTCCTTCCATAATGGGCTTTGGCATGTGATAATGTCTCCAAATTCCAAATGGGATTAATCAAGTATCCTATTAGGTGGTTTCTACTTCTAAAGGCGATAGTGTGTCCAAGGTACATCCTTTAAAGGGTAGTTGCATGTGATAGAGAGATGAATGGAGTAGGGGATGAAAAGGGGCAACCTTGGGCCACATGCTGGGGTACAAGGGTAGCTAATAAAAGGGAAGCCCACACTTGGGTATATAATGTATAGGAGGGAGAAATCATGGTACATGAGGTGCCCTGACCTTGATTTTTCCACCCTTCTTTATATGCCTTTTTCCTTTTATGATTTTTCTTTAATTGACTGCTTGGGGCTCAAGGGATAAGAGCATGATGTGTCAGATACAATAGTGGATACCCTCTTTAAGGTAGGGCGGTTCATTGCCCACCAAGGGTTGGGACAATCATGGGTTCCTAAATGATAAAGAAGGCTCATCTAGGGCCTGTAGGAACCAGGATGATGGCCATGATGATGGGGTAGAGCTCATGTATTGGCTTTTTCCCATGTTCTAAATGTGTTTGTCCCGACAATCTTTTCCATTTTGTGATACATCTTCCTGTTGAATGTGGCCAATTATGCTTTTACTTTTCTTTTCAGCGGCATCAACCTCTGGGGCATCATTCCAACTCTAACCGAAGGTTTGGGCAAGGGGAAAGGGCGAGCTAACCCTATGTGGACCCAGTGGAGGAATGTTGACCCAGGTGGGAGAAATGATGAATGGGGTTATAATGAGTGGGAGGGGAGTGATATATGTGGATGGGGGAGCAGGACCACACAACCAAAATCAAGGTTTCCCCTGTAGTGCCATCCCTAAAACCTAAAGGTCAGTAAAAGAGATCCCACAAGACTAGGGTCCAATGTTAAAATCCGAAAGAGGTCTAGGGGAAAAAAGCACAGACCTAGCCCACGCTTTCCGCCGAATGCCCCCCATTAATCCATTCCCAGAGGTGTCCAGGATCAACAAACTACAATACTCAATTATCAAATGACAAGTCATACCTTTAGGTTCGGGAGGCCCACCTTCAAACATATGATCATGACAGATGGGTGAGGGACCACATGGCTGGCTTAAGTGGCTGAGAAATGGCACAATGAGCTAGTTGGTGGCTGCAAGGGGTTGTTGGCTGTCGGCTGAAGACCATCTTGGAGAAAAAATTTCTCCTAGGGACATCACCCACAAAATGGTGGGTAACAAGCTCTACCCCTTATCATTATGGCCATCACCCTGGTTCCTATGACCGATGAGTGTCCTCACCTCATTGAGTAACCCATGCACGTCCCAACCCTTGGTGTGCTATGAATTGCCCCACCTTAAGGGGGTAATAATTGCTTACATCATACACAACATGTTGTAATTTCTTGGAGCCTCGAGCAGTCATACAAAGAAAAAAATCAAGGAAAGGCATAAGGCAAATGAAGTAGGGTGGAAAAACAAAGGCTGAGGTAACTCATTTTTCCACGATTGCTCCCTCCTACATCTGTATGCCCATATGTGGACATTCCTCATCATTGCCACCCTTGTACTCATGGCACATGGCCTTGAGAACCCCGTGTCACCATCCATATCATCAATATTCACATGATCCCTATCAATTGAAGGATGTAGCTTGGACCTGTCTTTCCCCTTAGGTTTTGGGAATGCCTAAGAAGGTCTTTTATTAACCACTCCTACCTAGCGAGGTAACACTACCTCGAGCTCAAAGCCTCAAGTTTGGAAGGGAAACCCCATATGAAGTCTCACTATGCCCTTGATAAACAAGCATGTTTCACTTAGATGCACTAATGAATTATTGTACTTGAAGGTGAGGAGGCGCATTGGACATTATATGTAATTGGAAAGAGGTTTCATCATGAGATGGGCAACTTAATTGGGGCCCATGTCCACAAGAGGATCATATTGACACCATAGGGGATGCGTTGAGAGCCATGGGACTGTGATCATGTGCAAAGCATCGTTTCACATGATCCCTATCATTTGAAGGATGTACCTTGGACCTGTCTTTCCCCTTAGGGGTTGGGAATGCCTTATAGGGTCATTTATTAACCACTTCTATCTAGGGAGGTAACACTACTTTGAGCTCAAAGCCCCAAGTTTGTAAGGGGAATTGCATATGAAGTCTCATTATGCCCTTGATAAACAAGCTTGTTTTACTTAAAGGAACTAATGAATTATTGTACTTGAAGGTGAGGAGGTGCATTGGACATTATATGTAATTGGCAGGTGGTTTCATCATGGGATGGGCAACTTAATTGGGGTCCATGTCCAACAGAGGATCATATTGACACCACATGGGATGCGTTGAGAGACATGGGACTCCAATCATGTGCAGAGCATTGTTTCACACCATGGGTACCCTCAACACCTTCAGTAGTTTGTTTATTGCCCCACATCATTTGCGAGATGATGCACTTGGGCTAGTGTGCCCAATCGACGTACCATTATGAAGTGGCAGCTTATTCGAGGCCCAAAAGAGTTTTGTCTCACCCTTGAGACATGTGAGGGTAGGAACCATCATCAAAGCCTCCATTTGGAGCATTATACATGCTATTCTATCATCAGGAGACCCATAAGACTAACATTTGTACCCGAAACCTATTTTGGGGCTCCACATGATGACTTGCGTGGAGACTTAAGGGCCAATTAAGGGCCATCCCCTAATTGGTGATTTAGGGAGCTCTCTCTCTCATCTTGGCACCTAGACGACTCAATGTGGCCCTCCAACGACCCTATATCAACATGTCATCATCAACTCGACTAGCATATGGATGGCTAATTTATAATTTGTGAAAGCTACTTGGTTGGCTTGTGACCAAGACTTGCTTCTTGGTCCTTATTTTAATATTTTGGGGGCTAATTAGACTAATTCGACTTGGGTGGATTCATATAAATAGAATTTAGGTTCATTTGTGAGAGATCATCATCATCCCTTGGATTAGTTCTCTTGTAAAGAACTCACAATTTTTCTTTGGAGCTATTGGAGACCCTTTTGATGCATTTTGATGCGCGGAAGATGATTCACTTTTCTTCTTAGGAGCTTCTTCTTGTTTGATGGATGGATATGTTACGTGTCTCTTTGTAAGTGCTTCTTGTTGATGGATTTTTTCTTTGAAAGTTGTTTAATGTATGGAATTGTTGCTCTAGAATATGCAAATTTGTGCCCTACTTGTTGAAGATTAAATTTGGAAAGCTTTTCTAGTAGAGTATTGCATATGTTATCCAATGCAAGGCATGTAATGAATGTTCCTAGTGAAAGAATGTCTTTGAATTCTTTATGAAACTCCATTATATCATGAAGAGGGTAAATGTTTGAAATTGGTAGCTAGGACATCAATTTCGAGCCTCATTAAATGACGTTTTTTGTTATCTTAAGCATTTTAAGACTCCATTGGCCAAAGGACTAGGCAATAGTCTAAGGAATTTGGTGATCAACACTCCTTCTCTCCATATTTCTTCTCCTTAAAATTTCGGTTCCCTTCCTCTTGGATAGTTAGGCTAGGGCGTCGAGGGAAATTCTTTAGAGGGTGAATTGGTGGATTCCGTGAGGATAAGGCTTTTCCTTAAGGTCTTGTCTAGAGGTTCTCCAATTTTGGCAGGTTTTTCACAGTTCTCCATCCATAAAATCTTGTGCCCTAAGTGTGCCCTAGAAGAGAAAAACCTAGCTTATATGTCCTTGGTTTCGGGTCTTCTTTGAGGATTGTATGAGTTTACTATTCATTGGACTAAATCATAAGAATCCCTTTCTTCTCTCGGGCCTTGACCTTGTGAATACCTATTACCGTCGAGAAACCTCAAAACTCTATGTCTTGTGCCTTCTTTTCTAGGGTTTTTCTTAGAGAGCGATTTGGTTCTTTGAAGCTTCGTACCTTTATCAGGCCTCTCTTCGAATGAGCTTTAGCTTCATTACCTTGAACCTTCAAACCTAAAATATCTATTATAGGTGATCATAATCGTACCGAGACTCCTCCCATTGGTGAAAGTCTGTAAAGAGCATGACACTTTGGTTGTGGTGACCGTGGGCCATTGTCCCATTGTTTTCATTTAGTGTAGTAGTCGTCCCGTAGGTTTTCCCCCCTTTAGGGACCCGCTAGATTTTGTGGTAACATTCTGGCACTGTTGTAGGGGAGCTAAGTAACCAGATTCGTCCTCCCCCCACGTGTCCTGAACCCCACGTGTTGGAAACGATTCTTGAAGGACATGTCTTTGATTCGTGGGTCGAATGTGTCCGAATACAAGGGATTCGTTGACCTTGCGAATCCGATTTTCTCGAGCAATGTGTCACGATTTTGGGACACAGGTTACGATTTTCGGACATGTGTCCCTCCTGAAAATCAGACCCTCTTATGATCTTATTGACTTTCTTATGTTCTTATGTTGGAGGTGATTCAAGCAACTAGTAAGTGCGTTTGGTTCCATTTCTTTTCTAGTTTTGCTACAACAATTTGCCTGTCCATTTTGTTTACATGCTAGTGCATTTTTTCTTTATTTTTTTCATCATTCATGGCTTAATCAAGGGCAGCAAGGAAGGGGCAAAAGAAAAGGAAAAATGTTCACATGGGTAAGGCCCCCATATTTCAGTTTCATCAAGGTCTTCCAGTGCTCCCTCTGTTGGAAGTGGGGCTGCAACAACAACTTCAAATGTTGAGCGACATATAAATTTAGAAAGACATCAGGCTCAAGAAAATAAATATCCCTTGCGGAAGTATGTCACAAGAGATCTAGGTTCGGGAAACAAGTTAAAGGGAGGATGCAATGTCCTTTGGACATGCAACTATTGCAACAATCCATTCAAGATCACTTATTTCCATGTGAATGCACATTTGTTGGGCTTACTAGGCTGTGGAATTGGAGCACGTGCAAGTTTGTCTGTAGCTAAGAGGAAAGAAATGGAAAGAGAGGCCAATGCTGGTGTGGCAAGGGTGGCTACATCATCTAAAAAAACATGAATGAGGATCCCCTTCCATTCTTGAAGAAAAGCAACAACAAATTTCCATTTGAGAGTTCTACTGGGGGTGTAGGTCAAGCAACAAAAGGAAAGGCCGTGGCACTTGGTCCAACGGATAAGATATTTCAGCAAGAGAGACGAGAAGAGCTTGATATCATCATTGCCTCCTTTTTCTATTTGAACTTCATATCATTTAATGTTGCATGATCACCTTTATTTATTGAGATGTGTTGAGCTCTAACTTAAGGGTTTGCATCGGTGTATGTGCTTCCTGGGTCAGAGAGGCTTAGAACCACAATGTTGACTAAGGCAAAGAAAGAGGTGGATAAATTGCTTGAGCCTATTAAATCAGCATGGCCAACATCTGGGGTTAGTATTGTTTTTGATGGATGGACATATCCAACATGCTACCCACTCATCAACTTCATGGTGTCTACCTTGAATGGACCAGTTTTCTTGAAATCAGTGGATGCACTTGGAAAATACAAGGATGCACAGTATATGGATGAGTTGTTCATTAAAGTTAATGAAGATGTAAGTGTTGATTCTTGTGTGCAAATCATTACAGACAATGCACTTGTTTGCATTGCTGCTAGCACGATTGTGGAAGCTAAATATCCACAAGTATTTTGGATACTTTGCATTGTCCATTCCTTGAATTAAATTTTTAAAACTATTGCTTAGAAAGTAAAATTGAAGACAACCCATCTTTTTCAAGGACGTTATCTTTGACATTGTACATATCAAGGACCTTGAGAAAGATGACCCCATTAACCCCTTGCGTTAGAAAATCAGAAAGGCAAAAAGATTTTCTTTATGTTGATAATAACTTGTGATATTTTTATGATCTTATTAAATTCTAATGTTCTTCTTTTACTTTAGTTCATCAAGAAATTACCAAAATAATAACTGACACCAGATGTAGGCAGACAACTAGGGAAAAACCCTTATCTAGGGGAAAACCCAATCAACAACTCTTCCTTAATAATTTTACGAGTTGATCCAAGACTCCTTGACCTAGACACAGATTTCCTCTGACCACCAAGTCAACCCTTCCCTTCTTCTGCAAATGATAACCTTCTAGCAACAACTTCGACCTAGATGCAGCAAAAGGACTTCGACCTAGCAGATTTTCGACCCAATAGTTGCCCAACAAAACTTCAACCTAGCAGTAGCCCAACAAAAACTTCGACCTGACAGTAGCCCAACAAAAACTTTGACCTAGTAGTAGCCCAGTAAAATTTTCGACCCAACTGAATCTTTGTCCTTCCATCAAATAGCCCAGTAAATCCACACGAGTGAGAGAGAGACAAACCCAAAAACTTCGATCTTCCTTCTTCCAACAAATCTCCTCCTCCTTTTGCAACTTCACACTTTTTCTGCTTCCTCTTCTTGGATATCGAACTTGTGAGTGAGTGTCCTCCAAATGAATTGAACTGCTTGTATATATACCCTTTTTTGGAGTTCGAATTACCCTCATGTAGGCTGACTTGATCAGGTAAGGGCCGACTTGGTGTGGAGGTGACAAATGACTTATTTTACTCAATATTAATTCTTTTTACATGATTCAAAAGCCCAAGAAGGGTCTCTTTAAATGGACAATGGCTCTAATGACTCAAGATAAAACCTAGAAGTTCTCAACGGAGACTTTGACCTAAAACATGATGACCCAAGCATGAAACCCATGCTTTAATAAGTCATAACAATAATAATAAAAACTTCTTTTTTCTTTTTCTTTTGATAAATACATTTCATTATCACTCAAATATAATTTTTGAAGAACGAACCTAGTTACATTCTTCAACACTCCCTCTTAACTAGGGAGGTATTCGTACATACATATACAAGTACATGGAAGATCTCAAAACACATGGACCACAAAGAGTTTAGGCACTTACGGTGCCACAGACCAAATTCCTGACCAGGGCAATCTATCTCGCTAAGACTAAGATGGACTAAAGCTTCCAGCCTCTCTAGGTACCATTAGGCTTACTTGCTAACCATCAACCTAGGGAACTAGGTGCGTAATGCAAGGTCAGAGCTCTATGACCAACGCCACCCTCCCTACTACTTTGGGAACTAGACATCAACACATATGTCGACTAGATGTCCTCCCAGGCATTTTACACACACAATGCCTCAACACATCAAATCTCTCTTGATCAAACAGATCGATAACCTCAAGCATGCTTTTCAAAAACTTCAAGAGATTTACCTGAACAATCACAACCCCAATTAGTAACAACCTTTCAAATACTTATGAGTAAACACAAACCTTCGGGGTCTTTCAACATCTTGATGTTGCTTCACAGTTTATCACATTAGGACTTAGAGGCTTCCCAAACAAATCTTGACAGAAGATTCCTCAATCATATAACTTCCTTTCCTACTTCACATGCAACAATAACAGAATCCAACTTTCATTCTTTCAGTAGCACTTCAATATTCATTCTCCAATTTCTTCAAGGTATCCATCATGACTATAATATGCCCTCCCTCTCAACTTGGGAGATATCCTTCCTTTTATCTCGACTCCCTCTTAACTTAGGGAGATCAACTTCTTTCTATGACATCGAAGAATCTTTCATGGCTTCCATCCTTCTCATCAGAGTCATCTTGATCATCATTATTCATATAACTTCCTCATGCTTATCAATCAAATCAACTTTACTTATGAATATCTTCAGCATCTTGAAGATTATGTACCTGCACAACTTAGATAGCAAGTACAACCAAATACATATATAGAAGCATGAACTCAACTATATCAGAATCATATGATAGTGGAAGCTTTTAGACATCAAATGCCTAAACTTAGGTTCATAATCAACAAGGGACACATACTTTTATGCTTCAACTTCTTGCTAGGGTTTTGTCATAAACCCTAGATTTCATCATCAAGACTTCGAGCAATTCAATCAAGATAACAAGCTTCATTATATCTAGGGTCTCAATATTTCTTTCAGAGATATGACATACTCTACTATAATGTATTGTAAACCTTAGAAGCAATTCAAACAAATATAGTTCTACAATGTATCCAACAACTTTAGAATTCATATGTTAGATTTCTACTAGGATTTAATGCAAACCCTAGATTTCATACATGAGACACTAAGCTTCAACAATCAAAACCAATCACAACACAATCTAAGGTTTCAGCAATATGACCAACCTTTTTGTAAACCCTAGATTTTATCATCACATTTGAAACAATATCATCACATCATATCCTAGAATATCAAACTTCTACTAGGGCCTAGTTACAAACCCTAGTACTTTATGAACATCAACAATTCTAGTTAGCACATATATTTAGGATTTCATAATCACGCACAAGCATATCACAACAATATCCATTAGGTAAACCCAAGACACAAATCTCAGTGCATTTAAAGTCAAACATATAACGATCTTGATTAGGCTAGGGTTTTGATCAACCAGACAAACATACACCTAGGGTTTCATTCCTAGGAGCTTACTCTTGATACATAAGGATTTTACTCATAAACCTTAATTTACCAAGACCTCAAGGTCTAGGAACTCATTACCACCCAACCCTAAGGACTAGGGTTTCCATAATAAATACTAAAACTCCAAACATGACATTACCATCAAAACCCCAAACATCAAAAGAATAGTATTTTCTAGATTTCATTAGTAACACTAAGTAGACTAGGGCTTTTCACATTAGCATTGACATACCGTTAGGTTAGGGTTTTACATAGAGCCTTTTAGGGTTCCACAAACATAATGATTTTAAGGAGGGTAGACTCGATCTAAAGATTAATCACCCAAACAAGAATCTTTAAGATTCAAAGATCCTAGACATAACACTTGTTAGTAATGCAAAGAAGATTAATTGAGAATGAATGAATGTACCTTTATCTTGAAGAGAACACAACTTATGATCTAAAACATGCCTTTGAGTTGTTTTCTAGACAAACCTTATAAGACATCAATTCCAATGCTTTGTCTTGTGAGATCTTCTCCATAGCCCTTGAGCATATCAACAAGCTTTTCCTAAACAAGGAAAATATAAAAAGAAATGTTATTAGCATCTAGTATAAACACATCTAGACAAGAAAAGGAAAACTAAATATAAAAGATAATACAAGGAGTAAGATACTTATCTTTGGAAAAATGGTACCTATAAATTTGACAAAACTATTCAACAATGTTTTTCCAAATCATGTTAAACCTATAAGTAATAAAAATCAAAATACAAAACAATTCAAAAACTTAGAGTAAGTCCTTTATTTCAGATTCTTTGGTCTTGTTCTTCTTTGGAGATCCTTCTTCGGTAACATTTGCTTGATCCCTATTTCTCTTTCTATTCCTCGGATTTTCAGGACAATCGCTTCTATAGTGATCCAACTTGTGACAATTGTAGCATTCAATTTTGGATAGGTCTATCTTCCTTCTAGGACCTTTAGACTTCTTGAAGGTTCCTTTGTTCTTGTGATGATCATAATAGGCTTTGAAGCTTTCTCCTCTTCATTCTCTTTGTTGCTTACTAGAGAAATTCTGACTACTTGACTGCATGCATTCCATAATTGTTCGAGTGTACGAGTTTCCCTCCAATTGTTGAGATTTGATGAAAAGGTACTCCAAGATGTTGGTAATCCTAGAAGTGCAGTGATTACAAGTTCCTTTTCAGGTACTATATCATCGATTCCCTGGAGTGTGAATATTCCTACACTGAAGGAACCCCTATTGCAGCAAATCTGAATCTACTTCACCTACTTGATTTTTTAAATTACATTCATCAAGTTATTCTTATGACTATTGAAGCAAATTACTTCTGCAACCTACACTAATTAAATATTTGATCTCATGAAACAGAAAACAGAGCAAAGAACAAGATACATAGGACACACTTGTTTTTGGACACAATGGTCCCCGAAAAAATCCAATGCAGAAAAACTGGTGTAGTAGTTCTGAGGGCTTATTATTATACAGGAGAAATATCTGAATACAAATCTAGGATGCTCATCTAGCAATCATTTACAGAGAAAATACTAGCGGAAAATCTGACTGAGTTTTACCTCACTTCACCTGGCAGAATTCCAGCTGATCTGGCACAAGACTGGCTAACCCCTGCTACTTCTGTGCTGGCCCTGCATCCGCCTTTCAGGCTCTGCGTCAGCTCTTCTGCCCTTGGCGTTAGCTATCCCGACAGTTTTGACAGTTCTTGACAATTCCAACTTCTGCGTGATAGGCAACTTTCCCCTCTGCGCAGTCCTTTCTAGCTCTGCATTAAGACTGCGTGGGTTCAAACTTCAGACTAGCGCAACATCAGCTCTCTCGCCTACTGCGCGCTGCCTCTCTGCAAGCTCTTTTCGCCTCTCTTTCAATATTCTCGAACTATCCTTGCCCCTCTGCTACAGAATGATCACATAGTTCGAATTTCTCAGCTTCCTAGCCCCAAAAATCGAACTCCAGATCAATTTGTTCTCTCCGTGTGTGTTTCTAAATGAACCCCAAGCCTCCATTTTATACTTTTCCTGTTGAGTCTTCCATGGTCGAGATTAAGTCTCTAATCAACGGCTAAGATTAAAACATGACTTGCTTCGCCTTCTAGATCATTCTCACCCATATTTTGATTAATACCCATTAATATTTTAATTTTCCTAAGTTTAGACTTAGGAACTCCATTAAAAATATTAATTATTTTAATGAAATACAATCCGGGTGGAATTTCACCAAATGGTTCTGGGTTCTTTAGAACTCGTGCCTTAGTCTCTCCACCAATTTTCAAGGCTAGAGCACTTCTTATGCCACCAAAAACTAACATTCCCTCTTAGCGAGGAAAGTGCTCAAGCAAAAATGTCTACTTGCATGCTGCTCTGTTTCTGAAGCACCTCCTTTCTGTACTGTTGCTGCCACCAACATTGTGCTACTGCTGCTAATGTACTGCTACTCCTGACACTGCCACTACCATTGTTGCATCTGTAATACAACTCCCTCTCAAATGTTGCATCTGCTATGCTGCTAGCACTGCCACTGCTAACACTGCATCCATAATGCAACTCAGTTACTGAGAGAAGCAATTGAAAAACATCCAAAATTAGCTGAACTTAACTGTGTTCAGCATAATAGAATGAATGTTGGAATCTGACTACTGCTGACCCTCTAAATTTTCTGCACTGCTGCAGACTTCTGCATTGTGCCATCTGCATTGCTGCCAACCTTGCTCTGCGTTGATCAGTCTCTGGTCCCAAGCCATTGCATCTGTCCTCCAAATACTCCACTGCATCATTTGACAGTAAGTCCATCTCGCTACTATTGAATCTTAGGCTCCTGTAGCAAGGAATTGATCCAAGGGGTGGACTCCTCAAGGATCTTGCCCACATGTAGTCTTCCCGACTACAGCTCAATATGGCCCCATCTCCCTCCTGGAGATGCGTGGGCACTCATGGCAAACACATCCTCGTTAATCTATGGTGAAGAAGCCTTAGGATCATGTTTCTCATCCTTATCCTTTTTCTTCAAAGGACACTGGGATGTATAGTGGCCCATCTCGCCACAACTGAAACATTCCACATTCGAAATGTCCTTCTTTCGTTTCTGCTTCTGCTGTCCCTTCGATGCTAGAGCTTCGTTTTCCTCCTCTTCTTTTGTCTTTGTGCTACTCCCACTATTGCCATTGAGGTTGATCTTCACTAGGTCCCTCCTTAACTCCTCATGTTGAAGAGCCGCCCACATCTCCTCCCATGAAGGTAGTTTTTCCCTGCCCAATATGCTTTGGACGAAAACTTGCCATTCATTCGAGACTCCATTCAGGGCTATCCTCACCATCGCAGTTGGCTGAGGAGTGGACCCCACTACAACAAGCTGGTCTCGAGTGTCATGAAGACGTTGAAGGTAGAGGTTCATCCCTTCTCCTTTCTGCATCAAAGTCCGCTACAACTTCTGCTCTAAATACATCTTCCGTTGTTCGGAAGAGCCTTCATACAGAGAAGACAAGGCTTCCCACATCTCTTGGGTTGTATCCTTGCTCTGCAAGTGTGAGACCACATGATCTCGAACTCCATCGAGAATGAGCCTCTTTGCTTTCCCCTGCTCAACCTTGTACTTCTTCTATTGATCGTTGTCAACAAGAACAACTACAACACTTTTGAAGTAGGCTTTGAGATCATATTCCTCCAGAACAACTAAGATTATGGTCTTCCATATGACATAGTTGGAAGCACCTTCCAACCTATCCTAATCTCTGAGCCCATGTAATGCCATCTCACCCAAACTATCGAATCGGCTCCTCTAGTCACTGCTCAACACTGATCTGTTGTCTGACAAGTGAAGAATTCAGACTTTTTGGCGAGAAAAGTCATTCGAGGAGAAAATTCCCCTTCTATGTGTCTTCGCTCTTTTCCAAAGATTTTCTGCCTCAACAGAAACTACGCCTTTCAAGAACTGCACTGAAGCTCTTCGTCACTCCCTCTGCCTCTGCAAGCTCACGATTCGGAAATCGTACCTCTCTGCTGACTCTCTCAAAGAGAGATTTCCTTGGATCTACTTCCCGGCAAGGATTGCGCAATCCCTTTAAAGGGATTTGAATTGCTGCCAAATGCAACTATTGGCCTCTCTTGCTCAGCGTTGGATCTGCTCTTCCTATTTCAAAATCTACTTGATTTTTTAAATTACATTCATCAAGTTATTCTTCTGAATACTGAAGAAAATTACTTCTACAGCCTACACTAATTAAATATTTGATCTCATGAAACAAAAAATAGAGCAAAGAACAAGATACATAGGACACACTTATTTTTGGACACAATAGTTCTTGGAACAACCCAATGCGGGAAAACCAATGCAGCAGTTGTGAGGGTTTATTATTATATAGGAGAAATATCTAAATACAAATCTAGGATGCTCATCTAGCAATCCTTTACAGAGAAAATACTGGCGAAAAATCTGAGTGAGTTTTACCTCACTTTACCCGCTAGAATTCCAGCTGATCTAACACAAGACTGGCTAACCTTGGCTACTTCTGCACTGGCCCTGCATAGGCCCTTCGTCAGCCTTTCAGGCTCTGCGTCAGCTCCTCCGCCCTTTGTGTCAACTATCCCGACTGTTCTGGCAGTTCCTTCTTCTGTGTGACTAGCAACTTTCTATGCTGTGTAGTCCTTTCTGGCTTTGCGTCAAGACTGCGTGGTACTAGACTGGCCCATCGTTAGCTCTCCCGGCTACTGCGCTGCCTCTCGGCAATCTCTCTCCGCCCCTCTGTCAATATTCTCGAACTATCGCTACCCCTCTGCTGCAGAATGATCAACTAGTTCAAATTTCTCAGCTTCCTAGCCCCAGAAATTGAACTCCAGGTCAATTTGTTCTCTGTGTGTGTGTTTCCAAATGAACCCCAAGCCTTCATTTTATACATTCCCTGTTGAATATTAAACGGCTGTGATTAAGTCTCTAATCAATGGCTAAGATTAAAACATGACTTGATCCGCCTTCTAGCTCATTCTCACCCATATTTTGATTAATACCCATTTATATTTTAATTTCCCTAAGTTTAGACTTAGGAACTCCATTAAAAATATTAATTATTTTTATAAAATACAATTCGGGTGGAATTTCACCAAACGGTTTTTGGGTTCCTAAGCCTCTCCACCTATTTTCAAGGCTAGAGCACTTCTGATGCTACCAAAAACTAACATGGAGTTAATCTCTCATTCTAGCTATTCTCACAAAGAAGGATTCCACTGTGTCTTCCTTTGTCATCTTTATTGATCTCAGTTCATTCTTAAGACTTGCTATTTGACCAAGATTGTTTATTGTGAATAATTTGGATAATACCTCATACATCTCTTGAGCAGAATCTATGTTGGATATATATGGGATGAGGTTATTCTTTATTCCATCCACCATTAGTGTCATGGCTAATATCTCTGTTTCTTTGAACTTTGCCTTTTGTGCATCACTTGACTCATTTGTAGGCTTCTTTACATTTCCTTTGACTGGATCGAAGACTTTATTCTTCTCAAGGATGAGATCTATCCTCTTCTTCCATGCCTTGTAGTTGGATGCTCCTTCTAATTTGTTTTCTCCCTTCAGTGAGTTAGACATTGTCCTTGAAGATGGTAGGTTTGACTTCTTATATGACCATTTTGATAACTCTTATTTAAACTTCTTAAAACTCATTATTCTCCTTTCAATAGATCTTCAAGTTGCTTTTTTCCTCCTCCTTCACCTTAGCTCTGATACCATGTTAGAAAATTAGAAAGGCATAAATATTTTCTTTATGTTGATAATTACTTGTGATATTCTTATGAACTTATTAAATTTCTTATGTTCTTCTTTTACTTTAGTTCACCAAGCAATTACCGAAATAATAACAGACACCAGAGGTAGGCAAATAGCTAGGGAAAAATACCTTTCTAGGGGAAAACCCAGTGAACAACTCTTCCTTAATAATTTCACGAGATGATCCTAGACTCCTTGACCTAGACAGAGACTTCCCTTCTTTTTCAGATGATAAACTTCTAGCAACAACTTTGACCTAGATGCAGCAACAGGACTTCAACCTAGCCTAACTTCGACCCAACAATAGTCCAACAAAAATTCGACCCAGCAGTAGCCTAGCAAAAACTTCGACCCAACAGTAGCGCAATAAAAACTTCAACCCAACAATAGCCCAACAAAACTTCAACCTAGCAGTAGGCTAGCAAAAACTTTGACCTAGCAATAGCCCAGCAAAAACTTCGACCCAACAATAGCCCAACAAAACTTTGACCTAGCAGTAGCCTAGCAAAAAATTCGACCCAACAGTAGCCCAACAATTTCACAAGATGATCCAAGACTCCTTGACCTAGACAGAGACTTACCTTCTTTTTCAGATGATAAACTTCTCACAACAACTACGACCTAGATGCAGCAGCAGGATTTCGACCTAGCCTAACTTCGACCCAACAATAGCCCAACAAAAATTCGAGCCAGCAGTAGCCTAGCAAAAACTACGACCCAGCAGTAGCCCAGCAAAAACTTCGACCCAGCAATAGCTCAACAAAATTTCGACCCAGCAGTAGCCTAGCAAAAACTTCGACCCAGCAGTAGCCTAGCAAAAACTTCTCCTAGTAGTAGCCCAACAATTTCACGAGATGATCCAAGACTCCTTGACCTAGACAGAGACTTCCCTTCTTTTTCAGATGATAAACTTCTAGCAACAACTTCGACCTAGATGCAACAACAGGACTTCAACCTAGCCTAACTTCGACCCAACAATAGCCCAACAAAACTTCGACCCAGCAGTAGCCTAGCAAAAACTTCGACCCAGCAGTAGCCTAGCAAAAACTTCGACCCAATCCTTCCAACAAATAACCTAGTAAATCCACACGAGTGAGAGAGAGACAAACCCAGAAACTTCGGTTTTCCTTCTTCCAACAAATCTCCTCCTTCTGCAACTTCGCACTTTTTCTGCTTCCTCTTCTTGGATATCGAACTTGTGAGTGAGTGAATTGAATTGCTTGTATACATACACTTTTCTTGAGGTCGAATTACCTTCATGTAGGCCGACTGGATCAGGTAAGGGTTGATTTGGTGTGGAGGTGACAAGTGACTTATTTTACTCAATATTAATTCTTTTTACATGATTCAAAAGCCCAAGAAGGGTCTCATGAAATGGACAATGACTAATGACTCAAGACAAAACCTCGAAGTCCTCAATGGGGACTTTGACCTAAAACATGATGACCCAAGCATGAAACCCATGCTTTAATAAGTCATAACAGTAATAATAAAAAATTCTTTTTCTTTCTTTTGATAAGTACATTTCATTATGACTCAAATACAATTTATGAAGAGAAAACCTAGTTGCATTCTTCAACACCTTGGACATTGACATTAGTGATTACTTGCACATTGAAGTAGGGAAGTGGGAGATCATGAGCCATTATTTTGACAAGGACCCTATCTATGATACCAATGATGATATCAATAATAACCTTGTCTTTCCCTACCTTCCTTATGATCCTGGAGGTGTATTCAAGTCATCCATGGACCCTGTCATCATTCCTCGATGCATAATCATTAATGATGATGAGCCTAGGTCATTTCCCCCTTTTGAATATGGTCATGAGGAAAAACAAGTTATTTGTTGTGATCCTTCATGCCAACCATTACCACATCCTTCTCATCATGTTCTTGAGGATCCCATGAAGCATTACACCACTAAAGAGACTTTTGAGAGTGCTTGAGCTTGGTCATTGATTTCTCCATATTTAGGGTTAAGGGAATGATCTGATGGGTCCGACCTAATTCATGTTCTTCCCATTTTTCCATAGCCCCTTTGTGTTGGAAAATGTTTCTAGTTTCGGTCTTCAATTGTCATTGTACTCATGTCATTATGTATATCTTATGTGTTAGTTTTTGTAGCATCGAAGGTGTTCGTTCTATTCTAAAAACTGTGGAGAGGCTAAAACACAGGAGTTCTTCATAACCCAAAAATCGTTTCTGGAAATTACACCTAGAAGCGACTCAATTATATTATTAACCTATTTTTAAATATTTCCTAAGTATAAACTTAGGAAAAGGGGTTAATTAATCAATATTAATTGAAAAAGGTGTGAATCATCTAGAAACTCACACGAATCGATCCAGAAATAATCTTAGCGATTGATTATGTTTTAATCTTGGCCGTTAGAATCCCAATTGAAGATTATAAGAGGAGGTCGATGGGTAATTGGAGAGCACACACTAGAGATCTATTTCCTTGGGCAGTTTGATTTTCTAGAGAGCAATAACAATTTCCGGATGTGTTCGAGCCAGAGGAGGAAGCAGAGGGGCAAAGACAATGAGTCTAGAGGAAGAGATTTCAATTCCAGAGAGTACTTACGGAAAGGAAGAAATAGCTACAAAGAGGCTGATGCAGGGGTTGCGCAGAAGCCTCTAGAAGCAATTCGATTATGTTGGAGAGAAGTTGGTTTTCTGTTCCAGAGGTCGAAAAGATTTTCCAGACTGTTGAAGAGACAATTTCTTAGTCAACAACATACATGACGGCTTGAGGAGTGGTTGGTTCAGGCAGAGCATGGAAAAGACTGCACGTAGAAGTTGTTTGGATGACTCACCTGGAGTTGGCAGTGAGAGCTCAAATTACGTGTGGGGTCAGGAAATTCCTCACTAGGTTTTTGCCAATATTTTTCTCTGTAGGATTGCTAGACTTCAACATCCAAGTGTACGCAGCATTTCTCATCACTGCTTAATAATAAAAACTCTCAGTTGCTGCACCAATTTTCCCAAGTTGGGTTTTTCCAGGAACTTTTGTCCAAAAATACTTGTGTCATATTTTTTGTGTTTGTGCCAATATTTTCTTAGTTTCTAGTTTATCTTCTGCAATTTTTTTTATTTGTGAATGTTGCAGTGTGATTAATTCGTTGTTCCTATAGCAATACACTACTAATGTAATTAACAGCTAGAAGAATTAATTCTAGTTACTGCAATAGGATTTCAGTGGTGAAATTTTCTTTTGGTATTAGAGTGATTTTGATCAAACAGGGAAGCTGAGAAGTGAAAGAAAAAATTCGTTGTTCAGAGGGAGCAGCATGGCAAATTTCTAGGAGCTACGCAAAGCCTAAGCCAACAGTGCGAGTTGCTTGAGCAAGCTCAATTTTTTAGTGTAGGTGGGCAGAGAAATTTGACTTGCTAGATTGAGTGATTCAACCAAGCATAGGGAGCAACAATCTAGTATTTTTGTTGGGCAGATTCGTTGTTTGGGCACAGAAGGGTTTCGCTGCAATTTGCAGTATCAGAATCAGTGCTAGGTGGAAGAGAAAGAGTGCACACAGAGGAAAATTTCTCTCAAAGGGTTTCTAGCTTAGAAATCCCAGTTGCAATTGGCAGTTGCTGCAGGCAGTTTTTCTCACTCTAGTGGGGAGTACAAATAGCAAATTCAAAAACCAAGCAGAGGAAGAGGTAGATTTTCGACCAGATTTAGAGAAGGGAAAAACTGGTCTAGAGATCAGGATAGGTTGGAGGGAGCCTCCAACTATGTCATCTGGAAAGCCAAAATGTCCTTCTTACTGGATGAATTTCACCTGAAGATCTATGCAAACAATGTTGTGGCAGTACCCCAGGATGTTGATCAGTTGAAGGGGTACAGGAAAGAGATGGTTAAGGTGAAGCAATTGATCTTGGATGGAGTCCAAGATCATATAATCTCACTTTTAGTAGACAAAGAAATGACTAAGGCAATGTGGGATGCTCTCGCTTAGCTATATCAGAATACTTTCGAGCAGCGAAAGATGTTCCTGCAAGAGAAGCATCAGGATGCAGAAAGGTGAAGGCATAGATCCCTTCCTCACCAGGATTCAGGAAGTCCATGATCAACTTGCAACCTCAACCGACAAAGCTTGTACGATTGGCACTGAACAGTGTCTTAGAGGAGTGGCAAGTCTTTGTCCAAAGTGTCTTGGGCACATTGCCTAGATGGGACAAGATGTGGTCGTACCTACAATAGGAGGAGTTGAGGCGAAGCCTATTAAAAATGCACCATCAGTGGAAGCAACAACAAGGGCGTGAAGGGTGAGAACGAGGAGGAGAATGTGGCCCTAACATCAAAGGGTCTCTGTCAGAAAGAGGGGGAGAAGAAGAAGAAGAAGGACCAATCTAAGGTCAAGTGCTTCAGGTATGGTGAGTTTGGCCACTACAGTACTCGGTGCCCTCTCAGGAAAAAGGACAAGCATGAGAAGCAGGACCAGGCAACAACGTCCACAGAGATAGACAAGTTGTCCTCCAGGCTGGAGGAAGGCTTCACCATGTTTACAATTATACTTCCATGAGTGAGGTGGGTCTACATGGAATTATAGTCCCAGGGAAACACAAAGATGGGCAGAGTCCTTTGCGGTGTCGTCCTCATGGATCATTAGCTTGCTACGGGGGCCTACAATATTGAGTAGCAGGATGGATCAATGTCAGTTGGTGCAGTCAGATTCCAGAGTAATAGTGGCAAACTAGTTGTAGTTAGGTGCTAAGGAGCGTATTGCAGTGTTGACAGCAAAGCAAGAGGCTCAGTAGCAAAGTCAATAGCAACGTAGATTCCCAGTGGATAGTGCAGAGGCTAGTAGTAGTCAGATGCTCAGGAGACAGATGCAACACAAAGACAATTGATTCAATATTTTGGATGCTTCTAAGTTGCAGTACTGACAACTACAACTACGAGGGAGTTGCAGTGCAGATGCAGAGTTGGAAGCAGTATAGTAGTGTGAACAACAACACAAGTGCAACATCAGAGTTGTGCAGTGGTTGGTGGGCAATGGCAGGCAGTCACAGTGGCTAGAGATCAACAACGCGACAAAGGGTTATACAGAGACAGGGTGTGTATCAATAGTGCAACACTAGAACACCTTTCTTGCCATGAGAGAGTGTTAGTTTTTGTAGCATCAGAGGTGATCTAGTCTCGAAATTTTGTGGAGAGGCTAAAACACGAGAGTTCTCCATAACAGAAAAATCTTTCTTGGAAATTCCACCTAGAAATGTCTCAATTAGATTATTAACCTATCTTTAAATATTTCCTAAGTCTAAACTTAGGAAAGGGGTTAATTAATCAATATTAATTGAGAAAGGTGTGAATCATCTAGTAACTCACATGGATCGATCTAGAATTAATCTCAGACATCAGTTATGTTTTAATCTTCACCGTTGGAGTCCCATCTGGAGATTATAAGAGGAGGTCGATGGGTAGATGGAGAACACACACTAGAGGTCGATTTCCTTGGGTAGTTCGAATTTCCAGAGAGCAACAATAGTTTCTGGAAGAGTTCGAGCCAAAGAAGGAAGGAGAGGGGCAGGGACAATTAGTCCGGAGGAAGAGATTCTAGTTTTGGAGAGTACTTGCAGAGAGGCAGAAATAGCCACAGAGAGGCTGACATAGGGGATGCGCAGAAACGTTTAGAAGCGATTCAATTTTGTTGGAGAGGAGATGGTTTACAGTTTCAAAGGCCAGAAATATTTATTAGAGTGCCGGAGAGACAGTTTCTCAATTAACAAGAAACAGGATGACTTAAGGAGCAGTTGGTTTAGGCCGAGTATGGAAGGGACTGTGCTAGGGTGATGCAGGCCTATGCAGAAGCTATTTGGACGACTCACTTGGAGCTATCAGTCAGAGCCTAGATTTCTTGTGCTTATTGTTGCATTTCCATTTGTAGAAGAATCACAAAATTCTTATTGACCTCTGGTTAAAAAATTGTCTTCTGACCATACCTTATAGTATCATTCACCTTAGTATGCTTCATGGCAACTTTTTCCTCTAGTTCCGGTTGTGCATGTTGGATATGCACCTTCAGATTTAATAGTTTCTCTTCCAAATAAGCTAATTCTTCCTCCAAGTCAGCAAACCAAACTTGACTTGGTTTTATAAACTCTTTGCAACATTCATTATCTTTTCCCTTTGCCAAACACTCTTCCAAGAGCTTTACTTTTTCTTTGAAATCCACATCTACTTCCTTTGGCAAAAGACTTTCATGCTCAATTCCATTGCTTGGAATCTCCTTGAGTATGCCTTCATGTTCATCATTTCTATTCGTACCTCCTTTCACGAGGGTTGCATTTAAATGTTGCTCTTAATCTTGGCTTATAATAGAGTAAGAGTTCTTTCCTCCCTCACCCTCATCACGTGTAATAGGATTTGCATTTTGCTCTTCCTCTAATTTTGTGACAGGTGCAGGTAACTTAAAACCATTTTCCATACTTGCATCCACAAAAAATTCATTAGTTTTAAAAATATGAGAATCTTGGATCTCATCCACTACTTCATCCTCATTCTCTCCAAGCAATGGCCCTTTCTCTAGTTCACAATAGTGCACTTTTTTCTGCCTCGTACTCAACTGCTTTGAGTTCCCCTTCTTTCAACCAGGTTCTTATCATGTGCCTCATCTTCTTCTGCAACTTTCTTGCAAACAATTCCTTAACTAACCATTTAACTTTCTTCTTAAAAATCCATCTGCATTTATGGTCTTCAACTTCTTGTTGTAGTAGCTCCATAAGCACATTCAACCGTGCCTTCATCTCAGTCATCTCTTTCTCAAATTCTGCATCCTTCATCTTCCTCTTTATGTCATTTTCCTTGACATATTCTTTCCTTCTCCTATGGCTTTCACTTGAACCTTTGTAATGACCCTCTGTGGTCATCCTTCTCTCTATCTTTGTGAGCTTCTCCATGCTCAATAATGAACTGCAACCAAGCCTCTCCTCTGTAGCAAGTCTCCTCTTCTTGCTACTCAATACCTCATTAAGCTTTCTTCACTAGCTTGACCTTTTGTTATTTTCTCTGGTTCTCTCCCTAGAACTTTCCTGAGTACTCCTCCGCTCCTTTAGCTGTTTGCACTTAATCGGTTTACTTCTTTTGAGAACTTCTACTTCTTCTTTGTTTCCTCTATTACAAGGTTCTTCTGCCACAATTCTTTCTTCATTTGATCTCTTTGTCATAGCTTCCAAGCTATGATCCACTATCACTCTCCTTCAGCTGCTACCTACAAACATCAATTCCTCTGCACAAATCAATTCAGAAATATAAATACCAGTTTACCTATTGCACTGTTGCAATTCTCCAATCTCCTTTTGTTGCGCAACTTTAATGTTTGTATAATCAACTATCCTTTCTTCCAATCTCAAAGAGCATAATCATATTTGACTCTCTTCTCTAAAGAGCTAACCAGCTCTGATATCATTTGATAGCAGGAAAATCGAATTTTCCTGGTACAACTCATCTTCCTAGTCTATACTTAGCTTTCTATACGATCTCAACCTCTGAAACCGGATTCACTGAAATAGGTCGACGTGTCTTGATTCTGGCGAATTGGACATGATTCGTGCCAATTTGTGTCTAGAAATCGGGACATGATCGAATCTGGATCGTGTCCCAATCAGGCACATTGTGTCTCGATTTCCGAACACGAATCCAGAAAAAGTGACTTGCGCGGCCTAAAAAAGGCGACTTTGCTGTTCTTTTTTATCATTTTCTCTTCTCTCTTTTGTAGTAAGTTTGTTGTGAGGGGTTTGGAGCAAGGAGCAAAGGGTGTGGGAGCGTTTTCAAGGAGATTCAAGCAACAAGTAAGTGCATTTCCTCACTATTTTTTTGCATTTGTATTACAATAGTTTGCATATGCATTTTTTTTACAAATTTGTGCATTTTTGGTTTTTTTTTTTACAGTATTCATGGCTCAATCAAGGGCAGCAGGGAAGGGGCAAAGGAAGGGGAAGAATGTCCCCATTGGAGATGCCCCTCCTCCCCCAATTTCATCAGAGTCTGCTGCAAGTATTCCGTCTATTACAAGTAATGTTGAGGGAAGACTTCTTCCTAAATGTAACATTGAGAATTATCCCTTGTGGAAATATGTCACAAGAGAGCAAGGGCCAAGCAGCAAGGTGAAGGGAGGAGGCAATGTGAATTGGAGATGAAAATTTTGCCACAATACTTTCACGCAAATATTTCTGTGCGAAAGGCCATTTGTTGGCTTTACCAGGTTGTGGAGTTGGAGCTTGTACAAAAGTTCCTTTACAAAAGAGGAAAGAAACGGAAAGAGAGTTCAATGTTGGTATGAAAAATGTGGCTGCAAAATAAAAATACCAAGAATAATGACCCCCTTCCATTTTTGAGGAAAGGCAACAACATATTCTCATTTGAGAGTTCTAGTGGGGGACAAGCAACAAAATGAAAGGAAATTTCACTTGGTCCAGTGGAAAAGATTTTTCAAAAGGAGAAACTGGAAGAGCTTGATCTCACCATTGCCTTTTCTTCTATCAAAACTTCATATCCTTTAATGTTTCGTGTTCATCTCTATATATTGAGTTGTGCCGAGCTCTAACTCAAGGTGCTCCATCAGGGTATGTGCCTCCTGATTTAGAGAAGCTTAAAACCACATTGTTGACGAAGGCAAGAAAAGAGGTGCAAAAAATGCTTGAGCCTATTAAAGCATCATGGCCAACATCTAGGGTTAGCATTGTTTCTGATGGATGGACAATTCTAGCACAACACCCACTCATCAACTTCATGGTGTCTTCCTTGAATGGTCTAGTTTTCTTGAAAGCAGTGGATACACTTGGAGCATACAAGGATGCACAATATATGGTTGAGTTGTTTAGTAAAGTTATTGAAGATGTAGGTGTTGATTCTTGTGTGCAAATCATTACAGATAATGCACTTGTTTGCAAGACTGCTGACATGATTGTGGAAGCTAGATATCCACAAGTGTTTTGGACACCTTGCATTGTTCATTCATTGAACTTAGCATTGAAATCCATTGCTTCTGATGTGCTTTGGATTGGTAACATTATTGAGGATGCACGACATATTCGTAACTTTGTTCAAAATCATACAAATTCCCTCAGTATCTACAAGGAGTACAACAATCTATCATTGTTAAATATTGCGGATACATGGTTTGCCTCTTCATTCATCACGTTGAAGAGGTTGAGGGAGGTCAAGACCACTCTTAGGGCCATGGTTATTTCAGAGTTTTGGTCTTTTTGGAGAAAGATAGATCAAGTAGCCTCTAGAAGAGTGAAGGACACAATGCTAGATGATGCTTGGTGGGAGAGGGTACATCTACTTATTCAGATCATGGACCCTATCATGTCTTTGCTTCAATTTGCAGATACATACCAACCCATCCTAGGAGAGATTTATGAGGGATGGGATTCCATGATTGAGTCTGTGATGAGCCTTATTTTACCGAGTGAGTGCCCTGAGTATGAGACATCAGCCGAGGCCTTCTGTGGTACTATACAGGATATTCTTGTCAGCATATGGGACAAGAATTGCACACCTTTACATTGTTTGGCTCAATTATTGAACCCAAAATACTACAGTCATGAGTCGCTGAATGGTGGACCTGCCGGTAGATTCCCTCCTCGCATGGATGATGAAATCTCACAGGGGAGGAAAGATGCATTCAAGCAGGTTTTTCAGGATAAAGCATTGCTTGATGAGGTGGAGGATGCCTTTGCAGAGTTTTCCACTGGCACTGATCGATTTGCAGGATATGATCTGATTAGAGATAGTGGGCTAAGAAGCCCTATTCTTGGTGGGCAAATCATGGGGCAACAAGCCCTCCTCTACAACAATTAGCCATGAGTCTCCTCTCTCAAGTAACTTCATCTTCTTGTTGTGAGAGAAATTGGAGCACATATGGGAATTTGTATAGAGTTAAGAAAAACAGGCTTGAGCAGTCCAGGGTAGAGACAATGGTGTATGTGCACACCAACCTTTGTCTTATTTACAGGCAGAGGGAAGAGTGGTGGAAGGGAAAGACAAAGATGTGGGATGTCTTTCCTGATGATATGGGTCTGGACAACAGTGTTGAGTTGGGATTGGCCAACATGGATCTCAATGATCCAGTGCTAGAGCCTATTAGATTTGATGATGGTGATACCGTAGAGGGGTCATCCTCCACACCAGCAGATCCAGTCACGACTTTGGATACAGGGGAGGAGGATGCAGCAGAGGAGAGCAATGGTGACCATGATGATGAGGACAATGATGCTGATTTTGATGATGACTATGAGGATTGATTACTCAGGAGTCATGAGCTACCTACTGTCTTGAGGCTTGTATACTTGTAGTTGTTTTGTATTTTCTATTTCTATTTTCGATTGGCATTGTACTACCTATGTAATACATTTTGATTTTGATGACTCAATGAGAAAACTACAAATGTCAGTGTCTTTGTCTTACTGTCTTGTCTTTCTCCTATTAGATCATTGATGAATTGAATATGTATTATGAATTTAGAATTTATGATTTATCATTTATGTGACATGTCACAATTTACAAATTACAAATATATTTGAATTTTGTATGTACTATGCATGCGATAATGTTACTAACTTATTTTGTAAACAATAAAAATTACATCTAGATGATGATCTATGTTTGAAGTCGATGAATTTGTATCATGAATGAGAATTTGTGTAAGAAATATCTAATTTTTAATATATATATATATATATAACATAATAAATAACGTATCCGAATGTGTCCTGTTCCGGGGGGTCAACGTGTCCGAATCCGACACTCGAATCCTCGTATCCGACGAATCCCAAATCCATGTGTCAGGTTACTTAGATCTCAACATAACCCATAACTAAATTCAATACAAAATTCACTAAGAATTTAACTGCAAGTATCCCATCAATAGTTTGACCAATGATTCTTGATCTCCACCATTGAACACATGTAGTAAATTTAATTTCAGTAAATCTTCAATACCATTTCTATGCCCAATTCACACATATAGGCACTTAATTCTACCAATTCCAGATTTTAAGAATTCTTCGATGTTTGTGCACATAGACACTTCATACACAATATATGAAACTTTATTTCACTAACAAAACCTGTACATACAAAATACTAAAAAACATCTGTTTCTCTCTATTAGTCTGATTTCACATCAATTGGCCATTAGCTTTGCCTGTAGGATTACAATGATTAAATACAAAATTAGAAGAAAATTAGATTTTCCTACATCCATAAATCACTCCTTGATTTATTCCATAAAGCTCTCATGATTTATTCCCTAAAGCCTTCATGATTTATTCCCTAAATCTCTCATGCTTTTCAAGGTAAATTAACTTTTGCCTTATGGACAAAATCTCACCTATCCATAAGTTTTCTAAAACTACGACTTATTAGTTATAATACTCATAAAATATAACAATTTGTAAAATACAATTTATTTACATAGAAGAATATAAATTCTTTCCAAAAATCAAGACCCGATTTTGAAGCTTTTTTACATCGAAGACTTAATGGCTTGGAAGCTCTAATGCTCCTACATCAAAGTCAAAGGATGAAGATATGGCCACTTATCTTATGAAGATCTCACAAATAAGGGACCAGTTGCAAGGGCTTGGGGAAGTTGTTTCCGATTAAGAAATGGCTACTTGTGTATTAAATGATTTGCCACCTGATTGGAGCAGTTTTGCAACTAGTATCTACTCAAGAAATGATACTACTCCTTTTGATGAACTATGGGCTCAATGTATCTCGGAAGAAACAAGGATAAAGGCAAAGGATGACAATGAATCAAATGAAAAATATCAAGCTTTTGTTGTAAAGTTCAAGAAGAAGAAGAAATGGAAGTTTGGAAAGTCCAAAGGAAAACAAGATATGTCCAAGATACTAAGTTGCACGAAACGGGGAAACGGGTACGAGTTTCCAAAACGGGAAGCGATACGAAACGCGACCTCCCCAAATTTTGGAAACGGGGAAACGCGAATATATATATATATATATATATATATATATAGAAAATATTTAAATATATATATATGTGTGTGTGTGTGTGTGTGCAATCATAAAGCATAAATGATACATTATAATTTATTACACTTAAACATTAAGATTTAATTTACATCACATTTACTCATGAATGATCACATAATGAAAATAAAAATATCGGAATATCCAAAAGCAACCTTTATTAGGTATCCAAATCTCAAAATCAGCCTTTATTTATATTAATATATGAGGCTGCAAGTACAATAAAGACTATAAGGCTGCAAGAGAGAGATCCAAATCAGCATTTTCTGTATCCACATCCCATTCTGTAGAAGGACCGCTGTTGTATTGGGAGTCTCCTCCTACATAGTCGAACGACCTTAGTGCTCTTGATTAAATACACGTTTCATACCCTAGTACCCTACATGATTTTGATTATTGGGAGTTTCCCCTGCATAGAGGGCTTGGTTCTCTTGATTAAATAGAAGTTCCATACCCTAGTACATGATAAAATCCAATGGAAACATTGCAACCCCCTCAATCCTGAAATCCTGAAAAACAAATAAGTCTGCTGGATTTTGAGTGAGATCTAAAATTCTACTTTCTCCATATGAAATCCAATGAGGGCGAAACCACTCTCAAACATCCTGAGTCATTTCATGGTAATGTTAAAAATTTAAGTAAAAGGATGAAAATGAAAAATAAAGGAGAATATCACTTTTACTTTAAGAATTTAACATTACCATGAACTGCATGTCAACACTAGGGCAAAAATTCACTTTTATAACTTTAGACACATATCTAGAAAATTAAAAAACAAATTTGAAAAAAATAAAAAATTAAAAAAAAACACAATTCAATTGGGAAACGCGGGCTGTACGGCCTAGAAATGCGTTTCCGGCCGTACGGCCACGTTTCCGTTTCGGGAAACGTGGCCGTACGGTCGGAAACGCGTTTCCAGGCCGTATGGTACGTGGAAACGCGTTTCGTTTCGTTTCCCGGGAGGAAACGACCCCTAGGGCCACGTTTCCTGCAACTTAGCCAAGATACAATGCTTTGGATGCAATGAATATGGACATTTAAGGAGGAACTGTCCAAACAAGAAAAACAACTAAAGGAAGGAAAGGAGTGAAGCTCACATAGCAGAAGAAAAGGGAGGACCTGAGAAGAAGCCAAAAGGAGAAGATCCCAAGGATCTTTATTATTCAAGGAAGCTTCACCTCTAACAAGTTCATTTTTAATTTGTCTTTCCTTCAATAGAAAGTAGAAAGTAGAGTAGCTTGCACTGTTGCATTCTCTAAAAGATTCTTGATTTCTGTAAAGCATGGCATCATAGAAATAGAGTCTACATGATCAAGTTGCTTTGGAAAAAGTCATCTAGCTAACAAGAATGAGAAGTTTTGGACCATCTTGCACATCATAATTCATCCAAGTATTTTCTAACATAATGTTAGAGGTAGTCATGTTGCAAAAAGGATCATCAAGATCCTCCAATAAGAACTATCATTTAGGAAGGTTCTTGAAGAAGCATTATGCCGTGAATGATATTTCATCTAGCATGGAAACAATAGTCTTGAAGGATGAAGGAATGATGATGATCAAGTTGCAATTTGAGAGGTTGAATTAAAGTCTTTCTCCTCTTAAGGGAAACTTATCTTCGATAAGAAAAGAAGCAAGCTCATTCAAAGAAAGGATGGCTAGATGGTCAATGGTATAGAATTCATATCTACAAGAATTCTGCAAAAAGAATTGGTCATGAGAATGCGCTCAATAACATAAGCATGAAAAGGCTTCCGTGTAGTTACTTGACACTTGGAAGGAGTTTGGCATGCTTTGTAATGGTTAAGGATCAAGACTCTTCCACAAAGTGACATGATTTAGACACAATGATATTGATCAAGATTGAATATGGTTTCCTAAAGAAATAAAGAGAGTTGATAATGACACCTCCAAAAAGAAGAGATTACAACTTGCTGGTTAGTTTGTTCCATGGGCACTTTGATTACAATTCATTACCATGGAGACAGATCTTTGGTAAAAGATGAAGTTAGACCATGCGAAAGGATGTTGATCTCAGAAGTAAGCAAAATCTGAAGAGGCCATCATATTGAGGTAATTTTGATATTGATGTCTTGGTTTTGGTTATCTGGTCAATATATGTTTTGCTACCTGGAAGGAAATTGCAAAAAAGCATAATGGCAGTTGAGGCAAGTATATCTACAATTGTTGGTTTTGAACTCAATTCAATGAATACATGGATTGAGTGGATGATTTTGGTAATCCTTGAAGGATTGTATTGTCAATATGGTTACATCATCTTGGGATTAAGAGGTAGTAGTACTTGATTTTCATATGAACGATGAAAATCACTTTCATGTCTAAAAGGAGCTATGATTAAGCTCTACTTTGATTGGCTAAATATAATGCCTTTGTTGATGATGACTAGAGGAAAGTGATATGAAAGGTTGATGGCCCAAATCCTGTCACAGTTTGGCTCTAGTACATTCAGGAAGATGAAAGCTCAATTTCATGAAGATACGAAGAAGAGGAGGAGCCATGTAGCTACTTGAAGATCTCCATGGACTAGTAGCTGATGTATTGATGAAGACACACTAGAAAGCTTCCCAATCAAAAGGAAGTAAATGAATCTCCTCTATGCTTTAGAGGGAGTAAGAAGTCTCCTTAAATGTTTAAGGAGCAAGGATCTATTCCCCAATCAAGAGGGAATGAAGATCTTCTCTCTAGGTTGAGAGGGAGTGATTATAAAGACTCTATATCCTCCATGTGTCATGCACTAGACCAGGACTAAAAGCTGCAAGTCTTGGTGAAGGCACTAGGAAGGAGAACAAAGGATTGGATAAGCATCTAAGATTAATACTCCTTGAGGATATATATTCCCAGATAGGAAGTAGTCTTGTTGACCGACACTCTTTGAGGATTAGATAGGTATCCAAGACAAGAGTGATTGAAGAGGACCGATATTCTTTGAGGATTAGATAGGTATCCAAGACGAGTGATTGAAGAGGAACGATATTCTTTGAGGATTGGAAATCCAAGATAAGAATAGTACTAAAAGGACATACCTAGTGAATGTTCGGATGGGGTATGTACCTTTAAGGCAGTAGTGTGGTGTCTCACATAAAACCTCCCAGCATTATGCTCTATTATAAATAGAGCTTGTCAAGTTATGGTTACGATGTTGATGCTTAAAGATGGCTTACCAATCACACTCTTCTTATGAGAACTGTTCAGTTTGAGAAAATCCTTGTTAAGAGGGAGTGTTGGAAAATGTAACTAGTTTTGGTCTTCATAATTGTCATTGTACTCATGTCATTATGTATATCTTATGTTACAAGTAAAAGAAGAAAGAAAATATTTTTTAAGCATGGGTTTCATGCTCCATTTTATTGGTCAACTATGTCAAGCATGCATTTCATGCTCCTAGGGTTTGTCAAGTCAAATGAATATTTTTCTTAAGTCAGGAAAGTCTTTAGCGTTTGTATAAAAGAATTGGTTTAAATAGCTGCCCTACTAGATTCTCCAACACCTTGCATGATTCATGGTCACATTATTTTCCCACCTCCCACCCTTATTACCTTATATATGAATGCCATGATTATTATTTGTGCTTTCAAATGTATATCATTATTGATCATAGGTGTAGGAAATATAACCTTGATATAATGATATGCTGGTTACATATCATAACTACTATCATCATATCATGTTCTCATGCTAGATTGCGTTATTGTTAATTTTAGGTATGTTCTATGCCTAGAGCAATTTATTTCAATTTTCACAGTTAGCTCCATATCTTTTCCAGATTAGCAATCACATTAGCATTAAAGTAAACTGCAGATAGAACATAAACATAAATCGCAGAAGACAAGCCAGGACAAGAGGACACAAGATGTGGCGCTAGCCAGGGACAAACCCCAATGTGGGGAAACCTTGATCAATACTTCTTATATGTTCTTCAATAGTTCAGTAGAGAGAGAGAGAGAGATAGTACGTTTACAACAGAAGTCAACACTTCGACTTATCTAGATAAGAGCATAGATCATCTCTAAGAAGATGATACATGAGATCAGTTGAAAACATGCTGCTTCAACTAAATCTCCGAGGTGACTCCTTCACCTATTGTTGTGCTGCATTTCGTCATCATTCTGCACGTCACTGCGCTGCACCATGCTGCACCTATCATCACTATGCTGCATCTCATCACGCTTCATTAATCATGACAGTACCCATCACTGTACTGCATTATGTGCCATTGCTGCAGCATGTTGCCATCCTGACCTATGTGTTGGCTGCACCTTGCTTGCTTGTTGTCCCTAACATGCTTGTTGTCCTTAGCATTCTTGTTGTTGCATGCTAGTTGTCCCTTGCATGCTAGCTGTAACATTGCATGCTTGGTATATTTGCCGCTAAGTACCATACAACTGTCCCAATGTTAGTTAGTTGTCCCTTGCATGCTGCTCTCCTTCGGAGACAGATGCTTGGATGTTTCGACAGTTCCCGGCAGTTCTGACAATTCTGGTTGTTCCTGGTAGTTCCGACAGTTTCGGTTGTTCCCGATAGTCCCGATTTTTTCGGCAATTTCGGCTTTTCCGACTTTTTCGACAGTTCCGTCTTTTCCGACTTTTCCGGCAGTTCCGGCTTTTTCGACTTTTTCGGCTTTTCTGGCAGTTCCGGCGTTTCTGGCAGTTCTGACTTTTCTGGCTTTTTCGGCAATTTTGGCTTTTCCGACAGTTCCGTCTTTTCCAACAGTTCCAGCTTTTCCTATAGTTCTGACTTTTCCAGTAGTTCTAGCTTTTCTGGCTTTTCTGCTCTTTGGATTAGGGCAACGTTATTCCTTAGGATCTCTCCTCCTATTAAAACCCAAAGACAAGTAGCGAGAGGAAGAGATCCCAAGTGTGTTGAAATGACTTGAAGGCCACCTCTATTTATACTAAAATGTTGAGCACATGTGGGGTTTATTTGGTTGTTGTCCGACCTTGACGAATTGTCTTATAATGCAAATAAATTAATAACTCCATGAATACTTATTGGAATCGGATGATCTTTAGATCAATCCTACACCTCTCAATGAGAGGGATCCAAGAAAAATATCAGCTGTCATAAGATGACCCACATGGAGTTTGGCCCTAGTTGCCAATTTTAACAATTATAGAATATATTTTCTTTGTTGTATGGTTTTATTATTTGATGAAAATACGGGCGATAAAAGTACGCCCAAGACACATGCTTCCAACATTGTTTGTGATGTGCAGGATATTATGTGATGCGCTAGTTTTCTCATGACCTCCCTGTTTGAGTACATTGATTGTGCACTCTACAGAGAGATCATGTCCTAGTTGGAGCCAGATGTTACCCACCAATAGTGGGTGACCGCATAGGATAATTTTTTCCCTAGACATCTCTTCAGTTGGCAACCATCAACCCCTTGTCGGAAATACTGGGGGGGGTGAATCAATATTCCTTTCAATTAGTATTATTATTAATCTTTCAGAGAATTAGTTAATCTTCAATTATTATCAGTGTTTGTACAATGATAGTAGTAAACAAAAGGAACACAAATGCACACAGTTTTTAAGGTGGAAACCCACTTCGGGACAAAAACCACCTAAACACTTTTCTAATAATTCTTTAATCTTCAACTCCATTTGAAAAGAAAGCTCCAACTTCCTAGAATCTAGAAAAGCATTCTTCTCCAGCTCCCACTGGATGGATGCTCCAACACCCGAGATTCTTCAGTAGTCAACTGAACGGAAGCCCCAACACCCAATGAGCTACAATTCACCCTAGCACCACCCTACCACCCTGTAGAAGAATAAAAGAAGAATCGACTCCCGTACCAGGGAAAAGGGTCCACTTTACAACGATATAGAATGATGTAGAAGAAGAAGACACACTAGACCATAACCCCAACTATGACACAACCACCTAATGATGATCCTAGACTTCCCGACACTGCCTCTTCAACTCTTGGCAGATAGACCCTTGTACAACTTTTGCAAAGACGCTTTTACAATGACTCTATACAATGATACTTTTACAATGACTGTATGTAGTGTTGCCCACTTGAAGACTTCATGTGGTGAACTTCTTACTGTTGTTCTGCACCTTGATTGTTGCTCTTGTCATGCTACCCTTTCTCACTCTTTAGAACATTAGATTATGCATTGAGTCTTCTCTTGATGGATATATAATACCTGCAAAAAGTCTTCAAGGAAATACCCATGACATGATAATAGCAAAACTTACCTCATCTTGCAGAGCATATGTCAGTGCTAAACAAAAACAACAAATTAGAATACAAAGAACCTAATGTAGTTAAGAGATGAACATGCATATACAGAAGATACGTACTTGGAGCTTACCTCTGTTGCATCATTTTGCTGCACCTTGCTCTTTGCTGCCCAAGAAAGTCTGGCTCTTTGCAACACTTGATCTAGTTTTTTTCTTGCCTTCTAGGAGCACAATATTGAATATGATGTATCTCTGTGATTTCAGATCCCCAATATGTGATCTTTGGTCCTGTAGTAGCCCTCTGAGTCTTCTTTCCAATGCCATAGGTCTAACCCGATTTGGATTCTTCAAGGCAAAGTTATGCCCAATTTCTCACAATGACCTAATTATGGACTAGTTCAGTAGATCGAACTTGTACGGCGTGTCACACATCATTGTTTCCTCCTTCGGCTCTGCAATTGATACACAAAAAATTGCAGTCCGTGTACTATTTGCCACTTCTTACAGAATTCCAATCTGCTTCTCAGAGAGAGAATTATGATGATTTTCCCAAGTTCACCTCTTTGACCTCTTTTAGATGAAATTCAGGAGCCTGCAAAAACCCTAACTTCCATAGATCATATCTCTGAAAATATAGCAAACCAAGATCTGAAATTCGGTCACGACGTTCATCAGGATTTCAGCTCAAATGGGTTTTAATTTCAGCATCTAAGACTTCGCAGAAATAAAGTTATAGCGAAAATTCCACGATCACTACTTTTGGAGGATATATGAGATTTCTTTTTATAGAGTTGAGAGGGGCTTCTATAGAGAATGTTGGAGGGATTTTAGGAGCTTAAAAAATTATTAATTATTGACTATTCAATGACCAAAATCAATGATAAATGCCATGCCACAACCCCATGGGGTTTTAGCCCACTAATTGGGGTTACTAACTTCAATCTTGAATAACTTACAAACCGTGAGGAATTACGAGGAGAGCTATATACCGATAGAAAGATATTTTTGAGTAGAGTATTCCTATAATGGTTATGAGATGAGAAACCATGAATGATGATGCCCAATGTGCCATGGAAGTTTAGGGTCATCCTTGGTGCTTCTTGGGTTGACATCAATGACAACCTCAGATCATCTTTAGATCAATAATCTCCCCCTTTGGCATTGATGGAAACACAAGTACTCCCCCTGTGATTAGGGCACCTCTTCCTACTGCCTTCTCTCCCCCTTTGACATAAATGGCAAAGGGTAACTCCGCCTGACACACAACCATCCTACGGACCTGTACACATTTCCACTCCCCCTTTATTTTATGAATAAGGAAAATCTAATGAGAACTTGGGAGAATCCCAAGCTTCTAGCAAAGATATTCAAATGCTTCACAAGGTAAAGGTTTAGTGAAGATATCAACGATTTGTTCTTTTGTACCAACATATTCAAGTTTGATATTCTTTTCAGTGACTTGTTCTCTAACAAAATGATATTTGATCGGAATGTGTTTTGTTTTTGAATGCATGATAGGATTCTTGGAGATGTTGATGGCACTGGTGTTATCACAAAAGATGGGAATAGGCTCACTGAATTGTACTTGAAGATCTTGCAAAGTTTGTTTCATCCAAAGGACTTGAGTACAAGAAGCTGCCGCTGCAATGTATTCTGCTTTTGCTATAGATAACGAGATTGAGGTTTGCTTTTTGCTTAACCATGATATGAGACAACCACCTAGATAGAATGTTGCTCCACTAGTACTCTTACGATCATCAACACTTCCTTCCCAATCTGCATCTGTAAAGGCTTGAATAATGAGATTGTTGCCCTTGGGATACCACAAGCCATATTCTGTTGTGCCCTTTAGATATCAAAGAATTATTTTGACAGCAATAATATGTGATTCTTTTGGCGCTGCTTGGAATCTTGCTACTTGTCCAACTGCTTACATAACATCAGGTCGGGAGGCTGTTACATATAGAAGATTACCAATCATAGATCTATACAACCTCTGATCCACATCCGTAGATGAGTCGTCTATGCTCAATTTGCAACTTGTTACCATTGAAGTAAGGATGGGTTTGCAATCTTCCATTTTTGAATTTCTTGAGCATTTCCTTAATGTACTTGGCTTGATATATAAATCTTCCTTTCTCTTGTTGAGATATTTGAAGCCTTAAGAGGTATATCAACTCACTAAGTAAAGATATTTCGAACTCACTTTGCATCTTTGTAGCAAAGTTCTTACTTAGTCGATCATCATTGCTACCAAAGATTATATCATCCACATATACCTCAACGATTGTTACATTATCTTTATCTATTTGTACTTAAAGATTGCTATCAGCAGTACCTTTCTTGAACCCTTATTGATGTAGATATCCATCAAGATGAGCATACCATGCTTTGGGAGCCTGCTTGAGACCATACAAAGCCTTCTTTAACTTGCAAACATAGTCTTCTTTTTCTGATAGTAGAAAACCTTCAGGTTGTTCGATGTAAACTTCTTCTTCTAATTTGCTATTCAGAAATGCTGACTTAACATCCATTTGGTAGACTTTTATTTTTCTTGAACATGCATAGGCGAGAAACATCCAGATGGCTTCCATTTTGGCAACTAGTGCAAATGTTTCGTCGAAATCAATTCCTTCCACTTGTGCATAGCCTTTGCAAACCAATCTTGCTTTGTTTCTGGTAACCTGTCCATCTTCATTCAATTTGTTACTGAACACCCATTTAGTCCCAGTGACATTTTTATGTTTTGGTCGTGGAACTAATTCCCAAGTGTTATTCTTCTCGATTTGATCCAATTCTTCATTCATAGCTGCTACCCAATGTTCAAGCTAGCTGGCTTCCTCAAAACTACTAGGCTCAAAGGTTGCTAGAAAAGCAATGTGAGCTTGTTGTGATGAACGAAGTTGTCGACCTTTTCTTGTTCCAATTCCTTCATTTATGTCAGCAATGATTTGATTTGATGGATGGTTCTTTTGAATCCATTCTTTTGTTCTCTTTGGAGGAGCTTCTTGTTGTTGTTCCTATATGTCTTGTTGATCATTATTTACTTCTTCTAGGTTGACAATTGCTTCTTGTTCTAGAATTTTCTTTGTACCATTTTCAGCCTTTGTCTCGAGTTTCAAAGATTCTAGATCCTCATCATTATTCGTTAGAACACCATCTTCCCCAAATGTAATATTTATGCTTTCCACTATCTGTTTTTGTCTTAGATTGTAGCAATTATAGGCCTTTCTTTTGCATGAGTAACCAACAAAGATACCTTCGTCAACATGTGATTCAAACTTACCCAAATTTTGATCTTCTCTTTTGATATAACATTGGCTTCCGAAGATTTTGAAATATTTTACATTAGTCGATTTTCCTTTCCATAATTCATATGGGGTCTTGTTGCAATTATTTCTGAGAAGACTTTTGTTGATAATGAATACTGTCGTATCAATTGTTTGAACCCATAATTTTTCATCCAATTTTGAGTCCTTCATCATTGTTCTACCCATTTTCTGTACGGTTCTGTTCTTTCTTTCAACAACTCCATTTTGCTAAGGTGTTCGTGCTGTTGAAAATTGTCTTTTTATTCCATTTTCGTCACAGTATTGCTGAAATAATTTGGAAGTAAATTCTTCGCCATTATTTGATCCTCGACACTTTATTTTCAAATCAGTTTCATTTTCGACCAACTCCTTGTAGATTTTAAAGCACTCAAATGCTTTAGATTTTTTCTTAGGAAACTGACGACTGTCATCCTAATAAAGTCATCTATCATTAACATGAAATATAATTCTCCATCTAAGCCTTTTGTTCTCATAGGACCACATAGATCAATATGTATCAATTCCAATGGATGTGATGCAAAGTGTTCTTTTGTTTTAAATCCGAATTTTGTCTACTTGCCGTGCTAATAGGCCTCACATAGTGTGTTGGAAGGTTTTGAGATTTTCGGCATTTCTCGTACTGCTTCCTTTTTGCTTATCCTGATAAGATTGTCAAAGTTTATGTGACCCATTCGTTTGTGCCATAACCAGCTTTCATCTTCTTTAGCTAGTAAACATGCTTTAGTTGCTTCATCCAGAACATATATGTCGTTTGAAGCTTGACTTGCAAGTCGCCACAATTTTACCATACCTGCCTTTCTTGATTCCACATTTGTGGAGTTGAATAACATTGTGTGTCCTTGATCACACATTTGTCCGACACTCAGCAGATTGTGATTCATGTTTTCAACCAATAGAACATTATTGGCTAGAGCATCTTTGCTTGCAAGACTGATGGTAGCTGATTCTATAACATTTGAAGATCCATCATTTCCAAAGGACACGGTTCCATCCTTCTTCTCTTTTAGAGATACAAATTTCTTTCCATCGCCAGTCTGTTAGGTTCCTATACCAATAGGTGTCATTTTTCATGATTGACTGTGGAAATGCCAAATATGTCATCCTTTCCATGCTGCAAAGGTTCCATATTTCCAAAAAAATAAAAAAATTTAAAAAATGTAAAGAGAGTATACCCTAAAAGAAAAATCAAAGGGCAAAAAGAAGAATGAATTGGCCAAGAGAAAAAGAAAAGAAAATGAACCCCAATCAAAAGGCCAGGAAAGTGTGCTAGCTCAAATGCCACTACTATTTCATTTTTGAAGAATTTCACAGTTAAGGGAAGGCCAAACAGCTTAATCTTGGCCTCTCTAGGTTTAAATTTCTTGTTTTAGAGATAGAGAATAAAGATCTGTCCAAACTGTTTAATCTTGGCAGATTACTAGATAGGTAGAGAAACAAGGGTGCTCAATTGCTTAATCTGAGCCCCTGGAAGAGATAAGGATAGATTTAGATAGGAGGACAGCCAAAAGAAAAGAAGAAAACCAAGGTTTGCTTGTCTAAGTGCACCCAAGCAAAGAGAAGAAAAAATGCTAGGCAAAGTAAGCTGGGTAGGCAGTTTGGATGTTGCAAAATGAAGACTTGTGATAAATTTTGTGTCTCAAAGTGTTAAATTTACTTCTATCACAAGTGCAATGCAGATTCCCTTGGAGCAGCTCAAGCGAGGCATAACTAATTTTCCCTTCACACTTTCCCAAATCATTTACTAATTTCCCCCAGAGATATTAAGATCTGCTTAAATATCACTGAATCACTCATCTCATTCCATAAACATTTGCCTAAGTAAAGATCTGCTTTACTTAGGGGCTGGTCATATTCCTTGTATAAACTCTTTCTCCCTTTAAAGCCTAAGTTTCCAAACATTTATACTTAGCGCTTTCTTCTCAAAATTTCATATTAACTTTTAACTTTATTATATAAATCCCCCTCTTTTTATCTTTCCCCGTATTATTTATAGAAATCCCCATATAAATACATATCCCCGCCTTGGTTGAAATATAACCATAAGTAGTGTTTTTTGGGAATTACTAAGTTTATTTGAAACTTAGTAAGAACCCTCCTCCGATGCATTTTGGCCTCCTTCGATCTGATATCGCACCATTTAAACCCCCTCCGACGCGATATTGCGAGTCGCAATCGCAAGTTTTGGCCCGCCTCTGTATTCGTTTCCCCGATCCGATCCCCCGATGCGATATCGCATCGCCAGTCTATTGCATCGCTGCTTTATCGCAGATCTCTGTTTTTTCATAAAACTCTGCTTTATCGCACATCTCAATTTTATCGTAAAACACATGTTTTACTGCAAAACACTTGTTTACCGCAAATCACATGTTTTACCGCAAATCACCGCATTGCCGCTTTATCGCCCCTTTACCGCATTATCGCATTATTGCAATCGCATATATGTAAAGGCTCATGTCCCCTTGCCCTTCGTCGACGCGATATTGCGATCACCCATTCGCCATCCGATTAACCCCCGCGCATCAACGGCATATATCGCACATCGCAATCATATGTTGCAAATCCCATATCGCATCGCATATCGCAAAGTCTCCATTCATTGCCATTCGCTATGCTCTCCCCCAATGCAATATCGTATTCGCTTATCGCATATCGCATATATCTAAAAGTCCCCTAACCCCTTGCCCCTCGCCGATGCGATATTGCGATTTCTTCTCCACCGTCCGATCCGCCCTTGCACGATCCAACGCCCTGAATTCATCCATTTCTATTTTTATCTACAGTGATCGCTCCCGTGCATTCAAATCATGAATCTCCCGCTTTAAGTCATTTTTGCCTATTAAAGGGGTAAAAAGGTTTTTTCTTATATTTTCACTCTGCGCCCGCGCACGCTCCAAGTGCAAAGGGACCAAGATTGCTTCTTCAGCCATTTCGACCGCCTCTGACCAGAAAAGCTCCGGACAACGAGCTCGCAGCCTCAACTCAAGTGTGTTTGCCATTATGCAGTCCTCCTCCTCCTTTTGATAGTGTTACAGCCAGCGCCGAAAGACTTCCTAGCCCGCAGAAAAAGAAATAAAGAGCTCAACAGAGATATTTGCTGCCCTGTCCAGTGGACCATCAGAAGCATGATTCGCCAAAAGAAAAGCAACAAGAGGACACGATAACAGTTCTATTTTGCCATACAGTGGTAAAGCAAGGGCGGTTTCAGCGAAAAAGAGTATCAGTGGAGAATTAAAGAGTATCAGTGGAAGAATTAAAAGCCAAAGCAGAGGAACATTAAAGAGGATCCCAACAAGTCAAAGAGTATCAGTACAGAATTAAAAGCTAAATCAGATCAGAATTGATGAACATTGAAGCCAGCTAAGAGGAGCGGATCAAAAGCCAAGGAGCAGTTATTACAGATAGTCGGCACATATCTACAAAGGACGCCCATAAGCTCATCTTTGAAGGATCTGCCTCCAGCGCAGCATAAGCTAGATATTTTCACTTTGCTTGCAATTTACGTTAGGTTAATCTTAGATATTTTCTCAGATCTTTTATCAGATCTTGTTTGTACATATTTTGTCTTATAAATACCTCCCTGAACGATGTATTAAGGGTTTGTTGGTTGGTTGATAAAAATCATTCTGGACTTGCGCTGTAAACTTGAGAACTTTTCTGAACAAAGATTGTTGGAATGCTTTGATGTTGAACTGGCTGGTTGTGGATTTGATGGCAGTAGAACATATTACAGAATTCTCGTGCTACTTCATGGATCAATAAGTGTTTCCAACTCCTGTGTTATTACTTCTGTATTTTTACATCATCTAAGTATCATATTCTAAATTGCAGGAAGAAAGAATAGCCCATATCTTACTTCGTTGTACTCTGTGCTCAATTTCTGTGATTTTTCTATGTTTTCTTCAGAATTAGTCATGAATATGAATTCCTCATTGCTCATGTTTACACTAATTCTTTCATCTATGAATGCTGTTTAGGAATCCTTAATTGTTCCTAGATAATATTCTCACACTTTCTCTCTGTTAGCATAATGAAAGATTCTTAATTGCCTTTCATCCCTGACCTCACTTCATCCTAATTCCAGCTTGAAGATTTTTCCATGTCTAGCTATCCTGCTCTGTAGTTCCTTCTTTACCAAAGAAAACACACCCAGCAGCCCATAATCATTGACTCCATTACCCAATGGTCTGAACTTCTCACACTCTGCATGCCACCTCTGTTTGAAAACACCATCCATCCAACCAAACTTAAAACAAAACCACGTACATCATAACTAGCCTAAAATTTCACCAAAACAAAGCTAAATTATAAAGAGAGAGCCCTCTCTGATTGCAGGTAGGCTAGGACCTGCAATCCAAAGATTGGTTTGTGGTTACCTCGACCGTATCCCTTAGGAGCCAAGGGACAACCTGAGTGATAACATCATTGGCGACTCAACTGGGGACTTGAATAATTTGTTTATTACTGCAAATCCAAATACTTGATCAGTTCGCCTCTTAAATAAATCATGAAAGTTGTTTTGAAAATTCACAAAAAAATCAAAATAATCATAAAAATCTCAAAATTTTGTTTCCCGGAGAAAGTGAACTTTTTCTTCAGAATTATTTTACAGGTTTAGATCTAATCTATGATGGTGGACAATGATCAGACACACAAAGGTTAAAATCATCCACCTGGCGACTCCACATCATTTTCACAATTAAGACTCCACTCGAGGGACGAACCTGAGAGAGAAATCTTCAAGTTTCAGAGCAATTCTACAACCAAATAGTCCATATTCCAAAGCATTGATAGTGAGACAGGATGACCGGGTTTGTGGAAGATCTTTCATTTGATGAAGCTTTAGATGAATTCAGGGAGGTGTTATCGAAATTTTAGCCTGATGAAGAATTTTTAGGATTGGTGTTTTTAGCGGTCAAAACAACAGAATACCCTCATAAAATCAAAATGTGTTGTCTTAATTTAGTTGTTGAAAAATATGAAAATGAAATTGAACTTTTGCATTCTCAAATTCAGTCATATGATTTTCGCGATCCTAAAGAATTCTTACAAAATCTTCCTTCTCCAAGTCATGAGGAAATTGTACTACCTTCTGATTTACAGATTGAGGATAATCATGCTTTCAAGAGAAAGACTGAAAAATTAGTTGCAGGGTTTAGTACTGAGGATACAGCTATTCAATTAGACCAAGAAGGCCCAGAAGAAACTATCACACATTATGCTTTTGTTGATCCTATAGCAGATTACATGGAGGTTCTTCTCAACTCAAAATCTTTAACATGTTTTCTCTATAAGGACCAAATACATCAGCAGTGGCCTTTCTATGTCACAATTTTGATTATGGGGGCACATGATTGAATTATGCTTCTGATTTCACTGACTATCAGTCAAGCAGTTCATTTGTTTCTGCAGTTTCTTGATTGGCTTCATTGGCACTTTTGTGTTGTTTAATTCAACCTGGATTTTAATAAAATAGAGTAGGTAGGTAGGATTTTAGTTTAATTTAGTTCAGTTTTCAATAGATTACAAAATAAATCCTTAAATGTTTGAATCCAAGATCTTGATGATTTACTAATCTGCTTTGAAGAGTGCAGCACCTTTTTGTTTCAGGCTAGATCTCATAGTTGTGCAGGAAAATATTAAGAAGACTTTGATAAAGGACCAAGGCTGAAAGCTCCTGCCCAAGAGACAGGGTGCTCAAGAAGGATTCAAGGAGGAAGAAAAAATGAAAAAATGTATTTTAGTGTGGCTTGGATAGTAACTTGTTGCAGTTGAAGCCCGAAGAGAAGGCCCTAAGCTCCACAGGTGTGCTATCATACATACAATAAAGCAGCCAGCAAAGGGAAGTTTTCAGATTACAGCAACAATTGAAAATAAGGCAGTCTGACCTGCTGTTCTTGACTTTTCACAAGGAAAAGCCATCCCCAAGTGGAGCCACTGTTAGGTTCCTATACCAATAGGTGTCATTTTTCATGATTGACTGTGGAAATGCCAAATATGTCATCCTTTCCATGCTGCAAAGGTTCCATATTTCCAAAAAAATAAAAAAATTTAAAAAATGTAAAGAGGGTATGCCCTAAAAGAAAAATCAAAGGGCAAAAAGAAGAATGAATTGGCCAAGAGAAAAAGAAAAGAAAATGAACCCCAATCAAAAGGCCAGGAAAGTGTGCTAGCTCAAATGCCACTACTATTTCATTTTTGAAGAATTTCACAGTTAAGGGAAGGCCAAACAGCTTAATCTTGGCCTCTCTAGTTTTAAATTTTTTGTTTTAGAGATAAAGAATAAAGATCTGTCCAAACTGTTTAATCTTGGCAGACTACTATATAGGTAGAGAAACAAGGGTGCTCAACTGCTTAATCTAAGCCCCTGGAAGAGATAAGGATAGATTTAGATAGGAGGACAGCCAAAAGAAAAGAAGAAAATCAGGGTTTGCTAGTCTACGTGCACCTAAGCAAAGAGAAGAAAAAATGCTAGGCAAAGTAGGCTGGGTAGGCAGTTTTGATGTTGCAGAATGAAGACTTGTGATAAATTTTGTGTCTCAAAGTGTTAAATTTACTTCTATCACAAGTGCAATGCAGATTCCCTTGGAGCAGCTCAAGTGAGGCATGACTAACTTCCCCTTCACACTTTCCCAAATCATTTACTAATTTCCCCCAAAGATATTAAGATCTGCTTAAATATCACTGAACCACTCATCTCATTCCATAAACATTTGCCTAAGTAAAGATTTGCTTTACTTAGGGGCTGGTCATATTCCTTGTATAAACTCTTTCTCCCTTTAAAGCCTAAGTTTCCAAACATTTATACTTAGCGCTTTCTTCTCAAAATTTCATATTAACTTTTAACTTTATTATATAAATCCCCCTCTTTTTACCTTTCCCCGTATTATTTATAGAAATCCCCATATAAATACATATCCCTGCCTTGGTTGAAATATAACCATAAGTAGTGTTTTTTGGGAATTACTAAGTTTATTTGAAACTTAGTAAGAACCCTCCTTTGATGCATTTTGGCCTCCTCCGATCTGATATCGCACCATTTAAACCCCCCTCATACGCGATATCGCGAGTCGCAATCGCAAGTTTTGGACCGCCTCTGTATTCGTTTCCCCGATCCGATCCCCCGATGCGATAACGCATCGCCGCTTTAACGCAGATCTCTGTTTTTTCATAAAACTCCGCTTTATCGCAAATCTCCATTTTATCGTAAAACACATGTTTTACCGCAAAACACATGTTTTACCGCAAAACACTTGTTTACCGCAAATCACATGTTTTACCGCAAATCACCGCATTGTCGCTTTATCACCCCTTTACCGCATTATCGCATTATCGCAATCGCATATATGTAAAGGCTCATGTCCCCTTGCCCTTCGCCGACGCGATATTGTGATCGCCCGTCCGCCGTCCGATTAATCCCAGCGCATCAACGGCATATATCGCACATCGCAATCATATATCGCAAATCCCATATCGCATCGCATATCGCAAAGTCTCCGTTCATTGCCATTCGCTATGCTCTCCCCCGATGCGATATCGCATTCGCTTATCGCATATCGCATATATCTAAAAGTCCCCTAACCCCTTGCCCCTCGCCGATGTGATATTGCGATTTCTTCTCCACCGTCTGATCCGCCCTTGCGCAATCCAACGGCCCGCATTCATCCATTTCTATTTTTATCTACAGTGATCGCTCCCGTCCATTCAAATCATGAATCTCCCGCTTTAAGTCATTTTTGCCTATTAAAGGGGTAAAAAGGCTTTTTCTTATATTTTCACTCTGCGCCCGCGCACGCTCCAAGTGCAAAGGGACCAAGATTGCTTCTTCAGCCATTTCGACTGCCTCTGACCAGAAAAGCTCCGGACAACGAGCTCGCAGCCTCAACTCAAGTGTGTTTGCCATTGTGCAGTCCTCCTCCTCCTTTTGATAGTGTTACAGCCAGCGCCGAAAGACTTCCTAGCCCGCAGAAAAAGAGATAAAGAGCTCAACAGAGATATTTGCTGCCCTGTCCAGTGGACCATCGGAAGCATGATTCGCCGAAAGAAAGACAACAAGAGAACATGATAGCAGTTCTATTTTTCCATACAGTGGTAAAGCAAGGGCGGTTTCAGCGAAAAAGAGTATTAGTGGAAGAATTAAAAGCCAAAGCAGAGGAACATTAAAGAGGATCCCAACAAGTCAAAGAGTATCAGTGGAAGAATTAAAAGCTAAATCAGATCAAAATTGATGAACATTGAAGCCAGCTAAGAGGAGCGGATCAAAAGCCAAGGAGCAGTTATTACAGATAGTCGGCACATATCTACAAAGGATTCCCATAAGCTCATCTTTGAAAGATCTGCCTCCAGCGCAGCATAAGCTAGATATTTTCACTTTGCTTGCAATTTACATTAGGTTAATCTTAGATATTTCCTCAGATCTTTTATCAGATCTTGTTTGTACATATTTTGTCTTATAAATACCTCCCTGGATGAGGTATTAAGGGTTGGTTGGTTGGTTAATAAAAATCATTCTGGACTTGTGCTGTAAACTTGAGAACTTTTCTGAACAAAGATTGCTGGAATGCTTTGATGTTGAACTGGCTGGTTGTGGATTTGATGGCAATAGAACATATTACAGAATTCTCGTGCTACTTCATGGATCAATAAGTGTTTCCAACTCTTGTGTTATTACTTTTGTATTTTTACATCATCTAAGTATCATATTCTAAATTGCAGGAAGAAAGAATAGCCCAGATCTTACTTCGCTGTACTCTGTTCTCAATTTCTGTGATTTTTCTATGTTTTATTCAGAATTAGTCATGAATATGAATTCCTCATTGCTCATGTTTACACTAATTCTTTCATCTATGAATGCTGTTTAGGAATCCTTAATTGCTCCTAGATAATATTCTCACACTTTCCCTCTGTTAGCATAATCAAAGATTCTTAATTGCCTTTCATCCCTGACCTCACTTCATCCTAATTCCAGCTTGAAGATTGTTCCATGTCTAGCTATCCTGCTCTGTAGTTCCTCTTTTACCAAAGAAAACACACCCAGCAGCCCATAATCATTGACTCCATTACCCAATGGTCTGAACTTCTCACACTCTGCATGCCACCTCTGTTTGAAAACACCATCCATCCAACCAAACTTAAAACAAAACCATGTACATCATAACTAGCCTAAAATTTCACCAAACCAAAGCTAAATTATAAAGAGAGAGCCCTCTCTGATTGCAAGTAGGCTAGGACCTGCAATCCAAAGATTGGTTTGTGGTTACCTCGGCCGTATCCCTTAGGAGCCAAGGGACAACCTGAGGGATAACACAGTCATATTGTTCAGCAACCGCTATCAACATATCACACATCTTTGTTGTTTTGAGCCTTGAGAGCGAGAGCACAATTATCAGTCTTTTTCTTCTTCCATGTTTGATTGTTCTGTGGCTTCGAAGATTCTTCTGGAGGATTTTCAAGTCTGCAATCTCTGGCTATGTGTCCAAAGTTTCGACATTTGTAACATTCAATATTATTTCTTAAATGTTCAAATCTATTGATGTTTCGTTGAGCCCTGGGAGGTTCATATTTGACAGATCTCCTGGAATTGTATTGGTTCCTAGGGTATGTGCGACATTCTACAGCTTTATGACCAAATTTTCCACATGAATAACAATAGCCATGAAAAATATGTTGGTACCTGGATGGAAATCTTCATCAAGGAATTGTCTTCCAAGGTTGTTCTTGCGAATCTTGTCCAATGAAGTCTACATGCCTGTCAGATCTCATAGGTTCATTGTATTTTGTTGTAGAAGGTCCTGCTTCTTCTTCTTTGTAACCGAGGCTAGTTCTGTCGTTGTAAGATCGTTGATTGTTGATGAGTTCTTCCAATGCCCTTGAGCTGTTGGCATAGTTTTGGATAGTTTTTCCCTTCTTCACTTCCTTACGCAACGAGACTACTTCGACTTCTAATGCTTCCCTTTCTCGGTTGCTTTCTTCCAACTTCTTTTGAAGTGACTCTTCAATACATTTGTGTTCTTCAACTTCAATTTTGAGACCTTGAATTTGTTCTTCAAGAGTATTGGAACAAATCTTCTCAACCTTGAGTTCTTTTATAAGCTTGATTGCCTCCTTAGAAAATTCTTCTATGGTCAACCCTCCTTCTTTGTTGTTTGATACCTCTTCTTTATTGTGCTTGGCCATAAACATTACTCTCTCATTGGCTTCTTCTTCACTGTCACTGTCTTCATCAGATGATGAGTTATCTTCTTTAGAGAGGAAGTTCTTTTTGAATCCTTTCTTCTTGCCTTGCTTATTGAATTTCTTAAAGCCTTTCTTTCCTTTTGAGTTTCCATCAATTTTGTTCGGACATTTTGCTGCGAAATGCCCAACCTCACCACAACTGAAACATATCAATGGAAGTTTACCTTTGAATTTTCCCTTACCAATCTTTAGTTTTCTCGTAAAGTAAGCATATTCTCCATCTGAGAAACGCTTCATCATCTTCCTTTTGTTCACACTTGCAGGCGCAAGTCTTTGCCTTTGAAGGTTGTTTGTACTTATTGGTTTTCTTAGATGTAGCAAACGCAGTTTCTATATGTGAAGTACCCTCTTCTTCATCAAGTCTCATTTCATATGCTATGAGAACTCCATGTAATTCCTCTTTGCTGAGTTTGGTCAAATTTGCACTGTATTCTAAGAATCTTTCGTAAAATAGTCTTCTCATCAACAGGCCCTCCCAATCCTTCCAGAGTGTTGGTTAATTCATCAACGTGTTGGAAGTAGGCAGCAATGTTGTCATCTTCTTTCATTCTGAGTTGCTCAAATTTTTCTCTGTAAATTTGAAGCTTTGCTTCTTTGACATTTGAGTCACCTGCATATATATTCTCAATCTTGTCCCATACATTTTTGGCGGTTTTACAACCCAACACCTTATGATAAGAAGATTCAATAAGTCCACTGATAATAATATTCTTTGCTTTTGCATCATTTACCAAATTCTTCTTACCTTGTTCATCCGCGGTTGGTGTAAAGCCATTTTGAACAGTGTCCCATACTTCGTAACCTTGCGCCAAGAGATAGACCTCCATTCTTCCTTTACAGAGTGCATAATTATTTTCATTGAACATAGGTACACCATTCTTGATATTCTCCATGATCTCCTTCTAGTTGTTAAACTGCTATTGAAGGAACCAAGCTCTGATACCAATTTTTGGAAATACTGAGAGGGTGGGGGGGGGGGGGGGGGGGGGGGGGGAGGTGAATCAGTGTTTCTTTCAATTAGTACTATTATTAATCTTTCAGAGCATTAGTTAATCTTCAATTATTATCAGTGTTTGTACAATGATAGCAGTAAACAAAAGGAACAAAAATGCATACAGTTTTTCGGGTGGAAGCCCCCTTTGGGACAAAAACCACCTGAATGCTCTTCTAATAATTTTTTAATATTCAACTTCAATTGAAAAAAAGCTCCAACTTCCTAGAATCTAGAAAATCATTCTTCTCCAATTCCCACTAGATGGATGCTCCAACACCCGAGATTCTTCAGTAGTCAACTGAACGGATGACCCAACACCCAATGAACTACAATTCAACCTAGCAACACCCTACCACCCTGTAGAAGAATAAAAAAAGAATGGACTCCTATACCAGGGAAAATGGTCCACTTTACAACGATATTGAATGATGTAGAAGAAGAAGAAACACTAGACCATAACCCCAACTTTGACACAACCACCTAATGATGATCCTAGACCTCCCGACACTGCCTCTTCAACTCTTGGCAGATAGACCCTTGTACAAATTTTACAATGATGCTTTTACAATGACTTTGTACAATGATACTTTTACTATGTTTGTATATAGTGTTGCCCAGCTGAAGACTTCATGTGGTGAAATTCTTGCTGCTATTTTGCACCTTGATCGCTGCTCTTGTCATGCTACCCTTTCTCACTCTTCAGAACATTAGATTATGCATTGAGTCTTCTCTTGATGAATATATAATAATTGCAAAAAGTCTTCAAGGAAATACCCATGACATAATAATAACAAAACTTACCTCATCCTACAGAGCATATGTCAGTGCTAAACAGAAAAAAAAAAGTTAGAATACAAAGAACCTAATGCAGTTCTGAGATGAACATGCATATACAGAAGATATTTACCTAGAACTTACCTTTGCTGCATCATTTTGCCACACCTTGCTCTTTGCTACCCTAGAAAGTCTGGTCCTTTGCAGCCCTTGACAGCGCTTGATCTAGTTTTTTTCTTGCCTTCTAGGAGCACGATTTTGAATCTGATGTATCTCTGTGATTTTAGATTCCCAATATGTGATCTTCGGTCCTGTAGTAGCCCTCTGAGTCTTCTTTCCAATGCCACATGTCTGACTCGATTTGGATTCTTCAAGGCAATGTTATGCCCAATCTCTCACAATGACCTAATTATGGACTAGTTCAGTAGTTTGAACTTGTATGGCATGCCACATGTCACTGTTTCCTCCTTTGGCTCTGAAATTGATACACAAAAAACTACATTCCATGCACTATGCGCCACTTTTTACAGAATTCCAATCCGCTTCTCAGAGAGATAGTTATGATGATTTTCCCGAGGTCACCTCTTTGAGATGAAATTCGGGAGACTGCAAAAACCCTAACTTCCACATATCATATCTCCAAAAATATAGCGAACCAAGATTTGAAATTTTGTCACAACGTCATCAGGATTTCGGCTCAAATGGGTTTTAATTTCAGAATCTAAGACTTCGCAGAAAGTTATATCGAAAATTCCACGATCACTACTTTTGGAGGATATATGAGATTTCTTTTTATAGAGTTGAGAGGGGCTTCTATAGAGAATGTTGGAGGGATTCTAGGAGCTTAAAAAATGATTAATTATTGACTATTCAATGACCAAAATCAATGATAAATGCCATGCCACAACCCCATGGGGTTTTAGCCCACTAATTGGGGTTACTAACTTCAATCTTGAATTACTTACAAACCGTGAGGAATTACGAGGATAGCTATATGCCGATAGAAAGATATTTTTGAGTAGAGTATTCCTATGATTATTATGAGATGAGAAACCATGAATGATGATGCCCAATGTGCCATAGAAGTTTAGGGTCATCCTTGGTGCTGCTTGGGTTGACATCAATGACAACCTCAGATCATCTTTAGATCAACACCCCTAATAACCACCGATATAGCTTGTTGTAACATTATTCTACATTTTACTTTTATTGTGAAAAAATGAAAAAATAAAAGAAAAAGAATATATATATATATATATATATATATATATATATATATATAAAGAAAAGAAAAAAATGAAAAGGATATTTAAAGAAAAAATAGATACATATTCCAAAGAAAAAAAAGTGATGAAAACCCTTATAAAAATCAAAATGTGCAAACTATAGCTGAAATGTCGCATTAGATATTAAATAAATTTAATTTAATTAGTTTTAATTGCAAATTTAATTGCGATTAGTTAATTGTTAATAAAGTTTTGGTTGATATGACTTGTTTGTTGTATGTGATATCATTCGTGCTACAATAAAGTGCCACGATCTATTTTTCCAAGATCGATGGCCCTTAGTGACTTTGGACCCCCTTTGCCCCTCCGATAGTTAATCAAAGGGGGGTTCGAAAAGCGGATTCTCCCCATCCCGCTTTGTGTACGTGTCACTCCCTCATCGATTTCGAACCCCCTCTGCCTAAACCATTTACTGCTCACCCCCCTCCGAAATTCGACTTCCCTCATTCCTGCCTAAATAATAACTATTAAACCCTCTCTCGCCAATCCAATCCTCCTTTGCCAAGTGTCACGTTCCTATTCCAACTATTATATTACCGTTAATTATCCGTTCCAAGAATACAATCGTTGCTGAAATTTATGAACCCACTCGATTAACGAACATTTTTCAATGGTAAGTGCTCTCGCCCATAAAATAAAAGAAAACCCTTTCAACTGTCCTTTTCTCTATTGTTCTTTGATGCTGAGCGACTGAGCCTATTAGTGCAACCATGAATCATGCCAAACGGTTTTTCAACCAGCCAACTCCCGGGTAATTACAGTCTTCCGTTTCATTTCTTTTCAAAATGTATTCAAAAGGTAAATCTAAAGCCGTAATGGAAAACCCTATGCTTCCCCCTGTAATTGACCTAGATCACCAACCCTTAGTAGATCAACATTATAAAATCTCTGAAACCAATTGTGAGTTTGATCTTTACGAACTCCACAATTGGTTAAAACAAAATTTGTTGATCTCAGTGACGGATTGAGTTTGTTGGACTCCTTCCTATCTCAATTCGTTTTTCCACAAACCTATCATTTCCTAGAATTTGTCTCATGGTGCCCTTTTAGGTACATACCTAGTCAAAGAGCTATTGTTGCCCAGAACAATGACATCCTGTTCATAATTACCTGTAAATCCATATGTCAAATGTTCCAAATCCAAAATTCAGCCTCTCTGCACCCCTTTTCTGTAGACTTCCTCATGGAACTCTACAAAAACCTGACATTTCCCCACAAAGCCAAAAGTTTTGAGACATTTTTGCCAAAAAATGTCCAATTGCCAAAAACAAACCCACCTTACCCATCCTCAATGTTTCTAGAAATGAAAAAACAAATTATTTCTATAGTTTCTTGTTTGTTGGGCTATCAAACCGATCAATGGGTTGATGAAGCAATCATAGGTTTTCTATCAGTGTTTTTAGCAGGAAAAAGCCTTCAGTTATTATGGTGAATTCTTGGTAGAGGTCATCCATGAACAATTTCTTAAATTTTCTACTGAAGGAGTTTTCAAGCATGCTTTAGTCTTAGTTTACTTGTTCTTATTTCATCAAGTAGATAAATTTCAATTTCCATTGCAGAAACTAGATGAACAAGGAAATTCTCAGCCTGTGATTCATTGGACTTCCTTGGTAAGGAAGAATACCAATGAATTCACATTTAGTGTTTTTATACAGAGTTTCTTGCCTACTTAACAGTGTCGTTGAACCTAGAATTGGACCTGAGATTAAGAGAATTTTACATAATAGAGTTTAGGCTTCTGTGATCCATATTAAGTTAGAGAAAGATTTCGGCGAAAATCACATGGAATGTCATTTGTCGGCGCGTTTCGAACCAACCAGTGTGGCTCATCGTCAGGAACAGACAAAGACAGGTGACTAGTAGCTATATCAAAACTACACCGAGATCAAAGTGTATTTATGTGAATTGCCTCCATTTAAATTGCCTAAGTTTGTTCTCATAAGGATTTTTGCATTATAGTATATTAGGCAAATGATAAATATGGATGAGCTACACTTTGTGTCAGCCAAAAAGAAATATTAGTGTGAGACCAAAGCATAGGTTGGACCTTTCATTTGTAATGCTAGGACAACAACAAAGGAAGCATATCTCGTCCTTAAACAAATGAAATTTAAACTCAATCTTACTTGGTCATATGATCCTTTAGGAATTGTCTGAAACTTGAGAGTAGAGCAGAAAACTATTCCTTATACTCACACTCCTAGACCTGAAATTGAGCAATATATGATCAAGATGAATGTCAAGAAAATACATTGCAAGAAGCAGAGGAACATGTACTTTCTTCTACAACATCACAAACTCCAGTGTCACAGGAAAAGCATGATAAAAGACCAAGGGAAAGTGTTTCCCCTCTAGACTTAGAAATTCAAGGGAAAGGATTTCAAATATACAAAAAGAGGTAGAAAATTAATCTAGCCGAAGAGTCTTTGCAGGAAGAAGATACACAATACAATAGTCTTAACAGGCCCTTATGCTACTGCCTTCCCTCGAAATGAAGAAATCTTTATAGGGTCACCAACATCTTCAACTTCTCAAGAGCCATTGAAAACATCTTAATCGGGAGAATTAGCCCATGATCAAGCTGAACCAAGTATATTTGCAAGATATAAGGAAATAAAAAAGAAGAATGAAATCTTGAAAGCTACAACCTATTCTTAGTCCTGGAAGCAAACAACATCATCACAACACGGACTTCTCTCTGCTTTTGATATTGAGAAAGGAAAAATGCAAATAACTTTCCTTGAAGCCGAAGTTCCTTTTCCTAAGATTGTAGATGACTACAAAAATTCCATTTTTTCTTTTAACATTGATCGAATCCATCCTATTGATCAAATGGATTTGCACAAACAGACAAGTGAAATGTTGTATTCTACTTTGACAATTTCAACAATTTCAATATCCAAACTCCAGGCTTCTGTTAACAATATCCGTTCTCAATTAAAATTAGAAAAAATATCTTCTTTGGCACAAGATACCAAGATAAAGTCTTTAGAGGATTTGGTGATTAAACTGGGATATGATCCCAGTAATGTAAAAGCTGCTGAGGAGATAACTAAAAGAAAAAATGCTGATATTGCAGCATTAAAAAAACAACTCAAACTTCTGTCTACAGAATATCCACAAACAAAGGAAGTTAGTCAACAGGAAAAGGAAAAAGAAGATATGTTCAAAATCATCATTGAACACAATGGATAGATTAAGGAAATGGAGACTGAAATAGAAAAAATGCTAAAAGAGAAAGAACAACAACAAGCTCAAATAGCAGTTATTCCTCTAACAACAGTTCCAATCACAGGTACATCAACAACATGGGCTTCTACTTTAGCAACTACTACAACAGTGGAGAGACAGTTTATAGATACACCAACTGAATTAATCAGAGCTATGAAAGATTTATCTATGAGAGGGCAGGAGATTGAAAAACTGAAAGCTCAACTTAATAATCTCCAAGAACAAAAATAAAAAATTGATAATGTGTATTTGTTAGAGCTTCAGAAAACTTAAAGATTAGCTCAACAGATTGAATTTCTAGAAAATGAATATGCTAGGGCACAGACAATTGCACAAGCAAAGGAGAATATCTGGGTAGAGAATTGGACTCATGGTAAGGCAGAACTGGAGAAGTTCTTCAATCATCTTAACTCTATATCTTCCGAAATCAAATTTACTATGGAGCTTGAAGAGAACAATAAGATCCCCTTTCTTGATGTTCTGATCAGTAGAAAGGAGGATGGTACTTTGGGAAGAAGACCCATACTGATAGCTATCTTCATGCTGACTCTTACCATCATCCTTCCCAAAAATCTGGCGTCTTAAGCACTCTAGCTGTTAGGGCTTTCAGGATTTCTGACCCTGATCACCTAAAAGAAGAGATTGAACACTTAACCTTTGTCTTCAGAAACCTTGGATACAGAGAGTGGAGTATCAAGAAAGCTATAAGAAGAGCTCAGGATAAGGTTCTCTCCAGGCGTCCTCCTAAAGACAAGAAAGAAAGTTATGGAAAGGTTTACCTTCCATTCATCCAAGGGGTTACAGATAAGATTGCAAAAATTTTAAGGAAAAATAACGTAAACACTCAATTTACAACATGTTGAACTATAAGACAAATGATGAGGTCAGTAAAAGATAACATTGATCGTCAACAACTCAAGGGTGTGTACAAGATTGACTACTCTTGTGGCAAGAGTTATATTGGGGAAACCAGTCGATCTCTGAAAATAAGACTAAAAGAGCACGCAGTTGATATAAAGAATGAGAGATCCCGTACATCAGCCCTTGCAGAACACTCGTCCAAAACAAAGCATCATATGTGTTTAGAGGACGCTAAAATAATTGCAAGAGAGGAGAATTATCATAAAAGAAAAATCAGAGAGGCCATTGAAATTATGAAATTCCCGCAGAACCTCAACAGGGACAATGGGAGTGAAATTAGTGGAAATTGGCTTCCCCTGATCAGACAAATAAACCCCTCCCGTCCTTTGGAAGCATAGTATCAGGGTTTTCATTTTAATTAAAAAAAAATTAATTAAATAAATTAAAATAGAAAATAAATTAAAATTAATTTATTAATTAGTTGGACAAATGATTAATAACAATTATAAAATTAATATAAAATAAAATAAAAAACAATAATAAAATAAAATAAAAGCAATTGAAAGAATTATAAAATGATTACTTGATTAATTTTAAAATAAAATTAGAATTATTAAATTAATTAAATCAAAGCTTATTAATCTAATTTAATCTAATTAATTTAATTACATCCATTTTAATTAATTAATTAGATTCTAATAAAAATTTAATATAAAATAATTAGTCAATTAATTAAACTAAAATAATCATTAATAAAACAAATAAATTAAAGATTATGAAATATAAATTAATTAATTAATTAATTAATTGACTAATTAAAAAACTAGGGCTAAATAATAAATAATAAATATGGTAAATAACAATAAATAAATAAATACAAATTATGAATCAGATTAAACTAATTAATCAAACTATAAACTAATAAATTAAATTATAAACTAATAAATTAATCTTTGAATAAAATAATAATAAATTAAAACAAAATAAATAAGAAATCATACACACGAGTGTCGGCTTCTTTAAAAATTAGGGATCTGGGTTTATTTATTCCCAGGTCGTTTGACTCTTCTCTCAATAAGCTTTCATTCATATTCTATTAGTCCTGATGATGGACCCTCTTTGGGGTTTGAAACGTCGACAAAATGAACACAAAACTGTGGATAATCTGGATCATACCACTGCAAAAAACTTCCTCAGAAGCCTAAAATCTAACATTAATAAAGCCGTTAATTTTTTCCCTTCAATTGAAATTATTGTCTGAAATCCCCTATGAAGTTATAATATATTACAAAGATTAGTTTATTAGACTATTTGTCTAAAATAACTCCTCTACATCTTTAAATTGTCTCTTCTTCATCGATTTAAATATATTTTTGTTGGGCTGTAAACATTGGTTACATGCATCTTTTCCATATGGTTAATTTTATAATCTGTCTGATTTTTGATATGCCATAGACTCTTTGATTTCTGCCTTACACATCTCTTTTAAACCAAATTTCTGTCAAGAGGTGGAGAACCAACCCTTTTATTATATCTTGATTAATTAAAATCAACACTTGTTTGAATTAGTTTAGAACATTGGTCATCCAAACATTTTAAAAACCAACAAAATATTTTAGATGCGCTGACCTAATTCCAAACCTAGAATTATCTTCGGAGATACAACCCATGTATTGTAATATTTGATCTCTACTCCCTGAGTCAGTCATATGTCTCCTCATCCATTTATCAAGAGCATTTGTTCGAAGGTGGGCAATCCAACCTGGAAGGTATGTTTTTCGTTGTGCAATTGAGTGCTTATGCTTGTTTTTCATTGGGGATTTTGGGCATGGATTATTGGGTGACCTGGAAGAAGGAAGGGTTTTGACCGTGGTCTTGTTTCCTCACCTTAAATGGGGGGTTAATCCTCAACCCCAGTCCCGTGGGATCTTCCCTATTGGCCTATGGTTTTAGGAAGGGCACTACTTGGGAAACCCTGATTTGGGTAGTGCGGTCCCATTTTCACGTTTCACATTTTTCACTTCCCTCCGCACATTAAAAGCGCTATTTCATCATCTTCCCTCTCTAGGTCCACATGACCACTGGGTCGGACATGGAAATGCTGCCTCAGAGGTTGATGAAGCTAAAAGAAAGTTAAAAGCATATCATGACCACAAGCAAAAAAAAAAACAAAAGAATATTATAAAATGCAAAAGATGGTTGGGACATTTAAATAACGCGTGGGAAAAAGTGGAACATGAGATCTATCCCTTATCATTATGGCCAACACCCTGATTCCTAGGGTCCATGAGTGCCCCCACATCATTGAGGAACCCATGCACGTACCAACCTATGGTGGGCGATGAACTCCCCCACCTTAAGGGGGTAATATCTGTTTACATCATACACAACATGCTCTCATTTCTTGGAGCCCTAAGTAGTGACACAAAGAAAAAATCAAGAAAAGTTAAAAGGAAATTGAAAAAGGTTGGAAAAACAAAGGCCAGTGTAACTCATTTATCCACAATTTCTCCCTCTTTCATTTGTATGCCCATATGTGGACATCCCTCATCATTGCCACCCTTGTACCCATGGCATATGGCCTTGAGACCCCTATGCCCCCATCCATATCATCATTATCAATTGAAGGATGTACCTTAGGGGCTAGGAACACCAAATAGGGTCGTTTATTAAGCGCTCCTACTTAGGGAGGTAACAATGCGTCGAGCTCAAACCCCCAAGTTTGGAAGGGAAACCCCATATGAAGTCTCACTGTGCCCTTGATAAAGAAGCTTGTTTCACTTAGATGCACTAATATATTATTGTACCTGAAGGTGAGGAGGTGCATTGGACATTATATGTAATTCACAGGTGGTTTCATCATGGGATGGGCAACTTAATTGGGGCCCATGTCTTCTAGAATATCATATTGATACCGCAGGGGATGCATTGGGAGCCATGGGACTCCCAAAATGTGTAGAGCATCGTTTCACACCATGCGCACCCTCAAAACCTTTAGCAGTTTGTTTATTGTCCCGTGTCATTCGCGAGATGATGCACTTGGACTAGTGTGCCCAACTGACATACCATTATGGAGTGGCAGTTGAACCGAGGCCCAAAGGAGGTTTGTCTCACCCTTGAGACATGGGAGGGCAAGCACCATCATTAGAGCCTTCATTTGGAGCATTATACAGGCTATTCTATCATTAGGAGACCCATGAGGCCAACATTTATGCCCCAAACCCACTTTGGGGTCCCACATGATGACTTGCATGGAGAATTAAGGGCCATCCCCTAATTGGTGATTTATGGAGCCCTCTCTCATCTTGGCACCTAGAGAACTCATTGTGGCCCTATAACTACCCTACATGAGGATGACGACATTAACTCAACTAGCATATGGATGGCTAATTTATAATTTGTGAAAGCTACTTGGTTGGCTTGTGACCAAGACTTGTTTCTTGCTCATTATTTTAATATTTTGGGGGCTAATTAGGCTAATTAATATTTTGATCAGGATGATGTTATGACCTAGGAGGTGGGACACGTGTTAGCTAGATTTGGGGTTTTTGTGGGGCCATGTGGCTCATAAATGGGTGACATGTGGTACTCTCGGAGTGGAGCCACGTGGAGGGTGTGACCTCACCCCAGTGGCAAAAGCTGCTGATGTCACCCTAACGCCTTGACCCCGACGATTTCTCGTGGTGATAGGTGCAATCCCGTCGGTATTTTATTTTTGATGTGAGGTGGTTGTGGTGGAGACCACATGCACAATTGTAAGGGAGCTAGACCCCATGCGATTGGTTGAAATAGAGTTGAGTGGCATATGGCTAGGTGAAATTCCACATCACCTTGGTGGATTTGAATGGAGGGCATGGTAGGAAAGGCTAGGGACGATGTGGCGGTGATGGAGCTGAGCACGTGGCCGTAACAAATGGTGTTGAGATGTGTTTGAGGGGTGGTTCACGTGGGATCCACGTAACCCTAGAAGTTTCACCCTTGAAGTTTCAAGAGGGTTTGCAAAGGATACCAGTGGTTTTATTCCCCGAGTGATGTGGCCATAGAGGAGCCCATGTCCACGTATGTCATATATATTACATATATATTTTATGTTGGGCCCTGTGAACCATGGAAAGGGGATGATATGGCACTAAACATGAATGGGTTGGAAGCTGCTAAGTGGGCTATGACATGGATGACCATGTGGGCACTACATGGGGGCCATGTAGGTGCCACGTGGCAGGCCAAAGCTTCGTGGTACTCTCTAATAGGCTAGTTTTAAATCGCCATATCTTTTGATCTGGGAGTCGAATTAGAGCAAATTTTATATCGTTGGAAAGGTCTCGACAAGATGAACTCAACGATGTTATCCATTTTATGTTTTGAGGTAGTTGAAAAGTAGTGAAAAATTTAGGCTCCATTTCCATAACTAGACAATGGAGGTTGGGTCATCAAAGTAACTGTCTCCTTCTACCCTTAGTAAGGACTAGGGATGGTAGGGGGTGTGTTGCACATGATTTGGTTGGTGGCTTGCCTTAAACCACCACCTGTAGAAGACTTCGGCTTCCACTACGCATTTCATCAGTTTGTGGTCATCTTTAAATCATCACTAGGGAGCACTTCCACTTCGCAAAAGACTTCAGCTTCTAGCCAATTTCAAAATTGTTCTAGGAATTGCTTCGAGTTAGGTTCTAGGGTTGGTGGACAACCTTAAATTACTGCCAATAGAAGGTTTCATCTTCTGCTACTTCATTTGGTTTGTGGTCTTCCTTAAACCATCATTTCAGAGAGCACATCCAGCTATTGGCTGCTGTCATCTTTTGTATTTCAGCTCTCTTCTTGGACTCATATACACCCGTTCGGATTAAAGGGGGGAATTCCAACAACCATAGAAGTCCAAGAGACATCTTGGAAGATGAAAACCATGGGTTAATGACATGTATTAATATGTGCATTCTGTTAATTAAATGCATCTCACATTTATCCTAATCTGTCTTCTATTTTCATGAGTGAGTTTAACAAAATATACCTTATTGACATCCTAATCACAAGCACAGGTACATTAACCAGTCAATATATCAACATCACTCAGAAGGGAAACCATTAACCTGTCTTTCGAAGAATATTGATGCCGGTATGATCAACTCATGATGAAACCCTATTAGCACAACGTTTTTGCAAAGAATTGAATTAGGATGGTTAGATCATGTTACAATTTGTCAATTTTGCTTAGCACTTAGAAGTTCATTCCATCTCGTATCATCAAACATGACAATGTCAAAAACAAATAATCAGGTGAAGATATTACAAGAGAAAGTAAAATACGTCAAACCTTTTCATCAATATGCTTGGAGGACAAAGCATTTCTAAGGAGAAGGAAATGTTATGTACATAAATATATAAACAATATAAATAATAACTTTTAATTATGTAATAATTTATAATTAATGAAGGGACAGATGAAAAGATGTGTCCCAACTAAAAGGCATAGCACTTAATGGAAAGGCACTCTTGTGTAGCTATATATATAGTTCTCATTTGTAAAATCATATCATATTGTTTTTTCATACTATATTCAACATAGGGACATATGAAAAGATATGTCCCAACTAAAAGGCATGACACTTAATGAAAGGGTCCTACTGTGTATCTATATATATGGTTCTCATTTGTAATATCATATCATACCATTTTCTCATACATTATTCAATATATTATTATTCTTCAATGTATTTCTTTATTGTATTGCAAATATTTTGGATATTGACTTGTGAGCCAGGGTTTAGCTATCACTGAAGAATTGTGAATTCAAGGTCTTCATATGCAGGCATTTAACATTAAAGCTTAACTCAAATAGCCTTTGTTAATGTTGTATGCTTCTTTGTTAATGTTATCTGCTTATTAGATTCCATGATATATTTTTGTACTTTTTGGCAAGGCCATATATGATTTGTTGTATATCCTTTCTTTTTTTAGTGAATTATTGTATTTTTTATTGTAGTTGTAATTGAACAGTAGTGCGTTAACATTGTTTCCATTTTTTTGTACAGACGGATTGGGAGGGTGGTTACTTTCCTCTAAATATTCTTTTCAGTGAGGATTACCCAAGTAAACCTCCAAAATGCAAGTTCCCTAAAGGGTTTTTCCATCCTAATGTTTATCCATCAGGAACTGTTTGTCTGTATATCCTTAATGAAGATTCTGTAAGTATTCTGATTATTCCTTTGGGTTTTCTTTTAATTAGTTTACAACAAAAATTTGAGGGTGGAACTTAGCTTCTAATGTACTGTAACTGGTTGTAAATTCTAATGATCCTATTGCTTTTTGGACAGGGATGGCGCCCAGCCATTACTGTGAAGAAAATACTTGTAGGTATTCAAGATCTTTTAGATCACCCAAATCCACGTGATTTTGTACAATTGGATGCCTGCTATCCTGTTATCCAAGTAAGAAATTTTATCACTATTTGTCTTGATTTTGTCAAAATTTCTTGTAGATTACGTTTCCTTGATTATGTAGATAGTATTACCCTTATGGAAAACTAGCTTCATGATTTCAATGTGTAGTTGAGCATGCAAGAGCTAGTGAGAAGTGTAGATGTGTGAGGAAACTCATGGCATCATTTTTAGTAGCAATAACATTTTTTGACTACCTTCATTTTTATCCTGATGCGGCAAGTCTGACCTTTCCCAATTTGGGAGTACACTGTATTTCAATCTCTGTAGTCCACTTGCAACATTCATATCTATTATTTCAACTAAGCAGCCAAGAGTAGGAGTATCTACTTTTCCAAAGCCGCCTAGGACTTGCACCTGCTCCCCCCAACCACAAACATAAGCGGAAGCACAAGAACAAGTGACCTATAAGGCCCAAACATGTTGCTGGAGGCATTAACAGCACCCTGTTTTCACTGACCTGGCAAACCTATGTTGACAGTAACATTTCTAAGCCATATTTCAACTTTGATGGAGCATGTCTTTTCATAGTGAATAATGTCTCTTATAGTTTGAGTCATTTGTAAATTTAAACTGTTTTGGAGACTTCATATGAATTTTACCTCCAGTATAACATAATGCCAAAAGTTTTAATTTTAAAGGTAAATTAGTACTTATTGATCAATTAAGAGATTTTTATGATATCTTTCATTTATGGTTTTGATATCAGTTATATACTAATTCAGTTATTAAGGCCATTATCTGTTTATACTTAAGATTCACTGCCTAGACTTGTTGTTTGTGAGGATTTTAAATGTGGAAGGAACCATGGATTTACTTACTACTTTTAGATTAAGGCTCTTTTATTCATCAAGTTTTGTAGTCCTTTCACATAGGCACAAGTCAAATATTACTCCAATAATTTTTTTCCATGGAAAAAGAACACAACCACCCAGCCAGTAGGCAAGGGTAAGATATTATTTAGGGCTCAAGGCCATTAAAAAATAAGGCTTAAAGCCATTACAACAATATACTCAATATGAGCTTATCATGTCACTTGCCGGAATTGAACCTAGGTGGGAAGGATAACAATCATTGCTCTCAACCACTAATTGATAAATATTATTCCAATAATTACAGGAATGCATTTTAGTATTTTATAGCTGGAGTTACACAAAGCCTTCATTGGACTAGGTGATAGTGGTTCATTGCATATGGGCAAGATTGGCCTTATTGGCTCTCACTGTATGTAAATTTGGTAATTTGGCAAGTCGTTAAGTCGTTAATTATTCATATAGTACAGATATGGTATGGTCATTTTACTTTTGATTGTCTTTGATAATACACCTCATGTGTTTTAGACCCCTTGACCCATGACCCCAAAAAAACACAGCTCGAAAACCCCAAAAATATAAAAAAATCTTAAAAGACATTTATAACTATAAATTACATTGCCAAAATTTCAAGGAATGAATGATCTTTTATGATTTATTGGATGATCCCGAGGCTGGAATTCTTCCAAAATTTGGAACAAAATGCATATATTTGTATCCATGAGATGTATACTTCCATATTAGAGCCATAATGGATTTTTTCATCATGCATTTTCTCTGTACTGAATCATATTAAAATTGTATTCATATCCAAATCTTGCTACTATGGTTCATTGAATACCATATAAAGATGAAATCCACGTTTTTTATAAATCTGAAAATTTTGAGTTTTTGATAGCATGTTAAAATACAAGGACTTCATCATGTGAGGCGCTAATGGTTCATAGAATACGATGCAGAAAAGAAAACTTCTAAGAGATAGGATAGGTTGCACTTTTATTTTTTTTGAGTTTTGGAGAGCATGTTTAACTATTTCTCATTATTTGATGTAGTGAGACACAATCAATTAATGGTGACGTGAAAATAAACAAATAATTATGATCACAAATGTATCAATGAGGAAGGATAAACAAGGAAACATAGTTAATCAACCTTTGAATGCAAAGGCAGGTTGTAGGATCTTGGAGGGGAACACAATTGTAAAATGCCAGAAGTATTAAGACAATTGTGAGAAAAAAAATGAGCAACAATGGCATTTTGCAAGAAGTTCAAAAAGGCTTGCAAGATTGACAGCTGAACTCACGAAGTTTGCGACAATCATCAAGTTCTTGGGAGGATTCCAAAACAAAGTGATTCAAATTCATAAAGTTGGGATGTGGAGGTCTAAGAAACTAGATTCGTATCCCCGCCCGGTGTCCCAAACCCCACAAATCGGACACGATTCTCTAAGACATGTGTCTGATTTATGAGTCCAACATGCCTTGGCACGTGGGATTCGAAGGGTACGCGAGTCCTAATTTGGGGACACATGTCCCTCTAAAAAGTGTGTTGCGCGGCCTTTAAAGCCCGATTTGGGCCCATTTCTCACTCATTCTTGAGCGTCTCTCTTGCTATGGGTGTGTGGAAGCGACTAGCAAAAGGTTTGGAGCATTTTGGAGGCGATTCAAGCAATAGGTAAGTACATTTTGCTTCTATTTTTTTTTTTTGCATTTTTGCTACAATAGTTTGCATGTCCATGTTTTACAAGTTTGTGCATTTTTTCTATATTTTTTTTACAATATTCATGACTCAATCAAGGGTAGTAGGGAAGGGGAAAAGGAAGGTTAAGAATTTTCCCATTGGTGATGCCCCTCCTGTTCCAATATCATCAGGGTCTGCAAGTTTTCCCTCTATTGGAAGCAATGTTTTAAAATTCGGCTAAGCCAGACCCCTACCCAGGTCGGCTCGGTACAAAAACCGCTCCAAATACTAGTTTGTTACCGAACTGGTTGAGCCGGTCACCGACTTGACTGGTTCGGTAACAGACTGCCCAAATCGGCCGAGTTCGACTTAAGCTAGCCTAGCCGAGCCAATCAAACCTTTTCAGCGATGGAATTTGGAGGGAAAGCGGGCTCCAAACTGGATTATTTTTTGGTTTTAGGTTTTTTGCTTGTTCATCTAACCTCTCCCAAGCCTATAAAAGCTATCCAACCCAGTGTTGTTAAAATCGCGATAAAATCGCGATTTTTGGATTATTTTTTGGTTTTAGGTTTTTTGCTTGTTCATCTAACCTCTCCCAAGCCTATAAAAGCTATCCAACCCAGTGTTGTTAAAATCGCGATAAAATCGCGATTTTTTCACTATCCCGCTTAAATCGCGATTTTTATCCCAAAAAATCGCGGGCTTTTTTTTATAACGATTTTTTCCGAAAAAATCGCGATTTTTATTGAAAAAAGCGCCGAGGCGCGGGGCAGCGGGCTTTAAGTTATGAAAACTTTAGATATTAAAAAAATTGAAAAAAAATGAAAAAAATGAATATTTTTGTGCCAAACGCTTTTTTCCCGCTTTTTTCCCGCTTTTGCCGATTTTTCCCGCTTTTTTCCCGGCGCCGATTAAATCCCGCTCGCGCTTTTAACAACATTGATCCAACCCCCTCACATTTCCTCACAACTATCTTAGTGTGCAGTTGCTGCGCCTGCTAGTGCTACTACTTCTACAATTGCAGTTGGAGATCGTGACGAGGAGGAGGAGCCATGGGTTTCCCTTTCTGACTCTGATTCAGAGTCTGAGTCAGATGATGTTGGCTTCTTTAGCAGTAGCCAATAGTGACTAGTGACTAGTGATATTTTACTTCTGTTGTAGAGGCCATTTAGAGCCTCCTTGGTTATGTGTTTTTGTTTTGATCTCTATATGATGGATGTATTGGACAATGCATTGGGTGCCATTTTAATATAATAGATATATTCATGAGCCTACTTTGATCATATTGTTTTCTTTTCCAAGAAAAAAATCTTAATTTTCATTAGCAATAAGAAAATTACATGTTGTATCATCTACATATGAATATGCAAAATCTCAGAAATGGACCAAGCCATTCTGTCCAATGCAATGTTCATATAGACCATCCATATATACAAAAAAGACATAAATATATACAAGTAATAACATAAACTATTCATATAGTTCAAAATAGAAAAACACAAAAAATGCTTATAGCTGCCGAATGATCATGGCATATCATTTGGAATTTTCCCCAACCAGTTCAATGAATGGCCAATGGAAGTACTTATAGGACTCCAGATCACAGAATTCTTGAATTATCCATTGCCCCCTGTGTTGCTGTGCGACCTCCTTGGAAAGAATGTCAACGATCGAATTCCTTTCCCTGTATATATGCGAGCATACAATAAAATCAAAATGTGATTTTAAAGTGATGACTTCATCCAGTAAACCCCTGAGTGTGTGCACATGACAATGAGATGCAGAATTGATCCAATTTATAACAAGATTAGAGTCCCCAAAGATTTGAATCCTGTTGCAGTTTTGTTCCAGTGCAAAAATGGGAAGGTGTCTGAGACTGTTGAGTTCAACAAAATTGTTGGTGCCTCTCCCCAATCCCATTTTGAGTTTGAAAAAATGTGATTTAGTAATGTGAAGTAGAATTCCACCCCCACATCCAGTTGCCCTGAGCCAACCCATCAAAATATGCCCAAGGGAAGTTCTTATCAATAACTTCAGGAGTGATGACACGGATGGGTTTTGTTGCCATTTCCTCAGGATTCAAGTGATATAATATACCAATGTGATTGCATGTAGCTGTCCATTGGATGGGAGCATCCAGAAAAATAGATCAATTCTTGACCAGCCAAATACCCCAACAAATTAGTAGAGGGAGATTCCTGATTTTCCGTGATGCTGCGGAATTCCACCAAGTTTGCCAAGCAATTGATCGATGAGTCCCATTCCATCTGTGCATGATGTTAAGGGAATTAGAAATCTGTAGCCACACCTGTCTTGTCACTAGAAAATGTAGGAATAGATGATCAATATCTTCGGTTCGATCTTTGCAAAGACAACATCGAGATGGACCATGAAAGGTGAGACGATTTAGGTTATTGTCAGTGGGTGCTCTATTTGATAGTATACTCCACACGAATAGGCGAGCTTTGTGTGGTGCCTTAAGCTTCCATAGCGGTTGCCACCACCAAATCTCCTTCACTGGTTCCTGGGCTGATATGAGAGAAGTGTATCCATCCCGGGGGTTGTATCAATCGTGTGATGCTGCTGCCCAAATGATTTCATCCTCCTGAGCAATAATCCTAATATGTGATTCTTCAAGTGCCCCAATGAAACAGTTCCAATCCATTCTCCGCCTCTACGGTATCCTGAGGTCCTATGCATTTAACCATTTCTGAGAGATCCAAGATGTGTTCCTACCATCTGCAATATGTGAGAGTTGTGTGATACCATTCAGTGCAAATATATGTCTGAGCTCCAATGGTAGAATGTGTGCATTGCCACATCCCGACGAAGCATCAATGCCTAGTCGAACCAGCTCACCATTTCCAACTCGCCATGCCAATCCTCGCTTAATGACATTTATGGAGTGTGTGATAGCTTTCCAAATGATGGAGGATCCAGTAATGCCCTGGATCGGCCTACAAATCCAATCCATTATTGATAGAGGGTGTATATATTTATAATAAACCACCTCTTTCCATAAACTATCAGATGTAATAATTTGCCACCCCATCTTCGCTGCAAGCGCCTTTGCAAATAAGTTCAGATCCTTAATACCCCATCCTCCCCTTTTTTTTGGTTTTCCAATTCTTTCCCATTTAACCCAAGCAAAAGTCCTCCCAACATTTTCCCCTCTCCATAAGAATCTACAACAAATTTGTTGTATTCTGTTGATGATGCCTTTTGGAATCCAGGCAAGCACCATCCAATATACTAGGATGGTCTCCAAAACAGATTTTATAAGGGTTAGTCTGTTCACTCTGGAAAACCATCTCTGCTACCATATGTTGATGCACCCTTCGATTTTTGCAATAAGCAATGTCTAGTCCGCTATGCGATAATCGTTTGGTTTGAGCCTGAAGCCAAGGTACTTGAATCCTGCCTCCATCTTGCCTAACGAATTGAAAATGATGAAGTGCATGGCTTTGCTCATTTTGTAAACAGGACACCAGCATAATGGTGGATTTGTTGTAGTTGGGCTCCATACCTGTAGCTTTACAAAACAAGGATAGAATATTCTTGAAGCAAGTGGTATCACAGATAGAACCATCTAAAAAAATAAGTACATCATCTACAAATAATAGGTGCGATAGATAGGAGACATCTGTCATCTTGACACCACCTAATGACCCTTTAGCATGAGCTTTCGATATAAGTCTACTTAAACCTTCCATGATCAGGAGGAATAATAGGGGTGATAAACGACACCCCTGTCTTAGACCACGTTTAGCATGGAAAAAATTGGATGCAACCCCATTAACGAGTATGCTATATGATGCAGATGTCAAACAACATATAATCCATTTAATGAATGAGTGAGGAAAGCCAATATGGGTCAGAATAAGCTGAAGGTAAGTCCAACTAGCTCTGTCAAATGCTTTTGATAGGTCAATCTTGAGTATGATACTCTTAGAATTCTTGAGCTTAATAGAGTGGATCCCTTCTTGTGCAGTCCCAATGGCTTCATGAATCTGGCGGTGATTGAGGAATGCAAATTGTTCCTTGGAAATCATCTTGGATAAAATAGGCTTGATACGAATTGCAATAATTTTTGATATAATTTTGTATATGCAATTACATAAGGATATAGGACAATAATCATCAAATGATTGAGGGTTATCAGCTTTGGGTATGAGAGCAATAAAAGTTGAATTGAACCCCTCGTGCATCTGCCCCGAAAGTCTGCATTCCTCAATTGCAATTAGGAGATCAACACCAATATGCTCAAAGAAGGTAAGGTAGAATTCCATAGGCCATTCGTCTAGTCCCAGGCTTTTATCTCTTTTAAACCACTTCAGAACAACTTCGATCTCCCCCAAAGTAACCAGCTCATTTAGTGTCTCTATATCCTTTGCCTCTACAAATCTAGGCAATGTCCTTGCTATGCGGAGTACCTTTGCAATGGTAGCTTCTCTAGGCGCCCTGAACATTTGGGAGAAATGTCTAATACCCATGTCAACAAGCTGATTGAAAGTATTGGCTTCCCTCTTAGTATGGTCTCTTAGAGTCCAAATTGTATTACTTAGTTTCCGCCCCCCTAGCACATTGTTGAAAGAATTTCAAATTTTCATCCCCAGCCTGTAGCCATATGGCTCTCCTCTTCAATCTCCATGTCTCCTCTTGTTGTCTCAAGAGGCAAATCTTTTATGTTTCCAACCTTGTAAGGTGTTCCTTACTTTCCATAGATGAATAACTAGCAATACTAGAGCCCTCCATCTCCAAAATGTCAGATTCAATTTTTAGAATAGTAGCCTCATCCCTTTTCTTTTTATCTTTAGCCCAACTTATAGTCTTGAGTTTAATTTGGGCTAAATTGCTGGCAATCACCACAGTCGGTGTGGAGTTGTTGTCCTATCCACAGTGAATCCAAGATTCCATAACTATTTTGTGAAAGTCTTCTTCTACAAGCCAAGTCGAGTTAAATTTGGAAGGGGAATTTGGCTTGTAATTGGAATTCATAATTTCCAAATAAATCGGGGAGTGGTCAAATATACCCCCCGATCCCACCCATTGTCTAATTCTGTCTAGCTTTTCCACCAAAGGTGCTTTAATAATAAAATGATCCAATCTTCTAGCTAGTGCATCCTCGCCTGTTCTCCTATTCCACCAACTCGGCAGAATCTTGGCCGAGTCAATGTTCATGAGGTTATTGTAGTCCAACAGGTGTTCAAGGTATTCCGTCAAGGGGTTAGTCTGTGCCCTATTACCCCATGATTTGGCATGACCCAAGGAGAAGTTTAGGTCTCCTCCTATGATGATATTTTCACTATTCATAAAAGATGTAGACATCAGCTTATTCCAAAAACCCTCCCTATTATGACAGGGTCCATATATATTTATCAATCTGAGTGGTACATCAATTTCAGTGGCTGTAATGTCATCCCCCAAAAATCCTTCACCACCCCAAATATTGTTGATCTTGATAATCTTGCTATTGAAACCCAAAGCGCATCCCCCAAATCTCCCTCTCACATCTAGAGTATGGAAAATCCATCCCAAGAGAATGTTTGACAGAATAGTGTTGATAGCGCCCCCTTCTCCCAATGTCTCTTGTATCAATAATACGTCGATCCTAACTAAGCCTAATAGTCTTTTGAGCGCTAGTTTCTTGTCTGGGCTAGCCAAACCCATGTAATTGAAAGAAAGGCACTTCATGGGGTAACCGGATCAGGGTTTCCTTGTGCTCTAAGAACCCAGTCAATAGGAATCTGAATACTATTGAAGTTTCTAAGTCTACTTAGTTAGAAACCCTCCATGCACTTTATCTCATTTATTCCTACCTACTTGTTTCGTTACTTAACAAGTTATTTACAATGTAAATACTAAAAATAAACACTAGTGCATGCTCAACATATTACAGATCAACAACTGAAAGAAACAGAAACAATCACACCATATGACACCATTATTTTTGGACCAATGTCCTCGGAAAAACCCAAAGTGGGAAAACTGGTGCAGCTATCTAAGGGTTTTCTTATTAAGCAATATCAGAGTACAATCTAGGTGCCAAAACTGGCCTACCCAATAGAGAATTTCCTTGGCAATAATACCTCTCAGTTTGAGACAAATCTCCTGGTTGAAACCCCAGATAATCCTTCCGGCAGCTCCTCAGCTCTAATCTGCCTTAGAAACCCCAGTGCCTGCCCTTTTTGGACTGCGTCAGCCCCTCTCTGCCCAACGCTGGCCATGCGTCACCCCGGATGGGTCTTCGTCAGCCTTAGGAGACCTTGTGTCAGCCTTCTGGCCCTCTGCGTCAGCAACGCTGGCCTCTCTGAGGCTCTACGCAGCTCCCGGCTGCCTTTGCGTGACCTTGTGTGAGCCTTGGCAGCTACTGTGTCACTCTCTCTGGCTACTTGCTGCTCTTCCGGCATTATCTCTGCCTCTCTGTCTCTCTGTACTCAATGCCCCTCAACTGCAACTCCAATCACTAATTATATCTCTCTTAGCAAACCCCGCTCTAGGGAATAGAATGACTGATCACCCTGGTGTATTCTCCAAGTGACCCTCAAGCCTCTTCTTATACTTTTCTCATTGACATATCAACGACCGAGATTAAGTCCCTAATCAACGACTAAGATTAGATCTGGCTTGATCCATGTCTTTTGGACCATTCTAACACAGTTTCTTATTAATACACATTAATATTTTATTTTCCCTAAGTTTAGACTTAGGGACTCCATTAAAAATATTAATTATTTTAATATCTCTTGAACTGTTTAGGATCTGCCCAAACCCTTTTTGAGTATTGGAGATCTCATGTGCCTCAACCTCTCCACCAAATTTCGTGGCTAGAGCACATTCGATGCTACCCCAAATCAACAATACCAATCGCCACCTCGATACTCGCCCTTTGGATGGCTTTAGAAATATTGGATTGTCTGCCCCTAGGTAATTTCTAATCTCTAGTTGGGGGGTCCTCTCCTAGTCTGAAAGTGAGGGGTCGAGGGTGGGCCTAAGATCTGAGGTTGTACCTATGAGAGCTATTGCTAGAAGAATCCTCCATATCAGGAAGAATTGAGAGAGAATCCAAGGTAATAGTAAGTGCAGTAACAAGATCAGTGGGGGGAGCCGATGCAACAGGACAATTAATGGGACTTGTTGACCCCTATTGGTCAACTGCCCATGCAGTACACCTCCTTTCTGTTGTCAGAGAGGGGTAGCTCCTGAGCAGCATGTCCGTGCCATCCTGCCATCATCAACAGTTTGATCTTTTTTGTAAACCCAGTCTGCATGTATTAACTGTAAATAATCTTAGCAGACATGAAGTCATGTATGTAATTTGCCTAGGTGGACCTAACTTTCTGATGATAATCTACGTCCCGGAAGGTTTTTTGTCTCACCGATCCATGGATCGGCAGAGTTTTCCTTCAAACCTGACCCCAAAGCCGGGATTGATTTTGTCATTTGAACTTTAGGAGAATCCTAGTGTGTTGATCTGCTAGATTATCGTTGTGTCGCAGAGCTGGGTGTTTTGTGAGGGTCTGTATTAAATGGGTTTGTCCCTTAAGATGTAATTTTGTAAAAGTCATGATGTAATATGTCCTGAGGGTCGAGAAATATTTTAAATCCCCTCATGAGTCCTAAGTCCTAGGTCCTAGGTGATGTTTCCGAAGGTTTAGTTCAGTGATCCATTTTAAAATGAATTAAAAAATTAAAAAATGAATAAAAATAATAAAATAATAAAAAAAGCAATAAAAAATTAAAAAATGAAGCAAAAAGCCTAACTAATAAAATAATAATATTTTAAGTTAATAAATCGACGGATGAGATCAAGAGATGTCTTGATCCTCATCAACGGTCGAGATCGTTTCTACATGGATCACTTGAACTAGCCGTTAGGATCATTTCCTTTATATAGGGTCTTAGGTGGTCATTTCAAGTAATCTGATCTGTGAGTCTGTATTGAAATCTCTCTTGTAAACTGATTTCTGATTAATAAAAAGACTTTGGGGTTCAAACTGGCTGGTGTTACTCTTCGGAATTGCTGTAAGGTGTTTGCTTTTCTGCATATCTCAGTTTTCAACAGTTAAAATAGCTGATTTTTTTCAGAGCATTGTGAGTACAGGTATCTTGCTCACGTGCTAGGGTCTGAATGTTGTAGGGTTTCTGGAAAATGGCAGGTATCTCCATTTTCTCTTGAAATCTAGCGGCATTTCTTGCCCTTTTTTTGCTGATGTTTGCTTGAGGTGTGCAGGAAACCATTGAGGTGAAGGGTATTTGTGGGCGTTTGGGGAAGTTCTGGGCTGAACCAGCCGACTCCCACAGGCTGTTCTGTGCAGAGCCCAGCTGATTGTGCCCTGGGTTAAATTTTTGAAGTTCATGTCATGTTTTACATTGAGAAATTTTCTTTCTGATTTACAGTGAAGTTCACAGTGAATTTTGCTTCTGATATTTCAAGAACATTGCTGTCATTATTGTCAAATCTGGCTGTGTAGGGGCCGAAATCTGTACATTAATCAGCTGTCTAGGGTTTTATTTTAATTTTTTTTTAGGGTTTTGTTTACTGTTTCCAGGATCTGGTAGTGTGTTCCATTACAGGTTGCAGGCATATGCTGTCCAGTTTTCTGAGCCATCACTCCACACATCAATACGTTAGCAGTGCATAGACAAACACGTTTGCTCCATCAGCGTTAAGCAGCATTGGGGATTTTTGACGTGAGGCATCGGTTTTTTTCAAAATTATTATTTTATTTTCGTGGGTACGACTGCATGAGATATCAGTTCGCTGGAAAAGCCTTCTGGCATAAACCTTTCCGCTCCAGATTTGGGTTTGAACATTTGAAAGGGTTCCCTGCCCGTCCAGGACGTTGGCCTCCAACCTGCATTGCAAAACAAGTAAACTCGCCCTCAGATTTCAGGCATTTTACACGGATCAGTGGCGTAAAACGTTGAGACCGTAGCTGAGATTTTCGTGGGCCTGCAGTCATCATCGAAATGCCTTTGGTTAACAAACGAAAAAGTGCTCAGTCTCCCTTCACCTAAACGAGCAGCGGTTTCCAGCATCAAATCCATCAATTCGCACACGCTAGTGACTCGGTTTCCCTTTCGGCGGCTGAGGTAGTGTCGTTTTCCCTTCAGGTACGCAGTTATGCTAACCCGTAGACTGCCAGTGCTTTGAAATCAATTTCTCTGTCATGTAAATCGTTTGTTTTCGACCTGCGTCTTTTCCATGTCGGGTTGCCCTGTCTGGTTGCATTTATCAGCTTTCAAATGATTTCGATTTACGTAGGTTCCGCCTTTTTTTTTTTCATGTGCATATCGTTTAGCTGTAGCGTAGGCTACCATAGTCGTAGTTTCTTTTCATTAATTATGAAAAAATAAAAAAAAAATACGATTATGTTTGGGTTGGGTTAGCATTTGTATTTTCGTTAGATTAGATGTTATTTAATGGTTTCTTTTGTTTTAATTTAGGTATGTTATGTTTAGGGTTTTGTTAGTTTAGTTAAATTTTAATTCTTTTGTTTTACATACAATTTCATTTTTTAGATTAGATTTTTATAATTTAGTTTCTTTTAGATTAGATTTCTTTTTATTTATAAAAAAAAAAAAGAAATAACAATAAAAAAAAAAAGAGAGATTAGATTTTAGATTTTGTTTTAAATTTGCATAGTTTAGATTTTTTAGGTTTTAATATAAAAAATAAAAAAAATATATTTTTTGAGTTCTTTTTAGGGTTTTAGGTTTAGATTTAAAATTTTGTTTCAATTTGATTTTAACTTATTGTTTTAGATTTAAGAAAAAAAAAAAAAAAAAAATATTATAAAAAAAAAAAATATGAAAAGGTTCATTTTATTTTTAGGTTAGATTTAATTTAGAATAAACTTTTAATTTTAGATTTTGATAGTGCTGTTTTAGTCTAGGAATTAAATTTTTAATTTTAGGCTTAGTTTTATAGTTTAGTTTTAATAATTTCTAGATTTTATTTAAAAAAAAAAAAAAAAAAAAATGTTTTGTTAGATTTTTTAATCTTAATTTAATTTTTTGTTTAGTTTGTTTTAAATTAGATTAGTTTTAAAATTTTAAATTTTTTAGATTTATTTTTAATTTCCATAAAATTGAAAAAATAAAATTTTTGTGGAAAAGCAAGATGTCAGTCTCAGTGTTTTTTATGTATATCTTTCATGCTGGGATCTAAGTTTTCAAGCCGAGATGTGAAATTGATATCTGGTTAATGGTTTATAATTCTCGTGGTATTTTAAGGCATTTATCTGTTAAAATTTTCAGTTGCTGGATATCGTTTTGGTCATTTTAAGAGCATTGTAATTTCGCTGATGATAGATGATTGCTGTTCATGGTCCATATCTTTTTTATATCATTTAACAAGTAATCGTTTTAACCACAATCTCTTAAGGCACTGGTCTGCTAGCTAATCAAATCCATCGAGTGCTTTTTTATATCGTATCTCGTGTCTCCCAACCAACTGGTCGACAGTTGGTCTCATCATCTCACAGGGACTCCCCCCCCTAGCCGCGGGAGACAAGCTTAAACGGAGGGATCGGGGATCAGAGTGACAGCCCCCGGTCCGAGCGTTGTCGTGCCAATTCGCGCGACAACATTTTTGGCGCCGTTGCCGGGGACAGAGTTTTTCTGTTCCTGGAGTTTCATCGACATTCATCTTCTCATCTTCTCATCTCTCATTTGAGTTGGCAGATTCAATATTTTGGCATCTTTTCATCACATATCAGCAGCATCTCTTCGGTGTGTTTCTTGTTTGGGTGGCGACTCCATTTTTTATATTTTTCCCAGACAAGAAGCTTCCCGCATATCTGTTTGTTGGTTACTTCTTGGATCTTAGAATTAGTTTTATTGTTCAAGTGGCGACTCCACTTCTTTCATCTTTTGATTTTCTTGAGCAAAGAGCTAGTTCTATCATCCATCTGATCCCTTATTGTTCATCATGGATTATTCATTTAAACCATGTCATTTTACTGATAATCTCCATGATCTTCCGAAAGAGGCCATTGGTAAATTACTTAAGTTCTCGGGTGATGATTCGGTCGCTGTTAAAAGGCATTTAAACATGTTTACTTGTGTAATGATCTTATACTGTAGATTTCCTCAATATAATAATGAAGATTTCAAGATGCGTCTATTTGTCCGTTCTTTAGAGGGTGATGCCTTGAATTGGTTTAATAACTTTCCTAATGATTTTTTCACTTCTTTGCAAGACATTCTCAATGCTTTTAAAGATAGATATGATAGTCCAAACAGCTTGCCTTCTACTTCTAAAATTGTTGAACAGAAAGAAAGTAATTCAGCTGTTGAAGAAAGATTTCAAGGTCAGAATGTGTCATCCACCAGAAATATTGCAGATCATCATAGTGAAAAATCAGGGATAAATGACAATGAAAAGGAGGAGCAAAAGCAAATAATACAAGATTTAAAGATGCTGGTGAAAAATCTGGAAAGCAACCAAATTAATCTTATCAATGATGTTAAAACTTTACGCACCCATCTAGAAAAATGTAATAAGGAGATTGAGGACACGCAAAATCAGCATGCTAAGGAAATTGAGGCCATGAAAACTAAACATGAAACGGAAATTGGAAACATGCAAGCGAATCATGAAGAAGAAATAAATTCCATGCAGCATTGCTTGATGAACATAAAGGAAGAAAATGTTAAAGTAATAAAAGACATGGAAGAACATCATGCCAGACAAATTAGTGCTATAAAGGTTGAACACTCTAGACAGATGGATGCCATTAGAATACAGGTTCAAAAATTTCAGCAATTGGAAAATGAAAGAAAACAGATAACATCAATAGATCAGGAGCCTTCTGATTTGTTGCAACAAGATCCATCTTATTATGAGGAGGTTATTAGTTCAGTTGAAAGATGGTTGATCGAGGATGGACTTAAAAATGATAAAAATCAGATGCAAGACACAAAAAGACTTAGCATGCATATCTTACACACTTCATCTGATAGTTTCGAAACAGAAAGTTCCAGATCATCAGTAATTCATCCTGCCAGAAAGAAGAAGCGCAAGAGGAAGAAGATTAGACGAAGATTTGATGCATCAGACGGCCGTGAGCAGCTTGATTTTCGGATAGGAAGGAGTCCTACCATATGCAAAATTGGACATGGCACATCCGACAAGCAGCCGACAGATTTGCCTGAAAGCAGGCAAATGCTCAGTATGCACTATATTGAGCACATTTGATGCCGTAGGGCATCCTTTGTATCGTATTTCTAACCCTACTTCCTTGTTTTTTTTCCGCATTTTCATTTCTGCTTTAGATAGTTAATAAATGAAGAGCTTTTCTCTTTCCTGTGCTTAATGTATATGATGATTTTGGAATGGACGCTACTTATTTTTATCTGTGTGTTGTATGGATGCAGATTCTGGATTCTCACATTCCTGCAAGTAGCAACGTGTCCCCAAGTAGAGCCAAATGTTGACCCCTATTGGTCAACTGCCCATGCAGTACACCTCCTTTCTGTTGTCAGAGAGGGGTAGCTCCTGAGCAGCATGTCCGTGCCATCCTGCCATCATCAACAGTTTGATCTTTTTTGTAAACCCAGTCTGCATGTATTAACTGTAAATAATCTTAGCAGACATGAAGTCATGTATGTAATTTGCCTAGGTGGACCTAACTTTCTGATGATAATCTACGTCCCGGAAGGTTTTTTGTCTCACCGATCCATGGATCGGCAGAGTTTTCCTTCAAACCTGACCCCAAAGCCGGGATTGATTTTGTCATTTGAACTTTAGGAGAATCCTAGTGTGTTGATCTACTAGATTATCGTTGTGTCGCAGAGCTGGGTGTTTTGTGAGGGTCTGTATTAAATGGGTTTGTCCCTTAAGATGTAATTTTGTAAAAGTCATGATGTAATATGTCCTGAGGGTCGAGAAATATTTTAAATCCCCTCATGAGTCCTAAGTCCTAGGTCCTAGGTGATGTTTCCGAAGGTTTAGTTCAGTGATCCATTTTAAAATGAATTAAAAAATTAAAAAATGAATAAAAATAATAAAATAATAAAAAAAGCAATAAAAAATTAAAAAATGAAGCAAAAAGCCTAACTAATAAAATAATAATATTTTAAGTTAATAAATCGACGGATGAGATCAAGAGATGTCTTGATCCTCATCAACGGTCGAGATCGTTTCTACATGGATCACTTGAACTAGCCGTTAGGATCATTTCCTTTATATAGGGTCTTAGGTGGTCATTTCAAGTAATCTGATCTGTGAGTCTGTACTGAAAGCTCTCTTGTAAACTGATTTCTGATTAATAAAAAGACTTTGGGGTTCAAACTGGCTGGTGTTACTCTCCGGAATTGCTGTAAGGTGTTTGCTTTTCTGCATATCTCAGTTTTCAACAGTTAAAATAGCTGATTTTTTTTCAGAGCATTGTGAGTACAGGTATCTTGCTCACGTGCTAGGGTCTGAATGTTGTAGGGTTTCTGGAAAATGGCAGGTATCTCCATTTTCTCTTGAAATCTAGCGGCATTTCTTGCCCTTTTTTTTGCTGATGTTTGCTTGAGGTGTGCAGGAAACCATTGAGGTGAAGGGTATTTGTGGGCGTTTGGGGAAGTTCTGGGCTGAACCAGCCGACTCCCACAGGCTGTTCTGTGCAGAGCCCAGCTGATTGTGCCCTGGGTTAAATTTTTGAAGTTCATGTCATGTTTTACATTGAGAAATTTTCTTTCTGATTTACAGTGAAGTTCACAGTGAATTTTGCTTCTGATATTTCAAGAACATTGCTATCATTATTGTCAAATCTGGCTGTGTAGGGGCCGAAATCTGTACATTAATCAGCTGTCTAGGGTTTTATTTTAATTTTTTTTTAGGGTTTTGTTTACTGTTTCCAGGATCTGGTAGTGTGTTCCATTACAGGTTGCAGGCATATGCTGTCCAGTTTTCTGAGCCATCACTCCACACATCAATACGTTAGCAGTGCATAGACAAACACGTTTGCTCCATCAGCGTTAAGCAGCATTGGGGATTTTTGACGTGAGGCATCGGTTTTTTTCAAAATTATTATTTTATTTTCGTGGGTACGACTGCATGAGATATCAGTTCGCTGGAAAAGCCTTCTGGCATAAACCTTTCCGCTCCAGATTTGGGTTTGAACATTTGAAAGGGTTCCCTGCCCGTCCAGGACGTTGGCCTCCAACCTGCATTGCAAAACAAGTAAACTCGCCCTCAGATTTCAGGCATTTTACACGGATCAGTGGCGTAAAACGTTGAGACCGTAGCTGAGATTTTCGTGGGCCTGCAGTCATCATCGAAATGCCTTTGGTTAACAAACGAAAAAGTGCTCAGTCTCCCTTCACCTAAACGAGCAGCGGTTTCCAGCATCAAATCCATCAATTCGCACACGCTAGTGACTCGGTTTCCCTTTCGGCGGCTGAGGTAGTGTCGTTTTCCCTTCAGGTACGCAGTTATGCTAACCCGTAGACTGCCGGTGCTTTGAAATCAATTTCTCTGTCATGTAAATCGTTTGTTTTCGACCTGCGTCTTTTCCATGTCGGGTTGCCCTGTCTGGTTGCATTTATCAGCTTTCAAATGATTTCGATTTACGTAGGTTCCGCCTTTTTCTTTTTCATGTGCATATCGTTTAGCTGTAGCGTAGGCTACCATAGTCGTAGTTTCTTTTCATTAATTATGAAAAAATAAAAAAAAAATACGATTATGTTTGGGTTGGGTTAGCATTTGTATTTTCGTTAGATTAGATGTTATTTAATGGTTTCTTTTGTTTTAATTTAGGTATGTTATGTTTAGGGTTTTGTTAGTTTAGTTAAATTTTAATTCTTTTGTTTTACATACAATTTCATTTTTTAGATTAGATTTTTATAATTTAGTTTCTTTTAGATTAGATTTCTTTTTATTTATAAAAAAAAAAAAAGAAATAACAATAAAAAAAAAGAGAGATTAGATTTTAGATTTTGTTTTAAATTTGCATAGTTTAGATTTTTTAGGTTTTAATATAAAAAATAAAAAAAAAATATTTTTTGAGTTCTTTTTAGGGTTTTAGGTTTAGATTTAAAATTTTGTTTCAATTTGATTTTAACTTATTGTTTTAGATTTAAGAAAAAAAAAAAAAAAAAAAAAAAAAAAATTATAAAAAAAAAAAAAATATGAAAAGGTTCATTTTATTTTTAGGTTAGATTTAATTTAGAATAAACTTTTAATTTTAGATTTTGATAGTGCTGTTTTAGTCTAGGAATTAAATTTTTAATTTTAGGCTTAGTTTTATAGTTTAGTTTTAATAATTTCTAGATTTTATTAAAAAAAAAAAAAAAAAAAAAAAAAAAAAAAATGTTTTGTTAGATTTTTTAATCTTAATTTAATTTTTTGTTTAGTTTGTTTTAAATTAGATTAGTTTTAAAATTTTAAATTTTTTAGATTTATTTTTAATTTCCATAAAATTGAAAAAATAAAAATTTTGTGGAAAAGCAAGATGTCAGTCTCAGTGTTTTTTATGTATATCTTTCATGCTGGGATCTAAGTTTTCAAGCCGAGATGTGAAATTGATATCTGGTTAATGGTTTATAATTCTCGTGGTATTTTAAGGCATTTATCTGTTAAAATTTTCAGTTGCTGGATATCGTTTTGGTCATTTTAAGAGCATTGTAATTTCGCTGATGATAGATGATTGCTGTTCATGGTCCATATCTTTTTTATATCATTTAACAAGTAATCGTTTTAACCACAATCTCTTAAGGCACTGGTCTGCTAGCTAATCAAATCCATCGAGTGCTTTTTTATATCGTATCTCGTGTCTCCCAACCAACTGGTCGACAGTTGGTCTCATCATCTCACAGGGACTCCCCCCCCTAGCCGCGGGAGACAGGCTTAAACGGAGGGATCGGGGATCAGAGTGACAGCCCCCGGTCCGAGCGTTGTCGTGCCAATTCGCGCGACAACAGGACTCATTTTACATGCATCTAAACCCAAACTCGAAGCTGCTAAATATAACATATCAATGCCAAAATTCATAAAATTATGAAAAGAGGGAGGAGAGGAAATAAGAGTGCCTGATAGCATTTCAGGTCCCTTTGAGCGTGATTGAGTGACTCGAGCATCAGGAATCTGGGTGCGCACATGATGAAGATCCTCCATAGCCACCCTCCACCTTCTCTAAGGTTCCACTGCTATGTTCTGCTCAGGGGTCGAATCAACATCTGTTTGAGTTTGAGTACCAATAGTAACAAATCTTCTCAGGGGCTCGATTTGCACATTTGTAATTAGTGGACAATCCTTTGCAAGTGCCCCACCTCATGACACCTTCTGCACTGGAATGGGATCCCTTCATAATCGAGGATCTACCATCTTATTATCTCCCGGAGTTGTAGTTAATAACTTTCAACTAAACCCTCTCTAGTATCTAGGTGTACCAAAATCTTGGCAATAGATAAACTGCGAGTTTCCATATATGATCTATCGTGGTCGAGATAGATGCCTAGGTCGTCCCCAATGCACTTGAAGACCTCTTCTGACCAAAATTGTAGTGGCAATCTGGGGAGACGAACCCATATTGGACCCGCCCACAATTTCTCTTTCTCTAGGTCGAATAGTGGCGACCACCTCTTGAGGAGAACCAAAGTCATCTCGATATGTCAATATTTGGACAGGACCCAATTGGCTTGGTCTAGTTGCGGAAAAATAAGTGCCAACCTCTCGTCATGGTAAGAATAACCAGCAGTTGGTCCAGAAAGTGACCCCAGATTTCCATTGTCCATTGCTTCAACCAAGCGGGGGTATAATTCCGGCCTCTAACCCTGCCGACAAGCACAGTGCTCTCAGTGAGGGCTGCTTGTGCCATACTAATTCCTTCTCCAAATACCAGCAAACACCCCCGCTCATGCACCTTGGTACATTTTGATTTTTTCTTTCCCCCTGACCTCTGTGAGTTGTCTACCAGGTTTGATCATTCTCCGCAGGCCGATACTCGTTTGAGTTTGAAGCTCTGGTGTCCTCATTACCTTGTTCCTGACGAGGAATTCCAACAAAACACCCTGATGTGCGCGCTACGAGAGGAGGTCTTGAGCCTTGGGGGTCGGCTCTTGTTAAGCCTTATACGTTATGCCCTGAGTTGACAAAACCATATGTGTTGGCCCCATAATCACTCGTGCCCCTACTCACCACGAATGATGCACCCTGTACATTTGTCTCCTGTCCCTGTTGCTCGAGTTCCCAATATTGTAGCTTCGATGGCGATGGAATATGTAGAATCGGGTGAGCTTGGTCCTCTTGTAGTTGTAGAAATTCCGCATTCATAGTCGAGCTCGGGTGAGTAAACCCTAGGGCATTTAAGGAACCCTCCACATCAACCAGCTCCGAAATATAAGCATCAACCTGGACTTCCGGTTCATGGGGTGGCTCTTGAAACCCAGTTGGTTGTTGATGTGGCTCCTCCACCCATATTTGGGAAGCCTCCATTGTATTTGAGGAATAATCAACAAGTTCCTCATCCATGCAAAAACGACGTCCTCACTCTCACTTTGATCATATGTTGTCCTCTCTCTATATTCTAATGCTTTGTGTTTGGAAACATGAATGGAAATCTTTAAAATTATGTTTTTTCATAAAAAAAATATTTAATGTATTTTTTACAACTACTGAGTCATTGAAATCAAACTGGCTGAGTCGGAGTCGGAGTCAAAGTTGACCCGTGGACGGTTCTGAACCTGAGTCGGAGTTTTAAAACATTGATTGGAAGTGGGGCTGCAACAACAACTTCAAATGTTGAGAGAAAAATAAACTTAGAAAGACAACAGACTCAAGAAAGCAAATATCCCTTGTGGAAGTATTTCACAAGAGATCAAGGGCCAGGCAACAAGTGGAAGGGAGGAAGCAATGTTGCTTGGAAATGAAACTATTGCAACAATCATTTCAAGAGCACTTATTACCATGTGAAAGCTCATTTGTTGGCCTTACTAGGTTGTGGAATTGGAGCATGTGCAAATGTGTCTTTAGCTAAGAGGAAAGAAATGGAAAAAGATGCCAATGTTGGTGTGGCAAGGGTGACTACATCATCTAAAAAAAACAAGAATGATGATCCCCTTCCATTCTTGAGGAAAAGCAACAACAAATTTCCATTTGTGAGTTGTGGTGGGGGTGTGGGTCAAGCAACAAAAAGAAAGGCAATGGCACTTGGTTTAATGGACAAGATTTTTCAGAAAGAGAGACGGGAAGAGCTTGATATCACCATTGCATTTATTTTTCTAACTGAACTTCATATCCTTTAATGCTGCATGCTCACCTTTATTTCTTGAGATGTGTTGAGCTCTAACTCAAGGGGCTCCATTGGGGTATGTGCCTCTTGGGTCAGCGAAGCTTAGAACCACATTGTTGACTAAGGCAGAGAAAGAGGTCAACAAAATGCTTTGGCCAATTAAATCAGCATGGACAACATATGGGGTTAGTATTGTTTCTGATGGATGGATAGTTCCAACACGCCACCCAGTCATCAACTTCATGGTGTCTTCCTTGAATGGACCAATTTTCTTGAAATCAATGGATGCACTTGGACAATACAAGGATGCACAAAATATTGGTGAGTTGTTCATTAAAGTTATTGAAGATGTAGGTGTTGATTCTTGTGTGCAAATCATTACAAACAATGCACCTGTTTGCAAGGTTGTTGGCATGATTGTGGAAGCTAAATATCCACAAGTATTTTGGACACCTTGCAGTGTCCATTCCTTGAATTTAGCACTTAAAACTATTGCTTCTGATGTGACTTGGATTGGAAGTATTATTGAGGATGCATGACATATCTGCAACTTTGTACAAAATCATACAAATTCCCTCACAATCTACAAGGAGTGCACGCATATATCATTGTTGAATATTGCAAATACACGGTTTGTCTCTTCATTCGTCATGTTGAAGAGGTTGAGGGAGGTCAATAATGCTCTTGGGGCCATGGTTATTTCAAAGTTTTGGTCTTTTTGGAGAAAGATAGATCAAACAACCTCAAAAAGAGTCAAGGGCACAATGTTAGATGATGCTTGGTGGGAGAGGGTAGATCTCACTATTAAGATCATGGACCCTATCATTGCTTTGCTACGATTTGCAGATATAGGCCGACCCATCATAGGAGAGGTTTATGAGGGATGGGATTCCATGACTGAGTCTGTGAGGACCATTATTTTACAAAGTGAGTGCCATGAGTATGAGACATCATCAGAGGCCGCCTTTACCACCATACAAAATATGGACAGAAATTGCACACCTTTGCATTGTTTGGCTCACTCATTGAACCCAAAATACTACAACCATGAGTGGCTGAATGGTGGACCTTTTCGCAAATTCCCTCCTCACATGGATGGTGAAATTTGAAATTTCACAGGGAGGAAGGATGCATTGAGGTAGATATTTTAGGATAGAGCATCCCTTGATGACGTGGAGGATGCATTTGTAGAGTTTTCGACGGCACTGGGCGATTTGAAGGCTATGCTGTGATTAGAGACAAGGGGGCTAAGAAGCCCTATTCTTGGTGGGCAACTCATGCGGCAACAAACCCTCCTCTACAATAGTTAGCCATGAGGCTCCTCTCTCAGGTGACCTCATGCTCTTGTTGCGAGAGGAATTGGAGTACATATGGGAATTTGTCTAGTGTCAAGAAGACCTAGTGTCAAGAAGAGAAGACTTGAGTAATCTAGGGGAAAGACAATGGTGTATGTGCACACCAGCCTTCATCTTATTTATAGGCAAAGGGATGAGTGGTTGAAGGCAAAGACAAAGATGTGGGATGTCTTTCATGATGATATGTGTTTGGATCTTGGTGTTGGGTTGGCATTGGCCAACTTGGATCTTAGTGAGCCAGTGCTAGAGCCTGTCACTTTTGATGATGGTGATACTCTTGAGGGGTCATCCTCCACACCAACAGATGCAAAGATTACATTGGAATCAAAGGAGGAGGATGCAATAGAGGAGAGTAGTGGTGACCATGATAGTGATGTTGATTTTGATGATGATGATTGATGAGCTACCTACTACCTTCTAGTTGTTTTGTATTTTCTTCTATTTGCCATTGGCATTGATACTACCTATGTAACACATTTTGATTTTGATGAATTAATGAGAAAACTGTCGTTTCTTGTCTTTCTCCTATTGGATCATTGATGAATCTGTCACAATTGTATTTGTATGCATAATGTTACATTGTGCAACTTACAAATTTTAAATTTATATGTAGAATCTAGATCTATGTTTGAATTTGTATCATGAATGAGAATTTGTGTAAGAAATACATGCACTAAATATAGCACTGAAAAATTTCAGTAAACACCCATAAGACAAAAAATGCTCCTTAAACGCCAAAATGGGAAATTTTATTTATATTGAGCTGCTAGAGTACAATAGGAAATAGAAAGAGTGCATCGGAGCTTGCACAAGGCAAGCTACAAGTCTCAGGTGATCAATATGTTTGAAACTTGTCTTCTACAAGTCTGCGTTGACCCAGTTTTTGTACACTGTTAGTTGTCTTGATACCCTGCTCCAACTCAAATATGCCCATAAAATTCTATAAAATTAGGATTGGAATCCTTGCCAAAAACCCAGAAAGGTTTTGCTCTAGTTTTGACCCTCAAAATTCGGCCCCAAATAGCTTGGCCCTTCTCCACAACCAAAAATTATTCCCTGCAGTTGAGAATGATGTTTGTTGCTCCCAAAATGCCAGGAAAATCCCTACAATGATCCTCCAACCAAAATCTGAGCAACCCAACTCCTCAATCCTCTGCCCAAGACTTCACTCACTTGACCCCCATAAGTGACTACACAGGCATGTAGGTGATGACGCAGTGTGTACGCCCATAAATTTTTTACTACATGAAGGACTCTCTTTCTGCCTGCAAATCCCCCTCCTTTACTTGGAATTTGGCCAAGAAACACCCCAACAACAAAACAATCTCCAGCTCTGACACCAATCTCCCACTATGATTGCATGGCTCTTCCTTTTGCGTCCCAGCTGAACCAGAATGGCGTAATGCTGTGTGATGCCTCTCTCCCGACCTCCAAATAAGATAGAAAATCCTTCCTAGGGTGGCACTCAAGGTCCACCATAGAGAAGGTTGAGCTTCACTCCTTAGGAAGCTCTTGTGCTAAGCAACACTTGTAACTCAGTTGAACAACTAAGTAACAATGGATAATCAAATGTCAAAAAGCCTCAAATGATGCTTCTCTCCACTTATTTATACTTGCTGGCCCTTGGTCTCATGTGGGTCCCTCCTATGATTGTCAACCTCACTTAGGAAATTTGATTTCTCTACTAAGTGGTGCGTATTATTTGTGGGTGGGCAGCTCCCACATTCCACTAAAAAGCTCTTCGACTGACTTTTCCTAAGTCTTGCCTCCAAAATTTTCCTTTAAACCAAAAATGAAAAAATTTACAAAATTGGGCTCTCTTAGCTTAGAAAATATCTAGGAAAGGACATTACAGTCCTCCCCTCCTGGATGTTGCTTTTACCCAAGCAACTGCAAAGTTGGATGTTGCAAGATTTGTTCACTTTCCCATATAGCTTCCTCTTCCAGCAATCCTTCCACTTGACCAAATGCTCCCTGATTACCCGATTCCTCAATCTCCTCTCTCGGGTCTCCAATATGGACTCTGGTGTCAAAACTAAATGCCCCTCATCATCAAAGGGTGGCAACTCATTGGCTGCTGTAACTTGCCACCCCAACGCATTTTGCAGGCATGAGACATGGAACACGTTGTGGCTCCGACTCTCTGAAGGTAGATCTAACTCATAAGCCACCTCTCCGACTCTCCTGATCACCTTATATGGCCCATAAAATCGTGGTTGAAGTTTTTCTGCTCCCTTCTGCTTTTGTGAAGACTGTCTATAGGGATGCAAACGTAGGTAGACCATGTCCCCTACCTCAAACTGTCTCTTCACCTTGCACTTATCAACATATATTACTGTTGGTTTTGAGCCACCTGCAAGTTGTTCTTGAGGGCTGCAAACGTAGGTAGACCGTGTCCCCTACCTCAAACTGTCTCTTCACCCTGCGCTTATCAGCATACAGTTTCTGCTGGTTTTGAGCCACATGCAATTTGTTCTTGAGAGCTCGAAGGATCACTTAACTCTCTTGAATCTAATCCTTTACCCCCGGGGCCCTGCTATCTTCAAACTTCATATTTGAAAAAGAAACTGCATCGTATCCATAAAGTGCTCAAAAAAGGAGTCATACCAATCGATATGTGATAAGTAGTGTTGTGGCAGAACTCTCCTAGATGAAGCCACTTTACCCATGCTTGCTGTTGCCCCGTCATGTAGTTGCATAGGTACCCTTCCAACCACTTGTTCACAATCTCGATTTGCCCATCAGTTTGTGGGTGATAGCCAATGTTGGGCATAAGCTTTGTCCCCACCAACCAAAACAACCCCTACCAGAAAGCCTGCATAAATATACTATCCCTGTCACTAACAATGGTCTTGGGAAGACCATGTAATCGGAAGACCTCTCGGAAGAATAACTCGACTATCTGGGAAGCTGAAGATCTCGATGAGATGGTGAAGAAATGGGCGAACTAGGTCAACCTATCGACCACACCATAAATACAATCTTGCCCTTGTGCAGCTGGGAGCCCCGTGATAAAATCCATGGACACACTCTCCCACTTCCTCTCTGGAATGGCAAGCGATTGTAATAAACCTGCAAGATGTGACAACTCTACCCTTTTCCTCTGATAGTCTACGCACTCCCGCATGTGCCTCAACACGTCTCCCTTGACCTCCCACCATGTGAATCTCTCCCTAATAGCATGATATGTCTTGAGGAACCCAGGGTGTCCTACTAGAGGGGAATCGTGGGCTGCCTGCATAATCCTCTCCTTGAGTTGTGATCCAGGCACCAAGTATATCCTGCCCTAGTAGTAGATCACATCATCCATCACCCGAAATTGGTTATCCCTGTGTGTGCCATGCAGTTTCTCGCAAGGCTCCCTGCCTTTGGAGTACTCAACCAAAAGTTGAACCTTCTTGTCATGAGTAATGTCCATTGAGGATAATACTGCAGGTCTCCGGGAAAGTGCATCTACCACCACATTGTGCTTCCCCTTGACGTACTCAATCTCGAAGTTATAGGCCTGGATCTTGCTCACCCACTTCTGCTACTGCTCCAGGAAAAATCTAAGACTATTGTGGTCAATTTGCACTTTGAAACGGTTGCCCACTAGATACTCTCTGAACTTGGCCAGTGCATGCATCGCGGCCAACATCTCTTTGTCATACACAAAGTACAACCGCTCATGGGGTAGCAGTTTCCTGCTCTCAAATACAATAAGATGCCCCCCTTGCGTCAACACGGCCCTAGCTCCCTCCCCGAAAGCGTCACACTCTAGCACAAACGAACATGTGAAGTTTGGCAAAGCCAAAACGGGACAACTTCTCATCACCTTCTTGAGGCACTCAAAGGCCTCCTGTGCCACTTGCGTCCACTCAAAAGCCCCCCTTTTTGTCAAATCGGTGAGGTGTGCTGCATGCTGTGAGAATCCCCTCACGAATCTCCTGTAGTATGTGCAAATGCCCAGAAACCCTCTCAACTCCGTCACGTTCTTGGGTGTGGGACAATCCAAGATGGCCTTGATCTTCTCCTAGTGTACCTTCACACCGTCCTCCCCAATTTCATGCCCCAGGTACAACATCTCTGTTAGTCCAAATCCACATTTGGACATCTTTGCATACAATTGATGCTCCTCAAGTATGCGAAGCACTACCTCCAAATGCTAAAGGTGCTCCTCCCAAGTCCGACTATAAATGAGTATGTCATCAAAGAAAACAAGGATGGAGTGCCTCAACTGCCCATGAAACACATGGTTCATACATGACAAAAATGTAGCTGGGGCATTGGTTAGCCCAAGGGCATCACCAAGAACTCAAAATGTCCATAGTGGCAGCGAAAAGCAATCTTAGGGATGTCCTGCTCCCACACCCGGATTTGATGATGCCCTAAGTGCAAATCTATTGTAGAGAAGTATTTCGCTCCTCTAAGCTCATCCATCAACTCGTCAATGCGCGGGATGGGGTATCAGTTCTTCAATGTCTTCTTATTGAGGGCTCTGTAGTCAATGCGCACGTGCAGTGTCCCATCCTTCTTTTTAATCAACATCACAGAAGAAGCAAAGGGACTTGAACTAGGCGTGATGTTACCCAACCTCAGCAGCTCCTGGATGGCCCTCTCTATCTCATCCCGATAGGCCTTTGGGTGCCTATACAGGGTGGTTGATCCAAAATGGATCCAGTTTTGCCTCCGGATCAAAGTCTTCAAATGCAGATGAAAGTGGGATCAAGTCGAAGTGCGCGTCGATACGATTCCAACGGTGCGAACTACACGTAAATTTGAGCCTAGATGAAGAAGTTAGAGCCAGTGAAAGTTTATGGAAGAGTAGGGCAAAAAAAGTCAAAGGTCAATAGTCAATGTCCAACCTGGTCAATGCCTACATCAGCAGGGACACGTGTCAACCCAGGAATGAGCCATGGGTCCTATATGATGTCAGCAGAGGAGGTGACGTGGCAGATAGTGATTGGTTCATACGGGCCAATTGGTGCTGACACATGGCAGCCAGGATTTTGCCCAATGTGGTCTTATTTCCAAAATTTTAGGGATTAGGGAGGATCGAACCCCTGACCTCCCGGAATGGCAATGTTTTCGCTGGAACCAGCTCACTGGATGAGCTACCACAGGCCTTGGTAACGGAAATGATAATTTTGTATTTATTTTGTGTCGGGGCTTTTGTTGGAAAAATGCCGGACGATCGGGGTCAACCCCATGACCGCCGGACCTTTGATTTATTGTTTGAAACATATGCAATATCCCACATTCACTGCAAGTCACAGTGATGTATGGTATATTAGTACCATATGATTAATGTTTAAACCAATCTATATACCATATATCATATAAACCAACCATATACGATGTATAACGTAACCAATGGTAAAATGGTCAGGCGGGGGTTTCGAACCCTCGACCCACCAAAACACTATATATGCAGCACTTTAACATACCTCTGCTAACCAACTTATCACATGTTCAGGCTTGATACAAAGCCGAACAAAATTTTATTTAAATTGTTGCAGGTGCTGAACCCGCCATACCACCAGCGCGCAGACCGAGGTGGTTTTATGCAGGCTGAGGTGGTTTTTGCCAAACGAAGAGTGGTTTTGCAGGGACAAAGGCAGTTTTGGACCATTCCAAGGGGCCTGGAGGTCATAGTGGCCAAATGTGGTCAAGTTTATACTCGTTTGACTCTAAATTTCAAGCTGAACGCAATGGTGAGGTCCATTTTCTCATTTGAGTCTCTATTTTCGAACTCATACCTGTAACATCAGTTTGAAGACAAAATAAAGCGGTTAGAACTGGAAGCTAAAGAACCAGGAGACGTAGCCAGGAAGTCTGGTGAACTCCTTTACTAAATTTTGCCGTGTTGGTGTGTTTGAGTGTGTTTTCAACTTATGCGTTGATGTTATTTGCAATCTTTTCGATCCATTGCACTAAGTAATATAAACAAATTCACATAAAGTCTGTAATACCTTTTTCATTAACAGATCAAGTGGTATCAGAGCAACAAGGTTTTTAAGGTTTGACAAGTTTTGTGTGAAGATTTGAATGCTTACTAGGTTGAGGCTCGAATGAGGTGAAGGTGAACTTGTTGAGATGAATCTAGAGATTGGAAGGCTTTTTTAACAAAGAAGGATGGCAGATGGAACTCCACTTGGGTCAGAATCCAAATTCTTGGATAGTTTCATGACGATACGTGCAATGGTGAAAGAGATGTATTGTGAGTTTAAGAAGAACAAACATGAAGGTACTTCATCACCTAAAGATTAAGAAGATAAGGGAAAGGGAGGAATGTTTCCTCCACGATCTCCTCCATCATCACCATCATCGTCATCATCATCCTCTTCTTCTCATAAATCTAGTCCTTCTAAGAAAAAAAAAGAAGAAATCCTCTTTGATCAAATTAGATGTAAAATTTGATTTGCCAATTTATGATGGAGAACTTAATACTGAAAAGCTTGATAATTGGATAAGAAAAATTGAAGTGTATTGCAGGGTGCAGAAAGTTGTTTCAGAAGGGAAGAAGATCCAGCTTGCTAGCCTTCGACTTGGAGGAACCACACTTGTATGGTGGGAAGGCAAGACACAAGCAGATCTCCAAAAGCATGGTAAAATCATTTCAACTTGGAATAAATTTGTTTCTGCTATTAAAAAGCAAATTTATCCTTTGGCTTATATGCAACAAGCAATGATGAGTTGGCAAACATTACGTCAATTAAAAGGTCAAAGTGTTCAAAGTTATACTCAGGAATTCCGTAAGAGAGCTTTAACATTAGGCATATCATTGGACTCACTAGAGACATTGTTGAAATACATAGGTGGTCTTCATAGTTATTTGAGGCATACCATACTTATGTTTAATCCAACTAGCTTAGATGATGTATCGGTCCAAGCAACTCATCTAGAAGCTAGAGGCAAAAATGTAACCCAAGATGTTGGGAAATCATCCTATTGAAAGCAAGAATAAAGGCAAGAAGAAACTTAAATGGAAGGAGAAGAAAACAAACACTGTGAAGAAAGATAAACCTTCATGCACTCATTGTAAGAAGGAAGGACACGATGAGGCACACTACTAGTCATTGCATCCAGAATTGAAGCCTAAGAAGTTTGGGGGTAAAGAGCGGAAGAATGTTGCTGCTATTCAAAAGGACTTGGGATCAGATTCAGGTGACGAGACAACGGTTACAACTACAGGTATAAAAGGTAAAGATTCTAAAGCATCTACAAGTACTTCTTCACATTCTGTTGATAATGATAATGATGAGAGGAAAAGAAATGAGCTATTTCACATTAGAGTCATTTCCAAGCATACTAAAATTGATACTTTATTTGATAGTGGGTCACAAGTTAATTTGATTTATGAAGCAATTGTAAAGAAGTTGGGTCTAGAAACAAAACCTCATAAAAAGCCATATCCATTAGGTTGGGTATGTGATAAAACTAATCTACAAGTCACGAAACAATGTAAACTTCGTTTTGCTATTGGGTCAAAGTTTGTAGATGAGGTTGAGTTAGACATAGTCCCATTGGACATATGTGGAATTGTATTAAGAAGTCCATACTTGTATGATAGAAATGCTATCTTCTATTGAATTGAAAATAAGTATCAACTCTCTAAGGATGGAATTGAATATATTATAAGGGCTCATAAACTCAAAGATAATTTCTCTCTCATAAATTCAGGACAGATGAAAAGAATTGTAAATTCAAGTAAAGAATTTTTACTTATGATTGTAAAAGCAAAGGATATTGATAAGTCCGATGCCTTCCAAGGTTGTAATCTTAAACAGAAAGTAGATCTAGTTAAAGTTGTTTCCGATTATGATATTCTGTTTCAAGAGCCTAAAGGGCTTCCACCCAAGTGAGAGATATAACAAGAGATTTATTTGCAGCAAGATGCTCCACTACCTAACATTGGAATGTACAGGTTATCAAATCTAGAGAATGCAGAGATAAAGAAGCAGGTATAGGAGTTGCTTGATCAAGGGTTTATTCAACCAAGCACATCACCGTGCGGATCACATATTGTGGTAGTGCGAAAGAAAGACGGTTCGTGGAGAATGTGCATTGATTTTAGAGCATTAAATAAAATCACAATAAAGAATCATTATCCTCTTCCTCGTATTGATGATTTGTTAGATCAGTTAAAAGATGCAGTTTACTTCTCTAAATTGGACTTGCGAAGCGGCTACCATCAAATCAGAGTTGCAAAATAGGATGTATGGAAGATTGCTTTCAAAACAAAGCAAGGACTCTATGAATGGATGGTTATGCCTTTTGGCTTAACTAACGCTCCAGCTACATTCATGCGAGTCATGAATGATGTATTTAGGCCATTCATTAATGATTTTGTAATAGTCTATTTAGATGATATTCTTGTTTTCAGTAGAACATGGGATGAACATGTAAAGCAGGTTTTAGATGTTTTGAAAAGAGAAAATATCTATGTAAAACTGTCAAAATGTGAATTTGGCAGAACATCTTTGAATTATTTGGGTTATATTCTAAGGGGTGGTGAATTGAAGATAGATCCCTCTAAGGTCAAAGTCATTGTAAATTAGCCTAAGCCTAATACTGTTACAGAAGTTAGAAGTTTCTTAGGGGCAACACAATATTGGAGAAAGCTTATTGCTAACTTTTCTTTGATTGTAGCTCCTTTACATGCTTTGACAAGTGTGAAACAGGTGTTTCAGTGGGGAGGCAAACAACAGAAAGCCTTCGACACATTGAAGGAAAGGATCAGTACAACGCCAATACTAGTACTACCAGATCTTCGGCATCCATTTGAGATCGAGACAGATGCAAGTGAATATGCCATGGGGGTAGTGTTGATGCAGCACAGAAAGCCTATATGTTTTCATTCTGAGACATTCACATTAGCAGTGGTTAACTATCCTACATATGATAAGGAATTATATGCAATAGTTCAGAGTGTTAAAAAGTGGAAACATTACATAATGGGTAAAGAAACAATCATACACACAGATCACCAACCACTTCAATATTTACACTCACAAACTAAATTGCAACAATCAAGACATTATCGGTGGATGGGTTTTCTACAACAATTTCATCTTGTTATCAAATATAAGAAGGGCATACATAATAAGGTTGCAAATATGTTATCCAGGCTAATTATAAATGCATCCACAATACTTGAGCATAATTCAGTAATTCAAGAAAGTTACATTGAACAATATGCTCAAGACACAAATTTTAAGGATGTATATGCAACTTTAAGTCATGGTAAGCAGGTAGAAGAATTGGATTATTTCATAAAGGACAAACTCTTATATCATTTGGGAAAGTTATGCATTCCACAAACTGAAAGAGTTAATATAATTTGAGAAGCACATACTTCTCTCATGTCAGGTCATTTTGGGGTAAGTAAGACAGTTGCACAATTACAAAGGTTCTACTATTTGCCACGAATGAATGAGACAGTTTCTAGATATATTAACAGAAATGATAAGTTTGTATTTATTTTGTATCGGGGTTTTCGCCCGAAAAATCCTGGATGGTCGGGGTTTAAACATTAATCATATGGTATTAATATACCATATATAATTGTGACTTGCGGTGAATGTGGGATATTGCATATGTTTCGAACGATAAATCAAAGGTCCAACGGTATGGCAATGTCAGCTACAACACAGATGCGTGCAGTAGTTGGTGGGTAGTGGCAGGCAGTCACAATGGCTAGACATCGGCAACGTGACAGAGGGTGGTACAAAAACAGGGTGTTGTGGAAAAGTATGCAGCACTACAGAGAACACCTTCCTTGTTAAGAGGGAGTGCTAGTTTATGTAGCATTAGAGGTGTTCTAGTATTGAAACTTTGGGGAGAGGCTAAAACATAGGAGTTCTCCACAACCTCGAAATTGTTTCTAGAAATTCCACCTAAAAGTATCTCAATTAGATTATTAGCCTACTTTTAATTATTTACTAAGTCTAAACTTAGGAAAAGGGGTTAATTAATCAGAATTAATTGACATAAGTTGTGAATCATCTAGAAACTCACATGGATTGACAGGGAATTAGTCTAGGCCCTTGATTAAAGTTGAATCTTGGTCGTTGGAGGTCCAACAGAAGATTACAAGAAGATGTCAATGGGTAGATGGAGAATACACTTGTGGAGTTCGATTTCCTTGGAGAGTTCAATTTTTCCAGAGAGCCAACAGTTGTCAGAAGAGTTCGAGCTTCAGAAGGGAAACAAAGACCGAGGCGCAGGGACAGTGAAGCCCGAGGAATATTTTTCAAATATGGTGAGTACTTTGCAGAGAGGCCAAAATTTTCTCTAGGAGGTTGTGCAAAGCCTCTCTCAAAGGGCAATTCGATTTTTGCTTAGGAGAAGACGTCTTTAGTTCCAGAGGCCAGGAAAGGGTCCCAGAGTGCCAAATAAGCATTTTCGTAGCCAGCAGCAGGCAGGACAGCTAGATTGGCAGTCGATTTAGGCAGCACTTGTCAGGCATCTTCAGTGTGACACAGAGTCTGCGTAGGCCCAGTTGAATAGCTAGCTCTTCAGTGGCAGTCAAGTGTCAGGATTGCTCGAAGTGAGGGTAATTTCCCTCAAGAAATTTTTGCCAATAATTTATCTATAGGATTGCTAGTTTTCGGCATCCAGATTGTACTCAGATTATTTCACTATTGCTTAATAATTAAAACCCTGAGTTGTTGCACCAGTTTTCCCGCATTGGTTTTTTTCGGGGACATTTGTCCAAAAATCACTGTGTTAATTTTTATGTGTGTGTGCTAGAATATTTCTCAGTTTCTACTGCTATTATTTTCCGCAATTTTATTTGTGAATGTTGCAGTGTGATTTAATCGATATTTGTCGTATTAGAAGAATAATTTCTAGTCGCTGGAATAAGATTTCAAACTTGAAATTCTCACAATCCTCAATTTATATGAGGTTTATTACCTCTAATAATTGACCGAGATCCTTAAAAACAAGTTTGATTTTGAGTAGACATAAAGCAAAATTGGGTTACAAGCCAACCCACTAGTTCAACAACAAAATACGTCAATGAAATCCCACAAGTGTGAGCCATAAGCCTCTAAAAAGGATGATGTCATGCTCTTTTAGGGCTCAAAATGCTTCATAATTGCATGGGAAGGGCTCCAAAGGTCTCCTTGCACCATGATCATCCTCAATTGGGGAAGGTCCTCAAACAAAACCTCAAGGCATCTACATGTGCCCAAAATCCATCCATGGGTGCCTTGCATCATCTCTATGGGTGCCAAGTGGACAACATTGTGTACTCTCTCTCCAACATCGAGGCTCCATCTGGTGCAACAAGCCCTCCTCAATCATATTGGGGGATAACCATCCTCATCTTGGCTTTGGATCAAGGCCAGCCTAGGGGCACGTTGGGTCCATTGGTACATCATCAACAATCCTCCATGATAAGCAAGAGAAGCTCAGCGTTCTACCATTTGGGGGTGTTGCATAGGAGCAATGTTGCATCTCCATGATCATCATGCTCTCCAAGAGTATAGTATGGCCTAGGCATCATGTGGAGTAGGGTTCCCTTAAGGCCTCAGTTGTGCTGGAGCACTTAACAAAGCCATCTCAAACTCAAGTGAAAGCAACCAATCATTAGAGACGAAGTCCATAAATGCATCTAAGTGGACCATCCTTAGGTATGAAGGGATTATTAATACTTCGAACCAGGATCACCTTCAAATATCTAACTAGACCAAGTCCCATAAAGGTGTTCCATACCTTTGTAGGGGTGGCCAATTAGTCAATCTTATTAGGTGCTTCTAGCCCCCAAGGAGAAGTGGCATTTCCAAGGTTAACCCTTCAATCTATAGATGTTAATGAGAATAGGTAGCAGTGTAGAGGAAGGACTCCATGGCCAAGTGCCAAGGCCAGGGTACCAGCTAATGAGAATCAACATCTTGGGTGTATAGATGTCATGGAGGGAGCAATTGTGAAGGCATGAATTACCCCTCATTCATGCCTTCACAATTGGGTGTATAGTTTGTCGTGCTACGCTGAGACAAACTTCAATGTTATCTTGAGGTAGGGTTTCAGTAGTATCTTGAGGTAAAACTCGGTACCTTTCTTGAGGAAATTCAGGGCATCTTTGGATAGGACTCAATGGTTTTCTTGAGCCAACTCGGGCACCTTTGAGGTAGGATTCAATGGTTTTTCTAAGTCACTGCATGGCATCCTTGAGGCAAGTTCTTCTGCAGTTGGAAACACAATTCTGTCTTTCAGCTACTCACAGGAAGAGGGAGCCCGATCCCTGAAGTTAAGGTAAGTCCGCGATGCAATTAAGGTTATGTATCCATGGCTATCCATTGAAGGAAGGTTTAGCAAGCGATCGGTAGAAACTTTGTTGTTTTCCACAAAATATGAATTCGGTTCTTGAGTAATGTTGCGAATTCTATCCATACATAGAGAAGGGACTCGGTCCTTGAGGCAGTAGGACCTGATTATGTAAAATAGGCAGTAAATTAGCTATAGGCTCTCTGGATTGGGTATAGCACATATTGTTTTTACTAAATTGTGATTTTACAAACTGCAATGGTTAAATTATTGGTTGGATGCAAATTCTATATAGTGGGAAGTATGCCCTAGAGCTGTGTGATTTTTAAAGAACTATATTGTTGTTGACTCTTATACTCATTTCATAAAGAGAATTCTATTGTTAATGTCTATATTGTTGTTTGTTGAAGGAAACCCTAGAATATAAAACCATAAGGGCGAAAAAGGGTACCCTAGGATATTGCATATCATCTCCACTTTTTAGATCATCTATCATTCGTTCATTGGGATTTGGAACTCACTTATCCACATCCTTTGGTTGGGTTGGTGTTAATTTGGTTGCTGGCCGACCTTGACGAATTGTCGCATAACACAAATAAATTCATATCTCCATGAATACATGTCGGAATCAGATGATCTTTAGATCAATCATACACCTCTCGACAAGAGGAATCCAAGAAAAATATCATCTACCATAAATAAGTAGACCCACATGGAGTTTGGCCGTAGTTGCCAATTTTAACACTCCCTCTCAATTAGGGAGAACTCCATCTGCTAATCCATCTACTAGACTGTACTATCTCTGCCATCAGTGCCCTGCCCTGCTCTACTCTGCTCTACTGAACTATGAAGAAGAAGAAGTGATCGAGAATGTATCATACCATTCTCTATTGATCCGAAGTCAGTCCCAAATAGAGAGTGTCTCATACCACTCTTACTAATCTGAAATTAGTTCCAAATAAAGAGAGTCTCTCATACCACTCTTATTGATCTGAAATCAGTTCCAGATAAAGAAAGTGTATAATACCACACTTACTGACGCAAAGTTAGTTCCCATTGATCCTAGATCAATATCGGACATCCTAGCATAGGGAGTACGATAGTTACACGATGCGTCCATCGGTACTACTATGGTCCCTATCCTCATTTTCCTACTCATTGGCCAGACGAGAGGTACTTCCCATGAGTCCCAGACTGCATGGGTAGGATGTCTCAGCAGGAGAAGGATGAGCCACTCATCCTGCCTACATGTCGCCATGGGGTATTCTAGGGGAAGGCTGAACCACTCACCCTGTACACAACAAATCATTAGGGAAGGATGAACCACTCACCCTATGATTGTGTCTTAGTAGGAGAAGGATGAACCACTCATCTTGCCTACATAGTAGACCACTAGGGGAAGGCTGAACCACTCACCCTGTGGTTGCTCATCGCTCCAAGAAGTACCCCCAAGGCCCCCAGAGCTCCCAGAGCTCAGTGTCCATATCATACATGACTCTCAGGAGAGGGTCTCTCCATGACTCCCAGTCACTCTTGGAAAGTCAAGAATTTGACCTTTCCCAGTGGCTTCATCTGAATATAGGCAAACTGCACATCAGTCCCAGAGTGATGGAGCCTACTTGCTCCTTGCTATACCATATCCTAGATAAAGTGGTACCTAATGTCTATATGCTTGGAGCGATCATATAACACAAGATTCCTCAACAATCGAATCCCCCTTTGGTCGTCACAGAAGATCACAATGGTAACCAACACGTGTCCAAACAACTCACAAAAGAGATTCCACAACCAGATAGCTTCACAAGAGGCCATACTCTCAGCTATGTATTAGGCCTCAGCGGTGCTCAAAACAATCGACTTCTGCTTCCTGCTCATCCAAGATATCGAAGCAGAACCCAAAGGGAACCAACACCCATAAGTGCTCTTGCGATCCTCCACACTGCTTGCCTAATCAGCATCAGAATAATCATGCAGCTTCACATTTCTAGCAGTGTATCTCAATCCATGAGAGATTGTGCCCTGAAGATATCACAAATGATTCTTGGCACCAACCCAGTGAGGCTCAACTAGATATGAGCTCAACATGCTAACTGAAAAACATATATTCAGAGGGGAGTTCACCAAGAACATCAATACTAGTATGAGTTTATGAAACTCAGAGGCATTTCCCAAATCAAGTCCGGCATAACTTCTTAAAGTTAAGCTTCATTGAGGTAGTCACGGGCTTGTAGTTCACCATTCCAAATTTGGAATCCAACTCCCTCTTACTTTTGCAAATGAGAGGGTCTGCACCTCTCAGAAAGAGGTCGTCCTCATAAGATACCAGTATGAGAGGTCTATCATCCACAACCTTAAAGCAATGGTTTAGATTGGCTTCACTCCTAATGAATCTCAGCTTCATCAGATAGCTATCAATCCTCTCATGCCAAGCCCGGGGTGCTTGCTTCAAACTATAGAGAGCTTTCTTCAACCTACATACATGATATTCCCGATCATGAATCTCAAACCCCTCGGGTTGATCCACATCTGTGGTCTTGCTATTACATGAGGGGAATGGTCCCCTTGTAAGTCTTCCTTCGGTACATCTCGAACATGTACCTTCATGCTCTTCTTTGAATTCAAGCATCCCTGCCACCATCTGACTTACATCGGATAGGGCCTTACAATGAAGATGGGCAGACCTCCGGTGCCATAGAAGAGATGTGACACACGACATGGTCCCCAATGGACTTCCTGCAACTTGATACAAATTGCCAACCATAAACATAAGAGTAAAAGCATCTTTAAAATTCCTTTTCCAATCATGTACCTTTCCATCAATGAATGCCACCTTGAAACCCTTGACTTCCATTGCCGAAATGGACACCAGGTTCTTCTTGAGTTCAGGTACATAAAGAACTTCTTGTAAATGAATTGTGCTACCCTCATTCAATTGAAGGGTAGCATTCCCTACATCCTTTCCGAGATAGGTGGCATCGTCTCCAAGAATAATATCCACGATTGTCTCCTTCTCTAACAAATTAGAGAGCACTTCCTTGTATCCGGTAAAGTGCCTTGAGGCACCACTATCAATAAGCCAATTTCCCAACGAGTCTGGAGGAGAGGTAATGGAGAGGGCCAATATAAGATAATACTCCTTTTTCTTATCAAAAACAACATTTGATTCTTCATACTTGGAGTTCCTTGCTTCCTTGGAGGGTTGACCATTTCCTTGAAGTCCTGCATTCCTTTTTACTTTGCCATTGAACTTGTCATTCCTTCGATCATTAAAGATGCCCCTGGAATGATCATCATCATGTGATGTGTCCCTTCTCTTTGGACACTCCCTCGCATAATGGCCAAACTTATTACAAGCAAGGTACCTGCCTTTCCTTCCATCCTTGGATCCGGACTTTCCGTTGAAGTGACCTTTAGGTAGGCCACCAGACGCTTGTCAAAGGAATCTCTGATAATCTTCTTCGCTTCGACTTCATCTTCGGAGAAACCAGTGAATTTGATGGAGGCTCAAGGATTTTACCCTTCTCGTAATCCAGCACTTCTTGTTCTCGGAATGTGGGATGAGGAACCCGTTGAGCCATTTTGTCCTTTTCAACTGTCTTCGATGATTGCTCTTTCACTCTTGCTTGGGCATTGTCTTCACCTCAACTCTGATACCATGTTAATTTTAGGTATGTTCTATGCCTAGAGCAATTTACTTATTTTGATAATTTATAACAATAGAAAAGAGCCCTAACCAGAAAAGTCAATGCTGTTAAACAAGGCAGATTTGTTCCTCAAATCTGTTTGGTCAAACCTAGTCAACTTCAGCCTCCAATAGCAAGCTTAATAAGCCCAAAATAGTTTGAAAAAGTCCAGTCAAAACTGGTCAACAAAAGTCAACCTTATGGCCAGCCCTAGTACAATCAATGCTGGTCAAATAGGAGGTCAGATTGCCTCGGTTCTTGTGCCCAAATTTGCGGTCTGCTAGGACATAATTCCTCCACCCAAAATCGCACCAAAAACAGGTGAATGCTTGGTCAATGCAGTCAAAATAGCCTCCTGCAAATTCTGTCAATGTTGGTCAACGATTGGAACATAAAAGTACAGTCCTTCGCACGTGTGGAGAGCTGCCCATAAAACCGTACCCAATCATATGAGGAGAGAGAGATGTGTGAGAAGTGAAGTGTGTCCAAATGAGGATGAGGCATCATGAATTTATAGGCTAACATTGAGGATGAATAGACATGACTATTGGGCTTCTAAGCATACATGAGTTTGGCCCTAGTTGCCAATTTTAACAGTTGGAAAACATTGCTCTAGAGGTTGATATAGCTAAAATAATGAAAAATCATAAGATGACCACAATGAAATAAAAAGAAAAGTTAACATGCAAAATATGGCGAGGACATAAGTTAGTGCGTGGGCAAAAGCCTAGTATGAACTCTACCCCTCTCATTAGCCATCACCCAGTCGCTAAGCACTTGATGCTCCATATGATTAAAAGGAATACTTGCTTTTCACAACCCTAATGAGCAAGAAACTGTCTCATCGTAAAGAATAAAACACATTCTACATCATAAAGAGCAAGCTTTGATCCTTGAGCTATGCACCAATAAAAAAACATTGTTAAAAATAAGTAAAAGGCACCCTGGAGGGGTGGAAAAAGCAAGTCGAGAGGTGTAATTCATGCCTTCGCAATTGCTCCCTCCATGACATCTATACACCCAAGATGTTGATTCTCATTAGCTGGTACCTTGGCCTTGGCACTTGGCCATGGAGTCCTTCCTCTACATTGCTACCTATTCTCATTAACACCTATAGATTGAATGGTTAACCTTGGAAATGCCACTTCTCCTTGGGGGCTAGAAGCACCTAATAAGGTTGACTAATTGGCCACCCCTACAAAGGTATGGAACACCTTTATGGGACTTGGTCTAGTTAGATATTTGAAGGTGATCTTGGTTCGAAGTATTAATAAGCCCTTCATACCTAAGGATGGTCCACTTAGATGCATTTATGGACTTAGTCTCTAATGATTGGTTGCTTTCACTTGAGTTTGAGATGGCTTTGTTAGGTGTTCCAGCACCACTGAGGCCTTAAGGGAACCCTACTCCACATGATGCCTAGGCCATACTATACTCTTGGAGAGCATGATGATCATGGAGATGCAACATTGCTCCTATGCAACACCCCCAAATGGTAGAACGCTGAGCTTCTCTTGCTTATCATGGAGTGTTAAATTGGCAACTAGGGCCAAACTCCATGTGGGTCAGCTTATTTATGGCAACTGATATTTTTATTGGATCCCTCTCGTCGAGTGGTGTAGGATTGATCCAAAGATCATTCGATTCCGATAAGTATTTGTGGAGATATGAATTTATTTTGATTACGGATTTATCATCTAGCCGACTAGCTCTTATGTAGGCTCTAGAAGCCCAAACGTCATGTCTATTCATCATATACGTTTTAGTATAAATTGAAGAAGATTTGATGTCATTGAAAAGACATTGAGGTGATCTCCTCCTCTCCATGTTCTGGGTTTTCGGAGCAGGAGAAAGACACCATGAGAATGAACGTTGGCCTAATGATGCCCTAGTTCTAACGCACAACAATACGCTGTAAACATGATGCCATATACTCAGCTACGAAAGCACCTGTATATACGATATATATATATGCTGCTCTTTATATGAAGGGTATAGGGAATGAAGCTGCAGTGGAGCCACAGTCATTCATGGGCAATAACACAACGCAGCATGCAGAGATTATATACGTAGGTTTACACGCTGAAACCTTGTACGCTGGAAACCCTACTCTACACACAGTCATGACATTAGAATATACCACGCAGGGTAGCTGCAGTATCCAGAGTGGAAACTCAACACTGTACTCGTTCATAAACTCTATACGGACGCAGCGTGAGGCAGACACATATACGCAGGTCTGGCAGCGTAACGTGGACACATATATACCCATCATCAAAGACCTAACACGTAGGTCTGGCAGCGTAACATGAACATATATATACGCATCAACAAAAGATCTAACATGCATTTCTGGTAGCGTAGTGGAGACATATATCTGGTAGTGTAATGAAGACATATATCTGGCAGCGTAATGGTAACATATACATATGCATCAATAGAAGATATTACACGCAATATTACATGGATTTCACGCTAATATTACAGTGCAGATATATATACGTTGGGCATAGAAACGTTGGTCATAGGAATATATACGCTGGGCATAAATAATGGAAAGACAATATATATTGGAACGCAGTCACATATATGCATGTAAACACAGTCATTGGAACGCAATCTTCTAGATGGAACGCAGTCATGGATACGTTGTGCAGTCATATATACGCTGGGTAGTCAAGGTTCACAGGTAAGAAGGAATACACTGTTCATCATGGAGTGATATAGATGTCATATATATATGGAGTGCAGTCAAGACAACAAGTGTAAGGAATACGCTGTCTAGTTCAATGTATGGGATACAGTGATATCCCTGAGCAAACCCTATATGGAAATAATATAGCCTAGCTGCTTTGCTAGGCTGCAAGCCATAGCAAGCAGCTAAGGTTGATATGTGTATGAACTCCATTATGAAGCAACAGAAGGATGACATGGGCAACATTATGAGCAGCATGATGGGCAGCCTTATGAACAACGTGATGTATGATACATGGAGCATGGACAGTAGCATGATAAATAGGCAGTATGATGAAATCATGAAGCAGCATGACACATGGGCAGCATGAAATATGCGGTCATGGACAACTTGATGTATTGGCAGCACAGTGATCATGAGCAGCATGATGGTGCTACACAGTAAGTTGCAGCAGATGAACGAAATGGATAGGTGAAGTCGTCACCTAGGAGAATCAGTTGAAGCAGAATGTCTTCAACTGATCTCATGTATCATCGTTATAAGAGATGATCTATGCTCAGATCTAGTTAAGTCAAAGTATTGACTTCTGATGTAAATATACTATCTCTCTCACTATCTCTACTGAACTTTGAAGAACATAAAAGAAGAATTGATCAAGGGCTTCCCCACACATTGTGGGGTTTGTCCCTGGCTAGTGCCACATCTTGTGTCCTCTTGTCTGGGCATGTCTTATGCGATTTATATTTATGTTCTATCTGCAATTTACTTTATGATGTGATTGCTAATATGGAAAAGAAATTAAATAAATTGCTCTAGCATAGAACATACCTAAAATTAACATGGAGGATTGTTGATGATGTACCAATGGACCCAACGTACCCCTAGGCTGTCCTTGATGCTACTTGATGGGCATGCCTTGATCCAGAGACAAGATGAGGATGGTTATCCCCCAGTATGATTGAGTAGGGCTTGTTGCACCAGATGGAGCCTCGATGTTGGAGAGAGAGTACACTATGTTGTTCACTTGGCACCCATAGAGATGATGCAGGTTACCCATGGATGGATTTTGGGCACATGGATATGCCTTGAGGTTTCGTTTGAGGACCTTCCCCAATTGAGGATGATCATGATGCAAGGAGACCTTTGGAGCCCTTCCCATGCAATTATGAAGCATTTTGAGCCCTAAAAGAGCATGACATCATCCATTTTAGAGGCTTATGGCTCACACTTGTGGGATTTCATTGACATATTTTGTTGTTGAACTAGTGGGTTGGCTTGTAACCCAATTTTGCTTTATGTCTACTCAAAATCAAACTTGTTTTTAGGGATCTAGGTCAATTATTAGAGTGATAGACCTCATATAAATTGAGGATTGTGAGAATTTCAAGTTTGAAATCTTATTCCAGCGACTAGAAATTATTCTTCTAATACGAGAAGTATCGATTAAATCACACTGCAACATTCACAAATAAAATTACGGAAAATAATATTGTTAGAAACTGAGAAATATTCTAGCACACACATAAAAATTAACACAGTGATTTTTGGACAAATGTCCCCGAAAAAAACCAATGTGGGAACACTGGTGCAACAACTGAGGGTTTTAATTATTAAGCAACAGTAAAATAATCTGAGTACAATCTGGATGCCGAAAACTGGCAATCCTACAGTGAAATTACTGGCAAAAATTTCTTGAGGGAAATTACCCTCACTTCGAGCAATCCCGACACTTGACTGCCACTGAAGAGCTAGCTGTTCAACTAGGCCTACGCAAGCTCTATGTCACACTGGAGATGCCTGACACGTGCTGCCTGAATCGATTGCCAATCTAGCTATCCTGCCTGCTACTGGCTAGGAAAATGCTTATCTGGCACTCTGGGACCCTTTCCTGGCCTCTAGAACTAAATACGTCTTCTCCTAAGCAAAAATCGAATTGCTCTTTGAGGGAGGCTCTACGCAACCTCCTAGAGAAAATCTCGACCTCTCTGCAAAGTACTTACCGTATTTGAAAAATATTCCTCGGGCTTCACTGTCCTTGCTCCTTTGTCTCTGCTTCCCTTCTGAAGCTCGAAGTCTTTCGACAACTGCTAGCTCTCTAGAAAAATTGAACTCTCTAAGGAAATCGAACTCCACAAGTGTATTCTCCCCATTGACTTCTTCTTGTAATCTTCTGTTGGACCTCCAACGACCAAGATTAAAATTTAATCAAGGGCCTAAACTAATTCCCTGTCGATCCATGTGAGTTTCTAGATGATTCACAACTTATGTCAATTAATTCTGATTAATTAACCCCTTTTCCTAAGTTTAGACTTAGTAAATAATTAAAAGTAGGTTAATAATCTAATTGAGCCACTTTTAGGTGGAATTTCTAGAAACGATTTCTAGGTTATGGAGAACTCCGTGTTTTAGCCTCTCCACAAAGTTTCAATACTAGAACACCTCCGATGCTACATAAACTAGCACTCCCTCTTAACAAGGAAGGTGTTCTTTCTAGTGTTGCATACTTTGCCACGACACCCTGTTTTTGTACCACCCTCTGTCACGTTGCTAATGTCTAGCCACTGTGACTGCCTGCCACTGCCCACCAACTACTGCACAACTCTGATACTGCATCTGTGTTGTAGCTGACATTGCCATACTGCTGCTAACCCTGCATTTGCGCTGCAACTCCCTCTCAACTGTCGCTGATGCAACTGTGACTGCAACTGAGAAGAACCCTAAATATTGAATCAACTACGTTAAGTATGATGCATTTGTCTCCTAAGTCCTGATCACTACTATCTACTGCACCGTCCACTGAAGAATTTGCACTGTTGTTGACTCTGCACCGTGCCACTCTGCACTGCTGTCAACACTACACTGTGCTCCTCAACACTTGACTGCAACTAGTTTGCAACTATCACCCTAGAATTTGACTGCATCATTGACATTGATCCATCCTGCTACTAAATACTATGGGCCCTATTAGTTTTTGTAGCATTGAAGGTGTTCTAGTCTCGAAACCTTGTGGAAAGGCTAAAACACAGGAGTTTTCCATAACCCAAAAATCGTTCTGAAAATTCCACCTAGAAGTGTCTCAATTAGATTATTAGCCTATTTTTAATTATTTCCTAAGTCTAAACTTAGAAAGGGGGTTTAATTAATCAAAATTAATTGAGATAAGGTGTGAATCAACTAGAAACTCACACGGATCGACCAAGAATTAATCTAGTGATCCGGATTTAAACTAGAACACAATAAACTACAGAGATAACCATAAATACAGAGATGCAGCGGAAATAAGACTTCATTTCATTATTGTAAAACACTGAAATATGCTTACAAACAGAAATGGAAATAAACCAACTAGGGCGATGGTAGCTTATCTCCGAGAAGAGATGTGGCGGCTACATGTCTCTGAATTGTGTTACAATGAGGCTCGAAGCTATTTATTGTTGAGAAACAATGGAAAACCCTAAACATCTAAATACCTAACCCTAAAGATGAAACGCCAAACTGTGGGACTCGTTTGGGTAAATTGGTACATCAACTTCCCGAGGTCGTAACTTTGGCATACGATCTCCGTTTGATGCGCACAATAGCTCGTTAGAAAGATCTATCCGAGAAATACAACTTTGGGAAGAGCAACATCAGTCCATGAACCCATGTCGTTCCCAGTTTTCCCAAAAAATGTCATTTAGGGCCTCAAAATGGCTCCGGAAGTTCAAGACCTGAAAAACTGCTAAAAATAGTAAATTGTGCTATAATTATGGAAACTGAAAAACTGAAAGAGATAGTTGTGGGGGTCCAAGTGGGATAGGTGGGTGGCCACCAACATCCACCTGGATCATCTAGTCCCTTGATTAAGTTTTAATCTTGGTCATCAAAGGTCCAACAAAAGATTATAAGAAAAAGTCAATGGGTAAATGAAGAACACCCTTGAGGGGTTCGATTTCCTTAGAGAGTTCGATTTTCCCATAGAGCTAACGGTTGCTGGAAGAGTTCGAGCTTCAGTAAGGAAGGAGAGACAAAGAGGGGCAAAGACAGTGAGGCTGGAGGAAGATTTCCAGATTTGATGAGTGCATTTGCAATGATGCAGAGATAACCACAATGAGATTGACGCAGGGGCTGCGTCGAAGCCTCTAGAGGTAGTTCAATTCTGTTGGGGAAAAATTGAGTTTCAATTCCAGAGGCTGGAAAGCCATTCCAAAGGCCAGGAGAGATGTTTTCCCAGTAAGTAGTTGTTAATTTTACGTATGATCTATGTTGATAGCAGATTTACTTCATTTTTCCATATTAGCTCAATATCAATTCCAGATTAGCAATCACATTTAGCATGATAGTAAAATGTAGATAGAACATAAACATAAATCACAGAAGACAAGAGGACACAAGATGTGGCGCTAGCTAGGGACAAACCCCAACGTGGGGAAACACTTGATCAATTCTTCTTATATGTTTTTCAATAGTTCAGTAGAGAGAGAGAGATAGTACATATACATCAAAAGTCAACATATTGACTTATCTAAGTAAGAGCAAAGATCATCTGCTAAAAATAGTAAATTGTGCTATAATTATGGAAACTGAAAAACTGAAAGAGATAGTTGTGGGGGTCCAAGTGCGATAGGTGGGTGGCCACCAACATCCACCTGGATCATCTAGTCCCTTGATTAAGTTTTAATCTTGGTCATCAAAGGTCCAGCAAAAGATTATAAGAAGAAATCGATGGGTAAATGAAGAACACCCTTGAGGGGTTCGATTTCCTTAGAGAGTTCGATTTTCCCATAGAGCTAACAGTTGCTGGAAGAGTTCGAGCTTCAGTAAGGAAGGAGAGACAAAGAGGGGTAGAGACAGTGAGGCTGGAGGAAGATTTCCAGATTTGATGAGTGCATTTGCAATGATGCAGAGATAACCACAATGAGATTGACGCAGGGGCTGCGTAGAAGCCTCTAGAGGTAGTTCAATTCTGTTGGGGAAAAATTGAGTTTCAATTCCAGAGGCTGGAAAGCCATTCCAAAGGCCCGGGAGATGTTTTCCCAGTAAGTAGTTGTTAATTTTACATATGATCTATGTTGATAGCAGATTTACTTCATTTTTCCATATTAGCTCAATATCAATTCCAGATTAGCAATCACATTTAGCATGATAGTAAAATGTAGATAGAACATAAACATAAATCGCAGAAGGCAAGAGGACACAAGATGTGGCGCTAGCCAGGGACAAACCCCAATGTGGGGAAACCCTTGATCAATTCTTCTTACATGTTTTTCAATAGTTCAGTAGAGAGAGAGAGAGATAGTACATATACATCAAAAGTCAACATATTGACTTATCTAAGTAAGAGCAAAGATCATCTGCTAAAAATAGTAAATTGTGCTATAATTATGGAAACTGAAAAACTGAAAGAGATAGTTGTGGGGGTCCAAGTGGGATAGGTGGGTGGCCACCAACATCCACCTGGATCATCTAGTCCCTTGATTAAGTTTTAATCTTGGTCATCAAAGGTCCAAAAAAAGATTATAAGAAGAAGTCGATGGGTAAATGAAGAACACCCTTGAGGGGTTCGATTTCCTTAGAGAGTTCGATTTTCCCATAGAGCTAACAATTGCTGGAAGAGTTCGAGCTTCAGTAAGGAAGGAGAGACAAAGAGGGGCAGAGACAGTGAGGCTGGAGGAAGATTTCCAGATTTGATGAGTGCACTTGCAATGATGCAGAGATAACCACAATGAGATTGACGTAGGGGCTGTGTAGAAGCCTCTAGAGGTAGTTCAATTCTGTTGGGGAAAAATTGAGTTTCAGTTCCAGAGGATGGAAAGCCATTCCAAAGGCCAGGAGAGATGTTTTCCTAGCAAGTAGTTGTTAATTTTACGTATGATCTATGCTGATAGCAAATTTACTTCATTTTTCCATATTAGCTCAATATCAATTCCAGATTAGCAATCACATTTAGCATGATAGTAAAATGTAGATAGAACATAAACATAAATCAAAGAAGACAAGAGGACACAAGATGTGGCGCTAGCCAGGGACAAACCCCAATGTGGGGAAACCCTTGATCAATTCTTCTTATATGTTTTTCATTAGTTCAGTAGAGAGAGAGAGATAGTACATATACATCAAAAGTCAACATATTGACTTATCTAAGTAAGAGCAAAGATCATCTCTAAGAAGATGACACATGAGGTAGCTGAACTTAGTTGAAGACATGTTGCTTCAACTGATTCTCCAAGGTGACACCATCACCATGCTGCATCTATCATTGTGCTGCACCTCATCATGACGCTACACCTCACAGTGTTGCACCATGCTGCACCCATCATCACTATGCTGCATCTCATCATGCTTCACTAATCATGACTGTACCCATCACTGTGCTCAATGTATACTGCAATGTATCATCACTTCAACATCCTGCTTCAATACCTTTTGCTGTTCCACTATTCACATCATTCTCATCATCACCAAGCTATACCAATGTGCCGCACTGTTCAACATCCATGCTGCCTACAATAGTCACTGCATTTATCATGATTCTTTATGCACCTTACTGCAGCATACTGCCCATGCATCTTACTGCACTATCACTATGTCTTACTGCAGTTTTAAGTCTGCAATATAGTTGTTGTGACTGTGACTAGTTAGGGCATATTGGCAACCCCTAAACAGTACCCAAACAGCCCTCCTTGGCTATGGCCTATACTAGGAGAGATGCTCACCTGACTTGATGTTGTTCTAGGCATGAACAACCCTCAATATACCCTACGCTGCCCTTCAACAATGAGGTAGGGCTTGTGGCCTAACCACAACAGTCTACGCTGCCTCTCCCAAGGCTTCTCCACCCAAGAACCACTTGAAACTTATCCTCCTTGTCTCATCCTTCAAGAACAGACCCTTGACCATCCCGGTTACACTAAAACAACAACTCATATATCCTTCCATGAGCACTTAACATAGTCCCCAAACTACCTCGTTGTGGTAGCCACTTTGCTGCGTCCATGACTAGAAACCCTTCAATGCTGAGAGAGATACATTGGCCATGCACGGATAGATATCATCATCCCATCCATTTAATGCATCCTACCATCCATGGGATCTAGGCTTCCACTAACAGAGTGGAGGTGGGAGGGAAAGAAACCATCTACTACCATCGGAACGAAGTCACTCGACCGAGGTACGAGGGAGAGGAACGAAGTTGAGAAGTAGGTTCCCCACTTCTCTAACGAAGTCACTCACCTGACGATAGGAAGGTGCGGAATGAAGGATTGGGAACAACTACTAACATCAGATTGGCAGCAGGTACTACCATCATCAGAGGGAATACAGTCTAGGCTAGCAAGGGATACACTCAAACTCCTATAAGGGAATTCTAGCAAGGGATACACTCACACTCCTATAAAGCAATTGAAGGAGGGATAGACCTATAACTATCAATGAATGGAATGAATGAAGCACATCTATGCTCTGTACATTGCTATCACGGGATGGATGGAAGGAGGGAGGTACTATCACTATAAACGAATGAGGGATATACGAATGGTTACACAGCTACAGAGTGGGGATGGATTCTCACCCCCTCTCGAACAAATGAGAGGATACATTGTTGGTGGCCACAACTCCTATGAGTGGAGGTCCATATCTGTGCGCTAGGATACTAATTTGTATGCAAGGAATGCATTTCATAGTGATAGCCTGGGTGATAGCTACATCTGATGAGGTGAGGGGCCTCGATTCTTATTGATTCCGATCATTCATAATACCAATCATAGATTCTGATGACTAGTGCCTCGAGATTGATCATCATTATAAATGTTGTTCTGGGGACTTTATTTTGAATTATAGAAGATAGTGAGAATTCCTTACACCATAGGCCCTGAACTACGTGATGGGAATATTGTTTCAAATAACTCCCATCATATATAATGCCGATGGTTAGGGTTCACAATCATAGGTTGTGATCCGATGTCGAGGCAGATAGTGAAACACACCATTATTTATGATGCCACCTTCCCCTCTCCTGTAGGGCTATCCAATTCTTTCTAGTTATTGTTTGACAGATCGTGCTCACTTCGCTTTGGTAATGTAAATAATAAAAAAAGAAAACATATATATTCGGGGTGGGTAAGATCTAACTAAGACGAACAGATGGCAGGGTAGGATTGTTAGGCCCCTATACTACTAGTGTAACCCTTTATTGTTATTAGTACAACCCACTTATTATATTGATGTACCCAGGTAGTGCCCATATTGTTACTATTGTGCCCCATAGAAGCCCACTATTGTTATTATTGTGCCCTTACATTATTATTGTTATGTCGGCTCTGATTATGTTATGACCCCTTAGACTCCTATATATAGAAGGAGGTCTTTTCATTTGTATTATCCAAGAATTGTTCATTTATGTAATGTAAAGGAGGTTGCCCCCTCGAAGAGGCTGAATTCTAAGGCGTTGATCTATCTTTTCTTGAGTTGGTTTCATAAGATTTGGTATTAGAGCTTTGGATTCTAGGGTTTCGCTGCTCCAAATAGGTCATCGTGTAATTTTCGCTATAACTTTTTTTTTTTTGCGACGTTTCAGAAACTAAAAAAAAATCCATTTGAGAAGAAATCGCACTGAATCTCGGGTCTGAATTTTAGAGCTTTTCGCGCTATATTTGCGGAAATATGATCTGAGGAAGTTGGTCTTTTTGCAGACTCCTGAATTACATTTCAAACAAGTGACCTGGGAAAAATTGTCATAACTTTCTCTCTGAGCATCGGAATGAAATTTCGTAAGAAGGTGCAAAAAGAGGACGGACCGTAGTTTCTTGTATATCTTTTTCAGATCCAAAGGTTGAAACAATGACTCGTGGCACGTCATACAAGTTCGCTCTACTGAACTAGTCTATAATCAGGTCACTGTGGGAGATTTCGCATAACTCTTCCTTGGAGAATCGAATTTGGATCAGACTGGTGGCATTGGAAAGAGGACACAGAGGGCTACTACAGGTTGCAATTTCAGAACTTAAAGATCCGAAAGTATAGAGTTACAGTCGTTTCAAGATCGAGCTCCTAAAATCAAGAAAAAGCAAGATGAGGAAGTTTGATGGCAAGGATCCAGTAAATTGGATACTTTAGATGGAGCAATATTTTGATCTACATGGTGTACCACTGTTACAAAAGGTATGTATTACATCTTCATATTTAGAACTAGATCAACTTTTATGGTATGAAGGGCTTTGTTCTCGTAAACAACTTGTTACGTGGTCAATTTTCATGGAGGAAATGATAGCACATTATGAGGATACAAAGAGAAACACCTTTTTTAGAGCAACACCACAACAATTGGAAAGAGTAAAAGGGCTTTGTGACATGCTGGAAAGAAAAATTATGGAAACTAGGAAGCATACCCCTCACAACTATAAAGATGGAAGTGTTGTTTCTCCTAGCCTTCCACAACCTACAAGGTTTACACCACAACAATTGGAAGAAAAAAGAGAAAAAGGGCTTTGTTACAATTGTGATAGCAAATGCACTAAAGGTCATAAGCGTGCTGAGAAGAAATTATTTTACATAGAATATGAAGAGGAGGAAGAAAAGGATCAAGAAACATCAAAAGAAGAAGATATACGCCAGGACCTCACCCCAGAGAAAGAAGAAATGAATCAGACCATATCTTGTAAAGCATTGGCAAGAATTACCACTCCTCAAACTCTCAAGATAGAAGGACATATCAAGAAGAAAAAGGTGCAAGAAGTGCAAGATCACATCGAGAAAGAAAAAATGAATCCAACCATATCTTGTAATTCATTGGTCGAAATTACCACTCCTCAAACTATCAAGATAGGAGGACATATCAAGAAGAAAAATGTTCAAGAAGTGAAAGATCACATCGAGCATCAAGAAATGAATCCGACCATATCTTGTAAAGGATTGGAAGAAATTACCACTCCTCAAACTCTATAGATAGAAGGACATATCAAGAAGAAAAAAGTTCAAGCAGTGAAAGATCACATCGAGCATCAACAAGAAGTTCTCCAACTTTTAAAGGATAATGCCACTTCGGTGCAAAATCAAACGAAATAACAGGTAGATCAACATCATAGTGAAAAATGTTTTGATGTAGGTGATTGAGTATTTTTACTGCTACATCTCAAGCAAGCTATTTATGAGAAGGAAATGTTGGCAATACTACATGCACTTAAAAAATGGCGACCTTACCGAATGGGAAGACTCTTCAAGGATGAGGATGTGGAAGCATTGTTTTGTGCTATTTCTATTATCCAACCAGATTGGATAAATGAAGCAAGAGATGAATGGAAGAATGACGAAGAAGTATGGCCACTTATTCAAAAGTTGCAAAAGATCCCAATTCAAACAATATTGCCAGAAATTGAAGAGGAAGGAAAAATCATATTGGAAACTGGAGCAATCACAGAAATAAGAACCCGACAGCTACAAAATCGATCAATTTCAGAGTATCTCATCAAGTGGAAGAACTTACCTGCTGAAGATTCCACATGGGAGGACAAGAATTTTATATAGAAGCATCAAGAACTACTCAAGCATTGAGGACAACGCTTTTTGAAGGAGAGGGGCATGTTAGGCCCCTATACTACTAGTGTAACCCTTTATTGTTATTAGTACAACCCACTTATTATATTGATGTACCCATGTAGTGCCCATATTGTTACTATTGTGCCCCATAGAAGCCCACTATTATTATTATTGTGCCCTTACATTATTATTGTTATGTCGGCTCTGATTATGTTATGACCCCTTAGACTTCTATATATAGAAAGGAGGTTTTTTCATTTGTATCATCCAAGAATTGTTCATTTATGTAATGTAAAGGAGGTTGCCCTCTCGAAGAGGCTGAATTCTAAGGCGTTGATCTATCTTTTCTTGAGCTGGTTTCATAACAAGGATCCCACTAATGGTATCAGTATTGGTATCTGTCCCACTGCATCTGTTCTACTATCCTAATAGGTATTCGTCTGTTGCATGCAGTATGAGGAGTGCTATTGAATGGGGTATTTTGAGAGCTATTGAGATGCTAAAGGTTGATCGGTAGTGGACTAACTGTGTTTAATGCTGGGTGATTGGTTGTATCTCTATAGAGATATAATGGCATGGTATTAGTGTAGGTAAGTGAGGTATGAGATGGGGTATACCAATCACAGATGAAAGGTATACGAATGTGGGTTAATGCATCTATTCTATGGCATGGTGAACAACTCCTATGGATAAATGGGAGCATGTTCCCTCATAGAGGTGGTTGCTATTTCGTATATAGTGTATAAGTTCATGTTCTTCGTATAGTTTCTTGCTATATATGAGCTGGGTTAGGGTGAGAGGCACCAGAGCACTGATAGTGATTTCACCCTTTGCTTCGCTCGGCTTGGGTTTGATTCCCTCTGCCTCATCTATGGTTGCCTCTACTAAGGTGACTGGGTAGCGTGGGCTGTCCTAAATATGGCAGTGCGAAGGATAAGCCTGAGGATAGCCATAAATGGGTTCAGGGCTTAAAGCCTCTGGCCTAGTCCTCACCTCATGTCAGTTAGCCACCGGCCTTAAGATAGCAGGTATCCTTGCTTTTCTTATGTTCGCTGGGAAACTCCACTCTCTCCTTCCTTGAGCACTTGGCTTAGCTTCGTCGGGCCAGGAGTGAGGGACACCTTGTCTATAGCGCCTGGGATAGTTTCCTGAGGCTGGGTATTGGGATAAAGGCAGATTCTCCTAATATTAAGTGCAATGGCCGGGTCGGATTGACTCCGGAGATTGTAGCGATCTACCCTGAGACCCGCCTCCATCTTTTGCAGGGAAATTTGATTCATCCGTCTCTGCTCCGTGCGATTGCTGGTGCTAATGCTATGTTCCTTGCCTTCTGCATGGCTAATGATTGTATAAGTGCGTATGAGCCCTGACCTGTTCTTCATCGACCCAAGTGCATGTGAACCTTATTCTTTGCCTTGATCGACCAACCAAAGTACGTATGAGCTTTCCTGCCCATAATGATAGGTCTTTTTTGTGTTTGCCTTGCTTCCATGCATGGGTTAGGTACTAGTCAATTGTGGAAGTAGGTGGGACAACGGATGAATGACAGCCAATGGTTTTTTGAGCTTATTGGGCTTGCTGGATAGATATATGTTTGTGGGCAGACGGGCATTACAATAGATGAAGGAGGTGCGACAACAAAAGGAGGTTGGCTGGTTGGCTTGACTAGACCACCCGTTAGGCGAGAATGTGATCCGACAACGTGTAGTGGCTAGACGTTTCGCTTGACAAAGAAAGAAAAGAACCCTAGAGCTAGTCAAACCTGTTAGGCGAGAATGTTGAGGTAGTGGCTGGAACATTAGGTGAGGCAATGGATGGTTTTGTGTCCGACTAGTTGGTTTGGATATATGTACATGAATTCCTGCATTCTATGTTAGAACCCCTAAAACATATTCAACCATCGAAAAAGATCCCTCCCCACTGGACTTACTCTCCCAGGACAAGAATTGCCCTCACTATGGGCTAAAATGGTTCCAATCTCCAGGTCCAGTCATCCAACAAAGACTCCCTTTTAGCTCTATTTATTTTCATGATAGGGTGGGTCTTTCGGATATACTCCCGGTGATCACTAGCATAGTCCCCAAGAAAGGATCTTCAAAATTGAACCTTCCCTTACTCTCTGCTCCTTTAGCTCTCACTCGCAAAGATCAAACAGTGAGTGGGCCTATAAAGAATTTCGTTTTCCTGCAGATTCTTCCAAGAAGACGGAACTCACCTTCCTTTATGGGTGAGCCATAATAATGAACCTTGGGTCTTTAGAACCCGCTTAACGCTTCCAAGGTCTCATCGCTTCGGTGAATCACTGAACGATACATTGAGCCATGGAGCTAGACCAGTGAGCTATTACGCTTTCTTCGAAGGATGGCTGCTTCCAAGCCCACCTGGAAGAGAACTTCTCACAACCCTTTGATACTACATACATTCAAACTCATCAGGCAGAGTCTTGGTACATCTTCTATTTAGTTTAGTCTTTGGACTAAACTGACCACCACACTATGATTACTACTCCCGCCTTGGGTCAGAAAGCGTAGTAATTGGTATAGAAGGATGGCTATAGCTACTAATTTGACATCAGGCAGATATCTAATCTACCTACAACTTGAGCTGAGCTTGATTCAGTTTCTGAAGGTATAAAGACATTGGCTCGACTTAAGTAAGAAATATAGTATAGTAGTGTAGTATCCCCTTTGCTTCGCCAACAACAGAGCATCAACCTGAACGTTCAACATGGCCCCCTCTCTATATACGCAATAGAGGAAGGCCTTTTCCGGAATCAAAGTGAGAAAGGGAAGTGAAAGTGGGGCAGTTAAATAGATTTTAAGGAATAGAAATATGGAAGTGAAGGGTGCGAGCTTGTGGGTAGCTCGCTTCAGGGTAGCTCTCGTTTGAGGGTCTTTTGTCTCCTCGCTCGAAGAGCCAAAGGCGGGATATTTATTACTAGAAATAAGGAGTTATTCGAGAGTTGTTTGCTGGGATGAAGTACCGCTGCTCCCTCAGCCCATGCTAATAGAGATTATGCTTGTTTATTGATATAGCCATTTGTCGCCAACCCCATGGAATCGGGCCCGATGCGCACCCTCCTACGTATGAAAGCCCTAAGGCGATCCTTATCCTGCCTACAGTGGAGACTGAGCCGACTATCTTTCCCTACTATGTATTTCCACGAAGGGGAGGCGCTTTCCCTCGCTTGTAAACCCCGACCCATGTAGAAGATAGGTCCGTTGGCATCTATAGCCGCCGCGGTCACTGTATTTACCCTAATCACCAACCAAAAATCAGGAGTGATGATCCTTTTGATGATCCATAGTAGGTGGTCCTAAATCTGCACCTTAATCAATCTGCATGCGAAGTCGCCACCATGAAAGGGATATTCTTATATCATTCCATATTTATGTCATTAATTACGAGCATCAATCAGTTCAGTAATTACATAAATAAAGAGATAGTGAGTAATGACATACATATAGATTCAAGTAGGTAATGACTCTATATGAAAGTGAGTTAGTGTGTTACGACACTAATACGGGTTGTGTTTCCCAGAGGCTTATCTAGTTATACTATTTCAAGTTAGCGGTAGGCGACTATTAATCAATACTTCTTCACTTTATATATTCATTTCTATCTAGAATTAGCTTTAGCATAAGTATAGAATCTATCTCTAGTTACTGGAATGATGCTTCTATTTGTCTTTATATTCATATCTATTGGGCTTATAGCTAGAACTTTCTAGCCAAAGAAAGAGCATAAGCCCTTATTCCGGCTCTGCCAAGCCTAAAAAGGGATTCTCAGTTCTTATCTCTCTGGCTGAAGCCAAAAGGACTAGGAAAGAAATGAGGGCTTTGGGAAGTGTGACGTGAAATACTCCATATATAATAGTAACATTTTTTTGTGTCTTATCTCTCAAGTTACTTTGTTATACGTAATTACGTATATAATAAGGGTTCATAGGGTTCCCGTTAGATCTTTCCATCTTCCTTCCCCTCAGCGGGAAAGTAACTTCATACCTTTTTTCCTCTTCCTTTGGTCGAGCCTACTAACGCATCCTCTAAATATCTTCTTTTGGCCATGAAAAGTGATATTTCTATCATGATGAAATCATTCCCATACCTATTCTGTCAATCATTTACTTATCCACTCTATATCTAGTTACCGAAATGAAACGAGTCATTACTGATTGGTCCTGAGTTAGAACTTGAAAAGCCCCAATTAGGAAGGGAGGCTCACCCAACAGAGGAGGGTGCGGAATGTTTAGGCTTATTTCTCGGGACCCGTACACCCCCATTCGTAAGGTTATTCCTTAGAATGAATTCCGTTAAGTAGGTTTTTGGGGAGCCGCTACAGAAACCCTCACCATATGAATAGTGAGTGACTCCGTCCCTTCTCTCGTTTAGGTTCCCCCCAAGCAGTATCAGGGAAGAAGGGGAAAAGGGTACTATCATAGTTGAACAAATTCTAGGATAACTGTCACAAATGAAACTACAATCAACGACTTACTTATTTCCTTGGCTGATCACCGTAACCAATTATAGTATAACCTTGCGAACCGATAGGGAGAACCTTATAAACAACCCTTTTGCGTTACCTAGAGGTAGGGGGAACATAACATTTCACTCTTATGCGTCGTGCGCATATTGCATGATGTAGATTGGCGGGATGAGCATAAACAGTTGCATGCATGATAGGGAGTTTGCCGAAGAAGTATGGACAAAAACAATTGCACAATCTAAATTCCAGAGAAGGGGGAGGGCCTTTGCCATCAAAACCTAGGGGGGGCCGTAGGGCGGGCACATACAATTGCTCGGAAATTTTGAGCTATACCGGGGGGTTGGATGGTGAACAGAAACGATTGATCGATAAGTCAGTCAACTTTTGCATGATCGATGGTGAAAGAACGAGAGCTCGTGCTATTGCTTATCAAACTCTCCACCGCCCAGCTCGAACTGAACGCGGTGTAACCAAACTTCTGGTTCACGCCGTAGGGAATATAAAGCCCATATGCGAAGTGGGGAAAGTACGAGTAGCAGGTACCACTCATAATGTACCTGAGATTGTAGCCAGGGATCGTCAACAAACCTTAGCTATTCGTTGGATCCTTGGAGCAGCTTTCAAACGACGTATAAGCAACAGGATGAGCTCAGAGAAATGTTTATCTGCTGAGATACCGGATGCTTACTGAAAGAGGAGAATTGCACATAAGAAAAAGAATGATCCTCATGAATCGGATCCCACCAATCGAAGTTTCGTGCATTTTAGATGGTGGTAAACTCTGTAGTTATTAGCTGGGCCCTGCAACAAACAGGACCGCAAAGAAAGCTCCACAGAGCTATTGCTTCTATCTCTCATTTTTTTTCATTCAGACATATATGTAAGTAAAACCATATATACTATAGCAAACGAGAAACGTGGGCGAGCGGAGAAAGGGGCCCCCCTCCCCTCGGGTTTTTCCTATTCAAGGTGTAGCATATTGAAAGCTTTTGAGGGGAAGAAATCTTAATGGTAATTTTCATAAGAACGGATGTTGGGGCTTTATTTAAAGGTTGATGAAAACCCAAATTCATCCAGATCTGTCAAAATCGAGATTGCCAGACCTCAACAAATAGAAAGTGATTAAGAAAAAACGCGTTGTATCACCAGTTTGGGGATCAAGACGATAGATATGACATTTTGGGAGTGAAAGTGGCTCGTATAGCAGTCGATGATCCAGTTGATCTAGAAGTCGATGAAGCAGTACCAGTAGATCCACTTACAATATGCCATCATTCCTCACCTGTTGGTCGAGACTAGTTCCTTCCTTTGGGGATTGGGGTGGGTGGGTAAATAGTAATTTGGCGAGCCAAAGGATAGAGTTCGAAAGCAAGCCAACCTTAACAATCCATTAGGGCTTACCCAAACATAGTAAGACCTAGTGGAACACTTCACCTCGGATCTTGCTTACCAATTTGAAAGTTCACTCTCGTCGATCCATGGAGTTGCCACTGCCCCGCTGCATGGCGTGTAATCGCTTGGGATATAATGCATTGGTGTGTAACCTTACAAAGACATAGAGTTGAAGGGCGTGCATCTTGTCACAGATGGGAGCTAGTCACTGCGTTTGGGACCGTCACTCGATACTTCTCTTTCCATCTCTTGGACTTACTTCGATATCCACTTCCTTCAGTATCCACACATCATTATTAGTGGGATAGCAGGTTTCGAGCGGTGTGTAGGGAAAAAGAATGATGGTGTTTTGCGCATGCATATCCACGCATGCATGAAATTGTGAATGGCACGAATAGATTTGGTGTTTGTTCTGTTCATTGGGGGCTGGGACAACCATGCAGTAAACCCCTCCACCTCGCCCATCGGGCAGTGAGAGGCCCGAATTTCGACATGAAACATGACTAAAAGAAAATAATTCTTTCGTAATGAAAATTCATAATGGGGGCACTCACCCTGCATGGTTGCTTTCGATTTAGGAAAATGTCAAGTTGTTATCTCGAGTGGAGGGCCAAACATATTTCATGTATTAGTTCGGCGCCCTGAAGTTTTGAGCCTGCAAGAGAAAGATTGGACTATAACTCAAACTGTGAACGGGCGTTTGATCGCCTTGTGAAAAGCCTTTGAATGATTAATGATCTTGATCAAGCTCTAGTTGTATCCTTGAGATTTGTTGATCTCTTGTTCATTTTATTAGACCTTTAGAAACCTTTTACCCATCTATTCTAAATCGAAGTCAAAAGGTCCTCCTCAAATACTCTAATAATAATAGGATACAAGCTGTCTATTAGTATCAACAGTAAGTCTAAGAAACCAATACTATCAGATATATATAATGGATCAAGGACAGGATAAGGTCATCCAATTAAGGATCCTAGCTACCAATGGTGATCAGTCAATTAGGGACGGGAGGGTTTGTTTTAGTAAGCAATCCAAGAAGTAACATGACAGGAGAAAGCGACCATATAGTGATGCACCTACCTAAGTTTTTGGGGAAAGGTGTCAGTGATGCGAAATAACATTGGTTCATGTGTGAATCAATATGGAGGTTAAGGAGGGTAATGACCCTAGATACTAAGTTGGTAGAGTTCCAAACCACTTTGAGGGGGAGGGCTCTACAATGGTACATGAAGTTCATTTAGATAAGCCCACAAGGTGCAACGAAGACATTGGATGAGGTAAAGGTAGTATTGAGTTGAGTTTCAATGGTCGAACTTAGAGCAATAGAGTTGCATTTAGATGAATACCATAACACAATGGCTTGATGAAAGTGATTGGGAGTACGATCAGTGGTTTCGAGACCTGATCAGTCGAATTTCATCTCTAACTGTTACCTTTGACCTGAGTACCCCGGATGCAACATCAATGGAACACCCAACAAGATGCCTTCGCATAGGTGAGAAAGATTGAATTGATGCATGGGTACCTTGGACCAATGAGAGCAGTTATAACAACCATGCCCTTGACTAGTAAAACAACTGAGCTCACTTAGTTCCAGTCACAAATTGAAGCTCTATAGAGAAATGAAAAAATTGAGTCATGCCAAGACAGGAAGGGAGTAGGTCTGGTGTATTTGGTGTAATACAGAGGGTCACGTAGAGAATGACTGTCCATTGCTATGAGTTGGGGTGGAAGCCCCTAATCCAACTCTGCCACCACTGGTCTACTTCCTTGGTAATGTGGCTAGTGAATATTGTTCAATTTGCAGAACCCACGGTCACCCTCCTCACCTTCATGTTTCAGGTGAGCCCTTCCTCCTCTCCCTTGAAAATTGTTCACAGTGATCTTATGGGGCCATTTCCAAATCCAGTGTAAGAAGCTATTGAATAGTAAGAAGCAACAAGCGGGTAGATATCATGTTCACACTAGAAACCCTTCCATAATAGCATATAGGGTTAGGGCATCATGACTGTGTTCATCTATGAATAGACTGCGGCTAGGGCACGTTATTAAATCAGCTATGGCTCCTCCAAAGCTGGGCTATAACGCTTCCTTAGATCTGCGGCTAGGGCTCCAAGATTAGGGCTACCTTGCTACATATTGAAGCCCCCCCAAACAGTGGATAGATATCCCTTTGAACTGCGGCCAAACCTTCACAAGACCTGCGACTAGGCTTCATTATGATAGCGGCTAGGGCATCCTTCTTTTGCTGCGTATAGGGTCTCCTTCTAGACCTGCGTTTAGGACTTCATCCTCTTAGATTTCTCTTGCCACTAAAACCCAAAACAAATGGAGAGAAATCAAGAGTGAAGTGTGTGTCCAAATGACTATCAAGCCACCTCCTTTTATACTAAAACGTTGAGCACAAGTGGGGGTTATTTGGTCGCTGGCCGACCTTGACGAATTGTCCCATATGGCTTCAGAAGTTACTAGTGAGTTTGTTCAGTCAGAAGATAGAGGCGACCAATATCTATTGTGATAATCAAAATTGCATCAAGGTCTTTGAAAATTCAGTGTTCCATGATAGGTCAAAATATATAGACATACAATACCATTTGATCAGAGATTGTGTGTAGTGTGGAGCAGTGCAACTTCTACATGTTCCCACAAGTGTAGATATACTCATGAAATCTCTAGGGAGAGCTAAGTTCGTCTATTTTAGAGAACAAATGGGTATAGTGGAGAACCCTTTCTAGTTGCAGGGACATTAGTTAGTTCTCAGTTGCAGTATTTGCAACAACAACAACAACAACATAAGATCAGATGCAATGCAGACAGTGTTGGCAGTAGTACAGGGAGGTACAATGCAATGTTAGCAGCAACGCAGGTGCAGAGTGGTTCAGCTACAAGGTTAGTAGATGAATCAAAGTATGCGCAGTAGCTTGGTGGACAATGATAGGTTGCTGCAAATGTCAGACACCAACAACATGGTCCAACTATAGAGGGGAGATGTTTATGAGAAAACACCTTCCTTGCTAAGAGGGAGTGTTAGATTTTGGTAGCATCAGACATTTGTTCTAGTCCTGATTTGTGTCTAAGAGACTAAGGACCACAAGTTCTCCAAAACCTAGAAAAGGTTTTGCAAGATAAGCTTATGAGATGCCTTATTTAAATTAATTGATCAATAATTAAAAATGCCAAAGTCCAACTTAGGAAAATTTATTAATTAATGGAAATTAATTAAGGATGATCGAGAATGCTCTAAAGATTGACACATATCAAGTTTAAGATGATCTTAATAGTTGATGAGGATCTAATCATGGCCATTGAAGCTCCAACTAGAGATTATAAGAGAAAGTTGATGGGATGGAGATAGACATAGTTGTGAGAGAGAGGGCTAGGTAAATCGAGCTACCCAGTGTGCATAGATTTAGCAAGGGAAGAGTTCGAGCTAGAGGGAGAGCATCGTTGAGAGGGAGGAGTAGAGAGAATTCTGGAGGAATTTCCTAGTAGTTTTTTAGTGTCAGAGAGGCAGGAAATGGGAGGCTAAAATCTTCTGTAGAGAAAGCCATCCAAGCAGTTCGAGTTAGCCAATCCAATTGAGCAAGTTGTTGGGAAGGGTTTGTTTCAGTTGTCAGAGGCTGGAGAGATCATTCGAGAGGCAGAGCAAGTTTTTCCAGAGGCAGGAGGAGGCTAGAGGACCTAGTTGGAGGCAGTTTCAGGGGCCATCCAGACTTGTGCAGGCCAACAGTGCGAGAAACCAAGAGGTAGTGCGAGTAGGCTAGAGGGAGGCCGAGTTATTCTGCAAAAGGAGAATTTTTCTCCTCATTATTTTTGGACATATTATTTGCTGGAGGATTGCTAGTTGGGCATCCAGATATTGTACTCAGATTTTCGCTGCTACATAATAATAAAATAAATCCTCATCTGCTACATCGGTTTTCCCTTTGGGGTTTTTTTGGGGACTATTAGTCCAAAAATTATTGTGTCGATTTTTATGTTTGTGCATCTATTTCTTAGTTCCTAATTTATTTTTCGCACCATATTTTATGGTGAAGATTGCAATTGTGAATTATTTGTTAATTGCCGTAAACAATTCAACTGCTAACAATTAGGAAAATAATATTCAGTAATTGCAAGTCCTGGGGGGGGAACTCAATTGGTGATCAAAGTAATGTGAGAATTGAGAGATCTAAGGTTCAAATCCCTTGTTCTGACCCGATTTGCTTAGAGGAGGACAAGCCGTATACCCCCAAAGGTTTACTAGTAGCTACGTGTCAGGTGAGTTGCTAGGTTCCTTTGGGATTTTCAGTAATTGCAATCAAGGAATTTTCACACGGTAGATTTGGGACAAGATTTGAAATTGTTGGGAAAGTTACTCCAAGGAGCTTCTTGTTGAAAAATGTAACTAGGTTCGGTCCTCATAATTATCATTGTACTTGTGTCAATATGTATTTCATATAAAAACAAAAAGAAGAAAAATAAATTATTATTATTATTTTCTAGTCAAATCATGTTCTTCATGCTTCTAGGGTTTATTGAGTCAAAAAGAAAAATTGTCATGTTTCAAAGTTCCATTTGTGGACTATTTGTACGAAAACAATTTCTTTTTGAGTCAAAGGAGTCATTTTGTCACCCACAAGACCAAGTCAGCCCTGCATGGGCAACTCGGCCTAGAAGAGGCACCTATTCGACCTCCTGGACAACTATAAATAGAAGACACTTCAACCTTATTTGATCACTCATCGCACATCGATTTCTGTGCCAAATAGAAGAAGAAAGAGAGCAAAGGCCGAGGAGAGAGAAAAAGTTGAAATTTTGCTTGTTTCTGTTCACGTGTGCGAAGGTGCTAGGGCAACTCTGTGAGTTGCAGATCCAAAATTCTATGTTTGACCAGGCTTGACGAGGTTTGACAAACTTTGACTTTTGTTGACTTTGATTTGGTTGGATGAGATTTGGAGGGCTTACTTGGTTCTTTGTGGGGGTCTTGGTCTTAGTTGTTGACACCTAATCCTTGTGATTGGGTGAATTAATGTAAATAGATAAATAGGAAATATGAACAGTCATTGGGAGACAAACTGAACAGTCTCTCCCTCATGTATATAATGAAGACCTACCTTGTGGAATAACACACGAATCAGCGTTTGCTTTGTGGAGTTACTGCCTAGTTTGACATGGTATCAGAGCCAACTCCTTTTTAGCTCGTCCCTTGTAACTCCCTTGTCTGCTCTCATATACCTGCGCTACTCCTCCATACAATTAGCTGCGCCCTCTGTTTGCCATATTCCATTTATACAGACCTGCTCCCTCCACAGTCGCTGCCAGGTCTAAACACTGTTTACCTGTGCTGTCTGGACTGTCCATGAACGTTTCATTAAAAAAAAAGGAGCTGTGTGTTAACATACCTATTTGCTCTTGCTCCATTTTACTGTGATAACTCACCACATTATGCTGTCATATGCGTTTTTAAAATATTCCAAACAACGTTGAGCACCGCACTGCCATTGTAATCGATCTCGCAGTGTCTTGTCTGATCGCTCCTCACAGCACCACACTCCGGATTAATACTACGCTGCCCTTGTTGTTAATACTCCAGGTTGATACCACGCTGCCTTTGCTGTTCATTACTCATGTGTAATATCGCTCAACTCTCCCACGGTTTACTTCCAAACTCTCCCACGATTTAATATTGATTTCTGCTATTTCTTTGGGAAGAGATTCCCATACCTTGATATACCCAATACGCCTTTGCCTGAGATATAACACTGTGTCCACCACCGCTCAGACTCGGACCATACAGTGGCGCCACCTGACCATACAGTCCCCTCACAGCACAATGCGCCTATTTTTTTTAAAGTTGACAGTTGTAATTTACTAGAGGAGACTGTAATAAGCACCAAGCACATTGCACTGGCTGTCAATGAAGAATTGGATTTGCAGACTCGACTTCTTGATAACTTAGACCAAGATGTCGATGGAACAGGCTCACGGCTACAGCGCGCACAAAGGAGATTGGCGGTGCTGAGCAAAAAGGCAAAGAGTAGTTGCTCCCACATGTGCTTACTGGTGATGGTTATTGTGCTTGTCTTTTTCTGAAAGGTTTAACGAAATATATACTTCTCAAAAAAATAGAATAAAAGGATTGTTGCTTTAATAGTTGGCACTGTTTTCCTGAATAATTGGGCAGTTGAGACCACATATAGCCGTAGGTGTCAAGTTCATTTCCATTTGTTTTGAAATTCTAGGCAGAGACCTAGCTTTGAGGAATTCAGTCATGCACAAAGCCTATGTATAAATAGAAATGACAAATCTCTGGTCTGCATTTGATACAGTTTTTTCAGCAGAAGTATTTTTCTATCAGTAGAAGTAATTTTTTACAGAATGCATTCAATCATATCCATGGTGGGAATAGTTCTCACTGGCAAGGAGAACTACCCTGAATGGTCCCGGATGATAAAACACACCCTCATTTTCAATGAGTTGTGGAAAGGAGTGTGTGTCGGAGATGGAGACAATGAACCAGTACAACCTACCTCAGACAAAGAGCTCATCATTTGGGAAAACAAGAACAACAAAGCTTATGCATTAATCGCACCATCTGCAAATGAAGAGGTGAGTCGCCATATTTTGTCATATTCAATTGCCTTTGAAGCCTTACAAAAGCTGAAAGAACTCTATGACTCACATTCTGCACTCGAAGTTGTTCAACTCATGATTAAACTCTTCACTCTTGAACTGCAAAATAATGATCCTCTTGCTCTTGCATCTGAAGTAAAGTCTATAATGCATGATATCAAATCCACTAAAGTTGAATTGGATATTACTCTTATTGCTTTTCTCAAGGCACTTTATCCTACTTACTCAAATTATCTTGAGTCATTGCAAGCAAATGGAAATCTCAAAGATATAACCTTTGACTCTTGTGAAAAAGTTTGCTGAAAGAGAGAAAGCTTTTGGAAAGAAGACAACCCCTGAATCTTCTGAAGAGGTTGTGTGCCTTGCTCATAAAGAAAAGCATCCTGCTCAAGATTCTACAAGAGGAAGAGGTGGACGAAGAGGAAGAGGAAGATATTTTAGAGGCGGGGGGGCAGACATTCTCAAGGAGAAAAGGTACATTTGCACTGCATACGCTGCAAAAGAAATGGATCACATGATGCCTCTACATGCAAGCTACCATGGGACAAAATTGAGTAGAAAAGAAACCAACAGAAAGGTAAAACTGATGATACAGACAAAGGTAAAGCACCTGAATCCGCTCATTATGTTGTGGCACAATGTAACATTGGAGTAAATGAAGATTTATTTAATGCTTCACTTGCTTCTTGGAAAAATGATTGGTTGCTTGATTCAGGAGCAACCTGCCACAATACTCATAGCAAAGATTTTTTTGAAGATTTCACTGACAATGTTGATGGAGTAGTATATACTTTGCAGATCAATCAAAAATCAAGCCATCAGGGCTTGGCACAATCAGGTTTAAACTACCTGGTCTTCCAGAATTTCTTCTGGATCATGTTATATATCTCCCACAGCTCAAGAGAAACTTGTTGTCCTTGGTCCACATCCGCTAGCAAGGTCACTGCATTCATATGTTTGATGGCAAGCTTGAGGTAAGAAAAGCATCTGACCACTCACTTGTCATGAGGGGAATAGAAGAAGAAAGGCTTCTCGAACTGCAAGGAACCTCTACTCATGCACAACATTTCTCATACAATTCTCATCATGAAGAAGGTACACTTCCATCAAGTTTATTATGGCATGCTAGATTTGGACATTTGAACTATGACAGTCTCCAGTTGTTGAAGAAAAATGGTGTTGTTGGTTTGCCTACAATTCCTAAGAAACTTGAGCAATGTGATGCTTGTATTCTAGGAAAGCATAGCAAACAGTGTTTTCATGATTCACATTCAAGAGCACATAGAAAACTTGAACTCATTCATTCAAATTTATGGGTCCCATGCCTATTCCTTCTGCAAATGGAAATAAATATATCATGACATTTATTGATGACTACACTAGAATGTGTTGGGTTTATTTATTGAAGAACAAATCTAATGCCTTTCAAACATTCAGGAATTTTCATAAATGGATTGAAAATGATGCACAATCTCATATTGGGTCTATTCGCACTGATAATGGAAAAGAATACACATCAAATGAATTTGAAAACTATCTTCACCAACATGGGATCAAACATCAAACCATTGTGCCTTATAATCCCCAACAGAATGGTGTAGCTGAAAGAATGAATAGAACAATCTTAAATATGGTACGATCCATGCTCTTCTTAAAAAATGTAAAGATAATGTTTTGGGCTAACGCTATTCTATGTGCTGCATATATAAAGAATAGATGTCCATCTAATGCTATTAGAAACAAGACTCCTTATGAAATGTGGTATGGACATATTCCTTCGGTAAAGCATCTCAGGGTCTTTGGTTCCACTTGTTATGCTTTGATACCAAAGGTACATAGAAACAAAGTTGGTGCTAGAAGTCGTAAGTGTATCTTCCTGGGGTATTCAAACACCTCCAAAGCATACTGCCTCTATGATGAAGTAAATAAGAAGTTTGTTGTATCTAGAGATGTAATTTTCCTTGAATCATCCAAAATTGACAATGTTGTTGAGCGGCAACTTGATCGCTTGGATAGATTGGCAAAAGCAAAATCATTTCAAGAATTTGATAATCAGATTCCACATCTTGAAGGGGGGATTCGTATACTAGATCAACATGTGGAATCTTCTTCTGAAGAACACTCTCACCTACATGAAACTCCAACAACGGATGATGCTTTAAGTGATGTGATTGATAGAATTGGGAGACTCAATCTTGATTCAGTCCCAACTCAATCAACGGAGCAGCCTGGACCATCTGAAAAAGGTCCCCCAAAGTCGCTGACAAAGACACTTGAAAGTGTTCATCCTGATGAAGTTGGAAAGACAGGAACCAGAAATGCAAACCGGCAAAATGGAGGTGATGACTCTAATTCACCTGATGATATGGATGTTTCTTATGATTGTGAATTGAACTTGTCTACAGATTTTGAACCAACTTCCTTCAAAGAAGTTGCTTCTCATGATGAATGGAAAGAAGTGATGCAAAAGGAGTATGATGCCCTCATAAAGAACAATACCTGGAAGCTGGTTGATCCTCCATTAGGAATCAAACCAATTGGTTGCAAGTGCGTCTACAATAACAAGTATAAAGCTGATGGCTCACTTGACAAGTACAAAGCTAGGCTTGTGGAAAAAGGTTTTGCACAGAAGGAAGGGGTCGATTATGAGGAGACTTTTGCCCCCACAGCAAAATGGGCTACCATCCGGACACTCTTTGCACTAGCAGCTTAAAACGGTTGGAAAGTCCATCAAATGGATGTAAAAACTGCTTTCTCGAATGGAGATCTAAAAGAGAATGTTTTTATGTCCCAGCCTGAAGGATTTGCTGTGAAAGGACATGAACATAAAGTATGCAAACTTGTGAAGTCCTTGTATGGCCTCAAACAAGCACTGCAAGCCTGGTATGAAAAACTGAGTATCTTCTGAAACTCAATTTCAAACATTTTGATCTTGATGATGCAACTTTATTTGTCAAGAAAGTTGGCAAAACAGTTGTATATCTTGTGGTATATGTAGATAATATTTTGATGGCAGGGAACAATGAAAGCTACATTGCATCCATAAAGAAGGAATTGGGGAAAAGTTTTGAAATGACTAATTTGGGCAATGTTCATTACTATCTTGGCATTGAAGTAACCCAACATCCAAAGTCCATATTTCTTTCTGAAAAGAAATACATTGGAGATCTGTTGAACAGGTTTGGAATGACAGAGTGCAATCCTTTCACTACTCCAATGGAACAAAACTTAAAGCTCACATCTATTGAAGGAAAAGAATTTGAGGATGCAACAAAGTATAGACAGCTTGCAGGAAGTCTCAACTACCTAACTACTACCAGACCAGACATTTCGTTTGCTGTTGGAATCCTCTCCAGGTTTATGCAAAAGCCTTGTGAGGGACATTAGTTTGCTGCAAAAAGAGTTCTAAGGTACTTGAAGGGAACTCAAGACTTTGGAATCAAGTATACACAGGTGGACGACTTCAGTTTGATTGGATACTCTGATTCAGACTTCAATGGAGACAAAGAAACTGGGGTATCAACTTTAGGATATGCTATGAGTCTTGGATCAAGAGCTATCTACTGGAGATCACGCAAACAATCAGTTCCAGCAGATTCCACAACAGAAGCAGAATACGTGGCAGCAGCTGAAGCAACAAAAGAAATTGTGTGGCTCAGGAAAATTTTTGAAGATTTGTAGGTAAAACAAGTACAATCAACTCCACTCATGATTGACAATACCTCTGCAATAAAGTTGGCCAAGAACCTAAAGTTCCATGATCGAACGAAGCACATCAATACTAAATATCATCTGATTCGACATCATGTTGAGGCCAAAACAATCCATCTTCATCATTGTTCCACAAATGAGCAAATTACAGACATCTTCACCAAAGCGCTTGGAAGGGAAAAGCTTGAATGATTCAGAATGATGCTTGGACTCACCAACATCCCTTCAGATTAAGGGGGGAAATGTTGACACCTAATCCTTGTGATTGGGTGAATTAATGTAAATAGATAAATAGGAAATATGAACAGTCATCGGGAGACGAACTAAACAGTCTCTCCCTCATGTATATAATGAAGACCTACCTTGTGGAATAACTGATTGGTCTGACATTAGTCTTGGTCTTGGGTCTTGGATATGTCACTTTGAATTGATTCCATAAGAAGATAAATTGTTTGGGTTTTCCCCCTTATGGGTTTTTTTCCTGGCTTGGAGCCTACATCTTTATGTTCTTTGTTTCTTGTGATCTTCATGCATTTTATATTTTGGTAATTGCTTGATGAAGAAGACATAATGAAAGTAATAAAAGCCAACAAACGTTCACAAGTAATTATCAAGTAAGAGGAATCAACCCTAATCTACCAACATAATTTGATTTCTCAACACGGTATTAGAGCTAAGGTGAAGGAAGGAAGCTAAAAGATCACATCTTGTTGGCACTCTTGTTTGAAGCCATTTTTAAAGCAACTATCTTCTCTCTCCCTCTCCAATGGCAAGACACATGAAGGAGGGGTCTCAAGACTCTTAGGAGTCTTCTTGAATCTATCAAAGGTTGCATCATCGAGTTTATCTCCAAGCTATCTAAGGAAGTCATGGATGGAAGTCTTTATTCTGCTCTTACAGGTTCATTTGAAGATGATAATACATGGGTAATCGACAGTGGATCTTCGGGGCACATGACAGGGGAATGTGGTCAACTCAGAACTCTATCAAAAGGAAACTCTTTCACTCAGTGGAACTTCAAGACAAGAATAACTACTCAGTCAAAGCTAAGTTGCAGGAAACATGGGCAGAGGGTCTCTTTTTGTACAAAAGCGAAACGGAAACGGGGAAACCCATACGGTACGGCCCAGAAATGCATTTCTGGCCGCACTGGCCCGTTTCTCGAGGAGGAAATGTGGCCAGTATGGCCGGAAATGCATTTTTGGGCCATACGTTGGAGTTTCCTCTTGTAACTTGACTTTTTCTTGTATTTTTATTTTTATTTTTTCGCTTCTAATTTTTTATTAGGCAACTCAAATATCCTCTAGATGCTTCTAGAGGTCTCTCAAGTTATAAAAAAAGAAGTTTTTTGAGTTGGGCAACTGAATGTTCAAGCCTATGGCCCTAGTGTTGATACGCAGTTCATGCTAATGTTAAGTTCTTAAAGTAAAAGTGATATTCTCCTTTATTTTTCATTTTCATCCTTTTACTTAAATTTTTAACATTACCATGAGATGACTTAGGATGTTTGAGAGTGGTTTCGCCCTCATTGGATTTCATATGGAGAAAGTAGAATTTTAGATCTCACTCAAAATCCAACAGAATTATCTGTTTTTCAGGATTTCAGGATTGGGGGGATTGCAATGTTTCCATTGGATTTTATCATGTACTAGGGTATGGAACTTGTATTTAATCAAGAGAACCAAGCCCTCTATACAGGGGAGACTCCCAATAATCAAGAGCATGTAGGGTACTAAGGTATGAAACTTGTATTTAATCAAGAGCACTAAGGTCGTTTGACTATGTAGGAGGAGACTCCCAATCAAGCACGAGACAAGAAATTAGAAATCTCTCGTGGCTGATTTTGGATATTTCTATTTTCATTATGTGATCATTCATGAGTAAATGTGATGTAAATTTAGAGACTTATAGTTTATGCATTGACAATTGACAATTTTATCATAATGTAATAAATTAGAATGTATCATATATGCTTTATGATTGCACATATTTCTTAAATGCCCTAATATATATATATATATATATATTCGCGTTTCCCCGTTTCCAAAATTTGGGGGGCACTGGTCACATTTCATACCCGTGCCCATTTCAGAAACCCGTACCCGTTTCCCCATTTCGTGCAACTTAGAGTCAAAGGGGTTGGAGCTGGAATCTAGTGGGAATATTCATCTCAATAATATCCTCTATGATCCAAGTTTGAAAAAGGACTTGCTTTCTATTTCTTGCTTAGATGATAAAGGCGACAAAGTGGCATTTGTTGATGGAAAAGTTATTGTTTGGGCTAAGGGATCTAGTATTGAAAATGCAAGGACTATTGAGATTCGTAAGGGGAGGTTGTATAGACTTCTAACTCCTCCTCAAGCTCTTGTACATTTAGACATCAACCCTCGTGAATTATGGCACAAAAGGTATGGTCACCTCCATTACAAGATATTGCCATCATTGAATCAAATGGTTATTGGTATACCTCAATTAAAAGAAGAGCATGGAGGAGTTTGTAAGGCATGTGCTCTTGGCAAGAATGTGAAGAAACCATTTACTAGCAGTGGCACAAGATCCAAGGAAATTTTGGACCTCATACACTTTGATGTTTATGGACCCATGGTAGAGAAGTCACTTGGTGGCCATCAATACTATGTAACATTCATTGATGATCACTCCAGAAAGACTTGATTATACATCTTAAAATCTTAGGATGAAGCAAGGTTGCACGAAACGGGGAAACAGGTACGAGTTTCCGAAACAGGCACAGGTACAAAACGTGACCCCCCCAAATTTTGGAAACGGGGAAACACGAATATATATATATATATATATATATATATATATATATATATATATTAAGACATTTAAGAAATATGTGCAATCATAAAGCATATATGATACATTCTAATTTATTACATTATGATAAAATTGTCAATTGTCAATGCATAAACTATAAGTCTCTAAATTTACATCACATTTACTCATGAATGATCACATAATGAAAATAGAAATATCCAAAATCAACTACGAGAAATTTCTAATATCTTGTTTCGTGCTTGATTGGGAGTCTCCTCCTACATAGTCGAACGACCTTAGTGCTCTTGATTAAATACAAGTTTCATACCCTAGTACCCTACATGCTCTTGATTATTGGGAGTCTCCCCTGCATAGAGGGCTTGGTTCTCTTGATTACATACAAGTTCCATACCCTAGTACATGATAAAATCCAATGGAAACATTGCAATCCCCCCAATCCTAAAATCCTGAAAAACAGATAAGTCTGCTGGATTTTGAGTGAGATCTAAAATTCTACTTTCTCCAATCCAATGAGAGCGAAACCACTCTCAAACATCCTGAGTCATTTCATGGTAATGTTAAAAATTTAAGTAAAAGGATGAAAATGAAAAATAAAAGAGAATATCACTTTTGCATTACCATGAACTGCATATGCCTCAAACTTCTTGATGAATTGCATATCAACACTAGGGCAAAAGTTCACTTTTATAACTTTAGACAGGCATCTAGAAGCAACTAGAAGGCATTAGGAAAACCTAATTAAAAATTAGAAGACAAATTAATAAAATAAAAAATAAAAATAAAAACTCAAGTTGCATGTGGAAACAGCCTCGTACGGCCCAAAAACACGTTTCTGGCCATTCTAGCCACATTTCCACCTCGAGAAATGTGCCAGTACAGCTAGAAACGCGTTTATGGGCAGTAGTGTACGCTTCCGAGTTTCGTTTCCGTTTCCGTACGGAAACTCCTCCCCTACCAGTGTTTCCTGCAACTTAGGGATGAAGTGTTTGAGAAGTTTCAAGAGTTTAAGGTAGAAGTAGAAAGTTTGACAAGAAAGAAGATCAAAACCCTAAGATCTGATAATGGTGGAGAATATACTTCTAGAGGACTTGTGTCCTTTTGCAAAGAAGAAGGGATTAAGAGGGAGTTAATAGTTCCCTACAATCCTCAACATAATGGTGTGGCTAAAAGGAAGATCAATCCATTGAAGAATGTGTAGAAGCCATGCTACACGACCATGACCTTCCCAAATTCTTATGGAGAAAAGCTTCTGTAATCGCAATTTATATACAAAATTGAAGCCCTCACAAAATTCTTGATGACATGACCCCAGAAAAAGCATTCACTGGAAAGAAGCCAAATGTTGATCATATCAGAATTTTTGGATATCCTGAATACATTCACATTCCCAAGGACAAAAGGAAGAAGCTGGACCCGACAGGTATGAAAGGAATCTTTGTTGGATATAGCACATCATCAAAAGCATATAGAATCTACATCAAGGAAGAACATTGTACTGAAGTAAGCAAAGATTCCATTTTTTATGAAAGCATTGCATATAAGTCCAAAGATATTCCCATTGATTCTGAAGAAGAAGAACCTATCTTTACAAGTGAAGAAGATTCAAGGGAAGACAATCCTCCAGAACCTACAACTAATCATGAAGAAACTGAAGGACCAAGTGAACCCATACAGCCAGTCATCATTTCAGAAACTAGAAAAAGGCCAGCTTGGTTAAGGTCAACTCTACAAGAAGCCGAAAGACATGCAGCAACAAATGAAACATTCAGAAAGAGCAAGAAGCCTAAGAGATATTCAGGTTATGCAACCTGCATGACTAAATTTATTGAAGCAAAACCTACAATTTACAATGTCAAAATTGCAATATTTTTCTATGCAATTTGTGTTAGTAGTTAATGGTCAATAGTGTCCTGATGTGCCATGGTAATTCATCATTGTCATTAAATATTTATATCTTACAGATGCACTTGTTTAAATTGTTTGGGGAGAAGCTTGGAATAAGTAAGCTCCAAATCATACTACGGTTAAAGTTTACATAAGCAATGAGCATGCAAGGCTGAAGAGATATTGGGATGGCTAAAGGACAAATGCTATTTGCTTAATGTGCTGGTGCTAAAAGGGTGTCATAGTGAAAATGAAATATTAGTGAATGGTTGACTGTATCTATCCTATGCATACTGACTCAGTTATATGGTAGGTCACTTAACAAATACAAACTTTTTCTCTGAAACTTGAAAGTTGTTAGACATGCATTTTATCACAATATGATGCAACTACAAGCTGCCTATTTTGTATGCACAACAGTAAACCATGGAAACAATAAAATTCTCAAGGAAGCGTAACATAACACAATTCGTTACTGTTGAAACGAAACAAACCAGAACCAAAACAAAGTTTTTGTAGTCATTACATCATAACATCAGAAATGTCATTCATTGGCACACATGCCCAACTTCATTAGGTCTACTATTACAACAAGCTCCATATCTTTTCAACTTGTACTCTTCTGCCAATGCTGATCTTGCTCTACACAATCAAATCCACAATCTCCGAAAGCTCTTCGAACTCTTGGCTACACTTGAACCTCAGTTCTTCTCTGATCTCATTTGTTAAGAGATCTGTCTCTTTATTTCAAACCCCCTCGTGATTCCCTTCTTATCTCTATGGATCACCTTCCTCCCTTGAGCTATCCTAGGATGCCATCTATTGAGCCACTCCAAGTTGTACACAAATGAATGATGTTCCTTTTATTTTCGTTGGACCTCCTGGACATCTACTAATCAAAGTTGAACATGTAAATTGCATCCACATCATCACCAGATGGTCCTAGTTGACCATCTTAATTTCATCATTGACTACCCATCAAACTATCCAACTGTGATATGCTTCTATCACATCTTCTCTAGGTATCAAAATCATTCCTTGAATACAAGCATCTGTTATACAGTGGTAAGTTCCATCAAATTTGCACATAATCTTCACATATGCACATAAAACGTATGCAGACATCATCTCATCCGTTTCAAGGACATACATATTACTTCTTTGCCATTAATCTCTTGTTCATACTTAGCAATGTTTACATTATTTTTTCTTCAATCATTAATTCTTGCAAACAAATATTCAAAAAACATATTAGGGTAATCAAAAGTTCCCACAGACACCTTTAATGGAACTTTCTTTTCAACTCCATTTTCTTGCAAATCCAGTTGCATATATTTTGTTGTAAGCTTCTCCTAGATTTCTTCTGGCACGCATGCAATCACATGCTCTTCATTTTCTACCATCTCAATTTCGACATGGATTTCCCTCTCATCTTCAATTGACTTCACTTTCAGCAGGTTGCTCTCATTTTGCTTTTTCCACTCTTTTGGGTTTGCTTGTGACAAACATTTTCACTTCATTTCCTCTAGCTTTTGTTGTTGAAATTTAACTCAATGTTGCAGTAATCGTTATCGGGATATTATCAGCGAGGGGAAAAAATCGTAAAAATCGGGAAAAAATCGTAAAATACAAAAATATTCATTTTTTTTTAAATTTTTTTAATATCTAAAGCATCTACAACATAAAATAAATACGTTGACACATAAATATGATAAAAGAACTAATATATAAGATGTGTAATATCATTTCTAGTGCTACATCACACATAACAGTGAATCATGTCCTAAATAGTAAGTTCTGACTCTTGAGTCCCAACTCAGCCTCAAAATATCAACAAAAAATATAATATTGTATCTCATGAGTCATAATGTCATATACAATGAAATAAACCAAATAACTGAAGTCTAATACTACTGATCTCCTTTGCCCCTCTTGCAAGAAAATGCAATAGCTTTCCATTTCCCTCTAGATGTAAATGCCGATGGAGTTGGCAGTGGACTCTGCTATGCTCTAGAAGCTGAAGAACTAGGAGCTATAGGAGGTAGACCACATCCTCTACTGGTAGCAAGGGTAGCCTGAGTAGGTGGTGTCACCTCCTCCTCCTGTTGCTCCGCCTCCTCCTCCCCCTCCCCCTCCACTATCTCCTACTCTAACCAATCATCGGTAGACTCCATGAGAAGCCTCTTGGCCTCAACCCTCCATGCAGCAGTGGTATCAATCCCATCCAATGAGATGGCTTCCATATCAGGTATCCTCTCAAGTTGCCTCACCCATAATCGAAGATTGTAGTAGACGTAGACCATGTCATTAAGTCGCTGAGACTCCAACCTGTACAAAGATCATGAAATAATAATTTTAAAAAAATATTGTTTAATGAATTCAAAAAATTATTTGGAAATTTGCAATATTTTAAGTTTTAAGTTTAACCTGTTGCGTTTCTTGTTGTGTATTTTTTCAAATACAGTCTAGTTGCGCTCGCATCCTGAGGAGCTACATGTTTGGCGAGGATTCGAATGGAAATCTTTTGCAGAAGGGGTACCCTAGCACCATATATTCTCCACCATGCATCTACAACAAAATTACATATAAAATTTTAAATAAACATAAGAAAAAAATGAAATTTGAAAGTTGAAGCAAAATATGAAGTTATGAACTTGAAGAGACAATGAAATTTGAAACAAACTAAAAAATCACTGGCATTTTAGTCGTCCTATCAGTCGCAGCCACATCAAAGCCAAATGTGCCACCTGCCATCATGTATGTCTCAATTTCTTTGGAGATTTCTATACGTTCTGCTGGAGATCGCACCATCATTTGAACACAAGTTAAGAATCCATCCATGATCTCAACATCAAATATGAACCACATGGGTAAGAAAATGCGGGGTTCAGGTACATCCCTTTAGCATGAATGGGACGACGGAGTGTGTTGTTCCATTGTTCATCAATCACTTCCCATAGGAGGAGTTGTCTCTGAAACCCCTCATCTCCCTTATCATCATAGTAGGTCCGAATGGATTCTTTGGCCCTGTCCATGGCCTCACACAAATAGCCCATTGCGGGCTTCTCACCATCAACTAATCGAAGAACCTTTACCAAAGGTTCAGTAACGGTGCACACCTCTTGCACTCCCGCCCAGAAGTCTTCTTGGTATGAAACTAATTTGCATATGGCCTCTCCCTTTGGTTTGCAGCTCATTGTCAAAGCACACCACTCCTCTAAAAGAAACATTCTCTTCACATCCCACATAGAATTCAAGAGGGATTGAAGAAATATGAAACTGGTGGCAAACCGTATAATGGCGGGGTGCACCAACTCTTTGTTGTTGGTGAATTTTCTCATCAAGCTAAGCATAAATGTATGATTATATATAAATTTTGTAATGTTTTTTGATGATTCAACAATATCATTGACAAAAGAAATTTTCTCTATGTCCTCCAACATCAAATCAATACAATGTGCAGCACAAGGTGTCCAGAATAAAGTAGGATGCCTTCCATAAGCATCCTGCCAACAGCAACATAATTTGCAACATTGTTCATTATGTCTTGGACAACATGTTCTGCACCCACCTCCAAAATAAACACATCCAACAAATCACAAAGTTTTTGCATCTTTGATATGTGAAGATGCATCAACAGATTTCATAAACATTGTCCCCTTGGGACAACTAACCAAGAAGTTTATAAGGGTTCTCCCTTTTTGGTCGGTCCAACCATCTGACATCACAGTGCATCCTGTTTGTGTCCATGATGCCCTAAACTTCTCCAATCTTTTGGTGCAGTCAACCTTTTCATTTTTGAAGAATCTGGCCTCTAAAATCATCATAAGAAGGGATTTTGTACCCTGGGCCAACAATTGCAATAGCATCAACAACAGGCTGGAAAAATGGATTATTCCTTGCAACGCTGAAAGGAATATCACTCCAAAGGAAAAAATTGGCCAACAACTTGTCAGCTTGTTCTTTCTCAATTTTTTTAAGCATTGAAGTGATAGATGGTTGAACTAGGCATGGTTCTAGGAACAAAAAATGATGAGGCAGCTACTGGGTTGGTTTTAGATATTGATGCTGAAGTAGAACCAGTGCCACTTCCTTGTTCACCTGAGCCTAACACAGTCTTTGTTAGTTGCTTCTTCATTTCTGCTTTGGCCTCTCTATTGTGCTCTAAATTTTCCAATAATTTCATGGCTTTTCAAATGATTTCCAGATTTGTATTTTTGCAAGGCCTTACATCAAATCTAGGGATTTGTGCAAGGTGATACTTCAATCTATAAACCCCCCCGACATATGCTGCCCACACAACTTGTAAGATAAGATAAGATAAGATAAGATAATTTTATTAATGTCCAACAAATGACCATAATAGGTCAAGGGAACTGTCGGTTACAATGATTACATCATGCCAAGCCAGTGGACCAAACAGTCCCCTTTAACATTTCTTTTAAAAAGCAGAAAACACATGTAAATGTAGAAGCTGAAGCTCGCAGCTTTGAAACAAAGCACTGTGATGAAGCAGAGAAAGAGAAGAAGAAGAAGGAAAAAGTGGGGGAAGGAGTCCCCTGTCCAATTCCTACTCCTAACATCCAAGGCCGAGAGAAGAAAACTGAGAGAAGCTTGTCAAAGTCTGCTGTCTTGTGGGCATACTAGGCTATTGCTGCTGTCGCCTAGAGGTTCTAGGGCGCCTCCAAGGGGTGGATCCAATCCTGGAGCGCTGGTGTAGTCTAGTGGGTCACCCCCCCCGGGACCGCACTGATCTGGTCCTAGTGTCTGTGGGTCGGTCAATGGTTCTTTTGGTGCCCCACACTGATGGTAGCGCCTTAAAGAAGTCCTTGATCTTCTGCGTGGTGTTCGATCTGGTCGGGGGTTGAAGAAAACAGGCCTGAAATCTGAAGACCTCCTAGAGATAAAGTGAAAGGCATCTTAGATCAACATATATGAGGAAGCTGGTCAAGTTTATTCTAACAAACCTCCATCAGGTTCACCAAATTCCCGCAGAGGGTCCAATTTCCTTGGCATGTTTGTAACTTGGTTGAACTCTTGACTATTGAGTTTTAAATTTGTAAGATGAAGTTTGAACTTTGAACTTTGAAGCTGAATGGTGAACCTATGGCAAAATAAGGATTACAAGTTACAAAAATTTAAAAAAATTACATACATGAGTAACATTACAAACACCTAGAATTTTTAACAATTTAACAAACAAAAACTCCATCAAATCAATTCAAAAATATTTGATAAACAATTGGTTATCCAGATTCCAAACCCAACCAAAAACATAAAAAAGAGCAAAACAAAGTTACAAAACACATAAATTTGGTGCCCATACCGGTTTGCTGGAGAAAATTCCTCTCCTCCTTAGCTCTCAATTTGTTTTTCTCCTCCAATCAACTCCCAATCGACCAAGGTTTTTCTCCTAGGTCACTCCCAAACCACGTTGCTGCCGCTGTTTGTCCAAATGAATTTTAAAAAATCATTTTTTGGTCTTATAAACCCGCTATCCACTAGCCTAGCGATAACTATGCATCGAATCACGATTTTTTTGTTTTTATCACGATTATTTTAAAAACTCCCTATTTTTCGTAAAAAAATCGTGAAAAAAAAACCGTTAAAAAATTGGGCAATAAAATCGGGGAAAACTAAAAATCGCGATTTTATCTTGATTTTCGCATCACTGATTTAACTAGTCTCGGTCTTCATAATTGTATATGAGTCATGACTTATTGTATTTGTCAAAAGAAAAAGAGAAAAATTATTTTATTATGAAATGGGTTTCTTTCCCATTGGTTATTTGTCCTAGGCCAAGGCAACCATTGAGTGCTCTAGGGTTGTGAAGAAGAGTCAAAGTCAAGGTCATGATGTAAAGTCCCTTGGAGGGATTATGTATCAAAGAAAGGAAATATACTTTATGTAAAAAAAAAAAATTGGTCTAGAAGCTACCAAAAGGACAAGTCAGCCAACCCTACAAATCGACCTAGAAGAGGCCTAATATAGTCCTTAAGACAGGGTTTGCTCTGCGACAAACATCTTCACTTCATCTCCTCTAGCTTCTGTTGTTGAAATTTAACTAGTGTCTGTCTTCATAATTGTATGAGTCATGACTTATTGTATTTGTCAAAAGAAAAAGACAGAAATTATTTGCAAAAAGAAAATTATTTTATTATGAAATGGGTTTCTTGCCCATTGGTTATTTTTCCTAGGTCAAAGCATCCATTGAGTGCTCTAGGGTTGTGAAGAAGAGTCAAAGTCAAGGTCATGATGTGAAGTCCCTTGGATGGCTCATGTATCAAAGAAAGGAAATATGCTTTATGTAAAAAAAATTGGTCTAGAAGCTACCAAAAGGACAAGTCAGTGAACCCCACAAATTGGCCTAGAACAGGCCTAATATAGCCCAAAAGGAGAAGCTTGACCTCATTAGTGAGATACATCATACATCAAGTCCTCTGATTTGATCAAGAGCGAGAAAGAGGAGCGAAGTAGCCAAGAGGGAAGTGAAGAAAAAGGAGGGACAACATTTTCTGTGTTTGGCATGTCTACAACTCATACATGTAAGTTTCTTGAAGTAGATTAGGATTTCCTCAAAACTAAATTTGTAGAGAATTCATTGGGGGGTGGCTGACTTGTCTTTTGGTGGTTGGTCTGTTGATTTTTGGTATCATCGAATGTGCTCCAAGCCTCAAAATTTGCAGGGAGGCTAGACACATGTATTCTAGAATACCTGAAATTGTTTTGGGAAATTCCACCCAAAGACAGTTTTATTAAAATAATTAATTATTTTTAATGTGTGCCTAAGTCTAAACTTAGGAACTTAAAATAATTAAAGGGTATTAATTAAACTGGGGGTGAAACTTTTACAAGAAGACGAGGATCAAGTCGAAATGATCTAAGCCATTGATTAGAATCTAATCTAGGTTGTTGATTACACAACTGGAAGATTATAAGGACTTTGATGGGCATTTGGAAGACACATCGAGTGAGAGATGAAAGATCAATTTTCTTAAGAAAGCAGCGCAATAGTTGCCGGAGTAGTGGTCAAAGTGATTTCTTGCAGTGAGGGCAAGGACAGTTTCTGAAGGAAGAATTCTTGATTTGGGGATACATCACAAAGGAGGCAGAGAGATATCTAGAAGAGGCAGCGCAGAGCCATGCTGGGCAACATAGGGCCACGCTGAGGCAGTGTAGAGCCTGAGAGGAGATCTGAAATTTGCTGGAGAATCGGGCTCCAGAGCCAGAAGCCGAGGTGTGAGACTGGGAGGGCAGAAAGTCGAAGTTCTAGAGGCAAATCGATCAGCCTGAAGGAGTGATGCAATTCCTAGAAGCTATGATGCAGAGCAACGCAGTGATTGTGCAGAGGCAGCTAGGGGTTAGCCATTCAGTGGTTGGATTAGTACTGGATCGCTAGTGATAGTATGAGGTATATCTCACTCATCTCTCTGTCAGTCAGATTCTCTGTATTGGATAGCCAACAAGGCATCCAAAGATTGTATTCAGAAACTACTGCATAATTATACAAACTGTCAGCTACTGCACTGGTTTTCCCGCTTTGTGTTTCTCTGGGGACATTTGTCCAAAAACAATGATGTCACTTATGTTGTGTATTTATTCTTGCTCAGTTCTTTTTTCTGCATATTATTTAATTAGTGAAGGCTGCAATGTATTGGCTTCAATATTTACTGTAGAACACAACAAATAATTTGTTCAGTTACGGGAAGAGCCAAACATTGAAGAGAAGGAGGGAGATCGAAGTGTTGCGTAGGCAGAAAATCGAATCCCTAGAGGGATTGCGCAGTCCAGGCCAGGAGGTCAAGGTTCTCAAGGAAGATCTCTCTCTGAGTGAGTTGACAGAGGTAAGATTTCCAGATCGAGATTTGTCAGTGACAGAGGGATCAACGCAACAGAAGCTTTAGTGTAGAGCAGTCTTCAGGTGAGACACAATTTTCTGCAGCAGTTGATGAGACAGAAGAACCTTAGAAGAAGGAAGGAGACATTTTTGAGGGACTTTCTTCCTCAGAGAATTCCTAGCCAAGGAATTCGATTTCTCAATTGCTGGGCAACAATAGAAAGGGGCAGATCTACTAACTCCAACAAGGAGTGCGTAGGCCAGCCTAGGAGTAGCGTAGAGGAGAAAGGAGGCAGTTCGACATTTTGTTGGCAGAAATGGTAGCTAATGCGCTAAGAGATCAAGATCGGTTGGACGGGGCATGCAACTATGTGATTTGGAAACCTAGGATCTCCTGCCTTCTGGATGAGCATAATCTCAAAGCCTATGTCGAAAGTGTGGTAGCTAAACCTATAGATGCGGATCCACTCAAGAAGTACAAGGCTGAAATGGCAAAGGCCAAGTGCTTGATCCTTGATGGAGTGAGGGATCATATAGTATGTCACATTGTTGGCAAAGGGACTGCCAAGGAGATGTGGGATGCCTTGGCTACATTGTATCAGGGATCTTCCAAGCAGCAAAAGATGTACTTGGAGGAGAAGATGAGATCCGCAAGGATGTAGAAGGGGGAACACATTGATCTGTTCCTAGCAAAGCTTGAGGAAGTCCGAGATTCGTTGGCAGCTGTAGGATCAACATCTCAACCTATCGAGATGGCGATGTTGGCCTTAAATTCAGTCTCAGAAGAATGGCAAGTGTTTGTCTAGAGTATCCTGGGCAGAGAGAGATTGCCGGATTGGGAAGGGATGTGGGCTACTCTTCAGCAGGAAGAGATGAGGCGAGACTTGGTCAAGTGCAAACTTGATGGCAGCAGCAGCAGTGGGTCGAAGCCCAAGGAGGAGGAAGAGAATGCAACCCTTGCATCAAAGGGGCAGCAGGAGCAACGAAAGTGCAAGGAGGACATCTTTCTGCTGTGGTGAATTTGGTCACTACGCTACATAGTGTCCTCTCAAGAAGAAAGACAAAGACAAGAAGCATGATCTAAAGGCTGCTACCACAAAGATTGAGGTGGGGTGATCTATTACTGTAGTTTGAAAAAATTGCAGATGGGCAGGATCCTTGAGGAGTCCACCTCTTGGATAAATACCTTGCTACGGGAGCCCATATCAGAAGTAGCTAGATGGACCGGTGTCAGTTGGTGCAGAGGAGTGCCAGAGTGACAATTGCAGTGGCTAAGAGTGCCATAGACTAAGTAGCGCAGAACAGAGTTGGTAGTTGTGCAGTTGGCAAAGTGCAGAGTCAGTAGCAACGCAGAGGCTTCAGAGGGTCAGCGCAGAGACTAGCAACAGTCACAACTCCAACAACAGATGCATCATACTAAACACTTGTTCAGTAATTTTGGATGCTTTTCCATTGCTAATGCAGTAGCAGCAGCAGCTGGAGAAGGTTGCACTGTTGGCAGTTGTAGGGCCAACAACAACACAGATGCAGAATCTGTGAGGATTGCAGTATAGATGCAACGTTGGTAGTGGCAGGGTTAGTAGCAGTACAAATGCAACATTTGCATAGTAGTTGGTGGGCAGAGATGTCAGACATCAGCAGCGCAAAGGGAGATGTTACAAAGTCAGGGTGATGCTTCAGCAGGTTGCATTACTAGAGCACATTCCTCGCTAAGAGGGAGTGTTGATTTTTGGTAGCATCGAATGTGCTCCAATCCTCAAAATGTGCAGGGATGCTAGGACACATGTATTCTAGAATACCCGGAAATCGTTTTGGGAAATTCCACCCGGAGATAGTTTTATTAAAATAATTAATTATTCTTAATGGGTGCCTAAGTCTAAACTTGGGAAATTAAAATAATTAAAGGTTATTAATTAAACTGGGGGTGAAACTTCTAGAAGAAGATGAGGAACAAGTCGAAATGATCTGAGCCATTGATTAGAATCTAATCTGGGCTGTTGATTGCTCAACTAGAAGATTATAAGGAGTTCAATGGGCATTTGAAAGACACATCGAGTGAGAGATCAAAGATCGTTTTTCTCAAGAGAGCATCGTAGCAGTTGCCAGAGAAGTGATGAAAGTGGTTTCTTGCAGTGAGGTGCAGGGATAGTTTCCTTAAGGAAAAATTCCTATTTCGAGGATACATCGCAGAGGAGGCAGAGAGATATCCAGAAGAAGCAGTGCAAAGCCACACTGGGTAGTGTAGGTCCACGTTGAGGCAGCGCAGAGCCTGAGAGGAGATCCAAAATTTATTGGAGAATCGAGTTCCAGAGCCAGAAGACGAGGTGTGAGACTAGGAGGGTAAAAAGTCGAAGTTCCGGAGGCAAATTGATTAGCCTAAAGGAGTGACGTAGTTCCCAGAAGCTGTGGCGCAAAGCAGCATAGCGATTATGTAGAGGTAGCTAGGGGCTAGCCATTCAGTGGTTGGATCAGTATTGGATCGCGAGTGATAGTGTGAGATATATCTCACTCATCTCTTTATCAGTCAGATTCTCTGTATTGGATAGCCAGGAAGGCATCCAAATATTGTATTCAAAAACTATTGCATTATATAAACCCTTAGCTGCTACACCGCTTTTCCTGCATTGGGTTTTTCCTAGGACATTTGTCCAAAAACAATGGTGTCACCTGTGTTGTGTATTTCTTCTTGCTCAGTTATTGTTTCCACATATTATTTAATTATTGAAGGTTGTAGTGTATTGGTTTCGATATTTACCGTAGAACACAGTAAATAATTTGTTCAGTTACTTAACAAATAGAAGAAACTTAATCAGTTGCTGCAGTAGTGATTCAAGGATTCCGAATTTTCACATGGTCTTGGGTCAAGGTCTTGGAAGTCTTCATTGAATTGATTCTATAAGGAGTTTCTGGGTTTTCCCCTTGTGGGTTTTGTCTTGGCTTAGAGCTTATTTCTGGTGTCCTCTTTGTTTGCATCATGATCTTCTTACCGGCATCTGTCTTGATGATGAACAAAACAACATAATAATATTGATGCACTAATCTAATATCACAAGAAAGTGTCAAAGTTATAGATAAATCAATTTTAAATACCCTAACTACTCTGCTCTAGATTTCTCAACATGGTATTAGAACTAGGGCTTTGAAGGAAGGACAAAGAAGAAGATCTAAAGGGCTTCAAGACAAACAAAAAATTCTTATCATCTAGGATTGTGCTCCTAGAAGGTGAAAATCAAAATCCTGGGCAATCTAAAAGGTCCTAATTACAGTAACTAGGCCGTAGATCTCCTCATTGATGGCGAAGAAATATTTTGAAGGATAGAGGCACTGTTTTTGAAAAACGAAAAGCAAAGAAGTTAGCTCTCCATAGACCGAACCTATCTAGTTGAATATCGAAGTCCTGGGCATCTTTCTTAATGATTTAGAATCACTCTAGAAGGGTTCGAATTTCAGTGTAATTTTAGAAGTCCAAAATCTCTGGTATGTATACATAACTCAGTGACCATACTCCTTGTAGACAAACGAAGTATATTTACTTGCAAAAGGTTCAAGGCCGAGTTTGTCAGGGGTATTATAGGCCTTGTTGAAAGCTCGTTCTGAGCATAAGTCTTGTTGAAAGAGGATCGAGACCTATTCTATATACCTGTGCATAAAGGAAACCCTAGTATGAGTTTATGAAAAGACATTAGGCCTATCAAGCTACAGTTATCTTGTAAGCAACAGAATCAAGCAAAATCTGAGTCGGAGAAGTGACTATTGTCACCTTAGAAAGAGGGAGCCGAGACCTCCTCTACAAGTGCATCTTGGGATCTCTACCTCAATTATCAAAAGGCCAAAAGACCCGTGCAAAGTCAAAAATTTTCACTCATCTATAGTCATAATTTCGCAAGCCTATACAGTGGCATTGGAACCATAAAGTGATAAATGATCTGTGCATAACTGTAGTAGTATAGAAGACGAGTTTGATATTAATAAGCTCCACTGTTCTGAGCATATATATACACAAAATTCAAGCCTAGACAACGACAGTAAGCCAACTTGTGGAGCTTCTTCATTTGACATTGAAAAGGTATATCTACAACATTTTCTCTTGAAATATGTTGTGGTATTTTCTTGTGTCAAGTAAACTCTTTGAAGTAATTCAGAACTTGTGAAGAAGTCTTATCAAAAGATTTACATCAAGAGCAACAATCAAGTGTCTATCTTGGAAGCCATAGTCCTAGGGCCCAATCTTTAATAAGGAAGCTACATTTATAAATTGAGGGTTTGATTGTTGACATTGAAAGAAGTCTAGACTTATAAGCTACATGCAGTGAGTAAGGCCACTATATTGGAACAGTGACATCAAGGACTTCTCCTTAGAGTCTATGAAAAGAAGTTTTTGTTTTGTTGGCAGTGATTGAAGCATTAAAAGTTAGTTAACATCTTGATAAAAGAAGACTTCAAGGAATTCTTGTTCCATCTTGGGAAAGGGATATCTTTGCATCAAAAGGGAAGTCTATAGCAGTCAATTCTTTGGGACCTATGGAGCACAAAGTAACAACAACATATAGATCCTGAAGTAATTTTGAAAAAAGAAGCACTTTAAGGGCTGTCTTATCTCAAGTAAGGAATTGATCTTTCTTTTATGTCTAAAGCATCCAATATGTATTCGTTCTGCAAGGAGAGCAACAAGCTCGATGGGACCTCTAACTACCAAGGGTGGGAGAAGAGGATTGACCTTATTCTCCTTGAGAATGATGTCATGGATTACGTAAAAAGCAATATTACAGAACCAGATAAGAAGGATGCCAATGAGTGGAATAAATATTTCAAAAGTGAGATATGAACTCAAAGGATCTTTGATTGAATCAATCAAAGATCATCTCATACCATATGTGGCAGAGCTAAACAAGGCCAAGGACATCTATAACAGATTGAATAAACTATACTCAGTGAGCACCTTAGGTCAAAAAATTGCCTTGAGAAGCAGATTGTACAAAATAAGGACACCATTTGAAGAATACATTGCAACTCATATTGTGAAGATGTCTCAGTTAAGAGATCAACTGCATTCCCTTGGAGAGACAATTTCTGATGACTCCAGAATGGAATTTGTTTGTGACCAGCATATACTCGAGAAAGGAGACTTCCAACTTTGATGAAATTTGGTCTCAATGTGTAATGGAATAATCCCAATTGAAGGCCAAGGAGGAAACTGATCCTCTTGGAAAATCTCAAGCATATGCAGCAAGGATGAGGACTTTGAACAAAGGAAAGATGGGAAGGTCTCGTTTGAGGAAGAAGCATGATGTGTCAAACATAAGATGCTTTGAATGTAATGAGCTTGGTCACTACAGGAGGGATTGCCTAAAACTCCCAAAGGAATCTAATCAAAAGAAAGGTACAAAGAGGAAGGATGGAGCCCATGCAACTGAAGAAGTCAATGAGCCTGAGAAGAAGAAGCTGAAAGAAGAAGATCCTAGGGATCTCTTCTTCTGAAATAACTCCATCCTGATGATTTTTGTACAGTTAGAGAGGGCATGTAGTTGCCTTAATAAAATGCATAACATCATGGTTAACAACGTTTAAAAGAATTCATTGTACATATATTCATTGGTAGCAGTCATCTAGCAGATACAGTGATCACGTAGCGGCTGGTTAATGGTATGAAAGAATCATTGATGTCATGGAGTGATTTGTTCATCTTGGGAAGAATGACCATGATGGTATCACTGTTACTCTCTAAGACTTGAAGCAAGCTTCCTAGAAGTTTGCTAATATAGTTGCAACATAATGAAGTCCTATCTTCAAGATGGGGAGCAATTTGAAGAAAACTAGATGACCAACTGAAGTAAGAGGTATGAATGTTGTTGAAATTCTTATTTGATTTAGTTAACCTATGTTTTTAGTCTGCAGGAAGAGCAGGATAAAAAAATATGCCTGGTTCCATTAGCATGTTTTGAATTTGTTTGGGCTCTTTCCGTTGAAGACATGTTGGTAGTAATCAACATTCGATATGATATGAAAGACTGCCGACTTTAGAGGAAGCTACAAAATCCCTGACAAGATGACCTGATGCAAGGATGAGTCTTCTTGATGATTGGATAAGAGTATTGATGAAGACAGGGCATGGCATAGGCTATTATAAACTGATGACTCCAATGGTTCGATATAGTTTTGCTACCAAAAGAAGATGCTTTGCAGGAAGATTTAGTGACTGAGATTCAATTGCAGAAATTGAGTGGATGACTTTGGCAGTCTAAGTCCAAAGGACATATATCATTGACAGGAAAAGTAGCAGGTTGCAGATGGTTCGATGATCATGTCTTGGTAGATCACTTTCTTGATGCTTAGAGGGAGCTATGTTTAAGCTCCATAGTGACTGGTTTGTGAATACACAAGAAGTAAAGATTGATGATACGGAAAGTGATGGCTTGTCCCTACGAGAAGTTGTGAAAGAAGATGGCTCCATGATGTGCATAGAAGTTGATGATGCCTACAAGTCGCTAATAATACCATGATCTCCACGAAAGAATAAACAATTGATATTGGAAGCAAGTCCCTAGTTGAGAGGGAGCTTGGATATACCTTTCATGTGTAAAGGAATGAGTAGATCCTCCCTGGTTGAGAGGGAGAGATAGACACATCATTTTTGTCTTCGCATAAATGAACAAAGAATGGAGGATTGGGTAAGCATTTGAGACCGATACTTCTTGGGGATAGAAGTAGTCTTGGGAACCGATACTCTTTGATGATGAGGTTGGGCATCCAAAAGCAAGAATAGTCGAAGAGGAGATTCCTTGAGGATGTGTAATTCCAAGAGGGGAATGGTCCTAAAAGGACATACCTTGTGAACAACCGAATGGGGTATGTGCCTTGAGAGACAATGATAAAGGTGTCTATAAATCATTGTCTCCCCAACATTGTGCTCTAATCTAGTGGAGAGATAGAGCTTGTTAGTCAAGGCCTTGCTATGTTGACAATGTTAGTTGTATATTGATCATAATGTTGATGCTCAAGATGACTTACCAATCCGACTCTTCTTATAAGAATAATTCAATGGAAGCATTGTCCTTGTACCTTTGGTCAATTATGAATACCTCCCTAGTTAAGAGGGAGTGTTGAAATGTAACTAGTGTCGGTCTTCATAATTGTATATGAGTCATGACTTATTGTATTTGTTAAAAGAAAAAGAGAAAGAAATTATTTGTAAAAATAAAGTTATTTTATTATGAAATGGTTTTCTTGCCCATTGGTTACATGTCCTGGGTCAAAGCACCCATTGAGCGCTCTAGGGTTGTGAAGAAGAGTCAGAGTCAAGGTCATGGTGTAAAGTCCCTTGGATGGCTCATGTATCAGAGAAAGGAAGTATACTTTATGTAAAAAAAAATTGGTCTAGAAGCTACCAAAAGGACAAGTCGGCCAGCCCTACAAATCGGCCTAGAAGAGGCCTAATACAGCCCTCAAGAAGCCTATAAAAGGAGAAGCTTGACCTCATTAGTGAGATACATGATACATCAAGTCTTCTGATCTGATTAAGAGCGAGAAAGAGGAGTGAAGTAGCCAAGAGGTATGAAATTTTTTTTGTTTGGCATCTCTACAGCTCACACATGCGAGTTTCTTGAAGAACACTAGGGTTTCCTCATAACTGAATTTGCAAAGAATTCATTGGGGGATGGCTAACTTGTCTTTTGGTGGTTGGTCTTGGGTCAAGATTTTGGAAGTCTTCATTGAATTGGTTCGATAAGGAGTTTCTGGATTTTCCTCTTGTGGGTTTTACCCTGGCTTGGAGCCTATTTCTGGTGTTCTCTTTGTTTGCATTATGATCTTCTTACTGTTATTTGTCTTGACAATGAATAGAACAACACAATAATATTGATGCACTAATCCAATATCACAAGAAAGTGTCAATGTTATAGAGAAATCAATTTTAAATACCCTAACTACTCTGCCCTAGATTTCTCAACATCTGTTTCCTTATGATCAACTTATCTTCAACTTCAAAGGTAAGCTAATGCACCCCCTTCCAATTATCTTCACTCTCATTAGCCACCATTGGATTTTCTCTCCATCGAGTGCTCCCCAAGGCTTCCAAGCATGCAAATAATTTAAGTTTTGCACATCCTTTCTAAGCTCGTTCTTATCTCTGCAGAGCCTTCTCCTACCTCCTTTGACTCATGCACTTTCTTTTTGTGCTATATGTTATCCTCACTTTCTTTCAATCTTATTTACAGAGCTGGGAAACATCTACATAGTCACCAGATTGGGGTTGTCCTTATTGTAGGTTTTTCCTGTTTTTCTACCATATGATGCAGCTACAAGCTGTCTATCTCAGAGTGCATGAGTATAAACCATTGAAACAACAAGCTTTTTAAGGAAATATAACATAACATAATTCTTTATTATTGGAACTTAGCAAACTAAAAAACCAAAATAGAGCTATTCTATTTATTACATCACTCCAAGCTCAACTTCATCATATATATTTTCCCAAACTTCACATTAGATCATTTTGACTTCTACTCTTGTGCCAATGCTAATCTTGATCTCCATGTCAAAATCCACAATCCCAAAAAGCTCTCTAAACTGGCAGTGACACTTGAACTTGAGATCTTCTTCTTTGTTCTCCTTTGTTGAAAGATCTGTGTCTATATTTCAAATCTCCTTGTGATCCCCTTCTCATCTGCCTGAATCACTTCCTCACTTGAGCTATCTGAAGCTGCCAACTTTTGAGCTATTCCAAGATGTCCGCAAATCAATTCAGATGTTCCTTTGGTAGTCCATGAACCTCCAAGGAATCTGCTAGTTGTACATGTCAACTGGGTCCATATCATCACTGAATGATCATAGTTGACCATGTCAACCAAGACGACATCACTAAAAAACCTCCTGGATTTATCACTGGTTCTATGGATTGTGGTTCCTTTGCCCTTTGTTCAACAATAGGACCTATTACTGGAATTTAACAAACTAGAAATTTGGAATGGTAATAGTTTTGGGTTATCTGGGATGATATATACCCCAGGGATGCTCTTGTATCACATTGTTATGGAAGTATCATGCTTGTGTTATCGGATCCACAGAGTCTTGATGCTGGATTTGCAGATCCACATTTCAGATATGGATACAAATATAAATCCACCCAGATCTGTGTAGGATCTACCGCTTAAATGAATCATTCAAACTCAGAACTAGTTCCCATGCTACTGAAACAGACCTTGTGCTAGCTAGCACTTACACGCTGGATCCCAAGCAAATAACATTAGAGTTTTTGGCTTATTCTTTAAATTTTTAAAGGATATTTTCCACCTATTTGAAAGCCTAAAGAGAAAATACTCTATTTGGATGTTCACTTAGAGTATTTATTAGTAATTTGTAGGTTGTGTAGTTGTATAAGTATGTTATTAATTACTTATAGGTTGTATAGCACATGATAATGCTAGTTGGAAAGGTCTGGCACATCAAAATTTTAATTTTCAATTTTTCATAATGCTAACAAGAAATCTTTGAAACAAAAATCTTTGAAACAATCCATTAATAATAATATATAGTGTACAAATGATGGCAGTGTCAATAATATTTTAATTAGATCAATCCCATACAACTCTAGGTGAAGAGTCCATTATGAATATAATTTATGTAAAAGTAATAAATATAGATAATAAATAATAAACATATTAAATATAAATAAGTAATGTTAAACAAACAGGAATGTCTCTATAGACATGACTCTTCGTGAAAGGGTACTTTTTTACTATATATATAGAGCCTTCATTTCCAGTTGTATAATCATCATTCTTATTCATACATTTTAATATATATTCTTGTATCCTTAATGGAGATCTTTATATTCCAAGTCTTTTGGAGTAGTTAACAGGAAGTACGAACTTTGTTCACTTCATTTGGTATCAGAGCAGTTCGATTCTTTGGCTGCTTCACCATTGCACAAAGCTTGTTCTCCGATCTAGGTCTTTGGCCATCAAAATTCGTCAACTTCGTTGCCGTTGAAGTGTTTCACTACAAGCTTTTGCAGGGTCTTTAATTCGCTAGTTGATCTTTGGTCATAAAAAAAAATTATAAAAAAAAGAGACAAGAAAAAAATATAAGTAAATAAATTAAAAAAAGAAGAAGAAGAAAAAGTAAAAAATAAAAGAACATAAAAAATCAAATTATATAAAAAAAATTCAAAAAAAAAATTAAAAACAAATAACAATAAAAATTATTTAAAAAAATTAAATATAAAAAATAAAAAATAAAAAATAAAAATCAAAGAAAACACAAATATATATATATATATATATCAAATTAAATTACCTGTCAGACGACGCCGCCCACCGAAGGGGCCACTGCCAACATCCACAACTCTGTTAGACAATGAATTTGCCACTACACATTTCCGCTTGTAGCACATGCTCCATGCTGACCTCGCTGCCACTCCTCCCTAACAGACCTCCCCTGTCCGCTGTTGCCTTCCATCACCTCCCTCCGCTCCTATTCTGTTGACTGTCGTTGCCCACACAACCTGCACCACCATCACGACTACCATCTGCCATTGTGTCAGTCCGTTCACCTCCCTCCGCCTTCCCTGCCTGCCATCTTACCTTTCCCCTGTCGACCACTTCAACCCAGCCATCGATCAACAGAACGTCTTTCGTCGCTGTGCCATTATTCCACGCTCGACCTTATATCTTGGACTGTCTCCACTACTATGACCCATCACTTTGTCTGCCACCGTAACTACATCGAATCACACCGCCATCCAACCAATATCTTCTGCCAATTTGCTGTTATCCGTCAACGCTACTCAAGCCATTGTTTAATCCACCATCGCAACCGTCGAACCTTCGAGCCACCGTTTCATAATTGGACCATAACTTTAACAAAGATATATAAATCAGTCATATATAACTCACTTTATATAGTGGTTATATAAAATATATATAAATTACTTCATAATTTAAAAAAAAATCAAGTCATTAAAATTTCGAGTTTTGAATTAGGAAAAAGGTTGTTCGAAGTTATCCAATAGTTGAAGGGTACTAATATTAAGGGAAGGGTGAAATTGAAGAAAGTTCATCTCGAGAAGCAAAAAGGAGCCTAATATAGAAATGAAGGCCGAAAGATTTCCAGAGACTAAATAGAACTATGCCTCAGTGCTATTTAGAATTAAAGGGTTTATTGTGGAAAAGATGTTATTATCGCTATCTCGCCAGCGGAAAGTAAAAATTATATAAAACCTAAAATTGCAAACCAATTAGTAATTCCCGAGTCAAATATAATTGAAAAATTTGACTATTTTAACAACAAAATATATGACATAACCAATTTACAATTAAATGTTGGATATTATATATTCGTATCACAATTCTCAGTTCAAACCCTATGGAACAATCAAGGTGACATTATTTTAGGTTCACCCTAGATGGAAACCCTTGGTTCCTTCATCCTGAATACGAAAAAGAAATTTTTGACATTTTCTTACAAAAAGAAAAAAAATAACACTACAAGATGTAATTGTGAAGCCAAATTCAGTAACACCAGAAGACATCCAAGATATTTCAAAAGTAATTTTTCAAGAAGGTAAAAAAGTATTACAAAATATGCAAAATGAAATTCACAAAATCACTACTGATAGAAATGAAGAAGTCTTGCGACTTAAGAATCATAGTAAAAAATTACTAACACAAATTAAAAAGCTTAAGAAGGACAAGAAGTCATTAAAAGACAAGTTAGAATAGTGTCTTCAAAAGGAAGTATCGAAGTTGCCAGTCGTAACATCTCCAGTTGAAGATAAGGGAACTAATACTGATCCAATCAATATCACAACTCAAGAAGAGGACAAACTAGATGAAGTAAAGATGTACTTAGAAGTTGCAGCACCAACAACAAAAGATTCAAGTGAAGATCCATAAATTAACCATTCAACTTCCATCACTAAAGGAAATTAGGTGCTTCAAATAAATCAGGAAAACAACACAAACATGATAAGGGAAAATCAAATCACTAGAATTCCTTATCGACATCTGAATCACGAGAGTAGACAACTCAATCAAGTTACATATTTAGAACAGAAACAACAAACTGATGTTCCAAAGAATATTAATGTCACTGCAATCCATTCATGTGATAACAATTCCTTACAAATTTCCAGTCACTGCAAGATTCAACAAAAGATTAATTTAGGATGGTCTAATCCCTTCTTAGTGTGACAATTTTGTTTGTCACTTAGAGGATCATATCAATTTGTATCGACAAAGATGATTGTTTCGAGATGAGAATACTTTCGTAGTAGAAAAACATATCAAGCAGAAGACATTCGTAGCAGAAAAAAAGATCAAACCCTTTCATCAACAAGCTTTGAAGACAACTTTTTGAAGAGGAAGACAATGTTATGAATATAATTATGTAAAAGTGATAAATATAGATAATAAATAATAAACATAATAATATATAAATAAGTAATAATTAGTTAAACAAAGAGGCATGTCTTTATAGACATGACTCTTCGTGAAAGGGTTCTTCTTGACTATATATATAGGATCCTCATTCCCAATTGTATAATCATCATTCTTATTCATACATTTTAATATATATTCTTGTATTCTCAATGGAGATCTTTATATTCCAAGTCTTCTAGAGTAGTTAATAGGAAGTATGAACTTTGTTCGCTTCAAAGTCCTTTTAGAACAACATGATGCATAGACTATAACATGTTCTCAAACAGTGTACAATATTCATTTGCCATTGTAACTAATGGGGACTTTTAGATTTAAAGGCAAATTTCAAAGATGATGACAGGTTGATCATGACGTAGAGTTGAAATATTCAAATGATGAGCATGCAGACCCATTTTTGGACATGTAATCAGTCTTACTCCACATTATCATATCAATAGAGTGATCATTGATGAGATGCTCAATTTTGTATTTATAGTTATCTTTTTTGTATAAAGCATGATGCATCACGATTTCAGTCTTCAGATTTATAAATTATCTAATGATTTCAGTTCTAATGTTGTGATTCATGAATCATTTTGATTTTTAACTTTGAATATATTTTTTTAAATTAAAAAAATGTTATTATATTTTATGTATGTCTCATTTGCCCACCGTATCTGGATCCTGGCTTTTCAAAAATCTGGTGGATCGGTATCTGAATCTATCTGTTTCCGTTTCCTGGTAACTTAGTGTCTTGCCCATTTTCAGTTGTGTAAAACAGTGCTATTTAAAGTCAGTCTCGAAGTGCCTCTGTTTTGCAACTCTAGACTTTTGCATGCTTTAAAATGTGTAGCCTGATGACTTCGAGCTTGTGAAAAATGATGTATTAAATTAATCAACTAGTTATGTGGCCGTACAAAACGTGACATATTTCCCATTATCTTCCCTCTTGCATTTATGCTTACAACCAATTACAAGTGAACTCATTTTTCTTCGGCTCGCAGGACCTCGCAGAATACAAACAGAGAGTTCGGCAACAGGCAAAGCAATACCCACCTCCGGAATGATGTTTTTCTATGGAGTGACAACGGCCAGACAATACCCTTCGCCAGTATGATGGATTTGCATTTTTAGTTCAATCTTAAAAGCCAGAATAGTTTAATGGGGAATCAGGTGGTCTGCGCACTGTCTACTTTAAAGCTTACTGAAGTGAATGCAATGTTCTATTAAAAAAATATTTAAGTGATCTGTATCATATAGATGTTTTTTTTTTTTGGGTCGGCTGTGTAGGTTCCCTCCAATTGTGTACTGCTGAACTCAATAAATATAATTCGGAGAGGGTTATTGAATCTCATATTGTTGTTTTTGTTTCTTAACATGTTCATTTTACGCTCGGATCTTAACTTATTTTCTATTAGGATTTTGACAGAATATATTGTTCTGTGGGATTCCAAACCCGGACCTTTTCATAGTTTTCGTTTCTTTGTCTGCATAGAGTGATTTGTCTACTGCAAAATTCATCCGCAAGTTCTCCTCTTGAGAGTGTTATTTGTATTTGCCTGCTTTCTATCGGTTCTATTCCTAGGTTACTTCTAACTTTAATGTCTCAGCACTGAAAGTATCAAATTCTTGTTAACTGTAATTATCATTGTTAATGCTTGCAAATGAAAATGAAAGAACTTGGGAAGTCTTTCAGTTCTTATGATGTGTATTAAATAATTTTTATGAATGCTCTCCTTATATTGCTGTGGCCATTACAATGATTATTTGTGTAGTGTATAATCAAGGTTTTGTTGAAGTTTCCCAAGGGCCTTTATTGTTCGCATATTGTTCCGTGGGATTCCAAACCCGGACCTTTTCATAATTTTCGTCTCTTTTGTCTGCATAGAGTGATTTGTCTACTGCAAAATTCATCCGCAAGTTCTCTTGAAAGTGTTATTTGTATTTGCCTGCTTTCTATCGGTTCTATTCCTAGGTTACTTTTAACTTTAATGTCTCAGCACTCGAAGTATCAAATGCTTGTTAACTGTAATTATCATTGTTAATGCTTGCAAATGAAAATGAAAGAACTTGGAAAGTCTTTCAGTTGTTATGATGTGTATTAAATAATTTTTATGAATGCTCTCCTTATATTGCTGTGGCCATTACAATGATTATTTGTGTAGTGTATACTCATGGTTTTGTTGAAGTTTCTCAAGGGCCTTTATTGTTCGCTTGTGCTTAGTTCTCATGGTTCTGATTCTAGTTTTAGGTTGTCAAGTATCTACTTATAACTGATATATTCTTTCTGTAACTTTGGTCCAAATTTGAAGCATCATTGGTGATGAGGTTGACGAATTCATTTCAGTTAATCCAGATGCATGTCTCTGACTTACCAAGGTGTGGGCTTTTTCACTACTTGTGCTTCTAACAAATTAAAAAACAGAAAGAATCAATACAACTTTATTTTCTCGGAAAAGGTCTTTATTATCTGCATTTCTATTATGAGGATATGTCTTGTATTTCATGCTACTATATGGTTGCATTAGTCTATACTCTATTCTATTAATGATGCAATCAGTGAAGCACAACCCTTATAAGACCCTTCAAGACTCGCGGGTCTTGATGAGTCATATGCCAAAACAAGTCACTCTCATAGAACCCGCACATAAGACCCTTACCCACGTTGACTCGCATAAGACTCACGTTGACCTGTTGACTCACATACGACTCGTATGAAACTCGTCCCTAGCAGCGAATTTCATTTTTTTGGGAGATCAGGCGGAGGGAAAGGTAAAATGGAGGGAATTTGTATTTTGCTGAGTCTTATACAGGTCGTTCTCGATTCTTATACGAGTCGCTGAGTCAATAGCCAGACTAGTCTTATACGAATACGAGTCGTGCAACGTTGCATGCAATACCTTGTTTATTTTTTTAATGTTTTACATGCTGGTAAGAAGAGGAAGCATACTTTAAAAGGAGATTTCTAGAATATAATGTCTTTTGTCAAGGTGTTCTGCACTCGTATATTTGTATTTTCTTCTGTTTTTCTTTAAATGTTGGCTGGGAGCATTTTCAAAGATGAATAAATCCACAACCTGGTGTGTATTTCTTTTTGTAAAGCTGGATGGAAAATGTCTTAAGACCATCAGATATTGACTGATGGTTATGAAGCTCTAATGTGGATTCATCAATCAAAAAATCAACCTACAATGGGCAAAGTATTGCAATTTGTGAGATTATCAAATATTAGCTGAATCTACATATTTGTTTTATCCAGTTTTAGGAAAGCAGTTATATTCTCAACCGTGGGATTTCTGAAGTCGATTTCCCTTCTTGCATTTTGCTTATGATTTATTGATAAATATCTTGTTAAATAACACGTGCACTTGAAGAAAGGAAAGAGGGGATAGGGAATTGATGTTATAGGAAGTTGGTAAAGTTAGATAAAAGTAAGAATTGAAATACTTTAAATGTACGTGGATGATATGCATCTTTGTATTAATGTAATTTAGAAATTATGTTTTCAGTCTTATAAGACCTTGATATGATTGATGGAAAATGATAATCTAGGGGCTTCAAATATGATTTATAGTTAATAAACAAGTTTGAACTATATTGAGTGCTGCTGTTTGCTGTAATTATTTGATTCATTTTTTTCTTCGTTCCAAAGAGAAAAAAGAGGAAGTCACCGTTACTTGAAATAAAAGGATCATATTTTGTACATTCCTAATGTTACAGGGGCAGTGGTATGATCCGACAGCCAGAATATGGAATGTAGGGACGAAAAACAAAAACCTCTGTATATTTCAAAATTCAGATAGAAAGACAAGCTTGAAAGCTGGAAACCGTAAACTGTTTTTGACTAGGTCTAAAAAGCTGAATGAAAATTTAACAAAAAATTGCATACATGAAAACCAATAGAAGGTTAAGGTCTGACGGAGCCATCCGCCTAGATGGGAGGACTTCATCAGCCACATCTCTCGCTACTCTCAATGAGAGAGAAACTGGTTTTGTTGCATGCCTGATTTGATAGATCATCTGCCTCGTAGTTATGTTCTTTGTACATATTGAAGAGAAAGTGGCTTTAAGCCCTCTGCAAGTTGTAAGCTGCTATATAGTCCGAGTCCTGAAACTTCACTGTATCCTCATCCCCATTAGCCTGACCACCACTAATTTTGACTCCCGATGGATATTCAGATCACTACTTCCTCCCTTTCAATAGTCATTAAGATGGTAACTGCAATTATTTCTGCTTAATTGTATGTACCATTTCCCAAACGACATTGAAAACTGATTTTATATGAATCTGAGAAATGCAGTATCCCATCTGCCCCACATTTGTCTGGTGAATTGTTGGCTTGTCTGTTGAAAAAACCAGAATGGCTTTTGGTGATGCTCCCTTGGTTCTCTACCATCCTTTGCTTCCTTTTCACCTGAAATTTCTCATAGCTTAGATTGACCCCTTCCAATTTATAGAAAGTTTGAATGGGCACTCTCTCTTTTCTTTGAAACAAAGCTTCATTTCTGGTTAATGGTGTTCACTACTCACCTTGTGATCATCCAGTCAAGACTTCTAAGCCTCCTCTAATGTTTCCAATTCTCATTTACCTTTCCGTCCTGTTAAACCTTACCTTTCCATCCTGTTAAACGTTGGACTGCATTCCATAGCTCTTTCATAATATGGCAATGTGCAAAAATATGATTTATACTTTGATTACTTTCCTTGTATTGTTGGAAACACTGAGAGGGAGGTGAATTAATATTTCTCTTCAATCAGTTAATTTTTACGTTACATAGCAATAATTTGCATTCACATTAGATCATAACACAAGTCAACACCATTCAACAAATCATAGAATCAAATACAGTAGATGCAAGAGATTTTAGGTGGAAACCTTTCCGAGAGAAAAACCACTGAACACTTCTTAATATTTGTCTTTAATAATTTACATCAATTACAAAGCTTCAACTTCCAAGATTTCTAGCTCCAACTAAAAGAGGCTCCAACCCCCTGATTTTTAGGCTCCAACATGAAGGATGCTCCAATGCCCTAGTTTACCAGCCCAACCTGGAAGGACTTTGCAACACTCTAGTTTACATGCTCCAACTTGAAGGATGCTCAAATGCCCCGTTTACTAGCTCCAACTGGAAGAACACTCCAACACCTTGGCTTTATCAGCGCCCACTGAAAGGACACTTCAACACCTTGCGCATGCTCCAACCTACCCTAACACCACCTACCACTCTAATGAGTCGTCAGACCACGTTTCACAATTTTCAAAATGGATCTGGCTGTGCTCGATAATCAATACAAAATAATATGTAATGCAATCTCTTGTTAAACAAATATGCTTGTACATCAAACCCTAGCATCAATGGACTCTGCTTCTGTATCAAACCCTATCTGAACAAACAACTCTGCCAAGTGCACCGTCATAATCAAACTTTCCCAACAAATGTTGCATTTGAAACCCTAGCTCAACAATCTCAACACTAGCATCAGTGAAATTTCGCTGTAATATCATGTCAAACCTATAAAAGTCAATTGGCATATGCTTCTATCATCAAACATTTAACCATATGAATGTTGGCATAGCCTTGATTCAACATACAACAAATCTCAACTTAGTTATTTTATGCTCAACTTGCAGTGACTTGTCATCAATTATCTTGCCATATAACCTTGTTCAGTAAGTTAGAAGCATTATAAATTCTAGCATTCAACCACTACCCATACAGATTAATGAATATAGATCAATACTGTACTAGAATCCTCTATATCAAAGTTGTATCAAGTTAGACCCTAGCAGCACTATCTTGGCATCTCAGTGGTGATACAATGTGTATACTCACCATATTAACTTCTAATGGATGCATACGCTAGGTCATAAACCACATAACAACATATATTTAGTCCTCTCTCGGACCAACAAACTTCTCAATCTCTTTGCCCAAACCTTTATACCATCATAATAAGTCCCTAGTAACAATAGTATGATGAAAACTTGACTAAATTGAGAGGGGGGAGGGTTTCTTTTCATTAATCTCATTAATCGAAACATTACATGACCAACTTAATAAATAACGACCAACAGATAGAATAGGTGAACAAGAAATAATAAGAAAACCAAAAACATCACATCAGCATATAACAACACATATTGACACCAGATATATGTGGAAACCCATAAAGGGAGAAAACCATGATTTTATTATTATTATGATGCAAAGGCAAACTTCTGCTCCTTATTACATCTGACTTTTTGTAAGCTCCAACCTAAAATAGGTTGCTACCCCAATTTTCTACAAGCTGCAACTGCAAGGAAACTCTAACTCCCATATGTTTTCTGGGGGCTACAACCCACAGGTGGCTCCTACCTCAACAACCTCCACCCTGATGTTTATCAAGCCTCTACTTGAAAGGAGACTACCATCCCTTGATGCAAACAAGAAATAACAATGTGCTAGTTTACCTGGTCATAAATTCTGCATATCTCCATCTTCATTTTTGCATTTTCTTCCCTTCAAATCTGCTTCACATCAACTAATGCATAATAGCTCAATGAGCTCCGTCACATTCTCCCATTCTCTAACCTCTTAATGCCTTCCAAAATCACATATTTATAAAGATAATTTGATGGTTGTTTGTATCCCACATATGAATATGAAGTGAATAGGCTTGACTCTTTGCGTTCCACTCATTCGTTTCCAAACTCTTGAGATCTTGAATATTAGAACACAAAAATAAATAATCCATCCAATATTAATTACAAACACATGTGTTGCATAATAGCTCAATGAGCTCCCTCACATTCTCCCATTCTCTAACCTCTTAATGCCTTCCAAAATCACATATTTATAAAGATAATTTGATGGTTGTTTGTATCCCACATATGAATATGAAGTGAATAGGCTTGACTCTTTGTGTTCTACTCATTCGTTTCCAAACTCTTGAGATCTTGAATATTATAACACAAAAATAAATAATCCATCCAATATTAATTACAACCACATGTATTGATTAATTGCATCAACCTAATGTCAACATCAAATAATAATATTTATCATTAATGCATCACAACAATCTTTACATCTTTGCCTTTGCCTTGGAGTCTTGCCTTTGCATCACAACAATTCATCTTAACAACAAATTAATGTCACCACAAATTCTTCATTAAACAATCTCTGCAACATTATGCAAGTATCAAGCCATCAACATGATCATCAATGTTCTATTAAACTATTAATGTATATGCTGCTCCTTTGTCCTTGCTCCTGCATACCTTGCCTTCTTGTGTTGCTTGTTGCTCCTTTCCCATCAAATCTTTGCTTCTTTGTTGCCTATTCACTGTACTTTTTCCGCCTTTGCCTTGTTGCTCCTTGCATTGTTGTTGCTCCTTTCCTTGCTGTTGCTCCTTGCCTTGCTTCTACTTGTTGCTACTTCAATGCTCCTTTGCCATCAATGACAATAATGCCAACAATCTCCCTTTTTGGAATTGATGACAACATATTAGTCCTCCCCCTTGTCTATTATGAATATAATTCATAACAAGTAAGTAAATAAAATAAATGTAAATATTAAATAATTAAACACTGATTATGTTAAATAGTCATTAGTTAAGTGGAAAGACATGTCTAAAAGACATGCTTAATCATGAAAGGTCACCTGCTTAGGTATAAAAGCAGGGCCTTATTGTAACATTCATCATAACTTGTACATTTTTTATATAATAAATTATTATTACAAATACCTCGTGTATTTTCACATTCAAGCCTCCAAGCTATCAATTTTCATGCTTTAGTAACAATTTTTATGCTTCAGTGGTATCAGAGCCTAGCGCACAATATAATGATGCGAGTCTTTGAATGTTGTTTGCCACACAATGTGCCATTACGTTCACGTTCTGAATGCGTTGAACAATTTAGTAAAATTTAAGAAGCATTTCAGCATTTAGAAAATCATTTGTAGAAATTAAAGCATGTTGAAAGGAAATCGATAATAAAAGAGATAATAGCGACAATGAAAAAACGAAACTAGGTGAAGGAGAAGATTTTGATCAGAATGATGATAATGAAAATGAAGAAACTGATATGAATATGGAAAATGTTGAAGAAGAAGTTATGTCAAATACGAATTATGATAGTAAAGATGAATATGTATCCTGTATAGCTAGTATCCAAAATTAGTATACCACCAAGGAAAGATATGACAAGAAATCCTCATAAATGGAGAGAAAATGTGATCATTTAGCTGCTACTCAAAAAGTGGAACCAAAGTCCACTATTTTGGATTCATGGCCTGTGAATGATGATTTTAATATGGATGAGTCTAGTGAACTGGTGTTTATGGGGAAGAAGAAATCAAAATATTTTAGGATGGCTACAAATCCAAAGAACTGTAAGCTTTTACGAACAAGGAATAATGATGAGAATTGGCAAGAAGAAAAAGAACTGAAGCGGAAAGAGAAGGCAAAGCCACATATTTATACAATTATAAAGTTTGTCAGCGATCAAGATCTTTCTAATTAGATTGGTAAGGACGTATATTTCGATCTTGTCGATCATGACAAGTTCTAGATGTTGCAGATTCAGAAGCAAGTTCCTTTTATCTCTTTCAAGGAAGAAGTTGCAAAAGAATTTGGCATTCCAGTGCAATTTCAGTGGTTTTGGCTGTGGGCTAAGCGTCAAAATAATACATACTATCCTAACAGACCCTTAACACAACTGGAAGAGTCCCAATCTGTTGGCATCGTGAGGGAGACTTTCAACAAGGCACACATCACAGAGTTGAGATTGATTTTGGAAGATGAATATGGTCCAGATGAAATTGATCTTAATATGGATGAAAATTATGAAGATAAAATTAAAGGAATTGTAGAAGCACTGGTCGAAGACCTGTGGCCCCTGCCCACGGATTTCGAATGTGACAAGTACTTGAAACCATTGACCACCTTAGAACGCCTCTCCCACAACCATGAATTATCAGAGTGGATGATTAATTCGGTCGTCATATCGATATTGTTCCATGTAATGGAGAAGGGAGCTGAAAGTGTTGGGGATTTTTCTGGTAAAATCCCAAAAACAAACAAACTGAACACACAGAGGCAATGCTCTGTTTCCTTCTCTCCACAAGATCTTTTGCACAGGGAAGCTTTTAAATAAAATGACTGATAATAGAGTATTACATACCCAGAAAAAGATTTCTATTCATTAAAATATAATGCCTGATACATATTCATCCTCTTTTACTGAGAGGGATTCACCAAAAATACATTTAGCCAATAAAACTCTATCTCCTCCTGATAATTTTTACACTACTGGGTTTACTGCTGTAAAACCCTTTTACATTTACTGGTGTAAAAAGTATTTTTACACATACTGCTGTAAAAAAAATTTACATATGATGCAAAAAAAACATTACGTGTTGCTCACCCGACACATGGGATTCATGCTCATTTCATTACATATTGCACTGCAGTGCAAAACACACAATTTTCTTCACAAAAAATCAACTCAAACAACATATGCGCTCCCCTCTTTTTTTCGCCATGAGCTGCTGTGCGACACCTGAGTTTTTTTTTATCGCTGCTGCTTTGTTTTTTCAATAGTCAACGTCCAACAAAAAACAAAAGATATAACACATTTTGATGTATGATAATATATGCTGTATATAAAAACTTAAATACTTTACCTGCAATTTACGAAACTCATGAAACACATTAATTCCTTCACGTGCGTAATCAGGCAATAAGGTTCAGGCAGGTTGAGTAAGATCTATGTCCGTTGACCTAATCGGACGCAATTCGCACACCAAACTCACACAAGCCAAACGATGTTTAATGGCCGGGGGATTGGTGGTTTTCAAATCGTACTGAGGACGCGTGGCAGTTAGTCGGGGTGTTCGGAGCCCCTCCAAAGAATACCACTCTTCGGCATAAGCGGTGCGGGGGAGTCTGGCTGTTTTGCGGACGCGGTTTACTGTCGGCACTGTTCAACTGTTACGACAGTTGAAATTACAATTTCAACACTCCCCTTTAATTTCAACTGCTGGGTATTCAGTCATACCCAAACATTTCCTCAAAAATTCAAAGCTTTTCTGATCCAGTGGCTTGGTCAGAATGTCTGCTTCCTGTTCCTGAGTCCTGTAATGTTCTAGAACAATTTCTCCATTGCTCACCAATTCTCTGATGTAGTGAAATCTTGTGTCGATGTGTTTCGTTCTCTTAGGAAACACGGAATTCTTGGATAATGCAATAGATGAGCTATTGTCACAAAAAATCACTGTCGCTTTTGCCTGCTCTTGGCCTAAGCTCCTCAACATTCTTCTCATCCAAACCGCTTGACATGCTGCTGCTGTAGCTGCCACATATTCAGCCTCTGCTGTAGACAATGCTACAATGGACTGCTTCTTAGAAGCCCATAAAATGGCTCCTGAACCCATATGAAAAACATAACCGGAAGTGCTTTTCCGATCATCTACACTTCCAGCTCAATTACTATCAGTGTATCCAACCAAATCTGAATGTTCTGAGACATTATATAAAATTCCAAACATTTTGGTACCTTTAACATACCTCAAAATTCTTTTTGCTGCCTGCCAATGTGCCTCCTTTGGCCTCTCCATGAATCTGGAAATTAAACTAACAACATACATAATGTCAGGCCTAGTTGCTGTTAAATACATAAGGCTGCCAACAATACTCTTGTACAAACTAGGATCAAAATCCTTGCTGCTGTCCTCTCTGCTGAGTTTTAATCCCATTACTGTGGGAGTGATTGCTGCCTTGCACTCTTGCATGTTAAATCTGCCCAATACTTCATTTATATATCTTGCTTGTGAAATGAAAATTCCATTTTCATTTTGATCTACTTCTATTCCTAAGAAGTATCTCAGCAAACCCATGTCAGTCATTTCAAATTCCTCTTTCATGACTGTTTTGAAGTTTTCAATGAGGTAGTCATCATTACCTGTATAACATCATCAACATATAAGACAACAATTAGCAATTTACCATTCTTTTCTTTGATGTAGACGGTGGGTTCTCATTCACACTTGTCAAGTCCATTCTCCAGTAGATAGGAATCTATCCTACTGTACCATGCTCTTGGCGCTTGCTTCAGCCCATAAAGAGCTTTCTTCAATCTACACACTTTGTGTTCTTCACCTTTCTTCTCATAGCCTAGAGGTTGTTCAACATAAACCTCTTCCATTAATACTCCATTTAGGAATGTTGACTTCACATCCATTTGATAAACTTTCCACTTGTTTTGTGCTGCTATGGACAACACTGCTCTCACCGTTTCCATTCTTGCAACCGGTGCGAAAGTCTCCTCATAATCTCTCCCATACTGCTGCTTGTATCCTTTGACAACCAGCCTTGCCTTGTGTCTTTCTATCTTGCCTTCAGCATTGCATTTGGTCTTGTAGACCCATTTGAATCCAATGACTTCTTTACCTTTTGGTAGCTCAACCAAATCCCATGTTTTGTTTCTCTCTATGGCATTAATCTCCTCACCCATAGCTTCTATCCATTACCTATCTTTAATTGCATCTTCGAAATGAATATGATCATCAACATGACAATACAAGGCAAACAAGGAATTCATTCCTTCATCATATATGTCACTTAGATTTCTAAATTTCTTACCTCTTTCATTTGGTGTGCAAGTGCTTGATGATGCACTTGAATTTCCTCCTTTTGGTGTGCTTGGAGAAGCACTTTCATTTATCCTCAATGGTGTCCCTTGATGTCCTTGTGTTGGCGCTGCTGTTTGGGGATGCATTTCAGCCATCTCCTCATCATCTTCATCATGAGACAAACAGTTTTTAACATTCACTGTTTTCTCTATACTTCCATCCCAAGCTTCCTCTTCAATGAACTGAACATCTCTGCTGACAAAAAACTTCTTGGTAGATGGGATATACAACCTGTAAGCTTTGGATTCCTCACTGTATTCAAATGAAAATACATTTCTCCCCTTTGCTGTCCAACTTCCTCCTTAGCTGATCTAGAATGTGTGCATAGGCCACACATCCAAAAACTTTCAAGTGGGTGACACCTTGCTTTCTCCCACTCCATGCTTCTTCTGGCACTTTGTTCAAGACTGCTTTTGTTGGACACCTATTCAAAATATATACTGCACAATGTACAGCTTCAGCCCAATAATCATTTGGCAAATGCTTTGCCTTTAGCATGCTCCTTGCCATATCCATGATGGTCCTGTTCTTCCTTTCAGCTACTCCATTTTGCTGTGGGGTGTACCTAGTTGTAAACTGTTTATGAATTCCATTTTCTCTACAAAATCTTAGGAATTCCTTGGAGATATACTCACCTCCTCTATCAGTTCTCAAAACTTTAATATGCAGCCCGCTTTGGTTCTCCACAAGTGCCTTGAAATTTCGAAATTTCTCAAACACATCACTTTTGTTCTTAAGGAAGTATACTCGAGTTTTTCTTGTAAAGTCATCAATGAATGTTAGAAAATATTGGCTGCCTGCTAATGATGGAGCTTGCATTGGTCCACATAAATCTGAGTGGATGATTTTTAAGGGTGTCTTTGCCCTTATGCTCTTCCCTGATGGAAAACTTTCTCTGTATTGCTTCCCCAATATGCAACCTTCACAAAGGTTGTCCGGTTTCTCTATCAACGATAATCCTCTTACCATTCATTTTCTGCTTAACAAGTTTAGACCTCCAAAATTGAGATGTCCAAATCTCAAGTGCCACAACCAATTTTCATCCTTTGGCACGCTTTGGAAAGCCTCTTGGGTGACTGCTGCAATTTCATTTTTGTTTTTCAAATTTGCCCTGATTTTGAGAGGGAACATCATGTTCCTTGTCATCTTTACTTCAGCAATGCATCGTTTGCTGGGTGCTCTATCCATGATGGTGCACACATCATTCACAAAGAAAACAGTGTACCCCTTTTGAACAAGTTGTCCAATACTCAAGAGGTTACATCTCATTCCAAGGACAGAGTAGACATCTACTATGGTTTTCTTCTCACCCTTCTTTGTAAATATTTTTAGCTCTCATTTTCCCATAACAGAAATTTTGCTATCAGTTCCTAGTGTGACTTCTGATTTCACATTTTGATCTAAAGCAGAGAACAAGGCTATGTTTCTTGTCATATGGTTGCTGCAACCTGAGTCTAAAAACCATATGTCTTCACTGTTTGTTTCAGCCATGTTACAACCTAACAATACATTATTTTGACTGTTGTTTTCTCTAGTAATATTTGCATTTGATCTATTGTTCATATCATGCTGCTTCTTCCTACATTCACTGGCATAGTGCCCATATTTTTTACAGTAATAACATTGGACATTGGATTTTTCATACCTTTGTCCTTGAGCATGATGTTGTCCTCTTTGTTGGCTGCTGTCTTGGCCTTGGTTCTGATTTGGATTGCTGCCCCTTCCTTGAGCATTTGCTGGGCTGTTCCTTCCACCTTTGTTCTGACTTCTGCCTCTTCCTCTCTTGTTTCCTCTGCCTTGACCTCTTCCTCTTCCAAAGGACATCTGGGTCTTGAAGGCTTGCTCTAGAGATGAGTTTTCATTTCTACTCAACCTCTGCTCATGAGTTATTAGTGATGCATGTAGCTCATCAACTGAAAAGTTTGAGAGATCCTTTGTCTCTTCAACGGTGGTGACAATCGCATCAAACTTTGAGGGTAAGACCCTCAATATTTTCTCCACAATCCTCCTTTCTTCAATGGTTTCTCCATGAGTCTTCATCTGGGTGACCAGACCAATCACATGTGTAAAGAATGAGTCAATGTTGTCTGACTCTTTCATGTTCAGATTCTCAAAATCTTTACTCAGCAATTGTAGTTTTGCTGTCTTCACTTTCTCCATGCCTTGATAGGTTGTCTTGAGGGTTTGCCATGCTTCTTTGGATGTCTTAGCTGCTACCATCCTTGGAAACACACTCTGGTCCACTGCTTGATACAAAAACACAAGGGATTTTGAATCCTTCTTCCTATTGCTCCTCAATAGGTCCTTCTCTGCCTGAGTTAATTTATTAAACACATTTTTATCTGCTGGTTCTTCAAAGCCATCTTCAACTAATTCCCATAAATCTTGAGAGACAAACAAGGCTCTCATGGTTATTGCTCAATAGTCATAGTTTTTCCCATTAAACTATGGGAGCTGGGTGTTAAACATACCCATGCTAGTGCTTGTGCTAGCGATTCCTTGCATTCTTAGCTATGACTGTGTGTTTAAAAACACTGACTGTATCTTCAGCAGTAACAAAAAAAACTTTGACAAATACCTGAATCTTTTGTTGACTGAGTCTTCACTTTGCTGGAGAGGATTTACTGCTGCAACAAAACTCCTTCCTTCAGCTTCTTTACACCTTCAAAGAGCTTGGATAAGCTCTGATACCACTGTTGGGGATTTTTCTGGTAAAATCCCAAAAACAAACAAACTGAACACACAGAGGCAATGCTCTGTTTCCTTCTCTCCACATGATCTTTTGCACAGGGAAGCTTTTAAATAAAATGACTGATAACAGAGTATTACATACCTAGAAAAAGATTTCTATTCATTAAAATATAATGCCTGATACATATTCATCCATGACCGATAACAGAGTATTACATACCTAGAAAAAGATTTCTATTCATTAAAATATAATGCCTGATACATATTCATCCTCTTTTACTGAGAGGGATTCACCAAAAATACATTCAGCCAATAAAACTCTCTCTCCTCCTAATAATTTTTACACTACTGGGTTTACTGCTGTAAAACCCTTTTACATTTACTAGTGTAAAAAATATTTTTACACATACGGTTGTAAATTTATTTTTCATATCCTGCAAAAAAAAAAAAAAAACATTATGTGTTGCTCACCCGACACATGGGATTCATGCTCATTTCATTACATTTACATATTGCACTGCAGTGCAAAACACACAAATTTCTCTCCCCTCTTTTTTTCGCCATGAGCTGCTGTGCGACATCTGAGCTTTTTTTTATCGCGGCTGCTTTGTTTTTTCAATAGTCAACGTCCAACAAAAAACAAAAGATATAACACATTTTGATGTATGATAATATATGCCGTATATAAAAACTTAAATACTTTACCTGCAATTTACGAAATTCATGAAACACATTAATTCCTTCACGTGCGCAGTAAGGCAATAAGCAATAAGGTTTAGGCAGGTTGAGTAAGATCTATGTCGGTTGACTTAATCGGACGCAATTCGCACACCAAATTCACACAAGCCAAACGATGTTTAATGGCCGGGCATTGGTGGTTTTCAAATCGTACTGAGGACGTACTGAGGACGCGTGGCAGTTAGTCCCTCCGAAGAATACCACTCTTCGGCATAACCGGTGCGGGGGAGTCTGGCTGTTTTGCGGACGCGGTTTACTGCCGGCACTGTTCAACTGTTAGGACAGTTGAAATTACAATTTCAACAGAAAGCATTGAAGACGGCAATGGTATACAAGCAGCGGCTTCACTGGCTATTGGGACGTGTATGTGAAATCTGCAAAGAGCATTTCACCATTCTCCGAGAGCAAGTAAGATTTTCGATGAAACAACATGGGTGGCCTTTCCCCAAAATGAATGTTGGTCGAGTTTTCCCTGCATCTGCATGAATGAATCTCTGTATAGCTGGTGGGAGATACAGTCGCGGTTTTCCAGCATGTTTAACAACACAACTACTCTTCGCTTACAGCTCTCTGTGAACACCATTGTTCAAATAAAACCTACAGGAAGCCACACGGACGCTGTTAAACGATTCGCTGCCCCCACCATCAAACGGTGTGCCCTATCAAAGGGTCAACAGCTGTGGCTTGGCGTCGATTCACATGGGCTCGGTCAAAATAAAACGGTGGCTGGGTCAACTGCAGCTCGAATTAGCACAGGCCTCCATGATTCGCATCTTGAATTAGCACAGGCCTCCATCAGTCGACTGATTTCAACGAGAGGATTGACTTTCAAGCTCCATGTATATTTTGATTATCAAATACAATCATATCACACACTAGATTTTATTTGACTGTTCATCATGATTTTGGTTGTTCATCACACCGACCACGCATTTGACAAGTGGTTGTGCGTCCGTCCTCAGGTTTTCCTCATGCAGGAGACATACATATCGCCCAGGAGCTCCTTCAAGATTCCTTCTTCCTTTGTATTTTCTTACTTGTATCGATCGCTCTTTGGCAACTAGACCTTCATTTCGTTGGGCATTGAAAACAATGGGCCAAAGCTTTGGATTATCACACTTAGATGATCACACTACCATGCATTAATGAATGATTGTTGCCGTGTATTAAGGCATAAAACCCTAAAACACCCCCAACGTTGCTCCAATTTTATTTCCTTTCATACCAACGCTGAGCTCCAATTTTATTTTCTCTCTTGACTACAACATTATTATGTGCGGAATGGCTACCGTGCCGCTACCAAATTACCCAGAGAACTAATTGAGATTCGTGGCAATGTCCCAGTCGATTGACTATTTCACTTTTTTTCCACGTTTCATTTCTCGATTAACACAGTAAGTGACATGTATATATGGACATATAAGATAAAAGAATGCACAAACTTCCCAGTGGTTGCAATGTCGAGGGAACTAGAAACCTTTGAATCTCTGTAGGGGAAGAAATGGATAAAGGTGTTATAATGCTTTTGTGATTTGTCATGGAAACCATAATAGTGCTGGGCACTGTAACTGTGACTGAGGCCAACTCTGATTATAGAATACGTGAATGACATGACCACAGTGGTGATAAAGAGCCACCATATTTGCTGCATTTTCCAATATATTTTACGTTGCATATTAACTTCATATTCCTCAACATTGCCAAGGCCCGCAGAAGGTAGTTACTTCCTGTGGTTCGCGAATGAAGTCTCAGCTTGGCAGGGGGCATATCGAGTTTATTTTTCATATAGATTCTAAGCATATGAATGACCTCAATGGCTCAGATACTTGAAATAGTAACTCGATGCATCATAATATATAGATATATATACATATTGTGGAGATTATATTATGGCTTACACTTCGTTTGCAATATGCATTCAGAAGTCCATTGTGGCCTGCACAAAGATATCACTGTGGTGACTACAGTGGAATTGGTTATGGTATCTGCATAAGTAACATATCTTTATGATTGTATTGTACGTGACCATTGGTTCTTTTTACTCATACACAATGTGTGACTGTGATTTAGTGATCTCACTCCACACAATGATTCACGGTTCCCTTTATGTTTACAATAGAAAAATGACATGACAGAGGCTTGGATAATTTAATTTATGGCTCAAACTTGAATTATTCCAAATGATAATGATTTGTCAACAACCACATAACTGTCGAACCAATAGCGCACAACAAATGTAGCGCAATAATAATAACGTTAGCAATGATATTATATATCGATTGCAAAAAAACGTTCCCATACCAATGTTATAGCATAAAATTGTATGTTTAATGCATTCACTAATGGAGAAATCACTAATGGAATATAATGTTGGTCTTTAAATTGCGTTACATTCGTTCTTGATGTGCTTCTATATATTAGTGAGCATTGCAACAAGAATCTTTGTATAATACCACCAATCAAACTCACTGTCATCACTATATGCATCAAAATTTAATATCACTGCCTTGGAATATATTACTGTTGCATATAATTATTCCGCTACACATCATTATTCCACTCCGTCAGGGGATTTCTTGATATCTCAGAGAATTCTGGTGCTGCTCCATAATAAAGCTGCATTAATATAACAATAATTATAAGAATAACGCTTCCATACATTAACTCCATAGGCACTCCAACCTCATAAGCTACATAAAAACGCTACATATAACTGTAACACTGGCCAATAATACAATTATAGCTCTGCTTCTGTTACAGGTTTGATTGAAACAAATGGCATTCCTTATTTAACCAGATTCTTCAATCAACATCTATAACGTTCCCATATGCAAAGCGAAAATCAAATTATCTCTTTATTGTGATAATTTTCCAGTCCATTGATTCGCTGCACTACTTCGACCTTTCTCAATTTTTGATAATAGATGGTCTGCTAAAGCTTTCTCAAACCATGCTACATTAGGTTCTTCTCCCACAAACTAATTGTAGAATCACAAGGATTGTCTCCATTGTATGTGTATTATTTTGTTTGTAGTCACTGTTTCGTCTTGGTGGCCATTATTAAAGTAGGGATAAGTTCTAAGATTGTGCTACAAAGATCCCTTTTCATTTGAAATGGGGTGCATCCAAACATGGCACATATCCCCAAAATTAGATCACTCATCATAGAGATAACTTAGTTTCAACTTTCATATGCTTGGAGAGGGCTGTAGTGGAATCATTTCTTATTACTCTCATTGAAATTGAAGTTTCTGCTTTATGTTTTGTATGGGACTCTTATGCTTTATACATTCTTTTGAGAGGCACTATGAAATTTTATAATTATCATTTGTGGTCTCTTCCTTGCTTCTCCTTTCTTGCTGAGTTGATGTAATCAATTCTAAAGTATAGAAGGATTTTAATCTTTTCATACTAGATCCAACCATATAATTGAGGTGGTGTTAGAGTTTCTAGATTCTTGCTGTTTGTTTTCCTCTCTTTTTGTATTTATGTTTCTTTGATTTTCATTTAAAGACATATTTATTTGTTGCAATGTTTTAGACCTTGCACATATGCATCGCATATTGCTATCCCATCCTTCAAAATACACAATGTGCCCATGTATCAATTCTAAAGATAATTTTAATATCCAATCTTGGCAATATTTTGAATATTATCAGTTGTTGTAGCTATCCCTGCAACATTGTTCCTTCCTTTTTTTTAATATGCTACAACATATGGTTGTAGGTGACCTTCATGGACATTAACATTCTTTTCATTAATATCATTAACCAAAACATTACATGATAAACTTAATAAATAACGACCAATAGATATAATAGGTGAACAAGAAGTAATAAGAAAACCAAAAACATCACATCAGCATATAACAACACATATTGACACTAGACATATGTGGAAACCCATAAATGGAGAAAAGCACAATCTTATTAAGGGTGTGATGCAAAGGCAAGCTCCTACTCATTACATCTAATTTTCTGTAGGCTCCAACCTATAGGAGGTTGCTACCTCAATTTTCTGCAAGCTGCAATTGCAAGGAATCTCCAACTCTCATATGTTTTTTATAGGCTACAAATCACAGGAGGCTCCTACCTAAACAGGTTCCAACTTGATATTTATCAAGCCTCTACTTGAAAGGAGACTACCATCCCTTTATGCAAACAAGAAATAACAATGTGCTGATTTACCTGGTCATAAATTCTGCATATCTCCATCTTTGTTTCTGCATCTTCTTCCCTTCAAATCTGCTTCACATCAACTTCATAAGTGCCAGGTAACTAATGCATAATAGCTCAATCAACTCCCTCACATTTTCCCATTCTCTAATCTGTTAATGCTTTCCAAAATCACATCTTTTATAAAGATAGTTTGATGGCTAATTGTATCCCACATAGGAATATGAAGTGAATATGTTTGACTCTTTTCCTTCCTGTTAAAATTGGCAACTAGGGCAAAACTTCATGTGGGTCATTTTATTCATGGCTGATAATATTTTTATTAGATTCCTCTCGTCGAGAGGTGTAGGATTGATATAAAGATCATTCGATTTCGATAAGTATTCATGGAGATATGAATTTATTTTGATTATGGAATTATTATCAAGCCGACTTACAACTCATGTAGGCTCAGAAGCCCAACAGTCGCATCTATTCTAACACCAACATTGTGTATAAATATAGGAGGAATTTTCCTCATTTAGAATCACTCATCTCATCACATCTCTCTCTCTTTCTCTCTACTGCGCAGAAAAGAGTATCTTCTCTACTGTGCAAAAAAGGGTCTCTCCCTCACACATGTGAAGCTGCTGAAACTGAAGCTGCAACTGTAGAAGTAAAGATTGACCTGCGTGGACTAGAAGATCTTCTTATTTGAACTACATTGTAGGTTCATCTAAACCTCCTCTGAAAGCTGCAACTTTTGGTGGTGGAATCAAGTCAATCCGACGGACGGTTTGCAAGATATCGACTGCCCTAGTTTGAAGCCGGGAGCTGTTGAAACTGAAGCTGCAACTATAGAAGTAAAGTTTGACCTGCATGGAATAGAAGAGCTCCTCATTTGAACTGTGTTGTAGGTTTATATGAACCTTCTCTAAAAGATGCAACTTTTGGTGGTGGAATCAAGCTGATCTGACGATCAGTTTGTGAGATATCGTCTTGCCCTAGTTTGATGATGAAGCCGCTAATGCTAATGCTGCTGATCTAGGGTTTGCTACTGTTGATATGAATAAGATTTATTGTACTATTTCTCTCTGTTGAATTATTAAAGATAAAAGAAGATTTGATCAAAGGGTTTCCCAACACATTGTGGAGTTTGTCCCTGGCTAGCCATGACATCTTGTGTCTCTTGTCTTGGCTTGTTTTCTGTCGATCGTTTAATGTTCTATCTGCACTTTACTTTATGTAAATGTGATTGCTAATCTATGGAATATAATAAGAAAAAGAAGTAAACTGTTACAAGCATAGAACATACCATAACTTAACATGGTATCAGAGCTGAGGTGAAGACAAATCCCGAGCAAGAGCAAGAGCAATCACCGAAGAGAAGATTGGCAAGGCTATCCTAAAAGAATGATGGGGTCCTCAACACTCTTTCCTGCCGAAGACAAGCTCCGTGAGAAAGCTGATTATCACGGATGGAAGATGTCTATCGATCTAACCCTTGAGGATCAAAGAGTGTTGGATCATGTGAGAGGCAATATTGTTGAGCCTCCATCAAATGCACCTCCTACTGCCAGGAACAAATGGAAGTACGGAGAAATTAAAGCAAAGACGATCATTCGGGACTCTATCGACAAGCGCTTGGTGCCCTACATCTCTAAACTAGACATCTCCAAGGAAATCTATGATAGACTGGTGAGTTTATTTAAAGTTAATGATGCAAATCAAGTTTTGTTTCATAGAAATAAGCTGAGGGAAATCAAGAAGGGTGAAGATGAGAGTATGCAAGCATACTTCTTAAGAAGCACTAAGATCAAAAACGATCTCCTATATATTGGGGAGACTATTACTGACAGAGAAATGGCACTCACAACTCTTGGAGGATTACCATCCGAATGGTACGTGTTCAGGACTACTCTTTTGAACAATAATGTAATTCTTGGTTTCAAGGAATTAATGGCTAGATGCATTCAAGAAGAAACAAGGGTAGAAGAGCAAGAAATGCCCTTGCCTAAAGGTCCTCCGGCTTTTTTTTCTTCTCATGCTAAGAAAAGAAATAATTTTGGGTCTAAATCGAAAAGAAAGGCTGGACCTAAGGGTGGAAGAAAAGGACAATGTTACGTTTGCAATAAATCAGGTCACTATGCAAGGGAATGTCCTGATAGAAAGGACTCTCACCATGACGATGACCAAAATCCCTCTCATGGTAATCGAAGGAATGGAAAATTCAATAGCAAAGGTAAAAGGCATGCTGGAAATCAAGGAAGAGGGCAACCATTCAAGAAGGCTAAAAATTCCAGGTATGAATCTAACATTGTTGACAATAAGCAGGCTAAATATTATCTACCAGCTGCTCTATCTACCTTTGCTCCTTCGGACTCAATGGGAATTTGGCTCATTGATAGTGGTGCCTCAAGACACTTCACTGGTTACAAAGTACTCCATAATTTGGTAGAGAAAGAAACTAACCTGGAAATTATCCTTGGAGATGACATGAAATATCTCGTGAAAGGTGTAGGCAATGTTTCTCTCAAATTGAATCAAGGTAATACGATTCACTTACAAGATGTATTATATGTACCTGATCTCAAAAAGAACTTGGTATCCATCTCGGCAATGGAAGACAAAGGCTACAAGGTAACCTTCAGCAATGGCAAGGTACGTATATGGAAAAATAATGTTAAAGATGCTTTCACTCTTGGGCTTCGAGTTGATTCTTTATATTAGGTCGGTGGAAGTCCACTAGGTGTCATGTCTTGTGACACAACTCTTCAGTCCGAACATTGACATCGGAGGTTTGCCCACCTTCATTACAAAGCTCTACCCGATGTAAGACAGATGCTAACAAGGATGACCGAATTCCAAGTACAGAAAGAAGGTATATGTCCAGGAGTGCCAAAGGAAAGCTCAAAAGGGGACCATTTCCTTCCAGTCAAAGAAAGACCTCCTATATATTACAACTAGTTCACTCAGACATATCTGGTATGATGCCTATGAACTCCTTGGGAGGATATTCATATTATCTTACTTTTACAGATGACTATTCTCAAAAGACCTGGATATACTTCTTGAAAAAGAAGGATGAAGTGTTCTCTTGGTTTTGACACTTCAAAGCCCTGATCGAGAATCAAACCGAAAAGAAGATCAAGATCTTAAGAACTGATAATGGGACTAAATATGAATCTAATGAGTTCCATGATTTTTTTAAAGAGGTTGGTATCAAGAGGGAGACTACTACACCATATCCTCCTGAATAGAATGGTGTGGCGGAAAGGAAGTACGACACGATTATGGAAGCTGTTCGGGCCATGTTACATGATCAAAGACTTCCGAAGTTTCTATGGGCTGAAGCTGCAAACACTGCCGTATATGTACAAAATAGATGCCCTCATCAAGCATTGGGTTCCATGACTCCTGAAGAAAAGTTCACCGGTAAGAAACTTGATGTTTTTCATTTTAGAATTTTTGGAAGCCCTGTATATTTTCATGTGCTAAAAGAGAAAAGAAATAAATTGGGTGCATCTAGAAAGAAGGGAATTTTTGTTGGGCTATGGTGAAAATACTAAAGGCTATAGAATCTATGTAGCCAGTCAGCAAGGTGAACAATCTTCCGACTTTGAGGAGCTCTCAAGAAGCGGACACTAGGGAACCGAAAGAAAAGGATGATGAATCAATGCTTGATGTAGAAGAACCCATGGATTCGATTGATCCTCCTCCACATGAGCCTTCCTCTTCTAGGAAGAGGCCTTCATGGCTTAGGGGGCTACTTGATGATGCTGAAGGACATGCTGCACCCTGAGGAACCTTTTGTGAAAGTAAGAAACCTAATATGTATTAGGGATACCTAACCATCATGAGCACGATCATACAAAATGAGCTTTCATCATTCTCAGATGTTGTCAAGCATCAAGTATGGAAGGATGCTATGACCGAAAAATATGAGTCTATTATGAAGAATGATGTTTGGGAAGTAGTTCCCAGACCCCAGGATAAGATAGTTGTTACTTCCAAATGGCTTTACAAGATAAAGCATGCAACAGATGGAAGTATGGAAAAGTATAAGGCTCATTTTGTTGCTCGTGGTTTCTCCCAGAAAGAAGGTATATACTATGATGAGATATTTGCACCTGTTGCCAGATATACGACCATCTGCTCGATCATAGCCCTTGCCACTTCACAATGATGGAACCTACATCAGATGGATGTCAAGACCGCATTCTTGCACGACTCGATCAAAGAAGAGGTCCACATGGAGCAACCCAAAGGATTTGAGATTTATGATTGAAAATCTCATGTATGCAGGTTGAAGAAGGCTCTCAATGCGCTGAAGCAATCACCCCGAGCATTGTATGAGAGGATCGACAACTACTTGATGAAGTTGGGATTCACTAGGAGTGAAGCCGATCCTAACCTTTACTTTAAGGTTGAAGATGATAAACCTCTCATACTGGTGTTGTATGTAGATGACCTCTTTCTAACAGGTGCAGACCCTCTCATTCTCAAATGTAAGAGGGAGTTGGCTTCTAAATTTGAAATGAAGGACCTAGGATTTATGCACTATTTCCTAGGACTGAAGTGTGGCAGAAGCCAGGGGAAACTTTCCTATCTCAAGGAAAATATCTAGTGAAGATATTGGAAAGATTTGGTATGGTGGACTGCAAGCCTGTAGCTACCCCGATGGAGCTTGACTTCAAGAAGTTAAGCGATAGTGCTGTTGGACCTGTTTTATGAAATGCTACCAAGTATCGACAACTCATCAGAGCATTAATGTTCTTAGTGAACTCCTGTCCAGATATATGCTTCGCAGTCAACACATTCAGTCAACATATGGTTGAACCGCACCACATACATTGGATTGGTGCCAAGAATCTATTGAGATATCTTTGTGGCACTATCACTTATGGATTAAGATACACTGCCGGAGATATGACTCTATTTGGATACACAGATGCTGATTGGGCAAGCAATGTGGATGATCGTAAGAGCACTTCCGGGTTTTGTTTCTCCTTGGGATCTTCTTCAATATCCTGGATGAGCAGGAAGCAGAAATTGGTGGCCTTGAGCACCGTCAAAGCAGAGTATATTGCTGCCAACATGGCCTCCTGTGAGGCAGTTTGGTTGCGAAAGCTCTTCAGTGAGCTGTTTGGATTTACATTGGATACCACTGTGATCCTTTGTGACAACTAGAGTGGGATTCGTTTGTCAGAGAATCTCGTATTTCATGATCGCTCCAAGCATATCGATATCAGATACCACTATATTCGAGATATGGTGCAGCGGGGAGCTATAAGGCTCCAACGTATCGGTATAGATGAATAGGTCGTCGTCATTTTGACAAAACCCCTTGGGAAAGTAAAATTTCTGACTTTCCGAGAACAACTTGGAGTTGTTCAAAGACCCTCTGATGAGGGCCATGTATGATGCATTGAGCTCTAGGAGCTCCAGGAGGGTGCGGGGTGCTTCTTGGAGTAGCATATGACCACAGGATGATTCACTATCCCCTGGTGGTATACATGTACACCCTGTGGCGACATTGTAGCAGGATTGATGTGTTCTCCATGGCGATTGTAGCAGGATTGATGTGTTCTCCTGTGAGGCTTGGATTGATGTGTTCTCCATGGCGATTGTAGCAAGATTGATTAGTTCTCCTGTCGAGGTATCCTACCCATGCAGTCTGGGGCTCATGGGAAGTACCTCTCATCTGATCAATGAGCATGGAAATGAAGTGAGGGACCATAGTAGTACTGATGGATGCATCGTTGTATCTATCGTACTCCCTACACTAGGATGACCTCCATTGATCTGGGATCAATGATACTGGTATGGGACTAGTGGTAGGAGTTGTACCATACTATGACACTGACTTAGGGTCGATTGAGACTGGTTTGGGACCAATGGTACATACTTTGAGACTGACTTCGTGTTAGTGCAGTACTGGTCTGGAACCAGTGAGAGTGGTACATACTATGATGCTGACTTCGGGTCGGTTGACACTGGTCTGGGACCAGTGGTACACTTTCTGAGACTGCAATACTAGTCTGGGACCAGTGGTAGGAGTGGTACTTACTATGAAGCTGACTTTGGGTCGGTTGAGACTGGTCTGGGACCAGTGGTATGCACTCTGAGAGTGACTTTGAGTTAGTGGAGGATGATACTGATCTAGGACCAGTGGAGTTGTACTCACTATGATGTTGACTTCGGGTTGTTTGAGACTGGTCTGGGACCAGTGGTACATACTCTGAGACTAACTTTGAGTCAGTATGATACATCCTCGATCATTTCTTCTTCTTCATAATTCAGACAAAAGCAAAGCAGAACAGAACAAAGCAGAGGTGCGCATAATAGAGTAGAGCTGTACAGATCAATACAGGGAATAACAAGGCAAATCCGAACAGGAAGAATAGAGCAGAGTAGGGAAAGGGTCAGGCTATATATGGCAGTGCATTTGATGGATAAATAGTAACAACCGATAGACAGATTGCAGATGAAGTTCTCCCTAGTTGAGAGGGAGTGTTACAACTGGAAACTAGGGCAAAACTTCATGTGGGTCATCTTATTCATGGCTGATAATATTTTTATTATATTTCTCTCGTCAAGAGGTGTAGGATTGATATAAAGATCATTCAATTCCGATAAGTATTCATGGAGATATGAATTTATTTTGATTATGGAATTATTATCAAGCCGACCTACAATTCATGTAGGCTCAGAAGCCCAACAGTCGCATCTATTCAAACACCAACATTGTGTATAAATACAGAAGGACTTTTCCTCATTTAGAATCACTCATCTCATCACATCTCTCTCTCTCTCTATTGCGCAAAAAAAGAGTCTCTTCTCTACTGCGCAGAAAAGGTTCTCTCCCTCACACATGTGAAGCTGGAAGCTGCTGAAACTGACGCTGCAACTGCAGAAGTAAAGATTGACCTGCGTGGACTAGAATATCTTCTCATATAAACTGTGTTTTAGGTTCATCTGAACCTCCTCTGAAAGCTGCAACTTTTGGTGGTGGAATCAAGTCAATCCGACGGACGGTTTGCAAGATATCGATTGCCCTAGTTTGAAGTTGGAAGCTGCCAAAACTGAAGCTGCAACTATAGAAGTAAAGTTTGACCTGCTGGAATAGAATATCTCCTCATCTGAACTGCGTTGTAGGTTCATTTGAACCTCCTCTGAAAGCTGCAACTTTTGGTGGTGGAATCAAGCCGATCTGACGGTCAGTTTGTGAGATATCGTCTGCCCTAGTTTGGTGATGAAGCCCCTAATGCCGATGCTGCTGATTTAGGGTTTGTTACTACTGATATGAATCAGATTTATTGTACTATTTCTCTCTGTTGAATTATTGAAGATAAAAGAATATTTGATCAAAGGGTTTCCCCACACATTGTGGGGTGGGGTTTGTCCCTGGCTAGCCGCGACATCTTGTGTCTCTTGTCTTGGCTTGTTTTCTGTCGATCGTTTAATGTTCTATCTGCACTTTACTTTATGTACATGTGATTGCTAATCCGTGGAATATAATAAGAAAAAGAAGTAAACTGTTATAAGCATAGAACATACCATAACTTAACATGATATCAGAGCTGAGGTAAAGACAAAGCCCAAGCAAGAGCAAGAGCAATCACCGAAGAGAATATTGGCAAGGCTATCCTAAAAGAACGATGGGGTCCTCAACACCCTTTCCTGCTAAAGACAAGCTCTGTGAGAAAGCTGACTATCACGGATGGAAGATGTATATCGATCTAATCCTTGAGGATCAAGGAGTGTTGGATCATGTGAGAGGCAATATTGTTGAGCCTCCATCAAATGCACCTCCTGTTGCCAAGAACAAATGGAAGAATGGAGAAATTAAAGCAAAGAAGATCATTCGGGACTCTATCGACAAGCGCTTGGTGTCCTACATCTCTGAACTAGACACCTCCAAGGAAATCTATGATAGACTGATGAGTTTATTTAAAGTTAATGATGCAAATCAAGTTTTTTTTCTTAGAAATAAGCTGAGGGAAATCAAGAAGGGTAAAGATGAGAGTATGCAAGCATACTTCTTAAGAATCACCGAGATCAAGAACGATCTCCTATCTATTGGGGAGACTATTACTGATAGAGAAATGGCACTCACAACTCTTGGAGGATTGCCATCTGAATGGTACATGTTCAAGACTACTCTTCTGAACAATAATGTAATTCCTAGTTTCAGGGAATTAATGGCCAGATGCATTCAAGAAGAAACAAGGGTAGAAGAGCAAGAAATGCCCTTGCCTAAAGGTCCTCCTGTTTCTTTTTCTTCTCATGCTAAGAAAAGAAATAATTTTGGGTCTAAATCGAAAATAAAGGTTAGACCTAAGGGTGGAAGAAAAGGACAATGTTACATTTGCAATAAAGCATATCACTATGCAAGGGAATGTCCTGATATAAACGAATCTCACAGTGACGATGATCAAAATCCCTCTCATGGTAATCGAAGGAATGGAAAATTCAATAGCAAAGGTAAAAGGAATGCTGGAAATCAAGGAAGAGGGCAACCATTCAAGAAGGCTAGAAATTCCAGGTATGAATCTAACATGGTTGACAATAAGTAGGCTGAATATTATCTACTAGCTACTCTATCTACCTTCACTCCTTCGGACTCAATGGGAATTTGGCTAATTGATAGTGGTGCCTCAAGACACTTCACTGGTTACAAAGTACTCCATAATTTGGTAGAGAAAGAAACTAACCTGGAAATTGTCCTTGGAGATGACATGAAATACCTCGTGAAAGGTGTAGGCAATGTTTCTCTCAAATTGAATCAAGGTAATACGATTCACTTACAAGATGTATTATATGTACCTAATCTCAAAAAGAACCTGGTATCCATCTCAGCAATGGAAGACAAAGGCTACAAGGTAACCTTCAGCAATGGCAAGGTATGTATATGGAAAAATAATGTTAAATATGTTTTCACTCTTGGGTTTCAAGTTGATTCTTTATATCAGGTCGGTGGAAGTCCACTCGGTGTCATGTCTTCTGACACAACTCTTCAGTCCGAACATTGACATCAGAGGTTTTCCCACCTTCATTACAAAGCTCTACCCGATGTAAGACATATGGTAAGAGGGATCCCCGAATTCCAAGTAGAGAAAGAAGGTATATGTCCGGGAGTGCCGAAGGAAAGCTCAAAAGGGGACCATTTCCTTCCAGTCAAAGAAAGGCCTCTGATATATTACAACTAGTTCACTCAGACATATCTCGTATGATGCCTGTGAACTCCTTGGGAGGATATTCATATTATCTTACTTTTAGAGATGACTATTCTCGAAAAACCTGGATATACTTCTTGAAAAAGAAGGATGAAGTGCTCTCTTGGTTTCGACACTTCAAATCCCTGATCGAGAATCAAACCGAAAAGAAGATCAAGATCTTAAGAACTAATAATGGGACTAAATATGAATCTAATGAGTTCCATGATTTTTTTAAAGAGGTTAGTATCAAGAGGGAGACTACTACACCATATACTCTTGAATAGAATGGTGTGGCGGAAAGGAAGTACTGCACGATTATGGAAGCTGTCCGGGCCATGTTACATGATCAAAGACTTCCAAAGTTTCTATGGTCTGAAGCTGCAAACACTGCCGTATATGTACAAGATCGATGCCCTCATCAAGAATTGGGTTCCATGTCTCCTGAAGAAAAGTTCACCGGTAAGAAACTTGATGTTTCTCATTTTAGAATTTTTGGAAGCCCTGTATATTTTCATGTGTGAAAGAGAAAAGAAATAAATTGGGTGCATCTGGAAAGAAGGGAATTTTCGTTTGGCTATGGTGAAAATACTAAAGGCTATAGAATCTATGTAGCCGGTCAAAGGGAAGTCGTAATTAGTCATGATGTCACCTTTGACTAAGACATGGCTCTCAACAAGGTGAACAATCTTCCGACTTTGAGGAGCTCTCAAGAAGCCGACACTAGGGAACCGAAAGAACAGGATGATGAATCAATGCTTGATGTAGAAGAACCCATGGATCTGATTGATCCTCCTCCACATGAGCCTTCCTCTTCTAGGAAGAGGCCGTCATGGCTTAGGGGGCTACTTGATGATGCTGAAGGACATGCTGCACCCCAAGGAACCTTTTGTGAAAGTAAGAAACCTAATAGGTATCAGGGATACCTAACCATCATGAGCACGATCATACAAAATGAGCCTTCATCATTCTCAGATGTCGTCAAGCATCAAGTATGGAAGGATGCTATGACCGAAAAATATGAGTCTATTATGAAGAATGATGTTTGGGAAGTAGCTCCCAGACCCCAGGATAAGACAGTTGTTACTTCCAAATGGCTTTACAAGATAAAGCATGCAGTATATGTAAGTACAGAAATGTATAAGGCTCGTTTTGTTGCTCGTGGTTTCTCCCAGAAGGAAGGTATAGACTATGATGAGATATTTGCACCTGTTTCCAGATATACGACCATCTGCTCGATCATAGACCTTGCCACTTCACAAGTATGGAACCTACATCAGATGGATGTCAAGACTGCATTCTTGCACGGCTCGATCAGAGAAGAGGTCTACGTGGAGCAACCCAAAGGATTTGAGATTTATGATCGAAGATCTCAATTATGCAGGTTGAAGAAGGCTCTCAATGGGCTGAAGCAAGCACCCCGAGCATGGTATGAGAGGATCGACAGCTACTTGATGAAGCTGGGATTCACTAGGAGTGAAGCCGATCCTAACCTTTAAGGTTGAAGATGATAAACCTCTCATACTGGTGTTGTATGTGGATGACCTCTTTCTAACAGGTGCAGACCCTCTCATTCTCAAATGTAAGAGGGAGTTGGCTTCTAAATTTGAAATGAAGGACCTAGGACTGACGCACTATTTCCTAGGACTTGAAGTGTGGCAGAAGCTAGGGGAAACTTTCCTATCTCAAGGAAAATATCTTGTGAAGATATTGGAAAGATTTGGTATGGTGGACTGCAAGCCTGTAACTACCCTGCTGGAGCTTGACTTCAAGAAGTTAAGCGGTAGTGCTACTGGACTTGTTTTACGAAATGCTACCGAGCATCGACAACTCATCAGAGCATTAATGTTCTTAGTGAACTCTTGTCCAAATATATGCTTCGTAGTCAACACATTCAGTCAACATATGGTTGAACCCCACCACATACATTGGATTGGTGCCAAGAATCTGTTGAGATATCTTTGTGGCACTATCACTTATGGGTTAAGATACACTGCCGGAGATGTGAGACTATTTGGATACATAGATGTTGTTTGGGCAAGCAATGTGGAGGATCGTAAGAGCACTTCCGGGTGTTGTTTCTCCTTGGGATCTGCTTTGATATCCTGGACGAGCAGGAAGCAGAAGTTGGTGGCCTTGAGCACCATTGAAGCAGAGTATATTGCTGTCAACATGGCCTCTTGTGAGGTAGTTTGGTTGCGAAATCTCTTCAGTGAGTTGTTTGGATTTACATTGGATACCACCCTGATCCTTTGTGACAACTAGAGTTGGATTCGTTTGTCAGAGAATCTCGTATTTCATGATCGCTCCAAGCATATCGATATCAGATACCACTATATTTGAGATATGGTGTAGCGGGGAGCTATAAGGCTCCAACATATCGATACAGATGAACAGGTCGCCGGCATTCTAACAAAACCCCTTGGGAAAGTAAAATTTCTGATTTTCCGAGAACAACTTGGAGTTGTTCAAAGACCCTCTGATGAGGGTCATGTATGATGCATTGAGTTCTAGGAGCTCCAGGGGGGTGCGGGGTGCTTCTTGGAGCAGCATATGACCATAGGATGATTCACTATCCCCTGGTGGTATACATGTACACCTTGTGGCGACATTGTAGTAGGATTGATGTGTTCTCCGTGAGGCCTGGATTGATGTGTTCTCTGTGGTGATTGTAGTAGGATTGATGTGTTCTCCCGTGAGGCCTGGATTGATGTGTTCTCCATGGCGATTGTAGCAGGATTAATGTGTTGTCCATGGTGGTCTGGATTGATGTGTTCTCCATGGCGATTGTAGCAGGATTGATTAGTTATCCTGTCAAGGCATCCTACCCATGCAGTCTGAGACTCATGGGAAGTACCTCTTATCTGATCAGTGAGCATGGAAATGAAGTTAGGGACCATAGTAGTACTGATGGATGCATCGTTGTATCTATCATACTCCCTACGCTAGGATGACCTCCATTGATCTGGGATAAATGATACTGGTCTGGGACCAGTGGTATGAGTTGTACCATACTATGACACTGACTTAGGGTTGGTTGAGACTAGTCTGGGACCAATGGTACATACTCTGAGACTAACTTCGTGTCAGTGCAGTACTGGTCTTGGACCAGTGAGAGTGGTACATACTATGATGCTGACTTCGGATCGGTTGAGACTGGTCTGGGACCAGTGGTACACTTTCTAAGACTGCAATACTAGTCTAGGACCAGTGGTAGGAGTGGTACTTACTATGAAGCTGACTTCGGGTCCATTGAGATTGGTCTGGGACCAGTGGTATGCACTCTAAGATTGACTTTGAGTCAGTGGAGGATGATACTAATCTGGGACTAGTGGAGTTGTTACACAAAAATATCGTCACCATGACTATCTGCAGTCAGTATGGGTCTATCAACACTTATACTGTCCTCCTAAGCAAGTCTCAGACCTCAGCTCTTCAAGTCAAGCTTTGAAAATGGGAGAAAGACATTGAAAATCAATCAAAACTCTGGTTCCGCACTTTTTCTCGTTGTGACCTGCGGTCCTGCACCTTCTGCTTACAAAACCTGCGTACTTGTATGCTCTGTCTATAAAGGGGCGGGTGCGTACCCCTGTAAAAGTTAAAAGGCGCGGATTTTATCTTAAAAAATTCACTTTGGATGAATTCTAGATGTTTCTAGAAGGAATTTTGACGTGGATTGTTCGCCCTGAGGTGGTTCATGCATCCCAAAAGAGAAGGAGCTAACCCCTTGATAAGAGGAGTTATCCCTTCAAAGGAGGGCTTTATCCCTTTGAAGGAGGAGCTAGTAACCTACCTCCATTGCACTATAAATACAGGCATTGGGGTGAGGACTAGAGAGGTTAGAAGCTGAACTTTTGAGGGTAAATGCTGGTGAAATTAGGACTTCCTTAGTTGAGCTTGAGAGGAGAGATCACATACCTCTTGACTCCATTTGGAAGTGAGTGAAGCTTGTCATAGTAAGGGAGACTTCTTGCTGGACCCTGGAAGGAGCTTGTACAGCGTCAAGGCTCAGGTTGTAAAGCTCTTTTTATTTGAATTAATGCAATCAACTCATTTTTCTCAACAAGTATCTCATGTTATTTGTTTCATGGACTCCTTGACTTTCATGTTAAATATGTTTTATGCCATCAATTCTTCAGGTGCTATTTAATTGTTTGCCTTGTTTGTATTTGCAGATTCGTGACAAAGGAGCTCATTTGGATCGAAGAGGCAAGGGCATCCACAACCTGCGTTGGATCAAAGGTAGGACCTCAAAACACCTGTTTGCTTTTGTTAATTAAAGCATATTTAGAGAAAGATAGTGTCTGATTGTCTTGCTTGTCGTTAGATCTTTATTAGAATCTAGGAAGGTCTGTCTTGTCTGCATTATAGAATTTTTTTCGTGTGACAAAATGGCGACTCCGTTGGGGAATTGATTTTTTCCTTGTTGTTACTTTGACTTGAGAAACTGTACTTTTTGTTTCTAGTTTTTGACTGATTGACTGTGAATTTGGGTAGAGTTGCTTAGGGTTGAGTTAGTTTTTTATTTTTCTTGTTTTTGAGAGAAGTACGCACCCTCTGAGTTAAGCACAGTGCGTACCTGTACGCACTTTTGCTTTGTACGCAGAGCGGGACCGCACCTGTGCGAACGGGTTGCCTGTGTACCCTGTCAAAAGTTTAGAAAATTTCAATTTTTTCCCTTTTTACCAGTTAGATCTTGTCAATAACTTGTTAATTGCTGCCCAGATCCACTAGTTACCTATTAGAAGCTTTTCTTAGGCTAATTCCACTGGCATTCCTGTTTTAAGCTTTTATCATTGGGTGTTTTGAGTCTCTTTTTTGAGAAATTCTTAATTTGATTTCCTTTGGTCATTACTTGGAGGTTTGTCTCAGTCTTCTCACAATTTTGCATCTTTTTGCTGTTCTCCTCTACTTTGATCAGCTCACCCACTTCCAAATGAAGCTAAGAAAGGTATGTGATCTCTCCTCTCAAGCTCAATAAGGGAGTCCTAATTTCAGCAGCATCTACCCTTAGGAATGTTCAGCTTTCAACCTCCTCTGCCTCTGGCCCAATGCCTTTATTTATAGTGCTTTGGAGGAAGTTAGCAGGTCCACCATTAAAGGGATAAGATCCTCCTTCAAAGGGATAGCTCCCCTCTTCATGGGATTAGTTCCTCTTTCATTGGGATGCATGAACCATCTGGAGGCGCTCAATCCATGTTTAACCATCTTCTAGAAAGCTCTAGAATCAACCACAAGTAAATTTATTGAAGTAAAACTTGCGCCTTTTGACTTTTACAGGGGTACGCACCCACCCCTTTACAGACAGAGCGTACAAGTATGCAGGTATTATGAACTTGAGGTGCGGGACCGCAGGTAAGAATAAGAGAAAGTGCGGAACCAGAGTTATATTGATTTTTCAAAGACTTTCTCTCTTTTCTGGAGTTTGACATGAGGAGCAGAGGTATAAGACTTGCCAAGGAGGACAGTATGGTTATTGATGGAGCCATACTGACTGCAAATAGTCATGGTGACAAATTTTTATGTAACAGATTTCCCCCTAAAGTGCGAAGCCTGTAGTAGAGTAGGGTTTTATATCATCTAGGAAGGGTGAAGTACTTTATCATTTCGAGGATTATCTTGTGGAGAGCCCAGTCAGAACCTGCAAATATTCAACACAAAATACATATATGAGATCATATCATTGCTGAGGTAGGCATTCCCATACTAAGATCAAAAACTTAACTAACAAACTAACTACTGCTCTGATACAGGAATGATTTTGCAATACATCATAATCATAGACACATGTAGACACAGCATAGACGTAGCCATATGTTTGTAATTAGTCTACTGTATAATGAGTACAAAATTCCTCGCAGCCTGGATGGCGGAAACTAGATCCAGGGTCTTCATTTCTGCTTCTCGAAATAGTACGATTCTATCCATGCAAATAAATGAGTTGATTTCGAACATGGTAGAAACCACTTGATTAGCAGTCAATGATGTAAACTGCTAACAAGTGTGAGAGAAACCACCAGTGATTTCAATGGCTCTCAAAGTACCCAGTACAATCCATGAGATGTGAATGAATGTGTTGATGTCGAACATGTCACGGAATCCTTTGATCGAAGGTCATTGATGTAACCTGTCATCAAAGGCGAGAAACCTGCCATTGAGACATGCAGATCCCAAGGTACTGACGATTTCTAGATCATCTTTCTAGATAAGGAGTTGAAGCCGATAGAAAGAGATCCGTTGCAAGCAAGCTTTCAACACGAAATCATATGTCAAGTTGGAGAAATGTAGCTGTACGGACTAACTCAGGGATGGCGAAGATGGATGACAGATATTTTGCAGATGAATGGTTTATTTGGAAGATTCCTCTTGAACACATGACGACACAACAGATGGTTTGGTGACAATTGACCCAAAATTAATACCCAGAAACCGGCTGAAGACTTTCAATGTGGTTTGATCAACTGTTAGGCAAAGGATTTCCCAACCCAGGTGAATGAAAAGTGTCGTGTTCAAGAGTGGTGATAAGGTTTTTCCGAGACAAAGTATAACCAATAGGCTCATTTTCCTCTCTTTTCCCCCACCATTTCTGGCAAGTACCTCTTTATTTTTTAACAAGCTTGAGGAGGATAACATTTGTTTGATTATAAGCTCATCCTTCGGATGAGTCCAACTTAGTTTAGATTCGAACCCTAAGAAGGAGTGGTCCGTTCCTGTTTGTAATTGAACAGGTCCTTTACTGTGAAATTTTAATGAGCCTAGTATAGGAGAAACTCGACGTTTTTCAATTTTAGAGAGTCTGAAAAACCTAAGAAGACTCCAGGGTTAACCTTTTTCGTAAATTTGTGTCTCCCAAGCCCAAAAAAGTATAAAATAATACTTGAGAGAACCGCTTGATCTTTATGACCAAGGAATACTTTCATAAGTAGTGTCTCTGATCTGAAAAGTAGAAAGCGAGCAAGGACACGTCGTTTTATTTCCAATATCAAATTTGAAATGATAAAAATCCGGCAATCTTTTCATGTTTTTCGGTCAGAAAAGGGCTGTAAGAGGACCGTCTTTTTAATTCCGTTTTAACGAGCTAAAAAGAAAAACTCGGCAATATTTTCACATTTTGGGAGTTAGAAAAGAGCTTAAAGATGACTCTGATGTTTTTGTTTGTAAAAAGTGACGAATTTTCCCTGAAAAATCCTTTATCCTGCACAAAAACCGGCACATTACTCATACCTTTTGAAAATAGATAAAAATACTTTGAAAAATACCTTTTCATGGTGAAAAATAAACAAATTCACAATTTATTTACCCAAAAAACTCATAAAAAGGGCTTTTACCAATTCATTTTTACTGTTTGACTATTTGAGGAGAGAAAAAGGGCTTTTGGTAAGAAACTTCCCATGGATATTGCGGAGAATCCGACTGTCGAAATCGAACGCCGTCTCTTCCAGGTAATCTACAACATCCTCCTCTTCATTTTCATCCATTTAGAATTCATTTTTTAGGCCTCTGATTTTATTTTTGGGAGGTTTTGTGGTTTTAAAAACTGCCTACTGGGGTACGCAGGTGCAACACTAGGGACCCGCGGACCCCGACATTTTCGCAGTTAGGAAAATGTCAAGGGTCCGCACCTTGCCTTCAGGAAGCCTGCGTACCTACGCTCTGTTCCTAAAGGTGGGGTGCGTACCCCGCGCAACGAGCTTTCAAACCCCAAATTCTCCAAAATGGACCAAAGATTTTCAATTTTATGGATTCTAATAGATGTTTTATTGCATGTAGATTGTTTACCATGCTTGATTGGTGCGAGAGAGAGCACGAAGATGTTGATTTGGCCTCCATTAATCATCAACCGTCAATTGATGCTTTGAAGGCATGCGACCTTTATAAATACTGGGCCATACCTGGCATGAGGGCCCAAGTGAGATTTCTAGAGTGGCTGGTAGAGAGATGGAACGTTCAGGACCAGTGTTTTTACATTGGAGGACACCAGCTTGAGATGGAGCCGGCAGATATCTATTTTATCACTGGTTTGCCCAAGAGAGGCGAATACTTGACTCTGTTCGGGACTAGGCCAGGTGGCCAGTCTGTCAATAGTCTCCGACTAGAGTGGTGTAACGTTCAGACTCAGGAGAAGGGGATTGATATCAAAACTATATCCCGTCCTGAACTTATGGTGATTGCCTTTACAGTTACCAAACTTTGCGGGGCTGCCGCTTTACACATTGCCACTGGATCCTAGATGCGGATGGCAGTTGATTGCTATCGAGATACCATTTTCAACTGGTGTGATGCTGTGTTGGCCAACGTAAAAGGCCAACTAACTAGAGCCAAAAACGGACAACTAAAGACTTTTGGTTATGGGGCTTTAGTTGTGAGTTTTGGCTTAGAGAGGGTTCTAATGCTGATCCCATAGCAGCTCACTGTTGAGGTTGGGCTTCCTCGAGAGCCCAAATTGATGCGATGGGTTGCGGTTATGGCCCGTCATCCTGATGAGGGGACGAAGGTCGTTCGATTTACTCCGGAGTACTTTCGCTGGTTAGAAAACTAGATCTTTGCTATACAGGATTTTCCTTATGCCGAAGTTGATTTTCGCGGAGATCCGGACATGGTTCTTCCACCGGGAGAACAATGGGATGATACAGGTGACCTCATTTTTCACAATTTTTAAATTATTTATTATTTTTGTTTGTTTTATATCGTCTCAAAAACTGATAGTAAGAATTTTCAAAATGCAGATGTAGGCCCACGGCGTCCAGCTAATCTCCGGCCCTACGAGAGGAGACTATCAGCTGTAGCGGCACCGGCCCCACAGGACGAGGCCACAGAGACTTTGGCTGAGTTGGAAAGCCATCTGGAGCATCTGACAGCAGATATACCAGAGACTACTATAGATGATATTCCAATTAGGCTTCAGCGCTATGTAGTCGGGGTCCCAGGACCTTTTAGGAGGTTCTTATGTAGGGTGGCCCGTACAGTGGTGTCATATAGAGATCATCACCAGTGATTGGATGGTCGTTTTGTAGACACATGTGACATTTTGGTTTTTTGTACTTATCATTTTTGCCGATCATAAGGTGTTTTTCAACCTATGATCGAGGACGATTTATTTTTTGATACACTCCTATATATATATATATATATATATATATATATATATATATATATATATATCATTATTACCAGCTTATCTTGTAAATCATGTTATGAAATGATTTTAAATTTATATGTATGATTATTGCAAATGTCTATTTAACATTCGAGAAGCGATCACATCTGCCAATGTATTTAAAGATCTCGGAATATGCTGATATTCAATATAATCAAATTCACGTTCCAAGAGACGCACTCTCAAAAATAACCTTAATAACACTGGATTTCTAATGGCATACACTCTATTAAGCTGTAATACAATGAGTTCAGAATCTAACCTCACTATCAAACTCCAAATCCCAAATGAAATAGATTCAGACAATAACCCAATCACTGCACTGTATTCGACAATGTTGTTGGTTGTTTGACCGAGGCTCACCCCATGCATAGATACTAACTCGTCAGAGGGCGAATAGATAACCCAAGCTGCGGAAGAAATATTCTGTGTATTACGACAAGCGCCATCAGCGAAACCAATGTATGTTTGGAGAGGCATCGACATCTGCAACATCAAGAGTAAAACCAAGATAAGTAGGGATAACGACGAAAACACACTCTCTAAGCTAAGCACACTGTCTAAACTAACAAACACACCAACTAGAAAGAAAAACTATCCTAACTAAAAATCTCCATACCCATCTTTTAAGCATAATACCTCTTTAGGTAAAGTCCATTTCTGGGTTTACCCAAAGAGTCCCCGTCAAAGTCTACCAATTCATAAGCCCCTTTGACTAACTTTCGTTTGACAAGAAAGGGACCATGCCCCATAGGAACGAATTTTCCAGCACCTAATTTATCATTAGCTTGATCGTAAATCAAGACTAGATCTCCTTCCGAAAAATTTCGAGGGGTCACATTTTGATCATACTGAGCTTTCATGCGTTTTGCGTGAGTCTCGATCGCCAATGCAACATTACGTCGATTTTCATATAATTGAGCTAAGTATAAAAAACACTTTTCCTCTTCGGAAGTAGATGGAAGTAATTCGACGGCCATTTGCAGTGACGGGATTTCGCATTCAATGGGCAATACTACTTCCGAACCATAAACTAGTTGGAAAGGAGTAAACCCTGTTGATGTTTTTACCGAAGTTCGGTATGCCCAAAGCGCTGAAAATAGCATGTTATGCCAGTTCGATCGATGAATCCCAATGATTCGTCGAATCATGATGACTAAAACTTTATTGATGGATTCAACCAGACCATTCGCTTGTGGATAATAAGGGGTTGAACTATCGTGACGTAAACCAAGCTGGCCTGTAAGTTCGGTCATCATAACGTTTCGAAAATGATGCCCATGATCAGTGATTATCGCTTGTGGGACACCAAACCTAGCAATTATATGATTGAACACAAAAATTGCGGCTGTTTTGCCGTCTGCGTCAAATGTAGGCATCGCCTCGGCCCACTTGGTAAAATAATCTACCGCAAGGATGATATACGCATGCCCCCCGGCCGAGTGAGGGTTACATGTAATAAAGTCAATACCCCATTTGGCAAAAGGACCAACGACAATTATAGGGTGGAGAGGAGCAGGTGGAGCGCGCATCTTTTGATCAAATATTTGGCAGTTGTGGCATTTTCGGACCGCAGTGATACAATCTTTGAACAAAGACGGCCAAAAGTAGCCAGCGCGCAATATCTTTTGGGCTGTGGCAAACCCAGACATATGACCGCCACATGCTCCAGAGTGGCAGTCATTTAGAACCGTAAACTGAGGTTGACTTGTTACAACCGTACTTGGACCAGGTTTCCCTACCGGTATCTGAACCATAGTCTGGATTGTAGGTCCAGACTGAGGCAAAGATGCTTGAGGGACTGACGCAGGAGCAGTAGAAACCGGAGCTGTAGATACTCCGGACGTAAGTGGGGTAGATGGAATAGATGTTGCAACAGTTGCAGCAGCTGTTTGGGGCGGAGTACGAGGTGTACTAGGCCCTAGTTGTGAAACCATAGAAGGTGCAGAGGTTTGAACGGTAGACTGAACAGGTTGCTGGGTTGAACCAGAAACTAAAGGTTGTCCAATTAAAGATGACGACTACACGTTCGGTTGCAATACTAGTTGAGGTTGATTCCACACTAACGTCATTCCGGGGTATAGAATCATAGCAGGTTGACCATATTGAGGACCATAACCTGGTTGAGGGTAGGGTTGATAACTCAAAGGTACATTTTCGGTTCCTTGAACAAAAGATTGACCGGAAGGTGGTTGATAACCTTGGGGTTGATAACCCTGAGGTATATACTGATACTGAGGTTGACCTTGAGGTACGTATTGATACTGGGGTTGACCTTGAGGTATGTGCTGTCCCGTAGGTATGTACTGACCTTGAGGTTGCCCCCCAGACACAAATTGAGTACCTTGAGGTTGCCCCCCAGGCATTATTTGATGACCTTGAGGCTGCCCCCCAGGTGGTAACTGACCACTTTGAGGTTGCTGGCTAGGAACAGTACCCGACATCATAAGGATGTCCTCTACACTTAATGGTTTAGTTCCGTCATTTCCAGTTAATAACCCTTGTTGACTAGGTTGAGGAGACGCTCTCGAAAAAGTACCAGCAAGAGACTGATACCCAACAGGAAGAGAAGGACCTCCATGAATAAAAGATTTTGAAGATTGAGACATCACGGATGACTGTATCGATATATTAGATGAAGGATAAAAACCTCTAGGTGTCAGGTGAAAATGAGCTCGAGGTGGTGAAAAACTTAACCCTGGGTTTTCTAAGAAATTCGTTGAAGAAAGATACCAAGTAGTACTCCTTGGTGGACTGTAAAAAATTGATTCACGCTCCCTTAGTTCAATAATAGGTTGATTTTCAGGGATAAATAAACCTTCCTCCTCTTCTGGAGAAGCAAGTTCTTCAATAGCAATAAGCCCAGAAAAAAGATCTTGGGTAATTATTCTTTCTACCTTGGGTGAATCAGGAGCACTAGAAGTTGGAGAAGCTACCACTGATGTAGGAGTAGCAGCAAATTCACTTTCAGGTTCTGATATTTCAGGTTCTTCACCTATATCACTAGTAGACGAAAAGCTACCAACTATTTCAGAGACAGACACTGACTGTGGATTATACTCTGCTACTGACGGTTGAAAATCAAGATGAACTATCAAAGAAGATTCTCCTTCTTCAGGTGATCCAACTCTACTGTCACTAGGAGTTACGAGGACTTTCAAGCCTTCAAAATGGCTCGGGACTTCTTCAGGAGGTTGGCCCCGAAGTCTACGGGACTTCCTCAACAAATCAGCCACGGTTACAACCTCAAGAGACTGGCCCCGAAGTCTACGGGACTGTCTTGGTAATTCAGCCACAGCTAAAACTTTTAACTACTGCACACGCAAACAAAATAAAATGTCAAAGAAAAAACCGCCTAAAGTCTCTAAAGAACCAAACAAATTCGAATCACATGCCTAAAGAATCTAGGGCATCAAACCACACACAAACAGTAACTTTCCGTACTGAAAACACTAGTTGGTGATGAAATCCAACATCGCAGAGTTCAATACAGAAATGGCGGGTGGAACAGTTACCCCGGCAACCTGCTTAATGAATAGACTGGCACAAGTTCCTCCACTAAAAACCGTCTCGAGTGAAGTGAACCCCCCAGAAAATCCAAGTGAGTCTAGCCGACGTCTGCTCCAGGTACAGTGGGATCTTCCCTCCACCGTCACCTTAGGAAGAATCCTAAAGATAATAGTCACTAAGGTTACCAAAAGCAACAAAAATACCTGGGGGAACAATCTACAATCTGATACACACACAAGGATAGAGTAAAAAGCTCAATCCCCTTGCCGGCTCCTTGACAATTATCCAAGGTTTACCGACAAGTGACCCCAGGCTCCATGACAATGGTTAATCCGAGGTTTACCGTTTTTAGTACGTGCATATCTAGCGTCGTTCCCAATGAAGGAGGATTGATCCCCTCACTGGTTCGGGCACGATCTCGTGGTTCTCCTTTAAGAGGAGCTTTCCCAGAGCATAAATGTAACAATTGGATTTATCCTACTGCAAGATAAGCTACTTGTTTGTTTTTACTGTCTTGGAGAGTTAATTACTCTCCTACTCCAAGACACTAGCCTGATCTATGTTGGTGTATCAGAGCCCTAGAAAATAAAAAGTTACTAAGTTAATTTTACTTTAAGCATTATTTTTTATGGCTTTTCTTTAAGACAAGAGGTGGCGGAGATGAAACTCGTGATGTACAGACTCGACTCAAATCCACTATAAAGATTCACCTAAGATGAAAAAAAAATCTTTCCTTTTCAATGAATTCCCTAGCTAAGAGAGTTGGAGAATTCGAAATTTATAAACAAAACTTTCTTAACAATGAAAATCAAAGAAAAACTCTTTATCTTTTCCAAGACATACAATACAAGACCACTAATTATTTCACAAAAAATTCCTTTTTCTTTTCCAAGACTTCAAACGCTACTAAAACAAACTTTCCTCAAACAAAGCATGCAAAATTACTTAACAAAAATCAATTTTAAGATTTATAAAAATCTAAGAAAAATTTACCTAAAAGCAAATCTAATGAGGTAAAAGCCTACAACATATAATTCCAGGTTTTTTTACTTAGTTGCAATTCAACCAAGGACTAATTCATGCAGAATCATAAATCAGTCAAAAACAAAAACAAAAAGCTCTTGTTCTTTTTCTTAAGAATGAAATTCACAGCTTAACAAACAAGCCTTTTCGAAATTCCGCAAAGAGACAACACAAAGGTAGGTTTCTCAAGCAAAGGTGGATTTTATGAATGGTCTAACTCCTAAGAAGACTGAAAAGACCCGGGATATCCAAGGTTTCTACAACTTCTAAATCCAGAGTCACTACAAGACCAATACAAAAATCAAACCTAGGGCTAGAATTTCCATGAACTTCACTAAAACCCTTGATGCTAATGAAAAGAGTTTAGATGAAAACTTCTGACAGGTAACTAGTGGATCTGGGCAGCAATTAACAAGCTATTAACAAGATCTAATAGGTAAAAAAGGAAAAAATCGAAATTTTCTAAACTTTTGACATGGTACGCAGGCAACCCGTTTGCACAGGTGCGGCCCTGCTCTGTATGTAAAGCAAAAGTGCGTAGAGGTAAGCACTGTGCTTAACTCAGAGGGTGTGTACTTCTCTAAAAAACAAGAAAAATAAAAACCTAACTCAACCCTAAGCAACTCTACCCAAATTCACAGTCAATCAGTCAAAAACTAGAAAGAAATCAACGTTTCTCAAATCAAAGTATCAATCAAAAGAGAAATCAATCAAATCCATGGAGTCCCTAGTATGGTCGCCATTTTGTCATGCGGAAAGAGTCAATTTCTAGGGAGGTCGGTTTTGTCTGCAAATTTGACTCTTTTGCCAAATGGGGTATCGACTTTATTACATGTAACCCTCACTCGGCCGGGGGGCATGCGTATATCATCCTTGCGGTAGATTATTTTACCAAGTGGGCCGAGGCGATGCCTACATTTGACGCAGACGGCAAAACAACCGCAATTTTCGTTTTCAATCATATAATTGCTAGGTTTGGTGTCCCACAAGCGATAATCACTGATCATGGGCGTCATTTTCGAAACGTTATGATGACCGAACTTACAGATCATCTTGGTTTACGTCACGATAGTTCAACCCCTTATTATCCACAAGCGAATGGTCTGGTTGAATCCATCAATAAAGTTTTAGTCATCATGATTCGACGAATCATTGGGATTCATCGATCGAACTGGCATAACATGCTATTTTCAGCGCTTTGGGCATACTGAAATTCGGTAAAAACATCAACAGGGTTTACTCCTTTCCAACTAGTTTATGGTTTGGAAGCAGTATTTCCCATTGAATGCGAAATCCCGTCACTGCAAATGGCCGTCGAATTACTTCCAGCTACTTCCGAAGAGGAAAAGCGTTTGTTATACTTAGCTCAATTAGATGAAAATCGACGTAATGCTGCATTGGCGATCGAGACTCACGCAAAACGCATGAAAGCTCAGTATGATCAAAATGTGACCCCTCGAAATTTTTCGAAAGGAGATCTAGTCTTGGATTACGATCAAGCTAATAATAAATTAGGTGCTGGAAAATTCGTTCCTATGTGGCATGGTCCCTTTCTTGTCAAACGAAAGTTAGCCAAAGGGGCTTATGAATTGGTAGACTTTGACGGGGACTCTTTGGGTAAACCCAGAAATGGACTTTACCTAAAGAGGTATTATGCTTAAAAGATGGGTATGGAGATTTTTAGTTAGGATAGTTTTTCTTTCTAGCTGGTGTGTTTGTTAGTTTAGACAGTGTGCTTAGCTTAGACAGTGTGTTTTTGTCGTTATCCCTGCTTATCTTGGTTTTACTCTTGATGTTGCAGATGTCGATCCCTCTCCAAACATACATTGGTTTCGCTGATGGCGCTTGGCGTAATACACGGAATATTTCTTCCGCAGCTTGGGTTATCTATTCGCCCTCTGACAAGTTAGTATCTATGCATGGGGTGAGCCTCGGTCAAACAACCAACAACATTGCCGAATACAGTGCAGTGATTGAGTTATTGTCTGAATCTATTTCATTTGGGATTCGGAGTTTGATAGTGAGGTTAGATTCTGAACTCGTTGTATTACAGCTTAATAGAGTGTATGCCATTAGAAATCCAGTGTTATTAAGGTTATTTTTGAGAGTGCGTCTCTTGGAACGTGAATTTGATTATATTGAATATCAGCATATTCCGAGATCTTTAAATACATTGGCAGATGCGATCGCTTCTCGAATGTTAAATAGACATTTGCAATAATCATACATGTAAATTTAAAACCATTTCATAACATGATTTACAAGATAAGCCGTTAATAATGATATATATATATATATATATATATATATATATATATAGGAGTGTGTCAAAAAATAAATCATCCTCGATCATAGGTTGAAAAACACCTTATGATCGGCAAAAATGATAAGTACAAAAAACCAAAATGTCACATGTGTCTACAAAACGACCATCCAATCACTGGTGATGATCTCTATATGACATCACTGTACGGGCCACCCTACATAAGAACCTCCTAAAAGGTCCTGGGACCCCGACTACATAGCGCTGAAGCCTAATTGGAATATCATCTATAGTATTCTCCGGTATATCTGATGTCAGACGCTCCAGATGGCTTTCCAACTCAGCCAAAGTCTCTGTGGCCTCGTCCTGTGGGGCCGGTGCCGCTACAGCTGGTAGTCTCCTCTCGTAGGGCCGGAGATTAGCTGGACGCCGTGGGCCTACATCTGCATTTTGAAAATTCTTACTATCAGTTTTTGAGATGATATAAAACAAACAAAAATAATAAATAATTTAAAACTTGTGAAAAATGAGGTCACCTGTATCATCCCATTGTTCTCCCGGTGGAAGAACCATGTCCGGATCTCCGCGAAAATCAACTCCGGCATAAGGAAAATCCTGTATAGCAAAGATCTGGTTTTCTAACCAGTGAAAGTACTCCGAAGTAAATCGAACGACCTCCGTCCCCTCATCAGGATGATGAGCCATAACCGCAACCCATCGCATCAATTTGGGCTCTCGAGGAAGCCCAACCTCAACAGTGAGCTGCTGTGGGATCAGCATCAGAACCCTCTCTAAGCCAAAACTCACAACTAAAGCCCCATAACCAAAAGTCTTCAGCTGTCCGTTTTTGGCTCTAGTCAGTTGGCCTTTTACGTTGGCGAACACAGCATCACACCAGTTGAAAGTGGTACCTCGATAGCAATCAACTGCCATCCGCATCTGGGATCCAGTGGGAATGTGTAAAGCAGCAGCCCCGCAAATTCTGGTAACTGTAAAGGCAATCACCATAAGTTCAGGACGGGATATAGTTTTGATATCAATCCCCTTCTCCTGAGTCTGAACGTTACACCACTCTAGTCAGAGACTATTGACAGACTGGCCACCTGGCCTAGTCCCGAACAGAGTCAAGTATTCGCCTCTCTTGGGCAAACCAATGATAAAATAGATATATGCCGGCTCCATCTCAAGCTGGTGTCCTCCAATGTAAAAACACTGGTCCTGAACGTTCCATCTCTCTACCAACCACTCTAGAAAGCTCACTTGGGCCCTCATGCCAGGTATGGCCCAGTATTTATAAAGGCCGCATGCCTTCAAAGCATCAATTGACGGTTGATGATTAATGGCGGCCAAATCAACATCTTCGTGCTCTCTCTCGCGCCAATCAAGCATGGTAAACAATTTACATGCAATAAAACATCTATTAGAATCCATAAAATTGAAAATCTTTGGTCCATTTTGGAGAATTTGGGGTTTGAAAACTCGTTGCGCGGGGTACGCACCCCGCCTTTAGGAACAAAGCGTAGGTATGCAGGCTTCCTGAAGGCAGGGTGCGGACCCCTGACATTTTCCTAACTGCGAAAATGTCGGGGTCCGCGGGTCCCTAGTGTTGCACCTGCGTACCCCGATAGGCGGTTTTTAAAACCACAAAACCTCCCAAAAATAAAATCAGAGGCCTAAAAAATGAATTCTAAATGGATGAAAATGAAGAGGAGGATGTTGTAGATTACCTGGAAGAGACCGCGTTCGATTTCGACGGTCGGATTCTCTGCAATATCCACGGGAAGTTTCTTACCAAAAGCCCTTTTTCTCTCCTCAAATAGTCAAACGGTAAAAATGAATTGGTAAAAGCCCTTTTTATGAGTTTTTTGGGTAAATAAATTGTGAATTTGTTTATTTTTCACCATGAAAAGGTATTTTTCAAAGTATTTTTATCTATTTTCAACAGGTATGAGTAATGTGCTGGTTTTTGTGCAGGATAAAGGATTTTTCGGGGAAAATTCGTCATTTTTTACAAACAAAAACATCAGAGTCATCTTTAAGCTCTTTTCTGACTCCCAAAATGTGAAAAGATTGCCGAGTTTTTCTTTTTAGCTCGTTAAAACGGAATTAAAAAGACGGTCCTCTTACAGCCCTTTTCTGACCGAAAAAACATGAAAAGATTGCCAGATTTTTTTCGTTTCAAATTCGATATTGGAAATAAAACGACGTGTCCTTGATCGCTTTCTACTTTTCAGATCAGAGACACTACTTATGAAAGTATTCCTTGGTCGTAAAGATCAAGCGGTTCTCTCAAGTATTATTTTATACTTTTTTCGGGCTTGGGAGACACAAATTTACGAAAAAGGTTAACGCTGGAGTCTTCTTAGGTTTTTCAGACTCTCTAAAATTGAAAAACGCCAAGTTTCTCCTATACTGGGCTCGTTAAAATTTCACAGTAAAGGACCTGTTCAATTACAAACAGGAACGGACCACTCCTTCTTAGGGTTCGAATCTAAACTAAGTTGGACTCATCCAAAGGATGAGCTTATAATCAAGCAAATGTTATCCTCCTCAAGCTTGTTAACAAATAAAGAGGTACTTGCCAGAAATGGTGGGGGAAAAGAGAGGAAAATGAGCCTGTTGGTTATACTTTGTCTCGGAAAAACCTTATCACCACTCTTGAACATGACACTTTTCATTCACCTGGGTTGGGAAATCCTTTGCCTAACAGTTGATCAAACCACATTGAAAGTCTTCAGCTGGTTTCTGGGTATTAACTTTGGGTCAATTGTCACCATACCATCTGCTGTGTCATTATGTGTTCAAGAGGAATCTTGCAAATAAACCATTCATCTGCAAAATATCTGTCATCCATCTTCGCCATCCCTGAGTTAGTCCTTACAACTACATTTCTCCAACTTGACATATGATTTCGTGTTGAAAGCTTGCTTGCAACGGATCTCTTTCTATCGACTTCAACTCCTTATCTAGAAAGATGATCTAGAAATCGTCAGTACCTTGGGATCTGCATGCCTCAATGGAAGGTTTCTCGCCTTTGACGACAGGTTACATCAATGACCTTCGATCAAAGGATTCCGTGACATGTTCGACATCAACACATTCATTCACATCTCATGGATTGTACTGGGTACTTTGAGAGCCATTGACATCACTGGTGGTTTCTCTCACACTTGTTAGTAGTTTACATCATTGACTACTAATCAAGTGGTTTCTACCATGTTCGACATCAACTCATTTATTCGCATGGATAGAATCGTACTATTTCAAGAAGCAGAAATGAAGACCCTGGATCTAGTTTCCGCCATCCAGGCTGCGAGGAATTTTGTACTCATTATACAGTAGACTAATTACAAACATATGGCTACGTCCATGCTGTGTCTACATGTATCTATGATTATGATGTATTGCAAAATCATTCCTGTATCAGAGCAGTAGTTAGTTTGTTAGTTAAGTTTTTGATCTTAGTATGGGAATGCCTACCTCAGCAATGATATGATCTCATATATGTATTTTGTGTTGAATATTTGCAGGTTATGACTGGGCTCTCCACAAGATAATCCTCGAAATGATAAAGTACTTCACTCTTCCTAGATGATATAAAACCCTACTCTACTACAGGCTTCGCACTTTAGGGGGCAATCAGTTACATAAAAATTTGTCACCATGACTATTTGCAGTCAGTATGGCTCCATCAATAACCATACTGTCCTCCTTGGCAAGTCTTATACCTCTGCTCCTCATGTCAAACTCCAGAAAAGAGAGAAAGTCTTTGAAAAATCAATATAACTCTGGTTCCGCACTTTCTCTTATTCTTACCTGCGGTCCCGCACCTCAAGTTCATAATACCTACGTACTTGTACACTCTGTCTATAAAGGGGTGGGTGCGTACCCCTGTAAAAGTCAAAAGGTGCAAGTTTTACTTCAAAAAATTTACTTGTGGTCGATTCTAGAGCTTTCTAGAAGATGGTTTGACATGGATTGAGCGCCTTCAGATGGTTCATGCATCCCAATGAAAGAGGAACTAATCCCATGAAGAGAGGAGCTTATCCCTTTAATGGTGGACCTGCTAACTTCCTCCAAAGCACTATAAATAAAGGCATTGGGCCAGAGGCAGAGGAGGTTGAAAGCTGAACATTCCTAAGGGTAGATGCTGCTGAAATTAGGACTCCCTTATTGAGCTTGAGAGGAGAGATCACATACCTTTCTTAGCTTCATAGAAAGCTAAGAATCGACATGCCTTCGAACTTGTGGTTGATTCTCCAGTCGAACTTCATATTGCTCAGGTTCTTCTTGTTACATCAGATTCTTCTATGCCGGGGGGCATTTCACCTGTTTCTCCAGAACCCCCTCCAAGTACTGAGGTCTTTTCCTTTGATTGGAATAGACTGAAAGAACCTCGTCTTCCCTCATCCATCCCTTTTCAAATCATTGCCAAGTCAGGTGGTAGGGACATGCACCGCACACAGGTAGATGAAGGTGCTTCTGTTAGTATTTTATCCTCAACTGCTTGGAAAGCTTTGGGTTCCCCTCAGCTTGCACCTATTACGCAGAATCTGAAAGCTTTTAACATAACCATTAGTGAACCTTTAGGAATCCTTCCTAAGTTTTCTATTACCTTGGAAGGTAAAACTGTCTGTATTGATCTTATGGTAGTTCGAGGTCCCTTGGATTTCAATTTACTCCTTGGGTGAGACTATGTTTATGCAATGAAAGCTGTCGTATTGACACTCTTTCGCGTGATGTCTTTCCCTCACAATGGAAATATTGTGACTGTAGACCAACTTTCATTCCCTAGTCTCGTTTCAACTACCAATAACATTACACCCCTAAATGTTCCTGATTCTAAAGTGGTATCTCCCCCGCCACGGGTTAATTATGTGGCAACTGATCCCTTATTTTCAGTTACTGATGTAAGTGAGCCTTTCACTGTTTGCTCATCTTCCTTTGATTTAGATCCGGTAATTGACATGGAAAACTCTATGCGATTATTTGAACGTGATGTTCTTATCCCTTTTGAGTCCCTTGACATGTGTTCCTTCCAGAGAACTATTCTTCCTTCTGATGAAGACCTCTTGGAAGCCATGATCAAGGTCTGTCCATTGACATGTCTTTCTTCTAGTTGGAAGCCATGATCAGTGATTTGTGAGGATAGTTTGTTCCTGTCTCAACCTCGTTAAAAAATGAAACTGGACGTTGCGAGGATAGTTTGTTCCCGTTTCAACCTCGTTAAAAAGTGAAACTGGATGTTGCGAGGATAGTTTGTTCCTGTCTCAACCTCGTTAAAAAATGAAACTGGATGTGGTGAGGATAGTTCCTTTTCCTGTGTCAACCTCGTTAAAAAATGAAACAGGGTGTATGAGGATAGTTCTTTTTACTGAGTCAACCTCATTAAAAAATGAATTAGGTAGATTTTAGGTTATATAGGTAGATATGAGCATAGTTCCTTGTCTTGTGTCAAGCTCATTTTCAAACATGAAACAAGGATTTTTGAGGATAGTTCTTTTCTTGTGTCAACCTCCTTAAAAAATGAAACAACTCCCTTTTCGAGTCGAATCTTTTCAAGAACTTGAAAGTAAACCTTCATTCCATCCATCTGGTTGAATGCAATGAAGCTTGGGGGGCATGTACCTTGCTTTGCATCATTATGCTAAGGGCATGCGAAATTTTTGAGCATAGTTCCTTGTCTTGTGTCAAGCTCGTTAAAAAATGAATCAAGGATTTTCGAGCATAGTTTCTTGTCTTGTGTCAAGCTCGTTAAAAAATGAAACAAGGAGTCATGAGCATAGTTCCTTGTCTTGTGTCAAGCTCGCTAAAAAATGAAACAAGGATAGGTTATATAGGTAGATTGTAGAGAGTAGGATTTCGAGGAAAGTTCCTTTTACTGTGTCGACCTCGTTAAAAAATGATTCAGTGAGTATGAGCATAGTTCCTTGTCTTGTGTCGAGCTCATTAAAAAATGAATCAAGGTTTTTAGAGTATAGTTCCTTGTTAGGTAGATTGTAGAAAGTAGTTATGAGCATAGTTCCTTATCTTGTGTCAAGCTCGTTTAAAAAATGAAACAAGGATTTGAGGATAGTTCTTTTCCTGTGTCAACCTCACTAAAAAATGAAACATCTCCCATGAATCTTTCCAAGATTTTGAAAGTAAACTTTCATTTCATCCACCTGGTTGAATGCAATGAAGCTTGGGGGGCATGTACCTTGATTTGCGTCATTATGCTGGGGGCATGCGAACTTATAACAAGCATAGCTTTTCGTTTCAAGCTTGCGTAAACATGAAACCAAATCTGAGCATAGTTCTTTTCATGTGTCAAGCTTGTTAAAAAATGAAATAAATCCTCCTCTAATTGAGTCGAGAGTTTGACTAGATCTCATAAATGTTAAGTTGTATATTTAGGTTAGTTATTTCAGTTTTTGCATAATTTTCTTACAGGTTTAGGTCGAGTCTTTCAAATCATCTCGTACATGAACCTTCATTCCATCCAGCTTTTAATTACTTAGTTGAATGAAATGAAGCTGGGGGGCATGCGCTCTAGCAGTTACGCTTAGGGGGCATCAAGCACAGTTTTCTCTCTATTTCAAGCTTGTGTAAAAATGAAACTACTATGAAGCATAGTTTTTCTCTGTTTCAAGCTTTTGTAAAAATGAAACCTATTTCGAGTCAATTTCGATTATTTTCAAGGCTCGTTAAACTCATGAAAATCCCGAGATTAGTTTGCTATCTTTCATTCTCGTAAAACAAATGAAAATGCCGAGTTCTTTCTGTCTTTTCCTGCTCGTAAATTAAATTGAAAGTCGGCCATATGAGTACATTTTTATCCCTTTTTCGAACTCGTTAAAACTTACGAAAAAGTGAAACCTTAGAGTCATCTTTAAGCTCTTTTCTGACTCCTGAAACATGAAAAGATTGCCGAGTTTTTCTTTTTAAACTCGTTAAAACGGAATTAAAAAGACGGTCCTCTTACAGCCATTTTCTGACCGAAAAAACACGAAAAGATTGCCGGATTTTTGTCGTTTCAAATTCGATATTGGTAATAAAACGACGTGTCTTTGGTGGCTTTTTATTTTTCAGATCAGAGACACTAATTATGAAAGTACTCCTTGATCGTAAAGATCAAGCGGTTCTCTCAAGTATTATTTTATACTTTTTCGGGCTTGGGAGACACAAATTTACGAAAAAGGTCAACCCTGGAGTCTCCTTAAGTTTTTCAGACTCTCTAAAATTGAAAAACGTCAAGTTTCTCCTATACTGGGCTCGTTAAAATTTCACAGTAAAGGACCTGTTCAATTACAAACAGGAACGGACCACTCCTTCTTAGGGTTCGAATTTAAACTAAGTTGGACTCATCCGAAGGATGAGCTTATAATCAAGCAAATTTTATCCTCTTCAAGCTTGTTAACAATAAAGAGGTACTTGCCAGAAATGGTGGGGGAAAAGAGAGAAAAATGAACTTGTTTGCCATGCTTTGTAACCACTCTTGAACACGACACTTTCATTTACCTGGGTTGGAAAATCTTTTGCCTAACAGTTAGTCAAACCACATTGAAAGTCTTCAGCCAATTTCTGGGTATTAACTTTGGGTCAATTGTCACCAAGCCATCTGTTGTGTCGTTATGTGTTCAAGAGGTCATTGCCAATAAGCCATTCATCTGCAAAAGATCTGTCATCCATCTTGACCATCCCTGAGTTAGTCTTTGCAACTAAATTTCTTCAACTTGATCTATGATTTCGAGTTGTGGGCTTGCCTACGACGGATCGCTTTCTATCGACTTCAGCTTATTATCTAGAAAGATGATCTAGAAATCGTCATTACCTTGGGATCTGCATGCCTCAATGGCAGGTTTCTCGCCTTTGGTGATAGGTTACATCAATGACCTTCGATCAAAGGATTCCTTGACATGTTCAACATCAACACATTTATTCGCATCTCATGGATTGTACTAGGTACTTTGAGGGCCATTGACATCATTGGTGGTTTCTCTCACACTTGTTAACGGTTTACATCATTGACTGGTAATCAAGTGGTTTCTACCATGTTCGACATCAACTCATTTATTCACATGGATAGAATCGTACTATTTCGGGAAGCAGAAATGAAGACCCTGGATCTAGTTTCCGCCATCCAGGCTGCAAGGAATTTTGTATTCATTATATAATGGACTATTCATAAACAGATGGCTACGTCCATACTGTGTCCACATGAGTCTATACTTGTGATGTATTACAAGATCATTCCTGTATCAGAGCAGTAGTTAGGTTTTCTAGTTAAGTTTTGATCTGAGTATGGGAATGCCTACCTCAGCGATGATATGATCTCATATATGTATCTTGCATTGAATGCTTTTACAGGTTCCGACTGGGCTCTCCACAAGATGATCCTCGAAATGATAAAGTACTTCACTCCTTATATGATAAATTAAATCCTCATCTACTACAGACTTCGCACTTTAGGGGGCAATCTATTACACAAAATTATCGTCACCATGACTATCTGCAGTCAGTATGGGTCTATCAACACTTATACTGTCCTCCTAAGCAAGTCTCAGACCTTAGCTCTTCAAGTCAAGCTTTGAAAATGGGAGAAAGACATTGAAAATCAATCAAAACTCTGGTTCTGCACTTTTTCTCGTTGTGACCTGCGGTCTCGCACCTTCTGCTTACAAAACCTGCGTACTTGTATGCTCTGTCTATAAAGGGGCGGGTGCGTACCCCTGTAAAAGTTAAAAGGTGCGGATTTTATCTTAAAAAATTCACTTTGGATGAATTCTAGATGTTTCTAGAAGGAATTTCAACGTGGATTGTTCGCCCTGAGGTGGTTTATGCATCCCAAAAGAGAAGGAGCTAACCCCTTGATAAGAGGAGTTATCCCTTCAAAGGAGGGCTTTATCCCTTTGAAGGAGGAGCTATTAACCTCCCTCCATTGCACTATAAATACAGGCATTGGGGTGAGGACTAGAGAGGTTAGAAGCTGAACTTTTGAGGGTAAATGCTGGTGAAACTAGGACTTCTTTAGTTGAGCTTGAGAGGAGAGATCACATACCTCTTGACTCCATTTGGAAGTGAGTGAAGCTTGTCATAGTAAGGGAGACTTCTTGCTGGACCCTGGAAGGAGCTTGTACAGCGTCAAGGCTCAAGTTGTAAAGCTCTTTTTATTTGAATTAATGCAATCAACTCATTTTTCTCAACAAGTATCTCATGTTATTTGTTTCATGGACTCCTTGACTTTCATGTTAAATATGTTTTATGCCATCAATTCTTCAGGTGCTATTTAATTGTTTGCCTTGTTTGTGTTTGCAGATTTGTGACAAAGGAGCTCATTTGGATCGAAGAGGCAAGGGCATCCACAACCTGCATTGGATCAAAGGTAGGACCTCAAAACACATGTTTGTTTTTGTTAATTAAAGCATATTTAGAGAAATATAGTGTCTGATTGTCTTGCTTGTCGTTAGATCTTTATTAGAATCTAGGAAGGTCTGTCTTGTCCGCATTATAGACTTTTTTCCGTGTGACGGGAGTTGTACTCACTATGACGCTAACTTCAGGTTGGTTGAGACTGGTCTGGGACTAGTTGTACATACTCTGAGACTGACTTTGAGTCAGTATGATACATCCTCGATCATTTCTTCTTCTTCATAATTCGGACAAAAGCAAAGCAGAACAGAACAAAGCAGAGCAGCGCATAACAGAGCAGAGCCGTACAGATCAATATAGGGAAGAACAAGACAAATCAAAATAGGCAGAATAGAGCAGAGAAGGGCAATGGTCAAGCTGTATAGGGCAGTTCATTTGATGGATAAATAGTAACAACCGATAGACAGATTGCAGATGAAGTTCTCCCTAGTTGAGAGGGAGTGTTAAAATTGGAAACTAGGGAAAAACTTCATTTGGGTCATCTTATTCATGGCTGATAATATTTTTATTAGATTCCTCTTGTTGAGAGATGTAGGATTGATATAAAGATCATCCGATTCCGATAAGTATTCATGGAGATATGAATTTATTTTGATTATGGAATTATTATCAAGCCAACCTACAACTCATATAGGCTCAGAAGCCCAACAGTCACATCTATTCAAACACCAACGTTGTGTATAAATACATGAGGACTTTTCCTCATTTGGAATCACTCATCTCATCACATCTCTCTCTCTCTACTGCGTAGAAAAGATTCTCTTCTCTACTGCGCAGAAAAGGGTCCCCCCCCTCACACATGTGAAGCTGGAAGTTGCTGAAACTAAAGCTGCAACTACAGAAGTAAAGATTGACCTGCGTGGACTAGAAGATCTCCTCATCTAAACTGCGTTGTAGGTTCATCTGAACCTCCTCTGAAAGTTGCAACTTTTGGTGGTGGAATCAAGTCAATCCAACGGACGGTTTGCAAGATATCGACTGCCCTAGTTTGAAGCCGGAAGTCGCTGAAACTGAAGCTGCAACTACAAAAGTAAATCTTGACCTACGTGGAATAGAAGATCTCCTCATTTGAACTTCGTTGTAGATTCATCTGAACCTCCTCTAAAAGCTGCAACTTTGGTTGGTGGAATCAAGATGATCTGACGGTTAGTTTGTGAGATATCGTCTGCCCTAGTTTGATGATGAAGCCACTGATGCTGATGCTACTGATCTAGGGTTTGCTACTGCTGATATGAATTAGATTTATTGTACTATTTCTCTCTATTGAATTATTGAAGATAAAAGAAGATTTGATCAAACGGTTTCCCCACACATTGTGGGGTTTGTCTCTGGCTAGCCGCCACATCTTGTGTCTCTTGTCTTGGCTTGTTTTCTGTCGATCGTTTAATGTTCTATCTGCACTTTACTTTATGTACATGTGATTGCTAATACGTAGAATACAATAAGAAAAAGAAGTAAACTATTATAAGCATAGAACATACCATAACTTAACACTTCCAGTCATTTGTTTCCAAACTCTTGAGATCTTGAATATTAGAATACAAAATTAAATAATCCATCCAATATTAAAAACAGCCACATCATGTGTGTGCATGTAGCATGCCTGCTGTGCAACAGACATGCATGCCCACAGTCGGGCGTGCTCGCTAACAGGCATAGGCAGTTGTACGTAGGCACACCCAACCGTGGGCATGCCAGCCCAAGTCAAAGAGGCCCCTTGGAGATTCTTAGAATCGGCCCTTGGCAGGCCAAGGGGCCGATTCTGGGAATCGACCCCCGACAGGCCAAGGGGTTGATTCTGGAAATCGGCCCCTGGCAGGATAAGGGGGCGATTATGGGAATCAACCCCCTGGAAGACCACGAGGCCGATTCCCGCATATGGTTCTCGAAATCGACCCCCTTGTCTGCCAGGGGGCTGCTTTGACCTAGGAAGGCATGCCCCATAACCACTACATGTGCCTGTGGACGAGTGTGTCCGAACGTGGGCATGCCCACATGCATACGCAGTAGTTGTGGGCATGCCTGCCCAGGTCAAAGTGGCCTGGCCGGCGTGCCCGACTGTGGGCGTGCCCGATTGTTGTGCCACGGGAAGGCAGGCCCATGACACAGCAAGCATTCCCACGGCACAAGGGGCGTGCAGGAAACATGCCTATTGTGCCACAGGTAGGCATGGCCACACCACAACAGGCATGCAGGCAACACGACTGCGAGCAGACATGCCCACGACATAAAGGGCATGTAGGTAGGATGACCACTGTGCCGCGAGCGGCGAGTTTGCCCACTGCCGCCTGTGGGAAATAGGGGAATTTTGAGGTCTAAAATGGGCCTCCTAATGAAATTATAAAATAATAATGGAAATAATAAAATAAGATTAAATTACATCATCAAATTTTAGAGGGACAAAAGAAGAACTATTTTTTCAACTCGTATTTTCAACTTATCTTCCTAAGAGTTTACTCAAATTTTGAGAAACAACACTCGTTGGATGTAGAATTTGATTCCTCATCCAAGGAGTACCCATGTTGCATGCTTTCGATGGACCCTACTACATGAAAAATGAAAAATACATGAAAAACGTGATTACAATCACGTTCTTTCATGTATTTCTCATTTTTCGTGTAGCAAGGTCCATCAAAAGTACGTAACATGAGTACTCGTTGGACGAGGAATTAAATTTCGCATTCAACGTGTACTCTCACTCTAAACTTGAGTAAAACCTTAGGTAGATAAGTTGAAAATATGAGTTGAAAAAATAGTTTTATTATTTTATTATTTTTTAATATTTTTACTTTTTTACTCCAAAAATGGTGAATCATCCCCCATGGTTGACATCATCATCTTGGATCCTATTGGTTCATATAAAGTTTATTTTGGTTGTACATTCTTTTTAGGAGGCCGATTTCAGACCTCAAAATTCCCCTAATGCAAGCGCACCCGACACCCACGACCCGGCTTGTCGGGGGCCGATTCTTGGAATCGACTCCTTAACCTACCGAGGACTAATTCTGGGAATCAAACCCACGGTAAGCCAAGGGGCCGATTCCCAGAATCGGCCCCCAGCAGGCCAGGGGTTGATTCTCGGAATCGACCCCCTGGCCTGCCGGGGGCTGACTCCCAAAATCAGCCACTTGGCCTGCTAGGGGAATCAACCCCTGGCCTGCCAAGGGCCGATTCCCAGGGGTTTGAATTGGTCCCCAACAGTCTAGGGGGCTATATCGGTCCCCAACAATCTAGGGGGCCGATTTCTAGAATTGATCCCTTGGCCTGCCACGACCCCCTCACTTGCTCCTAGCCTGTCGAGAGCCAATTCCCAGAATCAACCCCTTGGGCTACTAGGGGCCAATTTCAGGAATCTTCCTCATGGCCTCCCAGGGGACGATTATCAAAATCAACCCCTTGGCCTACTGAGGGATGATTCCTAGAACAGGGCCCACGCCAAGGAGTCTCTTTGCCGCTGGCGAGCACGCCGATGGCCGTGTGTGCCCTCCCACAGTCATAGACACTGTGTTTTCCTAAGGGTTGGCGAGCCCAGCTGTGGGTGTGCTCACTAGGGTCAAAGCGACTGGGGACCGGAATTGACCCTCGACAGGCCAAGGGGTCGATTCTAGGAATCGATCCATTGCCCTGCCGGGGAATGATTCGCAAAATCGACCTCTGCGAGGTTAGGGGACCGATTCCCATAATCAACCCTCAACTAGGAATCGACCCCTTGGCCTGTCGGGGAATGATTCCTAGAATCGACCTCTGGGAAGCTAGGGGGACGATTCCCGTAATCGACCCTCGACAGGTGAAGGGGTCGATTCTGGGAATCACCCCCCAATAGGCCAAGGGGCTGTTTTTGGGAATCATCCCCTTGGCCTGCTAGGGCCGATTATGGGAATCGCCCCTAGAAGGCCAAGGGGTTGTTTCTGGGAATCATCCCCTTGGCTTGCTAGGGTTGATTCCCATAATTGCCCCCCTAGCCTGTTAGGGGGCCTCTTTGACCTGGGCAGGCATGCTCATTGCCGGGTGCGACTGCCCACAGGTATGTGTTATATTCTTTCCACGACTAGCCCATGTAGTTAACCAAGGGGATGGGGGGGGTGGAGCCTCCCCTTTGTTGTGTCGATTGTGTAAGGGGGGGGGGGGTTATAGGGGGGGCGAGTAGCCCTCCTCTACGAGGTCTGGGGCAATGCCGCGGGGAATTTTTTTTGGACACTATATTAGGTTGGGCGGACCTATCTATGGTTTTGTGCATGGTTTTCGCACATGGTTTTGGATGCGATGGTTTTCGGTCCATGGTTTTGGACGTGATGGTTTCTGGCCCATGGTATTGGATTCTTCAACATGTATAAATATGTATTGTAACATTGAAAGGAAAATAATGAAAAATCAAGTTGGTAGTCTCAGTTTTGGGATCTAGGGGAAAATCTCTATGTATATGTGCTTTATGTGTTATGCTCTCGCATTTTTTATTTTCTGTGTTTTAGAACTGTATGCAGGTAATTTCTATATGGGGTTAAAACCTAGAGGGTCGATTCCCAAGGGTTGATTCCTGGGGGTCTAAATTGGCCCCCAGAAGTCCTTGGGGCTAAATCGATCCTTGACAGTCTAGGGGGATGAATTCTAGAATCAACCCCTTGGCCTGCTGTGACCCGCTCGCCTGTTCCTAGCTTATCGGGAGCCGATACCCAAAATCAACCCGTTGGCCTGCTAGGGGCCGATTTCGGGAATCTGCCTCATGGCCTCCTGGGGGACGATTATCAGAATTAGCCCCTTGGCCTACCGAGGGACGATTCCTAGAATCAACCCTATGCCAAGTGGTCTCTTTGCCGCGAGTGGGCACATCGATGGCCGTGCATGCCCTCCCACAGTCACAGGCACTGCATTTTCCTGTGGGTTGGCTGGGCGTGCCCGCTAGGGTCAAAGCGACTAGGGATCGGAATCGACCCCCGATAGGCCAAGGGGTCGATTCTAGGAATCGACCCATTGGCCTATTGGGGGATGATTGCCATAATCGACCTCTAGGAGGATAGGGGGATGATTCCTGTAATCGACCCTCGACAGGTGAAGGGGTCGATTCTAGGAATCGCCCCCCAGTAGGCCAAGGGGTTGTTTCTGGGAATCATCCCCTTGGCTTGCTGAGGCCGATTCCCAGAATTGGCCCCCTAGCCTGTTAGCGGGCCTCTTTGACCTGGGCGGGCATGCCCATGGCCGGGCGCGACCGCCCATAGGCACATGGAGTGCTTGTGGGTCAGCACGCTCGCCTGTGGGAGTGCCTGCCTGCAGCACAACGGGCTTAGAGGAAGCATGCCCATTGTGCTGTGGGCTGGCACGCCCACGGCCGGAAGACCCACCCACAGACACAAGCCCTGTGCCCTTGGGTAGGCGCCCCTGGTTAAGGGCAGGCCAGCTCATGTCAAAGCAGCCCCTTGGCTTAACAAGGACTAATTCCAGGAATCGACCCCTAGCCTACCGGGAGTAGATTCTTAGAATCAACCCCTTGTCCTATTAGTGGACGATTCCTGGAATCATCCCTTTGGCCTGACGGAATCGACCCTAGTCAGGCCAGGGGGTCGATTTTTCCAATCGTCCCCTTACAGGCCAAGGGACCGATTTTTCCAATCGTCCCCCTACAGGCCAAGGGGCCACTTTTCCCTGGGCGAGCACGCCCACGACCAGGTGCACCCTTGACCATAGGTGTGCCTGCCCGTGGCATAGATGGCGTGCATCCCGGCCGTGGGCATGCCCTCTTGCGACATAACGAGCTTACGTAACTATCTAAGGCACATTGGCGCACTAGCAGATAGGGGAATGATTATGAGAATCATCCCTGTGCTTGCCAAGGTGCGATTCTGAGAATCGACCCCTTGCTTGTCAAGGAGCCGATTCTTAGAACCAGCTCTTGGCCTGCCAAGGGACTGGGGAGAAAAGAAAAAAATATATATATATTTTTTATTCTTCTAAGGAATGGGATTTTTTTTTTTTACTTTGTATGAACCTAACAATCCACTTGTCATTGGCATTAAAAACCAGAAGGTCAAAAATTTTAAACCATTGATATGTAGCAACAATAAATCGGGTCTTGAAACGAAGCTCCTTCCAAAAGATATGACTATCGCACCTTGGAGAGAATTGCAAGGAGTGAAGGATGGAAAGCTTGTCAAAACAATATTTTCTCATGTGAAGTCAAGAGAATTATCATTGGACAAAATATGTGAGAATTTCAAAAGAAAGTTTGTTGAATTATTTTTACTTATTTCTAGATTATAAGTTTCTTTTAAATATAACATATTGCTTTTGGTAGTATTTGTTATACAAGTCATTATATTAATTTTTTTTTACTTTATTTATTCAGTCACAAGGTTTATATGAGAATGCAATAAGAAATGGTTAAATTGTTAAATGAAGATAGTTGGGATGATGTTGTACGCAACTACCTAGATTGAAGTTTTACATAATACTAAAATATTTTTATCTTGCATTCAAAAATGTATGTTTATTTATACATTCATTTTTATTCATCTGTATACTATTTTTATATTATAACTTATACATATATTTGTTTATTTCATTAAAGATGAAGAAGGATGCAAATGGAGCACCAAATAGTTTCAAGAGCTTTATTGAAAAAATTAAGATGTAAAGACTGAGAAAGCAACGTCTTAGTAATGTTGAACTTGATTCTATTCTTACTCATTTCATTTGAAATGGACTTGAGACTATCCAATATAAAATAATACAAGGTGATTGTGAAGACATTGCTAAACTCATACCTAAAAGGGATTATTGCCTAGTTATTGCAGATATTCCTCATGGTTTCAATATCTCAAACATTGACTATGATAGTGACCCTTATACTTATCGAGCTCTTAGTAAAGTGGTTGCGGGATTTGTAGAAGTAACAACATCACCATTATGGAGATTTGTGACATTTCATTCAGATACAATTTGCAATGTTATTGATAAGCTTCAAGGGAAAAAAAACTCAAGGATGCAACTTACATTATAAAATATTGAAATTGTATGTTTGATCAATCTTAAAAATATATATTTATGTACAAGTTAATTGAGCTTTTACTATTTCATGTTATAGGAAAAAGTCAAATCTTATTAACTGTGGAGATCAACCAAATATAAGTGATTGTGATTTCAACCATGTTGAAAGTTGGACAAAAGATGATAGGTATAAGTCTATGCTTCTTAATTGGATAGATGGAAAGAGTTATAGCCAAGTACTAATTTAGTATGTTGTTGTAAAAAAACTAACATATGAAGATAAAGAAGCAAAATGAGAGATAGTTAACATTTATCAAAAACCACATTCATTGATTAACTATCTTATAGACTTGTGTTAAAATGAAAGAGATTGGGTTCTGGATTTATTCTCAAGCTCAGGTAAGTTTTATTATATAAAATTGAATTGCAATATATTATTTCTTAATTTATGTGTGATTATACTAATTTACTTCATTATTTCTTTTGTGCTTGATAATTAGGTACAACATTAGCATGTTGCCTACAAAAATGAAGAAATTGCATTGCATTCAAAAAGACCTAGTACAGTGCAAATTTTTTCAGCAAAGAATTAATGTTCTTCAATTTCTTTTAGATGCGATGCAATAAGTTGGTTTGAGGAAAGAGGATTTTAATGAATCATGTGTGGAAAAAAATACAAAGAAACCTCAACCACCATTTGATGGAATGATTGGAAAGGCATACATTGAGAGATTCACAGACATCAAAGATCCATCAGAAGAGAAAAATGAGCATGCTGAAGCATAAAATATTGTGGAAGAAGACAATGATGAAACTCTAGAAGATGAAGAGTATGGATTACGTGATATTATTGATTAAATTTAAGTTATGCTTGGATATCAAGCTTGTTTTTTGTAACTATTAATTAGTTATACTTGTAATGTTTTGACTTTGACATTTTATGAGAAGAATAAGTATTCAGTTAATGTTGTTATATGTTCAATTGTATTATGTGATTTTCGCTTTAATTTTTATGTGAACCATTATTTTTTGAAAAAATTGTGATTATTATTATTTTTTGACATGAAATTCATAAAAAAATGCTATTATTTAACCATTTTTTGTTAAATTTTTCCTATAAAAATTGTTTACCTGCAATACCATTTTTAGCAAAAAAAAATCTCAAAAGGTGTAATTTTTTGTTATATTTATATTCAAAATGTTTATTTTTATGTCAATTGTTAAAAATTATTGTAGAAGATCGAAACTTTAAAATATCGACCTTTTTTTTTTTAACTATGCAAAAAAATAAAGATTTCACTACAAAAATAAATAAATAAAATAAAATAAAAAAAATATGAAGAAGATGACTACTTCAAAAATTGTTAAATTTAGAAAATAATTATTCACATTTAACACATTAGAAAGTTTTAAAGTCAAAAAATAATTCTTCTTAAAAAAGGTCTTGACGCTGCATCAACACTTTTTGAAATCAACATGAAAATCACTAACATTTTAAAAATAATGTAATAAAAAAAAATTAAAGTGTCAAAAACTATGCTATATATGTGTGTGTGTGTGTGTGTGTGTTCTGAATCAATACTTTTCAAAATCAATTGACTTTTTTGCTACCTCAAAAAAATGGGTAATTGTATCAATTGCCGTTTCAAAGTTTGCATTGTTGATAGTACTACATGTATATGTTAGCCCTCAAATGGCACATTTTGATTTGCACAATAATTCTTGCATAACTAATCCTCACATATATGCTTCAACTCATGCACGTTGTCGCTCCTTGCTTCTATAGCTTATGTTAAGCATTACATTAAATCTTGCACATATATGAATTTGAACCGAGAGCCTCATTCCATATGCGTAAATATAATGTATGGTCAAATGATGGTCATCCACACATTAAAATCTACCTCACACTGCCAACACATTGAGAACAAGAGTATTTGCATAGCATACTTTAGATTGTTCAAGGCTTATAACTCATATGCTACAAGAGTATTTGTTCAAGGCTTATAATACTTGGTCACACAACAATCAAGGTATGCTACAAGAGTATTTGCACACAACACACATTAGATGGATTGTTCAAGGCTTACACACTTGTGTTAGTGACTAATGCATGTAACTCCAATTCCATGTTCTTACACAACTTCAAATAAAACACATGTCATAGCTCTATGCTTGAACAAATCACAGTCTTGAAAGATTTTCAATGCAAACTTTACCCAAGTCCATCCGCACACTATTCTTGGTAATTTATGCTTCAAATATTTAGTAACGTCCAATGAAAACTTTTAGTATGTGATTGCTTCAACATTACTTCTTAGAGTCGCAACATTTTCAACCTTGTTTTATCCTTCATCGTGATTTGGCCTTTGAGGGATCTAGCTACCAAGCTTCTGGTCAATTTTTCTCTCCCAGGGCTTGGAGATTGCATCTCCCTTAGATAATCGTTCAACTATATAGCTAATAGTTGTTTTAATACATGGAGGTCATTAGAAACTGAGAATATCATCCAAAGTCTGCGTTCTCTTCATCCTTTTGTTTAACTTGTTTACTTCAGCTCTTAATGATAGAATTTCTTCTTCTCGTTTCATGCAATCCTCCTCTTTCTTCTGAATTTGACACTTTTGATCTTCTTTAATTCTTTTGGCTTCTTCAAGGTAGGTCTTCATATATATTTATTCTTCTTCTTGTTCTCTCACTCAATGATTTGATATCATTTATTCTCTTCTTTATACTTATTTTTCCTTCATCTTTAAATGAACAATTTCTTGTTCCATTTTATCAATAACATGATCCTTCCTTTCAACATCCTGCATTTTCTCCTTAAGCTTGTTTATTTATGCAATAGTTGCATCAGATTCCTTTTGCTTTTGACTAAATTATAATTGGTACTTCTGAACAAAATCCTCTAATTGGCTTGTCAAGATTTCCTCTTTCTTTTCTGCTTCCTCCACTTGAATTCTTAGAAAGGCAATTCCTTCTTCAAGTAAGCCATTTTTCTTTTTTGTATTCTTTTGTTCTTTCAACTCTATGTCCACTTTTGCTTCTCCTTCATCATTGTCATATTTTTCGACCTAAGAATCTGCTTGATTTGAAGCATGATCATCATCATATTTATCTTAAACTACATAAACATTTTGAATTTTCTTCCAAAGATGTTTGGCCGATGAGCATTACCTGACATTAGATTCCACAGAATCTGGCATGGCACTTAAAATGATACTCATGGCTTTGGAATTGTATTTTCTTGATTCATCAAGAGAGTTATGTCTAGAAACAAAAAAATCCCATACATCATATCTAATAGCTCCCAAATAGACTTCCATTTTACCTTTCCAAAATACAAAACTTGATTCATTGAACAAAGGAATTGGACCAACCTATTTCTCTTCGTCAACTATAATAGGTTCTGAAAATATTTCAATGTCAGGGACTTCTTTTGATTCCTTTGAATGCTTCCTTGACTTTCATATCTTGATTCACCTGAGATCTTCCTTCTAGATTTAAGCTGCAACTGAAGGAACATGCTCTCATTCCAATTGTTGGAAATATTGAGATGGGAGTGAATCAATATTTCTCTTCAATCAATTAATTTTTACTTTATACACCATTAATTTACATTCACATCATATCATAACATGAATTAACACCATTCAACAATGCAAATAATCAAAGACAATAGACACAAGAGATTTTAGGTGGAAACCCTTCCGGGAGGAAAACCCCCGAACGATTCTTAATATTTATCTTCAATAATTTATATCAATTAGGAAGCTCCAACTTCTAATATTTCCAACTCCAACTAAAGGAGGCTCCAACCCCATGATTTATAGGCTCCAACCTGAAGAACACTTCAATGCCCTGGTTTACCAGCTCCCACTGGAAGGATGCTCCAACGCCCTGGTTTACCAGCGCCCACTGGAAGGATGCTCCAACTCCCTAGTTTACAGGATCCAACCTGAAGAATGCTCCAACACACTATTTACTAGATCCAACGGGAAGAACATTCCAACGATCTAGCTTTATCAACTCCCACTAAAAGGACACAATGCCTTGCATAGGCTCCAACCTGCACTAGCACCACCTTGCCACCCTAATAAGTCGATAGACCATGTTTCACAATTTTCAGACTGTATCCAATTGTGCTCGATAATCAATACAAAATAATTTGTAATACAATCTCTAGTCAAACAAATATGCTTGTACATCAAACCCTAGCTAAATAAACAACTCTACCAAGGGCACTGCCATAATCAAAATTTACAAATAAATGTTGCATCTGAAACCCTAGCTCAACAACCTCAACACTAACATTAGTCAAATTTTGTTGCAATATCATATCAAACCCTATAAAAGTCAATTGGCATATGCTCTTGTCATTAAGCATTTAGCCATATAAATGGTGGCATAGCCTTGATTCAACGATACATCAAATCCCAACTTAGTTATTTTCTGCTCAACTTGCAGTGACCTACCATCAATTATCTAGCCATGTAACCCTATTCAGTAAGTTAGAAGCATTGTAAATTATGGCATTCAACAATTGGCCATTTAGATCAATTAGTAGCATATATGTCAATACTATTACAAAATCATTTGTATCGAAGTTGTATCAAGTTATACCATAGCAATATTGTTTTGAGATCTCAATGGTGATACTTTGTGTATACTCAGTGTATTAACTTCTAATGGATGCATACTCTAGGTCATAAATCACAAAGCAACATATATTTAGTCCTCTCTCAGACCAACAAACTTCTCAACCTCTTTTCCCAAACCTTTATACCATCATATCAAGTCCCTAGTAACAGTATTACCTCATAGGGTCCAAATTGCCTCTTAACTTCGCTAATATGAGAAGTTCAAACTTCTATAAAGTGTTCAGATGTGTCTTCTTGGTAAACATATGCTTAGCTAAGAATACACAATTTCTGGCAATAATTGAATTTATATAACATCAATTTGTACTTTTCTTGCAACAGGTTGGCTAGAGTTCAAGATACAAATAAATCACTACAACTTCTATGCAAAACTTTGTCAAACAACGCAAGTAATTACTCCCTAATACACATTACATCAATTATAGATTATAGGTTCTGTTTCATAAATGCATCTTGCCCCTCATACCTCAATCCATGAAGAAGGATTATATTACAGGTCTAGTATATTGTTCATAGATCATCAATGCAAATTTTGACATGTCCACATCACATACCATAGAGCCATCAATACATCAAAACAAGGTCGACACAACCCTGTAAAAACTCATGACAAGATGTAGCAAAAAAGAAAAAGAAAAACTTTGTCCTGTTAATTAATGTGAAAGGTTAACTCCTCAAAACAGTGCTATGTCACGTACACAACTCTGTCATAATCAAGCAACTTGATTATGGAAATGTTTTTTAATGAATCCTAATGTTGGGGCTTTCGTTTTGAATTTTGAAAGTTTTGAAGGTATGAAGAAGGAAAAACAGGTGGCAGGAGCAACAATCAAGTTGTGGAGAAGACAGCTGGGAAAGGAAGCAAGACCATGCAGTCGCAGGGCAGTTGCGGCAAGGTGCTAGGAGCAAGAAGAAACAACTGAGAGAACAAGGAGGAGGACGAGAAGCAACTGAGGGGAAAGACAACCGAACGAAATTGACAGTTCAAGTAACGAAGGAGTGGATAATTGCAAGGAGAAAGGGGTTGGTATCTGAGGGAGTCTGGGGCCATAGAAAATTTTAGGGGCGAATGTTTGCCCTTTGGCGAAATTAAGGGGTTTTAAATTTTTAGTGGGCAAATATTTTGTATCATAGTACATTTTTACAAATCACCTCAAATAGCCCACCTTATTTTAAGGGAGAGCCTAAAAAAGGTAAATTTAGCCCTTGAAATTAGGAGTTACAACCTTCCATTCGCCCATTTTCAAGAATAGATTTTATTTAAGTGAATCCATTCGCCCATTTTCAAGAATAGGTTTTATTTAAGTAAATCCTATGGGCCAAAGGCCCAAATACCATATTTATAAAAGAGTCATGGTAAATTAATAAAAATATAAATAAATGAGAGGTATGGTAAATAAATAAAACATTTTTTATATTCACTCCATAAGTCACCTTATATACATGCAAGCGTGTAAACAAATAAAAATACAATTAAAGTGGAGGTATGGTAAATAAATAAAACGTCTTTTTATACTTACTCAAAAAGTATGGTAAATAAATAAAAATATAAATAAACTAGAAGCATGGTAAATAAATAAAACCTCTTTTTATATTTAGTCCATAACCCTCATTCTATTTATGAAGGCTCAAGAAAGAGGTTCTATTTAAGTGAATCCTATGGGCCAAATACCATATTTGTAAAAGAGGTATGGTAAATTAATAAAAATATAAATAAACGAGAGGTATGGTAAACAAATAAAACATTTTTTTATATTTACTCCATAAGTCACTTTATATTTAGGAACACTCAAAAAATGCGTTATATTTAGGTGAAACCTATGGGAAAAATACTATGGGACAAATACCATGGACTAGATTGTTATTAATACCATGCAAAAAAACATTATTAACCCTAATATTAGTATTAATAAAAATAAAAATGGCACATGGTATTGACCTATGGTATTCACCAAAATGGCACATGGTATTGACCCATGGTATTCCTTGGAATGTAGCCTATTTAAATGGGGGAATTAAACAACATAGATCCATCTTTACTCTGGATCTCTTAACCCCGAGAGGTATCAAATATCATGATATGCAAACTATCATAGAGTGAAAAAGTATTTGACCTGATCAAGAGTAAAAATGGATGTTGTAATTTAATGTATGTTAAACATTTTAGCTTGGTTAAAATAAAAAATAAAATAAAAATCAACTATTAATTTTATTAATTTTTATAAATTACTAATAGTAATTTTTAAACTCCAGGGTTATGATAACCCATGGTAATACCATGGTATTCATGTGAGCATAGACTATTTAAAGGGGAAATTCTCTCATCTTAGATCCATCTTAATTCTGCGTCTACCAAGTGCTCAGAGGGGTAAATAGATTTCATCCCCCTAAGAGTGGTAGATGTGGAGTTAAGATGGATATAGGTTGGTTTTTATGATAATGAAGATATTAAATAGACTTAGGAAATTATATTGTGAAAACATCTTAAGGTGAATGGTTAAAGCATAGACATTGGACAAGTATATTTGTATACTTATGTTTTAAACTGAAACAAATCCAGGGCTAAAAGGAATGGATTGATTGCACTAGTCATCCTTCTATAACTTTCCAACGTATGCTGGAGTAAACAGATTGTAATTTGGGTAATTTTTCTAGTTGCAAACAGGAACATACTTGTGTATTGGCAGGGTGGTTACGAGGTCCCTAGAAGTGATGGATTTGAATTTTTCTTGGTTTTATATATAGTATTAGGTTTTTTCTCATGCTTTCTGTGAATGGCATGAGTGAATTTTATCCACACCCACTAGGTTATCGATATGTAATTTTGGTAATTTTGATTTCAAAAGATATTTTAAAGAAATGCAATGATTTCATTTGTGTATTCAATAAACACAAGATTTTATAATTGAGTAAAATATTCACCATGCCTGGTGAGAGATTCGCCAAAAAATTATATATACATATCATATTATTGATAAAATCACCTTCCATTTTTCCTATATACCATGGAGATTCGCCCATTTATTATACATGTAAATTTAGGGGGGTTTCCTAAAATTTTCCCTATCCGGGGCACAGAAGAACCTGATCCAAGGACTGGAGCAATGGAGGAAAGGTCAGAGTTGGGCTTGACCTAATATCTAAGGAATTCTGTGGCACAATATTTTATGTATTTGATCACGACATTATGCTGAATGTATGTTGTAATGAATCTTCTGTTGGGTTAATATGAATGAGTAAATGGACCAGTTGCATGGTATTATTTGTGTGTATTGTTGTGATTTATGGGCCTACTCAAAAGTTTTTATGTTGAGGGTCTTTCCTCATATGAATATGATATCCATAATGATATAATGTTATGATGAATGTATAAGATGTATATAGAGTAATGGTTGGTTTATCCTTGATATCCTTCTAAAACCTTCTTAGTTTCGGTCATGGCACGCATCGGGTGAGACTCTTTATCCCTTGGGGTAGGGTGAAAATGCTGACGTTCTCCTCAACTACAACAGACCCTTGTGCCTGAACCCAGGGTCTTTCCCTAATGACATTTTTGTGCCAACACCTAGCTCAGGGATTGTAATGGGTACGGATAAAATGCACAACCAAAATATAAATCATCGTTCCAAAAGTTAGCTATCACATTGGTGTCAAATAAACATTGAACTGCGTCTTAGTAACAAAAATGATTTTTGAAGAATAAGTTTATGGAGTTTTATGCATAGTTTTATTTTTTATTGACATTTCGAGTCTAAACCAAGGCCCATCATCTGGATAAATTGATGAGAGAAAAGATATGTGAAGAGGTATAAATAAATAAATAGAAAGGAAAAAAAGCCGACACAAGGTAACAACTTAAAACCTAAAAAATAATTATGAAAGGAGATTTAACAAGTTAATAAATTAGTATTAATTAATAAATTAGCATAAATTAATTAATATATTAGTATTAATTTATTATTACTTGATATAATAATATTATTAATTAGTAACTTAATATATTAGTATTAATAGTAATCTATTAAACATAAAGAAATAAGGATTAGAATATTATTAATAATTGTATTAGAGTTAATAATATACTAGAATGAAATGAATTAATATACCTATTTAATTAATGAAATAAATTAGTAAATAAATTAATAGAATATTATATAACATATCTTATATTAATAAATTAATAGGCGCATTATTTTCGTAAATTTGTTATGTATAATGTAAAATGTATAAATACCTAATAATTATAGAACAATAATACATTAAAAAAAAGAAAATAGGTGAAATATTAATACTAATAGAGTAGTATTATTAATATTAAGACTTTGATGAGAGTGATAATGTTAATAATAAGTTTATTATTTTAATATTTGAAATGGGAGGGAAAACACCTTAAAACCGAGAAAGCTTAGGGAGCCAACTCCTACTAATTTCGAGACCGTCATCCTCATTGAGGTTGTTTGGATATCTTAGAATCTCTAAAGTCTCTAAAAATCTTATTTTAAAGTAGTGATCTTCCTTAGCATTGATAGTATTGTCATGTGATGCTTATTGTGAAGGGAATGCTCTGCAAGGTTAGAGGTGTGAGATCACTAATTTCTAATGTCAGCACAATGCCCTTTAATTCTTGTTTTAAATGACCTCCCAGTTTCGCCAATATATATTTTTCCATAGGAGCAATTGATTTTATAGTATACATTTAGTTGACGATGAACCTTATTTTTTATTTAATTTTCTGACTCGCTGTTTCTAATGTTTTGAATAAAAAACCAATATTCCCTTTTTATGAGAATTTTAGCTATTTTGTTAGTCACACTATGTATGTATGGAAGGTGCGCTTTCTTGTTGGAAGGTTATAGATTAGTAGATTTATATGAAGGGTTCATATTCTCTTTAGCTTTCTTGATGACCTTAGTAATGTCATTATCCTTGTAACCAATCTCTTTGAAGACCTTACTAAGGTGTCCCAACTCTTGATCAAAGTCATATTTATTAGATATCATAACAACTCTTAATGCCAATGTATAGACGACTCCAAATTTCTAAGATGGGTAATGGTGGGAGTTCGCATGAAGCTAAATGTCAGTGTTTGTTTGTTTTCGTTTTGTTTTGTTTCAATTTTTTTTTCTTTGTTTTTATTTGTTTTTGTTTTGTTTTTTTCCTGAATACTTGATGTCGTAAGGTCGTAAGGGGGGAGCCTAATGCAACACCTATGAATTGTTCATAGTATTCTCCTTGGAAGCTAAAGAATGTTGAGCATAGGAAAAATTTTGCAAGCTTAGCAGTTTCAGGGTATGTTGCCTCGTAGAGAACTTGGATATCATCCTCTAAGGGAATCCTAGAAAATAATGAAACTACATCAAAATGAGTGATTATTTCATCCTTGTCTGCTCTTTTGTCCTTGATGAGTTTGAAAAAGTTCTATGAGTCTTTGATGAAGGAGTCAGTGTGTATAACAAGGGGGCTTAATTTTCTAGCCACATATTTCGCTAAATCATACATGGGGGAACCAACAGTATTAACAATAGGTCTTAAGTGAACTCCATTTTTATGAATATTAGAGATACCATATATTCTAGGTGTTATCTCAACTGTTGGGAGGAGTTTTTTCCCATCTTTTCATCAAGATTGGAGTGTTGGATTGCTTTCTTAACCTCTTTAAAGAATTTTGAGATAGGGTTTTTATCTAACTTTCTGTAGCTACCACAATTGAGGTGGTCCTTAAATTTTTCAATGTAGCTTTTTTTGTTGAGGATTATAGTGGCATCTCCTTTATTTTCTTTGAGTATTACATTGTTATCATTTTTCTTTAGTTTGTTTAATGCAAATAGTTCATTTTTGGGCATGTTATTCTTTGGTGGTTTGGCCCTTCTGAGTATTAATACACAATCTTGTCTTATGGCTTCTTTCTCTTCATCACTCTCAAGGTGTTGTATGCTATCTTCAATACAACAAATGATGCTTTCTGTTGGGATGCGTTTAGGAGCAATGGCGAAGTTGAGCCCTTTACTGAGGACACTAATTTCATCTTTATTCAAATTATGACTAGATAGGGTGACTAATTTTCTGCTCCCATTTCTTTTACTGCTCTTATCCCCATGTCTATTTTTCATATTCAAATTATTCTTAATGTCTTCGTTGCAATTCTTACCTAAGTTCTCTTTTGATGCAGGAGCATCCAGTTGAGGGTATCATGGCTGAGGTGTTTGGTCTCAGTGAAAAAAGAACAGGTTCACATTTCATGGTTTAGTTTCATTTTCATTCGCTGGTCAAGACAGTAATTAGGGACTTATATGTTTTTTTTCTTTAATTTGTTAGTTCAGTAGTAGTTAAGAGTGTCATAGTCAAATAAGGGCTATTACAACCACCTTTTATCTATTGCTTTCTTTTTATTATTTACAGTTGTCTTATGTACAAAAATATATTCCAACAGAGCAAGGAAAACCAAAAGTAGTTGCTATAACTACGTAATTGCACATACAACTGCAAATACAACTGCGAGCAGTTAAGACCAAACTATCTCGAAATAGTACAAAAGAAAACATTTCATATTTTGTAAGGGTTCGACTAGAGAATAGAAGGAAAAATAAATAAGAATTTCTTTTTTGCAGAACACCTGTGTCTATCTATAGCTTTCCATCTCCTCTAAATTAATTACTGTGTGCATTGACCCAAATAGAGAAATGAATCACAGTTACAGCTAACTGGTTATCCTCTAATTAATTATTGTGTGTATCAATAAATACCAGAGACTTTTTATTCTTTTCTTTCCTTTTCCAAAACAATTATTTTCTACCAACGAATTGACTACAGAGTGTCTCGAAGATAGAACTAACAACAGTTGAAGCCATACAAGTAACAAAGAGCGAGATTTCAGTTCCAGACAACAAACAACAGTAAGCCCACGGAGAGCGAACAAGCGATAAGGAGAGATCACTACAGAAACAACAGTTCCTACTTTAAAAATGACCACACTATATTTCCAAGTAATACACCATTATCTAAACAAAGTCCTTTTTCAAATAAATTTTTTCATAATAATAAGTTACAAATTTCAAAATAGCCACAGTCAAAGGTGGAACGAGTCGCATTAAGAAAAATAACCGACAACGACTCAGGGTTTGAGTACCCAGAAACAAACCTAACGACTATAGGAACCAAAATACATTACACAGAAGGGCATAACCCAAGATAAGTTAACAACAAGTGAGGAGCCGAGGCTCTCAGGGTCTAAACAACTACCAGACAACCAGAACACTGGGGTTTGAACAAAAATAAAATGAGATACATCTCAGTGACAAGGAAAGACCCTACTGGGTTTTACAAGGAAGCAATAGTCCTGAAACCTAGCGTCTGAAGTAACCCTTCACCTGCAAACACTGCCCACAGAGAGGTGATAGAGCCTGTGCATACAAAATGGAAACGGAAAGTGTGCAACCATAAGGAGAGGGTTGAGATCTTACCAGAGGAACAGACGGTGTCGAAACGAGAAATCTGAGACCAGGTCGCAGCCACAAGGAAAAGCCCCTGCTCACAAGGAGCGGTTATCCTTAGCAAAAACCCAAAAATGCGAAAAGAACTATAACATGGACAGAGAATTTACCTTGTTAGTGATGAGCAGAGCCAAGGAATCGGTCCTTTGTGGCTGCAACCTGCAAGAGGAAAACATAGAGGAATAAATAGATAACCAGAGGAATGGTCGAGTAGGAAAACAAACTAATAAACAATAGAATCACACAACAAATATCAGAGTTGCAGCTAAGTAAAACCTTTCACGATGGTCAGTGAAACAACCAACATAACACCCAGAAGAACCCTAACTACTAGTAGCTAAAGAACGGTCTACAGAACCTTCAGACATATAGAGCAGGACGGGCACCATTGCAACAACCACCAAAGACACAGAGCGGAACTCTCTCAACAACCAGAAACCAACAAAACATAATGTCAAAATGCCGAAGTGAGTGAGGGTTTGGTGTGTAAACCCAAGCGCAGGATAGCGAGGTTTGAGGTTGGGACAGGTGTCCTCCACACCAACTCTCGTACCCTTCAAATTGAATGCGCAATCAAACAATCAAAAATATCCATAACACTTTAACCTGATATTTAATCAACCTCTTTATTATTGTATTGTAAGGCTAATTGGGTTGGTCCCATCATATTGTGGTATCAGAGCAGGTTTTGGAGATTTCTTGGAAAGAATGGAAGTTGGAAGACAACGTCGTGGAAGAGGTGCTCGAAGAGTAGCAGAGGAAGGATTGCGGGAGGAGATTAGGATCCTTACTGTCCATTTGGAGGTGGTTGAAGCAGGAAGGAGAAGGGATCCAAAGGTAGGAGATGACAACGAAGAAGAAGCTATAGTTGCGACAGATGGATCGGATGAGGAAGGACTTAAAATTAGATTGTTGAGGTTGGTCTTGTTGGCTAGTAGCAAGCCTAAGCTAGAAATTCCAAATTACGATGGCAGCTTGTCCACAAAAATTCTGTTAGATTGGATTAGCGGGTTGGAAAAGTATTTCAAATGTGAAGAGGTCAGCGAAGATTAGAGATTTAAGTTTGCTACAACCAAGCTGAAAGGACACATAGCCTTGTGGTGGGATAGTGTCCAAGCGGAAAGAAGAAGGATGAATAAGTTGCCAATAAAGAAATGGCCAAGAATGGTGGCCAAGATGAAGGGCAGATTTTTGCCCAAAGATTACCAGATTGCACTGCATCGGCAAGTGCAGAATTTGAAGCAAAAAGGGATGACAGTGAGAGAATATACTAAATAATTCTATCGGGTAAATTTAAGAGTTGGGTATATGGAGGATACCCCAGAAAAGACAGCCAGGTATGTGAATGGCCTAAGGCTGGAAATATTGGATGAGATAAGCATTCTTTCCCTAAGGAATATAGAAGAAGCATACCAGAGTGCCATGAAGGCAGAGGAGAAGATCACAAGAAAACAGAATGCTAGAAGAGGATGGGGAACTGGTAGAGGAAGAGGACAAACTACCAATAATAGTGAAGAGGGTAGTAGTTCCAAAACTTTAGGGATAGTAGAAAAAGGAGACAACACTAGAGGAGGAAGGCCATATCAGCGAGGAAGGGGAAATGGTCAAGGTAGGGGAGCTACCTATCAGTGCTACAGGTGCCACAAGTGGGGGCACATGTCTTTTGAGTGTCCTGAAGCAAAACAAGCTGGTCAAAGAGGAGCATATGTTGCGCAGTTAGAGGAAGCAGAGGCACCACTGCAGGAAGCAGAAAATGTGTCGGAAATAGGGGAAGCCTTAGTTCTGAATAAAGTGTTGTTGAAAGTAGCAAAGGAGACAACTGAACAAACTTAAAGGAAGGCATTATTCCAGACAGTTTTTAAATCGCACGGAAAATGCTGCAAGTTGATTATCAGTAGTGGGAGCACGGATAATCTGGTTGCTGCAGAGATGGTAGAGAAGTTGGGTTTGAAGCGGCTGATGCACCCCACTCCCTACAAGGTATCATGGTTGCAGAAATGCCATCAGTTGTTGGTTGACGAACAGTGTGAAGTTGAGTTCCATATTGGTAAGTATAAAGACAAGGTTATTTGTGATGTTATGCCAATGGATGTATGTCATATACTGCTAGGAAGGCCATGGCAGTATGACTGGAAGGTAGTGCACGATGGGAAGACAAACTGTTACAAGTTTTTCAAGGATGGGATTAAGCACACACTTGTGCCCATCAAGGAGGAAGAAACAATAGAAACAAGTGGAACAAAAGTGTTATTAATGGGTGGAAAACAATTTTTAAAGCAGATTGAAGACAACAAAGTGAATTATGCTGTAGTAAGGAGGCCAAAGGCAGTGTTACTACACACTGAAATTTTAGTTTTACCAGAAGAAATTCAGGAGATGTTGCAGGAGTTTAGTGATATCATAGTGGATGATCTACCAGATAAACTGCCTCCTAAGAGGAGTATCAGTCATCACATTGACTTTATACCTGGAGCAAGTCTACCAAACAAGGCAGCAACTGGATAAGCCCCAAAGATAACGAGGAGATCAGAAAACAGGTGCAGTAATTGTTGGATAAAGGGCTGATAAGGGAGAGTTTCAGCCCTTGTGCAGTTCTGACAGTTATCGCTCCCAAGAAAGGAGGAGAATGGTGAATGTGCATGGATTTGAGGGCCATCAACAAGATTACTATCAGGTATAGGTTTCCACTGCCACAGATGGACGATATGATGGACTGCCTGAGTGGGGCAGCATACTTCTCGAAGATCGATCTAAAGAGTGGTTATCACCAGATCCGGATTAGGGAAGGGGATGAATGGAAACCAGCATTCAAAACTAATGAAGGGTTGTATGAATGGTTGGTAATGCCAATCGGATTAAGTAATGCCCCTAGTACCTTTATGCAACTGATGAACGAAATGTTGAAAGAGTTCATTGGAAAGTTTGTGATAGTGTATCTTGATGATATATTAATTTTTAGCAAGACTAAGGAGGAACACTTTCGACATGTTCGAAGTGTGATGGAGAAATTGCAGTAGAATAAGTTGCTGATAAATCTAAAAAAATGTACTTTTTTTCAAAGAGAACTGGTTTATCTGGGTTTTGTGATTGCAGAGAACAAGTTGAAGATGAACCTAGAAAAAGTTGTTGTTATTATTAATTGGCCATCCCAAAAGAGCCTATTTGAGGTTCGTAGTTTTCATGGGTTGACAAGTTTTTACTGTAAATTTATCAGAGATTTTAGTGGAATCTGCGCGCCTATGTTGGATACTATTAAGAAGACAAGTCAACCTTTCCATTGGACTGAAGTAGCAGAGAGGAGTTTCTAGTTATTGAAGGAAAAAATCACTGAGAGACCAATTCTAAGATTGCCTGATTTTAATAAGCTCTTCCAAGTCCGTTGTGATGCAAGCGGTATGGCCATTGGAGATGTACTTAGCCAGGAAGACAAACCTGTTGTGTTTTTCAGTGAGAAGTTGAATGAGAGCAAGCAAAAGTATTCATCTTATGACAGAGAATTCTATGTTATCGTCCAAGCAATGAAGCATTGGAGACACTATCTGGGTGGGAGTGAGTTTGTTTTATTTTTTGATAATGCTGCACTGCAATACGTGATGCAATAGCATAATCTGAATCACAAGCATGCTAAGTGGGTCGATTATTTACAGAGTTTCACTTTTGTGTTGAAACACACTAGCGGGCAGGCCAACAAAGTGGCAGATGAGTTGAGCAGAAGAGCTTTGTTCTTGCAAGAGAATATGATACAAGTGCTGGGCTTTGAGCATTTGAAAGACTTGTATCATACCGACACAGATTTCAAAGAGGCTTATGAAACCTGTCAGAATCATTTGCTGAGAAACAATAGTCCATGGTTGGACTATAATTTACAGGAGAAGCTATTGTTTAAAGGGGGACAATTATGCATTCCTAATTGTTCGATGAGAGAGAATATCATTCGGGAGAAGCACAGTGGAGGTCTAACTAGGCATTTCAGCATAGACAAAACATTAGAACAGTTAGGACACTTTTATTACTAGCCAAAGATGCGATGGGATGTGCAACGATATGTGACTAGGTGTAAAGTGTGCCAATTGGCGAAAGGACACAGCCAAAATGCAGGACTCTACACGCCACTGCCTATTCCAAGTAGACCGTGGGACTCAATCAGCTTGGATTTTGTCTTGGGTCTACCAAGGATGCAATGAGGTTTCGACTCGGTGATGGTGGTAGTAGACCGGTTTTCGAAAATGGTGCATTTCATTCCTTGTCGAAAAACTAGTGATGCCACTCACGTAGCACACTTGTTTTTCATGAAAATCATTAGGTTGCATGGCTTACCGAGGTCCATTATCTCGGACAGGGATGTGAAATTTACAGGGCACTTTTGGCGCACCCTGTGGAAGAAGTTGGACACTCAGTTGAATTTCAGCTCTGCATATCACCCACAAACTGATGGGCAAATGGAGGTGGTGAATAGGAGCTTGGGAAACCTACTACGAAGTTTGGTTGGAGAGAACTCACGGATGTGGGATTGTGTGCTTGCTTAGGCGGAATTCGCTTATAACAATTCACTAAATTGTAGCACGGGTTACAGTCCTTTTCAGATTTTGTATGGCATGCATCCTCGCGGAGTGCATGAGCTACGAGATCTGGGAAAATTAGAAAGAAGGAGTGCTGACGGGGAAGATTTCGCCAAGGCAATGAACGACTTACATGAGCAGGTAAAGTCGAAATTGCAAGACAACAGTCAGAGATATAAATAGCATGCAGATTTAAAGTGGCAGGAAGTACAGTTTAATGTAGGGGACAAAGTCCTTGCGCATTTGCGCAAAGAATGTTTTCGTAGGGGTGAATACAACAAATTGAAATATAAGAAGATTGGCCCTTGTAAAATTCTGCGTAAATTTTCAGCAAATGCTTATGAATTATAGTTACCACCAGGGATAGGCATATCACCCATCTTCAATGTGGCAGATTTGTTTCCATTTACTGCCAGTCCTGAAGACGATAGTGCCACACGGCCAGAATGGGACACCCAAATTGAGAATGGTTTTTGGATGAGACAAATGCCTTCAGCTCAGCCCCTTGAGATCGAGAGGATTCACAACACTCAGGTGGCCAAGCAAACTCAGCGGAAGGAATACCTTTAGTATGTGGTCAAGTGGAAGAATCGCCCCATAGAAGACAATTTGTGGCTTGACTCCAAACAAATACAACGGACAGGCTATTCGGTTGAGGAGCTCATGGACCGGAGCCATGAATTTTTCTTACCCCGGGAGCCTGATGCAGGAGCATCCAGCTGAGGGTATCATGGCTGAGGTGTTTGGTCTTAGTTAAAAAAGAACAGGTTCACATTTCATGGTTTAGTTTCATTTTCATTTGCTGGTCAAGACAATAATTAGGGACTTATATGTTTTTTTCTTTAATTTTTTAGTTCAGTAGCAGTTAAGAGTGTCATAGTCAGATAAGGGCTATTACAGTCGCCTTTTCTCTATTGTTTTCTTTTTATTATTTTCAGTTGTCTTACGTACAAAAATGTATTCCAACAGAGCAAGAAAAACCAAAAGTAGTTGCTATAACTATGTAACTGCACATACAACTGCAAATACAACTGCGAGCAGTTAAGACAAAACTGTCTCAAAATAGTACAAAAGAAAACATTTCATATTTTGTAAGGGTTCGACTAGAGAACAAAAGGAAAAATAAATAAGAATTTCTTTTCTGCAGAACACCTGTGTCTATCTATAGCTTTCCATCTCCTCTAAATTAATTACTGTGTGCATTGACCCAAATAGAGAAATGAATCACAATTACAGCTAATTGGTTATCCTCTAATTAATTACTGTGTGCATCGATAAAGAGCAGAGACTTTTTATTATTTTCTTTCCTTTTCCAAAACAATTATTTTCTACCAGTGAATTGACTACAGAGTGTCTCGAAGATGGAACTAACAACAGTTGAAGCCATACAAGTAACAGAGAGCGAGATTTCAGTTCCAGACAACAAACAATAGTAAGCCCATGGAGAGCAAACAAGTGATAAGGAGCCCATGGAGAGCAAACAAGTGATAAGGAGAGATCACTACAGAAACAACAATTCCAACTTTCAAAACGACCACACTGTATTTCTAGGTAATACACCATTATCTAAACAAAGTCCTTCTTTTTCAAATAACAATTTGCATAAGAATAAGTTACAAATTCCAGAATAGCCACAGTCAAAGGTGGAATAAGTCGCATTAAGAAAAACAACCGGCAACCGGCTCAGGGTTTGAGTACCTAGAAACAAACCTAATGACTATAGGAACCAAAATACATTACATAGAAGGGCATAACCCAAGATAACTTAACAGCAAGTGAGGAGCTGAGGCTCTCAGAGTCTAAAACAACTACCAGACAACCAGAACGCTGGAGTTTGAACAAAAATAAAACGAGATACATCTCAGTGACAAGGAACGACCCTACCGGGTTTTACAAGGAAGCAACAGCCCTGAAAACTGGCGTCCGAAGTCACCCTTCACCTGCAGACACCGCCCACAGAGAGGTGTTAGAGCCTGTGCATACAAAATGAAACGGAAAGTGTGCAACCATAAGGAGAGGGTTGAGAGCTTACCAGAGGAGCAGACGGCGTCAGAACGAGAAATCCGAGACCAGGTCGCAGCCACAAGGAAAAGCCCCTGCTCACAAGGAGTGGCTATCCTCAGCAAAAACCCAAAAATGCGAAGAGAACTATAACAGGGATAGAGAATTTACCTTGTCAGTGACGAGAAAAGTCGACGAACCGGTCTTTTGTGGCCGCAACCTGCAAGAGCAAAATATAGAGGAATAAATAGATAACCAGAGGAATGGTCAAGTAGGAAAACAAACTAATAAACAATAGAAGCACACAACAAATATCAGAGTTGCAGACAAGTGAAACCCTTCAAGACAGTCAGCGAAACAACCAGCATAACACCCGGAAGAACCCCAACTACCAGCAGCTAAAGAACGGTCTACAGAACCTTCAAACATACAGAGCAGGACATGTACCATTGCAACAACACCAAAGACATAGAGCGGAACTCTCCCAGCAACCAGAAACCAACAAAACACAATGTAAAAATGCCGAAGTGAGTGAGGGTTTTCTGTGTAAACCCAAGCGTGGGATAGCGAGGTTTGAGGCCGCGACAAGTGTCCCCCACACCAACTCTCATACCCTTCAAAGTGAATGCACAATCAAACAATCAAAAATATCCATAGCACTTTAACCTGATATTTAATCAACCTCTTTATTATTGTATTGTAAGGCTAATCGCGTTGGTCCCATCATCTTTTGAATTATTACTAATCAAAATAATCTTCTTCGAATTGTTTATCAGATTGCATTTGTTCATATTAGAGTTCACATTAGAGTTACCATCCACGTTGTAAATATTGATGTTTAAAATTTATTTATACACACAGTTTCCAAATGCCAGGACAATCAACATATTCCAGCTCCACAACAAGGGCCAATCACATATTTGTTTGAAACACATTCAATGTAACAACACTCAAATCATACGGTCAATATCAAATACAATATTTAAGTGCCACATCTGATCTGAGATGTATATATTTATATATGCGATAGTGCTACAGGTATATGTTGGCCCTCAAATCACACACTCTGATTTGCACAGTTGTTCTTGCCTAATTGATCCTCTTATATATGCTTCAGTTCATGCATGTTGTCACACCTTATTGCTGTAGCTTACGTCAAGAATCACGTTAAGTCTTGCACACAGATGAATTTGAACCCAAAGCCTTACTCCATATGTGTAAATATAATGTATGGTCAAATGGTGGTCATCCACACATTAAAATCTGTCTCACTTCAGACAGAGGCTGCCAACACATTGAGAATAAGAGTATTTTCACATCATACTTCAGATTGTTCAAGGCTTATGATTCATATGCTACAGGAGTATTTGTTCAAGGTTTATAATTCTCATTCACGCAACAATCAAGGTACACTACAAGAGTATTTGCACATAGCACACTTCAAATGGATTGTTCAAGATTTACACACTTGTGCATGCAACTCCAATTTCATGTTCTTCCACAAATTCAAATAAACTTACACATGCTCCAATAGATCACAGTCTTCCAAAGCTTTTCAATGCAATCTTTACCTAAGTCCATCAGCACACACTGTTCTTGGTAATTTCTGCTACAAGTATTTAGCAACGTATAGTGGAAAGTTATAGTATGCTATAAAAAGAAGTCACATGTTGTATGAATATTCAAAGATTCATATTCTAAATGTGTATCAAGAATGAGGCTTTATCTAGACTTCTGCTTAATAATAAAATACACAAACAAAAGAATACATGTCTTAAAGAGTGCACGATCGTGTGGCCTAAGAAGTCCTTCAAACATAAGCCATGATGAACCCAGACTTGTTCATATTTTCATTCTTTATTTGCTGCTTCAAATTTACTTCAAAGAGGCCACATAGTTACAAAGAATCACCATGAAACCCTTGAATGACGAAACATAAACAAATGCCGAATAAGATCAAAAGACCTTTTCAAATTTGTATGACTACGCCAGTTAAGAGCATATTAAGCACAAAATCAACGATGAAAAATTTCTTGCCAATGTGAAGGATAGAAGTACCATTATATAGTTTTAGATAGCCATCCATGAGGGCAACCAACATGCTTTGGGAAGTGAAAACTTTAAATTTCATTTGGAGCTAAAATTTAAAGTTGAGCCGCTAAATTTTCCTTTTGATTTGAATTTGAAAATATTAATAAATTTTTCTTTTGATTTCAAGTAAATTTACTTCTTCAACGACATCTTTGTTAACCTTATGAGGTGTGCCATAGACTGGCCCACAATATGTTTCCACATCATCGATTTGTTGGGGCTGTTGACCACAAGGTGTGGGCATCAATCTTAAATTTGACATATATCTTAAACTGTAAAAAGTCTCATGTCATTTTACATACCATTAGAATTGACATGATGAGGAGCTTAAAATGATGATGGTCTTGAGTGCAAATAAACTGGTCTTCTTACCAAAATTATTCATAAATTGCGGGGCATCAAGGACTTCCCAGGGCTTCTCAACTATTGAAGCCTTAATCAATGCAATCTAGACAAATATTAAGAGCGTTCAAGAACGAACATTGGCATCAATGACAACACCATTCAACATTTATAAGGAGAAAAAACCAAGACTTTTTCATGATACTTTTTGTAAATTTACCCAAGTTAATATTTATTCTAAAGTATATGTTGACGATGATGGAAATCTGTCAACCAAAGGGGTCTCTCTGATGTCAATTACCAATTATAGCTCACACCATTTGGAGTAGGAGCCCCATTCGGAGTATCGACCTGACCACCATAATTCAAAGTTTTTCGTCAGTTGCAATGAATAACATAAGAGAGTATACACATAACCTTTGAAATTAGCAAGTTGACGTCGTGAAACACTAATTGCAATGTGTAAAAGGATATTTTCATGAGACAGAAGTAAGAGTGAGTCTTTAGAAGGAAACTAAGAATATTATACTAACAAAGGCACACAAGAGCAAGGAATGATTTGTTAGTTATCTAGCAAAATAGTTCACAGAGACAAAACGAACATTAAAGAAGCGACAACACACATTCAAAAAGATAAATACCAAAGCAAATGAGGTAGTTCAATTTCCTTAGTATATATGAACAAGACATATACCACAAACATTTGAAGAATAATCCTACAACATTCACGATACATGTATGAAATTGTGTTGGCTCAACAAGTTTTTGATTATTAGGTGAAAGATCCAAGTACACAGTTACAATTATGAGACATTAGCTCCAATATTGGAACATTAAGTCATTCCTTGCTTCTCCAAAGGATGATATTCTCTCTTATGCCAAGCTAGAGAAGCCAAGGCTAGCTCTCCAAAGTCTATCACCACTATAACAAACCAAGCAAATAACGCTGCAATTTAATGAATTTCAGTTCACGAATTAGACACCTTTTTAGCGTAAAAAATGGGTGCAATCAATAATGTTTATCGTAGTGCCAGATTTAGCACTGGAAATTATTTTGGAAATAGCACTGAAAATAACACCTAGAATAGAGCCAAAAAAATAGCGCAAAAAATTCCGCCGAAAAATTATGTTGGAATTAGCACTAGGCATAACACCATAAATAACGTTGGGAACAGTTCTGATAATAGAGATGGGAATAGCACCAATTCTAGTGCTAGGATTTGCTTCCAATTTGGCTTCTGGTTTGGCTTCCATTTTTACGTCCAATTTTTCTTGTAGTGTGGCTTCTAATTTTTCTTCCAATTTGGCTTCCATTGTTACTTCCAAGCATCAGGAATAGCGTCAAGAATAACACTAGGTTTAGCGCCAGGATTAACACTAAGATTTGCTTCCAATTTGGCTTCTAGTTTTGCTTCCTAATTTTCTTCCTATTTTTCTTTCCGTTTTGCTTCTAGTTTTGCTTCTCTTTTTTCTTCTAGTGTGGCTTCCAAGTTTGCTTCCAATTTGGCTTGCATTGTTGATTCTTTTTTTGTTTCCAAAAATGATTATTGTTTTGCATGCAATTCAATTAATAATGTTTTATTTCAATTTAATTAGTTAAATATATCATGTATATTAAATAAGTTATATGATTTTACAATAAGTCATATGAATGCATTTGAAATATTTTATAGGATAACATTTATAAAGAAATTTTAGGGAAGCATACATCCATACAAATTAGCATCTTCATTATACTTATTAAATCTCCATCAAAATAGAATATGCAACATCCAATATATATAAAATATTGAGATAATTATTGTAACATGATCATCATCTATAATTAAAACAAGTGAGTCAAATATCTAGAATTTAACTGAATTTGACAATATCCATCATGAATAATAAATCAAAACTATAATACATAATAAATATGCATCCAAATCATCAACCAATTTCAATATATAAAATTGACGAGTCAACACTAATAAGATAGTCATCATATATAATTAAAACAAGTGAAATTCACATATATTATTAGATCAATAACATGTGAAAATGATACATGTCCAGCAATTGACACAAGTCAAAATGATACATCATGTACAAATGATATAAATAAAAAAGATAAATTATGTACGAAAAAATGATACAAGTCAATATATACATCATGTCCAAATGATATGAGTCAAAATGATTCATGTCAAAAAGATACAACTAATTAATATGGTACAAGAGGCCATGAAAATGATACATATGATATTAACAATGAAAATCAACATCATAACAATATATCAAAAATGATCTACGATGTAGTCTATATGATCATGAATTTCATTGGTTGTTACTAATAACCATCTCATCATCATCATCACCATCATGATCATGATCATCGTGATCATCATCATCATCATCTATATCGACATCGACCTTGATGTCATTTGTATTTGTGTCATCATGAACATCATTTTCCATCTCAACATCGAACTTAACATGATTTGGATCTATGTGATGAGGATCATTCAAATATTCTTGAAGATCCTTGTTCTGCAAAAAAAACATTTAGAATGAAAAGTTATTATTTATTTCATTCAATAATTAATTTCTCAGTTATATATCTAATGTTACAACATATGAAATGAAACGATAATCATATTACATCATATCAAAGTGCACATACGATAATAAAATTTCAAATAAGTTACAACTAAGATGTCATTCCAATGAAGATTTCAAGATATGGTGGGAGAAAAATTAGATCTCAGAGGTAGGATGAATAACATTTATTTAGATCTATGATTATCAATATGATAGGTGAAAAAACAAACAAACATCAATACATAGCATTAGAATGAATTTTGTTTGATATTAGAAGAAAAAGTGACAATACTTGAAACTTGTAAATCAAATAATCAAATGAATTCTGCAAACTTATGTGAATTTCGTTTCAAATAGAAGACTAAAAACACTTATGGAATTGCATAGGAAAAAAATCACTAGGAAAACTGACTGATAAACTAATTGATAAACATCACTAAAATAATCTCTGATATAAGAATTCAAATACTCCTGCCTTGAAATCACTATTAATCTCAAAATGGAGTCAAATACAACATAAGTTTTTTTCTTCAGAAACCAACCCTTGTCTCTACTTTTTTATCTAATTTATACAAAAATTACATAAGCTTTTAGATTCTTAATATCTGGAAAGTTTTAATTACAAAATACTAAAAATATATACATATCTTGATGGCTTTAAATTAAACCTGAAAAATATAGTTGCAAGGAACAAGTGATCCATTGACACTTTGAAACATAATCCATCGTGGCAAAAAAGTAGGGCTATAGCTATAGGATCTGCTGAAGATGTGGATTCGAACTGGTTACAGACAATCTGGAACAAAATCTAGAAAATCCCATGTTTATAGCCCCAATATCCTGATTTGATATTGACTGATCTGCTCAAAATAATAGTTTCCTTTTGATCTCAGCCCTCACTTTACCCTATATTTCCAAGAAAATACTTACTATATAAATATAGCCTCTAGAAAGACTTGATAAAAACTATATTCTTATCACTGTCAAAACTATGTTGCTAGGGAATACTATTCAAGTGCTGGCAAAATATTTGGGTATACGCTGTCAAAATCAAAATAGTGAAAGCGCTGCTAAAATATTTGGCAGCGCTATAAAAAACAAAATAAAATATTAGCGCTATCTTTTCAATGATCATTTTAATGTTTCTATTGCTTCTAACAAGAGGTCCAAATTGCTTAACTTAATTTGTTTTGTCTTTTTTCTTTTCTTAGCCTTGGGGCACTGTTTTTCTCCTTTACTCTATTTTTGGATCTTCTTATTTTTAGTGGAATTTGAAGCTTCCTCTTTGTTTATTATTAAGTCCCTCAAAAGTGTATCATCAATATCAATGACTTGATCCTTCAAGGTTGGGTTCTGTTGCAATTTAGAGTTGAGCCTAAGCTTATTTGTGGTCCTTGTGTGGGGTTTTATCATCCCATACATCTCAACGAAAGTTAAACTCTTTTTCCTTCTCTCTGTACAAGTTTGGATGATTTGGTTTGACCCTCTAAATCCCGTGTTTCACTAAGATTTACTTCTAAACCCTACTCATGTTTATCACTACGAAACTTATCAGTAAGGTTCTCTTCTCGCAACACTAGAATCTGTTCTTGATGGCAGGTTGAAGGCATTTCCTCAAGAACCCTCTTACCCTTTCTACCACAAGAATCGAAATAGGTTTTTCGATGCATTTTTCCACATAAGCTTTCCTTCTATTTTTGGTAAGGACATAGGAGGTTGATTGTTTTGGACTTTCAACAATCTAGATAGGGTTGTAAACCTTTCTTTGTTTCTTTCTTTTGATGGTTTTAGTCTTGGTAGAAATTGACTCAAAAAACACTCCCATAATAAGAAACTCTCCCAAGTTCTACCAAATTTCCTTAGGTGATTAATAATTAACAATTTAATTAAACCCTTATAGAAAACACAATGAGGAGAAGAATTAGGTTTATCCCGAACTTTAGCTGACATTTTACTAAGACTCTTTAATAGAAAATAGTGCATGTTCATACGAACTTGCACAACCAAATGCGTAAGGAATTTGAAGTGGTACATACCCATCCTATCATACTGACCTTCACATGTGAAATATGATTGGATGATTCTGAAGATTGCATTCCATGAGGGCTTGAGCCATGCTCTCTGAACTCCTTGTCTATAGTCCTCACACTTATGCCCATCCTCGAAGAAAAAATGGATGTCGATGTTGATGAGAGTTTGATTCTTAAACCAATGGTCAACATAAAGAGTTGTCTGCAATGTCGAGAAATTTAGGGCATAACAAATAGGAGATTTCTCTTCTACAAATAATTGTTTGTGAATGATTTTTACTTCTTAGATTAGGATCTTTTCTTTGCTTAGATTAGTATTGTGTTCTTCTTCATCAAACAATTACCAATGCATAAATAAGAGAGAGACAAGAGATACATAATGTAGGCAATCAACTAGGTCCAAAACCTCTTTCACTTGAGAGGAAAACCCAAACAAATTCTTCTTCTTACAGAGACTTCAATTGATGAATACCAAGACGAAGACCCTTAACCTATTTTCCTCTCCAAGACTAAGACACAAATCTTCCTCTTCTTCCTTGAGTCAATGATAATCAAAATCCTTGTTTCTTCCTCCTTCTCAACTATCTTGAAGTGTTTCAGTTCCTTGCTTCAACATGGCAAATCTCGGCTTTATTTCAGAAACCCTAGTTGCAACACCTTGTTACCAATTCACTTGAATGGAGAGACTTCCTTCTATGCTTTGGCTTGATGGTAGAAATCTCTTATACTTGAATTGAATTCTAGAGTGAACTTACCAACTTCAACCCTTCTTTGCAACAAACGGTAATACTCTCAGCCTTTCCTACAATAGATTATGCCTCTCTTTTTTGCACGTGTGACAAGAAATAGTCCTAAAATAGATCCAAAGTAACACCAAATACATCGCTCGTCCTTCCCTTCTCTTCACTGGTTATGAGGCTCCTTTCTAAGTGTTTTTCACACTCCTTATTGCAGACTTGTGTGAATGAATTATTATGTGTTCAAATGAGAGTCGAGATGCCTATTTGTAGTGTTTCGTCCATCAAGTAAGCCAACTTGAGTTGTGGGTGAGCCAACATGTCCTTTGGTGTAGTTCCATTATTTCATTTAAGTCCGACTTGTTAGAGGTGTTTTTGCTTGGTCTTGGAGAGGCTTTTTACTCTTTTAATAACTCATACAAATATGTAACATGCCCAAGAAGGGGTCCTTCATATATGACATTGAATCAATTTGACTTTATGACCAATCCTAAGGGTTCAAAATGGTAGTGTTGTAGCGACTACAACCACCCTCCAAAATTTTTCCTTAGCTTCATTTTGGAGCCTCCCTACCAACCATCCTTAGCAGCATGTCTTGCACTGTCCAAGTATGTAGGCTTCAACTGAGTTTCAGTGGCTTACCAGTTTGTGTTGGTATACTTGTTTGCCTCCCACCCATGGGCTATCATTACGGACTTAGTCAATTTTCTAGCTAAGGTGCTCACTCAGAAAATTGCGCAATTCTGGAGGGGGACCAACCTTCCCTCAAGAAAATGTTGAATCCATTTGGGTTGCCTACTGGGCTCCAGAAATGCGCAATCTAGCCAAGCACCCTTCCCTCTGAAGACTGTGCAATCCAGCCCAGCACTGGGCTTCAACTCAGAAATTGCACAATTCTGAATGACAACTAGGGCTTCAGTCCAGAAATTGGGTAATGCAGAGGGACATCCAGTCTTGCTCAGCCCAGAAACTATGCAAATTTCATCCCCTGGCTTGTAGACAGTTGCATGTGCTTTCAGGTTGACCATTTTCCCCCAAGAATGACCAATCCCGATTTGCATGCATGGGTTGTTTTTCCTGAAAAAGAAAAAAGCATCCCTAGATTTTAGGGATATATTTGTAGCAGTTGAAGGTTACATGCAAAGATCATTTTAGAAACTTTCCTCCATGTGTCGCTTTTCCCTAGATTCGTGGCATGCACTTCATAAGCCTTAACCTTATCAAACTTATTTATTTGACGTTGCAGAGCTCATTGCTCACATCAATCTTGGACCTCTGACATCCCACATCGCATTTAGGAGTCTTTGGCACATTCAACTCAGTTTTTTTAAGGTAAGTCTTCTTTTCATGTCTTTTGCTACTTTTCTGTCGCCTTTTGTATTTATCTTTGTGTGAATGTTATTAGCTTGGTTTTGTTGAACATATGTTGTCATTTTAATGCATGTTATCTAGTAGAAGTGTTGTTTTAAGTTTTCATTGCATCTCATTGTTGTCACATGCATGACATTATTTTTGCACTGATGGTCGCCGTTGCAGCGACTCACTTCACATGCATGATTGTTTTCACATTTTCTAAATCCTGCACTAACTGTTTGCATGCATGATCTTTCACTCTTGTTTACACTTAGCTTCACCATGCATTCATAACTTTTCATTTTTTCAATCACCCATTGGCAGGTCTGGGCTACCTTGGCCAAAACCTTGCCTTGCCCGGCTAGCAATGCACATTTATGAGAGTGAAGGCTTTGCCTTCCCTCCAGAAAATGCGCAAAGTTAGCCCAGCACTAGCCTCCAGGCTTTCTTTTCAAAATTTTGGGAGGAAGTGCCCTGCTAGCCCCAGAAATTGTGCAATGCAGTTTGCTAGTTTGCATGTCATTGCTAATTGAAGCTGCGCATTGCGCAGTTTCAGTCCTCAGTAGGCCAGGCTGAACTGTGCATTATGTAGTTCCAACAATCTTTCAAACTCCTGACATCCTGGATTTTGCCTTGCGCAGTTTTGGCAGTGAGTCTCCCAACCTCCTGGTGAAAATTGCATAATATTCCCAGTCAGTCACCTAGGTATGTTGCATGTCAATCCTCAAAGTTTTTTTGGTTTTCAACTGGAAGATTTCTTGCCATGAGTGTTGCTATGTCTTCAAGTATCATAGGTGTCTGTCCATCTCTCAGCAGTACAGGTTCAATGGCCTCCAAGAGAGCAGGGTCAAAGGACACCGTTGAAAGTGCAACTAGAGATGCAATTGAACAAGTGTCTATGAGCTTGCCTATCCACGAAGACACCAATCTTTTCATAGAAAAGGATATCAAGATGAAATGGAAGGATATCAATGACACCTTCTTAGGCACGTTTGAGGAAAATATGGAAGACTGTAGGGTCTATGTCAACATTCACAAGTCTGGCTTGTATCGGATTACATGTAGGTATCATGCGTTTCCATGCGCGGACATGATCCACTGGATTGTCTCGCATACTGATCTCGAGACGATGATGTTGAGCAGTGCCAGTGGAACACAACTTGTTACCTTCAAGGTGAAGGAATTTTAGGAGATGTATCACTTTCCACAACCGATGATCACAATGGAGAAACCCTTCTGCAGACCCAACATTAGTGCAAACTCAAGAGATATCTTGAAGAGGTGGGCGAAAAAGCCAACCAAGTTCAAGAAAGCACCCAGCTAGGTTTACAAGACGAATATATTGTGGAAGGCATATCAGTACTTGGTCATCTTTTCATGTCACTTATATGGCCAAGAGAGCACAAATACCTTCCCGTAGAGTTGGGTGATTGTGTTAGACCAACTGGATAGTGAAGGAAGACCTTGCCACTGGTCTGACATGTTGTATCTCAGGTTGAAGGAACAAATGACAGAAGCCCACCATCCACCCAAGGGTCAACAAAAAGAGATATACATGTCCGCTTACATTCTATATGCAATCTATGCTTGTCAACGGTTCCCAGGCTTAGGTTGGGCATGGATAGCTTCATAAACCTTTGTGCACACTTATTGCAGATTGTTCTCCAAATGTAGCTTCCGTAGAGTTATCACATAGTTTTCAGACCACTTTGTCACCTCGGTGTACAAAATGATATTTGAGTAGGATCCACCTTGCATGTTGTAGGCAGTGATGGAGGCATTGATCGACATAGTAGATTGGTATGCCTCACCCCTTGGCACCTTCATATGGATCTACAACGTGGAGAAGGATTCACATGTTTTACCAAATTTTGCCATGTATAAGCTCATCATGCAAGAGGTGTCATATCACATCTCGACAGGGATGTCAGGGAGACTGCACAGGAAGAAGAAGGCACCTTGGCTCGATCTTCCTTTGTGGATCGAGTTGTATGAGATATAGAATCTCAAGCATGTTGATGTCGAGACAAAGGAGTTAAATGAACCGGTCGACATAGATGTAGAGTGGTTAGAAAAGTAGAGGGAAGCAACATCTTAGAGAGTAGCATCATTAACAGCAATAGAGGGTAGAAAACCTGCACATGACAAAGGCAAGAGAAAGGTTGTTGATAATATAGAGGTAGAACAAAGCCGCAAGTTCAAAGTAGATCCACCTGTGTTGAAAGAAGCTTTGGAGATTTAGGCTAAGAGGCGACATCACGATAAGAGGATCACGCAAAGGCTAAGAGAGAAATAGAGGATGGAGGAAACATAAAAGTAGTTGTAGTAGTTGAAGCAGCAACTCCGAGAAGAACAGGAGTTGCGCAGAAGAGAGAAGGAATCGCAACAAAGACAGGTACATTAGGAGGCACAACATGCACCGATTGATGAAACTGTGCCCATACAGGTTATAGACTCATCCAAGCAACTGGTACAGAGTAGATAGGGTGAGCAGTCATAGGAGAAAGACTTATCTCAAGAGATTGAATAGATGATAGAGTAGATGGACACGGATATGGTTCAACCAGAGTTAGATAAGGATATTCACCTCATGCCTCAGAACCAAGAGGTCATCCCACCAACTTCACTAGATATGGAAGCAAAGCAGGTCCCAAGTGATCAAGGAGACACATAAATCCCTGAAGACAATCCGAAGGCAGAGATGCACAACATATCTTTCGATGAGTCACAACATAGAGTTGTGCAGTCGAGTAGAGTGCCCACTCCAGATGTTCACATATCTCCTGTGCATTTTGAAGAATGAGTGATCGTATCCGATGTGCACAAGCATCCAACAACATTGGCTGATGCTACCAGATCATATGCCGAAGCCAGCAGCTCGAGTGTCTAATTATTGATAGATGAGAATGACTGCATGGATAAGGAATTACAATCAGCCAAACAAGGAAGAGAATAGGTTAAATCATTCATGAGAGTAGAGTTGAAGAGGGCGATATTGGATGAAGTATCATCCCTCGAAGCAGTCACACAGATGTTGTATTCCAGATTCTTCACCGTGCATAAGTCAGTTTTCCATCTCCACAGTTGGCAACAACACTGTGCTAGGAGAGTGCACATCTTGTCAAATCTACACACTGTTATCGATCGCATGAAAACATGGACAATGAGGTTCAAAGGGGCCCCATTTCATTTACCAAAGATGATGAATCCCAAGGCAGTAGAGTTGAAGGCATGCATCCGGAGTCAGATCCGAAACTATGAGGAACTCCCGCGGCTCATCACCAGTTTGCAGGCTTCACATGCATGAGTGTTCAGAAGCATGGATGTCATTGTGTGCATGCACGCGATCCCATCTATTGGCACATTCACCGAGTTGAAGTCAAAGAACCAAGTCTAACTGGAGTTGGACTTGTACTTTGATGAGATGATGCGTGTAGCCACCAACACAGACTTGGAGATCAACGCAGACACTATGCATCAATATGTTGTTGATTGGGTTGCACTCAAGATTATGATGTGAATGTTATCAAATGAGTTGGATAGAGGTGCCAAATTAGTGTACCCACATGCAATAGAGGCAAGAGTGCACTTTCAACAGGATGTCACCATTGAGCATGCAGACACCATAACGGATTACCAAGCTTGGCATCAGTTTTCCACCATTGATCATCACAAGGATGTCGGGGAGTTGGTCTTCCCACAACTGTTTGAGTCTTAGTAATGTCTTGCATGGCATACTCAAGCCTATTTTGTCTCACATGGGTACATGTGCAGATTGTAATGTAACATCTAGTAAAAGTGAAAGACAAAGTGTTGATAGTAGAGTGTAACAGTCATGTAGTAGTTGAAGAGTCATGAGGGTAGGTGAAGAGTCACAAAGGAGAATGTCAAGGGTCACCCCACCCTTTGCTATTTATAGAACCTCATAACTCATTGTACATGCTTTTGGGAGCCAAGCTTCATATAGGTGTATCTTAGAGAAATATTGGATTGTATTGTAACGATCCTTTGCTTCTCCATAGTGCAGAGATAGTATATCTCTTTGGAGGAGAAGGTGGCAATGACTGTAATGTTCCATTGTCGGGACTAGTGGTTGGTCATAGTTGTATGTATGATTGGATATTTCAATTTCTTAATATAACAGAGCCAACACATTTCATGCATATGTTGTTATTGTATTTCAGCTATCTTGGTTACTCTAATGATATATGTAGTTGTTGTTTATGCATGTATGTATGGACTTTTCTATATATGTTTGTATGAATCTTATCAAGATGTGTTGTTGGTTTAACCATCACTTTGGATTGTTCACTAACTTGCTTTCCAATTTGTGATGCATCTTTGCTCATGTGTTCCCTTTCAAGCTGCATGCTGTCACAGGTTTCTAAGGGGTGCACTCATTCCCCCATTTCATGTGTTAGAGCCATTCATGCACCTTCCTTGACTTGTTGCATATGTCACACCCTTGCTACCAACAAGGACATCTTACTCACCTCTGTGCGCAACTGCGGTCAAGGCGATACCATACTACCCACTACTGGGAATCCTACACCAAATGGTATGAGGTCTAGTTGGGACTTCTTACCGGGGAGATCCCCTAACATGTTGGCGGGTCTAGCACCGTCAACAAGTAGCCATAACTAAAAATAAAGTTCCTTGCTCATGAAACCCATGAGACAAGAATTACAATAATAATTTGATTTTTCTTCTTTACATTAAATACATAAAATCACAATTACACATGTCATTATGAAGACTGAACCTAGTTACACTTTTTCAACACTCCCTCTTAACTAGGGATGTATTCATAATCCATAAGAGGTACTTGGTCATTCTCAATCCAAAGAATTCTCATAAGAAGATTCATATTGGTAACCCATCTCTAAAACATCATATCAACCAAAACTTTCACATAGAAAGGCCTTGACTAACAACTCTATCTCTCCACAAGATCAAAGCACAATGCTGGCAAGACCAATGATGTATAAACATCCTCATCATTGTCTCTCTAGGAACATACCCCACCCAAGTTATTAGAGTGTGTTCCACCAAGAATATTCTTATCTTGGATTCCCAGTCCTCAAAGAATATCGGTCCTCTATGAATACTCTCATCTTGGATTCCCAAACTCATCCTCAAAGAGCATCGAATTCCAACCCAATCCTCCATTCTATCTTCCCAAGTGAAGAAAAAAAATGACGTGTCTATCTCTTTGTCTCAATTTAGGGAGGACTTACCTATTCCAATGAAGGAATGTACCCAAGCTCCTTCTTGGCTTAGCAATTTGCTTCCAAGTTTCTACAAAGTTAAAAACTTGCTTTCTAAGCTCCCTCTTAGCTAGGGACCTATAGAATCTCCTTAGGTGGAGATGACAAGACAAACAACTACTTGAAGAACGCCTTCTCATGATGTCTTGAACTTATTTTATTTATTCAAGAGCATGTTTTGGGACTTCTTTGTAGGGCATAAACCATCCATCACTTTCATCCATGAGTCAATCATGTCATTATTCCTTTCAACAGAAAGTGATCAATTAGTTCATATCTGGCCTTACTTCATGCCATGATGCCTTCTTCATGCCATGTTTCCTTAAGGATCTTTCATCCTACTAAATTGACGTCAATGTTGGAAGATATCCATAGCTATTCTCTTGACAGCCCTGCATAAGCCCATCCATATATCATTCAAAAATTAGGGAATGAACATTCAATCAAAATTACCTTTGTGATGGTCTTCCATCATGACATCTTCTAGTTTGCATCAACATCCTGCATACAAATCGACACATCTCCAAAAGATATATACTGCGAAGGGTCTATTTCTTTTTCAGACTTCATCATAGTCATCATATCTTTCATGGAGATATCCTAGCCAAATATTTCAGTTCTTGGATTTTGATTTCCTTCTTCATGGTTGCATATTCCATGATCTCTTTCCTTCTTTATTCACATAATTTTCTTTCCAGGAAATTTTAATTAGAGTTCCTCCAATTACTGTTAACCACCTCATATTTCATATGAGGACATATTATATTGATTTCATCTAGACAATGTGTGACCCATGCCTTGTTGCATCTTTTCAAAGGAGGAGATCCATTTTGGTCTTGCTCTCGAGATAGATCATTTATCCATGTTACCTACAACCATATGACATGACTCTACAATATTGAATACAAGCATACATATCTCATTTTACTTTTGGTCATCTAAGACTTCCTTTCAGTAACTTCCTTAATTTAAAGAACTTCAATCCCTTGATCTGCTTCACCTCTTTTGTTAGCATACCATCATCCCATGAATTCCCACAAGATGGAATTCATGATGAAACCATTTCTTCCTTTTGATTGGTGAACCTTTTGATGAAGATTTCAATAGAGGATCTTAAGTATCCTCATCCAGCAGATGTTTCCTTTTGACTAATGTATGATGATATTTGTACTAGATGAATTTTTCTTCCTTTTCCCATAAGTACCACTTATGTTACTAATGAGGTTTCCAAGAGCTATATCCTTCCATGGGTGACTCCCTTAGACTTCAACCACCTTTCATTCTCCTCTATGATGATGTCACGAGCTATTGCTTTTAATTATTTTATGATTCCATGATGCATCCTATAATTTTCCTTAGTGATTCATGATAGACATATCTTACAACATAAAACTTGAAAACAAGAACTTGGAAAAAAAACTAGGTGAGGAAGGTTATCTGAATCATAGTAGAAATATTTCACTTCCTCTTGCTTGGAATTCTTTTCATCTTTCTCCACTTCTTTGGTGATGTGGGATTCTTCTCTATCTATTTTATTCTTTTCCTTCTTGATCTTAGGACAATCTCTTTTGTAATGCCCATATTCTTGACATCCATAACATTGAATCTTAGCCATGTTCCTTCTCTTTTTTTGAGGACTAAATTTCCTAGATTTTCCTCTTCTCTTTGTCATAACACCATATGCTTTATTTTTCTCACTTGATCCCACATCATTTTTAGCCTTCAACCTAGTTTCTTTAATCTTGCATAGTGACCATAGATCTTTGAATGGAGTAGTTTCTTTCTTCCCATAAATAATTGAAGTAAAGTTACCCCATTCCTTTGGTAATGCATTTAGTACTATATTATTCATCTCCTTGTAAAACATTACTTCACCCAGATCTTAAATTTGATGCCTTATTTTATATATCCTCATAAAGTATGAGGTTATTCCTCCTTCTTTCGATATCCTTAGCTTGTAGAGTTTTTGCCTTAGAGAAATAACTTCTCCTGCAATGTTAATAGAAAACAACTCTATTGATTTGTCATATTTTTCTTTTGCGGTGTTGAGTTTAGATATATATGGAATGAGGGGATCCTTGATGGATTCTATGAGAATCCTTTGAGCCCTCACTTCCCCTTTCATAAATTTTGCAAGTGCTTGAGCATCTTCTTTTGCTGGTTTTGTGATAAATGCTTTGACGTGATCCATAACTTCATTTTCAATGAGATTCAGATATGTCCTCTTCTTCTACACAAGATAGTTTGAAGCCCCAACCAATTTGCTGCTTTCCTTGAAAAAAGACATTTTGATAGATTAAGACACAAATATACTTACTTGAGAAGATGCTTATTCCACTTGATTCCTCCTTAAATTTTGATGATAATATAGATGATAGAGATCTTCTCCTTGATGAAGATAAATCTCTTCAAGGGTGATCCTTCAATCCACAAAGAAGGAGATCACTTTAGATCCTTTGATGGCGATGTCCTTGTTGATGATGATTAGTGATGACTTCTTGATGATGTATTTATTATTCTTGGATGATCTTCTTCAAGGATGAAATCCTTACTTCAATGAGAGGGAGATTTCCTTCTAATGACGATGACAATGTCCTTGATCTTTCTTCTCTAGTAAGAAACTTGATGTATAAGTCCCACAACTTGAGTCGGATCTTTGTGGTCTCTTGAGATGACTTGAGGATTCCAAGAATTCTTATTGGTATATAATTTCTTCTTTGATCTAGGGTTTTTACACTTCTTGAATTTCCTTGGATATCCTTTGAGATTTGATCCTTGTGTGTCTCTTGATGAGATGCCCTTCCTTGAATTTTTCACCTTAGCTCTCATACCATGTTGAGAAATCTAGGGCATAGCAAATAAGAGATTTCTCTTCTAGAGATAATTGTTTGTGAATGTTTTTTACTTCTTAGATTAACATATTTTATTTACTTACGTTATTATTGTGTTCTTATTAATCAAACAATTACCAATTCATAAACAATAATGAGTTCAGAGACACAAAACGTAGGTGATCAATCAAGGCCGAAACCTCTCCCACTTGAGAGGAAAACCAAAACGAATTCTTCTTCTTATAAAGACTTCAATTGAATAATACCAAGACCAAGAACCTTGACCTATTTTCCTCTCCAAGACCAAGACACAAAGCTTCATCTTCTTTCTTGAGTCAATGATAGTCAAACTTCTTATTTCTTCCTCCTTCTCAGCTATGTTGAAGTATTTCGGTTCCTTGCTTCAACAATGCAATTCTTGGACTTATTTCAAAAACCCTAGTTACGACACCTTGTTACCACTTCGCTTGAATGGGGAGATTTCCTCTACACTTCAGCTTGATGGTAGCAATATCTTCTCCTTGACTCTACTTTTAGAGCGAACTTACCAATTTCGGCTCTTCCTTGCAACAAACAATAATACTCTTGGACTTTCTTTTTGTAGATGATGCCTCTCTTCTTTGCACATGTGACAAGAAATAGACCTAAAATAGATCTAAAGTAACACCAAATAATTCACTCTTCCCTCCCTTCTCTTTGTTGGTCATGAGGCTCCTTTCCAAGTGTTTTTCGCACTCCTTATTGCAGACTTGATTGAATAAATTCTTTTGTGTTGAAATGAGAGTTGAGTTTCCTATTTATAGTGTTTTGTTGATCAAATAAGATGACTTGAGTTGTGTGAGAGCCAACATGTCCTTTGGTGTAAACCCAAAGGGCCTTTACACTTTGGAAACCCCTATACATGTAGTAGTCCAACAAACACCAAAACAAGCAGAGAGAGGATATCACCCCACTTGTCCTATTGTGACCTCATGTTATAAACGTAATTAGAAGATATTATATACGCAATTACACCAGCCAACCAACCAACCACCTCTCCCATATCCATATATGGATATGGGCGAGGTGGTTAGTTGGTTTGTTGGCGTAATTGGGACCTCTAGATATCAATTTTTGCTTTTATTGGGTTAGGGGTAGAGTCTAATCCTACACGTGTCTTCCTGATAGACACTCATAGTATGCAAGGATACAGAAGGATCCTATCTAGTCTGAAAATCCTAAGGGCTCCCAGCATACATGAGCACCAAGAGGCAAGCAAAGAACAACACAGTTTTAGCTTCTTGATCCATGAGACCTTGGGGGGTGCTGTCATACCTCTCCCAGACCCCTACGGACATCCCAGGACAGCTCACACCACACCAACCAGACGACTTCCTCCAGACTTAAGGTTGATTTGTTGGAGGTGATTTTTCTTGGTCTTGGAGGGCTTTTTTACTTGTTTAATAACTCATAAAAATATGTAACATGCCCAAGAAGGGTCCTTAATATATGACATTGACTCAATTTTACTTTATGAACAATCCTTAGGGCTCACAATGGGAGCCATAACTAAAAATAAAATTCCTTGCTCAGGAAACCCATGAGATAAGCATTAAAATAATAATTTTATTTTTGTTCTTTATATTAAATACATAAAATCACAATTACACATATCATTGTGAAGACCAAACCTAGTTACACTTTTTCAACGTGCAATGCTAACATTCTACCCATCAAATCCATTTTCGAATGCTCGAGAAACTACATCATTAAGCCCTTGGCACCTAAAACAAAACTCAGCCCAACCTGCTTGATCAAACTGCTCACGAAGCTCTGGAATGGCTTCAAAAACTTCCAGGCCTTCGGGCTCGTTCCTACAAAGGCATCCACCTTTCCCCATAACTGCAAACCAATCTAGTAACAAACTCTATGGACTAAAGTCAGGGATTCACTGACCTGATGTCGATTTTGGAACATAAAATTGTCAGATATACTCGTTTGGAAAACAGGCAAGAGAAATGGATAAACAGTTAAAAATTCCCCTCATGCTTTCATCATGCATTATTTTGACCTGATCTTCAATACTTCTTGCTGCTAGTTTAATCTAACATAATGAGATCATTATAGCTCTTGATTTAAATTTTGGTAGTGTTGCCTTTGAAATGACTTATCTCACATGGTGCGGTTGATTTGGTAGCACCTGATTTTAAATGTGCATGCCATTCACTTCCATTTAATTTGGTAGCTCTTTTAATTTGTAGTATTTCCATGAGCCCTTCCAAATCAAATGGAAACATTTTTCTAAATCAACATAAAATAAGCGTTCCCAGAACCAAATCTTATTTAATATAAGTTTGATATGCGCTAACACTAAGTTCAACCCAAAGAAACAAAAGGAAGTTATGTTTTAAGCACAGAGGTACTATGATGGAAGATAAGACCCAAATACTTTAAGACCTTGGACAAAATTGAAAATACCATGAAAGGAAGAAAATCTTGAGGGCCAAGTTTAAGAATTTTTGCAATTCCTTCAAGTTCTGTAAGTTACGTAGTGAAGGTGGCAGCATTTACAGCGAGGTGTTTCTTCCTTCGTGAAATTGCAAATAGAATGGATCTCCAATTTCATTTATCAATTACATAATATTTGTACCTCCTACATGTAACTCTTCAAGCGACCTCTATTGGGCCACTTGTGGAGGGAGTATTTCAATATTCGGGTGGCCGGAAAGATTTATGGGCTCAAGCATGATGATATCCCCTAGTGTTTCAATCCACATGCATAAATTATAACAATCCTCCAAATTTAGAGACCGAAGGTTAGTTAATTCATGAAATAAGTAGGGCAACACCTCCAAACTGTAGCACTTAGACAGTCAGATGTGGTGGAGGTTGGTCAAATTACCCAAAGATTCTAGCATCTTCACCAAAGCGTAGTTCTGAGATAGCTGGATGTGTTGGAGGTTGGCTAAATTACCAAAATATTTTGGCAGGTTCTTCAAATCGAAGCACTGAGATAGCTAGATGTACTGGAGGTTGATTAAATTACCAAAAGATTTTGGAAACCTCTACAAAGCGGTGGAGCACTGAGACAACCGGATGTGCTGGAGGTTGATTAAATTACCAAAAGATTCTGGCTCTCCAAAGAGGAGCACTGAGACAACTAGATGTGTTGGAGGTTGGTTAAATTACCAAAGTTGTCTAGTGATGACTTCATTTCTGAGCAACCCCCTAGCACCAAAGATTTTTGGTACTTCATCTTCCCTATAGATGACTTTGGAATGAAATACAAAGGACCCTCAATATTTAACTCCCACAACTCGAAAGGAACCTAAAAATGTTCACATGTTTAAATTGTAAGAAAACAAAAAAAAAAAACTAGATTTATCATTAAAAGGAACTCTTGGAATGTGTTAGAGACGCGTGGTACAATATCAATAAAAAGCCACTATAATTCAAAAATTCCTATCTTACTTGTGAATCATTTTCCCGCTATTCTAAATTCCATTCCTTGAACTTCTAGAACCTTCAAATTTCTCATTGAAATCGAGGAAGGTAGGGAAGGGTATGGACAGTGGTTCTAGCATAGCCCTATGAGATTTGGAGGCTAATCCCTTATCAAAATGCAATCCATGAGAACATATTCACTGTTAGCAATTTGCAACCTCCCCTTATGAATGTCATCCAATGAATCGTTGTACTCACTACGAACCATTCTAATTCCCCTCATGGCGTTTTCCTGTTAATTTCAAAACAAAGAATAATTATCCAATATTTCCTGTAAATTGATAGAATAATTATCGATGGTGTTCTCTGTCTAACGCCAAAGACGAAAGGGCAACCCTAGTTTCTCATAAATATATCTTCCCATATCTTTGAGGTGGTCATGCATTTTTATATTATTGTTATTGTCCACTTCTACGAGACACATGTTCCTTAATTTTTGAAACTGTCCCCTACCTTCCCAGCATGACCCGCTCCAAAACCTTATCCATGTTCTAACCTTTGAAAAAACATGCAATATATAAAAATATATTTTTGTTCTTCTCTATTGAGTGAATCATGACTTCTTTTAAGTCTCAGTCGTATGTCATCAGGAAGTGTTCGTTGAAGACTCCATAATTCCTCTTCCTAGTCATATTTTTATTTTCCATAATGAAGTGCCCCAATTACTTTCAAAGACAAGGGAAATCCACAAGTTTTTATGAATTCCTATACCAAATATTCAAATCCTGGATGGGGTTGATTGAAGGAATGGGAGAAAAAGAGCTCCCAGGAGGGTTGTGTGTCAAGCCCTATTAGGTTATGTATTGATGAATCTTCGACTCTTGAGCTCCTCAGAACATTTTTGTCATTGGATGTAATTAATATTAAGCTATGGGAGTGGGGAACAATTCCAATTGGCAAAAGTGAATCCACGTGATCAACGTGCTCTACATCATCTAAAATTATTAACACTTTATAAAATGAGACATGCTTTTGGAGCATCCATATACCTTCAGCGACACTATTTATTGAATAATACAATCCTATCAAGCTCTAAAGAAGTTTACACTACAACGAATTTAATGTGCCTTTATGTGCATTATCTCTTACATCATCTAAAAAACACGATTTACTATAATCAAATTTTTTCCTATTGAAAAATTCTTTTGCTAAGGTGGTCTTTCCTACACTACCTAACCCCACGATGCCAAAGATCTGAGGTTTCCCACTTTGTTGTAGCTACAATAGGATAGTATTTTCTAAAACTTTTACTTTATAATCCAAACCTATTGCATATTTAGCAACCTCTAGTGTTAGTTTTTCACCTTTGTTAGCACCAGTTCAAATACTTTCTCTAACAACAACCCCTCATCTCTAGTTATTCACAGGAAAATAAATGGAATGAATGAGAAAAATAAGTCTATGCATATATCATGCAACATAAAATAACAAATATAATACAATCACCAAAGAAAAATTTGAGTTCTCACCTGTTAAATGCATTGAGTTCCAAATCGATTATTCTTGAGACATGAGAAAGATCATTTCTCCAATTTTCAATGGTGTTGGGTCTGTACCATGACTTCTCTTTATGATTTTTAGGGTCATACTTAGTCTTCCTTGCGGTTCTCTCCAGGGCTTCACCATACCTTGTATTATTGCCCAACGTCCACTGAAGCTCACTTGTCTTCACATGGTAGAACATTGGAGTGAAACATCACGAGGAGTTCCTTTAGACACCATTGTGAGTCATCATATAAAGCAGATAAAATGACTACATGCAAAGAAGTCGATCTAATAGGATCTTCAATCTAAGGAGAGAAATAGTCTCCCTGTTGTAATACAGGCTGATCCAGAAATACTTTCAATCCATATGGAATAAGGCGCCTGTAGAGATGGACGGAAAATGTTTTTTTTAACATCCTCACCAGGATGACTTATGAACACATCACAGTCGGATCTAGCACTAGTGGAGGAGGATGAAGCCATTTCGAAATCGAAAATAGAAATGGATATGAATGGAAAGGAAGTTTGATGCTAGGGAAGCAACTATTGATGGAGAGAATTCACTAGGAATATGACAAGAGAAAAAAAAGGAAAACTATAATGAAAAATGAAATGTTGATGGTGTGCAGAGAAATGTATAGACATTAAACAATTGAGCGATCCATTTTCCCACCAGCCAATACAATAAAGCCGAAACTCTCCCTAAGAGTCAAAGCATAGTTTATATGGAAAGGAAAACGACACCCACATTTGTGTGTGGGGGTGAACTTGAAGTGAATATGATTACAAATTGACACCATCCATGTCAAGTGAGCATGGTATACAACTTGACACCATCCATGTCAAGTAAATGAGAAGATGGGCGCTTGGTAGGCCCTGAGTAGCTTAACCTTTCCCTTTCATATGCGCACAACGACACAATATGGATTGGCACTCACATGTCTAGAAGCTACTGTATCGATGATGTGGGGCACTTAGATGTACTGATGGTTTTGCAAAATAATATTTTTTACTTTATTTCCACATCCTTAAAGTATAAGCTGACAAAATATGGGGTAGTACCAATGGACATATTCATTTTATATTTTTAACTTTCTCTTATCTATAAAGTCTCATCACAACCAAATGTATCTTAATTTCTCTTTCAAAACATCTGGAACATTTGAAAGTGTGCTCTTTCATGTGCTATTATCGGATTATTTTAAATAGTGTAGGTGTTCTTTTTTATTAATAATTATCAACAAGCATAACATTAATAAGATCTCATTAAGATCTTGAATTTAAATATTTCAAAACATCCAATACATTATCTAATTAGAATTTTCAAATAAATACCGAAAGCATGCTCCTTCATGTACATCAAGAGTGATGGATATTTTCATTATGTATTTGACAAGTAAACTATAACTAGTATTTTCACATATTCGTGAAAAGAAAATCTGAAGTGTTCGAGTGTGGTTGAGAGTTGTACGAATGGTGAGATGTCATGGTGCCCATCCTTCGAGTGGGAGTCCTGATGTACACACCCTCATTCTCTTCTCGTCCCCAAAACGAGTTGAGTTGAAATTCTTCTCACTACAAACTTTATGGCCATGGTGATGGGTGATCAGAGAAAATTAGAGGGCACTGTGTGTAGGTTTTGACCTTGTACATAAATTACCTGCATACGAATTCTAAAAACAGAAAATAAATAATGGTGAGAGATAAAACATAAAACAAACATAGAGATTTTCCCCTAGATCCCAAAATCAAGACCACCAGATTAATTTTTTATTATGTTCCTTTCAATGCTACACTACATATATACATATACATGTCAAAGTATCCATAAACCCTAGATTAGAACATAATCATAGTTCCCTTGACCAGATCTACAAAATACCATGGACAGAAAACCATCATGCCCAAAACCATGTGTGAAATCCATCCACAAAACCATAGGTAGGTCCGCCCACCTAATATAGGGTCAAAAAAAAATTCCTGGGGCGCTGCCCTAGACCCCATGCCGAGAGGCTACCGCCCCCCTCGTGACCCCCCCACACATGGGGTAGTCGTGGAAAGAATATAACACAACCCAATGTTCTCCCACCTTTACCAACGACACCTTTTTGTCCTCAACCATATCCCTGACAAAGTGATACTAAACATAAATGTGTATTGTCTTTGAATGATAAGCAGGGTTCTTTGCCAAGAAAATTGCACTTTGGTTGTCACAGTCTATCCTTATAGCTCGTTGTACTAACCCCATACTTGAACACAATCTCTGCAACCAAACTGCTTCCTTGATTGCATGAGTGGCTTCCATGTATTATTCCTCTGTAGTTGAAAGTACCAGTACAGACTATCTCTTACTCATCCAACTGATTGTACCTCCAAATAGTTTAAACACATTCCCACTTGTAGATCTTCTTTGATCTAGATCTCTAGCCCAGTCTGCATTAACAAAGCCACAAATGTCCAAAACTCTATCCAATCCCAGTCTTCATTGGTAGCACAAACCATAATCACTAGTGCCGCACAAATACTTGAAAACTCGCTTCACTATTGTCCAATGCTCCTTCCCTGCTTTTGACATAAACTTGCTTAATAATCCCACTGCATGTGCAATGTCTGGTCTAGTACATACCATGGCATACATCAGCCTATCGACTACACTTGCATATGGAACACGGGACATGTCCTCTTCCTCTTCTTATGTCTCGGGACATTATTCAACAGATAACTTTACACCTACAATAATAGAAACCTTCATCGGTTTACTATCCTTCATATTAAACCTACGCAATATTGTTTCAACATACTTCCTCTGGTTTAAATAGAGCTTTTTCTTTACCTGATCTCATTTAATTTCCATGCACAAAATATAGTTTGTAGCACCAATATATTTCATGTCGAATTTGGAGGACAATTTGGTCTTCAAATCTTAGATAATTTCTTTGCCATTTCCAACCAGCAACATATCATGCACATACGAGAACAGATAAATAACACGGCCACCAATTAATTTAAAATAGACATAGTGATATTCTTTGCTTATGGTGAAGCCAAGTCCCCGTATAAATGTATCAAATTTTTGATACCACATCCTTGGTGACTATTTTAACCCATACAAAAACTTTTTTAACTTGTATACTAGTTCTTTCTTACCCTTTACCGCGAAGCCTTCGTGTTGCTTCATGTAGATCTCTTCTTCCAGATCCCCATCAAGAAATGTTGTCTCCACATCCATCTGATCTACCTCAAAATCAAGAGCATCAACAATAGATAAAAGTAATCTAATAGAAGCTACCTTGGCAACAAGAGAAAAAATATCACCAAAATCAATTCCCGGCACCTGGGAATAACCTTTTCCTACCAACCGAGCTTGTATTTCTCCACCTTTCCTTCTACATTCATCTTATTATTGAACACCCATTTGCTGCCAATGGGTTTCCTTCCAGTTGGTAAATCCGCTAGATCCCAAGCCTCATTTTTGTGCAAAGATGCCATTTCATCAACCATGGCCTCTTTCCAGAGTTTGCCATCCTCTGAATCTACTGCTTCCCTCACAGTTCTGGGATCATCATTAGTAATAGATAAAGAGAAATTTGAATAGAAAACTGATGGACTATACCTTTTTGGCTGCCTTCTTTCTCGAACTGATATTTTCACAACCAAGTTTGTGGCTCTTCATCTTCTGATTCCTTTTTTACTGTAGAGTCTGATTCTTCCTCCTTTAGCCCAAACTCTATCTTATTAGGTTCCTTTGGTAGGAATTCATGTTTAATAACATATCTCACCTCTCTAAACACCACATATCGGCTATACACAACCTTTCTTTTTTCTGGGTTCCAAAGCTTATAACCTTTTAAAATGTCCTTATACCCAATAAAGATGCACTTTTCAAATTTACTATCCAACTTTGTTATTTTCTCCTTTGGAACATGTACATATGCATCACATCCAAATACCCTCAGATGTGAAAGAGAAGGTTTCTTCCTAGTCCATACATGCTTGTGGAGTCTTATCTTCCAACGTTAATGAAGGTGATCTAGTAACCAGGTAACATGCAGTCTCCACTGCCTCTGCCTAGAATTCTTGTCCTAACCTGGCACCACTGAACATGCTTCTTACTCTTTCCATCAATGTCTTGTTCATTCTTTCTGCAAATCCATTTTGATTAGGGTATGGAGTAGTCTTCTGTCATGCTATACCACACTTATTATAGAACTCTTCAAGTTCTTGATTGCAAAACTCTCCACCATTATCTGTCCTTGACACCTTTATCTTCTTCTCTGTCTGATTTTCCGCCAGAGCCTTAAATTATTTAAACCTGTCAAAACTTAAGATTTATTCCTGAAGAAATATATCCATGTATTCCATGAAAATTCATCTATAAACGATACATAGTACACAAACTTTCCCAGTGATGGAACTGACACAAGTCCAAACACATCACTTTGCATAAGCTCTAATATTTGTTTCACCCTCTTACCACCAAAGGGGAAACTTGCCCAATTCTACTTCCCATATACACAATTTTCACATAAATCAAAATACAGAGAGAAATTAGACATACCTTCTATCATACCATTACCATGAAGTATTTGAAGGCCCTTCTCTCCAATATGTCCAAGCCTTTGATGCCATAGCATGGTATTTTCTCAAGAGACCACTAGATTTTCTGCTCCAATTTTGGGAACCATAGAACTATTGCACCCATCAATAACAATGTTACCTTGAAGTTTTTATAGAGTTCCAATCTGAACTCCCTGCATCAATACTAGTGCTCCCCGAACCATTTTGCAGGCATCTTTCTCGAACACTGTTTTTACACCTGCATCATCCAACTTGCTTACAGAAATCAGATTTCCGGCCAAAGGAATATGTAGAACACCAGAAGTGTTATAATCCTTCCACCTTGCAACTTCAACTTGAATTTTCTGCAATCGATGATTCTAGCCTTCATGTCATCCCCTAAGAAGACATCACCACCATCATATTTCTCATACTCGCAGAGCCACTCCCTGTGGGGAGTGAAGTGAAATGATGCGCCTGATTCAATCAACCATGCCTCATGATCTACATGTGTACTTGAAGAAGAAGCCAAGTACACATCCCCACCTTCATCTGAGGTGGTTTTTGTCTCTGCAAAAGTAGTGTCATCAAATCGCTTTCATTTCTCAGGAGCTTTAGATTTACAGTCCTTTTGAAATGCCCTTCCTTTCTGCATTTCCAGCACAACTTTATAGGTTTTCCTGGGGATTTAGATATCCCTCTAGATTTAGATCTCCCACTCGAGGAATTATTTTTGTTTCTATTCTGGGACCATCATCGTACAAACATGGCATCACCATTCTGGCCCTCTATATTTTTCCATATCATCTCCTCCGATAGTAAGGATGAGACTATTTCATCAAACTGTAAGGCAGTTGCATTGCTACCTATTGCAACAACTAAATTATCCCACAAATCTGGTAGAGAACACAACAAACTGATGCACTTATCTTCATCTGAAATTTTAATATCAAAAGATAATAATTGGCTTACCACAATATTAAATGCGTTCATATGTTCTAACACTGAGTCTCCATCTTTAATCCTCAGGTTATACATCTTTTTTCCGTAGGAACAATTTATTCACCAGAGACTTAGATTGGTACAAATTCCCTAACTTGTCCCAAAAAGCCTTTGTTGAATCTTCCCTTGATACATTCAACAATACTGAATCTGAGACACACAATTGTATTGTGCTCTTTGCTTTCTAAGCCAATTTCACCTAGTCTTCAGCTAACATTGTTGTTGGTTTAGTACTCGGATCTACCACCATCCACTAATCCTTATCCACCAACAGATCCTCCATCTTGAGTTTCCACAACTCAAAAATATGACCATTAGATTTCTTGATCTCTATCTTTCCATTGCTCGCCATCTTTGTTCACAACAAGAATCGATCCCACAGATCTCCCATTGAACAAGGTCTACCACAGGCCCGAGAAAAAAACCTCTCAACATCAAAGGCGTCCCCTTGAAGCCAAAACAACTCTGATACCAAATGTAAGCTTTAACCCTGTATAGAAATTACCTACATGGGAATTCTAAAAACAAAAAATAAACAATGGCGAGAGCATAAAACATAAAATAGATATACACTAAGATTTTCCCCTAGATCCAAAAACCGAGACTACCAGATTGATTTTTCATTATGTTCCTTTCAATGTTACAATCCATATATATACATGATGAAGCATCCATAAACCCAAATCCATTAACCCTGGATTAGAACATAACCGTAGTTTTCTTGACTGGATCTACAAAATACCATGGACAGAAAACCACCATGCACAAAACCATGTGAGAAATCCATGCACAAAACCATATGTAAGTTCGCCCACCTAATATAGGGTCCAATTTTTTTTTCTTGGGGCACTACCCCGAACCCTATGTAGGGGGGATACCTCCCCCCTTGTGACTCCCCCAGTAGTGCCCAATGCAACGTACAAGGTAATCGTGGAAAGAATATAACAAAACCCAACATTGTGGTTTTCTCTGTGGTAGGGAGGCCTACTTATGGATTCGACATCTTCACCATCGACCTCCCTGCAAATCTCTCTACGCACTCACAACCCAAATTTCTAAACAATCACGTAATCAAAAATGCCAAATTCATTAATAAAAATTGCCAGTTCGTTCCCCCTTTGATGCTAAGATCCTCTTGCTTCAAGAAAATGCCGATGCCATTATAATTCATGTGTTGAGGAGAAAGGGTATCTAGTTAATCTAGCTACAATGTCATGAGGCAAAGCCTCACCAAAAAATCCCATAGATTAAAAACCTAAGAGTAACCTAAGATATAAAACAGTCCATTAAATAAAACATTCAACCAAGTGAAGGTAGAATCCACAATAAATACGACACCCACACTACACTATAGGAGATATTTGAAAGATTTGACTGCATTTCATTAACCATATCCCAAGATAAATAAAAATAAATGAGATTCCAATACTTGATTTGGACAACTCTTGTAATAAGTATACCATTCAACTCAATTTATTGCTTTTAGCAGGAGAAGAAATAAGCATTGATATAATCAAAAGTGGCCTTAATACAGTTAACAACAATCAGTTATAAAAGAAAAGGGGCCTTAACTGATCCATGTGGCTCCAGACACCTACAGAAGTCCAAGAGGACTCAATAAGGGTAAAAAATCAAAGTGCTTCGATTGTGCTCGAACTAGGTTCATGTTGAAGATCTCGTTATCATGAACACAGTGGTGTGAATAGTTCGTCAAATCGAGTATGTATGTGAAAGATAGAGCTCTTCAAAGTTTGACATGACAAGGGAAAAAAAGGGGGCCCATAGTGTGCCACATGGCATCCCAGTGAGTAGGTGGGACCCACTAAGTTTATGTGGTGACTACATAACCACTAAACTATCGACATGTGGCACGCTAGCATTGGTCTCCTAACCCTGCATAAAAGACAAAAAAAATATTAAAATATAAAAAAAAAAAACCAAAAATCATTTTAAAATATGCAAAATGGTTATTAATAACCATATCACAGAAATCATATATATAAATTAATGTGATTTCATATTACACAAACCAAGAATAACTAACTTAAAGTGAAAAAAACAAAAAGTGAATATGGTTATGGGTATGGTTATGACATAGCCATATGCTCCCACCCAAAGGTATAACCATATGATACGTAATTCCATCACATTAAAAACGAAGCCAGTGGGAGTTGAACCCATGGCCAACGACTCCGCCAGCCCTTCCCACACAGCAGCCCCATGGGGCATTACAACAAAACCAACCACAAACACACCATTAATATGACCACACCTAAAAAAAAACGCACCATAAATGTAATATGGTTCCGCGCCCATTGTAACGTCATTCCAATATATAACCATTGTTAAAAATACATGTGCGCTAGCATATTGGGCGGGATTCGATCCCAGGTCTCGGGTGCCGAAGTGGGAGTTTACACCTACCACCCAATGACTTTTTTCATGGAAAAATCCGCCGCCAGTTTATACATAAACCCTTCCTCTCATTCACACGAGAGCATCAGGAGGGGCACGAAGGAATTAGGAGCGAGCATGAATTTCGAGACAGAGGAGGCAGAATCTTGGCACGCAGTTCGAGGGAACATTTTGCAGGAGGGGTGAAATTTCACTTTGTTAGATTTTTACAAAATTTATATGGTTTCAACACTTCTCGACGCCACGAACATAATGGCACTATCCATGTCTCCAGTGGAGTTCTGCATTCTTTGGTCATTTTCAGTATGAGGGTGGAACCATGATTGCTGCAAAAAACAGGGAGCGGAACCATGATCGATAAAATTTTCCCAAGGTAATTTTTCTCCATGTCAGAATATAGTCAAGTTTACAGTCATTTTTCATGGTTTTCCACAGGGATCACAATGGAGAGGTCAGATTCACCTTTGGAGTTACAGATTTCCAGTCCACCCATGGAGCAGAATCTTTGAGGAATCTAAGGGGAATCTAAAAGATTCTCAATTTCTCAGAATTCAAAAATTGGACTGTTGATCTTACACTATTCGACGTCACAAATTTGATGGTGCATTCAGATTTCTCATTCTCTCATTCTATTCTTCAGCCACTTTTCTAAGTGGAATGCAGGTGTCATTCATGTGCGAGCAACCATTTCCATGCGATTGATGCCGTGAGATCGATGGTCCGAACAACTTCAATAGTTTGACATCCACTTCTTCAGATGGCCCTTGGTTGTGAGGTATATGCAGTTTTCATGTACTTATTTTGTTATACATTGTGTTGCACAGGTCTTTGTTCGATGTTTTGATGTGGGATCTTGTTTCTTACTTGTTTTCATGATTCCTGCTTTATGTGACATGGAATCGTCTATGTGATATACTTGTTGTCATGATTCGCCATGTTATGTTTTGAGATCCCTTTTTTATATGTTGATGGGATACTCAGGTTGTCATCATGTATGTTTTCATTGAAATCCCTTTTATGCCATGTTGGCGGGATGCTCATCATGCATGAGTTTTTTGTGTCATACTGATAGGAGTCCTTCTAACTAAGAGTTCCAGTAGCAGAACATCTCTTGGAGCCACTCCTGTGTGAGGGAATTTTCCTTGTATGATAGCGACATCACCTCTTATGCACATCATCACTATTAACAACACTTAATGCAACAACCTACACCATCTTGACACTGGAGCCCAGAGACGTAGTCCCTCCTGGACGAACTCCGTTATCAACGGCTTATGTTTTTATGTTGCTGATGAATGTTTTATTCCTCTTATTTACAACATGCAGATGTATTCATCAATGTTCTTTTAAAAATGTAATTTAACACATCAAGAATGTAAAAGGTCTTGGAAGGGTCCTTTGTCACACCCGGACCTGGATCAAGTGGTATCAGAGTGGTCTTTGCGTGGATGTGAATTGCAAGTGTGAATAATGGAACATGCAGCGACAGAGGATGAAAAAGAAATGTACGAGATCATGGTCAAAATTTCCAAAAGAATGGAAATAATGTATGAAACTCTATAGAAAGAGACAGAGGAAAAGAAGTGATTGCAGCTTCAGTTGCAAGCCACGGAAGAGGCCCTGGAAGAACTGAAGCACAACAAACATAATTTTCAAACAAAGAACGTTGAATTGAATATGTGTTTACATGAAGAGAAAGAGGAGAAACAAAGTTTGCTACGACAGGTGCAAGCTAAGGATGAGGCATTGGAAAAGCTGCAGCGTGACCCATGTGAGGTAAAATGTAATTCTCTGAATTCATGTATGTGTCTTGATGATGATTTCGTTGTTTTTGAAAATCATACCACAGGAATTGGCTCCAAACTATTGAAGAGAATGGGGTATGAAGGAAAAGGATTGGGCATTAATGGCCAAGGCATTGTCAACCCCATCAAAATAGAAGAATTACCTCGTCAGGCAGGACTTGGGTATGCCAGAAAGGAAGTTGGGGAATGCGTTGAGACAGCTAGCGAACGACCAAAAACAGATGATGAGAGGCCCTCATTAGTTCTTTCCAAATCGACAGAGGAGGTGAAAGATGTTGATTTCCTTTCGATTTCATCTTCACATAGTATGATTTCTATTGGAGATTTGGAGATCCCAATTACTGGGACAAACATGAGGCTCCTTACAAGGATGAGGCACGAGGAGGAAGAACAACTTGGTGTTAATAACCAAGGCATAACTCAACCATTGGAGGTTGTGCAAAGACCTCAATTTGTATGTTTGAGATACACCAAAGGAGAATGCTCGAAGGTGTCATATGCTTCTGAGACATTGTCGAAATCGTCGAGGAAAGAGAATGATGGGAACACATCTCCATCATCCCATGGCAGTGTCCATTGAAGGGAAAGAGTTGAGGCAAACTCTCATTGCCATACTTACACCAAAGATCACAAGGAGAGGTATAATTAGTTTTGACATTTAAATGTTCATTTTGATTACAATCATGTTGTTAATGATGAACATAAAACATGACATCAAAGAACATGTACCTTTTGTGGATTACGTAACCATACATTTTCTAAGTGTTGGAAAAGTATAGCAGCACACAAAAGGAGGAGGCATGAAAGACCCTCTCAACAGTAAGTAAAGAAAAATGTTAAGCAGATATTAAGGAAGAAGATGTATTGCAGTCATTGCAACACAGGTGGCCATCAAAGAGCCACTTGTTGGAGGCTCCATCCAAAGCAGTGCCTTAAAGACAAAGTTTCGGTGCATGAACCAGGTGAAACAATCATTCAACAAGCAAAACCACCATAGGGGGATGATCCATTCACAGTGATAAGTGAAAAATGGTTTCTAGATATGTTATCTTGTCATGGTCGTGCTTTTGTAAATCATTTGTTGCATTTTAAAATGTAAAAGTGATGATGTGTTTTCCATCACTTGTTAAGCAACAATGATGTCTGGTCTTATTTTGTGATGCATTTTAAGTTGTAAAAGAGATGTTGTGTTTCCATCACTTGTCAAAGAAACAACAGTGTTTGGTCTTATTTTTGTAAATCATTTGTTGCAGTGATGATGAGTTTTCCATCACTTGTTGAAACAACAATGATATGTTAGCCTTGTTTTCGTAACTGGGGTATTGTTTCCATTTTGATGTAAACTTGACCGTCGAGTATGTGTTATAAACTCCTGGAAAGTATGGGATGCTTGGGTGATTAGTTGGTCATGTAATTCAAGCATGTAATTTGCAAAACAATGTACTACACGTTCCAGAGGTTGTAGGTGTCAGATCATCGCTTAAGGCTCTGAAGAACAAAGGTGAAGGAGATGGAAGCGAGAACTTTAAGGATGCTTGTGATGTAGACAAGGTATAGAGAAGTTGCAAATTATTTTTTATGTTTTTGGAGGACCAAAAGCTCCTCAGTGGGGAGGATTGATCTAGGTGGCTCCAGACACCTATAGAAGTCCAAGAGGACTCAGGAAGGGTCAAAACTCAAAGTGCTTGCATTGTGCTCTAACTAGGTCCATGTTGAAGATCTCGTCATCATGAACACATTGGTGCAAACAGTTCGCCAAACCGAGTCTATATGCAAAAGATAGAGCTCTTCAAAGTTTGACATGACAAGGGAAAAAACGGGACCCACAGTGTGCCACATGGCATCCCAGTGAGCAGATGAGACCCACTAAGTTTATGTGGCAACTAAATAACCACTAAAATATCGACACATGGCGTGCTAGCATTGGTATCCTAATTGGTATCCTAACCCTGCATAAAAGACAAAATATATATATATATATATATATTAAAATATCATAAAAAGACAAAAAATCGTTTTAAATAATGGAAAATGGTTATTAATAACCATATCACAGAAATCATATATATAAAGTAATGTGATTTCATATACACAAACCAAGAATAACTAACTTAAAGTGGAAAAAACAAAAAGCGAATACGGTTATGGTTATTAAAGGGAATATAGCGATGGGTATGGTTATGACATAACCATATGCTCCCACCCAAAGGTATAACCATATGATACGTAATGCCGTCACATTAAAAACGAATCTGGTGGGAGTTGAACCCATGGCAAACAGCTCCGCCAGCCCCACCCACGTGGCAGCCCCATGGGGCATTACAACAAAACCAACCACAAGCGCACAATTAATACAACCACACCTCAAACAAAACGCGCCATAAATATAATATGGTTCCGCGCCCATTGTAACATCATTCAAATATAACCATTGTTAAAAATACATGTGTGCCAGCGTATTGAGCAGACTTCGACCCGAGGTCTCATGTGCCCAAGTGTGAGTTTACACCAACTACCACCCAATAACCTTTCTCTTAGAAAAATTTGCCGCTGGTTTATACATAAACCCTTCCTCTCATTCACACGGGAACATCAAGGGAATGGAGGCACGGGAACATCACGGGAATGGAGGAAGCAAGAGTAGGGACGAATTTTGAGACAGAGAATGTAGAATCTTGGAGACAGCGTTTTGCAGGAGGAGTGAAATTTCATTTTGTCAGATTTTTACAAATTTTATATGGTTTCAGCACTTCTCGACACCACAAACGCAATGGCACTATCCGTGTCTCCAACATAGTTCTGCATTTTTCGGTCATTTTCACTATGAGGGTGGAACCATGATCACTGCAAAAAATAGGTAGCGGAACCATGATCCATGAAATTTCCCTGAGGAGGTAATTTCGGAATATAGTCAAGTTTACAATTATTTTTCATGGTTTTCTGCAGGGATCACAATGGCAAGGTCATATTTTCCTTTGGAGTTGCAGATTTCCAATCCACCCTGGAGTAGAATCTTTGAGGAATCTAGGGGAATCTGAAAGATTCCTTGAGCCCAAGATTCTCAATTTTTCAGAATTCAAAAATTGGATAGTTGATTTTACACTATTCGATGTCACAAATCTGATGGTACATTCAAATTTCTCATTCTCTCATTCTATTCTTCAACCACTTTTATAAGTGGAATGCAAGTGTCAGCATTCATGTGCGAGCAACCATTTCCATGTGATTGATGCTATGAGATCGATGGTCCGAACAACTTCAACAGTTTGACATCTGCTTCTTCAGATGGCCCTTGGTTGTGAGGTATATGCAGTGTTATTGTACTTCTTTTGCTATGCATTGTGTTGCACAAGTCCTTGATGTTTTTATGTGGGATCCTGTTTTTTACTTGTTTTCATGATTCCTGCTTGAAGTGACGTGGAATTGTCTATGTGATGTACTTCTTGTCATGATTCGCCATGTTATGTTTTGAGATCCCTTTATTGTATGTTGATGGGATACTCAAGTTGTCATCATGTATGTTTGCATTGAAATCCCTTTTATGCCATGTTGGCGGGATGCTCATCATGCATGAGTTTGTGTCATACTGATAGGAGTCCTTTTGACTGAGAGTTCCTGTAGCAGAACATCTCTTGGAGCCACTCCTACGTGAGGGAATTTTCCTTGTATGATAGTGACATCACCTCTTATGTACATCATCACTATTGACAACACTTAATGCAGCGACCTACACCATCTTGACACCGGGGCCCGGAGATGTAGTCCCTCCTAGATGAACTCTGTTATCAATGGCTTATGTTTTTATGTTGCTGATGAATGTCTTATTCCTCTTATTTACAACATGCAGATGTATTCATTAATGTTCTTCTAAAAATGAAATTTAACACATCACAAAAGTAAAAGGTCATAGAAGAGTCCTTTGTCACACCAAGACCTAGATCATTAATACCCATAACAACAGTTAGTCATGAAAATGGCCTTACTATCAATTCTTGATTAATGCATGTGCAACATCTGTGAAAACTAGCATGTACAAACAACTGAATAGAAATACGATATAAGATATCATAGTATGATAAAATTCATTCACCAAAGACAAATTAAGAAATGGAAAATCATATGAAAAAATCTTTAAAAGCGAAGAGTGGTGTGAAATCACACCATTTATTATTGTTGGCATTACAAAAATATCAAACCCTCTCCCCACGAATGTGGAGAGCGAGCTAAATATCTTTGGGCATGATGGTGACCCTCATGGCATCGATGGCATACAAATTAGTGTCTTCAAACATGCCAAAAAAATATGCTTATGTCGCTTCTTGCAGAGCGACCACGACATAGGATTGGAATCTCAAATCCGTCTTGAAGCCTTGAGCAATTTCTGTGATGAGACGCTAGAATGACAACTTTTTGATAAGAAGTTTAGTACTCTTTTGGTACTTTTGGATCTCATGGAGAGCAACAATACCCGACCTAAATATGTGGGGTTTCTTAACTCCACTAACTCATATCAAAGGGGTGTTGACATTTTCTTTCTCTTATAACACATTGTACAATGTGAGCAACCCTGCAAGAAGCTTGTGTCTATCAAATAAAGTTCTGTAGGGAAAAAAAATGAGTGTTGATACCCAGTGCCACCATGAGGATAAGGAATCTTGATCCCCAATTTATATTCTCCTCTAGATACGAAAAAATTTTGACCGCTAAGATAAGGCCACTGGAGACATTTAAATACCAAAAAAACATTCCTAAGCATTTTCTATTTCTCTTCCTCATTGAACTGATATGCAGAAAAGGCTTATAAGGATTAATTAGTTGGCTTTAGAGTTGAGAGTTATACTGACAACTTCAACAAAATTAATCCTAAAACCATAATTTATTCGTAAATCCTCATTGAAGAGTTGATTACGTTAATGGAGAAAAATACATATATGATACAAGTTCACAAGAATGAGGAAAAATACATAAAGTGACACAACTAAAATGCAATCCATAGTAAAACATTGTGTGTTCAATTGCCATAAACACACGGAAATGATGGACTAAAATTTGGGCTACCTTTATAGCTTTGTTTTGTTGATTCGATCCCCCTGCCAAATCAAACAGAGCTTTCATAATTATGAGTTGAGAATTTATGTGTGCAAATTTCCAGATCTATGTGGGAATGGGGCAATTAGGAAAAAAGATGACAACAAATAACCAGCCTGCCATAAGGCATTTGACGCCCCTATTTGTTAGAGGCAATAATATTTGTTTAAATCTAACCCATGCTTTATAACCAAATTTACTTGATTACTATGATGAATATATTAATTCTCAAATTAAAATACTCACTGTAACATGGAATATTTTTTTTTTTTTATATCTATAATTATAAAGAATCTAATAATTTTATAATTTATTTGAAAATTATAAAATCAATTAAAAAGTGCACTTTGTTTTATTTATTTTTAATATTTTATAAATAATACATTATATTTAAAAAATAAAAGTAATTACATAAAATTTGTTTAAAATTAAATTATAAAATATAAAATATTTATTATTACTTATTTTATTAATTAATATATTTTTTTTAAATTAAAATATAATATTTGTCAATAAATTTGTTAATTAATACATGCTATTCTTTCATAAAATTTCATTTAAAAATACTAAAAATTAAAACATTAGAGTGTAGCAATTTAAACATTAGAATGTAACAGTTAATGAGTAAATGAATTATAATAGTGTATGGTTTTTCCTTAACCAATGTTTTGAAATCTATAATTTCTATAGATATAATTTCGCAAGATATATTGAAATTTAAAATTTTTATTTAGAATTAATAGAAGTAATTTCATCTTCATTTAAAATAACATTTGAAATGATATAATTTTTTAATTTATTGATTTTTGGAAAAAAAAAACCAAAACATCTGTACATTAAAAATATTAAAATATTAAAAAATTAAAAAATTTAAGATTAGTAGTATATATGGTTAAAAAGTTAGATATTGTTATTACTATATTTTTTTAATAAATTTTAACCTAATATTACTAATTCATAAATTTAAATATTAATAATTTATTTAAAATAACAATAAAAGATGTGAGATTTTTTTTAGTTCTTATATTTATATAATTAATTTAGATTTATTTTAATTTTGGATTTATAATTTAAGGAGATCAAATTTATTTAAGTACAATTTTTTTTGTTAATGTAAAATTTAAAAACATTTTTAGCCATCATTCATTTTAATTATTAATATTAGATTGTGGAGTTCCATCAAAAAATCTCTGTACCTTCATTAGATTGTGGAGGTCCATCAAAAGATCTTTGTACCTTCATTGTTCTCTATATGAAATGAGTGATTGAGTGTCTCGCCAATTAATAATGAAATTAAAGAGGACTTGAGGAAGAAAGGTAATGAAATTCAAGAGGAGTTGAGGAAGAAAGATAAACTCAACAAAGGAAGAAAAATAAATGAAACTAGACTTAAAAAAAGATACACAGTAAACGAAACTAGACTCTGAAGTTTTTTAATCCTTCCTGCAAAAACAATTGTAGGTTAGTTTCCATGCTATTGTAGGAATTTACAGGGTAAGTTCCTCAGACAGAACACCAAAGGGCACCGCTCACAACCAGATCATAGATCAATACACTAGTATTTTTGACGTGGTTAAAACCCTCAAAGAGGGAAACAGTCCACGGCCTGAGCCAACGCGGCCACTTCAGGCAATTTAATAATAAAAGAATGAAAATTTACATAAGCTTCTCTCATAGACGGATTACCCTACAAATGACCCTCCATGCGCTTTAAATAGAAATCATGGACCAATCGGGTGTTAAGCCACGGACCAAGTGTCGGTAATACCGAGGAGAGAATGAACCGTCGGATCACTACATATCGTGACCGTCGGATTGTAAGTTACAAAATGTACATAGAAAATAAACACACTTTACCTAACCCTATACTAGACCAAATTGTACTTAACTATTTCCTATGTGTCGGAATATCCTAACATCCCCCCTTAAGAACAACATGGGATAGGATTGAAGGATTTACAAATATGACACAATAGGAGAAGGAAGGAGGCACTAGAGCCTATCCCCCCTTAGTGACAACTTCCTAAACTCCAACCATAAATCGAAGTTTAGTGAACTTCGCCTCTGTGAGAGCCTTTGTAAAGATGTCTACAACTTGATCATCTGTTGAACAATATTTCACTTCAAGAATATGGTCGTGAATGAGCTTTCTGATGAAGTGCATGTGCAGTTCAATGTGTTTGTTGCGCTGATGTTGGACTGGATCTTTTCATAGTTGAATGGCACTTTGATTATCACACCAAAGTGTAGTCGGATGTTGCTGCTGAAAGCCAAACTCTGACAGGATCTGACGAAGCCACAAGGCTTTCTTACTAGCTTCTACGGCACCACGATACTCTGCTTCTGCTGACGAAAGAGAAATGGCACCTTGTTTCTTGCAAGCCCATGTAATAGGTCCTGAACCAAGAGTGAACACATAACTGGCAGTAGACTTCCGATCATCAGGGTCACCAGCCCAATCAGAATCAGTGAAACCAACCAATAGAGGAGCCGCTTTGGCACTGTAATGAATCCCAAACTGAACTATACCTCGAACATAACGAAGTATTCTTTTAGCTACTTTCCAATGAATTTCATGTGGGTTTTGCATAAACCGAGCAACAAGGCCAACAACAAAGGAAAGGTCAGGACGAGTATGGGTTAGATACAAAAGTTTTCCTACAAGTTGACGATATAAGGTAGCATCAACTTCAGGAGAAGTACAAGTGACTGAAAGTTTGACTTCAGACTGAAAGGGAGAAGGGGTTGGCTTACAGTCTTCCATGTGAAAATGATGTAGAATATCACAAGCATACTTCGACTGGGAAAGGGAAATACCTTCCTTGGATTGCAAGACTTGAAGACCGAGAAAATAATGTAAGTGTCCTAACTCTGTCATTTCAAATTTCCTTTTAAGGCTAGACTTCACATGGTTTATAAGGTTGGGATCACTACGAGTAAGGATACGATCATCAACATAAAGAACAAGAATGATAAGCGACTTGCCCACTTTCTTGGTGTAGACAGTATTGTCAGAATGACACCTAGAAAAGCCAAATTCTAAAAGAAAGCTATCCATTTTGGCATACCAAGCGCGAGGAGCTTGCTTGAGACCATAAAGGGATTTCTTAAGTCGACATACAAGGCTGGAGTCTATTTGTATAAAGCCAATAGGTTGTTCCATATAGATTTCTTCATGCAAGTCCCCATGCAAGAAGGCAGATTTAACATCCATCTGACGGACTTCCCATTTGAAATAGGTAGCAAGGGAAAGAACAAGGCAGATAGAGTTCATTTTGGCAACAGGGGAGAAGGTTTCAATGTAGTCAATGCCTTCAACCTGTGAAAAACCCTTAGCAACAAGACGAGCTTTATGTTTATCAACTTTCCCATCTGGTCCATACTTGGTTCTGTAAACCCATTTGCATCTAACAAGTTTTCACCCCTTTGGTAGAGGAACAAGATCCCATGTATCATTTGCCAATAATGAATGATATTCTTCATTCATAGCTACTTCCCAATCTGGATGGCCTGAAGCTTCTATAAAGGTATCAGGATCATAATTCACTGGAGCTTGAGCCAATAAAGAAGAGGCTCTATCAAACTGAGAACATGTACGTCGTTGATCTGTAGGATCACCGGCAAGATCACCTGCTGCATCTCGAGTAGCATGGACCCATTTTGGAAGCTGAGGAGCTGAAGGAGGATCCTGAGAAGGTGGGGGAGGATTGTCATCCTCACTTTCATCATCTGAAGAAGAAATATTTGCAAAAGTAGAAGAGATAGGGAGAGGTGGTACATCCACTGATATAGGCTCGCAGGCCGATATATTTTCAGCAAATTTTACATCTCTTCTAATGATAACATTTTTGGACTTAAGTGGAATAAGTCTATAGCCTTTGACATCTTCAGAATATCCAACAAAAATGCACTTTTCACTCTTAGGTTCTAAAGCTTTATGTTTCTCATCTGGAATATGGGCCCATGCTTCACTTCCAAAAACACGAAAGTGACTTACATCTGGTTTAATTGAGCTCCATGCTTCTTCTGGAGTGATATTCTTTAAAACCTTAGTGGGAGTGCGATTTATTATGTAATTTGCACAGTTAATTGCTTCTGCCCAAAAACTAAGACCAAGTCCTTTAGATTGCAGCATACAATTAGCCATTTCCTTTAAGGTGCAATTCTTCCTTTCAGCTACACCATTTTGTTGTGGAGTATATGGAACAGTATGTTGCATTTGAATTCCATTCTCAGTGCAAAAGTTAATGAATGTGTTTTTAACATATTCTCCGCCATTATCAAATCTTAGCTTAAGAATTTGATGTCCAGATTGTTTTTCAACAAAGGCCTTGAAGGCCAAAAATGTGTTAAATACTTCACTCTTGAGTTTTAAGAAGTATACCCAAGTGCGTTTGGAGAAATCATCAATGAAAGTTAAGAAATACTTGCAGCCAGAGAATGAAACAACTGGAAGTGGACCACATAAATCACTATGCACAAGCTGTAAAGGGGCTGAGGTGTGCCAAGAGGCACATTTTTCAAAACTCTCCCGATGATGTTTTCCGAGTACACATCCGGAACAAACACCATCTCTACAAGATACCATTGGAAGACCTGTCACCATATTTTCTTTACATAGATGCTGAAGAGAGCGACAATTTAAGTGACCAAATCGCTCATGGCAAAGTTTGCTCACTTCATCGTTATGAGTAAAAAATACGGAGGGAAGATTTGATGACCCAAAGTTGTGAAACTTATATAACCTTGTAGACTCATCAACAATGCCAGTAGCTAAAATATGTCTAGGATCTCTTAGATCCTTAATTACAACATCGTGAGGTGAAAATTCAACGATTTTACCTTCACTTGAATGAGTTATCTGATATACAGATAGAAGGTTGTAGGATAAGGTTGGAACACATAATACATCATTAAATTGACCATTGTCTAGATGAACAGTTCCAGTCCCTACAACATTAAGATATCTATCATCACCAACATATATATTTTTGGTGTTACAATCATTTAAAGAAGAAAACATGGCTTTGTTTTTGGCCATGTGATAAGAAGCTCCAGAATCAATGAGCCACTCATGAGAATGAGAAGAAGAAGATACATTTAGTGCATAACCAGATCGAGATGATTGACAACCACATGCAGAAAGTGCCATTCCTGAAGATGAAGTTGAAGTTGAAGAGTGCTCCAAATGGATGTTATGCTTCTTCATTGCTGCTTCCAAGGCTTCCATCTTCTTAAAGCATTTGGATTCTAAGTGGCCATCTCGATTACAAAAGTTGCAATGTCTATCAGTCTTATTCCATTTATTTTTATTTGTCTTATCATTTTGTTGAAATGATTTTTCATTTTGAGGCTGAGATTGCTTAGGACCCTTGTTTGGTTTAGGACCATTCTTTTTAGGATATGACTTCTTAGAATTCTTTGAATTTGGTTGCTGCTGGGCAGCTAACGCTTTCTTGGAAGAGTTTCCAAGATTAAGAAGACCAAGGTGTAAGAGTTTTTCTTGTTCTCTTATTAAAGAATCACAAAAAGAGTCAAAGGAAGGGGACTTGTAGTCTTGTCCTTGAGAAATGAAGGCTTCTCTTATAGAATGGAAGGTGGAAACAAACACAGAGTAGGCTGGTCCCAACTTAGTAAGGATGGAATAGATAAGGTTACTATCTTGTTTCTTAACCTTAACACCTTCCAAGAGATATCTAAGGGTCTTGAACTTGGACAAGAAATATTCAATGCAATATAACTTATTGGGGTCCAATGTAAGCAACTCATTTTCAAGTTGATGGGCTCTAAGTCCATTTTTAATTCCAAAAACTTTATTGATCTGTTTCATTGCTTCATCAGGAGTATCAAGTATTGCAATATGGAATCTAAGATCTGGAGAAATAGACATCCCTATCAACCCTCGTGCTTGATCTTGCCTATTTTACCATTTGGCAGCCTTCTCTTCATCTTTCGGTTTGGTTTCTTGGCCTGAGGCTATTCTGTAGAGACCTTTACTTCTAAGTAAATCCTGAATGTAGGACAACCATTGGAAGTAGTTGGTGCTGTCAAGAATAACTTGGTATTGACTTTCCATTTCAATAGAAACTGAAGCTAAAGATGCTGAAACTAAGTGTTCTACTGGATAGATCTCGAAAAATTAGGCTGGTTTAAAAAAAACGGCTCTAAAAACGGCTTCTGGATGAAGAAGTTATGGCTTTTTAAAAAAAAGTTGTTGAAGATGCCGACGAAGTGCGGGAATGTGCAGAAATGAAAAATTCGCCCCCAAAAAAGGAGATTTGAACCCAAGACCTCTACTCTCTTAAAATAGCTTTCAACCAAGTGAGCTATACAAAAAATTTGAGAGGGGGGGGGGGGGGGGTTGATGCTTTGGGTTGCGTGCTTGCTTTGAGAAAGCTCTTTTTCCCTACAAAACAAAAAACACAAAACCTAGCATAGACATACAAAAAAAACGAACCTTGTGGCTCGAAATTAGCTTTAGCCGAAAACTAAATATTTTCCTCAATGTTTTTGATTTTCCGAGATCACATTAAGGCACAGCGGAAAATAGCATACGCATGAGAAAAATACTTCCTTTCTGTTTCTGATTTGCCCAGATCGCACAAAGTCGCGAGGCAAAGAGCATACACAGAAATGAAAGGTTCAGATCCAGTAATAAAAAAAGGCTAAATAAACCGAAACCGAAATAAACAGAGAGAAAATAATTGTAAACTGCAAATAAACACTGTATACCTCCAGATCTTAAAAATGACGCAGCTAGGGCTACCGGAAACCTTTTCGCGTGAAACGAAAGGGGTTCCTCACTGGAACAGATGCTCCCAACACAATAGAGCAGTCCTCTCAGCCCGAAAGTAGTCAGAAACAGTAGATCTGGGAAACAACAGTCAGATGCAGTTCTACGGGCTTCATATTTGGATCAACAATGGACGCGGCCCTCAAATAGCTTTGGTACCATGTAGGAATTTACAGGGTAAGTTCAACAGACAGAACACCAAAGGACACCGCTCACAACCAGATCACAGATCAATACACCAGTATTTTTTACATGGTTAAAACCCTCAAAGAGGGAAACAGTCCACGGCCTGAGCCAATGCAACCACTTCAGGCAATTTATTAATAAAAGAATGAAAATTTACATAAGCTTATCTCATAGACGGATTACCCTACAAATGACCCTCCATGCGCTTTAAATAGAAATCATGGACCAATCAGGTGTTAAGCCACGGATCAAATGTCGGTAATACCGAGGAGAGAATGAACCGTCGGATCACTACATATCGTGACCATCGGATTGTAAGTTACAAAATGTACATAGAAAAGAAACACACTTTACCTGACCCTATACTAGAACAAGTTGTACTTAACTATTTCCTATGTGTCGGAATATCCTAACAGCTATTGGATATGGGTGTATTTCAGTTCAATGAGTTCAGAAAATTTGGAAAATTAAAACTGCATTAGCTATTCAAAAAGGTTGAATTAGCAAATATTTTACAAACTTCGGCCCATCATCTATGGATTGTTCTTATATATTAATCCTCGCTATATATAACGATGTTATGACTAATTCTGGTACATATGCTTTTGGTATAATGTAATCTCATAATGGTCGACTGAACCATATTTTCCATAAATATCATTACTAGCATTAGCATCTTCGATATATTTTTCCACCAATTGGACCTGGCCATTGTCTAAAGTTTAAGATTTAGTTTCTTTAGAGTTATAAGAAGAGGGTCAAATGAATACATAGGTGTACACAAGCATTGTAAATCATAAACTGATAAATACTTCTGCGCATGATGTTCTCGAGGATCAAACCAAAGCAGGAAGAAGCAGGTATGATGAGGTTCCATTATATCATTAGTCAATTTTATAATGTTTGCCAACAACTATAGAAATATAGAAACATCCCTTGTGTAGCTCAAGCATTTTTGATCCCAAATTCATTCACTGCAAATGTCAATACTCGTGGGCAGGCTGATGGCAGAGGGGCAGTTCCTCAAAGCTCATCTCTTCAATTCTCCTTGCTTGTCGACTCACTTGGACAAAATAAGGGACATCATAACTAAAATAAGTGCAGTATCAACATTGCAACCACCCTGGTGGTTGCCGTGCTAGCCTTGGAGTTCAAGGATAAGCGCAACCTCACAGAGTCCCACAATGGATGGCGGAGGGGTAGTTCCTGGAAGCTCATCTCTTTACTTCGCCTTTCCTGTCAACTTCCTTGAACAAAATAATGGACATCACAACTAAAATAAGCACAGTCTCAACATTGCAACCACCGTACGGGGGCTTCACTGGGGAGCAATATCATACCACGTGGGTTCATATTAGGGGATATATATTGAAGAAAAAATGACATAATATATTGGGGGATATATAGGGGGTAAAGGGTTTTTATATTGACAAATATAAAAAAATGGAGCTTAAAGTTAATGAAAAATATAAAGGGGTATAAAAAACATTAATGAAAAAATGGATACCTACAATATTTATTGAAAGTAGGGGTTTTTTAAACTGGGAAGTTGTATTGGGTTCATATTGGTAGGGGGTTAAATAATGTGATTTTTAGAGGGATTTCCCAATATGTAGTCAAATTAAGGGTATTTTTTATTATGTCATGAATGCATGTGATATGTCATAGGTTCACTGAGTGAATCCCCCGTGAACCACCCTCGTGGCTGCCGCACTAGCCTTGGAGTTCAAGGACAAGCGCAGCCTCATAGAGTCCCACAATGCCTCTTTTCCCTGCACCCGTGGGTTCCCTGCCTCTTTGTTAATCCAAAGGATGATTTTTGTTCAGGTTATGTGGGGTATTTCGACAATCACCAAATGATGCAACAAATTGGCACCAGAAGCATTGTGAGCTTTGCAGCACGCCATTCGATCAGTGATTACGTTATGTTTGCATTTTGGGTGGAGTCAAAGGCACTGCATCTTGTTTCCCTCCATGAGGCTTGCGATCAGTTTTATCACGCCCCTACTACGGCAGTAGTCTTTAAACCACACGAAGGGGGGTGCGACACCACCACCTGATTTCTTTTCACTAATACTATCAAGTGTGGACTACACCTAACATTCCATACTTAGTTTATTTTTCACTTTCTAAGTATTAACTTTCATAACACAATGGAAACATTCAAATATTCTTCTTTCATCATTATTAACATTTACACATATGCACAACGGATAATTAACAGGAGGGGCGACTCCCTAAATATGAGTCTGCCCACAATAATAATAACAATCTTTCATAAAATACAATTATAGTCTTTGTGAGAGAACCCCAACTTCTCTTCAACAATTTCTGTCAAAATGTGCAACTCAACCTGCACTGTGCAACCTTCCCTGAACCACCGTTCAGAGCACCCATCGGTTCTACTGCCCATCACACGTTCAGAAAAACTCGCTCAGGAACTCGTTCAAAACCTCATTCAGCAACTCGTTCAGCAACTCGTTCGGAACCTCGTTTAGAAACTTGTTCGACAATTCGTTCGGAACTTCGTTTAGAAATCTGTTCAGAACCTCGTTCAGGAATATGTTCAGAACCTTGTTCAAGTATCCGTTCAGAACCTCATTCAGGAATCCATTCAGAACTTCATTCAAGAACTCATTTAGGAGTTCGTTCAGCACACTCGTTCAGAACAGTCGTTCAACGCACCATTCAGAAGCTCCGTTCAGAAGCTCATTCCGCCGGGCGTTCACCCAATCGTTCAGAAATGTTGTTCAGTCACTCATTCAAAAACCCTTTGAGCGCATCGTTCAAGAACTCATTCAGTGCATTGTTTCTGTGACTTTGGCTCCTCAGTTCAGTGCTATAGTCAAGAGCTGCCTGCACCTTCTCCACGTCCACCCTTTGGCTCGCCCACAACTTGAGCTCGCACTTATGAACTTCAAAACTTATGATTTCTTCCTTAATGGTGTCTGCCCATATATACGTTTCTCCATTGTTAATTCATGGGTTGGCTTGCCCATTCAGCCAAAAGCGCCCCCAAAATCATGTCGGTTCGCCCATGTCGTCGCCCCGCCAGGTCCACATGTGCAATATAAGTTCGCACACTTAGCCGAATTTCAATTTTTTTACCTCCATTGGCTCATCGCGCTTGTGCCTCGAGTGCCTTTAACTGACCACCCCAACTTGCCGCACTTCTCCATCTCGTCCCATTGTCGTAATGAAACTTTGCAACTGACTCGCCCGCTCACTAACTCATTACATGCCCGACTCATCACACATAACTGGGAGTGCTCACCCAACTCGTCGCACATCGCAACCGCAACTCGTGGGCTTGACATACTCCCCCCACTCTAAACGGTTGTCGTCCTCGACAACACCACCATATGACATCGTAAAGTGTCATTAGCTCCAACATCCAAAATTACCATTCTGCCTGCCTCTACTCTGCCATCACAAAAACCATCAAGGTTTATGTCCCCATAAATCAGAAAGTATCCTCAATCCATGATCGTCAACCACATCCATTGCAATCTCCACATGTTGCCCCACCGTGGAAGGCTAGTCCCTTTAATTCAGGCTACATGTTTTCACTGCAACATATTGTGTTGACCCCATCTTGTATCGTAATCATGTGAACTACTGCCATTATACTCCAACACAATTCTAACACATCTGAGTACACCACTAGCACCCATGAACTGAACTAGTTGAGTAGCTAATCCAACTATCACATCCAAACCATGAGAATGCACCTCCTCATGCCATCATCGGTCATTTCTCCTAGCACCCTGTCACAACATCAACTCGATCAAAAATCCATCTCCATCAAAGTGTAAATAAGTCATTCCCAGGTCCATGAAGTAACCTCCATATCATCCGCAACACGTTGTCCATGATGTTGGTGCCAATGTGTTGCAAATTAGTTGCGTATATCCCAACATCGTCATCCATATGTGTAAAATCCATCTCCTCAAAATGAAGAGATCCTCTCATCAAACTGACTCTCGATGTGCCACATCTAAGTCCATGAATCAACTTGCATCATATCTATAACGTGCCATCCCTTAAGTCTACCAAAGAAACAAGTATACACCTGTCTCATCATCCATGCGCTACCTATGATCATAGACCAATCAAATCCCATGTATCAAAAGTGGTTAAGTCTCAAATCAACCCATGCCCAAGTGTTGCCATTAAGGCATCCTCATCATTGCAACTCCATCACTCCAAAGTGTCTCATATCGATCCTCCACATAAAGTCACTCTCTCAAGAACACCCCATAAATGTACTCAAAAGTATGCACCCCATACTACATCAAAGTCCCTGACCTCAGCTCATCAACGCATCAGATCCTTCAAGTCCACTATCATATGAAGTCCCCAAAAGTTACAACCTCATGTCATCATGAGCTCCATGAGTCATCTCCAACCAACATCCTAGCAAGCATACATGCCTCGGCCCACAAAGGTCTCTGCAAGATGCCTCAACTCCCCATGCAGTAGGAATACTCCATAGTCTACTCATAACTCCACCAAGTCCATGGCTTTGTTGTACCCAAGTGCACAACATCCCCATCAGATCATAAGTAAAAGTCTCCATGTCACATCAACAAATCCACCCGCACAACATCCTTGCCTTGGCACTCTTCATTGGATGCCCATAAGTGACACCTCTACAAGTGATCTTGCATAAGACTGCCATGCTCCATCTCTCCAACTCGATGTCCATGATTCAAGTTGCCCAAGTTGTCCAACTAAGTAGACCCATCACAACATCGATCATCTTCATCCAAGTCTGCAATCTGGTCTAGTGCCCGTAGTCACCCAAACCATATCATCATCAAGTCAGATAGGTCCCTTCCACCATAGCTCCCCCCACTAAAGGTTCCACCAAGACTTCCTCTTGGTCTCGACCATGAGAAGTCCACCCAAGTATCATCAAACTCAAGTGTGTGCGCTTCTCCAATCTACCCATGAGCTATGCCGGGCACTTAGCCAATTCTCCATATGGATAAAGCATGACCCATTCCTTCGCAATGATCATCACATTCCTCCCTTGTCACGAACATTTGCACCATCTACCATAAGGTAACAAACAATCCCAAGAAGCTCTACAACAGTCAATGGTCCTTGCTTCTCCATACAAGGTCTCATCATAGACATCCATGGTAATATATTCAATCACATCAGAAAACTGATTTTGCCTTTCCCTACATATGGCCCATCTACCCAAAGCTCCAATGAAAGAAAAGTAATAATAAGAATACTTACTTCATCATGAGGCTCCTCCATGTGAGTATCCTCATCCATTAATGTCTACATGATGTACGATCCTGGTCCAACTTAATCAATTTCAAGTTCCTCCTCCATCACTGTCATATCTACAGCATCCTCAAACATCACGATTTCCTCTTCTTCATCATCACAGTCTGCAGCTACATCCTGCTCTATTGCCCAACCAAGTCGAAGAAGTTTGCCTTTAACATTACTTTCCAAGACTTCAAGTTCTTCTTGAATTCGTGGGTTCTCTTCTTTCATCCGCTTCAACCTATATAAGGTCAGCAAGAGCCTCCCTTGGCATTCTGCCAAACCTGCCATGTCCTGTAGTCCAGCTTGGCCCAAGCACGATGCTTCACCCCTGCTAAACCTGTCACGAAGTGCAACATTTCACCTATAAACCTGGTTCAATTGAATCAAGCTCTGATACCACTTGTCACGCCCCTGCTTTGGCAGTAGTCTTTCAACCACACGAAGGGGGGTGCGGCACCACCACCCAATTTCTTTTCACCAATACTATCAAGTGTGGACTACACCTAACATTCCATACTTAGTTTATTTTTCACTTTCTAAGTGCTAAATTTCATAACACAGAAAAAACATTGAATTATTCTTCTTTAATCATTATTACTATTTACACATATGCACAACGGATAATTAACGGGAGGGGAAACTCCCTGAATATGAGTCTTTCCACAATGATAATAACAATCTTTCATAAAACACAATTATAGTCTTTGTGAGAGAACCCTAACTTCTCTTTAGCAATTTCTATCAAAATGTGTAACTCAGCCTGCATCGTGTAGCCTTGCCTGAACCACCATTTGGAATGCCCACTAGTTCTACTGCCCATCACACATTCAACAAAACTCGTTCAGTAATTCGTACGAAACCTTGTTCAGAAACTTGTTCAGAAACTCGTTTGGAACTTCATTCAGAAATCCATTCGGAACCTCGTTCAAGAATCAATTTAGAACCTCGTTCAGGAATCCGTTCAGAACTTCGTTCAAGATTTCATATAGAACCTTGTTCAGAACTTTGTTCAAGATTCCGTTCAGGAACTCATTCAAAAGTCCGTTTAGCGCACCTGTTCAGAACAATCATTTGGCGCACCCTTCAGAATAGTCGTTTAGAGCAACGTTCAGAAGCTCGTTCAGCCGGTCATTCACCCAACTATTCAGAAATGTGATTCAGTTGCCTGTTCAAGAACTCGTTCAGCGCATCATTCAAGAACTCATTCAATGCATCATTTCTGCGACTTCAGCTCCTCGGTTTGGTGCTGCGGTCAAGAGCCGCCTGCACTTTCTCCACGTCCACCTTTTGGCTCGCCCATACCTTGAGCTCGCACTTATGATCTTCAAAGCATATGATTTCTTCCTCCATGGTGTTCGCCCATATATACGTTTCACCATGGTTAAGTCATGGGTCGACTTGCCCATTTAGCCAAACGCGCCCCCAACTCATGTTGACTCACTCATGTCGCCACCCCGCTGGGTCCACATGTGCGATATAATTTTGCCTTTGCCAAGTTCGCACACTTAGTCGAATTTTGGTTTTTCGACCTCTTGTGGCTCGTCATGCTCGTGCTTCGGGCGCCTTTAACAGACTGCCCCAACTCGTCGTTCTTCTCCAACTCGTCCCATTGTCGCAACCGATTTGCTTGCTCATCGACTCGTCCCGCCACCGGCTCGTTGCACATCGCAATCGCGACTCATGGGCTTGACAAGTTTGGTCCCGGTGTCAGATTTCAGGAATGGTAGGAGCAAGATGTTAGAATCTGGTGCAACAAATGTAGGATTTCAGAATGATTTCAACAATGCTTTCGAGGCCAATTTGCCATGAGGATACAAGAATAAGAGTTGAATTTGGAAAGCATTTTATGCTTTTCAAAATAGGTGTAGGGATGCAAACTTATGGGATTGGAAAATCACTCAAATTCTTTTTGGGCTTCTAGTGATTCCGATGATTCTTTATGGTTATGAACTATGGGCCAGTAGTACATCCGACATGCAGTGGAGACAAATTGAGAAAATTCAAAAGTGTTTGATTACAAACAAATTCAAGTTTAAAAGTGCAGTTTCTTACTGTTGCTATTGAAACAATTGCTATGGTGCGAGTAATAGGGTATTTAAAAAAAATTGAGCAAATGGAAGAGGGTAGATGGCCTAAGGTTGTCTTTAATGACAAATTGTGCAAGTGAAAAAATACTTCGATGGAACAAAATAACAAATGGTTGAGTAAATGGGGTATTTGTTTGAACGCGTGTCCCATAAACAACAAAGAAATAAGAGCTTTTGTTATGGAAAAGTTCCACAAGTATACTTGGGATAAGGAGCTAGGAAGAAAGAAAAAGTACTATATTGAAATGTTTAATCCCACTCATAGTCATCAACCAAAAGCACACATAGAGGCCAATATCTATTGGAGAGCCAAAATTCTTATTGCTTCGTTAAAGACTAATTTTTATCAACTCTATTGTAAAACAAAGCGTTAGAAAAGGCCAAAAGAAGTTTGGGAGGAAAGAGTATGCATTTTTCGTTCTTCTGGAAAAATGGAAACAGAAAAACACTTCTTTTTAAAATGTGAGGCCTTAAAAACAATAGGGAAAATTATGCACATATGCTAGCAGCTAGCTCTTGGGATAATCTATTTAACCATGAGTTTGTCAAAAAACTAGGAGCATTTATTTTGAAGTTTCACAGGAAATAAAAGAAAAAAAAACATAATACATCAATCATGTGAAGAAACAATATGTTTCTTTCTTTATTTCTCTATAAATAAAATTTTGATCATGAAAAACCTGACTAATGAAATTCCACTCATTTCAAAAAAAATAAAAATTTACCCTATTTAGTATGACGATTCAAGAGCAAAGGAGACGAACAGTGCGACTGTTGCATTGTAAAGGCGAAGTGCTCCGAATCTGGACCAAACGGAAGTAGGAGGCTGTTGAAGAAGAGTTGTTATGGAATATTTCCAGAATAACGTTGTTTTAAATCTAAAGAATATTTCATTATTTTGCTAAGATAATGATTTTGATGGGTAACTGTATACAAGTTTTTAAATCAACAAATGACCATTGCATGGTGGTGAGGATGGAGAGACTGTGTACCCTTTTCTCAAAAAAGGTGAAGAGAGCCGTTCATTTTTCTAAGAAATTGAAATGGAGTGAGCCTTTTTTCTGAGAATAAACTCAGTATTGCGCTGACAAGATTTAAACTTTGCTTTATCATGTCATTTTCTGAACTTGTATGGTGATGCTAGGCTAACCCCATTTTTATAAGGCAGATTCCCGTGATGAACACGCCTATTTTGTGGGCCACTGTTGTATTTTCACTGTAATTTTGTCTTGGGTCACCGTGGCCTTCCAGCATTTTTGTTGTACTTTTATTGTTATTTTCTCTTCGGTCCACACGATATTTTGTGGTGGGCATGGAATTTTTTGCATTAAGAAACATTTTCTGCTGTATAACGTGAACCACTGGACTTTTCGACGGCGTGGTAGGCAACATTTTCTGCCGTATAACGTGAACCACTGGACTTTTCGACGGCGTGGTAGACAACATTTTCTGCCGTATAACGTGAACCACTGGACTTTTGGAGCGCGTGGTGGAATATATGACAGACTTCAATTCGTCTTTCCCAGCGAAGAAGATTTCGTTTACATGCATGTATGAGATTCTTTGCTCTAAGAACTAGAACCTTTGGAGTGTCACATCTTCCTCGGTTGTTGGATAACAGGTCTCTTAGGCTACCTCTTCAGTTCAGGGAACATGAACTTTTCTGAATCATTGACAAAATGTTTGGCTTTTTGTCAGTGAGAGTGGTGATCACTAAACTCCAACGCTTCGCATTTCACACAGCAAGTGAATACTTAGTGGAATGGTTTAATTATTATTTTAAAACTTAATATATTGTGTGATTAAGAAAGATGAGTTTTTTCATAGTTAAAAACCTAGAATCCATCATTCAATTTTAAACTTAATATATGGTGTGATAAGAAATATGAGATTTTATCCATACTTAAATAATGAGAAATGATAATTCATTAAAGTGATTTGTGTTTGGCAAATAGCTAAGAGTCATTTTTTTTGTTAATTATTTTTCATATTGCCTCTAAGACATAATTACATCTATATTAAATTTCCTTATGCCAAGTTTTACTTTAAGGAAAACCGTATTAATGGTAAACTATGATGACTTTAGCCAAAAAAAAAAAAAAAATCGATCATCATAACATAAAAATGGTATTTAAATTTGATGCTTGTGTTATCAACAAATATGGATATAGTAGATAACAAAATGAGGTTATGATGTTGCTAGTGTTGCCCCTTATACAACAAAAAAACACTTGCCTAAATAATCAAAAGGACTAACAAAAACAAAGCATAAGAACAATGCTCAAATCCACCAAGAAACACCATGAAAGAAATTACAAGGACATTGAGACCTCAATAGGGCCCGCTCCTTTGCTATTTGGAGGAGTAGCATCTCTGCCTCCAAAGAGTGCATCCTCAATTTGTGTTAATTTATAATACATATCACGATGCTCCAATGTATTTCATCATGTTGTAGAAGGATCTCTTTCTACGCTTCATTGTGTCGAAGGAAGACTTTGTTAAGCAAAGTCTTAGTTTGCCAATATAGGGTTAAAATGTGCAAGTACTAGTTTTGTCAGCCTCTATTGTGACCACGTCTTCCTCAGCCATGTGAACTTCTTCCTTTATCTAGGCTAGAGTTTGCATGCAGTAAAGGAGAGAAGAGGAATTAGCATGTGCCTAAGCCCGAGAGCCTCTATGTGTGCCACAACAATTGGAACCTCAACAAGGGTAATCTATCTGTCAAGGGATGGGAGAGGGAACATGGGAGGCTAAGAGGAAAGAGTGAAAAGGAATAATAGTCGCTTAGAGGAATGAAGTTGAGTGAGGAAATTGGGTCAAGGAAACAAAACACATCTCTTAAAAACTGCTTAGAGAAAGGGGAAGCCCCATATTGGTGTGGGAGTTGGGAGAGGGGGATGCGATACCAACACAAAAAGAGAGAAGAGAACTTAGCTAGGCAACAGGGAAAATTTTAAGAACCACCCTAAATTTATATGTATAATAAATGGGTGAATCCCCATGATACATGGGAAAAATGGGAGGCAATTTTATCACTAATATATATATATATATATATATATATATATATATTTTGGCGAATCTCTTACCAGATTATATTATCTTGTAAAGTTATGGTGAATCTTTCACTTAATTATAAAATCTTGTAAGATCTTGGAAAATCTTTCACTGAATAATAAAACATTGTGAAGTCTTGGCGAATGTTTTGTTAAAGTATGAAACCATATATGATAATAATAAAACGTATTCATTAAACTGTAATATACTAACATACATGTTTGGAAAAAAGAAACATAATTTTCACTTCCTACAAACAATGTTGCAAGTTTTAGTGGCCATGTTTGTCATGGTAGGAGAGATTAATGTTTTCTCTACCACTTTTGTCAAGCTATCAAATTTCTTTCTTATTCCATAGAATCCAACTGCGAGATAAAAAAAAACACGTCAAGTTTGTTTACTCCAACACGCCAACAAGTAGCAAGCCCCAACTATATAATATAATGAAGTAGTAGGTATCCCAAAGGCCTGAAGGGGATCTAATGGAAAGAAGTGACCGTTGTCAGAAGCCTTCCAATCAATATATAAATATATAAATGTAGATTTATTATTATTTTAATTGGAAATATGCAATTAAATAATAAAATTTAATTACGTCTCTCCCAATCTAAATTTCTTGTTAGCATAATTCAATACCTACATACCATTTTTAATGGTGTTGTAACATGTGGATTAATTTATTTTTTGGTGCACAATCTCTGCCTTTTAAGACAATATGGTGTAGTGATCCAACCCCTACAGATCATTATGACAAACTAAGAATAGCAAAAAAGATGAAAGGTTGTACAAACCAACATATTTTTCAAACAACTAATCCAAGATTAGTACCTTAACTTTTTCATGAAGATATCATATTGAGAATGTTTGAAAAATAGTGGGAAATCTGGGCAGCGACTATCTCTCTTCTGGGAGTGTGATGCAGAAAGAGTTAAGATTTCATTGTTTTGATTTTTTTTTGTTAAATCAGAAAAACCAATATTAATGGAGATATCAGTATTTTTTACTAAATTTTGTGAAGTGACTAAATGTAGCTTTAACCATTCACCTTAAGATTTTTTTTACAATATAATTTCCTAAGTCTATTTAATATCTTCATTATCATAAAAACCAACCTATATCCATCTTAAGTCCACATTTACCACTCTTAGAGGGATGAAATCTATTTATCCCTCCCAGCACTTGGTAGACTCGGAATTAAGATGGATCTAACCTGATAGAATTTCCCATTTAAATAGTCTATGCTCACATGAATACATGGTATTACCATGGGTTATCATAAACCTGAAGCTTAAAAACTACTATTAGTAATTTATAAAAATTAATAAAATTAATAATTGATTTTTTTATTTTTTTATTTTTTTATTTTAACCAAGTTAAAATGTTTAAGTGACATTAAATTACAAGATCCATTTTTACTCTTGATCTACCAAGAACCGAGGGATCAAATATTTTTTCACTCTATGTTAGTTTGCATATCACGATATTTGATCTAGAGTAAAGATGGATCTATGCTAGTTTAATTCCCCCTTTAAATAGGCTGCATCCCATGTGAATACCATGGGTCAATACCATGTGCCATCTTTATTTCTATTAATACTAATATTAGGGTTAATAATGTTTTTTTGCATGGTATTAATAATAATTTGGCCCATGGTGTTTGGTTCATAGACTTCACCAAAATAAACACATTTTTTGAGTGTTTGTAAATATAAGGTGGTTTATGGAGTAAATATAAAAAATGTTTTATTTATTTACCATACCTCTCATTTATTTATATTTTTATTAATTTACCATACCTCTTTTATAAATATGGTATTTGGCGATAAAAATATTGTTTTTTTGTTGATGAGGACCGAAGCTAGAGCGGAAGAACACGCATACGGAAAAACGGCGGATCTAGGGTTTCGAATGGACACCTTCGGCTTTCGTTTCCTGGGCAAGAATGGCCTGCTCCGAGCGGCCACAGAATTGGATGGAAGCCTGATGCCCGTGTTTACCTGGTCGACCGAAGATTACAGGCAGCAAGAGACAGATCTGAAGGGGCGGCTGCAGATCGATGGGAAAGACAAAACGCCAAGGCACAGTCATAATCTCAGCATGTTGAGCGGTGGCGAGGCCTGCGTATGGGCCAGCGATGCTGAGAACTGGGTATGCGCCTCCACTCACCCCGATTCCAACGACCTTATCAAGCGCATCACGATCTACAAGGTGAGCATCATGAAGAAGGTTTTTCAAGACAGGTATCAGGGTTTCCATGGGCATAAATCCTTGATGGATGGTGACGGAGGAAGTGGATACACAGAGGCAGAGATAGCTAGATCTTTGCAGATAGGAGCGGTTTCTAGATCTGCAGGCATACCCATCGAATCTGCTGTCGGAGGAAAGAAAGGGGGACTGCATGGTACAGATCCGCTCTCCCCTGTCCACAAAGACAGCAGATCTGGCCTGGATCTAACCGATCTGGCCAAAAAACAAAAGAAGAGCCTACGTATGGGTACAGATCCTCTGCATCCCACCGATCCAACGAGGGGCGGCATCAAACGTTTGAAAGGGCAAACAGCGCCTGGAGGGACAGAGCCAGACGGTACAGAAGCGATTCAAATTTTCATAAGAACCCTGTCAGGGAATACAATCTGCATGCAAATAAGAACAGGGATGCTGATAAAAAACATAAAGGAAGATATTCAAGAGTTATCAGGCATATCATCAAATCAGTTGAGCTTGATCTATGCAGGACACACTCTACAGGAAGAATTTACAGTGCAGCATTATGGAATAGTGGGAGATTCAACAATTTTTCTAAGTACGAGGCTGAGAGGAGGAAGCTTCAGATCTAGCTCAAAGGGCACAGGTTCGTTCAAGGACGCTGTCAAAGGAAAAGGGGAAGCCACCAACAAGCCAGTGCCACCTCAAGATCTGCCTGGTCCTTATATAGTGGAGCAAAGTAAGCAGAACCCAGTTCTGACAATCGATCTGCTGGAGGTAAACAACTTTCATGATGATCTCTCTTCTTTGGCAGTCATTTGTAGATTCAATGGCTTTTGGCCAAAAACAGATGCTTTACGGCATTGGATCCATTCCACATGGACACCAAATTGTGACATCCTTTTATGCACAAAAGGTTTTTTTATTGTAAAATTCGACACAGTGGAGGAAAATGACCATGTCCTCCATGAGGGGCCATGGTTCTGGGGCAACGCAGGGCTTTTTACGACCCCTTAGTTTCCGGGATTTGACCCCTCCTCTATGGTGGTCTCCAAAATGCCAGTCTGGGTAAGGTTGCATAATCTCTCGCTTCACTTTTGGCTTCCCAAAGTATTTGAAGCAATGGGGAATGCAATAGGCAAATACATCAAGCAAGATGTCGAAAGAATTGCTAGATGCATTCACACTTTTGCCAGAATTTGTGTCGAAGTTGATCTCAGTCAAGGGCTTCCTGAAAGCATTATCTTGATCCATAACAACTCCCAGTGGAAACAACCTCTAGACTACGAAAACACGGCCTTCAGATGCCGAGGATGTCAACAGACAGGTCATCTCCGTAACAACTGTCCTCAAGCCAAAAAGGAAAACAGAAGGAACAAGAAACAAGCAAAAAAACCAAGAGGATGGCAGAATACAGTGAATCTCGAAGAAGAAACAGAAGACGAGGAGGAAGACAATCCTCCACCTGCAAATGACGATGACCCTATTGGAGGCGAAGCCGCGACATCCTCTCCCATAGCACCGTCAAAGGCTCCACAGCAGGCAGAGATGACAAGTGTGGATCCAAGCATGGGAGGCATCAAACGGCATCACCACTCAGACACTTCAGACTCAGACAAAGAAACAGGCCCACAGAATGCAGAAACACAGTTAGTCATTGCTTCGATCGAGCCCACTCAAGGAGAGTGGCGCAAGGTTGAAAAGAAAAAGGGGAGAAAAACTTGAAGCGTGAGTTTTACTCACTGCCGGAATTCAGTTTTTTGCCCTTTCTTTCTCTCTCCTCTCTTCTGTTTTCTTATTCTTTGTGCACGTTAGTCTTCTAACGTTGCGTGGGGTGTGAAAGCACTCGAGCCCATGTGGCAGCTTACGGAATGCTTCAATGCATCTGCTTGTGTAACTTTTCATTAATTTCTTTAATAAAAGGTTACCGTTTTTTTCCTTGGAAAAAGAAATATGGTATTTGGCCCATAGGATTCAATTAAATAAAACCTCTTTTTTGAGCTTTCTTAAATAGAAAGAGGGTTATGGACTAAATATAGAAAGAGGTTTTATTTATTTACCATACTTATAGTTTATTTATATTTTTATTTATTTACCATACCTTTAAAGTATAAAAAGAGGTTTTATTTATTTACCACACCTCCACTTTATTTATATTTTTATTTATTTACATGCTTGCTTGTTCATAAACATAAGGTGATATATGCAGTAAATATAAAAAATATCTTATTTATTTACCATACCTCTCGTTTATTTATATTTTTATTAATCTACCATACCTCTTTTATAAATATGGTATTTGGCCCATAGGATTCACTTAAATGAAACCTCGTTTTTGAGCCTTCTTAAATAGAAAGAGGGTTATGGGCTAAATATAAAAAGAGGTTTTATTTATTTACCATACCTCTAGTTTATTTGTATTTTTATTTATTTACCATTCCTTTGGAGTAAGTATAAAAAGAGCTTTTATTTATTTACCATACCTCCACTATATTTTTATTTTTATTTATAACTATCATAAATACATTTTCTTGAAAATGAGGGCAAATGGAAGATTGTAACTCCTAATTTCAAGGCCTAAATCTACTTTTTTTTACCCTCTCCCGTAAAATAAGGTGAGCTAACCTCCATACCTATTTTTTTATAAAATAAATTTGAGGCGATTTGTAACAATGTAGTATGATACAAAATATTCACCCAATAAAAATATAAAACCCCTTAATTTAGCCCAAGGGCGAAAATTCGCCCCTAAAATTTTCCATGCTAGGCAAGAAGAATGAGGAAATAAAAACTTGTTGGATGAGATAGGATTAGGTAAAGAGTCCCTCTGATGCTAAAAGAAGACTAATGAAACCAACATAAGACTATAAACGCTAAAAACTAAAACTTCAAATAGAGAATTATTGATAAAGGAGAGCCAAACATTAATATTGAAATAGGAATGAAAATTATTGTATATTTATAGAGGTAGTCAACAAAATGAAATGGCCTCAAGCTTCCTATACAATGTGTGGTCACATTAGATACCATTGGTCATTGAAGAGGTGAATGACTTATCAGAGAAATTCCTTGAAGAGGGAATGGGGGGTCAAGTCATAGGGCCCTAGTCCCCCCTAAAGGAAAAGAAGTTATGATCGCAAAACCTACATATAGAAATGAAATCGCAGTGCAAAGAACCTAGAGTGACTCCAGATGTTTTAGAGAAAAGAGGCAATAACAGATAGTTTTCATATAATGAACATAAGAATTGCCACTTTGAGATATGAGATCATTCATGCCACCTTTAAACCCTGTCGATCACCCCATAAGGAAACTTTTAAAAGATAGTTTGAAGATAAATATTTTTAGATAATTTAATTAGAAAAAAAAAAAAAAATTATTATCAAAATTTGGTTTAAAAATGTAGTTTTCTTTATTCAATAGATTTTTTTTAATATGAATTTTTCTACTTAAAATTTTGATTTATTTTAAATAATTTGAAGAGTTAAAATTTTGGAAAAGAATGAATGAAACATACTTTTATCTTATTAAAAAATTAAATTAAAAAAATAGGAAAAGAAGAGAATAAAGAAAGAAAATGAATTCCTTCACTTATTCTTAATATAAATTAAAAATTAAACAAAGTCAAACCATTTTTCCGCTTAATTTTTGTTTAAATTTAAAATTAGTTAAAAATTAGTTTCACCTAATTCACAGAACTATAACAACAATAATGTTAGCTTACTAACAAAATTCATATAATCGAAATGAATGAGGACCAAAAAATAATTCATCCTTAAAAAAAAAGAGTTTATTCACATTTTAGCTCATATCCCCTTTAACTTCAATCATAAAGTTATTTTTTTCTTATTAAATTTGAAGTAGAAATATATATATGTTCAATTTTTTCTAATAAACATTTTGATAATGGAAATGGAGGTGTCCACCCACAATGGGATTAGATGTCCCTTGGGAGGTTGGGATTAGATGTCTCTTGGGAGGTTTAATTCCCTCCCAGTGGCTTCGATTTCTCAACCTTTCCCATAAGGTTTGAACATGGGACATTTTGAGGGCTAAATTCCACAGAAACCAACTAGTGTATACCTCATGTGTAAACTTTCAAAATTTTAATTTAATTATCAATAATTATTAGGTGAATAATAGGAATTTAACCTCCACTTAATATTTTCCAATATTTTTAGTAGCCTTTACAAATCAAAGGTTGAGATATATCTCAACTAGTCATGTCGTTTATGTTTTTCTAATTAAATTGATTAATAAATTATGGTTTTTGGGATAAGCCATAGTATTGACCTATGATTTTGTTGCAAATCCAATTTATGGATTAAGAATCTCCATGATAATATATGTCAAACTCATATATTAATTACTTTAATAGTAATAATTATAAATGTTGTAATTTACTTAATTTTATGATTTTTTTAATGTTAAAAATGTCAGATATATCATGAAGTATGTGTTTTCATGTTTATGATGGATTGAATTCTATCAATATTTAATTATGATTTAATTTATATGGTTATGCTAATTTAATCATCAATAATGATTGAGTTGAAGAATTTAACCTCCAACAGATAATCTTCATAGTAAATGTAACTAGAAATTGCACCAAATGTTGCAAAGGAAGCATTGTAAGTCGATAGCATATGAAAAAAGAGCATAGATGAAGAGTGGTGTGATATGTTATGAAATTGAAAATACTAGGAATATCTACAAAATACTTCAACTTTGGCATCTAGCCATTGTATAATGTATAACACGTTTGACAAATACATGGTAGAAAATTTTGGTTACCATAAATTTCCCGTACCATAGAGCTCATAGTAACTCTAATGAGCACTCCTTTAAATTGTGTAGGTGATTCACTTCCTTTGATATTCTTTTTTTAATGCTTTATTGGATGCATGTATCATTTTGTGATCAGTTATATATTCATAATTAACTTTAGATGGTATGTTGCAACATCCATTTTTTCCAAGAAAATGAATCCTACCCTTTTCCCCTTATACTTAATTCCATCCATTTTTGAATTACATCATTAAATCATCTTATCTGGTATATTTAATTGAATATTTTTCTACATCATAAAAAAAGGAATTAAACAGTGTAGTATAGAAATACATTTGAGGTTTGAAAGGTTGTCCAAAGAACGACATATTAATTGCATGGTATATTGTCTTAACTAAAGCATTTTTCAATTCTTCATTATGTTCCAACTACACATGCTAATAAAATAATAAATACATTATTGTCACGATAATCAAATAAAAGTAAGGTCAAAATATAGAAACAGAGATTGCTCTGTGTCATTTATGTAGAAATAGTTCGAAATTTGCAACTACTAATGAATTCAGACTGAAAAGCCCACACAAAATTTCTTCTACTCAATCCGCGGAAAGAAAAACATACAATAGAAACACATAAAATCATTCAATAACAATGAACATAGTATTTTTTCTGGGGAACCCAACTCAGAAATACCCCTCCTCTGTTTGTATTAAATTAGATGAGAATATGGATCCATTACAATAAAAACTTCAATCCTTGAAGCTCAACCTGCACTACAATAATAATATCCTCGTGCTCTTCTTGCTCTGACCAACACTTAGCCAAAATAGGCCTCAACCTTCCTCCTATTTCCTTGTGCAATTCCTAGGGAAATTAGCTCCTAAAAGATAGGGAATTCTCTTATTTCCCTGCCCAAATCCTAGAGGAATTGCTCACCCACTCACCCAATTTATAAACACACATCAAACCCAACATGGGTTAAGATCATATAGATAAAGTTCCAATTTTCTATGTTGTATGCCTTTGAGAGACGTCAGCCTCTATTGTGACCAGTATCTGACAACTAGTTTACCATCGATGTTAACATTGTTGAGTTTGAGTGATATTCCCGATTAATTACCACCTATTCCTGAGCCATGTGAACTTCTTCCTTTATCTAGGCTAGAGTTTGCATGCGGTAAAGGGGAGAAGAGGAATGAGCATGTGCTTAAGCATGAGAACCTCCATGTGTGCCACAACAATTGGAACCTCGACAAGAGTAATCTATTTGTCAAGGGATGGGAGAGGGAACAAAGGAGGCTAAGAGGAAAGAGTGAAAAGGAATAATAGTTGCTCAGAGGAATGAAGTTGAGTGAGGAAATTGGGTCAAGGAAACAAAACAATTTACTTTTCTTCATTGTAGATAGGATGAAAATTATTGTATGTCTATAGAGGTAGTCAACAAAATGAACTGGCCTCAAACTCCCTAAGAATGAGTGGTCACACTAGCTCTCATTGGTCATTGAAGAGGTGAAAGACTTATTAGAGAAATGCCATGAAGAGGGAATGGGCGGATCTTGTAATTTTCCCTAGATAGAACTGCTTCCTAGTTGGGTGGATTGATGGTTTATGTTTGCACTTGATATGGATGAGACCTCTTAGACAATTGTTTCGTTTGCTTCCTTGAAATTTGTTTGAATGCTCATTTCTCACCATTATTTTGAGAATATGGAGTTGGGATAAAAGGAAGCTAAGATGCCAAAGATTCAGGACGAAGTTTTGCAAAGTTCCCATAGTCTTGGAAATAATTGCATTTAAAAGAAACTTCCTCATAATACAGGTCCTAAAGATGGATACAACCCTCTAAATGAAGGTGAATTACCTGAGGGATTCCTTTTGCAATTCCTATTTCAACACAAGTTTTTTGTGTTGAGATGGGATACACAAAAAACTCAAAACCCGCTAAGGTTGTGTGCTTTCTGTGTATCCCATTTTGCTTTTTAATTTGTGGGTTTTGGATTTTATCTGAATGATAAAGGTGTGGAAAACAAAGAAAATATAAAGCATACTGGTGGCCATTAAATTGATGGATGAAATTGGAAATTGGAGTTGCAATGCTAACAAAGCAATAAAAAATTTATTGGTATTAGATTATTATTTATTTATTTTTAGTGTACCCATTTTTGTTTTACACCTCTTTTTTGGGTTCCATGTTAATGATCAACATATGGCCAGGAAATAAATACTTCTATCTCTATTTTTTGTTCCATGTTAATGATCAACGTGCGACTAGAAAAAGAAAATCTAAGGTATATTCCAAAGCATTATATTGATGGACAAAATTGGGGATCGGTAATAGACACAATAAAATATTTATTGATTTCATATTATTGTTTATGAGTGTCTTGTCACCTCTATGTTATTTCAGATTTTATGTTAATGTTTAATGTGGCTTGCAAAGATGATCTAAAGCATCTTGGAAGGAATTAAACAGACTGAGGAAGTTAAACCAAATGTAAACTGGCAATAGACGCCATAAGTGGCTTACAAGTTTCAGTAATACATGTTTGCTAGAAATTTGTTTCTTATATTAGTTTTATAGGTTCCAATATGAAAGCACATCATAGTTATAATATTCTAGAATTATTTAGAGTTTAATCACTTTAATTGAGTCTTCTTGAATTTTAAACATTTATTTCATACTTTTAAAAGATTTTTTACATTTTTTATTTATCAATTTTAAAGAAAATCATGTCAATTTCTTTTTACAACAAAATTACTTTAGTGCTGCTGACTTTAAATAAATAAAAATAAATAAATAAATCCTACATCTGTTCTTTAAAACTACCCACCTATTTGCTAACATAAAAGCCAATGGCTAATCTATTGAAAGAATAAAAGTTTATCTTTTTGAATTTTTAATGACATAATAGTGTTTGTTTTTTTCCCTTCATTTACTATTTAGATGACGCATGCTTTACAATGGCCGATCCTTATTTTAAGGATGTGAAATTATATATTATATTGATTATTTTTAAACGTTAAATTTTAAATATAGATTTATTATTTATTTTAGATTAATGTGTAGATGATGTGTGTGACATATGGCATTTTTTTTTTTTTCAAAATGTGATGAGAAGAATATAAAGAAACAACATGTTCCTTAAGGTACTTTTGATTATGATGTATTTTTTTCCTCTTTCATGTTTATGCAAATATAAAATAAAAATAAAAATTATGAAATTTGTTTATATATTTCAAAAGCTATAAGGTTATTTAATTTTTTACTACTTAATGATTATAATAAGAAATTGGAAATTTTCACTATATTTATTATTCAAAAATAGTATATAAATAGTGAAAATAATTGAGAATTTATTATCAAAGGCTAAGCACTACTGAATTATGTCTATCTCCTTTCTATGCCCTTTACATGCATCAACCTTTCTCCCTTTCTGTCTTGTCTTATGTGACAATTGAGTTCCATTTTGTATATATATATATATATTTTAATAGAAAAACAATTGAATATAACTTTTCATGTGATCATTATACTCTCAAGCTACGTAAAAATAAAAGTAATGAATTCAAACATATATTTGATGCACATTCTTGTTGGGATGGTTCCAGCTATGATGTAGTCATGGTAATTTAATTCACCATCTCATTTACATTTTTTTTCTATTTTATTCCTATCAACATGTTTTGAATATCACCTCATGTGCCTTTTGGAATTTTAGCAATCTTCCTAAAAATTGAAAAAAACAATAAAATAATTAATTAATATCAATATGACAATAAATATATTGAAAGAATAAATTTTGTAATATTTTAAACAAGTATATACTCTAGCCTCTTACTTTTACTGTGACTTCATGAAGTGTAGATAATTGTTGTCATGAATACATCCAAGATATTTAGTAAAAAAATCTTGCATGTTTCTTTTCCATCCAAGAGACTTTTGTGATCATCCCACATCCTCATCAATTCTTCAAAGGTTGAAGAGTAAATTCAAATTTTGACCTTAGTTGCAAAAATTTGCAATGCTGAAATATCTAAATATAACTGCAGTTGTCATGAAATTAAACCAACTTTCAAATATAACCTAAAATAGGTTGTTTTCTAATCTTTACCAATAAAATCAGTTACAATACTAAAATAAATGCTTTATAAAATATTGATTCCAATTCCACATATAAACATAAGTAAAACAAATTGATGGAAAAGTGGAAAATGATAAATGTCTAGGGAAATATTATTATAATATAGTAAAAAATACATAAAAGAATGGTCATTTTCATGACTCAATATTCAACCCACTAAATATTTTCATGCGCTCATCAAACTTTGCATCTGATATTTCTAAATTATGTGGATTTTGGTGGCCCAACCCTCTCGCTGACTTGGACAATATAATAGGTTTGATTGATTACAATTATTAATGCTCTGATTACTTATCGGTTTTCGATGGTACTTGGGGAGATGGGTCTACATGTGACCACGTACATTTGGCTTGCTAGAATAGGACACCTTTCCCTTCCTCGTTTTTCGTCCTCTCGCTTAATGTGTAACCCTAAACCTTACTTGGCTCAGTCATTTTTCATTTGGTGAGGAAAGGCTCTGCACGACTGTATTTTGGTTGTTTTCTCCTGAGGGTTATGAACTTGTCATTCTGGTGTAATGCTGGTCCTCTGGATTGTAACTTCCTCAACGATAAGTTCTGGATGTTCAATTATTCTCTTCGATGGGTTCTCTATTTGTTTGTTGGTCGTTTGATGGCCCTGGGTCGTTTTCCAACTCTCTTTGCGACTGTAAGTGATAATCACTGTAACTCTGTAGCTTTACTCCTTACTAATAGCTATTAAGATTTTAGCATTCCTGGTTATGGGTGGTATTTGTTGGCTTTACTGTTCACCTGGTTTTTTTGTTTGTTTGCGTGCTTAGGTAGCAGTCATGAGGTGACACTGTTCTTGGCCTCAGTTCGTCAGTTTTTTAGGTAAGTTATCTTTCTGAGCTTCAGTGCATTTTCACTCCTCTTTCTGTTGCTAACAGTTGCGGTCCCTTGTGGTCAGGGTCGCTTACACTTCTGCTACATGTTGCAGTTTCTTCTCCGGCGTTTTCAAAACCCGGTCAGGGTCGCTTACACTTCTGCTACTTGTTGCAGTTTCTTCTCCGGCGTTTTCAAAACCCTTCCTTTCTGGTAAGCAAAGCTTCTTTTAAGTAACCCTCTTCATGTTTCTTCTCTGCATGGGCTTCAAATTGTTACCTAATCCTTTTATTGTTGGTGTCTTTAGGTGGAGGCATTCATTGGACACCGGTCTCGGCTCCTTTGGCTCTCCACTGGACCGAGTAGGGTCTCTCCATTGTCTCAATGTCCGTCGCCTGTTGTTTTGTTATTTGAATACATTCTGGTTGTAACTGTTATTAGTTTGGTTGTTTGGCTGTAGATTCCAATTACTGTAATTCTAGGTTGAAAGTCCAACTCTGTAAATAAATTTGAGGGTTTGCAACTCGAGTATGTTTCCAGGGTTTGTTCCCGGGTACTCGACCTTCACTGTATTGCTGTCTGGTTGATTTTATATCTATAATATATACAGGAATTATGAACCCAACTCTCTGTTCTCTTTGTATTTGAATCTTAACTTATCTTAGTTGGTTTCTAGGCTTGTTTACTAAGTTCCTGTAGACTTAAAAGCAAATTTTACTTCTATGAAAAGAAATATAGTCTCGCATGTCAAATAGTGGACTTGTTACCTGGTTATGTGCATGGTCTTCGCGTTTCTGGGTTCTATGTGTAGTGGTTGTGAAACCCTCTTTTCTGCTGCTTGTGCTATCGTTCAGTTTTGTGTCACTGTCAGCAATGCTCTCGGGTTCCTGTCGCTCGCTCTTGTTGTCTTTGCTCGTCCTCACGGTCTGTCACAAAATTCATTCAACATATGAATGTTTTCTCTTGCATTTTGAAATGAAATTAGTGTTTTGTTTGGAATTGCACTCAATGAATTCAGTTAGAAATAGGAAAAGAACTAGTTGCACATGGAAATCAGATTGCTGTAGAATAATATTTCTTTAATGCTTTGTTGCTCTTCCATTATGGTGGGAATCAACCCTACAATGATTTTCCTGTTTTCTTTTATATGACTTGTTAAACAGTTTTAGAAAATTGTTAACAGTTACATACAGTTATTCCTGAAACTGTCAATTTTTCATGTATCTAAATTCTAAGATTAAATAAAAAGGAAAATAGAGTTTTGTTTCTTTTCTGTAATTAAATAAAACAAAACCCCTCAACGGAAAAACAAAACAAAACTGAAACTTATGCAATTTGGAAATAAAAACAAACAGCTTAGGTACGATGACTTGTCAACCATGCAACCTATAACCAGTAAGACAAACACCTGTCGTCTTGCTTACCCTGAGTTCGATGCTCCTTCATCAAGCTCCCGGGGTAACAAAAAGTCATGGCTCCGTTCCATGAGTTCCTCAATAGAATAGTCTACTCGCTGTATCTGTGCCGCGTCCAGCCACAAACTATCCTCAATGGTATGGTTCTTCCACTTGACAAGGTACTGAAGGTACTCTTTCCTGCAAGTGTGTTTGACCACCTGTGTGTCGAGAATTCTCTCGACCTCAAGGGGCTGAACCATAGGCATTTGCCTCATCCAAGAACCATCTTCAACTTGGGTATCCCGTTCTGGCCATGCTGCACTGTCGTCTTTAGGACTAGAAATAAATGGAAACAGATCTACCACATTGAAGATGGGCGATATGCCTATCCCTGGTGGCAGCTGTTATTCATAAGCATTGGTAGAGAATTTGCGAAGAATTTTGCGGGGGCCAATCTTCTTGTATTTCAACTTGTTATATTCGCCCTTAGGAAAACATTCTTTGTGTAAATGCGCAAGGACTTCATTCCCTACATTGAACTGTACTTCCTACTACTTAAAATATACATGTTGTTTATATTCTGACTGCTTTCCTGCAATTTCGATTTTACTTGCTTGTGTAAGTCATTCATTGCCTTGGCAAAATATTCCCCGTCAACACTCCTTCTTTCTAATTTCCCCAGATCTCGCAGCTCATGCACCCTGCGTGGATGCATGCCATACAAAATCTGAAAAGGATTGTAACTTGTGTTGTGATTTGGTGAATCGTTATAAGCAAATTCCACCTGAGAAAGCACACGATCCCACATCCGTGAGTTCTCTCCAACCAAACTTCGTAGCAGGTTTCCCAAGCTCCTATTCATCACCTCCATTTGCCCATCAGTTTGTGGGTGATATGTGGAGTTGAAATTCAATCGAGTGTCCAACTTCTTCCACAGGGTGCACCAAAAGTGCCCTGTAAATTTCACATCCCTGTTCGAGATAATGGACCTCGGTAAGACGTGCAACCTGACGATTTCCATGAAAAACAAGTGTGCTACGTGAGTGGCATCACTGGTTTTTCAACAAGGAATAAAATGCGCCATTTTCGAAAACCGATCTAATACCACCATCACCGAGTCAAAACCATGCTGCGTTCTTGGTAGACCCAAGACAAAATCCAAGTTGATTGAGTCCCACGGTTTACTTGGAATAGGCAATGGCGTGTAGAGACCTGCATTTTGGCTGTGTCCCTTCACCAATTGGCACACCTTACACCTAGTCACATATCGCTGCACGTCCCGTCGCATCTTTGGCCGGTAATAAAAGCATCCTACTTGTTCTAATGTTTTGTCTAAGCTGAAATGTCCGGTTAGACCTCCACTGTGCTTCTCCTGAATGATATTCTATCTCATCAAACAATTGAGAATGCATAATTGTCCTCCTTTAAACAATAGTTTCTCCTATAAATTATAGTCCAACCATGGACTATTGTTTCTCAGCAAAGGATTTTGACAGGCTTCATAAGCCTCTTTGAAGTTCGTGTCGGTCTGATACAAGTCTTTCAAATGCTCAAAGCCTAGCACTTATATCATACTCTCCTGCAAGAGCAACGCTCTTTTGCTCAATGCATCTGCCACATTGTTGACCTGCCCACTAATGTGTTTCAACACAAAAGTGAAATTCTGTAAATATTCGACCCACTTGGCATGCTTGTGATTCAATTTATACTATTGCGTCACATATTGCAGTGCAGAATTATCAGAGAATAAAACAAACTCACTCCCCAACAGATAGTGTCTCCAATGCTTCAGTGCTTGGACGACAACATAGAATTCTTTGTCATAAGATGAACACTTATGCCTGCTCTCATTCAACTTATCACTGAAAAACGCAACAGGTTTGTCTTCCGGACTAAGTATAGCTCCAATGGTCGTACCTCTTGCATCACATCAAACCTGGAAAAGCTTGTTAAAGTCTGGCAATCTCAGGATTGGTATTTTTGTAATCTTCTTCTTCAGTAGCTGAAAGATTTTCTCCGCTACTTCGATCCAACAGAAAGGCTGACTTGCCTTCTTTAGAGTGTCCACCATAGGTGCATAGATCTCACTGAAATTCCTTATAAATTTGCGATAAAAACTTGCCAACCCATGAAAACCACGTACCTCAAACAAACTTTTTGGGGATGGCCAGTTAATGATTGCTACAATCTTTTATGGGTCCATCTTCAACTCATTCTCTACAATCACAAAACCTAGATAAAATAGTTATCTTTGAAGAAAAGTAATTTTTTTTAGATTTATTAGTAGCTTATTCTGCTGCAATTTCTCCAACACACTTTGAACATGTCAGAAGTGTTCCTCTTTAGTCCTGCTGAAAATTAATATATCATCAAGATACACTATCACAAACTTTCTGATGAACTCTTTCAAAATTTTTTTCATCAATCGCATAAAGGCACTAGGGGCATTACTTAATCCGAATGCCATTACCAGCCACTCATACAACCCTTCATTAGTCTTGAAGGCTGTCTTACATTCATCCCCTTCCCTGATCCGAATCTAGTGGTAACCACTCTTCAAATCGATCTTTGAGAAGTATGCTGCCCCCCTCAGGCAATCCATCATATTGTCCATCCGCGGCAGTGGAAACCTATATCTGATGGTAATCTTGTTGATGGCCCTCAAATCTGTGCACATTCGTCATTTTCCTCCTTTCTTGGGAGCGAGAACTGTTGGAACTGCGCAGGGGCTCAAACTCTCCCTTATCAACCCTTTATCTAGCAATTCCTGCACCTATTTTTTGATCTCCTCATTATCTTTGGGGCTCATTCGGTATGATGCCTTGTTCGGTAGACTTGCTCTAGGTATAAAGTCAATACGATGACTGATACTCCTCTTAGGAGGTAGTTTATCTGGTAGATCATCCACTACAATATCACTAAACTCCTGCAACATCTCCTGAATTTCCGTTGGTAAATCTGAAATTTCAGTGTGTAGTAAAACTATCGTTAGGCTCCTTACTATTACATAATTCACTTCGCGGTCTTCGATCTGCTTTAAGAATTCCTTTCCTCCCACCATTAATGCTTTTACTCCACTCATTTCTGTCGTCTCTTCCTCCTTGATGGGCACAAGTGTGTGCTTAATCCCATCTTTGAAAAACTTGTAACAATTTGTCGGCCCATCATGCACTACCTTTCGGTCATACTACCATGGCCTTCCTAGCAGTATATGACATATGTCCATTGGCATAATATCACAAACAACCTTGTCCTTGTACCTGCCAATGTGGAACTCAACTTCACACTGTTCGTCAACCAATAGTTGATGGCCTTCTGCAACCACGATACCTTATAGGGAGTGGGATGCTTCAGCCACTTCAAACCCAACTTCTCTACCATCTTTGTGGCAACCAGATTATCCGTGCTTCCACTGTCGATAATCAACTTACAACATTTTCCATGCGACTTACAAATTGTCCGGAACAATGCCTTCCTTTGAGTTTGTTCAACTGTCTCTTTTGTTGGTTTCAACAACACTTTATTTAGAACTAAGGCTTCCCTTGTTTCTGGCACATTTTTTGCTTCTTGGGGGGTGCCTCTGCTTCCTCCGGCTGTGCAACATACGCTCCCTTGTGACTAGCTTGTTGCGCTTCTGGACACTCAAAAGACCCGTGCCCCCACTTTTGGCACCTGCAGTACTGATAGGAAGCTCCTCTGCCTCGACCATTTCCTCTTCCTCTTTGATATGGCCTTCCGCCTCTAGTGCTGTCTCCTTTTTCTGTTGTCCCTGAAGTTTTGGAACTGCTGCCCTCTTCACTATTATTGACAGTTCATCATCTGCCATAGGACTGTCCTCTTCCTCTGCCAGTTTCCCGTCCTCTTCTAGCATTTTGTTTTCGAGTGATCTTATCCTCTTCCTTCATGGCACTTTGGTAGGCTTCCTCTATATTTTTTGGCGAAAGAATGGTTATCTCATCCAATATTTCCAATCTCAGGCCATTTACATACCTTGCTATTTTCTCTAGGGTGTCCTCTGTATAACCAGCCCTTAAAATTACCTAGTAGAATTCTTTCGTATATTCTCTCACTATCATCCCTTTTTGCTTTAGATTCTGCACTTGCCGATGCAGTGAAATCTAATAATCTTTGGGCAAAAATCTACCCTTCATCTTGGCCACCATTCTTGGCCATTTCTTTATTGGCAACTTGTTCATCCCTCTTCTTTCTACTTGGATGCTATCCCACCACAAGGTTGCGTGTCCTTTTAGTTTGGTTGCAGCGAACTTAACTCTTCGATCTTCACTGACCTCTTCACACTCGAAATATTTGTCCAATTCACTGATCCAGTCCAACAAAACTTCTGTGGACAAGCTGCGATCGTAATTTGGAATTTCTGGCTTAGGCTTGCTGCTAACAGTAGGACTGACCTCAACAATCTAATTTTTGGTCCTTCTTCATCTGATCCATTTGTTGCAACTATAGCTTCTTCGTCAGTGTCATCTCCTACCTCTGGATCCCTTCTCCTCCCTACTTCAACTACCTCCAAATGGGTAGTAAGGATCCTAATTTCCTCCCTCAATCCTTCCTCTGCTACTCTCCGAAAACCTCTTCCACGCCCTCGTCTTCCAACTTCCATTTCTCAGGAAATCTTCAAAAACTCTGCTCTGATACGAAAATTTGGTGGCCCAGCCCTCTCGCTGACTTGGAAAATATAATAGGTTTGATTTGATTACAATTATTAATGCTCTGATTACTTATCAGTTTTCAATGGTACTTAGGGAGATGGGTCTACATGTGACTGCATATGTTTGGCTTGCTAGAACATGACACCTATCCCTTCCTCGTTTTTCGTCCTCCTGCTTAATGTGTAACCCTAAACCTTACTTGGCTCAGTCACTTTTCATTTGGTAAGGAAAGGCTCTTCGTGATTGTATTTTGGTTATTTTCTCCCAAGTGTTATGAACTTGTCATTTTGGTGTAATACTAGTCCTCTGGATTGTAACTTGTTCAATGATAAGTTTTGGATGTTCGGTTATGCTCTTTGATGGGTTCTCTGTTTGTTTGCTGGTTGTTTGATGGCCCTGGGTCATTTTCCAACTCTCTCTGCGATTGTAAGTGATAATCACTGTAACTCTGTAGCTTTACTCCTTACTGATAGCTATTAAGATTTTAGCATTCCTGGTTATGATTGGGATTTGTTGGCTTTACTATTCACCTAGTTTTGTTGTTTATTTACGTGCTTAGGTAGCGACCATGAGGTGACCTTGTTCTCGGCCTCGGTTTGTCGGCTGTTAAGGTAAGTTCTCTTTCTGAGCTTCAGTGCATTTTCGATTTTCTTTCTGTTGCTAATAGTTACGGTCCCTTGTGGTTAGGGTCGCTTACACTTCTACCACCTGTTGCAGTTTCTTCTCTGGCGTTTTCAAAACCCTTCCTTCCTGGTAAGCAAAGCTTCTTTTAGATAGCCCTCTTCACGTTTCTTCTCCACGTGGGCTTCAACTTGTTACCTGATCCTTTTATTGTTGGTGTCTACAGGTGAAGGCAATCATTGGAGACTGGTATCGGTTCCTTTGGCTCTCCACTGGACTAGGTAAGGCCTCTCCACGGTCTCACTGTCCATCACCTGTTGTTTTGTTATTTGAATACGTTCTGGTTGTAATTGTTAGTAGTTTGGTTGTCTGGCTGTAGATTCTAGTTACTGTAATTCTAGGTTGAAAATATAACACTGTAAATAAATATGACGGTTTGCAACTTGAGTATGTTCTAGGGATTGTTCCCGAGTGCTCAACCTTCACTGTATTGCTGTCTGGTTGATTTTATATCTATAATATATACAGGAATTCTGAACCCAACTATTTGTTCGCTTTGTATTTGAATCTTAACTTATCTTAGTTGGTTTCTGGGCTTGTTTACTAAGTGCCTATAGACTTAATAGTGAATTTTACTTCTATGAAAAGAAAGATAGTCTCGCATGTGAAACAGTGGACTTGTTACCTAGTTATGTGTGCGGTCTTCGCATTTCTTGGTTCTGTGTGTAGTGGTTGTGAAACCCTCTGTTCTGCTGCTTGTGATTTCGTTTAGTTTTCGGTCACTGTCAGCAATGCTCTCGGGTTCTCGTCGCTCGCTCTTGTTGTCTTTGCTCGTCCTCACGGTCTGTCATAGCATTCATTCAACATACAAATGTTTTCTCTTGCATTTTGAAATGTAATCAGTGTTTTGTTTGGAATTGCACTCAATGAATTCAGTTGGAAACAGGAAAAGAACTAGTTGCACATGGAAATCGGATTATTGTAGAATAATATTTGTTTAATTCTTTGTTGCTCTTCTATTATGGTGGGAATCAACCCTACAATGATTTTCCTGTTTTCTTTTATATGACTTGTTAAACAGTTTTAGAAAACTGTTAATAGTTTGTTGTGTCCCTATAATACTATTGATTACCCCATTACTATTGTATTTGTATCCCTTATTAATATTGTTGTGCCCCTATTGTTCCCATATTGTTATTACTGTGCCCCATAGAATCCCTCTATTGTTATTTTTGTGGCTTTATATTATTATTGTTAGGTCGGCTGGGTTATATTGTGACTCAGACTCCTATATATAGAAAGTAGGTTTTGTCATTTGTATCATCCAAGAATTGCTCATTTATGTAATGTAAAGGAGGTTGCCCCTTCAAATAGGCTAAATTCTAAGGCATGGATCTCTCTTTTCTATCTTTTTGTGAGCTGGTTTCATAACATTTGGTATCAGAGCTTTGGATTCTAGTGTTTCGCTGCTCCAAACATGTCATCGTGGCATTGTCACTATAACTTTTGTTTGGCGATGTTTCAGAAGCTAAAAGAAAAACCCATTTGAGAAGAAATCGCGTTGAATCTTGGGTCTGAATTTCAGAGCTTTGTGTGCTATATTTGTGGAGATATGATCTGAGGAGTTTGGTCTTTTTTCAAACTCCTGAATTACATTCCAAACAGGTGACCTGGGGAAAATCGTCATAACTCTCTCTTTGAGCATCGGATTGAAATTTCGTAAGAAGGTACAGAAAGAGGACAGACTGTAGCTTCTTTTCTATCTTTTTCAAATCTAAAGGTCGAAATAGTGATTCCTTGCATGTCGTACAAGTTCGCTCTACTAAACTAGTCTATAATCAGGTCATCTTGGGAGATTGTGCATAAATCTTCCTTGGAGAATCCAACTTCGATCAAAATGGTGGCATTGGAAAGAGGACATAGAGGGCTACTACAGGACAAAATTTTAGAACTGGATGATCTGAAATTGCAGAGATACATCAGCTTCAATATCAAGCTTCTACAAAGTGAAAAAAGGTGTGTAGTTTTTTTTAAATTTTTGCATAAGCTTGGTTTGAAAAATTAGTTTGAATCGGTAATTGATACCCTGAGGAAAGAAAATGAAAACACCTAGTAAGCAAACCTGAAAGCACTAGCATGAATTATGAAGAAGAGGAAGAAATGCAACATGATATATCAAAATTACGAGACCAAGTGCAACAAGTGTCACTTGCACAAAAAGCAACAGAATCTTAGATGGATGGTTTAAGGAAAGATGTAGAAGCTAAGATGGATGGTTTAAAAAAAGGTGTAGAAGCTAAGATGGATTGTTTAAAGAAAGGCGTAGAATCTAAGATGGATGGCATTGAAGCTAAGATGAATGGCATGGACGCTAAAATTGATGGCATGGATGATAAGAGGGAAGAATTGAAGATAAATATGAATAAGTTGCTACAAGAAATGGTCACTAATGGTGAAAGGGTAGTAAAGGAAACTCATGATGAGAACAAAAGAAATGTTAATCATGATTCCATAGACTCTAATGTTGGATCGAAGACCCACCATATTCCAAAAATCGATATGAGGAAGTTTGATGGCAAGGATCTCGTAACATGGATATTATAGATGGAACTTTATTGCAACTTTATATTTGGAACCAAATCAGTTTTTATGGTATCAATGTATTTGCTCTCGTAAACAAATTATCACTTGGGAAATTTTTACGGAAGAATTGACAGCACATTATGAGGATACAAAAAGCAACACTTTTTTTAGCCAATTGATAAGTCTCAAACAAAAGGGTTCAATAATGGAGCACATTGAGGAGTTCCAAAAATTAAACATAAGGGTAAAAAATATTCTAGAGGAGCATAGGATTGATGTGTTCATAGGTACTTCAAAGGATAATATCCAACATGATGTTCGCCTTTGGGAACCTGATTCATTAGAGAAGGCATTCAGGTTAGCAAGAAAAATGGAAAGAAAAATTATGGCAACCAAGAAGCATACCACTCACAACTATAAAGATGGAAGTGTTGTTGCCCCTAGTCTTCCACAACCTATAAGGTTGACACCACAACAATTGGAAGAAAAAAGAGCAAAAGGGCTTTGTTACAGTTGTGACAACAAATACACTAAAGGTCATAAGTGTGTTGAGAAGAAATTATTCTACATAGATTGTGAAGAGGAAGAAGAAAATGAGAAAGAAAGGTCAAAAGAAGAGGATATACTCCAAGAACAAAGCCTAGATAAAGAGGAAATGAATCCGACCATATCTTGTAATGCATTGGTAGGAATTACAACTCCTTAAACCATCAGGATAGAAGGACAAATCAAGAAGAAAAAGGTAATAGTGTTGATTGATTCAGGAAGTACCCACAATTTTATTCATTGTAAGGTAGCAAAAGAATTGAATTGCTTCTTATATCTAGCACCAGAGTGTCAAGTGATGGTTGCAAATGGAGGAACAATAAATTGCTCTGGAAAGTGTCATAATATCAAGCTATACATGGGACAATATGTATTGACTAGCCCAATGCTTTCCATTCCAATGGGAGGTGTTGATGTTGTACTAGGAGTCCAATGGCTACAATCCTTGGGTACAATAGCTTTTAATTTTCAAGAACTTTTCATGAAATTTTCTGTGGAAGGAAAGGAAGTTGAATTAAGGGGTATTGCAGGGAAACTGGGAAAGATAATCAGCTCTAACATTATGACAAAACTTTTGAAAAAGGAACAAAGAGGTGTAATTTCACAATTATGTTCGCTAGATGTTTCCACATTGGAATCATCTATTTATCCAAATCTCCAAAAAGTCTTGGACAATCATTCCAAGGTATTTGAGACTCCTAAAGGTCTCCCACCTATTTGTGATCATGGTCATGCTATTCATATGATTCCAGGAAGTGTTCCTCCAAACATCAGGTCGTACAGATATCCCTATGCCCAAAAGAGTGAAATTGAACGTATGGTTGCAGAAATGCTAGAGGTTGGTATAATTCAACCAAGTCAAAGTTCTTTCTCTGCTCCAGTAGTATTGGTGCACAAGAAGGATGGATCATGGCGCATGTCTCCGGATTATAGGGAGCTCAACAAGCTCACTATTAAAGATAAGTTTCCCATTCCAATCATTGATGAATTAGTATATGAATTGCATGGATCAATTTACTTCACCAAGTTCGATCTTTGTTCAAGATATCATCAAATCAGAATGAAGACTGAAGACATTCTGAAAACAACATTTAGAACTCATGAGGGTCATTATGAATTTTTGGTCATGCCTTTTGGCCTTACCAATGCACCTTCAACATTTCAAGGTTTGATGAATTCCATTTTCAACCCATTCCTTAGAAAATTTGTGTTAATATTTTTTGATGATATACTAATCTATAGCAAGTCTTGGAAGGATCATGTTGAACATGTTGACAGGGTGCTACAATTATTGGAGGAGAAACAATTATATTCAAAAATATCCAAATGTTTCTTTGGAGTACAAGAGGTGGAATATCTGGGTCATATTGTATCTCATGAAGAAGTTAAGGTAGACCCTAGAAAAATTAAAGCCATTAAGGAATGGAAAATCCCCACATCCATAAAGCATTTGCGAGGATTTCTCGGGTTGACAGGGTATTATCATAAGTTTTTCAAGAATTATGGGAGAATAGCAGCACCTCTAACAACATTATTGAAGAAAGATGCATTTTCATGGACTCCAGAAGCAACAAAGGCCTTCGAGTATCTTAAAGAGGCAATGTGCCAAGCACCGGTCTTAGCTATACCAGACTTCACAAAAACCTTTATTGTGGAATGTGATGCTTCAGGAAATGGAATTGGTGTTGTTTTAATGCAAGATGAAAGACCCATTACTTTCGAAAGTCGTCCAATCAAGGGAAAGTTTTTACACAAAGCTATTTATGAGAAGGAAATGTTGGCAATACTCCATGCACTTAAGAAATGGCGACCCTACCTAATGGGAAGACACTTCAAGGTAAAAACGGATCATGATAGCCTTAAATACTTTTTAGAACAAAGATTATCCTCTGAAGAGCAACAAAAGTGGGTCACAAAGATGTTGGGTTATGACTTTGAAATCATCTACAAAAAAGGGAAGCAAAATGTGGTGGCAGATGCACTCTCAAGAAAGGATGAGGATGTGGAAGCATTGTTGTGCACCATTTCTATTATCCAACCAGATTGGATAAACGAAGCAAGGGAAGAATGAAAGAATGACGAAGAAGTGTGGGAACTTATTCGAAAATTGCAACAAGACTCCAGTACGTCTAATACATTTAGCTGGAAAAATGATTCGTTATGGTACAAATATCGCTTATACCTTTGTAAGAATTCCAAGCTAAAACAAAAGATTCTTATGGAATTGCACACTTCTCCCTTAGGAGGGCACTGAGGATTTTTAAAAACTTACCACAGGGTTAAGAAGGAATTTTTTTTGGGAGGGCCTTAAATCAGATATTCAAAAGTTTGTGGCAGAATTTTTGGTTTGCCAACAAAATAAAGTTGAAACAATTAATACACCAGGTCTATTACAACCTTTATCCATTCCAAGCCAACGTTGGGAGGAGGTTTCGATGGATTTTATCATAGGTTTACCCAAGTCTGAGGGAAAGAGTGTCATCATGGTGGTAGTTGATAGACTTACCAAGTATGCACACTTTTGTGCATTATCACATCCATTTAAAGCCAGTACAGTTTTTACTGCATTTATGGAAACAATTCAAAAGCTACATGGAAACCCAAAGATTATTGTAAGTGACAGAGATCCCATTTTCATTGGAAATTTTTGGACATAATTATTTTCTTGTCTTGGTACTCAGTTAACTCATAGCTCATCTTATCATCCTCAATCTGATGGGAAAACTAATATAGTAAACAAATGTTTGGAAGGATATCTTCGTTGCTTTGTATCTGATAAACAGACACAATGGGTCAAATGGTTGCCTCTGGCTGAATGGTGGTATAACACTTCCTTCCATACAACAACAAAAATGACCCCATTTATGGCACTTTATGGATATTAGCCACCATCCATCACATCATATTTAAGAGAAAATTCTAAGGTTCAAGCAATGGAACATCACATCGAACATCAACAACATGTCCTCCAACTCTTAAAGGATAACCTCGTGTTGGCACAGAATAGAATGAAACAATAGGCATATCAACATCGCAGCGAAAGAAGTTTTGATGTAGGTGATTGGGTATTCCTACGACTACAACCATATAAGCAAATGTCCCTCAAGAAAGCTAAGAAGGATAATAAACTATCACCAAAGTATTATGGTCTGTACAAGGTGTTGCAAAAGATTGGTACTATGGCATACAAATTGGAACTTCCCGCAGCTTCTCGATTGCATCCAGTTTTCCATGTTTCATGTTTAAAGAAGGTTATAGGTGACAAGCTCCCAGTTCAAACAACATTGCCAGAACTTAATGAGGAAGGAAAAATTATATTGGAAACAGAAGCAGTCACAGAAACAAGAACTCGACAATTACGAAATCGATCAATTTCGGAGTATCTTATCAAGTGGAAGAACTTATCCACATAAGATTCCACATGGGAGGATGAAAATTTTATACAGAAGCATCTAGAACTACTGAAGCGTTGAGGACAACACTTTTTTGAAGGAGGGGGCATGGTGGGTCCCTATAATACTAGTGATTACCCCATTACTATTGTAGTTGTATCCCTTATTAATATTGTTGTGCCCCTATTGTCCCCATATTGTTATTACTGTGCCCCATAGAATCCCTCTATTGTTATTTTTGTGGCTTTATATTATTATTGTTAGGTCGGTTGGGTTATATTGTGACTCCTTAGACTCCTATATATAGAAAGGAGGTTTTGTCATTTGTATCATCCAAGAATTTCTCATTTATGTAATGTAAAGGAGGTTTCTCCCTCGAAGAGGTTGAATTCTAAGGCGTGGATCTCTCTTTTCTATCTTTTTGTGAGCTGGTTTCATAACACAGTTTCATACAATTATTCTAGAAACTGTCAATATTTCATGTATCTAAATTCTAAGATTAATTAAAAAGGAAAGCAGAGTTTTGTTTCTTTTCTGTAATTAAATAAAACAAAACCCCTCAACAGAAAAACAAAAAAAAATTGAAACTGATGCAATTTGGAAATAAAAACAAACAGTTTAGGTACGATGACCTGTCAACCATCCAACCTGTAACCTGTAAGACAAACACTTGTCTTCTTGCTTACCTTGAGCTGGATGCTCCCACGTCAAATTCTTTCTTTTAAAAGTATTTGGGTGGAACATGAATTTCTTGATTGGGCCCTCCAGCATGCCTCAATGATGTGCACATGTTCATAGAGGAGAAATTTACTACTATGAACGAGTTTCTTGGAGGAAGTTGTGTATGCACGATTACCTTAATGAAACTACTACATATTTTTGTGGACTCGCCCACATGAAGAGAGAATAAACCACCTAGAGGCATCATCTCTTCAATAAAGAGGTTCTCCCAGAGTTCCTAGATTGGTTAACAGATATTGGGAACAAACATGACCAATTTGACCAGTAAATTTACATTATTGACTTATACTGGCACTTCAAATTCCTCCTCAAAATAGTTGTGATGAGCTTGATTGAGTAACCAACATACTTCCTACACTCTATAAAGCACTTGCATTGTAATATGAAGGAAGTGGACTAGTGAATGGACTACACAGAGCATCACCTCGATATCCCGCCCCCGCCGGCAAATAGGACCCCATCAAGGCCAAAGATATGGATTGTGATCACTTTGTCATAGTATTACATATTACCCCATCAAGGCCATATATATGGATTATCATCCCTTTTCTTAATATTACATATTATTCTTAGGCTATTCTTATTGGTTTTGGGTATTACAATCTATTTCCATGGTTAACCCGATCTGCCTTTCAGTTAATGTATAATATTATTTGTTTTTTTGAACACTATGTTATCATATGCTTCTTCACAGAGAGTGAAATTTTGTTTATGGTATAGTATCTTGAGTGAATAGGAAACCTTCTAGAGTATCTATGCACACTCTTTTTTTATAATGTAATAAAATATTTATTTGGAAAAAAAAAACATATTATAATATTATATATAAACATAAAAAAATTCTTAACCAAATATAAATAATTTCATAATTATTCTAATTTGTAGCCTAATACTTTCATTAGTATTTTCAAAACTTTGCAACATATCTACTAGGCTCTACCTCTCTATTGTTCCACTGGGGAAACCAAAGTAGATACAAAAGGTCATAGAGTCCAAAAAAATAAAATAAAATCAATTGAATAAACCAAGATATGTCTATAGTGTTAACAATATGATTCCCACACTATAGACAAGTAAACTAGCAATAAAAATCATTCAAAAATCAACATTTCTAGTCTGTGGCATATGAGACAATAGTCTAAATAATCTAAAATTTAAAACCCTCGTTGGGTGTAAACATCCCCAGAGAAATAAAATAGATATCCATAAACTAAAAAAAGTGATCAAAGTTGATCTTAGGTCTTAGGAGGATAAGGAATTGTCCATATTGATCAAATTCCACTTTGTCGTAGATGGTGGTGGAAACAGAGAGTTGGGTGGTCACCTCATATCCAATATTTCTAGCCTTCCTTTTACATCCAACATAATTTCCTATAGCTTCTCCATCTTATGGATACAATTAACCTATAACTAACATCGATCTACCAAAACGAAGCAATCCTTAAAATGGAAGTAGAGGTCTACTTTATGGAGGTAATTATTCTAGCATCCATGTGAATTTTCTACTTTTGCTACCCTTGGAGCTACTCCTACCATTAAATATGAATCCAAGCCTTTTTTCTTTCCTTAGAAAATTTCCTCCTCCACCATATGAATCTCTTCCTAGATATCAAGAGGGGTGTTATCATAAAAACCATAAATTGAGGACACATCCTAAAGCCTCACCCCATAGCAACCCTTTATTACCCTTCCTCTCCATGCCTTGTATTAATGTGAACAATTATGCTTCACAATAACTGGAGGCAACAAGAAACGAATAATTCTCAACTCTTATAAGTTAGAGAGTTGAAGGAGGACTTGATAGAGGAAGTTGAGTAGAAAAGAATTCTAGGAGGGTAGAATATTTTTTGATATATGGTGTAGCTCGTCAGCTTATGAAAAAACTTCAAAAGGGATAGGGAAAACTAAAGGATAAGGATAAGCACCCCAAGCTTGAGACATTATGTTGCAGTCGAAATTCATGGTCGGTGATGCAAGGAGCATGAGGTCTTGATCAAAGAATTGGGTCACAGTAGAAAAATATTCAACAAGGAAGAGTGTCATAGAGGTTTGTAACGACGTCACCTTCTTTCCATTTATATCTTTCTTGAGTCTCTTTCACCCTCATTGGAAGGCATGGCCCCATTAAACTTGAAAACAATTTCCAATCAACAACTTGGAGAACATGATTTAGCTTGTTATTTCCTTCCCCCATACAAGTTCAATGTGTATGGTCTTTCCTTCAATTCTTTTTCCTCCTGTATGCAAAGAAAATTCTCATTTGGATATTAGATTCTTTCAATAGAAGTGATTTCATGGGTTCTAGTTTTAATAACAGCCCGTGTATAGTCTATGTTTCCCCATTCAAATTATCTACAAGTATTTCCTTCCATAAGATTCTTGAATGGAACTCTCCTTGTTATACTTGGTTTGCTTCATAGGTTAAGCACCCTATCTCTAGCTTGTTCCCCTATCATATCATCATTCCTTTGATTGTCTTTCTAGTTGGCCTAGTGAGTCTCTCCTTGCTCCCTCCTAAGTTGGATCACCCATTTCCTCGGCTACTTGTTGTACTCTTCCTTACCGCTCAACCACCTTGATATGATCCTTCTACATGTGTTTATTATCTTCATCCTTAATGATTGCACCCCACTTCTGAAATGCTTCTCTTCTATCATGATTAGGTCCTCCACCATGCCCCATTAGTGTGCATGTGTTTGTAGAGAAGAAACATACTACCAGGAATGGGCTTCTTCAGGGAATTCACTTATCCATCGACTTCTAGGGGAAAATACTACTTTCTTTTGTTAGCTCACCCTAGGCACCATCCAAGATGATCTCACTAGTATGGAAAGAGAAGGAAACTCTCAGATGCATCATCTCTTAGAAGTAAAGGTTCTTGTAAAGTTGGTAGTTTGGTTGCCAAATATTGGGTACACATGTAGATGTTTCAAGCAATACATCTACACTATTGACGTATATTAACACTTGATGTTTTCCCTTGGTAGATTATTGATGGACCTGTTAAAAAATTGAGCATACCTCCTACACACTATGGAGCTCTTACATCACATATGAAGGACTTGGACCAACAACTGGATTGCATAGATCAACACCTTGATATCCCACCCTCTAAAATAATAAGGACCCCATCCAAGCCACAACAATGGATTTTGATCCCTCTTCTTAGTGTTATGTTATTCTTAATCTTGTATTTTAATCTAGCATTACTATCTATTCTCGTGGTCAACCTAACCTTCTTTTTAGTTCATGTATAATGTTTTTTTGTTTTGTTTTTGTTTTGAAAACTATGTTATGTTATGCCTCTCTATGGAGAGTGAACTTTTAGTTATGGTATGGTCTTCATAGTGAAAGGCTTACCTATAAGGAATCTATCATATTATGTACACTCTTGCTTACAATGTAATACAATATTTAATTAACAAAAATAAAGATTATAATATTATATATAATATAATAAATTTCTTAACAAACTATAAATTATTTCATAATTTTTTTAATTTTTTGTAACTTGATCCTTTCATTATAATTTTAAAATTTTTACAACATATCTATTTGACTCCCTATCTTTAGCTTTCCACTGGGGAAAATAGACTACAAGAAAGGTATGGAGTCCAAAATAACAAAATTCAACTAAAGATAGAAATATATGTTTAGAGAGCTAACAATATTATTTATGCCCCATAGCTAGGGAACTCACAATAAAACTCATCCAAAAAATAAAATAAAAAATTAATTCCATGGAATCTAAGATAATCTAAAATAGTAAAATTAAAAGCTATGATGGGGTGTAGACACCCTAGATAAATAACATAGAAACCAAAAAGCTAAAAAATGTCATCAATGGGGAACCTAGGTCTTACAAGGAGAAGAAAGGATCCATATTAACCGGATTCCCCTTGACCTTAAATGGTACTGGAAATGGAGAGCGATGTGGTGAACCCATCTCTAGGATTGTTAGCCTTTCTTCAATATCCAAGATAATTTTATTTAGCTTATCTAATCTATGGATAATATTAACCTATGACTAATATTGATCTACCATAACCATTCTTAGAAACTACTTGACATGCTAAAAGAGGTCCACTTTATGGAGGTAATTCTTCTAGGACCCACATGAATTATTTGTGTCTACTACACATGAAACTACTCCTACCATGACATATGAATCCAAGACTTATTTATTTGGTTGACAAACTTTCTCCTCCATGAGTACCATTTCATAATAATTTTTATAATTTTAGTTAGATAAAAATGTGTCAATAATATTACGCATATTTTCATATATTCATATTGTAAGATGATTTTTTGGAAAATTCATCTTACAAAAATGTGCCATTTCATAATATTTTTTAATAATTTTATTCTTTCAATTTTTGTATAATTTTTTTTCATTTCTTTATATATTAGGTAAGGATGTGCCTTAATTTTGGCATGTTTCCATATTAATTTAACTTTTATTCTTATATGTTTTGAGGGGGAAACCTGTCACAAGAGGGATTTGAACCTTGATGGAGATGGTTGCTACTTCTCCACTTAACCACTCAATATAGATTTAATTTACATTAAATAAAACAAATATGTAGAGTTCAATTAATTTTAGCTACTTCTCATATTTTTTCTTTATTTGGAACATGATCAAATGATCTAATGTTTAATTAGATAATTTAAAATTAGTTAAACACAAACATAAAGAATACCATTGCATAAAGGGTGAGCACATGAGACATGGGATTTGAAACTAAATGGAGAGAGTTGGTTTCTATTCTCCATCGCCCAAACTAGAAATAATTGATAGAAAAATTATTTAAAAACATCATGTCCCACTCATAATTTAAAACTAACTATGTACACTCCAACAACATCTCATCACAAAAATAATAAACACATCACAAGTGGGAATTGAACCTAAATGCGGTGGGTAATTTTCCCTTCTAGGAAAATTGAACTAGAAATAATTGACATGAAAATGATTTGAAAAAATCTTGTCCCACCCTTGAGCACTTAAATGAGAGTGATATGGTTTTTTCCTTGCCAACTCTAGTTAAATGGGAAAGGAAATCATGTCATAATTTGATATCAACCTAGGTCAAGAGGATAATGACTTCTCTTCTTAATGATTCAAGCTAAACCAAACTCACTACAACATATTCTCCCACCCTCAAGTACATATGTGGATGTAAGGTTATCGATAATTTTCTCAAATTAATTGATCCACTAGGGGAAAACATGTTGTGTGAGATATTTGATACTTAATAAAAAGGATAACAACTTCTCTTCACCATAAAAACAAGACATAATAAATTCAATAAAAGAAATTATGTAGAGTTTAATTAAATTTATCCATATTTCCATATTGTTGCATCTATTACAAAAATCCTTATTGTGGTGATATATGAAGGTGAAAACAAATTACTTATAATGAACCATAAATTGTGTTATGCAAAGGAATAAGTAGTTCATAAATTGTACCATTAAGTGAAAAATGTAGTGTGGCCTAAACATAGCATCATTTACATGAGTTGAAGCATTGCACTTAAATATCATACATTTAAACTATTATGTCCATTCACGTTAGTTATATATATATATATATATATATATATATATATATATATATATTGAAATTATATAACTTTAATTAAAAGAAATAAAGTATATTTTAATTAAAATGTGATGAATATGTGTGTTTTCTTACTCTTGCCTTTTTTTTCCATGGAAACAATGTGCAATTGTGTAGAATACATTATGTTTTGCATCTTAGAATAGTTTTTACAATTTTAATATTTTCTATCTTCTTATGTGTTATCCCACATATAATGTTTAATCTTTGTGTCATATTTCTCACGAACTATTTGGTCTAGTCCACATGACTCCAAATCTAGCAAGCTTGCTACAAAGCTTCATTAGGAAAATTCAAACATCAAAACAAGAGATTTCCTAGAGCCTTCACCTCAGTAGTCGTTCTCGATTTACTTAGTTGTAATTAAACTATAAAGGAGGTTTACCCATATACAAATCACCTTAATTTGTAATTAAACTATAAAGGAGGTTTACCCATATACAAATCACCTTAAGAATATTCAACAAGAACGATTCAAGATGATGAAGAAGTCTTTAAGCTATAAAGGAGGCTTACCCATATACAAATCACCTTAAGGTTATTCAACAAGAACAATTCAAGGTGTTTTCAACAAGAACAATTCAAGGTGTTGAAGAATTCTAATGACACTGGTATGGTACTTGTAGATCCAACATGGATAGGATATTAATTACCAAAGTTCAAGCACTCAATCATTGGGCCAATTAAGTAAATTATAAAGGTTTAATAAGTTAGTTTTTGGTAGATTTTCAATAATATGGCATGCAATACCATATAACAATCGGAAGAAATAACATTATAATGATATATAAGGAAATATTAGGAATATCAATTAGATATGCAAAGAATAAGATTTTTAATTAAGTTTCCATGGCCTAAACACACAATTTTTTTTGACATTGACCCTAGAATTAAGGTTATATAATAATAAATGTTAGGTTTCGATTTTTATTCAGTATTTTATGCCATATCTTATAAAAAAAGATTTTTTTTAGAAACATTTCAAAGAACCCTAACCCTAATCCTAAATATCCATAATTTATAAGAGAAGAGAGAGAAAACATTTACAGAAGAGAGATTGATGAGATTGATGATCACCGCCTATAAAATTTCCTTGATATAAATAATCAATGGAGATTGTCTTCCCCAAAAATAGCAATCAATGGAGATTGTCTTCCCAAAAAATAGCAATCAATGGAGATTGTCTTCCCAAAAAAATAGCGATCAATGGAGATTGTCTTCCAAAAAAAAAAAAACCACGCCCACTCACTCAACTGACCATTACGTCAATTGATATAAAACCTAAAAGACACATCCATCGCCATCATTTTCATTTTCAGAAAATTACACGATAAAGCAACATTGGAATCTTTTAAGCACAATACTGAGTTTATTCTCAGAAAAAAGACCCGCTAAACTTGAATTTCTTAGAAAAATGAACGACTCCCTCCACCTTTTCTCAAAAACTGCACACAATCTCCCCATCCTCACCAACGAGGCAAATTCAAAAAACGAAATTCAACTCTTATGCAACCCCCCAAGTGTTTTGTATCGTCGTGAAAAATCGGCGGCGGAAGTATTGTTAGAATCATTCTGAAATCGTGCATTCGCTGCACCGGATTCTAACATCCTCCTCCTACCAGTGATAGATCCAGTGTGCCTTCCTGAAATCCGGCACCGGGACCAAACTGATCTCAAGCCTCGTGGAGGGAAACGAGATGCAACGCTTTAGACTCCACCCAAAACGCAAACATAACGTACTCACTGATCCAATGGCGCGCAGCGAATCTCACAATGCTTCCGGCACCGATTTGCTGCATCATCTGGTGATTGCGGAAATACCCCACATAATCCGAACAAAAATCGTCCTTCGGATTATCAAAGAAGCAGGGAACCCACGGGCGCAGGGCAAAGAGGCATTGTGAGACTCTGTGAGGATGCACTTCTCCTTGAGCCCCAAGGCTAGCCCGATAGCCCGACATCGCCAGGGTGGTTGCAATGTTGAAAATTGACCGCGCCTATGTTCGTGCGATTGTCGAATATTTGGGGAATCAGCACTTTATTTAAGCTTAGGGTGTTGAGATGAGGGCAGTGCCTAACCAGCATACCATAGGGTATTCAATGCTCGGGAGATGTAGGGCAGATAGTCTGCTAACACGCTAATTCAGAAACTCGTCACTAAATAAGAAATGAGAATTCGGGTGTTAGTGGGCTATCTCCCCTGTATCTCCCGGCGCATTGAATACCCTATCGTATGCTAGTTAGGCGCTGCCTTGAGATGAGACTGTGCTTATTTTGGTTGTGATTTCCCTTATTTTGTCCAATGGAGTCTACAGGAAAGACGAATTGAAGAAACAGACGAATTGAAGAAACAAACTTCCAGGAACTGCCCCTCCTCCACCATCCGCCTGCCTGCAAGCATTGCCATTTCCAACGAATGAATTTGGAATCAAAATTGCTTGAGCTGCACATGGGATGTTTCTATAGATGTTGACAAACATTATAAAATTGACCACCGATATAATGGAACCTCATCATACCTGCTGCTTCTATCTTTCTTTGTTGAGTCTATCTTTCTTCTTCAACTCCTCTTGAATTTCATTATCTTTCTTCCTCAACTCCTCTTTAATTTCATTATTAATTGGCGAGACACTCAATCACTCATTTTATACAGAGAACAATGAAGGTACAGATATCTTTTGATGGAACTCCACAATCTAATTAGGGAAGGGATTAATTAAAATGAATAATGGTTAAAATGTTTTTAAATTTTGCATTAATAAAAAGATTTGTATTTAAACAAATTTGATCTTCTTAAACTATAAATCCAAAATTAAAATAAATCTAAACTAATTATATAAATATGAAGTGGAAATTTTTTTTCTCACATTTTTTTTTATTGTTATTTTAAATAATTTATTAATATTTAAATTTATGAATTATTAATATTAGGTTAAATTTTATTGAAAGGTATATAGTAATAATAATATTTAATTTCTGCTTGTGTAATCTATAACGAATTAAACAAAGTCTTTTGATAGAAATCACATAAGAAAATTTTTTGGCCACGGGTTTCCAACCAACAAGTGTGCTTCAATGAAGAGGAGATCATGGCAAAGGCTTAAATAGAAAGCAATGTAGAGATATAATATTTAAATTATGATATTAATTTATTAGTATATTAAAAACAAATATTATTAACAAACTGCTACTTTTTGAAAAAAACATATTTAAATATTGATATTATTTTATTAATTTATTAAAAATATTAATAGGTAACAGGTTGCTAGTTTTTGAAAAATAATATTTAAATTAATGTATTAAAACCAAATATTAATAGTTTTTGAAAACTAATATTTAAATAATGATATTAGTTTATTAATTTATTAAAAAATATTAATAAGCAACCGCTATATTAAATGGCTAATTTTAGAAAAATAATATTTAAATTATGATATTAATTTATTAAAAACAAATATTAATAAGTAACCACTATATTAAACAACTAGTTTTTAAGAAATAAAATTTAAATTAATTTATTAAAAATAAAAACCAAAGTCAAAGAAGTAAAAAATTATAAAAACGAAAGACTTAATTGAGACAAGATGATTTGATAAATAAAACAATTAACGGAAATAAAATAAACTAAATAATATCATAATTTAAATATTATTGTTCAAATATAGCCATTACTTGAAATTATGTCTTTACATTGCTCTCTATTTAAGCATTTGCCATGATCTTAGATTGTGCAGGTATTACCCATCAAACTTGTGATTTCAATAAATTCTGACTGGATTTTAGAGAAATTAGACTGGAAAAACCCACCAAAAAGCTTCCAAAAGTTGCACTAAAGACAACTATCACAATCAAAATATAACAAATTGAATTTTATTATTTTTATTACTTTAACTTTTTATTATTAATTGAGCCAAAATTTAGATGTTTTCACTCATCTTGATTACTTTAGATTTTATTATTATTATTATTATTATTATTAGTATTATTTAATTAAGCCGACATTTAGAATTATTTACATACTTACATTACCCCTACAGAGTGCCTCTCGCCGCAATAATTTATAAGGCAAATCCAAAAACTCATTAAAATAAATGTCTTAATGAAATCCATAACTAATATATATATATATATATATATATATATATATATCTGCAACCATATAGACTTTGCGGTGCAGGCATTTTAAACACTCATCGTTCTATATATCTTTGCGGCCATAAAAACTCTCGTTGTTCTATATATCTCATCTATGCATGCTTTCGTGGCATCAAGTTTTCTGCAACTTTCTTTTGGATGAACGGATTCTTACTAACTTTCAGCTAGGGTTTTTCTATTTCACCCAGTGCCCAAGTCTCTCTGTTCGACAATAATTGAGAGCTTTCAATCTGACTTTCGAAGGAATGTACACTAGTCTCTGCGGCCATACAGACTCTCATTGATCTGATTGCCAATTCGAATATTGGCATAAGGAATACACACTCATCTTTGCCGCCATACAAACTCTCGTCGTTCTATATATCTCGTCTCTGCAATTTGAGAATAAATACTTGTTCTATATATCTCGTCTTTGCGATACAATCATTCTATTTATCTTGTCTATGCGGCCATACAGACTTTGCGGTGCAGGCATTTTAAACACTTAAACACTTGTCTCTGAGCCTAGCAACATATATGCCTTGGTACGAGTTAGCTGGTCTCCTTAAACATCCCGAGTGTCTATAGCTAACAATTCAAAACAATTCTTTGCGGTCGCAAAACAATTCTATTTTCTATTTTTGAGAACTTCCTGTGGTGCGGCGGAATCTCTGCGGTGTGGTAGGATAAGGACCGGGTCAACAGGCTGTGGTGGGCACGTGCGATCTGTAGTCAGGTTTGCTGATATGAGGTGCACACATTCCTTATATTTTTCTAATACATGTTTGCTCATATATTTTCAAGTATGAATATTTCACCACAGCTACCAAAGATTACCAAAGGCAGACCTAGTACAGTTACTCTACAAGGCCTTTATAAGTATATAGAGTCTTTAGAGAAACGTAGAGAAGAAAGAGAAGTCAAGCTACAAATAGAGTTAGAAGCCATGCTGGAAAATAAATTTGCATCTCTTGAAGACACGATCCAAAAACAAATAGAAAATAAAATAGAACTATTGGAGAATAAAATGGAGGAAATGGAGACTAGGTTGCAGGTTATAGAAAAACAAAACCGAGATACTAACCAAACATCCCAGCAAGGAGATGCTGATACTTTAGAGTCTTAAAATGAAGGACATGATTAAATAACTAGAAGAAAAAGTTAATAGCCGCATCACCCTAAATAATGTGGTAGATAAATTAGATATTAAATCAATTAAAGATGAAATGAAAAAATTAATAGAATTAGACCATGAATGTAACAAAAGGGCCTTGAACCTTATAATATTCAGTTTAAAAGAGGAGGTAGATGAGGATACTTTAACCATAGCCCAGACAGAATTACATAATAGATTACAAATTGAAACAACGTGTCTCACAGAAGCAACAAGGTTGTGGAAATTAACTGAGAATAAAGGAAGACTGATCCGGATAAAGGTGAGCTCTATTGATCATAAGTACGACATACTTAGTAAAACCTCAATTCTAAAAGGAACATGAATATTTATAAATGAAGATATCATTCCAAAAGATTCAAGCAGAATTAAGAAAGGAGGTTCAAAAGGTAAAAGAAGCCAGAAAGGAAGGAAAATGGGCAATAATCAGAAATAGAAAAGCCTTTATTCGAGATAGAAACCAAAAAGATAGTAATAAATAGCAATTCAACATGCTTCAGATTCTTTCTTGGAACTGTTGGGGTTTTCCATGGAACAAAGGACCCAAGCTAAGTTGGATCTCAAATGATGTTGATGTTATTTTGCTTGTTGAAACTTAGGAGCATGAAGAATCTAAGGTCCCTTACATAGATGGCTTTACGCTATGGTCTATCTGGAACAAGTGATCCTCCCGTAGAGGCATTGGGGGAATATCTTGTTACATTAAGAAGAACATCTCCCCCCATGCTAGGATTTATAAAAACGACCCTTACAACCAATATAGTTGGATAGAGATCAGTGACATTAATAATAAAAAGATCTACATAGCAATATGTTATTTTCCCCCCATCAATTCTAACTTCTATAAGAAGAAGAATCTAGATAAAAATAGTCCTTACAATGGTTTAGAGAATGATATTTCTAGCCTAAGGAATGAAGGTAATATCCTTTTAATAGGTGACTTTAATGTTCAAACTTCAAACAATCAAGCTATTATTCTAAGCAATCATTCCAACCCTAATCCTCTTTGGTTAGACGAAGACACTACTCTGGCTAGTAGGTACAAAAGGAGCTTTGAAGACCTCAGGGAGAATTTGTTTGGGTCAGAGCTAGTCAAGCTCTGTAGTGCTCAGGATCTCATAATTGCAACGGTCTAAAGAGGTGGCCCAATTCTAGCTAGATGACCTACATCCATGGGCTTGGTAGCAACATGGTAGACTATGTTATTTCTGATCTCCCTTTATACAACGAAATAATAAATTTTGACATCTTAAACAACCATGAGCCTGACTCTGATCATGGGCCTTTACTTATAACTCTCAATTTTTTCATGCATAAAGATCCCATAGAAAATAATCCTTATAGCCAAAAGAACTTAATATTTGATAGAAACAAAAAAAGATCTCTTTCTAAATGAATTAAAAACTAGTTTGCTTCCTTTATCTAGTATAGACAACATAGAAGACCTCTATCATAATTTTACTACAACCCTCTCATATTCTATTAACAAGTTCTCAATTGAAGTCTCAAATAATAAAAGAAATAGCAAAACCAACCCATGGTATGACAAAGATTGTAAAAATGCGAGGAGAGCAATTAAGGAAGCTATTGATGAATCTCTTAAAATGGGCAAGATAAAAATATACAAAGCCGTAACTAAAAGGAAAAAGAGGCAGTACATTCGTAAAAGACAAGAGAATCTCTTACGCCTCTCTAAGGTAGCTCCTAAGAAATTTTGGAGGCAAATTCTGACTAGGAAAACTAAAGATAATAATAAAATTTCTCTACACGTTTGGAATTCCTATCTTAGAAAGCTTTATGAATCTCCAAATTTCATGGATAACTTTGAAACCTTGCTCACAACAAAAGAAGTTTTCTCTTTAGAAAACAATGAATTTGGGGCTAAACGCCTGGCTAATGGGAACGCTAAGGACATTGAAGGTTACCAAGCGGAAATCTTAAAAATTGGAGGTCCTGTCCTCATCCCCCACATCCACAATCTTTTCAATCAAACAGTCAAGCAAGGGTTCCCTAAACCATAGACTGAGAGCCTCATTATCCCTATTTTTAAAAGTGGGGATACAAATAACCCCTCTAATTATTGGACAATTATGATCACCCCTCTCTTAGCCAAGTTATATGGTAGTCTTTTGGAAAAGAAGTTGAGCATATGGCTTGAAAGTCAAAATTATAGCGAGCTCGAAAGGATTCTTTCCAAGCTTTTTGAGCATAGGAATAAAATCTTAAATCAAACTAAATAATTTGTTTCTTTAGGTCTGATAGACCAAATTTTGGTCTTAGTGGACGTTAACCACCACCACCACCATCATCATCATCATCATCATATATATATATATATATATATATAATTTCTCAACATTGAAATAATTATTTAACATAATTGAAATAATTAAATATAAAACTTATATTTTTCAACAATGAAATAGTTTTTTTTTTTTTTTGCTTGTTAAGAGTAAGCTACGTACCCACGGGGGATTTGAACCAGTGACCTATCTCAAGGAGTGCCTTAACAGCGCACCCATTCATCGTCAATCCAAAGCCTCGTGGGCTCAACAATGAAATAGTTATTTAACATAATTGAAATAATTAAATATAAAACTCAAAATAAAAACAAATCATGCAAAAATCTATTCAATTTTATAAATTATAATAATTTATAGAAAGATTCTAATCATTAGAACTTATTTCTAATTATAAATAGCTCTATCGATTTTTTTGCAATATTTTTATTATTATAAATTCGTAGTTATTGATTTTATTTTTATGTTAAGAAATAAAAATGAAACAAAAATATAAAAATGAAAGAATTTATTATCTTGTATTTTTGAATCAACCTATTTTACAAGATTTTAATTCAATTCAGCAACATAAATATTTTAAAAGTATAAATAAGTTTCAAATATTTTAAAAATATGAATAGCTTTTCAATAAATTATAAGTTTTAATTCTTCTCACCTAATTAAGGCACAAATATGAGATTACCTTTCTCTACAGCCTAAACCCTCACATATCCCTAAACCCTCATTGATCTCATTCTAAATAGTGTTCTAATGCAACAAATACATGCTGGTTGATGTCCCTACCCCTGTGTCATGGCCCTATACCTGTGGTACTCTTTCAACCACATATAGTGGGTGCGACACCACTACATTTTTTTATTTTCACCGATACTAGAGTGTATGGACTACACATAACTCCAACACTTACCCAATTTTCCAATTCTTCAAGTGTTAACAGTGAAGCCGAATAACTTTAACTTGATTTACAATTCATCATCATATGAAATGAAAATCATAAATCATAAAAGTATACACAATTATACTTCAGAGGGGAAAATCTCGTAAAGTATTCCCATATCAGTAATATACAATAATTCATTATTTTACAAGTGTACAATAATATACAACTTTTCTGCTAAGTCGTGAAACCACCATCAGTTTGCACACTTGGACAAATATCCAAACATTTTTCCCAACCATGCAACAAAAGCTATCATTGTCTACATTGTTGGAAACCCCAAATTCCTTCTTGGCACAAGTCGTCGCATCGTTCTTCAATTAGGTCAGTTTTTGCACCCGTCGCACCTGCAACACAGGTTTGTAACTCTACCATGTCATCTGCACTACACAACACCAAATTGCAAATGGCTTTCCTGTCAGTTCAAGTTGCCCATCGGGTCAGGTTTCATGTCGGGTCAGGTCTGCACGCCCACCCATGCCCTGCGACATCCTCGGGTCAGGTCTACACACCCATGGCTTGTAATCTATTGTTCGTCTGCGCACTGCAACACTTTGCCCACTGGTCTTCCTGCAACTCGCAGAAAAATCCCAACCTCTGTTTTGACTCTCCTTATGCCTCCCTTTCTCATCCACCCTCTGCGATGTCTCAAGCAAGTTCGTTGATGTTCATTGGATGCCTTGAACGCCCTCCATCATCTCGTATATACACCCATGCTTAACTTCCAAGTGTCATGGCCATTCACCTAAGTGTAGGTCGGTCTCACCATGATTTTTTAGGTCGGCACAACCTCTACCACACATCAGCCTATTCTTTTTTATCAGGTCACCCTCCTTGACGTCGCACGCCCAGCCAACCTATAAACTCACCCTCATCACACTTTTTTCTTCCATGGGCCACCCATGTCACCCTCTGTTGTTGCACATCCTCTGCACGTCTTATCAGGTGCTCGTCGGTCTCGCCTACCACTATGGGTGTGTGCCTACCCATCACCTTTAATAGAAACAATCGCTCTCCACATCACACAACCACCTCAGTCAAGTAGTACGAACACCCATTGCACACTTAACTCGATCTCTTTTAACCAAAGTCATCCCACTATTGTATATAATCAAGTTCTAGCACTCGTCCCACATGGGTATGCCTGACTCATCTCGTGGGCCTGACATCCTACCCCACTCTAAATAAGGTTTTCATCCTTGAAAACTCCATCATACATCATTGTAATATTTCATTAGCTCCAACATCTCCAAAATGTTAATGCTTCCTACCTCTACTCCATCATCACACAAACCATCAAGGCTCATGACTCCATGAACGAGAAAGTATCCTCAATCCATGATCGTCAACCACATTCGTCGCAATATCCACATGCTTCCCCGTCGTGGAAGGTCGGTCCCTCCAACTCAAGCTACATGCTATTACTGAAACATATATCGTGTCGACTTATCCTTTATTGTCATCATGTGAACTGTTGCCACGATACTCCAAGTCAACTCAAACATATCTCAGTACACTGCTGATTCCCACAACTCAAACTAGTTAGGTATCTAATCCAACTATCACACTCAAACCATGAGAATGCACCTCCTCATGCCATCATCAGTCATATCTCTCAACATCTCGTCACGATATCAACTCGATTAAGAATTCATCACATCTCCATCAAAGTGTAAGGTAAGCCATGCCAAGGTCCATGAAGTAACATCCATACAATCCGAAACATGTTGTCCATGATGCTAGTGTCAATGCGATGCATATCAGTCACATCTATCCAAGCATCATCATCCATATGTGTGAGGTTCATTCCTCAAATCAATGAAGAGCTCCTCCCATTAAACCAACTCTCAATGTGCCATATCCAGGTCCATGAAGAAACCTCCATCTCATCTATAATGTATCATTCCTCAAATCCGTGAAGGGGAAATTCCACATCTGCTTCATTATCCATGTGCTACCTATGGTCATAGACCAATCAGCCACCATGTATATCAAATAAGGTTAAGTCTCATCAACTCAACCCATGCCTAAGTGTTACCACCAAGGCATCACCATCGCTGCAACTCCATCAACTCTAAATAATATGAAGCCTCCATCGGCTCCAACTCTCTCAAGTCATCATGAGCTCTCATGAATAATATCTATCCAACATCTTGGCAAGCATACATGTCACGGTCTCAAGTGCCATTGCTAGATGCCTCTGCACTCCATGTGGTATGAACACTCTCATAGTCTACTCACAAAACCAACCAGTCCATCGTCTTGTTGTACCAAAGTGCACAACATCTCGATCAGCTCATTTGTAAAATGCCTCCATGTTGCATCAACAAGTCCATCCGCACAACATCCCTATCTTGGCACTCCTCCCAAGATTCTCCATAAGTGACATCTCTATATAAGTGCACTTGCATAATGTCCCTGTAGGAAGTCTTCCATGCTCCATCCATCAAGATCGATGTCCATAACCTTAACAGCCCACGTTGTCTAACTAGGTAGACTCATCACAACATCGATCATCTCATCCTAGTACTCAATTAGGTTTAGTGCACTCGGTTACTCAAACCACATATATCATGTCATAGGTTCCTTCTGTCATTGCTACCTCCCCACTAAAGGTCCACCAAGGCTGTCCCTTGGTCATAACCATGAAGAAGTCCACCCAAGTATCATATCATTGTAACTCTATTGTGCCCTCTCTCCAATCTGTCTATGAGTCATGCGGGGCACTTAGCCAATTCTCCATATGGCTAATGCATGACCCATCCTCCACAATGATCATCATGTTCCTCCCTTGTCATGGGCATTTGCAACTCCTACCATAAGGTCACAAACTACCCCAACAAGTCTTGCAACAATCCATGTTCCTTCTCCAATACACAAGGTCTCATCATAGTCATCCATGGTAAGGTTGTCCATCACATCAACAAACTGTCTTTTCCATTCCTTGCATATGGTCCATCCTCCAAAAGCTCCAATAAAACAAAAGTAACAAAAATACTTACTTCATCATCATGAGGCTCCTTTATGTGAGTGCCTTCATCCATGAATGTCTGCAACGGGCACAGATCTCGCTCAACTTGGACTAGTTCAACCACCACAAGTTCTTCCTCTTTCGTTGTCACACCTGCAAAATCCTCCAAGTTCAGTTCAACTATGATAGGCTCCATCCGACCAAGCTCCTTTTCATTATGCATCATAGATTCCTCCTCAACATGAGTAACAGCTATGACCCGCTCTTTCTGAAAACTCAATTTTTCTTTAAGCATGGCTGCCTTCTCCAGAAACATCCCTTGTCTTTCTTCCAACTTTCTCATTTCTACTTCCATTTGGTCAACTTTCTTAACGAGGTGATGGAACTCGCTTCTATTTGTGCAGTTATCCCTTCCTTGGCTAATGCATGAAGAGCCTTCACTGTCACACAATGTTCTCCTTCAATTCCATCATTATTTGTTTCATATCATGGAATTTTGCAAGTGGACTTTGTTCAACTTAACTCAGCCCCATGGTATGCCTTTGCCATTCTTCAAAACTCATAATCCCTGTAAAGCCCATTTTATACAAAACAGACATGCTTCACAATCTTATGTCTTCAAAAAGCTCAACTCGCCCTGAATCAAGCTCTGATACCATATGTCAAGGCCGTATACCTGTGACACTCTTTCCACCATGTATAGTGGGTGCAACACCACGCCACTTTTTCTTTTCACCAATACTATAGTGTATGGACTACGCCTAACTCTGACACTTAGCCAATTTTCCAATTCTTCAAGTGTTAACAATGTAGCAAAATAACATTAACTTCATTTACAATTCATCATCATATGCAATGGAAATCATAAATCATAAATCATACAAGTATACACAATTTTCGAGCGCGTGGTAGGCAACATTTTTTGCCGTATAGCATGAACCACTGGACTTTTCGAGACTTCAATTCGTCTTTCCCAGCGAAGAAAGATCGACGAAGAAGATTTCGTTTACATGCATGTATGAGATTCTTTGCTCTAAGAACTAGAACCTTTGGAGTGTCACATCTTCCTTGGTTGTTGGATAACAAGTCTCTTACGCTACCTCTTCATTTCAGGGAACATGAACTTTTCTAAATCATTGACAAAATGTTTGGCATTTTGTCAGTGAGAATGGTGATCACTAAACTCCTAACTCTTCACATTTCACACAGCAAGTGAATACTTAGTGGAATGGTTTAATTATTATTTTAAAACTTAATATATTGTGTGATTAAGAAAGATGAGTTTTTTCATAGTTAAAAACCTAGAATCTGTAATTCATTTTTAAACTTAATATATGGTGTGATAAGAAATATGAGATTTTTTCCATAATTAAAAACATGAGAAATGATAATTCATTAAAGTTATTTGCCATCTTTTTATTAATCATTTTTCATATTGCCTCTAGGATATAATTACATCTATATTAAATTTCCTTCTGCCATGTTGTACTTTAAGGAAAACTGTATTAATGGTAAATTATGATGACTTTAGCCCAAAAAGAATTGATCATCATAACATAAAAATTGGATGCTTGTGTTGCTAACAAATATGGATATAGTAGATAAAAAAATGGGGCTATGATGTTGCTAGTATTGCCCCTATACAACAAAAAAACACTTGCTTAAATAATCAAAGGGACTAACAAAAACAAAGCATAAGAACAATGCTCAAATCCACCAAGAAACACCATGAAAGAAATTACAAGGACATTGAGACCTCAATAGGGCCTGGTCCTTTGGGCTATCTGGAGGAGTAGGATATCTGCCTCTAAAGAGTGCATTCTCAATTTGGATTAATTTATAGTACATATCACGATGCTCCAATGTATTTCATCATGTTGTAGAAGGATCTCTTTCTTAGCTTCATTGTGTTGAAGGAAGACTTTGTTAAGCAAAGTCTTAGTCTGCCAATATAGGGTTAAAATGTGTAAGTAGTGGTTTTGTTAGCCTCTATTGCGCCCAGTATCTGGCAACTGGTTTGCCATCGATGCTAACACTGTTGAGTTTGAGCTATATTCCCGATTAATTACCACCTCTTCCTGAGCATGTGAACTTCTTCCTTTATCTAGCCTAGAGTTTGCATGCAGTAAAGGAGAGAAGAGGAATGGGCATGTGCCTAAGCCTGAGAGCCTCCATGTGTGCCACAATAATTGGAACCTCGACAAGAGTAATCTATCTATCAAGGGATGGGAGAGGGAACGAAGGAGGCTAAGAGGAAAGAGTGAAAAGGAATAATAGTGGCTCAGAGGAATGAATTTGAGTGAGGAAATTCGGTTAAGGAAATAAAACACATCCATTAAAAACCCCTTAGTGAAAGGGGAATTCCCATAGCCGTGTGGGAGTTGGGAGAGGGGGATGAGATACCAACACAAAAAGACAGTAGAGAACTTATCAAGGCGAGAAGAATGAGGAAATAAAAACTTTTTGTGTGAGATAGAATTAGGTAAAGATTCCCTTTGATGCTAAAATTTGACTAATGAAACCAATGTAAGACTATAAACGCTAAAAAATGAAACTTCAAATTGAGAACTATTGATAAAGGAGAGCCAACCATTAACAGTGAATAACCATTTAAATTCCTCAATGTAGATAGGATGAAAATTATTGTACGTCTATAGAGGTAGTCAATAAAATGAATTGGCCTCAAACTCCTTATAGAATGTGTAGTCACACTAGCTCCCATTGGTCATTGAAAAGGTGAATGACTTTTAGAGAAATGTCATGAAGAGGGAATGGGTGGATTTGGTAATTTTCCCTAGATATAACTACTTCCTCATTGGTGGATTGATGGTTTATGTTTTTACTTGACATGGATGAGACCTCTTAGACAATTGTTTCGATTGCTTCCTTGGAATTTGTTTGAATGCTCATTTCTCATCATTATTTTGAGAAGATGGAGTTGGGATAAAAGGAAGCTAAGATGCTAGAGATTCAGGACAAAGTTTTGCAAAGTTCCCATAGTCTTGGAAATAATTGCATTTAAAAAAAAAATCCTTATAATACAAGTCCTAAAGATGACTACAACCCTCTAAGTGAAGGTGAATTACCTCAGGGAGTCCTTTTGCAAAGCCTATTTCAACACAAGTTTTTTGTTTTGAAATGGGATACACAAAAAACTCAAAAATCTCTAGGGTTGTGTGCTTTCTATGTATCCCATTTTGCTTTTTAATTTGTGTGTTTTGGATTTTATCTAAATGATCAAGGTGTGGAAAAAAAAAGAAAATATAAAGCATACTAGTGGCCATTAAATTGAAGGATGAAATTGGAAATTGGAGATGCAATGGTAATAAAGCAAAAAAACATTTATTAGTTTTAGATTATTATTTATTTATTTTTAGTGTAACCATTTTGGTTTTACACCTCTGTTTTGGGTTCCATGTTAATGATCAACGTATGGCTAGAAAATAAATACTTCTATATCTATTTTTTGTTCCATGTTAATGATCAATGTGCGACTAGGAAAAAAATAATCTAAGGCATATTCCAAAGCATTATATTGATGGACAAAATTGGGGATAAGTAATAGACAAAATAAAAATATTTATTGATTTCATATTATTGTTTATGAATGTCTTGTCACTTCTATGTTATTTTGGATTTTATGTTAATGTTCAATGTGTGGCTTGAAAAGGTGATCGAAATCATCTTGGAAGGAATTAAATACACTGAGGAAGTTAAACCAAATGTAGATTGGGAATCCATGCCATAAATGGTTTACGAGTTTCAATAATACATGTTTGCTAGAAATTTGTTTCTTATATTAGTTTTATAGGTTCCAATATGGAAGCAAATCATGAAAATAATATTTTAAAATTATTTAGAGTTTAATCAGTTTAATTGGGTATTTTTGAATTTTGAACATTTATTTCATACTCTTAAAATATTCTTTACATTTTTTATTTATCAATTTATCATGTCAATTCCTTTTTACAGCAAAATTACTTTAGTTCTTTTGACTTTATTTAAATAAATAAATAAATCCTACCTCTGTTATTTGAAACCACCCACCTATTTGCTAACATAAACGGCCATGGCTAATCTATTGAAAGAATAAAAGTTTATCTGTTTGAATTTTTAATGACATAATAGTGTTTGGTTTTTTTCCCTTCATTTACTATTTAAACGATGCATGCTTCACAATGGTCGAAGCTTATTTTAAGGATGTGAAATTATATATTATATTGATTATTTGTAAACATTAAATTTTAAATATAGATTTATTATTTATTTTAGGTTACTATGCGTAGATGATGTTTGTATGAGCTATAGTTTTTTTCGTGCAAAATGTGATGAGAAGAATATAAACTAGCATTTGCATCAGATGTTGCAAAGAAAACGCCGTAAGGCATAAAGTGCGGAAATCCATTATCCATGTAGTGTGTGCATTATTCAACAAGGTGGATCTCTCTAAATTTGTTGCAAACATTTATGTTGTTGCATTGCTAATTTATTTAGAATCTACTACTACCTCCTCTTCTTGGAATATTAAATTTCTTATCACCCCATGATGACAATCCCTCTAATTATTGGCATCACAATTTTTTCACTTTAGAGGCTTTACCTTCAACCTAAAAAAACATGAATTTAAGTCACTCAATTAAAAAGAAATTGCTAAATTGCTATTTATCAGATTTTGAGTAAAAACAATTAATAACTCATATTTACAACACTTCAAATATTTACAACCTATTAAGTCTTGTATTTATAACTCATATTTATAACCCTTTAAAATGAAACTAACTATCTATATTTTTATTAATAATAAAAAGAATCTTATTTATAAATCTAACACTCACATGCTACTCCTATATATTTATCTTATATTTAATATTGAGTGTCCATCAATTGAATGACAAGATGAAAGCTCAACTTAATTGCACATTTTTGAACTGCTTTGTGGGAATTCATGTCCCATTAATTTAATGGCAAATTGAAGTTTCAAATACAACACACATTTTATACCAGATTCAGAGAGTTCATGAACAAACTTTTAAGGTTTTAATGGATCTAGGTCATTTGTATTTTCTCACATATTCTGGGTCGTTTGTATTTTCTCTGATGTTGACTATACTAGCAATTGTCCCAAAAGGTACAAACCTTAATGTCCTTTTAATGATCAAGCCTTATGTGAAAACAATCATATTGATGCACTAGTGTACATTGATTTGTTACATTTGTCTTGGTCTATAATAGAGGTGTAACAAATATGCATTGCAAGGTATGTTGAGAATTTGGTTATCTAGTAAGCTTAGATTCATTCTTGATTCATTATCTTTACCATCTCAGGAAGAAGAAGAAGAAGAAGAAAAGCCTATTGAATTGAAAAAGAGCCCTAAAAAGTATTAGGATCCATGGGTCATTTTTTTGCATCATGTAGCAAGATAACATGGCTAATCGATTATGCCACATGAAGAATTAGCCTTTGCCAATATTTAGGCTTATAACTCGGTGATTTTTTATACTAATATTCTTATACCAATTTACCATGATAATTCTATTCTAAATTAAAACATTGTTTGCAGGCTATCGCGGGAGCTGAGCGTTTGCTCCCTGAAAATATACCTTCAAGGTTCCTTAGGTGGATAGCAGAGCTACTATACTTGACATTGGCAGTTTCTAATGTCGGGCTCTGTAAGGCCACGATGCCCTTTTTGCTTCTTTTTTTTTGGGTAAAACAAGAGACACATTGTACCAGAAGACATATAGGGATTCCGCAGAGGATTCTGTTAAGGTTAAAGTCAAATAACTATGAGTAAAATTCATAGGTACTTTTTTGAAGTACTTATTCTATTTCAAGAAAGATCATTCTATTGTACTAAGTAGTGTGAAATGACCCCGCTTAAGTAAATACTGTGTTAGTTCGAATAAGTTTGATAGAATTTAAAATAGGCCATGAACTACTAAGATTTTGCAGAGCTTTATGAATGTTCAGTTAAGTTAGCAAGTTGTTGTCCAGAGGCACAGTTTCAAAGAGAAAATACCATCTGAAATGAACACTGTTTATTTACTTGTGGAAAATAACCATTAAATAGTCCAATTGAGAGGCAAATGCCAGTATGCAGCCTGCATTTTTTATTATCAAAAGAAGTTAAAGCTTGTTATGCATACCAAATGAAAAATACTAATCATTCACATCGCAATAAGGGTTGGAAATTAATAATTCTGGAGGCACCAAATACAAGAGTTCAATACAACGATAAAGCTTATTAATAAACGCAGAGTAGCATTGTCATGCAGGGCACACCAATCACCCATTTGCTACATGAGTTTCCAAAGCATCATTGGACTCTGGCATGATTAGCATTCAACTTGCATTTTACGAGATAGTAAAACTCATCACTGGACTCTGGCATGATTAGCATTCAACTTGCATTTTACGAGATAGTAAAGATACATGGACAGGGTATCTCTAGAACATGACATCATGCTCCTGAGTAACAAATCTAAAAGAAATTTGTATAAACAAAACAAATACATTTCCAACTGGCTTATCACATATTTCCTTAAAATTTGTGATAGATAACCTACCATAAACAATCCAAAACTCAAACTGGACTGGACGATCTCTTATATCTAAACAAGACTGGGGACTTGAGGCTGTTGTGCAAATTACTGCATACACATTCCATGACAACCTGTACTACAAACTTTCAAATATAATCTGAGCTCCCATATCCCTCTCAAGGAATTATAAGTTTTTCTCCAGCATAGATGGTGTCATCAATGTACTTATTTGCAGATTTTATTTGATCAACTGAAACCTGCACTCAACCAAGGAAACATAACCAGTTACACAAGACTTATACAATGGATAGAAGGGAACAAGATGGCAACTTTAGTTTCACATGCATTCAAAAAGCTGAACAGCAACTACGCTAAGAAATCCTCTACAATAAGGTGGAACAAAGAATAAAGATACTTGATAAATACAGTGAGACCACTCACCAAAATACAAGAGTTCAATACAACGATAAAGCTTATTAATAAACGCAGGGTAGCATTGTCATGCAGGGCACACCAATCACCCATTTGCTACATGAGTTTCCAAAGAATCACTGGACTCTGGCATGATTAGCATTCAACTTGCATTTTATGAGATAGTAAAGAAACATGGACAGGGTATCTCTAGAACATGACATCATGCCCCTGAGTAACAAATCTAAAAGAAACCTGTATAAACAAAACAAATACATTTCCAACTGGCTTATCACATATTTCCTTAAAATTTGTGATAGATAACCTACCATAAACAATCCAAAACTCAAACTGGACTGGCCAACCTCTTATATCTAATCAAGACTGGGGACTTGAGGCTGTTGTGCAAATTACTGCATACACATTCCATGACAACCTGTACTACAAACTTTCAAATATAATCTGAGCTCCCATATCCCTCTCAAGGAATTATAAGTTTTTCTCCAGCATAGATGGTGTCATCAGTGTACTTATTTGCAGCTTTTATTTAATCAATTGAAACCTGCACTTAACCAAGGAAACAGAACCAGTTACACAAGTCTTATACAATGGATAGAAGGGAACAACATGGCAGCTTAGTTTCACATTCATGAAATGAACACTGTTTATTTACTTGTGGAAAATAACTGTTAAATAGTCCAATTGAGAGGCAAATGCCAGTATGCAGCTTGCATTTTTTATTATCAAAAGAAGTTAAAGCTTGTTATGCATACCAAATGACAAATACTAATCATTCACATCGCAATATGGGTTGGAAATTAATAATTCTGGAGGCACCAAATACAAGAGTTCAATACAACGATAAAGCCTATTAATAAACGCAGGGTAGCATTGTCATGCAGGGCACACCAATCACCCATTTGCTACATGAGTTTCCAAAGCATCACTGGACTCTGGCATGATTAGCATTCAACTTGCATTTTACGAGATAGTAAAGATACATGGACAGGGTATCTCTAGAACATGACAACATGCCCCTGAGTAACAAATCTAAAAGAAATATGTATAAACAAAAAAAATACATTTCCAACTGGCTTATCACATATTTCCTTAAAATTTGTGATAGATAACCTACCATAAACAATCCAAAACTCAAACGGGACTGGACGATCTCTTATATCTAAACAAGACTGGGGACTTGAGGCTGTTGTGCAAATTACTGCATACACATTCCATGACAACCATTACTACAAACTTTCAAATATAATCTGAGCTCCCATATCCCTCTCAAGGAATTATAAGTTTTTCTCCAGCATAGATGGTGTCATCAGTGTACTTATTTGCAGATTTTATTTGATCAACTGAAACCTGCACTCAACCAAGGAAACAGAACCAATTACACAAGTCTTATACAATGGATAGAAGGGAACAAGATGGCAACTTTAGTTTCACATGCATTCAAAAAGCTGAACAACAACTACGCTAAGAAATGCTCTACAATAAGGTGGAACAAAGAATAAAGATACTTGATAAATAGAGTCAGACCACTCACCAAAATACAAGAGTTCAATACAACGATAAAGCTTATTAATAAACGCAGGGTAGCATTGTCATGCAGGGCACACCAATCACCCATATGCTACATGAGTTTCCAAAGAATCACTGGACTCTGGCATGATTAGCATTCAACTTGCATTTTATGAGATAGTAAAGATACATGGACAGGGTATCTCTAGAACATGACATCATGCCCCTGAGTAACAAATCTAAAAGAAACCTGTATAAACAAAACAAATACATTTCCAACTGGCTTATCACATATTTCCTTAAAATTTGTGATAGATAACCTACCATAAACAATCCAAAACTCAAACTGGACTGGACGACCTCTTATATCTAATCAAGACTGGGGACTTGACGCTGTTGTGAAAATTACTGCATACACATTCCATGACAACCTGTACTACAAACTTTCAAATATAATCTGAGCTCCCATATCCCTCTCAAGGAATTATAAGTTTTTCTCCAGCATAGATGGTGTCATCAGTGTACTTATTTGCAGTTTTTATTTGATCAACTGAAACCTACACTTAACCAAGGAAACAGAACCAGTTACACAAGTCTAGAAGACTACAACATCGCAGCTTAGTTTCACATGCATTCAAAAAGCTGGAACACATATCCCCATATTAAACCACATCCTAATCAGAGAGTTGCTATGATTGACAATCCAGGCCATGACATTGCCACATCACATATACACTACATCCACTTTAATTATAATTTCTTTCTGACGGGCCTTCCGCCGATTCTCGGAATAGATTTGCCAGACCCTCTTCTATACAGATCTGATATTTCATTCAACTGGTTCATTCAACATTCCCTTCGGCTTCAGGAAGCTCATGGAATTCTGATAAACACATGCCAAGAAATGGAACCAGCACAAATAAAAGCTCTCAAGGAAGGAAGGTTCTGAGCGCTGTTGAAATGACCCCTTGTATTTATCCCGTTGGGCTGCTAATAGCTTTTTCTCTTTCAGAATCTGAAGAGAAGTTTGAGAAGGAGGGCTGCCTCAAATGGCTAGACCGCCAGCCCGCCTCGACAGTTCTGTTCGTTTCTTTTGGGAGCCGCGGCACCCTGTCGGAGAATCAGATTCAGGAACTAGCTTTGGGGCTAGAAGCAAGTGTGCAGCGGTTCCTTTGGGTGTTGCGTAAGGAGCCTCCTCCTCCAACTGAATCCACTATGACTACCGAAGCAGATATGAGGGAGGTTCTACCTGAGGGTTTCGAGACTCGAATCCAGGACCGTGGATTTGTGGTGGATTCATGGGCGCCTCAGATTGCTGTCCTCTCTCATCCATCCACAGACGGTTTCCTTTTTCATTGCGGTTGGAATTCAACGATCGAAGGCATCTTACATGGAGTGTCGATGATCGCTTGGCCTCTCTTTGCTGAACAGAGAATGAATGCCTTCCTTCTAGTGAAGGAGATGAAGGTGGGCATTGAAGCGTAGAAGGGCGCAGATGCATTGGTGAAGAGAGAGGAAGTGGAAAGAGCGGCGAGGGAATTAATGGAAGGAGAGGGGGAATGGAAATGAAGAAGGGGATGGCAAAATTGAGGGGAAGGCCCATCATTGAGTGACAACTGTCTGAAGGATGGAAAACATCACGAAAATGGTTTCTAAAAAGCGCAATATTCTCAACTGCCTACGACATTCCAATAATCTGAACCGCCTACAACATTTTTCACCGACGATCTAATGGCTAGAGTTTATTCCATCGTCTAACAATCGATCTAAAGGGCCATAACGAGACAGCACGGCATGGAGGGGAGTTCCTTTCAGAGGGAACGCCTTACGGCGTAAATATTTCCGAACTCCTGAAAGGGTATACCTATCCACTCTTAAAACTATTTTGCAGATGGTGCAAGGCTTTATGAACCACAACCCCATGCCAGAATTCAAAGAGTTCACTCACGCAGTTGCATAAGCATTCGTGCCATAATCCTAGATTTACTTCTCTGAGCCCATTAGACTTGAATGCTATTCTTCGACACAAAAAATTGCAGACTTCTTCATGCATGGAAAATATCAGTGCTAAATGGTGTTCAGCATCCTTGTAATTATGATAAATTTCAGGTGATTGAATTACGATATAACTTTCAGGCAATTTAATTTGATTTGCAGATTCCAAAACATTTTAGTAATCAAATTTCCTTAATATTCTGCAATCTTGAATTTCATTACGTGTGCTCTTAACAACGCTCAGCAGACTTTGCTAGTTTCGATCAATAGATTGCACCCTCACATTTCTTTGAAGGATCTGGATGAAATGGCATGTTTATTATTATTATTGGCAATGCAGTATCTATGGCGATCTGGCCTCTTCTGTGAATTCTACTCGTTTACTGGCATTCCATTTTAGTTTCTCTTTGAACCATCTCAGCTCTATGGTTGTTTCCCATTGATAAAGAAAATCCATGGCTTAAGGAGATTCTCATGACAGAGAAAAGAATTGAAAGCGCGAAGTCATACTTGACATACAGAAAATTAAGAAACCATGAAAGAAAAGAATTAAAGGAATCAGAACCATTATATAAATTGCCATTGTTCCATTACAGTTCAAGCAAAATGTGGCTTCTTGATAGAGGAACATAACATGCTGCATTCATAGACATTTAATTGCTTGCTTCCTGGACATGATTTCTCATGGATACCACTGTACTCAAATTGCAAAGGCAAAATACATCACAAATACACAGACAGCAACTAAAATAAAAGAATCTTTAGCTCCTTATTGACCTACTACTACTCATGATGATCACCAGTGCTGCTGTTTCTGTAAAACCCCATCTGATCCTCTGAGCTCATCAAGAGGGACCGAAGAATCTCGCTGCTGTCGCTGGAAGCCCACTCCATCGGATCCACAGAGCTTATGAGCGGCCGAAGAATATCATGCATGACTACCCATCTGTTGCTGAAAACATCCGCAATCTTTATACCCACATAATTGACAGAGAAGGGTTTGCTGTTGCTCACAACCAGCGATTGCCCATGGAGGAGAGTCTTCAGTCTTGTGCCCGCCGGAAGCTGCACCAGATCTGCCAAAGGTAGCCTCATGTTGGGAACCATATGGTACCTCACATTGTTCGAAAATTCTTGGCCTTCGCTTGAGAAAACGGAATCGTCGCTGAGAGTAAAGATGGTGAGGTTTTGCAGGCGCAGAAGCTCAGGGGACTTGATGCGCATGGCCAAGGCGAGGATGTTGTAACCGCGATCTCTAAGACTGAGCGCTGCATCTTACAGCATGAAGGGCGTTATGACATTCAGGGGATGATCAGGACTAGGACTAGTTGATGATGATGGTGATGGTGACATCATTGCAGGAACAGGGGCTCCCGAAGTTGTGTCATAATTACTGTGATCAAGATCAAGATCAAGAAGCAGCTTGTCGATGCCATGGATCGCTAACAGCCCGTCATTGAGAATGTCAGGATGCGAGACAAGAACTCCATTAATGTACACTGGATGATACTCGGCCGGCATCTGAGTGGAGGGAGAGATGGAATCTTGGCGGCCACCTCCGTGAGAATTACCTGTGACGACGAGGCTGCAGTGGTCGGCAATGGCTTCTAGGTTTGTTCCGTTGGGTAGCTTTTGCAGATCGGCGTAGGTGAAGAGGCCCTTGGCGATGTGGTGGGAGAAGGCCCATCATTGAGTGACAACTGTCTTAAGGATGGAAGACGATCTAATGGCTAGAGTTTATTCCATCGTCTAACAATCGATCTAAGGGCCCATAACCAGACAGCGCGGCATGGAGGGGAGTTCCTCTCAGAGGGAACGCCTTACGGCGTAACAAGATTCTCGGTTGGAATTCTGTGTGGCCAAAAGAATATTGAGTTACGAAGTCAGTGAGAGCTATGGATGGCAATACGTTGTAGAGACATATAATAGCCTTTGATCCCTGTGATCTCGTTCTCTTTCGCTCCCAATAGGACAATTGATGCATCATATTAGTGCACATATCACGCTTCTCTATAAGAAGCTTGACTCCTCCAAAAACAGATAACAATATCAATAACACACAAAGCATGAATGGTATTTCAGTTAAAGCGTTTGGAGAATACATCGTTTGGAGTGTAAGGCGTTTGGATTGGGAGGAGGTCCACGGAGCTAAGGAGTGGCAACTATGTATGTATTGGAGAGGTGGTGTGGGTGCCGCAACGTATGAAGACTATCAAAAGAACAGAAAATAACGCACAGTTTCGTTGCGCAAGTGGGGAGAGTAGCGTAGTAACTTGGTATGGGCAGCGTGCTAGTCGAAGGAGAATCCTACACAAAAGATAGCATTCAACACATAGAGAATTGCATAAAACTCAGGTGACAGGAAGAGCGCAGGTGACAGGCGTCGGAGGAGCCCATGCTGGTGCCTGAAAGCCTGAAGCGTAGACAAAGAACAAAGGAGTTACTATGACAGAACTGGCAAAAAATGCAGCTAGAATTTATCTGATGGCACATTCATTACATTTGGGACTAATAGTAGAATTGTCATGCACAGAGACGCCACAAAACCAGTGGCTCAAATTTGAGTAGGGTAGGAAATCCCCTGCACTTTTCATACCATGTTAAACATAACCATGGGGAAGACCAAATATGAAGGATAAGTATTGAATGCATTATTATTCACAATAATACACATTTATAATACATAGGAGTGACCCTTGGTTTCACATTCCAAGTGGTCTCTTGGACTCCATTAGACCGTTCAACGCCCACACCTTAACCCTTGGCAGATTAGGTGTCCAACAGATTTAAATTCTAGATCCAACGAGCACCACCCTGCATACTTTGGACAGACCCAGAGTGAGATAAACTGGAAATCATGAAATAATGTGTTTCTTGTCAATATTTTGGAGGGAAAGAAAGCAAGCTACTTTTTTAGTCGCATTTTCAATTTATTTCTTTGAAGGTCTATTCAAATTTTAAGTGTACGTACTCATCTGATGCGGAATGAAATTTCAGATCCAACCAATACGCAAAATTCACTTAATGGTTTCTCACGTTTACAATTCCTCGACTCCTTCAGAATGTAACTTTCTCTTTCATAAATATAAAAGTTACAAAGTTTTCCATTGGAAAAATAAAAGAATTTCATTATGAATATTCAGCGCAATGTCGTCCAAATTTTTTAGACCAAACATCAGAATGGAATGCAAACTAAAGAGGGAAAACCAACATCACTAAAAAAAAATCCCCTTGCTGGCAGACTAAATAATATAAATATGAAACAAAGATTCACAAGTAAGAATAAATAAAGCTGCTATGGTTTCTGTAGGTCAAAATAAACAAATAGAGCTAGAGATTTGGAAAAAAAGAACAGCAGCATATCTTCAACAAAGAATAAACAGAGAAAATAAGTGGAGAGGTCTGTCCCATTGAACAGATAACATCATAGAATTTTGTTTTGATCTGGCTAAAGTGGTTCAGAGGAGTAATTGTTATCATCTCCACCTTGCTTCAAACCACACATGTGACATGTTCACTCTTCATGAGCTAATTGTTGATTGAGGCTTTCCATAAGCAATGAAAGTGTATCTCACTCTTGCTTACAGGCCAGAGGGTGGGGTGAGTCTTGAGAGAAGTTACATAAAAATGAAAAATAATATCATAAAATTATCCAAGACAGGCAAACAATTAAAAAATAAGCATCTGAATATTATCATTATCTATAAAAATAAGATGAATCTTGCCAAAAGAATTACTTGTGAAACAATCTGGTCTCAAACAAATATAAAGAAGGCAATAAATGGGTATACATGGGTAATCTGGCATTCTTAAAAGTCAGTCATACAAATATCTGTTCCTTATAATACCTTCTGTTCATAAGGCTCGTATATGGGAATTGTACTGCACGAAGTAGATAGATGAACCACACAGGAAGCATCAAATGAAAACTTTTACATCTAAAATTAAAGTCCAGAACTGATTCTAAAAATAGGTTAGGAATGTAGTGCGATTGGATGATGTCTGGAAAGGCATTTGGTAGAACTATGACAAACCTGGTTAGTTAAAAAGAGGATATCTCTACCTGATAGGGTAAATGTACGTTTTCTCTTTTGTTACCTTACAGATCTTCATATCTTCCTACCCTTTAGCATATCCGACACACTATGGAATGTCCTCTCCCGCAACATTTACAACAGGCTAATACAATAGAATCAGTTCAGCGGATTCAAAATGATCCTCTGTTTTGATCTCGAATAGTACTTGGACTCATTCATTTGCAACTTTCTTGATTATTGAAATATGTCTGCATCGAGAGCCTACTGATAGAAACCGAAAAGATGTAGCGTGGGGTACCAAGACATGTTGAGAAGGAAAAAATCGATATGATAGGGGTAAGGAAGAGGAGATTGGACAACAGGCAATACTCACCTGCTCTCTGACTTCATCTGAAATCTCTAATAAATCATATGGCATGCCATCTAGAATACGATCTAGTTCTTCGGTCAGAGCATGGAATCTACCCGAAATTGCTTCACCGTCCAAAGCCTGGATCACGCCATTAAAGTTGAAACCCCAAATTAATCCTCCGCCGTGATTAAAAACCATGAAAACAAACCTCTATGTAATGTGTAGCTGAAAGATAAAGAAATGTGCTCAAACACAATTTTATCTATGAAAATAGGTGAAGCATTGTGTATTCCAAATGATTTTCTGAACGACCAAGAAACATATTGCCCAGAAAGAGTTGATGCAAAGGAGAGGCATAGAGAAGAGAATGAATGAAGTGATCATTACCAGGTACAGTTTGCTGCCATCATGGCAGAGTTGAAGCAGTCTTTTCACAGAATGGAATGTTTTTCGTAGCGAAGAAAAGCACTCCGCTGCCACCCGAGGAAGGGGTCCCTGCAATTCTCGAAGTTCTTCAAACAATGGAAGTAACAGTTGAATCCTCCTAACGAGGTCGAAACAGTCTTTCTTTTGGCTTTTTCTGTAGTCCCTGTTCATGGTACCTCACATTGTTCGAAAATTCTTGGCCTTCGCTTGAGAAAACGGAATCGTCGCTGAGAGTAAAGATGGTGAGGTTTTGCAGGCGCAGAAGCTCAGGGGACTTGAAGAACTCCATTAATGTACAGTGGATGATACTCGGCCGGCATCTGAGTGGAGGGAGAGATGGAATCTTGGTGGCCACCTCCGTGAGAATTACCTGTGACGACGAGGCTGCAGTGGGCGGCAATGGCTTCCAAGTTTGTTCCGTTGGGCAGCTTTTGCAGATCGGCGTAGGTGAAGAGGCCCTTGGCGATGTGGTGGGAGAAGGGCCATCATTGAGTGACAACTGTCTTAAGGATGGAAGACGATCTAATGGCTGGAGTTTATTCCATCGTCTAACAATCGATCTAAGGGCCCATAACCAGACAGCGCGGCATGGAGGGGAGTTCCTCTCAGAGGGAACGCCTTACCGCGTAAAAATACACATTAATTATTATTAACAAGTCAGACCTTAAAGCTAGAGCCTAGAATAGATTAGAAGTCTGGATTTTAAAATGCTAGTTAATGGAGAATTCCAAAAATATGAAGTGCATTCAATTATATTAAATGATTATACACGTCAACAACATTTTTAGGCTATTTGTGGTGAATATGGCACCAGATGATGTTTCTTAACCTCAATTTGTCCCATGATGCAACTATTTTAAGCTTTCAAAACATAATTCAAACTAATTTGTCAGACCTTTGAGAACTGTCTCGACCTTAAACTATCTGTCCAGCACCCTACGTCTGATTGCAACTCAAATGTAGCTGGACCAATCAGAACACTTTAACTGAAATTTCAAGGATGAAACAGAAACAACCAAAGAAAGCATGAATAAGCTTGCAACTTTTAAGTCGAATGTATTTCTTAATAATATGCTTTATTTTATTATTAACAAAGTCACTTACTTCATCAAATATACCCTTTTGGGGTATGATGGTTATTACTCATAGGGAACCAGCAAAATAGAACAAACCTCATAAGCCCAATAACTTATAAAACATTAAAAGGGAAAGTGTTTCAAAGAACACAACAGATTTATCTCAAACAATTCAGACCCTAGTTTTCACTCAAACACTAGTCTAGGGAACAGATTTTATTTTCGCTAATCACATTCATTTTATTTTCTCCACACTCAACATTGTTTTGACAGCCACATTGGATAGCACATAAAGGGGGGGGATGGGAACGACCTCCATGGCTTTGTTTTAGTCTACCATTTTGCATCAGCAGAAATCAGAAGAAATGAAATGGAACTTCTCCAATCCCACTCTAAACTGCACAATATCAATTACAAAGCATAGAAGAAACTCCGAGGTAGAAGAATGAATCATAAAGGATGTGTGATATTTGGGGCTATGGCTTATAAATTGAGCAAACAGCAGAGATGCATTCAAAAACAAATGAGAACAGCACTAAGGGACCAGTGTAAATTGATAGTGCCAATGAAATATTTGATGTCTGACAACTTTGGGAATGCAATGAAAGCCAATGGATGTTTGTCTAAAAGAAAGATATTTTACACGCAAGCAAAAGGAAAGGCTAAAAAGGGGAATTGCTTGAAGAGAATTATAATTGACCTTTGAGAACTGTCTCAACCTTAAACTATCTGTCCAGCACCCTACGTCTGATTGCAACTCAAATGTAGCTGGACCAATCAGAACACTTTAACTGAAATTTCAAGGATGAAACAGAAACAACCAAAGAAAGCATGAATAAGCTTGCAACTTTTATGTCGAATGTATTTCTTAATAATATGCTTTATTTTATTATTAACAAAGTCACTTACTTCATCAAATATACCCTTTTGGGGTATAATGGTTATTACTTATAGGGAACCAGCAAAATAGAACAAACCTCATAAGCCCAATAACTTATAAAACATTAAAAGGGAAAGTGTTTCAAAGAACACAACAGATTTATCTCAAACAATTCAGACCCTAGTTTTCACTCAAACACTAGTCTAGGGAACAGATTTCCAATTTTTTACTACATATACAATCTTCAAATCATTCAACACGTTTAAAATCATCCTACTTTAATCTGAAATGAAAATTGTGAAGTCAATTCAGATTAATCTAGTCTGCCCAATTATGTAACAACCAAAACTATCTCAAGAAATACTAAAGAAAAGGAGATATGCATATTTTTCAATGACAAAGGAAGCAAAGGACAAAGCCACAGCTAAAAAGAGATAAACTTCCTCAACTCATAAGCACATAGCACTTGATCCATGGAAAAGAAAACAAATTTCCAACCAAGTTTCCGTAAGAAGGGGGCAAGTTTCAAGGACAAGTTGTTAGACTCCCTCACTTTTCATGTAACAGCATCCCAGCATCCCATAAAACACATACATACAAGTATAAACTATAGACTAAAAGGATAGACAGAAGCAAAAGACAACAGACTAAAACGATAAACTGCCTTTCCTAAGCGAAAAACAACACAGACTGACAGGATAAATTTCCTTCCCTCTCCTTAAATATATCTGATTATCAACCCATAAAAACATTTGGCTAGTTTCATGCCAGCACGTGTCCAGTTCAAATACCCCTGGGTGAGGTGCACTAGCCAAAATAGTTTACTGGGGATGCCATCTACGAATGTGGAAGCATCCCAGATTTCCTGGCAAGTTTTTACTTGGAAAAAGAAATAAATCAACCCATAAAACAATATAAAATAAAATAAGTAAATATTGCTTGCATAATGTATCATTAAAAAGCAGTCCATGTAAAATTTCCAAATGCAGTTTTCACCACAGAAACTATTAGCACAGGCAGTCCAAATCAGTAAATGTATCCCAATACAATCAGCTATGTATAAATTGTCTAACAAATATGTCTGGATGACGTAAGTTGTTTGTACATATCACAATCTCAGCATTCAAATTGGAGAAACTGACCACTAATAGAAAGCCCACATTCAGTCATATTATGCATATTTTGCAGGATCATCCGCTCTATATTCCAGAATTGCTTGGTTCATACAAATCCCACTCATGTCTTCCAAATGCTACAAAAGAGTTTATGCATGTCCTTAAGTAATTTACATAGTTAAGTTTCTTACACAAAGGCAGACAGTCATTGTTAGATCAATTGAGAAACCACTGGAACAAAAAATAAAAATTGTAAATATTTTTGTCAGATTGCAGGCCACAGGGAATGGCCTAGCTCTCTGTATTGGGGATGCCCCAGCATTAGCATTTGTAAGGAATGTCTCGACTCTCAACATTACCTTGATGTAGGGGAAATTCCGTGACATTCTCAAGTCATTGACTACAGAAAAATGGCAGAGGGGCACATTTCCAAGGCATCCCCTATCTCAGGGCACAGACTATAGTAAATCCAAGGGTTGCCTTCTAGACCACAGGGAACATGTGCCCAAGAAAAATAGGAAAATTTAACATTAGGCAATCTGCTCAGCAAGACAAGCTAAATTAATGCCATTACCCACACAATATAGACTATAGGAAATCCTTGGGTTGCCTTCTAGACCATACGGAGCATGTGCCACAGAAACATAGAGGAAACTGTAAAATCAAGTAATCTGCCCAACAACACAAACTAAATTAATGCGATTACCCACACAATACATAGGTAATCATCGTCTTTTTTGACTAAGAATACACACAGGATGTGTATATGAAGAATGTAATTTCCAATCATCTTATGAATGAAATTACAGTTTTTTCTCCAGATAAAATGAATAAAAAAATAGGTATTCGTTAAAAAGTAGTTATCGATTGCAAAGAACTTAAACCATTAGCCTAAGCCTATGCCTCTCATGCATAAGCCTGGATTACCTCCATATTGGATTCAAAAGCTGTAAGTTACCAAACCATTTCCCGTGTATTTCTGTATCTGATACAAGACAGCTGGAAAACACCATGAAAATGTTTCCATGCAATTCGTTGAAGCAGTCTTTTCGCAGCGAAGAAAAGCACTCCGCTGCCACCCGAGGAAGGGGTCCCTGCAATTCTCGAAGTTCTTCAAACAATGGAAGTAACAGTTGAATCCTCCTAACGAGGTCGAAACAGTCTTTCTTCTGGCTTTTTCTGTAGTCCCTGTTCATGGTACCTCACATTGTTCGAAAATTCTTGGCCTTCGCTTGAGAAAACGGAATCGTCGCTGAGAGTAAAGATGGTGTACAGTGGATGATACTCGGCCGGCATCTGAGTGGAGGGAGAGATGGAATCTTGGCGGCCACCTCCGTGAGAATTACCTGTGACGACGAGGCTGCAGTGGGCGGCAATGGCTTCCAGGTTTGCCAATTACCTGTGACGACGAGGCTGCAGTGGGCGGCAATGGCTTCCAGGTTTGTTCCGTTGGGCAGCTTTTGCAGATCGGCCTAGGTGAAGAGGGCCTTGGCGATGTGGTGGGCGATGTGGTGGGAAAAGGCCCATCATTCAGTGACAACTGTCTTAAGGATGGAAGACGATCTAATGGCTGGAGTTTATTCCATCGTCTAACAATCTATCCAAGGGCCCATAACCAGACAGCGCGACATGGAGGGGAGTTCCTCTCAGAGGGAACCCCTTACGGGGTAATTATTATTTATTTTAGGTTACTGTGTGTAGATGATGTTTGTATGACTTATAGTTCTTTTTTGTGTAAAATGTGATGAGAAGAATATAAAGAAACAACATGTTGCTTAAGGTACTTTTGATTATGATATATTTTTTTCTTCTTTCACATCCATGCAAATATGAAACAAAAATATAAACCATGAAATTTGCTTACATATTTTATAGGCTATAAGGTTATTTAATTTTTTACTATTTGATGATTATAATAAAAAATTAGAAATTTTCATTATATTTCTTATTCAAAAATAGTATATAAATAGTGAAAATATTTTAGATAATTATTATCGAAGGCTAAGCATTATTGAATTATGTCTATCTCCTTTCTATGCCCTCTACGCACATCGACCTTTCTCCCTTTCCATCTTGTCTTATGTGATGATTGAGTTCCATTTTGTTTTGTTTTTGTAATAGAAAAATGATTGAATATAACATTTCATGTAATCATTATACTCTCAAGCTACGTAAAAATAAAAGGAATGAATTCAAACATATATTTGACGCACATTCTTGTTGGGATGGTTCAACTATGATGTAGTTATGGTCATTTAATTGACCGTGTCATTTACATTTTTTTAAATTTATTCTTATCAACATGTTTTGAATATCACCTAACGTGCCTTTTGGAATTTTAACAATCTTCTTAGAAAATGGAAAAAATAATAAAATAATTAATTAATATTGATATGATAATAAATATATTGAAAGAATAAATTTTGTAATATTTTAAACAAGTATATACTCTAGCCTCTTACTTTTAATGTGACTTCATGAAGTGTAGATAATTGTTGTCATGAACACATCCAAGATATTTAGTAAAAAATCTTGCATGTTTCTTTTCTATCCAAGATACTTTTGTGATCATCCCACATCCTCATCAATTCTTCAAAGGTTGAAGAGTAAATTCAAATTTTGACCTTAGTTGTAAAAATTTGCAAAGCTGAAATATCTAAATATAACTGCAGTTGTCATGATTTTCAACCATCTTTCAAATATGACATAAAATATGTTGTTTTCTAATCTTTACCGATAAAATCAGTTATAGTACTAAAATAAAAGCTTTAGAAAATATTGATTCTAATTCCACATATAAGCATAAGTAAAACAAACTAATGGAAAAGTGGAATAGATGTCTAGGGAAAGATTATTATAATATAGTAAAAAATACGTAAAATAATGGTCATTTTCATGACTCAATACTCACCCCACTAAAGATTTGCATGCCCTCATCAAACCTTGCATCTGATCTTTCTAACTTATGATGGATTCTTTCTTTTAAAAGTATTTGGGTGGAACATGAATTTCTTGATTGCGCCCTCCAACATGCCTTAACGATGTGCACATGTTCACAGAGGAGAAATTTACTACTACGAACAAGATTCTAAACCACCTAGAGGCATCATATCTTCAACAGAGAGGTTCTCTCAGAGTTCCTAGATTAGTTAACAGATATTGGGAACACACATGAGCAATTTGATCAGTAAATTTACATTATTGACTTATATTGGCACTTCAAATTCCTCCTCAAAATGAACTTGATTGAGTAACCAACATAGTTCCTACACTCTATAAACCATTTGTGTTGGGGCTTGGTTTTGCCAGATTTTGACACCTTTTTCAATACATTACCTCTCCCATTTTGAACTATCTTTAACCCCTACTATGCCTATTTTGGTTAGAATACTTTTGTTTTTGCCAAAATGGTACCGTAGGCTGAAGGTGGGCAAATTAACACTAAAAAGCATTTTTTACCTTAACTTTGAGTATTCCTTAGCTAGTTGTTCTTTATTTAATTACCATGCCAACTAATCTCGAGTTCTTATGTAGATTTGTTTTGATTCGAAAATAGACCCATAATTCCTGCAGACATCTCTGTGATTCTATTTCTTGCAACACGCTGGATTTCCTACAGTAGCGGATTTCCTGTAACTGCCCGATTTCCTACAGCAACATCGGCGATTAGCCATGTTCCACGAATATCTAAGTCAAATGGGAACATGGGTTTTATGGGGAATATATCACATGTGGTTCTATCCTAGTGGCCATTTCAGATCTACCAACAACACTGCCTAGGTTCAAAAGCCTTGCCTCATTGGTCGTTTGGAGGAAAGCTATAGCCATGTAACGAGTTTTGTCTGATCCATGCTTTCAGTCATGGATTACACCCAGTATGGCTAAAATTGATATTTTGTAACAGTTCTGTTAGCCGATGGCCTAGATTAGTAGTATCATTTATTTCGGGCCATATATGGGCTTTGTAAATGTATAAATTTTGTCCTAGTTTCTATGATAGGGGGTTAGATTGTTGGGTTGGTTTAAGCACAAGATTGTGTATTAGATTGTACTCGATTGTATCTTTTTCAGATTAATATAAAGATGTATGTTCTATCTATTTTAGTGAGCAAAATCTTCTAAATTGAAGGGGTTGTGAGTATGGGAGGGCCCCCTTTGCTTACAACTCCCATAGTTTAGTCTTTATGCATTTTATTTATGTTATGTAGCAATAATTTATTTTTATAGCTATTTCACTCTTTCTAATATATTAGTAGCACTGTATTAATTGAACTAGTTTTCTATTCATGTGTGGAATTTAGTTAATGAAGATTTAATTTCTAATGTTGATTGAATTTCTAAATTTGTTGTAAGTTGATTTCTATATATTTTCCTAATCATCATCGGCAATCTTAAGAGTTGTAGAGGAAAGTTTGATCCACTTTATAGCCTTTGATGCTAAGTGGTTGATGCAGGAAAGAGTCATTGGTTTTGTGTGACTGGCTAGTTAGATTAATCAACACTTATAGTGTTAAGCCTACATATACTTTGCATGCATCTCACAAGCTTACATGCCTGGGTTGATGATTTATGTTAGTCAAATTATAAGGCCATAATTGGACTCAACATTTTGGCACCGTTGTCGGGGAGGTGCTAAAGGGATAATACTAAAGTGTTTTTGTATTACATGCATTATTTAGGATTTTTCAGGATTGGGGGAGTCGAAGTGGTAAGATGAAGGAAAAATCCCACACATCGGAGGAGGTTATAAATTCTCTAAAGCCGTGTCCTAATTGTTTGGTAAGTAGTTTTCTTTTTAATTTGTTTTCATAGAAGATGGTTGGGTCCAACATCTACAAACATCTTTTGTGGTGGTGTGAGCACCACTTCATTTACTAATACATTGGCAAGGAAAAAGAAGTCTGCAAGATATAAGGCAACAAGAGAAGAAGAGTCCGGTTAGGAGGTCTGTGGTACCGAAAGAGCCCAGGATATATTCATTCTTCTACAGTAGTAGCATCTACAAGAAAATATATTGTTGCTGCCCACTTCAAATCTCCTGTCACAAGGAAAACAATATCTTTGCTTAGTGGTCAACCTGAAAAGGAATTCCTTGACAATCTTGTTCAAGAACCATAATTCCAAACCATTGATTCCGCAGAATCTGTAGCTTATAAAGCCCCCACTTCCTTTTGGTCCAGAATGGCTCATGAAGAGGGGACTAGTCACACAGATGGATACAATGAGAAGGAAGAAGAACTAGTCACATTCAAATTCCCTATCAGGGAGGCTGGTGGAGCTACTCAGATGAAGAATATTCCTCTTTCAGCCTTGCCTAACTTTCACGGTGTTCCTAGTGAAGATCCCGATGCCTTTCTATTCGAGTTCGATGTGTTATGCAGGAGATATGTATATTCTTCCAATGCTTAGAAGCTAAAGTCGTTTCCTGCAACATTGAAGGATGTGACTCTCAGGTGGTTTATGGGTTTGGCTTCAAACTCCACCACCACTTGGGAGGAAATGAAAAAGGTATTCTTAAGAAAGTATCAATAATATTGCAAGACTAGGGACCTCAGAGAAGAGATTTTTGGCATGAATTAGAGGGAGGAGGAGAGTCTTGAGGAATTGGTGGAGAGATTGTAGTATAATATGTGGATATCCAAAATGAATCAACTGAGCAACGATACTAAAAGAACAATTTTGCTAAGAGCAATTAGACCAAAATATCTAGAGATTTTGAATCTGACGGGAGGAGGTGACATATCAAAGTTTGGCTATGATGAAGTATGTGAGATATGTCATCGATATTCAAGAGGAAACTATAAATTTGGAGGGGGAACAAGAGATACTACTTCTAGGCTTGTCAAGTCAATTGTTGGAGCTGGAGTAACCAAAGTTGAAATGACTAATTTATTTGAAAATTTTAAGACTGGTATTCTTAGCACATTGTCTTCTCAATTAGATGTTTTCTAGGTTAACAAGAAACAGGAAAGGAGGAACTGGAAAAAGCCCTAGCCGTGTTCTGTTCAAATTGCAGGAAGAAGCATGCCTTGAGGGAATGTCCTACAGATAGTATAGAGATATGCCGAATATGTGAAGCAGAGCACTCCACTGATCAATGCCCTTCACTTCATGAAATCAAAGCAACATATCTAGCAGATCAAGGAGCTTTCAATGCACTTTATGCAATGACACCTCAAAGACCATGGCAACCACGTGCTGCAGGTATGGCTTAGTCTCATTTTTGAGTTCCTTATAATCAAAATCAGATGTGGAATATTCCAATGCCCTCGCAGACTTGGCCTCCACCACAGCCTTGGCAAGGGAAATTTTCTTACCCTACCCCTGAGAATTTTCCTTCTCAAAACTTTTATCCTCTGCAACCCACACAAAATCAGATGATTCAACCTTAATAGCATCAGCTTCAGTTGCTTGCTCCACCAAATCAACCTCGTCCAACACAACTTCCTTCCCAGCTAGTGTATAACCCCAATAATAAAACCATCCAATCTGCTCACAACATTGGATTTGTCACCTATCCCACTTTTCCTACCTACAGTATTTCACCACAGTCGCTGTCGGGAATTTTTGTTCCTGTGTTACAGGAATTTCCTATGTTGCTACAGGAAATCCAGTTGAGGTCAAGAAAAGTGGTGAATCAGCCTGAAAGAATTGAAGAGATTGTAGAGGAAGACACTCTAGAAATGCCTAAAGTTGAAACCACACCTAAACCAACAGAACAACCTACTTCAAGGCCACAAGGACCTTCGTTATTCCATACAATCCAGCCTCCTTTTTCATAGAGGTTGGAAATGAGACTAAAACAACCCGAGTTTGATCTTGTGTCTGAATTGAGAAATGTATGCATTAAGATCCCATTGCTGCAAGAAATTAAAGATATCCCAATCTATGCTAAAATAGTAAGGGAGCTATGTACCAAGAGACCAAGAAGACAAAAGAGAGAACTCTCCACAATTCAAATAGGTGGAAAGCTTGCAAGTTCAATGTCCACCGGATTTATTACTGAAAAATATGTAGACCCTAGAATCCCTATGGTTAGCACCTTTATTAATGGACAACCTGTAAAAAACACTTTAATTGATTTAGGTGCAGCCATTAATGTGATGACTATGGAGACCTTATCTAGAATAGGAACCTTTGACTTATTGCCTACTCCTACCATGTTAGAATTTGCAGATAGGTCTAAGGTAAAGCTAGAGGGGGTATTAGAGGACATTGTCATCTCATTAGATTCCTGGAAGTACCCTGTATATTTTTATGTTCTTCAACCCAAAACTAACTTAGGAGGGCATCCTTTGATCTTGGGGAGACCGTGGTTAGCCACGGAAGATGATAATATCGGGTGTAGGTTCGGAAACATGACCATCACTCATGGGACTAAAATAAATCACATTAATTTGTATCCCCCCACTCAACCTCTCTTAAGATCAGAAAATAGATATTGGGTTAAAGAAGAAGAGCACGATTTAGAATGTGCCCAACTAGTTTTGACAATCGCCCAAGCCATGAGCCTTCAAGAAAATTTGATAAATTATTATATTTCTAATCCTGGTTTTTTGCGGCAAGAAGAAGGGTAGTCTAGTCATAATTTAGATTTCATTACTAATCTGTAGGATTTTCATGAGTATAGTATAGAAAACAAACTACATTCAACCTTATTATCTGCATTTTGTGCATATTCCATGACTGAATAGGGGAGTAAGGTGGTTGAAAATTTTCTTGAAAAACCTTTGAATATTAATTCTGCCTTAATCCCTGAACAGGAAAAACAGTTAATTCAAGCATTGAAAATCTTTTCAAACACTTTTTCTTGGGAATATACAGATATGAGAGACATTCACCCAGACACATTCATTCATCATATTTATATAGAAGAGAAATCCAAGCCCGTGAGACAACCAGAAAGGAGGATGAACCCCGCTTTAAGGGAAATTGTGAAAGATGAATTGCAGAAATTTTTAAATGTAGTGTTCATCTATCTTATCTCGGATAGCCAGTGGGTATCTCTGTTGGTTATTGTCCCAAAAAAGAATGGTAAATGGCGAGTGTGTGTGGATTACAGGGAACTAAACAAGGCTACCTTGAAAGATCACTTTTCCTTGCCTTTATAGACCAAGTACTGGACACTTTAGCGAGAAAAAGTATTTTTTCCTTACTAGATGGGTTTAGTGGGTATAATCAGATTAGGATAGCTCTGGAAGACCAGGAAAAGACTACATTCACATGTCCCTAGGGCACCTATGCATATAGGGTACTACCATTTGGTATATGCAACGCACCAGCCACATTCCAGTGGGTAGTCCTTGGTATTTTTTTTGATCTTTTGCATGATTATGTAGAGGTTTATATGGATGACTTTACAGTCATGGGTGATACTTTTGAAGAAGCTTTACATAATCTTGAGAAATTTTTGCAGAGATGTAGAGAAACTAACCTCTCATTAAGTAATGAATTTTTTTTTATGATTATGAATGAAGGTATTGTTTTGGGTCATCATGTTTCTGCTGCAGGAATTAAAGTTGATCTGGCAAAGATTGAAGTCATTGCAAAGCTACCCCCACCAACCAATCAAAAGGGAGTTTGAAGTTTCCTTGGACATGCAGGCTACTATAGAAGGTTTGTTGAAAATTTTACAAAAGTAGACTCTTGATTATTTAATTGTTGACTAAAGAAGCTAAATTTCATTGGGATGATGAGTGTCAAGCTGCATTTGATACACTCAAGGAAAAAATTTCTTCAGCACTTGCCTTGAGAGGCCCAGATTGGAAATTTCCTTTTCATATTTCCACTAATGCCTCTAATTCAACCATAGGAGCAGTATTGGGACAAAAGGAGGATCCTATAACCGATGTTATCTATTATGTTAGTAAAAACTTAACTCCTGTAGAACTAAATTACACAGTAGCTGAAAATGAATTCCTTGCTATGATTTATACTATTAATAAGTTTAGAAATTACATCACGAGCTATGAAGTTTTTGTACACACCGATCACTCTTCCATTTGATATCTCATGAATAAACTAGTTACTAATGGCAAGATTACTAGGTGGCTTTTGTTGTTGCAGGAATTTGACATCACGGTATTAGATAGGCCTGGAAAGGAAAATCAGGTAGCTGATTTCTTATCTAGACTCAACCATGTAGGTGAGGATGTTCCTATTAATGATAACTTTCCTGATGAAAATTTATTTGCTATTTCTGTTAAAACACCTTGGTTTGCAGACATGGCCAATTATCTTGCTATAGGAAAGTTTCCTCCTTATTTTTCATCTAATCAGAAAAAAGAGAATTACTAGAAAAAGTGTTGATTATTCTTGGATTAGGGGAGGTCTTTTCTTCATTGGACCTGATTTTATTATCTGCAGATGTGTCCGGGAAGATGAGATCTATGACATTTTGAGAGCCTGTCACGATGAACAGTGTGGAGGACATTTTTCAGACAAGCGGACAACTTATGAGATCCTTCGCTCAGGTTACTATTGGCCAAGTATTTTCAAAGATGCAAGCGAATATGTCTGGAAGTGTGACAACTACCAAAGAATGGGGTGGCATGTACAATCATACGAGATTCCTGTATAGCCACAGGTTCTCATAAAACCATTTGAGAGGTGGGCTTTGTAGGTCCCATCAACCCTATGTCCAAAGGTAATAAGTATATTTTAGTTTGTACTAATTATGTTACGAAGTGGGTGGAGGCAAGAGAACTACCTAGAGAAACAAAGAAAACAATGGTATATTTTCTTCTTTTTTTTTTCTTCTAATATTTTGGTAAGATTTGGGGTACCTAGGGAAATAGTCACTGATCAAGGTACTCAATTTGTATCAAATCTTATGCAGGGAATTGTGCAAAAATATCAGATTACTCACCAGAAGTCCACCCCTTATCATCCATAGGCCAATGGGTAGGTGAAATCAATAAATAAGGCGTTGGAGACAATCCTTACCAAGATGGTGCAATACATAAGAAGGATTGGTCTAAATGACTTCTCGAAGCATTGTGGACCTACCGGATTACATGGAGGAATACCGCTGGCTTTTCTCGGTATGAATTGGTGTATGAATTTTATTACCCATTGAAATTCAGATCAAAAATTTTAAGATGGTAGCATATTTGGGTATAGATCTTGATGAAGCTGAGTAGCAAAGAATCCTGCAGCTCAACGAGTTGGATGAGATTAAGAAGGATGATTTTCACAATGCTGACTCGATTTAGCAACAACGAGCTAAATGGAATGATAGATACATTAAAAAGAAGTAGTTCAAAGAGGGAGACTGGGCATTGTTGTATGATTCAAAATTCGAGAACTTTAAAGGAAAATTTAACACACATTGGTTGGGCCCTTATGAAATTGAGAAAGTCTTTGATAATGGATCTATTTGGGTTAAAACCATTGATGATGGGAATGTTACCTTCTTGGTGAATGGGAATAGACTCAAGTTATATAAAAATCCCCAATCTAAGGAAGAATTTGTGGAAGAAATTATGAAGAAAAGAGAGCTAGAGATGGTGTCAAGAGAAGGGATCATTCCTTCCACTATCTCTTCCTGATTTCCTATTGACACAATGAGCTCACTCTGTTCCTCCTCATGCTTGGTAAAACATGAGAGGAATGTCTATTTGGTATAGGTTTATTCCTTTTTCTGGGCCCAATGGACTAATTACGGAAAAGGAGCCCCCTTGGAGTCTTCTTTTCCAAGTATTTCAGACTCTCTAAAAATGAAATATGGTGAGCATGGACTACCTTGGGCTCGTTAAAATTACAAGCCAGTAGGATTCTCTCAATAAATTTTGTTTCTAGTTAAATCTAGATTGTTTGTGTTGGACTGATGTGGGATTTCTTAAGGCCCTCCTTCCAACAATCTTAGCCCATCGACATCAACATGTTATCTGGGTGCAAGATCAGAGTCTTATGATGCCTTGAAGCTTGTATTCCCTAATGATAGGCTATCTCGCTAACATCAATGGGGAATCACTATGGCTCCTTCACTGTTGGATCCTACGGGGGGGTTCGACATCAACACATTAATTCACACCCGATATGCATCAGGGTACCTTGGTCCTAGATCTCATTAAAGGTCATGTACCTCGCATTGGTTAACAACTGGCCTCAATGACTGGTAATCCAATGAGCTCATTTCATTTTCGACATTAGCACCTTTTATTCATGTGTAGTGAACTGTACATAAATGAGGCAGAAGTGTTGGTTCATGGTTCGATTTCCTGCATAAGCTCCATAAGTCATGGTCTAATTTCCTACAGAAGCTTTGCAAGTCATGGTCTGATTTCCTGCAGAAGTTCTGAAAGTCATGGTTATATTTTCCAGAAGATTCAATAGTCGCAATTCTATTTCCCGCAGAAAGCTCAAAAGTCTCGGTTCCATTTCCTGCAGTGACATAGAGAATTAATTTAAAATTATCTAAAAGTACTGACAGATTTTAAATACTAGTCAAGGTCATGAATTATGAAATCATATGTCTGATTTAACTATTAGGTGGGTTATTGTTAGGATATTCCGACACATAGGAAATAGTTAAGTACAACTTGGTCTAGTATAGGGTTAGGTAAAGTGTGTTTCTTTACTATGTACATTTTGTAACTTACAATCCGACGGTCACGATATGTAGTGATCCGACGGTTCATTCTCTCCTCGGTATTACTGACACTTGATCTGTGGCTTGACACTCGATTGGTCCATGATTTCTATTTAAAGCGCATGGAGGGTCATTGTTAGGGTAATTTGTGTATGAGAGAAGCTTATGTAAATTTTCATTCTTTTATTAATAAATTGCCTGAAGTGGCCGCGTTGGCTCAGGCCGTGGACTGTTTCCCTCTTTGAGGGTTTTAACCACGTCAAAAATACTGGTGTATTGATCTATGATCTGGTTGTGAGCGGTGTCCTTTTGGTGTTCTTTCTGAGGAACTTACCCTGTAAATTCCTACATGGTATCAGAGCTATTTGAGGGCCGCATCTGTTGGTGATCCAAATCTGAAGCTGGTAGAACTGCATGCGACTGTCGTTTCCTAGATCTATTGTTTCTGACTGCTTTCAGGCCGAGAGGACTGATCCATTGTGTTGGGAGCATCTGTTCCAGTGAGGAACCCCTTTCGTTTCACGTGAAAAGGTTTCCGGTAGCCCTAGCTGCGTCATTTTTAAGATTTGGAGGTATACAGTGTTTATTTGTAGTTTACAGTTAGTTTCTCTCTGTTTATTTCGGTTTCTGTTTATTTAGCTTTTTTTATTACCGGATCTATACCTTTCATTTCTGCGTATGCTCTTTGCCCTGCGACTCTGTGCGATCTGGGCAAATCAGAAACAGAAAGGAAGGATTTTTCTCATGCGTATGCTCTTTTCCCTGCGCCTTAGTGTGATCTTGGAAAATCAGAAACATTGAGGAAAATATTTAGTTTCCGGCTAAAGCTAACTTCGAGCCATAAGGTTCATTTTCTTTGTATATCCGTGTTGGGTTTTGTGTTTTTTGTTTTGTAGGGAAAAAGAGCTCTCTCAAAGCAAGCACGCAATGCAAAGCATCAACCCCCCCCCCTCTCTCTCTCAATTTTTTTGTATAGCTCAATTGGTTCAAAGCTATCTTAAGAGAGTAGAGGTCTTGGGTTCAAATCTCCATTTTTTGGGCGGATTTTTCATTTCCGCACATTCCCGCACTTCGTCGGCAACTTCAACAACTTTTTTTTCAAAAAGCCATAACTTCTTCATCCGGAAGCCATTTTCAGAGCCGTTTTTTTTTAAACCAGCCTAATTTTTCGAGATCTATCCATTGGAACACTTGCTTTCAGCATCTTCAGCTTCAGTTTCCGTTGAAATGGAAAGTCAATACCAAGTTACCCTTGATAGCACCAACTACTTCCAATGGTTGTCCTACATTGAGGATTTACTTAGAAGTAAAGGTCTCTATAGAATAGCCACAGGCCAAGAGAAGAAACCGAAGGATGAAGATAAGGTTGCTAAATGGGAAAATAGACAAGATCAAGCACGTGGTTTGATAGGGATGTCTATTTCTCCCGATCTTAGATTCCATATTGCAGAACTTGATACTCCTAATGAAGCAATGGAACAAATCACTAAAGTTTTTGGGATTAAAAATGAAATTAGAGCCCACCAACTTGAAAATGAGTTTCTTACATTGGACCCTAATAATTTTTCTTGCATTGAATATTTCTTGTCTAAGTTCAAGACCCTTAGATATCTCTTGGAAGGTGTTAAGGTTAAGAAAGAAGATAGTAACCTTATTTATTGCATCCTTACTAAGTTGGGACCAACCTACTCTGTGTTTGTTTCCACCTTCCATTCTACAAGAGAAGCCTTCATTTCTCAAGGACAAGACTACAAGCCCCCTTCCTTTGACTCTTTTTGTGATTCTTTGATAAGAGAACAAGAAAAACTCTTACACCTTGGTCTTCTTAATCTTGGAAACTCTTCCAAGAAAGCGTTAGCCGCCCAGCAGCAACCAAATTCAAAAGAATGGTCCTAAACCAAACAAGGGTCCTAAGCAAACTCAGCCTCAAAATGAAAAATCATTTCAGCAAAATGATAAGACAAATAAAAACACATGGAAGAAGACTGATAGACATTGCAACTTTTGTAATCGAGATGGCCACTTAGAATCCAAATTCTTTAAGAAGATGGAAGCCTTGGAAGCAGCAATGAAGAAGCATAACATCCATTTGGACCATTCTTCAACTTCAACTTCATCTTCAGGAATAGCACTTTCTGCATGTGGTTGTCAATCATCTCAGTCTGGTTATGCATTAAATGTATCTTCTTCTTCTCATTCTCATGAGTGGCTCATTGATTCTGGAGCTTCTTATCACATGGCCAAAAACAAAGCCATGTTTTCTTCTTTAAATGATTGTAACACCAAAAATATATATGTTGGTGATGATAGATCTCTTAATGTTGTAGGCACTGGAACTGTTCATCTAGACAATGGTCAGTTTAATGATGTATTATGTGTTCCAACCTTATCCTGCAACCTTCTATCTGTATATTAGATAACTCATTCAGGTGAAGGTAAAATCGTTGAATTTTCACCTCATGATGTTTTAATCAAGGACTTAAGAGATCCCAAACACATTTTAGCTACTGGCATTGCTGATGATTCCACAAGGTTGTATAAGTTTCACAACTTTGGGTCATCAAATCTTCCCTCAGTATTTGTTGCTCATAACGATGAAGTGAGCAAACTTTGGCATGAGCGATTTGGTCACTTAAACTATCGCTCCCTTCAACATGTAAGTAAAGAAAATGTGGTGACAGGTCTTCCTTTGGTATCTTGCAGAGATGGTGTTTGTTCCAGATGTGTACTCGGAAAACATCATCGGGACAGTTTTGAAAAATGTGCCTCTTGGCACACCTCTGCCCCTTTACAGCTTGTGCATATTGATTTATGTGGTCCATTTCCAGTTGTTTCATTCTCTGGCTGCAAGTATTTCTTAACTTTCATTGATGATTTCTCCAGACGCACTTGGGTATACTTCTTAAAACTCAAGAGTGAAGTATTTAACACATTTTTGGCCTTTAAGGCCTTTATTGAAAAACAATCTGGACATCAAATTCTTAAGCTAAGAACTGATAATGGTGGAGAATATGTTAAAAACACATTCATCAACTTTTGCACTGAGAATGGAATTCAAATGCAACATACTGTTCCATACACTCCACAACAAAATGGTGTAGCTGAAAGGAAAAATCGCACCTTAAAGGAAATGGCTAATTGTATGCTGCAATCTAAAGGACTTGGTCTTAGTTTTTGGGCAGAAGCAATTAACTGTGCAAATTACATAATAAATCACACTCCTACTAAGGTTCTAAAGAATATCACTCCAGAAGAAGCATGGAGCTCAATCAAACCAGATGTAAGTCACTTTCGTGTTTTTGGAAGTGAAGCATGGGCCCATATTCTAGATGAAAAGCATAAAGCTTTAGAACGTAAGAGTGAAAAATGTACTTTTGTTGGATATTATGAAGATTTCAAAGGCTATAGACTTATTCCATTTAAGTCCAAAAATATTATCATTAGAAGAGATGTAAAATTTGCTGAAAATATATCGGCCTGCGAGCCTAGTCTGGCGGATGTGCCACCTCTCCCTATCTCTTCTACTTTTGAAAACATTTCTTCTTCAGATGATGAAAGTGAGGATGACAATCCTCCCCCACCTTCTCAGGATCCTCCTTCAGCTCCTCAGCTTCCAAGATGGGTCCGTACTACTCGGGATGCAACAGGTGATCTTGCCGGTGATCCTACAGATCAGCGATGCACACGTTCTCAGTTTGACAGAGTCTCTTCTTTACTGGCTCAAGCTCCAGTGAATTATGATCCTGACACTTTTGCAGAAGCTTCAGGCCATCCAGATTGGGAAGCAGCTATGAATGAAGAATATCATTCATTTTTGGCAAATGATACATGGGATCTTGTTCCTCTACCAAAGGGACGAAAACTTGTTAGATGCAAATGGGTTTACAGAACCAAGTATGGACCAGATGGGAAAGTTGATAAACATAAAGCTCGTCTTGTTTCTAAGGGCTTTTCACAGGTTGAACGCATTGACTACACTGAAACCTTCTCCCCTGTTGCCAAAATGAACTCTATCCGCCTTGTTCTTTCCCTTGCTGCCTCCTTCAAATGGGAAGTCCATCAGATGGATGTTAAATCTGCCTTCTTGCATGGGGACTTGCATGAAGAAATCTATATGGAACAACCCATTGGCTTCATCCAAACAGACTCCAGCCTTGTATGTCGAATTAAGAAATCTCTTTATGGTCTCAAGCAAGCTCCTCGGGCTTGGTATGCCAAAATGGATAGCTTTCTTTTAGAATCTGGTTTTTCTAGGTGTCATTCTGACAATACTGTCTACACCAAGAAAGTGGGCAACTCTCTTCTCATCCTTATTCTTTATGTTGATGATCTTATCCTTACTAGTAGTGATCCCAACCTTATAAACCATGTGAAGTCCAGCCTTAAAAGGAAATTTGAAATGACAGACTTAGGACACTTACACTATTTTCTCGGTCTTCAATTCTTGCAATCCAAGGAGGGTATTTCCCTTTCCTAGTCCAAGTATGCTTGTGATATTCTACGTCATTTTCACATGGAAGACTGTAATCCAGCCCCTTCTCCCTTTCAGTCTGGAGTCAAAATTTCAGTCACTTGTACTTCTCCTGAAGTTGATGCTACCTTATACCGTCAACTTGTAGGAAAACTCTTGTATTTAACCCATACTCGTCCTGACCTTTCCTTTGTTGTTGGCCTTGTTGCTTGGTTTATGCAAAACCCTCGTGAAAGTCATTGGAAAGCAGCTAAAAGAATACTTCGTTATGTTCGAGGTACAGTTCAGTTTGGGATTCATTACAGTGCCGAAGCAGCTCCTCTATTGGTTGGTTTCACTGATTCTGATTGGGCTGGTGACCCTGATGTTCGAAAGTCTACTGCCGGTTATGTGTTCACTCTTGGTTCAGGACCTATTACATGGGCATGTAAGAAACAGGGTGCCATTTCTCTTTCGTCAGCAGAAGCAGAGTATCATGGTGTCGTGGAAGCTAGTAAGGAAGCCTTGTGACTTCGTCAAATCCTATCAGAGTTGGGCTTTGAGCAGCAGCATCCGGCTACACTTTGGTGTGATAATCAAAGTGCCATTCAACTATGCAAAGATCCAGTCCAACATCAGCGCAGCAAACACATTGAACTACACATGCACTTCATCAGAAAGCTCATTCATGACCAAGTTCTTGAAGTACAATATTGTTCAACAGATGATCAGGTTGCAGACATCTTCAAAAAGGCTCTCACAGAGGCAAAGTTCACTAAACTTTGATTTATGGTTGGAGTTCAGGAAGTTGTCACTAAGGGGGGATAGGCTCTAGTGCCTCCTTCCTTCTCCTATTCTGTCATATTTGTAAATCCTTCAATCCTATCCCAAGTTGTTCTTAAGGGGGGATGTTAGGATATTCCGACACATAGGAAATAGTTAAGTACAACTTGGTCTAGTATAGGGTTAGGTAAAGTGTGTTTCTTTACTATGTACATTTTGTAACTTACAATCCGACGGTCACGATATGTAGTGATCCGACAGTTCATTCTCTCCTCGGTATTACCGACACTTGATCTGTGGCTTGACACCCGATTGGTCCATGATTTCTATTTAAAGCGCATGGAGGGTCATCGTTAGGGTAATCCGTCTATGAGAGAAGCTTATGTAAATTTTCATTCTTTAATTAATAAATTGCCTGAAGTGGCCACGTTGGCTCAGGATGTGGACTGTTTCCCTCTTTGAGGGTTTTAACCACGTCAAAAATACTGGTGTATTGATCTATGATCTGGTTGTGAGGAGTGTCCTTTTGGTATTCTTTCTGAGGAACTTACCCTATAAATTCCTACAGTTATCATCTCAAGGACATGCACACATCATCCGAAGTACTAGACCGTTGGAAGGTAGAAAGGTAAAGTACAACCAGCAATGGGACACTTGAGGTAAAGGGTAATTAACACTTTAATTTTTAATATTTGTATGGCTTTTCAGCTATGGTCACCCTTGCAGAAAAACATAGCCGTAATCTGGTGCATTATGACTATAGCTCCTCACCCGATCACCATGATTCTGACATGACCATGAAATGTATTCCCCATATCTTCTTGTAGGTTGAATCAAGATGACAATCATGATCATGACATGTCTCTCGAAAATCCCGTGATTTGTGATAACTTTCTATAATTAGCCCTCCCTTGTCGCGCAATTCTGCTACAAAGCTTAAGCTGATGTTTCCAAAGAAGTGCATATGCCCTGTCTTCCAATCTTTCACCACGTTGAAATTATGTGCCCTCGTCCACTTTGAGCCACAAGGTCCTGAGTTCCTGGAGGTTGACCCTCGCAGTTAGGGTGAGATTGGAAAAAGTAGGGTGGCTACCATTTTTCCAATGATTCAGCAGCCACAACTCGGAGGTGATAAAATCTTTCACCTTGAACCTGAACGACGATAAGGCTCAAGTTGGAGATGTTCAATTCAGGTTGACTGAGGGTTTGGTAGCACGAGCATGCAGGATTTCACAATTGGGAGAACGTTGGTTCAATAACTAGTGTTTCAACAAAGGCTTGTGTGCATCCTTCCTCCGCAAAGAGCATTTGGACACCGATTGGAGTAAGGGAATTTCGCAAGATTTCTTGAAGTGTAAGTACCAGAACTTATTGTTTTTCCTGCAGAAATACATAATGTGTGAAGGTCGCTTTGGGCTTGGATTCCCATTTCATATTCAGCTCCCCGTCCATTTTCATGACAAGCTGTTAAATTTTCCCTATTACTTGAGGATGTCGCTGATGAAGATGTCAACAACTGCCGAGGGGGGAAATTTAGAGGAAAACCTATACCACCACTGGCTGGTGAAAATCATCCTGATGGAGGTTTTGAAAGATAAAAATACAAACATGGGAGGAGTTCTTGGCCAAAAACTACTTTGCAGAAAATGAGGATTTTGACTCCTCAGATTCCATGGAGGAAGTGCCAGTAGATAAATCAAGGAAAAAGCCGTGGACATGTGTGCTACAAATAAAGGGAAAGAAGAGGAGAAAAACTCTAACCCTTCAGAGTCTACAGAAGAAAAACCAGTGGAAAAGCAAATAAGAAGTCACAGACTTAGAGGCCACTAGTAAAGAAGGAAAAGAGGGACAACCTCAACTCTCTGAAGCCCACTAAGAAGAAGCCTATAGAAAAACCAAAGAAGAAGAAGAAGCCTCAGACCCTCGAGCTACAAATGAAGGAAGTAGAAAGAGATGAGGAAGTGGTGGTGATAGGGGAGACTGTGGGTGAACAGCCTAGGTTGAAGAATGATACTTCCACCTCTGCAAAAAGATTTACCAGAAGCCAAGTTGTTCAGCTGGCTATAAAAGATAATGCAGATGCAAAAGTATTGCTTGAGGCACTAGATAAGAAGAAGGATAAAAACCATTGTCCACCCAAAGGTAAAGAGAAGATTGAGTCAGCTGAGTTTATCGGTGAAGAAGAAATGTCCTTTTAGGACTCCCCACTGCATGGAAGTGGGAATCACTCAAAAGGAGAACAACAAGTAGAGGAGGACCTTGGGTCCCCTCAATCTCTCCAAGGACATTAGGAAGGGGAAGTAACCCCTCAAAAGAGACGGTCTCTGCAGGAATTGGAAGAAATCATCACTGAGCTTACCATTTCGGAGAGAGCCTTGAGAAAGGAAAACGAGACCCTGAAGGAGAATAGCCTGCGTATACAGAAAGAGCATGAAGAGTGGGTCCAGAAAGTGACCCGAATTATGAAAAAGAAGCAGGATAGAATCAACTATCTGAAAAAGAAGAACGAATTGTACAAGGATCAAATTCCTGCAGAATCTAGTGGTAACTAGTTGGACCAGTTGGTAGAGGTAGCAGATTAGTTGGCTATAGTAGTTGCATCTCAGGATAAGGAATGATTTCCTTTTTCTTTTTGGGGAATATGCAACACTTTTTCTTGCATAAGGGGCATGCAAGGAGCTAGGTGCGGGGGAAATGTTGGGGCTTGGTTTTGCCCGATTTTGACTCTTTTTTTCCATACTTTACCTCTCCCATTTTGAACTATCTTTAACCCCTACTATGCCTATTTCAGTTAAAATATTTATGTTTTTTTCCAAAAGGGTGTCATAGGCTGAAGGTATGCAAATTAACACTAAAAAGCCTCTTTTACCTTAAATTTGAGTATTCCTTGGCTAGTTGTTCTTTATTTAATTACCATGCCAATTAATCTCGAGTTCTTGTGCAAATTTGTTTTGATTTAGAAACAGGCCCATAATTCATGTAGATAGTTGTGTGATTCTATTTCCTACAAACACTTTGGATTTCCTTAAGTTTCAGATTTCTTGTAACTGTCCAGATCTCCTACAGCAACATTGGCGGTTAGCCCTGTTACTTGAATATCTAAGTCAAATGGGAACATGGGTTTTGTGGGGAATATATCACATATGGTTGCTATCCTATTGGTCGTTTCAGATCTGCCAACAACACCGCTCAGGTTTAGAAGCCTTCTCTTGTTGGCCATTTGGAGGAAATCTACAACCGTGTAATGAGTTTCATCTAATCCATGATTTCAGTCATGGATTAGACCTAGTATGGCTAAAATTGATATTTTGTAATAGTTCTTTTAGCCGATGGCCTAGATTAGTAGTCTCCTTTATTTCGAGCCATATATGGGTTTTGTAAATGTATAAATTCTGCCCTAGTTTCTATGATAGGGGGTTAGATTGTTGGTTTGGTTTCAACAAAAGATTGTGTATCAGGTTGTACTCGACTGTATCTTTTTCGTATTAATATAAAGATATATTTTCTGTCTATTTCGGTGAGCAAGCTCTTCTAAATTGAAGAGGTTGTGAGTATGGGAGGGCCCCCTTTGCTCACAACTCCCATAGTTTATTCTTTGTACATTTTATTTTTGTTATGTAGCAATAATTTATTTTTATAGCTAATGCACTCTTTCTAATATATCAGCAGCACTAGATTAAGTGGACTATTTTTCTATTCATGTGTGGAATTTAGTTAATGAAGATTTGATTTCTAATGTTGATTGAATTTCTGAATTTGTTGTAAGTTTATTTCTATATCTTTTCCTAATCATCATCAGAAATCTTAAGAGTTGTAGAGGGTAGTTTGATCCACTCTATAACCTTTGTTGCTAAGTGTTTAATGTAGGAAAGAGTCATTGGTTTTGTGTGATTGGCTAGTTAGATTAATTAGCAGTTATAATGTTAAGCCTACATATACTTTGCATGCATCTCACAAGCTTACTTGCCTGGGTTGATGATTTATGTTAATCAAATTATAAGGCTATAATTTGACTCAACAACTTGCATTGAAATATGAAGGAAGTGGACCAATGAATGGACTACACATAGCATCACCTCGATATCCCACCCCCACCAACAAATAGGACCCCATCAAGGCCAAAGATATGGGTTGTAATCCCTTTTCATAATATTACATATTACCCCATCAAGGCCATAGATATGGATTATCATCCCTTTTCTTAGTATTACATTTTATTCTTAGGCTATTCTTATTAATTTTGGGTATTGCAATCTATTTCCATTGTTAACCTAGTTTGCCTTTCAGTTAATGTATAATATTATTTATTTTTCTGAACACTATGTTATCGTATGCCTCTTTAGAGAGAGTGAACTTTTGGTTATGGTCTAGTCTCTTGAGTGAAAAGGAAACCTTCTAGAGTATCTATGTACACTCTTTTCTATAGTGTAATAAAATATTTATCTGACAAAAAAAAAACATATTATAATATTATATATAAACATAAAAAATTCTTAACAAAATATAAATTATCTCATAATTATTCTTATATTTCTCTTTGTAACCTAATATTTTCATCAATATTTTAAAAGCTTTGCAACATATCTACTAGGATCTACCTCTCTATTATGCCACTGGGGAAACCGCACTAGATACAAAAGGTCATAGAGTCCAAAATAAAAAAATTCAATTGAATATGCCAAGATATGTCTACAGAGTTGAAAATATGATTTCCACCCTATAGCCAAGTATACTAGCAATAAAAATCATTCGAAAATCAACATTTCTAGTCTGTTGCATCTGAGACAACAGTCTAAATAAACTAAAATTGAAATCCTTTGTTGGGTGTAAACATCCCCAGAGAAATAACATACATATCCATAAACTAAAAAATGTGATCAAAGGGGATCTTGGGTCTTAGGACGATAAGGAATTGTCCATATTGATCAAATTCCCCTCTAGCTTAGATGGTGATGGAAATAGAGAGTTGGGTGGTCACCCTATATCCAATATTTCTAGCCTTCCTTTTACATCCAGCATAGTTTCATTTAGCTTCTCCATATTGTGGATATAATTAACCATAAACTAACGTCAATCTACCAAAACAAAGCAATTCCTTAAAATGGAAGTAAAGGTATACTTTATGGAGGTAATTATTCCAGCATTCATGTGAATTTTCTACTTCTGTTACCCATAGAACTAATCCTACCATTAAATATGAATCCAACCCTTTTTTCTTTCCTTATAAAATTTCCTCCTCCACCATATGAATGTCTTCCTAGATATCAAGAGGGGTGTTGTCATAAAAACCATAAATTGAGGACTCATCCTAATACTTCACCCCATATCTGCCCTCTAATTCCCTTCCTCTCCCTTCCTTGTAATAATGTGCACAATGATGCTTCACAATAACTAGAGGCAACAAGAAACAACTAACTCTCAACTCTTATAAGTTAGAGAGTTGTAGGAGGACTTGATAGAGGAAGTGGAGTAGAAAATCATTTTAGGAGGGTAGTATTAACACTCAAATTTGGCCTCAGGCTGAGGAAGGCAAAATCCAAGGCAACATCAAACCACTTAGCCTCGTAGCTAGCCCTACGGGGACAGGAGAGGGCTCTCTCCGGGTCTATCTCGGCAAAAGGTTTTCAAAGGGCTGAGATAACCAATAAAGAACACTGATTTTAGGCTAGTAAACTGGTAGGGAAAATTTGATTTCAGATTTTTAGGGTTTTGTTGGAAAACAAGGCAAGGCAATTTTGGGTGCGGGGATGAGACACAGTTTTTGCAGAGGTCTTTTTGGGGCAAGGTAGGAGAATGTCTTGATGCCTTTGAAGGAGGTGAAAAGATAAGAATGACTGGTGAGGAGCTAAGGAGAGCAAGAAACCACCATGATTTCTCCTCAAACAGATGAAAACATAGATATTAAGCAAACTTAAAGGCAGAGCATAGAAACCATGAATTCTACCTTAACACTTCATTAGCTTAATTTGCAGAAGTAAATAGTAGGAAAATGATACACATAAAAAACTTACAAGTACATGAGAGAAACACACCATCAACACAAATAACCATAGGAATCCCAAAGAGGGCTGCAAAACCCCGGTCTTTCCTTTGCCAAAATTGCAGAGATACAAAGTGTAATACAATATGAGCTTATCCCTCAAAAGTCCAACCATGAAAATGATTTAGAAAATACATAATATAGACCATTCCAACCCATTCCCTAGCCTCTAGGGGTCGATCTCATCATTCTAGGAGCTTTTTCAACCAATTCTAAACAAAGCACTAGAATTTAGGCAGTCAAAACAACTTGCCTCTATAAGCTAGGAAACCAATTCATTCATTAAATTTTTTGCCTTTTCATGAATGAATCTTCTAGAAGAGATAAATAAGTGTCATGTCAACATAAAATTACATTAGTTACATCAAGGAGGATGAAAAATCCCTCCAAAAGTCAAAACTAGTCAAATGCTGCGTTTTCCTGAGCTGTAGGTGAAAAACTGGCAATTTTCCCTAATGCGTAGCGCGCCATTTCTCTACGCGTAGCGCGCCTTTGAGCCCACTTTTGGGGCCCTTACCGGCATCCAAATGAGGCAAAAGTGGGCTTGTTGGAAAGTTCTAGATGTCTACTCTCCCGCCCAAGTGGAATTTCTCAATTTGGTGCCCATTTGCCCCTCCAAAATTGCAATCTCCCAAGACTGCTTCCTGTGTGTCCAAAAAGTGGCAGAAGGTCATTTTTTGCATGTTTTTTGACCTTTTGGGGGCTCAAAACTTGATGAAATGTCTTGGCAGTGGCTGAGCAGGTGTATTTTGTCATGGAAAATCCAAAAATGCTGACCTTTTATGAAATGGACTTGCCCATCTTCAGGGTAGCACGCGGCGCGCTACGCGTTGAGGGCAAAAACCTGTTTTTTACAAAAAAAATTCAAAATTGACCAAACTTGCTCCAAATTCTCTGAATTTTGAGTTGAGGGGGTATCATTGAGTGCCATGCTCCTTCAAGGAGGCTTCAGCCAAAATATGAAGTGGATCGGGCCTTTTCCTCCGTTTTAGTGCCTTGGCCAATCGTCCTTTAAGTACCTTCATTCTTGCTTTGCACACATGCTTACGGACCCAATAATGATTTTTCATGTGGCGGAGCATGTCTTTGTCCCTGTTTGCCTTGGCTAGCAATTTCTCTAAATGAGTATTTACCCGGATGAGCATAGCCTCTCGCTCAATAGGTGTCAAATCACCGGGTCTCTTGCGGGCCAAGTTTCGGTCTTCTCGGATCCTCCGCAACTCATCAAGAGTGTGTTCATCTTCTAGCTGCTTGTTGCACTGCTCTAAGTAGTTGATTGTCCAATTTGCCATTTCCAACTTCTGATGCAACAAGTGATTCTCAGCCTTTTGTTGCTGAATGATCTCCTTTATCTCCGAGCTAGGAGAACTGATGTCAAGGTCAATAATGTCTATGTCTGGATCACCTGATGGTCCCTCATCAAACATGGGCTGCTTGCCTCTCTCCTGTACCTGTGCTGCTGTCGAAAGCAAGGCCCCTTCCACATGAAGTGGAGATAACACTCGTTGTGCCGATGAAGAAGGCGAGACCCCTTCCACCTGATGTGGAGATAATACTCGCCGTGCAGATGCAAATAAGGCCCTGTGGCCTCTCTGATATGTCACACATGCTGGAGCACTGACATGCTCGGGCTCAGGAATGTCAAACTGATGTGAAGGCCCTCCCTCATCATGAACAATCTCGAGAGGTGGCTGTGGCACCGTGAAAAAGTCACGAGAAATGAAATCCTCCCATGGAATACCCTGCTGTGCCAACTGATGCATCACTATGATTTTGATCAGTGCATAATGATAAATACTCTTGTGCTGCTGTGCTGGACTCTTCCTTTGTACCAAGGGCACCATCCTCTCTATATTTCGGCACATGAAAAATGGAATGTTCATCATTCGTACCCGTGTGAAATGCATCAACAAACGGATATGGTACGAATATAGACGTGAAAATCTGCCCTCACAAGTGAAATAGCGAATAATGAGCCTCATCAAGGGTGCATACTCATCCCTTAGGAATCTGAAGGGAAAAACATCAGTTAGGTGTCTCATACATCCAGGTTTGATATATGGCTCATAATGAAATCTGTCTAACTATTGGCGCTTCTTCCACTCCTCTCCAACATTTGGTATCCCGGTTGCTTGAGCAACAATCTCGGGTGGTAGTGTGAAGTCCACTCCTACAAGGTTCATATGACCGTTGTGCAAATGTAGGACAAACAAGCGGACTAGTTCTCTGTGATGTTGAATTTGTGAGATCCTCTCACAATACTCAAAACATGATAGGTACTGAAAACAGGTCACTGCAAGTGGACAAGCTTGCAAATGAGCCAAAGAGGTGGGCTCCTCCCTGACATGCTGACCACCTTTACCACCCTTGTGATGCCTCCTTGGCACCTCTATCTCTGGTGTAGAATCACGGTCATCACTCTGTTCATAATCTGATTCGGTTTCTGACATGGTTTTGGAGGCAAGAGACTGAAATGTAATGTTGACTTTGTACCCAATGAACTATTGTTTGACCTTTTCAAATGCTGTCACCAAGGGGACAAAAATACATGGGAATTGTTAGGGAAATGGGAACATGAGGGAATTAGGGACAATAAACATGAATAAGGAATTTTAGGGAAGGGAACATGGAAAATCATAACTTGTGTAATTTTAAGGTGAAGTAGGGTTTGGTAATTTTAATAGGGTTTAAGGATTTTAGTAGGGTTTTAGTAGGAAGATTATAAAATTGCATGGGAAAATTTTAAGGAGAATGTTGGTGAAGATGGGGGAAAAGAGGGATAAAAAATGGGCAACCTTGGACAGCAAAATATTTTGAAACCCTAGCACAACTAAGTCTTTAAATTTCACATAGCAATGTAGGTTTTCAACTTCACATTTTCATGGCATTTTTAACATATTAATTTCTCATTCATCTTGCCAAACCAAAACTAGCCATGGAGGAGAGGCCTACCTGAAAATTTTTTGAGAGAAAAAAGGATTTGGTAGCTTGCTGGTGGTTTATTGGGCGAAAAACCCAACGCGTAGCGCACCTTGCCCAACGCGTAACGCCCCTCTGGTGCGTAGCGCTTGAGTAAAAATACACTGAAAAAGTCGCGCTGATGCATAGCGCGCCCTGGGTGCGTAGCGCGCCTCAGCTGATGCGTAGCGCGCCCCTGAAAACTGCCTAATTTGCTCAATGACTCTTCAAATCGCCTTTGCAAGGATTCTCTTGGCTTGTGAGAGGCAAATGAGTTGCTAATGAAGAGTGATATGCTTTTATAGGCTCCCTTTTGATTTTTATTTGCCCAAAACCCACTTTGTAATGTTTGAGTGTTGACACTTTTTGAATTAATTGGCTCGAACTTCTGGTTTTTTTTTTTTTTTTTTAAATTGGTTGAAATGATGATTTCTTCTGAAAATTTTTGCAGGGATGGCTTCGGATATGTTTTGGCAAAGGAGACCAAGGCTGCACTTCAACTTTCGGAGAATTTGAAATTTTGACAAATTTTTACAAAAAACGAGATAATAACCTTTGTTTTTCAAAAACTGAGTTTTGAAAACAAAGTAAAAATTTAGCTGTACAATGATGAGAATTATTGAAATGTTGCTTTATGAAGGACATCCCTCTGGCCTGCTGGTCCTTTATGACCTCTTAAGACAAAATTGACTCAACCCTAGACCTAAGATCTTGAAATTTAAAACAAGATGATGAATGACCCCTGAAAACTCTCTTTACTTAAACAAACCTGAACCAGCAGTGCCAAACAGGAGGGGAATAAAAGACACAAACTCCTCCACCAGAGTTATGGCATGCCTAACGGAATGCAACATGATCACACTGATGGGACACCTAATTATGAAATGCAAAGAGCTTTGATCTCTGGTGGAGGGCTACTAGACCAACTCTAACATTGGCTCCAATGGGGATGGTAGCTCCTTGGAGATGCCAAGAACCTTAGACCTCTGGGAGAGCAGACCAATGTCTTTCAACCATTGGGCGATGGAGTCATTATTTACATATTTGAGACAAGCTTGGACAGCTTTATTGACTGCAAATTTGACTAAAAATTGGACACAACTTTGACCCAAACTAACTCAACTTTGGACAGAAAATGGACTGATAAAAACAACATGACAAACCTCAAACCAACTAATCTTCATCTGCAGAATTATAGCCTTCACCACGGGCCCTAGACTAAAGATGAAAGATCAATACACACATGCGATAAAGCAGAAGTAAAACGGTATGTACAATGATGATGACAAGAGCAGAAAATGCTCAGACATGGTACCTTTTTAGGAGCCGACCATTGACCGACCCTCCAGGATAATCATCTCTGTTCATTTCTTTGAGAAGAAAAGCATTTTGGCCACGATATGCTGCGATATTGTAGGGACCTTTCCATAAATTGTCAAATTTTCTGTGCTTCCCTTTGTCTTCATTCCGGGCATCCCACCTCAAAACCACATCATCTATTTGGAAGTCATCCGGTTTTGCTTTCCTGTCATAAATCTTCTTTATACGCTCTTGCAACTTGAGAGTATTGTGAAGTACCTCCTCCCGTGTCTGTTGTAAATGGATCATTTGATTAATCCGCCTCTGCATGGGATCTTCCTCACTACCAGCTTCTTGAAGCAATTTGACCACCGGAATAGCAAGCAAAGTAGGAAACACCGCATCTGTCCTGTACACCAATTCAAAAGGGGACATGCCAATTGACTTTTTCTGACTTACCCTATCAGCCCATAATGCATTTACTAACTTTTTGTGCCAGCTCTTCTTATTGATTTCCAACAATTTTTTAATGATATTTACCAAGGACTTATTCGAAGATTCTGCCAACCCATTTCCTTGCGGATGGTAGGCGGTAGAATGCCCCAAGCTGATATTGTATTTGTAGCAAAAATCAACCATTCTCTTTGATTTGAATGCTGCTGCATTATCCGTAATTAACTTACTTGGACAGCCAAAATGTGACAGTATGTTATTTTCAAGGAAAGAAATAATTACCGCATCCGTGGCCTGTCGGGTGGGAGTGGCTTCAATCCATTTTGTGAAGTAATCTGTGGTTGTCAATATCCATCTATGCTGTCCTGAGGATGCCGGATGAATTTCGCCAATAAAATCCAAGCCCCACTGCTGAAATGGTGCGCTGACCTCAATTGGTTTGAGAGGTAATGGCTGTAATTTCTGTTTCCCTTGAAAAATTTGGCACTCATGACAAATCTTGACTGCTTTATATACATTTGAAAACAATGAAGGCCAATAAAAACCTACCCTTAGAATCTTATTTGCTGTAGTTTTCCAAAACAAATGTCCCCCGCAGTCACCTCTGTGAAAATCCTCCACAACTTTTTTGGCTTCCTCCTCGACCAAACAATTCAGCAATATTCCACCGGGGTCTTTCCAATATAATGCAGATTTGAGGATACAAAACTTGGCAGCTTTCAATTTCAATGTCCTACTTTTATTTCGAGGCATCCCGGGAGGTGAAGACAAATTTTGAAGTACATATATAATATCAGAATACCACGGAGAGGAAATAAAAATATCGGATACCTGTTGTGCTGAATTCTCCTCATCTTCATCGGACTTGGCAGCCATCAAATTGATATCTAGGACATGTAGATTTGTTTCAGCCATAAATTTGGCGAGACCTTGACCTTTGATCAGCTTAGTGGGTTTAATCTCCACATCATACTCTAATAATGTAGCAATCCACTTACCCCGCCTTCCTTCCGGTTCTGCCTGTACCAAAACATCTTTTACTGCTATGTTAGGAACATATGTTATAATGTGGGAATTTAATATATACACACGGAAATCCTTTAAGGCATTCAAAAGCGCCAATGCTTGTTTTTCGATGATGTTATACTTCAATGCTCCGTCCCTTATAATACGACTGAAAAAAGCAATAGGCTTCTCAACTCCATCTCTTTTTTGCATTAGTACAGCTGCCAATGTGTGCTCAGAAGAAAATGAAAATAAAATAAAGTCTTGTGTGTAATCCGGGCTGATTAGAGTAGGGGCTGAAGATAGAACCAACTTTACCAAATTGAAAGATTTTACCGCCTCTTCTGTCCACTTTAGCTGGCTGTCCTTTTTCAGCATGTTTGTGATTTCTCTAAGATGCTCGGCAAGATTTGGAATGAAGCGACGCAGAAAATTCAGCTTGCCATTAAAGGACTGTATTTCTTTTTTGTTCCGAGGCTGTTCAATTTGCTGAATAGCTTCCACACGTGCAGGATCTATACGGATGCCGTCTTTGGAAATAATGTGTCCCAAGAGCTTGCCTTCATTCATGGCGAAAAGACTCTTCTTTGGACTCAGCGAGATACCATATTTTATGCACCTTTGAAAAACGATTTTCAAGTGATATAAATGTTCTTCATCAGATTTCGAAAATACAATCAAATCATCAAGGTAAACAACCAAAAAGACATCTTTCTCATTGGCGAAGGCCATATCCATCGCACGCTAAAAAGTGGCACCTGCATTTTTCAAACCTAACGACATCTTTGCATAATGAAATGTTCCCCATGGAGTAGTGAATGCAGTTTTGTCACGATCATCTTCATGCACCAAAATCTGATTGTACCTGGAGTAGCCATCGAGTAGCGACATCCTTGATGCTCCAACTACTCGCTGCAATATATGATCCATCTTGGGCAGCGGATAATTGTATTTTAAAGACACCTTATTCAAATTTCTGAAGTCAATGCACAAACGGATCTCACCGGTCTTCTTTCTTACGGGCAACAAATTTGATATCCAATCGGAAAATCTGATAGGTACTATGATTCCAGACTTGTACAACTTGTTCACTTCTTTTTCTATCAATGGCAACAATTTAGGATTGATCCTCCTCAACTTTTGACGGAAAGGCTTCTGATTTGGCTTTATAGGAATAGTATGCTGAATGATACTAGTGTCATATGTTTTCAGATCTGAATAATCCCATGCAAAGACATTAGAAAACGAAGATAACAATCTGATATACTCTTTCTTTACCTTTGGCGACAATGACTCTGATAGCTTTACCATATTGGGATTCTCGGCTGCTCCGATGTTTACCTCCTCAACACCTTCTTCCATTGGTCTCAATGTCGGTTTGCGGGCCACATCATCTTGATGAAACAACTCTTCCAAAGGAATCAATCCTTTAGGAATAAAATTATCCTTAAGTTGTAGCACATCCATTTGATTTACTTCATCTGGTTCTGTATCTATGGAGGTATCTTTAAACTCACCTTCAGTTTGCAGAAAGTCTTTAATTTCTTCATCATCTTGAAAGACTTGCCAACATCGTTGATTGTCCAGAACTATGGGACGGTGCTTCACATAAATTTCAAATTTGTTGCTGGAATTCATTGGAAATTTTAAGTTACTCGCTGCCTTGGCCAATGCATCAACAACACCATTTTGTATGCGGGGCACACATGTCAAAGTATGTTCAGAAAACAATTTCAAAATATCTAGGACAGCATTTCGATATGCCCTCATACGAGGATGCTTGGCCTGAAACTCACCTTTAACTTGCTTTATCACCAACTCGGAATCACCATAGACTGCAATCTTTTTTCTTTCATCTTGCGAAGAATTTTAAGGCCAGCAATGAGAGCCTCATATTCTGCCTCATTATTTGAACAATTGAATGCTAGTTTATAAGAACACACTCTTACCTTGCTTGGGACTTTGTCTCGGGCAGAAAAGGGACTTCGAATCCACACACCAATACCAGCGCCATCGCTGCCCACAGTGCCATCGAAATCCATGGTCCAAAGACCATCTTCATCCTCTTCCAAGTGCTGAAACTGTGTTGCCTCTGTTTTTTCTGTTTGCTGCCCCTTAGCTTCAGCTATTTGCTCCATGGCAGTTGGCTTTTCTTCTCTTTATTTTTGTAGAACCTCTCTAAAATTTTCAGTAATCTCTGGTATATCTTCTACCTGAACTAATTGACTATCTACTTCATTGAAACTATCAGCAAACAAAACAAACGACTCTAAATCTGTATGTACATAATTTACAGGATGATTTATTGGCTTTTCTTTGCTGGTTATCATGTATTTCATATTTTGCTCCCGATATAACTTTCTCATTTGACCGAAGACTGGAATTGTAGCATAAGAAAAATCTAGCTGAAGTGTACCCTTCAACTTAGCTCCCCAAGATCTTGAAAGCAACATACCAAAACGCGGAGGAATATCCGCCACAACCACATCCATCAAGACATTCTTAGCTGGAATTTGATCTAAGCTTACCACCAAGTCCTTGATCAATCTGATACACTTTACCCGGCTGGAATCAAATGAATACAAATCATGATATTTTCTTGTGATGTCTAATCCCAACTTTTCCATGATTGCTTTCGGCATCAAATTATGCGAAGCACCCGAGTCAAACATAGCATTATGTAAAACATACTCATGCAACCTCAAACTGATATAGAAGGGAGGAATATCACTTTCAGGAGACTCACCATCTAAAGCAGGCCCAAAAATTAATTCCGACTGATCATCTTCTACATTTACCGTGTCAAGCATTGGATCAAAATTCAGAAGCTTGGAGATTTGACGTCGGTAGCTGCTGTTTTTCATGATTTCAGTCAAAGGAATAGACACTTTCAACTTTGAAATTTCATTCTCCAAACTAAATGCCGAAACCTTTTCACCCTCCTTAGCCGAAATTTCTCTTCTTTCAACTTTATCCCTCATTGTGTTTGGTGGTTGATTTACCTTCTCTGCTGACGATGATTGATCTGCTGCGGGATCAATTATCTCTTTTCCTTTCTGTGGGACAGCTGAACCATTTCTTGCTGAAGTCTCTTTCTTTTTCTGAATAGGATTTATGGGCACAACTCGATTTCTTAACTGTCTTTGCTGAGCGGACAAAGCATTCAAGTATCCTCTTTGGTACTCCTCTGATTCTTCCTCAAGCGCTGCATCATTTGATAAGATATAATTCTCATCTTGATGGATGATGGAGTTTCTCACAAATTCTTCTTCTTCTGTAATATAGGTAGGCAGATCATCAGGAGTGAAGAAGTGATTCTCCTCCCCTACAGTATCACCTTCATCCTCGGATTCTTGGCTAACAAAATTCTGCTGAAGAGGAGTTTTTACTTGCTGCTAAATTGCTAACTCTTGTGCCCTTGTTTCACGCTGCTTAATTCTGTATTGTGGTTGCTGCGGACCTCAGAAATTAGGATTGCGAATCTGCAGCTCCGGCTTGTCGAGATGAACTTTTTCGAGCATCCTTTCTACCTTCTCTACCTTGCAAAGGAGCTGATCTGATGTAGAAGCTTCTTCTTTGATTGTCACTCGCTTTTCAGCTTTCATCCTTGATCTTTTATCATTCAAATTCGCTTCAACACTTACAACAATTTTCTGCATATCCTCCAAGGTAGGCGGATCTCTATCTCGCAATGAATAAACCATCTCCGGATCAAAGCCATCCGGAAATTTGAGAAGAGCTGATTTTCTAGATGGTTTTAAATCATCTGGAATAGCATTGTAAACTGTGTTGAATCTGATAATGTAATCTTGGACAGACTCACCATGATTGCGTTTGAGATTGTTGTACTCAGCATTGATCTGAAGTGGATCCTTTCTGATTTCCCATCGGTCTAGAAACTGCCTTTGAAGTTCATTCAGTGTAGGTATGCTTCTAGCTGTCAAACCTCTGAACCATTTTCTTACCTCTCCTCCGAATGTTTGCACAAACAAATGCATAGTTACATCTTCTTCATCTATCTCATATAAATCAAAGAAGGTTTCCATTCTATCTATATGCTGCTGAGCGGAAACACTTTGAGGAGTGCCATCAAACATGGGAATTTTACTCTGATAATCAGTTGGCATATCATGCAAATTTTGAGGAAGAGCAAGGGGAGCAAATCAGGTAGCCATTGTTTTGGGTAGATTGGGTCTAGGAGGAGTAGGTGGAGTAGGAGTAACTGTAGTATACAGAGTATGAGGAATATGAGGAGGAGAAGTGATATGGGATGTAGAAGGAGAACCGACTGTAGATTCAGGATATGTGACTATAGGGGAAATAGAAACAAAAGGAGGATTGGTCTGCTCGTGAGCCGTGATAGTAGATCCAATATGGACAGATATAGTTTCGATGAAATCAGCAAGATTAGTAGCGTGAATATCTGTCTGAAGAGTTCTTAGGATAAAATTTTCAACCAATTTATTGTGTCTCTCAATGTCAAGGGAAGCTACAAAATTAGGACTGGGAACTAGAGAGTCAAGTGCACTTTCAGACTTGGTTTTAAACAGGGACAACTCAAAGCTCTTGTCAAAATCAATGTCTTCAAAATACTTAAAAACAGCCGGACATGAATGAGATTTAAATATAGGCCTAGGATATGAAGCCAGCTTGTTTTTCTCAAAATACCAGGGAACGAAAACCAATCAGCTTGTGAAAACTCTTAACTTATCATCAAAAGTTTCAGAGTTTACAAATGTACTGGGATAAATTTCAATTGAAGTGCTATGTTCACAAGCTCACGGAGATCGACTGAAGCAGCGTTTATCTACTTGCGCTTATGCAAAGCAAAAGCGTTTCGAAGGCTACCTGGCATATCTTCAGACTCCGTCTAAGACTTATGAAAAAAAACACATCAACCAGCAAACAAATTGTTCTCCCCAGTATGGTCGCCAATATGTTAACGCTTGAATTTGGCCTCAGGCTGAGGAAGGCAAAATCCAAGGCAACATCAAACCACTTAGCCTCATAGCTAGCCCTACGGGGACAGGAGAGGGCTCTCTCCGGGTCTATCTCGGCAAAAGGTTTTCAAAGGGCTGAGATAACCAATAAAGAAAATTGATTTTAGGGTAGTAAACTGGTAGGGAAAATTTGATTTCAGATTTTTAGGGTTTTGTTGGAAAACAAGGCAAGGCAATTTTGGGTGCGGGGATGAGACACAGTTTTTGCAGAGGTCTTTTTGGGGCAAGGTAGGAGAATGTCTTGATGCCTTTGAAGGAGGTGAATGAATAAGAATGACTGGTGAGGAGCTAAGGAGAGAAAGAAACCACCAAGAGTTCTCCTTAAACAGATGAAAACATAGATATTAAGCAAACTTAAAGGCAGAGCATAGAAACCATGAATTCTACCTTAACACTTCATTTGCTTAATTTGCAAAAGTAAATAGTAGGAAAATGATACACATAACAAACTTACAAGTACATGAGAGAAACACACCATCAACACAAATAACCACAGGAATCCCAAAGAGGGCTGCAAAACCCTGGTCTTTCCTTTGCCAAAATTGCAGAGATACAAAGTGTAATACAATATGAGCTTATCCCTCAAAAGTCCAACCATGAAAATGATTTAGAAAACACATAATATAGACCATGCCAACCCATTCCCTAGCCTCTAGGGGTCGAGCTCATCATTCTAGGAGCTGTTTCAACCAATTCTATACAAAGCACTAGAATCTAGGCAGTCAAAACAACTTGCCTCTATAAGCTAGGAAACCAATTCATTCATTAAATTTTTTGCCTTTTCATGAATGAATATTCTAGAAGAGATAAATAAGTGTCATGTCAACATAAAATTACATTAATTACATAAAAGAGGATGGAAAATCTCTCCAAAAGTCAAAACTAGTCAAATTCTACGTTTTCCTGAGCTGTAGGTGAAACACTTGCAATTTTCCCTAATGCGTAGCACGCCATTTCTCTCCGCGTAGCGCGACTTTGAGCCCACTTTTGGGGCACTTCCCGGCATCCAAATATGGCAAGAGTGGGCTTGTTGGAAAGGTCTAGATGTCTACTCTCTAGCCCAAGTGGAATTTCTCAATTTGGTGCCCATTTGCCCCTCCAACGTTGCAATCTCCCAAGACTGCTTCCTGTGTGTCCAAAACGTGCCAGAAGGTCATTTTTTGCATGTTTTTTGACCTTTTGGGGGCTCAAAACTTGATGAAATGTCTTGGCAGTGGCTGAGCAGGTGTATTTTGTCATGGAAAATCTAAAAATGCTGACCTTTTGTGAAATGGACTTGCCCATCTTCAGGGTAGCGTGCGGCGCGCTACGCGTTGAGGGCAAAAACCTGTTTTTTACAAAAAAAATTCAAAATTGACCAAACTTGCTCCAAATTCTCCGAATTTTGAGCTGAGGGTGTATCATTGAGTGCCATGCTCCTTCAAGGAAGCTTCAGCCAAAATATGAAGTGGATCGGGACTTTTCCTCCGTTTTAGTGCCTTGGCCAATCGTCCTTTAAGTACCTTCATTCTTGCTTTGCACACATGCATACGGGCCCAATAATGATTTTTCATGTGGCGGAGCATGTCTTTGTCCCTGTTTTCCTTGGCTAGCAATTTCTCTAAATGAGTATTTACCCGGATGAGCATAGCCTCTTGCTCAATATGTGTCAAATCATCGGGTCTCTTCCGGGCCAAGTTTCGGTCTTCTCGGATCCTCCGCAACTCATCAAGAGTGTGTTCATCTTCTAGCTGCTTGTTGCGCTGCTCTAAGTAGTTGATTGTCCAATTTGCCATTTCCAACTTCTACTGCAACAAGTGATTCGCAGCCTTTTGCTGCTGAATTATCTCCTTTATCTCCGAGCTAGGAGAACTGATGTCAAGGTCAATAATGTCTATGTTCGGATCATCTGATGGTCCCTCATCAAACATGGGCTGCTTGCCTCTCTCCTGTACCTGTGCTGCTGTCGAAAGCGAGGCCCCTTCCACATGAAGTGGAGATAACACTCGCTGTGCCGATGAAGAAGGCGAGACCCCTTCCACCTGATGTGGAGATAATACTCAACGTGCAGATGAAAATAAGGCCCTGTGGCCTCTTTGATATGTCACACATGCTGGAGCGCTAACATGCTCGGGCTCAGGAATGTCAAACTAATGTGAAGGCCCTCCCTCATCATGAACAATCTCAGGAGGTGGCTGTGGCACCGTGAAAAAGTCACGAGAAATGAAATCCTCCCATGGAATACCCTGTTGTGCCAACTGATGCATCACTATGATTTTGATCAGTGCATAATGATAAATACTCTTGTGCTGCTGTGCTGGACTCTTCCTTTGTACCAAGGGCACCATCCTCTCTATATTTCGGCACATGAAAAATGGAATGTTCATCATTCGTACCCATGTGAAATGCATCAAAAAACGGATATGGTACGAATATAGACGTGAAAATCTGCCCTCACAAGTGAAATAACGAATAATGAGCCTCATCAAGGGTGCATACTCATCCCTTAGGAATCTGAAGGGAAAAACATCAGTTAGGTGTCTCATACATCCAGGTTTGATATATGGCTCATAATGAAATCTATCTAACTGCTGGCGCATGTTCCACTCCTCTCCAACATTTGGTATCCCGGTTGCTTGAGCAACAATCTCGGGTGATAGTGTGAAGTCCACTCCTGCAAGGTTCATATGACCGTTGTGCAAATGTAGGACAAACAAGCGGACTATTTCTTTGTGATGTTGAATTTGTGAGATCCTCTCACAATACTCAAAACATGATAGGTACCGAAAAAAGGTCACTGCAAGTGGACAAGCTTGCAAATGAGCCAAAGAGGTGGGCTCCTCCCTGACATGCTGGCCACCTTTACCACCCTTGTGATGCCTCCTTGGCACCTCTATCTCCGGTGTAGAATCACGGTCATCACTCTGTTCATAACATGATTCGGTTTCTGACATGGTTTTGGAGGCAAGAGACTGAAATGTAATGCTGACTTTGTACCCAATGAACTGCTGTTTGACCTTTTCAAATGCTGTCACCAAGGGGACAAAAATACATGGGAATTGTTAGGGAAAGGGGAACATGAGGGAATTAGGGACAATAAACATGAAAAAGGAATTTAGGGAAGGGAACATGAAAAATCATAACTTGTGGGATTTAAGGTGAAGTAGGGTTTGGGAATTTTCATAGGGTTTAAGGATTTTAGTAGGGTTTAGGGAGTTTAGTGGATTTTGGTAGGAAGATTATATAATTGCATGGGAAAATTTTAAGGAGAATGTTGGTGAAGATATGGGAAAAGAGGGATAAAAAATGGGCAACCTTGGACAGCAAAATACTTTGAAACCCTAGCACAACTAAGTCTTTAAATTTCACACAGCAATGTAGGGTTTCAACTTCACATTTGCATGGCATTTTTTAACATATTAATTTCTCATTCATCTTGCCAAACCAAAACTAGCCATGGAGGAGAGGCCTACCTGAAAATTTTTTGAGAGAAAAAAGGATTTGGTAGCTTGCTGGCGGTTTATTGGGCGAAAAACCCAACGCGTAGCGCACCTTGCCCAACGCGTAGCACCCCTTTGGTGCGTAGTGCCTGAGTAAAAATACACTGGAAAGGTCGCGCTGATGCGTAGCGCGCCCTGGGTGCGTAGCACGCCTCAGCTGATGCGTAGCGCGCCCCTGAAAACTGCCTAATTTGCTCAATGACTCTTGAAATCGCCTTTGTAAGGATTCTCTTGGCTTGTGAGAGGCAAATGAGTTGCTAATGAAGAGTGATATGCTTTTATAGGCTCCCTTTTGATTTTTATTTGCCCAAAACCCACTTTGTAATGTTTGAGTGTTGACACTTTTTGAATTAATTGGCTCGGACTTCTGTTTTTTTTTTTTTTTGAAATTGGTTGAAATGATGATTTCTTCTGAAAATTTTTGCAGGGATGGCTTTGGATATGTTTTGGCAAAGGAGACCAAGGCTGCACTTCAACTTTCGGAGAATTTGAAATTTTGACAAATTTTTACAAAAAACGAGATAATAACCTTTGTTTTTCAAAAACAGAGTTTTGAAAACAAAGTAAAAATTTAGCTGTACAATGATGAGAATTATTGAAATGTTGCTTTATGAAGGACATCCCTCTGGCCTGCTGGTCCTTTATGACCTCTTAAGACAAAATTGACTCAACCCTAAACCTAAGATCTTGAAATTTAAAACAAGATGATGAATGACCCCTGAAAACTCTCTTTACTTAAACAAACTTGAACCAACAGTGCCAAATAGGAGGGGAATAAAAGACACAAACTCCTCCACCAGAGTTATTGCATGCCTAACGGAATGCAACATGATCGCATTGATGGGACACCTAATTATGAAATGCAAAGAGCTTTGATCTCTGGTGGTGGGCTACTAGACCGACTCTAACAGGTAGAATATTTATTGATATATGGTGTAGCTCATTAACTTATGAAAATCCTTCAAAATGCATTGGGAAACCCAAAGGATAAGGATAGGCATCCCAAGCTTGAGACATTAATGTGTAGTTGAAATTCATGGTCGGTTATAGAAGGAGCAGGAAGTCTTGATGAAATAAATGGATCATAGTAGAAAAATATTCAACAAGGAATAGTGTCATAGAGCTTTGTAATGACATCACCTTCTTTCCATTTATGTCTTGCTTGAATCTCTTTCACCCTCATTGGAAGGCATAGCCCCATTAAACTTGAAAACAATTTCCAATGAACAACTTGGAGAACATGATTCAGATTTTTGTTTCCTTCCCCAATACAAGTTCAATGTGTATGGTGTTTCCTTCAATTTTTTTTCCTCCTGTATGCAAAGAAAATTCTCATTTGGATGTAAGATTCTTTTAGTAGAAGTGATTTCATGGTTTCTAGTTTGAATAACACCCCTTATATAGTCTTTGTTTCCCCGTTAAAATTATATATGAGTATTTCCTTCCAAAAAATTATTGAATGGAACTCTCCTTGCTATACTTGGCTTTCTTCAAAGGTTAAGAACCCTCTCTCTAGCTTGTTCCCCTATCATATCATCATTCCTTTGCTTGTATTTTTATTTTGCCTAGTGACTCTTTCCTTGCTCCCTCCTGAGTTGTCTCACCCATTTCCTCGGCTACTTGCTGTACTCTTCCTTACTAGATCCTCACCTCCTTTACCGCTCAACCACCTTGATATGATCCTTCTACATGTGGTTCTCATCTTCATCCCTAATGCTTGTACCCCATTTCTAAAATTTTTCTCTTCTATCATGATTAAGTACTCCACCATGCCCCATCAGTGTGCATGTGTTTGTAGAGAAGAAACCTTTTACCAAGTCAATGGGATTCTTCAGGGAATTCACTTATCCATCGACTTCTAGGGGAAAATACTACTTGATTTTGTTAGCTCACCCTAGGCCCATCCAAGATGATATTACCAGTATGGAAAGAGAAAGGAACCTCTCAGATGCATCATCTCTCAGAAATAAAGGTTCTTGTAAAGTTGGCAGATTTGTTGCCAAATATTGGACACAGATGCAGATGTTTTAAGAAATACATGTGCACTATTGATATATATTAACACTTGGTGTTTGCCCTTAGTAGGTTCTTGATGGACCTATTAAAAATTTAGCATACCTCCTACACACTATGGAGCTCTTGCATCACCATATGAAGGACTTGGACCAACAACAAGACTGCATAGAGAAACACCTCGATATCTCACCCTATGAAATAATAAGGACCCCATCCAAGCCACAACAATGGATTCTGATCCCTCTACTTAGTGTTATGTTATTCTTAATCTTGTATTGTAATACAACATTACTATCTATTCTCATGGCGAACCTAACTAGCTTTTCAGTTTATGTATAATGTTTTTTTGTTTTTTAAAACTATGTTATGTTATGCCTCTCTATGGAGAGTGAACTTTTGGTTATGGTATGGTCTTCATAGTGAAAGGCTTATGTATAGGGAATCACATATCCCTAAACCCTCATTGATCCCATTCTAAATAGTGTTCTAATGCAACAAATACATCCCCATGTGCTTGTTGGTGTCCCTACCCCTGTGTCACAACCCTATACCTATGGTACACTTTCAACCACATATAGCGGGTGTGATACCACTACACTTTTTCTTTTCACCAATACTAGAGTGTATGGACTATGACTGACTCCAACACTTAGCTAATTTTCCGATTCTTCAAGTGTTAACAATGCAAGAGAATAACATTAACTTCATTTACAATTCATCATCATATGTAGTGGAAATCATAAATCATACAAGTATACACAATTATACTTGGGAGGGGAAACTCCTATAAAGTCTCCCCATATCAGTAATATATAATAATTCAATATTTTACAAGTGTACAATAATATACAACTTTGCTACTAAGTTGTGCAACCACCAACGGTCTGCACACTTAGGAAAATATCCAAACTCTATGTGCAACCATGCAACAACAACATTCGTTGTCTGCATTGCCAGAAACTCGAAGTTCCTTCTCAGCACAAGTCATTGCATCGTTCTTCAGTTGGGTTAGTTTTTTGACCCATCATACCTGTAACACGGGTCTTAAACTCTACCATGTCATCCACACTACAAAACGTTGAATTGCAACTCAGGTTGCCCATCGAGTCAGGTCACCCACTCAGGTCGGGTTGCCCACTGGGTCGGGTTTCCCGCCGGGTCGAGTCTACATTCCCACTCATGCCCTATGACGCCCTCAAGTCAATTCACCTGCTGGGTTGGGTCTACAAGTCCACACCATACAAATATGTTGTTCGTCTATTCCCTTAATCACTTCGCCCGCTGGTTTTCCTACAACTCGCCCAGAAATCCAAACCTTTGTTTCGACTCTCCTTATGCCTCCCTTGCTCGTCCACACTCTGTGATGTCTCAATCAAGTTCATTGACGGTTGTTGGATGCCTTGAACACCCTCCATCATGTCGTATATACACCTATGCTTAATGTCCAAGTTTCCATCCCATCTCCATCAAAGTGTAAGGTAAGCCATGCCCACGTCCATGAAGTAACATCCATACAATCCGCAACATGTTGTCCATGATGCTGGTGTCAATGCACTACATATTAGTCGCATATATCCAAGCATCATCATCCATATGTGTGAGGTTCATCTCCTCAAATTAATGAAGAGCTCCTCCCATCAAGCCAACTCTCAATGTGCCATATCCAGGTCCATGAAGAAACCTCCATCTCATCTGTAATATGCCATTCCTAAAATTTGTCAAGGGGCAAGTCGAAACCCAACTCATTATCCATGTGATATCTATGGTCATAGACCAATCAGCCACCATGTCTATCAAATGAGGTTAAGTCTCATTAACTCAACCCATGACCAAGTGTTACCACCAAGGCATCACCATCACTGAAACTCTGTCAACTCTAAATAATATGAAGCCCCCATCAGCTGCAACTCTCTCAAGTCATCATGATTAAACATGAATCATATCCATACAACATCTTGACAAGCATACATGTCACGATCTCAAGTGCCACTGCAAGATGCCTTTGTACTCCATGTTGTATGAACACTCTCATAGTTTGCTCACAAAACCAACCAGTCCATGGTCTTGTTGTACCAAAGTGCACAACATCCCCATCGACTCATTTGTAAAATGTATCCTTGCTTCATCAACAAGTCCATTCACACAACATCCCTGCCTTGGCACTCCTCCCAAGATGCCCATAAATGACATCTCTATATAAATGCACCTACATAATGTCCTTGCATGAGGTATGCCATGCTCCATCCATCCATCTCGATGTCCATGACCCTAACTTCCCATGTTGTCTAACTGATTAGACTCATCACAACATTGGTCATCTCATCCTAGTCCTCAATAAGGTTTAGTGCTCTCGGTCACTCAAACCACATATATCATGTCACAAGTTCCTTCTGTCATTGTTGCCTCCCCACTAAAGGTCCACCAAGTCTGTCTCTTGGTCACATCCATGAAGAAGTCCACCCAAGTATCATATCATCATAACTTTGGTGTGCCCTCTCTCCAATCTGTTTATGAGTTATGTCGAGCACTTATTCAATTCTCCATATGACTAATGCATGACCCGTCCTCTATAATGATCATCATGTTCCTCCCTTGTCACGGGCATTCTCACCTCCCACCATAAGGTCACAAACTACCCCAACAAGTCCTAGAACAATCCATGTTCCTTTCTTCTCCAATACAAAAGGTCTCATCATAGTCATCCATGGTAAGGCTGTCCATCACATCAGAAAATCATCTTTTCCCTTCCCTGCATATGGTCCATCCTCCAAAATCTCCAATGAAACACATGTAACAACAATACTTACTTCATCATCATGAGGCTCCTTTATGTGAGTTCCTTCATCCATCAATGTCTACAATGGGCACGGATCTGGTTCAACTTGGGCTAGTTCAACCACCACAAGTTCTTCCTCTTTTGCTATCACACCTGTAACATCCTCCAAGTTTGGTTCAACTATGATAGGCTCCATCCCACCAAGCTCCTTTTCATTATGCATCACAACTTCCTCCTCAACATGAGTAACAACTACAACCTGCTCTTTCTAAAAACTATTTTTTTCTTTAAGCATGGCTGCCTTCTCTGGAAACATCCCTTTCCTTTCTTCCAACTTTCTCATTTGTACTTCCATTTGGTTAACTTTCTTCACGAGTTGATTGAACTCACTTCTATTTGTGTCAGTTATCCCTTCCTTGGCTAATGCATGAAGAGCCTTCACTGCTGCACAACCTTCTTCCTTCAATTCCATCATTCTTCATTCCATATCATCCAATTCTGTAAGTGGTCTTTGTTCAACTTGACTTGGCCTCGTGATGTGCCTTTGCCATTATTCAAAACTCATAATCCCTATAAAGCCCATTTTCTACAAAACAGACATGCTTTACAATCTTCTTTCTTCAACAAGATCAACTCACCCTGAATCAAGCTTTGATACCATCTGTCATGGCCCTATACCTGCGACACTCTTTATCACCACTACATTTTTTCTTTTCACCAATACTAGAGTGTATGGACTATGCATAGCTCCAACACTTAGCCAATTCCTCAATTGTTCAAGTGTTAACAATGCAGTGGGATAACATTAACTTCATTTACAATTCATCATCATATGCAACAAAAATCATAAATCATATAAGTATACGCAATTATACTTGGGAGGGAAAACTCTTGTAAAGTCTGCTCATATCAGTGATATACAATAATTCAATATTTTACATGTGTACAATAATATACAACTTTGTTGCTAAGTCATGCACCCACCATTGGTCTGCACACTTATACAAACATCCAAACTCTGTGCCCAATCGTGCAGTGGTAGTTGTTGTTGTTCGCACTGCCGAAAACCCCAAATTTCCTTCTTTTCACAATTCATCGCACTATTCTTCAATCGGGTTTGTTTTCACACACGTCGCACCTGCAACATGAGTCTGCAACTCTACCATGTATTCCACCCTCAAAAGCACTGAGTTGCAACTTAGGTTGCCTGCCAGGTTGGGTCATCCACTGGGTTGGGTATGTACACCCACCTGCGCACTACGATACCCTCGGGTCGAGTCTGCACACCCATGCCCTACAACTCTATTAATTGTCCACACCCTGCAACACTTCGCCCACTAGTCTGCCTGAAGCTCACCCAGAAATCCCAACCTCTGTTCGACTCTCCTTATGCCTTGCTTGCTCATCCACCCTCTGCGATGTCTCAAGAAAGTTTGTTGATGCTCGTTGGATGCCTTGAACGCCCTCCATCTTGTCGTATATGTATACCCATGCTTAATTTCCAAGTGTCATGGTCATTCACCTAAGTGTAGGTCAGCCTCACCATGAATTTTTAAGTTGGCCCAACCTCTAACACACTTCAGCCTATTCATTTTTATCAAGTTGGCCTCCTCCTTATCGCATGCCCAACCAACCTATAAACATGCCATCATTGCACTTAGCCAACTCATCGCAATTTTTCCTTCCGTGAGTCGCACGAGACGTCTATGTCACCCTCTGTTTTCACACGTCTTACTGGGGACTCGTTGGCCTAGCTTGCCACTATGGGCACATGCTTGCCCATCGCATTTAATTGACGCGCTCACTCTCTGCATCACACAACTGCTTGAGTCAAGTAGTATGGGTGTGCCTGACTTAACTCAATCACGTTTAGCCGAAGTCCCCACCATCACATGTAACCAAGTTCGTGCGCCCATTGCATATGGGTGTTCCTGACTCATCTGGTGGGCATGACACCCTATGTCAAGCCCCCGATTCATCATCGCACTTGGGCGAGTCGGTCACGCACGATGAACACATGTAATCGATGAGTTGAGGATGAGTCATTGGGGTGCCCAATTAGACGAGTTGGGAGGTTGCATAAAACTGACGAGTTGCGACGAGCATGCCAAACCGACAAGCCAGGTCAACCAACAATATGAGGGGCGCACCCACTTAAAGAGTAAAAAATTGGCTAAGTATGGGAGAGCACGTGTCAACTTGTTTATATGGGTGTGACGAGTTAGAGGGGCGCCCCCACACTTGGGCCAATGCACTAAAAATATGACTAAGTTCCAAATGATGGGTCGGCATGGTGGTGACACACCCTACACTCAAGGATGGCAAGAATATATGTAGGCAATCGAAGAAGTGTGAGAAGACATCATCCAAGTCTTTAGTGCATAGTAGTAGCAATAGCGAAGGGGCCTAGTGAGGGTGCAGCCGAGCCGCAAGCCGGGTGAGAGTGTAGTGCAGAGAGGCGAGTCTGCTCGTGAGTCTATGGGTCGAGTCATGTAGCGTAGGGCAGAGGTTGTAAAATCACGGAGGTCGGAGCAAAGGCGGGTGTGAGCCACAAGTTGGGCTAGCCAACACAACCATGACCCAGGTGACATGACAATCTAGTTTTTCACTTTGTAAACTATAACCTCAATCGAGTTAACTCCCGAGCATTGTAAAATAGATTTTATAAAATATTATTACTGTTATTACATATGTGTCATGTGTCTCTCTCATTCTTTGTGATGGTGAAGGTTTATGTTTATTCCACAAACTAATAATGAAAATGATGAAAGATGAATGTGTTTGATGTAGTCTGGGAAATGACTTAGAAAATAAAATGTTTAGGCATTTAGCTGGTGCCGCATGTAGACTAACTCATGAAAAAAGAGTTGGGGGCATGACAAATGGTATCAGAGGTAAAAGATGCAGAGACTAGGTATGTATGCAGTCTGAAGTTTTGGAAAGGAAATCTTGGATTCATAGTTTGGGGTTTCTAGACTTGGAAGTTCATGGCAAGACTATCCAAGCATTGGTGGACATAGATGCCACACATAACTTCATGACTACACGTTTGGAAAGAGAATTTTGGTTTGGAATGTGGAATTCAAGGCAGTGAACTTGAAGGCTAAAGTGTCAGGGTTGGCAAGCGAAGTGCTGATTTGGATTGGAGACTAGTAGGGTCGATTGGAATTCACAATGATGGAGATGAACGACTTTGACATGATATTAGGGCAGGGATTTCTAAAGGGAAATAAGGAAATTATTGTCCCCTTTTGCGATGAGATTATGTCGATTGGAGGCTCACAAACTTGGACTTTTCCTACTCATAAGCAAAGGAATGAAGTCAAGGTGCAACATGTTTCTGCACTAAGTTTGGAGGAAGTTATGTGGGAGTCAGATATAGAGACATATGCCACAGTCATCAGGGAGGTTGATAGCATTGATGGAGTGGTGATGCTTGTTCTAGCTTAAATCTTTGATGTATTGACCAAGTATGCATATTTGATGCCTGATGAGCTACCAAAGATGCTTCCACCAATGCGTGCAATGGAGCATAGCATTGAGCTAGAACCAAGGAAGCAACCTCTAGCGAAATCTCCTTATCAATTATAAAGACCAAAGTTGGAGGAATTGAAATAATAGTTGAAGGAGTTGACTGATGCAGGTTTCATAAGACCTTCAAGGTCCCCATATGGAGCTCCAGTATTGTTCCAGCAGAAGAAAGACACAAACGAGCTACAAATGTGCTGTGATTATCGTGCTCTTGATAAATAACATGTATCCTTTTCCATTAGCTGCAGATTCCTTCGATAAACTTGTGAAAGCCCGAGTCTTTTCCAAGATATACATGAGGCATGGTTACTACCAGGTGCGGATACCGGAAGGAGATGAGAGGAAGACCGCAATTGTGACAAGGTATGGAAGTTTTGAATTCCTTGTTATGCCATTCGGGTTGTGCAATTCCTTGCCACTTTTTTCACTTTGATGAACGATGTACTATGTCCATATTTAGATTCGTTCGTAGTAGTATACTTGGAAGATATTGTGATATATAGTGATAACATGGAGGATCATAAGAAACACTTGGCTTTCGTGTTTGAGGCACTAAAGAAGAATCGTTTGTGCTTAAAGAAGTCGAAGTGTATGTTTTCCTAGACCGAGATTCTGTTCCTTGGGCACATTGTGGGCCAAGGGCACATAGGGATGGAGCCGAGCAGTGTGAAGGCAATAAAGGATTGGGTTGAACCGAAGAATTTCCATGATATGAGGGTGCTTTTGGGGATGACCAACTACCAGTGAAGTTTGTAGAGGGGTACTCCAAAGTGACCTCATCACTGAGAGACCTTTTGAAGAAGGATAAACAATGGAATTGGACAGAGAAATGTCATAAATAATTTGAATACTTGAAGAAGAGGATTGTTTCAACACTGATCCTGAAGTTACCTGACTTCGAGAGACCATTTGACTTACACACATATGCTTTAGATTTTGCGATAGGAGGTGTTCTTATGTAGGATGGGCATCCAATGGAGTATGAGAGTCAGAAGTTGCAAGATAGGGAATGAAGGTATCTTGTTCATGAGAAGGAGATGACAGTGATCATCCACTGTTTATAGTTATGGAGGCATTAACTGATTGGGAAGCCTTTTTTTGTTAAGACTGACAACATTGCTTCAAGTTATTTTGCATCACAACTGAAGTTGTCAGCGAAGCAAGCTCGTTGGCAAGACTTCTTGGCAGAATTCGACATGACTATTGAGTACAGGTCGGGTAGACTCAATGCAGTTGCAGATGCCCTTAGAAGGAAGGGATAGTTAGCCACACTTGAGGAGGAAGAAGACCGGGTAGCAAGAAGTAGGAGTTGAGTAGAGATGGTCGATGAGATGCAGAATAAGCTTCGAGCAAGCATTTAGACTGATACTCAAGTGCATAATATTGTGAAACAGGTGAAGGAGGTGAAGACACAAAACTTCTTTCTACGAGATGGACTCTTATTCTTTGGAAACCAACTTTACATTCCGAAGACATATGGACTTAGGAGACACCTTTTGAAGGAGTGCCACAATTCTCCATGGGCTGGCCACCCAGGGTAGCGTCATTCTTTGACATTATTGGAGAGAGGGTTATTTTGTGAGAAGATGAGAGAGGATGTAGAGGAGTATGTGCATACATGTATTATTTTTTAGCAGGACAAATCAGATAACTAGAGATAGGGAGGATTGTTGTAGCCTTTTGTCGATTCTAGAGAGACCACAAATGAGTGTTTAGATGGACTTCATTACTCAGTTACCGTATGTGCAGTGGTATAATGGGATCATGGTCATGATTGATCATTTTTCCAAATATGTCATCTTCATTCCAACGAAGATACCTTGTGGAGCCGAGAAGACTGATGAGTTGTTCTTCAAGAACATTGTGAAGTATTGGGGAATACCAATGAGTATTTTATTAGACTGAGATCCGCAATTTACAAGAACATTTTGGACCACTTTGTTCAAGTTGGTTGGGACAAAGTTGTTGATGAGTTCGAGTTACCATCCGCTGATAGATGGATAGACTAAGCACGTTAACACACTATTGGAGGACTACTTGAGACATTATGTGATGGCTGATCAAAAGAATTGGCCTCAACTCTTGGATGTAGCTCAATTTAGCTACAACATGTAGAAGAGTTTGCAACTAGGTATAGTGAATTTGAGTTGGTAAAAGGGTAGTTGCCAGTTGCTTCTCACATCATATTATCGAGAGGTTTCTTGAGGAGTCCACATGCGAAGAGATTTATGACACCATGGGAGGAGAGCTTGGAGTTAGCATGGTTACAATTACATGAAGCTGCAAGGAGGATGAAGAAATGGGCAGATAAGGATAAATGGGATTCACACTTCAGTGTGGGAGATATGGTTTTTCTCTGGATTACCAGAGATCAGTTTCAGCCAACGAAAGGGACTGCGAGATCTTTAACGAGGAAGTATGAGGGTCCATTCCGAGTGAAGAAGCGAGTGGGAGAAGTTGCATATGAGTTGGAGCTTTCGAACCACATGTGTTCGAAACATCATGTTTTCCAGCTATCGACTTGATGCACACCATCCATACAAGACAAAGCCACTGAGAGGGGCATCCATGATTGTTGACAGACAAAACCTTATTTTGGAGAAGATCATGGATCTTCTAACGATAGGTCTTGGGAGTAACATGCGACGAGAATTCTTCATTAAATGGAAGGATGCACTGGAGGAGAGTAGCTGGGAGATGGAGAATTCACTGTGGAGATGGAGGAAGTATATTAGAAAGTACGACAAGAAGTTGAGACGTGTAGCTAGATTGTTGAGGACGACAATGGCTTCTAGTGGGGGAGGATGTCAGGCCCCCGAGTCATCATCGCACTTGGGCGAGTTGTGTGTGCACGATGGGCACGTTTAACCAATGAGTTGAGGACGAGTCGTCGGGGTGCGTAGATGGACAAGTCGAGCGGTCTCATATAACCAAGGAGTTGCCATGAGTGCACCCAACTGATGAGCTCGGTCAACCAACGAGGTGAGGGGTGCACCCACACGAAGAGTAAAAAATTAGCTAAGTATGGGAGAGTGTGTGTCAACTTTTTTAGAGGGGTACAACAAGTTAGAGGAGCACCCCCATACTTGGGCCGACACAATAAAATATGACTAAGCTCCAAATGATGGGTTGGCCTAGTGGTGACACACCCCACACCCATGGATGACGAGCATATATGTAGGTGGTCAGAGAAGTGGGAGAAGACATCATCCAAGTCTTCAACGCATAGCAGTAGAAATAGCGAAGGGACCGAGTGAGGGTGCAGTCGAGCCGCAGGCCGGGTGAGAGTGCAACGTAGAGGGGCAGGTCTGCCCGGGAGTCTGTGGGCCAAGTCACGTAGTGGATGGTGGAGGTTGTAACAACACAGAGGTCAGAACGAAGGTGGGTGTGGGCCGCGAGTTGGGCGACCCAACATGGCTACGACCCGGGTGACACGACAGTTCGATTTTTCACATTGTAAACTATAACCTCGGTCAAGTTAACTCTCGAGCATTGTAAAATAGATTTTATAAAAGATTATTACTGTTATTACATGCGTCATGTGTCTCTTGCATTCTTTGAGATGATGAAGATTTATGTTTATTTTGTAAACTAATAATGAAAATGACGAAAGATGAATGTGTTAGGTGTAGTCCGGGAAATGACTTAGAAAATAAAATGTTTAGGCATTTAACTGGTGCCGCATGTAGACTAACTCATGAAAAAAGAGTTGTGGGGGTGACACCCTGGGAGGCAATGATGTTTGTTTATATCTAACCCTTTATAATTGTGTGTTTTATAATCAAATTTCCTGGTTAGTGCCACTATTTGTGGGAGACAATAATGTTTGTTTATATCTAAGCCATTGCAATTGTATGCTTTATAACCAAATTTAACTTATTACTATAGTAGTATATAGTAATTCTCAAATTAAAATACTAACTATAATAATATTTGAATTTTTTTTTTTTTAACTAATAACTATAATTATAAAAGAAACTAATAATTTTATAATTTATTTCGAAATTATAAAAACAATTAGAAAGTGCATTATTTATTTATTTTATAAATAATACATTATATTTAAAACAATAAAAATAATTACATAATTTTTTATTTTAGTTTCAAAATATAATAAAAATTTAAAATTAAATTATAAAATATAGAAATTTAGAAAATACTGATCATTACTTATTTTATTATTTAATAATATTTTTAATTAATATATAATATTTGTTAGTTAATACATACTATTTTTTCATAAAATTTCATTAAAAATACTAAAAATTAAAACATTAGAATGTAGCAGTTAATGTGTAAATGAATTATAATAGTGTATGTTTTTTCCTATAATTTCTCTAAATATAATTTCAGAAATATATATATGAATGAGAAAAAAAGCATTCTATACCTTAAATATATCTAAAATATTAAAAAATTTAAGATTATTAGCATATATATGAACATTTCCTTAAATATAATTTCACGAGAAAGATATATATATATGAAAAAAAAGCATTCTATACATTAAAAATATCTAAAATATTAAAAAAATTAAGATTATTAGCATATATACTTCATATATGGCAGACTTCAATTCGTCACATCTTTGCTCTAAGAGTGTCACATCTTCATTGAAATCAAATATGTAACTAAATGGTTGCCTTTTTGTGAGTGAGAATGGTGATAACTAAACTCCAACGCCTCGCATTCCACACAAGTGAATACTTAGAGGAATGGTTTAATTATTATTTTTAAACTTAATATGATTAAGAAAGATGAGTTTTTTCATAGTTAAAAACCTAGAATCGATAATTCATTTTTAAACTTAATATATGGTGTGATAAGAAATATTAGATTTTTGTATAGTTAAAAACGTGAGAAATGATAATTCATTAAAGTGATTTGTGTTTGGCAAATATTTAAGAGTCATTTTTTTATTAATCATTTTTCATATTGCTTTTAAGACAGAATTACATCTATATTAAATTTCCTTATGCCATGTTCTATCTTAAAGGAAACCGTATAAATGGTAAATTATGATGACTTTAGTCCAAACAAAATTAGTCATCACAATATAAAAACTATATCTAAATTTGATGCTTGTGTTGCTAACAAAGATGGCTATAGTAGATAACAAAATGGGGCTATGATGTTGCTAGTGTTGCCCTCTATACAACAAAAAAACACTCTCCTAAATAATCAAAGGGATTAACAAAAACGAAGCATAAGAACAATGCTCAAATCCACCAAAAAACACCATGAAAAAAATTACAAGGACATTGAGACCTCAATAGGGCCTAGTCCTTTGGCCTATCTGGAGGAGTAGGATCTCCCCCTCTAAACAGCGCATCCTCAATTTGGGTTAATTTATATTCCATATCATGATGCTCCAATGTATTTCATCATGTCGTAGAAGGATCTCTTTCTTAGCTTCATTGTGTTGAAGGAATACTTTGTTAAGCAAAGTCTTAGTTTGCCAATACATTGTTATAATGTGCAAGTACTAGTTTTGTCACCCTCTAGTGTGACTAGTATCTGGCAACTAGTTTGCCATCGATGTTAAACACTGTTGAGTTTGAGTGATATTCCCCTTTAATTACCGCCTCTTTCTTATTCATGTGAACTTCTTCCTTTATCTAGGCTAGAGTTTACATGCAACAGAGGAGAGAAGAGGAATTGGCATGTGCCTAAGCCCAAGAGCCTCCATGTGTGCCACAACAATTGGAACCTCAACAAGAGTAATCTATCTATCAAGGGATGGGAGAGGTAACAAAAGAGGCTAAGGGGAAAGAGTGAAAAGGAATAATAGAAGCTCAAAGGAATGAAGTTGAGTGAGGAAATTGGATTAAGGAAACAAAACACATCCCTTAAAAACCGCTTCGAGAAAGGGGAAGTCCCATAGTCGTGTGGGAATTGGGAGAGGGGGATGAGATACCAACACAAAAAAGAGAGAAGAGAAATTAGCAAGGTGAGATGAACGAGGAATAAAAACTTTTTGCGTGAGATAGGATTAGGTAGGAGTCCCTTTGATGCTAAAATCAAACTAATGAAACCAACGTAAGACTATAAACGCTAAAAACTGAAACTTAAAATTTAGAACTGTTGATAAAGGAGAGCCAACCATTAACATTGAATAGCCTTTGAAATTCTTCAATGTAGATAGGATGAAAATTATTGTATGTCTATAGAGGTAGTCAACAAAATGAGCTGGCCTCAAACTCCCTATAGAATGTGTGGTCACACTAGCTCCCATTGGTCATTGAAGAGGTGAAAGACTTATTAGAGAAATGCCATGAAGAGGGAATGGGCGGATTTTGTAATTTTCCCTAGATAGAACTTCTTCCTGATTGGGTGGATTGATGGTTTATGTTTGCACTTGATTGGATGAGACCTCTTAGACAATTGTTTCGTTTGCTTCCTTGAAATTTGTTTGAATGCTCATTTCTCACCATTATTTCGAGAATATGGAGTTGGGATAATAGAAAGCTAAGATGCTAGAGATTCAGGACAAAGTTTTGCAAAGTTCCCATATTCTTGTAAATAATTGCATTTAAAAAAAACTTCCTCATAATATTAAGTCCTAAAGATGTTTACAACCCTCTAAATGAAGGTGAATTACCTAAGGGAGTCCTTTTGCAAATCCTATTTCAACACAAGTTTTTTTGTGTTGAAATGGGATAGAGAAAAAACTCAAAACCTACTAAGGTTGTGTGCTTTCTGTGTATCCCATTTTGCTTTTTAATTTGTGGGTTTTGGATTTTATCTGAATGATCAAGGTGTGGAAAATAAAGAAAATATAAAGCATATTGGTGACCATTAAATTGATGGATGAAATTGGAAATTGGAGTTACAATGGTAACAAAGCAATAAAAAATTTATTAGTATTAGATTATTATTTGTTTATTTTTGGTGTACCCATTTTGGTTTTATGCCTCTGTTTTGGGTTCCATGTTAATGATCAACGTGCGACTAGAAAAAGAAAATCTAAGGTATATTCCAAAGCATTATATTGATGGACAAAATTGGGGATCAGTAATAGACACGATAAAAATATTTATTGATTTCATATTATTGTTTATGAGTGTCTTGCCACCTCTATGTTATTTCGGATTTTATGTTAATTTTCAATGTGTGGCTTGAGAAGATGATCTAAAGCATCTTGGAAGGAATTAAACAAACTAAGGAAGTTAAACCAAATGTAGACTAGCAATTGACGCCATAAATGGTTTACAACTTTCAGTGATGCATGTTTGCTAGAAATTTGTTTCTTATATTAATTTTATAGGTTCCAATATGGAAGCACAACATGGGTATAATATTCTAGAATTATTTAGAGTTTAATCATTTTAATTGGGTATTCTTGAATTTTAAATATTTATTTCATATTTTTAATTTTTAATTTATCAATTTTAATGAAGATCATATCAATTTCTTTTTACAACAAAATTACTTTAGTGCTCCTGACTTTAAATAAATAAATAAAAATAAATAAATCCTACATTTGTTCTTTGAAACCACCCACTTATTTGCTAACGTAAAAGCCAATGGCTAATCTAGTGAAAGAATAATTTTGTGCTCTGACTTTAAATAAATAAATCCTACCTCTATTCTTTGAAACCACCCACCTATTTTCTAACATAAAGGCCAATGGCTAATCTATTGAAAGAATAAAATTTTATCTGTTTGAACTTTTAATGACATAATAGTGTTTGTTTTTTTTCCCTTCGTTTACTATTTAAATGATGCATGCTTTACAATGGTCGAAGCTTATTTTAAGGACGTGAAATTATATATTATATTGATTATGTGTAAACATTAAATTTTAAATATAGATTTATTATCTATTTTAGATTAGTGTGCGTAGATGATGTTTGTGTGACATATAGTTTTTTTCATGCAAAATGTGATGAGAAGAATATAAAGAAACAACCATTATGATATATTTTTTTCCTTTTTCACATCTATGCAAATATGAAATAAAAATATAAACCATGAAATTTTCATACATATTTCATAGGCTATAAAGTTAGTTAATTTTTTACTATTTGATGATTATAATAAGAAATTTGAAATTTTCACTATATTTCTTATTCAAAAATAGCATATAAATAGTGAAAATATTTTAGATAATTATTATCGAAGGCTAAGCACTATTGAATTATGTGTATCTTCTTTCTATGCCCTCTACACACATCGACCTTTCTCCCTTTCTATCTTGTCTTATGTGATGATTGAGTTCCATTTTGTTTTGTTTTTGTAATAGAAAAACGATTGAATATAACATGTCACGTGATCATTATACTCTCAAGCTACACAAAAATAAAAGAAATGAATTCAAACATATATTTGATGCACATTCTTGTTGGGATGGTTCCAACTATGATGTAGTTATGGGCATTTAATTGACCGTCTCATTTACTTTTTTTAAAATTTATTCCTATCAACATGTTTTGAATATCACCTCATGTGCCTTTTGGAATTTTAACAATCTTCCTAGAAAATGGAAAAAAAAACAATAAAATAATTAATTAATATTGATATGACAATAAATATATTGAAAGAATAAATTTTGTAATATTTTAAACAAGTATATAGTCTAGCCTCTTACTTTTAATGTGACTTCATGAAGTGTAGAGAATTGTTGTCATGAATACATCCAAGATATTTAGTAAAAAAACTTGCATGTTTCTTTTTCATCCAAGATACTTTTGTGATCATCCCACATCCTCATCAATTCTTCAAAGGTTGAAGAGTAAATTCAAATTTTGACCTTAGTTGTAAAAATTTGCAATGCTAAAATATCTATATATAACTGTAGTTGTTACGATTTTCAACCAACTTTCAAATATAACCTAAAATATGTTGTTTTCTAATCTTTACCGATAAAATCAGTTATAGTACTAAAATAAATTCTTTAGAAAATATTGATTTTAATTCCACATATAAACATAAAACAAACTGATGGAAAAGTGGAATAAATGTCTAGGGAAAGATTATTATAATATAGTAGAAAATATGTAAAATAATGGTCATTTTCATGACTCAATATTCACCCCACTAAAGATTTGCATGCCCTCATCAAACCTTGCATCTGATCTTTCTAACTTATAATGGATTCTTTCTTTTAAAAGTATTTGGGTGGAACATGAATTTCTTGATTGTGCTCTCTAGCATGCCTCAATTATGTGCACATGTTCACAGAGGAGCAATTTAATACTATGAACGAGATTCTAAACCACCTAGAGGCATCATATCTTCAACAGAGAGGTTCTCCCAGAGTTCCCAGATTTGTTAACAGATATTGGGAACACATATGACCAATTCGATCTAAAAATTTACATTATTGACTTATATTGGCACTTCAAATTCATCAAAATAATTGTGATGAACTTGATTGAGTAACCAACATACTTCCTACACTCTATAAAGCACTTGTGTTGGGGCTTGGTCTTGCCCGATTTTGACACCTTTTTCCATACTTTATCGCTCCCATTTTGAACTATCTTTAACCCTTACTATGCCTATTTCGGTTAGAATACTTATGTTTTTGCCAAAAGAGTGCCGTAGGCTAAAGGTATGCAAATTAACACTAAAAAATGTCTTTTACCTTAACTTTGAGTATTCCTTAGCTAGTTGTTCTTTATTTAATTACCATGCCAACTAATCTCGAGTTCTTGTGCATATTTGTTTTGATTCAGAAATAGGCCCATAATTCCTACAGACGGCTAGTGATTCTATTTCTTGCAAACACTCTGGATTTCATGCAGTCGCGGATTTCCTGTAACCGCCTGGATTTCCTGCAGCAACATCAGTGGTTAGCCATGTTCCATGAATATCTAAGTCAAATGGGAACATGGGTTTTGTGGGGAATATATCACATATGGTTGCTATCCTATTGGCCATTTTAGATCTGCCAACAACACTGCCAGGTTCAGAAGCCTTCTCTCATTGGCCATTTGGAGGAAAGCTATAGCCATGTAATGAGTTTCGTCTAATCCATGCTTTCAGCCATGGATTAGACCCAGTATGGCTAAAATTTATATTTTGTAATACTTCTGTTAGCTGATGGCCTAGATTAGTAGTCTCTTTTATTTCGAGCCATATATGGGCTTTGTAAATGTATAAATTTTGTCCTAGTTTATATGACAGGGGGTTAGATTGCTAGGTTGGTTTAGCACAATCCTATGTATCAGATTATACTTGACTGTATATTTTTTAGATTAATATAAAGATATATGTTTTTTCTACTTCAGTGAGAAAACTCTTCTAAATTGAAGGAGTTGTGAGTAAGGGAGGGCCCCCTTTGCTCACAACTCCCATAGTTTAGTCTTTATGCATTTTATTTATGTTATGTAGCAATAATTTATTTTTACAACTAATTCACTCTTTCTAATATATCAGTAGCACTGTATTAAGTGAATTAGTTTTCTATTCATGTGTGGAATTCAGTTAATGAAGATTTAATTTCTAACGTTGATTGAATTTCTGAATTTGTTGTAAGTTGATTTCTATATCTTTTCCTAATCATCATCAACAATCTTAAGAGCTGTAGAGGGAAGTTTGATCCACTCTATAGCCTTTGCTGCTAAGTGATTGATGCAGGAAAGAGTCATTGGTTTTGTGTGATTGGCTAGTTAGATTAATCAACACTTACAATGTTAAGCCTGCATATACTTTGCATGCATCTCACAAGCTTACCTGCCTGGGTTGATGATTTATGTTAATCAAATTATAAGGCTATAATTTGACTCAACATTTTGGCGTTGTTGCCGGGGAGGTGCTAAAGGGATAATACTGAAGTGTTTTTGTATTACATGCATTGTTTGGAATTTTTCAAGATTGGGGGAGTCGAAGTGGTAAGACGAAGGGCAAAGCCCACGCACCGGAGGAGGTCATAAATTCACCAAAGTCATGTCCTGATTGTTTGGTAAGTAGTTTCTTTTGAATTTGTTTTCATAGTAGATGATTGGGTCCAACATCTACAAATGTCTTTTGTGGTGGTGTGAGCACCACTTCATTTACTAATACATTGGCAAGGAAAAATAAGTCTACAAGATATAAGGCAACAAGAGAAGAAGAGTCCGGTCAGGAGGTCTGTGGTCCTGAAAAGAGCCTAGAACATATTCCTACTTCTATAGTAGCAGCTTTTGTAGGAAAATACTCTTTTGCTGCCCACTTTGAATCTCTTGTCACAAGGAAAAAAATATCTTTGCTCAGTGGTCAGTCTGAAAAGGAATTCCTTGACAATCATATTCAAGAACTAGAATTCCAAACCATTGATTCCGCAGAATCTGTAGCTTACAAAGCCCCCACTTCCTTTTGGTCCAGAATGGCTCATGAAGAGCGGACTGGTCACACAGATGGATACAATGAGAAGGAAGAAGAACTGGTCACATTCAAATTCCCTATCAGGGAGGTTGCTGGAGCTACTCAGATGAAGAATATTCCTCCTTCAGCCTTACTTAACTTTCGTGGAGTTCCTAATGAAGATCTTGATGCCTTTCTATTCGAGTTCGATGTGTTATGTAGGAGCTATGAATATTCTTCCAATGCTTAGAAGCTAAATTTGTTTCCTACAACATTGAAGGATGCGACTCTCAGGTGGTCTATGGGGTTGGCTTCAAACTCCATCACCACTTGGGAGGAAATGAAAAAGGTATTCTTAAGAAAGTATCAATATTATTGCAAGATTAGGGACCTCAGAGAAGAGATTTTTGGCATGAACCAGAAGAGGGGGAGAGTCTTGAGGACTTGGTGGAGAGATTTCAGTATAATCTGTAGATATCCAAAATGAATCAACTAAGCAAGGATACTAAAAGAACAATTTTTCTCAGAGAAATCAGACCAAAATCTCTGGAGATTTTGAAGTTGATGGGAGAAGGTGACATATCAAAGTTGGGCTATGATGAAGTATGTGAGATATGTCATCGATATTCAAGAGGAAATTCTAAAGTTGGAGGGGGAACAAGAGATACTACTTCTAGGCTTGTCAAGTCAGTTGCTGGAGCTACAGTAACTAGAGCTGAAATGGGTAATTTATTTGAAAATTTTAAGACTAGTATTCTTAGCACATTGTCTTCTAAATTGGATGTTTTGGAGGTTAGGAAGAAACATGAAAAGTAGGAGGAACTAGAAAAAGCCCTGGCTGTGTTCTGTTTGAAATGCAGGAAGACGCATGCCTTGAGGGAATGTCATGCAAATAGCATAGAGATATGCCAAATCTGTGAAGCAGAGTACTCCATTGATCAATGCCCTTCACTTCATGAAATCAAAGCAACATATCTAGCAGATCAAGGAGCTGTCAATGCACTTTATGCAATGGATTCTCAAAGACCATGGCAACCACGTGCTGCAGGTATAGCTCAATCGCATTTTCAAGTTCCTTATAATCAAAATAAAATGTGGAATATTCCAATGCCTTGGCAGACTTAGCCTCCACCACAACCTTGGTAATGGAACTTTTCTTACGCTACCACTCAGAATTTTCCTTCTCAAAACTTTTATCCTCCGCAACCCACACAACAGCAGGTGATTCAACCTCAACAACAACAACTTCAGTTTCCAACCCCACCAAATCAACGTTGTCTGACACAACTTCCTACCCAGCCAGTGTCTAACCCAATAATAAAACCATCCAATCTACACACAACATTGGATTTGTCACCTATCCCACTTTTCATACCTACTATATTGCACCACAGTCACTGCAGGGAATTTTTGTTCCCGTGTTATAGAAATTTCCTGTGTCATTGCAGGAAATCCAGCTGAGGTCAAGAAAAGTGGTGAATCAGCCTGAAAGAATTGAAGAGATTGTAGAGGAAGACACTCTAGAAATTCCTGAAGACGAAACCACACCTGAACCAGCAAAACAACCTACTTCAAGGCCACAAGGACCTTCCTCATCCCATACAATCCAACCTCCTTTTCTTGAGAGGTTGGAAATGAGACTAAAACAACCCGAGTTTGATCTTGTGTCTGAATTGAGAAATGTATGCATTAAGATCCCATTGCTGCAAGCAATTAAAGATATCCCAATATATTCTAAAATAGTAAGCGAGCTATGTACCAAGAGACCAGGAAGACAAAAGAGAGAACTATCCACAATTCAAGTAGGTGGAAAGCTTGCAAGTTCAATGTCTATCGGATTTGTTACTGAAAAATATGCAGACCCTCGAATCCCTATGGTTAGCACCTTTATCAATGGACAACCTATAAAAAACACTTTAATTGATTTAGGTGCAGCCATTAATGTGATGACTATAGAGACCTTATCTAGAATAGGAACCTTTGACTTATTGCCTACTCCTACCATGTTAGAATTAGTAGATAGGTCTAAGGTAAAGCCAAAGGGGGTATTAGAAGACATTGTCATCTTATTAGATTCCTGGAAGTACCCTGCATATTTTTATGTTCTTCAACCCAAAACTAACTTAGGAGGGCATCCTTTGATCTTGGGGAGATCGTGGTTAGCCACGAAAGATGATTATATTGGGTGTAGGTTCGGAAACATGACTATCACTCATGGGACTAAAATAAATCACATTAATTTGTATCCCCCCGCTCAACTTCTCTTAAGATCAGAAAATAGACATTGGGTTAAATAAGAAGAGCACTATTCAGAATGTGATAGACCAGTTTTGAAAATCGCCCAAGCCATGAGCCTTAAAGAAAATTCAGAAGAAAATTTGATAAATTGTTGTATTTCTAATCCTGCTTTTTTGCAGCAAGAAGAAGGGCAGTCTAGTCATAATTTAGATTTCATTACTAATCTGTAGGATTTTCATGAGTATAGTATAGAAAATTAATTACATTCAGACTTATTATCTACATTTCTTGCATATTCCATGACTGAATGGGGGAGTAAGGTGGTTGAATTTTTTCTTGAAAAACCTTTGAATATTAATTCTGCCTTAACCCCTGAATAGGAAAAACAATTAATTCAAGCCCTGAAAAACTTTTCAAACATTTTTTCTTGGGAATATACAGATATGAGAGACATTCACCTAGACACATGCATTCATCATATTTATATAGAAGAGAAAGCCAGGTCCGTGAGACAGCCACAAAGGAGGATGAACCCCGCTTTAAGGGAAATTGTGAAAGATGAATTGTAGAAATTGTTAAATGTAGGGTTCATCTATCCTATCTCGGATAGCCAGTGGGTATCTCCATTGGTTATTGTCCCCAAAAAGAATGGTAAATGGTGAGTGTGTGTGGATTACAGGGAACTAAACAAGGCTACCTTGAAAGATCACTTTCCCTTGCCTTTTATAGACCAAGTACTAGACACTTTAGTAGGAAAAATGTAATTTTCCTTCCTAGATGGGTTTAGCTGGTACAATTAGATTAGGATAGCTCTAGAAGACCAGGAAAAGACTACATTCACATGTCCCTAGGGAACCTATGCATATAGGGTACTACCATTTGGTCTATGCAACGCACCAGCCACATTCTAGTGGGCGGTCCTTGGTATTTTTTCTGATCTTTTGCATGATTGTGTAGAGGTTTATATGGATGACTTTATAGTCATGGGTGATACTTTTGAAGAAGATTTACATAATCTTGAGAAAGTTTTGTAGAGATGTAGAGAAAATAACCTCTCATTAAGTAATGAAAAATGTTTTATGATTATGAATGAAGGTATTGTTTTGGGTCATCATGTTTCTGTTGCAGGAATTAAAGTTGATCCAACAAAGATTGAAGTCATTGCAAAGCTACCCCCACCAACCAATCAGAAGGGAGTCCGAAGTTTCCTTGGACATGCAGGATATTATAGAAGGCTTGTTGAAAATTTTACAAAAGCAGACTCTCCATTATTTAATTTGTTGATTAAAGAAGCTAAATTTCATTGGGATGATGAGTGTCAAGCTACATTTGATACACTCAAGGAAACAATTTCTTTAGCACTATCTTGAGAGGCCCAGATTGGAAATTTCCTTTTCATATTTCCACTGATGCCTCTAATTTAGCCATAGGAGCAATATTGGGACAAAAGGAGGATCCTGTAACCCATGCTATCTATTATGTTAGTAAAAACTTAACTCCTGTAGAATTGAATTACACAGTAACTGAAAAAGAATTCCTTGCTGTGATTTATGCTATTAATAAGTTTAGAAATTACATCACGGGCTATGAAGTTTTTGTACACACCGATCACTCTGCCATTCAATATCTCATGAATAAAACAGTTACTAATGGCAGGATTACTAGGTGGCTTTTGTTGTTGCAGGAATTTGACATCACGGTATTGGATAGGCCTGGAAAGGAAAATCAAGTAGCTGATTTCTTATCTGGACTCAACCTTGCAGGTGACGATGTTCTTGTTAATGATAAATTTCTTGATGAAAATTTGTTTGCTATTTTTGTTAAAACACCTTGGTTTTCACACATGGCCAATTACCTTGCTACAGGAAAGTTTCCTCCTTATTTTTCATCTAATCAGAAAAAGAGAATTATTAGAAAAAGTGTTGATTACTCTTGGATTAGGGGAGATATTTTTTTCACTAGACCTGATTTGATTATCCGTAGGTGTGTCCAGGAAGACGAGATCTATGACATTTTGAGAGCCTATCACGATGAACCGTGTGGAGGACATTTTGCAGACAAGCAGACAACTTACAAGATCCTTCGCTCAGGTTACTATTGGCCAAGTCTTTTCAAAGATGCAAGGGAATATGTTCGAAAGTGTGACAACTACCAGAGAATGGGGTGGCCTGTACAATCAGATGAGATTCCTTTGCAGCCACAAGTTCTCATAGAACCTTTTGAGAGGTGGGCTCTTGATTTTGTAGGTCCCATCAACCCTATGTCCAAAGGTAAGAAGTATATTTTAGTTTTTACTGATTATGTTACGAAGTGGGTGGAAGCAAGAGCACTACCTAGAGAAAAGAAAAAAAAAAGCAGTGGCAGATTTCTCTCTTATTTATTTATTTATGATATTTTACTAAGATTTGGGGTACTTAGGGAAATAGTCACTAATCAAGGTACTCAGTTTGTATCAAAGCTTATGTAGGGAATTGTGAAAAAATATCAGATTACTCACCAAAAGTCCACCCCTTATCATCCACAGGCCAATGGGCAGGTGGAATAAATAAATAAGGTGTTGGATACAATACTTACCAAGACGATGCAATTACATAAGAAGGATTGGTCTGACCGACTTCCTAAAGCATTGTGGGCCTACCGGATTACATAGAGGAATACCACTAGCTTTTCTCCGTATGAATTGATGTATGGAAAGCAAGTTTTATTGCCCATTGAAATTCAGATCAAAACTTTTAAGATGGTAGCATATTTTGGTATGGATCTTAATGAAGTTCAGTAGCAAAGAATCCTGCAGCTCAACAAGTTGGATGAGATTAAGTAGGATGATTTTCAGCATGCTGACTTGATTCAGCAACAACAAGCTAAATGGCACGACAGATACATTAAAAAGAAGTAGTTAAAAGAGGGAGACTAGGCATTGTTGTATGATTCAAAATTCAAAAACTTTAAAGGAAAATTTAACGCACATTGGCCGGACCCCTATGAAATTGAGAAAGTCTTTGATAATGGATCTGTTTGGGTTAAATCCATTGATGATGGGAATATTACCTTCTTGGTGAATGGGCACAGACTCAAGTTATATAAAAGGCCCCAATCTAAGGAAGAATTTGTGGAAGAAATTGTGAAGAAAAGAGCGTTGGAGATGGTGTCAAGGGAAGGGATCATTCCTTCCACTATCTCTTCCTGATTTCCTACTGACACAACGAGCTCACTCTGTTCCTCCTCATGCTTGGTAAAACATGAGAGGAATGTCTATTAGGTATAGGTTTATTCCTTTTTCCGAGCCCAATGGACTAGTTATGGAAAAGGAGCCCCCTTGGAGTCTTCTTTTCAAAGTATTTCAGACTCTCTAAAAATGAAATATGGCGAGCATGGACTGTCCTAGGCTTGTTAAATTACAGGTCAGTAGGATTCTCTCAATAAATTTTGTTTTCAGTTAAATCTGGATTTCTCGTGTTGGACTGATGTAGGATTTCTTAAGGCCCTCCTTCCAACAATCTTGGCCCATCGACATCAGCAAGTTATCTGGGTGGAAGATCAGAGTCTTATGATGCCTTGAAGATTGTATTCCCTAATGATATAATATCTTTCCAGCAGCAATGGGGAATCACTATGGTTCCTTCACTGCTGGATCCTATAGGGGGTTCAACATCAACACATTAATTCACACCCGATAGGATGCATCAGGGTACCTTGGACCTAGCTCCCATTAAAGGTTATGGGCCTCGCATTGGTTAACAAATGACCTCAATGGTTGGTAATCAAATGAGCTCATTTCACATTCAACATCAACACCTTTTTTTCATGTGTAGTGAACTGTACACAAACGAGTGAGAAGTGTTCGTTGGTGGTTTGATTTCCTGCAAAAGCTCCGCAAGTCATGGTCTGATTTCCTACAGAAGTGATGCAAATCATGGTCCGATTTCCTACAGAAGTTCTGAAAATCGCGGTTAGATTTTCTAGAAGACTCAACAGTCGCAGTTCGGTTTCCTGTAGAAAGATTAGCAATCTCGGTTCCATTTCCTGTAGCGACACCCTGGTTTTTTTAAAAACAAAAAAATCATAGACAAAGCATTAATTTAAAATTATTTAAAAGTACTGACAGATTTTAAATACTAGTTGAGGTCATGAATTATGAAATCATATATCTGATTTAACTATTAGGTGGGTTATCATCTCAAGGACATGCATGCGTCATCCAAAGTACTAGACCGTTGGAAGGTAGAAAGGTAAAGTACAGCCGGCAATGGGATACTTGAGGTAAAGGGTAATTAACGCTTTAATTTTTAATATTTGTATGATTTTTTGGCTATGGTCACCCTTGCGGCAAAACACAGCCATAATATGGTGCGTTATGACAACAACTCCTCACCCGATCACCATGATTCTGACACGACCATTAAATGTAATCCCCATATCTTCCTGTAGGTCGAATCAAGATGACAATCATGATCATGACCCATCTCTCAAAAATCCCGTGCTTTGTGATAGATTTCTATAATAAGCCCTCCCTTGTCACGTGAGTCTATTACAAAGCTTAAGCCGATATTTCCAAAAAAGTGCATAAGCCCTGTCCTCCAATCTTTCACCACGTTGAAATTACGTGCCCCCATCCGCTTTGAGCCACTAGGGCTTGAGTTGCTGGAGGTCAACCCTCGCAATAAGGCAAGATTGGAAAAAGCATGGTGGCTATCATTTTTCTAGCGATTTAGTAGCCACAACTCGAAGTTGACAAAATATTTCGCCCTTAACCTGAATGACGTTAAGGCTCAAGTTGGAGATGTTCAATTCAGGTTGACCAACAGTTTGGTAGCACGAGCATGTGGGATTTCATAATTGGGAGAACGTTGGTTCAAGAACCAGTGTTTCAACAAAGGCTTGTGCGCATCCTTCCTCCACAAAGAGCATTTGGACCCCGACTGGAGTAAGGGAATTTCACAGGATTTCTTGAAGAGTAAGTACTAGAACTTATTGTTTTTCCTACAGAAATACATAACGTGTGAAGGTCACTTCAGGCTTGCATTCCTGTTTCATATTCGGCTCCTCGCCCATTTTCATGACAAGTCATTAAATTTGCCCTATTACTTGAGGATGTCGCTGATGAAGATGTCGATGACCGCCAAGGAGAGGGGGGCCAATTTAGAGGAAAACCTCTACCACCACGGGCTGGTGAAAATCATCCTGGTGGAGGTTTTGAAAGATAAAAAAACGGACATGGGAGGAGTTCTTGGCCGAAAAATATTTTGCAGAAAATGAGGATTTTGACTCCTTAGATTCCATGGAGGAAGCGTTGCAGATAAACAGAGGAAAAAGCCACAGATGTATGGGCTGAAGAGAAAAGGGAAAGAAGAGGAGAAAAACTTTGACCCTTCAAAATCTATAGAAGAAAAACCAGTGGAAAAAGCAAAGAAGAAGTCACAGACTCAGAGGCCACTGGTAAAGAAGGAAAAGAGGGACGACCTCAACTCTCTGAAGCCCACTGAGAAGAAGCCTATAGAAAAACCAAAGAATAAGAAGAAGCCTCAGACCCTCGAGCTACAAATGAAGGAAGCAGAAAGAGATGAGGAAGTGGTGGTGACAGGGGAGACTGTGGACAAACAGCCTAGGTCGAAGAATGGAAATTCCACCTTTGTAAAAATATTTACCAAAAGCTAGGTTGTTCAGCTGGCTATAAAAGATAATGTGGATGCAGAAGTACTACTCGAGACATCGAATAAGAAGAAGGAGAAAAACCACTATCCACCCAAAGGTAAATAGAAGATCGATTCAGCTGAGTTTATTGGTGAAGAAGCAATGTCCTTTCATGACTCCCCGCTACATGGAAGTGAGAATCACTTAGAAGGAGAAAAACAAGCAGAGGAGGACCTTGGGTCCCCTCAATCTCTCCAAGGACATTAGGAAGGGCAAGTAACCCCTCAGAAGAGACGGTCTCTGCAGGAATTGGAAGAAATCATCACTGAGCTCACCATTTCGAAGAGAGCCTTGAGAAAGGAAAATGAGACCCTGAAGGAGAATAACCTGCATATACAGAAAGAGCATGAAGAGTGGGTCCAGAAAGCAGTCCGAATTATGAAAAAGAAGCAGGCTAGGATCGACCATCTGAAAAAGAAGAACGAACTGTACAAGGATCAAATTCCTGCAGAATTGAGTGGTAACCAGTTGGACCAGTTGCCATAGGTAGTAGATCAATTGGCTACAGTAGCTACACCTCAGGATAAGGAATGATTTCCTTTTTCTTTTTGGGGAAGACGCAACAATTTTGCTTGCATAAGGGGCATGCAAGGAGCTAGGTGTGGGGGAGATGTTGGGGCTTGGTTTTGCCTGATTTTGACACCTTTTTCCATAATTTACTTCTCCCATTTTGAACTACCTTTAACCCCTACTATGCTTATTTTGGTTAGAATACTTATATTTTTTCCAAAAGGGTGTTGTAGGCTAAAGGTATGCAAATTAACACTAAAAAGCGTATTTTACCTTAACTTTGAGTATTCCTTAGCTAGTTGTTCTTTATTTAATTACCATGCCAACTAATCTCGAGTTCTTGTGCAGATTTTTTTTGATTTAGAAACAGGCCCATAATTCCTACAGACAGCTGTGCGATTCTATTTCCTGCAAACACTTCGGATTTCCTGCAGTCACAAATTTCCTGTAACTGCCCAGATTTCCTGCAGCAACATCGACGGTTAGCCATGTTCCATGAATATCTAAGTCAAATGGGAACATGGGTTTTGTGGGGAATATATCACATATGGTTGCTATCCTATTGGTCATTTCAGATCTGCCAACAACACCACCCAGGTTCAGAAGCCTTCTCTCGTTGGCCGTTTGGAGGAAAGCTACAACCATGTAACGAGTTTCATCTAATCCATGCTTTTAGTCATGGATTAGACCCAATATGGCTAAAATTGATATTTTGTAACAATTTTGTTAGCCGATGGCCTAGATTAGTAGTCTCCTTTATTTCGAGCCATATATGGGCTTTGTAAATGTATAAATTTTGTCCTAGTTTCTATGATAGGGGTTGTTAGATTGTTGGGTTGGTTTCAACACAAGACTGTGTATCAGATTGTACTCGACTATATCTTTTTCATATTAATATAAAGATATATGTTCTGTCTATTTTAGTGAGCAAGCTCTTCTAAATTGAAGGGGTTGTGAGTAAGGGAGGGCCCCCTTTTCTCACAACTCCCATAGTTTAGTCTTTATGTATTTTATTTCTGTTATGTAGCAATAATTTATTTTTATAGCTAATGCACTCTTTCTAATATATCAATAGCACTAGATTAAGTGAATTAGTTTTTTGTTCATGTGTGGAATTTAGTTAATGAAGATTTGATTTCTAAGTTGATTGAATATATGAATTTGTTGTAAGTTGATTTCTATATCTTTTCCTAATCATCATCAGAAATATTAAGAGCTGTAGAGGGAAGTTTGATCCACTCTATATCCTTTGCTACTAAGTGATTGATGCAGGAAAGAGTCATTGGTTTTGTGTGATTGGCTAGTTAGCTTAATCATCACTTACAGTGTTACGCCTGCATATACTTTGCATGCATCTCACAAGCTTACCTGCCTAGGTTGATGATTTATGTTAATCAAATTATAACGCTATAATTTGACTCAACAAATTGCATTGTAATATGAAGTGGAACAATGAATGGAATACATAGAGAATCACCTCGATATCCCACCCCCACCAACAAATAGGACCCCATCAAGGCCAAAGATATGGATCGTAATCCCTTTTCATAATATTACATATTACCCCATCAAGGTTGTAGATATGGATTATCATCCCTTTTCTTAGTATTACATATTATTCTTAGGTTATTATTATTATTTTTTGGTATTACAATCCATTTCCATGGTTAACCTCGTCTGCCTTTCAGTTAATGTATAATATTATTTGTTTTTTCTGAACACTATGTTATCATATGCCTCTCTAGAGAGAGTGAACTTTTGGTTATTGTTGGGTGTGGAGCTTGATTATCTTCTATAGTACCGCCACATTGGACCCCAGTTCAAAATGGGGCGGCAACGCCGCCCGTAAAATAATCGCTGCAAGGGGGGTCCAGGGGGGGGGGGGGGCGGCAACGACTTTTGGGAGCCCCCTGTGGCGGGGGGTTTTAGGGGCAGCGCCCCCGAAGCTAAGAACAACTGTAAAATTTCCTTGTAAAAGTATAGTAATTTCTATTCAATCTGGGCCGTTCATTAGGCGGATGATCTGATGGTAGAACTTATGTTTAGTTTAGGGTTTTTTTCCCTAGAAGGCAACCCCTCTCTTTGTATGAGGGCATTGTATTTGAGGCTGTGAAATAGATGTGTATTCTGTGAGTGAGAAACATAGAGGTGAGACTGTGAGAGAATACAGAGGATATTACAGCGGTTTGCTGTAGGTTGTGTCTCTTCATTTTGCTGGATAATAGAAAGGAAGGACTGGCTGTTCGAGGTGGACGTAGCCCAAACCGGGTGAACCACGTATATATGTGTCTCTCTTGTTTTGTGCGTTTTCTGTGTTTATATTTCTGCAATATTTTATGTGTTCCATTGCTCCGTAATATATAATATTCTAACAACTGGTATCAGAGCCAAAGGTCTATTTGGCTGATAAACTCGCAGGAAAGAAGGGTTCCTGGTTCGAGTGGGAGCAATGGCGGAAGATGGTAAGTTTAGGGTCGAGAAATTTAATGGCCAAAACTTCTCGCTGTGGAAGATGCAGATGGAAGATTATCTGTATCAAAAAGATCTATACCTACCATTGGGCGGAAAATCAAATATGCCGACGGGTATGAAAGACGAAGAATGGAACCTTCTCGATAGAAAGGCACTCGGAACAATACGGTTGTGCCTTGCTGTGTCTGTCGCCTTCAACATTTCGAAGGAAACCACGACAGAGGGTTTGATGGAGGCATTGTCGAAACTATATGAAAAACCCTCGGCCTCAAACAAGGTATTTCTTATGAAACGGTTATTTAATATGAAGATGTCGGAAGGTGGATCTGTTGCAGACCATTTAAATGATTTTAATACAGTTACAAGTCAGTTAAGTTCTGTAGGGGTAAACTTTGATGATGAAATTAGAGCTCTGTTATTCTTGTGCCCGTTACCAGAAAGTTGGAATGGTTTGGTAATGGCCATTAGTAACTTTGTTTCTGGATCTAGTACTTTAAAGTTTGATGATGTTGTCGGTGCTATCCTTAGCGAGGAAATGCGACGGAAAAGCTCCAGTGAGACATCGGGAAATGCTTTGAGTGCAGAGTCTAGAGGAAGAAAAATGGAAAGAGGAAAGAGCTTAGGATATCGCAGTAAATCAAGGAAAGGCAGATCCAAGTCCAGATCGGGGATAGTGTGCTGGAAATGTGGAAAGAAAGGACACCTAAAGGAAGACTATAGATCTCGGAAGGGAAAAGAAGGAGATGAACAACAAGAAAACAATCATGAAGCAAATGTGACAGGTGATGTGTTACAAGATGCTTTGATTCTTTCCTTCGAAAATATTACTAATTCCTGGGTGGTAGATTCAGGGGCCTCATTCCATGCCACACCTGATAAGAAATACTTTTATGACTATGTTCAAGGAGATTTTGGACAAGTTCGTCTGGGTGATGATAAACCCTGTAAAATTGTTGGAATGGGTAAGGTTCTTGTAAAACAGTAGAATGGAAATCAATGGCTACTAAAGGAGGTAAGGCATGTTCCAGATCTAAAGAAAAATCCGATTTCAACAGGGCAGTTAGGCAGTGAAGGTTGTGTGACAACTTTCACAGATAAAGCTTGGAAGGTCACCAAAGGAGCCCTGGTAATAGAAAAAGGTGAAAAGGTTGGTACATTGTATTTATGCAATGGTATTTCTAACTCTGTTAATGCTTTGACTTCCAAAGGAGCAGATGCAACATTATGGCATCATAGGCTCGGACACATGAGTGAAAAAGGGATGAAGATTCTTCACTCAAGGAATGTGTTGCCAGGTTTGAAGAATGTTGATTTAGATTTCTGTGAGAACTGCATTTATGGAAAACAAAAGAGAGTCAGATTTCTCAGAGTTGGGAAAGAAAAGAAGAGCGAAAAATTAGAGCTTGTTCATACAGACGTATGGGGACCTGCTCAGGTATCATCTCTCGGTGGCTCTCGTTATTATGTTACCTTTATTAATGATGCAACTAGAAAAACTTGGATTTATTGTATTAAGAATAAATCTGATGTATTTGATACTTTCAAGAAATGGAAAGCTTTGGTTGAGATTGAGACAGGAAAGAAATTGAAGTGTCTTAGATTAGACAACGGAGGTGAATATTGCAGCAAAGAGTTTGATAGGTACTGTTCAGATCATGGAATTCACAGAGAGAAGACAGTTCCAAGAACACCACAAGAAAATGGTGTGTCAGAAAGGATGAAAAGAATAATCATGGAGCATGCAAGATGCATGAGATTGCATGCAGGATTGCCTTTACAGTTTTGGGCAGATGATGTAGATACTGTTGTTTATCTAATAAATAGAGGGCCTTCAAGTTCCTTGGATGGTGGTGTTCCAGAGGAAGCATGGACAGGTAAAAAGGTAAACTACTCTATTTTAAAGCCTTTTGGTTGTGAGGCCTTTGTCCATATTGATAAAGAAAATAGAACAAAGCTTGAGGCAAAGTCAAAGAAATGTACCTTTATTGGATATGGTGTTAATGATTTTGGTTATCGCTTATATGATTATGAAAATCACAAAATCATTAGGAGCAAAGATGTAATATTCAATTAAAAGGTCTTGTATAAGAATCAGTTGCAGGAAAAGAAGAAAGAAAACGAAAACAAGGAATACGCAGTTCTTGATGAAATCACTGAAAAAGTAAAGGTGCCTGAAAATAATAATAATCAACAACCACAACAACAACAACCACCATAGCAATAACAGGCACCCCAAACACCTGAAAGTGGTGTTAGAAGATCTACCAGAATAAGTAGACCCCCTGAACGATATTCTCCTTCATTATATTATTTATTGTTGACTGATTTCGGTGAACCCGAATGTTATGAAGAAGCAATGCAGGTTGAAAGCAGGAAGAAGTGGGAGGTAGCCATGGAAGAAGAGATGGACTCCTTAATGCATAACCAGACTTGGGATTTAGTCAGGTTGCTTGCAGGAAAAAATACATTGAAGAATAAATGGGTTTACAGGCTGAAGGAAGAAGATGGAGGAAAACAAAGGTACAAAGCTAAACTTGTGGTGAAGGGGTTTGCACAGAAGAAAGGTATTGATTTTGATGAAATATTTTCTCCTGTTGTTAAAATGACTTCAATTAGAACTATTTTAAGTCTTGTAGCAGCTGAAGATTTGCATCTTGAGAAGTTAGATGTAAAGACAACCTTTCTCCATGGGGATTTGGAGGAAGAGATATATATGCAGCAGCCACAAGGATATGAGGTGAAAGGAAAGGAGAAACTAGTGTGCAGGTTGAAGAAGAGCTTGTATGGTTTAAAACAGGCTCCAAGGCAGTGGTATCTAAAATTTGACAAGTTTATGTCTGAACAAGGTTATACTAGATGTCACTCTGATCATTGTGTTTATCTAAAAAAGTAAAATGATGGCAGCTATATTATATTGTTATTGTATGTAGATGACATGCTTATTGCAGGATCTAACATGCAGGAAATAAATGTGCTCAAAAGAAAATTGGCAAATTCATTTGTAATGAAGGATTTGGGTGCTGCAAAACAAATCCTTGGTATGAGAATAACTAGAGACAGGAAAAATCGTAAATTAACATTGTCTCAGAATGAGTACATACAAAAGGTGTTGAAAAGATTTAACATGCAAAATGCAAAACCAGTTAATACACCTTTTGCTAGCCATTTCAAACTTAGCAAGGAAATGTGCCCAAAGACCCAAGAAGACATGGATTATATGTCTAAAGTTCCATATGCATCAGCAGTTGGAAGCTTAATGTATGCAATGGTCTGCACAAGGCCTGATATTGCACATGCAGTGGGAGTTGTAAGCAGGTACATGAACAATCCAGGAAAGGAACATTGGATGGCAGTGAAATGGATTCTCAGATATTTGAAAGGTACCACAAATCAAGCATTATGTTTTGGTGGTTCAAACATATCCATACAAGGATATGTTGATGCAGATATGGCAGGTGACAGAGATAACAGGAGGAGCACTACAGGATATGTATTCACTGTTGGTGGAACAACTGTCAGTTGGGTTTCAAAAATCCAAAGTGTTGTTTCACTTTCAACAACAAAAGCAGAGTATGTTGCTGCTACAGAGGCTAGTAAAGAAATGATTTGGTTACAAAGGTTTATGAGTGAATTTGGTAAGGAGCATGATATGGGCACGTTATACAGTGATATTCAAAGTGCCATTCATCTTGCAAAGAACTCAGCATTTCATTCCAGGACTAAACACATACAGCTCAAGTACCATTTCATACGATCAATGTTGGAAGATGGGGAGTTGAAGCTGGAAAAGATACACACTAGCCAGAACCCTGCAGATATGCTAACAAAAGTTGTAACCAGGGAGAAACTAAGAATATGCTCAGTTTTAGTTGGTCTTCAAGGATGACGATGAAGATGAGAAATAGCTAGGTCCAAAGAGGATTCATTGTCCACCAAATGGAGCAGTGGTGGAGTTGCTACAATAAGTCTCCAAGTGGGAGATTGTTGGGTGTGGAGCCTGATTATCTTCTATAGTACCGCCACATTGGACCCCAGTTCAAAATGGGGCGACAACGCCGCCCGTAAAATAATCGCTGCAAGGGGGGTCGAGGGGGGGGGGGGGGGCGGAAACGAATTTTGGGAGCCCCCTCCTGGCGGGGGGTTTCGGGGGCAGCGCCCCCAAAGCTAAAAACAACTATAAAATTGCCTTGTAAAAGTATAGTAATTTCTAGTCAATCTGGGTTGTTCATTAGGCGGATGATCTGACGGTAGAACTTATGTTTAGTTTAGGGTTTTTTGCCCTAGAAGGTAACCCCTCTCTTTGTATGAGGGCATTGTATTTGAGGCTGTGAAATAGATGTGTATTTTGTGAGTGAGAAACATAGAGGTGAGAGTGTGAGAGAATACAGAGGATATTACAACGGTTTTGTTGTAGGTTGTGTCTCTTCATTTTGCTGGATAATAGAAAGGAAGGACTGGCTGTTCGAGGTGGACGTAGCCCAAATTGGGTGATACACGTATATCTCTGTCTCTCTTGTTTTGTGCGTTTTCTGTGTTTATATTTCTGCAATATTTTATGTGTTCCATTGCTCCGTAATATATAATATTCTAACAGTTATGGTCTACTCTCTTGAGTGAAAAGGAAACCTTCTAGAGTATCTATGTACACTCTTTTTTATAGTGCAATAAAATATTTATCTAACAAAAAAAACATATTATAATATTATATATAAACATAAAAAATTCTTAACAAAATGTAAATTATCTCATAATTATTCTAATATTTCCCTTTGTAACCTAATACTTTCAGTAGTATTTTCAAAACTTTGCAACATATCTACTAGGATCGACCCCTCTATTGTGCCACTGGGGAAACCATAGTAGATACAAAAGGTCATAGAATCCAAAATAAAAAAAATTCAATTGAATACACCAAGATATGTCTATAGAGTTAACAATATGATTTCCACCCTATAGCCAAGTAAACTAGCAATAAAAATAATTCAAAAATCAACATTTATAGTCCATCGCATCTGAGACAATAGTCTAAATAAACTATAATTGAAAGCCCTCGTTGGATGTAAACATCCCTAGAGAAATAACATACATATCCATAAACTAAAAAATGTGATCAAAGGGGATCTTGGGTCTTAGGAGGATAAGGAACTGTCCATATTGATCAAATTCCCCTCTAGCTTAGATGGTGATGGAAATAGAGAGTTGGGTGCTCACCCCATATCCAATATTTCTAGCTTTCCTCTTACATCCAACATAGTTTCCTTTAGATTCTCCATCTTGTGGATACAATTAACCATAGACTAACATCAATCTACCAAAACAAAGCAATTCCTTAAAATGGAAGTAAAGGTCCATTTTATGGAGGTAATTATTCTAGCATCCATGTAAATTTTCTACTTCTGCTACCCTTGGAACTACTCCTACCATTAAATATGAATTGAAGCCTTTTTTCTTTCCTTAGAAAATTTCCTCCTCCACCATATGAATCTCTTCCTAGAAATCAAGAGGGATGTTGTCGTAAAAGCCATAAATTGAGGACTCATCCTAATACCTCACCCCATAGTCTCCCTCTATTGCCCTTCCTCTCCCTCCCTTGTAATAATGTGCACAATGATGCTTCACAATAACTAGAGGCAACAAGAAACGAATAATTCTCAAATCTTATAAGTTAGAGAGTTGTAGGAGGACTTGATAGAGGAAGTTGAGTAGAAAATCATTTTAGGAGGGTAGAATATTTGTTGATATATGGTGTAGCTCATTAGCTTATGAAAATCCTTCAAAATGCATAAGGAAAACCAAAGTATAAGGATAGGCACCCAAAGCTTGAGACGTTAATGTGCAGTCGAAATTCATGGTCGGTGATAGAAGGAGCATGAGGTCTTGATTAAAAAACTGGATCATAGTAGAAAAATATTCAACAAGGAAAAGTGTCATAGAGATTTGTAATGACATCACCTTCTTTCCATTTATTTCTTGCTTAAATCTCTTCCACCCTCATTGGAAGGCATGGCCCCATTAAACTTGAAAACAATTCCAATCAACAGCTTGGAGAACATGATTCAGATTGTTGTTTCCTTCCCCAATACAAGTTCGATGTGTATGGTGTTTCCTTCAAATTTTTTTCCTCCTGTATGCAAAGAAAGTTCTCATTTAGATGTTAGATTCTTTCAGTAGAAGTGATTTCATGGTTTCTATTTTGAATAACACCCCTTATATAGTCTTTGTTTCCCCGTTCAAACTATCTATGAGTATTTCCTTCCAAAAGATTCTTGAATGGAACTCTCCTTGCTATACTTGGCTTGCTTCAAAGGTTAAGAACCCTCTCTCTAGCTTGTTCCCCTATATTATCATCATTCCTTTGCTTGTATTTTTAGTTGGCCTAGTGAATCTCTCCTTGCTCCCTCCTAAGTTGGCTCACCCATTTCCTCTGCTACTTGTTGTACTCTACCTTATTAGATCATTACCTCCTTTACCTCTCAACGACCTTTATATGATCCTTCTACATGTGGTTCTTATCTTCATCCCTAATGCTTGCACCCCATTTCTGAAAATTTTCTCTTCTATCATGATTAGGTCCTCCACCCTGCCCAATCAGTGCGCATGTGTTTCTAGAGAAGAAACTTTTTACCAAGAATGGGCTTCTTTAGGGGATTCACTTATCCATCGACTTCTTGGGGAAAATACTACTTTCTTTTGTTATCTCACCCTAGGTCCCATCCAAGATGATATCACCAATATGGAAACAGAAGGAACCTCTTAGATGCATCATCTCTCACAAATAAAGGTTCTTGTAAAGTTGGTAGATTGTTTGCCAAATATTGGTCTCAGATGTAGATGTTTCAAGCAATACATGTACACTATTGACATACATTAACACTTGGTGTTTTCCTGTGGTATATTCTTGATGGACCTGTTCAAAAATTGAGCATACCTCCTACACACTATGGAGCTCTTGCATCACCATATGAAGGACTTGGACCAACAACAAGACTGCATAGAGAAACACCTCGATATCTCACCCTATGAAATAATAAGGACCCCATCCAAGCCACAACAATGGATTTTGATCCCTCTACTTAGTGTCATGTTATTCTTAATCTTGTATTGTAATACAACATTACTATCTATTCTCATGGCCAACCTAACTAGCTTTTCAGTTTATGTATAATGTTTTTTTGTTTTTTAAAACTATGTTATGTTATGCCTCTCTATGGAGAGTGAACTTTTGGTTATGGTATGGTCTTCATAGTGAAATACTTATGTATAAGGAATCACATATCCCTAAACCTTCAATTATCCCATTCTGAATAGTGTTCTAATGCAACAAATACATCCCCATGTGCTGTTTGGTGTCCCTACCCTTGTGTCACAACCCTATACCTATGGTACACTTTCAACCACATATAGTGGGTGCAACACCACTACACTATTTCTTTTCACTAATACTAGAGTGTATGGACTACGCCTAACTCCAACACTTAGACAAGTTTCGAATTATTCAAGTGTTAATAATGCAACAGAATAATATTAACTTCATTTACAATTCATCATCATATGCAGCGGAAATCATAATTCATACAAGTATACACAATTATGCTTGGGAGGGGAAACTCCTATAAAGTCTCCCCATATCAGTAATATATAATAATTCAATATTTTACAAGTGTACCATAATATACAAATTTGTTGCTAAGTCGTGCAACTACCATCAATATGCACACTTAGAAAAATATCCAAACTCTTTGCGCAACCATGCAAAAACAGCTGTCGTTGTTTGCATTGCCAAAAACCCAAAATTCCTTCTCAGCAAAAGTCATCACACCGTTCTTCAATTGGGTCAGTTTTTGCACCCGCCGCACCTGCGACATGGGTCTACAACTCTACCATGTTGTCCACACTACACAACGTCAAGTTGCAACTCATGTTGCCCACTTGGGTCGGGTCGCCTACTCGTTTGGGTTCCCCGCTGGGTCGGGTCTGCATGCCCACCCACGCCCTACGACGCCCTCGAGTCAGTTCACCTACTAGGTTGGGTCTACATGCCCATGCCCTACAACTTTGTTGTTCTTCTATGCCCTTAAAAACTTCACCTGCTAGTCTTCCTGCAACTTGCCAAGAAACCCCAACCTTTGTTTTGACTCTACTTATGCCTCCCTTGCTCGTCCACACTTTGTGATGTCTCAATTAAGTTCATTGATGTTTGTTGGATGCCTTGACCTCCCTCCTTCAAGTCGTATATACACCCATGCTTAACATCCAAATGTCATGGTCATTCACCTAAGTGTAGGTCGGCCTCACCATGAATTTTTAAGTCATCCCAACCTCTCCCAGATGTCGGCCTCCTCACCTTCGCATGCCCAGCTAGATTATAAAATCGCCCTCATCACACTTTTTTCTTCCATGGGTTGCACGGGTCACCCATGTCACACTCCAGCGTTGCATGTCCTCCACAGGTCTTACCGGGTGCTCGTCGGTCTTGCCTACCGCTATGGGTGCGCACCCGCATGTCACCTTTAATCAAGGTGCTCGCTCTCCACATCGCACAACCACTCACGTCAAGTAGTACAAGCACATGTCTTAGAATTAACTTGGTTGCTTTTAACCAAAGTCATCCCACCATCTCATATAACCAAATTCAGGCACCCATCGCACATGGGTGCACCCAACTCATCTCATGGGCCTGACATCCTACCCCACTCTAAATAAGGATGTCGTCCTTGACAACTCCATAATACATCATCGCAAACTATCGTTAGCTCCAACATCTCCAAAATGTCCATGTTTCCCATCTCTGCTCCATCATCACACAAACCATCAAGGCTCATGACTCCATGAACAAGTAAGTCTCCTAAATCCATGATCATCAACCACAACTGTCACAATCTCCACATGCTTCCCCATCGTGGAAGGTTGGTTCCTCCAACTCAAGCTACATGATAATACTGCAACATATATCGTTTCGACTCACCATGTATCGTCATCATGTGAATTGCTGCCACGATACTCTAACTCAACTCAAACATATCTCAATACACTGATGATTCCCATGACTCGAACTAGTTAGGTAGCTAATCCAACTATCATGCTCAAACCATGAGAATGCACCTCCTCATTCCATCATCAATCGTTTCTCTTAGCATCCCTTCAAGATATCAACTTTATCAAGAATCCATCCCATCTCTATCAAAGTGTAAGGTAAGCCATGCCCAGGTCCATGAAGTAACATCCATAAATCCGCAACATGTTGTCCATGATGCTAGTGTCAATGTGCTGCATATCAGTCACATCTATCCAAGCATCATCTTCCATATGTGTGAGGTTCATCTCCTCAAATCAATGAAGATCTCCTCCCATCAAACCAACTCTCAATGTGCCATATCCAAGTCCATCAAGAAACCTCCATCTCATCTATAATATTCCATTCCTCAAATCATTCAAGGGGCAAGTCCAAACCCACCTCATTATCCATGTGATACCTATGGTCATAGACCAATCAGCCAGCATGTCTATCAAATGAGGTTAAGTCTCATCAACTCAATCCATTCCCAAGTGTTACCACCAAGGCATCACCATCGCTAAAACTCCATCAACTCTAAATAATATGAAGCCCCCATCAGCTGCAACTCACTCAAGTCATCATGATCTCTCATGAATCATCTCCATCCAACATATCGGCAAGCATACATGTCATGATCTCAAGTGCCATTGCAAGATGCCTTTGCACTCCATGTAGTATGAACACTTTCATAGTTTTCTCACAAAACCAACCAGTCCATGGTCTTGTTGTACCAAAGTGCACAACATCCCCATCGGCTCATTTGTAAAATTTCTCCATGTTGCATCAACAAGTCCATTCGCACAACATCCTTGTCTTGCCACTCCTCCCAAGATGCCCATAGGTGACATCTATATATAAGTGCACCTCCATAATGTCCCTGCACTAAGTATGCCATGCTCCATCCATCCATCTTGATGTCCATGACCCTAACTGCCCATTTTGTCTAACTGAGTAGACTCATCACAACATTAGTCATCTCATCCTAGTCCTCAATCAGGTTTAATGCACTCAGTCACTCAAACCACATATATCATGTCATAAGTTCCTTTTGTCATTGTTGCCACCCCACTAAAGGTCCACCAAGACTACCTCTTAGTCACATCCATGAAGAAGTCCACCCAAGTATCATATCATCATAACTCTGGTGTGCCCTCTCTCCAATCTGTCTATGAGTCATGCCAGGCACTTATTCAATTCTCCATATGGCTAATGCATGACCCATCCTCTGCAATGATCATTATATTCCTCCCTTGTCACAGGCATTTGCACCTCCTACCATAAGGTCACAAACTACACGAACAAGTCCTGCAACAATCCATGTTCCTTGCTTCTCCAATACAGAAGGTCTCATCATAGTCATCCATGGTAAGGTTGTCCATCACATCGGCAAATCATCTTTTCCCTTTCCTGCATATGGTCCATCCTCCAAAAGCTCCAATGAAACACATGTAACAAAAATACTTACTTCATTGTCATGAGGCTCCTTTACGTGAGTTCCTTCATCCATCAATGTCTACAACGGGCACGGATCTAGTTCAACTTGGGCCAGTTCAAGCACCACAAGTTCTTCCTCTTTCGCTGTCACACCTGCAACATCCTCCAAGTTTGGTTCAACTATGACAGGCTCCATCCCACCAAGCTCCTTTTCATTATGCATCACAGCTTCCTCCTCAACTTGAGTAACAACTACAACCTGCTCTTTCTGAAAACCCATTTTTTCTTTAAGCATGGCTGCCTTCTCCGAAAACATCCCTTTCCTTTCTTCCAACTTTCTCATTTATACTTCCATTTGGTTAACTTTCTTCACGAGTTGATTGAACTCACTTCTATTTGTGTCAGTTATCCCTTCCTTGGCTAATGCACGAAGAGCCCTCACTACCGCACAACCTTCTTCCTTCAATTCCATCATTCTTCATTTCATATCATCCAATCTGCAAGTGGATGTTGTTCAACTTGACTTGGCCCCATGGTGTGCCTTTTCAATTCTTCAAAACTCATAATCCCCGTAAAGCCCATTTTCTACAAAACATACATGCTTCACAATCTTCTATCTTCAACAAGCTCAACTCACCCTGAATCAACCTCTGATACCATCTGTCACAACCCTATACATGCGACACTCTTTATCACCACTACATTTTTTCTTTTCACCAATACTAGAGTGTATGGACTACACCTAACTCCAACACTTAGCCAATTTTTCAATACTTCAAGTGTTAACAATGCAGTGGAATAACATTAACTTCATTTACAATTCATCAACATATGTAGCGGAAATCATAAATCATACAAGTATACACAATTATACTTGGGAGGGGAAACTTCTGTAAAGTCTGCCCATATCAATAATATACAATAATTCAATATTCTACAAGTGTACAATAATATACAACTTTGCTACTAATTCATGCAACCACCATCGGTCCGCACACTTATACAAATATCCAAACTCTGTGCCCAACCGTGCAGTGGCCCACCCGCACATTGCGATGCCCTTGGGTCGGGTTTGCACACCCACGCCTTGCAACTCTGTTGATCATCCAGACCCTGCAACACTTTCCCCGCTAGTCTGCCTACATCTCACCCAGAAATCCCAACCTAGTTTCGACTCTCCTTATGCCTCGCTTGCTCATCCACCCTCTATGATGTCTCAAGAATGTTTGTTGATGCTCGTTGAATGCCTTGAATGCCCTCCATCTTGTCATATATATACCCATGCTTAATGTCCAAGTCATGGTCATTCACCTAAGTGTAGGTCAGCCTCACCATGAATTTTTAAGTTGGCCTAGCCTCTCCCACACTTCGACCGATTCATTTTTATCAAGTTGGTCTCCTCCTTGTCACACGCCCAGCCAACCTATAAACACACCCTCATTGCACTTATCCAACTCGTCGCAATTTTTCCTTCCGCGGGTCACAAGGGTTGTTTGTGTCGCCCTTCGTCGTCACACATCCTCCGCATGTCTTACTGCACACTCGTCGGTCTCGCTTGCCACTATGGGTGCATGCTCACCCGTCACCTTTAATCGAAGCGCTCACCCTCTGCATCACACAACCGTCCGAGTCAAGTAGTATGGGTGCTCATCACACATGGGCATGCTCGACTTAACTCAGTTGCATTTAACTGAAGTCGTCCCACCATCACATGTAACCAAGTTCAGGTGCCCATTGCACATGGGCGTGCCTAAATCATCTGGTGGGCATGACATCCTATGTCAGGCCCTCGATTCATCATCACACTTGGGTGAGTCTGGCGCGCATGATGGGCACATTTAATCGACGAGTTGAGGACGAGACGTCAGGGCGCCTAGTTGGATGAGTCTGGCAGTTGCATAAAACGGATGAGTTGTGAGGTGTGTGCCAAACTGACAAGCTGGGTCAACCAACGAGCTGAGGGGCACACCCACACAGAGAGTAAAAAATTGGTTAAGTATGGGAGAGCGCGTGTCAACTTGTTTATAAGGGTGCGACGAGTTAGAGGGGTGCCCCCACACTTGGGCCAACGCACTAAAATATGACTAAGTGCCAAATGATGGGTCGGCTTGGTGGTGACACACCCTACACCCAAGGATGGAAAGCATACATCTAGGAAATCGAAGAAGTGGAAGAAGACATCATCCAAGTCTTAAACTCATAGCAGCAAAAATAGTGAAGGGGCTGAGAGAGGGTGCAATCAAGCTGCAGGTCAGGTGAGAGTGCAACGCAGAGGGGTGGGTCTGCTCGCGGGTCTGTGGGTCAAGTAATGTAGCAGAGGGAGGAGGTTGTAAAAGTGTGGAGGTCAGAGCAAAGGTGGGTGCAGGCCTCGAGTTGGGTGAGCTAACACGATCGTGACCCAGGTGACATGACAATCCAGTTTTTCACATTGTAAACTATAACCTCGATTGAGTTAACTCCCGAGCATTGTAAAACAGATTTTATAAAATATTATTACTGTTATTACATATGTTTCATGTGTCTCTTTCATTCTTTGTGATGGTGAAGGTTTATGTTTATTTCGCAAACTAATAATGAAAATGATAAAAGATGAATGTGTTTGGCATAGTCCAGGAAATGACTTAGAAAATAAAATGTTTAGGCATTTAGCCAATGCCGCACGTAGACTAACTCGTGAAAAAAAGAGTTGGGGGCATGAAAAATGGTATCAGAGGTAAAAGATGCATATACTAGGTATGTATGCAGTCTAAAGTTTTGGAAAGGAAATCTTGGATTCATAGTTTCGAGTTTCTAGACTTGGAAGTTCATGGCAAGACTATCCAAGCATTGGTGGAAAGGGGTGCCACACATAACTTCATGACTACATGTTTGGAAAGAGAATTTGGGTTGTGAATTATTCCTTCTAATGTGGAAGTCAAGGTAGTGAACTTGAAGGCTAAAGTGTTAGGGTTGGCAAGCGAAATGCCAATTCGGATTCGAGACCAGCAGGGTCGATTGGACTTCACAATGATGGAGATGAACGACTTTGACATGATATTGGGGTAGGATTTTTTGAAGGGAAATAAGGCAATTATTGTCCCATTTTACGATGAGATTATGTTGATTGGAGGCTCACAAACTTGGACTTTTCCTACTCATAAGAAAAGGAAGGAAGTCAAGGTGCAACATGTTTCTGCACTAAGTTTGGAGAAAGCTATGCAGGAGTCAGATATAGAGACAAATGAGACAGTCATCAGGGAGGTTGATAGCGTTGATGGAGTGGGGACACCTGTTCCAGCTGAAATCTCTGTTGTATTGGCCAAGTATGTAGATTTGATTCTAGATGAGCTACTGAAGACACTTCCACCAAGGCATGTGGTGGACCATAGCATTGAGCTAGAGCCAGGGAAGCAACCTTCAGAGAAAGCTCCTTATCGATTATCCAGACCAAAGTTGGATAAATTGAAACAACAGTTGAAGGAGTTGATTGATGCAAGTTTCATAAGACCTTGAAGGTCCCCATATGGAGCTCCAGTATTTTTCCAGTGGAAGAAATACACAAATGAGCTACGAATGTGCTGTGATTATCGTGTTCTTAACAAGAAAATGATAAAGAACATGTATCCTTTTCCATTAGCTGCAGATTCCTTCGATAAGATTGCAAAAACCTGAGTGTTTTCCAAGCTATACTTGAGGCATGGGTAATATTTGGTGTGGATAGCGGAAGGAGATGAGAGGAAGAAGATCGCGATTGTGACAAGGTATGGAAGTTTTGAATTCCTTGTTATGCCATTCGGGTTGTGCAATGCTCCTGCCACATTTTTCACTTTGATGAACGATGTACTATGTCCATATTTAGATTTGTTCATAGTAGTATACTTGGAAGATATCATGATATACAGTGATAACATGGAGGATCATAAGAAACACTTGGCTTTGGTGTTTGAGGCACTGAAGAAGAATCATTTATACTTAAAGAAGTCAAAGTGTATGTTTGCCCAGACCAAGATCCTATTCCTTGGTCACATTGTGGGCCAAGGGCACATACAGATGGAGTCGAGTAGAGTGAAGGCGATAGAGGATTGGGCCAAACCGAAGAATTCCCATGATATGAGGGTGCTTTTGGGGATGACCAACTACTAGTGGAAGTTTTTAGATGGGCACTCCAAAGTGACCTCATCACTGACAAACCTTTTGAAGAAGGATAAAAGATGGAGTTGGATGGAGAAATGTCGTAAAGAATTTGAATACTTGAAGAAGAGGATGGTTTCAACATCAATACTGAATTTACCTAACTTTGAGAGACCGTTTGAGTTACACACAGATGCTTTAGATTTTGCGATAGGAGGGGTTATTATGCAGGATGGGCATCTAGTGGAATATGAGAGTCAGAAGTTGCAAGAAAGGGAATGAAGGTATCCTGATCATGAGAAGGAGATGAATGTGATCATCCACTCTTTACAGGTATGGAGGCATTACTTGATTGGGAAGCCTTTTGTTTTCATGACTGACAACGTTGCAGCAAGTTATTTTGCATCATAACCGAAGTTGTCAGCGAAGCAAGCTCGTTGGTAATACTTCTTGGCAGAATTCGACATGAATATTGAGTACAGGCCGTGTAGACTTAATGCAGTTGCAGATGCCCTTCGTAGGAAGGGACAGTTAGCTACACTTGAGGAGGAAGAAGACTAGACAACATGAAGTAGGAGTTGAGTAGAGATGACCAATGAGATGTAGAATAAGCTTCGAGAAAGCATTGAGACTGATACTCAAGCGCAGAATATTGTGAAATAGGTGAAGGAGGGGAAGACATGGGACTTATTTCTACGAGATGGACTCTTGTTCTTTGGAAACCGACTTTACGTTTTGAAGACATATGGACTTAAGAGACACCTTTTGAAGGAGTTCCACAATTCTCCATGGGCCAGCCACCCAGGGAAATGTTGTTCTTTGGCGTTGTTGGAGAGAGGGTTCTTTTGGGAGAAGATGAGGGAGGATGTAGAGGAGTATGTGCATACATGTATTATTTGTTAGTAGGAAAAATCAAATAACTAGAGATAGGGAGGATTGTTGTAGCCTTTATCGATTCTAGAGAGACCATGGATGAGTGTTTCAATGGACTTCATTACTCAGTTATCGCAGGTGCAGTGGTATAATGGGATCATGGTCGTGATTGATCGTTTTTCCAAATATGTCATCTTCATTCCAACGAAGAGACCTTGTGGAGCCGAGAATACTGATGAGTTGTTCTTTAAGAACATTGTGAAGTATTGGGGAATGCCAATGAGTATTTTATCGAATCGAGATCTGCAATTTACAGGCAGATTTTGGACCACTTTGTTCTAGTTGGTCGAGACAGAGTTGTTGATGAGTTCGAGTTACCATCCACAGACTGGACAGACTGAGAAAATTAACACACTGTTGGAGGACTACTTGAGACATTATGTGACGGCTGATAAAAAGAATTGGCCTGAACTCTGGGATGTAGCTTAGTTTAGCTATAACATGTAGAAGAGTTTTGCAACCAAGTATAGTCCATTTGAGTTGGTAAATGGGCAGTTGTCAGTTTCTCCTCACACCGTATTATCGAGAGGTTTCTTAAGGAGTCCACATGCTAAGAGATTTATGAAGGCATGGGAGAAGAGCTTGGAGTTAGCACGGTTACGATTGCATGAAGCTACAAGGAGGATGAAGAAATGGGCAGATAAGGATAGATGGGATGCACACTTTAGTGTGGGAGATATGGTTTTTCTCAGGATTACCGGAGATCAGTATCAGCCAACAAAACGGACTACGAGATATTTAATGAGGAAGTATGAGAGGCCATTCCGAGTGAAGAAGCGAGTGGGAGAAGTTGCATATGAGTTGGAGCTTCTGAATCACATGCGTTCAAAACATCATGTTTTCCATATGAGTCCGTTGAAGAGGTGTCGACTTGATGCACTTCATCCAGACAGGACAAAGCCACCGAGAGGGGCATCCATGATTGTTGACAGACAAAACCTTGTTTTGGAGAAGATCATGGATCTTCGAACGACAGGTCTTGGGAGTAACATGCGATGAGAATTCTTCATTAAATGGAAGGATGCATCGGAGGAGAGTAGCTAGGATATGGAGGATTCACTTTGGAGATGGAGGAAGGATATTGCAAAGTACAACGAGAAGTTGAGACGTGTAGCTAGATTGTCGAGGACAACAATGATTTTTGGTGGGGGAGGGTGTCAGGCCCCTGAGTCATCATCACACTTGGGCGAATTGGGCGCGCATGATGGGTACGTTTAACCGATGAGTTGAGGACGAGTTGTAAAGGTGCGCAGGTGGACAAGTCGAGCGGTCTCATAAAACCGACGAGTTGCGATGAGTGCACCCAACTGACGAGCCGGGTAAACCAACACGCTGAGGGGTGCACCCACACGGAGAGTAAAAAAATGGCTAAGTATGGGAGAGTGTGTGTCAACTTGTTTAGAGGGGTGTGACGAGTTAGAGGGGCACCCCCACACTTGGGCCGACACACTAAAATATGACTAAGCTCCAAATGATGGGTTGGACTGGTGGTGACACACCCCACACCCATGGATGGCAAGCATATATGTAGGCAGTCAGAGAAGTGGGAGAAGACATCATCCAAGTCTTCAACGCTTAGTAGAAAAAACAGCGAAGGGGTCGAGTGAGGGTGCAGTCGAGCTGCAGACTGGGTGAGAGTGCAATATAGAGGGGATGGACTACCCATGGATATGTGGGTTGAGTCAAGTAGTGGAGGGTGGAGGTTGTAACAACACATAGGTCAAAATGAAGGCGGGTTCAGGCTGCGAGTTGGGCGAGCCAACACAGCTGCGACTCGGGTGACACGACAATCTGGTTTTCACATTGTAAACTATAACCTTTGTTGAGTTAACTCCCAAGCCTCGTAAAACATATTTTATAAAATATTATTACTGTTATTACATATGTGTCATGTGTCTCTTGCATTCTTTGTGCTGGTGAAGTTTTATGTTTATTCTGCAAACTAATAATGAAAATGATGAATGATGAATGTGTTTGGTGTAGTCTGGGAAATGACTTAGAAAATAAAATGTTTAGGCATTTAGCCAGTGCCGCACGTAGCCTAACTCGTGAAAAAAGAGTTGTGGGCGTGACACCCTGGGAGGCAATGATGTTTGTTTATATTTAACCCTTTGTAATTGTGTTTTTTATAATAAAATTTCCTTGGTTGGTGCCACTATTTGTGGGAGACAATAATGTTTATTTATATCTAACCCATTGCATTTGTATGCTTTATAACTACATTTGTCTTATTACTATAGTAGTAATATATTAAATTTCAAATTAAAATACTAACTATAATAATATTTGGAAAACTTTATTTTTTTTTTTAATTTAACAAATAACTATAATTATAAAAGAATCTAATAATTTTATAATTTATTTCAAAATTATAAAAACAATAAAAACAATTAGAAAGTGCATAATTTTTTTTTATTTTTTATTTTTAAATAATACATTATATTTAAAACATGAAAAATAATTACATAAATTTTTTATTTTAATTTCAAAATATAATAAAATTTTAAAATTAAACTATAAAATATAAAAATTTAGAAAATATTGATCATTACTTATTTTATTAATTAATATATAATATTTGTTAATTAATACATACTATTCTTTTATAAATTTTCATTAAAAAATACTAAAAATTAAAACATTAGAATGTAGCAGTGAATGTGTAAATGAATTATAATAGTGTATGTTTTTTCCCATCAATGTTTTGAAATGTATAATTTCTCTAAATATAATTTATATATATTTTAATTTATTAATTTTTGAAAAAAAACATTCTATACATTAAAAATATCTAAAATATTAAAAAATTTAAGATTATTAGTATATATACTTCATATATGGCAGACTTCAATTCGTCACATCTTTGCTCTAAGAGTGTCACATCTTCCTTGGTTGTTGGATAGCGATACCTAAATTGAATACAAATATGTAACAGCTCTCTTTCGCTACCTCTTCATTTCAGGGAACATGAACTTTCTAAATCATTGACAAAATGTTTGGCTTTTTGTCAATGAGAATGATGATCACTAAACTCCAACACCTAGCATTTCACATAGCAAGTGAATACTTAGAGGAATGGTTAAATTATTATTTTTAAACTTAATATATTGTGTGATTAAGAAAGATGATTTTTTTCAGAGTTAAAACCTTAGAATCGATAATTCTTTTTTAAACTTAATATATGGTGTGATAAGAAATATTAGATTTTTTTTCCATAGTTAAAAACATGAGAAATGATAATTCATTAAAGTGATTTATGTTTGGCAAATATCTAAGAGTCCTTTTTTTTATTAATCATTTTTCATATTGCTTTTAAGACAGAATTACATCTATATTAAATTTCCTTATGCCATGTTCTATCTTAAGGGAAACCGTATTAATGGTAAATTATGATGACTTTAGTCCAAGTAAAATTGATCATCACAATATAAAAACTATATCTAAATTTGATGCTTGTGTTTCTAACAAAGATGAATATAGTAGATAACCAAATAGGGCTATGATGTTGCTAGTGTTGCCCTCTATACAACAAAAAACCACTTCCCTAAATAATCAAAGGGACTAACAAAAATGAAGCATAAGAACAATGCTCAAATCCACCAAAAAACACCATGAAAAAAATTACAAGGACATTGAGACCTCATTAGGGCCTAGTCCTTTGGGCTATCTGGAGTAGGATCTCTCCCTCTAAATAGCGCATCCTCAATTTGGGTTAATTTATATTCCATATCACGATGCTCCAATGTGTTTCATCATGTTGTAGAAGGATCTCTTTCTTAGCTTCATTGTGTTGAAGGAAGACTTTGTTAAGCAAAGTCTTAGTTTGCCAATATAAGGTTAAAATGTGCAAGTACTAGTTTTGTCAGCGTCTAGTGTGACCAGTATCTGGCAACTATTTTGCCATCGATGCTAAACATTGTTGAGTTTGAGTGATATTCCCGATTAATTACCACCTCTTCCTCAACCATGTGAACTTCTTCCTTTATCTAGGCTACAGTTTGCATGCAGTAAAGGAGAGAAGAGGAATGGGCATGTGCCTAAGCCCAAGAGCCTCCATGTGTGCCACAACAATTGGAACCTCAACAAGAGTAATCTATCTATCAAGGGATGGGAGAGGTAACAAAAGGGGCTAAGAGGAAAGAGTGAAAAGGAATAATAGAGGCTCAGATGAATGAATTTGAGTGAGAAAATTGGGTCAAGGAAACAAAACACATCCCTTAAAAACCGCTTCGAGAAAGGGGAAGTCCCATAGTCGTGTGGGAGTTGGGAGAGGGGGATGAGATACTGACACAAAAAAGAGAGAAGAGAACTTAACAAGGCGAGATGAACAAGGAAATAAAAACTTTTTACGTGAGATAGGATTAGGTAAAGAGTCCCTTTGACGCTAAAATCGGACTAATGAAACCAACATAAGACTATAAATGCTAAAAACTGAAACTTAAAATTAAGAACTGTTGATAAAGGAGAGTCAACCATTAACATTGAATAGCCTTTGAAATTCTTCAATGTAGATAGAATGAAAACTATTGTATGTCTATAGAGGTAGTGAACAAAATGAGCTGGCCTCAAACTCCCTATAGAATGTGTGGTCACACTAGCTCCCATTGGTCATTGAAGAGGTGAAAGACTTATTAGAGAAATGCCATGAAGAGGGAATGGGCAGATTTTGTAATTTTCCCTAGATAGAACTGCTTCCTAATTGGGTGGATTGATAGTTTATGTTTGCACTTGATATGGATGAGACCTCTTAGACAATTGTTTCATTTTCTTCCTTGAAATTTGTTTGAATGCTCATTTCTCACCATTATTTTGAGAATATGGAGTTGGGATAAAAGGAAGCTAAGATGCTAGAGATTCAGGAAAAAGTTTTGCAAAGTTCCCATAGTCTTATAAATAATTTCATTTAAAAAAAACTTCCTCGTAATACAGGTCCTAAAGATGGTTACAACCCTCTAAATGAAGGTGAAATACCCGAGGAAGTCCTTTTGCAAATCCTATTTCAACACAAGTATTTTTTTTTGAAATGGGATACACAAAAAACTCAAAACCCGCTAAGGTTGTGTGCTTTCTATGTATCCCATTTTGCTTTTTAATTTGTGGGTTTTGGATTTTATCTGAATGATCAAGGTGTGGAAAACAAAGAAAATATAAATCATATTGTTGGTCCTTAAATTGATGGATGAAATTGGAAATTGGAGTTGCAATGGTAACAAAGCAATACAAAATTTATTAGTATTAGATTAATATTTGTTTATTTTTAGTGTACCCATTTTGGTTTTACACCTCTACTTTGGGTTCCATGTTAATGATCAACATATGGCCAGAAAATAAATACTTCTATCTCTATTTTTTGTTCCATGTTAATGATCAACGTGCGACTAGAAAAAGAAAATATAAGGTATATTCCAAAGCATTATATTGATAGATAAAATTGGGGATCAGTGATAGACACAATAAAAATATTTATTGATTTCATATTATTGTTAATGAGTGCCTTGTCACCTCTATGTTATTTTGGATTTTATGTCAATGTTCAATGTGTGGCTTGAAAAGATGATCTAAAGCATCTTGGAAGGAATTAAACAGACTAAGGAAGTTAAACCAAATGTAGACGGGCAATCGACACCATAAATGGTTTACAAGTTTCAGTAATGCATGTTTGCTAGAAATTTGTTTCTTATATTAATTTTGTAGGTTCCAATATGGAAACACATCATGGGTATAATATTTTATAATTATTTAGATTTTAATCACTTTAATTGGGTATTCTTTAATTTTGAACATTTATTTCATATTTTTAAAAGATTTTTGACATTTTTTATTTAAGTTTTAAGGAAGATCATCTCAATTTCTTCTTGCAACAAAATTACTTCAGTGCTCCTGAATTTAAATAAATAAATAAAAATAAATAACTCCTACATTTGTTCTTTGAAACCAACCACCTATTTGCTAACATAAAAGCCAATGACTAATCTATTGAAAGAACAAAAGTTTATCTGTCTGAATTTTTAATGACATAATAGTGTTTTTTTTCCCCTTCATTTACTATTTAAATGACACATGCCTTACAATGGTCGAAGCTTATTTTAATGATGTGAAATTATATATTATCTTGATTATTTTTAAACATTAAATTTTAAATATAGATTATTTATTTATTTTGGATTAGTGTAGGTAGATGATGTGTGTGACATATAGTTTTTTTTTGTGCAAAATGTGATGAGAAGAATATAAAGAAACAACATGTTGATTAAGATACTTTTGATTATGATATATTTTCTTCCTCTTTTATGTCTATGCAAATATGAAATAAAAATATAAATTATGAAATTTGCTTACATGTTTCAAAGGCAACAAGGTTATTTAATTTTTTACTATTTAATGATTATAATAATAAATTGGAAATTTTCACTATATTTGTTATTCAAAAATAGCATATAAATAGCAAAAATATTTGAGATAATTATTATCAAAGGCTAAGCACTATTGAATTATGTCTATCTCCTTTCTATGCCCTCTACGCACATCGACCTTTCTCCCTTTCCATCTTGTTTTATGTGATGATTGAGTTCAATTTTGTTTTTTTTTGTAATAGAAAAACAATTGAATATAACATTTCATGTGATCATTATACTCTCAAGCTACGTAAAAATAAAAGGAATGAATTCAAACATATATTTGATGCACATTCTTGTTGGGATGGTTCCAGCTATGATGTAGTTATGGTCATTTGATTCACCATCTCATTTACATTTTTTTCTATTTTATTCCTATCAACATGTTTTGAATATCACCTCATGTGCCTTTTGGAATTTTAGCAATCTTCCTAGAAAATGAAAAAAACAATAAAATAATTAATTAATATCAATATGACAATAAATATATTGAAAGAATAAATTTCGTAATATTTTAAACAAGTATATACTCTAGCCTCTTACTTTTAATGTGACTTCATGAAGTGTAGATAATTGTTGTCATGAATACATCCAAGATATTTAGTAAAAAATCTTGCATGTTTCTTTTCCATCCAAGATACTTTTGCGATCATCCCACATCCTCATCAATTCTTCAAAGGTTGAAGAGTAAATTCAAATATTGACCTTAGTTGCAAAAATTTGCAATGCTGAAATATCTAAATATAACTGTAGCTGTCATGAAATTCAACAAACTTTCAAATATAGCCTAAAATAGGTTGTTTTCTAATCTTTACCGATAAAATCAGTTACAATACTAAAATAAATGCTTTAGAAAATATTGATTCTAATTCCACATATAAACATAAGTAAAACAAATTGATGGAAAAGTGGAAAATGATAAATGTTTAGGGAAAGATTATTATAATATAGTAAAAAATACATAAAAGAATGGTCGTTTTCATGAGTCAATATTCACCCCACTAAAGATTTTCATGCCCTCGTCAAACCTTGCATCTGATATTTCCAACTTATTATGGATTCTTTCTTTTAAAAGTATTGGGGTGGAACATGAATTTCTTGATTGGGCCCTCCAGCATGCCTCAACGATGTCCACATGTTCACAGAGGAGCAATTTACTACTATGAACGAGCTTCTAGGAGGAAGTTGTGTATGCACAATTACCTTAAGGAAACTACTGCATATTTTTGTGAACTCACCCACATGAAGAGAGAATAAACCACCCAGAGGCATCATCTCTTCAACAAAGGGGTTCTCCCAGAGTTCCTAGATTGGTTAACAGATATTGGGAACACACATGACCAATTCGACCAGTAAATTTACATTATTGACTTATATTGGCACTTCAAATTCCTCCTCAAAATAATTGTGATGAGCTTGATTGAGTAACCAACATACTTCCTACACTCTGTAAAGCACTTGCATTGTAATATGAAGGAAGTGCACCAACGAATGGACTACACAGAGCATCACCTCGATATCCCTCCCCTGCCAACAAATAGGACCCCATCAAGGCCAAAGATATGGATTGTGATCCCTTTGTCATAGTATTACATATTACCCCATCAAGGCCATAGATATGGATTATCATCCCTTTTCTTAGTATTACATATAATTATTAGGCTATTCTTATTGTTTTTGGGTATTACAATCCATTTCCATGGTTAACCTCGTTTACCTTTCAGTTAATGTATAATATTATTTGTTTTTCTGAACACTATGTTATTCTATGCCTCTTTATAGAGAGTGAACTTTCGGTTATGGTATAGTATCTTGAGTGAATATGAAACCTTCTAGAGTATCTATGTACACTCTTTTTTATAATGTAATAAAATATTTATCTAACAAAAAACTCATATTATAATATTATATATAATCATAAAAAAATTCCTAACCAAATATAAATCATTTCATAATTATTATAATATTTCTCTTTGTAGCCTAATACTTTCATTAGTATTTTCAAGCAACATATCTACTAGGCTCTACCTCTATATTGTTCCACTAGGAAAACCACAGTAGATACAAAAGGTCATAAAGCCCAAAAAAAAAATAAAAAAATCAATTGAATACACCAAGATATGTCTACAGAGTTAACAATATGATTTCCACCCTATAGACAAGTAAACTAGCAATAAAAGTCATTCAAAAATCAATATTTCTAGTCCATGTCATCTGAGACAATAGTCTAAATAATCTAAAATTGAAAGCCCTCATTGGGTGTAAACATTCCCACAGAAATAAAATAGATATCCATAAACTAAAAAATGTGATCAAAGGTGATCTTGGATCTTAGGAGGATAAGGAATTGTCCATATTGATCAAATTCCCCTCTGGCTTAGATGGTGGTGGAAATAAAGAGTTGGGTGGTCACCCCATATCCAATATTTCTAGCCTTCCTTTTACATCCAACATAGTTTCCTTTAGCTTCTCCATCTTGTGGATACAGTTAACCTATAACTAGCGTCGATCTACCAAAACAAAGTAATTCCTTAAAATGGAAGTAGAGGTCTGCTTTATGGAGGTAATTAATATTAACATCCATGTGGATTTTCTACTTTTGCTACCCTTGGAGTTACTCCTACCATTAAATATGAATCCAAGCCTTTTTTATTTCCTTAAATTTTTTTCTCTTCCACCATATGAATCTCTTCATAGATATCAAGAGGAGTGTTGTCATAAAAACCACAAATTGAGGACTCATCCTAAAAGCTCACCCCATAGCGCCCTCTATTACCCTTCCTCTCCATGCCTTGTAATAATGTGAACAATGGTGCTTCACAATAACTAGAGGCAACAAGAAATGGATAATTCTCAACTCTTATAAGTTAGAGAGTTGTAGGAGGACTTGATAGAGGAAGTTGAGTAGAAAATAATTCTAGGAGGGTAGAATATTTTTTGATATATGGTGTAGCTCGTCCAGTTATGAAAAAACTTCAAAAGGGATAGGGAAAACTAAAGGATAAGGTTAAGCACCCCAAGCTTGAGACATTATGTTGCAGTCGAAATTCATGGCCGATGATGCAAGGAGCATGAGGTCTTGATCAAAGAATTGGGTCACATTAGAAAAATATTCAACAAGGAAAAGTGTCATAGAGGTTTGTAACGACATCACCTTCTTTCCATTTATATCTTGCTTGAGTCTCTTTCACCCTCACTGGAAGGCATGTCCCCATTAAACTTGAAAACAATTTCCAATCAACAGCGTGGAGAACATGATTTAGATTGTTGTTTCCTTCCCCCATACAAGTTCAATGTGTATGGTGTTTCCTTCAATTCTTTTTCCTCTTGTATGCAAAGAAAATTTTCATTTGGATGTTAGATTCTTTTAGTAGAAGTGATTTCATGGGTTCTAATTTGAATAACACTCCGTGTATAGTCTATGTTTCCCCGTTCAAATTATCTACAAGTTTTTCCTTCCATAAGATTCTTGAATGGAACTCTCCTTGCTATACTTGGTTTTCTTCATAGGTTAAGCGCCCTCTCTAGCGTATTCCCCTACCGTATCATCATTCCTTTGATTGTCTTTTTAGCTGGCCTAGTGAATCTCTCCTTGCTCCCTCCTGAGTTGGCTCACCCATTTCCTCGGCTACTTGTTGTACTCTTCCTTAGTAGATCATGGCCTCCTTTACCGCTCAACCACTTTGATATGATCCTTCTACATGTGGTTCTTATCTTCATCCCTTCATCCCTAATGATTGCACCCCATTTATGAAATGTTTCTCTTCTATCATGATTAGGTCCTCCACCATGCCCCATCAGTGCATGTGTTTGTAGAGAAGAAACTTACTACCAGGAATGGGATTCTTCAGGGAATTCACTTATCCATCAACTTCTAGGAGAAAATACTACTTCCTTTTGTCAGCTTACCCTCGGCACCATCCAAGATGATCTCACCAGTATGGAAAGAGAAGGAAACTCTCAGATGCATCATCTCTCAAAAATAATGGTTCTTGTAAAGGTGGTAGATTGGTTGCCAAATATTAGGCACACATGCAAATGTTTCAAGAAATACATGTACACTATTGACATATATTAACACTTGATGTTTTCCCTTGGTAGATTATTGATGGACCTATTAAAAATTTGAGCATACCTCCTACACACTATGGAGCTCTTACATCACATATGAAGTACTTGGACCAATAACTGGACTGCATAGATCAACACCTCGATGTCCCACCCTCTGAAATAATGACCCCATCCAAGCCACAACAATGGATTTTGATCCCTCTTCTTAGTGTTATGTTATTCTTAATCTTGTATTTTAATCTATCATTACTATCTATTCTCATGGCCAACCTAACCTTGTTTTCAATTTATGTATAATGTTTTTTCTTGAAAACTACGTTATGTTATGTCTCTCTATGTCTCTCTATGGAGAGTGAACTTTTAGTTATGGTATGGAATTCATAGTGAAAGACTTACATATAAGGAATCTATTATATCTATGTACACTCTTTCTTACAATGTAATACAATATTTAATTAACAAAAATAAAGATTATAATATTATATATAATATAATAAATTTCTTAACAAACTATAAATGATTTCATAATATTTTTAATTTTTTGTAACTTGATCCTTTCATTATAATTTTAAAATTTTTACAACATATCTACTTGACTCCCTATCTTTAGCTTTCCACTCAGGAAAATAGACTACAGGCAAGGTATGGAGTCTGAAATAAAAAAATTCAACTAAAGATAGAAATATATGTTTAAAGAGCTAACAATATTATTTATGCCCCATAGCTAGGGAACTGACAATAAAACTCATCCAAAAAATAAAAAAAATAATTAATTCCATGGAATCTAAGATAAAAATCTAAAATAGTAAAATTAAAAGCTATGATGGGGTGTAGACACCCTAGATAAATAACATAGAAACCCAAAAAATAAACAATGTCATCAATGGGGAACCTAGGTCTTACGAGGAGAAGAAATGGTCCATATTAATGGATTCCCCTTAAGCTTAAATGGCAATGGAAATGGAGAGCGAGGTGGTGAGCCCATCTCTAAAATTGTTAGCCTTCCTTCAATATCCAAGATATTGCTATTTAGCTTATCTAATCTATGGATAAGATTAACCTATGACTAATATTGATCTACCATAACCATTCTTAGAAACTACTTGACATGCTAAAAGAGGTCCACTTTATGGAGGTAATTCTTCTAGGACCCACATGAATTATTTGTGTCTACTACCCATGAAACTACTCCTACCATGACATATGAATCCAAGACTTATTTCTTTGGTTGAAAAATTTTCTCCTCCATGAGTACCATTTCATAATAATTTTTATAATTTTAGTTAGATAAAAATGTGTCAATAATATTATGCATATTTTCATATATTCATATTTTAAGATGATTTTTTGGAAAATCCATCTTACAAAAATGTGTCATTTCATATTTTTTTTAATAATTTTATTGGTTCAATTTTTATATAATTTTTTCATTTCTTTATATATTAGGCAAGGATGTGCCTTAATTTTGGCATGTTTCCATATTAATTTAACTTTTATTCTTATATGTTTTGAGGGGTAAACTTGTCACAAGAGGGATTTGAACCTTGATGGAGATGGTTGCTACTTCTCCACTTAACCACTCAATATAGATTTAATTCACATTAAATAAAACAAATATGTAGAGCTTAATTAATTTTAGCTACTTCTCATATTTTTTCTTTATTTGGAACATGACCAAATGATCTAATGTCTAATTAGATAATTTAAAATTAGTTAAACACAAACATAAAGAATATCATTGCATAAAGGGTGAGCACATGAGACATGGGATTTGAAACTAAATGGATAGAGTTGGTTTCTATTCTCCACCACCCAAACTGGAACTAATTGATAGAAAAATTATTTAAAAACATTATGTCCCACTCATAATTTAAAACTAACTATGTACACTCCAGCAACATCTCATCACAAAAATAATAAAAACATCACAAGTGGGAATTGAACGTAAATGTGATGGGTAATTTTCCCTTCTAGGAAAATTGAACTAGAAATAATTGACATGAAAATGATTTGAAAAAATCTTGTCCCACCCTTGAGCACTTAAATGAGAGTGATATGGTTTTTTCCTTACCAACTCTAGTTAAATGGGAAAGGAAATCATGTCATAAGTTTTATATCAACCTAAGTCAGGAGGATAATGACTTCTCTTCTTAATGATTCAAGCTAAACCAAACTCATTACAACATATTCTCCCACCCTCAAGCACCTATGCAGATGTAAGGTTATCGACAATTTTCTCAAATTAACTGATCCACTAGGGGAAGACATGTCGTGTGAGATATTTGATACTTAATAAAGATGATAACAACTTCTCTTCACCATAAAAGAAAGACATAATAAATTCAATAAAAGAAATTATGTAGAGTTTAATTAAATTTATCCATATTTCCATATTGTTGCATTTATTACAAAAATCCTTATTGTGGTGATATATGAAGGTGAAAATAAATTACTTATAATGAACCATAAATTGTGTTATGCAGAGGAGTAAGTAGTTCATAAATTGTACCATGAAATGAAAAATGTAGGGTGGCCTAAACATAGCATCATTTACATGAGTTGAAGCATCACACTTAAATATCATACATTTAAACTGTTATGTCCATTCATGTTAGTTATATATATTTTTTGAAATTTTATAACTTAAAGTAAAAGAAATAAAGTATATTTTAATTAAAATGTAGTTAACTCTTTATTTCAATGTAAATTGTGATGAATATGTGTGTTTTCTCACTCTTCCCTTTTTTCATGGAAACAATGTGCAATTGTGTAGAATACATTATCTTTTTCATCTTAGAATAGTCTTTACAATTTTAATATTTTCTATCTTCCTAGGTGTTATCCCACATATAATGCTTAATCTTTGTGTGATATTTCTCATGAACTATTTGGTCTAGTCCACATGACTCCAAATCTAGCAAGCCTGATACAAAGCTTCACTAGGAAAATTCAAACATCAAAACAAGAGATTTCCTAGAGCTTTCACCTCAGTAGTCGTTCTCCATCTACTTAGTTGTAATTAAACTATAAAGGAGGTTTACCCATATAAAAATCACCTCAATGATATTCAACAAAAACAATTCAAGGTGATGAAGAATTCTTTAAGCTATAAAGGAGGCTTACCCATATACAAATCACCTTAAGGATATTCAACAATAACAATTCAAGAAGTCTAATAACACTGATATGGTACTTGTAGATCCAACACGGATAGGATATTAATTACCAAAGTTCAAGCACTCAATCATTATGCCAATTAAGTAAATTATAAAGGTTTAATAAGTTAGTTTTTGGTAGTTTTTCAATAATATGGCATGCAATACAATATAAAAATTGGAAGAAATAACATTATAATGATAAATAAGGAAATATTGAATATCAATTAGATATGCCAAGAATAAGATTTGCAATTAAGTTTTTATGGCCGAAACACGCATTTTTTTTTGACATTATCCTAGAATTAGGGGTATATAATGAAATAAATGTTAGGTTTTGATTTTAATTCAGTATTTTATGCAATATCTGATAAAAACAAAATATATCATTGATAAAAGTTCCTTTTTAGAAACATTTCAAAGAACCCTAACCCTAAATATCTATAATTTTGGAGAGAAGAGAGAGAAAACATTTATAGAAGAGAGATTGATGACCATTATATATAAAATTTCCTTGATATAAATAATCAATGGAGATTGTCTTCCCAAAGAAAAGTAGCCATCAATAGAGATTGTCTTCCCAAAAAAAGTAGTCAGGCCACCTCACTCAACTAACAATTATGTCAATTGATATAAAACCTAAAAGACAGATACCCATCACCATCATTTTCAGAAAATTACATAATAAAGTAACTTTGGAATCTTTTCAGCACAATACTGAGTTTATTCTTAGAAAAAAGGCCCACTAAACTTGAATTTCTTAGAAAAATGAACGACTCCCTCCACCTTTTCTCAAAAACTGCACACAATCTCTCCATCCTCACCACCCTGCTACAGTGATTCAATGATTTAAAAACTTGTATATAATTACCCATCAAAATCATTATCTTAGAAAACTAATGAAATATTCTTCAGATTTAAAACAACATTATTCTGAAATATTCTATAACAACTCTTCTTCAATGACCTCATACTTCTGTTTCGTCCAGATTTGGAGCACTTCGCCATTACAACGCAACAATCCCATTGTTCATCTCCTCTGTTCGTGAATCGTCATATGGAATAGGGTAATTTTATTTTTTTTTGAAATGAGTGGAATCTCCATACTCAGGTTTTTCATGATCAAAATTCCATGTATATATATCGATTGAGGAAAATTCAAAAAATGAGATTCAACTCTTATGCAACTCCTTAAGTGTCTTGTATCCTCGTGGAAAATTGGCATTGGAAGCTTTGTTAAAATAATTCTAGAATCCTGCATTCGTTGCACCGGATTCTAACATCCTGCTCCTACCATTGATAGATCCTCTATGCCCTCCTGATATCCAGCACCAGGACCAAACTGACTGCAAGCCTCGTGGAGAGAAATGAGATGCAGCGCTTTCTACTCCACCCAAAACAAAAACGAAATGTAATCACTGATCGAATGGCGTGCCGCTAATTATTAGACCAAAGCATACATAACACACAGTGGATTTATACTCAGAGACTTAGATGGCAATGGCAAAGAATAATTCACAGAGATAGACAAATGGAGAAACAACAAGATTACTTAGTCAGAAACAACAGAATAGATAAAACAATCATTGGAGAACATAAATCACTTTGCATTACATAACAAGCTTGGGCCTTGGCTTGTTTTCCTTGGCCAGAGAAATTAGAAATTTATAGAGGCAGAAGAAGGATCTAGAATCCTGTGTGTGTGATTCAGATGGAGATCTGGAATGATCTAGAAACCACTGGCAGTGTAGGAGGATCTATAATCTTGGAGATCTAGAAAAATTTAATCTAGAATCCTCCGTGAATTTGGCTTCACACTTAACATTCTCCCACTTGAAGCCAAATAAGAGTCATCAAGTCACACTAAGTCCTACCATGCCTCTACATAACTCATGTTTATTTCGTGGTAGAATCTTAGTGAGCATATCAGCAGGGTTCCTATTTGTATGGATCTTTTCCAAGGAAAACTGTTTTTCCTCCAACACATGTCGGATCTAATGGTACCTTAAGTAGATGTGCTTGGTTTTTGAATGAAATGTTGGGTTTTTCGCCAAGTGAATGACACTCTAACTATCACAATAGAACACATACTTATCTTGCTTTATTTCTATATCTCCTAGGAATCGATGCATCCACAACATCTCTTTACAAGCTTTTGTTGTAGCTATGTACTCTGCTTCTGTTGTAGAGAGGGCTACTATTCTTTGTAGCCTTGACCGAAGATATTGCTGCACCTGCAAATGTTTACAAATAACCTGTAGTGGACTTTCTGGTATCCATATCTCCAGCCATATCCGCATCTGTAAATTCTTTAAGCACAGTCCCATCATGACTAAAACATAAACAATAATGACTATTACCCTTGAGATACCTTAAAATCCATTTTACTGCTTGCCAATGTTGTTTACCTGGATTGGTAAGGAGCCTGCTCACTACTCCCACTGAATATGCAATGTCTAGTCGTGTGCATACCATGGCATACATTAAGCTGCCAACTGTTGAAGCATAAGGAATCCTGCTCATCTCTTCTTTCTCCTTGTCATCACTAGGACATAATTCAGTACTCAGCTTGAAGTGGGTTGCAAGTGGTGTACCAACTGGCTTGGCATCCTTCATATTAAACATGTTAAGCACTTTCTTGATATATTTTTCTTGTGATAGCCACAGCCTTTTGTTTTTCCTTTCATGCATAATTTGCATGCCCAATATCTATTGTGCTCGTCCCAAATCCTTCATTGCAAATTTGTTACCCAAATCTTTCTTCAGCCTATTGATATTATTCTTATCATGCCCAACAATCAACATGTCATCCACATATAACAATAATATGATATACTTTCCTTGATCATACCTCTTGATATAGACACAATGGTCAGCTTCCAACCTCTGAAAACCATGTTCCAACATGAATGAATCAAATTTCTTGTACCATTGTCGAGGTGCATGTTTCAACCCATAGAGACTCTTCTTCAACCTACAAACAAGGCCTTCTTTGCCTTTTTCTATGAAGCCTTCTTGCTGCTCCATATAAATTTCTTCCTCCAATTCACCATGAAGGAAAGCAGTTTTTACATCTAACTGTTCACATTCTGGTTCTAAAGCAGCAACTAGACCAAGAATGACTCTAATGGATGACATTTTAACAACAGGTGAGAAAATTTCAGTGAAGTCAATACCTTATTTTTGGGAAAAACCTTTCACCACTAGTCTTGCTTTATACCTCTCCTTCTTTTCGTCACCTTCACGCTTAATCTTGTACACCCATTTGTTTTGTAGAGCTTTTCTACCTTTTGGGAGGTTTACCAACTCCCAAGTTTTGTTTTCCAGCAAAGAGTTCATTTTTTCTTCCATTGCTTTCTTCCATTCTTTACTATGCTCAACTTTACATGCTTCTTGAAAACAATTAGGTTCACCTTCATCAATCAACAAAATATAGTTTGAAGGAGGATACCTTTGTGAAGGCTTATGAGGCCTAGAAGATCTGCGAACCAACTATGGTGGTGCATTACTAGGTTGAATCTCCTATGAAGGTTCTTGCAAGATTCCTTCTTCTTCTTGTTCATCATTTTCCCCTTGCTGTTCTTCATGCACTTGAATTTGCCGTTCATTTTCATGTATTGGTGGTATGTTTTCCTACTGCTCTTCAAACCTGTCGATAACCTTCTCGACCTCCAACTCACCTACAGTCCTCTTGAACATTTTTTACTCATTAAATATAACATCCCTACTTCTAATAATTTTATCTTTGACTAGATCCCATAGACGATAACCAAGATCTTCATCTGCATATCCCAAAAAAATGCATTTCATATATTTATCATCTAGCTTAGTTCTATTTTCTTTGGGAATATGTACGAATGCTTCACATCCAATGATTTTCAAGTGAGAATAATCCAAATTCTTACCAGTCCAGACTTCTTCACGGATATCGCCATCCAAGGCTATAGTTGGAGATCTATTTATGAGGTAGCAAGCGGTCCTGACTGCTTCAGCCCAAAAATTCTTCTCCAAATCGGAATTGGACAACATACTTCGCACCTTTTCCATAATGGTGTGATTCATCCTTTCTGCAATACCATTTTGTTGAGGAGCATCGGGCACAGTCTTCTCATGCTTTATGCCAAACCTGTTACAATATTCCTTAAATGCATTTGAGAAATATTCTCCACCATTATCTGTTCTTAAACACTTTAGCAATTTGTTAATCTCTCTTTCAACAGCAACATGGAATTTTTGAAATATTCCAAACACTTCAATTTTATTTTTCATAGGATATTCCCTAACATTCCTGGATGCATCATCTATAAACGTTACAAAATATGATGCTCCTCCTAATGATTTGATGTTAACAGGCCCAAACAAATCTGAGTGTACCAATTCTAACACATTTTTATTTCTGTCATGGCCACCTCTAAGGAATGAAACCCTTCTTTGTCTACCATATATACAATGCTCACAAAGATCAAGATTGTAGGATTTCAAACCTGGCAATAAATTTTTAGAAACAAGGATTTTTAAGCCCTTCTCGCTCATGTGACCCAAACGCTTATGCCATAGATCTGCTGAATTTCCTTCTTTTGTGACAACAACTAAATCTGATTTTCCTATCAGTGTCTTCAATGTGTATAATGTTCCTATCTTGGGTCCTTTGGCCACGACCAACGCACCTTTGCTAATTTTCCAGCCTCCTTTTCCAAAGCTTATCGAATAGCCTTCATCATCCAGTTGTCCCATAGAGATTAAACTCATGAGCATTTCTGGTACATGCCTAACCTATTTCAACAATATATATTGTCCATCTTTCATGTTGATCTGGACATCTCCCACTCCAACAATACTGCAAAAATGATTATTTCCCAAATACACTCTGCCATAATCACCAGGATTATATGAAACAAAACTATCTTTGCATGGGGTTACATGGTGAGATGCCCTAGAGTCAAGGATCCAATCAAAGCTACTGCTAGATGTATATACACATGCATCCTCTACTGAAACAGTAAACAACACATCACCATCTGTGGCTACAGCAGTAGTCTCACCTTCATTTGTGTTGAATGACTTGTGATTTGTACTAGACGGTCTTTGATCCTTTTGTCCTTTCTTCCAGAATCGAAATTATTTCTTCATGTGCATGGGTTTGCCACAATGAAAGCAAATGATTCTGCTTCTCCTTGATTTTTATCGGCCTCTCGATCTTGATTGCCCTTGCCGGCCATGATCCATACTCTTACCACGATCAACTGGAGCTAGAGCCTCTACTCCTTGGTTTTCCGCAATTGACTTCTGTCGTAGCTCCTCATTCATTAAACTGCTGCTAACATCATCAAACTTCAGGGTCCCTGCAGTTGCTGAAGTGCTTATAGCTACAATTAAATTTTCCCAATTGTCTGGCATAGAACACATAAGAAAAATAGCTCTAATTTCATCATCTAAAATGATTTTAATAGAGGCAAGCTGATTAGTAATAATATTAAATGCATTCAAGTACTCAGCAACTGAAACACCGTCCTTCATTTTGAGATTATAAATCTTCTTCATCAAGAACACTTTGTTTGATGTTGTGTTCTTCTCATATAGATCATGGAGCTTCTTCCATAATCCTTCAACCATATTTTCTCTGGACACATTGAAATAAACATTATTTGCTAAATATTAGCGGATTGTTGCAATCACCTTTCTGTCTAACTTATTCCACTCTTCATTTGTCATCGATGAGGGTTTCTTTGTTGTGCCCTCAATTAGCAAATATTGATCCTTTAAAATCAGTATATCCTCCATCTGTGATTTCCATAGGGCAAAATTAGCTCCACTCAACTTCTCCATATCTGTAACTGTTTTCTCCATTTTCAATCAAATTCACACCCCAAACACAAAAAAAAACTCCACTTAAAAATAAACTTTAATTATTACTCTTTAAAATTTAGTAATAATGACCTTCCTCCTTTTAAAATACCCCTTTCAAAATTCTTGCTCCTTTTAAAATATACTTTTCAAAATTCCAACATGTAATTATATATGTTTCATAATAAATATAAAAACATATATAATGTTTTAACCTTTTCACATTTCACACATACATATGTTGGTTTGAGAAAAAAACTTGACGTATATGTGCAAGCTTGATGTAAAAAAAACTTACAAACACCACATTTCAACTCCAATCTCCACGGATCTCCACTTTTCAAACTCCAAAAACAAGTTTCAACATAGGTCCATGACCTTTTTTTTCTTGTAGCAATTGTCTTTTAGTTCCAACGTTCCTCATCTATTTCCTGGACAGATCCTTCAATAGCTCCAGGAGTAACAACCAACGTTTTAACGAACACTGCCAGAGCAAGGCGATGGCACTAAGTGGCTTGCATTGTGGATATTCGACCCTAGCTCTGATACCAGTTGTTAGACCAGAGCATACATAACACACAACGGATTTATACTCAAAGACTTAGATGGAAATAACAAAGAATAATTCACAGGGACAGAAAAATGGAGAAACAGCAAGATTACTTAGTCAGAAACAACGGAATAGATTAAACAATCATTGGAGAACAGAAATCACTTTGCATTACATGACAGGCTTGGGCCTTGGCTTGCTTTCCTTGGCCAGAGAAATTACAAATTTATAGAGGCAGAAGAAGGATTTAGAATCTTGTGTCTGTGATTTAGATGGAGATCTGGAATGATTTAGAAACCACTGGCGGTGTAGGAGGATCTAGAATCCTAGAGATCTAGAAAAATCTAATCTAGAATCCTCTGTAAATTTGGCTTCACACTTAACACTAATCTCACAATGCTTCCGGAAACGATTTGCTACATCATCTTGTGATCGCCGAAATACCCCACATAACCTGAAAAAAATCATCCTTCAAATTAAAAAAGAAGTAGGGAACCCACGGGCGCAGGGTGAGAAGTAATGTGGGACTCTGTGAGGATGCACTTCTCTTTGAGTGCCAAGGCTAGCCCGACATCCACCAGGGTGGTTTCAATGTTGAGACGAGCTTCATTTTGTCAAAAATTGATCGCGCTTATGTCTATTTAATTCCAGAATATTCGGGGAATCAACAATCAACTTAAGATTAAGCTTGTAGATTGCTCAGGTGTTGAGACTGTATTTATTTTGATTGTGGTGTCCCTTATTTTGTCCAAAAGAGTCTACAGGAAGGACAAATTGAAAAGATAAGCTTCCAGGAATGACCCCTCCTCCGCCATCCACCTACTCGCAAGCATTGCCATTTGCAATGAATGAAGTTGGGATTAGAAATGCTTGAGCTGCACATGGGATGTTTCTATAGATGTTGAAAAACATTATAAAATTGACCACCGATATAATGGAACCTCATCATACCTACTGCTTCTATCTTCCTTTGTTGAGTCTATCTTTCTTCCTCAACTCCTCTTGAATTTCATTATCTTTCTTCCTCAACTCCTCTTTAATTTCATTATTAATTGGCGAGACACTCAATCACTCATTTTATAAAGAGAACAATGAAGGTACATAGATCTTTTGATGGACCTCCACAATCTAATGAGGGTACAGAGATTTTCAATGGAACTCCACAATCGAAAGAGACTAATTAAAATGAATGATGGTTAAATTGTTTTTAAATTTTGCATTAACAAAAAAAATTGTACTTAAATAAATTTGATCTCCCTAAACTGTAAATTCAAAATTAAAATAAATCTAAACTAATTATATAAATATGGAGGGAAATTATTTTCTCACATTTTTTATTTTTATTTTAAATAATTTATTAATATTTAAATTTATGAATTATTAATATTAGGTTAAATTTTATTAAAAGATATATAGTAATAATAATATTTAATTTTTGTATTCAAGCTTGTGTGATCCATAATGAATTAAACAAAGTCTTTCGGTAGAAATCACATAAGAGAAAACAAGTGTGTTGTGATGAAGAGGGAGATCATGGCAAAGGCTTAAACAGAGAGCAATGTAGAGATATAATATTTAAATTATGATATTAATTTATTAATATATTAAAAACAAATATTATTAAGTAACAACGATATTAAACGGCTAGTTTTTGAAAAAATATATTTAAATAATGATATTAATTTATTAAAAATATTAATAGGTAACGACTATATTAAACGACTAGTTTTTGAAAATTAATATTTAAATAATGATATTAGTTTATTAATTTATTAAAAAATATTAATAAGCAATGGCTATATTAAATGGTTAGCTTTTGAAAAGTATTATTTAAATTAATTTATTAAAACCAAATATTACGATTTTTTGAAAAATAATATTTAAATTATGATATTAATTTATTAAAAACAAATATTAATAAGTAATCACTATATTAAATAGCTAGTTTTTGAGAAATAATATTTAAATTAATTTATTAAAAAAAAGGTCAAAAATTATAAAAGTGAGTCAAGACGTTAATCGAGACAAGGTCATTTGATAAATAAAATAATTAATGGAAATAAAATAAACTAAATAATATCATAATTTAAATATTATTGTTCAAATATAGCCATTACTTAAAATTATGTCTCTACATTGCTCTCTATTTAAGCATTTGCCATGATCTGCCTCTTCATCTAGTCCTGATGATGAACCACACTTGTTGGTTCAAAATGCGTCAGCCAAGAATTTTTTTATATGATTTCTATCGAAAGACTTTGGTTAGTATTTAACTTTTTAAAGATTTCATATATGAAGTATATATACTAATAATCTTAAATTTTTTAATATTTTAGATATTTTTAATGTATAGAATGTTTTGGTTTTTTTCAAAAATCAATAAATTAAAATTTTTATACCATTTCAAATGTTATTTTAAATTACCCCCGATTGGGGTGCGAACGACAGTGCAGATTAGACAAGGGAGAGGAAGGTCAATGACCATGGTGGGTTGAAGGGAGATCAGACATCTAGCTGGCACGATGGACAAAGGGAGAAGAGGTTGGTCAGGGGCCACAAGAGCATGCTAATGGCAGTGGGGCAATGGGTAGTACACGGTAGGGGCAGCCGGTCAAGCGGGAAGAGGTGAGATAGGATGGCCAGATGAAAAGATTGGCATAGGGAAGAAGGCAAAAACAACAAGCAAGTGGCGAGACAGTTGGAGAAAATTCGCGGCAAGAGCAGATGGTGGTAGGAGAGAATTAATGAAGGGAAACTATGGGGAAGTCAGGGGAACCCCATCCTAAGACAATCATGAGGGAGAAAGGGCGATCGATGGAGGAAGAAAGAACATGGTGAGTCCTTCGGGTTTTATGCGGGGTAGGTGGACAAAAAGACAAAATGGTAAGAAAGCTAGGTTGAGAGGCATTTGCATGCATCAAGAAAAGGTAGGACGTGTAGCTGAAGGTGGATAAAGATGAGGGTTGGAGGATGTTGAGTAGTGTTCGTTTATTGTTTGCAAGAACTGATATGTCCTTTTGGCTCTCATTCACAACTATCTGTAAGGTATGATTCTAGAAGTAGATCACTGGTTACTATTGATGATGCCCCCGACTGTGTTCACTGTTGAGGTGTCCCGTTCTTCTTGGGGTTTTGGCCTGTTATCCTAGGGAGAATTCTACAAGCTTGTCACCCAAGGAAGGGGGTTTGGGAACATTGGTCTTGGCCTCAGGGTAGATAGGTCTTGGGGTAAGGGTAGAAAGTTGAGTAGTTATGCGGCTTGATGGGTTATCCAAAGGGGTTTCCACAATGACTGTAGGAACAATTCTAACAAGTTGTTTTGGTGGAGAATGTGGCTCGGGAAGGTAGGTGTCTTAGTAATGTGCAGAGTGTTAGAAGTGTGCTTTGACTTGTTGACAGGGCTGATATTCCTCAATCCAGAGCCAAGCCTGGACCTAGATAAGGTCCGTGAGAATAGATGCAGTAAATAGGGATGCAATTGGGGGAGGGAAATTGCTCTAAGAAGACTTTTGCTTAGCTCCCTCAATGGGATCCAATGGTGAAGGATAGCTCTCTCATGGACCAATATGAGATTTGTAGCATGGTGGGAGATTTACAAGCAATCCCTTGCTCTCTGGGGTGGCAATACCCAGGGTAGGGTTGCATTTATAATAGGGTGGATTTGTAGGGAAGCCTCATGGGAGCTGGGTAGCTGGGCTTTTCAAATTCCTATGGGAAGCTACCAAAACAAAGGGGGGGTTACTATCCTTAATATCTCTGTGGAGGGAAGGGGGAATTAGGTTGTTAATGGGGTTTATCACAGTTCTCAAGGCAAGAAGCGAATGAAAACGCTAGTGCCAGAGAAGTCCCACTCAAAATGTGGGAAGCTTGTGGGGAATCCCAAAATGAGAGAGGCCAATTCACAGGCTATGTATCCAAAAAAGAGTAGAATTAAAGAAGGAAATTATATTACCAACTCACAAAGAACAAATGTCTATGAGGCCACTATGGTTAATATGATGATGACTTACAATGTTGTGTTCTTGGTTCATGTTATAGGTAATATAAAAAGAAGAGTGTTGTTATGCTCTTAACTTGCAAGATGATACTAGAATACCAAATATGCAAAGAAATATACCCAGAACATAGAACAATGAGTAATAATAGCAAGTATTTTATTATTCAGAAAGCAAAGTTCACTTGCCTCTTCGAGGGGGCAACCTCTAATAGAGTTGAGCTCGATTACAAAATAAGACACTATGCCCCTCGAAGGGAGTCTCTATCCTTTATATAGGCTTCATACATGCAATACCATGGGGCAATACCACGGTTCTTATTAATATCATCTATCTAATACCATGGCCCATTTACAACTAACTATGGTCCCGTCACTAAATGCGAGTTAACCACTTACAATTATTAATATGGGTTTTATTGAATCTTTAATTAACTATAACTATGACTCGATCCTATTACATAAATAAGGGGGTTAGGGTGGGACCCTAACATGCCCTCCCCCATAAGAATAACCTTGTCCTCAAGGCTGAAGCTGTGGAAACTGCTGAAGAATAGTGGCTGGTTCCCAGGTTGCATCTTCCAAAGAGGTGTCTTTCCACTTGACGAGGACTTCCTTGATCATGTGGCCATGCAAGTGTCATTCTCGTGTGTCCAAGACCTGTTCAGGTTGGAGCCAGATTGACCCTTCTTCATCCACTTCAAGTAGACTGGTTTGAATTCTGCAATTGTTCCCAATCACTTTCTTGAGGCATGAGACATGGAAAATTGGATGGATTTTTGCAGTGGGTGGCAAATCTAGCTTGTAGGCAACTTCTCCAATGCGCTAAAGTACTTGATACGGTTCGTAGAATTATGGAGATAGTTTCTGACAACCCTTGCCTTTGACTGATGTTTGCTTATATGGTTGCAGCCTCAAAAATACCTGATCCCCTTCTTGAAATTGGTGTTTTGAGCAATGTTGATCTACTTGTTGCTTCATGTAGTTTTGAGCTTGATGAAGATTCTCTCGAAGATGGGCTAGCATGGTTGTGCAGTTTTGTAGGAGTTAACCCACTACTTGTACCTTCGAGCACCCCTTGATATAAGAAGTAGGGGAATGAGAGAGTTGACCATAAACTGCGTCCTATGGAGTCATTTTGTTGGTGGCATGATAGTTGGTGTTATACCACCATTCAGCTAAAGGTAACCATTGTACCTAGAGATGTTTCTTTTCTGAAGTGAAACACCTAAGGTAGGTTTCCAGACATTTGTTGACTGCTTCATTTTGACCATTAGTTTGTGTATGATAGGAAGTACTGAGTTGTAGTTGGGTACCTTGTAGCCGGAAGAGTTCTTGCCAAAAGTTACTGGTGAAGACCGGGTCACGATCAGACACAATGGAAGTTGGCATGCCATGCAATTTGAAGATCTGATCCATGAAAGATTGAGCGACCAAAGTCAGTGTAAAAGGGTGGGGTAGGGCTAAAAAATGAGCATACTTAGAAAGTCTATCCACAACCACCATGATGACTAACTTGTTTCCTAACTTTGGAAGACCCGTAATGAAATCCATAGAAATCTTCATCCATATTGATACTGGGATGGGAAAATGCTATAATGTGCCTGGTGCTTTGACTGTTTCTCCTTTATGGCATTGACAGACGTCGCATTCAGCTACAAAAGTAAGAATGTACTTTTTCATGCCTGTCCAAAAAAATGATATTCGAGTGTGAGCATACGTCTTCTGAAAGCCTGAATGTCCTGCAGTGGGAGATGAGTGCAACTCCACCAAAATGTGGCTTTTGAGGGTGGACGTTGGTGATATTACGACTCTGTCCTTGTAGCGAAGAATCTCATCCTACCACGAGTAGCCCTCTGTGGAATTTGGATCCACCTGCAATTGAGTAATGAGTTGGGAGAGCCAGGGATGTGAAAACCATTCCTTGCGAGCCTCTTCAATCCATTCCGGAATGGGAAGGGAAATTGCGAGCAGGGTACTTTCATCCTCAAATTGGCAGGATAATGCATTTGCTACAATATTTTTGCGCCCTTTCTTGTTAATTATCTCATAATCATATCATATCATTTTGGCGAGCCATTTATTTTGTTATGGTGAGTATAGGTGTTGCTCCAAAAATATTTAAGGCTTTGATGGTCTGTGCGGATTTGGAAACGTCGCCCCAATAAGTATGGTCGCCAGGTATCTACTACATGTAAGATGGCCATCATCTCCTTCTCATATGTAGATTGTCCCAAATTCTTCCCACTTAGTTGTTGGTTTGTGAAGGCCAAGGGTCGACCTTCCTGCATTAAGACCGCCCTAATACCCATACCTGAAGCATCACATTCAATGACAAAAGATTTTGTGAAGTCGGGTAGTGCTAAGACTGGGGTGGATCACATGGCATTTTTGAGAGCTGTAAAGGTCTGTTGTGCTTCATCATTCCAGAGGAATGAATTTTTCTTGAGGAGTTGAGTGAGGGGCCTCGCAATGCGACCATAATTGTGGACAAATTTGCGATAGTAGCCTGTGAGACCCAAAAATCCTCTCAGGCTCTTCAAGGTCTTAGGTTGAGGCTAATCCTACATTGCCTGGATCTTTTTGGGGTCCAACCTGACACCTTCGCGCCCAACAATTTGACCCAAATACTCAACTTCTTCCATGCCAAAAGAACACTTGGACATATTGACAAATAATTTATGCTCGCGGAGTAGTTGCAAGAGCAGATCTACATGCTGAAGATGTGCAGCCCAAGTGCGACTATAGATGAGGATGTCATCAAAGAAAACAAGGACAAATTTCTGAGATATGGTTTGAGCAGGTGGTTCATAAGGCTCTAAAAAGTGGATGGGGCATTACAAAGATTGAATGGCATGGCCAGGAACTCATAATGGCCTTCATGAGTTTGGAAAGTAGTCTTTGGAATGTCAACTTCTTTCATGCAAATTTGGTGGTAGCCTGAGCGAAGATCAAGCTTAGTGAAGAATTGAGCCCCATTTAATTCATCCAGCAAATCATCAACAACCGGGATGGGAAATTTATCTTTGACTGTCAACTTATTAAGGGCCCTGAAGTTTGGACACATACACCATTCCCCATATTTCTTGAGCACCATGACCACCGGTGATGAATAAGGACTAATGCTAGGACGAATGATGCCTAATTCCAAAAGTTCCTTGATTATTTTTTCTATTTCATTATTTTGGGTGAACGGATATTTATATGGGCACACATTTGGTGGTTGGGCCCCTGGGACCAAAGTGATGCTATGATCATGTTCCCCTCTCGAGGGTGGAAGCTCATGAGGCTTGTCAAAGACTGGTAGATGGTTATTTAAGATCTGTTGCATCTCAGGATGAATCTGAAGAGAATTGGGTTCGAAGGCCTGGATGGCATTAAATTGAGCTATAACTCCATGGTGGCCCTTTTTTAACAATTTTTCCATCCGATGTGAGCTGATGATAGAGGGAGCTCCTGCCTGGAGTCCGCGAAGGGTATGTGTGTGGTTGTTCTGCTTAAATCTCATATATAACTCCTGGAAATCCATTGTGATTGGGCCAAGTTTGTGAAGCCATTCAACATGTAGGACAATGTCACACCCTCCCATGTTTATGGCAAACATGTGGGCCTTTAATTGATAATCCCCCATTTGAAGTTTGACATTGTCACAGCGGCCTTCACATTTCATTGTTCCCCCATTAGCAATTTGGACCTGGAAGTTAGAAATTTCTCGTACAAAACAATGCACTACTTCTGTGACTCTTTGATGGATAAAATTATGTGTACTTCCACTATCAATCAATACTACCACTGGGCGATGCTTAATAAAACCTCTGATTTTGAGAGTTTGAGGTGAAGAAATCCCTGCCAAAGCATGCAACGAAATAATTGGTTCTTTAGGTACATTGTCATGCTGGTTGTCCTCTTCTTCCTCCTCTGGTTCCTCAAGTGGTGCGGCTTCCTTCGATGAACTATGATCAGTAGCATCAATTTGAAAGAATTTGGGCTCCTTGCATTTATGCCCAAGGGAGTATTTTTCATCACAGTAGTAATATAATCCTTGCTTTCTTCTTTCTGCCATTTCTGCAGGTGACACCTTTTGAACTTTGATTGTTTGGGTAGTGCTTTGAGCCTGTGGGGAGCGACCCTTGGTGCTGAAATTTGGGTGATTGGACTGGGCCGCTAACTCATGTTCTACTTCACGAGCTATCCTGCAAGCTTGCAGCCATGAGGGAGGGTGGTGCAGTTGGACATGGGCTTGTATGGCTTCTTTAAGACCACTGATAAAACATTCCATGTAGAACTCATCTTGTAGACCTCCAGTGCAGAAAGCTAAGGCTTCAAAGGCTGTAATATATTCATCCACTATTCCTGTCTGTCTGAGCTTAGTGAGATGACCCAAAAGGCAGATCCATGGTCAAAGCAATCCATAAGAGATTTTTTGAATGTCTCCCAAGTCAAGGCCTTCCATAGTAATGTTGATGCTATTGCCACCATTGCCATCTTTCATTGTCCAAGTACATGATACCCACACTAAGCTGAGTGGCATTATCCAGGATGTAATTCAGATTGAAATATTGCTCCATTTGTGTTATCCATGCTGTCAGGTGAGAGCCATCAAATTTATACATGTCCAGCTTGGGTGGTCGCGGATGGGATTTTTGGTGGGTGCCAAAGAGGTGAAGAGACTGGCTAGACTCACCCTCACTGTGTTTAGTGCCAATATATGCCTCCTCGTGTGCCTCCGCCTTGCCCTTAGAGAGTGTTGCATTTAATTCCTTCAGCTGCGACACTACGTCTTTCAAGGTTATTTCAAGGCTTTCCATCCTCTCATTTGCCATTGTTTGAGCTCTAGTTTGTACCATGCATCGAGGTGATGTGCTTGAAATTTGGGATTGCCCAAAATTTTTGGCACTACCAATTGAATGGTACCACCTTGCTCAGCTCGTCGTCCTGATTCTGATGAGCTAAGTCACCAATAAGCGCCCAGGGGGGTCTCAGATTATTATTTTTTTGTTACTCCAAACAGAGTTTTACTCCTTCCTTAGGAATTCTGCAGTAGCCGAATCCCAGAAATGTCAATGCTACCAAAAGTCGTGCGAAAATCACGCCCAGGTATAGGAACCCACATAACTACTCAGATCTAGATGGTGTATCTGATGGATCAGAAAGATCTGAATGGCGGAACTAATTACTGTTGTGGATCTGATGGATCTGAGAGAGCTGAATGGATAATCTGATAGATCTAAACTGAAGAACTGATTACTGTTGCGGCGACAAAACCCCCACTTGCGAGATCTGATTTAGCAAATATTATGTGTGATCCAGAGATAGATTAGGGAACTATGTTCTCCAGGAGTGTCAAGTGCTACAAATCGCAATATACATAAGGGTCTGACAGTAGTACTCAACCCAATTTTTTAGTGCACTAACCAAGGAGGATCAACCGTACCCTTAGTCGTACAACTCGACTACCCTATTGTACGCGCGAGTAATCTCTCCAAGTGCTATTCTTGGTGTATTGTAGTAGCAAGACAGCCGACGGTTTATCTATGGCGAGGTTATCAAGGGAGATAGGGGGCTTTCGATATACCCAGATGTTACTTGGAAGACAGTCAGTGCGCGGTTATGTCTAATGCGCTACTACTCCAAGGGGTACCCACAGGGGTTACAAGGGAGTCCAACAAGCATGACCACCTCTTGTATTTCCTACGTGCATGTCTCCCCAAATCCGCAGGTTTATGCGCTCAATGACAGATCCCATGGTTTAAAGAAGCCGGAACACGTCTCTAGCCAAAAAAAAAGACTGCTAAAAATTCGAGATCCCACCAGCCCTTGAAAGCGCTCTGATACCACTTGTTATGCTCTTAACCTGCAAGACGATACCAAAATACCAAATATGTGAAGAAATATACCCAGAACATAGAAAAATGAGCAATAACAACAAGTATTTTATTATTCAAAAAGCAAAGTTCACTTGCCTCTTCGAGGGGGAAACCTCCAATAAAGCTGAGCTCGATTACAAAATAAGACATGATGCCCCTCGAAGGGGGTCTCTATCCTTTATATAGGATTCATACATGCAATACCATGGGGAAATACCATGGTTCTTATTAATACCATCTATCTAATACCATGGCCCATTGGCAACTAACTATGGTCCCGTCATTAAATGTGGGTTAAGCACTTACAATTATTAATATGGGCTTTATTGACTCTTTAATTAACTATAACTATGACTCGATCCTAATACATAAATAAGGGGGTTAAGGTGGGACCCAAACAAGTGCAGAGAACTCCGGAGCCTCGACTCTCAAACCGTGCTTAGGCCCTGGTATAAGTGTGTTGCTCAAAAAGGGAGGGAAAAAGTATAAAGGAGAATTGTATGGTGAAGGAAGGTAACCAACAGGGAAAGAAAGGAAACCGAGGAATGGGAAAGGTTGGAAAAAAGTTGAAAGGATTGGAACTGACTTCTAGCAAAGGTCTAAGCAAAAGAGGCAGGAAAATAGGGAAGGAGAGTACACAGAACCTGATCAATGCATACTACGTAGGAACACTGCCTGAGGTGAAAGTAGTGATATTTGAATGGGAAAGAGAACTAAACAATAACATAGAAAATCAAGAGATCGAGGTAGAGGAATGGGAAACAATTGTTAAAGACCCCGGGAATACTAGAGGACGCCAAACGTTGTTCCGCCAAACTATCCAACAGTATTGGGTCATGAAAAACATCATGGCCCATGCAATGACAACCTATAAGGAAAGAGAAGACCCGGAGGAAGAATGAAAATTGAGCCAAGTATGAAGGACTTGCAAAGGTAGATGCAATTTGTCCAATTGTAGATGTATCACAACAACCTCACTATGAATATGATTGAACAAAGCCTTTAGAATATGATGAGTAGTGAAGTCTCAGGTTCAAGCGCGAAAGCCCTAGCCCCTGTGGACTCATCAGATAATTGAAGCATCCCTGTCAGTATAATTTTGTCTATATGACATTTAGCATTTACTTTTTTAATAAGAATTATATAGTAGATAAAGTTGTCAATGTAGCATGGATGGTAAGGAAAACTCTTTTTAAATTTTGGACAGTGTCCGATGTAGACAGGTGGCCAATAGACCAGGTTTCCTGCGGGCAAGTTAAGGCCACCTACAATTTTGTAAAAATCATACTTATTTTCATGAAATATCAATAGAAAAAAAGAAGAAGAAAAAAAATAGTTATTTTAATTGAAGATGAAATTACTTCTATTAATCCTAAATAAATTAATTTTAAAAAATTTCAATATATCTAGAGAAATTATACATTTCAAAAACTTGATGAAGGAAAAACCATACACTATTACATTTCATTAACTCTTACATTCTAATGTTTAAATTTCTACATTCTAATGTTTAAATTTTTAGTATTTTTGAATGAAATTTTATGAGAGAATAGTACGTATTGATTAACAAACTTATTAACAAATATTATATATTAATTAATAAAATAAGTAGTAATCAATATTTTCTAAAATTTTATATTTTATAATTTAATAAATTTTTTTTATATTTTGAAACTAAAATAAAAAATCATGTAATTATTTTTTATTGTTTTAAATATAATGTATTATTTATAAAATATTAAAAACAAATAAAACAAAATGCACTTTCTAATTGTTTTTATAATTTTGAAATAAATTATAAAATTATTAGATTCTTTTATAATTTTGAAATAAATTATTAAATTATTAGATTTCCTTATAATTATAGTTATTAGTTAAATTTAAAAAAAAAAAAAATTGAAGTTTTCACAATATTATTAGAGTTAATATTTTAATTTGAGAATTAATATATTCACCACAGTAATAAGGTAAATTTGGTTATAAAGTATGGGTTAGATATAAACACATATTATTGCTTCTCACAAATAGGGGCACTAAATGCCCTATGGCAGGCTGGTTATTTGTTGTCGTTCTTCTTCCCAATTGCCCTATTCCCACATAGATTTGGCAATTTGCACACATAAATTCCCAGCTCATAATTATGAAAGTTCTATTTGTTTTGGCAGGGGATCGAACCACCAAAACAAAGCTATAAAGGCAGACGAAATTTTAGTCCATCATTTTCGTTTGTTTATGGCAACTATACACACAATGTTTTGCTATGGATTGCATTTTAGTTGTCTTGCCACATTCTTGTGAACTTGTATCATATATGTATTTTTCTCCATTAACGTAATCATCTCTTTAATGAGGATTTACGAATAAATTATGGTTTTAGGATTAATTTTGTTAAAGTTGCCAGTATAACTCTCAACTCTGAGGTCAACTAATTAATCCTTATAAGCTTTTGGTGCATACCAGTTCAATGAGGAAGAGAAATGGAAAATGCTCAGGGAATATTTTTTTTTTGGTATTTCAATATCTCTAGTGGCCTTATCATAGTGGTCACAATTTTTTCGTACCTATAGTAGAATATAAATTGGGGATCAAGATTCCTTATCCTCATGGCGGCCCTGGGTATCGACACTCATTTTTTAATTTTATTTTTTTCTGCGAAACTTTATTTAATAGACACAAGCTTCATCCAGGGTTGCTCACATTGTAGTATGTGTTATAAGAGAAAGAAAATGTAAACACCCCTTTGATATGAGTTAGTAAAGTATATGGAATTCATTATCGCGCACAAATAATTTTCAGGAAATTGTAGATTTTTATGATAAAGAGGAACATTTTATGGGTTATTGTCATTATTCCAAAAAAATATATCAGAAAGAGAGGTATTGATTGATTCTTAATTTTATATTACTCTCAGAGCAAATTAATTTATGTATAAACAATTAACAATTATCTTTATATCTACTCTCTTAAGCATGTATTAGTTTTGTGGACTTTGGAGAAGGCTATACTAATCCAAGAGCAAATCTTAATCCAAATTTATAAAAAAATTTTACAGTAATACAAGTAGAGGAAACAGATCTATTTGGTTTTCTTGCTTCATCTTTGAAATGGTTGCATAACACATAGTACATCTTTTTTCATAAAAAGGTACCATCATGGATAGAAACACTGGGTTCACATTTCTAGATCTTCGAGGCTTCTCTCTTTATTTCTAGGTCCCTGAGTTTTATCTCGCGTCCCCTTCCCCTCTTTGTGGATTTGTTCTTGTAATCTATATATGACCATTGCCTTATATCATTGGCATAAGAATAACAGGAAAGTAACGAGGAATAACTTATTAAAAGGATTTTGATTGACATGTTCTTTACTATTCTTAGCACATTGAATGTAACTCTAACTGAAAAGAAGACAATACATGTCACAAAATCAAATAGCTTATTTAATAGTTCCTATATTGCAAATATTCTATGATTAATTCCACAATTTTCCATCTTTGAAATAACAAAGTTATTTATTCTAGAAAAATTGCAAGAAAATTTCTATAATCAAGTCCCTAATAGCATGAGAAGCTTGAGTATGGCCCACTATCTATGTATTATCGGCAACGTTTTCATCTCGATACTTAAAAAAGTAAGCAAAGGCAAGGATTTTTGGGTAACGATTTAAATAGAAGTAAAAGCGACTAACAATTTAAACATGAGTAAATTATTTTTATGAAACTTTATCCATTTTCAATGTTATCAATCTATGTTTCATATTTGTATGTCATCAAGATATTTTCCATGTTTATATTACTTAGATATAAAAATTTGAGTTTTATATCTATATAAGGTTACTATTAGGTTTTTAAGCCAAAGGCTTTTTATGGTGAGGCTTTGCCTCACGACATTGTAGCTAGATTAACTAGAGTCCCTTTCTCCTCGATGCGCGAATTATATCGGTATCGGCATTTTCTCGAAGTAGGAGGAACTTGGCGTCATAGGGGGAAACAAACTTACCATTGTTATTAATGGATTTGTTGTCATTAAGTAAGTGATCGTTCAGAAATTTGGGTTGTAAGAGCGTAGAGAGATTTGCAGGGAGGTCAACATTGAATAATGTTTTGTGGGAAAGGAATTTTGTTTATATTTAAGAAACAATATATGATGGAAAGATCGGGATACAGATCCGTGTGATGGGTGAGGTGGAGGAGTAGGAATTGTTGATTAGGAGAGTAAATTAGATAATCACGATGTGTTGGAAAGGGTGCGAAATTGAAATTCGAAAAAATGTTGAGGAAACTGGTATGTAAAAGGGTAAACAAGCTAGAGTCTAGAGGTCACGGCATTTCGTGCTTAAAATTTTCGATTCAAGAAGTTGTAGAGAAGAGGGGAGGAAAAAAATGGCTCGAATGAAGCAGACTGCCCATAAATCCATTGATGGAAAAGTACCAAGGAAACAACTTACGGCCAAGGCTACTAAGAAGTCTGCACAAACAACTGGTGGAGTTAAGAAACCTCACATATTTAGGTCAGTTATTGTTGCTCTCTGTGAGATCCAAAAGTGATCCAAAATGGATCTAGCATAGACTTCTAAGTCTAAAAATATTCCTCACTGAGGAAAATGAAAGTCAAAGGATGCTCTTGGAAATAGTCTCATTGCAAAGATCTCTTCATTCGAAACTAATGCAATTTGAATGGGCGAAAACAAACTTTAGATGAAGGAGATATTGTAAAACGAAAATTGCCCATTGTCCTTTGAAAAGGAGGCATTTTCTTGTTAAATGGGACTTAATGAAGAATATGAATCTCTTAAATAAAATCGCATTGGAAAGGTTTAAAAGGTGGAGCAGCAAGCCTTAAGGGCTCCCTGATAGCGATCTCCGATATATCGCATCAGAGGAAGGCCTTCGCGCGACATCGGAACCCTGGGTAGGTCGATGTAAGTTTTAACCCCGTATAGAAATTACCTGCATAATAATTCTCAAACACAGAAAATAAACAATGCGAGAGCATAACACATAAAAGACATATACACAGAGATTTTCCCACTGGATCCCAAAACTGGGACTACCAGCTTGATTTTTCATTTTCTTCCTTTCAATGCTACAATACATATTTATACATGTCGAAGCATCCAATACCATGGACCAAAAACCATCGTGTCCAAAACCATGGACCAAAAACCATCGTGTCAAAAAACCATGTGTGAAAATCATGCACAAAACCATAGGTAGGTCCACCCAACCTAACATAGGGTCCAAAACCAGAATTTTCTGAGCCGCTGCCCCGGACCCCATAGAGTGGGGTTACCTACACCTCTCAAACCCCCTGTGACTCCCCTCACTGCACAATCGGCGCAATGAAGGGGGGGCTCCACCCCCTTCTAACCCCCCGTTAACTACGTGGGCTAGTTGTGGAAAGAATATAACACAACCCAACATTCTCCCAATTGTTGTTTTCTTTCCATAGGGGGTCATAAGAGAGCTTAGTCATTTATCCAGCCCTGCAATGCCCATTGTTTCTCTGCACCAAGAGAACTTCTCAGAGCTCACAGATTTTGTCAATGCATCTGCAGTATTCTTCAAAGTGTCCACCTTTACCAGCAATACCTTTTTGTCTTCTATCATATCCCTCACAAAGTGATATTGAACATCAATGTGCTTTGACTTTGAATGATATGCAGGGTTCTTTTCCAAGAATATTGCACTTTGGATGTCACAGTCTATCCTTATAGCTCCCTGTACTAACCCCATACTTGAACACAATCTCTGCAACCAAACTGCTTCCTTGCTTGCGTGAGTGGCTACCATGTATTCTGCCTCTGTAGTTGATAGTGCCACTATAGATTGTTTCTTACTCATCCAAATAATTTTACCTCCAAATAGGTTAAACACATACCCACTTGTAGATCTTCTCTAATCCAGATATCCATCTGAGTCTGCATCGACAAAGCCACGAATATCCAACACTTTGTCCAATCTTGGTCTTCCTTGGTAGCACAAACCATAATCACTAGTGCCATGCAAATACATGAGAACCCGCTTCACTACTCTCCAATGCTCCTTCCCTGGTTTTGACATAAACTTGCTCAATACTCCCACTGCATGTGCAATATCTGGTCTAGTACAGACCATCGCATACATTGGACTATCGACTACACTTGCATATGGAACACAAGACATGTCCTCTTCCTCTTCTTGTGTCTTGGGACACTGTTCAACAGATAACTTTACACCTACAGGAATAGGAACCTTCACCGGTTTACTATCCTGCATATTAAACCTCTGTAATATTGGCTCGACATACTTCCTCCGGTATAACCAGAGCTTCCTCTTTGTCTGATCTCTTTTAATTTCCATGCCCAAAATATAGTTTGCAGCACCAAGATATTTCATGTCGAATTTGGAGGACAAATGGTTCTTCAAATCCTGGATAATTTCTTTATCATTTCCAACCAGCAACATATCATCCACATATAAGACCAGATACATAACATGGTCACCAATTAATTTGAAATACACACAGTGATCTGCTTTGCTTTTGGTGAAGCCAAGTCCCCATATAAATGTATCAAATTTCTGATACCACATCCTTGGTGACTGTTTTAACCCATACAAAGACTTCTTTAACTTGCATACCAGTTCTTTCTTACCCTTCACCGCAAAGTCTTCAAGTTGCTTCATGTAGATCTCCTCTTCCAGATCCCTATGAAGAAATGTTGTCTTCACATCCATCTGTTCTACCTCAAAATCAAAAGGAGCAACAATAGATAAAAGTAATATAATAGAAGTTACCTTGGCAACAGGAGAAAAAATATCACCAAAATCAATTCCTGGAACCTGGGAATAACCTTTTGCTACCAAACGAGCTTTGTATTTCTCCACCTTTCCTTCTGCATTTATCTTCTTCTTGAACACCCATTTTCTGCCAATGGGTTTCCTTCCATTCGACAACTCCACCAGATTCCAAGCCTCATTTTTTTGCAAAGATGCCATTTCATCAACCATGGCCTCTTTCCAGAGTTTTCCATCCTCTGAATCTACTGCTTCCTTCACAGTTCTGGGATCATTATCAATAATAGATAAAGAAAAATTTGAACAGAAAGCAGATGGACTATACCTTTCTGGATGCCTTCTTTCTCGAGCTAATCTTCTCACAGCTGGAGTTTGTGTCTCTTCATCTTCTGATTCCTCCTTTGTTGTAGAGTTATATTCTTCCTCCTTTAGATCAAACTCTATCTTCTCAGGTTCCTTTGGTTGGACTTCATTTTTAATAACATCTTTCACCTCTCTAAACACCACATCTCAGCTGTACACAACCTTTCTTGTTACTGGGTTCCAAAGCTTATAACCCTTTAAACCATCCTTATACCCAATAAAGATGCACTTTTCGGATTTACTATCCAACTTGGTTCGTTTCTCCTTTGGAACATGTACATATGCATCACATCCAAATACCCTCAGATGTGAAAGAGAGGATTTCTTACCAGTCCATACCTCTTATGGAGTCTTATCCTCCAACGCTGATGAAGGTGATCTGTTGACCAGGTAACATGTTGTCTCCACTGCCTCTGCCCAAAATTCCTATCCTAACCCGGCACCACTGAGCATGCTTCTTGCCATTTCCATCAATGTCTTGTTCATTCTTTCTGCAACTCCATTTTGTTGAGGTGTATATGGAGTAGTCTTCTACTGTGCTATACCACACTTCTTACAAAATTATTCAAATTCCTTACTGCAAAACTCTCCACCATTATTTGTCCTCAGCACCTTTATCTTCTTCTCTATCTAGTTTTCCACCAGAGCCTTAAATTCTTTAAACCTATCAAAGACTTCATATTTCTTCTTAAGGAAATATATCCATGTATTCCTTGAGAAGTCATATATAAATGTTACATAGTACATAAACTTACCCAGTGATGGAACCTTCACAGGCCCAAACACATCATTGTGCACAAACTCTAATATTTGTTTCGCCCTCTTACCACCAGAGGGGAAACTCACCCGATTCTGCTTCCCATATACACAATTTTCATAGAAATCAAAATCCAAAGAGCTATTACTCATACCTTCTACCATAATTTTACCATGAAGTATTTGAAGGCCCTTCTCTCCAATATGTCCAAGCTTTTGATGCCACAACATGGTCTTCTCTCCAGAGACCACTAGATTTTCTGTTCCACTTTCAGGAACCATAGAACTGTTGCATCCATCAACAACAGTGCTACCTTGCAACTTGTACAGAGTTCTAGTCCAAACCCCCCACATCAATACTAGTGCTCCCTGAACCATCTTGCAGGTATCCTTCTCGAACACTGTTTTTACACCTGCATCATCCAACTTGCTTATAGAAATCAAATTTTTGGCCAATGCAGGAATATGTAGAACACCCAGAAGTGTTCTAACCCTTCCACCTTGCAACTTCAACTTTACTTTTCCACGACCAATGATTCTAGCCTTCCTATCATCCCCTAAGAAGACATCACCACCATCGTATTTCTCATACTCACAGAACCACTCTCTATTGGGAGTGAAGTGAAAGGATGCACCTAAGTCAATCAACCATGCCTCGTGATCTACATGTGTACTTGAAGAAGTTAAGTACACATCCCCACCTTCATCTGAGGTGGTTTTCGCTTCTGCAGAAGGAGCATCATCAGATCCCTTTCCTTTGTCAGGAGCTTTAGATTTACAGTCCCTTTTGTAACGCCCTTTCTTTCTGCATTTCTAGTACACCACCTTTACAGGTTTTCCTGGAGATTTAGATCTCCCTCTAGATTTAGATCTCCCACTCGATGACTTATTTTTGTTTCTATTCTGGGACCGTCCTCATACAGAAAAGGCATCACCATTCTGGCTCTCAATATTTTTCTGTCTCATCTCCTTTGTCAGAGAGGATGAGACTATTTCATCAAACTACAAGGTAGTTGCATTGTTACCTATTGCAATAACCAGACTATCCCATGAATCTGGTAGAGAACACAACAAACTAATGCACTTATCTTCATCTAAAATTTTGATATCAACAGACGATAACTGACTTACCACAGTATTAAACACATTTAGATGCTCTGTCACCAAGTCTCCATCTTTCATCCTCAGATTATACAGCTTTTCCCACAGGAACAGTTTATTCACTAGAGACTTAGATTGGTACAAAGTCCCTAACTTGTCCCACAAAGCCTTCACCATAGCTTCCCTTGATACATTCAACAATACTGAATCTGAGACACAGAATCGTATTATGCTCTTTGCCTTCCGATCCAACTTCTTCCATTCTTCATCGCTCACTCCCGTTGGTTTAGTACCTGGATCTACCATGATCCCCTGATATTTATCCACCAACAAATCCTCCATCTTGAGTTTCCACAACTCAAAACTCTTACCATTAAATTTCTCGATCTCTATCTCTCCACTACTCGCCATCTTCTTTCACCACCAAAATCGATCCCGCAAATCTCCCACTGAATAGGGTCTACCACAGGCTCGAGCGAAACCCCTTTGCAACAAAGGCATCCCCTTGAAGATAAAACAACTCTGATACCAAATGTAGGTTTTAACCCCATACAGAAATTACTTGCATACCAATTCTAAAACACAGAAAATAAACAATGCAAGAGCATAACACATAAAACACATATACACAGAAATTTTCCCACTGGATCCCAAAACCGGGACTACTAGCTTGATTTTTCATTATGTTCCTTTCAATGCTACAATACATATTTATACATGTCGAAGCATCCAATACCATGGACCGAAAACCATCGCGTCCAAAACCATGGACCAAAAACCATCGTGTCAAAAAACCATGTGTGAAAATCATGCACAAAACCATGCGTGAAAATCATGCACAAAACCATGCGTAGGTCCATCCAACCTAACATAGGTTCCAAAACCAAAATTTTCCAGGGCGCTACCCCAGACCCCATAGAATGGGGTTACTTGCACCCCTCAAACCCCCTGTGACTCCCCCTTCTATGTAATCGGCGCAACGAATGGGGGGCTTTGCCCCCCTTCTAAATCCCCGGTTAACTACGTGGGTTAGTCATGGAAAGAATATAATGCAACCCAAAAATCGATTGGCAATATGCTGATGTTGCGATGTGCGACAAAGCGATCAACAATGGAGCGGTGTGGAGGTGGACCCAAAACACTATATTCCACAGCTTAGAACCCTTATTGGATCTGTAAGACATATCGGGTTGGAGCTTTAAAGGGAAAGAGGCCTGGCTGGAGGATTTGCGATATGAGATGTGCAATCGCATATCAACTCTCGAATTGAGGAGTATATCAATGGTCAGGAATTAATCGCTAATCGTATTTCATAGGGTCAAGTGATAGTGTGCGATGAACACAACAATTGCGATATGCGATGTGCCAATAGCGTGATCGGTGATTGGCAATCGGGATCGCAACAAATACAAAGGGACATTTACATATGCGACATGCGATTGGGCTGATAGCGATACGTCGATGCGATCAGCGATCGGTGATTGGTGAATCCCCAATACAAAGGGCCAATGACCATGCGATTGTGATTTACGATCAGAGTGTGGACCCGATGGGATTATAAGCACAATTTCATATAATTTGAAACCTATATTTATGGGATTTATTTGTATTTCTGTGTATTGGGTTTTTATGCGTTACACAATGAAATTGCAATATTGCAATATGTGCGGACCCGATAGGATTATAAACACAATTGAATATAATTTGAAATCCAACAAAATGATCCATGATTTTTTTCCTCAGTTTGCCTGTGTATTCCATTATGTGGCTATTTTTGGGATTTCTGCACAGGAAGGCCAAATGACCGGGTTTCCTGTGCCCATCGGTTCATTTCCATTTGGAAACAGCCATCACACCTGTGCCATTGTATCAGTGGGAATTTCTATAATAGGGATGCGTTATGAAGCACTCAGAGCTGAAGAGCCAGAAAAGGATGATTCCTCATGATTGGGGACAGAGGAACAGATGGAAGTCGCGGAGTCGAAGGATTCCACAAAAGCCAGATAGCACAATTGACAGAGGAAGTTTTGGGGAGTTTCTTGGAGTTCAAGTGAAACCAGAAGCCCATGAGAGCTAGAGCCGAGAGCCAGAGCCAAGAGCCAGAGCCAAGAGCCAGAGCCAAGAGCCAAAGAGCCAAGATCCAGAGCCAAGAGCTAGAGCCGAGAGCAGAGGCAAAAGCCACCAGAGGTTGGAGGCAAAACAGAAAAGAGATCAAATGATCAAGTTATTTCTGATGTCCGATGTGTGCTGAAGATAGAAGAAGGAGTTCTAGAGAAAATTAACAGAATTCTGAGGGAGTTGGTGCAAGTTAGAGCTCAAGGTAGCTCAAAGCGTTGATTGAAGGAGTCTAGTCTAGAGAAGCCTAAATCTGTCTACAAAGTATGGACAACCAGGGATAAGATGGTATTCTAAACCCATAGGTTCAGTTGTAAACCAATGGAATTGAGTGTGGAACTTGTAAAATAAATATTACTATAATCCCAGAGAGCCTAGTTGAGTTGACTAGAGTTCACGGAGACGTAGCCCAAGAGGTTTGGGTGAACTCCTAATTATATTTTTGTCTTATGTGTTCGTTGATTTGCTGCTTTGCTTACTGTTGCGTATGTTTTACATCAGCATAAGAAAATGTACATAAGCACTTGAACAATCTAAAAACAAACACAAGCATACACCTATTTCAAGTTCCTTTAATTCCGCACATTATCAATCATAAGCATAAATCTTGGGAATATATAAGCTTTGGAGTGGGAGAGGTTCTTGTAAGGTTGAAAAGAAGCCTTTAGTGCTCCATTTCAGATCAAAAAGTACCAGAAGAGTATTGAACTTCTTATCAAGAAGTTGCCATTTCAGCTTCTCATCATAGAAATTGCTCAGGACTTCAAGATGGATTTAAGATTCCAATCCTATGTCGTGGCTTCTCTACAAGAAGCGACATAAGAATATCTTATTGGCCTATTAAAAGACACTAATTTGTGCACTAGCCATGCCAAGAGGGTCACCGTCATACCCAAAGATATTCAGCTCACTTGCGGATTTGTGGAGAGAGGGCTTGATATTTCTGTAATGCCAACAATAATAAATGGTGTGTTTTCACACCGCTCTTTGCTTTTAAAGATTTTTTCATCCAACTTTCCATTTCTTGATTTGTCTTCGGTGAATGAATTTTATGAGACTATAATATCTTATATCCTATTTCCATTCAGTTGCATGTACATGTTGGTTTTCATAGATGTTGCACATGCATTAATCAAACATTGGTAGTAAGGCCATTTTCATGACTAACTATTGTTATAGGTATTAAGGCCCCATTTCTTTTATAACTAATTGTTGTTAACTGTATTAAGGCCATTTTTTATTCTATCAATTCTTATTTCTTCTCTTGCTAAAAGCGCTAAATGGAGATGAATGATATACTTCTTGTAGGAGTTGTCCAAATTAAGTATTGGAGTCTCATTTCTTTTTATTTATCTTACGATATGGTTAATGAAATGCAGTTGAATCTTTCAAATATCTCCTACAATGTGGTGTGGGTGTCGTATTTATTGTGGAGTCTACCTTCACTAGGTTGAAATTTTTATTTAATGGATTGTTTTATATCTATATGAGGTTACTATTAGTTTTCTAATCCGAAGGATTTTTATGGTGAGGCTTTGCCTTACGACATTGTAGCTAGATTAACTAGATTCTCTTTCTCCTTGACACATGAATTATATTGGCACCAACATTTTCTCAAAGAAGGAGGAGCTTGGCATCAGAGGGGGAAACATATTGGCCATTGTTATTGATGAATTTGGCATTTGTGAGTAAGTGATCATTCTAAAATTCAGGCTATGAGTGCACAATTAGATTTGCAGGGAGGTCAACGGTGAAGATGTCGAATCCATAACTAGACCTCCCCACCATAGAGAAAATGAAAATGTTGGGTTGTGTTATATTCTTTCCACAATTACCCTGTATGTTGCGTCGGGTGCTGTCGGGGGGGTCACAGGGCTGGCGATAGCCCCCTTGCACGGGGTCCGGGGCAGTGCCCTTGGAAATTTTTTTGGGACCCTATATTTGGTGGGTGGAGCTACCTATGGTTTTGTGCATGGATTTGGCAAATTGTTTTAGGCATGATGGTTTTTCTTCCATGGTATTTTGTAGATCCGGTCAAGGGATCTACGGTTATGTTCTAATCCATGGTTAATGGATTGGGGTTTATGGATCCTTCACCGTGTATATATATGTATTGTAACATTGAAAGGAACATAATGAAAAATTAATCTGGTAGTCCCGGTTTTGGGATCTAGGGGAAAATCTCTGTGTGTATCTATTTTATGTTTTATGCTCTCACAATTGTTTATTTTCTAATTTTAAAATTCGTATGCAGGTAATCTCTGTAAAGGGTTAAAACCTACATTTGGTATCAGAGTTGTGTTGGTTTTAAGGGGATGTGTTTGCTGCTGAGGGGTTTTTTTTTCAGCCCTGTGATAGAACCTATTCAGTGGGAGGTTTACAGGATTGATTCCTGTGGTGAAAGAATATGGCGAGCAATGGAAAGATAGAGATCGAGAAATTTAATGGTCATATTTTTGAGTTGTGGAAACTCAAGATGGAGGATCTGTTGGTGGATAAAGATCATTGGATCGAGGTAGATTTGGGTACTAACCAACAACAATGTCAGCTGAAGACAAGGCGAAGTTGGATAGAAAGGCAAAGAGAACAATACGATTATGTGTCTCAGATTCAATATTGTTGAATGTATCAGGGGAAGCTTCAACGAAGGCTTTGTGGGACAAGTTAGGGACTTTGTACCAATCTAAGTCTCTAGTGAATAAATTGTTCCTATGGAAAAAGTTTTATAACTTGAGGATGAAATATGGAGACTCAGTGACAGAGCATCTAAATTCATTTACTACTGTGGTAAGCTAGTTATTATCTGTTGATATTAAAATTTCATATGAAGATAAGTGCATCAATGTGTTTTGTTCTCTACCAGATTCGTGGGATAGTCTAGTTATTGTGATAGGTAGCAATGCAACTGCCTTACAGTTTGATGAAATAGTCTCATCCTTGATGTTAGAGGAGATTAGATGGAAAAATATGGAGGGATAAAACAGAAACAAAAATAAGTCCTCGAGTGGGATATCTAAAACAAGAGGGAGATCTAAATCTCTAGGAAAACTTGTAAATGTTTGCTGGAAATGCGGAAATGAAGGGCACTTCAAAAGGGACTGTAAATCTAAATCTTCTAAGAAAGGAAAGGGATCTGACGACGCTGCTTATGCAGAGGCAAAAACCACCTCAGATGAGGGTGGGGATGTGTACTTGGCTTCTTCTTCAAGTACACATGTAGATCATGAGGCATGGTTGATTGACTCAGATGCATCCTTTCACTTCACTCCCCACAGAGAGTGGTTCTGCGAGTATGAGAAATATGATGGTGGTGATGTCTTCTTAGGGGATGAGAGGAAGACTAGAATCAATAGTTGCGGAAAATTCAAGTTGAAGTTGTAAGGTGGAAGGATTAGAACACTTCTAGGTGTTCTGCACATTCTTGCATTGGCCATAAATCTGATTTTTGTTGATCCGGATTTAAATAGGAACGCAACAAATTACAGAGATAACCATATACACAAAGATGCAGCGGAAATAATACTTCATTTCATTAATGGAAAAATATTGAAATATGCTTACAACCAGAAATGGAAATAAACCAGCTAGGGCAATGGTAGCTTATCTCTGAGAAGAGATGTGATGACTACATGCCTCTGAACTGTGTTACAATGAGGCTCGAAGGCCTATTTATTGTTGAGAAACAATGGAAAACCCTTAACATTCCAAAACCTAACCCTAGGAGATGAAACGCCAAACTGTGGGCCCCGTTTGGGGGTAAATTGGTACATCAACTTCCCGGGGTTGTAACTTTGGCATATGATCTCCGTTTGATGCGTACAATAGCTCATTAGAAATATCTATCCAAGCACTATCATTGTTGGAACGGGCAACATCGGTCCATTCCATGGACCCATGTTGCCCCTGGATTCCCAAAAAAACGTCGTTTAGGGCCTCAAAACGGCTCCGGAAGTTCAGGACCCGAAAAACTACTAAAAATAGTAAGTTGTGCTACAATTAAGGAAACTGAAAATGCTGAGAAAGACAATGGTGGGGGTCCAGGTGGACTTGGCAGGTGGCCACCAATATCCACCTGGATCATTCCTCCCCCCTTAGGAAGCAATGGTCCCCATTGCGTTGAGCTCCTCCATGAGATGAGGAAACTTCTGCTGAACTTGTTCCCTGGTGAGCCACTTGCCCTGCTGAAGGAGTTGGCCTGCTTTGACAGCTCGATACAGTTGGATATTCTGTTGGCGAGTGTTCTTTATCTGTGTGTCCATGATCCGATCAGTTGCAGCTTGTTCCATGCAATCTGGATTTAATTCCGTGGGTTTGAGCTGTTCTGCAATGTCGGATGTGTCTAGCAATGGTGGAAATTATGGCCGAAGGCGGTCCACATTGAACAATGGATGCAGGCCAAGGAATGGGGGAATGCTGAGCTCAAATGAATTGTCTCCCATAGCCTTAGTAATGGTGTAAGGACCATATCGGAGTGGTCTCAATTTCCGATAGGCTCCAATAAGGCGTTCCTTTTGCAAATGCAACCAGACTTTGTCGCCCACCTGAAACTTGTGTGGCACCCGGTGTTGATCATGTCGCTGCTTGTACTTGGCATTTGATTTATCAAGAATGTCATGGACCTGCTGGCGAATATGTTGGATGCGCTCAATGAAGCTGGTGGCCTTATCTGTTTCGGACTGGACATAAGCTGAATTCATGTGAGTAGCTGCAAGGGCCATGGCCACATCAATGGGGCACAGTGGCTGGAATCCCAAACCCACCTGAAAAGGGCTATGGCCAGTGGAGCTGTGAAGAGCTCGGTTGTAGCTGTGCTGAACATAGGGAAGGCTCTCGTCCCATGTGCGTGGATGCTTTGAGTTATACATGCGCAGAATGTGCACAATCATCCTGTTGACAACCTCTGTCTGGCCATCAGTTTGAGGATGGAAGGCTGTGGACTTCGTGAGTTTGGTGTCCAGCATTGACCAGAGACTGGACCAAAATGTGCTGAGAAACCGACTGTCCCGATCTGAGATGATAGACTGTGGGATCCCAAAGTGCACCCACACTCGTTCAAAGAAGAGTTTAGCAGTGGCTTCTGCTATGATATTCTTCTTGCAGGACATCATAATGGCCATCTTCGAGAACCTGTCGATGACCACAAAAACACAGTCATTTCCATGCTTAGTGGAAGGAAGGCCTGACATGTAATCCATGGAAATGGATTCCCAAGGTCGACTAGGGTTAGGCAACGGGGTATAGAGGTCGTGCTTCTTAATGGTCGGTTTGGCAATGGCGCAGGCAGTACATGATCGGATGTACTTCCCAACATCCTGTCGAAGATTCGGCCAATAGAAATAATTTTGCAGTACTGCCACTGTTTTCTCGACCCCGAAATGCCCAGCAGCCCGACTGTAGTGTGCTTCCCAAATCATCTTGGCACGCTCGCTTGAAGGAACACAGAGGTGGCCGAGGTGGCATAATAGGGCATCCTGGAGGTGAAAATCTGCAACATGCCGACCCTCCAAGAGTGTCTGGTATGTGTGGCCGAATTCTGGGTCGCTTTTGTAGAGAAGTGGCCAATCAGCAGTCTCGTTCCCACAAGAGTTGAGGACGGTGGTTAGCGCCATGATCGGTGGCCGACTGAGGCAATCTGCAACATTATTGGTGCTGCCCTTTTTATACTTGATATTCAAGTGAAACTGTTGCAGGTATGTAGACCACTTCTGATGGCGATCATTCTGCAATTTCCCTTGGGTTTGTATGAACTGCAGAGGTCGGTGGTCTGTGTGGATGACCGTTTCCTTCCCCAAAATGTAATGCTTCCATTGTCGGCAGGCCTGTACAATGGAATACATCTCTTTATCATAAGTGGGGTACTTCTGGACTGTGTCTGAAAGTGTTTCACTGTGATATGCCACTGGATGTCCATGTTGAGTAAGGACTACCCCAATAGCATAGTCAGAGGCATCTATCTCGACCTCAAATGGTTGTTGTAAATCTGGTAATGCGAGCACTGGTGTCGTGCAGAGGCGATCCTTCAATTCCCTGAATGCCTTCTGTTGAGATTCAGACCAAAAGAATTTTGCTTTCGCCCCGCCCTTGGTGACTTGACTCAAGGGCCAAGAAATATGAGAAAACCCCAACACAAACCTGCGGTAGAAGTTGGCAAGACCTAGAAAGCTGCGGAGCTCTGTTAGAGTGGTTGGAGAGGGCCAATCCCGAATGACTTGGATCTTGGCCGGATCGACATGCACCCCCTGTTCATCAATGATGTATCCCAGATACTGAACCTGGGTCATGCCAAAAGTGCATTTCTCCAAATTGGCACATAGCTTGTGTTGCCGCAGTGTTTGGAGAACCTGTCGGATGTGGTGGAGGTGCTCTTCCCAACTCTGGCTGAAGATCAGAATGTCATCCAAGTATACTACTACAAAGGAGTTGGTGAATGGCCGCAAGATGTCATCCATTAGCCTCATAAAGGTTGTAGGAGCATTCGTCAATCCAAAAGGCATGACCAACCATTCGAAGAGGCCCTCCTTGGATTTGAAGGCAGTCTTCCACACATCGGAGGGTTCGATTGGTACTTGGTGATATCCTGACTTCAGATCGATCTTGCTGAAATATTTCGCCCCCTTTAGTTGGTCTAGGAGGTCATCAATCCGCGGGATCAGGTACCTATTACGGACAGTGATCTTGTTCAGCGCCCGATAGTCAATACAGAGTCTCCACGTTCCATCCTTCTTCTGTACCAACACGATCGGGCTCCCACAGGGCGATGAACTCGGACGGATGTGACCTTTCTGCAAGAGCTCCTGAATCTGCCTCTTGATTTCATCGTTCTCCAGAACGGAGCGCCGATAAATTGGTCCATTGGGTAGCGGTGCACCTGGGGTCAGATCGATGGAGTGCTTGACTTGACAGTGCAGAGGAACCCCTGCCGGGGAGGTGAAGATGTCCTCGTACTCCTCCACAACCTTGTCCATCTGTAGTTGTCGTGCAGAGGGACCCCGTTTGGAGGCCGCGGCCACTGTCTTCTTCTTTCCTTGAGGGCGTATCATCAGGAAAACAAATTTCCTAGTTTTGGAAATGATCTTACTGCATTGTTTCGCAGTAATCAAAGAGATGGCGGCAGATGGTGCTACCTCTGGTATCCTGAACAACTTATTTCCCAATGTAATAATAACAGCACGGGGCCTTGATTCATACACAACATGTCGCTTCCACAAGTATGGTTGTCCTACTAATACATCACAAACTTCAAGGGGAGCAATGTCACACAATACCTCATCCGTGAAGGGCTTGATGTTGTATGGAAGGTGACACTGCTGGCTCACGTGAAGATCTCGTCCTTGGTGAAGCCACCCAATGGTGTATGGTTGTGGATGTGCTGTGGTTGGTAATCCCAACCGCTTCATGACCTCTACCGAAATGAGGTTCTTTTGACTCCCGCTATCAACAATGAACTGTATCGGGGAGCCCTTTACCCACATCTGGGAGTGGAAGAGACGCTCCTCCTCCTCTGGATCTTCGGGTTCATTTTTCTGGATCTTTACGGTAGCAACAATGGCGCTGGGATCCGCATCAATGATCTGCTTCCCTTTTTCATACCCCTTATCGGGTTCTGACTCAGAGTCGGAACATGCATCTGATTCTGAAACCTTTAGCTCAGCCACCAGTGACTGCTTGGCCCGACACTCACTTGTGTTGTGAGTGGAGCTCTTATGGAACTCGCACCATTTTCCAGTGTCCTTTCTCGGCTTCGCGGCACTGTTCTTTGCTTGCGGCTTCGGCTGGTTGTCTTGGGCTATCCCGCCTTGGCTTTGTCCTTTGTTCTGTGGTTTAGGGGCACCTTTCCCCTGCTTTGGATTCGCAGATCCAAAGTCTCGCTTCTTTTGTTTAAACTTCTGCTCGACCTTGACGGCATATCGGTATGCTGCGCCGAGCGAGGGGATGTTTAGGAATTGTATTTCTTCCTGGATGTACTTGTGCAGGCAGCCACGGTATTTGAGTATCAAATGTTGCTCTGAATCCTTGATACCCAACTTTGTGCGAAGGGTATGGAAAAGATTGGTGAACTCCGGCACGTCTTGGTCCCTTCCCTGCCGCAGCGTGGTCCACTTTATGTATTCATCCTCATAGCTTCCGACAGGGTAGTACTGCTCCTTGATGGCATCCCGGAACGAATCCCAGGTGGGTGCGGCTGAAAATAGTGAGCCAGTACTTTCATCCTTCTGCTCGCAGTAGGTTTCCCACCAGTCCTTGACATGGGGGGCTGCTTTGAGAAGAGCAAAAACAATCTTTTCCCGACTTGAAAATTCATGAACAGAAAAATAACCCTCTAGCAGATTTAACCATTTATCTACGGCATCTGCGTCTATCTGACCCTCGAATATGGGGATTTCAAAATTAACTTGTACCTTAAAGGGTGTGGCATTTCCAGAGTAGCTGCTGGAAGCCGATGCGTTGCTTCTGGGTAGCTGCTGAAGGATCTGGGCAAAGTTGTCCATCATCGCGTTCCGTTGTCGCTCGAGAGCTTCTTCGAGCAAGATTTTGATGGGATCTCCTGCCCCCTCGTCTTTCTTCTCGTCCGCCATGGGAGGCCGTCGGGATTTGCGAGGCTGGTCTTGCAAAGGTTCAACCAGTTCAAGCCCTAACTCCTTATATCCTGACCTTGTTGGGGACATGCAAAGAAAAACAGAGAAAAAGCAGACCGCTCTGATACCACTGATCCGGATTTAAACAGGAACGCAACAAATTACAGAGATAACCATATACACAAAGATGCAGCGGAAATAATACTTCATTTCATTAATGGAAAAATACTGAAATATGCGTACAACCAGAAATGGAAATAAACCAGCTAGGGCGATGGTAGCTTATCTCTGAGAAGAGATGTGATGGCTACATGCCTCTGAACTGTGTTACAATGAGGCTCGAAGGCCTATTTATTGTTGAGAAACAATGGAAAACCCTTAACATTCCAAAACCTAACCCTAGGAGATGAAACGCCAAACTGTGGGCCCCGTTTGGGGGTAAATTGGTACATCAACTTCCCGGGGTCGTAACTTTGGCATATGATCTTCGTTTGACACGTACAATAGCTCATTAGAAAGATCTATCCGAGCACTATCATTGTTGGAACGGGCAACATCGGTCCATTCCATGGACCCATGTTGCCCCTTGATTCCCAAAAAACGTCGTTTAGGGCCTCAAAACGGCTCCGGAAGTTCAGGACCCGAAAACTGCTAAAAATAGTAAGTTGTGCTACAATTAAGGAAACTGAAAATGCTGAGAAAGACAATGGTGGGGGTCCAGGTGGACTTGGCAGGTGGCCACCAATATCCACCTGGATCATTTGTAGTCATGTTAGATGATGCAGGTGTAAAAATAGTGTTCGAGAAAGATACCTGCAAGATGGTTTGGGGAGCACTGGTATTGATGCGGGGAGTTTGGATTGGAACTCTTTACAAACTTCAAGGTACCACTATTATTGAAGGGTGAAACAGTTCTATGGTTCTCGAAAGTGGAGCAGAAAATCTAGTGGTCTCTTGAGAAAAGACCATGTTATGGCATCAAAGGCTTAGACATATTGGAGAGAAGGCCTTTGAATACTTCATGGTAATGGTATGATAGAAGGTATGTATAATTTCTCACTAGATTTTGATTTCTATGAAAATTGTGTATATGGGAAGTAGAATCGGGTGAGTTTCCCCTTTGGTGGTAAGAGGGTGAAACAAATATTAAAACTTATGCACAATGATGTGTTTGGACTTGTGTCAGTTCCATCACTGGGAAAGTTTGTGTACTATGTATCATTTATAGATGACTTCTCAAGGAATACATTGATATATTTCCTCGGGAAGAAATATGAAGTCTTTGACAGGTTTAAAGAATTTAAGGTTTTGGCGGAAAACCAAACAGTGAAGAAGATAAAGATGCTAAGGAAAAATAACAGTGGAGAGTTTTGCAATAAGGAATTTGAAGAGTTTTGTAAGAATCATGGTATAGCATGACATAAGACTACTCCGTACACAACTAAGAAAAATGGAGTTGTAGAAAGAATGAACAAAACATTGATGGAAAGGGCAAGAAGCATGCTCAGTGGTGCCAGGTTAGGACAGGAATTCTCGATGGAGGTGGTGGAGACTGCATTTTACCTGGTCACCAGATCACCTTCATCAACATTGTAAAATAAGACTCCACAAGAGGTATGGACTGTAAGAAACCTTGTCTTTCACATCTAAGGGTATTTGGATGTGATGCATATATACATGTTCCAAACGAGAAAAGAACAAAGTTGGATAGTAAATCTGAAAAGTGCATCTTTATTGGGTATAAGGACGGTTTAAAATGTTATAAGCTTTGGAACCCAGAAACAAGGAAGGTTGTGTACATCTGAGATGTGGTGTTTAGTGAGGTGAAAGATGTTATTAAACATGAAGTCCTACCAAAGGAACCTAAGAATATAGAGATTGAACTAAAGGAGGAAGAATGAGACTCTACAGCAGAAGAGGAATCAGAAGATGAAGAGCCACAAACTCTGGCTGTGAGAAGATTAGTTCGAGAAAGAAGGCAGCCAAAAGGGTATAGTCCATCTGCTTTCTATTCAAATTTTTCTTTATCTATTACTGATGATGATCCTAGAACTGTGAGAGAATCAGTAGATTCAGAGGATGGAAAACTCTGGAAAGAGGCCATGGTTGATGAAATGGCATATTTTCACAAAAATGATTCTTGGGATTTGGTGGAGTTACTAGCTAGAAGGAAACCCATTGACAGCAAATGGGTGTTCAAGAATAAGATGAATGCGGAAGGAGAGGTGGAGAAATACAAATCTCGGTTGATAGGAAAAGGTTATTCCCCGGTGTCAAGAATTGATTTTGGTGATATTTTTTCTCCTGTTGCCAAGGCAGCTTCTATTAGATTACTTTTATCTATTGCTGGTGCTTTTGATTTTGAGGTAGAGCAGATGGACGTGAAGACAAAATTTCTTCACGAGGATCTAGAAGAAGTTATCTACATGTAGAAACATGAAGACTTTATGGTGAAGGGTAAGAAAGAACTGGTATGCAAGTTAAAAAATTCTTTGTATGGGTTAAAACAGTCACCAAGGATGTGGTATCAAAAATTTGATACATTTATACGGGGACTTGGCTTCACCAGAACCAAAGCAGATCACTGTGTCTATTTTAAATTAATTGGTGACCGTGTTATTTATCTCGTCTTGTATGTGGATGATATATTGCTGGTTGGAAATGACAAAGAAATTATCCAGTATTTGAAGACCCAATTGTCCTCCAAATTCGACATCAAATATATTGGTGCTGCAAACTATATTCTATACATGTAAATTAAATGAGATCGGGAAAAGACAAAGCTCTGGTTAAACTAGAGGAAGCATGTCGAGACAATAATGCAGAGGTTTAATATGCAAGATAGTAAACTTGTGAAGGTTTCTATTCTTGTAGGTGTAAATTTATCTGTTGAACAGTGTCCCAAGACATAAGAAGAGGAAGAGGACATGCCCCATGTTCCATATGCAATTGTAGTCGGTAGCCTCATGTATGCAATGGTCTGTACTAGATCAGACAATGCACATGCAGTGGGAGTATTAAGTAGGTTTATGTCAAAACTAGGGAGGGATAATTGGACAACAGTGAAGCAGGTTTTCAGGTATTTGCATGGCACTAGTGATTATGGTTTGTGCTACCAAGGAATACTAGGATTGGACAAAGTTTTGGACATCCGTGGCTTTGTTGATGCAGACTAGGCTGGAAATATGGATCAAAGAAGATCTACAAGTGGGTATGTGTTTAATCTATTTGGAGGTGCAGTCAATTGGATGAGTAAGAGACAGTCTGTAGTGGAACTTTCAACTACAGAGGCATAATACATGGTAGCCACTCATGCAAGCAAGGAAGCAGTTTGGTTGCAAAGATTATGTTCAAGTATGGGGTTAGTACAACAAGCTATAAGGATATACTGTGACAGCCAAAGTGAAATTTTCTTAGCAAAGGACCTTGCTTATCATTCAAAGACAATGCACATTGATTTTCATTATCACTTTGTGAGGGATATGGTTGAGGAAAGAAAGGTGTTGCTGGTAAAGGTGGGAGAATGTTGGGTTGTGTTATATTCTTTCCATGACTACCCCACATACAGGGAGGTGTCAGGGGGGGTGGTATCCCTCCTACAAGAGGTCTGGGTAGTGCCCTTAGAATTTTTTTTGGACCCTATATTAGGTGGGCGGACCTACGTATGGTTTTGTGCATGGATTTCTCACATGGTTTTGAGCATGATGGTTTTCTGTCCGTGGTATTTTTTAGATCCGGTCAAGGGAACTACGGTTATGTTCTAATCCAGTGTTAATGGATTAGGGTTTATGGATGCTTCGACATGTATATATATATATATATATATATATATATATATATATATATATATATATATATATATATATATATATATAGATTGTAACATTGAAAGGAACATAATGAAAAATCAATTTGGTAGTCTCGGTTTTTGGATCCAGGGGAAAATCTCTATGTATATTTGTTTTATGTTTTATGCTCTCGCCATTGTTTATTTTATGTTTTTAGAATTCGCATGTAGGTAATTTATGTATGATGTTAAAACCTACACACGTTGCCCTCTAATTTTCTATGATTGCCCATCGCCATGGCCATAAAGTTTGCAATGAGAATAATTTCAGCTCAACTCGTTTAGGGGTTGAGAATAGAATGAGGGTGTGGACATCAGGACTCCCACTCGAAGGACCGGCACCATGAGATGTCACCATTTGTACAACTCTTAGCTACACTCAAACACTTTGACTTTTCTTTTCATGAATATATGAAAATACTAGTTATAGTTTACTTGTCAAATATATAATGAAAATATCGATCACTCTTGATGTATATGAAGGAGAATGCTTTCAGTATTTATTTGAAAATTATGATCAGATAATGTACTGGATGTTTTGAAATATTGAAGTTCATGATCTTGATGAGATCTTATTAATGTTATGCTTGTTCATGATTATTAATAAAAAAATCACCTACACTATTTAAAATAACCTGATAATATCACATGAAAGAGCACACTTTCAAATGTGCCAGATGTTTTGAAAGAGAAATTAAGATACATTTGGTTGTGATGAGACTTTATTGATAAGAGAAAGTTAAAAATATAAAATAAATATGTCCACCGGTACTACCCCATATTTTGTCAGATTTTGCTTTAAGGATGTGGAAATAAAGTAAAAAATATTATGTCACAAAACCCTTAGTACGTAGTGCCCCACATTACCGATGCAGTAGCTTCTGGATGTGCGAGTACCAATCCATATTATGTCATTGTGTGCATATGAAAGGGAAATTTTAAGCTACTCAGGGCCTATGAGGCGTCCATCTCAGGGAAAATTTTAAGAACCCCCCTAAATTTACATGTATAATAAATGGGCGAATCTCCATGGTATATAGGAAAAGTGGAAGGTGATTTTATCAATAATATGATATGTATATATAATTTTTTGGCGAATCTCTCACCAGGCATGGCGAATATTTTATTCAATTATAAAATCTTGTGTTTATTGAATACACAAATGAAATCATTGCATTTTTTTAAAATATATTTTGAAATCAAAATTACCGAAATTACATATCGATAACCTAGTAGGTGTAGGATAAAATTGATCCGTGCCATTTACAGAAAGCATGAGAAAAAACCTAATACTATATATAAAACCAAAAAAAATTCAAATTCATCACTTCTAGGGAACTCATAACCACCCTGCCAATACACAAGTATGTTCCTGTTTGCAATTATAAAAATTACCCAATTTACAATCTGTTTACTCCAGCATATGTTGGAAAGTTATAGAAGGATGACTAGTGTAATCAATCCATTCCTTTTAGCTCTGGATTTGTTTCAGTTTAAAACAGAAGTTTAAAACAGAAGTATACAAATATACTTGTCCAATGTCTATGCTTTAACCATTCACCTTAAGATGTTTTTACAATATAATTTCCTAAGTCTATTTAATATCTTCATTATCATAAAAACCAACCTATATCCATCTTAACTCCACATCTACCACGCTTAGGGGGATGAAATATATTTATCCCTCTGAGCACTTGGTAGACCCAGAATTGAGATGGATCTAAGATGATAGAATTTCCCATTTAAATAGTCTATGCTCACATGAATACGATGGTATTACCATGGGTTAATACCATGGGTTATCATAAACCTGGAGCTTAAAAATTACTATTAGTAATTTATAAAAATTAATAAAATTAATAGTTGATTTTTATTTTATTTTTTATTTTAACCAAGCTAAAATGTTTAACATACATTAAATTACAACATCCATTTTTACTCTTGATCGGATCAAATATTTTTTCACTCTATGCTAGTTTTCATATCATGATATTTGATACCTCTCGTTGGTTAGTAGATCGAGAGTAAAGAGGGGGTTAGTAGATCGAGAGTAAAGATGGATCTATGCTGGTTTAATTCCCCCATTTAAATAGGCTACATTTCAGGTGAATACCATGGGTCAATACCATGTGCCATTTTTATTTTTATTAATACTAATATTAGGGTTAATTTTTTTTTTTGCATGGTATTAATAACAATCTAGTCCATGGTATTTGTCCCATAGTATTTTGCCCATAGGTTTCACTTAAATATAACGCATTTTTTGAGTGTTCATAAATATAAGGTGACTTATGGAGTAAATATAAAAAAATGTTTTATTTGTTTACCATACCTCTCGTTTATTTATATTTTTATTAATTTACCATACCTCTTTTACAAATATGGTATTTGGCCCATAGGATTCACTTAAATAAAACCTATTCTTGAAAATGGGCGAATGGGTTCACCTAAATAAAACCTATTTTTGAAAATGGGCGAATGGGTTCACCTAAATAAAACCTATTCTTGAAAATAGGCAAATGGAAGGTTGTAACTCCTAATTTCAAGGGCTAAATTTACCTTTTTTACCCTCTCCCTTAGAAGAAGGTGGGCTATTTGAGGTGATTTGTAAAAATGTACTATGATACAAAATAATCGCCCTCTAAAAATTTAAAACCCCTTAATTTCGCCAAAGGGCGAACATTCGCCCCTAAAATCACCCCTAGTCCATCTTCTCATTTACTTGACATGGATGGTGTCAAGTTGTATACCATGCTGGTGTCAAGTTGTATACCATGCTCACTTGACATGGATGATGTCAAGTTGTATATCATATTCGCTTCAAGTTGACCCCCACACACAAATGTGGGGGTCCTTTTCCTTGCCAGAGAAATTGTGCTTTGACTCTCAGGGAGAGTGCCTGCTTTATTGTATTGGTTGGTGGGAAAATGGATCGCCCAAGTGTTTAATGTATATACATTTCACTACACACCATTAGCATTTCATTTTTCATTACATTTTCTTACAATTTTTTCCCCTTGTCATATTCCTAGTGAATTCTCTCCATCAATAGTTGCTTCCCTAGCATCATACTTACTTTCCATTCATCTCCATTTCTATTTTCCATTTGGAAATGGCTTCATCCTCCTCCATCGGTGCTAGATCCAACTATGATGTGTTCATAAGTCATCCTGGTGAGGATGTTAAAAAAACATTTTCCATCCATCTCTACAGGCGCCTTATTCCATATGGATTGAAAGTATTTCTGGATCAGCCTGTATTACAATAGGGAGACTATTTCTCTCCTCAAATTGAAGATGTTATTAGATCAGATTCTTTGCTTGTAGCCATTTTCTCTGCCCAATATGCTAACTCACAATGGTGTTTAAAGGAACTCCTCATGATGTTGCACTCCAGTGTTCTACCATGTGAAGCCAAGTGAGATTCGGTGGACGTTAGGCAACAATACAAGGTATGGTGAAGCCTTGGAGAGACTCACAAGGAAGACTAAGTATGACCCTCAAAATCATAAAGATAAGTCGTGATACGAACCCAACACGATTGAAAACTGGAGAAATTCTCTTTCTCATGTCTTAGGAATACGCAGTTTGGAGCTCGATGCATTTAACGGGTGAGAAATCAAATTTTTCTTTGGAGATTGTATTATATTTGTTATTTTATGTTGCATGATATGTGCATAGAATTATTTTTCTCATTCATTCCATTTATTTTCCTGTGAATAACCAGAGATGAGGGGTTGTTGTTAGAGAAAGTAGTTGAACTTGTGCTAACAAAGGTGAAGAAAAGGTTTCTAAATATGAATTAGTTTTAGATTATAAAGTAAAAGCTTTAGAAGATATTATCCTATTACATCTACAACAAAGTTGGAAACCTCAGATCTTTGGGATCGTGGGGTTAGGCGATGTAGGAAAGACCACCTTAGAAAAAGAATTTTTCAATAGGAAAAATCTTGATTATAGTAAATCATGTTTTTTAGATGATGTAAGAGATAATGCAAATAAGGGCACTTTAAATTCTTTGTAGTGTAAACTTCTTTAGAGCTTGATAGGATTGTATTATCCAATAAATAGTGTTGTTGAAGGTATATGGATACTCCAGAAGCATGTCTCATTTTATAAAGCATTAATAATTTTAGACGATGTAGATCACGTTGATCAGGTGGTTGCACTTTTTCCAATTGGAATTGTTCCCCACTTCCATAGCTTAATATTAATTACATCGATGGAAAAAAATGTTCTAAAGAGATCAAGAGTTGAAGAGTCGTTAATATGTAACCTAACGGGGCTTGACACACAACCCTCCTCGGAGATCTTTTTCTCCCATGCCTTCAACCAACCCCATCCACTCCCAGGATTTGAATATTTGGTATAGGAATTCGTAAAAGCTTGTTGTGGATTTCCATTATCTTTGAAAGTAATTGGGGCACTTATTTATGGAAAATAAAAATCTGACTGGGAAGAGGAATTATGGAGTCTTCAATGAACACTTCTTGATAACATACAACTGAGACTTAAAAGAAGTCATGATTCACTCAATAGAGAAGAACAAAATATATTTTTAGATATTGCATGTTTTTTCAAAGGTTAGAACACGGATAAGGATATAAGAATATGGATCGGGTCAAGCTAGGAAGGTAGGGGAGGGTTTCAAAAATTAGGAACATGTGTCTTGTAGTAGAAGTGGACAGTAATAATAATATAAAAATGCATGACCACCTCAAAGATATGGGGAGAGATCTTTTTGAGAATCTAGTGCTGCCCTGTCATCTCTGGCGTTAGATAGAGAACACCATCGATGATTTGTTGCAACAACTGGTAAGTGATAATTATTCAATAATTTTCTTTTTTTTTAATTCTTCCACCAATTTACAAGAAATAATGGATAATTATTCTTTATTTCTAAATTGACAGGAAAAAGTCATGAGGGGAATTAGAATGGTTCCTGGTGAGTACAAGGATTCATTGGATGGCATTCATAAGGGGAGGTTGCAACTTGTTCACACTGAATATGTTCTCATGGATTTCATTTTGATAAGGGTTTAGTCTCCAAATCTCATAGGGTTACGTTGGAACCATTGTCCCTATCCTTCCCTACCTTCCTCGATTTCAATGAGAAATTTGAAGGTTCTAGAAGTTCAAGGAATGGAATTTAGAACACTGTGCGAAAATGATTCACAAGATAGCAATTTTTTGAATTATAATGTTTTTTATTTATATTGTGCTGCACGTCTCTAACACATTCCAAGAGTTCCTTTTAATGATAAATCCATTTATATTTTTCTTTTTCTTATAGTTTAAACATTTGAACATTTTTAGGTACCTTTCGAGTTGTGATAGTTAAATATTGAGGGTCCTTTGTATTTCATTCCAAAGTTCTCTATAGGGAATATGAAGTACCTAAAATCCTTGGTGCTCGGGGGGTTCTCAGAAATGAAGTCACAGCCAGACAACTTTGCTAATTTAACCAACCTCTAGCACATTGAGTTGTCCCAGTGCTTCGCTTTGGTGAGGTTGCAAAAATCTTTTGCTAATTTAATGAACCTCCAACACATCTGGTTGTCTCAGTGCTCCACAACTTTGGAGAGGCTTCCAGAATATTTTGGTAATTTAATCAACCTACATCACATATAGCTATCTCAGTGCTTCCCTTTGAAGACCCTATCAATTTTTTTTGGTAATTTAGCCAACCTCCAACACATCCAGCTATCTCAGAACTACACTTTGGTGAGGATACCAAAATCTTTGGGTAATTTGACCAACCTCCACCACATCCAATTGTCTAAGTGATATGGTTTGGAGGTTTTTCCCTACTTATTTCATGAATTAACTAACCTTCAGTCTCTAAATTTGGAGGATTGTTATAATTCATGCATGTGGAGAGAAACACTAGGGGATATCATGTGGAGCAAAAGACTAGGGCATAAATCTGTCTAGCTGCCCAAATATTGAAATACTCCCTCCACAAGTGGCACAACAGAGGTTTCTTGAATAGTTACGTTTGGGAGGTACAAATATTATGGAATTGATAAATGCAATTGGAAATCCATTCTATTTGAAATTTCACAAAGGAAGAAACATGTCGCTGTAAACATTGTCGCCTTCACTATGTAACTTATAGAATGTGAAGGAATTGCAGCTTTGTGCATGTGATAGGTTGAGATGTCTGTCGCCTTCGCTTGAATTGTTGGCTCAATTGATTGAGTTGACTATAAACTATTGTCCATTTATAAATTAATTGTTGTTTATAAAGGAGGGAAGCATACTTCTGCGACTAAAACGGTTATAGGTTTCTAGAACACAAATATCAAAGACATCATTTTCTGAAGGTGTTTGCATCAACCTTCATGCTCTTACCATCACTCGCTGTAATGATGTGGCTTAGGTTGGAACACTATCAGATACACTCATAGATTTAAGCTTCAACCATTGTCATAATTTGAGGAAAATAAATAACATTTATGGTCTCGTAAAACTTCAAGAGTTGGACATTTCTGATTGCATAGAGCTGGATGAGTTGCCGAGTATTGAAACATTGGTATCTTTGAGCAAACTGGATGCAAGTAGATGTGTGAATTTAAAGAGCATACGAGAATTGGGGTGGCTGACGAAGTTTCAACACCTACTGGTGGGAGGGTATACCTACTGGTGGGAGGGTGTTATGAGTTAGAAGAGTTGGAAGGCATCCACCATTGTGTGTCATCGTGGAGGCTTTATGTCCAAGATTGTCCCCAACTGTGGTGGAGTGAGGGAGTAAACCGTTGCGCCAAAGAAATGGGTTCTGCTTCAAGGGAATTGAAGATATTATTTATCAAAGTGTCATCTATGCCATTGGGTTTATCCATTTTTAGATTGTTATTATCATGCTATAGAAATGTAAAAACATTTTAATTGCTGCAGATACAATTTGAAGTGTTATTATACCTGAAGAAAACATGGTATATTATTTTGTATTGACCAAAAATTTATATCACTTGTCTATAGTTTAATATTATGAATTCAATTTTTGTTAATTTTTTATTATTATTTAAATTTATTTATTTTTAAGGTGATTGGTTGAGGTCCTATTATGGGTTGTTTAGTAACTTTCATTTCTATTAGTTACTATTTTTTTTCTTTAGTTTTATTTCCTTTCTATTAAACATTTTTTTCTATTATTTCTATTTTCATGAATTATAATTTTTTCACAGTATTTTCAATTTAAAATGACTTATTATTATATTAAAAATATATTTTAATAAATTTAATTATAAACAATTATATATATTTATTAAAAAAACACACAGATATATATATGTATGTTAATATAAACAATATTAATTAATCACATTTCTTAATTTTTGGTAATGACATTCAACAATACAATATTTATTAGTTGCTTTATTTTTGTGATGATTTTTTTTTTGTTATTTTTTATTCACTTAAGCTATATTTAAGCTAAGCTGCAAGTACTAGCTACTATGTAGTTGTAGTTAAGTAACAAAGTAATAATTGCAAGGTAATTTAGATTATATTTTTTTTACAAATGAAGTTAAGCCATTTTATTTTTAATAAAATATATATTGAAAAAAAATTATAATATAATTATGGAGTGATAAACATTATGTTATTAGATTTACATAATTTATTAATATTAATATGTATTAAACCAGTAATTGCACCGGATGTTGCAAAGGAAACGTTGTAAGGCATAAATTCCAGAAGAATGGTGCAATATAAAAAAAATGATTGTAGATAAAAATTAATAAATAAAATGCCATTCAAAGCTAGAAGATAAAGAGAAATCACTTACATTATGCCAAATTGACAGATTCTATAACCTTTCCAACATAGATTGCCTCTTAATCTTCCAAGATGGTTCTTTCGAGTTCCAATAGCAAATATTTGATATATTTTGAGAAAATATAGGTAGTAAATAAACTAATATTAATTCATGAACAATATGAAGACTATCTTTCCAAATCTAAATTTTCATAGCAGCCTCACAAATTTCAGACATCACGACGTTTTAGATGAAAAAGAGCCATACACCAGCTCTCAATTATTCATAACTTTTGGTGTAAAATCTGCAACTTTCATGGGAAACTCTAGTGCCCTTTTTTTATAGCCTTTATGGCTCATGCCATTCAGCTCACCCACGCAAAATTATAATTTACTTTTATCTAAAATATGCATGCTATCATGTGTCATTCACATGCATGTATACATATGTAGTTACCCAATTTAAAATTAAAAATAAAACATTTTATTCATGAGTTTTCTTAACTCCTGTTTTTGTTCTCAGTTATTTCTTAGATTTTCCTCAAGTTTCTAATTTTTGTATTACCTGTATAAGTTAATTACTATATCATATTACTTAAGTATAGGATGTAAGTGTGATTGTGTCTTCGACCATATTTTTAAAATCCTCTTTAGAAAACTAAGGGTGATTAAAACAAGGTGGTTGTGAATGTTTATTTGTATTGACAGATGATCTAAGAAAAATAGGGATAGAAAAATGGGGAGATGATTAAAAAATTCATTGTGAGATAGTCAGAGGGTTGAGAAAATCATTTGAAATGAGGAACCTATCAGGAAATTTGTATTGGATCTTGTTGATTTCTAAAATGGTATGTGGCAAGCTAGGAATCAACAAGAAGTTCTCTCCTTTCTACATCTCCTGTAAAGTCTTTCATCTTGCCCCAAGAAGACTTCAAGTTAGGTTTGCTAGATTTCTCGTGTGTGTTTTTTTTTGACACAAGCATTGTAGTTTCAACACAATTTGCAATATCTAAGGTGTGATGTTCAGATGACAAGTCTAAGCAGTCTAGATGACAATTTGGGGAAAATTGTTCGATTGTTATGTAGCATCCCTATATTTTATATTTAACTTCTATAACATGTGACACATTTGAATCCAATACCGGTGAAGTAACACATTATGTTAATGTGGTATATCCTATGTTGACTCTTATGGCATTGAAATAAAATATAATGACAGATTGTTACGAAATCTATGTACAAATTTTTTATTGCAAATGTGTTATGTTAATGTGTTATACTCTTAATTGACTTCTCTGCCAATCAAATAAATCTAATGAGAGATTATAACAAATCCACTTTAGAAAAATTTCCTTGCAAATGCCTCAAATCCTATATGTTCATCATTTCAATTTCAATTTTCCATATATTTATTATGTTATCGATTTGTTCAATATTACAGATCCTCATGTGCATCTCCATGACTCTGGGTAATACTCGTTTTCACTCATAAGTATCGCTGGCTAGATTCGAATCTGGATTGGTGTGTAGGGAGTATTGTTTCCACATTTGGATAGACAATGTGTTGGCAATGATCCCGTGCACATCAAAAGATTTCTTCCTCTACCACTGCTTACTGTTGGGATTCCTTGAGCAAAATTGAGCATGCTAAGACCTCCCAACTGCCCATGCATATTCATTAACAAATATTTTAAATTATCTATCTATATATATATATATATATATATATATATATATATATATATAACACCAAGTTATATGTGAATAATGATATAAATTAAATGAGTAATAAATGTTGATAGCAATCAAAATACTTATTATTATTTGGAAAGTCGAGAATTGGTAAGCTTTAATGTTGAGAATTGGGAAACCCTTGATCTCATCTATTGAATTCTTATTTGTCATTTGCAAAGATGAGAATTTGCAATGCTAAGATAACAATGGAGGTTGAAATGTTTGAATACTTTCATTTCATTTGTTCAATTTATTTCTATTAATTTATCCATTAAATTGTGTATTAGACTAAAAAAAATCATAAATCCTATTCCTAAATAACATGCACTTATCAAGATAATTCTTAATGTTATTTTTTTATTTATTCATTTTCTATATTTCTTAATAAAATTTTTTTTGGGGAAATATCTACACAGATCCACCTAAACGGACCAAAAGAGCCTAACCCCGAGAGTTACCCTGTGACCTTCCATTAGCAAGGTACTTTTAGCAAGAACTTGACCAATTGAGATAACCATGGAGACTATATTTCTCAATATTAATAAAAGCACTCTAAAAAAATAAAAATCTAAAACATTAATATTTAAACCTAACCTATGTCAAGCTTAAGCATTCAAAACAAAGACTCCACCAACCAAAACAATTATTAATATTATTTTTTAATTTATTTATTTTCTATATTTCTCAATATTTTTATTTTGGGAATATCTAGGCAGATCTGGTTACCCTGTGACCTTCCATTAGAAAAGTGATTTTAGTAAGAACTCGACCAATTGAACTAACTATAGAGACTATATTTCTCAATATTAATAAAAAGACCCTAAAAAAATCTAACACATTAATATTTGAACCTAACGTATATCAAGCTGAAAGTATTGAAAAATAGAAAGTTTGCATATTTAAGCATTCAAAACAAATACTCCGCCAATATTAATATATTTTCATCTTATATAGTTCATGAACAGTTACTTCCTTCCTTGGCCCGTTGGGTGGACATGGCAATATTAACATGATATCAAATTTTTTATTAGTATGCTTTTGAAGAAGTATAATAAATTATTAATATAACATCATAGATATAAAATCCCTGCTGACCTGGAATAGTGCTGAGAGATTTTGTATTTGTTGAAGTTGCAAGAATTGAGAATTTGTTCTAGTTAATGTAAATTATAATAATATAAATTCATTTTCATTTTGTTCCGTTAAAAAGTTAAAAGTGAGAAACATTGTTTTTAATAAAGGGGAGTTTTAAAATTGAAATTTCATGTAATATAATATTTCGTTATCAAGAGGTTGCCAATTGAGCTTTTCCATAAGCAAACTGTGAAATAATCTTAATTTTTTCTTATTTTTATTTTTTAAATAAATAATATGAATGGAGAGAAAAAAATATCATCTCAAATCAAATTACAAAAATTTAATTTTGAAAAACTTTAAAACTTAGTACCGATCATTGAGCAACTTGGCATTGGAAGCCATTTTAATGATTGCATTTTTTTAATGTGATACATTTTGAAACAAAAAGAAACTCAATTCAAATCACAAACATCTCAATTCGAAAAAATTTAAAACTAATATGAAATTCCGTGATTGTCTGGAATTGCAATCAAATCTTGAGTAGATTGCTCAAGAGGTTTGAATTGAATTTTTACCAATATTGTTGATTTATGAAAAAAATGATTACGTGTTTTTTGATTTGGAAATATGTATGTTTCATATTTTTTCTCATGAATGAAAATATTCATTTATTTTTTTACTTCAAAAATATTATTATTATTGTGGAGTTATAAATTTAGAACATAATTTAAATATTATTATGACTTATGAATTTTATTATTAAATTTAAAATTGAATCAAATATTGTATTTATTTCTAAAATTTTTGGTTAATTTTGAAATTCTTTATCTTAGCTCATTGAAAATCTACCAATTGACTTTCCTACTACCTTATGGATATTTTTCTTTTTAAGAACCCTAAGTTGCCGCTGCATTGCCAACTTTAACATAGAGTGTCAACCTGGCTTGTTGGTGCACATGGAAGTATTAGCATGATATCATGATTCCGAAGAAGTATATTAAACTATTAATATAGTATTAGAGAATAAAAGCCTTGCTGACCTAGAATGGTTCCTATTTCGGAGAATTTGTATATTTTGAAGCCATAAGGATTGATAATTTGATTTAGGTAATGCAAATTATAACAATATAAATTCATTTTCATTTTGTTCTATTAAAAAATTAAAAGTGAGAAGTAATGTTTTTAATGAAGGGGAAGTTTAAAATTGGAATTTCATGAAATATAATATTATTATTATCAAGTGATTTCCAATTAAGCTTCTCTATAAGAAAATTGTGAAGCAATGTTAAAACTTTTCATTTTTTTTTATAGATGATATGAATATATTTCTTAATATTAATAAAAGCACTCTAAAAAAATCTAAAACATTAATATTTAAGTATAACCTATGTCACGCTGAAATTATTGCAAAGTAAAAATATCTTATATTGCAGACTTTATCTGGGGCCGAAATCTGAATATTTGTACTTATTTCTTACGTCTTGAATATGAAGTATATGTTGCTCTCTTGAAGAACTAGATTGGTAAACTCGGTCATTCTGCCTCGTTCGCTATTAGTGCGTGCATATAAGAACATATATGGGTCCTCATTGTTTCCTTTCTTTTCTATGGAGGGAGAGATGTTCATTAGTTATCATTATTATTTTAATTTAATCAATAAGTTAAACGGTTACACAAATCAAGATTTGGTTTACAGTTCAAAAAATGAAATTTACGGGTGGAATAACTTTGAATCGTAAAAATGAATCTAATGACGTAAAAGAGTGCAAAGTGGCATCTATGCGATTTCTTCTCAAAGGAAAACGCCTTATTTGTTACTAATATTTTTTAAAATATTACATGAAGTTCATACTAAACAATTTAAGGAATTACAAATCTTCTTCATATTCATATTAAGGATGAAATAAATTACACATCTATCTCACCAAAAGTGAAAATAGAAGAAAATTTGTAATTTAAATTAATATTTTTTTTTTATATAACAATATGTTATTTAATATAAACATTGAATTTTTGTATATATGGAAGACACCAATTTTTTGTTTCTAATATATATTTGTTTTAAATATTGTACATCAACTTTAATTAATATAATGAAATGCACATCATATAATATCAATAATATTATTTTTACATGCCATCTATGAACTTCATATTAAGTAGTGAAAAAGTGACATATCTCTCTCTTATTAAAAGGTAAATTATTTTTTCTACTTTCAATTACTTTATTTCTCTAAAAGTTGATGTCAAATTAAGGTGACAATTGAAGTGTTTTATTTATGACCAACATTATTATTTTTTTGTTATTAATGATTTTTAATTTGTTAATGTAAATAGTAGATTATTATTTATAAATGTAAGATTATGTATTGAAGATAGAGTGGGATATAATGGTTGAGATTTTTAAGGATAAAAATCATTTATGATTAGTTATTATGACTGATTTTAGTCAGGATAGTTATTTTAGTTAGGACACACATAATATGGGTTATCTTTAATTGCACTGCACACCATATAATTTAATATTTGAACCAATAACTTTTCAAAAATATGCCTTTTAAGTGAGTCTATACTCACAACGAAGGTTCTCAGACTTTGACATATTGTAGGTATCAAACATACTAATTACTATGTTGCACCCTTAAAGTAACTAGGTTGCGCTCTTAAGTGACTCTACACTATGTCTTGACCATGTACAACAACCTCTCTCTTGTCTAAGTTCAAGTTTCATAGTTTCACATGTTGTAGTTCTCGAATAGAGTAACTATGTTGCGCTCTTAAGTGGGTTGGCCATGTACAACAACCTCTATTTTGTCTTTTGGCTAAGAAGGAGGACAGTCTTCCTACTGAGAGGGAGGTTAATATGGCAATCCCCAATGCCCAAAATTTTAGTGAGTTGAGGTTATGTCGGCGTTATGTCGGGTGGTTGGGTAGAATGGATTAATAAAGGAAAAGTAGGTAGGCACGTTGAGATGACTGGGATGGCGCAGAAAGTGAACCTTATTCAAGACATAATTGAGAATGATCTAGTTTCTGAATAGATTTTGAATCAAGAGAATGATACTTTCTCCCCTTATCACAAGCTACTGAAAATGAAGGAGGATTACAAGAACAAAATAAAAATTATAGGTAGGCTAAAAGAAGAGAACAAAGAAACAACATTTATGTTATTCAAGTGAATCGGCAAAAAATTGAGGATTTCTAAAAAATTAAGGAGGAAGCCACTTTTCATTTCAGTAGCTTGTATAAAGATAACAACAGCCGGATGAGGAGGATGAGAACTATATGCTATATCATGTCCCTAATATGATTACTGATGAAATAAATGAACATATAACTGTATCCCCCACCGAAGAAAAGATAGAAAAGGTAGTCTTCTCATTTCATCTGGATAAAGCTCTAGGTATGGATGGATTCCCTTCTCACTTCTACTAGCATTTCTAAGAAGATATCAAGCAAGATTTGTGTCGAATGGTTGGTTATTCACTTAAGAGATTCTGAATGGGGGGGGAATCAATTCTTCCTTCTTGCCATCATCCCCAAGGAAACTAATCCTTCCTCCTTTTCAAGATTCTGGCATATCTCTCTCTACATTGTTTCTTATAAAATTATTGCTAAAATTTTGGCTAGTCATCTCAAAAGGGTCCTCCCTAGGATAATCTCAGGGAACCAAGGAAGATTTGTTCCTGGTCGACAAATATTTGATAATATTATCCTAATTCAATAAGTTTTGGACTCTAGTTATAAAAGTGAGGATCGAGGTATGTTAATTAAGTTGGATATTGCCAATTATTTTGATAGGGTTATGCATGAATTTCATCTCAAAGTCATGAAAAATATTGGGTTTTTTTGTTAGTGTGTGCAATGTATTGAATTATGCATTAACTCTCCCTAAATTTCCCCCCATTTAATGGTCGAGTGGAAAATTTCTTCAGAGCCTCTCAAATCCTAAGGCAAGGATGCCCTATCCCCTTTTTTGTATATTATCATAGCAGACACACTGAACAAAATATTGGATTTTAAACACAGATTGGAATGCCTTCCAAGAATTCAGCTTTCTCCTACTATCAAAAGTGCAAACCATGCCCAATTTGCCGATGATACAGTGTTTCTAGGAGTTGCCTCCATCGCTATATTAAAAAGGTTTAGCCTAATCCAGGACAAATTTCTCTTGGCCCCAAGAGGGCTTTCTAATTCAATGAATTCACAAATGTATTTTTGGAATACTTCAACAACCTTGCAAAAGAAAATCGTAGATATCTTTGTGTTTAAAGAAATGGGCATCTGGATGGAATTAAAGTATTCGGGGCATCAAGTTTGTTTCAAAATACATTCCTCCAGATCCTGGTAGCATATCCTGGATAAAATTAGAAAAAAAATGGAAGCATGGGGAGCACAGTGGCTATAATCAGCCCAATATATCATCATTTTCAACAATGTCCTATCATCCCTCTTAGTTTGTCAATTCTATGTTATTCTTTCTCCACAATACATCTCCAAAAGATCGGCCTTGAAGTCAATAAAATTATTTGGGAGGGAGGGAAATCATCCACAAAGACATTCCATCTTGTCAATTTGGGGATTGTCCAAGTTCCAAAACTCCACGGGGGCATGTCCATTAGGGATTCATCCTTGATGAACCAAGTTGTCGGTGCTAAGCTTTAATGGAAAATAAAAACTCAACCAAATATATGGTGGGCGCAAATTCTATAGTATAAATATTGCTCAATTGCTCAAATTCATATGATTTTCCATCACTCCATTATCTGGAAGCTAATATCCAAATCCTTCCCGTGAATATATATTTATATATATATATATATCTATATATATATATATATATATATATACATATATATATATATATATATCATAGTTGGGTAGTTGGAAATGATAACAACATCCTTTTGTGGGAATACTTGATCATGCAACATATGTTGTTGTAACTTCAAAATGTGTTGTAGTGGATGCAACACCCTCCAAAATTTTGGCTTACATCCAAATTTTGGAGCCTTCCTTGGCTTTTCCTTTGATAGTTGCAAACAATCGAGCTCACCCCATGAGCTCTTGTGAAGTCTTTTAACCCTTTTTCTTATTTGACTAGCAGTCATCTTTTGGCATATAGATTGCTTTGTCATTCCTACAATGTTCTTCTGGTGAGTTTGAAGGTTTGTCTTTGTGCATTTGGGTTGTTTTCTCTATGTGAACATCTATTGTACACACACAAATTTTTAAGCACTATCGTGCAAGTGTCGTCACGATCGTCCAAAGGTCTATCTCAAGTGTCACACTTGTCACTTTCATCTCTAAGATAGTCTCACTAAGGGCATTTGTTTGTCTTATTGTACTGGTGGTCTGTGTTGTCTCATCGTTGAAGTATACTAAGTGTATGATCACAATCTCAAGTCTGAACATGTTCATTTGCTTCCAAATACTTAGCCATTTTCCTAAAAATTTGTCTGATCAGACAACCCTCCTCCACTAGATCTCGACTGAGCTACATTACACATTCTCAGCCCTCAGTGACCTTGCTCTACTACCTGGAATTGTGCATTGCCTAAGGTTTTCCTCCAAGTCAGTTGCACTACGCAATCCTAGAGGTGAGAAACATGTCTGCCTCCCATAACTGCAAAAAAGACCACTTTTATGTCCAAACTGATTTGCGCATTTCTCAAGCACATTCATCAAGCCTCCTTTTGTTTGTTGGGAGAATGCAATGCACTGAGACCTGGGTTTGCATTGTTCTCTAAAACTGCATAGACATGCTTAGTTGTCTCTCTGTTTCCTTCTTCTGAATTGATCTCCAAAACTACGCAGGACATGTCCTGTTGGCCCTTTATTGCCTTACTCTGCACTACCTTCAAAAACTACACAGACATGTCTAGTAGGACTCTTACTACTCATCCTACACTATTCTCCAAAAATACACAATCATGTCTAACAGGCCCTTTTCTACCTCTCCTGCACTATTCTCCAGAACTACATAGTCATGCTCAGCAGGTCCCTTGCAGCCCTGTCATGCCTTTCTCTTGAAAAATGTGCATAACTGCCCAACAGGTCCCATGCAGCCCTATATTGTCTTCCCTCCAAGAACTGCATAGAAGTTCCCCCCTCAAGGTCCCACCTTGCAGCTGCCACTGGTGTCCTTCATTGCACAATTCTATCTCCCAGTGGTCACTACATAGTTTTTATCACCATTGTAGGTTGTCCTCCCAGAATTCCTCACTCCAGCTTGAGTTGTACTCTACACTATCTTAGTGAGTTGTCCTCCCTCCCTGTCACATGGAACACGATAACAGTTCATCATGCTAAACTAGTAGGTTTTGGATTTGATGTCGTCCCATCATGAGGGAATTACAGGAACAGGTACACTGATAGATCATGACGAGACAATGAATGAGATGAAGAAGGAGCGCACATGCTAGAAGACTTGCTTACAGTTGGATGGATGTACCAAGCACATCAAGCAACAAGCGAAAGGAACATATGCATTGAACCATCATGCAAGACCAAGACCATCGAAGACCCCGCAACACTATGCCATGTGGAGGAGAAGATAAAGCACACCAAGAGTACATCCATCACTCAGCAGCACAACATCTTGACATGAACACCACAGTTAGCTAGTACATGTTAGCAATGTCATGTTGATTTGTGTCATGAGTTGTCTTGGCCACTTCACCACTATGGGCCATATCTGTTGTAACTGAAGGTAATGAAAATTGAATTCCAATGGACGCACACAAGAATTCGAAGAGTCATGTTAGTTGAATAGTCATGGGAAGTGGAACGATCATGAGGGTAGTCCAAGAGTCACAAGGGTCAAGAATCACCCTCGCTATATATACCCCTTCCATTATATGAGCAAGGACTTTTCACCTTGGATCCTCCCACATAGACTTGATATTTTGTAGTATGTTCTTTGAGGAGTGAGGAGTGGCTCCAATGTCCCACTACTGGGACTAGTGATTTATGGTGTACAGATGTGTCTTGGGACTTTTTTCTTAATTGAGAATCTTGTTAAGGCCAACACGTTTTCACACATGTTTTGTAGATGTTTGTAAGATTACTCTTTAAAAATTTGTAATGCATGTTTGCTTAACCTGTACTAAGATAGTTGAAATACTTTGGCTATTTTAGTACTTACATTGTTGAAAATGTGTTGTATTATTTATCACTATTGTCTCATCCTTGTGGACTACTCCACAGGACATTAGACAGACCTTTCTTGTTTACTGGTTAAAACGATTGTCACCTCCATGTGGAATACTTTGTTGGATGGTGTACTTGTTTTCCTTGCACTTTAGTTTTAACGACTATCGCATCCATTGTGGACTACTCCGCTAGATGTTGGGAAGACCCTTTCTCGTTCACATGTGTCTCTTCCTGGATGGTACTAATAGCTCCCATTTAGAAGCTCACTTTACCCTCCCCCTTTGTAGTAAGAGAACCTTGACACAGTTACATTATGCACTCACCAGGCACACACATACCTTTTTGTTTGAAGATACCAGCATAACACTCTCATGTGCTGACAGCTAGAGCTAAGGCAGATCTCTAAGTATATGGCAATCAAGCCTTCATACCGGATGGGACTCCTACACCAAACGGTGTGAGGTCTAGTTGGGACTTCAAATTAGGGAGATCCCCTTGGTTGACATATTTCTAGCACCGTCAACACAATGGTGCTAGAAGGAGGGCCAGACGACAGGTTGTGCCCGTAGAGTCTAGTTTGAATCTCATATTTAAAAATTGGCTCTTCCTAACATTATAATCCTGGGATTTCTTTCTACAAAGTTTGAATATACCATCCTCGCGAAAGTTATCCATGGCCTGTCCAAGTTAAAGTTCATTAGTGAGGGTCAACCATCTTTTCGTGCTCATGTGTGCCAAGTTATAAAATTTTTCCTACACCACAAGATTGAGTACAAAGATGTTTAGACTGTATTAATCACCCTCACATTCGAAGGTCATGCTTAATCCTGGTGTTACGAATTACCCTTTGCCTCTATCAATTCATTTGGTTAATTTGTTAAAATGATGATTAAAACATTCAATGAGTAAAGCCACTAGGATTTTCGTGAAAAAATATGTCATTTAAGTACGCAACCTAATGAATCAGTTGAGGACATTGTTGATCACTTCCTTCACATCTATTATGAAATTCCTAAACATCTTGTGAACTTTAAATTCTTGACAGAAGAGTTTAAGTGCTTAGTTCATATTTCTCGACATGGTTAAGTTCCTGATTTCCCTTCCTCCCCATCTCTTGCAAACCATGAGGCACCACAGATTGTAGAGGAGGAGCCCAACAACCCATTTTTCCTTTTCCTCCCTTTCTGGTCCTAATGTGGGTTCCCCCTTTTGCTGATTGCAAAGATGAGAAATCTATGTAGCATGTCCCCAACCCATCTTCTCATATGTCTCTCACTTCAATGGAGGAAATTCTAGAATGGCTTAGGAAGCTTACAACGAAGACCCGCTCCTCTATTCTACAAGAGGATGTCACCATGCATAACTCATGTCTCGAATTTGATTTGCATCTCTTCCATCCTCCATCATCTACAAGACATGACTCCTTGTATCATGACTTGCTTACACAAGTATAGAAGTAGAAAGGTGAGGACACTATCAATATTCCCTCTCTGTTTTAAAATTTTGCACATCAAAACAATGATCTTCCATTCTTAAGTGATTCTTAATATGTTAATCTCGGTGGAACATCCTATACAATTAATTATTTCGATCAACCCCAGTCTTGGGTAGTCATCACTCCCATGCTTCCATATGCCATGATGAATGCCCAAGCACATCATGTGATCTTACATTTTCTCATGAAGACTCTAACTCAGATCTAGAATGTGTTCTGGTCAAAGAAGACGTCCAGATCAAAACTTCCTCTTCACCTCACTTGCTTGTGTGTCCTATGGTTCATAACGCATCCTCATGCATCGGAGATACTTAACATTTTCTTGTTTCTTCATTCCATGAGTTATCTCCTCAAGTGATAGAAGACTGTGAGGCAGTCCATGATAAGGTTCAAAATAGTACAATCACAAAGTTTCCTTCCCATCCCCCATCATCTCTTTTCTTGCATGAAGATAACTCTTCAAGTCATCCTTCTAAAGCTGATGGTGAAATCTATGATAGAGATGGTTGTGATCCTAAGAGAAATTTTTAAACCAGCAACAACATCCATCCTCAAGCCATGCATGATCTAATTCAAGCTTCAAATTATGATTCTACAATTCTAGAAAGTTCTGGTATGTACTAGGGAGTTGAGGCACTTCAATGTTCATTGATGGTTATGCCAGGACCTCGGGACTTTGGTAAGCCCCTAGAACCACATCAGGTCTGGTTTCTTATGCATAATCTATCTATCTGCATGGTTGCACTCAATGTGGGTTCTCTTGTGAAAAATGTTTGGTATTTTGGGTGTGATCTTTCAAACTTTCAAAATTTCACATATGTTTGAATCCACGAATCTGTCACAACGCATCTGTCTTCATGTAAATCTCTCATATCAGGCTGAGGTTGGGAATGTTCATCTATCATGAAATCATGGGATTGTGAAGTTGATCATATCAAAGACTCTCTTTTCCCACTATCATACCTATTGAATTTTCCTCTTCATGATTAGCTCTTCAGCCTTCTTGCGAACCTTGCACTACAAATTTGTATGTCATATATAGCTCACAACGAACTTGGTTCCATTATTCAAAGCTTTCGCAAGATTGTTCACATGGATTTTTATTGGTTCATTGCAAGTTGGGAATCTAATTTCTTGATTAATTCATTTGATCATTACTCTATCTTGGGTGATTGTCATTAAAATAAATAAATAAAAATACTACATAAATTGACCACTTCCAAAAAAATTATGCAGTAAAGTGTGAACAACCTTTTCTTTAAAACAATGTCAAGCCTGGGGGCAAAGGATTCCCATTGCCCTTTTCATCTGTCCCCATGATAGACATTTGGCTTATCATTTTCCCATCAACACGTCTGATGAAAGTTTCTTCATGCACTCTGATCTTCATTATTTAGCATCTTTTTCCTTAGATTTCTTTCGAGCAGGTGAAGCACTTTAGCCTGCGCTGATGGTAGGTCCTCACTGTGTTGGCATGACTGCCAAGAATCATCAAATTTATTTTTCCTTACAATATCCCCATCGTGATCTTGTTTTTCAAATCGAGAATTCATCCTCTCAAAAATTACAAGGCTTTCCAAACAACCATCATGAATTTTATGATCCAATCGCTAAATGGCTAGAACAATCTTACTTGGAAAGCCATGTTGTAGGCAACAAGGTTCAATCCTTCGTCACACTTGTTGAGAAACTCAGTGTAGAAGAAGACGCAACTGCAAGAAGTTTTTGAGGTTTGTTTAGAAAGGGTATCCATAAAAAAGGAAAGCACATCTATTGGGTGGTTGTGACGCATATTTCTGCCCATAAGAAAGACCTTCCTTTATGTGTGCAGCTTGTTCAAGTTTTTTTATTTTCTATTGCACACTTCTTTTTATTTGTTTTAATCGCTTGTATCTTTGTGGATGTAGGTCGGGAGAGACTACTATGGCTTCACTCGAAATTTCATTTCACATAACCCTGACTGTTTAGCTATTAGGATAGGAGTAGGATTAGTTTCATCTCAGTTTTCACTTCCTTGCACTCATCTTACACTCGTAGTCTGTCATGGTTTTATTATTTTACATCATGTTCCTTTAGTCATTTTTCTTTATTGTATTTTGGTTTTGTTTCCTTGTTGTGTATGCCTTTCCTCTCATCTTGTTTTTCCTTTAGTTTTGAGTTTTCCATTTGTTTGCACTACACGAATAAGTGTTGTGCCTGCACTGTGTTTTGATTTCTGAATGGGTATGCGGCTAAAGTTAAAAGAAAATTATGACACTGCAGCGCTTGGCCAGTTCGATGTCCATCTTCTTTGTGTGTGGTTGTAACTTCTAGCTGATGAAATCTTGATGGAAAATATGATCCAACTATAAGGAAAAAATTTTTCGAACCATGAACCTGTGTCAATTCTGGGAAACCTTATGCCTATACCTATTTTTCTGCTCTGGTGTTTTCAAGGTTATCCAACTAGTCAAAACAAAGAAGGGGAAAATTTAAATGAGAAAACCTATATCATAGGGCTTTATATGCTTCTCTAAAGGAAAAACCTCTCCTACTCTCAATAAGTTGGGATCCTTCTTCCACCATAAATTAAATAAGTGCCTATTCACAGTTCTCTTTCAAAAAAACAACAAAGGCAAAAGAAGAGAAAGGCTTCCTGTGCAGAGAGGTGAAGCAGGCAACTCCACCGAGATATTGTCTAGGTTCGTTGGCAATGGAACAATGCTTGTGTTCCTGCATGACTCTATCAAGGTACTGTCCAAGCCTACTGGCAGTGGAACAAAACCAAAGATGAAAAGCTATACTCTGAAAATCTTAAGCTCGTGAGCCAAATTACCCTTCCTGATTTGCAACACTGTGATCTAGCTAAGTTTTGTGTTATGTTCAACTGAGTCAATATAAGGTGAACTATGCCTATCCATGGGGTAAGTGGGGAAGACAAAATGATCCATGCAACGAATGAATACTCCCTGAAAGGCCAAGGCCCTGCATTATAAAGGAACCAAAATGGAGAAGTTGGTATTCAACTAGTGTGTCGCCAAGTGTTGTAGCAGCAACAACACCCTCCAAAATTTTGGCTTACATCCAAATTTCAGATCCTTCCTTGGTTTTTCCTTTAATGGTCGCAAACACTCAAGCTCACCCCAGGAGCTCTTGTGAAGTCTTTTCACCCTTTTTCTTGTTTGACCAACTGTCATCTTTTTGCATATTGACTGCTTTTCCATGCTCGCGATCTTGTTCTAGTGAGTTTGAAGGTTTGGCTTTGTGTGTTTGGGTTGACTTCATTATGTAAACATCTATCGTACTCACAAACATAGTTGTAAGAATTTTCGCATAAGTGTATTCATGGTCATCCAAATGTTTATCTCAAGTGTCTTGTGTTAACACCCAGGTTGTTCCCTTTGACTCCTGAGGGAATACAGCCGGGGTAACCACTAACCAAGCTTTGGATCACAGGTTCTAGCCAACCTGTAATCAGAGAGGGCTCTCTCTTTGACTGTTTAACTTTGTTCTTAAGGATCTTAGGCTAGATATGAGGTGAGGGTTTGGTTTGAAAATTTTGGTTGAATGATGTCTTTCAGTACCTAAGGTGCTATCTTCAGACAGTTTTAGACCATTGGGCAATGGGGTCTGTGGTTGCAAGTTGTTTGAATTTTTTGAGTGTGATTATTGAAGCAACAGGGCCATTTAAATATTTCATGAAACAAACTTGAAATTGTAATGATGGAGTATGTTTAACCAGTGGAAGGCAATTAAGAAATTTCCACTAAATTGGTGATGTGAGAAAGAGATGTATTGACCAGGAGCAGGTTTGAATTCCTGAACGATAATCACTATGAAAGGTATAGTTTGGAAGTGCAGCAATTAAGAATTACACTCTTATAACTATAACTGAGGAAAACATACATAATAGCTTAGATTGAGTTCAGGGTATTCTATGAATAAATCCTGAAGCTATTCTTTTTCTTTGCCATTAAACTTGTGAAACAGAACATGAATGGATTATGAAGAAAATAACAAACATAACGAACAGGTTAAAGAAACTTATTGTTCCATGAAATACGCAGGAATCTTGTAGCATTCAGCAAGCACACCAAAACGCATCAGACAACACGGAACTTTGGAAATTCCATCAGCTTTGTTGTATTAAAACCTTGAACATTTACAACATAGTATATCCTGAAGAGAAAATCAACAACCCCTGCAAGCTTATGCGAGGGGGAATATATACAATCGGTTATACAAAAATATCTGAACCGCTGAGTCACTTGATAAATAAATGCGCTCACCAACTTTACAAAATAGCAGATAAGGAAGTTATTACTGCTCTAAATACAAAATGAATACTCTTTAATTCTGTCAGAAGTATTTTTGACCTTTGGAGGCCACTAAGTCGGTTGAACGTTCTGCATTAATGCTGAATGATGTGTCTTTATGGCTTTGTCATGTTGTAGCTTTCTCGGCCCTGTCATCTGTAGCTGTCAATATTGCTTTAGTGGCCGAATTGGTTTGCTGAGCTGGCTCAGTCCATTCTTCTCTAGACATACTGAATGCATCAAATTTTTCTGAACATGATGACTTATATTTTTTGATGAAAAAACTTGATGAAAGCCTCTTGTTTACAGTAACAACTGTATCATTTTGGTCCACCATTCCTGTGTAGGCAGTTGATGTCTCAAAATTGCATCTAAGGTTTCATCTGCCTCTGTATATTTGTAGAAGTTTGGAGGCACTTCAAACAAATGTTTGATCTCATTCATAATAAAGAATAAGTTCTCTACTCTGTCATAGAGACTTTGTCCAGATGCTGGCCCTGTTTCCTCTGAGGTACTTGATCCTGCTGTGATCTGATTGGTAGCAAAAGTATTCACCCTTTTGGCATAATTTTCATGTGAAAGTAGCCTCCCTGCGCTGTTCAGCAAGCCAGGAAGGCCTCTGCTCTGTAATGCTGCAAACTTATCCATGAATTTGTTTACTTCTGTTTGCATGTCCTGGCTTCTTCTATCCAATGTTTGTACCAGGCTTCTCAATGTGAGGACCCTCTTTATCAGCAGGATGGTTTCAGTTCTATTGGGGATCCCCATTGCTGCCAGCTGAGGACCTGTGCGGTTATTGAGAACGTTGATCATTCTATTGGCTATCTCAGGCATATTGCCTAGAGATGCTCTTGCTCTTTGGACTTGCCTGTGTGCTTTGCCTATGAGCTCCATTTGCTCATGAATAGTCTCTATATACTGCCACTGATCTGTTATTGATTGGCCAATGTTGGCCCATAAAACTGTCTTGACCTCAGCCACCACTTTGTCAAGGGTGAGCTCTTTCTCCAGCTCCTTTATCTTCTCCTTGAGAGCATTTATTTCTCTTCCTTTTTCAGCTACATTTTGCTTAGACTTGTCATATTTTTCATTCAGCTTGGCTAGATTCTCCTTGGCTTCGTTTAGCTCTGCCATTTGGGCTTCTAGGGCTTGAATATCATTCATCAGCTTCTGCATGTCAAGGCTTGGAGCCTGCTCTGATGTTGGTGTTGGTGCTGATGTTGATGGAGCTGTCTCAACTGTTTGCACTGTAGGGGGAGTGACAATTTGAGGGGGTTCCTCAAGGTTGATTACTTGTGGAGGGGGTTGAACTGTTTGGCCTCCTTCTTTCTGCTGTAGGGCTGCCTGCAATGCAGCCTCTGTTTCTACCAATTTTTCCTTTGTCTGGACCAGTTGTTTATGCAATGTTACCAGCAATGTTGATACATCCTGGTCCTTTCTTTGCTGGGCAACCCCCTCTGTTTGAGGGTGAAGAGTTGATGGGATCTTTATCATCTTTCTTAGAGCCGCAATATCTGAATCTCTTATCTTTAGCAGCTCCTTTATAGCTCTAGGGTCCTTTGGGTCATGCCCAAGCTCTATGATTATATCCTCCAAAGACATTATTCTGTTGTCTTTTGCCTGAGAGGATGCCTTCTCCAACTCAAGTTGGGCAGTTGTATTGTTCAGGCTATTTTCCAACCTACGTGCCAAGAAGGCCTTATCTGCAAGTGTAGAATACACCATCTCACCCGTTTGCTTGTGAAGTTCTATTTGATCCATAGGGTGGATGTCTTTTGCAAGGACCTCCAGGTTGGTCCTTATATAGTCTGCAGCTGACTGTGGCTGCAGCATGGTTGGCATGAAATGACTCATGGTCATTTTCCCCTCATTTATGTCATAAGCTGACATAAGCCTCTGCTGATTTGTAGGGGCCATTTTCAGCAATTGATTATAGATCTGGAGCCTGAGTGGCTCATTTCTCTTTTTTATGTCAATGAATTGTTGCTTGATGCCTGTTTCGGCTCTCCTTTGCTGACTTGAGGAGCTGATCTCTCCTCCGATTATTCTTTCTTGTTCTTGCTGGAAGGAACTGGCAGATGCCTCCATGCTTGGTGGGCCCATGCCCAAGGATTGTCCGATGGGCATCTCTTCTTCAGAAAAGGGATTCATCCTTTGCCTTTTCTCCCCTTGAGTTGTGGATGTGGTGAGGGGAGTCTCCTACTCTCTATCCCTCTTTCGGTTTCTGTCTTCATTCTGAGGAGTTTGGAGCACCGAGGCCTCCACTGTCGTTTCCTGCCTAGGAGGCACAGTTTCTTGAGTCTGTTGCCCAGTGGACATTGGGGCCTCAACTGTTTGTTCTTGCTGCACTGGCTGCTCTTCTTTTTGCTGTTCTTCTGTATGAGGTGGTTGTTCCTGCTCCATCTGCTTTTCCTTGCCCTTGCTTGACACCTGATGAACAGTTCTAGCTGCTTGCTGCTGGGCTGTAGAAGATGAGGCAGCTGCTCCAAATTGCCTTTGATAGAAGGAGGAAACCTGCCCACAAGTTTCCAAGTCAGCCTCTTTCTCAATGTTCTTTGCCTCTCTTTGTAGCATTTTCTCTCTAGTGATTGCCTCTTCTAGAGTGCCCTCTTTCCAACTTAGTAAATTGGCATATTTTTCAATGTGAGGCAATCTGATGTGAGCATAGCCACCCAGTTTATGTTTTACCCTCCTGAGAGAAATGAAATGATTAGGGTCATAAGGTACCCAGCGGAAACTGGTTTCTAATTAGAGGCTCTCTAGGATTATATCTGCTTCCTTCCATCCCTCCTCCCTTTTGTTGTAAAGAAATGGGCCTAGCTGGTTCCTGACCTTTAGTTGCACCTTCTTGTTTTTACTGTGGAAATGGACCAGGTCTGCATTTCCAAATTGCCTGAAATACTCCAAGGCAAAGAGTCTCATAGGGACATATCTTGGCAGCCTATAAGGGTCCAACTCAGCCATATATTCTGATTACTGTATGGTGTTGGTAGAAGTACCAATCACCAATGCTGTAGGCCTTTGAGAGATGGAGTATTCTTTGCATCTCATCGGTCAAACTGGGAGGAGGGACTCCAAATAATAAGGTCATAGCTGGATGGATAAAAAGGTCTATGAATTCACAGTATGTGTATGGTGAACAGGAGGTGTGATGAAAAACTGAGGTCCAAAATACTACAGACCTTGGGTTTCCCTGGGCATCAAGTTTCTTGAGAGGAATAGGGAAACTGTCAGGTTGATAAAATACGAACAAATGATAGATGTATGAGGTGTATCTGAACACCTTCTCCCTCTCCAGATTCATCAGTTGCTCATGAATCTTATTGGCAATGTACGTAGCATAATCATAATGCACAGCAGGAGGCTTTCCAGGGGAAAATATGGACAGCATGGCCATAATAGTGTCATCAACATCCTCAATTCCCCTGTACCCAAGGACATAACTGATCAAGTCCACAAGCATTTTGCCCAAGTCATTGAGATATGGATTTCCAATAGGAGGTGTTCTCACAGCTTCAGAGCTTGGCTGAATAAATAACTGATTAATCTTGATGACCTAGGCACTGGACAGCTTGCCCCCCTTCTTTAATAAGTCCATCATAGAGAGAGGAGTTAGTGGCTTTGCAGTGTGAAAGTGCAGCATCTCATTTATGGCTTCAGGGGTGATATGGAACAAGACTGAACCTCTGGAACTGAGAACAGCTCTTTGACATGGATCATAGTTTTCACAACATCTATGGATCAAGTCTGGAAGGACATTGACTTGAGGAAGGTTAAAGATGGGCAAATTTGAGTCCCAAATCCCTAAAATATCAGCTCCACTGAGGTGTTGAGCCTTTAACTCATTTAGCACATGAATGTTAAATTTGGCATTCATTGAGAATGTCTCTGTCATCTAATAATCTATATCACCCAAGGCCGTCCACTCTAACTCTCTGTGTGGGGCATTCAGAGGTTGGATGTTTAATGCTACTGGAGTTTCCATGGTTAATTAGGATTCTGAATTTGTACTAGGACTTGTTCTACCGGACAGAGCAACACAAAAGGGTATTCTGCAAGAGTGAGGCAATTTGCAAGGAAAGAACTGGGTAAATTGTGGTGAGAACAATTTGAAATGCTCCGAACAGAGTTTGAATGAGAAAATGCTGGGACTAGTAACACTGTTTTCCCGGTGAATTAGTGCAGCTCAGGTTTCAAGTCCACGAATGCGCGGACTGACTGTAATTTTAATGAAAACTTGGCTAAATGTGGACTGTGTAGGTGAATTTCGACCCTATAACTGAAAATGGATGCCGGTCAGTGGAGAATTGCTGGTAATTACAGTGATTTTGACTCTTTTTATGCTTGCTTGGTAAATTATACTCAAAACCAGGCACGGATGGGAAACTCGGATAAATACCTGGTGAATTACAGGCAATGGTTATAATGCAGGTGGATTGGAAGCTCCCACGGCCTTTAATTTGAATTCCGCAGGTTGATGGCGAAAATATCGTATTTTTCATGCAAACCGGAGCAATAGTTCTTTGGCCAAAGTGACAAAAACCGCGTTTTTTGGCAAAAATATGGACTTTTTGGGTTATTGGCAATTTTTTTGGATGACGTCAGCACGACGTCATCAGGTGGGGTCGGGTACGGAAGGGTGACGTGGCGGCCTGTGAGTGGTCCACGGGGACTTGTGAGGTGGCGGACAGGTCGGAGTAGTGGCGGGCCGGACGCTGACACGGTGCTGAGCGGTTATGACATGGGCGTGACGTAGCGATGACGAGGACGCGACGGGATAAGCAGTAAATAATAAGCGGTAAGCGGTTTGCTCGGACCGCTCTGGATACGGTCGCGGTATTGTCAGAGGGTGGCCCGATAAGATTTGGGGGCGACGCGTGGCGGAGGCCTGACGTCACCCTCTGACAGTTTCTTGGGAGGTAACGTTCGGTCGTCAGGGCCGACCCGATATGGATGAGGGCCGTCGGATGGGAAAGCCCAGATCCGACGGTCGACGGGTCAAAAAGGTGGCAGGACAATGCGGCAGCGGGCGGGGCATATTTTATAGTTTTTTTGGAAATGCGCGTCCAGGCGGAACCTTTAGGCTTTGGCGGGTTTTATGGTTTTTTCAATGCTTTTTTCTGTGGAAATGCGCATGGCAACAAAACTTTGGATAAATCAGAAGAATGGGTTTTTTAGTGTATTTTGCAAATAGCATGGGTTAGGGGTAATAGTGGGTTTTTACAAGGCCTTTTGCAAGTAAAATAGGTAAATCTTTTCAGAGGGTTGTGAAGGAAAAAATGGGTAGGGCTTAGGTTATTAGACTGACCAGAGGTCAATTTAATCCCTGTTTTTGGGCATATGGCTATAATTTCCAGGGGGAGTGAATATTTATACATTGCTTGGGGTTTATACACCATAGTGTTTATAATAGTAGGGGAAAAGGGGAACATAGGGGATTTAGATAATAAGAAGTTAGGAATTAATATGAGTGGAAGAGGTGGATAAGGGGGGAAAACCACTAAGTTTATATGAAATCAACTTAGTTTAGGAAGTAGATCAAAATGAAAAGAATTTTACACAAGAAATGTGGCTTTTAAAGAAACAAGAATCAACAAAAGAGTTTGATTTCTTTCATGAACATAGGTAGTATTGGGATGTTAGCAATGAATGTGATGGGGGACAATCTGGAAGTTAGACATGCTTCATTGAGTTGCTGCAAAAACTGCTGAATAAGAGACCTGCACTGGCACCATGTTTTTCCTTTGGTTGGGCCAGTGACATAGAGGAGATCATTCTTCTGCAACCCCATCTACCTACCCACTCTATTGCCTAGCATTTTTTGTTACTCCAAAGAGGGTTCACTTAGACTTGCAAACCCTTATGTGCCTTTTCTTTTCCTTTGGCTTTTTCTTTTGATTTTCTATCTAAGGCTAGCCTTATTGCTTCCAAGGCCCCAGATTAAACAGTTGGGAACCTTCATTCTCTACCTAACTACTAGCCTGCCAAGATTAAACAGTTTGGACAGGCTTCTTTCTCTATTCTAATGACCAGAAATTAAAACATGGCATGACCCAGCTTAGACTGTTGGATCACCCATTCAGAAGTAGGACCACATCAACCAACTGTAGGTATGTGTCTTTCACCCGAAATATGAGATCTTTGCATCCTCAAAGTAGATCATATTGGCACTTCCCCTGCCAATCATGAAACATGAAACCTATTGGTATAGGTAGCTAATAGTGGCTCCACTTGGGGATGGTTTTTCTTCTTGAAAGACCAAGAACAGCAGGTCAGACTGCCTTGACTGTGTAACTTCTCTTCAAAACTTGAAAAGTTTCTCTTTGTACTTCAAAATTGGAATCTGTCACACTTGTGGAACTTGCTGAATTAAAAGCCTTTTCCTGATTCTGCAATACCTTTCAAACTGAGCTATTCACATGCTAAAAGAAAACATTATATACAACAGATTATGTACAGGGGAACAGCCATGCTATATACATGGAAAGTAATCAAAGTAGTGCTTTAACATCCGGCCATTTACAGGGCCCTCTTCAGCTTCAGTGCCATCCAGACTTTCCAAGAAATAAGTATTATTTCCTTGTACTGCTTGAATTACAAAAGGTCCTCTCCAAAGTGAATCAAACTTGCCATGCTTACCCTTGTCTTCTCTTCTTGAATCCCATTTAAGCACTTTGTCACCAATAAAGAAGTCTTCAGCCTTGGTTCTTCTATCAAAGGATTTCTTCAGCTTCTCTTGTAGGACTTGAACTCTGTTAAACACCTGATCTCTGGTTTGTTGTAAGCATACAATTTGATTTACTCTTCTTTGCATGTCATTAGGTTCAGCTTGACTTTCTTGAAGAAGTTTCATGACAGGGATCCCCAAGGATGAAGGGAATTTGGCTTCCATTCCATAAACCAATTCATATGGGTTGACCCCTATGGATCTCTTGGTTGTTAGCCTGTCTACCCATAAGGCGTTTACAAGTTTCTTATGCCAATTTTTCTTATTCTCTTCCAATACTTTCTTGATGATGTTGATAAGACTTTTGTTAGAAGATTCAGCTAAACCATTTCCTTGAGGGTAGTATGCTGTAGAATGACCCAAAGTGATATGGAATTTGTGACAAAAGTTCACCATCTTCTTGGATCTGAAAGCAGCAGCATTGTCTGTTATAACCTTGTCAGGACAACCAAATCTAGAAAGGATATTGGTCTCAAGGAACTGAATGATAGTTGAATCATTTGCCTGCCTACATGGAACAACTTCAATCCATTTAGTAAAGTAATCTATGGCTGTTAGAATCCATCTATGTTGGCCTGAGGATGAAGGATGAATTTCCCCAATGAAGTCCAGGCCCCATTGCTGAAAGGGCTTCTCTGTTGCAATAGGCCTCAAAGGAAGGGGCAGTAATTTTCTCTTTCCCTCAAATACTTAACACTTGTGACATGAAGTGGTAAATTTTTTAACATCAGAGAACAGAGTAGGCCAATAGTAACCTGCTCTTAGTATCTTGTCCACAGTGGACTTCCAGTAAAAATGTCCACCACAATCACCTGCATGAAATTCTTTCATAACTTTATCAGTTTCATCCATATTCAAACAGTTCAGCAGTATACCTTCATGATTTTTCCATTGTAAATTACCATCTATAACACAGAATTTTGAAGCTTTCATTTTTAGAAATCTAGATTTGGTTCTGGACAATCCTGGGGGAGCACACAGGTTTTGCAATATATAACAGATATCAGAATACCACTGGGATTGTTCAAAGGCTGCATTGATCTTTGGAGTCGCCAGCTCCGGTTCATTGTCCAGTTGGTTAATGTCCAAGGCTTGAAAATTTGTTTCAGACATTAATTTAGCCAAACCTTGCCCTTTTATCAGTTTTGTAGGTCTTATCTCAATATCAAATTCTAAAATGTTGGCAATCCATTTTCCTCTTCTGCCTTCTAAGTTTTCTTGAGTGAGTATGTCTTTCACAATGGGACTTGGTACATAAGCTATAACATGGGAGTACAGGATGTAGATCCTGAAGTCTTTGATGGCTTTGACCAAAGCATAAGCTTGTTTTTCCATGATCTGATATTTCAGAGGTGCATCTCTAAGAGCTCTACTAAAGAAAGCAATAGGTTTCTCATTTCCTTGGTCATCTTTCTGCAATAAGACAGCAGCAATGGTATGCTGGGAGGCAAAAGAGAAAATGATAAACTCTTTGTCAAATTGAGGATTTGTTAGGACTGGAGTTTGGGTAAGGGCCAATTTGATACCTTCAAAAGCTTGATTTGCTTCTATTGTCCACTTTACTTTCGAATCCTTTTTTAGCATGTTGTTTAGTAATCTAATCAATTCTGCTAAGTTTGGGATAAACCTCCTTAAAAAGTTGATCTTTCCCAAGAAGGCTTGTAATTCTTTGATGTTTCTTGGATGGGGCATTTGCAAGATGGCCTGTATTCTGTCTGGGTCAATTCTAATGCCATCCTTAGAAATGATGTGACCTAACAACTTACCTTCTTCCAAACCAAATAGAGACTTCTTAGGATTTAAAGAAATCCCATATTTTCTACATGTTATGAATATCTGTCTCAAGTGTTTCAGATGCTCTTGGTCAGATTTTGAGAAAGGTGTGAGGTCATCTAAGTAAATGACAAGAAATTCATGGATCTCTTTAGCAAAAGCAATGTCCATTGCTCTTTGAAATGTAGCTCCTGCATTTTTCAATCCAAAAGGCATTTTAACATATTTGAAAGTTCCCCATGGGGTTGTGAATGCTGTTTTATCTTGATCATCAGGGTGGACTAGGATCTGATTGAAGCCTGAGAATCCATCAAGTAATGATATTCTTGAAGCCCCCACCACTCTTTGGAGAATGTGATCCATTTTAGGTAAGGGATAATTGTCTTTGAGGGATACTTGGTTTAAATTCCTTAGATCAATGCAAAGCCTAATCTCACCGGTTTTCTTTCTTGTGGGCACCAAATTTGAAATCCAGTCTGAGAACCTGATTGGGGCTATGATACCAGCTTTAAACATTTTTTGTACCTCTTTTTCAATTGAAGGGAGAAGCATAGGATTGATCCTTCTCAATTTTTGCTTGAATGGCTTTTGATTAGGCTTGAGAGGGATGGTGTATTGGATAACAGAGGTGTCATAGGATTTCAAATCCTCATAACTCCAAGCAAACACATCTTGGAATTCTTTAAAGAGGTCAATGTATTTAGGCTTCTGGTCAGGAGGTAAAGATGCAGACAATTTTATTATTTTGGGTTTTTCAGGAGTCCCAATGTTGCATTCTTCAATGGCAGCGTTGAGGGGCTGCATTTTCAGTTTTCTAGGGACATCATTTGAGTCAAAAATGTCCTCCAATGGAGTTAGGCCTATTGGTAGAAAGTTATCCTTTAGCTCTATGATTTCAGCCTCTGTACCAGCTATTTCATCCAAATGCAGTTGTTCAAGTTCTTGTATTTGTTGCTTGTCAAAGCTTGTTGAACAAAGCATTTGACTTGCTGTTTTGGGTGATATAGCTATTTGGTCCTGTTCACTCAATGGTTGCATGTCTTTCACAGAATCCACATCAATGTTCAAACCTGAAAATTCGTGCTGCAAGGTTAAGAAATTATTTATCTGCGTGTCATCCTCAAATACTTGTCAGTCTTTAACATTGTTTGGGACAGAAGGTCTGTGTTTTATCTCGGCTGTAAAACAATGGTTAGGTTCAAAAGGCAATTTGCACGTACTAGCAAATGTGGCTAAACTGTGTGCATGAAGATTTTGGGCTCTAGCTATTTTGGTTATCTGAAATTCAGTGAAGGTTTTAAGCATTTCAATAGCAGCAGACCTATATGACCTTAATCTTTTGTCATTGGTGACAAAATTGCCTTTCACTTGTTGGATAATAAGGTATGAATCTCCCATGATTGAAAGTTTTGTGGCCTCTAATGATTTTACCAGTTTGAGGCCTAGCAAAAGAGCCTCATATTCTGCCATATTGTTGGTACATCTGAAATTAAGCCTATAGGCCCAACCTTGTGCATGATTGCTTTGTTTGTTATGAATCCACACTCCAGCTCCTGCCCCTAATTTGTTGACTGATCCATCAAACTCAAGAAACCATAAGATCTCCTGTTTTAAGGGATTTTCAACATCCTTTCTGTAACTTGGGATTATCAGTTGGAGTTCTTGTCTTTCATCTGGTTTATCTTTTAGGACTGACTCATCAATTGGTTTCTCAATCTTGATCTCTTGGGGATTCGGTTGATTACTCTCATGCATACTTTGTTCAAGTGTGACCGATTTATTATCACTCTCAGGACTTGTATCATCATTGAACAGAATAAAGGAATCCATATCTGAATGGACTGCATAAATGGGGAAATTTTGAGGCTTTTCTTCACTGCTCACCATGTATTTCATAAGTGACTCTCTATATAGCCTCTTGGGTTGACCAAAGACTGAGATGGTGGCATATGACATGTCTAATTGCAGGGAACCTTGGAGTTTAGCCCCCCACAATCTTGATAACAGCATTCCATATTTGGGTGGGATATCAGCAACTACAACATCCATTAAGATTGTTTTGTTTGGATACTGGACAAGGGATACACATAGATCTTTTATTAAACCTAAACACTTAACTTGGCTGGAGTCAAATGAAAATAGGTCCTTATATGGTCTTGTAATGTCTAGGTTAAGTCTCTCCATTACTGATTTAGGCATAAGGTTATGAGAGGCGCCTGAATCAAACATTGCATTGTGTAATATTTTATCATGAACATGCAAGCTGACATAAAAAGGTAAGATCCCTGTAACTGACGTCTTTCCATCAACCTCTGGACCGAAAACTAGCTCTGGGGTATCATCCAACACATTGACATCATCTTTATTATGGGTAAGTTGAAGGGACTTTTTGATTTGTTGTTTGTAAATGTCATGCTTGGCTAGCTCTGAAAGAGGAATGGCTATCTTCAATTTGCCAATTTCAGCTTCTAAGTCAAAGGGTTTTTCAGATTGGACCTTGGTATTGTGGTTGACAACCCTCTCTTTGTTGTTCAAATTTTCTTCTTGGTTTTCACTCTGATCTTGAGGCTTGTCCTTTTTACTCATCTTTTGGGAAGTAATGCTTGGATTAGGCTGCAAGGGTGATGTAGCCATTGATTGTTGATTTGGGGAAGATGCTTCAGTTATTTCTTCAACTGTTACTTCATTTGTAATTGAATCGGTTTTGTCAATTGGCTCTGCGACAATGGTTTTCTTAGGCAGTGGAGTGTCCTTTGTTTTCTCAGGTTGTGTCACATTTATAGTTCTGCTCCTTAGCTTGTATTTCTTATGAACTTCATAAACAATTGTGTCATAGCCTTGTTTAAAGTCGAATAACTCACCTGACTTGGTTTGGAACTGCTTAATGTCATCATCCTTATGATCTTCTTGACTCAGAAAAACTTGTTGATCATCGTTCAGGCCCATTAGGTTTGGGTGTCATCTATTTGTTCATTAGAAGTGGATGCTTCTGTATAATTTTCTTGGAACGGAGGTCTGATCTCTGGTTCAGAATTTGCTTTACCAACATTAGGATTTTGGTTTCTTCTAAAATTGGGATTCCTAATAGGATTATTCTGTGGTGCTTCCCATGATGACTTCCTCTCAACTGATTCTACTCTGTCACCTAATCTCTGCATACCAGTGATTATTGCATCCAGTTTTTTATCCTAGCCTGAAGGCTCTTCTTTAAAGGTAGTCTTTCTCTTAGTTCTTGTCCTATTTCTCTTGGCTATTAGGTTAGCTTCTACACTTACTGCTATATCTTGCATTTCAGCTAAAGTTCGGGGAGCCCTTTCACTTAATTGATATGCCATATCTGAATCAAACCCATCAGGAAAGGTATATAGGGCCAGATCCGGTGGGGGTCTAAGATTTTGGGGAATAGCATTGTAGACATTATTAAATCGAGCACAGTAGTCCAGGACAGTTTCTTGTGGACCTCTTTTAATTGTATTGTATTCGGATAAAATATGAAGTGGATCCTTTTTCTTCTCCCATCTGTTGATAAATGTTTGATAGAGGGCTTCTGGGTCAGGTATTGAGTTTGCTGTAAGTGACCTAAACCATGTTCTTACATCCCCTGTTAGGCTTTGCACAAAAATTTTCATTCTAACCCCATCATCATCTATTTCGTAGTTTTCAAAGTAGTCCTGCATTTTCTTAGTATGTTGAAGGGCTGGATAAGAGCCAGTACCATCAAAGTATGAGATCTTGCTTTGGTAGTCTTGAGGCATAGGAGCTGGATTGGCCGGTAACTGCAGTGGGGCATATCTATTAGCCATGTTTGGTGGGACAATAGGGATAACAGGGATGAATGGGACAAGTGGAGGAAATGGGATGAAAGGGGTGTGTGTAGTTGATGGAGTGGTTGAAAGGATACCTTGTGAAGTGGATGAAGAGCTAGGAGATTGTGGGCCAGTTGTATGAGGATGTAGAGAAGCCTTAGCAGGGGTAGGAATGTTAGTTTGGAGACCCGCCTCAGAACTTGAATCTGATAAAGTCCCTTCTGATTTGTGTCTCTTGAGGATTCTTGCAATCAAGTTTGGATTTTGAAACTCAGGTGCTGGATCAGGATCTGGGTTTGATCTTGTGTAACGAGTTTTCTTCTTAGGAGCCAGCTTCTATAACTTTCTTTGTGAGAATTTCTAAGGAGGTAGTGATCTTTTGACAAGGACTGGTCAGTTATAGCACAACTATATGAAACCTAATACTGAATAAAGATTGACTGAGGCAACTTTTATATACTCCTGCAAATGCAAAGCAGAGGCAGTTTCTAAGGCTATCTGGCTGTCACTCAGGCTTTATCTACAGCATTAAGAATCACATAGGAGGTTGCAAAGTTTATCCAGGTCCCCAGTGGAGTCGCCATTTATGTTAACACCCAGGTTGTTCCTTTTGACTCTTGAGGGAATACGGCCGGGGTAGCCACTAACCAAGCTTTGGATCACAGGTTCTAGCCAACCTGTAATCAGAGAGGGCTCTCTCTTTGACTGTTTGACTTTGTTCTTAAGGATCTTAGGCTAGATATGAGGTGAGGGTTTGGTTTGAAAATTTTGGTTGAATGATGTCTTTCAGTACCTAAGGTGCTATCTTCAGACAGTTTTAGACCATTGGGAAATGGGGTCTATGGTTGCAAGTTGTTTGAATTTTTTGAGTGTGATTATTGAAGCAACAGGGCCATTTAAATATTTCATGAAACAAACTTGAAATTGTAATGATGGAGTATGTTTAACCAGTGGAAGGCAATTAAGAAATTTCCACTAAATTGGTGATGTGAGAAAGAGATGTATTGACCAGGAGCAGGTTTGAATTCCTGAACGATAATCACTGTGAAAGGTATAGTTTGGAAGTGCAGCAATTAAGAATTACACTCTTATAACTATAACTGAGGAAAACATACATAATAGCTTAGATTGAGTTCAGGGTATTCTATGAATAAATCCTGAAGCTATTCTTTTTCTTTGCCATTAAACTTGTGAAACAGAACATGAATGGATTATGAAGAAAATAACAAACATAACGAACAGGTTAAAGAAACTTATTGTTCCATGAAATACGCAGGAATCTTGTAGCATTCAACAAGCACACCAAAACGCATCAGACAACACAGAACTTTGGAAATTCCATCAGCTTTGTTGTATTAAAACCTTGAACATTTACAGCATAGTATATCCTGAAGAGAAAATCAACAACCCCTGCAAGCTTATGCGAGGGGGAATATATACAATCGGTTATACAAAAATATCTGAACCGCTGAGTCACTTGATAAATAAATGCGCTCACCAACTTTACAAAATAGCAGATAAGGAAGTTATTACTACTCTAAATACAAAATGAATACTCTTTAATTCTGTCAGAAGTCTTTTTGACCTTTGGAGGCCACTGAGTCGGTTGAACGTTCTGCATTAATGCTGAATGATGTGTCTTTATGGCTTTGTCATGTTGTAGCTTTCTCGGCCCTGTCATCTGTAGCTGTCAATATTGCTTTAGTGGCCGAATTGGTTTGCTGAGCTGGCTCAGTCCATTCTTCTCTAGACATACTGAATGCATCAAATTTTTCTGAACATGATGACTTATATTTTTTGATGAAAAAACTTGATGAAAGCCTCTTGTTTACAGTAACAACTGTATCATTTTGGTCCACCATTCCTGTGTAGGCAGTTGATGTCTCAAAATTGCATCTAAGGTTTCATCTGCCTCTGTATATTTGTAGAAGTTTGGAGGCACTTCAAACAAATGTTTGATCTCATTCATAATAAAGAATAAGTTCTCTACTCTGTCATAGAGACTTTGTCCAGATGTTGTCCCTGTTTCCTCTGAGGTACTTGATCCTGCTGTGATTTGATTGGTAGCAAAAGTATTCACCCTTTTGGCATAATTTTCACGTGAAAGTAGCCTCCCTGCGCTGTTCAGCAAGCCAGGAAGGCCTCTGCTCTGTAATGCTGCAAACTTATCCATGAATTTGTTTACTTATGTTTGCATGTCCTGGCTTCTTCTATCCAATGTTTGTACCAGGCTTCTCAATGTGAGGACCCTCTTTATCAGCAGGATGGTTTCAGTTCTATTGGGGATCCCCATTGCTGCCAGCTGAGGACCTGTGCGGTTATTGAGAACGTTGATCATTCTATTGGCTATCTCAGGCATATTGCCTAGAGATGCTCTTGCTCTTTGGACTTCCCTGTGTGCTTTGCCTATGAGCTCCATTTGCTCATGAATAGTCTCTATATACTGCCACTGATCTGCTATTGATTGGCCAATGTTGGCCCATAAAACTGTCTTGACCTCAGCCACCACTTTGTCAAGGGTGAGCTCTTTCTCCAGCTCCTTTATCTTCTCCTTGAGAGCATTTATTTCTCTTCCTTTTTCAGCTACATTTTGCTTAGACTTGTCATATTTTTCATTCAGCTTGGCTAGATTCTCCTTGGCTTCGTTTAGCTCTGCCATTTGGGCTTCCAGGGCTTGAATCTCATTCATCAGCTTCTGCATGTCAAGGCTTGGAGCCTGCTCTGATGTTGGTGCTGGTGCTGATGTTGATGGAGCTGTCTCAACTGTTTGCACTGTAAGGGGAGTGACAATTTGAGGGGGTTCCTCAAGGTTGATTACTTGTGGAGGGGGTTGAACTGTTTGGCCTCCTTCTTTCTGCTGTAGGGCTGCCTGCAATGCAGCCTCTGTTTCTACCAATTTTTCCTCTGTCTGGACCAGTTGTTTATGCAGTGTTACCAGCAATGTTGATACATCCTGGTCCTTTCTTTGCTGGGCAACCCCCTCTGTTTGAGGGTGAAGAGTTGCTGGGATCTTTATCATCTTTCTTAGAGCCGCAATATCTGAATCTCTTATCTTTAGCAGCTCCTTTATAGCTTTAGGGTCCTTTGGGTCATGCCCAAGCTCTATGATTATATCCTCCAAAGACATTATTCTGTTGTCTTTTGCCTGAGAGGATGCCTTCTCCAACTCAAGTTGGGCAGTTGTATTGTTCAGGCTATTTTCCAACCTATGTGCCAAGAAGGCCTTATCTGCAAGTGTAGAATACACCATCTCACCCATTTGCTTGTGAAGTTCTATTTGATCCATAGGGTGGATGTCTTTTGCAAGGACCTCCAGGTTGGTCCTTATATAGTCTGCAGCTGACTGTGGCTGCAGCATGGTTGGCATGAAATGACTCATGGTCATTTTCCCCTCATTTATGTCATAAGCTGACATAAGCCTCTGCTGATTTGTAGGGGCCATTTTCAGCAATTGATTATAGATCTGGAGCCTGAGTGGCTCATTTCTCTTTTTTATGTCAATGAATTGTTGCTTGATGCCTGTTTCGGCTCTCCTTTGCTGACTTGAGGAGCTGATATCTCCTCCGATTATTCTTTCTTGTTCTTGCTGGAAGGAACTGGCAGATGCCTCCATGCTTGGTGGGCCCATGCCCAAGGATTGTCCGATGGGCATCTCTTCTTCAGAAAAGGGATTCATCCTTTGCCTTTTCTCCCCTTGAGTTGTGGATGTGGTGAGGGGAGTCTCCTACTCTCTATCCCTCTTTCGGTTTCTGTCTTCATTCTGAGGAGTTTGGAGCACCGAGGCCTCCACTGTCATTTCCTGCCTAGGAGGCACAGTTTCTTGAGTCTGTTGCCCAGTGGACATTGGGGCCTCAACTGTTTGTTCTTGCTGCACTGGCTGCTCTTCTTTTTGCTGTTCTTCTGTATGAGGTGGCTGTTCCTGCTCCATCTGCTTTTCCTTGCCCTTGCTTGACACCTGATGAACAGTTCTAGCTGCTTGCTGCTGGGCTGTAGAAGATGAGGCAGCTGCTCCAAATTGCCTTTGATAGAAGGAGGAAACCTGCCCACAAGTTTCCAAGTCAGCCTCTTTCTCAATGTTCTTTGCCTCTCTTTGTATCATTTTCTCTCTAGTGATTGCCTCTTCTAGAGTGCCCTCTTTCCAACTTAGTAAATTGGCATATTTTTCAATGTGAGGCAATCTGATGTGAGCATAGCCACCCAGTTTATGTTTTACCCTCCTGAGAGAAATGAAATGATTAGGGTCATAAGGTACCCAGCGGAAACTGGTTTCTAATTGGAGGCTCTCTAGGATCATATCTGCTTCCTTCCATCCCTCCTCCCTTTTGTTGTAAAGAAATGGGCCTAGCTGGTTCCTGACCTTTAGTTGCACCTTCTTTTTTTTACTGTGGAAATGGACCAGGTCTGCATTTCCAAATTGCCTGAAATACTCCAAGGCAAAGAGTCTCATAGGGACATATCTTGGCAGCCTATAAGGGTCCAACTCACAGCCATATATTCTGATTACTGTATGGTGTTGGTAGAAGTACCAATCACCAATGCTGTAGGCCTTTGAGAGATGGAGTATTCTTTGCATCTCATCGGTCAAACTGGGAGGAGGGACACCAAATAATAAGGTCATAGCTGGATGGATAAAAATGTCTATGAATTCACAGTATGTGTATGGTGAACAAGAGGTGTGATGAAAAACTGAGGTCCAAAATACTACAGACCTTGGGTTTCCCTGGGCATCAAGTTTCTTGAGAGGAATAGGGAAACTGTCAGGTTGATAAAATAAGAACAAATGATAGATGTATGAGGTGTATCTGAACACCTTCTCCCTCTCCAAATTCATTAGTTGCTCATGAATCTTATTGGCAATGTACGTAGCATAATCATAATGCACAGCAGGAGGCTTTCCAGGGGAAAATATGGACAGCATGGCCATAATAGTGTCATCAACATCCTCAATTCCCCTGTACCCAAGGACATAACTGATCAAGTCCACAAGCATTTTGCCCAAGTCATTGAGATATGGATTTCCAATAGGAGGTGTTCTCACAGCTTCAGAGCTTGGCTGAATAAATAACTGATTAATCTTGATGACCTGGGCACTGGACAGCTTGCCTCCCTTCTTTAATAAGTCCATCATAGAGAGAGGAGTTAGTGGCTTTGTAGTGTGAAAGTGCAGCATCTCATTTATGGCTTCAGGGGTGATATGGAACAAGACTGAACCTCTGGAACTGAGAACAACTCTTTGACATGGATCATAGTTTTCACAACATCTATGGATCAAGTCTGGAAGGACATTGACTTGAGGAAGGTTAAAGATGGGCAAATTTGAGTCCCAAATCCCTAAAATATCAGCTCCACTGAGTTGTTGAGCCTTTAACTCATTTAGCACATGAATGTTAAATTTGGCATTCATTGAGAATGTCTCTGTCATCTAATAATCTGTATCACCCAGGGCCTTCCACTCTAACTCTCTGTGTGGGGTATTCAGAGGTGGGATGTTTAATGCTACTGGAGTTTCCATGGTTAATTAGGATTCTGAATTTGTACTAGGACTTGTTCTACCGGACAGAGCAACACAAAAGGGTATTCTGCAAGAGTGAGGCAATTTCCAAGGAAAGAACTGGGTAAATTGTGGTGAGAACAGTTTGAAATGCTCCGAACAGAGTTTGAATGAGCAAATGCTGGGACTAGTAACGCTGTTTTCCCGGTGAATTAGTGCAGCTCAGGTTTCAAGTCCACGAATGCGCGGACTGACTATAATTTTAATGAAAACTTGGCTAAATGTGGACTGTGTAGGTGAATTTCGACCCTATAACTGAAAATGGATGCCGGTCAGTGGAGAATTGCTGGTAATTACAGTGATTTTGACTCTTTTTATGCTAACTTGGTAAATTATACTCAAAACCAGGCACGAATGGGAAACTCGGATAAATACTTGGTGAATTACTGGCAATGGTTATAATGCAGGTGGATTGGAAGCTCCCACGGCCTTTAAGTTGAATTCTGCAGGTTGATGGCGAAAAGATCGTATTTTGCATGCAAACCGGAGCAATAGTTCTTTGGCCAAAGTGACAAAAACCGCGTTTTTTTGGCAAAAATATGGACTTTTTGGGTTATTGGCATTTTTTTTGGATGACGTGTGGCGGAAGGGTGACATGGCGGCCTGTGAGTGGTCCACGGGGACTGGTGAGGTGGCGGACAGGTCAGAGCAGTGGTGGGTTGGACGCGGACACGGTGCTGAGCGGTTATGACATGGGCGTGATGTAGCGATGACGAGGACGTGACGGGATAAGCGGTAAACAATAAGCGGTAAGCGGTTTGCTCAGACCGCTCTGGATACGGTCGCGGTATTGTTAGAGGGTGGCCCGATAAGATTTGGGGGCGACGCGTGGCGGAGGCCAGACGTCACCCTCTGACAGTTTCTCGGGAGGTAACATTTGGTCGTCGAGGCCGACCCGATATGGATGAGGGCCGTCGGATGGGAAAGCCCAGATCCGATGGTCGACGGGTCGAAAAGGTGGCAGGACAATGCGGCAGCGGGCGGGGCATATTTTATAGTTTTTTTGGAAATGCGCACCCAGGCGGAACCTTTAGGCTTTGGCGGGTTTTATGGTTTTTTCAATGCTTTTTTATGTGGAAATGCGCATGGCAACAAAACTTTGGATAAAGCGGAAGAATGGGTTTTTTAGTGTATTTTGCAAATAGCGTGGGTTAGGGGTAATAGTGGGTTTTTACAAGGCCTTTTGCAAGTAAAATAGGTAAATCTTTTCAGAGGGTTATGAAGGAAAAAAGGGGTAGGGTGTAGGTTATTAGACTGACCAGAGGTCAATTTAATCCCTGTTTTTGGGCATATGGCTATAATTTCCAGGGGGAGGGAATATTTATACATTGCTTGGGGTTTATACACCATAGTGTTTATAATAGTAGGGGAAAAGGGGAACATAGGGGATTTAGATAATAAGAAGTTAGGAATTAATATGAGTGGAAGAGGTGGATAAGGGGGGAAAACCACTAAGTTTATATGAAATCAACTTAGTTTAGGAAGTAGATCAAAATGAAAAGAATTTTACACAAGAAATGTGGCTTTTAAAGAAACAAGAATCAACAAAAGAGTTTGATTTCTTTCATGAACATAGGTAGTATTGGGATGTTAGCAATGAATGTGATGGGGGACAATCTGGAAGTTAGACATGCTTCATTGAGTTGCTGCAAAAACTGCTGAATAAGAGACCTGCACTAGCACCATGTTTTTCCTTTGGTTGGGCCAGTGACATAGAGGAGATCATTCTTCTGCAACCCCATCTACCTACCCACTCTATTGCCTAGCATTTTTTGTTACTCCAAAGAGGGTTCACTTAGACTTGCAAACCCTTATGTGCCTTTTCTTTTCCTTTGGCTTTTTCTTTTGATTTTCTATCTAAGGCTAGCCTTATTGCTTCCAAGGCCCCAGATTAAACAGTTGGGAACCTTCATTCTCTACCTAACTACTAGCCTGCCAAGATTAAACAGTTTGGACAGGCTTCTTTCTCTATTCTAATGACAAGAAATTAAAACATGGCATGACCCAGCTTAGACTGTTGGATCACCCATTCAGAAGTAGGACCACATCAACCAACTGTAGGTATGTGTCTTTCACCCGAAATATGAGATCTTTGCATCCTCAAAGTAGATCATATTGGCACTTCCCCTGCCAATCATGAAACATGAAACCTATTGGTATAGGTAGCTAACATCTTGCTTGTCTCTTTCAGCTCTAAGACTCTCACTGAGGGAATCTTTTGTCTTGTTGTACAGGTGGTCTATGTTTTCTCCTCATCGAAGTATGTTAAGTGTGCGATCATAATGTCAAGTATGCACAAGTTCACTTGTTTCAAGCTATTAGCCATTTTCCTGAAAATTTGTCAGACCAAACAACCCTCTTCCACCGGATCCCAACAGAGCTACACTATGCAATCTCAACCCTCAGTGACCTCACTCTGCTACGCTAAATTGTTCAGTGGTTGAGGTTATCATCTAGGTCAGTTGCACTGTGCAATCCTGAAGGTGAGTAGCATGTTTGCCTCCTAGAATTGCGCAGAAGACTCTTCCATGTCCAAACTGAATTTCACATTTCTCAAGCATAGTCATCAAGCCTCCTTTTGTTTGCCAAAATCTTGCAGTACACTCTGACTTAGGTCTGCATTGTTCCCCAAAACTGCATAGACATGCCTATCTTGCCATCTGTTACGTTTCTCTGCGCTGATCTCCAAACTAAGCAGAAATGTCTTATTGGTTCTCTGCTACCTTGCTCTGCACTACCTTCAAAAAATGTGCAAACATGTCCAGCAAGCCTCATACTGTCAATCCTGTTCTATTCTCCAAAACTACGCAGTCATGTCTAGCAGGCCCTATCTTGCCTGTCCTGCATTTTTCTCCAAAATTGCACGGTCATGCTCAGAAGGTTCCTTACAGCCCTGTCATGCCTTGCTCATGAAAACTACGCATAACTACCCAGCAGGTCCCCTGCAACCCTGTCTTGTCTTCCCGCCAGGAACTATGCAGAAGTGCCCCCCTCAAGGTCCCACCTTGCAACTACCACTGGTGTCCTTCACTTTGCAATTTTGTCTCCTAGTGGCCATTATGCAGTTTTTCTCAACAATGCAGGTTGTCCTCCCAGAGTTGCTCATTCTAGCCTGAGCTATAGTATGCGCTATCTCAGTGAGTTGTCCTCCCTCCCTATCACTCGAAACACGATAAAAATGCATCATGCTAGACTAGGAGGTTTTGGATTTGATGTCGTCCCATCTTGCAGGAACATGTGCATTGATATATCATGTCAAGATGGTGAACTAAATGAATAAGGAGCACACATGCTAAAATAATTACTTGTAGTTGGACGGACGTACAAAGCACATCAAGCAACAAGAGAATAGAACATATATGCAAGACCAAGACCATCGAAGACACCACAAAACTATGCCATGCAGAGGAGAAGACAAAGCACACTAAGAGTACATTCATCACTCAGCAGCACAACAAATTGACATAGACACCACAGTCAGCTAGTACATGTCAGTAGTTTCATGTTGATTTGTGTCATGAGATATCTTGGCCACATCACCATTATGGGCCATATCCGTTTTAACTGAATGTAATGAAAATTGAAGTCCAATGGATGCACAAAAGAGGTCAAAGATTCATGTCGGTTGAAAAGTCATGGGAAGTTGAACGGTCATGAGGGTAGTCCAAGAGTCACAAGGGTCAAGAATCACCCTAGCTATATATACCCCTCCCATTACATGAGTAAGGAATTTTCACCTTGTCTCCTCCCACATAGCCTTGAGATTTTGTAGTTTTTTCTTCGAGGAGTGAGAAGTGGCTCCAATGTCCCACTACTAGGACTAATGATGTATGGTGTATAGATGTGTCTTGGGACTTTTACTTAATTAAAAATCCTGTTAAGGCAACACATTTTCACAAATGTTTTGTAGATGTTTATAAGGCTACTCTTTAAACATTTGTAATTCATGTTTGTTTAACATGTACTAAGATAGTTGAACTACTTTGGTTATTTTAGTACTTACACTGTTGAAGATGTGTTGTATTTTTTATCACTGTTGTCTCATCCTTGTGGACTACTATGTGGGACATTAGACATACCATTCTTGTTTACTAGTTATAATGACCGTCACTTCCATGTGGACTACTCTCCTAGATGGTGTACATGTTTTCACTTTCACTTTTGTTTTAACAATTGTTGCATCACTACTCCGCTGAATGTTGGGCATACCCTCTCTCGTTCACATGTGTCTCTTCCTGGGTGGTACTACTAAATCTCATTTAGAGGCTCACTTTACTCTCCCCATTTGTAGTAAGAGAACCTTGACACAATTACATTAGGCACTAACCAAGCACACATACCGTGATGTTTGAAGATACCAATGTAACACTCTCATGTGTTGATAGCTAGAGCCAAGGCATATCTCTAAGTATATGGCAACCGAGCCTTCATATTGGATGGGACTCCTACACCAAATGGTGTGAGGTCTAGTTGGCCATTCACATCGGCTAGATCCCCTTGGTTGACAAATTTCCAACACCGTCAATAGAATGATATATGACCCTTAAAAATAATTTGAACCATGTTGGGAAAATTACCTTAACATAGATATTCAGTTGGAATGAAAATGGAGATTGGAAGAGATGGATTTTGGACAACCTCCCTACTAATCTAAGCTCCCTTGGAGACTTAATAATCAATAATATTGCGGGTTTGTTTCATTAAATCGCAATGAAGAAGACAAGTTGGGTTGGAAATCCTCCCTTTAAATAGTCAAAGAAGGGTATAAGGATATTATATTCAACATGCAGATTCCTCCCAAGTCCTCAATATGGAGTAAAATATGGAAGCCAGCCACTATTCCTAAAGTTAACAAATTATGTTGGTTGTTGGCGCACAAGAAAATATTGACCTCACATAATTTAAGGAAAATATGTATACAGGGTCCTTTCATATGTCCTATATGCAAGAAGAACGAAGGGTTGAAGGGGCACCTCATTTTTAATTTCCTGTATTCTAAATCAGTGTGTACCTCTGCCCTGGGCCCCGTCTCCTCTCATATATGATGACCTTCTAGCATGCAAGCATTATTATCCTCTTGGCATCAATACTATTTAGGCACATTCTGAATTTTAAAGCTATATGGACCTCCCTTCCGAAATGTATTTGTTGGCAAATCTAGTTGTTTCGTAATAGAAAAACATTTAAAAAACACCCTAATCCCTAGGATCTATAGCTGTGAAAGCTATCTCTTTTTGTGGATAACTTTTAAGCTCACGCCTCCCAAGTTCTAACCAATACTTGGATGAGATAGAACTAAAATGGTTAACCTCTTGCTTTAGCCAACTAACTCTTGCTCCCTCATCCTCTATCTCAGCCTCGTCTCCCTTGAAGAAATGTGATTAGAAGCTTCACCTCTTACTTGAAGAGTTCATTGAATGAAAGAACCAACATCATAGATGGATGCTCCAATTCAACAACGAATCTAAGAATAATACAAGGGTGGTAGGAAGAGGTATTTTTCTCAATCCCGAAGGAAAAATTGTTGCCAAATATGCTTGGGGTCTTATGAGAAAATCCAATAATCAAGCATAATTATATGGCCTCTATATCAGTCTCATTATTGCCATAGACAAAATAATTGGCGACTTAATTATTCTAGGGGACTTTATGGTCATCATACAACATCTAAATTGTTGCTCTTCCAATAAGGAAAATTCTCTCCCCCTTCTAATTCAAAGGATTCACAATGCCCTTAGTAGTTTATTTCATTCTAAGCACTACTATCATATTCTCAGGTTTAATAACTCTGAAGAAAATATGCAGGCTAATCGTGCATGCCATTTGGAGGAATGTAAATTCGAATTGGATGAGAGTCAATGGCTTTTCCCCCTCCCCTAATCTCTATAGCCTATATGGATAAAGCACTCCCATAGGGCATAAACTTGAATTCATGAAACAAATGATACCCCAATCTAGATATTGTTTGTAAGCATTAAGTTTTTCTATTTGGGATTGAGTTGTGAATGGGACACATGGCCTATAACAATATATACCAACTGAAACATGGCCTTTAGAGTCTCTATTTTTCATTGTTCAGGGACGCCTTTATTATATTATTTTTACTCTTACTATTGGTTATTCAATGTCCCTATATAGAATGTGTCCCCTACTTGGCTGGCTCATTGAGCTGGGAAATATAGAGTCCCCCCATAAGAAGAAAAGGACCAGCTATGATAGAAAGGGAGAAAAAGATTGCATTATTATTTAGTAGGGGGAGAAATTAGGTAATTTATCAAACAGTCAATCTAGAAGCACTAGTTATGCTTCACTGCACGAAATTCCTATAATATAATAGAAGGAAATCAATAATCACAATATTTCTCCTGTACAAATGCAGGATCAGCATACATACTATCTAGTAGGATAACCAATTGGTCCAGCTCGAGCATATGGGACGAAAAACCATGACTATGTAGATATAGAGGTAGTGAGATCAATCAATTCTCCCTTTTAGCTGGGGAGAGATGATATGATATAACTACTGGTCGGGTTGGATGCAAGATTCACTCATCTATTAGAGTGGAGAAACCACTACCGATTCATTGCCTCATTGGGGAACTAAACAGCCAAGGAGGCGAACACCAATACATCATTGGCTAATGATATTGGTCCAGAAGGGTCACATTCAATCTATCCAACAACTTTACAATACGTCGTATAATACTAATTCTACCTTTTTACCAAGGTAGGCAGGCAATCGGCAACACACCATTTAGCGAATTCCTTCTTTCTCATAAGTTGGATCCCAAGCGAGACATACTATCTTTAAGACAATCAATGGTTTATCATAAGATCATAGGGAGCACAAACCTAAGAAAAAATCCCATAATGAATGGTTGCTAAGCAAGTAGCACAGTGGGCCCACCCCACCCCATAAAGAGCATGGCATGGCATGCAAAAATAGGAAGTGCTCAAGGACATAGAGCACGAAATGGGATACAGAAGGCAATCACAAATCAAAGAAAACCATTGCTAGTTGCTTGACCATACAAACCAAGAGAGTGGGAAAGGCTTATCACCAGTCATGGGAAAGCCAATCATTTTTTAGTGTGCAAGCGAGGACATAGTCGAGCAAGCAGTACACCTATAGCTATTGAGATGTTTTTGTGAGCATTGATGTTGCAAAAAAGGGGACCAAACATCCATCCATTCATATGGCACTAATCAAATTGATGGTTCGTAAGGCACTGATCAGACATTGTAATGGATATATATATATATATATATATATATATATATATATATATATATATATATATATATATATATATATATATATATATATATATATATATATATATATATAGATTTAGATTTAGATATATAGAGGGGGTGTTAAGCTTAGATCAATCAGAAAGGGAAGCTTAGACCGATCTCTCAAAATAAAATAAATGCATAACTACATATATAATATATGCATTTTATGCTAAAGTGGTGCAACTAATAGCAATTTTGGTGGATAGGTTGTGATCTAATTCAAGGGTTGATCAGGACCTTTCAAGATGTGGACAAGCAGCTTCACACCTTACCTTCTAGCTAGTTATTTGAGGGGAATAAATATGAGTTGAGGGCTTGTTGGATACACTCAATGGATAGATATGTTGGCATGAAATATCATAAATTATCATGCTGGTATGACCACTCTTTCAGTGAACTGAGGACGTTACAATAGATGCTAGTTTTGTGGAGGGAGCGCTCTTACCTTCACTAGGGCACCTGCCAACCAGAAGTCCGAGCCTATCGGTGTCATCCAAAAAATATGAGGTTCAGGGGCGGATATAAACATTCTTGTGGATTTTTGGATACGACCACACTACAAATGACCTAAAAGAGTTCCTTGTGTGCATGGTTGTCATGCCCGTGGAGACAGTCAAGAGGCCTCTAAACCCCATATAGAAGAAAAGCTAATGTCTAGAATTAAGACGTAATGCATTAATCAGTAGATATAAGGCGCGAGAATTTTCGCTCGATTTGGGATCAGATGTCAATATCCTACCCAAGAAAACCTGGGAGTGCATGGGTAGGTTGCAATTGGTGGTTTCATCGAGACAATTGCAGTTGGTGAGCTACTCATGTATATTTCCCATTGGTCGGCTAGAACATATGGAAGTTGATCTGGATAGTGTTAAGACATACATCGATTTTGAAATCATTTCAATTTTGGCTTCTAAATATCCTTATCTAACATTTCTGGGCATCGACTGGAATTTTGATAATGATGTGATCCTGAATCTAAAGTAGTGACATATTTCATTTGAGAAGGAAGGATGCAGAGTTGTTTAGCCACTCGATCCAACACAAGGTTAGAGTTTTCTCAAGCCAATTGAGGAGGTGTTGGATGAGAATGCATTGGATGGGAACACACCATTTTTTAGTTCAATGGGATTGAGGTAGGGTGGTAGAATATGATGGTATTAGGTTTATAACCAATTGGAGTATTCTTTTAAACTTTATGGATTGGATTTAGAACCATTCAATGATATTAGCATGATAACTATATTGAGTTAGGGGGTATATACCCTAAAGGAGGTGAAACAAATCTACCTGAAATTAGCGTTAGTAGTTCCAGTAGCTAGAGAGAATAGCTATTGGTAGGAGGCAGAGACATATGAAAGATAGATATCTTAGATCAATTGAAATATTACTTCTGTGATTTTTCCTAATTATATTAGTTAGTGAGCTCCTATCGATCTAGGAAAAGATTGAAAGGGGGAACCTCCACATAGAATCATTAAAGAACCAAACTAGCAAAACAACAATACCTACTAAGTTGTTCCCTTTTTTCCTTAATATCACTACTTACCCATCGACCTCAATAATAGATAAGTTTCTCCTAGAATTCCATGATCCTCATCCCATAAACAACCAAATTTGAACCCCAACCTATGAAGCATGTGGGGGTGTATGAATTATATGTACACTCAAATGAAGAAAAGAAGCTCAAACAACTTAGACATGCATTGGAAAGAGAGGAACCCAAAAAAGCTTCATATAGCATATTATTTGAGTGATTTAAACCCTAATTATTTCTTCTTAAGATCATAGTTATTCACATCCATTATGAAGGAACAACATCAAATGCAATTATTGACTATGATAACTTTTGATCAAATATGTATTATGTGTCACACACATTACTTATGACAACCAAAACCCACTTGAGGATAGCCATTTCAGAAGTAGGAACCACCATTTTCAAATCATATACCATATTATTTTGATCCATGTCCATGCTAATGATGATGGTTGTGGGTGGGATATATAGCATGAATAAAATCAACATAAAAAGCAGTCATGAATGATTAATAATTATAATGTGAGAAATCTAGAAAGATAGCCAAGCACCTAATGTACTATGATAGAACCTACAAACAAGAGTTAATCTAGGGGAGAACCCACTACTAGACTATAATGGTATAACCTATGGTATAATTCCTTGGAAGACCGAGAGATTTTGTTGTTAGACATGACTAACATTCTGCCCCAAAACTTATGTTGTGGCTACCCATGCTATTGCCAGATCCAGACCCTCATGAGCATGATCTAGGCCTCCATGAGTGAGATCCTTATTCTACCTTTTGAGATTGTGATTACCCAAATCCAGTAGTGAAGGAGTAAGCAGTAGATATAGCACCAACACTAGGGAACCCACACTAAGAAAGAATCACTGAACGAACCATCACTTCACGAATCGCTAGCCCAACCAGGACATAGATTAGTCCTCATTAGTCCAGAAACACTCACAGGCTTTAGTCCAGACCTTATCGGCATGTCCGGAGGGTAGGCTCCTCATGACCAGAGAGAAAAACCAGGCAGAAATCTCACTTAGTGTTGGTCCTACTTATCAAATGACTAGTAAATTAGAAATTGATAACCTAGCCTTACCTTTATTGGATCTGTTGGTTGTTGGATCTATTGTCTAGTACAAAGCTATGGTTGATGGTTTCTCAAAAGTAGGAATCTCTATGGCTGAGGGTAGTTGGTACATTTTGGAGGAGGTTGAGGGACACTCCTCAGAATACTTCCATTTGCCTTTCTTTTAGGTAGTTCATATCAATGTGAAGCTGATAGGAAAAAAATATAAGTTGTGCTAGAGGGACTCTTAGACTACAAAACCATTGGAATCTGGTGTACCTAAGAGGTTTGGTTAATTTATCATTGAATTAAAGATATAAACTAGAGTAGTGATCCATCGATTTCTGGATGGGGTCCTTTCCTTGATGACCATGACCAACGTTTTCCTACTGTTGGTATGGTCATTTTTTCATATTCTATGATTAGGATCTTGCGCTTTGTCCTTTGATGTTATTTTTTCTCTATTTTCTATATAGTTTTCTAAAGATGATATGATTGTGGATTTTCTGGCATAAGCCAACCCACCTGGAAAACCTTCTATCTTCGGATCTAGGTGAAGCAAATCGTACCTAGCCATTTATTTATTCACTAATCAAACCCAAAGATAGTTACCTACCCTCCACCCCTCTAACACCCATGAACTAAGAACCAATTTTCCTCATGAAGCCACTAGTCAACGATCTACTAGTCACGTCACAAATACACTAGATAACAACCACTAGACAAAAATCCACTAAGCATCAATCATCACTAATTACATCATCAATTCACTAATATAAAGTAGAGAATTTCGGAATGAAATGAGGAAGGATGGTAGCCTGAATCTTAGGGTGTAAGGGAAATCGAAAGAAGGTATGCATAATGGGACTAAGAGAAATATTACCAAGGGAATCTACATAGAAGGTGCTAAATAAGGAAATATAGAAATCAAAGATACCTTAGGATTGTAGGTGAATATGTTATATATGAAGACACATGTTGGGATGGTTGTGGTGTAGGAATAACTACAAAAGGGGCATGTTACTAGATAGTTTGAACAAAAGGCTATGCCAAAAACTATGATTATGGTGAAAGGACATATGACTAAATAGTGGACAGACACTATAAGGATTGTGACTACATGTTTTCTACTTAGGCCACAACTTGTTATAATAAAATCAAAAGAGTTACAGTAGGAATTTGAGTAGGATTTCTAGTTGATGGTGGAATAAAAGGTGTAGACAGGACTACTTGAATGGTCAGTGAATAGGGAATGCTACATGGGAAGCCTTTACACCAACAAGAAGGGATGTTATTGATGGTTGACTTTGGTAGTGGTAGTGTTGTGGGATAGCTTGACTTTTTCTGGCTTTTCGACCTAGCCGACAAAGAGTAGGTAACTCTTTGAAATGCTTGTAAAATCAAGGTAAGGCTCTACCTAAATCACCTACCCTCAAAGCCCACTCTATATTTGGGAGTTTACCTACTAATTTTTTAAGAAACTACTGAAAACTGATAGTTGGTCTAAGCTTCCCATGCTATCTAATTACTATCTCTCTTATCTTACAAGGGGCATTATTTAGGCATTAATAAAACGTCTCACAAGTGTCATTAGGTGATGGGGTAAGATTCCAAGGGGCATTAGGAGATGTTGTCTCATAGGTGAGGTCTTATTGAAGGGTCTAATAAGACAAGAGCTTATTATCCAAGATCAAGATTGTCACCCTACATTCTTACACTGCCTACATTTTGTTATAGCTATCCCCCTGGTGGATGTATTGATTCTTTACTCTCTCATGTGGCACTTGCAAATGATGAAATACATGCAAGACATTATGATTTAATCTCCCATACTCCTCGGATTATGATTTGGGCTAGCGATTTCTGAAGTGATGGTTCATTTAGTAATTCTTTCTTGGCGTTGGACTTAATTCTTCTACGTTCAATATGATTCTTCCTCAGAGATCCATGGTGGTGTCTCACCGAGGGAGTCGAGAGAAGCTTTGTAATGAGCATAACTTCTTCTAGTTTGGAAATGCATCCCTTTGCATGGAAAAAACAACTAGTGTTCACAAATTCAACTGTTGGGTTGTTTGAAGCGACGAGTTTTTTGGCTTAGAAGTGAGTGGTGTGTGTCCAACAAGTTTCAAGCTTGGCTCAATCATCTCTCGGGTTCAACTACTCTAGCTCCCCTTTGTAAGCTATCCTTGTTCATTTTCTCTGGGCTTTGAAATTTTTTTATGTCTGTTATATGATAATAATTTTCACTTCCTAAGTGCCAATGCCATAATTTTTCAACCCAAGAACTCAATTTCCTATGGTTTCCTATGATATCAGGTGACTTCCTCTATCTCTTGCTTCCCTCTCTTGCACTCACCCATGAGAACAAATCTTTTTGTCTCTTGCAGCAACTTTCCCTTTGTCGTGCGTTTGAATTACCAAATTTTGACTCTGTGGTGCCAACCCCCTCTACTCAACACCTTCAACTCCTCGATACCCTTGCTTCCCTCATAATAAATTGTCATAATGTCCTCCAACTCCTTCTCATCGAAATGACATCACCATATATATGCAACAAATGGCAATCAATGCATGATGAATTTCACTTGGAAAACCTTTAGATTTCCCCTCAACTCGGTCAACAAAATGAAAATTTAAACTTTTTTTGGATGAACTCATCAATTTAAAGGCCAGGAAAACCATTTTCGAAGAAGAGATGGATGCCCTTAGTCGTCAACTTGATGATCTTTGCTTTAGTGACTTGCCCTCAACTTCTCACAACTCGGAATTCCAACATGGAAATGACATCAAATACTTTGATCTAAACCTTCCAGCGGCGACCAAAGATTATTATCTATAGCCACGGGCATATTTTTCAAATGTAGCTTTTTGTTACGTCAATATTGTAGAAGTTATGTTAGATTGTTAGTAATTTTCATAGTTTTTCTCCAACATCTGGTTAAGATCTAGATAACCTGTATTTTTATGAAGATATTGTTCCCTAGAAGAAATTCTATGTACATCTAGCAAATTTTACCATGAACGGCATAGATTTTAATGACATTTATTCATTTTTGTGTAAAAAAAATATTTGAATTATGTCAAACAATAATTTTATTTCAAAAATTACTTTAATAATTAAAAAAAAAAAATATTATGTAAATACACAACTTTCATGTGCATTCTGTATAGATAAGCCACAAACTATCTGTGGCCATCTCAATACAAAATAAATCATATGAGTGTATACCAAACTATACTTTCAATCTAGTTCACAAAAAATATAACGTTCTTGTTTTAAACAGTCATTATCTCATGAAAATATAACCAAACAATAATCAATAATATAAGTCATACAAAATGCCTACAGAGTAGTAATATAGATATAAATATATGCATAAATTAAAAAGGGTGCCCATCCACATAGGGTCGATGGAAAGATTGGAACTTCTCAAGGCCACGAAACTCTGTCACCAACCATAATCCCTAATATATAAGCAGACCCTCTTTAGAAAGTCATTCAATTATCTCATTCCTCTCCCTATAAACACGAAACCATGTGAAATATGTGAAAAAGAATATGATACATTGAATTTCCTCCACAATATCAACATGCAATAAATTTATGCATATTTAAGTCTTGATTAACCAGTTAGCAACAACCAAAGACTCCCTAAAGAAATGAAGATGTGTAATTCATTTTTCAACAATGAAAGTGATAAGAACACACAGAGCATGAACCTTAGCCCAATTATTTGATCCCCAACCTAAAGCCATGTTTACATGAAAGGAATGTTGTCATTTAGGTGTAGTACAAAACCCCCACTGCAGGTGGGTTCATCCCCTTGAGATGCAACATTGAAAAGACCCCATGGCCTTGATGGGTTAGGATCTACAATGAGAACAGGCCTAGAAATTTGGGAAAACCATGCTTGCGAAAATTGAGAAAGAATTTATGTACCCTCTGTGACATTTTTTCTGGGGACGAAGGAGAGTTTGAGAAAATCACCTTATTGCATGCTATCCAAATACCCTAGCTCAGTTTTAGAGGGAGAAGACAATAGGATTTTTAATTCTTTTCCTCCATCCACACCTGCTGAGAAATCAAAAAAGGATAAAGTAGTCCATTGACAATGTGGTCGCAGGGAAGTGTATGAAGAGGTGTTCAATTAATTCCTCACTATCCATGCATAAATTACACCAAATTGAACCAATTTTATACGAGTGTTGCATTACATCCCACGTAGGCAAATTTCCACCATTATATCCCACACCAATAATTTGGATTTGTCGAGCACCTGGACTTCTACAAAACTCCCCTCCACTAGTCCATAGCCTATATCTACATTGTAGAGATAAGACAAATATATCCAATATTGGGAGTATATATACCATATGGAGCATAAGCCCACACAAGCACATACACTTTATCACTAAGTCAGATGTCTTCAAAACACAACACAATATTATAACTCGACCATTCTGCCCTGAGAATTTGAGGTAAGAATAAATCCCTTGCACCTTTCCAACCCTGAATCCACAGAGTAGTATGATCAGGGGCATCAATATGTTTTAGGCACTTGATGCCTTGATCACGCAAAAAAATCAATAAGACATGGAGAAATAATGTGTTCCTCTAAACATCCAGTCCACGGATCATAATTAATGCAAAAATAATAGCCATTACCAACTTTCCATGTTAAACTAGAAGCCACAAGATCGAAAAAGTGGAAAATGCCTGCCATCTTACTGAGATATTATGTCTCAATATGATTGGATTACACACCTATTCTTTCAGTGATACAAGAGCAACATATTTCTGAATAATCACCTGAGTCTAAAGGCTTTGCAAGGATAGAAGTCTCCATGCACATTTTGTAGTAAGGGCTTTTGAGAATAAGAAAATATTTTTAAGAGCCCATCTCTTAAGGAGTTTCAGAACATCCAACCTACTCCACCGAACCCAAGGCAAGACAAGATGGTCCACCGAGCCCGCCCATAGAAATTTGAAACAGAACCTCCATATTTTCTCTAGGATTCCCTTGGGAATCCAAGTTAGAGACATCCAATAAATCAAAATTACTTCTAGAACCAATTTAACTATTACCATCCTACATGCCCAAGAAAACCACCGAAAACACCAAACATTGAGCCTTTTCTCCAACTTAGCTAATATCCAGTGCTAATCAACTTTAAGATAATTGTTTTTCATTAAGTGGAATCTAAGATACTAGAACCCATAATCAAGCTCCAATATTTCATTAGGGAAAATGAGATCAAATATAGACAATGCCCTTCTCCTCCAAATTATGAACATCAATGGAGGAATTCCTGACATTGATCACCATCCCCATCGCATGATCGAACAATCTCAAAATATTATCCAATTTAGATATATCACTACTCAATCCTTTGCATAAAATAAGGATGTTATCAACAAATCATAGTTGTCCGATGGAAAACAGCTGAGTAACAATCACAACCTGAAATTCCTTTCAACTAACCACATCCTTAATCATAATATTAAGACCCTCAACAACAAGAATACATAATAGACGAGATAAAGGGAACCCTTGATGAAGACCACACTACGCTTGAAAAAATTGTGAGGTAGATCCATTAATTAGGATTGCAAAGGAGATAGAGGTTAAGAATCCCATAATCCAATTTATGAAATGAATATCAAATCCTAGCAACATAAGTACTCAAATAAAGGACCAATTGACTTTATAATATGATTTAAATAAATAAATCTTGAATACAATACCCTTCAACTTCAACAAATTTATATTGTGTAAACCCTCCTGGGCTACACCAATTGCTTCATGAATTTGACACCCTTCCAAAAACCCAAATTTTTCTTGAGATATGACCTTTGAGAGAAAGTATCGGTATCCTTACAATTATTTTCAAACTCATAATAACCTTTCTAGCCTCCAATAATCCTTTTCTTGATATTTTAATTCCAATTGAGCTAATAAGGAATTTCAATACCCAAATATTTATAAGAAGAGACGTGTTCCAAGGAATTATTATAATAGACGAAAATTCCATGGGTGATCTTTTCATATTTAACTTTCATGATTTTACTGTTGTTGGTATTAACCACCTGTTGAAGCCCTGAAAATCGGGTCGACAACAAGGGGGATACCCGCCCGGTCCGGACCTTGGTTGGCAGCTCCTTATCCCTTTCGTATAGTGGGTCCGACTGGGGATAATGGGACCAGTTTCCCAATCTATGGATGTGTGTGTGTAGAATTAGATATTGCTAATCTAATAGTTCTTATCTAAGCTATTCTAATTCAAACTTTAATCTAATTCTATGCTATTGTAATCTAAAACAAACATCACATCTAATCTATGCTAACCCGGGATGTAATTATTCTATTATGCGATTTAAAGAGATTTCAAATAACAACTGGTAATAAAGATCATTTAGCGATTATAAAAAAGGAAATCAATTAAGATGAACCACTTTGCATAAAAAGTTAGGCAAAATAGTTATGAATAGCATATCGCATAATAAGTTATTCATATATTAGACATAAATAAATAGCTCCACCGTACAAAAGTGCCAAATGGTAACTCAAGCATTCATGCAATAACATATAAACAACGAAAAACTGTATATTACTTTAACATATAAGCAAAAATGGTCAAGAGATAAAAGTACCATTTATGACTGATTCTACTCATAAGCTTCAAGCAAAAATGATTTATTTATCCTTGCTTGAACATCTACTAAGAGTACGAAGTGCAACATCAGTAGCAGATATCAAATGCAAACATCAACAAATCTTGATCCATTCATTCACCAAAACCTCCTCTGAGGGTGCAAAAGTGCATGTTCTGAGGACAAGATTTTGATAAATTTCTGGACCCTTCTCTAAATGCATGAGAAGGGTTTAAATAATACTAACTAAATAACTTAATTACATAGATTCAGGATACGGTTTAAATGACCGCCCTTTTTCTAAGCAAAACTATTTCTAAAAATTAAATCTAATCTCTAACTATTTCTGCATTTGCTCCTTAATGTTGCGAGCATTCAACATTTGCTTGGGTAGAGTCAACTAACTGCCTTCCGCTTTTGATTGAGCTAACCAAACAGAAATGGCAAGCACTGGCACCATTTTTTTAGCAAACTAGAAGATATTTTTGGGAATCATCCTCTGGCTGGGTGGATTTACTGTGTATGCTCAGTAATAACCCAAATTCCACTTGACTAACCCTCAAATTGCTTCTGCCTTTGCTTTCTTGCGTTTCCGGGCTTATGAATGACTAAGCAGTTAGGGACTTTGCTTTTTGAACAATTTTCTCAGCGAATCGCGAATCGGAAACTGCCTTCGTTCTTTGATCCTGGCCTTTCTGGTGCATTTTTCGCCTTTAGCGCCTTTTCCTTCACCGGATATAAGCTTCAGAATTTTGTAAACATACTGCTTTCGTGAGCTTCTAACCTTGAGTGTTGAGTCGCCTGTTGATATCAGCATTTGTTAAATCACTCATTCAACCATGGCTCTGACTGACAGATCAGCAATGGATAGCTCAGTAGTGCTCTGGAATTTGCGGCTCTGTTGCATTTGGTATCCGTTCATGAGGGCATTTCTTGTCTACTTCCGAGTATTGGAGCTTTACCTTTTTCCTTAATCGCTCTCTGCACATTGCTTCTTGTTGTTTCTGTTTTTCGTACTTGGAGTTCACACATAAGGAAATAGTAATGATAATAAAAATTGACAAGAAAGCTCTAAGCTCTACGAATGTATAAAATCATGCCACCTATCTTCAAAAAACACAAAACTGTCTTTCATTAACACTTGGCGTACATTCATTAATTTTCATTAAGGCGCACATCCAATTTTTGGTTTATGGACAGCTTTTCTTGAATGTTGAGTCGAGGAAAATTTGCGATGGGCAATTTCTGCGACTCGCATCGCAGTATCGCGTCATCGCATTATCGTATTTTCATCAAGATGTGTTATTGCAGGGTTTTATGATCAAGTTTATCGCATAATCACAGATTGTTATATCGTGCGATTGTAAGATCGCAGCATCGCGTTATCGCAAGATCGCAGGTTCTTGTAATTTGTTAAATGGTTATGTGTTGTTTATGCGATATTGCGATATGCGATGTCTCATATTGGCCATCGGCCATTTCTTAAGGTTTTCATTTATGAGCGTTTCTTAATGCATGCGATGCAATGAATTTCGCGTCGCATTTTCGTAGTTTTTTATTGTGCTCACAAAGAAATGTTTTATTTTCTTCGCATGATGTAATATTTTCTTAAGGAGTATAATACATGAGCTTTTTTATTAAATTTTTTGAATTTTTACTAAGGGTCCCCACTTACTTAGTGTTATTTTTAATACTAAATAAGGAGGGGGGTTTTTGGTGGCCACAACAATTGGCGATTCACTTGGAAGAACTCATTATCTCTGCTTTTCCATTGAATTTTTCAAACTTTCAAAACAGAAAGATTTTCAGAAAATTAAACTTTGTTATGGACAGATAGAGTACATTATGCCTTATTCTGTCAATGATATCTTGTTTCAACCTCTTTCTCTTAATTATCTGCTTCTTCGGTTTAGTCCTTGTATTTACATCAGCCATTACTAGGTCTTATAAAGATAAAATAAAGTCTCCTTTGTAAAGCAGTTTTAAATTTGCTCATTTGTCGTAGGTAGAGCCTCTGTTGCCAGCAGGCGTTTATAGCCTCGACAGGGTTACCTGTTACCCAGCAATGATCCTTTATCCTACTTAAGGTGACCTACAACGTTCAAAGAAAAACCCATATTTACACTTATTGCTTTGATTTTCTTTTTATTCTTAAAGAACAATGTCTTGGTTTGGTAGCCAAATTATGACACAGTCATTCACTTGATTTATAACTTTGCTGAACAAGTTGGCTCGTGATGAGACCCATTGTCTTTTGATTGCAACAATCTTGAGTCATTGCCCTGTTATGATGGACAGTAATGGCAAAGTCAGCAAGTTATAATATCTGTGATCATGATAAGTCGGCTCGTGATGAGACCTCTTATTCTTCAAGATATAGTGTATCCTTGGATTGTTCCTCTGAATGTTGCAATTTTCCTTGGCAGGGAGGAAGTCATTGTTTCCTTAAGATAGCTCTGGACGACAATAATAGAGTTTTTGAATACAGCTATTCTACAGAGAATCTTCACTTTGTTATTGATACCTTTCATTGTGCTGATATAAAACAATTTCTTCACTAAAGGTTTCTTTCATCAAATTTTTGAAGTTGAAACTAGTATCATATCTAGGCTAAAAAAAATTTTAACTGTATCTGTCAATAATAAAGATCAATTTTCCAAAAGATTTGCTATTTATACAAGCGAAAAGCTCAATTTTGAAAGAGAATTGATGTCTTTTTCGTAAATACCTATAGTAACCACTTACAACTGGTTTTATTATGAAAAGAAAAACTATTCTATAAAAATAGAAGAATAATCTTCTATGGAAAATATTTCTTGAGAATTTGTCCATTAACAGGCAAAGGATCTCTTTTACCTGCTAAATCCTGTAAGACAAACGTTGATGGACCTATGACTTCAACAATCTGAAAAGGACCAAGCCACATCCTTTGAAATTTTGTATGTTTGCCCTTTTCTTCATGAGCCTTATTCCACTTTAAAACTAAATCTCCCATTTAAAATTTTTTTTTGGGTCATTATGTTTGAATCAAAAGAGCATTTTATTAGCACTTGATGATGAGCATGCGTTTTCTTAGCTTGTTCTCGTTGTTCTTCTAATTTAATTATTTCCATTTGTCTTAGTTGTAAGGAGGAAGTAGGTACTTCATCAATGTATTGTACTAAAGACGAGGAGGGAATGGCTAAGTGAGTTGGAAGAACCACTTCTTTCCCATAAACTAAATTAAAGGGCGAAGTGCCGATTGAAGCTTTTTGCATTATTCTATCTGCCCATAAAGCATATACTAAAGCTTTGTGCCAATTCTTTTGGTTCTGGTCAATTGTTCTTTTAATAATCCTAATTAGGTTTTTATTGGTTGACTCAGCTAACCCATTACCTTGCGATAGTAATTGGTCGAATATTTAAGTTTAAATCCTCTTTTAAGTGCAAACTCAGTCATTGCATTTCTAGAAAAGTACGATGCATTATCAAACATTAAAGCCGATGGCAATCCAAACCTAGTGATTATAAATTGATCTATGAATTCAATAATATTTTCAGAATTAGTCGTCTTGAGCGCAACTGCTTCTACCCATTTAGTAAAATAATATGTTGTCGTGAGGATGTATCTATGCTTCTTAGAAGAGTTAGGAACAATCTCACCTATTATGTCCAAGCCCCACTGACTGAAAGGTTGCTCGATGTTTACCGGCTGAAGTGGCAGAGACGACTTCTTCTGTCTTCCAGCAATAGTTTGGCAGACTTGACATTTCCTCACGTAACTGTGCGAGTCTTTGAACAGCGTGGGCGAGTAATATCCCGCACGTAAGATTTTATGTGCAGTAGCATCTCTAGCATAGTTTCCGCCTGCTGGCCCATCGTGGAGTTCCTGCAAAAATTTTTCAGCTTCAGTTTTTTCAAGACACCTAAGAAGAACATAATCATAATTTTTTCTAAAAAGAATATCATTTATGAGCTGATATTGTTTAGCTTTCAATCTTAGAGCTCTTTTCTTAGTATGATCAAGGTGTGAATGAGCATACCCATTCTTAAGATAATAAATGATATCGGTATATAATGATTCTGCATCCTTTAGGCTTACCTCATACATTTGTACCTCTTCAGATGAAATTTCAGAAATTTGAGATGCTCCGGCCAACATTTTGTAGAAGCCTTGACCTCTTACAATGTTTGCTGGTTTGATCTCAAGGTCGTATTCCTGTAAAGCAGTGACCCAATTGGCCCTTTTCTCACCCACATCCTTCTATACTAGAAGATTCCTTACTGCTGGAAACAGTACTATGATCTTAGTATGGGTTTTAAGTAAAAAAGGTCTGAAGTATTTGACCGCTTTGAAAACAGCATAGGCCTGTTTCTCCACGTCTGAATAATTGAGTTCAGCACCCTGTAAATTCGAGCTAAAACACGCAATTGGATCTTCCGCTTTTTCTTGATTTGCTTGAGTTAGAATCGCAGCATATGATTTATCTGAGGCAAATGTGTATAAAATAAAAGATTCTGAAAAATTCGGGGTTGTTAAAGATGGAGCATTAATAATAGCTTGCTTTATCAGATTGAATGCTTCATGTTCATCTTGATCCCATTTAAAATTTGAATTCTTTTTAATCATGGTTTGCAAAGGAGATATGATTCGCAAAAAATATGGAACAAATCTCTTTACAAAATTAATTTGACCAAGGAAAGACTGCATGGCTTTTTTATTATGAGGTAGGGATATTTCAGAAATTTATTTGATTCTGTCGGGATCAATGTGAATACCGGATTTTGACACTATGAATCCTAGAAGTTTCCCTTCACTTAATGCGAAAAAAGATTTCTTTGGGTTAAGTAAAATTCCATACCTTAAACATCGTTGAAAGATTTGTTTTAAGTCTTTGAGATGGTCGCTTCGCTTCTTGGAGTACACTGTTATATCATCCAAATAAATTACTACAGATTTATTGACTAAACCCTTGAATGCGATGTCCATGGCTCTCTGAAATGTAGCACCAGCATTAATCAAACCAAATGGCATCTTCCGATATGCATATGTGCCCCATTTAGTCCTGAATGTGGTTTTCAACTGATCATCAGGATGTACCAGCACTTGATTGTATCCTGAAAATCCATCCAAGAAAGACATTAATTCTGAGCCTGCTACTGCCTGTAGTATCTACTCCATAGGTGGAAGAGGAAAATTGTCTTTTTGACAGGTTTTGTTAAGGTTCCGAAAGTCAATGCAGATTCTAATATCTCCGTTTTTCTTTCTAACGGGTACCATATTGGAGACCCATTTGGAATGTCTGACGGGAAAGATTATTCTGTCTTTTAATAACTTGTTTAGCTCAGTTTTTATCTGATTTTCTAAATTGGGATGGATCTTTCTCAGCTTTTGTTGGACAGGTTTTTCGTTATCGATCATAGGAATAGTATGCTGAATGATAGAAGTGTCGTATGTTTTTAGCTCATCATAATTCCAGGAAAAAACATTTTTATATTGTCTCAAAAGACGAATATACGCTAGTTTTTCTTCAGGGACTAGGCCGAGGCCTAGATTAACGTTTTGTGGTTTAGCATCGGTCCCTAGGTTTACTAATTCATAGTTCAAGGTTGAACTGTAGAGTTTTGAATTGGTATACCTTTTAAACTGATCTTTCAAATTGTATAAGTCTGCTAACTTGACCACTGACCTAGGTATAGCATTATCAGTGCTATTTTATTGTAATTGTCGATCGTGATGGTTTTCGTCAATTATTAGATTGGAGTAGGATCCTTCAGAAGTGAGGAAATTTATAATATCAGTATCATCATTGAATACTCTCCAATTTGTAATGTTGTCAGGAATGGACGGTCTAAAGATTAATTCTATTGAGAATCTATCTGGGCTAAAATCTTCGGAGGGAATAAGCTTAGAAGCTACGTTAGCCAAAAGGTCTGCACTTGCGTTTTGGAAGATAGTGTTTTAAATGACCTGATAGGCGATGTATAGTGTTATGTACCTATTTGACGACAATCTCGGAGTCTCCAAAGACTTGAAGATACTTGACATCCAACCCGATTTCTTTGTACAGGCCTTGAACCAAAGCCTCGTATTCTGTTGTATTGTTTGTGCAATCAAATTTGAGTCTTCACGTAAGCATGATCTTATTTCCTTTTGGACTAATTAGAATGCATCTTGCTCCTGCTCCTTCGTTAGATCTAGAGCCATCAAAAAATAATTTCCAAAACAAAGATGTATTTACAGGTTTATCTAAAAAATCAAAACACTTTGAACTATCAGTTTGAGAAAAAATTTCGACTTGGGACAAAACAAAGTTTTCTAAGTAGGGTGATGTATGAGCATTGAAATTGCCGAGGAAAGAATCTATTGAGTAATTGCCGATGATACTGTTGTTATACGCTACTGGTTCATTTTCTCCCTCTAATTCTGTTACTATGTACTTCTGGTGTAGCTCTCGTTCAACCTTTATTTGATTCAGTTTACCATTGTAGGGCAACCACATGCGCGACCAATCAGTTGCGAAGTATCCATTGAGTTTCTGTGACCAATCCCTACTAAGGATCAAGCCATAGAATTATGGGATGTCAGCCACTAGAATGTCAATAACATGACATACCTTTGGGTTGGATGACAATCTTATGGTTACTTGATTAAGTTCACCAATCACTTCGACCTGAGATCCGATCAAGCTGAACTATGCGCACTGCGGATTTTTGTGGTTGAACATTTAGCTTGGCACATATTGATCTGGGTAAAATATTCGATGAAGCACTGGAATCTACCAAACAATTGTGTACATTTTTATTGAAAATTTCATAAGTGAGAAGAAACGGGGGAGTGTGAGATCTTGATCTTCCTCCAATCAAGGCGATGTCATTTGGATCAATCTTACTGATTGCATTAGTTGGAGGTCTTCCCATGTTGTGGGAAGCTTGAGAAAATACAGCAGCAGGCAAAGGTGCAACTAGCACGGCATGTAATTCTTTCATCATTATCTTCTGTTGATGTTTTAACTTGCTCAATTCGTAAAGGGTGATATTAGCCCTGGTTTTTTTCATGTCATCAATAATATTGTACTCCATTTCATCTGACACTATCAATGTTTTTGATGGAGTTGTTTCATCTGCTTGGACCGGGGTAGTTTGGGTCGTTTTAGATGTTGATTTCTTTGTTGCGACTTTATCCTTTGTTGCAGAGCTTGTGCTCTTCTACTTAGGGGTAGTTTGAGGAGGATCAAGCTGATTTTTGCTTTGTGTGCTAACTGAAAATACTTCTTGATCTTCTTCTTGTGGGAGGATGAAATCCCACATTACTTGTAATTCCACAACTTCTTCGTCATCAGTCTGCCCTTCAGTTGCACTTTGTTCTTCTTCCTCTTCCTTGGATTCAGCATTTGAGATGGCATTGGGTGGTTTTGCATCCGTTGAAGGACCTCTTTTAAAAGCTCTGTAGGGATTTTTTGAAGAAGTTTTTGCTACTTGCTTTTTTATGTCGACCATCTCATTGGACATGGTCTTTAAAACTTTCTGCAATCCTTCCAAATCAAAAGGATCTTTTGCTTGTTTCTTCTTGGAGTCTTCCTTGAAGGTGACTTTTTTGGACTTACGTTCCTCTATCGTGGATCTCTTTTCCAGGGCTATTATGCATTTCTCTACTACTATCGCCTCTTTCATGTTATCAACTAAGTTTGTTTTATTTGCCCTGTCCATGAAGATTGCTATGTTTGATGGTAAAGCGGTACTATACCATTCACATCATACTTATTCACTGGGCTGGGAAGCAGTGGGAATTTTGTTGAGAATTTTATTGAACCGTAAATTGAAATCCTTGATAGGCTCTTTAGCTTCGGCTTTAAGATTGGATAGGTCATTGAATAACGTTGCCGTTGATCTGTCATCACCAAACTTGGTAAGGAATTGATTCTGGAAGATATCCAAACTTGTGATAGACTCGGAGGGTAATGAAAAGTACCATGACCCGGCTGTCCCTTGCAGTGTATAGGGAAAAAGCCGAACAACATCATCTTCATTAGTAACTCCATTGAGATTAATGGAAATCATGAAATTGTTTATGTGTTCTTTTGCTAGCATGCCTGCTTCGGGATTGAATTTGGGCAGCCATTTCTCAAGATGGGCCGGTATTTGACTCAAGGGTGCAGGCACTAAAACTGCCCCAGGGTTGTTCCATGGAGATTGGGCCATTGTTGAGCTGCTAACAGAGGAAAGTGCAGAAGATGATCCCTGTGGATGGGAGGATGAAGATACTATGATCGTAGATGATTGAAGAGGGGTTGTGTGGGTTCCAGTAGATGGATGGACAATGATCTGGAGTGGAGGTGTGGATGGTTGACTTCACGGTGAAGTAGTTGAAATGGATGATGTAGAAGAAAGAGTCTCACTGTCAGACTCTTGCGGTGATTTCCTCACTCTTTTCCTAGTGGGAAGAGGTAATTCGGTTGGCTGGACGCCAAATTTTTCACTCTTTAATCTGGTCAGGGGATGAGCAGGATTGTACTACGAAGTCACACTGCCTTGAGATTTATCAGACCTCTGAGGAGAAATAGAAAATCTCTTAAGTTTGTGAATCAGGGATTCGACTTCAGGAGGTTCAATGGTAGATCGGTCTGAAATATCAGGGCGTGTAGCAGCAGTTGATACTCGAGCGACTTCTGACTCTGGATTTAAATGTATTGGGGAAGTCAGAGGAGATGATGAGGGAAATTTACTCTCAGAATGGTATTCAGATTTTGATTTACTTGCCATTCGGAGGTTCAAGCCCTCCTTCTAGCTGCCAAATATGTTGAAGCCCCAAAAATTGGGTCGACAACAAGGGGGATACCCGCTCGGTCCGCACCTTGGTTGGCAGCTCCTTATCCGTTTGGTATAGCGGGTCCGACTAGGGGTAATGGGACCAGTTTCCCAATCTATGGATGTGTGTGTGTAGAATTGGATATTGCTAATCTAGCAGTTCTTATCTAGGCTATTCTAATTCAAAATTTAATCTAATTCTATGCTATTGTAATCTAAAACAAACAACACATCTAGTATATGCTAACCCGGGATGTAATTCTTCTATTATGTGATTTAAAGAGATTTCAAATAACAACTGGTAATAAATATCATTCAGCGATTATAAGAAAGGAAATCAGTTAAGATGAACCACATTGCATAAAAAGTTAGGCAAAACAGTTATGAACAGCATATCGCATAATAAGTTATTCATATATTAGACATAAATAAATAGCTCCACCGTACAAAAGTGCCAAATGGTAACTCAAGCATTCATGCAATAACATATAAACAACTAAAAACTGTATATTACTTTAACATATAAGCAGAAATGGTCAAGAGATAAAAGTACCATTTATGACTGATTCTACTCATAAGCTTCAAGCAACAATGATATATTTCTCCTTGCTTGAACATCTACTAAGAGTACAGAAGTGCAACATCAGTAGCAGATATCAAATGCAAACATCAACAAATCTTGATCCATTCATTCACCAAAACCTCCTTTGAGGGTGCAAAAGTGCATGTTCTGAGGACAAGTTTTTGATAAATTTCTAGACCCTTCTCTAAATGCATGAGAAGGGTTTAAATAATACTAACTAAATTAATTAATTACATAGATTCAGGATACGGTTTAAATGACCGCCATTTTTCTAAGCAAAACTATTTCTAAAAATTAAATCTAATCTCTAACTATTTCTGCATTTGCTCCTTAATGTTGGAGCATTCAACATTTGCTTGGGTAGAGTCGGCTGACTGCCTTCCGCTTTTGATTGAGCTAAGCAAACAGAAATGGCAAGCACTGGCACCATTTTTTTAGCAAACTAGAAGATATTTTTGGGAATCATCCTCTGGCTGGGTGGATTTACTGTGTATGCTCAGTAATAACCCAAATTCCGCTTGACTAACCCTCAAATTGCTTCTGCCTTTGCTTTCTTGCGTTTCCGGGCTTATGAATGACTAAGCAGTTAGGGACTTTGCTTTTTGAACAATTTTCTCAACGAATCGCGCATCGGAAACTGCCTCTGTTCTTTGATCCGGGCCTTTCTGGTGCGTTTTTCGCCTTTAGCGCCTTTTCCTTCACTGGGTATAAGCTTCAGAATTTTGTAAACATACTGCTTTCGTGAGCTTCTGACCTTGAGTGTTGAGTCGCCTATTGATATCAGCATTTATTTAATCACTCATTCAACCATGGCTCTGATTGACAGATCAGCAATGGATAGCTCAGTAGTGCTCTGGAATTTGCGGCTCTGTTGCATGTGGTATCCATTCATGAGGGAATTTCTTGTCTGCTTCTGAGTATTGGAGCTTTACCTTTTTCCTTAATCGCTCTCTACACATTGCTTCATGTTGTTTCTGTTTTTCATACCTGGAGTTCACACATAAGGAAAGAGTAATGATAATAAAAATTGACAAGAAAGCTCTAAGCTCTACGAATGTATAAAATCATGCCACCTATCTTCGAAAAACACAAAATTGTCTTTCATTAACACTTGGCATACATTCATTAATTTTCATTAAGGCGCGCATCCAATTTTTGGTTTATGGACAGCTTTTCTTGAATGTTAAGCCGAGGAAAATTTAGAATGGGCAATTTCTGCGACTCGCATCGCAGTATCGCGTCATCGCATTATCGCATTTTCATCAAGATGTGTTATCGTAGGGTTTTGTGATCACGTTTATCACAGATTATTATATCGTGCGATCGCAGATCGCAGCATCGCGTTATCGCAAGATCGCAGGTTCTTGTAATTCGTTAAATGGTTATGTGTTGTTTATGCGATGTTGCTATATGTGATGTCGCATATTGGCCATCGACGATTTCTTAAGGTTTTCGTTTATGAGCGTTTCTTAATGCATGCGATGCGATGAATTTCGCATCGCATTTTCACAGTTTTTTATTGTGCTCACAAAGAAATGTTTTATTTTCTTCACACGATGCCATATTTTCTTAAGGAGTATAATACATGAGTTTTTTTCTTAAATTTTTTGAATTTTTACTAAGGGTCCCCACTTACTTAGTGTCATTGCTAATACTAAATAAGGAGGGGGGTTTTTGGTTGCTGCAACACCACCATACCCATCTTAGAGAAATATTCATGAAGAATCTTAAGTTACTTGTCCAGGTCCTCATGGCTTTTAGCAAGAAGAACGATATTATAGACGTAGAGGAGAAGCATAATGATAATACCAACAAGCTCAGTCCCCTTGCACCCTGCACTTTCCAAGCACTCCTCTAGCTTATTGATGTAAATACGAAAAAGGGTAGGGGAAAGGGGACACCCTTTCTTAACCCCGATATTGCGTTTAATATCTTTAAACCATCATTTATTGGTTTTAAGCTTGGAAACAACCATCTCGTAGACATGAATCACAACAATATTCAACTTAGGAGAAATCATTATCTCATCAAGTCTTTTCCAAATCTTATCCTGAGGAACAATGTCAAAGGCTTTTCTAAAGTCCAAAAAGAAACAAAAGAGATCAACTTTATTATTTTGGCATTCCTCAACAATGATCCTAAGAGTGACAAGATGGTCAATAGTCGAGTGGTATCTCATAGAACTAGCTTTCCCTTTAGCTCTTTTATCATGGAATTTAAGACAATGGCTAATCTTGTTTTCCAAAATGAGACCATAAAGCTTGGCTAAGATGTGGCTAATCATAATGGTCCTATAGTTAGAGGGAACAATTTTGTCCCCATTTTTAAAGATATGCACAATAAGGCTTTGTGTCCAAGGCTTAGGGAAGCCATGCTTTACAACAAAATTGAGAAGTTTGTGGAGATGAGGAATGAGAATAGATATTCCCAACTTTAAGATCCCACCTTGGTACACTTCAATGTATTTATCTTTCTCACTATCGAGCTTATTAATCCTAGAATCAACATCATCAAGAGAAAAGATATACTCCTTAATAGGAATGCTAACGATGTTGTCCATGGTGTTCGGAGAGTCATACAACTTCTTAAGATAGATGTCCCACTTTTCTTAGATGTCCCAGTTTTCTACAGGGATCGAATTATTATCTTTAGATTTATGAACAAGCGTATTCCACCAAAACTTTCTGGGCATAAATTTAGAAAGGTGAAGAAGATGCTTTTGTCTCTTATTAATATATGACCACTTCTTCTCTTTAATGAGGGATTTGTATATACTAATATTTTGGACCTTTATAGTTTTGTTGGGAGTGTCTCGAATAGTTTTCTTGGTACTTTTACAGTCTTTGTCATACAAAGGGTTTGAAGTTCTATTAATCTTCTTATATGAAACCTTAGTAGGGAAATTGCTAATGGTAGTGGAAAGCGTAGCAATAAAATTGTGATAAATTTGATCAATATTGTTATTATAAGTCAGGGAAATTAAATCCCTTTTTAACTCCTTTAAAAAGAGGTCTATATTACTCTAATTGAAATGAGTGTGTCTTTGGCATTCACTAGTATCCTGCATGTGTATGGTATGCATAACAAGATTGAGGGTTAAAGTCAAAGGCTCATGGTCAGAGTCAGGCTCAAAATATTTAAGAATCTAATACCATTTCCCAACCCATGTAAACAGGTCATCTGACTAGAGGAAGGCCACTTGCTAATACCATTAAAGATAATCAAGTCATAGGAACTACAAAGCTTGAGCTCAGTGTCAAATAAGTTCTCGGTTCTGTCTTTAGAGGTTCTCTTGAATCTATTATCTAAGTCATCATCTTTGTCAAGCCAAAAGGGATCAAGGTTAGAGTGGTTTCTTAGCATAATAGCTTGTTTGGTATCAGTTCTAGAATGGAAGTCCCCAAGAAAGAAGATATTACCTTCATTCCTTAGGTTGTGAATGTATTTTTCTAATGTAGTGAAAGGACAATTCTTATCTAAGTTGTTTTTATTATATGAGTGTTGTATTGTTCAACATCCCCCATTTTAATGTATTATAAATTCCCCATGAAATTTATTATATGAAAATAGGGACCCTTTAGTTTTAGAAAATCAAAAAACAAATAAAAATTCTTAATAAAGAACTATAACCAAAGTTTAATACTTAGGCTTTTTAATTAAAACCCAGGTATTAAACCTTGATTATCCAAAAAACCAAATTTTAATAGCCCCCGAGACCAAAACTATACTTAGGCTTCAAAAAACCTCACGTATTAAACAATATGGGTTATTTAATTAAAAAAACAAAATAATCGGAGTTTTAATTCCCAAAACTTAAATTTTTCATAAACTCTGACTCATCCCACTTCCTCGCATCGCAAAGTTTCATAAGGAAAATACCCCTCCACCAAATCCATTGCGATTGTGATATAAATCGGACCCACTGGGATTATTCAATACAATTCATAAAATCATGCGTCCTTGACCATCGCAAATGTTCCAAAAAACATAAGGCTTAGCCTTAACTAACTGTGATTGTGATTAGGCCCGGACTCGATGGGAAAATCAACTATGATTCAATTAAAACATCGCATCCATAGCTATTGCAGTTTCCGAAGGTCCTACCTCCTACCTTAATTGATTGCGATATGCGATATAGCTGAACCCGCATGGATTATTCAATGCGATTCATTAAAATCTCGCATCCGCACAATCGCAAGAGTCTAAAGGTTCTACCCCGCTCCACACCACCAATCGCGATTGTGATCAATAACGTCATAATAACTTCACATATGACATCATCCTCCATGTCATCCCACACATCGCAAATCGCAAGTATTCAAGACTTAAACCATATTCCTTTGCTTCTGTTCTGAATGTCGATTGTGATATGACATCATCAATGACATCTAATCCATATCATCCTTCATGTCAGTTTCCATGTCATCTGCCACATCATCAACCATGTCACCCGCCATGTCACATCATGATGTCACTACCACGTTACCTCGAGACTTCACAATTGTAAGTTTCAAAGGGACACGGTTTATTACAAATCCTTCACCCTAGCCGATTTTCGATTTTGATTAGGTCACCGAGACCCGACACGATATTTGAATGGATATGAATGATTTCGCATCTAAGCTTATCACAAATTTCAAAATCTTGCCTGTACCTTTGCCTCCACTCCGAACACCAATTGCGATATAAAAGCCTGACTTTCCTTGATTTAATAAATGGCTCAGATCTACCCAAATCAACGGGGGAGAAGACTTCGAACCCCCCTGTGCTCAATTTTAAGTTTCTTAAATGGGGGGAGGGGGGGGGGTCAGAAAAGTGGTTTTTCCATCCAAGCCCTATATCTACGTGTCACTCCTCCATTCTTTCAGACCCCTCTCTTCACAAGCCACTTTCCACTTTCGACCCCCTCTGAAAAAATTGTTAACCATCCACCTTTCCATGATTGCAATTGCAATTTTATTTGAAGTACTCCCGACCTCCAAGCGATTGCAATTATTCTAAGTTTTACCCTCGATCTAAAAGAGATATGTGATAAGACCGTAAGGTCCAACTTGTCTTGACATAGACCTCACTCCACATTCCTCTCCATGATGGTTGTGTTCAGATTTATTACGCTCTACGTTTTTATCTTTATTTTCTGCAAAACGTGATTTGTTTAAAATAAAACTTGCTTATCAGTCTCATTTATTTTCAACTTATCAATTCATGTTTTCATGTTTAGGTTCATGATAGAGGAGGAAATTTGTACTGATAAGCGGTATTTCAGTTCAAGCAGATAGACAAACATCCAGAGAATCCAATGGAACAAACAAAGCTGATGAAGACAAAAAATCACATTCAGAAAATTACTATTAAAAAATTGTTTTTCTTTAAGCGTATTGAAGGGATCTATTTAAATGCCCTCAACGCTCTACACAATACATTCAATTGTTTTTATGTTATTTAAGCTTACTTGTTATATAAAATTAAGGTCCTGAATTTTATGAAGAAAGGATTACGAAAGCTCGCACTACTATACTTTCATACTTTTCCCAATAGAACGATTGGAACATTGTTTAGGAATTTTCATAAAGAATTTTGAGAAGTTGCATTTTTGTACTCCTGAAATCATCTTTGTGAGAAGGAATTAACTGTTGTTATTTCTTTTATGAGCTAAGCATCGTGCATCTGGTATTTCTATCTTTTTACCTCTGTTTTGTTCATAAATAAATAGTGAAATTATCTTTTTAGATTGCTTATTACATAGTGTTTAAAGAACAATGTTACATGTATTCATTTCTAATCACGCTGCCATTGATATTTAATACATGGTAAGAAATTTTATTTGATATTCTAAATGTAATATGAGTTAAACACATTATATTGATTAACTATTTAATTAAAATAATCATCTTGACATATTTTCATTTCCATTAGTGTTTGAACAATCTATATTTTCATTTACTAAGGAAAATCATTATAGATTGCATCTAGATAAATGTTAAACAATCTCGAGTTATAGACTAGATTAATGCATATGTTTTTCCATTTTATTCATTGCTACAAATCCATCTATTTCACTTCATTATAATCATTACACATTCATTCAATCACCTTTCATTGGGAAACTGGTCCCATTATCCATAGTTGGAGCCACTACCTAAATGAAAAAGGAGTTGTCTTAAGGTTTGGATCGGGTGGTTTTCCCCTGTGTTGAAGTAGGGATTTTAGAAGCCTCAACAAGGAGGTAGAGTTGATATGCGAGAAATAGAATATTACAAGAAATTGTAGGAAGACTAGAGATGTCCATCCAAAAGTACTGATTGAAGCAGTCGATAGTATGAAGTTAGATGTGGGAAGAAACAATGTTCTTAATATACCATGCTATACATGTTGAAAATGACACCAATAAATATTCTAGATTAATTTTCCCTTGAATTAAATTAAAAGAAAATTATAATTCAACATCACATGACAACTTGTACGAGTTAACTAAATTAGTTTGACTTGGTTCAGTTAATTTGAGTTGAGGGTCTAACTTGAGATATGTAGAGTGGTTCCTACTTTATAATAGCCCAAGTTGAGTTAATTTTGAGTTGTAATTAATTAATTCAGTTTAAATGAGTTAAAGTTAGTTAAACTAGTTCCAACTATTGGAGGAACTAGTAGGAGGTCTAACAGTGGAGTGAAACTTCAGTGCTCAACCAGTTAACTGATAAATCAACCATAAATAATTCATGAATTCAGTGAGAGGAAGGCGTATGATGGATTCCGTAGTTATGGATGAGGAATTTCCCTAATTAATAGGGGATAATTCCCAAGGAAACAATGCAAGGAAATATGGACTTGGGAAAGAAGAAAATTGGTTAAGTATTAGCCAAGGTTTGTCTAGGAAGTAATGAGATAGATATAGATAGTGTAAAGGTTACTCTGGCTTGGGGAAAACATTATAATCTTCTCATATTTTTATTACTGATGCAATATTCATGTAGGATGAGTTTTTAGCTATCACTTTCCCTAGGAAATCATTGTGTAATGTGTTGATTGAATTATTTCTCTTGTATGCTTCATGATTTAGCAATCATTTAATTATTTCGACAACGGGTAGAGTAGATTCAAGTCTATTGTTTTAGTAAATTACGAATAGCAGTTTGAATCTACAAGGAATTTCTACATGGTATCTGAGCTAAAATCACTATAGAAGAGAAGAATACGAAGTTGTCTTTTAGAGCTAGCATGATGGCCTTCTATGGATTTAGACTCGAATATGCCCTTGAGGGTAGTTCGAATTATATTTCTTGGAAGGATAGGATGGAGGCGGTGTTAGAAGATAACAGGTTGAAGGAATTCATAGATACTAACATTCCTAAACCTCCAACATCTGATGCTCAGGATCTAACAATGTGGAATAATTGTTTTGCAAAAGTGAGGAGGATCATATTGGAAGAAGTTTGAAATCATATTGTCTCAAACCTCCATGGGAAGGAGACTCCATATGCAATGTGGAAAGCCTTGATAGACTTGTTTTAGAACAACAATGATCAAAGGAAGCTGGCACTGAAGGAAAAGCTTCGGAAAATCAATATGGAAAAGGGTGACACAATACCATAGTACTGGAGAAAGTTCACCCAATCTCAAGATGAGATTGGGAGTGTTGGTATTAAAGTTAATGAAGATGATCTGGTTAGCCTAGCACTTTTAGGCCTTCCCGAGAGTTGGCACAACTACCAACATTCGGTAAATGGTAGGAAGAAGCTACTAAAGTGGGAGTGTTTGTGGTTTGATTTGATGCAAGAAAAGATAAGGTGAAACACCATATATGGAACCTCATCAAAGCATAATGATGTGGACAACTATGCATTGGATGGAAAAGGAAAGGAAAGGGAAAGGGAAGAAAACCCAATCCAAAGGATATTTTGGTCAAGAAGGCAAGAAGAAGGACTTATCAAATATTAAATGTTTTCATTGCCATGAGTTGGAACACTATGCCACAAAGTGTCTGCACAATAAGGCCGACAAGAAGCGTTTAGGGCGAGTAACAGGTGAAGCTATATATTCACAATTCGAATCAATTTTCACCGTCATTACGTGCATGGTGACATCGGTTATGGGTAGTATGTGGTATCTGCATTTTTGAGCCTCATTCCATTTGATGGGAAACAAATAATGTTTCAATGCCTTGGAGGAGAAGGACCTCCAAATTCACATCGAGATGGGACATGATGGAAGGTATAGTGTGACCAACATCGTTACTGTTAATTTTCAGAGGGAGTGTGGTTCCCCTCTCACATTAAAGATGTCATATATGTTCTAGGACTAAAGAATAATTTGGTTTCAGTTGCTATGTTGGAAGATTGTGGCTATGATGTGATATTTAGCAAAGGAAAGGCTTTTCTTCATCACATTTCCACTGGACACATGAAGTGGATCGAGGTTCAGTTGAAGAACCTCTACAAATTGGATGTATAAGACTATGTTGGTTTGAGCATAAAATCAGAGAAGGTGTAGAGCCAAGACATCAGTGAATTATGGCATAAACAACTTGGCCATTTCCACCATGGAGCTTTGAAGATGATGCAACATATTTCTAAAGGACTTCCCAAGGGTGCACTAGAGCAGCGAGATACATGCAAAAGGTGTACATTGGGGAAGTACACCAAATCCACCTTTCATGATAAGAAAGCACTCATGGGCTGAAGCATGAAACACAACTCTATATGTGTAGAACAAGAATCCTCATCAGATACTTAGGAAGAGTGCAAAAACCAAATGTCGCACACTTCAGGGTATTTGGTTCATTATTTTATTTCATGTTTCTAATGATCCAAGGAAAAAGATAGAACCAACAACAAAGTTGGGCATAATTGTGGGGTACATTGATACACCTCACAACTATCAGGTATACCTGTCATCTCATAGGATGAAATTTGTTCGTAGAGATGTGAAGTTTGATGAAGATATGGCCATGAGATGTTCCTTTGAGAGGGAGCTTTAGTTGCATTCAGATGAGGATAATTTCGTTCCAAAGGAAGAACCTCAAGATGTTGTGGAGCAGCCACAAGCAAAGGAGCGGAGAGTGGAAGAATCCCTCATGCAGAGACATCTAGAGATGGAAGGAAGCGCACCAGAGAAGATGAACAATTGATGCATGATGCTAGATAGAATGTGGGGTCACCCACATCACAATGCAGATAGAGGAGGTCACCAAATTGGTACACTGGCTAAATGGATCTGATGAGAAAGACTATAGATACTAAGCCATCCTCATTCAAGGAAGCAGTGCAAAAACTAATTTGGGTTGATGCCATGGTAGAGGAACATGATTCCATTATCAGGAACAGTGCTTGGGAAATTTTCCCAAGGCCAAAGGACAAGTCAATGGTAGGTTCCAGGTGGATCTAGAAAGTGAAGCAAGCAAAAAATGGGAGTATCGAGAAATGCAAGGCCAAATTTTTTTCCAAGGGGTTCTCTCAAGTGGATGGAATTGATTACAAGGATAACTTTACTCCTGTAGAAAGGTACTCTTCAATCAGATCAATTCCAACACTTTTAGCACAGATGGGATGGAAGATACATTAGATGGATGTGAAGACAACTTTCCTCATCAAAGTGATTGAGGAAGAGGTGTACATAGAGAAGCCAAAAGGATTTGAGACCTTCGAAAAATATTCGTATGTGTTCAGACTCAAGTGAGCATTGTACGGATCGAGACAAGAACCCCATGCTTAGTACACCAGGATCAACAATTATTTCACTGAGTTGGTCTTCACCAAATGTGAAGCAGATGCAAACCTTTATCATATTGTGGTTGGAGGTAAATTATTGATTATAGTATTATATGTTGATGATTCAATTCTAACAGGTGATGAGAAGATGATAAAATATTGGAAAGAGGATTTGGCGAGAGAATTCGGGATGAAAGACATGAGGATCATACAGTATTTCCCTGGTTTCAAAATTTGGAAAGGAGATGGGGAATTGTTTGTTTCTCAGGGAAAGTATTGTGGTGTAGGTAGATTCTCGATGCACACAAAGACAATTCCTCTAGCCCGAGAGAGTAGGTCTAGCCACAAACAAAACAATCTATGGAAGAATTCCTTAAGCTAGAATCAAATAAGAGGGCCTACCTCTTAGAACGCTATTACGCTTAGTGATGATACTGCTTCCGTACTTTAGCTACCTTTCACTTCCTTCCTTCGAATACCTAAAACAAGCAAACAAACACGATAGCATACAAATTACATTCAACCTACTTAAAAGGTCAAGGAATCTTAAGCCATAAAATGTGAGATAACACTTAATGTAGGAAATCAATCAATAGTTGCATTCATATAAGTTTAGAAAGAGATTACAACCAATGTCTTGATGTTGTTGGTATGCTCTGGCGTATCCGGGTTCCCACACCTCTGCTAGAATCTCATGGATAGCCCCAAAAATGGAAGTTTTAAGGCTTTTTCCCTTTAGTTATAAACCAAACCAATAACACTATTCTCCCTCCACAAACATAGACTAGAAGGCTACAAGCTATGATATCTTGCAGGTTATTAAAGCTCCAAAAAATACTAAGGCCATTTCAGCTTAGAAAAGGAGGAGTTTATATAATTTTGATGGATGGGAGATGGTTCCTCTTATGATGGTAGAGGGCTTATCTCTTTGGTTTGTTCCATCTTCATAGGGGAAAAGAGCCCAAACTGACTTCCTTGGCTCTATCCAACCAAACCATTTACCAGACTTCCTTTACAAAGTTTCTAGACCTGGAAGCTTCGACTCCATATTTAAAAAACTTGTGAAAATATGATCGGCGCGACTGAGAAAGGGTTCATTCGCACTGTATGATGCTAGGTTGATTTTTAAACTTTGAAAATTGGTGCGAGGAGGAAATTGGTCATTAGCGTCAGTCTTGTAAACTGGGGTAAATGGAAGATTCTTGGGAAATGATGCAAAAGGGAAATGTTCTGCTCATGAAGAGGGACATAATGGGAGTCCCTTCATGATGGGAAATCATGCAGGGTTCACTATATAGGTCCTCCAGGATCGAGGAACAGGGAGTACAGGGACAGTGACAAAATGTTGTGTAACAGATGCCCCCTAAAGCATGAAGGCCGAACTAGAGTGAGGGGTGAAATGCTTTACAAGAAGATGCGGGGAACCAGAGTCTGTCATCGGAAAACCTGTAAGATACATATACATCATTAAAACTCTGAAAAATGATACATGAATCATGGTATGGATGTAGCTATCTAGAGAGAGATCATGTAAATGAATCGAAGGCATAGGCGCAACCATCCAATAAAGAGGATCATATCAAAACCAACATATGGTTGTAGCCATCCAATAATGAGAAGGATCACACATAATAACTCATGGTGTGGTGGCAGCCATCCATCTGAGAGAGACATGTATATCAGCATGATCATGTCACATTGCCTTGCAACCTGAACTTTTGTGATCTAAGTCTAGGGTCTTGCACTCCAACACGACCCGATTGAAGTACAAATTCTAACATGTTAATAGATGTGTTGAAGTCGAACATGCTAGAAAGTCGCTCGATTACCAGTCAATGATGTGGACCGTTAAAAAGTGCGAGAGAAACCACCAATAATGACAATGGCTCTCAAGGTACCAACAACACAATCCACGGAATGTGAATAAAGGAACTGAAGTTGAACACCCGTGAAATCACCTGATCGAAAGCTAATGATGTGAACTTATCATCGAGTGCGAATAACTTTCCATTAGGGCATGCAATCTCTAAGGTACTAGAAAGGAGTCTCTATGCCAACTTCCTAGATAATATGTTGAAGTCGATAGGAAGTGACCTTGTCAAAGGAGGGCCATGATGTATCCCACATCATCGATGCGAGACAAATGGATGCAATGATAATGGATGATACAGAGAATTAGGAATGAGTGTAACTGCAGAAGGACAACTCTTGAACATATTGACGACACGACTCTGGAGTTTGGTAGCTTTTGGATCCATGGGATCGGAGGTCATGATGATGTAGAAGAGATCAAATGGAAGGCAAAAATGAATGGCCCACCCAGGAAATTCAAAAATGAAGCGAGGATATCCCAACCTAACATGAAGTAGAAAGTGTCATGTTCAAGAGTGAGTTGCCGACACAACTAATAGAATTTCCCAATTTCCCCCACCATTTTTGGCAAGTACCCCAATTATCTTTTAATCGCAAGCTTGAAGGGGATAGTGTGTGCTTGCACTATAAGTCCATCCTTCAGATGAATCCGACCTAGCAAAATTAATGAGCCATAGGAAGTAGAAGCTCATGTTCATCATGCTGACGAATCTGATGTCGTTTAATGTTTTAATGAGTCCGACAAAGGTGTAACTCGGTATATTTTTCATGTTTAGAGAGTTTGAAAAAGACATGGAAAAGAAAACTCCACATGGTCCCTTTTCATACATTTGTCTCTCGAACTTGAAAAGGTAGAAAATAATATTCAAGAGAACCTCCTAGTCATGATTGACTAATGTATACCATTTTCGTAAATAGTTTTATCCCAGCTTGAAAAAGGGGTAAATGAATACTAGGTAAATGACGTTTCACAACCTTTAGCAAGTTAAAAATGACAAGAGCTCAGCGATCTTTTCATATTTTTAGAGTTAGAAAAGAGCTCAAAGATGACTCCCTACTTTTATTCGCTTTAACGAGTCTAAAAGGGAAAAATACTCTGCAATCTTTTCAGTTTTTACAAGTCAAAAAAGAGATGAAAGGTGACTCATCTTGAAGGAATGAGTGGTATAAAGGGTAGCAACTAGTTCTGGTTATGGTGGAACTGCTCAAAACTAAGAGGTCAAGAGGCTAGCTAGTAAAACCACTCATTGCTACGGTTCCTCAAGAAAGGGTAAAACAACCAAGTGAAAGCGAATGATTGATCAAAGAGAAAGTGGCGATGGAATGGAGAAAATCCCAAGGCTCATCTAGCAAAAATTAGCTGATAAAAATGGCAATCACGAGATGTACATTGGGCATGGGTTCATTTTTACATAAGCTTGAACCATGGGGAACTTTGCTTGAATTCGGTTTCATGTTTACACAAGCTTGAAACAAAAACTATGCTTGAGTTTGGTTTCATTTTTACACAAGCTTGAAACAAAGACAAACTATGCTTGAGTTAAGTTCATATGCCGCTAGCATAATGACTCGATTCGAGGTACATGCCCCCCAAGCTTCATTTCAATCAGCGAGGTGGATGGAATGAAGGTTCACTCTCGAGATCCAGAAAAGACTCGACTGGGATTTTACGAGATCTTAATCAAAGACTCGATTTGGAAAAGGGAGTTGTTTCATTTTTTAACGAGGTTGACGCAGTAATAGAACTATCCTCAGACATCTATTTCATTTTTTTAATGAGGTTGATACAAGAAAAAACTATCCTCGGACATCTATTTCATTTTTTAATGAGGTTGATACAAGAACAAAATATCCTCGGTCTCCTTGATTCACTTTTTAACAAGATTGACACAACACAAGGAACTATGCTCACACCCCTTTTTTCATTTTTTAATGAGCTCGACACAAGACAAGGAAACTATGCTCTGACATCCTTGTTTCATCTTTTAAGGAGCTTGACACAATATAAGGAAATATGCTCATTAATCTGTTCATGGACCATACGAGAACATGGCTCCCAAGAGGTCCTCACTAGACGAGAGAAGCACGCTCTAGGAGGGATACATGTCAATTGGTACCAAAGACAAATTGAGTTCCAATGCCACCAATACGTAATGTACTATACAATCTGTGTGAGCATAAGAAAAAGTGGAGACGGAATGGGTAGCCACATAATTGACCTATGGTAGGGAGGGTATTTCTTGTAAACATGAACCGATAGGGGATGATGGTTACATAGGAGGCACCTGGTGACCAATGAATGACAATTGATCAATGGTCACTATTCTCCCTTTATGTGGAAAAGAAACCACACAAAAAATGAAGAAATAAGAGCTCCCATGAAATAAACATAGTCGCGTCCAAGGAGAAGATTGAAATCTAAAGGACCTTGGACTACCATCACGTCTATATAGACAGTCTTTCCTCCCAGAGTAATAGGGAACTTTGAAAGGATCCCTAAGGTTTGACTGGTTCCTCCATTGAAATCCAATAGATTCTAGGTGATAGGCACAAGCTGTGGGGAACCCAAAGCTTGCCAAGTAGTAGAAGACATGATTCTAACAGATGCGCCTTCATCTTTATAGTGCAATGTACTACCATATTATAGGCTTGTACTATGATCTAGAAAGGCACATAAGATGGGAGGCAAAAATCATTCAATTGACTCCAATCAAAACAATTGACAGAACTACTTGGTGGGGTTATCATATGATTTCCCCCATGCCCTGCAGGAGAAGGAGAAGGATTCCCCTGAACAATTGGGATGATAGGTTCACTCTTCGATTCATGAGAACTTGAGGAGACAAGAAGAACATAAGTAGTATGATCATCACTACTCTCTTCGGAAACAGAGTGAACAATGGAAGGCGGATCCAAGTCGACACTCTGTTCGACCAATGGTTGGCCTGGAATAGACACAAGATATTCTTGCTCAGGAAGAGAAATATAGGAAAGAGATGAATCCAAGTCAATCTCTTTACCAACTAGGAGAGAGTCAGAAGAAAGTATCTAATAACCAACAGGGAGTTGGACCTAAGGAGTTGTAAGGTTTTCCAAAATTTTGGAAGCTTTATCCATAAGAGGACAAAGGTGAAGAAGATGCTTCCCTTCAAATAACCTACAGGGGAATCTAATTTTTCCCTTCATCTTACCATTGTTAGCTAAGGGTGTAGCATCGACATGATCTCTAGAGCTTGATGGGGATGGTTGATCTAGATTTTGACATCATACCTATAAGACTCTGGGAATACTAGGATAGTCTCGAAGGAGATGGTCACCCTTACATAACCTGCAAAGGAATTTTACTTTCCACAAAGGATCGGAAGGTTTGTCGAAGGGAAGTGAATTTAGGACATGCATTAGTGAAATATTTCATTCTTTGATTTTTGCATTGATTTTGTGCTCTCTATCCCTCAATTAGCGTTAACTTTCATCAAAGAAATATTTATTTTCTCATACAGTTGTATATAGGAGTTTTCAGATGACAACAGTAGAGCCTTGGTGAAACCTGATTCAAGATCAACCGTTATAATTTATTGAATTAACCTAAGGAAGCATTGAAACTTAACACCCACATTTATTGGTCTTGGCTAGAGACGTGTTCTGGTGTATTTAAACCTAGCGACTGTCATTTGCTTTGGCATTAGACAGCGCTAATACAAGCTTGTGCTCCCCGTACCATCCTGTATATAAAGGGAGACCCCACTAGGTTTGAAATCTTTTATTTGTAGGAAGTCGAGTCTTCCCAGTGGAGTCACCAATTTGTGGTGCAGGTAGATTCTCGATGTGGACAAAGACAATTCCTCTAGCCTAAGAGAGCGGGTCTAGCTGCAAACAAACAATCTATGGAAAACCTCCTTAAGCTAGAATCAAATAAGAGGGCCTACCTCTTAGAACGTTATTTCGCTTGATGATGATCTTGCTTCCTTACTCTAACTACCTTCCGTTTCCTTCCTTCGAATACCTAAAACAAGCAAACAAACAACAACAACAAATGTGATAGCATACAAATTGCATTCATCCTACTTAAAAGGTCAAGGAATATTAAGTCATCATGTGAGATAACACTTAATGTAGGAAATCAATTAATAATTATATTCATATAAGTTCAAAAAGAGATTACAACCAATGCCTTGACGTTGCTCGTCTCCTTCGACGTATCCGGGTTCCCACACCTCTGCTAGCATCTCATGGATAGCCCCAACAATGGAAGTTTTAAGGCTTCTTCCCTTTAGTTCCAAACCAAACCAAACACACTATTCTCCCTCCACAAACATAAACTAGAAGGCTATAAGCTATGATATCTTGCTGGTCATTCAAGCTCCAAAAAATACTAAGACCAGTTCAGCTTGGAAAAGGAGGAGTTTATATAACATTGATGGAGGGGATATGGTTCCTCTTATTATGGGAGAGGGCTTATCTCTTTGGTTTGTTCCATCCTAATAGGGGAAAGGAGACCAAACTGACTTGCTCGACTCCATCCAGCCCAACCATTTACCAAAATTCCACTACAAAGCTCCTAGACCAGGAAGTTTCGACTCCATATTTTAAAAAAATGCCAAAAGAGGATCAATATGACTAAGAAAAGGCTCATTTGTGCCATATGGCACTAGGCCAGTTTTTAAACTTTGCAAATCAACGTGAGGAGGAAATGGGTCATTAGCATCAGTCTTGTAAACTGAGGTAAAAGGAAGATTCTTGGGAAATGATGCAAAAGGGAAATGCTTTGCTCATGAAGAGGGACATAATGGGAGTCTCTTCATGATGGGAAAGCATGTAGGGTTCACTATATAGGTCCTCCAAGATCGAGGAATGGGGAGCACAGGGACAGTGACCAAATGTTATGTAACAAGTATGCAAATGATATACTGAATAAGTTTCACATGGAGAGCAGTAAACCCATGGAGAATCCTCTAGCAGGGAATTGGAGGAAGGAATATGCTACTTCAGGCGAAGTGGTAGAGGCTACCATTTACAGACAACTTGTGGGTTCACTTATGTACTTGGTGAACACACGGCCGAACATGTGTTTTGCAGTTAACTAGCTTAGTCAAGCAATGGTTAATTCAACCAAAATCTATTAGAAGGTAGTGAAACATGTGTTGAGATACCTCAGGGGCACCACTCAGTTTGGTCTTTGGTACAAAAAGAGAAAGGGAGTGAAGATGAAAGGATTCACATATGGAGATTGGGATGGGATTCCATCAGATAGGAAGATCACATCAGGGGGAATCTTTAGCATCGATTCAGTAGGAAGCAAAGATTAGTTGTGCTCAGTTCAATAGAAGTCGAATACATGGATTCTAGTTAAGAAGCTTGTGAGCATATCTAGATGAGGAAGATCCTTGTTGGTTTATTTGGTCAATAAATGGATCCTACAGTTAGTTACTGCGATAGTCAGAGTTGTATCAAACTCTCTGAGAATCTATTTTTTCATGATCGGTCCAAGCATATCGACATCTAGTACCACCATCTATGAGATTGTGTAGAGGTGTATCATGTTGTTGGAATACATTCCTACACATGAACATGATGCAAATATCTTGACTAAGGCACTGTTCAGAGGAAAATTTGAGTTCGATAGAGGTAGGATTGGGGTATTTGATAATCCCTTTCTTGTTGAGAGGGAGTATTGAAAATGGAACCAAGAAAGATTCTAATTTAATTTTCCCTTCAATTAAATTAGAAGAAAAGTGTAATTCCACATCACAATGACAACTTGTACGAGTTAATTAAGTTAGTTTGACTTAGTTGGTTCAGTTAATTCGAGTTGAGTGTATAGCTTGAGTCATGTAGAGTGGTTCATACTTTATAGGAGCGAGGTTGAGTTTATTTTAAGTTGTAATTAGTTAATTCAATTTAACTGAGTTAAAGTCAGTTAAACTAGTTCCAACTCTTGGAGGAACTAGTAGGAGGTCTAGCAATGGAGTGTAGCTTCAATTTTCAACGAGTTAACTGATAAATCAACCATAAATAACTCATGCATGCAAGATCTATGAGTCACCCAGTTGAGATTGGAGTTCAAGGAAAATATACTATCAGTTGTATAATCATCCAAATTGTACAGGTGGTGCATGCAGTCAAATGAAGGCCTATGATGGATTGTGTAGTTATGGATGAGGATTTTCCCTAATTAGTAGGGGATAATTCCCAAGGAAATGATGCAAGCAAATAAAGACTTGGGTAAGCAAAAAATGGTTAAGTATTGGCTAAGGCTTGTCTAAGAAGTAGTGATGTAGATAGAGATACTGTAGTGGTTGCTCAGGCTTGAGAAAAGCATTGCAATCCTCTCGTACTTTTCTAACTAATGCAATATACATATAGGAGGGGTTTTCAACTATGGACTTCCCCAGGAAATCATTCCGTAATGTGTTGATTGAATTCTTTCTCTTCTATGCTTCATGATTTCGTGATCGTTTAATTTTTTCGCAGTTGGTAGAGTAGATTCAAGTCTATTGTTTTAGTAAATTACAATTAGCAGTTTGAACCTATAAGGAATTTCTACAACACCAGCAAGACCCCTTTGAGAGGATTTATTGTTCCAAGTTGACCAAATAATGAATTTGCCAAGGTGACGAACCCTAGACTCGTCATGCTCCCAAGTTTCAACTAGAAAATTAAGGTCAATATCACTCAGGATACAACTTAACATAGGACCTTTACACCATGGAAAACCACGAAAGTTCTAGAAGATTATCCTTAGTGATCCTAATCCCTATTTATCACTTGTATTTTGGACTCTATCTCGAATAATAGGTTTCATATTCCTAATGATAGCTCATTTCCCTTCTTTTCTTGCCTCCTTGACCTTTTGGACTTCTTTCTTGAGTTCAACATGGTCTTCTGGAATCAGATCTTCATTTATAAAGATTCTAGTTCCATTTAGGCTTGGGGATTTATTGAATAGATCTAACTTGTGGTTATTGCAACTTACCTTAAGACAGATTAGTCTATGTTTATTCTCATGTAACCGTCCTACTCGAATTGCTTATGTGATGTAAGTTGTTTGAATTTGAGATTTTGTTTTTAATTATTCTTTTATTGTTTCTAATGTGTCCTCATTGTTCTGTTCTTCTATACCAACAATTATAGGGTGTAAGGCTCTTTTATGGTGCTCATGTTTGAGTTTAACCAATTTGTTAATTTCCTCTTTTATGAGTTTAAAATCTAATTTACTCTTTGTATTATTTAAAGTTGATTTATTATTTAATTGTTTTTCTAAAATTTTAATCTCACTTTATTCTTTCTATTCATTATTTATAGGAAAAAATTCTTAAATAATATGTAAGCCCTTAGAATGAATAAAATAAAATAATTAATTATATATGTTCTATTTATAAATTAAAACATTGGGTGCCACAGTCAAAGTAATTAAATGAGAATGCTAATAAATCCAAGCGTGACCAACATTGCTGTCACACACTTTGATAAAGTCAAGGTGATTAAATGAGAATGTTAATAATAAATCCAAGAATGTCTAGCATTGGGTGCCACACACTTTGACAAAATAAAGGAGATTAAATGAAAAATAAGAAATGTTTTAGTCGAAAGGGTTTTTTAGATTTTTTTTTTAATATTTTTAAATTTATTTTTTAAGTTTTATTTAGCGTAAAAATAGTTTATTTTCAATTTTTAATATTAAAGTATTGTGTTTATCATCTTCACGTGAGATAAAATCAACTTGTATCAATAAACTTTAGCTTCAAAAAAATTGTTTTACTGTTTTACTAATATTATAAATTTGTGTAGATAACATTTTTTTGGTCGAAATTTGGTAGTTTTTTTTCAAAAATTCAGAATTTGAACTGGTTGAATATTTTTTCTGATGGTAGAAATAGATTCAACGCTATCAAAAACCCTTAGGGTACCCAAAATCTTTAAGTTTGACAACTATAACCTAGATTTTCAAAATAATCTCCCATATTATCATAATCTTACTAAAATTTCTATTATTTTCCGAGCTAATTTGTGGGTTTTTTAGAGTATACTAAAAAATAATATCATTTATAGAATAAATTATTAATTAATAAATAAAATACATCTAGAATAAAACAAACTGACTTATGGAATGGTTAAAATGGCAAAATACAAATGAATATACCAAAAATGGATTATTCTCACTAAAGTTTTAATTGTAAGCTTATTCTTTAAATTAAAATGGATTAAAGATTGTTACTATTTTGAGGGGAATCCAATCTATTTTAGTTCGATAATTTTTTTGACTTCAAACAAATTAATATACTAAAAATAGATTACTCTCACCGAAGTTTTAGTTGTAAGTTTACTCTTTAAATTAAAATGGATTGGAGATCATTACTATTTAATGGGGAAATTTAATGTACTTTAGTTGGATAATGTTTTTGACTTCAAACAAGCTTTTGAATTGAATTTTCTAACTTGCATTGCGTGAAAAGAGGTTGTTAAGAAGAAAAGATGAATTCTTTAGATTATATTTTTAAATTTAAATTTCTCAAGTATTAAATCTCTTAGAATTTTATCAACTATAGTCATTTAGAAGAAAATAGATTAAGAATCCCATAATAGAGATTATTTTTTATATTTTAAACTACAATTCTAACTCTTGAAAGATATTTAATTAATCCTTAGCCAATTAGTAAATAATGTGGCAACCCTTGGGTTTTCAACAACATATTCAATAACTTTGATTGATCTTTCATATTTTCTAAACATGTGGCCTTAATACAAAGAAAGGGACAACCTGTGTTAGGTTAACCTTGAGTTGGTCAAGGGTATTTAGATTATGGTTAACTTTGATTTGGTCAATTTGAATTATTTTATGTAGTTTATAGTGGCTCAAGGTTTCCTATTTGTGGTATTAACATGAAATGAAGTTTATTTAGATAGTCAATTGTCTATATTATAAAGCACCTAAAGCAAACTCTTCTTAATCCCACTTGGTTGGATTGGCTAAGGTTAATAATAAAAATTATATCTTTGGTGCTGATTTTCTTAGTAAAGGATTTTAGACTAAAAACTTGTAGTACCCCTAGTGAAATTAATTTTACAAAGACTTTTAAAATTTAATAAGTTTCACATGTTGCTAAAAAATTAAAAGTGAAAAGGGAACATTGATGAGAATGTAAATATTTATTTTTGTTGATAAAATAAAATTGTTTTACTTATTATTATTTTTGGAAATACAAGAGGAGCCACCATGTGAGAGGTTAGATTCCTAATTGCCAGGAAATAGTTAGAATGAATTATGGTCCAAGAAGGGACATGAAACACAAAAAAGAAGAAGAAGAAGGAAAACCCCTTTATTTTTCTAGGGGAGATTATCCTTTTTGGTTGGTCTGACCACTAGAGATAACATGAATGGATTTAAATGTCATGGGTGGAATATATTTTAAAGAAAAAAAATATTGGAGGAGATAAAGACACTCTAAATAAAAGAGACAAGGTACTAGTGGAAGATAAAGACAAGACATGTGCCCAAAATTAGCAGGAAGTTGCTTGGGTTGAGGAGGTGTAAATCTGGGGATATTTCTAATTAATTCCCTAGCATAAAAGAACTTAGAGCTTGGGGGGAACTACTAGAACTGTAGTTCAACAATTGGGAGGAACCTGAAAACCTCTATTATATTTATATAAATTTTAGATATGTATTTGAGTTATTTTGAGATTTTATATTAAGCATGTGAATTCTCAGGCTAGTTTATGATTTGAAGTAGGAACAAGAATGAGAATGTATAAAGAAATATTACGTTATGAGTATTTATTAAAGCTATTGCTTATTAATGAGTTATAGTTAGTTTATTTAATATTAATGGTTTTTTTGGAAAATAGATATATGTGTATTGAACATTGCAGGAAGACTAGAGAAATGATGTGCATAAGACCTAAGGTCGTTTTTTGAAATTTCAAACCCTAGATATCTCTCTAATTATGGAAATACGAGTGAGAGAACCTGAAACCAAGAGCCTAGCATTGATTCCTATTTGTACAAAGAGAGTGAATAAATATTTAACATATAAACTAAGAAAGAAAGGGGTTTCGCTGAATCAAAATTTAACACAAAAAATATAAAATGTATATATGTGTACAAGTGGACATTTATTATAATTGTTCATAATAGTATATAAGAGGCTTTTAAATGGTATAGGAGATAGGCTATGAATAGAGTGAGCAGCAAGGTTGAGATAAGGTTAGCATGCAAACATGCCAATAACAAGAAAATAATTCATCATCGACCTATGAGTGCATGCAATCCTTGCTTTTCTTACTAGTGGCTCTGCGGGAACCTTATGCAGAAACCAATGACCAAATTATACAAGGTTCCCTAACCTATAAATCTATTATCAGTGTAAATATGTATAAGTATAATACTTAAAGTCAAAAGATTGTAAATTTAATAACATGAAAAAAGTAACATAACAAAATCTATATACATGAAAAAAGAAATTCAAAATAAGTGGAAAATGTATAAAAAATAATACCAAGAGAATATAACTTCCATTATTCATGATGAAAGTATAAATCCATCATAGTAAATGTTGTAACCAAGGAAGTTAACATGTTGTAAAAACATCCACTGCTCAAAATAATTAAATTTACAAGAATTTGAGTTATGGTACAACATCCACTGCTCAAAATAATTAAATTTACAAGAATTTGAGTTATGGTAGTTTAGAGTCACTGCCAAACTACATAAGCATTGTGTGTTCCAACCAAAAAGGGAGAAACCCTTAATTAGCGATCCCATAATTGTTCTAGCTACAGAGGACTAGCCCTGTGATTGGTCTTTACAGGGTAATATTCCAAGAAAAATGTATAACATTAAGTGATATCCCTCAAGCTACTTAGAAACTCTACATAAAATTAATTAAAATGGATTAAGGCTCACCATAGTATTGCACGAGGGTATCTGTTCCAAGCAACTCCAAGACTTGTAATAAGGCATGAAGCCAAAGAAAATAAGTACCTGGAAGTCATTAGAATAATGAAAAGAAAACCATCAAATGTTATTTCCCATTGATTTTCCAAGAGTGGAATGGAGACTAACCTACCAATTTTACCCTAATTAAATGACATAATTTGTGAAAGAACAATAAATTAAAATCCCATTGAAATTTTAGAGAAAGTGAAATAGAAATTACCTCAAGAAAAGTAGACAAAATTCCTTGTCTCTACCAAGCACAACAAGAGTTTGTGCTCATAAACCCTCATAAAAAAGGAAAGTAACCCACAACTAGAAGAGACAAACCAACTAAGGTATTTTAAGAAAAATGAAAACAAACATCAATTATGCCTTAGAAAATCGAGGAAGGGGTAAAGTGGAAGCACTGTGAAAAACCTTGTAGTCACCTGCCAAGACCAAGGCTAAGAAGCATATGCCTCTCTGCAAGAACAAGTCATTTTTAAATAATTTATACAATGTCAAATTCATGCGAGTAAAGGAAACACAAACTTGAGAAAAATACACAAGAAGTGAACTCCAAAAGGAGACCAAAGTTATCATTATAACCAAGATTCAAACCCTACCTCTATTGGTGGCCATAGATAGAATAATAATAAACCCTTAGTCTAAGAACCATATTCATTGTGGTATTTCATTTGACAAAAGATATACCTCAGTACCTCATTTTTCTCCATAGTTGCAGAGATCTGTTCTCAAAAAAAAAACATGCAATTGGCACATCATGAGGATGAGATATGGGCAGTCAGTTACCTTAATGGTGATTGAATCAATCTCCATCATCAACAAGTTAAATTAGATTGTCACCATTCGTAGTGTAAATATATGTGACAAGGGGTTAGGCAAGACACATGCCTCCAACAACATGGATGGAAACACAATTGTAACCCTCCTCATTTATACCAGAGTTCCACAAGAAGCTTCCTTCACATAGTGGTATAAAAGATATATATATATATATATATATATATATATATATATATATATATATATAATGTTCTAATGTGTAATGATGGGGAACTCATAAAGTTTACTTTAGTCCTAGTTAGGTTTAAGTCCAAGTAAGTAATAATATAACCATTACCAAGTTTATTGTAGCAAGGAATAAGTTCTAGCAATGCTAAAATAAATCCGTATCGAAAGATGGAAAACCCATAAAAGATTCAAAAACATGGCCTAACTACTAGCAATACATGGAAAAGGTCCCATTTGAAATCTATTTTAAGAATGCTGCTCATGACATGGCCTATGATCAATTTTATTATTTGAAGCTTGTATCAAATTTTTTCCTTTAGAGGTGTTGCAAATATTTAGTTTGATGAAATAAGGCTTGAAGGATGTAATCTCAATATGATTTCTATCAAAATGTATCTTGGGAAATTGCATAGGAATCTATTCAAGAATATCACTAATGAAAGGGATGAATTAGGAAAAAATCATTATACTTGTCCCAAGGACATTTGGTACCTGAAGTGTGATATGTTGGATTGATGTTTTTGGGACCTCTATGTGTGTTTAGAAGCAAGATGTTTTTGAAACTACATAGAATTTGATTATGAATTGACTATGAATTGTTGAGGCAGAATAATATGAAATACATGGATTTAAATTAATTATAGCAAGAGCAACAAAATATACCAATGACCAAGTGGAAGACATATGCCTAGTAATATATCCATATAATTAGTAAAGTACATATACTTGAAGAGGGGCGGTTTCCAAATGTGAAGTCAAGGTAAATAGCCAAAAACAATGTGCTTTACCTAGTTTTATCCTCCACATGTTTCCACCCACAACAAATGATAGTTCTTCTCATTTTATAACTTAACTTGAAATCCTAGGGTGACTAGGTCAAGACCTAAAGAAAATGAAATCCAACATTTCCATTATGGATATTTGAAAAATGAATCCCTAGCACAATCCAATGATTAAGGCATTGATAGAACATTAGTCTAAATTCATGTGGAAAGTTGCAGTGACCAACTCTTAGTAGTATGAGAAAAGGAATAAGAGTTAGACCCCTCTGCTCTTGCTAACCATCAAATTTTCAAGTAGAATGTCCATTACTACTTGGCCAATGCTATATCCTACTATGAATGCAAGAAACTCGAGGTTACTCCAACTAAAAACTCAAGTAGAATAATCTAATTAGACTAGAATGAAGTTAAGGTGATAGGAGAATCAAAATAGGCCCTCATTAGGTTCTCCACAGACCCCCAAATCTACTAGATTATGAAAATTGTGGTCATGGGCATCCATAGAGTCTATGAATGCTAATAGTAGGGATTGGTCTAATAAACTCAAAGGGTATTTTTCATAAAATTGGTCACATCTTTGAATCTTATTGAAAGGAGTACTCTACAAGAATAATATATGAAAGAAAAATATATGAAGCATAATTTCATCTTGTTATAAGCACCCAATGAGCCATCAACTATAGAATTTCCTATCTTAGGAAGTTATATGGTAGAAACATTTTTTGAGAAATTTTATGCTCAACCCTCATTAATCCCTAAGCCACAATGATCTAATATTACTCTTTCCATGCTAATGGAATACCAATCAAGTGTTAGAAACCTAAAAAGTGTCCCTCTCGAAGCTAAAACTATGATCATAATTATTCATCTAAGTCCCAATCTAGATATTTGAACCTTTCCCTTTGACATATCTAAATTTGTTAAAGGTGCGAGTGTCAAGTGTCTTATTACTAAGCCATTTAGGAATATGACCTTCATATCACATAGGATGGAGTTTGAATGTACAAAAAATACTACTGAGTATGAATCCCTCATTCAAGGGCTTAACAACTTCCTATATTTAAGAGTCCAGATCCTTAACATTTATGGTCAAGCCCTAATTCAAGGGCTTAACATCTTCCTAAATTTAGGAATCTAAAGCCTTTGGGAGTCTTAAATACCTCGGAATGATTGTCCAAGGCTTTTTGGAGATCTGGAGAAATAGATGATTTCAATGTGGGTACCTCTAGCGAACATAATTGTGCAGTTATGCCATGTTGTTATTTATTTAGAAGCTTTTTCATGCTATTAGAGTTAATTATCTTTCCCGGTTTCCCTACAATACCCCTTAATTCAACTTCCTTTCCTTTTGAAAAAAAACTCTTGAAAATTAAAAGCTATCGTACTCAAAGATTATAGCCATTGGACTCCTAGTACAACATCAACACCACCCATTGGAATGGAAAGCATTGGACTATTCGACACATATTCTCCCATGGATAGCTTGATATTATGGCACTTTCTAAAGCAATTGATGGTTCCTCCATTTGCAACCATCACTTGACACTTTGGTGCTGGATATAGGAAGAAATTCAATTCCTTGGTAATCTCCAACTTCCTTGGATCATATCTCTAAAAATATAGCGAGACAAGATCTGAAATTCATACCCGAGGTTCAACAAGATTTCAGCTCAAATGAGTTTTAATTTCGGCGTTTGAAACTTCGTATAAAAAAACGTTATAGCAAAAATGTCATGATGACCTGTTTGAAGCAGCAAAACCCTAGAATCCAAATTTTTGATACCAAATATTATGCAACCAACTCACAAAATAGAAGAAAACATAGATCAACAACTTCAAAATTAGCCTCTTCGAGGGGGAAACCTCATTTAGATTACACAAATGAACAATTCTTTGATGATACAAATGATAAGACCTCATTTCTATATATAGGAGTCTAAGGGGTCACAATATAATTAGAGCTAACATAACAATAATAATGTAAGGGCGCAATAATAACAATAGTGGGCTTCTATGGGGCACAATAATAACAATATGGGACAACATTGGCACAACAATAACAATAAAGGGCTACAATGACAATAATAATAAGGGAATACACTAGTATTATAGGGGCCTACCACAAGTCATTCACAAAAAGAACAATAAAGTAGTGAAGTGGAGCAAGGGTTTAAGATGATTATCAATGGACTGCTATGAAAAATAATTTTGAAATCGACCACATTGAATACAATAAGTAGCAAAAGACTTCAAAAAAAACTCATTTTCACGTAATCCAAAATACAAAAACCCAAAATTATAACTATTAGCACAAATGCATGTGGCTTAGTATTTACTATTGTGATAAGTAAGACTCTCTTTTATGGACAAAGCAACTCAAACCAAATTTCTTATAATTACCATAATCGATATAGATAAACATTTAGTATTAAAGAATTTTATGTGAATAATTAACATAATCTTAAAAAAAACAATATATATAAAATTTAAAATTCAATAATTTTTTATTTTAAGAAAATATTTATTTATTAAAATATAAATAAAAGTTAATATTGTGAATTTTTTCAATAATTATATATTTAAATACTTAACAAATATTTATTTATTAAAAATTAAAATGAAAAATATTAATAAAAATTGAGGTGACTATTTATAAAGTATAAATTAATTAGTTTCTATGAGATTTAGTCGTCAAAATTTAAACTTTATTAAAAAAATAAAAACTTTATTAAAAAAATAGAAACTACTTTGAAATAGCATTAGACTATCCCAAAAAAATCCAAACTTCAAAGTACTATTTACACATTTATCTTTATAACTTAAAACATTCCAATACTTATTTATATCCATATTTAAATTATTTACCAAATTAAAATAATAACAAATTTTGTTTTTTATATCCATCAATATTGTTAGTTAATGTTTAGGACAAGCAATTAAACACCATATAATAACTCATCCAATAATTTACTTATTAAGTTTCCATCATCTCTGTTTATTATTTCATATTTATTTTTATACCTTCCATCTTATTATTTTTATCATTTTATTATCCATTAATAAACCAGATGTAAAGAAATAACAATTAATTAGGCCGATAGGTCTTGATTTTGAATCAATCGATCTAGGGTTTTCGTCTACCTTTTATATTTTAAAAATGACATCTGTGTACCATATAACCATGACATCCGTCCAATTCAATTCCAGATATTTTTCCCCACTCTTCCTGTTATGCCTTGTGTTAGGTTGGCCACCCTCTCTGCACCTGCAAGTCTGCAATTTTTTAATGAGTGAGATGACATCTGTTGAGTCTGCGTGTGACCTCGGCCATCGCCACCGTAATCTCCACCGCCTTCACCTCCTCCACCTTCATGGCATTCACCTCCTCACCCTCGCAGCCTTCACCTTCTCGACCACGCTTCCTACGCTTTCTGCCTTGGAGAAACCTCGTCTGTGTTGTTACAAACTTGCAGGTAAATGCTAGGATGATCGTCTACGTTGTTACAGGTAAACGCTCATCTGTGCTGTTACAAGTAAATGCTATCCTGATCATATGCGTTGTTACAGGTAAACGCTATGCTCATCTGATCCTTCACTATCAGAAGATATGTCAATGTAAATGAAAAATGTTCACGGTTTTGGACAAAATGCCAACCTCCCCCACCCAAAATGGTTTTGCCGGAATTTTATTTTCCTCACCATATGACAACTTATGGAATTACCTACAACTAGAGCGGGTAACACTAGATGCCCATGATACAAATGATGTCGTGATGTACTCATCTCCTGGAATGCTATTATTCAACCGAGGAAAGAGCGGACTGCAATAGTGGTGAGTTGGACATGTTAGGGTTGGACATGTTAGATCTGAAAGCCTGAAGCGAGCTGCTGAGAACAAGAAGTTGGGCCTAGATTAGCTAGACAAGGTCCTTGTGTTCTCTCTCTCTGCTCATTCACAATCCTCCCTGGCCGAATCAATCTTGTAATCAGATCTACCTATGATGTATAAAGTTATCTAGATGACAGTGTTAAGCTTCTGGGCACATGTAATGTCTTCTTAAAGGGGAGCTTTGTGAATGTTAGGATCTATCAAGGAATGCATCGACCAGAAGAATTTGATCAGGTCCAGAAACATTTTTTGCGAATGCATTGAACTTTGAAGCCATAATGAAGACAGATGAAGAGCTTGACAGACAAGGGCAGAAAAGATCTAGGCTAGAGAACTGCAATTTCGTGATTAGGAGAAGGAGAAGATAAGCACACTAGTTTCCCTTGATGGGTCAAATTTTGGTGTTCTGTCGACTGCCGTGTATATGGAAGCAATGCAGCTGCTATTTTTATGTGGGTTTCTTGCTGCTACACTGCTGGTTAAACCGAGGTGGGTCCATTCTGCATTTGACCACGCATCATCCCTCTCGGGCTGCTTCAATACTCGATTTGCAGGCCAAATTTTTCAAGAAAGTGATTGATAAGAGAAAGGTGACATGGTCCTCCTCTGCTCTGCTTCATGAATTGAACAACATGCATTTTAAGGTTAAAGAGATTGTGCAGGATGTTGGTTGATCAGCTCTGATTAGGAGATGGACGAATACTAAGATATTATGAGCCCTTCTAGAAAGGGATGTTTCCACTTAAAATTCAAATTAAGGAGCTTCATAAGATATTTGTTTCGAGATGAGTAGCTGTCCTAGGTGTTTTTAGTCATGCTAGGAATTATATAGTTTATGTTATGTTCTGGATTTAGGAATTATATAGTTTATGTTATGTTCTGGATTTAAAGAGAACTGAGAGGGAAATTTAGTTCGAGAATTTGGGGTTTGAAATTGTCATTAGGGCTTTCATTGTTGTTGAGTTGTACAATAGGATGCTTTCTTCTTAGTGTGTTTGAATTTGGGCTCCTTCATAACCTCCTCCATGGAGAATTTCAGTGCTTTTATATATCGTGTTTCCACAAATCTCGAATATAGGAATGGTGAATGCCGGTGTCTGAACAACATAGGACACATAATATTCTAAGTTGAAATGGTTTGGACCTGGAGGTGTATAAATGGGGTTCAAATATCATGAGATGGAGTTGTCATAATATATTCTTCTGGGATGAGAAGCTGAAGTGTTGAAGCTCAAGAACATAGATTCTGACATTCATTATCAAATTATCAGACCTCTTTGAGGGATAACTTTAATATGTTCAAGAGGAAATGAACCTTCGATTTATTTTTTTGTGATTACTTTCGGCTTAATGAAGTCAACTACTGCTATACTCTTCTATCCGCATAACCGGAAGCGAGTGGAACAAACTGTTTATGCACCCTTGCGCTTGCTATGGCTCCCATCAAATAAGTTGTTATAATTCATGTACTATTACAATACTGTAATTTCATGGTACATTGAGAGTCAGTCTAAAAGGGTAAGTTGTATGCTCTCACCATCTGAATAATTTTATCCTATTTTGTTGAAGTAAGCTATTAATTTATATTGTAAACGTTTTTATATTAATTTATATTGTAAACGTTTTTATATTGTAAACGTTTTTCTTGGATGTGTTGCAGGTTTTTTCTCATGTGATTATTCAACTGTTATTTGAGAGTGTTTATTTTTCATGAGGCTATGTCTTCTTGGTATCTGAAGCCAAGAAAGCACTACAGGTCACTCTATCAAAGTGTACTATTAATCAGTTAAATTAATGATATGTAATGTTGTGGTCCAACTAAAATATGCCATAACCTGAGGCAAACATGGGTTGTTATGACCTTGTTATGACCTATGTACAAAGGAAAGAACATTTTATTGATAACATTTTAGTGCTTTAATTTTAGGATTGCACCTAAATGTCTTATTTTGACAGAAGGCAACATTTCTTTAGTTGTTTTGAAATAAGCTAACATCAACACTCAACACTCTTTCTATGTACATGCTGGTAATTTTGAAACAAATTCTTTTGAATTGTATGAAAAATATAATTATTACAAGTAAGATTCTTCACAAAATTGTCATTACAATTTATTGGTCATGGCACAACTCTTTATCTTATTATGTTGGTGATTGTAACAACAAAATTGTCATTACAATTTATTGGTCATGGCACAACTCTTTATCTTATTATGTTGGTGATTGTAACAGGGCATTTTGACATGGTTGTTACTTTCTGTTTCAATATATTAAAATAGTCAAATATCAATATATTTGACATGTTCTTTACCTTTTCTTTCAATATATTTGACATGTTCTTTACCTTTTCTTTCAATATATTAAGATAGTTGTATCAATTTAAGATAGTTGTATCAATATAGATAGTATTGTAAGCCTTTTAATTTTATTTTTATTGATAGTGTATTTTGGCTCCATGCGAAGGACTAATTCCACCATATTGGTGTGTGAAGTGAGAATTTAAAGGCCTGTAGCATGATTGTGTATTTTGGCTCCATGCGAAGGACTAATTCCACCATATTGGTGTGTGAAGTGAGAATTTAAAGGCCTGTAGCATGATTGAATGTGGCTATTTCTAGTGATCTCCAAAATTATTTTACAGAACTTTGTATTATGCTTCTTTATTTCTCAACAAATTCATGTCAGTCGTAACAAAACTGAGAAACACTGACTTTCAAGAATAGTTCAGACTGAATGACAAGATAATATTATGACTAAGAGAAATTCAATAGGATTAGAGGGTACAACTACTTGTAACCATTTTTTATAAAGGCATGTTAGACTTGAGGATGTAGTATCTAGATTATATATAATTTTGTATTTGAAGCTGTATAAAGGGATTTTGTGGTTGAAATTAATAACTACATTTAAAAAAAGGCTTGGAACCACGTTTCATAATACTGGTTTAGGACCAAGTTTCATGATACTCTATTTTTCTTAACATAGTGATACTCTATTTTTCTTAACATAGTTTATAAAGAAACTTTTACATAGTTTATAAATAACCTTTTTAGAATTTGTATTTCTTTTTTCATTCAAAACATAAATTAATTAATTTTTATTTTATGAAAAATAAGGTAAAATTTTTAGTGAATTTTCAATAAGAGATATCATAATTTGATTTTAATAAGACTGATCCATAATCATCTTAACCATAATAATTAATTTATTTTTCCAAAAAATATAAGAGATATCATAATGTAATAATAATAATTAATTTATTTTTCCAAAAAATAGAAGAGATATCATAATTTGATTTTAATAATACTGATCCGTAATAAATATTCATTTATTCTTTATTTCTAAATTAAATTTCAAAAAATGAAATTAATAAAAATATTAGTATATGTTTGAATTAGTAAAGTGTTAACCTAGACTTTAAATTGTTCACAATGAAGATTGTTCTCATCACGTTATCCTCACATTCATTTCTTGTTGTTCTGATGTGTTTATGAGCCGGTGTTTGAGTCGAAGAAGAAGGCTTGGAATCAACCGAGAAGGGATGGGCAAAATCTGGTTTAAGTTTAATATTTCTTTTATAGTAAGTTTTTAATGTTATCTCTTTTATAAGAAGTTCTCCCATTTTAACTTTTTTTCAAAATATATTTATTATTTAAAAAATAAAAATGATACAAAATCAAATTATTTTCAAATTTAATTTATTTTAGAAAATATTTTCTTTATCATTGTATTATTTTAGGTGTAAATTTGTATGAAAATTTAAGAATGAGGTTTAAAGGAATAAGAGTATTGTATTATTTTAGGTGTAAATTTGTATGAAAATTTAAGAATGAGGTTTAAAGGAATAAGAGTATAGAAATAGTAGTTTCATAAAGTACCATAAAGAAGTGGTAAATATAAGAATATGGTGAGCTTGTTTTAAAATTCAGAAATGATTGACAAAATATTGTTGGAATTGAATGGAGTTGCTCCAACTAAAACAAGGGTTTAGAAATTTATTTGCAATATCAAAAGTTGCAAAATTGTAAATGTTTCTAAATAAATTAGAAATGCTTATTGCCAGAGTCTATTAAGTTACTATTGAAAAGAGACATTTAACTAGAGAAGAACATTTCCTACACATAGACAATTTACCAAACATAGTCTGTTTAACAAACATGAGAACAAATGAGAAGTAAAAAGGTCAAGGAACCACAATTTAGTAATTAAGTTCCAAACAAAAGATGCCTAACATGAGAATTTAGAAGTAGAGCGCCTCTCTCAAATACGTGAAAGGGAATGGGAAGCCAAGTTACTATTGAAAAGAGACATTTAACTAGAGAAGAACATTTCCTACACATAGACGGTTTACCAAACATAGTCTGTTTAACAAACATGAGAACAAATGAGAAGTAAAAAGGTCAAGGAACCACTGTTTAGTAATTAAGTTCCAAACAAAATATGCCTAACATGAGAATTTAGAAGTAGAGCGCCTCTCTGAAATATGTGAAAGGGAATGGGAAGCGAGAGGGAAAAAGAAAAATAACAACAATATCAAAGGGAGAAGCAGAGGAGTGTGGTGAAGGAAATCAAAGACCAAGTGGAATAAAGTGATGGTGAGGCTTCAAAGAAAAAATTGTCATAGAAGTTGCACGTATTAAGAGAAAATAAAAGAAAAAGAAAGCTCATTGGAGGATGAAGATGGCTTATTTGGGGTAAAAGAGAAATAAGGGATTATAGAGGCGAAGAGACAGTAGTTGAGAGGAACCCTCATTGGAGGATGAAGATGGCTTATTTAGGGTAAAAGAGAAATAAGGGATTATAGAGATGAAGAAACGAAAAGAGTAGTGGAGATGATTTAGATGCAGATAAAGAATTTGATGCGTCATCTACGATCTTAATTGGAGAGAATTTAGATGCAGATAAAGAATTTGATGCGTCGTCTATGATCTTAACAGCCTTGGAGTCTATGATCTTAACAGCCTTGGAGTATTGGGTGTTGTTGATGAAGCTCTCTTGGTAGACATTTGCCCAGCATTGCCTACTGCAACCAGTGCCAACCAGTGCTTGGGTACATGAAAGCTAGAGTCAATTGAGATGGGTTTCAAATATGAGATGGGTTTTGAAATATGCATCTCTTTGCAGTGTTTGTTTCTGGAAAAAAAATGGGGCATTAATACTCACACCAAGAGCAACAATTAATGGACAACAACTTCCTTGATTTGTCTGGTTTAGGGCTTGTGATTGAGAAGCACTACTGCTTCCTAAAGTAGTTTTTGGAAAGGTAGAGCAGTGGCCTTTCCTCTTCCATCGTGGCTATCATAATTAGATGATCATGACTTTATTTTATATATTTTATATTTTAAAATTAGAAGATTCCTCTTCCATCCAGGCTATCATAATTAGATGATTATAACTTTATTTTATATATTTTGTATTTTAAAATTAGAAGATAATCATTTTCCAGGAAGGTAGGAAAGATAGAAATATATTGTTTATATTATTACTCTAAAAAATATTAAAAATTATATTTAATTAGTGAACAAATTTAATATATTTATTATTTAAATCAATTAATATTTGGAAAAAAAATTGAATTCATATTATAATTTTGTTTTTATATTGAAATTTGATTATGTTTTTGTCTCTTACATGGGGATTTAGTGGACAATTTTGATATTGTTTTATTGTGTATAAGAAGCTTATTGTTAGAGTATTTTTGCTAAGAAAAATAAAATAAAAAATCATTATATTATATTGTATAGTGTGTTTTTTATTTTGGTAAGTTAGAAGACATTGTATTATAGAAAATGTACAAAGAATAGATGCATATGTTCTTTATGTTGCAGTAGTTTCCAGTTGTCACAAAAATGGGGCAGGAAGGAGCATCTGTCCAAAAAGTGGAAACCAAATGTTTTTTTTGGAAAATTCATTACATTTAACATAGAGAACAATGAAAAGAGAAAAACAAGAGAAGTAAATTTAGGTTGGAAAAACTTGTTTAGATGTTTGTCAAACTCATGGATAGAATATTTTGTGTTATTTTGCATTATCAATCTTATGGATAAAATCTTTTATGTGTTATTTTTCATTATCATTTTGAATAAAGTGATCTATGATGTACTATGAAAACCTGCAGATATGCTTTGTTGTCTTCAATGTAAAGCTCAAAGATAGTTGCATTATCCAAAATTCAATCTTCCAAACCAACATACAAATTTTGAAAGAACATGATATTCACAGCGTCATCAATTCACATGAAACAAACATCCAACTATCACAAGTGGTTCACTGGAACGTGGAGTTTTTGGTAATCCTGTAATGACAAGCCAAATGTATGTGTGCTCTAAATAACAACCCATGGATTCTCACTTTTTTTTTTTTTAAGTGGGAGGGGCTAGTTCCCTTTAGAAGCATTATGGGCCCTCTTTTTTACATATATAGTACAAATGTGTGTCAGAATGAGACTACAATCACCATCACCATGGCTCAACATGCTCCGTAGGACTCGAAACCGGCTAGGGGCGTGCAAACCGACCCGCCCGACCATCCTATCATGCACTTGCGTGCTCACTGTAAGTACATAATGCATGTCAACTAATTTCTCCACGGGTTATAGGATTTTTTCTTACGAAGTTTCTATTCAAACATTGTGTGGTGATGTATAGTGAATTTGGATGTACACTAATAATATTAGTGTATATGTCACAGTGTGCATTACTTTGTGATATTTAGTATTTACCATTCAAAATTGTGTGATATCCAAGGGGCCAACTATTTGGCATCTCAACATATCTTAAAAGAATAGTGTTTGGGTTCTGGTCCTTTTTAAACGCTCTTTTCAAATTTCTGCTGGTTTAATAATTTTGTATTTAATTTCCGTGGGATGGCCTTGGTTTAATAATTTTTCATTTAATTTATGTGGCATGGAGTTTATGTTTTTCAGATCTATATGTTTTTCTTAAAAAGTTATGGTCTAATAATTTTATATTTATTTTCTCTGTCATGTAATTTACACTCAAAGTTTTGGTTGGTTTAATAATTTGGTATTTAGATTTGCAAGGCAGAGGATAATGGATTAGTTTAGGTTCTTTTCTTTGTTGAAACAGTGATGAAAATTATGTTGATTTAATAATTTTCTGGATTCCTGAAATAAACTTTGTTAAATTTGCCCTTTTGCATATTGGTATGGTTAGGTTAGACATTACATGTTATAAGATAAAATAATGGTGTTACAATGCTTTTATGGATTCATATTTAAACAATAATTATTGGTATCCAACTTAAATAATAATTATTCCATAAAGCCTTCCCTCTCAAATGAACTCTCATCCATGCCACTTTGGTGTAACCTGCACCCATCCATGCCACTTTGGCGTAACCTGCACCATAGGATCATATGATCAATTGTTAGACGATTAGAACATCTTCCGCCATTGGATCATCAATTGAAATTTAAACTGAATTCGTTTACGCCGGTTAACATTTTATTCATCGATTGAAATTCAAACTGAATTCGTTTACACCGTTAACAATTTATTCTAATTGTTCATCTATTGAAATTTAAGCTGGCTTCTTGGTTTACGTCAATTAATAGTTTGCTCAATTGTTGTGTAACGACCTCCCTCAAATGCAATTACGTGTTCATCTGTAACGACGACTTGCCTTGCATGCGTTCCATTGTACCTGCTGCCCTCAACTGTTCATGTGTAACGACCTGCCTCAAATGCAATTATGTGTTCATCTATAAGGATTTGCCTTGCATGCGCTCCATTGTACGTGCTACCCTCCAAGGAAACATGGCGATATTTACAGAGAATCTCATTACTTGTTTACGAATCGTTGATCTGTAACCACCTGCCTCACATTCCCTTACTCGTCCATCGTAACTGCTACAGAGACTGCTCGACACTTTCCAGCGGAAACTTGGTGATATTTACATGTAAGTTCATTACTTTGATTATGGGTATGTCAATTCCAGCCAGAGGTTTTCTGAGGAAGATCTTATACTGTTCCATTGTCGAAATATGTGATGTGGACGTGAAAGCGGGGCGCTGGTGATCAAATCATATGTTTCGCACCTGCCCGAGGGGAATAGGGGAATATGTTTAGCTTTGGCTTTTGTAGATTTCTCATCTAATTTTGAACTTCACTGCAATAGTTTGTAAATATTGAAATTAGATTTAGTATCATTCAATTTTGAACTTCACTGCAATAGTTTGTAAATATTGAAATTGGATTTAGTATCAAAAATGCAATAGTTTGTAAATATTGAAATTGGATTTCTGATACTATATACAATCACTCAGATTAAGTGTTTATCCAATTTTGAACTTCACTGCAATAGTTTATAAATATTGAAATTGGATTTCTAATACTATATACAATCACTCTAGTTTTTTTTTCAGAAAGAAAAAACCAGATAGATTATATTAAGAGAATATAATAAAACAGGATACATACAAAATAAAACCCATATTGTCGTTTTAGAAACAGCGGCTATCCAGGAAATACAAATCTAAAGGTTCAGTACAGATAAGGTGATCCAAGCCATCTCTCTGAAAATAAGAGACCTATGCCAGATAAAAGACAGAATATAGTTCATTCAGATCTTAGAAAAAAAGTAGACAGAAACTGCGATCACATGGATGAAGATCAGCCCAGTGTAAGCCCTCGCCTCATATTGATGATCATGATATCATCGAAAAAGCATGAAGGAAAACTCAGTGAGGGAAACAAAAAGATAATGACAAAGCATACCAGATTTGAAGAGTTGAGGCGCATTGGAAAAACATGTGGACATTGGACTTGAGTTCGGAAAGGCACATAGAACATCTGCTAGGACCATTCCACCCCTTCTTTTGAAGAACCTCCCAAGAGAGGTTCCTGTTGGTGAAGACCAGCCAGGAGAATAATATCATTTTGAGAGGGCATGTCACCTTCCATAGAGAAAGAGGATAGATTGGATTAGTGCCAGCTGGGAGGCAGACTGTCATAGCATTGTAAATATCCTTGACTCGAATAGGCTGAGATGACTTCGAAAGGGCCCATACCAACTCGTCCTTGTTACCAAAACGATGGACACCTTTGCTAGAAAAGTTCTGAATCACCGAAGACCATACAGGTCTCATGGAAGGAGGCAGAGATAAATCCTCCTCATCCATCCAAACAGGAGATGAAGATGCCCATGATTTTATCAGCCTGTCCCAAGTGAAGATACCTTTTGATTGAAAATAGGATATTAGACATCGGGGAAGCAGCAAATCCAACCCGTTAACAATTGGGTCAATACTGATGAGAATACAAGAGCCCGAAAAAAATCTCCATCGTAGATTTTCCAAGAAGAAGGGCAGAATTTTCCGGAAACTGTTCCATATGGCTGATCCTGTTTTGATACCTAAAGAAGATCTGCGATACCAGTAAACCAAGCTGCGTCCTTTTAAATATTTTTTTTGAATGATCCCACTCCATGGCCCAGACCCAAAAATGCCCCGGTGAAGTGATTTGCAAAGAAGGGCCTTTCCAAAAATTCTCATGTTGATGAGACCCCATCCACCTGCTTTCTTCATCTTGGAGATGGCGTCCATCTTAACCAGATGAATCTTGGACTGGTGAGATCTTCCACCCCATAAGAAAGTCCCTGCTAAAGAACACATTTTTTTTATGATTGAAGCCGGGAGGTGAAACAAATGAGCCCAATACACCGATAATTGGGATAATACAACCTGAACCAGGATGAATCTTCCTGCCAGAGATAAAAATCTCGATTCCCATCCGGAGATTTTTTTGAAAAATCGATCAATTAACCAACTCCAGTCCCGTTTGCGGTACCCTTTGGCTTTCAATGAGAAGCCGAGATATTTGAAACCCTCTCTGATCGTAGACTGATTTATGCCAAATAAATCAGAAATCCAAGAAACGTTGTCCATATTAGATTCATTATGATACAACATGGATTTTTCCTTATTTATTACCAGTCCCGATGCCGCTTGGAATTGAGCAAGGATATCATATAAACATCTCCAAGAAACTCTGCATAGCATAGCAAAGATGAGTACCTCATCAACGAATAAGTTGTGGGATAAGGAGATATCCTTACAGATTTTGATCGGCCTGCATCTTTGGTCAGAAACAGCTTTTTTGATCTGATTACTGAGGGTGTCCATCACAAGAATAAATAGTAATGAAGATAAAGGGCAGCCTTGTCGAAGACCTCTCTCAGCTTGGAAGAAAGATGATGGAATACCATTGATTATAACAACATATTTTACATTTTCGACACAAGCCATTATCCAGTTGATGCATTATGGTCTTAGACCAATCTTTGCCAGCAAGATTCAGAGAAAACCCCAGTCGACACAATCATAAGCTTTTTTCAGATCAATCTTTAAAATGGCAGCATCAATGTTGTTAGATATGATAGAAAATAAACATTCCTGGGTCATAGCCACCGCGTCCAAGATATTCCTGTCTTTAAGGAAGGCATGTTGGTCACCAGAGATGAATGAGTTTAATACAGCCTTCATCCTTTCTGCAATGATTTTGGAGATAATTTTGAAAAGGATGTTGCATAAAGCAATCGGTCTGTAGTCATGGAAGGATTCTGACCGGTCTTTTTTTGGTATAAGAGCAATGAATGTAGAGGTGATAGCACTGTTTATATTTCAAGATATACGTGAAGCCTCCACCATCCTTAACAGGTCATCCTTGAATATGTCATAGAAATGAGAGAAAAATTCAATAGTCCAGCCATCAGGCCCGGGGCTTTTGTCCTTTTTAAAAGCTTTGATTGCCGCTTGTAGCTCTTCCTCCTTTATGGGACTGAAGAAATTATCATTTGCATGATCATTAAACATCTCAGGCATGAGGTCCACGGCCCATAAAATGTCAGATATGTTACTCTGTTTACACCTGTATTGTCTCTGGAAAAAATTTGTGGCTTCAACAGAGATGTCATGCTGAGAAAAAAATAAACCTCCCTTTCCATCCTCAATTTTCCAGATGGAGTTTTTGCTACGTCTGGCGTTGGCAAAATTATGGAAATACTTTGTATTTCGATCTCCCTCTCTGAGCCAGAGCGCTCTGCTTTTGAGCCTCCATGAGGCTTCCTCCTCTTGCAATAACGCTTGTTTAGCTTTCCCTAATTCTCTGATATGATTCCTTTTTCCGAAATTCATGCAATCTGGGCTGGTGGTGTTTAGAAAAAAACACGACTCCTTTTGAATATCTACAAGCACGTGTTTGTCTTTTTTTTTCTTGCGGATTTGCCATTCCTTAGCTATAACCCTTATACTTTGAATCTTCTCTCTGAAAGTAGTAAAAAGGGCCATGTCAGATTCTTTTATTTCCTTCCATTTTTTCCGGATGGCATCATTGAAGTCTTGATCTTCTAGATAAACTCTATTGAATTCGAAGGAATAACCCAATTTGAGATACTATATACAATCACTCAGATTAAGTGTTTTTAAGGTCCATGTGTGTGATTTGTGTATGGATGGCCGGGAGACTTTCATTGTATTGTTGAGGTAAAACATCATCTTTGATTTTTTCAGGCATTTTAATTGGTCCGTGATTGACATGAGGTTAAATTTCATACACTTCTTTCTCTAGTTGGTTCTGATTTAGTTTAGATATCGGTTCCATACTTTTAGCTAATCGAGAAAAATAGTTTGATTTCCTCTGCTATAGCCTAGAGATTGATAACTGATATCTTATGATGTCGGGCTTATTTAGAGCTAATCGAAAAAATAGTCTGATTGTGGATGAAAGCTAGCCTCATTTTTTTGCTTAATTAAACAAAATAGCCTCATTTTTTCTTAGCTATTTTTTTTTTAATGTTATTTGAATTTTATTTGATTTTTTAATCCAAAGTCAATATGTCATTATTTACACAGATTTCTTTTGCAAGGAGGAAAAAACCGCTTTTTTCCCAAGAGGGAAGAACTTGAATTAATAAAAAATTGCGTCGAACAAAAATTTATTTATTTTTTGCAAAAATAACAGTCGAGCAGGGGAAAATTTTAAAAAGAGCGTCCATGGCAAAAAAAAAAAAAAAAAATTGTGAAACCTCCTATAAAGGGTTCTTTAAAAGTACAGACTTCCTTAATTGAAAAACAAGGCCCGCGACTTTGGACATGCAAGTGCGAAGCAGAGATAAACTTTGCGTTTTTGGAACCCCGTTGATGAGACCAGCAAACCCTGCGCTAGGAAACCTTAGCTAGCGAACCCTAACTTGGAAACCTTATCTAGGAAATCCCTAGTGAGAACCACCGGACAGGACAGTGAAAAAAACGAATCCGTGAGGTAGAAACCCTATTGGTGTTATCCCTTCAAATTTGGTGGCGGCAACAGTGAAAATCCTAGTAGGCACGGCCGATGTTGCCATCGGTCCTCTCCTGTCCAGAGTTGCGCCGCTCGTACCATCGTTTCCCTAAAAAACAACTAAAAAAACCATAACTATTAGGGCTTGGCATATGTCGCGGAGGAGCATGGCAATGTGCAGCATGGTGCGAAAAAAACCTGTTGGTCTTGTCTTTTGTTTGTTCGACGGCTTGACGGAGGTCAAGGGAAGTGAATGGTTGCATGCAGGGAAGCTTCGGCTATGCTAGACAAGCTCCTCTCTGGTTGGTCTTGTCTTTTGTCTGTTCGACGGCTTGACGGAGGTCAAGGGAAGTGAGTGGTTGCATGCAGGGAAGCTTCGGCTATGCTAGACAAGCTCCTCTCTGAGCCCGCGCAAATGTCGCAAATGTCGCGAGGTGGTCGCAAATGTCGCGAGGTGGTGGGGCGAGTAAATGTGGTATGCGAGGTGGTCGCAAATGTCGCGAGGTGGTGGGGCGAGTAAATGTGGTATGTAGGCCAACCCGCAGGGCAAGGGCTAACCAGCCTGTCATAGGGCATTAAATGCTTGGGTATATGCATGTTCTATGATAAAATAACACATAGCTTTTACTTTTAGTTTATGTAGACCAGCAGAGGGTTTATCTGCTGTCAGATTGAGAAGGGAGAGCAGGTGTATGACAGATGTGGTGTATGACAAATGTGAAGAAAGGGATGGGCGGAAGCTGGAGAGTTGCCACGTTTCTGTCCAGAAAATTCAGAGGGAAATATGGAATATATATATATATATATATATATATAATTTTAAATTAACTGAATTGCTTATTAAAAATTATCAGGTTCAACATGTAAATAATAATAAATTTAAATTTAATTGGTCTTTTATCATATATGATTATAGTGATTTTGGTTTATCAGACATGAACTCCGTGTTATATTTTGACTTCTCTACTCTTGTATGCATGCTACACTTTGCTCTCATTTGTTACCTCTCATTCATGGTGTTATGTATATCTGCGCTCGAAGTTGAATAGTTGTGTTTAGAAAGACTCGACTTAGCTCTTATTTATTTAACATCAAGGTACTTTAGTGAAGCGAAATGTTTTTAATGTTATATATTTGCTCAATTTAATGCATCTATTTTATATATTGAAAACCTTTTATATTAATAAAAAATAATTTTAAATACATATATTTATATAGTTATATATTAGAGTTCAAAATCAAAACGTGGTGAACAAGATTGAGAGTCTTATGAGAAGAGTATCGTGTCAATTGGCAAATTATTAACCATTAATGGAGTTTCCCAAATTCTTTTTTTTGGTTCAGGTAGGCCATAATTTTGAGGATAGTTGATTTTCTCTAGGAATTTAATATATATTTTTTTAATATCTGGTAACTAGAGTGTTTAAATCAATCTACATTTAACTATGAATGAAAATTTAATATCACAACTATAATAATTCACAAATTCTCAATATAAATTTATTTTAATTTTCTTATATTAAAAAGTACATTATAATAACTAAACTATCAACTTTTGGTAACTAGAGTGTTTAAATCAATCTATCTCTGACTATTGAATGAAAATTGAATATCACAACTATAATAATTCACAAATTTTCAATATAAATTTATTTTAAATTCTTATATTAAAAAGTATATTATAACAACTAAACTATCAACTTCTTGTAAAGTTAAATTAATTTATTACATGTTATTAGGGGCATTAACTTATGTAAATCACACAACATGTCATATTTTCCTCATCTATGTTATTCTTCCCTATGTTATTACCTTAGGGCGTTTCCTTTACAACATATGATACAATTGCTAATTATAATTGCAATCTAAATTTTTAAATATAAAATTAAATACTAACCTAACCATCAAATACAATATATACAAGAAAAACATTGACAAATACGTGGGTCCAATACAATGAAAGTCTCTGGGCCATCCATATACAACATCTCACACATGGACCTTAAAAACACTTAATCTGAGTGATTGTATATGGTATTAGACCCTCGAGCAGGTGTGAAGCATATGATTGATCGCAACATCACATATTTTGACAATTATCAAAGAAGCATTAATTAATGTTATATGCTATTACCTTACGACGTTTCCATTGCAACATCTGGTGCAATTGCTAGTTATAAATTATGTTAATTAACTAATTATTGTAGGAATTAATTTTTTGTTATAAATTAGGTAAAAAAATTTAAAAGAATAATATTTAAATGATTTTTTTAAAATATATTGTATATTTATAAATTCTATGATGAAAGTTAAAAAGTGAAAAGAAGAAGAAGAGAATGAACACTTACACTATTTTACAAATAATAATAATAATATTAATATTAATAATTATAATTATAATTATAACACCACCAAACAATAGCTTTTTTTAAATTAAAATGTATAAACATTAAAACAAAAATAAATATAATTTCTATAATGAGTTTGTTCTAATTAAAGCTAGGATCTAATGCATTAATTGTCATCTTCAAAGGTTGATTTTGCTACTTTCAAAAATGCAAAAAACATATGAACTATATGTCTACAAATGTCTTTCTCATACAACTTTTCCAAAATAATAAATCTATCGGCCTCTCTTTGAACCTTTTGGGGCAATTGCTAGTTTATTACATAACACTTAATAATTGCTATATATTTAGCATGTCCATTAGCATACCAAATTCACTTCACCCAAGTGCTGGGTGTTTAGCCTTGTAACGCTTCTATTTTTAAATGAAATATATAATAATAATGTTTAATTAAATAATATCACAATTTTCATTTTTCTTTATATTTTTTTTGGGTTTATAAAAATTATATTTTTAAGGGAAATTAAAAAATTGTATTTCTAAGTGCAATTATATACAGCTTGAGTGGGCCTAATGGTTAAGAGCATGTGTTTCCTCCTAAGAGGTCACAGGTTCAAAACCAGAGGGGGTTAGAGTATGTATGCCTTTGTAGACTTAGCAGTCAAATCGTTGCGTGGACGTGGGTCCTTTGTCCCACAAACAAAGGGGTCCCTCCCACAAACAAGGGGGTCTCATACACCAATTTGGTGCCTAGCTTGGCTGTGACCTTAAAAATAGATATTATTATTTTTAAGTAATGTAATTAGAAAAAAAATTTAAATTAAATTTTATTTAAATTATTTATTAATTTTTTATTTTGAAAATATTAAGTGTATTTGTCGAAAGTGGAAAATATTATTTGAGATTGGATCATAAAATTTATTATCAAACTTCTCTACCTAATCATTAAATCATACTCTTAATCTAACTAATTAAAATTTATGACTTAAATGTATTAGATTTATTATTTAAAAATTTTGTGTTCGTCAAAATTAAGCCATATTTACCTTAAAAAAATAGTAAATTTAGAAAATGCGATTGGAACCAGGTGCAGGGGAGGCCTGCTCCTCTACCAAATCATAGATTGCAGACATAGGCGGAAGGTAGGAGGCAGAAAATTGAGGGATCTGATGGTGAAATGGCAGCTGAAACGGGGAGGGGAGAGATCCCCTCCTACAAAAACATAGCAGCAGGGGAGTCAAGTAGAAACAGAGCGCAAAGCGGTTTAGGGAAAAACAACAGAGATACTCCAGTAATGGGAGCCCGATGGCAAGTGGGATTAAGCGGTAAGTGTCTCCCAAGGGCATCGAAAAAACCCAGGTTTGTAATTCCAAACAATAAACTCGAAGAATATAGAAGCTATATGAGAGATCATGCTTTAATTTGTAAGTTCGTAGGGTTTTGGCCGTCTGAGAAGGATTTTTCCAAATGGATATAATAGAGGTGGAAACCTAAGGGGCATATAGATTTAAAATTGGGGGCAAAGGGTTTTTTCACAGTTATATTCTCTAATTTGGAAGATAAGGAAAGGATTTTTGAGGGAGGACCCTACTTTATGAACAATGTTGGTTTATTCATGCGGCACTGGGAGGACTGCTATAACCCAAACAGGGAAAAAATGTTAGCAGCACCTATTTGGATCAGACTATTCGGACTACCAATGGAGTTTTGGGACGCGGAGATCCTAGAAGGAATAGGTAATACAATCGAGACATTTGTTAAAGTAGCTGAGACCACCAAAAGAGGGAGATACACATCCTATGCAAGGATATGTGTATACATGAATATAACAGAGCCGCTTCCGGAGTTTATCGAGTTAGAATACCATGATGAGGTTTGGCAGCAACCAGTGGATTACGAACACATCCCATTTCGTTGTAGAAGATGCCATGAATATGGCCACCTCTTCAAACAATGCCCTTTAAATACCGCAGAGGAATCAACTGAAAAGAAAGAAGAAGAGAAGAAGGCAACAGAGGAAACCGAAGGGACAGATGAGGGATTTAAAGAAGTGCCCACCAGAAGGAAATCTGTAAAAGGATCACCCCTGCTGCAACCACCCATCAAAACAACGCCATTGGAAAATCAAAACAAGTTTAAGGCCCTTCAGGAAGAGGAAATGGAGATGGAAAAGGAAGATAGTGATGAAGAACCTATGGAATTATCAAAAGAAACAAAAGAACAGGACACAATTCAGATAAACATGGAACAAGGAGGGGTAGAGGATAACATGGACTTGCTAAAAGACCAAACCCAAATGGAGGTAGATCCTCAAAAAGACAGAGGAAGCGAAGAGGAACAAATAATGAGGAGACTGTTATAGGAATGGAGGTATCTAGATGAGAGATTTATACCAGAAGAACAAAAGAAATTATATAAAGAGATGTTCCAAAAATAAAAGGACAAGGTAGGAGCACTTTCAGTAAGTCAACCAGAACAACTAGGAGTGCAAGGGACTCAGAGTATCGGAATGGGCAGTACTGGCAAAGGAGGAAGGAAACGTGGTAGGCGTCTAATGAGTGAGACCATCCAAGTGGTAGGGGAGATGCTGGTGAATTCAGGAAGAGTTATACCTCTCTCAGAGGTATTTCAACAACCGTCAAAAATATTAAAATGATAATCACAAGCTGGAATATCAGAGGTCTCAATAGTAGGGGAAAACAGAGATATCTAAGGGATAGGTTGAAAAAAGATAAACCCAGTATAATGATAATTCAAGAAACTAAGATTAGTACTCAGAAAATGGAAGAAATAATGAGAAGATTCAATACTCACTATGAGATAATGGGTCAGGATGCGGTAGGCAGTGCAAGAGGTCTAGCAGTCCTATGGAATCCTGAGGAAGTTCAATTTGAAAATTAGGATAGCTTCCTCTGAATTCTTTCAGGAACCTTTAGAATGATAGGTTCGTCGAAATGGATAATCCTTACAGGGGTATATGGCCCGCATTTATCAAGTGAGCGCAGAAGCTTTCTTCAAAATATGAGAACAATTCGAAGGTTGTTCCCAGATATGCCATGGATTGCAGGTGGGGACTTTAACATGATTACAACCATAGCGGAAAAACGAGGAGGATTGAGAAGAATAGACCAAGACATGGAAGCCTTTGGTGACATGATATCGGAGCAAAGATTAGTTGATATTCCCACAATAAACGAGATCCATACATGGAACAATAGAAGAGGGGGAAAAAATCAAATTGCATCAAGATTGGATAGATTTTTAATATCGGAGCAAATTATAAATAGAGATATATTCATAGAAACAATGATCCTTCCAGAAATGGGCTCAGACCACTGGCCAATTAGGCTAGAAATTGACATTAAAATGAGCCCAAAAAGACGCCCTTTTAGGTTTGAAGCATTCTGGCTTAGGAATCAGCAGTTCATGCCAAAGGTGGAGGAGTGGTGGACCCAGAGCCAACAAAGAGGACGAAGCAAGATGCAGACTTTCCAACTAAAACTAAAAGAACTCAGAGAAAAAATAAAAAAATGGAACAAAGATGAATTTGGGAATATATTCATGGAGCAGCAGCGTTTAGAACAAAAAATGAGAGTATTGCAACAAGAAATTATAACAGAAGGCAGAAGCGAGGAAAGAAGCAGAGAAGAGGGCATAGTGATAAGCCAAATTGAGGAACGAAGAAAACAGGAAGAGATATTATGGAAGCAAAAGTCTCGAATAAACTGGCTTCGTGAAGGAGAAAGGAATACGAAGTTCTTCCACCAAGCCATGATCCAACACCGACAAAGGAATAGAATATTTTCCATCAAAAATGAGGAAGGGCAACGTATAACCCAGCATGAAGAAATGGAATAGGCTCTAGTCGGACACTTTAAAGACATCCTTACTGAACCTCAAGTGAATAGAGAAGAGGCTATAGGAAGGATATGCAACGAAATCCCAAGAATGATCACTAGGGACTAGAATTTAGCTCTGATGAGGGCAACAACCCTAGAGGAAGTGGAGGAAATAGTGAAAGGGATGAAAAGAAATAAAGCTCCAGGACCAGACGATTTACAGTGGAATTTTACCAAGCAGGCTGGCACTTCCTAGGGCAAGACATCTTGGAGGTGGTAGAGGAATCACCTAGACACCAGAAGGTATGGCCTGGCCTAAACTCAACCCTTTTATCTCTAATTCCTAAATCTGCTCTTTCGGAAACCACTCAAGGTTTTCATCCTATTACTCTTTATATAAGATTATTTCTACTCTAATGGCTAAGAGATTGAAACCAATTTTGTCTAGTATTATCTCCCCGAAACATACTGGGTTTGTGGAAGGGAGACAAATTCTAGACGGCCTGGTGGTATCTCAGGAAGTGGTTCATTCTTTGAAACAAAAAAAGGAAATGGGAATGATGATAAAATTGGATCTCTCAAAGGCGTATGACTGTCTAAATTGGAATTACCTTAAAACAATTTTAATGGCATTTGGCTTTTGCAATAGATGGGTAAACTAGATCTATGATATGATATCCACCCCCAATTTCTCCATTCTCTTAAATGGATCACCAACCTCAACTTTCAATGCCACAAGAGGATTGCGACAGGGGGATCCTTTATCCCCATTCTTGTTCATCATAGCAGCGGAAGGACTGGGACGATACCTCAAAAAAGAACTGAGGGAGAGAAAAATCAAAGGATTGAGGCCATGGGGAAACAACTTACCAATTACTCATCAGCAGTTCGTTGATGACATTATGCTTTTTTGTGTTGTCTCACTAAGAGAAGTTAAAAGGGTTAAACGGATTCTGGACCTCTTTATGGAAGCATCAGGCACAAAAATTAACAAGGATAAATCGTGCACATTCCTCTTCAATACACCAGATGCGGTCAAAGCTCACTTGAATTCTGGGTTTTCGCTCTGGAGAATTACCTACAAAATACTTGGGAAATCAATTAGCTTTAAATCCTTTGAGGATAGAAAATTGGCAGCAAACCATTGAGAAACTCAAGAACATACTAGCTAATTGGTCCTTCCAATCTCTGAATATAGCGAGAAGACTAGTGCTTCTTAAATCAATTCTTCAAGCAATTCCTATCTACCCTCTCTCGGAAATGGCGGTCCCTAAAGGAGTATGCACAAAAATGATGGATATATTCAGAAAATTCATCTGGGGAGGACCAAAGCAACAAAAGAAATGGGCTTTAATATCATGGAAGGGCCTAATAAAAAATAAAGAAGAAGGAGGACTAGGTCTCAGAGACCCGTATACTTTGAACCAAGTTCTAGGAGCGAAGTTGTGGTGGAGATGGATGAGGGGTGGAGAGGATCTATGGAAAAAGATATGGACCCAAAAATACAATATGCCCACAACTACTGAAGGCATTCTTAGACTGGAGGAAGTTCCAAGAGGATCCACAATATGGGACCTGGCTAGTCAAAACAGAGATATTATAGGCAAACATGCTTTTGGGAAATAAGGAATGGAAATGCAGCTAAATTTTGGGAGGAAGCCTGGCAGCAAAGAGAGAGAATGATAGAGATACAAGACCTGCAAAATACATATCATAAGGCTATAGCGGAGGGGTTAAATTATGTTAGTGAATATTGGAAGGAAGAAAGGCAAGATGAGACCTGGCGAACTTGGAAGAAACCGGAAGAATGGGATAGCAACATTAATCCTGAACAGAAAGCTCTATTTGTAAAGGAAATGGAATCAAGAAGAATTAAAATCAGAACAGGCCCGGATATACTTCGATGGGGTAGATCCACAAAGGGAACTTTTACGGTAAGGGAAGCCTATTATCTAACCACCCGACAGGAGCAAGATGAAGATACACTCATGTGGAAACAAATATGGCAGAACAATTGGTGGCCAAAGGTAACCTTGTTCATTTGGTTAGTAGGAAAAGGATGAATTTTGACTTGGGATCAGATACAGAAGCGAGGATTCCATGGACCTCCTAGATGTAGCCTCTGCAAACAGGACAAAGAAATGCAAGAACATCTCTTGAACTCATGCCCTGTTGCCCAGCAGCAATGGGAAGAAATCAGGAACCTTTTTGGGAGGACAAACAGGGATCCTCATGACATTAAACAAACCATTTACCAATGGGGGAAAGGTCAATTCTCAAGCCCAGTGGTTAAGAGAGCCTGGAGTCTAGCAATGGGGTTTAATATATGGCTAATATGGAAAGAGAGAAACCAAAGAATATTTCAAGACAAAGACAACCCTCCAGAGATGATTTGGAAGCGAACCCAAAAACTTATAAGGGAAACTATCCTAGTGGAAGCCTGGGCGCAAGAAGACTGGAAAACAACTCCAGAAGAAGGTCGAATCCTAACAAGTCTAAAACTGGAACAAGGCATGGTTTATCCTCAAAAGCAAAAAAATCAAAGCATTCATAACCAGAGCTCAACCAAGTTCAAATCTCCTCGTGAAGACTTCATCAAACTAAATTTTGATGGGGCCTCTAAAGGAAACCCAGGGCCAGCAGGGTTCAGAGGCATTTTTAGAGATAATCAAGGACGGACCAGATGGGTTTATGCTAATCGAGGAGGTATAATGAGCAATAACGAAGCTGAATTAATGGCAGTCTACCAAGGCATCAGAATAGCAATCCGAAACGGGTATACCAAGTTGGAAATTGAAGGAGATTCGAACCTAGTAATAGAGATGCTCAGGAAATTGAATAACGGTAAGGATTGGGAACAGGTAGTGAAGAGTTGGAGGATGGCCAGACTAATTCAGGACCTGACAGAAATAATGAAACGCATTGACTATAAGATCATCAACCATGTTAGAAGGGACGGTAATAAGGCCGCGGATTTCCTAGCTAACTGGGGTTGCAATGAACAAGATGGAAAGGTAGACAGTATATGGCCAATTCATTTGGAAAAGCCACGATGGGAGACCCTCAATTTAATCATTACTCAGGATAATAATGAGATTACAGATTCAAGATAAAGGTTACAGATGGCCCCCGATCGGGGTGGACGAGGTGGCGACGTGTGAAAATATGATGAAGGAAGGAAGGTGGCAATGCAGGCCACCACTCAACATAATAATTCCACAGGACGTCGAGACGGCCTGCAGGCAAGGTAGAATCTCGAGGTGTGGAGGCGACAGGGAAGTGGAGGAAGAAGTAGGAAGGAACAACGATGAATGGACGATGGGACGTCGGGTAGGTGGCAAAAGATTAATAAGGGTAGGAAAGGGTAGAACCGAAGTTAGCATGTTGCAAAGGAAGGAGACGAAGGGAGCTCGAGGCGGTCTAGTGTTCTCTGCAACTCGTCATAGAACGGGGTATGTATTCGTAAAACCATTCCTTGCTTTCTTTGCAATCTCCAGCAATATTAAGGAAAAGGGAAGAGGGTTAGCCGTTGCAGAAGGTAAATGAAGGGAAAGGGACGTGGAATCCTTCCCTGTTACTACCAGTCAGAAGACAGAGGGCGGGAGAATGAGAAAGGCTGGGGTAGAATCTAGCAAGGCAGGGAGCCGGGCAGGTCAGGACAAATGCATGCAAGGATCATGGTTAGATACTGATCAGGGGCAGTTGGAGACGGAAAAACAGATGGTTTGGGAGGCAGAGAAGACCCCCGAGAACATTTACCAATTTCATTCCAGGAGAGGAGGGTCGGGGAAGGCCAAAATTTCTGAAAAAGAGCAGCAAGGGGAGGGCACAAATTTGGAAAAGAAATCCAAGGATCCTGGAAGCAAGGAAATCACAGTGAATGCATCTTTTGCTATTGGGCAGGGGAGTCAAGCAATAGCTAAGAACAAACCAACTTGCCCAAGTCGCGAAAGAGGGCATAGGGGCAAAGGAAGAACTCGACACTCAGGCAGACAGGAAGTAAGACCCCCCTCTCTAGTATGTTAAAGACGAGGTTGGAAAACCATGAGACATATGGTGCAAGAGGTTGAAAAGCCTACAACGAAGGAACCGACACAGATATCCACAGGATTATTCAAGAATTAGAAGCAAATGCAATGCAGGAAGACTCGGAACCGAAGATGGAAGACTGGGGTAACCTTATTTTTGACCCGGGAAATACCAGCGGATGCCTATCCTTATACAAGCAGGCTTTACATGTATATTGGGTATTGAAGGGATTACAAGTGCAAAGGCAATGGAGCAGGTGGCAGTGGAAATGGAAGAGATGGCTTAGGGCATACCCAATTTAAGGCGAGAAATGAAAAATCTCCAAATCACTATGCTCATGTAGCACAATAATTTGGAGGAAATTCAACAACAGATGAAGAATCTTGCTCCAGTGATAAGAGACGAAGACGCTCCCCCTGAAATCATGGTAGATTAATCCCTCTAGTTGTTCCAATGGTTTTCCTTGTTAGTTCTTTGAGAACAATCTCTCCTTTTTCTGTTTATAGTTTCTAATGACGGTAGGAAACTAGATTAGTAATTTTGGTAGTGAAGTTTATCTAGCATGGATATGCAGACTTATTCTTTTTTGCTACTGGTCAGCTTATAAAGACTTAAGGTGGCCAACAGACCCGGTTTCCCTTCTGAGCAGGTTGAGGCTACCAAATGCTTTTACATATTTCAACCTGATTATGATATAAATAGAAAAAGAAAGGTCCTACTTTAGCTCACAAAAAAAAAAATTAGTAAATTCGCCCATTCAATTCGGTAAGCCTGATAATTCGTTGAATTCGAGTTCGGTACCGAATGGAATGAGCTAAATATTCTCTATCAAAAACAATTAAAAAAAAAAATTCTATGTTGAAAAAAAGTTATAAAATAACTAACTGTATATAAAAAAGTTGTGAATGGTATTTTAGGTAAATATGCATGTTATATTTTATATAGAAAATAAAAAGTTGCATGTTAAAAATTTATTGTTACCAATGTTATGGCAAGTAAATTTCCCTGTTAAATTTCATATAGAAAATAATACACTGTATTTTAAAATTTGAAGTCGTTAATGGTAGGGTAGTAAATATTATTATTGATGGCTAACTTTGGTAGTGGTAGTGTTGCGGGATAGCTTGACTTTTTCTGGATTTTCGACCTAGCCAACAAAGAGTAGGTATCTCTTTGACATGCTTGTAAAATCAAGGTAAGGCTCCACCTAAATCACCTACCCTCGGAGCCCACTCTATATTTGGGAGTTTACCTACTAATTTTCTAAGAAACTACCGAAAACTGATAGTTGGTCTAAGCTTCCCATGCTCTCTAATTACTATCTCTCTTATCTTACAAGGGGTATTATTTAGGCATTAATAGAACGTCTCACAAGGGGCATTAGGGGATGGGTCAGATTCCAAGGGGCATTAGGAGATGTGGTCTCATAGGTGAGGTCTTATTGAAGGGTCTAATATGACAAGAGCTTATTATCCAAGATCAAGATTGTCACCCTACATTGTTACACTGCCTACATTTTGTTATAGCTATCCCCCTGGTGGATGTATTGATCCTTTACTCTCTCATGTGGCAGTTGCAAATGATGAAATACATGCAAGACATTAGGATTTAATCTCCCATACTCCTCAGATTATGATTTGGGCTAGCAATTTGTGAAGTGATGGTTCATTCAGTAATTCTTGCTTGGTGTTGGACTTAATTCTTCTATGTTCAATATGATTCTTCCTCAGACATCCATGGTGGTGTCTCACTGTGGGAGCCGGGAGAAGCTTTGTAATGAGCATAACTTCTCCTAGTTTGGAAATGTATCCCTTTGCATGGAAAAAACAACTAGTGTCCACACTTTCAGCTGTTGGGTTGTTTGGAGCAACGAGTTTTTTGGCTTAGAAGTGAGTGGTGTGTGTCCAGAAAGTTTCAAGCTTGGCTCAATCATCTCTCAGGTTTAGGTAGTCTAGTTCCCCTTTGTCAGCTATCCCTGTTCATTTTCTCTGGGCTTTGAAAGAATTTTATGTCTGTTATGTGATAATAATTTTCACTTCCTAAGTGCCAATGCCATAATTTTTCAACCCAAGAACTCAATTTCCTATGGTTTCCTATGATATCAGGTGATTTCCTCTATCTCTAGCTTCCCTCTCTTGCACTCACCCACAAGAACAAATATTTTTGTCTCTTGCAGAAACTTTCCCTTTGTCGTGCACTTGAATTACCAAATTTTGACTCTATGGTGCCAACCCCCTCTACTCAACACTTTCAGCTCCTCGATACCCTTGCTTCCCTCATAACAAATTGTCATAATTTCCTCCAACTCCTCATCAAAATGTCATCATCATATATATGCAACAAATGGAAATCAATGCATGATGAATTTCACTTGGAAAACCTTTAGATTTCCCCTCAATTCAGTCAGCAAAATGAAAATTTAAACTTTTTTTGGATGAACTCATCAATTTAAAGGCCAAGAAAGCCATTTTGGAAGATGAGGTGGATGCCCTTAGTCATCAACTTGATGATCTCTACTTTAGTGACTCACCCTCAACTTCTCACAATTAAGAATTCCAACATGGAAATGACATCAAATACTTTGATCTAAACCCTCCAGCGGTGGCCGAAGACTATTATCTATAGCCATGGGCATATTTTTCAAATGTAGCTTTTTGTTACGTCAATATTGTAGAAGTTATGTTAGATTGTCAGTAATTGTCATAGTTTTGCTCCAACATCTAGTTAAGATCTAGATAATCTGTATTTTGTATGAAGATATTGTTCTCTAGAAGAAATGCTATGTACATCTAGCAAATTTTACCATGAATGGCATAGATTTTAATGCCAATTATTTATTTTTGTGTTAAAAAAATATTTGAATTATGTCAAATAATAATTTTATTTCAAAAATTACTTTAATAATTAAAAAATATATATTAGGTAAATACACAACTTTCATGTGCATTCTGTATAGATAAGCCACGAACCATCTATGGCCATCTCAATACAAAATAAATCATATGAGTGTATACCAAACTATACTTTCAATCTAGTTCATAAAAAATATAACATTCTTGTTTTAAACAGTCATTGTGTCATGAAAATATAACCAAACAATAATCAATAATATAAGTCAAACAAAATGCTTGCAGAGTAGTAATATAGATATAAATATATGCATAAATTAAAAAGGGTGTCCATCCACATAGGGTTGATGGAAAGATTGGAACTTCTCAGGGCCACGAAACTCTGTCACCAACCATAATCCCTAATATATAAGTAGGCCCTCTTTAGAAAGTCATTCAACTATCTCGTTCCTCTCCCTATAAACACGAAACCATGTGAAATATGTGAAAAGGAATATGATACACTGGATTTCCTCCACAATATCAACAAGCAATAAATATATGCATAATTGAGTCTTGATTAACCAGTTAACAACAACCAAAGACTCCCTAAATAACTGAAGATGTGTAATTCATTTTTCACCAATGAAAGTGATAAGAACACATGAAGCATGAACCTTAGCCCAATTGTTTGATCCCCAACCTAAAGCCATGTTTACATGAAAGGAATGCTTTCATTTAGGTGTAGTAAAAAATCCCCACTACAGGTGGGTTCATCCCCTTGAGATGCACCATTGAAAAACCCCCATGGCCTTGATGGGTTAGGATCTGCAATGAGAACAGACCTAGCAATCTGGGAAAACCATGCTTGCGAAAAATGAGAAAGAATTTTTGTACCCTCTATGACATTTTTTCTGGGGATGAAGGAGACTTCGAGAAAATCTCCTTATTGCATGCTATCCAAATACCCTAGCTTGGTTTTAGAGGGAGAAGACAATAGGATTTTTTATTCTTATCCTTCATCCACACTTGCCGAGAAATCAATAAGGATAAACTAGTCCATTAACAATGTGGTCACAGGGAAGTGTATGAAGAGGTGTTCAATTAATTCCCCACTATCCATGCATAAATTACACCAACCTGACACAATTTTATATGAGTTTTGCATTACATCCCACATAGGAAAATTTCCCACCATTATATCCCAAACCAATAATTTGGATTTGTCGAGCACTTGGACTTCTACAAAACTTCCCTCCACTAGTCCATAGCCTATATCTGCATTGTAGAAATAAGACAAATATATCCAATATTGGGAGTATATATACCATATGAAGCATAAGCCCACAAAGCACATACATTTTATCACTAAGTCGGATGTCTTCAAAACACAACAAAACATTATAACTCGTCCATTATGCCTTGAGAATTTGAGGTAAGAATAAATCCCTGGCACCTTTGCAGCCCTAAATCCACAAAGTAGTACAATCAGGGGCATCAATATGTTTCAAGCACGTGATGCCTTGATCACGCAAAAAAATCAATAAGACTTGGAGAAATAATGTGTTCCTCTAAACATCCAATCCACGGATCATAACTAATGCAAAAACAATAGCCATTACAAACCTTCCACGTTAAACTAGAAGCCACAAGATCGAAAGAGTGGAAAATGCCTGCCATATCACTGAGATATTATGTCTCAATTTGATTGGATTACACATCTATTCTTTCAATGATACAGGAGCAACATATTTCTAAATAATCACCTGAGTCTAAAGACTTTGAGTGGATAGAAGTCTCCATGCACATTTTGTAGCAAGGGCTTTTGAGAATAAGAAAATATTTTTAAGAGCCCATCTCTTAAGGAGTTTCAGAACATCCAACCTACTCCACCGAACCCAAGGCAAGACAAAATGGTCCATCAAGCCCGCCCACAGAAATTTGAAACACAACCTCCATATTTTCTCTAGGATTCCCTTGGGAACCCAAGTTAGAGACATCCAATAAATCAAAATTACTTCTAGAACCAATTTAAGTATTACCATCCTGCACGCCCAAGAAAACCACCGAAAACACCAAAAATTGAGCCTTTTCTCCAACTTAGCTAATATCCAGTGCTAATCAGCTTTAAGATAATTGTTTTTCATTAAGTGGAATCTCGGATACTAGAACCCATAATCAAGCTCCAATATTTCATTAGGGAAAATGAGATCAAATATAAACAATTCCCTTCTCCTCCAAATTATGGACATCAATGGAGGAATTCCTGACATTGATCACCATCCCTGTCACATGATCGAACAATCTCAAAATATAATCCAATTTAGATATATCACTACTCAATCCTTTGTGTAAAATAAGAATGTTATCAACAAATCAAAGTTGTCTGATCGAAAATAGTTGAGTAACAATCACAGCCTGAAATTCCTTTCGACGAATCACATCCTTAATCATAATATTAAGACCCTCAACAATAAGAATACATAATAGATGGGATAAAGGGAACCCCTAATGAAGACCAAATTGCGCTTGAAAAAATTGTGAGGTAGATCCATTAATTAGGATTGCAAAGGAGACAGAGGTTAAGAATCCCATAATCCAATTTATGAAATGATTATCAAATCCTAGCTACATAAGAAGTAGTCAAATAAAGGACCAATTGACTTTATAATATGCTTTAGATAAATAAATCTTGAATACAATACCCTTCAAGTTCAACAAATTTATATTATGTAAACCCTCTTGGGCTACACCAATTGCTTCATGAATTTGACACCCTTCCAAACACCCAATTTTTTCTTGAGATATGACCTTCGAGAGAAAAGATCAGTATCCTTACGATTATCTTCAAACTCATAATAACCTTTCTAGCCTCAAATAATCCTTTTCTTTATATTTTAATTCTAATTGAGTTGATAAGGAATTTCAATACCCAAATATTTATAAGAAGAGACGTGTTCCAAGGAATTATTATAATAGACGAAAATTCCATGGGTGATCTTTTCATATTTAACTTTCATGATTTTAGTCTTGTTGGTATTAACCACCATACCCATCTTAGAGAAATAGTCATGAAGAGTCTTAAGTTACTTGTCCAGGTCCTCATGGCTTTTAGCAAGGAGAACGATATTATAGACGTAGAGGAGAAGAGTAATGATAATACCACCAAGATCAGTCCCCTTGCACCCTGCACTTTCCAAGCACTCCTCTAGCTTATCGATTTAAATATCAAAAATGGTAGGGGAAAGGGGACACCCTTTCTTAACCCCAATATTTCATTTAATATCTTTAAACCATCATTCATTGGTTTTAAGCTTGGAAACAATCATCTAGTAGACGTGAATCACAACAATATTCAACCTAGGAGGAATCATTATATCACCAAGTCTTTTCCAAATCTTATCCTGAGGAAAAATGTCAAAGGCTTTTCTAAAGTCCACAGAGAAACAAAAGAGAATCAACTTTATTATTGCAACATTCCTCAATAGTGATCCTAAGAGTGACAAGATGGTCAATAGTTGAGTGGTATCTCCTAAAACTAGCTTTCCCTTTAGCTCTTTTATCATGGAATTTAAGACAATGGCTAATCTTGTTTTCCAAAATGAGACCATAAAGCTTGGCTAAGATGTGGCTAATCATAATGGTCCTATAGTTAGAGGGAACAATTTTGTCCCCATTTTTAAAGATATGCACAATAAGGCTTTGCGTCCAAGGCTTAGGGAAGCCATGCTTTACAACGAAATTAAGAAGTTTGTGGAGATGAGGAATGAGAATAGATATTCCCAGCTTTAAGATATCACCTTGGTACACTTCAACGTATTTATCTTTCCCACTATCGAGCTTACTAATGCCATAATCAACATCCTCAAGAGAAAAGATGTACTCCTTAATAGGAGTGTTAACGATGTTGTCCATGGTGTTCTGGGAGTCATACAACTTCTTAAGATAGATGTCCCACTTTTCTTAGATGTCCCACTTTTCTACGGGGATCGAATTATTATCTTTAAATTTATGAACAAGTGCATTCTTCCAAAAATTTATGGGCATAACTTTAGAAAGGTGAAGAAGATGCTTTTGTCTCTTATTAATATATGACCACTTCTTCTCTTAAATGAGGGATTTGTATATACTAATATTTTGGACCTTTATAGCTTTTTTAGGAGTGTCTCGAATAGTTTTCCTGGTACTTTTACAGTGTTTTTCATACAAAGGGTTTGAAGTTCTATTAATCCTCTTATATGAAACCCTAGTGGAGAACTTGCTAATGGTAGTGGAAAGGGTAGTAGTAAAATTGTGATAAATTTGATTAATATTGTTATTATAAGTCAGGGAAATTAAATCCCTTTTTAACTCCTTTAAGAAGAGGTCTATATTACTCTGATTGAAATGTGTGTGTCTTTGGCATTCACTAGTATCCTGCATGTGGATGGTATGCATAACAAGATTGAGGGTTAAAGTCAAAGGCCCGTGGTCAGAGTCAGGCTCAAAATATTTATGAAGCTGAAAGTTGTTAATATGGTTAAGGACATGAATGTTTGAAATCACATAGTCCCCAGTAACATTTCCCAACCCATGTAAACAGGTCATCTAACCAAAGGAAGGCCACTTGCTAATACCATTACAGATAATCAGGTCATAGGAACTACAAAGCTTGAGCTTAGTGTCAAATAAGTTCTTGGTTCTGTCTTTATAGGTTCTCTTGAATCTATTAGCTAAGTCATCATCTTTGTCAAGCCAAAAGGGGTTAGGGTTAGAGTGGTTTCTTAGCATAATAGCTTGTTTGATATCAGTTCTAGAATGGAAGTCCCCAAGCAAGAAGATATTACCTTCATTCCTCAGGTTTTGAATGTATTTTTCTAAGGTAGTGAAAGGACAATTCTTATTATAGGAGTGTTGTACTATTCAACATCCCCCATTTTGATGTATTATAAATTTCCCATGAAATTTATTATATTAAAATAGGGACCCTTTAGTTTTAGAAAATCAACGAACAAACAAAAATTGTTAATAAAGAACTATAACCAAAGTTTAATACTTAGGCTTTTTAATTAAAACCCAAGTATTAAACCTTGGTTATCCAAAAAACCAAATTTTAATGGCCCCCTAGACCAAAACTACACTTAGGCTTCAAAAAACCTTACGTATTAAACAATATGGGTTATTTAATTAAAAAAACAAAATAATCAGAGTTTTAATTCCCAAAACTTAAATTCTTCATAAACCCTTACTCATCCCGCTCCCGCATCGCAAATTTTCATAAGGAAAATACCCCTCTGCCAACTCCATTGTGATTGTGATACAAATCGGATCCGTGGGGATTATTCAATACAATTCATAAAATCCTGCGTCCTTGACTATCACAAATGTTCCAAAAAACATAAGGCTTAGCCTTAACTAACTACGATTGTGATTAGGCTCGGACTCGAAGGGAAAATCAACTGTGATTCAATTAAAATATCGCATCTGTGGCTATCGCAGTTTCCAAAGGTCCTACCTCTTGCCTTAATCGATTGCGATATGCGATATAGCCGAACTCGCATGGATTATTCAATGTGATTCATTAAAATCTCGCACCCGCACAATCGCGAGAGTCTAAAGGTTCTACCCCTCTCCACACCACCAATCTTGATTGCGATCAATAACGTCATAATAACTTCACATGTGACATCATCCTCCACGTCATCCCGCACAACGCAAATTACAAGTATTCAAGACTTAAACCATATTCCTTTGCTTCTGTTCTGAATGTTGATTGTGATATGACATCATCAATGATGTCAGATCCACATCATCCTTCATGTAAATTTCCATGTCATCTGCCACGTCATTTGCCACGTCACCTGCCATGTCACATCATGACGTCACTACCACATCACCCCGAGACTTCACAATCGTAAGTTGCAAAGGGACACGACTTATAACAAATCCTTCACCCTAGCCAATTTGCGATTTTGATTAGGTCACCGAGACCCGACATGATATTTAAATGGATATGAATGATTCCGCATCCAGGCTTATCAGAAATTTCAAAATCTTGCCCATACCTTTTCCTCTGCTCCGAACACCAATTGCGATATAAAAGCCCGACTTTCCTTGATTTAATAAGCAGCTCAGATCTACCCAAATCAACGGGGGAGAAGACTTCGAACCCCCCTGTGCTCAAGTTTAAGTTTCTCAAGGGGGTAGGGGGCAGTCAAAAAAGTGGTTTTTCCATCCAAGCCCTATATCTACATGTGTCACTCAGCCATTCTTTTGGACCCCCGTCTTCACAAGCCACTTACCACTTCCAACCCCTCTGAAAAAATCATTAACCATCCACCTTTCCACGATTGCAATTGCAATTTTATTTGAAGTACTCCTGACCTCGAAGCGATTGTGATTATTCTAATTTTTACCCCCGATCTAAAAGCGATATGTGATAATACCATAAAGTCCAACTTGTCCTAACATATACCTCACTCCACATTCCTCTCCATGATGGTTGTGTTAAGATTTATTATGCTCTACGTTTTTATCTTGATTTTCTGCAAAACATGATTTGTTTCAAATAAAACTTGCTTATCAATGTCATTTATTTTCAGCTTATCAATTCATGTTTTCATGTTCAGGTTCATGATAAAGGAGGACATTTGTGTTGATAAGCAGTAGTTCAGTTCAAATAGACAGACAAACATCTAGAGAATCTGATGGAACAAACAAAGTTAATGAAGACAAAAAATCACATTCAGAAAATTACTATTAAAAAAATGTTTTTCTTTAAGCGTATTGAAGGGATCTATTTAAATTCCCTCAACGCTCTGCACAATACATTCAGTTGTTTTTATGTTATTTAACCTTACTTGTTATATAAAATTAAGGTCCTAAATTTTATGAAGAAAGGATTACGAAAGCTCGCACTACTATACTTTCATACTTTTCCCAATAGAACGATTGGAACATTGTTTAGGAATTTTCATAAAGAATTTTGAGAAGTTTCATTTTTGTACTCTTGAAATCATCTTTGTGAGAAGGAATTAACTGTTGTTATTTCTTTTATGAGCTAAGCATCGTGCATCTTGTATTTCTATATTTGTACCTTTGTTTTGTTCATAAATAAATAGTGAAATTATCTTTTTAGATTGCTTATTATATGGTGTTTAAAGAACAGTGTTACATGTATTCATTTCTGATCATGCTGCCATTGATATTTAATACATGGTAAGAAATTTTCTTTGATATTCTAAATTTGATATGAGTTATACACATTATTTTGATTAACTATTTAATTAAAATAATCATCTTGAAATATTTTCATTTCCATTGGTGTTTGAACAATCTATATTTTAATTTACTAAGGAAAATCATTATAGATCGCATCTAGATAAATGTTAAACAATCTCGGGTTATAGAGTAGATTAATTCATGTGTTTTTCCATTTTATTCATTGCTACAAATCCATCTATTTCACTTCATTATAATCATTACACATTCCTTCAATCACCTTTCATTGGGAAACTAGTCCCATTATCCATAGTTGGAGCCACTACCTAAACGGTAAAGGAGTTTTCTTAAGGTCCGGATCGGGTGGTTTTCCCCCGTGTTGAAGTAGGGATTTTCGAAGCCTCAACAAGGAGGTCGAGTTGATATGAGAGAAATATAACATTACAAGAAAATCGCTATTGGAAGAAGACTCAGAGATGTCGATCCAAAAGTACTAATTGAACTGGTCAATAATATGACGTTGGGTGTGGGAAGAAATAATGTTCTTAATATAACATGCTATACATGTTGAAAATGACACCAAGAAATATTCTAAATTAATTTTCCCTTGAATTAAATCAAAATAAAATTATAATTCCACATCACATGACAACTTGTACGAGTTAACTAAATTAGTTTGACTTGGTTCAGTTAATTCGAGTTGAGGGTCTAACTTGAGTCATGTAGAGTGGTTCCTACTTTATAGTAGCCCAAGTTGAGTTAATTTTGAGTTGTAATTAATTAATTCAGTTTAACTGAGTTAAAGTCAGTTAAACTAGTTCCAACTATTGGAGGAACTAGTAGGAGGTCTAGCAGTGGAGTGAAACTTCAGTGTTCAACTAGTTAACTGATAAATCAGCCATAAATAATTCATGAATTTAGTGAGAGGAAGGCGTATGATGGATTGCGTAGTTATGGATGAGGAATTTCCCTAATTAATAGGGGATAATTCCCAACGAAATAATGCAATGAAATATGGACTTGGGAAAGAATAAAATTGCTTAAGTATTAGCCAAGGCTTGTCTAGGAAGTAATGAGATAGATAGAGATAGTGCAAAGGTTACTCGGGCTTGGGAAAAACATTGTGATCTTCTCATATTTTTATTACTAATGCAATATTCATGTAGGAGGGGTTTTTAGCTATCACTTTCCCTAGGAAATCATTGTGTAATGTGTTGATTGAATTCTTTCTCTTGTATGCTTCATGATTTAGCGATCGTTTAATTGTTTCCATAGTTGGTAGAGTAGATTCAAGTCTATTGTTTTAGTAAATTATGATTATCAGTTTGAATCTACAAGGAATTTCTACATGGTATCGGAGATAAAATCACTATAGAAGAGAAGAATATGAAGTTGTCTTTTAGAGCTAGCAGGATGGCCTTCTATGGATTTAGACTCGAATATGCCCTTGAGGTTAGTTTGAATTATATTTCTTGGAAGGATAGGATGGAGGTAGTGTTGGAAGATAACAGGTTGAAGGAATTCATAGATACTAGCATTCCTAAACCTCCAACATCTGATGCTCAGGATCTAACAAAGTGGAATAACTATTTTGAAAAAGCGAGGAGGATCATATTGGAAGAAGTTTGGGATCATATTGTCTCAAACCTCCATGGGAAGGAGACTCCATATGCAATGTGGAAAGCCTTGATAGACTTGTTTCAGAACAACAGTGACCAAAGGAAGCTCGCACTGAAGGAAAAGCTTCAAAAAATGAAGATGGAAAAGGGTGATACAATACCATAGTACTGGAGAAAGTTCCCCCAATCTCAGGAAGAGATTGGGAGTGTTGTATTATAGTTGATGAAGATGATCTGGTCAGCCTAGCACTTTTAGGCCTTCCTAAGAGCTAGCACAACTACCAGCATTTGGTAAATGGGAGGGAGAAGCTACCAAAGTGGGAGTGTTTGTGGTTTGATTTGATGCAAGAAAAGATAAGGCGAAACACATGGAACCTAATCAAAGCATGATGATGCAGACAACTAAGCATTGGATGGAAAGGAAAAGAAAGGGAAGGGGAAGAAAACCTAATCCAAAGGATATTCTGGTCAGGAAGGCAAGAAGAAGGACTTGTCAAATATTAAATGTTTTCACTGCCAAGAGTTGGAACATTATGCCACAAAGTGTCTGCACAAGAAAGCCGACAAGAAGTGCTTAAGCGAGAAACAGGTGACGCTATAGATTCATAATTTGAATCAAATTTCACCGTCATTACGTGCATGGTGACTTCAGTTATCTGTAGTGTGTGGTATCTGGATTGTGGAGCCTCATTCCATATGATGGGAAATAAATAATGTTTCAGTGACTTGGAGGAGAAGGACCTCCAAATGCACATCGAGATGGGACATGATGGAAGGTATCGTGTGACCAACATCGATACTGTTAATTTTTAAAGGGAGTGTGGTTCTCCTCTCACATTAAAGATGTCATATATGTTCCAAGACTAAAGAATAATTTGGTTTCGATTGCTATGTTGGAAGATTGCAGCTATGATGTGATATTTAGCAAAGGCTTTCCTTCATCACATTTCCATTGGACAAGTGAAGTGGATCGGGGTTCAGGGGAAGAACCTCTACAAATTGGATGTATAAGACTATGTCAGTTTAAGCACAAAAGTAGAGAAGGTGCAGAGCCAAGACATCAGTGAATTATGGCATAAAAAACTTGTCCATTTCCACGATGGAGCTTTGAAGATGATGCAACATATTTCTAAAGGACTTCCCAAGGGTGCACTAGAGCAACAAGATACATGCAAAAGGTGTAAATTGGGGAAGTACACCAAATCCACCTTTCATGATAAGGAAGCACTCATGGGCTGAAGCATGAAACACAACTCTATATGTGTAGAGCAAGAGTCCTTATCAAATACTTGGGATGAGTACAACAAAAGAAGATTTTTCAAGAAACCAAATGTCGCACACTTCAGGATATTTGGTTCATTAATTTATTTCATGTTTCCAATGATCCAACGAAAAAGATAGAACCAACAACAAAGTTAGGCATATTTTTGGGGTACATTGATACACCTCACAACTATCGAGTGTACATGTCATCTCATAGGATGAAATTTGTTCGTAGAGATGTGAACTTTGATGAAGATATGGCCATGAGATGTTCCCTTGAGAGGGAGATTTAGTTGCATTCAGATGAGGATAATTTCGTTCCAAAGGAAGAACATCAAGATGTTGTGGAGTAGCCACAAGAAAAGGAGCAGAGAGTGGAAGCATCCACTCATGCAGAGACATCCAGAGATGGAAGGAAGCGCACCAGAGAAGATGAAAAATTGATGCATGATGATAGATAGAATGTGGGATCACCCACATCACAACGCAGACAGAGGACGTCACCAATTTGGTACACTAGCTAAATGGAAGCAGTGCAGAAACTAATTTGGGTTGATGCCATGGTAGAGGAACATGATTCCATTATTAGGAACAATGCTTAGGAAATTGTCCCAAGGCCAGAGGACAAGTCAGTGGTATGTTCCAGGTGGATCTAGAAAGTGAAGCAAGCAACAAATGGGAGTATCGAGAAATTCAAGGCCAAATTTGTTGCCAAGGGGTTCTCTTAGGTGGATGGAATTGATTACAAGGAAACCTTTGCTCCTATAGAAAGATACTCTTCAATCAGATCAATTCCAACACTTTTAGCACAAATGGGATGGAAGATACATCAGATGGATGTGAATACAACTTTCCTCATTGAAGTGATTGAGGAAGAGCTGTACATAGAGAATCCAAAAGGATTTGAGACCTTCGACAAATATTCGTATGTGTTCAGACTCAAGTGAGCATTGTACAGATTGAGACAAGAACCCCATACTTGGTACATCAGGATCAACAATTATTTCATTGGGTTGGGCTTCACCAAAAGTGAAGTAGATGCAAACCTTTATCATATTGTGGTTGGAGGTAGAATATTGATTAAATTATTATATGTCAGTGATTTAATTCTAATAGGTGATGAGAAGATGATAAAATATTGAAAAGATGATTTGGCAAGAGAATTCGAGATGAAAGACTTGAGGATCATACATTATTTCCTTGGTTTCGAAATTTGGAAAGGAGATGGGGAATTGTTTGTTTCTTAGGGAAAGTACTATGGTGTAGGTAGATTCTTGATGCAGACAAAGATAATTCCTCTATCCCGAGAGAGCAGGTCTAGCCACAAAAAAAATAATCTATGGAAAACTTCCTTAAGCTAGAATTAAATAAGAGGGCCTACCTCTTAGAACGCTATTCCACTTAGTGATGATACTACTTCCTTACTCCAGCTACCTTTTGCTTCCTTCCTTCGAATACCTGAAACAAGCAAACAAACAACAACAACAAACGCAATAGCATACAAATTACATTCAACTTAAAAGGTCAAGGAATCTTAAGCCATAACATGTGAGATAACACTTAATGTAGGAAATCAATCAATAGTTGCATTCATATAAGTTTGGAAAGAGATTACAACCAATGTCTTGACGTTGTTGGTTTGCTCTGACGTATCCGGGTTCCCACACCTCTGCTAGAATCTCATGGATAGCCCCAAAAATGGAATTTTTAAGGCTTTTTTCCCTTTAGTTCCAAACCAAACCAAACACACTATTCTCCCTCCACAAACATAAACTAGAAGGCTACAAGCTATGATATCTTGTTGGTTATTCAAGCTCCAAAAAATACTAAGGCCATTTTAGCTTGGAAAAGGAGGACTCTGTATAACTTTGATGGATGGGAGATGGTTCAGCTTATAATGGTAGAGGGCTTATCTCTTTGGTTTGTTCCATCTTAATAGGGAAAAGGAGCCCAAACTGACTTCCTTGGCTCCATCCAACCGAACCATTTACTAGACTTCCTTTACAAAGTTTCTAGACTTGGAAGCTTCGACTCCATATTTAAAAAACTTGCCAAAAGACGATCGACGTAACTAAGAAAAGGTTCATTTGTGTCGTACGACGCTAGGCCGAATTTTTAACTCTACAAATCAGTGCAAGGAGGAAATGGTTCATTAGCGTCAGTCTTGTAAACTGGGTAAAAGGAAGATTCTTGGGAAATGATGCAAAAGGAAAATGTTCTTCTCATGAAGAGGGACATAATGGGAGTCCCTTCATGATGGGAAAGCATGTAGGGTTCACTATAGAGGTCCTCCAGGATCGAGGAACGGGGAGTATAGGGACAGTGACAAAATGTTGTGTAATAGATGCCCCCTAAAGCATGAAGGCCGAACTAGAGTGAGGGGTGAAATGCTTTACAAGTAGATGCGGGGAACTGGAGTCCATCGTCGGAAAACCTGTAAGCAAGCATAGATACATATACATCATTGAAACTCTGACAAATGATACATGAATCATGGTATGGATGTAGCTATCTAGAGAGAGATCATGTAAATGAATCCAAGGCATGGGCGCAACCATCCAATTAAGAGGATCATATCGAAACCAACGTATGGTCGCAACCATCCAATAAGGAGAAGGATCACATATAACAACTCATGGTATGTTCGCAGCCATCCATCTGAGAGAGACATGTATATCAGCATGATCATGTCACATCGCCTTGCAACCTGAACTTTTGTAATCTGAGTCTAGGGTCTTGCACTCCAACACGACCCGATCGAAGTACAAATTCTAACATGTGAATAGATGTGTTCAATTCAAACATGCTATAAATTCGGTTGATTACCAGTCAATGATGTGGACCGTTAAAAAGTGCGAGAGAAACCACCAATAATGACAATGGCTCTCAAGATACCAACAACAAAATCCACGGAATGTGAATAAAGGAACTGAAGTCAAACACCCGTGAAATCACCTGATTGAAAGCCAGTGATGTGAACTTATCATCGAGCGCAAATAACTTGCCATTAGGGCATGTAATCTCTAAGGTACTGGAAAGGAGTCTCTATGCCAACTTCCCATATAATATGTTGAAATCGACAGGAAGTGACCTTGTTGAAGGAGGACCATGATGTATCCCACATTATCGATGCGAGACAAATGGATGCAATGATAATGGATGATACAGAGAATCAGGAATGAGTGTAACTACAGAAGGAAAACTCTTGAACATATCGATGACACGACTCTGGAGTTTGGTAGCTTTTGGATCCATGGGATCGGAAGTCATGATGATGTAGAAGAGATCAAATGGAAGGAAAAAATGAACGGCCCACCCAGGAAATTCAACAATGAAGCTGTAGGTTTTAACCCTGTACAGAAATTACCTGCATACAAATTCTTAAACAAAGAAAATAAACAATGCGAGAGCAGAACACATAAAACACATATTCACAGATATTTTTCCCGTGGATCCCAAAACCGGGACTACCAGCTTAATTTTTCATTATGCTCCTTTCAATGTTACAATACATATTTATACATGCCGAAGCATCCAATACCATGGACCGAAAACCATCGCGTCCAAAACCATGGACCGAAAAACCATAGGTAGGTTCGCCCAACCTAATATAGGGTCCAAAAAAAAAATTTCCCAGGTCGCTGCCCCGGACCCCGTAGAGGGGGGCTACTCGCCCCCCTCAAACCCCCCGGACAGGGGGGGCTCTGCCCCCCCCTCTAACCCCCCGATAAACTACGTAGGTTAGTCGTGGAAAGAATATAACACAACCCAACAATCTCCCACTTGTTGTTTTCTTTCCACAGGGGGCCATAGGAGAGCGTAGTCATTTTTTTAGCCCTGAAACACCCATTGTTTCTCTACACCAAGAGAACTTTTCAGAGCTCACAGATTTTGTCAATGCATCTGCAGTATTCTTCAAAGTGTCCACCTTTACCAGCAACACCTTTTTGTATTCTATCATATCCCTCACAAAGTGATACTGAACATCAATGTGCTTTGTCTTTGAATGATAAGCAGGGTTCTTTGCCAAGAAAATTGCACTTTGGCTGTCACAGTCTATTCTTATAGCTCCCTGTACTAACCCCATACTTGAACAAAATCTCTGCAACCAAACTGCTTCCTTGCTTGCATGAGTGGCTACCATGTATTCTACCTCTGTAGTTGATAGTGCCACTACAGATTGTTTCTTACTCATCCAACTGACTGAACCTCCAAATAGGTTAAACACATACCCACTTGTAGATCTTCTCTGATCCAGATCTCCAGCCCAGTCTGCATCAACAAAGCCATGAATATCCAACACTCTGTCCAATCCTGGTCTTCCTTTGTAGCACAAACCATAATCACTAGTGCCACGCAAATACCTGAAAACCCGCTTCACTGCTGTCCAGTGCTCCTTCCCAGGTTTTGACATAAACCTGCTCAATACTCCCACTGCATGTGCAATGTCTGGTCTAGTACAGACCATTGCATACATCAGGCTACCGACTGTACTTGCATATGGAACATGGGACATGTCCTCTTCCTCTTCTTGTGTCTTGGGACATTGTTCAGCAGATAACCTCACACCTACAAGAATAGGAACCTTCACTGGTTTACTATCCTGCATATTAAACCTCTGCAGTATTGTCTCGACATACTTCCTCTGGTTTAACCAGAGCTTCCTCTTTGCCCGATCTCTTTTAATTTCCATGCCCAAAATATAGTTTGCAGCACCAAGATCTTTCATGTCAAATTTGGAGGACAATTGGGTCTTCAAATCCTGGATAATTTCTTTGTCATTTCCAACCAGCAACATATCATCCACATACAAGACCAAATAAATAACACGGTCACCAATTAATTTAAAATACACACAATGATCTGCTTTACTTATGGTGAAGCCAAGTCCCCGTATAAATGTATCAAATTTCTGATACCACATCCTTGGTGACTGTTTTAACCCATACAGAGACTTATTTAACTTGCATACCAGTTCTTTCTTACCCTTCACCGCAAAGCCTTCAGGTTGCTTCATGTAGATTTCCTCTTCCAAATCCCCGTGAAGAAATGCTGTCTTCACATCCATCTGTTCTACCTCAAAATCAAAAGCAGCAGCAACAGATAAAAGTAATCTAATAGAAGTTACCTTGGCAACAGGAGAAAAAATATCACCAAAATCAATTCCCGGCACCTGGGAATAACCTTTTTTCTACTAAACGAGCTTTGTACTTCTCCACCTTTCCTTCTGCATTTGTCTTCTTCTTGAACACCCATTTGCTGCCAATGGGTTTCCTTCTAGCCGGCAACTCCACCAGATCCCAAGCCTCATTTTTGTGCAAAGATGCCATTTCATCAACCATGGCCTCTTTCCAGATTTTTCCATCCTCTGAATCCACTGCTTCCTTCACAGTTCTGGGATCATCATCAGTAACAGACAAAGCAAAACTTGAACTGAAAGCAGATGGACTATACCTTTCTGGCTTCCTTCTTTCTCGAACTGATCTTCTCACAACCGGAGTTTGTGGCTCTTCATCTTCTGATTCCTCCTCTGCTACAGAGTCTGATTCTTCCTCCTTTGGCTCAAACTCTATCTTCTCAGGTTTCTTTGGTTGGACTTCATGTTGAATAACATCTTTTACCTCTCTGAACACCACATCTCGGCTATACACAACCTTCTGTGTGACTGGGTTCCAAAGCTTATAACCCTTTAAACCATCCTTATACCCAATAAAGATGCACTTTTCAAATTTACTATCCAACTTGGTTCGTTTCTCCTTTGGAACATGTACATATGCATCACATCCAAATACCCTCAGATGTGAAAGAGAGGGTTTCTTACCAGTCCATACTTCTTGTGGAGTCTTATCCTGCAACGCTGATGAAGGTGATCTGTTGATCAGGTAACATGCAGTATCCACCGCCTTTGCCCAGAATTCCTGTCCTAACCCGGCACCACTGAGCATGCTTCTTTCCCTTTCCATCAACGTCTTGTTCATTCTTTCTGTGACTCCATTTTGCTGAGGTGTATATGGAGTAGTCTTCTGCCGTGCTATACCACACTTCTTACAGAATTCTTCAAATTCCTTGCTGCAAAATTCTCCACCATTATCTGTCCTCAGCACCTTTATCTCCTTCTCTGTCTGATTTTCCACCAGAGACTTAAATTCTTTAAACCTGTCAAAGACTTCAGATTTCTTATTAAGGAAATATATCCATGTATTCCTTGAGAAGTCATCTATGAATGATACATAGTACATAGACTTACCCAGTGATGGAACCTTCACAGGTCCAAACACATCACTGTGAACAAGCTCTAATATATGTTTCGTCCTCTTACCACCAGAGGGGAAACTCACCCGATTCTACTTCCCATATACACAATTTTCATAGAAATCAAAATCCAGAGAGCTATTATTCATACCTTCTACCATACCTTTACCATGAAGTATTCGAAGGCCCTTCTCTCCAATATGTCCAAGCCTTTGATGCCACAACATGGTCTTCTCTCCAAAGACCACTAAATTTTCTGCTCCATTTTCAGGAACCATAGAACTATTGCACCCATCAACAACAGTGCTACCTTGCAGCTTGTACAGAGTTCCAATCCGAACTCCCCGCATCAATATCAGTGCTCCTCGAACCATCTTGCAGGTATCTTTCTCGAACACTATCTTTACACCTGCATCATCCAACTTGCTTATAGAAATCAGATTTCTGGCCAATGCAGGAATATGCAGAACACCCGGAAGTGTTCTAACCCTTCCACCTTGCAACTTCAACTTTACTTTTCTGCGACAAATGATTCTATCCTTCCTATCATCTGCTAAGAAGACATCACCACCATCGTATTTCTCATACTCGCAGAACCGCTCTCTATGGGGAGTGAAGTGAAAGGATGCACCTGAGTCAATCAACCATGCCTCATGATCTACATGTGTACTTGAAGAAGCCAAGTACACATCCCCACCTTCATCTGAGGTGGTTTTCGCCTCTGCAGAAGGAGCATCATCAGATCCCTTTCCTTTATCAGGAGCTTTAGATTTACAATCCCTTCTGAAGTGCCCTTCCTTTCCACATTTCCAGCACACCACCTTTGTAGGTTTTCCTAGAGATTTAGATCTCCCTCTAGATTTAGATCTCCCACTCAGTGACTTATTTTTGTTTCTGTTCTAGGACCGTCCTCGTACAGACAAGGCATCACCATTCTAGTTGTCCATATTTTTTCGTCTCATCTCCTTCGTCAGCAAGGCTGAGACTATTTCATCAAACTGCAAAGCAGTTGCATTGCTACCTATTGCAATAACCAGACTATCCCACGAATTTGGTAGAGAACACAACAGACTGATGCACTTATCTTCATCTGAAATTTTAATATCAACAGATAATAACTGACTTACCACAGTATTAAACGCATTCAAATGCTCTGTCACCGAGTCTCCATCTTTCATCCTCAGGTTATACAGCTTTTTCCGCAGGAACAGTTTATTCACCAGAGACTTAGATTGGTACAAAGTCCCTAACTTGACCCACAAAGCCTTCGCTGTAGCTTCCCCTGATACATTCAACAATACTGAATCTGAGACACACAATCGTATTGTGCTCTTTGCCTTCCGATCCAACTTCTTCCATTCTTCATCGGTCACATCCGTTGGTTTAGTACCCGGATCTACCGCGATCCACTGATCTTTATCCACCAACAGATCCTCCATCTTGAGTTTCCACAACTCAAAACTCTGACCATTGAACTTCTCAATCTCGATCTTTCCACTGCTCGTCATCTTCTTTCACCACCAGAATCGATCTCGCAGATCTCCCATTGAACAGGGTCTACCACAGGCCCGAGCGAAACCCCTCAGCAACAAAGGCATCCCCTTGAAGCCAAAACAGCTCTGATACCAAATGTAGGTTTTAACCCTGTACAGAAATTACCTGCATACGAATTCTTAAACAAAGAAAATAAACAATGTGAGAGCAGAACACATAAAACACACATGCACAGAGATTTTTCCCCTGGATCCCAAAACCGGGACTACCAGCTTGATTTTTCATTATGTTCCTTTCAATGTTACAATACATATTTATACATGCTGAAGCATCCAATACCATGGACCGAAAACCATCGCGTCCAAAACGATGGACCGAAAAACCATAGGTAGGTTCGCCCAACCTAATATAGGGTCAAAAAAAAAAATTTCCCAGGGCGCTGCCCTGGACCCCGTAGAGGGGGGCTACTCGCCCCCCTATAACCCCCCGGTAAACTACGTAGGTTAGTCGTGGAAAGAATATAACACAAACCAACAGAAGCGAGGATATTCCAACCCAACACGAAGGAGAAAGTGTCATGTTCAAGAGTGAGCTACTGATAGAATTTCCCAATTTCCCCCACCATTTCTAGGAGGTACCCCAATTATGTTTTAATCGCAAGCTTGAAGGGGATAGTGTGTGCTTGCACTGTAAGTCCATCCCTTCGATGAATCCGACCTAGCAATATTAATGAGCCATAGGAAGGAGAATCTCATGTTCGTCATGTTGACGAATCTGATGTCTTTTAATGTTTTAATGAGTCTGACAAAGGAGTAACTCAGTATATTGTTCATTTTTAGAGAGTTTGAAAAAGACACAGAAAATAAAACTCCACATGGTCCCTTTTCGTACATTTGTCTCTCGAACTTGAAAATGTAGAAAATAATATTCAAGAGAACCTCCTAGTCATGATTGAGTAAGGTATACCTTTTTCGTAAATAGTTTTATCCCAGCCCGAAAAAGGGGTAAATGAATACTGGGTAAACGACATTTCACAACCTTTAGCAAGTTCAAAACGACAAGAGCTCGACGATATTTTCATATTTTGAGACTCAGAAAAGAGCTAAAAGATGACTCCTTGCTTTTATTCACTTTAACGAGTCTAAAAGGGAAAAATACTCTACAATCATTTCATTTTTTACGAGTCAGAAAAGAGATTAAAGGTGACTCATCCTGAAGGAACGAATGGTATAAATGTTGGCATTATGATTCTGGTATGGCTTTATGATACATATGTTGTACTTGATGGCAACCCACTCATCTCATGTAGAGAAAATTTCATGCACTTATATGCAGAGAAAAGTTTATTTCATGTAGAGAAAAGTTCACGCACTTTTATGCAGAGAAAAGTTTATTTCATGTAGAGAAAAGTTTATTTCCCGGTTACCCTTTGTAGCAAGTATTTCATCAATTAAATTATTCATAAGAAGTTGTGGAAGTAGCATATATGAATCTGATTATGGAAATGAAAAAGTTTTATTAATGTGATAATACTGATTCACCCCCCCCCCTCTCAGTATTATTTCCAACAATTGGTATCAGAGCAGGTCCTTTGATAGAAGCTTGATCGCTTGAAGGAGATCCGTGGAACAATGGGAAAGAAGCTTAAGAAGAAAGCACCTAAGAAAAAGAAGTCATCTCAGAAGAACTATGACAGTGGGAGAATCCATTGGGGATTAGGTATAAGAAGCTCTTCAGATTCAGAATCAGATTCAGAATCATTATCAGGTATGAATATATTATCCTCTGATGTTCCAGCTATCTTTCCTTTTGGAAGAGATGAAAGTGATAGCGAAACTACTGAATTTGCTCTTATGGGTGAACAAGAAAGATATCAAATAGAGGCAGAATTTAAAAGGCTGACAGACAAAATTAGAGATCAACAAGATCTATTGAACAAAAGGGAATGTGATTTCAAAGAAGAAGCTACCAAACTAAAGGCCCAACTAGAAGAAGGAAACAAGGTAAGAAAGCTACTCAAGGACAAGGAAGACCAATGTCAAAAATTGCAGCATGAAGTGACATCATTAAGAAAAGAAGTCAACGAAAGAAGCACAACCATCAAGAAACTCAAAGATAGATCCAGCTACTATGAAAATCTTGAAGCTACAATCCTCTCACTAAAAGAAGATCTTGAAGAATCAAAGAAGCAGAATACAGATCTACTCCAAGCTATTGCAAAACAAGAAAATGAAGTCACCATCTTAAAATCTCAACTAGAATGTGCCTTCCGAGTTCTTCAAATGCAGCAGGATCTGAATGAAGAACAAGAAAAGGAGATTCTCAAACTAAGGGAACAAATGGAAGAAGGAAGGAAAGTTGAAGAAGATTTGAAAAAGCAATCTCTTGAAAAGGAAGAACAGCTTCAGGTTGAGGTAAATATCTTGAAAGGTAAACTAGAAAAGGATAAGCTTTTACGATTTCAAGATAGTTCTAAAGTCTTGGATGATATTCTTAGTAGTCAAAGGTCTCCTACTATAAAGACTGGTCTTGGTTTCCATGAATATAGTTCACAAGGTGAGGCAAGGAACTCTAAAGAGAAATCTAAAGTGATCAACGAAGAAATGAAAGATCAATCTCATCATCAACCAAGAAAAGAGATTCCTCAAAGAAAATCCTTTACTCCTCCTATGAATAATGTTGAATGTTATGTATGTCATAATCTTGGACATGTTGCAGCTAGATGTAGAAGAAGAAGGGTTCAAGACCATTATGCAGAAAGATCATCACATTCAAGGTACTTTTATGGATATTGCTTTGCTTGCAATATGTTTGGTCACAAAGCTACTGATTGTTACAGGAGGAATATGAAACATGTAAGATGTTATGCATGTAACAAGCTTGGACATATAGCTAAGGAATGCAGGAACAAAGTGTGGGCACCATATCAAAAGGAGAAAATGTCATCATCACGCTTGAAGATATGGAGGAAAAAGGAAGTACAGTCAGAAAAAGGTGGCACTGCACAACGTACAGACATACCAGAATCAGAGGGAGCTGAAAGTACAAAACTTCAGTGTCCTGAATCTCATATGCAAACTCCATAAAGGAAAGTTGCATATATACGCGAGTTAGTTACTGCACAGTCGCGTATATGATTGTTTGAAGAAAGGCAGTAGGGACAAATTCAAGAGAAGGATCAGTTTTGCTCTAGTTAATAATAATGATGTGTGGATATGATGGTTAGAAGTGTTTTGGTTCTAACTTGATATTGATGATGTCTTGATACTTCTTATTGATATGCATGATCAGACAGATGGCACAGGTTTAGAGGGAGCATATGGACTTAATGCATTATTGGAATTATGGTTAATAGTCCTTGGTGATGATACTTATATGGATAAATGATTCATCTTGCTATGGTTATGAGTTGTTCACATGGTTCTTGGATCAGATTTATGGTTGATTCTCTAATGATGCTTGCATGGGAAGCACTTAGCTTGAATTCACATCTTCTTGATGTTGAGTCACTCATATGCTGTTGTCGTCATATGCATAAAGATCATATATTACAGTTATGATTCCTTTCATTCTTGGCACAAATGGATGAGGATTGTTGGCTGGATACAGGGATGATTATTCAATGTTGCATTGTTGGAGACATGATGATAATGAGCTCTTATCTATATGATGATAGGATTGTTTCATACATATGTTGATTAATGCAGATATTCCCAATTGATGATACTTGATTCATGTAGATCTGGATGGCTATGATGTTTCTCACATAGAATGTGAAATTCTGTTGATGCGGACATACCTTGATGATTCATGCACTAATACAAGTTGCTGGTCTAGTTGCTGTTGACAGATACTATGGAGCAGATCATATAGTGTTGTTGCTGATGTTCATCTTATTTAGGTGATGTCATATCAAGACTCATGATGTAATAGTGTCATCTCTTCAGGTCATGTAACGACCTATGTTGGTTTCCCTACTATGCCTGGGATGAAGATGTAATGTATTTGGTTTTCATTTTTCTGATATATCCCCACTTGGTTGGGTGATGGATGTATGTATTGAATCTTTTAGGAAGGTCATTTGTGATGTAGAACATCCTTTTGCAGACCTTGCTTACAGTCAGGGGGAGCCTGAGCATGAACAGCACTATATAGCAGAGCAGACATTTCAGCTTGTTCTCAGAAAGAGCATGATCAGATTGGTGCACCATGACATATACAAAGGGGGAGCTCATTCAGAGATTTCAACAGGTACTCAGGGGGAGCTTATAATGCATTGTTGGCATTATGGAGGACGTACAGAAGGAGATCTTGGATGCTGGTCTGATTATTGTTGCAATCTATCTCTTTCATGGTCATTTATGGTGTTTAGTGGATTATGGTTCTTCTTTGCAGATCTGGTTCATATTCAGGGGGAGCATGTTCTTAGGGGGAGCATAACCCTTTGCCCTTGATGTCAAAGGGGGAGAATGATGCTGAAGATTTTGAGGTTGCCATCAAGTCCAAAGGGGGAGATTATTGGCATTATGATTCTGGTATGGCTTTATGATACATATGTTGTACTTGATGGCAACCCACTCATCTCATGTAGAGAAACTTTCATGTACTTATATGCAGAGAAAAGTTTATTTCATGTAGAGAAAAGTTCACGCACTTTTATGTAGAGAAAAGTTTATTTCATGTAGAGAAAAAGTTCACGCACTTTCATGTTGGAGAACTTACCTTTGGTCCATGGTAGTTAGTCCTTGGTATTTGAACCTATGGTTTTGGACCATGGTACCTCGTCAAAAGTGTGTATATGTTGGAGAACTTACCTTTGGTCCATGGTGGTTAGTCCTTGGTATTATTGAGCCCCATGTTTTTGGGCCCCTTGTATTGGTTATCTATGGTATTGATCCCTGATTTTAGGAAGAAGCTTGCCTATATAAAGCAAAGGAGATCACTTGGCTAAATCATCCTTGCAAATCGAATATCTTAAGATCTGAAATATTGGGTTATTGTTTTAAAAGTTTGATCTATGAAAGTGAAGTTGAAATCGAATCTGTGAAGGGTGATGTCTCGAGCGCTGCAGCTGCGAAAGTGCGGAGGCGCCACAGAAGGCGCAACGCGGAGACGCCATAGAGGCACCACAAAAGGCGCAGTGCGGAGACGCCACAGAGGCGCACAGAAGGCGCAGTGCGGAGGCGCCACAGAAGGCGCAGTGTGGAGGCACGACAGAAGGCGCAGTGCGGAGGCGCCACAGAAGGCGCAGTGCGGAGGCGCCACAGAAGACGCAGTGCGGAGGCGCCACAGAAGGCGCAGTGCGGAGATGCCACAGAAGGCGCAATGCGGAGGCGCCACAGAAGGCGCAGTGCGGAGGCGCCACAGAAGGCGCAGTGCGGAGGCGCCACAGAAGGCACAGTGCGGAGACGCCACAGAGGTGCCACAAAAGGCGCAGTGTGGAGGCACCACAGAAGGCGCAGTGCGGAGGCGCCACAGAAGGCGCAGTGCGGAGACACCACAGAGGCGCCACAGAAGGTGCAGTACGGAGGCGCCACAGAAGGCGCAGTGCGGAGACACCACAGAGGCGCCACAGAAGGCGCAGTGCGGAGGCGCCACAGAAGGCGCAGGTGCGGTGGTCACGGCGCCACAGAAGGCGCAGGTGCGGAGGTAGTACAAATATCCGCAGATCTATACCAGTGAAGTTGCGATCCCTGCTTAAAATTTGTTTTAACTGCCTTTGACTATTCTGCAGGGTTTTGGGTGCAACTGTTATAGGGGGCAACTGTTATAGACATTTTTGTGCCTCGCAGCATGGAGCATGAAATGTCAATAATTACAGGGATCCTCAGTCCCTAAACATGTTGTTCTTACCCCTAAAAGAACAAGGTCATCAAACAACAGCACTTCCAATCAGTTCTCCACCTGAAAACACTTCAAAACAGGCTAATTTTGGATCATGTCAGCTGCTCCACTAAGCATCTGCGCTGGAATGCAACTGTCCCTCCTTGTACCTGCGCTGGAAGTCAAATTTAATGAAGGCTACCTGCGCTGGGCGAGATTGGCCAAGTGGCACAGTCATTCTGCAAGGTGTCAACTGCCCAGGAAGCTTCCAAACTGACACTTGGTTCATGAGATTCACCCTGTGATGAGTAAGAGGTACTTGATCACCATGTGTAAGCAAGGATCTCCAAGTGGACTCAAGAACTGAAGATTAACTGAAGAGGGAGAGGACACAAGGCAGCTTCATGTCAGTCTCAAGCTGACTCATCCTTTCTTCTTCTCTCCTATATATAGAGCTCTTCTATGAGGTCTAAGGAGGCTGGAATTTTGTGTAAAGCAAGGAGGTGATGTTGGTTTACAGTTAGAGCTATTGGGTGATTGTTTTACTAGAGGTGAAGAGGAGAGTTCTTGCTGCTGGGGAGGTGCTACTGGATTGGAGCCATCATTGGTTGTAACCTTCTCAGAACCCTGTTACTTCTATCAATAAAGTTTTGCATGTTCTCCTATATACTTGTATTGCATTGATGTATTGTATTTACATGTATATTTGATTCACCCTAATCCATGCTTCAGTTATGAGTACATGTATCTTGTAGTTTCCTCTCTTGTTTTGTGCAGGATCTGTGTGTAGCTGGACCGGCAAAGAGAGCAAGGAGCTGGGAACAAGAGACAAGGAGAGAGGACAAGGATCGACTAAGCGAAAGACACCAGGTTGGTTGGCCTTCTTTTCATTCTCTCTGTACTTTCATAAAGGAAATCATCAAAGCTTTACTTTCAGTTGTTGCTAAAGACTGTCACCTTTAGAGTAGGGATAGGGTCATCCGCATCGGATACTTTTCCCCACAACAAACTGGCGACTCCGCTGGGGAGCCTAGTATCTTGTTGGTGTTTGTAGTATTTTGCTGTTCATTTCTTGAAGAAAAGAGTACCAAATCGAAAAGCTTTTGACTATATCAAAAGCGAAGTAGAGGGTCTGCTACTCTTGCTCATTTGCTGAGCAAATTCAAGATTTAAAGAGCTTATCTACAAAAGACTCTTTACTCTTTGTGATAGATCTTCATCCTCTTGATCATCCCTTAGCCTGTACTTGACCTATAGCTTTTTATTTCAGCAAAAACAGTGCATTTTTGAGCTTTTTATGACCCGGAAAACTTTGTAGACGCAACTCTCGTGTGTCAGTGCAGGCTGTCCACAGGCAGTCTGCATTACAGCGCAGGTGCTCCCTTCGGGAACTGCGCTGAGAGTCAAACTGGCAGACTAGAACCTGCGCTGGTCCAGTTAGCCATTGTCTTGCTCAGCTTTCCCTTTGTGTCTTGACCCTGTTTTCACTGATTTTTAGCTGATTTCTTGCTGGTCATTGTACTTGCTGTAGACCACTTCTCCTTGACATTATTCCGCCTCAGTTGTGTGATGAAACTGTGAATGTTCTTTCAGTATTTCTTGTTTCAGTTACAGTTTCCCATTGTGAAAAGCGAACCAGTATAGCTGTGACCTCTTAGATCCTGAACTGTAAAAGTGTCTTTGTGATCTTATGAGCTAGTTTTATTACTGTTCATGGCTGTTTGAGTTTGTTTGTTTTTCACTTTATGGTTTGAATTCATATATTTTGAGTGTTGAAACAAGTACTTGTAAAGCGTCTTTTCATTTAGACAAAGCTTGTTTGTTTACGCTTCAAATTGAATTCGAAAGTCATACAACAATTTTCCTTTTGTCTACATCAACATTAAAGGAAAAGAAAAGAAATACATGCATCTTGCATTTGCATTTTTGATAAGTTTGTGTGTCTGATCTAGGAGAAAGTGCATTAGTTTGTGCTTTGTGCTCTGTGTGGAAAGATATTGTTTTTCTCTCCCCTCAGTAGTTAGGATTTTCAAAGCTAAAAAGATTGTGAAAGCTTGCTTATCATTTTAGCTGCATTTAGGAATTTGTACCAATACATCTCGTGGTGATCCTGAAAGACAAACTGATAAACAAGATCAACTTAAAATATATTGAACGAATCTAAAAACGCATTGTAACATAACGCTCACAGTAGAGGTCTAGGTAGAGACGTGTTCCGGCGTCGTTAAACGTAGTGACTGTCGATCTCTACGAAGGTGGGTGATTCCTCCTGAGGGACGATAGCACTAATACGGACTTGTGCTCCCGCGTACCGTCGCGTATATTGGGAGACCCCTATAGGCAATTATCCTTTATCCTTAGGAAGCCGTGTCGACCGCCCTACTGATCGCGATGCAGTGAACACAGCATTCACGAAGATCGACCACCCGTACCGTAAAACGTATTCTGTGGTTTCGCGAAAGGTTTGGCACACCCTCTGCCTAGATCTCCAGAGCAGTTTCTTTTGGCCCTTTTCAAACTCTATAACTGAAAAGGTCCAACCGAGCATTTGTCACTTCGGGCTCGTTAATACATCGAAGGCGACTAGAGTCATATTTAGCTTTTTCTCGACTCTTAAAACATGAAAAAGCAAAGTTGTGTCTAAAAGCGTCTAATAAAATTCATTCAATACGGAAACATAATCCCCCTTTTTGTATTTTAGTTGATCAAGTAATCTGCAACCGTGGAGGAAAGTCAATTAAAACCTCGTCGTTCAGGGAGGCTTGCGAGTCAACCGCCTTTGTCTCCGGAACCGAGAGTAGTACGGACGAAGCGAACTCGTTTGACCAGGTCAAAATCTCCTTTTAAAGTTAGAACGGAAGTTCCAACAACATCTGAGATTCTGGTCACTCCCAATATTTCTGGAATCCCTGCCTCTATTGAAGAAGTTCAACAGCAACAGAAGGACAGTGGTACTGATCCTAGTCTGAAGACAAGTACTTGCATAACTGAACCAGTTCCATCTGAAACCGGTCCACAGAGTCTTGTTGTTCAAACGACTGTCGCTGTCGAAGCAACCCCTTCTTCGGCACCAGAAATCTTTTACGGACCTGACGGTCTTCCTCTTCCTCCTGGTCTGATTGCAATAGAGGAAATCGTAGAGGACCAGCAAGCAAATACTCCAATTCATTTTGGAGTAGGTACCACTCTTTTTCCTTCTGCATCAGAAGTTTGTCCATTGCCACAGGAAGTTCCTGAAGAATCGTTAGGAAGTTTATTGGATAGACTTAAAATGTCTGAACAACCGTCGACATCTAGGACTGTGCCAAATGACACAGCGATAGCAGAAGCTCCTGCTGCCACTCCAACGATGTTTGCCGGCATACCATCTGTCCCAACTAGTTCTCATCAACTAGAAGGAGTCCACCCAGGGACTATTATGACAACTTGGTCTGTTCCAGTTTGTTCTTCCGGTATAATACCCGGTAATTCTTATGTTGAAACGAGACAAATTGATCCCTTTGGGAATCAGTTTGGGCCATCCAGTCCTCAAAGGCCATCTATACCCTTGAGCTCCGGATTGTTACCGTATGGGGGGCAATATGCCCTTTCACTTCCCCTTTCGGGGGGATACCCATACGGCAGTTTTCAACCACATTCAGGTTTGACTGAAGTAATGACGAGTGGTTGGGTACCTATGTTACCCCAACAACCAAGAGTTGTATATTCCATGCAACAATGTGTACCTATGTCTAGTATCCCGACGACGCCAGCAATTGTAACCGTGTCGCAAGTTCAATCGATGCCTGTTGTATGTCAACCCCAAGTTGTAATGCAACAGCCTATTGACCCTGCAACACAACCACAATTGCCAACTGCCGGGACGACACAGATACAAACGGGAACCATAACCCCGCATCTTGGTCCGTCGGTTAGTGTCGCACAACAAAACATGGCTTCACAACCATGGATGGTGCAATACCAACAACCTCAGTTTCAACAGGTGTACCAGAGGTCTGAGCAACAGATCTTTGCAAATAGTGGGCAACCCTATATTCAGAATGGGTTAAACCAACCACTTTACAGTGGCCAAGCCCACCAACCATATCAGTCATATCAACATCAGTTGCATTATACTGGTGTGCAAAGACCTACTGCTCAGACGATTCCATCATATCCTGGGTACGCCTCGCCAAACCTGAATCAGCAGTTGCCATTCGTGGCGACCCTAGAATTACCAGATTTACATCAATTGACGAACGATCCAATCGCCTATGCCCATTGGTGGCCAACGATTCCTCACAAACTTCCTTCGGACATTCCTAAATTCAATGGAAATCCTGGCGAAGACCCGTCGAATCATGTGATGACATTCCATCTGTGGTGTTCGTCGAATACCTTGAATGATGATTCGATAAGGCTTCGCCTTTTCCAAAGGACATTGACTGGTCCGGCGGCTAAATGGTATATTGAATTACCTAGAGCCTCCTTCGACAATTTTAGTTCCCTAGCCACGACTTTCTTAACACACTTTCAGTTACCTATAAGGTACGAAACTGGAACAGAGATCTTGACCAATTTCAAGCAGACAACGGCCACACATATATCAGATCATATACATGAGTGGCGTCGTCGTCGCAGAATGGTAAAGACCTACATTCCAGATCAGCTGTTAGCTGAGTGGTTTATAAAGTCGCTTCTTCCTGCTATAACAGAAGATGTGGCCAAGGGAGGCATCGTAACAGAGGAGCAGGTTATTGCTCGTGCTCAATATTTGGTATATACTCAGTCGGGCACGCTCTATGGTAAGATACCTGACGCCCCCAGACCGGAATTTTCAATCCCTCCTCCTCCCGGATCGAATAGTGACTCTCACGCCGGTGATGGCGTGATTGGAACTACAAACACTAAGTCGACAAGGGATTCAAATAAGAAAGCCCGTAAGACTTCGAATCAAAAAGCAAATCAAGAGATTCTTGCTTCGGAGGTAAATGCTGTATCTACGGATAAAGGCAAAAACTCCAATCAACCAGGAAGCAAGAAGAAACAAAACGAAGGGAAGAAGAAGAAACAGGGTGAGTCATCTCCTCAAAAAACTTCTTCAAGCCCTCCTAGGAAAGGGAAACCAACGAGTCCATGTCATATATGCGATGAGGATCATTGGACAGCAAATTGTCCATATAAAGCCGAGTTTAAAAGATTCTTAAAGAATTCACAAACCCCAGCTGTATTAACTGATCCGTTTCCCAATCCAAGTCAAAATCTGGTTGATAGTGGAGATACTTCCCGGTGCCAGGTACTAATGGTGTCGACCTCTGAACAGCAAAATGATGCTTTCATTTCGACAAAGTGCAAAAACTGCGGGAATCCGCAGTCGTCGAACAGTAAAGGAAATGATCAACCAAGCAGTTCGACAACAACTTCGACAAAAGTTGTGCCGCCATTTACTACGGGAAGCATTCCTATGATCCAGGGAAGGAACCACTCTCTCCAAAATATCGGAGTCATTTTCCTAAAAGACCCTACTTTCATGGGTACTTCCACATTGCCGCCTTCAAATAATCTGGGGGAAATGACCACAATGGAATATGAGACCTTCTGTTTTTAGCGGATCTGAAAGGTCGAGGATAGTTCCTAACTCATGTCAACCTCGTTAAAAAATGAAATAAGGAGTCCTGAGGACGGTTCTAATATTGTGTCAACCTCATTAAAAAATGAAACAAATCCCCGAGGTAAACCTTCATTCCAACCACCAAGATGAATGCAATGAAGCTTGGGGGGCACCCTCCTTTGACATGCGTCATTATGATGCTGGGGGCATGCAAAAGAATCGAGCAGTTTTAGCACATAGTTCATGCTCGTTAAAAAATAAACGCAAGATTCGAGCAGTTTTACCACAGAATTTATGCTCGTTAAAAAATAGAAAAGTGTGAGCAAAAGTTTCCACCAGAGTTCAAGCTCATTAAAAAATGAACCTATCCCGGTAAATAACCATTGCGATCGTAAATTTATCAGCCTTAAAAGCCTTGGTCGTGTTTTCATCCATCACCTCCATTTCATTTGGCCGGTCGTTCACCCCCATATGTGTGTTTACCCATTTTGAGGAACAGCTGCAAAGAGTGATTTCACCTAGCCATCCTTGTGACACTACCGTGATTGGAAAATTCCAATTTGTACCTGGAATCAGTTGCTATCCCTGCTTATCACTCATTCCTCAAAAGACGAGTCTTCTTTGAGCTCTTTTCACTGAGTCGTAAAATATGAAAAGTTTGCCGAGTTTTGGCCTTCCAGCTCGTTAAACGACCGGAACGCTATCCCTCCTCTAAATTTTAATCTTTTTGGACCTGAGGGATTATTGCACAAAAGGATCGAGCGCTTGTCTTGTTCGGCTCGTTAAAAGTACCGAACAGCCATCCCTTCTGTATTGTTTTATACTTTTTCGGACTTAAGGGATTTGCTGACGAAAAAGGAATTATGGAGTTGACTTTCCGTACCTTTTCAGACTCTCTAAAAATGAAAAGGACCGAGTTTTCTTTGTCGTTAGACTCGTTAAAATGATTAAATAGCGACAAACTTGTCTTTAGACGAGAACGAGTTTCCCTATCGCTAGGCTCGTTAAATCATAGCGATGGGCTTGCCCGAAGGGCAGGTTATAGAACAAGCATATGTTATCCTCCTCAAGCTTGACAAAAATAAAGAGGTACTGGTCAGAAATGACTGGGGAAAAATTGGGAGAACATCAAAGTTTAATGGTAGCAAGTCACTCTTGAACATGACACTTTTCCTCCGTACCACATCGGGTTGGGTTGTTTCATTCACCGGTCTCATCACCATGGTCCTCGCCAAACCATCCACATTTGGGGTAATGCTACCGATCCATCGCATCAGTGTCGTTATATGTTCAAGAGGGGTCATTCTGAAAGTGTCAACCGTGTCCCATCCACTACCATACATTATCCTTCATCCATTCATGATCGCCACCCTGAATCATATATCACAGTTTGTTTTCACCTCCACTAAAATCATTAGCTCCGTTCCGTGTCATTGATGTGGGATTCATTAAGGCCCTCCTTTGACGGATCGCTTCTTGTCGACTTTAGCTCATTATCCAAGAAGTTGATCTAGGGACACCCCCATCAGTACTTTGAAGCTTGCATGCCTCAATGGCAAGTTTCTCACTTCCGGCGACAGGTATACATCAATGACCTTCGACCAGAAGATTTTGCGTGGCGTTCGACGCCAAGTCCTTTATTCACGCCACGTGAATTGTACTGCAGTACCTTGAGGGTCATTATCATTATCGGTGATTCCTCTCGCGCTTGTTAACGGTTTCCATCATTAACCGGTAATCAAGCGATGTCTTTCCATGTTCGACTTCAGCGAAATTCTCACATGGATCGACTTGTACTTAGAGTGAAGATCAAACGAGTTTGAAGACCCCGGATCTAGTTTCATCCATCCGGGCTGCGATACATATTCAGGAAATATAAAAGCATTTGTCATGTACATCGTTGCAACAGATGATCATCCTACTCAAAGGATGATAATTTCAGCAGAAAATTATCTGTCTACCATCAGACGATCGTCTGTTCTATGTACCAAAATGTATTTATAAAGCTGAGCATGGGAATGCCCGCCTCAGCTAGATCATGAAAACAGAATGAAAAATAATGTATTGTATTGTATTGTATTACAGGGCACTCCTCAGCACTGGAATGAACTTCGGATCCTCTAGATAAAGCATTTCACCCGATAAACGGCCTCATACTTTAGGGGGCAACTGTTATAGACATTTTTGTGCCTCGCAGCATGGAGCATGAAATGTCAATAATTACAGGGATCCTCAATCCCTAAACATGTTGTTCTTACCCCTAAAAGAACAAGGTCATCAAACAACAGCACTTCCAATCAGTTCTCCACCTGAAAACACTTCAAAACAGGCTAATTTTGGATCATGTCAGCTGCTCCACTGAGCATCTGCGCTGGAATGCAACTGTCCCTCCTTGTACCTGCGCTGGAAGTCAAATTTAATGAAGGCTACCTACGCTGGGCGAGATTGGCCAAGTGGCACAGTCATTCTGCAAGGTGTCAACTGCCCAGGAAGCTTCCAAACTGACACTTGGTTCATGAGATTCGCCCTGTGATGAGTAAGAGGTACTTGATCACCATGTGTAAGCAAGGATCTCCAAGTGGACTCAAGAACTGAAGATTAACTGAAGAGGGAGAGGACACAAGGCAGCTTCATGTCAGTCTCAAGCTGACTCATCCTTTCTTCTTCTCTCCTATATATAGAGCTCTTCTATGAGGTCTAAGGAGGCTGGAATTTTGTGTAAAGCAAGGAGGTGCTGTTGGTTTACAGTTAGAGCTATTGGGTGATTGTTTTACTAGAGGTGAAGAGGAGAGTTCTTGCTGCTGGGGAGGTGCTGCTGGATTGGAGCCATCATTGGTTGTAACCTTCTCAGAACCCTGTTACTTCTATCAATAAAGTTTTGCATGTTCTCCTATATACTTGTATTGCATTGATGTATTGTATTTACATGTATATTTGATTCACCCTAATCCATGCTTCAGTTATGAGTACATGTATCTTGTAGTTTCCTCTCTTGTTTTGTGCAGGATCTGTGTGTAGCTGGACCGGCAAAGAGAGCAAGGAGCTGGGAACAAGAGACAAGGAGAGAGGACAAGGATCGACTAAGCGAAAGACACCAGGTTGGTTGGCCTTCTTTTCATTCTCTCTGTACTTTCATAAAGGAAATCATCAAAGCTTTACTTTCAGTTGTTGCTAAAGACTGTCACCTTTAGAGTAGGGATAGGGTCATCCGCATCGGATACTTTTCCCCACAACAGATGGTCGCAATGGAATGGAGAAAAACCCAAGGCTCATCTAGAAAAAATCAGTTGATAAAAATGACAATCACGAGATGTACATTGGGCATGGGTTCATTTTTAAACAATTTTGAACCATGGGGAACTCTGCTTGAATTTAGTTTCATGTTTACACAATCTTGAAACAAAAAACTATGCTTGAGTTTGGTTTTATTTTTACACAAGCTTGAAACAAAGACAAACTATGCTTCAGTTAAGTTCACAATGCCCCCAACATAACGAATCGATTCGAGGTACATGCTCCCCAAGCTTCATTTCATTCAGTGAGGTGGATGGAATGAAGGTTCACTCTCGAGATCCAGAAAAGACTCGATTGGGATTTTACGAGATCTTCATCAAAGACTTGATTTGGAAAGGGGAGTTGTTTCATTTTCTAATGAGGTTGACACAGTAAAAGAACTATCCTCAGACATCTGTTCCATTTTTTTTAACGAGGTTGATACAAGAACAAACTATCCTCGGACATCTGTTTCATTTTTCAACGATGTTGATACAAGGACAAACTATCCTCGGTCTCCTTGATTCACTTTTTAACAAGCTTGACGCAAGACAAGGAACTATGCTCACACCCCTTATTTCATTTTTTAACGAGCTTGACACAAGACAAGGAAACTATGCTCTGGCGTCCTTGTTTCATTTTTTAAGGAACTTGACACAAGATAAGGAAATATGCTCATTAATCTGTTCATGGACCATACGAGAACATGGCTCCCAAGAGGTACTCACTAAACGGGAGAAGCACGCTCTGAGAGGGATACATGTCAACTGGTACCAAAGACAGATCAGTGTCCAATGCCCCCAATACATAATGTACTATACCATTTGTGAGATCATCAGCAGATGTGGAGACGAAACAGGTAGCCACATAATTGACCTATGGCAGGGAGGGTATTGCTTGCAAACATGAACTGAAGGGGACGATGATTGCATGGAGGCACCTGGTGACCAATGAATGACAATTGATCAATGATCACTATTCTCCCTTCATGTGGAAAAGAAGCCACACGAAAAAGTGAAGAAACAAGAGCTCCCATGAAATAAACATAGTCGCGTCCAAGGAGAAGATTGAACTCTAAAGGACCTTGGACTACCATCACGTCTATACAGACAGTCTTTCCTCCCAAAGTAATAGGGAACTTCTGAAGGATCCCTAAGGGTTGACTGGTTCCTCCATTAAAAGCCAACAGATTCTAGGTGACAGGCACAAGCTGTGGGGAACCCAAAGCTTGCCAAGTAGTAGAAGACATGATTCTAACAAATGCTTCTTCATCTTTATAGTGCAATGTACTACCATATTATAGGCTTGTATTATGATCTGGAAAGGCACATAAGATGGGAGGTGGAAAGCATTCAATTGACTCCAATCTAAAGAAAAAATAGAACTACTTGGTGGGATTATCATATGATTTCCCCCATGCCCTGCAGGAGAAGGAGAAGGATTCTCCTAAACAACTGGGACGGTAGGGTCACTCTTCAATTCATGAGAACCTGAGGAGACAAGAAGAACATTAGTAGTATGATCATCACTACTCTCTTCGGAAACAAAGTGAACAATGGAAGGCAAAGCCAAGTCAACACTCTATTCGACCAATGGTTGGTCGGGAATAGACACAAGAGATTCCTGCTCAGGAAGAGCAGGATAGGAAATAGATGAATCCAAGTCAATCTTTTTACCAACTAGGAGAAGGTCAGAAGAAAGTCTCTGATAACCAACAGGGAGTTGGGTCTGAGGAGCTGTAAGGTTTTCCAAAATTTTGGAAGCTTTATCCATAAGAGGACAAAGGTGAAGAAGATGCTTCCTTTCACATAACCTACAAGGGAATTTAATTCTTCCCTTCTTCTTACCATCGCTAGCCGAGGGTGTAGCATCAACATGATCTCTAGATGTTGATGAAGATGGTCGATCTAGATTTTGACACCATACCTCTAAGCCTCTGGGAATACTAGGATAGTCTTGAAGGAGATGGTTACCCTTACATAGCCTGCAAGAGAATTTTACTTTCCATAAAGGATCGGAAGGTTTGTCGACAGGAAGTGAATTTAGGACATGTATTAGTGAAATATTTCATTCTTTGATTTTTGCATTGATTTTGCACTCTCTATCCCTCAATTAGTGTTAACTTTCATCAAAGAAAGATTTCTTTTCTAATACAGTTGTATATAGGAGTTTTCAGATGACAACGCTAGGGCCTTGGAATTGAAACCTAATTCAAGATCAATTGTTAAAATTTATTGAATTAACCTAAGGAAGCATTGAAACTTAACACCCACATTTATTGGTCTAGGCTAGAGACATGTTTCGGTGTATTTAAACCTAGCGACTATCATTTGATTCGGAATTAGACAACACTATTACAAGCTTGTGCTCCCTGTACCATCTCGTATGTAAAGGGAGACCCCACTAGGTTTGCAATCATTTATCTATAGTAAGTCGAGTCTTCCCAGTGGAGTCAACAATTTGTGGTGTAGGTAGATTCTCGATGTGGACAAAGACAATTCCTCTAGCCCAAGAGTGCGGGTCTAGCCACAAACAAAAAATCTATAGAAAACTTCCTTAAGCTAGAATCAAATAAGAGAGCCTACCTCTTAGAACGTTATTCCACTTGGTGATGATCTTGCTTGCTTACTCCAACTACCTTTCGTTTCCTTCCTTCGAATACCTTAAACAAGAAAACAAACAACAACAACAAATGTGATAGCATACAAATTGCATTCATCCTACTTAAAAGGTCAAGGAATATTAAGTCATCATGTGAGATAACACTTAATGTAGGAAATCAATCAATAATTGTATTCATATAAGTTCAAAAAGAGATTACAACCAATGCCTTGATGTCACTGGTCTCCTCCAACGTATCTGGGTTCCCACACCTCTGCTAGCATCTCATGGATAGCCCCAACAATGGAAGTTTTAAGGCTTCTTCCCTTTAGTTCCAAACCAAACCAAACACATTATTCTCCCTCCACAAACATAAAATAGAAGGCTATAAGCTATGATATCTTGCTAGTTATTCAAGCTCCAAAAAATATTAAGACTAGTTTAGCTTGGAAAAGGAGGAGTTTATATAACTTTGATGGAGGGGAGATGGTTCCTCTTATGATGGGAGAGGGCTTATCTATTTGGTTTGTTCAATCTTAATAGGGGAAAGGAGACCAAACTGACTTCCTCGACTCCATCCAACCCAACCATTTACCAAACTTCCACTACGAAGCTCCTAGACCTGGAAGCTTTGACTCCATATTTAAAAAACTTGCCAAAAGAGGATCGATGTGACTAATAAAAGGCTCATTTGTGTTATATGGCACTAGGCCAGTTTTTAAACTCTACAAATCGGTGCGAGGAGGAAATGGGTCATTAGCATCGATCTTGTAAACTAGGGTAAAAGGAAGATTCTTGGGAAATGATGCAAAAGGGAAATGTTTTGCTCATGAAGAGGGACATAATGGGAGTCTCTTCATGATGGGAAAGCATGTAGGGCTCACTATAGATGTCCTCTAGGATCAAGGAATGGGGAGTACAGGGACAGTGACAAAATGTTGTGTAACAAGTATACAAATGATATACTGAATAAGTTTCACATGGAGAGCAGTAAATCCATGGAGAATCTTCTAGCAGGGAATTGGAGGAAGGAATATGCTACTTCAGATGAAGTGGTAGAGGCTACAATTTACAAACAACTTGTGGGTTCACTTATGTACTTGGTGAACACATGACCGAACATGTGTTTTGCAGTTAACTAGCTTAGAAGGCAGTGAAACATGTGTTGAGATACCTCAGGGGCACCAATCAGTTTGATCTTTGGTATAGAAAGACAAAGGGAGTGAAGCTGAAAGGATTCACATATGTAGATTGGGATGGGACTCCATTAGACAAGAAGATCACATCAGGGGGAATCTTCAGCATTGGTTCAGCAGGAAGCAAATATTAGTTGCACTCAGTTCAATAGAAGTAGAGTGCATGGATTCTAGTTAAGAAGCTTGTGAGCATATCTAGATGAGGAATATCCTTGTTGGTTTATTTGGTCAACAAATGGATCATACAGTTATTTACTATGACAGTCAGAGTTGTATCAAACTCTCTGAGAATCTATCTTTTCATGATCGTTCCAAGCATATCGGCATCTGGTACCACCATCTGTGAGATTGTGTAGAGGTAGATCATGTTGTTGGAATACATTCCTATAGAGGAACATGATGCAAATATCTTGGCTAAGGTAGTGTTACGAGGAAAATTCGAGTTCGATAGAGGTAGGATTGGGGTATTTGATAATCCCTTTATTGCTGAGAGGGAGTATTAAAATTGGAACTAAGAAAGATTCTAATTAATTTTCCCTTCAATTAAATTAGAAGAAAAGTGTAATTCCACATCACATGACAACTTGTACGAGTTAATTAAGTTAGTTTGACTTAGTTGGTTCAGTTAATTCGAGTTGAGGGTATAGCTTGATTCATGTAGAGTGGTTCGTACTTTATAGGAGTGAGGTTGAGTTTATTTTGAGTTGTAATTAGTTAATTCAATTTAACTAAGTTAAAGTCAATTAAACTAGTTCCAACTGTTGGAGGAACTAGTAGGAGGTCTAGCAATGGAGTGTAGCTTTAGTAATGAGTTAACTAATAAATCAACCATAAATAACTCATGCATGCAAGATCTATGAGTTACCCAGTTGAGATTGGAGTTCAAGGGAAATATACTATCAGTTGTATAATCATCCAAATTGTAGAGGTGGTGCATGCAATCAAAGGAAGGCCTATGATGGATTGTGTAGTTATGGATGAGGAATTTCCCTAATTAATAAGGGCTAATTCCCAAGGAAATAAAGACTTGGGCAAGCAAAAAATGGTTAAGTAAGTGCTAAGGCTTGTATAGGAAGCAGTGATATAGATAGAGATAGTGTAAAGGTTGCTTGGGCTTGAGAAAAGCATTGCAATCTTCTTATACGTTTCTAACTAATGTTTTAAGCTATGGATTTCCCTAGGAAATCATTCCGTAATGTGTTGATTGAATTCTTTATCTTGTATGCTTTGTGATTTCGTGATCGTTTAATTGTTTTCGGAGTTGGTAGAGTAGATTCAAGTCTATTGTTTTAGTAAATTACGATTAGCAGTTTGAATCTATAAGGAATTTCTACAATAGCACCAAGACCCCTTTGAGAGGATTTATTGTTCCAAGTTGACCAAAGAATGAATCTGCCAAGATGACGAACCCTAGACTCGTCATGCTCCCAAGTTTCAACTAGAAAATTAAGGTCAATATCACTCAGGATACAACTTAACATAGGACCTTTACACCATGGAAAACCATGAAAGTTCTAGAAGATGATCCTTAGTGATCCTAATCCCTGTTTATCACTTGTATTTTGGACTCTATCTTGAATAATGGCTTTCATATTCCTAATGATAGCTCATTTCCCGTCTTTCCTTGCCTCCTTGACCTTTTGACTTCTTTCCTGAGTTCAACTTGGTCTTCTGGAATCAAATCTTCATTTATAAATATTCTAGTTCCATTTAGGCTTGGGGATTTATTGAGTACATCTAACTTGCGGTCATTGCAACTTACCTTAATATGGATTAGTCTATGTTTATTCTCAAGTAACTTTCCTACTCGGATTGCTTATGTGATGTAAGTTGTTTGAATTTGAGATTTTGTTTTTAATTATTCTTTTATTGTTTTTAATGTGTCCTCGTTGTTTTGTTCTTCTATACCAACAATTACAGGGTGTAAGGCTCTTTTAGGGTGCTATGATTGAGTTTAATCAATTTGTTAATTTCCTTTTTATGAATTTACTATCTAATTTACTCTCTATATTATTTAAAGTTGATTTATTACTTAACTGTTCTTTTAGAATTTTAATCTCACTTTATTCTTTCTATTTATAAATTATATTTATTCTTTCTATTCATTATGTAAAGGAAAAAAAATCCTAAATAATATGTAAGCCCTATTCTATTTATAAATAGAAAGAATAAAATAAAAATAAAATAATTAATTATATATGTTCTATTTATAAATTAAAAATTAAAAGATTGGGTCCCATAGTCAAAGTGATTAAATGATAATGCTAATAAATCCAAGCGTGACCAACATTGGTGTCACACACTTGGACAAAGTCAAGGTGATTAAATGAGAATGTTAATAATAAATCCAAGAATGTCTAGCATTGGGTGCCACACACTTTGACAAAATCAAGGTGATTAAATGAAAAAATAAGAAATGTTTTAGTCGAAAGGGTTTTTTATATATTTTTTTAATATTTTATATTTTTTTAAGTTTTATTTAGTGTAACTTGTTTATTTTCAATTTTTAAAGTATTATGTTTATCGTTTTATCGTTAGATAAAATCAACTTGTATCAATAAACTTTAGCTTCAAAAAAAATTGTTTTACTAACATCATAAATTTTTGTAGATAACATAATTTTTTTTTCAAAATTTGGTAATTTTTTTCCAAAAATTCAGAATGTTGAATTGGTTGAATATTTTTTCTGATAATGGAAATAAATTCAACGCCATTAAGAACCCTTAGAGTACCCAAAAGCTTTAAGTTTGATAGCTATAATCTAGATTCTCAAAAAATTCTCCTGTATTTTATCATAATCTTACTAAAATTTCTGTTATTTTCTGAGCTAATTTGTGAATTTTTTAAACTATACTAAACAATATCATTTATCAAATAAATTATTAATTAATAAGTAAAATACATCTAGAATTAAAAAAACTTACTTATGAAACGGTTAAAGTGACAAAATACAAATGAATATACCAAAAATAGATTATTCTCACTAAAGTTTTAATTATAAGCTTATTCTTTAAATTAAAACGAATTAAAGATCATTACTATTTGGAGGGGAATCCAATCTATTTTAGTTCGATAATTTTTTTGACTTCAAACAAATTAATATACTAAAAATAGATTATTCTCACGGAAGTTTTAGTTGTAAGTTTACTCTTTAAATTAAAATGGATTGGATTGGAGATCATTACTATTTAAAGGGGAAATTTAAAATTTAATCTATTTTAGTTGGATAATGTTTTTGACTTCAAACAAGCTTTTGAATTGAATTTTCTAACTTGCATAGCGTGAAAAGAGGTTGTTAAGAAGAAAAAAGGAATTCTTTAGATTATATTTTTAAATTTAAATTTCTCAAGTATTAAATCTCTTAAAATTTTATCAACTATAATCATTTAGAAGAAAATAGATTAAGAATCCAAGAATAGAGATTATTTTTTATATTTCTAAACTCAAGCTCTTCAAAGTCGTCAATGAATTTTAAACTACAAATCTAACCCTTGAAAAATATTGAATTAATCCCTAGCCAATTAGTAAATAATGTGGCAACCCTTGGGTTTTCAACTACATATTCAATAACTTTGATTGGATCTTCCATATTTTCTAAACATGTGGACTTTAATACAAAGAAAGGGACAACCTATGTTAGGTTAACCTTGAGTTGGTCAAGGGTATTTAGTTTATGGCTAACTTTGATTTTGGTTAATTTGAATTATTTTATGTAGTTTATAGTGGCTCAAGGTTTCCTATCTGTGGTATTAACATGAAATGAAGCTTATTTAGATAGCCAATTGCCTCCATTGTAAAGCGCCTAAAGCAAACTCTTCTTAGTCCCACTTGGTGGGATTGGCTAAGGCTAATAATAAAGTTATATCTTTGGTGCTGATTTTCTTAGTAAAGGATTTTAGATTAAAAACTTGTAGTACCCCTAGTGAAATTAATTTTACAAAGACTTTTAAGATTTAATAAGTTTGACATGTTGCTCAAAAATTAAAAGTGAAAAGTACATTCATGAGAATGTAAATATTTATTTTTGTTAATAAAATAAAATTGTTTTACTTATTATTATCTTTGGAAATACAAGAGAAGCCACCATGTGAGAGGTTAGATTTCTAACTACTAGGAAATAGTTAGAATCAATTATGGTCCAAGAAGGGACCTGAAACACAAAAAAGAAGGAGGAAAACTCCTTTATTTTGTTAGGGGAGATTATCCTTTTTGGTTGGTCTGACCACTAGAGCTAACATGAATGGAGATAAATGTCATGGGTGGAATATATTTTAAAGAAAAAAAATATTGGAGGAGATAAAGACACTCTGAATAAAAGAAACAAGGTATGTTATGAAACCAACTCACAAAAAGATAGAAAAGATAGATGAACGCCTCAAAATTTAGCCTCTTTGAGGGGGCAACCTCCTTTACATTACATAAATGAACAATTCTATGATGATACAAATGACAAAACCTCCTTTCTATATATAGGAGTATAAGGGGTCACAATGTAACGAAGCCGACCTAACAATAATAATATAAAGGCACAAAAAATAACAATAGAGGGATTCTATGGGGCACATTAATAACAATATGGGGACAATAGGGGCACAACAATATTAATAAGGGATACAACTACAATAGTAATGGGGTAATCACTAGTATTATAAGGACCTAACATGCCCCTCTCCTTCAAAAAAAGTTTTGTCCTCAACACTTGAGTAGGTCTGGATGCTTCTGTATAAAATTCTCATCCTCCCATGTGGAATCTTCAGCTGATAAGTTCTTCCACTTGATGAGATACTCTGAAATTGATCGATTTCATAGCTGTCGAGTTCTTGTTTCTGTGACTGCTTCCGGTTCCAATATAATTTTTCCTTCCTCGTTAAGTTCTGGCAATATTGTTTGAACTGGGAGCTTGTCGCCTATAACCTTATTTAAACATGAAACATGGAAAATTGGGTGCACTCGAGAAGCTGTAGGAAGCTCCAATTTGTATGCCATAGTACCAATCTTTTGCAACACCTTGTACGGACCATAATACTTTGGTGATAATTCGTTATCCTTCTTAGCTTGCTTGAGGGACATTTGTTTATATGGTTGTAGCCATAGGAATACCCAGTCACCTACATCAAAACTTCTTTCGCTGCGATGTTGATATGCCTGTTGCTTCATTCTATTTTGTGCCAACACGAGGTTATCCTTTAAGAGTTGGAGAACTTGTTATTGATGCTCGATGTGATGTTCCACTGCTTGAACCTTAGAATTTTCTCTTAAATATGATGTGATGGATGGTGGCTGATATCCATAAAGTTCCATAAATGGGGTCATTTTTGTTGCAGTATGGTAGGAAGTGTTATACCACCATTTAGCTAGAGGCAACCATTTGACCCATTGTGTCTATTTGTCAGATACAAAGCAACGAAGATATCCTTCCAAACTTTTATTTACTATCTCAATTTGCCCATCAGATTGGGGATGATAAGATGAACTATGAGCTAACTGAGTACCAAGACAAGAAAATAATTATGTCCAAAAATTTCCAATGAAAATGGGATCTCTATTACGTACAATAATCTTTGGGTTTCCATGTAGCTTTTGAATTGTTTCCATAAATGCAGTAGAAATTATACTGGCTTTAAATGGATGTGATAATGAAAAAAAGTGTGCATACTTGGTAAGTCTGTCAACTACCACCATGATGACACTCTTTCCCTCAGACTTGGGTAAACCTGTGATAAAATCCATTGAAACCTCCTCCCAACGTTGGCTTGGAATGGATAAATGTTGTAATAGACCTGGGGTCTTAATTGTTTCAACTTTATTTTGTTGGCAAACCAAATATTCTGCCACAAACTTTTGAATATCCGATTTAAGGTCATCCCAAAAAAATTCCTTCTTAAACCTGTGGTAAGTTTTTAAAAATCCTGAATGCCCTCCTAAGGGAGAAGTGTTCAAATCCATAAGAATCTTTTGTTTGAGTTGGGAATTATTACAGAGGTATAAGCGATCTTTGTACCATAACAAATCGTTTTTCCAGCTAAATGTATCAGATGTACTGGAATCTTGTTGTAACTTTCGAATAAGTGCCCACACTTCTTCTTCATTCTTCCATTCCTCCCTTGCTTCGTTTATCCAATCTGATTGGATAATAGAAATGGCGGACAACAATGCTTCCACATCCTCATCCTTTCTTGAGAGTGCATCTACCACAAAATTTTTCTTCCCTTTTTTGTAGATGATTTCAAAGTCATAACCCAACATATTGGTGACCCATTTGTGTTGCTCTTTAGAGGATAATATTTGTTTTAAAAAGTATTTAAGGCTATCATGATCCATTTTTAACTTGAAGTGTCTTCCCATTAGGTAGGGTCATCATTTCTTAAGTGCATGTAGTATTGCCAACATTTCCTTCTCATAAATAACTTTGTGTAAAAACTTTCCTTTGATTGGACAACTTTCGAAAGCAATGGGTCTTTTATCTTGCATTAAAACAGCACCAATGCCATTTCCTGAAGCATCACATTCCACAATAAAGGTTTTTGTGAAGTCTGGAGTAGCTAAGACCAGTGCTTGGCACATTGCCTCTTTAAGATGTTCGAAGGCCTTTGTCGCTTCTGGAGTCCATGAAGATGCATCTTTCTTCAATAATGTTGTTAGAGGTGCTACTATTCTCCCATAATTCTTAACAAACTTGCGATAATACCCCGTCAACCTGAGAAATCCTCGCAAATGCTTTATGGATGTGGGTATTTTCCATTCCTTAATGGCTTTAATTTTGCTAGGGTCTACCTTAACTCCTTCATGAGATATAATATGACCCAGATATTCCACCTCTTGTACTACAAAGAAACATTTGGATCTTTTTGCATATAATTATTTCTCCTCCAATAGTTGTAGCACCTTGTCAACATGTTCAACATGATCCTTCCAAGACTTGTTGTAGATTAGTATATCATCAAAAAATACTAACGCAAATTTTCTAAGGAAGGGTTTGAAAATAGAATTCATCAAACCTTGAAATGTAGAAGGTGCATTGGTAAGGCCAAAAGGCATGACCAAAAATTCATAATGACCCTCATGAGTTCTAAATGTTGATTTCAGAATGTCTTCAGTCTTCATTCTGATTTGATGATATCCTAAACAAAGATCCAACTTGGTGAAGTAAATTGATCCATGTAATTCATCCAGTAATTCTTTAATGACAGGAATCGGAAACCTATCTTTAATAGTGAGCTTGTTGAGCTCCCTATAATCCGGACACATGCGCCATGATCCATACTTCTTGTGCACCAATACTACTGGAGCAGAGAAAGAACTTTGACTAGGTTGAATTATACCAGCCTCTAGCATTTCTGCAACCATACGTTCAATTTCACTCTTTTGGGCATAGGGATATCTGTACGGCCTAATGTTTGGAGGAACACTCCCTGGAATCAAATGAATAGCATGATCATGATCACGAATAGGTGGGAGACCTTTGGGAGTCTCAAATATCTTGGAATGATTGTCCAAGACTTTTTGGAGATCTGGAGAAATAGATGATTTTGATGTACATGGAAACATCTAGTGAACATAATTGTGCAATTACACCTCGTTGTTCCTATTTTAGAAGCTTTGTCATACCGTTAGAGTTGATTATCTTTCCTGATTTCCTTGCAATACCCGTTAATTCAACTTCCTTTCCTTCTGCAGAAAATTTCATGAAATGTTCTTGAAAATTAAAAGCTATTGTACCAAAGGATTGTAGCCATTGGACTCCTAGTACAACATCAGCACCTCCCATTGGAATGGAAAGCATTGGGCTATTCAATACATATTATCCCATGGATAGCTTGATATTATGGCACTTTCCAGAGCAATTTATGGTTCCTCCACTTGCAACCATCGCTTGACACTCTGGTGCTGGATATAGGAAGCAATTCAATTCTTTTGCTATCTTACAATGAATAAAATTGTGGGTATTTCCTGAATCAATCAACGCTATTACCCTTTTCTTCTTGATATGTCCTTCTATCTTGATAGTTTGAGGAGTGGTAATTCTAGCCAATGCATTACAAGATATGGTCAGATTCATTTCTTCTTTATCTAGGGTTTTTTCCTGGAGTATATCCTCTTCTTTTGACATTTCTTGTTCCTTTTCTTCCTCCTCTTCACAATCTATGTAGAATAATTTCTTCTCAGCACACTTATGACCTTTAGTGTATTTTCTATCACAACTGTAACAAAGCTCTTTTGCTTTTTTTTCTTCCAATTTTTGTGGTGTCAACCTTATAGGTTTTGGAAGACTAGGGGCCACAACACTTCCATCTTTATAGTTGTGAGTGGTAGGCTTCCTGGTTGCCATAATTTTTCTTTCCATATCTCTTGCTAACCTGAATGCCTTCTCCAAGGAATCAAGTTCTCAAAGGCAAACCTCATGTTGGATATTATCCTTTAAAGTCCCTATGAACACATCAATCCTGTGCTCCTCCAGAATATCTTTTACCCTTATGTTCAATTTTTGGAAGTCCTCAATGTGCTCCATCATTGAACCCTTTTGTCTGAGATTTATCAATTGGCTAAAAAAGGTGTTGCTTTTGGTATCCTCATAATGTGTTGTCATTTCTTCCATAAAAATTGCCCAAGTGACAATTTGTTTACGAGAGCAAAGCCATCGATACCATACAAACTGATTTGGTTCCAAATATAGATTTGAAATACATACCTTTTTTGTGTTTTGCACATTATGGAGATCAAAAAATTGCTCCATCTGTAGTATCCATGTTGCGGGATCCTTGCCATCAAACTTCATCATATCGATTTTTGGAATATGGTGGGTCTTCAATCCGACATTAGAGTCTATGAAATGATGATTAACATTTCTTTTGTTCTCATCATGAGTTTCCTTTACTACCATTTCACCATTAGTGACCATTTCTTATAGCAACTTATTCAAATTTAGCTTCAATTCATCCATGCCATTCATCTTAGCTTCCATGCCATCCATCTTAGCTTCCACATCATTCATCTTAGCTTCCATCTTAGCGTCCATGCCATTCATCTTAGCTTCCATGCCATCCATCTTAGCTTCCACATCATTCATCTTAGCTTCCATGCCATCCATCTTAGCTTCCACATCATTCATCTTAGCTTCTACGCCTTTCTTTAAACCATTGATCTTAGCTTCTATTACTTTTTGTGTAAGTGAAATTTGTTGCACTTGGTCTCGTAATTTTTATATATCATGTTGCATTTTTTTATGCTCTTAACCTGCAAAATAATACCCAAATACAGAATATGCGAAGAAAAGATACCCAAAACACAGAATAGCAATGATTTTATTATTCAGAGAGCGATGTTCACTTGCCTCTTTGAGGGGGCAACCTCCAATAGAGCAGAGCTCGATTACAAAATAAGACACGATGCTCCTCGCAGGGAGTCTCTATCCTTTATATATGACTCATACATGCAATACCACGAATCCATACCGTGGGTTTTATTAATACCATCTATCTAATACTACGGCTACGGCCCATTTGCAACTAACTGTGGTCCCGTCATCAATTGCGGGTTAACCACTTACAAATATTAATATGGGCTTTATTGACTCTTGACTATGACGTGATCCCATGACATAAATAAGGGGGTTAGGGTGGGACCCTAACATGCCCTCCCCCCTTAAGACTAGCCTTGTCCTCAAGGCTGAAGCTGCGGAAACTGCTGAAGAATAGTGGTTGATTCCCAAGTTGCATCTTCCGGAGAGGTGTCTTTCCATTTGACGAGGACTTCCTTAATCATGCGGCCGAGCAGGTGCTTGTCTCGTGTGTCTAGGACCTGTTCGGGTTGAAGCCAAATTGACCCTTCTTCATCCAATTCAGGTAAACTGGTTTGAACTCGGCAATTGTTCCCAATCACTTTCTTGAGGCACGATACATGGAAAACTGGATGGATTTTTGCAGTAGGTGGCAAAGCCAACTTGTAAGCCACTTCTCCAATGCGCTGAAGTACTTGGTATGGTCCGTAGAATTTGGGAGATAGCTTTTGGCAACCCTTGTCTTTGAGTGATGTTTGCTTATATGGTTGCAATCTCAAAAAGACCTGATCCCCTTCTTGAAATTGTCGCTCTGAGCGTTGCTGGTTGACCTGTTGCTTCATGTGGTTCTGAGCTTGATGAAGATTATCTCTAAGATGGGCGAGCATGGTTTCGCAGTGTTGTAGTAGTTGATCCACTGCTTGTACTTTGGAGCACCCCTTGAGATAAGAAGTAGGGGAAGGCGGAAGTTGACCATATACTGCTTCATAGGGAGTCATTTTGGTGGTGGCATGATAGTTGGTGTTATACCACCATTCAGCCAGAGGTAACCACTGAACCCAAAGGTGTTGCTTTTCTGAAGTGAAACACCTAAGGTAGGTTTCTAGACATTTGTTGACTGCTTCGGTTTGACCATCCGTTTGCGGATGATAGGAAGTACTGAGTTTTAGTTGAGTGCCTTGTAGCCTGAAGAGTTCCTGCCAAAAATTACTGGTGAAGATCGGGTCACAATCGGACACAATAGAAGTAGGCATGCCATGCAATTTGAAAATCTGATCCATGAAAGATTGAGTGACCAAAGTTGGGGTAAACGGGTGGGGTAGGGCGCAGAAATGAGCATACTTCGACAGTCGGTCCACAACCACCATGATGACTGACTTGTTCCCTGACTTTGGAAGACCTGTAATGAAATCCATAGAAACCTCTGTCCAAATTGAGGTCGGAATGGGCAATGATTGTAATGTGCCGAGTGTGTTGACGGTTTCCCCTTTGTGGCATTGACAGACATCGCATTCTGCTACGAAAGTAAGGATGTCCTTTTTCATGCCTGTCCAAAAAAATGATCTTCTGGTGCGAGCATACGTCTTCTGAAAGCCCGAATGTCCTGCAATGGGAGATGAGTGCAATTCTGCCAAAATGGGACTTTTGAGGGTGGATGTTGGCGATATTACGACTCTGTCCCTGTAGCGAAGAATATCATCCTGCCATGAGTAGCCCTTGGGGGAATTTGGATCTACCTGCAATTGAGAAATGAGTTGGGATAGCCCGGGGTGTGAAAACCATTCTGTGCGAGCCTCTTCAATCCATTCTGGAATGGGAAGGGAAATTGCTAGCAGAGTGCTTTCTTCCTCAAATTGGCGAGATAATGCATCTCCTACACTATTGTCTTTCCCTTTCTTGTAAATGATCTCATAATCATATCCCAGTATTTTGGCAAGCCATTTATTTTGTTGTGGGGAGGATAGGCGTTTCTCCAAAAAATATTTAAGACTGTGATGATCTGTGCGGATTTGGAAATGTCGCCCCAATAAGTAAGGTCGCCAGGTCTCGACTGCATGTAAGATGGCCATCATTTCTTTTTCGTAGGTAGATTGGCCCAGATTCCTCCCACTTAGTTGTTGGCTTGTGAAGGCCAAAGGTCGCCCTTCCTGCATTAAGACTGCCCCGATACCGGTCCCCGAAGCATCACATTCAATGACAAAGGATTTGGTGAAGTCAGGTAGTGCTAAGACTGGAGTGGAACACATGGCATTTTTGAGAGCTGTAAATGCCTATTGTGCTTCCTCATTCCAGAAGAATGAATTTTTCTTTAGGAGTTGAGTGAGGGGCTTTGCTATGCGACCATAGTTGCGGACAAATTTACGATAATAGCCTGTGAGACCCAAAAATCCTCTCAAGCTCTTCAAGGTCTTAGGTTGAGGCCATTCTTGCATTGCCTGGATCTTTTTGGGTTCCACCTTGACATCTTCACGCCCCACAATTTGGCCCAAATACTCAACTTCTTCCATGCCAAACGAACACTTGGACATCTTGACAAATAATTTATGCTTGCGGAGCAGGTGCAAGAGTAGATCTACATGTTGAAGATGTGCAACCCAAGTGTCACTATAGATGAGGATGTCATCAAAGAAGACAAGGACAAATTTCCTGAGATATGGTTTGAGAATGTGGTTCATAAGGCTCTGAAAAGTAGAGGGGGCATTACAAAGACCAAATGGCATGACTAGGAACTCATAATGGCCTTTATGAGTTCTGAAAGCAGTCTTGGGGATGTCGACTTCCTTCATGCGAATTTGGTGGTAGCCTGAGCGAAGATCCAGCTTAGTGAAGAATTGAGCCCCATTGAGTTCGTCCAGCAAATCGTCAACCACTGGAATGGGAAATTTATCTTTGACTGTCAACTTATTGAGGGCCTTGAAGTCAGGACACATCCGCCACTCCCCATATTTCTTGAGCACCATGACCACTGGGGATGAATAAGGACTAATGCTGGGACGAATGACACCTGCTTCCAAAAGTTCCTTGATTATTTTTTCTATTTCATTCTTTTGGGTGAATGGATATCTGTATGGCCGCACATTTGGGGGTTGGGCACCTGGAACCAATGTGATGCTATGATCATGTTCCCCTCGCGAGGGTGGAAGCTCATGAGGCTTCTCAAAGACCGGCAGATGGGTATTTAAAATCTGTTGCATCTCAGGATGAATTGGCAGAGACTGGGTTTCGACGACCTGGATGGCATTAAATTGAGCTACCACTCCATGATTTCCCTTTTTTAACAATTTTTCCATCCGATGCGAGCTGATGATAGAGGGGGCTCCCGCCTGGAGTCCATGGAGGGTATGTGTGTAGTTGTTCTGGTTAAAACTCATATATAACTCCTGGAAATCCATTGTGATTGGCCCAAGAGTGCGGAGCCATTCAGCGCCGAGGACAATGTCGCAACCCCCCATGTGTATGGAAAACGTGTGGGTTTTCAAGTGATAATCCCCCATTTGAAGTTTGACATTTTCACAGCGGCCTTCACATTTCATTGTGCCCCCATCCGCAATTTGGACTTGGAAGTTAGAAACTGCTCGTACAAAACAATGCACTGCTTCTGCGACTTTCTGATGGATGAAATTATGGGTACTTCCACTATCAATCAAGACTACTACTGGGCGATGTTTAAGAAAACCCCAGACTTTGAGAGTTTGAGGGGAAGAAATCCCTGCCAACGCATGCAGCGAAATAACTGGTTCGTCAGAGACATTCTATTTTTGGTTGTCTTCTTCTAGCGCCTCCTATTCCTCAATTGGTGGATCTTCCTCTGTTGAGCTGTAGTCAATGGCATCTATTTGAAAAAATTTGGGCTCCTTGCATTTATGACCTGGGGCGCATTTTTCATCACAGTAGTAACATAGGCCTTGCTTCATTCTTTCGGCCATTTCCGCAGGTGACACCTTTTGGACCTTAAGTGTTTGAGTCGTGTTGTGAGCCTGTGGGGGACGACCTTTAGCTGGGAAATTTAGGCGACTGTATTGGGCTGCTAATGCACGTTCCACGCTACGAGCTACTTTGCAAGCCTGCATCCATGTGGGAGGGTGGTGCAGTAGGACTTGAGCTTTGATGGCTTCTTTAAGACCGCTGATAAAACATTCTGTCTAGAACGCATCTGTGAGACCCCAAGTGCGAAAGGCTAAGGCTTCAAAAGCTGTAATATATTCATCCACTGTACCAGTCTGTCGGAGCTTAGTAAGACAACCCAAAAAAGAGTCCTCTTGTTCAAAGCAGTCTCAAAGAGCTTTGGTAAATTGGGCCCAAGTCTTAAAAGGTCCATTGCAACGTTGATGCCATTCCCACCATTGCCACCTTTCACTGTCCAAGTACATGCTCCCCAACATAAGCTGAGTCGCATCATCGAAGATATGATTTAGTTTGAAATACTACTGCATTTGTGCTATCCATGCAGACGGGTGAGAACCGTCAAATTTATGCATATCCAACTTGGGAGGTCGCTGACTGGGTGGTGGGTGGGTGTGCCAAACGTGAGGAGAGTGGCTAGACTAACCCTCATTGTATTCATTGCCATTATACACCTCCACGTGGGCTTGCTCCTTTCCCTTCGGAACTAATTTCTCTACCTGGAGAGATAGTCCGGTAAGCTGAGTGTGGAGGGATTTCACGAATTCTTCAAGTTTGTCCATCCTTTCATTGGCCATCTCTTGAGCACTAGTTTCTACCATACACCAACCTGATGAAAAATTGGGACTGCCTAAAAAAATTTCACTAATAAATTGAATGGTACCACTGTGCTCAGCTCGTCGTCCTGATTCGGATGGGCTAGATCACTAATAAGCGCCCCGGAAGATCTCAGACTTTTTTTTTTTTTTTTGAAAACTCCTAACGAAGTTTTACTCCTTCTTGATCAATACTACAGTCGCCAAATCCTCAAAATGTCAATGCGGCCAAAAGTCCTGCGAAAAGTATACCCCGGTATAGGAACCCTTCACAACAACTCCGATCTAGTGGATCTGAGAGATCTGAATGGCGAGACAAACTGCTGTTGCGGATCTGATGGATCTGCGGGACTGATGTCTGCTGCTGCTGCACCTCTTTGCACAAGCGAATCAGGAATAAATGATGTGTGATCCCCCGATAGAAAAGGGAACTATGGTCTTGAGGAGTGTCAGGTGCTATAGATCGCAATATACATAAGGGTCTGGCAGTAGTACTCGGCCCAATGTTTCAGGGCTCTAACGAAGGAGGATCGACCGTACCCTTAGCCGTACAACCCGAATACCCTATCGTACGGGCGAGTAATCTCTCCGAGTGTTGCTCTTGGTGTACTGTAGCCACAAGACGGCCGATGGTTTATCTATAGCGAGGTTTCAAGGGAGCCTAGGGGGCTTCCAATATACCCAGAGGGTATGTGGAAGACAGTTCGTGCGCGGTTCTGTCTAATGCACTACTACTCGAAGGGGTACCCACAGGGGTTACAAGGGAGCCCAACAGACGTGACCACCTCTTGTATTTCCTGCGTGCATGCCTCCCCAAATCCGCAGGTTTATGCGCTCAATGACAGATCCCGTGGTTTAAAGACGCCGGAACACATCTCTAGCCAAAAAAAAAATTTGCTAAGAATTGGAGATCCCACCGGCCCTGGAAAGTGCTTTGATACCACTTGTTATGCTCTTAACCTGCAAAATAATACCCAAATACAGAATATGTGAAGAAAAGATACCCAGAACACAAAATAGCAATGATTTTATTATTCAGAGAGCGATGTTCACTTACCTCTTCGAGGGGGCAACCTCCAATAGAGCAGAGCTCGATTACAAAATAAGACACGATGCTCCTCGCAGGGAGTCTCTATCCTTTATATATGACTCATACATGCAATACCACGAATCCATACTATGGGTTTTATTAATACCATCTATCTAATACTATGGCTACGGCCCATTTGCAACTAACTGTGGTCCCGTCATTAATTGCAGGTTAACCACTTACAAATATTAATATGGGCTTTATTGACTCTTGACTATGACTTGATCCCATGACATAAATAAGGGGGTTAGGGTGGTACCCTAACACATTTCTTCCTCTTCTTCATGAGTCATGCTAGAGCTTTCAGGTTGCTTACTAGGTGTTTGCATTTTCTTTCCTTGGGGCATCAGTTACCGATAATAATGCTTTACTATGCCCTTTGAATTCCTTCAAACTAATTTTTCAAACCAAGCTTATGCAAAAATTAAAAAAAACTACACATTTTTTTTCACTTTGTAGGAGCTCGATATCGAATATGATGTATCTCTGTAATTTCAGATCATCCAGTTCTGAAATTACGACCTACAATAGCCCTCTGTGTCCTCTTTCCAATGCCACCAGTCTGATAAAATTTAGATTCTCCAAGAAAGATTTATGCACACTCTCCCAAGATGACTTGATTATATACCTTTTCAGAAGAGCGAAATTGTATGAAGTTCCACGTGTCACTTTTTTAACCTTTGGATCTAAAAAAGATATACAAGAAACTACAGTCTGTCCTCTTTCTGTAACTTCCTATGAATTTTAATCTGATGCTCAGAACAAAATTTATGAGGATTTTCCCCAAGTCACCTGTTTGGAATGTAATTCGAGAATTTTCAAAAAGGCAAACTTCCTCAGATCATATCTCCGCAAATATAGCGCGAAAAGTTCTGAAATTCAAACTCGAGATTTAGAATTATTTTGGCCCAAATGAGTTTTTTTTAGCATCTGAAACGTCGTAGGACAAAATTTATAGCAAAAATTCCACGATGACCTGTCTGGAGTAGCGAAACCCTAGAATCCAAAGCTCTGATACCAAATATTATGAAACCAGCTCACAAAAAGATAGAAAAGATAGATGAACGCCTTAGAATTCAGCCTCTTCGAGGGGGTAACCTCCTTTACATTACATAAATGAACAATTCTTTGATGATACAAATGACAAAACCTCCTTTCTATATATAGGAGTCTAAGGGGTCACAATATAACCAAGTCGACCGAACAATAAAAATATAAAGGCACAAAAATAACAATAGAGGGATTCTATGGGGCACAGTAATAACAATATGGGGACAATATGGGTACAACAATATTAATAAGGGATACAATTACAATAGTAATGGGGTAATCACTAGTATTATAGGGACCTAACAAGGTACTAGTGGAAGATAAAGACTAGACATGTGCCCAAAATTAGCAGGAAGTTGCTTGGGTTGAGGAGGTGTAAATCTAGGGATATTTCTAATTATTTCCCTAGCATAAAAGAACCTAGAGCTCGGGGGGAACTACTAGAACTGCAGTTCAACAATTGGGAGGAACCTAACAACCTCTATTACATTTATATAAATTTTAGATATGTATTTGAGTTATTTTGAGATTTTATATTAAGCATGTGAATTCTCAGGGCCAGTTTATGATTTGAAGTAGGAACAAGAATGAGAATGTATAAAAAAATATTATGTTATGAGTATTTATTAAAGCTATTTCATATTAATGAGTTAGAGTTAGTTTATTTAATATTAATGGTTTTTGTGGAAAATAGATATAAGTGTATTGAACAATGCAGGAAGACTAGAGAAATGATGTGCATAAAACCTAAGGTTGTTCTCTGAAATTTCAAATCCTAGATATCTCTCTAATTGTGGAAATACAAGTGATAGAACCTGAAACCAAGAGCATAGCACTTGTTCCTATTTGTACATAGAGTGTGAATCAATATTTAACATAAAAACTAAGAAAGAAAGGGGTTTGGTTGAATCAGAATTTAACCCAAAAAATATAAAATGTATATATGTGTACAGGTGGACGTTTATTACAATGGTTCATAACAGTATATAAGAGGCTTTTAAATGTTATAGGAGATAGGCTATGAATAGAGTGAGCAGCAAGGTTGAGACAAGGTTAGCATGCAAACAGGACAACAACAAGAAAATAATTCATCATCGACCTATGGGTGCATGCAATCCTTGCTTCTCTTAATAGTGGCTCTGCTGGAACCTTTTGCAGAAACCAATGACCAAAGTCTACAAGGTTCCCTAACTTATAAATCTATTAAAAATATAAATATGTATAAGTATAAAACCTAAAGTCAAAAGACTGTAAATTTAATAACATTGAGAAAGTAACATAACAAAATCTATATACATGAAAAAAGAAATTCAAAATAAGTCGATAATGTATAAAAATAAATACCAAGAGAATATAACTTCCATTATTCATGATGAAAGTATAAACTCATCATAGTAAATGTTGTAACCAAGGAAGCTAACATATTATAAAAACATCCACTGCTCAAAATAATTAAATTTACAAGAATTTGAGTTATGGTAGTTTATAGTCATTGCCAAAGTACATAATCATTGTGTGTTACAACCAAAAATGAAGAAACCCTTAATTAGCGCTCCCATAATTGTTCTAGCTACATAGGACTAGCCCTGTGATTGGTCTTTACAGGGGAATATTCCAAGAAAAATGTATAACATTAAGTGATATCCCTCAAGCTACTTAGAAACTCTACATAAAATTAATTAAAATGGGCTAAGGCTTGCCATCGTATTGCACGAGTGTATCTAATCCAAGTAACTCCAAGACTTGTAATAAGGCACGAAGCTAGAGAAAATAGGTACCTGGAATGTCACTAGAATAATAAAAAGAAAAACATCAAATGTTCTTTCCCATTGATTTTCCAAGAGTGGAATGGAGACTAACCTACCAATTTTACCCTAATTAAATGACATAATTTGTGAAAGAACAATAAAGAAAAATCCAATTGAAATTTTAGAGAAAGCGAAATAGAAATTACCTCAAGAAAAGTAGACAAAATTCCTTGTCTCTACCAAGCACAACAAGAGTTTGTGCTCAGAAACCATCATAAAAAAAGAAAGTAACCCACTACTAGAAGAGACAAACCGACTAACGGATTTTAAGAAAAATGAAAAAAACATCGATTATGCCTTAGAAAACTGGGGAAGGGGCAAAGTGGAAGCACTGTGAAAAACCTTGTAGTCACCTGTTGAGACCAAGGCTAAGAAGGGTACGCCTCTCTGCAAGAACAAGTCATTTTGAAACAATTTATACAATGCCAAATTCATGTGAGTAAAGGAGACATAAACTTGAGAAAAATAGACAAGAAGTGAACTCCAAAAGGAGACCAAAGTTATCATTATAACCTAGATTCAAACCCTACCTCTGTTGACGGCCATAGATAGAATAATAAAAAATATCCCTTAGTTTGAGAACCATATTCATTGTGGTATTTCATTTGGACAAAATATATACCTCAGTACCTCTTTTTTCTCCATAGTTGCAGAGATCTACTCTCAAAATAAATAAATAAACATGCAATTGGAAAATCATGAGGATGAGAGATGGCAGTCAGTTACCTTAATGGTGATTGAATCAATCTCCATAATCAACAAGTCAAATTAGATTGTCACCATTCGTAGTGTAAATATTTGTGACAAGGGGGTACGCAGGACACATGCCTCCAACCACATGGATGGAAACACAATTGTAACCCTCCTCATTTAAACCAAAGTGCCACAAGAAGCTTCCTTCACATAGTGGCATAAAAGATATATATATAGATATATGATGTTCTAATGTGTAATGATGGGGAACTCATAAAGTTTACTTTAGTCCTAGTTAGGTTTAAGTCCAAGTAAGTAACAATATAACCATTACAAAGTTTATTGTAGCAAGGAATAAGTTCTAGCAATGCTGAAATAAATCCCTATCGAAAGATGCAAAACCCATCAAAGATTCAAAAACATGGCCTAACTACTAGCAACACATGGAAAAGGTCCCATTTGAAATCTATTTTAAGAATGCTTCTCATGACATGGCATATGATCATTTTGATTATTTGAAGCTTGTATCAAAGTTTTTCTTTAGAGGTGTTGCTAATATCTAGTTTAATGCAATAAGGCTTGAAGGATGTAATCTCAATATGCTTTCTATCAAAATGTATCTTAGGAAATTGCATAGGAATCTATTCAAGAATATCACTAATGAAAAGGATGAATTATGAGAAAATCATTATACTTGTGCCAAGGATATTTGGTACCTGAAGTGTGATATGTTGAATTGATGTTTTTGGGACTTCTGTGTGTGTTTAGAAGTAGGGTGCTTTTGAAACTACATACAATTTGATTATGAATTGACTATGAATTGTTGAGGAAGAATAATATGAAATACATGGATTTAAATTAATTATATCAAGAGCAACAAAATATACCAATGACCAAGTGGAAGACATGTGCCTAGTAATATATCCATACAACTAGTAAAGTGCATATACTTGAAGAGGGGCGGTTTCCAAATGTGAAGTCATGGTAAATAGCCAAAAACAATGTACTTTACCTAGTTTTATCCTCCACATGTTTCCACCCACAACAACTGATAGCTCTTCTAATTTTATAACTTCACTTGAAACACTAGGGTGATTAGGTTAAGACCTAAAGAAAATGAAATCCAACACTTCCATTATGGATATTTGAAAAATGAATCCCTAGCACAAGCTAATGATTAAGGCATCGATAGAATATTAGTCTAAATTCAAGTGGAAAGTTGCAGTGACCAACTCTTAGTAGTATGAGAAAAGGAATAAGAGTTAGACCCCTCTACTCTTGCTAACCATCAAATTTTCAAGTAGAATGTCCATTACTACTTGGTCAATGCTATATCCTACTATGAATGCAAGAAACTTGAGGTTACTCCAACTAAAAACTCAACTAAAATAATCTAATTAGACTAGAATGAAGTTAAGGTGATAGGAGAATCAAAATAGGCCCTCATTAGGTTCTTTGCAGATCCCCAAATCTACTAGATTATGAAAATTGTGGTCATGGGCATCCATAGAGTCTATGAATGCTAATAGTAGATATTGGTCTAGTAAACTCAACGGATATTTTGCATAAAATTGGTCACATCTTTGAATTTTATGGAAAGGAGTACTCTACAAGAATAATATATGAGAGAAAAAATATATGACGCATAATTTCATCTTGTTATAAGCACCCAATGAGCCATCAACTATAGAATTTCCTATCTTAAGAAGTTATATGGTAGAAACCTTTTTTGAGAAATTTTATGCTCAACTCTCATTAATCCCTAAGAAACAATGATCTGATATTACTCTTTCCATGCTAATGGAATACCAATCAAGTGTTAGAAACCTAAAAAGTGTCCCTCTCGAAGCTAAAACTATGATCATTATTATTCATCTAGGTCCCAATCTAGATATTTGAACCTTTCCCTTTGACATATCTAAATTTGTTAAAGGTGCAAGTGACAAGTGTCTTATTACTGAGCCATTTAGGAAGAGGACCTTCATCTCACATAGGATGGAGTTTGAATGTACAAAAAATACTATTGAGTATGAAGCCCTAATTCAAGGGCTTAACAACTTCCTAGATTTAGGAGTCTAGATCCTTAACATTTATGGTCAAACCCTAATTCAAGGGCTTAACATCTTCCTAGATTTAGGAATCTAAATCCTTAAGATTTATGATCACTTAGATATTATAGAATGACAAATTCAAAATACCATTCATTATAATTCTCAACATCTCAAACTCTATCAATAGGAATCCCTAGCTCTAGTCACCAACCACAGTGACTTCACTGGGGGAGCAATATCATACCATGCACATTCATATTGGGGGATATATATTGAGGAAAAAATGACAATATATTGAGGATATAATAGGGGGTAAAGGGTTTGTATGTTGGAAAGTATAAAAAATGGAGCTCAAAGTTACTGAAAAAAATATAAAGGGGTATAAAGAATGTTAATGAAAAAAAGAATTCCTATAATATCTAGTGAAAGTAGGGTTTTTTAAAATTGGTAAGGTGCATTGGGTTCATATTGGCAAGGGGTTAAATAATGTGCTTTTTAAAGGTATTTTCCAATATATAGTCAAATTAAGGGTATTTTAGTATGTCATGAACACATGTGATATGCCATAGGTTCATTGAGTGAATCCCCCATGTCACAAACTTCCTAGCTTTCAACATCAATGACATCCCCAAAAATCAAAACCAAGAAGATGATTCACTAGCCATGGGCACTTTAATGCTTTAACACTTAGAATAATTCGAGAAGGTTAGATTGTCATTGCATTTACTTTCAGATCCATGTGCTCGACAATGTGTCAAACTAGAGATTTTTCCATGATGATTCAAAGATCATCCATTTTTTTTTAAATAAGGAAAAACTTTAAAGTCATAGTAATTGACAATGAATTACATGATTCTCAAACCAACAAATATTCCAATCCAGTGATCAACCCTATACCGTAGAAATTCACATATATATGAGTGCCAGAACTGCTTTATTATCAAGTATGGTGGAAGGATTCTCTTGATAAAGCAATGCAAAATCCATGACTAATGGTAACTTCTGCAAAGCGCGGCTAAAATCATTAACACACGTTGTTATGATAAATTTGTTTGCAGTCATTAATACATCCAATAGCTCAGTTATAGAACATGCCTTAAGTGTTCCATTACAGATAAATTGCAGTGGACTATTTTAGATAAATTGCAATGGAATATTGTAGATAAATTGCAATAATTCCATGAAGGCCACTTCCTCTACAATGAAATACCAGACCAGAAGGATCCTTGTCAATTCAATTCAATAAGGTGAAGTGAGTGAGTTCAACTACTACCTTATTTTCTTCCCATTCACTTTACTTATATATTTCTCAAGGCTACAAAGAAAGATCCAGGGAATAGAGTATCATGCATACCATCTAATGTAATCCTTTCCCATAGGTAATCAAGACAAAACTTGTTTCTTTTTACTTATTTTTGTCTTATGGGCACCCAATAATGAAATGGAAACATAACTCCATATATAGATTGAGACCCCCTCTTTCTCTAATAGGATATACCACTTTAGCCTCTCCCTCTGTAGGTTCTGTATTAGTATTTCCAACTCAACCTACCTCTACTTAGGGGTCTTTAACTGAAATTGATGTAATGGGATTTGCCTTCGTAAGTTCTCCATATCGATCAATCAATGCTACATTCATATCAACACCAGCCAAGAAAACCAATTCTACACGTAAAGATATTGTTCAGAAAAGAAAGTCTTCTCCAAGATCGATTTATCTCGCTATTTCCCCAAACTATTTACCTACCCACCCCAATCCTTGATAGAGTCATTCACTCATTCATATGGGTGGTGCTTCTAGACTCTGAATGAGAGTATGATCCTCACAATGTATGTAGTGATCATCATTATTCCTTGCTTCGGTCCCAACAAAGAGTGGAGCTAGTATGTCTTGGAATACTAGCCAACATCTGGGCTTCCTCTAATTCCTTTCAAAGGTTCTGTACTTCTATCTCATCTCTTCTGTTTATCTAAAATAAAATTCAATTTGCCAGTGTTTTATTTATAGCCAAATTATAACTCAAACACGCCAAATTGTGGAGGATAAATAACATTAACCTAAACCATACATTATTGTCTAAACTTATAAAGTTGTGGTCTCTAAAAGACACAAACATACCTGAAAAACTTAAATGAATAGTGACGTCCCATTCTTCAAATTTGAGCATTCCATTTGAAGAAAACTTGTAAAATGATATTTGAAACGATAATTTTTTTTAACCAAATTAGATTAATTTTAAAATATCTACCCAAACTATATATGTTCTATATATATGACAAATTAAATGAAATTTACAAAATATAAAATTATATATAAGATTCACTTGATTTCATATTTTAGGAGTTTTTTAAAACTAACTAGAGGATATTAATTCGCCCATTAAATACAACATCATAAAAGACCTAAATAAAATGAAATCCAACATTTCCATTACGTATATTTGAAAAATGAATCCCTAATAGCACAAACCAATGATTAAGGCATCAATGGAAACTTAGTCTAAATTCATGTGGAAAGTTGCAATGACCAACTCTTAGTAGTATGAGAAAAGGAATAAGAGTTAGACCCCTCTATTCTTGTTAACCTTCAAATATTCATTTAGAATGTACATAACTACTTGGTCAATGTTATATCCTAATATGAATGTGTTTGTTCTCAAAATGTCTTGGTAACTGACAACAACCCGAGAATAAATTCACTGAGGATCTGAGATCCTCCCACTCTAGGTGACAAGGGTTGGCCTCCCTTTCACTCCAAGGGGGTGTTCCTTGGTAATAGTGTAAATTAAATAGTTGTCGTAAAATAATGTAACTTAAATATATCTCAAATTAAACAAATAAATATAGCCATGTCATTGATATGAAAGTGTGTTGTTAAAAGGAAGAGAGGTTAAGCTTTGGGGAAGCGCGCTTATAATAATTAAAAGATCAACAATTACAATTAAAACTTTAAGTATGCAATGAGAAAATAAAAAAACACAAATTAGAGATGAATATGACAAAGAAAAGAAAATAAAAAGAGTGTTAGTTGTACTTGGATCCACATTTGTTGGCTTCCCACAATAATGAAAAAGAACAAAATATCATAATATCAGGTATTATCACATTTCATTCTCCCTCAAAGGACAAGCATTAAGAACATGTTCATTTACCGATAGTATGAATACCTAAACACAAAAAAATTCTCTAATTTATGTGACTAAACAATGTTAATCAAGTCAACTACGAGCTTGTCAAGATATATCTAGATTCAAACACATAAATTAAAAAAATAAAAATAAACAAAAATAGCATAAATTATAGTAATAGAAGATGAAATATTGTAATAAAACCAACCAACATCAAGTATTTTTGGTTAATAAAAAATCAAACAAACAAAAAACAAAAAGTCTATACATTACTATAATATAGGACAAAATATTGTAATAAAATCAACCAACATCAAGTATTTTTAGTCGATAAAACAATGCATAACACAAATATCCTAACTCTGATTCCTATGATAATATTAATATTTGAAAGGATCAATAATTAGGGTATTGCAGTATAAACAATTGATCAAGTCCCTTTTGTAAACTGCAAACTGCATCAATGTATACTCACATAAAATAAAATGGAAATGAAAAGCATTATTGATCGGTCTATGCAAGTGCAATCACACCATTCAGAATCATAAGTTTGTTTGGTCTCCAAAGTTGTCTAGCTCCCTCTTCGGGTTTTATACAAAGGCTTTTGATAATTATTTGAACAATTGTGTCTAATAAAAATGAAGATAAAAATTAATTTTAAAGCTCCATTATGTTTCGAAAACCATGAAAGACTTTGCATATTACTTTAAAGTAAAACTTAATAATCTCTTTTTTAATATTAATCCTTGCTCAAATCTTTTAAATTCTCCATAATTAACTTCTTGCATTAAATAAACCAAATTTAGCCCATAAATAATTAGATAAAGGTCAAAAGTAAATTGTTGTAATGAATTTATTACCTTAAAATAATCAAAATAAATATATAATTTTCTATGTATCATTTTCTACACGAAGGATTCAACTCTCTTCTTCATTCCATCCCCATAATAAATCTTAATTAATCTCTTCAAAATGTAATTAGATAAAGGTAAAAGTAAATTGTTGCAAATGAATTTATTACCTCCCTTTTTAAAGACTTTCCAAAATAACTAACTGTAAAATAATCAAAATAAATATATCATTTTCTATACAAATGATTCAAATATCTTTCTTCATTCACATTTATTCAATTATTTAGTCAATTTAACCTTTAATAGTAAATCACTGTAAGTCTTGTCCATAATTAAGCTATGAAATATCCCTGTATTTAGGGCTATCAATTAGTTTTGACAAACTCTAATCTAGAAAATACATCCGCATAATATATGTTCCTCCATTGAATTTCTTCCCCATTCAATTCTTCATAGTAATTCTAGGTGAATTTCCAAACCTGTAACAAAAACTAACAAGTAAAGTTATGGAAATGGCGGAATAGGGCCCTCTTTCATTCAAAGATGGAAAATTATGTTTCCGTCTATGAATCCATTATCTCTCAGTTCAATGCTCGTCTTTTCTCCAAAAATATTCTGAGAATGGGTGGAAAGAAGGCAACCTCTCTGGATCCCTCTAGCATCCCTCAGGCCTATTTTGATGGGGCGGCCCAAAATGGTTGTTGTGCATGTGGAGTCTATATTATCCCTATGGAGGGTCAGCATATTGAAATTTTTTGGAATGGTGGTAAAGGGTCGAATAACAAAGCTGAGGTTATGGCGCTGGCAGGTCTTCTCACCATCTGTGACTTTCTCAACATTCAAGATCTGCAAATTTTCGGGGATTCAAAGGTTATAATCAATCATGTTCGGTCTATACACGTCATAAAAAACCTCAACCTTTTGGGATGGTTGAACAGAATAGAATCAATAAGGAATTACAGAAAGGACTATTCTATCGACCATATTGATAGAGGAAAAAACAAAGTTGTTGATTCGCTATCAAAAAAGGCCTTGCTTCTCAATTCAAAGTCTGGATGATGAATATAATTGTGGGGGACAAAATTCACCATATTCAGGAATTCACTATGCCGGGTACATAACTCTCTCACTCCTCTCCTCCTATCTGGTATGTATCATGCCCCCTGTTCTATGATTTCTCTATTCTGCTTGGTTCTCCAAATTTTCTGGCCCTGTTTATCTGTTGATGACTCATATATTGCCTTCTTTTGATTCTGAACATTTTGATGGGGATTTGTAGTCTTGGGCTATGCTTTTGCCTACCTCTATTAAGTTTTGGTTAGTCAAAGTTCAGCATAACTATATGATTATCATAATAGTTTTATGATGTATTGTTTTTTCTCATAATGAATTAATAACAATCTGGCTTTTTTCATGCGGATTAAAAAAAAGAAAGAGAAAAGAAAAAAAAAAAAAAAAGAAGTCCAAACATTACCTCAATTTCTAATGAATTCTTTGTGAAAATAAACAAATTTGGGTGAGAAATCACTAAAACCCCAGCTAATATGTAGAATTAAAAAAACTAAAGATTAGATCAACTTTTAAATCAATGATTCTCTTTTTTATGTGGGTGAGGAATAGGGCTGTTGATCATATTTTTAATGAAGGGCTGACATTGGACATTCGTACGTGGAGTGATAAAGGTGTGTTAACCTCCTTTTTGGCCCGATGAAATTCGTACTTGCCCCAAAACATTAAATTTAAAAATCAAATGATTTATTAATGTTTTAATATTAGTCTTTGTCTAATAAGATTCACATATCTCTGAATAAAATTATAAAGTTTTAAAAAATGGTTCAAAATTTACTTTGTTTAATGACCTTCAGTGACTTCGAAGATTAATAGCTATGTTTTTGTATTATTCATATTTTTTTTGGATTCATGTTTTTAAAATAACAAAATTTAAATCTATCATTTTTAAACTTTGTGTTGCAATTAAAGTAAAGGTGAAGGTTAAAATTTAGGAAGTAATTTAAGGTGAGAATAATTGTAAAATCATATGAGGTAAAAATAGAGATTTAATTTTCATGAAAATCTATCTATTACGAATATACATATATTCTTTAGGCAAGTCAACCCTCCTAAATATATGGACATTAAAGGATTTATATAAGAGATAATTCATTTGTATATTTAATTCCCCCTTTTGTGGAAAGCCTTCACCCATTTTTAGGAGTTCTTAGTTAGGAATACAAATATTAATAGATTTTAGTGATATGCATCTATGTGATTTATAAAAATAAAATCATAATAAAGTATTACATATGCATATCTATGACTTGTGACATTTCTTTAAAAAATTCGCTTATGACGTTAACTCTTTGCTCCTTCTTTAAATCTTATTTTGATTTGTTTTACTGATTCTTTCTTTTTCATATGACTAGGAGTAAATGATAAGGAGTCAAATAATATTATGCGGGGGTTGAATAAAGGTAACAAAAATAGGAAAAATCTAGCTAAGGTCGATGTTTTAAGGAGGGTCAAATCAAGCATCAACGGAATGCAAGAAACTCGAGCTTACCCCAACCAAAAACTCTACTAGTATAATCCAATTAGACTAGAATGAAGTTAAGGTGATAGGAGAATCAAAATAGGCCCTCATTACTACTCTTCATTTAATTTTCAAATCCTCAATGCATCTACTTTTCATATCATTAGTGCCTGTGGATGTGTCAAACTAAAGATTTTTTTATGATGATTAAGAGATCATCCATTTTTAAAAAAATAAGGAAACCTTTAAAGCCATAGTAATTGACAATGAACTACACGATTCTCAAAACAAAAAAGAGTCCAATCCTTTGATCAAACATATACCATATAAAGTTACATATCTCTACCAACGTTTTAACTTATAGAGCAAGTTCCTACAACCCACTAACATTAAAATCCATATTTACATGCTAGATTATCAACAAATTAACTTGGGAACTCCTAAAAATCCTAGAAATGTGAACCTCAAAACAAATTACACAATAAAAAATGCAGGTATTCGAAAAATTCTTTAAGAAACAATAGGACTTTTAAATGAACTTGGATGGGAAAATGAAATAGCCTTATTTAATAGTGAAATTACATTCCCATCTTCATAAGAGGCCTAATGGTATGAGGATCTGAGATACTTTCTTAATCATGGATCTTTCCCTAACCAACTCAATGCCTAGGAAAAGAAGGCATTATGGTTAAAATCGGTACAATATAATCCATGCTATCTTGTTGAGATGAAATGCTAATGGGAATTCGTTGAGATGCCTATAGAAATTTATAGGTATCCTTTGAGATGCCTTTTTATGCCAAGGAAAGGGAATGGTTTTTACATCCTTAACCCTTTTTATATTGACTTCTCCTTCGGAAGTTACAATGCGACCCAACAACTTGCCTTCCACAATCCTAGAGAATGAATTCTTTGGATTGATATATATGCCAAACTTTTGATGTCAAACAAGAAACTTGACATGATTACCTATTGATTGAATGGCTTTCAATCCATGAATAATATAGTTCAAGTCAGTATAACCCTAAACCCATCCACGTTCTACCTCCCTCCACCTCTGATTGAATTAAAAAAGTATGTGCCACAACCAATCATCGAAATCCACTTTGTGTAGATAATTATATATTTCAAATTGGAGAACCCTAAACCCATCCACCCCCAATTGAACTAAAAGAGTTTGTGTCGCAATTAATCATCAAAATACACTCTATGCAGAGTCATGGAATGGGTAAGCATGCACAAGACTGGCTAGAATCTCTCCATGCGCATGGCTACTGTAAATTTTTTGGAGAAGACTACAAAAGTGGTACTCCCAACTAGGTGGGAACAAGAAAACACAAGTTGTTCAAGTTGTTAAGGAAATGGCAAGGCCAAACTAAGGAAATCTTAGTCCATGCACATAGTGAGCTCGACATCACAGTTTCTTATACTAAGTTTTTATTTGATTGCCTTGTCCTTATTCTTTTCACTAATATAGGTAATAGTTTGAATTAATATGGAAGGCCTTATCAAAAACCAAAATGGCTAGCATAATTATGTCTTCATTTAGCGAATGTCCCCTCATATTTTGAGTCAAGCAATGGGGTTCAAAAGGAGGGAAGAAATTGATAAGTTTATAGGGAGTTAGACTGAGATTGGTGTACATTCACTGACTTTAGAAAGATTAAGTGTTGAAAGAATGAATAGATACAAAACATATCTAAAATAAAACCACATAGAGTTGTATCTATGTGTAGTGGGCACCTTATCTATAACCAATGGAAAAAACTGAGAAAGCACAGACCTATGTGGGCAACTCCTTGAATGTCAAAAGGGTGCTTGAAAAAATACAGTATATCACCCCATCATTTAAATTAACCCTGGAATGATATTTATGAAGCCAATCACTGTTAAAAACATGAATTAATTGCTATAATCAAAATGAAGAGTGAGATAAGAGATTAAAGAACTCACTGTGTACTCCATGCATGACAATGGCCACAGATATGACGAGGAGGGAAAATATACAGAAGTCCTACTCAATAGAATAGGGAAAAAATATCAATTGGACGTAACATGCATTCAATCAATGGATATATAAAGACTACCAAAATTTAGAGTGCCCATGTGTCCCACGCTCCATAATATATATATATATATATATATATATATATATATATATATATATATATATATATATATATATATATATATATATATATATATATATATATATATAAATAATGGCATATGATTAGAGCATTGCATCCATTATTGTACATTAAATGAACAAGTGGTCCAGTTAGTTGTCTAAAGAGGACATTATTCAAAGCATTGACAAAGAGGAAAATGGGGTAGTGAAGTGTGATGCAAGGACTTAGGATATCTAAGTCTAAACATATTGTGTATAATCTTCAAAACATAAAATTCTATCATATTTATAAAGAAAATATTCAAGGTGTTATGTAACCAACTCACAAAATAGAAGAAAAGATAGATCAACAACTTCAAAATCAGCATCTTCGAGGGGGAAGCCTCCTTTACATTACACAAATGAACAATTCTTCAATTATACAAATGAAAAGACCCCCTTTCTATATATAGGAGTCTAAGGGGTCACAATATAATCAGAGCCGACATAACAATAATAATGTAAGGGCAGAAAAATAACAATAGTGGGCTTCTATGGGGCATAATAATAACAATATGGGGACAACATGGGCATAACAGTAACAATAAGGGGCTACAATGAAAATACTAATAAGGGAATACACTATTATTGTAGGGACCTAACATGCCCCTCTCCTTCAAAAAAATGTTGTCCTCAACGCTTGAGTAGTTCTTGATGCTTCTGTATAACATTCTCATCCTCCCATGTGGAATCTTCAGTAGGTAAGTTCTTCCACTTGATGAGATACTATGAAATTGATAAATTTTGTAGCTGTTGATTTCTTGTTTTAGTGACTGCTTCAGGTTCCAATATGATTTTTCATTCCTCATCAAGTTCTATCAATATTGTTTGAACTGGGAGCTTTTCACTTGTAACTTTCTTTAAGCATGAACATGGAAAACTGGGTGCACTCAGGAAGATGCAGGAAGTTCCAATTTGTATGCCATAGTTCCAATCTTTTGCAACACCTTGTATGGACCATAATACTTTGTTGATAATTTATTATCCTTCTTAACTTGCTTGAGGGACATTTGTTTGTATGGTTGTAGTTGTAGAAATACCCAGCCACCTACATCAAAATTTCTTTTGCTATGATGTTGATACGCCTATTGTTTCATTATATTCTACGCCAAAGTCAGGTTATCCTTTGAGAGTTGGAGAACCTTTTTTTATGCTCGATGTGATCTTCTACTACTTGAACCTTAGAATTTTCTCTTAAACATGATGTGATGGATGGTGGATGATATTTATAAAGTGCCATAAATGGGGTAATTTTTGCTATAGTATGGAAGGAAGTGTTATACCACCATTCAGCCAGAGGCCACCATTTGACCCATTGTGTTTGTTTATCAGATACAAAGCAACGAAGATATCCTTTCGAACATTTGTTCACTCTCTTAGTTTTCCCATCAGATTAAGGATGATAAGATGAGCTGTGAGCTAACTGAGTACCGAGACAAGAAAATAATTTTCTCCAAAAATTTCCATGGAAAACAAGATCTCTATCACTTACAATGATCTTTGGGCTTCCATGTAGTTTTTTAATTGTTTCCATAAATGCAGTAGCAACTTTATTGGTGTTAAATGGGTGAGATAATGCACAAAAGTGTGCATAGTTGGTAAGTCTATCAACTATCGCCATGATGACACCCTTTCCTTCAGACTTGGGTAAACCTGTGATAAAATCCATTAAAACCTCCTCCTAACGTTGACTTGGAATGGATAAAGATTGCAATAGACCTGGAGTATTAATTGTCTCAACTTTGTTTTGTTGGCAAACCAAACATTCCACCACAAACTTTTGAATATCATATTTAAGGCCATCCCAAAAAAATTCCTTCTTAACCTTGTGGTAAGTTTTTAAAAATCCTAAATGTCCTCCTAAGGGATAAATGTGAAATTCCAGAAGAATCATTTGAGTTTGGAATTCTTACAGATGTATAAGCAATCTTTGTACCATAACGAATCATTTTCCCAGCTAAATGTATCAAATGTATTGGGATCTTGCTGCAACTTTTGAATGAGTTCCCACACTTCTTCATCATTCTTCCATTCATTCCTTGCTTCGTTTATCCAATATAGTTGGATAATATAAATGACACAAAGCAATGCTTCCACATCCTCATCCTTTCTTGAGAGTGCATCTGAAACAACATTTTGCTTCCCTTTTTTGTAGATGATTTCAAAGTCATAACCCAACATCTTTGTGACCCATTTTTGATGCTCTTCTAAAGATAATATTTGTTCTAAAATGTATTTAAGACTATCATGATTTGTTTTTACCTTGAAGTGTCTTCCCATTAGGTAAGGTCTCCATTTCTTAAGTTCATGTAGTATTGCCAACATTTCCTTCTCATAAATAGCTTTATGTAAATAATTTCCTTTGATTGGATGAATTTCAAAAGAAATGGGTATTTCTTCTTGCTTTAAAACAGCACCAATTCCATTTCCAGAGGCATCACATTTCACAATAAAGGTTTTTATGAAGTTTGGTGTAGCTAAGGTCAGTGCTTGGCATGTTGCCTCTTTAAGATGTTCAAAGGATTTCGTTGCTTCTGGAGTCCAAGAAAATTCATCTTTCTTTAGTAATGTTGTTAGAGGTGTTGTTATTCTCACATACTTCTTAACAAAGTTGTGATAATACCCTGTCAACCCGAGAAGTCCTCGTAGATGCTTTATGGATGTTGGGGTTTTCCATTCCTTAATGGCTTCAATTTTTCTAGGGTCTACCTTAACACCTTCATGAGATACAATATGACCCAAATATTCTACCTCTTATACTCCAAAGAAACATTTGGAGGTTTTTGCATATAATTGTTTATCCTCCAATAGTTTGAGCACTCTATCAACATGTTGAACATGATCCTTCCAAGACTTGTTGTAGATTAATATATCATCAAAAAATACTAGCACAAAATTTCTAAGGAAGGGATGGAAAATGGAATTCATCAAACCTTGAAATGTATAAGGTGCATTGGTAAGGCCAAAAGGCATAACCAAAAATTCATAATGACCCTCATGTGTTCTAAATGTTGTTTTCGGAATGTCTTCAGTCTTCATTCTGATTTGATGATATCTTGAACAAAGTTCCAACTTGGTGAAGTTAATTGCTCCATGCAAATCATCTAATAATTCATCAATGATAGGAATGGGAAATTTATCTTTAATAGTGAGCTTGTTGATCTCCCTATAATATGGACACATGTGCCATGATCCATCCTTCTTATGCACCAATACTACTGGAGCAGAGAAAGAACTTTGATTAGGTTGAATTATACTAGCCTCTAGCATTTCTGCAACCATACGTTCAATTTTTCTCTTTTGGGCATAGGGATATCTATAAGGCCTGATGTTTAGAGGAACACTTCCTATAATCAAATGAACAGCATGATCATGATCACGAATAGGTGGGAGGCCTTTGGGAGTATCAAATACCTTGGAATGATTGTCCAAGACTTTTTGGAGATCTGGAGAAATAGATGATTTCGATGTGGGTACCTATAGTGAACATAATTGTGCAGTTACGCCATGTTGTTATTTATTTAGAAGCTTTGTCATGTTGTTAGAGCTAATTATTTTTCCCGATTTCCCTAAAATACCTCTTAATTCAACTTCCTTTCCTTTTAAAAAAAATAAAAATAAAAAATAAAATAAAATAAAATAAAAAATAAAAAAATTCAAGAAAATTTCTTGAAAATTAGAAGCTATCGTACACAAAGATTGTAGCCGTTCGGCTCCTAGTACAACATCAACACCACCCATTGGAATTGAAAGCATTGGACTATTCAACACATATTCTCCCATGTATAGCTTGATATTATGGCACTTTCCTACGCAATTTATGGTTCCTCCATTTTCATCCATCACTTGACACTTTGGTGCTGGATATAGGAAGAAATTCAATTCCTTGGCTATCTCCATCTTCCTTGGATCATATCTCTAAACATATAATGAAACAAGATCTAAAATTCATACCTAAGGCTCATCAAGATTTCGGTTCAAATGAGTTTTAATTTCGGCTTCTGAAACTTCGTATAAAAACCATTATATCAAAAATGTCATGATGACCTGTTTGAAGCAGCGAAACCCTAGAATCCAAACCTTTGATACCAAATGTTATGCAACCAACTCACAAAATAGAAGAAAACATAGATCAACGACTTCAAAATCAACCTCTTTGAGGGGGAAACATCATTTACATTACACAAATGAACAATTCTTCAATGATACAAATGATAAGACCTCATTTCTATATAAAGGAGTCTAAGGGGTCACAATATAATTAGAGCCGATATAATAATAATAATGTAAGGGTGCAACAATAACAATAGTGGGCTTCTATGGGCCACAATAATGACAATATGGGGACAACATGGGCACAACAATAACAATAAGGGGCTACAATGACAATAATAATAAGGGAATACACTAGTATTATAGGGACCTAACACAAGACATTCACAAAAAGAACAATAAAGTAGTGAAGTGGAGCAAGGGTTTAAGATGATTATCAATCGACTTGCTATTAAAAACAATTTTGAAATTGACCACATTGAATACAATAAATAGCAAGAGACTTCAAAATCTCATTTTCACGTAATCCAAAATACACAACCAAAAATTATAACTATTAGCACAAATGCTTGTGGCTTAGTATTTACTATTGTGATAAGTGAGACTCTGTTTTATGGACAAAGCAACTCAAACCAAAGTTCTAATAATTACCATAATTGATATAAATAAATATTTAGTATTAATTTTTCACAAATTAGAGAAATTCTTAATCATTAAAGGATTTTATGCGAATAATTTTGTTGGTTGTGGTTGTTCCTTCTGGTTGTTGTTCCTGTTATTGGCTGCAGTTGTTCCTTCTCTTGTTGTGTTGTTCCTTCTATTGGCTGCAATTGTTCCTTCCGCTTGTTGTTCCTTCTGTTATTTTGTTGTTCCTTTTGCTTGTTGTTCCATCTATTGTTGTGTTGTTTCTTTTGTTGTTGTGTTGTTCCTTCTGTTGGTTGTGGCTGCTTGCTGGTCATTCTGTTTGTTGTTCCTTTTGCTTGCTGCTTGGCATTCCTGAGTGTGGATGATGGGGCAAGAGGCGATGATGGGGGGAGGGTAAAAAGGTGGGAATGGTCGCTAGAGGGTGAGAGAGGTTGGTGGATGGAGGTTTGCACAATGCAGATGGCTGGAAGATTGTCATCTCTCCAGAGAGCCCTGAATTGAAGGTCTCCTCCATGATTGGGTTTTTTTTCAAATTTTCAGGTACAATGCTCAATCTAAGTGTTGAGGCCAATGAATGCAGATCTACCTGCTGTAGCTTGGTTAAGGCAAAGGATGATGCGTGCAAGGTCCTCCATTGAGACTAAGGTTTCCTTGAGGAAAAATACAACCTTTGTTTTCCAGAGAGTCTACTTGCTTGTTTAAGTCCTGCAGAATGTGATAAGAGTCAGCTCTGTCAAAATATTTCAAAGTGTTTCGGCTTCGCCGCAGAGTTTTGTTTAATGCAGGATTACGAAAATAATCTTCGGAGTTCAAAAGTGTAATCAGAAGTTCTGAGTCTCCAAAAATTTGAATTATTTTGTAACCAAGCTCCTTCGCAGTCTGACAAGCTTCTAAGAGACTGTAACTCTCTGCTTGATTGTTCGAGCTAGTGCCTAGGCCCCACCTGAAGCCAGTTTCGCTCGATCTATTCAGGGAAAGAATCAAAACCCCTGCACTTGTAGTTCCAGGATTCCCCTTGGACACTCCATCAAAGAAGGTCGTGGCATTTGAGGTCCCCTGCCACCACGTGTGAAAGTCACCTTCAATGAGTCGCAAGCGCCAAGAAGGAGCATTCAACACTTTACTGACTGAATCGTTCCTCTCTCCTATCGAGTAGGATCCCAACCATGTAGAAGCTTCTGAAGGTAAAGAGGAGGCGAGAGATGATTTTCCTACAATTTCCAACAAGAGGGCTTTCACTTTGGCTACCAATACCATTGAATTCAGAAGCTCCTTATTGAAAATGCAGTCATTTCTAGCCAACCACACTTTCCACCAAAGACATTTTGGAATAGCTTGCCTAATATTGTTCCAGATTGTTTTTTTATGTCTGCCCAAGAGATGTAAAGAGAAACGACAATTGTTTGGGAGGGGGAGGGAGCACTAAGGCCATGAAGGACCATCTTCCAGACTACTTGTGCGAAGTAGTCAACTAGTAAGTGATCAGAGGTTTCAGCAACAGAGTTGCATAAACAGCATCTAAAGGGGCCATGGAACCCTCTTTTGTTCAGATTTTCACTTGTTAGTGCCTTTCTATGCATGAGTAACCATGTGAAGAAATTCACCTTTGGTAGGCTAAAGGGGGACCAAACTGATTTCTAGAGCTTCGGTATCAGAGAAGGGGCTTGAGTAGGTTGCAAAGAGGAGAAACCTTGAGCTGTTGTGTAAATTCCTATTCTTCCCCACCCCCATTTGTCCTTGGATGAACGTGGACGGGGGCGAGACTAGAGAGAGCTATATACAAAGAGTTTTTTTGGGCATGAAGAGGTTCTAGGACCCCTGGAAAAGTCCATCCTGCCCAATTCCCTTTGTTGTCCCAAGAGAAAATGTATACAAGCCAGAGGAGTCCTTTGTTCACTAGCCAGATCTTTAGTTCATTACAGGAATTTAGGGAGGCCAAAGGGGCATTCCCTTGAATAGTATCCTCCCACATAAAGGTTCTCTGACTATTGCCCGAGATTCTATATAAATGTTGTTGTATGTGATCGATGCATCTTCTGCTTAAATTCCAAATTGTTGTTCCTGTTGGGGTAGATGTTGTTGTAAGATTTCTCAAGGAGCCTCCCTTTAGGTATTTCTTCCATAGGATCTTACTCACAGGATGTTTTTTGTCTGCATACGACTGCCATATGATTCTTACACCAAGAACCAGATTTTCCAGGCCTGGATCCTGAATCTGTAGCCCACATTCCTGGAGTGGTCTTTTGAGGATATCCCATCTTACCAGATGTAACTTGCTCTAGTTGCCCTTACCCCCGTTCCATAGAAAATCCCGAAGGAGTTTGGAGATCTGTTCTGTGATAGACTTGGGCGCTAACAGGAGGGAAGACTAGAAGATGGGGAGGGCAGAGAGGATTGCTTTTATCAGAACTAGCTTCCCAACCTTTGTTAGCCATTGGCCTCCCCAATATGTTATTTTTGATTTTATCTTGTTGATTACTTTGATCCAGAGGGAGGGAGGGCTTGGTCCCAAGGTTAAGGGAAGGCCTAGGTATTTGATCTTTTTCCCATTTTTCATACCCATGGAATCCCAAGGAGTGAGCAATTTGAAGAATAGTTGGATGATCTACTTTCCATCCGTAGACAACACTTTTTCTTTTGTTGATCAGGGCTCCTGTAATTAAGAAAAAATGTTGAATAATTTCATTGAAAGCCCTTGCTATCTTAATCGAGGCCCCTCCCAAGAGGAGAGATTCATCCATAAAGAGGGCATGATTTATAGGATCCACACCTCTTGCTGCCTTAATCCCTGGGATAGAGCCTACTTCCCTTTCAACTTTTAGCTTTCTGCTTAGAGATTCTACCAACAAGATATAAAGAAAGGGTGACAATGGGAACCCTTGGTGGAGCCCTCTTGAAGCTGGGAAGAAATCAACAGGTCTGCCATTGACCAGGGGCACTATCCAAGGGCTATTTGTGCAAGATTTTATCAAGTTGACAAACTCAGCACTAAACCCAAAAGAGAGAAGGATTTTGTAGAGGAATGAAAGTTTAACCCGGTCAAAAGCATTTGACATATCCAACTTGATGAGCATGCATTTTTCCTTCCGATTGTGGCTAGAGTGGAGGGCTTCTTGCACTTGGATCATGTTTTCGATGAGATGCCTTCCTTTGACAAACCCGCCCCGAAGGGGGGGAGATCAGATTCCCTAACAGAGGCTTGAGTCTACTGGCTAAGAGTTTGGCAAGAATCTTGTATCAAACATTGCAGAGAGAGATAGGTCAGAACCTATCGAAAGTCTCTGGGTTAACTTCTTTCGGGATTAAAGCAAGGAAGGTGGAGTTGGTGCACCCTCCCACTTTGTCTTTCTTTTGGAAGGCTTTTATCATTTGAAGTAGATCGATTTTTATTACATTCCAGCAAGCTATGTAAAAATGGATGGTGAAGCCATCTAGCCCAAGGGCTTTATCCAACTCCATTGACCATATGACTTCCACTATCTCTTTTTCAGTAAAAGGATTCAAGAACCCAACATTTAAATCTGTAGTGACAAGTGGGGGGATGTTTGACAAGAAGTTAGTGACCAGATCATCATCAGAAGAACCATCCTCCTAAAACAGTTGTTGAAAATGAGAGGTGGCGGCCTATTTTAAAAGAGGTTGTCCTTTGATGACTTCCCCCTCCCTGGTGGATATTTCTGAGATTTAATTTCAAGAGAGATGAGCTCTGCATTTTTTGTGAAAGAATGATGTGTTTCTATCTCCAGCTTGCAACCAGAGGCTGCGATACTTGAGGTGCTAGTACTCCTCTTCCAGGCGAAAGGAGACAAAAGAGTTAAGCTGGGCATTCTGTTCGATGATCAACTGAGCTTTGGTGGCTTCAGTTTCTTCCATGCCTAGTTGAATCTCGGCTAATGCCTGCACAGTCTTTTGTCTATTTCTCGTTGGAGTGGAGAGGGTTTTTTTTTGCCCGGGTTTTTAAGGCATACTTAGTGTATTTCAATTTCTGCTACCACACAAAGCTAGGGGATCCTTCAACTGGTTGCGACCAAGATTGAGCCACTATGTCCATAAAGCCTTCTCTCGCTACCCAAAGAGGACTGAATCTAAAGGGAACAGGGCCTAAGTCTTCCTCTTTTTCTAATAGTATCAAGATGGGGTTATGGTCAGATGTTATCTTAGGCAGAATTTTTGAAGAGATTAAATGCTTCCCCTCCATCAAAGAACTTTGAACTAGAAACCGATCTAGTCGAGTGGCAATGTTAGCATTACCAACTCTATTGTTCGTCCAGGCATAATAACCTTTCTTAGGTTTTGGGTCAAGGAGGTCCCAAGCAAGAATCAGAGACTCCACCAAGACATGGAAGGGGTCTTTACCCCAAACTCCATCTTTTTTCTCTTTCGGGTCTAATGTGATGGTAAGATCCCCCACCAGTATGATGTTTAGGGGAGTGTAGATTTCTAGGAAGTCTAAGAGAGAATTCCAGCAGCCCTTCTTTTCCAGGAAATTAATAGGGACATAAAGATTGAAGAGAGCCATCTTTCTTGGAAGATGTAGAAGTTCCGTGTATATCCAGTGTTGGGTTGTGAAGGAGCTTTTCAACTAAAACATATCCTCTATCCATAAGGTTGTAAGACCCCCTAATGTACCTTGGGCGCTGACCAATTTTCCTAAGTTCTTTTTCCACTTGGTTCGACTTAAGTCTTGGAGGAGGAGGATATCTGAGGGTTCCATTCTTGACAGATCTTTTACTGCTTCAGATTTCAATGGATTCCTCAAACCCCTGCAATTCCAAGAGACAATATACATTATTTACCAGGGAAGGAAGGAGTAGGTCCTCCCTTTGTGGGTCGAGTCCTTGTGTTTCTGCCTAATGAAATTTAGATTGTGGACTGACTGCCCTGCATCTTTAATATCTCCACCTCTTCTTCTCTGATCTCCTTATGAGACTTCCTTCTTGCCTTTTTGGTGGATCACTCAAAAGAGTCTTCTTCAGAAGAACCAAGGCTATCTATCAACTTTTTCTTTTTGATCATTTCTACATAAGAGAGTGGGGATATGGCGCCTGCTGGAGATCCATGGGTTTCCTACGAGGTTGCGTTTACACAAGGGATTTTTGAAGTGGCTACTCCAGTTTGTTCCTAAGATCCCGAGTTTATTTATGCATCTCCTATCTGTTCAATATACTGCTGCACCTCTCCCTCTTCAAGTTCTAGATGGTTTTGATATTCTTGAGGGTTTAGAATAGCAAAAGGATTTGTTGAAGTGGTGGCATTTGTTATGGCTTGAACTTCAGGTAGTCTCTTCCCAGAAGAGGGTCCTCTAGTCTCTGCATTCCCTCCTTTCCCTTTCGCTCTGTTGGTCTGCTTGGATGTGCCTACTTTTCAGGCTTGTGTCCACTATTCGCCCTTCTCTTTTTCAGGTTCTTCCTCCATTTTCTTCTTACAGTTTCGAGCGAAATGGTCATAGCCCTGACAGTGTCGTCACTTGAAGGGGAGTTGTTCATAATCAAGTTCCTTTGTGTGAGACCAACCAGCTACAGTTAGCTTAATCACCTCAGGCAACCCTATCTCCAAGTTGACTTCAACACATATTCTGGCACATGAAAATTGTTCTCTCCTTTCATCCCTATCAATGTATTTGCCTAGTTTGTTCCCGACTATTTCCATAGATTCCGGGTTCCAGCAATGAAGAGGGAGGTGGGGTAACCTTACCCAAACAGGAATGACTGAAGGAATATCTTGGGAAAGATCAAAGTCCGGTGTCCATTTATTCAGATAGAGCCCTTGGGGGCCCATGAAATATGGACCGTTTTGGAAAATAAGTCTCGATCTTCTGCTGAATTGAAGACAAAAACATCATAGCCTCTGCCTACCAGATGATTTCAGATTCCTTCAGAGACAAGAGGCCTCCAATTTCGTTGGACCCATCCATCCATAGCTTTGGGAGAGGGCTAGAGGCCCGTAAATTGACCAATGAGCCCGCGTTCTGCTAGGTTCAGCGCAGTCCGGTATGGGCATTCCGTAGGTAGTTCAACGGAGGGGATGGTTTCGGTTTTTTTAACAAACTTCTGCTGATTCGGGTTTGCTTTCCTCTTGTCGTAGGAGGCTACCAAACATTTGAAGACATCGATCTCAAGAGGGAGGGGAGGACAAGGGTCCCCTCTAGCTTCCATATGGGCAGAACTCGATTACCAATTGGATCGTTTTAAGGTTTTGGCTCTGCAAATTAGGACTGTAAAGACTTAATATTTATTCTTATACCTTTCTATCTTATTATTTTTATCATTTTATTATCAATTAATAAACCAGATGTAAAGAAACAATAATTAATTTACTACATAACACTTAATAATTGCTATATATTTAGCATTTCCATTAGCATACCAAATTCACTTTACCCATAGACGAAGTCATTTTCATGCCCGTGAAAGCGCGTTGAAACACACATTCTTCCATCAATGCTATCAAGTGCCCCCACAGACGATGTCTTTTTCATGTACGTGAAAGCGCGTTGAAACGCATATTTTATAGACAACAAATAAATCTTATGCCATCAAGTTTTAATTGAGTAGTGGTTGTATATGGCCACCGTTTTATTTTGATTTGTATTGAGACGTGATTGTATATAGCCACCGTTCGATTTTTCCAAAACCAAAATCAAATGATGAACATATATAGCCACCCCTCAATACAACTCGATAACATATGAATTATTTGTTACCCATTCCATGAGTGTTGTAGTGTGCCCCACATTTTTTTCGGCCTTTGCTTTTACGTAGCAGTCCATATGTTGTCGTCGTGCACATATGAAAGGCAAAGGTAGTTCTACCTGAACACTTCTGGAATTTTAAATTTATTTTGTGAAGATTTAATGATGGATTTGTTTAGTGTTTTTGGTGTTTCTCATTTTTGCTTTTTTCTATTTTGTATGGATTCTTGAGTATGAGGTAGATTGGTAGAAGAAGTAGAAGTTCAAGATTGGAGTAGTTTAGCCATGTAACACTTAAGTTTTAAATGAAATATATAATAATAATGTTTAATTAGATAATATTACTATTTTAATTTTTCTTTGTATTTCTTTTGGGTTTATAAAAATAATTGATTATTAAAAATAGTAATTAAAATAGGTGGTGTAATTAGACAAGTTTTTTAAATTAGTTTTTATTTAAATTATTTATTAATTTTTTTTAAAGATATTAAATGTATTTGTCAAAAGTGGATAATTTTATTTGAGATTGGATCACAAAATTTGTTATTAGACCTCCTCATCTAATCACTAAATCATACTCTCAAAACTAACTCATTAAAATTTATGACTTAAATGTATTAGATTTATTATTTCAAAATTTTGTGCTTGTCAAAATTAAGTCATATTTACTATTAAAAAAAATAGTAAATTGGCCCATTCAGTTCGGTAAGCCGGTGATAATGGGGAATATATCTTATCTTGATCATAAAAACAAATAGGATCAATGTCCAAGATGATAATGGAAATTTTGTTCCAAATAACTTTAATCTTAGCATCATAGTTACAAATAACTTGAATTATTTAAAAATCATAATATTTGATAAGGCTGAAACTATGCCCTGTGACATTTATTAAATTAAATATTAACTCTTTTAAAAAACTAACATATAAGAATTAAAATAACAAAAATTAAAATATAAGATTTACAATTAAAAGATGTTATTATGAGTTAGGTATAGTTCTTACTTTAAATTTATTTTTAATTAATAAAATAAATGTATAAAAACTATAATTTTTTATAAAATGCTTATTTACAAATTTTGTAAATTATTTATTTTTAATTAACAAAATAAATTTATAAAATGCTTAGTTACCATTTTTGTAAATTATATTTAAGTAATGTTAGAAAAATGTAATAATTATTTTTTAATTAATATAAAAAAATTAATATTTAAAATATTTGTATTTAATACATTTTATTTCATTTTATTTTATTATAAAACTAGATAAGTTTTTTTTGTTATTAAAATTATGGATATGTGTATGTATATTATATATATGGATAAACACTATGAAAGTAAGAGGTTTCTTAAAATTGTTTTTCACTTTATTCAAAGTCATTTTTTGCTTAAGTTAAGATGACATAATATTTAATGAAAAGTTGTGGGTGATAAAGAATTGTGAACAAGAATAAAACTAAAATATTATAATAATGAGATTAACCCAAATTTCTAAAATCAAAAGTAATTCCTTGTTTTAATTGGTGTGAAGAGGAAAAAAAAAAGAAATTAAACATGTTAAAATATGAATTAATTCCCAAAACATTTTCAGATAAATATGTTTGTCACTTTTGTGAATCTAAAAAGATGGAAGATCAAAAATATTTTCTCTTATAATATCCAACTTAGAATTAAAATTTAATCTAGATTTTAGAATATGTGTCATGCTACTAATATTCTTATTTTTTAACTCAACAAAGCTATGATGTTAATGAAAAAAAATTAATACTTTTTAGAGAATCAACAAAAGTAACATACTTTTAAAATATTTTTAATACATTTTGAAGAATTAACAAAATTAGATTGATGTTGAAATATTTATGATAATTTTTCAACATGAAAATAAAATTGTAAAAAATTGGAAATACTTTAAAAAAAAAATTAGATCCTATTTGTCATTATCATATTGTTTTAATACCAAATAAGGAAAACACATGACTTAAAAAGATAGATAAATTAAAATATGATTTTAAAATAAGATTAAAAATAAATATAAAATTGAACTTACACAATGTTAACTAACTTTTTACTATTTAACGATAAAGAGATACATTTATTGGTAAGTATGTAATGTATACGAGGTAAACATGTTATAAAAATAAATAAATAAATAAAAATTATTAAATAAAATAAAATGTTTCATGAAATGAGAAATTCTAGATAAAGAGATTTTATAGCAACATGCTTTAAAAGCTAGTATGTTCCTTATGACACATGGAAGATCCCTAAGTACAACCACTTCTATAAAAGATAATAGTATCTAAAATCGATTAACTAATTGATACAATAAAAAGAATATGAAGTATGTTTTCAAACTTTTATATCAATTCAAGCCCTTGTTACATTGCTTATATATATATATATATATATATAGCAATTGAAGTGAGTATTCATTATGTTGAATCTCCTATTATATTTCAATTTTACATTCATTTCGAGATTGATGACGAGATGTGTATTTCCACTTGCATTAAAATTATTTTTCCATATGCATGAATTAAGTGTTATCATCGCTTATGCAAGAAGAAAAAATACAATAGAAACTAATACAATTAATAAAATATTTATGAATTTAGCTAAGTGGCAAGAACTAGCTACCATGTAACTCTTTATTTTAGGAGAACATTGTTTAATTTTATAGTTATATAAAATCAATATTATCGATATATCCAAAACATTTGATATAGTTTTGTTTTAAATAATATAAAGAATTATTATTTATTTATTTTGAATATGACCTTATCCTTGGTAAATTTTGTTTTTGAAATTAGTAATTTTTTTTGAAAAAAATATTATAATAAAACTTTTAAATATCTATTATTTCCTCCTATGATATCTTTTATTCTTATAAATAAATTTAAATTATTTATTTTGTAAGAAGTTCAAAACGCTCGATTAAGAAATTCTCATGTGATTTTTACCTTAAAAACAATTTCAATATTCAGATTTTATCTTACTTGGATTTTGTATTTTATAAAAAAATTATAAATATTTGAAAGAAAGAAAATTTGTATTTTTTTTTAAATACCTGAGACAGTGAAAATTTTATTTTGCAGACATCTGAAGTATGAAGGAGGCTAAACCATTGGCATATTTTACGGAGTGAGAAATTTGCGCACTGGTACAAGGTTCTAGTGGGGGCTGATTCATCTGCAAATCGAGGGAGTATGGTAAGGTTTCTTCAAGTTTACGGCCATGCTTATGGATTTTTATCACTAAAGTTTTAATTATAAGTTTATTTTTTAAATTAAAATGGATGGGGATTATTATTATTATTTGGAGGGGAATCTAATTTATTTAAGTTCTATAATGTTTTTTTTTATTTCAAACAAATTAATATACTAAAAAGGGATTATTCTCATCAAAGTTTTAGTTATAAGTTTACTCTTTAAATAAAAAGGGATTATTCTCATCAAAGTTTTAGTTATAAGTTTACTCTTTAAATTAAAATGGATTGGAGATCATTATTATTTAAAGGGGGAATTTAATCTATTTTAATTGAATAATGTTTTTGACTTCAAACAAATTTTTGAATTGAATTTTTTAACTTGCATTGCTTAAAAAGAGTTTGAATTAAATTTTCTAATTTGGGTTACCTAAAAACAGGTTTTTAAGAAGAAAATACTAATTTTTTAAATTAAAATTTCAAATTTAAATCTCTAAATTATTGAATCTTCTGAAATTTTACAAACCAAAATTATCTAGAAGAAAATTGATTAAGAATCCAATCATAGAAATTATTTTTGATATTCCTAAACTCAAGCTTTTCAAAGTCATCAATGAATTTTAAACTAGAATTCTAACCATGGTGATGAGCCCCAAAAATGGGTAAATTATTGGGCTCATTTTGCCTACTGTTCTTCATCAATCCACCATTTTTCATAGTTTATGCAAGTTTTTTGAGTATGTTTATGTTATTTGAACAAATGAGGGTGGTCACTTTACCAAGAAGGCTAATACGTGGTTATTTCAGGTTCTTTGACAAATTTTGGAACAAGGCCAAGCAATTATGAGCCAAATGACAGCCAAGCATGAAGGAACAAGGATGAGAATTCGTAGGAAGGGTGTCTCTTGCATTAAATGGCCCTTCCTTGGAATCTCCACCCTCAACTCGGAGCTCAGCAGGCCACCAAAACAAATCCTAAAGGCAGCCGAGCAGCTTTGTGAAAAGTGACTGTTTACTGGCAGTTTGAACAGCTGAGCCCTTTGAGTTAAGGAGGGCTGCTAAGGACCCTCGTAGTGCATAAATAGGAAGGCTTTCAACCTTCGTAGGTTACTTTTTCAGCTGTTGGGTTTTGCACTATAGTGTTGTTGTTTTCTCAGCTCATTTTCATAGCTACTGCTGTATAACTTTCTTGTGACATGGTTATCTTTTAGTAATGAAAAGCAGCTTTATTTGGCATCAGTTCTGAGTTTTTCTTAGGAGCCTATAGCTCTTGGGGTTGGGCCCAACCCAAGTGCCAAGGCTTCCTTTGTGTACTGTTATTTATTTGTTTTTATGTCTTTGCAAAATAATTTATGTTAAGTATATTAAAATATTGTTGATTACCTAGGTCATTGTTGATTATTAGAAAGACTTTTTATGTTCAGATTGAGTTGATAGGTTAATGACAGGGAAGATCTTCAGAAAAATACCATCAAGCACCTCTGATCTCACCTCTCCCTTAGTGAGATTATGAGCTGAGGCCAAGGTGTCCTTGCAGCTACCAAAAACACTATCTTTGCTTCATCATGCAATTATTAGTGTAGGTTCTCATTTGCAGAAGTTGATACCTGTTGTGGTTACGCGTTCAGGATCATGATTGCTTAGTTTGCATAGCTATTTCACGTGATTACATTGCAAATAAACTTATGTTTATTTCATTTGCTGTTACTTAGGTCAGATGAGAGTAAAATAGCTAGGTCATTAGTTTTCCAAGTCATTGTTTGTTCAGTTTGAGAAATAACTTGCAGAGCGCCTGTAATACCTCTCCATCTACCCGTACTCCATCAATCCCATCTGCTCCATCCCCCAACTCTGATTCTTGCCTCACATTTGCTACGTTCCCTCACTTTGACCTAATTTCCATATTTTTGTGCAACATTGCTCTACTCCTCCTTGACAAATCCAACCATCCTCATCACTCCTCAGCTCCATCCACCAAGTCCTGGACCTCCTCACACCCTTATCCTACCCCCATACTCACTTCTCCACCTTTCTCTCTCCATCCACCCTCCAAAATCCCATTTCTGAACATCCTGTAGAAAATACAGAACATCCTGTAGAACCCCTGCAGACTTCCTGTAGAAACTCACGAAAGCAGTTTCTTGATAGCCAAACTTTGTGAAATTCTCTGGAAGGGTGCTAGGGACCCCTTAGGCCCTCTTCCAACATTTTCAACCTCCTGCAAGCATTTCCTCTTGCCAATCCACCTCTGCGCAGTCAAAAACCAGTTAAAGCACATGCGTGACAATTCTGACACTTTACTCAAAAATACAAAAAATACAAAAAGATTTTTTATTTTTTTTTATTTTTTATTTTCATTTTTTTTTTCAGATTTTACTGTAGAAGTAGCTTATACACATGCATTTCACCTTCTTAGAAGTCAATGGCATCTCCTTCAGAAGTATTTTTCCTCTTTCCCGCATCATTAGGATTATCTGGTAAAATTAGGGTTTGCATTTCCTTTTAGCTTTTTAGTTTCTTTTTGCAAGTAGATTAGCCTCCTTTGAGTTAGCTTCCATCCATCAGTTAGAAAGCTTCTTCTCAGAGCTCATAGAAGTTGGCTTAAGCTCCTAGCGGACTTGTGCCAGCTGACCAAGTGACAGCTGTGGCAAGAGCTAGTACTTGTGCATACAACACCATCGCTTCCAAGTTTGTTATGAACTACCGGGTTGATAAGAGTAAAGAAGGGAGTCCCAGGAGTTGCAGCATTATTGCTGCAATACTGGAGCCCACCATCTTTTTGGCACCGTTGTTGGGGAAGCGTCGGAGTATTTGTGATTGCTGCTTTTCTTCTATTTTTCTACTCCAACCTTCTGCTAAGTAGTTTATTTCATTTCCATTCTGTAATTTCATTTCTGCAAAAGTAAATTAGACATTTCCTGCTTTCATAGATTAGCCTTTCAATTCCACAATTTCAATCCTGCAAGCGTTAAATAGCATTTCAATTCTGCAAGCGTAGATTAGCATTTCAATTCCGCAGTTTCATTTCAGCAAAATAGATTAGTCATTTCCTGCTTTCATTTCAATTCCACATTTTCATTTCCACAAGATATATTTTAGTTAGTTGCAATTCCATCTGTTTCAGTTTTGCAGGTACAAGCAGAAAAAATCAAAAGCAACCAAAAAACTTTTCATGCCTCGTAGGAACAAAGATAATACCAGAAAATTCCTAACCAACACCCCCACCACATCACTGAGTCACCCTTGTCTCTTCTTTGGTAGCAGTGATCTAGAAGAACCTATAGGTGAGCCTCCTGAGATATACGAAGATCCTATAATAGAAGAAGAGCAAGAAAACATCCCTTTTGAGGCCATGGCTGAAAACAGAAACGGTAGAGAGGATGATGAGAGAATAGAAGGTGCCTTCCCCATTTGAGAGACTAATGGGGACATGAAAATGAAAAACATAAGTCCCTCAGCCTTACCTCACTTCCATGGATTGACTACTGAAGACCCTGATACCTTCCTGTTTGAGTTTTCCATCCTTTGTCAAACTTCTGACTATGCTGAAGACGAGCAAAAGTTGAAACTCTTTCCTTCCACCCTCAAGGACACAACACTACGCTGGTTCATGGGGTTATCTGGAAACAGTATCACCACTTGGGCTCAGATGTAACAAGCCTTTAATAAAAAATACCAGGACTACTGTAGGTCCAAGGAAACAAAGGGAGAAATCTTCTGGATGACCATGGGAAATGATGAGTCTTTAGAAGACTACAAGGAGAGGTTCCAACTTAGTTATAAACGGGTCAGGAGCACACTCAACCCTGAATCTCTGAAGCTGGTTCTGCTCCGAGGAGTCCTTGGAGACCTTCTAGATACCCTTCATTTTCTAGCTGGAGGGGACATCTACCAACTACCTTATGAGGACATAAAGACTGTGTTTAGAAACCATTCTAGGGCAGCCCAGAAAAGAGGTAGGGGGAAACCGCTTTCAGCTAGTGCCGCCATCTCCAAGCATGAGTTTGCTAATCAAATGGAAGACCTCAAAAGTGAGATGAGACAGGCCATTGCCATGCAACTTGATACTTTCTGAATCCAACAAAAGAAAGAGGAAGCTGAGAGGGCTTTGGCCATTATCTATCCCAGATGTACAAGGAAGCACCCTAAGAACGAGTGTCCATTACACTCAGTAGAGGTATGTTTCATTTTTGAGGAAGACCAGTCCACAAATCATTGCCCAACCTTACCCAGATTTAAAGCCATGTACCAAGGGACTGAGGCAACTTCTGAACCTCTCTACTTCCTCAACCAAAGGAGGCCGCATGGGCCCTGGCCTTACCAGCAGGGGATGCAAGGGACATTCCAAGCTTATTATAGCCCCAACCAATTTGCTCACATACCTTCTTGGGGACCCCCGACTCATCCTTCCTGGTCTGCACCTCCTCCGTGGTCTTATCCATCTCAATACCATACTCAACCCACTGCTCATCCATTTCACTCACATGTCCAGCCACAACCTCAGTGGAATGCACCTCAACCGAGGTGGAGGCCCCAATACAACTCTCCTCCCTCCATTCTACCTCCACCACCGGCTCAACCACAACCATTACCTCCTGCTCCTCCAAGACAACCCCAGATACCTGCTCAACCGAACCCGAACCCCAACAACAGACAAGCCCAGCAAGTATACACTGGGGAGACAACATGCCGTACCTATGCTGTGGAGAACCAGAAGATCAACCTGCGATCTAGGAAGGTCCTTCCAGATCGCCAACCTCCTCCCCCAGAGGACGAGGAAGAGAAACGGGAAAGTGAACCCAAAGCCATTCCACCCTTTCTTGAGTGACTAACAGTAAACACGCAACCAAACCCAGAGGAGACTGAACTTTTGGGAGAACTTAAACAATTGTGTGTGAAAATACCACTTCTCCATGCCATAAAAGATGTACCAATATACAACAAATTGATCAAGGAGAAGTTTTTCAGGCAACCAGGTAGGCGAAAGAGAGATGCCTCAACTATTAATGTCATAGGACAATTGTCCGATCTAATGTTGGGGCAAGTAATCTCTCCAAAGTATTTGGACCCTGGGAGTCCTATAGTTAATGTCCACATCAATGGCACCATAATCCCCCATACCTTGAATTATCTAGGAGTTGCCATTAATGTGATGACCAAGGACACTATGCTTAAACTCAACCTTTAGGGTTCCTTAAGGAAGACCTCGACAGTACTACAGTTAGTAGACCGCTCGACTGTGACTCCCGAATTTTAGGATTGTGGAAGATGTCCTGGTCTCTGTTGACTCTTGGGAGTACCCTGCAGACTTCTTGGTCCTTCAGTCGAAGGCAAAGCTCACTGGATACCCCCTCATTTTGGGAAGGCCTTGGCTAGCTACTGCGGATGCTTACATCAGTTATCGAGCTGGAAGCATGAACATCAAGAATGGGCCTATGTCCAAACAGCTAGTCCTATACCCTCCTGCCCAACCTCTGCTAGAACATGACTTACCACTCTGGTTGGAAGAGGGAGATGAGGATGAGGTCTACTCTGCACCATTGTGCACAGTAGAAACCACTAGGGAGGCCCTCAAACCGAGGATGACTTGATTGAGAATTTGATTCAAAATCCACCTCCCAGTGCACTATCTTTAGAGGAGTTGGTGGAAGGTACCCAAGCCAGCGCTTTAGTGGACCTCTGTGTGACTGATCCGACCTCTCCCAGGGTTAAGAATGTGGAATTTGGCCCCGAAAGAACCTTAAAGATCAGCTCCTCGCTATCTCCCTCCCAGGAGAAGGAGCTGTGTAGCTTACTGAACAATCATCTGGATGCTTTCGCTTGGAGCTATAAGGAGATGAAAGGAGTCCACCCTTCGGTCTATACCCATCACATTTACATTAAAGAAGATTGTAAACCAGTCAGAAAGCCTCAGAGGAGAATGAATCCAGCCCTTAAAGACATCATCAAAGAAGAATTGCAAAAATTGTTAGATGCAGGATTCATCTACCCCATCCCCGACAGTGAGTGGGTCTCACCTCTAGTGCTTGTGCCCAAGAAGAACAAGAAGTGGATAATCTGTGTAGATTACCGAGAACTTAACAAAGCCACCAAGAAAGACCATTTCCCTTTGCCTTTCATAGATCAAGTGTTGGATGGACTAGCAGGGAAGAAGTTCTTCTCTTTCCTAGATGGGTTCAGTGGGTATAATCAGATCCAAATCAGCCCGAAGGACCAAGATAAGACCACCTTCACTTGTCCATGGGGTACCTTTGCCCATCGATTCCTTCCCTTTGGGCTATGCAATGCTCCTGCTACTTTCTAGAGAGCAGTATTGAGCATATTTTTTGAGTTGGTCCACGATTCGGTAGAAATCTATATGGATGACTTTACTCCTTATGGGTCCAACTTCCAAAAAGCATTGACTAACCTGGGAAAAGTTTTAACCAAGCGTATTGAGATGAACCTGTCCCTCATTCCCAAAAAATGTGAATTCCTGATGACTAAAGGGATTGTGCTAGGTCATACAATTTCTCAGCAAGGATTACAGGTGGATCCTAACAAGATTGCTATCATCCGCAAGGTCCCACCTCCTCAAAAGGTAAGAGATGTTCGGAGTTTCCTAGGCTTAGCAGGATATTGTAGAAGATTCATTAAAGATTTCAGTAAGCTAGCCTCGGGATTGTTTGGCCTCTTAGGAAAAAATGTTGAGTTTAAATGGACTGACAATTGTCAAGGGTCTCTAGATGAGTTGAAAGATAAGCTAGTGTCCGCTCCGATCTTGAGAGGTCCAAACTGGGCCCTACCTTTTCACATCCACACTGATGCCTTGAACAAAGCCATAGGGGCAGCCTTGGGCAAGTGGAGGAGAAACTACCATATGCCATATACTTCGTCAGCAAAAACCTGTCCAAGGCAGAGATGAACTATAATGTAACCGAGAAAGAGTTCCTAGCTGTAGTCCATTCCCTAAACAAGTTCAGACACTACATCATTGGTTATCAAACATTCGTACACACTGATCATGCTGCGATTAGATATTTAATGAATAATCCTGATGTAAATTCTCATATCATTAGATGGTTACTTTTGTTGCAGCAATTTGATTTGACCATTGTTGACAAGCCAAGTAAGGAAAATGTTGTTGCTGACTTCTTATCTAAATTGGATTTGCCTGCAGGTGAAGAAGAGACAGTGGACGACCAGATGCCAGATGAACACATGTTTGCTATCTCAGTACTCTCTCCATGGTTTGCTGATATAGCAAATTACTTGGTCTCAGCACAGTTCCCTCCGCATCTATCCTCAAAGGAGAAGAGAAGAATTGTGAGGAAGAGTGCCCCATTCACTTGGATCGGGGGAAACCTGTTCAAACTTGGCCCAGATCAAATCTTGAGGCATCATGTTAGGGAGGAGGAAATCTTTGACATCCTCCTAACCTGTCACGATGGGATCTGTGGAGGCCACTTTGCAGCAAAAAGGACTGCCTCCAAAATTCTATAGACAAGCTACTATTGGCCTACTCTTCATCAAGATGTCAGAAGATACATCAGCCAGTGTGACCAATGTCAGAGGATGGGGAAACCAACTCCAAGGGATGAAATTCCTCTCCAACCTCAAGTGACCTTTGAGCCATTTGAGAAGTGGGGCATGGATTTTTTGGGTCCTATCAACCCTCCTTCAAAGCAAAGGTCTTACATCATTGTGTGCACCGACTACCTGACAAAGTGGGCAGAAACAAAGGCAATCAAAGCAGTGACAGAAGAAAAGGTGGCTGAGTTTTTAAGGGAAAATATCTTCTACAAGTTTGGCTACCCAAGAGAGTTAGCCACTGATCAATGAAGCTAGTTCACCTCTAACTTGATTGAAGACTTGCTCGTTCATCACAAGATCAAGCACAGAATTTCCACCCCGTATCATCCACAAGCAAATGGGCAGGTGGAAGTCACTAATAGAGCATTGGAAGGGATCTTGGCTAAGGTGGTGAACAGCAGTAGAAAGGATTGGGAAAATCGCCTGGTTGAGGCCACTTGGGCCTACAACACCACTTGGAAGACTACAACAGGTTTCACACCTTATGAGCTAGTCTACGGGAAGAAAGCTTTGTTGTCCATAGAGTTCGAGTACAACACATTGAGGGCGGCAGCTCAGCTGGACTTAGATCTCAGCCATGCTCAACAAGAAATATTACTGCAGTTGAATGGATTAGATGAACACAGAATGCAGGCCCTCCTCCACTCAGAAGTAGTTCAACTCCAGAGGAAGATATGGCATGACTGGCACCTTAATGAAAAGCAATTCCAGCCAAGAGATTGGGCGTTGCTGTATGACTCAAGATACAAGGATTTCAAAGGCAAACTGAAGACCATATGGTTAGGACCATATACAATGGAAAAATGTAATGACAATGGTTCAGTCCTTATCAGGGCCATTGATGAAGAAGCCATCCCCATGCTTGTCAATGGGAATCGATTGAAAATCTACAAGAAACCCCTTTCGAGGCAGGAGTTCATTGAAACTTTGGAAAAATTAGTGCTGGTAGTAGAGCAGGGCTCTGCCTCCATTCCACCCACAAGAATAAAAATTTCCTTGGGTGAAAACCTCTCTGAGGTGCCCAAGGCAGACAGTGAAGGTGAAAACCTCATGGAGGCGCCCTAGCTGTCTCTCAAAAAAAAGGGGGGGGGGTGGTGGAAGAGAAAAGAAAAAAGAAAAAAACATTCTCATCTGTGTAAAATTATTGTAGGTTGCAGGGAATACATTGCAAGTAAAGAAGGTCGTGCAAAACGAGGACAGGGGTCCGTACCAGGCTACAGGACATCCTTACAGACACTCCCTCCATGGCCACTCGCCTTTCCCAGGATTTGATCACATTCGGGTCGAGATTCCACCTCCTACAGGAAGTTCTGGGCTTTCTACAGGAAGTTTTGGGCTTTCTACAGGAAGTTCTGTATTTCTACAGGAAACATCCTGTAGAACCTTCGGGCGGGCCAAATTTGATTTTGGAAAGGGATCTGGAACTTGGAATCTATTGGTTAGGCCTGCAACCACCCCTCTATTGCATCCATCACCGTATATCACCCCTATTGCACCCACCTGGTTATGTGTTCCTGTACAGTCATACAAAAAAAACCCTGTTTTCTTCAAATGGACAAAGAAAAAAAAAATAGTGACAAATCAAGCAACAAAGGCACGCACACTCTACCTGTTCAAGCTCCATCTAGACTCTTCATCAGCGAATATATCCCTGCTCATTTAGCCTACATCCCAGGAGGAGAAGCAGCTACAGGACATCCTACAGGAATCCTGTAGCGGTTGATCCCTCTGAAAGACATACTCTAGAGGCAGGGGCAGCCGAAACCAACAAAAGGAAACATGTAAAAAGGCTCCTCTTGGACATGAAAACATCCTCGACAGCTGAAACCAAACAGAACCTGTGCATGAAGCATTGCCAACCTAAGGATCGGGTTCCAAAGTTGTGCATACAGCATCAACAAATGAAAGAATGGGTTCTAGCACTTGTGCACGAGGCAGCAGCAAGCAAAGCAGTCATTCCAAGTCCTGAAGTCTGCATAACACGTCCACAGCCACGCAGGTAAGTGTTTAACCTCATTAGTCAAATTTCATAAACTGTATTTCGAAAACTGCATGTCTGTGAAAATGGTTCGTATTGAATGAATTCGGTGGCAAGTTAACTGGCCACCCACAGCCAGTCACATAGCTTCGTGGGATCCGAACAAGCTCGGTTACGTTTAAATTTGCCAACGAGACGTGCAGTCGACACGTGTGGAGTGTCTAGTCGGGGAAAATCGGCGAGACTGGCAGTGGTGGCGGTGGTTAATGACAGAGGAGAGGTAATGGCGATCAGGGACATGCAGAGGAATGATGGCCATGATGTTGGCTAATGGTTTAGCCCGGCCACCTCACCCCCTCGCCACGAATTGCACCGTAGTTCAAAAATGCTCGGCTGAAGACTCACATTAACCGTTGTTCATTTGCACTTGCAACCGTTCTCGGCCGAAGTACGCGTCCTCTGCTTCCACAATCTGTTAACCCGTCATCCTCCACCGAGCTTTTCGGCCTATTTCAAAATTCTCCCACGTACCAGGCTCGTTTAGAAGCGCAGTGACATCCTATAGAAGCTGGCAAGAGTTCTACAGGAAGAAGCTCTACAGGAAATACGACATAGCCTTCCGGAGCAGAGAAGCCTGGACTTTTCTTCGTCAAATTTGGAGTTCCGAGAGAGGTAGGCTCAAAAACACTCTTCCATGCATGGTATATTTCGAAAAAATGGTGAATTAAGTTGTCTTGAATTGGAGGGTTAGAGACAAGTCTGCCTGTGAGTCGAAAATAGAAGTTTACTTGTGTGTTGCATGGAATTTCTTCGTTGGTTTTGCATCCAAATTCTCCTCCATAGTTCCTGTTAAGAAAATTCCTCCTGTAGAAAAGGTAAAGCACTGTCAGGGCTAACCTGTGTGTGAAGGATGTGAATTTTACATGGTTGTATGTATGCTGGGGATGAAAATTGAGCTCTGCACTCTATCTGAGGAAACCTACTTCTTCCTTTTATATACGGACAGTCAAGTTTTGGACAGCAAAAGCATTAGAACCAGGGAATTGGTGCAAAGTAAAATATAAACACCTGAGAGATATTGTCTTGAAGTTCAAAGGAATAAACCATAAAACAGCAGTCCCTCTCTGCTCAGAGCATAAAAGAAAGCACTCTCACCATGCCAGGGGGTTTATCAAGAAGGAACCCTCGGATTCCAGAAAATTGTGTGAACATCCCGAGGTGGTGAACCTCTTCACCTATCACTTGGTAAACAGCCCTCAAGATTTACTAGATTACATTGAGCAACAGGCTCAAGCTATTGCCCACTTTGAGGACATGGAGAGACTGTTGGGGGATAACTGCCTTCATGCCTGCACAAGGCGGTGGAACACACTGCCCCACAGCTTGAAGATAAGAGAATACCACTCTCCAACCCCGATGAGGGAGGCCTTGGCAAGGGTACCCCTCTACAAATAGTCAATGCAAAATCTGCAGGCCAATTGGATCGGCCTGAAATTCAATCCTCCCTTGCTTTTGGGATTACTAGAAGGAGTTAAGGAAGAGGAGGAAAACAGATAATGAGAGGAAGTGGAAAGAAAAGCAGGATTTCACGACCGGGAAGAAGACATCACCACGGAGGCTTGGGATGTGAGAGAGGCAGTCAAAGCTATCAAGGATGATGAGCTAGATTAGTTGCTCAGAGGATGAGCAACCCATTTAGCAGGGGGTGATGATGAGCCCCAAAAATGGGTAACTTATTGGGCTCATTTTGCCTACTGTTCTTCATCAATCCACCATTTTTCATAGTTTATGCATGTTTTTTGAGTATGTTTATGTTATTTGAACAAATGAGGGTGGTCACTTTACCAAGAAGGCTAATATGTGGTTATTTCAGGTTATTTGACAAATTTTGGAACAAGGCCAAGCAATAATGAGCCAGATGACAGCCAAGCATGAAGGAACAAGGGTGAGAATTCATAGGAAGGGTGTCTCTTGGATTAAATGGCCCTTCCTCGGAATCTCCACCCTCAACTCGGAGCTCAGCAGGCCACCAAAACAAATCCTAAAGGCAGCCGAGCAGCTTTGTGAAAAGTGACTGTTTACTGGCAGTTTGAACAGTCAAGCCCTTTGAGTTAAGGAGGGTTGCTGAGGACCCTCGTAGTGCATAAATAGGAAGGCTTTCAACCTTCGTAGGTTACTTTTTCAGCTGTTGGGTTTTGCACTATAGTGTTGTCGTTTTCTCAGCTCATTTTCGTAGCTACTGCTGTATAACTTTCTTGTGACATGGTTATTTTTTAGTAATGAAAAGCAGCTTTATTTGGCATCAGTTCTGAGTTTTTCTTAGGAGCCTATAGATCTTGGGGTTGGGCCCAACCCAAGTGCCAAGGCTTCCTTTGTGTACTGTTATTTGATAGGTTAATCACAGGGAAGATCTTCAGAAAAAGGTCATTAAGCACCTCTGATCTCACCTCTCCCTCAGTGGGATCATGAGCTGAGACCAAGGTGTCCTTGCAGCTACCAAAAACACTGTCTTTGCTTCATCATGCAATTATTAGTGTAGGTTCTCATTTGCAGAAGTTGATACCAGTGTGGTTACGCATTCAGGATTATGATTGCTTAGTTTGCATAGCTATTTCATGTGATTACATTGCAAATAAACTTCTGTTCATTTCCTTTACTATTACTTAGGTTAGATTAGAGTAAAGTAGCTAGGTCTTTGGTTTTCCAAGTCATTGTTTGTTCAGTTTCATAAATAACTTGCAGAGTGCCTGTAATACCTCTCCATCTACCCGTACTCCATCAATCCCATCTGCTCCATACCCCAACTCTGATTCTTGCCTCACATTTGCTACGTTCCCTCACTTTGACCTAATTTCCATATTTTTGTGCAACATTGCTCTACTTCTCCTTGACAAATCCAACCATCCTCATCACTCCTCAGCTCCATCCACCAAGACTTGGACCTCCTCACACCCCTATCCTACCCCCATACTCACTTCTCCACCTTTCTCTCTCCACTCACCCTCCAAAATCCTGTTTCTGAACATCCTGTAGAAAATACAGAACATCCTATAGAACCCCTGCAGACTTCCTGTAGAAGCTCACAAAAGTTGTTTCTTGATAGCCAAACTCTGTGAAACCCTTTGGAAGGGTGCTAGGGACCCCTTAGGCCCTCTTCCAACCTTTCCAACCTCCTACAAGCATTTCCTCTCGCCAATCCACCTCTGCACAGTCAAAAACCAGTTAAAGCACATGCGTGACAATTCTGACACTTTACTCAAAAATACAAAAAGATGTTTTTTTCAGATTTTACTGTAGAAGTAGCTTAGAAACATACACTTCACCTTCCTAGAAGTCAATGGCATCTCTTTCAGAAGCTTTTGTCCTCTTTCCCGCATCAGTAGGATTAGCTGGTAAAATTAGGGTTTGCTAGGGTTTGCATTTCCTTTTAGCTTTTTAGTTTCTTTTTGCAAGTAGATTAGCCTCCTTTGAGTTAGATTCCATCTATCAGTTAGAAAGCTTCTTCTCAGAGCTCATAGAATTTGGCTTAAGCTCCTAGCGGACTTGTTCCAGCTGACCAAGTGACAGTTGCGGCAAGAGCTAGTACTTGTGCATATAGCACCGTCGCTTCCAAGTTTGTTATGAACTACCAGGTTGATAAGAGTAAAGAAGGGAGTCCCAGGAGTTGCAGCATTATTGTTGCAATACTGGATCCCACCACATGTAAAGATATTGAATTAATCCCTAGCCAATTAGCAAATAATGTGGCAAACCTTGGGTTTTGAACAACATATTCAATAACTTTGATTGGATCTTCCATATTTTTTAAGTAAACATGTGGCTTTAATACAAAGAAAGGGATAGTCCGTGTTAGGTTAACCTTGAGTTGTTCAAGGGTACTTAGTTTACGATTAACCTTGATTTCGTTAAAATGAATTATTTTATGTAGTTTATAATGGTTCAAGGTTTCCTATGCTTGGTATTAACATGAAATGAAGCTTTCTTAAATAGTCAATTGCCTCCCTCAAAACACAATTGTAACCCTCCTCATTTAAACCAGAGTGCCACAAGAAGCTTCCTTCACATAGTGCTATCATATATATATATATATATATATATATATATATATATATATATATATATATATATATATAGATAATGTGTAATGATGGGGAACTCATAAAGTTTGCTTTAGTCTTAGTTAGGTTTAAGTCCAAATAAGTAATAATATAACCATTACCAAGTTTATTGTAGCAAGGAATAAGTTTTAGCAATGCTAAAATAAATCCCTATCGAAAGCTACAAAACCCATCAAAGATTCAAAAACATGGCCTAACTACCAGCAAAACATGGAAAAGCTCCCATTTGAAATCTATTTCAAGAATGTTGCTCATGACATGACATATGATCATTTGAAGCTTGTATCAAAGTTTTTCTTTAGAGTTGTTTCCAATATTTATTTCGATGAAATAAGGTTTGAAGGATGCAATCCTAATATGCTTTCTATCAAAATGTATCTTGGGAAATTGCATAGGAATCTATTCAAGAATATCACTAATGAAAGGGATGAATTATGAAAAAATCATTATACTTGTGCCAAGAACATTTGGTAACCTGAAGTGTGATATGTTGGATTGAAATTTTTGGGACCTCCATGTGTGTTTAGAAGTTGGGTGTTTTTTAAACTACAAGATATTAGAGTATTGATGTCATTTGATGTCATGAACCTTGCACTGCTTTGGAGAGATATTGTACATGACTAAGTAGGGACTCCGGAAGATGCCTTGCATATGCTCCTAATATTATCAGTTGCTAATGCAAGGGTATTTGGGTGCTAAAGGATGGAACCTATTTTGTGAATATGACATGTTTAATGGATGCCCAACCCAGAATGTTGGAGTTTATTCTTTGCACATCATGGCAGTTAAAATTGAAAAAAGGAGTGGGACCATTTTTAATAATATATCTGAAGAGAACGCACTTTGATGGAGAAAGTTCATTGGAATGTCATGATGACATATTACTTTCATGAAGTATTTTGACATGACAAGTTTACAATGAAGAATATACTCTATGTGTTACATATTAAATCCAAGGTTAGTGTTTCATTTCATTAAAATGATACTAGAAGTACTAAAAACAACAACGTAAATACTACAAGTACCAAAAGCAACATAAATACCTGGTCTTCCATTTCATATAGACACCAAGAAAATAACACAATATAAAGTTAGGAAGAAAAGTGTGTGGATACTAGTTAGGATCATTACAAAATAGTTGTTGAAATATATAAAAGCATATATCCCAAAAAAAAAAAAAAGATAAAATTATTCTAAAACATGGCTTAAGCAATTTTAAAAAAATGAAGATTGAATTAAAACTTACATAGAAATTGATTATGAATTGACTATGAATTGTTGAGGTAGAATAATCTTAAATACATTGATTTAAATTAATTATAGCAAGAACAACAAAATATACCAATGACCAAGTGGAAGACATGTGCCTAGTAATATATCCATACAACTAGTAAAGTGCATATACTTGAAGAGAGGCAAGAAGGGGTGGTTTCCCAATGTGAATTCATGGTAAATAGCCAAAAAAATGTACTTTACCTAGTTTTATCCTCCACATGTTTCCACCCACAACAAATGATAGCTATTCTCATTTTATAGATTAACTTGAAACCCTTGGGTGACTAGGTCAAGACTTGAAAAATAAGAAAATAGTTCCTATCCTCAATTCCCTCCATAAAATCATTCAAAAGTATCTTAGAATATTCCTTAAAAAGGACACTCCTCAACAAGTGTGCATTTCTCCTTCTTTTTGGGTTTGAAAGGGGGATTATCTCCACTTGGTAACCACTCAAACTACTCCTATAATGGATTTCTTTAACCCTTGCTTCATGGGGTGAAAATGGCTTTGGATGAGGATTTAAGGCCACTTCGCATCTCCCAAAGCAGAACACTCCACTAAAGCTTTAACCTTGTGTAAATGTACAAAATGTTACTTTGGGATCACCTGGAACCCGCCAACCCGGGGGCTCCTCCATAGATGTGCATTTGACCTATTTTCATGTGTCCAAAGTGTTGAATTTTGTAGCTATGGTCGATATTCATAAATTATAAATTATATTTTATCATTGTTGCATATTCTTCATGCTCCTTTATTTGTCTAAATAAAAATGTAAAAGGCGTGTTATTCATGACCTTAAGAAAAGGAAAAATTGAATTTATTTTTATGGCTCCACAAGTGACCAAGTCAGCCCCTCCATTGATCATGTTGGCCTTCCCAAAGAGACACCCTTTCGGCCCTCCTAAAGACTATATATTGAAATGGATTCATCCTCCCTAAAGTGATATTTGAAACACACACTAGAAGAACAATTTTGTTCTCTCAAGTGAATGTCGAAAAGAAGATAAGGAGGTTTAATCGAAGATAAGAAGTGTGAGGATCTATGGTGAATTTGATCCCAAGACAATTCTAAATATCTATGGAAGAGTGTGAGGATCTTAAGTGAAGTATGAGCTTATCTAATATAAATTCTAAGCCTATTTTGTGATGAAGTCCGAGCTCTGTCTGTGATAATATCTGAGCCCATTTAGAGGTGAAATTAGAGTCTATTATGTGGTGAAAACCCAACTTTTTGGGACAGTAAAGAAAGCCTAAATTTGGCCCTAGTAAATACCTAAGTCAAGACTTTTATTGTGGACAATTGATAGATAAAGTTGGACAACTTGTGGATGGATGACTTGGTAATTGTTGGACTATTATCTTGCTATCATGTTTCTCAGTATGTATATGACTTTGAATCTTAATGTCTTGTTGAAATCATTATCTAAAGAATTATTTGTTGGGTTTTTACCCCAAGTGGATTTTCCTAGGGTAAAATTGTGCTATTCTTGTGCATTGTGATCTCTACTTTCTTTCTACTGTATATGGTTGAGTTTATGAAGTACAATTTGTTGATGAACAAATTGTAAATGCTAAAAGTATATATGTAAGACATCAAAAGTAAATATCAAGTTCAAAAATTTGTGCTAGTCTTTATTGCACTTGCATTTTCAACATGGTATTAGAGCTTGATGAAGAAAGGAAGCTAAAGATCACATTGACTCTCTCTATTATTTTGGAAGAAGCCTATGAAGTCTGAAACATATCCAAGGATAAGTTGATTGTAAGAGGTACAACATGTTTTCTAGAAGACCAAAGAATAGTCTCTTTCCCTTACTAAATTTATCTTATAGAAGATCCAAAACTGATGGTATAGTTTGTATACAAATATTGATGTGTAATTTGTTCTTTCATTCTTGAAGACAATAAACTAGGATGAATCACCTCACTTTGCTTCAGACCGAGAATTACAATAGGTCAATTTTTTGTTATAGTTTTGAGGTATGCACTTTTTCATGGATATAATAATGTCCGTAATCCAAATGCCTCGGTCTATAAGGTTTGAGGACATATATATGTAACCTCATAATTTGTGAAGGTTGAATTCTCTTTTGATGTTGTGATCTGATTAATGTTGCTGGAGGTTGAGTCATTGGAGCATATATATTACAAGAAGAAGTCTTATGTATAAAATTGTTTTAAGGCCAAGGAACTTGATCATCAAAAGGATACATTAACATGAAAGTTGTCCATAAATATTTGAAGAAAACCATTGAAGTCACCTAGATACTTTTTGTTGATATGTCCTCACTATATTATCTCTTGAAGTTAAAGATCAAAACTTAAAGATATCGGAGCTAATATAGGCCAAGTCATTGTGCAACTAGGAACTTACAATGTTCATTTCAAAGAATAAGTACTTCTACATAGTAAGAACGAAAGAATAAATCCTCCAAGACCGAAGGATCTCAGAAATAAATTCAAATTGCCTCATTCAATGGCAAAACTAGCGAATGTTTCCTTCTTCAAGAAATCTACTAAAGTCTCTTTTTTTTTTAGGTTTGAATATATCTCTCTCAATCCAAATTGAAAGCAAGTTGGAAATACATCTCAAAGTCTATGTCATATAACAATTTTTATGTGTTACTCTTCCACTTGTAATTCAAAGAAAGTAGAAGTGGATATGTTAATACTATATCGAAAGGAATGAATGATAGGCACAAAACCTTGTGAATACACTTGAAATTTCCAGTGAATTATTACATGTCAACAAAAGGAAAAATATCAATACAATAAGAAAGTCTATAATCATCTAAACCTAGAAGATATAAAGGATATGAGTAAAAGAAATATCCTTACTTGAATTTGATCATCTGCCAACATCTTGAGATATAATGACAATAATATTTTTACATTTTGAAGATGAGTTGTGTTAAAACCTTATAAACAAAATATATATCCATCACCTTTGCAGAAGTATCTTGTCAAATGTATATGCCCTGAACCTTGGGGTTGAACTCAAGGAAGTTAAGAAAATCAATTGCAAGATGTTAAATTCAATTGGAGAACCTCTCATTACTTGGATTGAAATAATGAGATGTTTGGAATATTTTGATTGTCGTTAAAGCATGGGAGGCACAATAGATATTTGAAGATATAGGGTTTGAAAGACTGAAAATCCCTAGGGTTTCTTAATACTAAAAAAATATGGGGTTTATAGACAAAACCCTAGATTGAACCATCACTTGTGTAAAGAGCATATTTTTCTATTTTGGACCGTATGTAAACCATATCAGGCAAAAACAGATTTGACAAGAAATCCTTAGGGTTTATGAACAAAACCTTAGGATTGGATGTTTCCGCTAAAAGAAGAAACTCTAGCTATTGCAAAGAAGGAATGACATCATGATGAGGCCACTTCCTCTGCAATAAAATACTAGAACAGAAGGATCCGTGTCATTCAATTCAATAAAGTAAAAAATAAAATTCAGTATTTTATGTATAGCCAAATTATCACCCTAACCTACCAAACCGTGGAGGATAAACGACAATAACGTAAACGATACAATGTTGTCTAAACTGATAAAGTTGTGGTCTATAAATGACACAAACGTACATGAACTACTTAAACGAATAGTGACATCTTGTTCTTCTGATTCCATTTGAAAAAAAAAATTGTAGAATGATATTTGAAATGATAAAAAAATATTTAGCCAAACCAAATGAATTTTAAAAGATCCCAAACTATATATGTTATATATATGACACATTAAATGACATTTACAAAGTACCAAATTATACATAAGCTTAATTTGATTTCATACTTTAGGAATATTTAAGAAATAACTAAAGAATATTACATCTCCCATTGAGCGCAACATCACGAAAGACCTAAAGAAAATGAAATCCAGCATTTCCATTATGGATATTTGGAAAATGAATCCCTAGCACAAGCCAATGATTAAGGCATCAATAGAATATTAATCTAAATTCATGTGGAAAGTTGTAGTGACCAACTTTTAGTAGTATGCGAAAAGAAATAAGAGTTAGACCCCTCTACTCTTGCTAACCATCAAATTTTCAACTAGAATGTCCATTACTACTCGGTCAATGCTATATCCTACTATGAATGCAAGAAAGTCGAGGTCAATCCAACTAAAAATTCAACTAGAATAATCTAATTAGACTAGAATGAAGTTAAGGTGATAGGAGAATCAAAATAGGCCCTCATTAGGTTCTCCGCAGACCCCCAAATCTACTAAATTATGAACATTGTGGTCATGGGCATCCATAAATTCTTTGCATGCTAATTGCAGGGATTGGTCTAGTAAACTCAAAGGATATTTTGCATCAAATTCGTCACATCTTTGGATTTCGTTGAAAGGAGTACTCTACAAGAATAATATATGAGAGAAAAATATCTGAAGCATAATTTCACCTTTTTAGAAGCACCCAATGAGCCATCAACTATAGAATTTTCTATCTTAGGAAGTTATATGGTAGAGACCTTTTTTGAGAAATTTTATGTTCAACCCTCATTAATCCCTAAGCAACAATGATATGATATTACTCTTTCCATGCTAATGGAATGCCAATTATGTGTTAGAAACCTAAAAAGTTTCCCTCTTGAAGCTAAAAATATGATCATAATTATTCATCTAGGTCCAAATCTAGATATTTGAACCTTTCCCTTTGACATAGCTAAATTTGTTAAAGGTGCAAGTGCCAAGTATCTTATTACTAAGCCATTTAGGAACAAGACCTCCATCTCACGTAGGATGGAGTTTGAATGTACAAACAATACTACTGAGTATGAAGCCCTAATTCAAGGGCTTAACATATTCCTAGATTTATGAGTCTAGATCCTTCACATTTATGGTAAAGCCCTAATTCAAGGGCTTAACATATTCCTAGATTTAGGAATCTAGATCCTTAAGATTTATGGTCACTCGGATTTTTTTTTTAACATGATCGGATACTCATATATTATAAAAACTGAAGGGACCAAGTCCTGTTACATCTGGGAAGAGAAGAGAGAGAGAAGAAGGGGGATTCCAAAATGGGTTTGAAGACCTTGGCTCCTTGTTGCTTGAGTTGAGATACAGGTTGAAAAGGAAACAGCTATATTGCCTTACATATGAGCCTGCTAATAGACAAAATTTACAAGACATTTAGACAAATTACTCATGCTGGTTGACCGAATCATCATACTGCAGTTCTTGCTTTGCGCTGACTCTGGTGGAATTCTCGGCTTGCATACTTTGAGTGAGCGTGTTGATATGGGCAATTGCCTCCTCCAAATGTTTACCTCTTAGATCTACAGTCAGCCTGAAATTCTTCTTTGAGCTCGGTGAAATGTTTCACAAACCGGGCTATCATAAAGCAATGAGCCTTACAGAGCGTACATGAGCTGTTCGTGATTACTCTGTCTAAGGGATTCTCGGCATGTTCATCATTTTCCGGATTTGAGGCCATCTCGGAGGAGGTATTAAGAGATAAGAAACGAAGAAAAGGGGCTCTGAGAGAGAGAGGGAAACGAGAAATGGGAGAGCAGAGGGGATGAAGGCGGGAATCTGCGCTAGGAGAGAGCGGCCAATTTGTGGAAAGAACCAAAATACAGGATTGGTTATGATAAAGCAACCAGAAATGTGGAATGCTGAATATACCTTTGAAAATTGCAGAAGGAGATCTCGTTGAAGCAATGCGTTGAAGACGACCATTGTTGCTGCCAATCTTCTGAGACTGGATGCCAGGGACTGTTTCTGTCCTTTGCTGTTTGAGAGGAGGTGTGAATCGGAGATGGACAGGGAAGGGAAAGATTTGAAACTCAAGGGAACAGGGCTGCTGTCTACTACTATTGCTACGAGCTTCCGGGAGCAGAGAGCCATTCACTGCTCCTCTGCTTTGCTTCTGAGAGGGCGTAAGAGATCTGGGATGAGTGAGGGGAGTGAGGGGAATATATAACATCAAGATAGGCTGAGCAATCAGGAGGTACGAGATATGCTCAAGGATTTGGGCATGCTCTAAATCATGCTGAGAATCAGTGATGCAGTCTATAAGGATTGCGAAGGGACACAAACCTGAATTCCGATATGTGGGATCACGTGAAGCTTGGTGTGATCGAGTCACTAGAGCGGGCTGGAGAGCAGACTGAAAGAAGGTAGGAGCACAACTCTCGAAGGGTCTGTAAGAGATCTTCTTGTCAAGATTGAGGCAGAAAAAGTCTAGATTTAGATGATGACTGAAGTGACTTGGTTTCAGGAGCATACTGATGTTGCTATTCAAAGGATTTGGCGAACAGCTTAGACTGCTATGGAATTGCTTTGACGTAGATGTGTTCATTTTCTCTAATTTGTCCACTCTGTCTACTAGTGGCCTTGGAGGCGTAAAAGTCCGCTTCGCTGTTGTTTTCTCTTAAGACATGCTTGAACATCGTGTCTCCCATATTTTTGAGATTATCCTGTGTCCTGAGCTTTATATTGTTGAGGGCTGCTTTATTAAATTCTGTTCCCGAGACCAAGGTCGAAATAATGATGGCCGAGTCCCCTAGAATGATAGGATTTCTAATTCCCAGCCTATTCAGAATGGTGGTGCCAAGTAGAAGGCTATACGCTTCAGCCACGTTGTTGGAAACTTTCCCCAGACCCCATTCATAGCTTACAGTAGTTTTTCCAAGATGATCTTTTATGATGCCCCCTGCACCAGCTTTCCCTGGGTTGTTCTTAGATGCGCCATCGAAATGCAGGGTAGGGCGCTTCTGATCTAAAATCCACTGTTTAACTTCATCCTTGGATCCTCTGAGTTTCCAGTGCATCCTTTTCTTTGGGGCTTTTGGTTGAGAATGTTGATTGTTGGTATAGCTGAGGCTAAATTTATTGTACCAATCCATCTCTTCTTGATGCCAGCTTGACTGATCTGGGAGGTCGATGAGATTTGTGCTTATTGTTTCTAAGATAATGGTTGTTGTTTTAGCTAGGATGCTGGCTGGATTGGGCTTTTTATTGTTGAAAACGAAGTTATTCCTGGCTAACTAGATTTGCCAGCATAGGGAGGCTGGAACGCATTTCCACAATCTGCTGATATTGTGCTTGCCTTTCTTGGGGAAGGGATAACATCTCCCCCAATTTTTCTGAAGGGAGGAGATCTGATCAAAATTTTCGCCAATTTCCATGGGACTTATCACCTGCTTCCAACAGCTTTGGGCAAAAGGACAGAGTAAGAAAATATGTTGAATGTTCTCCTCCTCCGCACGACAAAAGCAACATATTGATGGGCCCAAAATTCCTCTTTTCCTTAGATTCTCAGCAGTAAGAGTCTTACCTTTGAGAAGAGTCCAATTGAAGTGTTTGATCTTTGGGAGACACTCTGATTTCCAGACAGTTGTGAAAAGGTTCCAGTTTGTTGTTTGGGTGGTGGTCTGTAAAGCTTTGTACCCCTCTTTTACCGTGAATTTTCCTCCACTAGGATCCCAGATATACCTGTCTTCCACTCCTATATTAGTGGGCGCAGAGCCAGAAAGAGAGGATTTGAGATTGAACCAGAGATCTCTAAGATCGTTGGGGACTTGGAGGTCCTTCCAGTCTTGCCAATTGTTATGATTCCATATTGATATATCAAACAAGGTGGTTAAGTTTCTTTCGTCCATCCAGTTCTGCAGAGGTCGAAGAGCTTGGAGGAGGTTTCTCGGCTTGGAGCCCATAATTCTGTCTGACCAAATGTTAATGTCCTTACCATTTCTAGGGAGTTTGGAAGTGTTTTCTCTGAATTGGGGGAGCACTTTTTTAATGATTTTCCACACCGGAGTGCAGGGTCTTTCAGCTATAGGTTCAGAAAGAAGATTAGAGTTTGGGCCTCTGAGATATTTCTTTTTTATGACCTCCACCCACCAAGATCCTTTGCCAGAAAGGATTCTCCAGATCAACTTAAATCCCATAGCCCGATTAGAGAGGCTCAGAATTTTGATGGATAGCCCTCCCTTTTCATATGGTAAGGTTACCTGTTCCCATTTGACAAGACTGAATTTCTTGGTCTCCTGTTTTCCTCCCTACCAGAGGAAACTTCGCAAGATGAGTTCCATGTGTTTATGAATGCTGGCCGCGGCCATAGTGACTGCATATTGATAAATTGGAAGAGCAGAGAGGATGGCTTTAATAAGAATCGATATGCCTGCCAAGTTTAGCCAAGACACTCCCCAACTCTGCAGGAGGCCTCTCATCTTTTCTATTTGTTTGACCCAGATCTCAGCCTTGACTGTTTCTTTAGCTAAAGGCAGACCTAAGTAATAAAATACACTCCAATTCCTTTGCACTGGAATGTCTAGGATCAAGGAGATTCTTTGCCGGGTTTGGAGAGGGACATTCCAGGTATAGATCTTGCATTTTCTGTTGTTCAACTTTCCTCCTGAGACTGCTAGAAAAGCATCCAACACTTTCTTGAATATTTTTGCCATTAAGCTTGAAGCTCCCCCAATGAGTAGGGTGTCATCCGCGAAGAGTGAACGCTTGATCTCTTTGGTCCCTCTTTCTATACGTATTCCAGTGATCTCTTTTTGCCTGCGGAGGTTTTCTAGGTGAATGCTCAATGTCTCTGTCATTATGATGTATAAGAAGGGAGAGAGAGGGTAGCCTTGTCTCAGCCCCCTAGAGCTTCTAAAATGATTGCTGGGGCGACCATTTATCAAGGGGGCTGTCCACGGGTTGGAGATGCACCCATTGATAATGCTTATGAAGTTTTTTGAGATCCCAAATTTTTTTAGAACTGCTGTTAAGAAGGGATGGTCAACTCTATCAAAAGCATTTGCCATGTCTAGTTTGATTATCATTCCTTTTTCTCTTCTATTGAAGCTGCTGTGAATAGCTTCTTGGATCAAGATGACGTTGTCTGTAATTTGCCTGCTTGGAACAAAACCTCCCTGATTCTCAGAGATTAGGTGAGGAAGAAGTTGTTTGAGCCTGTTGGCAAGGATTTTGGTTACAATCTTGTAAGATACATTACATAGAGATATGGGGCGGAACCGGTCAAAAGAGAGAGGATTCGCCTCCTTAGGGATGAGAGCTATATGAGAAGACTTGGTATTTTCTCCCATCTTGTGATTTCTGAATACATTCTTTACCATCCGCACAAAGTCTTTTTTGATTGTTCCCCAATGATTTCGGTAGAAGGCGACCGTGAACCCATCTGGACCCGGGGTCTTGTCCTGCTGCATACTAAAGGTTGCTGCACGGATTTCCTCTTCTAAAATGTCCTGATCCAACTCTTTGTTTTGAGAGTCTGATATTTTGCTCTCTACTGTACTAAGAAAGTCGGAGCTATCCGTTTGCTGAGGAGCAGCAGATAGTAGAGATTTAAAATGGTTATAAGCCGCTTCTTTAATTTCTTCTTGATCACTGATCTCTTTTCCCTCAACCTCTATTTTGTCTATCTGATTCCCAGCTCGCCTGAGCTTTATATTGTTATGGAAAAAGGATGTGTTTTTGTCTCCGGCTTTCAGCCAAAGACATCGGGATTTTTGTCTTTGGTCCTCTTCCTCTACTCTATTTTGTCTAAAGAGTTCCCTGTACATTTCTTTTTCATAATCTAAATATTCACTTGTATATTGTATGTTCTCTTTGACCTTATTCCACTGCTCCATCTTCGTAAGAAGATCTGATTTTTTTTTATTTTCCATTATAGCTTCTTCCTTGGCCCACTGTTTGATGACTGCTCTTAGAGATTTTAACTTTGTTTCCCATATGTAGTATGGCGATCCATGAATTTCCTTAGCCCACTGATTGTGGATGAGAGTGCGAAATTCTTCTTTGAGATCCCATGTTTTGTTATATTTGAAGGGGAGAGGCCCCAAGTTTCTGCCTTTGTCCAGATTTAAGACTACAGGCTTGTGGTCGGATGCCGAGGCATGAATTAATTTGATCTTGATAGACTGAAAACTTGCTGCGATTCTTTCCTGGAGTAGAAATCTGTCCAGTCTCTCTTTAATATTGAAGGAGCCCATTCTTTTGTTGCTCCAAGTGTATTTCCCATTGGATAGGGGAATATCAATCAGATTATGTAACTGTATTATGGATTCCAGCATGTCTCTTGAAGGGTCTGCGTGGTAATTTCCTCCTATCTTTTCTTCCACATTCCTTATTACATTCATGTCTCCTCCCAGAATCATATTTCTGTCTTGCACGGACTGAAGATCTGTGGATATGGAGTCCCAACAACGGCCTTTGTCCCTGTAATGGTTTGGGGCATATATGTTGTAAATAGAGTAGATTTCCTGAGATCCTTTGTTTTTTAAATTTGTTCTTATCCACCAGTTGCAAAATTGAGAATTAATGATATCCCATGCATTCTTTTTCCATATTGTTCCTATTCCTCCTGAGGCTCCTTCTGAGCCTGTTGATACTCCTATGAAGTTTTTGAAGCTTTGTATTTGTTTTTGAAAGTCTTGTTCAGAAATTTTGGTCTCCTGGATGAGGAGAAGGTCAGGCTGCTCCTGTTTCAATAAATCCTTGATTGCTTTTATTTTTAAGGGAAAGCCCATCCCCCTACAATTCCAAGAGACCAAGATCATTATTTACCATTTGTTGGGTGAGGCCCACTCCTCTCCTTTGTTTTTTCTCCACTTCCTTTTAGCTTGCCTATATATGAGTCCATTGGTTGCTGTGTTCCCGTTGCCATCTCTTTTGCCGCTGTTTCATCTCTGAGCTCTTTGTTTGACTTTCTTCCAGCTTTTCTCGGGGGGTCTGTAGATTGGCTAGCTTCTTTCGATTTATTTCTAGTGAGGATTCTCTCTATGGTTGGAGGGGGGGAAGGGAGGGGAATCACTCGGGGGGGAGAGGGAGCTGCTCGGGGAGAGGATGGGGGGAAGAAGGTTCTTCAGCGGACAGAGATGCGAAGGGGTTGGAAGATGAAGGGAAAGCTGAGCTGGGGGGGGAGGGGAAGGGGGGGATTCCGGGGGGGGTTTGGAGCTGGGTCCTTGGGTGGGAGAGGGTTTTTTCCTTTTAACTGGTTCCCAAGCGCCCTCAGGGTTTTCCTCATTTTCAGTAGATTCATTTACTTTTGACTTACTACATCTATTTGCGAAATGACCATACTCGTGGCATACCTTGCATTTGAAGGGGAGCTGCTCGTAGTCCAGCTGCTGGATGTGCGTCCATTGATCAACCTTGATCTTGATAGCTTCCGGTAGGCCTTTCCCGAGATCTACTTCCACACAAATCCTGGCACACGCATGCATGTTCTCCCTTGGCTCAGATCTATCAATGTATTTGCCTATTGCGTTCCCTATTGCCTTTACTGATTCGTCTCCCCAACAGCGAAGCGGCAGATGAGGGAGCCGAACCCAAACTGGTACTGCATTTGGAATGTCCATTTCTGAGTCAAAGTCCGGAGTCCATCTATTCAAGTAAAGACCTCTTGAATCCATGAAGTAGGGGCCGTTTCTGAAGATGAGGTTCTTATCTTCTTTTGTTTCGAAGAGGAATGTGAAGTAGCCTCTTCCGCAGAATCTGATGGCTATTATCCCTTGTATCATCGCGCTCCAGTTGCGCTCTACCCATTTCTGAACTGATCTCGGAGAGGGCCAGAGGCCAGTGAACTGGCCTACTAGCCCTCTTTTCGCAAGTATTATTGTTGACTTCCTTGGAAGGGATGGCGGGAGATTAACCTCAGGGATTTCATCGAGTTTTTTGATGAACTTGGTCACTGTGGGACGGGGTCTGGGATTAGCCGCTTCAGAAAGGAGAGAGGCAAAAATTTCCTCATTATTCTCAGAGACTGGAGGAGGGGGAGCGAGCCTGGCCATTCAAGGAATGAATGGACAGCGGGGGAAGGCGAGAGAAGACCAGTGCAAGGCGAGAGGCAGAGGCTGGGCCCCAACAGCAGAGTCCAACAGAACAGTCCAAAGCTAGGGAGGGAATCGATGAGAGCAGCTGCCCTGCCAGGGAGGGCCTGGGGAGCGGGGTCAAGCGAGCGCGGGAGGCAGATCGCCAGAGCTCGATCACAGCCAAAAAAGTATCAACCTTTATTAAATGTTATTGGCAATAAATCTCACTCGGATATTATAGAATGAAAAATTCAAAATACCATTCGTTATAATTCTCAACATCTCAAACTCTATCAATAGGAATCCCTAGCTCTAGTCACCAACCATAGGGACTTCATTGGGGAAGCAATACCATACCATGTGCATTCATATTGGGCAATATATATTGAGGAAAAAATGACAATATATTGAGGATATAATAGCGGGTAAAGGGTTTGTATATTGGAAAGTGTAAAAAATGGAGCTCAAAGTTAATGGAAAAATATAAAGGGTATAAAAAATCTTAATGAAAAGAAGGATACCTATAATATTTAGTGAAAGTAGGGGTTTTTAAAATTGGTAAGGTGTATTGGGTTCATATTGGCAAGGGGTTAAATAATGTGCTTTTTAGAGGTGTCTTCCAGTATATATTCAAATTAAGGGTATTGTTTAGTATGCCATGAACACACGTGATATGTCATAGGTTCATTGAGTGAAGCCCCCATGTCACCAACTTCCTAGCTTTCAACATCAATTACATCCCCAAAAATAAAAAACAAGAAGATTATTCACTAGCCATGGGAAATTTAATGCTTTAATGCTTAGAATAATTCAAGAAGGGCAGATTCTCAATGCATCTACTTTCAGATCCATTGTGCCCGACAATGTGTCAAACTAGAGATTTTTTCATGATGATTCAAAGATATCTATTTTCAAAAATATAAGGAAAACCTTCAAGGTCATATTAATTGACAATGAACTAAATGATTCTTAAATCAACAAATATTCCAATCCATTGATCAATCCTCTACCATAGAAATTCACATATCTATGAGTTGCAGAACTGCTTTATTATTAAGTATGGTGGAAGGGTTCTCTTGATAAAGAAATGCAAAATTTATGGCTAATGGTAAATTATGCAAAGCGCGACTAAAATCATTAACACATGTTGTTATGATAAATTTTGTTTTCAATCATTAATACATCCAATAGCTTAGTTATAGAGCATGCCTTAAGTGTTCCATTAGAGATAAATTGCAATGGACTAGTGTAGATTAATTGCAATAATTCCATGAAGGCCACTTCCTCTGCAATAGAATACCAGACCAGAAGCATCCATGTCAATTCAATTCAATAAGGTGAAGTGAGTGAGTTAAACTACTACCTTATTTTCTTCCCATTCACTTTAATTATATATCGCTCAAGGCTGCGATGAAAGATACAGGGAATAAAGTATCATGCATACCATCCAATCCCATCCTTTCCCATAGGTAATCAAGACTCAACTTGTTTCTTTTTACTTATTTTTGTCTTATGGGCACCCAACAATGAAATGGAAACATAACTCCATATATATAGATTGAGACCCCCTTTTTCTCTAATATGCTATACCACTTTAGCCTCTGCCTCCATAGGTTTTGAATTAGTATTTCCAACTCGATCTACCTCTACTTAGGGGTCTTTAACTAAAATCGATGTAATGGGCTCTGCCTTCATAAGTTCTCCATATTGACCCACTAATGCTCCAACCATATCAACACCTACCAAGAAAACCACTTCTACAGGTAAAGATATTGCTCAGAAAAGAAAGTCTTCTCCAAGATCGATTTATTGCTCTATTTTACCAAACTATTTACCCACCCACCCTAATCCCCAACAGAGTCACTCACTCATTCATATGAGTGGTGCTTCTGGGCTTTGAATGAGAGGATGATCCTCACAATGTATGTAATGATCGTCATTATTCCTTCCTTTGATCCCAACGAAGAGAGGAACCGGTACGTCGCAGAACATTGGCCAACATCTGGGCTTCCTCTAATTCCTTTCATGAGTTCTATACTTCTATCTAATCTCTTCTGATTATCTAAAATAAAATTCACTTTGCGAGTATTTTATGTATAACCAAATTATAACCCTAACATGTCAAATTGTGGAGGATAAATAACATTAACCTAAACCATACACTATTTTCTAAACTGATAAAGTTGTGGTCTCTAAGTGACACAAACATACCTGAACAAATTAAATGAATAATGAAGTCCCATTCTTCAAATTTGACCATTCCATTTGAAGAAAACTTTATAGAACGATATTTGAAACGATAAAAAAACATTTAGCCAAACCAAATTAATTTTAAAATATCTACCCAAATTATATATGTGCTATATATATGACAAATTAATGAAATTTACAAAATATCAAATTATATATAAGATTGATTTGATTTCATATTTTAGGATTTTTTTTAAACTAACTAAAGGATATTAATTCACCCATTAAGTACAACATCATGAAAGACCTAAATGGAATGAAATTCAACATTTCCACTATGGATATTTGAAAAATGAATCTCTAATAGCACAAACCAATGATTAAGGCATCGATAGAAGCTTAGTCTAAATTCATGTGGAAATTTGCAATGACCAACTCTTAGTAATATGAGAAAAGGAATAAGAGTTAGACCCCTCTATTCTTGCTAACCTTCAAATCTTCAATTAGAATATACATAACTACTTGGTCAATGTTATATCCTAATATGAATGTGTTGGTTCTCAGAATGTCCTCGTAACTGACAACAACTCGAGAATATAGTCATTGAGGATCCAGGATCCTCCCACTCTAGGTGACAAGGGCTAACCTCCCTTTCACCACAAGGGGGTATTCCTTGGTATTAGTGTAAATTAAATAGTTGTTGGAAAGTAATGTAAATTAAATATATATCAAATTAAACAAATAAATATGGCCAAGTTATTAATATGAAAGTGTATTGTTAAAATGAAGAGAGGTTAAGCTTTAAGGAAGGGTGCTTATAATAATTAAAAGATCAACAATTACAATTAAAACCTTAACTATGTAACGAGAAAATGAAAAAACACAAATTAGAGATGAATATGACGAAGAAAAGAAAATAAACAGAGTGTTAGTGGTACTTGGATCCACAATTGTTGTCTCCCCACCATAATGAAAAAGAACAAAATATCATAATATCATGTATTATTACATTCCATTCTCCCCCTAAGGACAAGCATTAAGAACATGTTCATTTACGGATAGCATGAATACCTAAAAACAAACAAATCCTCTAATTTCCATGACAAAACAATGTTAATCAAGTCAACTACGAGCTTGTGAACATATATCGATATTCAAGCACATAAATTAAAAAAGTAAAAATAAACAAAAGGAGCATAATTACTGTAATACGGGATGAAATATTGTAATAAAACCAACCAATATCAAGTGTTTTTAGTCGATAAAACAATGCACAACTCAAATATCCTAACTCTGATTCCTATGATAATATTAATATTTGAAAGGATCAATAATTAAGTACGGTACTGCAGTATAAACAATTAATCAAGTCTGTGAACTGCAAACTACATCAGAAGACAAAATGGAAATGAAAAGGGAAACTGAAGAAAAAAATTGCAAATTGCGTAACAAAATGTTATAGAATCATTATTAATCAGCCTGTGCAACAAATGCAATCACAATGTCCCAAATCATAAGTTTGTTTGGTCTCCAAAGTTGTTTGGCTCTGTCTTCTCCCGCTAACCCCTCGAATGAGAAAATGGGGGGTTTTCTTTATAATCTTCTGAATAATAAAAATGAAGATAAGAATTAATTTTAAAGCTCCTATTGGACACCTAATCCTCAATGGGTTAGTGTGGAAGCCGAATGGAAAAAAGGAGTCTAAGAGACCTTGGGATGTGAAACCCAACGGTCACAACAATGTACTATAAATGTATATCAGTTGTTAATAAAAATTGTAATGTCATGTTTTATCTTTCATATTCTATTGCTGCCAATGTGTGTTTAACATGGTGTCAGAGCAGGCGATTGCTGGTCTCTATATATATGTTATTTTTGCCTTTCTCCTAATCAGAATTAAGCAGAATTTCCACCTTATAAAGCATTTTACTGTGTGCAGACCTACGAGTTCTGCCCATTACCTGTAACGCTCCATTAATTCATTGTCTGCCAAAAATCTGCTGCCTCTCCTACCTGACCTCTGGCACTGTATACGATGCACCTGACTCTAGCTATTTTAAGACTCTCTTCTGCATTACCTGCTCTTATATACTTGTGCTGCTCCTCCTTACAATTAGCTGCACCTTGTCTGCCTGAATGACCTGCTCCATGCAGTAACCTGCTCCACCCAGTGCCTGTGCGTTTGTCTATAATTTACTGTCCATAAACGTTGGTGTCTGTGGTCTGACACGTTCCTTCACTTCCCGCTTCCCTTCACTTCTTCTCTCCGCGTACCTTTCTAGGCTTCCTTGTTGTTCATTGGATTCCCTGAGGTTTTGCTTCGCTGGAGGATTTTGGGATCCAGTCTTTGGCAGCTCTGTTGGGTGGTTAACCTCATATATCTGTTCTACAAATTTTGGACCTGCAGACCATTTTATTTTGGGTCGCCAAGTTCATTTGGTTTGGTTGGAATCTGCCATAGGCGGATTTTTGGAACTGTTTTTTCACTCTTCGACTCAAAATCTATTGTTTATACTACTGAAAATATCTCCCCCATGAAGGGTGGCGTTGTTAAAATCTCTTCTGCAATCAATATATGATAGAAGCCTGCAATAATTCTGGAGAAAATTCCGCTGTACAATTTTTCGACTGATTCAAAGAATGAAATTTTCTCCACGATGAAATGTGAAGAAAATCTATGACGCACCCAAATTTTGCAGCACGAAAATATCTTCCCTACTGGGCATCTTGCACATGATGCACGGTTGAGAATGGGAGGAGTTTATGGACGCTCTGTACTATGGAAATTTTGAACGATTGGCTCCAGAAAAGCTTGAACGATTGGTTCCAGAAACGTAAACACACTGTTTTGAACGTTGTATACACTGTATACATTGGCCTGTCACATATATACGCTGTATATGTTGGTTGTATATGTTGTTTTGAAGTTGTAAGTGTGGAGTATCTCCCGCAGGTAGTTGTTGATGTTGCATTGAATATACAATACATCGAAGAATCAAACCTGACCCCGATTCCCCGAATCCTATAAAATCGCAGTGTCCAACAGGGAAGGAAGGAGGAAGATGCTAGTCTGGTTAGTATATGTTCATTCAATCAAAGGAAATGTCGATGATTAATGATATGCATCCATGAGCTTAAGGCTTGAGATTATGGGTCATGAGCTGAAGGCTTGAGCTTATCGGTTGATCTCTGAATACGGGTATATATTAATGCTTCATGCTCGGTTAAGGCTCCTTCATACGTGTTCATCTCCTGTAATGGTCTCCATCCGGGTTATGGCTTGGTGAATGTGCTTGGTTCTTGATCAATAGAGTTCAGTAAACTCATTTCAAAATATGTTGGAGAGCATTCTTCATTTTGTGCTAGCACATCTTTCTTATGGTAATTGTCTCTTTCTGAGTAGAGTCAAACCTTAAAGTTATCAAAGAATGTTTATAGAAATCAATCATAACTCAAACCACACATAGTTTTCTTTGCTACTCATTTTAAGAACTGGAAATGAAATTACGCTCAATGATGTATCTGTATGGTAGCATATTTGATATCCTGATATCATTGTTGTAGCTATTGGAAGTCACTCGGACTTGCATTATTTGTTTTGCAAGAGGAAACTAACTTCCAGTTGACTTTAGTGAAGGATGAAGATTTCATCCCAAAAGGAAAGAGTTAAGGTTTTGTATTTGTTCTAGCTTTTGTGACCAAGTCTTCTCACAAAGGATTGGTTCCTTGTTCTTATTCTGCACATGAGCGTTGAAGAAGCATTAGATAGTGGAGTATAAGCGTTTATTGATTCATCAGAATTTCGAATCATCACCACATAGAGGAGTCAACAATCTGCCACAAAAACAATCTTGAGAACTATGCATCAATAGACCTCATATTGCAGCCATTTTACTGTGCTTCGAGCTAATCCATCATCAGCAAATAGGGGCTTGATTTCCGCATCACGACTAAGGGCAGGGGGTTGTGCTTGACTTGCAAAGCAGAAAAAAATTAAAAAAAATAAAAAAAATAGCATGTGTAACCACGGTTTAAGATTTGTCGTGGTGGTCACGGATCCTTTTGTTTTAATCTCATGGATGTCTGGTGGTTGCTCTATTTAATTTTATATGCTGGTCATGAGTGAACTGTTATGCATATGTAGTGGATTGTGAATACATTACAATCATTTTTGTCTATTGGTTGGAGGATAAGTCTTTGAGTTGAAGTCCTAGTATGTACATTAAATAGAGTTATTTCACATTAGCTATTTGGTGCAAATTTATGGAGGATATTGCAGTGACATTGAATTGTGAGTGATTGTTGCTTCTTCTTCACTGGTTGATAGTTGTGATTAGTTTCTTTAACGTATAAGATAATGAAGAAAATGACCAGACTTGATAACGCATTAGAGTTTTTAAATACTCTAATACATTCCACTGTTGATGACATGGTTAAGATCAACAAAAACTCTCTATTCAATATTAAAATATGTCTACAAAATGCATAGGAGAATATTGAGTTTTTGCAGCTTGAGACAAAGCTACAACAGGAAGAATTAAAACAGAGGAATCATCATTCTGAACCTGTTTCTGTTCAGAACAACGAAACAAACTTCCATAAACAGCAAGTCAATAATGTTACAGTTCATTCAGATTTCGTACCCCATAAAGCAGCAGTTGTACATGCTGATGCAGAAACTCAGTCTGCACTTCCCAAGCCCATCATCAGACCTTGGGAACAGCTTGTCCACAACAAGCACAAAACTGGTCTTGGATATGACAAGGACTTGTCCTTTCATATTCCAGACTACGCCAAGCCCATTTAGTTTCAAAGTGCTGGATTCATTCATGACAATTTAGCTGCTCCTCATGACAGTTCACATCCATCTATTCCAGACTCTGCCCCTCTTCCACAGCAGCAACAACAACAACAACAACAGATTGTAAAATGCCAAAACTGTGACCGAGTTGGCCATCTGAAAGATCACTATTTTGATCTTCATCCATGTAGGCACTGTCATAAAATTAGCCATTCTTCACACAGATGCTTCAACAACAAACACCCTACAAGAACAAAGATTCATCTTGGATGGATCGCTTCTTGGCAATGGGCATAAACAGCCAAGAAGATATTCCAAACACATGTCAGAATTTATTCCAGAGTATTGAATAGTCTTGCAGTTAAGTTTTCTCCATCATCTCACCTTGTATCTGACAGGGGGGGAAATGATGGTCATCTACAAGCTTCAAAGTCACATCAAGCAAGCCTGAGCCACAACCTACCACACCAGTTTCAGAGTTGTAGCCAGAAACAAAGATGCCCGTGAACATGCCTTCAGTTGGCAATCTGGGACACTTCCTCTAGCAAAAGACTTCAGCTTATTGCCAGCTTCAGAAGAATTCCAAGAACAAAATTGAGAACACTTCCTCTAGTAGAAGACTCCAGCGTCTTGCCAGTTTTGGAAGAGTTCCAGGAATTGCATTAAGCATTCCAGAGTTGTTGGTCATCCTTAAACCATCACAGGTTGAGACTTCCCTTTTCAGGTTGAAGTTCTCCCTTTATGCGGGTGAGACCTCCCTTTCATGGTTGAAGGTTTCCCTCTTTAAAACAATAGGAGCACTTCCTCTAGCAAAAAACTTTAGTTTCTTGCCAGTTTTGGAAGAGTTGTGGGAACTGCACTAAGCGTTCCAGTGTTGGTGGTCATCCTTAAACCACCGCCCCTTATACCAACATTTCAGAGAGCACATTCAGCCTAGTGCTGCCATGCATTTTTGCACATTTTGTATTATAGCTCTCTTCTTGGACTCATACATAACCCTTCGGATTAAGGGGGGGAATGTTGGACACCTAATCCTCAATGGGTTAGTGTGGAAGCCGAATGGACAAAAGGAGTCCAAGAGACCTTGGGATGTGAAACCCAACGGTCACAACAATGTACTATAAATGTATATCAGTTGTTAATAAAAATTGTAATGTCATGTTTTATCTTTCATATTCTATTGTTGCCTATGTGTGTTTAACAACTCCATTATGTTTCGAAAACCATGGAAGACTGCATATTATCAAACTTTAAAATAAAACCTAATAATCTCCTCTTAAATATTGATCTTTGCTCCATAATTAACTTCTGCATTAAATAAACCAAATTTAGCCCATAAATAATTAGATAAAGGTCAAAAGTAAATTGTTGTAAATGAATTTATTACCTCCCTTTTTGAAAGACTTTCAAGAATGATTACCTCCCTTTTTGAAAAATGGGTTGTGAAAACTCGAAGTCAAAAAAGTCGTTGGTAATGTGACTAAGTCAAAATGTTTAGATAACATAACATAATAATAAACATAAAAAGGGCATTACAACATATCATCGTTGGTAATTTGACTAAGTCAAAATGTTTAGATAACATAACATAATAATAAACATAAAAGGGCATTACAACATATCTTCTATACTGAGTCGAAGAGTTCCTATCAATGCAAAAATCATGCCATAATAAAAGATAACATACAGAGGATCAAATAACTATATTGTAAAATATACACAGATGTCTATGGAATTTCTAATTTTAGGCTCACAATATATCTTCATTCCAAGTTGGTGGTGTCATGGTTGTAAGAATCCTTTGCTTTTATAAACATTTCCTTGAGAGCAATGATTCCTAAATCTAAAGATTTGGTGTGTAATCTTCAAAATATAAAATTCTATCATATCTTTAAAGAAATTATTCAAGGCATTGGTAAAGAGAAAAATGAAGTAGTGAAGTAGGATGCAAGGTCTTAGGATATTTAAGTTTAAAAATCTTGTGTATATTCTTCAAAATATAAAATTATATCATATTTTTATAAAGAAAATATTCCAACATTCATAAAAAAGAACAATAAAGTAGTGATGTAGAGCCGGGGTTTAAGATGAATATCTACTTACTATCGAAAACAATTTTGAAATTGACCACATTGAATACAACAAAAAGTAACAAGAGACTTCAAAAACAAGACATTCACAAAAAAACAATAAAGTAGTGAAGTGGAGCCATGGTTTAAGATGAGTATCAACTTACTATCAAAAATGACTTTGAAATTGACCACATTGAATAAAACAATAAGTAACAAGAGACTTAAAAAATAACTCATTTCCACGTGACCCAAAATACACAAACCCAAAATTATAACGATTAGCACACAAGCATGTGGCTTAGTATTTAGTGTTGTGATAAGTGAGACTCTTTGTTTTATGGACAAAGCAACTCAACCCAAAGTTCTAATAATTACCATAATTGATATAAATAAACATTTAATATTAATTTTTCACAAATTAAAAAAATTCTTAATCATTACAGGATTTTATCCTAATAATTAGCATATAATTGAGAAACAGTGTATATAAAATTTAAAATGGTTAATGTTGTGAATTTTTTCAATAATATTATTTTTTTAATAATTAACAAAGATTTATTTATTAAAAACTAAAATTAATATGAAAAATATTGATAAAAATTGATGTGGTTATTTATAAAGTATAGACTAATTGGTTTGTATGAGGTTTAGTGGTCGTCAAATCTCTAATTTAAACTTCATGGGAGAAGATAGAAATTACTTTTAGATAGTATTAAACTATCCCAAAAATCGTCTAAGCTCTTACACATTTATTTTTCATTTACACATTTATCTTTATAACTTAAAATATTAAATTATTTACACAAATTCAAATAATAAGCAATTTCATTTTTTTACTTTAGACAATGTTAATTAATGTTTAGGACAAACCATTTAACACTTTCAACACTATGCATAACTCATTCAATAGTCCACTTATCACCTTTCCATGTCTGAGTTTATTATTTTATATTTATTCTTATACCTTTAAATCTTATCATTTTTATCATTTTATTGTCAATTAATAAAGCATATGTAATGAAATAATAATTAACGCATTCAATTTTTCTTTTGAATGGGTATTAGTTTGTCTTTGACCAAAAATTTATGACACTTATCCATAGTTTAACATTAGAAATTCTTTTTTTGTTATTTTTTATTATTATTTAAATTAATTTATTTGTAAGGTGATTGGTTGAAGTCTTATTATGGGTAGTTTGATAACTTCTATTTTTATTAATTACTAATTTTTTGTTTTTAGTTTTATTTCTTTTTAATTTAACCTTTTTTATTTTGAATTTTTTTCTATTATTTCTATTTTCATGAATTATATTTTTTCACAATATTTTCAATTTAAAATGACTTATTATTATATTTTAATAAATTTATAAACAATTATATACATATAAACAAACAATATATATATATATATATATATATATATATATATATATATATATATATATATAATATAAATTGATTATATTTCTTGATTTCTTGTGATGATATTTAATAATACAATATTTTAGTAATTGTTTTATTTTTGTGATAAAATTTTTATTTTATTATTATTTTATTTAATTAAACTATATTTAAGTTCCGCCCATACTAATTATTATATAAACTTTATACCATAATGCTTAATAATGGTTATATATTTACAGTGTCCATCAGTGCTGTCGAGTGCCACAACATTGCGGTACAGCATCTCGTGCTTTGCATATTGTCGTTGTGCACATACGAAAGGCAAAGGTAGTTTAACAGTTCTGGAATTTTAAATTTATTTCGCTGGGCAACTGGAAAAAAGATTGATGATGGATTTGTTGTTTGTTCTTTTGTATTTTTTTTATGGATTTGTTTGATATTTTTGGTGTTTGTACTTTTTATAGAATTTTTTTTAATGTGACCTATAGGTAGTTATATTTAGAAGAAGAATTTTCGAAATTGGAATACTTTACTCCTGTCTCTGTATTTCTTTTGTATTTATAAAAATCTTTTTTACAGCTTATCACCAAAAATGACCGTTAAAATAGGTGCGGTAACTAAAGGCAGATTTCCAAAATTAGCCTCTATTTAAATTGCTCATTAAAATTCATGAATTAAATACTTATGCATTAGATTTATCGTTTCAAAATTTTGTACTCGTCTAATTTCAATAAATTTCATTACCATTAACTAGGTTCAAAACGTCAAAAAAAACTTTCACGTTGTAAAAGAAATTACATTACTGTGTCTGCACTACTGTACATTACAGAAAGCAAAATACTCTGTCTCCTCTGGAAATCAACACTCTGTTTTTCACTGTTGTGTCTGCACTTTGCACTGCTGTGTCTGCACTCCTGTGCATCTACAAAACACTCTATTTCTGCTCAAAATTAACATTGCTGTAACACTCTGTTTCTTTCTTGAAAAGTTTTACACTGTTGTGTGTAAATTTTCATTCTTTCATACACGTTGCTGCGTATAACCAAAAAAAAACTTTTGCACTGCTGTGCATTACAAAGAGAACTCTGTCTCTGTTTAAAATTTTCACACCCTGCTGTGTTTCACATTACATTTTCATATTCAACAAAAAACTGAACTTAACATTTTTCCTTGTGCTGTAAAAACAAAACTACACCTGTGAATTAAAAAAAATAAAATTAAAGTCTTACCTACATTTACGAACCAAGTAATAAACTACCATCATTCTGTGAGTGACCACCATTCCGTAATAAATTGTTGAGTAATGGCTGATTCAGGAAAGGACTGGGGCTGCAGCTGTTTAATGGCAGATTCATCACTGCAGAGGTATGGCGATCGATTCATCAGTACAGGGGTATGGCAAAGGACTGGCCCTGTAGTTGAAAATAATATTTCAACACTCCCCTTTAGTTTCAACTGTTGGGTTATCAGTCATACCCAGACATTTCCTCAAAAACTCAAAACTTTTCTGTCCCAAAGGCTTGGTTAGAATGTCTGCAACCTGCTCCTGAGTTTTGCAATGTACTAAGACAATTTCTACATTGTTTACCAGCTCTCTGATATAATGAAACCTTGTGTCAATGTGTTTCGTTCTCTTATGAAACACAGAATTTTTGGATAATGCAATAGCAGAACTATTGTCACAATAAATCACAGTTCATTTTGCCTGCTCTTGGCATAAGCTCCTTAACATCCTTCTCATCCAAACTTCTTGACATGATGCTGCTGTAGCTGCCACATATTCTGCTTCTACTGTAGACAATGCTACAATAGGTTGTTTTTTAGAAGCCCATGAAATGGCTCCTGAACCCATGTGAAAAACATAACCGGATGTGTTTTTCCGGTCATCTACACTTCCAACCCAATCACTATCTGTGTATCCAACTAAATCTGAACATTATGAAGTAGTATATAAAATTCAAAACCTTTTAGTACCTTTAACATACCTCAGAATCCTTTTTGCTGCCTGCCAATGTGCTTCTTTTGGTCTCTCCATGAATCTGGAAATTAGACTAACAGCATACATTATGTCTGGCCTAGTTGCAGTCAAATACATGAGGCTGCCAACTATGCTCTTGTACAAACTAGGATCAAAATCCTTGCTGCTGTCCTCTTTGCTGAGTTTTAATCCCATCACTGTGGGTGTGATTGCTGCTTTGCTCTCCTGCATATTAAATCTTTCCAACACTTCATTAACATATTTTGCCTGTGAAATAAAAATCCCATTTTCACTTTGTTCTACTTCTATTCCTAAGAAGTATCTCAGCAAACCCATGTCAGTCATTTCAAACTCTTCTTTCATGACTGTTTTGAAATTTTCAATAAGGTAATCATCATTACCTATGAAAATAACATCATCAACATATAACACAACAATTAGTATTTTACCATCATTTTCTTTGATGTAGAGGGTGGGTTCTCCTTCACATTTTTCAAATCCATTTTCCAGAAGATAGGAATCTATCCTATTGTACCATGCTCTTGGTGCTTGCTTCAGCCCATAAAGAGCTTTCTTCAACCTGCACACTTGGTGCTATTGGTCTTTCTTCACATAGCCTAGAGGTTGTTCAATGTAAACCTCTTCCATTAACACTCCATTTAGGAATGCTAAATTCACGTCCATTTGGTAAACTTTCCACTTTTTTTGAGCTGCTATGGACAGCACTGCTCTCACGGTTTCCATTCTAGCAACCGGTGCAAAAGTTTCCTCATAGTCTCTCCCATACTGCTCCTTGTATCCTTTGACAACCAGTCTTGCCTTGTGTCTTTCTATTTTGCCTTTAGCATTACTTTTGGTCTTGTAAACCCATTTAACTCCAATGACTTCTTTTCCCTTTGGTAGTTCAACTAAATCCCATGTCTTGTTTCTTTCTATGGCATTAATCTCCCCATCCATAGCTTCTATCCATTTCTTATCCTTAATTGCATCTTCGAAATGAATAGGGTCTTAAACATGACAATATAAAGCAAATAAAGAATTCATACCTTCATTTGCTGCTTCTTGTTCATAAATGTCATTTAAATTTATGAACTTCTTACCTCTTTCATTTGGTGTGCAAATGCTTGAAGAAGCACTTGAATTTACTCCTTGTGGTGTGCTTGGAGAAGCACTTTCATTTCTCCTCAAGGGTGTCCCTTGCTGCCCTTGTGTTGGTGCTGCTGTTTGGAGTGTTTCATCCATCTCCTCCTCATCTTCATCATGTGACAAAGAGCTTTTAACATTCACTGTTTTCTCTATGCTTCCATCCCAAGCTTCCTCCTCAATGAACTAAACATCTCTACTCACAATCAGCTTCTTGGTGGATGGGTTATACAACCTGTAAGCTTTAGATTCTTCACTGTATCCAATAAATATACATTTCTCCCCTTTGTTGTCCAACTTCTTCCTTAGCTGATCTGGAATGTGTGCATAAGCCACACATCCAAAAACTTTCATGCAGGCGACTCCTTGCTTTCTCCCACTCCATGCTTCTTCCGGCACTTTGTTCATGACTGCTTTTGTATGGCATCTATTCAAAATGTACACTGCACAGTGTACAGCTTCAACCCAATAATCATTTGGAAAATGCTTTGCCTTCAACATACTTCTCGCCATGTCCATGATTGTCCTGTTCTTCCTTTCAGCAACTCCATTTTGTTGCGGGTGTACCTAGTTGTAAATTGTTTATGAATTCCATTTTCTCTACAAAAACTTAGAAATTCCTTGGAGATATACTCACCTCCTCTATCAATTCTTAGAACTTTGATATGCAGCCCGCTTTGGTTTTCTACAAGTGCTTTGAAATTGCAGAATTTTTCAAACACTTCACTTTTGTTCTTCAGAAAATAAACCCAAATTTTTCTTGTAAAATCATCAATAAATGTTAGAGTATAGTGGCTGCCTGCAAGAGATGGAGTTTGCATCGGTCCACATAAATCTGAGTGCACAATCTCTAAGGGTGCTTTTGCCCTTATGCTTTTCCTGGATGGAAAACTTTCTCTATGTTGTTTTCCAAAGATGCAACCTTCACAAAGCTTGTCCGGTTTCTCTATCAATGGTAATCCTCTTACCATTCCTTTTCTACTCAACAAATTAAGACCTCCAAAGTTGAGATGTCCAAATCTCAAGTGCCACAACCAATTTTCATCCTTTGGTTCACTTTGGAAATCCTCTTGAGTCACTGCTGCAATCACTTCTTTATTTTTCAAATCTCCCTTCATTCTGAGAGGGAACATCCTATTCCTTGTCATCTTTACTTCAGCAATACATTGTTTACTAGGTGCTCTATCCATGATGGTAAATACATCATTCACAAAGAAAACATTATATCCCTTTTGCACAAGCTATCCAATACTTAAGAGATTACATTTCATTCCAAGAACATAATAAACATCTGCTATGATTTTCTTTTCACCTTTCTTTGTTAAGACATTTACTTCTCCTTTTCCCATAACAGAAACTTTATTATCAGTCCCTAGTGTGACTTGTGATTTCACATTCTTATCTAACATAGAAAACATGGCTATGTTTCCTGTCATATGGTTGCTGCAACCAGAGTCTAGAAACCATACATCTTCACTCTTTTCTTCAGCAATATTACAGGCTAAAAACAAATTGTTTTGGCTGATATTTTCTCTAGTGAAATTTGCACTAGTTCTATTACTCATATCATGTTATTTCTTCTTACATTCATTGGCATAATGCCCATATTTTTTACAATAATAACATTGGACATTGGATTTTTCATACCTTTGTCCTTGAGCATGATGTTGTCCACTTTGTTGGCTGTTGCCTTGGCCTTGGTTCTAATTTGGATTGCTGCCTCTTCCTTGAGCATTTGCTAGACTGTTTCTTCCACCTCTGTTTTGGCTTCTACCTCTTCCTCTCTTGATTCCTCTGCCTTGACCTCTTCCTCTTCCAAATGACATTTGGGTCTTGAAGGCATGTTCTAGAGATGATTTTTCATTCCTACTCAATCTCTGCTCATGTGTTATCAGTGATGCATGTAGTTCATCAACTATGAAGTTTGTGAGATCCTTTGTTTCTTCTATGGTGGTGACAATCACATCGAACTTTGAGGGTAGGACCCTCAACAGTTTCTCCACAATCCTCCTTTCTTCAAGAATCTCTCCATGAGACCTTATCTGTGTGACTAGACCAATTACTTGTGTGAAGAATGAGTTAACATTGTCTGACTCCTTCATGCATAGATTCTCAAAATCTCTCCTCAGCAACTGTAGTTTTGTTGTCTTCACTTTCTCCATGCTTTGATAGGCTGTCTTGAGAGTTTGCCATGCTTCTTTGAATTTCTTGGCTGCTGCTATCCTTGGAAACACACTCTCATGCATTGCTTGATACAAAAATACGAGGGCTTTTGAATCCTTCTTTTTATAGCTCTTCAACAGATCTTTCTCTGCCTGAGTTAAGTTATTAAACTCTTCTTCATCTGCTGGTTCTTCAAATCCATCCTCAACAAATTCCCATAAATCTTGTGAGGCAAGTACAGCCTTAATGGTTATGGCCCAATAGTCATAGTTTTTTCCATTAAACTGTGGGAGTTGATTATTAAAAATAACCATGCTAGTGCTGGTGCTGGAGCCAGCCATTCTTGCACTCTTAAAAAAATGCTTGACTGTGTATTAAAAATCACTGACTGTCTTCAACAACAATACAAAAATTCTGAGAAATACCTTGGATTATTTCTTGGTTGAGTCTTCACTCTACTGGAGACGCTGCTGCAGCAATAAATCCTTCCTTCAACTTCTTTGACACTTCAAAGAGCCTGGATTAGCTCTGATACCATGTTGGGAATTTCTGATAATTCATAACAGACAGACAAAAAAAATGCTCTGTTTTCAACACAGAAAACTAAAATTTGTTTGCGGAATACGGTGTTTCAGCAACGCAGTTTCGTCAGTTGTTGTTGTTGGTGTTTCAGCAACGCAGTTTCGTCAGTTGCTGTTCTTAGTGTTTCAGCAACGCTGTTTTGACGTAGCGTAACAATTTTTTTTTTTTGAAAACTAAATTTCAATAGCGCACAACAAAATGGAATTTATATTCATTAACAATACTTCCTCTAACAGAGGGATTACTACAAGGCTGCTTTAAAGACAAGTTAAAAACTTCAAAAAAAACTTTCACGTTGTAAAAGAAATTACATTACTGTGTCTGCACTGTTGTATATTATAGAAAGCAAAATACTCTGTCTCCTCTGGAAATCAACACTCTGTTTTTCACTGTTGTGTCTGCACTTTGCACTGCTGTGTCTGCACTCCTGTGCATCTACAAATCACTTTGTTTTTACTCAAAATTAACATTGTTTCTTTCTTGAAAAGTTTTACACTGCTGTGTGTAAATTTTCATTCTTTCATACACGCTGCTGCGTATAACAAAAAAAAAACTTATGCACTGCAGTGCATTACAAAGATAACTCTGTCTCTGTTTAAAATTTTCACACCCTGCTGTGTTTCACATTACATTTTCATATTCAACAAAAAACTATACTTAACATTTTTCCTTGTGCTGTAAAAACAAAACTACACCTGTGAATTAAAAATAATAAAATTAAAGTCTTACCTACATTTACCAACCAAGTAATAAATTACCATCATTCCGTGAGTGACCACCATTCCGTAATAAATTGTTGTGTAATGGCTGATTCAGGAAAGGACTGGGGCTGTGGCTGTTTAATCGCAGATTCATCAATGCAGAAGTATGGCGGTCGATTCATCAGTACAGAGGTATGGCAAAGGACTGGCCCTGTAGTTGAAAATAATATTTCAACACACGTTCCAAGAGTTCCTTTTAATGATAAATCCATTTATGTTTTTCTTTTTCTTACCCGTGAAAACATGTCAACATTTTTAGGTACCTTTTCAGTTGCGGGAGTTAAATATTGAGGGTCCTTTGTCCTTCATTCCAAAGTCTATAGGGATGTTGAAGTACCTAAAATCCTTGGTGTTAGGGGGTTGCTCACAAATGAAGTCACTGCCGGACAGCTTTGGTAATTTAACCAACCTCCAGCACATCCAGTTGTCCCCAGTGCTCTGCTTTGGAGAGGTTGCCAAAATCTTTTGGAAATTTAATCAAGCTCCAGCACATTCAACTATCTCAGTGCTACGCTTTGGTGAGCCTGCCAGAATCTTTTGGTAATTTAGCGAACCTCCAGCACATCTAGCTGTATGAGTGCTCGGCTTTGGAGAGTCTGCTAGAAACTTTGGGTAACTTAACCTACCTCCACCACGTCCAGCTGTCTAAGTGATACGCTTTATTGTGTCTGCCAGATTCATTTTGTCGATTATTTGACCTCCATTATCTTCATTTGGAGGATTTCATTAATATAGCCCTATCAAGCCAAACACTAAGGGATATAACCTCACTTCAGTGCATAAATCTGTCTGGCTGTCTGAAAATTGAGTTACTCCCGGAGGGAGTGGCACAACAGAGGTCACTTAAACAGTTTTGATTGGGAGGTACAAACTTGATAGAATTGCCAAAATTAATTGGAATGCTACGTTGTTTAGAAGTTCTGGTAGTAGGAAGCCCCTTGCTAGAGACCCTGCCATTTTCACTATATTGCGGGCAATTGAAGGAATTGCAGTTATGTGCATGTCATAGCTTGAGATGTTTGCCGCAATCACTTCGACTGTGGCCTCACTTGGTTGAGTTGACTTTAGAAGATTGTTCGTTGATAAACGAACTGCCATTTATAAAGCAAACCAAAGGAGCAAGCATACTTCGGCGGCTAAAACGGTTACAGGTTTCTGAAACAGGGATTTCGGAGATATCATTTGGTGAAGGTGTTTGCGTCAACCTTCAAACTCTTACCATCACTCGCTGTAATAATTTGGAAGAGGTTGGGACTTTGCCAAATACACTCATAGATTTAAGCTTCAGCAATTGTCATAATTTGAGGGAATTAGATAACATTTGTGGTCTTAAAAAACTTCAAATGCTGGACATTTCTAGCTGCACGGAGTTGGAGGAGTTGCTGAGAGTTGAAACATTGGTATCTCTGAGCATACTAGATGCAAGTAGATGTGTGAAGTTGAATGGCATAGGGAGATTTGGGCAGCTGACAAAGTTTCAGCACCTACTGGTTGGAGGGTGTTCATAGTTACAAGAGCTGGGAGGCATCCACCATTGTGTGTCGTTGTGGAGGCTTGATGTCAAAGAATGTCCCAAACTACGGTGGAGTGAAGGAGTAGTGGAGCTGCTGCGCCAAAGAAATGGGATCTGCTTAGAGGGCGTTTAATTAAGAGATTATTTAGCAGAGCGCTGTCTTTCATATGGGGTTTGTCGCTTTTATGACATATAAATGTGAAAACATGTTAATGGTCCGAAGTATCATCGGAAGTGTAACTAAGAAAGTATAATTGTAAGGTAGTTAATTTTTATTGGATGGTTAGGGTTGTTTTCCAAATAGAATTAAAATTCCAGGTTTTATCAGAAGATAACAGATATATTGAAAATTTGAAAAATGTTTATTTTTTTCTTTACTTGAAATAGAAGACATGTTGTAGTATTATGTAAATATTTTGACTAGTTAAAATTACCATGTTTTTGGAATTTGAATATTTTTTTCTCATTTAACTCTATCACTTATTTAAACTTATAAAATTCCATTATTATTTTTGAATGAGAATGATTTAGTTAGAGACGCAGCTAAGTGCAAATACCAGGCATCAATTGATATCTAGCAAAACAGCTTAGTCTTCTATAACATAGGTATGGTAATGTTGCTCCTAATGTGAGGAGGGCTTTTCCATATTTCATGACACAAAAGAAGCTTTGTGGTAGTAACGTTATGTCGTTTATAATTGTGCAGCTTTGTTTTTGTTACTAAGTGGGGTTGTCCTCCAAGCAGGTTACATATGATGGAGAGGAAACATGCAGAGGAAATGTGCTATCTGGTGAGGGGAAAGGTGAAGGATTATCCCAATGGATCTTCTGAATACGTTGAATTAGGTGATAACGATTTGGTAGTTTTACTCAACAACTTGAGCTACACATGGGATGTGTCTATAGCTGTTGAAAAACATTATAGCAGAAGGTATGAACCTCATCATACCTTCTGCTTCCTGTTTTGGTTTGACTCTCGTGAATATAACTCTATATTTGTTTGACCCTCTTCTGACAACTCTGAAGAAACTGAAATTTTAAACTTTACACAGTGGCTATGTCTCACTACTGGAAAAATATATTGAAAATGCTAGTAATGATTTTTCTGGCAAATATGATTGAGTCGACCAATAGGATATTACATTTATTCGATATTCGGTATTCATATTAAAAGAAAAATCAACCCTAACATCATCATATATAGCGATGATTATATAAGAATACTCCATAGAGATGATGGGCCAAAGTTTGTAAAACATTTGCTAATTCAACCTCTTGGAGTAGTTGATGTAGTTTTGATTTTCCAAGTTTCCTGGATTCCTTGGACAGGAATACACCTGTATTCAATAGCATGGAATATAACCTACATTGGGTAGACTCTATGTTTAGGTTTTTTTTTTTTTTTTTTTTTTTTTTTTTTTTTTTTTTTCCGAAGAAAAAAGCGCAACTTTTTATTAAGCATATAAAAAGTTACATTCTGTTTAAACTTTGAGCAGGCCTGATGGCTCTCATGATTGCTGTTTTGATCTTCTTGAAGGAAAGACAAACAAAAATCTCAGTCCTTTTTTGACTGATTGTGGATGTTAAGATATGTCCTGATTCTGTTGAAAATTTAAAACTGTCTAGACTTCCTCCCTTCAGGAGGCTTAAGTACAAATTATACTATGCATACTCTGGGGTCTCCTTCAGAGAAAGAAAACAACCCCTTACAAGACTGTAAATAAAACTTTGAGATTGCTGAAAATGTACAGAAAGTTTTTTAAGTTTTCTGTTTGTAGTGCTCAAGAGAAAGAAATATACAAATATATAGAGAAACTGTAACAGAAGGATCATTGTGCCCATGAAACTGCTGACAAAAAGAAAAGACGAGCCGCGTTCACTGTGGAGGAGCAAAAGGGGGCTGTTGTGTAGTGAATGACTGCCCCTGACTGATTTCTTCTATTGACCAGCTGCCCATATCTTGCTGTAAACCAGCCTTAGAAAGCTGGTCTGCTTCCACATTTTTGTCCCTGTAAATGTGGCAGATGGTAAAACTGTTAAAAGATGACTTTAAAAACATAATTTCATCTAAAAGAGTCTTCAGAATCTGGTTTTGACATGATGCATTCCCATTAACCCATTTTATGACATTCATGGAGTCTCCAAAGATTTGAATTGTGAAGATGTTTCTTTGAAGTAACCAGCAAAGGAGAAGGCGCAAGGCAGACAACTCAGCATAATTATTTGTACCAGGTCCTAGCCCTACTGATGCTTTTAAAGAGTGATCAGGATTCAAGTGAATGCTCAGTCCTGCACCAGCCTTGTTATCCTGGGATGCTCCGTCAAAATAGGCCCAAGGGATGCCCTCCAGGATAGTAACAGTCTTTTGATGATTTTGAGTGTTTTTAGCTTCAGGTATCGGGATGGCAGAGTAAATGGCAGCACAATTAATGGCTGTGACGGATGTGGGAGTGTCCTTGTCTTGAAACAAACTTTTGTTTCTCACTAACCATACACCCCAAAAGAAAATAAGAGGCAGATTTCTCATGTTCCCCTCCGGATAGTTCTGCCACCATTTCCTCCAAGCTTCTTCCAAAGGATCTATGCCCCACTGTACACTTACATTGAGCAAGCGGGTTAACTCCTCCCATATTTTTAGAGAGACTGCACAAGATGTAAAGAGATGGCTTATTGATTCCTCTTCTAATTTGCACAAGGGGCACCTCCCTGGCCCAGCTAAGTATCTGGCTTGTAAGATGTCCCACGTTGGGACTTTTCTTTTTAGCATGCACCATAGGAAAATCCTGGCCTTTTCTGGGAATTTTAGCTTCCATATGTTTTTCGACCACCAATCTGGTATTCCCCAACCTTTCTTTTTCATTAAGAAGGTATATCCATCTTTTGGGGAGTATTCACCTGTTTTCCCCTGTGCCCAAAGCAACAGATCAGGTTCGTTTTTAAGCCTGACATTTGAACGGTGTAGTTCTTGGATGTAAGAAACCCATTCGTTCTTCCATCTGATGTTTATTCCTAATTCTTCATCATTTTTCCAAGCCTGTCCCCATATGGTAGAGTGGCCTACTTTCTCCACCTGATTTAGAGTAAAAATTCCTTTACTATCAAGATGTCTGAGGAAGCCAGGTGACAAGGCATAAGCTTCATTACAACCTACCCAGGGATCCCTGCCAATTCTAATATGTCTTCCATCTCCCACTTTCCATGCCAAACCTTGTTCAATCACAGAGAAAGCCTCCACCGTGGCCTTCCAAATGACTGAGATATTCTTCTTTTTCTTTTCCTGGCTCCGAATCCAATCTTCCAAAGGAACTGGATCAATATACTTCCTTTTAACCACCCTTGTCCAAAGATTCTCCATCGAGATTAATCTCCAGCCTGATTTAGCTGCCAGGGAGAGACTGAATTCAGGGAGCCTTTTAATTCCCCATCCTCCCCATTCTTTCGGTCTTGCCAACTTATCCCATGCCACCCAGGGAAGAACAGAAGATTCTTTTGATCCTGCCCAAAGAAATCTGCAGCAAATCCTTCTGATTTTCTCCATCACTCCTTTGGGGACCCAGGTTAAAGCTGCCCAGTATACTGGTATGGCTAACAAAACAGATTTGATGAGGGTCAATCTGCCAGCTCTGGAGAGCCACTTGAAACTCCAATGAGAAATTCTAGCTTCTAGCTTTGCTATGAGCCAGTTCCAATCCTCTTTCTTATAAGCTGTCGGCTTTAGCCAAAACCCCAGATATTTGAAGGGGGAGTCCAGTGGTTGATGGTGGAAGGGAAAAAGATTAGCCATCATGGTTCTTTCTCTTCTGTCAAAATCTGCCACACAAACTTGAGATTTCCTAGAGTTTATCTGCATTCCAGTAGCTTTCAAGAATAGATCGAAAATGCATTTTAACTCCTTAAGTTCATTATATGATCCATTAGTGAAAATCAAAATGTCATCAACAAAAAGCAGATGAGTGATGAAAAGATTATTGCTACCTCTATACCTTTTACCTTCTCCTCTCTTCTAGCTTTGTGAATCAATCTGCTTAGCCCTTCTGCCACTAGAAGAAACAGGAGAGGAGATAAAGGACAGCCTTGCCTAAGGCCTCTTTGGCTTTTGAAAAAAGGGGAGGCTGCTCCATTGATCAGAACAGCAAAACTGACATTTGTGATACAACCCATTATCCAGCTGATGAAAGAATAGTTGAAGCCCAAATGAGTTAGCAGCATCCGGAGATAAAGCCAGTTGATTCGGTCATATGCTTTGGAGAGATCTATTTTAAGAACCGCACCCTTCTTTTTCTTTTGTCTGACACTGTGAATTACCTCCTGGGCTACTCCAATGGCTTCATGAATTTGTCTTCCATCCAAAAAACCAAATTGTTCCATTGAGATGTTTCTTGACAGAATAGGAACAATTCTGATAGCAATCACCTTAGCAATGATTTTATAAATACAATTACACAAGGAGATCGGCCTGAAGTCTTCAAAGTTCTCCGGATCATCCTTCTTTGGTATGAGAGCAATAAATGTTGAATTAAAAGGCCTGTAGACTTCTCCTTTCTGTCTTGATTCTTCTACTACATCAGTGATTTCAGAGCCTATTAGATCAAAAAAGGAGAGGAAGAGTTCAATAGTCCAGCCATCAGGTCCTGGACTTTTGTCTTTGGCCATAAGTTTCATAGCTGCTTCAACCTCCTCATTGGAAACAGGGATTGATAGCTCTTCTGCTTCTTCTTCCTCTACGAATCTTGGGAAGCATTGAGCTATTCTAATGACTTCTGCTATGGTGGCCTCTCCCGGATCTGAGAAAATTTTCTGGAAATGTCTCTGTCCTAAACCAGAGAGGTCTGAAAAAGAACTGACCTCCCTTCCTTCTTCATCTTTAAGGCTCCAAATGGTATTTACAGATTTTCTTCCTTTTGCATAGTTGTGAAAAAAACTAGTATTTTCATCTCCTGATTTTAACCATATTGCCCTACTCTTAAGCCTCCATTCTTCTTCCTTGTCCAAGAGTATTTGGTTTTGAAGCTTCTCCAGATGAAGGATTCTGTCCTTTGAAGCCTGCGAGATATATCCATCTCCCTCAATGCTCTCCAAATTCTTCAACTCCTCCCTGATTCTAAACAGCTCTTCATTCTGTTTCAACTTCCTGTCCTTTGCCCAGGATATTGTCGCTTTCTTCAATCTTTTGAGATTCTCCATGAACAGGAAGCTTTTGTCCTCTCTTGCACTTCTGTCCAGATGGATCCACGTTTCCTTAAAAAGTTTATTGAAAGATGGATCTTGAAGCCATGAAGAATTGAATTTAAAGGGGGCAGGAGGCTTTGGGGGGGGGAAAGAGAGATCCAAAAAAATAGGGAAGTGATCTGAGTTGCCTACCTCCTCAACCCACTGCCTGAGAATAGGAGCTTTTGAGATTAGGTCCTCAGATAGAAGAAAACGATCTAATCTTTTGGCGATCCGATCCTCCCCTGCTCTTCTGTTCCTCCAGGTTGGCTTTAGTTTGATCGGGGAGGGATCTAAGAGGTTGTTATCCAAGAGTAGATTAAGGAAGAAATCCGACAAAGGGTCTTCCCTGGCTGATGGACCCCATGCCTCTGCTCTTCCTATAGAGAAGTTTAGATCACCCCCCACAATCAACAGAGAAGACTTCATCAAAGATTTTGCCATCAAATCGATCCAGAATATCTCCCTTCCTTGGCAAGGGCCATAAATGTTTACAATTGAAAGGGGATGGAAAAATCAGGAGAAATAACCTCCATTCCCATAACTTGCTTCGTCCCCCATTGATTGATGACCTTAATTCGACCTTCTTTAAACCCAATTGCAAGACCCCCCGAATGGCCTGATGAATCTATTGCGGAGAAATTCCATCCTGGCAGGAGGGCTTTTAGCATTGTTTCTACCTCGGTTGCTTTCCCCAAGGTTTCTTGAAGAAAAAGAATGTCAGCCTTTGAATTGAGGATCCAATCTCTCAGGGCCAGTTTTTTAGGTTTACTGGCCAAACCTCTACAGTTCCAGGAGGACATAATCATTTGATAACAAAATCGGGAGTCTGCGCTGCTCTAAGAACCCCAGGGATAGAGTGTTGTTTTCCATCCGCTACGTCCAACTTGGCTTTTAATTTTGCTTTAGAAAGGTCCGATTTTCTACCTCTCTTGTTTTTGGCAGAAAACTGAGAGGCCGACTGTCCTAAGCCTCCAACTACATCGGGCAACCCAGACTTCCCTCCCATAGATCTAAGGTTATAGGGGCACGGGGTGTGAGGAACCGGGGGAGCAAGAGGGGGCCACATATCTTCACAATTCAAATCAAGAGACGGCATGGCAGCCGAAATAGAGTCTATATCGGGAGAGGTCTTTGCAGGTTCCATATTCTCGTTTATGCCTATGTTTTGAGAGGGTTTGATTGAAGGCGAAATATGCATAGAAACTGAATCATGCTCAGGAATTTGAAGAGAAGAAAGAGGGGGACCTGAGCACATACCCTTTTCCGGATCGTTGAGAGGATTTTGTTCCGCCGATGCGACCTTAGCATTCTCCTCCTCTGCTTTCGCCGGATGCGCTTCAGGGATCTCTGCCGCCTCTTGGATATGGGGGTCTTCAGGCGCTGGCTCTTTCAGGGTCCCCTCAATCTCCTTCTCTTCTGATGTCTTCTTCGCCATGCCTTCTTTCTCCTGAGGAGCTTGAGAGTGATTGAAAACTGGTTCTCTGAATACTGAGGTCCTCCGAAAACGTCTCCTTCTCCTGAACAGCGGGCAATCCTTAGCAAGGTGCCCATACTCATGACAGCGGTGGCACCTAAAGGGCAAGTGCTCGTAATCCAAGATCTGTTCGAACACATAATCTTTATATTGCAGATTGATTTTTTGGGCAAGACCTCTACTCGGATTTAGGCTCACCAGAATGCGGGCCATCGCTCTGTTCTTCGTCTCCAGAAATGACATATCTGCTTCCAAGAAGGATCCCAATCTGTTTCCGATGGCTTTAAACACAGCTTCTGTCCATAAAAACGAGGGGAGACCCGGGGCCCTCACCCATACCGGAAACACATCCGTTTTCTCTTTGATAGCATCAAAAAGGGGACTCCATTTTTTCAGCAGAACCGGAATGTTCCCTATATTCCAGTTTCGTTCAAGCACCCACTCTGCCGCCTCCTTATCCTCGAACCGAAACATGAACCACCCTTTAGCTAAGCATTGAGCCTCGAACCGAAGAGATCTGTCAGAGACGAAACGCTGTTCTCCCCAAGCTTGAAGAAATTCCGACGAAAGTTTCTTACCTCTCGCCCTTCCGACTAGGGTGCATTCTGCAACTTCTAGGGTTTCTTCTATAGAGACCTCCATACCTAGGACTAAGTTCCCTTCAAGCTCCTGAGATCCAATCGGCCTTTGGGGTTTTCTTTTCTCCCCTTTTTTCCTTAACTCTTCCGCAGAGGCCCTAGTTTCCCCGAGACCATCGATCCATTCTGGTTCCTCCTGAGTCGTATCCGCAGGGAATTCTACCTCCGGCTGTGTCTGAACATGAGCAGAGAAAACGGGAGCGGGGTTCCCTGAAAAATGATGACCAGCCGACGCACCATCGAGACCTCCCCGCTCTCCCACTATGCTGTCAGGTTGACCTACAAAACCTCCTGCTGAACTTTCTTTTGGAAAAGGGGATTCTCTTGGCAGAGAAACCCTAAAAAGCAGAGGGAACCCTCCAGAACCCCTTGTTATGCCGAAACCTGGAGAGAGCCCCAAATTTGCAATGTCTTCAAAGCCCTTTGAAGGAAAATTCCGGCTTGACACTGATTTACCCTTGGTATCAGGAAAGGGAGCGCCTACTGTCAACCCATCCGTCGCAGTCTCCCCATCCACCTGCTTGTAAGAAGCCTGGTTTCGAAATCTAGTGGCTTCTCTGCCTGAAACCTTGCTCTGATGCTGAGGGAATGGTTTAACCTCCGGTGAAAAAGACTCCAGCCTCGACAACTCGTATGCTCCAAAATACTGCTCCACATTTTGGACTGTGGGTTCCTTTCCCCACATTGAGAGAATATCTTCCAATTCCGGGTCTAGGTCCACCAATTCGTTAGGGTTAACCATGGTTAGGGGAGCCGTTCCCTATGTTTAGGTTTTTTTAAATGGAAAGAAATGTTTTTATTCATAATGCTTATGAGAAATTTATATACTTATGATTATGTTTTTATTAACATATTACACAGAAGTATAGTTTATGATACTATATTTATTACAGATTCAAAATGTCTCAGAAATATAGCTTATGATACCATCCCTACTACAGATCTAAAATGTTTAGAGATACCAAAATAACTATGTTGTATGAGTTTTTGGAATGTGGGAACATTGGGAAATTGGGTACCTGTTTCTTGAACGGTTAGAAGTTTCCCCAAAATTAATGGAAGTGGTAATATTATATAATAAAAAAATTAAAATAAAATTGATTATATAATTTATATAATAATCAAAATTAATATTGATTCAAAATATTCAAATATTAAAATCAATTCTCTGACAATATGCACACACCCATTATCAGTTCTGACATGTTTCTCTAGTTATTCTTACTAGAAAAAGCAACTTTAATATTTAAGTATTGACTGCCACATACAATGTGCACACAGTCATTATCATTAGTTCTTTGACATATTTCTCTAATTATTCTTACAATAAAAAGCAATTCTAATGTTTAAGCATTGATTGCCACGTACAATATGCACACATAATCTTTTGTGATATATATAAACAACAAAAGAAATACTCATTGGCTTCAACAAAAGAAATATTCGTCAGCGTCATATCGCTCTTAGGTCAAGATGCCACATGCTTCCTTAACCCATTAAGAGATTGCTCCAGTTTCTCAATTAAGGATATCAGTGTTAAAGATGTCTTTGGTCTTTCTTCCTACAATGGTTTCAACATAGGCTCATGTTTTGGCTCATATTTTATGGGCAATTCAGCATATTTCTCTACAGGTTTTGTATTCCCTAACCTTAAGGAAAGCTGGAACTCCAAAAAAATAGTCTTGAAAACTCCCTAAACTTTCCCAAACTCCCATTGAAACTCCCACTAAAAAGATAACGTTTCCATACAGTTCCAAAGCTCCTATTTAAGCTTCCACTGAAAAGATAACGTTCACATACAGTTTCAAAACTCCCAAAAACACAAAAACCATTAAAACAAATTTCCCACCTCTGAAAATCAGTTCACCTGTAACAAAGCAAAATACAAATTTAAACAATTAAAACATTACATTAACCTACAGATAAAAAGGAAGTCAATGTTTCGTTTACCATAATTTCTCATAAACCTGTATTTTTAAGTTTATTTTTCGAATTCATTGGACAGAAATACACCCATATCCAATAGTATTTCGTTTACTGTAATTTTTTTTCCTCAACTCCTATTTAATTTCTCTTACTAATCGCTTAAGCATCCAATTTCATTTTATAATAGATAATTATAAAAAGGCAAACCATATTGAGAGTCAATGAGCCATATTCTTGTGCATATATGAAGTAGAAAAACAGTGAAGCTACAATGAGAAATCTTCTTATTGGCACTCTGAAATATATATGAAATATTAAAAAAATCTAATATTATTATTATATATATTTTTAATAAAATTTAATTAATATTAATAATTTATAAATTTAAATATTAATAAATTATCTAAGATTATAGCAAAACGAAGTGAGATTGAAATTAGTGAAATGAATCACATAGCATCAATTGTCACTTTTGGTGCTTGCACCGGCTAACCAGGACTTCCCGGGAGAATACTCATCTTAAATCGCTTCTAGCTGTGGAGTTTTCCCCACAATATAATACACTGCGACAACCCCTCCATACTTGATATATATATTATTGTCGCTGAAATCATTTTATTTCAATGATCAGTCATTTTAATTAATATCTTTAGATTATGGAGTTTCACTATAAAATCTTGTTCAGTTAAATAGGATTTTTACTTCATATTAATATATAAGAATCTATGAGAATCTATGGATCATTAAGTATTTGTATGATTTTAGTTTTCTAAATACTTATTATAAGATGAGAGCATCTGACCCTTTAATAGAATGAAATTAAAGAGGATTTGAGGGAGAAAGATAGACTACAATACGATGAAAGAAATGATAAATGAGTGATTAAGCCTCTGACCAATTAATAGAATGAAATTAAATAGGAGTTGAAAAAGAAAGATAAGACTCCAATAAAGAAAGAAAAATAGACTACACAGATACATGTCAATCTGAGAAATTACAGTAAAGGAAAATTAACTACCAAATAACAACAATCAAATAAGGGATAAACCCAATTTCAGAGATATCACTCTACTAAATAATCTCTTCATTCATAGTAAGCAGAACCCATTTCTTTGCCACAACAACTCCATTACTCCCTCACTCCACTGTAGTTTGGTTGGGACAGTCTTTGACATCAAGCTTCCACAACGACACATAATGGTGAATTCCTTCCAGCTCGTCTAACTCAAAACACCCTCTAACCAGTAGTTTTCGGAACTTTGTCAAGCGCCTCAATCCCCGTATGTTTTTCAAATTCACACATCTACATGCATCAAGTTTGCCCATAGATACCAATGTTTCAATACTTGGCAACTCCTCCAACTCTGTGCAACTAACAATGTCCACCATATGATATTTTGCAAGGCCATAAACCTTACTTAATTTTCAAAATTATGACAACTGTTGAAGCTTGAATTTATGAGTGTCTGTGGCAATGTTCAAACCTCCACCACATTATTACAACCATTGATGGTAATATGTCGAAGGTTGACGTTAACACCTTCAGCAAATGACATCTTTGATATTCATGTTCTAGAAACATGTAACAATTTTAGTCACGGAAGTATGTTGCCTGCCTTTATAAATGGCACTCGTCTATCAACGGACAATATTTTACAGTGTACTCAGCTAACTGAGTCAACTAATTGCTTCACATAGTAGAACATTGGAATAATGGTTGCTTTTGAGTCCAATAGACTCAACATCGAGAGGATTTTTTTTAAGCACCACTATGAGTCAACATATCCGATAGAGAAAATGGCCACATGCACAGAGGTTGATTGAATAACATATTCAATATGAGGAGGGAGATAGTCTACCCATTGTAATTCAAGTTGATCTAGAAAGACTTTCAATCCAAACAGAACAAAGTGTCTGTAGAGATGGATAGAAAATATTTTCTTCACATCCACACCACGATGACTTATAAACACATCGTAGTTGGATGTAGCAGCAGTAGAAGAGGATGCAATCATTTCCAATTGCAAAAATAGAAATGGAGATCATTGGGAAGGATGTTCGATGCTACATAAGCAGCTCGTGACGGAGAGAAATTTCTAGGAATATTAGAAGAGAAAAAAAGATTGTAAATAATTGCAATGAAAAATGAAATGATGATGGTGTGTAGAGAAATATATAGACATTAAGAAATTGAGTGATCCATAAACCCACAAGCGAATATAATAAAGTGGGCGCTCTTGCTGAGAGTCAAAGTGCGGGTTCTCCAGCATGAAAAAGACAACCACATTTGTGTGTGGGGTGAAATTGAAGTGAATATGATATACCACTCAACACCATCGATGTCAAGTAAATGGGAATAAGGACGCCTGGTAGGCCCTAGGTTGTTGAACATTTGCCTTTCATATGCGCACAACAACAAAATATAGACAGGTACTCGCATATCCAATGAACGAGATGAGCTACTATGTCGGTAAAAGTAGAAGCCCACAAAATGTGGGGCACTCAGAAGTACCAATGGTTCTACAACATAATTATTTTTACGTTATTTCCACATTCTTAAAGTAGTAGCCGATAAAACATGGTACAGTACCGATGGGTTTTGTGACATAATTATTTTTACTTTATTTCCACATTCTTATACAATGTATAAGAGATTTCACACACTTGTCATGGTTTAAAATTATATTTTTATAGAGTAGTCTATACCTGCGAAGAAATGGAGTGATGTGACCCACCTTTCATAGCTTTACTATGTCTTCGATGTTCGACTCCATCCCCAGTCGTTTGTGTCCCCACTCTCCAATGCTCCTCCATGTTGTGGCCCCTCGTCCTCTAGTTCCATCAATTCCCTTGCATTAATTCCTATGACACCCTTTGCTACCCTCCATTGACCAACCTTGCATTAACTCTAATAAATGCATATTCAAAATGGATGCACGTTATTCTCAATATTTCCCCTTAACAATGCCATAGTTTCCCCGACCCTTCTCCCTTGTAACCTGTCCTCGTGGAGCACTCTAGGAGTCGTTAGTGCCCTTTCATCACCATTTCATGAACTAAACTGAAGTATTCTTGACAAATTCTCTCATACATTGATATTAGCTAACTAAGTGTTAAAGGAAGTTACAGTGGGAGTTAATCACAGTTATTCCAAGTTTAATTTACAATGTAGCTCTTACCACTCCTCGTAACAAAGTCATAACATTAGATTGTTTCATCATAATAATGATAATATCAAACATCCTTTATCCATAACTCATTTTAAAGATTATTTAAGTGCAATTTGAACACAGTGGAAGAGGGATTTGGTAGCAAATGCCTTATAGATGATCTACTCCTTGTTGCCTGATCCCTTTAAGGGAGCACAACTAAGTATAACGTAACAATAAAAAAAAACCATGATACTAGCGATTAACTATTTTATGATGCCAACAACATTTACATACTATATCAGGCTATGAATTACATATTTTCTATAACATCTAAACTCATAGTCCTGATTCACTAACAAACTATAACAAAACTAATATTTCAGTAACAAGAAGATATCTTCCCAACCAAGAGAATTTATTAAGGATAGACTCATTCGATGCCATTTGTAGCAAATAATATTGTAAAACACATAAATAAGTGCAAGGGTAAGTTGTAAATTCATATCCAAGTGATGGGATAAATTTTGACATACGGATTTAAAGGGTTTATACACAGGGCACTCTGTGGCTCTTAAAACAGATGAGAAAATTAAGCAACACCATAATTCAAACTCTACCAATAACTGATCGCATCTCTCCCTATAAAATTGAACAAAGGGGATCTCATGGTCATATTTTATTCATATGATGAAAGACATTAATCAATACTTGTTATCAAAACAATGGAATACAAATAGAGGAATCTGGCATTAGAATATATATAGCCTTGTCTTGAAAATCAGATCCCTTGAAGAGGTGTAATTAGGAAAACATACATGACGTACTTAGTAATCAATTTACACACCAAATAGGTTGTACTATATTCCCTAAAAACTCCACCATTACTTATTGATGGAAATGATCAATTAATTCCACCAAGGGATAAAATCATAACATAAATGTGGCACCATTGTCCAATATAATAATATTGACTCAAGAATAGCCAGAAGTCCTTATCAATAAGGTAATCACCAAACCTCTCCACAACCATATTGCAATTTCCTAGAGTCATTGATTCATCATAACCAATAACCAGGGCATAGTTGGTATTCTTGATTGTCACTCCTCTAGATCCCTATAATTAGTTGTGCAAAGATGTATGTGAGATATCATATCATATTGGGTATCCTTACACACCAAAATAAAAACACAATTGTAGAATCTAACATCACCACAACCACTGTGTCTAACAAGCCCAATCATCAAATTGTAAAATAGTGCTAGGTTTGGTTGGAGTATGAGAAAAAATACCATTGGGCATGGAGTCTAACAGAATTATGTATGTCATCCATATGTCATATGAACATATATAATCAAAGGCAATATGGATAGTGTCTTTTCTGACAAATTGACAAATTAGGGTGTGAGAGAAGAAAAGCAAAAAGCAAAACCAAAAAAAAAAAAATAGAGCATGTAAGTGATTCATGTATTTTCTTTGGATGAAGAAAACATATAGGTATCACTTTACCTATTTTTATCAAATTCATGGGAACTATCATAGGTAATTTTATTTTTTGGGCCGAACTTGGAGGAAAAACCATGATTGTACTGATGTTAACTGTAATAACCAAATACACTGATAATTGGATAGAGAAAGGGTTTTACAAATAGAGAAGAATGTCCTAATGCTTTTTCCATATGCTCACAGTATTTTCATGCATTGCATTGGTAGCAATATCATTTATATAATATTTGTAGTTTCATTTAGAAGAGATGAGATTATGAATATTTATGTTTCGAGAATCAAGTAATTGGAAGGATATTGTTGTGTATTTCATATCCACAAATATTATTCATTCATATATATTTATTTTAAATTCAGGCTTGTATCTTTTTTTCTTCTAAAATTTAGGCTAAAGATTTGCCCAAATATATATTGTTCTTACTATTACTATTGAAGAAGATGTGTCATCTAATTTAAGTCAAAAACATTTTTCACCATATATTTGTTTATTGGGAAACATGAATGGTACACAGTGAATTTCCTTCATTGGATTATTTAAGAGAGACATGCATGTTATTCTATCATGATGGAAAAGAGTTGTTTTTCATATCTATTTAACATGCCCTTGTCCTTGCGGGGATGGGTTACCTCATGTTATCTCCATGAAAATGTGGATGAATTTTGAATTTATAATACACAATCTCTCAATATTATGTAGATGTTCTATTAAATATATGTATAGTAGTCTAAGAATAAAATGGTTTGTAGTAAATTTAAGGTAGGAAGATATATTGATTCCTTCTCTCTCTCCTTGTTGTTTTTAAGTGGAACTTCTCATATTGTTGGATGGCCTTTAGATGCAATTTATATCAAATGAGTATTGGCTAAATATCCATTTTGGCTAGAAATAATTTTTGACATACAAACTAAAGACATATACTCCACATCAGAGCAAAATTGGTTTAGGAGGAGTGATTGGAGTCACTAAAATGCTTGACAAAGGTTGTGAATATGAATGGGTCAAATCATGTTTAGACTTAATATTTAGAATTCATGTAACATGTTTGTGAATATTGTACTTATTTCATATGAGTGTGCAATTTCTTTTCGGTTGTTGTATCATTCTAATGCTTTTAACAATTTGCGTGAAAATGGGAATATAAGAGACAACACAATCTTTTCCCCTTTTTATTATTATCAATTTCTCCTCCCTAAGGCTTTAGAGGTTTCCTTTATTCCCCAATTTTTCCTTTACAACCTTTTTTATTTCATATAAAACTCAAGTGAGGAACTATGAATTGTTTTCACCTTTGAATATGGCTACACCATCTTTTGATTATTATAGCTCATGCATAACTTCATCATTAGTTTCACTAATTCCTTGAATTTTATCTTATGGATGGAGAATACATGTCATGGGTAACTATCATATCATATATTTGTTTTCCATCATCTCCATTTTGAAGTTACAACATTGATTTTCCTCCCTTTCCCTCCCTTGTCTCTCTTTTATTGGCATGTCATTTTTCCTTTTTCTAACTCATTTATTCTCATTTCTTTTTCCTGTAGATACTCTAAATGATCAATATTTATTAGCCCTTTAATCTAAGTTAATTAATATATCTATATAAGTCCTTCATATCTCTCATTTTTCTCTTAGTGTTGGTGAGGGGTGATGCAACTCACTTGAAACATTAGACTTCAAAAGACATCAAGACATGGTTACCTAGAAGCATTACCATGACAAGTAATCAATGTGGAATTCTTTGCATATCTAATATCTCTTTTAGAAAAGAGCATTAAGTACATGTTTATGAATTGAAATGGCATTGGTTACTATAGAGACACACCTATAGCCAAATAAATTTATTTTAGATCACTTCCCCGAGAAAGGTAGGAATTCAAATGGACACAGTGCTTCTTAATCTTGGATCAAATTAAGCATTAATGGAAATTGTTATCTTGAGCTACACTCATCCAGTAATTAGATTACTTAGTTTCTAGGTGTTCACTCAATATTGAGGCTTTTAATGTCACTTCCTTCCCTCAAGTGATCATACACACAATTACTTTGGCACTTGAGAATTCCTACTTCTATGAGAGACTTTTGTAGCATAAACGATATGCTTTCCTATTGCACACAATTGTGTGATGATGAGATATGTATCATTAGGTGGGTGCACTTAATTTATGAACACTTCTTATTCTATCCAATCCCTCTTGTGACAAACATACATGAAACACAGACAAAAAACCAATAATGCATGAATCTTTGGTAATGTTCACACACTTCTACTTATGGCATAATATCTCTAAATTTTCACATTACACAACACATTTTTCATAGAAATATGAACCCTTTGCCTTTCATTTTCATACATTATATAACAAAATGTATTAAAATTTAAGATCCATAATATCCGAGAAAAAAAACCATAAAATATTACAATATTTTTATGATTATATTTATAAAGCAAAGTTTATCCCTGAATCTAGACACAAAATGAAAATGTATTCTAAAAACTGATATCGAGATGGATGTTGCTTCCCTTGTTTTCAAAATTGTTGCCTTGTCTACAAAGACATCATTAGGCATGTTCAGATGTCCATGGCATTTTTTGCTACATCCAACAGACTCAACTTGTGTTGTATTTCCATTGATATGGTAATCCTTCTACTTTACTTTTGCGGGGTTCTAACAGGTTCTAGGGTTTCAAGTTCTTTCTATTCGGCTGTAGCAAGTCCCTCCTCATCATGAATAACAATTGGCTCTTTTAATCTAGGATTCAACCTAGTTTCAAGCTTTAACCTCAATTTATTTTTGGGTCTGGTTCATGGCCTTCTCAAATACTCTATTCTTTGGCTCAATTTTCCATGGCCCTTGCTCTAAACTTATTTCATTTTTCTGTCTTCCTACTGACATTTTTTAGCCCTCGTTTTAGTCTCCAACTGTCAATAGATAAGGTGTTTCCCAAATTAGAAATATAAGAGTCTTCTCAAAGCATGCAACTTCATTCCCCCAAGAGATGAATGTTTTCTTCAAGTAAAGAACTTCATCATTAATAACACGTTGATGGTCTCAAATTATGAAACTTTGTAAGTAAAGCACATTAGTCTCCAACTGTCAATCGATAAGCTACTGGCCAAAATAGAAATCCAAGATTTTTCTCAAAGCATGCAACTTCATTCCCCCAAGAGATAAATTTCTCCTAGGATAAATTAAGCATGTGCACCCTTCTAAAGGTTCCCTTAGGTATTTTCTCAATGGTGCAACTTTCCTCTATATACGAAAAAAGTAGGTCCAGGATTAGTACATGAAAACTCCCTCATAAGTGCCTCTTATAACCTGTGCCTCCTTCTATAGTATTTTTTCATCAAGACAAAGCCGCATAGTGTGGTAACTTCTTTATAAACAAAACTAAACATCCATTTAGTATGTTGTTATATGATGTTTCTCTTCTATTTCTAGCACCCAGTTTTGAATAGAACTTATTGCCACATGACTTGATTCCCATTTCCATAAACCAAGGTTCACATTATGCCAATATCTACTATAATAAAATTCTTCTATGTGGAATCTGCCAAATGAGTCCCAAACATGAAATTTCCTACAACAAAAAGTCCAAAATTAGTCAGTTGTTGGTTAATTCACCAAATAGTTCAAATCTGCACCCTTTTTCTGACCTCAAACTTGCTTTTGATAGCTTAAAATCAACGATGAAAGATTGCAGGTATATAGGTGAAATGTAGATGAAATTAGTGACCATCATATTTTACAAATTATGCCCACAATGCAACTAAAATAGCATCATTGCATGATTCTTATATACTCAACATGTTTTATGTTTCACTCAAAATAACAATCTTATTAATAGCAAGTGTAGAGCTGATATATTCCGAGAGTTTAAAATAATCATAATATATCTTATAATATTTCTTTGACCAATCATAATGCAAAGAGCCATTTCAAAATCAATAGGTCATACACTCTCAAAACTATGCATATTCCCAAATAGACTTGTGTGTTTAAATATACCTTGTACATAGAGCCAAATCCCCCTGCCCCAATTGATCAGGAGCTCAGGACCAAGTGTCGTAAAATGGTCAAAAATTAAAGTGCTCAAAACTGGTTTGAACCTAAACGACTGGATAGAGCTCGTCTTCTTGATTCCAGCACTACAAATGGTTCGAAAAACGGTCTCCGTATGAGGAAGTTATGCCAAAAAGAAAAATTGCCCAATAACATTGAAATTTTGAATATTTTCAAAAAAATTAAAAAATAGAATATTCCCAGAATATTCTAGAGAATATTCTTTTTGGGAAGCAAATGGAAGGCTGCCATGTGGCAGGCCCAGAGGCAGCAACGTGGCCTGGATGACGTCTGCATATGTATGGGCGTTGGTTTAAAATATTGTGGCAACGGTGAGGTTTCATCTCGCGACCTCCGGGTCAATAACCAACCGTCTACCATTAAGCCAAATGGAAGTTCTTGTTGGTTGGTGGAACAAGTTATATTTTCAAGTTGTGTTGGGCGGGGCCTGAAGGTGGCTAGCCCCCCATACATGTGACCTCCGCCATTGAACCATGGGCTCTAAACCCTTAACCGCTGGCACGAACTCCAATGCAAACCACCAGCCCGAGATTTCTGGTCACATGCGGAATTTATTGGCCATTAACTGACAGTCAAGTTGGCGAATTTTTGGCGGAGCACTCCAAAAATGGCGGAATTACCTATTTGTCGGGGTTATCTGGCAGTTAGCCAATTTTATTTGGAGTTTTTCTAGGGCAGACTGGAGAAACGTTAATGAGCCATAACTTTAGCTAGGAAAGTATTTTTTGGACGAATTTTTTTTTTATTTTGGGTCTCTTCGACCTTCTGAAGCCATTGGCATAGGTTTCACAGCCATTGGAGGTCATTTGTAGGTGATTTTGCTTCGTGGAAGTTCCAGGAGCCACTAGGGCCAAATCAGTTTGGGAGTTGCATTGGGAATTGTGCAGCCAGTGAATGTGGAACGAAGGTCATTCTTGAAGTTTTTCAGCATTCTAAATCCATTTCTACAGCTCATTATTCCTTTTGAGGCATTCTTCTCATTGTTTAGCTTCAGGGAAGCTTTCAGGGCCACCAGGGCCATTTCTATGCTTGAGCTGTTTGGGGGCTATGTTCATCCATTTTTGGTGATTCAAAATCCTATGTCTGCTATTTTCGACCTTCTGGTTCTAATGGTAGAGGTTTTAGAACCAATTGAGGTCATCTTCACCTCGAAATTCTCCATGCAAGTTTAAAGGGCCACCAGGGCCAATTGGGGAAAGTACTGTAGAAGGTACAATTTCACTGTTTAGTGTTTGGGAAAGAGCATGTTTAGCTAATTCCTATCTTCTGATTATGTATTTACAGTTAGATTTGTCTTTCGAGACACTCATATTCTTGTATTAGCCTTTATATTATTTTTAATACAAGAGGACAAGCCTAGTTTGAGAGGCTTGGTCCAGCAGATGTAGCCTAGAAGGGGTGAACTGCTTCATCATTTGGATGTCTTTATTTGCTGAAGATGATATGCTAAACAAAACTGATGTAAAGTGTTAAATAACATATATACATAACTTTCATACACACATAATCACCTATTCAGCTATAGAAAGTTATTTGTCTTATTCCGCAAGACATCAAACTTCAAGTATGTGTATGTCAAAGACTTCTAAGTGTTTACTTCGTTATTTCTTTAGATAGAGCCTATAGAGGGCCAGGTAGCCTCTGGAACTCATCCTCTCTTTAGAGGTGACATGTCCAGTGAATTCCCCTACAGTATATCTCTGTATAAGAAATAAGAAGTTTTTACATTTTCAGAGGTCACTTGGAGTGTATAGCTCACATTTGAAATTATGGGAAATGGATACCTTTTACCCTTAAACAAGTACATTCCATTTTCAGATCAAATGGTATCAGAGTGCTAGGTTTGCTTGACTGACATCACTAGCTTGATTGTGTAGCTTGAAAGGTGTCTTAAGCAGTGTTGAAGATTGACTGCTTTATTATTCTGCAAACTACTTGTTGTTTGAGTTTGCTGAAGCTCTTTTGTTCATTTTTATAATGACAACTTCCATAAGTGAGTTCTCAAAATCATCCTCCTTCACAAGATTCTTTGATGAAGGCTTGAAGCAAGAATTTTTCATCATGATGAATATGGTGAGAGAAATGTACGAGGATGAAAGAAAGAGCTCTAGACTTCAAGAGCAGTTGAATTCCATGAGGGAAGAGAAGCAGTTGCTTTCTGACAAATTGCAGGAAATGGAAGGCCAACTTCATATTGAAAACATGAATCTGGAAAGGATGCATGAGTTAGAGACACAACTCCTTGTTTCCAAAGAAGCCTTAGCCAAGTATCAGCTTGAAGAAGAGGTAAACAATTCTAGTCTGTCTTCAAATTCTTATAAGAATATTTATGTTGGTTCTTTTGAGAAACATACCAGAGGCATAGGGTCCAAGTTGATGCCCAAAATGGGATATGAAGGAAAAGGATTGGGCAAACATGCACAGGGTATAGTTGAGCCAATAATGGTTGAGGTAAGGCCTAAGTATTTGGGTCTTGGCTATGGACAATCTTATGGAGAAAGTTCCAAAGCAGCCATGAAGGCAATTGAAACAATTCATAGAAGGAGTTTCATTTCAGGTTCTCTATCCCAAGGTTGTAAATGTTGTATCCTTGAGGAATGCAATAGTTTGAAACATGCTTTGTAGGAAGAAGGTGTGCATAAGCATGCACTTGAACAAGAAAGTGGTGAAAGCTCTAAAACCATTGAAAGGATTGATAGTGTCCTAAAGGGAGCTTCTTCTTCTTTTGATTCACCTCCTTATGAAGGTAATGAAGGTGAAAGAGAAAGGTATAAATATGATTTCCATCACACTTCCTTTGATCATGTAAAGCATGGAAAATTTCCACATAAGCATTGGAAAAGAATTGCATGTTCTTTTTGTGGTTTGGTTAACCATAATGTTTCTAGATGTTGGAAAAGAATGGCAACATACAGGAAACTTTCGAAGGAAATGAGGCAAGGAGCCAAAGTTCCATTGAACAATGCAAATCATGTTGTCAAGAAGATGAACATGTGTTGCACTTATTTCCATAAGCAAGGACATACTGCTGAAAGGTGTTGGACTCTGAATCCAACAATGCTTCCACGAAAGTTGAAGAAATGGAGAAAGAGTATGGCAAGAATGGGAAGGAAGTTTCCATCATTGATATGTGTAAGGATGATACACATGTTGATATCGATGTGCAGTTAAAGGAGGCGCCTTTGAAATGGATTGGTAAGAAATGGTTAGAATTCTTATCCAATTAAAGTTGCATGTCTTTTGATTGAATGCATTTCTTTGTTAAGGGAATGCAAGTTGCAAGATGGAAAAAGCTGAGTATGAGACTCACTCTATTTCAGCTCTTGTCACCCACATGTGTTTTTATTAGGTTGATGTACCTGTTGGTCTTAGAAAAGAAGAGTTGAAGTTGCACATGTACATAGATGTTTTAGGTGTGTTTATCGAACTGTATATAGTTCATTGTTTTTGATACATACATGTGTTTGTAAATGTATCTTGTTGACAGTCGACTAGTGTCGCTTGTGAGCACACTTTTACATTGTCGATTGTGTCACACATTGATTATCGACTTGTGTCGATTGTGGTGAACATGTTTTGTCGACTTGTGTTGGTTGTGTACACACTTGTTATGTTGATGGTTGAGTCCATTGTTCAGCATATTTCAGGACAAATTGTTGTTGATAATTGTCTTGTTGCACAAGATACCTTTGGTGTCATTTGGTGCAGGGAAAGAATTTGGTGCAAATCTGTGCACAATTCTATGAGCTGGAAAAGCATGCATGCAAAGAGGGCTCAAATGTCAGCATGGGTCTCTACTTTTTTTAAGAATTTTTTGCAGCAAGTATCCCAAGAGTTTGGGATGATAATTTGCAGTACATTCGGCATGCTACAGCCGGTAAAAGCCTTCTCATTTGGGAGGCATCTCTTCCTCTGGAGCAGAGGTGCCATGGATGGGCATTGTGACAGTTGGCAAGCCCACATGTTCACAGGAAGATTTCAGCTCATATATCAGCAAGTTTCATTGCTGGTTCCTGCAATTTCAAATTTTTCTGGTGAAAGAACTTGGTCGAGATTCGACAAGTACTTGGCTTATGCAACAAAAAGTCGCCATGATGACAGTTGGCAAGGCAGGACATTTTGGGCATCAGTATGCTCTTTTGGCTGAATGGAAGAGGATATTTTTGTTCCTCAAGTGTTGTATAGTTCAGTTCAGAGATTCAGTAAGCTTTTGGGGACCAAAAGCCCTCTCATTTAGGAGGTGTGATTAGGAGCTCAAGACCAAGTGTCGTAAAATGGTCAAAAATTAAAGTGCTCAGAACTGGTTTGAACCTAACCGATTGGATAGAGCTCGTCTTCCTGATTATGACACTATGAACGGTTCAAAAAACGGTCTTTGTATGAGGAAGTTATGCCAAAAAGAAAAATTGCCCAATAACATTGAAATTTTGAATATTTTCAAAAAAATTAAAAAAATAGAATATTCCAAAGAATATTCTCTTTCGGGCAGCGAATGGCAGGTTGCCACGTCGCAAGCCCAGAGGCAACAACGTGGCCTGAATGATTCCAGCATATGTATGGGCATTGATTTAAAATATTGTAGCAACGGTGAGGTTTCATCCCGCAACCTCCGGGTCAATAACCAACCAACTTACCATTAAGCCAAATGGAAGTTCTTGTTGGTTGGTGGAACAAGTTATATTTTCAGGTTGTGTTGGGCGGGGCCTGAAGGTGGCCAGCCCCCCATACATGTGACCTCTGCCATTGAACCATGGGCTCTAAACCCTTAACCGCCGGCACGAACTCCAATGCAAACCACCAGCCCGAGATTTCTGGTCACATGTGGGATTTATTAGTCGTTAACTGACGGTCAAGTTGGCGGATTTTTGGCTGAGCGCTCCAAAAATGGCGGAATTGCCCATTTGTCGGGGTTATCTGGCAGTTAGCCAGTTTTATTTGGAGTTTTTCTAGAGCATACTGGAGAAACTTTAATGAACCATAACTTTGGCTAGGAAAGTCCTTTTTAGACAAATTTTTTTATTATTTTGGGTCTCTTCGAACTTTTGAAACCATTGGAACAGGTTTCACAGCCATCTGAGGTCATTTACAGGTGATTTTTCTTCGTGGAAGTTCTAGGAGCCACTAGGGCCAAATCAGTTTGGGAGTTGCATTAAGAATTGTGCAGCCAGCGAATGTGGAACGAAGGTCATTCCTGAAGTTTTTCAGCATTCTAAATCCATTTTTGCAGCTCGTTTTCCTATTGAGGCATTCTTTTCACTGTTTATCTTCAGGGAAGCTTTTAGGGCCACTAGGGCCATTTTTGTGCTTGAGATGTTTGGGGGCTATGTTCATCCATTTTTGGTGATTCAAAAGCCTATGTCTGCTATTTTCGACCTTTTGAGTCTAATGGCAGAGGTTTTAGAACCAATTGAGGTCATATTCACCTCGAAATTCTCCATACAAGTTTAAAGGGCCACTAGGGCCAATTGGGGAAAGCACTGTATAAGGTACAATTTCACTGTTTAGTGTTTGGGATAGAGCATGTTTAGCTAATTCCTATCTTTTGATTCTGTATTTACAGTCAGATCTGTCTTTTGAGACACTCATATTCTTGTATTAGCCTTTGTAGCATTTTTAATACAAGAGGACAAGCCTAGTTTGAGAGGCTTGGTCCAGCAGATGTAGCCCAAAAGGGGTGAACTGCTTCATCATTTGGATGTCTTTATTTGCTGAAGATGATATGCTAAACAAAACTGATGTAAAGTGTTAAATAGAAAATATACATAACTTTCATACACACATAATCACATATTCAGCTGTAGAAAGTTATTTGTCTTATTCCGCAAGACATCAAACTTCAAGTATGTGTATGTCAAAGACTTCTAAGTGTTTACTTCGTTATTTCTTTAGGCAGATCATGTAGAGGGCCAGGTAGCCTCTAGAACTCATCCTCTCTTTAGAGGTGACATGTCCAGTGAATGCCCCTACAGTTTATCTCTGTATAAGAAATAAGAAGTTTTCACATTTTCAGAGGTCACTTGGAGTGTATAGCTCACATTTGAAATTATGGGAAATGGATACCTTGCACCCTTAAACAAGTGCATTCCATTTTCAAATCACCAATCTTGTTGTCTGGATGAAAATCTCTTGTTACCAGTTTCATCTCCTTATAGGTGAAATGTTTAACAGCTTGAATGATTGAAAAATATTCTGCCAAATAGGATGATAAAGGGAACAACATTATCAGTATGTACTTGGATGCATGGGTTTAGTAACTGAGGAAATTTTGTGGTAGGAATGTCTGCATTACATAAATAAGAATCTAGATAAATATTGGAATATAAATGCATTAATATGTAACTACATTCAGTGGCAATAGAAAGTGAAACATTATGTCATTAATCATGAATGTGAATGCAACAAAACATGTACCTTCTCTAGATTTTTAAACATGAATGTGAATGCTCTTCGTATTCAATTGTAATCATAGTTAGGGGTAGAAATTGTGGCACTCTTCATAGAAACTGTGGCCCTAAACTCTCGTTGTAGGCTGGCGGATCGGTTCTAGAGTAAGGTGCACGAAATGGAAAAAAGGGAGTAGTTTTGAAAGGAGTTTGAACCTAAATGCCTGTAGTTAATGCAAGGTGGAGGAGGGTGTTAATGCATGAGACGGGAGGAGGAGGGGCCACAAATAGCCGAGTACATAGTCAAACAAAGAAGGGTGGTTCACATCAGTTGGTAAAGTGATGCAGGAGCATTCACCCAAGAGAAAATCATTGTAATTAAGTAGACATAGGGGGTCATGTATTTTAGGAAATTGGATTCCTAAGTGATAAATTAATGTAATATTAGGCTTTTGAGCATAGAATAGGAATTAATTAGATAATGAGAGGAAGTTGTAAATTCTCTCAAAAAAATGAGAACATAAGTGGGCAATAATGACAAAAGAGTCTAAAGTCAATTAGGACTCTTTAAGCAGTTCCATGATTCGAGGAACTAAGGAGAGCTCTTAGGAATTAAATGGAGATTAGAAATGGACGTAGAGGATAGAGGATTTAGGAGTTAGTTCAGTAGATCTAGGAGTCAAACCAGGATCAGTTGAACAGAACTTTCTGGCATAAATGTAAGCCTACAGGCAGAGCACAAGGAGGAGGCCACAATATTGAAGAAAAGGCCTGTGTAAGACACAAAGTCTCGGATATGTAATTGACTATTTATATTTACATATATAGATGTTTATTCCTGACTGTGTCAGTGTGTGAAAGAGTATTTCATGAATGAATTACTTGTGAATTCATAGGCTCTGTAACAGGGTTGCAGGCAGAATTCTGAAGGACGCAGAGGAGAGAATGATTCAGAGAAATCATTATGGGTCTTTGAATCCAATTGAGGAAACAGAGGGAAGCTCTGGGGTGAGATAATGAAGTGAGATTTTGCAGAAGAGTAAAGCTTGGAGGTAGCTGAGCAGCGGAAGCAGAAGGCGAAGTTCTGAAGAAATACGCAAGAGAAGAGCGACTCGGAGGACCATAATAGGTTGTTCATGCATTACAGGGATTAAAGCCAAGCTCGGGAGGAATCGCGCAATAAAACAAAAGAAAGGCCAAAACCTTTTAAGAAGATCAAAACCACAGAAGAACTGAAGACTTAGCATAAAGACTAAGTAAAAAGGAGGAGCGAAGGAGTAAAGAGTCAGTGTACAGGACCCGTTTGATCACATGGATCAACAGTCTAGATGATGTGGCTAAATAGGAAAGTGAAATATCGCATCGGCGGAGTTATTTACAAAGCTTAAGTCCTGCAAGTGTGAAACCTAGTTTACACTAAAAAATGAGTGCAAAACATAGTCGGATTTGAAATCCAGACTTGAAATCCTATGAAGAGTTGCATATATCCATATCGGTTCTGTAAGGATATCAGATCGGTGTATGGAAGTGGAAGGAGTCTGGCCTTGAGGTTTAGCAAAATGCAATCGTGCGAGTTAATCACAACTGTCGGATCATGAACCAGATCGATGGTTGCGATTTGATTGCAAAATTGCAATTAGAGGTCGGGGCGATCGGAGTGGCGAGAAGAGTGAATATGGAGGAGCAGACCCGCCGATAGTTATGAATGTGGGTGCATAGAATTTGAAGTTTGTTATATGTGTTCGGAGCGAGATTTCAACATAATTCCATGTATTTAAGATAGATGTGTTGTTGAGCTTTTTTAAGGCTAAAACATATATTAACGATTCTGATAGTCGCATATCGGAGTCGGAGGGGTGATTGAGTTTCGATATAAAGGAACTGATAAGAGGTCTTAACCATCTGTGGTTGAAGATCTGACTCCTTTGAGAGTTAAATACTTGGGACAGATGTGCTTATGCATTTTAATGCATACTGTGGGGATAAGCGGGGGTAACCCTACCATCATTTGGTATCAGAGCAGAATTGTAATTAAAACCATTGGGGTTAAACAGAACAGAGAAATTCTATGTGAAAGAATTAAAAGCAGAGTTATGTGTTAAGGTGTTTATGCAGGCAAGGAAGGATCAAATTCTAATCTGACAGAAGGAAGGCACACAGAGGTGATGTGTAGCAAAACTTGCAGATGCAAGAGATAGAGGAAATCCATTCAAAGTACAGGTGGAATGGTGAAACAAGATCATGCTAAGATCTTGAAAGTGAGGTAATATGTTCTGTTTTAAATTGAGAATGTGTGTTTTTACACTAATGCACAAGTGACAGCAAGAGAAGCTGTGATAGGAGAACCAAATGTGTTCTTGAAGGCAGAGTAAGGACAATACTCTGATGGATAAGTGGCAGTGAACCTAAAAAATCCAATAAGAGATTGGACAGAGAGGACAACTGAAATGTTCTCAAGAGGAAGTGAGAAATTGCAAAAGCCTAGAAGGAGCAAAGGTGTTGCTCAAGAGGAGGTTCCAGATAGAGGACCCATGCTTACCAAAAGACTAAGTGAGGAGGACTAGTTGTCGCAAAGGCTTGTTGCAAATAAATGAGGAGCTCATGAAGAAAGAGGAGAAGAAAATGACTACTGATAGTCATAGCAGAGGTTCAGAGAGAAGCCACAGCTAAAGAAATATGAGGAAAGAGGATGCCAAAGCAAATGGAAAGAGGATGAGTCAAGAGGAAATTGACAAAGAGATTGCCGAGTTAAAAGAACAACTCGGTGCATTAAGAAGAATACTAGAGTAAAACCAAAGGCTAGGTTGGGTATTAAGGAAGAATCGAATGGAATGGCATGAGATGCAGAGAAGGCTACAACAAAAGCAAGTAAGGTGGCTGATGGGAAAACTCAAGGAAGCTGAGTTTGAAATGGAAGAGTACATTTTTGAACCAGAATAGGGAGAAATTCTGGGAGAAATTGAAGATGAAGACTTGAAGATTGAAGCTTCAAGTGAGGCCAAAGGGTCACATGGTTTTAAAACTAACAATTTGTGTATGTTTGTAGGTGAAACATGTAAAGAAGGACAATTTGTTGATATTTTCATAAAAGAGGAAGAAGACAAGCAGAATCTAAATTCTATTTTGGAAGAAGATGAGATAGATAGGTCTCATATGCAGTTGGAGAAAGATATCAAGCAACTAAATGAAGGGCTTGAAGAGATAAAAGAGGAGACCATCGAAGAATTTCTGAATCATATGAAGGATTTAGAACAGCAAGGAGATATGATGGCTGAACCATCAAGTGAGACCACAGAGTCTTATATTTTTAAAATTGATAGTTTGTGTATGATGGCAGATATTGCAGGAGAAAAGCAGCGTTTGGAGATATCTTCAAAGTAGATGAAGATCTAGAAGTAAAAGGTGACAAAGAAAACTTCTCAGAAGAAGAATAATTTGACTGCATACAGAAGGAAAAGTCTATGGATGAGTCTACAAAATCTGTCATAAAAGAGAATGATAATGTAGATGGTGAGACAAGAATAGCTCTTGGAAAAGATAAAAAACAAGAGATTAAAGGCAAGCTTGAAGAAGAGACTATGTTCGCTAAAAACACAGTAAAGGATCATCGGTTCACTATGATGATAGGCACAATGGAAATAGCCATGGAAGTTGTTTAGGAAGAAGGACATCTACTTAAGGATGTTAAGAAGGAAGGAACCTATGCAAAGGATTTAACCTTGGGGGGAAGAACACTAATAAACGAGTGTTTTCTAGAGGATAAACAATCTTTTGAAGCTATCAGAAGTATGGAGAAGTATCTTTTAGAAGATAAAAACTCTGAAGTAAAGGAGGATGAAGAATGTCTCTTAAATGAGAGAAGCAGTGAATTATTGCAGCAGAAAGAACTTAGGATTGGAAGTGATGATGAAATACTTGCAAAGTGTCACAAAGAAACTGCATTGCTGGAATATTTGCTGGAAAATTCAGAGTATGACAGTATGATTGCAGAAAAAGGAGTTCATTGTAGGTTTTAACCCCGTATAGAAATTACCTGCATACGAATTCTAAAACACAAAAAATAAACAATGCGAGATCATAACACATAAAACACATATACACAGAGATTTTCCCCTAGATCCCAAAATCGGGACTACCACCTTGATTTTTTCATTATGTTCCTTTCGATGTTACAATACATATTTATACATGCCGAAGCATCCAATACCATGGACTGAAAAACCATCACGTCCAATACCATGGACCGAAAACTATCGCGTCTAAAAAACATGTGCGAAAATCATGCACAAAACCATAGGTGGGTCCGCCCAACCTAACATAGGGTCCAAAACCAAAATTTTCTGAGGCACTGCCCTGGACCCCATAAAGTGGGGTTACGGGTGCCCTTCAACCCCCTGTTAACTACGTGGAAAGAATATAACACAACCCAACATTCTCCCACTTGTTGTTTTCTTTCCATAGGGGACCACAAGAGAGCTTAGTCATTTTCCCAGCCCTGAAATGCCCATTGTCTCTCCACACCAAGATAACTTCTCAGAGCTCACAGATTTTTTCAATGCCTATAGTATTCTTCAAAGTGTCCACCTTTACTAGCAACACCTTTTTCTCTTCTATCATATCACTCACAAAGTGATACTAAACATCAATGTGCTTTGTCTTTGAATGATATGCAGGGTTCTTTACCAAGAAAATTGCACTTTGGCTGTCACAGTCTATCCTTATAGCTTCTTGCACTAACCCCATACTTGAACACAATCTCTGCAACCAAACTGCTTCCTTGCTTGCATAAGTGGCTGCCATGTATTATGCCTCTGTAGTTGACAGTGCCATTACAGATTGTTTCTTACTCATCCAACTGATTGCACCTCCAAATAGGTTAAACACATACCCACTTGTAGATCTTCTCTGATCCAGATCTCCAGCCCAGTCTACATCAACAAAGCCACGAATATCCAACACTCTGTCCAATCTTGGTCTTTGTTGGTAGCACAAACCATAATCACTAATTCCACGCAAATACCTTAAAACCCGCTTCACTGTTGTCCAATGCTCCTTTCTTGGTTTTGACATAAACCTGCTCAGTACTCCCATTGCAAGTGAAATGTCTGGTCTAGTACAGACCATTGCATGTGATATCACTCAGGTTGTCCCTTGGCTCCTTAAGGGATACGGCCGAGGTAACCACAAACCAATCTTTGGATTGCAGATCCTAGCCTACCTGCAATCAGAGAGGGCTCTCTCTTTATAATTTAGCTTTGTTTAGTGAGATTTTATGCTAGTTATGGTGTACATGGGTTTTGTTTGAGTTTGGTGGGATGGAAGATGTTTCAAACAGAGTTGGCATGCAAAGTATGAGAAGTTCAGACCATTGGGCATGGAGTCAAGGATTAAGGGTTGTTGGGTGTGTTTTCTTTGGTGAAGAGGGACTATAGAGCAAGATAGCTAAACAGGGAACAAATTCAAGCTGGAATAAGGGTGAAATGGAGGTCAGGAAATGAAAGGAAACTAAGTAGCTTTCATCATGCCAACAGAGGGAAAGTGAGTGAGTATTATATAGGAGCAGTTAAGGATTCCTAAACAACATTCATATATGGAAGAATTAGTGTAAACATGAGCAGTGAAGTATTCATATGTATGCCTAATTCTGAAGAAAACATAGAGAAATAACAAGAATTGAGCACAGAGCACAGTTAAGCAAAATCTGATCTATTCTTCTTTCTTGCAATCTAGATCATGATACATTGATGATATACTAAACATATAAACTGAAAACAGGTAAGAAGGACTTATTGATTCATGTAGAAGCACTAGAATTCTATAATCTACTCTTTAGCCATCAAATCCACACCAGATAGTTCATCAGCAATGCATTCCAGCAATCTTTGTTCATAAAAGTTCTCAAAAATATATAGTGCAAGTCTAGAAATGAGATTATCAACCAACCAACCCTTATTACATAACTCAGGGTGGTATATATAGGAAAAATATGTACAAAACAGATCTGAGGGAAGATCTGAGGAAATAACTCTGTTTAACCTAACTCCTACTGAAATAAATGCAAAAAATATCTATTTTAAGTTGTGTTGGAGGCAGCTGCATCAAAAATGAGTTAATATGGTGTCCTTTGAGCTATGCGCTGTTCATTCTGCAATAACTGCGCTTTGGTTATTGATCCGTTGCTCTTAGGTGGCTTTATGTACGTAAATTCTGATCTAGTGAGCCTTAATGGCTTTAAACTGCTCCACTAATACTCTTTGACTTGGGTGGAGGCCCTTTATTGCTTATCTGCTTTGGCTTTAAGTCCTCCACTGAAAATATTTAACTGATACTCTTTACCACTGATATGATACACTTTTCACTGAATTGGGACTGTTTCTCTCTACTGATACACTTTAATTTTGTTAAATCACCCTTGCCTACCACTTTATGGCGAGATTTGACTGCTGCTGCGCTTTCTGTGGCTTTTTGCGTGCTCTAGAGGTGTTTCGGCACTTGGCCGATCAAAATATTATCAAAAATGAGTAACAACTGCATAATAGAGGAAGATTGCATACTGAAGACTATGTTGAGGCCAAAATATTTTTGCCTGGAGCTTATTTGGGCTGGAGCGATCACAAATTGCTGAAGAAATGATCATGGCTTCCTCTGCACTTGGAGCACGCAGGAGCGATGCATAGAAACATAAGAAAAGCCCCTTTTCCCTTTATAAAGCAAAAACCACTTAAAACGTGAAATTTGGTGAAAAACAAGGCGAGAGTGATTACTGTAGCTTTGAATAGATCTGGGCTGTTGGATCTAGCGCAGGGAAATCCAACGGCTGCGATTAACTTTTCAAAATCGCATCGAAAGGGGTCATGGGGGCGGAGCCTGTTATGTACATATGGCTTACGATATAACGATCGTGATATTTGCATCGGCGATCGCATATCGGGGCGGAAAGGGGAAAAGCCTTTAAACAATAGTGAAATCGATGCGATATAATATGAGCGATGTGATAATACAAAGGGGTGATTCGATGCAATGCAGACTGTTGGATGGGCGGGGTGATCGGACGGCTGCCGCGCGATCGCAATATCGCGTCGGCGGGGAACAGGGGTTCGGGCCTTTATATAATTGCGATAGCAATAATGCGAAATAGCAATAAAGTCTTGCGACACGATAAAACATAAGTTTCGCGAAAAACTTAAGTTTTGCGGCAAAACTGGAGAAATGCGGTAAACGAGATATATCGATCAAGCGAAGTATTATGGATAAAGCGAAGAATGTGATAGAAAGGGTTGCGATAGCGATATCGCTTTCGGGTACGATAGCGATATCGCTATCGGGGGAATTGATTGAAAACATAAACGGGGCACATATGCTTTGCGATAGCCGATTGCGATAATCGCATCGGCGGAGTATCATCGGGGCACATATATAAAAGGGCCAACAATGCTATTGAGACCTCCGACAATGATATCGCGTCGGAGGGGGAAACAAAGGGATCGGAGAAGGGCTTAATGAATCGGCAAAGGGTCAAAACAATTGGGGGAGGATGCTTGCGATCGGAGGAGGGATCTACATGATCGGAAGAGGGTTTTATGCCTTAGAAGGATTTTTTTATGATCGGAGAAGGGAAAACTGAGATCGGAGGAAGGTTTATATACATTGGAAAGGGTTCTTAATGCATCAGAAGGGGTCTGATCGCATGGAAAGAGGGTTTTTATGCTTTGGAAGGAGTCCAAACACATCATAGGGGGGTTTTATGAAGAAATAAGGGTTCTTACTAAGTTTCAAGTAAACTTAGTAATTCCCGAGCAATACTTATGGTTATATTTCAACCAGAGGAGGGGATATGTATATAGAGGGGCTATTTGACATATTTTTAGTAGGGGAGGGGAAAAATCATGGGATTCACATAATAGAGTTAGAAATTAATATGGGTGTTGATCAGAAAGCGCTAAGGATAGAAATCTTAGGCTACAAAGGGGAAATAGGACTTTATAGAAGAAATATGAGCACCTTTAAGCAAAGCGGATCTTTACTTAGGCAAATGTTATGGAATATGATGATTTTTAGATATATTAAGCAGATCTTAACATCTTTAGGGGAAGTTAGTGAATAATTTGGGGAAAAAGGAAGAAGGGGAAGTTAGACATGCCTCTCTTGAGCTGCTCCAAGGGAAAACTTCCTTGCAATTGTGATTTGAATAGATTTAATACTTGGAAACACAAAATCAATCATGACTCTTCATTCAGCAACCTCAAAACTACCTACCCAGCCTACTTAGCCTAACATTTTGTCTTCTTTTTGTTTGGGTGCACTTGAACTAGCAAACCTAGCTTTTCATCTTTTCTTTTGGCTATCATCCTATCTAAATCTACCCTTATACCTTCCAGGGGCTCAGATTAAGCTGTTGAGCACCCTTGCTTCTCTACCTAGCTAATAATCTGCCAAGATTAAATAGTTTGGACAGATATTTATTCTCTATCTTCTAAAACAAGAAATTTAAACCTAAGGAGGCCAAGATTAAGCTGTTTTCCCCTCCCTTAACTGTAAAACTCTTCAAAAATGGAATAATTCATCAAAAATGGAATATAGTAGTGGCATTTGAGCTAGCACACTTTCCTGGCCTTTTTTTTGGGGTTCATTTCTTTCATTTTTTCTTAGCCTATTCATTCTTCTTTTTGCCCTTTGATTATTCTTTTAGGGCATACCCTCTTTACATTTTTTAATTTTCTTTGTTTCTTGGAAATATGGAACCTTTGCAACATGAAAAGATGAACATATTTGGCACTTTTAACTGTCAATCATGAAATATGAAACCTATTGCAATAGGAGGCTAACAGTGGCTCCACTTGGGGATGGCTTTTCTAGATTAAAAGCCAAGAACAGCAAGTCAGACTGCCTTGATCTTCAATGGTTGTTGTAAACTGAAACACTCCTTTTGCTAGCTGCTATATGATCTGACTCTTTTGCAACCTGCTTGCAGCACTTTTTAACTGATTTGCTGTAAAATTATAGCGATGCCTTTTTCCTTCTGAGTACTTATAAACATATTCAAATCTACCTGAGCACTTCTTTGGAATTAATTCAAAAACAGAGATCTAAAATGGTGCATTTTCTTTGATCCTTCCTTCAAAAACTTTGCTGCGTTGTTCCTTATTAAAGTGTTGTAAAATAAAAGTGTAGAAAAATACAAGTATTAATGTACAATACAATATACAGCTGTGTTATATCCATCAAAAGGGGTCATGATAGTGTTTGAGCATTCGGCCATTGATAGGGCCATCTTCAGTTTTAGTGCCATCCAAACTCTTCAGAAAATATGTGTTGTTTCCTTGCACAACTTGAATAACACATGGCCCTTTCCATAGGAAGTCAAATTTGCCATGTTTTCCTTTATCTTCTCTCCTTGAATCCCATCTAAGCACTTTATCTCCAATGTAGAAATCTTCAACCTTTGTTCTTTTATCAAACATCTTCTTCAGCTTCTCTTGTAAACTCTGAGCCCTATGATATACTTGCTCCCTTATTTGCTGTAGATGAATGGTTTGATTGATTCTTCTTTGGATATCATTAGGCTCAGCTTGAATTTCTTGCAGCAGCTTCGTAACAGGGATTCCCAAGGATGAAGGTAATCTTGCCTCCATGCCATAGACTAACTCATATGGGCTTGTCCCAATGGATCTCTTAGTTGTCAATCTATCTGCCCATAGGGCATTTACAAGCTTCTTGTGCCAATTCTTTTTGTTCTCCTCTAAGATTTTCTTGATGATATTGATGAGGCTCTTATTAGATGACTTAGCTAGGCCATTACCTTGAGGGTAATAGGTTGTGGAATGGCCTAAGGTAATGTGGTATTTGTGGCAAAAACTAATCATCCTCTTGGATTTAAAGGCAGCAGCATTGTCTGTAATGATCTTTTTAGGACAGCCAAATCTGGACAAGATGTTGGATTCTAGGAATTGCATGATGGTAGAGTCATTGGCTTGCCTACAAAGGATGGCCTCTATCCACTTAGTAAAGTAGTCTGTAGCAGTTAAAATCCATTTGTGTTGGCCTGAGGATGATGGGTGGATTTCACCAATGAAGTCTAAACCCCATTGTTGAAATGGTTTCTCGGTTGAAATGGGCTTAAGGGGTAAGGGGAGCAGCTTTCTTTTGCCTTCAAAGATCTGGCACTTGTGGCATGAAACAACAAATTTCTTGACATCGGCAAAAAGGGAGGGCCAATAGAAACCAGCCCTTAGTATCTTATCAGCAGTAGACTTCCAATACAAGTGTCCTCCATAGTCCCCTGCATGAAACTCTTTCATAACACTGTCAGTTTCATTCAAAGTTAGACAATTAAGCAATATTCCTTCATGATTTTTCAAAAACAGGGCATTATCTAAGACACAAAATTTTGAAGCTTTCATTTTTAAGAATCTCTTTTTAGTTCTGGACAACCCTGGAGGAGCATGCAAGTTTAACAATATAAAACAAATATCAGCATACCAAGGTGATTCTAAAAAGGCTTGATTGATCTGTGGAGTTTCCAACTCATGTTCATTGTCCAGTTCATTTATGTCAAGGGCCTGGAAATTGGTTTTGGCCATCAGTTTGGCTAATCCTTGTCCTTTTATCAGTTTAGTGGGCTTTATCTCAATGTCATATTCTAGGATATTGGCAATCCATTTGTTATAGATCTAATACCAATTGTTATAGATCTAACCCAGAATATTATAGATCTGATATGAAACTACCTTCAATTCCTTCTTGAGTTAAAATGTCTTTTACAACAGCATTTGGAACATAAGCTATCACATGGGAGTATAAGATGTAAACTCTGAAATCTTTGATGGCTTTTACAAGGGCATATGCTTGTTTTTCCATGATTTGATACTTTATGGGAGCATCTCTAAGGGCTCTGCTGAAGAATGCAATGGGCTTTTCAGATCCCTGGTCATCTTTTTGTAATAGGACAGTAGAATTGTATGTTGAGAGGCAAAGGAAAAAATGATAAAATCTCTATCAAATCTTGGGCTTGTGAGAACTGGTGTTTGTGTTAAGGTTGTTTTTATGCCCTCCAAGGCTTGCTTGGCTTCTAAAGTCCATTTGACTTTGGAATCTTTCTTGATCATATTGTTTAACAGTCTTGTCAGCTCAGCCAAATTGGGAATGAATCTTCTAAGGAAATTAATCTTTCCTAGAAAAGCTTGCATTTCTTTAATGTTTCTTGGATGAGGGATTTGAAGAATGGCTTGGATCCTGTCAGGGTCAATTCTAATCCCATCTTTTGAAATGATATGGCCAATAAGTTTGCCTTCTTCTAGACCGAACAAGGATTTCTTAGGATTTAAGGATATGCCATATCTCCTACAAGTTATGAACACTTGCCTTAGATGTTTTAGGTGCTCTTGATCAGATTTTGAAAATGGGGTAAGGTCATCAAGGTAGACCACTAAGAAATCATGGATTTCCTTGGCAAAGGCGATGTCCATTGCCCTTTGAAAAGTGGCACCTACGTTTTTTAGTCTGAAAGGAATTTTTACATATTTAAAGGTTCCCACGATGTTGTAAATGATGCCTTGTCTTGATCATCTGGGTGAATTAATATTTGATTGAAACCTGAGAAGCCATCTAGCAATGAAATCCTAGAAGACCCTACTACACTTTGTAGAATATGGTCCATTTTTGGCAATGGGTAGTGGTCTTTAAGAGAGACTTGGTTCAAATTTCTTAAATCAACACATAACCTAATCTCACATGTTTTCTTCCTTGTGGATACTAGGTTGGATACCCATTCTGAAAATCTAATGGGTGCAATGATACCAGCCTCAAACATTCTCTTTACTTCTTTCTCAATCAAGGGGAGAAGCACAGGATTGATTCTTCTTAGTTTCTGTTTAAAAGGCTTTTGATTTGGTTTTAAAGGAATGGTATGTTGAATGACTAAAGTGTCATAGGACTTGAGGTTCTCATAACTCTAGGCAAAAACATCTTGGAACTCTTTAAACAAGTCTATGTATTTTGGCTTTTGATCAGCAAGAAAAGACTTGGACAGTTTTATTATTTTGGGCTTTTCTATTGTTCCAATATTGAAGTCTTCAATTGCAGTGTTTAAGGGTTGCATCTTTGTCTTTCTAGAGATACCGTTTGAATCAAAAATATCTTCCAATGGAGTCAAGCCAGTGGGCATAAAGTTGTCTTTTAATTCAATAATTTCAGTCTCTGCTTCAGCTATTTCATCCAAATGCATTTGCTTAAGCTCTTGCATGTTTTTGTTATCAAAGATGGTTGGGCGCAGCATTTGATTTGATGTTTCAGCTGATATTGTCTACTGATTTATGTTTAATGCTTGTTGTGGATCATCCATGGCATCTATATCAATGTTTAAATTCGAAAACTCTTGTTGCAAAGTCAAGAAATTGTTAATTTGTGCATCATTTTCAAAGACTTGCCAGTCTTTTGACATTGTTTGGGACAGCAGGCCTGTGCTTTATTTCGGCAGTGAAGTGGTGATTGGGCTCAAAGGGTAGCTTGCAAGTGCTAGCAAAGGTTGCTAGGCTGTGTGCATGTAGATTATGACTTCTTGAGATTTTAGTAAGTTGGGACTCTGTGAAGGTATTGAGTATTTCAGTGGTTGCCTTCCTATAAGCTCTTAGCCTATTATCATTAGTGACAAAGTTTCCTTTCATTTGCTGTATGATAAGATCTAAATCTCCTAAAATTGAAACTTTTGTTGCTCCTAAATCTCTGATTAGTTTGAGGCCTAATAGGAGGGCTTCATACTCTACCATATTGTTAGTACATCTAAAATTTAATCTATATGCATGACCCTCTGCATGGTTGGTTTGCCTATTGTGGATCCACACTCCTGCCCCTGCTCCTAGTTTATTCACTGAACCATCAAATTCTAGATACCAAAGGATTTCATGGTCCTGACTATTATTGGGAGTTGTAATCATTTTCGGAGTGGGCAGACTTGAGTTTTCTATTTCATGTAGTTTATCTTGTAGGTTGGTTGCATCACTTGTTTCAACAGTTTCTTTGTTTTGGGCAACCGATTCCTCATTTGGGCATATTTCTTGCTCTAAAGCCAAAGGCTTATCATTAGTCGGGGGACTTATATCATCATTGAACAATATGAAAGAATCCATATCATAATGGATTGAATAGATAGGGAAGTTTTGGGGCTTTTCCTCACTACTTACCACATACTTCATTAGTGTTTCCCTATACAGTCTCTTTGGTTGCCGAAAGACTGAGATAGTGGCATAGGAGAGGTCTAATTGCAAAGATCCTTGGAGTTTGGCTCCCCAAGATCTTGATAAGAGCATACCATATTTGGGTGGGATATCAGCTACCACCACATCCATTAGGATTGTTTTGTTTGGGTATTGGAGTAAGGAGACACATAAATCTTTGATTCAGCCTAAACACTTGACCTGACTAGAATCAAATGAGAATAAGTCTTTGTATGGTCTAGTGATATCAAGGTTTAGCTTCTCCATTATAGCTTTGGGCATTAGGTTGTGTGAAGCACCTGAATCAAACATTGCACTATGCAACACTTTATCATGAATGTGTAAACTTACAAAAAAGGGTAGAACAGCTCCATTTGCTGATTTGCCATCGACTTCGGGACCGAAGAGCAGCTCAGGTTGATCATCTAAGACATTAACATCATCCCTATTCTCTGGCATTTGCAACAACCTTTTTATTTGCTGCCTATACACATCATGTTTAGCAAGCTCAGAGAGAGGAATAGATATCTTCAGTTTTCCTATTTCTGCCTCTAAATCAAAAGGTTTCTCCGATTGAGGTTTAGTGTTGTGACTGGCAAATTTTCCTTTTTCAATTGGAATTTCAGCGATTTTCTCTTGTTCTTGAGTGCTGTTATGGGGTGTTTCTGTTTTGGAACTATCTTGAGGAGCGCTATTTGAATTCTTTTTTGAGGAAGAGGATACAAAAGGCTAGTTTTTAAAGGTCTGAATGTCTGAAACATCCTCCACAGTTACTTCTTTTGGGTTTGGGACTGTTTTTTCAGAAGGTTCTGTGAGGATTACTTTGTCTTTAATCTTCTTGGGCTATTTGGCATCCTTTGGCTTGGTAGGCTCGGGCACATTTATGGTTCTAGTCCTCAATTTGTACTATTTGTGGACCTCATATACTGCTGAATCATAGCCTTCTTTGAAGTCAAATGACTCTCCAGACTTAGTCTGAAATTGATTTATATCATGGTCATCTTGGTCTTCCTTGGCTAGAAAAACTTGTTGCTCACTCTTTAAACCCATCAAGTTGATGTGAGTTTCCTCTATTGGCTCACTAGATGTGGATGCCTCAGCATAGTTTTCTTGAAAAGGAGGTCTTATATCATGGTCGGGGCTAGCCCTTCCAGCATTTGGGTTCTGGTTTTTTCTAAAATTTGGGTTTTTGATAGTATTACCTTGTGGTCCATCCCATGATGTTTTTCTCTCAACAGATCCCACTCTATCTCCAAGATTGTGCATGCTATTGATGATTGCATCTAGTTTTTGTTCAATAGTTGAAGGCTCTTCTTTAAAAGTAGTTCTTCTCTCGACTCTTGCTCCGTTTCGTTTGGCAATTAGGTTTGCCCCCACACTAAAAACTACATTCTGCATCTCTGCTAAGCTTTGAGGGGCTCTTTCCCCTAATTGATATGCAATATCTGAATCAAAACCATCAGGGAATTTGTATAAAGCTAGATCAGGTGGAGGTCTGAGGTTCTGTGGGATAGCATTATAAACTTTGTTAAATCTTGCACAATAGTCTAAGACAGCTTCTTGAGGGCCTCTTTTGATAGTGTCATACTCGGATAGAATATGCAGTGGATCTTTCTTTCTCTCCCATCTGTTAAGGAATGTTTGGTATAGGGCCTCTGGATCAGCTATAGAATTTGCAGGAAGGGCTCTAAACTAGGGCCTTACATCTCCAGTTAAACTTTGGACAAAAAATTTCATTCTTACACCATCATCATCTATTTCATAGTTTTCAAAATAGTCTTGCATTTTCTTGGTATGTTGCAGTCCTGTGCAAGAACCAGTACCATCAAAATAAGTGATTTTCATTTGATAATCCTGAGGCATAGCCCCTGGATTTGCAGGTAATTGTAAAGGAGCATATCTATTCGCCATATTTACAGGGATTAATGGAACAGCAGGAAGAAATGGAATGGTTGGAACAGTAGTAACAACAGTGGTTATAGGAGTAGTATGTGTAGTGAATGGAGGAGTGGAAAAGGTGCTTTGAGAAGTGGATGATGAACTAGGAGAAACAACAGTATGAGGATGGAATGAAACTTTAGAAGGGGCAGGAATATAGCCTTGCTGAATAGTTTCAGGACTAGAAATAGCAATATCTTCTTTTCGCTTTTTTCTCTTAAGGTTTCTTGGGATTAATTTGGGATTTTCAAAAGCAGCTGGGGGATTTGGGTCTAGGTTTGACCTGGTATGACGAGATTTCTTCTTTGGAGCCAGCTTCTAACTATTTTTTTTGGAATTTTCTGAGAAATCTCCCCAGTTGAGTCGCCAATGATGTTATCACTCAAGTTGTCCCTTGGCTCCTTAAAGGATACGGCCAAGGTAACCACAAACCAATCTTTGGATTGCAGGTCCTAGCCTACCTGCAATCAGAGAGGGATCTCTCTTTATAATTTAGCTTTGTTTAGTGAGATTTTAGGCTAGTTATGGTGTACATGGGTTTTGTTTGAGTTTGGTGGGATGGAAGATGTTTCAAACAGAGTTGGCATGCAAAGTATGAGAAGTTCAGACCATTGGGCATGGAGTCAAGGATTAAGGGCTGCTGGGTGTGTTTTCTTTGGTGAAGAGGGACTACAGAGCAAGATAGCTAAACAGGGAACAAATTCAAGCTGGAATAAGGGTGAAATGGAGGTCAGGAAATGAAAGGCAACTAAGTAGCTTTCATCATGCCAACAGAGGGAAAGTGAGTGAGTATTATATAGGAGCAGTTAAGGATTCCTAAACAACATTCATATATGGAAGAATTAGTGTAAACATGAGCAGTGAAGTATTCATATTTATGCCTAATTCTGAAGAAAACATAGAGAAATAACAGGAATTGAGCACAGAGCACAGTTAAGAAAAATCTGAGCTATTCTTCTTTCCTGCAATGTAGATCATGATACATTGATGATATACTAAACATATAAACTGAAAATAGGTAAGAATGACTTATTGATTCATGTAGAAGCACTAGAATTCTGTAATCTACTCTTCAGCCATCAAATCCACACCAGACAGTTCATCGGCAATGCATTCCAGCAATCTTTGTTCATAAAAGTTCTCAGAAATATACAACGTAAGTATAGAAATGAGATTATCAACCAACCAACCCTTATTACATAACTCAGGGTGGTATATATAGGAAAAATATGTACAAAACAGATCTGAGGGAAGATCTGAGGAAATAACTCTGTTTAACCTAACTCCTACTGAAATAAATGCAAAAAATATCTATTTTGAGCTGCGCTGGAGGCAACTGCATCAAAAATGAGTTAATATGGTGTCCTTTGAGCTATGTGTTGTTCATTCTACAATAATTGTGCTTTGGTTACTGATCCACTGCTCTTAGGTGGCTTTATGTGCATAAATTCTGATCTGGTGAGCCTTAAGGGCTTTAAACTGCTCCACTGATACTCTTTGACTTGGGTGGAGGCCCTGTATTGCTTATCTGCTTTGGCTTTAAGTACTCCACTGAAAATCTTTAACTGATACTCTTTACCGCTGATCTGATGCACTTTTCACTGAATCGGGACTGTTTCTCTCTACTTATACACTTTAATGTTGTTAAATCACCCTTTCCTACCACTTTATGGCGAGATTTGACTGCTGCTGCGCTTTCTGTGGCTTTTTGCGTGCTCTAGAGGTGTTTCGGCACTTGGCCGATCAAAATATTATCAAAAATGAGTAACAACTGCATAATAGAGGAAGATTGCATACTGAAGACTATGCTGAGGCCAAAATATTGTTGCCTGTAGCTTATTTGGGCTGGAGCGATCACAAATTGCTGAAGAAATGATCATGGCTTCCTCTGCACTTGGAGCGCGTAGGAGCGATGCATAGAAACATAAGAAAAGCCCCTTTTCCCTTTATAAGGAAAAAACCACTTAAAACGTGAAATTTGATGAAAAACAGGGCGGGAGCAATTACTGTAGCTTTGAATAGATCAGGGCCATTGGATCTAGCGCGGGCAGATCCAACAACTGCGATTAACTTCGCAAAATCGCATCGGAAGGGGTCATGGGGGCGGAGCCTGTTATGTACATATGGCTTGCGATATAGCGATCACGATATTTGCATCGGCGATCGCATATCGGGGCAAAAAGGGGAAAAGCCTTTAAACAATAGTGAAAGCGTTGGATGGGCGGGGTGATCGAACGGCTGCCGCACGATCGCAATATCGCGTCAGCGGGGAATGCGATAGAAAGGGTAGCGATAGCGATATTGCTTTCGGGTGCGATAGCGATACCACTATCGGGGGAATTTATTGAAAACATAAACGAGGCACATATGCTTTGCGATAGCCGATTGCGATAATCACATCGGCGGAGTATCATCGGGGCACATATATAAAAGGGCCAACAATGCTATTGAGACCTCCAACAGCGATATCGCGTCGGAGGGGGAAACAAAGGGATCAGAGAAGGGCTTAATGAATCGGCAAAGGGTCAAAGTGATCGGGGGAGGATGCTTGCGATCGGATGAGGGATCTATATGATCGGAAGAGGGTTTTATGCCTTAGAAGGATTTTTTATGATCGGAGAAGGGAAAACTAAGATCGGAGGAAGGTTTATATACATTGGAAAGGGTTCTTAATGCATCGGAAGGGGTCTGATCGCATGGAAAGAGGGTTTTTATGCTTTGGAAGGAGTCCAAACACATCAGAGGGGGGTTTTATGAATAAATAAGGGTTCTTACTAAGTTTCAAGTAAACTTAGTAATTCTCGAGCAATACTTATGGTTATATTTCAACCAGAGGAGGGGATATGTATATAGAGGGGCTATTTAACATATTTTTAGTAGGGTAGGGGAAAAATCATGGGATTTACATAATAGAGTTAGAAATTAATATGGGTTTTGATCAGAAAGCGCTAAGAATAGAAATCTTAGGCTACAAAGGAGAAATAGGACTTTATAGAAGAAATATGAGCACCTTTAAGCAAAGCAGATCTTTAATTAGGCAAATGTTATGGAATATAATGATTTTTTGAGATATTAAGCAGATCTTAACATCTTTAAGGGAAGTTAGTGAATAATTTGGGGAAAAAGGAAGAAGGGGAAGTTAGACATGCCTCTCTTGAGCTGCTCCAAGGGAAAACTGCCTTGCAATTGTGATTTGAATAGATTTAACACTTGGAAACACAAAATCGATCACGACTCTTCATTCAGCAACCTCAAAACTGCCTACCTAGCCTACTTAGCCTAACATTTTGTCTTCTTTTTGTTTGGGTGCACTTGAACTAGCAAACCCAGCTTTTCATCTTTTATTTTGGCTATCATCCTATCTAAATCTACCCTTATACCTTCCAGGGGCTCAGATTAAGCTGTTGAGCACCCTTGCTTCTCTACCTAGCTAATAATCTGCCAAGATTAAACAGTTTGGACAAATCTTTATTCTCTATCTTCTAAAACAAGCAATTTAAACCTAAGGAGGCCAAGATTAAGCTGTTTTCCCCTCCCTTAACTGTAAAACTCTTCAAAAATGGAATAATTCATCAAAAATGGAATAGAGTAGTCGCATTTGAGCTAGCACACTTTCCTGGCCTTTTGTTTGGGGTTCATTTCTTTCATTTTTTCTTGGCCTATTCATTCTTCTTTTTGCCCTTTGATTATTCTTTTAGGGCATACCCTCTTTACATTTTTTAATTTTCTTTGTTTCTTGGAAATATGGAACCTTTGCAGCATGAAAAGATGAACATATTTGGAACTTTTAACTGTCAATCATGAAATATGAAACCTATTGCAATAGGAGGCTAACAGTATGCATTAGGCTACCGACTACACTTGCATATGGAACATGGGACATGTCCTCTTTCTCTTCTTGTGTCTTGGGACATTGTTCAGCATATAACCTCACACCTACAGGAATAGGAACCTTCACCGGTTTACTATCCTGCATATTAAACCTTTGCAGTATTGTCTCGACATACTTCCTCTGGTTTAACCAGAGCTTCCTCTTTCCGTGATCTATTTTAATTTCCATACCCAAAATATAGTTTTCAGCACCAAGATCTTTCATGTCGAATTTGGAGGAAAATTGGGTCTTCAAATCCCGGATAATTTCTTTGTCATTTCCAACTAGAAACATATCATCCACATACAAGACCAGATAAATAACACGATCACCAATTAATTTAAAATACACACAATGATCTGCTTTACTTCTGGTGAAGCCAAGTCCCCATATAAATGTATCAAATTTTTGATACCACATCCTTGGTGACTGTTTTAACCCATATAGAGACTACTTTAACTTGCATACCAATTCTTTCTTACCCTTCACCGCAAAGCCTTCAGGTTGTTTCATGTAGATCTCTTCTAGATCCCCGTGAAGAAATGTTGTCTTCACATCCATCTGTTCTACCTCAAAATCAAAAGCAGCAACAACAGATAAAAGAAATCTAATAGAAGTTACCTTGGCAACAGGAGAAAAAATATCACCAAAATCAATTCCCGGCACCTGGGAATAACCTTTTGCTACCAACCGAGATTTGTATTTCTCCACTTTTCCTTTTGCATTTGTATTCTTTTTTAACACCCATTTGCTGCCAATGGGGTTCCTTCTAGCTGACAACTCCACCAGATCCCAAGCCTCATTTTTGTGCAAAGATGCCATTTCATCAACCATGGCCTCTTTCCAAAGTTTTCCATCCTCTGAATCCACTGCATCCTTCATAGTTCGGGGATCATCATCAGTAATAGATAAAGCAAAATTTGAACATAAAGCAAATGGACTATACCTTTCTAGCTACCTTCTTTCTCGAACTGATCTTCTTACACCTGGAGTTTGTGGCTCTTCAGCTTCTAATTCCTCCTCTGTTGTAGAGTCTGATTCTTTCTCCTTTAGCTCAAACTCTGTCTTCTCATGTTCCTTTGGTTGGACTTCATGTTTAATAACATCTTTCACCCCTATGAACACCACATCTCGGTTGTACACAACCTTCCATGTGACTGGATTCCAAAGCTTATAACCCTTTAAACCATCCTTATACCTAATAAAGATGGACTTTTCAGATTTACTATCCAACTTGGTTCGTTTCTCCTTTGGAACATGTACATATGCATCACATCCAAATACCCTCAGATGTGAAAGAGAGGGTTTCTTACCAATCCATACCTCTTGTGAAGTCTTATCCTCCAACGCTGATGAAGGTGACCTATTGACCAGGTAACATGCAGTATCCACCGCCTCTACCTAGAATTCTTGTCCTAACCTGGCACCATTGAGCATGCTTCTTGCCCTTTCCATCAACATCTTGTTCATTCTTTCTGCAACTCCATTTTGCTGAGGTGTATATGGAGTAATCTTATTCCATGCTATACCACACTTCTTATAGAATTCTTCAAATTCCTTACTGCAAAACTCTCCACTGTTATCTGTCCTCAGCACCTTTATCTTCTTCTCTAGCTGGTTTTCCACCAGAGCCTTAAATTCTTTAAACCTGTCAAAGACTTCAGATTTCTTCTCAAGGAAATATATCCATGTATTCCTTCAGAAGTCATCTATAAATGATACATAGTACACAGACTTACCCAGTGATGGAACCTTCACAGGTCCAAACACATCACTGTGCACAAGTTCTAATATCTGTTTCGCCCTCTTACTACCAGAGGGGAAACTCACTCGATTCTGCTTCCCACATACACAATTTTCACAGAAAAATCAAAATCCATAGAGCTATTACTCATACCTTCTACCATACCTTTATCATGAAGTATCCAAAGGCCCTTTTCTCCAATATGTCCAAGTCTTTGATGCCACAACATGGTCTTCTCTCCAGAGACCACTAGATTTTTTGCTCCACTTTTAGGAACCACAGAACTATTGCACCCATCAATAACAGTGCTACCTTGCAGCTTGTATAGAGTTCCAATCCAAACTCCCCGCATCAATACCAGTGTTTCCCGAACCATCTTGCAGGTATCCTTCTCGAACACTGTTTTTACACTTGCATCATCCAGCTTGCTAACAGAAATCAGATTTATGGCTAATGCAGGAATATGTAGAACACCTGGAAGCGTTCTAACCCTTCCACCTTTCAACTTTAACTTTAATTTTCCACGACCAATGATTCTAGCCTTCCTGTCATCCCCCAAGAAGACATCACCACCATCATATTTCTCATACTCGCAGACCACTCTCTATGGGGAGTAAAGTGAAAGGATGCACCTGAGTCAATCAACCATGCCTCATGATCTACATGTGTACTTGAAGAAGCCAAGTACACATCCCCACCTTCATCTGAGGTGGTTTTCGCCTCTTCAGAAGGATCCTAATTAGATCCCTTTCCTTTGTCAAGAGCCTTAGATTTACAATCCCTTTTGTAGTGCCCTTCCTTTCCACATTTCCAGCACACCACCTTTACAGGTTTTCTTGGAGATTTAGATCTCCCACTCGATGACTTTTTTTTTTTTCTGTTCTGGGTCTGCCCTCGTACAGATAAGGCATCACCATTTTGGCTCTCCATATTTTTCCGTCTCATCTCCTTCGTCAGCAAGGATGAGACTCTTTCATCAAAATGAAAGGCAGTTGCATTGCTACATATTGCAAGAACCAGACTATCCCACGAATCTGGTAGAGAACACAACAAATTGATGCACTTATCTTCATTTGAAATTTTAATATCAACAGATGCTAACTGACTTACCACAGTAGTAAATGCATTCAGATGCTTTGTCACCGAGTCTCCATCTTTCATCCTCACGTTATACAGCTTTTTCTGTAGGAATAGTTTATTTACCAAAGACTTAGATTGGTACAAAGTCCCTAACTTGTCCCACAAAGCCTTCGTTGTAGCTTCCCCTGATACATTCAGCAATACTGAATCTGAGACACACAATCGTATTGTGCTCTTTTCCTTCCGATCCAACTTCTTCCATTCTTCACCGGACACTCCTGTTGGTTTAGTACCTGGATCTACCACGATCCACTGGTCTTTATCCACCAATAGATCCTCCATCTTGAGTTTCCACAACTCAAAACTCTGACCATTAAATTTCTCAATCTCTATCTTTCCACTGCTCATCATTTTCTTTCACCACCAGAATCGATCTCGCAAATCTCCCACTGAACAAGGTCTACCACAGGCCCGAGCAAAACCCCTCAGCAACAAAGGTGTCCCCTTGAAGCCAAAACAACTCTGATACCAAATGTAGGTTTTAACCCTGTACAGAAATTACCTGCATACAAATTCTAAAACTCAGAAAATAAACAATGCGAGATCATAACACATAAAACACGTATACATAGAGATTTTCCCCTGGATCCCAAAACCGGGACTACCATCTTGATTTTTCATTATGTTCCTTTCAATGTTACAATACATATTTATACATGCTGAAGCATCCAATACCATGGACCGAAAAACCATCACGTCCAATACCATGGACCGAAAACCATTGCATCCAAAAAACATGTGCAAAAATCATGCACAAAACCATAGGTGGGTCCGCCCAACCTAACATAGGGTCCAAAACCAAAATTTTCTGGGGTGCTGCCCTGGACCCCATAAAGTGGGGTTATGGGTGCTCTTCAAACCCCCTGTTAACTACATGGAAAGAATATAACACAACCCAAAATTCACTAGAGTGGACAATGGCAGGAAGACATAATTAGAACAAATGATGTGGAGGAGAGACTAGTTGACAGTCTTATGAGTTCTTTTGAGAATTTAAATCAGCATATTGATGTGTTGACAGAGGGAAAAGAAACAGAGTAGCAAACTGAATTGTTGCCAAAGGAAGATAAGGCATTGAAGCCTTATGTTTTTTATTTTAATAAGTTTTTTGTGAATGTAGGTTTAGTTGCAGATGCTAGAGGGAATTTGGCACAAATGAGCAGCCAAATAAATATGAGAGAAGAAAATTTTGTGGATGAATTCAATCCATGGAATAGTGATATGCAATTGCTGGAAAGAATGTTGGAAAATCATGATTCAGTGCAAGACGGTAAGGATGATAGGGAGGCAACAAGAATAACAGAACAAGAAGAAGAACAACAGATTGAAGAACTAGTGGACAACAGCAACAACCTAGAGCAAAGAGAAAGAGGAAGAAGTAAGAAGCAAAATATGGATCAGTCCAAAGATGTATTAGAGATAGAGATTAAAGAAATGTGGCAATTGATGATGAAGTAGTCCAAATTGAGGAAAATGGTAGTAGCATGAAGTATAATCAATTAGAGTTTGAATCTGATTGACAAGAAGAAGAAGATGGAGCAAAAGACAGCAAAAGTGTAGTAGCAACAAAGGTACAAGGCATTTGTACAGTTACAAAACAAAGTATGGGATCTAGGAAGACAAAGATCAGAAGACACATGATTAGGAGATCATGAATATTTTCTACTTTGGGAGTCTAATGCAGGAGCATTCACCCAAGAGAAAATCATTGTAATTAAGTAGACATAGGGGGTCATGTATTTTAGGAAATTGGATTCCTAAGTGATAAATTAATGTAATATTAGGCTTTTGAGAATAGAATAGGAATTAATTAGATAATGAGAGGAAGTTTTAAATTCTCTCAAATAAATGAGAACATAAGTGGGCAATAATGACAAAAGAGTCTAAAGTCAATTAGGACTCTTTAAGCAGTTCCATGATTTGAGGAACTAAGGAGAGCTCTTAGGAATTAAATGGAGATTAGAAGTGGACATAAAGGATAGAGGATTTAGGAGTCAGTTCAGTAGATCTAGGAGTCAAACCAAGATCAGTTCAACAGAACTTTCTGGCATAAATGTAAGCCTACGGGCAAAGCACAAGGAGGAGGCCACGATATTGAAGAAAAGGCATGTGCGAGACATAAAGTCTCGGATATGTAATTGTCTGTTTATATTTATATATATAGATGTTTATTCCTGACTGTGTCAGTGTGTGAAAGAGTATTTCATGAATGAAGTACTTGTGAATTCGTAGGCTCTGTAACAGGGTTGCACGTAGAATTCTGAAGGACGCAGAGGAGAGAATGGTTCAGAAAAATCATTACGAGCCTTTGAATCCAATTGAGGAAACAGAGGGAAGCTCTCGGGTGAAATAGTGAAGTGAGATTTCGCAGAAGAGTAAAGCTCAGAGGTAGCTGAGCAGCGGAAGCAGAAGGCGGTGTTCTAAAGAACTACGCAAGAGAAGAGATATTCGAAGGACCATAATGAGTCGTTGAATCCATTAGAGGGATTAAAGCCAAGCTTAGAAGGAATCGCGCAGTAAAACAGCAAAGGCCGAAACTTTTGAAGAAGAGCAAAACCACTTAAGAATTGAAGACTTAGTGTAAAAGCTAAGTAAAAAGGAGGAGCGAAGGAGTAAAGAGTCAGTGTAGAGGACCTATTTTATTACATGGATCAACGATCCAGATGATGTCGCTGAATAGGAAAGCGAAATATCGCATCGGCGGAGTTATTTACAAAGCTTAAGTCCCGCAAGTGTAAGTTTACACTAAAAAATGAGTGCAAAACATAGTCGGATTTGAAATCCGGACTTGAAATCCTATAAAGAGTAGCATATATCCATATCGGGTCCGTAAGGATATCAGATCGGCGTATGGAAGTGGAAGGAGTCTGGCCTTGAGGTTTAGCGAAATGTGATCGCGCGAGTTAATCACATCCATTGGATCGTGAACTATATTGACGGTCATGATTTGATCGCAAAATTGCAATCGGAGGTTGGGGCGATCGGAGCAGCGGGAAAAGTTAATACGGAGGAGCAGACCCGCCATAGTTATGAATGCGGATGCATAGAATTTGAAGTCCGTTATATGTGTTCGGAGCGAGACTTCAACATAATTCCATGTACTTACGATAGATGTGTTGTTGAGCCTTTTTAAGGCTAAAACATATATTAATGATTCTAATAGTCGCATATCGGAGTCGAAGGGGTGATGAGGCATGTATGTATGACTCGCGAAGGGAGCAATGCCCAATTGCATTAAAGGTGGCCTCGAGGATTCTGTAGAGGCCATATAAGGAAAAAAAAGGTATGTTTTGTGGCATTTCCTTTGTAAAAGGTTTTATAAGGAAAATATGTGCCAATAGAGTATTCCATGCAATAAAACATATGTAGTCGAGGATTAAAGAGGGAAGGTTATATATGCAGGTTTAAGGGTTACAAAGGTTTAAAGGAAGGTTATGAGAGTTTAAAAGTCCCGATAGGAAGGATTAATGGATGGCTTTAATCAAGTCTTATACAAAGGCTTGAGGATTGTTTAAAAGTTCTGATAGAAGGTTTTAAGCGAGGTGATTGAGTTCCGATATAAAGGAACTGATAAGGGGCCTTAACCATTTGTGGTTGAAGATTTGACTCCTTTGAGAGTTAAATACCTGGGGCAGATGTGCTTATGCATTTTAATGCATACTGTGGGGATAAGCGAGGGTAACCCTACCAGCATAAAGGCCATCCGCCACTCTAATTTTTCGTAGGTATAGACTACTCTTATTCTTAACTTTATCTCTCATCAATAAGGTCTTATCACAGCTAAATATATCTTGAATTTCCATCTTTCAAAACATTTGATACATTATTTGAATGGTATTTTCAAATAAATATTGAAAGTGTATTGATTCATGTCCTATTCCCAAATTATCTTAAATAAATAGTGTAGATATTCTTTTATTAATAATTATAAACAAACCTAACATTATATATTATCAATAAGGTCTCATCACAACCAAACATATCTTGAATTTATATCTTTCAAAACATCTAACACATTATTTGAGTAATATTTTCAAATAAATATTGAAAGTGTGCTCTTTCATCACTATTACCAGATTATTAGATTATGCGTAGTTTTTCAAATATTATTACCAGATTATTCGTAATATTTCATATACTATTACCACTCTATTAAATTATTTTAAATAACATAAGTGCATTTTTTATTAACAATTATAAACAAATCTAACATTGTATTTTTAACTTTATCTTTCATCAATAAGGTCTCATCACAACCAAACGGATCTTAAATTTCAATCTTCCAAAACATTTGGTACATTATTTGAGTACCATTTTCAATTAAATATTGAAAGTGTGCACTTTCATTTACTATTACCAGATTATTTCAAATAGTGTACGTTTTTTTTACTCGTAATTATGAATATAATCTGTATTTTATATATATATTTATAAATATAATTGGTAGTTATGGATGGTAAAGAGTGATAGATGCTCATATTATTATTTAAATATTTATATAATATGTATTTATTAATAGCAAAAAGTGATAGATGTTCACATTATAAATTTGATAACTAAACTACAATTTAGATTACTTTTATTTGTTGTTTGTGCTCTAGATTTTGAACATCATCTACATAGTTATGTGTTAAATTCAAATAGAAAAACATCTACATCCTGTGTAGCCATACCTCAGAAATTTGGCAAGGTTGTTGGAGGAATGTTCTTCATTTTCACATTTAGTGCCAAGTCAAGAATGGGGAACCCAAAAGTTATTTCTTCCTCCACTTCTAAAGTTTCTTTATTCCTGCACCATATTTTCGAACAGGCTAAATTCAACTAGGCTTGGTTGGAGTATTGTCTCAACAATTGGATTTTGGTGGATTAGAAAATTATCTCCATCGTGTATTTTTGGTGTTCCTTTTATAGTCGCTATTCAATCTGCAATACAACCAGGTTTTGTGCTGACCTGAGGAAAATATTAATACATTCTAAGGAAACAACCTGATTCAAAATTGGACCAAGATGTGAATTGGCTCTCCAATCTTGTTATCTCCAGTTCCTTTTTTCAAGGATTCTTTTGATTCTTCTTGTATATTTTCCATAGTAGTTTCGGTTATGATCTAGTCAACTTCGGGGTCAATTTTTGTGCAAAACCATTCCCTTTCTCAAGTGATACTTGCATATATTTCAATTGGATTAGTAGGGGGTCTTATTACTACAAAAAAAATCAACTATAATTTAAACTATAGACTTAAGAAACCTACCTTTTATATCTCTAGGCCTAACAATTAGTCAACCACATGTCAAATAAGGTTTGGAAGGATCACTAAAGTGAATGTGGAAGGCTAGAACCATTTTCAGACATTCTGAAATGAGGCCACCTTTGCATCTTATTGTCTTTCCTTTGATAATATAAAAGGTGATTAATCTTTCCTTTGCATCTTATTGTCTTTCTATTGTTTACCTTTGATAATTCCCTAGAAATGATGCCAATAATATTGGGCTATTTAATTGTTGTTTAATAAACCATTGTTAATATGGTTCATAAACTTATGATATGTAAACAAAATATTTGCAACTGTTGAACACATAATCCATTAGGGTTGGTGAGGAGGAATGTAAATCATACATGGAGTTCAAGATACATTGGAATTTGAATCTAACAACCACAAAAATTGTATTAATATGTGTACAATTTTGACTAATAGAGCATTCCATGCCTATCAAAATTGTTTTTGAAGTATAGAAAGTCTAACAGTGGTATCAGAGCATGCATATTTCCTACCTTGACTGGTTGTTTATGAGCCATAGTTTTGGAGCTTTCATCAACTTAAGGCTTCTCCTTATGTAGTGTCGGGTGTGGTTTTTTCTATAGGGTGCCAATTTCCCTTTACATCCATACATTATTCTATGTCTATAAACCATTCACAATCTATTGTTGATTTTGAATCAGAGACAAAGGGGCATAACTATGGATGATGATATTTTTTTTATGTGTGGTTCACGAACATCGGATATTAGTGGTTGTTACATCCACGAAAAATATTGGGGCAAATATACCTAAAGGGATCACTTACTGTCGGCTCATTAGAAAAGCCTAACCTTAAGAATGTCAAGGAGAATTTACCTTGTGACCTCCCATTAGCAAGGTGCTTTAACAAATAGAAATAAACCAATTGAGTTAACCCTTGGGGCTACTATGGATGATGAGATATGTAGAATACCTTGAAAATTTTATTATAGAATATTGGGTTGCAACCTACTTGATTTAGGAATATTCTTGGTTGCCATCCCAAAGCAACCGCCTTTGTTGTTAGCAAAGCATAATGACTATTGTTACACTACCATCCTTCGTTGTGATGTTAATCTAGCTGTGGGCGTTCCATGTTTGAACCTAGTGAAGATATACTAGGACGAAGAAGATTATAGTCTACTCGAGAAGGAATGAAATGCATGCATTACCACCAAGAAATGAATTGGGTGAATGAAATTTTCGTTCTCTATTTGTACTTGAATCATAGAGTGAATATTTCATGCCTAGTACTAGTTAGGGTTTCCCGTACCAGTAGGGTTTCCTAATAGAAAAAAAAGGGTGTTCTCCTAATACTCAGGCTTGCAAATTAAATAAAAAATTGCCTTTGAAATTTTCTTTCTATTGGCTAGTCCCTTGGCTGTCAATCTGCAATCTTATCCCCTAATTTGTGTTTTATTTCGCCCTTGCTTCAGAAATCCTAACCATTCCATAAGTGAGTGTTTTATATTTTGATATTCTCTTTTAATTGACTACTGTCACTCTTGTCTATGGTTATTCCTTAGTCTAAAATTGTAACGTCTCACCCCTTTACACTGTCATGCACATAAATATTTGAATACTCCCATGACATAGTAACCCTACGACACACATCGTGAGCTCAGAATTTGGTTGTAGTTATTCAAAATCTTGTGTTTGTATGCGTTGTTTCCCTTGTGCATCTCTATTACAACTTTGTGTAATTGATGGTGAACCACTGATTACTAGGAACCCTCCATTCATTACGACCTTGAAAGTAATCTCACGTGGCCATGTCCTTCTTGCGAGTGAAATTAAATGATGAGAGAATGAAAAATTCGTCCCTTGAATCATACTAATGTAGAGGATGATGATGTTTTGATGTCTTTCACCTTCTTGGGGCTTCTATTTCTAGAATTACACTCTTAGGGCATGAGTGCAAGTTCTCTATTTATGTCCACGCCTTTGAATTAAGCACAACAATTAAGTAGTTACACTTTGAATATGCCCATGTTAAAGGTTTTACTTTTGGCCTGTGACAAGAATGAAAAATTGGAAGAAGTATGAATTATTACTATCATTTTGATTAAGAAATGATGAGGGAATGATAATACTCTACTCATATTATGTTCTTGTTAATTGTTAGGATCACTCCAAATAGATTCTCAATGAATTGTGTGCACAATATTAACTCTATTGGTGAACATAACATTTTCTTCACTTTGTGCATTGCCATTAATGATCTTTGAACGTGAAGAATTTGACATTATCATTGCCACCAACAACCAAGCCATTCTCAATATCAGCCAAAACAAAGAGCAAGAAAGACATGGGATTATACGTAGAGCCAAGTTTTAGAATACCTTGAATTTTTCTCAAAGACACAAGTGTATTTTTGTTGGATTGCATTGTAAATGGGTGCATTTTTTGTTGCGAACACTCTCCATTTGCTAAGCTTGACATGTTAAGAAAATTGCTAGATTTTATGGATTATTAGAGTTATTGAACACTCTAATGCTCTATATTGTTTATAAGACGAAATAGAAAAGGCCATTCTCATTGATATTCAAACATGTTTATAAAATGCACAAGAAAAAAATGAGTTTCTTCAACTTGAATCTCAACTGCAACATGATGAATTACAACAAAAGATTCAATATTCAGAACTGATTCTTGTTCAGAACAATTCTTTATTTGAATTTGAAACAAACTCCTATCAGTGACTAACACATGATCAGACTTCAAGTGTAGTTTCACATGAACATGCAGAGGTTCCGCTTGCACTTCTCAATACCATCATTAGACCTTGGCATGAAGTCATTAAGAACAAGCACATAACCTATCTCAGAGATGAAAAGGAAGTGCACTTTCGCATTCCAGAATACTCCAAACCAATACGACTAATTTAGAGTGTTGGATTTTGTTAGGACATCTCATCTTCTCTTGTTCCTCTTCCACTTCCACATGAGATTCACAAATGCCAACATTGTGATCAGGTTGGCCATATGAAAGTTTAGTGTTTTGATCTTGATCCTTGTGAGCATTGTGGAAAATATAGTCATCATTCAGACAAATGTTCCAGACACAAGACTCCTGTAAGAGAAAAGATTCACCTTGGATGGATCACTTATTGGCAATGGTCTTCAACTACAAAGAAGATATATCATTCATACCACAAAGTTCATTCTCGAGTAGTGACACATATTGCAGTGAAAATCTCTTCATCTTCTCACCTTGTATCTGAGAGTAGGGAAATTGATGGTCAGCTACTAGCTTCGAAGATATATCAAGCGAGCCAAAGCCAGAGCCTGCAGTCAGATAGAGCTAGAGTCAATTGGTGCCAGACTTGGAGTTGTAGCTATAAATAGACTCATGTTCCATGAGCATGATTTGGTTGGTATCTAGCCTTAAACACTACAAGGAAAATGCCTTCTAGTGAAGGCTATAACGAAGGTTTTTAGCATTATAAAATTGGCAAAAGTTGTCAAGAAAACCTCCACTATAACATTCATTTATGGCAGCAGATGTTTTAGTGGAGATAATAATGAAACTTCATCACAACTAAAAAATCTGGGTGAAGAAGGTTTTTTTAGCGGTGTGCTTCATGGAAACAATAGAACATGTGCGCTAAATAAATAAAAGCACCACGGTTGTATACATAATTGAAAACCCTGAGGCATTGAATGAAAAGAACACCGGTGCCTGAAATGTATACAACCCTGGTGTGTATACATTAACAAAACACCCCAGGGTGTTCTTTTCAGGAATGGCACTAGGAAATGCAAAAAAATATTACAAACCCGGTGCTCTAATTTAAACTTGCAACTTCAATGTGTATGACTTACATAAAAGAACTGGTGCACTACTCATATAAAAGTACTGGTGATTTTAATTTGAATAATACACTGGGGTTGGAAATCATATTTTGTAGCATCAGGTCATTAGTTCTATGAAAGAACTGGTGCTTTAAGAATTATAGTGCACTGGGGCATTAATTGCAAACAACATTGGTGCTTGAAGAATGTAACACCCTTGTGCTATCGTTTTCAGAAAAGGCATTATCCATGCAAAAAATATTGAAGTAACGGTGCTTTTAGATAAAATAACACACCTATGCGTTTATGTTATAGATGCACCAATATTTTGTATGAGGTTTTCTCTTTTTTAGAAACATTAACATGTGACAGTGCAATTACTGTGATTTTTAAAATTTGTTATTCATCGTAAAATAAACATATATCTTATAACAATATTCATATAAGTTAAAATTTTGATTAATGCATTTGTATATGATGCTTGGAATAATATTTTATATCATCAGATTTCACATCTCTTCATTATAATATTTAATCATCCATATATTTAATCGGTGGTGTAACATTTCATAGCGACAATGGATAAAACAATAGAATAAATTAAAATGTATTTTATTATATATCAATAAGAGGCTCTTTGTCACACAAAATGGGATAATTATTGGTAACCCCTTGTCTTTCAATTTGGACACTATGTCCATTACATTAAACAAAATCTATGATTTTCACACATAATTATTTTTAAAAATACAACAACTCGCATTGATATCCAAATAGATCATCATTCTTCACTGGAGTTGTTGTCAGTGCTCAAGCTACTTCCATGACTTAAGTTATTTAGATGAATGTTTTGTTGATTGCATCGATTGTTTTCCTCTTATTAATCATATTCCATCTGCAAACATAAAAATAAAGTGTAATGAGTGTATATCGGTGATAATAATTAAAATTTAAATAAATAATATACATTAATGTAAATCGAATAGCAGTGTACCATAACAAGAAGTGACTCATGAACTGTACACATGGTTCAAAACCAAGTCTCATGCCTTGTTGTGACTAGTTCCATACTTTGTTTCCTACATGTTTTATTCCCCATTATAAATCATAGATTTAATATAAAGGATTTTTTTGTTCTATTAATTATAAACTCAAAGAAGTAAAACAACATAGATACTTATAATTTCCACTATTAATTTTTGATATGCCAACGTATACTCACAATCCATATTTAACTCAATGTTAATCAATTCTTCCGATGACTCTTCTTTGTATGTTAACACCTATTTGAATACATTGAAGGATGGTTGTTGTAAAACAACTTAAAATATACAAAAATGAAACCTTGAGTTGTTATAAGGAAATACACAAACTTTGATATCAACCCTTTTCTTTCTTGTTGTCTTGTTTTATGTGCTGAATGAGTTCCATTTTGTTTTTTTTGCAAGAAATACTTGAAAATTAATATTTAATGTTAATTTTTTTATATGTACAAAATCAATCATGATAACATACATTTGAAGCACGTTGTTGTTGAGATGGGTTCTCCTGTGATGCACTTATGTCTATTTCTTTGACCATCTCCTTGTACACATTTTTGGACATTCCTACTGATATGTTTCACATACAGCTCATTGGTCCTTTGGGATTTTCATAATCTTCTTGAAAAAATTAATAAATTATTTTTATATTGATATATGAAAACTAAATATAACAAAATTGATATTAATAAATGAATGGTTTGTAGTAATATATACATATAATTCTACAAAATCATTTTAATTAGGAATATTACTTTTTGAATGATTTATTGTTGTTGTTGTATGTTTTGGCGATTCCAAGTCTGACAAGTCTCATGGACCATTGCTTTGGAAACACTTCCTGTAGTTAGATATAATTTGGTTCTTGGAATCATTGGATTGATTTTTGTCTTGTAAGTGGAAAGTACATCTATACATATGTTCAACTATATCCCTCACAGTTTTGTAAAAATTCCCCCTCGTTTCATTAACCTCCAGCATCACTCCACATGAGCTAAGGAACAATTCATTGTCGTTTATATGTTCTATAATTTTTCTTTTCTTAGAACAACATTGATCTTCTCCTTCATTGTTTCTCCCTGTAGAACATTAAACAAATATGAATTAATAGATTGTTTGAGATATGTTATATAATATTCTTAAGTATGTTATAATATTCTATCAGACTTTTATGCTTTTCTACACTTAGATTAGAAATAATCTTATCGACCTTTCTCATTTTGTGACTGTGCATGACACACACTGACCAATACATATTAGTTAAACTTACATATAGTTCAAATATATTCATTTTGTAAAGAATTTACAAAGAACTTGTATTTTCTTCTTTTTTGGATGTGTTATCTTTGTGCCGATCAATATTTTTATTTGTTTTTTGTTTTTTTAAAAGTGGTTCATGGACACTGGGTGGCCACTACATCCATGGGAGAATTCAGGCAAATCGACCCGAAGGGATCCACTTGTCGACTAAAGAAGCAGGGCCTAACCCCAAGGACGTGGAGGAGATTTAATCCAGTGACCTCCCAACTGATGAGGTACTTAGCAACGACAACTCAACCAACTGAGCTAACCCTTGGGGTTGATCAATATTTTTGTTACTTAACAAATTCTCAGACATTTTTTTATCAATATACAACCTGTATCATTCAATACAAAAGTCATTAAATATATTTCCACATAAATCAAATAATTTCAGCTAAAAAGAGTTATGGTAACCAGTGTGGTTATTTGAATAAACGTCCTGGTGCGTTTATCCTATTAAACACAATAAGCGTTTTATTGTTCAACACCGACAATGAAAAATATTTTTTTAAATAATTTTAAATTATGATGGTGCGATTTGTAACGATAAAAGCACAGCCATCACAGTAAAAAAAAGAAAACATAAAAAATTAAGTACAAGTCACTTAAGGGTGCTATTTGGCAGAGGCGAGCTGATGCTTTATATTACACCAAGCGCGTCGATAAACAACTCCGTTTCGTAAAAACAAACAGGGCCAACATGATTCGATGCAATATGTAACGATAGAAGCACCGAAAACACCGATGCATTATATTACACAAGGCACACTGCGAAACAGACGTCGTTTTAAAAAAAATGGACAAGGTTGACAAAGTTTGGATCTAATTCAATAAGTGATCCCCTACTCTATATGTCAAACACCCTATATATAGTACATAAACCCATTAATTCTATAATGCCTAAAATGAAAAACCCTAATTGTGAAGTGGTAGAGGGAGTTAAACCTTAAGGTGAAATTTTGCAATCACATAAGAAAAAGATGCAAGGTTTAAGGTAAGCATTGTTATTATTATTTTTCTTTTAATTTTAATCAAACCTAAATAAGAGCAAAGATTGTAAAAGTTTTTACCCGTAAAATAAATTGTAATTTTTTTATTATGCAAGGTTTCTAATTTTATTTTCCTTAGTTTTGAATAAATCTAAGAGAAATTGTAAAAAAAATTAACAGTAAAATTTAAAATTTTTGTTATGCAGGGTTTTGAGTGAATCACCATGCCTTTCAAAATCGGATCTCTTTGCAGTTCCAAAATATTATGCTCCTCGACAGTGCTCCTAGTATCTCTCTTTTACAAATGATCGCTCTTTTGATTAAACCTAACAAAATTGTAAATTTTTTTATTAGTAAAATCAATAATCAAATTTAAATTTTTTACTATGCAGGGTTTTCAATGAATCACCATTTGTTTCAACTTCTAATCTTCTGAATAGTTCTGTTGTTCCAAAGTATTTTGTTGCTACACAATGCTCTTGGTATATCTCTCTTGAAAATATCTCCCTTGAAATTTTGGGAAAAATAATGAAATAGTGATTAACTTATTACTATTTAAGAGATTTTATGAAATTAAATTTCGAAAAAACAATTGCCGCTCATTTTTTAATTTGAAAAAAACTCAGTTTTTTTTTCACTTAATCTGAACATCGATGCATTCAATAGTAAAGAGCACCAATGCATTTACAAGTAAAGCGCAATGACTACGATAAATTGTCGATGCACCAAAATTTTTAAATGCTTTGACATGATAGATTTTTTTTTCAAAGTCTCGAAATAGTGCAGTTAATGTTTTAATGGAACGATGTGGTTTGCATGTAAATGAATCAGTGCAGTACTTGATTTTTTGTTTTTTTTTTTTTTGTGACTAGCGAAATCGGCAACGGTGGTGGTATCGTACTCGCGTTACACGGAGTCAAATCCCACCGACTACCACTATAACCTCTAGGAGGAACCACCCAGCCTGCAAGGACGACCCTCGATTAAGATGAGACTCGAACTCGTGACCTTCACAGCGGCACGGACGACTTAGCAAATCGTCCGCTGGCCACGAGACCAAACCTCTATGGGCCAGTGCAATAATTCTTATAAAACCACTGGCATGGTAGAATTCATTTTTATTCTCGAAATCCCGAAAACAAGTTTGGATAAGTGTTGTTTTTATTTAAACGCATTGGTGTTGGTTTTGTACAAGAGCACCGAGATGATAAAATAGTTTTTTTTCGAAATCTTGGAAACCAGTGTGGTAATTATTTTAACACCCTGGTGCGGTGATTATTTCAATGCCCAAGTGTGGTTAGTCCCGATAAGAACACCAATAGGGTTTAAAAGCTATCTAAAGTTTTATTTTTACATAAAATGACATATTTATCTCAAATTATCCTTTAGGACTCATCTACAAGAGTTACAGTAGTTCATAATATACATTTTCCACTTAAAGTCGTCTTGTTCTTAAAAAATTGTTTGAAAACTATATCAAAATTCAAATTGCAGTTATTATTATTGAAATTAATTTTAGGTATGTACACAATTTTATTTCTAATTTTTCTCAAATGTGGGGAGAAAATATCATAAAAACAAATGGTCAATTCTTCAAATTCCAGCTTGTTCCATATTGCTCAAAGTACTTTGCGGAGTTCTCTCTTGCCATCTCTAGTAAGTTATGATTTTATTTATGTTTTGATTATCTAATTGAATTTTTTTTATCCATGTCAATGTGAATAAAAATGTATCCAAATTTGTAGTATCATGATTTAGAATCGAGTTTAGATGTAAAAAATATTCTTCCATTTCAAAAATGTTGGAAGCTATTATCAGGAGAAACATATCGCAAGCAATTGGTAGATGAAAATGGACAACTGCTTCACCCTACCAATTGGAACATGGCATCATCTAGTTGCAATCATGGATCAACGATGGTAATAATTCTTTGATATAATGTAATTTTAACAAACTATTTGCATTGACATGCTTACTAATATCATTGATGTACTAATGTTCATTTTTTTTTTTTAAATTAGGATTCTAGTGATGATGAGTGACCCACCTACATCTTCTGTTGCACCACACTACAACGTCAGATCAAGAGAAGGTTGCATTAAGAGAAAGACTCAAAGAGGAAGAATACAAAGAATGGTTGAATCAACCACTTATTCAATTCTCACTATGTCTAGATTCACCAATTAGAAATGACTACATCAATAGTAGTTATTCATTACAAGTTGGCAATGGAGGCAATCAAATAGAGGTTGGTATGACTGATTACTTACAGGATATGACTGGCATGGAGACAATGTTGTTAAATGCATTCCAAAATTATGAGATAGGGGATGATGCTCATATCTCCATAAATATAAATGTTGTTTAAAACATGGTGTACAATATCTATGATAATAAGGATTCAAGGTGACAATCCTTCTCAAATAGGACAATGAGAAGAACATAACTAAAATGAGAAAATAGGGAATTTGGACACAACACTAAAGATTTATTCTAGATTTAGATACTTATTGGTTTCTTAATCAATTCACATGTTTTTTCTTCATGTTTTATTCAAAATCAATATAAATCATGCAGTGATAAATCTATGAAGACTTTAATAATGAAAAAATTGTGTATTAATATGTAAGATTAAATTCTTGACATGAGAGGTAAAGTCATGTTTACTATATTTAAATTCCAGTTCTTGCAACATTATGTAAACTAAAAGGAGGCCTTATGCATATATAAAATGTTGATTACATCTTTTTATGGACCATAAAAGAAATCAATGGGCTTGCATGCATGAGAGTTTTAATTTTTTCTTCATGGATAATGAAAGAGTTTTGACTTTTCTTTTCAATGGTAATTATAAATAAAAGTTGAATTAATAAATATTTTATGGCTAAAAATTAAACGATAAATATGTATTGATGATTAAGAGACATTTGTTTGACTTTTTAAGAGACTTGGTGATACATTTTTCTTTCCTATTTAAATTATGTAAAATAAATATTTATTTTTATGTATTTATCAGTAAATTATTTAAAGTAGACATGTCTTTATCATTGTGAAGATGATGTAATATTAGCTAGGAGAAATGTGAAAACATGAATTTTAGTGACTAAGTATGTGGAAAAAATAATATTTCTTGAGTTGTTCATTAAGAAACAATCAAATATATTATTTGTCAACAAATTAAATCTAATATACTCTTATTTTTGTATTATTTAACTCATATTTATTATTAAAAAAGATCAATTTTAACCACAATAGCAAATAAAGAACCAAAATAGCACCAAAATGTTATATCTCTATTACTAGAAAAAAAGTTCACTTTCCTCTTTAAGGGAGAACTTCCAATAGAGAAAATCCCCAACCACAGGTAACTTCACAAGTCTTATTTTACATTTCTTTATCCTCATCTTTAGAGAGAGAAATTTCTAATTTAAATTGGTAAGAGTTGCTATAAATATTAAATTTAAATTGCTTGAAATCTCATAACTTTTGAGATAAATTAAATTTTATTAAAATATATATTTTTAAAGCTATATTAAATCTAAATTAATTTGAAAAAAAATATGACTTAATTTTTTAAATTTAACAATAGATTGAATTTTATAAACCAATATAGATTCATGTTAACAACGGATCTACCAAGTGTTGAGAGTGATTGAATCTCATTATATGAAAATCTCTTTTTAGAATGCAAAACTTGAAAAAAGATGTACATGTCAAAAGATTTAATCTCTTTTAGTGATTGATAAATTTGTGATTAAGATGGATCTATAGTGGTTTTCTATCTGTATATATAGATCAACCATAGTGTAATTTTTCATTGTTTAAATTGTATTTTTGAATAATTTATTATTATTAATATTTTATACTTAAAATTGAATGAGCTACACATTTTCGTCTCATTAAGAACTAACTAAATTATTTTTTCATTGTGAGTATTGAAATATTTGCTAATCAAGTTAGAATGGATATGAATGAACTATCTAAGCAATATAAAAATATTAATGTTAATTTTACAATTATAGTTTCAACCATACTAAACTTTGTAATTTATACAAATATCTTTGCATTTTTTTTAAACTCAATCGTTTTGCATGTAATTTCATATATGAAATTTTGATATAAGTTCACCAATACATAATTTATAATAAATATCATTTCATAAAGATAGATTTTGATGATAATAACCATCTAACAAACATAAACATCATCTAAGATACACATTTAAATTCACTACCATCATCTAATTATATACACGTCTAACACATATTAACCTATTAGATCTGAGACTTTTGTGATCGATAGTGAAGATAAATGTCTTTCAGATTAATAACATTTTCAGGATTGGGTTGACGTTGCGAACCAACTAACATGGTTTATCCTCAGGAGATGGTGGAAAAAATTACACAATCTTCATGAATAAATAGTAAGGATGCATCATTGTCGAGGGTTAAAACTAGTTGTTGAAAACTAGCCGTTGAGGACTAGCTACTAAGAACTAGCCGTTGGAGATTAGATAGCTACAAATCCTAAAAAGGAATTATTTAATATTTATTAGTTATAAATTCTATTTAATAAAATATTATAAATATAGTTATAAAATTGATTTTATGGGCACAAATATTAGTAATATTAGTATTATAGTTAGGAAAATTAATAAGGGGAAAAAGAATAAGCTTTATATAAAATAGTTGTTAGGATATAATATTAAATCATAATAAATCATAAGAATTAATAACATAGTTCTATAATTAAGCCGAAAAGGGGATAACAAGGTTAAGTGCAAGATTCAAAATATTCTATAAGGGAGATTGATATTATTTACTAATATAAATTTTAGTTATAAATTATTAAGAGGGTTTAGAGTAAGTTATAAAAACCTTTGTTAGGAGTTTATAAATAATATCAAATACTAATACAAATTATAAAGAGTAAGGAAATGATCAACAAAAAAAAAAAGGAAAACAAAAGGAGCACAGTAAAAGTAAGAAAATTTAAAATAAAGATAACCAAAAGTAAGATAAAAAGAGGGGAGAGGAGGGAAAAAAACAAAAGAACGGGGGAAGAGACAAGAGAATCATAAGGAGAGGGTCGGAATGCAACTCCTTCCCAAATTCCAACCATCATCTCCGTTGAGATTTCTGGCATGCCTCTCAATTTCAATAGCCTCCCTAAGTTTCCTATGGTGGAAATGATCAACTCTAGCAATGACTTTGGAATCCTCAATACAGACATGGTGCTTGGATTTCACCACATGCTCAGTTAAGGCCGATGAGCAGGAATGATTGTGCCTTATGTCTATAGCATGCTCATGGATTCTCTAGTTAATTGATCGACCCGTTTGTCCAATATATGGAATACCACAAGAACATGGAACCAGGTAAACACCTTTCATGTCCTTTGGTTCAATAGGGTCCTTAACTGAACCAAGAGAATTCTAAGACGTTTGAATGAAGATGAAACATTATTCCTCCAAAGGATATGGGAAATCCTATCAGTGGTCCCTTGAATAAATGGGAGATGAACCTTGGGGATATAATCAAAATGAGTCATTTTAACTCTTGTTTCTTTACAGGTTTTTTGAAAGGCCTTGAGGCTCTGAGTTCTGTTATACACATTATTTTTGAAAAATTCAAGGAGATGAGATTTCTCCTACTCCAGGTGGTTTTCATCAGAAATTTTCAAAGCATGGGTAGGAAGGGTGTTGAGAACACCAAATTTCTAAGCAGGAAAATGATGAGAACTAGCATGAATATATTGTTCCGTGTGAGTCTTTTGCAAAAAAATTGGTGAGACACTGAACCATCATCCATTCTAGAGAGGAGAATTTCAAGGAAAGGAAGGGGTCCATCCACCTCAACTTCCATCATGAACTTGATATAATTAGATTGGGAATTAAGGTGGTTCAGAAACAAGTCTAATTTCTCATGGCCATGGGGCCAAATGATGCAGGTGTCATCAACAAACCTCTTCCATTTCTTCGGGAAAAATTGAGCTGAGGCTAAGGCCTTGATCTCAAAGTCTTCCATAAATAAGTTAGAAACAATAGGGGAAAGAGGTGAACCCATCACAACCCTGCAAGTTTGCTCATACAATTCACCCTGGAAACTGAAAAAAGTCGAGGTGAGGCAGAGGCCAACCAATTTAGCAGTGTCTTGGTCATTGATTCGACTTATGACATCAGTGGCCTCTTTGATGGGAATTTTGGTATATAAGGAGACGACGTCAAAGCTAACAAGCAGGTCTCTAGGGTCCAGCCTCACATCACTCCATTCTTTAACAAAGGATGCAGAGTCCTTAACAAAGGACTCAGTTCAACCCACTAGGGGTTTAAGTTTAAGAGCTAAGAATTTAGCCAGAAGATAAGAAGGCCCTTCTATTGTGTTAACAATAGGTCTTAGGGGGGCCCCATGATCTAGGAGGATCCATCGATCCAATTGCACATGTGTTCAAAGTGTCGTCATCAATTTTCATGAGTGTTGTTCAGTGTCTCGTCACTTTAGTTCAGCTTTGACAGATCGACAGTGTTGGTAATGATCAGGTTCAAGTAATGTTATGGTTCCATGACATTTAGTTGATGTGGTGTCATACCTGGCTGTCGACTTATGTCATCGACAGTTCCGCCAGGGTTTGACCGACGACATGTGTTTTGTCATTCTACTTTGCAGGATTTATGGTTGCTATAGTTAATTGTGTAAAAGGGTTCAAGTTAAAGTACCTGGTCGATAACATAGTCTTATCACCATCACCACCAGTGTCAGTTTCAAAGATGTGATGGTCATTGTCGTGCAATGTTGATGAATATCACACGGAGACCACAAGGATGTACCAAGGTCGATCGTCTAGTAAAGGCTTCAGTTTTGTTGATGTCGTTGTGGAGAGTCAACATGGGTCTTGAACAGTTAAATGAAATTGTTTACCTAAGCCTAGACCTAAACCCTAAACGCCTAAGCTATCCTATTTATCATTTGTTACCCTAAGATTTAAAGCCCTAATCCTATACTAAAACCATAATCCAATTCATGCTACATCTATGTATTAAATACATTGGAAATCTAACCTAAACCTAATGCTACATCCAAAATCCATTACCAAACCTAAGTGAAAACCCTAACCTAGAGTCCTAAACCCTAGTCCTAATGCTCAAAACCTATAAAAAATGCCTCTCGGCCTATTTACCATATAAAAACATTACAAAAAATACAAAACCCATAAAACAGTCCACTAACTACATGGATAACCGTGTCAGAACCGAGGGTATGTGAACAAGAGTTCACCACGCGGAGTTTAATGGACAGTAAGGCTTAACCATGCGAGTTTCAACCACGTCGGAGGACTATGCCATGTGATCAGGGTTTTTATGATCATCGGGATGTATTAACTACCAGGTATTAACCGCAGCGCAACCGCCACCGCCACCGTCACCGTAATCGCAGAATGGAACCCCCGACGCACTGACTACAGGTTTTGGCCAGCACTCACATGCACAATCAACAACCTTCGTTAGGTTAGGCTAACTGTTAGCGGTTTTAGAGTTAACCCAATGTTATTTTTGGGTTTTGTATGTAAATTGATTTTTTAATTAATTTGATTCCCATGACTAGGCTCTAAGGTGTTCCTAAGGTGGATAAACTAAACCTATTCAACCCTACACATCAGTGCATTCATTCTGAAGGTGGGAAACAGAGGTTAGGATGCATTTGTAGGCCTATAAAGGCAGAATTCTTCATTGAAGACAAGGAGGAGTGTTTTCAGTTTTCATGTGCAGGTTCTGGAGGTTAGAGGCAGATTTTGTTTTCTGAGTTTCAGGAGCATCGAGAGTCAGATTTGGAAACTGTAAGCAGCGTTGGAAAGCTAGCTCAGAGAGATATCTAATGATAGAGGTCATAATTTCCTGTGTGAAAGTTCAATCTGACTAAATCACTATGTAATCCACTTCTTCTTCTCATTTCTAATAAAACGGTCACCCATCTCGAAAGCGGACCCGGAGACGTAGTCCATCAGGGATGAACTCTGCAATCAATATCGTTGTCTGGTATATCCGTGTTGTCATTGTTTACATTTATGTTTTGCATCTTTCTTATGGTTTATCAACTATCGTAAAGTGTTCTGCTCCAGCAGTTTTCCTCGTTTTCCATTCTTTTAGTTATCATTCAATTCTTTAAAGGCTAATCAATTCTACATCAGTTTTAGTATATGATCATATCAAATCATATATAATTTGGTATCAGAGAAGGTTTTCATTTGTAGAGTTGCCATTGAATGTTAACCAAGTCTAAGTCACAACGAGGAGAAGGAATCCTTGAGAAGATCGATCCAGAGATTGGAAAGCGACGAGTCGTTCGGAAATCGACCATGTTAGGCCCTGATGCAGGTGAAAACATTGAGACTAAGATGAGTGAAGAGCAGTTTTAGCAAGCATTCTTAACTATGTAGCAGATGTTGGGAGAATTGTACGAAGACAAGAAGGTGAGAGATGCAGCGTCTTCTTCGAAGGCATCGAAGAAGGACAAAGGTAAAGGCAAGGCAGATAAACCTCCTTCACCTCCATCATCCTCTTCTTCTTCTTCTTCTTCCAATGCAGCATCTGGAATGGAAAAGAAAACTAAGAAAACATCTCTTTTGAAACTTGACGTTAAATTTGAGTTACCTGTTTATGATGTGAAATGAATCCTGAAAAGTTATATAACTGGATAAAGCAGTTAGAACTGTATTGTCGCATTCAAAAAATTTCTAAAGATAAAACTAAAATTTAGTTAGCTACACTTAGAATGGGGGGAACAACTTTAATCTGGTGGGAAAGCAAAACTCAGTTAGATGTAAAGCAAACAGGCAAAGTTATCTCTTCAAGGTCTAAGTTTTTGAAAGCTCTTTGGAAACAGTTATATCCTTTAGGATACACGCAGCAAACTGTTATTGATTGGCAGCATCTGAGGCAAGGTAAAGGGCAGAGTGTTCAAGAGTTTACTCAGGAGTTCAGGAAGAAAGCATTGGCGCTTGGTATTTCGTTGGATACATGTGAAACTTTTTTAAAATACATTGGGAGTTTACATTCATATTTGTAGCCTACTTTATTAATGTTTAATCCTGATGATTTTGACATGTGTGCTTAGGCCATACATATTGAATCAGGTGGCAGACCATTCAAGTTGTCATCTCAGTCATCTAAATATATGGAAAACAGAGAATCCAGAGACAGTAAGGGGAACATTTCGAAGAGAAATAAATCCGTGATCATTCAGAAGGAAAGACCTACCTGTTGTCATTGCCAGAGAATTGGTCATGATGAATTGAAGTGTTGGAAAATTCATCCAGAACTTGAGCCCAAAAAGTTCCTTAAAGTGAAGGAGGAAAAGAAGGCCATTGCAATAGTCTAGCAAGATCTCGGTTCAGATTCAAGTGATGAACGGAAAATAACCGCCATGGTTATGACAGGTAAAACTTCTAATATTGGTTCAAGTTTGAAATCTAATGTATCTTCTTCAAACATAAATCCTTCACATGAGGATAAACGAGTTGAACTCTTCCACATAAGGATAACTTCTAAGCATACAAATATTGACACAATGTTTGACAGTGGGTCACAAGCAAATTTAATATCTGAGCATATAGTTAATAAATTGGGATTGGAAACACAAAATCATCCAAGACCATACCCATTAGGTTGGATTAATAAATGAACTCAGATACATGTCATAAAGCAGTGTCGGTTAAAATTTGCAATTACATGTAAGTCCATTGATGAAGTGGAATTAGATGTGGTCCTAGTAGATATTTGTGGAGTTGTCTTACGGAGTCCTTATCTTTATGATAGAGATGCAGTGTTTTACAGAAGATAACATAAATATCACCTAAAGAAAGAAGGGGTTGAATTTATTGTTAGGGCACACAAAGTCAAATCAAACTTGGATTTAATTGTTTCAAATCAAGTTAAGCAGTTTATAAGTTCAAGTAAATATGTACTCATGGTTATTAAGGAACAACATAAGGTTGATTGTTCAAGATATGAGATTCAGTTTATAGATCAATTAGTTAAGGTGGTTAATTATTTTCCAAGAAGTCTCATTCATGAACAGGATAAGCATCATGAGATGCATCTAATGTCTTGTGAACATCTTCTTAAAGATAGAATGAATCTCAATTCATTCATTCAACTGAATTATAGGAGATATCATCATCAACAGTGTATTGCAGGGAATGGTACATGTGAGTCTAATTAGAGACTTGTTTCAGATGGTATGTTTATTTTCAGTTTTAGGGGTGCAAGTCAGTATTGGGGAAAGTAAGTGTCGCATTTCTTTAGTATTGCATAATCATTTCATGCTTTTAAAAGTAATGAAGCCTCTCTTCAAGTGGAGAGGAAGTTTATAAGTTTTCATGACAAAGCATTTTTGAAAGCAGATCTAAAGTTTCCTTACCAAGGTTTGAAAACTAATGCATTAACTAAAAGTGTTAGTCAATGGAAATATCGGTTAATAGACATAGTGATTCAAGTAAATCAACAATTACTTAGATACTTTCAGAATCAAACTAAGTTGCAGCAATCTTTACATCACAGCTGGATGAGTTATGGGCAGCAAGTTCACTTAGTAATCAGTCAACAGGAAAGTAAATCAAGTCAAGTAATTGATATGAAGTCAAAATCAAAGGAGTCTTTGAATATTTCAGTTATTTCGAAAAGTAGATTGTTAATACCCATCAGATGTATTGAAAAAAGTTCTACAAATACTATTTTCAAAGATGTTTCTGAATCACTAACTCATGATTCTTCGTGGAAAGAATTAAAATGCCATGTTGATAACAGGTTGTTTTCCCATTGTCGCTAGTTGGCCATACTGCAGATGGAAAAAACAGGTCACCAAATCAAAAGGTATCAAGGTCAGCATCATTAGGGTCATCACATGCAAATGATTGATTGAATGCATTGGTACATCGTCAGGTCAACATGGAAAGAGAGGGAGTTCTACCCTCATTGACTAAATTTTTATTCAAACTTTTGTGGTCCAAAAGCTTTCAAGTGGATAGGAATGATCCAGGAGGATCCATCGATCCAATTGCACATGTGTTCAAAGTGTTGTCATCAGTTTTCATGAGTGTCGTTCAGTGTCGTCGTCACTTCAGTTCAGCTTCGACAGATCGACATTGTTGGTAACGATCAAGTTTAGGTAATGTTATGGTTCCATGGCATTTAGTTGATGTGTTGTTGTACCTAGCTGTCGACTTATGTCATCGACAGTTCCGCCAGGGTTTGGTCGACGACATGTGTTTTGTCATTCGACTTTGTAGGATTTATGGTTGCTATAGTTGATTATGTAAAAGGGTTCAAGTTAAAGTACATGATCGACAATATAGTCTTGTCGTTGTCATCACCAGTGTCAGTTTCAAATATGTGATGGTTGTCATCGTGCAATGTTGACGAATTTCACACAGAGACCACAAGGATGTACCAGGGTCAATCGTATGATAAAGGCTTCAGTTTCACTGATGTTGCTATGCAGAGTCAACATGGATCTTGAACTGTTAAATGAAACTGTTTACTTAAGCCTAGACCTAAACCCTAAATGCCTAAGCTATCCTATTTATCATTTGTTACCCTAAGATTTAAAGTCCTAATCTTATGATAAAACGATAATCCAATTCATACTACATCTATGTATTAAATACATTGAAAACCATTGAAAATCTAACCTAAACCTAATGCTACATCCAAAATCCATTACCAAACCTAAGTGAAAACCCTAACCTAAAGTCCTAAACCCTAGTCCTAATGCTCAAAACCTAATGAAAACCCCTCTCGGCCTATTTAACATATAATAACATTACAAACAATACAAAAACCATAAAACAATCCACTAACCACGTGGACAACCGCTCGGAACTGGGAGTATGTGAACAAGAGTTCACCGCACGGAAGCTAACGGACAGTGAGGCTTAACCATGTGGGTTTCAACCACGTCGGGGGACTATGCCATGTGATCGGGGTTCTTATGATCATCAGGGTGTATTAACTGCCAGATATTAACCGCAGCGCAACCTCCACTGCTACAGTCACTGTAACTGCAGAGTGAAATTGCCAATGCACTGACCGCGGGTTTTGGCCAGCGCTCACATGCGCAGTCAACGACCTCTGCTTGGTTAGGATAACTATTAATGGTTTTCAGGTTAACCTAATGTTATTTTTTGGCTTTGCTTGTAAATTGATTTTTAAATTAATTCGAATACCATGACTAGGCTCTAAGTTGTTCCTAAGGTGGCTAAACTAAACCTATTCAACCCTACACATCAGCAAATTAATTCTGAAGGTGGGCAACAAAGGTTAGTATGCATTTATAGGCCTATAAAGGCATAATTCTTCATTGAAGACAAAGAGGAGTGTTTTCAGTTTTCATGTGCAAGATCTTCAGGTTAGAGGCGGATTTTGTTTTCTAAGTTTCGGGAGCATTAGGAGCCGGATTTGGAAACCGTAAGCGGCATTCGAAAGCTGGTTCAGAGAGCTATCTGATGACAGAGGTTATAATTTCCTATATGCAAGTTCAATCTGACTAAATCATTGTGTAATCCACTTCTTCTTCTTCTCATTTCTAATAAAACAGTTGCCCATCTTAAAAGTGGACCCGGAGATGTAGTCCATCAGGGATGAACTCTGTAATCAATATTGCTATCTGGTATATCTGTGTTTTCATTGTTTACACTTTTGTTTTGCATCTTTCTTATGGTTTATCAATTTTTGTAAAATGTTCTGCTCCAACAGTTTTCCTCGTTTTCCGTGCTTTTGGTTGTCATCCAATTCTTTAAAGGCTAATCAATTCTACATCAGTTTTAGTATATGATCATATTAGAGCACCCTAGGTTTATGGATCTTAGGAAGGCCATAAATTCTAGTGGGGATGGGATTGCTTTCAAGGAGATTTTTGGAAAGAGGATTGAGAGATGGATCCAACTTGATGGCTGCCAACACAACCTTCGAGACAAACTTCAAGGGATTCTTATTAAGCTTTATGTAACAACCACTATTAGAGAGGTGGTCGATCATTTTGTTGACATAGTCAGAGTTATCCAAAATGACAATGGCCCCACCTTTGTCTGCTCGTAGAATGAAAATTTTGGGGTTCTCCATCAGGGCTTTAAGGGTGAGAAACTCACTATAGCTAAGGTTTCTTTTGGGAGGCTTAGCCTTGCTTAGAACGATAGCACAATCTTGTCTTATTGCCTCAACATTATCAAGAATATCCCTAATACCATACTCAATGTTATAAATAATATCATTGATGCGGATCTTCTTAGGGGAAAGGGAAAAATTAAGCCCTTTATTAAGGAGACTAAAAACAGAGGGATCAAAATTAGAACTCGAGAGGTTAATGACATTCTTATAACAAGGAAGAGAGGAAAAAAATGCTATTATTATTATTATTATTAGTATTCAAGATGATGTTGTTGTTGTTGTTGTTTTTATTATTATTATTATTAAATTCGATGTTGTTGTTGTTGTTATTATTATTATTATTATAATTAAATTCGATGTTGTTGTTATTATTATTGTTATTATATTATTATTATTAAAAATATTGTTATTATAATTAAATTTATTATTATTATTATTCGAATTCGAATTAATAAATATTATTACTAAACTTATTATTATTATTAATGTTTTGAATTATATTCTTATCCAAGTTAATGCTATGATTATTATCCAACATATTCTTGTTAAGGAAATTTGTATTTGAATTGGAATGGGTAAAAGGAGAAATGGATGTGGCGTAGGTCAAAGCAGGATCGGAGAATAATCCGAAGTGGCAGCGAGGGTGCTAACCTCGAGAATGAAGAGGAGAAGGGGTGACGAAGCTGGGATTGACGGGAGGGGGCAGGACACTAGTACGAATATTTGATGAGGGTGAAAAGAGGAATGAGGACTAAAGCATGGGGGAGAACACCAAGGTCGCAGAGGGGGAGACCTCGGCCAGCTAAGAGGAGGACAGGATGATGCAACTCAATACGCTGCCCGGTTGAGAAGGAGAGGTCAGTGAGATGCATTTAGATTGAGATGATGAGGATACATAACCAGGTTGAGAAAATAAGGGCTGGGAGACACCATCAAGGAAAGAAATCGATGACTAGGGGACACAATCATGTTGAGAAATCAAGACAACATGATGAAAATGTGAGGAGGGATGATTAATGCCTAGAGAGAGATCATTGTCTAGAAGGGATGGGTTATGTGATGGGTGAGATTCATGATTAGAGCTTGAGGAGGGAATGCCATGGAATTGATTATGAAATGAGGACGAGTATACTTTGGGTAAAGAGAGATCCGAAGGGAGATTCGAAGGGACTAAGAAATTGAAAGGATCTAAATTTGAATCAGAATCAGAACTGGACAGCACAGAGTGGTGAAGAGATTAAATCTAGTTTCTGATAACCCACGCATTAAGGGCCAAAATCTACTAGTCGCAAATCCTCTTGGTTGTTGCAGTAGAGGAAGCCTAAACACCAGATGGATAAGAGATGACCTGCATCATTTTGTCGAACTTGGTAGAATTCTTCATCTTCGAGATCTCTTCCCTACAATGCGCCTTTGTTGTCGATCCACGTTCAATGACTCCCCAAAGAAAACTGGATATATTGTTCGCAAGATCTAGATGGAGAAAGAGAATCTTATGCGAAAGAAAATCCATATCCCTCCTTAATTTACGAATCTTTGATCTAATTAGAGAGAGACTAGTTTTAAGAAAAATGGACCGATTTTTGGAATGGTTCAAAGGATGAGAAATACGTGCAAAATCATTATCTATCACACAAATATAATAATCTCACATAGCATCATCATCGTGATCACATCTAACAAAACACAAACATTGTAATATAACATAATCACCACACACATTCTCAAATATACATCTCATGTCAAACAATGGCTATCACATACACATCTATTTGCAAGAACATTAAATGAAAATATCTAGCATGACCTAACAATATACACATCAACACCAACATATAAATTAAGTACATCAACATGAACCAAAGAAATGCACCATATATATATATATATATATATATATATATATATATATATATATATATATATATATATATATATATATATATATATATATATATATATATAAGTCAAATAATTTCTATCAAATATATGATACAACCAACGTAGTAGCAGCAGCCTGGTATGTAATGGAAGATGATGGATGGTCAAGTATTGCCTCAACAATCAAACTATGAGGTGGAGGAGAAGGTGGTTGTTCTGTGCTCTCAAGAGAAACATGAGGTTCCTCCACCAATACTAGAACGTGATGATCAAGTGAATGATGAGGAGATGGAGTACTACCAGAAGGATCACCAACACCCTGACCATGATTCGATGGGGTTGATCCAGGTGGATATTGGTGGCTACCTACCAAGTCCACCTGGACCTCCACCATTGTTCCTCTCAGCATTTTCAGTTTCCTTAATTATAGCGCAGTTTACTATTTTTAGCAGTTTTTCGAGTCCTAAACTTCCGAAGCCGTCTTGAGGCCCTAAACGACGTTTTTTGGGAAATCTACCGCAAATGATTTTTCTGACAAAAATCGTCTTTTCCGTCGTAGTCCTCGGAGAGATCTTTCCAACGGGCTATCATGCGCGTCAAATGGAGATAATACGACCAATTTGCGACCCCGGGAAGTTGGCTGTCCAACTCACCCCAAAACGAGGCCCACAATTTGGCGTTTCATCTTCTAGGGTTAGGTTTTGGGATGTGAAGGGTTTTCCATTGTTTCTCCATAATAAATAGGCCTTCGAGCCTCATTGTAACATAGTTCAGACAGTTCAGAGGCATGTAGCCACCACATCTCTTCTCAGAGATAAGCTACCATCGCCCTAGCTGGTTTCTTTCCATTATTGTCTGTAAGCATATTTCAGTATTTTATATTAATGAAATGAAGTATTATTTCCACTGCATATCTGTGTTTATGGTTATCTCTGTAATTTGTTGTGTTCCTGTTTAAATCCGGATCAATGGTATCAGAACGGTCTGCTTTTTCTCTGTTTTTCTTTGCATGTCCCCAACGAGGTCGGAATATAAGGAGTTAGGGCTTGAACTAGTCGAACCTTTGCAAGACCGGCCTCACAAATCCCGACGGCCTCCCATGGCGAATGAGAAGAAAGACGAGGGGGCAGGGGATCCTATCAAAATCTTGCTCGAAGAAGCCCTCGAGCGACAACGGAACGCGATGATGGACAACTTTGCCCAGATCCTTCAGCGGCTACCCAGAAGTGACGCATCGGCTTCCAGCAGCTACTCTGGAAATGCCACGCCCTTTAAGGTACAAGTTAATTTTGAAATCCCCATATTCGAGGGTCAGATAGACGCCAGTGCCGTAGATAAATGGTTAAATCTGCTAGAGGGTTATTTTTCTATTCATGAATTTTCGAGTCGGGAAAAGATTGTTTTCACTCTCCTCAAAGCAGCCCCCCACGTCAAGGACTGGTGGGAAACCTACTGTGAGCAGAAGGATGAAAATACCGACTCACTATTTTCAGCTGCACCCACTTGCAATTCATTCCGGGATGCCATCAAGGAGCAGTACTACCCTGTCGAAAACCTATGAGGATGAATACATAAAGTGGACCACGCTGCGGCAGGGAAGGGACCAAGATGTGTCGGAGTTCACCAATCTTTTCCATACCCTTCGCACAAAGTTGGGTATCAAGGATACGGAGCAACATTTGATACTCAAATACCGCGGCTGCCTGCACAAGTACATCCAAGAAGAAATAGAATTCCTAAACATCTCCTCGCTTGGCACAGCATACCGATATGCTGTCAAGGTCGAGCAGAAGTTTAAACAAAAGAAGCGCGACTTTGGATCTGCGAATCTGAAGCAAGGGAAAGGTGCCCCTAAACCACAGAACAAAGGACAAAGCCAAGGCGGGACAACCCAAGACAACCTGCCAAAGCTGCAAGCAAAGAACAGTGCCGCAAAGCCAAAAAAGGACATGGGAAAATGGTGTGAGTTCCATAAGAGCTCCACTCACAACACAAGTGAGTGTCGAGCCAAGCAATCACTGGTGGCTGAGCTAAAGGTTTCAGAATCAGATGCATGTTCTGACTCTGAGTCAGAACCCGACAAAGGGAATGACAAAGGGAAGCAGATCATTGATGCGGATCCCAATGCTTCTGTTGCTACTGCCAAGATCCAGAAAAATGAACCTGAAGATCCAGAGGAGGAGGAGCATCTCTTCCACTCCCAAATGTGGGTAAAAGGCTCCCCGCTACAGTTCATTGTCGATAGCAGGAGCCAAAAGAACCTCATTTCAGCAGAGGTCGTGAAGCGGTTGGGCTTACCGACCACAGCACATCCACAACCATACACCATCGGGTGGCTTCACCAAGGACGGGATCTTCGCGTGAGCCAGCAGTGTCGCCTTCCATACAACATCAAGCCCTTCACGGATGAGGTATTGTGTGACATTGCTCCCCTTGAAGTTTGTGATGTATTATTAGGACAACCATACTTGTGGAAGCGACATGCTGTGTATGAATCAAGGCCCCGTGCTGTTATCATTACATTGGCAAATAAGTTGTACAGGATACCAGAGGTAGCACCGCCTACCGCCATCTCTTTGATCACTGCAAAACAATGCAATAAGCTCATTTCCAAAACCGGGAAATTTGTTTTCCTGATGATATGCCCTCAAGAAAAGAAGAAGACTGTGGCCACGACCTCCAGACAGGGCCCCTCTACACGACAGCTACAGATGGACAAGGTCGTGACAGAGTACGAGGACATCTTCACCTCCCCTGCAGGGGTTCCTCTGCACTGTCAGGTCAAGCACTCCATCAATCTGACCCCAGGTGCGCCACTACCCATTGGACCAATTTATCGGTGCTCTGTTTTGGATAATGATGAAATCAAGAGGCAGATTCAGGAGCTGCTGCAGAAAGGTCACATCCAACCGAGTTCATCGCCTTGTGGGAGCCCAATCGTGTTGGTACAGAAGAAGGATGGGACTTGGAGACTCTGTATTGACTATCGGGCGCTGAACAAGATCACTGTCTGTAATAGGTACCCGATCCCGCGGATTGATGACCTCCTGGACCAACTAAAGGGGGAAAAATATTTCAGCAAGATCAATCTGAAGTCAGGATATCACCAAGTGCCAATCGAACCCTCTGATGTGTGGAAGACTGTCTTCAAAGCTAAGGAGGGCCTTTTCGAATGGTTGGTGATGCCTTTCGGATTGACGAATGCTCCTGCAACCTTCATGAGGCTAATGGATTACATCTTGCGTCCATTCACCAACTCATTTGTAGTGGTATACTTGGATGACATTCTGATCTTCAGCCATAGTTGGGAAGAGCACCTCCACCACATCCGACAGGTACTCCAAACACTGCGGAAACACAAGCTATGTGCCAATTTGGAGAAATGCACTTTTGGCATAACCCAGGTTCAATATCTGGGATACATTATTGATGAACAGGAGGTGCATGTGGATCCAGCCAAGATCCAAGTCATTCGGGATTGGCCATCTCCAACCACTTTGACAGAGCTCCACAGCTTTCTAGGTCTTGCCAACTTTTACCGCAGGTTCGTGTTGGGGTTTTCTCATATCACTTGGCCCTTGAGTCAAGTCACCAAGGGAGGAGCGAAAGCGAAATTTTTTTGGTCCAAATCTCAACAGAAGGCATTCATAGAGTTGAAAGATCGACTCTGCACAGCACCCGTGCTCGTGTTACCAGATTTGCAACAACCATTTGAGGTCGAGACAGATGCCTCTGACTATGCTATTGGGGCAGTCCTTACTCAACACGGGCATCCAGTGGCATATCACAGTGAAACACTTTCAGACACAGTCCGGAAGTATCCCACTTATGATAAAGAGATGTATTCCATTGTGCAGGCTTGTCGACAATGGAAGCATTACATTTTGGGGAAGGAAACAGTCATCCACACAGACCACCGACCCCTGTAGTTCATACAGACCCAAGGGAAATTGCAGAATGATCGCCATCAGAAGTGGTCTACATACCTGCAACAGTTCCATTTGAATATCAAGTATAAGAAGGGTAGCACCAATAATGTTGCAGATTGACTCAGTCGACCACCGATCATGGTTTTAACCACTGTGCTCAACTCTTGTGGGCACGAGACTTCTGATTGGCCACATCTCTACAAAAGTGACCCAAAATTCGGCCACACATACCAGACACTCTTGGAGGGTCGGCATGTTCCATATTTTCACCTCCAGGATGCCTTGTTATGCCATCTAGGTCACTTTTGTGTTCCTTCAAGCGAGCGTGCCAAGATGATTTGGGAAGCACACTATAGTCGAGCTGCTGGTCATTTCGGGGTCGAGAAAATGGTGGCAGTGCTGCAAAAGTATTTCTATTGGCTGAATCTTCGACAGGACGTTGGGAAGTACATCAGATCATGTACTGCCTGTGTTATTGCCAAACCGATCATCAAGAAGCAAGGCCTTTATACCCCACTGCCTACGCCTAGCCAACCTTGGGAATCCATCTCCATGGATTACATGTCCGGCCTTCCTTCCACTAAGCATGGAAATGACTGTGTTTTTGTGGTCGTCGACAGGTTCTCGAAGATGGGCATCATGGCGGCTTGCAAGAAGAACATCACAGTAAAAGCCACTGCTAAACTCTTCTTTGAACGAGTGTGGGTGCACTTTGGGATCCCACAGTCTATCATCTCAGATCGGGACAATCGGTTCCTCAGTACATTTTGGTCCAGTCTCTGGTCAATGCTGGACACCAAACTCACTAAGTCCGCAACCTTCCATCCTCAAACTGATGGCCAGACAGAGGTTGTCAATAGGATGATTGTACACATTCTTTTCATGTACAACTCAAAGCATCCACGCACATGGGATGAGAGCCTCCCCTATGTTCAGCACAGCTACAACCGAGCTCTTCACAGCTCCACTGGCCACAGCCCTTTTCAGGTGGGCTTGGGATTCCAGCCATTATGCCCCATTGATGTGGCCATGCCATTTGCAGCTACTCACACAGATTCAACTCATCTCTAGTCCGAAACAAACAAGGCGACCAGCTTCATTGAGCACATCCAACATATTTGCCAGCAGGTCCATGACATTCTAGAGAAATCAAAAGCCAAGTTCAAGCAGCGACATGATCAACATCGAGTGCCACACAAGTTCCAGGTGGGTGACAAAGTCTGGTTGCATTTGCAAAAGGAATGCCTTACTGGAGCCTATCGGAAACTGAGACCACTCCGATATGGTCCCTACACCATTACTAAGGCTTTGGGAGACAATGCATTTGAACTCAGCATTCCCCCATTCCTTGGCCTACACCTAGTGTTTAATGTGGACCGCCTTCGGCCATACTTTCCACCATTGCTAGACACATCTGACATTGCAGAACAGCTCACACCCACAGAATTAAATCCAGATTGCATGGAACAAGCTGCAACTGATCGAATCATGGACACACAGATCAAGAATACTTGCCAACAGAATATTCAATTGTATCGAGTTTTCAAAGCAGGCCAACTCCTTCACAATGGCAATTGGCTCACCAGGGACCAAGTTCAGCAAAAGTTTCCCCATCTCATGGAGGAACTCAACGCAATGGGGACCATTGCTTCCTAAGGGGGGAGGAATGATCCAGGTGGATATTGGTGGCCACCTTCCAAGTCCACCTGGACCCCCACCATTGTTCCTCTCAGCATTTTCAGTTTCCTTAATTATAGCGCAGTTTACTATTTTTAGCAGTTTTTCGAGTCCTAAACTTCCGGAGTTGTTTTGAGGCCCTAAACGACATTTTTTGGGAAATCTACCGCCAGCAATTTTTCTGACAAAAAATGTCTTTTCCATCGTAGTCCTCAAAGAGATCTTTCCAACGGGCTATCATGCGCATCAAATGGAGATAATACGACCAATTCGCGACCCTGGGAAGTTGGCTGTCCAACTCACCCCAAAACGAGGCCCACAATTTGGCGTTTCATCTTCTAGGGTTAGGTTTTGGGATGTGAAGGGTTTTCCATTGTTTCTCAATAATAAATAGGCCTTCGAGCCTCATTGTAACATAGTTCAGACAGTTCAGAGGCATGTAGCCACCACATCTCTTCTCAGAGATAAGCTACCATCGCCCTAGCTGGTTTCTTTCCATTATTATCTGTAAGCATATTTCAGTATTTTATATTAATGAAATGAAGTATTATTTCCACTGCATATCTGTGTTTATGGTTATCTCTGTAATTTGTTGTGTTCCTGTTTAAATCCGGATCAGGGGTAGTACTACCAAAAGCATTATCACCACGCTCATCATCATGATCTGATTGGGTAGCACTACGTGAAGACTCATGTGACATATCTGTTGCATGCCCTGCATCTATCCTCGTTGCTAGTATCCTAGTAGCTCTGACGATATGATGCATAAGACTCATCATATCATGCAGACAGTCCCTAAAGAGCTTTAGGAGCCTAGGATCTGCCCTAATGTCTCGAGACCTCGCAAGGTGGACTCCCTCCTCAACTAGAAGTCTAGAATGTCGGTCAAAGTAGTCCATCCTAAATTTGAGACCAGCCCTACAAGCCTACATGCTCACGCCCCTCTACATATGAGGATGTGCCTCACCCTTCAAGGCCTCACCCATCTTTGCATATAATCCTTCTGGTGGGGGAGGAGGCATGTCCCCAACGAATGTGCCAATGTCTACAAAATATATAGTACACAACAATAATTAGACAATTTCATTAAACAATTTAATAAAACAAGTTAAAGAACATGCTAGAATAAATTATATTCTAACTAATTAAGAAAATAAAATGAAACTATATTAATTTAAAGAAAACGCTAATCTTACCTCTATCATCTGCAGACTCATCCAATGTGAAGAGTATGTTGGGACATTGTCTCCAATCCATCCCCGTGTATAGACATGGCACCAATACAAACATGTGTTCAACCTCACTGGCCATTAGTGAAAGTTATTGCGTAGAAATCCTGGTCAAATACTCCAGGAAACCCCTCTTAGGCATCATTTGGCCTAAATTGCGCATATGCACCTCAGTCATTAGACTAGGAGGGTGATGGTTAAAAGTAGGCCTCGTCTATGAAAACCTATCAAAAAATAATAAAAAGGCTTTGAAGCAAAAGGGAATTTCGTCCTCCAATGTATCTTAGCATGACATCTATCTAAATCCCTAAAAAATTGTCGTAAAAAAAATGGCTGACCATATGATACATCATGGCCCCTGCATAAAAGAATTGACATAAAATAAAAGAGGAAAACTAATGTGTTTCCCATCAATAGTATAATGTGAAATTGTACTCACTAATAATGAGAGGCACCTAACCTCCTATGCACCAAAAGTAGCAATACGTAGCTATCCACCTGACAACTGAAAACATGTTGGACAGTTTGTGTGACCCCCAACATATCTCTAAGAGTAGACAAGATGACTCTCTGTTACAACACCATGGGGGACATCAGGGAACTTGGGAAAATCCTCCCCTCTCCTAGATAGGCCAGTGATAAAATATATGTCCTCCTCAGAGGGCCTATACCACATCTCAAGACCAACACAGAAAGACTGTTGGTGGACAACCTACCGATAGATCAGTTGTGCCAGCAAGCTAGAGTGTGCCTTCAAAGATGTAGCCTACTCATAATCCTTAAGGAGGCCTACATTCCTCAAGAGCACTCAGGTCGTTACGCTAATAGGGCGAGGGGATAAATCTCTCTCCCACTCTCGTGCATCCAATGGTTGGATCACATTGTCTTGATCTGCCATTTTCTCCTTCTCTTGTTGCTTCTCTCTGTTGACGTCTCTAATACAAGACTAACATATAAAATACATTAGCCTCATACATAAAACACATATATTTTTTATTAAATGAAAAATGTGTTTATAAATATGGACAGATAAATTTCAATTGAAAAAAAAAAATCTCAGTTGCACACAAAAAACAGTAATGCATCGACTCTGATGCGCTATCAAAGAGGAAATCATCGGCAACAATGTGTACATACATATGACACACCACTTTTGATTCACATACATACATTTTCAACGTGGTGCATCATGACAACCTTACACATCGATGCGTACATATAACCTTTGTGCATCGATATAGAACGTTCAGGTTATCTAACACACCGAGCTATATTTTTTTAATATTATGTTTGTAGTGTGTTTGGTAAATATAAACATTGGGGATAAATTAAAAACGTACACACCAATGTATAATTTATATTTTTTCCTAGTGCATTTTAATTTACCAATCTCACCGCCAACACCACGATGCGTTAGGTTCATGCATTGAATTGTGGTGCACCTTGCAAATTTATAGGGTGCACCGCTACCGGTGAGAGCCAATCCTATTGAACACACCGCACAAGAATATTTTTTCAAAAAAAGTGGATTTTTGGACCTAATTTGCAATTATAATCCGCTAAAAAATTATATTAGAGATAAACATAGACATTACTTGGACATTTTCTCGTTGGGGAGACATAGTTGACACATAAATGAGAAAAACAAATTTCACCACAGTTTGAGAAAATTCTAAAGCCACAAACTGAGCACGGGAAGAAAGGATGGTGAGAAAGAGAAGCATTGATGGCAGGGCGCTTGCGTGAGGAAAGAATGGCACCAATGCTTTAGAGCTCTACAACACTGCAAATGGTAAAGATTAATTTACGGCCGGTAGGTTTGTTTTATTTAACCCTATTTTGGTGTGTTATTGCAACAACACTAGTGTGTACTATTTCCAAGAGCACCACATTTTTTAAAATTAAAAACCCTATATTAGTGCTCTTGTTAAGTATGCATTGAGATGTTTCAATACATGAACAACACCGATGATCCATTGGAATATAGCACCGATATGGTGAAAATAATTTTAGGACCAACATTTTTTAAATTTAACCTTTGTCTGGTGCTATCGAGTAGTGTAAAAACCGGTGTGTCATATATAGGTTATGCACCGTTATTTTTATTTGTATACAAAAATAACACTTCGACCGTGCATCAGCCTCTACTAAGCATCGGGGATTTTAGTTCAATTTACAGCACCAAAGCGTATAATCTAATAAGTGCACCGCTATTTTTAAGTTAAAAACTCCACAACAATGTGTTATATAGTGTAAGCGCCAAGGCGTTAGTGTATTGGTTTAGCATCAGTTCGTCGTCACAATATAACACCAAACTAGGAAAAATAATTTTATGACCAACATTTTTGTAAATTTAACCCTTTTTCTGGTGCTATCGAGTAATATACGCATCAGTACGCTTTTGTACTTAGCGCACCATTAATTTTTTTATTAAAAAAAAAAAAAAAAAAACTACCACAATGCACCATGTTCTATTAGGCACCGGTGTGTATGTGTATAGGAAAGCACTAATGCATTTGTGTATTATAGATACACCATTAAAAAAACATCCACTCGCCCAACTCTGCTAGTGACCTCCGATACAAACGGACTTTTGGGATATTTTTATAGGGTCTTCCCCAAAAACCTTTTTTAGAGGGTGTTTTCCTTGTAGTGAAACCACCACCAGTAGAAGACTTCAGATTCTACTATCTATTTTGTCAATTTGTGGTCATCTTTAAAAAATCATCAAGTAGCACTTCCATTTCGCAGAAGACTTCATATTCTATCCAGATTCATAATTGTTCTAGGAATTGTTTTGAGTCAAGTTCTAGAGTTGATAGACAACCTTAAACGACCCTAGTAGAATAATTCAACTTCCTACCTCATTTGTTTTGTGGCATTCCTTAAACCACCATTCTAGAGAGCACAACCAACCATTGGTTGTTATCCACTTTTGTATTCCATCTATCTTCTTGCACTCGCATACACCCCTTCAGATTAAGGGGGCAATGTTGAATACCTAATCCATTAGGGTTGGTTTGCAAGAATGTGAATCATTACGAGGAGTTCAAGAGACCTTGGAAGTTTAATCTAATTATCATAAAAAATGTATTAATATGTGCAGAATTTTTAGTAATAGAGTATTCCACATTAATCAATTTTTTTCTTTCAAGTTTAAGAAGTCTAACATGAAGAATAGGGAGTAGTATGAAAAATAGTGTCGATTTCATGAGATTTCGCTTCTCCTGCATTTTGTACTCCTTCTAAGTCTACCTCCTAGTTCTCCCTCTACGTTATCCCTCTATGGCCCCTCTAGAGTCTGATCCAAAGGGGGCTTGCCCTAATGTTGTTCCCCCTTCAGATGAAGCTTCCATGGCTTTCAACAACCTTATCTGCACTTTGGGTCCTCCTTGTGAGCGACCGGTTGTTTTGAATTTTATCAAGAAGATGGAAGACAACCCTGAAATAGTGCTTCCCCCCTTGCTACCCAGGAAAGCTTCTCTTTCATTATCTAAAAAGGGTATGGTCAGATAGTTTACTGGTCTTTTTCCCTTGCCTAAAATAATTCAAATATGGGTTGAAAGGAACTGGTCCACTTCCATTCAAGGCAAAATCTCTATTCGATTTTTGTGGAAGAGATGTTTTCACTTTTTATTTTGAATCTAGAGAAGACAGAGACCTCATATTCAGAAATGTGCCTTATTTTATGGACTCCAAGGGCTTATACTTCAATAGATGGACCCCAAACTTTGACCCTGAAATCGATGTCCCTAATGCAGTCCTTGTTTGGGTCTGCCTTCCTCGTCTTCCTCTCCATTGCTGGGGGAATGAATTAGTAAAAGCTATTGGCAATGCGTTTGGGAAATATATATACATAAGCAAACCAAAAGATAACATGCAGGATTGTGCTCAAATCTGTGTCAAAGTCGATCTCAGAAAAGGACATCCTGAAGCAGTGAAGATCAAGGTGGACAATTGAACTCATATTCAACAACTGGATTATGAACAACTCCCTTTCAAATGCAAGGTATGTCATGAATATGGTCATTTTGCAAATAGATGCCCAAAGAAGGAAACAAAATAATCTAACAACACTCAAGATACACAATGCGAACTGGTTAAAAAATAAATTATATCCAAGTCCTCAGATCCTTCTGCTCCTTCCTCTGTTGTCCCTCCCTCATATCCAAGTCCTCAAATCCTTCTGCTCCTTCCTCTGTTGTCCCTCCCTCATATCCAAGTCCTCAAATCCTTCTGCTCCTTCCTCTGTTGTCCCTCCCTCTTGAAATTCTCCTCCTCCTTCCTCTACTATATCCACCCCTACGACTTCAATCCCTTTGCTCCTCTTGAGAAAGCTTGCGATGAGCCTCCCCCTCTCCATATCTAATATGTTAGCACATTGCAAATTCCAGACAAATTTATGCCTTGACATGCTTAATTTGGTATGCTAAACCGTGAATTTTATGAGGTTTTTGTAAATATCTCTGAGTTATTTTTAAAAAAGGTTTTTATTTTAAATAAAATTCAATTTTATAAAATATATATTTTTATATGTTTATAAAATTATTTATTTAAAATATTAAAACTTAGGTTAAAAATAACAAAACCCAATATCTAAACTATATAAAGCACATTTATTTTTCATGCAGCCAAAGTCAAATTCACTTTATGTCCCCACAACACATGTTGGGTCCCTATAATACTAGTGATTACCCCATTACTATTGTAGTTATACCCCTTATTTATATTGATGTACCCATGTAGTGCCCATATTGTTACTATTGTGTCACATAGAAGCCCACTATTGTTATTGTTGTGCCCTACAATATTATTGTTATGTAGGCTTTGATTGTATTGGGACCACTTAGACTCCTATATATAGAAAGGAGGTATTTTCATTTGTATCATCCAAGAATTGTTCATTTATGTAATGTAAAGGAGGTAGCCCCCTTGAAGAGGCTGAATTCTAAGGCGTGGATCTCTCTTTTCTATCTTTTTGTAAGCTGGTTTCATAACATTTGGTATCGGAGCTTTGGATTCTAGGGTTTCGCTGCTCCAAACAGGTCATCGTGGCATTTTCGCTATAACTTGTTTTCTGTGACGTTTCAGAAGTCGCAAAAAAAACCCATTTGAGAAGAATTGGCGTTGAACCTTGGGTCCAAATTTCAGAGCGTTTCGCGTGATATTTTTGGAGATATGATCTGAGGAAGTTGGCCTTTTTGCAGACTCCTGAATTACATTCAAACCAGGTGACCTGGGGAAAATCGTCATAACTCTCTCTCTGAGGATCGGATTGAAATTTTGTAAAAAGGTACAGAAAGAGGACGGACTGTAGTTTCTTGTATGTGTGTTTCAGATTCAAAATTTGAAACAGTGACTCGTGGCACGTCGTACAAGTTCGCTCTACTGAACCAGTCTAAAAGCAAGTCACTGTGGGAGATTTCACATAACTCTTCCTTGGAGAATCCAATTTGGCTCAGACTTGTGGCATTGGAAAGAGGACGCAGAAGGCTACTACAGGTAGCAATTTCAGAATTGGATGATCCGAAATTACAGAGATACATCAGATTCAATATCAGGCTTATATAAAGTGAAAAAAGGTGTGTAGTTTTTTTTTAATTTTTGTGTAAGCTTGGTTTAACGGAATTCAAAGGGCATAGTAAAACTTTATTATCGGTAACTGATGCCCCGAGGAAAGAAAATGCAAACACCTAGTAAGGAACTTGAAAGCTCTAGCATGACTCATGAAGAAGAGGAAGAAATGCTACATGATATATCAAAATTACAAGAACAAGTGCAACAAATGTCACGCTCACAAAAGCTAACAGAAGCTAAGATAAGTGGCGTGGAATCTAAGGTAAATGGCGTGGAATCTAAGATAAAGGGAATGGAAGCTAATATGGATGGCATGGAAGCTAAGATTGACGCTAAAATTGATGGCATGGACGCTAAAATTGATGGCATGGATGATAAGATGGATGAATTGAAGAAGTTGCTACAAGAAAGGGTCACTAATGGTGAAAAGGTAGTAAAGGAAACTCATGATGAGAATAAAAGAAATGTTAATCATGATTCCATAGACTCTAATGTTGGATCGAAGACTCACCATGTTCCAAAAATTGATGTGAGGAAGTTTGATGGCAAGGATCCCGCCACATGGATATTACAGATGGAGCAATTCTTCGATCTCAATAATGTGCAAAACACACAAAAGGTATGTATGGCAACTTTATATTTGGAACCAAATCAGTTTGTATGGTATCAATGGCTTTGTTCTCGTAAACAATTTATCACTTGGGCAATTTTTACGGAAGAATTGATAGCACATTATGAGGATACAAAAAGCAACACTTTTTTTAGCCAATTGATAAGTCTCAAACAAAAGGGTTCAATAATGGAGCACATTGATGAGTTCCAAAAATTGAACATAAGGGTAAAAGATATTCCAGAGGAGCATAGGATTGATGTGTTCATAGGGTCTTTAAAGGATAATATCCAACATGATGTGCGCCTTTGGGAACCTGATTCATTAGAGAAGGCATTCAGGTTAGCAAGAAAAATGGAAAGCAAAATTATGGCAACTAGGAAGCATACCGTTCACAACTATAAAGACGGAAGTGTTGTTGCCCATAGTCTTCCACAACCTACAAGGTTGACACCACAACAATTGGAAGAAAAAAGAGCAAAAGGGCTTTGTTACAATTGTGATAGCAAATACACAAAAGGTCATAAGTGTGCTGAGAAGAAATTATTCTACATAGATTGTGAGGAGGAAGAAGAAAAGGAGCAAGAAAGGTCAAAAGAAGAGGATATATTCCAGGAACAAAGCCTAGATGAAGAACAAATAAATCCGACCATATCTTGTAATGCATTGGCAGGAATTACCACTCCTCAAACCATCAAGATAGTAGGACAAATCAAGAAGAAAAAGGTAATAGTGTTGATTGATTCAGGAAGCACCCACAATTTTATTCATTGTAGGGTAGCAAAAGAATTGAATTGCTTCCTATATCCAGCACCAGAGTGTCAAGTGATGATTGCAAATGGAGGAACAATAAATTGTTCTGGAAAGTGCCATAATATCAAGCTATCCATGGGAGAATATGTATTGACTAGCCCAATGCTTTCCATTCCAATGGGAGGTGCTGATGTTGTACTAGGAGTCCAATGGCTACAATCCTTGGGTACAATAGCTTTTAATTTTCAAGAACTTTTCATGAAATTTTATGTGGAAGGAAAGGAAGTTGAATTAAGGGGTATTGCGGGGAAACCAGGAAAGATAATCAGCTCTAATGGTATGACAAAGCTTCTAAAAAAGGAGCAAAGGGGTGTAATTGCACAATTATGTTCGCTAGATGTTTCCACATTAGAATCATCTATTTCTCCAGATCTCCAAAAAGTCTTGGACAATCATTCCAAGGTATTTGAGACTCCCAAAGGTCTCCCACCTATGCGTGATCATGATCATGCTATTCATCTGATTCCAGGAAGTGTTCCTCCAAACATCAGGCCGTACAGATATCCCTATGTCCAAAAAAGTGAAATTGAACGTATGGTTGCAGAAATGCTAGAGGCTGGTATAATTCAACCGAGTCAAAGTTCTTTCTCTGCTCCAGTAGTATTGGTGCACAAGAAGGATGGATCATGGCGCATGTGTCCGGATTATAGGGAGCTCAACAAGCTCACTATTAAAGATAAGTTCCCCATTCCTGTCATTGATGAATTACTGGATGAATTGCATGGATCAATTTACTTCACCAAGTTGGATCTTCGTTCAGGATATCATCAAATCAGAATGAAGATTGAAGACATTCCGAAAACGGCATTTAGAACTCATGAGGGTCATTATGAATTTTTGGTCATGCCTTTTGGCCTTACCAATGCACCTTCAACATTTCAAGGTTTGATGAATTCAATTTTCAAACCATTCCTTAGAAAATTTGTGTTAGTATTTTTTGATGATATACTTATCTACAGCAAGTCTTGGAAGGATCATGTTGAACATGTCGACAGGGTGCTACAACTATTGGAAGAGAAACAATTATATGCCAAAAGATCCAAATGTTTCTTTGGAGTCCAGGAGGTGGAATATTTGGGTCATATTGTATCTCATGAAGGAGTTAAGGTAGACCCTACCAAAATTAAAGCCATTAAGGAATGGAAAATCCCCACATCCATAAAGCATTTGCGCGGATTTCTTGGGTTGACAGGGTATTATCGCAAGTTTGTTAAGAATTATGGGAGAATAGCAGCACCTCTAACAACATTATTGAAGAAAGATGCATTTTCATGGACTCCGGAAGCAACAAAGGCCTTTGAACATCTTAAAGAGGCAATGTGCCAAGCACCGGTCTTAGCTACACCAGACTTCACAAAAACCTTTACTGTGGAATGTGATGCTTCAGGAAATGGAATTGGTGTTGTTCTAATGCAAGATGAAAGACCCATTGCCTTTGAAAGTCGTCCAATCAAGGGAAAGTTTCTAAGAAAAGCTATTTATGAGAAGGAAATGTTGGCAATACTCCATGCACTTAAGAAATGGCGACCCTACCTAATGGGAAGACACTTCAAGGTAAAAACAGATCATGATAGCCTTAAATACTTTTTAGAACAAAGATTATCCTCTGAAGAGCAACAAAAGTGGGTCACAAAGATGTTGGGTTATGACTTTGAAATCATCTACAAAAAGGGGAAGCAAAATGTGGTGGCAGATGCACTCTCAAGGAAGGATGAGGATGTGGAAGCATTGTTGTGCGCTATTTCTATCATCCAACTAGATTGGATAAATGAAGCAAGGGAGGAATGGAAGAATGATGAAGAAGTGTGGGCACTTATTCGAAAGCTACAACAAGATTCCAGTACGTCTGATACATTTAGCTGGAAAAATGATTCGTTATGGTACAAAGATCGCTTATACCTCTGTAAGAATTCCCAGCTAAAACAAAAGATTCTTATGGAATTGCACACTTCTCCCTTAGGAGGGCACTCAGGATTTTTAAAAACTTACCACAGGGTTAAGAAGGAATTTTTTTGGGATGGCCTTAAATCAGATATTCATAAGTTTGTGGCAGAATGTTTGGTTTGCCAACAAAATAAAGTTGAAACAATTAAGACACCGGGTCTATTACAACCTTTACCCATTCCAAGCCAACGTTGGGAGGAGGTATCAATGGATTTTATCACAGGTTTACCCAAGTCTGAGGAAAAGAGTGTCATCATGGTGGTAGTTGACAGACTTACCAAGTATGCACACTTTTGTGCATTATCACATCCATTTAAAGCCAGTACAGTTTCTACTGCATTTATGGAAACAATTCAAAAGCTACATGGAAACCCAAAGATTATTGTAAGTGACAGAGATCCCATTTTCACTGGAAATTTTTGGACAGAATTATTTTCTTGTCTTGGTACTCAGTTAGCTCATAGCTCATCTTATCATCCTCAATCTGATGGGCAAACTGAGATAGTAAACAAATGTTTGGAAGGATATCTTCGTTGCTTTGTATCTGATAAACAGACACAATGGGTCAAATGGTTGCCTCTGGCTGAATGGTGGTATAACACTTCCTTTCATACAGCAACAAAAATGACCCCATTTATGGCACTTTATGGGTATCAACCACCATCCATCACATCATATTTAAGAGAAAATTCTAAGGTTCAGGCAGTGGAACATCACATCGAACATCAACAACAAGTCCTCCAACTCTTAAAGGATAACCTTGTGTTGGCACAGAATAGAATGAAACAACAGGCAGATCAGCATCGCAGTGAAAGAAGTTTTGATGTAGGTGATTGGGTATTCCTACGGCTACAACCATATAAGCAAATGTCCCTCAAGAAAGCTAAGAAGGATAATAAATTATCACCAAAGTATTATGGTCCGTACAAGGTGTTGCAAAAGATTGGTACTATGGCATACAAATTGGAGCTTCCTGCAACTTCTCGATTGCACCCAGTTTTCCATGTTTCATGCTTAAAGAAGGTTATAGGCGACAAGCTCCCAGTTCAAACAATATTGCCAGAACTTGATGAAGAAGGAAAAATTATATTGGAACCGGAAGCAGTTATAGAAACAAGAACTCGACAGCTACGAAATCGATCAATTTCAGAGTACCTTATCAAGTGGAAGAACTTATCCGCTGAAGATTCCACATGGGAGGACGAGAATTTTATGCAGAAGTATCATGAACTACTCAAGCGTTGAGGACAACACTTTTTTGAAGGAGAGGGGCATGTTGGGTCCCTATAATACTAGTGATTACCCCATTACTATTGTAGTTATACCCCTTATTTATATTGATGTACCCATGTAGTGCCCATATTGTTACTATTGTGTCACATAGAAGCCCACTATTGTTATTGTTGTGCCCTACAATATTATTGTTATGTAGGCTTTGATTGTATTGGGACCACTTAGACTCCTATATATAGAAAGGAGGTATTTTCATTTGTATCATCCAAGAATTGTTCATTTATGTAATGTAAAGGAGGTAGCCCCCTCGAAGAGGCTGAATTCTAAGGCGTGGATCTCTCTTTTCTATCTTTTTGTAAGCTGGTTTCATAACAACACATTTAATGCATTAATTTTCCCCAATGTTAAAGGCCTCGAGATATGTGCATATTTTCATCAACAATAATTGATGAATTTCAGAGGGTATCCTTTTCTATCTTTAACCTATTTTTCACTTTACTGGGTTTTAAAGTTGTAAGGATGAGGTGAATCAAGTACAGGTGAAATGCATTTATCAGTTACAATGTAAAATGAACTTACAGGTACATGTAAAAAAACTTTACAACTACAAGTGAAATGAATTCACGGGTGCAAGAAAATGAATTTACAAGAGAAAATAAAAGGATACTTTTGTGATCATATGTTTATGAAACTAATGTACAGGTGAGAAAAAATGAGATTCATGTAAGGAAGTTTTACGGATAGGAGGCTAAGTTAAAACAAGATTTACAGGTGTGAATTGAGGTTACTAGTGAAAGTAAATGGAGGAGTAAAAAATGAGTTTTTACAGAGAAGAAATATATTTTTGTTTTTACTATGACATAAAGAGGAGAAATGCATGAGAAATGGAATTTGGATAAATACTTATCCAAATTAATTTTATAGGGGTAAAAGGCAAAATAAAAATACTTTACTAGCCATGGAAAAACAACACATGGTTTTTTAAAACCCATGGGAAGAGAAAACAAGCCATGGATTTACAAAACAACACATGGGTTTCTAAATCCATGGGAAGGGAAAACAACACATGGATTTGAAAACAAGATGCTTTATTAAATCATTCAAATGAATATGTTGAAATTTTAATTATGAAATTCATTTAAGGGTTTAATCAAAATATTTGGAAATATTATTTAAAATATATATATATATATAGATATGTATGTATGTATATGTATACATATATATACATATATATATATATATATATATATATATATATATATATATATATATAGATAGATATATATATGTATATATATGTATACATATACATACATACATACATATATATATATATATATATATATATATATATATATATTTTCCCCAAATGTTTTGTGACAATAATGAAGTATTCAAAAGATGATGAAAGGAAAAAAACGACATAAATAAAACTCAAAGGGGAAACTAGTTAATGCAGATGGCAGAGCAATCAAATTTAAGAGGGCAGTTAGCAGATTTTGTGAAGACAGTTTCAACCTTTTTCCAGATTTCAAGGGCATAAATATATCATCAATTTAAGACACCTAGCAATAGAAGATCAGCAGATTGAGGATCATTTTGTAGATTTCTAGCATTCAGAAAACCAATTCCAGAGTTTAATGAACAGTTCAATGTTTCCAGTAGATAAATTGGAGATATTATTTTATTTTTAGTTATTATTCAATATTTATTCCAGAATTATTGTAATAGTTTAGGAGAGTTTTATTCTATATATTGTTTCATTTGTAATAAACAAGGGTTGAGACTTGTATGAAAAAAAAGACTTTTTGATGTAAAGTTGTTCACTATGCTCAAGTGATCAATTCTCAGTAATATAGAAAGTTGTTTCAAGATTCCTGTGTCAGACTCATTGGTGAAGTTTTCTCTCATGTTAATGTGTTTTTTCTCTGTCATCACATATGTTTTCCTTATCTGATTTATTCAAAGAAAAATAAGAAATTGAATTTGTTTAATTGCACTCAATTCTGGCTTATGAACAATAATTGATGTTTTCTAACTTATGTTAAATATAGAATTCTTAAATGCTCTATGTTTAATTGATCCTTAATATTTTCCTATCTCTCACTTCACAAAGCTCATAAGATCTGATATTTTGCCTACCTTTCCCTGTTACACTTGTCTGTTAAATTTGTAATTAATCTACTTAAATTTGATTGACTCCATTTCCCAATGGCTTCCTATTACAGTTTCAACCAAACAATACAAAAAACCAAATTTTGAACCTTACATCTAGCCTAAAATCCCACTACAAACAAATCTAAATCCGACAAAGAGATCCCTCTTTGAGTTTAGGAGGGATAGCTTCTAAACTTAAAAGTGGTTTTGTGGTTACCTCTGCAATTCCTTTACAACCTGGGAAATTAAGGAGTGTTAACATCCTGGTGACCATATTGGGGACAAATATTGTATCTTCCTCAGGAAAGATTATCAAATTTCAGATTTGATTGCTGGTGATGGACAACAGTTAGACAAATGAAGGTTGTACCTTTTCACCTGTCGACTCAAATCAGCTTCAAGAATATTCAAAACACTCCATTTGTCATTGAAGTGTTGACTTCACTGGTTCAAGATGGATTCCAGATCTGCAAAGTATGCTCTTATGAATCATGCTCACATTCTGGGTTTTCCAAATCACATGCCTTGTGTAGATTGGCAAACATATTTACCCATATTCAGAGATAGGGAAGGAAATGATGTTTCTCTTCACTTAGTCAAGTCTCACATGCATCTACATGGACTGAAAATTTATTTTCCTGAAGACTTACTAATGAAGATGTTTATGGCAACTTTGGAGGAAAAAGCAAGATCTTGGTATGAAAATTTTCCAGTTGTTAGTATATGTTCTTTAAAGCTTTTTAATATTGTATTTTATGAGAAATACAAAGAAGATTGTCCTTCTTTGTTGTTGGTTCAAAACTGTTGTGATCATTTTGAAAGTTTTATTCAATATCTCGAAGGTTACTATGAAGATGATCAGTTCATGGATGAAGAGATACTAGAGGCTTTGAATGAAAATCATTTCTAGCATCATGAACAAAAAGTAGAAACTAGCTACCATTATAATCATGAAAAATCTCAGTTATTAGTTTCTTAATTGGTTGTTGATGAAATAAGACATCATATTATTGGAAGTCATGTTCCTTCACCTGATTTGATGAAAATTTGCAACTATCTTGTCAGTTTTTGTGTGACCGAGTTAGTGATGAGGGTAGTCAACCAACTCTTTCTACTTTTCATTCATTTTCTGACTTAGTCATTAAAAGAGAAGAGGTTATCTGAGATCCTTTTGAATCTCAAGATGAAATTTTTGTTGAATTGAATAAAGGGTCCTTACTAAACAGCCCTATTGCACATGATATTGTTGTTGTATTTGATAAGATTCAAGAACATTCAGAGTGCTTACCTATTGTGAATGGTAAGGATGACAAATTGACTATTTTTTTCATTTGAAAATGATCACCCTGATAAAATAGAATAAGAAACAGTTTTTCTTGATTCTTTTGAATATCAGAACAATATTTCCATTGAAATACATGAGGATCCATTTTCAAAATCTCCTCAAACATGTCAGGCAATTGTTTCATCTAAATATGTTCAAGAGTGTACCACACATATTCACGTTGTGGATGATGAGAATAAAAAACAATTTACTACCATTCTATTCGAAGGGGATCAGTTTCAGCACATAGACAAACCAACAGTTTGGAATGAGGTTTGTTTTCTTGCTTTAAATCATCTAGAAGATCTTATGTTGCATGTTTTCCATGATCCTTTGGTCAATTTATTACAGTCATCGGTGAAGGTAGAATTTTCTTGGTTCATCAATACAAGTATTGGATCCAGTGGGAAGTTTGAGTTACCAATTTCTGAGTTTATTTTTCTTCCTAGGGGAGTGGAATGCAAGGTTCAGTTAAGTAGCCATTTGCTTGACTGGGTGCATTGGAAATTTGTTATTACATGATATTGCAATCATTTCAATGGATTAGAGTGAGTAGGTGTGATGAATAAGCTCCACTCTCTGAGCATTCTTTTTAGTTTCAATTTGAAACAAAGTTTTTAGTTTGTTGTATTTAGTATCATTTTCAATTTGTACAGAGGTTTGAGTTTCAAAACAGGCCACAATTTGCAGGCTGAGGGTTGTGATGACTACTGAACAGTCAGGCACTAGAGCTACGGTTCATTGCTGCCCCACGGGGGGGCCAGCATCCCCAGTTGGAGCCAATGTTAGCACATGATAAATTTCGGCCAAATTAATTCCCCGACATGCTTAGTTTGGTATGTTGAACCATGAAGTTTATGAGGTTTTTGTGAATATCCCCAAGTTATTTTTAAAAAAGGTTTTTATTTTAAATAAAATTTAATTTTATAAAATATATATTTTTTTATTTTTTTATAAAATTATTTATTTAAAATATTAAAACTTAGGTTAAAAAAAAACCCAATATCTAAACTATGTAAACCACACATTTATTTATGTGCATATTTTACAGGGGTAAAAGGCAAAATAAAAATACTTTATTAACCATGGAAAAAAAACACATGGTTTTTTGAAACGCATGGGAAGAGAAAACAAGCCATGGATTTACAAAACAACACATGGGTTTCTAAATCTATGGGAAGGGAAAACGACACATGGATTTGAAAACAAGATGCTTTATTAAATCATTCAAATGAATGTGTTGAAATTTTAATTATGAAATTCACTTAAGGGTTTAATCAAAATATTTGGAAATATTATTTAAAATATATATTCCCCCCCAAATGTTTTGTGACAATAATGAAGTATTCAAAAGATGATGAAAGGAAAAAACAACAGAAATAGAACTCAAAGGGGCAATTAGTTAATGCAAATGGTAGAGAAAGTGGATTTAAGAGGGGAGTTAACATATTTTGTGAAGACAATTTCAACCTTTTTCTGTATTTTAAGGGCATAAAGATATCATCAATCTATGACACCTAGAAGCAGAAGATCAGCAGATTGAGGATCATTATGCAAATTTCCAACATTCATAAAACCAAGTCCAAAGTTTAATGAACATTTCAATATTTCCAGCAGATAAATTGGATATATTATTTTACTTTTAGTTATTATTTAGGATTTTATTCTAGAATTATTGTAATAGTTTGGAAAAGTTTTATTCTATACATTGTTTCATTTGTTATAAATAAGTGTTGGGACTTGTATGAAAAAAAAAAAAAATTGATGTAAATTTTTTCAATGTGCTCAAGTGATCAATTCTCAGTAATACATAAATATGTTTCAAGATTCTTGTGTCAGACTCATTGGTTAAGTTTTCTCTCATGTTAATGTGTTTTTCCTCTGTCGTCACATATGTTTCTTATCTGGTTTGTTCAAAGAAAAATAAGAAATTGAATTTGTTTAATTGCACTCAAATATGGCTTATGGACAATAATTGATGTTTTCTAATTAATGTTGAATATAGAGTTCTTAAATGCTCTATGTTTCTTTATCTATAATATTTTCCTCTGTCTCACTTCACAAAGCTCATAATATCTGATAGTCTACCTACCTCGCCCTGTTACACTTGTTTGTTAACTCTCTAATTGATCTACTTAAAGTTGATTGACTCCATTGCCCAATGGCTTCCTATTACAGTTTCAACTAAACAATGCAAAATACCAAATTTTGAACCTTACATCTAGCCTAAAATCCCACTACAAACAAATCTAAACCCGATAGAGAGATCCCTCTTTGAGTTTAGTAGGGCTAGCTTCTAAACTTAAAAGTGGTTTTGTGGTTACATCTGTAATTCCTTTACAGCCTGGGAAATTACGAATTGCTAACATAATCCTTGAACCCTTCCCCCTCATCTCATATTGCCTCCTTTCCCCTTCCCCATCTCCTTCCTCTCCCTTCCTCCCGAGCCTCCCCTCCTAGTCCCCTCCCTCCTCCTCCTAACAGAATTTTGACTAGAAACCAATCAAAATATTCTCTCCTCCTCTTAGACATTCAAAAGAGATTTGGTTGGAAAAAAACAAGGAAATCAAGAACAAAGCATCTTTGAAGGTAATGGCTCTAGGAATGCAACAACCTATAGAAACATATATAGAAAAAAGTGCAGGGAACAAGGAAAAAATAACTCAGATGTGAGAGGAAAAGGCCTCTCGGCTCCATCAAACAACAAGTAATGATTACGGTCACTTGGAATTGCAGAGGTCTCAGGCACTTTTCGAAGGTCAACACAACAAAAGATCTCATAAAATATGAATCTATGGACTTCCTGTTAATACAGGAGACCAAATCCTTGGAATAAGAGATGATCCAAATAATTCGAAGAATAAAGAATTTCGCAGGAACAACAATAAGTGCAGCAAAGGCTTCTAGAGGAATATATACTCTATGGAATTCCTCCACTTGGGAGCTAACAAATTAGCAAAAAGAAGCACATTGGATTAAAACATAATTCATAAACAAGAGTATTTATTATCAAATTTGTCTCTTTGACATTTATGCACCTTCCCATTTTAGAGACAAGGAGCAGTGTTGGAACTCCTTAGGGGAATGCATAGGATAGGGAGGCAGAAAAAAAACACATTATATGTGGAGATCTCAACTTGATTATGAACTCTAATGAAAAGAGTGGAGGTTATTTTCAATTTTATCCCTTTAGAGACAAGTTATAACTTATAATGGAAGTAAACAATTTAATTGATATACAACCCAGAAATGGGAAGAATATGTGGAGTAATCAAAGGATAGGGCCAGGAAATATAAAGGAATGATTGAATAGATTCTTAATCCATGACAACATTACCTCAGATTTTAACTCTATGATCTATAAGATAATTCCACTTGCAGCTTCACATCACAAATCAATAGCCTTAAAATTGGGGATAGTGAAAACCTTGACCCTCTTCCCTTTTGCTACTCCCCTGTGGATTCACTCTGAAAATGCTTGAACATTGGTGGCAACAACTTGGAAACAAAGCATAAATGGTTCCCCGATTTTTATTTGGGAAGAAAAGTTTAAAAATGTCAAAAATGCACTTAAGGAATGGGCCCGATCACACTACAAAGGACCTCAACAAAGGAAAGAAGAGATGTGAAAAAAGCTTGAAAACATTTAGAAGACTATGGAGGAAGGTGAAGTGACAAGGGGAGATTGGCTAAAAGAAAAGTAAATTCATTGGGAAATATACCAAAACAATAGAAATGAGGAAGAAACATGGAGACTAAAGTCAAGAAACCTGTAGATTCAATCTGGTGACAAAAATACTGCCTTTTTCCACAACACCACCAAATTGAGATCAATCAAAATTTGCATTAAGTGAATAATTGGGGAACGGGGTGTTGATATAATGGACCAACAAGGAATAAAAAAAGGAAGCTTTCTAGCACTATAATAAATTTATTTCTTCAGACCAAGAGGACCAAAATTATGAATATTTATAAGGCATATCCCCAAACTAATTACAGAAGAGATAAATGAGGTCTTAACAAAGTATTCGGATGAAGATGAAATTCAGCAAGTTATATGGAGTCTCCAACCTGACATGGCTCTCGGGCCAGATGGTTTTTCCATCTCTTTCTATCTTTCCTTTTGGCATATCACTAAAAAGGACCTCTTAAATATGATCTGTTGGGTCTTCAAAAAAAGAATCTCAGTGGGAAAACCAACTCCATTTTCCTATCCCTCATACCCAAGGAGTCCAAACCCTCCACTTTTAATCGATTCATATCAATATCCCTTTACAATTCCTCGTATAAAATTATATCCAAAATTCTTGCCAATAGACTGAAACCCCTCCTCCCTAACATGATATCTAATAATCAAGGAGAATTTGTTCCCAATAATTAAATTTTGGATAATATTTTGTTAGTACAAGAACCTATTCACTCCAGTATATCAAGAAATGAAAAAGCCTTCATTCTAAAATTAGACATGACCAATGCTTTTGATCAAGTCTCTCATCCTTTCTTAATTGTTGTTCTCCAAAAATTTGGATTCTCTTCTGACTTCATCAGCCTCATTATAACTTGCATAAAGGGACCATGGATTTCCCCTCTTATGAATGGAAGACTGGTAGAATTTTTCTAAAGCTCAAGAGGTGTTAGACAAGGATGTCCTCTGTCTCCTTTTCTTTATATTATTAAGGAAGATTCTTTAAGTGGAAGATTGAAAAATGGTAGGCAGAACAGTACCATTATAGGTATATATTACAACATGGGTCTCAAAATAATCAATCACTCCCAATTCATTGATGACACTCTCTTCTTAGGAGGGGCCTCATGCATAGTAACAAAAAGAATTAAAAAAATCTTAGACGGATTTTTGGAAGTCTTGGGTTGTGCTTTGAATAACCATAAATGGTGTATCTATGGTTGGAATACTTCAGCGTATTTCTCAAATATTTGATATCCCCTTTAATGAAGATTGGGATCATTTCAAGTATTTGGGACTCCCAGTTTTCAAAGAAAACTTGAAATAAAAAATATGGAATTTCATCATTGACAAAATGAAAAAAAAAAAAAAATCAAAATTCAGGAATGCAATGGCTCAATCTAGCTGGAAGAGTCACTTTGATAAAATTTATCTTATCAGCCCTCCCTTTGTACCAATTTGCAATCATTCAAGCTCCTACAGGATCGCAAAATCATATTGAATTTATCATAAGAAAATTCTTTTGGAAAGGGGGTAAAACTGAGTCAAAAAAAAATTACTTTAGTAAACTGGAAACAAGTGACAACAAATTATGAGAAAGGGGGCATCTCCATTTGACTTCCGGGTTTGATTAATATTGCTCTAGGTCCAAAAATAATCTGGAGATTCATAACAGGAGAACCCTCCTCATGGAAACAAGTCTGGGAAGCAAAATATCTTAGCTCTCCTTGTCAGCAACTTCTTGTTTCGAATATCCCTATCAGGCCTTGCTCACATATTTGGAAGCTTATTAAGAAATTTATGCCTTTAATAAATAACAAAACTTCCAGAGTTCTAGGAGGAGGACAATATATTAATATATGGATGGACAATATCATGGGTTCTACCCTGCTTTCAGACATCCAAGAAATCAATCCTCATATGATATGGATGCAAAATAAAGGAATAAACACTCTTGATCAAATTTCCTCCTGGAATCATGAAGATAATACTTGGAATAGATGGCTCCCCACAAATTTCCCTATTGGTTTTAAAAATCAATGGAATTTGATCACCTCTTGTCTTAAGGGAGCAGCGCCCATAAGTCTTCAAACCCAAGATAAGTTCAAAGGGAATCCAACAGGGGGATATTGCACAGTCAAGTTTGGATATGTGAAGATCCAAGCAGATCTAGGTCAATAAGATTGGATTTATTGGTAATCTGTTTGGGAAACAAAAAGCTTACCAAAAATCAAATTCTTCATGTGGACAATGCTCAAAGGAAAAATTATAATAATGGAAAGTCTTAGGAAAAAAGGGATACACGGGCCTTCCAGATGCCCGTTATGTTGTGACAAAGAAGAAACAATCCAATATATTTTCTTAGATTGTAGTTTTACAAAATACTGTTGGTTGAAACTCATTCACCCAATAGAGGTCAACATCAATTTAATCTCCCTCTCTTGTACTTCTATGACAGTTGAAAAGTTTCCTATCCTTATTCATTTAAGAAGAAAAACCTAATTAAAAGATTTTGGAGCTATCTGCCATCCTTTCTTTGCTGGCAAATTTGGCTAGCTCGCAATAAGAAAACCTTTCAAAATAAAAAGTTGAAAGTTAGGAAAGTCCTAGCCAAATCATGGGGACTCACTTCTGAATTTATCTATGCTAAAGGAGAAAAGAATTTATACCTTAGCATTCTCCAATATGAAGAAAAGGAATGGATCAATTTGATTGTGAATAATTCTCAAACTAGGAGCTCTCCTCCTACAACTATGAGTAAGCCAAAATACTGGAAAAACATATTAAAAGAAGAGGACTTCGTAATATGGATAAAATCCTTTAATCATCCATGTATTTTCTTTGATGGAGCTTCAAAATTTAATCTATGAAAAGTTGGAGCAGGTGGTTATATTTTTTATCAGGGAAAGGCAAATACCAACTCCTTCGAATGGGGATTGGGAACAAAATCAAACAACAAGGCAGAAGCTTATGGGTTCCTCCTAGGGTCTGAAATTATAAAAAAAAAGAAACTATAAGAATAAATTCATCATAGGGGATTCCTCAATTTTAATTCAACAAATGGTTTATAAAACAAACCCAAAAAGCGTTGATCTCAATCAAATAGTTTCCATAATTCAACTTCAGCTAAAAAACTTGGGATGTGTCTCCTTTTTTCATATATTAAGAGATAATAATAAGGTTGCAGACAAACACGCAAATAATGTGTGTGTCTGACCTTAGGGAGAAGTTAAAATCAATGACAAAATCCACTTCCAAGATATTCCATAATTCTAGTATTTTTCTTCATCACGGGCATGTTTTTCTTGAGAACATAATCATGGGACTCGTCCTCCTGAAGAAGCATTTCACGAGAATGTTTGTCTTTTTTAATCATCCTAGGATCTTCATCCCTTCCTCAAATTTGAAGCCCAATATCCCATTTTCATGTCATGGGAAAATAATGATCTTCTTCAAATCACAACTCCTTATCCTCTCTGTCAGAAATGAAATCCCATTAAAATATGCATCGTCCTCTCTCCTATGCTCCAAGGTGAAATTTTTGTTTTTTGTCTCCCTCTGTCCTTGTAATACTACCCTCCCTACTTCTCAATCTCCCAAAGTCATCATCCCTCCTCCCTTTAAATTTCTTATCATCTCATTGTGACTTTCATCAAAATTGTGATCTCCTCTCTATGTTTTGCAGAATGCTTTCCTACTTACTTTGCCTGATTTCTTTTATTAGTGTTTGGGCTACATCCCTCGAGCTGGGTTTTCTTGTGCCTCATGTATTTAGTTCTTTCTAGAGAGTTTCATGTATACTTCTGTCGTGCCAAAGCCTTACTCTATCGTGCCTTCCTTTGTGCGTTCCTGAGTGTGTCATGCCAAAGCCTTCCTCCTCTTCTCTCAGTTGGCCATTTGAAAAGGCTCCTTGTTGTCTCACAGGGAAAATGGACCCCCTTGAGCATGCCTCCAAGAATGAATCTTGTGTCCACTTCCGAGCAAACAAATTTTTCATTGATCAGTTGAGGGAAACTGTCAGGAAAATCCGATTTCAGTCAAAGGTGGAGAACACATTCCTAATGACGCGACTTTCCAATCAAAATTTTGAAATTGAGGCTCTGAATAATAGGTGTGCCCACCTGGAAAATTATTTAACATATATGAAATAAATCCTCACCAACAAGATTGGGTAAAACTCATTCATGGTGGATAGAAGCAGCAAGAAAAAAGAAAGAGAAGAGACTATAGTGAACCAGCCGTAGGAAGACCAAGTTCTCAATTTTCCATGGATCTCTCTTTTGTTTTTCAGTTTTCTTCAGCATTAGCATTTTCAGCCCTGTAAATAAGTAATATTTTGGATTATGAAATGTAAATGTAAGTTTTTACTATGACAATACATTCTATTCTACAAGCAATTTGTAGTAGGGAAGTTTGATATATATGAAAATAGGATAGTAGTTGAATTGGGAGGTGCATTCTTCTTGCCCTCTCTCTCTTTCTAGCTAGTTCTATAAATTTTGTAATGGGAGCTTGTTCCCTCATTTTTTTTTGAAAGTAATACCAATATCTGGTTTTGTAAATAAAAAAAATAGTCTAACATCAAGCAATGGGATGCAGTCTAGGTTACCCTACTCACTTGCAAAGCGAATAAATTATTTTTATGACCTTTTCAAATCAAAGGAAACTACTTACCTCAAATAGTCTGACTCATTCAAAAAATTGATATTGACTACAAATAGGATTCAAGAGATTTTTATATCATGCACAAATTGTTTCTCATATATCACCCTAGTCTTATCTTTTAATGTTGGTTAGTAAATTCAAGTTATTTGTGCATGAAAGAAATTAAAACGTGAAGGAACACATCACTTTCAAAAACCAATGATTAGTCTTATGCTCAAGATCTCCTTACAAACTCAAGTTGCAACCTTCCACTTAATTTATATAAGTGTTCTTGTCATCAAAATAAAGGTTAGACTTAGATGATGGTATTGTAATGTAAAATGAGATATTGTTGAAATAGAGTATTTAAATGGCACAATGAAATTGACTATCAATCCTTGTGAACTTGATCTATAAAGGTACAAAGTACAACTTTTTGTGTGTGTGCTTATGTATTGGTAAAGAGTGATTAATCCATATCCCAAATAACAATTAAAACAATCCCAATACCTATTAATTACAAGGGATAGAAAAATAATGAAAGGAACATCATATTACTTATGTGAAAACTCAAATGCATTTTCTCAAGGAAAAAACAAGTAAATATTGCAACTGATCTAAGCACACAGAACTATTATATTAATTAAATGAACTATGATGAGTCAATTGGAATGATTTAGACACTACAAATAAATGAAACCATAAATCATAACTACAACTAAACTAAGTAAAAATATAGGGTAGCTTCATGTTCTAGGTTGGTGGGCCCTTCCCCACTGGGAAATGATCTATCTGCTTACAAGCATAAAAACATGGTTACACCAGTACCATTAATCAAAACTCAGAGTTATATTATAAAAGGGTTTTTTCAAGTTACAATAACATCACTAATCTACATAAGGTCCTGATGATGAACCACACTGGTTGGTTCAAAACGCATCGACAAAAGAAATATCATGTGATTTATGCCGAAAAATTTTCTCAGACTTGATATGGATAACAAAAGCCTCAATTCAATAATAATAACTCTCTTCAACAGTTATTGACAACACTAACAAGGACTCTATTCTCCTTATTCACCCTCAACTTATATCATAGAGTGAGTACAAACATGGAAGGGAGTAATGACAAGGATTAACCTAGTTCCTTTTTTCCTGCGAAACAAAGTATGAAGATTAGACAAGACAACTAATTGGATTGTCACTCTCTAATCTCATTTGATCATTTAGACAAATTTAGATTGACACTAGATACACTCTACATTATGAAGGTTGATCTAATTAGTGGCATGTGCACAAGGAACCTTGACCATAATTAACCTAGATCGTACACTTGCCTACATAAACCTGGGCACAAACCAAGGGAAAACTCCATATTTCCATCCTGGTCTTTAAAACCCACATGAACATTTTTCATTTGGGCAAGTGCATATATGTTAACCATTAGATTTGGGTACTAGATATAACCTATATATGTTTTTTGAAGGTCTTAGGCCTAAATATGTAGAAATATAGGATAATATAGGTAAATTCCAAGTAAACGATAGGATATCGATGTAAACTGAGGCAAAAAATCATGTCAAAATGGGAGGCCAACAACAAGAGGCCATCATGCAATGTCCATATACCCCACTCTCCATTAATATTGTATTTGATCAAATATATAATATAAGGCAATGATCTCCATTATTTGGAAGGCTCTTTAGCTTTCCGTCTCATTGGTTAATGGCTTGCTTGGAATGCAGGTAATGGCTTAGGTGTGATAATAGGGGAGGATCCTTGGATAGGTAGTAATGGGAAACATAAATTGGTAATATCGTGGAATTTTTTGGTCAAGGAAAAAAATCCATGGAAGATGTTGTATTAGTTGACTATGGTTCTTTTATAAATTAATCATGGACAAAGGCTCAAGATCTATATTTGGGAGGTCAAATGGCAAGGGAAATGGGAATCATTTATTAATAGGTTAAATTATTTTTCTATCAAATTAAGCGTTTGGAAGGGTGAGTAGTCTCACAACCCCATGGGTATAAAAAAATTCAAGATACTAGACAATGTTTTTAGTAGAGGAGCAAGAAGGCTTTTACTTATATGACCTAAGGTGAGGACGTTGTGTTGTATGGAAAGTAAGCAAGGATACTCAAGTTTCTTGCACTATTCTTTTACTAAAGATGTATGGAAGGGTCAATAGTAGAAATCAATATAGAAACAAGGCTTCTACTTATATGACATAAGGTTAGGACATTGCATTGTATGGGAATCAAACAAAGAGACTATCTAACACACTTTCTTGCACTATTCATTTGCTAAAGAGGCACATAATGAAAATTCAATCACTGGGTGATAATTTGGGCTCTTAGGAAGCATATAATCTAGCCAAAAATTGAAAAAGTAAATGGAGAATTTTTTCAAGGCTTATCAATCAATCAAGGTTGTGGTAAGAGGTCATAAAGGAAATGTCCGTACACCCCCTCTCCATTAAGATTGTAATCAATCCAATATACAATATTAATGCAATGATCTCTATGAAAACTGGGTGCAATCGAGAAGTTGCAGGAAGCTCCAATTTGTATGCCATAGTACCAATCTTTTGCAACACCTTGTACGGACCATAATACTTTGGTGATAATTTATTATCCTTCTTAGCTTTCTTGAGGGACATTTGCTTATATGGTTGTAGCCGTAGGAATACCCAATCACCTACATCAAAACTTCTTTCACTGCGATGCTGATCTGCCTGTTGTTTCATTCTATTCTGTGCCAACACAAGGTTATCCTTTAAGAGTTGGAGGACTTGTTGTTGATGTTCGATGTGATGTTCCACTGCCTGAACCTTAGAATTTTCTCTTAAATATGATGTGATGGATGGTGGTTGATACCCATAAAGTGCCATAAATGGGGTCATTTTTGTTGCTGTATGAAAGGAAGTGTTATACCACCATTCAGCCAGAGGCAACCATTTGACCCATTGTGTCTGTTTATCAGATACAAAGCAACGAAGATATCCTTCCAAACATTTGTTTACTATCTCAGTTTGCCCATCAGATTGAGGATGATAAGATGAGCTATGAGCTAACTGAGTACCAAGACAAGAAAATAATTCTGTCCAAAAATTTCCAGTGAAAATGGGATCTCTGTCACTTACAATAATCTTTGGGTTTCCATGTAGCTTTTGAATTGTTTCCATAAATGCAGTAGAAACTGTACTGGCTTTAAATGGATGTGATAATGCACAAAAGTGTGCATACTTGGTAAGTCTGTCAACTACCACCATGATGACACTCTTTCCCTCAGACTTGGGTAAACCTGTGATAAAATCCATTGATACCTCCTCCCAACGTTGGCTTGGAATGGGTAAAGGTTGTAATAGACCCGGTGTCTTAATTGTTTCAACTTTATTTTGTTGGCAAACCAAACATTCTGCCACAAACTTATGAATATCTGATTTAAGGCCATCCCAAAAAAATTCCTTCTTAACCCTGTGGTAAGTTTTTAAAAATCCTGAGTGCCCTCCTAAGGGAGAAGTGTGCAATTCCATAAGAATCTTTTGTTTTAGCTGGGAATTCTTACAGAGGTATAAGCGATCCTTGTACCATAACGAATCATTTTTCCAGCTAAATGTATCAGACGTACTGGAATCTTGTTGTAGCTTTCGAATAAGTGCCCACACTTCTTCATCATTCTTCCATTCCTCCCTTGCTTCATTTATCCAATCTAGTTGGATGATAGAAATAGCGCACAACAATGCTTCCACATCCTCATCCTTCCTTGAGAGTGCATCTGCCACCACATTTTGCTTCCCCTTTTTGTAGATGATTTCAAAGTCATAACCCAACATCTTTGTGACCCACTTTTGTTGCTCTTCAGAGGATAATCTTTGTTCTAAAAAGTATTTAAGGCTATCATGATCTGTTTTTACCTTGAAGTGTCTTCCCATTAGGTAGGGTCGCCATTTCTTAAGTGCATGGAGTATTGCCAACATTTCCTTCTCATAAATAGCTTTTCTTAGAAACTTTCCCTTGATTGGACGACTTTCAAAGGCAATGGGTCTTTCATCTTGCATTAGAACAGCACCAATTCCATTTCCTGAAGCATCACATTCCACAGTAAAGGTTTTTGTGAAGTCTGGTGTAGCTAAGACCGGTGCTTGGCACATTGCCTCTTTAAGATGTTCAAAGGCCTTTGTTGCTTCCGGAGTCCATGAAAATGCATCTTTCTTCAATAATGTCGTTAGAGGTGCTGCTATTCTCCCATAATTCTTAACAAACTTGCGATAATACCCTGTCAACCCAAGAAATCCGCGCAAATGCTTTATGGATGTGGGGATTTTCCATTCCTTAATGGCTTTAATTTTGGTAGGGTCTACCTTAACTCCTTCATGAGATACAATATGACCCAAATATTCCACCTCCTGGACTCCAAAGAAACATTTGGATCTTTTGGCATATAATTGTTTCTCTTCCAATAGTTGTAGCACCCTGTCGACATGTTCAACATGATCCTTCCAAGACTTGCTGTAGATAAGTATATCATCAAAAAATACTAACACAAATTTTCTAAGGAATGGTTTGAAAATTGAATTCATCAAACCTTGAAATGTTGAAGGTGCATTGGTAAGGCCAAAAGGCATGACCAAAAATTCATAATGATCCTCATGAGTTCTAAATGTCGTTTTCGGAATGTCTTCAATCTTCATTCTGATTTGATGATATCCCGAATGAAGATCCAACTTGGTGAAGTAAATTGATCCATGCAATTCATCCAGTAATTCATCAATGACATTAATGGGGAACTTATCTTTAATAGTGAGCTTGTTGAGCTCCCTATAATCCGTACACATGCGCCATGATCCATCCTTCTTGTGCACCAATACTACTGGAGCCGAGAAAGAACTTTGACTTGGTTGAATTATACCAGCCTCTAACATTTCTGCAACCATACGTTCAATTTCACTTTTTTGGACATAGGGATATCTGTACGGCCTGATGTTTGGAGGAACACTTCCTGGAATCAGATGAATAGCATGATCATGATCACGCATAGGTGGGAGACCTTTGGGAGTCTCGAATACCTTGGAATGATTTTCCAGGACTTTTTGGAGATCTGGAGAAATAGATGATTCCAATGTGGAAACAGCTAGCGAACATAATTGTGCAATTACACCTCTTTGCTCCTTTTTTAGAAGCTTTGTCATACCATTAGAGCTGATTATCTTTCCTGGTTTCCCTGCAATACCCCTTAATTCAACTTCCTTTCCTTTCGTAGAAAATCTAATGAAAAGTTCTTGAAAATTAAAAGCTATTGTACCCAAGGATTGTAGCCATTGGACTCCTAGTACAACATCAGCACCTCCCATTGGAATGGAGAGCATTGGGCTAGTCAATACATATTCTCCCATGGATAGCTTGATATTATGGCACTTTCCAGAGCAATTTATTGTTCCTCCATTTGCAATCATTACTTGACACTCTGGTGTTGGATATAGGAAGCAATTCAATTCTTTTGCTACCTTACAATGAATAAAATTGTGGGTGCTTCCTGAATCAATCAAAACTATTACCTTTTTCTTCTTGATTTGTCCTTCTATCTTGATGGTTTGAGGAGTAGTAATTCCTGCTAATGCATTACAAGATATGGTTGGATTTATTTGTTCTTCATCTAGGCTTTGTTCCTGGAGTATATCCTCTTCTTTTGACCTTTCTTGCTCCCTTTCTTCTTCCTCTTCACAATCTATGTAGAATAATTTCTTCTCAGCACACTTATGGCCTTTAGTGTATTTGCTATCACAACTGTAACAAAGCCCTTTTTCTCTTTTTTCTTCCAATTGTTGTGGTGTCAACCTTATAGGTTGTGGAAGACTATGGGCCACAACACTTCCTTCTTTATAGTTGTGAGTGGTATGCTTCCTGGTTGCCATAATTTTGCTTTCCATTTTTCTTGCTAACCTGAATGCCTTCTCTAATGAATCAGGTTCCCAAAGGCGAACATCATGTTGGATATTATCCTTTAAAGACCCTATGAACACATCAATCCTATGCTCCTCTGGAATATCTTTTACCCTTATGTTCAATTTTTGGAACTCCTCAATGTGCTCCATTATTGAACCCTTTTGTTTGAGACTTATCAATTGGCTAAAAAAAGTGTTGCTTTTTGTATCCTCATAATGTGCTACCAATTCTTCCGTAAAAATTGCCCAAGTGATAAATTGTTTACGAGAGCAAAGCCATTGATACCATACAAACTGATTTGGTTCCAAATATAAAGTTGCCATACGTACCTTTTGTGTGTTTTGCACATTATTGAGATCGAAGAATTGCTCCATCTGTAATATCCATGTTGCAGGATCCTTGCCATCAAACTTCCTCATATTGATTTTTGGAATGTGGTGGGTCTTCAATCCAACATTAGAGTCTATGGAATCATGATTAACATTTCTTTTGTTCTCATCATGAGTTTCCTTTACTACCCTTTCACCATTAGTGACCCTTTCTTGTAGTAATTCCTTTCTTGTAGTAATTTCTTCAATTCGTCCATTTCTGTCTTCAATTCTGTCTTCAATTCTATCTTCAAATCGTCCATCTTAGCTTCTACACCTTTCTTTAAACAATCCATCTTAGCTTCTATTCCTTTTTGTGCAAGTGACACTTGTTGCACTTGGTCTCGTAGTTTTGCTATATCATGTTGCATTTCTTCCTCTTCTTCATAAGTCATGCTAGAGCTTTCAGGTTGCTTACTAGGTGTTTTCATTTTCTTTCTTCGGGGCATAAATTACTGATAATAATGCTTTACTATGCCCTTTGAATTCCTTCAAACCAAGCTTACGCAAAAATTTAAAAAAAAATACACACCTTTTTTCACTTTGTATAAGCCTGATATTGAATCTTATGTATCTCTGTAATTTTGGATCATCCAGTTCTGAAATTGTAACCTGTAGTATCCTTCTGTTTCCTCTTTCCAATGCCACAAGTCTGACCCAAATTGGATTCTCCAAGGAAGAGTTATGTGAAATCTCCCACAGTGACTTGCTTTTAGACTAATTCAGTAGGGCGAACTTGTACGACGTGCCACAAGTTTTTGTTTCAACCTTTGGATCTAAAACATGCATACAAGAAAACTACAGTCCGTCCTCTTTTTATACCTTCTTACGAAATTTCAATCCGATCCCCAGAGAGAAAGTTATGACGATTTTCCCTAGGTCACATGTTTTGAATGTAATTCAGGAGTCTGAAAAAAGACCAACTTCCTCAGATCATATCTCCGCAAATATCGCGCAAAAAGCTCTGAAATTCAGAGCCAAGGTTCAGCGCGATTTCTTTTCAAATGGGTTTTGTTTGCGACTTTTGAAACGTCACAGAAAAAAAGTTATAGCGAAAATGCCACAATGACCTGTTTGGAGCAGCGAAACCCTAGAATCCAAAGCTCGGATACCAAATGTTATGAAACCAGCTCAAGAAAAGATAGAAAAGATAGATCAACGCCTTAGAATTCAGCCTCTTCGAGGGGGCAACCTCCTTTACATTACATAAATGAAAAATTCTTGGATGATACAAATAACAAAACCTCCTTTCTATATATAGGAGTCTAAGGAGTCACAATATAATCCAGCCAACCTAACAATAATAATATAAAGCCACAAAAATAAAAAAAGAGAGATTTTATGGGGCACAGAAATAACAACATGGGGGTAATAGGGGCACAACAATATAAATAAGGGGTATAACTACAATAGTAATGGGGTAATCACTAATATTATAGGGACCCAACAGAATCTTTAGCTTTCTATCTCATTAGTTAATGGATTGCTTGGAAAGTAGGTAATGGCCTCAGTGTGAGATTAGGGTAGGATCCTTGGATAGGTAGTAATGGGGAACACAAATTGATAATGATGTGGAAATTTTTAGTCTAGGAATAATATCCATGAAAGATGGTGTATTAGTAGAATATAGTTTTTTTATGAATCGATGATGGAAGGAGGCTCAAGATCTAGATTTGGGAGGTCAAATGGCATGGGGAATGGGAAACATTTATTAATAGGTTAAAGGCTTGTTTTATCAAATTAAGGGTTTGGAAGGATGAGTAGTCTCACAACCGCATGGGTATAAACAAGTTCAGGATACTAGGAAATATTTTTAGTAAAAGAGCAAGAAGGCTTCTACTTATATGACCTAAGGCGAGGACATTGTGTTGTATGGAAAGTAAGCAACGATACTCAAATTTCTCACACTATTCATTTGCTAAAGAGGTATGGAAGGGTCAATGGTAGAATTCAATATAGAAACAAGGTTTCTACTTCTATGACCTAATGTTAGTAAAATGAATTATATGGAAAGCAAGCAACAAGACTCTCTAACAAACTTTCTTGCACTATCCATTTTCTAAAGAGGCATAGAATGAAAATTATATCACTAGGCGATAATTTGGGCTCTTGGGAAAGATCTAGTCCAACAAAGAGTTTAAAAAATAAATGAAGTTTTTCAAGGCTTATCAATCAATTAGGGTTGTGGTAAGATGTGATAAGGGCAATGCCCATACACCACCCTCTTCATTAAGATTGTATTCAATCTAATATATAATATTAAGGCAATGGTCTCTATTCTTTGAAAGTATCTTTAACTTTCCCTTTCATTGGTTAATGGATTTCTTGGAAATTAGTTAATGGCCTAGTGTGAGATTTGGAGAGGATCCTTGGATAGGTAGTAACATGGGACAAAAATTGATAATGATGTGGAAATTTTTAGTGTAGGAATAATATCCATGGAATATGTTGTATTAGTTGAATATGCTTTTTTTATGAATTGATGATGGAATAATGCTCAAGATCTAGATCTGGGAGGTAAAATTACATGGGCAATGATAATCATTCATTAATAGGTTAAAGATGTTAAGGGTTTGAAAAGATGAGTAACCTCACAACCCCATGGGTATAAACAAGTTCTTGATACTAGGTAATATTTATAGTTCTAGAGCAAGAGGAACACCAATGGTAGAAACCATTAGGGAGACAAGTCTTCTACTTATATGACATAAGGCTAGGACATTGTGTTGTATGGAAAGCAAGCAAGGATACTCTCTAATGCTCTTTCTTACACTATTCATTTTCTAAAGAATTATGGAATGGTCCATGGTAGAAACCAATATGGAAACAATGCTTTTACTTATATAACCTAAGGCTAGGACATTGCATATGTATGGAAAACAAACAAGGAGACTCTAACACACTTTTTTGCACTATTAATTTGATAAATAGGTATGAAATGGAAGCTTTATCCGTAGGTAGTAATGTGGGATCTTGGGAAGGATCTGTTCTAGTTGAGAGTTTAAAATGTAAATGGAGAAATCAATGTTGGCAAATTGTAGATCATACTCATAATTGTTTATTGGGAACTTTGGATTACAAGGTTTCACTATCTTTTTGGAAGCATGTCCTTATTATTAGAAGCTTTATTATATCTTATATTTTGGTACTGATTTGATGAGAACATTCTACAGTTTTTTTTTTTTTTTTTTTTTTACAAGCTACATATAGTATTTGTTTTTACCCTCGTTTTGAAAAGTGGTGTTATTAGTAGCACTCTTTTATTTGGGGTAAAATTATAACTACAATTTCACAATGTTTCCAATGACATATTTTTTTCAGGGGGGTTAAAATTACAACTTGTTATGCATCTTGACCTTAATAACATGTATTGTCATAACTTAAAGTCAACTTCTAAATCCAAACTTATTGTATTAATGACACTCCACTTTTTTTCTATGTTGAAATTGCAATTTTCAAGAGTCAACAACTAGTACTATCACAATGAAAATCCTAAAATATACTCCCAAATCAAACAAAGATTCCAACATGGAATGAAATACTTATATTGCTACAAAAAAAAGTAAAAAAAAAAAGAAAAGAAAAGAAAAAAAAAACCGGAATATATATATACCTAAATTGTTCTTTAAACAAAAATAACTTCTCTCAAAATTAACTTCAAGCGCCTTTCTAAAATTTTAGCCACAATCTTATACAACATATTGCAACATGAAAGAGGACAACAATCCCAAAGGAAACTCGTCCTACTTTTTATGGATCAAGGCAATGAAAGTTGAATGAAATGATCCTAAAATTTTACCTGATCTTTGAGATTCTTATTATTTCTAATAAATCATTATTTTTTAAAAAATCAATATATAATTTAAACATATATATAAATATGGAACATGGGTGGGATTAATGCAAATCGATTCCAAATACCAACACTCTAGAGGACGGAGTTGGTGATGGGACTTGCTTTCATATTTCTTGTACCCTCCTACACTACGAGCGTATGGGTGACACCTCCAGAGATTTGAAAATGGGTGAGAGTACTACAAATCGATTCCAAACACCAAAACTCTAGAGGCCAGAGTTGGTGATGGGACTTTCTTTCATATTGCTTGTATCTTCCTACAATACTGACATATGGGTGACGCCACCAAAGATTTGAACATGGGTGGGATTACTGCAAATAGATTCCAAACACCAAAAATCTAGACTCTGGAGTTGGTGATGGGACTTGCTTTCATATTTCTTGTATCCTCCTACATTATGGGCATATGGATGATGCCTCCAGAGGTTTAAACATGGGTGGGATTACTGCAAATTGATCCCAAACACCAAAACTCCAGAGGCCAGAGTTGGTGATGGGACTTGCTTTCATATTGCTTGTATCCTCCTACACTACAAGCATATGGGTGATGCCTCTAGGGATTTGAACATGGATGGTATTACTGCAAATTGATTCCAAACACCAAAACTCAAAAGGTCAAAGTTGGTGATGGGACTTGCTTTCATATGCTTATATCCTCCTACACTACGGGCATATGGGTGACACCTCCAAATATTTGAACATGGGTGGGATTACTGCAAATCAATTCAAAACACCAAAACACCAGATGCTAGATTTGGTGATGGGACTTGCTTTCATATTGCTTGTATCCTCCTACACTACGGGCATACGGGTGACACCTCTAAAGATTTGAACATGGGTGGATTACTGTCAATTGATTCTAAACACCAAAACTCCAAAGGTCAGAGTTGGTGAGGGGACTTTCTTTCATATTGCTTGTATTCTCCTACACTACGGATGTATGGGTGACACCTCCAAAGATTTGAACATGGGAGGGATTACTGCAAATCGATTCGAAACACCAAAACTCCAGAGGTCGGAGTTGGTGATGGGAATTGCTTTAATATTGCTTGTATCCTCCTACACTACGGGCATATGGGTGACACCTCTAAATATTTGAATATGGGTGGGATTACTACAAATCGAATCCAAACACCAAAACTCTAGAGGCCGGAGTTGGTGATGGGACTTGCTTTCATATTGCTTGTATCCTCCTACACTACGGGCATATGGGTGACGCCTCTAGAGATTTGAACATGGGTGGGATTACTGTAAATCAATTCCAAACACTAAAACTTCAGAGGCCAGAGTTGGTGACAAGATTCTTAACCATGGAGATTTACCCCATAATGTGTAAATAGGCTTTGTTACAATACTATTTGTCAATACCATGGCTTATCAATACCACACACCTAAAAAACCATAATTCACTTCATATCACATTTTTTCAATTAATCAATATAATTAAAGGGGAAAATGCCATAACTACTTGGGAGATAAATCTCAAACTTTGATTTGTGTATACTATTAAGAATATTTTATAATATTCTATAGATATTAAATCCCTACCATCCACCTAATAAATATTGATAATTAAATTTAAAATTATGGAAGCCATGTTCCAACTAACACACATATCCATGTAATTAGCATACTAATGGAATTGTTATGATCACCCTCTTTCATCAAAATAACAAATTTTCAACCTCCATTGTACTTCCTCCTTTCATGGCAAAGACTTCCTAGTTGCTTCCAATTCACAGAGTTGAGCAATATCAATCCCCACAATATGCCTAAACCATTATTGGTATAAATTTTTGAAATTGTTATAAAATATTGAGATTTTATCCTCCACCTCCTTTATCTTGGCTTGAGATCTAGCCTTGAATGATTTGGACTAATTTTTGGAAACAACATGGGTTGTTGACACATAATTGAAAGACAAAAAGAGGATAAGGAATCCATGAATCCTAAAGAGCAAGAATGGTTAAATTTGAATGACGTTGAGGCTTTACATTACCAAAGTCAAACTGAATAGCATCGACATATGATTGAAAATCCCACCAGAGAAACCCAAGACTTCATCAATATTTTACCATTCATCAAATCTTCAAGGACTAGAAAATGACCTAATCTTTTGGCAACAACAACACCATTTGAGCAAAAAATCCTCTAGGTCGGTGTCAATTCCAAAGGCTCAAGATCGATCAAACGATTTCTCCCTAAAAAAACCTGGAAGAACCTCCCTACATATATAGTTTGGAATTATATCCTCATACCTCCCTTAATGATAGGGTTAAATTCAAATCTCCGCTAATCAAGTTGTGAGGTTCATCCAAAACCTTAGTACTTTCCAGATGCTCCCAGAAGGGGTCCTTGTTTGCGTAGAGACCATAGAAATTTAGCATTGAAAATCTAAAACCTGAGTCTTTTAATTTCAAATAAATTGTAACGACTGAGTTGAAAGAGGAAGAAGACAAAGCTTCAAAACCAACCCATAACCAGGCCACCCGACAAACCATCTTCATCTAACATTGCAAAAGAACAATTCTTTAGGAATTTTTCCAAAATAGATTGAGACTTACAACCTTCCATCATTGTTTCTTGAATTGAAATAATATCTATATTTTGGCTTCAAATATGCGGCTCGAGGGAAAGCTGGCTGCAATTTCCCCCCCAACCCTCTAGGATTAAAGGATAGCACAATCATGGCATACCATTCATAAGGGATTTTACCAATCCAAGGGACCTATAAATAGTGAATTTCTTACCTTTTTTAATATCTTGAACAACCTTCCACTAGCACTAAAGGATAGCACAATAATGGCATACCATTCATAATGGATTTTACCAATCCAAGGGACCTAGAAATAGTGAATTGCTTACCTTTTTTAATATCTTGAACAACCTTCCACTAGCCTTTTAAAAGGTGAGTTTTTTCCCCACTGGAATAGGATTAGGGGTCAGAAACAAAACTTGTTTGAGAGAAACAATCCTTTCGAATTTGTGATGCGATCTTCTTTACTTGTAAGGAACTCAAATCTTTTTCTATGGCCTTTTGCAATTGAGTTTGGTTGCCTACCTCTTTATACTAGACTAGAGCTCTGCCTATTGCTTAAAAATTCATATTATTATTACGTTCACAAAATATTTTTGTTAGGCTTAACTATGGAACCTTGTTCCAATAATGTTGAGAGAATTGAACCCATAATCGTAATAGTAGAAGTGCTTTAACGAAGGGTACTCAACCAGCTAAGCTAACCCTCCAAACTAAATATCTCCTTATTACCATTTTTTGAAGTATATGTTAATTTTTTTTTAATTGATGTGCCAAATCCCATTAAACATGGTTCAATAACCCACTTTACTGTACCCAAAATTATTTGTAAACTCTTATCCGAAATCAAAGCATAATCAATTGAAAAGCCTGCAATGATGTTATTCCAAATAATTCTAAAACCGTATATTCTACTCAACTTGAAAAGGAGGACATTCTTCTAACAGCATCGAGTATTGATTTTGTAACATGTTTTATGTAGTGACAAACCATATTGTGAAAACAAAGCACCCAATTTGGTTTGAAATTCCGATAAACTCCAATGTCATCACGTAAGGTTAGGCTTTTCAATGACCATCTTTTTGAGAAACAAATGAACACATTTCTGAAAATCAAATTCATTTGAAGATTATACATTATGAATTGTGTGTTTTTATAACTAAGAAATGATATGAACGATGAACCAATCCTATATTATTTCGTGCACCTATTAAATCTTAGGCAAACGTTGACTTTTGTCATTGGCAGCGTATTTGTTAAAAAAATAGAAATCTGATGTTGAAGAATTGGGTTTGTCATAACAATGGAACTTATTGACTTGGTAATTGTTGATGCAAATCTAGCACATATAATGCCAAGCAACTACAGAGAATACCCACGTCAAAGCACCTGAAACTTGGACATTTTTATGAAATCACACCACGCATTCCACGAAGTTTGGGTGGAGATATTCCAAGATTATAACGTTCAATAAGTAAGCATGCAAAGGTTGTACGGCAGATATCAAACAAGAGATGATAGCGACTTATTTTTCTCATGCTAAATTAAATTTTTTTAGGTAAATTGCCATGCAGCAAAGGTAGTCTTTCTAATTGTCATGAGTTTTATACAACTTCCATGTCAATATTCTACAGGGAAAAGCTAGAAAAAGGAGGAGTACGCTAGCTTAAATCAGATTGCATGCACATCACAATTAAACCCACAGCGCATAAGTGCAACAAGGTGGTGAACAGAAAAAACTACAGTAATCTTATGGGAGCTGACATGCATCTACGTGGAATCTTCTGCCATGTATCCACACAATATTTGAAGTGATTGATGAATATTTAGTCAACAGTGGTCATGGAGTCATCGATTACTCATAACCCCTCATCTCCCATACTCGTCACCATGATTATCGTTGCCTCTACACACATTTTTGGCACTGTATATTTTGTTTTCCATGATGTTAGTCTATTTGACACCGCGGGGAACTCATACCTTTCCAATATTGCCGAAGTCTCCATCTTTTATCGAATCTCTGCTCAGATGCAAACTCATCAAAATGTAATGAATCCAGCTCTTCGATGGATTATAGCTGCTAGATCAAATAATAAAAAATCATGGCCACCTAAACTTTTTCCTATTTTTGTACATTGTGTTTTGAAAAAAGGAAAAGATTTGTTACAAAAATATTCTCATAGTTATTTTTGGTTTGTGCAAATTTAAGAACATTTTCTTTTTGGTAGCAGAAGGATTGAATTGTTTGCGGGAAAGGACAAACATTGACAACATATTTTCTAGGTAGATAGTCGAAGATTTAGAGCATTGACAACATATTTTCTAGGTAGATAGTCGAAGATTTAGAGCATAAAACCAAGGAGGCAAATTCAAGGGGATATAAAAAGCTTAAATATGTATTTGATGTAGAGGTATCGGATCCACACTACAAGGGTATTTTTCTTTGCAATTATTCCTTTTTAGCATTTGCATTATTGTAATGTAAAGAGAGTTTAATTGCAGAGAGGTAGAACAATTTGGCTTTCAGATGGAAGGTTGTTTTGCATTTTTATAGACATTTTCCTCATGGAGTCAGATGTTGCTCAAGAACTGCATGTTTATAATGAATTTATGGTTTTATTTTAATAAAATATCAGTCCATACACTATTGTCTGAATTTGAATTTATATATTGCATCCATTTTTTTTGTGATTTTAATTTCATTCTAAGTAGTATTTTGTTTATGATATTGAGAACTATGTTGCTAAAGTCTTTGTTAAAGTTTTATTTGCAGGACAGAATGAAATTAAAATTGAACTTGAATTCATTGAAATTTGAATGTGATGAATAATAACTAATTATTATTCATTTACAGGCTTATTTTGTTTTTATTGCTTTCGTTAAAATGAATTATTTATTTTAACATAAGCAAATCATATAATGAATTCTACTTGATTCAATCTAGATATGTAAGCTAACTTGCTTTAATAACTATTTATTAAAGCATATTCACTTACATCATGACATTAATCTCTTGTGGGTTTCAAACTATTTTGGGACGTACAACTGAACATTAATTTTGGATCCAACCATACAAACAGTCCATTACCTTTATTAGTTTATTTTCTCTCGGATTGGATGAAGACTATCATATTCTAATTCGAAATAGGATTAGTTTATTTGCTTGCATCATAGTATAGACATGCATTTGCATTATTAGCTTTACATCAAGTCTCTCTTAAAGAGGCAAATTCATTGTAGTGTGGTTTGATCAAACCTTTAAATTGATCAAACTTTTGTGTTGATCTTATTCTTTAATTTACTTTATTAAAGGGTCAATATAAATGTAATGTAATTTAGTGTGTATTTTGTATATGAGTTTGGTCCTTTTATTCATTTTTTTTAACCTTGATCTTTTGATATTTTCCTATTTATTTTCTTTGTAACATTTAACTGTAGAATTAACTTTAACATTTTAGTTAGATTTAGTTATTTCTTTTATTTTGATAAATAACATTATAGAGCTAACTTAAAACAATTAGGAATGATTTTATATTAATCCACAGGATAAATTTAATAGTAGATAAACTATAATAACTAGATTTAACTTTAGTAGAATAATAATATCACCTTAGGACTAACCTTTTGTTATTATAATAATAAAGTAGATAATATAAAAGTATGTTAGATTTTAAGCTTTTGTGGTAGTTTTTTTTGCAGTGGTATGATCCGGATTATCCACAGTTTTGTGCTCATTCTGTCGACATTTCAAACCCCAAAGTGGGTCCATCATCAGGACAATTAGATAGAATATGAATGAAAGCTAATTGAGAGAAGAGTCTTTCGACCTGGGTATAAATAAGCCTAGAACCCTAATTCTTATAAAGAAGCTGACATTTATATATATGATTTTTTAATTTATTTTTATTTATTATTATTTTATTTTTATAATAGTTTTATAAAAAAATAATTTTAATTAATTATTTATTTAGTTTTAATTATTCCCATTGTTTTACCTAGAACCTAAAAATATATTTTTACCGAGAACCTAAAAATATATTTTAGTTGATATACTTAATTCATAAATAATTTTAATTTATAGTTCTTTCTATTGTTTTTATTTAATTAATTAATTTAATTAATTTAAATTTTATTTAATTAATTCTATAATTCTATTTTATTTTATTTATTGTTATTTACCATTTTTCATTGTTAATCCTATTTAGCCCCAAATTTCTAATTAATTAATTATTTATTTATTTTTTAACCTTTATTTTATTTATTTGTTTATTAATCAAATGTTAATCTTTGGTTATTATTAATTATTTTAGTTAATTTTATTTTCAATTGATATAATTAAATAATTAAATTAATTAATTTTGATTTAATTAATCTAATTAAATTAATTAAAATTAATCTAGTAATTAATTTATAATTCTCTCTATTGCTATATTCTTATTTAATTAATTTTAATTAATTTTATCCATAATTCTTTTTTATTTAATTTATTAGGGTTATTTATCATTTTTCATTGAATAACCTATTAAGCTTTAATTGTCTAATTAATCAATTAATAATTAATTAATTAATTTATAATCTTTATTTTATTTATTAATGAAATGTTAATTTTGGTTATTATTAATTATTTGAGTAATTTTATTTTTATATTTTTTATTAAGAATTAATTAAAATTAATTAAATTAATTAATTTTGATTTAATTAATCTAATTTAATTTAATTAAAATTTTTATTTTTGTTTAAAAAAAAATTATTAATTAATTTTATTAATATTAATATGAAAACCCTTGCTACTATGCTTCCAAAGGCCTGGAGGGGTTTATTTGTCTGATTAGGGGAAGCCAATTTCCACTGATTTCACTCCCATTGTCCCTGTTGAGGTTCTGAGGAAATTTCATAATTTCGATGGCCTCTCTGATTTTTCTTTTATGATAATTATCCTCTCTTGCAATTATCTTAGCGTCCTCCAAACACACATGATGTTTGGTTTTGGACGAGTGTTCTGCAAGGGCTGATGTATGGGATCTCTCATTCTTTATATCAGCCGCGTGCTCTTTTAGTCTTATTTTCAGAGACCGACCTGTTTCTCCAATATAACTCTTGCCACAAGAGCAATCAATCTTGTACACACCCTTGAGCTGTTGACGATCAATGTTATCCTTTACTGACCTCATCATTTGCCTTATAGTTCCACATGTTGTAAATTGAGTGTTTATGTTATTCTTCCTTAAAATTTTTGCAATCTTATCTGTAATCCCTTGGATGAATGGAAGGTAAACTTTTCCATAATTCTCTTTCTTGTCTTCAGGAGGACGCTTAGAGAGGACCTTATCCTGAGCTCTTCTTATAGCTTTCTTGATACTCCACTCTTTGTATCCAAGGTTTTTGAAGACAGAGGTTAAGTGTTCAATCTCTTCTTTTAGGTGATCAGGATCAGAGATCCTGAAAGCCCTAACAGCTAGAGTGTTTAAGATGCCAGATTTTTGGGAAGGATGATGGTAAGAGTCAGCATGAAGATAGCTATCAGTATGAGTTTTCTTTCTATAGACCTGGTGTCCCAAAGTACCATCCTCTTTTCTACTGATCAGAACATCTAGAAAGGGGATCTTACCGTTCTCTTCAAGCTCCATGGTAAATTTGATTTCGGAAGATATAGAGTTAAGATGATTGAAAAACTTCTCCAGTTCTGCCTTACCATGAGTCCAATTCAGGTTAGTGTCATCAACAAATCTTTTCCACCAAGCTGGCTTCAAGGGGTATGAGTCAAGGGCTTTTCTTTCAAAGTACTCCATGTATAAGTTGGCGACAATAGGTGAGAGTGGAGAACCCATGGCGACTCCAGATATTTGTTCCTAATAGTGATCTTGAAAACTGAAAAAAGTGGATCGTAAACAAATTTCTGCAAGCTTTGTTGTTTCAGGATCGGTGGCCATCTTTATAACATGAACAGCTTCATCTAGAGGAATCTTTGTAAACAAAGAAACCACATCGAAACTTACTAGAATATCATCTTTATCCACCCTTTTATTCTTAATAAGCCTTACAAAATCATTTGAGTCTTTTATGAAAGAGTCTGTGTTACCAACCAGAGGTTTTAGGATCTTAGCTACATACTTAGCTAATTCATAGGTAGGGGAACCAATGGTGTTAACAATTGGTCTAAGAGGGACCCCTTCCTTATGGATTTTTGGTAATCCATAAATTCTAGGAATAACCTCACAAGAGGGAATCAGCTTCTTTTTTATTTTATCTTCCAAGTATTCAAACAAAAGGAGCTCAAACTTGGTAGTTAACCTTGTATCCTAGTACCATGGGATCTCCTTTATTGGATACTAGATTTAGGAGTGCAACTACATAGGAAATATCGATTTTGGCTATGTGTTAACGCTTCCTGACACCACATACATCACTCCCCTCTACTTGTTATGACCCCATTTCATATATTTCTCATCTGGATCCACATTTTTCCATTGGGTCCATAAGGAGTTAGCTTCCCCCTCCCCTTGTCAACACTTTAGGTCGGGCCTAGAATGATGTCCTAGAGGTTGATGCAACTAAAAAGAAAGTAAATATCATATTTTCCCACTATTAACAAGAATTGTACCACAAAATGAAAAATATGGATGAGACATACAAATTTAGCACGTGAGCAAAAGCCAACGCGAGCTCTACCCCCTATCATTATGTCCATCACCCTAGTTCCTAAGGCCCCTATATGAGCCCACTACATCACAAAGGAACCCATGATTATCCCAACCCCTGGTGGACGATGAAATTACCAACCTTAAGGGGGTATTCACTATTATATCATACACATCATTCTCTCATCCCCTTGAGCCCTGAGTAGTTATAAAAAGAAAAATCAATAAAAAGCAAAAGGCATATGAAGAAGGGTGGAAAACCAAAGGCCAGGGTAACTTGTGTACCACAATTGCTCCCTCCTACACCTATATGTATTGTGGCATGTGGCCTAGAGCCTTCCCCTGATGCCCCACTATGTTCCATCATTTAATCACATGACACCTGCATCTTGTTGGATGTACTATGGACTTGTCACTCCCTTAGAGGTTGAAACCACCTAATAGGTTCCTCGGTTAACCTTCTTCTTGCACTTGGAGACACTTGTACACTCTAAAGCCCATTATGGAAGTGCATGCCACTATAAAGTGTCCACTCGGTTCCCTGATTTGTAAGCTCGTTTACTCAATTACACTATTCATTTTTTGTACTAGAAGGTGAGGAGACACATTAGATCTTATACAATATTGCAGGAGGGTCTTCATCTTGGGTTTGGTCTCCCTATATGGAGTCTAAGCCCTCTAGAGGGTCTTATTGGCATTTGTAGGGTGAGCATTGAGAACCATGGGCCTCCACTATAGCATAGAGAAGATAGCCACATCATGGGATAATTTAGCTCCACTCATTTCTCGCTCTTGTTTCATTTATTTGATGATGATCATGCACCTGGACCACCTTTCCCAACCAGCTACACACTTGGTAGTTTTTCCAGGGCCCAAATGATGATGATACCACCATGGGAGATAAGGGAGGGTTTGCATCATTATTCCAGCCCTTACAAATGGGATACAGGCTTGTTCAATCGACTTGGAGACCCATGAGGATGTTTTTGTGCCCCCACGGCCACCTTGGGACACCACGAGTCATTTTCTTGAATGATCTGAAAATGGAATGTACTTGTTTAAGGGTGCAAGGTATCCATTTCCAATAATTTCAACTGTGAGCTACACACTCCAAATGACCTCTAAAAATGTATAAACTTATTATTTCTTATACAGAGATAGACTGTAGGGGCATTCACCGGACATGTCACCTCTAAAAAGAGGATGAGTTCCAGAGGCTACCTGGCCCTCTACAGGCTCTGCCTAAAGAAATAACAAAGTAAACACTTAGAAGTCTTTGACATACACATACTTGAAGTTTAAGGTCTTGCAGAATGAGAAAAGTAACTTTATGTAGCTGAACAGGTGATTATGTGTGTATGCAAGTTATATTTATTTGTTGTTTAATACTTTATATCAGTTTTGTTTAGGATATCATCTTCAGCAAATAAAGACATCAAAATGATAAAGCAGTTCACCCCCCCTCTGGGCTACATCTGCTGGACCAAGCCTCTCCAACTAGGCTTGTCCTCTTGTATTAAAATTGCTACAAAGGCTAATACAAGAATATGGGTGTCTCAAAGGACAAATCTGACTGTAAATACAGAATCAGAAGATAGGAATTAGCCAAACATGCTCTTTCCCAAACACTAAACAGTGAATTTTGTACCTTATACAGTACTTTCCCCAATTGGCCCTCGTGGCCCTTTAAACTTGCATGGAGAATTTAGAGGTGAAAATGACCTCAATTGGTTCTGAAACCTCTGCCATTAGACTCAAGAGGTTGAAAATAGCAGACATAGGCTTTTGAATCACCAAAAACGGATGAACAGAGCCCCCAAACAGCGCAATCCCTGAAATGGCCCTCGTGGCCCTGAAAGCTTCCCTGAAGATAAAAAGTGAGAAGAATGCCTCAGAAGGCAAAACGAGCTGTAGAAATGGATTCAAAATGCTGAAAACCTTCAGGAATGACCTTCGTTCCACATTCACTGGCTGCACAATTCCCAATGCAGCTCCCAAACTGATTTGGCCCTAGTGGCTCCTGGAACTTCCACGAAGCTAAAACACCTGAAAATGACCTCAGATGGCTGTGAGACCTGCACCAATGGCTTCAGAAGGTCGAAAATACCCAAAATCAAAAAAAAAATCGTCCAAAACCGACTTTCCTAGCCAAAGTTATGGCCATTTAAAGTTTCTCCAGTTTTCCCCTAGAAAAACTCCAGCTAACTTTAGTTAACTCCATATAGCTCCGCCAATTATGGCCGGTCCGCCAAATTTGGCGCTCCTGCCAAAATTCCGCCAACTTAACTGCAGTTACATTTAATGTTTGGTGGTTTCCTCGGATTTCGTGCCAGGCGGAATATTCCTTTTTTAATTTTTTTTTTGAAAAATTAAAATTTCTAATGTTATGGACAAATTCTTCTTTTTGTCATAACTTCCTCATACGGCGACTGTTTTTCGAACCGTTTGCAGCGCTGGAATCAGGAAGACGACCACTTTCTAGTCATTCAACTTTGAACTAGTTCTAAGCACTTTAAATTTTGACCATTTTACGACACTTGGTACTGAGCTCCTGATCACACCTCCCAAATGAGAAGGCTTTTGGTCCCCAAAAGCTTACTGAATCTCTGAACTGAACTATACAATACTTGAGGAACAGAAATATCCTCCCCCGTTCAGCCAAAAGAGCATACTGATGCCAAAATGTCCTGACTTATCAACTGTCGTCATGGCGAATGTTGCTGCATAAACCAAGTACTCGTCGAATCCCGACCAAGCTTGTTCGCCAGACAAACTGAAAGTTTGTAGAAACCAGCAATGAAACTTTTTGATATATGAGCTGAAATATTCTCCTGAACATGTGGGCTTGCTAGTCGTCACGATGCCCATCCATGGCACCTCCGCTCCAGAAGAAGAGTTGCCTCCCAAATGAGAAGGCTTTTACAAAGATGAAACACCTCATCATTTCTCCTCTTTACAATCTTGGAGATCAAATTAACTTTTTCCAAGTCAATATTACATTACATGCATGGTTAAAAACAAAGTAATCAACCCTTCAAGTTAATCACACATACATGTTTAAAATACAAGGAAATCATCATGATCCATGTGCTCATGCATATCATTCTCATGCATGCAGTTTATCCTTCAATTTTTTCTTAAGTACAATCATAAGTACAAGATCCTCAATCACATGTACATGTACTTTCAAAGCTGAAATGAATATAACTTTCGTTGCAATAGAGTGAGTCTCATACTCAGCTTTTCCATCCTGCAACTTGCATTCCCTTAACAAAGAAATGCATTCAATCAAAGACATGCAACTTTAATTGGATAAGAATTCTAACCATTTCTTACCAATCCATTTCAAAGGCGCTTCCTTTAACTGCACATCGATATCAACATGCATATCATCCTGACACATCTCAATGATGGAAACTTCCTTCCCATTCTTGCCATACTCTTTCTCCCATTTCTTCAATTTTCGTGGAAGCATTGTTGGATTTAGAGTCCAACACCTTTCAACAGTATGTCCTTGCTTATGGCAATAAGTGCAACACATGTTCATCTTCTTGACAGCATGATTTGCATTATTCAATGGAACGTTGGCTTCTTGCCTCCTTTCCTTCAAAAGTTTCCTGTATGTTGCCCTTCTTTTCCAACATCTAGAAACACTATGGTTAACCAAACCACAAAAAGAACATGCAATTATTTTCCAATGCTTGTGTGGAAATTTTCCATGCTTTACATGATCAAAGGAAATATGATTGAAATTAGATTTATACCTTTCTCTTTCACCTTCATTACCTTCATGAGGAGGTGAATCAAATGAAGAAGAAGCTCCTTTTGGAACACCGTGAATCCTTGCAATGGCTTTAGAGCTTTCACCACTTCCTTGTTCAAGTGCATGCTTATGCACACCTTCTTCCTGCAAGGTATGTTTCAAACTATTGCATTCATCAAGGATACAACCTTTACAACCTTGAGATAGAGAACCTGAAATGAAACTCCTTCTAGGAACTGTTTCAATTGCCTTCATGGCTGCTTTAGAACTTTCTCCACAAGATTGTCCATAGCCAAGACCCAAATTCTTAGGCCTTACCTCAACTATTATTGGCTCAACTATACCCTGTGCATGTTTGCCCAATCCTTTTCCTTCATATCCCATTTTGGACATCAACTTAGACCCTATGCCTTTGGTATGTTTCTCAAAAGAACCAACATAAACATTCTTATCAGAATTTGAAGACAAACTAGAATTGTTTACCTCTTCTTCAAGCTGATACTTGGCTAAGGCTTCTTTGTCAAAAAGGAGTTGTGTCTCCAACTCATGCATCCTTTCCAGCTTCATGTTTGCAATATGAAGTTGGCCTTCCATTTCCTACAATTGGTTAGAAAGCAATTGATTCTCTTCCCTCATGGAATTCAACTGCTCTTGAAGTCTAGAGCTCTTTCTTTCATCCTCATACATTTCTCTCACCATATTCATCATGATGAATAATTCTTGCTTCAAGCCTTCATCAAAGAATCTTGTGAAGGAGGACGATTTTGAGAACTCACTTATGGAAGTTGTCATTGTAAAAATGAACCAAAGAGCTTCAACAAACTCAAACAACAAGTACTTTGCAGAATAATAAGGCAGTCAATATCCAACACTGCTTAAGACACCTTTCAAGCTACACAATCAAGCTAGTGATGTCAGTCAAGAAAACCTAGTGCTCTGATACCATCTGATCTGAAAATGGAATGTACTTGTTTAAGGGTGCAAGGTATCCATTTCCAATAATTTTAACTGTGAGCTAGACACTCCAAATGACCTCTAAAAATGTATAAACTTATTCTTTCTTATACAGAGATAGACTGTAGGGGCATTCACCAGACATGTCACCTCTAAAAAGAGGATGAGTTCCAGAGGCTACCTGGCCCTCTACAAGCTCTGCCTAAAGAAATAACAAAGTAAACACTTAGAAGTCTTTGACATACACATACTTGAAGTTTAAGGTCTTGCAGAATGAGACAAGTAACTTTCTGTAGCTGAACAGGTGATCATGTGTGTATGCAAGTTATATTTATTTGTTGTTTAATATTTTATATCAGTTTTGTTTAGCATATCATCTTCAGCAAATAAAGACATCAAAATGATAAAGCAGTTCACCCCCCCTCTGGGCTACATCTGCTGGACCAAGCCTCTCCAACTAGGCTTGTCCTCTTGTATTAAAATTTCTACAAAGGCTAATACAAGAATATGGGTGTCTCAAAGGACAGATCTGACTGTAAATACAGAATCAGAAGATAGGAATTAGCCAAACATGCTCTTTCCCAAACACTAAACAGTGAATTTTGTACCTTATACAGTACTTTCCCCAATTCGCCCTCGTGGCCCTTTAAACTTGCATGGAGAATTTCGAGGTGAAGATAACCTCAATTGGTTCTGAAACCTCTGTCATTAGACTCAGGAGGTCGAAAATAGCAAACATAGGCTTTTGAATCACCAAAAACGGATGAACAGAGCCCCCAAACAGCTCAATCCCTGAAATGGCCCTCGTGGCCCTGAAAGCTTCCCTGAAGCTAAAAAGTGAGAAGAATGCCTCAGAAGGAAAAATGAGCTGTATAAATGGATTTAGAATGCTGAAAACCTTCAAGAATGACCTTCGTTCCACATTCACTGGCTGCACAATTCCCAATGCAGCTCCCAAGCTGATTTGGTCCTAGTGGCTCCCGGAACTTCCACGAAGCTAAAACACCTGAAAATGACCTCAGATGGCTGTGAGACCTGCACCAATGGCTTCAGAAGGTCGAAAATACCCAAAATCAAAAAAAAAAATCGTCCAAAACCGACTTTCCTAGCCAAAGTTATGGTCATTTAAAGTTTCTCCAGTTTTCCCCTAGAAAAACTCCAGCTAACTTTAGTTAACTCCAGATAGATCCGCCAATTATGGCGGGTCCACCAAATTTGGCGCTCCTGCCAAAATTCCGCCAACTTAACTGCAGTTACATTTAATGTTTGGTGGTTGCCTCGGATTTCGTGCCAGGCGGAATATTCCTTTTTTAATTTTTTTTTTGAAAAATTAAAATTTCTAATGTTATGGACAAATTCTTCTTTTTGCCATAACTTCCTCATACGGCGACCGTTTTTCGAACCGTTTGCGGCACCGGAATCGGGAAGACGAGCACTTTCCAGTCATTTAACTTTGAACCAGTTCTAAGCACTTTAAATTTTGACCATTTTACGACACTTGGTACTGAGCTCCTGATCATTGAAAATCAAGGGGCCATACCCTTTATCACTATATTTGGAGCCCTTCCACTCATTTTGGCACATACTGGACTCCATTTGGCTTTTTAATGGCCCTCCTAGCTACTTGTTTATCATTTTGGCCCTCTTGAGAGGCTTATTTTTCATGTCATGGAGCTATCTTGGTGGGTTTGTCACCAAGGAATGTTATTTTGTACATTATTTTATTTTTAGGGGCATCATTAGGCCTAATTAGGCAAATCTAACCCTTATAGGATGATATATATTGATGAGAGGCTCATTCACTACTCATCATCACATGGATTTGGATCATTGTTTCTTTTGGAATTTATCTATAGATATTGGAGGATGAATTGGATGATATTTGATGCATTTTGATATTTGGAAATCTTCTCTTGGTCTTGGAGCTTTGATTTTCTCTCTTTTGGATGACTAAATATATTCACTATACTTGTAAGTGTTCTTTCATGGTATATTTTTATATGTCATGTCACATGTATAATGTATGGAATTTTCACTCATGGAATCTATGCTTCTAACCTAATTGAAGTGAAAATATAATTTGTGAGGGTTTTGCGTATGTTACATGTCTAGTATGGTGAATGAATGTTCCTAGGGGTTTATTATCTATGTAATTGCCTTGATAAGTCATCAAATCGCAAAGATAAGAAGTATAAATTTTCTTGGTAACCAAGTTGTTTCCCTTAGGGCCCTACAAAGTTGTTGGGGAACTCCTTGGTTAGGCAAAAGATACTCCAAATGTCGAAATCTCATTGAATCCATTCCCCTAATAGACTAGGCACTGGTCTAATCCTTGGTGATCACTTTAAAAAAAAATCAACTCCCTCTCTCTTTTCCTAAGCCCTAACCTTAGCATCTCCTAGGGCATGACATGAAATCTATTGTAACTATCCATTTGGTGAGCGAGTTGAAGCACAATTGTGTTGGGCGGTCCTCTAGGCCCTCACAAATTTTGAGAGAATCCCCATGGCTAGATTTAGAATCATCCCAAGCCCTATCTCCAATTCCATTCTTGGTCCTAGGTTTCATAAGTTAGTGGCTCCATCAAGGATAATTGCATTGAAAATTCAAGTCAAATCCAATATCTTTGATCCTTTTCTCCTCCTTTACTTGGTCAAGACCTTTTGTTTGAAGTTTCACCCTAAACCCTTGACCTTGTTTGGGTTCACTAGGGTTTCTTTGTGGTCCAACAACCTTGTCACTCTAATTTTAAAGGATCAGGGATTCTTAGGTCTGGGGTGCCCCTCATCAAGATATATCCCTAATCCCTAGGTCTAGGCTTCCTCCAAATCCTTTCTTGGAGAGTCCTACACCTTGATTTTAAAGAAAGCAATCTCTTTCATTTGAGTTTCTCCTATGAATGGGCTTTTGAAATCATTACCTCTCCATCATCAATATACCTTTATAGTGACTTCCCTAATACCATGATTCCTCCCATTGGTGAAAGTCCATAAAGAGCAAGGGGAATTGACTGAGGTGACAGTGGGTCCTTGTCCTATTGTTGCCACTTGGTCTAGTGGTTGACCCTTAGAAGCCTCTCCTAGGACCTCTACTACATTTAGTGGTAACATGTCCATACCCCATGGAGAGATATTTGATGTCAAACATTATTTTAGATTCAACTCTTAAAATGGATTTGAGCTCTCCAAATAAACTCCCCATGAAACCATGGACAATAAGGATGGAAATAGAAGAATTTAGAAAATGGAGAAAAAATCAAGCTTCATGTATTCTCAACTTTGATGGTCCATCAAAGAACAATACAAGGGCGGTAGGATTGGGAAGGATCATTCTTACCCTGATATAAACAAAGTAATATATTATTCCTAGGGCCTCTGATAGTTATCAAATAACCCTATAGAAGCCTATTGCATGATGCAAGGTTTAATGTTGGCTAAAGAAGCTCAGATAGAGAAATTGGTTGTTGTGGGAGATCCATTAATCGGAATTCAACACTTATTGCGAGGAAACTTGCCCAAATATTGTAGACTAAGATGAATTATAGAATGAATCGAGTATTTGAAGCAATCCTTCTACAGGATTTGTTTCTAGCTTGTTTTAAGAATGCACAACTCAAAAGCAAATAGGTTGGTGAATCAAGGTGAGAAATTAAAGGAAGGTGTCCTAATCCATAATGGGAAACCTAAATCAAAATATATCCCTTGGAAGTAGTTGGTGTAAATGTTGGTTAAAGGATTGGGGAGGCCCATGTATCTCTACATGGCCTCCCTCCCAATTTGAGACAAGCATTTAGTCGGTAATAAAGGAATTTTATTTCACTATGAAATCTTATGCATGGGAGAAGCATCACTACCGTATGTGCTCAGGCCAATGCCATCACCCCTCCTCCATTATGTACAATTTCAATGTTTTTAATGTGTGGGGATAACACCAAGAGTAATGGTCATAGTTGGCAACCCTCCTCCGTTGAAGCCTTCAACATTAAAGTAGAATGTGATGGATCGCTACTGTAATTCCTCCTCCTATGTTTACTTACTTTTATAAGCTCTTCAGGGTAAACATGAGTTGAGTGTCACTATGGTATGACCCGAACTCCAAGTCCCAATTATGGAAGTGGGGCCGAATAACCAACAACTTACAGCCATCCCTTAGGGACTACAGACCACTCAAGAGCCTGCGAACCACCCTAGGTGATCAATCCCTCGCTCGAGATTTGTTTCACGAGAGAAACTCCCCAACCATGCCCATAACACTACATGCATGTGTTTGGGAGGTTATAAATGCATGAATAGGCCTACCTGCCAATGGTTATGACCCAAATTCCTCAGTTCAGTACTTGCAATCGCGAGATCTATTCCACCTTTTCAAGCTAGCCCCCAGACCACTACCCAAAACTTCCTATAACTTTTCAGAATAATAGTAATAAGGATAACAATGTTAAATAAACATATGTTGAGTCATATCTTGAACAATACATGCCTAATGAAAGATAGGCATTTCATCAAACACATTAAAAACATATAAGCTGCAAGTCATGAATGCATATCATAAACTTTTGAACTTCATCCAATGATCACCAAGAAGGCTCAATACCCTCTCTAGTTGGTTGCAATAACGCTTGTTATCTCATGCATTCATCAACCATCCAATAAATGATCAAATCATGAATACGAGTCATAGTTAGAGCACATCATAAAACCATCCATATAACTAGCATATAACCTGAATAAAAACTATGACAAATCAACCATAAGATTACCATAATAACCAGTACAAGTGTACATATATCACAATAGGAAAATAGCTCATATTAACATATGAAAATGCCAACCAACGCGGGGACTTCCATGTACCACCCAACCATAGATTGGGCTGAACCAAATCTCTCTTTTAGTCAATCACCCTCGCACCATATTCCAACCATGAATGTGGGGTCATAAGGGATTAAACCAAAATAAACCAACCAAGGCTTCCAGAGGCCAAACAACCCCAACCCTCAACCATAGTGATTTCACCTCTATGGTCCAGAAATCACTAACATCAACCAAATTGGTCTCTACCCAAGTTGTCTAGGGCTCTAAGAACTAGTAACTCAACCCATAGCCTCCAGGGAACCCAAGTTGTTATAGGGCCCCAGAGCGTTTGTCCCACCCATAGGATCCAAGGATTAGTAACTCAACCCATAGTCTCTAGGGAACCTAATTTGTTTCATGGATCAAGAGAATTTGTTCCAACCCACAACCACAGGAAACCTGAGAACCAATCAGAAATCCAAGTGGGGAACCCACCACACTATGGTTGTCCAGGAAATGGCAAGGCGGGGCTAAAACCATTGTCAATATAGGAAAATATTTATGTCAATGACAACACATAACCAAGGAACTACATGCATATGCCATGCATCCAAAAACCAAGAAGGAGATCAGACATGCAATCTGCTACCTGCAAAGTAATCTTGTTGTATTTGTTGATCCAACTGTCTCCTTGTGCTTCCTTGCTTTCCTTTGCTTTCTATCTCCAAATCCAAGTGAATGCTATAGTGCTCCAAGAATGCTCTATGTGAGCAAGCGTGTATGAGAGAGATAATGAAAAGGGAGAGCCAAAACTGAACTGACTAAAGTTATGAATTGTTTCTTTAATGTCTTTTTATTGGGGTCCCATTTTATTTCATTTTCCTTCATTTTACCTCTAATTTCCCTTGCATGCAAATTTGTGTCTCTTCACCTTCCATTTCCCCTATTTTCCTTTATTTTCATAATAAAATGCCAATTATTGCCTCTTTTCCTTTTCCAATTTCCATAGCCATTATTAATCCACAAGTGATGCCCACTATAATATTTTTGCCCCCCATTTAGCTTGGAATATGTGTTCCATGAACTCGGTCTTATTTATTTACATGGAAAATCAACCAGGAGCCCAAAATGGGAAATTAAAACAATGATATAAAAAATATCCCCATGATGGTTTCCCAAAAGTGGGATGAGATCCATCGCTTTGATATGAGAGCTAGGTTAGTAAATGATAGGGGTTATATGCCATCCAAATGAATAATCACATGCAATGTGTAGTGCATATGAATGGTTAAACGTGAGATGAAGTTGTGTGTGATTTGTTTCATTATTGATAGTGGTACGAATGTATATTTAGAAGGACAATCAACTATGAAGACTGCCTTCAATCCTATATTTGACATAATTGCATTGGATTTGATGGTAAATCAAAGGAATCATGACAGAGAATGGTGAATGAAGCTGTGGATTCGAGGGAATAGTTTTAATTGGTATATTTTCTTGTGTAAGTTGTGACATGGAAGGTTGTCTGTGAGTAATATAAGTTTTTGTGCTCTCCTCAATAATTTCCCTTTCTATTTTTCATGGCACTATAATTGGAATTTTCATTTATTATGGTATTGGAAGTCATCGTACTTTGGGTCGCTGGTGCAAAATGTTCTATCCGGAAGTATTGTCCTTGTTCTCATGCTTAATTTGGATTTTTAGGTTGACGGTGGAGATTTTTGGATTTAAATCGACTGGGTCCGGGCCTGGACTTTGAGAGACTCAACACTTTGGTTTTATGGTAATTCTAATATCATTTGGTTTTCATTTTTCAAGTTTATTCATTCAAGTTTCAAGTATTAGACTCTCTTTTGTAGTTTCTTGACTCTCCTACCAATCCCTTGGTCCCTTAATAGCTTATGGTTTTGTCCTCTTATTCTTATCCCGTTTCCCCATCTCCTTTTGAATTATTGTGTTTCCCCCTCCTTTCTTGGGTTTTTAATTATGAAAATATGATGCAGGAGCATCTTATATTTAATTTTATGTAATTATTTAATTAAAGAATCTAGGATTTTCTAGAATTAGTGAGTCATTCTAGAATTAGTTAAGAGATAGGGAAGTTAGGATTAGAATCCTAAGATTGAGAGGATAACTCTCAACTTCCTCCAAATATCTAGGAGTAAGTTTCTTTGGAAGAGACTTCTCTCCTCTAAATAAATAGCCATGTAATTTTTTGGAAAAATCAAGTTTAAGAGTTTTGATTTAATTAAAACTTTGGAGTGCGATTTTAGTTAATGGAATTTTTTTTTGTTTAAGTTGGGAAGTGCTGCACCATTTTGGTATGAGAGCATAAATTTAACGATTGGGTTATAAGAGTTGAATTTAATAAATTCAAGGAACACCATCAGTTATTCATACACTGCGCGTTATTCATTGGAGCTGCTGGATTATTTTTCAGATAATTGAGAAGGTCGTTGTCTATACTGTGTTTATGTAGCAACGTGGAAAGTTTTAGAGACTGTCGAGGAGAAGTTGAATCTGCATTTGTGAGGTCGAACCCTGCAAAAATTGGAGACTTGCGTGGATCACCTGCAGCGTGGTAGTCGAATATTAAATCATTATTGAGGAATGTGTTGAAGAATGGTAGAGAAATCATTGAGAGAGAAAATTTCAGGCGATATAATTGTTTTTGTTCTATTCATGGAAATCAACAAAAGGATGGAAACAGATTGTGTCGATGTTGTTTATGAATGCTCCGAGAAATTACTTGTAACTGAATTAATTTTCACGTTACATGAATATATGTGAAGGCTTAATGAAAAGCTCATAAAACGTATGTCCATGGGAGAGGAAATTTTGTAAGTGGACGAGAGAATAAGTACATTGTTTTTATATATGGTGTTATTCCATATTTAAAATTCTAATTCCATATTATATACGTAGATTATAAAGCCACTTTATTTTAATTTCAAGGGAAAAAGGAAGGTGTTTGTACCTTTATAATATTTTATGGTAAGGTATTTTTAAGGAGAATGTAAGAAAATAATTTGTAAGGATTATTATATTTTATTTTAATTAAGATGGCTCATAGAGTTAGAGGAGCTAGAGGAGCCAGAGGAGTTGGAATTGGTCAAGGAAGACTAGCTACAAATCAAGTTTTGCTTCATGAAGTAAGACATATTAGAACCAGATTGGACACATTAGGGACAACACATCAAAGAGATGTCGAAATCGATGATATCAGGGAAGCGGAAGAAAGCTCAAAAGAAGAAATTGAAGAAGAAAATCTAGAAGAGAAGATGGTTAAGATGATTGCAGGAATTAGTGCCAAGCCAACATTGGACATGCTTATGTATGAAGGCAGTTTAAATCCTGAAGAATTGATCGATTGGATCAGTGCCATCGACAAATATTTTGATTATGAAGGTGTAGCGGACGAGAAGAAGGTTAAGTTCGCAGCGACTAGATTAAAGGGACATGTTGCACTTTGGTGGGATAGTGTGTTCAAAGCTAAAAGGAGAAATCGAAACAAAAGGAAAGATCACTAGTTGGGATCAGATGGTGGCTAAACTCAAAGGTAAATTTCTTCCTCGAGATTATCAATTAAATCTCTTTCACCAAATGCAAAATATTAAGCAGAAATTTATGTATGTAAAAAAATATATAGAGGAGTTTTATAGATTGAGTATAAGATCTGGTCATCTGGAAACCGATGAAGAAAAATTAGCTAGATATATTAATGGGTTGAAATTCGAAATACAAGATGAATTGAATATTTTGTCTTTAAAAACTGTTGAAGAAACTTACCAGATAGTTCTTAAAGTTGAAGAAAAATTGGCAAGAAAGCAGATTCAAAGAGAAAGAGGACGAACCAGAGGATTATCAAGTCGAGGAAAATCAAGCAGAGGAAGTTTTAGTGGAATATTTCAAAGAGAAGAAAGCAACAGTTCACAATAGGCAAAATCATCAATAGGAGATTACAGAAGACAAAGACCATATCAAGGAGGGAGAGGTCGATCTTCTGTGGTAGGGTGTTATATATGTAACAAAGTTGGTCACAAGGCTAATGAATGTCTAGAAATATTTTCTCATCAAGGAAGCACACATATAACACAAACTGATACAGAAAGTGTACAATCCTCTACACATGAAAATGCACCTGAAACTGGTGAATCTTTGATGATGAAAATAACTTTATTAAAATATGTTGAAGAAGTAAAGGAACCCACACAAAGAAAAACATTGTTCAAAATTGTTTGTAAATCAGGAGGAAAGTTTTGTAAAGTCATTATTAATAGTAGGAGTATTGATAATCTAGTATCCACATAAATGGTAGAAATGTTGAATTTAAAGAAAGCTAAACATCCTACTCCCTACAAAATTTCATGGTTGCAAAAAGGACATCAGATACTAGTTAATAAACAATGTGAAGTGGAGTTTCAAATAGGAAGTTATAAGGATAAAGTTCTTTGTGATGTTATGCCTATGGATGTATGTCATATTTTTCTTGGAAGGTCATGGCAATATGACAAAAAAGCAATGCACGATGGAAGGAGCAATACCTACACTTTTGAAAAGGATGGTGAAAAACATGTACTTTTGCCTTTGAAGAATGAAAAAGCACCGGAAGACCAATCCAAGGTAATGTTACTTAGTAGGAAAGAATTTCTTCAAGAAATCAAGCATGAGGAGATAAATTTTGCCTTAATCAATAAGCCAAAGGTAGTCCTCACAAGTACAAATTTGGATGATCTTCCAGAAGAAATTAAGAATATGTTGAATGAATTCATTGATATTGTAGTGGATGACTTGCCTGATGAATTTCCTCTCATTAGAAGCATTAGCCATCATATTGATCTCATTCTAGGTGCTAGCCTTCCAAACAAAGCAGCGTATAGAATGACTCCAAAAGAGAACGAAGAGATTAAAAATCAAGTGCATGATTTGGTAGATAAAGGTCTTATTCGAGAAAGCTTAAGTTCGTGTGTTGTTCCAACAGTATTAACTCCAAAGAAGGATGGTGGATGGAGAATGTGCACAAATTCTCGAGAAATCAACAAAATCAAAATCAGGTACAGGTTTCCATTACCCCGTATTGATGATCTTATAGATTGTCTAAGTGGTGCTGCATATTTTTCTAAAATAGATTTAAAAAGTGGATATTATCATATCAGAGTCAAAGAAGGTGATAAAATGAAAACAACATTTAAAACTAATAATGGTTTATATGAATGGTTGGTAATCCCCTTCGGACTTACCAATGCTCCCAACACTTTTATGAGGCTAATGAATGAAGTTTTAAAAGAATTCATTGGAAACTTTGTTATAGTTTCCCTTGATGATATATTAATCTACATTCAATCAAAAGAAGAGTGCCTAAGACATCCTAAGAAGGTTTTAATGAAGCTACAACAACAGAAATTGTTAATCAATATAAAGAAGTGTAGTTTCATGAAGACATAACTAGTGTACTTAGGCTTTTTTATTTCAAGGGAAGGACTAAAAATGGATCAGGAGAAAGTGAAGGCCATAATCAATTGGCCAACTCCAAAAAGAATTTTAGAGGTTGAGATTGATGCCAGTGGAACTACAATAGGAGATGTTCTAAGTCAAAAAGGAAACCACTTGCCTACTACAGTGAAAAACTTAATCAAGCCAAGTAAAAATACTCTTCTTATGATAAAGAATTCTATGTCATCATACAAAATTTAAAGAAACAGAGACAGAAGGTGAGATACAGGTTGAAGGAAGAACTCAAAGCAGCTGAGTATGAGGAAGCAACTCACAAAGGTTTTTATACAGGTGATGAACAATCTTTTGAAACTGTCGTGAAGATTGAGAAAGATGAAGAAAGAGAACAAAATCCAAATTTTGTTCTTATCAGAGATGAAGAACAATACTTGAATGGAATGCTCGTTAGGGATGATGAACCAAAGATAGAATGTGAGGATGGACAACTTCTAAAAGTTGTTGTAAATCTGAAGGTTGAAGAATTCGTTGGCAACATCGAGACAAATTTCAATCAAGCAGAGCAAAGAGTTCAGGAAACAAGTTTACAAGCATGGGATAAGAGTGAAGGTATATTGGTCTGGTCATGTACTCTTCTTTTGATGGTTTTCGTGGTTAGGAAAATTCCTCTTGAAATGGTGAGTAGAAGTATGGTGAAGACAAATGTTTTGCAGTGAGAAAAGCAGGAGTGGAGTTACAGTAAAGTTCGAGAAGTAGATGTAAAAGGACAAGAACATGAACAAAATTATGTATGGGATCCAGGAAGACACGACAACAAGACTCATGGTCAGGAGAGAATTTTTCTACTTGGGTAGTATGATGCAGGAGCATCTCATATTTAATTTTATGTAATTATTTAATTAAAGAACCTAGGATTTTCTAGAATTAGTGAGTCATTCTAGAATTAATTAGGAGATAGGGAAGTTAGGATAGAATCCTAAAATTGAGAGGATAACTCTCAAATTCCTCCAAATATCTAGGAGGAAGTTTCTCTAGAAGAGATTCGAGAGACTTCTCTCCTCTAAATAAATAGTCATGTAATCTTTTGGGAAAGTCAGGTTTAAGAGTTTTGATTTAATTAAAACTTTGGAGTGTGATTTTAGTTAATGGAATTTTTTTGTTTAAGTTTGGAAGCGTTGCACCAAAATATCTAAATATGTTTCCAACTAAGGAATCCAACCCAATTTGTCCCTTTGGTTTGGAGGTCCTTCTTTCAAAATGTTTCTTTTTTCATTGTTATCATGTACCACTCCCTTAACCTTCCTTTAGGTATTTCTTTTGTTCTCCATTTTAGTCATTTTTTGCCTCTCCCCTCCTTCTATGGCTCAATGTAGAATCCCTATAGGATGCAAAGGAGGAAGACGAGGTAGAGCTACCCCCTATATAAGTTATGATGTGCATCCTTTGTCCACTTCACAAACTTGAGCTCAATCTGCAACTCTTTGAACTATGGTTCATTATTCAAAAGTTATTCTTGAAGTGGTTCAATGAATAAATGTAGAGATTGAAGAGGAGGTGCAGCATGGCCATAGATTTATCCTTGACCAAAATGTGGAAAGGGAAACAAGGAAATGGATATCGAAAATTGGTACATCAACTTGGTCTCACTAGACCACCTATATTTAGGTTGTCAACCTCTATTGGCATGCTAAAACCCTTATGGGAGGAGTTCTTATTGAATGGTCAGACGCTCAGCAAGAGATTTTGGCTTGCATGTCAAAAATGATGGAAAATTTTGAGAAGTTAGACAAAAAAAGTTATGTCTTAACCAAGAAGCAGACAAACATTATTTTCTCTCCCTTTGAATAATAAAGTGACTCTCCCCCACTAATACAAGTGGTGTCACGCTCATATTTACATGATCAAGACAGCCAGTTATTCTACTATAGTTTTTTGCACTGGCAATGTTTGGTTTTATTTATTAGTGTTTGGCAATATACTTCAATTAGTTATCTTTGTACCGAGCGGCACTCTAAAACCTAGTATGGGGGATATGTTGTAGCATCCGTAAATGAGTATAAGCATTTAAATGTTAGCTCAATATGGGGAGATGTTGCAGTGGTTGTAAATTAATGTAAACATTTAAATGTCGACTTAATATAGAAGAGATGTTGTAGTATCTGTAAAATGAAACATTAGATCAAAAGTAATAATAATAAAGCATAATGTTGCATCAATTAGAAAAGAAATAAAAATAATAAATCGATTCAATTCAGTTTGTTATATTGTAATTTTGATTTTATAATAAAATTACAAATCATTTTTTTTTTCTAAAAAAAATCATGATATACATATCACATTAAAAGAAATTTAAATATTAATAATTCATATTTAAAAATATATAATATTTTTTTTGTAATCTTGGTGGGACTACATCTTCATCATGTCTAATATATCACCCGATCAGGGCAGGGAATTGAACCAGTGACTTCATATCAAGGAGTGCCTTAACAGAGCACCTGATCACCATCTGTCGAAGACCCCATTGACATATTTAAAAACATATAATTAATAAACACACGCACACACGCACACACACACATATAAAAGAGCTATAAATTAAGATTCATTTGAGCATATAATTAAAATAATGATTCATAATCATAATCATCAACTTCATATTTAAATTTAATCAATATGTATATAGAATTCAAAATTTGTAATAATTTTTCCCCAATGGGGCTCGAAAATGGTTTAGAGCAAAGGCTTGGGGGGCAAACCCACCATCTCGTCAAAGAGATTTTCATTAAGGAATGGAGTGGCATAGCTAACCACCTTTAAAGTCAATATTTCACCATTATATTAGGTTTGTAGTGAGGTATCCATTCCGTTGAGTATCACTGATCTAGTTTTGTGTTTGTGTTATGGAAATTGTATGCTACATCTCTTTTGTTGGCTCAATTTAATCTATTTTTTCTTATATCTCCCTTACACTATTTATCTTTGTAAGTAGCCTAGGAAAGAGACCTTTTTTGCAATATGCAGAGGCAGCATATGTGTAGCCATATGGGAGGGGGTGACCAAGGCCCTTAGGGCAAAAACCAAACTTGATAACAAGCAGGGGAAGTTGTTGAAACATTTTATTATGTTGCCCCCCCTAAAACTCAAAATGAGATCCACAACCTTGAGACCCTGGATACTATGGACTGCCAAGATTTTTCATATTCAGAGATTTTTGAAATTATTTCTCAATCGGTTCTTGAACCTAGTCAAACCAATGGAAGAAGGAAATAGAATTTTAATTCTATATATATATATATTGGTAGATTAAGACTTGTTATGCAAGGTATTAAAAGACAAACATGAGGAGAGATACAGCATCTTTGCTTCCTTGGAATACATTAAACTTGCCTAAATAAATCAACACTTTTACTTGGAAAGAATGGATGCAAGGCTTACACATTTGGAAAATCATCTACAGTGTGAATCGGACCCCCCTACTCCTCCAAGATCCAGAGTCCATTACTTCTTCTAACTCTTGAATGGCTAGAATGTTTAGTGGCATTTTTTTGCACTACAATATTGCAGTTGTTAGATTTGTTTTGTTGAATGTGCAGCTTTTTGGACTACTTTCTTATTACGTAGGTGGTTAAAAATATTTGGTTTCCCTCAAGGCAGATTGAGACCACATACAGAAGACAATGGTTAAGCTATGACTTGTTGGATGATGTATTTTACTTTAATGATATTAAGAGGCAATAAAAAGTATAGATTTACAAAAAGGAAAATTACATTAAAAAAAATTCTAAGTTATATATCTATTAATCTATCTATCTATATATATCATAGCATATCAAATTTTATATATATATAAAGCATGTACATTTATGTATTTCATGGTTTTAACAAAATTAAAAATGAGAATATTTGTGTATATGGTGATAGTGAAATTTATATGAATATAAATAATATTGTTAAGAGCCAAAATAGATTCATCTTAACTCCTATTTTACCAAGGGCTAAGAGGGATCAAATCTCTCAAGTTGCAAACCTTTCCTCAAGTTTTGAACTCAAAATGAAGTCTGAATCTTGAGACATTTTACCCCTCTCGGTGCTTGGTAGATGCAAAGTTAAGATGGATTTATGTTGGTTTTAAATTTTAAGTGATATATTGATAGCTTTTGTGATATAGAATGAAAATATTTTTGGACCTTTTCTATTGGTCTGGTTTCCCAAGTCGTATACTAGTAACTGGTGGAAAACAACTATATACTTCCTTTTTGGAAATTTGATAGAAAATGCCTAACCTTACCAAATCCAATTCTCATTGCATCAACACAAATACAATAATTTTCCCAATTCTAGACCAAACCTACACTAAAATATATACGTTTTATCAGTTAACCAAACTCATTGTCACAATATGCTTTAACGCAACGAGTTTTAGACTCTTTTGTAAAAGAAAATTTAAGTAAAATGAATTAGAAAAAAAAAATGAGAAAAACCTTGACATTCAATGTGCATCATGTTGATATATATAAAAGCTAAGCTAATCCATTTATCCTAAAATTCCCAACAATAAAGAAACCAAAATGTGAAGAGCTTTAAGATATACTTGTTATTTTGAATAAATCTACAAATGAAGTTGTTTAGTTGAACCAAGGATGCATTTTCATCTTCAAATGATGCAAACTAATATCTCAGCGTTGAAGTAAACAAGCTTTGCAATGTAAGTAAACAAGCCTTGCAATGCACTACTTTGTTAAATCTCTCCATTTCCCATCCTTCTCATAGAGTTTGTTGTTAACATAACTACATTCATTTGTTATGTGTTTCAAATGATGAGGGATAAAGAAAACTAAAAAATTATTTAGAAAAAAATGTTGCATCAATGTATTGCCCAAAATCTAATAAATAAAAATAATAAAAACATGTGTGAGAGTGTTAACAATTTTTTAGGATATTTTCATTGTTCGCTTTTGAGTACATTTTTCATTTAGAGAGGACTTGAACTCGAGACGTCGGAGAACCAAAATATTTATTGAATTATGTATGTGATTATTTGAACATTAATAGTTTATGTAGATGTGAATAATTAAATACAATATACAAATAAAACTTTATAAGTATATTTTAATTATAAAAACAAAAAGGATTTGATAATATATTTAATTTTTATGAGTATGTTTTAATTATTAAAAAAAAAAAAGGATTTTGATAACATATTTATTTTTTTATGTTTGGTTAAGAATAATATAATTTAAATTTTTTTATTGAGAATATATGTAAATAAATATAAAGGAAAAAAATATATAAATATCAAAAATATTTTTAATTAAATTATTTATATATAGTTAATTAGGGTTATTTCGGATAATTGGGTAGAATGATTGTTATTTTCCTCGCCTAGATTCATATTCTCTCTAGTAACATAATGAATTGTAATACGTTGATAAATATCGTTGCAATTACTTTGAGCCTTGGAAATACCAACCACCTTGCCCTAAATTATTACCTCATAATATGTGTATATTTATTAAAATTATACATTTCACTTAATATTAAAGTATGAATTAGAATGCAAACTTACTTAAAATAAAAATCATTTCATTGTTATAATATTAAATTATGAATTAGAATGCAAACTTACTTAAAATGAAAAGCATTTGCAATGCAGGAAAAACTGCCTAAAGGCAATTTCCCTGGTTTTCATAATCACCTTGCCGTGAACCTGTGGGTTATGGCCCGCCTATACAAATTGGAAGCGTTTACATTGGTGGGTTTTAATGAAAACCCAACCAATCACCAACTAGCACTTAACACATAATCCTCCAACGAACGTCGGTCCCACCTGCATGCACAAAACCGAACCTCAAATAGATTTAAACTCGCGTCCATAAACTCCTCAGGTCCACTCCTTTCCCACAAACCTTATCGAATTAATTCTCCGTCGTTGATCTCATCATTAATCTGACGGTTGATATTACACCCGATCATCGCACATCGCAAATCGCAATTTCTTAAGCCACGATTCATGAAATATTGCAATGTGAAACTAATCATTGATCCTCCACTATTTGATCAAGGCACGCTTGATCTAACAGTCAATAGCGATATCGCACGAGAAACTTGTGCGACACTTAACCACCCTCATGGAGCCGATAAGGATTATAAATCCTTAATCTATAAAAGTTCGAGTCTGTCTTTGAAGTTAAAGTCTGATCTCTTTATGGCCCGATATCCGTTGGATAATGAAGGCCATCAAATCCTACAGTCTGCAGCCCTTCAACTAACACACGGGTTACCAAACAACTTAACCCCCGCAGTTGACTGTAACGTAAGTGGTTGAAATTGTGATCAATGGTTAGGATTGAGTGCAGGCCTCCAACCATGATCAAGACACCCATAGAATCCTAACCTCCATAGTTACACACTTCACTTTGGCACTCAGATTACATTCAACGTGGATCGTCGAAGGTTACTACACTCCACCGTGCAATCAGACTTCATCTCCGGGTTTGCTACACAGAGCATTTAATTCTGATGATCCACACAACATCGTGCGCTTTCCCTCTTATTGATACCATATACAAGTCTAGCGTAAGGTCAATGCTACCCTTTGACTTCTTTATCAGTGTATCTACACCCTCCATAATCATGCGATTATCTCCAACAATACTGGAACGTTTCATCGTGATCATAACTTGATCTCCACTTGGCCATAAGTTCTCTTCTTATATGTGCTTAGGCCCTTTGTCAATTCTCCTCGAATTTATAAAGTAAGTATTCTCTGCATTTCTTTCTTTGGTTCCCTTTTTCTACATGACTCTTCTCTTGAGTTATTCTTCCGCGTGCTTCTTTAAAACTACTACCTCTGAGCTTTGCGCTGATTTCTTTAATCGGATTCATACAGTCCGACCACCATCCTCCTTTATATTCCTTCTCTACACTCTTTCTCTGCTCGCAATTCTCATGCATATATATATTAAACAAAGTTCTCCACTACACACATAATTTATCAATTGATTTCTTAATATGCACTATATAACTCAGAAAACGAATTTATGTATTCAAAAACAAATTTATATACAAAAGATTCTTTCTCTCGCTTGCTTGATTTTCTAATCAATGACCTTTCTCTTCTCATTGCCCGTAGGCTACCATCCAAACCCTATCTATCTGCTAACTCTCTCACTAACTCCTCTTTTAATCCTTCGAGGCTTACAAATTATACACAAAAGGATTTTGTTAACCAATTTTGGTTCAGAACCTGAATAATCTCACCTGAATCCTAAATATCCTACTCGAATCTCTAAAATCATGAAATAATTCCTAGTTCCTCTAACTCACACACTATTCTTGAAAGCTCTCTTAATGAGAAGATCTCATTACAATATCCTCACTATTATACAACCCTCATAAAAACAAAGGAAACTAAATAATTAATCACTCTTTAGGGAATCAGGTCCCTTGAAACACAAGACCCTATGCCTACTAAAATGCAATGGTTTTTCTGAGCAGGATGCTCTTGCATTAGACTCCCCAGGTAAGAAAATTTATGACCTCCTGGTCATAAGTCTAGATAATTGATTCCTCCTGGATCACAGAGTTTATTTCGTAATCTGTCTTCACTTGTCAGTTATTCTTTTGTTGTTGTTGTCTGCTGCTATTCTCCAGGTCTCCATACCTTATGCTGCAATGCTACACTTGCCATGCTTTCATAGTCTGCTGTTGTCTTCCTCTTGTTGTTACTTCTTTCCTCTCTTGTTGTTGTCTTCTTCTAAGACACTTTCATCATTAACCTTCTTATCAACTCAATTTTTTTGTCCAGTATATCCTCTGTCTACTGATTGCCTTCAACTCTGAACTGTTGAATTTTCATCACTGCCACCCTTACATCCTTACCCTCTTGTTCATTATTGTCTTGCACCTTTTCAGCTATTGCCATATTGTCTTTCAAGATAATTTTTTGCTTCTGTTTACTGTACGTGTCAACTTCTTATTGACTATCAGATATGACAATTTCTTTGTCATACTTCATCAGCAATTTATTCTGGATATTTATCCTCTGTTGTTCTAGCTTTCTCCTTTGAAGGTCTAATTCTCTATATAATTCAATGATTTTACTTGGAGTAAAATTTGGAAATTTTACACAATCTCCCATTTCTTCATTTGCTATTGACCAATCATCAGATGATCCTTCTTCCTTTGCTAAATCTTCCTTAACATCTTTCAGTAGATGTTCTTTCTCTTCTTCTTTCATTTGGTTGTCCACTTGTGCCAAATATGTTCCAATTTCTGCAACAAAATCTGCAATCATAAGACAATTATCAAAATAAAAAATATAAGGCCTTTGTACCTCTTCTTCCTCTAGCAACCTTTCAGTACGTTGCTCTAATCTTTCCTTTAACTCCTCTGTCAGCACATTAGTATGTTGATTCAAACTCAAAGAATCCTTGAGACTATCAACAAGTCTCTTTTCCACAACATCTGTTTTAATGATGCCTCTCTACACTAGTTCATTATAGTGAATTGTTTCTTCTCTAGTCTCATTGTCATACTCTACTTCAAAACTTTCATCTTCTGGAAGGTATTCTTTCGTATTTTTGACAGCTCTAAAAGACTGCCTATATTCTTCCAAACCTACAACCATACACAAATTATCAGTTTTAAAAGCACAGGACCTTATGTTCTCATTTGATGCTTCAGTCATCAAGTCTTCTGGCTGCTTTGAATCATTCATATGATTCAACTCCTCTGTCCCTTCATTACTTTAAAAAAGTAATGTTCCATGTTCTAGTTCACATACTAAAATTCAACACCTTCTCCAGCATTTTCCTTTTGCAGTAGCTCAATTCTTTCGAGCTTCTCTGTCTCTAATTTGACATCTATAATCTGTTCAAGTTCCCTCAGCTCCTTTATTAACTGCATATTTTCTTGTTGATTCCTCTTCTCTTGTAGCCTCTGCCACTTCACTTTCTTCCTCATGACATAACCATATTTCTGGTCCTTCTCATTTCTCTGTAACATTTCCATTAATACTTCAAGTTGAACTACCATCTCAACCATTTCTTTATCATATTTTTCGTCACTCATTCTCATGCCATTTGCCTTGACATCTTTCTTCTTTTGTCCTTTGTTGCATGATCTCTTTCAGAACCTCTACTATGACTATCACTAGTCATCATCCTTTTCATCTCTATGAGTTCCTCACTCACTTCACTACGAGTTGTACAAGTCTATGCAACAGCAAGTCTTCCCTGCTGTCCCTTACCTCACCAAGCTCTCCTCTCAACTTGGTATTTTGGCAAGTACTGGTCCTTTGTCTAGAACCTCCTTTGAGCACTTGTCTCTACTCCTTCTAGGCTTCAACTCATCTACACTTTAAGAACACAACTGTCCCTTTCTTCCAATCTCTAGCTAGAACATTTAGGTTCTAACCACCTCTTTGTTCACTTAGAAACTCTTACCAGCTTCATTCATTCCCTAGCAATTCTACCCACATCCTCTGTGGAATTACCTTTGTGAGCTGCAACAAAACCCCTGCAGTAACAAGTCTCCTTCTTGCTACATATGCTTCACTAAGCTTCTCTCCACTGAGCTCAGTCTGTTAGCATTTCTCTGGTTCTTTCCTTTGGAACCAATTGAGCATTCCTTGCTCTAGATTTCTGCAATCTTCTCACCTTCTTATACTACTATTTGTGCGACAATATACTCTCCAATATTCAATTCAAATTAAAATAAAAACATATTATCTCGCCTTCAAGATCTCTGCATGATCTTGTTCTACCAATCACCTGCACTTTGAATGGACTGTTCTTTTATTCAGCCTTTAGTTGTATCTTCAAACTTTGCTACTTCAAGAACTTGCAAAAGTCCCTCTTATAGTTTAACTACTGTAATCCTGCTCTATATTCACACTCATTCGATTTCTACTAATCATTAGACAAATTTTCCTACCATCACCTGTCTTCAGGATCTCACCACTCCTGCAAATATGTTTCAGCAGATCTTCATTCCTTCACTGTGAAAATTTTCAACATTCAGCTATTGTCAATGAGATTTAGAATTTGATTCTTTATTTCAATCTCCCATATTTATCTTCATAAATCTCTAACTGTCAGTAGCAATTACTCCTTCACTGAGTTTTCTTTCACTGTTTCGTTCTTGCTCTAAGTTCTTCAAAAACATTTACGTGTTCCTGCTCTGATACCAACATGACGCAGGAAAAACCGCCTAAAGGAAATTTCCCTGGTTTTCATAATCACCTTACCGTGAACCTATGGGTTATGGCCCACCTATGCAAATAGGAAGCATTTACATTGGTGGGTTTTAACAAAAACCAGACCAATCACCAACCAGCACTTAACACATAATCTGTCAACGAATTTCGGTCCCACCTGAATGCACAAAACCTGACCTCAAATAGATTTAAACCCGTGTCCATAAACTCCTCGGATCCGCTCCTTTCCCACAAATCTTATCGTATTAATTCTCCACCGTTGATCTCATCATTAATCCGATGGTTGATAGTACACCCGATCATCGCACATCACAAATCACAATTTCTTAAGCCACGGTTCATGAAATATTGTGATGCGAAACTAATCGTTGATCCTCCACCTTTTTATCATAGCATGCTTGATCTAATGGTCAATAGCGATATCGCACGAGAAACTTGTGCAACACTTAACCACCCTTACAGAGTCGATAAGGATTATAAATCCTTAATCTATAAAAGTTCGGGTCCACCTTTGAAGTTAAAGTCTGATCTCTTTATGGCCCGATATCCGTTGGATAACAGAGGCCTTCAAATCCTACGATTTGTTGCCCTTCAACTAACACATGGGTTACCAAACAACTTAACCCCCACAGTTGACTGTGACATAAGTGGTTGAAAATGTGATCGATGGTTAGGATTGAATGCAGGCCTTCAACCACGATCAAGACACCCATAGACTCCTAACCTCCGCAATTATGCACTTCACTTTGGCACTCAAATTACATTCAACACGGATCGTTGAATGTTACTACACTGCACCTTGCAATCAGACTTCATCTCTGGGTTTTCTACAAAAAGCATTTAATTTTGATGATCCACACAACATCGTGCTCTTTCCCTCTTATTGATACCATATATAAGTCTAGCGTAAGGTCAATGCTACCCTTTGACTTCTTTATCAGTGTATCTACACCCTCCATAATCATGCGATTATCTCCAACAGTACTGGAACGTTTCATCGTGATCATGATTTGATCTCCACTTGGCCATATCTTCTCTTCTTATCTGTGCTTAGGTCCTTTGTCAATTCTCCTCGAATTCATAAAGGAATTCTTCTCCGTCGCTCTATCTTTGGTTCCATTTTTTTGCATGACTCTTCTCTTGAGTTATTCTTCCGCGTGCTTCTTTAAAACTACTACCTCTAAGCTTTGCGCTAATTTCTTTAATCGGATTCATACAATCTGACCACCATCCTCCTTTGTATTCCTTCTCTACACTTGTTCTCTGCTCAAAATTCTCATGCATATATATATATATATATATATATATATATATATATATATTAAACAGAGTTCTCCACTACACACATAATTTATCAATTGATTTCTTAATATGCACTATATAACTTAGAAAAAAAAATTATGTATTCAAAAACAAATGTATATACAAAAGAGTCTTTCTCTCGGTGGCCTGATTTTCTAATCAATGGCCTTTCTCTTCTCACTGCCCGTAGGCTACCATCCAAACCCTATCTATCTGCTAAGTCTCTCACTAACTCTTGTTTTAAGCCTTTGAGGCTTACAAATTATACACAAAAGGATTCTGTTAACCAATTTTGGTTCAGATCCTGAATAATTCCCATGAATCCTAAATATCCTAATCTAATCCCTAAAATCATGAAACTAATTCCTAGTTCCTCTAGCTCACACACTATTCTTGAAAGCTCTCTTAATGAGAAGATTTCATTACAATATCCTCACTATTATACAACCCTCATAAAAACATAGGAAAATAAATAATTAATCACTCTTTATGGAATCAGGTCCCTTGAAACACAAGACCCTATGCCTACTAAAATGAAATGGTTTTTCTGAGCAGAATGATCTTGCATCAATTTGATTGCTATCATAAATATCATAAATATATTACTCGGGATCACTTGAGTTTAATTTTTGTAGGGTATATTTAATTTCTTATCTTTTACATTAAAATATATATATATTTGTAATAAAATTAACAATTAACACCAAACATATTATATAGAGAGAACCCATATATATAAATAAATGTATTTTTGAAATGAATTATTTTTTTAAATATCAATAATATATATTAAGTATTTTAAAAATATAAATTAAATGATATTTATTATTCATAAAATATGGGTTAAATATTTGTTTTTTTTAATGAAAGTTCTAAGAAATGGATGGAAATTTCTCATATATATATATATATATTGGAAATAATATAAATATTTATTTCGGATGTGTTTATATTTTTAACATCTATATTTTTAAAAATTGAATATTGATATTGTTTCAATATATAATGTTTTAAATTCTTCAAAAATTCTCGGAGGAGAGATGAGCGGCGATTAGGTTTGTAGTTTCTCGATCCATGTTGAATTATGGAGTTTCAGAGAAGAAATTTGTTGAAAGAATGACAGCTCGGGCCTCCACTTCAAATAGTGCCAAACTGAAAGCCAAATTTGTTCTTCCTGTTGTTCAGGAAGCTCTGACCCCCAAAATTGTTGTGGATCAAGATGCTTCTGATGATGTTTTTTCTTTTTCTTTTTTTCTAGCAAAGATTTAGTATGCATATTTAATGGGTTTTGGTTGTGTCCGTCTAATCTACACAAGTGGATATCTAAATCATGGAAACCCTTATTGTCAAAGGATCTCACTATTTATCCTCTAGCTCAGGGTTTCTTTGTTGTTGCTTTTGATAATGTCGAGGACAAGAAGAAAAATTGTGATTCCAGGCCCTCATTTTGGGGCAACACTAGCCCTTTTTTGCAGCCATATACTCCCACTTTTGATCCAGTTTTGACATCTGTTTCCTCAACTCCTATTTGGGGTAGGCTTCCAAATCTTCCCCTAAATTTTTTGAATATCTCAATGTTATCCTCTATTGGAAATGTGTTAGTGAAGTTTTATTACTGTAGTATCGTAGGAAAATTATATTAGAAAACTACCTATGCACAAACTTGTGTGAAGATGGATTTCAACAAGGGTTTTCCTACTGAAATTAATTTGTCAACTCCAAATTATGTGTGGACTGAGAACATTGATTAGGAAAATGTATCAATTGGTTGCAGAGCATGTTGTGAAATTGGGCACGTACTCAAAAACTGACCAAAGCATTCGCAAAACAATGATGCCCAAAAATATAACCAAAGATCTACATGGTGGGAGGGAGCTTAGTACAAGCATTATAAAGTATATAAGGCAAAAGAATCTCAGAATGAGGGAGAAGCAAAGGAAATTCAAGAAGAAAATAATGATAAAAAGGATTCTTCAAAGCAAACAACAAACAGTTAGGAAGAAGTGTGTGGGGACTCGTCAGATTCAACAATAGTGCAATAACAACAAATTACAGGGAAATATTAACATCCCCCTGAATCTGCAAGTAAAATTGCTGGAAAATCCATTTCTTGGGCAGATAAGGAAATAAGGAAGATATGGAAAATAACAAGGCTCTTGTATCAAAGGATTCAACGACCACAGCAAAAATTGCAGATTGGATTAAAGTGGGGAAGAAAAAGAAAAATATTTCGCCAAGAACAACCAAAAGTTAGTCTGAATAAAAGTAATAGAAATGGAGTGTAAATGCATATTGATTTTAGGAGATTTTTTGAAAATTTTCAATTGGAAAGGGTTATATTTTTTTATTTCATGGGGTAATGATTTGATGATTTGGATTGAGCCTTTGTGCTCAATCTCAAATCAAGAAGGAATATTGGCACTATTGAAGAAATGTAATGGTTACGGCCTGAATCTCAACTCTCCTTTTTAATAAAATTATCATACATGTTTCTTTGAATAAATATATGTGTGTGTGTGTGTGTGTGTTTTAATTAAGTGGATATACATGTATTTTTTGAAATAGGGCATCTACACTTTTAATTTAATTGTTAATGCTATAGGATGTATTGATTTGGCTCAAAGAGTAGGCGACACTAGGGATTTTTCACTACATTTGTGGTTAAAACGGCAGGTTTCGACTCTTGCTTTGTCATTGGGGTTTTCCTATCAAAAAAAGAAATAAATTATTAGGTGGATGATAGAAATTCAACCTTCAACATTCTATAATATTCTTAATAGTAATTCTCGATAATTAAATTGATTAATTGAAAAAATGTCATATGATCATGTTTTTTCAAACATGTGTTATTAGTAAGCCGTGATATTTTAATGATTTAACATTTTGTTACATTTTTGTCATATATATATATATATATATGAAAGTGCATATACTTTTCCCCGATGGGGGTGTGCATTAAGACAAGAGTGTGGGAGTTGGATGAGTAGAAAGTACGAAACTCGACTCCAGATGATCCAGTAAGTAGACATGGCATGTGTTAATAACATGTGTGATGGCCACCCCAAGTGGCAAGCATGGATCAGAAATATAGAGAAGGTGGAAAATTTTTATAAAAAATGTTGTTCCTTTGTTTAAATTATTTTTGGACAATGGATATGGGAGTGGGGATCACAGGGTTTGAGGCAGTAGAGTATGCATAGGTCGTTTCCATGTGCATGCCCACTAGTCTTGGCCTGAACGAAGCAACAAGCATTGATGGAATGCAGTTTATGGCTTCAAAGGGTTAGTTCCTGATGAGGATGAGAGCAGATTGGTATCTGATGGATAGGAGTAGGGAATGTTCCACAATCACTCTCATCGTTGAATTCTGCACTCTAATGAATTGGATTGTCCTGGAAGTTTATTGGGGTTTCATTGTTCAAATTCTCGTTGGAATTTTTTTTTCTTTCCTTCTCTTGTTGTTGGTCTATAGTTTCTTTTCATATTCAAAACTAATTGGCCTACCGCTAGTGTGGAGACGAGGTTGCTCTAACTAGGTTGGGAGGAGTTTGGAGAAGTTGGGGACAGAGTGCTAGGAGGGTTGTGGGTTCGATGTGCCTAGTTGATTGTCCTCTTTGGGTGAATTGGCAGGAGGAGACTTTAATTTTGGGGGCGAGGCTTGTCTATGTCTTGTGTGTTTATAAAGCTGGTGTGGCCCTTCATTTGCGTAGGTACTGAGGGTTGATTGGGTCTGCGAAAATGAACTTGCAATCATTTGTCGTCATGTTGAGGAAAAGGGGAAGGGCTCGGCATGGAGCTGGTCACCACAGGCAGCTTGGGGTCCAAGCACCTCATGCGAAGAAGTGAGAAGACAAGGGATGAATTCCGGAGGAAGAGGTTGGCTAAGGACAAGCCTCATCACCAAGGAGTGTGGTGCAGCCCCAATGTTGCATTCAATTGTTGAATAACTGTGTGACATCCATGCAAGCTTAGACATCCTCTAGGAGAAAAGGTAAAATGACAGGAATGAGGTAATTTATTATATAAATGATTTGTAGTTCTCTAAAGGTGAAATATTGGACTACCTAGCTTCAGTTTGTTGCAATCAACATAGGTCTTACAAACAAATGGATGAAATAGAAGCAATGCTAACACATATTGATTTTCATGTCCACAACGAGCATTGTTAACCTGTGGCCCATCAAAATCCTCAGATGTCGATCCCTCCAATTTAGATGGTCATTTTTGGTAGTTTTTATGTGTTGGATGTATTTTGGATGATAGGACTAGTATGTCTTTGGGCTTCTTAGAAAAACAATATCTATGTTTCTAGATTTTACACTGCTCTCTTGGCCAAAAATTATGGTCAAAGTGAGGCCGAGAGAGCAAAGAGATTTTGCCACAGATGTAATTTATTTTTTACGAATTAATATAAGCACTTTGATTGACAAAAAACAAAAACAAAAACAAAAAGTGTGTATATTTTATATTTAGTTTCAAATTTCCATGTTTATTTGGAATAGGGTTTCCAGAATTTTAATTTAATTATCAATAATTATTAAGCGAATGGTATGGATTTAACCTCCATGGAATATTCTAGAATATTCTTAAGAGCATACACAAATTAAAGCTCTAAGATTTATCCAAAGAAGTTATGCCCTTTCAATTAAATTAATTAACTAAAAAAAAGTCATATGAACAAGTGTCATATGGAGTTATGGTTTTCTAGGATGTGGTATTCATAAGCCATGGTATTGTAACAAAGTCTATTTACAGATTAAGAATCGAAGTGGGAGTAAATTTCCATGATTAAGAATCGTGTTCCATGTATATATGTTTAACTTATATATTAATTATGTTTATAGTTAATAATGATAATATGAAATAAAGTTATAACTTATTTAGTTTTTATTATATATATATATATATATATATATATGAGCAACATGTCATTTATAATGGAGTAAGTGTTTTGATGTTTACTATCGATTGACACATGTCCAACCATTTAATTTATATGGTTGTGTTAGTTATATTGTTTTAATATATTTTAAAATAAATAGATGTACATAGTTATCCCTTTTTTTGGAGTTCAAATCTATATTTTTATCCTTTTTTAGTTTTAATCACTAAACTTTTAAACAATTTTTTTAAGTTGAAGTAATATTAAAAAGATATAGATATTAACAACTTTTTTAAAAATAAATTGTTTTTTAGGAAATTATAACAATATTTGTTCTTGTTTCCTGATGGGGGTGACCAGCAAAGGTTCGTTTCATTGTCACCACAAGCAATACCTGTGGTGGATGTGGTTGATCAGAAAACAATGATCATTCAACTCGATTCTCTCATAAGTGGGAAATTAATGCACTCCACCACCTCCCATTACTCTACAAGACGAGGAGAAATAATTATTATTTGTTTCATGCACTTTGAATTGCTCACTGCTCTTTGTTCTTTGTGCCTCCCACTTTTTCTGCTCCTCATATGGATTTCCCCCTTTCTCGCAATGGATATTTGTAGTAACTTCCCTCTCTTTATAATTTTCCCTATTGAGGATCTTTGTTTTTATCCTTATGCTTATCGTTGTTATCAACATGGAGCTTGGGTCCTGTGAAAGAACCCACTATATCGCTAGCTCACACCAAGGGTCATACAATATTTCCCTAGCTGTATTTTCCCAACCCGTCAGTGACCTGGTATATTAATTTGACCCTCTTTTTCCTCCCATGTGCTTCCATGATGTGGCATCGTGTGAGATGCATATGGGGCAGTAGAGGTCATGGTTCTCTTGGTGGTTCATGGGTTCGCTTTTTCGTCGAGTCTTCTACTCGTCTCCATCGCGACCAAACTCCACTTGAAGTGTAGTAGGAGCTAGTCAATGAATAGGAGGAAATAGCACTCAAATGCTAGCAACATTTGGACATTAAGTTGATGGTGGAACTTGTTATCTACGTGTCGAACATTAGCCACTCATGAGGTAGACAAAATCAATGTTTTCAAGTAGTTGATTTATATTGGCATCTGAAGACACTACTTAGTAGAGTCTCTGTTGATCATCATGCAACTCTGAATAGAATTTTAGTGGTGCTCAAGGAAATTAAACTCTAATTTGCAGACATAGAAGGATAAATTTTTGGCTCAACTCTTAGGTTAGACCTGATTTCGAAAGTCAAGGAAGCAGCCAAGCCCGATGAGATGAAAAGCTTGCCTCCTCCTTAGTTACAGTTTATGTTTTCGCTAAAAGTTTTTGTTGGTTCTCGACTTGATATACATAGTAATTTTTGGTCGTAGAGTGGTTATCCTAGGACCAAGTTAACTTGTAAAAACTTTAGTAGGATTTATCTCTTTTAGACTCTGAAATTGCATGGTGTTGATGGCTATTATTCTACCATTGATCTAATTTCCATAGTGGCAGGCTAGTGGTAAACAACCACCCATAATGATTAATTTTTTTTTATCGTCAATAAAAATTAGCCTTACTAAAAAAAATTGTTATTGTTCCGCTAAATGGGATGTCATCTATCTAACTCCATAAATAAGTAAATGTAATATTTTCCTCTAATAACTCTCCTTAAATGGTTAGGACAATGCCAATAGGAAAATAAGGTTTAAACATACAACATGCCCATTAATCATGGTAGTATGTAGCAAGATATATATAGTCATATTATCAATTCTCGCATATCAAAATGATGAGCCAATGAGCCTCACCTCACCTCCCTTTGTTGAAAATGCAACAAGAAAATCATAATTTAATTTTGTCCTTGAATTAGGTTGGGAATACAATTGTAATTCCACATCTCATGACAACTTGTATTAGTTAACTAAGTTAATTTGACTTAGCTGGATCAATTAATTTGAGTTTAAGATCTAACTAGAGTCATGTAGAGTGTCTCCTACATTATAGGATCCCTGGTTGAGTTTATTTTGAGTTGTAATTAATTAATTCAATTAAACTAGTTCCAACTGATGGAGGAACTAGTGGGAGGTCTAGTAGTGTTGTGTTGCTTGCAGTCGAGTGTAGTGTTGCCTGAAGTTCCATGTGGTGTTGCATGCAGTGATCAACCAGTAAACTAAAGATTCACTCATAAATAACTCATGCATGTCAGATCTGAGAAAGATCCAGTTAAGATTGGAGTTAAGGGACAATGTATTACCAATTGTATGATCATCTGAATTATACAAGTGGTGCATGAAGTCAGAGGAAGTCCTATGAGGATTGTGCAATTCCAATTGAGGAATTTCCCTAATTAATAAGGGGCTAATTCCTTGAGGAAAAACGTAAGGAAATAGGGACTTGGGCAAGTGAGAAATGGTTAATTATTGGCCTAGGCTTGTCTAAGAAGCAGTGAGATAGATAGAGATAGTGCAAAGGTTTCTTGGGCTTGAGCAAAGAATTGTAATCTTTTCATATTTTCTGACTATTACAATATAAAAATAGCAGGGATTTTTAGCTATGGCTTTCCCCATGAAATCATTGTGTTATGTGTTGACTAAATTCTTTGTCTTATATGCTTCGTGATTTCGTGATAGTTAAATTGTTTCCACTCATGAGTAGAGTATATTCAAGTCTATTGTTTTAGCATATTGCATGATCCATGTGGATATTGATGGCCACCCGCATATTCCACTTGGACCCGCAACAATCTCTTTTAGTTTTTCGGTTTCCTTAATTGTAGCACAATTTACTATTTTTGATCATTTCTGGAGTCCTGAACTTTTGAAGCCGTTTTGAGGCCCTAAACGAGGTTTTTAGGGAAAACGGAGAGACCAAAAACCATCCCAAATTGACTTGCTATTTTATTTTTTCCATTCTCTTCGAGATATTCAAAATGAGGTATTATGACAGCCAAATGGAGATCATATGCCAATGTTGCGACCTCGGGAATTTGATGTACCAATTTACCCAAACGGGGTCCACAGTTTTTGCGCTTCATCTCCTAGGGTTAAGTTTTTTGGTGTTTAGGGTTTTCCATTGTTTCTCAATAATAAATACGCCTTTGATCCTCATTGTAACATAGTTCAGAGGCATGTAACCTCCACATCTCTTCTTAGAGATAAGCTACCATTGCTCGAGTTAGTTTATTTCCATTTTGTTTGTAAGCATATTTCAGTATTATGAGATTAATGAAATGAAGTGTTATTTCTGTTTCATTTCTGTATTTATGGTTATATGTGTAATTTGTTTCATTCTTGTTTAAGTTCAGATCAGTGGTATCAGAGCGGTCTGCTCTTTCTCTATTTTTCTTTGCATGTCCCCAACAAGGTCAGGGTATAAGGAGTTAGGGCTCGATCTGGTTGAACCTTTGCAAGACCAACCTCGCAAACCCCAACGACCTCCCATGGCAGAAGAAAAGAAAGATGAGGGGGCAGGAGATCCTTTCAAAATATTGCTCGAGGAATCCCTTGAGTGATAGAGGAATGTGATGATGGATAACTTTTCCCAGATCCTTCGATGACTACCCACATGCAACACATCTTCATCCAATAGCCACTCTGGAGGCACCACTCCTTTTAAGGTACAAGTTAACTTTGATATTCCCATATTTTAGGGCCAAATAGATGCAGATGTCGTAGATAAATGGTTGAATCTATTGGAAGAATATTTTTCAATTCATGACTTTTCCAATCGAAAAAAAAATAAATAAATAAATAAATAAAATAATAATAATAATAATAATAAATTAAAAAAAAAAAAAAAATTGCAGTTCTCAAAGCTGCCCCACATGTCAAGGACTGGTGGGAAACCTACTGTGAAAAAAAGGATGAGAGGGAATCCTCACTGTTTTCAGTCGCACCCACTTGTGATTCTTTCCTAGATGCCATCAAGGAACAATATTACCCTATCGAGAGTTGTGAAGATAAATACATAAAGTGGACCATGTTATGGCAGGGAAGGGACCAAGATTTGTTGGAGTTCACAAATGTTTTCCATACCCTCCGCACAAAGTTGGTATCAAGGATTCTGAGTGGCATTTGGTACTAAAGTGCCACAGCTATCTACACAAGTACATCCACGACAAGATGGATTTCCTAGACATATCCTTGCTCGGCACGACATACGGATACGCTATCAAAATTGAGCACAATTTTAAACAGAAGAAACAAGACTTTAGATCTGCAAATCCAAAGCAAGGAAAAGGTGACCCCAAACCCAACAGCAAAGGCCAAAGCCAAGGCAGGGCGACCTAGGACAACCCGTTGAATCGCAAGCAAAGAAGAACGGCATGAAGACAAAGAAGGACATGGGCGAATGGTGTGAGTTCTATAAGAGCTCCACTCACAACACAAGTGAGTGTCGGGTGAAGCAGTCATTAGTGGCCGAGCTGAAGAATTCCGAATCAGACACATGTTCTGACTCTGAGTCAGAACCTGATAAGGGAAATGATAAAGGGAAGCATATTATTGATAAGAGCCCAGTGCCACCATGGCCACCACCAAGATTCAAAAGAATGGGCATGAAGATCTAGAAGAGGGGGAATGCCTCTTCCACTCACAAATGTGGGTGAAAGGCTCTCCGTTGCAATTCATTGTCAACAATGGGAGCCAAAAGAACCTCATTTTAGTAGAGGTCATGAAGCAGTTGGGCCTACCGAAGATAGCACATCTGCAGTCGTACACCATCAGGTGGCTTCACCAAGGATGAGATCTCCACGTCAGCCAGTAGTGCCACCTTCCCTAGAGCATCAAGCCCTTCACGGAGGAGGTACTATGTGATGTTGCTCCTCTTGAAGTTTGTGATGTATAATTAGGACAACCATACTTGTGGAAGTAACATGTTATATATGAGTCTGGACCTCGCTCTGTGGTTATTACTTTGGTCAATAAGTTGTACAGGATACCGAAGGTAGCCCCGCCTACTGCCATCTCTTTGATCACTACAAAGCAATGTAGTAAGATCATTTCGCAGACTAGGAAATTTGTTTTCCTTATGCTTTTCCCTTAAGGAAAGAAGAAGGTTGTGGCAATGACTTCCAGATAGGGCTCCTCCGCACAGCAGCAACAGATGGATAAGGTCGCGGACGAGTACAAGGACATTTTTGCCTCACGTACATGGGTACCTCTGCACTGTCAGGTCAAGCACTTCGTCATTTTGACCCAGGGTGCGCTGCTACCCAATGGACCAATCTATTGACACTATGTTCTGGAGAACGATGAGACTAAGAGGCAGATTCAGGAGCTATTACAGAAAGGGCACATCAGGCCAAGCTCATCACCCTGTGGGAGCCTGATTTTATTGGTACAAAAGAAGGATAGGACCTAGAGACTTTGTAGTGACTATCAAGCACTAAACAAGAACATTGTCCTAAATAGGTACCTAATCTCACGGATTGATGACCTTCTGGACCATCTCAGGGGGGGGGGAATATTTCAGCAATATTGACTTGAAGTTTGGTTATCACCGGGTGCCTATCAAACCCTCTGATGTGTGGAAGACTACCTTCAAATCCAAGGAGGGCCTTTTCGAATGGTTGGTCATATATTTCGGGTTTATGAATGCGCCCGCAACCTTAATGAGATTGATGGAAGACATATTGTGATCCTTCACCAATGCATTTGTGGTGGTGTAGGTAGATGACATCTTGATCTTCAGCTAGAGTTGGGAAGAGCACCTCTGCCATATTTTACAGGTCCTTCAAACCCTTCGACAACACAAGTTGTGTGCCAATTTGGAGATATGCACTTTTGGCATGACCCAAGTTCAATATCTAGGGCACATCATTAATGAGTAAGGTGTGCATGTGGACTCAACCAAGATACAAGTCATTCAAGATTGGCCAGCCCCAACCACTCTAACAGAGCTCCGTGACTTTCTGGGTCTTGCCAATTTCTATCACAGGTTTGTGTTGGGGTTCTCTCATATCACTTGGCCTTTAATTCAAGTCACCAAGGGTGGAGCGAAAGCAAAGTGTTTTTAGTTTGAAACCCAACAGAAGGTGTTTTCTGAGTTGAAGCATCGCCTCTGCTCTGCACCAATGCTCACATTACCAGACCTACAACAACCATTTGAGATTGAGACAGATGCCTCTGACTATGCTATTGGTGCAGTTCTTACTCAGCAGGGGAATCCAGTGGCTTACCATAATGAGACACTTTCAGAAACACTACGAAAGTATCCCACTTACGACAAAGAAATGTATTCCATTGTGTAGGTATGAAGTCAATGGAAGCATTACATTCTGGGGAAGTAAACGGTCATCCACACAGACCACCGACCCCTACAATTCATACAGACACAAGGGAAGTTTCATAATGATCGCCGTCAGAAATGGTACACATACCTGTGACAATTCCATTTGAACATTAAGTAAAAGAAGGACAGCACCAATAATGTTGTAGACGGCCTCAATCGACCACCATTCATGGCATTGTCATTGTACTCGACTCCTATGGGTATGAGACTTCGGGGTGGCTACATCTTTACGAGAGTGATCCAGAATTTGGTAGCACATACCAGACACTCCTAGAAGGTAAGAAAGTTCAAAATTTTCACCTCCAGGATGCACTATTATGCCACCCGGGACACATTTTTGTTCCTTCAAGCGAGCGCACTGAGATGATTTGGGAGGTGCACTACAGTCAAGTCACTAGACATTTCGGAGTAGAGAAAATAGTGGCAGTACTACAGAAGTATTCTTATTGGTCAAACCTTCGTTAAGATGTTGGGAGGTAAATTAAATCCTGCACTACCTATGTCATTGCCAAACCAACCATCAAGAACCAGGGCCTATATACTCCTCTACCTACTCCCAGTCGACCTTTGGAATCCATTTCCATGGATTACATGTCAGGTCTTCCTTCTACTAAGCATGACAATGACTGCATTTTCGTGGTTGTTGATAGATTTTCTAAGATGGCCATTATGGCGGTCTGCAAGAAATGCATTTTGGTCAAGTCTTTGGTCGATGCTGGATACCAAACTCACTAATTCCATGACTTTCCATCCCCAAACTGATGGCCAAACAGAAGTCATCAATAGGATGATCGTACACATTTTGCGCATGTAAAATTTGAAGCATCCACGCACATGGGATGAAAGCCTCCCCTATGTCCAATACCTCTACAAGAGATCTCTCCATAGCTCAAGGGCCACAACCCCTTTCAGGTAGGGCTGGGGTTTAAGCCATTATGTCCCAATGACATGGCCATACCATTTGTAGCTACTCAAGAAGATTTGGCTCATGTCCAGTCCGAAGCCGATAGGGCTAATAGCTTCACTGAGCACATTCAATACATCCATCATCAGGTCCATGATATATTGGACAGAGCCAATGTTATGTACAAGCAGCGCCATGATTAACATCAGGTGTCACACAAGTTCCCGGTGGGCGACAAAATTTGGCTACATTTGCAGAAGGAGCACCTCGCTAGACCCCACTACAAGCTTTTCCCGCTCTGACATGGGCCATACACCCTCACCAAGGCTGTAGTGGACAATGCCTTCAAGCTTGGCATTCCATCGTTCCTTAGTCTACACCCAGTGTTCAATGTAGGTTGCCTTCAACCATACTTTCCACCATTGTTGGACACATCTGACATTGCAGAACAACACACACCAACAGGGCTAAACCTAGACTGCATGGAATAGGCCACAACTAATCGGATCATGGACACACATATCAAGAACACTCGCTGGAAGAAGATCCAACTATGTTGGGTTGTCAAAGTTGGCCAACTCCTTCACCAAGGCAAGTGGCTCGGACCAAGTTCAGCAGTAGTTTCCCCATCTCATGGAGGCACTCAATGCAATGGGGACCATTGCTTCTTAAGGGGGGAGGAATTTTCCAAGTGGATATTAGTGGCCACCCACCTATTCCACTTGAACCCCCAACACTGTCTCTTTCATTTTTTTTTCTTTCCTTAATTGTAGCATAATTTACTATTTTTGGCAGTTTTCGGGTCCTGGACTTTCAGAGTTGTTTTGAGGCCCTAAAAGACATTTTTAGCGAAAACGATTTGATTGAAAATAAATATGTTTTAGCCTCCTCTTTGACATCTTCAAAACAAGATATTATGATAGTGAAACGGACATTGTATGCCAAAGTTATGACCCCAGGAATTTGACATACCAACTTACCCAAACGGGGCCCATAGTTTTGGCACTTCATCTCCTAGGGTTAGGTTTTTGGATGTTTATGGTTCTCCATTGTTTCTCAATAATAAATATGCCTTTGAGCCTCATTGTAACACAATTTAGTCGTATTTAGTTGCCACTTCTCTTCTTAGAGATAAGCTACCATCGCCCAAGCTAGTTTATTTCCATTCTATTTGTAAGCATATTTCAGTATTCTGATATTAATGAAATGAAGTGTTATTTCTGCTGCCATTTTGTATTTATGGTTATATGTGTAATTTGTTGCGTTCATGTTTAAGTTCAGATCAGCGATATCAAAGCGATTTTCTCTCTCTCTATTTTTCTTTACATGTCCCCAACAAGGTCAGGGTTTAAGGAGTTAGCGGGCTCGATCTGGTTGAACCTTTGCAAGACTAGCCTCGCAAACCCCGACAACCTCTCATTGCGGAAGAAAATAAATATGAAGGGTCAAGAGATCCTTTCAAAATATTGCTCGACGAATCCCTCGAGTGATAGAGGAACGCGATGATGGATAACTTTACCCAGATCCTTCGACAACTATCCACAGGCGATGCATCTTCATCCAACAGCCACTCTGGAGACACTGCTCCTTTTAAGGTACAAGTTAACTTCAATATTCCCATATTTGAGGGCTAGATAGGTGCAAATGTTGTAGATAAATGGTTGAATATGTTGTAAGGATATTTTCAGTTCATGACTTTTCCAATCAGGAAAATATTACTTTTGCACTTCTCAAAGCAGCCCCACACATCAAGGACCAGTGGAAAACCTACTGTTAACAAAAGGATGAGAGGGAATCCTCACTACCTTCATTCGTACCCACTTGGGATTCTTTCCGAGATGCCATCAAGGAATAATATTATCTTGTTGGGAGCTATGAAGATAAACACATAAATTGGACCACACTACAACAAGGAAGGGACCAAGATGTGTCGGAGTTCACAAATGTTTTCCATACCCTCCGCACGAAGTTGGGTATCAAGTATTCTAAGTGCCATTTGGTACTCAAGTAGTGCAACTATCTACATAAGTACATCCACAACAAGATGTAGTTCCTGGAAATATGCTTGCTCAACACAACATACCAATAAGATGTCAAGATAGAGCAGAGTTTTAAACAGAAGAAGTGAAAAATTTGAATTTGCAAATCTAAAGCAAGGAAAAGGTGCCCCCAAACCACAGATCAAAGGCCAAATCCAAGTTGAGGCGACCCAGGACAACCTGCCAAGGCTATAAGAAAAAAAAAACACCACGAAGACAAAGAAGGACACGAGAAAATTGTGTGATTTCCATAAGATCTCCACTCACAACACAAGTGAGTATCAGGCCAAGCATTCACTGGTGGCTGAGTTGAAGGCTTCTGAATCAGGCACGTGTTCCAACTCTAAGTCAGAACCTAACAAGGGGAATGAAAAAGGGAAGTAAATCATTTATGCAAATCCCAATGCCACCATGGCCACCACCAAGATTCAAAATAATAAGCCTAAAGATCCAGAGGAGGGGGAATGCCTTTACCACTCACAGATGTGGGTGAAAGGTTCTCTACTACAGTTCGTTATCAACAATGGGAGCCAAAATAACCACATTTCAACAGAGGTCATGAAGTGATTGGGCCTACTGAAGACAGCACATCCACAGTCGTACACCATCAAGTGCCTTCACCAAGGACGATATCTATACATCAGCTAGTAGTATCGCCTTCCTTACATCCTCAAGCCCTTCACGAATGAGGTATTGTGTGATGTTGCTCCTCTTGAATTTTGTGATATATTATTAGGACAACCATACTTGAGGAAGCGGCATGTTGTATATGAGTCTAGACCTCGCTCTGCAATTATTACTTTGGGCAATAAGTTATACAGGATACTGGATGTAGTCCACCTACTGTCATCTCTTTGTTCGCTACAAAGCAAAGCAGTAAGATCATTTCGCAGACCAGGAAATTTCTTTTCCTTCTGATTCATCCTTAGGGCAAGAAGAAGGTTGTGGCCATGACTTCCAGATAGGGCTCCTTCACACAGCGACAATAAATGGAAAAGGTCGTGAAGGAGTACAGGGACATTTTTGTCTCACCTACAGGGGCACCTATGCACTGTCGGGTCAAGCACTCCATCGATCTAAACCTTGAGCGCACCACTACCCAATGGATCGATCTATCGACACTTTGTTCTAGAGAATGATGAGATCAAGAGGTAGATTCAAGAATTTTTCCAGAAAGGGCACATCGAGCCAATCTCATCACCCTGTGGGAGCTCGATTGTAATGGTATAGAAGAAGGATGGGACCTAGAGACTTTGTATTGACTATCGGGAACCGAACAAGAATATTGTCCTAAATAGGTACCCAATCCCATGGTTTTATGACCTTCTGGACCATCTCAAGGGGGGGGATATTTCAGCAAGATTGACTTGAAGTTTGGTATCACTAGGTGCCTATCAAACCCTCCGATGTGTGGAAGACTACCTTCAAATCCATGGAGGGCCTTTTCGAATGGTTGGTCATGCCTTTTGGGTTTACAAATGCCCCCGCAACCTTCATGAGATTAATGGATGACATCTTGTGACCCTTCACCAATGCATTCGTGGTGGTGCATTTAGAAGACATCTTGATCTTCAGCCAGAGTTGGGAAGGTCACCTTCGACATATTTGACAGGTCCTTCAACCCCTTCGACAACACAAGTTGTGTGCCAATTTGGAGAAATGCACTTTTGGCATGACCCAAGTTCAATATCTAGGGCACATCATTGATGAGCAGGGTGTGCATGTGGGCCCAGCCAAGATATAAGTCATTCAGGATTAGCCAGCCCCAACCACTCTAACAGAGCTCCGCTACTTTCTGGGTCTTGCCAATTTCAACCGCAAGTTCATGTTCTGGTTCTCTCATATCACTTGTCCTTTAAGTCAAGTGACTAGGGGTGGAGCGAAAGCAAAGTTTTTTTAGTCTGAAACCCAACAGAAGAGTTTTCTGAGTTGAAGCATCCCCTCTGCTCTGTACCAGTGCTTACATTACATACCTAAAACAACCATTTGAGATTGAGACAGACGCCTCTAACTATGATATTCATGCAATTATTACTCAACAGGGGCATCTAATGGCTTACCACAATGAGACACTTTCAGACATAGTATGAAAGTATCCCACTTACGACAAAGAAATGTATTCCATTTTGCAGGTATGTGGTTAATGGAAGCATTACATTCTGGGGAAGGAAACAGTCATCCACATAGACCACCGACCCCTGCAGTTCATACAGACACAAGGGAAGTTGCATAATGATCACCATCAGAAATGGTCCACATACCTTCAAAAATTCCATTTGAACAAGTACAAGAAGGGTAGCACCAATAATGTTGCAGACTACCTCAGCCAACCACCAATCATGGTGTTGATCACTGTGCTCGAATCCTGTGGGCACGAGACTTTAGGGTGGCTGCATCTTTACGAGAGCTATCCAAAATTCAATAGCACATGTCAGACACTCTTGGAAGGTAAGAAAGTTCAAAATTTTCACCTCCAGGATGCACTGTTATGCCACCTAGGATACATCTATGTTCCTTCAAGTGAGTGTGCCAACATGATTTGGGAGGTGCACTACAATCGGGTGAACATTTCGAAGTAGAGAAAACAATGGCAGTACTGCAAAAGTATTTTCATTAGTCAAACCTTCATCAAGATGTTGGGAGGTACATTAAATCATGCACTGGTTGTGCCATTGTCAAACTAACCATCAAGAAGCAAGGTCTATATACTCCTTTACCTACTCCTAGTCGACCTTGGGAATCCATCTCCATGGATTACATGTCAGGCCTTCCTTTTACTAAACACGGCAATGACTATGTTTTCGTGGTCGTCTACAGATTCTCTAATATGGCCATTATGGCGGCCTGCAAGAAGAGTATCACAACAGAGGCCACTACTAAGTTCTTCTTTGAGCGAGGGTGGGTACACTTTGGGATCCCACATTTCATTGTCTCTAATTGAGACAGAAGATTCCTAAGTGCATTTTGGTCAAGTCTATGGTCCATGATGGATACCAAACTCACTAAGTCCACATATATCCATCCCCAAATTGATGGCCAAACAAAAGTCGTCAACAGGATGATCGTACACATTCTACACATGTACAACTCAAAGCATCCACGCACATGGGCTTAAATCCTCCCCTATGTCTAGCACATCTACAACAGAGCTCTCCATAGCTCAACGAGCCACAACCCCTTTTAAGTAGGGCTAGGATTTCAGCCATTATATCCTATTGATGTGGCCATACTATTTGTAGCTACTTAGTTAGATTTGACTCATGTCCAGTCTGAAGCTGGCAGGGCTAACAGCTTCATTGAGCGCACTCAACACATCTCCTAGTAGGTTCATGATATATTGGACAGAGCCAATGCTAAGTAAAAGCAGCGCCATGATTAGCACCGGGTGTCACACAAGTTCCAAGTGGGCGAAAAATTTTGGCTACATTTGCAGAAGGAGTGCCTCGTTGGACCCCACCGCAAGCTTCGCTCGCTCTAATATGGGCCATACACCATCAACAAGGTTGTAGGGGAAAATTCCTTCGAGCTTATCATTCCATCATTCCTTGGTCTGCACCTAGGGTTCAATGTAGGTCGCCTTCAGCCATACTTTCCACCATTATTGGACATATCTGACATTGCAGAACAACTCACACCATTAGGGATAAACCCAAACTGCATGGAATAGGCCACAACTAATCGGATCATGGACACACAGATCAAGAACACTCGACAAAAGAAGATCCAACTATATTAGGTTGTCAAAGTTGTCCAACTCCTTCACCAAGGCAAGTGGCTCACTAGGGACCAAGTTCAGCAGAAGTTTCCCAATCTCATGCAAGCACTCAACGCAATGGGGACCATTGTTTCCTAAGGGGGGAGGAATGATCTAGGAGGATATTAGTGGCCACCCACCTATTCCACTTGGACCCCCAACACTATCTCTTTTAGTTTTTCGATTTCCTTAATTGTAGCACAATTTACTATTTTTTGTAGTTTTTCAGGTCCTGAACTTCCGAAGTCGTTTTGAGGCCCTAAACAACACTTTTAGGGAAAACAGAGAGACAAAAACCATTCCAAATTGGCTTCCAATTTATTTTTGGCCTCCTATTTGAGATCTTCAAAATGAGGTATTATAATAGCCAAAAGGAGATCGTATGCCAAAGTTACGACCTCGGGAAGTTGATGTACCAATTTATCCAAACGAGGCCCACAGTTTTGGCGCATCATCTCCTAGGGTTAGATTTTTGGATGTTTAGGATTTTCCATTGTTTCTCAATAATCAATAGGCCTTTGAGACTCATTGTAACACATTTCAGAGGCATGTAGTTGTCACATCTCTTCTCAGAGATAAGCTACCATCACCCGAGCTAGTTTATTTCCATTCTGTTTGTAAGCATATTTCAGTATTCTAATATTAATGAAATGAAGTGTTATTTCTAGTGCATTTCTTTATTTATGGTTATATGTGTAATTTGTTGCATTCCTATTTAAGTTCAGATCAAATTAGCAGTTCGAATCTACAAGGAATTTCTACATGGTATGAGAGTAGAAATCACTAAAGAGGAGAATATGAGTTTGTCTTTTGCAGGTGAAATCAAATTTGTAGTATCATACTTAAAGCTTGTAGGATACAGATTGAAACTCGAATATGCCCTTTAGGGTAGTTCAAACTATATCTCTTGGAAGGACAGGATGGAGGCCGTGTTGGAAGACAACCGGCTTAAAGAAATCATAAACAAAGATGTTCCTGAGCCAGTTGATGCTCAAGATCTGGCAGAGTGGAGAAAATGTGTTGCAAAGCCAAGAAGGGTTATCCTAGAAGGAGTTCAAGATCATATTGTCTTGAACCTCCATGGTAAGGAGACTTCATATGCGATGTGGAAGGCCTTGACAGACCTGTTTCAAAATAGAAGTGACCACAGGAAGTTGGCATTGAAGGACATCATCGAAAAAATCAAGATGGATAAGGGCGACACAATACCAAATTACTTAACCAAGTTCACCTAATGTCGAGATATAATTGGAAGTGTTAGTTTTATAGTTGTTGAAGATGATCTAGTGAGCCTAGCACTACTAGGCCTTCCCAAGAGTTGTCACAACTACCAGGACTCAATAAATGGGAGGGAGAAGCTACGAGAGTGGGAGCGTTTGTGGTCTGACTTGGTGCAAGAAGAGATTCGATGTAACACCAAAGATAGATCCTCATCTAAGCATGATGACAAGGAGAATTGTGCCTTAGCTGGAAAGACAGAGAAAGGGAAAAGGACATCATCCCATTCCAAATTAGATTCCATTCAGGGTGTCATGAAGAACTACATGTCTAATATTAAATGTTTTCACTGTCATGAGTTGGGACACTATGCCACAAAGTGTCCTCACAAGAAGGTTGGAAAGAATCCCTCAAGAGGAGTGGTAGGTGAAGCTCCTACTTCACAATTCGAGTTGGATTTCACCCTCATCACTTGCATGGTGACATCAGTGATGGGTAGTGTGTGGTACCCAGATAGTGGAGCCTTATTCCATATGACTGGAAGCAAAGAGTTATTCGGTGACTTGGAGGAGAAGGACCTCCATATGCACATCGAAATGGGAGATGATGGGAGGCATAGTGCGACCAACATCAGTATTGTTACCTTTCAGAGGGATTATGGTTCTCCTCTCATATTAAAAGATGTCATGTATATTCCAAGTTTGAAGAAGAATTTGGTTTCAGTTTCTATGTTGGAGGATCGTGGCTATGATGTGATATTTAGCAAGGAAAATGCTTTCCTTCATCACATAGCCTCAAGACAAGTGAAGCGGATCAAAGTTCGAGTGAAGAACCTATACAAATTGGTTGTAGAAGATTGTGTTGCTTTGAGCACAAAAATAGAGAAGGTGAAAAACCGAGACATTGGTGAGTTGTGGCATAGAATATTGGGTCACTTGCACTACGAAGCTTTGAGGATCATGTAGCAAATTTCTACAGGACTTCCGAACGGTACACTAGAGCAAAGATACACATGCAAAGGGTTTACATTAGGGAATTAAACCAAACCTACCTTTCATGATAAAGACAGTTGAGCACAAGAAATCTTTGAAATAGTTCACTCAGTTGTGTGTGGACCATTCTCGATAGCCTCCATGGCTTAGCACATTTATTACGTAATATTTGTAGATCATGTTTCTCATAAGTGTTGGATTTTCTTCATGTAGAAGAAAGATCAAACATTCACTAAATTTTATGAATTTAAAGCACTTGTGGAGAAAGATACTTATAGGAAAGTTAATTCTCTCAAGAGTGATAACGGTGGAGAATATGTGTCGAATGAATTCAAGAACTCTTGTGCATCAGAATGCATTCAACGGGAGTTAATAGAACCCCATAACCCATAGCAGAATGGGGTGGCTGAAAAGGAAGAATATAATTATTGTTGGATTTGCACAGGCAATGTTACATGATCAGGGCCTATCGTTTCACTTGTGGGATGAAGCATGCAACATAGTTGTATATGTGCAGAATAGGAGTCCTCATCAGATTCTCGGGATGAGTACACCAAAAGAAACTTTTTCAGGTAAAAAACTAGATGTGGCATACTTCAAGATATTTGGTTCATCAGTCTACTGTCATGTTACCAAGGATGCAACGAAAAAGCTAGAACTAACAGCTGATTTGGGCATATTTTTGGGGTACACTAATACACCTCACAACTATCGGGTGTACCTGCCATCTCACAGGATGACAGTGGTTTGTAGAGATGTGAACTTCGATGAAGAGAATGCCATGAGTTATTCCCTTGAGAGGGATCTTTGGTTACATGCAGATGAGGAGATTTTAGCTCTAAAGGAAGAACCTCGGAATGATATGCTCAACACATCCCTGAAGAGATGGAGAATTAATGTCCTAAAGTAACTCTGGAAAAAATTGTGAAAAACCCTAATTTTCAATACCAACGCTACTTTTAGTAGGAAAATTCATGTTGGTAAACTTTTGTCTGACTAGTGACTAGCGTTGGCAGCACAAATTTTGATAGGAAAATCTGTGTTGGTCCCCTTTAGGCAGTTTCTCCAAAAATGGAGCAAAATCTTCTTTTACTAGAAGCTTCGAGAACGACGAGCTGGTAGTTGTTGGATGAAGATATGGTCGAGTACTCCCATTTAGAACCCTTGATCGTACATTTAGGTATCTTACCTTTGGTATAAGGACCTTCTTCCCCCTTTGGTGGATCTCTAACTCCCTCTCCCTTACTATAAATTTGTTCTTCACTTTCCTCAATGGGTTGGTCATTAATTGTCTGCATTCCTATGCTGAGATTATGCGTAAATACTTCCAATCTAAATTTGAGAAGGAGTGCTTGAAGAGTCTTGGCTTGGACTTGTACATCCACCCAAAGAAGGTCTCCAACATCAAGGCAATGGTTGTTTTCTTCCCTTTTTGATTCATTAATATATACATCTAATGTTCACTTTCCATAAATGTCTAAAAATTTATGCATTTATCTTGATACTCCTTGATATATCAAGTAGTTTATGTTTGATATACACTATGTATTCTCCTATATCTTGTATTGTCCTTTGATCTCTCTTGCATGTACTTAGACGTAAATAACAAGCAAGGAGTGAGCCTAGAAGCTAAGGGATCAAAGTCATCATCAAAGGATTGAGCAATTAGCATCAAACCGAGGTAGGTTTCTCTCTCTCTCTCTCTCTCTCTCTCTCTCTCTCTACATCTTTAAACATAAGAGAGGAAAGTTCACATTAGTTTGTTCTATTTGTTTCTAGACCCACTCATTCGGCTAGAGAAAGTGCGCTTGTCCGCAGAGGGGATTTATCGTCACAACAAAATGGCGAATCCACTAGGGAAGCCTACACCCTTTTCATCCTCATTTCGTTTTTTGAATTCTCGTTAAGTTTGTCCAACCATTGAATGACCCTTTGTTTTGATTGATTTTCAGTATGTACTCTGAATTGTTGGTGTCTTAGAGTATCAAGTCTAGAGTTTCTTCCCGAATCTTTCTTGTTTTTCCTAAAATTTCCTCGCTCAATGCATGTTTTATCAATGAAATTTGCTTTGTTAGTGCATGTTTTTCCATGTACAGTCACCCTGAAGACCCTTTCTTCTATTGTCTACCTGCATTGAAGACCAGCACAGGTTTTTCTATGAAAAGTAATGCTACCAGCGTGAGATTTTCTATGAAAAGTAGTGCTTCCAGCGCGAGTTTTTCTATGAAAAGTAGCGTTCATGACATTGTCAGCATGGTTTTTTCTATATAAAGTAGTGTTGGTCCTTGAATGTGATAACTTTTAGGGTTTCTGTTAAAAACTCTAGTGTGTCCTGGTCTCTGAGGTCATTCCCTGCTTTGTGTGCAACAGATTTTGTCTATTTGCTTTCAATTTCTTTGTGGTGTGCAAGAGTCAATCCCATCCTTTAAGTGGTAAAGTGAAATTTTGATTGATTTTTTGATGTTTTGAGTCAATTAAAATAATTTTTTGCTGCTTGTATGATTGGGAAAATATTGATCTGATGTTGATTAAGCATTAGTAGTTCTTTTGCAATCATAAAAGAGTTTGATCTTGCATTTATTTAATTTTCATTTCAAAAATTTACTTTTCGTAAATGTGCATTAGATTAGTTGCATTGAAAAGTTATTATTTTTAGATTCATCATTGAAAATATATCACATTTTTTAGTGATTGAAAGCTAAAGAGTGCATTAGGTGCACTAAATCATTCAAAACGGAAAGAAAAGTGAAAGCTATTTTCATTTAGGTGCTTTTGAATTGGATTTGGTGTTGCTTTGGTTGATGCATTAGTTCCATTAGAGCATTTGAATCAACTTTTCATTTTGCTTTAGTTGATGCCTTAGTTGCATTAGAACATTCAAAAATCAAAGAAAAAACATTATTTATATAAGTGCATCTTAGTAAAAGTAAAGATCATTTTTCTTTCGGAAAGTTGCATTTAGGATAATGAAGAGTGAAGATCATTTTTAATTTTGAGCATTGCATTTGGAAAGCGAAAGTGAAAGTTAGTGGAAGTCATGTTGTTTGATGCATTATTGATTGAAATTTCTTCCCTTGATTAGTCTAGCTTTCATCGAAGTGGAAAGTTTTCCTTTTCTCATATAGTTGCATCTTAGGGATTGAGGTGACATCATTTTGAGCCTAAAATTGAAACATAATTCAAGATACACATTAAAATTTTACTCAATTAACCTAATGAGCATTTGGAACTTAATGCAAACATTTAGAGGCCTAGGCTAGAGACACGTTCCGACGTCTATAAACCTAGCAGTTGTTGTTATCTGCCAGCATTATATCTCGGGGGTGAAATCTTGTTCCACGTACGAAAGTATATAGTTACATTCTCTAGCACTCTCGGGTATATTGGAGGTGCTCCGTGTATGGAAAGTATATGGGAACTCTCTCATCGAATGATTATGCATTAGACAATGCTAACATGGACTTGTGCTCCTTGTACCATCATGTATATATTGGGAGACCACACTAGGTTTTTATCCTTTAGCCACAGGTAACTGAGTCATCCACCTTGTAAACATGATACACCGAACACATCATTCAGGGAGATTGGTCATCGTACTTTAAGTCCTTGGTTTCAGTTAAGGTGTATATTGTGGTTCATAGATACTTGGTAAACCATCTTGCCTAGCTTACCCCTCTTTTATTTTGTTTTGTTAATTTATAAAATCAATTAATTGACCACAGAACAACATTCTTCCTATGGAAATAATCCTTAGTAGATATTAGGTTGATACTGATGGCAACATTTCCTGAGTCTACCAATCAAGGAAACCCCTCTGACGGGAATCCTAGTCATTTTCCTTCTTTTTGGAATGTTGGTGCTCCCTATATGGAAACATTGTCCCTTCCTAGGTTTACCATTGGTTTTCCAGTTTGGTTATTTTCAACCCTTATGGTTCTGAATGTCCAAATTTCTCCTCAACCAGGCTCTCCTCCACCTGAGCAGTATCAGCCTCCGGTTTATCTTCAAGTTGACCCCTTACCTTCTTCGCATGTTCGGTCTTATTCCTCTTCGTCTGGTGAAAGCCTGCAAGCTAGTAACCAAGTGGATAATAAGAAGAAGGAAAGGAATATTAAGAAGAAGAAAAATAAGCAAAGTGACAACCAAGTGACCATCACAACAGATGCAACTGATGTTGAAAAATATTCCAATCAACACCATAAAGTGAAATTCCCTTACAAGCTTTGTAAATGTGACCACCTTCTTAGAGATTTCCCTGGTATTCCCAAGGTCTTAGAAGTGTGGTCCATAGGTCCCCATCAACCTTTGTCATCAGCCTCTGGAGATCATGCCGGTGATAAACCTTCAACTAGTGATAGTAAAACTCATGGGAAAAAGGGAAAAGTTAAATTTCCCTGTATGTTATGTGAAGGGAACCATCCAATTCACCTTTGTCCTTATATGGATGAGGCTGTGGAAATTTCTAAATCTAAAAAACCAAAAATCATATTGCAGTAAACTGACTTGCATTACTTACTTGTGTTATTCATCTAGCAAGTTATTTTCAGAAATATTCAGAAAATATTAATGCAAATGCACTGCAGCCTACACCAATATACAGATTAAGTACTGAAAAATAAATGAGACAATCACACAAAGGACACACTTATTTTTGGACTAAATGTCCCCGGAAAAATCCAAAGCGGGAAAATCGGTGCAGCAACTCTGAGGATTTTCTATTATTATACAGTAGTTCTAAATACAAATGTTGGTTTCCCTCCTGGAAAAGTAGTGACAGAGAAATACAATGGATGAAAACCTGAGTGATTTTTACCTCACTTCACCTGGAATATTTCTGTTGATCCGGCAACAAAACTGGTTGGTCCCGGCTACAACTGCACTGCCCCTTCCCAGGAACTGCATGAAGCTCTCTAAGGCTCTACATCAGCTCTTCTTCCCATTGCATCAGCTTTCATGACAGTTCTATGTTTCTACATGGAAGGCAATTTTCCCTTTGTGTTGGCCCTTCTGGCTCTATGTCAAGGTTGTGTGGGCCCAGACTAGCCCCGTGTCAGCTCTCCTGGTTACTACACTACCTCCCGAAGATTATCTCTGCCTCTCTATCAGTATTCTCGAACTATACCTGCCCCTCCACTGCGAGATCTCCCCAATCGATTTTCCTCCTCAAAACTTCTCACCTCAGAAAATCGATTTCCTCAATCTCTCTGTGTGTGTTCTCCAACTAACCCTAAGCCTTCCTTTATACTTTTCTCGTTGAGAAATTAACGGTCATGATCTAATCTCTAATCAGCAGGTAAGATTAAATTAGACTTGATCCTCATCTCTTAGAAGCTTCTCACCCATATTTTCATTAATACCCATTAATATTTTAATTTTCCTAAGTTTAGACTTTGGAAAAATATTAATTATTTTAATAAAATACAATTCGGGTAGAATTTCATCAAACAATTTCTGGGTCTTGTAGATCTCATGTGTTCTAACCCCTCCACAAAATTTTTGAGCTAGATCACATTCGATGCTACCCAAAAATCAATATAGGCCTATAAAGTGTTGGATAACCTTACATCTTCCCAACCTCGTCTTCCAACTGGTTATAGAAAGTGTTCCCCTGATGCTTCACTAGTTGATCCAGTGATTGATTAGAACTCATCTTTGGTCAATCCCACTCTCTCTGAAGTTGAGTCCCGTGAGCTCATTCCCAACCTACCATTGGTCGAGAAAATGGTTGACTCGATTTCGCTTTCAGTCGATCATATTCATCCTGTAGATAGTGAAGTTAATATTGCTCAGGATCTCCTTATTTCTTCAGACTCCAAAGAATTAGGGGGAAATCCTCCTATTCCGACAATACAGGGGAACAATCCTCATGTTCCCATGGTACAGGGGGACAATCCTCCTATTCCCACGATCCAGGAGGGTGATGCTCTTGTTCCTGTAATGCAAGGGGGAGATTCTCCCATGTTAATGGCAACCCCTCCAAGTAATTTAGTCGCTTTCTTTTATTGGAGTCGACTAGTAGGATATCATCTTCCTTCTTATGTTCCCTTCCATATCACGATGCAGGCTTATAATATGGTTGTACCTAGCACAATTATAGATGAAGGTGCATCTGTTAGTATTATGTCCTCCACTGCATGGCAAGCTTTAGGTTCTCTGCAACTTGTTCACAGTACCTAGAATCTGTTAGCTTTTAACAGAGGAACTAGTCAATCGTTAGGGATCCTTCCTAATTTTCCCATTACTTTGGGAGGAAAAACCATTTATCTCGATGTGATGGTTGTTCAAGGCCCTTTAGATTTTAGTCTACTCCTTGGCCGTGACCATATTTATGTCATGGGAGCTCTTGTCTCTTCTCTCTTTCGTGTGTTGTGTTTCCCACATGAAGGAAGAATTATGACCATTGATCAACTGTCATTCGTTGGTCCTAATTCAGCTCCCAATCAACCATATTCCCTAAATGGTCCTTACATGCAAGTGGTATCTTCCTCACCACAAGTTAATTATGTGGCCAACTGTTCCATGCCCGCATCTACTGATGATCTAGTAAGTGATATAGTGTATCATGTACTGGGGACCTTGGAACCCAATCTCTCCATTAGATCCCTTGACATGTATCCCTTCCAGAGTGTTGTTCTCCCATCTGATGAGAACCTCTTGGAAGCCATGGCCTCTTATAGTCCATGATCAATGTCATGAGGATAGTTATTTTACTATGTCAACCTTGTTAAGAAATGAAATAGGTCCCCATGAAGATAGTTCTTTTACTATGTCAACCTCATTAAAAAATGAAATAGGTTCCCATGAGGATAATTCTTTTACTATTTCAACCTCGTTAAAAAATGAAATAGGTATCATGAGGATAGTTATTTTACTATGTAAACCTCGTTAAAAAATGAAATAGATCCCCATGAGGATCGTTCTATTACTATGTCAAGTTCATTGAAAAAATTAAATAGGTGTCCTGAGGATAGTTATTTTACCATGTCAACCTCGTTAAAAAATGAAATAGGTTCCCATGAGGATAGTTCTTTTACTATGTGAACCTCGTTAAATTTGAAATATGTGTCATGAGGATAGTTCTTTTACTATATCAACCTCATTAAAAAATGAAATAGGTCCCCATGAGGATAGTTCTTTTACTATGTCAACCTCATTAAAAAAATAAAATAGGTTCCCATGAGGATAGTTTTTTTACTATGCAACCTTGTTAAAAGATGAAATAGTTGTCATGAAGATAGTTCTTTTACTATGTCAACCTCGTTAAAAAATGAAGTAGCTCCCCATGAGCAGAGTTATTTTACTTGTGTCAATCTCATTAAAAAATGAAACAAGGTGTTGGAGAAGAGTTCCTTTACTTGTGTCAAGCTCATTAAAAAATGAAACAAGGTGTTGGAGCAGAGTTCCTTTACTTGTGTCAAGATCGTTAAACAATGAAACAGGGTGTCATGAGCATGGTTCTTTTATTGTTTCAAGCTCGTTAAAAAATGAAACAAAACCCCTTCCAATTCGAGTCTTTGATTAGATCTCGTAAAATCTAGGTTGAGTCTTTCACTTGATCTCATACGTGAACCTTCATTCCCTCCACCTGTTAGTAACCAGTAGTCTGCTTAGGTGAATGAAATGAATCTTGGGGGGCATGTACCTCAAATTGAGTCATTATGTTGGGGGCATGCAAACTCATCTCAAGCATAGTTTATCTTTGTTTCAAGCTTGTGTAAAAATGAAACCAAACCCAAGCATAGTTTATTTCCATTTCAAGCTTGTGTAAAAATGAAACCAAATCAAAGCATATTTTATTTCTATTTCAAGCTTGCGTAAAAATGAAACCAAATCCAAGCACAGTTTTTTCTCATGTTTAAAGCTTGTGAAAAAAGGAAAATATCTTCAAGTAAAATCAAGCATTGATTCTTGTGTTTCAAGCTTGTGTAAAAATGAAACCATTCCCACTTTACGTCCCGTGATTGTCATTTATCAGCCTGTTTTTGCTAGATGAGACTTGGTTTTTTCATTCCATCGTCACCATCTCTTTGGCCGATCATACACTTTCACTTGGTTGTTTTACCCTTTCCTGAGGAAAATCTACAATAAGTAGTCTTATTAGTCAGCCTCTTGGCCTTTACATGTTTTGAGGAGTTTCGTCATGGTCAGAACCAGTTGCTATACTTTCATACCACTCGTTCTTCTAGGCAGAGTCATCTTTTAGCTCTTTTTTTACTCTTAAAATATGAAAATATTATCGAGCTCTTGTCTTTTCGAACTCGTAAAAGTAAATGAAAATACGTCCACTCAATATAATTTAACCATTTTTTGGACTAAGATGGACTAGGTATAAAAAGGAATACCTTAGTCGAACATGGCTAAGAGGTTCTCTTGAATATTGTTTTCTACCTTTTTGGGTTTGAGAGATTATCTACGAAAAGGGACCTTTGGAGTTTTCATTTCCACCTCTTTTTCAAACTCTCTGAACATGAAAAGGATGTCGAGTTACCCCTCCATCGGACTCATAAAACTTAAATGACACGGGACTTGTCACCATGAAAATACCGAGTTACTCCTTCCCAGGGCTCATTAAACTTACTAGGATGGATTAATCTGAAGGATGAACTTATAAGAAAATCATATGGTATCATCTTCAATCTTGAGATTAAAAATAAAAAGGTACTCGCTAGCGATAGTGGGAAAAAATTGAAGTAAACATGTCTTGTATTTTGTGTAAAGGCAACATGTCGCTCTTGAACATGACACTCATCTGCATCTCATGTCAGGTTTGGGATAACTTCTCTTCGCCACTTTCCTTCCTAGGTTTTGGAAATCCATTTGCCTCTGATTTGATCACCCTTGTTGTCATCAGGACCTCCGATTCCATTTTGAGTCAAGTTCTGCCGAACTTCAAAGTCATGACGACGATATGTTCAAGAGAAGTCCTATCTGCAAAATTCAAACCTTGTATACCTATGTGACCCTCTCTGCAACAATATTGAATCACTACTATCATTTTGAGATATCATATGTTTCATGTCGATGATGTGGGAAACATTATGGCCCTCTTTCGATGGATCACTTCCTATCGACTTCAGCTCATTATCCAGGAAGTTGATTTAGAAACGCCCTTTCAATACCTTGGAGCTTGCATGCCTCAATGGCAAGTTCTTTGTGTTTGATGACATGCTTACATCATTGGCCTTCGATCAAATGATTCGGCAAGTGTTCGACTTAAGCTTACATATTCACAATTGTAGATTAAATTGGTGTACCTTGAGGGCCATTGTCATTATTGGTGGTTTCTCTCATGCCTATTAACGGTTTACATTATTAATCGGTAATCATGTGGTTTCTACCATGTTTGACGTCAGCACATCTATTCACATGGTTAGATTCGTACTTCGATCGGGATATAGATGAAGACCCTGGATCTCATCTATTAAAATCCAAGTTGATAGGAGTTACTGAGTATTCATGATTATATACATGATCCTTTTCATGCGGATGGTTGCGTCCATGTTGTGGATCCTTAGATATGATCATTTTCATTCGAATGGTTGTGTCCATGTCGTGGATCCATAGACATGATCCTTTTCAAATGGATGGTTGTGTCCATACCATGGATTCATGTATTATATTTTGATGCCTATTCAGATGTATTATCAGGCATATGTATATATCAGAGATGTCATATATTATATCATGTTTGATTTGCGGGTCTCCTGACGACAGCCTTCCAAGTTCCTTGCCTTAACTGATAAAGCACTTCGACCATCACTTCTTGCTCTGCTTTCATTCTTTAGAGGGCATCTATTACATAGTATTTTGTCACATTCCCAACTTTGTACCCAAAGTGTTGTCCTCTGTGCCTACCATCAAAAATGTCGTAAAGCAACAGAAGTTTTGTAAACTCATTCACCATTAATTATATGCTTAACATATCATTGAATAGATGGATAACTAATGTCTTGAAGTAATTCTGGAAAAACTTGTGAAAAACCCTAATTTGCAAGACCAATGCTACTTTTAGTAGGCAAATTCGTGTTGGTAACCTTTTGTCTAACTAGTGACTAGTACTGGCAACGCGAATTTTGATTGGAAAATTCGCATTGGTCCTCTTCAAGCAGTTTCTCCAAAAATGAAACAGAAGCTTCTCTTGCTAGAAGCCTCGAGAATGGTGAGTTGGTAGTTGTTTGATAAAGATATGGTTGCTACTCCTATTTAAATCCCTTGATTGTACCTTTAGGTATCTTACCTTTGGTATAAGGACCTTCTTCCCCCTTTGGTGGGTCTATAAATCCCTCTCCATCACTCAGAAATACATTCTTCACTTTCCTCAATGGGTTGGTCATTGATTTTCGGCATTCCTATGTTGAGATTGTGCCTAAATATTACCCATCTAACTTGGAGAAGGAGTGCTTGAAGAGTGTTGGCTTGGACTTGGACATCCACCCAAAGGAGGTCTCCAACATCAAGTCAATGGTTGCTTGCTTACCTTTTTTATTCATTAATATATACATCTCATGTTCACTTTCCATAAATGTCTAAAAATTTATGCATTTAGCTTGATACTCCTTGATCTGTCAAGTAGTTTATGTTTGATATACACTATGTATGCTCTTGTATCCTGTATTTTCCTTTGATCTATCTTGTAGGTACTCAGACATAAAGAGAAAGAAAGGAGTGAGCTAGGAAGCTAAGGGATTGAAGTCATCATCAAAGGATTGAGAAATTATCATTAGAGCGAGGTAGGTTTCTCTCTCTCTATGCCTTTTTAAACATAAGCTAGGAAAGTCTGCATTAGTTTGTTCAATTTGTTGCTAGACCTACTCATTGGGCTAGAGGGATTGCCTCTGTCAACGGAGGGGATTTATCTTCACAACAAGCACCCACATCACAGCGCGGGTAGAGGAGTTCACCAGATTGGTACATTGGCTACATGACTCTGATGTGTGAGAGTGTAGAGATTGAGCCATCCTCATTCAAGGAAGTAGTGCAGAAAATAGTATGGGTTGATGCCATGGTTGAGGAGTATGACTCCATTATCAGAAACAGTGTTTGGAAAGTGGTCCCAAGACAAGGAGACAAGTCAATGGTGAGTTCCAAATGCCTTTACAAGGTAAATCATGAAGCATATGGGAGTGTGGATAAACACAAGGCCAAATTTGTGGCTAGAGGGTTCTCTCAAGTGGAAGGAATTGATTACGAGGAGACATTTTCTCCAGTAGAAATGTGCTCTTTAATCATATCTATTCTAGCACTTTCAGCACAAATGGGATGGAAGATACATCAGATGGATGTGAAGACAAAATTCTCAATGGTGTGATTGAGGAAGAGGTGTACATTGAGTAGTCGGAAGGATTTGATACCTTCAACAGAGAGTCACATGTGTGTAGACTCAAGCTAGCACTATATGGAGTGAAACAAACACCTCATTCTTGGTACACCATGATTTACATCTATTTCACCATGTTGGGCTTCAACAAAAGTGAAGCAGATGTGAACCTTTACCATAATGGAAGGTAAATTTTATGATTATAGTATTATATGTCGATGATTTGATTCTATTAAACAGGTGATGAGTGTAACACCCTCCTCCCACATCCGCCCAAGTAACCATGACAACAATGGTAAACATGAGACCAAAGTCTACTATGATTAGATTCGACCTCCTATATGACCTTAAGGAAGTGGAATCGACGGAACATCACACACAATCATCAAACATCATCAGCAGAATCCTCAGAAGACAAGTCAACCACTCAGACAACCTGTGTCTGGGTCCCACTATTGTTATGGATCTTTGAGGCCATAGTCTTTCTCATGCTATGGGAAAGGGAGCGACTAGAGACCTAAAGTCACTCTCATAGGCTTGCATGTCAGAGACCCCAGGATTTAGGCCACTTTTTTAGGCCCATGCCACTACCCAGAATGGAATGAAAGCTTGAAATCAATAAAAGTACAGGGAAACAATGATGCAAAAGAAATAAGCTCAATAAGACCTTAACCAGACCCCTACTAGCCATGACAGGAATTTCATCAAACATATTGTGAACACGTAACCTACAGGTGTAAACAACAGAATTAAGTGTAGGGATCTCACACTTATCTGAGAATCACTATGAACCATTATTCCCTCATGCCATTTGTTGCATATTCATCTATTAGGTCATAGACACATTATCCATTCATATACAAGTAAAAAACATGCTGAGAGCCATACATAGTTGTTGTCACAAAATGTACATATACCCATCATAATAGGAACATAAATACCATAAACATATCAACCATAAAAATCCACATATACATCAATACATTTTCCCATGGAAATCAAAGGAATGAATTTCTCATTAATGAATGCAATAAAACAACCGGAGATGGGACTACCACATTCCACCCAACTATAGAATGGTTGAGCCAAATCTCTATTCAACCATTCATCCTCGTGCCATATTCCAAGTATGAATGTGGGATTCAAACCAAAAGAACTCAACCAGGTTATACCGAGGCTAAACCACCTCACCCTCATCAATAGAAACTAGGTTGTACTATAATCCATCTCGAATCACTAGGCCAACACAATGAAGACATCATAACAATATTTATCGTGATATCCACCTGATCACTAGGCCAAATAAGCATGGATTTCACTGGATTTCTCCACCTACACCATGAGTAATTTTCCTGTCTCCTAGTCTCTCAAGATTTACCTCAATCTAAACCTGAATCACTAGGCCCTAAACCGAGACCCACTCTCTAGGCGTTATTTCATATCCCAAACCTAGGATTAGTCGGCCCAACAGAGATCAAACCACCTCTAGACTTTACCATATATCCTACCATTCAATGGTAAGGATTCTTAGGCCATCCGAAGCAACACAAAATATGGCTTTACCACAACCCAAAGTTCAATTCAGGGGTTACTAGGTCATGTGTTCTATCATTTCAGAGATCCACCTCACGCAACTTCGAATACATCCGGCAATCTAGCTCAACCAAAACATGAGAACCCCATCACACCGTGGCTATCCGAAAATGGCAAGGTTAGGCTGAAAATGCTACTACACCTGGAAAAACCCATGCCATGATAGAAAAGAACCACATGCAATACCATGCATGCCAGATCTAGCAAGGAAAGTACACATGCAATTTGATACCTACAATGAAGCTCGTTGTAGCTGCTTGATCCTACCTTTCCCTGCTTGATCCTTGCTTCCTCTTGTCTTCCTTGCCTTTCTTGCTTGAATGCCAAAGTTCTCCAAGAAAACTCTAAGTATCCAAGAGTATGAGAGAGAGAGAGAATAATGAAAGAGCTCCAAAGTTGAACTGACAAAAGGTTATCAACTGATCCTCAGAATCCTTTTTATGAATGAGGCCTCTATTTTCTTCATTTTCCATTATTTTCCTTCTCACATGCAACATGTGACCTTTCACCTCCTTTTTCTCCTAATTTCCATTATTTTCATAAATAATTGTGCCAAAAATGCCATTTTGTGTTTCCAAACCTTAGTCATTTCCTTTGCCAATTTCCTTAGCCATAAGATGTCTTGCCCAACATTAAACTTGGAATAAGTATCCTCTTCATCTGTGGTTATTTTTTTTTACTTTTATTACATGGAATTTTCACCAGGGATGTTACAACACCCTCCCCCTTGGGGGACACCGTCCTCGGTGTTTAATCACACATATACCTCAACAACTCTCTAAAAGACGACATACTACTCATGGAGCTTTATAACATGGCTCGATGTAGTATTTACAATGAAAGATCTGCTCAAAACAAAACATCATGAAAACATGATAACATAACGCATAGTGGAGCTTCATATCACAGCTCATTCAGTATTTGCAATGATCATCCTACTAAGTAACAATCCACATGACATCATAACATCATGACAACATAACCATATGATAGAATAATAACATGATAACATAACCATAATGACATGACACCCATACCAAGCAGTGGAGCTTTACAACACAGCTCGTTACAGTATTTACATCCATATGCATGGCTATATATAGCAACATCACTAGAAATATAGATACCAAAACATATGCCAAATCATATACCAAAACATATATCAAAAATATACTAGTCATCATATCTAAGCATAGATTAAAAAATCATATAACATATGTCAAGCCATCATAAAGCATATATCGAACCACCATAAAGAAAATACCAAACCACCATAAGCAAATACCAAACCACCATAAGAAAATACCAAAACACCATATCAAGTTGCTTTGCCTCAATTGGAAAACAAGGATACATGGCTTGCATCTCATCTGCCATCTCCCATGTAGCTTCATCTGGCCCAAAGTGCTTCCATTGCACTTTAATTGCTCAATTTATCACTTCTAGAGCATGAGCACATCTTTCTGTAATATACACTGAGGCTCCGGCTGGAATTCTCCATCTGGTTCCACCTGTAATATAGACCATTCAATCACATGTTCAACATCCTTAACATACTTCTTAAGCAAAGATGCATGGAAAACATCATGGAATTTCACTATCGGAGGCAGTGCAAGTTGATAAGCTACTGGCTCAATCCTCTCAGTGATACTGAAGGGTCCACAAATCTGTGGTGCTAGCTTGGCACATGATCCAATCCGCAAGGAGATATTCTTCGGTTTGATGCACAAGTACACATGTTCCCCAACTTGGAAGTCCTTGAACAACCTGTTCCTATTTGCATAACTCTTCTGCCTATTTTGTGTTGCCTTTAGATTCTTCTTGATCACCTACATCTCTTGTTCCATGTCTGCCAACATATCTAGTCCAATCAATACTCTACTAACCGTATCACTCCAACTGAGTTACAACTCTGCCCATACAATGCCTCAACAGGACTCATCCTCAGTGACTCCTGATAACCGTCGTTGTATGTGAACTCTACCAAAGGGAGATACTCTTCCCACTTCCTTTGTTGATGCATCACATATATCCTCAACATACCCTCTAATATCTTATTGACCCTCTTTGTTTCTCCATTTGTCTGCAGATGATAAGCTCTACAGAAGGCCAACTATTTGCTCAAACCTCCAAATAACTCCTTCCAAAACTTGGAAGTGAACTTTGCATCCCTGTGTGACACAATCTTCTTCAGAACACCATCCAGTCTAACCACATCTCATATGAACACTTGTGCCACATAGCTAGCTGAGAATGTAGACTTTACCAGAATGAAGTGTGCAACCTTTGTCAACATGTCCACAATGACCATGATGGAATCATGCTACTTCACTGTCTTCTGCAACCCTCTAATAAATTCTATCGAAATGACCTCCCATTTCCATTCTGGAATCGTAATCCATTGTAGCAGACCACCTAGATGTTTACACTCTGCCTTCACTCGTTGACAATCAAAGCATATTACCACAAACTCTGCTACATTTCTCTTCAAATTTGTCCAATAGTAATACCTCTTCACCATTGTCAATGTCTTCTGATAACTAGGGTGACCTAAATATGGTTTCGCATGAAATTTCCTCAAGATCACCTTCTGGAGCTCGCTGCTATCTGGTACATATATCTTGTCTCGGAACTTGACCAATCCATTTGTTGTAAGACAATAGTCCATGCCATGTGCACCTGCACCTGTACCTGTACCTATACCACTACATGTATCTGTACATGTACATGTACCATGACCTATACCTATACATGTATTATCATCATGCTGCAACCTGTGCACAATATTCATATACCTGACATCCTGTTGTCCTGCCTGCAAGATCCTATCCTATAAGTCTGACCCATAGGAGCCCATAGTTTCCAAGTGATGTACATGTACCCATCTATTGAGAGCATCTGCCACCTTGTACTCTTTACGTTTGATGTACTTGATCTCTAAATAAAACTCGTTGATCATGGCCAACCATCTAGCGCGCCTGGCATTCAGATTCGGTTGGTCAAACAAATAGACTCAACCCCATGTGATCACTCATAAGCACAAACTGCCTGCCAAGAAGATATTGCTTCCACATCTTTAGTGCATGTATAATCGTTGCTAACTCAAGATCATGTGTCGGGTAGTTCTGCTCGTGCTCTTTTAGTTTCCGAGACTCATAACATGCTACCTATCCATCCTGGATAAGGACTTCATCAATCCCTCTCTTGCAAGCATCTGTGCACACTACAAACTCTTTGTCCAGATCTACAATTTATAGAACTAGTGCATGTGTCAACAACTGCTTAAGCTACTCAAATCTAGCCTCGCACTCCTCTTTCCATTCAAACTTCTTACCTTTCCCTTTGCAATGATGTAATAGGATAAGAAATATGAAAGAAGTTCCTAATGAACCTCTGATAATATCCTACCAAACCCATGAAAGATCTCACCTCGTCCACACTCTTAGGAGCTACCCACTCCATGATGGCCCTTATCTTCTCTGGATCTACTGCAATTCCCTCCTTGGATACAACATGTCCCAAGTAGTGTAGCTCAATCTGAAAGAGACTACACTTGTTGAGCTTAGCATACAACTGATGCTCCCTCAACAACCTTAACATTGTTGCTAGATGTTTGGCATGCTCTTCCTCATTTTTAGAATATACCAATATATCATCAATGAACACAATAACACACTTATCCAAATATGGACGCAACACACTATTCATCAAACACATGAATGTAGTTGGAGAATTAGTTAAGCCAAATGGAACAACAACAAACTCATAATGCTCATACCTCGTCCTCAATGTAGTGTTGTAAATGTTCTCCTCTCTGATGTGTACCTAATGGTACCTGGATCTCAAGTGAATCTTCGAGAACACTGTTCCTCCCTTCAATTGATCAAACAAGTCATTAATCCTCGGCAAAGGGTACCTATTCTTGATAGTCACTTTGTTCAACTGCTTGTAGTCAATGCATAATCTAAGAGTACCATCTTTCTTCCTATAAACAAGACCGGTGCGCCCCAAGGTGATACACTTGGCCTAATGTATCCCTTTTCCAACATTTCCTTCAATTGCAACTTTAACTCAACCAACTCAGGTGCGCTCATCCTGTAAGGTTCTTTTGATGTTGGACCTGCCCCTAGCACTAACTCAATAGAAAATTCTACCTCCCTATGAGGTGGCAACTCCGTAATGTCCTCGGGAAATACATCCTAAAATTGTTGCAACACTAAATATCTGTTCAACACATCTGCATCCTCAACCTCCTTGCCCCTGTCACTAGAAATGTGTACTGCAAATAGCTTACACCCTTTCTTGTGGCTACGCTTTGCTTGCATAGTTGTCACCATCCTAACTAATGTGGCTTTCTTCTTACCTTGCAAGATTCTTGGTTCTCCATCATCATCAATACACTCAATATCTTTGTCATAGTAGTCAACCTTGGTTCTATGTAGATGCAACTAATCCATGCCCAACAACATATTGTATGACCCCAACGGTAATATATTCAAATGTGATATTGTAGGCATACCATTTAAGTCAAATGCGCAAGCTCTTACCCAGTGATGAACTTGCTTCTTCGTCCCTGTAGCTAACTGCACTAGCCAAGACTTTGCATGTAACTCCTTATTCAAACCACACTTATCCACCAATTCAGGACTAAAATAGCTATAAGTAGATCCAGGGTCAGTCAAAATAGAAATAACTTGATCACAAATCTTACCATCCATATCAATAATAGATTTTTGGTGTTCTACCTACATGTTGTCCACTATTTAATACATATGTGGAATACTATGACCAACGTCCCCAACAGTCTGTGCCTCATGTGCATTGTATATCTAAGGCCTACCACCCTGATTCTATGGAAAATCTCTCTTAAGGTGTTCCTTGCGACATGTCCAACATTTCAACTGACCAATACCAACACCTCTATGTTGTTGTTGCGACTCATGTCCCTGTCTAGCTGCATTAAATCTCTTTTGTGGTGCCACATTCTCTTTCCCATCTGCATGCTAAGGCCTTGTCCTCTTATGTTTCCATTTACCTTTACCTTTGCCCTTTCTTTTCCATCCATGCTGAGATTCATTCTTACGCTTTGATTTTTCATAGCAATGCATGATTTTCCCAATACTTCCTCAAGTGATCGAGGCTCATCATACTCAATTTGATCTATAAATTTTAATGGAAAACCACTTACAAATCTCTGAACTTTAGCCTTATCATTAGTAAGATACGGTACATACCTCAATAGCTCCAAAAACTTGGTCGTGTACTTTTCATCTGTCATCGATCCTATGTTTAGCTCATAGAATTATTTTTCCTTACTGTCATAGTACCTTTTTGATAAGTACTTCTTCCTGAAAAGTCTTCTAAACTCTTGCCAACTCAAGTCATCTGTCGAGATGTCTCTAACCTGCTTAACATCTTCCCACCAGATGTTTGTTTTACCTTTCAAGCTGAAGATAGCTATTCTAGCCTTCATGTTATCTGTGTACTCATGCAACTCAAAGAATTTGTTCATTCCAAGTATCCAAGCCTCTGCATCTTCTGGCTTCTTCACATCTCCATCAAAAGTAGGTGTTTTTTCTTTCTTTAACTCATCTGAAAATTATCCCCTATCATTCCTCCTATAATGATGATAGTGATGATGATCATGATGTTTATCAGAACCAGAACTAGAATAATACCTGTACTCATCGCCCCTCCTTTCCGAAGTGTCCAACAACCTTCCATCTCTCATTGTGTCAGATATATCCAACCTGTGTCTACCAAGAGATCTACTACCATATGCTACATTAGTTTTATCCTCATGTCCATGGTTGATCCGAAGTGGCCCTTGTCGCTGCAATTCTAATAAACTCTGAAGAAGTATAACATTCACCTCTACCTGCTTCTCTTGTGTCTGTATGATCTGGTCATTATCTGCCTTACAATTCCTTGTCTCTTCCTTCAAACTTCTCAATGTAATTGCCGAATCTGAAGAGTTCCCATACTGCTCTTCGAATTCATAGGGAGAGTCCTTGTATTCAACCATCTTTCTAGCCATTTGATCTTTCTCTTCCTGTAATGCATAATATGTCAGATAAACTAAATCACAATAAATCAACGTACCTTAATATATCTCAGGGAGGATACCTTGTCTGCAAGATCACCAAAACAGAGTGATACATGTATAACATAATCATAACAATGTATAGACATTCGCAAGTAAATGTATCAACTCATAAACATCACTCTAACTAGGGTCCAGTCATCAATGCAAGGTCGTATCAACAATGCATGTTATGACCTCATGCTTGACAACAACCATTACTCCATTATCTACATGCAATTGACAATATGCATAAGAAATGCCTAGCCAACTACAAATATGCATAAACAAATGTAGTCTAACATAATCAATCAGTTCTTGTAATCAACCTACTTGACTGATACATGTAATCAAAATATTCAAAATGTAACCTAACATACAAGGATGTAAGTAGGTGACATGAAATCAACATGGAAGCGACAAAAATCCATATACAGTTAGTCCCATACTCATGTCAAATACTCTTCATGAAATCAACATCAAATTCTCCATGATAACCATATTACAACCATAATCCAACATCGAGCAATTGCAATAAGAATGTAAGTGTAAGAGACACACATGCAACTGACATGCATTCATAACCAACACATTCAACCCTCCAGTCCAAGAGTTGAACCATGCTCTAATACCACTCTGTAACAGCCTCCTCCCACATCCACCCAAGTAACCATGCCAACCAGGGTAAACATGAGACGAGAGGCTACTACGATCATATTCGACCTTATATGTGACCTTAAGGAAGTGGAATCGATGAAACATCATCAGCAGAACCCTCAGGAGACAAGTTAGCCACTCAAACATCATGTCTTTGGGTCCCATTGTTGTTTTGGACCTCTTAGGCCATAGTCACTCTCCTGCTATGGGAAAGGGAGCGACCAAAGACATAAAGTTGCTCTCATAAGCCTGCATGCTAGTGATTATGGACCAAACTTACTAGTTATGTGCCAGCGACCCCAGGATTTAAGCCACTTTTTCCGGCCCAAAGCCCAGGTCACTACCCAGAATGGAATTAAAGCTTGAAATCAAAAAAATTACAAGGAAACAATGATGAAAAACAAATAAGCTCAACAATTCCGTAACCAGACCCCTACTAGCCATGACAGGCATTTCATCAAACATATCGTGAACATGTAACCTATAAGTGTAAACAACAAAATTAAGTGTAGGGATCTCATACTTATATGAGAACTGTTATGAACCATTGTTCCCTCATGCCATTTGCTGCACATTCATATATTAGGTCATAGGCACATTATCCATTCATATACAAGTAAAAACATGTTGAGAGCCATACATATAACTAGCATAATAGGAACAAAAATACCATAAACATATCAGCCATCAAAATGCACATATACATCAATACATTTGCACATGGAAATCAAGGGAATGAATTTCTCATTAATGAATGCAATAAACCAATCCGAGATGGTACTACCACCTTCCACCCGACCATAGAATGACTGAGCCAAATCTCTCTTCAGCCATTCACCCCTGTCCCATATTCCAATCATGAATGTGGGATTCAAACCAAAAGAACTCAACCATGTCATATTGAGGCTAAACCACCTCACCCTCATCAATAGAAACAACGCTTTATTGTAATCCATCACGGATCACTAGGCCAATAGAATGAACACATCACAAAAGGATTTTCTATGATCTCCACCCGATCACTAGGCTACACAACCATGGATGCCACTGGATTTCTCCACCTACACTGTGAGGAATTTTCATGTCTCCTAGTCTCTCACTGATCCGAATGGAAAATGGCATCAACCCATGGTACTCATCCACCCATATTATTCATTGACCCATGCAATTTACCCATGGTGCTCATCCACCCATATTATTCATCGACCCATGCAATTTACCCATGGTATTTTAAATGGCATCCACCCGTGGTATTGTAAAATCCACCCATGGAATTGACCTGTGGTATTGTAACTGAAAAATACTATAAGTAACAAGTCACATTTTGTAAAAGGACATATTGTCTGCCACAATGTAGCCTTTACAGTTCAGAGGCATGTAGCCGCCACATCTCTTCTTAGAGATAGGCTACCATCGCCCTAGCTGTTTTATTTCCATTACTATTTTAAATAAAAGTTTCTTTGTGGTTTTTGTTTATTGGGCATTCTCCTTATTTTTCTTCTGGCAATGCAAGTTTTCAGATCTTGGGGGTCTCTACCCCAAGATCCATTTCAATCTTTCAGATCTTGGAGGTATCTACCCTAAGATCCATTTAAATCTTTCAGATCTTGGGGGCCTTCCCCCCCAAGATCCGGATCAGTGGTATCAGAGCAGGTTACGATTCCATGGGAATGAGGGTCATGCATATTTCAGTCTCAATTTTTTTGCAAGAAATTTTTTTTGGGCGGCGACTTTGCAGATCAGATCTGGAAAATTTGGTACAAAAATTTACAAAAACAAATACTAGATCTGGATTCCTCTCGAAAAATCACCCAATTTCAAAAAAAATGGGTCGAATCGGAGTTCAGATGTGGGAGATATCGCTGATTTAAAATAAGCTATTTTATCATAATTTTTGTGACGGCGGAATTGTTGCAGCACGAATATGAGATCTCAGAGTGTCCAGATAAGGATTTCCAACTCATGGGAAGATGAAAAATGATCTTTCTGCTTCCAAAAACAGGTTATAATAAATATTTTGAGTTATATTGACTAAATTATGCTCATTTTAATTCTGGAGCAGCATTCGGAGTGGGTTCCCATTGGAGATGTGCCCTCCCACCTCACTTTAGTAGGAACCTACTTCACATTCATCAGTTTCAGCATAGCAGCAATCAGCTTAGGTTATTTGGAGATGTGCCCTCCCACCCCAGGCTATGTAGGCACCTGCAACTTCATCAACAACCAACATCACGGTTATGGGTCAACCGCATAAAATCCTTATCATTGAAGTCCATTTGCTAAGCCGCACACTGTCAGAATCACAGTTGGTCACAAGCATTACAGGGTATCTATATTCTCGGATCTACGTTTATCAGGGTTTTGGGTTAACCACATAAAACCCTTATTTTCAGTGGCTCTTCATATTCAACAAAGGCTTTGCAGGAGGGAACTTTACGCAATGGGGACCATTGCTTCTTAAGGAGGGAGGAATGATCCGAATGGAAAATGGCATCAACCCATGGTACTCATCCAACCATATTATTCATCGACCCATGGAATTTACCCATGGTATTGTAAATGGCATCCACCCGTGGTATTGTAAAATCCACCCATGGTACTCATCCACCCATATTATTCATCGACCCATGGTATTTTAAATGGCATCCACCCGTGTTATTGTAAAATCCACCCATGGTACTCATCCACCCATATTATTCATCGACCCATGGTATTGTAAAATCCACCCATGGTATTCATTCACCCATGGAATTGACCTGTGGTATTGTAACTGAAAAATACTATAAGTAACAAGTCACATTTTGTAAAAGGACAGATTGTCCGCCATAATGTAGCCTTTACAATTCAGAGGCATGTAGCCACCACATCTCTTCTCAGAGATAGGCTACCATCGCCCTAGCTGTTTTATTTCCATTACTATTTTAAATAAAAGTTTCTTTGTGGTTTTTGTTTATTGGGCATTCTCCTCTCCTATTTTTCTTATGGCAATTCTAGTTTTCAGATCTTGGGGGTCTCTCCCCCCAAGATCCATTTCAATTTTTTAGATCTTGGAGGTCTCCTCTCAAGATCTGGATCACTCACGCTTTATCGCAATCCAACCCTAGATCACTAGGCCCAAACCAAGACCCACTCTCTAGGCTTTACCGCAGATCCCAAACCTGGGATTACTAGGCCCAATGGAGAGTAAACCACCTCTAGGCTTTACCGTATATCCTGCCATTCACCGGCAAGGATTCCTAGGCCATCCGAGGCAACACAAAATCTGGCTTTACCGCAACCTACAGTCCAGTTCAAGGGTTACTAGGCCATGTGTTCTACCATTTCGGAGATCCACCTCACTCAGCTTCGAATCCATCCGATAATATAGCTCAACCAAAATATGAGAACTCCATCACACCATGGCTATCCGAAAATGGTAAGGCTAGGTTGAAAACACTGTTACACCTGGAAAAACCCATGTTGTGATAGAAAAAAACCACATGTAATACCATGCAAGCCAGATGTTGCAAGGAAAATACACATGCAAGTCGATACTTGCAATGAAGCTCATTGTAGTTGCTTGATCCTACCTTTCCTTGCTTGATCATTGCTTCCTCTTGCCTTCTTTTCCTTTCTTGCTCCAATGCCAAAGTGCTCCAAGAAAAACCCTAAGTATCCAAGAGTATGAGAGAGAGAGAGATAGAGAATAATGAAAGACCTCCAAAGCTGAACTAACAAAAGGTTACTAACTGATCCTCAAAAGCCTTATGAATGAGGCCTCTATTTTATTCATTTTCCATTATTTTCCTTCACTTTTCTCCTCACATGTAATCTGTGACCTTTCACCACCTTTTTCTCCTAATTTCCATTATTTTCATAAATAATTGTGCCAAAAATTCCATTTTTCCTTTCCAAAGCCTTAGCCATTGCCTTTGCTAATTTCCTTAGCCATAAACAAACAAATTAACATCCCCTAGGATTTCTTGCCCAACATTCAAATTGGAATAAGTGTCCCATTCATCCGTGGTTATTGTTTTTAACTTTTATTACATGTAATTTTCACCAGGGCTTTTACAAGGAGAATCTGATAAAATCTTGCAAAGAGGATCTTGCAAGAGAATACGAGATGAAGGACCTGGGGCTCATGCATTATTTCCTTGGTATGGAAGTATGGCAAGGAGATGAGGAAATTTTCGTCTATCAGGGAAAGTGCCAATGAGATACTGAAGAAGTTCCACATGGAGAGAAAAAAACCCATGGAGACTCCTCTAGCAGGTAATTGGAGGAACGAAGATGTTACTTCATGTGAAGTAGTGGAGGCTATTATTTATAGGAAGATTGTGTGTTCACTTATGTATTTGGTGAACACATGATCAGACATATGTTTTTCAGTTAACCAACTTAGTCGAGCAATGGTTAATCCAACCAAACTCTATTGGAAGGCATTTAAACATGTGTTGAGATACCTTAGAGGCACCACTCAGTTTGGTCTTTGGTACAGAAGGATAAAGGGAGTGAAGCTTCAAGGCTTCACAGATGCATATTGGGTAGGGAGTCCATCTGACAGAAAGAGAACATCAGGGGGAATCTTCAATATTGGGTCAACAACAATTTCTTGGTATAGGAGGAAGCGGAGATAAGTTGCACTCAGTTCAGCAGAAGCAGAGTACATGGTTGTTAGTCAAGCATCTTGCGAGGCTATCTGGATGAGGAAGATCTTGTTGGGTTATTTGGTTAGCGAATTGATTCTATAGTGATTTACTGTAACAATCAAAGTTGTAGCAAACTCTCTGAGAATCCAGTTTTTCATGATTGGTCCAAGCATATCAACATCCAGTGTCACCATCTATGAGATTGTGTATAGAGGAGAATCATGTTGCTAGAATACATTCCTACAAAGGAACATGATGCAGATATTTTGATAAAAGAATTATTAAGATGCAAATTCAATTTTCACAGAGGCATGATCAGGGTAGCCGATAATCCCTTTCTTGTTGAGAGAAAGTGTTGAAAATTCAATAAGAAAACCCTAATTTAATTTTGTCCTTAACTTAAATTGGGAATAAAATTGTTATTCCACATCTCATGACAACTTGTATTAGTTAACTAGGTTAATTTGACTTAGTTGGCTCAATTAATTCGAGTTGAGGGTCTAACTAGAGTCATGTAGAGTGTCTCCTACATTATAGGAGCCCTGGTTGAGTTTATTTTGAGTTGTAATTAATTAATTTAGTCTAACTGAGTTAAATTCAGTTAAAATAATTCCAACTGATGGAGGAACTAGTGGGAGGTCTAGTAGTGTGGTGTTGCCTGAAGTGCAGTGTGGTGCTACCTGAAGTGCAGTGTGGTACTTCTTGAAGTGCAGTGTAGTGTTTCCTGCAGTGATCAACCAGTGAACTGAAGATTCAATCATAAATAGCCCATGCAAGTCAGATCTGAGAAATACCCAGTTGAGATTAGAGTTCAGGGACAATGTACTATCAGTTTTATGATCATCTGAATCGTACAGGTGGTGCATGAAATCAGGGGAAGGCCTATGAGGATTGCACAATTCCAATTGAGGAATTTTCCTAATTAATAGGAGTCTAATTCCTTGAGGAACAATACAAGGAAATAGGGACTCGGGAAAGTGATAAATTGGTTAAGTATTGGTCTGGGCTTGTCTAGGAAGCAGTGAGACAGATAGAGATAGTGCAGAGGTTGCTCGGGCTTGAGCAAAGCATTGTAATCTTCTCATATTTTATGACTAATGCAATATTCAAATAGCAAGGGTTTTTAGTTGTGGCTTTCCCTAGGAAATCATTGTGTGATGTGCTGATTGAATTCTTTCTCTTATATGCTTCATGATTTTGTGATCATTTAATTGTTTCCGCTGATGAGTAGAGTAGATTCAAATCTATTGTTTTAGCAGATTACAATTAGTAGTTTGAATCTACAAGGAATTTCTACACCCTTGACCACTATTAAGAATAAATCTACAAATCTGTTAGTCATACAAGACAATCAAGATCCTAGGGATCTTGGGGTAAGCTTGCTCCTAAAATCACACATATTTCTTGTTAGCTTTAATTTTCTCCTTATATTAGTTTTCTTAAGCAAAAGTAGAGAGTTTTGTACTTGCTACCTATACCTTTGCATCCTATTATTCTCAAGAGCAAAGACTCTTTAAAGGATTTTGTTTTTTATCAACTCAGTGGACTAGGGAAGCCACTGTCATTAGTGGATTCCTTGTCTCTCTTCTCCTTTGTACTAGTTTTTTTCCATTCAATTCATTATCTCTTACTCCCCCTTCCATTTCGCTACACTAGTATTTCCATCTCCTCAGTCGCATACTCTCTATTGACTCCTCTATGCATCATCTTGAGAACACATCTATGACTCCTCAACTTGGTCACCAATTTAGTGCTCACCAACTACCTTCCTTGCTATGGGCCTCCAAGCCTCCTCTCCCTATATTACCAGCAATCCATTTTCCATCAAAGATGGCATGGTAAGGAGCAGGGAACCAAAACAAAATCAGTGGTGGAAATAGGGATCATCTTTGAACTCAAGTCCAAATAAATGATGAAAGATTCATAGCTACATATTGTGAAGACACACCTATAGTTGCCATAACTAAAGTAAACATTGCAGAGGAGAAGGAAAGAGTAGAAATAAAATTTTTGCAAGATGAAGATGTTATAGAAAATGTATGCGAATGCATCTCCAATATAGGGAGTAGCAGGGGAAGGCATAATAGAGACCTATAGGTTGTAGACCTATACTGGCAGATAAAGACAATTATGGGAAAGGTTCTAGTAGAAAGAACATGGCAGTAGATCTTGCTATGTATAGACACCCTTAAGGTACAAGTGCATAAATTGGACCATAAGGTTGCACAACTTGCTAAGAAGATGAGACATCTGGAGTTCAATGAGATTGAAGATGACATGAGAATCTAGAGGTAGCAAATGAGGTTCCCACATTTAGATAATCATGTTCGGCCTATTTTTATTTTTAAATCATTTTTTTGGGAAGTAATAATTTTATTAAATTAAGTATATTATTATTGATAGATAGTAAAAAAATCATATAATAGTATGCACATGGCTCTTAGTTATGATATCATTTATGATACTATATTTTTTACATTTTTTTTACAAAGAAACTATAATTATGCTAATGGTATAATTTCCCAAGTGTGTGTATATATATATATATACACATGCACACACATGTCAATTGGAGTTATCTCAAGTAGTCGGGAAAAATGGTTGTTATCTGCCCCACCTAGGATCAATTCCTTGTGAATGACATTATGATGAGAAATATTTATGTAATGGCTATGTTATTATGAACATTTTTGTGTTGATTCTCACTCTTTCCTTCAAGCTAAGAGAGAGGATGATTTCCCTTGAATACACACACACACACTTTTAGTGGGGAGGAGTGATGGAGAATGTGTGTGGCACTAAGGTTTTTTCTGGTTCTCCTCTGGTCGACACTATTGCACACAAGCCATGGGTTGTATTCCCTCTCCCTCATAGGGCACTAAGGCCTGGGGAAGGCGAGTTCATAAGGACAAAGTGGTTGTTTGGGATTTTTTCTTTATGCATGGATGAACAAAATGTTGATAAACACCAAATTGATCTTAGAGCTGGAGGGGAACTAAGATTAGAGGTTTTGGAGTATAGTTTCATCATGAAAATGAACATGGTTGGCTTTGGTTCATGCATGCAGTGAAAATATAGCCTTTCCAATACAATGTGGTTGTAGATCTAGAGGATGTACGTGGATCTGGCTTCGTGGAAGCCTCTAAAGGTTGGGCCCACTCTGGGGAAAAAACCCTAGGCTCATAATAGTCATAAGGAACTCAAGGCTTGTTGTAATGGTGGTTGTGAATGGAAGAATAGGATGCAATAAATTTTCTTATATTTTGGTTCTCCAACTTTTACGCTACATTTCCCCCAGATTTAAGTCAATCAAATTGGGTAAAAATACTTTCCTTCCCTCATTGGGGTTGTTGGAGGGGTTAGAAGAACTGATCCATTCTCAACAATCTTTAGCGTGTGTTTTCAGGGTTGTGTTCCCATATCCATATGCTTTTCCCTTCTTTGGACCCAAGTTCAGATTAGATCTGCTCGAAAATCCAGATCAAGAGGAGGGTTTAGCACAAGGGAAAATGGGACTTTCCATATATTCATAAAATACCCTTTCTGGCATATCTATATTGATTTGGGTAAAGGATAATGACTCAATGGAGAACGTTAAAAACAAAATACTGCAATGGCAGGGTCTCCTAGCAACATAGAAAAGGATCATCTCAGAAGGGAAACTCTTACAATATAAGAGGTTTCTCAAAGAATACAAGATAAGCATGGGTTCAACTTTATCCTTGGCATCGGGACTGCACAAAGGAACATGGTTCGGCCCTTCAATCTCTTACAAAAATGTATCCAAATGGGGTGTAGAACATGCTAAGGCCACAACCCCAAATGGGATAATACCTAGGCCTTACATAATGGGAAAGATGGAGAAACACCCATAGTTAGAGATTTAGAACCCATAAGTAAATAACATGTTTTCATATTCTCATAAGGAGGTTGTTATTTGTAGATTCAATTACTTCTAGCCTAAAATTGAGGACCTATATCGATGGATATACACAGATTGGTTTATAGAATGTGATATCTACTTAGGTTCAAATGGTTTCTTCATTATACTGTTGGCATTATGGCTAATGTGGTGTCCTTAATGGAAACCTAATTGATAAAGATGTACTTGATGTCAACATTGTGATAATATGATGATTATGGAGCTCTTGCAGATTGGTACATATACTACAAATGTTATGGATAGAGAAATGATAGTTCAATGATAGATGGTTGACAAAAGTGAAGTTTGAGAAAGTATACATGGTTCCTGTGAAGAAGGGTTGCGTACATACATAGGTCCTATAAGTAAAAGTCACATACATAATTTGAACCATTGAAATTTGGATACCAAGGGTCATCACCATGGTATTGGCCCATAGTAATTAGGGTGACAATGTTCATTTGATCCTGTCAACAAATACTAACGACATTACTGAAGGATTTACCTAAGGTATTGGTTAGGTGTGAAAATGAATGGATTAGTAATGTGTGATCTGAATTTGAACAAGGATGCACCAGGAAGTAAGGAGATGACTCAGACCTGAAAGATATGGAGATATGTTGAAATATGGTTGAATGTTTAACTTGTTGCAAATGTCTAAGTAGTTAAAAATGATGCATTTGTGAATATAGAAATATTTTGATCTAAATGAGTTTTCAGAAGTCTGTGTTTTTTACAGTGAAGGTTTCGGAAGGTGAGTAGTGTTTGCAAAGAAGATATGTTTCAGCGATTTAATATTTGTACATTGGTTTACTTCTATATATTCGTGTACATATGCAGATTTGTTTCTATTGAGTCACGTATATATTCTGAGATTTATTCTTCAATATGTTGAGATTTTTACATCGGTGTTGCACATTATAAGCGTGTATATACGCAGATCTACTTAATAACAGTTGCATATATATTTTGAATTAGATTTTAACAAGGTTTGTAGTGCTACTTGATGATGATTGTTAATAAGTTATGTTATATTTTTTGTTGTATGTCAATGATGTCTTGATCTAGAGGGTTTATATCTGTTGAGGTTTTGTTATGCATTAATCTAATCTAACTATAGTGGTCGATTTAGTATTCATTGGATGATATTATATTGATTCAGTTAGTTCAGTGATTATATTTCATATTCAATATTCAGTTTGGCATTGAGCATAATGTTGGGTGTGGGTCCAATATGAAAATATGATGAAAGGTGGCCTACAAGTTGTTTGATGATTGACAAGTGGATCCAGTGTGAAACATTCTGAAACATGGTCCACGAAGGGTGTTGAGGGTTGGAGCCTTGTTTTGGAGAAATTTGTATCTACGAATAAATACTAATTCCCTAGATAAGTATCCATATCTAGAACAACAGTTTGAAGTGTTTTACTCTTTTCCTATAAGCGATAGATAAGATGAGAAGATGAGAAGAGCTACTTATAGTTCCACTTTCCTTGCGTCTCCTTTGTATCGATCCCATTGCTCCTTCCCATAGTTAATATGCTTGAGAAGTACCCGTAGACAAAACATAAAACAAAGAATAGATCAAAGCAAAAGATCTATTGGATATAAGTGAATGGAAGCATATACAATTCACACATATAAGCATTATAAAACAATACAAACATATGGGAGAAAGGTTCAAACACTTTATTGAATAGAAGAAGGAATTACAACCATTCATGTCTGATTCAAAGCATTTCCTCCAACTTGGATCCCATCCACATCGCATCAAAAGCATGAAAAACTTGTAGCATTACAATACTTGCTTCAAAGCCAAATCTCATAGCAGCATTATCTCCTTACAATTCAACATAATCCAGCCCCCCGATCACTTAGATGAGTGGTCAATTTATAGGGAGATGAAGGAGGTTTTGTGATAATTGGTGGCATTGAATGGCCTTCCATACTTAGAATTAGTTCCATGGAGGAAGGGATGAGAGGATAGGATGCATCTTAACTCATTCCTCATCCATTTTCGAGCTAATAGGAGTTGATAAGTGAGGGAAACTTCTAGATGACTCCAAAAGATAAGAATATTCCCCAAACCCGATGTGAATTTCGCTCAAACTCGCCTAGTGCAAGTGAAAGGAAGCCTAAGTGCTCTGCAGAGCACCCTGGCATGGACTTAACTGCTCTGTAGTGCACCCTTACATGGGCCTACCTGCGTTGGTCCCTCTAGAGGCTATTTCTGGATGTCTTCAAGTCATGAAACTGTCTGGAAAGGAAGCATTCAAAGGGGTGACTTGTTTAGGGCTTGTAGCAACTAAAATTAGGGTTTGATGAGCCCTAAAACACTGATCTAGGTAATGGAATTGATGTGCCCAAATGGATCTGTAACAGCTACCCCTTAAAGCATGAATTCGGAAAAATGCCAATGTCGAATGAAATGCTTTACGATATGATGAGGAGGTATCAAAGTGGAAGGTGACCTGCATAAATTACAATACATATATCATGATTTTTTATTTTTATATGAATTGTTGAGGGAAGGCATACAAATGCTCAGCTTATAAACTCCCATTACATGTACATAAACAGTCATCTACAAATATAGACCCATGATCGGAATGACCATCAATGTAAATCCATTGTACATATGATTTAGTACTCCTGAAATCGCAACCCGGATGGATGAAACTAGATCCGGGGTCTTCTATCTCATTCAATCGTTCACTCAAGTACGAGTCTAACCATGTGAATATGTGATCTGAAGTCGAACATGGGAAGACACCATCTGATTACCAGCCAATGATGTAAGTTGTTAACATATGTGAGAGAAATCACCGATAATGATAATGATCCTCAAGGTACTGCAGTACATTCTGCATGGTGTGAATGGATGATTTGATGTCGAACACCATACAAAGTCTTTCGGTCGAAGGTCATTGATGTCAACCTATCGCCAGAAGTGAGAAACCTGTCATTGATGCATGCATGCCTCAAGGTATTGGAAGGGTGTTTCTAAGTCAAGTTCTTGGATAATGTGCTGATGTCGACAAGAAGCGACTCGTCGTAGGAGGGGCTTGATTTATCCCACATCAACGACATGAAACAAGTGTAATGATTTTAGAGATGGAATTTGACTTACAACATAAGGTTCAGGAATGGTGGTCATGAAAATGAAGGTTTATGGTATTGCAAAGGATGAATTTTGATTGAATGACTTCTCTTGAACATGTTGGTGAAACTGAAATAAACTGGTAGCATTGACCCAAAACAAAGTGATGGATGGTATGATAACCATCAAGCTAATAACCCAACCCAAATAGTCACGGTGATGGAGTGAAAGTGTCATGTTCAAGAGCGACCTACTACCATAAAGTGGTTTTCCCCTTTTTTCCATTTTCCCAAGTCATTGCTGACCAGTACCTCTTTATTTTTATCAAGCTTGAGGAGGATAACATATGCTTGTTGTATAATTCCACCCTTTGGGTGAATCCATTGCTATTTGATGTTTTAACGAGTCTAGCGAAGGTGAAACTCGGTCTTGCCTAGATGGATAAGTTTGTTGCTATTTGATGTTTTAATGAGTTTAATGACAAAGATAGCTTGGTCCTTTTCATGTTTAGAGAGTTTGAAAAGGGAGAAAAAGAAAACTCCACAAGTTCTTTTTCATAAATTAATCTCTCAAGCCCGAAAAAGCGTAAAATAATACAAGAGAGATGTTGTTTCCAATCTGTTAACGAGATAGAAGGGTCAAGCGCTCGGTGATCTTTACATGTTTAGAGATTCTGAAAAGAGCTTAAAGAGGACTCCAAGGGGGTTTCTTTTTTGTTTTTAACAGAGCTCGAAAAAGAGATAAAAGTGTGCTCTGTGGTCAAAAGTACAATTTTCAATCGAGCACGTCGAATTTTGTAAGTCAGTTGCAAAACCTCACCAAATGGATTAAAAATACCTATTTCATAAGCAACAATAGGCAAATACTAATGTTTACTCGATTATTGAACATGAAATAAACATAAAACAAGTTTTTACCATGACATTTTTACCATTTGGAACTTACCATTCAGTTTTGTGCTCTAAGCTAGTTTTTCACCTCGAACTTCATCAGTTGATTGCGAGAGATTCTATGGACCATTTCTCGAGCCGTCCAAGCTAGGTAGGAGCTTAACCTCTCTTCTTTATTTTCTAGTCATTCTTTTGTCATTTCATGCAAGTTTTGGGGTTTTTTAGGGCCCTTGGGGTTTCATTTTTTGACCCTAGGATCAGCGCAGGCTTTCACATTGAAAACTACACTGAAGAGCACCCAGATAGAAGGTTCCATGCTCTGCAGTGCACTGCCTCTGTGCCTGGGTTGCGCTGGGCGAGTTTCCCAAGTTTGATTTAGCTGTTTGCTCCAAAATTTGTCCTGTTTTTTGCATGGAAAGGATCCTAACTACGCTTATGATTGTGTTTCAAGCTTTCATCGAATCAGAATGTCAATTACATGGCAAGAAAGAGAGCACGAAGAACAAGAAATAGTTGCCCTAAACAATCCGGGTACAATTGAGGCCCTCAAAACTGTGGGTTACTCAAATACTTCAATTTGTCTGGAATGAGGCAACAAATAGAACTACTACAGTTCCTTGTTCATGCATGGGATTCAACAAATCAGACTTTTCACATTAGGGACAAGATGGTCCCTATTACCATTGATGATATTTACTTTCTTACCAGACTATCGAGGTGGGGTGCCCCCATCTCACTTTCTGGATTTTCCTATGGAGGTGAATCAGTGAGAGATTATATTAAACAGTTTTGTCAGCCCAGTACACATCCTAGCAAGGATGGGAAAATAAACATCAGGGATGTAGGTGATTTTCCTTTGAGAACAATCCTCTTCACAATCACAAAATTGGCTGGCAGTGTGACACTACATCTGGCAAACAGATCATATATGCAATATGCACTGGAGTGTCTAGAGCCAAAAGTTTTCAACTAGTGCGAGGTTGTGCTTTCTTCACTGAAAGAACAACTAACCAAGGCAAAAAGTGGTAAGATGAATAATTTCTACTATGTTTCGATCTTAACCGATTTTACCTTAGAGAGGATCCCATTGATGCAACCACAACATGTATCACTGGGTGTAGCTGGTCCTAGAGATCCACGTATGCAGAGGTGGGTCAAATTTATGGCTCGACATGCGGGTCAGTCAACAACCATTTTTTCCATTGCATTATTTAGTTGGATCAAGCGAAAACACCTTGTCATCGAGGAGCATCCATACTCAGGGATGGAATTATGTGGAGATCCATATTTGATTCTACCAGTGGGAGCATAATGGGGTGTTATGGGTAAATTGTTTGACCAAAAGTGTTTTTTATTTTTCAAGATTCTACATGTTTTTTTTTGTGTTTTTAATGTTTCCAAGACTAAACTAAAATCATTCTTATGCATGCAGATGTGGGTATTGTTCGACCTGTGGGGCACAAACAGGGTATAGGTGAACCAGCGTGGAGAAACATTGGGAGAGTAGTTCTCCAGGACTTAGATTTGGTTGAGACCTTAGTAGAGTTGCAAGATCACATAAAGGGATTATCCCTTGGTATTACGGATGTCCGGATCGAGGAGTTACCTATGAGGCTACAGCACCACACTATCAGTGTTCCTAGCCACTTGGCGAGGCTTTTGCACCTGATAGCATAAGCTATGACCTGTTATCATGGGCACCACTAGATCTACTTAGGATGTTTTGCATGAATTTTGAGTTTTTTGGGTCAAATGAGCAAACGTGTCTTGGAGACAAATTTTGTAAAAACTTTTAAAACACCTATCTATTTTACTTTCAAAGTTTTCTATGGTTATATGTAATCCTATTCAAATGATGATGTTAATTGAAAATATTACTTTTACATGTGTCGCAAATGTCTATTTAACACATAATTCGCTAGAGAATCGGTTAATGTGTTAAGATTTATGGAAATATGTTGATATTGAATGTGTTCAAAATGTCTTTCCAAAATACGAACTGTAAGGAACATACGAAAAATTGTTGGATTCCGGACATTATAAATGTTTGTTAGTTGTATTACAATGAGTTGCGAGTCCAGCCTAATCATGATTCAGCGAATGCCAAGTGAAATGACATCAAAGAAGTTAAATAAACGTACTATACTCAGCAATTTTGTTTGTTGATCGACCGATACAAATCCCTTGAAAACTCACTAACTCGCCACTTGGAGCGAAAATAGCCCATGCTGCAGAAGACAAGTTCTGCGTACTACAACTAGCACCATCAGTGTAACCAACAAAAGGTTCCGAAGACTCTGACATCTGCAACAAATGCAAAGCAGATTACTAACCAGATAAAAACTCTAAAAGACACACACACACACACATGCAATGAAAGCATATATACAGTGATTTTTACTACACTCAATCAAGCATAGTAACGTTTGAGGTACAGCCTGTTTCGGGGCTACAACAATGGAATCCCATCATAATCTACTAACTCGTAGGCACCTTTTGCGAGAACACACTTGACAATATAAGGACCCATCCACATTGGTTCGAATTTCCCTGCTCCAAGTTTATCAGCTTCCTGATCGTAAAGCAAGACCAGGACTCCTTCTGAGAAGATACATGGCTTAACATTTCTATCATGTTGTGCCTTGATTCGTTTCTTATGAGCTTCATTAGCCAATGCTGAATCATGATGGGTTTCATCCAAATGGATTAATTCCAAGAAACGCGCTTCCTCTTGAGAAGTGTCAAGTAACATGTCAATCGTGAGTTTGAGAGATGAAATTTCGCATTGTATCAGTAAGATTGTTTCCAAACCATACACCAACTGAAAGGGTGTGAATCCACTTGCATTTCTCACCGAGGTTCGATATGTCCACAAGGCAGAGTACAGGATTAAGTGCCAGTTTCTCTTATGAACCCCTATCATTCTCTGCAACATCCACTTCAGGACTTTGTTGATGGCCTCAACTTGTCAATTCGCTTGCGAGTAATAAGGGGTAGAACTATCATGTGACAGTTCTAATTTAGCAGTCGACTCAACCATCATGTGATTGTGAAAGTGCGACTCATGATCTGTAACTATGGCTTGTGGTACACCAAATCGGACAACCACATGGTTAAAAAATAAAAGAGCATCCGTTTCACCACTGTTGTTCAATGTTGGCATTGCCTCGACCCATTTTGTAAAATAGTTAATGGCGACTATAAAATACCCATGCCCCCCGGCCGAGGTGGGGTTACATGTCATGAAGTCAATGCCCCATTTGGCGAATGGTCCAATAGCAACGACTGGATGCAATGGTGCAGGTGGTAATCTAGGTTTTCAGTCATATATCTGGAATGCGTGACAACTTCTGACAGCAATAATACAATCTTTGAATATAGTTGGTCAAAAGTAACAAGCACGGAGAATTCTGTGAGCAGTTGCATATCCAGATAAGTGTGTGGTCACCATAGGCACCTGAATGGAAATCATTCAATGCTTTCTTTGCTTCCTCATGCATGAGGCACCTCCGTAAAATCGTATCAATACCACGAAGGTAAAGAATATCGCCAATGATCAGATAATCTTTGGCTTGGTATCGAACACATCATTGTTGTAAGCGAGAGGTATTAGGCTGGAAAGTTTGGGTCTAGAGATAGATCATTATATCTCCATACCACGCATTAGATGATGATATCAGAAACAGAGACTCATCCAAAATTAATGGTTCAGATGTTGAATCAAAGGAGGTCAAGGGAAGGTTGCAAAGTAACTCTGCGAAAACTAGAGATTTCTTTGATTTAGACTTGATGAATACCAGATCAAACTCCTAAAAAATGACTATCCATTTGGAGTATCTGCCCCCCAGTAATTGATGTGAAAAAATGTATGTCATAGGGTTGCAATCCAAAATGACAATAGTTTTCCGGAGCAGGATGTAATGGCGAAATTTTTGAACAGCTTGCACAACTGCCAAAGCTGGTTTCTCGACATAAGAGTACTTACTTTATGTATGATTAAGATTGTGGCTCAAATAATAATTCGATGTTCAATCCCATTTTTATCTTGGACTAAAATTGTGCCAATGGTTGTATCTGCAGCGGTGAGATACAGGTAATAGTCATTTTGATCATTTGGAGAATACATTAATGAAGCTCTAATCAAGGTGTCTTTAAGAGCATCAAAGGAAGCTTGCGCAATCTGATCCCAATGGAAGGGTATCTCCTTTTTCAAAAGACGTGTAAAACCTTTAGCCATCTCAATGTAATTAGGAATGAACCTCCTTCGAAAGTTAGCCTTCCCTTGGAGTCTCTGTAATTATAAAATATTTGAAGGTGTAGGCAGATCAAGAATTGCCTGAACCTTTAATGGATCGATTCGAATCCCCTCTCTAGACACTAAAAATCCAAGAAATCGACCAGAACCAACACAAAACACACATTTGTGTGCATTGAGTCTTATCTTGTAGTGTCGGCACTGTAAAAATATTTCTCTCAAATGTTGTGGGTGACCAATCCGCTTTCGTGAATGAGCAGGTAAATTGTCAAGGTAAGGTTGAACAATGTGCTTGATGTCATGGAAGGCATAGTTCACTGCCCTCTGAAATGTGGCCCCTGCATTCTTCAAACCAAATGGGATTTTCCTATACGCGAATGTGCCCCATGGACAAATAAAACTTGTTTTATATTGGTCTTGTGGGCGGATATTGATTTGATTATAGCCAGAAAAACCATCCATAAATAAGAATATTTCGCATCTAGCACATTCATCAATAATCTAGTCAATAAAAGGACTAGGATAATGGTCCTTTGGACATGCATGATTTACATCCCTATAATCGACGCAAACTCGAATTGTCCCTTGTTTCTTCATGACAGGTTGGAAACCCAGTCAGTAAGAGGTACAGGGTAAATGAAACTAGCACGCAAAAGTTTTTCAACTTCTTCTTTAATTGCAGCGGTTTTCTTTGGATAAACAGGTCGAAGCCGCTATCGTACTGGCTTGACATTAGGGTACATTTTGATTACATGTTCAACAATACTAGAGTCAATTCATGGCATCTCCTCGTAAGACCATGCAAATATATCTCGAAATTCATGAAAGAGAGTACAGTAACTATCAAGTTCTGATGGAGGACAAGATTTGTTGACATGAATGTTCTCTACAACATTAGGCTTGGTCGAAATATTAAAAGAAATTGTTTCTTCAATATTTGACAGGTTTCGCTCAGATTCTATTGTGTCTATAAAAACTGAGTTGGAAAGCAAATCAACAACTGAAGGGTGGTTTAGTTCATTTGAATAATCTTTGATGTCATCTGGAAGATGGGAACGATGATGATAATCTTCCCAAGGTTCTTATCCTATCATCATTGATTGGACGATTCCTTCATCCGTAGAATGTATATGTGAGAAAGTATCCGAAGAAGTACCATATTCTAATGAACGGTCTACCCATATAATTGGTGAAAGTGGATTTGGGTTTTCCACACAAACCAGAAAAATTGATTGTTATGCTAGCTCGATGGGGCTTAGGGGCATAACCTCAGTATTACTATCAACATCAAAATTGTTGGTAATCCTCCTTAAATCAGATGAGGTGGAGGAAATCACATTGCAAGTGTCTACTCTTGCCACTTCTGCCAAATTAGATGGTGACAGTAGTCTAAAAGTACCCATTAGGGAAGGATCTTTAAAGAGACCTACTCCAACACTTTGAAGTGATAGTGGGGGTCCGTGTACTAACGGAAAGCTTCCCATAGCTTGTGAACTATTGGTAAAGAATGCAAGCTAATCAATCACTGTGATTCCACCCTTATGATGGAATGCAATAGTATGAAAGTACGTGGAAACCACAACAGCCATAACATATACCCATGGCCTTCCTAGTAAAATGTTGTAATCAAGGGGTCCATCAAACACCTCAACTTCAACAGTAATTTTCCCCCTAGTTCGATTTGTAGGTTACTCAAAATCCCATAAGGAGTATATGTTCGTTCGTTAAAAGATTTTAACATGGTTGGTGGTCGTGACAACGATGGTGAACCAAGTGTTTTCCAGCAGCTCATTGACATAATGCAAGCAGATGCCCCCTCATCAATAATAGTTTGGTGAACATTCTTATTGAGAGCTTTTACTTGAATTAGGAAAGCTAACCGCGCCAGTAACTATGGTGTATATCCCGCATGGTTAAAAACCACAAGATTGGAATCCATAGGGTCTATTCCACCAATTGTTGACAGTAAAGCCTGCTTATGGGAGGGACAGTTCTGTAACACCTCGAATGTCGACATAGCAGAAGGTGATTGAGCAAGATCTTCCATTATGTTATAGTTTTGAGCTACTTGAGATCGAGGGTTAAATGTCGATTTATGCACAACTCCCTTTGATGGTTTTATTTTCAATTCTGGTGCAATAGGTAGTTAAATATTTTCAGATGAAGTCGAAATTGAAGGATTAGGATGATCAGTGGCCTGGTTATTTGAAAATGATGATGGATTTCTTCCTTGACAACAATTAAACCAGGTGGAATAACTTCACCGTCTGGTCCGTAAAATATTTCTGGTGTTGACACAGTAGAAGTTTCAGTAGTCACTGATGTTTGAGGGATAACTGGTTAATCGTCTTCCAGTAAAGTAACAACTTCTGAATGTTCAAATTCAAAGTCCAGATGTTCGGGTAAAAGAACAACAGTTTCGGAAAGAGGTTCCTGAACAACTTCAGGTTCAGAAGTAACTTTTGTTTGAACTGTGATAGGTTCTGGATTAACTTCTATTTGAACTGATTCAAGTTCAGAAGTAATTTCTTGTTGAGCAACTTTAATTTGAGGATCAACTTGTTGTTGAGCAACTTTGGTTACTGTTTCACTAAGATCAGTGCTAATGTCCTCAGGTAATTGTGAAACTTTTTCTTCATAAACGGATGTACCAAAAATGGTTGGAGTAACTAGAGTCTCAGTACTTACTGAAATAGATGATTCAGGTAATTCAGATGAATAACTAGGATTTCTTGATGTACTTGACTCAGTTAAGCAAGACCGCTTTGACCGAATAGGTGTAGCTTCGAGCGGCAAAGGCGGTTTACTCGTTGTTCTCCACGAACGACGGGGTAAGGGTTGATGTTCCTCCACGATTGCTAATTAATTTTATTATAAAAAAGAAATAAACAAAAAGGGGTAAGCTAGGCAAAAGGTTTACTAAGCAATTGTGAACTGCAGAATACCTCCTGGCGAACCAAGAAGTATGGGTAGGAAATCTCCCCGAATGCTGTGTTCGGTGTATCACAGTGTATAAGGCGGTCGACTCGGTTACCTAAGGATGGATAGCAACCTAGTGTTGTCCCCCCACATATACCTGAAGGTACGTGGAGACCGAGTCCATATAAGCATTGTCTAATGCAAAACCGCATAGTGAGAGCATTCCCATATACCTTACGTATTGTAACACCACCCTATATACCCAAAGGTACGTGGACGAGCTATGATATACTCACGTACGTGGAATGAAGTATCACACTTGGGATGTATTGCAAACAAGTTAGCGACAACTGCTTTGTTTTACAACGCCAGAACATGTCTCTAGCCTAGAACTACTAAATATTTTCATTAATGACAATGCTCCATTAGGTAAATTGATGTTAATTTTAAGTTGATCGTGTTTAGGAATTTTCCTTTCAAGTTCACCACGTGATGTATTCTGAAATTCCTAGGAATGCAACTATCATAATAAGCATTCTTTCCATTCAATTTAAGATGAAAATCCTAGCTACTTAGGGATAGAGTAATAAGATTTCTTTCGATAAAAAAGCAAAGAGCACAATCTAATGCAATTTCCCTACACTATTCCTATGAGCACACACAAACTTTTTCAATGCAACATGCATGTATTTCTTTTCGATTTCCTTAATGTGAATATGAACAAAAGGAAATATGCACATACAATCAATCAATCTTTCATAAGAACAAAGACTTTTACAAAAATTCTATTTCGAAGGAAAAGAAGACTTTATGACACTTTCTTTCGAACGAAGATTAATCAACTATATTCTAACTTTGACTATAGATCGATAATGACAAAAAAAACATTAAAGAAACATTAATCAATCAAATCAAAGTAGGGCTAGACAAGGAGATAGAAACTTGTTCTCTGAGACATAACATTCATTAATCAATCAGCAAACAAACAAACAGAGAAAAGTTGGCAAAAACACATTCCAAAGGTGGGAAACTGACCCTAGGAGGATCAACGCAGCCCTGAATGGGAGACAATGTACTTCAGAGCACTGTCCCTAAGCTAGGGGTGCTCTGCAGTGCACTGTGTCCCTCACAAGCCTGCACTGGTGACAGTGAGCCATTTCAAAAGGAAATTTGACACAATTTTGACCAAATTTTCAATGCAAAGAGCTAAATTAAAATCAAGGAACAAAAGTAAGGTCTGCAAGGATGTCCTAGGAGGTGGATAAGCTACTAGGAAAGAGGATCTTCCCCAGTGGAGTCGCCAATTTGTTTTGGAGAATTTGGTATCTACGGATAAATACTAATTCCCTAGATAAGTAGCTATATCTAGAACAACAGTTTAAAGTGTTTTAGTCTTTTCCTATAAGCAATAGATAAGATGAGAAGATGAGAAGACCTACTTATAGTTCCACTTTCCTCTCGTCTCCTTTGTATCGATCCCGTCGCTCCTTCCCATACTTAATACGCTTGAGAAGTACCTGTAGACACAACAGAAAACAAATAATCGATCAAAGCAAAGATCTATTGGATATAAGTGAATGGAATCAGATACAATTCACACATATAAGCATTGTAAAACAATACAAACATATGGGAGAAAGGTTCGAACACTTTGCTTAAAATGTCTTTTTATTTTGATTGATAATAAAATTACACATTTTTATGAGGAATATATATATATATATAATGTGTGTGTGTAATGTTCCTTTCTAAAGTGCTTATCTAAATGATTTTCATACACAATAATATGGTTCTTGCATTTAGTTCATAACTAGGGAAGTCATCTAAATTAAATAGCTCATAAACATTATAGACATCAATCTATGATAAGCATCAAAGCACTTATTTCATGATACATTTCACATTGTCATAATTTTAAAAAATCATAAAAATCAACTAAATTGTCTTTTTATTTTAAATTGTTATTAGTAATAATTGCACCACGAGTAAACATTTTGACTTAGTCAAATTACATAAAAATAAAAATAAATAAAATAATTATAATAAAATTAAGTAAAATAATCAATTTACTTTTGGTTTTTTTTTGCCTCAATTTTTGACAACCCATGGTTTTTCTCATGGCATTCTTATGTAAGAAGGATATATATATATATATATATATATATATATATATATATATATATAACTCATATATTAATCCTTTTTATAACCAAATTTACTCTAAAATAAGTTTTCACCTCAATAGATTTGATCCCTCTCAACCCTTGGTAGATCTAGGCTTTATATATATATATATATATATATATATATATATATATATATATATATATATATATATTTATATTTATATATATGTAACAAGATTCTTAACCATGGAACCTCACTTAACCATAGAGATTCTTAAATTGTAAATACACTTTGTTACAATACCTAGCCGTTACTTGAAATTACGTCTCTAGATTGCTCTCTATTTAAGCTTTTGCCATGGTCTGCCTCTTTAGCCTCTTGATCTGGTCCTGATGATGAACCACACTTGTTGGTTCGAAACGCGTTGGCCAAAAATTTCTCTCATGTGATTTCTATGGAAAGACTTTGCTTAAAATGTCTTTTTATTTTGATTGATAATAAAATAACACATTTTTATGAGGAATATATATATAGATATAGATATATATAATGTGTGTGTGTAATGTTCCTTTCTAAAGTGCTTATCTAAATGATTTTCATACACAATAATATGGTTCTTGCATTTAGTTCATAACTAGGGGAGTCATATAAATTAAATAGCTCATAAAAGTTATAGACATCAATCTATGATAAGCATCAAAGCACTTATTTCATGATACATTTCACATTGTCATAATTTTAAAAAATCATAAAAATCAACTAAATTGTCTTTTTATTTTAAATTATTATTCGTAATAATTGCACCGGGAGTAAACATTTTGACTTAGTCAAATTACATAAAAATAAAAATAAATAAATAAAATAAAATAATTATAATAAAATTAAGTAAAATAATCAATTTACTTTTGGTGTTTTTTTGCCTCAATTTTTGACAACCCATGGTTTTTCTCATGGTATTCTTATGTAAGAAGGAAAAAATATATATATATATATATAACTCATATATTAATCCTTTTTATAACCAAATTTACTCTAAAAGAAGTTTTCACCTCAATAGATTTGATCCCTCTCAACCCTTGGTAGATCTAGGCTATATATATATATAAACAAGTAACAAGATGCTTAACCATGGAACCTCACTTAACCATAGAGATTCTTAAATTGTAAATACACTTTGTTACAAATACCACATGTCCAAAAAACTATAACTCATTTCATATGACACCTGTTCGTATAACATATTTTTTATCAATTTAATTTAAAAAATATGAAAAACATAACTACTTTCAAATAAATCTACTAAAAATATTCTAAAACATTTTGTAAAAATTAAACCTTTATCATCCATTTATTTAATAATAATTAATAATTAAATTAAAATTATGTAAAATTTAATCAAAATTAAATACACTTGTAAATTTAAATAAAAATAAAAAAACACATTAATTAATTACATGTCATGTGAAGAAGTGTTTTTAAGTGAGAATTTTTACAATTTCTCATAAATATAGAATATTCTGGTCAAAATTGGTGTTGTCGGAGCAAAGCGCCTGGAGCGGAGCCACTGCCTGCGACGTGTCGCCTCCACTGATCCTTCAATGCCAATGCGCCTCATATCCATCCAATCTGGGCCTTCGACGAGAACACGTCTTGGACATGCGACAAAGTTTCGATAGGGAAGTTATCCTTCGATTTTGTCTGTTGTTTTCTTGTTCTGGGCTTCTTTCCGCCACCCTTTTCGTCCCGGCTGCAAGCTCTGTATAGTCACCTTTTGCCATTTCCGAGCTCATATGCTTTGAGCATCTTGCCACCTTCAGTCATGATTCTGTCTGTATGAGCCAAGCCACGCCATTGTCTCTGTAATCTGCCTTCAGAAGCTGCTGTGCTATCACCTCGCACAGAAAGTTCCCATTATCCTTTGTTTTCCTGGCTGGTTGGCGGTGTTATGTTTCATGGAGTTCGTGCGTTCTGGGTGCCATGGCTCCGACTCCAGGTTAGTCAAAATTTTCTTCCTTTGTTAAGTTTTTCTCTTTGCATGCTATGGTTGTGGAAATAAGCTTTCTCTAGTATTACCCAGTTTTTCCTGTAGAACTTGGGTTGTAATTGCATTATGGTTCGTCTCTTCTAGTTTATAAATCTAGCCACGGATCTGAAAGGATGATTAAATCCTTCTCCAGTAAGCTCAGAAATCTTTTCGTCATTTACAAGCCTTGCAATGATGTAAGGTTTAAAATTGGCTACTGGTGGTGTATAGTTAAGGTCTACTGTTGTTGTCTCCTATGTGACGAGCCTTCTGCATAATCCTGTTTTGCCTCTCACAGAGGTTCTAGAATCGATTTCCAGCACCCCTGCGTTCTCCTAGCCTAGTAGCTTGGTCAAAGCTACGTCACAATCCGGCTGTTTCAAATTTCCCGGCTGCTCCAACTTCGAACAGGCATTATGTTGATTTGATAATTGCTTAAATTCCCGGTACGAATATATCTGTTTCGGGATTTCGAACAAGGATGAGCCTGAAAAGGTGGTTGAATTTGTCAGATAACTGCTCTCAATCTTAGTTTCGATCTTTCTCTATTGTACTATTTGTCAGATAACTGCTCTCAATCTTAGTTTCGATCTTTCTCTATTGTACTTTCTCCTCGAATTTCCCCTTTTGGCGGTTCATGGAGGGGGCCTATGACTCCATTGCATCCGAAGATCTTGTCAATGCTGCTGTCAACGCGGAACATGCCTGGTCAGCTGCTGCCCTGGCATCATTGGACAACTTAGTGATCAAGCCATCCACGTCAAGGGACAACTCATGCAAAAAGAGTATGGTCTGTAAAAAGCAGCACAAACCTGCCAACACCTCCCCTCCTCCTCGGGCGCTTAGAATTGAAATTGCCCAGCTAGATGAGAGGATAGATAGCCTCCAGCACAAAGCTCTTATTGGGAAATGGCATTTCCCTGAAATGTCTGACATCGACATGAGAAAATGGTTGGCAAATTTCTGGAAACCGGTTATCGGCTATGTTCCGGTTATATCCAGCCTCATGAGAGACTGGTACTGTTTCCATTTCTTAAACGCGGAAGATGTTGAATCCATTCAATGCCGGCCTTGGGTCTTCAAGCGAAGTTTTCTTGCATTATATAGGTGGTACATAGGCTTCAACCCTTTGAAAAACACCCCGGTAAATAATCTAATTTGGGTTAAATGCCCGAATCTCCCTTTGGAACTCTGGTCAAATGAATCTCTGGAGCTGATTGGGAACGCTATTGGACGTTTCGTTTACGTCGACCCCTGGTGCTTAGGTGAAAGGGACAAGCGCATAGCTTGGATTCTTATTCAAAGACCATTTAAGGGCGGCTACCCTGATCATATTGAGATCAGCTGGAAGGATCAAGTCATTAACCAGAGGCTAGATTTCTGGGGAATTCCGTTTAGGTGTGCAGCATGCAAGAGAACTGGCCATTTGGTGAAAAATTGCCCTAGTGCTAAATTATTTGAACACAGACGGCTCAACAAAAAATCTTTTTTAAATGGCAGTCAATCATCGCCCTCAACTGCTACTATTCCGCTTCACAGTCCTCCAACTCATGTGCCTCAACAAGACCATCATGGTCATTTGAATGTTCACTCCGACTGTCACCCGCCTCCATCCAATTGCCCGAACACCTTTGTCAATACAGGCAGCCACGAGTCTCCTTTTACTGAGCCAAAAGAGGATTTCCCTGTCCCTTCTCCGCCTCCCTTGAAACAGAAGGATTTTACCCCCGACCCCCTTCCTGGGCCCTCAAAAGGGGTAGATTTCTCCGTGGGATCTATTCCCATATCCATCTCATCCTCCTCTCCGAATCCCGATCAAGCTGGCCGACATGTCAACAAAGGAAAATCTCAATGCGTTGGCCCGACTCCTCCTAACTCCCCGACCTCAACTCCTGTTAATCTATTTGACAGCGACCTGGACCATATGCTTAACAGGGACTCACTCGAACTGGAGCCTCTCACGATCCATAGGCCTGGGCCAAGTTTTTCGCCTGTTATTAGCCCGGAGTCAGCTAAAAACATTACGGTCCGGAAGAAAGGAAGAGGTGGCAGCAGGCATTTTAGAGGCAGAACTATTGTGACAAATGAAGGGATCAGAAATCTGTCTCTAGTTGAAGTGCCCATTCTGAATGTTTCTGATTCACAGCCCCTTAGAGCGAGCTTGGCTGCCATCTCACCTAAATGACCCCCATCATATCCTTCAACATTCGGGGTCTTGGCGTGGATCCTAAATTCATCACGCTAAATTTTTTTTTTTTCCATTCCAGGGCTGCAATCATCCTCATCCAGGAAACCATGCACAAGAAGGAGGATACCTTGTCTTATTTCAGGAAAATGCTGCCTACCTGGTTCATGGCTGCTACAGAGGCAAATGGCTTATCGGGAGGCATGGCTACCCTATGGGATCCTACCAGGGTCAAAGCAAAGGCGTACAAATGCTTCGCTGGGATTATTATCTCGGCTTCAATCAGAGGTGTTGAATATCCGGTAAACATTCTCAATCTTTATGCTCCATATAAATCCCGAATTTCCTTCTGGAACAGGTTCTTCGCATCAGAGCTTTTTGATATCAATAACCTCCTTATTGTGGGCGATTCGAATGCTGTCTTGAATTCAAACGAGGTCTGGGGACAGGGAAAGATAAACAACAGCTTGGCGGATCTCATCAATTCTGAGATGATCAACAGGGACATGGTCGACATAATTCCCGCTGTAAGGAAGCCGACTTGGTCAAATGGTAGAGTGGGCAAGGCTTACATAGCCAAAAGGCTTGATAGGGTGTTTATCCATTTTAGCCTCATTGATAAAATGGGTATGCCAAGGCTATCTGTGGAGAATGTCATGATCTCGGACCATACTCCTATCCTTCTATCTTGGCCCGCAAGTCTATTCAGAAAAGGTTATTCCTTTAAGTTTGACAGTAGCCTCCTACAAGACTCTGCCTTCAATGTATACATTCAGAACGCATGGAAAACAATCAAGGACCGGGATAAACAATTTATCTTTTCATCCTTCAAGGAAAAAATGGTCGAGATCAGGGATATGGTGAAAAAATGGCAGTTTCAAAAACATCAGAAGGATAAAGAGAACCTCCAAAGGATTCAACAGGAACTGGATATGATGTTGGCTTCTACAGATTTCTCCACATGCTCTCTTGAAAGGAAATGCCGTATTAGATCTCTGGAGAAAGAGAGATTCTATTTATTGAAACAAGAGGAAGCTAAATGGAGGCTCAAGGGGACAAAAACACGAAATTTTTCCATAAATATGCAAACGCAAGGAGGGCAAGGAATTTCATATGGAAAATTAAGGACGATCAGGGTGGTTTTGCTGTCTCCCAAGAGGACATTTCAAAGCAGGCCGTAAGCTTCTTCAAAAAACAATATAGCAGGTCAAATGAGATCGGGTTTAATGACATTAGATGGGGCATTGAACTGATGCCAGAAATGTTTGATCAAGAAAAGAACGAGGCTTTGTTCCGTCCAGTAGAAGAAAGTGAACTCCTTGAGGTCATGAAATCCTTTAAGAAGGACAAGTCCCCCGGTCCTGATGGATGGTCAATAGACTTTCTAATCCATTTTTTTGACCTTTTTAAAACAGATCTGCTAAGTATGGTGGAGGCCTCCAGACTCTCAGGCGACATTCATAACCATACCTCGTCCACTCTCATTACTCTCATTCCTAAGAAGGACGAGCCTGAATCCTTCCTGGACTTCCGTCCCATCTCCCTTTGCAACATTACCTTCAAGATTATCACAAAGATTATCGCTCTAAGGATTAAAGGGACTCTGGCATCATGTCTCTCTCCCAACCAACATGCCTTTTTAAAGGGCCGAAATATTCACGATGCGGTCGCCAGTACGCAAGAATGCTTACATTCTATGTCTGTGCAAAACTCTAAGGCAACTATTATGAAAATTGACCTTCAGAAGGCTTTTGATGTATTGGACTGGGGATATCTGTTAGGATATTCCGACACATAGGATATAGTTAAGTTCAACTTGGTCTAGTATAGAGTTAGGTTAGAGTTAGGTAAAGTGTGTTTCTTTACCGTTGTACATTTTGTAACTTACAATCCGACGGTCACGATATGTAGTGATCCGACGGTTCACTCTCACCTCGGTATTACCGACACTTGATCCGTGGCTTGACACCCGATTGGTCCATGAGTTCTATTTAAAGCGCATGGAGGGTCATTGTTCGGGTAATCCGTGCATGAGAGAAGCTTATGTAAATTTTCATTCTTTGATTAATAAATTGCCTGTAGTACCCACGTTGGGACAGGCCGTGGACTGTTTCCCTCCTTGCACTCTGAGGGTTTTAACCACGTCAAAAATACTGGTGTATTGATTTGAGATCTGGTTGTGAGCGGTGTCCTTTTGGTATTCTTTCTGTGGAACTTACCCTATAAATTCCTACATGGTATCAGAGCTATTTGAGGGCCGCGTCCGTTGGTGATCCAAATCTGAAGTCGGTAGAACTGCATGCGGCTGTCGTTTCCTAGATCTGCTGTTTCTGACTGCTTTCGGGCCGAGAGGACTGCTCTGGTGCGTTCGGAGCATCTGTTCCAGTGAGGAACCCCTTTCGTTTCACGCGAAAAGGTTTCCGGTAGCCCTAGCTGCGTCATTTTTCAGATCGGGAGGTATACAGTGTTTTTTTTGCAGTTTACTGTTATTTTCTCTCTGCTTATTTCGGTCTTAGTTTATTTAGCCTTTTTTTTTAACCGGATCTATACCTTTCATTTCTGCGTATGCTCTTTGCCCTGCGACTCTGTGCGATCTGGGCAAATCAGAAACAGAAAGGAAGGATTTTTCTCATGCGTATGCTCTTTTCCCTGCACCTTAGTGTGATCTCGGAAAATCAGAAACATTGAGAAAAATATTTAGTTTTTCGGCTAAAGCTAACTTTGAGATTTTTTTAAAATTTCTAGTTTTTTGGCTAAAGCTAACTTCGAGCCACAAGGTTCGTTTTTCTTTGCATATTCGTGTTGGGTTTTGTGTTTTGTGTTTTGTAGGGAAAAAGAGCTTTCTCAAGGCAAGCACGCAAACCGAGGCCCCCCCCCCCCCTCCCTCTCTCTCTCTCTCTCTCTCTCTCTCTCTCTCTCAAATTTTTTGTATAGATCAATTGGTTCAAAGCTATTTTAAGAGAGTAGAGGTCTTGGGTTCAAGTCTCCATTTTGTGGGGGCGGATTTTTTCATTCCCGCACATTCGCGCACTTTGCCGACTACTTCAACAATTATTTTTCAAAAAGCCATAACTTCTTCATCCGGAAGCCTTTTTCAGAGCCGTTTTTTTTAAAACTGCCTATTTTTTCGAGATCTATCCATTGGAACACCTACTTTCAGCATCTTCAGCTTCAGTTTTTTTTAAAAATGGAAAGCCCATGCCAAGTCATTCTTGACAGCACTAACTACTTCCAATGGGTAGCCTACATCGAAGATTTACTTAGAAGTAAATGTCTCTTCAGAATAGCCACAGACCAAGAGAAGAAACCAAAAGATGAAGACAAGGCGGCAAAATGGGAAAATAGACAAGATCAAGCACGTGGTTTGATAGGGATGTCTATTTCTCCTGATCTTAGATTCCACATTGCGGAACTTGAGACTCCTCATGAAGCATTAGAAAAACTTGCTAAAGTTTTTGGGATTAAAAATGAAATTAGAGCCCATCAACTTGAAAATGAGCTGCTTACTTTGGATCCTAATAATTTTTCTTGCATTGAAGATTTCTTGTCCAAATTCAAGAACCTTAGATATCTCCTGGAAGGTGTTAAAGTTAAGAAAGACGATGGTAACCTTATTTATTCCATCCTTACTAAGTTGGGACCAGCCTACTCTGTATTTGTTTCCACTTTCCATTCTACAAGAGAAGCTTTCATTTGTCAAGGACAAGACTACAAGCCCCCTTCCTTTGACTCCTTTTGTGATTCCTTAATAAGAGAACAAGAAAAACTCTTACACCTTGGTCTTCTTAATCTTGGAAACTCTTCCACGAAAGCATTAGCCGCCCAGCAGCAACCAAATTCAAAGAATCCTAAGAAGTCATATCCTCAAAAGAATGGTCCTAAACCATTTCAGCCTCAAAATGAAAGATCATTTCAGCAAAATGATAAGACCAATAAAAACAAATGGAAGAAGACTGATAGACATTGTAACTTTTGTAATCGAGATGGCCACTTAGAATCTAAATGCTTTAAGAAGATGGAAGCCTTGGAAGCCGCAATGAAGAAACATAACATCCATGTGGAGCCTACTTCAACTTCAACTTCCGGAATGGCACTTTCTGCATCTCATTGTCAGTCATCTCAGTCTGGTTATGCATTAAATGTATCTTCTTCTTCTTCTCATTCTCATGAGTGGCTCATTGACTCTGGAGCCTCTTGTCACATGGCCAAAAACCAAGCCATGTTTTCTTCTTTAAATGATTGTAACACCAAAAATATATATATTGGTGATGATAGATCTCTTAATGTTGTAGGGACTGGAACTGTTCATCTAGACAATGGTCAGTTTAATGATGTATTATGTGTTCCAACCTTATCCTGCAACCTTCTATCTGTCTATCAGATAACTCATTCAGGTGAAGGTAAAATTGTTGAATTTTCACCTCATGATGTTGTAATCAAGGATCTAAAAGATCCTAAACAGATTCTAGCTACTGGTCTTGCTGATGATTCCAAAAGGTTGTATAAGTTTCACAACTTTGGGTCATCCAATCTTCCCTCAGTATTTGTTGCTCATAATAATGAAGTGAGCAAACTTTGGCATGAGCGATTTGGTCACTTAAACTATCGCTCCCTTCAGCATCTATGTAAAGAAAATATGGTGACAGGTCTTCCTATGGTATCTTGCAGAGATGGTGTTTGTTCCGGATGTGTACTCGGAAAACATCATCGGGACAGTTTTGACAAACGTGCCTCTTGGCACGCCTCAGCCCCTTTACAGCTTGTGCACAGTGATTTATGTGGTCCTCTTCCTGTTGCTTCATTCTCTGGTTGCAAGTACTTCTTAACTTTCATTGATGATTTCTCCAGACGCACTTGGGTATACTTCTTAAAACTCAAGAGCGAAGTATTTACCACTTTTTTGGCCTTCAAAGCATTTGTTGAAAAACAATCTGGACATCAAATTCTTAAGCTAAGAACTGATAATGGTGGAGAATATGTTAAAAACACATTCATCAACTTTTGCACCGAAAATGGAATTCAAATGCAACATACTGTTCCATACACTCCACAACAAAATGGTGTAGCTGAAAGGAAAAACCGCACCTTAAAGGAAATGGCTAATTATATGCTGCAATCTAAAGGACTCAGTCTTAGTTTTTGGGCCGAAGCAATTAATTGTGCAAATTATATAATCAATCGCACTCCTACTAAGGTTCTAGAGAATATTACTCCAGAAGAAGCTTGGAGTTCCATTAAACCAGATGTAAGTCACTTTCGTGTGTTTGGAAGTGAAGCATGGACCCATATTCCAGATGAAAAGCATAAAGCTTTAGAACCTAAAAGTGAGAAATGTACTTTTGTTGGATATTCTGAAGATGTAAAAGGTTATAGACTTATTCCATTTAAGTCCAAAAATGTTATCATTAGAAGAGATGTAAAATTTGATGAAAATAAATCGGCCTGCGAGCCTAGTCCGGCGGATGTGCCACCTCTTCCTATCTCTTCTATCTTTGAAAACATTTCTTCTTCAGATGATGAAAGCGAGGATGATAATCCTCCCCCACCTTCTCAGGATCCTCAACTTCCAAGATGGGTCCGTGCCACTCGGGATGCAGCAGGTGATCTTGCCGGTGATCCTACAGATCAGCGACGTACACGTTCTAAGTTTGAAAGAGCCTCTTCTTTACTGGCTCAAGCTCCAGTAAATCATGATCCTGACACTTTTGCAGAAGCTTCAGGCCATCCACATTGGGAAGCAGCTATGAATGAAGAATATCATTCATTGATGACAAATGATACATGGGATCTTGTTCCTCTACCAAAGGGACGCAAACTTGTTAGATGTAAATGGGTTTACAGAACCAAGTATGGACCAGATGGGAAAGTTGATAAACATAAAGCTCGTCTCGTTTCTAAGGGCTTTTCACAGGTTGAAGGCATTGACTACACTGAAACCTTTTCTCTTGTTGCCAAAATGAACTCCATCCGCCTTGTTCTTTCCCTTGCTGCCTCTTTAAAATGGGAAGTCCATCAGATGGATGTTAAATCGGCCTTCTTGCATGGGGACTTGCAGGAAGAAATCTATATGGAACAACCCATTGGCTTCATACAAACAGACTCCAGCCTTGTTTGTCGACTTAAGAAATCCCTTTATGGCCTCAAGCAAGCTCCTCGGGCTTGGTATGCCAAAATGGATAGCTTTCTTTTAGAATCTGGCTTTTCTAGGTGTCATTCTGACAATACTGTCTACACCAAGAAAGAGGGCAACTCTCTTATCATCCTTGTTCTTTATGTTGATGATCTTATTCTTACTGGTAGTGATCCCAACCTTATAAACCATGTGAAGTCCAGCCTTAAAAAGAAATTTGAAATGACAGACTTAGGACATTTACACTATTTTCTCGGTCTTCAAGTCTTGCAATCCCAAGAGGGTATTTTCCTTTCCCAGTCCAAGTATGCTTGTGATATTCTTCGTCATTTTCACATGGAAGACTGTAAGCCAGCCCCTTCTCCCTTTCAGTCTGGAGTCAAACTTTCAGTCTCTTGTACCTCTCCTGAAGTTGATGCTACCTTATATCGTCAACTTGTCGGAAAACTCATGTATTTAACCCATACTCGTCCTGATCTTTCCTTTGTTGTTGGCCTTGTTGCGCGTTTTATGCAAAACCCCCGTGAAAGTCATTGGAAAGCAGCTAAAAGAATACTTCGTTATGTTCGAGGTACAGTACAGTTTGGGATTCATTACAGTGCCAAAGCAGCTCCTCTGTTAGTTGGTTTCACTGATTCTGATTGGGCTGGTGACCCTGATGATCGGAAGTCTACTGCCGGTTATGTCTTCACTCTTGGTTCAGGACCTATTACATGGGCTTGTAAGAAACAGGCTGCCATTTCTCTTTCGTCAGCAGAAGCAGAGTATCGTGGTGCCGTGGAAGCTAGTAAGGAAGCCTTGTGGCTTCGTCAGATCCTATCAGAGTTTGGCTTTGAGCAGCAGCATTCAACCACACTTTGGTGTGATAATCAAAGTGCCATTCAGCTATGCAAAGATCCAGTCCAGCATCAGCGCAGCAAACACATTGAACTACACATGCACTTCATCAGAAAGCTCATTCATGACCATGTTCTTGAAGTGCAATATTGTCCAACAGATGATCAGGTTGCAGACATCTTCACAAAGGCTCTCACAGAGGCGAAGTTCACTAAACTTCGATATATGCTTGGAGTTCAGGAAGTTGTCACTAAGGGGGGATAGGCTCTAGTGCCTCCTTCCTTCTCCTATTGTGTCATATTTGTAAATCCTTCAATCCTATCCCAAGTTGTTCTTAAGGGGGGATGTTAGGATATTCCGACACATAGGATATAGTTAAGTTCAACTTGGTCTAGTATAGAGTTAGGTTAGAGTTAGGTAAAGTGTGTTTCTTTACCGTTGTACATTTTGTAACTTACAATCCGACGGTCACGATATGTAGTGATCCGACGGTTCACTCTCACCTCGGTATTACCGACACTTGATCCGTGGCTTGACACCCGATTGGTCCATGAGTTCTATTTAAAGCGCATGGAGGGTCATTGTTCGGGTAATCCATGCATGAGAGAAGCTTATGTAAATTTTCATTCTTTGATTAATAAATTGCCTGTAGTACCCACGTTGGGACAGGCCGTGGACTGTTTCCCTCCTTGCACTCTGAGGGTTTTAACCACGTCAAAAATACTGGTGTATTGATTTGAGATCTGGTTGTGAGCGGTGTCCTTTTGGTATTCTTTCTGTGGAACTTACCCTGTAAATTCCTACAATATCTGCAATGCCTCCTCGCCAAAATTGGTCTGTATCCGGGGCCCATTCGTTGGATTATGGGTTGTATTCAAAACGTCAACTATGATGTACTGATAAATGGCTGCCCTTCACCTTTCTTTCGGGCGGAAAGGGGCCTCCGACAGGGCTGCCCACTATCGCCTCTCCTCTTCATTTTAGCCATCGATGCTCTGAGCCTCCATATCAACCGTGCAGTGGCGGTAAAAGAATACATTCCGGTCAAGATCTGTAAGCAAATCTATATTTCTCATAACCTGTTCGTTGACGATATCCTGTTATTCGCTATGCTATCCAAGGTAACATGGTTGTGCATTAAGTATATTCTGGATCGTTTTCAAAAGGCCTCCGGGCTCGCCATCAACAAAGCCAAAACGATCCTGTATCATAATGGCTCAGACGAGGCTCTGACTTCTTGGATAATACAGCTTTTCGGAATTGATTCTAGACTCCTGTCTGATGGAATCAAGTACCTCGGCTTTCGCCTTAAAGCTAAGGCCTACAGGAAGGTTGACTGGCGATGGCTTATTGAACGCTACTACAGCAAGATCTCGCAGTGGGAATTCAGAACTCTATCTTTGGGAGGCAGGATCGTCCTTGCCAAATCTGTATTGACGCAGCTATCGGTCTACTGGGCTCACCTTTTCATTCTCCCGGCTTGTATCATTCAGGCAATTAACAGGATCACGGCCAATTTCATATGGGGGGCAAAAGCTGAAAGAAGGAAAATCCACCTCACAAAGCTGGATCTGTTATCTTTGCCAAAAAACTTTGGTGGATGGGGACTGTTGGATATAAGGCTTTTTGGGAAAGCTCTTGTCTGTAAATCCTTATGGAGGGGCATCTTTGGCTCAAATCCCTGGAGCGCAATTATCCGCCAAAAGTATCAAAAAGGTAGAAGCATGGAATTCTGGTACAGGTTTGACTCCATTGGCATCCAGCAGGGGTCTGCTATTTGGCTTAGTTTCAGGCGAATACAGAGATACTTTCTCAATAATCTAAAATGGGAGATCTTCTCTGGCCGGAAAATTCTCATAGGTTTCGACACTTTCGCTGGCTTCAGGGGCAATTTACAGGTTCCAGCTCCTCTTCTTTTTTATCTCCACAGACTTGGTTATTTCACTTGGATCAGAATTATCAAGGAATGGAGAGGTTCCTCTCTTTCGCTTAAGGATGCTGGCGATATTGGTATTCCGCAGGCTTTGTTTGTCCTATGGGATAATTTTAAAATCTCTCTCGAACAGGGTGATATAAAGCGCTCTCAGACCGATGACCATTTGGTATGGTCCTTATCTCTCACCTCCTCTCGAGCAAATGTAAAGGACATTTATTTGGATCTCATCTCCAAATCAAACAGGTTGAACAGACAGATTTTTCCAGTATTCTGGTGGAAACTTGGCTGCCCCCTCAAGGTGACTTTATTCTCTTGGTTGGTCTATTACAACAAAAACTTAACTTGGGATTCCTTGAGGAAGCGTTCTTGGCATGGTCCCAGCAGATGCGTCTTTTGCAAAATGGAGGAGGAAACAAACTATCATTTGTTTTTCAAGTGCACGGTCTCCCAACAAATCTGGTATGAACTAGCTCTGTTTTTTTCTTTTCCGCATCTAAACTTCATCTCTGTTGATGCAGCTTTCGCCTGGTGGGGAAGACAAGAAACTGATAAACGTCCAATCCTTCCCATCACTATATGGTGCCTTTGGAAGTGGAGGAACTTAAAAATCTTTGAGGATTCAAATATCTCCTCCAATTATGTCTTATCTTCTTTTTCAGCTCTCTTTCCACCTATCCGTTGAATGCAGTCCATGTGAAGTTCAATTTTGGTCTATCCATGTTGTTTCCGAAGGCTTCTATCTTTCGGTTTTTTGGTTTTTTGTCCTTATCCTTTAATGTCACTGATATGCTGAATTCTTCAGCTCATGCGATTTTATTATCAGATCCATCAGACATACATTTTGTATATATTGCCTCAATATAATATAGTGCTTTTCTTTCTGAGAAAAAAAAAAAGAAGAAAGAAAAAAAAAAAGAAGAATATTCTACCATTAGCCGACCAATAATACATATCATTTTTTGTTTACATATTTTTCAAAATAAAACATGATTAATTTAGATAAAGGAACTAAGATCTCAAAGTCATCGCATCTTTTCAACATATCAAAACTTACTTTTGCAAGATATGGTAAAAATTAAATAATGAATTTAATTTTTTTAATAAAAAGATTTAAAAATTTTAGTTGAAAATAATAATAATTAATGTTAAGAGATTTTTAAGTAAGATATTTTCAATATCTATAATCTGGATCATAAAAATTTTTAAAAATAATTTTTAAATATATTTTTTTATAAATTTGGTAAGATTATATTTTCAACATGTTTATTATATCACTCAATTAAAATAAAATAATTTTACATTAAAAAATATTTTAAGAAAACATTCAATCACTATATATCCAAAACTCATAATAAACCATTTTTAAATATTAAAAATAATAATTATTTAAATTTAAAAAAAAAAAATTACAAAACATTCCATAACTATAACTATGCGTAAAAAAAATTACAAAACATTCCATAACTATAACATTCCATAGTTAAAATTAATAATTATTAAGCAAGCAAAACGACAATATTGCGAAAACCGAATGACAGAATTCTTTACCTGTCCTAGCATACTTGACACTAGGAGTACTCACAGGTCTTACTCGAGGTTGATGATCTCCCGGTTGTCGAGTAAGATATATGATTTTTTTTAATATATCTTTAAACTAAATAAAACAAAAGTGAGTTTGTTTTTTTTCCTGAATATATATATATATATTCACACCAAAAAGAAGAAACTCACTTTTGTTTTATTTAGTTTAAAGATATATGTATGAATTTATGTATGAAATATAATTATAATGAATATTTTATAACTGGATAGATAAGGGTTTCTTAATATGTGTTTTTTTTCAATTGTGTTTTTATTTACAGATTATTTAAATAATATTTTAATTTATTTTTTTAAATAATATGTAAGGGAGTTGTTTTTAGTGTACTTCTATTGTGCAGGGGTTACTCATCAAGCTTGTAATTAAATTACACTGGAAAAAACTACCGGAAAAGCTTCCAAAAAGTTGCACTAAAGACAACTCAATATATAAATATAATGAAATATCTCATTTATCTAAGTACATGTAAAAATTGATTTTATATTTATCACTTATACCATTCACTCCTTAAAAAATCTATCATTTTATAATTTTATATTTTACAAAAATCTATGACTTTATAATTTTATAAGTTTATGATATATAAAATGTGAAATCTTTTATTTGTTATAAATCTTGAATAAATAATTAATAATCATAAATATTAAAAACCAACCTAGATCCATCTTAACCCTCGATCTATCAAGGGCCGAGAAAGATCAAATTTCTTGAGGTGAAAACCTATCTTTTAAGTGCAAAACTTGAGGAAAGGTTTGCATCTCCATAGATTTGACACTCGATGGTTCCAGGTTAAGATGGATCTAGACTGGTTATATAATACTATATAATATCTATATTTGTTTATGCATGTCTCTTTCTTATTCTCTCTCTCTACCTTTCTCCCTTTGTGTCTTTCTTATTCCCTCCCCCTCTCTCCCCCTCCAACTCCATCTCTCTCTCTCGTTCTTTGTATTGAGTCCTCTCTCTTCCTTCCTCTCTATGTCATTCTCTCTCTCCCCCCGCCCCATCATTCTCTCTCTCTTCCCTCTAACTGTATCACTATCTCTCTCCCTCTCTCCTCTCTCTCCCCTCCATCTTTGTGTCTCCCTCTCTCCTCTCTCTCCCCTCCATCTTTGTGTCTCCCTCTCTCTATGTTCCCCTTCTCTCCCTATCTCTCTCCGCTCTCCCTCACTCTCTCCCTTGTCACTCCCTCTCTTTCTCCACCTCTATCTCTCTATGTTTTTGTTCTTTCCTCCATCTCTCTCCCCCTCCATCTCTCTCTCTCTCTTCCTTTCTCTCCCACTTCCATCTCTCTCTCCCACCCTCATTCTCTCTCTCTTCGCCCTCAATCTTTGTCACTATCTCCCTTCCTCTCTCTTTCCCTTCCTCCCGAGCCCCCCCTTCAATTTGATTCCATGATATTATGTTTAAGAAAGTATCTAAAGTAAAAAAGATTGGTTGTAAAATATTAAACCTATATTTTCGATCAATCATGTCAAAGAAAAAACAATAATAAAAAACTCAAAACAATCATACACTACCTTTCCTCTATTATTGTTAGTCAATTTGTTTGCTCTCATTGCTTGAATCCTTAGTTAAGAAGGATCTATGTTGATTCTTAGTAATATTATTTATATTATATATATTTCACATCTTTATATATAGAAGTATTGTCATTTTTAATTTATTAAAAACTTGATTTAATTTCTACCGAAATATTTTTAATAGTTGTGAGGGTAGAGGGTTTAGATATATCTCAAAAGTAATATAACATTTTTCCTTTTAAAATTAATTTTAAAAAACGTTATAAAGTTAAATTAAAATAAGATATTTATAAAATATTATGATTGTGAAATAAGTTATGTTTTTTGGACGTGTGGTATTGATAAGTCATGGTATTGGCCCATGGTATTGTAACAAAGCCTATTTACATGTTAATACTATTCATGGTAAAGTGGGGCTCAATATCCATGGTTAAGAATCATGTCATATCGTCATAAAATATTTTGATTGTGAATTAAGTTATGGTTTTTGGGCATGTGGTATTGCTAAGCCATGGTATTGGCTCATGGTATGGTAACAAAGTCTATTCACAAGTTAATAACAAAATCAAAATATAACATATTGACTTTAACTTTTTATTATTAATTGAGCCAACATTTAAATGTCCCTACACATCCACCCCTATATTGGCTGACATTGACATTAGATTAAATTCAGTAAATGTTAAATGTTAAACATTTACGCTTGACATCTACCCGAGTGCAACAAAATGAAAGAACATCAACAATAATGTTCATCACTCTCAAAGCACGAATAAATGAGATATGTGTAAAAGCATAACAATAACCTCATATTCATCTCATAAGGGAGCTGAGAGGTAATTAAGATATGAGTTGTCTTTAGTGCAACTTTTTGGAAGCTTTTATGGTGGGATTTTCTGGTGTAGTTTCTCCAAAATTAGGCAGAAATTTATTGAAATCACAAGTTTGATGGGTAACCATGTATAAGTGAAGTACCCTAGGGGTTTTTGAGGGTGCTAAATCCATATATACAATCAAAAAACAAGTTTAAATAACACAAATCAAGATTTTGCCTCAAAATTTTATGTTGGATTCTCGCACCGAAATGTCCAAAAAGTCACACTAAAGACAACTCCATTAAGATATCTTTGTTTCCTTTTAGCCACTTGATCACATTCATTGAGTCACAAAAAACTGTGACTTCAAAGTCCCCTATTCACATGCCAAAAGGAGATGAAATTTCAAGGCCATGAGCCTAGCAAAGTTGTTAGTGCCTTTGCCCAAACCACCTCTAAGCATTGTGTAACGAGATTCTTTTAAGAACACAATTCACCTAACACCATTTATTAGAGGATTTATCGGGTTGCTTCATCAAAATAAGCCCATGCTCATAATTATACACCACCTCCTCAATAACCTATCTCATAGGCTTTGTTAACTTTTCTTGTGGGAAACTCCTACTAGTTAACCCTTGAGAAGAACAGTATAACGGAGGAATTTGACCATCTCCAAACAAGCTCGCATTCCTAGCCAACCATATTCCTAGGCTAGAATTACAAGGAGGGCTCTAAATTTCCAAACTAGCAATTCTCCATGCCAAATCCTTAAGGACTTTTGAATAGTAGAGCCCTACCATGCACTCATTGAGCATGTTAACCCTTCAATATCCTTCCAAAAATGTAAAGAGAAAACCTTGCAAAGAGGACATCTTTTAGGGATAGACCAATTTCTCTTTTATTATTTATCCCAAGTCAATGATTTGTTAGTTGAGACAAGCCACATGAATATATGGGAGTTGGAGGGATAATTGAATTTTCAAACCCTACTCCACCACCACACTAAAATTCTTTGAATCTCACTAAAGGTTATGGCTTGATAGCCAACTTTTGGAGAGATTCCCCTAAGGGGATTTTTACTTAGATAAGCTTATCCCCATTTTTTGTGGGTTTGGCATGATGAGCCTTTAAACTTTCCACAAAAACCTACTAGACATGAAAATCAAATCCATTCCAACCTAGCCTTTCAAAAGAGAGCCATTCCTGACTCCAAATAGAAGTAAGACCAAGGTCTGCCACATGAGCCAACTTGTAGGAATCCCTATCCATGAGATGTTAGATCATGAATAAAGGAAGTCTAAAGTCTAAGCCATAACCCCGCTAAGTGTACTCCCCTAGTTTGTCACTTTGTCCATTCCTCACTTGGCATGTTAACTCTTCTCCAATTACATAAAAGGATAACATAATCAATTTTCATAAAATTTTCACATTGTGCAACTTCTTCGGAGGATTTTCATCCAATCGTTAATTAAATGTTGCTTATATACTTCTCAGTAAAAGCATAACATCAAAGACCCACTCCTTGTATAGTTCTCCATGTACTTTTGGTTTCTAGAGCCTTGAAGAAGAGGAAAATATTTTTAAGCCTCAACCACTTAAAGCTTTGGAACAACCAACCTATTCCAATTCTCTAGAGGAATTACTGTTGATTTTCTATGTGCAATAGATACTAGCATAATATTTCTAAAAAATTGATAATTACTTTTGATGTTAATCTTGTTTTAAATTATTCAAATATATCATCCAACAATAATACTTCAGAAATTAAACCATACAAGAACAGTAGAATAATAGAGATCACAATGCACAATAGAAGACAAGATTTACCCTGGGAAAACCCACTAAAGGGAAAAACCCAACAACCTTTTCAATAGAGAAAACTTATGTTCAACAAGGGACACACCTAGACCTTCTAGTCATTGACTAGGTCACACTTGGTTAAACCCTCCAAGTCAAGTCCCCCAACCTAATCCAACACTTCGCTCTGCTTGATCTAACCTAAAATTTTGCCCTCCTACAACTGCCAAAATCCCAAAATTTTGGCCCCCAGCAACTGGCTAGATATTTCGTCCCCTATAATAGAAATTTCCCAGAAATATGTGAACTATAGAGAGAAAGTCAATCCACACGTGTGAGCTTGAGAGAGAGAGAAAGAGATCTAATTTGTCCTTCTTGATCTTCGCTAGGATGCCCAAAAAGTATTTTCTTGAGAGAGTGCAAATTGGTGGTGAGAGACTGAGGTTGAGCCACCTTTATATAGTGATTTGTTCAGTTGAATGGGTGTGTCCTTTGCCTCGGTTGACTTGACTTAGAGGGAGGCCGACTTGACAAGCTTGGATTAGAAATTTAATGCTCATAATATACTACTGGCTATGTAATTTCTCAAATAGAATTTATAAATTTTATTATTGAGTACCTACCTAGATTTATGTGGTTGAATATGTTTATGATTTGCCATGGCTCTCTCTCCCACTCCCTTGTTACCAAATCGATAAAAACCTCCCTTCCAAACTGAGCACAATCTCAGTACTCAGCTTCAATGTACTTCAAATTTGAGGTACTCTGGCCCCCGTGCCCAAAATTTCAAGAATAATTAAAGCTTAATTCTGTTAGGATATTCCGACACATAGGAAATAGTTAAGTACAACTTGGTCTAGTATAGAGTTAGGTAAAGTGTGTTTCTTTACCGTTGTACATTTTGTAACTTACAATCCGACGGTCACGATATGTAGTGATCCGACGGTTCATTCTCTCATCGGTATTACCGACACTTGATCCGTGGCTTGACACCCGATTGGTCCATGATTTCTATTTAAAGCGCATGGAGGGTCATTTGTAGTGTAATCCGTGCATGAGAGAAGCATATGTAAATTTTCATTCTTTTATTAATAAATTGCCTGAAGTGGCCGCGTTGGCTCAGGCCGTGGACTGTTTCCCTCTTTGAGGGTTTTAACTACGTCAAAAAAACTGGTGTATTGATCTGCGATCTGGTTGTGAGCGATGTCCTTTGGTGTTCTGTCTGAGGAACTTACCCTGTAAATTCCTACATGGTATCAGAGCTATTTGAGGGCCGCGTCCGTTGGTGATCCAAATCTGAAGCCGGTAGAACTGCATCCGACTGCCATCTCCTAGATCTGTTGTTTCTGACTGCTTTCGGGCCGAGAGGACTGCTCTGTTGTGTTGGGAGCATCTGTTCCAGTGAGGAACCCCTTTCGTTTCGGGCGAAAAGGTTTCCGGTAGCCCTAGCTGCGTCATTTTTTAGATCTGGAGGTATACAGTGTTTATTTGCAGTTTATTGTTATTTTCTCTCTGTTTATTTCGATTTCAGTTTATTTAGCTTTTTTTAATACCGGATCTATACCTTTCATTTCTGCGTATGCTCTTTGCCATGCGACTCTGTGCGATCTGGGCAAATCAAAAACAGAAAGGAAGGATTTTTCTCATGCGTGTGCTCTTTTCCCTGCGCCTTAGGGTGATCTTAGAAAATCAGAAACATTGAGGAAAATATTTAGTTTCCGGCTAAAGCTAACTTTGAGCCGCAAGGTTCATTTTTGAAAATATTTAGTTTTTCGGCTAAAGCTAACTTTGAGCTGTAAGGTTCGTTTTCTTTGCATGTCCGTGTTGGGTTTTGTGTTTTTTGTTTTGTAGGGAAAAAGAGCTTTCTCAAAGCAAGCACGCAACCCAAAGCACCCCCCCCCCCCTCTCTCTCTCTCTCTCAAATTTTTTGTATATCTCAATTGGCTCAAAGCTATTTTAAGAGAGTAGAGGTCTTGGGTTCAAGTCTCCATTTTGTGGGGGCGGACTTTTTCATTTCCGCACATTCCCGCACTTCGTCGGCAACTTCAACAACTTTTTTTCAAAAAGCCATAACTTCTTCATCCGGAAGCCGTTTTCAGAGCCATTTTTTTTTAAACTAGCCTAATTTTTCGAGATCTATCCATTGGAACACTTAGTTTCAGCATCTTTAGCTTCAGTTTCCATTGAAATGGAAAGTCAATACCAAGTTACCCTTGACAGCACCAACTACTTCCAATGGTTGGCCTACATTGAGGATTTACTTAGAAGTAAAGGTCTCTACAGAATAGCCTCAGGCCAAGAAAAGAAACCGAAGGATGAAGATAAAGCTGCTAAATGGGAAAATAGGCAAGATCAAGCGCGTGGATTGATAGGGATGTCTATTTCTCCAGATCTCAGATTCCATATTGCAGAACTTGATACTCCTGATGAAGCAATGAAACAAATCAATAAAGTTTTTGGGATTAAAAATGAACTTAGAGCCCATCAACTTGAAAATGAGTTGGTTACATTGGACCCTAATAATTTTTCTTGCATTGAAGATTTCTTGTCCAAGTTCAAGACCCTTAGATATCTCTTGGAAGGTGTTAAAGTTAAGAAAGAAGATAGTAACCTTATCTATTCCATTCTTACTAAGTTGGGACCAGCCTACTCTGTGTTTGTTTCCACCTTCCATTCTACAAGAGAAGCCTTCATTTCTCAAGGAACAGACTACAAGTCCCCTTCCTTTGACTCTTTTTGTGATTCTTTAATAAGAGAACACGAAAAACTCTTACACCTTGGTCTTCTTAATCTTGGAAACTCTTCCAAGAAAGCGTTAGCTGCCCAGCAGCAACCAAATTCAAAGAATCCTAAGAAGTCATATCCTAAAAATAATGGTCCTAAACCAAACAACGGTCCTAAGCAATTTCAGCCCCAAAATGAAAAATCATTTCAACAAAATGATAAGACAAATAAAAACAAAGGGAAGAAGACTGATAGACATTGCAATTTTTGTAATCGAGATGGCCACTTAGAATCAAAATGCTTTAAGAAGATGGAAGCCTTGGAAGCAGCAATGAAGAAGCATAAGATCCATTTGGGGCAATCTTCAACTTCAACTTCATCTTCAGGAATGGCACTTTCTGCATGTGGTTGTCAAGCATCTCGGTCTGGCTATGCATTAAATGTATCTTCTTCTTCTTATTCTCATGAGTGGCTCATTGATTTTGGAGCTTCTTATCACATGGCCAAAAACAAAGCCATGTTTTCTTCTTTAAATGATTGTAACACCAAAAATATATATGTTGGTGATGATAGATCTCTTAATGTTGTAGGGACTGGAACTGTTCATCTAGACAATGGTCAGTTTAATGATGTATTATGTGTTCCAACCTTATCCTGCAACCTTCTATCTGTATATCAGATAACTCATTCAGGTGAAGGCAAAATCGTTGAATTTTCACCTCATGATGTTGTAATCAAGGACTTAAGAGATCCTAAACAGATTTTGGCTACTGGCATTGCTGATGATTCTACAAGGTTGTATAAGTTTCACAACTTTGGGTCATCAAATCTTCCCTCAGTGTTTGTTGCTCATAATGATGAAGTGAGCAAACTTTGGCATGAGCGATTTGGTCACTTAAACTATCGCTCCCTTCAGCATCTATGTAAAGAAAATATGGTGACAGGTCTTCCTATGGTATCTTGCAGAGATGGTGTTTGTTCCGGATGTGTACTCGGAAAACATCATCGGGACAGTTTTGAAAAACGTGCCTCTTGGCACGCCTCAGCCCCTTTACAGCTTGTGCATAGTGATTTATGTGGTCCACTTCCTATTGTTTCATTCTCTGGCTGCAAGTATTTCTTAACTTTCATTGATGATTTCTCCAGACGCACTTGGGTATACTTCTTAAAACTCAAGAGTGAAGTATTTAACACATTTTTGGCCTTCAAAGCCTTTGTTGAAAAACAATTTGGACATCAAATTCTTAAGCTAAGATATGATAATGGCGGAGAATATGTTAAAAACACATTCATCAACTTTTGCACTGAGAATGGAATACAAATGCAACATATTGTTCCATATACTCCACAACAAAATGGTGTAGCTGAAAGGAAGAATCGCACCTTAAAGGAAATGGCTAATTGTATGCTACAATCTAAAGGACTTGGTCTTAGTTTTTGGGCAGAAGCAATTAACTGTGCAAATTACATAATAAATCGCACTCCTACTAAGGCTTTAAAGAATATCACTCCAGAAGAAGCATGGAGCTCAATCAAACCAGATGTCAGTCACTTTCGTGTTTTTGGAAGTGAAGCGTGGGCCCATATTCCAGATGAAAAGCATAAAGCTTTAGAACCTAAGAGTGAAAAATGTACTTTTGTTGGATATTCTGAAGATGTCAAAGGCTATAGACTTATTCCATTTAAGTCCAAAAATGTTATCATTAGAAGAGATGTAAAATTTGATGAAAATATATCGGCCTGCGAGCCTAGTCCAGCGGATGTGCCACCTCTCCCTATCTCTTCTACTTTTGAAAACATTTCTTCTTCAGATGATGAAAGTGAGGATGACAATCCTCCCCCACCATCTCAGGATCCTCCTTCAGCTCCTCAGCTTCCAAAATGGGTTCATGCTACTCGAGATGCAACAGGTGATCTTGCCGATGATCCTACAGATCAGCGACGCACACGTTCTCAGTTTGAGAGAGCCTCTTCTTTACTGGCTCAAGCTCCAGTAAATTATGATCCTGACACCTTTACAGAAGCTTCAGGCCATCCAGATTGGGAAGCAGCTATGAATGAAGAGTATCATTCATTATTGGCAAATGATACATGGGATCTTGTTCCTCTACCAAAGGGACAAAAACTTGTTAGATGCAAATGGGTTTACAGAACCAAGTATGGACCAGATGGGAAAGTTGATAAACATAAAGCTCGTCTTGTTGCTAAAGGTTTTTCACAAGTTGAAGGCATTGACTACACTGAAACCTTCTCCCCTGTTGCCAAAATGAACTCTATCCGCCTTGTTCTTTCCCTTGTTGCCTCGTTCAAATGGGAAGTCCATCAGATGGATGTTAAATCTGCCTTCTTGCATGGGGACTTGCATGAAGAAATCTACATGGAATAACCCATTGGCTTCATAAAAACAGACTCCAGCCTTGTATGTCGGCTTAAGAAATCCCTTTATGGTCTCAAGCAAGCTCCTCGAGCTTGGTATGCCAAAATGGATAGCTTTCTTTTAGAATCTAGCTTTTCTAGGTGTCATTCTGACAATACTATCTACACCAACTAAGTGGGCAAGTCTCTTATAATTCTTATTCTTTATGTTGATGATCTTATCCTTACTGGTAGTGATCCCAACCTTATAAACCATGTGAAGTCCAGCCTTAAAAGGAAGTTTGAAATGACAGACTTAGGACACTTACATTATTTTCTCGGTCTTCAAGTCTTGCAATCCAAGGAAGGTATTTCCCTTTCTCAGTCCAAGTATGCATGTGATATTCTATGCCACTTTCACATGGAAGACTGTAAGCCAGCCCCTTCTCCCTTTCAGTCTGGAGTCAAACTCTCAGTCACTTGTACTTCTCCTGAAGTTGATGCTACCTTATACCGTCAACTTGTAGGAAAACTTTTGTATCTAACCCATACTCGTCCTGACCTTTCCTTTGTTGTTGGCCTTGTTGCTCGGTTCATGCAAAACCCCCGTGAAAGTCATTGGAAAGCAGCTAAAATAATACTTCGTTATGTTCGAGGTACAGTTCAGTTTGGGATTCATTACAGTGCCGAAGCATCTCCTCTATTGGTTGGTTTCACTGATTCCGATTGGGCTGGTGACCCTGATGATTGGAAGTCTACTGCCGGTTATGTGTTCACTCTTGGTTCAGGACCTATTACATGGGCTTGCAAGAAACAAGGTGCCATTTCTCTTTCATCAGCAGAAGCAGAGTATCGTGGTGCCGTAGAAGCTAGTAAGGAAGCCTTGTGGCTTCGTCAGGTCCTGTCAGAGTTTGGCTTTGAGAAGCAGCATCCGACTACACTTTGGTGTGATAATCAAAGTGCCATTCAGCTATGCAAAGATCCAGTCCAACATCAGCGCAGCAAACACATTGAACTGCACATGCACTTCATCAGAAAGCTCATTCACGACCATGTTCTTGAAGTGCAATATTGTTCAACAGATGATCAAGTTGCAGACATCTTCACAAAGGCTCTCACAAAGGCGAAGTTCACTAAACTTCGATTTATGGTTGGAGTTCAGGAAGTTGTCACTAAGGGGGGATAGGCTCTAGTGCCTCCTTCCTTCTCCTATTGTGTCATATTTGTAAATCCTTCAATCCTATCCCAAGTTGTTCTTAAGGGGGGATGTTAGGATATTCCGACACATAGGAAATAGTTAAGTACAACTTGGTCTAGTATAGAGTTAGGTATAGAGTTAGGTAAAGTGTGTTTCTTTACCGTTGTACATTTTGTAACTTACAATCCGACGGTCACGATATGTAGTGATCCGACGGTTCATTCTCTCCTCGGTATTACCGACACTTGATCTGTGGCTTGACACCCGATTGGTCCATGATTTCTATTTAAAGCGCATGGAGGGTCATTTGTAGTGTAATCCGTGCATGAGAGAAGCATATGTAAATTTTCATTCTTTTATTAATAAATTGCCTGAAGTGGCCGCGTTGGCTCAGGCCGTGGACTGTTTCCCTCTTTGAGGGTTTTAACCACGTCAAAAATACTGGTGTATCGATCTGCGATCTGGTTGTGAGCGGTGTCCTTTGGTGTTCTGTCTGAGGAACTTACCCTGTAAATTCCTACAAATTCCCTTTGTAGGGACTTTGTTAGAAAAACCTCTTCTCTGTAAAAATCTCCTCCCCTAATTTCCTCTGTAAAATCTCCTTTTATAACCTCAATTCCATCGTCTCATCTCTCCACTGCCTCTACCTATTATCTTCTCATCTCCTCTCCATTGTTTGCCATCTGCAATGTCTTTTATGACTCTCATCTCTCTGTCTTCCAACGTATATATATATATATTACATGACTCATGGAATTTAGGTTACCACCTTCATTTATTTTTATTATAATTCAAACAAATTTAATTTGTATTTTATTATATATATATCAATCAAAGGCTTCCTTTGATATATTTATTTTATTATGGTGAGTTAGGAATTTACTTTGATAATTTATTTCTTAACCTAACTTAGATATTTTTCAATATTAGTCGGTATGTTTACTAGTGCAATACATGTGGTTCATGCATATGTAGCTATCATATGAATGCTCGTATGCATTCTAATATTCACATTTTGTTTGTAATTGTAGGTAGGTCACTACAACCCTTTCCTAGTGTGTGATCGGGTCCAAATGCTAAAATACCTCACTGCACCCTTCCTTGGTGTGTGATCGCTTCCAGACCTTACTTAACCCTTCATGGTGAGTAATCAGGTCTCCTCACCAAGAGGCACTCACTCAACCCTATCTGGTGAGCACTTTGGGCCTCTCAGACCATTATCCCTACCACGTGATTATCTATCTATGTTGGTATCAAATCATCACTTCCTCCCAATGAGAGGGGTAATATCCACAAGTCCCAGCTTGTCTTTAAGTACATGATTTTTTCTCTAGGCAATGGCTTTGTTAGAACATTAACTGCCTGCTCATCGATGGAGATGTACTCGAGCCTTATCGCTCTCCTATGTACTATGTCATGGATGTAGTGGTACTTGATCTCAATATGCTTCGACTTGTCATCGAACATGGGATTCTCTTAAAGCTTCACACAACTTTGATTATCACCATGTATCACAGTCGGTCCATATCTTGGTCAAGCAATCTTACAAACAACTTCCAAAGCCACATTGATTTTGTACATGCTTCATTTGTTGCAATATATTATGCTTATAAAGTCTTGGGTGTGACAAACCTTTGCTTCATGCACTTCCAAAATATCATAGCGGAGCCCAAGCTGAAGCATACCCTAAAAGTACTCTTCCTATCATCAATGCTTCCCGCCCAGTCAATATCTATATATCCCTAAAGTAGTACATCCTTTTTTGCAACATATCTCAAGCCATAGTTCACAGTACCATGTAGATATCTCAAAATATGCTTTGTTTCCATCCAATTTTCATGTCGCAGTTCAACCTAGAACTAGATCAAGGTGTTCACAACTTCTGGCATGGTGTTAACCAAATACATCAATGAGTCACTCAATCATCAATACATAGATGGATCTACCAAGTTGGATTTAGAGCCTCTTAACTTCTTCAAGTTAGTTGTCATGGGAGTAGCCATGGATTTACAATCCATCATGCCAATTTTTTTAAGGATCCCAATAACATACTTTCCTTGATGAAGGAATACTTCGCAAGGTTATTGCCATACTTCTAGTCCCAACTAATCATGCATCAAACCAAGATCCTTCGTATAAAATTCATAAACCAACTGCTTTTTACATTGAATGATGAGAGGCTCAACACCTGTTATAAACAAATCATCAATGTATAGTTGTAACACCCCACCCCACATTTACCCTCTTTCAGCTACTTACCAGGGTAAACATGAGTTGTGAGTTACTATACATGACCCAACTTCCATGATGCACTTACGAAAATGGGGTCCCCTTGTCTAGTAATGATTGCAAACATTCAGAGACACATGATCACACTACTAATAGCCTATATTTCTTGGTGATAATTTTCCTTGAGCTCAGACGACACCTTGACCTAAATTATTGTTGAGTCGCACAGATGCAGGTCTATTAGTGTGGCTAGAGGCCTCCTACCACACATATAACCCGTCCTCAGTGCGGTTGTGGGCGAGATTTCCTCATTCAAAGAGTACGACCATGGACTTTTTCTGTAATTTTAGGGCCTGCATTCAAGCCATCTGCCCATAATTTTCTAAAACTTTGACATGTATGTGTATGAATCTTCATGCTTTGTTCTTAGGCTTTGATGTGGCTCATACTTTTCTAACACATATGATTTATTTATTCAAGCACTCGGTGACTATGGTACATGTAGGTCATGAATGAATAGTTTCTTCACCATTTTGATTAGTTTCATCAAAATTTCATCAACAAGGCTTGCTCCCCTCTCATACTAGTTGCATTAAAACACATATTAGCTCATGCATCCATACAAATTATCCAAGAGCCTGTTAAACCATGAAATATATCAATAACAAGAGCACTTCATATAACGAGAAATACATGATGCATGTAACATACACTTAACAAGAAATGGAGTCATGACAAACCAGTCACATAAACAACACATTAAACTAAATATTGTGATAATTGATCCTCATTAAAGAATAACACGCATTAACATATGCATAGTGCCAACCAACTCAAGGACTTCCATGTTCCACTCGACCATAGATTGGGTTGAATGACATCTTTCTTCCAGCCCAATCACCCCAAAGACATATTCCAAGCCTTAATTTGGGACTGCATGGGATAAACCAAAACATAAACAAACATGGAATCCAAAGGAAAACCACCTCCAGCCTCAAGCCATAGTGATTTCACCTAATACTAGGTCAAGAAATCACCATAACCAATACAAGCTTGGATGCCTTTGAATGTATTCACCGTACCCAGAGGAATTTTCCTGTCTCCACCCACTTGTCAAGAGCTTCCAAAAGAAAGCCATCTCCACCCACTTGTCAAGATCTTGTCGAAGAAAACCATCTCCACCATCAACCCTTAGATTTTCTTGATACCACCTCAACCAAGATCCAAAATCTACTAGCATCCAAAGCTCAACCAAACATGGAAGCCACTACATCATGTCTATCTAGGAAATGGAACAAGGTCAATGCTAATGAGAACAAAAATGAAGAACAAACCAATGAATGAACCATGCATTCAAATCCTAGCAAAATAATCAAGCATGCACATCGTTGCCTCCAAAAATCCTCCTGTTGGCTGATCTTTCCTCTGTTCTTTTTTTCCCTTGCAGACTGTTGTTCAAGTCTTCCTCGTGGCTACCACTCGAACTCCTCGTCTGCTACTTGATTTCCTTGCTTGAGTATTGCTTGTCATCAAGTGCTCAATATTTCTCCCTATTTTCCTCTCCTTTCCCAAAAGGGAGAATGCTAGAATATTATCTCTCCAATTTCTTTTCTTTTCTTTTTCCCTTCATTTCCCCTTGCATGCATATTCTTTTTCTATTTTAATCCTTTTATTGTCTCTTCTTCTTTCCCACCTACTCAAGTGAAATTTCGTTCATTTTCCTTTATTTCTTTTATGTTTTTGTCTCATGTCCTTGCTGGCCTATAATAATTAATTTTCCATTTATTGCCTTTTACCCCTTGCCAATGCCAATTTCCATAGCCAATAAATAATTAACGACAAATGGATCCCAATGTAATGTTTTTCTCCTCATTCAGCTTGGAATACAAGTCCCATGACCTTGTTTTGATTTTTTCTTTTATAATGTCCATCCATTATTTATTTGCATGGAAATTTAACCTGAGGTTGTTACAATAGCAATAGGATCACAGGTGGATTCTTGGAGCTTGCTTGAGTCCATACAAGGCATTCTTTAATCCGCAAACATGAGATTCCTTTCCATGCACTTCAAAACCTTGAGGTTGGTCTATGTACCCTCTTCCTTAATCACACCATTGAGTAAAGTAGTATTCACATCCATTTTATGTAAATTCCATCCCAGCGAAGCAACAAGAGAAATAATGGATCCAATGGAGGTGTACCTAGCAAGTGTAGCAAATTTGTCATCATAGTATTCTCCCTCTTTCTAGGAGAAACCTCTAGCCACAAATCGCGCCTTGTATTTGTCAATACTTCCATATGTAGCATGCTTGATCTTGTATATCCACTTGGAAGCCACCACTTACATCCCTTCCCACCTTGGCACAATTTCCCAAGCATCATTCTTCATGATAGAATAATATTCTTCATTCATAGCTTCCTTCCATACTTGATGGTTAACTGCTTCTTCATATGAGGAAGGCTCTGCATCAATAAGGTTAGTCATAAGAGCTGCATAGCTAGAAAAGCTTTTAGGTTTCTTAATTTCTCTTGATGTACCATTAGGAGTTGCATGACCCTCTGTTTCTTCCAATGTAGATATAATCCATGCTAGTCGCTTTCTGGTTTTTGGAACAACAACCGGTTCTACTGGTTCATAAGGCCCTTTTGGCTCTTCAAGACTTTTTTAGGACTCCACTCTTCCTTTGAATCCTCATGCTTTACCTCATCATAAGAATCAATGGAGACTTCCTTGAATTTCTAATATGCAACTTTCTCATCGAAAGTGACGTCCCAGCTGATCTCAATCCGTAGTTGCTTTGGAATGTAGATTTTGTAGGCCTTTGATGATTCGTTGTAACAAAAAAATATGCCTTTTTTTCTTGAAGGTTCTAAAGTGTTCCTTTTATCCTTATGCACATGAATATAAACAAGGTAAACAAAGATTCTCATATGTCCAACCTTTGGCTTTCTTTTAGAGAATGCTTCTTCAGGAGTCATATCTTCTAGAATTCGATGAGGACTTCTTATTTGAATGTATACAACTGCCAATGATGATTCAATCCATAAGATCGTCGGCAAATCCTTATCATGCATCATAGCCTTGACAAATTATTTAATGGACCTATTATGTCACTCTATTGCACCATTTTCTTGTGGATTATAGGGGACAATAAACTCACTCTTAATCCCAACTTTCCTACATAAATCAACAATTTCTTTTGAGGTGTACTCTCCTCCATTTCCATATCTCAAAATCTTGATCTTCTTACTTGTAAAGTTTTCCACTTCAGCTTTGAATTCTTGAAACTTAGTGAAGACTTCATCCTTAGTTTTCATGAGATAGATATATGTATTATGAGAGAAGTCATCAATACATGTCAGATAGTATAATGAATCTCCAAGTGATATCACAGACTTCAAACCACATACATCAAAGTGAATCAAATCTATAACTTCTTTAGATCTATTGTCACTGCTTTGAAATGGTTTATTAATGTTCTTTCCAAGTGCACAACCTTTACAAACACCCTCATAATCTATTTGCAATCCAGTAACGCTTGAAACTATTTGTTTCAATTCAAGTAATGCTCTATAATGAAGGTGACCATATATTCTACTGCATAACTCACTTGAATTGATTTCATCATGTACCAGACCTTGAGCTGGTTGACTAACAAGTCTATACAATCTTCCTTCATGAATCTCAATAACCCTAGCATCAACTATACTAGAGCCCTTGGATCATACAAGTGCTTTTCCATCCACAAAATCTACTCTATCTCCTTTATCTTCTGAACATGAAATAAAGACTAGATCCTTTTTCAAACTTGGTATATATAGAACATTGTTGAGATATACATTGTTACCAAATTCCAACTCAATGGACGCCTTTCCAACTCCTTTGACTGCATAGTTGTGGCTATCTCTAAGCTCTACCCTTTGGAACAACCTATTTTCCATCATGCTAGTAAGTTTTCCGCAAACTCCGGTCATATGTCTTGATGCAACATTGGCTACCAACCACATAACATCATCATCTGCAATATAACTTGTAAGAGCAGAAAAATAAAAGAAATCTTTGTCACCTTTAGGCTTCTTTGGAAGTTCATCTTCAACGTTAGTTTTGGAAGCATGTTGTTTTCCCTTTCTCTTTTTGTTATTAGACATCTTAGGAAAATCCCTTTTATAATGTCCAAATATATGAAAACCATAACATTGAATATTTGACATTTCCTTCTTCCTTTTGGAAAGAGGTGATCTTCTTCTTGACTTCCTGTGTTGAATGTCAAACTTCTTCTTTCCTTTATTCTTGAAGTGGGCTACAAATGCTTGAGAAGCTTCTTCATTTCTATCTCTTGATATAAGCCTTAATTATTATTGAGCACAAGAGGCCCACAATTCCTCAAATGAGGTATTTTTCTTCCTACTACTTATACCAGTTACAAATGCATCCCATGGTCTAGGTAGACCATTAAGTGTTGTAGTCACAAGCTCTTAATAAGAATTCTCCAATTGATTGAAATTGATCTTTTATGTATGAAACCCTTATGAAATATGAAGCCATAGAGTCATCATTTGTCTTCGTTACATCACAAAGCTCATGGCTTGACCAACATTCTCGATCGTAAATATATTATTTAGGGCATTGCACATCTTATTGCAAGTATAAAGCTTTGCAATATAGGGGATTAGATTATCTCTAATGGAGTCCACAATAAGACTCAGTGCAGTGATGTCATCCCCTTTAAACTTGTCCTTTCTTCCCATATCTTATGCTTCTATAACCTTCCCCGTCACAATATCCAAAACTTTGTTCTTTGCAAGAATGATACTAATCCTAAGTTTCCAAGCTTTGAAGTTTGAGGCACCTTCCAACTTGTTCTTAGATTTCATAGAAGAAGCCATGGATGCACAGTAACAAGAAGGACTTCAACAATAATGATCTTAATGTAGGGTTTCTTCAAAGGTGGTCTCAGTGTTCCTTCACCAAAGCTTTGATTCCATGCTGATTTTCTAAGTGCAATAGAGACTAGCACAACATTTCTGAAAAAAACTAATAATTATTTTGGTTGTTGATCTTCTTTTAAATTATTCCAATGTATAATTCAACAATTATACTTCAGAAATTCAAACCACACAAGAATCGTAGAACAATGGAGATCACAATGCACAATAGAAGACAAGATTTACCCTAGCAAAACCCACAAAGGGGAAAAACCCAAAAAACTTTTCAATAGAGAAATTATTTTACTCAACAAGAGACACACCTAGACCTTCTAGTAATTAGCTAGGCCACACCTGGTCAAACCCTCCAATTCAAGTATCCCAACTTAATCTAACACTTTGCTCTGCCTGATCTGACCTAGAATTGCAGCCCTCTTGCAGTTGCGAGAATCCCATAATTCCAGCCCCCAACAATTACCTAGAAATTTCGCCCCCTGCAACAGAAATTGTCCAAAAACATGAGAATTGCAAAGAGAGAGAGTCTATCCACATGTGCGAGCTTGAGTGAGAGAAAGAGATATAACTTGTCCTTTTTTTTCCTCCTTGTCCTTCTTGATCTTCACTAAGATGCCCAAAAGTGTCTTCTTGAGAGAGTGTGAATTGGTGGTGAGAGAATGAGGTCAATTTGCCTTTATATAACAATTTGTTGGGTCGAATGCATGTGTCCTTTGCTTGGGTTGACTTGACTTGGAGGGAGGCTGAATTGACGAACTTGAAGTAAAGAATTTCAAATTCAAACATTCAAATTTTCTTCTTTCAAAAGTACAAATGGGATTTGACTCAAAATATAATTTTCTTTTGACTCTAGCATATATATATATATATATTTTTTGCAATAATCAATATAAGTACAACAAGTGGCCAAATATACATTACAAAGACCGACCATAGTTACAAAATTCAACAATTCCTTGTCTCTCCCTACATCCCAACTAGATAAATGTAAAAGTAATTTTTTCTCAAGCTATGTGGAACTCCTTTTGGAATCCAAGAAAGGGACATCCAATAAACTAAAATGGCCTTTAGAGTAGCATTGACCAAAACCAACATCCCACCACTTAAGAGCCAATGATGACACAATGCAAATATATTTTTCCCCACTTTTGCAATATGCTAACTCCAATATTTCTTGAGTGGGTATTTGGTTTAAGATGGAAACGTGAATATTTCAGCCACTTATCAAAATACCTTTAACAACAAGCAAGAGGGAGATAAAAGGAACCCCCAAGATTTACACCCTTAAAATCCTATCCTTTTTTGCCTCAATTAAGTCTTTACTTAGCCTTTCCACTACAGTAAAAAAAATGTAAATGAGGTAGACGACACCCCTATCATAAATCCCTTCTAGCTTTAAGGAATGAAGACACAACATCATTTACCAATATTAAGAAGCAAACAAACGAGACAAAATCCATCGGCTTGTTGATAAAAGGGACCAAAAAACCTGATTGAATCGATACTAAGCTCAATCATAGCTAATTGGCCCTGCCATAATTGGTTGACATGTCTATTTAGACTAGTACCACCTTAAATTTCTTGGTTTTTATAGTATGAAGACTTTCTTGAGCTACCCTAATAGGTTCATGGATTTTCCTCCCTTCAAAAAGGCCAATTTGGTGTCCTTGTATTGAATTGGACAACAATTTTTTAACCCTCTTGGAAATGATTATCGTTGTACAAAGAGATTAGTGTTTACTCCTTGAAGGAGGAATGGTTATAAGCCTTTGGGATGAGAACAATAAAGTTGGAATTGAACATTGCCAAAACCTTCCCATATGCTTTGGATCCCTCAATAAACCCTAATATTTCCTCCTCTAAAACATCATAGAACCCTAGAAATAATTTGACAAGTTAGCCATTTGGACTTGAGCTTTAGTCTTTTTGAAAGTTGAGGAGACCTTCCTATAACTCATCCCTCAAATCCTCCTCCATATGCTTTGATTTGCACCCCCATTCACAAAACGAGGGAAAAAATAAGTCATTCTCACCACCTTTGCAACAAATTCCCTTTCCTCAAATTTGAATTTAATGTTTTCAAAATGTTCTACTCACGCCTTTGTAATATCTTCAAATTAACTAACCTATTAACCATCAACCTTATTGATTTTACAGATGGTATTAACATTTTTTCGACTATTTTCATATTGTTGGAAGACCTTTGAATTTTCATTTCCCTAGGAGATCCATAGAGCTTCCCCCTTTAGTCTCTCAGTATCTTCCTTATCATCCTAGCTTCCTCCTCCTTTGTTCCAATGACAAAACCTCAACTATTGGTTCCTCTAACAAATAGCCAACCCTTTTAGCATAATTAAATATTTCCATCTTTGACTCAACTTCCCCCAAATCCTTACTATCCTTTAATTTTGTTTTTGCTTAGGTCCACGCAATAACAACTTGCTTCAAACTGAATGGATGTTGACCCCACAATGATACAGGGGATCAAAAATATGCTCAAAAACCAAAATGCTCAAAATCTCTTGAAACTAGTGCCAAATCGTAGATCTTGTCATTCTGATTCCAACGACTCTTGAATCGCCTCAATCCGAAACCGTATGATAAATTTATCATGTTAGGAAGTTTTTGGAAAACAATTAAAAATTCAACTTGCAAGGTTGACTAGACAAGTCATACGATGATGTGGCATTGACGTCAGTAGGTGGCTATGTAGTACAAAGCCAATCTAGAGCTGACACATGGCATGATGTGATTGGTTGAAGGAGATTTGGTTTAGGCCAATCCCAGGGCACCACATGGGCCAATTAGAGGGTGCCATGTGGCCCAATGAAAGGCCATCACGTGACCTCGAGAAATGTGCCAAAATTTGATTATTGGGCTGACATGCCTTCGCTGGGTTCGATTGCACGACCTCGCATTGAACAACCAACCACCATAATGTTACACCACCAAACATGATCGTTAATACATGGCGAGTGAGTTTAATTTAAATTGATACAGTTACGACGTTGGTAGGAGGGGCGGGGCACGTGGGCCCAACCCCAGGTTCTACGGTGACCATGTTTCCAAGCACATGACGAGGGGGACGGGGTGAGAATCCCTAGCCATGGGTCTTATTAAATGCAATGGAACCACCAACGAGGGCTGCGGAGAAGGGCTAACGTGTGGTGCCCAGCCTGCGGCCACATGGCCCATCGTATGACCAAGAGTGCAGAGCCAGCGGGTGTGCGGCCTCTGGCCTATGCCCCTGGCCACATTAAGCGCCACATGATTGAAAAAGGGCAAAAAACAAGGGTGTAGGTGCCAAATTAAACATCTGACAATTTGCCTCCCATTTTCAGTGGACTTTTTGCCACTCCCATGCCAGTTTTTCGCCTAGAGGTTTCACCAAAGAGAAATTCATTGCTAGTTTTGATAGAGAGGTCATTTTACAGGACAAATAACACGCAAATGAACAAGGAGGCCTAACTTGGCCAATTTTCAGCCTTTTTGAGCCCAAGAAGAGCCTAATTAGGGGTTTTTGGGTGTTCTTAACATAATGGCAAAATTATTTTTGTGATTTGAGCATTGTATGTATATTTAATTGACATTTTGAGCATATAATTTAAACGGCCAACATTGGAAGTTGGACCCAGAGATGTAGCCTAGGAAGGGTGAACTTCATCATCAAATTTTTGTTTTGTGATGTTGGATGTTTTCTATTTTCTCTATTTAAATCTGTAAAACTTAACTAAAATTACTAAGTTTATGTGATTTTACAATTCGATCCATTGTCCACAAACATAAACTAGCTTGCACATTTTTTTCAAGAAACCTTCAATTTTTAATTTCAAATCAGTGTGGTATCAGAGCATGGTTGTTTTGAAGGTTTGACGGTTTTTTCAAGTGTTTTATTAAATGATTACAAGGTCTACACTAAGAAGAGGAGGAGGAGTGCTTGAAGAACCAAACCCTCAAATTGGTTCAAGGAGGTCACAAACTCCAAAAAAAACAACAGTCATGGCACATGAAGAAGGATAGGAGCTAATGTTTGGGGATGAGAGAGATTTTAGAAAGGCTTTCTATGATATGTTTGAGATGGTGAAAGTGTTGTACAATGAGAGGACAACAAGGTTGCAAGGAGAAAGTTAAAATAAACCAAAAGGTAATGGTCATGATGGGAGAAAACCTCCACCTCCATCCTCACCTCCTTCTTCACCTCATTCAACATCTAGACATAGTCCTCCTAGATCTCCAAAAGGACATGCTAACTCTCCTTTGCTTAAGCTTGATGTCAAATTTGAATTTCCTACATACAATGGGGAAGTAAATGTTGAAAAGTTGGATAGTTGGGTTCGCTAAATTAAAGTTTGTTGCAAGATTAAAAATATTGATGATGATGTTACAAAGGTCCAACTTGCTTCTCTTCATTTTGAAAGTGAAGACCCCATCTAGTGGTAGGCCAAAACTCAAGAATATTTGAAGAAATGTGGTAAAACTATCTCTTCTTGGAATGAATTTATAGTTGCATTAAGAAGGCAATTTTATCCATTAGCTTACATGCAAAAATCAATTATGGATTGGCAAAATTTTAGACAAGCTAAAGGTCAGAGTGTCCAAAGTTACACACAAGAATTTAGAAGAAGAGCTTTAATCTTGGGTGTTTATTTGTCTTCACAAGACACTCTCCTTAAATACATAGGTGGATTACATAGTTATTTGAGACATACTATATTTATGTTTAATCCCACCAATCTAGATGAAGTATGTGTTTAGGCAACTCATTTAGAATCAAGAGGCAAGAATGTTCCTCAAGAGACTAGCAAGAAACCATCCAAATATGGAGACAAAGGAAAGGGGAAGTTTAAAGGCAAAGACAAAAGGAATGCTACAGTCAAGATAGAGGAAGAGAAAATTACTTGTAAACATTTCTCAAAATAAGGCCATGATGAAGACCATTGTTGGAAACTACATCCAGAAATGAGACCAAAGAAGTTCAATAACAAGGGGAAACAAAAGATTGTTGCTACAACTCAACAAGATCTAGGATCTTATTCAGGTGATGAAACCAAAATCACAACCATGGGAATAAAAGGTAAAGCTTCTAATGCAAGTAATAGTTCTTCTAGTAAGCATATTGAGTCTCAAAATGATAAATAAAGAAGTGATTTTTTTCATATCAGGTTCACTACAAAACATACCAAAGTTGATACATTGTTTGATAGTGGATCCTAAGTCAATCTTATCTCTGAAGCAATTATCAAGAAACTAAACCTCATACTAAACCTTACCCTTTGGGTTGGGCATGTAATGATGCCAAATTAGAAGTGACAAGAAAGTGTAAACTCAAATTTTCTGTCACTACAAATTTTATAGATGAGGTAGAGCTTGATGTATTACCACTTGAAATTTGTGGAATTGTTTTAGGGATTCCATACTTGTATGACCGGAAAGTTATATTCTATCGCCATGAGAAAAAATATCAATTTTTTTTTTAAATATGGAGTTGAGTATATTGTTAGAACACATCGCAAGAAGATGAACTTATCTCTTGTTAGTGTTGGTAAGATGAAAAGGCTTGTAAATGCTAGTAAGAATTTTGTGTTGTTGATGATTAAAGCTAAAAATATTATTGAATTTGAAGCTTTCACAGGATGTGATTCTAAACTCAAGCATGAATTGGTTGAATTTGTTAACACTTATGACAAGATGTTTAAGGAACCTGAAGGGTTGCCTACTAAAAGAGGAATCCAACATGAGATTGATTTTCAGCGGGATGCACCACTTCCAAATATTGGCATGTATATAATGTCAATTTTGGAGAATGCAAAAGTTGCTTGACAAAGGGGTCATCAGGCCTAGCACATCTCCTTGTGGGTCTCCTATTGTTTTAATTCCAAATAAAGATGGTACATGGCACATGTGTGTCAATTTTAGAGCTCTGATCAATTAAAGAATCATTATCCTCTTCCTCATATTGATGATTTGCTAGATCAGTTAAAGGGTGTTGTTTACTTCACTAAGTTAGATTTGAGAAGCAGTTATCATCAGATAAGGATTGTTAAAGGTGATATTTGGAAAACTGCTTTCAAGACAAAACAAGGTTTGTTTGAATGATTAGTTATGTTGTTTGGGCTTTGCAATGTACCTGTAACATTCATGAGAGTTATGAATGATGTGTTGAGACCATTTCTTGATGATTTTCTCGTAGTCTACTTAGATGATATTCTGATTTTCAGTAAGACTTGTGAAGAGCATGTCAAGCATGTGAAACAAGTTTTAGATGTCTTGAAGAAAGAGAAGTTATATTTGAATATGTCTAAGTGTGAATTTGGAAAAAAACTCTTTGGTTTATTTGGGTCATATTGTGGGAGGGGTTAATTAAATATTGATCCCTCAAAAGTTGATGTTATTATGAATTGGCCTGAACCCAATAATGCAACAGAAGTTAGGATCTTTTTGGGAGCAGTCCAAAATTGGAGAAAATTTATAGCTAACTTCTCAATCATTGCAGCGCCATTACATGCTTTGACAAGTGTGAAATAGGTCTTTCAGTGAGGAGGAAAATAACATAAAGCCTTCGACACTTTGAAAGAGAAAGTCAGTACAACACCAGTTCTAGCACTTCCATATTTTAAGCAACCATTTGAGATTCAAATCGATGCAATAGATTATGTTGTGGGAGCAGTTTTGATGGAGCATAGTAAGCCTATTTGTTATTATTTTGAAACCTTTACCAATGCAATATTTAACTATCCAACTTATGATAAAGAGTTGTATGCTTTGGTACAAAGCGTGAAGAAATGGAAGCATTATTTGATGGATAAAGAAACAATCATTCATACAGACCATCAACCTTTGCAATACTTACAATCACAAACCAAGCTACAACAAGCTAAACATTTCAGGTGGATGGAATTCTTACAACAATTTCTTTTGGTAATCAAGTATAAAAAAATTAAATACAACAAAGTTGCAGATATGTTATCAAGGCCTATTGTTAATGCATCTGTCATTCTTAAGCATAACTCAATCATGCATGAAAGTTATATTGAACAATATGCTCAAGATGAAGATTTTAAAGATGTTTATGCAACTTTGAGTCAAGGCAATCATGTTGAAGAGTTGGATTATCATGTTCATAACAAGTTGTTGTATCATCTTGGCAAGTTATGTGTTCCACAGGGTGAAAGAGTCAATGTCATAAGGGAAGCCCACACTTCTCTTATTTTTGGTCACTTTGGTGTAGGCAAAACAGTTGCACAAATTTAGAGGTATTGTTATTGGCCTCACATGAATAGAATTGTTTCAATATATGTAAAGGGATGTTACATGTGTGTTACTAGCAAGCCTAGAAATAGGAAATTGGGTCTTTACACTCCACTTCCTATTCCTTCTCGTCCTTGGGAAAGTATTTATATGGATTTTGTAGGGGGACTACCAATGTCTAGGAAAGGTCATGATTATCTATATGTTGTTGTGGATTGTTTCAGCAAAATGTGTGTGTTGATGCCATGTAAGAAACAAGTTACAACTGAACATACTGCAAAGATGTTATTCCAAAATGTATGAGTTCACTTTGGGTTATCCACTTCTATTATTTCTGAACAAGATTCTGGATTTTTTGGAAAGTTTTGGTCAAGTTTATGGGAACTCATGGACACAAAGTTGAAGAAGAGCATCACATTTAATCCACAAACCAATGATCAGACAAAAGTAGTGAACAAAATAGTAGTGCATCTCCTTCGAGGATATTATGGTAATCCTCCTAAACTTTGGTATGAGCATTTGCATTGCATCCAACATGCATCTACATAAGTATCTCTATTTGAAGCTTGTTTGGGTTATTTGCTAAAGTCTCCTTTGGATTTCATCTTTGATAAAGATATTTCAGTAGACAGACATACTGATGTGGACAAATCCAAGCATTTCATTGAACAAATTTAGTTAGTGCATCAAAGAGTACAAGGGCAACTAGAGAAAAGCAAAGCCAAGTACAAAGTAAAACATGACAAGCATCGGGTTGATCATGATTTCAAAATGGGAGATCAAGTTTGGTTGTATATTAGCAAGGAAAGACTTCAAGTTGAAGGTATAAATCTAACGCCAATCATATATGGTCCTGTCAAAATATTGGAGAAGATTGGTAACAATGCTTTCCGATTAGATTTTCCACCTTATATGCGAATTTATTTTGTTGTGAATGTGGAAAACTTGAGATTGTACGAGCCTCCAATGATTAATGATCATGAGAGAATGTTCAAATTCCATCTATATAATATATTTCTCCTAAATATTTAAATGAGTTGTAGGAAGACTCAATTCTTGACAGAAGGATAAGGACTTCATGCAGAGGCAATGTGGAGTATCTTCTAGTGGGACTCAAAGGTACAAATCCAAGTAAAGCAAGGTGGATTGACATCGATAAAGTGAGGTGATTGTACCAAATCGTAGATCTCGTAATTTTGATTCCAACGACACTTGAATGGCCTCAATTTGACACCGTATGAGAAACTTATCGCATTCTGAAGTTTTTGAAAAATAACTAAAAACTCAACTTATAGGGTTGACTGGGCATATGACCAGACAGGTCGTGCGATGATGTGGCGTTGATGTCAGCAGGTAACTGTGCAGTACAGAGCCAATATGGAGTTAACACATGGCACAATATGATTGGTTGAAGGAGATTTACTTTAGGCCAATCCCGAGCCACCATGTGGGCCAATAAGAGGGCGCCATATGGCCCAATGAAAGGTTGCCACGTGGCCTTGATAAATGTGCCAAAATTTGGTTATTGGGTCGACAGGTCTCCACTGGGTTCGAACACACGACCTCGCATTGAACAACCAACCACCATATCGTTACACCACCAGGCGTGCTCATTAATACATGACAAACGAGTTTTATTTAAATTTATATGGTTACGACATTGGTGGGAGGGGGCAGGGCATGTGGCCCCATCCCCAGGTTCTATGGTGACCATGTGTCCATGCACACAAAAAGGGAGCCGAGGTGGGAAGCCCTAGCCCCGCGTCTTTTTAAATGCAATGGAACCACCAGTGGGGGCTGCAGAGAAGGGTTGGCGCGTGGCACCCAGCCGGCAACCACCTGGCCCATCATATGACCAACAGCACAAAGCCGATGAGCGTGTGGCCTCTACCCCACGCCCTTAGCCACATTGAGCGCCACATGACCGACAAAAGGGTGGAAAACAAGGGCACATGTGCCAAATTAAGCATCTAACATTTTGCACCAATTTTGGTGGAATTTTTGCTGCTCACGCACCAATTTGTCACCTGCCGATTCCACCAAAGAGGAATTTGTTTCCAGTTTTGACAGAGAGGTGATTTTGCAGGACATATAGTAGGGAAATGATTAAGGAGGCCTAACTCAGCCATTTTTCTGCGTTTTTGAGCCTAAGAAGAGCCTACACAAGGGTTTTTGTGTGTTATGGACATAATGACAACATTATTTTTGTTATTTGAGCATATAATTTAAAGGGCGAACATTGGAAGTTGGACCCAGAGATGTAGCCCAGGAGGAGTGAACTCCGTCATCAAATTTTTGTCTTGTGATGTTGCATGTTGTCTATTTTTCTCTATTTAAATTTGCAAAACTTAACTAAAATTACTAAGTTTATGTGCTTTTGTAATTTCGATCCATTTCCCACAAGACATCAACTAGCTTGCAATTATTTTTCAAGAAACCTTCAATTTTTAATGTCAGATCACACAAGGGTTCCATCAAATGGTGACCAAATTGGTCTTTTATAACCTCTATAAAATCTTCCTCTTCAAGCCACCCTAGATTAATTTTGGAGGGAATTTGGGGGATTTTTCTCTGACCCTATCATTTCCAATAGAACAAAGTTTGGTTAGAGTCGTCACTAGAGCTTACCCATTGCCTTATATTGACAAAACTCTCTAAATAAGATTATGTTAGAAGAACTTTGTCTAGTCTTTTAGAAACTCAATACAAACCCACCCTTTTATTTGACCAAGTATGCTTTAGCTTGATAGGCTAAGATCAGTGAGTCCACTTTCTTTCAAATTTATTATAAAGAAATTAGAAAGAGGATCAAGTTGAGTCAAAGAACCCCAAATTTATGAACACCACAAAGAAAAGTGAAATCATCACTAATACTAAGATTCTCCATATTCATTAACTCCCCTTTAAAATATTTTTCCCAAAATATAGTCGTCTCAAAGTATGGTCCATAGATATTCAGAATCATTAGTTGTTGTCCCAACTTTTAAGAATAGAGCGTGTTTTCCATACTTTTTTTTCCAAGGAAAAAAACTGTAATTTTATTCAACCTGAAACAAGTAGCAAATTTACATTTTATAGATGCTAAAAGCTTTTAGTAAGACAAGCCTCTCCACTTACGAGTAATAAAATGAAAAAAAAAAAAAAAATCACATAAAATTTCTGAAGTTAAGTATGATAATAACAACTCAACTTCTCCTTTCTACCATTCTTTTTCTGAACCTTTTGCAAACCCCCTAGGTTCGTGTCAATTGGAACTATTTCAAATTCATTTCATGATTTCTGTGGTGGGGATTCTTTGTTCGAGTCTAAGCTCTCAGAAACATGAGTTCTCTTTATACCCCCCATCCCATTGTTGTTTTGTGCCTCTTCCATCTGGTGTTCTGATACTTGGGTTTCTATTGATTTAGTTCCCTTCTACATATGCTTTGTATTACCATTCTAAGCCATTGCACCCCCTTCTGCTTGATTTGCAGGATTCTCCATGGTTTTATCTTCTTCCTCCTCTGAGAGTTAGGGATCACAAGGCTACCATCCTTTTCCTTTACGAGTTATCCCCTTTTTCTTTTCTAGGATCCTTTTTGCTTGCGGGCATGTGTTTTGAAAGTGTCTTGTTTAGTAACATATACGACATTTGAATGTTGTATTTCTGTAATCTAGCAATTAGCTCCACTGTACATATTTGTGTTTCAGCTAAATCTGATCTAGTAGACCTTTACTAAGGTCTATTTCAACACATATTCTGGTAAATGTGAAAATACCTTTTCTGATATTTTGAAGTCCATCTTTCTAAATGTTTATATGGTATACCTGATTTCCTCTAGAACCTTGTGGTGCTAGATGTTGAGAAATGTAACTAGTTTCTGTCTTCATAAGTGTTGTACTCATTTCAATGTATCCTACATAACAAACAAGAAAAAGAAGAAATAAATTTATTATTATTAAATCATGGGTTTCATGCACATTATTGATGTTCTTCTAGGGTTTGTTAGGTCTTAAGATTTATTGTCATGAGTCAATAGAGTCAACATCATGTTTATAAGACCCTTTTGGGAAATTTGTAATTGTAAAAAGAATTAATTTTTAGTCTAGAAAGTCTTGGAATCTCCAAGAGTACAAGTCATCCATGTGATCCTCAAGTCGGCCTAAAGGAGAGAATCCGACCCCTTGAGAAGGTTATATAAAGAGCATTTCAACTTCATTTGGATATAGACACTCACAAGTTTGATCTATCAAGGAAAGAGTTTGATTTGTAGCTGGGAAGTTGGGAAAAAAGGAGAGTGAAGTTCTAGAAGAAGAAGAGAGACAAAAATATCTTGTTTTTGGGCTCTATCTCTCTCACACATGCAAAGAAGCTAGGATTCCTGCAACCAAAAAGAGGTCGAAGTTGCAGGTCTGAATTGTTGGGGAGCGAAGTTGCTGTTAGGGAGCAGTATTGCAAGAACGAGTTGTTGGATAAAGCGAAATAATTCTCTTTACCTTTTTTACCTTGGCGAGAGTTGTTTTGCTCCAAGAAGGTCTCAAAAGGAGGATATATTAGGGTTTTTGCAGCAGTTGTTGGGATGAAGTTGCAGGTTGAATTTATAGGGCAAGTAATAGTGTTGTAGCTGACATAATGAAGTTGCATTGTGTAGCAGTTTGGTACATATTCAAGAAGGACTTGAGGAAGGGACAACTTGGTACTAGGAGAAGGACTTTATCTAGGGATTAGGTCTTTGTATCTCATTTGAAGCAGATTATTTAGGTTTTCCCCTTGGAGGAGTTTTGCCATGGCTGAGAGCCTATATTTGTGTCCTCTTTAGTCATTGCAGTTTCTTAATATTGTTTATTTAATATACCTAACTAATGAATACAAAGAAGATAACTAAGATTCACAAGCAAGTATCAAGGTTAAAGAAAACAATATATAATTATTTCCATTTTACATTTTCTAACATGGTATCAGAGTTAAGGTGATCAAGGAAGGTAGCCGGAAGGACACTGGAAATAATTGTTGATCAAGGGATAGGAAGTTGTTAAGGCCTAAAAGAAGAATATTGTCTCTTGAAGGGATCTGGTTAAAAGCTCATTGGTAAAAGACCCTTCTAATCTAGGATTTATACATTAAAGAAGATAAAAAAAAACTACATCCATCTCGCAAGGAGGGTATTGATCTCGCAAAAAGGAAGTCTATTTGCAAGGCATCAATCTTGGAAGTTATTGGTGGAAGAATCCTAGGTAACATCTTTCAAGGGCATCATCAAGAACTCTCCAAAGATCTTGAAGACATCAAGAAGCTTGAAGATGCTATTCAAGTAAGTGTCACACTATCTCATAATGGTTGAATCTTCAAGTCACATAGGTTCTTTCTGCGAGGAGAGAAATAAGCTCACTAGGGATTTAAACTATATAGCATTGACGAAGAGGATTGCCTTGATACTCATAGAGTAAGATGTAATGTGATATGTTACAGGAGAAGTTACTGAACCCGAGAAAGAAAAGATACAAGAACTAACAAGGTGCAAGAAAGGGGAAGTAAGAGCTCAAGGGATCATAGTTGAATCAATCAAGGATTCTATTGTTCCATTTGTGGCAATCTTGAAGACTTCCAAGGCCATGTACAACAAGCTAGTGAATTTGTACTCTGTAAGTACAAAATGAAAAAAAAATGTCATTACGAAACAAGTTATACATAATGAAAAAATCAATGGATGAGGATATGGCATCCTTCCTCATGGGAGTCTCTCAACTAATAGACCATTTGTAAGGACTTGGGGAACCCATCACTGATTCTAAGGTAACTGTATGTGTTCTAAATGTATTGCCACCAGAATGGAGCAACTTTGCAACAAGTGTCTACTCCATGAAGGATTCAACTCCCTTTGAAGAATTGTGGGCAAAATGCATACTATAAGAATCAAGGATCAAGGTCAAAGATGACATTGGATTAGATGAGCAATCTTAAACATTCCTAGCCCGAGTCAAGAAGATGAAGAAAGGGAAGTTTGGAAAGTCCAAGAAGAAAAATATGTCCAAGGTGCAATGTTTTGGATGCAACAAATTCGGAAACTTTAAGAGGGGCTGTCAAAACAAGCAAAACAATAAGAGAAAGGATAGAAGTGAAGCTCATGTAGCTAAAGTAGTGGGATAACCTGAGAATAAGGCACAAAGAAGGCAAAGAAAGAAGAATTGAAGGATATTTATTACTAAAGAAGGTTCACTGACTTCTAGGTTCTTTATGAATGTTTTTCTTTTGATGATATGTTTTGCATAAGCATCATAGGATAGAAGCATATGATATTAGCATGTTTGGAATTTATATGATTATGTTGCTTAGTAGAGATCATCTAGGATAGAATGTTGACCATTTTGCATAATGTTCATCTAGATATTATCTAACATTATGTTAGAGGTTGTCATCTTGCTTATGATTCAAGAAGGACCTTCATCTTGGAAAGTCCTTGGGAAAGGCATCATGACAAAAATAGTATGTATTCTATGTAATGTGGAAACATGCTGGTAAAGAAGGATGAAGGATTGCAATGGGTCAGGATACAAACTTTATGGAAAATATATGGATAGCTAGATGATTGGATAAAAGCATAGGAATGAATGTTGACTTTGGATAAGATTCATGTGTATGAGAATCTTGTGAAATAAAGATTGGATATGCTTAAGTAGTTATGATGTTGGAAAATAATAGAATTTGACTTACTAAAGAATGTATGAAAGATTAGGACTTTCTCTAGAATATGTATTGATTAACATCTAGTATGATCTCCGGAAGAATAAAATTTGTAACTTGGTAATCAAGTTCGATCCTTGGGCACTCTGATGCAAGAAGGAAATATCAAGTGGAGATGGTTGATGAGGATGTTGATGGAACAAGAAGGTCACCATGATGAGGTGAGTTTATTTCATTTTGATTTGGTTATCTAGTTAACATATTATTTTTCTACCTAGTAGAATGGTGCAAGAATACGTGATGACAATTGTGGCAAAGTCAACTATATGGATGAAAAGTATTGAAGGAAGCTCAATATCTAGCACCTAGCAACTATGAAGTCAATATGTGTTCATCTTATAAGGTACCAGTGCGAGAAGATAACTTGAAGGTCAAAGAAAATCACTTTCATGAGGAAGCCATGATTAGATAGTAGTTTGGGAAGGCCCAATGCAATGCCTTCATGATTGAAGAGGAAAGTGATGAGAAAGAGAGATAACCTGGATCTTGTCACAAGAACGAAGAGTGGAGATGGTTCCATGATACCTCGAAAAGAAGTGAGCTCAATGCAAGAGATACGAAGAAAAGAGGGAACCATGTAGATACAAAGAACTAATAGTTGATACTCTGATGAAGGCAAGCTAAAAGGCTTGTGATGTTGGCTTCCATGAAAGGAAGGAATCTCCTTTGGTTTGAGAGGGAGAAAAAGGAGTCTTTGTGAATAAGAAGCATGGAATTATTCTCGAGATTAAAGGAGAATAGGGATGACCTCTCTAGTCGAGAGGGAGTCATGTTGGACATCACATGTGCATTCTCATCTTCCAAGAAAGGGAAAGGGACCAACGCTCTTTGAGGATGGGACAAGAATCCAAGAGAAGAGTGGTCAAAGAGAACCGATATTCTTTGAGGACTCAGGGATGGATATCCAAGATAAAAATATTTCTAAAAGGACATACCTTGTGGACATTCGAATGGGGTATGTACCTTAGAGAGGTAGTGTGGTATCACGCATAAATCCTCCCAACACAATGCTATTGATTAAAGAATAACTTGTCCAGTTAGGCCTTAGGGACAATTTTGATTATAATGATGATGCTTACATTATGGCTTATCAATCTGACTCTTCTTGAGAACTCTTCAGTTAGAGATATGATGTTGTATTGGTTTTACAATTATGAATACCTCCCTAGTTAAAAGGGAGTGTTGAGAAATGTAAATAGTTTATGTAGCAAATAATAAAAAAGAATAAATAAAATTATTATTATTAAAGCATGGGTTTCATGCTCATTATTGGTGGTCGTCTAGGTAAAAGCATATTCTTCGTGCTTGTAGGGTTTGTTAGGTCTTAGGATTTATTGTCACAAGTCAATAAAGTCAACATCATGTTTATAAGACCCTTCCGAGCAATTTGTAATTTTAAAAAGAATTAGTTTTGAGTCTAGAAATTCTTGGAATCTCCAAGAGTACAAGTCGACCCTGGGATCCTCAAGTTAGCCTAAAGGAGGGAATTTGACCCCTTGAGAAGGCTATATAAAGAGCAGTTCGACTTCATTGGAGACAAACACTCATAAGTTCGATCTATCAAGGAAAGAGTTCGATATGTAGCTGGGAAGCTGGGAAAAAGGAGACCAAAGTTCTAGAAGAAGTTGGGAGACTGAAATATCTTGTTTTTGGGCTCTATCTCTCTCACATGTGAGAAGAAGCTAGGGTTTCTACAACCATAAAGAGGTTGAAGTTGCATGTATGAATTATTGGGGAGAGAATTTGTTTTCGGGGAGCAATGTTGCAGGAACAATTTGTTGGAGAGAGAAAAATCCTTCTGTTGACCTTGTTGACCTTGGGGAGAGTTTTTTGCTATAGGAGGGTCTCAAAAGGAAGATAGATTAGGGTTTTTTCAACAATTCTTAGGATGAAGTTGCAAGTCAAGTAGCAATGATGTAGCTAGAAAAGAGAAGTTGCAGTGTGTAGTAGTTTGGTGCATATTCAAGAAGGACTTGAGGAAGGATTGACTTGGTACTGGGAGAAGGACTTGATCTAGGGATTGGGTCTTTGTTTCTCATTTGAAGCAAATTCTAAGAAGACAAGAGTTTTCAAGTTTTCCCCATGGAGGGGTTTTTCCCTGGATGAGAGCCTATATTTGTGTCCTCTTTTGTTATTGCAGTTTCTTGATATTGTTTGATGAATAAACTTAACTAAAGAACACAAAGAAGATAACTAAGATTCACAAGCAAGTATCAAGGTTAAAGAAAATAAGATATAATTGTTGCCACTTTACATTTCCTAACACTAGAAAGGAAGGGGGATATTTGGTAGTATCTTCCAAATTATAATTATTGAGACGACCTTTTTATGGCATGAAAATTTGAAAACCAATGGGTGACGAAAAGCCAACTCTTCCCCAAAACTAAGGCCCATAATTCATCACTCTTTCCAAATATTTGTGAGTATCAAATTGAACAATAAAGAAATCCTTGCAACATAGATAAATATCATAGTTGGGTGTCCAAATTGAAAATAATCACTAGTGCAACACATCAAATCAAGGCCAAAACTCATTGAATCTACAAATCACTGCTTTAGATTGAAGTGTAGAGAAAACCCGGTTCACCTTCGATAGATTAATCTCCATGGAAGGAACCATTTTCGTTTGTTCATTAATGTAAGATTTTGGGATGAACTGAGGTAGATCCAAATCCACTAGATTGGAGCCTTTCCTTTGTGCTACATCCTTGTATGAGACAAAACCTCCAAGTTTCCTAAGCCCTGAAGCACCACTGTGTAGTCTCATGTTTAGGATTATAGTGGAAATTCTAGAGATGTTGTAATCCTCCATTCAAAAAGAATGTTTCCTTAAAAAAGAAGGCTCTAGGAATTTACAAGAATTCCCAATATATTTTCAATACTCCCATTCAGGTTTGATATCACATCCAAATTAGTGACCCAAAATAGGGAATACTTCCCATTTGGTTTCTTGATAAAGATCTGGGAGTTTTCCTGTTTTCGCTTTTCCAATCTTCTAACCCACCCAAGTCGAGGAAAACAAAGATATTCTTCTTGTAAATATGGGTTTTGAAAGACAATGGCTGACAACTCCTTAGCCTCTTGGACATGGACAAGGAGACATCCCTACAATCACGATCAAACTTTAACAAATACAATATCATGTCGAAAAACGCCAGAGGCCACACTATTTTCTAAGGGTCTCCCCTTGCAAGGAAAAATTAGGCCCTTCCAACTACCAGAAGTAATTTTAAGGAACAGTCCAGTTATTCCCCCTTCTAATAATGCCACAAAACTCCTCGACCCGCCTTCTGAGAACATTGAAGAAGAGTGAAATCATGAGGGTACGACAACCAAACTACATCCGAGATCTCCCAAATATATTGTCATTCATCTTCCTATGTGATATTACACATGTCATCCTTGTTTGTCGACATCCATCGACTGCTTGGCTCAATCACACTACCACAATACACCCTTGACCTGAAGCCACAATCACATCGTGCACACAAAACCTTGAGCCTCAGAGTGAATTCCATTCTCCTTATCCTTAAAGAGAAAATAATTATCAACATCAACGATTTCACATAATTGATTCAAAAGACTAACTATTAGAACAAAATAAAGACATACTTCTCCAGCTTAAAATAATACCCCTTTATCTTCCCTTAACATCTATGAACATAAATTCCCACCCTCCTATTAGCCTTTTGAGATCACAATTGATCTTCTCCCCTTCACTCATGATTTTCCACAACAAAATTAGGTTTAGTTTGTGAACCTTCACAATTCTCCTCAAGCCTTTTATTTAATAAAATTTGACCAACACATAATAGTTAAATGTAATTCAACTCATGCCACAACCCCTCTAGGGGTATTTAAATCTATATCGACCACATTAATCAATAGTTGCCTATTTCTTGAAACCTCAATTATAACATATTTCTAGGCTAAGGATATAAGGTTTGTCAACCCATATTTAGTCTAAATTAACCTTTCTCACCATTTGTCCTTTAGCCACCCATAGGAACCCTATAAAAACCACATAAGAGTTTCCTCCTAGATCTTAGGTCATACCTAAAGGATCCTTCATGAACAAACCATCTAGAAGATATATTATTGCTAAGAAACACCACACCATCATTAATAATAACATCTCTCTCAATCCTACCTTCAATCCCAAACATATAATCAATACCCTATTGAGAACTTAATCATCAACTCTAATTATAACTCATGTTTATACCCACTCCTCTCTCCCAAATAATAGGAAAGCTAAGGCCCAAGTTGCAATGTGACCCAAAAAGCATAGCCTTTTTGACAAAGAAAAACAATTTAATAAAGCCAAATGATTTAAGAGATTATCTCTATAAGTCAAGGGATAGAGGTGCAATTAAATACCACCATCATCTACACCTAAGTTCAGAGGTAAAGGTGCACAAATTTTATTTAGGGAGAGAGATTGTCCCCCTTTTTTTATAGGGAGAACATCTTCCTTAGGAGTCACTACTTTTTATGCTATAGCGACATTTCCAACCACTTCCTTACCAATAATAGGCCTCCCTTTGCCTCAACCTCATGCTTAAAATATTTACCATCTTGTAAGGGCCTGACATTCAAATCCTTTTTTACCCAACTCTTTCATTTGAAACACAGACTATAATAAACCACCAAATATCCATACTTGTGAAATAATTGTAATGGAAAGGGACACTAGAATAGTCCTAGGGTTATACAAAATACTAATTACCCTTTTCTAACGTAATACTTTAGTTGAGTGGTTGAGTGTTGTGAATTATAAGTAGAAGGTCATAGGTTCAAGTCCCTAGGCTAGCTATCTTTGTGGTATTATTGGGCCTCACTTGATGCCCTTGTTGGGTCAAGTTGCTAAAAACTATAACTGAACAATTTTCCGTAGGTACCATCCTAAAACTAAGGGGAAGTACTTGAAGGGTTTCTTCAAGATGTGTATGCCATTAAAAAAAGCAGTCTCCATAATCCATCCTTCAACTCTACCCTATCCAAAATGTGGGCCACTGCCATCACCCCTAACTCTTTATAGGATAAATACGCCTCTATGAAATCCTTATGGGCATTCCTAACTATTCCAAATGCTTCACTTGACCAAAAGTTAAGTGGGGATTTGGGAATTTTAACATAGATTAGGATCATTCCCACCTTTCACTTCGAACATTGAAAAATGACATCCAAGGCTTCAATGGTAGTGGAGAGAAGCCCCCCTATTAAGAGCTAGCCAAAACTTTTATTGCATCAAAACTTGTATGAAAGTGGAGAGCCACCCACACTCTAGCAAGAACAAAATGAAGATACATATCCAAGAAATGGTTCCCAATTGTTAGAAACCCAGGTCTTTAGAGCCTTATCCCCTATTAGATAACCTTAAAGCTAACCAACCAATGCCAAATACACCATCCCAATCACCTCATTCAACCTAACATCCTCAAATGAAATTAAATTAACCATTGAGCTTTTTTGCTTGATGCATTGCTTATGACCTCTATTCTAGCTAGGGAAACCTCCTTCAATTATATTAGTATAGCTTTTACCACTCGACATGGGACACTCACCACATATTTCACCCTCCTTATTTTCCTCGTTAACACCTCCAAGACCTACCCTCCTTAATTCTACTTCACCCAATCCATTATTGATAAAACCAAAATCTAGTTCTTGAGAAAACCCATAGCCTAATCCACAACCAAGAGTTGCACTAACACATGAGGAAGAAACCTCTAAAAGAACATGAGTGCTTGCCTTAAATCCTTCGTCAGTAGAGCCAAGTGAAAATGAACAAATGACATCCCAATCAAATTGAGCACTGCGAGAAACCCATTGATTTGACATACCTTTGTCCATAACGTCCTCTAATCCTAGAGCCAAAGCATCATACATAATAAGCACTCAAGATTGATAATTCTAGATAATATATGGCATATCATCATCGAAAATAGATTTATCCACATTTTCCCCCAAAATTAAGATTTTATTGTTTTCACAATTAAAAAAACTAAGTTTTCAAAGATATTTTATTCATAAAAAGGTTTATTTGTTTTTCATAATAAAATATCAAGATTTCAAAAATTATATTCTTATTCATTAACAAATATATATATATATATATATATATATATATATATATATATATATATATATATATATATATATATATATATATATATATGTAAGCTTGGTAGGACTACATCTTCATCGTGTCCAACTTCTCACCCCGATCGGGGGATAGCACAAGATTTGAACCCAAGACTTCTGGTTAGTGTGGTTCAGTGATACGTTAAAATATATATATATATATATATATATATATATATAAGCTTGGTAGGACTACATTTTCATCGTGTCCAACTTTTCACCCCGATCGGGGGATAGCACAAGATTTAAACCCAAGACTCTGGTTCAGTGTGGTTCAACGAGACTTCATTTCCACTACCATTGCCAATTGAGCTACCCCAAGTGGACCAAAAATATTAAAATATTACATTACATTAAATTATTTTTTTAATCTTTAAAAATGAGTTTTTTATATAATTTTTTTAATTGCCTCCATAATTGCAGTGTACTATGGCAGAGATGTTGTAATGTCTTGTTCTGTCCTATCTTATGTTGTTTAACATTTTGACTAGGTCAAATTATATAAATATAAAAATAAAAATAAAATAAACAAATAATTAAATTAAAATAGTAAATCTAGCATTGACAATTTTTGCACTTTAGTTTTTGAATATAATATTCTAAATAAAACATTTTTATTTTAAAATAAACAATCAAACAAACAAATATATATATATATATATATATATATATATATATATATATATATATCCGTGTGTGTGTGAGATGAACCACACTTGTTGGTTCGAAACGTGTTGGCCAAAACTTTCTCTTATGTGATTTCTACCGAAAGGCTTTGCTTAATTCATTATGGATCGCAGAAGCTTGAATACATAAATTACTACCCTATACGGAAGGGCCATTGCTATTAAAGTTCATCACTTTGAATGATCTCGCATAAGGGTTTCCAAGTTGAAGATAGATATGGCTTTTTTAAAATGATGTAGAGACTCTTCCCTTGTTCCTCCGTTTGCTCAGATTAAGCACCCTCTTAATAATTCTAATGGTTGTCGTATTTTCCTTAATGTTAGCATGGCATTGGTTCGTTTGGAGATTGGCAGGGTGAAAAAGGATTTGGATTTCATTTCTCGTAATTTTTTTTCTCTCCATTTGGAACTTTCAAATGAGATCTTTGCTCCCCTTTGGTCAAGGATCAAAGCATGCTTGGCTCTGAAATCTACTCGCCTGGAAGAATTATGGAAAGTAAAGCAATCCAAGAAGTTCAGTAAGCTCTAAGAGAAATTCATCTCGTAGCCTAATGAGTCTAGTTGCTTTCGTGGTCCTTCCAGAAGCATAATTAATTCTAATCAAATCTTTGCTCTCCGATCTTGGGTTGACGGTGTTTCTCACCCTTCCGCCATCGAAGGTTAAGCTAGAACAGTCTCGTATTCGCTGGGTCAGATTCCCTCAAGTTCGTTGTCCGTTAATTCTTCTTTGGTTTCTGTTGGTTTCAAAAATAGTGGAAGTGGTTATATTAATAATAATATTCAATTGAATGCTAATGCTAATAATAATAATGATGGGTTTACTAGTAATAATAGTAATAGTGACTATATTTTCACCTTAGATAGGAATAATAATATTAGGAATATAAATAATAATTTATGTTTGAATAGTAATAATAATCATAATAATAATAATAATAATATCATTGGGCTTCTTAATAATAATAATAATATTAATGAGGGTAATGACTTTGTTTTCAATTCTGATAATTGTAATAATAATAGGATTAGTAATAAGACTCTAGGTTTGAATAATATTGTTTGTTCTAATTTTCTTTCCTCTTCTAGTTATAGGGTTCAATCTCTCTAGCTTTTCTTTTGATCCTCCATGTCTTTAGTCTTTTGGAGAAAGGTTTAAATTTTGCTCTTGCTCCCGGAAAGGTCCCGGTTGACGATATCATCTTTGACATTGAATATGGTATTAGAGACTTATCGGACGTCACTAAAGATATCATTCCTCAAAACTGTGCAGTTGTCCTTAGAAAGGCAAAGCCCCCTAAGAAAAACATCATCAAACTTGAGTTTGATGCTTTCAAAACGTTAAACAATAATAAGAATATTGTTGTTCTCAAAGCTGACAAAGGTGGTGCTGTGGTTGTTCTTGATAAAGATGATTACCGTCGGAAGATGTTGGACCACTTCCATAATAGCAAGAGCTACAAGAAACTCAACAAGGATCCCCTAAAGAAGATTTCCAAAAGTGTGGCTCTTGCTATAAAATCCTAGTAGCTCATTCAGTCATAAGCTTATTGAAAGTTGCCCTCTTACCCTTAGAATCTATGGTCTGCCAAAGATTCAAAAGGAAGGGGCTCCTCTAAGATCCATTATCAAAATAATAGGAGGGCCAACTTATCTTCTTGCTAAATATTTAGCCCAGAAGCTTAAGCCCCTTGTTGGCCATACAAAATTCTTCGTCAAGGACTCTGCATCTTTTGTTAAAGAGTTAAAGAGTTTCAAGCTTGATCTAGATGACAAGCTTGTGAGATTCGATGTGGTCTCCCTCTACATTAATATCCCTATTAACGAGGCCATCGAAGTCATCAAGCGCATCACAGATCTTGATACGACTTATTTAGTTGGTATTTGTCTTACTTCTACTTTCTTTTCATTCGATGGGGAATTCTATGAGCAAAATTGTGGTGTCGCCATGGGTTCCCCCTCTCCCCTGTGGTAGCTAATCTATTTATGGACGATTTTGAATCAAAGGCCTTAGCTTCTTCACGTCTTCTGCCTAAGATGTGGAAGAGGTTTGTGAATGACACTTGTGTCATCTGGTCCCATGGTAAAGAAAAGTTGGAACCGTTTTTCCTCCATCTTAACAATCAATCTAGTTCTATAAAGTTCACCATGGAATTTGAATGTAATGGTAGTCTTCCCTTCCTTGACGTTCTCCTCTCAAGGAATGATGATGACTCTTTCTCTCATCACGTATTTCGTAAGAAAACTCATACAAAACAATATCTTCATGCTAATTCTCATCATTTCCCATCTCAAAAGCTTGGTGTTCTCAACACCTTAACGACTATAGATTTAAGAGTTTCTGATGAGAACCATCTCAATGAAGAGAAAGCACATCTCCTAAGTGTTTTATTCAATAATGGGTATTGTAGACACCAATGTTCTAAGGCTTTCCTCAGAGCTGAAAAAGGTTCTAGTGCTAAGAAAGATACCCAGGATCATTTTTCTGGTGCTCATCTTCCTTTTATCCAAGGGACCACTGACAAGATTGCGAGGATCCTAAGGAAGCATAAGGTGGCTTCAACCTTTAGGCCTTTAAATACCATCCAGAGATCCCTTAGATTTGTAAAAGACCCAGTGGAACCCAAGAATATGAAGGGTGTTTACGTTATCCCATGCTCTTGTAGGACTCCCTACATTGGTGAGACTGGTCACTCGATTAATCAAAGGATTCGTGAGCATGCTGCTGACATCAAGCATGGTAGGACCCACTCCTCTGCTTTGGTGGAGCATGTAGATAAATCTAAGCATCACATCTGCATTGAGGAGGCCCAAGTCATTGCTAGGATTAGTCATTTCCATCACCGTAAATTGATGGAGGCCCTAGAAATTGAAAAAAGACCCAATAATTTGAATAGAGATGATGATTGGAATATTAGTAGAAGTTGGGTCCCTGTCGTGTCCTCGTAGGTTTTTAGGCTTCTTTTTGGGATTTATTTTGTTTGTTTGTTTATCTATGTAGGTATTGGTGTCCTTTTTATAGTATTTGTTGTTGATTTATTCTTCATTAGAGTTTATTTTCTTGATCCTTCGTGTTTTTTTGTATTTTATCATTCTATTCGTTCTTAACTCCTTTTTGTATTTTTTTATTTGTTTAATGAGCCTTAGCCCTATATTTTATTCTTGACCCCGTTTTATTTATTGATTACTTTTCTTATATTCCTTTTGACTTGTTTGTATTTTTGTTTTGCTTTATTTATTTTTAATTTAGTTTATTTTATTTCTGTTAATTATTTATCAAATGATCTTGTCTCGATTAGGATCTTGGCTCATTTTTATAATTTTTGATTCCCATTCTTTAAAGTTTTTTTTTTTTTAATAAATTATTTAAATATTATTTCTCAAAAACTAGCTGTTTAATATAAAAATTACTTATTAATATTTGTTTTTAATAAAGTAATAAACTAATATCACAATTTAAATATTATTTTTCAAAAACTAGCCATTTAATATAGCCGTTACATATTAATATTTTTAATGAATTAATAAACTAATATCATTATTTAAATATTATTTTTTGAAGTAATATTTGGTTTTAATAAATTAATTTAAATATTATTTTTCATAAACTAGCCGTTTAATATAGTCGTTACCTATTAATATTTTTAATAAATTAATGAAATAATATCATTATTTATATATTTTTTTTCCAAAAACTAGCCATTTATTGAATAATATTTGTTTTTAAAATATTAATAAATTAATATCATAATTTAAATATTATTGTTCAAATATAGTCGTTACTTGAAATTATGTCTCTACATTGCTCTCTATTTAAGCCTTTGCCATGATTTGCCTCTTCATCTGGTCCTGATGATGAACCACACTTGTTGGTTCGAAATGTGTCGGCCAAAAATTTCTCTTATGTGATTTCTACCGAAAGACTTTGCTTAAAAAAATAATAATATATAATTTTTAGAGTGGATTTATGCTATTGTGTATCCCTACTTTGTCCATGAAAATGTGAGTAGTTTGTACATTGTTTGATGCAACTATTACATGGACAGGACTCTCAAGTTGCCCATGTGAATGTGGCAAGTGAAGAGAGGACCGCACTTCTGAAGGCTATTTGGTGATTCATGAAGGTGTTTTAAGAAGAGTAGGATTAAGTTGCACTGGGCAACATACATAACACCAATTGCTTCTGAATTCTAATGACTTATTTGATAATCACTTTAATATAAATATGCAACCAAGTATGCAAGAGATGTTGCCGGGTAGTATCCCGTTTTCTAAACATTTTGACTCTATCAGAATACATAAAAATAAAATAAAATAAAAATAAATGAAAGAATTAATGTAATGCAATGTAAACATTTTAACTCCATCAAAATAAAATAAAAATAACCTTATATTAAAAGAATAAATTCTACATTATTTTTTTATTATTAATTTTTTTGTTGAATAGTTAAGGTTAACTTGACTTGGTCAATGGTTTTTTGAGCTCCATGTTTATGAGAATCCATGATATTTATGTGGAATCCAGCCTATTTAAAGGGGTGAATTGAACTAGGCTAAATCCATCTTAACTCTCGATCTACCAAGCCGTGAGAAGGATCAAATCTCTTGAGATGAAAATATATTAAGATGCAAAAATTTGATCCCTCCGAGGCTCTTCATAGATAGAGAGTTAAGATGGATCTAAACTGGTTCTAATACATTTAAGTAAAATGTTTACACTTGTAAAGTGCTCTTTGTTAACATATTTATAATGTTAAACATATCAACTTATTTTTTTCTTTTAATAATGATTTTTTCTAATATATATAATGTTAAAGCATATGGCTTTCATCAATGTTATCAAAGTGTACATTTTAATTGACACACAATATATGTTTTAAACAATTTTATATGGGTGAAAATGCATTTAAAGTTGAAAAAATATGATGAAAGAACAATCATTTAAAATATTAAGTTCCTTTTAATAATGGTTTTTTCAAATATGTATAATGTTAAAGCATATGTAGTTTTGGCTTTCAACAACGTTGTCAAAGTGTACATTTTAACTGATACACAATATATGTTTTAAAAATATATTTAAAGTTGAAAAAATATGATGTAAGAACAAATATATTAATGCAATTATATAATATTTTTGGCAGGACTACGTTTTTATCATGTCCAATATATTACTCTAATAGAGGCACATAATTGAATTGATGATTTCATATCAAGGAGTGCCTTAACAAACCACCCAATCACCATCTATCCAAGACCTCGTGGACAATGCAACTATATAAATTAAATGATTGGTAAATGCTAATATACATCAAAACACTTACTTCATCATATATTTCAAGTTGTTAAAATTGAAACCAACTTAGATCCATCTTAACTCTAGATCTATCAAATGCCTAGAGGGATCAAATCTCTCAAGGTGTAAATCTTTTTTTTAAGTGCAAAAGTTGAGAAAATGTTTGCGTCTCGAGAGATTTGATCCATTGGTGCTTGATAGAAGAGGATTGATCCCTTTGTGAGCTTGATCGATCCAAGGAAATCTCTCAAGGTGTAAACCTTTTTTTGAGTGCAAAAGTTGAGAAAAGGTTTGCGCCTCGAGAGATTTGATCCATCGGTGCTTGATAGAAGAGGACTGATCCCTCTGTGAGCTTGATCGATTCAAGGTTAAGATGGATCTGGGCTGATTTAATTTATAATAATAATAATAATTTTTTTTTTTTGGTTTGACCAAGTAAAAATGTTTACATAATATAACCTTACCTTATAACATCTCTTCCATAATGGTTTGGTTAATTTAAATATATATATATTTTATATTTAATTTAATTTTAATTTTTATATAATTAAAATGAGTCAAAATATTTAAATCACATCACATGATCTTACAATATCTCTTCCATATTGGATTGAGGCAAACATTAATTAATTATATTATAATTTTATTTAAACATTATTATTATTATTGATGATAAAAATAATTAATATATAAGTTAAATAGATATACATTTAAAAAAACAAGTAACAAGATTTTTTTAACTATGAAAGTTTGCTCCAATTTTATGGTGAGATTCTTGATATGTAAATATGTAAATAGACTTTATTATAATACCATGGGGCAATACCATGACTTATCAATACCATATGCCAAAGAAACTATAAGTATGAGACTTGTTCATACGGAGTTTTTTAATTAATGAATTTAATTAAAAAAAAAAAATTATTTTAGAAATAAATATTTTTTTGTTGAATTGAGGCTTCTGTGATCCATAACAATTATTAAGAAGATTTTCGGCATAAATTACATGAAGAAAACCTTTTCGGCATAAATTACATGAAGAAAACCTTTGTGCGTTTCGAACCAACTAGTGTGGTTCATCGTCAGGACAAGTTGAGGAGTCAGATCATGGCTGCTAATAATATAGGGAGAGCAGATCATCCAAACGGCTAGGTTGACAGGGTATGGTCAACCCTGCGAACCAACTAGTGTGGTTCATCGTCAGGACAAGTTGAGGAGTCAGATCATGGCTGCCAATAATATAGGGAGAGTAGATCATCCAAACGGCTAGGTTGATCTGCTCTCCCTGTCAACCTAGCCGTTTGGATGATCTGCTCTCCCTATATTATTGGCAGCCATGATCCGACTCCTCAACTTGTCCTGACGATGAAACACACTAGTTGGTTCGAAACGCGTAGACAAAGATTTTCTTCATGTAATTTACCCCGAAAATCTTCTTAATAATTTTTTTTTTAAACTTGGTGGGGCTACATCTTCATCATGATCAATATATCACTTAAGAGAAAGGAATTGAACCAATAATTTAATATCAATCAATGAGTACTTTAAGAGCAAACCCATCACCATCTATCCAGAACACCATAAACTAAAAACGTCAACTAATACTTTTAATACCTTTTAAAATTTATTTATTTATTAATTATAATGAAATTAAATATTCCACTTAATAATTTTGATAATTTAGTCCTGTTTTACGATTTATTTATTTATTAATTTTAACGAAATTAATATTCCATCTGTGATCACTTTTTCCACCTAAAACGGCATGGGATCGTTTAGATTTGGACACATGAATTCCCTGATTGGTTAGGCACCGACTCTGACTGGATCGAATTCAACGTCAGGCACATGCCCAGTTTTGGCTTCTTGATTTCAAATTCCGTATAAACTCTTTCCCTTTCCTTCGCGATATCTTTAATGGTGATGCACCGAGGTCCATTTGTGTAGTTTGATTGTCCAGAAGCTACTTTCCAAGGTTTTGGCAGCAAAATTCATAAAATTCCCGATCACAACAATAGCAACATGTCTGGAGGCATAGCTCGAGGTCGACTTACTGAGGAGCGCAAGGCCTGGCGTAAGAACCATCCCCATGTATGTATGTTTTCTACTCGACACCCTAATGAAAATTGTGTTAAAAGTTGCAAAACCTACATGGAACCCTTCTAGGCCAGTATCCCAAGACCATTGTTACTCAGGGACGGGAAGGAGATTAAAATATTCAATGTAATGCGTTTTCTTAGATTAAAATTGAGCTCATGGTTATGGTTTTTGAGCTCGCCGGTAATATAATGATGATCAGAACGTTGATTGGGTGTTATTCAGCGGTAAACAGGTGGTAGTTTACCTCAACTCACACACTTCCGCGGAGGTTGACCCCGCTCCGGCCAAAAATTGGGGGCTTTCTGCAAACACAAAAAGAAACAGCTACTAGTTCTACCCTAAGAGAGACTACAACTTCTGAAGCCTTGCAAGCATCAAATTGGTAATGGGGTGCTGGTTGGAGTCCTCTGTACTGGATTTCAATTCCCAAGGGGAGAGGAATCCGTGCTGCCGCCGACCCTTGCTGGCTAATTTGTCAGTCTCTCTGAAATCCTTCTTAGCTCGGCTTGCACAGCCTGAAGCCGTTGAGCATCAGCAAGCTGCTTTGGAGATTCTGTGTCCTCTGCAAGTTGATGAATCAGAAACATATGGTGGGGAATTTGGGTTTCCACATCCTGGAGACAAGATTCGACTTCATCCAGTTTGTGTGCATAGGATTCAAAGTTATGTTACCAGAGTCCGTAGCCGAAAGGGCTGTCTCTGGCAGAAACCCATCCCAAAACCGAAACCACAACAGCGATCCGTGTTGAGTGCCCACTTATCGTTTCCAAATAGGATACCCATTGCTCAAGGAATGGCCAGCATTTCTGCAGGGCGTTTCTCGCAAGTTTCAGGCCTGCAAGAAACGGCCAATAAATAAGCCCCTAGTTCAATTTTCTATTATTTATATTGTTGATCGGTAGCTTCTGCAAATAACTGTGTAGAGTGTAGGAGATATCGATCAACAATATGGTTTCCAAATGTGAAAACCTGCACACTCAGATTTCTATCATTCAATTTTAATAACAGTCTCCATTTCGCTTTCGCTATACATGTGATAGTTCACTGACATGGGAACACAATTGGAACGAGAATTCCATTTTCTAAGCAGGATTCACCTGGCCTTGCAAATGGCTGAGGATTTTTTGTGTTAACTCATCTATCACCAAACAGGCAACAGGCAGACAACCTTGTTGGATCCATTAGGATGTGGAATTATGGGTGTTCTCAGGATGATGGTGATAATGGCCACCTTGGAGATGTTGCAAACGGATAATGCAGACGTTTGTAATCATAATACAGCTGATCCTGGTCAAAGCAGTGCCTCCGTATCTTTGATTCTTTCATCCTAGAAGAGCCGATGAATGAGATTTAAATCAAATATTGGTCTATTTGTGAACTGATTGATTTTTTAGCCAGAAATTAAATATTATATTATAATAAAGGCTGATGGCAAGCTAGCAGCAAGTACATATGTTTGTCCGGTGATTCGAAAATACAAAAAGCAGATTTCTGCTGCTACGTGGACAATTTCACAACGTACTATATAGCAATGAGTTCAGATGTTCTTACAAGTAACATACACAACAAAAGTTTCTAACATGCTGATAATTTTGTAGAACATAAACAGAGATGTAATTGATCAAGAGGCTTGATTGCTATTGACTTCCTCCTGGTCTGCATCCGAGGTTGCTTGATTCTGCTGTTCAACATTCATATATTCCTTTACCCAGAGGGTTGTCTCCATTTATTTTCCATCAGCACAAGCAGAGGTATCTGTCACCATGTTGTTGGAGACTGCAGACAAAAGAAATCTGGCGGAGGTTCAAGGCTAGATTTCTCACCATGGTCCATTTCACTTCGAGAATATCTGTGTCACATGCATTCATCATGTGTCCCTGATTTAGATGAGGGTGCATCTGAACTCCATGATGCGTCTGTTATCCATTTCAATAGGCTTTGCTCCAACTAACAAGTGAGAGGTTGAGCCTAAATGAAATCCTATGTGCCGGTTTAGTTCTCTGCAAATTTTGCCTGAAACAGGGTAGAGAGGAGAGAATATACTTATAAAAGATTAAAATCTGTATAATTTTGCTTGGCTGAAAGTGAGACAGAGCTTAAAACATTCACCTAGGAGACAGCCGGGAACGAGAAACACAGGAAACCAACGGGAGACTGAAGCCACTTTTCTGCGTGTGAGTTCTCTGATCCCCCAGGTGCTAAACCAAATTTGAATTTCAACGAGATGAAACAGAACCAAAACCAGCACCATAAACAGTACCATAAATGTCCTCTGAAACGGAGCAGGTGAACCAGAAACATAATAGGTGCATAAATTGAAATTGCCACTTAAATCCAACAGAACAGAACCATAAATGACCTTAGAAAGGAGGTGAAACAATCCATGCAGGGGCCAAAACTATGCTATGCAGGCAAAGAACGCTTGACTTTAACATCAGGCTCTTGACAAACCACGGAAATAAAAGTCCAATGCATGTATTGATATGTGGGATTGAAGAATAAACCAACCAGAAGCACAACGACAGGGAAACTTACCATGAGGTTTGTCGGTGCCAATTTCAGGCTGATCTTTTGGTCAATTCCCCACTCTGGATCGCACAATAGCCCTGCAAATTAAAACCACACTCTTCTTCACATGTAACAGCATTTATTGTGCACATGAAACATGTACCTGCTGGTGACCTTCACTCACTCTTTCCAATGCCATTACCCTGATTGAATGCCTTCGTATTGTGTGGAGTTAATATTTGATGGTGAAACCGCTGGTACATGGATTCTCTAGGGGATTTGGCTATGATTAAGAACACCATTTTTAATTATGTTCCCAAGGCTTAGAGCTAATGCTTTATTAGCCCAAGTGTCTGTAACAGTGTTCGTGGTTCTAAACACAGAAGGAGACATCTATGAATGAGCTTAATTCCTTATTTATTCAAGCAATCGAGATTGAGAGTACACAATCTCAAGGGGAAATTAAGCCTATCATTGATTTAATTATTATCATTCAATCCCCTATGACTTTAAGGTGCCTGATCTGGCTGTCTTTAGCCACTAAGATTCCTTGAGGAAGGCCGTGCCTCCCCCTGGTTGTTGGTGGTTTGTCTGAGATCCTGTGTATAGGTGGCCACAGTGTTTCCTCTGGGAAAAAGAGGATCAGCCCCTGCACCTATTGGCCCTATTTGTGACTGATTTAGCATTTATGAATAGAACAATGAATATTTGGTTATTTATATTGCTGCGAACTTTCTGTAACAAATATAAATCATTATATAAGGATGGCCTGATTTTTGTTATGAATATGAATGTGATCTCTCTTTTTATTTGATAATTCGAATTATTTGCAAAATTTTTAACAGGATGAGGGCTGACAGTTAATTTTTTTATCATTCTTGAATATGCATTTAAAAACCCTAAAATGTTTCTTACTATGATACCTGAGAATTTTTGTTTGTTGCTTTAAACCTGTTTCATCTTTCGTTTCATGGTTCTTGTTTTTGGTAGCATAGATTTGAAGTTCTCCTTACTGAAAGAAAATATTGATCATATCCCTTATACTGGTTATAAACTCTCTCACTTTAAAGAAAATTCAAAATAGACTACTCCATATCAAAAGATGTCATGTCATAAACATGCAAGCAAGCTCTAACTGAAATCCCAAATTCTATATTTATCAGTGGAGATAATGGGAATACAGGCATGTTAGACACCGTTTATAGAGATGACATTCAGAGGGCAAAGGGGCTGCATAAAAGTGCTCATTAATATTGCCATCACAAGTTGAGGAGGGAGGCATAGTGTTCCAAGGTTTTTTTTGCCGCTTGCTAGGGCCCAATCATGATTCACCATAGTTGCTCCCATCTGGTCACTCATAAAGACTAATCCTTCCCACTCCGTTTCATCATAATTTCATTCCTTGGGAAAAATGGTTGATGAATCCATGCACTGTTACATCATACTTGACCATAAGTGAGGGAAGAGAGGCTAATTCGTAACATAAAGTGCTTTCACTAGTTTTCGGTGGAATCCTTGGGCTAGAGGATGTTGGTGGAGTGTATAGAAATATTAATGTAGTGGATTCTCTTGGATATCTTGATTCCCATACATGTTATAATGAAAATGCTTTGGAGATTAAGCAAAGGACTTGCTCATGCCAACTCTCCACATGAGTTGATTTGCCTACCCCAATGAACTAGGGGAGAGACATGTAACTCCAATGTCATAGGGGTTGAGGGCTGAGAAATGCCTCCCAACAATCTATATTTCCTCAAATATACTGGGTGGTCTTGGGATGGGATCGTTATGGAAGGATTGAGAACTCCTTTTGGTTCTTCCCTTTCAATCACTTAACCAAAACTCCTTTCCAATTTTCAACTCCCTCATTTTCTATAGTATCGACTGTTGTGTTGAACCTCTGTTTGACATGGACAAGTTTGATTCTCTGGAAAAAATCTATTATTTGCTTGTATCTCTGGCTTTACCTGTGACCTCAATGTGATCGCTACCCACATTGTATCTCTGTCGTTGAGTGTTTTGTCACTGCTGCCAGTGTTTATTGGGTGTGCCTTCCCTTTTGGACTTCTGGTAACTCAAAATTTGTCTGGCAAAGCATCATTAATGGCAACAGCAAGCAAAGAACATTTGGGTGCATGCAGAGAAGGTATGGTATAAGGTAGTCCAACAGAGATACCATACAATGGTCTTTCCAACAACCTTAATGAGAATGGTCGCAGTAGATCATTGTTTAGCAGTTTTGTACAGTGGTAATGACAGCACAAGGGCATTTTATGGAGGGGGGAGAGATAGAAGAGGTATGCAAGCCAAAAGCATACATGTGCCATCCCTCGGTTCAGTACCAGTTTAGATACTTTTTATGTTTAGCAGTTTTTTATTTCTAAGTTTTCTTTGGTTAATAATTGCATGCACAGTCAGTTAGGGCACTTTTCATGTGGAAGATTTCCAAGAATAAATAAGGCACAGATCCCTAGAAGAGAGATGCATGCATGCAAACTTTCCTCTAATGGGCTAATCTTCCTAGGAATAGTTCTTTCGTGCAGATTGAGGGTGCTAATCCAAATCTAGGAATAGATCTAGGGTTTAGGTTTATTTCAGTTTAGGCATTGTTGTGCATGTGCCCAGATTCATTGTACCTCTTAGTCTCTAAAGGAGAAGGCAGGGGTATAGGTTTTATTCAATTTAGATTTTCAGAGTAGGAGGTAGTCAGGTGAAGGGTGGCATTTGAAGCTTTTAGTTTAATTTATGTTTTCAAGAGTAATAAATCATGATGTGATTTGTGTTTTAGATCTCTGTACTTGATTCTACTTTCTTTAGCTTGATGTGTTTCAGTTCCTAGTAAACATTATATTGCAGTTTTGATTGAGATTTCAGTCTTTTGTTTTCTTAAGTAGGTATCTTAGAAATTAGGCCAGGACTATTTAGTATTACCATGTGCTGAAGAATTTTAACATCCTCCTCCAGGCTGAGCTTGCCCATGGCAGCCTTCCTATTCAGCCTGAGCTTGCCCTTTACATTTCAGATGCCCTTAACTGCCCCCTTGACCTCCACGAATTCCAAAACACAACCTCCTAGACCTGCCCTTCAATCTCTTCTTCTTCGACCTCCACTTCAATTCCTGTTTCCGCATCGATCTCCCATACCTCCTCGCTCTCTAGTGTGACCTCCCTTCCTTGACCTTTTTCATGAGTTCTACTTGTAGTATGATTGCCCAATCATTCTCTACCCCCTCATTTTCATCTTCCTTGCTTATCTCCCTTAACCTTGCCCTCTTCGTTAGTGTCTCTTTCATCCTCACCTAATCTCTTTGCAACCATGTCCTCTGCTCACCTTCTATGTCCTTAGAGGCTTAGCCACCCCAGATTTTTCCCTGTTCTCTTTGCTACTTGATTTGAGAGTGGGGGCAGTGCTGACAACAACCAACAATGGCGAAGTTATGACCCCATAGTTTGTCCCCTGGAAGGCATTGCTTGGACCTCTAATTTCACACAATGGGCGCCACATATTTAGCACCTGTTGGCACGTATGCAGAGAGTAGAAGTGGAATATTGATGGCTGCACTCAAATGTTATAATCTCAGTAGCAGGGTTGTGGACTTGCAATTAGAGAGCCTTAATTTAAAACAACAAGTTGCAGATCTTAAAGCACAGGAAAACATTCACCTTCAAAACCCAAATAGAAATTTTGCCATGCTGCAATTAGAAATTTCAGACCTTCAGAACAAGTAGGAGGAGATGCTATCTTGGTAGGCTCCATTAAGATAGGAAAGAAAAATTCAGCAGCAGAGGTTAAGCTCGTGGGTACAAGCCATCTGGATTCTGGATGAAGGACGAGGCCCCCCGTTCTTGCTAAAGTCAAAGAAGTGGTCCATTCTAAACTTATGGAGGAATGCATCTGGTGGGCGAATGAATTGCACCTTGAGTATATGGATTTCGACCTTCAACCTATTGGACTCCTAGGATAAGGTAAAGGGTTGGTGAATCCACTTATTGTTAGACCAATGATTGAGTTGCAGTCATACAGACCAATGTGATGGAAGCCATGCTCATCCATAACAAAAACTCCTTTCAACCAGTGTTGGGTGAAATCCTCGAGCCAAAGGAGGTGGTGGAATGTATAGAATCTTCAATGGAGTGGCTTCTATCTAATATTTTTATGTTATCTTGATGCCCATAAATGTCATTGTGAACATGCTTTGGAGGCCAAACAAGGAACTTATTTGTGTCAGTTCCCCATGAATTGCTTGCCGACCCCAACAAGTAGGGGAGACATGTGTTTGCAATGCCATAGAGGATGAGGGTTGAGAAATACCTCTTGGCAATCCATAGTTCAACACATCACACATAGTTCATCACCAAAACTCCTTCGCCATTGCCAACTCCCACATTTTCCATAGTATTGGTAGTTGCATTGAACCTTTGTTTGACATGGGCAAGTTTGATGCTTTGAAATATTTCCATTATATGCTAGATCTCGCACATGTACTTAGCATGTGGAATTTTGCTTTTGGGGCATCCTTTGAATAATATGATGAGAAGTAGTGAATATCCTATGCAAATGAAGGCATGGAGAGATTGTTGTTCAAGTTGGTGTTCTTTTCAAGTTGCATCTATTTCTATTGTGTTGTTTGTGCTTCTCCTGTGCATTTTTTTGCCACAGACCAAACATGAATTCCCAAGAAGTTAGATATGAGGTATTTCGGATTTCTAGCTCATCAAAATTTATTTCCCATATTTGTAGTATTATCTTGCATCCCATGAAGAGATGTTAACTTATCTCCTCACTGTAGTTGTGGAGAGGATAAATAGAAAGGCCCCAAATTCCTTTCTTCTTCATATTATTGACATTTAGGACCTTCTGATGAACATGAGCTAGATAAAGATATTTATCTTTAGAAGACATGCATCATCCCACATTTTTCCCATTCAAAATGAAACAATTGTTGAGCATCCTAAGAGTTGTGGAGAGTGAGATATCCAAGCTTCACTGAGTATGACCTTAAATCTCTAGGATCACCGAAGACTAGATAAGGCATGGATTGCAGTTATCAAATATCTGTCTATTGGCGGCATTCAGAGAGTAGCTATACGGCACATGTGGTTTCCAGTGACCATCGATACTACGCAGTGGTAGGCGACAAGAATTAGAAGTGGTGGGCTTCCAATCTGGCTGTGTGATCCAGTGATCCATTGGGTCACTGGACCACTTCTTTCCCGGAGGATCGTGGAGATGACAATGACAGGACTACATCTTCCTTGGGATGGCTTGTTAAGGATCATCAGGATTATCACTATGGGTCGAGGAAGGTTGTCCTTGCTAATGTTCCGGTCGGAGACTAGGTGTGGATTGGTAGATTATGGTCTTGTCGGGATAGGCCTCCACACAGTAGAGTTGTTCCTTATTGGAGTTGTGACGGAGGATTACCAGAGTGGATGATTCCACAGGAGCATGAGAGGGTCGCAGTTATGACCAGACTGTCACAATACCCACATGGTGGCCTCACATCGAGATTAATATGGGACCCTGGAGCTACAGGGCAGAGCAGTTGGGTCACAGATTGGGGAGGGTGGGTTTCCACAAGGGAAGGACATCTAGATCTTCCATGGGGCCTCTGTTTGGCAACAAGTATTTCACTTCCTAGGGAGATGTTGGGATGGGATAATGCTTCACATGGGTGGCCAATGACCAACAAGAGATAGCAATGATTGACTCGCAAGGACGAGGGACCTATTCTATGAGACTTGAGTTGTACCTTTAGGAGTTCACTCTTGAGGTACCCAGGATCAATTTCTTGGTAGGACAACTTTCAAAGGGGTTGATAGGGGTTTGGTAGTATCGAGGTACTCTGCTTGTTGGCAGTATTTGGGAGGTCTCTTGCACCCATACATTTTTAGATTGCTTGTGGAGTGAGGGGTGCTCCACATTGAGCTGGATGACTTGGGATCTTGGTATCAAGGGATTCCTTTCTGACCGGATAATGCATGGGTCCGGGTTACTCAGTGGCACATTTGGGATCTCGATATTGCTTGTAGTGACAATTTGGGTCAACAGATAGAGAGAGTGCTTGTTTGAGCATTGCTTGAGGACAAGCAATTTTGGGGAGGGAGGACTGTAATGTCCCCAATTTTTGGTTTACTACCTGAGGAGGTTAGCGAAAACTCTCGGGGTTGTGCCAGTGGTCTTAAGAGATGTGGGTGAAGTGGGATCCATGCTCAAGTGGGGGCCAGAAGGAGACCATGCTCACCACTAGAGAGAGGAGTGTGATTTTGGGAGGTAACGTGGGGACCACCAAGGATGCAATTCGCACCATTTGAGAGGGAGTGTGATTTTGGAGTCAAAGTGGGGGTCACCAAGGAGAGCGTATGGGGCCAAGCTTATTTAAAGGCAAGGAGGGAGCACTTCAGAGGATCTTTTTGGACTATTACACTTAACAATACATCTTCTCTTGGAGCTGTTCAGTGCAAGGGTTGGAGTGCTGTTTAGCACAAGGATTTCTAGTGAAACCCAAGCTGGTTTCGGAGGACTTTGAGTGCCTCCCTAGCTGGAAATTAGAGGAGTCCATCTTAGTGCTGAGCTCCAATTTGAGGAGAAATTCAAGGGTATGAGTTTCTTGGGTGTGGGGGCAGCAATAGAGAGGCCTCACGCAGCATTTGGAGAGAGAATTGAAGAGCATAATCTTTGCAGTAGAAATCACTCATCTGGAGGGAGAATTTGGAGAGAAATTTTGTAGGAGTATTGGGCTGAATTGGAGGGCCAAACTTACTCATTTCTGGTTGTGCGTAGAAGAGGACTGCGCAAGCAGTTCGTGAGATGAGTTTGGGAGCTTAAGTGGGGTTGAGGATTTGACCCTTTCTGGGCAATTTTCAGTGGAGTTTTGGAGGATTCCAGTAGTGAAGAGTGAGGGCTATTCCAACTTTCCATTTCAATAAGATTTCCACTTCAACTGGCCAATTGGGCCACTCGCACCTATTGGGGGACAATTTCGTTTCTTGGTTTCAACCCAAACCCTTTCTAGCTTTTAGTGGGTTTTGGGAGAGGAGTTCGGGGTCAAGTTTTTAGAGCCATTTGAGGAGTATTCTGCCCCAAAATCATAGTTCTAGCTAGTAGCCTGCAACAAATTATTTTTGGGCAACGCACATTTCCTATTCCGGGCCATTCCTCATCTGGGTCAGAGATATTTCTTTTGAGTTTTTCATAGCTTGCATAGCAAGCCTAGATTCTATCATTTCAGCTCACTCTATGTACCCATTTCCAGTTATTTAATAAAATGGCACAAAGCATTTTACTAGTGTCCTTTGTGTTTTAGTTTTTGTGGTTGTGTTCTTATTTACTTGCCGTTCCTAGTCACTGTTTTGGTATACACTGTTAATTTTTCCATTAGGAATATTACGTAAAGCATGTTTTTCATGCTATTTTCAAAATAATAAAATTATGAATTTTTTAAATTTGAATTTTGGCTCTGAAATGAACCAGTTGGCTCTTCCACAATGACAAGTAGGCTCAAATTCTAAAGGCACCCATTCAGCCTCTCAGGACCTATATATTCACCCATTTTGTCCTCCTCCAAGCACAAGAAACTCGTCTGTTTGAGGCCAACGCAAAGAGTGTGAGGCAAGTAAAGAAAGTTTGGACCACCTGAGGAAAGAAGACAAATTTGAGGAGCAGGAAGAGATGAATTTAAGGCTAAGACAGATCTGAGCCTCAAGAATCCAATTCTATGTAAAAGGGTCGAAGCCCTAGTTCAAGGTCAAAGCTTTTCTTTATTCATTCTTGCATTAGTGAGAAGGTCGAAATCTAGGATCCGAGGAAGACGAAATTATCTATCCCTCAATCTGAATTAGTCTCAGAAATATCCCTCAAGATCGAACTCAAGAATCAAGATCGAAGATGCCTCTCTTTGATTACAGTTAGGCTGAAATAGTACAAATAAAAACTCAATTTCTCCATTAGAGGTACGAGAAACGTCTGAGTAAAATTGCAAGAGGCCGTGTTGACCACTAAAATTTCATGTAATTTTTTTTGAAGACTTCATGTACCATCAAAGTTCAGATATCATTAGATTTTTTTAACTCTAATTTCTTCTTCTCATCTTCTTTTGTATTGTACTCAGATTCCACAAGCCCTGCAGGGATGATGTAAAGTGATGCTAGTGTGATGAATTGAGTCATGTAACAGGCTTAGGTAACTTGGGACATTGTCATCAAGCGAGTTTACTTTGGGAGATTTTTTTTACTTGGGTAATTATCAGGTACTTTCGAGGACTTAATAATTAATTGACTTTTTGTTAAAATTGGCAACTAGGGCCAAACTCCATGTGGGTCATCTTATTTATGGCAGTTGATATTTTTATTGGATCCCTCTCATTGAGAGGTGTAGGATTGATTTAAAGATCATCCGATTCCGTCAAGTGTTCATGGAGTTATGAATTTATTTGTGTTATAAGACAAATTGTCAAGTTGACTAGCAACTTGTGTAGGCTCAGAAGCCCAATAGTCATGTCTATTCATCATCTACGTTTTAGTATAAATAGAAGAGGACTTGAAGTCATTTGAGACACACACTCTTCATGTGATCTCCTCCTCTCCACGTCTTTGGGTTTTTGGTGAAGGAGAGACACTAAGAGTACGCTGGGCTAAGTAAATGATGCCCTAGCCGCAATAGATGTTACCCTAGCCGCAGGTCTAGAAGAGACACTAATCCGCTGAAAGGAGAAGCCCTAAATGCAGCTAAAGAAGAGACTTTTATCTGTTGCTCTAAGAGGTAAATTTGCAGTCTAGCTTCAGGTCGAGACATAATCTGTTGTCAATAGAGTCACATACGCAGTTCTTAGAGGCTTTAGTTTGCTGTCATAAAAAGGCCTTAGACAACACACCTAGCCGCAATTTGTGAGGCCCTAAAAGGAAGCCTAAAATGGCAGTTAGAAGAGACCTAATATCAGCTTGAAAGGGATCCTAAGTAACAGCTAGAAGGTTGGACCTAGCCACAACAAAGCAGTTATACTACATCGTGAAGGATCCGTGTTAATGCCACGTAACTGTAGGTGACAACGTGGTAAAATCCAAGGCTGTTTATGGAAAGAAGCAGTCTTGACACCAGATCTCAGTGGTTCTTCTGTCGCTGCTTAAGCATATTGGATAGCAGTATGAAGATGATCCAAGTAACGTATCTATTGCATAATACAAACAATGATCTGAATTTCAAGAAGTGTCAAGGGTAACATCCCTGCATCTATGTCTTAACATTCAGATCTGTATAGGCATATCACATGGCCTCGGCATACTTGTAAGGATCTCAGTTGGGTGAAGATCTCGGATGAAGGGACTGTGTTATCTCACACCGCAATCCTGAGATATAGATCTTGGTAAAATCCTTATGGTAGTACAAACATCTTGTACAACAGTGATGTGGAGTATTAAATGATGTTCTAATACGCAGTCACAATGACAAGGATCATAAGCAGTAATCTTTATGATGGTTACAGTCTCAACATAATGAGAATGATAAGAATGAACAGTCTCAGATCATGATGATGAAAGACTCAGCATGATGGGCATGTTAGTAAAGGGCAGCATGATGATGAATGAAATAGCATGATGATGAATGAGACAACATGATGATGAATGATGCAGCATGATGGGCATGTTAGTAAGGAGCAGCATGATGATGGGAGCAAATGGGAGCAACTCAGTGACTAGGTGTAACACAGTGACGGGTGCAACATGAGTACAAGTTGCAACACTATGTTAGGTGAAGCCGTCACCTTAGAGAATCAATTGAAGCAGAATGTCTTCAATTGATCTCATGTATCATCATTATAGGAAATGATCTATGCTCATATCTAGATAAGTCAAAGTGTTGACTTTTGTTGTAAATGTACTGTCTCTCTCTCTTTGCAGAACTGTGAAGAACATAAAGGAAGAATTGATCAAGGGTTTCCCCACATTGGGGTTTGTCCGTGGTTGGCGCCACATCTTGTGTCCTCTTGTCTTGGCTTGTCTTCTGCGATTTATATTTATGTTCTATCTATAGTTTACTTTAATGCTGATGTGATTGCTAATCTGGAAAAGATATTGAGCTAACTGTGAAAATTGAAATAAATTGCTCTAGCATAGAACATACCTAAAATTAACATGGTATCAGAGCTGAGGTGAAGACAATGCCCAAGCAAGAGTGAAATAGCAATCACCGAAGACAGTTGGGAAAGGACAAAAGGATCAGTGGATTCCTCATCCCTCTTCAAATTCACCAAGGGTGAAGTCGAAGCAGAGTATATTATCAGAATGGCGCAGCGGAAGTTTCTGATGGCCTACCTAAAGATCACTTCATTGGGAAGTCCAGATCTAAGGGTGGAAGGAAAGGCAGATGCCTTGTTTGAAATAAGTTCGGCCATTATGCGAAAGAGTGTCCGACTGGCAGGAACGCATCACTTGATGATGATAACAATCATTCCAAGAAATGATCAAAGGAATGATAGGTAATGCAGGTCATCAAGGAAATGGCTGACTCTTTCATAGAAAGCAAGGAACCCAAGGTATGAAGAATCAAATGTTGTTTCTGATAAGATAAAGAAGCGTTATCTTGTATTGGCCCTCTCCTTCAGATTCTTTGGGAATCTGGCTTATAGATTGTAGTGCTTCAAGGCACTTCATCGGATAGATGGGTGCACTCTGTAATTTGGTAGAGATGGAAACAATCGTGGGATTATACTTGGAGCCGATGCCACCTATCTCGGAAAGGGTGTAGGGAATGTTAACTCTCAATTAAATAAGGGTAACTCGATTCATTTATAGAATCTCTTTTATGTACTTGATCGCAAGAAGAACCCGGTGTCCATTTCAGCAATGGAAGTCAAAGGTTACGAGGTGGCACTCATCGATGGAAAGGTATGTGTTTGAAAATAGAATTTTCAAAGATGTTTTTGAGTTTAGGGTTGTATCAAGTTGCAGGAAGTCCACTGGGGACCATGTCCATTAATACATAGCACCGGAGGTCTGTGAGTCAGATTGTGACAGGGATGCCTGAATTCAAAAAGCGCATGAAAGTACATGTCTGAGATGTACCAAAGGAAAATCTTACAAGGGGACCATTCACCTCATGTAGCAGGTCCATAGGTTTGGAACAACTTGAGGAGTTTGAGATTCATGATCGGGAATCTCATGTATACAGGTGGAAGAAAGCCCTCTATGGCTTGAAGCAAAAATCCCTGGGCATAGTATGAGAGGATTGATAGCTGTCAGATGAAGCTGAGATTCACTAGGAGTGAAATCGATCCAAACCATTACTCGAAGGTTGTGGATGATAGACCTCTTATACCGGCACCTTATGAGGACGACCTATTTCTGACAGGTGCAGACCCACTCATTTGCAGAAGTAAGAGGGAGTTGGATTCCGAATGTGGAATGATAAATGCAAGCCTGTGACTACCTCGAGGATATTAACTTTCAGAAGTTATATGGTAGTAATGTCGGACTAGATTTGGGAAATGCCTCTGAGTTTCATAAACTCATTCGCGTTGATGTTCTTGGTGAACTTCTGTCCGGACATATGTTTCGTAGTTAGCATGGTGAGCTCATATTTGGTTGAGCCTCACTGGATTGGTGCCAAGAATCTTCTGAGATATCTTCACGACACAATCTCTCATGGATTGAGATACACTGCCGGAAATATGAAACTGCATGATTATTCGAATGCTGAGTGGGCAGGCAGTGTGGAGGATCACTAGAGCACTTCTCAGTGCTGGTTCTCTTTGGATTCTGCTTCGATATCATGGATGAGCAGGAAGCAGAAGTCGGTTGCTATAAGCATCGCCGAGACTGAATACACAACTACGAGTATGATCTCGTGTGAAGTTGCATGGTTGCAGAAACTCTTAAGTGAGTTGTTTGTACACATGATGAGGAATCCCGTATTTATGATTGCTCCAGTAGATAGACATCAGATACTACCTTATCTGGGATATGGTAAGTCAATGGGCAAGGAAGTTCCATCGCTGTGAGATGATGTACAGGTCGCTTCACTTTGTCAAAGCCCCGGGGGAAAGATCAAATCTGTGATTTTCTCGAATGACTTGGAGTCGTCGAGAGACCCTTGTAAAAGGATCCTTCATGTTGCATACATTGAGCTCTGGGAGCTCTGGGGGCTTGGGGTACTTACTGGAGCAACATACGACCACAGGGTGACTCACCCTCCCCTGGGGGTGCGCTATGAACATGATGATTCGTTCTCCTGTGGGCCAGGATGATTCGTTCTCTGTGGCGACTGCGGAACAGGATGATTCGTTCTCCTATGGGCTTGGATGATGTGTTCTCCATGGCGATTGTGGAACAGGATGATTCGTTCTCCTGTAGGCCAGGATGATTAGTTCTCTGTGGCATCCACTGGATAGGATGATTCGCTCTCCTATGGACAGGATGATTCGCTCTCTTGTGGACAGGATGATTAGTTCTCTTGTCGAGGCATCCTACCCATGCAGTCTGGGACTCATGGGAAGTACCTCTCATCTGATCAATGAGCAAGGAAATGAGGATAGGGACCATAGTAGTACTAATGGACGCATCATTGTATCTACCGTACTCCCTATGCTAGGATGACCTTTATTGATCTGGGATCAATGACACGGGTCTGGGACCAGTGAGAGTGGTACCCACTATGACACTGACTTCAGGTCAGTAGAGCACTGGTCTGGGACTAGTGGTACACACTTTGAGACTGACTTCGGGTCAGTGGAGGATGGTATGATACATCCTTGATCACTTCTTCATAGTTCGAGCTGAGCTGAGCAGAGCAGAGCTGGCAGAGCTGAGCTGAGATGAGCAGAGTTGAGCAGAGCAGAGCAGTGCAGGGCACTAATGGCAGAGATAGTACAGTTGGACATATGGATCAGCGGATGGAGTTCTCCCTAGTTGAGAGGGAGTGTTAAAATTGGCAACTAGGGCCAAACTCCATGTGGGTCATCTTATTTATGGCAGCTAATATTTTTGTTGGATCCCTCTCATCGAGAGGTGTAGGATTGATCTAAAGATCATCCGACTCCGTCAAGTATTCATGGAGTTATGAATTTATTTGTGTTATAAAACAAATTGTCAAGTCGGCCAACAACTTGTGTAGGCTCAGAAGCCCAATAGTCATGTCTATTCATCATCTACGTTTTAGTATAAATAGAAGAGGACTTGAAGTCATTTGAGACACACACTCTTTATGTGATCTCCTCTCCACGTCTTTGGGTTTTTTGGTGAAGGAGAGACACTAAGAGTACGCTGGGCTAAGTAAATGATGCCCTAGCCGCAGTAGTTGATGCCCTAGCCGCAGTAGATGTTACCCTAGCCGCAGGTCTAGAAGAGACACTAATCCGCTGAAAGGAGAAGCCCTAAACGCAGCTAAAGAATAGACTTTTATCCACTGCTCTAAGAGGAATAAATCCACAGTCTATTAGACCCTAATACGCAGCTTCAGGTCTAGACATAATCTGCTGTTAAGAGAGTCACATACACATTTCTTAGAGGGTTTTGTTTGCTGTCATAAAAAGGCCTTACACAACACACCTAGGCACAATTTGTGAGGCCCTAAAAGGAAGCCTAAAATGGCAATTAGAAGAGACCTAATCTCAGCTTGAAAGGGATCCTAAGTAACAACTAGAAGGTTGGACCTAGCCATAGCAAAGCAGTTATACTACAGTGTGAAGGATTCGTGTTAATGCCACGTAGCTCTAGGTGACAGCGTGGTAAAATCCAAGGCTGTTTATGGAAAGAAGCAGTCTTGACACCAGATCTCGATGGTTCTTCTGTAGCTGCTTAAGCATATTGGATAGCAGTATGAAGATGATCCAAGTAACGTATCTATTGCATAATACAAACAATGATCTGAATTACAAGAAGTGACAAGGGTAACATCCTTGCATCTATGTCTTAACATTCAGATCTGTATAGGCATATCACATGGCCTTGACATACTTGTAAGGATCTTAGTTGGATGAAGATCTCGGACGAAGGGACTGTGTTATCTCACACAGCAGTCCTGAGATATAGATCTTGGTGAAATCCTTATGGCAGTACAAACATCTTGTACAGCAGTGACGTGGAGTATTAAATGATGTTCTAATACGCAGTCACAATGACAAGGATCATAAGCAGTAATGTTTATGATGGTTATAGTCTCAACATAATGAGAATGATAAGAATGAACAGTCTCGGATCATGATGATGAAAGACTCAACATGATGGGTCTGTTAGTAAAGGGCAGCATGATGATGAATGAAATATCAAGATGATGAATGAGACAACATGATGATGAATGATGCAACATGATGGGCATGTTAGTAAGGAGCAACATGATGATGGGAGCAGATGGGAGCAGATGGGAGCAGCTCAGTGACTAGGTGTAGCACAGTGACAGGTGCAACATGAGTACAAGCTGCAACACTATGTTAGGTGAAGTCGTCACCTTGGAGAATCAGTTGAAGCAGAATGTCTTCAACTGATCTCATGTATCATCATTATAGGAGATGATCTATGCTCATATCTAGATAAGTCAAAGTGTTGACTTTTGTTGTAAATGTACTATCTCTCTCTCTGCAGAACTTTGAAGAACATAAAAGAAGAATTCATTAAGGGTTTCCCCACATTGGGGTTTGTCCCTGGCTGGCACCACATCTTGTGTCCTCTTGTCTTGGCTTGTCTTCTGCGATTTATATTTATGTTCTATCTGCAGTTTACTTTAATGCTGATGTGATTGCTAATCTGGAAAATATATTGAGCTAACTGTGAAAATTGAAATAAATTGCTCTAGCAGAGAACAACCTAAAATTAACAGTTTTTTACTCCAAGCATAACCCCAAAGGCATAGTGCGGTTTGATGGAAAAGCCTTGGGTGAGTCCTAGTGTCCAGTGGCATTGTATATTACCATTCTAGATCACTCAAAAATTTTGTGGAATTTGATTAGGTCTAGGGGTCAATTTTTAAACTTTTTAAACTTCCTGCAGAGTGGAAATGTGAATAAATTTTGATTGTAAAATGTAACAAGTGATGTTTAGAGAAGTTGTATGGGGTATGTGTGCTCATAATTACACCTCTCACCCTCTGTTAGTTTTTGTAGCATCAGATATGTTCTAGTCACGAAACTTGGTGGAGAGGCTAGAATACATGAGATCTCCATAATCTAGAAATCGTTTCTGGAAATTCCACTTAGAGATAGCTTAACTAGATTATTAACCTATTTTTTAATGTTTCCTAAGTCTAAACTTAGGAAAATTGGTTAATTAATCAAAATTAATTAAGTCAAGGTGAGAATTCTCTAGAAACTCACATGGATTGATCCATAAATGATTTGAGCCATTGATTAAGTTTTAATCTTGGCCATTGGAGTCCCAAAATGAAGATATAAGAAGGGATCGATGTGGTGATGGAGAAGTGACATTTGAGTAGCAATTCCTTTTGCAGATCGAGCTGGCAACAATAGAGTTTGAGCCAGAGAGGGACGCAGTGTCAGTGAGGGGCAGGGACAACCATCCGGAGGAAGATTTCTAGATTCAGAGAGGCAGCAGCAAGAGGTTGAGTTATTCCTAGTGTAGGAATGTGCGAGAGCAAGAACACACGAGTGCAGGCAACACGAGTGTAGACAACACAAGTGCTAGGGTTGCTTAGGGAATATCTTTGCCATATTTTCTTGTTGTGGATTGCTAGTTTTCGACATCTAGATTGTACTAAGAATTTCACTGCTGTATAATAATAAAAACCTTCATTGTTGCACTGATTTTCCCACATTGGGTTTTTCTGGGGACATTTGTCAAAAAAATAACTGTGTAAAATTTGTGCATGTGCTAGATTTTCTCAATTTTTAGCGCTTTTTTCTTCTGCAATTTATTTGTTAAAATCACAGTGTGAATTATTTGGTATTTGTTGTAGCAGATAACAGATAAATTGTTAAATAAATTAACAATTAAAAAAATAATTTCCAGTTGCTGTGATAGATAAAATTTTCACATGGTATCAGGGCATGAGTGATCAACTGGGAAGCTATGAAGTGGAGGAGAGAATTTCGCTGTTCAAAGGGAGCAGCAGACCAAAATTCTCAGAGGCTACTCAGTACCTAGATTGGTAGTTTTAATAATTGTGGCAGGAGTTTGATTTTCAGTTGCAGGTTTACAGAAAATTTGAGTGGCCAGGAATAGTGATTCCAACAGTGAGAGGGAGTAGCAGCAACTCGGATTTTCGCCGAGTAGATTTCTAGTTGGACGCAAAGTGTATTGCAACAACTTGTAGTTGCAGAATCAACGTCAGGTGGAAGATAAAAGCACACACAACAGAGGGAAGATTTCTCTCAAGGAACTTCGAGTTTCAGAAGTTCGATTTTCCATTGCAAATTGGCAGTTGTTGTGAGCAGATTTTCTCACCCTAGAAGGGAGTGCGAGTAATAGATTCAAAAACTGAGTAGAGGAAAAAAGGGAGATTTTCGAGGTTTATTTCTCTAGTTTTGAGTTCCCAGATTTTGCAACTCTGCAGGGATGGCCGTATGAGATTGCTAGAGGAGGTCGTACGACTTAGGTGGAATGCAAATCTGGGCAACAGATCGACTTCCAGTTGCTAGAGGAAGTGCGAGTTGCAAAGAAAGGAAGGGTCCCAACTAGGAATTAGGCTTGAAAGGAGATAGTGGGGCACCTGATCCAGGTGGAGGAGTATAAGACTCTAGTGTGCCGTATTGGGCAGGGTCCAATGCAGTTGCGATAAGGAGATCGGTCAGATCACTTCTAGTTTGTTGCAGTGGGACCATCACCTTTGCTACAGGAGCCCACAGTATCATGGTAGTAGGTTCAGTGTCAACAGACAATTTGTTATTAGATAGTTACAAATCTAGTTACAGTCAGTACCCGGGAGACAATTGCAGAGCTAGATGCAGTGACACAAGCAGTGTGAATTACCCAGTTGCAGTATGCAGGTGCAGTTCCAGCCAACAGACTCCCAACGTAGAGCTTCGCAGTCCAGTTTCCAGTGTAGGAGGACAATGTGAGTTTCCAGGAGGGAGTAGAGAGATTTCCCATAGGGAAATCAAGACTCAAAGGGAGCAACCCTATGGAAGCTAGCGCTTCAGGATCTGGGGAGATCAGACTCATTATTGCAGGAGTTGTAGCAGCAATGCAGAAGCATCAGCAGAGCAGTAGCAACAACAATATGAGTAGATCATATTTTGCTATGTTTGTAGCCACACCTCCAAGTGAGAGGTGGCGCGATATGGAGTTATAGTCCCAAAGAGTTGTAGACATGGGCGGGGTCCATTGAGGTGTCCTCATCATGGATCATTACTTGGCTACGGGGGCCCACAATATTTAGTAGCAGGATGGATCAGTGTCAGTGATGTAGTCAGATTCCAGAGTGACAGTTGCATACTAGTAGCAGTCAGGTGTTGAGGAGTGCAGTGCAAAGTTGGCAACAATGTAGAGTGGCACAATGCAAAGTTAGCAACAACATAGGTTCCTTGGTAGACAGTGCAGTAACTAGTAGCAGTCAGGACTCGAGAGACAGATGCATCATACTGAACACAGTTGATTTAGTATTAAGGATGCTTCTCAGTTGCAGTTGCAACAACAAAAAATGAGAGGGAGTTGCAGCGCAGATGCAGGGTTGGCAACAATATGGCAGTGTCAGTAGTAGCAGGAATGCAACATTAGAGTTGCGTAGTGGTTGGTGGGTAGTATGGCCAGACATCAGCAACGTGATGGAGATGGTTCAGAGATAGGGTGTTGTGGCAGGATGTGCAGCATTAGAACACAATCTTCGCTAAGAGGGAGTGTTAGTTTTTGTAGCATCGGATGTTTTCTAGTCACAAAACTTGATGGAGAGGCTTTTATACATGAAATCTCCATAACCTAGAAATCATTTATGGAATTTCCACCTAGAGATGGCTTAATTAGATTATTAACCAATTTTTTAATGTTTCCTAAGTCTAAACTTAGGAAAACTAATTAATTAATCAGAATTAATTAAGTCAAGGTGAAAATTCTCTTTAAACTCACATAGATCGATCCATAAATGATCTGAGCCATTGATTAAGATTTAATCTTGGCCGTTGGATTCCCAATAGGAAGATATAAAAAGGAATCAATGTGGTGATGGAGAAGTGACACTTGAGTAGCAGTTCCTTTCGCAGATTAAGCTAGTAGCAATAGAGTTCGAGCTAGAGAGGGACGCAGTGTCAGTGAGGGGCAGGGACAGTGATTCAGAGGAAAATTTCTAGATCTGGAAGGACAACAGCAAGAGGCTTAGTTATTCCTAGTGCAGGAACGTGAATGCAGGCAACGCAAGTGTCGGGGTTGCTTAGGTAATATCCTTGCCAATTTTTCTTGCTGTGGATTGCCAGTTTTCGGCATTCAGACTGTACTCAGAATTTCGCTACTGCATAATAATAAAAACCCTCACTGCTGCATCGGTTTTTTGACATTGGGTTTTTTGGGGACATTTGTCCAAAAATCACTGTGTAAAATTAGTGTGTGCTAGATTTTCTCAGTTTCCAGCACTATTTTCTTCCACAATTTATTTGTGAAAATCAGTGTGAATTATTTGGTATTTTCCGTAGCAGACAACATATAAATTGTTAAATAAATTAACAATTAGAAAAATAATTTCCAGTTGCTGTGATAGATGAATTTTTCACACCCTCAACCTTCTACTATGACAAGATTTGAGGGGTAAAAAATAAGTTTTAGGCCCTCAAAATCCATTTTTCCTAATTTCAGTGGAAAATGTGAGAATAAATTAGCCTAGAAATAAAATAAATGGAGAAAATAAATAACTGCATGTGACAAAATGACACAAAATTGACTTGGAAATTATCTCAAGTCAAGAGTTGAGTTAAAGCACAAGTGGAAGGTGATTTGACACAGACATCATCAAAGCATTGTTCACATGGGGACATCGAATTGCCAACTACAAAGGAGGAAATCGACTTGATGACTTAGCAAATCGAATTTGTTGGAGATAAATGCACATGGGGGAATATCTTGATGAAATATTTGATTGAGAGTTTGTTGAAGACTTGTCTCCACTCTAGCTCCACTCTTGCATACACATGGCAACTACACGAGTTGAGGATCTACGCATTCCCCAAGGAGGCCCACACATTCCTTGTTGGAGGCTCAACACATGGCATGAGGAGATATGTTGGGCCAACTCAAGGAATTCGATTTGCATGAGGATACACTTGGCTCCTCCACTTTAGAGTTTGATTTTGCCTTGGGATCTACTCCAACTCCACTTGTCACATGGTTCTTTCATTGAGATTTGCTCTCATTCTTCTATTTAAGTGAGCATTGGGCTCTCACTATGCATTCATGTAATGAGCTATTGGGCTTGAGGAGACTGCTAATTTGTATATTTGCTTTCATAATAAAACAAAGACTTTGGGGTATCATTGGTGGTGTTATCTTTCTATCTTGAGGTGATATCTTTCCATTTAATTTTGTGTTTCTTATGCATTTGGATTGTATTAACTTCTATTGCCAGTCATTGTGAATTTATATGTGCAAACAATCTTGCACATATCTAGGAGTGAAAGGTACTAATTGATTTTTGGAGGAATTTTTAGTTTCATTCAACCTTTGTATTGCTCTATTTCCTTTATGTATGCTAATATTTGTTTCCAAGTGTGTAGAAAATCTTTTGGAATTGTGTGAAGGATACTTTTGGGCGTGGGAGAATTTTCAAATAGATCAACTCACTCCCGGATTCAAGATACGAAAGGCCCATCGATCTTAACTTCAAGGTCTTCATCCAAAGAGAAGCAAAAAAAAGGGAGTTCTCTTTTCCCATATTTCTACTTGAATTGCTTATAAATTCAAATTCTATATTTGATCTACATCTAGAGCTTTCCAAAGAATATATGAGCTAATTATAACATTTTTCTATACTAGACAAGCATGGAGTTTCACTTCCATGACTTGGTTTAGTTCTTGTATACTAGTTGTGTATTATTGTTTATTCTTTGCATGCTTTCTCCACTAATTTTCTGATTTATTTTGCAGCCTCTTGAGCAACAACTCAAGTTCACTTTGGCATCAAGTTGGAGGAGGGGTTCTTCCGAAAACTACTAATTCATCCTTTGCAGAACCTCTTGCATTTGCAGCTTTGCAACAAGGTCGTAAGCCCTTTGGAGACCCATCCTTGGCTAGGCCGAGTTCTTTAGAGGGCTGCATCTTTTTTTTCCCTAGGCCATGGGCTCTAGGAGAAGCATAATCCCTATATTTCCATGCTATTTCCTCCTCATTTCAAGTCTGAAATTTGTATATAATTTTCAGATTTTAAAAGGCCTTCTTAGGCCCCTTTGTATTGAGTTTTCCTCAAGGAAAATCTATAGTTAAAGTATCTCATTGTAAAGATTTCCTTGAGGTTCATTGAGGCCTAAAGAGGCACTCATTCTCTTGCAACACATCTAATAAAAATTCCTTTTCATGTGGGAGCTTGGGAATTTACCCATGGCATTGTTGATTTCTGGTAGCTTTAGATGTGCTCTAAGTCTCAAAATTTGCAGGGATGCTTGGACACATGTATTCCACAATACTCAGAAATCGTTTTGGGAAATTCCACCCAAAGACAGTTTTATTAAAATAATTAATTATTTTTAATGGGTGCGTAAGTTTAAACTTAGGAAATTAAAATAATTAAAGGGTATTAATCTAACTGTGGGTGAAACTTCTAGAAGAAGATGAGGATCAAGCCAAAATGATCTGAGCCATTGATTAGAATCTAATCTGGGTCGTTGGTTCTCAATAGAAGGATTATAAGAAGAGGCTTAATGAGCATTTGGAAAACACATCAAGAGGGAGATCATAGATCAAATTTCTAAAGAGAGCAGCACAATAGTTGACGGAGAGAAGTTTGAAGTGATTTCTTGCAGTGAGGGGCATGGATCAATACCTTGCTACAGGAGCCCAGATCAGTAGTAGTAGGATGGACCAGTGTCGGTGCAGAGGAGTGACAACTGTAGTGGCTAGGAGCGCCAGAGACTGTGCAGCGCAGAGCAGAGTTGGCAGCAGTGTAGTTTGCACAGTGCAGAGTCAGCAGCAACGCAGAGGCTTCAGAGGGTCAACGCAGAGACTAGCAGCAGTCAGAACTCCAACAACAAATGCATCATGTTGAACACCTGTTTAGTAATTTTGGATGCTTTTTTGTTGCTAATGCAGTAGCAACAATACTTGGAGAAGGTTGCAGTGCAGATGTAGTGTTGGAAGTGGCAGTGCCAGCAGCAACACAAATGCATAACTTATGAGGGTTGCAGTACAGATGCAGCGTTGGCAGTGGCAGTGTCAGCAGCAGTACATATGTAACATTTGCGTAGTAGTTGGTGGGCAGTGATGTTAGACATCACCAACGCAGAGGGAGATGTCACAAAATCAGAGTGATGCTTCAACATGTTGCATTACTAGATCACATTCCTTGCTAAGAGGGAGTGTTGATTTTTGGTTGCATCGAATGTGCTCTAAGCCTCGAAATTTGCAGGGAGGCTTGGACACATGTATTCCACAATACCCAGAGACAGTTTTATTAAAATAATTAAAGGGTATTAATCTAACTGTGGGTGAAACTTCTAGAAAAAGACGAGGATAATGCCAAAATGATCTGAGCCATTGATTAGAATCTAATCTGGACCGTTGGTTCTCAACAAAAGGATTATAAGAAGAGGCTTGATGGGAATTTGGAAAACACATCAAGAGGGAGATCAAAGATTGAATTTCTGAAGAGAGCAGCGCAGTAGTTGCCGGAGAGAAGTTCGATGTGATTTCTTGCAGTGAGGGGCAGGGATAGTTCCGGTTGGAGATTTGTCCTGATCTGGAAATACTCAATAGAGGAGGTAGAGAGATCTGGGAGAGGCAGCGTAGAGGTTACGCTGGGCAGTGTAGGCTGAAGCAGAGGTAGTGTAGAGCCTTGAGGAGATCCGTATTTTTGTTGGAGAGGTCGATTTTTGAAGTCGGAAGCCGGGGTATGAGACTGAGAGGACAAAATCGGAGTCTCAGAGGCAAATAGATCAGCCAAAAGGGGTGACGTTGCCCCTAGAAGCTGTGATGCTAGGTCTAAACAGTGACTACACAGAGGCAACAAGCATCAAGCCATTTTATGTCTGGATCAGTCGAGATCGTTAGTGATAGTGTGAAGTATATCTCACTAATCTTCTATCAGTCAGATTCTCTATATCAGATTGCCAGTAAGGCATCCAAAGATTATATTAAGAAACTACTGCGTAATAATTCAAACCCTCAGCTGCTGCACCAATTTTCACACGCTGGGTTTTTTTGAGGACATTTGTCCAAAAATAGCTGTGTAGATGTGTGTGATGATTATTTCTCTCTTGTGTTGTATTTAGTTTTCGCTATTTTTATTTGTGTAGGCTATAGTGTATTTAATTCGATATTTGCCGTAGCACACAACAAGTAAATTGTTTAATCGAATTAACAATTAGAAGAATTAACATCAGTTGTTGCAGTAGGAATCAGGTAACCGATTTTCCACAGGATCTCGCCTCCTTGTTTAGAAGGAAGATCCTTCTTTTGGGTGGATTGACTCTGTTAGCCTTGATTCTAACTCACTTGCATGCTTTGCTCTTGTTAAGCTAAGCTAATTTGTGCATGCTTTGAGTCATAACATCAACACATAGCACTCACAATATCCTAATTTCTTTTTTGGTTGCAATAATTTGCAGGTCAACCATGAAAGTTAATTGCCCAACAAATGAGAATGGACATGATGATTAGTTCTCTTGTCGAGGCATCCTACTCATGCAGTCTGGGACTCATGGGAAGTACCTCTCATCTGATCAATGAGCATGGAAATGGGGTTAGGGACCATAGTAGTACTATCGATGGATGCATCGTTGTATCTACCGTACTCCCTATGCTAGGATGACCTCCATTGATCTGGGATCAATATGAGTGGTTTGAGACACTCTCTTGTGATATTGATCTGGGATCAATAAAACTGTCTTCGGGTCAGTAAGAGTGATGTGACACTCTCTCTTCAGATGAAACTGACTTTGGGTCAGTAGAGAATGGTATGAGACATTCTCTATCAATTCTTCTTCTTCATGGTTCAGCAGAGTAGAGCAAAGCAAAGCTCAGCAGAGTAGAGCAGTGCAGGGCACTGATGGCAGAGATAGTATAGTCAGACATATGGATTAGCGGATGAAGTTCTCCCTAGTTGAGAGGGAGTGTTAAAATTGGCAACTAGGGCCAAACTCCATGTGGGTCATCTTATTAATGGAATCTATAATTTTTCTTGGATCCCTCTCATCGAGAGGTGTAGGATTGATCTAAAGATCATCCGATTCCGATAAGTATTCATGGAGATATGAATTTATTTGTGTTATGGGACAGTTCGTTAAGGTCGACTAGCAACCAAATATACCCCACTTGTGCTCAACGTTTTAGTATAAATAGAGGTGGCCTTCAAGTCATTTCAACACACTTGGGATCTCTTCCTCTCTACTTGTCTTTGGGTTTTAGTAGGAGGAGAGATCCTAAGGGATAACGCTGCCCTAATCTAGAGGGCAGAAGCTGAAATTGCCGGAACAGCCGGAACTGCCGAAACTGCTGGGAACAGCTGGGAATTGCCGGAACAACTGAAATTGCCGGGAACAGCCGGGAATTGTCGGAATAGCCGGAATAGCCGAACTGCTGGAATTGTCAAGAACAACCAGAACTGCTGGGAACAACCGGAACTGCCAGAACAACCAGAATTGCCGGAAACTGCCAAGAACAACCGAAATTGCCGGAACTGCGGGGAACTGTCGGGAATTGCTGGGAACAGCCAGAACATCTAGAACTGCCGGAACATCTGGAACTGTTGGGAATTGCCGGAACTGTCGGGAACAGAATTGTCGGAGCATCTGTCTCCGAAGGAGAGCAACATGCAAGGGACAACTGACTAACATTGGGACAGTTGTATGGTACTTAGCAACAAATACACCAAGCATGCATTGTTATAGCTTGCATGCAAGGGACAACTAGCATGCAACAACAAGCATGCAAAGGACAAAAAGCAAGCTAGGGACAACAAGCAAGCAAGATGCAGCCAGCACATAGGTCAGTATGGCAACATGGTGCAGCAAGGGCATATAATGCAGTATAATGATGGGTACAGTCATGATTAATGAAGCATGATGAGATGCAACATAGTGATGATTGGTGCAGCATGCTGCAGCATGATGATGAAATGCAGCACAACGATAGGTGAAGGAGTCACCTTGGAGAATCAGATGAAGCAGCATGTCTTCAACCGAACTCATGTATCATCTTCTTAGAGATGATCTATGCTCTTATCTAGATAAGTCAAAGTGTTGACTTCTGTTGTAAACGTACTATCTCTCTCTCTCTGCTGAACTATTGAAGAACATATAAGAAGAGTTGATCAAGGGTTTCCCCACATTTGGGTTTGTCCCTGGCTAGCGCCACATCTTGTGTCCTCTTATCTTGGCTTGTCTTCTGCGATTTATGTTTATGTTCTATCTACAGTTTACTTTAATGCTGATGTGATTGCTAATCTGGAAAAGATATTGAGCTAACTGTGAAAATTGAAATAAATTGCTCTAAGCATAGAACATACCTAAACTTAACACCTTGTAATGAAGTTGTATGTGAATTTAATGATCTGGGAAATTATGCTATCTTGGCTAACTCTATTGCTCCTTTGGAGAAGGAAGTGGAAAGTAAGAAGGATTGGATTTGGCATATGAATTTTGATGGTGCCTTTCAAAGTATGGCAGGGGTGCGGGAATTGTCCTTACCTCACCCCTTGGTCATATATTCAAGTTTACCTATAGATTGGAATTTGATGCAACTAACAATGTAGCCAAATATGAAGCTTTATTGTTAGGTCTAGAGTTAGCAAAAGAGTTGAAAATTAAAATCCTTAATATCAAGGGGGACTCCAATTTAGTCATTCTACAAGTAAAGAATCAATTTGCTTGTAAGAATGATAGATTAAAGAAGTATCGTAACGCTGTTTGGGACAACATGGAGTATTTTGATGTGTTGGATCTTCAAGCAATTCCTAGGGAAGGAAATAAACAAGCTGATGAGATGGTTGTTGCTACATCTACTTTACAACTTGTGTAGAACTTGATGGATGATTTAATGAAGATGGAAGTTATTTTTAGGCCATCAATTCCCGACAATATTGAGCATTGGAAAGTCTTTAATAATGAAAGCCAAGTGATTAGATTTTTGAATAATATGGAGTAATTTTCAGATTTTAAGGTTGGCTACAAAGAGGAAGGCTGCAGTGATATGGAGTGTTACGAAGTATCAAATCCCACTCCTAGGGATCGTGTAGCCATGGTGCAAATGTTTATAGGCATGATGCTATGAAGAGAAAAGAGGATAAGAGAATTGACCCAGGGAAATTCATTGAAGTAAACATTGGTACCCCTCAAGATCCAAAGATTACTAAAATATGTAAGCGTACTACTGAAGAAGAAAGGATAAAATTGGTGAATTTACTTAAAAAGTAAAGGGATGTTTTGGCCTTCTCATATGATGAGTTAAAAGGATATAGGGAAGATGTTATGGAACATACTATCCCTCTAAAGGATGAGAATGCCAAGCCCTTTAGGCAAAAACTTGGGCGAATAAAGTTAGCCCCATTGGTGCAAAAGGAATTGCAAAATATGCTCCAAGTTGGAATTGTAGCTCACAATAGGTATTCCACATGGTGCTCAAACCTGGTTATTGTAAGAAAGAGGAATGGATCAATCAGGCTATGTGTAGACTTTCAAAATCTCAATTCGGCTTGCAAAAAGGACAATTATCCTTTGCTTAACATGGAGACTTTACTATAAAGGGTAACATGATTGGTAATGATGTGCTTGTTGGATGGATTTTCAGGATACAACCAAGTCATGGTGAAGATAGAGGATAGACTTAAAACTACATTCACCACATCATGGGGTACTTTGGAATATTTGAGGATGCCTTTGGGATTAACAAATGTTGGGGCAAATTTTCAAAGGGCTATGGATTATGCTTTCAAGGGCCTAATTAGGAAATTTGTTGAGATCTATCAAGATGACGTAATAATTTTTTCTAAAGATGGAGTTTCTCATGTGGGTCACCTAAGGCAAAATTTTGATAGGTGTAGAGAATGGAATATCCTTGAATCCTGCTAAGTCTGTTTTTGGAGTGACTAAAGGGAAATTGCTTGGTCACATCATCTCCAAGGATGGGATTAAGATTGACTTTGAGAGAGTTGAGGCAATTCAAAAGATCTCTTTGCCTCACAAGATTAAGACCCCTTAATCCTTTCTAGGAATGATCAACAACTTTCTTAGAAGGTTCATTTCAAAATATGCGGAAATAGCTAAACCCACTCAATCTCTTTTAAAGAAGGATGCTAAGTTTGTTTGGGGAAATGAAGGAAGAAAGGCTTTTCAGGAAATCAAGGATTCGATTGTTAGAGCACTTTTTCTTGTTAGCCTCGATTATTCAAAGGAAACTCCAGTGAGGACATTCCACATTCACATGTTTGATGGCAAGGTTGAGGTGAGAAAAAGTATCAAACAACTCACTTGTCATGACTGGGATAGAAGAAGTAAGATTCGTGAAGCTGTAAGGAACCTCTGCTCGTGCACAAAGCTTTTCATATAGTTCTTAGTATGATGAAGGTACACTACCATCCAATGTCTTATGGCATGTTAGATTTGGACATCTGAACTATGATAGTCTTGGTTTATTGAAGAGAAATGGTGTTATTGGTTTTCTAACCATTCCTAGGAAACCTAAGCAATTGGATGCTTGTATCTTAGGAAAACACACCAAACATTCATTTCATGATATTCTCATTCTATAGCACATTGAAAGCTTGAACTGATTCATTTTGACTTGTGTGTACCTATGCCTGTTCCTTCTGCAAATGGAAATAAATACATGATGACTCTTATTGATGACTACACGAGAATGTGTTGGGTATATATATTGAAGAACAAATTTTAAGCTTTTGAAACTTTAAAAAACTTTCATGCATGGATTGAAAACAATGCACAATCTCATATTGGCTCTATTCGTATTGATAATGGAAAAGAATATACTTCAAATGAATTTGAAAACTATCTTTGCCACCATGCGATCCAACATTAAACAACAGTGCCTTATAATCCTCAAGAGAATAGTGTAGCTGAAAGAATGAATAGGACAATCTTAAATATGGTACGTTCATTGATGTTTTTCAAAAATGTTAAGCTGATGTTTGTTGATAAGTGGTTGTCATTGATGTCAACCCAAGAAGCACCAAGTGTTGCCCCGCCTTTTATCACTCAATATGTTGTGGCAATTCATGGAATCTCGTGTTAGGATCCTTTTAGATAGATTCTTCTCGACGAGATTTATCTGGTGGTATGTGGTACGCCATGTAGTTCTTCACGGTTTGGAAGATATTTGAGTTTGAAGTTGGGAACCCCAGTTGGTGGGCTAAAACCCCATGGGATGGTGTCATTGCTCACATTCATTGGTTGATGGTTAATAAAATATTTAATTTAAGAGTTTGTAAGGGTTATTTATTATTAATAATAGGTTTATAATCTTAAGATAGGTTATTAAATTGTTTTCCCCTTATTATATGTGGCTCTCACCTATTAATAAAGGTAAAGAAAACCATAATCATTCCCTCAAGGCTAGCGAACTTCTTTACTTAGAACACAAGGCTAGTATTGTATAAAGTTTAAATGTTTTAAGGCTTTATGGAGCCCTTCCTTATCCTCCAATGATCACCTTTATGGAACCCATCCTTTATACCTCCTAGACATATAAAAGAGGACTATTCCTCTCCTAATAAATCATGAACTTGAACAAATAATATGAGGACACAAGCTCTATAATTTTGGCCACCCTAGAAGCTTTCAATGCAAGGATCTACAATGGTTAGGGTTCGGTTTTGTTTAGCCTAAGTGTTCGTTTTATTGCAGGTATTTTGGTGCAGAATCTAAGTTCAAGAAGAGCGAAGCTCTGTTGAAGGATCTAGGGCATCTTTAGGACTGGTCTATTGTAGATCATTGTGCGAAGATACATAAGCACACTTCAGATTCAGACCTATAGTTTTGGGGTTGAGAAATAGCTACAAAATTTCAATATCCCTTGACTGTAAAAGAGAGCGAGATTAGGACTTGTTTTAGGTCTTCTTTTCATCTTGTTGCAGGTCACCATATTGAGAAGAAGCGAAGTTCTAGGCATGTTTTTGTAGGTGGTTTGTATGCTGTAGGGTCTTGTAAAATTATGTCAAGGACAACAAGTGTGTAGGTTGATTTTTTTTTTGGGTATCGGATTATGGTTAGGACTAGTTTTAGGATTGGTTAGGGTTAAACTTTAGGACTTCTCTAGGTCTGATTAGGTTTGGTTTTAGGTTTGTTTAAAAATAGAGGTCTTAGGTTTGTTAGGATTAAGTTTAGGGCTATTTTTAGGGTCTGTTGTATTAGGGCTGTGTGTTCAAGCATCAAGTCTTCAGGTCTATGACAAAGATAACACTTCAGAAAATCCTTCCCGCATCAAGGTAAGTCAAGGTAAGTCTTGTGTATAAATTTGTTTTGTCACTTGTTGCATATCTCTTATTTGCCGGTGCATCCAAAGGTGAAGGTAAGTATCTTTGGTTAGGGCTAAATTATGCAATTTTACTTTTGGGTTCAAGGGATTTGTATGGGCATACTTCTTAATTGCAGGTGAAAGACTTGAAGAGTGACTATAACAACCAATAACAACACTTTGGCATTCATTCCTGAGAAGACTGCATATAAGTGAAAATCTGACAATAGTTATATCATCTTGAAGACTCAAAATTTTATGCTATCATTCTTCCAGTAGTGAGTATACTGAATTGAAGTTATGAAGAAATCACTGTACTTGTAATTGACAACATCACAACCCAGATTTGCTATAGCTCAGGGTCATCGACAGTATCACTCAAGCAGAGCAGAAGCAACTTCATCCAGAACAAAGAACACTCAAGATTCCATCATCAACAACAATGCACTTCAAGACGTATTCTACATCAAGTCAAATCATTGTATTTGTTGTAAAGGTCAGAGTCTTGTAAAATATTGTACCATTGTACAAAATTTGAAGAAGTCATTTTGTAGTTGGGATAAGGGGTTTGGTTTGCAATTTTGGTCCTAGGGTTTGATGAGTCAAGGGTAATTGAGTCTAGAGTTGTTAGTTAGTAAGAGCAAAAATCATTGTATATCTTTGTAAGTGGACCATTGTCCCTGGTACTAGAGTCCACAATTTTTGTATTTAATTTTTGTTTTTCTAAGATGGTAGGGTGGTGGTTGAAGTCACCTTTAGGTGGGTGCCTAAAAACACTTTAGGGTGGGGCTAGGGCAAGTTGGTGCTTGCTCTAGGGTGTTGATGCATCCATTCAGCTGACTACTAATAAAACCTTAGGGCGTTGGGGTGTCATTCCAGTAGTTGCTAGAGAAGAATTATTTTCTAGAGTTCTAGGGAGTTGTAGCTTTCTTTTCAGTTGGGGCTGAAGATTTTAAAAGAACTTATTAGAAAAACGTTCAGTGGTTTTTGACCCGGAGGGGGTTTTCCACCTAAAAATTCATTTGTCCATTGTGTACTGCTTATTTACTGTTTTGAATACTGCTGAAGAATAACTAATGCTTTGAAAAGATTAATTAAATACTAATTGATAAGAAATACTGATTCACCCCCCCTCTCAGTATTTCCAACAATGTTCTGGGCTGATGCAGTTCTATGTGTAGTGTATATTAAGAACAAGTGTCCATCTCATGCTCTCAAAAACAAGACTCCCTATGAAATGTGGTATGGCCACATTCCTTTGGTGAGACATCTCAGGGTTTTTGGTTCCACTTGTTATGCCTTGATACCTAAGGAATAAAGAAACAAACTTGGTGCAAGGAGTCGAAAATGTATCTTCTTGGGGTACTCGAATACCTCTAAAGCATATTGTCTCTATGATGAAGTAAATAAGAAGTTTATAATGTCTAGAGATGTAATTTTTCTTGAATCTTCCAAGACTGACAATGTTGTTGAGCAACAACTTGATTGCTTGGACAAATTTGGGCATGCAAAATCTTTTCAGGAATTTGATAATGAGATTCCACATCTTGAAGGGGGGATCCCTATCCTGGATCAATTTGTGGAATCTCCTTTTGAAGCACTCTCTCCCCCTCATGAAGCTCCAACCACTAATCAAGAAGACACTTTGAGTGATGTGATTGAGAGAATTGGAAGGCTAAATCTTGATTCAACCCCATCTCAGTCAACAAAACAACTTGGGCCATCTCTAAACCAAAATGGCTCACTAAGACACTTGAAATTGTTCATCCTGATGTGGTTGGAAAGACATGAACAAGAAATTCTACTAGACAGAATGGAGGTGATGTAGATGATTTTGATTCAGTGGTTGATATGGATGTTTCTTATGATTGTGAATTAAATTTGTTTACAAATTTCGAATTAGCTTCCTTTAAAGAAGTTGCTTCTCATGATGAATGGAAAGAAGCAATACAAAAAGAGTATGATGCTCTGATAAAGAATGGAACTTGGAAACTGGTGAACCCTCCATTTGGAACCAAATCGATTGGCTACAAATAGGTCTTCAAGAACAATTATAAAGCAGATGGCTCACTTGACAAGCATAAAGCAAGGCTAGTGGAAAAAGTTTTTGCACAGAAAGAAGAGGTCAATTATGAGGAGACTTTTACCTCCACAATAAAATGGGCTACCATCTAGACTCTCTTTGCCTTGGCAGCTCAAAATGGATGGAAAGTCTATCTAATGGATGTAAAAACTGTTTTCTTGAATGGAGATTTGAAAGAAAATGTTTTTATGTCTAAACCAAAAGGATTTGTTTTGAAGGGATAGGAGCACAAGGAATACAAGCTTATCAAATCCTTGTATCGCCTCAAACAAGCACCGTGAGCCCAGTACGAGAAATTGACTTAGCATCTTTGGAAACTAAATTTCAAACGCTATGATCTTGATGATGCAACTTTATTTGTCAAGAAAGTTGGAAAAACTGTTGTATATCTTGTGGTGTATGTAGATGATCTACTGATCACAGAGAACAATGCAAATTACGTTGCATCCATAAAGAAAGAATTGAGGAAAGGTTTTGAGATGATAGATTTGGGATATGTTCACTACTATTTGGGTATTGAAGTAACCCAACATCAGAATTTTATATTTCTCTCGCAAAAGAAGTACATTGGAGATTTGTTGAACAAATTTTGCATGGCTGAATGCAATTCTTTAACCACTCCAATGGAACAAAATTTAAAGCTCACATCTAAAGAAGGAAATGAATTTGAGGATGCAACAAGGTACAAACAACTCATAGGAAGTCTTAATTGCCTCACTACTACCAAACCAAATATTTCATTTGCTGTTGGAATCCTTTCCAGGTTTATGCAAAAGCCTTGTGAGGGTCATTGGTGTGCTGCTAAAAGAGCTCTAAGGTACTTGAAGGGAACTCAAGACTTTAACTCAAGTATACACCGGTGGGTGGATGACTTCAACTTGATTGGATACTTTGATTCAGATTTTGATGGAGATAAAGAAAATGGAGTATCTACTTTAGGTTATGGTATGAGTATTGGATCAGGAGCTGTCTCTTGGAGGTCACGCAAACAGTTAGTTCCAAAAGAATCCACAACAGAGGTAGAATATGTGGCAGCTGCAGAAGAAATGAAGGGAATTGTGTGGCTCAGAAAAATTCTTGAAGGAGAAACAAGTGCATTCTACTCTTTTGATTGACAATACTTTTGCAATAAAATTGGCCAAGAATCCAAAGTTCCATCATCGAACCAAGCATATCAATACGAAGTATAATTTGATTCGACATCATGTTGAGGACAAGACTATTCACCTATGACATTGTTCCACAAATGCCTAGATTGCAGACATCTTCACCGAAGCGCTTGGAAGAGAAAAGTTTGAAAGATTCAAAATGACGCTTGGACTCATCAACATCCTTTCAGATTAAGGGGGGAACATTGGCACCTAATCTTTAGGGATTAGGAAAATATTGTAAATATGAGAATAAAGAAGACAAGGAGACACTGAAATATGAATTCCAAGGGTCTCCTTCTCCTTGTATATATTGATGATCTTTCTTAATGGAAAACCAATCAATTCGTGGAGTTACTGTTGAAGAATGTAACTAGGTTCGGTCTTCATAAATTGTACTTGAGTCACAATGAAATGTATTTATCAAAAAAATTAAAAAGAAATTATTATTATTATTATTATGACTTATTAAAGCATGGGTTTCATGCTTGGGTCATCATGTTTTAGGTCAAAGTCCCCATTGAGGACTTCTAGGATTTATTTTGAGTCATTAGAGTCATTGTCCATTAAAAGAGACCCTTCTTGGGCTTTTGAATCATGTAAAAAGATTTATTATTGAGTCAAATAAGTCATTTGTCACCTCCACACCAAGTCGGCCTCAAGGAGATCAAGTCGGCCTCAAACAGGGTAATTCGACCTCACCAAAAGGGTATATATACAAGCAGTTCGAATTCATTTGGAACACTCACTTACACAAGTTCGATATCCAAGAAGAAGAGCAGAATCAATATGAAATTCCAAGAGGAGAAGAAGAATTGTTGGAAAGGACAAGATCGAAGTTTTTAGGTCAACTCTCTCTCACACGCGTGGATTTTCCGGTCTACTACTGGAAGGTGGAAGTTGTTGCTGGGCTAATTGCTGGGTTGAAGTTATTGCTGGGCTAACTGCTGGGTCGAAGTTGTTGCTGGGCTAGCTGCTGGGTCGAAGTTATTGCGGGGCTAGTTGCTGGGTCGAAGTTGTTGCTGGGCTAGCTGCTGGGTCGAAGTTGTTGCTGGGCTACTGCTGGGTCGAAGTTCTGTTGCTACTATAAGTTGTTGCTTCTAGGTCGAAGTTATTGTTGAAAGGGTTATCACCTACAGAAGGAAGAAAGGGATGACTTGGTGTAGAAGAAGTATGTGTCTAGGTCAAGAGCCTTGGATCATCTCGTGAAATTATTAAGGAAGAGTTGTTGACTAGGTTTTCCCCTAGATAGGGGTTTTTCCCTGGCTGTCTGCCTACATCTGGTGTCTGTAATCTTTGTGCTATTGTTTTGGTAATTACTTGATGAACTAAAAGATAAAAGAGGAACATAAGAAAACCATAAGAATATCACAAGTAATTATCTATATAAAGAAAATCTTTTTGCCTTTCTGATTTTCTAACATGGTATCAGAGCTAAGGTGAAGAAGGAGGAAAAATACAACTCAAAGATCTATTAAAAGGAGAATAAGAAGTTTGAATAAGGGTCATCGAAAGGATCATATAAGAAGTCAAGTCTACCATCTTCAAGGACAATGTCTAACTCAATGAAGGGAGAAAACAAATTAGAAGGAGCATCCAACTGCAAGGCATAAAAGAAGAGGATAAACCTCATTTAATAAAGTTTTGGATCTAGTCAAAGGAATGGTGAAGAAGCCTACAAATGAGTCAAGTGATGCATAAAAAGCAAAGTTCAGGGAAACATAAATATTTTCCATGACACTAATGGTGGATGGAATAAAGGATAACCTCATTCCATATATATCCAACATAGATTTTGCTCAAGAGATGTATGAGGCATTATCCAAATTATTCACTATCAAGAATCTTGGTCAAATAACAAGTCTTAAGAATGAACTGAGATCTATAAAGATGACAAAGGAAGACACTGTGGCATCCTTCTTTGTGAGAATAACTAGATTAAGAGATGAACTCCAGGCAATTGATGAGATAGTACCGGAAAAGGAGCTTGTAATCACTGCACTTCTAGGATTACCAACATCATGGAGTGCCTTCTCATCAGGTCTCAATAGTTGGAAGGAAACTCCTACATTTGAACAACTATGGAATGCATGCAATTTGGAAGAAGTCAGAATTCTCTAGTAAGCAACAAAGAGAATGAAGAGGAGAAAGTTTCAAATGCCTACTTTGCTCATCGCAAGAACAAAGGATCATTCAAGAAGTCTAAAGGGCCTAGAAGGAAGATAGACCTATCCAAAATTGAGTGCTACAATTGTTACAAGATGGGTCACTATAAAAGCGATTGTCCTGAGAATCCAAGCAACAAGAAGAGAGAAAGGGAATATGCAAATGTTGCTGATGAAGGACCTCCAAAGAAGAACAAGAAGGACGGATCCAAAGTCAAATACTTATTTTCTAGGGATTCTTAGGGACTCTATCCTTCTACTCTAAGCTTTTGAATTGTTTTGTATTTTGCTTTCTAGCACTTATAGGTTCAACATTCTTTGGAAAGACATTGTTGAATTGTTTTGTTAAAGTTATAGGCATCCCTCGAGATTCGATTAATAGGGAGCCCTCACCACTTTTCCAAAGATAAGTATCTTACTCCATGTATTATCTTTCATATTTGGTTTTCCTTTTCTTATCTCAATGTGTTTATACTAGATGCTAATAACATTTCCTTTTTATATATTTTCCTTGTTTAGGAAAATCTTACTGATATACTCAAATGCTATGAAGAAGACTTCACAAGACAAAGCATAGAAGCTCTATTGGAATTAATGTCCTATAAGGTTTGTCTAAACTCAAAAGCATGTCTAAGACTATAAGTTTTGTTTCTCTTCGTTACAAAGGTATACTCATTCATTTTAAGGAATCTGCTTTACATTACTAACAAGTGTTATGTCTAGGACCTTTGAATCATAAAGATTTTTGTTTGGGTTAAATCATTAGATTGAATCTACTCTCATTAAAAACATCATGTTTGTGGAACCCTAATAGGTTCTCTGTAAAACGCTAACTTAAGGGTTGTTAGTTTTTGTAGCATCGGATGTGTTCTAGCCACGAAATTTGGTGGAGAGGCTAGAATACATGTATTCTCCAAAACCAAAAATCGTTTCTGGAAATTCCACCCAGAGGTGTCTTAATTAGGTTATTAACCAATTTTTAATTATTTCCTAAAGTCTAAACTTAGGGAATATGGTTAATTAATCAGTATTAATAGAGATGTGGTGAGAATCATCTAGAAACTCACACAAATCGACAGGGAATTATCTAGGCCATCAATTATGATTTAATCTTGGCCGTTGGTGCTCCAACAAAAGATTATAAGAAGAAGTCGATGGGTAGATGGAAAACACACAAGAGCAGATACTCAGTTGCTCAAGTAGGTCAATTTTCTTAGTGGCTGAAGTTCGGCAAGATAAAATCGAATCAGAGAATGAGTTGCAGGTGGGAGATAGAGGGCATCAAAAATAGTCTGAGAGTGCAAGACAAATCTGGAAGGGGCAGCACAAAGGAGGGACACAGTTCATCGGCGTAGAAGAGTAACGCAGGCATCATGCAGTCACTACACAGAGGGTGACACAGTAGGGCCAACGAAAGGGTAGAAGGTCCTCTTTGGGGTCAGAAAAATGTTGTGGAGTGTGAGAAATTCATTAGTAAATTTCTCTTAGTGATTCTTCCTCTATTTTGGCTATCCGTATCTTGTACAAAAATTATTGCTAAAGATTAATAAAAGAAACCCTCATCTGCTGCATCGGTTTTTCCACATTGGGTTTTTCCTTGGACGATTGTCCAAAAATAACTGTCATTGTAGTTATATGTGTTAGTATTTTTCCTTGCATTTATTTTCCGTGGAATTTTATTTGTGTAGACTGCAGTGTATATGTTCCGATATTTGCCGTAGAAAACTGCAAATAATTTGTTTAATCAATTTAACAAATAGAAGAAAAAATATCAGTTGTTGCAGTAAAATTTGAGACAATGAATTTTCACATGGTATCGACGCACTGGTGAAGCAGGAAGAGCTTGGTTGCTGATGGAAGAAGGATTTCGAAAGCCCTGCGTAGGCAGCAGTTCGAATCCTAGAAAGGTTGTGCAGTCCATTGACTATGTGGTCAAATTTTCGTGGAAAATTAATTCTCTGAGTGAGTTGATAGAGAATAAAATATTCCAGATCGAGATTTGTCAGACGCAGAGGGAGCAGTGCAACAGTTTCCACACAGAGTAGGACATGTATTTTGCAGCTGAGAATTCAGCGTTGGGAAGGGAAAATAGCACAGGAAATTATGGATATTCAAGAAGCCTCAGAATTGTCTTCCAGATTGGAAGATGTGTTTGCGTGTCTGTCAAGTTCGGCATCAACTGTTGTCTGGTATATTGATAGCGGAGCTTCAGCTCACATGACTGGAGTAATGGAATATTTCTCAAACTATCAAGAGGAGCAAATGGACTTCCAGATCACTATGGGCAACAAAACTAAGTGTACTCTAGTAGGGATAGGCACCATAGATTTTCAGACAAAAGTAGGAACCAACACTAGTGCCATTATTGTACTGCATGTGCCAGGATTGGGTATGAACCTAATATCAGTATCCTAGTTGCAAGACAAGGGGTACGATGTATACTTTGTGGGAAAGAAAGTATATGTCAAGCATCCTAGCTGGAAGAAGGTAAGACAGATTGGAGCTCGAAGCAACAAGGTATATAGATTGCAAATCGACACTGATAGGCAATGATAAGAGCAGTAGGAAAGAGCTAAACGAACTATGGCACAGGAGGATGGGACACTTGCACCATGGAGCACTTAGGATGCTCAAAGAGACTGTAATAGCAGTTCCAACTCTCAGCATCGAGCATGATGATCTATGCCGAGGATGTGTACTTGGGAAGTACGCAAAAGTAGCATTTCCTGGAATTGACAACAGAGCTAATGGCGTTTTGGGATTGATACACTCAGATATTTGCGGCCCTATTTCCACCAGAGATCTTAGCGGTGGCAAGTATTTCGTCACCTTTATTGATGACCATTCTAGAAATACCTGGATCTACTTCTTAAAGACCAAGGATGAGGTCTTTGATCGGTTTCGAGAGTTCAAGGCTCTCGTAGAAAACATAAGAGGAAAAAAGATCAAGGTACTACGTTCAGATAATGTTGGAGAATACACAGATAAAGACTTCACAGATTTCTGCGCAAGGGAAGGTATCAAAAGTGAGTGGACAACTCCCTACAATCCACAACAGAATGGAGTAGCGGAGCGGAAGAACAAAACTATAGTCGGGGTAGCAAAGGCCATGTTGTATGATGAAGATTTGCTTAGATTTCGATGGGCAGAGGCATGCAACACAACGATGTACATTTGAAACAAGACACCTCATAGAGCATTGGGGAAGAAAACACCAGAGGGGGTCTTCATCAGGAAGAAACCTGAGGTAAGTCATTTCAAGATATTTGGGAGTGTGGCCTATTGTCACATTCCAGATGAGAATCACAATAAGTTGGATTAGACTGCAGAAAAGGGGTATCTCGTAGGGTATAGCGAGACCTCAAAGGCATACAAAATCTACATTCCTAGTAGCAGGAAGATTGTAGTGAGGAAAGATGTAAAGTTCATGGAAGACAGAGCTTTCAGAAGATCTGGAGAGATGCTTGTAGGAGATCAGTCATCAGATGTTCCATTAGTTTAACAACAACAGTGACCGCAGGTAGAACAAGGAGGGGGACATTCACAGGATTCTAGTACAATGACTAGTACCAACATCTCCTCAGTGGTAGGAGATCTAGGAAGTTCTCAACAGAAGGAAAAGGTGGAGGATCAGATTGAACGTCCCACCACCAGTGGTAGGACCAGTAGGTAAGTGCGGACCTTGAAGGACACAAAAGAGTTTGTCGGAGCTCCTAAAACTGACAAGAGGCAGCTCAGGGAGCTTCACAGATACTAGGCCTTGGTGGTTCAAGTTGCAATACCCTCCAGTTCTCAGAAAGCCGTACAACATCAAGTGTGGGTGGATGCCATGGTAGAAGAGTACAGTTCCATCATGACAAATGATGTTTGGGAGGTAGTGCCTAGACTCGAAGATAGATTAGTTGTGGGTTCCAGATGGATCTACAAGATCAAGTACATTGCAGATGGCAGTGTAGAGAAGTACAAGGCTAGGTTCGTGGCAAAGGGGTATGCACAGAAAGAAGGAATGGACTATGAGGAGACCTTTGCCTGAGTTGCCAAATATACATCTATCAAATCTGTCATATCCCTAGCAGCACAGATGGGATGGGAGATTCACTAGATGGATGTCAAAACAACATTCTTGAATGGGGTGATAAAAGAAGAGGTGTATATAGAATAACTAGAAGGCTTCTAAACTCATGAGAAGATAACTCATGTATGTAGGTTAAAGAAAGCCCTATATGGGCTCAAGCAGGCACCCAGAGCATGGTATGGTAAGATTGACAGTTACTTGCAGCAATTGGGATTCATCAAGAGTGATGTTGATACCAATCTCTACTATTTGATGGTGGAGAATGAGCTGCTCATTCTAGTATTATATGTAGATGACTTGTTCTTAGCAGGGTCATCAGGGCTCATAAAGGATTGCAAGAAGAACCTTGAAGCAGAGTTCGACATGAAGGACATGGGGTTGATGCACTATTTTCTAGGATTGGAAGTTTGGTAGAAGAATGAGGAGATCTTCCTTGGTCAAGGAAGATATGCTACAAAGATTCTAAAAAGATTCAGAATGCAGGATTGTAGACCTATGGCAACCCCACCTTATACAGACAACTCATTGGGTCGCTCATGTATTTGGTCAACACTAGGCCAAACATCTGTTTCGCTGTTAATACCCTTAGTCAGTTCATGGTGGAATTGAAAAGGGTACATTAGGTAGCAGCTAGGCACATTCTTAGATGTGTGCGTGGAACAATTGGGCTCAGGTTGAAGTATACTCGAGGAGATAACGTCAGGTTGAGTGGGTTCACAGATGCAGATTGGGGCAGGTAGTTCAATGGACAGGAAAAGTACCTCCGGGTATTGCTTCAGCGTTGGATTAGGGATGGTCTCTTGGTGTAGCAGGAAGCAGAAGTCCGTAGCACTGAGCTTAGCAGAAGCTGAATATATGGTGGCCAACACAACTACGTGCGAGGCCATATGGCTTATGGAACTGCTAGTGATCTTGTTCAGGAAGAAAATGGGTGCAACCAATGTTTATTGTGATAATCAGAGTTGCATAAAACTCTCTTAGAATCAGATATTTCATGACAGGTCGAAGCACATTGATATCAAATGTCATTTCATCAGAGATTGTGTCCAACGTGGGGCAGTGTAGCTATAGTATGTTCCCACAGGAAATCAGGTAGCTGACATACTCACAAAAGCTCTAGGGAGAGCTAAGTTCCTCTAGTTTATAGAACAAATGGGCATGGTGGAGACCCTGTTTTAGTAGCAGAAACTGATGGATTCTCAGCAATAGCAGTTGAGAGGGAGTTGCAGTAGTTGGCAGTAGTTCAACAGGGCCAACAACAGCACAGATACAATGCATATCACACTTATGCATTAGTTGATGGGCAGCAGTAGCCAGACATCAACAGCGTGACAGGAGATGGTGCTAAGACAGGGTGTTGCTTTAGTGGATTGCAGTGCTAAAACATATTCCTCGCTAAGAGGGAGCGTTAGTTTTTGAAGCATCGGATGTGTTCTAGCCACAAAATTTGGTGGAGAGGCTATAATACATGTATTCTCCAAAACCCAGAAATTGTTTTTGGAAATTCCACCCAGAGGTGTCTTAATTAGATTATTAACCAATTTTTAATTATTTCCCAAGTCTAAACTTAGGGAATATGGTTAATTAGTCAGTATTAATTGAGATGTGATGAGAATCATCTAGAAACTCACATGGATCGAAAGGGAATTAATCTGGGGCATCAATTATGATTTAATCTTGGTTGTTGGTGCTCCAACATAAGATTATAAGAAGTCGATGGGTAGACGGAAAACACACTAGAGCAGATACTTAGTTGCTCAAGCAAATCAATTTTCTCAGTGGCTAAAGTTCGGCAAGAGAAAATCGAATCAGAGAGTGAGTTGCAGGTGGGAGAGAGAGGGCATCAATAATAGTCTCATAGTGCAAGACAAATTTGGAAGGGGCAACACAGAGGAGGGATGCTATTCATCAACGCAAAAGAGTGACGTAGGCACCACGCAGTCATTGCACAAAGGGTGACGCAGTAGGGCCAGCGAAAGGGTAGAAGGTCCTCTTTGTGGTCAGAAAAACACTGTGGAGTGTGAGAAATTCATTAGTAAATTTCTGTCAATGATTCTTCCTCTATTTTGGCTATCCGTATCTTGTACAAAAATTATTGCTGAAGATTAATAAAAGAAACCCTCATCTGCTGCACCGGTTTTCCCACATTGGGTTTTTCTGAGGACGATTGTCCAAAAATAACTGTGTCATTGTGGTTATATGTGCTAGTATTTTTCCTTGCATTTATTTTCTGTAGAATTTTATTTGTGTAGACTGCAGTGTATATGTTTCGATATTTGCCGTAGAAAACTGCAAATAATTTGTTTAATCAATTTAACAAATAGAAATAATATCAGTTGCTGTAGTAAAATTTGAGACAACGAATTTTCACAAGGGTATGTCATTACTAATGTGAAAAACCATAGTCTACTTAGGGTTACTAATGAAATTTAGAAAATACTATTCTTTTGATTGTGTCTTAGTATTATTATAACCCTAGTCCTTTAGGGTTGGATGGTAATGTGTTCCTAGACTTTGAGGTCTTGGTAAATTAGGGTTTATGAGTAAAAACCCTTATGTATCAAGAGTAAGTTCCTAGGAATGAAACCCTAGGTGTATGTTTGTCTGTCTGATCAAAACCCTAACTTAATCAAGGTTTTTATATGTGCGACTTTAAATGTATTGATATTTGTGTTTTGAGTTTGTTCTATATATGTTATGATATGCTTGTGCATGATTATCCTAGATATGTGTTTGTGCTAACCTAGTTGTTAATAAGTTCTAGGGTTTGTAACTAAGCCCTAGTAGAAGTTTTTTTATATTATAGGATATGATATGATGATATTGTTTCCATTATATTGATAAAATCTAGGGTTCACTACAAATCCTAGTAGAAGTTGGTCATTTAGTTGAAACCTTAGATTGTGTTGTGATTGGTTTTGATTATTGTCATCTAAGGCTTAGTGTCTCATGCATAGAATCTAGGGTTTGCATTAAACCCTAGTAGGAGTCTAACATATGAATTCTAAAGTTGTTGGATGCATTGTAGAACTATATTTGTTTGAATTGCTTCTATGGTTTGCAATATATTGTAGTAGGGCATGACATATCTCTGCAAGAAATATTGAAGCCCTAGATATAATGAAGATTGTTATCCTGATTAAGTTGCTCAAAAGTCTTGATGATGAAGTCTAGGGTTTATGACAAAACACTAGCAAGAAGTTGAAATATAAAAGTATGTGTCTCCTATTGTTTGTGAGCCTAACTAAGTTTAGGTATTTGATGTCTAAAGTCTAATGCTTCCATTATTATATGATTCTGATATTGTTAACATCATGCTTCTATATATATATATTTGGTTGTACTTGCTGTCTAAGTTGTGCAGGTACATAATCTTCAAGATGATGAAGATGTTCGTAAGTAAAGTTGAGTTGATAAGCATGATGAAGGAAGTTATATGAATGATGATGATTAAGGATGCTAGCCATGAAAGGTTCTCTGATGTCATAGAAAAGAAGTTGATCTCCCTAAGTTAAGAGGGAGCCTGGATAAAGAAAAGAGTATATCTCCCGAGTTGAGAGGGAGGGCATATTATAGTCATGATGGATACCTTGAAGAAGAAATTGGAGAATGAATATTGAGGTGCTGCTGAAAGAAGGAAAACAGGTTTTGATTGCTGCATGTGAAGTAGGAAAGGAAGTTGAATGATTGAGGAAACCTTTGTCAAGATTTGTTTGGGAAGCCACAAAGTCCTACTGTGATGAATTGTAAGGCAACATCAAGATGTCAGAAGACCCTGAAGGTTTGTGTTCACTCATGAGTATTTGAAAGGTTGATACTGATTGGGGTTGTGACTATTCAGGTAAATTTCTCGAAGTTTTTGAAAAAACATGCTGGAGGTTAGAGAGATTTGGTATGTTGAGGCATTGTGTGTGTAAAATGTCTGGGAGGACATCTGGCTGACATATGTGTTGATGTCTAGTTCCCGAAGTAGAAGGGAGGGTGGCGTTCGTCATAGAGTTCTGACCTTGTATTACGCACCTAGTTCCCTGGGTTGATGGTTAACAAGAAAGCCTAATGGTACCTAGAGAGGGTGAAAGCTTTAGTCCATCTTCGTCCAACTCATATAGATTGTCTTGGTCAGGGATCTAGTTCGTGGCATTGTAAGTGCCTAAACTCTTCATGGATCATGAGTTTGAGATCTTCCTTGTACTTGTGTATGTAATTATGAATACCTCCCTAGTGAAAAGGGAGTGTTGAAGAATGTCAATGGGTTCGGTCTTCATAAATTGTATTTGAGTCACATTGAAATGTATTTATCAAAAGAATGAAAATAAATTATTATTATTATTATTATGACTTATTAAAGCATGGGTTTCATGCTTGGGTCGTCATTTTTTAGGTCAAATTTGGGTCCCCATTGAGGACTTCTAGGATTTGCTCTGAGTCACTAGAGTCATTGTCCATTAAAAGAGACCCTTCTTGGGCTTTTGAATCCTGTAAAAAGATTTATTATTGAGTCAAATAAGTCATTTGTCACCTCCACACCAAGGCGACCTCAAGGAGATCAAATCGACCTCAAACAAGGTAATTTGACCTCATAAAAATGGTATATATACAAGTAGTTTGAATTCATTTTTAACACTCACTTGCACAAGTTTGATATCCAAGAAGAAGAGCAGAACAAGTGCGAAATTCCAAGAGGAGAAGGAGAATTGCTGGAAAGGAAAAGATCGAAGTTTTCGGGCCATCTCTCTCTCACACGTGTAGATTTTCTGGTCTACTAATGGAAGGTCGAAGTTGTTGCTGGACTAACTGCTGGGTCAAAGTTGTTGCTGGGCTAATTGCTGGATCGAAGTTGTTGCTGGGCTAGTTGCTTGGTCGAAGTTGTTGCTGGGCTAACTGCTGGGTTGAAGTTGTTGCTGGGATAATGCTGGGTCGAAGTTCTACTAGATCGAAGTTTTGTTGCTACTAGGCTGGGTCAAAGTTATTGTTGAAAGGGTTATCATCTACAGAAGGAAGAAAGGGCTGACTTGGTGTGGAGGAAGTTTGTTTCTAGGTCAAGAGTCTTCAATCATCTCGTGAAATTATTAAGGAAGAGTTGTTGACTGGGTTTTCTGCTAGATAGGGTTTTTGCCCTGGTTGTCTGCCTACATCTGGTGTCTGTGATCTTTGTGCTATTGTTTTGGTAATTACTTGATGAACTAAAAGATAAAAGAGGGACATAAGAAAACCATAAGAATATCACAAGTAATTATCTATATAAATAAAATCCTTCTGCCTTTCTGATTTTCTAACAGTTACCAATACCTAGCTTGACAAAGCTTAACTCTAGCAGAGTAATTTTTTGAAGGATCTTTCAGTTTTCAATTTCTTTTAGGATTAGATCGATTCATGTAGGCATTTATTCTCAATTTTATAACTCTGAATTTTGTTATGTGGGTATGTGGTTTCAGACCTGTTTATGGTTTGATGATTCGTTTGGTTTTGAATTTTATGTTTTGAGTTGGTAAATATTCCAAATATATCTGAATTTGTTGCTTGCATTCATTTAACTGAAGGAATTGCTGTTCATTAACATTTGGGATGCTTTGCTTGCAAAATTATTTCAAGGGTAGCATATATATAATATATGTGGTTTATGTCTATGAATATCACCTCAGGATAGGGTTTTGTGATGTATAATCCCATCCTTGAGTGTTATGAACTTTAGCTTTTCTGATGTAAATGGTAATAAGAGTCATGCTATATTATATAAAATTATTTCAATCATAGCAAGCATGCATACATACATATATATGTGTGAGTGTGTGTTTTATGAATATCACCTCCAAATAGGATTTTATTATGTATCAATTATAATCATATCCTTGAGTATTATAAAAATTTGCTCAGGACAAATTTTTCTGATGTAAAGGGTAATAAGAGTTGTGCTATATTGTAAACGTTAGTTTGCTAGTGGAGTGATTTCATATTGGTTACTAGACTATCTATGCACTCAGAGTTAAGCTGAATTCACATTTTATCCCATGATAGAGCTAACGAGGGGTGCCCATTAGGCAGATGGTGTTGATATTACTCGAGAGATTTGGTCATTGATAGGGCTTAAAGATTTTAGTGTTTGATACTTGCAGATCCACATGGGGAAAAGCCTTCCATCTATACCATGTAACAAATAATATGATGTGTTATATGGTATATATCTCACTCTATGTGTGACTGTAGTTGTCGCCACATCTTTTTCAATTATAAAGTTTGCAAAGGTTTTATGGTGGGAAGGGTGAGTATGTTTCCATGACCTTTTGTTATAGCCAATATTTGGCATTAAATATATTTTGTTGTTATCCAAATCCCTGGAGTCCTGAAAATATGATGACGCTGTAGCTAAGCTTACGAAGTTTTTGAAACATGTATTTGATGTTTTAAGAAATTTTCCTTTGAATACAGCATTTAAATGTAGTTCTGTGGAGGACAATTGATGTTAACAAGCAATTTCATTGGTATTAAGATGGGTTGAAAGTAGCTTGTGAGGTATCTGTAGAGGAGTAGATTGGTGGCATTTGTTTCCCCAGAGGTGGATGTTTTAATTAAAAATGATAGCCAGTGGATTTTTTTTATTTTTGTAATAAGCTTTGTTTATTCTATTAAACAGAGTGACATCCTTTTGACCTAAAAAATTGCTAACATATGATGAGGATTTTAGCCTATTTGTCAGTGTCTAGTGTAACTACTGGCTAGCTGTAACCCTGTGTGGCCTATTAATAGGAAGGCATTTTAAATCATTGATGCCATACAAAAAAGAGGAAGCTCTTAAAATTATTGTTGTATTTTTGTGTTTCATTCCCCTTCTATTTCAAGGCTTTTTGTTTATTGTTGCGTTCATGTGTCTTGTTTTCCTTCGATGTAATGGAGTTTTATAAGCTTAAGTTTATCTAAAATTATTATCGTTCTTTGCTTTTGGTGTTGAAACATTTCAACTTGTTTCATATCTGAGTTTAAGATTTGCTTTGTATAGGGTTTTGTAGCTAGACCTGACACTCAGCCAGATGGTTCCCTTAACTTAATGGTGTGGCAATGCATCATTCCTGGCAAATCTGGGGTAAGTTTGATTCCTTTGAAAATTTGTATGGTCTGCCTTTGGAATTATGTATGAGTAGCTTGATTGCAAGGCAATATCTGGTTTTAATGATGGTGATTAGAGCTTTGCAAAGATTATGTAGTTCATTCAGGTGCCAACTATCAAGTATATAATGCAAAGAGCAATAGAGGTATATCAATGAATATTTTGTCCAATTATGTGTTTATTTTAGTGTTTACATTGTTTCATTTGTTGAGTTGTGAAATGGTTTGAGTAGTTGAACTATATCGTGCTTATTATCTGTATGAGTCTGCTTCTAAGTGTTGTTGGATTAGTGCTTTCTCATGGATGATATTGTTGGTCATTTTAATTCGAGTTACTAGGATATAGATACAGATATGGGCACTGACAGTGCACAATCTCGTATAGGCCCCTACATCACCTTTCTTGTCTTGAGAACTCTCAAAATTTTCTTTGAGGCTCCTATTCTCCTCATTCTTTTTTTGTTTACCCCCAATTTTGCCTTAAATTTTCTGTTTTGTTACTAATCAGAGACTCCTTAATTCTGGTTCTTGATGCTGTTGCATATCTGCAACGTTATTCATGGTTTGGTACACCTCTTCCATTAATTTGTTAATTCATCAACCAATAACTGTCTGAGTTTTCTTTCTCTCAGGGCCATTTTCCTGTAGTAGATGGTTGCTTTAGCAGGAGTTTGGCAAATTATAGGTTTAGATGATGGAACCTCTCTTTTGTTTATTTTGTTGTCATCATGAGAGTTTTATGCTGAACCATATTCTTTTACTTCAGATTGTTCAATCTTTTTGCACATAGACGACCCTCACTCCCATAGTTTTGAGTTAGTAAGGGTGGAATTATTCATTAAGTCTCCAAATTTTGATTGTGCGTGGTTCTAAATAAATTTCTTGGCCTGCTAAATTATCCATCAAGTTCAACTTTTGGACAAGTTTAGTGAAAGAAAATTAATTCATTTTAACATGTATTGGGTAACTGAATCTGATCTCTGTAAATAAATGCTCTTGGGTGTCACTTTGCTGGAATGATTTCGATATTTAATTGATAGTCTCAATAACAGTGTAGATATTATTTTTAAGAGCTAGTTCACTGCCTTAAGTACATGAAATTTTACTACCTTTTTTTTGTAATTTAGCTACTAATATATTAATAATATACAGAAAATGATACAGCTGGTCCAGTCTGTAACCAGCAGTCGAAAGAGTCCGGTCTTTATATAATACTATTATAAATGAAGTTGTTCAAAATATAGTCTCTTCTCCTCGGGAGGTTTACACCAGAACTAAAAAAATGTAAAACAATCATATAACTATGGTAATAGCCTATGCTATATAACCAGCTAACCTATGATAACCATAAAGGACAGACATAGCAATGGACCTGGCTTGGCTGCATCCACTCTTCACCTTTTGAGGGTGAATTCAAATATATGTAGAATAGTGGTGTTGCTTTGTTATTGAGGGTGCAGATGGCCGACTCAGTGGTGATGGTTGGCAGGAGCAGGATGGATCCATATACACTGAATCGACTGCGAGTATCAAATACCCATCTATTGGCTGCATTCAGGGGGTAGCTATTTGGCACATGTGGTTTCTAGTGGTCATCATTACTATGCAGTGGCAGGCACGGGGCAGTTTAGCATGCATTAGATTAGTTCATGATATATGGAGCCTATATATTGATTGCATGCAAGGACTAGAGATGAGGCACGGATGGATTCCAGCAGTTGTCAGAGCTATGTTACAACAGGTTTGGCCATAAGATTTGGAGGTTCAGTTGGTTGATAGATCACATTGTCTCGTGATGAACAGAGTCATTGTAGACAATGATCTAGTTCACTCTTGGGTAGACACATGGTGGTTCGCAGAGGCCTTCATCGTATGGCGAGGCAGGCTTTCCCTGTTGTTACACAGGTTCAGGGTTAGCTTTGGATGGGTAGGCTTTGGCATCATGGAGATGCCTAGATAGAATGTATTTGGCCTTTATCAGTGTTTCACCATCGGGTTCCAGGAGAGGAGACACGGCATGCGCACGATGGGCTGTCAGTTGTAATCAGAGTTGGGCAACATCAACATGGTGGCATCCTTTTGAGATTAGCATGGGACCCTGGTATCGAGGGATTCATTTATGACAGGTTGGTGCATAGATTCAGGGTGACCAGGTGGTACATTTGGAATCCCAGTATGTGTGTAGTGACTATTTGGGTCAACTGATCGAGAGTGTGCTTGTTCATGCATTTCTCAAGGACAAACAATTTTTGGTGGGGAGGATTGTAATGTCCCCAATTAAATTAATTTTGTTAAGAAGAATTTCCATTTTTGCAATTTGGGCATTGGGAATGTTTTGGCATGTAAAACTTAGGAAAAGTGGGTTGAGGGAGTCCCCACTTAATTTTTGGAGAAATGGAGGCCACCAACATTAGAGAAAAAGAAAATTAAATTGGTAGTGGGGATGTGGGGGCCACCCAAAGGGGAGTATTTGAACCCCTTAGGAAAATCTGGCTACGGAGAAGGGAGAGAAAGGTCGAATTGGTGGTGCCCACAAAGAGAGAGAGGGGGCAACAAAGATAAATAGGAGGAAGATGCACCATTTAGGGGGCTTTTGACAAATTGAATTTATGATTTAGAGTACTCTTCCGCTGCTTAGCCAAGGCTACTAGTGCTGCTTAGTAGAAGGAGATTTCCAGGCGGAGATCTCAGATCTCTCTTTGGTGGACTTAGAGTGCCACCGTAGGAGAGAATTTTAGAGCTTATTGGAGAGGAGATCGCTGGAGTTTGTGGGTCATTTCTAGCCACAATTCAGCCAGTTCGAACCTTAAGGAGGACGCAGTGGCAGAAATCGATTTGCTTGGTTGAGGAGAGGTCTTCAAGGAGAAATTCAGCTAGAGAATTTAGGAAAAAGTCCCTTGGTATTGGATCAGATTTTGTGGAGAATTTCAAGGTTGGAGATTGTTGCTCCGGTGAGAACCAAATTCAACATTCCTAGGGCCTGCGCAGTCTTTTGTTGGGCAGAAATTCATGAAGGAATTTCCCTCTTACCTTCCAAGAGTAATTTGTAGAGGATTCTACATCAATTTGAAAGAGGAAATAGGGCCAGATTTGCATCAGTAGCTTGAGGGGTACGCAAAACCAGTCGAGGAGGGCGTAGCATCAAATTTGGGTAATTCTAGGAGGTCGGAATTAGCTCAAAACATTTTTGGGCTTTGCTGGACTAGCATCAAGGAGTCTACTAATTTTGCAATTTTTTGGAGGAGTTTTGGTGCTCCAAATAGCAGGAAATTTATGTAGTTATTTCGCTACTAGTTGGGAGGAATGAGCTTAAATTTGGGGTCTTGGGTAGTCTGTAAAATTTGCCCTAACCCTTTATGGGTTTTATGGTAGGAGACTAGCAAAAATTGCAGAAATTTCTGGGCACTTTTGAGGGGTCAAATACAGGGTTGTTTCCATTTATAACAATAGTTTACACCAGGAAGGGCACAATTTATTCTGGGAGCTTTTCTGGCACTTAGAGCCATTGATTTGACACCTGGGTTTGGCCTTGCTTGTTGTAGCAAGCCCAAGTTTCTCTTATCACAATTATGGTACACTCATAATTTATTATATTAATACAATGACTCAGATTTTTGTCCACATTTCAGTGTTTATTTGTGTATGGTTGTGCATGCATGAATTTTATAGCTGGAGCTAGCTCTTTGCTTTTGTTATCTACTGTATTTTCTGTTTGAAACATTACATTGCAACAATTACAGGAGGGTCGAAAAAGTGTAGACTTGCAGTGAAGGTCGAAAATTTGTTGCAGAGGTCAAAGTTGTCCAAATGAAGAAGATTTGACTTAGGTTGACTTTGTGAAAGAGAATCTCATCTAAAAGAAGGTTGTCTTGGTCTTGGAGGGGTCTTGGTCTTGGAATTCATCATTTGAAAATTCTATAAGAAGAAGAGTTTCTTGTGGGTTTTCCTCTCTAGGAGAGGTTTTGGCCCTGGCTAGCAACCTACATCTTGTGCGCATTCGTTCTATTGATCTTCATGTTTTTGGTTGCTGTTTGATGATAAAAACACTATAATAATTAAGAGAAGAAGAAGCTAATTATAAATATACTACAAGTTGAAGTTAAGAACATCATGAGCAATTATCAAAGTAAAAGAGAAATCTCCCCTAATCTAGCTGCCCAAGATTTCTCAACATGGTATCAGAGCTAAGGTGACAACGAAAGGCAACTTGAAGATCATTCAATTGAATAGGATACAAAAGGACCAAGCATAAGAGGAGAAGAGATAAGGAGATCTAGTCATCAAATCACAAAGACCTTATCATCTTGAAGGAAGAACTCTTGGAAGAAGAATAGAGACCTTAAAGACCCTACCTCCATCTCAAAGAAAGAAGGACTTTACACGTTTAAAGCATCTTGGGAAGCCTCCCACATTCTACGTCATCATCCAAAGGAAGCAAGAAGAGCACTTCATCATCATCAAAGGAATCAAAGTGATCTACCACATATTGAAGAAAATATCACACCTCAAAACATTTTGAAGAAAGAAGAACATTTTTCCCTCATCTTGAAGAAGAAGCATTGTCATTTTGAAGAAGGAAGATCATCCCTCCCTCATTCTAAAGCTCACACTCTAGTAGAAGACATCATCATCAAGGAGGCATCTTCATTTGTCAAGTAAGTACTTTATATTCATGTCTCAATCTACAAATCAAATGACTACTTTCTGCAAGGAGAACAATAAACTTGTTGGGACATCAAACGACCTTGCATGGAAGAAAATAATATATTTGATTCTCGCAGAAAATGAAGTTTTTGATTATGTATTGGGATCCATCACCAAGCCTCCTCAAGATCAGGCGCAAGCATTATCAAAATATATGAAAGGAGAAATAAGGGCTCAAAGAATCCTCATTGAATCTATCAAGGATTCTCTCATTCCCTTTGTAGCAAAATTGAAGTCATCAAAAGAAATCTGACAAGTTGGTAGATCTGTACTTTGTAAGTACAACTGGAGATATAATATCCTTGAGAACTAAATTAAACAAAATGAAAGTAATAAAGGAAGAGGGGGTAGCTTCATATCTCATGAAGATATCACAAATTAAAGATCAACTACAAGAGCTAGGAGAAACAATGTCAAATCCAGAGATGACCACTTGTGTACTCAATGCACTACCGAATGAATGGGGCAACTTTGTATCTAGCTACACCGTTCAGTGACTTATGTGCTCTAGCAATGGATGATGTTGAATCAAATAAGCCAACTCAAGCGCCACCTTACCTTCTGACTGATTCTGGTCTTTTCCGGTCATTTCATGACGATCGGTAATGTTCATGACCTTGATCGATCGCATCGTTAACACGGAGCAGGGGGCCCCACTCCAAGCCAAGTGAGATCCGCATCGCATCACCAATCGGTCGGATAGTGGGTGAGCTGCTGTCAAAATAGTGGTAGTAGCATTTGCAGCTATGTCAGGAAGAAAGGAAGGTTTGGAAAAGTTGAGTCTCAAAAGAAATACGAAGAGAAAATTGACATGTCTAAGATTCAGTGTTATGAATGTAATGAATATGGGCATTACAAGAGGAATTGTCCTAAACTCAAGAAGAGCAACACGAAAAGGAAAGAAAGAAGTGAAGCCCATGTGACCGAAGATGTAGAAGAACCAGAGGAAAAGAAAACAAAGAAGGAAGAAGTGAAAGACCTCTACAATTAAAGGTTTCTCATACATTAAGTTCATTTTTAAGACAATTGTCATGATAGGAAGCATTACCATTATGCATTGTAGCAGTTTTGAGATGACATCATCATTAGAAGCATGAAGGGATGGTAAAAATAGCAGGTTTGCAGTTTGAAGCAGTCATCTACCAAGATAGGAAGATCATAACTCATCACAACTCATCATCATAAAAAAGAAGCATTTGCAGAAAAGGATCACCAAAATCCTACACTAGAATCTTTGTTGGAAAGATTCTTCTCTACTTAAAGAAGCAAGTGTTACATAGATAGTATACATTCCACCTAGTGTGGGATCCACAGTTTGGAAGGATGAAGTTATGATGGCAAAAATGTGCAGCATGAAAATTTAGTTGAAGTATTTTTCCATCTTCAAGCAAGGGAAAGGAAGTTGCTAAAGGAAGTCTAGATGACCACATGAAGAAAAAGGTATGCATATATTTGGTAACTTTTAATAGATAGATAAAGTCATGTCATCACTCAGTTGCAGATAGAATGGTTAGAATGCTCTATCTCATGAGCATGATTGAAGAAGAAGGTACTCTTCCATATGAATGATACATAAAGGTATGGTGGAATCAACATACTATATGACCTCTTGAAGAATATAAGGAGGTGGGCCATAAGATTTCTAATAAGAAGGAACCATGTATAGAGATGCTGAAGAAAACAATATGTGAAGAAGTTGAAAGAAGAGTTAGTGAAAATACAACTACATAGATGTTATGGATAATCAACATCTGATGTTAAAAAGGATTGGCTATGACATCTCCATGAAGAAGTTATGAAGACTCTGATAAGCATAGCGAAGAAGGAGAACCTTGGTAATAGATGTCTTGAAGATGTATTCATATAAAGGGATGTTGATGTTGTAGAAGCAGATAAGAAAAAAGGGCCATCATAAAGAGGTGATTCTATTTTTGAAGTTCATTTTTGATTTTTGAAAGCAAGCATCCTGTTGGATTGGAACAAGCCCAATAAATTTGGATGGATGATTCTGAAAGGAACATTACTTGGAAGAGGTAGCAATATGAAGAATAGCCAAATGATGACAAAGAAGGTCACTTTCCAATGAGAAGGATGACATGACTAGGATTACTTGGTTCAACACTAGGTTTCGTTGAAAATAAAAAGGAAAAGTGATGTAGAAGATGGCCGAAACCCTACAAAGAAGTTATGGAAGAAGATGGGTCCATGATCTAGAAGTTGAAGTTTATTCATGACATGATGATGCAGAAAAAGGGACCCCACAAGCAGTTGATAGTACCATGATCTCCACAAAAGAATAAATAACTGTTGTTGGAAACAAGTCCCTAGTTAAGAGGGAGCTTGGGTCTATTCCTTCAATGTAAAGGAATGAGTATATCCTCCCTAGTTGAGAGGGAGAGATAGACTCATCATTCTTGTCTTCACATCATGAAGAAAGAATGGAGGATTGGGTAAGCTTCTGAGATTGATACTTCTTGAGGATAGAAGTAGTCTCGAGAAGCAATACTCTTTGAGGATGAGGTAGGGCATCCAATAGGCAAGAGTAGTCGAAGAGGAGATTCCTTGAGGATGTGTAATTCCAAGAGGGAAATGGTCCTAAAAGGAAATACCTTGTGAACATCTGGATGGGGTATGTGCCTTGAGAGATAATGATGAAGGTGTCTATAAATCATTGTCTCCCCAACATTGTTCTCTAATCTAGTTGAGAGATAGCGATGTTAATCAAGGCCTTGCTATGTGACAATGCTGGTTGATATGATAAGGTGCACTAACATAAGTTGAAAAGATAGCTTATGAGATGACTTACCAATCCAACTCTTCTTATGAGAATTCTTCAGTATGAGAGTGTCCTTGTACCATTGATATTATGAATACCTCCCTAGTTAAGAGGGAGTGTTGAGATTTGTAACTAGGTTTGGTCTTCATAATATTGTATGTACTCTTGATTTTATATATATGAACATTATTATTGTCATTTTTATAAAGCATGGGGTTTCATGCTCAAAATCAAAGTGTTCTAGGTCAAAGACCCCATTGTGTACTTCTAAGGTTTGTCATAAAGTCAAGATGTCAAAAGAGTCTGTCATATGTATTAGACCCTATTGGTATTTTTGCAGTAAGTTAATTTTTTTATTTTATTTTATTTTATATTGAGTCAAAATGTGTTAAATATCCCTCCAAGACCAAGTCCGCCTAGCAGTGAAGAAGTCGACCTCATTAGGGCTATTCGTCCTCCTTAGAAGCCTATATATAAGAAGCCATCAACCTCATTTGAAAGACCATCACATCATTCGATCAAGGAAGCAAGACAAGAAGAAAAGAAGGCAAGCGAAGATCTAGAAGAAAGAAAGAAGGCCGAAAAACTTGATTTTTACTATCTATATCTCTTACGTGCGAAGAAGAAGCTAGGATTTCTGTAGCTACAACGACAAAATTTCAGATCTAAAAGAAGGGCCAAAAATCTGATGAAAGGAAGCAAGTTTTATAGTCTATTTGTTTAGAAGGAAGAAGCAAGCCAAGCAAAGAAGAAAGGAGGCCAAAATTTAGCCTCTTTCTCCCACACGTGCGAAGTTGCAGCAATTACAGGAGGGCCGAAAAAAGTGCAACCTTGCAGTGAAGGCCGAAAATTTGTGGTAGGGGTTGAAGTTGTGCAAATGAAAAGGATTTGACTTGGGTTGACTCGGTGAAAGGGAAGCTCATCTAAAAGAAGACAGACTTGGTCTTAGAGGGGTCTTAGTGTTGGGTCTAAAGGTCATGGAATTCATCATTTGAAGATTCTATAAGAAGAGAAGAATTTCTTGTAGGTTTTCCTCTCTAGGAGAGGTTTTGGCCCTAGCTAGCAACCTACATCTTGTGTTCATTTGTTCTATTGATATTCATGTTTTTGGTAGCTGTTTGATGATAAGAACAATATAATAATCAAGAGAAGAAGAAGCTAATTATAAATAGTACAAGTTGAAGTAAAGAACATCACAAGCAGTTATCAAAGTAAAAGAGAAATCACCCCTAATCTAGCTGCCCTAAATTTCTCAACAGGAAGGGCAGATTGATAGAGGAGAATTCCTTGAGGAATGCACTCGAATTTAGGAGTAATTGCTAAATAATAGGAGCCTCTATTGCGCTAGGATTTAGGAGAAATTAACGCAAAGAAATAGGAGCTCAGCGAGGCAAGGAAAGGAAGAAGCTAAGGACTAGCATGGAGAATAAGTTGTTTTCTCTATTGAAACATGACTGTCTTGTAAGAGATCCATTGCTCTAAATTTCTATCAATAAAAATTCTCAATCAAGCAGAGGGCTTTCCCAGTTGGGTTCCCTAGAAAAATTGTGTTTTTTGATATTCCTATTTTTGTTCCTATTTTGTTGCAAATTAAACTAGAGAAAATTTTGTGTCTTAACGATGAAATTACTAATCATACATAACGATGAAATTACTGGATGGAACTACCTAATTAAGATCGAGCCGATTGCTTTGGATTGGTTGCATAGAGTTGAATGATGATGCTTGAAGTCCTAGGCCTTGAATATCTCCCCTTTTTCATTGCCAGGATAGATTGTAGATGGGATTGAAGGCAGTGGATTTCAATGTTGAATTCATGAAACCGATGGCGGTGGGAAGATAAGATGTCTATCAAGGTGTCCACTTGAACTGTCTGCTTGTCCACTTTTTTGCGAACCATGGTTATGTCCATCCGAGGTTCGTACTTTGCTCTCAAGGGTTGAACATCGCTTCTTCCCTTTGGTCTCCTACATTCTCCTTGAGTGAACTGAGCCCCAAGTCTTTTGTTCGCCGTTGCCTGGATCCCCTTTCTTGTCACTGTAGAAAGGAATCTTGCGAATTCTCCTCTCTAAACTTGTAAACAAAATGTTGTTTCCACCCTTGAAGAAAATTCCACCCACGTTTCCTTAAGCACCCATTGACTTGAATTGTGTAAACAGAGAGTCATTGTCGAATTATAGCTTCTAGTCCTCCTTAGCCTCGACACCACATTGCCATTCCGTGCCATGAATCCTCCATATTAGGTTCACATGGATTCATTGTTGTAATACATTTTGTTGGCCTAACTTACCCACTCCAACCACACAAAATAATTCGTCTGTCGAGTTTGGAATTCCACATTGAATGCAAGATTGAAAGCTTGGGTACGTTGTGGGTGTCACCATGAATCGAGAATGTAATGTCTCTTTCCAAGAAGATCAATCTAATTTTTCATTTTCCCTTGGAGAGAAAAGCCACATCAAAAAGTGAAATGAATAATTAAATTATGTTGAAAAATGGAAAATTTCAACTATTAATCTTATTTTCCTTTCCTTAGATATTTGTTTGTGACTCTTAGTTATCTTTTTTAGTTAGATCTTTTCATCAAACAATATCAAGAACAATAAGAGCAACAATAGAGGACACAAATATTAGGCTCTCAGCAAGGGCAAAACCCCTTCAAGGGGAAAACCCAGAAACTCTTCTCTTCGTAGAATCTGCTTCAAATGAGATAAAAAGACCCAAACCCTAGACCAAGTCCTTCTCCTAGTACCAAGTTGGCCCTTCCTCAAGTCCTTCCTTTGATCTGCACCAGCCAACTTCAATACTGCAACTTCAACCTGCTAGCTTCAATACTGCAACTTGTCCTACAACTTCAATCCTGCAGCTTAGGCTTTGCAACTTTTTCAAAATCCCTAATCTAGCTTCATCCTGAGACCTACTTACAACAATACAACTCTCCCAAGGTCAACGAGGTCAAGGTAGGGCTTTCTTCCTTCCAGCTACAAGATTCTGCACTTCGTCCTATGACAACTCAGACCTCCAACTTCGACCTCCTTCTGCAGCACCAAAAACCCTATAACTTCACACATGTGAGAGAGATAGAGTCCACAACAGAGATTTTTCGTCCTTCTTCTCTCAGAACTTCACTCTTCTTCTTCCTTGCTTCAGATCAAACTTGTTCTTGATAGATCGAACTTGTGAGTGAGTGTATCCCAAATGAGGTCGCACTGCTTCTTTATATAGCCTTCTCAAGGGGTCAAATTCCCTCCTTTAGGCTGACGTGATGTTCCCACGGCCGACTTGTACTTTTGGAGCTTCTAGGACTTTTTAGACTAAAAAATTAATTATTTTTACAAATCTATTTTGCTCGGAAGGGTCTTATAGACATGATTTTGACTCATGACAATAAGTCCTAAGACCTAACAAACCCTAGAAGCACGAAGAACATGTTTTTACTTAGAAGATCATCAATAATGAGCATGAAACCCATGCTTTAATAATAATAATTTTGTTTCTTCTTTTTCTTATTTGCTACATATGATACATATTGAAATGAGTACAACAACAATTATGAAGACCGAAACTAGTTACATTTCTCAACAAATTAAAAGGGGATATAAAGAGAAAATTCATGATCTTTTGATGACCCATGGTATTGACCATAGTATTTCGACGATCCATTGTATTATTATGCCATCTATATGGTATTTTGAAGGGGGGAAAGTTATAAAAAGGAAGATGGGAATTCATTGGGTTATGATTTAGTATTGATATTTTGATAATTGTTCCAAGAGCTGTAGTAGCTTATGGTGCGAGGGAGAAACCCTCCATATATTTTTCCCAATTTCAGTGTTGAAATATACACCATAGCTGGTGGAGGTTCACTTCAGTGGTTGTAAAGCCACCCTAGCTAATCATTAATCTTACAGGGAGTTTGAGTTGGTCCAATGAGGAGTTACTTTATCCATTCCAGAGAGAGGACCAAGTATTGTGTTTTTTAGAGGACCAAATCAATATCCTAGGAGGGCCGAATTGCTATATTTTTAGAATGGTTGAGTTGGTGGGCCAAGTTGTTGAAGATCGAATTGTAGAGGTTCGAGAGCCAGAAACCTAGTGTACCTTCCAGGATTATTAAATATTTTGATATAATATCCTCTCGAAAATTATTAATAAAAATTTAGGTTTCTCGCATAAATTATTATCTGCAATTTTTGTGGTTTGGTGTTGCATTTTATTAATATTTTTGACAATTTTTTATGCTGTAATATTTTTTGCGAATTTTTAGGCAAATAAAAAGGAAAAAATCAAGAAAAGTTAAAAGGAAATTGAAAAAGGTTGGAAAACAAAGGCCAGTGTAACTCATTTATCCACAATTTCTCCCTCCTTCATTTGTATGCCCATATGTGGACATCCCTCATCATTGCCACCCTTGTACCCATGGCATATGGCCTTGAGACCCCTGTGTCCCCATCCATCTCATCATTATTCACATGACCCCTATCATTTGAAGGATGTACCTTAGGGGCTAGGAACACCAAATAGGGTCGTTTATTAAGTACTCCTACTTAGGGAGGTAACACTGCGTCGAGCTCAAACCCCCAAGTTTGGAAGGGAAACCCCATATGAAGTCTCACTGTGCCCTTGATAAACAAGCTTGTTTCACTTAGATGCACTAATGAATTATTGTACCTGAAGGTGAGGAGGCGCATTGGACATTATATGTAATTCGCAAGTGGTTTCATCATGGGATGGGCAACTTAATTGGGGCCCATGTCTTCCAGAGGATCATATTGATACCGCAGGGGATGCGTTGAGAGCCATGGGACTCCCAAAATGTGTAGAGCATCATTTCACACCATGCGCAACCTCAACATCTTTAGCAGTTTGTTTATTGCCCCATGTCATTCGCGAGATGATGCACTTGGACTAGTGTGCCCAACCGAAATACCATTATGGAGTGGCAGTTGAACCGAGGCCCAAAGGAGGTTTGTCTCACCCTTGAGACATGGGAGGGCAAGCACCATCATCAGAGCCTTCGTTTGGAGCATTATACAGGCTATTCTATCATTAGGAGACCCATGAGGCCAACATTTATGCCCCAAACCCACTTTGGGGTCCCACATGATGACTTGCATGGAGAATTAAGGGCCATCCCCTAATTGGTGATTTATGGAGCCCTCTCTCTCATCTTGGCACCTAGAGGACTCAATGTGGCCCTATAACTACCCTACATGAGGATGACGACATTAACTCAACTAGCATATGGATGGCTAATTTATAATTTGTGAAAGCTACTTGGTTGGCTTGTGACCAAGACTTGTTTCTTGCTCATTATTTTAATATTTTGGGGGCTAATTAGGCTAATTAATATTTTAATCAGGATGATGTTATGACCTAGGAGGTGGGACACGTGTTAGTTGGATTTGGGGTTTTTTGTGGGGCCATGTGGCTCGTAAACAGGTGACATGTGGTACTCTTCGAGTGGAGCCATGTGGCTCATAAATGGGTGACATGTGGTACTCTCGGAGTGGAGCCACGTGGAGGGTGTGACCTCACCCCAGTGGCAAAAGCTGCTGACGTCACCCTAACGCCTTGACCCCGACAATTTCTCGCGGTGATAGGTGCAATACCATCAGTATTTTATTCTCGATATGAGGTGGTTGTGGTGGAGACCACATGCACAATTGTAAGGGAGCTAGACCCCATGCGATTGGTTGAAATAGAGTTGAGTGGCATATGGCTAAGTGAAATTCCACATCACCTTGGTGGATGTGAATGGAGGGCATGGTAGGAAAGGCTAGGGACGATGTGGCGGTGGTGGAGCTGAGTGCGCGGCTGTAATGAATGGTGTTGAGATGTGTTTGAGGGGTGGTTCACGTGGGATCCACGTAACCCCAGAAGTTTCACCGTTGAAGTTTCAAGAGGGTCTGCAAAGGATACCCGTGGTTTTATTCCCCGAGTGATGTGGCCATAGAGGGGCCCGCGTCCACGTATGTCATATATATTACATATATATTTTATGTTGGGCCCTGTGAACCATGGAATGGGGATGATATGACACTAAACATGAATGGGTTGGAAGCTGCCAGGTGGGCTATGACATGGATGACCATGTGGGCACTACATGGGGGCCATGTCGGTGCCATGTGGTAGGCCAAAGCTTCGTGGCACTCTCTAATAGGCCAATTTTTAAATGGCCATATCTTTTAATCTGGGAGTCAGATTACAACAAATTTATATCGTTGTAAAGGTCTCGACAAGACGAACTCAACGATGTTATCCATTTTATGTTTTGAGGTAGTTGAAAAGTAGTGAAAAATTTAGGCCCCATTTCCATAACTAGACGATGGAGGTTGGGTCATCAAAGTAATTGCCTCCTTCTACTCTTAGTAAGGACTAGGGATGGTAGGGGGTATGTTGCACATGATTTGGTTGGTGGACTGCCTTAAACCATCACCTGTAGAAGACTTCGGCTTCCCTTACGCATTTCATCAGTTTGTGGTCATCTTTAAAGTTTAAACCATCACTAGGGAGCACTTCCACTTCACAAAAGACTTCAGCTTCTAGCCAATTTCAAAATTGTTCTAGGAATTGCTTCGAGTTAGGTTCCAGGGTTGGTGGACAACCTTAAATTACCACCGATAGAAGATTTCATCTTTTGCTACTTCATTTGGTTTGTGGTCTTCCTTAAACCATCATTTCAGAGAGCACATCCAGCTATTGGCTGCTATCATCTTTTGTATTTCAGCTCTCTTCTTGGACTCATATACACCCATTCGGATTAAAGGGGGGAATTCCAACAACCATAGAAGTCCAAGAGACATCTTGGAAGATGAAAACCATGGGTCAGTGACATGTGTTAATATGTGCATTCTGTTAATTAAATGCATCTCACATTTATCCTAATCTGTCTTCTATTTTCATGAGTGAGTTTAACAAAATATACCTTATTGACATCCTAATCACAAGCACAGGTACATTAACCAGTCAATATATCAACATCACTCAGAAGGGAAACCATTAACCTGTCTTTCGAAGAATATTGATGCCGGTATGATCAACTCATGATGAAACCCTATTAGCACAACGTTTTTGCAAAGAATTGAATTAGGATGGTTAGGTCATGTTACAATTTGACAATTTTGCTTAGCACTTAGAAGTTCATTTCGTCTCGTATCATCAAACATGACAACGTCAAAAACAAATAATCAGGTGAAGATATTACAAGAGAAAGTAAAATACGTCAAACCTTTTCATCAATATGCTTGGAGGACAAAGCATTTCTAAGGAGAAGGCAATGTTATGAACATAAATATATAAACAATATAAATAATAACTTGTAATTATGTAATAATTTATAATTAATGAAGGGACATATGAAAAGATGTGTCCCAACTAAAAGGCATGGCACTTAATGAAAGGCACTCTTGTGTAGCTATACATATAGTTCTCATTTGTAAAATCATATCATATCATTTTTTCATACTATATTCAACATATAGGGACATGAAAAAATATGTCCCAACTAAAAGGCTTGACACATAATGAAAGGGTCCTACTGTGTATCTATATATATGGTTCTCATTTGTAATATCATATCATACCATTTTCTCATACATTATTCAATATATTATTATTCTTCAATGTATTTCTTTATTGTATTGCAAATATTTTGGATATTGACTTGTGAGCCAGGGTTTAGCTATCACTGAAGAATTGTGAATTCAAGGTCTTCATATGCAGGCATTTAACATTAAAGCTCAACTCAAATAGCCTTTGTTAATGTTGTATGCTTATTTGTTAATGTTACATGCTTATTAGATTCCATGATATAATTTTGTACTTTTTGGCAAGGACATATATTATTTGTTGTATATCCTTTCTTTTTTTAGTGAATTATTGTATTTTTTATTGTAGTTGTAATTGAACAGTAGTGCATTAGCATTGTTTCCATTTTTTTGTACAGACGGATTGGGAGGGTGGTTACTTTCCTCTAACAATTCATTTCAGTGAGGATTACCCAAGTAAACCTCCAAAATGCAAGTTCCCTCAAGGGTTTTTCCATCCTAATGTTTATCCATCAGGAACTGTTTGTCTGTCTATCCTTAATGAAGATTCTGTAAGTATTCTGATTATTCCTTTGGGTTTTCTTTTAATTAGTTTACAACAAAAATTTGAGGGTGGAACTTAGCTTCTAATGTACTGTAATTGGTTGTAAATTCTAATAATCCTGTTGCTTTTTGGACAGGGATGGCGCCCAGCCATTACTGTGAAGCAAATACTTGTAGGTATTCAAGATCTTTTAGATCAGCCAAATCCAGGTGATCCTGCACAAACGGATGGCTACCATCTTTTTATCCAAGTAAGAAATTTTATCACTATTTGTCTTGATTTTGTCAAAATTTCTTGTAGATTACGTTTCCTTGATTATGTAGATAGCATTACCCTTGTGGAAAACTAGCTTCATGATTTCAATGTGTGGTTGAACATGCAAGAGCTAGTGAGAAGTGTAGATGTGTGAGGAAACTCATGGCATCATTTTTAGTAGCAATAACATTTTTTTGACTACCTTCATTTTTATCCTGATGCGGCAAGTCTGAACTTCCCAATCTGGGAGTACACTGTATTTCAATCTCTGTAGTATATCTATTATTTCAACTAAGCAGCCAAGAGTAGGAGTATCTACTTTTCCAAAGCCGCCTAGGACTTGCACCTGCTCCCCCCAACCACAAACATAAGCGGAAGCACAAGAACAAGTGACCTATAAGGCCCAAACATGTTGCTGGAGGCATTAACAGCACCCTGTTTTCACTGACCTGGCAAACCTATGTTGACAGTAACATTTCTAAGCCATATTTCAACTTTGATGGAGCATGTCTTTTCATAGTGAATAATGTCTCTTATACGTTTGAGTCATTTGTAAATATAAACTGTTTTGGAGACTTGTTCATATGAATTTTACCTCCAGTATAACATAATGCCAAAAGTTTTAATTTTAAAGGTAAATTAGTACTTATTGATCAATTAAGAGATTTTTATGATATCTTTCATTTAAGGTTTTGATATCAGTTATATACTAATTCAGTTATTAAGGCCATTATCTGTTTATAATTAAGATTCACTGCCTAGACTTGTTGTTTGTGAGGATTTTAAATGTGGAAGGAACCATGGATTTACTTACTACTTTTAGATTAAGGCTTTTTTATTCATCAAGTTTTGCAGTCCTTTCACATAGGCACAAGTCAAATATTACTCCAATGATTTTTTTCCATGGAAAAAGAACACAACCACCCAGCCAGTAGGCAAGGGTAAGATATTATTTAGGGCTCAAGGCCATTCAAAAATAAGGCTCAAAGCCATTACAACAATATACTCAATATGAGCTTATCATGTCACTTGCCGGAATTGAACCTAGGTGGGGAGGATAACAATCATTGCTCTCAACCACACAGGATAAGCCTAATTGATAAATATTATTCCAATAATTACAGGAATGTGTTTTAGTCTTTTATAGCTGGAGTTACACAAAGCCTTCATTGGACTAGGTGATAGTGGTTCATTGCATATGAGCAAGATTGGCCTTATTGGCTCTCACTGTATGTAAATTTGGTAATTTGGCAATTCGTTAAGTCGTTAATTATTCATATAGTACAGATATGGTATGGTCATTTTACTTTTGATTGTCTTTGATAATACAACTCATGTGTTTTAGACCCCTTGACCAATGACCCCAAAAAAACACAGCCCGAAAACCCCAAAAATATTAAAAAATCTTAAAGACATTTTTTTTTTTTTTTGTTGATAAGTGGGTGAATCCTGAAAATCCTGTGGCTGAGAGGCCACGACTCAGGGGCATCTAAGCCGTCAAAATCACCCGGGGATCGCACCCGGCCTGAGCCGCACCAGCGGAAACCATGCTGGATTTTTTGGTATCAGCGAGACTAGAACCGGTGACCTTTGCTTACGGAGTGCCTTAACAGCGCGCTCCTTCACCAACTGTTCTAAATCTCTTTGATATCTTAAAGACATTTATAACTATAAATTACATTGCCAAAATTTCAAGGAATGAATGATCTTTTATGATTTATTGGATGGTCCCAAGGCTGGAATTCTTCTAAAATTTGGAACAAAATGCATATATTTGTATCCATGAGATGTATACTTCCATATTAGAGCCATAATGGATTTTTTCATCATGCATTTTCTCTGTACTGAATCATATTAAAATTGCATTCATATCCAAATCTTGCTACTATGGTTCATTGAATACCATGTAAAGATGAAATCCATCGTTTTTTATAAATCTGAAAATTTTGAGTTTTTGATAGCATGTTAAAATACAAGGACTTCATCATGTGAGGCGTTAATGGTTCATTGAATACCATGCAGAAAAGAAAACTTTTAAGAGATAGGATAGGTTGCACTTTTATTTTTTTGAGTTTTGGAGAGCATGTTTAACTATTTTTCATTATTTGATGTAGTGAGACACAATCAATTAATGGTGACGTGAAACTAAACAAATAATTATGATCACAAATGTATCAATGAGGAAGGATAAACAAGGAAACATAGTTAATCAACCTTTGAATGCAAAGGCAAGTTGTAGGATCTTGGAGGGGAACACAATTGTAAAATGCCAAAAGTACTAAGACAATTGTGAGGAAAAAAATGAGCAACAATGGCATGTTGCAAGAAGCTCAAAAAGGCTTGCAAGATTGACAGCTGAACTCACAAAGTTTGCGACAGTCATCAAGATCTTGGGAGGATTCCAAAACAAAGTGATTCAAATTCATAAAGTTGGAATGTGGAGGTCTAAGAAACTGGATTCGTATCCCCGCCCGGTGTCCCAAATGCCACGAATCGGACACGATTCTCTAAGACACGGGTCTGATTTACGAGTCCAACATGCCCTGGCACGTGGGATTCGAAGGGCACACGAGTCCCGATTTGGGGACACATGTCCCTCTAAAAGTGTGTTGCGCGGCCTTTAAAGCCCGATTTGGGCCCATTTCTCACTCATTCTTGAGCGTCTCTCTTGCTGTGGGTGTGTGGGAGTGACTAGCAAAAGGTTTGGGAGCATTTTGGAGGTTAGGTAAGTACATTTTGCCTCTATTTTTTTTGCATTTTTGCTACAATAGTTTGCATGTCCATGTTTTTACAAGTTTGTGCATTTTTTCTATATTTTTTTTACAATATTTATGGCTCAATCAAGGGTAGTAGGGAAGGGGCAAAGGAAGGGTAAGAATGTCCCCATTGGTGATGCCCCTCCTGTTCCAATTTCATCAGGGTTTGCAAGTTTTCCCTCTATTGGAAGCAGTGTTTTAAAATTTGGCTAAGCCAGACCCCTGCCCAGGTCGGATCGGTACAAAAACCGCTCCAAATGCCGGTTTGTTACCGAACTGGTTGAGCCGGTCACCAACTCGACCGGTTCGGTAACAGACCGCCCGAATCGGCCGAGTTCGACTTAAGCTGGCCTAGCCCGACTTAAGTCGGCTGAGCCTGACTTAAGCCAACCGAGCCAGTCAAACCTTGTCAGCGATGGAATTTGGAGGGAAAGCGGACTCCAAACTTGATTATTTTTTGGTTTTAGGTTTTTTGCTTGTTCATCTAACCTCTCCCAAGCCTATAAAAGCTATCCAACCCCTTCACATTTCCTCACAACTATCTCAGTGTGCAGCTGTTGCGCCTGCTAGTGCTACTACTTCTACAGTTGCAGTTGGAGATCATGACGAGGAGGAGCCATGGGTTTCCCTGTCAGACTCTAATTCAGAGTCTGAGCCAGATGATGTTGGCTTCTTTAGCAGTAGCCAATAGTGACTAGTGACTAGTGATGTTTTACTTCTGTTGTAGAGGCCATTTAGAGCCTCCTTGGTTATGTGTTTTTGTTTTGATCTCTATATGATGGATGTATTGGACAATGCATTGGGTGCCATTTTAATATAATGGATATATTCATGAGCCTACTTTGATCATATTGTTTTTTTTTCCAAGAAAAAAATCTTAATTTTCATTAGCAATAACAAAATTACATGTTGTATCATCTGGATATGAATATGCAAAATCTCTGAAATGGACCAAGCAAGTCTGTCCAGTGCAATGTTCATATAGACCATCTATATATACAAAAAAGACATAAATATATACAAGTAATAACATAAATTATTCATATAGTTCAAAATAGAAAAACACAAAAAATGCTTATCGCTGCCGAATGATCATGGCATATCATTTGGAATTTTCCCCAACCAGTTCAATGAATGGCCGATGGAAGTACTTATAGGACTCCAGATCACAGAATTCTTGAATTATCCACTGCCCCCTGTGTTGCTGCATGACCTCCTTAGAAAGAATGCCAACGATCGAATTCCTTTCCCTAAATATATGCGAGCATACAATAAAATCAAACTGTGATTTTAAAGTGATGAATCCATCCAGTAAACCCATGAGTGTGTACACATGACAATGAGATGCAAAATTGATCCAATTTATAACAAGATTAGAGTCCCCAAAGATCTGAATCCTGTTGCAGTTTTGTTCCAGTGCAAAAATGAGAAGGTGTCTGAGACTGTTGAGTTCAACAAAATTGTTGGTGCCTCTCCCCAATCCCATTTTGAGTTTGAAAAAATGTGATTTAGTAATGTGAAGTACAACTCCACCCCCACATCCAGTGTCCTGAGCCGACCCATCAAAATATGCCCAAGGGAAGTTCTTATCAATAACTTCAGGAGTGATGACACGGATGGGTTTTGTTGCCAGTTCCTCAGGAATCAAGTGATATAATGCAGCAATGTGATTTCATGTAGCTGTCCATTGGATGGGAGCATCCAAAAAAATAGATATATTCCTGACCAGCCAAATACCCCAACAAATTAGCAGAGGGAGATTCCTGATTTTCCGTGATGCTGCAGAATTCCACCAAGTTTGCCAAGCAATTGATCGATGAGTCCCATTCCATCTGTGCATGATGTTAAGGGACTAGAAATCTATAGCCACACCTCTCTTGTCATTAGACAGTGTAGGAATAGATGATCAATATCTTCGGCTCGATCTTTGCAAAGACAACATCGAGATGGACCATGAAAGGCGTGACGATTTAGGTTATTGTCAGTGGGCGCTCTGTTTGATAGTATACACCACATGAATAGACGAGCTTTGTGTGGTGCCTTAAGCTTCCATAGCAGTTGCCACCACCAAATCGCCTCCACTAGTTCCTGTGCTGATATGAGAGAAGTGTATCCATCCTAGGGGGTGTATCAACCATGTGATGCTGCAGCCCAAATGATTTCATCCTCCCGAACAGTAATCCTAATATGAGATTCTTCAAGTGCCCCAATGAAATGGTTCCAATCCATGCTCCACCTCTCCAGTATCCTGAGGTCCTATGCATTTAACCATTTCTGAGAGATCCAAGATGTGTTCCTACCGTCTGCAATATGTGAGAGCTGTGTGATACCATCCAGTGCAAGTATTTGTCTGAGCTCCAGTGGTAGAATGTGTGCATTGCCACATCCCGACCAAGCATCAATGCTTAGTCGAACCAACTCACCGTTTCCAACTCGCCATGCCAATCCTCGCTTAATGACATTTATGGAGTGTGTGATAGCCTTCCAATGATGGAGGATCCAGTAATGCCTCGGATCGGCCTACGAATCCAATCCATTATTGATAGAGGGTGTATATATTTATAGTAAACCACCACTTTCCATAAACTATCAGATGTAATAATTTGCCACCCCATCTTCGCTGCAAGTGCCTTTGCAAATAAGTTGAGATCCTTAATACCCCATCCTCCCCATTTTTTTGGTTTCCCAATTCTTTCCCATTTAACCTAAGCAAAAGTCCTCCCAACATTTTCCCCTCTCCATAAGAATCTACATCAAATTTGTTGAATTCATTTTTCCCTCTCCATAAGAATCTACATCAAATTTGTTGAATTCTGTTGATGATGCCTTTTGGAATCTAGGCAAGCACCATCCAATATACTGGGATGGCCTCCAAAACAAATTTTATAAGAGTTAGTCTGCCCGCTCTAGAAAACCATCTCTGCTACCATATGTTGATGCGCCCTTCGATTTTTGCAATAAGCCATGTCTAGTCCGCTATGCGATAATCGTTTGGCTTGAGCCTGAAGCCAAGGTACTTGAGTCCTGCCTCCATTTCTTGCCTAACGAATTGAAAATGATGAAGTGCATGTCTTTGCTCATTTTGTAAACAGGACACCAGCATAATGGTGGATTTGTTGTAGTTGGGCTCCATACCTGTAGCTTTACAAAACAAGGATAGAATATTCTTGAAGCAAGTGGTATCACAGATAGAACCATCTAAAAAAATAAGTACATCATCTACAAATAATAGATGCGATAGATAGGAGACATCTGTCATCTTGACACCACCTAATGACCCTTCAGCACGAGCTTTTGATATAAGTCTACTTAAACCTTCCATGATCAGGAGGAATAATAGGGGTGATAAAGGACACCCCTGTCTCAGTCCACGTTCAGCATGGAAAAAATCGGATGCAACCCCATTAATGAGTATGCTATATGATGCAGATGTGAAACAACACATAATCCATTTAATGAATGAGTGAGGAAAGCCAATATGGGTCAGAATAAGTTGAAGGTAAGTCCAACTAGCTCTGTCAAATGCTTTTGATAGGTCAATCTTGAGTATGATACTCTTAGAATTCTTGAGCTTAATAGAGTGGATCCCTTCTTGTGCAGTCCCAATGGATTCATGAATTTGGCGGTGATTGAGGAATGCAAATTGTTCCTTGGAAATCATCTTGGATAAAATGGGCTTGATATGAATTGCAATAATTTTGTATATGCAATTACATAAGGATATAGGACAATTATCATCAAATGATTGAGGGTTATCAGCTTTAGGTATGAGAGCAATAAAAGTCGAATTGAACCCCTCGTGCATCTGCCCCTAAAGTCTGCATTCCTTAATTGCAATTTGGAGATCAGCACCAATATGCTCAAAGAAGGTAAGGTAGAATTCCATAGGCCATTCGTCTGGTCCCAAGCTTTTATCTCTTTTAAACCACTTCAAAACAACTTCGATCTCCCCCAAAGTAACCGGCTCGTTTAGTGTCTCTATATCCTCTGCCTCTACAAATCTAGGCAATGTCCTTGCTATGCGGAGTACCTTTGCAATGGTAGCTTCTCTAGGCGCCCTGAACATTTGGGAGAAATGTCTAATACCCATGTCGGCAAGCTGATTGAAAGTATTGGCTTCCCTTCCAGTATGGTCTCTTAGAGTCCAAATTGTATTACTTAGTTTCCGCCCCCTGGCACATTGTTGAAAGAATTTCAAATTTTCATCCCCAGCCTTTAGCCATATGGCTCTGCTCTTCAATCTCCATGTCTCCTCTTGTTGTCTCAGGAGGCGAATATTTTATGTTTCCAACCTTATCAAGTGTTCCTTACTTTCCATAGATGAATAACTAGCAATACCAGAGCCCTCCATCTCCAATATGTCAGATTCAATTTTCAAAATAGTAGCCTCATCCCTTTTCTTTTTATCTTTAGCCCAACTTATAGTCCTGAGTTTAATTCGGGCTAAATTGCTGGCAATCACCACAGTCGGTGTGGAGTTGTTGTCTTGTCCACAGTGAATCCAGGATTCCATAACTATTTTGTGAAAGTCTTCTTCTACAAGCCACGTCGAGTTAAATTTGAAAGGGGAATTTGGCTTGTAATTGGAATTCATAATTTCCAAATAAATCGGGGAGTGGTCAGATATACCCCCCGATCCCACCCATTGTCTAATTCTGTCCAACTTCTCCACCAGAGGTGCTTTAATAATAAAATGATCCAATCTTCTAGCTAGTGCATCCTCGCCTGTTCTCCTATTCCGCCAAGTCGGCAGAATCTTGGTCGAGTCAATGTTCATGAGGTTATTGTAGTCCAACAGGTGTTCAAAGTATTCCGTCAAGGGGTCAGTCTATGCCCTATTACCCCATGATTCGGCATGACCCAAGGAGAAGTTCAGGTCTCCTCCTATGATGATATTTTCATTATTCATAAAAGATGTAGACATCAGCTTATCCCAAAAACCCTCCCTATTATGACAGGGTCCATATATATTTATCAATCTGAGTGGTACATCAATTTCAGTGGCTGTAATGTCAGCCCCCAAAAATCCTTCACCACCCCAAATATTGTTGATCTTGATAGTCTTGTTATTGAAACCCAAAGCGCATCCCTCGAATCTCCCTCTCACATCTAGAGTATGGAAAATCCATCCCGGGAGAATGTTCAACAGAATAGTGTTGATAGCGCCCCCTTCTCCCAATGTCTCTTGTAGCAGTAATACGTCAATCCTAACCGAGCCTAATAGTCTTTTGAGCGCTAGTTTCTTGTCCGGGCTAGCCAAACCCATGCAATTGAAAGAAAGGCACTTCATGGGGTAACCCGATCAGGGTTTCCTTGTGCTCTAAGAACCCAGTCAATAGGAATCTGAATATTGTTGAAGTTTCTAAGTCTACTTAGTTAGAAACCCTCCATGCACTTTATCTGATTTATTCCTACCTACTTGTTCCGTTACTTAACAAGTTATTTGTTGAAATTTGGTACCGGAGGACAGGTGGTTCCCTTAGGCTTTGATCTTTGGCCTAGGGAAAAGTGTCCAAAAGAATTTAATTTTTCTCCTAAAGTAACTTTATAACTTTTATAAAGTTAAATCTAATTTAAAAGTGACTTTAAGTGATAAAGTTACTAAGTCTAATTCTAAAGTGACTTTTATAAAGTCAATGAAAAATTAGAAAGGAAAAGTGACTTTGGAAATAAATGACTAAGTGGGTCTTTATTAAAGTGGGGTGAATTAAAAAATAGAAAGTGAGATTTAAATGAGCATTTAATCTCAGCCATTGATCTAAATCTATTTCAGCCATTGGATTTAGGGATCACCCAAAAGTCACTTAGGGTTGGGTTAAGGGAGGAAAAGGAGGAAAAGATCATTCATTCTTTCATGAGCAGATTGAGAGAAGGAGAGCAAGAGAGCAAGGGAGATTTCTAGAAAGCTGAAAGCGGTGTAACAGCAACGCTGAAAGCGGAGTAACAGCAAAGCTGAAAGCGGTGTAACAGCAAAGCTGAAAGCGGAGTAACAGCAAAGCTGAAAGCGGAGTAACAGCAAAGCTGAAAGCGGTGTAACAGCAATAGCCGCGGTGTAACCGCAACAGCCGCGGTGTAACAGCAACAGCAACGGTGTTTCAGCAAGGCTGAGATAAGTTGTAAAATTCTGTTTGTTGATTTTTTTTGCTGAACATTTCTCCTACTGTAAAAAGGCATTTTCCAGAAATAAAGAAGAGCTCTCAAACTGGTTTTCCCCAAGAGTTGTAGGGGGTTTTTCCAGGGTCACATTGACCAAAAATCTCAGTGTTTAAATGTGTTTTAATGGCTGTTTATTACTGCTGATTTTTATTTCTGCAATTTCCAGCATTCTGTAAAATTTCCAGAATTTGTGTTTTCAGCAAATTTATTTTTTCTAGCTTGTTAAATGTATGGTTATGGGAAAGGGCATTTAACTATATGGGAGAAATAAGGAGAAACTGAAAACCGGGGTGGGAAATGAGAAATTTCTACATGGTATCAGAGCTTGAGTGCTGAAGGGCAGTTTGGGACAGCAAAAGGAAAAATTACAGTTGCTGATTTTTTCACTCAGAAAATTCCAGCAAGCTGATTTTTCATAGACAACAGTTTTATCTTTACCACATCAGTGCTATTTTTCAGTTTTAGGACAGCAGGATGTCATTGGGATTGAGGGTGGAGGATAGGTTGGATGGGCATACAAATTACAGCGTTTGGAAAGAGAGAATGCAGAGTATCTTTGAGGAGGCAGAAGTCTGGGATATCATGGTGCATACAGCACAGAACCCTGTTGTTGTGCCTACTGATGCTACTCAGTTGGCTGCTTATAATAAAAAGAACAACAAGGGTAAGAGGCTGATTCTAGACGGAATCAAAGACCATTGCATTCCTCATGTGAGAGGAAAGAGCAATGCCCATGAGATGTGGACAGCATTGTCCAATCTCTACCAGAGTACCAATGAGAACCGAAAAATGGTCCTGAAGGAGAAGCTGAAGAACATTAAGATGGGTAATGATAGTGCAGCTGGATATCTCACAAAGATTACCAATGTGAGAGATGAGTTGGCAGCGATTGGAGAGGCCATTCCACCCACTGAGTTGGTGCGGATTGCAGTGAATGGCCTCCCCCGTTCATGGTTGAACTTTGCTGATGGGGTTTGTGCACGTGAGACCCTTCCCACATGGGAGAGGTTTTGGGATGATTGCATTCAGACAGAGATCAGGAAAGGACAGCTTGGGGCAGCCAAGCCAGTTGAGCAGGATGAGGACGTAGCACTGGTGGCAGGAGGCAAGAAAGGCAAAGGGAAGAAGCAGGCTTCCACAAGCGGTGGTGGGGTCAAAGGCAAAGGTAAAGGTAAACAGGGGAACACACAGAAGGACTATTCCAAGGTGAAGTGTTGGAATTGTCAGAAGATGGGACACTATGCAGTTGTGTGTCCGGAGAAGAAGAAGAAGAAGGGGAAGAACCAAGACGTGGCAGCTTCAGCAGAGATTGAGGACTTTGCTGGTCGTTTTGACCGGGAGTTTGCGTTCACTACATGTGAGTCCTCTAGTGCAGGATCACCTGCCACACAGGTTCAGAGGGAGCATGCTTTTCCCTCGACTAGTGGAGCATCTTCAGGTATCTGGTATGTGGACAGTGGGGCTTCACGTCATATGACAGGAGTCCGTGAGTACTTCTCAGAGCTTTCAGAGAGTGGCACTGATATTGAGGTAGTACTCGGTGATGACAGAGTTGTTAGAGCAGTCGGGGTGGGGACAGTGACATTTCAGAGGGAGTCCAAACCTCCCTTGAAGGTGTCAGAGGTTCTTTATGTGCCAGGGATGAGGAAGAACCTCATATTCGTCTCAGCTTTGGAGGACAGAGGATATGAGGTACTGTTCAGGGGAGGACAGGTGTTGATGTATCCCAGGGGCACTCCAGCTGATTCAGCTAGAGTGATAGGTGTACGCCATGCAAAGGTGTACAAGTTTGCATTCCAGCCCCTTTTGGCATTGAGCAGTAGTACCGACAGCAGAGCTAGCAGTTCTGATCTGTGTGAGATTTGGCACCGCAGGATGGGACATATGTATCATGGAGCCTTGAGGACATTGCGGGAGATCACTACAGGTGTGCCAGATTTCAGTACTGATCACTTTGATACTTGCAGAGGTTGTGCGATGGGCAAGTTTGCCAAATCCCCTTTTCCCAGCAGTGACAACAGAGCGACTGGGATACTTGATTTGATTCATTCCGATGTGAGCGGTCGGATGTCTCATGTTTCCTTGAGTGGATATGAGTACTATGTTTTATTCATTGATGATCACTCCAGGAGGACCTGGATTTATTTTTTGAAGACCAAGAGTGAGGTCTTCAAGCGGTTTCAGGAGTTCAGAGCTCTTGTGGAGACACAGACAGGTCGGAAGATCAAGTCCCTGAGGTCGGACAATGGAGGAGAGTACACCCTTGGAGAGTTTGTTGACTATTGTGCGGAGGCAGGCATTAGGAGGGAGTTCACTGTTCCTTACAACCCCCAGCAAAACGGGGTTGCGGAGAGGAAGAACAGATCCATCATAGGGGCTGCCAAAGCCATGTTACATGATCAGGGGTTGCCATTGTTCTTGTGGGCAGAGGCCTGCAACACAGCTGTTTACTTGCAGAACAGGAGTCCGCATCGTGCCTTGGGGCACATGACTCCGGAGGAGGCTTTCTCTGGGAAGAAGCCTGATCTTGGTCATCTTCATATCTTTGGATGCATTACATACTCCTATATACCCAAGGAGAAGAGGACCAAACTAGAGCCCACCGCAGAGAAGGGTATCTTTGTGGGCTACAGTGAGACCTCAAAGGCCTTTCGGATTTACATTCCTGCACAGAGGAGAGTTGTTGTCAGACGGGATGTGAAGTTCGAGGAGGACAGGGCCTTTAGGAGGTCACGGGAGTTAGTGTATCTGGATCAGCCAGACCCTCAGCAGCAGTTGAGTCAGTCGCAGGGATCCAGTGGGCAGGGATCAGGAGGATCCGGAGGTACATCTATGAGGATGTCAGGTCCATCAGTGAGCAGTGGCTCGCTGAGCTAGAGGGGTGGTGCTCCGGGCAGCATGCAGAGTAGTTCACTAGGGAGTCCACTGATGGACAGTTCACACGGTACCTTAGCTTCTACAGGTTCAGGTGCAGGCAGGAGGACAGCAAACAGACAGTCAGGAGTTCAGGCTACTGATGGTGATGAGGAGGAGGAGTTTCATTCTCCTATGGGAGAAGCATGCTCAGGGAAGAGGAAGCCCAAGTGGCTTCAGGACACCTTGAGAGATGCCACATCTGTTGCTGAGCCGAAGAGGCCGGTCAGAGAGAGTAGACCACCTGAGAGGTTTTGTAGTTATATGGCGATGGTTACCAGCATCCTTGACTCTGAGCCTTCTAGCTATGAGGAGGCAGCTAGCCAGCAGGTCTGGAGAGAGGTCATGCAGGAGGAGTATTCTTCTATCATGAAGAATGATGTTTGGGAGGTGGTACCGAGGCCTGAGGGCAAATCCGTGGTTACTTCCAGATGGCTTTACAAGGTAAAGCATGCTGCAGATGGTAGCATTGAGAAATTCAAAGCAAGGTTTGTGGCTAGAGGGTTCTCCCAGGTAGAGGGAGTTGATTATGAGGAGACCTTCGCTCCCGTGGCTCGATATACTTCGATACGCTCCATTATATCGATAGCAGCAGAGATGGGTTGGAAGATCCACCAGATGGATGTGAAGACTGCATTTCTCAATGGCTTCATACAGGAGGAGGTGTACATTGAGCAGCCACAGGGCTTTGAGGTGCATGGGAAGGAGTCCCATGTGTGCAGACTGAAGAAGGCCCTTTATGACCTGAAGCAAGCTCCCAGAGCTTGGTACTCCAGGATAGATACATATTTGCAGGGGATGGGTTTCACAAAGAGTGAGGCAGATCCGAACCTTTACTTTATTGTGATTGGTGAGGAGCCTCTCATTCTGGTGCTGTATGTGGATGACTTGGTCATTACAGGTGCAGAGAGACTCATAGAGCACTGCAAGAGAGATCTTGCGGCGGAGTTTGAGATGAAGGACATCGGCTTGATGCATTACTTTTTGGGTTTGGAGGTGTGGCAGGAGGAGGGACATTTCTTCCTGGGGCAGGGGAAGTATATTGTGGACATCCTTAGCAGATTCCACATGGAGGATTGTAGACCCATGTCGACACCGATGATCACCAACTGGAAGAAGCTTCATGCTTCGGATTCCGAGTTGGTGGATCCCACATTGTACAGGCAGCTGATTGGTTCCTTGATGTATTTGGTCAACACTAGACCAGATATCTGTTTTGCAGTCAACACGATGAGTCAGTTTATGTGTGAGCCTAGGAAGGTTCACTGGGTGGCTGCAAAACACATTTTGCGGTACTTGCAGGGGACAGTGGATTATGGTCTGGACTACAGGCAGGGAGATGGAGTGAGATTGGCAGGATACACTGATTCTGATTGGGCAGGTTGTGCTTCTGATAGGAAGAGCACTTCAGGGTGCTGTTTTGGGTTGGGTTCAGCAGTAGTGTCATGGTTCAGCCGGAAGCAGCAGTCAGTAGCACTAAGTTCAGCGGAAGCAGAGTATATGGCAGCCAGTCTAGCTAGTTGTGAGGCCATCTGGCTTCGCAAGATGTTGTTTGGTTTTTTTGGTCAGCCGTTGAGACCTTCAGTGATTTACTGTGATAATCAGAGTTGCATTAAACTCACGGAGAATCCAGTATTTCATGACAGGTCAAAGCATATCGGGATCAGATATCATTTCATCAGAGACTATGTTCAGAAGGGAGCTGTGAAGCTTGAGTATATTTCCACTGATGAGCAGGTTGCAGATATTCTTACCAAAGCCTTACCACGGGGCAAGCATGTCTACTTCAGAGACAAGATGGGTGTGGTGAGGAACACCTTCTTCGGTAAGAGGGAGTGTTGAAATTTGGTACCGGAGGACAGGTGGTTCCCTTAGGCTTTGATCTTTGGACTAGGGAAAAGTGTCCAAAAGAATTTAATTTTTCTCCTAAAGAATTTAATTTTTCTCCTAATTTAATTTGATCTTTATAAAGTTAAATCTAATTTAAAAGTGACTTTAAGTGATAAAGTTACTAAGTCTAATTCTAAAGTGACTTTTATAAAGTCAATGAAAAATTAGAAAGGAAAAGTGACTTTGGAAATAAATGACTAAGTGGGTCTTTATTAAAGTGGGGTGAATTAAAAAATAGAAAGTGAGATTTAAATGAGCATTTAATCTCAGCCATTGATCTAAATCTATTTCAGCCATTGGATTTAGGGATCACCCAAAAGTCACTTAGGGTTGGGTTAAGGGAGGAAAAGGAGGAAAAGATCATTCATTCTTTCATGAACAGATTGAGAGAAGGAGAGCAAGAGAGCAAGGGAGATTTCTAGAAAGCTGAAAGCGGTGTAACAAAAAAGCTGAAAGCGGAGTAACAGCAAAGCTGAAAGCGGTGTAACAGCAAAGCTGAAAGCGGTGTAACAGCAACAGCCGCGGTGTAACAGCAACAGCCGCGGTGTTTCAGCAAGGCTGAGATAAGTTGTAAAAGTCTGTTTGTTGATTTTTTTGCTGAACATTTCTCCTACTGTAAAAAGGCATTTTCCAGAAATAAAGAAGAGCTCTCAAACTGGTTTTCCCCAAGAGTTGTAGGGGGTTTTTCCAGGGTCACATTGACCAAAAATCTCAGTGTTTAAATGTGTTTTAATGGCTGTTTATTACTGCTGATTTTTATTTCTGCAATTTCCAGAATTCTGTAAAATTTCCAGAATTTGTGTTTTCAGCAAATTTATTTTTTCCAGCTTGTTAAATGTATGGTTATGGGAAAGGGCATTTAACTATATGGGAGAAATAAGGAGAAACTGAAAACCGGGGTGGGAAATGAGAAATTTCTACATTATTTACAATGTAAATACTGAAAATAAACACTAGTGCATGCTCAACATATTACAGATCAACAACTAAAATAAATAGAAACAATCACACCATATGACACCATTATTTTTGGACCAATGTCCCCAGAAAAACCAAATGTGGGAAAACCAATGCAACTATCTGAGGGTTTTCTTATTAAGCAATATCAGAGTACGATCTGGGTGCCGAAACTGGCCTACCCAACAGAGAATTTCCTTGGCAGTAATACCTCTCAGTTTGAGACAAATCTCCTAGCTCAAACCCTAGATAATCCTTCCGGTAGCTCCTCAGCTCTAATCTGCCCTAGAAACCCTAGCGTTTGCCCCTCTCTGCCCAACACTGGCTCTGCGTCACCCCGGATGGGTCTTCGTCAGCCTTAGGAGACCTTGCGTTAGCCTTCTGGCCCTCTGCGTCAGCAACGCTGGCCTCTCTGAGGCTCTGTGCAGCTCCTGGCTGCCTCTGCGTGAGCCTTGGCGGCTACTGCATCACTCTCTCTAGCTACTTGCTGCTCTTTCGGCACTATCTCTGCCTCTCTGTACTCAATGCCCCTCAGCTGCAACTCCGATCAGTAATTCTATCTCTCTTAGCAAACCCCGCTCTAGAGAATAGAATGACTGATCACTCTGGTGTATTCTCCGAGTGACCCTCAAGCCTCTTCTTATACTTTTCTCGTTGACATATCAACGACCGAGATTAAGTCCCTAATCAACGACCAAGATTAGATCTGGCTTGATCCATGTCTTTTGGACCATTCTAACACAGTTTCTTATTAATACACATTAAAGTTTAGACTTAGGGACTCCATTAAAAATATTAATTATTTTCATATCTCCTGAACTGTTTAGAATCTGCCCAAATTGTTTCTGGGTATTGGAGATCTCATGTGCCTCAACCTCTCCACCAAATTTCGTGGCTAGAGCACATCCGATGCTACCCCAAATCAACAATACCAGTCACCACCTCGATACTCGCCCTTTGGATGGCTTTAGAATATTGGATTGTCTGCCCCTGGGCAATTTCTGAGCTCTAGTTGGGGGGTCTTCTCCTAGTCTGAAAGTGAGGGGTCGAGGGTGGGCCTAAGATCTGAGGTTGTACCTATGAGAGCTATTGCAAGAAGAATCCTCCCTATCAGGAAGAATTGAGAGAGAATCCAAGGTAATGGTAGGTGTAGTAACCAGATCAGTGGGGGGAGCCGATGCAACAGGACAATTAATGGGACTCAATTTACATGCATCTAAACCCAAACTCGAAGCTGCTAAAGATAACATAGCAATGCCAAAATTCATAAAATTATGAGAAGAGGGAGGAGAGGAATTAAGAGTACCTGATAGCATTTTAGGTCCCTTTGAGTGTGATTGAGTGACCCAAGCATCAGGAGTCCGGGTGCCCACATGATGAAGATCCTCCATAGCCACCCTTCACCTCCTCTAGGGTTCCACTGCTATGTTCTCCTCAGGGGTCGAATCAACATTTGTTTGAGTTTGAGTACCAATAGTAACAAATCTTCTCGGGGGCTCGATATGCACATTTGTAATCAGCGGACAATCCTTTACAAGTGCCCCACCTCATGACACCTTCTGCACCGGAATGGGATCCCTTCATAATCGAGGATCTGCCATCTTATTATCTCCCGGAGTTGTAGTTGATAACTTTCAACTAAACCCTCTCTAGTATCCAGGTGTACTAGAATCTTGGCAATGGCTAAACTGCTAGTTTCCATATATGATCTATCGTGGTCGAGATAGATGCCTAGGTCGTCCCCAATGCACTTGAAGACCTCTTCCGACCAAAATTGTAGTGGCAATCTGGGGAGTCTAACCCATATTGGACCCGCCCCCAATTTCTCTTTCTCTAGGTCGAATAGTGGCGACCACCTCTTGAGGAGAACCAAAGTCATCTCGATATGCCAATATTTGGACAGGACCCAATTGGCTTGGTCTGGTTGTGGAAAAATAAGTGCAAACCAACCTCTCGTCATGGTAAGAATAACCGGCAGCTGGTCCAGCAAGTGACCCCAGATTTCCACTGTCCATTGCTTCAACTGAGCAGGGGTATAATTCCGGCCTCTAACCCTGCCGACAAGCACAATGCTCTTAGTGAGGGCTGCTTGTGCCATACTGATTCCTTCTCCAAATACCAGCAAACACCCCCGCTCATGCACCTTGGTACATTTTGATTTTTTCTTCCCCCCTGACCTCTGTTAGTTGTCTACCGGGTTTGGTCATTCTCTGTAGGTCGATACTCATTTGAGTCCGAAGCTTTGGTGTCCTCATTACCTAGTTCCTAACGAGGAATTCCAACAAAACACCCTGATGTGTGCGCTACGAGAGGAGGTCTCGAGCCTTGGGGGTTGGCTCTTGTTAAGCCTTGTACGTTATGCCTTGAGTTGACAAAACCATATGTGTCGGCCCTATAATCGCTCGTGCCCCCACTTGCCATGAACGACGCACCCTGTACATTTGTCTCCTGTCCTTGTTGCTCGAGTTCCCAATATTGTAGCTCCGATAGCAATGGAATATGCAGAATCGGGTGTGCTTGGTCCTCCTGTAGCTGTAGAAATTCCACATTCATAGTCGAGCTCGAGTGAGTAAACCCTAGGACATTTAAGGAACCCTCCACATCAACTAGCTCCGAAATATAATCGTCAACCTGGACTTCCGGTTCATGGGGTGGCTCCTACACCCATATTTGGGAAGCCTTCATTGTATCTGAGGAATAATCAGCAAGTTCCTCATCCATGCAAAAACGACGTTCTCACTCTCACTTTGATCATATGTTGTCTTCTCTCTATATTCTAATGCTTTGTGTTTGGAAACATGAATGGAAATCTTTAAAATTATGTTTTTTCATAAAAAAATCATTTAATGTATTTTTTACAACTACTGAGTCATTGAAATCAAACTGGCTGAGTCGATATCGAGTCGGAGTCGGAGTCAAAGTTGACCCGCGGACGGTTCCGAACTTGAGTTAGAGTTTTAAAACATTGATTGGAAGTGGGGTTGCAACAACATCTTCAAATGTTGAGCGAAAAATAAATTTAGAAAGACAACGGACTCAAGAAAGCAAATATCCCTTGTGGAAGTATGTCACAAGAGATCAAGGGCCAGGCAACAAGTGGAAGGGAGGAGTCAATGTTGCTTGGAAATGAAACTATTGCAACAATCATTTCAAGAGCACTTATTACCGTGTGAAAGCTCATTTGTTGGCCTTACTAGGTTGTGGAATTGGAGCATGTGCAAATGTGTCTTTAGCTAAGAGGAAAGAAATGGAAAAAGATGCCAATGTTGGTTTGGCAAGGGTGACTGCATCATCTAAAAAAAATAAGAATGATGATCCCCTTCCATTCTTGAGGAAAAGCAGCAACAAATTTCCATTTGAGAGTTTTGGTGGGGGTGTGGGTCAAGCAACAAAAAGAAAGGCAATGGCACTTGGTTTAATGGACAAGATTTTTCAGAAAGAGAGACGGGAAGCGCTTGATATCACTATTGCATTTATTTTTCTAACTGAACTTCATATCCTTTAATGCTGCATGCTCACCTTTATTTCTTGAGATGTGTCGAGCTCTAACTCAAGGGGGTCCATTAGGGTATGTGCCTCTTGGGTCAGAGAAGCTTAAAACCACATTGTTGACTAAGGCAGAGAAAGAGGTCGACAAAATGCTTTGGCTAATTAAATCAGCATGGACAACATCTGGGGTTAGTATTGTTTCTGATGGATTGACAGATCCAACACACCACCCACTCATCAACTTCATGGTGTCTTCCTTGAATGGGCCAATTTTCTTGAAATCAATGGATGCACTTAGACAATACAAGGATGCACAAAATATTGGTGAGTTGTTCATTAAAGTTATTGAAGATGTAGGTGTTGATTCTTGTGTGCAAATCATTACAAACAATGCACCTGTTTGCAAGGTTGTCGGCATGATTGTGGAAGCTAAATATCCACGAGTATTTTGGACACCTTGCATAGTCCATTCCTTGAATTTAGCACTTAAAACTATTGCTTCTGATGTGACTTGGATTGGAAGTATTATTGAGGATGCATGACATATCTGCAACTTTGTACAAAACCATACAAATTCCCTCACAATCTACAAGGAGTACACGCATATATCATTGTTGAATATTGCAAATACACGGTTTTTCTCTTCATTCGTCATGTTAAAGAGGTTGAGGGAGGTCAATAATGCTCTTGGGGTCATGGTTATTTCAAAGTTTTGGTCTTTCTGGATAAAGATAGATCAAACAACCTCAAAAAGAGTCAAGGGCACAGTGTTAGATGATGCTTGGTGGGAGAGGGTAGATCTCACTGTTAAGATCATGGACCCTATCATTGCTTTGCTACGATTTGTAGATATAGACCAACCCATCCTAGGAGAGGTTTATGAGGGATGGGATTCCATGACTGAGTCTGTGAGGACCATTATTTTACAAAGTGAGTGCCATGAGTATGAGACATCATCAGAGGCCTTCTTTACCACCATACAAATATGGACAAAAATTGCACACCTTTGCATTGTTTGGCTCACTCATTGAACCCAAAATACTACAACCATGAGTGGCTGAATGGTGGACCTTTTTGCAAATTCCCTCCTCACATGGACAGTGAAATTTGAAATTTCACAGGGAGGAAGGATGCATTTAGGTACATATTTTAGGATAGAGCATCCCTTGATGATGTGGAGGATGCATTTGTAGAGTTTTCGACTGGCATTGAGCGATTTGAAGGCTATGATGTGATTAGAGACAAGGGGGCTAAGAAGCCTTATTCTTGGTGGGCAACTCATGCGGCAACAAACTCTCCTCTACAGTAGTTAGCCATGAGGCTCCTCTCTCAGGTGACCTCATGCTCTTGTTGCGAGAGGAATTAGAGTACATATGGGAATTTGTCTAGTGTCAAGAAGAGAAGACTTGAGTAATCTAGGGGAAAGACAATGGTGTATGTGCACACTAGCCTTCATCTTATTTACAGGCAAAGGGATGAGTGGTTGAAGGGAAAGACAAAGATGTGGGATGTCTTTCATGATGATATGTGTTTGGACAACAGTGTTGGGTTGGCATTGGCCAACTTGGATCTTAGTGAGCCAGTGCTAGAGCTCGTCACTTTTGATGATGGTGATACTCTTGAGGGGTCATCCTCCACACCAACAGATGCAAAGATCACATTGAAATCAAAGGAGGAGGATGCAACAGAGGAGAGTAGTGGTGACCATGACAGTGATGTTGATTTTGATGATGATGATTGATGAGCTGCCTACTACCTTCTAGTTGTTTTGTATTTGCTATTTCTATTTTCCATTGGCATTGATACTACCTATGTAACACATTTTGATTTTGATGAATTAATGAGAAAACTGCCGTTTCTTGTCTTTCTCCTATTGGATCATTGATGAATCTGTCACAATTGTATTTGTATGCATAATGTTACATTGTACAACTTACAAATTTTAAATTTATATTGTAGAATCTAGATCTATGTTTGAATTTGTATCATGAATGAGAATTTGTGTAAGAAATACATGCACTAAATATAGCACTGAAAAATTTCAGTAAACACCCATATGACAAAAAATGCTCCTCAAACGCCAAAATGGGCAATTTTATTTATATTTAGCTGCTAGAGTACAATAGGAAATAGAAAGAGTGCACCCGAGCTTCTTGCACAAGGCAAGCTACAAGTCTCAGGTGATCAATATGTCAATGCCCAACTGCTGTAGAAACTTGGCCTCCAGAATTCTGCGCTGACCCAGTTTTTGTACACTGTTCGCTGTCTTGATACCCTGCTCCAACTCCTCAAATATGCCCAAAAAATTCTGTAGTTGAGAATGATGTTTGTTGCTCCCAAAATGCCAGGAAAATCCCTACAATGATCCTCCAACCAAAATCTGAGCAACCCAACTCCTCAATCCTCTGCCCAAGACTCCACTCATTTGACCCCCACAAGTCACTGCATAGGCGTGTAGGTGATGACGCAATCTCTACGCCCATAAATTTTTTACTACATGAGGGACTCTCTTTCTGCCTGCAAATCCCCCTCCTTTACTTAGAATTTGGCCAAGAAACACCCCAACAACAAAAAAATCTCCAGCTCCGACACCAATCTCCCTCTTTGATTGCATGGCTCTTCCTTTTGTGTCCCAACTAAACCAGAATGGCGTAGTGCTATGTGATGCCTCTCTCCCAACCTCCAAATAAGATAGAAAATCCTTCCTAGGGTGGCACTCAAGGTCTACCGTAGAGAAGGTTGAGCTTCACTCCTTAGGAAGCTCTTGTGCTAAGCAACACTTGTAACTCAATTGAACAACTAGAGTAACAATGGATAATCAAATGTCAAAAAGCCTCGAATGATGCTTCTCTCCACTTATTTATACTTGCTGGCCCTTGGTCTCATGTGGGTCCCTCCTATGATTTTCAACCTCACCTAGGAAATTTGATTTCTCTACTAAGTGGTGCATATTACTTGTGGGTGGGCGTCTCCCACATTCCACTAAAAAGTTCTTTGACTGACTTTTCCTAAGTCTTGCCTCCAAAATTTGCCTTTAGACCAAAAATGACAAAATTTACAAAATTGGGCTTTCTTACCTTAGAAAATATTTAGGAAGGGACATTACAGTCCTCCCCTCCTAGATGTTGCTTGTACCCAGGCAACTGCAAAGTTGGATGTTGCAATATTTGTTCACTTTCCCATATAGCCCGAAATCGGTTATCCCTGTGTGTGCCATCCAGTTTCTCGCAAGGCTGCCTATCTTTGGAGTACTCAACCAAAAGTTGAGCCTTCTTGTCATGAGTAATGTCCATTGAGGATAATACTGCAGATCTCCGGGAAAGTGCATCTGCCACCACATTGTGCTTCCCCTTGACATACTCAATCTCTAAGTTATAGGCCTGGATCTTGCTCACCCACTTCTGCTACTGCTCCTCCAATGACTGCTGCTTCAGGAAAAATCTAAGACTATTGTGGTCAGTGTGCACTTTGAAACGGTTGCCCACCAGATACTCTCTGAACTTGGCCAGTGCATGCATCGCGGCCAACATCTCTTTGTCATACACAAAGTACAACCGCTCATGGGGTAGCAGTTTCTTGCTCTCAAATATAATAAGATGCCCCCCCTGCGTCAACACGGTCCCAGCTCCCTCCCCGGAAGCGTCACACTCCAGCACAAACAGACGTGTGAAGTCTGGCAAAGCCAAAACGGGACAACTTCTCATCACCTTCTTGAGGCGCTCAAAGGCCTCCTGTGCCACCTGCGTCCACTCAAAAGCCCCCCTTTTTGTCAAATCGGTGAGGTGTGCTGCAAGCTGTGAGAATCCCCTCATGAATCTCCTGTAGTGTGTGCAATTATCCAGGAACCCTCTCAACTCCGTCACGTTCCTAGGTGTGGGACAATCCAAGATGGCCTTGATCTTCTCCTGGTGTACCTTCACACCGTCCTCCCCAATTACATGCCCCAGGTACAACGTCTCTGTTAGTCCAAATCCACATTTGGACATCTTTGCATACAATTGATGCTCCTCAAGTATGCGAAATACTACCTCCAAATGCTGAAGGTGCTCCTCCCATGATCCGACCATAAATGAGTATGTCATCAAAGAAAACAAGGATGAAGTGCCTCAACTGCCCATGAAACACATGGTTCATACATGACAAAAATGTAGCTGGGGCATTGGTTAGCCCAAGGGCATCACCAAGAACTCAAAATGTACATAGTGGCAGTGAAAGGCAATCTTAGGGATGTCCTGCTCCCTCACCTGGATCTGATGATACCTTGAGTGTAGATCTATTGTATAGAAGTATTTCGCTCCTCTAAGCTCATCCATCAACTCGTAAATTCACGGGATGGGGTATCAGTTCTTCAATGTTTTCTTATTGAGGGCTTTGTAGTCAATGTGTATGTGCAGTGTCCCATCCTTCTTCTTAATCAACACCACAAAAGAAGCAAAGGGACTCGAACTAGGCTTGATGTGACCCAACCTCAGCAGCTCCTGGATGGCCCTCTCTAGCTCATCTCGATAGGCCTTTGGGTGCCTATATGGGGTGGTTGATCCAAAATGGATCCAGTTTTGCCTCCGGATCAAAGTCTTCAAATGCAGATGAAAGTGGGATCAAGTCAAAGTGCTCGTCGATACGATTCCAACGGTGCGAATGACGCGTAAATTTAAGTCTAGATGAAGAAGTTAGAGCCAGTCAAAGTTTATGGAAGACTAGGGCAAAAAAAGTCAAAAGTCAAAGGTCAACAGTCAACGGTCAACCTGGTCGATGCCTACGTCAGCAGGGACACATGTCAACCCGGGAATGAGCCACAGGTCCTGGATGATGTCAGCAGAGGAGGTGACATGGCAGATTGTGATTGGTTCATACAGGCCAATCCGGTGCTGACACATGGCAGCCCGAATTTTTCCCAATGTGGCCTTATTTTCAAAATTTTAGGGATCAGGGAGGATTGAACCCCTAACCTCCCGGAATGGCAACGTTTTCGCCGGAACCAGCTCACCGGATGAGCTACCACAGGCCTTGGTAACGGAAATGATAAGTTTGTATTTATTTTGTGTTGGGGTTTTCGCCGAAAAAATGCTGGACAGTCGGGGTCAACCCCACGACCGCCGAACCTTTGATTTATCGTTCGAAACATATGCAATATCCCACATTCACCGCAAGTCACAGTTATATATGATATATTAATACCATATGATTAATTTTTAAACCAACATATATACCATATATCATATAAACCAACCATATATGATGTATAATGTAACCAATGGCGAAATGGTCGGGCAGGGTTTCGAACCCTCGACCCACCAAAACACTATATATGCAACGCTTTAACATACCTCCGCTAACCAACATGTCACATGTTCGGGCTTGATACAAAGCCGAACAAATTTTTATTTAAACTGTTGCAGGTGCCGAACCCGCCATACCACCAACGCACAGATCGAGGTGGTTTTATGCAGGCCGAGGTGGTTTTTGCCAAACAAAGAGTGGTTTTGCAGGGACAGAGGTAGTTTTGGACCATTCCAGGGGGTCTGGAGGTCACAGTGGCCAAATATGGTCAAGTTTATACTCGTTTGACTCAAAATTTCGAGATGAATGCAGTGGTGAGGTCCATTTTCTCATTTGAGTCTCTGTTTTCGAACTCATACTTGTAACATTAGTTTGAGGACAAAATAAAGCGGTCAGCACTTGAAGCTAAAGAACCAGGAGACGTAGCCAGGAAGTCTGGTGAATTCCTTTATTAAATTTTGCCATGTTGATGTGTTTGAATGTGTTTTCAACTTGTTTATGTGTTGATGTTATTTGCAATCTTTTCGATCTGTTCACTAAGTAACATAAGCAAATTAACATAAAGTCTGTAATACCTTTTTCATTAACAGATCAAGTGGTATCAGAGCAACATGGTTTTTAAGGTTTGACAAGTTTTGTGTGAAGATTTGAATGCTTACTAGGTTGAGGCTCGGACGAGGTGAAGGTGAACTTGTTGAGGCGAATCCAGAGATTGGAAGGGTCTTTTCACAAAGAAGGATTGCAGATGGAACTCCACTTGGGTTAGAATCCCAATTCTTGGATAGTTTCATGACGATGCGTGCAATGGTGGAAGAGATGTATCGTGAGTTTAAGAAGAACAAAGATGAAGGTACTTCATCACCTAAAGATCAAGAAGACACGGGAAAGGGAGGAATGTTTCCTCCACCATCTCCTCCATCATCACCATCATCATTCTCTTCTTCTCATAAATCTAGCCCTTCTAAGAAGAAAAAGAAGAAATCCTCTTTGATCAAATTAGATGTAAAATTTGATTTGCCAATTTATGATGGAGAACTTAATGCTGAAAAGCTTGATAATTGGATAAGACAAATTGAAGTGTATTGCAGGGTGCAGAAAGTTGTTTCAGAAAGGAAGAAGATCCAACTTGCTAGCCTTCGACTTGGAGGAACCACACTTGTATGGTGGGAAGGCAAGACACAAGCAGATCTCCAAAAGCATGGTAAAATCATTTCAACTTGGAATGAATTTGTTTTTGCTATTAAAAAGAAATTTTATCCTTTGGCTTATATGCAACAAGCAATGATGAGTTGGCAAACACTACGTCAATTAAAAGGTCAAAGTGTTCAAAGTTATACTCAGGAATTTCGTAAGAGAGCTTTAACATTAGGCATATCATTGGACTCACCAGAGACATTGTTGAAATACATAGGTGGTCTTCATAGTTATTTGAGGCATACCATACTTATGTTTAATCCAACTAGCTTAGATGATGTATCGGTCCAAGCAACTCATCTAGAAACCTAGAGGCAAAAATGTAACCCAAGATGTTGGGAAATCATCCAAACCTATTGAAAGCAAGAATAAAGGCAAGAAGAAACTTAATGGAAGGAGAAGAAAACAAACACTGTGAAGAAAGATAAATCTTCATGCACTCATTGTAAGAAGGAAGGACACGATGAGGCACACTGCTAGTCATTGCATCTAGAATTGAAGCCTAAGAAGTTTGGGGGTAAAGAGCGGAAGAATGTTGCTGTTATTCAAAAGGACTTGGGATCAGATTCAGGTGACGAGACAACGATTACAACTACAGGTATAAAAGGTAAAGATCTTAAAGCATCTACAAGTACTTCTTCGCACTTTGTTGATAATGATAATGATGAGAGGAAAAGAAATGAGCTATTTCACATTAGAGTCATTTCAAGCATACTAAAATTGATACTTTATTTGATAGTGGGTCACAAGTTAATTTGATTTCTGAAGCAATTGTAAAGAAGTTAGGTCTAGAAACAAAACCTCATAAAAAGCCATATCCATTAGGTTGGGTGTGTGATAAAACTAAACTACAAGTTACGAAACAATGTAAACTTCGTTTTGCTATTGGGTCAAAGTTTGTAGATGAGGTTGAGTTAGACATAGTCTCATTGGACATATGTGGAATTGTATTAGGAAGTCCATACTTGTACAATAGAAATGCTATCTTCTATCGAACTGAAAATAAGTATCAACTCACTAAGGATGGAATTGAATATATTGTAAGGGCTCATAAATTCAAAGATAATTTCTCTCTCATAAATTCAGGACAAAGAAAAAGAATTGTAAATTCAAGTAAACAATTTTTACTTATGATTGTAAAAGCAAAGGATATTGATAAGTCAGTGCCTTCCAAGGCTCTAATCCTAAACAGAAAGCAGATCTAGTTAAAGTTGTTTCCGATTATGATATTCTGTTTCAAGAGCCTAAAGGGCTTCCACCCAAGTGAGAGATAGAACATGAGATTTATTTGCAGCAAGATGCTCCACTACCTAACATTGGAATGTACAGGTTATCAGCTCTAGAGAATGCAGAGATAAAGAAGCAGGTACAGGAGTTGCTCGATCAAGGGTTTATTTGACCAAGCACATCACTGTGCGGATCACCTATTGTGTTAGTGCGAAAGAAAGACGGTTCGTGGAGAATGTGCATTGATTTTAGAGCATTAAATAAAATCACAATAAAAAATCATTATCCTCTTCCTTGGATTGATGATTTGTTAGATCAGTTAAAAGATGCAGTTTACTTCTCTAAATTGGACTTTCAAAGCGATTACCATCAGATCAGAGTTTCAAAATAGGATGTATGGAAGACTGCTTTCAAAACAAAGCAAGGACTCTATGAATGGATGGTTATACCTTTTGGCTTAACTAACGCTCCAGCTACATTCATGCGAGTCATGAATGATGTATTTAGGCCATTCATTAATGATTTTGTAATAGTTTATTTAGATGATATTCTTGTTTTCAGTAGAACATGGGATGAACATGTAAATCATGTAAAGCAGGTTTTAGATGTTTTGAAAAGAGAAAATCTCTATGTAAAACTATCAAAATGTGAATTTGGCAGAACATCTTTGAATTATTTGGGTTATATTGTAAGGGGTGGTGAATTGAAGATAGATCCCTCTAAGGTCGAAGTCATTGTAAATTAGCCTAAGCCCAATACTGTTACAAAAGTTAGAAGTTTCTTAGGGGCAACACAATATTGGAGAAAGTTTATTGCTAACTTTTCTTTGATTGCAGCTCCTTTACATGCTTTGACAAGTGTGAAACAGGTGTTTCAGTGGGGAGGCAAACAACAGAAAGCCTTCGACACATTGAAAGAAAGGATCAGTACAACACCAATACTAGCACTGCCAGATCTTCAACATCCATTTGAGATCGAGACAGATGCAAGTGAATATGCCATGGGGGCAGTGTTGATGCAGCACAGAAAGCCTATATGCTTTCATTCTGAGACATTCACATCAACAGTAGTTAACTATCCTACATATGATAAGGAATTATATGCAAGAGTTCAGAGTGTTAAAAAGTGGAAACATTACATAATGGGTAAAGAAACAATCATACGCACAGATCACCAAACACTTCAATATTTACACTCACAAACTAAATTGCAACAATCAAGACATTATCAGTGGATGGGTTTTCTACAACAATTTCATCTTGTTATCAGATATAAGAAGGGCATACATAATAAGGTTGCAAACATATTATCCAGACCAATTATAAATGCATCCACAATACTTGAGCATAATTCAGTAATTCAAGAAAGTTACATTGAACAATATGCTCAAGACAAATTTTAAGGATGTATATGCAACTTTAAGTCATGGCAAGTAGGTAGAAGAATTGGATTATTTCATAAAGGACAAACTCTTATATCATTTGGGAAAGTTATTCATTCCACAAACTGAAAGAGTTAATATAATTCGAGAAGCACATACTTCTCTCATATCAGGTCATTTTGGGGTAAGTAAGACAATTGCACAATTACAAAGATTCCGCTATTGGCCACGAATGAATGAGACAATTTCTAGATGTATTAATGGAAATGATAAGTTCGTATTTATTTTATATCGGGGTTTTCGTCGGAAAAATCTTGGACGGTCGGGGTTTAAACATTAATCATATGGTATTAATATACCATATATAATTGTGACTTGCGATGTATGTGGGATATTGCATATGTTTCGAATGATAAATCAAAGGTCCAACGGTATGGCAATGTCAGCTACAACACAGATGCAGTATTAGAGTTGTGCAGTAGTTGGTGGGCAGTGGCAGGCAGTCACAGTGGCTAGACATCAGCAACATGACAGAGGGTGGTACAAAGACAGAGTGTTGTGGAAAAGTATGCAGCACTAGAGAGGACACCTTCCTTGATAAGAGGGAGTGCTAGTTTATGTAGCATCGGAGGTGTTTTAGTATTGAAACTTTTTGGAGAGGCTAAAACACAGGAGTTCTCCATAACCTAGAAATCGTTTCTAGAAATTCCACATAAAAGTGTCTCAATTAGATTATTAGCCTACTTTTAATTATTTACTAAGTCTAAACTGAGGAAAAGGGGTTAACTAATCAGAATTAATTGACATACGTTGTGAATCATCTAGAAACTCACACGGATCGACAGGAAATTAGTCTAGGCCCTTGATTAAATTTTAACCTTGGTCGTTGGAGGTCCAACAGAAGATTACAAGAAGAAGTCAATGGGTAGATGGAGAATACACTTGTGGAGTTTGATTTCCTTGCAGGGTTCAATTTTTCTAGAGAGCCAACAATTGCCGGAAGAGTTCGAGCTTCAAAAGGGAAGCAGAGACAAAGGAGCAGGGACAGTGAAGCCCGAGGAATATTTTTCAAATACGGTGAGTACTTTGTAGAGAGGCCGAGATTTTCTCTAGGAGGTTGCGTAGAGCCTCCCTCAAAGGTCAATTCGATTTTTGCTTAGGAGAAGACGTCTTTAGTTCCAGAGGCCAGGAAAGGGTCCTAGAGTGCCAGATAAGCATTTTCCTAGCCAGCAACAGGCAGGACAACTAGATTGGCAGTCGATTTAGGCAGCACGTGTCAGGCATCTTCAGTGTGACGCAGAGCCTGCGTAGGCCCAGTTGAACAACTAGCTCTTCAATGGCAGTCAAGTGTTGGGATTGCTCGAAGTGAGGGTAATTTCCCTCAAGAAATTTTTGCCAGTAATTTATCTGTAGGATTGCCAGTTTTCGGCGTCCAGATTGTACTCAGATTATTTCACTGTTGCTTAATAATTAAAACCCTCAGTTGTTGCACCAGTTTTCCCGCATTGGTTTTTTTCGGGGACATTTGTCCAAAAATCACTGTGTTAATTTTTATGTGTGTGTGCTAGAATATTTCTCAGTTTCTACTGCTATTATTTTCCGTAATTTTATTTGTGAATATTGCAGTGTGATTTAATCGATATTTGTTGTATTAGAAGAATAATTTCCAGTCACTGGAATAAGATTTCAAACTTGAAATTCTCACAATCCTCAATTTATATGAGGTCTATCACCTCTAATAATTGACCTAGATCCCTAAAAACAAGTTTGATTTTGAGTAGACATAAAGCAAAATTGGGTTACAAGCCAACCCACTAGTTCAAAAACAAAATATGTCAATGAAATCCCACAAGTGCGAGACATAAGCCTCTAAAAAGGATGATGTCATGCTCTTTTAGGGCTCAAAATGCTTCATAATTGCATGGGAAGGGCTCCAAAGGTCTCCTTGCATCATGATCATCCTCAATTGGGGAAGGTCCTCAAACGAAACCTCAAGGCATCTCCATGTGCCCAAAATCCATCCATGGGTGCCCTGCATCATCTCTATGGGTGCCAAGTGAACAACATAGTGTACTCTCTCTCCAACATCGAGGCTCCCCTGGTGCAACAAGCCCTCCTCAATCATACTTGGGGATAACCATCCTCATCTTGGCTCTAGATCAAGGCATGCCCATCAAGTAGCATCAAGGCCAGCCTAGGGGTATGTTGGGTCCATTGGTACATCATCAAGAGTCCTCCATGATAAGCAAGAGAAGCTCAGCGTTCTACCATTTTGGGGTGTTGCATAGGAGCAATGTTGCATCTCCATGATCATCATGCTCTCCAAGAGTATAGTATGGCCTAGGCATCATGTGGAGTAGGGTTCCCTTAAGGCCTCAGTTGTGCTGGAACACCTAACAAAACCATCTCAAACTCAAGTGAAAGCAACCAATCATTAGAGACTAAGTCCATAAATGCATTTAAGTGGACCATCCTTAGGTATGAAGGGCTTATTAATACTTCTAACCAGGATCACGTTCAAATATCTAACTAGACCAAGTCCCATAAAGGTGTTCCATACCTTTGTAGGGTTGGCCAATTAGTCAACCTTATTAGGTGCTTCTAGCCCCCAAGGAGAAGTGGCATTTCCAAGGTTAACCCTTCAATCTATAGGTGTTAATGAGAATAGGTAGCAATGTAGAGGAAGGACTGCATGGCCAAGTGCTAAGGCTAGGGTACTAGCTAATGAGAATCAACATCCTGGGTGTATAGATGTCATGGAGGGAGCAATTGTGAAGGCATGAATTACCCCTCATTCATGCCTTCGCAATTGGGTGTATAGTTTGTTGTGCTACGCTGAGACAAACTTCAATGTTATCTTGAGGCAGGGTTTCAGTAGTATCTTGAGGCAAAACTCGGTACCTTCCTGAGGAAATTCAGGGCATCTCTGGATAGGACTCAATTGTTTTCTTAAGCCAACTCGGGCACCTTTGAGGTAGGATTCAATGGTTTTTCTAAGTCACTACGTGGCATCCCTAAGGCAAGTTCTTCTGCAGTTGGAAACACAATTCTGTCTTTCAGCGACACACAGGGAGAGGGAGCCTGATCCCTGAAGTTAAGGTAAATCCATGATGCAATTAAGGTTATGTATCCATGGCTATCCACTAAAGGAAGGTTTAGCAAGCGACCAATAGAAACTTTGTTGTTTTCCACAAAATATGAATTCAGTTCCTGAGTAATGTTACAGATTCTATCCATACATAGAGAAGGGACTCGGTCCTTGATGCAGTAAGACCTGATTATGTAAAACAGGTAGTAAATTAGCTATAGGCTCTCTGGATTGGGTATAGCACATATTGTTTTTACTAAATTTTGATTTTACAAACTGCAGTGGTTAAATTATTGGTTGGATGCAAATTCTATATAGTGGGAAGTAAGCCCTAGAGCTGTGTGATTTTTAAAGAACTATATTGCTGTTGACTCTTGTACTCATTTCATAAAGAGAATTCTATTGTTTATGTCTATATTGTTGTTTGTTGAAGGAAACCCTAGAAAATAAAACCATAAGGGCGAAAAAAGGTACCCTAGGATATTGCATATCATCTCCACTTTTTAGATCATCTATCATTCATTCATTGGGATTTGGAACTCACTTATCCACATCCTTGGGTTGGGTTGGTGTTAATTTGGTTGCTGGCCAACCTTGACGAATTGTCACATAACACAAATAAATTCATATCTCCATGAATACATGTCGGAATCATATGATCTTTAGATCAATCATACACCTCTGGACAAGAGGAATCCAAGAAAAATATCAGCTACCATAAATAAGTAGACCGACATGGAGTTTGGCCCTAGTTACCAATTTTAATGCTCCCTCTCAACTAGGGAGAACTCCATCTGCTAATCCATCTACTAGACTGTACTATCTCTGCCATCAGTGCCCTGCACTGCTCTGCTCTGCTCTACTGAACTATGAAGAAGAAGAAGTGATCGAGAATGTATCATAGGGAGTACAGTAGTTACACGATGCGTCCATCTGTACTACTATGGTCCCTATCCTCATTTCCCTACTCATTGGACAAATGAGAGGTACTTCCCATGAGTCCCAGACTGCATGGGTAGGATGTTTCAGCAGGAGAAGGATGAGCCACTCATCCTGCCTACATGTCGCCATGGGGTATCATAGGGGAAGGCTAAACCACTCACCCTGTACACAAGAAATCACTAGGGGAAGGATGAACCACTCACCCTATGATTGTGTCTTAACAGGAGAAGGATGAACCACTCATCTTGCCTACATAGTAGACCACTAGGGGAAGGCTGAACCACTCACCTTATGGTTGCTTATCGCTCCAAGAAGTACCCCCAAGCCCCCCAGAGCTCCCAGAGCTCAATGTCCATATCATACATGACTCTCAGGAGAGGGTCTCTCCACAACTCCTAGTCACTCTCAAAAAGTGAAGAATTTGACCTTTCCCAGGGGCTTCATCTAAATATCAGCGAGCTGTACATTAGTCCCAGAGTGATGGAGCCTACTTGCTCCTTGCTGTACCATAATATCCCAGATAAAGTGGTACCCAAATGTCTATATGCTTGGAGCGATCATAGAACACAAGATTCCTCAATAATCGAATCCCCCTTTGGTTGTCACAGAAGATCACAATGGTATCCAACAAATGTCCAAACAGCTCACAAAAGAGATTCCACAACCAGACAGCTTCACAGGAGGCCATACTCTCAGCCATGTATTCGGCCTCAGCGGTGCTCAAAACAACCGACTTCTGCTTCCTGCTCATCCAGGATATCGAAGCAGAACCCAAAGAGAACCAACACCCATAAGTGCTCTTGCGATCCTCCACACTGCTTGCCTAATCAGCATCAGAATAATCATGCAGCTTCACATTTCTGGCAGTGTATCTCAATCCATGAGAGATTGTGCCCTGAAGATATCTCAAATGATTCTTGGCACCAATCCAGTGAGGCTCAACTATATATGAGCTCAACATGCTAACTGCAAAACATATATCCGGATGGGAGTTCACCAAGAACATCAATGCTAGTATGAGTTTATGAAACTCAGAGGCATTTCCCAAATCAGGTTTGGCATAATTTCTTAAAGTTAAGCTTCATCGAGGTAGTCACAGGCTTGTAGTTCACCATTCCAAATCCGGAATCCAACTCCCTGTTACTTTTGCAAATGAGAGGGTCTGCACCTCTTAGAAAGAGGTCGTCCTCATAAGATACCAGTATGAGAGGTCTATCATCCACAACCTTAAAGCAATGGTTTGGATCGGCTTCACTCCTAGTGAATCTTAGCTTCATCAGATAGCTATCAATCCTATCATACCAAGCCCGGGGTGCTTGCTTCAAACTATAGAGAGCTTTCTTCAACCTGCATACATGATATTCCCGATCATGAATCTCAAACCCCTCGGGTTGATCCACATCTGTGGTCTTGCTATTACATGAGGGGAATGGTCCCCTTGTTACTTTAAGTCTTCCTTCGGTACATCTCGAACATGTACCTTCATGCTCTTCTTTGAATTCAGGCATCCCTGCAACCATCCGACGTACATCGGGTAGGGCCTTACAATGAAGATGGGCAGACCTTCGGTGCCATAGAAGATATGTGACACACGACATGGTCCCCAATGGACTTTTTGCAACTTGATACGAATTGCCAACCTTGAACGTAAGAGTAAAAGCATCTTTAAAATTCCTTTTCCAATCATGTACCTTTCCATCAATGAATGCCACCTTGAAACCTTTGATTTCCATTGCCGAAATGGACACCAGGTTCTTGAGATTAGGTACATAAAGAACTTCTTGTAAATGAATCGTGCTACCCTCATTCAATTGAAGGGTAGCATTCCCTACACCCTTTTCGGGATAGGTGGCATCGTCTCCAAGAATAATATTCATGATCGTCTCCTCTAACAAATTAGAGAGCACTTCCTTGTATCCGGTAAAGTGCCTTGAGGCACCACTATCAATAAGCCAATTTCCCAAGAGTCCGGAGGAGAGGTAATGGAGAGGGCCAATATAAGATAATACTCCTTTTGCACCTCAAAAACAACATTTGATTCTTCATACCTGGAGTTCCTTGCTTCCTTGGAGGGTTGACCATTTCCTTGAAGTCCTGCATTCCTTTTTCCTTTGCCATTGAACTTGTCATTCCTTCGATCATTAAAGATGCCCCTGGAAGGTACTTGCCTTTCCTTCCATCCTTGGATTCGGACTTTCTGTTGAAGTGACCTTTAGGTAGGCCACCAGACACTTGTCAGAGGAATCTCTGATAATCTTCTTCGCTTCGACTTCATCTTCGGAGAAGCCGGTGCATTTGATGGAGGCTCAAGGATTTTACCCTTCACGTAATCCAGCAGTTCTTGTTCTTGGGATGTGGGATGAGGAACCCATTGAGCCTTTTTGTCCTTTCCAACTGTCTTTGGTGATTGCTCTTTCACTCTTGCTTGGGCATTGTCTTCACCTCAACTTTGATACCATGTTAATTTTAGGTATGTTCTATGCTTAGAGCAATTTACTTATTTTGATAATTTATAACAGCAGAAAAGAGCCCTAACCAGAAAAGTCAATGCTGGTCAACAAGGTAGATTTGTTCCTCAATTCGGCTCGGTCAAACCTAGTCAACTTCGGCCTCCAATAGCAAGTCTAATAAGCCCAAAATAGTCCAAAAAAGTCCAGTCAAAACTGGTCAACAAAAGTCAACCTTGCGGCTAGCCCTAGTATAGTCAATACTGGTCAAATAGGAGGTCAGATTGCCTCGATTCGTGTGCCCAGATCAGCGGTCTGCTAGGACATAATTCCTCCACCCAAAATCACACCAAAAACAGGTGAATGCTTGGTCAACACAGTCAAAACAGCCTCCTGCAAATTTGATCAATGCTAGTCAACGATTGGAACATAAAAGTACAGTCCTTTTCATGTGTGGAGAGCTGCCCATAAATCCGTACCCAATCATATGAGGAGAGAGAGATGTGTGAGAAGTGAAGTGTGTCCAAATGAGGATGAGGCATCATGAATTTATAGGCTAACGTTGAGGATGAATAGACGTGACTGTTGGGCTTCTAAGCCTACATGAGTTTGGCCCTAGTTGCCAATTTTAACAGTTGGAAAACATTGCCCTAGAGGTTGATATAGCTAAAATAATGAAAAATCATAAGATGACCACAATGAAATAAAAAGAAAAGATAAAATGCAAAAGATGGCGAGGACATAAGTTAGTGCGTGGGCAAAAGCCTAGTATGAGCTCTACCCCTCTCATTAGCCATCACCCAATCACTGAGCACTTGATGCTCCATATGATTAAAAGGAATACTTGCATTTCGCAACCCTGATGAGCAAGAAATTGTCTCATCGTAAAGAATAAAACAAATTCTACATCATAAAGAGCAAGCTTTGATCCTTGAGCTATGCACCAATAAAAAAACATTATTAAAAATAAGTAAAAGGCACCTTGGAGGGGTGGAAAAAGCAAGCCGAGAGGGGTAATTCATGCCTTCGCAATTGCTCCCTCCATGACATCTATACACCAAGGATGTTGATTCTGATTAGCTGGTACCCTGGCCTTGGCACTTGGCCATGGAGTCCTTCCTCTACATTGCTACCTATTCTCATTAACACCTATAGATTGAAGGGTTAACCTTGGAAATGCCACTTCTCCTTGGGGGCTAGAAGCACCTAATAAGGTTGACTAATTGGCCACCCCTACAAAGGTATGGAACACCTTTATGGGACTTGGTCTAGTTAGATATTTGAAGGTGATCCTGGTTCGAAGTATTCATAAGCCCTTCATACCTAAGGATGGTCCCCTTAGATGCATTTATGGACTTAGTCTCTAATGATTGGTTGCTTTCACTTGAGTTTGAGATGGCTTTGCTAGGTGTTCCAACACAACTGAGGCCTTAAGGGAACCCTACTCCACATGATGCCTAGGCCATACTATACTCTTGGAGAGCATGATGATCATGGAGATGCAACATTGCTCCGATGCAACACCCCCAAATGGTAGAACGCTGAGCTTCTATTGCTTATCATGGATGATTCTTGATGATGTACCAATGGACCCAACATGCCCCTAGGCTGGCCTTGATGCTACTTGATGGGCATGCCTTGATCTAGAGCCAAGATGAGGATGGTTATCCCCTAGTATGATTGAGGAGGGCTTGTTGCACCAGATGGAGCCTCGATGTTGGAGAGAGAGTACACTATGTTGTTCACTTGGCACCCATGGATGGATTTTGGGCACATGGATATGCCTTGAGGTTTCGTTTGAGGACCTTCCCCAATTAAGGATGATCATGATGCAAGGAGACCTTTGGAGCCCTTCCCATGCAATTATGAAGCATTTTGAGCCCTAAAAGAGCATGACATCATCCTTTTTAGAGACTTATGGCTCACACTTGTGGGATTTCATTGACATATTTTGTTGTTGAACTAGTGGGTTGGCTTGTAACCCAATTTTGTTTTATGTCTACTCAAATTCAAACTTGTTTTTAGGGATCTAGGTCAATTATTAGAGGTGATAGACCTCATATAAATTGAGGATTGTGAGAATTTCGAGTTTGAAATCTTATTCTAGCGACTGGAAATTATTCTTGTAATACGACAAGTATTGATTAAATCACACTGCAACATTCACAAATAAAATTACGGAAAATAATAGCGCTAGAAACTGAGAAATATTCTAGCATACACATAAAAATTAACACAATGATTTTTGGACAAATGTCCCCGAAAAAAACCAATGCGGGAAAACTGGTGCAACAACTGAGGGTTTTAATTATTAAGCAACAGTGAAATAATCTGAGTACAATTTGGATGCCGAAAACTGGCAATCCTACGGAGAAATTACTGGCAAAAATTTCTTGAGAGAAATTACCCTCACGAGCAATCCTGACACTTGACTGCCATTGAAGAGCTAGCTGTTCAACTAGGCCTACACAGGCTCTATGTCACACTGAAGATGCCTGATATGTGCTGCTTGAATTGACTGCCAATCTAGCTGTCTTGCCTGTTGCTGGCTAGGAAAACGCTTATCTGGCACTCTGGGACCCTTTCTTAGCCTCTGGAACTAAAGACATCTTCTCCTAAGCAAAAATCGAATTGCCCTTTGAGGGAGGCTCTGCGCAACCTTCTAGAGAAAATATCGGCCTCTTTGCAAATTACTCACCGTATTTGAAAAATATTCCTCAGGCTTCACTGTCCCTGCTCCTCTGTCTCTGCTTCCCTTTTGAAGCTCGAACTCTTCCGACAACCGCTAGCTCTCTGGAAAAATTGAACTCTCCAAGGAAATCGAGCTCCACAAGTGTATTCTCCATCTACTCGTTGACTTCTTCTTGTAATCTTCTGTTGGACCTCCAACGACCAAGATTAAAATTTAATCAAGGGCCTAGACTAATTCCTTGTCGATCCCTGTGAGTTTCTAAATGATTCACAACTTATGTCACTTAATTCTGATTAATTAACCCCCTTTCCTAAGTTTAGACTTAGTTAATAATTAAAAGTAGGTTAATAATCTAATTGAGACACTTTTAGGTGGAATTTCTAGAAATGATTTCTAGGTTATTGGGAACTCCTGTGTTTTAGCCTCTCCAAAAAGTTTCAATACTAGAACACCTCCGATGCTACATAAACTAGCACTCCCTCTTAACAAGGAAGGTGTTCTCTCTAGTGCTGCATACTTTGCCACAACACCCTGTCTTTGTACCACCCTCTGTGACGTTGCTGATGTCTAGCCACTGTGACTGCCTGCCACTGCCCACCAACTATTGCACAACTCTGATACTGCATCTGTGTTGTAGTTGACATTACCATACTGCTGCTAACCCTACATCTATGTTGCAGCTGACATTGCCATACTGCTACTAACCCTGCATCTGCACTGCAACTCCCTCTCAACTGTCGCTGATGCAACTGCGACTGCAACTGAGAAGAATCCTAAATACTGAATCAACTGCGTTAAGTATGATGCATCTGTCTCCTAAGTCCTGATCACTAGTAGCTACTGCACCGTCCACTGAAGAATTTGCGCTGTTGTTGACTTTGCACCGTGCCACTCTGCACTACTGCCAACACTACACTACGCTCCTCAACACTTGATTGCAACTAGTCTGCAACTATTACCCTGGAATTTGACTGCATCAACTGACACTGATCCATCCTGCTACTAAATACTGTGGGCCCTATTAGTTTTTGTAGCATTGAAGGTGTTCTAGTCTCGAAACGTTGTGGAGAGGCTAAAACACAAGAGTTCTCCATAACCCAAAAATCGTTTCTGAAAATTCCACCTAGAAGTGTCTCAGTTAGATTATTAGCCTATTTTTAATTATTTCCTAAGTCTAAACTTAGAAAATGGGGTTAATTAATCAAAATTAATTGAGATAAGGTGTGAATCAACTAGAAACTCACACGGATCGACCAAGAATTAATCTAGTGATCCGGATTTAAATTGGAACACAATAAAGTACAAAGATAACCATAAATACAGAGATGCAACGGAAATAAGACTTCATTTCATTACTGTAAAACACTGAAATATGCTTACAAACAGAAATGGAAATAAACCAGCTAGGGCAATGGTAGCTTATCTCCGAGAAGAGATGTGGCCGCTACATGTCTCTGCACTGTGTTACAATGAGGCTCGAAGGCCTATTTATTGTTGAGAAACAATGGAAAACCCTAAACATCCAAAAACCTAACCCTAAAGATGAAACACCAAACCGTGGGCCCTATTTGGGTAAATTGGTACATCAACTTCCCGAGTCGTAACTTTGGCATATGATTTCCGTTTGACACGCACAATAGCTCGTTAGAAAGATCTATCCGAGGACTACAACTTTGGGAAGACCAACATCGGTCCATGGACCCATGTCGTTCCCAGTTTTCCCAAAAAACGTCGTTTAGGGCTTCAAAATGGCTCCGGAAGTTCAGGACCCGAAAAACTGCTAAAAGTAGTAAATTGTGCTACAATTATGGAAACTGAAAAACTGAAACAGACAGTTGTGGGGTTCCAAGTGGGATAGGTGGGTGGCCACCAACATCCACCTGGATCATTCGTCCCCCCCCAGGAAGCAATGGTCCCCATTGCGTTGAGTTCCTCCATCTGTTGAACTTGGTCCCTGGTGAGCTGTTCTGCAATCTCTGATGTGTCCAGTAATGGTGGGAAGCATGGTCGAGGGCGTTCCACATTGAACACTCGGTGCATGCGAATGAATGGAGGAATGCTGTGCTTCAAAGAATTGTTTCCCACAGCGTTGGTAATGCTGTAAGGACCATGTCGGAGTGGTTTGAGCTTCTGATGGGCTCTTGTAAGGCGTTTTTTCTGTAGATGTAACCAAACTTTGTTGCCTATCTGAAACTTGTGTGGTACCCCTGTGGGTGAGGAGAAGTTCCTGTGTTCTTTCATGACCGTATCCCTCTGCTGCTGCTGCTGCGTGGAGGAACCCTTCGCGGGGGTCATGGATGTGGCGACGATCTTCCCCTTACTTTGTGAACGAACCAGACAGAAAATGAATTTCCTAGTCTGGGAGATGAGCTTGCTGCCTTTCTTACAGTGATCAAAGAGGTGGCGATAGGTGGGGCTACCTCCGTTATCTTGTATAATGAATTACCCAAAGAAATAATGACAGCGCGAGGCCTTGACTCATACACAACATGTCGCCTCCATAAGTATTGTTGGCCTAATAGAACATCACAAACATCAAGAGGTGCAACATCACATAATACCTCATCTGTAAAGGGCTTGATGCTGTAGGGAAGGAGACACTATTGGCAGACTCAGAGATCTTGTCCTTGGTGAAGCCACCCAATATTGTATCGCTGCGGGGGTGATGTAGTTGGTAGGCCCAACCGCTTCACGACCTTTGTTGAAATGAGGTTCTTTTGGGCCTTGGCTCCCACTATCAACAATGAACTGCAGCGGTGAACCCTTGTTAAAATTGGCAACTAGGGCCAAACTCCATGTGGGTCAGCTTATTTATGGCAGCTGATATTTTTATTGGATCCCTCTCATCGAGAGGTGTAGGATTGATCTAAAGATCATCCGATTTCGATAAATATTCATGGAGTTATGAATTTATTTTGATTATGGAATTATTATCAAGCCGACCAGCAACTTGAGTAGGCTCAAAATCCCAATAGACATGCCTATTCATCATCTACATTTTAGTATAAATATAGAGGACTTCAAGTCATTTCAACACACACTTGAGATCTCTTCCTCTCTCTACTTGTCTTTGGGTTTTAGTAGGAGGAGAGATCCTAAGGGATAACGCTGTCCTGATCCAGAAAGCCGGAAAAGTCGGAAAATCCGGAATTGCCAGAAAAGCTGAAAAAGCCGGAACTGTTGGGAAAGCTGGAAAAGCCGGAATTGCTGAAAAAACTGGAAAAACCAAAATTGCCAAAAAAGGCAGAAAAGCTGGAAAAGCCGGAACTGTTGGAAAAGCCAGAAAAGCTGGAAAAGTCGGAACTGTCGGAAAAGCCGGGAAAGATGGCACTGTCGGAAAAGTCGGAACCTGCCGGAAAAACCGGAACTGCTGGAAAAACTGGAACTGCCGAAAAAGCTGGAAAAGCCGGAACTGCTGGAAAAGCCAGAACTGCCGGAACTGCAGGAATTGTCGAGAACAACAAGAACTGTTGGAACTGCAGGGAACAGCCAGAACTGCTGGGAAGGCAACATGGTGCAGCAATGGCACATAATGTAGTACAGTGATGATGGGTGTAGCATGGTGCAGCGTGGTGTGGTGTAGCATGATGATGAAATGCAACACAACGATAGGTGAAGGAGTCACCTTGGAGAATCAGTTGAAGCAGCATGTCTTCAACTGATCTCATGTATCATCTTCTTAGAGATGATCTATGCTCTTATCTCGATAAGTCAAAGCGCTGACTTCTATTGTAAATGTACTATCTCTTTCTCTCTTTCTCTGCTGAACTTTGAAGAACATAAAAGAAGAATTGATCAAGGGTTTCCCTACATTGTGGGGTTTGTCCCTAGCTAGCGCCACATCTTGTGTCCTCTTGTCTTGGCTTGTCTTCTGCGATTTATATTTATGTTCTATCTGCAGTTTACTTTAATGCTGATGTGATTGCGAATTTGGAAAAGATAATGAGCTAACTGTGAAAATTGAAATAAATTGCTCTAGCATAGAACATACCTAAAATTAACATGGTATCAGAGCTGAGGTGAAGACAATGCCCAAGCAAGAGTGAAAGAGCAATCACCGAAGACAGTTGGGAAAGGACAAAAGGATCAGTGGATTCTTCATCCCTCTTCAAATTCACTGAGGGTGAAGCCGGAGCAGAGAATATTATCAGAATGGTGTAGCGGAAGTTTCTGATGGCCTACCTAAAGATCACTTGATTGGGAAGTTCGGATCTAAGGGTGGAAGGAAAGGCGAATGCCTTGGTTGCAATAAGTTCGGCCATTATGCGAAGGAGTGTCTGAATGGCAGAGACACATCTCTTGATGACGATAACAATCATTCTAGGGACATCTTCAATGATCAAAGGAATGACAGGTAATTGAGGTCATCAAGGAAATCGTCGACTCTTCAAAGAAAGAAAGGCACCCCAGGTATGAAGAATCAAATGTTGTTTCTAATAAGATAAAGAAGTGTTATCTTGTATTGGCCCTCTCCTTCAGATTCTTTGGGAATCTGACTTATTGATTGTAGTGCTTCAAGGCACCTCATTGGATAGATGGGTACACTCTCTAATTTGGTAGAGATAGAGACAATCATGGGATTATACTTGGAGCCGATGCCACCTATCCCGGAAAGGGTGTAGGGAATGTTATCCCTCAATTGAATGGAGGTAACTCAATTCATTTACACAATCTCTTTTATGTACCTGATCGCAAGAAAAACCTGGTGTCCATTTCAACAATGGAAGTCAAAGGTTTCAGGGTGGCACTGATCGATGGAAAGGTATGTGTTTGAAAATAGAATTTTCAAAGATGTTTTTGAGTTCAGGGTTGTATCAAGTTGCAGGAAGTCCACTGGGGACCATGTCCATTGACACATAGCACCGAAGGTGTGTGAGTCAGATGGTGACAGGGATGCCTGAATTCAAAAAGAGCATGAATGTACATGTCTGAGATGTACCGAAGGAAAATTTTACAAGGGGACCATTCCCCTCATGTAGCAGGTCCACAGGTTTGGAACGACCTGAGGGGTTTGAGATTGATGATCAGAAATCTCACGTATGCAGGTGGAAGAAAGCCCTTTATGGCTTGAAGCAAAACTCCTTGGGCATAGTATGAGAGGATTGATAGCTGTTAGATGAAGCTGAGATTCACTAAGAGTGAAACCGATCCAAACCATTACTCGAAGGTTGTGGATGATAGACCTCTCATACCGACACCTTATGAGGACGACCTATTTCTGACAGGTGTAGACCCTATCATTTGTAGAAGTAAGAGGGAGTTGGATTCCGAATGTGGAATGATAAACTGCAAGCCTGTGACTACCTCGAGGATCTTAACTTTCAAAAGTTATATGGTAGTGATGTTGGACCAGATTTGGGAAATGCCTCTGAGTTTCATAAACTCATTCGCGTTGATGTTCTTGGTGAACTTCCGTTCAAACATATGTTTTGCAGTTAGCATGGTGAGCTCACATTTAGTTGAGCCTCACTGGATTGGTGCCAAGAATATTTTGAGATATCTTTAGGGCACAATCTCTCATGGATTGAGATACGCTGCCAGAAATATGAAACTGCATGATTATTCAAATGCTGAGTTGGCAGGCAGCATGGAGGATCACTAGAGCACTTCTTAGTGCTGGTTCTCTTTAGATTCTGCTTTGATATCATGGATGAGCAGGGAGCAGAAATCGATTGCTATAAGCACCGCCGAGACCGAATACATAGCTACGAGTATGATCTCGTGTGAAGCTGCATGGTTGCAGAAGCTCTTAAGTGAGCTGTTTGTACACATGATGAATACCACTGTGATTCTCTGTGACAACCAGAGGTGGGATTCGATTATTGAGGAATCCCGTATTCGATGATTGCTCTAGCAGATAGACATCAGATACTACCTTATCTGGGATATGGTAAGTCGATGAGCAAGGAGGCTCCATCGCATTGAGACTGATGTACAGGTCGCAGACATTTTGTCAAAGCCCCAGGGAAAGGTCAAATCTATGACTTTCCCGAACGACTTGGAGTCGTTGAGAGACCTTCTTATAAGGGTCTTGCATGTTGCATGCATTGAGCTCTGGGAGCTCTGGGGGGCTTGGGGTACTTACTGGAGCAACATACGACCACAGGGTGACTCACCCTCCCTTAGTGGTGCGCTATGAACAGGATGATTAGTTCTCCTGTGGGCCGGGATGATTAGTTCTCCTGTGGCAACTATGTAGCAGGATTATTAGTTCTCCTGTGAGGTCTGGATGATGTGTTCTCCATGACGATTATGTAGTAGGATGATTAGTTCTCCTGTGAGGTCTGGATGATGTGTTCTCCATGACGATTATGTAGCAGGATGATTAGCTCTCCTGTGAGGCCTGGATGATGTGTTCTCCATGGCGATTGTGTAGCAGGATGATAAGTTCTCCTGTGAGAACAGGATTGATTAGTTCTCCTGTTGAGGCATCCTACCTATGCAGTCTGGGACTCATGGGAAGTACCTCTCATTTGATCAATGAGCAGGGAAATGAGGATAGGGACCATAGTAGTACCGATGGTCGCATCGCTGTATCTACCGTACTCCCTATTCTAGGATGACCTTCATTGATTTGGGATCAATGATACTAGTCTAGGACCAGTTGTAGGAGTTGTACCTACTATGACGCTTTCTTTGGGTCTGTTGAGACTGGTCTAGGGCCAGTGGTACGCACTCTGAGACTAACTTTGGGTCAGTGGAGAATGGTATGAGACATTCTCGATCAATTCTTCTTCATGGCTCAGCAAAGCTGAGTAGAGCAGAGCCAACATAGCTGAGCAGAGACAACAGAGGTAGCAGAGCTGAGCAGCGATGAGCAGAGCAGTGCAGGGCACTGATGGCAGAGATAGTACAATCGGACATATGGATCAGCGAATGGAGTTCTCCCTAGTTGAGAGGGAGTGTTAAAATTGGCAATTAGGGCCAAACTCCATGTGGGTCAGCTTATTTATGGCAATTGATATTTTTATTGGATCCCTCTCATCGAGAGGTGTAGGATTGATGTAAAGATCATTTGATTCCGATAAGTATTCATGGAGTTATGAATTTATTTTGATTATGGAATTATTATCAAGCCAAACAACAACTTGAGTAGGCTCAAAAGCCCAATAGACATGCCTATTCATCATCTATGTTTTAGTATAAATATAGAGGACTTCAAGTCATTTCAACACACACTTGGGATCTCTTCCTCTCTCTACTTGTCTTTGGGTTTTAGTAGGAGGAGAGATCCTAAGGGATAACGTTGCCCTAATCTAGAAAGCCGGAAAAGTTGGAAAATTCGGAACTACCAAAAAAGCCAGATGAGTCGGAATTGTCGAAAAAGCCGGAACTGCCAGAAAAGCCGGAAAAGCCGGAACTGTCGGAAAAGCTGGAAAAGCCGGAACTGTTGGAAAAGTTGGAACTGTTGGAAAAGTCGAAACTGTCGGAAAAGCCAGAAAAGCTGGAACTGCTGGAACTGTCGGAATTGCAGGAACTGCCGAGAATAGCCAGAACTGTCGGAATTGCAGGGAACTGCCGGGAAGGCAACATGGTGCAGCAATGGCACATAATGTAGTATAGTGATGATGGGTGTAGCATGGTGTAGCGCAGTGAGGTGCAGCATGATGGCGAAATGCAGCACAACGATAGGTGAAGGAGTCACCTTGGAGAATCAGTTGAAGCAGCATGTCTTCAACTGATCTCATGTATCATCTTCTTAGCGATGATCTATGCTTTTATCTAGATAAGTCAAAGTGTTGACTTCTATTGTAAATGTACTATCTCTCTCTCTCTCTCTTTCTCTGTTGAACTTTGAAGAACATAAAAGAAGAATTGATCAAAGGTTTCCCCACATTGTGGGGTTTGTCCCTGGCTAGTGCCACATCTTGTGTCCTCTTGTCTTGGCTTGTCTTCTGCGTTTTATATATATGTTCTTTCTGCAGTTTAATGTTGATGTGATTGCTGATCTGGAAAAGATAATGAGCTAATTGTGAAATTGAAATAAATTGCTCTAGCATAGAACATACCTAAAATTAACAACCTTTCACCCACATTTGTGAGTGGAAAAGGCGCTCCCCCTCCTCTAGGTCTTCGGGCTCATTCTTATGGACCTTGGCGGTGGCAACAGTGGCACTGGGTTCTGCGTCAATGATCTACTTTCCTTTGCCAATCCTCTTGTCGGGTTCTGACTTAGGGTCCGAACATGCATCTGATTCTGAAGCCTTCAACTCGGCCTCCAGCGACTGCTTGGTCCGACACTCACTTGTGTTGTGAGTGGGGCTCTTATGGAACTCACACTACTTTCCTGTGTCCTTCGGCTTCCTGGTGTTGTTCTCTTCTTGTGGCTTTGATGGGTTGTCTTGGGTTGCCCCGTCTTGGCTTTGTCCTTGTTTCTGTGATTTGGGGAAGACTTTCCCTTGCTTCGGATTCGCAGATCCAAAGTCTCGCTTTTTCGTTAAACTTCTGCTCGATTTTGACAGCGTATCGGTACGCCGTGCCGAGCGAGGAGATGTTTAGGAACTCCATCTCTTCCTGGATGTATCTGTGTAGGCAACTGCAGTATTTGAGTACCAAATGTAGCTCAGAATCCTTGATACCTAACTGTGTGTGAAGGGTATGAAAAATGTTTGTGAACTCCGGCACATCTTGGTCCCTTCCCTGCCACAGCGTGGTCCACTTTATGTATTTATCCTCATAGCTTTTGACAAGGTAGTACTACTCCTTGATGGCATCCCGGAATGAATTCCAAGTGGGTGCGGCTGAAAATAGTGAGCCCGTACTTTCATCCTTCTGCTCGCAGTAGGTTTCCCACCAGTCCTTGACGTAGGGGGCTGCTTTGAGAAAAGCGAAAATAATCTTTTCCCGACTGGAAAAATTATGAACAGAAAAATACCCTTCTAGCAGATTTAACCATTTATCTACGACATCTGCGTCTATTTTACCCTCGAAGATGGGGATTTCAAAATTAATTTGTATCTTAAAGGGTGTGGCATTTCCAGAGTAGCTGTTGGAAGCTGATGCGTCGCCTTTGGGTAGCCACTGAAGGATCTGCGCAAAGTTGTCCATCATCGCGTTCCTTTGTCGCTCGAGGGCTTATTCGAGCAAGATTTTGATAGGGTCTCTTGCCCCCTCGTCTTTCTTTTCGTCCGCCATGGGAGGTTGTCGGGATTTGCAAGGCTGGTCTTGCAAAGGTTCGACCAGTTCAAGCCCTAACTCCTTATATCCCGACCTCGTTGGGGACATGCAAAGAAAAATAGAGAAAAAGCAGACCACTCTGATACCACTGATCCGGATTTAAACTGGAACACAATAAAGTATAGAGATGCAATGAAAATAAGACTTCATTTCATTATTGTAAAACACTGAAATATGCTTACAAACAGAAATGGAAATAAACCAGCTAGGGCGATGGTATTTTATCTATGAGAAGAGATGTGGCGGTTACATGCCTTTGAACTGTGTTACAATGAGGCTCGAAGGCCTATTTATTGTTGAGAAACAATGGAAAACCCTAAACATCCAAAAACCTAACCCTAAAAGATGAAATGCTAAACTGTGGGCCCCGTTTGGGTAAATTGGTACATCAACTTCCTGCGGTCGTAACTTTTGCATACGATCTCCGTTTGACATGCACAATAGCTCGTTAGAAAGATCTATCCAAGGACTACAACTTTGGGAAGAGCAACATCGGTCCTCCAAGGACCAATGTTGCCCCCAGTTTTCCCAAAAAACGTCGTTTAGGGCGTCAAAACGGCGCCGGAAGTTTAGGACCTGAAAAACTGCTAAAAGTAGTAAATTGTACTACAATTATGGAAACTGAAAAACTGAAAGAGACAGTTGTGGGGGTCCAAGTGGGATAGGTGGGTGGCCACCAACATCCACCTGGATCATCTAGGCCCTTGATTAAGTTTTATTCTTGGTCATCAGAGGTCCAACAAAAGATTATAAGAAGAAGTCGATGGATAAATGAAGAACACCCTTGAGGGGTTCGATTTCCTTAGAGAGTTCGATTTTCCCATAGAGCCAACAGTTGCTGGAAGAGTTCGAGCTTCAGTAAGGAAGCGGAGACAGAGGGGCAGAGACAGCGAGGCTGGAGGAAGATTTCCAGATTCGATGAGTGCATTTGCAAAGATGCAGAGATAACCACAATGAGATTGATGCAGGGGCTGCGTAGAAGCCTCTAGAGGAAGTTCGATTCTGTTGGGGAAAAATTGAGTTTCAGTTCTAGAGGCTGGAAAGCATTCCAGAGGCCAGGAGAGACGTTTTCCCAGTAAGTAGTTGTTAATTTTAGGTATGTTCTATGCTGATAGCAAATTTACTTCATTTTTCCATATTAGCTCAATATCAATTCCAGATTAGCAATCACATTTAGCATGATAATAAAATGCATATAGAACATAAACATAAATCATAGAAGACAAGAGGACACAAGATGTGGTGCTAGCCAGGGACAAACCCCAATGTGGGGAAACCCTTGATCAATTCTTCTTTTATGTTCTTCAATAGTTCAGTAGAGAGAGAGAGATAGTACATATACATCAAAAGTCAACATATTGACTTATCTAAATAAGAGCAGAGATCATCTCTAATAAGATGATACATGAGGTAGCTGAACTCAGTTGAAGACATGCTGCTTCAATTGATTCTCCAAGGTGACACCATCACCATGCTGCACCTATCATTGTGCTGCACCTCATCATGATGCTGCACCTCAAAGTGTTGCACCATGCTGCACCCATCATCACTATGCTGCATCTCATCATGCTTCACTAATCATGATTGTACCCATCACTGTGCTCAATGTATACTGCAATGTATCATCACTTCAACATCCTGCTTCAATACATTTTGCTGTTGCACTATTCACATCATTCTCATCATCACCAAGTTGTACCAATGCACTGAACTGTTCAACATCCATGCTGCCTACAACAGTCACTGCATTTATCATGCTTCTTTATGCACCTTACTGCATCATGCTGCCCATGCATCTTACTGCACTATCACTATGTCTTACTGCAGTTTCAGGTCTGCAATATAGCTGTTGTGACTGTGACTGGTTAGGGCATATTGGCAGCCCCTAAACAGTCACCCAAACAACCCTCCTTGGCTGCGGCCTATACTAGGAGAGATGCTCACCTGACTTGATGTTGTTCTGGGCATGAACAACCCTCAATATACCCTACGTTGCCCTTCAACAGTGAGGTAGGGCCTGCGGCCTAACCACAACAGTCTACACTGCCTCTCCCAAGGCTTCTCCACCCAAGAACCACCTGAAACTTATCCTCGTCTCGGCCTTCAAGAACAGACCCTCGACCCTCTCGGTTACACTAAAATAACAACTCGCATATCCTTCCATGAGCACTTAACACAGTCCCCAAACTGCCTCGCTGTGGTAGCCTCTTTGTTGCGTCCATGACTAGAAACCCTTCCATGCTGAGAGAGATACACTGGCCATGCACGGACAAATATCATTATCCCATCCATTCAATGCATCCTTCCATCCATGGCATCTAGGCTTCCACTAACAGAGCGGAGGTGGGAGGGAAAGAAACCATCTACTACCAACGGAACGAAGTCGCTCGACTGAGGTACGAGGGAGAGGAACAAAGTTGAGAAGTAGGTTCCCCACTTCTCCAACGCAGTTACTCACATGACGATAGGAAGGTGCGGGATGAGGGATTGGGAACAACTACTAACATCAAATTGGCAGCAGATACTACCATTATCGGAAGGAATATAGTCTAGGATAGCAAGGGATACACTCACACTCCTATAAAGGAATTCTAGCAAGGGATACACTCACACTCCTATAAAGGAATTCTAGCAAGGGATACACTCACACTCCTATAAAGGAATTGAAGGAGGGATAGACCTATAACTATCAACGAATGGAATGAATGAAGCACATCTATGCTCTGTACACTGCTATCACGGGATGGATGGAAGGAGGGAGATACTATCACTATAAACGAATGAGGGATATACGAATGGTTACACAGCTACAGAGTGGGGATGGATTCTCACCCCCTCCCGAACAAATGAGAGGATACATTGTTGGTGGCCACAACTCCTATGAGTGGAGGTCCATATCTGTGTGCTGGGATACTAATTCGTATACGAGGAATGCATTTCATAGTGATAGCCCGGGCAATAGCTTCCTCTGATGAGGTGAGGTGCCTCCATTCTTAATGATTCCGATCATTCATAATACCAATCATAGATTTTGATGACTAGGGCCTCGAGATGGATCATCATTATAAATGTTGTTCTGGGGACTCTATTTTGCATTAGAACATAGTGAGAATTCCTTGCACCGTACGTGATGGGCATATTGTTTCAAATAACTCCCATCATATATAATGTCGATGGTTAGGGTTCACAATCATAGGTTGTGATCCGATGCCGAGGCAGATAGTGAAACACACCATTATTTACGATGCCACCTTTCCCTCCCCCGTAGGGCTATCCAATTCTTTCTAGTTATTGTCTGACAGACTGCGCTCACTTCGCTTTGGTAATGTAAATAATAAAAAAAGAAACCATATATATTCGGGATGGGTAAGATTTAACTAAGACGAACGGATGGCAGGGGAGGATCCCACTAATGCTATCAGTATTGGTATCTGTCCCACTGCATCTGTTCTACTGTCCTAATAGGTATGCGTCTGTTGCATGTAGTATGAGGAGTGTTCTAGAATGGGGTATTCTCAGAGCTATTGAGATGCTAAAGGTTTATCGGTAGTGGACTGACTGTGTCTAATGCTGGGTGATTGGTTGTATCTCTATAGAGATATAATGGCATGGTATTAGTGTAGGTAGGTGAGGTATGAGATCGGGTATACCAATCACAGATGAAAGGTATACAAATGCGGGTTAATGTATCTATTCTATGGCAGGGTGAACAATTCCTATGGATAAATGGGAGCATGTTCCCTCGTAGAGGTGGTTGCTATTTCGTATATAGTGTATAAGTTCATGTTCTTCGTATAGTTTCTTGCTATATAGGAGCTAGGTTAGGGCGAGAGGCACCAGAGCACTGATAGTGATTTCACCCCTTCACTTCGCTCGACTTGGGTTTGATTCCCTTTGCCTCATCTTTGGTTGCCTCTACTACGGTGACTGGGTAGCGTGGCATGTCCTAAATATGGCAGTGCGAAGGATAAGCTTGAGGATAGCCATAAATGGGTTCAGGGCTTAAAGCCTCTGGACTAGTCCTCACCTCGTGTCAGTTAGCCATCGGCCTTAAGATAGCAGGTATCCTTGCTTTGCTTGTGTTTGCTGGGAAACTCCGCTCTCTCCTTCCCCGAGCACTTGGCTTAGCTTCGTTGGGCCAGGAGTGAGGGACACCTTGTTTATTGCGCCTGTGATAGTTGCCTGACGCTGGGTACTGGGATAAAGGAAGATTCTCCTAATAGTAAGTGCAATGGCCGGGTCGGATTGACTCCGGAGATTGTAGCGATCTACCCTGAGACCTGCCTCCATCTTTTGCAGGGAAATTTGATTCATCCATCTCTGCTCCGTGCGATTGCTGGTGCTAATGCTATGTTCCTTTCCTTCTGCATGGATAATGATCGTATAAGTGCGTATGAGCCCTGACCTGTTCTTCATCGACCCAAGTGCGTGTGAGTCTTATTCTTTGCCTTGATCGACCAATGTCCGTATGAGCTTTCCTGCCCATAATGATAGGTCTTTGTTGTGTTTGCCTTGCTTCCATGCATGGGTTAGGTACCAGTCAATTGTGGAAGTAGGTGGGACAACGGATGAATGATAGCTAATGGTTTTTTGAGCTTATTGGGCTTGCCGGATAGATATATGTTTGTGGGTGGACGGGCGTTACAATAGATGAAGGAGGTGCAACAACAGAAGGAGGTTGGCTGGCTGGCTTGACTAGACTACCCATTAGGCGAGAACGTTGAGGTAGTGGCTAGAACGTTAGGTGAGGCAATGGCTGGTTTTGTGTCCCGCTGGGTGGTTTGGATATATGTACATGAATTCATGCATTCTATGTCAGAAGACCCCCCAAAACATATTCAACCATCGAAAAAGATCCCTCCCCACTGGACTTACTCTCCCAGGACAAGAATTACCCTTGCTATGGGCTAAAATGGTTCCAATCTCCAGTTCCACTCATCCTACAAAGACTCCCTTTTAGCTCTATTTATTTTCATGATAGGGTGGGTCTTTCGAATATACTCCCGGTGATCACTAGCGTAGTCCCCAAGAAAGGATCTTCAAAATTGAACCTTCCCTTACTTTTTGGTCCTTTAGCTCTCACTCGCAAAGATCGAAGAGTGAGTGGGCCTGTAAAGAATTTCGTTTTCCTGCAGATTCTTCCAGGAAGACGGAACTCACCTTCCTTTATGGGTGAGCGATAATAATGAACCTTGAGTCTTTAGAACCCGCTTAACGCTTCCAAGGTCTCATCGCTTCGGTGAATCACTGAACGATACATTGAGCCATGGAGCTAGACTAGTGAGCTATTACACTTTCTTCGAAGGATGGCTGCTTCCAAGCCCACCTGGAAGAGAACTTCTCACAACCCTTTGATACTACATACATTCAAACTCATGAGGCAGAGTCCTGGTACATCTTCTATTTAGCTTAGTCTTCGGACTGAACTGACCACCACACTGTGATTACTACTCCCGCCTTGGGTTAGAAAGCGTAGTAATTGGTATAGAAGGATGGCTATAGCTACTAATTTGAGATCAGGCAGATATCTAATCTACCTACAACTTGAGCTGAGCTTGATTCAGTTTCCAAAGGTATAAAGACACTGGCTCGGCTTAAGTAAGAAATATAGTATAGTAGTGTAGTATCCCCTTTGCTTCGCCAACAACAGAGCATCAGCCTGAACGTTCAACATGGCCCCCTCTCTATATACGCAATAGAGGAAGGCCTTTTTCGAAATCAGAGTGAGAAAGGGAAGTGAAAGTGGGGCAAGTTAAATAGATTTTAAGGAATAGAAATATGGAAGTGAAGGGTGTGAGCTTGTGGGTAGCTCTCGTTTGAGGGTCTTTTTTCTCCTCGCTCGAAGAGCCAAAGGCTGGATATTTATTACCAGAAATAAGGAGTTATTCGAGAGCTGTTGGCTGGGATGAAGTACCACTGCTTCCCCGACCCATGCCAATAGAGATTATGCTTGTTTATTGATATAGCCATTTGTCGCCAACCCCATGGAATCGGGCCCGACGTGCCCCCTCCTACCTATGAAAGCCCTAAGGCGATCCTCATCCTGCCTGCGGTGGAGACTGAGCCGACCGTCTTTCCCTACTATGTATTTCCACCAAGGGGAGGCGCTTTCCCTCGCTTGTAAACCCTGACCCGTGTAGAAGATAGGTCCGTTGGCATCTGTAGCCACCGCGGTCACTGTGTTTACCCTAATCACCAACTAGAAATCACGAGTGATGAGCCTTTTGATGATCCATAGTAGGTGGTCCCGAATCTGCACCTTAATCAATCTGCACCTGAAGTCGTCATCATGAAATGGATATTCTTATATTATTCCATCTTCATGTCATTAATTATGAGCATCAATTAGTTTAGTAATTACATAAATAAAGAGATAGTGAGTAATGACATACATATAGATTCAAGTAGGTAATGACTCTATATGAAAGTGAGTTAGTGTGTTACGACACTAATACGGGTTGTGTTTCCCAGAGGCTTATTTAGTTATAACATTTCAAGTTAGCGGTATGCGACTATTAATCAATGCTTCTTCACTTTATATATTCATTTCTATCTAGAATTAGCTTTAGCACAAGTATAGAATCTATCTCTAGTTACCGAAATGATACTTATATTTGTCTTTATATTCATATCTCTTGGGCTTATAGCTAGAGCTTTCCAGCCAAAGAAAGAGCATAAGCCCTTATTCCGGTCCTGCCAAGCCTAAAAAGAGATTCTCAGTTCTTATCTCTCTGGCTGAAGCTAAAAGGACTAGGAAAGAAATGAGGGCTTTGGGAAGTGTGACGTGAAATACTCCACAAGTGGCATAATTACATATATAAAGGACTTAAGTAGTCATTTCTCTATGCTCATAATTACATATATAATGAATGACTGGATTCGAGAACGTAATTGCATATATAATAACAACATTTTTTGTGTCTTATCTCGCTAGTTACTTTATTATACGTAATTACGTATATAATAAGGGTTCATAGGGTTCCCGTTAGATCTTTCCATCTTCCTTCCCCTTAGCGGGAAAGTAACTTCGTACCTTTTTTCCTCTTCCTTTGGTCGAGCCTGCCAACGCATCCTCCAAATAACGCATCCTCCAAATATCCTCTTTTGGCCATGAAAAGTGATATTTCTATCATGATGAAATCATTCCCGTACCTATTCTGTCAATCATTTACTTATCCACTCTATATCTAGTTACCGAAATGATACGAGTCATTACTGACTGGTCCTGAGTTAGAACTTGAAAAGCCCCAATCAGGAAGGGGGGCTCACCCGACAGAGGAGGGTGCGGAATGTTTAGGCTTATTTCTCGGGACCCGTACACCCCCATTCGTAAGGTTATTCCTTAGAATGAATTCCGTTAAGTAGGTTTTTGGGGAGCCGCTACAGAAACCCTCACCATATGAATAGTGAGTGACTCCGTCCCTTCTCTCGTTTAGGTTCCCCCCAAGCAGTCTCGGGGAAGAAGGGGAAAAGGGCACTATCGTAGTTGAACAAATTCTGGGATAACCGTAACAAATGAAAAATCGGCGACTTACTTATTTCCTTGGCTGATCGCCGTAACCAATTCTGGTATAACCTTGCGAACCGATAGGGAGAACCTTATAAACAACCCTTTTGCGTTACCGGGAGGTAGGGGGAACGGAACATTTCGCTCTTATGCGTCGTGCGCATATTGCATGATGTAGATTGGCGGGATGAGCATAAACAGTTGCATGCATGATAGGGAGTTTGCCGAAGAAGTATGGACAAAAACAATTGCACAATCTAAATTCCAGAGAAGGGGGGGCCGTAGGGCGGGCACATACAATTGCTCGGAAATTTTGAGCTATACCGGGGGGTTGGATGGTGAACAGAAACGATTGATCGATAAGTCAGTCAACTTTTGCATGATCGATGGTGAAAGAACGAGAGCTCGTGCTATTGCTTATCAAACTCTCCACCGCCCAGCTCGAACTGAACGCGGTGTAACCAAACTTCTGGTTCACGCCGTAGGGAATATAAAGCCCATATGCGAAGTGGGGAAAGTACGAGTAGCAGGTACCACTCATAATGTACCTGAGATTGTAGCCAGGGATCGTCAACAAACCTTAGCTATTCGTTGGATCCTTGGAGCAGCTTTCAAACGACGTATAAGCAACAGGATGAGCTCAGAGAAATGTTTATCTGCTGAGATACCGGATGCTTACCGAAAGAGGGGAATTGCACGTAAGAAAAGGGATGATCCTCATGAACCGGCTCCCACCAATCGAAGTTTCGTGCATTTCAGATGGTGGTAAACTCTGTAGTTATCAGCTGGGCCCTGCAACAAACAGGACCGCAGAGAAAGCTCCACGGAGCTATTGCTTCTATCTCTCATTCGTTTTCATTCAGACATATATGTAAGTAAAACCATCTATACTATAACGAACGAGCAACGTGGGCGAGCGGAGCAAGGGGCCCCGCCCCCCTCCCCTCGGGTTTTTCCTATTCAAGGCGTAGCATATTGAAAGCTTTTGAGGGGAAAAAATAGAAACTTATGCTCTGCGATTCTCTTTGAGGGGAAGAAATCTTAATGGTAATTTTCATAAGAACGGATGTTGGGGCTTTACTTAAAGGTTGATGAAAACCCAAATTCATCTAGATGTGTCAAAATCGAGATTGCCAGACCTCGACAAATAGAAAGTGATTAAGAAAAAACGCGCTGTATCACCAGTTTGGGGATCAAGACGATAGATATGACATTTTGGGAGTGAAAGTGGCCCGTATAGCAGTCGGTGATCCAGTTGATCCAGAAGTCGGTGAAGTAGTACCAATAGATCCACTTGCACTATGCCATCATTCCTCTCCTGTTGGTCGAGACTAGTTCCTTCCTCTCGGGATTGGGGTGGGTGGGTAAATAGTAATTTGGCGAGCCAAAGGATAGAGTTCGAAAGCAAGCCAATCTTAGCAATCCATTGGGGCTTACCCAAACATAGTAAGACCTCGTGGAACACTTCGCCTCGGATCTCGCTTACCAATTTGAAAGTTCACTCTCGTCGATCAACGGAGTTGCCACTGCCCCGCTGCATGGCGTGTAATCGCTTGGGATATAATGCATTGGTGTGTAACCTTACGAAGACATAGAGTTGAAGGGCATGCGTCTTGTCACAGATGGGAGCTAGTCACTACGTTTGGGATCGTCACTCAATACTTCTCTTTCCATCTCTTGGACTTACTTCGATTTCCACTTCCTTCAGTCTCCACACATCATTATTAGTAGGACGATAGTTTGCCGAGCGGTGTGTAGGGAAAAAGAATGATGGTGTTCTGCGCATGCATATCCACGCATGCATGAAATAGTGAATGGCACGAATAGATTTGGTATTTGGTCTGTTCATTGGGGGCTGGGACAACCATGCAGTAAACCCCTCCACCCCGCCCATCGGGCATTGAGAGGCCCGAATTTCAACATGAAACATGACTAAAAGCAAATAATTCTTTCTTAATGAAAATTCATAATGGGGGCACTCGCCTTGCATGGTTGCTTTCGGTTTAGGAAAATGGCAAGTTGTTATCTCGAGTGGAGGCCAGACATATTTCATGTGTTAGTTCAGTGCCCTGAAGTTTTGAGTCCGCAAGAGAAAGATTGAACTACAACTCGAACTGTGGTGGGGACATTTGATCGCCTTGTGAAAAGCCTTTGAATGATTCATGATCTCGATCAAGCTCTAGTTGTATCCTTGAGATTTGTTGATCTCTTGCTCATTTTATTAGACATTTAGAAACCTTTTACCCATCTATTCTAAATCGAGGTCAAAAGGTCCTCCTCAAATACTCTAATAATAATAGGATACGGGTTGCCTATCAGTATCAACAGTGAGTCTAAGAAACCAATACTATCAGTTATATATAATGGATCAAGGACAGGATAAGGTCATCCAATTAAGGATCCCAGCTACCAATGGTGATCAGTCAATCAGGGATGGGAGGGTTTCTTTTAGTAAGCAATCCAAGAAGTAACATGGCAGGAGAAAGCGACCATATAGTGATGCACCTACCTAAGTTGTTGGGGAAAGGCGTCAGTGATGCAAAATAACATTGGTTCCTGTGTGAATCAATATGGAGGTCAAGGAGGGTAATGACCCTAGATACTAAGTTGGTAGAGTTCCAAACCACTTTGAGGGGGAGGGCTCTACAATGGTACATGAAGTTCATTTAGACAGGCCCACAAGGTGCAGCCAAGACATTGGATGAGGTAAAGGTAGTATTGAGTTGAGTTTCAAAGGTCGAACTTAGAGCAATAGAGTTGCATTTAGATGAATACCATAACGCAATGGCTTGATGAAAGTGATTGAGAGTATGATCAGTGGTTTCGAGACCTGATTAGTCGAATTTCATCTCTGACTGTTACCTTTGACCTGAGTACCCCAGATGCAACATCAATGGAACACCCAACAAGATGCCTTAGCATAGGTGAGAAAGATTGAATTGATGCATGGGTACCTTGGACCAATGAGAGCAGTTATAACAACCGTGCCCTTGACTAGTAAAACAACTGAGCTCACTTAGTTCCAGTCACAAATTGAAGCTCTACAGAGAAATGAAAAAATTGGGTCAGCCAAGACAAGAAGGGAGTAGGTCTGGTGTATTTGGTGTAATACAAAGGGTCACGTAGAGAATGATTGTCCATTGCTACGAGTTGGGGTGGAAGCCCCTAATCCAACTCTGCCACCACTGACCTACTTCCTTGGTAATGTGGCTAGCGAATATTGCTCAATTTGCAGAACCCACGGTCACCCTCCTCACTTCATGTTTCAAGTGAGCCGTTCCTCCTCTCCCTTGAAAATTGTTCACAGTGATCTTATGGGGCCATTTCCAAATCCAGTGTAAGAAGCTATTGAATAGTAAGAAGCAACAAGCGGGTAGATATCATGTTCACACTAGAAACCCTTCCATAACAGCGTATAGGGTTAGGGCATCATGACTGTGTTCATCTATGAATAGACTGCGGCTAGGGCACGTTATTACATCAACTATGGCTCCTCCAAAGCTGGGCTATAACCCTTCCTTAGATCTGCGGCTAGGGCTCCAAGATTAGGGCTACCTTGCTGCATATTGAAGCCCTCCTAAACAGTGGATAGATATCCCTTTGAACTGCGGCCAAACCTTCACAAGACCTGCGGCTAGGCCTCATTATGATAGCGGCTAGGGCATCCTTCTTTTGCTGCATATAGGGTCTCCTTCTAGACGAGAGAAATCAAGAGTGAAGTGTGTGTCCAAATGACTATCAAGCCACCTCCTTTTATACTAAAACGTTGAGCACAAGTGGGGGTTATTTGGTTGCTGGCCGACCTTGATGAATTGCCCCATATGGCTTCAGAAGTTACTAGTGAGTTTGTTCAGTCAGAAGATGGAGGTGACCAATATCTATTGTGATAATTAGAATTGCATCAAGGTCTTTGAAAATTCAGTGTTCCATGATAGGTCAAAGCATATAGACATACAATACCATTTGATCAAAGATTGTGTGTAGTGTGGAGTAGTGCAACTTCTACATGTTCCCACAAGGAAACAGGTTGCAGATATACTCATGGAATCTCTAGGGAGAGCTAAGTTCGTCTATTTTAGAGAACAAATGGGTATAGTGGATAACCCTTTTTAGTTGCAGGGACAATAGTTAGTTCTCAGTTGCAGTATTTGCAACAACAACAACAACAACATAAGTTCAGATGCAATGCAGACAGTGTTGGCAGCAGTACAGGGAGGTACAATGCAATGTCAACAACAATGCAGGTGCAGAGTGGTTCAGCTACAAGGTTAGTAGATGAATCAAAGTATGTACAGTAGCTTGGTGGACAATGATAGGTTGCTGCAGATGTCAGACACCAACAACATGGTCCAACTATAGAGGGGAGATGTTTATGAGAAAACACCTTCCTCGTTAAGAGGGAGTGTTAGATTTTGGTAGCATCAGACATTTGTTCTAGTCCTGATTTGTGTCTAAGAGACTAAGGACCACAAGTTCTCCAAAACATAGAAAAGGTTTTGCAAGATAAGCTTATGAAACACCTTATTTAAATTAATTGATCAATAATTAAAAATGCCAAAGTCCAACTTAGGAAAATTGATTAATTAATGGAAATTAATTAAGGATGATCGAGAACGCTCTAGAGATTCACACATATCAAGTTTAAGATGATCTTAGCAGTTGATGAGGATATAATCATGGCCATTGAAGCTCCAACGAGAGATTATAAGAGAAAGTTGATGGGATGGAGATAGACATAGTTGTGGGAGAGAGGGCTAGGCAAATCGAGCTACCCAGCGTGCAGAGATTTAGCGAGGGAAGAGTTCAAGCTAGAGGGAGAGCATCCAAGAGAGGGAGGAGTAGAGAGAATTCTAGAGGAATTTCCTAGTAGTTTTTTAGTGTCAAAGAGGCAGGAAATGGGAGGCTAAAATCTTCTGTAGAGAAAGCCATCCAAGCAGTGCAAGTTAGCCAATCCAACTGAGCAAGTTGTTGGGAAGGGTTTGTTTCAGTTGTCAGAGGCCTTAGAGATCATTCGGGAGGCAGAGCAAGTTTTTCCAGAGGCAGGAGGAGGCTAGAGGACCTAGTTGGAGGTAGTTTCAGGGGCCATCCAGACTTGCGTAGGCCAACAGTGCGAGCAGCCAAGAGGTAGTGCGAGTAGGCTAGAGGGAGGCCGGGTTATTCTGCAAATGGAGAATTTTTCTCCTCATTATTTTTGGACATATTATTCGCTGGAGGATTGGGCATCTAGATATTGTACTCGGATTCTTGCTGCTGCATAATAATAAAATAAATCCTCATCTGCTACATCGGTTTTCCCTTTGGGGTTTTTTTGGGGACTATTAGTCCAAAAATTATTGTGTCGATTTTTATGTGTGCATCTATTTCTCAGTTCCTAATTTATTTTTCGCACCATATTTTATATTGAAGATTGCAATTGTGAATTATTTGTTAATTGCCGTAAACGGTTCAACTGCTAACAATTAGGAGAATAATATTCAATAATTGCAAGTCCTAGGTGGGGAACTCAATTGGTGATCAAAGTAATGTGAAAATTGAGAGATCCAAGGTTCAAAGCCCCTGTTCTGACCCGGTTTACTTAGAGGAGGACAAGCCGTATACCCCCAAAGGTTTACTAGTAGCTACGTGTCAGGTGAGTTGTTGGGTTCCTTTGGGATTTTCAGTAATTGCAATTAAGGAATTTTCACACGGTAGAGTTAGGACAAGATTTGAAGTTTTTGGGAAAGTTACTCCAAGGAGCTTCTTGTTGAAAAATGTAACTAGGTTTGGTCTTCATAATTATCATTGTACTTGTATCAATATGTATTTCATATAAAAACAAAAAGAAGAAAAATAAATTATTATTATTATTTTCTAGTCAAATCATGTTCTTCATGCTTCTAGGGTTTATTGAGTCAAAAAGAAAAATTGTCATGTTTCAAAGTCCCATTTGTGGACTATTTGTACGAAAACAATTTCTTTTTGAGTCAAAGGAGTCATTTTGTCACCCACAAGACCAAGTCAGCCCTGCATGGGCAACTTGGCCTAGAAGAGGCACTTATTCGACCTCCGGGACTAGAAGACACTTCACCCTCATTTGATCACTCATCACACATCGATTTTTGTGCCAAATAGAAGAAGAAAGAGAGAAAAGGCCCAGGAGAGAGAAAAAGTCGAAATTTTGCTTGTTTCTGTTCACGTGTGTGAAGGTGCTGGGGCAGCTCTGTGAGTTGCAGATCCAAAATTCTATGTTTGACCAAGCTTGTCAAGGTTTGACAAACTTTGAATTTTGTTGACTTTGATTTGGTTGGATGAGATTTGAAGGAGGGCTTACTTGGTGCTTTGTGGGGGTCTTGGTCTTGGTCTTGGGTCTTGGATATCTCACTTTGATCTGATTCCATAAGAAGATAAATTGTTTGGGTTTTCCCCCTTATGGGGTTTTTTTTCCTGGCTTGGACCCTACATCTTTGTGTTCTTTGTTTCTTGTGATCTTCATGCATTTTATATTTTAGTAATTGCTTGATGAAAGACATAATAAAAGTAATAAAAGCCAACAAACATTCACAAGTAATTATCAAGTAAGAGGAATCAACCCTAATCTACTAGCATAATTTGATTTCTCAACACGGTATCAGAGCTAAGGTGAAGGAAGGAAGCTAAAAGATCACATCTTGTTGGCACTTTTGTTTGAAGCCATTTTTGAAGCAACTATCTTCTCTCTCCCTCTCCAATGGCAAGATACATGAAGGAGGGGTCTCAAGACTCTTGGGAGTCTTCTTGAATCTATCAAAGGTTGCATCATCAAGTTTATATCCAAGCTATCTAAGGAAGTCATGGATGGAAGTCTTTATTCCGCTCTTACAGGTTCATTTGAAGATGATAATACATGGGTAATCAACAGTGGATCTTCAGGGCACATGACAGGGGAACGTGGTCAACTCAAAACTCTAACAAAAGAAAACTCTTCTCACTCAGTGGAACTTCGAGACAAGAATAACTACTCAGTCAAAGGGATTGGAGCTGGAATCTAGTGGGAATATTCATCTCAATAATATCCTCTATGTTCCAAGTTTGAAAAAAGACTTGCTTTCTATTTCTTGCTTAGACGATAAAGGCGACAGAGTGGCATTTGTTGATGGAAAAGTTATTGTTTGGGCTAAGGGATCTAGTATTGAAAATGCAAGGACTATTGAGATTCGTAAGGGGAGGTTGTATAGACTTCTAACTCCTCCTCAAGCTCTAGTACATTTAGACATCAACCCTTGTGAATTATGGCATAAAAGGTATGGTCACCTCCATTACAAGATATTGCCATCATTGAATCAAATGGTTGTTGGTATACCTCAATTAAAAGAAGAGCATGGAGGAGTTTGTAAGGCATGTGCTCTTGGCAAGAATGTGAAGAAACCATTTACTAGCAGTGGCACAAGATCCAAGGAAATTTTGGACCTCATACACTTTGATGTTTGTGGACCCATGGCAGAGAAGTCACGTGGTGGCCATCAATATTATGTAACATTCATTGATGATCACTCTAGAAAGAATTGATTATACATCCTAAAATCTTAGGTTGAAGTATTTGAGAAGTTTCAAGAGTTTAAGGTAGAAGTAGAAAATTTGACAAGAAAGAAGATCAAAACCCTAAGATCTGATAATGGTGGAGAATATACTCCTAGAGGACTTGTGTCCTTTTGCAAAGAAGAAGGGATTAAGAGGGAGTTAATAGTTCCCTACAATCCTCAACATAATGGTGTGGCTAAAAGGAAGAACCGATCCATTGAAGAATGTGTAGAAGCCATGCTACACGACCATGACCTTCCCAAATTCTTATGGAGAAAAGCTTCTGTAATAGCAATTTATATACAAAATTGAAGCCTTCACAAAATTCTTGATGACATGACCCCAAAAGAAGCATTCACTGGAAAGAAGCCAAGTGTTGATCATCTCAGAATTTTTGGATATCCTGTATACATTCACATTCCCAAGGACAAAAGGAAGAAGTTGGACCCGACAGGTATGAAAGGCATCTTTGTTGGATATAGCACATCATCAAAAGCATATAGAGTCTACATCAAGGAAGAACATTGTATTGAAGTAAGCAAAGATTCCATTTTTTATGAAAGCATTGCATATAAGAAGTCCAAAGATATTCCCATTGATTCTGATGAAGAAGAACCTATCTTTACAAGTGATGAAGATTCAAGGCAAGACAATCCTCCAGAGCCTACAACTAATCATGAAGAAATTGAAGGACCAAGTGAACCCATACAGCCAGTCATCATTCCAGAAACTCGAAAAAGGCCAGCTTGGTTAAGGTCAACTCTACAAGAAGCCGAAAGACATGCAGCAACAAAAGGAACATTCAGAAAGAGCAAGAAGCCTAAGAGATATTCAGGTTATGCAATCTACATGACTAAACTTATTGAAGCAAAACCTACAATTTACAATGTCAAATTTGCAATAGTTTTCTATGCATTTTGTGTTACCAGTTAATGGTCAATAGTGTCCTGATGTGCCATGGTAATTCATCATCGTCATTGAATATTTATATCTTACAGATGCGCTTGTTTAAATTGTTTGGGGAGACGCTTGGAATAAGTAAGCTCCAAATCATACTACGGTTAAAGTTTACATAAGCAATGAGCATGCAAGGCTGAAGAGATATTGGGATGGCTAAAGGACAAATGCTATTTGCTTAATGTGCTGGTGCTAAAAGGGTGTCATAGTGAAAATGAAATATTAGTGAATGGTTGACTGTATCTATCCTATGCATACTGACTCAGTTATATGGTAGGTCACTTAACAAATACAACATTTTTCTCTGAAACTTGAAAGTTGTTAGACATGCATTTTATCACAATATGATGCAACTACAAGCTGCCTATTTTGTTATGCACAACAATAAACCATGGAAACAATAAAATTCTCAAGGAAGCGTAACATAACACAATTCGTTACTGTTGAAATGAAACAAACCAGAACCAAAACAAAGTTATTATAGTCATTACATCATAACATCATAAATGTTATTCATTGGCACACATGCCCAACTTCATTAGGTCTACTATTACAACGAGCTCCATATCTTTTCAACTTATACTCTTCTGCCAATGCCGATCTTGCTCTACACAATCAAACCCACAATATCCAAAAGCTCTTCGAACTCTTGGCTACACTTGAACCTGAGTTCTTCTCTGATCTCATTTGTTAAGAGATCTGTCTCTTTATTTCAAACCCCCTCGTGATTCCCTTCTTATCTCTATGGATCACCTTCCTCCCTTGAGCTATCCTAGGATGCCATCTATTGAGCCACTCCAAGTTGTACACAAATGAATGATGTTCCTTTTATTTTCCTTGGACCTCCTGGAAATCTACTAATCAAAGTTGAACATGTAAATTGCATCCACATCATCACTAGATGGTCCTAGTTGACCATCTTAATTTCATCATTGACTACCCATCACACTATCCAACTGTGATATGCTTCTATCACATCTTCTCTAGGTATCAAAATCATTCCTTGAATACAATCATCTGTTATACAGTGGTAAGTTCCATCAAATTTGCACATAATCTTCACATATGCACATAAAACGTATGCAGACATCATCTCATCCGTCTCAAGAACATACATATTACTTCTTTGCCATTAATCTCTTGTTCATACTTAGCAATGTTTACATCATTTTTTCTTCAATCATTAATTCTTGCAAACAAATATTCAAAAAACATATTAGGGTAATCAAAAGTTCCCACAAACACCTTTAATGGAACTTTCTTTTCAACTCCATTTTCTTGCAAATCCAGTTGCATATATTTTGTTGTAAGCTTCTCCTAGATTTCTTCTGGCACGCATGCAATCACATGCTCTTCATTTTCTACCATCTCAACTTCGACATGGATTTCCCTCTCATCTTCAATTGACTTCACTTTCAGCAGGTTGCTCTCATTTCGCTTTTTCCACTCTTATGGGTTTGCTCTGCGACAAACATTTTCACTTCATTTCCTTTAGCTTTTGTTGTTGAAATTTAACTCAATGTTGCAGTGATCGTTATCGGGATATTATTAGCGAGGGGAAAAAATCGAAAAAATCGGGAAAAAATCTTAAATACAAAAATATTCATTTTTTTTTTTCAATTTTTTTAATATTTAAAGCATCTATAACATAAAATAAATACATTGACACATAAACATGATAAAAGAACTAATATATAAGATGTGTAATATCATTTCTAGTGCTACATCACACATAACAGTGAATTGTGTCTTAAATAGTAAGTCCCGACTCCTGAGCCAGAACTCAGCTTCAAAATATCAACAAAAAATACAATAATGTATCTCTTGAGTCATATCATGAGTCATACTGTCATATACAATGAAATGAACCAAATAATTGAAGTCTAATTCTACTGATCTCCTCTGCCCCTCTTGCGAGAAAATGCAATAACTTTCCCTTTCCCTCTAGATGTAGACGCTGGTGGAGTTCGCAGGGGACTTTGCTGTGCTCTAGAAGTTGAAGAACTAGGAGCTATAGGAGGTAGACCACGTCCTCTACTGGTGGCAGGGGTAGCCTGGGTAGGTGGTGTCACCTCCTCCTCCTGTTGCTCTGTCTCCCCCTGTTGCTTCGCCTCCTCCTCCTCCTCCTCCCCCTCCACTATCTCGTACTCTAATCAATCATCGGTAGACTCCATGAGAGGCCTCTCGGCCTCAACTCTCCATGCAGCAGTGGTGTCAATCCCATCCAATGAGATGGCCTCCATATCAGGTATCCTCTCAAGTTGCCTCACCCACAATCGAAGATTGTAGTAGACGTAGACCATGTCATTAAGTCGCTGGGACTCCAACCTGTACAAAGATCATGAAATAATAATTATAAAAAAAATATTGTTTAATGAATTCAAAAAATTATTTGGAAATTTGCAATATTTTAAGTTTTAAGTTTAACCTGTTGTGCTTCTTGTTGTGTATTTTTTCAAATACACTCCAGTTGCGCTTGCATCTTGAGGAGCTACATGTTTGGCTGAGGATTCAAATGGCAAGCTTTTGCAGAAGGGGTACCCTAGCACCATACATTCTCCACCATGCATCTACAACAAAATTACATATAAAATTTTAAATAAACATAAGAAAAAAATGAAATTAGAAAGTTGAAGCAAAGTATGAAGTTATGAACTTGAAGAGACAATGAAATTTGAAACAAACTAAAAAATACCTGGCATTTTAGTCGTCCTATCAGTCACAGCTATGTCAAAGCCAAATGTGCCACCTGCCATCATGTATGTCTCAATTTCTTTGGAGATTTCTATACGTTCTGCTGGAAATCGCACCATCCTCTGAACACAGGTTAAGAATCCATCCATGATCTCAACATCAAATACGAACCACATGGGTAAGAAAATGCGGGGTTCAGGTAGATCCCTTCAGCATGAATGGGACGATGGAGTGTGTTGTTCTATTGTTCATCAATCACTTCCCATAGGAGGAGTTGTCTCTGAAACCCCTCATCTCCCTTATCATCATAGTAGGCCCAAATGGATTCTTTGGCGCTGTCCATAGCCTCATACAAATATCCCATTGCGGGCTTCTCACCATCAACTAATCGAAGAACCTTTACCAAAGGTTCAGTAACGGTGCACACCTCCTGCACTCCCGCCTAGAAGTCTTCCTGGTATGAAACTAATCTGCATATGGCCTCTCCCTCTGGTTTGCGGCTCATTGTCAAAGCACGCCACTCCTCTGAAAGAAACATTCTCTTCACATCCCACATAGAATTCAAGAGGGATTGAAGAGATATGAAACTGGTGGCAAACTGTGTAATGGCGGGGCGCACCAACTCTTTTTTGTTGGTGAATTTTCTCATCAAGCTAAGCACAGATGTATGATTATATATAAATTTTGTAATGCTTTTTGATGACTCAACAATATCTTTGACAAAGGAAATTTTCCCTATGTCCTCCAACATCAAATCAATACAATGTGCAGCACAAGGTGTCCAAAATAAAGTAGGATGCCTCTCCATAAGCATCCTGCCAGCAACAACATAATTTGCAGCATTGTTCGTTATGACTTGGACAACATGTTCTGCACCCACCTCCAAAATAAACACATCCAACAAATCACATAAAGTTTTTGCATATTTGATATGTGAAGATGCATCAACAGATTTTATAAACGTTGTCCCCTTGGGACAACTAACCAAGAAGTTTATAAGGGTTCTCCCTTTTTGGTCGGTCCAACCATTTGACATCACAGTGCATCCTGTTTGTGCTCATGATGCCCTAAACTCCTCCAATCTTTTGGTTCAGTCAACCTTTTCATTTTGAAGAATCCGGCCTCTAAAGTCATCATAAGAAGGGATTTTGTACCCTGGGCCAACAATTGCAATAGCATCAACAACAGACTGGAAAAATGGATTATTCTTTGCAACGCTGAAAGGAATATCACTCCAAAGGAAAAATTTGGCCAACAACTTGTCAGCTTGTTCTTTCTCAGTTTTTTTAAGCATTGAAGTGATAGATGGTTGTGAACCAGGCGTGGTGCTAGGAACAAAAAATGATGAGGCAGCTACTAGGTTGGTTGTAGATATTGATGCTGAAGTAGAACTATTGCCACTTCCTTGTTCACCTGAGCTTAACACAATGTTTGTTAGTTGCTTTTTCATTTCTGCTTTGGCCTCTCTAATGTGCTCCAAATTTTCCAATGATCTCATGGCTTTTCGGATGATTTCCGGATTTGTATTTTTGCAAGGCCCTACATCAAATCCAGGGATTTGTGCAAGGTGATACTTCAATCTAAAAACCCCCTTTGACATATGCTGCCCACACAATTTGTGAGATAAGATAAGATAAGATAAGATAATTTTATTAATGTCCAACAAATGACCACAATTGGTCAACAAGACTGTCGGTTACAATGATTACATTATGCCAAGTTGGTGGACCAAACGGTCCCCTTTAACATTTCTTTTAAAAAGCAGAAAACACATGTAAATGTAGAAGCTAGAAGCTCTTGGCTTCGAAACAAAGCACTACGATGAAGCAGAGAAAGAGAAGAAGAAGAAGGAAAAAGGGGGGGAAGGAGTCCCCTGTTGAGTTTCGACTCCTAACATTTGAGGCCGAGAGAAGAAAACTGAGATAAGCTTGTCACAGTCTGCTGTCCTGTGGGCATACTGGGCTGTCGCTGCTGTCGCCTAGAGGTTCTAGGGCACCTCCCAGGGGTGGATCCAATCCTGGAGCACTGGTGCAGTCTGGTGGGTCGGCCCCCCCGCGACCGCATTGATCTAGTCTCAGTGTCTATGGGTCAGTCAATGGTTCTTTTGGTGCCCCGCGCTGATGGTAGCACCCTAAAGAAGTCCGTGATCTTCTGCGTGGTGTCCGATCTGGTCGGGGGTTGAAGAAAACGGGCTCGAAATCTGAAGGCCTCCTGGAGATAAAGTGCAAGGCATCTCGGATCAACATATCTCTGAGGAAGCTGGTCAAGTTTATTCTATCAAACTCTCCATCAGGTTCCCCAAATTCCCATAGAGGGTCCAATTTCCTTGGCATGTTTGTAACTTGGTTAAACTCTTGACTCTTGAGTTTTAAATTTGTAAGATGAAGTTTGAAGTTTGAACTTTGAAGTTGAATGGTGAACCTATGGCAAAATAAGGATTACAAGTTACAAAAATTAAAAAAAATTACATACATGAGTAACATGACAAACACCTGGAATTTTTAACAATTTAACAAACAAAAACCCCATCAAATCAATTCAAAAATATTTGATAAACAATGGGTTATCCAGATTCCAAACCCAACCAAAAACTTAAAAGAAAACCAAAACAAAGTTACAAAACACATAAATTTGGTGCCCATACCGGTTTGCTGGAGAAAATTCCTCTCCTCTTTACTACTTAGCTCTCAATTTGTTTTTCTCCTCCAATCAACTCCCAATCAACCAAGGTTTTTCTCCTAGGTCACTCCCAAACCACGTCACTGCCACTGTCTGTCCAAATGAATTTAAAAAAATCATTTTTTTGTCTTATAAACCCGCTATCCGCTGGCCTAGCGATAACTATGCATCGAATCACGATTTTTTTTGTTTTTATCGCAATTATTTCAAAAATCTCTATTTTTTCGTAAAAAATCCCGAAAAAAACCGTTAAAAAATTGGGGGATAAAATCGGGGGAAATTGAAAATCGCGATTTTATCTCGATTTTTGCATCACTGATTTAATCGAATCACGATTTTTTTTGTTTTCATCGCAATTATTTCAAAAATCTCTTTTTTTTCGTAAAAAATCGTAAAAAAAAACCGTTAAAAAATTGGGTGATAAAATCGGGGGAAATTGAAAATCGCAATTTTATCTCGATTTTTGCATCACTGATTTAACTAGTCTCGGTCTTCAAAATTGTATATGAGTCATGACTTATTGTATTTGTCAAAAGAAAAAGAGAGATTATTTGTAAAAATAAAATTATTTTATTATGAAATGGGTTTCTTTCCCATTGGTTATTTGTCCTAGGCCAAGGCACCCATTGAGTGCGCTAGGGTTGTGAAGAAGAGTCAAAGTCAAGGTCATGATGTAAAGTCTGTTGGAGGGCTCATGTATCAAAGAAAGGAAATATACTTTATATAAAAAAAAATTGGTCTAGAAGCTACCAAAAGGACAAGTTGGCCAACCCTACAAATCGACCTAGAAGAGGCCTAATATAGCCCTCAAGATAGGGTTTGCTCTGCGACAAACATCTTCACTTCATCTCCTCTAGCTTCTGTTGTTGAAATTTAACTAGTGTCGGTCTTCATAATTGTATGAGTCATCACGTATTGTATTTGTCAAAAGAAAAAGAGAAATTATTTGCAAAAAGAAAATTATTTTATTATGAAATGGGTTTCTTGCCCATTGGTTATTTTTCCTAGGTCAAAGCACCCATTGAGTGCTCTAGGGTTGTGAAGAAGAGCCAAAGTCAAGGTCATGATGTAAAGTCCCTTGGATGGCTCATGTATCAAAGAAAGGAAATATGCTCTATGTAAAAAAAATTGGTCTAGAAGCTACCAAAAGGACAAGTCGGTGAACCCTACAAATCGGCCTAGAAGAGGCCTAATATAGCCCAAAAGGAGAAGCTCGACCTCATTAGTGAGATACATCATACATCAAGTCCTCTGATTTGATCAAGAGCGAGAAAGAGGAGCGAAGTAGCCAAGAGGGAAGTGAAGAAAAAGGAGTGACAACATTTTCTGTGTTTGGCATGTCTACAACTCACACATGCAAGTTTCTTGAAGTAGATTAGGGTTTCCTCAAAACTAAATTTGTAGAGAATTCATTGGAGGGTGGTTGACTTGCCTTTTGATAGTTGGTTTGTTGATTTTTGGTATCATCGAATGTGCTCCAAGCCTCAAAATTTGCAGGGAGGCTAGGACACATGTATTCCAGAATTCCTAGAAATTGTTTTGGGAAATTCCACACAGAGACAGTTTTATTAAAATAATTAATTATTTTTAATGGGTGCTTAAGTCTAAACTTAGGAAATTAAAATAATTAAAGGGTATTAATTAAACTGGGGGTGAAACTTCTAGAAGAAGACGAGGATCAAGTCAAAATGATCTGAGCCATTGATTAGAATCTAATACGGGCTGTTGATTATACAAATGGAAGATTATAAGGACTTTGATGGGCATTTGGAAGACACATCGAGTGAGAGATGAAAGATCAATTTTCTCAAGAGAGCAGCGCAACAATTGCCGAAGTAGTGATTGAAGTGATTTCTTGCAGTGAGGGCAAGTATAGTTTATGGAGGAAGAATTCCTAATCTGGGGATACATCACAAAGGAGGCAGAGAGATATCTAGAAGAGGCAACGCAGAGCCATGCTGGGCAACATAGGGCCACGTTGAGGCAGTGCAGAGCCTGAGAGGAGATCCGAAATTTGCTGGAGAATCGGGTTCTAGAGCCAGAAACCGAGGTGTGAGACTGGGAGGGCAGAAAGTCAAAGTTCCAGAGGCAATTTGATCAGCCTGAAGGAGTGACGCGGTTCCCAGAAGCTATGAGGCAAAGCAACACAGTGATTGTGCAGAGGCAGCTAGGGGTTAGCCATTCAATGGTTGGATCAGTACTGGATCGCTAGTGATAGTGTGAGGTATATCTCACTCATCTCTTTGTCAGTCAGATTCTCTGTATTGGATAGCCAACAAGGCATCCAAAGATTGTATTCAGAAACTACTGCATAATAATACAAACCCTTAGCTACTGCACCGGTTTTACCGCATTGGGTTTTTTCGGGGACATTTGTCCAAAAACAACGATGTCACTTGTGTTGTGTATTTATTCTTGCTCTGTTCTTTTTTCCGCATATTATTTAATTAGTGAAGGCTGCAATGTATTGGTTTCAATATTTACTATAGAACACAACAAATAATTTGTTCAGTTACCTAACAAATAAAAGAAACTTAATCAATTGCTGTAGTAGTGATTTAGGGATTCCGAATTTTCACATGGTATCAAAGGGCAGGTGAAACAAGAGAGCATACCGGAAGAGCCAAGTGTTGAAGAGAAGGAGGGAGATCAAAGTGTTGCGTAGGCAACAAATCGAATCCCCAGAGGGATTGCGCAGTCCAGGCCAGGGGGCAAGGTTCTCAAGGAAGATCTCTCTCTGAGTGAGTTCACAGAGGTAAGATTTCTAGATCGATATTTGTCAGTGACAGAGGGAGCAACCCAACAGAAGCTTTAGCGCAGAGCAGTCTTTAGGTGAGACACAATTTTCTGTAGCAGTTGATGAGGCAAAAGAACCTTAGAAGAAGGAAGGAGACATTTTTGAGGGAATTTCTTCCTCAGAGAATTCCTAGCCAGGGAATTTGATTTCTCAATTGCTGAGCAACAATAGAAAGGGGCAGATCTACTAACTCCAACAGGGAGTGTGTAGGCCAGCGTAGGAGTAGTGTAGAGGAGAAAGGAGGCAGTTCGACATTTTGTTGGCAGAAATGGTAGCTAATGCGCTGAGAGATCAAGATCGGTTGGACGGAGCATGCAACTATGTGATCTGGAAAGCTAGGATCTCCTGCCTTCTGGATGAGCATAATCTCAAAGCCTATGTCGAAAGTGTGGTAGCTAAACCTATAGATGCGAATCCACTCAAGAAGTACAGCGCTGAAATGGCAAAGGCCAAGCGGTTGATCCTCGATGGAGTGAGGGATCATATAGTATGTCACATTGTTGGCAAAGGAACTGCCAAGGAGATGTGGGATGCCTTGGCTACATTGTATCAGGGATCTTCCAAGCAACGAAATATGTACTTGGAGGAGAAGGTGAGATCCACAAGGATGTAGAAGGGGGAACACATTGATCCGTTCCTAGCAAAGCTTGAGGAAGCCCGAGATTCGTTGGTAGTTGTAGGATCAACATCTCAACCTATCGAGATGGCGATGTTGGCCTTGAATTCAGTCTTCAGAAGAATGGCAAGTGTTTGTCCAGTGTGTCCTGGGCATAGAGAGATTGCCGGATTGGGAAGGGATGTGGGCCACTCTTCAGCAGGAAGAGATGAGGCAAGACTTGGTTAAGTGCAAACTTGATGGCAGCAGCAGCAGTGGGCTGAAGCCCAAGGAGGAGGAAGAGAATGCAACCCTTGCATCAAAGGGGCAGCAGGAGCAGCGAAAGTGGAAGAAGGACGTCTTTCTGGTGTGGTGAATTTGGTCACTACGCTACATAGTATCCTCTCAAGAAGAAGGACAAAGACGAGAAGCATGATCTGAACGCTGCTACCACAAAGATTGAGGTGGGGTGATCTAGTACTGTAGTTTGAAAAAATTGTAGATGGGCAAGATCCTTGAGGAGTCCACCTCTTGGATAAATACCTTGCTACAGGAGCCCATATCAGAAGTCGCTGGATGGACCAGTGTCAGTTGGTGCAGAGGGGTGCCAGAGTGACAATTGCAGTGGCTGAGAGCGCCATAGACTAAGCAGCGCAGAACAGAGTTGGCAGTTGTGCAGTTGGCAAAGTCTAGAGTCAACAGCAACGCAGAGGCTTCAGAGGGTCAACGCAGAGGCTAGCAACAGTCAACTCCAACAACAGATGCATCATACTAAACACTTGTTCATTAATTTTGGATGCTTTTCTGTTGCGCTGATGCAGTAGCAGCAGTAGTTGGAGAAGGTTGCAGTGTTGGCAGTTGCAGGGCCAGCAATAGTACAGATGCAGAATTTGCGAGGGTTGCAGTATAGATTCAATGTTGGTAGTGGCAGGGTTAGTAGCAGTACAAATGCAACGTTTGCGTAGTAGTTGGTGGGCAGTGATGTCAGACATCTGCAGCACAGAGGGAGATGTTACAAAGTTAGGGTGATGCTTCAGCAGGTTGCATTACTATAGCACATTCCTCGCTAAGAGGGAGTGTTGATTTTTGGTAGCATCGAATGTGCTTTAAGCCTCAAAATGTGTAGGGAGGCTAGGACACATGTATTCCAGAATACCCGGAAATCGTTTTGGGAATTCCACCTTGAGATAGTTTTATTAAAATAATTAATTATTTTTAATGGGTGCCTAAGTCTAAACTTAGGAAATTAAAATAATTAAAGGTTATTAATTAAACTGGGGGTGAAACTTCTAGAAGAAGATGAGGAACAAGTCGAAATGATCTGAGCCATTAATTAGAATCTAATCTGGGCTGTTGATTGCTCAACTGGAAGATTATAAGGAGTTTGATGGGCATTTGAAAGACACATCGAGTGAGAGATCAAAGATCGTTTTTCTCAAGAGAGCAGCGTAGCAGTTGCCAGAGAAGTGATCGAAGTGGTTTCTTGTAGTGAGGGGCAGGGATAGTTTCTTGAAGGAAAAATTCCTAATCCGAGGATACATTGCAGAGGAGGCAGAGAGATATCCAGAAGAAGTAGCGCAGAGCCACGCTGGGCAGCGTAGGGCCACGCTGAGGCAGCGCAGAGCCTGAGAGGAGATCCAAAATTTGTTGGAGAATCGAGTTCCAGAGCCAGAAGTCGGGGTCTGAAACCAGGAGGGCAGAAAGTCGAAGTTCCAGAGGAAAATCGATCAGCCTAAAGGAGTGACGTAGTTCCTAGAAGTTGTGACGCAAAGCAGCGTAGTGATTGTGCAGAGGTAGCTAGGGGCTAGCCATTCAGTGGTTGGATCAGTACTGGATCGCCAGTGATAGTGTGAGGTATATCTCACTCATCTCTCTATCAGTCAGATTCTCTGTATTGGATAGCCAGGAAGGCATCCAAAGATTGTATTCAGAAACTATTGCATTATAATACAAACCCTTAGCTGCTACACCGCTTTTCTTGCATTGGGTTTTTCTGAGGACATTTGTCCAAAAACAATGGTGTCACCTGTGTTGTGTATTTCTTCTTGCTCAGTTATAGTTTCCACATATTATTTAATTAGTGAACGCTGCAGTGTATTGGCTTCTATATTTACCATAGAACACAGTAAATAATTTGTTCAGTTACTTAACAAATAGAAGAAACTTAATCAGTTGCTGCAGTAGTGACTTGAGGATTCCGAATTTTCACATGGTCTTGGGTCAAGGTCTTGGAAGTCTTCATTGAATTGATTCTATAAGGAGTTTCTGGGTTTTCCCCCTTGTGGGTTTTGTCTTGGCTTGGAGCTTATTTCTGGTGTCCTCTTTGTTTGCATCATGATCTTCTTACTGACATTTTTCTTGATGATGAACAAAACAACATAATAATATTGATGCACTAATCTAATATCACAAGAAAGTGTCAAAGTTATAGAGAAATCAATTTTAAATACCCTAACTACTCTACCCTAGATTTCTCAACATGGTATTAGAGCTAGGGCTTTGAAGGAAGGGCAAAGAAGAAGATCTAAAGGGCTTCAAGACAAACAAAAAATTCTTATAATCTAGGATCGTGCTCCTAGAAGGTGAAAATCAAAATCCTGGGCAATCTAAAAGGTCCTAATTACAGTAACTAGGCCGCAAATCTCCTCATTGGTGGCGAAGAAATATTTGAAGGATAGAGGCACTGTTTTTGAAAAACGAAAAGCAAAGAAGATAGCTCTCCATAGACTGAACCTATCTAGTTGAATATCGAAGTCCTGGGCATCTTTCTTAATGATTTAGAATCACTCTAGAAGGGTTCGAATTTCAATGTAATTTTAGAAGTCCAAAATCTCTGGTATGTATACATAACTCAGTGACCATACTCCTTGTAGACAAACGAAGTATCTTTACTTGCAAAAGGTTCAAGGCCGAGTTTGTCAAGGGTATTATAGGCGTCGTTGGAAGCTCGTTTTGAGCATAAGTCTTGTTGAAAGAGGATCGAGACCTATTCTATATACCTGTGCATAAAGGAAACCCTAGTATGAGTTTATGAAAAGACATTAGGCCTATCAAGCTACAGTTATCTTGTAAGCAATAGACTCAAGCAAAATCTAAGTTGGAGAAGTGACTATTGTCACCTTAGAAAGAGGGAGCCGAGACCTCCTCTACAAGTGCATCTTGAGATCTCTATCCCAATTATCAAAAGGCCAAAAGACCCGTGCAAAGTCAAAATTTTTCACTGATCTATAGTCATAATTTCGCAAGCCTATACAGTGGCATTGGAACCATAAAGTGATAAATGATCTGTGCATAACTGTAGTAGTATAGAAGACGAGTTTGATATTAATAAGTTCCACTGTTCTGAGCATATATATACACAAAATTCAAGCCTAGACAACGACAATAAGCCAACTTGTGGTGCTTCTTCATTTGACATTGAAAAGGTATATCTACAACATTTGCTCTTGAAATATGTTGTGGTATTTTCTTGTGTCAAGTAAACTCTTTGAAGTAATTCAGAGCTTGTGAAGAAGTCTTATCAAAAGAGTTACTTCAAGAGCAACAATCAAGGGTCTATCTTGGAAGCCATAGTCCTAGGGACCAATCTTTAATAAGGAAGCTACATTTATAAATTGAGGGTCTGATTGTTCACATTGAAAGAAGTCTAGACTTATAAGCTACAGGCAGTGAGTAAGGCCACTATATTGGAACAGTGACATCAAGGACTTCTCCTTGGAGTCTATGAAAAGAAGTTTTTGTTTTGTTGGCAGTGATTGAAGCATTAAAAGTCAGTTAACATCTTGATAAAAGAAGACTTCAAGGAATTCTTGTCCATCTTGGGAAAGGGATATCTTTGCATCAAAAGGGAAGTCTGTAGCAGTCAATTCTTTGGGACCTGTGGAGCACAAAGTAACAACAACATATAGATCCTGAAGTAATTTTGAAAAAAGAAGCACTCTAAGGGCAGTCTTATCTCAAGTAAGGAATTGATCTTTCTTTTATGTCTCAAGCATCCGATATGTATTCGTTCTGCAAGGAGAGCAACAAGCTCGATGGGACCTCTAACTACCAAGGGTGGGAGAAGAAGATTGACCTTATTCTCCTTGAGAATGATGTCATGGATTACGTAAAAAGCAATATTACAGAACCAGATAAGAAGGATGCAAATGAGTGGAATAAATATTTCAAAAGTGAGATATGAACTCAAAGGATCTTGGATTGAATCAATCAAAGATCATCTCATACCATTTGTGGCAGAGCTAAACAAGGCCAAGGACATCTATAACAGATTGAATAAACTATACTCAGTGAGTACCTTAGGTCAAAAAATTGCCTTGAGAAGCAGATTGTACAAAATAAGGACACCATTTGAAGAATACATTGCAACTCATCTTGTGAAGATGTCTCAGTTAAGAGATCAACTGCATTCCCTCGGCGAGACAATTTCTGATGACTCCAGAATGGAATTTGTTTGTGACCAGCATATACTCGAGAAAGGAGACTTCCAACTTTGATGAACTTTGGTCTCAATGTGTAATGGAATAATCCCGATTGAAGGCCAAGGAGGAAACTGATCCTCTTGGAAAATCTCAAGCATATGCAGCAAGGATGAGGATTTTGAACAAAGGAAAGATGGGAAGGTCTCGTCGAAGTAAGAAGCATGATGTGTCAAACATAAGATGGTTTGAATGTAATGAGCTTGGTCACTACAGGAGGGATTGCCCGAAACTCCCAAAGGAATCTAATCAAAAGAAAGGTACAAAGAGGAAGGATGGAGCGCATGCACTGAAGAAGTCAAGGAGCCTGAGAAGAAGAAGCTGAAAGAAGAAGATCCTAGGGATCTCTTCTTCTGAAATAACTCCATCCTGATGATTTTGTACAGTTAGAGAGGGCATGTAGTTACCTTAAAAAAATGCATAACATTATGGTTAACAACGTTTAAAAGAATTCATTGTACATATATTCATTGGTAGCAGTCATCTAGCAGATACAGTGAACATGTAGCAGCTGGTTAATGGTATGAAAGGATCATTGATGTCATGGAGTGATTTGTTCATCTTGGGAAGAATGACCATGATGGTATCATTGTTACTCTCTAAGATTTGGGGCAAGCTTCCTAGAAGTTTGGTGATATAGTTGCAACATAATGAAGTCCTATCTTCAAGATGGGGAGAAGTTTGAAGAAAACTAGATGACGAGCTGAAGTAAGAGGTATGAATGTTGTTGAAATTCTTATTTGATTTAGTTAACCTATGTTTTTAGTATGCAGGAAGAGCAGGATACAAAAATATGCCTGGTTGCATTAGCATGTTTTGAATTTGTTTGGGCTCTTTCCGTTGAAGACATGTTGGTAGTAATCAACATCCGATATGATATGAAAGACTTCCGACTTTAGAGGAAGCTACAAAATCCCTGACAAGATGACTTGATGCAAGGATGAGTCTTCTTGATGATTGGATAAGGGTATTGATGAAGACAAGGCATGGCATAGGCTATTATAAACCGATGACTCCGATGGTTCGATATAGTTCTGCTACCAAAAGAAGATGCTTTGCAGGAAGATTTAGTGACTGAGATTCAATTGCAGAAATTGAGTGGATGACTTTGGCAGTCTAAGTCCAAAGGACATATATCACTGATAGGAAAAGTAGCAGGTTGCAGAAGGTTCGATGATCATGTCTTGGTAGATCACTTTCCTAATGCTTAGAGGGAGCTATGTTTAAGCTCCATAGTGACTGGTTCGTGAATACACAACAAGTAAAGATTGATGATATGGAAAGTGATGGATTGTCCCTACGAGAAGTTGCGAAAGAAGATGGCTCCATGATGTGCATAGAAGTTGATGATGCCTACAAGTCGCTGATAATACCATGATCTCCACGAAAGAATAAACAACTGATATTGGAAGCAAGTCCCTAGTTGAGAGGGAGCTTGGATATATTCCTTTCATGTGTAAAGGAATGAGTAGATCCTCCCTGGTTGAGAGGGAGAGATAGACACATCATTTTTGTCTTCGCATAAATGAACAAAGAATGGAGGATTGTGTAAGCATCTGAGACCGATACTTCTTGGGGATAGAAGTAGTCTTGGGAACCGATACTCTTTGAGGATGTGGTTGGGCATCCAAAAGCAAGAGTAGTCAAGGAGGAGATTCCTTGAGGATGTATAATTTCAAGAGGGGAATGGTCCTAAAAGGACATACCTTGTGAACATCCGAATGGAGTATGTGCCTTGAGAGACAATGATGAAGGTGTCTATAAATCATTGTCTCCCCAACATTGTGCTCTAATCTAGTGGAGAGATAGAGCTTGTTAGTCAAGGCCTTGCTATGTTGACAATGTTAGTTGTATATTGATCATAATGTTGATGCTCAAGATGACTTACCAATCCGACTCTTCTTATGAGAATAATTCAATGGAAGCATTGGCCTTGTACCTTTGGTCAATTATGAATACCTCCCTAGTTAAGAGGGAGTGTTGAAATGTAACTAGTGTCAGTCTTCATAATTGTATGTGAGTCATGACTTATTGTATTTGTTAAAAGAAAAAGAGAAAGAAATTATTTGTAAAAAGAAATTTATTTTATTATGAAATGGTTTTCTTGCCCATTGGTTACATGTCCTAGGTCAAAGCACCCATGAGCACCCTAGGGTTGTGAAGAAGAGTCAAAGTCAAGGTCATGATGTAAAGTCCCTTGGAGGGCTCATGTATCAGAGAAAGGAAATATACTTTATGTAAAAAAAAAATTGGTCTAGAAGCTACCAAAAGGACAAGTCGGCTAGCCCTACAAATCGACCTAGAAGAGGCCCTAATATAGCCCTCAAGAAGCCTATCAAAGGAGAAGCTTGACCTCATTAGTGAGATACATGATACATCAAGTCTTCTGATCTGATTAAGAGTGAAAGAGGAGCGAAGTAGCCAAGAGGGACGAATTTTTTTGTGTTTGGCATCTCTACAGCTCACACATGCGAGTTTCTTGAAGAACACTAGGGTTTCCTCATAACTGAATTTGCATAAATTCATTGGAGGATGGCTGACTTGTCTTTTGGTGGTTGGTCTTGGGTCAAGATTTTGGAAGTCTTCATTGAATTGGTTCAATAAGGAGTTTCTGGATTTTCCTCTTGTGGGTTTTACCCTGGCTTGGAGCCTATTTCTGGTGTTCTCTTTGTTTGCATTATGATCTTCTTACTGGCATTTGTCTTGACAATGAATAGAACAACATAATAATATTGATGCACTAATCTAATATCACAAGAAAGTGTTAATGTTATAGAGAAATCAATTTTAAATACCCTAACTACTCTGCCCTAGATTTCTCAACATCTGTTTCCTTATGGTCAACTTTTCTTCAACTTCAAAGGTAAGCTGATGCACCCCCTTCCAATTATCTTCACTCTCATTAGCCACCATTGGATTTTCTCTCCATTGAGTGTTCTCCAAGGCTTCCAAGCATGCAAATAACTTAAGTTTTTCACATCCTTTATAAGCTCGTTCTTATCTCTGCAGGGCCTTCTCCTACCTCCTTTGACTCATGCACTTCCTTTTTGTGCTTTGTTATCCTTACTTTCTTTCAATCTTCTTTACAGAGCTGGGAAACATCTACATAGTCACCAGATTGGGGTTGTCCTTACTGTAGGTTTTTCCTGTTTTTCTACCATATGATGCAGCTACAAGCTATCTATCTCAGAGTGCATGAGTATAGACCATTGAAACAACAAACTTTTTAAGGAAATATAACATAACACAATTCTTTATTATTGGAAATTAGCAAACTAAAAAACCAAAATAGAGCTATTCTATTTATTACATCACTCCATCAAGCTCAACTTCATCATATATGCTTTCACAAACTTTACACTAGATCATTTTGACTTCTACTCTTGTGCCAATGCTAATTTTGATCTCCATGTCTAAATCCACAATCCCAAAAAGCTCTCTAAACTGGCAGTGACACTTGAACTTGAGATCTTCTTCTTTGTTCTCCTTTGTTGAAAGATCTGTGTCTATATTTCAAATCTCCTTGTGATCCCCTTCTCATCTGCCTGAATCACTTCCTCACTTGAGCTATCTGAAGTTGCCAACTTTTGAGCTACTCCAAGATGTCCGCAAATCAATTCAGATGCTCCTTTTATAGTCCATGGACCTCCTAGGAATCTGCTAGTTGTACATGTCAACTGGGTCCATATCATCACTGGATGATCATAGTGGATCATGTCAACCAAGACGACATCACTAAAAAACCTCTTGGATTTATAGCTGGTTCTATGGATTGTGGTTCCTTTGCCCTTTGTTCAACAATAGGACCTATTACTGGAATTTAACAAACTAGAAATTTGGAATGGAAATAGTTTTGGGTGATCTGGGATGATATATACCCCAGGGATGCTCATGTATCACAGTGTTATGGAAGTATCATGCTTGTGTTACTGGATCCATAGAGTCTTGATACTGGATTTGCAGATCCACATTTCAGATACGGATACAAATATATATCCACCTAGATCTGTGTAGGATCTACCACTTAAATGAATCATTCAAACCCAGAAATAGATTCCATGCTACTGAAACAGACCCTGTGGTAGCTAGCCCTTACATGCCGGATCCCAAGCAAATAACATTAGAGTTTTTGGCTTATTCTTTAAATTTTTAAAGGATATTTTCCACCTATTTGAAAGCCTAAAGAGCAAATACTCTATTTAGATGTTCACTTAGAGTATTTATTTATTAATTTGTAGGTTGTATAGTTGTATAAGTATTTTATTAATTACTTATAGGTCTATGTCACCTGACATGGGGATTCGGGATTCGTAGGATTCGGGATTCGTGGTGTCGGATTCGGACACGTTGACCCCCCGGAACAGGACACGTAGGATTCGTTATATATATATATATATATTAAAAATTAGATATTTCTTACACAAATTTCAATTAATAATACAAATTTATTGATTTCAAATATAGATCTTCATCTATAGCTATTAGCATGCATAGTACATACAAAATTCAAATACATGTCAATCTATTATCTATTTCTTATGCTTGGCCCTCTTGCCACCACGAGAAATGTCTAATTTTTTAGTCTTGTTGGAAAGTCAAGATCTTTGTCATTAATATCACCCTCTAAGCATTAATATCCAGAGGTATCTTTGTCATTATCTCTGTATCTATATAGGGATCTTTGTCATTAATATCACCCTTTAAGCATTAACATAAGATAGAACAAACATAACATGTCAAGTCAAGATTTTGTTTGAGTGATGCATACATTTTTAGGAGGGTCATGATACAGGAGTTAGAAAACCAATGTCATTAACATCAAGGTACATAGAGGGATTGGTGCTCTTGATTAAATACGAGTTCCATAACCTAATACATGACAAAATTCAATGGAAACATTGCAATCCCCCAATCCTAAAATCTTGAAAAACTGATAAGTCTGCTGGATTTTGAATGAAATCTAAAATTCTACTTTCTCCATATGAAATCCAATGAGGCCGGAACCACTCTCAAACATCCTGAGTCATTTCATGGTAATGTTAAAAATTTAAGTAAAAGGATGAAAATGAAGATTAAGGAGAATGTCACTTTTACTTTAAGAATTTAAATTTAACATTACCATGAATAGCATATAAACACTAGGGCCTAGACTTGATCATTAAGCTGCCAAAACGCTTGCCAAATGAAAATATGTGTGGCTGTAATGACCAAATGCGGCCTTTTCATACCCGCGCAGGTCACTTTTGCCGCCTAACAAGTCCTAGAAAACAGGACACGCTGCCAAAATTGTGACACGCAGTCGGATTCGATGTGTCAAAATAGGACATGACGTGTCATGGTTTTTGGACACGAATATTGAGAGAATCGTGTCGGACACGATGGATTTGGGATTCGTGGGGCCTATAGGACAAATCCGGTTTCATAGTTATAGGCTGTATAGCACATGATAATGCTAGTAGGAAAGGTCTGGCACATCAAAATTTTAATTTTCAATTTTTCATAATGCTGACAAGAAATCTTTGAAACAATCCATTAATAATGATATATAGTGTACAAATGATGGCAGTGTCAATAATAATTTAATTAGATCAATCCCATACAACTCTAGGTGAAGAGTCTGTTATGAATATAATTTATGTAAAAGTAATAAATATAGATAATAAATAATAAACATATTAATATATAAATAAGTAATAATTAGTTAAACAAAGAGGTATGTCTCTATAGACATGACTCTTCGTGAAAGGGTACTTCTTGACTATATATATAGGGCCTTCATTCCTAGTTGTATAATCATCATTCTTATCCATACATTTTAATATATATTCTTGTATCTTCAATGGAGATCTTTATATTCCAAGTCTTCTGGAGTAGTTAACAGGGAGTACGAACTTTGTTCACTTCATTTGGTATCAGAGCAATTCGATCCTTTGGCTACTTCACCGTTGCACAGAGCTCGTTCTCTGATCCAGGTCTTTGGCCATCGAAATTCGTCAACTTCGTTGCCGTTGAAGCATTTCACTACAAGCTTTTGCAGGGTCTCCAATTCGCTAGTTGACCTTTGGTCATAAAAAAAAATTAAGGAAAAAAATTATAAGAAAAAGAGACAAGAAAAAAAAATATAAGTAAATAAATTAAAAAAAGAAGAAAAAGTAAAAAATAAAAGAACATAAAAAATCAAATTATATAAAAAAAAATTTCAAAAAAAAAAAAAGAAGCAAATAATAATAAAAATTATTAAAAAAAAAATAAAATAAAATAAAATTAAAAAAACAAAAAAATAAAAATCAAAGAAAACAAAACATATATATATATATATATATATACATTAAATTAAATTAAATTACCTGTTAGACGACGCTGCCCAGCGAACCCTTGACGACGCCGCCCACCGAAGGGGCCACCGCCAACATCCACAATTCTGTTAGACAACGAATCTGCCGCTACACGTTTCCGCTTGTAGCACGTGCTCCACGCTGACCTTGCTGCCACTCCTCCCTGACAGAACTTCCCCGTCCGCTGCCACCTTCCATCACCTCCCTTCGCTCCTATTTTGTTTACTGCCACTGCCCACACAACCTGCACCACCATCACGACTACCATCTGCGATTGTGTCAGTCCGTTCACCTCCCTCCGCCTTCCCCGCCTGCCATCTTACCTTTCCCCCGTCGACCACTTCAACCCAACCGTCGATCAACAGAACGTCTTTTGTCGCTGTGCCATTATTCCACGCCCGACCTTATATCTTGGACTGTCTCCGGTGCTATGACCCGTCACTTTGTCCGCCACCGTAACTACATCGAATCACACCGCCGTCCAACCAATATCTTCTGCCAATTCGCTGTTATCCGTCAACGCTACTCAAGCCATTGTTTAATCCACTGTCGCAACCGCCGAACCTTCGAGCTACTGTTCCATAATTCGACTGTAACTTTAACAAAGATATATAAATCAGTCATATATAACTCACTTTATATAGTGGTTATATAAAATATATATAAATTAATTTATAATTAAAAAAATAAAAAAATCAAGTCATTAAAATTTCAAGTAGGTTGTTCGAAGTTATCCAATAGTTGAAGGGTACTAATAGTAAGGGAAGGGTGAAATTGAAGAAAGTTCATCTCGAGAAGCAAAAAGGAGCCTGATATAGAAATGAAGGCCGAAAGATTTCCAGAGACTAAATAGAACTACGCCTCATTGCTATTTAGAATTAAAGGGTCTATTGCAGAAAAGATATTATTATCGCTATCTTGCCATTCGAAAGTAAAAATTATATAAAACCTAAAATTTCAAACCAATTAGTGATTCCCGAGTCAAATATAATTGAAAAAATTGACTGTTTTAAACAACAAAATATATGTCACATAACCAATTTACAATAAATGTTGGATGTTATACATTCGTATCACAATTCTCAGTTCAAACCCTATGGAGCGATCAAGGTGACATTATTTTAGGTTCACCCTAGATGGAAACCCTTGGTTCCTTCATTTTGAATACGAAAAAGAAGTTTTTGACATTTTCTTACAAAAAGAAAAAAATAACACTACAAGATGTAACCGTGAAGTCAAATTCAGTAACACCAGAAGACATCCAAGATATTTCAAAAATAATTTTTCAAGAAGGTAAAAAAGTATTACAAAATATGCAAAATGAAATTGACAAAATCACTATTGATAGAAATGAAGAAGTCTTGCGACTTAAGGATCATAGTGAAAAATTACTAACACAAATTAAAAAGCTTAAGAAGGACAAGAAGTCATTAAAGGACAAGTTAGAATAGTGTTTTCAAGAGGAAGTATCGAAGTTGCCAGTCATAACATCTCCCCTTGAAGATAAGGGAACTAATACTGATCCAATTAATATCACAACTCAAGAAGAGGACAAACTAGATGAAGTAAAGATGTACTTAGAAGTTGCAGTACTAACAACAAAAGATTCAAGTGAATATCCATAAATTAACCATTCAACTTCCATAACTAAAGGAAATTAGGTGCTTCAAATAAATCAGGAAAACGACACAAACATGATAAGGGAAAATCAAATCACTAGAATTCCTTATCGACATCTGAATCACGAGTAGACAACTCAATCAAGCTACGTGTTTAGAACAAAAACAACAAACTGATGTTCTGAAGAATACTAATTTCACTGCAATCCATTCATGTGATAACAATTCCTCGTAAGTTTTCAGTCACTGCAAGATTCGACAAAAGATTAAGTTAAGATGGTTTGATCCCTTCTTAGTGTGACAATTTTGTTTGTCACTTAGAGGATCATATCAACTTGTATCGACAAAGATGATTGTTTCGAGACGAGAATACCTTCGTAGTAGAAAAACATATCAAGCAGAAGACATTCGTAACAGAAAAAAGATCAAACCCTTTCATCAACAAGCTTTGAAAACAACTTTTTGAAGAGGAAGACAATGTTATGAATATAATTATGTAAAATAGATAAATATAGATAATAAATAATAAACATAATAATATATAAATAAGTAATAATTAGTTAAACAAAGAGGCATGTCTCTACAGACATGACTCTTCGTGAAAGGGTACTTCCTGACTATATATACAGGGCCCTCCTTCCCAATTGTATAATCATCATTCTTATTCATACATTTTAATATATATTCTTGTATCCTCAATGGAGATCTTTATATTCCAAGTCTTCTAGAGTAGTTAATAGGAAGTATGAACTTTGTTCGCTTCAAAGTTCTCTTAGAACAACATGATGCATAGACTATAACATGTTCTCAAACAGTGTACAATATTCATTTGCCATTGTAACTAAATGGGGATTTTTAGATTTTAAGGCAAATTTCAAGGATGATGTCAGGTTGATCATGATATAGAGTTGAAATATTCAAATGATGAGCATGCAGATCCATTTTTGGACATGTAATCAGGCTTACTCCACATTATCATATCAATAGAGTGATCATTGATGAGACACTCAATTTTGTATTTACAGTTATCCTTTTTGTATAAAGCATGATGCATCATGATTTCAGTCTTTAGATTTATAAATTATCTAATGATTTCAGTTCTAATGTTGTGATTCATGAATGGTTTTGATTTTTAACTTTGAATATGTTTTTTAAAATTAAAAAAATATTATTATATTTTTTGTACGTGGCATTTCCTCACCGTATCTGGATCCTGGCTTTTCAAAAATCTGGTGGATCGGTATCTGAATCTATCTGTTTCCGTTTCCTGGTAACTCAGTGTCTTGCCCATTTTCAGTTGTGTAAAACAGTGCTATTTAAAGTCAGTCTCGAAGTGCCTCTGTTTTGCAACTCTAGACTTTTGCGTGCTTTAAAATGTGTAGCCTGAAGACTTCGAGCTTGTGAAAAATGATGTATTAAATTAATCAACTAGTTATGTGGCCATACAAAACGTAACATATTTCCCATTGTCTTCCCTCTTGTATTTATGCTTACAACCAATTACAAATGAACTCATTTTTCTTCGGCTCGCAGGACCTCACAGAATACAAACGGAGAGTTCGGCAACAGGCAAAACAATACCCACCTCTGGTATAATGTTTTTCTATGGAGTGACAACTGGCCAGACAACACCCTTCGCCAGTATGATGGATTTGCATTTTTAGTTCAATCTTAAAAGCCAGAATAGTTTAATGGGGAATCAGGTGGTCTGCACACTGTCTACTTTAAAGCTTACTGAAGTGAATGTAATGTTCTATTAAAAAAATATTTTAGTGATCTGTATCATATAGATGTTTTTTTTTTTTGGCTTGGCTGTGTAGGTTCCCTCCAATTGTGTACTGCTGAACTCAATAAATATAATTCGGAGAGGGTTATTGAATCTCATATCGTTGTTTTTGTTTCTTAACATGTTCATTTTACGCTCAGATCTTAACTTATTTTCTATTAGGATTTTGACAGAATATATTGTTCTGTGGGATTCCAAACCTGGACCTTTTCATAATTTTCGTCTCTTTGTCTGCATAGAGTGATTTGTCTACTGCAAAATTCATCCGCAAGTTCTCTTCAAAGTGTTATTTGTATTTGCCTGCTTTCTATCGGTTCTATTCCTGGGTTACTTTTAACTTTAATGTCTCAGCACTCAAAGTATCAAATGCTTGTTAACTGTAATTATCATTGTTAATGCTTGCAAATGAAAATGAAAGAACTTGGAAAGTCTTTCAGTTCTTATGATGTGTATTAAATAATTTTTATGAATGCTCTCCTTGTATTGCTGTGGCCATTACAATGATTATTTGTGTAGTGTATAATCATGGTTTTGTTGAAGTTTCCCAAGGGCCTTTATTGTTCGCATATTGTTCTGTGGGATTCCAAACCCGGACCTTTTCATAATTTTCGTCTCTTTGTCTGCATAGAGTGATTTGTCTATTGCAAAATTCATCCGCAAGTTCTCCTCTTGAAAGTGTTATTTGTATTTGCCTGCTTTCTATCGGTTCTATTCCTAGGTTACTTTTAACTTTAATGTCTCAGCACTCAAAGTATCAAATGCTTGTTAACTGTAATTATCATTGTTAATGCTTGCAAATGAAAATGAAGAACTTGGAAAGTCTTTCAGTTCTTATGATGTGTATTAAATAATTTTTATGAATGCTTTCCTTATATTGCTGTGGCCATTACAATGATTATTTGTGTAGTGTATAATCATGGTTTTGTTGAAGTTTCCCAAGGGCCTTTATTGTTCGCTTGTGCTCAGTTCTCATGGTTCTGATTCTAGTTTTAGGTTGTCAAGTATCTACTTATAACTGAAATATATTCTTTCTGCAACTTTGGTCCAAATTTGAAGCATCATTGGCGATAAGGTTGAGGAATTCATTTCAGTTAATCCAGATGCATGTCTCTGACTTACCAAGGTGTGGGTTTTTTCACTACTTGTGCTTCTAACAAATTAAAAAACAGAAAGAATCAATACAACTTTATTTTCTCGGACAAGGTCTTTATTGTCTGCATTTCTATTATGAGGATATGTCTTGTATTTCATGCTACTATATGGTTGCATTAATCTATTCTATTAATGATGCAATCAGTGAAGCACGACCCTTATAAGACCCTTCAAGACTCGCGGGTCTTGATGAGTCGTATGCCGAAACGAGTCACCCTCATAGAACCTGCACATAAGACCCTTACCCGCACGGACTCGCATAAGACTCACGTTGACCTGTTGACTCACATACGACTCATATGAAACTCGTATGGGCCGTATAAGACCCCGTCCCTAGCAGCGAATTTCATTTTTTTTTTTTGAGATCAGGCAGAGGGAAAGGTAAAATGGAGGGAATCTGTATTTTGCTGAGTCTTATACAGGTCGTTCTCGATTCTTATACGAGTCGCTGAGTCAATAGCAAGATTAGTCTCATACGAGTACGAATCGTGCAATGTTGGATGCAATACCTTGTTTATTTTTTTAATGTTTTACATGCTGGTAAGGAGAGGAAGCATACTTTAAAAGGAGATTTCTAGAATCTAATGTCTTTTGTCAAGGTGTTCTGCCCCCGTATATTTGTATTTTCTTCTGTTTTTCTTTAAATGTTGGCTGTGAGCATTTTCAAAGATGAATAAATCCACAACCTGGTGTGTATTCCTTTTTGTAAAGCTGGATGGAAAATGTCTTAAGACCATCAGATATTGACTGATGGTTATGAAGCTCTAATGTGGACTCATTAATCAAAAAATCGATCTGCAATGGGCAAAGTATTGTAATTTGTGAGATTATCAAATATTAGCTGAATCTACATATTTGTTTTATCCAGTTTTAGGAAAGCAGTTATATTCTCAACCGTGGGATTTCTGAAGTCGATTTCCCTTCTTGCATTTTGCTTATGATTTATTGATAAATATCTTGTTAAATAACAGGTGCACTTGAAGAAAGGAAAAGGGGATAGGGCATTGATGTTATAGGAAGTTGGTAAAGTTAGATAAAAGTAAGAATTGAAATACTTTAAATGTACGTGGATGATATGCATCTTTGTATTAATGTAATTTAGAAATTATGTTTTCAGTCTTATAAGACCTTGATATGATTGATGGAAAATGATAATCTAGGGGCTTCAAATATGATTTATAGTTAATAAACAAGTTTGAGCTATATCGAGTGCTGCTGTTTACTGTAATTATTTGATTTTTTTTTCTTCGTTCCAAAGAGAGAAAAGAGGAAGTCACCGTTACTTGAAATAAAAGGATCATATTTTGTACACTCCTAATGTTACAGGGGCAGTGGTATGATCCGACAGCCAGAATATGGAATGTAGGGACGAAAAACAAAAACCTCTGTATATTTCAAAATTCAGATAGAAAGACAAGCTTGAAAGCTGGAAAGCGTAAACTGTTTTTGGCTAGGTCTAAAAAGCTGAATGAAAATTTAACAAAAAACTGCATACATGAAAACCAATAGAAGGTTAAGGTCTGACGGAGCAATCCGCCTAGATGGGAGGACCTCATCAGCCACATCTCTGGCTACTCTCAATGAGAGAGAAACTGGTTCTGTTGCATACCTGATTTGATAGATCATCTGCCTCGTAGTTATGTTCTTTGTACATATTGAAGAGAAAGTGGCTTTAAGCCCTCTGCAAGTTGTAAGCTGCTATATAGTCCGAGTCCTGAAACTTCACTGTATCCTCATCCCCATTAGCCTGACCACCACTAATTTTGACTCCCGATGGATATTCAGATCACTACTTCCTCCCTTTCAATAGTCATTAAGATGGTAACTGCAATTATTTCTGCTTAATTGTATGTACCATTTCCCAAACCACATTGAAAACCGATTTTATATGAATCTGAAAAGTGCAGTATCCCATCTGCCCCACATTTGTCTGGTGAATTGTTGGCTTGTCCGTTGAAAAAACCAGAATGGCTTTTGGTGATGCTCCCTCGGTTCTCTACCATCCTTTGCTTCCTTTTCACCTGAAATTTCTCATAGCTTAGATTGACCCCTTCCAACTTACAGAAAGTTTGAATGGGCACTATCTCTTTTCTTTGAAACAAAGCTTCATTTCTGGTTAGCCACAACATCCATAGCACAAACACTGCGAACGGGTGGTGTTCACTCCTCACCTTGTGATCATCCAATCAAGACTCCGAAGCCTCCTCCAATGTTTCCAGTTCCCATTTACCTTTCCGTCCTGTTAAACCTTACCTTTCCATCCCGTTAAACGTTGGACTGCATTCCATAGCCCCTTCATAATATGGCAATGTGCAAAAATATGATTTATACTTTGATTACTTTCCGTGTATTGCTGGAAACACTGAGAGGGAGGTGAATTAATATTTCTCTTTAGTGAATTAATTTTTATGTTACATAGCATTAATTTACATTCACATCAGATCATAACACAAATCAACACCATTCAACAAATCATAGAATCAAATACAGTGGACGCAAGAGATTTTAGGTGGAAACCCTTCCGAGAGAAAAATCACTGAACACTTCTTAATATTTGTCTTTAATAATTTACATCAATTATGAAGCTCCAACTTCCAAGATTTCCAACTCCAACTAAAGGAGGCTCCAACACCTTGATTTACAAGCTCCAACATGAAGAACGCTCCAATGCCCTAGTTTACCAGCCCAACCTGGAAGGACGTTGCAACACTCTAGTTTACGTGCTCCAACCTGAAGTATGCTCAAATACTCCGTTTACTAGCTCCAACTGGAAGAACACTCCAACACCTTGGCTTTATCAGCTCCCACTGAAAGGACACTCCAACACCTTGCTTATGCTCCAACATGCCTTAACACCACCTACCAATCTAATGAGTCGTCAGACCACATTTTACAATTTTCAAAATGGATCCAATTGTGCTCGATAATCAATACAAAATAATATGTAATACAATCTCTTGTTAAACAAATATGCTTGTACATCAAACCCTAGCATCAATGGACTCTGCTTCTACATCAAACCCTAGCTGAACAAACAACTCTGCTAAGTGCACTGTCATAATCAAACTTTCCAAACAAATGTTGCATCTGAAACCCTAGCTCAACAATCTCAACACTGGCATCAGTCAAATTTCGCTGTAATATCATATCAAACCTATAAAATTCAATTGGCATATGCTCTTGTCATCAAACATTTAGCCATATAAATGTTGGCATTGCCTTGATTCAACATACAACAAATCTCAACTTAGTTATTTTATGCTCAACTTGCAGTGACTTGTCATCAATTATCTTGCCATATAACCTTGTTCAGTAAATTAGAAGCATTATAAATTCTGGCATTCAACCACTGCCCATACAGATTAATCGATAACATATAGATCAACACTGTACTAGAATCCTCTATATCAAAGTTGTATCAAGTCAGACCCTGGCAGTTCTGCCCTAACATCTCAATGGTGATACAATGTGTATACTCACCGTATTAACTTCTAATGGATGCATACGCTAGGTCATAAACCACATAGCAACATATATTTAGTCTTCTCTCGGACCAACAAACTTCTCAATCTCTTTGCCCAAACCTTTATACCATCATAATAAGTCCCTAGTAACAATAGTATGATGAAAACTTGACTAAATTGAGAGGGGGGAGGGTTTCTTTTCATTAATCTCATTAATCGAAACATTACATGACCAACTTACTAAATAACGACCAACAGATAGAATAAGTGAACAACAAGTAATAAGCAAACCAAAAACATCACATCAGCATATAACAACACATATTGACACCAGATATATGTGGAAACCCATAAATGGAGAAAACCACGATTTAATTATTATTATGATGCAAAGGCAAGCTCCTACTCCTTATTACATCTGACTTTTTGTAGGGTCCAACCTACAATAGGTTGCTACCCCAATTTTCTACAAGCTGCAACTGCAAGGAAACTCTAACTCCCATATATTTTATGGAGGCTACAACCCACAAGAGGCTCCTACCTCAACAAGCTCCAACTTGATGTTTATCAAGCCTCTACTTGAAAGGAGACTACCATCCCCTGATGCAAACAAGAAATAACAATGTGCTGGTTTACTTGGTCATAAATTCAGCGTATCTCCATCTTCATTTCTACATTTTCTTCCCTTCAAATCTGCTTCACATCAACTAATGCATAATAGCTCAATGAGCTCCCTCACATTCTCCCATTCTCTAACCTCTTAATGCCTTCCAAAAGCACATATTTATAAAGATAATTTGATAGTTGTTTGTATCCCACATATGAATATGAAGTGAATAGGCTTGACTCTTTGCGTTCCACTCATTCGTTTCCAAACTCTTGAGATTCTGAATATTAGAACACAAAAATAAATAATCCATCCAATATTAATTACAACCACATGTATTGATTAAATGCATCAACCTAATGTCAACATCAAATAATAATATTTATCATTAATGCATCACAACAATCTTTACATCTTTGCCTTTGCCTTGGAGTCTTGCCTTTGCATCACAACAATTCATCTTAACAACAAATTAGTGTCACCACAAATTCTTCATTAAACAATCTCTGCAACATTATCCAAGCATCAAGCCATCAACATGAGCATCAATGTTCTATCAAACTATTAATGTATATGCTGCTCCTTTGTCCTTGCTCTTGCATACGTTGCCTTCTTGTGTTGCTTGTTGCTCCTTTTCCATCAAATCTTTGCTTCTTTGCTGCCTATTCACTGCACTTTTGCCTTCTTTGCCTTCCTGCTCCTTGCATTGTTGTTGCTCTTTTCCTTGTTGCTGCTCCTTGCCTTGCTTCTCCTTGTTGCTACTTCAATGCTCCTTTGCCATCAATGACAATAATGCCAACAATCTCCCTCTTTGGCATTGATGGCAACACATTCGTCCTCCCCCTTTTGTCTATTATGAATATAATTCATAACAAGTAAATAAATAAAATAAATGTAAATATTAAATAATCAAACACTGATTATGTTAAATAGTCATTAGTTAAGTGGAAAGGCATGTTTAAAAGATATGCCTAATCATGAAAGATCACCAGCTTAGGTATAAAAGCAGGGCCTCATTGTAACATTCATTATCACATATACATTTTTTATATAATAAATTATTATTACAAATACCTCTTGTGTATTTTCACATTCAAGCCTCCAAGCTATCAGTTTTCATGCTTTAGTAACAATTTTTATGCTTCAATGGTATCAGAACCTGGTGCACAATATAATGATGCGAGTCTTTAAACGTTGTTTGCCGCACAATGTGCCATTACGTTTCTCGATTAACATAGTAAGCGACATGTATATATGGACATATAACATAAGAGAATGCACAGACTTTCTAGTGGTTGCAATGTCGAGGGAACTAGAAACCTTTGAATCTCTGTAGGGGCACAAATGGATAAAGGAGTTATAATGCTTTTGTGATTTGTCATGGAAAACATAATAGTGCTGGGCACTATAACTGTAACTGAGGCCAACTCTGATTATAGAATACGTGAATGACATGACCACAGTGGTGATAAAGAGGCACCATATTTGCTGCATTTTCCAATATAATTAACGTTGCATATTAACTTCGTATTCCTCAACGTTGCCAATGCCCGCAGAAGGTAGTTAATTCCTGCGGATCGCGAATGGAGTCTCAGCTTGGTAGGGGGCATATCAAGTTTATTTTTCATATAGATTCTGAGCATATGAATGACCTCAATGGCTCAAATACTTGAAATAGTAACTCGATGCATCATAATATATAGATATATATACATATTGTGGAGATTATATTATGGCTTACACTTCGTTTGCAATATGCATTCAGAAGTCCGTTGTGGTCTACACAAAGATATCATTGTGGTGACTACAGTGGAATTGGTTATGGTATCCGCATAAGTCAACATATCTTTATGATTGTATTGTACGTGACCATTGGTTCTTTTTACTCATACACAATGTGTGACTGTGATTTAATGATCTCACTCCACACAATGATTCACGGTTCCCTTTATGTTTACAATAGAAAAATGACATGACAGAGGCTTGGATAATTTAATTTATGGCTCGAACTTGAATTATTCCAAATGATAATGATTTGTCAACCACATAACTGTCGAACCAATAGCGCACAACAAATGCAGCCCAATGATAATAACGTTAGCAATGATATTATATATCGAGTGCAAAAAAATCGTTCCCATATCAATGTTATTGCATCAAATTGTATGTTTAATGCATTATCTAATGGAGAAATGACTGATGGAATATAATGTTGGTCTTTAAATTGTGTTACATTCATTCTTGATGTGCTTCTATATATCAGTGAGCATTGCAGCAAGAATCTTTGTATAATACCACCAATTAAACTCACTGTCATCACTATATGCATCAAAATTTAATATCACTGCCTTGGAATATATTACTGTTGCATATAATTATTCCGCTGCACATCATTATTCCACTCCGTCAGGGGATTTCTTTATATCTCAGAGAATTCTGAATTAATATAACGATAATTATAAGAATAACGCTTCCATACATTGACTCCATAGGCACTCCAACCTCATAAGCTGCATAAAAACGCTACATACAACTGTAACACTGGGCAACAATACAATTATAGCTCTACCTCTGTTACAGGTTTGATTGAAACAAATGGTATTCCTTATTTAAGTGTTGGAATGGTAATTCCAACTGCAGGTTGCAACACTGTGCAGGCGGACGTGGACAATACGGCAGCAACCCAAAACCGCCAGAACAAAACCACAAACCCGCTCAGGCATATCGCACCGCTTTTGCATAAAGGTGGTTTCCGTATTGTTGGGCTCCGATAAACTATGGAGGCGACACGTGTCACCCGCATGACATAAGCCAACGTCAAATATCGCGCGTTATCGTTGGTGCATCTTACCTGGTCCGATATCAATCTCCGCCGTCCGATCTCCTCGCGCGTCCTCTGCCGTCAATCTCTGAAGCTGCATACGGGCCTGCAGCGAATTAATTTTGCGTGGAGTGGAAGTCTTTTGTGTTGACCGCCGGATGGATGAACTTATGGTTTTTAATGTTGTTCGTATTGTTTGGTGGAGGCCCGTTTTAAATGGTTATGGGCACATTATCATATATATTTTTTATATATACGTAGTTTTGGTGAAGACCCATTAATATGGGTATGGGCGTATAGTTTTATATATTTTTATATGTTTTATATATATTATGTAAGCCCGCAGGTGGTCATTGTAAGGTGCATTTTTATGAGTAATTGTGCCTGCGCACGGTGAGGGGGCGTAATATTTTTGGTATGTATGTTTTATGTAAAACATTATGTTGAGCCCTCATGCATAAGTGTAGTGAAAAGTCAATGCGTGGTAGTTTTTAGAGTTGTGGTGCCTGCGTGTTTTTTATGGAAATGTTTTGATGTATTGTGCCTGCGCATGTAGAAAGGTTTTAGTGTGTGAGTGTGGTGGCTGCGCTCGGTGCACATGTAATTTTTTTTTTGTTTTAAATGCACAGCAGTGCGAGAGCTCATGGAATTGTAATGAATGCACAGCAGTGCGGAAATCATTTTAAAACAAAGATGTATTGTATTGCTTGCTCATCGCAAAAGCAAGAGGTAGCTTGAAGCTGTTTTGTAACACCCACATCAGTGGAAGACCAGAAATGAAGGAGACAGTTTCTCCAGTGAATCCCTCTCTGCGCAGAGGATAAAGTTTGTAATAGTTTTTTTTTAAAGCAATAGAAAATGTTTTTATGGCTGTGTAATGGACTGTTATGAGCATATTTGTTTTTAAAGCTTCCCTGTGCAAGGGTCCTGGAAGAAATGAAACAGAGCATTGGCTCTGTGGTGTCTGTGTGTTTGGTTTTGGTATTTTCCCCATTGAAAAATACCCAACAGTGGTATCAGAGCTAGTCCAGGCTCAAAGAAGCTGAAGGAAGAACTCTTGTTGCAGCACTGAAGGCTCTCAAGCAGTGTGAAGCCACAGCCAAAAGGATTAAGGTATTCCTCAAGCTTTCCCTTGTGTTACTGTTATAGAAACAGTCAGTGATTAAAAAAAAAACAGTCAAGTATTTAAAGCCTAGATAAGAATGGCAAGGTCAAAGAAGAAAGCCTCCAGGCCTGTTAAAAATGTGTCTCCCCCTTCTACTAAACTAGAAGGCAATCCATTAGAATACATTCTATTTGAAACCCCAAAGTTTGATGGAAACTTTGATGTATGGGAAATAATGATGAGGGCTTTCCTAATGTCTGAGGGGATTGAAGTCTGGGAGTCAGTGATTGATGATAGCAAGATGGATAAAGAATCCATGGAGTATGATGCACAATCAGCAAAACTAATCTTGGATGGACTCCCTGATTCAGTGAAGAAGAATCTTGGAAAATATACATAAGCAAAGGATATATGGGACAAACTGCATGACCTTCATGCAAAGGGAGCACTGACCATGACCATCAGTGAAGAAGAAAATACTGAACCCATCATAGAAGCTGAAAATGAGAAGGTTGACCTCATCAAGCTTCAAGTAAAAGAAAGAGATGAAGAGCTTGTCAAGCTTAAGAAGGAGCTTGATCAATGCAAGAGGAAACATCATGAAGAAGTCATATCCATGACAAATCAGCTGAATGAAGCAAAAAAGCAGGAAGATGCCTTGACAAGTCAACTTGAACAAAGACACAAGAGAGTGAATAAGCTTGTGGAAGAGATTGGACAGTACAAGGTAGAGGTCTCCTCCCTTAAGTCCGAATTACAAGAAGCCAGGAAGCAGGCACAAGGAGCTGAAAAGAAAATGAAGAGCAGTCAAGCAAAAGATGAAGAAATCTCCAAAATGAAGACAGAGATTATCCCCTTCAAAATAGTAGCAGCTGAAGCTACTCGTAGCAAGGAAGAAACTGAGGGACAACTAGCAAAGAAAAATAATGAATATGAAAAGTTAGAAAAAGAGATTGTCCTCCTCAGGAAGAAGGTTGAAGGGATGAACAAGATCATGAAGAGCTCTCAAGCTTTGGATGACATGCTCAGCTATCACAGATCTCCATCTGATAAATCAGGACTTGGGTATGTAGCTGAACCCTCAAACAAGGATGAGGATGCTTTAAGCAAAGGAGATGTGAAGAAGGCAGAAAGAAATGGTGATGCTCCTAGTTCCAACAAAGGCAAGGAGAAAAATGAAGGCAACAATAGAAGAAATCCTGCTCCAAGTAGAAAACCAGCTCCAAGAAGAAATGTAGCTGATGGCAAGAAGGCAAAAGGCAATGGTGATCATCAAAGGATCTCAAGGCAGCAAGGCTTCAGAAGTACATCAAGGAAACCTCCATCTCCCAGGTACCAAAGTTCATTTTATGGTTATTGTTATGCTTGCTCAAACTTTGGTCATATGGCAAAAGACTGTAGAGCATTTCATAAAGATAAATGTTGTGGTCCCCGAAAATCTCCAAGAAACAATTTTAGAAGAAATCATGAAATGTTATTCATGAATAATGTTGAATGTTTCAAGTGTCATAACATTGGGCATATGGCACGAGATTGTAACTTGACATGGGCTCTTACACAAGCTAGACCCATGCAAAAGAAGAAAGTTACACAAGTATGGAGAAGGAAGGAAAGGCAATCTGAAAACCCCTTGAACTCCCCAGTGGATCTAAATTTGTTTTGAGAAGAGTCTGCCAAAAGAAGACAAGCATACATTAAAGGGGAGCTTGTAATTTTTTGTTGCTGAACTGTCTTAACAGTCATTCTTTAATGAAGACTTCTTTTTATAAAGGAAAGACATGAAATCAAATCTGCCATAAGAGCAGAGAAGAAAAGGGGACAACGCTCAAATGTAAAGTGCAGCGGCGCAATAAGGAGTATGCAGAGCATGGAGACCCTCACAGCAGTGGGAAGACAGAACATAAAACAACAGTTTGAAATTTTTTTTGGGGCACATGGATTAGAATGAACAACAGTTTTGAATTTTTTTTGTTATGGAGCACATGCATTGAAATGCATAGCAATGGAAGGTAGTTTCCTTCTATGTAATGTGAGAGAATATACTCACAGCAGAATGAGTGTAATGCACAACAGATGAATTTTTTTGTATTGGGAATGAAAATGCAAAGCAGTGAGAAGAAAATGAGAAGAAGGCAAAACGCAGCAGAGCGTAAATGCTAAGTGGCTGAGAATGCAATGAAATTTTTGTTACACAGCAAAAAAAAAAAAAAATGTAATGTTTTTTTTTTTCTTCATATGCAATGCAGCATGCAAAGAAATGCATAAAGAAAAACAGGGACATCAGATTTTTAATGCACATGGGTGAATGATAATGTGTGGCAGCAGAAAAATGAAAGGAATTGCACAGCAGTGCATTGTGTAATTAAAAAAAATGAAACTAAAGATTGTGTGAAGCAAGGGTGTAAAAAGTAACAGCCCGTGTTATTTTTTGTGTGGAGAATGAAGTGCCAAGAGTATGGGCACAGCAGTATGATGAAACAAAAGGCAGCCATAGTGCAAATTGCAGAGGCAACGCAGCAGCAAATAAAAACCCAGGGATGACAGTCTATGGTTATGGGTACAGACAGCAGTGAATATGAAAAATGCAGCAGCAAGAAGTTATGGACAGTAGCACAGTGAATGTAAGAAATGTTTACACACAGCAGTGTAAATTTGTAAGTTGGGACAGTGTAATTGTTCCAGAAAAGACAGAGTATTTGTCTTTGAAAAGTGCACAAGCAGTGCAGGTGTAGACACAGCAGTGTGGGGTACACACAGTAAAGAAGATGGCACAACAGTGCAGCGAAGAATATGCAACAGCATAAAAGAACAGTGAAATGATTGTTTGTTTTTGAAACTGCATCTAAAGCAGTGTTTGGTAGTAATCCCTCCGTGAGAGGAAGTGAAGTCATTAGTGAATCCCTCTGTCATGAGGAAGGTGCTCTTAAGCACAGTTTCAGGTTAATCCCTCTATTAAGAGGAAGACAACTTTGTTTGTTTGTGAACTGCATCAGAAGCAGTTGGTGAATCCCTCTATGTGAGGAAGATGTCTTTGTAACAGCAGTGTTGGTGAATCCCTCGATGTGAGGAAGTGTTTGGGTAAGATTGAATGCCCAGCAGTTGAAATTAAAGGGGAGTGTTGGAATGGTAATTCCAACTGCAGGTCGCAACACCGTGCAGGCGGACGTGGACAATACGGCAGCAACCCAAAACCGCCAGAACAAAACCACAAACCCGCTCAAGCATATCACATCGCTTTTGCATAAAGGTGGTTTCCGTATTGTTGGGCTCCGATAAACTATGGAGGCGACGCGTGTCACCCGCATGACATAAGCCAACGTCAAATATCGCGCGTTATCGTTGGTGCATCTTACCTGGTCCGATATCAATCTCCGCCGTCCGATCTCCTCGCGCGTCCTCTGCCGTCGATCTCTGAAGCTGCATACGGGCCTGCAGCGAATTAATTTTGCGTGGAGTGGAAGTCTTTTGTGTTGACCGCCGGATGGATGAACTTATGGTTTTTAATGTTGTTCGTATTGTTTGGTGGAGGCCCGTTTTAAATGGTTATGGGCACATTATCATATATATTTTTTATATATACGTAGTTTTGGTGAAGACCCATTAATATGGGTATGGGCGTATAGTTTTATATATTTTTATATGTTTTATATATATTATGTAAGCCCGCAGGTGGTCATTGTAAGGTGCATTTTTTATGAGTAATTGTGCCTGCGCACGGTGAGGGGGCGTAATATTTTTGGTATGTATGTTTTATGTAAAACATTATGTTGAGCCCTCACGCATAAGTGTAGTGAAAAGTCAATGCGTGGTAGTTTTTAGAGTTGTGGTGCCTGCGCGTTTTTTATGGAAATGTTTTGATGTATTGTGCCTGCGCATGTAGAAAGGTTTTAGTGTGTGAGTGTGGTGGCTGCGCTCGGTGCGCATGTAATTTTTTTTTGTTTTAAACGCACAGCAGTGCGAGAGCTCATGGAATTGTAATGAACGCACAGCAGTGCGGAAATCATTTTAAAACAAAGATGTATTGTATTGCTTGCTCATCGCAAAAGCAAGAGGTAGCTTGAAGCTGTTTTGTAACACCCACAGCAGTGGAAGACCAGAAATGAAGGAGACAGTTTCTCCAGTGAATCCCTCTCTGCGCAGAGGATGAAGTTTGTAATAGTTTTTTTTTAAAGCAATAGAAAATGTTTTTATGGCTGTGTAATGGACTGTTATGAGCATATTTGTTTTTAAAGCTTCCCTGTGCAAGGGTCCTGGAAGAAATGAAACAGAGCATTGGCTCTGTGGTGTCTGTGTGTTTGGTTTTGGTATTTTCCCCATTGAAAAATACCCAATAGAAATCACTGATGGAATATAATGTTGGTCTTTAAATTGTGTTACATTCATTCTTGATGTGCTTCTATATATCAGTGAGCATTGCAGCAAGAATCTTTGTATAATACCACCAATTAAACTCACTGTCATCACTATATGCATCAAAATTTAATATCACTGCCTTGGAATATATTACTGTTGCATATAATTATTCCGCTGCACATCATTATTCCACTCCGTCAGGGGATTTCTTTATATCTCAGAGAATTCTGAATTAATATAACGATAATTATAAGAATAACGCTTCCATACATTGACTTCATAGGCACTCCAACCTCATAAGCTGCATAAAAACGCTACATACAACTGTAACACTGGGCAACAATACAATTATAGCTCTACCTCTGTTACAGGTTTGATTGAAACAAATGGTATTCCTTATTTAACCGGATTCTTCAATCAACATCTATAACGTTCCCATATGCAAAGCGAAAATCAAATTATCTCTTTATTGTGATAATTTTCTAGTCCATTGATTCGCTGCACTACTTCGACCTTTCTCAATTTTTGATAATAGATGGTCTGCTAAAGCATTCTCAAACCATGCTACAATAGGTTATGCTCCCACAAACTTATTGTAGAATCACAAGGATTGTCTCCATTGCATGTGTATTATTTTGTTTACAGTCACTATTTCATCTTGGTGGCCATTATTGAAGTAGGGATAAGTTCTAAGATTGTGCTACAAAGATCCATTTTCATTTGAAATGGAGTGCATCCAAACATGGCACATATCCCTAAAATTAGATCATTCATCATAGAGATAACATAGTTTCATATGCTTGGAGAGGGCTGCAATGGAATCATTTCTTGTTACTCTCATTGAAATTGAAGTTTCTGCTTTATGTTTTGTATGGGACTCTTTTGCTTTATACATTCTTTGAGAGGCACTATGAAATTTTATAATTATCATTTGTGGTCTCTTCCTTGCTTCTCCTCTCTTGCGAGTTGATGCAACCAATTCTAAAGTATAGAAGGATTTTAGTCTTTTCATACTAGATCCAACCATATAATTGAGGTGGTGCCAGAGTTTCTAGATTCTTGTTGTTTGTTTTCCTCTCTTTTTGTATTTATATTTCTTTGATGGTCATTTAAAGACATATTTATTTGTTGCAACGTTTTAGACCTTGCACATATGCATCCCATATTGCTATCCCATCCTTCAAAATACACAATGTGCCCATGTATTGATTCCAAAGATAATTTTAATATCCAGTCTTGGAAATATTTTGAATATTATCAGTTATTGTAGCTATCCCTGCAACATTGTTCCTTCCTTTTTTTTCAATAGGCTACAACATATGGTTGTAGGTGACCTTGTAATCAGATCTCGACAAAGCCTTTGTCCATATGCAGTAAGTAAGAAGTCCATATGCAGTAGCAACCACCAAAATACCCAAAATAGATCTTTGAAAGACTATGCATTTCTAGAGTGGGAGCCTTCCTTTGTCCTTGACCTCATTCATTGTCAAATCAACATGCCTGTGAATCATGCTTTGATGATCATATGGCTTGATTGTGTGCAGATTTGTTGAAGTTGTGAGCGAAGTCATTTTTTGTTATTTTCAAGGCACAGTTGTTTGGGGCATAGTTAGAAGAGAATTTGCAAACAAACTTTGATTTTTAATGCCAACATCCCAACCAAGGCTACTATAAAATGCACAATGCAGCAAGATTGTCCTTATTATGTTACCGCTCCCCCTCGGATGATGTTGCTCTATTAATACCGACTTAATACTAATTGAAGGATTGCCTTTCTTCTTAGAGAAAATCCCCTTGAAACCATGATGATTTCATTCTGTCATTGAAGTAACATGTTGTTCCTTTCTCTTCCTCTTCCATACTTTCGTAGACTTCTTTCTCCTGTTTGCCTTTCTTTCATAGTTTTCTCTTCTTGGAGTTGCTTCCAGCTTCTTTCTAGTGCTCTTTAGAATATATGGCAACTTACATTCCTTAGCTTTGTGGCCATGATTATTACACACAAAACATCTTGTGTGGCCAAAAAATAGAGAAAACGATGTGTTTATTTTTGAGTGCATGTTTTTCTTCATATACACTTTCCATTCAATTGCTTTATGTCCAAATTCATGACACATATAACAATAACCATAGAAATAGTTTATGTACTTGGTTGCTGGTGTTTTCCTATGCTTGCTTGTTGGATAGTACCTTCTTGTTTGTTGCATGTTTTGCTGAATAGTCTCGACTTTCTTGTACTTACAATATGCTACCACATGTCCACGTTCATGTCCACGTTCATGGCACGAAAAACATGTGGTGGTTTTCCTAGGAGCAAAGAATCTCCTTTGAGATCTTCCAAACCTATTCAGCTCATTCATTGGCTTTTAATATTGCTGCTTGTTTTTGTTTTCTTTACAAAGCATGCTTCTTTTAGACTCTTCTTCTCTAGGTCCTTTTAAAGCTGCTTCATTATCATTTTTAATGGTTGCCTTTGCTGAGTTCTTCATGGAGGCAAGGTTTGCTTCTAGCTTCTTACACAACCTATTCTTTTCTCCTTACTTACTTTTAGCTGAATTAACCTCAACTTCTAATCTTTTACACTGTAGGTCTCTCTCCTTGAATTTACTGCTCATCACTTCTTCTAGTCTCCTTGATTCTTCAAGTTGTGTCTTCAGGCTAACAATTTCCTCCTTGTACTCATGCTCTTTCTCATCACATATCTGCACCAGTTTCTTCAAGTCTTTGTTTTCATTCTTCAATCTTTCTATACTAGCCAATGATAAGTCAAGCCTAGCTTGATTTTCATCTGTTTTTTCTTCATGTGAGTCTGGCATATTCACATAGGTAGAGGTTTCATTTATCTGAACACTTTTCTTTTGACAAAGACTTTTCTTCTTCCTCTTTCTCTTTTCATTTTCTGCATTGTTTCTCCTAATCTTTCCTTCATGCATGAAATCCAATCTTTTCCAATTTTCTTTAGTAGAATTTAGGTCTATTATTGTATTAAGATCCTTATTATGAATATTGTTATATATAACAAATTTTGCCTTAGCATTCCATTGTTTCTCTTGCACAGAGCAAGAGTATTTACAGTAACCTTCACATACAAGCTTCCATATACCAGGTCCATAAGCTATCAATTCAATTTTAACCTTAAATCTCCATTCATGAAAGTTTGATGTACTAAGCACAAGTATAATTTGACAGACCATGACTCAACCAGAACATTAGGGGAATTTTGAGGTCTAAAATGGGCCTCCTAAGAAAAATTTACAACCAAAATAAACTTTATAAGAACCAATAAGATTCAAGATGATGATGTCAACCATGGGGGATGATTCACCATTTTTGGAGCAAAAAAAGTAAAAATATTAAAAAATAATAAAATAATAAAACTACTTTTCAACTTATCTCCCTAAGGTTTCAATCAAATTTCAAGTGGGAGTACTCATTGCATGCAAAATTTAATTTCCCATCCAAGGAGTACCCATGTTGCATACTTTTGATGGACCCTACTACACGAAAAATGAAAAATACATGAAAAACGTGATTCAATCACGTTTTTCATGTATTTCTCATTTTCGTGTAGTAGAGAACATCAAAAGTATGCAACATTGGTATTCCTTGGATGAGAAATCAAATTCTGCATCCAATGAGAGTTTCTGCTCGAAATTTGAGTAAAGCCATAGGGAGATAAGTTGAAAATATGAGTTGAATTTTTTCTTTTTTCCTCTAAAATTTGATAATGTAATCTAATATTATTTTATTATTTCCACTATTATTTTATAATTTCCCTAGGAGGCCCATTTTAGACCTCAAAACTCCCCTAATGGCTACCTTTAAGCTGTTAGGCTTACACTAAAGGAACCGACTCTAATACTAATTGATGAAAACTTGATTAAATTGAGAGGGGGGTGTGAATCAGTTTAGTATATTCATGGACATTAACATTCTTTTCATTAATATCATTAACCGAAACATTACATGATAAAGTTAATAAATAACGACCAATAGATATAATAGGTGAACAACAAGTAATAAGCAAACCAAAAACATCACATCAACGTACAACAACACATATTGACACTAAATATATGTAGAAACCCATAAATGGAGAAAAACACGATCTTATTAATGTTGTGATGCAAAGGCAAGCTCCTACTCATTACATCTAATTTTCTATAGGCTCCAACCTACATGAAGCTGCTACCTCAATTTTCTGCAAGCTACAATTGCAAGGAATCTCCAACTCTCATATGTTTTTTATAGGCTACAAACCACAGGAGGCTCCTACCTAAACATGCTCCAACATGATGTTTATCAAGCCTCTACTTGAATGGAGACTACCATCCCTTTATGCAAACAATAAATAACAATATGCTGATTTACCTGGTCATAAATTCTTCATATCACCATCTTCATTTCTCAATCTTCTTCCTTTCAAATCTGCTTCACATCAGCTTCATAAGTGCCAAGTAACTAATTTATAATAGCTCAATCAACTCCCTCACATTCTCCCATTCTCTAACCTATTAATGCCTTCCAAAATAACATCTTTTATAAAGATAGTTTGATGGCTAATTGTATCCCACATAGGAATATGAAGTGAATATGCTTGACTCTTTGCCTTTCAGCCATTCGTTTCCGAACTCTTGAGATCTTCAATATTAGAATACAAAATGAAATAATCCATCCAATATTAAATACAGCCACATCGTGTGCGTGTAGGCAGCACACCCGCTGTGCAACAGGCATGCATGCCCACGGTCGGACATGCCTGCCGACAGGCACAGGAAGTTGTAGGCAGGTGCACTCAGCCATGGGCATGTCAGCTTGAGTCAAAGAGGCCCCTTGGAGATTCTTAGAATCAGCCCTCGGTAAGCTAGGGGAAAAATTCCCAGAATCGGCCCTCGGTAGGCCAAGGGGCCGATTCTGGGAATCAACCCTCGGCAGGCCAAGGGGCTGGTTCTGGAAATCGACCCCTGGCAGGATAAGGGGGCGATTCTAGGAATCAACCCCCTGGAAGACCACGGGGCCAATTCCCTCATATGATTCTCGAAATCGACCCCCTCATCTGCTAGGGCGCCACTTTGACCTAGGAAGGCATGCCCCCATAACCACTGCCTGTGCCTGTGGATGAGTGTGTCCGAACGTGGGCATGCCCACATGCATAGGCAGTGGTCGTGGACATGCTTGCCTAGGTCAAAGTGGCCTGGCCAGCATGCTCGACTGTTGTGCCACGGGAAGGCACGCCCATGACACAGCAAGCATTCCCACGGCACAACGAGCGTGCAGGCAACATGCTCATTGTGCCACAGGCAGGCATGGCCACACCACAATGGGCATGCAGGCAACACGACCGTCGGCAGACATGCCCACAACATAAAGGGCATGTAGGTAGCATGACCACTGTGCCGCGAGCAGGGGAGTTTGCCCAATGCCGCCTGTGGGAAATAGGGAAATTTTGAGGTCCAAAATGGGCCTCCTAATGAAATTATAAAATAATAGTGGAAATAATAAAATAAGATTAAATTACATCATCAAATTTTAGAGGGACAAAAGAAGAATTATTTTTTCAACTCGTATTTTCAACTTATCTCCCTAAGAGTTTACTCAAATTTCGAGCAACAACACTCGTTGGATGTAGAATTTGATTCCTCATTCAAGGAGTACCCATGTTGCATGCTTTCGATGGACCCTACTACATGAAAAATGAAAAATACATGAAAAACGTGATTGCGATCACGTTCTTTCATGTATTTCTCATTTTTCGTGTAGCAGGGTCCATCAAAAGTATGTAACATGAGTACTCCTTGGATGAGGAATTAAATTTCGCATTCAATGAGTACTCTCGCTCTAAATTTGAGTAAAACCTTATATAGATAAGTTGAAAATATGAGTTGAAAAAATAGTTTTATTCTTTTATTATTTTTTAATCTTTTTACTTTTTTTACTCCAAAAATGGTGAATCATCCCCCATGGTTGACATCATCATATTGAATCCTATTGGTTCTTATAAAGTTTATTTTGGTTGTACATTCTTTTTAGGAGGCCCATTTTAGACCTCAAAATTCCCCTAATGCGGGCGCGCCAGACACCCGCAACCCAGCCTGCCGGGGGTCGATTCCCGAAATCGACTCCTTAACCTACCAAGGACTGATTCTGGGAATCAATCCCCCGGTAAGCCAAGGGGTTGATAATCGGCCCTTGGCAGGACAGGGGGCTGATTCCTAGAATCAGCCCCCAGCAAGCTAGGGGCTGATTCCCGGAATCGACCCCCTGGCCTGCTGGGGGCTGATTCCCAAAATTAGCCCCTTGGCTTGCCAAGGGAATCAACCCCTGGCCTATCGGGGGCCGATTTCTAGGGGGCCGATTTCTAGAATCGACCCCTTGGCCTGCCACGACCCTCTCACCTGCTCCTAGCCTATTGGGAGCTGATTCCTAGAATCAACCCCTTGGCCTGCTAGGGTCCGATTTCGGGAATCTGCGTCATGGCCTCCAGGGGGACGATTTTCGAAATCAACCCCTTATCCTACTAAGGGACAATTCCCAGAACCGGCCCCATGCCAGGGGGCGGGCACGCCGATGGCTATGTGTGCCCTCCCACAGTCACAGGCACTGTGTTTTCCTGTGGGCTGGTGAACCTGGCTGTGGGTGTGCCCGCTAGGGTCAAAGCTACTAGGGACCGGAATTGACCCTCAACAGGGGAAGGGGTCGATTCTAGGAATCGACCCATTGGCCTGCTGAGGAATGATTCCCAGAATCGACCTCTGGGAGGCTAGGGGACCGATTCTCATAATCAGCCCTCGACTAGGAATCGATCCCTTGACCCGTCGAGGGATGATTCCCAGAATCGACCTCTGGGAGGCTAGGGAACCGATTCCCATAATCGACCCTGGACAGGTGAAGCGGTCGATTTTGGGAATCGTCCCCCAGCCAGCAAAGGTTTTGTTTCTGGGAATCATCCCCTTGGCCTGCTTGGGCTGATTACGGGAATCGACCCCCAGAAGGCCAAGGGGTTGTTTCTGGGAATCATCCCCTTCGCTTGCTGGGGCCGATTCCCAGAATCGCCCCCCAGCCTGTTAAGGGGCCTCTTTGACTTGGGCGGGCATGCCCATGGCTGGGCACGATCGCCCACAGGTATGTGTTATATTCTCTCCACGACTAGCACATGTAGTTAACCAAGGGGTTATAGGGGGGGAGGAGCCCCCCTTTCATTGCGTCGATTGTGCAACAGGGGGGTCATAGGGGGGGCAGAGCCCCCCTTTCGTTGTGTCGATTTCGCAACGGGGGGGTCACAGGGGGGGCGAGTAGCCCTCCTCTACGAGGTTCGGGGCAACGCCCTGGGGAAATTCTTTTTGGACCCTACATTAGGTTGGGCGGACCTACCTATGGTGTTGTGCATGGTTTTTGCACATGGTTTTGGACGCGATGGTTTTCGGTCCATGGTTTTGGATGCGATGACTTTTGGTCCATGGTATTGGATGCTTCAACATGTATAAATATGTATTGTAACATTGAAAGGAACATAATGAAAAGTCAAGTTGGTAGTCTCAGTTTTGGGATCTAGGGGAAAATCTCTGTGTATATGTGTTTTATGTGTTATGCTCTTACATTTTTATTTTTTGTGTTTTAGAATTCGTATGCAGGTAATTTCTGTACGGGGTTAAAACCTATAGGGCTGATTCCCGAGGGTTGATTCCCGGGGGTCTGAATTGGCCCCCAGCAGTCCAAGGGGCTAAATCGGTCCCCTATAGTCTAGGGGGCTGATTTCTAGAATCGACCCCTTGGCCTGCTGCGACCCGCTCGCCTGCTCTTAGCTTGTCGGGAGTCGATTCCCAGAATCAACCCCTTGGCCTGCTAGGGGCCGATTTTGGGAATCTGCCTCATGGCCTCCCGGGGGATGATTATCGGAATCAACCCCTTGGCCTACCGAGGGACGATTCCCAGAATCGGCCCCATGCTAGGGGGTCTCTTTGCCGTGGGTGGGCACGTCGATGGCCATGCATGCCCTTCCACAGTCACAGGAACTACATTTTCTTGTGGGTTGGCGAGCCCGGCTGTGGGCGTGCCCACTAGGGTCAAAGTGACTAGGGACCGAAATCAACCCCCGAAAGGCCAAGGGGTCGATTCTAGGAATCGACCCATTGGCATGTCGGGGGATGATTCCCAGAATTGACCTTTGGGAGGCTAGCGGGCCGATTCCCGTAATCAGCCCTCGACAAGTGAAGGGGTTGATTCTGGGAATCGCCCCCTAGTAGGCCAAGGGGCTATTTTTGGGAATCATCCCCTTGGCCTACTGGGGCCGATTCCCATAATCGGCCGCCTAGCCTGTTAGGGGGCCTCTTTGACCTGGGCGGGCATGCCCATGGCTGGGCGTGACTGCCCACAGGCACATGGAGTGCTTGTGGGTGAGCGCGCTCAACTGGGGAGTGCTTGTTCACAACACAACGGGCTTGGAGGAAGCATGCCCATTGTGCTGTGGGTGGGCACGCCCACGGCCGGAAGACCTGCCCAGAGACACAGGCCCTGTGCCCTTGGGTAGGCGCCCCTGGCTGAGGGCATGCCGGCCTGTGTCAAAGCAGCCCCTTGGCCTAACAGGGACTAATTCTGGGAATTGACCCCTAGCCTGCTGGGAGAAAATTCTTAGAATCAACCCCTTGTCCTATTAGTGGACGATTCTTGGAATCATCCCTTTAGCTTGATGGAATCGGCCCTAGGTAGGTCAGGGGGCTGATTTTTGGAATCGTCCCCCGACAGGCCAAGGGGACGCTTTTCCTTAGGCGAGCACGCCCATGACCAGGTGCACGCCTGACCGTAGGTGTGCCTACCCGTGGCACAGATGGCATGCATCCCGGCCATGGGCATGCCCTCCTGCGACATAGCGAGCTTACGTGACTATCTAAGGCACATTGGCGCACTAGCAGGCAGAGGGATGATTATGAGAATCACCCCTGTGCTTTCCAGGGTGCGATTCTGAGAATCGACCCCGTGTTTGTCAAGGAGCTGATTCTCAGAATCGGCTCCTGGCTTGCCAAGGGACTGGGGAGAAAAGATAAAAAAAAAAGATTTTTTATTCTTCTAAGGAATGGGTTTTTTTTTGTACTTTGTATGAACCTAACAATCCACTTGTCATTGGCATTAAAAACCAGAAGGTCAAAAATTTTAAACCATTGATATGTAGCAACAATAAATCGAGTCTTAAAAAGAAGCTCCTTCCAGAAGATATGACTATCGCACCTTGGAGACCATTGCAAGGAGTGAAGAATGAAAAGCTTGTGAAAACAATACTTTCTCGTGTGAAGTCAAGGGAATTATCATTGGACAAAATATGTGAGAATTTCAAAAGAAAGTTTGTTGAATTATTTTTACTTATTTCTAGATTATAATTTTCTTTTAAATATAACATATTGTTTTTGGTAGTATTTGTTATACAAAACATTATATTAACTTTTTTTACTTTATTTATTCAGTCACAAGGTTTATATGAGAATGCAATAACAAATGGTTAAATTGTTAAATGAAGATAGTTGGGATGATGTTGTACGCAACTACCTAGATTGAAGTTCTACATCAATACTAAAATATTTTTATCTTGCATTCAAAAATGTATGTTTATTTATACATTCATTTTTATTCATTTGTATACTATTTTTATTTTATAACTTATACATATATTTGTTTATTTCATTAAAGATGAAGAAGGATGCAAATGGAGCACCAAATAGTTTCAGAAGCTTTATTGAAAAAATTAAGATGGAAAGACTGAGAAAGCAATGTCTTAGTAATGTTGAACTTGATCCTAGTCTTACTCATTTCATTTGGAATGGGCTTGAGACTATCCAATATCAAATAATACAAGGTGATTGTGAAGACATTGCTAAACTCATACCTAAAAGGGATTATTCCCTAGTTATTGCAGATATTCCTCATGGTTTCAATATCCCAAACATTGACTATGATAGTGACCCTTATACTTATCAAGCTCTTAGTAAAGTGGTTGCGGGATTTGTAGAAGTCACAACATCACCATTATGGATATTTGTGACATTTCATTCAGACACAATTTGCAATGTTATTGACAAGCTTCAAGGGAAAAACAAATTCAAGGATGCAACTTACATTATAAGATATTGAAATTGTATGTTTGATCAATCTTAAAAATATATATTTATCTACAAGTTAATTGAACTTTTACTATTTCATGTTACAGGAAAAAGTAAAATCTTATTAATTGTGGAGATCAATCAATTATAAGTGATTGTGATTTCAACCATGTTGAAAGTTGGACAAAAGATGATAGCTATAAGCCTATGCTTCTTAATTGGGTAGATGGAAAGAGTTATAGCCAAGTACCGGTTTAGGATGTTGTTGTCAAAAAACTAACATATGAAGATAAAGAAGCAAAATGAGAGATAGTTAACATTTATCAAAAACCACAATTATTGATTAACTATATTATAGACTTATGTTCAAATGAAGGAGATTGGGTTCTGGATTTATTCTCAGGCTCAGGTAAGTTTTATTATATAAAATTGAATTTCAATATATTATTCTTAATTTATGTGTGATTATACTAATTTACTTCATTATTTCTTTTGTGCTTGATAATTAGGTACAACATTAGCATGTTCACTACAAAAATGAAGAAATTGCATTGCCATTCAAAAAGACCTAGCACAGTGCAAATTTTTTTAGCAAAGAATTAATGTTCTTCAATTTCTTGCAGATGCGATGCAATAATTTGGTTTGAGGAAAGAGGATTTTAATGAATCATGTGTGGAAAAAAAGTCAAAGAAACCTCAACCACCATTTGATGGAATGATTGGAAAGACATACATTGAGAGATTCACAGACATCAAAGATCCATCAGAAGAGAAAAATGAGTATGCTAAAGCATAAAATATTGTGGAAGAAGACAATGATGAAACTCTAGAAGATGAAGAGTATGGATTACGTGATATTATTGATTAAATTTAAGTTATGCTTGGATATCAAGCTCATTTTTTGTAACTATTAATTAGTTATACTTTTAATGTTTTGATTTTGACATTTTATGAGAAGAATAAGTATTCAATTAATGTTGTTATATGTTCAATATTTGTATTATGTGATTTTCACTTTAATTTTTATGTGAATCATTATATTTTTGAAAAAACTGTGATTATTATTATTATTTGACATGAAATTCATAAAAAATGCTATTATTTAACCATTTTTTATTAAAATTTTCCTATAAAAATTGTTTATTTGACATATCATTTTTAGCCAAAAAAATCTCAAAATGTGTAATTTTTTGTTATATTTATATTCAAAATGTGTTTTTTTTTTATGTCAATTGTTAAAAATTATTGTAGAAGATCGAAACTTTAAAATATCGACCTTTTTTTAACTATGCAAAAAAATAAAGATCTCACTACAAAAATAAATAAATAAAAGAAAAACAGAAAAACATGAAGAAGATGACTACTTCAAAAATTGTTAAATTTAGAAAATAATTATTCACATTTAACACATTAAAAAGTTTCAAAGTCAAAAAATAAGTCTTCTAAAAAAAGGTCTTGACGATGCATCAACACTTTTTGAAATCAACATGAAAATCACTAACATTTTAAAAATAATGTAATAAAAAAAATTAAAGTGTCAAAAACTATGCTATATATGTGTGTGTGTGTGTGCGTGTGTGTTCTAAATCAACACTTTTCAAAATCAGTTGACTTTTTTGCTACCTAAAAAAAACGAGTAATTGTATCAGTTCCCGTTTCAAAGTTTGCATTGTTGATAGTACTACATGTATATGTTAGCCCTCAAATGGCACATTTTGATTTGCACAATAATTCTTGCATAACTAATCCTCACATATATGCTTCAACTCATGCACGTTGTCATTCCTTACTTCTATAGCTTATGTTAAGCATTACATTAAATCTTGCACATATATGAATTTGAACCCAGAGCCTCATTCCATATGTGTAAATATAATGTATGGTCAAATGGTGGTCATCCACACATTAAAATCTACCTCAAACTGCCAACACATTGAGAACAAGAGTATTTGCATAGCATACTTTAGATGTTTCAAGGCTTATAACTCATATGTTACAAGAGTATTTGTTCAAGGCTTATAATACTCAGTCACACAACAGTCAAGGTATGCTACAAGAGTATTTGCACACAACACACTTTAGATGGATTGTTCATGGCTTACACACTTGTGCTAGTGACTAATGCACGTAACTCCAATTCCATGTTCTTACACAACTTTAAATAAAACACATGTCACAGTGCTATGCTCTAACAAATCACAATGTTGAAAGATTTTCAATGCAAACTTTACCCAAGTCCATCCGCACACTATTCTTGGTAATTTATGCTTCAAATATTTAGTAACGTCCAATGCAAACTTTCAGTATGCGATTGCTTCAACATTACTTCTTAGAGTCACAACATTTTCAACCTTGTTTTGTCCTTCATTGCGATTTGGCCTTTAAGGGATCTAGCTACCAAGCTTCTGGTTAATTTTTCTCTCCCAGGGCTTGGAGATTGCATCTCCCTTAGATAATCGTTCACCTATATAGCTAATACTTCTTTTAATACATGGAGATCATTGGAAACTGAGAATATCATCCAAAGTCTGCTCATCCTTTTATTTAACTTGTTTACTTCAGCTCTTAATGATAGAATTTCTTCTTCTCGTTTCATGCAATCCTCCTCTTTCTTTTGAATTTGACACTTCTGATCTTCTTTAATTCTTTTGGCTTCTTCAAGGTAGGTCTTCATATATATTTATTCTTCTTCTTGTTCTCTCACTCAATGATTCGATATCATTTCTTCTCTTCTTTATGCTTCTTTTTCCTTCATCTTTAAATGAATAATTTGTTGTTCCATTTGATCAATAACATGATCCTTCCTTTCAACATCCTACATTTTCTCCTTAAGCCTGTTTATTTCTACAATAGTTGCATCAAATTCCTTTTTCTTTTAACTAAATTATAATTGGCACTTCTGAACAAAGTCCTCTAATTGGCTTGTCAAGATTTCCTCTTTCTTTTCTACTTCCTCCACTTGAATTCTTAGAAAGGCAATTCCTTCTTCAAGTAAGTCATTTTTGTTTTTTGTATTATTTTGTTCTTTCAACACTATGTCCACTTCTTCTTCTCCTTCATCATTATCATATTTTTCGACCTAAGAATCTGCTTGATTTGAAGCACGATCATCATCATATTTATCTTAAACTACATAAATATTTTGAATTTTCTTTCAAAGATGTTTGGCTGATGAGCATTGCCTAACATTAGATTCCACAGAATCTGGCATGACACTTAAAATGATACTCATGGCTTTGGAATTGTATTTTCTTGATTAATCAAGAGAGTTATTTCTAGAAACATAAAAATCCCATACATCATATCCAATAGCTCCCAAATAGGCTTCCATTTTACCTTTCCAAAATAAAAAAAATAATTGATTGAACAAAGGAATTGGACCAACCTATTTCTCTTCGTCAACTATAATAGGTTCTGAAAATATTTAAATGTCAGGGACTTCTTTTGATTCCTTTGAATGCTTCCTTGACTTTCATATCTTGGTTCACCTGAGATATTCCTTCTAGATGTTAAGATGCAACTGAAGGAACATGCTCTCATTCCAATTGTTGGAAATATTGAGATGGGAGTGAATAAATATTTCTCTTCAATTAATTAATTTTTACTTTATACAACATTAATTTACATTCACATCATATCATAACATGAATTAACACCATTCAACAATGCAAATAATCAAAGACAATAGACACAAGAGATGTTAGGTGAAACCATTCCAGGAGGAAAACCACCGAACAATTCTTAATATTTATCTTAAATAATTTATATCGATTAGGAAGCTCCAACTTCTAATATTTGCAGCTCCAACTAAAGGAGGCTCCAACCCCATGATTTATAGGCTCTAACCTGAAGGACACTTCAATGCCCTCATTTACCAGCTCCCACTGGAAGGATGCTCCAACGCCCTGGTTTATAGGATCCAACCTGAAGAATGCTCCAACGCCTTGGTTTACAGGATCCAACCTGAAGAATGCTCCAACACACTATTTACTAGATCCAACGAGAAGAACAGTCCAACGATCTAGCTTTATCAACTCCCACTAAAAGGACGCAATGCCTTGCATAGGCTCCAACCTGCACTAGCACCACCTTGCCACCATAAAATCCTAGCTAACTAAACAACTCTACCAAGGGCACTGCCATAATCAAAATTTCCAAATAAATGTTGCATCTGAAAACCTAGCTCAACAACCTCAACACTAACATTAGTCAAATTATGTTGCAATATCATATCAAACCCTATAAAAGTCAATTGGCATATGCTCTTGTCATCAAGCATTTAGCCATATAAATGGTGGCATAGCCTTGATTCAACGATACATCAAATCCCAACTTAGTTATTTTCTGCTCAACTTGTAGTGACCTGCCATCAATTATCTAGCCATATAAACCTATTCAGTAAGTTAGAAGCATTGTAAATTATGACATTCAACAATTGGCCATTTAGATCAATTAGTAGCATATACGTTAATACTATTACAAAATCATTTTTATCAAAGTTGTATCAAGTCAGACCCTAGCAATATTGTTTTGAGATCTCAATGGTGATACTTTGTGTATACTCATCGTATTAACTTCTAATGGATGCATACTCTAGGTCATAAACCACAAAGAAACATATATTTAGTCCTCTCTCAGACCAACAAAATTCTCAACCTCTTTTCCCAAACCTTTATACCATCATATCAAGTCCCTAGTAACAATATTACCTCATAGGGTCCAAATTGTCTCTTAACTTTGCTAAATTTGAGAAGTTCAAACTTATATAAAGTGTTCAGACGTGTCTTCTTGGTAAACATATGCTTAGCTAAGAACACATGATTTATGGCAATAACTAAATTGATATAACATCAATTGGTACTTTTCTTGCAACAAGTTGGCTAGAGTTCAAGATACAAATAAATCACTGCAACTTCTATGCAAAACTTTGTCAAACAACACAAGTAATTACTCCCTAATACACATTACATCAATTATAGATTATAGGTTCTATTTCATAAACGCATCTTGCCCCTCATACCTCAATCCATGAAGAAGGATTATATCACAAGTCTAGTATATTGTTCATAGATCATCAATGTAAATTTTGACAAGTCCTCATCGCATACCATAGAGCCATCAATACATCAAAACAAGGTTGACACAACCCTGTAAAAACTCGTGACAAGATGTAGCAAAAAAAAAGAAAAACTGTCCTATTAACTGATGTGCAAGGTTAACTCAAAATAGTGCTATGTCACATACTCAACTTTGTCATAATCAAGCAACTTGATTATGGAAATCTTTTTTAATGAATCCTAATGTTGGGGCTTTCGTTTTGAATTTTGAAAGTTTTGAAGGTATGAAGAGGGAAAAAGAGGTGGCAGAAGCAACAGTCAAGTTGTGGAGAAGACAATTGGGAAAGGAAGCAAGACCATGCAGTTGCGGGGCAATTGCAGCAAGGTGTCAGGAGCAAGCAGAAACAACTAAGCGAACAAGGAGGAGGACGAGAAGCAACTGAGGGGAAAGACAACTGAATGAAATTGATAGTTCAAGTAGTGAAGGAGTAGATAAAAGAAGAAGAATGCAAGGAGAAAGGGGTTGGTATCTGAGGGAGTCCGGGGCACAGAAGAACCTGATCCGAGGACTGGAGTAGTGGAGGAAAGGTCAGAGTTGGGCTTGACCTGATATCTAAGGAATTCTGTGGCCACAATATTTTATGTATTTGATCACGGCTTTATGCCGAATGTATGTTGTAATGAATCTTCCGTTGGGTTAATATGAATGAGTAAATGGACCAGTTGCATGGTATTATTTGTGTGTATTGTTGTGATTTATGGGCCTACTCAAAAGTTTTTATGTTGAGGGTCTTTCCTCATATGAATATGATATCCATAATGATATAATGTTATGATGACTATATAAGATGTATATAGAATAATGGTTGGTTTATCCTTGATATCCTTCTAAAACCTTCTTAGTTTCAGTCATGGCACGCCTCGGGTGAGACTCCTTATCCCTTGGGGTAGGGTGAAAATGCCGATGTTCACCTAGACTACAACAGACCCTTGTGCCTGAACCCAGGGTCTTTCCCTAATAACATTTTTGTGCCAACACCTAGCTAAGGGATTGTAATGGGTACGATAAAATACACAACCAAAATATAGATCATCGTTCCAAAAGTTAGCTATCGCATTGGTGTCAAATAAACATCGAACTGCGTATTAGTAACAAAAATGATTTTTGACGAATAAGTTTATGGAGTTTTATGCATAATTTTCATTTTTAATTGACGTTTTGAGTCTAAACCAAGGCCCATCATTTGGATAAATTGATGAGAGAAAAGATATGTGAAGAGGTATAAATAAATAAATAGAAAGGAAAAAAATGCCAACAAAAGGTAACAACTTAAAACCTAAAAAATAATGATGAAAAGAGATTTAACAAGTTAATAAATTAGTATTAATTAATAAATTAGCATAAATTAATAAATTAGCATAAATTAATTAATATATTAGTATTAATCTATTATTACCTAATATACTAATATTATTAATTAGTAACTTAATATATTATTAATTAGTATCTTAATATATTAGTATTAATAGTAATCTATTAAACATAAAGAAATAAGGATTAGAATATTATTAATAATTGTATTAGAGTTAATAATATACTAGAATGAAATGAATTAATGTACCTATTTTATTAATGAAATAAATTAGTAAATAAATTAATAGAATATTATATAACATATTTTATATTAATAAATTTATTTAATTATATTAATAAATTAATAGACTCATTATTTTCGTAAATTTGTTATGTATAATGTAAAATGTATAAATACCTAATAATTATAGAACAATAATAGATAAAAAGAAGAAAATGGTTGAAATATTAATATTAATAGGGTAATATTAATTTTGAGACTTTGATGGGAGTAATAATGTTAATAATAATTTTATTAATTTAATATTTGAAAGGGGAGGGAACACACCTTGAAACTAAGAGAGCTTAGGGAGCCAACTCCTACTAATTTCGAGACCACCATCCTCATTGAGGTTGTTTGGATATCTTAGAATCTCTAAAGTCTCTAAAAATCGTATTTTAAGGTAGTGATCTTCCTTGGCATTGATAGTATTGTCATGTGATGCTTATTGTGAAGGGAATGCTCTGCAAGGTTAGAGGTGTGAGATCACTAATTTCTAATGTCAGCACAATGCCCTTTAATTCTTGTTTTGAATGACCTTCGAGTTTCACCAATATATATTTTTCCATAGGAGCAATTGATTTTATAGATTCCATTTAGTTGATGCTGAACCTTATTTTTGATTTCATTTTATAACTCACTATTTCTAATGGTTTGAATACAAAACCAATATTCCCTTTTTATGAGAATTTTAGCTATTTTGTCAGTCACACTACGTATGTACGGAAGGTGCGCTTTCTCGTTGGATGGTTATAGATTAGTAGATTTATATGAGGGGTTCATATTCTCTTTAGCTTTCTTGATGACCTTAGTAATGTCATTATCCTTTTAACCAATCTCTTTGAAGACCTTATTAAGGCATCCCAACTCTTGATCAAAGTCATATTTATTAGATATCATAACAACTCTTAATGCCATTGTATAGACGACTCCAAATTTCTAAGATGGGTAATGGTGGGAGTTCGCATGAAGGTAAATGTCAGCGTTTGTTTGTTTTTGTTTCAATTTGTTTTTGCTTTTTTCCTGAATACTTGATGCTGTAAGGTCCCAACCTTGTTTCTACTAATTAACACATCCAGAAAGGGAATACAATTATTGTCTTCTAGTTCCATAGTGAAATTTGTGTTATATATACCATTTAGATGTTCTAGGAATTTATTGAGTTTTTTTTTACCATGCTACCATTTCACATTAGTATCATCAATGTACCTTGCCCATCTTCTAGGCTTCAACATGTAGGAGTCTATTGCTTGTTGTTCAAAATTTTTGATGTATAGATTTGCTACAATAGGAGAAGGGGGGAGCCTAATGCAACACCTATGAATTGTTCATAGTATTCTCCTTGGAAGCTAAAGAATGTTGAGCATAGGAAAAATTTTGCAAGCTTAGCAGTTTCAGGGTATGTTGTCTTGTAGAGAACTTGGATATCATCCTCTAAGGGAATCTTAATAAGTAATGAAACTACATCAAAACTAGCGATTATTTCATCCTTGTCTGCTCTTTCGTCCTTGATGAGTTTGACAAAGTTCTATGAGGCTTTGATGAAGGAGTCAGTGTGTACAACAAGGGGGCTTAATTTTCTAGCGACATATTTCGTTAAATTGTACATGGGGGAACCAACAGTATTAACAATAGGTCTTAAGCGAACTCCATTTTTATGAATATTAGGGAGACCATAGATTCTAGGTGTTATCTCAGCTGTTGGGAGGAGTTTTTCTGATCTTTTCATCAAGATTGGGGTCTTGGATTGCTTTCTTAACCTCTTTAAAGAATTTTGAGATAGGCTTTTTATCTAACTTTCTGTAGCTACCACAATTGAGGTGGTCCTTAAAATTTTCAATGTAGCTTTCTTTGTTGAGGATTATAGTGGCATCTCCATTATTTTCTTTGAGTATTACAATGTTATCATTTTTCTTTAGTTTGTTTAATGCAAACAATTCAATTTTGGGCATGTTATTCTTTGGTGGTTTGGCCCTTCTGAGTATTAATACACAATCTTGTCTTATGGCTTCTTTCTCTTCATCACTCAGAAGGTGTTGTATGCTATCTTCAATACAACAAAGGATGCTTTCTTGCTTTCTGTTGGGATGCGTTTAGGAGCAATGGCGAAGTTGAGCCCTTTACTGAGGACACTAATTTCATCTTTATTCAAAGTATGACTAGATAGGGTGACTAATTTTCTGCTCCCATTTCTTTTACTGCTCTTATCCCCATGTCTATTGTTCATATTCAAATTATTCTTAATGTCTTCGTTGCAATTCTTACCTAAGTTCTCTTTTGAATTATTACCAATCAAAATAAACTGCTTCGAATTGTTTATCAGATTGCATTTGTTCATATTAGAGTTCACATTAGAGTTACCATCCACGTTGTAAATATTGTTGTTTAAAATTTATGTATACACAGTTTCCAAATGCCAGGACAATCAACATATTGCAGCTCCACAACAAGGGCCAATCACATATTTGTTTGAAACACATTCAATGTAACAACACTCAAATCATACGGTCAATATCAAATACAATATTTAAGTGCCACATCGGATCTGAGATGTATATATTTATATATGCGATAAATGTGCTACAGGTATATGTTGGCCCTCAAATCACACACTCTGATTTGCACAATTGTTCTTGCCTAATTGATCCTCGCATATATGCTTCAGTTCATGCATGTTGTCACACCTTACTTCTGTAGCTTACGTCAAGCATCACGTTAAGTCTTGCACACAGATGGATTTGAACCCAAAGCCTTACTCCATATGTGTAAATATAATGTATGGTCAAATGGTGGTCATCCACATATCAAAATCTGTCTCACTTCAGACAGAGGCCGCCAACACATTGAGAATAAGAGTAGTTTTCACATCATACTTCAGATTGTTCAAGGCTTATGATTCATATGCTACAGGAGTATTTGTTCAAGGTTTATAATTCTCATTCGCACAACAATCAAGGTACACTACAAGAGTATTTGCACATAGCACACTTCAAATGGATTGTTCAAGGTTTACACACTTGTGCATGCAACTCCATTCAAATAAACTTACACATGCTCCAATAGATCACAGTCTTCCGAAGCTTTTCAATGCAATCTTTACCTAAGTCCATCCGCACAGACTGTTCTTGGTAATTTATGCTACAAATATTTAGCAACGTATAATGGAAAGCTATAGTATGCTATAAAAAGAAGTCACGTGTTGTATGAATATTCAAAGACTCATATTCTAAATGTGTATCAAGAATGAGGCTTTATCTAGACTTCTGCTTAATAATAAAATACACAAACAAAAGAATACATGTCTTAAAGAGTGCACGATCGTGTGCCCTAAGAAGTCCTTCAAACATAAGCCATGATGAACCCAGACTTGTTCATATTTTCTTTCTTTATTTGCTGCTTCAAATTTGCTTCAAAGAGGCCACATAGTTACAAAGAATCACCATGAAACCCTTGAATGAGGAAACATAAACAAATGCCGGATAAGATCAAAAGACCTTTTCAAATTTGTGTGACTACGCCAGTTAAAAGCATATTAAGCACAAAATCAACGATGAAAAATTTCTTGCCAATGTGAAGGATAGAAGTACCATTATATAGTTTTAGATAGCCATCCATGAGGGAAACCAACATGCTTTGGGAAGGGAAAAATTTAAATTTCATTTGGAGCTAAAATTTAAAGTTGAGCCGCCAAATTTTCCTTATGATTTGAATTTGAAAATATTAATAAAATTTTCTTTTGATTTCAAGTAAATTTACTTCTTCAACGACATCTTTGTTAACCTTACAAGATGTGCCATAGACTTGTCTACAATATGTTTCCACATCATTGATTTGCTGGGGCTTTTGACCACAAGGTGTGGGCATCAATCTTAAATTTGACATATCTCTTAAACTGTAAAGAGTCTCATGCCATTTTACATACCGTTAGAATTGACATGATGAGGAGTTTCAAATGACGATGGTCTTGAGTGCAAATAAACTGGTCTTCTTACCAAAATTATTCATAAATTGTGCGACATCAAGGACTTCCTAGGGTTTCTTGACTATTGGAGCCTTAATCAATGCAATCCAGACAAATATTAAGAGCGTTCAAGAACGAACATCGGCATCAATGACAACACCATTAAACATGTATAAGGAGAAAAAACCAAGACTTTTTCATGATATCTTTTGTAAATTTACCCAAGTTAATATTTATTCTAAAGTATTTGTTGACAATGATGGAAATCTGTCAACCAAAGGGGTCTCTCCGATGTCAATTACCAATTATAGCTCACACCATTTGGAGTAGGAGCCCCATCCGGAGTATCGACCTGACCACCATAATGAAAAGTTTTTCCTGAGTTGCAGTGAATAACATAAGAGAGTATACACAACCTTTGAAATCAGCAAGTAAGTTGACGCCATGAAACACTAATTGCAATGTGTAAAAGGATATTTTCACGAGAGAGAAGTAAGAGTGAGTATTTAGAAGGAAAGTAAGAGTATTATACTAAGAGAGGCATATAAGAGCAAGGAATGATTTGTTAGTTATCTAGAAAAATAGTTCACAGAGACAAAACGAACATTAAAGAAGCGACAACACACATTCAACAAGATAAGTACCAAAGCCAATGAAGTAGTTCAATTTCCTTAATACATATGAACAAGACATATACCACAAACATATAAAGAATAGTCCTACAACATTCACGATACATGTATGAAAATGTGTTGGCTCAACAAGTTTCTGATTATTAGGTGAAAGATCCAAGTGCACAGTTACAATTATGAGACATTAGCTCTAATATTGGAACATTAAGTCATTCCTTGCTTCTCCAAAGGATGATATTCTCTCTTATGCCAAGCTAGAAGAGCCAAGGCTAGCTCTCCAAAGTCTATCACCACTATAACAGACCAAGCAAATAACGCTGCAATTTAGTGCATTTCAGTTCACGATTTAGACACCTTTTTTAGCGCAAAAATGGGTGCAATCAATAATGTTTATCATAGTGCTAGATTTAGCACTGGAAATTATTTTGGAAATAGCATTGAAAATAACACCTAGAATAGAGCCAAAAAAATAGTGCCAAAAATTCCACTGAAAATTATGCTGGAATTAGCACTAGGCATAACACCATAAATAACATTAGGAACACTTCCGATAATAGAGATGGGAATAGCGCCAATTCTAGCGCTAGGATTTACTTCCAATTTGGCTTCCATTTTTATGTCCAGTTTTTCTTCTAGTGTGGCTTCTAATTTTGATTCCAATTTGGCTTCCATTATTGCTTCCAAGCATTGGGAATAGCGTCAAGAATAACACTAGGTTTAGCGCCAGGATTAACACTAGGATTTGCTTCCTGTTTTTCTTTCCGTTTTGCTTCTAGTTTTGCTTCTCTTTTTTCTTCTACTGTGGCTTCCAAGTTTGCTTCCAATTTGGCTTGCATTATTGATTCTTTTTTTGTTTCCAAAAATGATTATTGTTTTGCATATAGTTCAATTAATATGTTTTATTTCAATTTAATTTGTTAAAAATATCATGTATATTAAATAAGTTATATGATTTTACAGTAAGTCATATGAATGCATTTGAAATATTTTATAGGATAACATTTATAAAGAAATTTTAGGGAAACATACATCCATACATTTTAACATCATCATTATACTTATTAAATCTCCATCAAAATAGAATATACAATATCCAATATATATAAAATATTGAGATAATTATTGTAACATGATCATCATCTATAATTAAAACAAGTGAGTCAAATATCTATAATTTAACTGAATTTGACAATATCCATCATGAACAGTAAATCAAAACCATAATACATAATAAATATGCATTCAAATCATCAACCAATTTCAATATATAAAATTGACGAGTCAACATTGATAAGATTGTCATCATATATAACTAAAACAAGTGAAATTCACATATATTATTAGATCAATAACATGTGAAAATGATACATGTCCAACAATCGACACAAGTCAAAATGATACATCATGTACAAATGATATAAATAAAAATGATACATCATGTACAAATGATATAAATAAAAATGATAAATTATGTAAGAAAAAATGATACAAGTTAATATATACATCATGTCCAGATGATATGAGTCAAAATGATTCATGTCAAAAAGATACAACTAATTAATATGGTACAAGAGGCTGTGAAAATGATACATATGATATTAACAATGAAAATCAACATCATAACAATATATCAAAAATGATCTATGATGTAGTCTATATGATCATGAATGTCACTGGCTGTTACTAATAACCATCTCATCATGACCATGATCATCATGATCATGATCATCATGATCATGATGATCATCATCATCTGTATCGACATCGACCTTCCTGTCATTTGCATCTGTGTCATCATGAACATCATCTTCCATCTCAACATTGAACTTAACATGATTTGGATCTATGTGATGAGAATCATTCAAATCTTCTGGAAATCCTTGTTCTGCCAAAAAAAAAATTTAGAATGAAAAGTTATTATTTATTTCATTCAATAATTAATTTCTCAGTTATATATCTAATGTTACAACATATGAAATGAAATGATAATCATATTACATCATATCAAAGTGCACATACGATAATAAAATTTCAAATAAGTTACAACTAAGATGTCATTCCAATGAAGATTTCAAGATATGGTGGGAGAAAAATTAGATCTCAGAGGCGAGATGAATAACATTTATTTAGATCTATGATTATCAATATGATAGGTGAAAAAACAAACAAACATCAATACATAGCATTAGAATGAATTTTGTTTGATATTAGAAGAAAAAGTGATAATACTTGAAACTTGTAAATCAAAGAAACAAATGAATTTGCAAACTTATATGAATTTCGTTTCAAATATGAAGACTAAAAACACTTATGGAATTGCACAGGAAAAATATCACTAGGAAAACTAATTGATAAACATCACTAAAATGATCTCTGATATAAGAGTTCAAATACTCCTGCCTTGAAATCACTATTAATCTCAAAATGGAGTCAAATACAACATAATTGTTTTTCTTCAGAAACCAACCCTTGTCTCTACTTTTTCATCTAATTTATACAAAACTTACATAATCTTTGAGATTCTTAATATCTGGAAAGTTTTAATTACAACATACTAAAAATATACATATCTTGATGGCTTTAAATTAAACCTGAAAAATATAGTTGCAAGGAACAAGTAATCCATTGAAACTTTGAAACATAATCCATGGTGGAAAAAAAGTAGGGCTATAGCTATAGGATCTGATGAAGATGTGGATTCGAACTGGTTACTGACAATTTGGAACAAAATCTAGAAAATCCCATGTTTATAGCCCCAATATCCTGATTTGATATTGATTGATCTGCTCAAAATAACAGTTTCCTTTTGATCTCAACCCTCACTTTACCCTGTATTTCCAAGATAAGGCTTACTATATAAATATAGCCTCTAGAAAGACTTGAAAAAAACTATATTCTTATCACTGTCAAAACTGTGTTGCTAGGGAATACTATTCAAGTGCTGGCAAAATATTTGGGTATACGCTGTCAAAATCAAAACAGTGAAAGCATTGTTAAAATATCTGGCAACGCTATAAAAAACAAAACAAAATATTAGCGTTGCCTTTTCAATGATCATTTTAATGTTTCTATTGCTTCTAACAAGAGGTCCACATTGCTTGATTTAATTTGTTTTGTCTTTTTTCTTTTCTTGGCCTTGGGGCCCTGTTTTTCTCCTTTACTCTGTTTTTGGATCTTCTTATTTTTAGAGGAACTTGAAGCTTCCTCTTTGTTTATTATTAAGTCCCTCAAAGGTGTATCATCAATATCAATGACTTGATCCTTCAAGGTTGGGTTCTGTTGCAATTTAGAGTTGAGCCTAAGCTTATTTGTGGTCCTTGTGTGGGGTTTTATCATCCCATACATCTCAGCTAAAGTTAAACTCTTTTTCCTTCTCTCTGTACAAATTTGGATGATTTGGTTTGACCCTCTAAATCCTGTGTTTCACTAAGATTTACTTCTAAACCCTCCTCATGTTTATCACTACGAAACTTATCAGTGAGGTTCTCTTCTAGCAACACTGGAATCTGTTTTTGATAGCAGGTTGAAGGCATTTCCTCAAGAACCCTCTTACCCTTTCTACCACAAGAATCGAAATAGGTTTTTCAATGCATTTGTCCACATAAGCTTTCCTTCTATTTCTGGTAAGGACATAGGAGGTTGATTGTTTTGGACTTTCAACAATCTAGATAGGGTTGTAAACCTTTCTTTGTTTCTTTCTTTTGATGGTTTTAGTCTTGGTAGAAATTGACTCAAAAAACACTCCCATAATAAGAAACTCTCCCAAGTTCTACCAAATTTCCTTAGGTAATTAATAATTAACAATTTAATTAAACCCTTATGGAAAACACAATGAGGCGAAGAATTAGGTTTTTCCCGAACTTTAGCTGACATTTTACTAAGACTCTTTAATAGAAAATAGGGCATGTTCATACGAACTTGCGCAAGCAAATGCGTAAGGAATTTGAAGTGGTACATACCCATCCTATCATACTAACCTTCACATGTGAAATATGCTTGGATGATTCTAAAGATTGCATTCCACGAGGGCTTGACCCATGCTCTCTGAACTCCTTGTCTACAATCCTCACTCTTATGCCCATCCTCGAAGAAAAAAGGGATGTTGATGTTGACGAGAGTTTGATTCTTAGACCAATGGTCAACATCAATAGGTAAACCCGTGGATTTAGCATAATTTCATCTATGACTAGGAAAGAGTTGTCTGCAATGTCGAGAAATTTAGGGCATAACAAATAGGAGATTTCTCTTCTAGAAATAATTGTTTGTGAATGATTTTTACTTCTTAGATTAGGATCTTTTCTTTACTTAGATTATTATTGATGTCTTCTTCATCAAACAATTACTAATGCATAAATAAGAGAGAGACAAGAGACACATAATGTAGGCAATCAACTAGGTCCAAAACCTCTTTCACTTGAGAGGAAAATCCAAACAAATTATTCTTCTTACAAAGAATTCAATTGATGAGTACCAAGACGAAGACCCTTGACCTATTTTCCTCTCCAAGACTAAGACACAAATATTCCTCTTCTTCCTTGAGTCAACGATAGTCAAAATCCTTGTTTCTTCCTCCTTCTCAACTATCTTGAAGTGTTTCGGTTCCTTGCTTCAACACGACAATTCTCGGCTTTATTTCAGAAACCCTAGTTGCAACACCTGGTTACCAATTCACTTGAATGGAGAGACTTCCTTCTATGCTTTGGCTTGATGGTAGAAATCTCTTATCCTTGAATTGAATTCTAGAGTGAACTTACCAACTTCAACCCTTCTTTACAACAAACAATAATACTCTCAGCCTTTCCTGCAGTAGATGATGCCTCTCTCTTTTGCATGTGTGACAAGAAATAGTCCTAAAATAGATCCAAAGTAACACCAAATACATCGCTCGTCCTTCCCTTCTCTTTCTTGGTCATGAGGCTCCTTTCCAAGTGTTTTTCACACTCCTTATTGCAGACTTTCGTGAATGAATTATTACATGTTCAAATGAGAGTTGAGATGCCTATTTGTAGTGTTTCATCCATCAAGTAAGCCAACTTGAGTTGTGGGTGACCAACATGTCCTTTGGTGTATTTCCATTATTTCATTTAAGGCCGACTCGTTAGAGGTTCTTTTGATTGGTCTTGGAGAGCCTTTTTACTCTTTTAATAACTCATACAAATATGTAACATGCCCAAGAAGAGGTCCTTCATATATGACATTGAATCAATTTGACATTATGACCAATCCTAAGGGCTCACAATGGTAGTGTTGTAGCGACTACAACCACCCTCCAAAATTTTTCCTTAGCTTCATTTTGGAGCCTCCCTACCAACCATCCTTAGCAGCATGTCTTGCACTGTCCAAGTACATAGGCTTCAATTGAGTTTCAGTGGCTTACCAGTTTGTGTTGGTCAACTTGTTTGCATCCCACCCATGGGCTATCATTATGGACTTAGTCAATTTTCTAGCTGAGGTGCTCACGCAGAAAATTGTGCAATTCTGGAGGGGGACCAACCTTCCCTCAAGAAAATGCTTAATCCAGCTGGGTTGCTTGCTGGGCTCTAGAAATGCGCAATCCAGCCAGTCAACCTTTCCTCTGAAGACTGTGCAATCCAGCCCAACACTGGGCTTCAACTCAGAAATTGCACAATTCTGAATGACAACCAGGGCTTCAGTCCAGAAATTGGGCAATGCAGAGGGACATGCAGTCTTGCTCAACCCAAAAACTACACAAATTTCATCCCCTGGCTTGCAGATTGTTGCATGTGCTTTCAGGTTGACCATTTTCCCCTAAGACTGACCAATTCTGATTTGCATGCATGGGCTATTTTTCCTGAAAAAGAAAAAAGAAAAAAGAAAAAAGGCATCCCTAGATTTTATGGATCTATTTGTAGCAGCTGGAGGTTACATGCAAAGATCATTTTAGAAACTTTCCTCCAAGTGTCCCTTTTCCCTAGATTTGTGGCATGCGCTTCATAAGCCTCAACCTTATCAAACTCATTTATTTGACATTGAAAATCTCATTGCTCACATCGATCTTGGAGCTCTGACATCCCACATCACATCTAGGAGTCTTCGGCACATTCAGCTCAGTTTTTTTCGGGTAAGTCTCCTTTTCATGTCTTTTGCTGCTTTTCTGTCGCCTTTTGTATTTATCTTTGTGTGAATGTTGTTAGCTTGGTTTTGTTGAACATCTGCTGTCATTTTAATGCATGTTATCTTGTAGAAGTGTTGTTTTAAGTTTTCATTGCATCTCACTGTTGTCACATGCATGACATTATTTTTTCACTGACGGTCGCCGTTGCGGCGACTCACTTCACACACATGATTTTTTTCACGTTTTTTGAATGTTGCACTAACTTCTTGCATGCATGATATTTCACTCTTGTTTACACTTAGCTTCACCATGCATTCATAAGTTTTCATGTTTTCAGTCACCCATCGGCAAGTCTGGGCTACCTTGGGCTAGACCTTGCCTTGCCCAGCTAGCAATGCACATTTCTGAGAGTGAAGGCTTTGCCTTCCCTCCAGAAAATGCACAAAGTTAGCCCATCACTGGCCTCTAGGCTTGCTTTGCAAAATTTTGGGAGCCAGTGCCCTATTAGCCCTAGAAATTACGCAATGCAATTTGCTAGTTTGCATGTCATTGCTAATTGAAGCTACGCATCGCGAAATTTCAGTCCTCAGTAGGCCAGGATGAACTATGCATTGTGCAGTTACAACAGTTTGTCAACCTCCTGACATCTTGGACTGTGCCTTGCGCAGTTTTGGCAGTCAGTCTCCCAGCCTCCTGGTGAAAATTGCATAATCTTCCCAGTCAGTCACCCAGGTATGTTGCATGTCAATCCTCAAAGTTCTTTTGGTTTTCAACTGATAGATTTCTTTCCATGAGTGTTGCTATGTCTCTAGGTATCATAGGTGTTTTTCCATCTCTCAGTAGTACAGGTTCAATGGCCTCCAAGAGAGCAGGGTCAAAGGACACCGTCGAAAGTGCAACTGGAGATGCAATTGAACAAGTGTCTATGAGCTTGCCTATCTACAAAGACACCAATATTTTCATAGACAAGGATATCAAGATGAAATGGAAGGATATCAATGACACCTTCTCAGGCACATTTGAGGAAAATATGGAAGACCGTAGGGTCTATGTCAACATTCAAAAGTCTAGCTTGTACTGGATTACATGTAGGTATCTCGCGTTTCCATGCATGGACATGATCCACTGGATTGTCTCGCATACTGATCCCAAGATGATGATGTTGAGCAGTGCTAGTGGAACACAACTTGCTACCTTCAGGGTGAAGTACTTTCAGGAGATGTATCACTTTCCACAATCAATGATCATAATGGAGAAACCCTTCAGCAGACCCAACATCAGTGCAAACTCAAGAGATATCTTGAAGAGGTGGGCGAAAGAGCCAACCAAGTTTAGGAAAGCACCCAGCTAGGTTTACAAGACAAAGATACTGTGGAAGGCACATCAGTACTTGGTCATATTTTCATGTCGCTTATATGGCCAAGAGAGCACAAAGACCTTCCCGCAGAGTTGGGTGATTGTGTTGGACCAAATGGATAGCAAAGGAAGACCTTACGATTGGTCCGACATGTTGGATCTCAAGTTGAAGGAACAAATGACAGAAGCCCGCCATCCACCCAAGGGTCAAAAAGAAGAGATATACATGTCCACTTACATTCTGTATGTAATCTATGCTCGTCAGCAGTTCCCAGGCTTGTGTTGGGCATGGATAGCTTCAGAAACCTCTGTGCACACTTATTGCAGATTGTTCTCCGAATGTAGCTTCCACAAAGTTACCACACAGCGGTCAAACCACTTTGTCACCTCCGTGTACAAAATGATATTTGAGCAGGATCCACCTTGCATGTCGCAGGCAGTGATGGAGGCATTGATTGACATAGCAGATTGGTATGCCTCACCCCTTGGCACCTTCATATGGATGTACAATGCGGAGAAGGATTCACATGTTTTACCAAATTTTTCCATGGATAATCTCGTCATGCAAGAGATGTCATATCACATCTCGACAGGGATGTCAACGAGATTGCACAGGAAGAAGAAGGCACCTTGGCCCGCTCTTCCTTTGTGGATCGGGTTGTATGAGATACAAAATCTCAAGCATGTTGATGTCGAGACAAAGGAGTTAAAAAGATTCACCTTCGGCACCAAAAGTTTTAATCTGTATGACCCGCATTGCTTAGTGAAGCACCACTATGTAAGAGTGCAATTCCCTTGGATCCACGGGGCGTTTCATTGGCCTAAGGAAGACCCATGGAGATACTATTATCACTCCTCTAGGTTCAATGAATCGGTCGACATAGATATAGAGTGGTTAGTAAGTAGAGGGAAGCAACATATCAGAGAGTAGCATCATTAGTAGCAACAGAGGGTAGAAAACCTGCATGCGACAAAGGCAAGAGAAAGGTTGTTGACAACGTAGAGGTAGAACAAAGCCGCAAGTTCAAAGCAGATCCACCGATATTGAAAGAAGCTTTGGAGATTTAGGCTAAGAGGTGACATCACAATAAGAGGATCACACAAAGGCTAAGAGAGAAATAGAGGATGGAGGAAACATAAAAGGAGTTGCAATAGTTGAAGCAACAACTCCAGGAAGAACATGAGTTGCGCAAAAGAGAGAAGGAATCACAATAGGGATAGGTACATCAAGAGGCACAACATGCACCGATTGATGAAACTGCGCCCATACAGGTTATAGACTCATCCAAGCAACTAGCACAGAGCAGATAGGGTGAGTAGTCACAGGAGCAGGACTTATCTCAAGAGATTGAATAGATGATAGAGCAGATGGACATGGATATGGTTCAGCCAGAGTTAGATAAGGATATTTACCTCATGCCTCGGAACCAAGAGGTCACCCCACCAACTTCACTAGACCCGGAAGCAAAGTAGGTCCAAGCAATCAAGGAGACACATAAATCCTTGAAGACAATCCGAAGGCGGAGATGCACAACATATCTTTCGACGAGTCACAACATAGAGTTGTGCAGTCAGGTAGAGTGCCCACTCCAGATGTTCACATATCTCCTGTGAAGTTTGAAGAACGAGTGATTGTATCCAATGTGCACAAGCATCCAACAACATTGGCTGATGCTAACAGAGCATATGCCGAAGCGACCAGCTCGAGTGTCTAATTCTTGATAGATGAGAACGAGTGCATGGATAAGGAATTACAAGTAGCCAAGCAAGGAGGAGAATAGGTTAAATCATCCACGAGAGCAGAGTTTAAGAGGGCGATATTGGATGAAGTATCATCCCTCAAAGCAATCATGCAAATGTTGTATTCTAGATTCTTCACCGTGCATAAGTCAGTTTTCCATCTCAATGGTTGGTAACAACATTGTGCTAGGAGAGTGTACATTTTGTCAAATCTACACACTATTGTCGATCACATGCAAACATGGACAATGAGGTACAAAGGAGCCCCATTTCATTTACCAAAGATGATGAATCCCAAGGCAGTAGAGTTGAAGGCACGCATCCGGAGTCAGATCCAGAACTATGAGGAACTCCCGCAGCTCATCACCAGTTTGCAGGCTTCACATGCACGAGTGTTCAGAAGCATGGATGTCATTGTGTGGACGCACATGATCCCATCTATTGGCACACTCACCAAGGTGAAGTCAAAGAACCAAGTCTGACTGGAGTTGGACATGTACTTTGATGAGTTAATGTGTGCAACCACCAACACAGACTTGGAGATCAACACAGACACTATGCATCAATATGTTGTTGATCGGGTTGCACTCAAGACTATGATGTGCATGTTATTAGACGAGTTGGATAGAGGTGCCAAATTAGTGTACCCATATGCAATAGAGGCAAGAGTGTACTTTCAAGAGGATGTCACCATTGAGCATGTAGACACCATAATGGATTACCAAGCTTGGCATTAGTTTGCCACCATTGATCATCACAAGGATGTCGGGAGTTGGTCTTCCCACAATTTTCTGAGTCTTAGTAATGTCTTTCATGGCTTACTCAAGCCTATTTTTTCTCACATGGGTACATGTGCAGATTGTAATGTAACATCTTGTAAAAGTGAAAGACCAAGTGTCGATAGTAGAGTGTAACAGTCATGTAGTAGTTGAAGAGTCATGAGGGTAGGTGAAGAATCACAAAGGGGAATGTCAAGGGTCACCCCACCCTTTGCTATTTATAGAACCTCATAACTCATTGTACATGCTTTTGGGAGCCAAGCTTCATATAGGTGTATCTTAGAGAAATATTGGATTGTATTGTAACGAGCCTTGGCTTCTCCACAGTGCAGAGATAGTATATCTCTTTAGAGGAGAGGATGGCAATGACTGTAATGTTCCATTGTCGGGACTAGTGGTTGGTCATAGTTGTATGTATAATTGGATAGTTCAATTTCTTAATATAACAGAGCCAACACATTTCACGCATATGTTGTTATTGTATTTTAGCTATCTTGGTTACTCTAATGATATATGTAGTTGTTGTTTACGCATGTATGTATGGATTTTTCTATATATGTTTGTATGAATCTTATCGAGATGTGTTGTTGGTTTAACCATTACTTTGGATCGTTCACTAACTTGCTTTCCAGTTTGCGATGCATCTCTGCGCGTGTGTTCCCTTTCAAGCTATGCGTTGTCACAGGTTTCTAAGGGGTGCACTCATTCCCCCGTTTCATGTGTTAGAGCCATTCATGCATCTGCCTTGAATTGTTACATATGTCACACCCTTTCTACCAACAAGGAAATTTTACTCACCTCTGCGCGCAACTGCGGTCAAGGCGATACCGTACTACCCATTGCTGGGAATCCTACTCCAAACGGTATGAGGTCTAGTTGGGACTTCTTACCGGGGAGATCCCCTGACATGTTGGCGGGTCCAACACCATCAACAAGTAGCCATAACTAAAAATAAAATTCCTTGCTCATGAAACCCATGAGATAAGAATTACAACAATAATTTTATTTTTCTTCTTTACATTAAATACATAAAATCACAATTACACATGTCATTATGAAGACCGAACCTAGTTACACTTTTTCAACACTCCCTCTTAACTAGGGATGTATTCATAGTCCATAAGAGGTACTTGTTCATTATCAATCTGAAGAATTCTCATAAGAAGAGTCATATTGGTAACCCATCTCTAAAACATCATATAAACCAAAACTTTCACATAGAAAGGCCTTGACTAACAACTCTATCTCTCCACAAGATCAAAGCACAATGTTGGCAAGACAATGATGTATAAACATCCTCATCATTGTCTCTCAGGGAACATACCCCATCCAAGTTCTTAGAGTGTGTTCCACCAAGACTATTCTTATCTTGGATTCCCAGTCCTCAAAGAATATCAGTCCTCTATGAATACTCTTATCTTGGATTCCCAAACTCATCCTCAAAGAGCATCGAATGCCAACCCAATCCTCCATTCTATCTTCCCAAGTGAAGAAAAAAATGACATGTCTATCTCTCTGTCTTAATTTAGGAAGGACTTACCTATTCCAATGAAGGAATGTACTCATTCCTATCGAAGGAATGTACCCAAGCTCCTTCTTGGCTTAGCAATTTGCTTCCAAGTTTCTACAAAGTTAAAAACTTGCTTTCCAAGCTCCCTCTTAGCTAGGGACCTATAGAAGCTCCTTATGTGGAGATGACAGGACAAACAACTGCTTTAAGAACGCCTTCTCATGATGTCATGAACTTATTTTATTGATTCAAGGGACTTCATGTTTTGGGACTTCTTTGTAGGGCATAGACCATCCATCACTTTCATCCATGAGTCAGTCATGTCATTATTCCTTTCAACAAAAAGTGATTGATCAGTTCATATTTGGTCTTACTTCATGCCATGATGCCTTCTTCATGCCATGTTTCCTTAAGGATATTTCATCCTAATACATGGACATCAATGTTGGAAGATATCCATAGCTATTCTCTTGACAACCCTGCATAAGCCCATCCATATATCATTCAAAAATTAGGGAATGAACATTCAATCAAAATTACCTTTGTGATGGTCTTCCATCATGACATCTTCTAGTTTGCATCAACATCCTGCATACAAATCGACACATATCCAAAAGATATATACTGCCAAGGGTCTATTTCTTTTTCAAGCTTCATCATAGTCATCATATCTTTCATGGAGATATCCTAGCCAAATATTTCAGTTCTCGGATTTTGATTTCATTCTTCATGGTTGCATATGCCATGATCTCTTTCCTTCTTTATTCACATAATTTTCTTTCCAGGAAATTTTAATCAGAGTTCCTCCAATTACTGTCAACCACCTCATATTTCATATGAGGACATATTATATTGATTTCATCTAGACAATGTGCGACCCACGCCTTGTTGCATATTTTCAAAGGAGGAGATCCCTTTTGATCTTGCTCTCGAGATAGATCCTTTATTCATGTTACCTGCAACCATATGACATGACTCTACAATATTGAATACAAGCATACATACCTCATTTTACTTTTGGTCATCTAAGACTTCCTTAGAACAGCTTCCTTGATTTAAAGAACTTCAATCCCTTGATCTGCTTCACCTCTTTTGTCATCTTACCATCATCCCATGAATTCCCACAAGATGGAATTCATGATGAAACCATTTCTTCCTTTTGATTGGTGAACCTTCTAATGAAGATTTCAATAGAGAATCTTGAATATCCTCATCCAACAGATGTTTCCTTTTGACTAATGTATGATGATATTTTTACTAGATGACTTTTTCTTCCTTTTCCCATAAGTACCACTTATGTTACTAATGAGGTTTCCAAGAGCTATATCCTTCCATGGGTGACTCCCTTAGACTTCAACTACCTTTCATTCTCCTCTATGATGATGTCACGAGCTATTGCTTTTAATTATTTTATGATTCCATGATGCATCCTATAATTTTCCTTAGTGATTCATGATAGACATATCTTATAACTTAAAACTTGAAAACAAGAACTTGAAAAAAACTAGGTGAGGAAGGTTATCTGAATCATAGTAGAAATATTTTACTTCCTCTTGCTTGGACTTCTTTTCATCTTCCTCCACTTCTTTGGTCATATTGGATTCTTCTCTATCTATTTTATTATTTTCCTTCTTGATCTTAGGACAATCTCTTTTGTAATGCCCATATTCTTGACATCCATAACCTTGAATCTTAGCCACGTTCCTTCTCTTTTTTTGAGGACCAAATTTCCTAGATTTTCCTCTTCTCTTTGTCATAACACCATATGCTTTATTTTTCTCACTTGATCCCACATCATTTTTAGCCTTCAACCTAGTTTCTTTAATCTTGCATAGTGACCATGGATCTTGGAATGGAGTAGTTTCTTTCTTCCCATAAATAATTGAAGTAAAGCTACCCCATTCCTTTGGTAATGCATTTAGTACTACACTACTCATCTCCTTGTAAAACATTGCTTCACCTAGATCTTAAATTTGATGCCTTATTTCATATATCCTCATAAAGTATGAGGTTATTCCTTCTTCTTTCGATATCCTTAGCTTGTAGAGTTTTTGCCTTAGAGAAATAACTTCTTCTGCAATGTTAATAGAAAACAACTCTACTGATTTGTCATATTTTTCTTTTGCGGTGTTGAGTTTAGATATATATGAAATGAGGTGATCCTTGATGGATTATATGAGAATACTTTGAGTCCTCACTTCCCCTTTCATAAATTTTGTAAGTGCTTGAGCATCTTCTTTTGCAAGTTTTTCGATAAATGCTTGACGTGATCCATAACTTCATTTTCAATGAGATTTGATATGTCCTCTTCTTCTACGCAAGATATTTTGAAGCCCCAACCAATTTGTTGCTTTCCTTGAAAAAAGACATTTTGACAGATTCAGACACAAATATACTTACTTGAGAAGATGCTTCTTCCACTTGATTCCTCCTTAAATTTTGATGATAATATAGATGATAGAGATCTTCTCCTTGATGAAGATAAATCTCTTTAAGGGTGATCCTTGAATCCACAAAGAAGGAGATCACTTTAGGTCCTTTGATGGTGATGTCCTTGTTGATGATGATCAATGATGACTTCTTGATGATGTATTTATTATTCTTGGATGATCTTCTTCAAGGATGAAATCCTTACTTCAATGAGTGGGAGATTTCCTTCTAACGATGATGACAATGTCCTTGATCTTGCTTCTCTAGTAAGAAACTTGATATATAAGTCCCTCAACTTGAGTTGGATCTTTGTGGTCTCTTAAGATGACTTGAGGATTCCAAGAATTCTTATTGGTGTAGAATTTCTTCTTTGATCTAGGGTTTTTACACTTCTTGAATTTCCTTGGATATCCTTCAAGATTTGATCCTTGTGTGTCTCTTGATGAGATGCCCTTCCTTGAATTTGTCACCTTAGCTCTCATACCATGTTGAGAAATCTAGGGCATAGCAAATAGGAGATTTCTCTTCTAGAGATAATTGTTTGTGAATGTTTTTTACTTCTTAGATTAGCATATTTTATTTACTTACATTATTATTGTGTTCTTATTAATCAAATAGTTACCAATTCACAAACAATAACGAGACAAGAGACACAAAATGTAGGTGATCAATCAAGGCCAAAACCTCTCCCACTTGAGAGGAAAACCAAAACAAATTCTTCTTCTTATAGAGACTTCAATTGAAGAGTACCAAGACCAAGAAGCTTGACCTATTTTCCTCTCCATGACCAAGACACAAAGCTTCATCTTCTTTCTTGAGTCAATGATAGTCAAGCTTCTTATTTCTTCCTCCTTCTCAGCTATGTTGAAGTGTTTCGGTTCCTTGCTTCAACATTGCAATTCTCGGACTTATTTTAGAAACCCTAGTTATGGCACCTTGTTACCACTTCGCTTGAATGGGGAGATTTCCTTCTACACTTTAGCTTGATGGTATAAATATCTTCTCCTTGACTCTACTTTTAGAGTGAACTTACCAACTTCTGCTCTTCCTTGCAACAAACAATAATACTCTTGGACTTTATTTTTGTAGATGATGCCTCTCTTCTTCACACATGTGACAAGAAATAGACCTAAAATAGATCCAAAGTAACACCAAAGAATTCAATCTTCCTTCCGTTCTCTTTGTTGGTCATGAGGCTCCTTTCCAAGAGTTTTTCGCACTCCTTATTGCGGACTTAATTGAATAAATTATTTTGTGTTGAAATGAGACTTGAATTGCCTATTTATAGTGTTTTGTTGATCAAATAAGATTACTTGAGTTGTGTGTGAGTCAACATGTCCTTTGGTGTAAACCCAAAGGGCCTTTACACTTTGGAAACTCCCGTACATGTAGTAGTCCAACAAACACCAAAACAAGCAGAGAGAGCATATCACCCCACTTGTCCTAGTGTGACCTCATGTTATAAACGTAATTAGAAGATATTATATACGCAATTACGCCAACCAACCAACCAACCACCTCGCCCATATCCATATATGGATATGGGTGAGGTGGTTGGCATGGGCAAGGTGGTTGGTTGGCGTAATTGGGACCTCTAGATATCAATTTTTGCTTTTATTGGGTTAGGGGTAGAGTCTAAGCCTACACGTGTCTTCCTGCTAGACACTCATAGTATGCAAGGATACAGAAGGATCCTATCTAGTCTGAAAATCCTAATGGCTCCTAGTGTACATGAGCACCAAGAGGCAAGCAAAGAACAATATAGTTTTAGATTCTAGATCCATGAGACCTTGGGGGTCTTTTGACCTCTATCAATGAGCTGCCATACCTCTCCCAGACCCCTACGGATATCCCAGGACAACTCACACCACACCAACTAGACAACTTCCTCTAGACTTAAGGCCGATTTGTTGGAGGTGATTTTTCTTGGTCTTGGAGGGCCTTTTTACTCTTTTAATAACTCATAAAAATATATAACATGCCCAAGAAGGGTCCTTAATATATGACATTGACTCAATTTTACTTTATGAACAATCCTTAGGGCTCACAATGGGAGCCATAACTAAAAATAAAATTCCTTGCTCATGAAACCCATGAGACAAGCATTAAAATAATAATTTATTTTTTGTTCTTTACATTAAATATGTAAAATCACAATTACACATGTCATTATGAAGACCAAACCTAGTTACATTTTTTCAACATGCAATGCTAACATTCTACCCATCAAATCCATTTTCGAATGCTCGAGAAACTACATCATTAAACGCTTGGAACCTTAAACAAAACTCTCGCCCAACTTGCTTGATCAAACTACTCACGAAGCTCTGGAATGGCTTCAAAAACTTCCAGGCCTTCGGGCTTGTTCCTACAAAGGCATCCACATTTCCCCATAACTACAAACCAATCTAATAACAAACTATATGGACGAAAGTCAGGGATTCACTGACCTGACGTCGATTTTGGAACATAAAATTGTCAAATATACTCCTTTGGAAAACAAGCAGGAGAAATGGATAAACAGTTAAAAATTCCCCTCATGCTTTCATCATGCATTATTTTGACCCGATCTTCAATACTTATTGATGCTAGTTTAAGCTAACATAATGAGATTTTGGTAATTTTGCCTTTGAAATGACTTGTCTCACATGGTGCGGTTGATTTGGTAGCGCCCGATTTTAAATGTGCATGCCATTCGCTTCCATTTAATTTGGAAGCTCTTTTAACTTATGGTATTTTCATGAGCCCTTCCAAATTAAATGGAAACATTTTTCTAAATCAACATAAAATAAATGTTCCTAGAACCAAATCTTATTTAATATAAGTTTGATATGTTCTAACACTAAGTTCAACCCAAAGAAACAAAAGGAAGTTATGTTTTAAGCACAAAGGTACTATGATGAAAGAGAAGACCCAAATAATTTAAGACCTTGGACAAAATTGAAAACACCATGAAAGGAAGAAAATCTTGAGGGCCAAGTTCAAGAATTTTTGCAATTCCTTCAAGTTCTGTAAGTTAAGTAGTGAAGGTGGCATCATTTGCAGCGAGGTGTTTCTTCCTTCATGAAATTTCAAATAGAATGGATCTCTAATTGCATTTATCAATTCCATAATATTTGTACCTCCTAAACGTAACTGTTCAAGCCACCTCTGTTGTGTCACTTGTGGAGGGAGTATTTCAATATTTGGGTGGCCAGATAGATTTATGCGCTCAAGCGTGATGATATCCCCTAGTGTTTCGATCCACATGCATAAATTATAACAATCCTCCAAATTTAGAGACCGAAGGTTAGTTAATTCATGAAATAAGTAGGGCAACACGTCCAAACCATAACACTTAGACAGTTGGATGTGGTGGAGGTTGGTCAAATTACCCAAATATTCTGGCATCTTCGCCAAAGTGTAGTTCTGAGATAGCTGGATGTGTTGGAGGTTGGCTAAATTACCAAAATATTTTGGCAGGCTCTTCAAATCGAAGCACTGAGATAGCTAGATGTGCTGGAGGTTGATTAAATTACCAAAAGATTTTGGAAACCTCTCCAAAGCGGCGGAGCACTGAGACAACCAGATGTGTTGGAGGTTGATTAAATTACCAAAAGATTATGGTAACCTCTCCAAAAAGGAGCACTGGGACAACTGGATGTGTTGGAGGTTGGTTAAATTACCAAAGTTTTCCAGTGGTGACTTGATTTCTGAGCAACCCCCTAGCACCAAGGACTTTTGGTACTTCATCTTCCCTATAGACGACTTTGTAATGAAATACAAAGGACCCTCAATATTTAACTCCCACAACTCAAAAGGTACCTAAAATGTTCACATGCTTAAACTATAAGAAAAAGAAAAACATAACTAGATTTATCATTAAAAGGAACTCTTGGAATGTGTTAGAGACGCGTGGTACAATATCAATAAAAAACACTATAATTCAAAAATTCCTATTTTACTTGTGAATCATTTTCCCAGTGTTCTATATAATTCCATTCCTTGAACTTCTAGAAACTTCAAATTTCTCATTGAAATCGAGGAAGGCAGGGAAGGGTAAGGACAGTGGTTCCAGTGTAGCCATATGAGATTTGGAGGCCGATCCCTTATCAAAATGCAATCCACGAGAACATATTCAGTGTTAGCAAGTTGCAACCTCCCCTTATGAATGCCATTCAATGAATCGCTGTACTCACTGAGAACCATTATAATTTCCCTCACGACATTTTCTTGTTAATTTCGAAACAAAGAATAATTATCCATTATTTCTTGTAAATTAATAGAAGAATTAAACAAATATAAAATGACTGAAGAATTATCACTTACCGGTTGTTGCAAAAAATCATCAATGGCGTTCTCTGTCTAACGCTAAAGACGACAGGGCAACACTAGATTCTCATAAATATCTCTCCCCATATCTTTGAGGTGGTCATGCATTTTTATATTATTGTTATTGTCCACTTCTACAAGACAATGTTCCTTAATTTTTGAGACCCTCCCCTACCTTCTTGTTGTGGCTAACAACAACCCCGCTTCCCATTTAGTGTTATCCGTAATACTAAATGTGTGGGGACCCTTAGTTATAAAATCCAGGAGAAACAAAGTAGTGCTTAAATTTCCTTTCCGCAAATAAAGTTACCATCATAAGCTTAGGAAGCTCCTTCGAAATTCTTAAAATCTAAGTTTATGATAAGGTAAAAAATCTTTAAAAATCGCATCTTAGAAGGATAGCGGATCCCACCTTCCAACTACAATCCCAACATTTGTGAGATCGCACCAATAAATATTGCGTCGCATTCAGCAAAACTTACATGAAACATTTCAAAATCTGTCGATATGCGATATCGCCAATCGCAAGAAATAGGTTAACAAAGTTTGTCATACATGAAACTCTTACGATCTGCGATATTGCGATATCGCGACTTCACGATAAAGCAATGTTGCGATGTCATATCAGATAAAAATCTGCGATTCTGCGATTATGCAATGTTGCGATGGTGCAATCTGTGATGTTGCCAAGCAAATCGCAAAATCGCTCCATCGCAAATCTTTCGGGCACGATATTCAAGAATATTATTTTCCATAAGCTGACACATGCTTATGCGCTTTAAATGCTAATAAACGAGTTAGTTGTCAATTATTAATAGAATATGGGTGTGTGCTTTTCGAAGAATCATTTCACGTAGGGTGGTGTATTTGGCATGTCTGCAGCATTAAAAACCCTCCCATCACCCTTCCTTGTCATTCATTTCTATTTTACTGGTGAATTGCAGGAGCGGAAAAAAGAGGACGAAACAAGGCAATACGCTGGTTAGAATGGGAAAGAGAGGCAAAACCTCGAGCTTCGAAGAAAAGGAAATGGCGCCTTTGTATACAGACACGGCTTGTAACAGAGACGTGGGAATAGCTACGTGGGAAGGCATGTATAATCTACTCGAAGAGGAGAATCCCAGAATAATGGAAGTTACTGCTGTCGTAGGTTCACAGAGTTCTTCTTAAGCATTGATCATTCCTACATCGGATAAAAACAAGGCCCAAAATCCTCCCATACACAGACATGGTCAAGTGGATACTTGATAGCACAGAAATCAGAAATAGACAGTTCAAGGTTCATGGTCAAGGACTCATCGGTTCATTCGCTGCATAGGATTTAAAGCTCATGTATCATTTGCCCGAGCCACAGGAAACTTACAACAAGAAATTCATGGAGAAATTCGTAAAGGAGAACCAGAACCTGGTAGAAACCACCAAAGACTGGTCCAGGAAAGACGAACTGCTCAAGAAAGATAAACACGGTATGTACAGTACTGGTTCCCTTACCTCCCCATATTGCTTTGCTGCTGCCATGCTCTGTAGAATATTTGGAATGCCAGATATCAATAAATTTTCATCTGAATGGCTACCATTACTGGACGCTGCCACAACTGCCACTATTGTAGATTGGGCCAAAATTTTATCTGATAACCTAGTCACGGCCATTGTCAGTTACCGGTCCAAAAGAGCTGCGTCTCAGAGAATTTATCCTCCTTTTTACCTATCTGCATATATTATGGATTCAATATGTTATGTTTCTAAGTTTCCTGTTATGGGTTGGAAGTGGACAACTCAAGACCCCTTACCCATCCATGTATATCATAAGGAATTGTGGGACTCTCAGTTCACTCCATACTTCTACCAAATTTGTCATCGAATTATGCTGCTCGTGTATAGAATGTTGTATGATAAAGACCCCTTGAGGTGCTCGCCTGAAGCAGAGGTAGATATCCTCCCCATCGCAAGATGGTTCGGAGAGGAATTGTTCACTTATGTCAGGGTATTTGTAAGTACCGCATCCCTTCATGTCTTACCCTTGTATATCCCTGATAAAATCCTAGCTCGAGAGATTGCATATCAAACCTGTGGAGAAGGTGGCCTAACTAAAGACTTAAAGGACAAAAAGAAGGCTATATGGCCACAGTTTCCTGTAGCTTGTGGGGCCTTTTCACTATTTGATGTAGGTCACACGCTCACTGAAGTATAGAATATGACATGTTTACAACTATTCAAATTCTCGGGAAGACCATTTGACCCAAATGAGGTTGCCCAGAATTTCACAACTACAGTCAAGATAAAGGTGTTTGTTGGGAAAAAGGATTTATTTGATGATATATTCCGGCAGAAAAGCACACTTCAAGAAATTTTGTGCGAGGCTCAATTGCAATTATCTCTAGAAGATTTTCAAAAGTTCATGATATACAGAGAAAAAAGATTAGCTAGTATCCCTCTAGAGAAACTACGACTACCCTCAAGAGAACCAACTCCAAGCATTAGTCTCAGTGGGAGTTGAAGTACTAACGGATCTAAATCCAAGTCTGAACAAGAAATGCCCGAACACTCTAAAAGATCTGGAAATGAACAGGATAGGAGCGAAGATTTAGCTAAAGATACTGCTCAGTTAATGGAACTTCTACAACAGCAGGTTATTGCCTCTACGCAAAGAGATCCTCCTCCTCTAATCATTGAAGCACTACCAGTCACAACCGAATTAGATAAAGAATGGGAAACCTTCAACGAACTGATCAATCCTGAAGGACAAGCCCTAAAAACACCTGTGAGCAATACACAGGTAGCACAAGAAGTAGTCACAACAATAGTCAGCAATGTCTCAGATACTGAGCATATTCCTGTTGCCCCGTCTTCTGAGCTTATACTCAACATAGAAGAAATTCCCCCTCTGGATATATTTTATAGCCCATAGCATAAAGTAGTGGTAAGAAGACAAAGAAAGAAAAGGAAATTGGAAAATACACTCTCTCAAGACGCAGAACAATTAGACGTCTTATGGAAAGATCCCACTAGTAATCCTACTAAAAATCTCACCAAACTATCTCAGATCGCAGGAGCATATGCCTCTACGACTATTGATAAAGCATCTGAAGTACAACAGTTGTTAAAAGAACAGGAAGATCAGATACAAGTACTGCAACAACAATTGCAACAAGCTAACACCAATAATGAAGCACAGAAACAGCTTGAAAGGTTGCAGCAGGACTTCCAGAAAATGCAGATAGGATATCAGAAAAGTTTGGATGAGAAAGGAAAGCAGTTACAGGATTTACAACAGATGCACAAAGACGACCCTAAGCTTACAGAGTTTATTTCGGAATCTATTTCCTTGAATGAACAATTACTACAGCAGCAAGAAGTGTTGGGCCAAAAGATATCACAGTGGAGTTATTATTGTGAAATTAGTGATAAGATCACTAATCAAGTGGTCGATTTACGAAGTGACTATGATCTGATTGATAAATGGGTGACTGAGTACTTGGCTTGGCAAGATGAAGACGAGGGGAAAAGAGCAGGTGCACCAAAGATAAATGAGAACCATAAAGAAATTCTCTTTAACAATTGGGATGATCAAATCAGGGATGTAGAACAAGCGGCAGAAACAGAAGCCACGACAGCAAGCAGTCTTATTGATTGTGTAAATTAGAATTTGCACAGGACAAATTTGATCGCAGAAACCACCCGAGGATATTTACTGAACAAACTACAACTAGAGGCAAAATGGAAACAGAAAGCGCAAGAAAAGGCAAAAGCAATTCAAGAGCTGAACAAGTTAAATTGGGAATATTACTGGGCATACTTTGTGAAGCCACATAGCCAGTGGATGACAATTAAATGTATCATAAATGCGGTTGAAAAGATGGCACCAGCTCTCATCGATTCCGTTTTCTCAGCTCAGTTAAAAGCAGAAGTCAGCCAGCCGACTCTCCTTAAACCAATGCTGCATACATGCAGTTTTAAAGACCAAATACAGAAGTAGTTTAGTTCTGGATTCAATTTTCGTTTTAATTTTGCTTAGAAAAAGGGCGGTCATTTAAACTGTATCCTGAATTCTTGTAAATAATTTATTTTTAGATTTAGTAAGTAGTATTTAAACCCTTCTCATGCATTTAGAGAAGGGTCTAGAAATTTATCAAAAAACTTGTCCTCAGAACATGCACTTTTGTACCCTCTGAGGAGGTTTTGGTGAATGAATGGAACAGGATTTGTTAATGTTTGCATTTGATATCTGCTACTGATGTTGCACTTTTGTACTCTTAATGGATGTTAGAGCAAGGAGAAATAAATCATTGTCGCTTGAAGTCCATGAGTAGGACTAGTTATAAATGGTACTTTTATCTCTTAACCATTTCTACTTATGTGTTAAAGTGATATACAGTTTTTAGTTGTTTATGTATTAATGCATGAATGCCTGAGTTATCATTTGGCACTTTTGTACGATGATAGCTACTTATTTATGCTTAATGTATAAATAACTCATTATGCGATATGATTTTCACAACTGTTTCGTCTAACTTTTTATGCGAAGTGGTTCATCTTTATTGATTTCCTTTCTTATAATCGCTGAATGATCTTTATTACCAGTTGTTATTTGAAATCTCTTTAGATCGCATAATAGAAGAATTACATCCCGGGTTAGTATAGATTTAGATGTGCTATTTATTAGATTACAATAGCATAGAATTAGATTAAAGTTAGAATTAGAATATCTTAAATAGGAACTGTTAGATCAACGACATCAAATTCTACACACACACACTCATAGATTGGGAAATTGGTCCCATTATCCCTAGTCGGACCTGCTATACCAAACGGATAAGGAGCTGCCAACCAAGGTCCGGACCGGGCGGGTATCCCCCTTGTTGTCAACCCGATTTTCGGGGCTTCAACACTTCCCAACATGACCAGCTCCATATTCTTATAGCCTTATCCATGTTATGACCTTTGAAAACACGCAATATATAAAAATATATTTTGTTCTTCTCTATTGAGTGAATCACGACTTCTTTTAAGTCTCAGTCGTATGTCATCAGGAAGTGTTTGTTGAAGACTCCATAATTCCTCTTCCTAGTCAGATTTTTATTTTCCATAAAGAAGTGCGCCAATTACTTTCAAAGATAAGGGAAATCTACAACAAGATTTTATGACTTCCTATACCAAATATTCAAATCCTGGGATTGGATGGGGTTGGTTGAAGGCATGGGAGAGAAAGAGCTCCTAGGAGGGTTGTGTGTCAAGCTCCGTTAGGCTATATATTGATGACTCTTTGACTCTTGAGCTCCTCAGAACATTTTTGTCCCTAAATGTAATCAATATTAAGTTATGGGAGTGGGGAGCAATTCCAATTGGCAAAAGTGCATCCACCTAATCAACATGATATACATCATCTAAAATTATTAACACTTTATAAAATGAGACATGCTTCTAGAGCATCCATATACCTTCAACAACACTATTTATTAGATAATATAATCCTATCAAGCTCTAAAGAAATTTACACTACAACGAATTTAATGTGCCCTTATGTGCATTATCTCTTACATCATCTAAAAAACATGATCTACTATAATCAAGTTTTTTCCCATTGAAAAATTCTTTTGCTAAGGTGGTCTTTCCTACACTGCCTAACCCCACGATCCCAAAGATCTGAGGTTTCCTACTTTGCTGTAGCTACAATAGGATAGTATTTTCTAAAACTTTTACTTTATAATCCAAACCTATTGCATATTTAGTAACCTCTAGTGCTAGTTTTTCACCTTTGTTAGCACCAGTTCAACTACTTTATCTAACAACAACCCCTCATCTCTAGTTATTCACAAGAAAATAAATGGAATGAATGAGAAAAATAAGTCTATGCATATATCATGCAACATAAAATAACAAATATAATACAATAGCCAAAGAAAAATTTGAGTTCTCACCTGTTAAATGCATCGAGCTCCAAACCACTTATTCTTGAGACATGAGAAAGATCATTTCTCCAATTTTCAATGGTGTTGGGTTCGTACCACGACTTCTCTTTATGATTTTTAGGGTCATACTTAGTCTTCCTTGTGATTCTCTCCAGGGCTTCACCATACCTTGTATTGTTGCTCAACGTCCATCGAAGCTCACTTGGCTTCACATGGTAGAACACTGGAGTGCAACATCATGAGGAGTTCCTTTAGACACCATTGTGAGTCAGTGTATCAAGCAGATAAAATGGCTACATGCAAAGAAGTCGATCTAATAGGATATTCAATTTGAGGAGAGAAATAGTCTCCCTATTTTAATACAGGCTGATCCAAAAATACTTTCAATCCATATGGAACAAGGCACCTGTAGAGATGGATGGAAAATGTTTTTTTAACATCCTCACCAGGATGACTTATGAACACATCATAGTCGGATCTAGCACCAGTGGAGGAGGATGAAGCCATTTCCAAATGGAAAATAGAAATGGAGATGAATGGAAAGGAAGTTTGATGCTAGGGAAGCAACTATTGATGGAGAGAATTCACTAGGAATATGACAAGGGAAAAAAAAATGTAAATTGTAATGAAAAATGAAATGTTGATGGTGTGCAGAGAAATGTATAGACATTAAACACTTGAGCGATCCATTTTCCCACCAGCCAATACAATAAAGCAAGCACTCTTCCTAAGAGTCAAAGCATAGTTTATATGGCAAGGAAAATGACCCCCACATTTGTGTGTGGGGGTGAACTTGAAGTGAATATGATATACAACTTGACACCATCCATGTCAAGTAAATAGAAGATGGATGCTTGGCAGGCCTTGAGTAGCTTAACCTTTCCCTTTCATATGTGCACAACGAAACAATATGGACTGGCACTCGCACGTCTAGAAGCTACTACTTCAGTGATGTGGGGCACTCAGATGTACTGAGGGTTTTGTGACATAATATTTTTTACTTTATTTCCACATCCTTAAAGCATAAACTGACAAAATATGGGGTAGTATCAATGGACATATTCATTTTATATTTTTAACTTTTTCTTATCAATAAAGTCTCATCAAAACCAAATGTATCTTAATTTCTCTTTCAAAACATCTAGAACATTTGAAAGCGTGCTCTTTCATGTGCTATTATAGGATTATTTTAAATAGTGTAGGTGTTTCTTTTTTATTAATAATTATGAACAAGCATAACATTAATAAGATCTCATCAAGATATTGAATTTCAATATTTCGAAACATCCAATACATTATCTGATCAGAATTTCCAAATAAATACTAAAAGCATGCTCCTTCATGTACATCAAGAGTGATGGATATTTTCATTATGTATTTGACAAGTAAACTATAACTAGTATTTTCACATATTCGTGAAAAGAAAAGCCGAAGTGTTCAAGTGTGGCTGAGAGTTGTACGAATGGTGAGATGTCATGGTGCCCGTCCTTCAAGTGGGAGTCCTGATGTCCACACCCTCATTCTCTTCTCATCCCCAAAACGAGTTGAGCTAAAATTCTTCTCACTACAAACTTTATGGCCATGGTGATGGGTGATCAGAGAAAATTAGAGGGCACTTTGTGTAGGTTTTAACCTTGTACATAAATCACCTACATACGAATTCTAAAAACATAAAATAAATAATTGCGAGAGCTAAAACATAAAACAAATATACATAGATATTTTCCCCTAGATCACAAAATCGGGACTACCAGATTAATTTTTAATTATTTTCCTTTCAATGCTACAATACATATATACATATACATGTCAAAGCATCCATAAGCCCTAATCCATTAACCCTGGATTAGAACATAATCGTAGTTCCCTTGACTGGATCTACAAAATACCATGGATAGAAAACCATCATGCCCAAAACCATGTGTGAAATCCATCCACAAAACCATAGGTAGGTCTGCCCACCTAATAGAGGGTCAAAAAAAAATAATTCCTGGGGTGCTGCCCCAGACTCCGTGCAGGGGGGCTACCGCCCCCCCTGTGACCCCCCCACAAGTGGGGTAGTCATGGAAAGAATATAACACAACCCAAAATTCTCCCACCTTTACCAGCAACACCTTTCTGTCCTCAACCATATCCCTAACAAAGTGATATTGAACATCAATGTGCATTGTCTTTGAATGATAAGCAGGGTTCTTTGCCAAGAAAATTTCACTTTGGCTATCCTGTCTATCCTTATAACTCGTTAAATACTAACCCCATACTTGAACACAATCTCTGCAATCAAACTGATTCCTAGATTGCATGAGTGGCTTCCATGTATTATGCCTCTGTAGTTGAAAGTGCCAGTACAGACTATCTCTTACTCATCCAACTGACTGTACCTCCAAATAGGTTAAACACATACCCACTTGCAAATCTTCTTTGATCTAGATATCCAACCCAATCTGCATTAACAAAGCCACAAATGTCCAAAACTCTGTCCAATCCTGATCTTCCTTGGTAACACAAACCATAATCACTAGTGCCACACAAATACCTGAAAACCCGCTTCACTATTGTCCAATGCTCCTTCCCCGATTTTGACATAAACCTGATTAATAATCCCATTGCATGTGCAATGTCTGTTCTAGTACATACCATGGCATACATCAGGCTACCGAATACACTTGCATATGGAACATGAGACATGTCCTCTTCCTCTTCTTATGTCTTGGGACACTGTTCAACAAATAAATTTACACCTACAATAATAGAAACCTTCACCGGTTTACTATCCTTCATATTAAACCTATGCAATATTGTTTTGACATACTTCCTCTAGTTTAAACAGAGCTTTGTCCTTGCCTGATCTCATTTAGTTTCCATGCCCAAAATATAGTTTGCAACACCATTATGTTTCATGTCGAATTTGGAGGACAATTTGGTTGTCAAATCTTGGATAATTTCTTTGCCATTTCCAACAAGCAACATATCATCCACATACAAGACCATATAAATAACACAACCACCAATTAATTTAGAATAGACATAATGATATTCTTTGCTTATGGTGAAGCCAAGTCCCCGTATAAATGTATCAAATTTCTAATACCACATCCTTGGTGACTGTTTTAACCCATACAAAGACTTTTTTAACTTGCATACTAGTGCTTTCTTACCCTTCACCGCAAATCCTTCGTGTTGCTTCATGTAGATCTCTTCTTCCAAATCCCCGTCAAGAAATGTTGTCTCCACATCCATCTGCTCTACCTCAAAATCAAGAACACCAACAATAGATAAAAGTAATATAATAGAAGATACCTTAGCAACAGGAGAAAAAATATCACCAAAATCAATTCCCCACACTTGAGAATAACCTTTTCTTACCAACCAAGCTTGTATTTCTCCACATTTCCTTCTACATTCATCTTATTCTTGAACACCCATTTGCTACCAATGGGTTTCCTTCCAGCTGGTAACTCTACTAGATCCCAAGCCTCATTTTTGTGCAAAGATGCCATTTCATCAACCATGGCCTCTTTCCAGAGTTTGCCATCCTCTGAATCTACTGCTTCCCTCACAGTTCTGGGATCATCATTAGTAATAGATAAAGAAAAATTTGAACAGAAAGCAAATGGACTATACCTTTATGGCTGCCTTCTTTCTCGAATTGATCTTCTTACAGCCAAGTTTGTGGCTCTTCATCTTCTGATTCCTCTTCTGTGGTAGAGTCTGATTCTTCCTCCTTTAGCTCAAACTCTATCTTCTTAGATTCCTTTGGTAGGAATTCATGTTTAATAACATATTTCACCTCTCTAAACACCACATATCGGCTGTACACAACCTTCCTTTTTTCTGGGTTCCAAAGCTTATAACCTTTTAAATTGTCCTTATACCCAATAAAGATTCACTTTTTAAATTTACTATCCAACTTTGTTCTTTTCTCCTTTGGAACATGTACATATGCATCACATCCAAATACCCTCCGATGTGAAAGAGAAGGTTTCTTCCCAGTCCATACATGCTTATGGAATCTTATCTTCCAAGGTTGATGAAGGTGATCTGGTGACCAAGTAACATGTAGTCTCCACTGCCTTTGCCCAGAATTCTTGTCCTAACCTGGCACCACTGAACATGCTTCTTACCCTTTCCATCAACGTCTTGTTCATTCTTTCTGCAACTCCATTTTGATTAGGTGTGTATGGAGTGGTCTTTTGTCATGCTATTCCACAATTATTACAGAACTCTTCAAGTTCCTTCTTGCAAAACTCTCCATCGTTATCTATCCTCAACACCTTTATCTTCTTCTTTGTCTGGTTTTCTGCCAGAGCCTTAAATTATTTAAACCTGTCAAAGACTTAAGATTTATTCCTGAGGAAATATATCTATGTATTCCTTGAGAATTCATCTATAAACGATACATAGTACATAGACTTTCCCAGTGATGGAACTGACACAAGTCCAAACACATCACTTTGCATAAGCTCTAATATTTGTTTCGCCCTCTTACCACCAAAGGGGAAACTCACCCGATTCTACTTCCTATATACACAATTTTCACATAAATCAAAATACTAAGAGAAATTAGACATACCTTCTATCATACCATTACCATGAAGTATTTGAAGACCCTTCTCTCCAATATGTCCAAACCTTTAATGCCATAGCATGGTCTTTTATCAAGAGACCACTAGATTTTCTGCTCCACTTTCGGGAACCATAGAACTGTTTCACCCATCAATAACACTGGTACCTTGATGTTTGTACAGAGTTCCAATTTGAGCTCCCTCCATCAATACCAGTGTTCCCCGAACCATCTTGTAGGTATCTTTCTCCAACACTGTTTTTACACCTGCATCATCCAACTTGCTTACAAAAATTAGATTTCTGGCCAAAGGAATATGCAGAACACCTAGAAGTGTTCTAATCCTTCCACCTTGCAACTTCAACTTGAATTATCTGTGACCGATGATTCTATCCTTCCTGTCATCCCCTCAGAAGATATCACCACCATCATATTTCTCATACTCGCAGAACCACTCCCTGTGGGGAGTGAAGTGAAAGGATGCACCTGATTCAATCAACCATGCCTCATGACCTACATGTGTACTTGAAGAAGAAGCCAAGTACACATCCTCACCTTCATCTGAGGTGGTTTTTGCCTTTGCAGAAGTAGCATCATCAAATCCATTTCATTTCTCAGGAGCTTTAGATTTACAGTCCCTTTTGAAGTGCCCTTCCTTTCCGCATTTCCAGCACACCTTTATAGGTTTTCTTGGGGATTTAGATCTCCCTCTAGATTTAGATCTCCCACTCAAGGAATTATTTTTGTTTCTATTCTGGGACCATCCTCTACAGACAAGGCATCACCATTTTGACCCTCCATGTTTCTCCATCTCATCTCCTCCGATAGTAAAGATGAAATAATTTCATCAAACTGTAAGGTAGTTGTATTACTACCTGTTGCAACAACTAAACTATCCCACAAATTTGGCAGAGAACACAACAAACTGATGCACTTATCTTCGTCTGAAATTTTAATATCAAAATATAATAATTGGTTTACCACAGTATTAAATGAATTCATATGCTATGTCACTAAGTCTTCATCTTTCATCCTCAGGTTATACATCTTTTTTTTGTAGGAACAGTTTATTCACCAGAGACTTAGACTGGTACAGATTCCCTAACTTGTCCCAAAAAGCCTTTGCCGAAGCTTCCCCTGATACATTCAACAATACTAAATCTGAGACACACAATCATATTGTTCTCTTTGCCTTCCGAGCCAATTTCACCTAGTCTCTAGCTGACATTGTTGTTGGTTTAGTACTTGGATCTACCACGATCCACTGATCCTTATCCACCAGTAGATCCTCCATCTTGAGTCTCCACAACTCAAAAATATGACCATTAAATTTCTCGATCTCTATATTTCCATTGCTTGCCATCTTCTTTCACAAAAAGAATCGATCCTATGGATCTCCCATTGAACAAGGTCTACCACAGGCCCGAGAAAAAAAACCCTCAACAGCAAAGGCATCCCTTTGAAGACAAAACAACTCTGATACCAAATGTAAGCTTTAACCATGTACAGAAATTACCTGTATACGAATTCTAAAAATAGAAAATAAACAATGTCGAGAGCATAAAATATAAAATAGATATACACCGATATTTCCCTTGGACCCAAAAAACGAGACTACTAGATTTATTTTTCATTATGTTCCTTTCAATGTTACAATCCATATATATACATGCTGAAGCATCCATAGACCCCAATCCATTAATCCTGGATTAGAACATAACCGTAGTTCTCTTGACTAGATCTGCAAATTACCATGGATAGAAAACCATCATGCCCAAAACCATGTGAGAAATCCATGCACAAAACCATAAGTAGGTCCACCAACCTAATATAGGGTCCAAATTTTTTTCCCTGGGGCACTACCGAGGATCCCGTGCAGGGGGGCTACCTCCCCCCCGTGAGCCCCCCAGTAATGCCCAACGCAACATACAAGGTAAACATGGAAAGAATATAAAAAAACCCAACATTGTGGTTTTCTCCGTGGTAGGGAGGCCTACTTATGGATTCGACATCTTCACCATCGACCTCCCTGCAAATATCTCTACGCACTCACAACCCAAATTTCTAAACGATCACTTACTCATAAATGCCGAATTCATTAATAAAAATGGCCAGTTCGTTTCCCCCTTTGACGCTAAGCTCCTCCTGCTTCGAGAAAATGCCAATGCCATTATAATTTGTGTTGAGGAGAAAGGGAATCTAGTTAATCTAGCTACAATGTCGTGAGACAAAGCCTCACCATAAAAATCCCACGGATTAAAAACCTAAGAGTAACCTAATATAGATATAAAACAATCCATTAAATAAAACATTCAACCAAGCAAAGGTAGAATCCACAATAAATACAACATCCACGCTACACTGTAGGAGATATTTGAAAGATTTGACTGCATTTCATTAACCATATCCCAAGATAAATAAAAAGAAATGAGACTGCAATGCTTGATTTGGACAACTCCTGTAAGAAGTATACCATTCAAGTCCATTTATCGCTTTTAGCAGTAGAAGAAATAAGCATTGATAGAATCGAAAGTGGCCTTAATACAGTTAACAACAGTCAGTTATAAAAGAAAAGGGACCTTAATACCCATAACAACAATTAGTCATGAAAATGGCCTTACTATCAATGCTTGATTAATGCATGTGCAAAATATGTGAAAACTAGCATGTACATGCAATTGAATAGAAATAGGATATAAGATATCATAGTCTGATAAAATTCATTCACCAAAGACAAATTAAGAAATGGAAAATTGGATGAAAAAATCTTTAAAAGCGAATAGTGGTGTGAAAACACACCATTTATTATTGTTGGCATTACAGAAATACCAAACCCTCTCTCCACGAATGTGGAGAGCGAGCTGAATATATTTGGGCATGATGGTGACCCTCTTGGCATGGATGGCGTACACATTAGTTTCTTCAAACAGGCCAACAAGATATGCTTATGTTGCTTCTTGCAGAGCAACCGCGACATAGGATTGGAATCTCAAATCCGTCTTAAAGTCCTGAGCAATTTCTATGACAAGATGCTAGAATGACAACTTCTAGATAAGAAGTTTAGTACTCTTCTAGTACTTTCGGATCTCAGGAGAGCAACAATACCCAACCTAAATATGTGAGGTTTCTTAATTCCACCAGTTGTAGGTGTAGACTTCCTGGCAGCCTTGGTTCTAAGCTGTTTCCTCGGTTCTTTTCCACTGGTGGATTTATGGGCAGTCTACTTTGTTTGAACCATTTTTTTTCCCTCCCCTTTGCTCTACAACTTCTTGAATCGAAAATTTTAAGATACGAAATGTTGTGACCTCTAGAATCTACCTCATTTACCCTTTTACATACTAGTTTCCTCAACATTTTTTCGAATTTCAATTGCGCATCCTTTCCAACACATCATGACTGTCCAATTTACTCTCCTAATCGGCGCTTCCTACTCGTCCACCTCACCCATCACATGGATCTGTATCCCCATCTTTCCATCCTATATTGTTTGTTAGATATAAACAAAATTACTTTCCCACAAAACATTATTCACCGTCGACCTCCCTGCAAATCTCTCTACACACTTATCACCCAAATTTTTGAACGATCACTTACTCACCGACACCAAATCCATCAATAACAATGGCAAGTTCGTTTCTCCCTCTGACGCCAAGCTCCTACTGCTTCAAGAAAATGCTGATATTGATATAATTTGCGCATCGAGGAGAAAGGGAATCTAGTTAATCTAGCTACAATGTCGTGAGGCAAAGCCTCACCGTAAAAAGCCTTCGGCTTAAAAACCTAATAGTAATCTAATATAGATATAAAACAAGTCATTATACACAAAACTCAATTTTTTATATCTAAGTAATATAAACATGAAAAATATGTTGATGACATACAAATATGAGACATAGATTGATAACATTGAATATGGATAAAGTTTCATAAAAATAATTTACTCTTGTTTAAATTGTTAGCCACTTTTACTTCAATTTAAATCGTTACCCAACAATCCTTGCCTTTGCTTACTTTTTTAAGTATGGAGATGAAAACATTGTCGATAATACATAGATAACAGGTCATACTCAAGCTTCTCAGGCTATCAGGGACTTGATTATTTCTAGAGTAAATAACTTTGTTATTTCAAATATGGAAAATTGTGGAATTAATCATAGAATATTTGCAATACTGGAACTATTAAATAAGATATTTGGTTTTGAGACATGTATTATCTTCTTTTCAGTTAGAGTTGCATTCAATGTGCTCAGAATAGTAAAGAACAGGTCATTCACAATCATTTGAATAAGTAATTCCTCGTTATTTTTATGCCAATGAAACAAGGAAATGGTCATATATAGCTTACAAGAACAAATCCACAAAGAGGGGAAGGGGACGCAAGAGAAACGCCAGGGACCTAGAAATAAAGAGAGAAGCCTCGAAGATCCAGAAATGTGAACCTAATGTTTCTATCCATGGTGGTATCTTTTTATGAACAAAGATTTACTATGTGTTGTGCAACCATTTCATATATGAAGCAAGAAAACCAAATAGACATCATCTTTTATATAAGCTCTATTTCCTTTACTGGAGCGGATGACGATGACAGACCCAGCTAGGGTTGTAGGAGACTATGGCTAGTTGCTTCATGGCTGATACAGAGGGACGTAGCTGTTTGTACCTGTATAGTACACGTCCCCACCTCCACACGTGCTGGCCTTTTTCGTTTTTACCATGGATGGATTTGGGGTTTTACCCCGTTTCCATTTTACCTGATCGCTTTCCACGTTCTTGCTCCCCTATTGACCCCTGGCCTCTCCTGCCGGAAACTGTCGCTTTGTTGTTCCTCCCCTTAGCGGTTACCGAGGCCGCTATCGATGGTTATTAGCATCTATGGACCTAGATATGGTGGACTACTTGGAGGAGGAAATAGAGGAGGACTCCATCTGGACCTCACGTTCTGCTAAGTTGGGGACCGGTCTTTTTGGCGAAGCTTTGCATGAATCTTTTTCTGGGCTCCCTGCGTTCTTTGGACCTCCAGACCACCAGCTCGTCCTACCGAACGACCCTCCTGCCTGGTCATCGCTTTCATCTCCCCTGCCGTCCCCGACAACCTTGGGGTTTGCATCGGGTTGTCTAAACCCTAACCCTTCCTCGCCAGCCCCTGGTCAGGTCACTCTCCCGGATTTTACCATAAACCCTCCCTCCCCCTGTGCACCTCCAGCTTCCTCGAGTCTGCTCCCCCCGCCGGGCATCTCCCCTCACCCCTCAGGAAATTTTACCGGTATCCCCCCCTTGCGTCAAATCTCCCCTCGGCATCTTCCCTCCCCCCGTCAATCTCCCCATCGCAGGAACGCCCCACGGAAGGTCACGGGATCCATACAGCTGAGGACAAAACAACGAAGAAGATTCGGTGCTTCAGAATGAAGGAGTTGTACACATTCCTCAGGTTGGAGGAAGACATTCAGCTGGGAGAGACCATGGACTTTGCAGACAAGGTTTTGGTTGGCAGAATACGGGGTCGAAACTACACCGTGGCTTGTCTGAGAACATGGGTTTCAGAGATCTGGGGGAACCACTTGGCGGAATTGCCTACTGTGCAGACCTTTGTAAAAGGTTGGTTTGCCCTTAGATTCTCCAGGCCAGATCTCACGAACTGGGTACTCTCGTCGTACTGGCATTTTGAGCATGCCCCGGTCCTGCTGAAGAGATGGTCCCCCCTTTTCGACCCGGATACGGAACAACTTGGAGTTGGGCCAATTTGGGTAAGGCTCCCCAGCCTCCCTCTGCACTTCTGGTTGGAGGACATTTTCAGGCGTATTGGGAACTCACTTGGCACATATATGGAATCAGACAAGTCTTATCTGTCCACGGGGAAGATGGCCTTTGCAAGGATTCTGGTTCACATGGACACTCGAGGGGGTCTGCAAGAATATCTTACGATACAATGGTGTTTTTCACTCGGAAGCAGCCCCTGGACTATGAGGGCATCCCCTACAGATGTCGACACTGCCATAAAGTGGGGCACATGTACAAAGACTGCCCTCTGATAACCAAGCGAGTGCAGCCTCAGTTGGAGAGCGTGCCAGAAAACCACCCCACGTGGGAAGATCCTCCACCTGCTATCAAGGAAGCGCGTGGCCCTCCTGAAACTACCGAGGCGAACAAGGACCAAGAGAAAGATCACAGAAAGAAGCGTGGGAAGGCTCCTCTCCGGCCTCCCTCTCCACCTCTAACCAGAGCTTGGGCGGCCACTGGGGACGCCATCACCACGGGTATGTCTTCTCTCTCCCCTCCCTCTGTTTTTTCTGCCATTGTTTCTGTTGGTTTTCCTTCTCTCTCCAAGCATGTTAGTTCAGTGGTTTCCCTGGATCTCCCTATTGATGCACCATCTCCCCTCCCCTCTGGACCTGCTCTCCTTACTACCATGGTCCAGCAATGCACCATTGCCCCTCCCCCGCCTGTTTTCTCCTTCCCCTAGCCCTCTCTCTCTAAGACTTCCCCCTCCCCTTTACTGGACCCGGATTATCCCAAACCCCGCTACCCCCTCCGCTCCCGGATGCGCCCTCAAAGTACAGACTCAATCGGCTTTGAGCCTATATCCTCCCCCACCCCTCCCAAATCCAGAGGTCGACCCTCTCACCTCTCTAAAGCCATGCATTAGACTGGGGAGGAGGTTGCCTCAGGAAAACAGAAAACTTTAAATTGGGCCCTTAGAGTGGAGCAGGCCCCTCTCGCCCCCTCCCCCTCCATGAAGCTCCTCTCCTTCAATTGTCATGGGATGGCTAGCTCGGATAAGAAACTAGCCCTCAAGCGCTTATTCGCCTCTGAGCACATTGACATCATTTTCCTCCAAGAAACCCTTGGCTCGACTACTGTTGTATCCTCCCTACTTGCTTCATGGCTCCCTGGCTGGTCCTTTCACTCTATTGATGCATCGGGTAGATCAGGGGGTCTATCCATGGGCATATGTAACAGATCTTTGAAAGTTTTGAATGTTTGGGGAGGCCGAGGTTTCCTGGGTGCTGATATATACTCCCCTACCCTTGAATCAGAATTCCGGGTCCTCAATGTGTATGGACCCTGTCAGGACAGAATGGTTTTTTGGAGGCATCTCCTCAACTCGTCCCTTCTTTGTCAAGATAATATTATCATTGGGGGTGACCTCAATTTCTCTCTGGGATTCTCAGAATCCTGGGGCAGCCATGCCTAGGTAGATGCTCTGTTGGATCAATTTGAGACCCTCTTGGAGACCCACACCCTTGTTGATGCCCCTACAGCAAAAAAACAGCCTACTTGGAGGAATAATAGAGTAGGAGAAGCCAGTTTGGCTAGAAGACTTGATCGCTTTCTCACTAAAGAAGGCCTGATCTTTGGAGGACATGGTATACGACAATGGGTAAGCTCGGGTGGACTATCGGACCACCGACCCATTTACTTAGAGATCCAGGGTGCTCTTAGTAAGCCTAAGGCCCCTTATAAGTTCAATTCTACCTGGCTGGAAGATTTAGAATATATCAAGCTTGTGACGGATTTCTGGAAGGCTCACCCTCCTGGTGCTTCAGGGGACATTACTCAGAACTTCCTCCTCAATATGAAAGAATTGAAGAATCTATCCAAGATGTGGGCTCGGAAGAAAAAGGAGGTGGAGGATCTATCCCTCCAGGAGGCGGAGAAAGCTATTCTCTCATTCGAAGAGGATACAGGAGGGGTCTTGGTCACTCAAGACCAGAAAGAGGCCTACAATGTAGCGCTTCAAAAGAGAACTCAGATTCTGACTAACAGAGAAGCTAGTTGGAGACTTAGGAGTTGGGTTATCTAGCTAAAGGAGGGGGACGATAACACTAAATTCTTCCATAAACATGCAAATGGCAGAAAGGCTATAAACACCATTTGGGGACTAAAAGATTCGGAGGGTAGTTGGGTTCAATCCTTCAGAGAGTTGGCTTCTCTAGCAAGCTCACATTTCCATTCCATCTATAAAGCCCCCCCCTATGCCTCCCTGGCAGAAGTGATGAAAATTGTACAGCTTTTCCCGCGGTTTGTTGAATAGGAGATGGAACAAGAGTTAGTGGGGGAAGTAACCATGAGGGAGCTGGAAGATACTTTAAAAATGATGCAAAAAGAGAAGAGCCCGGGACCGGATGGTTGGACAGTTGAGTTCTATGTGACTTTCTTCGAGGTACTAGGGGCAGACCTCTTACAAATCATTGAGGAAAGCAGGAGGAGAGGAAGGATCCCGGGAAGTCTGAAGGCCACTTTCATCGCCCTTATTCCTAAGGTAGACAAACCCTCCACTTTTGATGCTTTCAGACCTATATCCCTCTGTAACTGCCTTTACAAGATTATTGCCAAAATCATTGCAAATCGTTTGAAGCCCGTCCTCTCGCTCAACATCTCCCCTGAACAGTTTTCCTTCTTGCACAACAGATAGATCCATGAGGCCATTGGGACGGCTCAGGAACTCCTCCATTCTATCCAGATCTAGAGGAAAAAGGGCATGATCCTGAAGATTGACCTCTCAAAGGCCTTTGACAGAGTCAATTGGCTTTACCTCCGCATGCTCCTCACCCATATAGGTTTCCCCTATCCTTTCATCAAATGGATCATGAGTTGTATAACTGATATTCCCTTCAATGTGTTGGTCAATGGCTCAACTTCCCCTCTTTTTCATGCAGAACGAGGCCTCAGACAAGGATGTCCCCTGTCTCCACTTTTGTTCCTCCTGGTTATGGAAGGTCTCAGCAGATTTATTCATGAGGAGCATAGAAATGGATGCTTAAAGGGTATAAAGATTACAGATACCCTCGCTTTAACCCATCTATTTTTCGTGGATGACGTCCTCATTTTTCTTGATGGGAGCCTGAGAGATCTCACAGCCCTCCACCTAGTCATGGAGGTTTTTAAAAAGGCTACTGGAATGGAGGTTAATGAGTCCAAATCTACCTTGTCCGCACTCGGTTATGCTCAAAACGAGATATTATATGCCCTTAGAAGATTCCCCTTCGTCACAATCCCGATTGAAGAAGGTCTGAGATACTTGGGTTTTCGCCTCAAGCCATTTAGCTACAAGATTGCGGACTGGATCTGGCTAATTGCGAAGGTGGAGAAACGTTTGAACATATGGTACCACAAATACTTATCTAGGGCAGGCAGACTCATTCTAATCAAAGCAGTCCTGGAGGCAACCCCAGTCTACTGGATGTCCCTAGCATGGATCCCTAGGGGCATCCTGAATAGACTTCAAAAAATATGCTGCAGATTTTTATGGAAGGGGAATCAGACAGGTAGAATTTTTTCTTGGACGAGATGGGAGACTCTGGCTCTGCCAAAAAGATTGTGGGGGGGGGGGGTGGGGGATAAAGAGGCTAGAACTCTTCTCTAAAGCCCTAGCAGCAAAACTGGGATGGCAGCTACTCAACAATGACAGTCTTTGGACGAAGGTAGTTACCTCTAAATACATCAGCCCCAACTCTCCGCTGGAATGGATTCGACATGAACAAAGGACTTTCAGGAACTGTTCCAACATTTGGAAAGCAGTGAACAAGGCAAAAGATCTGATCAGGAATGGTCTGACTTGGAGGGTTCGTTCGGGTACAAGTGTGTGTCTGGGGTGGACCCATGGGTGGGATGTGGCAATGCACACAAACTCCCTAAAGACCTGAGACTTCATCTGGCGGAATAGGGGATAACTCATCTCAATCATATTGCAGACAGTGAGCAATCATCCTTAGGTTAGCAGGCTGGAAATCGGGAGCAGGCCTAAATATTCCCTTTTAATCTCAGCGCTCACGGAGGCTCACATCAGGATTATGGAAGGGGAAGATGAGCTTATTTGGGCATATGCTAAACATGGTTCCTACGCTCCTAAGATTAGCTATCTGGTGCTCATGGAACCTTTCACACCACCCGCCTCAGTGATAAGATGGAACCTCCTTTGGAAGCTCAAAGTTGTGCCCAGATCAAAATTTCTCATATGGTCCATTTTAAATAATAAGGTTCCAACGGGGGAAATCTAATGAAACGTTCCTTTGCTCGACCCTGCTGGTTCCATCTTTGCAGGAGCAGTAATGAAGACATGGACCACTTATTCCTGAATTGTCCGTTGGTAAAGGACCTCTGAAATATCATCAGAACATCTCTCTCAATTAGGGCCATTTGGCATGGTTGAGTTGTAAAGGAGGCATGGATCTCTTGGTGGAGAGATACTACAGGAAAGGAAAGGAACCTGCCTCTGATTATCTGTTGGGAAATTTGGATCGCCAGGAATGAATCCATCTTCTCTTAGAGGTCCCTCCACTGGCCCTCTATCCGCAGCAGAATCGTTGCAGATTATCACATGATCCCAGAAGACCCCCAAAAAAACCAGCCTAGGAATGTTGAGACAGAGGTCATCAACAAATCAATCCCCTGGGCATATTTCGACGGTTCAACTCAGGAGTCAGGTTGTGGAGGGGGAGCTATACTTTTCTTATTAGAAACCCATCTCTTCAAACTACAAATGGGTTTAGGCCAGGGAACCAATAACTATGCCGAGCTCATGACAGCAAAAAACATCATCCTTTTCGCCTTACAAAAACAATGCCCCAATCTGCAGCTTTTTGGTGACTCAAAACTGGTTATTAATTGGATCAACAAAAAATATATTTGTTCTGCTTTCTCTTTGAGGCATATACTGGATGAGATTCACAGACTTATCTTGCATTTTGACTCTTTCACCTGTCACCATATTTACAGGGAGCGGAACACCTCTGCTGACTACTTATCCAAAGAAGCAACGCTCAAGGATGACAACTCCTGGTTGATCTGTGAAGACTTGGATGGGGTCGTGTATCAGCATTATCATAGGCCATTCATAGACCCTGAAGCACTATGAGAACAACACTGAAATTGGAAACTTTTAATCTCAGTTTGATGAAGAACATTTATTTTTTGTCTATCAGTTTTGATAATTATGTAAATAGTCAACGGTTACTTACAGCCTCTGAGAAGAGGACAAAACTCTAAGTTATCTACGTTATATTGAGTCACAGTCTACTCCCTGCGTGGAGAATGCACAACTTCTTACATTTTTGGATGGACAGGCAATGCCAGATCAAAGTAATGCTTATTGCATATATAGAATGTGATTTTCATCTCTCTTAATCGAAATTACGACTTTTTCTATGGGAAAAAGAAAGCTCTATTTCCTCTACTTATATTATTGTGCAAACTTTTTAGAAATTTGGATTAAAATTTTCTTTTGGATTAGTATACCCTTCTCCAAAGTCCACAAAACTAATACATGGTTAAGAGAGTAGATATCAAGATAATTGTTAATTGTTTATACATAAATTAATTTGATTAGAGAGTAATATACAATTTAGAATCCATTAATCCCTCTCTTTCTAATATATATTTTTTGGAATAATGACAATAACCCATAAAATGTTCCTCTTTCTCATAAAAATCTACAATTTCCTAAAAATTATTTGTGTGCGATAATGAATTCCATATACATTACTAACTCATATCAAAGGGGTGTTGACATTTTCTTTCTCTTATAACACATAGTACAATGTGAACAACCCTGTAAGAAGCTTGTGTCTATCAAATAATGTTCCGCAGGAAAAAAAATAAAAATGAGTGTCGATACCCAGGGCCACCGTGAGGATAAGGAATCTTGATCCCCAATTTATATTCTCCTCTAGATACGAAATTTTTTTGACCACTAAGATAAGGCCACTGGAGACATTGAAATACCAAAAAAATAAAAATTCCTAAGCATTTTCCATTTCTCTTCCTCATTGAACTAGTATGCAGAAAAAGCTTATAAGGATTAATTAGTTGGCTCTAGAGTTGAGAGTTATACTGACAATTTCAACAAAATTAATCCTAAAACCATAATTTATTCGCAATTCCTCATTAAAGAGTTGATTACGTTAATGGAGAAAAAGACATGTATGATACAAGTTCACAAGAATGAGGAAAAATACATAAAGCGATACAACTAAAATGCAATCCATAGTAAAACACTGAGTGTTCAGTTACCATAAACACATGGAAATGATGGACTAAAACTTGGTCTACCTTTATAGCTTTGTTTTGTTGGTTTGATTCCCTGCCAAATCAAATAGAGCTTTCATAATTATGAGTTGGGAATTTATGTGTGCAAATTGCCAGATCTATGTGAGAATGAGGCAATTAGGAAAAAGGATGGTAACAAATAACCAACCTACCATAAGGCATTTGGTACCCCTATTTGTGAGAGGCAATAATATTTGTTTATATCTAACCCATGCTTTATAACTAAATTTTCCTTATTACTAAGGTGAATATATTGATTCTCAAATTAGAATACTAACTATAATAATATTTGGATTTTTTTTAATAACTATAATTATAAAGAATCTAATAATTTTATAATTTATTTGAAAATTATAAAAACAATTAGAAAGTGCACTTTGTTTTATTTATTTTTAATATTTTATAAATAATACATTATATTTAAAACAATAAAAATAATTACATAAATTTTGATTTTAGTTTCAAAATATAATAAAAATTTAAAATTAAATTGTAAAATATAAAAATTTAGAAAATATTTATTATTACTTATTTTATTAATTAATATATAATATTTTCCAATAAATTTGTTAATTATTACATACTATTCTTTCATAAAATTTCATTCAAAAATACTAAAAATTAAAACATTAGAATGTAGCAATTCAATTTAAACATTAGAATGTAGCAGTTAATGAGTAAATGAATTATAACAGTGTATGGTTTTTCCTTAATCAATGTTTTGAAATCTATAATTTCTATAAATATAATTTCGCAAGATATATTGAAATTTTTTTAAATTATTTTTATTTAGGATTAATAAAAGTAACTTCATCTTCATTTAAAATAACATTTGAAATGATATAATTTTTTTAATTTATTGATTTTTTAAACAAAACAAAACATTTTATATATTAAAATATTAAAAAATTTAAGATTACTAGTATATATGCTTAAAAAGTTAGATATTGTTATTACTATATATCTTCTAATAAATTTTAACCTAATATTAATAATTCATAAATTTAAATATTAATAAATTATTTAAAATAACAATAAAATATGTGAGAATATTTTTAATTTTTATATTTATATAATTACTTTAGATTTATTTTAATTAGATCAATTTTTTTTTAGTACAAATCTTTTTGTTAATGTAAAATTTTAAAATATTTTAGCCATCATTTATTTTAATTAATCTTTTTAGATTGTGGAGTTCCATCAAAAGATCTCTGTACTTTCATTACATTGTGGAGGTCCATCAAAAGATCTTTGTACCTTCATTGTTCTTTGTATAAAATGAGTGATTGAGTGGCTCGCCAATTAATAATGAAATTAAAGAGGACTTGAGAAAGAAAGGTAATGAATTCAAGAGGAGTTGAGGAAGAAAGATAAACTCAACAAAGGAAGAAAAATAAACAAAACTAGACTCAAAAATAAAGATACAGAGTAAACGAAACTAGACTCTGAAGTTTTTTTAATCCTTTTTGCAAAGACAAATGTAGGTTATTTTCCATGCTATTGGATATGGGTGTATTTCTGTCCAATGAGTTCAAAAAATTTGGAAAATTAAAACTACATTTGATATTCGAAAAGGTTGACTTAGAAAATGTTTTACAAACTTTGGCCCATCATCTGTGCATTGTTCTTACATATTAATCCTCGCTATATATAACGATGTTATGACTGATTCTGGTACGTATGCTTTTGGTATAATGTAATCTCATAATGGTCGACTGAACCATATTTTCCATAAATATCATTACTAGCATTAGCATTTTCGATATATTTTTCCAGCAGTTGGACCCGGCCACTATCTAAAGTTTAAGATTCAGTTTCTTTAGAGTTGTCGGAAGAGAGTCAAATGAATACATAGGTGTACACACGCATTGTAAATCATAAACTGATAAATACTTCTGCGCATGATGTTCCCGAGGATCAAACCAACGCAGGAAGAAGCAGGTATGATGAGGTTCCATTATATCATTGGTCAATTTTATAATGTTTGTCAACAGTTATAGAAATATAGAAACATCCCATGTGTAGCTCAAGCATCTCTGATCCCAAATTCATTTGCTGCAAATGGCAATGTTCATGGGCAGTGGATGGCGGAGGGGCAGTTCCGGGAAGCTCATCTATTCAATTCGCCTTTCCTGTCGACTTCCTTGGACAAACTAAAGGACATCACATCTAAAACAAGCGCAGTCTCAACATTGCAACCACCTTGGTGGTTGTCGCGCTAGCCTTGGAGTTCAAGGATAAGCGCAACCTCACAGAGTTCTGGAGGGGCAGTGCCTGGAAGCTCATCTCTTCAATTCGCGTTACCTGTCGACTCCCTTGAACAAAATAAGGGACATCACAACCAAAATAAGCACAGGCTCAACATTGCAACCACCCTACTGTGCTTCACTGGGCGAGCAATATCATACCACGTGGGTTCATATTAGGGGATATATATTGAAGAAAAAATGACATAATATATTGGGAGATATATAGGGGGTAAAGGGCTTTTATATTGACAAATATAAAAAATGGAGCTTAAAGTTAATAAAAATAATATAAAGGGGTATAAAAAACATTAATGAAAAAATCGATGCCTACAATATTTATTGAAAGTAGGGGTTTTTTAAACCGGGAAGTTGTATTGGGTTCATATTGGTAGGGGGTTAAATAATGTGATTTTTAGAGGGATTTCCCAATATATAGTCAAATTAAGGGTATTGTTTAATATGCCATGAACGCACATGATATGTCAGAGGTTCCCCAGTGAACCACCCTGGTGGCTGCCGCACTAGCTTTTGAGTTCAAGGACAAGTGTAGCCTCATAGAGTCCCACAATGTTTCTTCGCCCTGCACCCGTGGGTTCCCTACCTCTTTGTTAATCCGAAGGATGATTTTTGTTCAGGCTATGTGGGATATTTCGACAATCACCAGATGATGCAACAAATCGGCGCCAGAAGCATTGTGAGCTTCGCGACATGCCATTCGATCAGTGATTACGTTATGTTTGCATTTTGGGTGGAGTCGAAGGCGCTGCATCTCGTCTCTCTCCACGAGGCTTGCGATCAGTTTTGTCATGCCCCTACTCTGACGGTAGTTTTTAAACTACACGAAGGGGGGTGCGCCACCACCTCCCGATTTATTTTCACTAATACTATCAAGTGTGGACTACGCCTAATATTCCATACTTAGTTTATTTTTCACTTTCTAAGTATTAACTTTCATAACACAACGGAAACATTCAAATATTCTTCTTTCATCATTATTAGCATTTACACATATGCACAATAGATAATTAACAGGAGGGGCAACTTCCTGAATATGAGTCTTCCCACAATGATAATAACAATCTTTCATAAAATACAATTACAGTCTTTGTGAGAGAACCCCAACTTCTCTTCAACAATTTCTGTCAAAATGTGCAACTCGGCCTGCACCGTGCAGCCTTGCCTGAACCACCGTTCGGAACACCCACCTGTTCTACCACCCGTCGCACGTTCAGAAAAACTCGTTTAGGAACCCATTCAAAACCTCGTTCAACAACTTGTTCAGCTACTCGTTCGGAACCTCGTTCAGAAACTTGTTCGACAACTCCTTTAGAACTTTGTTCAGAAATCCGTTCAGAACCTTGTTCAGGAATCCATTCAGAACCTCATTCGGGAATCCGTTCATAATTTCGTTTAGGATTCCATTCAGGACCTCATTTAGGAATCCATTCAGAACTTCGTTCAAGAACTCGTTCAGGAGTCTGTTCAGCACACCCGTTCAAAACAGTCGTTCAATGCACCGTTCAGAAGCTCGTTTCGTCGATCGTTCACCCGAACATTTAGAAATGTTGTTTAGCCGCCCATTCAGAAACCCATTTGGCGCATCGTTAAATAACTTGTTCAGTGCATCGTTTCTGTGACTTTGGCTCCTCGGTTCTGTGTTGCGGTCAAGAGCCGCCTGCACCTTCTCCATGTCGACCCTTTGGCTCGCCCACACCTTGAGCTCGCACTTATGAACTTCAAAACTTATGATTTCTTCCTCAATGGTGTCCGCCCATAAATATGTTTCTCCATTTTTAAGTCATGGGTCGGCTTGCCCATTCAGCCAAAAGTGCCCCCAAACTCATGTCGGCGCCCTTGTCGCTGCCCTGCTTGGTCCACATGTTTGATATAAGTTCGCCTTTTCCAAGTTCGCACAGTTAGCCAGATTTTGGTTTTTCAACCTCCATTGGCTTGTTACGCTCATGCCTCGGGTGCCTTTAACCGACCACCCCATCTCGTCGCACTTCTCTAACTCGTCCCATCGTCGCAATGAAATGTTGCAACCGACTCGCCCGCTCATCGACTCATCCATGCCTGACTCATTTCACATAACTAGGAGCGCTCACCAAACTCGTCGCACATCGCAACCACGATTCGTGGGCTTGACATACTCCCCCACTCTAAACAGTTGTCGTCTTCGACAACACCACCATACAACATCGCAAAGTGTCATTAGCTCCAACATCCAAAATTCCCATTCTGCCTACCTCTACTCTGCCATCACACAAACCATCAAGGTTTATGTCCCCATGAATCAGAAAGTATCCTCAATCCATGATCATCAACCACATCCATCACAATCTCCACATGCTGCCCCACCGTGGAAGCCTAGTCCCTCTAACTCAAGCTACATGCCATCGCTGCAACATATCGGATTGACCCCATCATGTATCGTAATCGTGTGAACGGCTGCCATGATACTCCAACATAATTATAACACATCTCAATACACTGCTAGCACCCATGAACTGAACTAGTTGGGTAGCTAATCCAACTGTTGCATCCAAACCATGAGAATGAACCTCCTCATGCCATCATCGGTCATTTCTCCTAGCACCCTATCACAACATCAACTCGATAAAAAATCCATCTCCATCAAATTGTAAATAAGCCATGCCCAAGTCCATGAAGTAACCTCCATCTCATCCGCAACATGTTGCCCATGATGTTGGTGTCAATGTGCTGCAAATCAGTCGCATATATCCCAACATCATCATCCATATGTGTAAAATCCATCTCCTCAAAATGAAGATATCCTCTCATCAAACCGACTCTCGATGTGCCACATCCAGGTCCATGAAGCAACCTCCATCATATCTGTAATGTGCCATCCCTCAAGTCTACCAAAGAAACAAGTATACACCTGTCTCATCATCCATGTGTTGCCCATGATCATAGACCAATCAGCTCCCATGTATCAAAAGTGGTTAAGTCTCAGCTCAACCCATGCCCAAGTGTTGCCACCAAGGCATCCTCATCACTGCAACTCTGTCACTCCAAAGTGTCTCATATCGATCCTCCACATCAAGTCACTCTCTCAAGAACACCCCATAAATGTACTCAAAAGTATACACCCCATACTGCATCAAAGTCGCTAACCTCAGCTACGCATCAGATCCTCCAAGTACACTATGATATGAAGTCCCCAAAAGTTACAACCTCATGTCATCATGAGCTCCATGAGTCATCTCCAACCAACATCCTAGCAAGCATACATGCCTTAGCCCACAAAGGTCTATGCAAGATGCCTAAGCTCCCCATGTAGTAGGAATACTCCATAGTCTGCTCATAACTCCACCAAGTCCATGGCCTTGTTGTACCCAAGTGCACAACATCCCCATCGGATCATAAGTAAAAGTATCCATGTTACATCAGCAAATCCACCCGCACAACATCCCTGCCTCAACACTCTTCATTGGATGCCCATAAGTGACACCTCTACAAGTGCTCCTGCATAATATTTCCATGCTCCATCTCTCCAACTCGATGTCCATGACTCAAGTTGCCCATGTTGTCCAACTAAGTAGACCCATCACAACATTGGTCATCTTCATCCAAGTCTGCAATCTAGTCTAGTGCCCATAGTCACCCAAACCATTAATCATCATCAAGTCAAATAGGTCCCTTCCACCATAGCTTCCCCCACTACAGGTTCCACCAAGACTTCCTCTTGGTCTCGATCATGATAAGTCCACCCAAGTATCATCAAACTCAAGTGTGTGCACTTCTCCAATCTACCCATGAGCTATGCCGGGCACTTAGCCAATTTTCCATATGGCTAAAGCATGACCCATTCTTTCGCAATGATCATCACATTCCTCCCTTGTCACGGGCATTTGCACCATCTGCCACAAGGTCACAGACAACCCCAAGAAGCTCTACAACAATCAATGGTCCTTGCTTCTCCATACAAGGTCTCATCGTAGACATCCATGGTAAGATTTTCCATTGCATCGACAAACTAATTTTGCCCTTCCCTGCATATGTCCCATCTACCAAAAGCTCCAATGAAACACAAGTAATAATAGGAATACTTACTTCATCATGAGGCTCCTCCATGTGAGTATCTTCATTCATCAATCTCTGCATAATGTACGATCCTAGTCCAACTTGATCAATTTCAAGTTCCTTCTCCATCACTGTCATATCTGCAACATCCTCAAACATCACGACTTCCTCTTCTTCATGATCACAATCTGCAGCGACATCCTACTCCATTACCCAACCAAGTCGAAGAAGTTCGCCTTCAACATTTCTTTCCAAGACTTCAAGTTCTTCTCGAATTCGTGGGTTCTCCTCTTTCATCCACTTCAACCTGTATAAGGTCAGTAAGAGCCTCCCTTGGCATTCTTCCAAACTTGCCATGTCTTGTCGTCCATCTTGGCCCAAGCACGACGCTTCACCCCTGCTAAACCTGTCACGAAGCGTAACACTTCATTTATAAGCCTGGTTCAACTGAATCAAGCTCTGATACCACCTGTCATGCTCCTACCCTGGCAGCGGTCTTTCAACCGCCGAAGGGAGGTGCGGCACCACCACTCGATTTCTTTTCACCAATACTATCAAGTGTGGACTACGCCTAACATTCCATAGTTTATTTTTCAATTTCTAAGTATTAACTTTCATAACACAGCAGAAACATTGAATTATTCTTCTTTCATCATTATTACCATTTACACATATGCACAACAGATAATTAATGTGAGGGGTAACTCCCTGAATATGAGTTTGTCCACAATGATAATAACAAGCTTTTATAAAACACAATTACAGTCTTTGTGAGAGAACCCCAACTTCTCTTCAGCAATTTCTATCAAAATGTGTAACTCGGCCTGCATCGTGTAGCCTTACTCGAACCACCGTTCGAAACACCCACTGGTTCTATCGTCCATCGCACGTTCAACAAAACTCGTTCAGGAAGCCGTTCGGAACCTTGTTCAGCAACTCCTTCGGAACCTCGTTCAGAAAGTTGTTCAGAAACTCATTCCGAACTTCATTCAAAAAATCCGTTCAGAACGTCGTTCAGGAATCAGTTCAGAACCTCGTTTAGGAATATGTTCAGAACTTTGTTCAGGATTTTGTTCAGAACCTCATTCAGGAATCTGTTCAAAACTTCGTTTAGGAACTCGTTCAAGAGTCCGTTCAATGCACCTGTTCAGAACAATCATTTGGCACACCATTCAGAATAGTCATTCAGCGCACCGTTCAAAAGCTTCGTTCAGAAGCTCGTTCTGCCAGTCGTTCACCCGACTGTTCAGAAATGTGATTCAATTGCCCGTTCAAAAACTCATTCAGCGCATCGTTCAATAGCTCGCTCAACACATCATTTCTGCGACTTCGACTCCTCGGTTTGGTGCTGTGGTCAAGAGCCACTTGCACCTTCTCCATGTCCACCCTTTGGCTCGCCCACACCTTGAGCTCGCACTTATGAACTTCAAAACGTATGATTTCTTCCTCCATGGTGTTCGCCCATATATACGTTTCTCCATGGTTAAGTTATGGGTCGGCCTGCCCATTCAACCAAACGCGCCCCCAACTCACATCGACTTGCCCATGTCGCCACCACGCCGGGTCCACATGTGTGATATAAGTTAGCCTTTTCCAAGTTTGCACACTTGACCGAATTTCGGTTTTTTGACCTTCGTTGGCTTGTCGCGCTCATGCTTCGGGCGCCTTTAACCGACCGCCCGAACTTGTCGCACTTCTCCAACTCGTCCCATCGTCGCAACCGACTTGCCTGCTCACCGACTTGTCGCATTGCCGGCTCGTTGCATGCCCGATTCGTTGCACATAACCGGGAGCGCTCACCCAACTCGTCGCACATTGCAACTGTGACTCGTGGGCTTGACAAGTTTGGTCTCGGTGTCGACTTTCAGGAATGGTAGGAGCAAGATGATAGAATCCGGTGCAGCGAATGCAGGATTTTAGATGGATTTTAACAATGCTTTCGAGGCCGATTTGCCACGAGAATACAAGCATAAGAGTTGAATTTGGAAAGCATTTTATGCTTTTCAGAATATGTGTAGGGAGGCAAACTTATGGGACTGGAAAACCACTCAAATTCTTTTTGGGCTTTTAGTGATTCTAGTGATTCTCTATGGTTGTGAACTATGGGCCACTAGTACATCCGACATGCAATGGAGACAAATTGAGGAAATTCAGAAGCGTTTGATTACAAACAAATTCAAGATTAAAAGCGCAGTTTCTTACTGCTCCTATTGAAACAATTGCTATGGTGCGAGTCATAAGGTATTTAAATTTTTTTGAGCAAATGGAAGAGGGTAGATGGCCTAAGGTTGTCTTTAATGTCAGATTCTGCAAGAGAAAAAATACTTGGATGCAACAAAATAACAAATGTTTTAGTAAATGGGGTATTTGCTTGAATGCGTGTCCCATAAACAACAAAGAGATAAAAAATTTTGTTATGGAAAAGTTCCACAAGCGTACTTGGGATAAGGAGCTAGGAAGAAAGAAAAAGTACTATATTGAAGTGTTTAATCCAACTCATAGTCATCAACCAAAAGCATACATAGAGGCCAATATCTCTTGGAGAGCCAAAATTCTTATTGCTCCGTTAAGGATTAATTCTCATCAACTCCGTTGTGAAACAGGGCGTTGGAAAAGGCCAAAAGAAGTGTGGGAGGAAAGAGTATGCATTTTTTGTTCTTTCGAAAAAGTGGAAATAGAAAAACACTTCATTTTAGAATGTGAGACCTTAAAATACAACGGGGAAAATTATGCAGATATGCTAGCAGCTAGCTCTTGGGATAGGGTTTGTCAAAAGGCTGGGAGCATTTATTTTGAAGTTTCACAGAAAAAGAAAAATAGCCTAATACATCAATCACATGAAGAAACAATCCGTAGACGTTAAAATAATTTCTTAGACGTTAAAATAATTTCTTATTTTCTTTCTTTATAAATAGAATTTTGATTATGAAAAACCTAACTAATGAAATTCCACTCATTTAAAAAAAAAAATTAAAACTTACCCTATTTAGTATGACGATTCAAGAACAGAGGAGACGAACAGTGGGATTGTTGCGTTGTAAAGGCGAAGTGCTCCGAATCTGGACCGAACTGAAGTAGGAGGCTGTTGAAGAAGAGTTGTTATGGAATATTTCCAGAATAATGTTGTTTTAAATCTAAAGAATATTTCATTATTTTGCTAAGATAATGATTTTGATGGGTAACTATATACAAGTTTTTAAATCAACGATGACCATTGCATGGTGCTGAGAATGGAGAGACTGTGTGCCCTTTTCTCAAAAAAAGGTGAAGGGAGCCGTTCATTTTTCTAAGAAATTGAAGTGTAGTGGGCCTTTTTTCTGAGAATAAACTCAGTATTGTGATTACAAGATTTAAACTTTGCTTTATCATGTCATTTTCTGAACGTGTATGGTGATCCTAGGCTAACCCCATTTTTATAATGCAGATTCCCGTAATGAACACGCCTATTTTGTGTCACTGTTGTATTTTCACTGTAATTTTGTCTTGGGTCGCCGCGGCCTTCCAGCATTTTTGTTGTACTTTTATTGTTATTTTCTCTTCGGTCCACACGATATTCTAGCATTTTTGTGGTGGGCATGGAATTTTTTGCATTAAGAAACATTTTCTGCTGTATAACGTGAACCACCGGACTTTTCGAGCGCGTGGTAGGCAACATTTTCTGCCGTATGACGTGAACCACTGGACTTTTGGAGCTCGTGGTAGAATATATGACCGACTTCAATTCGTCTTTCGCAGCGAAGAAAGATCGCCGAAGAAGATTTCGTTTACATGCATGTATGAGATTCTTTGCTCTAAGAACTAGAACCTTTGGAGTGTCACATCTTCCTTGATTGTTGGATAGCAAGTCTCTTACGCTACCTCTTCATTTCAAGGAACATTAACTTTTCTAAATCATTGACAAAATGTTTGGCTTTTTGTCAGTGAGAATGGTGATAACTGAACACCAACGCTTCGCATTTCACACAGCAAGTGAATACTTAATGGAATGGTTTAATTATTATTTTTAAACTTAATATATTGTGTGATTAAGAAAGATGAGTTTTTTCATAGTTAAAAACCTAGAATCCATAATTCATTTCTAAACTTAATATATGGTGTGATAAGAAATATGAGATTTTTTCCATACTTAAAAACATGAGAAATGATAATTCATTAAAGTGATTTGCCAATTTTTTTATTAGTAATTTTTCATATTGCCTCTAAGACATAATTACATCTATATTAAATTTCCTTATGCCATGTTTTACTTTAAGGAAAACTGTATTAATGGTAAATTATGATGACTTTAGCCCAAAAAGAATTGATCATCACAACATAAAAATTGTATTTAAATTTGATGCTTGTGTTGCTAACAAAGATGTATATAGTAGATAAGAAAATGGGGCTATGATGTTGCTAGTGTTGCCCCTATACAACAAAAAAACATTTGTCTAAATAATCAAAGGGACTAACAAAAACAAAGCATAAGAACAATGCTCAAATCTACCAAGAAACACCATGAAAGAAATTATAAGGACGTTGAGACCTCAATAGGGCCCGGTCCTTTGGGCTATCTTGAGTAGGATCTCTGCCTCTAAAGAGTGCATCCACAATTTGGGTTAATTTATAGTACATATCACGATGCTCCAATGTATTTCATCATGTTGTAGAAGGATCTCTTTCTTCACTTCATTGTGTTGAAGGAAGACATTGTTAGGCAAAGTCTTAGTTTGCCAATACAGGGTTAAAATGTGTGAGTACTAGTTTTGTCAGCCTCTATTGTGACCAGTGTCTGGAAACTAGTTTGCCATTGATGCTAACACTGTTGAGTTTGAGTTATATTCCCGATTAATTACCACCTCTTCCTCAACCATGTGAACTTCTTCCTTTATCTAGGCTAGAGTTTGCATGCGGTAAAGGAGATAAGAGGGAAGGGCATGTGCCGAAGCCCGAGAGCCTCCATGTGTGCCACACCAATTGGAACCTCGACAAGAGTAATCTATCTGTCAAGGGATGGGAGAGGGAACAGGCTAAGAGGAAAGAGTGAAAAGGAATAATAGTGGCTCAGAGGAATGAAGTTGAGTGAGGAAATTGGGTTAAGGAAATAAAACACATCCCTTAAAAACCACTTAGAGAAAGGGGAAGTCCCATAGTCGTGTGGGAGTTGGGAGAGGGGGATGAGATACCAACACAAAAAGAGAGTAGAGAACTTAGCAAGGCGAGAAGAATGAGAAAATAAAAACTTGTTGTGTGAGATAGGATTAGGTAAAGATTCCCTTTGACGCTAGAATCAGACTAATGAAACCAATATAAGACTATAAACGCTAAAAACTGAAACTTCAAATTGAGAACTATTGATAAAGGAGAGCCAACCATTAACATTAAATAGCCTTTTAAATTCCTCAATGTAGATAGGATGAAAATTACTGTATGTCTATAGAGGTAGTTAATAAAATGAACTGGCCTCAAACTCCCTATAGAATGTGTGGTCACACTATTTCCCATTGGTCATTGAAGAGGTGAAAGACTTATTAGAGAAATTCCATGAAGAGGGAATGGGCGGATTTGGTAATTTTCCCTAGATATAACTGCTTCCTCATTAGGTCGATTGATAGTTTATGTTTGCACTTGATATGGATGAGACCTCTTAGACAATTGTTTCGTTTTCTTCCTTGAAATTTGTTTGAATGCTCATTTCTCATCATTATTTTGAGAAGATGGAGTTGGGATAAAAGGAAGCTAAGATGCTAGATATTCAAGACAAAGTTTTGCAAAGTTCCCATAGTCTTGGAAATAATTGCATTTAAAAAAACTTCCTCATAGTACAGGTCCTAAATATGACTACAACCCTCTAAGTGAAGGTGAATTACCTCAGGGAGTCCTTTTGCAAAGCTTATTTCAACACAAGTTTTTTGTGTTGAAATGGGATACACAAAAACCTCAAAACCTGCTAAGGTTGTGTGCTTCCTGTGTATCCCATTTTGCTTTTTAATTTGTGTGTTTTGGATTTTATCTGAATGATCAAGGTGTGGAAAACAAAGAAAATATAAAGCATACTGGTGGCCATTAAATTGATGGATGAAATTGGAAATTGGAGTTGCAATGGTAACAAAGCAATAAAACATTTATTAGTATTAGATTATTATTTATTTATTTTTAATGTAACCATTTTGATTTTACACCTCTGTTTTGGGTTCCATGTTAATGATCAACATATGGCCAAAAAATAAATACTTCTATCTCTATTTTTTGTTCCATGTTAATGATCAATGTGCGACTAGAAAAAGAAAATCTATGGCATATTCCAAAAAGAAAATCTATGGCATATTCCAAAGCATTAGATTGATGGACAAAATTGGGGATCAGTAATAGACACAATAAAAATATTTATTGATTTCATATTATTGTTTATGAGTATCTTGTCACCTCTATGTTATTTTGGATTTTATGTTAATGTTCAATGTGTGGCTTGAAAAGGTGATCTAAAGCATCTTGGAAGGAATTAAATAGAGTGAGGAAGTTAAACCAAATGTAGACTGGCAATCCACGCCATAAATGGTTTACAAGTTTCAGTGATGCATGTTTACTAGAAATTTGTTTCTTATATTAATTTTATAAGTTCCACTATGGAAGCACATCATGAGTATAATATTCTAGAATTATTTAGAGTTTAACCATTTTAATGAGATATTCTTGAGTTTTGAACATTTATTTCATACTTTTAAAAGATTTTTCACATTTTTTATTTTTTATTTATCAGTTTTAAGGAAGATCATGTCCATTTCGTTTTACAACAAAATTACTTTAATGCTCCTGACTTTAAATAAATAAATATAAATAAATAAATCCTACATCTATTCTTTGAAACCACCCACCTATTTGCTAACATAAAAGCCAATGGCTAATCTATTGAAAGAATAAAAGTTTATCTGTTTGAATTTTTAATGACATAATAGTGTTTGGTTTTTTTCCCTTCATTTACTATTTAAATGACGCATGCTTTACATCAGTCGATCCTTATTTTAAGGATGTGAAATTATATATTATATTGATTATTTTTAAACATTAAATTTTAAATATAGATTTTATTTTAAGGATGTGAAATTATATATTATATTGATTATTTTTAAACATTAAATTTTAAATATAGATTTTTTTTAGATGTAGTGTGTAGATGATGTGTGTGAGACATATAGTTTGTTTGTTTTATTTTTTTGGCAAAGTCCGATGAGAAGAATATAAAGAAACAACAGGTTGGTTAGGGTACTTTTTATTACGATATATTTTCTTCCTCTTTCATGCCTATGCAAATATGAAATAAAAATATAAACTATGAAATTTGTTTACATATTTCAAAGGCTATAAGGTTATTTAATTTTTTACTATTTAATGATTATAATAAGAAATTGGAAATTTTCACTATATTTTTTATTCAAAAATAGCATATAAATAGTGAAAATATTTGAAATAATTATTATCGAAGGCTAAGCACTATTGAATTATGTCTATCTCCTTTCTATGCCCTCTATGCACATCGACCTTTCTCCCTTTCCATCTGGTCTTATGTGATGATTGAGTTCCATTTTGTTTTTTTTTTGTTTTTTTTTTTTGTAATAGAAAAACAATTGAATATAACATTTCATGTGATCATTATACTCTCAAGCTACGTAAAAATAAAAGGAATGAATTCAAACATATATTTGATGCACATTCTTGTTGGGATGGTCCCAACTATGATGTAGTTATGGTCATTTAATTCACCATCTCATTTACATTTGTTTCTATTTTATTCTTATCAACATGTTTTGAATATCACCTCATGTGCCTTTCAGAATTTTTGCAATCTTCCTAGAAAATGAAAAAAACAATAAAATAATTAATTAATATCAATATGACAATAAATATATTGAAAGAATAAATTTTGTAATATTTTAAACAAGTATATACTCTAGGCTCTTACTTTTAATGTGACTTCATGAAGTGTAGATAATTGTTGTCATGAATACATCTAAGATATTTAGTAAAAAATCTTGCATGTTTCTTTTCCATCCAAGATACTTTTGTGATCATCCCACATCCTCATCAATTCTTCAAAGGTTGAAGAGTAAATTCAAATTTTGACCTTAGTTGCAAAAATTTGCAATGCTGAAATATCTAAATATAACTGCAGATGTCATGAAATTCAACCAACTTTCAAATATAACCTAAAATAGGTTGTTTTCTAATCTTTACTGATAAAATCAAATACAATACTAAAATAATTGCTTTAGAAAATGTTGATTCTAATTCCACATATAAACATAAGTAAAACAAATTGATGGAAAAGTGGAAAATGATAAATGTCTAGGGAAAGATTATTATAATATAGTAAAAAATACGTAAAAGAATGGTCATTTTCATGACTCAATATTCACCCCACTAAAGATTTTCATGCCCTCATCAAACTTTGCATCTGATATTTCTAACTTATGATGGATTCTTTCTTTTAAGAGTATTTGGGTGGAACATGAATTTCTTGATTGGGCCCTCCAACATGCCTCAACGATGTGCACATGTTCACAGAGGAGAAATTTACTACTATGAACGAGCTTCTAGGAGGAAGTTGTGTATGCACGATTACCTTAAGGAAACTGTTGCATATTTTTGTGAACTCACCCACATGAAGAGAGAATAAACCACCCAGAGGCATCATCCCTTCAACAAAGAGGTTCTCCCAGAGTTCCTAGATTGGTTAATAGATATTGGGAACACACATGACCAATTTGACCAGTAAATTTACATTACTGACTTATATTGGAACTTCAAATTCCTCCTCAAAATGATTGTGATGAGCTTGATTGAGTAACCAACATACTTCCTACACTCTATAAAGCACTTGCATTGTAATATGAAGGAAGTGGACCAGTGAATGGACTACACAGACCATCACCTCGATATCCCGCCCTCGCCAACAAATAAGTCCCCATTGAGGCCAAAGATATGGATTGTGATCCCTTTGTCATAGTATTACATATTACCCCATCAAGGCCATAGATATGGATTATCATCCCTTTTCTTAGTATTACATATTATTCTTAGGCTATTCTTATTGTTTTTGGGTATTACAATCCATTTCCATGGTTAACCTAGTCCACCTTTCAGTTAATGTATAATATTATTTGTTTTTCTAAACACTATGTTATCCTATGCCTCTTTATAGAGAGTGAACTTTTGGTTATGGTATAGTATCTTTAGTGAATAGGAAACCTTCTAGAGTATCTATGTACACTCTTTTTTATAATGTAATAAAATATTTATCTCGCAAAAAAAACATATTATAATATTCTATATAAACATAAAAAAATTATTAACCAAATATAAATCATTTCATAATTATTCTAATATTTCTCTTTGTAGCCTAATACTTTCATTAGTATTTTCAAAACTTTGCAACATATCTACTAGGATCTACCTCTCTATTGTTCCATTGGGGAAACCACAGTAGATACAAAAGGTCATAGAGTCCAAAATAAATAAAAATTCAATTGAATACACCAAGATATGTCTACAGAGTTAACAATATGATTTCCACCCTATAGAAAAGTAAACTAGAAATAAAAATCATTCAAAAATCAATATTTCTAGCCTGTGGCATCTGAGACAATAGTCTAAATAATCTAAAATTGAAAACCCTCGTTGGGTGTAAACATCCCCAGAGAAATAAAATAGATATCCATAAACTAAAAAATGTGATCAAAGGTGATCTTAGGTCTTAGGAGGATAAGGAATTGTCCATATTGATCAAATTCCCCTCTGTCTTAGATGGCGGTGGAAATCGAGAGTTGGGTGGTCACCCCATATCCAATATTTCTAGCCTTCCTTTTACATCCAACATAGTTTCCTTTAGCTTCTCCATCTTGTGGATACAATTAACCTATAACTAACGTCGATCTACCAAAACAAAGCAATTCCTTAAAATGGAAGTAGAGGTCTACTTTATGGAGGTAATTATTCTAGCATCCATGTAAATTTTCTACTTCTGCTACCCTTGGAGCTACTCCTACCATTAAATATGAATCCAAGCCTTTTTTCTTTCCTTAGAAAATTTCCTTCTCCACCATATGAATCTCTTCATAGATATCAAGAGGGGTGTTGTCATAAAAACCATAAATTGAGAACTCATCCTAAAACCTCACCCCATAGCCACCCTCTATTACCCTTCCTCTCCATGCCTTGTAATAATGTGAACAATGATTCTTCACAATAACTGGAGGCAACAAGAAATGCATAATTCTCAAATCTTATAAGTTAGAGAGTTGTAGGAGGACTTGATAGAGGAAGTTGAGTAGAAAACCATTCTAGGAGGGTAGAATATTTTTTGATATATGGTGTAGCTCATCAGCTTATGAAAAAACTTCAAAATGGATAGGGAAAACTAAAGGATAAGGATAAGCACCCCAAGCTTGAGACATTATGTTGTAGTCAAAATTCATGGTCGGTGATGCAAGGAGCATGAGGTCTTGATCAAAGAATTGGGTCACAATAGAAAAATATTCAACAAGGAAGAGTGTCATAGAGGTTTGTAACGACATCACCTTCTTTCCATTTATATCTTGCTTGAGTCTCTTTCACCCTCATTGGAAGGCATGGCCCCATTAAACTTGAAAACAATTTCCATTCAACAACTTGGAGAACATGATTTATCTTGTTGTTTCCTCCCCCCATACAAGTTCAATGTGTATGGTGTTTCCTTCAATTCTTTTTCCTCCTGTATGCAAAGAAAATTCTCATTTGGATGTTAGATTCTTTCAGTAGAAGTGATTTCATGGATTCTAGTTTGAATAACAACCTGTGTATAGTCTAAGTTTCCACGTTCAAATTATCTACAAGTATTTCCTTCCATAAGATTCTTGAATGGAACTCTCCTTGCTATACTTGGTTTGCTTCATAGGTTAAGCACCCTCTCTTTAGCTTGTTCCCCTATCATATCATCATTCCTTTGATTTTCCTTTTAGTTGGCCTAATGACTCTCTCCTTGCTCCCTCCTAAGTTGGCTCACCCATTTCCTCGGCTACTTGTTGTACTCTTCCTTACTAGATCATGGCCTCCTTTACCACTCAACCACCTTGATATGATCCTTCTACTTGTGGTTCTTATCTTCATCCCTAATGATTGCACCCCAATTCTGAAATGTTTCTCTTCTATCATGATTAGGTCCTCCACCATGCCCCATCAGTGTGCATGTGTTTATAGAGAAGAAACTTACTACCAGGAATGGGCTTCTTCAGGGAATTCACTTATCCATCGACTTCTAGGGGAAAATACTACTTTCTTTTGTTAGCTCACCCTGGGCACCATCCAAGATGATCTCACTAGTATGGAAAGAGAAGGAAACTCTCAGATGCATCATCTCTCAAAAATAAAGGTTCTTGTAAAGTTGGTAGATTGGTTGCCAAATATTGGGCACACATGCATATGTTTCAAGCAATACATGTACACTATTGACATATATTAACACTTGATGTTTTCCCTTGGTAGATTATTGATGGACTTGTTAAAAAATTGAGCATACCTCCTACACACTATGGAGCTCTTACATCACATATGAAGGACTTGGACTAGCAATTGGACTGCATAGACCAACACCTCAATATCCCACCCTCTGAAATAATAAGGACCCCATCCAAGCCACAACAATGGATTTTGATCCCTCTTCTTAGTGGTATGCTATTCTTAATCTTGTATTTTAATCTAGCATTACTATCTATTCTCATGGCCAACCTAACCTTCTTTTCAGTTTATGTATAATGTTTTTTTTTTTTGAAAACTACGTTATGTTATGCCTCTCTATGGAGAGTGAACTTTTAGTTATGGTATGGTCTTCATAGTGAAAGACTAATGTATAAGGAATCTATCATATCTATGTACACTCTTGCTTACAATGTAATACAATATTTAATTAACAAAAATAAAGATTATAATATTATATATAATATAATAAATTTCTTAACAAACTATAAATTATTTCATAATCTTTTTAATTTTTTGTAACTTGATCCTTTCATTATAATTTTAAAATTTTTACAACATATCTACTTGACTCCCTATCTTTAGCTTTCCGCCGGGGAAGATAGACTACAGGAAAGGTATGGAGTCCGAAATAACAAAATTCAACTAAAGATAGAAATCTATGTTTAGAGAGATAACAATATTATTTATGCCCCATAGCTGGGGAACTGACAATAAAACTCATCCAAAAAATAAAAAAAAATTAATTCCATGGAATCTAAGATAAAAATCTAAAATAGTAAAATTAAAAGCTATGATGGGGTGTAGACACACTAGATAAATAACATAGAAACCCAAAAGCTAAACAATGTCATCAATGGGGAACCTAGGTCTTACAAGGAGAAGAAAGGGTCCATATTAACTGGATTCCCCTTGAGCTTAAATGGCAGTGGAAATGGAGAGTGAGGTGGTGAGCCCATCTCTAAAATTGTTATCCTTCCTTCAATATCCAAGGTAATGTTATTTAGCTTATCTAATCTATGGATAAGATTAACGTATGACTAATATTGATTTACCATAACCATTCTTAGAAACTACTTGACATGCTAAAAGAGGTCCACTTTATGGAGGTAATTCTTCTAGGACCCACTTGAATTATTGTGTCTACTACCCATGAAACAACTCCTACCATGACATATGAATCCAAGACTTATTTCTTTGGTTGACAAATTTTCTCCTCCACGAGTACCATTTCATGATAATTTTTATAATTTTAGTTAGATAAAAATGTGTCAATAATATTACGCATATTTTCATATATTCATATTGTAAGATGATTTTTTGGAAAATTCATCTTACAAAAATGTGTCATTTCATAATATTTTTTAATAATTTTATTCTTTCAATTTTTGTATAATTTTTTTCATTTCTTTATATATTAGGTAAGGATGTGCCTTAATTTTGGAATGTTTCCATATTAATTTAACTTTTATTCTTATATGTTTTGAGGGGGAAACCTGTCACAAGAGGGATTTGAACCTTGAAGGATATGGTTGCTACTTCTCCACTTAACCACTCAATATAGATTTAATTCACATTAAATAAAACAAATATGTAGAGTTTAATTAATTTTAGCTACTTCTCATATTTTTTCTTTATTTGGAACATGACCAAATGATCTAATGTATAATTAGATAATTTAAAATTAGTTAAACTCAAACATAAAGAATATCATTGCATAAAGGGTGAGCACATGAGACATGGGATTTGAAACTAAATGGAGAGAGTTGGTTTCTATTCTCCACCACCCAAACTGGAACTAATTGATAGAAAAATTATTTAAAAACATCATGTCCCACTCATAATTTAAAACTAACTATGTACACTCCATGTTGGCTTGATGGGTCCTGACCCAGGTTTGGAAGTGTTTTAGCCAAACAAATCCCACACTACCGGCCCTTTTGGCAACAATCCGCGGAGCGCGAACTGAAGTCTCACCTGAGGTAGTATGGGAGGGTGCTGGAACTAGGTTTCCACACCCTAGGGATGTCTTCATGAGGATTGGAAGGGTCGCGAACTGATTTGCACGCTCGCACTACTCTACATAGCTGTCTAGCCTTCATGTAGCTCGGTGATGAGGCACTTCTTAGATTCTTATTGTTAAGGTGTTTATTATAGGTCTGATCTAATTCTTAAGGTCTTTAATAAAGTATTGAACAGTTATAACTAGTGCGCGCAACCATAAATATTACAGATATGCATAAACTCAGAATATAAGCATAAACATATAGATCTGTGACCAAATGCACAATAATTTAGAAACACTTATCTTTATTAATCTTCTGTTCAGTATAATCCATTCCAGCTTGTGCACTCAGCTGCAGGGGTCCGTGCACACAACAACGAACTCTACCAGGCCTCTGCGCACACAGCTGCAGAGCCTACTCTAACTACTACCAAACCTGACTCGGACTTACAGACTCAGAGCGAATATTGCCTTTACACACCCATACACTTCAGATCTGATCTGGAATTACCAAAAAACTGCCTTCTAAACCTAGAGCCCTGCTCTATTTATACTCGCTTTCTATTATCTTACATTATTCTCGGGCGGACAACCCTTTGACTTGACTCATTACAATTCGCGCACTTTGCAGAACCTTTACCATACTTTTACCCAAAATTGTGGGCTTTAAGCCCCAAAACCATTACATGAGGGATCCGCTGCCCAACAGGCTTGTTCAAATATAGTAGTAGGGTCGGCCAGGCCTGGTCCCCTTATGCTTAATTTCGCTCGGCCCACCTGTGCGATTCCAGTGTTCAGTTTGTTGATTTCTTCATCCAACCTCACGCTTTTCCTCCTCAACCGTGCCCATTCTTCATCAAGTTCACGAAGTTTCAAGCTCTCGTGCTGAATGGCTTCTTGTAACTGTCGAATTCCTTTACCCTGGTCCTTGCATCCTGTCCGAACTGTGGGGGCTGCGGTCTGGAGAGATTCCACTGTCCTCCTGATTTCATCTTGTCTTATTAATAATAGGATCACCTTCGCACTCGTCTTTTAGCTTATTGTCCTATATGCCCATCGAACCCTTGGTACACGCAGATTCGTATTGGTTTGTTTTATCTGGTGAATTATGTTCATGCTCCCACTTGTTTTTCTGATTGATTTTTCGCGAAAAACTAGCGGAATGCGTCGCTTTTCCTACTGTCGTGGCATATTCTGATTTTTTATTCTTAGTCAGGTAGGCGGTTGCACAACATACATCTGCATCCTATGCTGCCGGTGGACGCTCAAACCGCTTTGTCCTCCAAACTGTACACGCGCACTCCTTCTATATTCGTGCCAAGTCCACCTAGCCTTCTAATGTGTATTCCACCCCTGTGCAGTTGTCGCATGCAACACCCCTATTTGTGCACCGTGCCACTTCCGTTCCAGTATCATCTTTCCACAATGGTCTACGGATTCCTCTGCGCTCGTTGCGCCCTCATCGGTTGGAAGTTCCCTTGCTTTGGTCATCACATGTTGTAGCGATCTAACCATCATATTACAATTTAGCATTGTTACTTCATGCAATCGATTCTGCCATCGCTCTATCTCTTCATCTGAATCCAACGTGCAGGAACTGTTGCGTTCCCATGAGATTCTCCCGTCTGCTGTCGGATTCACCCAATCTTGGTCTTGCGCTGTTATCTGGTAGATGTAGTCCAGTTCATCATCACTGTCCCCATTGCGCACAGGTTCAGTGTAGCACGCTCCTTCGGCTGGGTCTAGTGGAACTACTACACGTAGAGACTTTTTCTTGAATATCATTTTTTGACTCTTTAGGTTGATGAATCCATTCATGTCCGTGGCCCAGTTTATCCCTAACAATGCAGGGTAAGGGTTATTGTCATCCACAAGTTCTATTACCTCAAAATCTGTTTGTGTGCTCGCACCTTCGATGTCCACTATGACTCCTTGCAATCTCCCCATGGGCAAGATCTTCTATTGGTTCGCCATCTGTAATTGAATAGGAGACCATTGTAAGGCAGGCCTACCCATGCATTCCCATGTCTATTTAGGTAGCACATTCGCATCCGAACCTAAGTCCAGGATGACCTGATCCATCTCAAAGTCGCCAATCTGTGCTGTCAATCGCATTTCCCGCCCGGTGCGCAAAGCATGCTTTCCTAGTTTTCGGACCATGCGTGGTTCACCCGACCCTGCGCACCTAGTTATTAGCTCCTGTAATCCCTTAACTGCTTTATTGTCCTGTAGTAGCTTCATGCATGTCTCTAAAAAGGTAGTTAGCATAGAAGGATCCATTTCTAGTTCAGTTTGATCCTTACTACCTGAAGTAGAGGCCTCCGCGAAGCTCTTCTTAGCTTCCATAAATGTCTCCTTTGCGCATTCCAAGTCAAACTCAGGTTGCTTTGTAGGGGCCTTGCGAACCCATGTATTCTCCTCAGGTTTCTTCCCCTTATCTTCCCCTGTGGTTGCACCGCTTCTGAGCACCATGTTCACGTTGGGGTCTTCCTCGAAAGGGTTCAGACCTCATCATTTGGATGTTCTGCATTGGAGTAGTTTGAAGCACTCCTTTCTCACGCATTTGTGCAATTAGAGTGGGGAAATCTACCGCTTCATGATCAAACTGATAACAGTATGGACAACATGTTCTGGTTGGGTTCGTACAGTCACGTGCATAGTGCCCAGGTCCTCCACAATTGTAGCAGATTAACTGTCCACGGCCTCGTCCGGTTCCCATTCCTCCTTGTCCCCGCCCTCGTTCGTGGAATCCTCCGCGTACTATTGCGGTGGTTGGATCCCGACCTCGTGCCTCAGTCTACATCCTGTAGGCAGGTGTTCGATCCATCAACAATTCATAACTCTGATAGTTTCGTTCATCATGACCCACCGATCTACAAAAATTTCAAAATAGCTATTGGGGGGTCTGTGTAAACTTCTGCAATAGATGACAGTTATCCGTTGTGTGCTTTCCTCCCACCTGACAGATCGCACACCATAACGCGGGCGCCGCACTTGGCCCTGCCAGTGCCTCTGGTCTTAACGGCATTGGTCCCCCCCCGCCAAATAGTTCGCGAATACCGGACAATGATCCTTATCGTGACCCTGGCCCTTGCATTTCATGCACCACACTTCCTCGCGCGCTTCTAGCCGGGGCGCCCTATCCTGTTTCAAACTCTGCATCTCCAAGCATAGGTTTTGTAGTTGCGCGTGGATTTGTTGAACTCCCAACCTAGGATCTTGTATTGGAGTTTCATGCAACCTCATCGCTATCTCTAATGCTTCAGCCTAGGTTGAGATCTTCTGTTGTGACAGCACCGTCCTCAGATGTGGTGTCAAGGATGCCACAAACCACGCTTGGTGCTGTGCATTCGTCAGCATCATGTTGGCTTCGTGGATCATGTTGTTCAACCTATGATCCAAATTCCAGGGGGTTTCAACTGGAAGCATCGCAATTTCCTTGAATCCAATGATCGATTACATCTCTGATTTCGGACGGCTAAATTCTCTTTTTAGTGCAATCTGGATTTCCGCTATCCTAGCATTTAGATGATCATTCGAGTGCTTGATATACCAAGGCAGTGCGCGATCCTGCAACACACTTACCAGGGTGGCCTTCTTAATGTTATCATCCGTAACTCCGTGCGCTTCCCATATTGCTCTTACTACGAACCAAAACTGATCTGGATCTTCACTTCCTACTCCTCTGAATACAGGCAACTTAATCGCGCTTGCCATGTTAAACTTCTGGGTTGGTGGAGGTGGTGTGGGCGAAGATGGGGTTGAAGGAGGTGACACGAGTGGTGGTGTTAACGAAGATGATAGTTGTGGAATGTATTACCTTATCAAACTAACCACACTCCTTAGAGAAGCCCAAGTGCACTCTTCCTCGTCCTTTCACAGAGGTGAAATTAACGGATTATTTCCCAACCTTTCGATACCCTTGTAGGCCCTCCCACTTCGCGTCATTCCACTCATTAATGGATTCGCATCACTCGTTTTTCACATAACACCATATTAATCCAGGTATTCAGGGATTTGATGTACCTACCTCCCGTGATCTACTACCCGTGCGATCTTATCTTCAGATGCCTCTAGCCTACGCACCAACTTTTGAGTCCACACTATTGGTTGATCAAGTTTGCACCTTCTTACACTGTCAGCTAACCTCACGATCCAACCATACAGTTCTAACGAGAAGGTCGCGAAGAAGATCTCGTGGATCTCCATATATATGTAGCGATCCAACCACCTCTTCTCAGATATTTGTGGGGTTTTGTTTTCCTGTACCATGAACTTGTGCAGCTTTTGATCCAACCAATCTTCAATCTCTTTCTTTGTAGGGTTCCAGCATTCCAACATCAGACATCCCTTAGGCAGATCCCGGTCCCGACAACGAAACCATTTGTTGGCTTGATGGGGCCTAACCCAAGTTCAGAAGTGTTTTAGCCAAACAAATCCTGCACTACCGGCCCTTTCGGCAACAATCCGTGGAGCGTGGACTGAAGTCTCACTCGAGGTAGTATGGGAGGGTACTAGAACTAGGTTTCCGCACCCTAAGGATGTCTTGATGAGGACTGGAAGGGTCGTGAACCGATCTGTGTGCTTGCGCTACTCTGCACAGCTGTCTGGCCTTCGCGTAGGTCGATGATGAGGCACTTTTTAGATTCTTACCGTTAAGGTGTTTATTATAGGTCTAATCTAATTCATAAGGTCTTTAATCAAGCATTCAACAGTTATAACCAGTGCACACAACCATAAATCTTACAGATATGCATAAACTCAGAATATAAGCATAAACATATAGATCTGCAACCAAATGCACAATAATTCATAAACACTTATCTTTATTAATCTTCTATTTAGTACAATCCGTTCCACCCTACGAACTCAGCTGCAGGGGTCCATGCACACAGCTGCGGACTCTACCAGCCTTTGCGCACACAGCTGCAGAGCCTACTCTAACTACTACCAAACTCGACTCGGACTTACAGACTCAGAGCGAATATTGCCTTGACACACCCATACACTTCAGATCTGATTTGGAATTACCAAAAAAATGCCTTCTAAACCTAGATCCCTGCTCTATTTATACATTCCCATGGTCTGCGGACCATGGGCAGGCCGACTCACTTTCTATTATCTTACATTATTCTCGGGCGGACAACCCTTTGACTTGACTCATTACAATTTGCGCTTTGCGCACTTTGCGGAACCTTTACCATACTTTTACCCAAAATTGTGGGCTTTAAGCCCTATAACCGTTACGTGGGGGATTCGCTACCCAACACTCCAACAACATCTCATCACAAAAATAATAAACACATCACAAGTGGGAATTGAACCTAAATGCGATGGGTAATTTTCCCTTCTAGGAAAATTGAACTAGAAATAATTGACATGAAAATGATTTGAAAAAATCTTGTCCCACCCTTGAGCACTTAAATGAGAGTGATATGGTCTTTTCCTTACCAACTCTAGTTAAATGGGAAAGGAAATCATGTCATAAGTTTGATATCAACCTAGGTCAAGAGGATAATGACTTCTCTTCTTAATGATTCAAGCTAAACCAAACTCATTACAACATATTCTCCCATCCTCAAGCACCTATGTAAATGTAAGGTTATTGATAATTTTCTCAAATTAATTGATCCACTAGGGGAAAACATGTCGTGTGAGATATTTGATACTTAATAAAGAGGATAACAACTTCTCTTCACCATAAAAACAAGACATAATAAATTCAATAAAAGAAATTATGTAGAGTTTAATTAAATTTTTCCATATTTCCATATTGTTGCATCTATTACAAAAATCCTTATTGTGGTGATATATGAAGGTGAAAACAAATTACTTATAATGAACTATAAATTGCATTATGCAGAGGAATAAGTAGTTCATAAATTGTACCATGAAGTGAAAAATGTAGTGTGGCCTAAACATAGCATCATTTACATGAGTTGAAGCATTGCACTTAAATATCATACATTTAAACTATTATATCCATTCATGTTAGTTATATGTATATTGAAATTATATAACTTTAATTAAAAGAAATAAAGTATATTTCAATTAAAATGTAGTTATCTCTTTATTTCTATGTAAATTGTGATGAATATGTGTGTTTTCTCACTCTTCCCTTTTTTTCATGGAAACAATGTGCAATTGTGTAGAATACATTATGTTTTGCATCTTAGAATAGCCTTTACAATTTTAATATTTTCTATCTTCTTACGTGTTATCACACATATAATGTTTAATCTTTGTGTGATATTTCTCACGAACTATTTGGTCTAGTCCACATGACTCCAAATCTAGCAAGCCTGCTACAAAGCTTCAGTAGGAAAATTCAAACATCAAAACAAGAGATTTCCTAGAGCTTTCACCTCAATAGTCGTTCTCCATTTACTTAGTTGTAATTAAAATATAAAGGAGGTTTACCCATATACAAATCACCTTAAGAATATTCAACAAGAACAATTCAAGGTGATGAAGAAGTCTTTAAGCTATAAAGGAGGCTTACCCATATACAAATCACCTTAAGGTTATTCAACAAGAACAATTCAAGGTGTTGAAGAAGTCTAATGACACTGATATGGCACTTGTAGATCCAACACGGATAGGATATTAATTACCAAAGTTCAAACACTCCATCATTAGGCCAATTAAGTAAATTATAAAGGTTTAATAAGTTAGTTTTTGGTAGTTTTTCAATAATATGGCATGCAATACAATATAACAATTGGAAGAAATAACATTATAATGATAAATAAGGAAATATCGAATATCAATTAGATATGCCAAGAATAAGATTTGCAATTAATTTTTTATAGGGGAAACACACCTTTTTTTTTGACATTGACCATGGAATTAGGGGTATATAATGAAATGAATGTTAGGTTTTAATTTTTATTCACTATTTTATGCAATATATAATAAAAACAAAATAGCTCATTAATAAAAGTTCTTTTTTAGAAACATTTCAATGAACCCTAACCCTAAATATCCATAATTTTAGAGAGAAGAGAGAGAAAACATTTATAGAAGAGAGATTGATGACCGTCATCTATAAAATTTCCTTGATATAAATAATCAATAGAGATTGTCTTCCCAAAGAAAAAATAGCCATCAATAGAGATTGTCTTCCCAAAAAAGGTAGCTAGGCCACCTCACTCAACTAACAATTATGTCAGTTGATATAAAACCTAAAAGATAGACACCCATCACCATCATTTTCAAAAAATTACATAATAAAGCAACTTTGGAATCTTTTCAGCACAATACTAAGTTTATTCTCAGAAAAGAGACCCGCTAAACTTGAATTTCTTAGAAAAATGAACGACTCCCTCCACCTTTTCTCAAAAACTGCACACAATCTCTCCATCCTCACCACCATGCTACGATCATTCATTGATTTAAAAACTTGTATATAATTACCCTTCAAAATAATTATCTTAGAAAACTAATGAAATATTCTTCATTTAAAACAACATTATTCTAAAATATTCTATAACAACTCTTCTTCAACGACCTCCTACTTCTGTTCCGTCCAGATTCGGAGCACTTCGCCATTACAACGCAACAATCCCATTGTTCGTCTCCTCATACGCAATAGGGTAATTTTCAATTTTTTTTGAAATGAGTGGAATCTCCGTAATCGGGTTTTTCATGATCAAAATTCCACAAATATATATATATATATATAGATATCGATTGAGGAAAATTAGAAAAACGAAATTCAACTCTTATGCAACCCCTTAAGTGTCTTGTATCCTAGTGGAAAATTGGCATCAGAAGCTTTGTTAAAATAATTCTGGAATCCTGCATTCGCTGCACCAGATTCTAACATCCTGCGCCTACCATTGATAGATCCTCTATGCCCTCCTGATATCCGGCACCGGGACCAAACTAACTGCAAGCCTCGTGGAGGGAAACGAGATGCAGGGCTTTCGACTCCAACCAAAGTGCCCGTAATCACTGATCGAATGGCGCGCCACGAATCTCACAATGCTTCCGGCATCGATTTGCTGCATCACCCGGTGATTGCTGAAATACCCCCACATAACCTGAACAAAAATTGTCCTTCGGATTAAAAAAGAAGCAGGGAACCCACGGGCACAGGGCGAAGAGGCGTTGTGGGACTCTGTGAGGATGCACTTCTCCTTGAGCGCCAAGGCTAGCCCGACATCCACCAGGGTGGTTGCAACGTTGAGACTGGCATCCACCATGCTCGGCATCCACCATGGACATGTTGAGACTGGCATCCACCATGCTCGGCATCCACCATGCTCATGTCCAGCCGATTCCTGAATATTCTGAGAATCAGCAACTTAAGCTCACGGTGTTGAGCCCGTACTTATTGGTTGCAATGTTGAGACTGCATCAACCGTGCTCATGTCCGTCTGATTCCTGAATATTCCGAAAATCAGCAATCGACTTAAGCTCAGGGTGTTGGGACCGCACTTCTTAGTTGCAATGTTTTGAGACAAAGATTCACCGTGCTCATGTCCGTCCAATTCCTGAATATTCCGAGAATCAGCGATTGCCTTAAGCTCAAAGTGTTGAGACTACACTTATTTTAGTTGTGAGACTGCACTTATTTTAGTTATGATGTCCCTTATTTTGTCCAAAAGCGCCTACAGGAAAGACGAATCGAAGAGATAAGCTTCCAGAAACTGCCCCTCCTCCGCCATCCGCCTGCCCGCAAGAATTGTCGTTTCCAACGAATGAATTTGGGATCAGAAATGCTTGATCTGCCCATGGGATGTTTCTATAGATGTTGACAAACATTATAAAATTGACCACCGATATAATGGAACCTCATCATACTTGCTTCTATCTTCCTTTGTTGAGTCTATCTTTCTTCCTCAAATCCTCTTGAATTTCATTATCTATCTTCCTCAACTTTGTTAAGCTCCATTGATTTTACACAAAAGCTACCTTGATTTATGGAATTGCAGCTTTTCTTAACTTATGGAAACCAACTGCAGTAGTTTCCTTAAGTTAAGAAAATCAACTGCAATTACTAAATTTATAATTAGGAGCTACTAAAGTGGTCCATCACTTTGATTTGATCTCTACCTTGATTTGTGGTTTTTCTGACACATAGCTTTTAGAAGTTTGATGGAAGCTTAGCTATATGTTCATCTGTTGGTCCCCAAGCTCAGATCTCAACCCCCTTCAGTTCTACACCATCTAGCTGAGATAGCAGAGCTCGGAAGTGCCTTCAGAATTTTGTGTTCTTTTCCTTTTGCTTGGACAAAAGCTGGAATGCTGAAGAAGAAGCTTGTGGACTGTGGCCTGCATCAATACATCACCAATGGCTGGAGGTAACTCGTATCCCTGGGTATTAAGTTTCAGTGATTCTTTTCAGTTCTTTCCGCATGCAGAATCACTGTTTTAGTTTATGAGTTTTCTAACAGTTGGTATCAGAGCCATTTTACCTCTGCCTTGCTGTGTGTTGGAATGATTCGGTTTTGTCCCTCATGCGCCATCATGATGCGTTCATAATTGAATTAGTTTTCTTGCTTGACGACATACAACTTTAAATTATGATTGAGCCATGCCTCTGGTTCTCCAAGATTATTACCTCTGTTTATAATTAAATAATATACCTGCAAATTTATGATCACTGTTTGTCCATATACCGGCGCCGAGACTGTGGAACTGTCTGTAGTAGATTGGTATCTTGATATTACCATGAATTCGTGGGTAAAAGGACCACAGTCGTGCATTCATGAGGATCTGGAGTGTGGTAGTTATTTTCTGCATTAAATGGAAGTTTTACTGCGGATGGCCGGAAGCTTGAAGGGCGTAACAAGGTTTGTTTAAACTGTTAATTATATGCCGTTGTTATGTATAATCACATCTGCAGCTGTATTGGCATTGAAAGGTATCGAACCGAATAGCATCGGAAGCGGAGAGATATAGCTGCCGCCTGTAATAATAGCCAGAGCAGAGATATATATATACAACAGTTAACCATGACTGTTATAGATATATATAGCCTCGGTTGCGAAAGGAGTAGGCGTGGTAATTATTGGTATAAAACTGTATGCGGGCTCGTGTAGAGGTAACGCTATATGATATAGCGTATACATATAGATACATCTGTTATGCTGTTAGTTATGTCTGTTAACGGTGGCACGTTGGAGGTGAGAAGCCGTCAATTGAATCAGCCGGTTGAGGAGATGCGCCGTTCTACATGGTAACTCCTGTCCATAACTACCACCCATAGCAAATAAAGACAAGAAAACCTGTGGATGTGTGCCAATAGAAAAATATATATACATGCGTAAATAAATTCAACGACTTACCTACCGTATCCCAAACTTTACCATATGTTATGTCCACGTGAATGAGGGGATTAATATATATTATGGTTTTGGTTATAACAATATTCCTTTTCATATAACCATAGCATTACCTTGCCACATACTTGTGATACGTTGGTTTTTGTTTTATATGGTATTTACATAACCATTTCATGATCTCCATTTCAGTAACAGGATACCCGGATTCTATCGAACTAAAGATTGTTTTCTTTATCGAGAAAATTAAAGAGCGATTGCCATCGCGGTTTTTATTTTTTATTTTTCCTCTTTTATTTTTGGAAGTCTCGCACTCAATTGCGAGTATGCAGATATGAAATTATGCAGGTATGCATATTTTTCCTATTGTTATATGAATTCAAGGGCTAATTGTTTACAACGGTATTCTATGTTGGGTTAGGGTATAGTAGCCATTTTTATTACATATTTAATGTAAAATTTACATTTTTGCTTGCATCATAGATATTGGAAGTATCTAAATTCAGTGTAAATCAAGGAAGTGTCGAACTATTTTTCGGCTGTGCATGTTGCACATGTTGGAGTAGTCGCTGCCTCATTTGTGTTTTCTTCTGCTACGTTGCTCATGGCGATTTCACTGCTGATTGACTTTAAGCGCTTTCTCATTATTTGTCCAAGACGTGCATCTTCCAATCACTGTTGCACATGTTTGCTAGTGTCTGATGCATCAGCTGATGTTTGACAATGAAGCGTTATATGCTTGATTATATGCAGCCCATCTGAATGAATTGAATGATCAGTTGGATTAGATTCTTGAAAATGAAATGGGACATTATCCATTTTAGAATCGGAAAGTTAAACCACATTATATTCATTTTCAAGCAAATTCATTAATTGATCATTGAAAATAATTTATTCATTTATTTAAATAATATCACAACAAATCAGTAAATATGTTTCTTTTTTATGGATTGAAGGAACAATATTTGTGTGTGAATAAAGGTTGTTGTTGATCTAAATCATGGTTCAGATCTTGTGAGCAAAATAGCTTGTTTGCTGGTCTATTTTGTTGTTTTATAAACTCCGGGTTTAGTTTATAAATTGAACAATCAATTTGTAGTCATTTTCAGTAATGCTGACTGCTTTTGATTTTGCTGGAGAATTATTACAGTTTTATGGAGTTTATTAAAATGTCATTTTGACTTACTCCTTTCAGTAAACATTATTTTTTTCTCTGGTTAAGTTTTGTTTATGCAACAAAATTAATGTCTAGTGATCCATGTAATTTTAATTAATTAGAGAGTAGCCACAGCATCTTTAATTAAATAAAATTATATATTGATTGGCAAGATCACATAAAGATTATTTAGACATTAAATTGTAATTAATTACACTGAATATAATAAATTCTATCCCACAGGAATTTTTATTATATTTATGTGATTAATTAGGATAAAATTTTATAACCTACCCACAGGAGTTATGAATTAATAAGTTTTATCATAAAGTTTTATTGAATCTGCTTGAATTGAAAATTTAGCCCACAGGCAATTTTCATGTCATCTGATTCAATTCTTTTTAGCATGTTTTACATTGGTAAAACATGAAAGTTCATAAAGTTTTATTGAATCTGTTTGAGTTGAAAATTTAGCCCACAGGCAATTTTCATATCATTTGATTCAATTCTTTTTAGCATGTTTTACATTGGTAAAACATGAAAGTTCATAAAAGTTTTATTGAATCTGCTTGAATTGAAAATTTAGCCCACAGGCAATTTTCATGTCATTTGATTCAATTCTTTTTAGCATGTTTTACATTAGCATGTTTTACATTGGTAAAACATGAAAGTTCATAAAAGTTTCATTGAATCTGCTTGAATTGAAAATTTAGCCCACAGGAAATTTTCATGTCATTTGATTCAATTCTTTTTAGCATGTTTTACATTGGTAAAACATGAAAGTTCATAAAAGTTTTATTGAATCTGCTTGAATTGAAAATTTAGCCCACAGGAAATTTTCATGTCATTTGATTCAATTCTTTTTAGCATGTTTTACATTGGTAAAACATGAAAGTTCATAAAAGTTTTATTGAATCTGCTTGAATTGAAAATTTAGCCCACAGGCAATTTTCATGTCATTTGATTCAATTCTTTTTAGCATGTTTTACATTGGTAAAACATGACATTGGTAAAACATGAAAGTTCATAAAAGTTTCATTGAATCTGCTTGAATTGAAAATTTAGCCCACAGGCAATTTTCATGTCATTTGATTCAATTCTTTTTAGCATGTTTTACATTGGTAAAACGTGAAAGTTCATAAATTTTTATTGAATCTGTTTGAATTGAAAATTTAGCCCACAGGCAATTTTCATGTCATTTGATTCAATTCTTTTTAGCATGTTTTACATTGGTAAAACATGAAAGTTTATTAAGCCTCAACATAAGCATGTGATTCTTTATTTTGATGCAGTAGTACAACCTGCAAATTTCTCTGAAATTCGTTTTGACATTCCCGAACTTGAGGAAGTAATCTCGTTTGTTTGTTATGAATCTGATATGGTTAATGTTAATATTAACACATGGTGGATTGATTCTGGATCAACAATTCACATTTCGAATTCCTTACAAGGTTTGCAAAACCTAAGGAAGCCAGTGGGAAGTGAGCAAAGCATCTTATCAGGAAACAAGATGGGCTCGCATGTGGAAGCTATGAGAACATGTTATTTAAATTTAAGTAGTGGTTTTGTTTTGGAGTCAGAAAAGACCTTTTATGTTCCAAGTTTTTCTAGAAACTTGATTTCAGTTTCAAGGCTTGTACCTTTTGGATATTCCTTAAACTTTTCAGAAAAATCTTTCAGTCTATTCTATAAATCTGATTATGTTGGGAATGGTATTTTGTCTAATGGTCTTTACTGCAAAACAATGTCACATATGATTCAATGCATGTTCACACTGGCACTAAAAGATGATGATTAATAACACTTCTTCATTAATGATTAATAACACGTCTTCATTAATGATTGATAACACATCTTCATTGATTCCCCTCTAGTCATGGTGAGCAATTGGTTTGCAAGCTCAAGAAGTCATTGTATGGTTTAAAACAAGCATCCCGCTAATGGTATTTGAAATTCCATAGTGTAATTTCTTCTTTTGGTTTTGTAGAAAACATTATGGATCAATGTATATACCTGAAGGTTAGTGGGAGTAAAATTTGTTTTCTTGTTTTATATGTGGATGACCTTTTGCTAGCAACCAATGATAAGGGTTTGCTACATGAGGTGAGACAATTCCTCTCTAAAAGTTTTGATATGAAGGATATAGGTGAGGCATATTATGTCATTGGCATTAAGATCCATAGAGACAGATTTCGAGGCATCTTGGGTCTGTCCCAAGAAACCTATATTAATAAAAAATTTAGAGAGATTTCAGATGAAGGATTGTTCACCAAGTATAGCTCCCATTGTGAAGGGTGATAGGTTCAATTTGAACCAATGCCCGAAGAACGACTTAGAAAGGGAACAAATGAAGAACATTCCATATGCTTCTGCTGTCGGAAGCCTAATGTAGGAATGTTGGGACGATGTCAGAGTGATCCAGGTTTAGACCACTGGAGAGCTGCAAAGAAAGTAATGAGGTACCTTCAAGGGACCAAAGACTACATGCTTATGTATATCCTGTTTGAGGCTGCTTTACATGGTGTATGGCTTAAGAATTTCATTTCTGGGCTTAGAATTATGGATTCTATCTCTAAGCCATTGAGAATATATTGTGATAATTCAACTGCTGGTTTTATGGCTAAAAAAGTGGGAGTCGAAATAAACATATCGACATTAAGTTTTTAGCTATAAGGGAACGTGTTAAAGAAAATAAAGTGGTCATTGAGCACGTCAGCACTGAGTTAATGATCGCTGATCCTTTGACTAAGGGCATGCCACCGTTTAAATTCAAGGATCATGTATTGAATATGGGACTTGGTTCCATTATGCAGTTTTTCATTGTATGGACAATGATAATGAAATTCTTAATTATTGTGATGTTTTTTCTCATATTTATGTGCACCTTAAGTTGATTTGAGAAAATTCATTTAAGAAGGACCAAGAATAGACATAGGGTTTATTCATTAAGATATTATTGCCACATAAATTATAATAAGAATAGATGCATAGTAATACATGGAAGATAATACTCGTCATAAGAGGACTTATCGCCATGATTCATGTATCTATTACTTAATACAGATTGTCAATGGTTTTTGAGACATTAAGTTTGGAAGTATGGACCAAGTGGGAGAATGTTAAGCTCCATTGATTTTACACAAAAGCTACCTTGATTTATGGAATTGCAGCTTTTCTTAACTTATGGAAACCAACTGCAGTAGTTTCCTTAAGTTAAGAAAATCAACCGCAATTACTAAATTTATAATTAGGAGCTACTAAAGTGGTCCATCACTTTGATTTGATCTCTACCTTGATTTGTGGTTTTTCTGACACATAGCTTTTAGAAGCTTGATGGAAGCTTAGCTATATGTTCATCTGTTGGTCCCCAAGCTCAGATCTCAACCCCCTTCAGTTCTACACCATCTAGCTGAGATAGCAGAGCTCGGAAGTGCCTTCAGAATTTTGTGTTCTTTTCCTTTTGCTTGGACATAAGCTGGAATGCTGAAGAAGAAGCTTATGGACTGTGGCCTGCATCAATACATCACCAATGGCTGGAGGTAACTCGTATCCCTGGGTATTAAGTTTCAGTGATTCTTTTCAGTTCTTTCCGCATGCAGAATCACTGTTTTAGTTTATGAGTTTTCTAACAAACTCCTCTTTAATTTCATTATTAATTGGCAAGACACTCAATCACTCATTTTACACAGAGAACAATGAAGGTACAGAGATTTTTTATGGATCTCCACAATCTAATAAGGGTACAGAGATTTTTTTATGGAACTCCACAATCTAAAGGGACTAATTAAAATGAATGATGGCTAAAATGTTTTTAAATTAGATTTGTATTTAAAGAAATTTGATCTCCCTAAATTATAAATCTAAACTAATCATATAAATATGAAAGGGAAAATTTTTTCTCACATTTTTTTTATTGTTATCTTAAATAATTTATTAATATATAAATTGATGAATTATTAATATTACGTTAAATTTTATTAAAAAATATATAGTAATAATGATATTTAATTTATGTATTCAAACTTGTATGATCCATAATGAACTAAACAAAGATGAAGAGGGAGATCATGACAAAGGCTTAAATAGAAAGCAATGTAGAGACATAATATTTAAATTATGATATTAATTTATTAATATATTAAAAACAAATATTATTAAGTAACAACTATATTAAACGGCTAGTTTTTGAAAAAAATATATATTTAAATAATATATTATTTTATTAATTTATTAAAAATATTAATAGGTAACAACGACTAGTTTTTGAAAAATAATATTTAAATTATGATATTAATTTATTAATTTATTAAAAAGAAATATTAATAAGTAACCACTATATTAAACAACTAGTTTTTGAGAAATAATATTTAAATTAAAAAAAAAAAAAAAAAAAAAAAGTCAAGGAAGTCAAAAATTATAAAAATGAGTCAAGACCTTAATTGAGACAAGATGGTTTTCCTCAAAGCTGCCAAAAATTCATTAACTAAAAGAGAACCTAAAGAACGGGTCCCAGGGGTCCATCTATCGTTTGTGCAAGGGACCACTGATAAGATTGTGATGATTCTTAAGAAACATAATGTTCCCTCGACCTTTAGACACCTTAACACCATTCGTAAGTCCCTCTGATCAGTGAAGGATCCTATCGACCCTAAGGACATGAAGGGTGTCTATATTATTCCTTGTTCCTGTGGGACCCCCTATATTGGTGAGACTGGACGCTCCATTAATCAGAGGATTAGTGAGCACGCAGCTGACCTTAAACATAAGAGAACCAAGTCTTCTGCACTAGTAGAGCATGTGGAGAAAACCAAACATCATGTTTGTATCGAGGAGGCCAATGTTATTGCTAGAGTTCGTAGTTCCATCACCGAAAATTTAAGGAAGCCCTTGAGATTAAAAAAAGGCCGAGAAATCTCAATAGAGAGGACAGCTGGAAGATCAGTAGTTGTTGGGTCCCAGCCTTCACTTCCTAGTCGTGTTCTTTCCTTCCTCCCCTCCCTCTTTTTATAGCTTGTTCTAGTTTTCTTATTAGTTAGTTTCCCCTTGTTATCCTTTAACCTACTCGCTTTTGCCATAGTTCTTTGATCCTCTTTAGTGAGTTAGTTTATATAGTATTAGATATTTAAATAACAATTTTTATTTAAATTTATTTTAAGCAATTAGTCATATACAAAATTTAAACTTAATTATAAAAAAGAAAAATATTTTTTTTGATATTGAAATTCAATCTTCATTTAAGCTTAAATTAAAATGATAATATGTTTTTTGACTGATAAATTTATATTTAAAAATAAAAATAAAAATAAATAAACAAACAAATAAACAAATAAATAAATAAATAAATTTAAAATATAAAAGAATTATTATTATTATATAGGACTTAAATTAATTTATTTTAATAGCTTTATTAATAAAATCGATCTAACAAATATAACAATTCTAACAAATTGGATTTTAATTTTTATTAACCTCTGTAATTAAATTTAAAACTAACCTACAATTAAATATATATATATATATATATATATATATATGAAATAGTTAATACCTTTTATGTATATTTAAATTCATATGTCCCATTAACTATTTAAATTTAAACCCCTTTTAATTTAATAATAGTATAAATAACTTACTATTAATTTAATAATTATTTAAATTTGTAACTTTAACTTATTTTTATTTAGTTTTATATTTAATTTTTATTTTTAATTAAATATAGTTATGCTCTCCTATCCCTTGGTCCAGTCAAATATAGTCGTTAGCTCGTCTAGCCTACCTATTCAATTTAGTCGTTTCCTAGTCAAATATAGCTGTTGGATGTTATGCTTTGACTATTTAACATGCAACCTAGATCTGATTCTTCAACTTGTCCTGACGATGAATCACACTGATTGGTTCGAAACGCGTCGACAAATGAAATATCATCTGATTTACGCTGAAAAAATTCTCATAAACAAGATGGTTTGATAAACAAAATAATTAATGGAAATAAAATAAACTAAATAATATCATAATTTAAATATTATTGTTCAAATATAGCCATTACTTGAAATTATGTCTCTACATTGCTCTCTATTTAAGCATTTCCCATCATCTACCTCTTCATCTGGTCTTGATGATGAACCACACTTGTTTGTTCGAAACTCGTTGGCCAAGAATTTCTCTTATGTGATTTCTATCGGAAGACTTTGCTTAATATTTAACTTTTTAAAGATTTCATATATTTTTCATATATGAAGTATATATACTAATAATCTTAAATTTTTTAATATTTTAGATATTTTTAATGTATAGAATGTTTTGTTTTTTTTTCAAAAATCAATAAATTAAACTTTTTTATATCATTTCAAATGTTGTTTTAAATTACCCTTGATGAGGGTGCAAAAGGCAGTGCAGATTAGACAAGGGAGAGGAAGGTCAGTAGCCATGGTGGGCTAAGTGGGGATCAGATGTCCAACTGGCACGACGAACAGAGGGAGAAGAGGCTAGGCAGGGGCCACGAGAGCATGCAAATGGCAGTGGGGCAATGGGCAGTACAGGGCAAGGGCAGCCGGTCAAGCGGGAAGAGGTGAGAGAAGATGGCCAGATATCAAGATTGGTAGAGGGAAGAAGGCAACGACAGCTAGCAAGTGGCGAGGCGGTTGGAGAAAATTCATGGCAAGAGAAGTTGGTGGTAGGAGAGAATTAATGAAGGGAAATTATGGGGAATTCAGGGGAACCACATCCCAAGACCATCATGAGGGAGAAAGGGCGGCCGATGGAGGAAGAAAGAACATGGTGAGTCCTTTAGGCGGTATGCGGGGTAGGTGGATAGAAAGACAAAATGGTAAGAAATATAGGTTGAGAGGCATTCACATGCAGCAAGACAAGGTAGGATGTGTAGCTGAAGGTGGAGAAAGATGAGGGTTGGAGGATGTCGAGCAACGTTCAACTATTGTTTGCAAGAACTGGTATGTCCTATCGGCTCTCACTCCCCACTGTTTGGAAAATATGATTCTAGAAGCAGATCACCAGTTAATGTTAATGATGCTCTCGACTGTGTTCACTGTTGACGTGTCCCGTTCTTCTTGGGGTTTTGGCTTGTTATCCTGGGGAGAATTCGATAGGCTTGTCACCCCGGGAAGGGGGTTTGGGAACCTTGGTCTTGGCCTCAGGGTAGATAGGTCTCGAGGTAAGGGCAGAAAGCCAAGTAGTTATGTGGCTTGCTGGGTTATCCAAAGGGGTTTCCACAACGACTCTAGGAACAATTCTAACAAGTTGTTTTGGTGGAGAATGTGGCTCGGGAAGGAAGGTGTCTTAGTAATGTGCGGAGGGTTAGAAGTGTGCTTTGAATTGTTGACAGGGTTGATATTCCTCAATTCAGAGCCAAGCCTGGACCTAGGTAAGGTTCGTGGGAATAGATGAAGTAATTAGGGATGCAATTGGGGGAGGGAAATTTCTCTGAGAAGGCTTTTGCTTAGCTCCCTCAATGGGACCGAATGGCAAAGGATAGCTGTTATGAAACCAGCTCAAGAAAAGATAGAAAAGATAGATCAACGCCTTAGAATTCAGCCTCTTCAAGGGGGCAACCTCCTTTACATTACATAAATGAACAATTCTTGGATGATTCAAATGACAAAACCTCCTTTCTATATATAGGAGTCTAAGGAGTCACAATATAATCTAGCCGACCTAACAATAATAATATAAAGCCACAAAAATAACAATAGAGGGATTCTATGGGGCACAGTAATAACAATATGGGGGCAATAGGGGCACAACAATATTAATAAGGGGTATAACTACAATAGTAATGGGGTAATCACTAGTATTATAGGGACCCAACATGCCCCTCTCCTTCAAAAAAGTGTTGTCCTCAACGCTTGAGTAGTTTTGGATACTTCTGCATAAAATTCTCATCCTCCCATGTGGAATCTTCAGCGGATAAGTTCTTCCACTTGATAAGATACTCTGAAATTGATCGATTTCGTAGCTGTCGAGTTCTTGTTTCTGTGACTGCTTCCGGTTCCAATATAATTTTTCCTTCCTCGTCAAGTTCTGGCAATATTGTTTGAACTGGGAGCTTGTCGCCTATAACCTTCTTTAAATATGAAACATGGAAAACTGGGTGCAATCGAGAAGCTGCAGGAAACTCCAATTTGTATGCCATAGTACCAATCTTTTGCAACACCTTGTACAGACCATAATACTTTGGTGATAATTTATTATCCTTCTTAGCTTGCTTGAGGGACATTTGCTTATATGGTTGTAGCCGTAGGAATACCCAATCACCTACATCAAAACTTCTTTCACTGCGATGTTGATCTGCCTGTTGTTTCATTCTATTTTGTGCCAACACGAGGTTATCCTTTAAGAGTTGGAGGACTTGTTGTTGATGTTCGATGTGATGTTCCACTGCCTGAACCTTAGAATTTTCTCTTAAATATGATGTGATGGATGGTGGTTGATACCCATAAAGTTCCATAAATGGGGTCATTTTTGTTGTTGTATGGAAGGAAGTGTTATACCACCATTCAGCTAGAGGCAACCATTTGACCCATTGTGTCTGTTGATCAGATACAAAGCAACGTAGATATCCTTCCAAACATTTGTTTACTATCTCAATTTTCCCATCAGATTGAGGATGATAAGATGAGCTATGAGCTAACTGAGTACCAAGACAAGAAAATAATTCTGTCCAAAAATTTCCAGTGAAAATGGGATCTCTGTCACTTACAATAATCTTTGGGTTTCCATGTAGCTTTTGAATTGTTTCCATAAATGCAGTAGAAACTGTACTGGCTTTAAATGGATGTGATAATGCACAAAAGTGTGCATACTTGGTAAGTCTGTCAACTACCACCATGATGACACTCTTTCCCTCAGACTTGGGTAAACCTGTGATAAAATCCATTGAAACCTCCTCCCAATGTTGGCTTGGAATGGATAAAGGTTGTAATAGACCCTGTGTTTTAATTGTTTCAACTTTATTTTGTTGGCAAACCAAACATTCCGCCACAAACTTTTGAATATATGATTTAAGGCCATCCCAAAAAAATTCCTTCTTAACCCTGTGGTAAGTTTTTAAAAATCTTGAGTGCCCTCCTAAGGGAGAAGTGTGCAATTCCATAAAAATCTTTTGTTTTAGCTGGGAATTCTTACAGAGGTATAAGCGATCTTTGTACCATAACGAATCATTTTGCCAGATAAATGTACCAGACGTACTGGAATCTTGTTGTAACTTTTGAATAAGTGCCCACACTTCTTCGTCATTCTTCCATTCCTCCCTTGCTTCGTTTATCCAATCTGGTTGGATAATAGAAATGGCGCACAACAATGCTTCCACATCCTCATCCTTTCTTGAGAGTGCGTCTGCCACCACATTTTGCTTCCCTTTTTTGTAGATGATTTCAAAGTCATAACCCAACATCTTTGTGACCCACTTTTGTTGCTCTTCAGAGGATAATCTTTGTTCTAAAAAGTATTTAAGGCTATCATGATCCGTTTTTACCTTGAAGTGTCTTCCCATTAGGTAGGGTCGCCATTTCTTAAGTGCATGGAGTATTGCCAACATTTCCTTCTCATAAATAGCTTTGCTTAAAAACTTTCCCTTGATTGGACGACTTTCAAAAGCAATGGGTCTTTCATCTTGCATTAGAACAGCACCAATTCCATTTCTTGAAGCATCACATTCCACAATAAAGGTTTTTGTGAAGTCCGGTGTAGCTAAGACCAGTGCTTGGCACATTGCCTCTTTAAGATGTTTAAAGGCCTTTGTTGCTTTCGGAGTCCATGAAAATGCATCTTTCTTCAATAATGTTGTTAGAGGTGCTACTATTCTCCCATAATTCTTAACAAACTTGCGATAATACCCTGTCAACCCGAGAAATCCTCGCAAATGCTTTATGGATGTGGGGATTTTCCATTCCTTAATGGTTTTAATTTTGCTAGGGTCTACCTTAACTCCTTCATGAGATACAATATGACCTAGATATTCCAGCTCCTGGACTCCAAAGAAACATTTGGATCTTTTTGCATATAATTGTTTCTCCTCTAATAGTTGTAGCACCCTGTCAACATGTTCAACATGATCCTTCCAAGAATTGTTGTAGATTAGTATATCATCAAAAAATACTAACACAAATTTTCTAAGGAATGGTTTGAAAATTGAATTCATCAAACCTTGAAATGTTGAAGGTGCATTGGTAAGGCCAAAAGGCATGACCAAAAATTCATAATGACCCTCATGAGTTCTAAATGCTGTTTTCGGAATGTCTTCAATCTTCATTCTGATTTGATGATATCCTGAACGAAGATCCAACTTGGTGAAGTAAATTGATCCATGCAATTCATCCTGTAATTCATCAATGACTGGAATGGGGAACTTATCTTTAATAGTGAGCTTGTTGAGCTCCCTATAATCCAGACACATGCGCCATGATCCATCCTTCTTGTGCACCAATACTACTGGATCAGAGAAAGAACTTTGACTTGGTTGAATTATACCAGCCTCTAGCATTTCTGCAACCATACGTTTAATTTCACTCTTTTGAACATAGGGATATCTGTACGGCCTGATGTTTGGAGGAACACTTCCTGGAATTAGATGAATAGCATGATCATGATAAGGCATAGGTGGGAGACCTTTGGGAGTCTCAAATACCTTGGAATGATTGTCCGAGACTTTTTGGAGATCTGGAGAAATAGATGATTCCGATGTGGAAACATCTAGCGAACATAATTGTGCAATTACACCTCTTTGCTCCTTTTTTAGAAGCTTTGTCATACCATTAGAGCTGATTATCTTTCCTGGTTTCCTTGCAATACCCCTTAATTCAACTTTCTTTCCTTCCGTAGAAAATTTGATGAAAAGTTCTTGAAAATTAAAAGCTATTGTACCCAAGGATTGTAGCCATTGGACTCCTAGTACAACATCAACACCTCCCATTGGAATGGAAAGCATTGGGCTAGTTAATACATATTCTCCCATGGATAGCTTGATATTATGGTACTTTCCAGAGCAATTTATTGTTCCTCCATTTGCAATCATCACTTGACACTCTGGTGCTGGATATAGGAAGCAATTCAATTCTTTTGCTACCTTACAATGAATAAAATTGTGGGTGCTTCCTGAATCAATCAACACTATTACCTTTTTCTTCTTGATTTGTCCTTCTATCTTGATGGTTTGAGGAGTGGTAATTCCCGCCAATGCATTACAAGATATGGTCGGATTTATTTGTTCTTCGTCTAGGCTTTTTTCCTAGAGTATATTCTCTTCTTTTGACCTTTCTTACTCCTTTTCTTCTTCCTCTTCACAATCTATGTAGAATAATTTCTTCTCAGCACACTTATGACCTTTAGTGTATTTGCTATCACAATTGTAACAAAGCCCTTTTGTTCTTTTTTCTTCCAATTGTTGTGGTGTCAACCTTATAGGTTGTGGAAGACTAGGGGCAACAACACTTCCGTCTTTATAGTTGTGAGTGGTATGCTTCCTGGTTGCCATAATTTTGATTTCCATTTTTCTTGCTAACCTGAATGCCTTCTCTAATGAATCAGGTTCCCAAAGGCGAACATCATGTTGGATATTATCCTTTAAAGACCCTATGAACACATCAATCCTATTCTCCTTTGGAATATCTTTTACCCTTATGTTCAATTTTTGGAACTCCTCAATGTGCTCCATTATTGAACCCTTTTGTTTAAGACTTATCAATTGGCTAAAAAAGTGTTGCTTTTTGTATCCTCATAATGTGCTATCAATTCTTCCGTAAAAATTGCCCAAGTGATAAATTGTTTACGAGAGTAAAGCCATTGATACCATACAAACTGATTTGGTTCCAAATATAAAGTTGCCATACGTACCTTTTGTGTGTTTTGCACATTATTGAGATCGAAGAAATTCTCCATCTGTAATATCCATGTGGCGGGATCCTTGCCATCAAACTTCCTCATATCGATTTTTGGAATATGGTGAGTCTTCGATCCAACATTAGAGTCTATGGAATCATGATTAATATTTATTTTGTTCTCATCATGAGTTTCCTTTAGTACCCTTTCACCCTTAGTGACCATTTCTTGTAGCAACTTATTCATATTTATCTTCAATTCTTCCATCTTATCATCAATGCCATCAATTTTAGCTTCTAAGCTTTTCTTTAAACAATCCATCTTAGCTTCTACACCTTTCTTTAAACCATCCATCTTAGCTTCTACATCTTTCCTTAAACCATCCATCTTAGATTCTGTTGCTTTTTGTGCAAGTGACACTTGTTGCACTTGTTTCTATAATTTTGATATATCATATAGCATTTCTTCTTCTTATTCATGAGTCATGCTAGAGCTTTTAGGTTCCTTACTAGGTGTTTGCATTTTCTTTCCTCAGGGCATCAGTTACCGATAATAATGCTCTATTATGCCCTTTGAATTCCTTCAAAATAAATTTTCAAACCAAGCTTAAGCAAAAATTTAAGAAAATCTATACACCTTTTTTCACTTTGTAGGAGCTCGATATTGACTCTGATGTATCTATGTACTTTCCAATCATCTAGTTCTGAATTTGTGACCTGCAGTAGCCCTTTGTGTCCTCTTTCCAATGCCACAAGTCTGACCCAAATTGGATTCTCCAAAGAAGAGTTATGCGAAATCTCCCACAGTGACTTGATTATAGACTAGTTCAGTAGAGCGAACTTGTACGACGTGCCATGAGTCACTGTTTCGACCTTTGGATCTAAAAAATGCATACAGGAAACTACAGTCCCTCCTCTTTTTGTACCTTCTTACGAAATTTCAATCCGATCCCCAGAGAGAAAGTTATGATGATTTTCCCCAGGTCACCTGTTTGGAATGTAATTCAGGAGTCTGCAAAAAGACCAACTTCCTCAGATCATATCTCCGCAAATATAGCGCGAAAATATCTGAAATTCGGACCCGAGGTTTAGCGTGATTTCTTCTCAAATGGGTTTTTTTTGCACTTCTGAAACGTTGTAGAAAAAAAGTTATAGCGAAAATGCCACGATGACCTGTTTGGAGCAGTGAAACCCTAGAATCCAAAGCTCTGATACCAAATGTTATGAAACCAGCTCAAGAAAAGATAGAAAAGATAGATCAACGCCTTAGAATTCAGCCTCTTCGAGGGGGCAACCTCCTTTACATTACATAAATTAACAATTCTTGGATGATTCAAATGACAAAACCTCCTTTCTATATATAGGAGTCTAAGGAGTCACAATATAATCCAGCGGACCTAACAATAATAATATAAAGCCACAAAAATAACAATAGAGGGATTCTATGGGGCACAGTAATAACAATATGGGGGCAATAGGGGAACAAAAATATTAATAAGGGGTATAACTACAATAGTAATGGGGTAATCACTAGTATTATAGGGACCCAACAATAGCTCTCTCGTGGACCAGTATGAGATTTGTAGCATGGTGGGAGATTGAGAAGCAATCCCTTGCTCTTTGGGGTGGCGATACCCAGGGTAGGGTTGCATTTACAGTAGGGTGGATGTGTAGGGAAGCCTCGTGGGAGTTGGGTAGCTGGGCTCTTCAAATTCCTATGGGAAGCTACCAGAACGAAGGGGAGGTCACTATCCTTAAAATCTCTGTGGAGGGAGGGGGGAATTAGGGTGTCAATGGGGTTTATCACAGTTCTCAAGGCAGGAAGCGAATGAAAATGCTAGCGCTAGAGAAGTCCCACCCAGAATGGGGGAAGCCTGTGGGGAATCCCAAAATGAAAGAGGCCAATTCATAGGTTGTGTATCCGAAAAAGAGCAGAAGGAAAGAAGGAAATTATATTACCAACTCACATAGAACAAATGTCTATGAGGCCACTATGATTAATATGATGATGACTTACAATGTTGTATTCCTGGTTTCTATTATAGGTAATATAAAAAGCAGAGTGCAGAGAACTCTCTAGCCTTGACTCTTAAACTGTGCTCCAACCCTGGTACAAGTGCGCCGCTCAGAAAGGGAGGAAAAAAGCATAAAGGAGAATCGTATGGCAAAGGAAGGTAATCAACCGGGAAAGAAAGGAAAACGAGGAATGGGAAAGGCCAGAAAAAAGATGAAAGGATTGGAACCGACTTCTAGCAAAGGTCCGATCAAAAGAGGTAGGAAAACAAGGAAGGAGAGTATGCAGAACCTAATCAACACATACTACGTAGGGACACCGCCTGAGGTGAAAGCAATAATCTTTGAATGGGAAAGAGAACTAAACAATAACATAGAAAATCAAGAGATCGAGGCAGAGGAATGGGAAACAATTGTTAAAGACCCCGGGAATACCAGAGGACGCCAAACTATCCAACAGTATTGGGTCATGAAAAAAATCATGGCATGTGCAATGACAACCTATAAGGAAAGAGAAGACCCGGAGGAAGAATGACCAACTGAGCCAAGTATGAAGGACCTGCAAAGGGAGATACAATCTATCCAATTGCGGATGTATCACAATAACCTCACTATGAACAGGATTGAACAAAGCCTTCAGAATATGATGAGAAGTGAAGTCCTGGGTTCAAGCGCGAAAGCCCCATGCCTTGTGGACTCATCAGATGATTGAAGCATCCCTGTAACTATAATTTTGTCTATATGACAACTAGCATTTACTTTTTAAATAGGAATTATATAGAGATAAAGTTGTCAATGTAGCATGGATGGTAAGGAAAACTCTTTTTAAATTTTGGACAGTGTTTGATGTAGACAACTGGCCAACAGACCTAGTTTCCTGTGAGCAGGTTAAGGCCACCTACAATTTTGTAGAAATCATACTTATTTTCATAAAATATCATTAGAAAAAGGATCCTACCAAACTTATACAAATTTTTTTTTTAAATGAAGGTAAAATTACTTCTATTAAACCTAAATAAAATTAATTTTAAAAAATTTCAATATATCTTTGTGAAATTATAATTCATTTACTCATTAACTCCTACATGCTAATGTTTAAATTTCTACATTCTAATGTTTTAATTTTTAGTATTTTGGAATGAATTTTATGAAAGGATAGTATGTATTAATTAACAAACTTATTAACAAATATTATATATTAATTAATAAAATAAGAAATAATCAATATTTTTCAAATTTTTATATTTTATAATTCAATTAAATTTTTATTATGTTTTGAAACTAAAATAAAAAATTATCTAATTATTTTTATGGTTTTAAATATAATGTATTATTAATAAAATATTAAAAGTAAATAAAACAAATGCACTTTCTCATTGTTTTTATAATTTTGAAATAAATTATAAAATTATTAGATTCTTTTATAATTATAGGTATTAGTTAAATTAAAAAAAATAATAATTAAAGTTTTCAAAATATTATTATAGTTAAGATTTTAATTTGAGAATTAATATATTCACCATAGTAATATGGTAAATTTGGTTATAAAGCATGGGTTATTTATAAACAAATATTATTGCTTTTCACAAATAGGGGCACTAAATGCCCTATGGCAAGCTAGTTATTTGTTGTCGTCTTTCTTCCCAATTGCCCCATTCCCACATAGATTTGGCAATTTGCACACATAAATTCCTGGCCTATAATTATGAAATCTCTATTTGATTTGGCAGGGGATCAAACCACCAAAACAAAGCTATAAAGGTAGATGAACTTTTAGTCCATCATTTTCGTTTGTTTATGGCAACTGAACACACAATGTTTTGCTATGGATTGCATTTTAGTTGTCTAGCCACATTCTTGTGAACTTGTATCATATATGTATTTTTCTCCATTAACGTATTCATCTTTTCAATGAGGATTTACGAATAAATTATGGTTTTAGGATTTATTTTGTTAAGGTTGCCAGCGTAACTCTCAACTCTAAAGTCAACTAATTAATCCTTATACGCTTTTTGTGCATACCAGTTCAATGAGGAAGAGAAATGGAAAATGCTTAGGGAATATTTTTTTTTGGTATTTCAATGTCTCTAGTGGCCTTATCTTAGTGGTCACAATTTTTTCGTACCTATAGTAGAATATAAATTGGGGATCAAGATTCCTTATCCTCATGGTGGCCCTGGGTATCGACACTCATGGTGGACCTGATTCTAACATCCTCCTCCTACCATTGATAGATCCCATGTGCCTTCCTGAAATCTGGCCCCGGGACCAAACTGATTGCAAGCCTCATGGAGGGAAACGAGATGCAGCGCTTTTGACTCCACCCAGAATGAAAACATGACGTAATCACTGATCAATTGGCGCACCACAAATCTCACAATGCTTCCATCATCGATTGGCTACATCAGCTGGTGATTGTCGAAATACCCCACATAACCCGAACAAAAATCGTCCTTTGGATTAACAAAGAAGCAAGGAACCCACGAGCCCAGGGCGAAGAGGCGTTGTGGGACTCTATGAGGATGCACTTCTCCTTGAGCGCCAAGGCTAGCCTGACATCCACCAGGGTGGTCACAATGTTGAGACTGGCATCCTTATGTCGACTTATGTCGAAAATTGACCTTGACCGCGCCCATGTCCATCTGATTTCCGAATATTTGGGGAATCAATAATCGTCTTAAGTTCATGGTGTTGAGATCGTACTTATTTTTGTTGTGATGTCCCTTATTTTTTCCAAGGGAGTCTATAGGAAAGATGAATTGAAGAGACAATCTTCCAAGAACTGCCCCTCCTCCGCCATCCGCCCGCCCACAAGCATTGCCATTTCCAACGAATGAATTTGGGATTATAAATGCTTGAGCTACACATGGGATGTTTCTATAGATGTTCACAAACATTATAAAATTGACCACCGATATAATGGAACTTCATCATACCTGTTGCTTCTATCTTCCTTTGTTGAGTCTATCTTTCTTCCTCAACTCCTCTTGAATTTCATTATCTTTCTTCCTCAACTCCTCTTTAATTCATTATTAATTGGCAAGATACTCAATCACTCATTTTATATAGAGAACAATGAAGGTACAAAGATCTTTCGATGGACCTCCACAATCTAATGAAGGTACAAAGATTTTTTATGGAACTCCACAATCTAAAGGGACTAATTAAAATGAATGATGGTTAAAATGTTTTTAAATTTTGCATTAACAAAAAGACTTGTACTTAAAAAAATTTGATCTCCCTAAACTATAAATCCAAAATTAAAATAAATCTAAACTAATTATATATTCTTCGGTCTGTGGGCTGCGGTGGGCACGGGCGATCTGCAGTCAGGTTTGTTGATATCAAGTGCACACATTCCTTATCTTTTTCTTTTTCTAATACATATTTGCTCATATAATTTCAAGTATGAATATTTCACCACAGTTACCAAAGATTACCAAGGGCAGACCTAGCACAGTTACTCTACAAGGCCTTTATGAGTATATAGAGTCTTTAGAGAAACGTAGAGAAGAAAGAGAAGCCAAGCTACAAAAAGAGTTAGAAGCCATGCTAGAAAATAAATTTGCATCTCTTGAAGACACGATCCAAAAACAAATAGAAAATAAAATAGAACTACTGGAGAATAAAATGGAGGCAATGGAGACTAGATTGCAGGTTATAGAAAAACAAAACCAAGATACTAACCAACCATCCCAGCAAGGAGATGATGATACTTTAGAGAGTCTTAAAATGAAATACATGATTAAAGAACTAGAAGAAAAAGTTAATAGCCGCCTCACCCTAAATAATGTGGTAGATAAGTTAGATATCAAACCAATTAAAGATGAAATGAAAAAATTAATAGAATTAGACCACGAATGTAACAAAAGGGCCTTGAACCTTATAATCTTCGGTTTAAAAGAGGAAGTAGATGAGGATACTTTAGCCTTAGCCTAGACAGAATTACATAATAGATTACAAATTGAAATAGTGTGTCTCACAGAAGCAACAAGGTTGGGGAAATTAACCGAGAATAAAGGAAGACTAATCCGCATAAAGGTGAGCTCCACTGATCATAAGTACGACATACTTAGTAAAACCTCAAGTCTAAAAGGAACGAGAATATTCATAAATGAAGATCTCATTCCAAAAGATCAAGCAGATAAATATGAAGGGGAAATTCTTTTTTCACATTTTTTTTATTGTTATCTTAAATAATTTATTAATATTTAAATTTATGAATTATTAATATTAGGTTAAATTTTATTAAAAGATATATAGTAATAATAATATTTAATTTCTGTATTCAAGCTTGTGTGATCCATAATGAATTAAACAAAGTCTTTCGGTAGAAATCACATAAGAGAAATTTTTGGTCACAGGTTTCGAAGCAATAAGTGTGCTTCAATGAAGAGGGAGATCCTGGCAAGGGCTTAAATAGAGAGTAATGTAGAGACATAATATTTAAATATGATATTAATTTATTAATATATTAAAACAAATATTATTAAGTAACAACTATATTAAACGGCTAGTTTTTGAAAAATAATATTTATATTAATTTATTAAAACCAAATATTACTAGTTTTTAAAAATAATATTAAATATGATATTAGTTTATTAATTTTTTAAAAAATATTAATAAGCAACAGCTATATTAAATGGCTTAAATTAATTTATTAAAACCAAATATTACTAGTTTTTGAAAAATAATATTTAAATTATGATATTAATTTATTAAAAACAAATATTAATAAGTAACGCTATATTAAACAGCTAGTTTTTGAGAAATAGTATTTAAATTAATTTATTAAAAAAAAAACAAAGTCAAGGAAGTCAAAAATTATAAAAACGAGTAAAGACCTTAATCGAGACAAGATCGTTTGATAAATAAAATAATTAATGGAAATAAAATAAACTAAATAATATCATAATTTAAATATTGTTGTTCAAATATAGACATTACTTGAAATTATGTCTCTACATTGCTCTCTATTTAAGAATTTACCATGATCTGCCTCTTCATCTGGTCCTAATGATGAACCACACTTGTTGGTTCGAAACACGTCAGCCAAGAATTTATCTTATGTGATTTCTATCGAAAGACTTTGCTTAATATTTACTTTTTAAAGATTTCATATATGAAGTATATATACTAATAATCTTAAATTTTTTAATATTTTATACATTTTGAATGTATAGAATGTTTTGTTTTTTTTTCAAAAATCAATAAATTTAACTTTTTATATCATTTCAAATTTTATTTTAAATTACCCCCAATCGGGCTGCGAAAGGTAGTGTAGATTAGACGAGGGAGAGGAAGGTCAGCGACCATGGTGGGCTGAGGGGGGATCAGACGTCCAGCTGGCACAACGGACAGAGGGAGAAGAGGCTAGTCAGGGGCCACAAGAGCACGCAAATGGCATTCAGGCAGCGAGCAGTACAAGGCAGGGGTAGCCGATCAAGCGGGGAGAGGTGAGAGAGGATGGCCAGATGTCAAGATTGGAAGAGGGAAGAAGGCAATGACATCCAGCAAGTGGCGAGGCGATTTGAGAATATTCGCAGCAAGAGCAATTGGTGGTAGGAGAGAATTAATGAAGGGAAATTATGGGGAACTCAGGGGAACCCCATCCTAAGACCATCATGAGGGAGAAAGGGCGGCCGATGGAGGAAGAAAGAATGTGGTGAGTCCTTCGAGCGGTATGTGGGGTAGGTGGACAGAAAGACAAAATGGTAAGAAAGCTAGGTGGAGAGGCATTCGCATGCAGCAAGACAAGGTAGGACGTGTAGCTGAAAGTGGAGAAAGACAAGGGTTGGAGGATTTCGAGCAGTGTTCAGCTATTGTTTGCAAGAACTGGTATGTCCTCTCGGCTCTCACTCACGACTGTCACGAAAATAGGATTCTAGAAGCAGATCACTAGTTAATGTTAATGATGCACCCGACTGTGTTCACTGTTGAGGTGTCTCGTTCTTCTTGGGGTTTTGGCCTGTTATCCTGGGGAGATTTCGACAGGCTTGTCACCCGGGGAAGGGGGTTTGGGAACCCTGGTCTTGGCCTCAGGGTAGATAGGTCTTGGGGTAAGGGCAAAAAGTCGAGTAGTTATGTGGCTTGCTGGGTTACCCAAAGGGGTTTCCACAATGACTGTAGGAACAATTCTAACAAGTTGTTTTGGTGGAGAATGTGGTTCGGGAAGGAAGGTGTCCTAGTAATGTGCAGAGGGTTAGAAGTGTGCATTGACTTGTTGACATGGTTGATATTCCTCAATCCAGAGCCGAGCCTGGACCTGGATAAGGTCCGTGGGAATAGATGCAATAACTAGAGATGCAATTGGGGGTGGGAAATTTCTCTAAGAATGATTTCTCTTAGCTCCCTCAATGGGACCCAATGGCGAAGGATAGCTCTCTCATGGATCGGTATGAGATTTGTAGCATGGTGATTGAGAAGCAATCCCTTACTCTCTGGGGTGGTGATACCTAGGGTAGGGTTGCATTTGCAATAGGGTGGACGTGTAGGGAAGCCTCGTGGGAGCTGGGTAGCTGGGCTCTTCAAATTCCTATGGGAAGCTACCAGAATGAAGGGGAGGTCACTTTCCTTAAAATCTCTGTGGAGGGAGGGGGGAATCAGGTTGTCAATGGGGTTTATCACAGTTCTCAAGGCAGGAAGCGAATGAAAATGCTAGCGCCAGAGAATTCCCACCCGGAATGGGGGAAGCCTGTGGGGAATCCCAAAATGAAAGAGGCCAATTCACGGGCTGCATATCCAAAAAAGCGCAGAAGGAAAGAAGGAAATTATATTACCAACTCATAGAGAACAAATGTCTATAAGGCCACTATGGTTAATATGATGATGACTTACAATGTTGTATTCCTCGTTTCTATTATAGGTAATACAAAGAGCAGAGTGCAGAGAACTCCGTAGCCTTAACAACCATGCTCCAGCCCTAGTACAAGTGCGCCACTCAGAAAGGGAGGAAAAAAGCATAAAGGAGAATTGTATGGCGAAGGAAGGTAACCAACTGGGAAAGAAAGGAAACCAAGGAATGGGAAAGGCTGGAAAAAAGATGAAAGGATTGGAACCGACTTCTAGCAAAGGTCCGAGCAAAAGAGGCAAGAAAATAGGGAAGAAGAGTATGCAAAACCTGATCAATGCATACTACGTTGGAACACCGCTTGGGGCGAAAGCAGTAATCTTTGAATGGGAAAGAGAACTAAACAATAACATAGAAAATCAAGAGATCAAGGCAGAGGAATTGGAAACAATTGTTAAAGACCCCGGGAATACTAGAGGACGCCAAGCGTTGTTCCGCCAAACTATCCAGTAGTATTGGGTCATGAAAAACATCATGGCCCGCGCAATGACAACCTATAAGGAAAGAGAAGACTCAGAGGAAGAATGACCAGCTGAGCCATGTATGAAGGACCTACAAATGGAGATACAATCTATCTAATTGCAGATGTATCACAACAACCTCACTGTGAACAAGATTGAACAAAGCCTTCAGAATATGATGAGAAGTGAAGTCCCGGGTTCAAGCGCGAAAGCCCCATCCCCTGTGGACTCATCAGATGATTGAAGCATCCCTGTAACTATAATTTTGTCTATGTGACAGCAAGCATTTACTTTTTTAATAAGAATTATATAGTGGACAAATTTGTCAATGTATCATCGATGGTAAGGAAAACTCTTTTTAAATTTTGGACAGTGTTCGATGCAGACAGGTGGCCAACAGACCTGGCTTCCTGCGGGCAGGTTAAGGCCACCTACAATTTTGTAGAAATCATACTTATTTTCATAAAATATCAATAGAAAAAAGAACCTATCAAACTTACACAAAAAAATGTTATTTTAAATAAAGATGAAATTACTTCTATTAATCCTAAATAAAATTAATTTTAAAAAAATTTCAATATATCTTGTGAAATTATATCCAGAGAAATTATACATTTCAAAACCTTGATTAAGGAAAATCCATACACTATTATAATTCATTTACTCATTAACACTACATTCTAATGTTTAAATTTCTACATTCTAATGCTTTAATTTTTAGTATTTTTTAATGAAATTTTATGAAAGAATAGTATGTATTAATTAACAAACTTATTAACAAATATTATATATTAATTAATAAAATATTATTAATTAATGAAATAAGTAATAATCCATATTTTCTAAATTTTTATATTTTATAATTCAATTAAATTTTTGTTATATTTTGAAACTAAAATAAAAAGTTACGTAATTATTTTTATTGTTTTAAATATAATTTATTATTTATAAAATATTAAAAATAAATAAACAAAATGCACTTTCTAATTGTTTTTATAATTTTGAAATAAATTATAAAATTATCATATTTTTATATAATTTTGAAATAAATTATAAAATTATTAGATTCTTTTATAATTATAGTTATTAGTTAAATTAAAAAAAAAAAATTCAAAATATTATTATAGTTAGTATTTTAATTTGAGAATTAATATATTCACCATAGTAATAAGGTAAATTTGGTTATAAAGCATGGGTTAGATATAAACAAACATTATTGCTTCTCACAAATAGGGGCACCAAATGCCCTAGGGTAGGATGCTTATTTGTTGTCGTCCTTCTTCCCAATTGCCCCATTCCTACATAGATCTCGCAATTTGCACACATAAATTCCTAGCTCATAATTATGAAAGCTCTGTTTGGTTTGGCAGGGGATCGAACCACCAAAACAAAGCTATAAAAGCAGACAAACTTTTAGTCCATTATTTTCGTTTGTTTATGGCAACTGAACACACAATGTTTTGCTATGGATTGCATTTTAGTTGTCTAGCCACATTCTTGTGAACTTGTATCATATATGTATTTTTCTCCATTAACGTAATCATCTCTTCAATGAGGATTTACGAATAAATTATGGTTTTAGGATTAATTTTGTTAAAGTTGCTAGTATAACTCTCAACTCTAAAGTCAACTAATTAATCCTTATAAGCTTTTTGTGCATACCAGTTCAATGAGGAAGAGAAATGGAAAATGCTTAGGGAATATTTTTTTTTGGTATTTCAATGTCTCTAGTGGCCTTATCTTAGTGGTCACAATTTTTTCGTACCTATAGTAGAATATAAATTGGGGATCAAGATTCCTTATCCTCATGGTGGCCCTGGGTATCGACACTCATTTATTTTATTTTATTTTTCTGCGAAACTTTATTTGATAGACACAAGCTTCTTGCAGGGTTTCTCACATTGTAGTATGTGTTATAAGAGAAAGAAAATGTAAACACCCCTTTGATATGAGTTAGTAAAGCATATGGAATTCATTATCGCGCACAAATAATTTTCAGAAAATTGTAGATTTTTACGATAAAGAGGAAAATTTTATGGGTTATTGTCATTATTCCAAAAAAAATATATCAGAAAGAGAGGGATTGATGGATTCTCAATTTTATATTACTCTCTGATCAAATTAATTTATGTATAAACAATTAACAATTATCTTAATATCTACTCTCTTAACCATGTATTAGTTTTGTGGACTTTGCAGAAGGGTATACTAATCCAAAAGCAAATGTTAATCCAAATTTATAAAAAGTTTGCACAGTAATACAAGTAGAGGAAATAGAGTTTATATAAAGGATGGTGTCTATTTGGTTTTCTTGCTTCATCTTTGAAATGGTTGCATAACACATAGTGCATCTTTGTTCATAAAAGGGTACCATCATGGATAGAAACATTGGGTTCACATTTCTACATCTTCGAGGCTTCTCTCTTTATTTCTAGGTCCCTGAGCTTTATCTCGCATCCCCTTCCACTCTTTGTGGATTTGTTCTTGTAATCTATGTATGACCATTGCCTTGTATCATTGGCATAAGAATAACATGAAAGTAACGAGGAATAACTTACTAAAAGGATTTTGATTGACACGTTCTTTACTATTCTGAGCACATTGAATGCAACTCTAACTGAAAATAAGATAATACATGTCACAAAATCAAATAGCTTATTTAATAGTTCCAGTATTGCAAATCTTCTATGATTAATTCCACAATTTTCCATCTTTGAAATAACAAAGTTATTTACTCTAGAAAAATTGCAAGAAAAATTCTATAATCAAGTCCCTAATAGCATGGGAAGCTTGAGTATGGCATGTTATCTATGTATTATCGACAATGTTTTCATCTCCATACTTAAAAAAGTAAGCAAAGGCAAGGATTTTTGGGTAACGATTTAAATAGAAGTAAAAGTGGCTATCAATTTAAACAGGAGTAAATTATTTTTATGAAACTTTATCCATTTTCAATGTTATCAATCTATGTTTCATATTTGTATGTCATCAAGATATTTTCCATGTTTATATTACTTAGATATAAAAAATTGAGTTTTATATCTATATAAGGTTACTATTAGGTTTTTAAGTCAAAGGTTTTTTATGGTGAGGCTTTGCCTCATGACACTGTAGCTAGATTAACTAGATTCCCTTTCTCCTCGATGCACGAATTATATGGGTATCGACATTTTCTCGAAGCAGGAGGAGCTTGGAGTCATAGGGGGAAACAACCTTTCCATTGTTATTAATGGATTTCGTGTCATTGAGTAAGTGATCATCCAGAAATTTGGGCGGTAAGTGCGTAGAGAGATTTGCAGGGAGGTCATCGTTGAATAATGTTTTGTGGGAAAGGAATTTTGTTTATATTTTAACAACCAATATATGATGGAAAGTCGAGGATACAGATCTGTGTGATGGGTGAGGTGGAGGAGTAGGAAGCGTTGATTAGGAGAGTAAATCAAACAGTCACGATGTGTTGGAAAGGGTGCGAAATTGAAATTCGAAAAAATGTTGAGGAAATTGGTATATAAAAGGGTAAACGAGGTAGAGTATAGAGGTCTCGACATTTCTTGTCTTAAAATTTTTGATTCAAGAAGTTGTAGAGAAGAGGGGAGGAAAAAAAATGGCTCGAACGAAGCAGACTGCCCATAAATCCACTGATGGAAAAGCACCAAGGAAACATCTTACAACCAAGGCTGCCAGGAAGTCTGCATAGAAATCTGGTGGAGTTAAGAAACCTCACATATTTAGGTTAGTTATTGTTGCTCTCCGTGAGATCCAAAAGTACCATAAGAGTATTTAACTTCTTATCAGGAAGTTTCCATTCCATCTTCTCGTCACAAAAATTGCTCAAGACTTCAAGACTGATTTAAGATTCCAATCCTATGTTGTGGCTTCTCTGTAAGAAGCGACATAAGAATATCTTGTTGGTCTATTCGAAGACACTAATTTGTGCGCCATCCATGCCAAGAGGGTCACCATCATGCCCAAAGATATTCAGCTCGCTTGCGCATTCGTGGAGAGAGGGCTTGATATTTCTGTAATGCCAACAATAATAAATGGTGTGTTTTCATATCACTCTTTTCTTTTAAATATTTTTTCATCCAACTTTCCATTTCTTGATTTGTCTTTGGTGAATGAATTTTGTGAGACTCTAATATCTTATATCCTATTTCCATTCAGTTGCATGTACATATTGGTTTTCACAGATGTTGCACATGCATTGATCAAACACTGGTAGTAAGGCCATTTTCATGACTAACTATTGTTATGGGTATTAAGGCCCCTTTTCTTTTATAACTAACTGTAGTTAACTATATTAAGGCCACTTTTCTTATTTCTTCCCTTGCTAAAAGCGCTAAATGGAGATGAATAGTATAATTCTTGTAGGAGTTGTCCAAATCAAGTATTTGAGTCTCATTTCTTTTTATTTATCTTGGGATATGGTTAATGAAATGCAGTTGAATCTTTCAAATATCTCCTACAGTGTGGCGTGGGTCTCGTATTTATTGTGGAGTCTACCTTCGCTAGGTTGAAATTTGTATTTAATGGATTGTTTTATATCTATATTAGGTTACTATTAGGTTTTTAATCTGAAGGATTTTTATGGTGAGGCTTTGCCTCACGACATTGTAGCTAGATTAACTAGATTCCTTTTCTCCTTGACACACGAATTATATTGGCATCGACATTTTCTCGAAGAAGGAGGAACTTGGCATCAGAGGAGGAAACTTACTAGCCATTGTTATTGATGAATTTGGGTTTTTGTAAGTAAGTGATCGTTCAGAAATTTGGGTTGTGAGTGCACAGAGAGATTTGCAGGGAGGTCAACGATGAAGATGTTGAATCCATAATTAGGCCTCCCTACCACAAAGAAAACGAAAATGTTGGGTTGTTTTATCTTCTTTCCATGATTACCCCGTGCGTTGCGTCGGGCGCTGCTGGGGGGGCGATAGCCCTCTTGCACGGGATCTGGGGCAGTGTCCGGTAATTTTTTTTGGGACCCTATATTAGGTGGGCGGACCTACCTATGGTTTTGTGCATGGATTTCACACATGGTTTTAGGCATGATGGTTTTCTTTCTGTGGTATTTTGTAGATCCGGTCAAGGGAACTACGGTTATGTTCTAATCCATGGTTAATGGATTGGGTTCATGGATCCTTTGGCATGTATATATATGTATTTTAACATTGAAAGGAACATAATGAAAGATTAATTTGGTAGTCCCAATTTTGGGATCCAGGGGAAAATCTCTGTGTATATCTGTTTTATGTTTTATGCTCTCACAATTGTTTATTTTCTAATTTCAGAATTCGTATGCAGGTAATTTATGTACACGGTTAAAACCTACATTTGGTATCAGATTTGTGTTGGCTTGAAGGGGACGAGTTTGCTGCTGAGGGGTTTTTTCCTCGGCCCTATGGTAGACCTTGTTCAGTGGGAGATTTGCAGGATAGATTCTTGTGGTGAAAGAAGATGGCGAGCAATGGAAAGATAGAGATCAAGAAATTTAATGGTCATATTTTTGAGTTGTGGAAACTCAAGATGAAGGATCTGCTAGTGGATAAAGATCAGTGGATATAGGTAAATCCGGGTACTAAACCAACAACAATGTCAGCTGAAGACTAGGCGAAGTTGGATCGAAAGGCAAAGAGCACAATACGATTATGTGTCTCAGATTTAGTATTGCTGAATGTATCAGGGGAAGCTTGAGCGAAGGATTTGTGGGGCAAGTTAGGGACTTTTTACCAATCTAAGTCTTTGGTGAATAAACTATTCCTATGGAAAACGTTGTATAACTTGAGGATGAAATATAGAGACTCGTTGACAAAGCATCTAAATTCATTCAATACTGTGGTAAGCTAGTTATTATCTGTTGATATTAAAATTTCATATGAATATAAGCGCATCAGTTTGTTTTTTTCTCTGCCATATTCATGGGATAGTCTAGTTGTTGCAATAGGTAGCAATGCAACTGCCTTACAGTTTGATGAAATAGTCTCATCCTTGTTGTCGAAGGAGGTGAGATGGAAAAATATGGAGGGCTAGAACAAAAACAAAAATAATTCCTCGAGTGGGAGATCTAAAACGAGAGGGAGATCTAAATCTCCAGGAAAACTTGTAAATGTGTGCTGGAAATGCGGAAATGGAGGACACTTCAAAAGGGACTGTAAATCTAAAGCTCGTAAGAAAGGAAATGGATCTGATGATGCTGCTTATACAAAGACAAAAACCACTTCAGATGAAGGTGGGGATGTCTACTTGGCTTCTTCTTCAATTACACATGTAGATCATGAGGCATGGTTGATTGACTCAGGTGCATCCTTTCACTTCACTCCCGACAAGGAGTGGTTCTGCGAGTATGAGAAATATGATGGTGGTGATGTCTTCTTAGGGGATGATAGGAAGGCTAGAATCATCGGTTGCGGAAAATTCAAGTTGAAGTTGCAAGGTGGAAGGATTAGAACACTTCTAAGTGTTCTGCACATTCTTACTTTGGCCAGAAATCTGATCTCTGTAAGCAAGTTGGATGATCCAAGTGTAAAAACAATGTTCAATAAAGATACCTGCAAGATGGTTTGGGGAGCACTGGTATTGATGTGGGGAGTTCGGATTGGAACTCTTTACAAACTTCAAGGTACCATTGTTATTGATGGGTGCAATAGTTCTATGGTTCTCGAAAGTGGAGCAGAAAATCTAGTGGTCTCTTGAGAAAAGACCATGCTATGGCATCAAAGGCTTGGACATATTGGAGAGAAGGGCCCTCGAATACTTCATGGTAATGGTATGATAGAAGGTATGTATAATTCCTCTCTAGATTTTGATTTATGTGAAAATTGTGTATATGGGAAGTAGAATCGGGTGAGTTTCCCCTTTCGTGGTAAGAGGGTGAAACAAATATTAGAACTTATGCACAGTGATGTGTTTGGACCTGTGTTGGTTTAATCACTGGGAAAGTGTGTGTACTATGTATCATTTATAGATGAATTCTCTAGGAATACATTGATATATTTCCTCAGGAAGAAATATGAAGTACTTGATAGGTTTAAAGAATTTAAGGTTATGGTGGAAAACTAGACAGAGAAGAAGATAAAGGTGCTAAGGACAGATAACGATGGAGAGTTTTGCAAGAAGGAATTTGAAGAGTTTTGTAAGAAGTGTGGTATAGCACGACAAAAGACTACTCCATACACAACTAAGAAAAATGGAGTTGTAGAAAGAATGAACAAGACATTGATGGAAAGGGCAAGAAGCATGCTCAGTGGTGCCAGGTTAGGACTTGAATTCTCGACAGAGGTGGTGGAGACTGCATGTTACCTGGTCACCAGATCACCTTCATCAACATTGTAAGATAAGACTCCACAAGAGGTATGGACTGGTAAGAAACCTTCTCTTTCACATCTAAGGGTATTTGGATGTGATGCATATGTACATGTTCCAAAGGAGAAAAGAACAAAGTTGGATAGTAAATCTGAAAAGTGCATCTTTATTGGGTATAAGGACGGTTTAAAATGATATAAGCTTTGGAACCCAGAAAAAAGGAAGGTTGTGTACATCCGAGATGTGGTGTTTAGAGAGGTGAAAGATGTTATTAAACATGAAGTCCTACCAAAGGAACCTGAGAAAATAGAGTTTGAACTAAAGGAAGAAGAATGAGACTCTACAACAGAAGAGGAATTAGAAGATGAAGAGCCACAAACTTTGGCTGTGAGAAGATTAGTTCGAGAAAGAAGGCGTCCAGAAGGGTATAGCCCATCTGCTTTCTGTTCAAATTTTTCTTTATCTATTACTGATGATGATCCTAGAACTGTGAGGGAATCAGTAGATTCAGAGGATGGCAAACTCTGGAAAGAGACCATGGTTGATGAAATGACATATTTGCACAAAAATGATTCTTGGGATCTGGTGGAGTTACTAGTTGGAAGGAAACCCATTGGCAACAAATGGGTGTTCAAGAATAAGATGAATGCGGAAGGAAAGGTGGATATATACAAAGCTTAGTTGGTAGGAAAAGGTTATTCCCAGGTGTCGGGAATTGATTTTCGTGATATTTTTTCTCCTGTTTCCAAGGTATCCTCTATTAGATTACTTTTATCTGTTGCTGGTGCTTTTGATTTTGAGGTAGAGCAGATGGATGTGAAGACAAAATTTATTCACGGGGATCTGGAAGAAGTTATCTACATGAAGCAACATGAAGGCTTTGTGGTGAAGGGTAAGAAAGAACTGGTATTAAGTTAAAAAATTCTTTGTATGGGTTAAAATAGTCAGCAAGGATGTGGTATCGGAAATTTGATACATTTATACGGGGACTTGGCTTCACCAGAAGCAAAGCATATCACTATGTCTATTTTAAATTAATTGGTGACCGTGTTATTTATCTCGTCTTGTATGTGGATGATATGTTGCTGGTTGGAAATGACAAAGAAATTATCCAAGATTTTAAGACCCAATTGTCCTCCAAATTCGACATGAAATATATTGGTGCTGCAAACTATATTTTGGGCATGGAAATTAAATGAGATCAGGAAAAGATGAAGCTTTGGTAAAACTAGAGGAAGCATGTCGAGACAATAATGCAGAGGTTTAATATGCAAGATAATAAACTTGTGAAGGTTCCTATTCTTATAGGTGTAAATTTATCTGTTGAACATTGTCTCAAGACATAAGAAAAGGAAGAGGACATGTCCCATGTTCCATATGCAAGTGTAGTCGGTAGCCTCATGTATGCAATGGTTTGTACTAGACCAGACATTGCACATGTAGTGGGAGTATTAAGCAGGTTTATGTCAAAACTAGGGAGGGAGAATTGGACAACAGTGAAGTGGGTTTTTAGTTATTTGCGTGGCACTAGTGATTATGGTTTGTGCTACCAAGGAATACTAGGATTGGACGGAGTTTTGGACATCCGTGGCTTTGTTGATGCAGACTAGGCTAGAGATATGGATCAAAGAAGATCTGCAAGTGGGTATGTGTTTAATCTATTTGGAGGTGCAGTCAGTTGGATGAGTAAGAGACGGTCTGTAGTTGAACTTTCAACTACATAGGCATAATACATGGCAACCATTCATGAAAGCAAGGAAGCAGTTTGGTTGCAAATATTATGTTCAAGTATGGGGTTAGTACAACGAGCTATAAGGATAGACTGTGACATCCAAAGTGCAATTTTATTGGCAAAGAACCTTTCTTATCATTCAAAGACAATGCACATTGATGTTCATTATCATTTTGTGAGGGATACGGTTGAGGAAAAAAAGGTGTTGCTGGTGAAGGCGGGAGAACGCTGGGTTGTGTTATATTCTTTCCATGACTACCCCACGTGTAGGAGGGTCTCAGGGGGGGGTGGTAGCCCTCCTGCAAGGGGTCCAGGGTAGCGCCCTTAGAAATTTTTTTTGGACCCTATATTAGGTGGGCGGACCTACCCATGGTTTTGTGCATGGATTTTTCACATGGTTTTGAGCATGATGGTTTTCTATCCATGGTATTTTGTAGATCCGTTCAAGGGAACTATGGTTATGTTCTAATCGAGGGTTAATGGATGCTTCGACATGTATATATATATATATATATATATATATATATATATATATATATATATATATATGTATTGTAACATTGAAAGGAACATAATGAAAAATCAATTTGGTAGTCCCGGTTTTTGGATCCAGGTGAAAATCTCTGTGTATATTTGTTTTATGTTTTATGCTCTCACCATTGTTTATTTTATGTTTTTAGAATTCACATGCAAGTAATTTATGTACGAGTTTAAAACCTACACACATTTCCCTCTACTTTTCTATGATCACCCATCGCCATGGCCATAAAGTTTGCAGTGAGAATACTTTCAGCTCAACTCATTTTGGAGATGAGAAGAAAATGAGGGTGTGAAAATAAGGACTCCCACTCGAAGGACAGGCACCATGACATCTCACCATTTGTACAGCTCTTAGCCACACTCAAACACTTCGACTTTTCTTTTCACGAAGATGTGAAAATACTAGTTATAGTTTACTTGTCAAATACATAATGAAAATATCGATCACTCTTGATGTACATGAAGGAGTACACTTTCAGTATTTATTTGAAAATCATGATCAGATAATGTACTCGATGTTTTGAAATATTGAAATTCAAGATCTTGATGAGATCTTATTAATGTTATGCTTGTTCATAATTATTAATAATAAAAAAACACCTACACTATTTAAAATAACCTGATAATAGCACATGAAAGAGCACGCTTTCAAATGTGCTAGATGTTTTGAAAGAGAAATTAAGATACATTTGGTTGTGATGAGACTTTATTGATGAGAGCAAGTTAAAAATATAAAATAAATATGTCCATCGGTACTACCCCATATTTTGTCAGATTCTGCTTTAAGGATGTGGAAATAAAGTAAAAAATATTATGTCACAAAACCCTCAGTACGTCTAAGTGTCCCACATTATCGATGCGGTAGCTTCTGGATGTGCGAGTACCAGTCCATATTGTGTCGTTGTGCGCATATGAAAGGGAAAGTTTAAGCTACTCAAGGCCTACTACGCGTCCATATTATCATTTACTTGACATGGATGGTGTCAAGTTGTATACCATGCTCACTTGACATGGATGATGTCAAGTTGTATATCATATTCACTTCAAGTTCACCCCCACACACAAATGTGGGGGTCCTTTTCCTTGCCAAAGAAACTGTGTTTTGACTCTCAAGGAGAGTGCGTGCTTTATTGTATTGGCTGGTGGTAAAATGGATCGCTCAAGTGTTTAATGTCTATACATTTCACCACACACCATCAACAATTCATTTTTCATTACATTTTCTTACAATTTTTTTACCCTTGTCATATTCCTAGTGAATTCTCTCCATCAATAGTTGCTTCCCTAGCATCATACTTCCTTTCCATTCGTCTCCATTTCTATTTTCCATTTGGAAATGGCTTCATCCTCCTCCATTGGTTCTAGATCCAACTATGATGTGTTCATAAGTCATCTTGGTGAGGATGTTAAAAAAACATTTTACATCCATCTCTACAGGCACCTTATTCCATATGAATTGAAAGTATTTCTGGATCAGCCTGTATTACAACGGGGAGACTAAATTTCTCTCCTCATATTGAAGATGTTATTAGATTGACTTCTTTGCAGGTATCCATTTTATCTGCTCGATACGCTGACTCACAATGGTATCTAAAGGAACTCCTCATGATGTTGCACTCTAGTGTTCTACCATGTGAAGCCAAGTGAGCTTCGGTGGACGTTGGGCAATAATACGAGGTATGGTGAAGCCCTGAAGAGACTCGCAAGGAAGACTAAGTATGACCCTCAAAATCATAAAGATAAGTGGTGATATAAACCCAACACGATTGAAAATTAGAGAAATGCTCTTTCTCATGTCTCAGGAATAAGCAGTTTGGAGCTCGATGCATTTAACGGGTGAGAACTCAAATTTTTCTTTGGCAATTGTATTATATTTGTTATTTTATGTTGCATGATATATGCATAGAATTATTTTTCTCATTCATTCCATTTATTTTCCTGTGAATAACTAGAGATGAGGGGTTGTTGTTAGAGAAAGTAGTTGAATTTAACAAAGGTGAAAAAAAGGTTTCTCAATATGAAATAGGTTTAGATTATAAAGTAAAAGTTTTAGAAAATACCATCCTATTGCATCTACAACAAAGTGGGAAACCTCAGATCTTTGGGATTGTGGGGTTAGGCGGTGTAGGAAAGACCACCTTAGAAAAATAATTTTTCAATAGGAAAAAGCTTGATTATAGTAAATCATGTTTTTTAGATGATGTAAGAGATAATGCACATAAGGGAACTTTAAATTCTTTGTAGTGTAAACCTCTTCAGAGCTTGATAGGATTGTATTATCCAATAAATAATGTTGCTGAAGGTATATGGATGCTCCAGAAGCATGTCTCATTTTATAAAGCATTAATAATTTTAGACGATGTAGATCACATTGATCAGGTGGATGCACTTTTGCCAATTGGAATTGTTCCCCACTCCCATAGCTTAATATTGATTACATCGATGGAAAAAAAATGTTCTAAAGAGCTCAAGAGCTGAAGAGTCATCAATATGTAACCTAACGGGGCTTGACACACAACCCTCCTGGGAGCTCTTTTTCTCCCATGCCTTCAACCAACCCCATCCACTCCCAGGATTTGAATATTTGGTATAGGAATTCGTAAAAGCTTGTTGTGGATTTCTGTTATCTTTGAAAGTAACTGGGGCACTTCTTGATGGAAAATAAAAATGTGACTGGGAAGAGGAATTATGGAATCTTCAATGAGCACTTCTTGATGACATATGACTGAGACTTAAAAGAAGTCATGATTCACTCAATAGAGAAGAACAAAATATATTTTTAGATATTGCATGTTTTTTGAAAGGTCAGAACACGGATAAAGCTATAAGAATATGGAGCGGGTCAAGTTGGGAAGGTAGGTGAGGGCTTCAAAAATTAAGGAACATGTGTCTTGTAGTAGAAGCGAACAATAACAATAATATAAAAATGCATGACCACCTCAAAGATATGGGGAGAGATCTTTCTGAGAATCTAGGGTTTCACTGTCATCTTTGGTGTTACACAGAGAACACCATCAATGATTTGTTGCAACAACCGGTAAGTGATAATTCTTCAATCATTTTCTATTTTTTTAATTCTTCCACCAATTTACAAGAAATAATGGATAATTATTCTTTGTTTCGATATTTTAAAAAGTCGTGAGGGGAATTAGAATAGTTCCCAGTGAGTACAAGGATTCATTGGATGACATTCATAAGGGGAGGTTGCAACTTGTTGACACTAAATATGTTCTCATAGATTGCATTTTGATAAGGGTTTAGTCTCCAAATCTCTTATAGATCTAACCCAGAATATATGAGAATAAAAAATATACCCAATAATAACAAGATCAAAATATAGATAGAAATGCTTCTTTATTAATCTCAAAACCCTTAATGTAGGGAAACACCATACATTCACTCCTTAAGGAAGGAGAACACTCCACAAGCCATATGCCTGTTCATACAATAATCCTTGACATTATTCCTTGACCTCCTCCATGTGGAGTCTCTAGCCTCTATATAGGCCTCATACATACAATACTATGGGTCATTACCATGGTTCCCTCATACCATCAAACTAATACCATGGGCCCATTACCTTATTACTAACTACTTGTGGTCCCTTACATGATATGGGTTAACCACCTTATTTATTACTATGGCCCATCCATTATTACATTATTACCTTGGGCACCTCCCTTGGTACCCCATATTATCCCCCCTCGGTATATAACATTCCACCCCCCTTAGCATGTTTCGTCCCCGAAACATGGGAAGAACACAAATAATAAGATCTACTCAAAAGAATAGTCCATTGGTACTATGCACGTGCATCTAGCCATCCAAGAGAAAGGTGAACCCTCGATCTCGCTGGTGCCTCGCTCGCTTGAGATGGAAGTTGACCATGGCAACTCTTCTGTGTTGATATGTAGTAGGTGGATCTTCGCTCCTCGCTATCCTTCATACGGTGGTTATTGTCCTTGTGGCTAATTGGTTGCCATCTTGTTGGTTGTTTTCTTGTGGGGTGATGTGGGTGATGATATGTTGAAGTTTTAACCCACAATGTCTTTTTATTTAATTCACCCTGCTGTGGTGCCTGTTGTGGTGTCTTCTTTTCCAATATGACTTCAACCACTGAGCCCTCATCTGAGGTACCTGTAACCTTGTCTGCTTCAGCCTCTGTTTGTGTTTGATTGTCGATCATCAAAGGCTCATCATCTGATATGTCAGTCCCTGGAACATCTTCTGCTTCAACGTTTGTGGACTCTACCTGTTTATTGATGGAAATATCCTGTAATGTAATTTTCTTCTTTTTATACCAGAGCTTCAGGAATTTCTTCTGCACATTAATATTGATAGTACCTGCAGATTCCATCCAAGGATATCCCAAAACAACATCTCTGAAGTATAAAAATCACCATGCAACACATACTTATCCATAGAAAGCTTCAAATCCTTATAAATTTGAACATCCTCATCATCAACCTGTGTATTTTCAATTTGTTTTGCTGGAACTTGCAATTTTTTTGCCAAATTAACATTGATGAAATTATGCTTGCAACTAGGATTTATAGAAACAATGATCTTCTCTTTCTGAATCAATCCATGAACCTACAATAAGGAGATACTAGCAGAAAATAACCCTTTAGGTTCCTTGGTTTCCTTCTTTTCTGTAAAAATAAAATCTTTGCTAGGTTGTGTGTCTGTCTGTGTGAGCTTATCCACAAGATTAGTTTTACGGTCAAAGTGGTCCATAAGATCTTTTGTGAATGTGTCCCAAGTCAAGGGCCTTCGATAGCAACGTTGATGCCATTGCCACCATTGCCGTCTTTCATTGTCCAAGTACAGTTTTCCCACACTCAACTGAGTCTCATCATCCATGATGTAATTCAATCTAAAATATTTCTCCATTTGTGCTAGCCATTTGGCTGGATGAGAGCCATCAAATTTATACAAGTCCCTGAAATTCTGACCTAGGGCCGCCATCACAAAAAAATTGGCGAAAATTTGAAATGGTCACAATTCCATCAATATTGCTCAGAATTCGTATTATGACCTGTTTTCGGAAATGGAACAACCATTCTGCATCTGCCCATGTGATAGAAATCCTGATCCAGACACTGGAATTTCAGATCTGCGCTGCTACTCTCCCGCCGTCACCACAATTTCTGCAAAAAAGAGCTGATTTTAAATCAGTGATATCTCCCTCATCCGGACTCCGATTTGACTAATTTGTTTTTTCAAATTGGGTATTTTTTCACCAAGAATCCAGATATGCAATTAGATTTTGCAGATCTTGTGCTAGGACGTCCAGATCTGCACCGCAAATTCGCTACCCCGAAAAATTATCTGCAACACCACTGATTTTTAAATCAATGATATCTCCTTCATCCGTACTCCGATTCAACCGATTTCTTTTTGAAATCGGGTATTTTTTCACATAGAATCCAGATCTACAATTATATTTTGCAGATCTTGCACCAAGATGTCTAGATGTGCGCCGCAAATTTACTGCCCCTAAAAATTGTCTGCAACCCCACTGATTTTTAAATCAGCGATATCTCCTTCATCCAGACTCCGATTCGACCGATTTTTCTTTTGAAATCAGGTATTTTTTCACATATAATCCATATCTACAATTATATTTTGTAGATCTTACACCAAAATGTACAGATTTGATCTGCAAAGTCGCCGCCCCCGAAATCCTGCAAAAATAATAAAAAAAAATTCTCCACTTTTTTGCCCAAGAAAGTGCTCTGATAGCATTTCTTATAGATCTAACCCGGAAATATTATAGATCTGATATAAAAATATAAGATAATGCAAATAAACCAAGAAATAATATGAAATGATTCTTTATTGATCAAACCCTTAAAGTAGGGCAACACCATACATTCACTCCTTAAGGAAGGAGAACACTCCACAAGCCATATGCCTGTTCATACAATAATCCTTGAAAATTCCTTGACAATAATAACAAGATCAAAATATAGATAGAAATGCTTCTTTATTAATCTCAAAACCCTTAACGTAGGGCAACACCATACATTCACTCCTTAAGGAAGGAGAACACTCCACAAGCCATATGCCTGTTCATTCAATAATCCTTGACATTATTCCTTGACCTCCTCCATGTGGAGTCTCTGGCCTCTATATAGGCCTCATACATACAATACCATGGGTCATTACCATGGTTCCCTCATACCATCAAACTAATACCATGGGCCCATTACCTTATTACTAACTACTTGTGGTCCCTTACATGATATGGGTTAACCACCTTATTTATTACTATGGCCCATCCCATTATTACATTATTACCTTGGGTACCTCCCTTGGTACCCCATATTATCCCCCCTAGGTATATAACAAAATCTCATGGGGTTACGCTGGAACCACTATCCCTAACCTTCACTACCTTCCTCGGTTTCAATGAGAAATTTGAAGGTTCTGGAAGTTCAAGGAATGGAATTTAGAACACTGTGAAAAAATGATTCACAAGTGAGATAGGAATTTTTGAATTATAGTGTGTTTTATTTATATTGTACTGCACGTCTCTAACACATTCCAAGAGTTCCTTTTAATGATAAATCCATTTATATTTTTATTTTTCTTATAGTTTAAACATGTGAACATTTTTAGGTACCTTTCAAGTTGTCAGAGTTAAATATTGAGGGTCCTTTGTATTTCATTCCAAAGTCATCTATAGGGAAGATGAAGTACCTAAAATCCTTGGTGCTAGGGGGTTTCTCAGAAATGAAGTCACCGCCAGACAACTTTGGTAATTTAACCAACCTCTAGCACATCCAGTTGTCCCAGTGCTCTGCTGAGAGGTTGCCAAAATATTTTGGTAATTTAATCAACCTCCAGCACATCCGGATGTCTCAGTGCTCCGCAACTTTGGAGAGGTTTCCAGAATCTTTTGGTAATTTAATCGACCTACAACACATCTAGCTATCTCAGTGCTTCCCTTTGAAGATCCTGCCAATTTTTTTTGGTAATTTAGCCAACCTCCAACACATCCAGCTATCTCAGAACTACACTTTGGCGAGGCTACCAAAATCTTTGGGTAATTTGACCAACTTCCACCACATTCAATTGTCTAAGTGCTATGGTTTGGAGGCGTTTCCCTACTTATTTCATGAATTAACTAACCTTTGGTCTCTAAATTTGGAGGATTGTTATAATTCATGCATGTGGAGCGAAACACTAGGGGATATCATGTGGAGTGAAACTCTAGAGCATAAATTTGTCTAACTGCCCAAATATTAAAATACTCCCTCCACAAGTGGCACAACAGGGGTTGCTTGAACAATTATGTTTGGGAAGTACAAATATTATGGAATTGATAAATGCAAATGGAGATCCATTCTATTTGAAATTTCACGAAGGAAGAAACACCTCACTATAAACACTGCCGCCTTCACAATGTAACTTACAGAATGTAAAGGAATTGCATGTGATAGGTTGAGATGTCTGTCGCCTTCCCTTGAATTGTTGGCTCAATTGATTGAGTTGACTATAAAATATTGCCCATTTATAAAAAAATTCTCATTTATAAAGGAGGGAAGCATACTTCCGCGGCTAAAACGGTTATAGGTTTCTAGAACACAAATATCAGAGACATCATTTGCTGAAGGTGTTTGCGTCAACCTTCACGCTCTTACCATCACTCGCTGTAATAATGTGGCTTAGGTTGGAACACTGTCATATACACTCATAGATTTAAGCTTCAACTATTGTCATAATTTGAGGAAAATAAATAACATTTATGGTCTCGTGAAACTTCAAGAGTTGGACATTTCTGATTGCAGAGAGCTGGAGGAGTTGCCGAGTATTGAAACATTGGTATCTTTGAGCAAACTAGATGCAAGTAGATGTGTGAATTTAAAGAGCATACAAGAATTGGGGTAGCTGACGAAGTTTCAACACCCACTGGTGGGAGGGTCTTATGAGTCAGAAGAGTTGGAAGGCATCCACCATTGTATGTCGTTGTGGAGGCTTGATGTTCAAGATTGTCCCCAACTGCGTTGGAGTGAGGGAGTAGTGGAACTGTTGCGCCAAAGAAATGGGTTCTACTTCAAGGGCATTTAAGAGATTATTTATCAAAGTGTCAATCTCTGCCAATGGGTTTATCCCTTCTTAGATTGTTATTATCATGCTTTAGAAATGTAAAACCATTTTAATTGTTTCAAATACAATTTGAAGTGTTATTATACCTGAAGCAAACATGGTATATTATTTTGTATTGACCAAAAATTTATAACACTTATCTATAGTTTAATATTACCAATTCAATTTTTGTTATTTTTTATTATTATTTAAATTTATTTATTTGTAAGATGATTGGTTGAGTTCTTATTATGGGTTGTTTAGTAACTTTCATTTCTATTAGTTACTATTTTTTTTCTTTAGTTTTAATAATTTCTAATAAACTTTTTTTTTCTATTATTTCTACTTTCATGAATTATAATTTTTTCACAATATTTTCAATTTAAAATGACTTATTATTATATTAAAAATATGTTAATAAATTTAATTATAAACAATTATATATATTTATAACACACACACATATATGTTAATATAAATAATATTAATTAATCATATTTCTTAATTTTTGGTAATGACATTCAACAATACAATATTTTATTAGTTGTTTTATTTTTGTGATGAAATTTTTGTTTTTGTTATTTTTTTATTTAATTAAGCTATATTTAAGCTAAGCCGCAAATACTAGCTACTATGTAGCCATTGTTAAGTAACAACGTAATAATTGCAAGGTAATTTATATTATATTTGTTTTACAAATGAAATTAAGCCATTTTATTTTTAATAAAATATATATTGAAAAAAAAAATTATGATATAATTATGGAGTGATACACATTATGTTATTAGCTTTACATAATTTATTAATATTAATATGTATTAAACCAGTAATTGCACTAGATGTTGCAAAGGAAACGTCGTAAGGCATAAATTCCAGAAGAATGGTGCGATATAAAAAATAAAAATAATAAAAAAATGATTGAATATAAAAATTAGTAAATAAAATGCCATTAAAAGCTAGAAGATAAAGAGAAATCACTTACATTATGCCAAATTGACAGATTCTATAACCTTTCCAACATAGATTGCCTCTTAATATTCAAAGATGGTCTTTCAAGTTCCAATAGCAAATATTTGATATATTTTGAAAAAATATAGGTAGTAAATAAACTAATATTAATTCATGAACAATATGAAGACTATCTTTCCAAATCTAAATTTTCATCGTAGCCTCACAAATTTCAGACATCACCACGTATTAGATGAAAATGAGCCATACATCAGCTCTCAATTATTCATAACTTTTGGTGTAAAATCTACAACTTTCATGGGAAACTCTAGTGCCCTCTTTTTATAGCCTTCGTGGCTCATGTCATTCATCTCACCCATGCAAAATTATAATTTGCTTTTATCTAAAATATGCATGTTATCATGTGTCATTCAGATGAATATATACATATGTAGGTACCCAATTTAAAATTAAAAATAAAACATTTTATTCATCAGTTTCCTTAACTCCTATTTTTACTCTCAGTTATTTCTTAGATTTTCTTCAAGTTCCCGATTTTTTATTACCTGTATAAGTTAATTACTATATCATATTACTTAAGTATAGGATGTATATGTGACTATGTCTTCGACCATCTTTTCAAAATCCTCTTTAGAAAACCAAGGGTGATTAAAACAAAGTGGGTGTGAATGTTTATTTGTATCGACAAATGATCTAAGAAAAATAGGGATAGAAAAATGGGTAGATGATTAGAAAATTCATTGTAAGATAGTCCGAAGGTTGAGAAAATCATTTGAAATGAGGAACCTATAAAGAAATTTGTATTGGATCTTGTTGATTTCTAAAATGGTATGTGGAAAGCTAGGAATCAACAAGAAGTTCTCTTCTTTCCACATCTCCTGCAAAGTCTTTCATCTTGCCCCAAGAAGACTTCAGGTTAGGTTTGCTAGATTTTTCATGTGTGTTTTGCTGAAGTTTTTTCTTTGACACAAGCATTGTAGTTTCAACGCAATTTGCAATATCTAAGGTGTGATGTTCAGATGACAAGTCTAGGCAGTCTAGAGGACAATTTGGGAAAAATTGTTCAGTTGTTATGTAGCATCCCTATATTTTATATTTAACTTCTATAATAAGCAACACATTTGAATCCAATACCAGTGAAGTAACACATTATGTTAATGTGGTATACCCTATGTTGACTCTTATGGAATTGAAATAAAATATAATGACAGATTGTTACGAAATCCACGTACAAGAATTTTCTTGCAAATGTGTTATGTTAATGTGTTATACTCTTAATTGACTTCTCTACCAGTCAAATAAATCTAATGAGAGATTATAACAAATCCACTTTAGAAAATTTTCCTTGCAAATGCCTCAAATCCTATATGCTCATCATTTCAATTTCAATTTTCCATATATTTATTATGTTATTGATTTGTTCAATATTACAAATCCTCATGTGCATCTCCATGACTCTGGGTAATACTCGTTTTCACTCATAAGTATCATTGGCTAGATTCGAATCTGGATTGGCGTACAGGGAGTATTGTTTCCACATTTGGATAGACAATGCGTTGGCGATGATCCCGTTCCCATCAAGATATTTCTTCCTCTACCACCGCTCACTGTTGGGATTCCTTGAGCAGAACTCAGCATGCCAAGACCTCCCAACTTCCCATGCATATTCATTAACAAATATTTTAAATTTAATATATATATATATATATATATATATATATATATATATATATATATATATATATATATAACACCAAGTTATATGTGAACAATGATATAAATTAAATGAGTAATAAATGTTGATAGAAATCAAAATACTTATTATTATTTGGAAAGTTGGGAAACCCTTGATCTCATCTACTGAATTCTTATTTGTCATTTGTAAAGATGAGAATTTGCAATGCTAAGATAACAGTGGAGGTTGAAATGTTTGGAAACCTTCATTTCATCTGTTCAATTTATTTCTATTAATTTATCCATTAAATTGTGTATTAGACTAAAAAAAATTGTAAAACCCTATTCCTAAATAACCTACACTTATCAAGATAATTCTTAATGTTATTTTTTTATTTATTAATTTTCTATATTTCTTAATAAAAAACATTTTGGAGAAATATCTAGGCAGATCCACCTAAACGGATCAAAAAAGCCTAACCCCGAGGGTTACCCTGTGACCTTCCATTAGCAAGGTATTTTTAGCAAGAACTCGACCAATTGAGCTAACCATGGAGACTATATTTCTCAATATTTTTTTTTTCTGAATATGCTTAATTCTATTTATCGTACAAATCAAAAATACAAAATAGTATACAAAGGGCAAGGCTAAGAGAATTTGCCTGTCAGCCCTTGCCTTGCCCTGTCATCAGCTCCAAAATTGAAGGGATTCAAAATTGGAATTGTAGCTGGAACATTGCCGACACAGATACATAACATAAAGTGACTGAAACGACTCCAAGACACCAGGGCCCTGGATTGACACATACATGGATGGACAAAGACAAACAGACATGTGGACCCATAGCCAAAGACACCTGAACCATTACGGTTAACACCTGAACATTTACAATTGACACATTGACAAATATAATGCCGCCTCATAGCCGAGAAACACATCGAGATCCCAACAAAAAGAACAGAGAATACCGAGGCGAGTTCAGTCTTCCTCAGTAGTCTGGGGCTCCTCTACAATTCAACACCCAAAACAGAGCGCATCCTCTGAATCTGAAAGCTGGATGACCGCATCATGGCTACCCTCACGGGCTGGCCTGCTCGGACCAGCATGTTCAGCTTGCGTGGAAGGGCCAGCATCCGGTGCATGGTTGATAGTAGGGCGCTCAAGATCCAGCACGCGGTCATGCCCAGACGCCATCCAACTCGGCCCGGGATCTCGACCATAAGTCGACCAACCTGCTCCTGTTCCAACCGGCGGGCATGCAATGGGGGATTGCTCCCTGCTGGAGCGCTGCCCTTCCGGCAGAGGCTCAATCTCCACATTTTGCGTGACTCCAGGCTCGACAGTAATCGAAACGACCAAAGTAGAATTGACTTGCGGGCAGGGGAGCCTATACCTGAGCATGGGGAGCTCCCGCTGCCCCTCATCAGAATTTGGGCTGCTGCCATGCTGCCCCCTCTCTTCCTCAATGCTGCCCTGAAGTCTTTGTGGCTGCGAAGTGACCTCGAGGGAGGAAGAGGGCGAATAGTAATCGTCCTGCGGGGGAGCCCCGCCCTGAATTCCCCCTCTTCGGCTACCCATTCGCGGTCTTGCTCTCGACATGACTGCGCCCTTTCCAGCACAAACACTCTGAACTTCAACAGCGACTAGAATTGAAACCAGCACTATGAACCAGCACCAGCGCCCCGCTCCGACCCCAACGCCCAGAATCGACACCAGTGGCACGAACCAACTCCAGCACCAATAATTCACAACAGGCTTGCAAACCAGCGGCTCTCCTCTCAAATCGTCATTCCCAATTCCGTCTGAGCGGAGCAAGGTTTCATTGCTGTGCTCCCTCATACTCTTCTGCACCTCCATCTTACGCAGCTTTAACCTCATCGCTGCAACGAATTCCAAGACCTTCCCTCGAGCCGAATGGACAGGCATTGATGCCTTAATTCCTCTGCCTGCAAGCGGAATAAAGTCCCACTGTGCGTGGTACCACCGTCTTCCGTGAGCGAGCCACCTGCCCACGTGATGGCGCGTGCCATTCACCGAGCCCCTATGCACCCGCATCCGGGATGTTGAAATCCTTCTTCGCCAGTGAGATGCAGTCATTGTTGAGCTTGTCATCTTCTGAGTTGTCCAGAGAGCCTACAAAGTAAGGTATGCTCTGGGAAGCACCTTGGTTGGCTAATCTATCAGCCACCTTATTCGCTGTTCTTCGTGCATGCATGAATGTTATACTTTGGGGAGTATGTAGCATTTCCTCCATTAATTCCATCCTGCTTAATAGTCGCCAGCTTGCGGCTACCTTGATGGCCGACGTACCCGCCTGGATTCTTTGGGCAGCGCTGATAAGGATTAAGGAGTCTCCTTCTACTTCCAAAGGGAAGTAATTATTCTGCTCTGCAAGGCATAAGCCTCTCCATAAGCCTTCCAATTCAGCTACATTATTCATATCTTTACCTAGCGAGCCATAGAAGATCTGAAGAATTTCCCCTGTGTGATTTCGGAAGAGTCCTCCATAACCTACGAGCCCCGGATTACCTTTGGCTGCCCCATCAAAGTTTAACTTGAAGGAAGCATAAGCTGGAGGGGACCAGCTTGAAGGAGAGGCGCTGCTGTTGGAAGATCGTGTGCCTTCTTTCTTTATCACTGAGAGGTTTAAGTTCCAAGACTTCAGGATCCGACATTCTAAAGGGGAATCTGGCATATCCTCATCTGTCCAGGATTTGAGAGCTAGAGTTTCTTGCAGCTGTTTGATGAGGATTAGCCATAATGTTTCAGTGGGCCGGGAGGAGTTGTTGAAGATTCTGTGGTTTCTTTCTTTCCAGAGAATCCAGTATATGAATCCTGGTAAGAGTCTCCACAGAAAGTTGAGAAGCTGACTTTTGAAAGGGGAGGGAGCCCATTTCCTTAAGTTTTCCGCTATGTCTTCTGTTCTGGTCTCTGATCTCATGTTACAACTCTCAGCTTTCCTCCAAATTTGCTCAGCGAGTGGGCAAGTTTCCATGAGATGCCCAATTGTCTCAGAGTTAATGTTGCAGTTCGGGCATCTAGAAGGCCCCACGAATCCACGCTTTAGCAGGTTGTCCCAAGTGAGCACTCTTCTCTTACTGAGCAGCCATAGGAAAGTGGAGATTTTGGGCCATATTCCTGGTTGCCATATCTTTTCCCAGATCCTGTCCTTGTTGAGCTGGTCTCCAGTGTATCTGAGCTGATGGGCTTCTTTAGTAGTAAATGTGCCTTTATGCTGATGGCCCCATCTGAGGCGATCCTGTAGAGCAGAGTATCGAATTTTCCTGAATGATAATTCTCTCTCTATGTCCTCATATGTCTCTCCTTGCCAATTACTTTGCCAGAGATTGGCTTTTTTCCAGATTCTGAAGTCGGTGTTTGCCGAAGGTTGCCAAAATTGATTGACTTGAGTGAGGTGTGCATGCTTCATCTGCTCTTGCCAGAGAGGCTTGTGAAAAACTGTGGCCAGCTTGGGGAGCTGCTGCCACGAGTCCTCCCAAAATCTTGCTGTAGTACCTGAGTGAATCTCCCAGAAGCTATGCTCTTGAATGAATTTGCTGTGAGGTTTGGCTGCGTTCCACATAGGTGATCCCTGAGTGGTGGAGTTGATTCTGATTAGATCATTCCATTGGCTGCCCGGTGCATATTTTGCCTGCCATAGTTTGGCCCATGGAACATTGGGCTTAGTGATCCAATTCCACCACATGCGTGCGCCCATAGTATTATTGCTCTGCAAAGGGTCTCGTAGGCCCAGTCCCCCTTCAGATTTGGGTTTGCAAACATCTTTCCAGTTTACGAGCGCCCATTTTCTGTTCAGGCCTGAAGACCCCCAGAGGAAATTTCGCTGGAGATTGCGAATAGATTTAAGTACCCATTTAGGCGCGGCCAAAAGAGAAAAAAGATACAATGGCATTGCTTGAAGAACCGCTTTGATCAGGACAAGCCGGCTGGCGATGTTGAGAGCGCGGAAGGTCCAAAGTGAGAGCTTGGATTCAAGCTTATCTAAAAGAGACTGCCAGGAGGAATGTTTGATGGCCACAGCAGCCAGAGGAGCCCCTAAGTAGGTCGACGGAAGCTTGGCAATAGTAAACTGCAAAATTCGAGCTATGTTCCTTTGAGTGGAGAGGGGAGTATTAAAGAAATATAGCTGGGATTTCGACGCATTGATGGAGGTGCCTGACGCTTTGGAAAAAATGGAAAGCAGAGACTTGAAGACGGAGGCTTCTTGCGAGGATGGGTGTCCAAAGAGCATGGTGTCGTCAACAAATTGTTGGTGGGATTGGGGAGGAAGGCCATGAACAGAGATGCCTTTGAGCATTTGAGAAGAGACGGCAGCCTTCAACAGTCTGCCTAGCCCCTCTGCCATAAGAACGAAGAGGAAAGGCGACAGGGGGTCCCCTTGTCTTATACCCCTTGAAGGCCTAAAAGGAAGAGATGGAGAACCATTTAACAAAACAGAAAAGCTGGGAGAGGAGATTAAGTTGTAAATCCATCTTGTCCAAGTGTGACTAAAGCCAAAAGCTATGAGCATTTTTTGAATATAATTCCAACTGAGCTTGTCAAAAGCTTTGGATAGATCTAGTTTTAGAAGCATACCTGGCTTTTTTAGTATCTTGAGAGAGTGAATCACCTCATTTGATAAGACGATGCCATCCATAATCTGCCTCCCTTCCACATAACCTGTTTGTTCCGGTGAAATGAGCAAGGGTAAGAGTGGTTTAAGCCGGTTTGCGATGACCTTAGAGATAAGCTTGTATATGACATTGCATAAAGCAATGGGTCGAAAGCTTTCCGGCTTGCTTGGTTCCGCACATTTGGGAACTAGAGCAATGAAAGTGGTATTGAGGGCTGGCAGAATCCAGTGCATGCTTCTTGATTCTTCCACCAACTCCCATACTTCTTCTTTAATTAACTCCCAGAATTCATGGTAGAAATTGGCAGTAAAGCCGTCTGGCCCCGGGGCTTTGCCGTCCTTGAGCTGGTTCATTGCTTCCTCAATTTCTTTCAGGGAGGTGGGCTGAAGTAATTTGATATTGTGCTCATCTGTTACTATTCTGGGAATATGTTGTGTGATAGCTCTGATTTCTGCTTCCTTGTTTCCTTCCGGCTCTTTGAGGATGTCTTGAAAGTAATGTGTGAATTCCTTTTCCATGTCTTCATGGGCTTCAATTCGCTCTCCTTGAAGGTTGTTGATAAATGTGATGTTATTATACATGCGCCTTTGTATAGCTGTTCTATGAAAAAATTTTGTATTCTTTTCACCCTCTTTCAGCCAGCTGATTCGTGATTTCTGTCGCCAAAGTATTTCTTCTTGCTTTCTCCGTTCTTCTAATCTATTCCAGAGTGTTTGCTCATTTTGGGATTGCTCCTCCGTGCGTCCTTCTTTGATGATTTCTTGCTGTAGAGCTTCCATTTGCTTTTCCAACCTTTGTCGATCCTCATGAATGTTGCCAAATTGAGTTTTGTTCCAGTTCTTGAGTACTTGCTTTAGGTTTTTCAGCTTTAGCTGGAATTGATACATTTTGGCTCCTGCGGATGGCCTATAAGACTTCCATGCCTCCTCAACAACCTGCCTGAACTTTGCGTTGGTAAACCAAAACGCTTCAAAGCGGAAGGGCCTATTACTTCTTGTACCGGGCCGAGACCAATGAAGCACGATGGGCCAATGGTGCGAACCTCCGTGGGGCAGAATTGAAGCATTGAAGTCGCCGCCTAGATGTATTGCGTTGTCTGAGAGGAGGAACCTGTCAAGCCGAGAGGCAATATGATTGACCCCATTGCGCTTGTTAGTCCAGGTGAAAATCCCATTGGTGGTCGGAATATCCATTTAGTGGTTGTCCTGTATAAAGTCACTGAGTCCTTTGCTGTCGTTTTCTAGTCTTGTTCTTCCCCCTGTTTTCTCCTCCAGTGACTGAATGATGTTGAAGTCACCTCCACTAATCCAGAGCGGGAATTCTCGGTGCTCATTTAAACTAGAAATCGTGTTTAGCAGATCTAATTTTTGCTGAATGCTTTGTGGAAAGTAAACATTGGAAAGATGCCCGTGGATGTTGGTTCCAATGAGATGAAAGGAGGCTTGAATGAGAAAATGGGTGGCATGGAAGTCGTAAAGATTGAGAATCTGTGGGTTCCACAGAATAGAAAGACCTCCAGAGGCCCCTGAAGAGTCTACTGACATTGAGCTGCTACCAGCCCATATCTTATTTCTTACTTTGTCCATGGCTATTGTGCTTTTTTTGGTTTCTTGAAGAAAAACGATAGAGGGTTTTTCTTGTTGAATCAAGTTCTTGATCATCCTAATTTTTGAGGGGCTGTTGAGCCCTCTCACATTACAGGAGATGAGCTTCATGGTAAGTGGGATGCAGGTTTGTAAAACTTGGTCAGCTTGGGGAATCTTCCTGATTCCACCAGCAATTCCCCTACTGCAATGGTCCTCTGCAGGTCAGTTTTGCGCCCTCTCCTCTTGTTTTCTTTGAGACTTTTTTTGATATCCCATGGACTGCCTCCCTGTATGCCTAGATGCTTGTTGTGTTGTACCTTGGCTAGGACTCCTTCCAGCCGCTCTATTTGCCATGGAGGAATAATATTGTAATCTTTTTGCTTGCAGGCTACTTCAAGTTTGAAAATGTCTAATCCCTCTAGGATGATGTTCTCCGGATCCTGTTCCATGTTGCTAGGGGCATTTTGTTCCTCTTCCGCTATGGTATTTTGTAAGCTGAGTGCTAATGCTGCATCCATATCCATGTCAGATGCCAGTTGAGTGGGATCTAATTTGGATTTCCCTTTGTCAGCGGATGAATCAATGATATCAGAAACTGCCTTTGGAATATCTTCAGAAGGAGAGAGGGGAGATTGAACAGCGCTGGGTTTGACTGGGGGCTTAGGAGCGTGGAGTTTAAGGGATGAAGATGGCTGAGAGTCAGAGTCGAGAGGCGCTCCACTGGAAGGATCTTGGTTGGCCAGAGGTGAAAACTGGTTCCGAGAGTCTAATCTTACAGAGAAATCAGGGACAGCCTGATTCTTCTTAGAATGCCGGCGGCGGTTGGGGATGAAGGTGAAACCTTCCGAGTCAGTCTGTGTTTCTGAAGTAAAGGCTTTGGTTTGTTGATTAAGAGGGCAATCCCTAAACAGGTGTCCATGAGCATGGCATTTACGACAACGAAAAGGAATGTGCTCATAATCAAGGGTTTGTTCCCATTCAAAATCCTCATGAAAGAGACTTACCGATTCTGCCAGAGTCTTGGCAAGGTGCATCTTGATGCAGATCCGTGCATAGGAAGTATATTTGCGCTTCTTTGTTTCTTCAGCAACTTTGATGAAGGTTCCCAGTCGGTTTCCAATGTCTGCGAGCGTTTCTTCCTTCCAGTATTCCACAGGGAGCCCGTACATTCTGATCCATACTGGAGCCCAACTGAAATCTTCTCCGTTTGGGTCAAATCGTGGCTTCCATTCTGTGAGGTACAGTCCTGATGAGTTGAAAAAGTATGGGCCTCCCTCGAATACCTTGGTTTTGTCCTCCAGGCAGTTAAATATGGCTGTGAAGAAGCCTTTTGGGCCCAGTTGCAGTGTGACTTGGCCCTTTGGTTTCCACTTTGATTCAATCCATCCATTCAGAGCTTTTTCTGTCGGCCAGAAACCCAAGAATTTGCCTATCAGTGCATGGTCCTGCATGTACTGTATTTCGCCATTGATTCGATGACTAGGCAGTTCGATCCTGATGCGCTCCGTCGACTTGGGGATGCATGTAGCCGAGGTCGCCTTTGGCTGTGACGAAGAGGCATTTTGCCCCTTTTCATTTGCTGTGTCTGTAGCTGCAGTCTGATCTGCAGGAGTCTCCTGCTCAGTGGTCTTCTGTACTTCGTGCTCATTTTCACTGTTCGTGTCAGGATTAGGCAGCGGAATACTGTTCTTTTTTCCACCGGCGGCGGCAGAGTCTTTCAAAGGAGGGGGGGCAGAGCCCACCCCTCCTGCAGGCGGCATCATGGAGAGCCTTCAGTAGGATACTGACGGCTTGACGATCTCTGCCAAAGGCGAGCAGGTAGTAGGGTTCAGAGATGGCGGCAGGCGCTCAGTCATTCGTAGGGTTGCAGAGCGTTCGAAGCGAGAACTAAACCTCATGACAATACAAAACCTATATTTCTCAATATTAATAAAAGCACTCTAAAAAAATAAAAATCTAAAACATTAATATTTAAACCTAACCTATGTCAAGCTGAAATTATTGCAAAATAATAATCTTACATATTTAAGCATTCAAAACAAAGACTCCAACAATCAAAACAATTATTAATGTTATTTTTTAATTTATTTATTTTCTATATTTCTCAATATTTTTATTTTGGGAAATATCTAGGCATATCCAGTTACCCTGTGACCTTCCATTAGAAAAGTGATTTTAGCAAGAACTCGACCAATTGAACTAATCATAGAGACTATATTTCTCAATATCAATAAAATGACCCTAAAAAAGTCTAAAACATTAATCTTTGAACCTAACCTATGTCAAGCTGAAAGTATTTCAAAGTAGAAAGCTTGCATATTTAAGCATTCAAAGCAAAGACTCCACCAATATTAATATATCTTCATCTTATATAGCTCATGAATAGTTCCTTTTTTTTGCGGTTAACAACCAACATTAACACAATGTGTTTGATCCGAAACTTATGTTGCCAAATTTAACACACAGTGTTCGCTTGGCCTGTTGGGTGCACATGGGAGTATTAGCGTGATATCAAATTTCTGATTAGTATGCTTCTGAAGAAGTATAATAAAATATTAGCATAACATCATAGGTATAAAATCCCTGTTGACCTGGAATAGTGCTGAGAGATTTTGTATCTGTTGAAGTCACAAGGATTGAGAATTTTTTCTAGTTAATGTAAATTATAACAATGTAAATTTATTTTCATTTTGTTCTGTTAAAAAGTTAAAAGTGAGAAACACTGTTTTTAATGAAGGGGAGTTAAAAAATTGAAATTTCATGAAACATCATATTTCGTTATCAAGAGGTTGCCAATTGAGCTTCTCCATAAGCAAACTGTGAAATAATGTTAATTTTTTTTATTTTATTTTTTATTTTTTAAATAAATGATATGAATCCAGGAAAAAAATTTCAACTCAAATCAAATCACAAAAGTTTAATTTTGAAAAACTTTAAAACTTAGTGCTTGGATCATTGAGCAACTTGGCATTGGAAGCCATTTTAATTATTGCATTTTTTTAATGTGATACATTTTGAAACAAAAATAAACTCAATTCAAATCACAAAAATCTCAATTCGAAAAAATGAAAAACTAATCTGAAATTCCGTGATCGTTTGGCGGCCTAGAATTGCAATCAAATCTTGAGCAGATTGCTCAAGAGGTTTGACATTGAATTTTTACCAATATTGTTGATTTATGAAAAAAAATTGATTACGTGTCTTTTGATTTGGAAATATGTATGTTTCATATTTTTTCGTCATGAATGAAAATATTCATTTATTTTTTTTACTTAAAAAATATTATTATTATTGTGGAGTTATAAATATAGAACAAAATTTGAATAAATTTAATTAAATAATTTAAATATTATTATTAATTATAAATGTTATTGTTAAATTTGAAGTTGAGTCAAATGTGTATCTATTTCTAAAGTTTTTGGTTAATTCTGGAATTCTTTGTCTTAGCTCATTGAAAGTCTACCAATTGACCTTTCTACTAACTTATGGATATTCTTCATTTTTAAGAACCCTAAGTTGCAGTTGCATTGCCAACTTTAACATAGAGTGTCAACCTGGCTTGTTGGGTGCACATGGAAGTATTAGCATGATATCATGATTCCGAAGAGGTATAATAAACTATTAATATAGTATTAGAGAATAAAAGCCTTGCTCGCCTAGAATGATTCCTAGAGAATTTGTATATTTTGAAGCCATAAGGATTGATAATTTCACCTAGTTAATGTAAATTATAACAATATAAATTCATTTTTATTTTGTTCTATTAAAACATTAAAAGTGAGAAGTAATGTTTCAATAAAGGGGAAGTTTAAAATTGGAATTTTATGAAACATAATACTATCATGATCAAGTGATTGTCAATTGAGCTTCTCCATAAGAAAATTGTGAAATAATGTTAAAAACTTTTCCTTTTTTAATAAATGATATAAATATATTTCTCAATATTAATAAAAGCACTTTTACCCACAAAAAAACAAACATTAATATTTAAACATAAATTATGTCAAGCTGAAATTGTTGAAAATAAAAAACCTGCATATTTAATTATTGCATTTTTTTTTAATGTGATACACTCAATTAAAATCACAGAGATCTCAATCCTAAAAAACTTTAAAAATCACCTGAAATTTCGTGATCGTTTGGCGGTCTGGCATTGCAGGAAAACATGAGGAGATTACTCGAGATAAACAACAACAACATAGGCCAGTAATTAGCGAAGGACCTGATCCCGGTATTCACAGGTTGGTTTTCCAATTACACTCGTAGTTAGTAGTATTGCAACCGAATAATCAATATTATATAAGCTATACTATCTTACTTCGAAAATATTTAAAGGTTAGGCTTTTGGAATGATCATTGGATTAGGTCGAATATCATCATATTCAATACTTGGAACATAACGTTATATATCTTATACTACAGACTTTATCTAGGGCCGAAATCTGAATATTTGTACTTATTTCTTACGTCTTGAATATGAAGTATATATTGCTCTCTTGAAGAAATAGATTGGTAAACTCGATCATTCTGCCTCGTTCGCTATTAGTGCGTGCTTATAATAACATATATGGTTCTTCCTTGTTTTCTTTCTTTTCCATGGAGGGAGAGATGTTCATTAGTTATAATTATTATTTTAACTTAATCAATAAGTTAAACAGTGACACAAATTAAGATTTGGTTGACAGTTTTAAAAAGTGAGATTTACGGGTGGAATAACTTTGAATCGTAAAAATGGATCTAATGGCGCAAAAGAGTGCAAAGTGGCATCTATGAGATTTCTTCTCAAAGGGAAACGCCTTATCTGTTACTAATAATTTTTAAAATATTACATGAAGTTCATACTAAACAATTGAAGGAATTACAAATCTTCCTCATATTAATATTAAGGATGAAATAAATTACACATTTATCTCACCTAAAGTGAAAATAGAAGAAAATTTGTAATTTAAATTAAGTTTGTTTGTTTGTTTGTTTTTGTTTTTGTTTTTTTTAACAATATGTTATTTAATATAAACATTGAATTTTTGTATATATGGAAGACACCAATTTTTTTGTTTCTAATATATATTTGTTTTAAATATTGTACATCAACTTTAATTAATATAATGAAATGCACATCATATAATATCAATAATATTATTTTTACATGCCATCTATAAACTTCATATTAAGTAGTGAAAAAGTGACATATCTCTCTCTTATTAAAAGGTAAATTATTTTTTTCTACTTTCAATTACTTTATTTCTCTATAGAAAGTTGATGTCAAATTAAGGTGACAATTGAAGTGTTTTATTTATGACCAACATTATTTTTTTTTGTTATTAATGATTTTTAATTTGTTAATGTAAATGGTAGATTATTATTTATAAATGTAAGGTTATGTATTGAAGATAGAGTGGGATATAATGTTCGAGATTTTTAAGGATAAAAATCATTTTATGATTAGTTATTATGACCTATTTTAGTTAGGATAGTTATTTTAGTTAGGACACACATAATATGGGTTATCTTTAATTGCATTGCACACCATATAATTTAATATTTGAACCAATAAATTTTCAAAAATAGGCCTTTTAAGTGAGTCTATACTCACAACCAAGGTTCTCAAACTTTGACATATTGTAGGTATCAAACATACTAATTACTATGTTGCACCCTTAAAGTAACTAGGTTGCGCTCTTAAGTGATTCTACACTATGTCTTGACCATGTACAACAACCTCTCTCTTGTTTAAGTTCAAGTTTCATAGTTTCACATGTTGTAGTTCTCGAATAGAGTAACTATGTTGCACTCTTAAGTGGGTTGGCCATGTACAACAACCTATGTTTTGTCTTCTGGCTAAGAAGGAGGACAGTCTTCCTACTAAGAGGGAGGCTAATATGGCAATCCCCAATGCCCAAAATTTTAGTGAATTGAGGTTATCTCGGCGTTATGTCGGGTGGTTGGGTAGAATGGATTAATAAAGGAAAAGGAGGTAGGCACGTTGAGATCACTAGGATGGAGCAGAAAGTGAACCTTATTCAAGAGATAATTGAGAATGATCTAGTTTCTAAGTAGATTTGAATCAAGATAATGATACTTTCTCCCCTTATCACAAGCTACTGAAAATGAAGGAGGATTACACGAACAAAATAAAAATTATAGGTAGGCCAAAAGAAGAGAACACAGAAACAACATTTCTGTTATTCAAATGAATCGGCAAAAAATTGAGGATTTCTAAAAAATTAAGGAGGAAGCCACTTTTCATTTCAATAACTTGTATAAAGATAACAACGGCCGGCTGAGGAGGAGGATAACTATATGCTATATCATGTCCCTAATATTATTACTGATGAAATGAATGAACATATAACTATATCCCCCACCGAAGAAAAGATAGAAAAGGTAGTCTTCTCATTTCATCTGGATAAAGCTCTAGGTATGGATGGATTCCCTTCCCACTTCTATTAGCATTTCTAAGAAGATATCAAGCAAGATTTGTGTCGAATGGTTGGTTATTCACTCAAGAGATTCTAAATAGGGGGGAGAATCAATTCTTCCTTCTTGCCCATCATCCCCAAGGAAACTAATCCTTCCTCCTTTTCAAGATTCTGGCATATCTCTCTCTACAATGTTTCTTATAAAATTATTGTTAAAATTTTGGCTAGTCATCTCAAAAGGGTCCTCCCTAGGATAATCTCAGAGAACCAAGGAGGATTTGTTCCTGGTCGACAAATATTTGATAATATTATCCTAATTCAATAAGTTTTGGACTCTAGTTAGAAAAGTGAGGATCGAGGTATGTTAATTAAGTTGGATATTTCCAATTATTTTGATAGGGTTAGGCATGAATTTCATCTCAAAGTCATGAAAAATATTGGGTTTTTTTATCAGTGTGTGCAATGGATTGAATTATGCATTAACTCTCCCTAAATTTCCCCCCTATTTAATGGTCGAGTGGAAACTTTCTTCAGAGCCTGTCAAATCCTGAGGCAAGGATTCCCTATCCCCTTTTTTGTATATTATCATGGCAGACACACTGAACAAAATATTGGATTTTAAACACAGATTGGAATGCCTTCCAAGAATTCAACTTTCTCCTACTATCAAAAGTGCAAACCATGCCCAATTTGCAGATGATACAGTGTTTCTAGGAGGTGCCTCCATGGCTATATTAAAAAGGTTTAGCCTAATCCTGGAAAAGTTTCTCTTGGCCCCAGGAGGGCTTGCTAATTTAATGAATTCATAAATGCATTTTTGGAATACTTCAACAACATTGCAAAAGAAAATTGTAGATCTTTTTGTGTTTAAAGAAGTGGGCATCTGGATGGAATTAAAGTATTTGAGGCGTCAAGTTTGTTTCAAAATACATTCCCCCGGATCCTGGTAGCATATCCTAGATAAAATTAGAAAAAAAATGGAAGCATGGGGAGCACAGTGGCAATAATCAGCAAGGTATATCATCATTTTCAACAATGTCCTATCATCCCTCTTAGTTTGTCAATTCTATGTTATTATTTATCCACAATAAATCTCCAAAAGATCGACCTTCAAGTCAAAAAAATTATTTGGGAGGGAGGGAAATCATCCACAAAGACATTCCATCTTGTCAATTTGGGGATTGTCCAAGTTCCAAAACTCCACGGGGGCATGTCCATTAGGGATTCATCCTTGATGAACCAAGTTGTCGGTGCTAAGCTTTAATGGAAAATAAAAACTCAACCAAATCTATGGTGGGTGTAAATTCTCTAGTATAAATATTGCTCAAATGCTCAAATTCATATGATTTTCCATCACTCCCTTATTTGGAAGCTAATATCCAAATCTTCCCCATGAAAATATATATATATATATATATATATATATATATATATATATATATATATATATATATATATATATATATATATATATATCATAGATGGGTACTTGTAAATGATAACAACATCCTTTTGTGGGAATACTTGATCATGCAACATATGTTGTTGTAACTTCAGAATGTGTTGTAGTGGATGCAACACCCTCCAAAATTTTGGCTTACATCCAAATTTTGGAGCCCTCCTTGGCTTTTCCTTTGATGGTTGCAAACACTCGAGCTCACCCCATGAGCTCTTGTGAAGTCTTTTAACCCTTTTTCTTATTTGACCAGCGATCATCTTTTGGCATATAGATTGCTTTGTCATTCCTGTGATCTTCTTCTGGTGAGTTTGAAGGTTTGTCTTTGTGCATTTGGGTTGTTTTCTCTATGTGAACATCTGTCGTACACACACACAAATTTGTCAGCACTGTCGTGCAAGTGTCGTCATGATCGTCCAAAGGTCTATCTCAAGTGTCGCACTTGTCACTTTCATCTCTAAGACAATCTCACCGAGGGCATTTGTTTGTCTTGTTGTACTGGTGGTCTGTCTTGTCTCGTCGTTGAAGTATACTAAGTGTATGATCACAATCTCAAGTCTGAACATGTTCAGTTGCTTTCAAACACTTAGCCATTTTCCTAAATATTTATTCGATCGGACAACCCTCCTCCACCGGATCTCGACTGAGCTACATTACACATTCTCAGCCCTCAGTGACCTTGCTCTACTACCCAGAATTGCGCATTGCCTAAGGTTTTCCTCCAAGACAGTTGCACTACGCAATCCCGGAGGTGAGAAACATGTCTGCCTCCCATAACTGCACAAAAGACCACTTTTGTGTCCAAATTGATCTGCACATTTCTCAAGCACATTCATCAAGCCTCCTTTTGTCTATTGGAAGCATGCAATGCACTGAGACCTGGGTCTGCATTATTCTCTAAAACTGCATAGACATGCTCAGTTGTCCCTCTGTTGCCTTCTTCTGAATTGATCTCCAAAACTACGTAGACATGTCCTGTTGGTCCTCTGTTGCCTTACTCTACACTACCTTCAGAAACTACGCAGACATGTCTAGCAGGCCTCCTACTACTCGTCCTACACTATTCTCCAAAACTACACAGTCATGTCTAACAGGCCCTTTGATGCCTCTCCTACACTATTCTCCAGAACTACGTAGTCATGCTCAGTAGGTCCCTTGCAGTCTTGTCATGCCTTGCTCTTGAAAAATGTGCGAAACTTCCCAACAGGTCCCATGCAACCCTATATTGTCTTCCCACCAAGCACTACACAGAAGTTCCCCCCTTAGGGTCCCACCTTGTAGCTGCCACTAGTGTCCTTCACTGCGCAATTCTATCTCCCAGTGGTCACTACACAGTTTTTATCACAAGTGTAGGTTTTCCTCCCAGAATTCCTCATTCCAGCGTGAGTTGTACTCTACACTGTCTTAGTGAGTTGTCCTCCCTCCCTGTCACCTGGAACATGATAACAATTCATCATGCTAGACTAGGAGGTTTTGGATTTGATGTCATCCCATCATGAGTGAATTGCAGGAATAGGTACACTGATAGATCATGGCGAGACGATGAATGAGATGAAGAAGGAGCGCACATGCTAGAAGACTTGCTTGCAGTTGGATGGACGTACCAAGCACATCAAGCAACAAGCGAAAGGAACATATGCATTGAACCATCATGCAAGACCAAGACCATCGAAGAGCTCGCAACACTATGCCATGCAGAGGAGAAGATAAAGCACACCAAGAGTACATCCATCACTCAGCAACACAACATCTTGACATGAACACCACAGTCAGCCAGTACATGTTAGCAATGTCATGTCGATTTGTGTCATGAGTTGTCTTGGCCACTTCACCACTATGGGCCATATCCGTTGTAACTGAATGTAATGAAAATTGAATTCCATGGATGCACACAAGAATTCGAAGAGTCATGTTAGTTGAATAGTCATGGGAAGTGGAACGGTCATGAGGGTAGTCCAAGAGTCACAAGGGTCAAGAATCACCCTCGCCATATATACCCCTTCCATTATATGACCAAGGACTTTTCACCTTGGATCCTCCCACATAGACTTGATATTTTGTAGTATGTTCTTTGAGGAGCGAGGAGTGGCTCCAATGTCCCACTACTGGGACTAGTGATTTATGGTGTACAGATGTGTCTTGGGAATTTTTCTTAATTGAGAATCTTGTTAAGGCCAACACGTTTTCACACATGTTTTGTAGATGTTTGTAATACTACTCTTTAAAAATTTGTAATGCATGTTTGCTTAACCTGTACTAAGATAGTTGAAATACTTTGGTTATTTTAGTACTTATATTGTTGAAGATGTGTTGTATTATTTATCACTATTGTCTCATCCTTGTGGACTACTCCGCAGGACATTAGACAGACCATTCATGTTTACTGGTTAAAACGATTGTCACCTCCATGTGGAATGCTCTGTTGGATGGTGTACGTGTTTTCCCTTGGACTTTAGTTTTAACGACTATCACATCTGTTGTGGACTACTCCGCTAGATGTTGGGAAGACCCTTTCTCGTTCACGTGTGTCTCTTCCTGGATGGTACTAATAGCTCCCATTTAGAAGCTCACTTTACCCTCCCCCTTTGTAGTAAGAGAACCTTGACACAGTTACATTATGCACTCACCAGGCACACATACTTTATTGTTTGAAGATACCAGCATAACACTCTCATGTGTTGACAGCTAGAGCCAAGGCAGATCTCTAAGTATATGGCAACCAAGCCTTCGTACCGGATGGGACTCCTATACCAAATAGTGTGAGGTCTAGTTGGGACTTCAAATCAAGGAGATCCCCTTGGTTGACATATTTCTAGCACCATCAACACAATGGTGCTAGAAGGAGGGCCAGATGACAAGTTATGCCCGTAGAGTCTAGTTTGAATCTCTTATTTAAAAAATGGCTCTTCCTAACATCATAATCTTGGGATGTCTTTCTACAAAGTTTGAATATACCATCCCTGCGGAAGTTATCCATGGCCTGTCCAAGTTAAAGTTCATTAGTGAGGGTGAACCATCTTTTCGTGCTCATGTGCGCCAAGTTATAAAATTTTGCCTACGCCACAAGATTGAGTACGAAGATGTTTGGACTGTATTAATCACCCTCGCATTCGAAGGTCATGCTCAATGCTGGTGTTACACATTACCCTTTGCCTCTATCAATTCATTTGGTTAATTTGTTGAAATGATGATTAAAATGTTCAATGAGTAAAGCCACCAGGATTTTCGTGAAAAAATATGTCGTTTAAGTATGGAGCCTAATGAATCAGTTGAGGACATTGTTGATCGCTTCCTTCACCTCTATTATGAAATTCCTAAACATCTTGTGAACTTTAAATTCTTGACAGAATATTTTAAGTGCTTGGTTCATATTTCTCAACATGGTTAAGCTCCTGATTTCCCTTCCTCCCCATCTCTTGCAAACCATGAGGCACCACGGATTGTAGAGGAGGAGCCCAACAACCCATTTTTCCTTTTCCTCCTCCCTTTCTGGTCCTAATGTGGGTTCCCCCTTCCGCTAATTGCAAAGCTGAGAAATCTATGCAGCATGTCCCCAACCCATCTTCTCATATGTCTCTCGCTTCAATGGAGGAAATTCTAGAATGGCTTAGGAAGCCTACAACGAAGACCCGCTCCTCCATTCTGCAAGAGGATGTCACCATGCATAACTCAAGTCTCGAATCCAATTTGCATCTCTTCCATCCTCCATCATCTACAATACATGACTCCTTGTATCATGATTTGCTTACACAGGTAGAGGAGTAGAAAGGTGAGGACACTATCAATATTCCCTCTCTATTTCAAAATTGTGTGCATCAAAACAATGATCTTCCATTCTTAAGTGATTCTTAATATGTTAATCTCGATGGAACATCATGTACAATTAATTATTTCGATCAACCCCAGTCTTGGGTAGTCATCACTCCCATGCTTCCATATGCCATGATGAATGCCCAAGCACATCATGTGATCTTACATTTTCTCATGAAGACTCTAACTCAGATCTAGAATGTGCTCTGGTCAAAGAAGACGTCCAGATCAAAAATTCCTCTTCACCTCACTTGCTCATGTGTCCTATGGTTCACAACGCATCCTCATGCATCAGAGATACTCCACATTTTCTTGTTTCTTCATTCCATGAGTTATCTCCTCAAGTGACAGAAGACTGTGAGGCAGTCCATGACAAGGTTGAAAATAGTACAATCACAAAGTTTCCTTCCCATCCCCCATCATCTCTTCTCTTGCATGAAGACGACTCTTCAAGTCATCCTTCTAAAGCTGAAAATTCTGGTGAAACCTATGATAAAGATGGTTGTGATCCTGAGAGAAATTTTTAAACCAGCAACAACATCCATCCTCAAGCCATGCATGATCTAATTCAAGCTTCAAATTATGATTCTGCAATTCTAGAAAGTTCTGGTATGTACTAGGGAGTTGAGGCACTTCAATGTTCATTGATGATTATGCTAGGACCTCGCGACTCTGGTAAGCCCCCAGAACCACATCAGGTCTGGTTTCTTATGCACAATCTATCTATCTGCATGGTTGCACTCAATGTGGGTTCTCATGTGAAATTTTTTTGGTATTTTGGGTGTAATCTTTCAAACTTTCAAAATTTCACATATGCTTGAATCCACGAATCTATCACAACGCATCTGTCTTCATGCAAATCCCTCATGTCAGACTCAGGTTGGGAATGTTCATCTATCATGAAATCATGGGATTGTGAAGTTGATCATATCAAAGACTCTCTTTTCCCACTATCATACCTATCGAATTTTCCTCTTCATGATTAGCTCCTCAACCTTCTTGCGAACCTTGCACTACAAATTTGTATGTCGTATCTAGCTCACAACAAACTTGGTTCCATTATTCAAAGCTTTCGCAAGATTGTTCACATGGATTTTTATTGGTTCATTGCAAACTGGGAATCTAATTTCTTAATTAATTCATCTGATCATTACTCTATCTTGGGTGATTTTCATTAAAATAAATAAATAAAAATACTACATAAATTGACCACTTCCAAAAAAAATTATGCAGTAAAGTGTGAACAACCTTTTCTTTAAAACAATGTCAAGCCTGGGGGCATAGGATTCCCATCGCCCTTTTCGTTTGTCCCCATGACAGACGTTCGACTTATCATTTTCCCATCAACACATCTGATGAAAGTTTCTTCGTGCACTCTGATCTTCATTATTTAGCATTTTTTTCCTCAGATTTCTTTCAAGTAGGTGAGGCACTTCAACCTGCGCTGATGGTAGGTCCTCACTATCTTGGCATGACCACCAAGAATCGTCAGATTTATTTTTCCTTACAAGATCCCCATCATGATCTCGTCTGTCAAATCGAGAATTCATCCTCTCAAAAATTACGAGGCTTTCCAAACAGCCATCATGAATTTTATGATCCAATCGCTGAATGGCTAGAAAAATTTTACTTGGAAAGCCATGTTGCAGGCAACAAGGTTCAATCCTTCCTCGTGCTTGCTGAGAAGCTCAGTGCAGAAGAGGACGCAACCACAAGAAGTTTTCGAGGTTTGTTTAGAAAGGGTATCCATAAAAAAGGTAAGCACATCTATTGGGTGGTTGTGACGCATCTTTCTGCCCATAAGAAAGACCTTCCTTTATATGTGCAGCTTGTTCAAGTTTTTGTATTTTCTATTGCACACTTCTTTTTATCTGTTTTAATCACTTGTATCTTTGTGGATGTAGGTCGGGAGCGACTACTATGGCTTCACTGAAAATTTCATTTCACATAACCCTGACTGTTTAGCTGTTAGGATAGGAGTAGGATTAGTTTCATCTCAATTTTCCCTTCCTTGCACTCATCTTGTACTCGTAGTCCGTCATGGTTTTCTTATTTTACATCTTGTTCCTTTAGTCATTTTTCTTTATTGTATTCTGGTTTTCTTTCCTTGTTGTGTATGCCTTTCCTCTCGTCTTGTTTTTCCTTTAGTTTTGAGTTTTCCATTTGTTTGCACTACATGAATAAGTGTTGTGCCTGCACTGTGTTCTAATTTTTGAATGGGTATGCGGCTGAAGTTCAAAGAGTCTTATGACACTGCAGCGCTTGGCCAGTCCGATGTCCATCTTCTTTGTGCGTGGTTGTAACTTCTAGCCGATGAAGTCTTGACGGAAAATATGATCCGTCTATAAGGAAAGTTTTTTTCAAACCATGAACCCGTGTCCATTCTGGGAAACCTTATGCCTATACCCATTTTTCTGCTCTGGTGTTTTCAAGGTTATCCAACTAGTAGAAATGGAGAAGGGGAAAATCTAAATGAGAAAACCTATGTCATAGGGATTTATATGCTTCTCTAAAGGAAAAACCTCTCCTGCTCTCATTAAGTTGGGATCCTTCTTCTGCCATAAATTAAATAAGTGCCTATTCACAGTTCTCTTTCAAAAAAACAACAAAGGCGAAAGAAGAGAAAGGCTTCCTGTGCAGAGAGGTGAAGCAGGCAACTCCACTGAGATACTGTCTAGGTTCGCTGGCAATGGAACAATGCTTGTGTTCCTGCGTGACTCTGTCAGGGTACTGTCCAGGCCTGCTGGTAGTGGAATAACACCAGAGATGAAAAGCTATACTCTGAAAATCTTAAGCTCGTGAGCCAAATTACCCTTCCTGATTTGCAACACTGTGATCTAGGTGAGTTTTTTGTTATGTTCAACTAAGTCAATATAAGGTGAGCTATGTCTATCCATGGGGTAATTGGGGAAGACAAAATGATCCATGCAACGAATGAATACTCCCTGAAAGGCCAAGGCCCTGCATTGTAAAGGAACCAAAACAGAGAAGTTGGTATTCAACTAGTGTGTCGCCAAGTGTTGTAGTGGCAACAACACCCTCCAAAATTTTGGCTTACATCCAAATTTCAGATCCTTCCTTGGTTTTTCCTTTAATGGTTGCAAACACTCAAGCTCACCCCATGAGCTCTTGTGAAGCCTTTTCACCCTTTTTCTTGTTTGACCAACTGTCATCTTTTGGCATATTGACTACTTTGCCATGCTTGCGATCTTGTTCTAGTGAGTTTGAAGGTTTGGCTTTGTGTGTTTGGGTTGACTTCATTATGTAAACATCTGTCGTACTCACACACATAGTTGTAATAATTGTCGCATAAGTGTATTCACGGTCATCCAAAGGTTTATCTCAAGTGTCTTGCTTGTCTCTTTCAGCTCTAAGACTCTCACAGAGGGAATTTTTTGTCTTGTTGTACAAGTGATCTGTGTTGTCTCCTTGTCGAAGTATGTTAAGTGTGTGATCATAATGTCAAGTATGCACAAGTTCACTTGTTTTCAAGAAATTAGCCATTTTCCTGAAAATTTGTCTGACCAAACAACCCTCTTCCACCGGATCCCAACTGAGCTACACTATGCAATCTCAGCCCTCAGTGACCTCACTCTGCTGCCCTAAATTGTTCAATGCTTGAGGTTGTCCTCTAGGTCAGTTGCACTGCGCAATCTCGAAGGTGAGTAGCATGTTTGCCTCCTAGAATTGCACAGAAGACTCTTCCATGTCCAAACTGAATTTCACATTTCTCAAGCATAATCATCAAGCCACCTTTTGTTTGCCAAAATCTTGCACTACACTCTGACCTAGGTCTGCATTGTTCCCCAAAACTGCATAGACATGCCCAACTCACCCTCTGTTACCTTTCTCTGCACTAATCTCCAAAACTAAGCAGAAATGTCTTATTGGTCCTCTGCTGCCTTGCTCTGCACTGCCTTCAAAAAATGTGCAAACATGTCCAGCAGGCCTCCTACTGTCGATCCTGTACTATTCTCTAAAACTACGTAGTCATGTCTAGCAGGCCCTATCCTGCATTTTTCTCCAAAATTGCATGGTCATGGTCAGAAGGTTCCTTACAACCCTATCATGTCTTGCTCATGAAAACTACGCAGAACTGCCCAGCAGGTCCCCTGCAACCCTGTCTTGTCTTCCCTCCAAGAATTATGCAAAAGTGCCCCCCTCAAGGTCCCACCTTGCAACTATCGTTGGTGTCCTTCACTTCGCAATTTTGTCTCCTAGTGGCCATTATGTAGTTTTTCTCAACAATGCAGGTTGTCCTCCCAGAGTTGCTCATTCTAGCTTGAGCTATGGTATGCACTATCTCAGTGAGTTGTCCTCCCTCCCTGTCACTCAGAACACGATAAAAATGCATCATGATAGACTAGGAGGTTTTGGATTTGATGTCATCCCATCATGAGTGAATTGCAGGAACATGTGCATTGATATATCATGTCAAGATGACGAACTGAATGAAGAAGGAGCACACATGCTAAAAGAATTACTTGTAGTTGGACGGACGTACAAAGCACATCAAGCAACAAGAGAACAGAACATATATGCAAGACCAAGACCATCGAAGACACTACAACACTATGCCATGCAGAGGAGAAGACAAAGCACACCAAGATTACATCCATCACTCAGCAGCACAACAACTTGACACAGACACCACAGTCAGCTAGTACATGTCAATAGTTTCATGTCGATTTGTGTCATGAGATGTCTTGGCCACATCACCACTATGGGCCATATCCGTTTTAACTAAATGTAATGAAAATTGAAGTCTAATGGACGCACACAAGAGGTCAAAGATTCATGTCGGTTGAAAATTCATGGGAAGTTGAACGGTCATGAGGGTAGTCCAAGAGTCACAAGGGTCAAGAATCACCCTAGCTATATATACCCCTCCCATTGCATGAGTAAAGAATTTTCACCTTGGCTCCTCCCACATAGCCTTGAGATTTTGTAGTTTGTTCTTTGAGGAGTGAGGAGTGGCTCCAATGTCCCACTACTAGGACTAATGGCATATGGTGTATAGATGTGTCTTGTGACTTTTACTTAATTAAAAATCTTGTTAGGGCAACAAGTTTTCACAAATGTTTTGTAGATGTTTGTAAGGCTACTCTTTAAACATTTGTAATTCATGTTTGTTTAACATGTACTAAGATAGTTGAACTACTTTGGTTATTTTAGTACTTACACTGTTGAAGATGTGTTGTATTTTTTATCACCGTTATCTCATCCTTGTGGACTACTCTATGGGACATTAGATAGACCATTCTTGTTTACTAGTTATAATGACCATCACCTCCATGTGGACTACTCTCCTGGATGGTGTACATGTTTTCGCTTTCACTTTTGTTTTAACGACTGTTGCATCCATTGTGGACTACTCCGCTGAATGTTGGGCATACCCTCCCTCGTTCGTGTGTGTCTCTTCCTAGGTGGTACTACTAAATCTCATTTAGAGGCTCACTTTACTCTCCCCCTTTGTTGTAAGAGAACCTTGACACAATTACATTAGGCACTCACCAGGCACACATACCTTGATGTTTAAAGATACCAACATAACACTCTCATGTGTTGATAGCTAGAGCCAAGGCAGATATCTAAGTATATGGCAACCGAGCCTTCATATTGGATGGGACTCCTACACCAAATGGTGTGAGGTCTAGTTGGGACTTCACATCGGCTAGATCCCCTTGGTTGACAAATTTCCCACACCGTCAACAGAATGATATATGACCCTTAAAAATAATTTGAACCATCTTGGGAAAATTACCCTAACATAGATATTAAGTTGGAATGAAAATGGAGATTGGAAGAGATGGATTTTGGACAACCTCCCTACTAATCTAAGCTCCCTTGGAGACTTAATAATCAATAATATTGCGGGTTTGTTTCATTAAATCACAATGAAGAAGACAAGTTGGGTTGGAAATCCTCCCTTTAAACAGTCAAAGAAGGGTATAAGGATATTATATTCAACATGCAAATTCCTCCCAAGTCCTCAATCTGGAGTAAAATATGGAAGCCGGCCACTATTCCTAAAGTTAACAAATTCTGTTGGTTGTTGTCGCACAAGAAAATATTGACCTCACAGAATTTAAGGAAAATATGTATATAGGGTCCTTCCATATGTCCTATATGCAAGAAGAAGGAAGGATCGAAGGGGCACCTCATTTTTAATTTCCTGTATTCTAAATCAGTGTGGACCTCTGCCCTAGGACCCGTCTCCTCTCGTATATGATGACCCTCTAGCATGCAAGAATTATTATCCTCTTGGCATCAATACTATTTAGGCACATTCTGAATTTTAAAGCTATATGGACCTCCCTTCCCAAATATATTTGTTGGCAAATCTAGTTGTTTCGTAATAGAAAAACCTTTAAAATCACACCCTAATCCCTAGGATCTGTAGCTGTGAAATCTATCTCTTTTTGTGGATAATTTTTAAGCTAATCCTCCCAAGTTCTAACCTCTACTTGGATGAGATAGAACTAAAATGGTTAGCCTCTTGCTTTAGCCAATTAACTCTTGCTCCCTCATCCTCTATCTCAGCCTCATCTCCCTTGAAGAAATGTGATTAGAAGCTTCACCTCTTACTTGAAGAGTTCATTGAATGAAAGAACCAACATCATAGATGGATGCTCCAATTCAGTGGGGAATCTAAGAATAATACAAGGGTGGTAGGAAGAGGAGGGATTTTGCTCAATCCTGAAGGAAAAATTGTTGCCAAATATGCTTGGGGTCTTAGGAGAAAATCCAATAATCAAGCATAATTATATGGCCTCTATATCGGTCTCATTATTGCCATAGAAAAAATAATTTGGGACTTAATTATTCTAGGGGACTTTATGGTCATCATACAACATCTAAATTGTTGCTCTTCCAATAAGGACAATTCTCCCCCCCTTCTAATTTGGAGGATTCACAATGCCCTTAGTAGTTTATTTCATTCTAAGCACTACTATCATATTCTCAGGTTTAATAACTCTGAAGCAAATCCGCAGGCTAATCATGCATGCCATTTGGAGGAATGTAAATTGGAATTGGATGAGAGTCAATGGCTTTTCCCCCTCCCCTAATCTCTATAGCCCATATGGATAAAGCACCCCCATAGGGCATAAACTTGAATTCATGAAACAAATGATACCCCAATCTAGATATTGTTTGTAAGCATTAAGGTTTTCTATTTGGGATTGAGTTGTGAATGGGACACATGGCCTATAACAATATATACCAACTGAAACATGGCCTTTAGAGTCTCTATTTTTCATTGTTCGGGGACACCTTTATTATATTATTTTTACTCTTACTATTGGTTATTCAATGTCCCTATATAGAATGTGTCCCCTAGTTGGCTAGCTCATTGATTTGGGAAATATAGAGTCCCCCCATAAGAAGAAAAGGACCAGCTGCGAAAGAAAGGGGGAAAAAGACTGCATTATTATTTAGTAGGGGGAGAAATTAGATAATTTATCAAACAGTCAATCTAGAAGCACTAGCTATGCTTCACTGCATGAAATTCCTATAATATAATAGAAGGAAATCAATAATCACAGTATTTCTCCTGTACAAATGCGGGATCGACATACATATTATCTAGTAGGACAACCAATTGGTCCAGGTGGAGCATATGGGACGAAAAACCATGACTATGTAGATATAGAGGCAGTGAGATCAATCAATTCTCCCTTTTAGCTGGGGAGAGACGATATGATATAACTGCTGGTCGGGTTGGATGCAAGATTCACTCATCTATTAGAGTGGAGAACCACTACCGATTCATTGCTTGATTGGGGAACTAAACAGCCAAGGAGACAAACACCAATACATCATTGTCTAATGATATTGGTCCAGAGGGGTCAACATTCAATATATCCAACAACTTTACAATACGTCGCATAACACTAATTCTACCTTTCTACCAAGGCAGGCAGGCAACCGGCAACACACCATTTAGCGGGTTCTCTCTTTCTCATAAGTTGGATCCCGAGTGAGACATACTAGCTTTAAGACAATCAATGGTTTATCATAAGATCATAGGGAGCACAAACCTAAGAAAAAATCCCATAATGAATGGTTGCTAAGCAAGTAGCATAGTGGGCCCACCCCACCCCATAAAGAGCATGGCATGGCATGCAAAACTAGGAAGTGCTCAAGGACATAGGGCATGAAATGGGATACCGAAGGCAATCACAAATCAAAGAAAACCATTGCTAGTTGCTTGACCATACAAACCAAGGAGAGTGGGAAAGGCTTATCACCAGTCATGGGAAAGCCAATCATTTTTTAGTGTGCAAGCGAGGACATAGTCGAGCAAGTAGTACACCTATAGCTACTGAGATGTTTTTGTGAGCATTGATGTTGCAAAAAATGGGACCAAACATCCATCCATTCATAAGGCACCAATCAAGTTGATGGTTCATAAGGCACTAATCAAACATTGTAATGGATATATATATATATATGTATATATATATATATATATATATGTATATATATGTATATATATATATATATATATATATATATGTATATATATATATATATATATATATGTATATATATATATATATATATATATATGTATATATATATATATATATATATATATATCAATCAGAAAGGGAAGCTTAGATCGATCTCTCAAAATGAAATAAATGCATAACTACATATATAATATATGCATTTTCTGCTAAAGTGGTGCAACTAATAGCAACTTCGGTGGATAGGTTGTGATCTAATTCAAGGGTTGATCAGGACCTTTCAAGATGCGGACAAGTGGCTTCACACCTTACCTTCTAGCTAGTTATTTGAGGGGAATACATATGAGTTGAGGGCTTGTTGGATACACTCAGTGGATAGATATGTTGGCATGAAATATCATAAATTATCATGCTAGTATGACCACTCTTTCGGTGAAGTGAGGACCTTACAATAGATGCTAGTTTTGTGGAGGGAGCACTCTTACCTTCACTGGGGCACCTACCAACCAGAAGTCTGAGCCTATCGGTGTCATCCGAAAAATATGAGGTTCAGGGACGACCGTAAACATTACTGTGGATTTTGGGATACGACCACACTACAAACGCCCTGAAAGAGTTCCTTGTGTGCATGGTTGTCGTGCCCGTGGAGACAGTCAAGAGGCCTATAAACTGCATATAGAAGAAAAGGTAAGGTCTAGAATTAAGACGTAATGCATTGATCAACAGATATGAGGCGCGAGAAGTTTCACTCGATCTGGGATCAGATGTCAATATCCTACCCAAGAAAACCTGGGAGCGCATGGGTAGGTCGCAATTGGTGGTTTCATTGAGGCAATTGCAGTTGGTCAACTACTCATGTATATTTCCCATTGGTCGGCTGGAACACATGGAAGTTGATCCGAATAGTGTTAAGACATACGTCGATTTTGAAATCATTTCAATTTTGGCTTCTAAATATCCTTATCTAACATTGTTGGGCATCGACTAGGATTTTGATAATGATGCAGTCCTGAATCTAAAGTAGTGACATATGTCATTTGAGAAGGAAGGATGCAGAGTTGTTCAACCACTCGATCCAACACATGGTTAGAGTTTTCTCGAGCCAATTGAGGAGGTGTTGGATGAGAATGCATTGGATGGGAACACACCTTTTTTTAGTTCAATGGGATTGAGGTAGGGTGGCCGAATAGGATGGTATTAGGTTTATAACCAATTGGAATATTCTTTTGAACTTTATGGATTGGATTTAGAACCATTCAATGATATTAGCATAATAACTATATTGAGTTAGGGGGTATATACCCTAAAGGAGGCGAAACACATCTACCTGAAATTAGCATTAGTAGTTCTAGTAGCTAGTGAGAATAGCTATTGGTAGGAGGCAGAGACAGACGAAAGATAGATATCTTAGATCAATTGAAATATTACTTCTGTGATTTTTCCTAATTATATTAATTAGTGAGCTCCTATCGATCTAGGAAAAGATTGAAAGGGGAACATCCACATAGAATCATTAAAGAACCAAACTAGCAGAACAACAATACCTACTAAGTTGTTCCCTTTTTTCCTCAATATCACTGCTTACCCATGGACCTCAATAATAGATAAGTTTCTCCTAGAATTCCATGATCCTCATCCCTTAAACCACCCAATTTGAACCCCAACCTATGAAGCATGTGGGAGCATATGAATTATATGTACACTCAAATGAAGAAAAGAAACTCAAACAACTTAGACATGCACTGGAAAGAGAGGAACCCAGAAAAGCTTCATATAGCATATTATTTGAGTGATTTAAACCCTAATTATTTCTTCTTAAGATCACAGTTATTCACATCCACTATGAAGGAACAACATCAAATGCAATTATTGACTATGATAACTTTTGATCAAATACGTATTATGTGTCACACACATTACTTATGACAACCAAAACCCACTCGAGGATAGCCATTTCAGAAGTAGGAACCACCATTTTTCAAATCATATACCATATTATTTTGATCCATGTCCATGCTAATGATGATGGTTGTGGGTGGGATATATAGCATGAATAAAATCAACATAAAAAGTAGTCATGAATGATTAATAATTATAACGTGAGAAATCTAGAAAGATAGCCAAGCACCTAATGTACTATGATAGAACCTACAAACAAGAGTTAATCTATGGGAGAACCCACTACTAGACTATAATGGTAAAACCTATGGTATAATTTCTTGGAAGACCGAGAGATTTTGTTGTTAGACGTGACTAACATTCTGCCCCAAAACTTCTGTTGTGGCTACCCATGCTATTGCCAGATCCAAACCCTCATGAGCATGATCTAGGCCTCCATGAGTGAGATCCTTATTCTACCTTTTGAGATCGTGATTACCCAAATCCAGTAGTGAAGGAGTAAGCAGTAGATATAACACCAACACTAGGCGACCAACACTAAGAAAGAATCATTGAATGGACCATCACTTCATGAATAGCCTTCCCAGCCAGGACATATATTAGTCCTCATTAGTCCAAAAACACCCATAGGCATTAGTCTAGACCTTACCATTATGTTCAGAGGGTGGGCTCCTCATGAGTAAGAAGTAGATATAACACCAACACTAGGCAACCAACACTAAGAAAGAATCATTGAATGGACCATCACTTCATGAATAGCCTTCCCAACGAGGACATATATTAGTCCTCATTAGTCCAAAAACACCCATAGGCATTAGTCTAGACCTTACCATTATGTTCAGAGGGTGGGCTCCTCATGACCAAAGAGAAAAACCAAGCAGTAACCTCACTTAGTGCTGGTCCTACTTAGCAAACGACTGGTAAATTAGAAAGTGATAACCTAGCCTTACCTTTATTGGATCTGTTGGTTGTTGGATCTACTGTCTGGTACAAAGCTATGGTTGATGGTTTCTCAAAAGTAGGAATCTCTATGGCTATGGGTAGTTGGTACATTTTAGAGGAGGTTGAGGGCCACTCCTCAAAATACTTCCATTTGCCTTTCTTTTAGGTAGTTCATATCAATGTGAAGCTGATGGGAAAAAAATATAAGTGGTGCTAGAGGGACTCTTAGACTACAAAGCCATTGGAATTTGGTGTACCTAAGAGGTTTGGTTAATTTATCACTGAATTAAAGATATAAACTAGAGTAGTGATCCATCGATTTCTGGATGGGGTCCTTTCCTTGATGACCATGACCAACGTTTTCCTACTGCTGGTATGGTCACTTTTTCATATTCTATGATTGGGATCTTGCCTTTTGTCCTTTGATGTTATTTTTTCTCTATTTTCTATATAGTTTTCTAGAGATGATATGATTGTGGGTTTTCTGGCATAAGCCAACCCACCTAGGAAACCTTCTATCTTCGGATCTAGGTGAAGCAAATCATACCTAGCCATTTATTTATTCACTAATCAAACCCAAAGATAGTTACTTACCCTCCACCCCTCTAACACCCATGAACTAAGAACCAATTTTCCTCATGAAGCCACTAGTCAATGATCTACTAGTCACGTCACAAATACACTAGATAACAACCACTAGACAAAAATCCACTAAGCATAAGTCATCACTAATTACATCATTAATTCACTAATAAAAAGTAGAGAAGTTGGGAATGAAATGAGGAAGGATGGTAGCCTGAGTCTTAGGGCGTAAGGGAAATCGAAAGAAGGTATGCATAATGGGACTAAGAGAAATATTACCAAGTAAGGGAATCTACATAGAAGGTGCTAAATAAGGAAATATGGAAATCAAAGATACCTTAGGATTGTAGGTGAATATGTTATATATGAAGACACATGTTGGGATGGTTGTGGTGTAGGAATAACTACAAAAGGGGCGTTTTACTAGATAGTTTGAACAATAGGCTATGCCAAAAACTATGATTATGGTGAAAGGACATATGACTAAATAGTGGACGGACACTATAAGGATTGTGACTACATGTTTTCTACTTAGGCCACAACTTCTTGTAATAAAATCAAAAGAGTTACAGTAGGAATTTGAGTAGGATTTCTAGTTGATGGTGGAATAAAAGGTGTACACAGGACTACTTGAATGGTCAATGAATAAGGAATTCTACATGGGAAGCATTTACACCAACAAGAAGGGATGTTATTGATGGCTGACTTTGGTAGTGGTAGTGTTGTGGGATAGCTTGACTTTTTCTGGCTTTTCGACCTAGCCGAAAAAGAGTAGGTATCTCTTTGACATGCTTGTAAAATCAAGGTAAGGCTCTACCTAAATCACCTACCCTCAAAGCCCACCCTATATTTGGGAGTTTACCTACTAATTTTCTAAGAAACTACTGAAAACCGATAGTTGGTCTAAGCTTCCCATGCTCTCTAATTACTATCTCTCTTATCTTACAAGGGGCATTATTTAGGTATTAATAGAACATCTCACAAGGGCCATTAGGTGATGGGGTCAGATTCCAAGGGGCATTAGGATATGTGGTCTCATAGGTGAGGTCTTATTGAAGGGTCTAATAAGATAAGAGCTTATTATCCAAGATCAAGATTTTCACCCTACACACTACCTACATTTTGTTATAGCTATCTACCTGGTGGATGTATTGATCGTTTACTCTCTCATGTGGCACTTGCAAATGATGAAATACATGCAATACATTAGGATTTAATCTCCCATACTCCTCGGATTTTGATTTGGGCTAGCGATTTCTGAAGTGATGATTCATTCAGTAATTCTTTCTTGGTGTTGGACTTAATTCTTCTATGTTCAATATGATTCTTCCTCAGAGATCCATGGTGGTGTCTCACCGTGGGAGCCGGGAGAAGCTTTGTAATGAGCATAACTTCTCCTAGTTTGGAAATGCATCCCTTAGCATGGAAAAAACAACTAGCGTCCACACTTTCCGCTGTTGGGTTGTTTGGAGCGACGAGTTTTTTGGCTTAGAAGTGAGTGGTGTGTGTCCAACAAGTTTCAAGATTGGCTCAATCATCTCTCAGGTTCAAGTAGTCTAGTTCCCCTTTGTAAGCTATCCCTGTTCATTTTCTCTGGGCTTTGAAATTTTTTTATGTCTGTTATATGATAATAATTTTCACTTCCTAAGTGCCAATGCATAATTTTTCAACCCAAGAACTCAATATCCTATGGTTTCCTATGATATCAGGTGACTTCCTCTTTCTCTTGCTTCCCTCTCTTGCACCCACCCATGAGAACAAATCTTTTTGTCTCTTGCAGCAACTTTCCCTTTGTCGTGCGCTTGAATTACCAAATTTTGACTCTGTGGTGCCAACCCCCTCTACTCAACACCTTCAGCTCCTCGATACCCTTGCTTCCCTCATAACAAATTGTCATAATGTCCTCCAACTCCTTCTCATTGAAATGTCATCACCATATATATGCAACAAATGGAAATCAATGCATGATGAACTTCACTTGGAAAACATTTAGATTTCCCCTCGACTCGGTCAACAAAATGAAAATTTAAACTTTTTTTTGGATGAACTCATCAATTTAAAGGCCAGGAAAGCCATTTTGGAACATGAGGTGGATGCCCTTAGTCGTCAACTTGATGATCTTTGCTTTGATGACTCGCCCTCAACTTCTCACAACTCGGAATTCCAACATGGAAATGACATCAAATACTTTGATCTAAACCTTCCAGCGGTGGCCAAAGATTATTATCTATAGCCATGGGCATATTTTTCAAATGTAGCTTTTTGTTACGTCAATATTGTAGAAGTTATGTTAGATTGTCAGTAATTGTCATAGTTTTGCTCCAACATCTGGTTAAGATCTAGATAATCTGTATTTTTTATGAAGATATTGTTCTCTAGAAGAAATTCTATGTACATCTAGCAAATTTTACCATGAACGGCATAGATTTTAATGACAATTATTCATTTTTGTGTTAAAAAAAATATTTGAATTATGTCAAGTAATAATTTTATTTCGAAAATTACTTTAATAATTAAAAAATATTATGTAAATACACAATTTTCATGTGCATTCTGTATAGATAAGCCACGAACCATCTGTGGCCATCTCAATACAAAATAAATCATATGAGTGTATACCAAACTATACTTTCAATCTAGTTCATAAAAAATATAACATTCTTGTTTTAAACAGTCATTGTGTCATGAAAATATAACCAAACAATAATCAATAATATAAGTCATACAAAATGTATGCAGAGTAGTAATATAGATATAAATATATGCATAAATTAAAAAGGGTGCCCATCCACATAGGGTCGATGGAAAGACTGGAACTTCTCAAGGCCACGAAACTCTGTCACCAACCATAATCCCTAATATATAAGTAGGCCCTCTTTAGAAAGTCATTCAATTATCTCGTTCCTCTCCCTATAAACACGAAACCATGTGAAATATGTGAAAAAGAATATAATACACTGAATTTCCTCCACAATATCAACAAGCAATAAATTTATGCATATTTAAGTCTTGATTAACTAGTTAACAACAACCAAAGACTCCCTAAAGAACTGAAGATGTGTAATTCATTTTTCAACAATGAAAGTGATAAGAACACACAGAGCATGAACCTTAGCCCAATTGTTTGATCCCCAACCTAAAGCCATATTTACATTAAAGGAATTCTTTCATTTAGGTGTAGTAAAAAACCCCCACTGTAGGTGGGTTCATCCCCTTCAGATGCACCATTGAGAAAACCCCATGGCCTTGATGGGTTAGGATCTGCAATGAGAACAGGCCTAGCAATTTGGGAAAACCATGCTTGCAAAAAATGAGAAAGAATTCTCGTACCCTCTGTGACATTTTTTCTGGGGACGAAGGAGAGTTTGAGAAAATCACCTTATTGCATGCTATCCAAATACCCTAGCTCGGTTTTAGAGGGAGAAGACAATAGGATTTTTTATTCTTGTCCTTAATCCACACCTGCCAAGAAATCAAAAAGGATAAACTAGTCCATTGACAATGTGGTCACAGGGAAGTGTATGAAGAGGTGTTCAATTAATTCCCCACTATCCATGCATAAATTACACCAACCTGACCCAATTTTATATGAGTGTTGCATTACATCCCACGTAGGCAAATTTCCCACCATTATATCCCAAACCAATAATTTGGATTTGTCGAGCACTTGGACTTCTACAAAACTCCCCTCCACTAGTCGATAGCCTATATTTGCATTGTAGAAATAAGACAAATATATCCAATATTGGGAGTATATATACATATGAAGCATAAGCCCACACAAGCACATACACTTTATCACTAAGTCGAATGTCTTCAAAACACAACACAACATTATAACTCGACCATTCTGCCCTGAGAATTTGAGGTAAGAATAAATCCCTTGCACCTTTCCAGCCCTGAATCCACAGAGTAGTACAATCAGGGGCATCAATATGTTTCAGGCATGTGATGCCTTGATCACGCAAAAAAATCAATAAGACATGGAGAAATAATGTGTTCCTCTAACATCCAATCCACGGATCATAACTAATGCAAAAACAATAGCCATTACCAACCTTCCACGTTAAACTAGAAGCCACAAGATCGAAAGAGTGGAAAATTCCTGCCATATCACTGAGATATTATGTCTCGATTTGATTGGATTACACACCTATTCTTTCAATGATACAGGAGCAACATATTTCTGAATAATCACCTGAGTCTAAAGACGTTGAGTGGATAAAAGTCTCCATGCAAATTTTGTAGCAAGGGCTTTTGAGAATAAGAAAATATTTTTAAGAGCCCATCACTTAAGGAGTTTCAGAACATCCAACCTACTCCACCGAACCCAAGGCAAGACAAAATGGTCCATCGAGCCCACCCACAGAAATTTGATACACAACCTCCATATTTTCTCTAGGATTCCCTTGGGAATCCAAGCTAGAGACATCCAATAAATCAAAATTACTTCTAGAACCAATTTAACTATTACCATCCTGCACGCCCAAGAAAACCACTGAAAACACCAAACATTGAGCCTTTTCTCCAACTTAGCTAATATCTAGTGCTAATCAACTTTAAGATAATTGTTTTTCATTAAGTGGAATCTGAGATACTAGAACCCATAATCAAGCTCTAAGATTTCATTAGGGAAAATGAGATCAAATATAAACAATGCCCTTCTTCTCCAAATTATGAACATCAATGGAGGAATTCCTGACATTGATCACCATCCCCATCGCATGATCAAACAATCTCAAAATATCATCCAATTTAGATATATCACTACTCAATCCTTTGCATAAAATAAGGATGTTATCAACAAATCAAAGTTGTCTGATGGAAAACAGCTGAGCAACAATCACAGCCTGAAATTCCTTTCGACGAACCACATCCTTAATCATAATATTAAGACCCTCAACAATAAGAATACATAATAGATGGGATAAAGGGAACCCCTGATGAAGACCACATTGTGCTTGAAAAAATTGTGAGGTAGATCCATTAATTATGATTGCAAAGGAGACAGAGGTTAAGAATCCCATAGTCCAATTTATGAAATGATTATCAAATCCTAGCTACATAAGAAGTAGTCAAATAAAGGACCAATTGACTTTATAATATGCTTTAGATAAATAAATCTTGAATACAATACCCTTCAGCTTCAACAAATTTATATTGTGTAAACCCTCTTGGGCTACACCAATTGCTTCATGAATTTGACGCCCTTCCAAAAACCCAAATTTTTCTTGAGATATGACCTTCGAGAGAAAAGATCAGTATCCTTACAATTATTTTCAAACTCATAATAACCTTTCTAGCCTCCAATAATCCTTTTCTCGATATTTTGATTCCAATTGAGCTGATAAGCAATTTCAATACCCAAATATTTATAAGAAGAGACGTGTTCCAAGGAATTATTATAATAGACGAAAATTCCATGGGTGGCCTTTTCATATTTAACTTTCATGATTTTAGTCTTGTTGGTATTAACCACCATACCCATCTTAGAGAAATATTCATGAAGAGTCTTAAGTTACTTGTCCAGGTCCTCATGGCTTTTAGCAAGAAGAACGATATTATAGACGTAGAGGAGAAGAGTAATGATAATACCACCAAGCTCAGTCCCCTTGCACCCTGCACTTTCCAAGCACTCGTCTAGCTTATTGATGTAAATACCAAAAAGGGTAGGGGAAAGGGGACACCCTTTCTTAACCCTGATATTGCATTTAATATCTTTAAACCATCATTTGTTGGTTTTAAGCTTGGAAACAACCATCTAGTAGATGTGAATCACAACAATATTCAACTTAGGAGGAATCATTATCTCATCAAGTCTTTTCCAAATCTTATCCTGAGGAACAATGTCAAAGGCTTTTCTAAAGTCCACAAAGAAACAAAAGAGATCAACTTTACTATTGCGACATTCCTCGACAATGATCCTAAGAGTGACAAGATGGTCAATAGTCGAGTGGTATCTCCTAAAACTAGCTTTCCCTTTAGCTCTTTTATCATGGAATTTAAGACAATGGCTAATCTTGTTTTCCAAAATGAGACCATAAATCTTGGCTAAGATGTGGCTAATCATAATGGTCCTATAGTTAGAGGGAACAATTTTGTCCCCATTTTTAAAGATAGGCACAATAAGGCTTTGCGTCCAAGGCTTGGGGAAGCCATGCTTTACAACCAAATTGAGAAGTTTGTGGAGATGAGGAATGAGAATAGATAGTCCCAGCTTTAAGATATCACCTTGGTACACTTCAATGTATTTATCTTTCCCACTATCGAGCTTACTAATCCCAGAATCAACATCCTCAAGAGAAATGATATACTCCTTAATAGGAGTGCTAACGACGTTGTCCATGGTGTTCAGGGAGACATACAACTTCTAAGATAGATGTCCCACTTTTCTTATATGTCCCAGTTTTCTACAGGGATCGAATTATTATCTTTAGATATATGAACAAGCGCATTCCGCCAAAAATTTATGGGCGTAACTTTAGAAAGGTGAAGAAGATGCTTTTGTCTCTTATTAATATATGACCACTTCTTCTCTTTAATGAGGGATTTGTATATACTAATATTTTGGACCTTTATAGTTTTGTCAGGAGTGTCTCGAATAGTTTTCCTGGTACTTTTACAGTCTTTGTCATACAAAGGGTTTGAATTTCTATTAATCCTCTTATATGAAACCTTAGTAGAGAACTTGCTAATGGTAGTAGTAAAATTGTGATAAATTTGATCAATATTGTTATTATAAGTCAGGGAAATTAAATCCCTTTTTAACTCCTTTAAGAAGAGGTCTATATTACTTTGATTGAATGAGTGTGTCTTTGGCATTCACTAGTATCTTGCATGTGGATGGTATGCATAACAAGATTGAGGGTTAAAGTCAAAGGCCCGTGGTCAGAGTCAGACTCAAAATATTTAAGAAGCTCAAAGTTGTTAATACGGTTAAGGACATGGATGTCCGAAATCACATAGTCCCCAATAACATTTCCCAACCCATGTAAACAGGTCATCTGACCAAAGGAAGGCCACTTGCTAATACCATTACAGATAATCAGGTCATATGAACTACAAAGCTTGATCTCAGTGTCAAATAAGTTCTCGGTCCTGTCTTTAGAGTTTCTCTTGAATCTATTAGCTAATTCATCATCTTTGTCAAGCCAAAAGGGATTAGGGTTAGAGTGGTTTCTTAGCTTAATAGCTTGATTGGTATCAGTGCTAGAATGGAATTCCCCAAGCAAGAAGATATTACCTTCATTCCTCAGGTTGTGAATGTATTTTTCTAAGGTATTGAAAGGACAATTCTTATCTAAGTTGTTTTTATTATAAGAGTGTTGTACTATTCAACATCCCCCATTTTAATGTATTATAAATTTCCCATGAAATTTATTATATTAAAATAGGGACCCTTTAGTTTTACAAAATCAACAAACAAACAAAAATTGTTAATAAAGAACTATAACCAAAGTTTAATACTTAGGCTTTTTAATTAAAACCCAAGTAGTAAACCTTGATTATCCAAAAAACCAAATTTTAATAGCCTCCGAGACCAAAACTATACTTGGGCTTCAAAAAACCTTACGTATTAAACAATATGGGTTATTTAATTAAAAAAACAAAATAATCGGAGTTTTAATTCCCAAAACTTAAATTCTTCATAAACCCTGACTCATCTCGCTTCCCCGCATCGCAAAATTTCATAAGGAAAATACCCCTCCGCCAACTCCATTGCGATTGTGATAGAAATCAAACCCGTGGGGATTATTCAATACAATTCATAAAATCCTGCGTCCTTGACTATCACAAATGTTCCAAAAAACATAAGGCTTAGCCTTAACTAATTGCAATTGTGATTAGGCCTGGACTTGAAGGGAAAATCAACTGTGATTCAGTTAAAATATCGCATCCATGGCTATCACAGTTTCCAAAGGTCCTACCTCATGCCTTAATCGACTGCGATATGCGATATAGCCGAACCCGCATCGATTATTCAATGCGATTCATTAAAATCTCACATCCGCACAATTGCAAGAGTCTAAAGGTTCTACCCTGCTCCACACCACCAATCGTGATTGCTATCAATAACGTCATAATAACTTCACATGTGACATCATCCTCCACGTCGTCCCGCACATCGCAAATCGCAAGTATTCAAGACTTAAACCATATTCCTTTGCTTCTGTTCTGAATGCCGATTGTGATATGACATCATCAATTACGTTAGATCCACATCATCCTTCATGTCAGTTGCCATGTCATCTGCCACGTCATCTGCCATGTCACCTGCCATGTCACATCATGACGTCACTACCACGTCACCCCGGGACTTCACAATCGTAAGTTTCAAAGGGACACGACTTATAACAAATCCTTCACCCTAGCCAATTTGCGATTTTGATTAGGTCACCAAGACCCGACACGATATTTAAATGGATATGAATGATTCCGCATCCAGGCTTATCATAAATTTCAAAATCTTGCCCGTACCTTTGCCTCCGCTCTGAACACCAATTGCGATATAAAATCCTGACTTTCCTTGATTTAATAAACGGCTCAGATCTACCCAAATCAACGGGGGAGAAGACTTTGAACCCCCCTGTGCTCAATTTTAAGTTTCTCGAAGGTGGGGGGGGGGGGTTCAAAAAAGTGGTTTTTTCATCCAAGCCCTATATCTACGTGTCACTCCACCATTCTTTCGGACCCCCCTCTTCACAAGCCACTTACCACTTCCGACCCCCTTTGAAAAAATCGATAACCATCCACCTTTCCGCGATTGCAATTGCAATTTTATTTGAAGTACTCCCGACCTCCAAGCAATTGCAATTATTCTAAGTTTTACCCCCGATCTAAAAGCGATATGTGATAAGACCGTAAAGTCCAACTTGTCTTAACATAGACCTCACTCCACATTCCTCTCCATGATGGTTGTGTTCAGATTTATTACGCTCTACATTTTTATCTTGATTTTCTGCAAAACATGATTTGTTTCAAATAGAACTTGCTTATCAGTGTCATTTATTTTCAGCTTATCAATTCATGTTTTCATGTTCAGGTTCGTGACAGAGGAGGACATTTGTGTTGATAAGTAGTAGTTCAGTTCAAATAGACAGACAAACATCCAGAGAATCTGATGGAACAAACAAAGTTGATGAAGACAAAAAATCACATTCAGAAAATTACTATTAAAAAATTGTTTTTCTTTAAGCATATTGAAGGGATCTATTTAAATTCCCTCAACGCTATACACAATACGTTCAATTTTTTTTATGTTATTTAAGCTTATTTGTTATATAAAATTAAGGTCCTGAATTTTATGAAGAAAGGATTACGAAAGCTCGCACTACTGTACTTTCATACTTTTCCCAATAGAACGATTGGAACATTGTTTAGGAATTTTCATAAAGAACTTTGAGAAGTTTCATTTTTGTACTCCTGAAATCATCTTTGTGAGAAGGAATTAACTGTTGTTATTTCTTTTATGAGCTAAGCATCATGCATCTGGTATTTCTATATTTGTACCTTTGTTTTGTTCATAAATAAATAGTGAAATTATCTTTTTAGATTGCTTATTACATGGTGTTTAAAGAACAATGTTACATGTATTCATTTCTGATCATGCTGCCATTGATATTTAATACATGGTAAGAAATTTTCTTTGATATTCTAAATGTGATATGAGTTATACACATTATTTTGATTAACTATTTAATTAAAATAATCATCTTGAAATATTTTCATTTCCATTGGTGTTTGAACAATCTATATTTTCATTTACTAAGGAAAATCATTATAGATTGCATCTAGATAAATGTTAAACAATCTCGGGTTATAGAGTAGATTAATGCATATGCTTTTCCATTTTATTCATTGCTACAAATCCATCTATTTCCCTTCATTATAATCATTACACATTCATTCAATCACCTTTCATTGGGAAACTGGTCCCATTATCCATAGTTGGAGCCACTACCTAAACGGTAAAGGAGTTGTCTTAAGGTACGGATCGGGTGGTTTTCCCCCATGTTGAAGTAGGGATTTTCAAAGCCTCAACAAGGAGGTAGAGTTGATATGAGAGAAATAGAATATTACAAGAAAATCCCTATTGGAGGAAGACTCAGAGATGTCGATCCAAAAGTACTGATCGAAGCGGTCGATAATATGAAGTTGGATGTGGGAAGAAACAATGTTCTTAATATAACATGCTATACATGTTGAAAATGACACCAAGAAATATTCTAAATTAATTTTCCCTTGAATTAAATTAAAATAAAATTATAATTCCACATCACATGACAACTTGTACGAGTTAACTAAATTAGTTTGACTTGGTTCAGTTAATTCGAGTTGAGGGTCTAACTTGAGTCATGTAGAGTGGTTCCTACTTTATAGTAGCCCAAGTTGAGTTAATTTTGAGTTGTAATTAATTAATTCAGTTTAACTGAGTTAAAGTCAGTTAAACTAGTTCCAACTATTGGAGGAACTAGTAGGAGGTCTAGCAATGGAGTGAAACTTCAGTGTTCAACCAGTTAACTGATAAATCAGCCATAAATAATTCATGAATTCAGTGAGAGGAAGGCGTATGATAGATTGCGTAGTTATGGATGAGTAATTTCCCTAATTAATAGGGGATAATTCCCAAGGAAACAATGCAAGGAAATATGGACTTGGGAAAGAATAAAATTGGTTAAGTATTAGCCAAGGCTTGTCTAGGAAGTAATGAGATAGATAGAGATAGTGCAAAGGTTACTCGGGCTCGGGAAAAACATTGTAATCTTCTCATATTTTTATTACTAATGCAATGTTCATGTAGGAGGGGTTTTTAGCTACCACTTTCCCTAGGAAATCATTGTGTAATGTGTTGATTGAATTCTTTCTCTTGTATGCTTCATGATTTAGCGACCGTTTAATTGTTTCCACAGTTGGTAGAGTAGATTCAAGTCTATTGTTTTAGTAAATTACGGTTAGCAGTTTGAATCTACAAGGAATTTATACATGGTATCGGAGCTAAAATCACTATAGAAGAGAAGAATACGAATTTGTCTTTTAGAGCTAGCAGGATGGCCTTCTATGGATTTAGACTCGAATATGCCCATGAGGGTAGTTCGAATTATATTTCTTGGAAGGATAAGATGGAGGCAGTGTTGGAAGATAACAGGTTGAAGGAATTCATAGATACTAACATTCCTAAAACTCCAACATCTGATGCTCAGGATCTAACAAAGTGGAATAACTGTTTTGCAAAAGCGAGGAGGATCATATTGGAAGAAGTTTGAGATCATATTGTCTCAAACCTCCACAAGAAGGAGACTCCATATGCAATGTGGAAAGCCTTGATAGACTTGTTTCAGAACAATAGTGACCAAAGGAAGCTGGCACTGAAGGAAAAGCTTCGGAAAATCAAGATGGAAAAGGGTGACACAATACCATAGTATTGGAGAAAGTTCCCCCAATCTCATGATGAGATTGGGAGTGTTGTATTACAATTGATGAAGATGATCTGGTCAACCTAGCACTTTTAGGCCTTCCCAAGAGCTGGCACAACTACCAACATTTGGTAAATGGGAGGGAGAAGCTACCAAAGTGGGAGTGTTTGTGGTTTGATTTGATGCAAGAAAGGATAAGGCGAAACACATGGAACCTCATCAAAGCATGATGATACGGACAACTATGCATTGGATGGAAAGGAAAAGAAAGGGAAAGGGAAGAAAACCTAATCCAAAGGATATTCTGGTCAAGAAGGGAAGAAGAAGGACTTGTCAAATATTAAATTTTTTCACTGCCATGAGTTGGAACACCATGCCACGAAGTGTCCACACAAGAAGGCCGACAAGAAGCACTCAGGGCGAGAAACAGGTGAAGCAATAGATTCACAATTCGAATCAGATTTCACCGTCATTACATGCATGGTGACATCAGTTATGGGTAGTGTGTGGTATCTAGATTGTGGAGCCTCATTCCATATGATGGGAAATAAATAATGTTTCAGTGACTTGGAGGAGAAGGACCTCCAAATGCACATCGAGATGGGACATGATGGAAGGTATAGTGTGACCAACATCGATACTGTTAATTTTCAAAGGGAGTGTGGTTCTCCTCTCACATTAAAGATGTCATATATGTTCCAAGACTGAAGAATAATTTGGTTTCGATTGCTATGTTGGAAGATTGCGGCTATGATGTGATATTTAGCAAAGGAAAGGCTTTCCTTCATCACATTTCCATTGGACAAGTGAAGTGGATTGGGGTTCAGGTGAAGAACCTCTACAAATTGGATGTATAAGGCTATGTTGGTTTGAGCACAAACGCAGAGAAGGTGCAGAGCAAAAACATCCGTGAATTGTGGCATAAACGACTTGGCCATTTCCACCATGGAGCTTTGAAGATGATGCAACATATTTCTAAAGAACTTCCCAAGGGTGCACTAGAGCAGCGAGATACATGCAAAAGGTGTACATTAGGGAAGTACACCAAATCCACCTTTAATGATAAGGAAGCACTCATGGGCTGAAGCATGAAACACAACTCTATATGTGCAGAACATGAGTCCTCATCGAATATTCAGGATGAGTACAACAAAAGAATATTTTTCAAGTAAGAAACCAAATGTCGCACACTTTAGGATATTTGGTTCATTAATTTATTTCATGTTTCCAATGATCCAATGAAAAAGATAGAACCAACAACAAAGTTGGGCATATTTGTGGGGTACATTGATACACCTCACAACTATCGGGTGTACACGTCATCTCATAGGATGAAATTTGTTGGTAGAGAAGTGAAGTTCGATGAAGCTATGGCCATGAGATGTTCCCTTGAGAGGGAGCTTTAGTTGCATTCAGATGAGGATAATTTCATTCCAAAGGAAGAACCTCAAGATGTTGTGGAGTAACCACAAGAAAAGGAGCAAAGAGTGGAAGCATCCAATCATGCAGAGACATCCAGAGATGGAAGGAAGCGCACCAGAGAAGATGAAAAATTGATGCATGATGCTAGATAAAATGTGGGATCACCCACATCACAATGCAGACAGAGGAGGTCACCAAATTGGTACACTGGCTAAATGGATCTGATGAGAATGACTGTAGATACTGAGCCATCCTCATTCAAGGAAGCAGTGCAAAAACTAATTTGGGTTGATGCCATGGTAGAGGAACATGATTCCATTATCAGGAACAGTGCTTTGGAAATTGTCCCAAGGCCAGAGGAGAAGTCAGTGGTATGTTCCAGGAGGATCTAGAAAGTGAAGCAAGAAACAAATGGGAGTATCAAGAAATGCAAGGCCAAATTTGTTGCCAAGGGGTTCTCTCAGGTGGATGGAATTGATTACAAGGAGACTTTTGCTCCTATAGAAAGGTACTCTTCAATCAGATCAATTCCAACACTTTTAGCACAAATGGGATGGAAGATACAACAGATGGATGTGAAGAGAACTTTCCTTGTTGAAGTGATTGAAGAAGAGGTGTACATAGAGAATCTAGAAGGATTTGAGACCTTCAAAAAATATTCATATGTGTTCAGACTCAAGTGAGCATTGTACAGATTGAGACAAGAACCCCATGCTTGGTACACTAGGATCAACAATTATTTCACTGGGTTGGGCTTCACCAAAAGTGAAGCAGATGCAAACCTTTATCATATTGTGGTTGGAGGTAGATTATTGATTATAATATTATATGTCGGTGATTTAATTCTAATAGGTGATGAGAAAATGATAAAATATTGAAAAGAGGATTTGGCAAGAGAATTCGGGACAAAAGACATGAGGATCATACAGTATTTCCTTGGTTTTGAAATTTGGAAAGGAGATGGGGAATTGTCTGTTTCTTAGGGAAAGTATTGTGGTGTAGGTAGATTCTCGATGCAGACAAAGACAATTCCTCTAGCCCGAGAGAGCGGGTCTAGCCACAAACAAAACAATCTATGGAAAACTTCCTTAAGCTATAATTAAATAAGAGGGCCTACCTCTTAGAACGCTATTCCGCTTAGTGATGATACTGCTTCCTTACTCCAGCTACCTTTCGCTTCCTTCCTTCGAATACCTGAAACAAGAAAACAAACAATAACAACAAACGCGATAGCATACAAATTACATTCAACCTACTTAAAAGGTCAAGGAATCTTAAGCCATAAAATGTGAGATAACACTTAATGTAGGAAATCAGTCAATAGTTGCATTCATATAAGTTTGGAAAGAGATTACAACCAATGCCTTGACGTTGTTGGTCTTCTCTGACGTATCCGGGTTCCCACACCTCTGCTAGAATCTCATGGATAGCCCCAACAATGGAATTTTTAAGGCTTTTTCCCTTTAGTTCCAAACCAAACCAAACACACTATTCTCCCTCCACAAACATAAACTAGAAGGCTACAAGCAATGGTATCTTGTTGGTTATTCAAGCTCCAAAAAATACTAAGGCCATTTCAGCTTGGAAAAGGAGGACTCTGTATAACTTTGATGGATGGGAGATGGTTCATCTTATGATGGTAGAGGGCTTATATCTTTGGTTTGTTCCATCTTAATAGGGGAAAGGAGCCCAAACTAACTTCCTTGACTCCATCCATCCGAACCATTTACCAGACTTCCTTTACGAAGTTTCTAGACTTGGAAGCTTCGACTCCATATTTAAAAAACTTGCTAAAAGATGATCGGCATGACTGAGAAAAGGTTCATTTGCGTCATACGATGCTAGGCCGATTTTTAAACTCTACAAATCGGTGCGAGGAGGAAATAGTTCATTAGCGTCAGTCTTGTAAACTAGGGTAAAAGGAAGATTCTTGGGAAATGATGCAAAAGGGAAATGTTCTGCTCATGAAGAGGGACATAATGGGAGTCCCTTCATGATGGGAAAGCATGTAGGGTTCACTATAGAGGTCCTCCAGGATCGAGGAACGGGGAGTACAGGGACAGCGACAAAATGTTGTGTAACAGATGCCCCCTAAAAAATGGAGGCCGAACTAGAGTGAGGGGTGAAATGCTTTACAAGTAGATGTGGGGAACCGAAGTCCGTCATTGGAAAACTTGTAAGCAAGCATAGATAGATATAAATGAATCCAAGGCATGGGCGCAACCATCCAATAAATAGGATCATATCGAAACCAACGTATGGTCACAACCATCCAATAATGAGAAGGATCACATATAACAACTCATGGTATGGTCGTAGCCATCCATCTGAGAGAGACATGTATATCGGCATGATCATGTCACATCGCCTTGCAACCTGAACTTTTGTAATCTGAGTCTAGGGTCTTGTACTCCAACACAACCTGATCGAAGTACAAATTCTAACATGTGAATAGATGTGTTGAAGTCGAACATGCTAGAAAGTTGCTTGATTACCAGTCAATGATGTGGACCGTTAAAAAGTGCGAGAGAAACCACCAATAATGACAATGGCTCTCAAGGTACCAACAACACAATCCACGGAATGTGAATAAAGGAACTGAAGTTGAACACCCATGAAATCACCTGATTGAAAGCCAATGATGTGAACTTATCGTCGAGTGCGAATAACTTGTCATTAGGGCATGCAATCTCTAAGGTACTGGAAAGGAGTCTCTATGCCAACTTCCCGTATAATATGTTGAAGTCGACAGGAAGTGACCTTGTTGAAGGAGGGCCATGATGTATCCCACATCATCGACGCGAGACAAATGGATGCAATGATAATGGATGATACAGGGAATCAAGAATGAGTGTAACTACAGAAGGACAACTCTTGAACATATCGACGACACGACTCCGGAGTTTGGCAGCTTTTGGATCCATGGGATTGGAGGTCATGATGACGTAGAAGAGATCAAATGGAAGGCAAAAATGAATGGCCCACACAGGAAATTCAACAATGAAGAGAGGATATCTCAACCCGACACGAAGTAGAAAGTGTCATGTTCAAGAGTGAGCTGCCGACACAACTGATAGAATTTCCCAATTTCCCCCACCATTTCTGGCAGGTACCCCAATTATTTTTTAATCGCAAGCTTGAAGGGGATAGTGTGTGCTTGCACTGTAAGTCCATCCTTCAGATGAATCTGACCTAGCAAGATTAATGAGCCATAGGAAGGAGAAGCTCATGTTCGTCATGTTGACGAATCTGATGTCGTTTAATGTTTTAATGAGTCCGACAAAGGAGTAACTCGGTATTTTTTTCATGTTTAGAGAGTTTGAAAAAGACACGGAAAATAAAACTCCACATGGTCCCTTTTTGTACATTTGTCTCTCGAACTTGAAAAGGTAGAAAACAATAGTCAAGAGAACCTCCTAGTCATGATTGAGTAAGGTATACCTTTTTCGTAAATAGTTTTATTCCAGCCTGAAAAAGGGGTAAATGAATACTGGGTAAACGACGTTTCACAACCTTTAGTGAGTTCAAAACGACAAGAACTCGGCGATCTTTTCATATTTTTAGAGTCAGAAAAGAGCTCAAAGATGACTCCCTGCTTTTATTCACTTTAACGAGTCTAAAAGAGAAAAATACTCTTCAATATTTTCATTTTTTATGAGTCGGAAAAGAGCTTAAAGGTGACTCGTCCTGAAGGAACGAGTGGTATAAAGGGTAGAAACTGGTTCTGATTATGGTGGAACTGCTCAAAAACTAAGACGTCAAGAGGCTGGCTAGTAAAACCACTCATTGCTACTATTCCTCAAGAAAGGGTAAAACAACCAAGTGAAAGCGAATGATTAGCCAAAGAGATGGTCACGATGGAATGGAGAAAAACCCAAGGCTCATCTAGCAAAAATTAGCTGATAAAAATGACAATCACAAGATGTACATTGGGCATGGGTTCATTTTTACACAAGCTTGAACCATGGGGAACTCTGCTTGAATTTGGTTTCATGTTTACACAAGCTTGAAACAAAAAACTATGCTTGAGTTTGGTTTCATTTTTACACAAGCTTGAAACAAAGATAAACTATGCTTTAGTCAAGTTCACATGCCCCCAACATAATGACTCAATTTGAGGTACATGCCCCCCAAGCTTCATTTCATTCAGCAAGGTGGATGGAATGAAGGTTCACTCTCGAGATCCAGAAAAGACTCGATTGGGATTTTACGAGATCTTAATCAAAGACTCGATTTGGAAAAGGGAGTTGTTTCATTTTTTAACGAGGTTGACACAGTAAAAGAACTATCCTCGGACATCTATTTCATTTTTTTAACGAGTTTGATACAGGAACAAACTATCCTCAGACATCTGTTTCATTTTTTAACGAGGTTGATACAAGAACAAACTATCCTCAGTCTCCTTGATTCATTTTTTAACAAGCTTGACACAAGACAAGGAACTATGCTCACACCCCTTGTTTCATTTTTTAACGAGCTCGACACAAGACAAGGAAACTATGCTATGACGTCCTTGTTTCATTTTTTAAGGAACTTGACACAAGATAAGGAAATATGCTTATTAATATATTCATGGACCATATGAGAACATGGCTCCCAAGAGGTCTTCACTAGACGGGAGAAGCACGCTCTGGGAGGGATACATGTCAACTAGTACCAAAGACAGATCGGGTTCCAATGCCCCCAGTACATAATGTACTATACCATTTGTGTGATCATCAGCAGATGTGGAGACGGAACGGGTAGCCACATAATTGACCTATGGCAGGGAGGGTATTGCTTGCAAACAAGAACCAATAGGGGACGATGGTTGCATAGGAGGCACCTGGTGACCAATGAATGACAATTGATCAATGGTCACTATTCTCCCTTCATGTGGAAAACAAACCACACGAAAAGCGAAGAAACAAGAGCTCCCACGAAATAAACATAGTCGCGTCCAAGGAGAAGATTGAAATCTAAAGGACCTTGGACTACCATCATGTCTATATAGACAGTCTTTCCTCCCAAAGTAATATGGAACTTCGGAAGGATCCCTAAGGGTTGACTAGTTCCTCCATTGAAAGCCAACAGATTCTGGGTGACAGGCACAAGCTGTGGGGAACCCAAAGCTTGCCAAGTAGTAGAAGACATGATTCTAACAGACACTCCTTCATATTTATAGTGCAATGTACTACCATATTATAGGCTTGTACTATGATCTGGAAAGGCACATAAGATGGGAGGCGGAAAGCATTCAATTGACTCCAATCAAAAGAAACAACATAACTACTTGGTGGGGTTATCATATGATTTCCACCATGCCTTGCAGGAGAAGGAGAAGGATTCTCCTGAACAACTGGGACGATAGGGTCACTCTTCGATTCATGAGAACCTGAGGAGACAAGAAAAACATGAGTAGTATGATCATCACTACTCTCTTCGGAAAGAGAGTGAACAATAGAAGGCAGAGCCAAGTCGACACTCTATTCGACCAATGGTTGGTCAGGAATAGACACAAGAGATTCTTGCTCAGGAAGAGCAGGATAGGAAACAGATGAATCCAAGTCAATCTCTTTACCAACTAGGAGAGGGTCAGAAGAAAGTCTCTGATAACCAACAGGGAGTTGGACCTGAGGAGCTGTAAGGTTTTCCAAAATTTTGGAAGCTTTATCCATAAGAGGACAAAGGTGAAGAAGATACTTCCTTTCACATAACCTACAAGGGAATTTAATTTTTCCCTTCTTCTTACCATCACTAGCCAAGGCTGTAGCATTGACATGATCTCCAGAGGTTGATGGAGATGGTCGATCTAGATTTTGACACCATACCTCTAAGACTCTGGGAATACTAGGATAGTCTCGAAGGAGATGGTGACCCTTACATAGCTTGCAAGGGAATTTTACTTTCCACAAAGGATCAAAAGGTTTGTCGACGGGAAGTGAATTTAGGACATGTATTAGTGAAATATTTCATTCTTTGATTTTTGCATTGATTTTGTGCTCTCTATCCCTCAATTAGCGTTAACTTTCATCAAAGAAAGAATTATTTTCTCATACAGTTGTATATAGGAGTTTTCAGATGACAATGGTAGAGCCTTGGAATTGAAACCTAATTCAAGATCAACCGTTAAAATTTATTGAATTAACCTAAGGAAGCATTGAAACTTAACACCCACATTTATTGGTCTAGGCTAGAGACGTGTTCTGGTGTATTTAAACCTAGCCACTATCGTTTGATTCGGAATTAGACAACACTAATACAAGCTTGTGCTCCCCGTACCATCCCGTATATAAAGTGAGACCCCACTAGGTTTGCAATCCTTTATCTGTAGGAAGTCGAGTCTTCCCAGTGGAGTCACCAATTTGTGGTGTAGGTAGATTCTCGATGTGGACAAAAACAATTCCTCTAGCCCGAGAGCGCGGGTCTAGCCACAAACAAACAATCTATGGAAAACTTCCTTAAGCTAGAATCAAATAAGAGGGCCTACCTCTTAGAACGTTATTCCACTTAGTGATGATCTTTCTTCCTTACTCCAGCTACCTTTTGTTTCCTTCCTTCGAATACCTGAAACAAGCAAACAAACAACAACAACAAATGTGATAGCATACAAATTGCAGTCATCCTATTTAAAAGGTCAAGGAATATTAAGTCATCATGTGAGATAACACTTAATGTAGCAAATCAATCAATAATTGTATTCATATAAGTTCAAAAAGATATTACAACCAATGCCTTGACGTTGCTGGTCTCCTCCGATGTATCTGGGTTCCCACACCTCTACTAGCATCTCATGGATAGCCCCAACAATGGAAGTTTTAAGGCTTCTTCCCTTTAGTTCCAAACCAAACCAAACACATTATTCTCCCTCCACAAACATAAACTAGAAGGCTATAAGCTATGATATCTTGCTAGTTATTCAAGCTCCAAAAAATACTAAGACCAGTTCAACTTGGAAAAGGAGGAGTTTATATAACTTTGATGGAGGGGAGATGGTTCCTCTTATGATGGGAGAGGGCTTATCTCTTTGGTTTGTTCCATCTTAATAGGGGAATGGAGACCAAACTGACTTCCTCGGCTCCATCCAGCCCAACGATTTACTAGCCTTCTGCTACGAAGCTCCTAGACCTGGAAGCTTCGACTCCATATTTAAAAAACATGCCAAAAGAGGATTGATGCGACTAAGAAAAGGCTCATTTGCGCTATATGGCACTAGGCTAGTTTTTAAACTTTGCAAATCAGCGTGAGGAGGAAATGGGTCATTAGCGTTGATCTTGTAAACTGGGGTAAAAGGAAGATTCTTGGGAAATGATGCAAAAGGGAAATGTTTTGCTCATGAAGAGGAACATAATGGGAGTCTCTTCATGATGCGAAAGAATGTAGGGTTCACTATAGAGGTCCTCCAGGATCGAGGAATGGGGAGTACAGGGACAGTGACAAAATTTTGTGTAACAAGTAATATGCAAATGATATACTAAATAAGTTTCACATGGAGAGCAGTAAATCCATGGAGAATCCTCTAGCAGGGAATTGGAGGAAGGAATATGCTACTTCAGACGAAGTGGTAGAGGCTACCATTTACAGACAACTTGTGGGTTCACTTATGTACTTGGTGAACACACAGCCGAACATGTGTTTTGCAGTTAACTAGCTTAGTCAAGCAATGGTTAATTCAACCAAAATCTATTAGAAGGCAGTGAAACATGTGTTGAGATACCTCAGGGGCACCACTCAGTTTGGTCTTTGGTATAGAAAGAAAAAGGGAGTGATGATGAAAGGATTCACATATGTAGATTGGGATGGGACTCCGTCAGACAGGAAGATCACATCAGGGGGAATCTTCAACATTGGATCAACAGGAAGCAAATATTAGTTGCACTCAGTTCAATAGAAGTAGAGTACATGGATTCTAGTTAAGAAGCTTGTGAGCATATCTAGATGAGGAAGATCCTTGTTGGTTTATTTGGTCAACAAATGGATCCTACAGTTATTTACTGTGACAGTTAGAGTTGTATCAAACTCTCTGAGAATCTATCTTTTCATGATTGGTCCAAGCATATCGACATCTGGTACCACCATCTGTGAGATTGTGTAGAGGCGATCATGTTGTTGGAATACATTCCTACAGAGGAACATGATGCAAATATCTTGACTAAGGTATTGTTAAGAGGCAAATTCGAGTTCGATAGAGGTAGGATTGGGGTATTTGATAATCCCTTTCTTGCTGAGAGGGAGTATTGAAAATGGAACTAAGAAAGATTCTAATTTAATTTTCCCTTCAATTAAATTAGAAGAAAAGTGTAATTCCACATCACATGACAACTTGTACGAGTTAATTAAGTTAGTTTGACTTAGTTGGTTCAGTTAATTCGAGTTGAGGGTATAGCTTGAGTCATGTAGAGTGGTTCATACTTTATAGGAGCGAGGTTGAGTTTATTTTGAGTTGTAATTAGTTAATTCAATTTTACTGAGTTAAAGTCAATTAAACTAGTTCCAACTGTTGGAGGAACTAGTAGGAGGTCTAGCAATGGAGTGTAGCTTTAGTTTTCAACGAGTTAACTGATAAATCAACCATAAATAACTCATGCATGCAAAATCTATGAGTTACCCAGTTGAGATTAGATTTCAAGGGAAATATACTATCAGTTGTATAATCATCCAAATTGTACAGGTGGTGCATGCAGTCAAAGGAAGGCCTATGATGGATTGTGTAGTTATGGATGAAGAATTTCCCTAATTAATAGGGGCTAATTCCCAAGGAAATGATGCAAGGAAATAAAGACTTGGGCAAGAAAAAAATGGTTAAGTAAGTGCTAAGGCTTGTATAGGAAGCAGTGATACAGATAGAGATAGTGTAAAGGTTGCTTGGGCTTGAGAAAAGCATTGCAATCTTCTTGTACTTTTCTAACTAATGCAATATACATATAGGAGGGGTTTTTAGCTATGGATTTCCCCAGGAAATCATTCCGTAATGTGTTGATTGAATTCTTTCTCTTGTATGCTTCATGATTTCGTGATTGTTTAATTGTTTTCGCAGTTGGTAGAGTAGATTCAAGTCTATTATTTTAGTAAATTACAATTAGTAGTTTGAATCTATAAGGAATTTCTACAATACCACCAAGACCCCTTTGAGAGGATTTATTGTTCCAAGTTGGCCAAAGAATGAATCTGCCAAGGTGACAAACCCTAGACTCGTCATGCTCCCAAGTTTCAACTAGAAAATTAAGGTCAATATCACTCAGGATACAACTTAACATAGGACCTTTACACCATGGAAAACCACGAAAGTTCTAGAAGATGATCCTTAGTGATCTTAATCCCTATTTATCACTTGTATTTTGGACTCTATATCGAATAATAGCTTTCATATTCCTAATGATAGCTCATTTCCCTTCTTTTCTTGCCTCCTTGACCTTTTGGACTTCTTTCCTGAGTTCAACTTGGTCTTCTGGAATTAGATCTTCATTTATAAAGATTCTAGTTCCATTTAGGCTTGGGGATTTCTTGAGTATATCTAATTTGTGGTCATTGCAACTTACCTTAATACGGATTAGTCTATGTTTATTCTCAAGTAACTTTCCTACTCGGATTGCTTATGTGATATAAGTTGTTTGAATTTGAGATTTTGTTTTTAATTATTCTTTTATTGTTTCTAATGTGTCCTCATTGTTTTGTTCTTCTATACCAGCAATTATAAGGTGTAAGGCTCTTTTATGGTGCTCATGGTTGAGTTTAATCAATTTGATAATTTCCTCTTTTATGAGTTTAATATCTAATTTACTCTCCATATTATTTAGAGTTGATTTATTATTTAATTGTTCTTTTAGAATTTTAATCTCACTTTATTCTTTCTATTTATAAATTCTATTTATTCTTTCTATTCATTATTTATAGAAAAAAATTCTTAAATAATATGTAAGCCCTATTCTATTTATAAATAGAAAGAATAAAATAAAATAATTAATTATATATATGTTCTATTTATAAATTAAAAATTAAAACATTGGGTGCCATAGTCAAAGTGATTAAATGAGAATGCTAATAAATCCAAGCGTGACCAACATTGGTGTCACACACTTGGACAAAGTCAAGGTGATTAAATGAGAATGTTAATAATAAATCCAAGAATGTCTAGCATTGGGTGCCACACACTTTGACAAAATCAAGGTGATTAAATGAAAAAACAAGAACCGTTGCGAAGCAGCAAGTCCCTGCCGGCAGTTAAAACAAAACTTTATTTATCTTGATTTAGGAGGAAAGGGCCAGCCAATTACGCTTCTGCATCCTCATAGTCCGGGTGCAGTAGGAGGCCTAGAAACCATTGCTCCTAACCTGCTAGCTTTTAATATGTAAAAAATCCTGTGAGGGCTAGCTGCTTTGCCTTGGAAACTGCTCAAACTTCAAGTCTGCAACTTTAGGTCTGGACATATACTTGGAACAGCAAAAAAACCGGAAGCTGATCTGATTCAAATGGCAAGGACATCTAAGCTAGAAGCATAAATTGAAGCAGAAATTGCAATTGATGGCTTGAGAGCCTGACTGTGAGAGCCTGACCGTGGAGAATCAGAAAGAGTAGGAGAAAATTTCCTCATTCAGAATCTGACCTTTTCTGGCAGGAAAATATATGTGGCTCAGCAGCGAATAATTGACACCAATAATAGGATCAGTGGGTTAGAAGCCAGGAATATCAGGCCAAAGAGCAACCTCAAAACTAAATTTTTTCTGATATATTATGTGAAACATTTAAGTAACGGTTCTTTCATATTATACAATTTGGTTCCATTGTTTTCTATTCAATTTTAGGATGTGTGTTTCTGTTTTCAATTCAGTTTTAGTAATAATATAGATCTATGTTGCTGCATTTATGGAGAGAAGAAATTGAGAAGAATGGAGGAATGGCTTTCACTGCTATCACAAATGGTTAGATAATTCAAGTTGTGTTATTGAGGTTTAGCAGTAGGGTGAACTTAATCTGAATGTCTATGTTTGAAGGCTTTGATGGTTTCACATTATTTCTATATGTTTTCTAGGTGTAGATTGTGTTGTAGTGTCAGAAAAGGAATGGACGAAGGGAAACTCTGCTAGAGCAGCACATGCAAAGTAAATTGATCTCCTAACTTCAACCTTGTGAGAATTTTAAGTGGTGATATAGTTGATATTGTGTTAACTTGTAGTGCATCTGGCTATTGCCGGATTCCACTTCACCATCTGACATCCCTACTTCACATTTTGACATACGTGGGTCCCTACCTACCCATTTGAACATACGTGGGTCCCTACTACCCATTTGAACATACGTGGGTTCCCCTGCCGATGGTGTTATAGGATCGATAGCATTAAATCAATTATAAATCGATGATTACGAAGTCCCTTATATGCGGTTTTTGCATGAATGGCAGGTGTCTTCTGCATTGCAGGTGTCAAGCAGCGCAAAATCCAGTTGTTAGTCCTCTCCTCCTTCAGTTAGTTCGAAGCTATTTTGCGCTGCTTTCGTTTCGTTTCGTCCAGATCGAACCTCAATTCACTTCACTTTGTTCAATATTGTACTTTAATGTGGCCCAACCATTGACTGGAATGACTAGAAAACTTTTGATATTCTATTCAAATCTCGTTGAAGCAAGGACTACATCTGAGTTTTGCAGATTGAGTTTTCTCTGGGACAACATTTCACTCATGGCGATTTGAAAAGCTTCCCTGGTTTTAGAAATATGAGAATTTGAGTTTCTGCGTTATGGGAAGTCAGAAAGCATGTGCAAGCTCAAACTCCACATGGTCGAAGAGCCGAAGCGCTTGAGATCATCACAAATAAAGGGCCCCAGCATGAGCACGGACGGTAGCGGTGGCTCCAGCGTCTTCTCCACCAGCACTGCCAATTCGCTCGCTAGTCTCAGGGACTTCCTCCCCGAAAACCCCATTCTCTACACACACAAAGAAAGCGCAGATGCCACCACGCAATTCGCCTATGGAAGGATAGGGAAATCGTCCGTCTGGAAGTGCGTTCTCAGGGGGAAGACGATGGCGGTCACTGTGAGAAAGCAAAAGGGAAAAATCGGAGATATCCGGACAGGGCTCAGACAAATTTGCAATGCCCACCACGCTAGCATAGTCAAGCTCTTGGGAGGCTGCTGCGAGGGACAGATCGTATATCTCGCCTACGAATACGTCAAGGGATCGAGCCTTGCGGACTGCCTGAGGGGCAGCAAGGTGCCCGGATTCACGATCCTGGGTTCCTGGATTTCTCGGATGCAGATCGCCGTAGACGTGGCGCAGGGGCTCGAATACATGCACCACGACGGCAACATAAATTACGTCCATAATTACATAAAGTCCAGCAGCATTCTCGTGACAGAGCCTGGTTACAGAGCGCGGATCTGCCATCTGGGCGCCTCTTATCTTGCTGGGGAATACGATGCCGGCGGCATTTTTGATACACAAAGCGATTCGAACGCGAATTTCCAGGCCAGAGCTTTGCATAAACATTCCAGCCTGAAAATTACGGGCTTTTCTTAACTGGAACAATTTTAAAATAGTGAACTTAGAGATAGGCCTGTTGGGATTCAGGATAATACACTTTGAATTAGGAGGCCACAAAAATACTTGGGATTATCAAAAAATTATTTTAACAAATTTCCATAGAAAACCAAACAGGTTGAGACTCTGTACCTTAGTAAGCGAGCGAGCTAGTATGCCTTAGCTTCAATCATTAATCTGTTGTGCTCTCTGTGTGTCTTGGATGGTGTAAGACCCAAAACCTTAATGGAATCGATTCTCAGATGGGCACAACAGAAATCAGGTTTTTCCCTGATCCCTTGGGCCTGCGAGTCATGTGGACCCTGCAATCTCCACTTTCTGGCGGGAGGCATCCAGTTTGGCCTTGCATAGTCTACAAAAATCGTAAGTAGCATTAACGATATTTCTGTAAATCGTATTATGAAGTCATAATTAGAATTTTTTCATATATAAATCAGCTTCTGAAACAAAGAATATCATTTGAAATAGAGGCTTATTATTTGTAAAGCTAGCATATTGTGATGCAAGTGTGTTCATAGAGCGAATAGATAGAATGAACAGAAAAATAGAAGTGTTGTGTCTATCAGCCTATAGCTTATTCGAATTAAGTTGGACATACAACAACAAGAAATAGTTATAAAATAGTTCCGAACTAGTTTCGAACTAGAGGATGATTGCAAATTTAAGAAAACAATCAACTTCCTCAAATGTTCACTTACCTCGTCTGAATATGATATATGTTTATGTTGATTGAATTTTGTTGTATATCTAAGGATTCAAATTTGTTGTATATCTATATTATGATGCAGGTGTGTTCACTGAGCGAACAGATCAATCACCGAGCCAACAAAATGAAAAAAAAGATTGTTATGCCTGTCGTCCCTGTCAGCGTATGGCAGATCTACAGTAACAAGAAATAGTTCCAGTTCAATAGTTCTGAACGGGACACTCCTTAAGGATTTCACAAACAATAAATAGTTCCAGTTCAATAGTTCTGAACGGGACGCTCCTTTAGGATTTCAGAAACAAGCTACTTCAGGATTTCAGAAAGAAGAAATAGTTCCAGGCATGGCGGATGCAGCAAAAGGAAAATAGACAGAAAATCAACTTCCACTTCCAGGCATGGCGGAAGAGGCCAGCCATCAACTTCCAACATGTGGGAAGCGGTCTTGTTATTGAATTGTCAAATTTCCCCTTCATGCATCACCGGTCTTGTTGTCGAATTGTCAAAGCTGGCAGCGCAAAAGCTGGCAGCTGTTGCACCACATGGCAAGTTCAATGCACAAGAGCAATTAGAACATGGGAACTTGGTTACCACTATAGCATTTAATATCTGTTCAACTATGAAACTAATGCTAGCATTAGTTTTCATTAGTTTCAAATTTGCGAAATAAGTACACATAACATATGGTTTTTGCCTCTCTGCCTCGGGAAGAGGCCAAATAAGATGGCAAAACTATATGCCTCTGGAAACTTTGGTTTATATAAAATAGTAAAACCATATGCCTCTGAAAACTTTGGTTTATAAGTGGCAGCGACTAATAACAAACAGGTAAATTAATGTAATAACATCGCAAACCGATTACTATAGTCCCTGGCCATTGCTAGATGGCAAGGACTAATAAGAAATGTTTTAGTCGAAAGGGTTTTTTATATTTTTTTTAAGTTTTATTTAGTGTAACTTGTTTATTTTCAATTTTTAATATTAAAGTATTATGTTTATCGTCTTATCGTTAGATAAAATCAACTTGTATCAATAAACTTTAGCTTAAAAAAAATTGTTTTACTAACATCATAAATTTTTGTAGATAACATTTTTTTTTGGTCGAAATTTGGTATTTTTTTTTCAAAAATTCAGAATGTTGAATTGGTTGAATATTTTTTCTGATAATGGAAATAGATTCAACGCCATCAAGAATCCCTAGGGTACCCAAAATCTTTAAGTTTGATAGCTATAATCTAGATTTTCAAAAAATTCTCCCCTATTTTATCATGATCTTACTAAATTTTCTGTTATTTTCCGAGCTAATTTGTGAATTCTTTAAACTATACTAAACAATATCATTTATAGAATAAATTATTAATTAATAAGTAAAATACATCTAGAATTAAAAAAACTTACTTATGAAACGGTTAAAGTGACAAAATACAAATGAATATACCAAAAATAGATTATTCTCACTAAAGTTTTAATTATAAGCTTATTCTTTAAATTAAAATGGATTAAAGATCGTTACTATTTTGAGGGGAATCCAATCTATTTTAGTTCAATAATTTTTTTGACTTCAAACAAATTAATATACTAAAAATAGATTATTCTCACCGAAGTTTTAGTTGTAAGTTTACTCTTTAAATTAAAATGGATTGGAGATCATTACTATTTAAAAGGGAAATTTAAAGGGGAAATTTAAAATTTAATCTATTTTAGTTGGATAATGTTTTTGACTTCAAACAAGCTTTTGAATTGAATTTTCTAACTCGCATTGCGTGAAAAGAGGTTGTTAAGAAGAAAAGATGAATTCTTTAGATTATATTTTTAAATTTAAATTTCCCAAGTATTAAATCTCTTAGAATTTTATCAACTATAATCATTTAGAAGAAAATAGATTAAGAATCCAATAATAGAGATTATCTTTTATATTTCTAAACTCAAGCTCTTCAAAGCCTTCAATGAATTTTAAACTACAATTCTAACCCTTGAAAAATATTGAATTAATCCCTAGCCAATTAGTAAATAATGTGGCAACCCTTGGGTTTTCAACTACATATTCAATAACTTTGATTGGATCTTCCATATTTTCTAAGCATGTGGCCTTTAATACAAAGAAAGGGACAACCTATGTTAGGTTAACCTTGAGTTGGTCAAGGGTATTTAGTTTATGGCTAACTTTGATTTTGGTTAATTTGAATTATTTTATGTAGTTTATAGTGGCTCAAGGTTTCCTATCTGTGGTATTAACATGAAATGAAGCTTATTTAGATAGCCAATTGCCTCCATTGTAAAGCGCCTAAAGAAAACTCTTCTTAGTCCCACTTGGTTGGATTGGCTAAGGCTAATAATAAAAGTTATATCTTTGGTGCTGATTTTCTTAGTAAAGGATTTTAGCTTAAAAACTTGTAGTACCCCTAGTGAAATTAATTTTACAAAGACATTTAAGATTTAATAAGTTTCACATGTTGCTCAAAAATTAAAAGTGAAAAGTGAACATTCATGAGAACGTAAATATTTATTTTTGTTAATAAAATAAAATTGTTTTACTTATTATTATTTTTGGAAATACAAGAGAAGCCACCATGTGAGAGGTTAGATTTCTAACTGCTAGGAAATAGTTAGAATCAATTATGGTCCAAGAAGGGACATGAAACACAAAAAAGAAGAAGAAGAAGGAAAACTCCTTTATTTTGCTAGGGGAGATTATCCTTTTTGGTTGGTCTGACCACTAGAGCTAACATGAATGGAGATAAATGTCATGGGTGGAATATATTTTAAAGAAAAAAAATATTGGAGGAGATAATGACACTCTGAATAAAAGAAACAAGGTATGTTATGAAACCAACTCACAAAAAGATAGAAAAGATAGATGAACGCCTTAGAATTCAGCCTCTTCGAGGGGGAAAACTCCTTTTCATTACATAAATGAACAATTCTATGATGATACAAATGACAAAACCTCCTTTCTATATATAGGAGTCTAAGGGGTCACAATATAACCAAGCCGACCTAACAATAATAATATAAAGGCATAAAAATAACAATAGAGGGATTCTATGGGGCACAGTAATAACAATATGGGGACAATAGGGGCACAACAATATTAATAAGGGATACAACTACAATAGTAATGGGGTAATCACTAGTATTATAGGGACCTAACATGCCCCTCTCCTTCAAAAAAAGTGTTGTCCTCAATGCTTGAGTAGTTCTGGATGCTTCTGTATAAAATTCTCATCCTCCCATGTGGAATCTTCAGCTGATAAGTTCTTCCACTTGATGAGATACTCCGAAATTGATCGATTTTGTAGCTTTCAAGTTCTTGTTTCTGTGTCTGCTTCTGGTTCCAATATAATTTTTCCTTCCTCGTCAAGTTCTAGCAATATTGTTTGAACTGGGAGCTTGTCGCCTATAACCTTATTTAAACATGAAACATGGAAAATTGGGTGCACTCGAGAAGCTGTAGGAAGCTCCAATTTGTATGCCATAGTACCAATATTTTGTAACACCTTGTACGAACCATAATACTTTGGTGATAATTTATTATCCTTCTTAGCTTGCTTGAGGGACATTTGTTTATATGGTTGTAGCCGTAGGAATACCCAGTCACCTACATCAAAACTTCTTTGGCTACGATGTTGATCTACCTGTTGCTTCATTCTATTTTGCGCCAACACGAGGTTATCCTTTAAGAGTTGGAGAACTTGTTGTTGATGCTCGATGTGATGTTCCACTGCTTAAACCTTAGAATTTTCTCTTAAATATGATGTGATATATGGTGGTTGATATCCATAAAGTTCCATAAATGGGGTCATTTTTGTTGCAGTATGGTAGGAAGTGTTATACCACCATTCAGCCAGAGGCAACCATTTGACCCATTGTGTCTGTTTATCAAATACAAAGCAACGAAGATATCCTTCCAAACATTTATTTACTATCTCAGTTTTCCCATCAGATTGAGGATGATAAGATGAACTATGAGCTAACTGAGTACCAAGACAAGAAAATGATTCTATCCAAAAATTTCCAGTGAAAATGGGATCTCTGTCACTTATAATAATATTTGGGTTTCCATGTAGCTTTTGAATTGTTTCCATAAATGCAGTAGAAACTGTACTGGCTTTAAATGGATGTAATAATGCACAAAAGTGTGCATACTTGGTAATTCTGTCAACTACCACCATGATGACACTCTTTCCCTCAGACTTGGGTAAACCTGTGATAAAATCCATTGAAACCTCCTCCCAACGTTGGCTTGGAATGGATAAATGTTGTAATAGACCTGGGGTCTTAATTGTTTCAACTTCATTTTGTTGGCAAACCAAACATTTTGCCACAAACTTTTTAATATCTGATTTAAGGCCATCCCAAAAAAAATCCTTCTTAACCCTGTGGTAAGTTTTTAAAAATCCTGAGTGCTCTCCTAAGGGAGAAGTGTGCAATTCCATAAGAATCTTTTGTCTGAGTTGGGATTCTTACAGAGGTATAAGCGATCTTTGTACCATAACGAATCATTTTTCCAGCTAAATGTATCAGATGTACTGGAATCTTGTTGTAACTTTCGAATAAGTGCCCACACTTCTTCTTCATTCTTCCATTCCTCCCTTGCTTCGTTTATCCAATCTGGTTGGATAACATAAATGGCGCACAACAATGCTTCCACATTCTCATCCTTTCTTGAGAGTGCATTTGCCACAACATTTTGCTTCCCTTTTTTGTAGATGATTTCAAAGTCATAACCCAACATCTTTGTGACCCATTTTTGTTGCTCTTCAGAGGATAATATTTGTTCTAAAAGGTAATTAAGGCTATCATGATCTGTTTTTACCTTGAAGAGTCTTCCCATTAGGTAGGGTCGTCATTCCTTAAGTGCATGTAGTATTGCCAACATTTCCTTCTCATAAATAGCTTTGTGTAAAAACTTTCCTTTGATTGGACGACTTTTGAAAGCAATAGGTCTTTTATCTTGCATTAAAACATCACCAATTCCATTTCCTGAAGCATCACATTCCACAATAAAGGTTTTTGTGAAGTCCAGAGTAGCTAAGACTAGTGCTTGGCACATTGCCTCTTTAAGATGTTCGAAGGCCTTTGTCGTTTCTGGAGTCCATGAAAATGCATCTCTCTTCAATAATGTTGTTAGAGGTGCTGCTATTCTCCCATAATTCTTAACAAACTTGCGATAATACCCTGTCAACCCGAGAAATCCTCGCAGATGCTTTATGGATGTGGGTATTTTCCATTCCTTAATGGCTTTAATTTTGCTAGGGTCTACCTTAACTCCTTCATGAGATACAATATGACCAGATATTCCACCTCTTTTACTCCAAAGAAACATTTGGATCTTTTTGCATATAATTGTTTCTCCTCCAATAGTTGTAGCACCCTATCAACATGTTCAACATGATCCTTCCAAGACTTGCTGTAGATTAGTATATCATCAAAAAATACTAACACAAATTTTCTAAGGAAGGGTTTGAAAATAGAATTCATCAAACCTTGAAATGTAGAAGGTGCATTGGTAAGGCCAAAAGGCATGACCAAAAATTCATAATGACCCTCATGAGTTCTAAATGTTGTTTTCGGAATGTCTTCAGTCTTCGTTCTGATTTGATGATATCCTGAACGAAGATCCAACTTAGTGAAGTAAATTGATCCATGCAATTCATCCAATAATTCATCAATGACAGGAATGGGAAACTTATCTTTAATAGTGAGCTTGTTGAGCTCCCTATAATCCGGACACATGCACCATGATCCATCCTTCTTGTGCACCAATACTACTGGAGCGGAGAAAGAACTTTGACTAGGTTGAATTATACCAGCCTCTAGCATTTCTGTAACCATACGTTCAATTTCACTCTTTTGGGCATAGGGATATCTGTACGGCCTGATGTTTGGAGGAACACTTCCTGGAATCAAATGAATAGCATGATCATGATCACGAATAGGTGGGAGACCTTTGGGAGTCTCAAATACCTTAGAATGATTGTCCAAGACTTTTTGGAGATCTGGAGAAATAGATGATTTCGATGTGGAAACATCTAGCGAACATAATTGTGCAATTACACCTCGTTGTTCCTTTTTTAGAAGCTTTGTCATATCGTTAGAGTTGATTATCTTTCCCGATTTCCCTGCAATACCTCTTAATTCAACTTCCTTTCCTTCCATAGGAAATTTCATGAAAAGTTCTTGAAAATTAAAAGCTATTGTACCCAAGGATTGTAGCCATTGGACTCCTAGTACAACATTAGCACCTCCCATTGGAATGGAAAGCATTGGGCTATTCAATACATATTCTCCCGTGGATAGCTTGATATTATGGCACTTTCCAGAGCAATTTATGGTTCCTCCACTTGCAACCATCACTTGACACTCTGGTGCTGGATATAGGAAGCAATTCAATTCTTTTGCTATCTTACAATGAATACAATTGTAGGTACTTCCTTAATCAATCAACACTATTACCCTTTTCTTCTTGATATGTCCTTCTATCTTGATAGTTTGAGGAGTGGTAATTCCAGCCAATGCATTACAAGATATGGTCAGATTCATTTCTTCTTTATCTAGAGTTTGTTCTTGGAGTATATCCTCTTCTTTTGACATTTCTTGTTCCTTTTCTTCCTCCTCTTCACAATCTATGTAGAATAGTTTCTTCTCAGCACACTTATGACCTTTAGTGTATTTGCTATCACAACTGTAACAAAGCCCTTTTGCTCTTTTTTCTTCCAATTGTTGTGGTGTCAACCTTATAGGTTTTGGAAAGCTAGGGGCAGCAACACTTCCATCTTTATAGTTGTGAGTGGTAGGCTTCCTGGTTGCCATAATTTTTCTTTCCATTTCTCTTGCTAACCTGAATGCCTTCTCCAATGAATCAGGTTCCCAAAGGCGAACCTCATGTTGGATATTATCCTTTAAAGTCCCTATGAACACATCAATCCTATGCTCCTCCGGAATATCTTTTACCCTTATGTTCAATTTTTGGAAGTCCTCAATGTGCTCCATCATTGAACCCTTTTGTTTGAGACTTATCAATTGGCTAAAAAAAGGTGTTGCTTTTGGTATCCTCATAATTTGTTGTCATTTCTTCCGTAAAAATTGCCCAAGTGACAATTTGTTTACGAGAGCAAAGCCATCGATACCATACAAACTGATTTGGTTCCAAATATAAAGTTGCAATATGTACCTTTTGTGTGTTTTGCACATTATAGAGATCGAAAAATTGCTCCATCTGTAGTATCCATGTTGCAGGATCCTTGCCATCAAACTTCCTCATATCGATTTTTAGAATATGGTGGGTCTTCAATCCAACATTAGAGTCTATGAAATCATGATTAACATTTCTTTTGTTCTCATCATGAGTTTCCTTTACTACCCTTTCACCATTAGTGACCATTTCTTGTAGCAACTTATTCAAATTTATCTTCAATTCATCCATATTATCATCCATGCCATTCATCTTAGCTTCCATCTTAGCATCCATGCCATTCATCTTAGATTCCATGCCATCCATCTTATCTTCCACGTCATTCATCTTAGCTTCTACGCCTTTCTTTAAACCATCCATCTTAGCTTCTGTTACTTTTTGTGCAAGTGAAATTTGTTGCACTTGGTCTCGTAATTTTGATATATCATGTTGCATTTCTTCCTCTTCTTCATGAGTCATGCTAGAGCTTTCAGGTTGCTTACTAGGTGTTTGCATTTTCTTTACTCGGGGCATCAGTTACTGATAATAATGCTTTACTATGCCCTTTGAATTCCTTCAAACTAATTTTTCAAACCAAGCTTATGCAAAAATTAAAAAAAAACTACACACCTTTTTTTTTCACTTTGTAGGAGCTTGATATCGAATATGATGTATCTCTGTAATTTCGGATCATCCAGTTCTGAAATTGCGACTTGCAATAGCCCTCTGTGTCCTCTTTCCAATACCACCAATCTAATAAAATTTAGATTCTCCAAGAAAGAGTTATGCACAATCTCCCAAGATGACCTGATTAGATACCTTTTCAGAAGAGCGAAATTGTATGAAGTTCTACGTGTCACTTGTTTAACCTTCGGATCTGAAAAAGATACACAAGAAACAAAAATCCATCCTCTTTCTGTAACTTCTTATGAAATTTTAATCTGATGCTCGGAACAAAAGTTATGAGGATTTTCCCCAAGTCACCTGTTTGGAATGTAATTCGGGAGTTTGCAAAAAGGAAAACTTCCTTAGATCATATCTCTGCAAATATAGCGTGAAAACCTCTGAAATTCGGACTCGAGGTTCAGAATGATTTTGGCCCAAATGGTTTTTTTTTTAGCATCTGAAACGTCGTAGAACAAAAGTTATAGCAAAAATGCCACGATGACCTGTTTGGGGCATTGAAACCCTAGAATCCAAAGCTCTGATACCAAATGTTATGAAACCAGCTCACAAACAGATAGAAAAGATAGATGAACGCCTTAGAATTCAGCCTCTTCAAGGGGGAAACCTCCTTTGCATTACCTAGATTCAAAGCCTACCTCTGTTGGCAGCCATAGATAGAATAATAATAAAAATCCCTTAGTCTGAGAACCATATTCATTGTGGTATTTCATTTGGACAAAAGATATACCTCAGTACCTCATTTTTCTCCATAGTTGCAGAGATCTACTCTCAAAATAAATAAATAAAAAACATGCAATTGGCACATCATGAGGATGAGAGATGGTCAGTCAGTTACCTTAATGGTGATTGAATCAATCTCCATCATCAACAAGTCAAATTAGATTGTCACCATTCGTAGTGTAAATATATGTGACAGGGGGTAGGTAGGACACATGCCTCCAACCACATGGATGGAAATACAATTGTAACCCTCCTCATTTAAACCAGAGTGCCACAAGAAGCTTCCTTCACATAGTGGCATAAAAGATATATATATATATACATATATATATATGATGTTCTAATGTGTAATGATGGGGAACTCATAAAGTTTACTTTAGTCCTAGTTAGGTTTAAGTCCAAGTAAGTAACAATATAACCATTACCAAGTTTATTGTAGCAAGGAATAAGTTCTAGCAATGCTGAAATAAATCCCTATTGAAAGATGCAAAACCCATCAAAGATTCAAAAACATCGCCTAACTACTAGCAACACATGGAAAAGGTCCCATTTGAAATCTATTTTAAGAATGCTTCTCATGACATCGCATATGATCATTTTGATTATTTGAAGCTTGTATCAAAGTTTTTCTTTAGAAGTGTTGTTAATATTTAGTTTGATGAAATAAGGCTTGAAGGATGTAATCTCAATATGCTTTCTATCAAAATGTATCTTGGGAAATTGCATAGGAATCTATTCAAGAATATCACTAATGAAAAGGATGAATTATGAAAAAATCATTATACTTGTGCCAAGAACATTTGGTACCTGAAGTGTGATATGTTGAATTGATGTTTTTGGGACCTCTGTGTGTGTTTAGAAGTAGGGTGTTTTTGAAACTACATACAATTTGATTATGGATTGACTATGAATTGTTGAGGCAGAATAATATGAAATACATGGATTTCAATTAATTATAGCAAGAGCAACAAAATATACCAATGACCAAGTGGAAGACATGTGCCTAGCAATATATCCATACAACTAGTAAAGTGCATATACTTGAAGAGGGGCGGTTTCCAAATGTGAAGTCATCGTAAATAGCCAAAAACAATGTACTTTACCTAGTTTTATCCTCCACATGTTTCTACCCACAACAAATGGTAGCTTTTCTAATTTTATAACTTAACTTGAAACCCTAGGGTGACTAGGTCAAGACCTAAAGAAAATGAAATCCAACATTTCCATTATGGATATTTGAAAAATGAATCCCTAGCACAAGCCAATGATCAAGGCATCGATAGAATATTAGTCTAAATTCACGTGGAAAGTTGCAGTGACCAACTCTTAGTAGTATGAGAAAAGGAATAAGAGTTAGACCCCTCTACTCTTGCTAACCATCAAATTTTCAAGTAGAATGTCCATTACTACTTGATCAATGCTATATCCTACTATGAATGCAACAAACTCGAGGTTACTCCAACTAAAAACTCAACTAGAATAATCTAATTAGACTAGAATGAAGTTAAGGTGATAGGAGAATCAAAATAGGCCCTCATTAGGCTCTCTGCAGATCCCCAAATCTACTAGATTATGAAAATTGTGGTCATGGGCATCCATAGAGTCTATGAATTCTAATAGCAGGGATTGGTCTAGTAAACTCAAAGGATATTTTCCATAAAATTGGTCACATCTTTGAATTTTATGGAAAGGAGTACTCTACAAGAATAATATATGAGAGAAAAATATATGAAGCATAATTTAATCTTGTTATAAGCACCCAATGAGCCATCAACTATAGAATTTCCTATCTTAGGAAGTTATATGGTAGAAACCTTTTTTGAGAAATTTTATGCTCAACCCTCACTAATCCCTAAGAAACAATGACCTGATATTACTCTTTCCATGCTAATGGAATACCAATCAAGTGTTAGAAACCTAAAAAGTGTCCCTCTCGAAGCTAAAACTATGATCATAATTATTCATCTAGGTCCCAATCTAGATATTTGAACCTTTCCCTTTGACATATCTAAATTTGTTAAAGGTGCAAGTGACAAGTGTCTTATTACTGAGCCATTTAGGAAGAGGACCTTCATCTCACATAGGATGGAGTTTGAATGTACAAAAAATACTACTGAGTATGAAGCCCTAATTCAAGGGCTTAACAACTTCCTAGATTTAGGAGTCCAAATCCTTAACATTTATGGTCAAGCCCTAATTCAAGGGCTTAACATCTTCCTAGATTTAGGAATCTAAATCCTTAAGATTTATGATCACTCAGATATTATAGAATGACAAATTCAAAATACCATTCATTATAATTCTCAACATCTCAAACTCTATCAATAGGAATCCCTAGCTCTAGTCACCAACCACAGTGACTTCACTAGGGGAGCAATATCATACCATGCGCATTCATATTGGGGGATATATATTGAGGAAAAAATGACAACATATTGAGGATATAATAGGGGGTAAAGGGTTTGTATATTGGAAAGTATAAAAAATGGAGCTCAAAGCTACTCAAAAAATATAAAGGGGTATAAAAAATGTTAATGAAAAAAAGGATACCTATAATATCTAGTGAAAGTAGGGGTTTTTAAAATTGGTAAGGTGTATTAGGTTCATACTGGCAAGGGGTTAAATAATGTGCTTTTTAGAGGTATTTTCCAATATATAGTCAAATTAATGGTATTTTTTAGTATGTCATGAACACATGTGATATGTCATAGGTTCATTGAGTGAATCCCCCATGTCACCAACTTCCTAGCTTTCAACATCAATGACATTCCCAAAAATCAAAACCAAGAAGATGATTCACTAGCCATGGGCACTTTAATGCTTTAACACTTAGAATAATTCGAGAAGGGTAGATTCTCAATGCATTTACTTTCAGATCCATAGTGCTGGACAATGTGTCAAACTAGAGATTTTTCCATGATGATTCAAAGATCATCCATTTTTTTTTAAATAAGGAAAACCTTTAAAGTCATAGTAATTGACAATGAATTACATGATTCTCAAACCAACAAATATTCCAATCCAGTGATCAACCCTATACCATAGAAATTCACATATACATGAGTGCCAGAACTGCTTTATTATTAAGTATGGTGGAAGGGTTCTCTTGATTAAGCAATGCAAAATCTATGGCTAATGGTAACTTCTGCAAAGCGCGGCTAAAATCATTAACACACGTTATGATAAATTTGTTTGTAGTCATTAATACATCCAATAGCTTAGTTATAGAACATGCCTTAAGTGTTCCATTATAGATAAATTGCAATGGACTATTGTAGATAAATTGCACTAATTCCATGAAGGCCACTTCCTCTACAATGAAATACTAGACCAGAAGGATCCTTGTCAATTCAATTCAATAAGGTGAAGTGAGTGAGTTTAACTACTACCTTATTTTCTTCCCATTCACTTTACTTATATATTTCTCAAGGCTGCAAAGAAAGATCCAGGGAATAGAGTATCATGCATACCATCTAATCCAATCCTTTCCCATAGGTAATCAAGACAAAACTTGTTTCTTTTTACTTATTTTTGTCTTATGGGCACCCAATAATGAAATGGAAACATAACTCCATATATAGATTGAGACCCCCTCTTTCTCTAATAAGCTATACCACTTTAGCCTCTCCCTCTGTAGGTTCTGTATTAGTATTTCCAACTCAACCTACCTCTACTTAGGGGTCTTTAACTGAAATTGATGTAATGGGATCTGCGTTTGTAAGTTCTCCATATCGATCCATTAATGCTCCATTCATATCAACACCAGCCAAGAAAACCAATTCTACAGGTAAAGATATTGTTCAGAAAAGAAAGTCTTCTCCAAGATCAATTTATCTCGCTATTTCCCCAAACTATTTACCCACCCACCCCAATCCCCAATAGATTCACTCACTCATTCATATGGGTAGTGCTTCTGGGCTCTGAATGAGAGTATGATCCTCACAATGTATGTAGTGATCATCATTATTCCTTCCTTCGATCCCAACGAAGAGCGGAGCTGGTATGTCTCGGAATACTGGACAACATCTGGGCTTCCTCTAGTTCCTTTCATAGGTTCTATACTTCTATCTCATCTCTTCTGATTATCTAAAATAAAATTCAGTTTGCCAGTGTTTTATGTATAGCCAAATTATAACTCAAACATGCCAAATTGTGGAGGATAAATAACATTAACCTAAACCATACATTGTTGTCTAAACTGATAAAGTTGTGGTCTCTAATTGACACAAACATACCTAAACACTTAAATGAATAGTGACATCCCATTCTTCAAATTCAAGCATTCCATTTGAAGAAAACTTGTAGAATGATATTTGAAACGATAATTTTTTTTAACCAAACCAGATTAATTTTAAAATATCTACCCAAACTATATATGTGCTATATATATGACAAATTAAATGAAATTTACAAAATATAAAATTATATATAAGATTCACTTGATTTCATATTTTAGGAATTTTTTAAAACTAACTAAAGGATATTAATTCGCCCATTAAGTACAACATCATAAAAGACCTAAATAAAATGAAATCCAACATTTCCATTACGTATATTTGAAAAATGAATCCCTAATAGCACAAACCAATGATTAAGGCATCAATGGAAGCTTAGTCTAAATTCATGTGGAAAGTTGCAATGACCAACTCTTAGTAGTATGAGAAAAGGAATAAGAGTTAGACCCCTCTATTCTTGTTGACCTTCAAATATTCATTTAGAATGTACATAACTACTTGGTCAGTGTTATATCCTAATATGAATGTGTTGGTTCTCAAAATGTCTTGGTAACTGACAACAACCTGAGAATAAATTCATTGAGGATCTGAGATCCTCCCACTCTAGGTGACAAGGGTTGGCCTCCCTTTCACTGCAAGGGGGTGTTCCTTGGTAATAGTGTAAATTAAATAGTTGTCGTAAAGTAATGTAACTTAAACATATCTCAAATTAAACAAATAAATATATCCATGTTATTGATATGAAAGTGTGTTGTTAAAAGGACGAGAGGTTAAGCTTTGGGGAAGCGCGCTTATAATAATTAAAAGATCAGCAATTACAATTAAAACTTTAAGTATGCAACGAGAAAATGAGAAAACACAAATTAGAGATGAATATGACAAGAAAAGAAAATAAAAAGAGTGTTAGTTGTACTTGGATCCACATTTGTTGGCTTCCCACAATAATGAAAAAGAACAAAATATCATAATATCACGTATTATCACATTTCATTCTCCCTCAAAGGACAAGCATTAAGAACATGTTCATTTACCGATAGTATGAATACCTAAAAACAAAAAAATCCTCTAATTTATGTGACTAAACAATGTTAATCAAGTCAACTACGAGCTTGTCAACATATATCTAGATTCAAGCACATAAATTAAAAAAATAAAAATAAACAAAAATAGCATACATTATTGTAATAGAGGACGAAATATTGTAATAAAACCAACCAACATCAAGTATTTTTAGTCAATAAAAAAACAAACAAACAAAAAACAAAAAGTCTATGCATTATTATAATATAGGACAAAATATTGTAATAAAACCAACCAACATCAAGTATTTTTAGTCAATAAAACAATGCATAACACAAATATCCTAACTCTGATTCCTATGATAATATTAATATTTGAAAGGATCAATAATTAAGTAAGGTATTGCAGTATAAACAATTGATCAAGTCCCTTTTGTAAACTGCAAACTACATCAATGTATACTCACATAAAATAAAATGGAAATGAAAAGCATTACTGATCGATCTATGCAAGTGCAATCACACGGTCCGGAATCATAAGTTTGTTTGGTCTCCAAAGTTCTCTAGCTCCCTCTTCTCCTGCTAACGGAATGAGAAAATTAGGGGTTTTATACAAAGGCTTTTGATAATTATTTGAACAATTGTGTCTAATAAAAATTAATTTTAAAGCTCCATTATGTTTCGAAAACCATGGAAGACTTTGCATAGTACTTTAAAATAAAACTTAATAATCTCTTTTTTAATATTAATCCTTGCTCAAATCTTTTAATTTCTCCATAATTAACTTCTTGCATTAAATAAACCAAATTTAGCCCATAAATAATTAGATAAAGGTCAAAAGTAAATTGTTGTAATGAATTTATTACCTTAAAATAATCAAAATAAATATATAATTTTCTATGTATCATTTTCTACATGAATGATTCAACTCTCTTCTTCATTCCATCCCCATAATAAATCTTAATTAATCTCTTCAAAATGTAATTAGATAAAGCTAAAAGTAAATTGTTGTAAATGAATTTATTACCTCCCTTTTTAAAGACTTTCCAAAATAACTAACCGTAAAATAATCAAAATAAATATATCATTTTCTACACGAATGATTCAACTCTCTTCTTCATTCACATTTATTCAATTATTTACTCAATTTAACCTTTAATAGTAAATCACTGTAAGTCTTGTCCATAATTAAGCTATGAAATATACCTACATTTAGGGCTATCAATTAGTTTTGACAAACCCTAATCTAGAAAATACATCCGCATAATATATGTTCCTCCATTGAATTTCTTCCCAATTCAATTCTTCATAGTAATTCTGGGTGAATTTCCAAACGTGTAATGAAAACTAACAAGTAAAGTTATGGAAATGGCGGAATAGGGCCCTCTTTCATTCAAAGATGAAAAATTATGTTTCCTTCTATGAATCCATTCTCTCTCAGTTCAATGCTCGTCTTTTCTCCAAAAATATTCTGAGAATGGGTGGAAAGAAGGAAATCTCTCTAGATCCCTCCGGCGTCCCTCGGGCCTATTTTGATGGGGCGGCCCAAAATGGCTGCTGTGCATGTGGAATCTATATTATCCCTATGGAGGGTCAGCATATTGAAAATTTTTGGAACAGTGGTAAAGGGTCGAATAACAAAGCTGAGGCTATGGCGCTTGCAGGTCTTCTCATCATCTGTGACTTTCTCAACATTCAAGATCTACAAATTTTCGGGGACTCAAAGGTTATAAACAATCATGTTCGGTCTATACACATTATAAAAAACCTCAACCTTTTGGGATGGTTGAACAGAATAGAATCAATAAGGAATTACAGAAAGGACTATTCTATCGACCATATTGATAGAGGAAAAAACAAAGTTGTTGATGAATATAACTGTGGGGGACAAAATTCACCATATTTAGGAATTCACTATGCTGGGTACATAACTCTCTCACTCCTCTCCTCCTATCTGGTATGTATCATGCCCCCTATTCTATGATTTCTCTATTCTTCTTGGTTCTCCAAAATTTCTGGCCCTGTTTATCTGCTGATGACTCATATATTGCCTTCTTTTGATTCTGAACATTTTGATGGGGATTTGTAGTCTTGGGCTATGATTTTGCCTACCTCTATTAAGTTTTGGTTAGTCAAAGTTCGGCATAACTATGTGATTATCATAATAGTTTTATGATGTACTATTTTTTCTCATAATGAATTAATAGCAATCTGGCTTTTTTCGTGCTGGAAAAATAATAATAATAATAATAATAATAATAAAATAAAATAAATTCAAACATTACCTCAATTTCTAAAGTTCTTTGTGAAAATAAACAAATTTTGGTGGGAAATCCCTAAAACCCCAGCTAATATGTAGACTTAAAAAAACTAGGGATTAGAGCAACTTTTAAATCAATGATTCTCTTTTTTATGTGGGTGAGGAATAGGGAGTGCTTTAACGAGTGTTACTAACTAGATGAAATCCCATCTGTTGATCATATTTTTAATGAAGGGCTGACATTGGACATTCGTACGTGGAGTGATAAAGGTGTGTTAACCTCCTTTTTGGTCCGATGAAATTCGTACTTGGAGAGGCCTCAAAACATTAAATTTAAAAATCAAATGATTTATTAATGTTTTAATATTAGTCTTTGTCTAATAAAATTCACATATCTCTAATAAAATTATAAAGTTTTAATAAATGGTTCAAAATTTACTTTGTTTAATGACCTTCAGTGAATTCGAATAATAGAGAGTAAAGTTGTCGAGATTAATAGCTATGTTTTTTTATTATTCATATAATTTTTTAGATTCATGTTTTTAAAATAAAAAAATTTAAATCGATCATTTTTAAACTTTGGGTTGCACTTAAAGTAAAGGTGAAGGTTAAAATTTAGGAAGTAATTTAAGGTGAGAATAATTGTAAAATCGTATGAGGTAAAAATAGAGATTTAATCTTCATGAAAATCTATCCATTACCAATTTACATATATTCTTTAGGCAAGTCAACCCTCCTAAATATATGGACATTAAAGGATTTATATAAGAGATAATTCATTTGTATATTTAATTCCCCCTTTTATGGAAAGTGTTCACCCATTTTTAGGAGTTCTTAGTTAGGAATAGAAATATTAATAGATTTTAGTGATATGCATTAATTAGTGATGTTAATCTTTTAATTTTTGTCTTTTGAATTTATATGTGATTTATAAAAATAAAATCATAATAAAGTATTACATATGCATATCTATGACTTGTGACATTTCTTAAAAAAATTCGCTTATGATGTTAACCTCATTGCTCCTTCTTTAAATCTTATTTTGATTTGTTTTACTAATTCTTTCTTTTTCATATGACTAGGAGTAAATGATAAGGAGTCAAATAATATTATGGGGAGTTTGAATAAGGCCAACAAAAATAGGAAAAATCTGGCTAAGGTCGATCTTTTAAGGAGGGTCAAATCAAGCATCAACAGAATGCAAGAAACTCGAGCTTACTCCAACCAAAAACTCTGCTAGTATAATCCAATTAGACTAGAATGAAGTTAAGGTGATAGGAGAATCAAAATAGGCCCTCATTACTACTCTTCATTTAATTTTCAAATCCTCAATGCACCTACTTTTCATATCATTAGTGCCTGAGGCTGTGTCAAACTAAAGATATTTTTTTTTATGATGATTAAGAGATCATCCATTTTTAAAAAAATGAGGAAACCTTTAAAGCCATAGTAATTGACAATGAACTACACGATTCTCACAACAAAAAAGAGTCCAATCCTTTGATCAAACCTATACCATATAAAGTTACATATCTCTACCGACTTTTTAACTTATAGAGCAAGTTCCTATAACCCACTAACATTAAAATCCATATTTACATGCTAAATTATCAACAAATTAACTTGGGAACTCCTAAAAATCCTAGAAATGTGAACCTCAAAACAAATTACACAATAAAAAATGCAGGCATTCGAAAAACTCTTTAAGAAACAATAGTACTTTTAAATGAACTTGGATGGGAAAATGAAATAGCCTTATTTAATAGTGAAATTACATTCCCATCTTCATAAGAGGCCTAATGGTATGAGGATCTGAGATATTTTCTTAATCATGGATCTTTCCCTAACCAACTCAGTGCCTAGGAAAAGAAGGCATTATGGTTAAAATCGGTACAATCTAATCCATGCTATCTTGTTGAGATGAAATGCTAATGGGAATTCATTGAGATGCCTAGAGAAATTTATAGGTATCCTTTGAGATTCCTTTTTGTGCCAAGGAAAGGGAATGGTTTTTACATCCTTAACCCTTTTTATATTGACTTCTCCTTCGGAAGTGACAATGCGACCCAACAACTTGCCTTCCACAATCCTAGAGAATGAATTCTTTGGATTGATATATATGCCAAACTTTTGATATCAAACAAGAAACTTGACATGATTACCTACTGATTGAATGGCTTTCAATCCATGAAGAATATAGTTCAAGTCGGTATAACCCTAAACCCATCCACGTTCTGCCTCCCTCCACCTTTGATTGAATTAAAAAAGTATGTGCCACAACCAATCATCGAAATCCACTTTGTGTAGATAATAATATATTTCAAATTGGAGAACCCTAAACCCATCCACCCCCAATTGAACTAAAAGAGTGTGTGTCACAATCAATCATCAAAATACACTCTATGCAGAGTCATGGAATGGGTAAGCGGGTAAGCATGCACAAGACTTGCTGGAGTCTCTCCATGCGCATGGCTACTGTAAATTTTTGGAGAAGACTACAAAAGTGGTACTCCCAACTAGGTGGGAACAAGAAAACACAAGTTGTTCAAGTTGTTAAGGAAATGGCAAGGCCAAACTAAGGAAATCCCAATCCATTCACATAGTGAGCTCGACATCACAATTTTCTTATACTACTTAGTTTTTATTTGATTTCCTTGTCCTTATTATTTTCACTAATATGGGTAATAGTTTGAATTAATATGGCAGGCATTATCAAAAACCAAAATGGCTAGCACAATTATGTCTTCATTTAGTGAATGTCCCCTCATACTTTGAGTCAAGCAATGGGGTTCAAAAGGAGGGAAGAAATTGATAAGTTTATAGGGAGTTAGACTGGTATTAGTGTACATTCACCGACTTTAGAAAGATTAAGTGTTGAAAGAATGAATAGATACAAAACATATCTAAAATAAAACCACACAGAGTTGTATCTATGTGTAGTGGGCACCTTATCTATTACCAATGGACAAAACTGAGAAAGCACAGACCTATGTGGGCAACTCCTTGAATGTCAAAAGGGTGCTTGAAAAAATATAGTATATCACCCCATCATTTAAATTAATCCTGGGATGATCTTTATGAAGCCAATGACTGTTAAAAACATGAATTAATTGCTATAATCAAAATTAAGAGTGAGATAAGAAATTAAATAACTCACTGTGTACTCCATGCATGACAATGGGCACAGATATGACGAGGAGGGAAAATATGCAAAATCCCTACTCAATAGAATAGGGAAAAAATATCAATTGGAGGCAACATGCATTCAATCGATGGATATATAAAGACTACCAAAATTTAGAGTTCCCATGTGTCCCACGCTCCATAATATATATATATATATATATATATATATATATATATATATATATATATATATATATATATAATGGCATATGATTAGAGCATTGCAGCTATTATTGTGCAGTAAATGAACAAGTGGTCCAGTTAGTTGTCTAAAGAGTAAATTATTCAAAGCACTGACAAAGAGGAAAATGGGGTAGTGAAGTGGGATGCAAGGACTTAGGATATCTAAGTCTAAAGATATTGTGTATAATCTTCAAAATATAAAATTCTATCATATTTATAAAGAAAATATTCAAGGTGTTATGCAACCAGCTCACAAAATAGAAGAAAAGATAGATCAAGAACTTCAAAATCAGCGTCTTCGAGGGGGAAACCTCCTTTACATTACACAAATGAACAATTCTTCAATGATACAAATGAAAAGACCCCCTTTCTATATATAGGAGTCTAAGGGGTCACAATATAATCAGAGCCGACATAACAATAATAATGTAAGTGCACAAAAATAATAATAGTGGGCTTCTATGGGGCATAATAATAACAATATGGGGACAACATGGGCATAACAATAACAATAAGGGGCTACAATGGCAATATTAATAAGGGAATACACTAGTATTATAGGGACCTAACATGCCCCTCTCCTTCAAAAAAGTGTTGTCCTCAACACTTGAGTAGTTCTGGATGCTTCTGTATAACATTCTCATCCTCCCATGTGGAATCTTCAGCAGGTAAGTTCTTCCGCTTGATGAGATACTCTGAAATTGATCGATTTCGTAGCTGTCGATTTCTTGTTTTAGTGACTGCTTTAGGTTCCAATATGATTTTTCATTCCTCATCAAGTTCTATCAATATTGTTTGAACTGGGAGCTTGTCGCTTATAACTTTCTTTAAGCATGAACATGGAAAATTGGGTGCACTCGGGAAGATGCAGGAAGTTCCAATTTGTATGCCATAGTTCCAATATTTTGCAACACCTTGTACGGACCATAATACTTTGTTGATAATTTATTATCCTTCTTAGCTTGCTTGAGGGACATTTGTTTGTATGGTTGTAGTTGTAGAAATACCCAGTCACCTACATCAAAACTTCTTTCGCTATGATGTTGATACGCCTGTTGTTTCATTATATTCTACGCCAAAGTCAGGTTATCCTTTGAGAGTTAGAGAACTTTTTTTGATGCTCGATGTGATATTCTACTATTTGAACCTTAGAATTTTCTCTTAAATATGATGTGATGGACGGTGGACGATATCCATAAAGTTCCATAAATGGGGTAATTTTTGCTGCAGTATGGAAGGAAGTGTTATACCACCATTTAGCCAGAGGCCACCATTTGACCCATTGTGTTTGTTTATCAGATACAAAGCAACAAAGATATCCTTCCAAACATTTGTTCACTCTCTTAGTTTTCCCATCAGATTGAGGATGATAAGATGAGTTGTGAGCTAACTGAGTACCAAGACAAGAAAATAATTTTGTCCAAAAATTTCCATTGAAAACAGGATCTCTGTCACTTACAATGATCTTTGGGCTTCCATGTAGCTTTTGAATTGTTTCCATAAATGCAGTAGCAATTTTACTAGCTTTAAATGGGTGAGATAATGCACAAAAGTGTGCATACTTGGTAAGTCTATCAACTACCACCATGATGACACCCTTTCCTTCAGACTTGGGTAAACCTGTGATAAAATCCATTAAAACCTCCTCCTAACGTTGACTTGGAATGGATAAATATTGCAATAGACCTGGAGTATTAATTGTCTCAACTTTATTTTGTTGGCAAACCAAACATTCCACCACAAACTTTTGAATATCAGATTTAAGGCCATCCCAAAAAAATTCCTTCTTAACCCTGTGCTAAGTTTTTAAAAATCCTAAATGCCCTCCTAAGGGATAGATGTGAAATTCCAGAAGAATCGTTTGAGTTGGGAATTCTTACAGATGTATAAGCAATCTCTGTACCATAACGAATCATTTTTCCAGCTAAATGTATCAAATGTATTGGGATCTTGTTGCAACTTTTGAATGAGTTCCCACACTTCTTCGTCATTCTTCCATTCATCCCTTGCTTTGTTTATCCAATCTAGTTGGATAATAGAAATGACACAAAGCAATGCTTCCACATCCTCATCCTTTCTTGAGAGTGCATCTAAAACAACATTTTGCTTCCCCTTTTTGTAGATGATTTCAAAGTCATAACCCAACATCTTTTTGACCCATTTTTGATGCTCTTCTGAAGATAATATTTGTTCTAAAATGTATTTAAGACTATCATGATCCGTTTTTACCTTGAAGTGTCTTCCCATTAGTTAAGGTCTCCATTTCTTAAGTGCATGTAGTATTGCCAACATTTCCTTCTCATAAATAGCTTTATGTAAATAATTTCCTTTGATTGGATGACTTTCAAAAGAAATGGGTCTTTCTTCTTGCTTTAAAACAACACCAATTCCATTTCTAGAGGCATCACATTTCACAATAAAGGTTTTTGTGAGGTTTGGTGTAGCTAAGGCCAGTGCTTGGCACGTTGCCTCTTTAAGATGTTCAAAGGATTTCATTGCTTCTGGAGTCCAAGAAAATGCATCTTTCTTTAGTAATGTTGTTAGAGGTGCTGCTATTCTCCCATACTTCTTAACAAACTTGCAATAATACCCTGTCAACCCGAGAATTCCTCGCAGATGCTTTATGGATGTGGGGGTTTTCCATTCCTTAATGGCTTCAATTTTTCTAGGGTCTACCTTAACACCTTCATGAGATACAATATGACACACATATTCTACCTCTTATACTCCAAAGAAACATTTGGAGGTTTTTGCATATAATTGTTTATCCTCCGATAGTTTGAGCACTCTATCAACATGTTGAACATGATCCTTCCAAGACTTGTTGTAGATTAATATATCATCAAAAAATACTAGCACAAAATTTCTAAGGAAGGGATGGAAAATGGAATTCATCAAACCTTGGAATGTATAAGGTGCATTGGTAAGGCCAAAAGACATGACCAAAAATTCATAATGACCCTCATGAGTTCTAAATGTTGTTTTTGGAATGTCTTCAGTCTTCATTCTGATTTGATGATATCTTGAACGAAGGTCCAACTTGGTGAAGTTAATTGCTCCATGCAATTCATCTAATAATTCATCAATGACTGGAATGGGAAATTTATCTTTAACAGTGAGCTTGTTGATCTCCCTATAATATAGACACATGTGCCATGATCCATCCTTCTTATGCACCAATACTACTGGAGCAAAGAAAGAACTTTGACTAGGTTGAATTATACTGGCCTCTAGCATTTCTGCAACCATACGTTCAATTTTACTCTTTTGGGCATAGGGATATTTGTAAGGCCTGATGTTTGGAGGAATACTTCCTATAATCAAATGAATAGCATGATCATGATCACGAATAGGTGGGAGGCCTTTGGGAGTCTCAAATACCTTGGAATGATTGTCCAAGACTTTTTGGAGATCTGGAGAAATAGATGATTTCGATGTGGGTACCTCTAGCGAACATAATTGTGCAGTTACGCCATGTTGTTATTTATTTAGAAGCTTTGCCATGTTGTTAGAGCTAATTATCTTTCCCGATTTCCCTACAATACCCCTTAATTCAACTTCCTTTCCTTCTAAAAAAAATAAAAACAAAAACTAAAAAAATAAAATTAAAAATTAAAAAATTCAAGAAAAGTTCTTGAAAATTAAAAGCTATCATACACAAAAATTGTAGCCATTGGACTCCTAGTACAACATCAGCACCACCCATTGGAATGGAAAGCATTGGACTATTCAACACATATTCTCCCATGGATAGCTTGATATTATGGCACTTTCCTGAGCAATTTATGGTTTCTCCATTTGCAACCATCACTTGACACTTTGGTGCTGGATATAGGAAGAAATTCAATTCCTTGGCTATCTCCATCTTCCTTGGATCATATCTCTGAAAATATAGTAAGACAAGATTTGAAATTCATACCTGAGGTTCATCAAGATTTTGGCTCAAATGAGTTTTAATTTCGGCTTCTAAAACTTCATATAAAAACCATTATATCAAAAATGTCACGATGACCTGTTTGAAGCAGCGAAACCCTAGAATCCAAACCTTTGATACCAAATGTTATGTAACCAACTCACAAAATAGAATAAAACATAGATCAACGACTTCAAAATCAACCTCTTTGAGGGGGAAACCTCATTTACATTACACAAATGAACAATTCTTCGATGATACAAATGATAAGACCTCATTTCTATATAAAGGAGTCTAAGGGCGCAACAATAACAATAGTGGGCTTCTATGGGGCACAATAATAACAATATGGGGACAACATGGGCACAACAATAACAATAAGGGGCTACAATGACAATAATAATAAGGGAATACACTAGTATTATAGGGACCTAACACAAGGCATTCACAAAAAGAACAATAAAGTAGTGAAGTGGAGCAAGGGTCTAAGATGATTATCTATCGACTTGCTATCAAAAACAATTTTGAAATTGACCACATTGAATACAATAAGTAGCAAGAGACTTCAAAAATCTCATTTTCACGTAATCCAAAATACACAAACCCAAAATTATAACTATTAGCACAAATTCATGTGACTTAGTATTTACTATTGTGATAAGTAAGACTCTGTTTTATGGACAAAGCAACTCAAACCAAAGTTCTAATAATTACCATAATTGATATAAATAAACATTTAGTATTAATTTTTCACAAATTAGAGAAATTCTTAATCATTAAAGGATTTTATGCGAATAATTAACATACACTTAAAAAAAAAACAGTGTATATAAAATTTAAAATTCAATAATTTTTTAATTTTAAGAAAATATTTGTTTATTAAAATATAAATAAAAATTAATGTGGTGAATTTTTTCAATAATAATATTTTTTAATAGTTAACAAATATTTATTTATTAAAAATTAAAATGAAAAATATTGATAAAAATTGAGGTGGTTATTTATAAATTGTAGATTAATTAGTTTCTATGAAATTTAGTCGTCAAAATTTAAACTTTATTGAAAAAAATAGAAACTACTTTTGAATAGATTTAGACTATCCCAAAAAAAAACCCCAAACTTCAAAGTACCATTTACACATTTATCTTTATAACTTAAAACATTCTAATAGTTATTTATATCCATATTTAAATTATTTACCAAATTAAAATAATAACAATTTTTTTTTATATATACATAAATATTGTTAGTTAGTGTTTAGGGCAAACAATTAAACACCATACAATAACTCATTCAATAATTTACTTATTACGTTTCCATCATCTCTGTTTATTATTTCATATTTATTCTTATATCTTTTTTTTTTTTAAGCAAGAACGGGTAGTGGATATATTACCAAAAGATGTGATGGAGCAAGCTACTATTACAATCAATTGTAGCATAAGTGGAAACTAAGTCGTGAGAATGTGTTGGGAGCGCAGTCCCTTCTCCTTATATTAAAAAATTCATAGATTTTTGTAGCTATTCTTGTATATTGTCTAACATATTGTCCTACTAGTAAAGCAAATTTACAAAACATTAATTCTCTGGTATTTTTTCATGATTTGTGGCCTGGCTACTCTGAGAGGGTTGATTCTTATTGTTTTGAATTTCATTTGGTTTGCTTCCTTCTTTTTCCCCTTGGGCTGCTTGCTGTTCCTTTTGTTGTTGTATTGTTCCTTCTACTTGTTGTTCCTTCTGTTGGTTGTTTCTTTTGTTGTTGTGTTGTTCCTTTTGTTGGCTGCGGCTGTTCCTTCTGATTATTGTTCCTTCTATTGTTGTGCTGTTCATTTTGCTTGTTGTTCCTTCTGTTGTTGTGTTGTTCCTTCTGCTTGTTGTTCTTTCTATTGGCTACGGTTGTTCCTTCTGATTGTTGTTCCTGTTGTTGGATGCGGTTGTTCCTTCTGTTGTTGTGTTGTTCCTTCTATTGGTTGAGGCTGTTCCTTCTACTTGTTGTTCCTTATGTTATTTTGTTGTTCCTTCTGCTTGTTGTTCCATCTGTTGTTGTGTTGTTCCTTCTGTTGGCTGCGGCTGCTTGCTAGTCATTCTGTTTGTTGTTCCTTATGCTTGCTGCTTGGCATTCCTGAGTGTGGATGATAGGGGGGAGAGGCGATGATGGGGGGAGGGTAAAAAGGTGGGAATGGTCGCTAGAGGGTGAGAGAGGTTGGTGGATGGAGGTTTGCACAATGCAAATGGCTGGAAGATTGTCATCTCTCCAGAGAGCCCTGAACTGAAGGTCTCCTCCGTGACTGGGTTTTTTTTCAAATTTTCGGGTACAACACTCAATCTGAGTGTTGAGGCCAATGAATGCAAATCTACCTGTTGTAGCTTGGTTAAGGCAGAGGATGATGCGTGCAGGGTCCTCCATTGAGACTAAGGTTTCCTTGAGGCAAGATACAGCTTTTGTTTGCCAGAGAGTCTACTTGCTTGTTTAAGTCCTGCAGAATGTGGTAAGAGTCAACTCTGTCAAAATCTTTCAAAGTGTTTCGGATTCACCGCAGAGTTTTGTTTAATGCAGGATTACGAAAATGATCTTCGGAGTTCAAAAGTGTAATCAGAAATTCCGAGTCTCCGAAAATTTGAATTATTTTGTAACCAAGCTCCTTTGCAGTCTGACAAGCTTTTAAGAGGCTGAAACTCTCTGCTTGATTGTTCGAGCTAGTGCCTAGGCCCCAACTGAAGCCAGTTTCACTCGATCTATTCGGGGAAAGAATCAAAACCCCTGCACTTGCAGTTCCTGGATTCCCCTTCGACACTCCATCAAAGAAGATCGTGGCATTTGAGGTCCCCTACCACCACATGTGAAAGTCACCTTCAGTGAGTTGCAAGCGCCAAGAAGGAGCATTCAACAGTTTGCTGACTAAATCGTTCCTCTCTCCTGTCGTGTAGGATCCCAACCACGCAGAAGCTTCTGAAGGTAAAGAGAAGGCGAGAGATGATTTTCCTGCAATTTCCAACAAGAGGGCTTTCACTTTGGCCTCCACTGCCACTGAATTCAAAAGCCTGTTATTGAAAACGCAGTCGTTTCTAGCCAACCACACTTTCCACCAAAGACATTTTGCAATAGCTGGCTAGATATTGTTCCATACTGCGTTTTTATCCTCTTTCTCAAGATTTTGGTCTGCTCGGGAGATGTAAAGAGAAACGACAGTTGTTTGGGAGGGGGAGGGAGCACTAAGGCTGTGAAGGACCATCTTCCAGACTGCTTGTGTGAAATCGCAGTCAACTAGTAAGTGATCAGAGGTTTCAGCAACAGAGTTGCATAAGCAGCATCTAAAGGGGTCGTGGAACCCTCTTTTGTTCAAATTTTCACCTGTTAGTGCCTTTCTATGCATGAGTAACCATGTGAAGAAATTCACCTTTGGTAGGGGGACCAAACTAATTTCTAGAGCTTTGGTGTCAGAGAAGGGGCTTGAGTAGGTTGTAAAGAGGAGAAACCTTGAGCTGCTGTGTAAATTCCTATTCTTCCCCACCCCCATTTGTCCTTGGATGAGCGATGGACGTGGTTGAGACCAAAGAGAGCTATATACAACAAGTTTTTTTTGGCGTGAAGAGGTTCTGGGACTCCTGGAAAAGTCCATCCTGCCCAATTCCCTTTGCTGTCCCAAGAGCAAATGTAGCAAGCCGGAGGAGTCCTTTGTTCACTAGCCAGATCTTTAGTTCGTTACAGGAATTTAGGGAGGCCAAAGGGGCATTCCCTTGAATAGTATCCTCCCACATAAAGGTTCTCTGACCATTGCCTGGGATTCTGTATAAATGTTGTTGTATGTGATCGATGCATCTTATGCTTAAATTCCAAATTGTTGTTCCTGTTGGGGTAGATGTTGTTGTAAGATTTCTCAAGGAGCCTCCCTTTAGGTATTTCTTCCATAGGATCTTGCTAACAGGATGTTTTTTGTCTGCATACAACTACCATATGATTTTTCCACCAAGACCCAGATTTTCCAGGCCTGGATCTCAAATCTGTATCCCACCTTCCTGGAGTGGTATTTTGAGGATATTCCATCTTACCAAATGTAACTTGCTCTGGTTGCCCTTACCCCCGTTCCATAGAAAATCCCGAAGGAGTTTGGAGATCTGTTCTGTGATAGACTTGGGTGCTAACAGGAGGGAAGACTGGAAGATGGGGAGGGCAGAGAGGACTGCTTTTATCAGAACCAGCTTCCCAGCCTTTGTTAGCCATTGGCCTCCCCAATATGCTATTTTTGATTTTATCTTGAAGATTACTTCAATCCAGAGGGAGGGAGGGCTTGGTCCCAAGGTTAAGGGAAGGCCTAGGTATTTGATCTTTTTCACATTTGTCATACCCAGGGAATCCCAAGGAGTGAGCGATTCGAAGAATAGTTGGATGATCTACATTCCATCCGTAGACAACACTTTTTCTTTTGTTGATCAGGGCTCCTATAATTAAGCAAAAATGTTGAAGAATTTCATTGAAAGCCCTTGCTATCTTAATCGAGGCCCCTCCCAAGAGGAGAGAGTCATCCACAAAGAGGGCATGATTTATAGGATCCACACCTCTTGCTGCCTTAATCCCTGGGATAGAGCCTACTTCCCTTTCAACTCATAGCTTTCTTCTTAGAGATTCTGCCAACAGGATATAAAAGGGTGACAATGGGCACCCTTGGTGGAGCCCTCTTGAAGCTTGGAAGAAATCAGCAGGTCTGCCATTGACCAGGGGTGCTATCCAAGGTCTATTTGTGCAAGCTTTTATCAAGTTGACAAACTCAGCACTAAACCCAAAAGAAAGAAGGATTTTGTAGAGGAATGAAAGTTTAACCCGGTCAAAAGCATTTGACATATCCAACTTGATGAGCATGCCTTTTTCCTTCCGATTATGGCTAGAGTGGAGGGCTTCTTGCACTTGGATCATGTTTTCGATGAGATGCCTTCCTTTGACAAACCCGCCCTGAAGGGGGGGAGATTAGAGTCCCTAACAGAGGCTTGAGTCTGTTGGCTAAGAGTTTGGTGAGAATCTTGTATGAGGCAATGTAGAGAGAGATAGGTCGAAACCTGTCGAAAGTCTCTGGGTTAACTTCTTTCAGGATTAAAGCAAGGAAGGTGGAGTTGGTGCACCCTCCCACTTTGGCTTTCTTTTGGAAGGCTTTTATCATTCGAAGTAGATCGATTTTTATTACATTCCAGCAAGCTCTGTAAAAATGGATGGTGAAGCCATCTAGCCCAGGGGATTTATCCGACTCCATTGACCATATGACTTCCACTATCTCTTTTTCAGTAAAAGGATTCAATAACCCAACGTTTAAATATGTAGTGACAAGTGGGGGGATGTTTGACAAGAAGTCAGTGGCCAGATCATCATCAGAAGAACTATCCTCCTGAAACAGATGCTGGAAATGAGAGGTAGTGGCTTGTTTTAAAAGAGGTTGTCCTTTGATGACTTCCCCCTCCCTGGTGGATATTTCCGAGATGTAATTCCGAGAGAGATGAGCTCTGCATTGTTTATGAAAGAATGATTTGTTTCTATCTCCAACTTGCAACCAGAGGCTGCGATACTTGAGGCGCCAGTACTCCTCTTCCGGGCGAAAGGAGACAAAAGAGTTGAGCTAGGCATTCTGTTTGATGAGCAGTTGAGCTTTGGTGGTTTCAGTTTCTTCCATGCCTAGCTGAACCTCGACTAATGCCTGCGCAGTCTTTTGTCTATTGCTCATTGGAGTGGAGAGGGGTTTTTTTTTTGCCCAGGTTTTTAAGGCATACTTATTGTACTTAATTTTCTGCTACCACACAAAGCTAGGGGATCCTTCAACTGGTTGCGACTAAGCTTGAGCCACTATGTCCATAAAGCCCTCTCTCGCTACCCAAAGAGGACTAAATCTAAAGGGAATAGGGCCTAAGTCTTCCTCTTTTTCTAGCAGCAGCGAGATGGGGTTATGGTCAGATGTTATCTTGGGCAAAATTTTTGAAGAGATTAAATGCTTCCCCTCCATCAAAGAACTTTGAACTAGAAACCGATCTAGTTGGGAGGCAATGTTAGCATTACCAACTCTATTGTTGGTCCAGGTATACCGACCTTTCTTAGGTTTGGGGTCAAGGAGGTCCCAAGCAAGAATCAGAGACTCCACCGAGACATGGAAGGGGTCTTTACCCCAAACTCCATCTTTTTTCTCTTTCGGGTCTAATGTGATGTTAAGATCCCCCACCAGTATGATGTTTAGGGGAGTGTAGATTTCTAGGAAGTCTGAGAGAGAATTCCAGCAGTCCTTCTTTTCCAGGAAATTAACAGGGACATAAAGATTGAAGAGAGCCAAAGAAATCTTACTTGGAAGATGTAGAAGTTCTGTGTATATCCAGTGTTGGGTTGCGAAGGAGCTTTTCAGCTGAAACATATCCTCTGACCATAAGGTTGCAAGACCCCCTGACGTACCTCGGGCGCTGACCACTTTTCCTGAGTTCTTTTTCCACTTGGTTCGACTTAAGGATAGAAGAGCATCCTCTTCTATCTTTGTCTCTTGGAGCAGGAGGATATCTAAGGGTTCCATTCTTGATAGATCTTTTACTACTTCAGATTTCAATCGATTCCCCAAACCCCTGCAATTCCAAGAGACAATCTACATTATTTACCAGGGAAGGAAGGAGTAGGTCCTCCCTTTATGGGTCGAGTCCTTGTGTTTCTACCTAATGACATTTCAATTGTGGACTGACTGCCCTGCATCTTTAATCTCTCCACCTCTTCTTCTCTGATCTCCTTACGAGACTTCCTTCTTGCCTTTTTGGTGGATCGCTCAAAAGAGTCTTCTTCAGAAGAACCAGGGCTATCTATCAGCTTTTTCTTTTTGATCATTTCTACATAAGAGAGTGGGGATATGGTGCCTGCTGGAGAGCCATGGGTTTCCTGCGGGGTTGCGTCTACACAAGGGATTTCTGAAGTGGCTACTCCATTTTGTTCCTGAGATCCTGAGTTTATTTCTGCGTCTACTATCTGTTCAATATACTGTTGCACCTCTCCCTCTTCAAGTTCTATATGGTTTTGATATTCTGGAGGGTTTAGAATAGCAAAAGGATTTGTTGAAGTTGTGGCATTTGTTGTGGCTTGAACTTTAGGTAGTCTCTTCCCAGAAGAGGGTCCTCTAGTCTCTGCATTCCCTCCTTTCCCTTTCGCTCTGTTGGTCTGCTTGGATGTGCCTGCTTTTCAGGCTTGTGTCCACTATTCGCCCTCCTCTTTTTCAGGTTCTTCCTCTGTTTTCTTCTTGCAGTTTCGAGCGAAATGGCCATAGCCATGACAATGTTGGCACTTGAAGGGGAGTTGTTCATAATCAAGTTCCTATATGTGAGACCAACCAGCTACAGTTAGCTTGATCGCCTTGGGCAACCCTATCTCCAAGTTGACTTCAACACATATTCTGGCACATGCAAATTGTTCTCTCCTTTCATCCCTATCAATGTATTTTCCTAGTTTGTTCCCGATTGTTTCCATAGATTCCGAGTTCTAGCAATGAAGAGGGAGGTGGGGTAACCTTACCCAGACAGGAACGACTGAAGGAATATCCTGTGAAGGATCAAAGTCCGGCATCCATTTATTCAGATAGAGCCCTTGGGGACCCATGAAATATGGACCGTTTCGGAAAATAAGTCTCGATCTTCCATTGAATCGAAGACAAAAACATAATAGCCTATGCCTACCAGATGATTTCGGATTCCTTCATAGACAAGAGGCCTCCAATTTCGTTGGACCCATCCATCCATAGATTTGGGAGAGGGCCAGAGGCCCGTAAATTGACCAATGAGCCTGCGTTCTGCTAGGTTCAGCGCAATCCGGTACGGGCATTCCGCAGGCAATTCAACAGAGGGGATGGTTTTGGCCTTTTTAACAAACTTCTGCTAATTCGGGTTTGCTTTCCTCTTATCGCAGGAGGCTACCAGATGTTTGAAGACATCGATCTGAAGAGGGAGGGGAGGACGAGGGTCCCCTCCGGCTTCCATACGGGCAGAACTCGATTACTAGTTGGATCGTTTTAGGGTTTTCGCTCTGCAAATTAGGACTGTAAAGACTTAATATTTATTCTTATACCTTTCTATCTTATTATTTTTATCATTTTATTATCAATTAATAAACCAGATGTAAAGAAACAATAATTAATTTATTACATAACGCTTAATAATTGCTATATATTTAGCATTTCCATTAGCATACCAAATTCACTTCACCCATAGACGAAGTCGTTTTCATGCCCGTGAAAGCGCGTTGAAACACACATTCTTCCATCGGTGCTGTCGAGTGCCCCCACAGACGACGTCTTTTTCATGTATGTGAAAGCGCTTTGAAACACATATTTTATGGACAACAAATAAATCTTATGCTATCAGGTTTTAATTGAGTGGTGGTTGTATATGGCCACCGTTTTATTTTGGTTTGTATTGAGCGGCGGCTGTATATAGCCACCATTTGATTTTGCCAAAACCAAAATCGAAAGATGAACATATATAGCCGCCGCTCAATACAACCCGATAACATATGAATTATTTGTTACCCATTCCATGAGTGCTGTAGAGTGCCCCACATTTTTTTCGGCTTCTGCTTTTACGTAGCAGTCCATATTTTGTCGTTGTGCACATATGAAAGGGAAAGGTAGTTCTACCTGAACACTTTTGGAATTTTAAATTTATTTTGTGAAGATTTAATGATGGGTTTGTTTAGTGTTTTTGGTGTTTCTCATTTTTGTTTTTTTCTATTTTGTATGGATTCTTGAGTATGAGGTAGATTGGTAGAAGAAGTAGAAGTTCAAGATTGGAGTAGTTTAGCCTTGTAACACTTATAGTTTTAAATGAAATATATAATAATAATGTTTAATTAGATAATATCACTATTTTATTTTTTCTTTGTATTTCTTTTGGGTTTATAAAAATTATATTTCTAATTGATCATTAAAAATAGCAATTAAAATAGGTGGTGTAATTAGACAGGTTTTTTAAATTAGTTTTTATTTAAATTATTTATTAATTTTTTTTAAAGATATTAAATGTATTTGTCAAAGGTGGATAATTTTATTTGAGATTGGATCACAAAATTTGTTATTAAACCTCCTCATCTAATCATTAAATCATACTCTCAAAACTAACTCATTAAAATTTATGACTTAAATGTATTAGATTTATTATTTCAAAATTTTGTGCTCATCAAAATTAAGCCATATTTACTATTAAAAAAATAGTAAATTCGCCCATTCAGTTCGGTAAGCCTGATAATTCGGTGATAATGGGGATTTTGTTCCAAAATATATACCTTATCTTGATCATAAAAACAAACAGTATCAATGTCCAAGGTGATAATGGAAATTTTGTTCCAAATAACTTTAATCTTAGCATCATAGTTACAAATATCTTGAATTATTTAAAAATCATAATATTTGATAAGACTGAAACTATGCCCTATAACACTTATAAATAATCATTAATTACATTAAATATTAACTCTTTCAAAAAACTAACATATAAGAATTAAAATAACAAAAACTAAAATATAAGATTTACAATTAAAAGATGTTGTTATGAGTTAGGTATAGTTCTTACTTTAAATTTAGTTTTAATTAATAAAATAAATGTATAAAAACTATAATTTTTTATAAAATGCTTATTTACAAATTTTGTAAATTATTTATTTTTAATTAATAAAATAAATTTATAAAATGCTCATTTACAATTTTTGTAAATTATATTTAAGAAATAGTTAGAAAAATATAATAATTATTTTTTAATTAATATAAAAAATTAATATTTAAAATATTTTTATTTAATATATTTTATTTTATTTTATTATAAAATTAGACAAGTCTTTTTTGTTATTAAAATTATGGAAATGTGTATGTATATTATATATATGGATAAACACTATGAAAGTAAGAGGTTTCTTAAAATTGTTTTTCACTTTATTCAAAGTCATTTTTTGCTCAAGTTAAGATGACATAATATTTAATGAAAAGTTGTGGGGTGATAAAGAATTATGAAGAAAAATAAAACTAAAATATTATAATGATGAGATTAACCCAAATTTCTAAAATCAAAAGTAATTCCTTGTTTTAATTAGTGTGAAGAGGAAAAAAAAAAAATTAAACATGTTAAAATATGAATTAATTCCCAAAACATATTCAGATAAATATGTTTGTCACTTTTGTGAATCTAAAAAGATGGAAGATCAAAAATATTTTCTCTTATAATATCCAACCTAGAATTAAAATTAAATCTGGATTTTAGAATATGTGTCATGCTACTAATATTCTTATTTTTTAACTCAACAAAGCTATGATGTTAATGAAATTTTTTTAATACTTTTTAGAGAATCAATAAAAGTAACATACTTTTAAAATATTTTTAATACATTTTGAAGAATTAACAAAATTATATTGATGTTGAAATATTTATGATAATTTTTAAACATGAAAATAAAATTGTAAAAAATTGGAAATACTTTTAAAAAAAAAATTAGATCCTATTTGTCATTATCATATTGTTTTAATATCAAATAAGGAAAACACATGACTTAAAAAAAAAAAATAGATAAATTAAAATATGATTTTAAAATAAGATTAAAAATAAATATAAAATTGAACTTACAAAATGTTAATTAACTTTTTACTATTTAACGATAAGGAGATACATTTATTGGTAAGTATGTAATCTATACGAGGTAAACATGTTATATATAAAAAAATTATTAAATAAAATAAAATGTTTCATGAAATGAGAAGTTCTAGATAAAGAGATTTTATAACAACATGCTTTAAAAGCGAGTAAGTTCCTTATGACAAATGGAAGATCCCTAAGTACAACCACTTCTATAAAAGATAATGTTATCTAAAATCGATTAACTAATTGATACAATAAAAAGAATATGAAGTATGTTTTCAAACTTTTATATCAATTCAAGCCCTTGTTACATGGCTTACATATATATATAGCAATTGAAGTGAGGATTCATTATGTTGAATCTCCTATTATATTTCAATTTTACATTCATTTCGAGATTGATGACGAGATGTGTATTTGCACTTGCATTAAAAGTATTTTTCCATATGCATGAATTAAGTGTTATCATCGTTTATGCAAGAAGAAAAAATACAATAGAAACTAATACAATTGTTAAAATATTTATGTCTTTATTATATTTTATTTCAATTTAGCTATATTTAAACTAAGTGGCAAGAACTAGCTACTATGTAACCCTTTATTTTAGGAGAACATTGTTTAATTTTATGATTATATAAAATCAATATTCTCCATACATCCAAAACATTTGGTATAGTTTTGTTTTAAATAATATAAAGAAGTATTATTTATTTATTTTGAATATGACTTATTCTTAATAAATTTTGATTTTGAAAATAGCTTTATTTTTAGCAATTTTTTTTTGGAAAGAGTATTATAATAAAACTTTTAAATATCTATTATTTCCTCATATGATATATTTTATTTTTATAAATAAATTAAAATTATTTATTTTTTAAGAAGTTCAAAACGCTTGATTAAGAAATTCTCATTTGATTTTTACCAAAAACAATTTCAATATTTAGATTTTATCTTATTTAGATTTTGTATTTTATAAAAAAATTATAAATATTTGAAAGAAAGAAAATTGGTATTTTTTTTTTAATATTTGAGAGAGTGAAAATTTTATTTTGCAGACATCTGAAGTATGAAGGAGGCTAAACCATTGGCATATTTTACGGAGTGAGAAATTTGCGGACTGGTACAAGATTCGAGTCGGGGCTGATTCATCTGCAAATCGAGGGAGTATGGTTAGGTTTCTTCAGGTGTACGGCCATGCTTATGGATTATTATCACTAAAGTTTTAATTATAAGTTTATTCTTTAAATTAAAATGGGTGGGAGATCATTACTATTAGGAGGGGAATCTAATTTATTTAAGTTCTATAATGTTTTTGATTTCAAACAAATTAATATGTTAAAAATGGATTATTCTCACCAAAGTTTTAGTTATAAGTTTACTCTTTAAATTAAAATGGATGAGAGGTCATTACTATTCTTGGGGGAATTTAATCTATTTTAATTGAATAATGTTTTTGACTTCAAACAAGTTTTTGAATTGAATTTTTTAACTTGCATTGCCTAAAAAGAGTTTGAATTGAATTTTCTAATTTGCTTTACTTGAAAATAGATTGTTAAGAAGAAAATATGAATTTTTTAAATTAAATTTTCAAATTTAAATCTCCAAAGTATTGAATCTCCTGAAATTTTACAAACTAAAATTATTTAGAAGAAAATTGATTAAGAATCTAACCATAGAAATTATTTTTGATATTCCTAAACTCAAGCATTTCAAAGTCATCAATGAATTTTCAACTGGAATTCTAACCATGGAAAGATATTGAATTAATCCCTAGCCAATTAGCAAATAATGGGGCAAACCTTGGGTTTTGAACAACATATTCAATAGATTTGATAGGATCTTCCATATTTTTTCAGTAAACACGTGGCTTTAATACAAAGAAAGGGACAACATGTGTTAGGTTAACCTTGAGTTGTTCAAGGGTACTTAGTTTACAATTAACCTTGATTTCGTCAAATTGAATTATTTTATGTAGTCTATAGTGGTTCAAGGTTTCCTATCCTTGGTATTAACATGAAATGAAGCTTATTTAAATAGTCAATTGCCTCCCTCAAAACACAATTGTAACCCTCCTCGTTTAAACCAAAGTTCCACAAGAAGCTTCCTTCACATAGTGCCATAAGATATCTATCTATATATATATATATATATATAGAGATAGATATGATGTTCATTAGGTTTCCTATTCTTGGTATTAACATGAAATGAAGCTTATTTAAATAGTCAATTGCCTCCCTCAAAACACAATTGTAACCCTCCTCATTTAAACCAGAGTGCCACAAGAAGCTTCCTTCACATAGTGCCATAAAAGATATATATATATATATATATATATGATGTTCTAATGTGTAATGATGGGGAACTCATAAAGTTTACTTTAGTCTTAGTTAGGTTTAAGTCCAAATAACTAACAATATAACCATTACCAAGTTTATTGTAGCAAGGAATAAGTTTTAGCAATGCTGAAATAAATCCCTACCGAAAGCTGCAAAACCCATCAAAGATTCAAAAACATGGCCTAACTGCCAACAACACATGGAAAGCTCCCATTTGAAATCTATTTCAAGAATGTTTCTCATGACATGACATATGATCATTTTGATTATTTGAAGCTTGTATCAAAGTTTTTCTTTAGAGTTGTTGCTAATATTTAGTTCGATGAAATAAGGTTTGAAGGATGCAATCCTAATATGCTTTCTTTCAAAATGTATCTTGGGAAATTGCATAGGAATCTATTCAAGAATATCACTAATGAAAGGGATGAATTATGAAAAAATCATTATACTTATGCCAAGAACATTTGGTAACTTGAAGTGTGATATGTTGGATTGAAATTTTTGGGACCTCCGTGTCTGTTTAAAAGTAGGGTGTTTTTTAAACTATAAGATATTCAAGTATGATGTCATTTGATGTCATGAACCTTGCACTGCTTTGGAGAGATATTGTACATGACTAAGTAGGGACTCTCGAAGATGCCTTGCATATGCTACTAATATTATCAGTTGCTAATGCAAGGGTATTTGGGTGCTAAAGGATGGAACCTATTTTGTGAATATGACATGTTTAATGGATGCCCAACCCAGAATGTTGGAGTTTATTCTTTGCACATCATGGCAGTTAAAATTGAAATGAGTGGGACCATTTTTAATAATATATCTAAAGAGAGCGCACTTTGATGGAGAAAGTTCATTGGAATGTCATGATGACATATTACTTTCATGAAGTATTTTGACATGAAAATTTTACAATGAAGAATATACTCTATGTGTTACCTATTAAATCCTAGGTTAGTGTTTCATTTCATTAAAATGATACTACAAGTACTAAAAACAACAACATAAATACTACAAGTACCAAAAGCAACATAAATACATGGTCTGCCATTTCATATAGACACCAAGAAAATAACATAATATAAAGTTGCGAAGAAAAGTGTGTGGATGCTAGTTAGGATCATTACAAAATAGTTGTTGAAATATATAAAAGCATATACCCCCAAAAGAAAAAACATAAAATTATTCTAAAACATGGCTTACGCAATTTAAAAAAAAAATGAAGATTGGATTAAAACTTACATAGAAATTGATTATGAATTGACTATGAATTGTTGAGGTAGAATAATCTGAAATACATTGATTTAAATTAATTATAGCAAGAACAACAAAATATACCAATGACCAAGTGGAAGACATGTGCCTAGTAATATATCCATACAACTAGTAAAGTGCATATACTTGAAGAGAGGCAAGAAGGGGCGGTTTCCCAATGTGAATTCATGGTAAATAGCCAAAAAAATGTACTTTACCTAGTTTTATCCTCCACGTGTTTCCACCCACAACAAATGATAGCTATTCTCATTTTATAGCTTAACTTGAAACCCTCGGGTGACTAGGTCAAGACTTGAAAAATAAGAAAATAGTTCCTATCCTCAATTCCCTCCATAAAATCATTCCAAAGTATCTTAGAATATTCCTTAAAAAGGACACTCGTCAACAAGTGTGCATTTCTCCTTCTTTTTGGGTTTGAAAGGGGGATTATCTCCACTTGGTATCCTCTCAAACTGCTCCTATAATGGATTTATTTAACCCTTGCTTCATGGGGTGAAAATGGCTTTGGATGAGGATTTAAGGCCACTTCGCATCTCCCAAAGTAGGACACTCCACTAAAGCTTTAACCTTGTGTAAATGTACAAAATGTTACTTTGGGATCACCTGGAACCCCCCAACCGAGGGGCTCCTCCATAGATGTGCAGTTGACCTATTTTCATGTGTCCAAAGTGTTGAATTTTGTAGCTATGGTCAATCTTCATAAATTATAAATTATATTTTATCATTGTTGCATATTCTTCATGCTCATTTATTTGTCTAAATAAAAATGTAAAAGCCATGTTATTCATGACCTTAAGAAAAGGAAAAATTGAATTTATTTTTATGGCTCCACAAGTGACCAAGTCATCCCCTCCATTGATCATGTTGGCCTTCCCAAAGAGACACCCTTTCGGCCCTCTTGAAGACTATATATTGAAATGGATTCATCCTCCCTCAAGTGATATTTGAAACACACACTAGAAGAACAATTTTGTTCTCTCAAGTGAACGTGGAAAATAAGATAAGGAGGTTTAATCGAAGATAAGAAGTGTGAGGATCTATGGTGAATTCGATCCCAAGACAAGTCTGAATATCTATGGAAGAGTGTGAGGATCTGAAGTGAAGTATGAGCTTATCTAATATAAATTCTAAGCCTATTTTGTGATGAAGTCCGAGCCTTGTCTATGATAATATCTTAGCCCATTTAGAGGTGAAATTAGATTCTATTATGTGGTGAAGACCCAGCTTTTTGGGACAGTAAAGAAAGCCTAAATTTGGCCCTAGTACATACCTAAGTCAAGACTTTGATTGTGGACAATTGACAGATAAATTTGGACAACTTGTGGATGGATGACTTGGTAATTGTTGGACTATTATCTTGCTATCATGTCTCTCAGTATGTATATGACTTTGAATCTTAATGTCTTGTTGAAATGATTATCTAAGGAATTATTTGTTGGGTTTTTACCCCAAGTGGGTTTTCCTAGGGTAAACTTGTGTTATTCTTGTGCATTGTGATCTCTAATTTCATTCTACTGTATATGATTGAGTTTATGAAGTACAATTTATTGATGAACAAATTGTAAATGCTAAAAGAAGATATGTAAGACATCAAAAGTAATTATCAAGTTCAAAAATTTGTGCTAGTCTTTATTGCAGTTGCATTTTCAACATGGTATTAGAGCTTGGTGAAGAGAGGAAGTTAAAGATCACATTCACCCTCTCTATTATTTTGGAAGAAGCCTATGAAGTCTGAAACATATCCAAGGATAAGTTGATTATAAGAGGTCCAACATGTTTTCTAGAAGACCAAAGAATAGTCTCTTTCCCTTACTAAACTTATCTTATAGAAGATCCAAAACTAATGTTAGAGTTTGTATACAAATATTGATGTGTAATTTGTACTTTCATTCTTGAAGACAATACACTAGGATGAATCACCTCACTTTGCTTCAGACCGAGAATTACAATAGGTCAATTTTTTGTTACAGTTTTGAGGTATGCACTTTTTCATGGATATAATGATGTCTGAAATCCAAATGCCTTGGTCTATAAGGTCTAAGGACTTATATATGTAACCTCATAATTTGTGAAGGTTGAATTCGCTTTTGATGTTGTGATATGATTAATGTTGTTGGAGGTTGAGTCATTGGAGCATATATATTACAAGAAGAAGTCTTATGTATAAAATTGTTTTAAGGCCAAGGATCTTGATCATCAAAAGGAGACATTAACATGAAATTTGTCCATAAAGTTTTGAAGAAAACCATTGAAGTCACCTAGATACATTTTCTTGAGATGTCCTCACTACATTATCTCTTGAAGTTAAAGATCAAAACTTAAAGATATCAGAGCTAATATAGGCCAAGTCATTGTGCAACTAGGAACTGACAATGTTCATTTCAAAGAATAATTACTTCTACATAGTAAGAACGAAAGAATAAATCCTCCAAGGACGAAGGATCTCAGAAAGAAATTCAAATTGCCTCATTCAATGGCAAAACTAGCGAAGGTTTCCTTCTTCAAGAAATCTACTAAAGTCTTTTTTTTTTTAGGTTTGAATATATCTCTCTCAATCCAAATTGAAAGCAAGTTGGAAATACATCTCAAATTCTATGTCATATAACAATTTTTACGTGTTACTCTTCCACTTGTAATTCAAAGATAGTAGAACTGGATATGTTAATACTATATCGAAAGGAATGAATGATAAGCACAAAACCTTGTGAATACACTTGAAATTTCCAGTGAATTATTACATGTCAACAAAAGGAACAATATCACTACAACATGAAAGTCTATAATCATCTAAACCTAGAAGATATAAAGGATATGAGTAAAAGAAATATCCTTACTTGAATTTGATCATCTGCCAACATCTTGAGATATAATGACAATAATATTTTTACATTTTGAAGATGAGTTGTGTTAAAACCTTATAAACAAAATATATATCCATCACCTTTGCAGAAGTATCTTGTCAAATGTATATGCCCTGAACCTTGGGGTTGAACTCAAGGAAGTTCAAGAAAATCAATTGCAAGATGTTAAATTCAATTGGAGAACCTCTCATTACTTGGATTGAAAGAATGAGATGTTTGGAATATTTTGATTGTTGTTAAAGCATGGGAGGCACAATAGATATTTGAAGATATAGGGATTGAAAGACTGAAAATCCCTAGGGTTTCTTAATACTAAAAAAAATCTGGGGTTTATAGACAAAACCCTAGATTGAACCATCACTTGTGTAAAGAGTATATTTTTCTATTTTGGGTATGTAAACCATATTAGGCAAAAAGGGCTTTGACAAGAAATCCTTAGGGTTTATGAACAAAACCTTAGGATTGGATGTTTCCGCTAAAAGAAGAAACTCTAGCTATTGTAAAGAAGGAATGACATCATGATGAGGCCACTTCCTCTGCAATAAAATACTATACCAGAAGGATCCTTGTCATTTCAATTCAATAAAGTAAAAAATAAAATTCAGTATTTTATGTATAGCCAAATGATCACCCTAACCTATCAAACCGTGGAGGATAAACGACATTAATGTAAACGATACAATGTTGTCTAAACTGATAAAGTTGGGGTCTATAAATGACACAAACGTACATGAACTACTTAAACGAATAGTGACATCTTGTTCTTCTGATTCCATTTGAAAAAAAAAATGTAGAATGATATTTGAAATGATAAAAAAATATTTAGCCAAACCAAATGAATTTTAAAAGATCCCAAACTATATATGCTATATATATGACACATTAAATGAAATTTACAAAGTACCAAATTATATATAAGCTCAATTTGATTTCATATTTTAGGAATATTTAAGAAATAACTAAATAATATTACATCACCCATTGAGTGCAACATCATGAAAGACCTGAAGAAAATGAAATCCAACATTTCCATTATGGATATTTGGAAAATGAATCCCGAGCACAAGCCAATGATAAGGCATCGATAGAATATTAATCTAAATTCATGTGGAAAGTTGTAGTGACCAACTCTTAGTAGTATGAGAAAAGGAATAAGAGTTAGACCCCTCTACTCTTGCTAACCATCAAATTTTCAACTAGAATGTCCATTACTACTTGGTCAATGCTATATCCTACTATGAATGCAAGAAAGTCGAGATTAATCCAACTAAAAATTCAACTAGAATAATCTAATTAGACTAGAATGAAGTTAAGGTAATAGGAGAATCAAAATAGGCCCTCATTAGGTTCTCCGCAGACCCCCAAATCTACTAGATTATGAACATTGTGGTCATATGCATCCAAAAAGTCTTTGCATGCTAATAGCAGGGATTGGTCTAGTAAACTCAAAGGATATTTTGCATCAAATTCGTCACATCTTTGGATTTTGTCGAAAGGAGTACTCTACAAGAATAATATATGAGAGAAAAATATCTGAAGCATAATTTCACCTTGTTAGAAGCACCTAATGAGCCATCAACTATAGAATTTTCTATCTTAGGAATTTATATGGTAGAGACCTTTTTTGAGAAATTTTATGTTCAACCCTCATTAATCCCTAAGCAACAATGATATGATATTACTCTTTCCATGCTAATGGAATGCCAATTAAGTGTTAGAAACCTAAAAAGTTTCCCTCTCGAAGCTAAAAATATGATCATAATTATTCATCTAGGTCCAAATCTAGATATTTGAACCTTTCCCTTTGACATAGCTAAATTTGTTAAAGGTGTGAGTGCCAAGTGTCTTATTACTATGCCATTTAGGAATAGGACCTCCATCTCACGTAGGATGGAGTTTGAATGTACAAACAATACTACTGAGTATGAAGCCCTAATTCAAGGGCTTAACATATTCCTAGATTTATGAGTCTAGATCTTTCACATTTATGGTAAAGCCCTAATTCAAGGGCTTAACATATTCCTAGATTTAGGAATCCAGATCCTTAAGATTTATGGTCACTCGGATATTATAGAATGAAAAAATCAAAATACCATTCATTATAATTCTCAACATCTCAAACTCTATCAATAGGAATCCCTAGCTCTAGTGAGCAACCACAAGGACTTCACTGGGGGAGAAATACAATACCATATGCATTCATATTGGGGGATATATATTGAGGAAAAAATGACAATATATTGAGGATATAATAGGGGGTAAAGGGTTTGTATATTGGAAAGTGTAAAAAATGGAGCTCAAAGTTAATGGAAAAATATAGAGGGTATAAAAAATGTTAATGAAAAAAAGGATACCTATAATATTTAGTGAAAGTAGGGGTTTTTAAAATTGGTAAGGTGTATTGGGTTCATATTGGCAAGGGGTCAAATAATGTGCTTTTTAGAGGTGTTTTCCAGTATAGAGTCAAATTAAGGGTATTGTTTAGTATGCCATGAACACACGTGATATGTCATAGATTCATTGAGTGAAGCCCCCATGTCACCAACTTCCTAGCTTTCAACATCAATGACATCCCCAAAAATAAAAACCAAGAAGATGATTCACTAGCCATGGGAACTTTAATGCTTTAATGCTTAGAATAATTCAAGAAGGGTAGATTCTCAATGCATCTACTTTCAGATCCATAATGCCCGACAATGTGTCAAACTAGAGATTTTTTCATGATGATTCAAAGATATCCATTTTCAAAAGAATAAGGAAAACCTTCAAGGTCATATTAATTGACAATGAACTACGTGATTCTCAAATCAACAAATATACCAATCCCTTGATCAATCCTCTTCCATAGAAATTCACATATCTATGAGTTGCAGAACTGCTTTATTATTAAGTATGGTGGAAGGGTTCTCTTGATAAATAAATGCAAAATCTATGGCTAATGGTAAATTATGCAAAGCGCGACTAAAATCATTAACACATGTTGTTATGATAAATTTGTTTTCAATCATTAATACATCCAATAGCTTAGTTATAGAACATGCATTAAGTGTTCCATTAGAGATAAATTGCAATGGACTAGTGTAGATAAATTGCAATAATTCCATGAAGGCCACTTCCTCTGCAATAGAATACCAGACCAGAAGGATCCTTTTCAATTCAATTCAATAAGGTGAAGTGAGTGAGTTAAACTACTACCTTATTTTCTTCCCATTCACTTTAATTATATATCGCTCAAGGCTGCGAAGAAAGATACAGGGAATACAGTACCATGCATACCATCCAATCCCATCCTTTCCCATAGGTAATCAAGACTCAACTTGTTTCTTTTTACTTATTTTTGTCTTATGGGCACCCAACAATGAAATGGAAACATAACTCCATATATATAGATTGAGACCCCCTCTTTCTCTAATATGCTATACCACTTTAGCCTCTGCCTCCATAGGTTCTACATTAGTATTTCCAGCTCGATCTACCTCTACTTAGGGGTCTTTAACTGAAATTGATGTAATGGGCTTTGCCTTCATAAGTTCTCCATATCGATCCACTAATGCTCCATCCATATCAAAACCTACCAAGAAAACCACTTCTATAGGTAAAGATATTGCTCAGAAAAGAAAGTCTTCTCCAAGATCGATTTATTGCTCTATTTTCCCAAATTATTTACCCACCCACCCTAATCCCCGACAGAGTCACTCACTCATTCATATGAGTGGTGCTTATGGGCTTTGAATGAGAGTATGATCCTCACAATGTATTTAATAATCGTCATTATTCCTTCCTTTGATCCCAGCGAAGAGAGGAACCGGTACGTCGCGGAACATTGACCAACATCTGGGCTTCCTCTAATTCCTTTCATAAGTTCTATACTTCTATCTCATATCTTCGGATTATCTAAAATAAAATTCACTTTGCGAGTATTTTATGTATAACCAAATTATAACCCTAACATGTCAAATTGTGGAGGATAAATAACATTAACCTAAACCATACACTGTTTTCTAAACTGATAAAGTTGTGGTCTCTAAATGACACAAACATACCTGAACAACTTAAATGAATAGTGAAGTCCCATTCTTCAAATTGGAGCATTCCATTTGAAGAAAACTTTATAGAACGCTATTTGAAACGATAAAAAAGTATTTAGCCAAACCAAATTAATTTTAAAATATCTACCCAAACTATATATGTGCTATATATATGACAAATTAATGAAATTTACAAAATATCAAATTATATATAAGATTAATTTGATTTCATATTTTAGGATTTTTTTAAAACTAACTAAAGGATATTAATTCACCCATTAAGTACAACATCATGAAAGACCTAAATGGAATGAAATCCAACATTTCCATTATGGATATTTGAAAAATGAATCTTTAATAGCACAAACCAATTATTAAGGCATCGATAGAAGCTTAGTCTAAATTCATGCGGAAATTTGTAATGACCAACTCTTAGTAGTATGAGAAAAGGAATAAGAGTTAGACCCCTCTATTCTTGCTAACCTTCAAATCTTCAATTAGAATATACGTAACTACTTAGTCAATGTTATATCCTAATATGAATGTGTTGGTTCTCAGAATGTCCTCGTAACTGACAACAACCTGAGAATACATTCACTGAGGATCCAAGATCCTCCCACTCTAGGTGACAAGGGCTAACCTCCCTTTCACCGCAAGGGGGTATTCCTTGGTATTAGTGTAAATTAAATAGTTGTTGGAAAGTAATGTAAATTAAATATATATCAAATTAAACAAACAAATATGGCCATGTTATTGATATGAAAGTGTGTTGCTAAAATGAAGAGAGGTTAAGCTTTAAGGAAGGGTGCTTATAATAATTAAAAGATCAACAATTACAATTAAAACCTTAAGTATGTAACGAGAAAATGAAAAAACACAAATTAGAGATGAATATGACGAAGAAAAGAAAATAAACAGAGTGTTAGTGGTACTTGGATCCACAATTGTTGGCTCCCCACCATAATGAAAAAGAACAAAATATCATAATATCATGTATTATTACAGTCCATTCTCCCTCGAAGGACAAGCATTAAGAACATGTTCATTTACGGATAGTATGAATACCTGAAAACAAACAAATCCTCTAAATTTCATGACAAAACAATGTTAATCAAGTCAACTACGAGCTTGTGAACATATATCGATATTCAAGCACATAAATTAAAAAAAAAAAAATAAACAAAAAGAGCATAATTATTGTAATACGGGATGAAATATTGTAATAAAACCAACCAATATCAAGTGCTTTTCGTCGATAAAACAATGCATAACGCAAATATCCTAACTTTGATTCCTATGATAATATTAATATTTGAAAGGATCAATAATTAAGTAAGGTATTGTAGTACAAACAATTAATCAAGTCTGTGAACTGCAAACTACATCAAAAGACAAAATGGAAATGAAAAGGGAAATTGAAGAAAAAAAAATTGCAAATTGTGTAACAAAATATTATAAAATCATTATTAATTGGTCTGTGCAACAAATGCAATCACAACGTCCCAAATCATAAGTTTGTTTGGTCTCCAAAGTTGTTTGGCTCTGTCTTCTCCCGCTAACCCCTTGAATGAGAAAATGGGGGGTTTTCTTTATAATCGTCTGAATAATAAAAATGAAGATAAGAATTAATTTTAAAGCTCCATTATGTTTCGAAAACCATGGAAGACTGCATATTATCAAACTTTAAAATAAAACTTAATAATCTCCTCTTAAATATTAATCTTTGCATATTATCAAACTTTAAAATAAAACTTAATAATCTCCTCTTAAATATTAATCTTTGCCCCATAATTAACTTCGGCATTAAATAAACCAAATTTAGCCCATAAATAATTAGATAAAGGTCAAAATTAAACTGTTGTAAATGAATTTATTACCTCCCTTTTTGAAAGGCTTTCCAAAATGACTGACCATAAAATAGGTTATATTAGAGAAAAATAGCATGGGAAAAATCGTGGGTTGTGAAAACTAGGAGTCAAAAAAATGGTTGGTAATTTGACTAAGTCAAAATATTTAGATAACATAACATAATAATAAACATAAAAGGGCAATGTTTAGATAACATAACATAATAATAAACATAAAAGGGCATTACAACATATCTTCCATATTGAGTCGGTCGATGCAAAAATCATGCCATAATAAAAGATAACATACAGAGGATCAAATAACTATATTGTAAAATATACAGTGATGTCTATGGAATTTCTAATTTTAGGGTTCACAATATATCTTCATTCCAAGTTTGTGGGGTCATGGTTGTAAGAATCTTTTGCTTTTATAAACATTTCCTTGAGAACAATGATTCCTAAATCTAAAGATTTGGTGTGTAATCTTCAAAATATAAAATTCTATCATATTTTTAAAGAAATTATTCAAGGCATTGGTAAAGAGGAAAATGAAGTAGTGAAGTAGGATGAAAGGTCTTAGGATATCTAAGTTTAAAAATCTTGTGTATATTCTTCAAAATATAAAATTATATCATATTTTTATAAAGAAAAATATTCAAGCATTCACAAAAAAGAATAATAAAGTAGTGAAGTGGAGCCAAGGTTTAAGATGAGTATCGACTTACAATCAAAACAATTTTGGAATTGACCACATTGAATACAACAATAAGTAACAAGAGACTTCAAAAATAAGACATTCACAAAAAAAACAATAAAGTAGTGAAGTGGAGACAGGGTTTAAGATGAGTATCAACTTACTATCAAAAACTATTTTGAAATTGACCACATTGAATACAACAATAAGTAACAAGAGACTTAAAAAATAACTCATTTTCATGTGACCCAAAATACACAAACCCAAAATTATAACAATTAGCACAAAAGCATGTGGCTTAGTATTTAGTCTTGTGATAAGTGAGACTCTTTGTTTTATGGACAAAGCACTCAACCCAAAGTTCTAATAATTACCATAATTGATATAAATAAACATTTAGTATTAATTTTTCACAAATTAAAGAAAATCTTAATCATTACAGGATTTTATCCTAATAATTAGCATATATTTGAGAAATAGTGTATATAAAATTTAAAATTGTTAATGTTGTGAATTTTTTCAGTAATATTATTTTTTTAATAATTAATAAAGATTTATTTATTAAAAACTAAAATTAATATGAAAAATATTGATAAAGATTGAGGTGGTTATTTATAAAGTATAGACTAATTGGTTTGTATGAGGTTTAGTGGTCGTCAAATCTCTAATTTAAACTTCATGGGAGAAGATAGAAATTACTTTTAGATAGTTTTAAACTATCCCAAAAATTGTCCGAGCTCTTACACATTTATTTTTCATTTACGCATTTATCTTTATAATTTAAAATATTAAATTATTTACACAAATTCAAATAATAAGCAATTTCATTCTTTTACTTTAGACAATGTTAATTAATGTTTAGGACAAACCATTTAACACTTTCAACACTATGCATAACTCTTTCAATAGTCCACTTATCACCTTTCCATGTCTTTATTATTTTATATTTATTCTTTTTTTTTTTTTTTTTTAACAAATTCGGATGCTATGTATTGATTGAAAAAAGTGCTAAGGCATAAAGCCATACATAGTTTGCTGCAAGAGCATTACAAATCCAAGGATAGAGAATGAGGTCCCTATCCCTGAGCTGGATTCTCAAAATTCGGACTACTAAAGAGCAAGTACTACTATAGATTCGGACGAACTGAAGACACAAAAATTTGCATTTGCAATACATGATTTAATCGATGGAAATATGACTGATATTCCTCGCAGTAGAGTCCTCTGGGTGCTGATCTGCTTCCATTGGATTGACGCTTGAAGAAGTTGATTTTGCTTTCTGTTTGGCTTCCAAAATGTCTCTTAAAATTGCCAATGATTCCTCAGCATGGATGCATCTATTGCTAAGCCCGTTGAACTGGTCCTGAAGCGAGTGAACCCTGTGGAGAAACAACTCCATTTCTGTACGGTACTTAGCATGGAGATTTCTGAACTGCTCCTCAAATTTTCCTTCCAGACAATGGATCTTTTCTGCGTGCCTAGCTTCCATATTTCGCACTTGATCTTCCAGAATTCGCTGTTGAGCTCTGACCTCATCGAATTCCACTTGTAGGTCTCGGCAGTGAAAACATTGCTCATCACGCGCCATCACGGAGAAAGGATTGATTTTAAAAAAGACAGAATCACAAGAACCGTCTAAGGGCTCCGTGAGGTTACAAGGAAGAGGGGACCACGGATTGATGTCGGATCTGATAGAGAATAAACTGCAACAGAGGGAGTTCGAGAGCCCAAGTCTCAACTTCGAGGATAAGAGAGAGGGCGGATCTGAGAGATGACGCTCTGTATAATGGAAAGGAAAAGAGAAGGGGGAAAGTAGCCAGGAAGGAGCAAGAGAGGGGGGCGGGATGGAGAGCCAAGGGTCGACGATCAGCAAATGAGCTGAGAGAGGAGCGGTGGGTATAGAAAGAGGGCTTCTGAAGCTCTTGATCAATCCTTTAGTTCTGTTCCTGTAAGAGTCCAATAGATAGGTTAGCGAAATAAAAAGCAGGGGAAATAAAATCAATACCAAGGCACATCTTCTATGTCGCAGCTGGCCCTGGTTGCTTCCTTCGACTTCACAGTGATGCTCTTGGACGTTATGCTGTAAGATATGAGGATCTGCTCTCCTATTTAAGGATTGAATCCGACTGCGGCATCCTGAATTCTTTTCAGAAGACCGATTCTCTGCAGAGATAAAGTATTTTGTGGGATTTCTGGGACGATTGTCTGAGGCAGTGAGATCCTTGGTCAGTCCTCTACTTTTATGAGTTTTGCTTGGGATTACCAATGGATTGCTGATCGTATTCTGTAGCTGATTGATTGGGCTTTTCGAGTGCCCGAAAACTGTAGTCACCATACCCCCCGCACGCTTGTTGGGATTGCGCGCTTGGGGATTGTCAGATTTCACTAGATTCATGGCAGAGGCTGGAAGAAGGATTGCTGATTGTGCCTTAGGGTTCCCTCTTGATATCCGACGGCTTTATTAGCATGACTGTCCGCTGCCCCATTGTGTGTGCGCAGAATATGATAGAACCGAATTATACTGAAGTAATCGGTGAGGAGATTGATGCGGCAGAGGTGTTGTTGGAGGCTGCTATTTGATGACGGCCTGTGATGATTCATATATCCGATGACAATCGAAGAGTCTCCTAGCACGATTGCCTTTTTGATACCCCTTTTTTGAAGTTGCATCAAACCTTGGAACAGAGCAAGAGCCTCTGCAATATTGTTAGTTTTGACTCCTAAACTCCATTCATAGCTACTTATTTCTTCTCCTTTCTCATCTAGAATAACTCCTCCTGCTCCTGCTGGTCCTGGATTGGACTTAGAGGCCCCGTCAAAGAGTAAAATTGGACAGTTATTGCTCGTCATCCATCTCTTGAATTCCTGAGATGAGAGCCTTATTTCCCATCGTTTGATCTTGTGGTTAGGATTCGCGCTCCTTCTCTGAATACTATGATGATTGCCTGTACTTTCTAGCATATGTCTGATCATGATCCTTTCTTCAGTAGTGTAATCAGTAATTTTAATGATGCCTGAGCATTTGACTACTATCGTTTCCTGCGCTAGAAGGTGAGCACTGCTACATGTTATTCTAACATTGCCTTCTTGGTTTTGAAAAATTTTCTTGTTTCTAGTGAGCCAGATTTTCCAGAGAAGGTTGTGTGGGATGATGTCCCAGGTTCTTTTGACAATCTTGCTCCGCTTATCTTTCCAGGGGCAATTCCTTCTCCAATAATGTATTGTCTCAGCAATGTTTTGCTGGGGCTGCCAGTTTATATTGCCAAGTTTGGCCATAATAGTCCAGCATCTCTTCGCAAAGGCACATTCAAGAAAAAGATGGTGGATGGTTTCCTCCTCAGAGCAGCAGTTAGGACAGATTGAGGGACCATATATCCCTCTTTTTTTTAAATTTTCCGAGGTGAGAATTTTCCCTTTAAGCAACAGCCAGATGAAGAATTTGACCTTTGGGATGGCCTCAGATTTCCAGATTATTCGCCATTGATTCCAAACCGGAGCTTGATAAGTGCTATTGCAGATGAATTGATAGCCAGATTTAATGGTATACCCTGAGCCCGTGGGGTCCCATCTGAGCCCATCTAGAGCTCCTTTTTTAATAGGAGCTCTATTTTGGAGATTGTTAATGAGGGCTTGCAAGCTAGAGTCCAAGTGTGGAGGAATGACCGGAAATTCCCAGCTAAGCCAAGCTCCGCTCTCCTCGTCCCATTTTGAGATTTGATCCAGTCTCTGGATGCCCTTACTATGCAGATAAATAATAATGGGAATGGCTTCTTCTACAGAATTTATAGGTTGAAAACCCATAATTTTATCAGTGGCATAATTAATGCTGCTCCCATCCCCTGGAATTTTTGAAGTATTTTGGACAAGAATGGGAATTGCTTTCTTACAAAGTTGCCATATTTTAGTGGAGTCCCTTGCTGGAATATCAGATTCAAGTAATCTTTGCCTGCTGTCTGAAAGATACTTGCATTCAAGAACCTGTTTCCACCAGGCTTTAGGTTCACTGATGAGTCTCCAAGCCATTTTAATCCCAAAGGCAAGATTCAGTAATTTAGGCATTCTGATTCCCAATCCACCTCTGTCTGGAGATTGGATTACATTTCTCCAATTGACCAAATTGAATCTATTTTTATCTTGTTTCCCTCCTTGCCATAAAAAATTACGGAGAGCAATTTCTAACTTGTTGTGGAAAGAAGCTGGAGCTTGATAAAGAGTGAAGCGGTATAATGGTAAGGAGGAAATACCTGATTTAAGCAAGATTAATCTACCCGCTGGGTTGAGCCATTGAGTTCCCCATTGCTGCACCTTTCTTTTGACTTTGTCAATTACTTCACTCCAGGTAGAAGCTTTAAGGACGCCCAAAGTAACTGGCATCCCTAGATATGTGAAGTGGTCCCAGGTTTCTTTGTGGGCTACTCCAAATATATTGGCAATGTTGTGAGCTGTTTGATTAGAGATGTTCCATCCATAGATGCAGCTTTTCTGAAAGTTGACTTCTCCTCCAGAGCACTCCATAAATTGGTCAAGAATAGATTTGAAGCGCCTTGCTATTGTGGTGGAGGCCCCGCCAATTAGCAAAGTATCGTCAGCGAATTGTGAATGATTGATATTTTTAACTCCATTCCCATACTTGATGCCCGAGATGAGGCCTACTCTTCGATTGTAATCAAGGTTGCTGCTGAAGGATTCCGCCATCATGATGAAAAGATAGGGTGAGAGAGGGCATCCTTGCCTTAGACCTCTTGTGGATTGAAAGTATTCACAGGGGCGGCCATTGATGAGAGGCGAGATCCAAGGGCCAGTGATGCATGCAGCGATGGTGCTTATGAATTCAGAGTTGAAGCCCATTTTTCCCATGACAGCGTACAAGAAGGAGTGTCTGACTCGGTCGAATGCGTTGGCTAGATCTAGCTTGAGAACGAAACCTTTCTCTTGTCTGGAGGTACTAGAATGGATAGCTTCTTGAACCAAGGAGATGGAGTCATGAATCTGCCGGTTAGCCATGAAGCCGCCCTGATTTTCAGATATGATAGAAGGAAGCACAGGTTGAAGTCTAGCAGCTATGATTTTTGCAAAGATCTTATAAGAAGTGTTGCACAAGGAAATAGGTCTGAACCTGGAAAAGGAGGTGGGCCTGGATTCCTTGGGGATGAGGGCTAGATATGTTGAATTAGTGAACCCCCCCATTTTCTTTTTTCTTTGTATTCCTTTAATCATCTTTACCAGATCTTTTTTTATCAAATGCCAGTGGTCTCTGTAAAAATTAATTGAGAAGCCATCTGGCCCTGGAGATTTGTCTGGTTGAAGAGTCCAGATAGCTTTTTTAACCTCTTCCTCAGTTATTTCTCTATTCATCCTTTCATTTTCTTCAGCCGAGATTTTCCTTGGAAGGTGTTGGAGAAAGGCCGTGTAGTCCCTAGCGTCTTGATTTTCAGTGAGTAGGTTCTTGTAGTGATGGAAGGCTGCCCTTTTGATAGATTCCTGATCGTCATGCCTGCTGCCTTGACTATCAATGATAGTGGTTACAATGTTTCTTGATTTTTTTACAGTGGCCTGCTTGTGGAAGTATGCTGTATTTTTGTCCCCTTCTTTTAACCATATTTCTCGCGACTTAAGCCTCCATTTGACTTCTTCTGCTCTCTTAATTTGAGTGAGTCGTTCCTGCACTTCCCATTCCTTGTCTTTGAGCTGATTAGTGAATCCTTGTTCTTCTATTATTTTTTGTATCTCTTCCAAACTCTGCTGCAATTTTCCTTTGATTTTTTCTGGTTCTTGGTAGCTAGTTTTTGCCCAATCCTTAAGTGCTTTCCTTATGTTTCGAATTTTAGTTTCCCAAATATAATTTGGGGATCCTTCAACATGATTCTTCCATGTTTCTGCTATAATAGATTCAGCCTCAGGGCTTTCTTTCCATAATGGATTGTATCTGAAAGGGATTGGTCCCAGGTTGGCATGTGCGTCCAACGTTAGAAGGATGGGAGAATGATCTGAAGCTGTAGCGCTTAGAATTTTGGTATGACCTGCAGCAAAATAGGAAAGAAGAGAAACATTGATCAAGATTCTGTCCAGCCTTTCCATAATGTTACCTGGTCCCAGACGTCTATTGTTCCACGTGTATTTTCTATTCTTTGGTATAATGTCCAGCAATTCGACTTCCGCCATGATGGTTTCTAGCTGCCTTCTAAAAGGATCTGGGGTGAAGGCACCCCCCCTTTTCTCGTTCGCGTGGAGAATTAAATTGAGATCTCCCGCAAGGATAAGATTTGTATTCTGCTCCTTATCTATTTCCTGCTTCAATTCCTTCCAGCATTGTTCCTTTTCCCGAAAATGGTTGGGGATATAGATATTATAAATGATAATATCACAGTTTTCTTCTTTGTTGACGAGGTTGGTCCTGATCCAATTTGAGTTGATGACTGAAGATGCACAATTCCAATGCTGCTTTTTCCACATAGTGGTGATTCCTCCAGAGGCTCCTCTGGAATTGCTACTGATCCCTATGAAGGATTTTTGTGATTCAATGATTGTCTGCATATCATTCTGATTTTGTTTGGTTTCCTGAAGTAAAACGATTTCAGGGCTTTCTGAATGAAGAAGATCTCTTAGGGCCGCTGTTTTGGAGGGGTGCCCCATACCCCTGCTATTCCAAGATAAAAGCTTCATCATAAGACATTCGATCGAGGAGGTGCTCGCCTCTCAAGTTCTTTGGTTGCTGTATCTTTCTCTTGGGAACCTGTAATGAAGGAGTCCATAGGGGTTTGAATCCCTAGAGCTATGTCCTTTTGCGAACTTTCTTCCCGGTGCTGCTTGGCTGATTTTCTGCCTGGCCCAGATTTCTTGTAGATGTCACCGGATGCACCAAGATCTTTGGAGGAACTTCTGGTAGTTCTTATAGGCTGCAGTCCGGGAACTGACTGAGCTGGATTCGAAGAGACCAAGGGGGGCTCAATGCGGGTCAATACTGGCTGTTCAGAATGAGGGCCATCATTGGTCACTTTCGATTTATTTTTGGATAAGCTCCTATCAGCAGAGTGTGGAGGGGAAGCACAGTGGGGGGAGGAGGGGGAGGTTCTGGGGCCTATGGGGGAAGGGGGGGGTGAAGGAGGTTCCTCTGATGCAAGAGATCCAAAGGGGTTGGAGGATGAGGGGAAGACAGGGGAGGAGAGATGGGTTCCGGAGAGAGGTTCTTTGGACTCGGGGGGAGGGTTGGACTTCTTTTTTTTCCTTACTACTTCCCATTCTTCCTCTTGAGTTTCAGACATAGTATTATTGATTTCTGGTTTAGATTTAGGGCACCTATTCGCAAAATGACCATACTCGTGACATACCTTACACTTGAAGGGGAGTTGTTCATAGTCCACCTGCTGAATATGCGTCCACTGATCCACTCTGAGTTTGACTGCCTCTGGAAGACCTTTGCCCAAGTCTACCTCCACACAAATCCTCGCGCATGCATACATATTTTCCTTTGGTTCAGATCTGTCCACATATTTACCTATAGCATTTCCTATTGCTCGTACAGTTTCATCGGCCCAGCAGTGAAGCGGCAGATGTGGAAGACGAACCCAAACAGGGACAGCATTGGGAACATCCATTTCAGGATCAAAGCCCGGGGTCCAACGATTGAGATAAAGACCTCTTGAATCCATAAAATATGGCCCATTCCTGAATATAAGATTGCGATCATCTATTGATTCAAAGAGGAATGTATAGAATCCTCTGCCGCAGAACCTTATGGCAATTTTCCCTTGGACCATGGCGTTCCAATTTCTTTCCACCCATCGTTGTACAGCTCGAGGGGAGGGCCAAAGGCCCGTGAACTGGCCAACCAAACCGCGCTCAGCTAGGGCTACAGCAGATCTCCTTGGAAGAGAGAGAGGAAGAGGAATTTCTGGGATTTCATCAAGCTTTTTGATAAATTTGGAGGCAGAAGGTCGAATCCGCTCAGCATTATCTTCGGGGACGAGAGAAGCGAAGGCTTTCTCAAAATCGGGCTGGGATGGATCGTGAGGATCCATTGAAAAGAGGGCTCAGGCAAAAGCGAGAGGGAGAGGGCAGGAGGCCCAGAAAAAAAGAGCAGCGACGGGGTGCTACCACAGGGCGAGCCAAACGCAAAAAACGGGCAGGAGGCCCAGGAAAGCAGAGGGGCGCAGCGGAGGGAGCTCGGAAGGGCCAGCAAGCTCGGCAGCAGGGCTGCCAAGGCTCGACGGGGACGAGCAGGGCTTCAGAGGCGGGGGCAGGAGAGAACCATCTCCAGCGCCAACATCTTAGCCATTATTTTATATTTATTCTTATACCTTTAGATCTTATCATTTTTATCATTTTATTGTCAATTAATAAAACATATGTAATGAAAAAATAATTAGTTTATTATAACGCATTCAATTTTTCTTTTGATTGGGTATTAGTTTGTCTTTGACCAAAAATTTATGACACTTATCCATAGTTTAACATTAGAATTTTTTTTTTTGTTATTTTTTATTATTATTTAAATTAATTTATTTGTAAAGTGATTGGTTGAGGTCTTATTATGGGTTGTTTAATAACTTCTATTTTTATTAATTACTAATTTTTTGTTTTTAGTTTTATTTCTTTTTTATTTTGATTTTTTTTTCTATTATTTCTATTTTCATGAATTATATTTTTTCACAATATTTTCAATTTAAAATGACTTATTATTATATTAAAAATATATTTTAATAAATTTATAAACAATTATATATATATATATATATATAAATTGATTATATTTCTTGATTTTTTGTGATAATATTCAATAATATAATATTTTAGTAATTGTTTTATTTTTGTGATGAAATTTTTATTTTTATTATTATTTTATTTAATTAAACTATATTTAAGTTAAGCCTCAAGTACTAATTATTATATAAACTTTATCGCATAATGCTTAATAATGGTTATATATTTACAATATCCATTAGTATACCAAATTCACTTCACCTACAGGCAAACAGTCTCTTACAGTTTTTGTATCTAAATCTTTACATATCCTTAATATAAATCTATGATGTTTTTTTTCTTTCTGGAAAAAAAAAAGTCGTTTTCATGGCAGTAAAAACGCGTTGAAACACACATTCCATCAGTGCTGTCAAGTGCCATCACATTTTGTGGGCTTCTGCTTTTACCGACGCGGTGGAGCATCTCGTGCTTTGCATATTGTGCGAGTACCACTCCATATTCTGTCGTCCTGCACATGCGAAAGGCAAAGATACTTCAACAGTTCTGGAATTTTAAATTTATTTTGCTAGGCAACTGGAAAAAATTTGATGATGGATTTGTTGTTTGTTCTTTTGTATTTTTTTTATGGATTTGTCTGATATTTTTGGTGTTTATACTTTTTATAGAATTTTTTAATGTGACCTATAGGTAGTAATATTTAGAAGAAGAATTTTCGAAATGGGAATAGTTTAGTCCCGTCTCTGTATTTCTTTTGTATTTATAAAAATCTTATTTACAACTTATCACCAAAAATGACCATTAAAATAGGTGCGGTAACTAAAGACAGATTTTCAAAATTAGTCTCTATTTAAATTGCTCCTTAAAATTCATGAATTAAATACTTATGCATTAGATTTACCGTTTCAAAAACTTGTCTAATTTCAAAAAATTTCCTCACCATTAACGAAAAAAACACAGAAAGAACAAAACAAAACGAAAAACGTTATACGTAAAGTCCAATTCCAGACCAACCAGGGGCCCATCTTCTCAATTACTAGACACCATCCATGTCCAGTTGTATACCAAATTCACTTCACCCACCAGCATAAATGTAGCGGTCGTTTTCATGCCACATAAAACGCGTTGCAACATTTGACTCTCAATGAGAGCCTCCGGTTTATCGTATTGACCGGTGGGAATATGTATCTCTCTAAGTGTTTAATGGCTATAAATTTCTCATTTTTCATTGCAATCCTTTACAAAAATTTTGCTCTTCTCATCATATTCCTACCTAATTTTCTCCGTCGCTAGTTGCTTCGTAGCATCGAACATCATTCAGAATTATCTCCATTTCTGTTTTCCAATCGGCAATGGCTGCATCCTCCTCCACCGCTGCTACATCCAACTTGAACTACGATGTCTTCCTAAGTCATCGTGGTGTGGATGTAAAGAAAACTTTTGCCAGCCATCTGTATCGGCGTCTTTCTTCATTTGGATTGAAAGTGTTTCTGGATCAGCCTGAATTACAACGGGGAGACTATTTCGCTCCTCAGATTGAACATGTTATTCAATCGGCCTCTGTACATGTGGCCATTTTGTCTCCCGGATATGCTGACTCAGAGTGGTGCCTAAATGAACTCATCCTGATGTTGGACTCAGGGGCGCCCATTATTCCAGTTTTCTACCATGTGAGCCCAACTGAGGTTAGGCGGACGACGGGCAAGTATGGTGAAGCCCTAGATAACCTCGCAAGAAAGCCTACGCGTGACCCTCATACTGGTGAAGAGAGGTCGCGGTACGACCCCATCACGATTGAAAATTGGAGAAATGCTCTTTCTCGTGTCTCAGGAATAAGCGGTTTGGAGCTCGATGCATTTAACGGGTGAGAACTCAAATTCTTCTTTGGCTACTGTATTATTTTTGTTATTTTATGTTGCAAGATATTTGGATAGACTTCCTTTTCTCATTCGTTCTATTTATTTTCTTGTGAATAACCAGAGATGAGGGAGAGTTGTTAGACAAGTTAGTTGAACTGGTGCTATCAAAGGTGAAAAAACCAGCACTGGAGGTCGCTACATATCCAATAGGTTTGGATGATAAAGTAAACGATATAGAAAATACTGTCCTATTGCAGCTACAGCAAAGCGGGAAACCTCAGATCTTGGGGATCGTGGGGTTAGGTGGTGTAGGAAAGACCACCTTAGCAAAAGAAATTTTCAATAGGAAAAATCCAGATTATAGTAAATCCTGTTTTTTATATGATGTTAGAGATAATGCACATAAGGGCACTTCAAATTCGTTGCAGTGTAAACTTCTTCAGAGCTTGACAGGAGCGTATTATCCAACAAACAATGTTGCTGAGATGCTCCGGGAGCATCTCTCATCTTCTAAAGCCTTGATAGTTTTAGATGATGTAGATGATGTGAATCAGTTAGATGCACTGCTGCCGATTGGAACTGTTCTTCACTGCCATAGCCTAATATTGATTACATCTAGGAACAAAGATGTTCTCATAAGCTCAAGAATCGAAGAGTCGTCAATATACAACCTAAGGGGGATTGCGACACAACACTCCCGGGAGCTTTTCTGCTCCCATGCCTTCAACCAACCCTCTCCAGTCCCAGGATTCGAAGAGCTGACAAACAAATTCTTACAAATTTGTGACGGATTGCCTCTATCTTTGAAAGTAATTGGGGCACTTCTTTGTGGGAAAGAAAAATCTGACTGGGAAGACGAATTGTCGATTCTTCAACAAATACTTCCCTCTGAGATACAGGAGACACTTAGAAGAAGTTATGACTCGCTCAATAGACAACAAAAAGATATATTCTTAGATATTGCATGTTTTTTTAAAGGACAGAACATGGATAAGGCTATAAGAATATGGAACGGATCACGCTGGCATGGTAGGCTCGGGTTTCGATATTTAAGGAGCATGTGTCTTGTAGAAGTGGACAGTAAAAATGATATGCAAATGCATGACCACCTCAGAGATATAGGGAGAGATATTGCTGAGGATCCAAGCTTGCCGCCTCGTCTTTGGCGTTGCACAGAGAACACCATGGACGTTTTGTTGCAGCAACCGGTAAGTGCTAAATCATTCAATCCGGTTAATTCTCAATCATTTTCTATTTTTTCAATTCTTCCATCATTTTACAAGAAATAATGGGTAATCAGTATCTGTTTGGAGAATGTACAGTTAAGAACCGTGAGGGGAATTAGAATGGTTCTTGATGAGGACAATGTTGCAGTGGACGGCATTCATATGGGGAGGTTGCAACTTCTTGATACTGAGCATGATCTCGTGGACCGCATTTTGACCAACGTTCAGTCTCCAAATCTTGTATGGCTGCGTTGGAACAACTGTCCCTATTCTTTCCTGCCTTCCTCGATTTCAATGAGGAATTTGAGGGTTCTAGAAGTTCAAGGGATGCAATTGAGAAGACTGTGGGAAAATGATTCGCAGGTAACTTAGGATGCGTTGAATTAAATTGAGTGTTTATTTGCTACTGATATTCATATTGTAGGGTAGGATCTCCAATATGTTCTAAGGGTAAAATTTCTTTGGAAGAGAATGACCATACATGTGAACATTCTGCAGGCACCTTTAGAGTTGCGGGAGTTACAGATTGAGAGCCCCTTGGACTCCATTCCAAATTCTATAGGGCGGCTGAAGCACTTAAAGCGGTTCGCAATTGGTGTTGCTGGCATGGGCATCCCTTTTCCATCTAGACCTCAGAATGTTCCACGGGTGTCGGAAAGTTTCACAGAAATGAAGTCACTGGAGAAGAGCTTTGGCAATTCAACCAACCAGCTGTCTCAGTGTCAATTATCTCAGTGCTACGCTTTGGAGAGGCTGTCGGAATCTTCTGGTAGTTCAACCCTGCAGCTGTCTAGTCAGATCTGCCCTTTGAAGTCACTACCGGAAAGCTTTGGTAATTTAACTAACCTCGAGCACATCCAGTTGTCCCAGTGCTCCGCTCTGGAGAGGTTGCCAGAATCTTTTGGCAATTTAATCAACCTCCAGCATATCCAGCTATCTCAGTGCTCCGCTTTGGCGAGCCTGCCAGAATCTATTGGAAATTTAAGCAACCTCCACCACATCCAGCTGTACGAATGCTCCGCTTTGCGCTGGCTGCCAGATTCTCTGGGTAATTTGACCAACCTCCACCACATTCAGCTGTCTAAGTGCTACAGTTTGGAGAGGTTGCCGGACTCCTTTTGTCAATTAACTAATCTCCGCTCTCTAAATTTGGAGGATTGTATTTATTTAGTCATGTCCAGCGAAACACTAGGAGATATCAACACACTTGAGCGCATAATGTTGGGTATTTTTCGATGGGAAATACCAAAACCAGACATTCTAACACCACAGAGCCAATGCTCTGTTTCCACTGTTCCAATGTTCCAGGATCTTTTGCACAGGGAAGCCTTTTAAAACAAATCTACTCATAACAGAGTATTACACAGCCATAAAAAATATTTCTATTGATTAAAATACAAAGCCTGATACAAACTTCATCCTCTTTCACTCAGAGGGATTTTCAAAGAAAATTTACATTCAGCAAAAACTCTGTTTTCACCTGAGAAATTACTGTGCTGGGTTTACTGCAGTAAAACCCCTTTTACATTCACTGGTGTAAAAACCTTCTTTTACATGCTGCTGTAAAAACAAAATTTACACATGCTTACCCAAGAAAATTATATGCCTCCCCTGCTTGCGGTGTTTTACTTTTCTTCACTTCCAGTTAAATAAAAAAAAATTTACAGATGTGCTCTCACCTTTTCTTTTCTTCATGCACTGCTGTGCAAAACCACACATGGTTTTTCGCTTTTACTGCACCTTCGTTTTACAATGCTCCACCATTTCCTTTATGCACTGCTGTGCAAAACCACACATGGTTTTTCCCTACACAAAATTACATCAACTGGTTCTATCTTTTTACACACTGCTGTGCGTTATCATTCACATTTTTAATTTCATGTGCAATTCACTCATCTGCAAAAATGAGCACTCACTAGAAACATATACCAAAAAAAATAAAGATAGGGCGATGACTTGCCCATACCATTCTTTAAATTTGCCCATACTCCCGCTGAAATAAAATTAAAAACTTCACCAAAACTTACCAACCCACAGTAAATTGCATTTACTGTTTTACTGACATTTACTGGCGGTAAAGGAACTTTTACTTCACGTCAAATTTATTTGCTGCTGACCTGTACTTTAACCATTGACTTTATTTGCATCGCATCGCAACTTTTCTCATGTCAAAGACCCCGACTCTATGACATTGCCGATAGCGATGCGCCGATGCGATATCGGCGATCGCTTATCGGAAACACAAAAGCTCCTTTATAATTCCTTCACTTCGACTTTGCCGATGCGATATCGGCGATCGCTTATCGCAAACACAAAGGCTCCTTTATAATTCCTTCACTTCATTTTGCCGATGCGATATCGGCGATCGCAGTTGAAATTATATTTTCAACACTCCCCTTTAATTTCAACTGTCGGGCATTCAATCATACCCAAACACTTCCTCACATGGAGGGATTCACTAACTGCTGTTACAAGAATATCTTCCTCACATAGAGGGGTTCACCAATCTTCCTCGCATAGAGGGATTCACCAACTGCTTCTGCTGCAGTTCATAAACAAACAAAGTTGTCTTCCTCTTAATAGAGGGATTCACCTGAAACTGTGCTTAAGAGCACCTTCCTCATGACAGAGGGATTCACCATGTGACTGTGCTTAAGAGCACCTTCCTCATTACAGAGGGATTCACTAATGACAATGTGCTTAAAAGCACCTTCCTCTTCAATAGAGGGTTTCACCAAATGACTGCTTCAAATGCAGTTCCAAAACAAACAACCATTGCACTGCTGTGTGTGCAAACTTATTACGATGTTCTTTTATGCTGCTGCATATTCTCTGCTGCACTGTTGTGCCATCTTCTTTACTGTGTCTACCTCACACTGCTGTGTCGACACTTGCACTGCTTCTGCACTTTTCAAAGACAAAATACTTTGTCTTTCTTGGAACAATTACGCTGTCCCAATTTACAAATTTACACTGCTTTGTGTAAACATTTCTTACACTCACTGTTGTTGCATATATTGCATTTCAATTCAATGAACAACAAATTCATTACATTTACCTTTACTGCTGTAAGGAAAATTTCTTTTGCATGTGCTGCTGTCCATTACATCTCATTCCTTCAACAAAACTTTAATGTTGCTGCATCTTTCTTGTTTGCATCGTTGTGTGCTTCTCCTTCTTGCCATCATGCTGCTGTCCATAACTTCCTGCTGCTGCATTTTTTTATTCACTGCTGTCCATACCCATAACCATGGACTGTCATCCCTGGGTTTTTATTTGCTGTTGCGTTGCCTCTGCAATTTGCACTGTGGCTGCCTTTTGTTTCATCATATTGTTGTGTGCTCATACACTAACTCTTTACTCTCCATTACTTGCACATAGAGAGAAATCATCCTCACGCTGTTTTGCGCTGCATTCTCCACACAACAGAAAATAACACGGGCTGCTGCCTTTTCCTTTTACACCCTTTCTTCACACAATCTTCAGTTTCATTTTTTTTAATTACACAATGCACTGCTGTGCAGTTCCTTTCATTTTTCTGCTGCCATACACATTCTCATTCATCCATGTGCATTAAAAATCTGCTGTCCCTGTTTTTCTTTATGCATTTCTTTGCATGCTGCATTGCATATGAAGAAAAACATTACATTTTTTTACTGTTGTGTGAGAAATTTCATTGCATTCTCAGCCACTGGGCATTTACGCTCTGCTGCGTTTTGCCTTCTCATTTTCTTCTCACTGCTTTGCATTTTCATTCCCAATACAAAACATTTCATCTGCTGTGTATTATACTCACTCTGCTGTGAGTATATTCTCTCATACTACATAAAAGGAAACTACCTTCCATTGCTATGCATTTCAATGCATGTGCACCACAAAAACATTTCAAACTGTTGTTCATTCTAATCCATGTGCTCCACAAAAAAAATTTCCAAACTGCTGTTTTGTGTTCTATCTTCCCACTGCTGTGAGGGTCTCCATGCTTTGCATACTTTTCTTATTGCGCTGTTGCACTTCACATTTGAGCGTTGTCCCCTTTTCTTCTCTGCTGTTATGGCAGATTTAACTTCATATTTTTCTTTATAAAAAAATTCATCAAGAAGTGACTGTTAATACAGTTCAGCAAGAAAAAATTACAAGCTCCCCTTTAATGTGTGCTTGTCTTCTTTTGGCAAGTTTTCTCAGAATAAATTTAGATCCACTGGGGAGTTCAAGGGGTTTTCAGATTGCCTTTCCTTCCTTCTCCATACTTGTGTAGATTTCTTCTTTTGCATGGGTCTAGCTTGTGTAAGAGCCCATGTCAAGTTACAATCTCGTGTCATATGCCCAATGTTATGACACTTGAAACATTCTACATTTTTCATGAATGACATTTCATGATTTCTTCTAAAATTGTCTCTTGGAGGTTTTCGGAGACCACAACATTTATCTTTATGAAATGTTCTACATTCTTTTGCCATGTGACCAAAGTTTGAGCAAGCATAACAATAACCATAAAATGAACTTTGGTACCTGGGAGATGGAGGTTTCCTTGATGTACTTCTGAAGCCTTGCTGCCTTGAGATCCTTTGATGATCATTGTCTCTTGCCTTCTTGCCATCAGCTACATTTCTTCTTGAAGCTGATTTTCTACTTGGAGCAGGATTTCTTCTATTGCTGCCTTCATTTTTCTCCTTGCCTTTGCTGGAACTAGGAGCATCACCATCTCTTTCTGGCTTCTTCACATCTCCTTTGCTTAAAACATCCTCATCCTTGTTTGAGGGTTCACCTACATACCCAAGTCCTGATTTATCAAATGGAGATCTGTGATAGCTGAGCATGTCATCCAAAGCTTGAGAGCTCTTCATCATTTTTTTCATCCCTTCAACCTTCTTCCTGAGGAGGACAATCTCTTCTTCTAACTTTTCACATTCATTATTTTTCTTTGCTAGTTGTCCCTCAATTTCTTCCTTGCTACGAGTAGCTTCAGCTGCTACTATTTTGAAGGAGATAATATCTGTCTTCATTTTGGAAATTTCTTCATCTTTTGCTTGACTGCTCTTCATTTTCTTTTCGGCTCCTTGTGCCTGCTTCTTGGCTTCTTGTAGTTCGGACTTAAGGGAGGATACCTCTACCTTGTATTGTCCAATCTCTTCTACAAGCTTATTCACTCTCATGTGCCTTTGTTCAAGTTGACTTGTCAAGGCATCTGCCTGCTTCTTTGCTTCATTCAGCTGATTTGTCATAAATATGACTTCTTCATGATGTTTCTTCTTGCATTGGTCAAGCTCCTTCTTGAGCTTGGCTAGCTCTTCATCCCTTTCCTTTACTTGAAGCTTGATGAGGTCAAGCTTTTCATTCTCAGCTTCTATGATGGGTTCTTCTTGACTCATTGTCATGGTCAGTGCTCCCTTTGCATGAAGGTCATGCAGTCTATCCCATATATCCTTTGCTGATGTATATTTTCCTAGATTCCTCTTCACAGAATCAGGGAGTCCATCCAAGATTAGTTTTGCTGCTTGTGCATCATACTCCATGGATTCTTTATCCATCTTGCTGTCATCAATCACTGACTCCCAGACTTCAATCCCCTCAGACATTAGGAAAGCCCTCATCATTATTTCCCATACATCAAAGTTTCCATCAAACTTTGGGGTTTCAAATAGAATGTATTCTAATGGATTGCCTTCAAGTTTAGTAGAAGGGGGAGACACATTTTTAACAGGCTTGGAGGCTTTCTTCTTTGACCTTGCCATTCTTATCTGGGCTTCTAATACTTGACTGTGTTTTTTTTAAAACAACTGACTGTCTTTAATAATAACTCAGAAACTTGGGAAATACCTGAATCCCTTTGGCTGAAACTTCACACTGCTGGAGAAGCTTTCTCTGCTGCAACCACACCTTCCTTCAGCTTCTTTGAGTCTTCAAAGAGCATGAACCTGCTCTGTCACCATCAAAGAGCCTGGACTAGCTCTGATACCACTGTTGGGTATTTTTCGATGGGAAATACCAAAACCAGACATTCTAACACCACAGAGCCAATGCTCTGTTTCCACTGTTCCAATGTTCCAGGATCTTTTGCACAGGGAAGCCTTTTAAAACAAATCTACTCATAACAGAGTATTACACAGCCATAAAAAATATTTCTATTGATTAAAATACAAAGCCTGATACAAACTTCATCCTCTTTCACTCAGAGGGATTTTCAAAGAAAATTTACATTCAGCAAAAACTCTGTTTTCACCTGAGAAATTACTGTGCTGGGTTTACTGCAGTAAAACCCCTTTTACATTCACTGGTGTAAAAACCTTCTTTTACATGCTGCTGTAAAAACAAAATTTACACATGCTTACCCAAGAAAATTATATGCCTCCCCTGCTTGCGGTGTTTTACTTTTCTTCACTTCCAGTTAAATAAAAAAAAATTTACAGATGTGCTCTCACCTTTTCTTTTCTTCATGCACTGCTGTGCAAAACCACACATGGTTTTTCGCTTTTACTGCACCTTCGTTTTACAATGCTCCACCATTTCCTTTATGCACTGCTGTGCAAAACCACACATGGTTTTTCCCTACACAAAATTACATCAACTGGTTCTATCTTTTTACACACTGCTGTGCGTTATCATTCACATTTTTAATTTCATGTGCAATTCACTCATCTGCAAAAATGAGCACTCACTAGAAACATATACCAAAAAAAAATAAAGATAGGGCGATGACTTGCCCATACCATTCTTTAAATTTGCCCATACTCCCGCTGAAATAAAATTAAAAACTTCACCAAAACTTACCAACCCACAGTAAATTGCATTTACTGTTTTACTGACATTTACTGGCGGTAAAGGAACTTTTACTTCACGTCAAATTTATTTGCTGCTGACCTGTACTTTAACCATTGACTTTATTTGCATCGCATCGCAACTTTTCTCATGTCAAAGACCCCGACTCTATGACATTGCCGATAGCGATGTGCCGATGCGATATCGGCGATCGCTTATCGGAAACACAAAAGCTCCTTTATAATTCCTTCACTTCGACTTTGCCGATGCGATATCGGCGATCGCTTATCGCAAACACAAAGGCTCCTTTATAATTCCTTCACTTCATTTTGCCGATGCGATATCGGCGATCGCAGTTGAAATTATATTTTCAACACATAAATCTGTCTGGTTGCTTGAGAATTCCAATACTGCCTCCACAAGTGGCACATCAGAGGTCCCTTAAACAGTTACGTTTGAGAGGTACAAATTTAAGAGAATTGCCAGATGCAATTGGAGAGGCAAGCCTTTTGGAAGTTCTGGAAGTAGGAAGCCCCTTGTTGGAGACGCTGCCACCTTCACTATGTACCTACTTAAGAAACTTGAAGGAATTGCAGGTTTGTGCATGTGATAGCTTGAGATCTCTGCCGCCTTTGCTTGGACTGTTAGATCAGTTGATTGAGTTGACTGTAAAAGATTGTCCGTTGTTAGAGGAAGGCATCATACTTCCGCGGCTAAAACAGTTACAGGTTTCTGGAACAGGGATATCAGAGATATCATTTGGTCAAGGTGTATGCGTCAACCTTCGACATCTTACCATCAGTGACTGCAATAATGTGGTGGAGGTTCGAACATTGCCACATACACTCATAGATTTAAGCTTCAGTGATTGTCGTAATTTGAGAAGAATAGATCAGATTTATGGCCTTGCAAGACTTCAAACACTGGACATTTCTGGTTGCAGAGAGTTGGAGGAGTTGCCCAGCATTGAAACATTGGTATCTCTGAGCATACTGGATGCAAATAGATGTGTGAAGTTGAAGGGCATAAGGGGATTGGGGCAGCTGACAAAGTTCCAGAATCTAGTGGTTAAAGGGTGTTCTGAGTTAGAAGAGCTAGAAGGCATCCACCATTGTGTGTCGTTGTGGAAGCTTGATGTCAAAGAATGTCCCAAACTACAGTGGAGTGACGGAGTAGTGGAGCTGCTGCGCCAAAGAAATGGGTTCTGCTTCGAGGGCGTTTAATTAAGACATTATTTAGTAGAGTGCTATTTCTCAAATTGGGTTTATCCCTTATTTGATTGTTGTTATTTGGGAGTTAATTTTGCTCCATGGTTATGGTTAATTTCCAAATGGAATTAAGTTATTTTATTAGAAGATAATAGATATATTGAAAATATAAAAATGATTATTCTACATTTAGTCCAGTACATTATAGAAGAGATGTAATATTATTTAAATTATTATGTTGTGAATCTTTTAGGTTTCATGTAATTTTTCCCTAAGCTATATTATTTTTCTTAATGTAACTCATAAAGCATAAATTTCAATGTTTTTTTCCCAAAACGATGGATTTGATTAAAGTTTTCCAAAAAGGATGATTTGATTGGGGGCGAAAGCTAAGTGCAACTGCAAGTGTCAATTGATATGTCAGAAAAAACAATTTGGTCTTCTGTAACACGGGTATGGTAATCCTGCTCCTGCAAAGAGGGCTTTTTCTATCAAATGGATATGGTAATGCTGTGCTCCAGCCAGGAGGGCTTTTCCATATTTGAAGACACAGTAGAAGCTTTGTGGGAGTAAGGTTATGGCAGGTTTCACCTGACATTTGATGCAGAGGAAACGTGTTATCTGGTGAGGGGAAAGGTGTGATCTTATGAATACGTTTGAGTTCGGTGCTAACGATTTGGTAGTGTTACCCAGGGGCTTCAGCTGCACATGGGATGTCTCTATAACTGTTAACAAACATTATAAATTTGACCACTGATATAGTGGAACCTCGTCATTCCTACTGCTTCATGTTTTGGTTGGATCCTCGAGAGCATCATGCGCAGAAGTATTTATCAGTTTACGATTTACAATGCCTGAGTATACCTATGTGTTCACGCGGAAGAATTGTCTGGATTCGCCGAAGTCCCTAAAATTAAGGTAATTTTTTTTACGAGGACAGTGTTTAAATTATGTTTTTGAAAATAAAAATAAATTTAGCAGTATCAAAAACTTTTAAATGATCATCTAAAATCTTATAATTTAATAGTTTTAACTTAAATTTACTAAAATCTCTATTAATTTTTCCAAAATATAACCAAATTTCTCTAATTTTCAGAAATAAAAAACAATATGGTTAATCTCCAGGTTTTGGGTCGACCCCTCTTCTGACAACTCTGAATAAACTGAATCTTTAAACTATAGACAGTCGTGTACCACCGCTGGAAAAACATATCGAAAATGCTAGTAATGATATTTATGGCCAATAGAATATGATATTACATTTATTGGAAGTTTGGTAATGATATTAAAATCATCTGTACCAGAATCAGCCGTAACGTCGTTACATATAGGCAGGATTATATCAGAACAGGCGTTCTCTAAAGGGACGGCAAATTTGTTGGGAGAGCCAAAACTTTTCAGAATCATTCATTTTTTTAATAATTTTTTTAGAATCAATTATTTTTTCCTTAAAAATTTTAAAAGTAGGAGTACTTCAATTTTGGTTTGATTTTGAAATGGATTTAACATCGTTAAAAATTCTGAAGCATCCAAAATTTCAAGCTACAGCTATAATGATTTCTGAGTACTCTTAAATACCCAAATCTTGTTTAATAACTGTAATTAAAATTTCTAAAAAAAAAATTGAAATTTTATAAAAATCATACCAAAATTTCCATTAATTCTATTAATTTTTACACAAATTTACAACTTATTAAACCATGCATATAAGAACAATCCACATACAATTCAACCTCTTGGAGTAGGTGATGCAGTTTTAACGTTCCAAATTTTCTGAATTCAATGGACAGAAATACACCCATATCCAATAGCATGGAATGTATTACATAAGGTAGAGTATGGGGGTAAACTTGCTCTACTTTGGACAGCGGAGCGCCGAGTGGAGAGCACTGCTGATCGGCAAATCAGGATGAAATGATTGCCATTTCTACCCAATAAGAGTAAGACTTGAATCCAGAACAATCGAAGGATGGTCGCATGAAGGCTACGTGCACCACAGAGGTTGACGCTTGAATCTCCAGGCTCAAACGTGTCATTCAACATCTGAAGTCGCTCAAGGCAGAAGGCTACGTGCACAGATATGGTCGATGCTTGATCCACAGACCCAGACGTGTCACTCACAGACACCGTATTGGTCAAAGGTAATGTGGGTTTCGCAAGTTTCAGACATTCCCTCTTCCGCAACTTCCCCCTGACTCTGCGGATTTTGATCAGCCTAAACTTTCGTCATACCTTATGCTTCTCCTGTTTTAGCCATCTTTCCTTGTTTTGAGCCTGTAGTTACTGTTTTATAAAAGCTCAGAGGCGTCACCCTTAGGAATTCTGGTTAATGAGGATACTATAGGAAGAGTTGTGAACTGTATCTGTTTCTGAGATTTTGTTACTCTGAACATATGATAGCGACCACACAAAGCTTTAGTCAGGAGACTGGGCGAGGGGGATTTGGATCGGTGCTCTTAGATGAATTGCCCAGAAGAAAAAACATAGCAATAAAAGTGCTCTCACAGTTCTCCAACTCGGAGTTCAAGAGTTCTTGAATGAGGTGATTCTCATATATTTCTTTATTTATTTAATCATATAATACAATTTAATTTGGATTATGTATCCACTTATGAGTACTATATGTATTTATAATTCATGCATGTTATTTTATTTTACTTGATGAACAAGTTGATCTTCCTTCTAGAATTAATCATAAGAACTTGGTTTCTCTACTAGGTTAATCCAAGGAAGTTATGCTTATCTACAAGTAGATGTTGGGAGGGTCCCTAAGGGATCAGTTTATGGTAAACTATATCGATGAGAAATATGCTTGCTAACACTACTACACAAAAGGGTTTAAGAAATATTTTGTCTTAAATAGCTATTGTTTTATTTTAATTATTGCTTTATTTTAATTATTTTTAATATAAAATTTAAGACAACCAATTCTAAAGATAATTTAATACAAAATCACCCTGACAAAACCAAACTATCTCTAGAATTTAAGACAAAAGCAAACGACCTATTTGAAAAATAATTTAAGATAAAAGCAAAGGTCAACTAAATCCAGAGTTCCTCTGTCGCGGACAACTACTGGCCAAGACAAAGACTTCCTCAGTTGTGGACATCTAACTTGGTCAAGACAAATTGACTTCCTCTGCCAGAGAGAGTTAACTCGGTCACCTATTCATTTACTGCATAATAATGACTACAATGCTCTGATTAAATACCAACTGATATTTTTTAAAAGAGTGTGAGACAGATGCATGCTCTAAATTTTGGTAGTCTCTATATACCCATTGATTGAATGCAGGTTTCCTCCAAATGGGATTTTTTCCCTGGGTCTGTTGAGTAGGGCTTATGCATATTTTCTCTCCTCATCATATTTGTGGCTATTGTTGTGCATGGTGTACACAATGAGTTCTTTGATCTCTTGTCTTTCTCTTCATTTTGATTATAGCAATTACTTCATGTTTGTAATAGTCATTGGATTCATATAAAGATCATTCGAGGGTTTATTTATATGGTGGGGTGATGTATTGTATTTTTTAAGTGGCTTTCTAATGTTTGAGGAGCTGCCCTCGAAGGTCTATGCTTTCTTAATTTCATCCACTGGTAATAGATAAGGTGCCCACTGCACAATAGATACAACTCTATGTGGTTTTATTTTAGATATGGTTTTCATCTATTCTTTCTTTCAACACTTAATATTTTTAAAGTTTTCAAATGTACACCAATCTGTTGGAAATAATACTGAGAGGGGGGGTGAATCAGTATTATCAGAAAAACCTTTTCAATTTCCTACTCAGAAACATATACGCGACTTCTGTTAAGTGAACCAGCGTGTACACGCGACTGTGTCTAAAGCAACTAGCGTATATGCAGATATCTTATGATTCAGTTAATCTTATCTTCAGTAAATGCATCAGAACATTATTAAGCAATTTAGCAGTAAACAGGTGCAGTATAACAGAACAGAATCATCACACAAGAGCCACACACATGAACACCATGATATAAGGTGGAAACCCAATGTGGGTGAAAACCACCTGCTGCAATTCGTCTCTTTCTTTCTTTAATGAGAAACTTCTTTTACAATATACTGGTACAGTCCTTTACCAGTATGCAGGCTACAACCTGCAGAGGGCTACAACCCTCTCTCTCGTTTTCCAACTACTTTTGGAAGGGAGCTACAACCCCCTCAGCTCTTGTACTAGCTGATCCATTTACTAGTACGTAGGTGCTGACCCTACAACCTTCAGGGACCACGTTTCATCAATTTTCAGACTGGATCCAAGAGTACAAAGTAAACATTACCGCAATACAATCATCAACTTATACTTGCATCATAATTCATTAAACAACCCAATACCGAATCACTGAAACCCTGTCATCAAGAACACAGAACCCAAACCAGAATCTAGAACTCTGCAACAACCACCAGAATCAGCAACAACCTGAAATATCAACCCTTATCATGCATACGCTACTTCACTGTACCAAAACCGCGTGTATACGCGCTTTCTCCAAAGGCAACCCGCGTGCAGATCTAGAAATGATTACTTCTTCCTTTGCTGTCAGATCCGACCCTTACCAAGCGTCCCGAACAGATAACCAACAATGCCAGATCCTCTCACTGCGTCAGCCACTCACAATCCATACTTCTTTGCCTAGTGATCTTCTCCTTATATAGCTTTAGGCCTTGTTCAATACCAAGAGCCAAAACCATAGAAACACAATACCATCAACCTCGAAACTAGGGATCAACACGTCCGTTGAGACATTATGGTCCAAAAACCATAGGCACAACTTCCAAGGTCTAACTACCACGGACCAAGGGTACTTTTCACATGTACGCGCTTTTACTGAAGCCAACCTGCGTGTACACGCGGATTCTCCTTGCTGAACCTGCGTATATCTCTTTCTTGTCCTGCTGTACTGAGATCTGTCCTCTGATCAAGTTGCCATCACCTGTACCAACCTCTGAGCACCTGTACCAACCTCTGAGTGAGTTGCCATCAAGGACAACACTTTGAAACATAATGCCAACAATCTCCCCTTTTGGACTTGATGGCAACCACCACACCAAGTCATTCTCCCCCTTTGACATCAAGGGCAAAGGGCGTACCAAGATATGCTCTTCTTTGGTATACCTTCTACTGTCCATACTGCTGTCCATACTCCCCCTGAGTACATGCTGAAGTTTCTGATTTGGCTCCCCCTTTGTATATGCCAAAGTGTACCAATCTATCCACGCTCCCCTTGAGCAGATGCAAGTTCTAAGACCAGCCATTCAGATCTGTATCATAAGCATCATCATTCCTTTGATCAAACAACAAGATGTATCATCAACTTCTAACCATAGTGCCAACAATGAATTATTTGAAGAATATTCTCCCCCTGAGTGTGAGCCAACCATGTCTGAACCATTTCCTGAGTCTGTTCTGCTCCCCCTGAGCCTGAGCCAACCATGACTGAACCTAGGTCTGTTCTGCTGCCCTATCTTCATATACGCGACTTTGCAGCCTGTAACTCGCGTATATACGCGACTTGTCTTCATTATATCAGCGTATGCAGGATGGAATACTGAATTTCATCACTTTCAGATTCCCCTGTGTCTGTTATGTCAGCTGTCTGAGTTATCCCACACCTTTCTGTCTCTGTCTTCTTCAATTCCTGCAACTGTGATGATGTATGGTCCCCTTGTCTTGAATTTTGAAATCTGCTTCTGCATTCCCTTGCTTTATGCCCATAGTTGTTGCATGTATAACACCTTATATTTTTCATGTTCCTTCTATCACAATCAAATGCTTTGTGTCCATATGCATTACAGGCAAAGCAATACCCTCTGAAATACCTGGGATGAGATGATCTTTCTTGAACCATTCTACTTCTGCATCTGGCTGCAACATGTCCAAGATTATGACATACATAACATTCAACTTTATTCAGCGGAGGAAATAATCGTCTATCACGTCCATAGTTAGGAGTAAAGGATCTTCCTTGAGGAATTTCTTTTCTTGGTTGTTCCTTGAGCATTTCAGATTTCTCATTAGAGTTTCTTGTCTCACCTTGTGAACTAGATTCACCTTCAACATATTCATGAAAACCAAGACCAGTCTTGATAGCAGGAGATCTTTGACTATTAAGAATATCATCCAAGACTTTAGAACTATCTTGAAATCGTAAAAGCTTATCCTTTTCTTCTAGTTTACCTTTCAAGATATTTACCTCAACTTGATGTTGTTCTTCCTTTTTCAGATACTGCTTCCTTAGGTCTTCTTCAACTTTTCTCCCTTCTTCTACTTGTCGCTTTAGTTTGATCACTTCATGTTCTTGATCTTCAAGATCTTCTTTTAGAGAGAGGATCTTTGATTCAAGTCTCTGAATAGTTGTGCTCTGATCTTTTGCTATATCCTGCAATTTCTCCCTTACCCTGGTTTCTGTTTCCAATAGTTCTTTTAATTTGGCAGCTTCTTCAGTTTCTGCATTCTTCTCTTCATGTGCCATGAGACTTTTAATATCCTCGCTATCATTGGATGAAGCATTCTTCTTCTTGTGCGCCATGAGACTTCTAATATCTTCACTATCATTAAATGAACTTTTAATATGGGAATAATAGCTTCTACCATCTTCTTCATATATCCTTTCTTTGTTATGAGGACATCTAGCAGCATAGTGACCAACTCTACCACATAGAAAACATTTGAAAGGCAGCTTATCTTTGAACCGTCCAGTTCCACGTTCAAGATTCTTGACAAAATTTACCTCATCTTCTTCCTCTGACACTTCGAATGCGGCCTCTGGTGGTACCTCTAGTCGCATTTCAAAAGCAGTTAAGATCCCGTGAAGCTGTGACATGGTAAATTTTCGCACATTCTCCTTTTCTTCTACGGCAGATACTTTAGAATCAAATTTAGTAGACAGAGATCTCAAAACCTTTTGAACTAAGACAACTTCCTCAAATTCTTCACCCAGATCCCTCATACAATTCACAATCTCATCCATACGCAGGAAATAATTAGCTACGCTTTCATTACTTCGCATCTTAAGAGTTTCATACCGGATTCTGAGAGTTTGAAGCTTCGCTATTTTTACCTGATCATCTCCTTCGTAACTTGTAATGATTTTGTCCCATATTTCCTTAGCTGATTTGAGATGCATGATCTTCATAAATTCTGATTGAGTCAAAATACTCAATAGGATATTAACTACTTTGGCATTGAGCTCATATTGCTTTTTCTCTGCTGGATCTGTAGGAGTTGCTGATGGGAAATTGTATCCTCCTTCTATGAGTCCCCAAACTTCTGCTCCTTGAGACTGTAGATATGCAGTGGTTCTTATCTTCCAGTGAGTAAAATTGTTCCCGTCAAAGACTGGTGGCCTGATGTGTGCCTCTCTTTCTGGATTAGCCATTTTGATGGATCTTTTCCTTCAAGCGATCAAGCTTCCTCTGAAGGACCTGCTCTGATACCAATTGTTGGAAATAATACTGAGAGGGGGGGTGAATCAGTATTATCAGAAAAACCTTTTCAATTTCCTACTCAGAAACATATACGCGACTTCTGTTAAGTGAACCAGCGTGTACACGCGACTGTGTCTAAAGCAACTAGCGTATATGCAGATATCTTATGATTCAGTTAATCTTATCTTCAGTAAATGCATCAGAACATTATTAAGCAATTTAGCAGTAAACAGGTGCAGTATAACAGAACAGAATCATCACACAAGAGCCACACACATGAACACCATGATATAAGGTGGAAACCCAATGTGGGTGAAAACCACCTGCTGCAATTCGTCTCTTTCTTTCTTTAATGAGAAACTTCTTTTACAATATACTGGTACAGTCCTTTACCAGTATGCAGGCTACAACCTGCAGAGGGCTACAACCCTCTCTCTCGTTTTCCAACTACTTTTGGAAGGGAGCTACAACCCCCTCAGCTCTTGTACTAGCTGATCCATTTACTAGTACGTAGGTGCTGACCCTACAACCTTCAGGGACCACGTTTCATCAATTTTCAGACTGGATCCAAGAGTACAAAGCAAACATTACCGCAATACAATCATCAACTTATACTTGCATCATAATTCATTAAACAACCCAATACCGAATCACTGAAACCCGGTCATCAAGAACACAGAACCCAAACCAGAATCTAGAACTCTGCAACAACCACCAGAATCAGCAACAACCTGAAATATCAACCCTTATCATGCATACGCTACTTCACTGTACCAAAACCGCGTGTATACGCGCTTTCTCCAAAGGCAACCCGCGTGCAGATCTAGAAATGATTACTTCTGCCTTTGCTGTCAGATCCGACCCTTACCAAGCGTCCCGAACAGATAACCAACAATGCCAGATCCTCTCACTGCGTCAGCCACTCACAATCCATACTTCTTTGCCTAGTGATCTTCTCCTTATATAGCTTTAGGCCTTGTTCAATACCAAGAGCCAAAACCATAGAAACACAATACCATCAACCTCGAAACTAGGGATCAACACGTCCGTTGAGACATTATGGTCCAAAAACCATAGGCACAACTTCCAAGGTCTAACTACCACGGACCAAGGGTACTTTTCACATGTACGCGCTTTTACTGAAGCCAACCTGCGTGTACACGCGGATTCTCCTTGCTGAACCTGCGTATATCTCTTTCTTGTCCTGCTGTACTGAGATCTGTCCTCTGATCAAGTTGCCATCACCTGTACCAACCTCTGAGCACCTGTACCAACCTCTGAGTGAGTTGCCATCAAGGACAACACTTTGAAACATAATGCCAACACAATCCTAGTCTAACGTCGTATCAACTTATCAATCTCTTCCCTCCTTTTGAACCCCATTGCTTTACTCAAAGTATGAGGGGACATTCGTTGAATAAAGACATAATTGTGCTAGCCATTTTGGTTTATGGTAAGGCCTACCATATTAATTCAAAATGCTACCCATATCAGTGAAAAGAATAAGGACTGAAAAAAAAACCAAGAAGTATAAGCAACTTGTGATGTCAAGCTCGCTAGGTGCATGGACTGGGCTTTCCTTAGTTTGAGCTTATCATTTCTTTAACAACTTGAAAAAATTATGTTTTCTCATTCCCTCCTAGATGGGACTACCATTTTTGTAGTCTTCTCCAAAAAAGTTACAGTAGCCATGTGCATGGAGAGACTCCAACTAGTCATGCACATGCTTACCCATTCCATGACTCTACATAGAGTGGATTTTGATGATTGCTTGTTGTAAAAACTTTTTTAGTTAAATTAGACGTGGAGGGACTCGGGTGAATGTGTATGGAATTATGGTTCTACCAATTTGAGTTGTATTATTATCTGCATATAGTGAATTTCGATGATGTGGTGTGGCACAAAATCTTTTAGTTTAATTAGAGGTGGAGGGAGGCCTAATGTGGATGGGTTTAGGGTTCTAATGATTTGAACTATATTATTCATGGATTGAAATCCATTCAATTAGTAGGTAAGCAAGTCAAGTTGTTTGCTTGATATCAAAATTTTGGCATATATATATATATATATATCCAAAGAAATTATTAACTAGGATTGTGGAAAGCAAGTTGTTGGATGCATTCTCTCTTCCCAAGGAATACAAATCAATATAGAAAGGGTTAAGGATATAAAATCCACTCCCTTTCCTAGGCACAAAAAGGCCATCCAATCATTTTTGTGGTAAAAGAAACATCCTTAGGAGGGTGATTCCAACCTTCGTGCTAAAAGAAACATCCTTAGGAGGGTGATTCCAACCTTCGTATCAGTGGTGCAGGGGACAAATTGATTAATCACTGAAAATTGAAGCCATGTGACTATATCATCCCGAATACAGATGCGATAGGAAGAAATGTGGTAGGTTATTTGAGTAATTTACCATAATAAGTTCGTTAGAAGAATCTCATCTATATTCAATACATTCACAAGAAAGAAGAATAAAGTAGTGAAGTGGAGTAAGGGTTTAAGATGAATATCTACTTACTATCTAAAACAATTTTGAAATTAACTACATTGAATACAACAATAAGTAACAAAAGACTTAAAAAATAACTCATTTCCACGTGACCCAAAATACACAAACCTAAAATTATAACGATCAACACACAAGCATGTGGCTTAGTATTTAGTGTTGTGATAAATGAGACTCTTTGTTTTATGGACAAAGCAACTCAACCCAACCCAACCCAAAGTTCTAATAATTTCCATAATTGATATAAATAAACATCTAGTATTAATTTTTCACAAATTAAAAAAATTCTTAATCATTACAGGATTTTATCCTAATAATTAGCATATACTTAAGAAACAATGTATATAGAATTTAAAATGGTTAATGTTGTGAATTTTTTCAATAATATTATTTTTTTAATAATTAACAAAGATTTATTTATTAAAAACTAAAATAAATATGAAAAAAATTTGATAAAGATTGAGGTGGTTATTAGTATAGACTAATTGGTTTGTATGGGGTTTAGTGGTCGTCAAATCTCTAATTTAAACTTCATGGGAGAAGACAGAAACTACTTTTAAATAAAATGAAATTATCCCAAAAAACATCCAAATTCTTACACATTTATCTTTATAACTTAAAATGTTATTATTTACACAAATTCAAATAATAAGCAATTTCATTTTTTGCTTTAGTCAATGCTAATTAATGTTTAGGACAAACCATTTAACACTTTCAACACTATGCAGTAACTCATTTAATTCATTTAATGGTCCACTTATCACCTTTCCATTTTATTATTTTATATTTATTCTTATACCTTTCAATCCTATCATTTTTATCATTTTATTGTCAATTAATAAACCATATGTAATGAAACAATAATTAATTTATTATAACTCATTCAATTTTTCTTTTAACTGGGTATTAGTTTGTCTTTGACAAAAAATTGATATCACTTATCTATAGTTTAACATTAAGAATTCATTTTTTTGTTATTTTTTATTATTATTTATTAATTTATTTGTAAGATGATTGGTTGAGGTCTTATTGTGGGTTGTTTAGTAACTTTCATTTCTATTAATTACTAATTTTTGTGTTTTTAATATTATTTCTTTTTTATTAAACTTTTTGATTTTGATTTTTTGTTTTTTATTATTTCTATTTTCATGAATTATATTTTTTCACAATATTTTCAATTTAAAAAGACTCATTATTATTTTAAAAACATATTTTTTTAATAAATTTATAAACCAGACAGAAAAAACAAAACAAAACCAAAAACGTTATGCGTAAAATCAAAATCAAATTCCAGACCAACCGGGCGCCCATCTTCTCAATTACTAGAGACCATCCATGTCCAGTTGTATACCAAATTCACTTCACCTACCAGCATAAATGTAGCGGTCGTTTTCATGCCAGATAAAACGCGTTGAAACATTTGACTCTCAATGAGAGCCTCCGGTTTATCGTATTGACCGGTGGGAATACGCATTTTTCAAGTGTTTAATGGTTATAAATTTCTCATTTTTCATTGCAATCTTTTACAAAATTTTTGCTCTTCTCATCATATTCCTACCGAATTTTCTCCGTCGCTAGTTGCTTCGTAGCATCGAACATCATTCAGAATTATCTCCATTTCTATTTTCCAATCGGCAATGGCTGCATCCTCCTCCACCGCTGCTACATCCAACTTGAACTACGATGTGTTCCTAAGTCATCGTGGTGTGGATGTAAAGAAAACTTTTGCCAGCCATCTGTATCGGCGTCTTTCTTCATTTGGATTGAAAGTGTTTCTGGATCAGCCTGAATTACAACGGGGAGACTATTTCGCTCCTCAGATTGAACATGCTATTCAATCGGCCTCTGTACATGTGGCCATTTTGTCTCCCGGATATGCTGACTCAGAGTGGTGCCTAAATGAACTCCTCCTGATGTTGGACTCAAAGGCGCCCATTATTCCAGTTTTCTACCATGTGAGCCCAACTGAGCTTAGGCGGACGAGGGGCAAGTATGGTGAAGCCCTAGATAACCTCGCAAGGAAGACTACGTGTGACCCTCATACTGGTGAAGAGAGGTCGCGGTACGATCCCATCACGATTGAAAATTGGAGAAATGCTCTTTCTCGTGTCTCAGGAATAAGCGGTTTGGAGCTCGATGCATTTAACCGGTGAGAACTCAAATTCTTCTTTGGCTACTGTATTATTTTTGTTATTTTATGTTGCATAATATAGGGATAGACTTCTGTTTCTCATTCGTTCTATTTATTTTCTTGTGAATAACCAGAGATGAGGGAGAGTTGTTAGACAAGTTAGTTGATGTGGTGCTATCAAAGGTGAAAAAACCAGCACTGGAGGTTGCTAAATATCCAATAGGTTTGGATGATAAAGTAAACGATTTAGAAAATACTGTCCTATTGCAGCTACAGCAAAGCGGGAAACCTCAGATCTTGGGGATCGTGGGGTTAGGTGGTGTAGGAAAGACCACATTAGCAAAAGAAATTTTCAATAGGAAAAATCCAGATTATAGTAAATCCTGTTTTTTAGATGATGTTAGAGATAATGCAAATAAGGGCACTTTAAATTCGTTGCAGTGTAAACTTCTTCAGAGCTTGACAGGAGCGTATTATCCAACAAACAATGTTGCTGAGATGCTCCGGGAGCATCTCTCATCTTCTAAAGCCTTGATAGTTTTAGATGATGTGAATCAGTTAGATGCACTGCTGCCGATTGGAACTGTTCTTCACTGCCATAGCCTAATATTGATTACATCTAGGAACAAAGATGTTCTCATAAGCTCAAGAATCGAAGAGTCGTCAATATACAACCTAACGGGGATTGCGACACAACACTCCCGGGAGCTTTTCTGCTCCCATGCCTTCAACCAACACTCTCCAGTCCCAGGATTTGAAGAGCTGACAAACAAATTCTTACAAATTTGTGACGGATTGCCTCTATCTTTGAAAGTAATTGGGGCACTTCTTTGTGGGAAAGAAAAATCTGACTGGGAAGACGAATTGTCGATTCTTCAACAAATACTTCCCTCTGAGATACAGGAGACACTTAGAAGAAGTTATGACTCGCTCAATAGACAAGAAAAAGATATATTCTTAGATATTGCATGTTTTTTTTAAAGGAGAGAACATGGATAAGGCTATAAGAATATGGAACGGATCAGGCTGGCAAGGTAGGCTCAGGTTTCGAAATTTAAGGAGCATGTGTCTTGTAGATGTGGACAGTAAAAATGATATACAAATGCATGACCACCTCAGAGATATGGGGAGAGATCTTGCTGAGGATCCAAGCTTGCCGCCTCGTCTTTGGCGTTGCACAGAGAACACCATGGATGTTTTGTTGCAGCAACCGGTAAGTGCTAAATCATTCAATCCGGTTAATTCTCAATCATTTTCTATTTTTTCAATTCTTCCATCATTTTACAAGAAATAATGGGTAATCATTATCTGTTTGGAGAATGTACTGTTGGGTATTTTTAATGGGGAAAATACCAAAAACCAAATATTCAAACAAACAGAGGCAATGCTCTGTTTCTTTTGCTCCAGGATCTTTTGTGCACACAGAAGACTTAAAAAAAAATTCACTGAGGAACAGAGGATTTCACCATAAAATATTTCTATTCATTAAAACAAAAGAAACATTCACTGTGTCTCCATATAAGAATTTACACTGCTGTAAAAATTCCCATTAACATTTACTGCTGTAAAACCTCCATTCACATTTACTGGTGTAAAACAATTTTACATACTGCTGTAAAAGCAGAACTTACACAAACTTACAAAAACTTACTTCGTGCAAAACCACACATGGTTTTCGCTACTTAAAAAAAACTTCACAAAACATTACTAAATGTATTCGTGCACTGTTGTGCATACATCCTCTGGTTCTCTTCTTCTTTTACCGCACCATCAACGTTTTTTTTCACTGCTGTGAATACCCATACATCTTTTTTACCTCCCGTGTGCAATGCACAAAATTTTTCAAAGTCAAAACAAAAAACATTAAACTTATTACATACGATTTCCTATTTAATACATGTCGTATATAAATATATATAAAAACATATATTATAACATGCCCATGCTCATATTAAAAGAGCCTCACCAAAATCTTGTACCAATCATTAAATTCTTTTACCTACGGCGGTCAACCATAAACCTTTTACTCCACGCAAAACATTGAATTGATGTGGGTTCGTATGCAGCTCCAGGTGATCAACGGCGGAGAACACGGGAGCAAATCCAACGGTGGAGAACAATATCGGAAGACCAACAAGTGCTGAAAGTTAACCTCCGAGATTCTTACGTTGCGTTACGTCAGGGGTCAACCACGCGTCAGCTCCATATTTTCTCGGAGCTCCTTCCCGGATTATTCCTTCGTCGGCAAATAGCTCCGTGAAAATCCGGTGAACGGTTTCTGGCTTGGTTCACGGTTTTTCTTGGTCTGCGTTGAAATTAGATTTCAACACTCCCCTTTAATTTCAACAGCTGGGCATTCAGTCATACCCAGACACTTTCTCAAAAATTCAAAGCTCTTCTGATCAAGTGGCTTTGTCAAGATGTCTGCTACCTGTTCTTGAGTCCTGCAATGTTCTAGGACAATTTCTCCATTGTTCACCAATTCTCTGATGTAGTGAAACCTGGTATCAATGTGTTTCGTTCTCTTATGAAACACTGAATTCTTTGACAATGCAATAGCTGAGCTATTGTCACAAAAGATCACTGTCGCTTTTGCCTGCTCTTGGCCTAAGCTTCTCAACATTCTTCTCATCCACACTGCTTGACATGCTGCTGCTGTAGCTGCCACATATTCAGCCTCTGCTGTAGACAATGCTACAATGGACTGCTTCTTAGAAGCCCATGAAATGGCTCCTGAACCCATATTAAAAACATAACCGGAAGTGCTCTTCCGATCATCTACACTTCCAGCCCAATCGCTATCTGTGTACCCAACCAAATCTGAATGTTCTGAGGCATGATATAAGATTCCAAACATTTTGGTGCCTTTGACATACCTCAAAATTCTCTTTGCTGCCTGCCAATGTGCCTCCTTTGGCCTCTCCATGAACCTGGAAATTAAACTAACAGCATACATTAAATCAGGCCTAGTAGCTGTTAAGTACATGAGGCTGCCTACAATACTCTTGTACAAACTAGGATCAAAATCCTTGCTGTTGTCCTCTCTGCTGAGTTTTAATCCCATTACTGTGGGAGTGATGGCTGCCTTGCATTCTTCCATCTTAAATCTGCTCAAAATTTGATTTACATATCTTGCTTGAGATATAAAAATTCCTTTTTCATTTTGATCTACTTCTATGCCTAAGAAGTATCTCAAGAAACCCATATCAGTCATTTCAAATTCATCCTTCATGACTGATTTAAAATTCTTAATGAGCTGATCATCATTACCTGTGAAAATAACATCATCAACATATAAGACAACAATTAAAATCTTACCATCCTTTTCTTTGATGTAGACTGTGGGTTCTCCTTCACATTTGTCAAATTCATTATCCAATAGATATGAATCTATCCTGCTGTACCATGCTCTTGGCGCTTGCTTCAGCCCATAAAGAGCTTTCTTCAATTTGCACACTTTGTGCTCTTCACCTTTCTTCTCATATCCGAGAGGCTGTTCCACATAAACCTCTTCCATTAACACTCCATTTAGGAATGCTGATTTCACATCCATTTGGTAGACTTTCCATTTGTTTTGTGCTGCTATGGACAACACTGCTCTCACGGTTTCCATTCTTGCAACCGGGGCGAAAGTCTCCTCATAATCTCTCCCATACTGCTGCTTGTAGCCTTTGACAACCAGCCTTGCCTTGTGCCTTTCTATCTTGCCTTCAGCATTGCTCTTGGTCTTATAGACCCATTTCACACCAATGACTTCTTTGCGTTTCGGTAGGTCAACCAAATCCCATGTTTTGTTTCTCTCTATGGCATTCATCTCCTCATCCATAGCTTCTATCCATTTCCTATCTTTGATTGCATCTTCGAAATGAATAGGATCATCAACATGACAATACAAGGCAAATAAGGAATTCATTCCTTCTTCATAAATTTCACTTAGATTTCTAAACTTCTTACCTCGTTCACTTGGTGTGCAAGTGCTTGAAGATGCACTTGAATTTCCTCCTTGTGGTGTGCTTGGAGAAACATTCTCATTGATCCTCAATGGTGTACCTTGCTGTCCTTGTGTTGGCGCTGCTGTTTGGGGATTCATTTCAGCCACTTCCTCTTCATCTTCATCATGAGACAAACAGTGTTTAACATTAACTGTCTTCTCTATGCTTCCATCCCAAGCTTCCTCTTCAATGAATTGAACATCCCTGCTTACAAAAAACTTCTTGGTAGATGGAATGTACAGCCTGTAGGCTTTGGATTCATCACTGTATCCAATGAAGATGCATTTCTCCCCTTTGCTGTCCAACTTCCTCCTTAGCTGATCTGGTATGTGTGCATAGGCCACACACCCAAAAACTCTCATGTGGGTGACTCCTTGCTTTCTCCCACTCCATGCCTCTTCTGGCACTTTGTTCATGACTGCCTTTGTAGGACACCTGTTCAAAATATAAACTGCACAATGTACAGCTTCAGCCCAATACTCATTCGGCAAATGCTTTGCCTTCAGCATGCTCCTCGCCATATCCATGATGGTTCTGTTTTTCCTTTCAGCAACTCCATTTTGCTGTGGGGTGTACCTTGCTGTAAACTGTTTATGAATTCCATTTTCTCTACAAAATCTTAGGAATTCCTTTGAGATATACTCACCTCCTCTATCAGTTCTCAATACTTTTATGTGCAGCCCGCTTTGGTTCTCCACAAGTGCTTTGAAATTTTGGAATTTCTCAAAGACTTCACTTTTGTTCTTGAGGAAATATATCCAAGTCTTTCTTGTAAAATCATCAATGAATGTCAAGAAATATAGGCTGCCAGCTAATGATGGAGCTTGCATTGGTCCACACAAATCTGAGTGGATAATCTCTAAGGGTGTCTTTGCCCTTATGCTCTTCCCTGATGGAAAACTTTCTCTATGTTGTTTTCCCAAAATGCAGCCTTCACATAGGCTGTCCGGTTTCTCTATCAATGGTAATCCTCTTACCATTCCTTTTCTGCTCAATAAGTTTAGACCTCCAAAATTTAGATGCCCAAATCTCAAGTGCCACAACCAATTTTCATCCTTTGGCACGCTTTGGAAGGCCTCTTGGGTAACTGCTGCAATTTCATTTTTGTTTTTCAAATCTGCCCTGATCCTCAAAGGGAACATCCTGTTCCTTGTCATCTTCACTTCAGCAATGCATCTTTTGCTGGGTGGTATATCCATGATGGTGCATACATCATTTTTAAAGAAAACATTGTACCCCTTATGGACAAGCTGTCCAACACTCAAGAGATTACATCTCATTCCGGGGACATAGTATACATCTGCTATGGTTTTCCTTTCTCCTTGCTTTGAAAGTATTTTTATTTCTCCTTTTCCCATAACAGACACTTTACTATCAGTTCCTAGTGTGACTTCTGATTTCACATTTTTATCTAGGGCAGAAAAGAAGGCTATGTTTCCGGTCATATGGTTGCTGCAACCTGAGTCTAAAAACCATATGTCCTCACTATGTGTTTCAGCCATGTTACAAGCTAACAGGACATTTTCTTGACTGTTGTTTTCTCTTGTAACATTTGCATTTTGTCTGCTGTTCATATCATGCTGTTTCTTTCTACAATCACTAGCATAATGTCCATACTTTTTGCAATAATAGCATTGAACATTAGATTTATCATACCTTTGTCCTTGAGCATGATGTTGTCCTCCTTGTTGGCTGCTGCCTTGGCCTTGGTTCTGATTTGGATTGTTGCCTCTTCCTTGTGCATTTGATGAGTTGTTCCTTCCACCTCTGTTCTGGCTTCTGCCTCTTCCTCTTCGGTTTCCTCTGCCTTGACCTCTGCCTCTTCCAAAAGACATCTGGGTCTTGAAGGCTTGCTCAAGAGATGAGTTTTCATTCCTACTCAACCTCTGCTCATGTGTTATCAGTGATGCATGTAGCTCATCAACTGAATAGCTTGAGAGATCCTTTGTCTCTTCAATGGTGGTGACTATGGCATCAAACCTTGAGGGTAAGACCCTCAATATTTTCTCCACAATTCTTCTGTCTTCAATGGTTTCTCCATGAGTTCTCATTTGTGTGATTACACCAATCACATGAGTGAAGAATGAGTCAATGTTATCTGACTCCTTCATGTTCAAGTTCTCAAAATCCTTTCTCAGCAATTGTAGCTTTGCTGTCTTCACTCTCTCCATGCCTTGATAGGTTGTCTTAAGGGTTTGCCATGCTTCATTGGCTGTCTTAGCTGCTGCTAACCTTGGAAACATACTCTGGTCTACTGCTAGATACAACAACACACGGGCTTTTGAGTCCTTCTTCCTATTGTTCTTCAGCAGATCCTTCTCTCCTTGAGTTAATGCATTGAACTCAGTTTCATCTGCTGGTTCTTCAAAGCCTTCTTCAACTATTTCCCATAAATCTTGGGAAGCAAGCAGAGCTGTCATAGTTATTGACCAGTAGTCATAGTTCTTCCCATTAAACTGTGGGAGCTGGGTGTTAAACAAACCCATACCAGTGCTTGTGCTGGCCATTCCTTGACTGTGTATTTAAAACACTGACTGTCTCTTCAATAACAAACAAGATAGCTATGAATAATACCTGAATCCTTTGTTGTCTGAGTCTTCTGTCTGCCTGAGAAGTTTTGCTGCCTTCTCCCTTCAGTTTCTTTGTCACCTTCAAAGAGCCTAAGCCTGCTCTGATACCACTGTTGGGTATTTTTAATGGGGAAAATACCAAAAACAAAATATTCAAACACACAGAGGCAATGCTCTGTTTCTTTTGCTCCAGGATCTTTTGTGCACACAGAAGACTTAAAAAAAAATTCACTGAGGAACAGAGGATTTCACCATAAAATATTTCTATTCATTAAAACAAAAGAAACATTCACTGTGTCTCCATATAAGAATTTACACTGCTGTAAAAATTCCCATTAACATTTACTGCTGTAAAACCTCCATTCACATTTACTGGTGTAAAACAATTTTACATACTGCTGTAAAAGCAGAACTTACACAAACTTACAAAAACTTACTTCGTGCAAAACCACACATGGTTTTCGCTACTTAAAAAAAACTTCACAAAACATTACTAAATGTATTCGTGCACTGCTGTGCATACATCCTCTGGTTCTCTTCTTCTTTTACCGCACCATCAACGTTTTTTTTCACTGCTGTGAATACCCATACATCTTTTTTACCTCCCGTGTGCAATGCACAAAATTTTTCAAAGTCAAAACAAAAAACATTAAACTTATTACATACGATTTCCTATTTAATACATGCCGTATATAAATATATATAAAAACATATATTATAACATGCCCATGCTCATATTAAAAGAGCCTCACCAAAATCTTGTACCAATCATTAAATTCTTTTACCTACGGCGGTCAACCATAAACCTTTTACTCCACGCAAAACATTGAATTGATGTGGGTTCGTATGCAGCTCCAGGTGATCAACGGCGGAGAACACGGGAGCAAATCCAACGGTGGAGAACAATATCGGAAGACCAACAAGTGCTGAAAGTTAACCTCCGAGATTCTTACGTTGCGTTACGTCAGGGGTCAACCACGCGTCAGCTCCATATTTTCTCGGAGCTCCTTCCCGGATTATTCCTTCGTCGGCAAATAGCTCCGAGAAAATCCGGTGAACGGTTTCTGGCTTGGTTCACGGTTTTTCTTGGTCTGCGTTGAAATTAGATTTCAACATGTACAGGCAAGAACCGTGAGGGGAATTAGAATGGTTCTTGATGAGTACAATGTTGCACTGGACGGCATTCATATGGGGAGGTTGCAACTTCTTGATACTGAACATGATCTCGTGGACCGCATTTTGACCAAGGTTCAGTCTCCAAATCTCGTATGGCTGCGTTGGAACAACTGTCCCTATCCTTTCCTACCTTCCTCGATTTCAATGAGGAATTTGAGGGTTCTAGAAGTTCAAGGGATGGAATTAAGAACATTGTGGGAAATTGATTCGCAGGTAACTTAGGATGCGTTGAATTAAATTGAGTGTTTATTTGCTACTGATATTCATTTTGTAGGGTAGGATCTCCAATATGTTCTAAGGGTAAAATTTCTTTGGAAGAGAATGACAATACACGTGAACATTCTGCAGGCACCTTTAGAGTTGCGGGAGTTACAGATTGAGAGCCCCTTGTTGTACTTCATTCCAAATTCTATAGGGCTGCTGAAGCACTTAAAGCGGTTCGCAATTGGTCTTGCTGGCATGGGCTTACCTTTTCCATCTAGACCTCAGAAAGTTCCACGGGTGTCGGAAAGTTTCACAGAAAAGAAGTCACTGGAGAAGAGCTTTGGCAATTCAACCAACCAGCTGTCTCAGTGTCAATTATCTCAGTGCTACGCTTTGGAGAGGTTGTCGGAATCTTCTGGTAGTTCAACCCTGCAGCTTTCTAGTCAGATCTGCCCTTTGAAGTCACTACCGGACAACTTTGGTAATTTAACTAACCTCGAGCACATCCAGTTGTCCCAGTGCTCCGCTCTGGAGAGGTTGCCAGAATCTTTTGGCAATTTAATCAACCTCCAGCATATCCAGCTATCTCAGTGCTCCGCTTTGGTGAGCCTGCCAGAATCTATTGGAAATTTAAGCAACCTCCACCACATCCAGCTGTACGAATGCTCCGCTTTGCGCTGGCTGCCAGATTCTCTGGGTAATTTGACCAACCTCCACCACATCCAGCTGTCTAAGTGCTACGGTTTGGAGAGGTTGCCGGACTCCTTTTGTCAATTAACTAATCTCCGCTCTCTAAATTTGGAGGATTGTATTTATTTAGTCATGTCCAGCGAAACATTAGGATATATCAACACGCTTGAGCGCATAAATCTGTCTGGTTGCTTGAGAATTCCAATACTGCCTCCACAAGTGGTACGTCAGAGGTCTCTTAAACAGTTACGTTTGAGAGGTACAAATTTAAGAGAATTGCCAGATGCAATTCGAGAGGCAAGCCTTTTGGAAGTTCTGGAAGTAGGAAGCCCCTTGCTGGAGACGCTGCCACCTTCACTATGTACATACTTAAGAAACTTGAAGGAATTGCAGCTTTGTGCATGTGATCTCTGCCGCCTTCGCTTGGACTGTTAGATCAGTTGATTGATTTGACTGTAAAAGATTTTCATTTGATAAACGAATTGCCATTTATAGAGGAAGGCAGCATACTTCCGCGGCTAAAACAGTTACAGGTTTCTAGAACAGGGATATCAGAGATATCATTTGCTGAAGGTGTTTGCGTCAACCTTCGACATCTTACCATCAGTGACTGCAATAATGTGGTGGAGGTTGGAACATTGCCACATACACTCATAGATTTAAGCTTCAGTGATTGTCATAATTTGAGAAAAATAGATCAGATTTATGGTCTTGCAAAACTTCAGACACTGGACATTTCTGGTTGCACAGAGTTGGGGGAGTTGCCAAGTATTGAAACATTGGTATCTCTGAGCAAACTTGATGCAGGTAGATGTGTGAGTTTGAAGAACATACGGGGATTGGGGCAGCTGACAATGTTAGAAACCATGAATAATTCCAACTACCTGCCACTAAAATTCAACAGAAACAATAAATGCTGAATCTAGAAAGCCCCTGTTATATTTAATGAAGTCGGCGGATACATTGACAATTGGGAAACTTCTCCAGCAAGCCACCGACTCTAATAATCTCCAGAGACTTCTGTAGCATGTATATATATCTGTTTGATCTGTGAATGAAGCAAGCGTTCAGATGTCTTAAGATGTGTTTCTTGTTCTGTGTTTGTGCGTAGCTGCTCTCTCTTTGTCATGGTATCAGAGCCAGAGTTTTGAGAGTTGAGGGCCGTAAGGCATTGGCCTGAGGAGCATTGGTGTGCTGCCTGCAAAAGTCAGTTTTTGCAAGAGAGCGTAGAGCAGCGTGATGCCTGTGGAGATCTGAGTGAAGTGCGAGACTGTGGGGAGATATGAGTATGGTAGAACCAGTGTGTGCATGCTAAAGCCTGTGCATGTGTGTATGAGCCGAGTGCTGCGGGAGTGTGTTGCTGTTTGAAGGCCATTGGAGATATTGATGAGAGCAGTCTCCGCTCACTGCCTGTCCAAGCGTTGAAGTAGAGTGAGTCTGTGCAGCCGTGGCGTAGCCTTATAGTCAGTTCTGAGATCCTGCAGTTGGAGAGCCCTGCGTTACGTGCAGACCGTGTGAAGTTGAGGGACTGTTGGTAAGCCTCTAATATAGTAGAAGTCGAGTGATAAGTGCATCTGTGTATAGTTAAAGGTTCAGCTGTCCCGTAGTTGTTGTATGATCCTTCCCACGGGTGAGATACCTTCATATATGCATATTATAATGATTTTGGCACGGTTGTTTGTCTATTGTGGTGTAATGTGTTGCTGCAGGAGTGTTGTGAGTTTTTCAATACAGTTATTGAATCGTTTTGATGTCTGAAGTGTAGTTGTGTTTGTGGGTTCCAAGGATGACTTAGATGCCCTGTCACTTCATTTTAATGATAGAATATGGTTTTGAACCTGATTAACCTACTGTTTGCATGCCACTTATAAATATGTTTAGCATGATGTGTTTTGGCTCCGCTCTCAGTCCTAAATGCGCAATAGTGAAGTAGGTCATTCTGGAAAAGGTTGCTGGAACAGAGCGTGGGAGTGTTGTTGTGCCTAGAGTAGTGTGGAGTTGGGCAAAACACTATTCAAAAGCTTAGTAGATGACGGCTCGGTGGAGTAAAGGTCTCATCTATGTGAACTGTGGTGGATTGTGTGCCACCTTGGAAAGTTTTTTCTTGAAACTGTTTATTGCAGTCTGCCTTGTGAAGTCTCTGTGTGGAGCGCAAGTCGAAGCGTTGTTGTGGACAGGAGTGCTATTCTTGAGCACCGTATGTGGAGCTGCACCTGGGAGATAACGTATTAGTGCTGTTGGAGCACATTTAAATAGCGTTTCGTAGCTGTTGCTAAACAGGGCTGGGAGGAGGTAGTACTATTTGCAGCGGATCTGGAGAGCGAGTGTTGAAGTTTGAGAAGGAGAATCGAACGTGTGAACTGGTGGTAGAGTGATGGGTCAACAGAGGAGACGGTCTCGAAGAGAATTTAAACAAGTGAGGAGAAAGAATGAAATGGCAATAGTTGCAGAAGAAGATCTGAATCAGATAGAAGAATTGGAAGACACTGATGCAATACTGAAACGATTAATGCCAGTGCTGCCAATTTTCTCAGGTAAAAATTTTAAGCTTTGGGCAATTAAAATGGAAGGATTGCTTGGTTCGGTAGATTTATGGAAATTTGTCCAAGAAACTTCTATGAATTTGAATGATAAGTGTAGAAATGCAATAGCATTGTTTCTCATCATATCAGCTTTAGATAAAAATATTTTGTCTAATATTTTGTATGAATTTGGTGAAATAAGTGATGCAAAAATATTTTGGGATATTCTTGAAATGAAATACAGTATGGAGGGTAGTGAGAAAGCTGAAGTTGATGAAGGTGTTGTAGCTAAAAGTGATTGTGTTGAAAGTATCATAGCTGGGATTAAGGCTGAAAGTATGTCTTTAACTGATAATAGTGGAGCATGTGATAGTAAAGAAATTACCTGTGATGCAGAAAATTATGAAGTCAAATTTGATGACAATTATGTATCCCATGATGAGTGGTTAAATATGATGCATGAAAAGCATCTTATTGATGAGTTATTGTTTGGTGAGAAGAGTTGCCTACCTCCATACAGCAATCAAATGCAGGACAACATGTTTGCAGTAACAGAATTGGCGAAAGAGGTTGAAGACATGACTCATCCAACTATTTCAGCGAAGAAAGATGAAGGAAGCAAAGGTTTTTTCAAAGCGCACGATGACAAAAATCAATATGGTTTTGTTTATGAATCTAACATTGTTTTTTAGTGTGCAGATATTGACAATAAGGAAGAAGCATCAAAACTTGAAGAAATTGCAAGCATTAAGGACAAGTATGAGTCCCAAGAACGTGAAGCAATGTTGAAGAATGTTAACTTGCAATCAAGAAAGGAGAAGCTCTGTCACTGTTTTATGGCAAGAAAAGTGAAGATGAAGTTGCATCAACAAATGAACAAGAATGGGCCTTTTAGTAAGAAGACAAAAATGAAATGTTTGTTGTAAGCCTAGCTGAGACTTAGACCAGCAGGCATGACAATTGAGAGTATAGTGTCTTGTTTATTGTATGTAGTTGGAATTAAGGGGGAGTGTTAGAAACCATGAATAATTCCAACTACGTGCCACTAAAATTCAACAGAAACAATAAATGCTGAATCTAGAAAGCCCCTGTTATATTTAATGAAGTCGGCGGATACATTGACAATTGGGAAACTTCTCCTGCAAGCCACCGACTCTAATAATCTCCAGAGACTTCTGTAGCATGTATATATATCTGTTTGCTCTGTGAATGAAGCAAGCGTTCAGATGTCTTAAGATGTGTTTCTTGTTCTGTGTTTGTGCGTAGCTGCTCTCTCTTTGTCAGACAAAGTTTCAGAATCTAGTGGTTAAAGGGTGTTCTGAGTTAGAAGAGCTGGAAGGCATCACCATTGTGTGTCGTTGTGGAAGCTTGATGTCAAAGAATGTCCCAAACTACAGTGGAGTGAGGGAGTAGTGGAGCTGCTGCGCCAAAGAAATGGGTTCTGCTTCGAGGGCGTTTAATTAAGACATTATTTAGTAGAGTGCTATTTCTGAAATTGGGTTTATCCCTTATTTGATTGTTGTTATTTGGGAGTTAATTTTACTCCATGGTTATGGTTAATTTCCAAATGGAATTAAGCTATTTTATTAGAAGATAATAGATTATCTTGAGTATGTTTCGTTTACGCTAATTTATTTATTTTCTTAACTCCTTTCTGATTTCCTCTTGCTAATTGCTTGGCCGTCCAATTTCATTTTATGAGATATTCAGAAAAAGGCAAACCATATCAAACAGCCAATGAGCCATATTCTAGTTCATACACTGATATGAAGTAAAAAATACTATTTGACTGAACAGTGAAGCTACGTCGAGAAATCTATTTAAATTTATTGAATTACTAATATTAGGTTGAATTTAAATTTATTGAATTACTAATATTAGGTTGAATTTTATTAAATTCAATGTTATAGGATTATAAAATTTATTTTATTTAAATAATATATATATATTTTTAATGTGGGTAAATTTTTAATTAATAGATTAATAGTTTTTAATAGGTTTTTTTAGAAAACATAATTTCTAATAAGATTATGTTTTTTATGGTTTAAAATGCATTTTTAAATGCATAAATAGATTCAGTGTCTTAAAAATCTTTTAAAGCATTAAATTTTTGTAAATTAAACTTAAATTGACGATTTTTAAACATTTCTATTGGATTTTGAACAAAATTGACTAGTAAAATTATTCAGAAAAAAGCCATTTATCTATTTTTCTTTTGTCGTTCAAAAATCTTTCATTAAATTTATATGTTTTAATAAAACTTTGTGTGATCACTATCATCTATTCCATAGTGAACGAACAAGATTTTGTTAGATTTTGCACCATACCCATTAAATATTTTACAATACATTTAGAAAAAATAAAATTATTAAATCAAAACATAAAATTCGTTGTAAAATAATTTCATTTACAAAAACAACTAATAATATGCCTCAAATTATATGTAAGTAGGGGTTTCCACATTAATTACAACAAGCCAAAAACATAGATTTATTTTATGAAGCTCAGGTTGATACTTCCATGACGCTTTTATCACCTTTTCCAATGATCATAGCAAAATATTATCCATTCTCTTCCTCTGGCTCTTCATTGAAATACATGGACTCTGTTGTTTTCTCCCGATCCTCCTCTTAAGATTGCTTGGCTCGTTGGACTATTTCGGCCATTTTCCGCTTAATTGACTCTTTGTCTCGCATGCTTCTTTGGTCATTTCACGAATTTTTTCCTGGCATTGTTTTTTGGCTTGATTTAGTTCAGCCTCCCAAAAATCTTTTGCGGCTGGGTTTTTAAAGAAAAATAAAATTAATTAATCAGATTTTATGTTTTTAAATAAGTTATATTAGAAAAAAATACTATGGGAAAAAGCACAAGTTTTCAAAATTCAGAACCAAAAAAATTGTTGGTAATTTGATCAAGTCAAAATGTTTAGATAACATAACATAAAAATAAACATAAAAGGCATTACAACATATCTTCCATACTGAGTGAGAGAGTTCCTATAGATGCAAAAATCATGCCATAATAAAATGTTCCTATCGATGCAAAAATCATGCCATAAATAAAATATAACATACAGAGGATCAAATAACTATATTAAGATTTTAAGATTCATGTAAAATATACAGTAATGTCTATGAAATTTCTAATTTTAGGGCTCATAAGATATCTTCATTCCAAGTTGGTGGTGTCATGGTTGTAAGAATCCTTTGCTTTTATAGGCATTTCCTTGAGAGCAATGATTCCTAAATCTAAAGATCTTGTGTGTAGTCTTCAAAATATAAAATTCTATCATATTTTTAAAGAAATTATTAGAGGCATTGGTAAAGAGGAAAATAAACTAGTTAAGTAGGATGCAAGGTCTTAGGATATCTGAGTTTAAAGATATTGTGTATATTCTTCAAAATATAAAATTATATCATATTTTTATAAAGAAAATATTCAAAACATTCACAAAAAAGAACAATAAAGTTGTGAGTTGGAGCCAGGTTTAAGATGAGTATCTACTTACTATCAAAAACAATTTTGAAATTGACCACATTGAATACAACAATAAATAACAAGAGACTTCAAAAATAAGACTTTCACAAAAAAGAACAATAAAGTAGTGAAGTGGAGCCAAGGTTTAAAATGAGTATCAACTTACTATCAAAAACGCTTTTGAAATTGACCACATTGAATACAACAATAAGTAACAAGAGACTTAAAAAATAACTCATTTGCACCTGACCCAAAATACACAAACCCAAAATTATCATGATTAGCACACAAGCATGTGGCTTAGTATTCAGTGTTGTGATAAGTGAGACTCTTTGTTTTATGGACAAAGCAACTCAACCCAAAATTCTAATAATTACCATAATTGATATAAATAAATATTTAGTATTAATTTTTCACAAATTAAAGAAATTCTTATCCTAATAGTTAGCATATACTTAAGAAAAAGTGTATATAAAATTTAAAATGGTTAATGTTGTGAATTTTTTCAATAATATTATTTTTTTATTAATTAACAAAGATTTATTTATTAAAAACTAAAATTAATATGATAAATATTGATAAATATTGAGGTGGTTATTTATAAAGTATAGACTAATTGGTTTATATGAGGTTTAGTTATTTTTAGATAAAATTAAACTATCTCAAAAATTATCCAAACTGTTACACATTTATCTTTATAACTTAAAATATTAAATTATTTACACAAATTCAAATAATAAGCAATTTCATTTTTTTACTTTAGTCAATGTTAATTAATGTTTAGGACAAACCATTTAACACTTTCAACACTATGCAGTAACTCATTAAATGGTCCACTTATCACCTTTCCATCCTCATCTAAGTTTATTATTTTATATTTATTCTTATACTTTTAGATCCTATCATTTTTATCATTTTATTGAATTAATAAAACACATGTAATGAAATAATAATTAATTTATTATAATGCATTCAATTTTTCTTTTGATTGAGTATTTGTTTGTATTTGACCAAAAATTTATGACACTTATCTATAATTTAACATTATTTTTTTTTTGTTATTTTTTATTATTATTTAAATTAATTTATTTTTAAAGTGAATGGTTGAGATCTTATTATGAGTTGTTTAATAACTTCTATTTTTATTAATTACTAATTTTTTGTTTTTAGTTTTATTTAACCTTTTTTTTCCATTTTCATGAATTATATTTTTCACAATATTTTCAATTTAAAATGACTTATTATTATATTAAAGACACATTTTAATAAATTTATAAACAATTATATATATATAAATAGACAAATATATATGTATATTAATATAAACAATATTAATTGATTATATTTTTTAATTTTTTGTGATGACATTTAACAATACAATATTTTAGTAATTGTTTTATTTTTGTGATGAAATTTTTGTTTTTATTATTTTTTATTTTATTAAATTATATTTAAATTAAACCCCACGTACCAACTATTATATAATCCTTATAATGCTTAATAATTGTTATATATTTACAATGTCTAATGTCCATTAGCATACCAAATGCACTTCATGGCAGTGAAAACGCGTTGAAACACACATTCCATCAGTGCTGACGAGTGCCACCACATTTGTCGGTTTCTGCTTTTACCGACGCGGTGGAGCATCTCGTGCTTTGCATATTGTGCGAGTACCACTCCATATTCTGTCGTCCTGCACATGCGAAAGGCAAAGATACTTCAACAGTTCTGGAATTTTAAATTTATTTTGCTGGGCAAGTGGAAAGTTCTGGAATTTTAAATTTATTTTACTGGGCAAGTGGAAATTTGATGATGGAATTGTTTAATGTTTCTGGCGTTTATTATTTTTTTGGTGTTTTTCTTTTGTATTTGTTTAATGTTTTTTGGTGTTTGTATTTTTTTGAATCTTTTTTAGGGTGAGGTACATTCATAGGTAGTTATATTTAAAAAAAGAATTTTCAAAATTGGAATAGTTTAGTCTTATAACATTTATATTTTTTTAATAAAAAGTCAAATTAAAAAATATTATTATTCTTTTTTTCAGAGAGAAAATCATCATAGTATTATATTAAGAAAGTATAATGAGCTTTTACAATAGAACCATTACATGTCAGCATCCAGAACTGAAAATGCAGGAAAAGTATAGATGAAGCCTGGCTCAAGCTAGAATCTGGGACATAGTCGATAGAGATCAGAACATATTCTTGTGTGAAGACCCAAAATATGAAGACAAACAGGTTGTCTTCCAAAAAAGAAAAGGTGGAGCTGTGAAAAAGGATCAGCATAGTGCAGAGAAAGAAAGCTGAGAGGGGACAGAAACAAAATGATTGAAGAAGAAACATCATTGACAAGCGGGCAGGAGCAATGCTGAAATGTGCACCAACGTGGAGCTGATAGGAGCCTTGGAGTCCTGAAAAATGCAGGCATTCCTCCAATTCCAAAGGCACCAACACGTGGTGATAAATAAGGATCGCCATTCACGGCGTTGGGCGCTCCACCACTTAAAAGCCTCTTGAACTGTAGAGAAAACCTGTAGAGAAAAACCATGAGAAATAGAAAGTTCATGCCAGATTAGAGCTGAAGCAGGACACAGTAAAAACATGTGGTCATTGGATTCAGACGCTTGTCCACACATTACACATCTGCTTGGTCCAGACCATCCCTTTCTTCGGAGGACCTCCCATGTGAGGTTCCGGTTGAAAAATAACAGCCAAGAGAATAAGATTGCCTTGAGCGGGCATGATGCTTTCCAGAAATTTGAAGGGAAGAATGGAGCGGGCTGTGCCTGAAGGTTTGATGATGCAGCTTCATATAAGTCCTTGACTCGTACTGGAAGAGATGAGTTCTGCTTAGTCCATGACAATTCATCAGAGGAGCCTGTCTGCTTGATTCCAATGTCAATAAAAAACTTTGTCGCCAGCTCCCAAGACTATCGCAGCGGATGAGGCAGACCAAGTTCATAAGCGTCCTTCCAGATTGGCGAGGAAGAAGACCACGACGATATCAGTTTATCCCATGTGAATAGACCCCGGGAGTGTAAAACAACAAGCAGATCGGGGGAGAGCTTGTTTTCCAGGCCGTATACAGTAGGATCAATACCGATGAGGATGTTGGAGCCGGAAGAAAAGCGCCATCTGAGAAAGGCAAAGAAGAGGTCCTTTATCTTCCTAAATCCGAGCCAAATAGCGGACCCCCTTTTTGAGCCAAGAGACTTTTTCCTGAACCAGTAAACCATGGATCGACCCTTCAAATATTTCTGATTAATGATAGCACTCCATTTACTGTTACCAAAGACACCTCTGTGGAGAGAGTTGCAGAGAAGGGCCTTGCCGAATGACTACTAATGCAAGAGACCCCATCCGCCTGACCTCTTCGGTCTGGAAATTAAATCCATTTTTGCCAAGTGAATTTTTGAATATTGAGAACATCCTCCCCATAAAAAATTTGCAGATAATGAGACCATTTTGCGAACAATAGCAGCAGGCAGGAAGTAGAGGTGGGCCCAGTAGACCGCAAGCTGGGAGAGAACCGATTGAACCAGGGTGAGTCTGCCTCCAAGGGATAAAAAGCGCAGCTCCCATCTTGAGATTTTTTTGTAAAACCTGTCGATCAGCCAAGCCCAATCCTGGATACAATACGCTTTAGGCTTGAGGAAGAAGCCCAGATATTTGAAGCCGCCTTTAATTGATGCCAATTTGACACCAAAAAGATCAGCAATCCACTGCGCCGACTCCACATTAGAGTCGTTGTGATATAATGTGGATTTGGCCCTATTAATGACCAAACCTGTTGCGGACTGGAACCTCTGAAAGATACCTGAAATTCATAACCAACTAGATTTACAAAGCATAGCAAAAATTAGAATGTCATCGACAAACAAATTATGGGAAAGAAAGATATTCTTGCAGATCTTTATCGGGACACATCGATGCTCGGCCACTACATTGTTGATCTGCGAACTGAGAGTGTTCATGACTAGGATGAAGAGAAGAGGGGAGAGAGGACATCCTTGACGGAGTCCTCTTTCAGCTTTAAAGGGAGATGAAGGGGATCCATTTATGATGACAGAGTATTGAACGTTCTCAACGCAGGCCATTACCCAATTGATACCTTGAGACCTCAGACCAATTTTTGCAAGAAGAATACGGAGGAACCCCCAGTCCACACAGTCGAACGCCTTCTCCAGATCAACCTTGAAAACAGCCGCGTCAATATTTTTTGTTAAAGCAGAGAACAAGCATTCCTGGGCCGAGGCGACAGCATCTAGAATATTTCTGTGTTTTAAAAACGCATATTGATCCTTGGTGATGAAAGAGTTGAGGACCGGCTTCATTCTCTCGGCAATAATCTTTGAAATGACTTTGAAGAGGATATTGCATAATGCAATTGGCCTGTAGTCTGCAAATGAATCAGACTGTTCCTTTTTAGGAATGAGCGCTATGAATGTAGCTTTGAGAGTGCTGTTGATATTCCCCGACATACGGGTTGCGTCTACCATCCCCAGCAGATCATCTTTGAACAAGTCGTAGAAGTGTGAGAAGAATTCTATTGGCCATCCGTCTGGCCCAGGACTTTTGTCCTTTTGGAACTTTTCTATGACTTCATGAAGTTCCTCTTCAATGATGGCCTTGAAAAATTCTACATTGGCTGCTTCATCGAACATGACAGGAACCTGATCAATAATCCAAAGGACGTCATTAATCTCATTAGGCCGCCTCCTGTATTGCTTTTGGAAGAATTTTGTAGCCTCCCTCTCGATGTCCTGCTGAGAATAAACAAAGCCTCTGGATTCGTCCTCGATCTTCCAAATTGAATTCCTGATCCTGCAATCATTTGCAAAATTATGGAAGAATCTTGTATTACGATCACCCTCTTTGAGCCAGATTGCTCGGCTTTTGAGCCTCCAAGATGCTTCTTCATTAAGCAGCAAAGCTTGTTTCATTTTTTCCAAGGAATTGAGATGAATTTTTTGATCAAAAGGCATAGAGTCGTAGGGAGCCGAGTCAGATATAATCAATATCTCCTTCTTTATGTCTTCAAGCGCCTTTTTATCATTCCTCTTCTTTTTTATAATCCAGTCTTTTGCAGCCTCTCTCAGCGAGTGAATTTTATCACGAAAGGTAGAGAAGGATGTTCTCTCGACCTGCTTTAATTCATCCCATTTTTTTGTTATAAGAGCATTGAACGATTCATCCTTTAGATAGGTTCTGTTAAACTTGAACGAGTAACCCAGCTTGCGGTCCAAGATCCTCCATTCAAGGAAGATGGGGCGATGATCAGACGTATAGTCATTTCCAGTGCTTGCCATCGGCATACCCCATTGATCAATTACATTGGCATTGATGATGAACCGGTCGAGACGTTTAGCAATGAATCCCGAACCGGACCTGCAATTATTCCACGTAGGAGCCATCTTTTTAGGAATTACATCAATCAGGTTCCTATTAAGGAATTCCGAACGAAGTCTGTCAGCGAAAGGATTGGACTTCCTGCAGTTGCCCCAGCATTCGTTAGAATTCAATGCTATATTAAGATCCCCTGCAATCAAAAGAGATTCGATATCTAGGATTTCAGATGCAAACAGCAGCTCCCAAAAGGATGATTTATTCCTGTAAGGCGCATAGATGTTCAAAATATTTAAGATCTTAGGTTGACCCCTAACCAAAGCTGAGATAAGGATGCCGACACAGCATTTATAGGCCTTAGCTTGGACCCGAGACGGATCCCACATGACTACCAATCCTCCGGACAACCCATCAGCATCAGAAGCAACGATGTGCCAGGATGGAAACATCCTTCGGAAGAAGGCAATAGAGATCTGACTAGAGTGCATAGTTCTTGAATAAAGATGATATGAGAGTGGGTGGATAAGAAAATCTGTTTGAGTGCCATAAATTTAGGGGTATTTATGAAACTTTTATTTCCAATTTATCACTAAAAATGACTATTAAAATAGGTGTGGTAACTAAAGACAGATTTTCTAAATTCATCTCTATTTAAATTACTCAATAAAATTTATGAATTAAATACTTTTGCATGAGATTTCAATAAATTCTTGTCAGATTTTAGAGAAATTCTAGTTATTCTTAAGAGAAAAAAGTAAAGAAACTCTAATGTTTAAGCCACATGCAATATGCACACACAATCTTCTGCCATATATATACATAAACAACAAAAGAGTTTATCATCAACATGACATCTCAAATATCGTCTTTACATCGAGGTGCCACACACTTCCTTAACATGTCAAGAGATTGCTCCAATTTCTCATATTAAGTGTCTTTGGCCTTTCTTCCTGCGAATGTTTCAACTTAGGCTCATGTTTTGTGGGCAGTTCAGCATATTTCAACTTACGCTCATGTTTTGTGGGCAGTTTAGCATATTTCAACTTACGCTCATGTTTTGTGGGCAGTTCAGCATATTTCTGTAAACTCTTTGTATTCCCCAACCCTAACGAATGCGAGTACTCCAAAAAAAATAGTCTTCAAAGCTCCTCCCAGGAGCGCAGGAACCATTGGAACGGGTTTCCCAACTCAGCATATTTCTCTAAACGCTTTGTATTCCCCAACCCTAAGGAATGCGGGTACTCCAAAAAAAATATTCTTCAAAGCTCCTCTCGGGATCGCAGGAACCATTGGAACGGGTTTCCCAACTCAGCATATTTCTCTAAATGCTTTGTATTCTCCAACCCTAAGGAACGCGGGTACTCCAAAAAAATAGTCTTCAAAGCTCCTCCCGAGAGCGCAGGAACCATTGGAACGGGTTTCCCAACTCTTCGGAGGGGTTCCCGTGTAACAGAGAAGACAACTTACATTCGCAGAGTCTATGTTTAGATGAAAAAATAAATGCTTTTATTTATAAAATATGAGAAAATTTAAATGTTGATGTTTCAGTTTCTATCAACATACTACACAGAGGTATAGTTTATGATATCATCCTTCAGAAATATAGTTTATGATACTATCTATACTATATAGTTTATGATACTATCTCTACTACAGATCCAAAATGTCTTAAGTCAGCATAGATTTTTTTATGCCTGTAATAGAAGAAGAAATACAAAAAAATTTATGCCTGTAACAAAAGAAGAAATACCAAAATACTTATGTTGCATGAGTTGGAATGTGGGAATGTTGAGAACTTGGGTACAGGTTTTGAGAACAACTAGAGATTTCCCCAAAATTTACAGGAAACAGCTAATCAAAAATGGTAATATATATATATATATATATATATATATATAATAATCAAAATTAATATTGATTCAAAATATTTAAATACTAAAATAAGTTTAAATATATAAATAATAAATATATAATCTCTCTTATATATAAATATATTGCTAGTCTCTCCATAAATTCACCATAGCTTGACCTTTCACCCAGGGTCCACCCAAAGTCACTTGGCTTCACATGGTAGAACACTGGAATAATGGGGGCTTTTGTGTCCAACATCATGAGGAGTTCATTTAGACACCACTCTGAGTCAGCATATCCAACAAAGAAAATGGCCACATGCACGAAGGTCTATCAAATAGTCTTCACTATATATATATATATATATATATATATATATATATATATATATATATATATGAAGTTAGACCAAATATTTATAAAAAAATATCTCATAATATTATATAATTACATAAATAAATTTAAATAAAAGATTAAAAGATAGTTATGAAAATGAAATGTCATGTGATAGATGTTTGATGTTCAAATCCCTTTCCTTTGCTTGTAGAAGGTTCTTGCATAGGCACCTAGAGGTTATAACATACATAGACACCTAAAAGTTATAGTAATAGTTTTTGAAGAAAACTATGCAAAATTAATAATAATAATAAGAATAAATCAAACATTTAATAGAATTTATTCTATACTAATTCTTAATAATATTGTTTATATTTTTATAAATTTCCAAGTCTTTATAAATAAAAAAATTTATTTTGTATTTTATTAAAACTTTAATAATACGTATAATTATATGTGGCTTTTACATTTTTCTTTATGTTTGATATTTTTAATATATATAATTATAATTTGTTATAAAACTTTTTAATAAAATTAAATATGAAATACGTAATATATATATATATATATATATATATATATATATAATTTATTATGTCTTTATATGTGTATTAATTATATATTTTAAAATATTATAATGAATTATTATTATTTAAATTTTTTTGGATGTGATCAAAGGAAATAGTTGGAGGGTAGCCAAACCTCTTCCACCTAGGTTTAGTTGCCCAGACTCATATTAATGAGTGTGGTCAAAAAATTAACAAATTAAAAATTATGATAAATAATTTCTATAAGCTTAAATAGTTCAAAAAATTTGAATATCTTAATGATAAGATGAATATATATATATAAACAATTTTAAATTATATTAACACAACTTGATAACACACGATCATTCCTTCGACATATATTAATAAACGATTTTGATTTTTAAAATGCTCCTTGTTCGATAATTAAAACTTAGTCCTTCGGAAATTCAATATTGTACATACCAAAATTGATTCGGTGCACTATGTAGCAGAGTTCCCATTGATATCTTCATTACCGGTAAAGACCTAATGCACAACCTAATGCACAAGTTTGCTAGAGCGGGGTTGGTTGAAAAATATTTTTGGAATTAAATTAACCATGGGTAGTTCTAAAGAAAAAATCAGTTAGTAAGTCTAGATCAAAAAATTCTTGGCTATTATGACCTCCCTACAAGGGGTACGAACCTATTTGTAAATGGATATTATGCAGGTATGACGCAATAGAGTTTAAGGGTAATATTTCAACATTTGGAAACAAAAATAAAAAGTGGTGGAAAATATAACAATCCTCTCACCTAATCTTCCAACTTTACATGATTACATGAGTCTCGACCTAGTATCCCCTTAGTGATTAGCTTACCAATCCCATCATTGTCGCCAATGGAAGGCATATCACTGACCACTAGGATTGAAGAATGGTTGATATGGGGAACTATCGTATTTTCCTAGTGATTTTGATTTTTTCTCAACTCACTCTTTAATTGGAGCTCATAATGTGTTAATGGCATCATTATTATTGCACTTATGGGCATACTTGAAGAATCAGCCATCAAAATAACTTCGATTTCTACAATTCATACTTGAAATAGAGTATAATTAAGTGCATGCATACAAATACAAGGCATAGAATATGTATGACTTTGCACTTCCCATATTTTTCTAGATTTTTCAAATCTAGGGAGGTTTTTTTAATAACATCATTTGAATTTGTGTATTAATATAACTATGCGGATTTGAATTTTTGCATTGTTAAATCTTTAGTGTTCATTTGCAATGTAGGATGGCTTAGTAAAAATGAGACTACATTAAACAAATGAATTGTAGATGCGTAATAGAAATTAAAGTAAACACTAGGAAGATAGATTCAATAGTTGGTAAAGGAATTAACAAATACAATTATATCATTGTTCATCATCTATGTCAAAGATAAATCTTTGCTTGTATTTTATTTATTAAAAAAAATCTTTTGATTTTGTATTAATTTAAGATTTTAATGTTTTTGAAGTTTTCAATCCTTAATAGTAAAGGAATATTATTTGAAATTTAATAATATTCATTCAAAAAATGTAGAACATTTTTTGGTTATGTGTTTATGTGTAAATATGTAATTCCTTGCTAATTGAGTGAATAGTTCATGTTTTAAATTTCTTCTTCCTTTGTGTTCATAGATGTGGAAACTTCATTTCAGCTGTGAACAACATGGAAATCATGCTCAACCATTTTCTCGTATCACACTGAAACCTATCAGACATAATTTGTTAGATTCTTAATCAATTTTCTTCTAAATGATTATAGTTTGTAAAATATTAAGAGATTCAATACTTTGAAGATTTAAATTTAAAAATCTAATATAAAGAATTCATATTTTCTACTTAACTACCTCTTTTCACGCAATGCAAGTTAGAAAATTCAATTCAAATTCTTTTTATCCAATGCAAGTTAGAAAATTCAATTCAAAAACTCATTTGAAGTCAATCTAACTAAAATAGATTAAATTCTCCCTTTAGATAGTAATGATTTTCAATCATTTTAATTTTTAATTTAAAGAGTAAACTTATAACTAAAACTTTGGTGAGAATAATCAATTTTTAGTATATTAATTTGTTTGAAGTAAAAAACATTATCGAACTTAAATAGATTGGATTCCCCCTCCAAATAGTAATGATCTCCAACCCATTTTAATTTAAAGAATAAACTTAAAATTCCCCCTTTAAATAGTAATGATCTCCAATCAATTTAATTTAAAGAGTAAACTTATAACTAAAACTTTGGTGAGAATAATCATTTTTAGTATATTAATTTGTTTCAAGTAAAAAACATTATTGAACTTAAATAGATAGGATTCCCCCTCCAAATAGTAATGATCTCCAACCCATTTTAATTTAAAGAACAAACTTATAATTAAAACTTTAGTGAGAATAATCCAATTTTGGTATACTCATTTTTTTCCATTTTAACCATTTCACAGGTAGATGTACTTTACTTATTAAGTAATAATTTATTCTATAAGTGATAAAAAAATATTAGCATAGTCTAAAGAACTCACAAATTAGCTCGGAAAATATTAGAAATTTCGGCAAGATTATGATAAAATCGAGGAGAAATTTTTGAAAATCTGAGTTATTGGATTTTGGGCACCCCATGGGTTTCTAATGGTGTTGAATCCATTTCCACCATCAAAAAACGATTCAAGCAATCTAATATTTTGATTTTTTAATTTTTTTTAGGAATTTCATACAAAAATATCATCTAATTTTTTTTTTGATATTAATGAAACAACGCCATTTTGTAAACCTAAAACTTATTAATACGAATTGGTTTGATCCAATGATGAGATAATAATCATAATAATTTAATATTAAAAATTAAAAATAAACCAGTTACACATACAAGTTGGTTTGATGCAATGATGAGATGATAATCATACTAATTTAATATTAAAAATGGAAAATAAACAAGGTACATGTACAAGTTGGTTTGATGCAATGATGAAATATAATCATACTAGTTTAATATTAAAAATAGAAAATAAACAAGTTGGATAAAGAAAGAAATGCAAAAGTTAAAAAAATAAATAAATAAACATTAAAATCTAAAAAACCCTTTCGATTAGAACATTTCTTATGAATATCCAAATGCAATATCTCTATCTTAAAAGGTGTGGGGCACCCCTGCTTGCTATCTTTGACATTGGATTTTCACAACATTTATTAGCCTTGTCATTTAATCCCCTTAATTTTGTCAAAGTGTGTCGCATCCAATGCTGGTCATGCTTGCTTGGATTTATGAGTATTCTCATTTAATTACTTTGACTTTGTCAAAATGTGTGGCACCCAATGCTTGTGACGCTTGGATTTATTGACATTATCATTTAATCACCTTGTGGCACCCCATGCTGGTCACGCTTGCATTTACCTTTGGGATTGGAGTTCTCAAGATTCTTGTTTAATCCTCTTGACTTTGTCCATGTCGACATTATATGGTTTTTGTTGTTGTTGTTTTCACTAAACACGTGATATTTTAATTTTGATGTAAAATTAATAATCATATTGATAGGTGTTTATCAATGAAATCTACATCATTATTATTATTTTTAATAAAATTTTGAAAAGTTAATTATAGCTATATTAAATATATTATAGGCAAATGATATGATTGATATGATGTATACTGAATATAAGCTCATGTGTCTTCGGGAAAAAAGTGAAATAGCTGCTTGCAGGACTATTATCCAGTGTTTTACAGGGACACTCCTCAGGTGGTGGGAGACAGAGTCTTCTCCAAAGCTCATTGAAACAATGGAAGCAGAAGTTCTTAAAGATGAGAAAGGAGATGTAATTCACAATTCTGATGGCACAGTTACCAGCAATATGATAGGTGCATTAACATCAATGATCTTAGAACATTGGTGTGGTAGCGAAAAAGAAATTGCTGACAAAAATGAAGTTATTTTAATGAATTTGAAGTGCCACAAAATGTCCCAATATGAAGACTTCCACAGAGATTGGATGCAGAGGATCTATGAAGTCAAAGATTCTAAGAACCTGTTATGGAAACAGGTATACCTTGCAGCTTTGCCATCCAGATTTGTAGATTATATTAGATTGCAAGAAGTCTTCCAATTACCTTTTGAGTCATATACATGGGGAGAGATATATGCTCTCATCACAAAGACACTGGTAAGCCTTTGTACAAGCTCAAAGGTAAATAAATCTCTAGAAAAACTTTCCAGATTTCCAGACAAGAAGTCCATTTGCAACAAGTATGGACTGACAACAAATGATCCTTTGGTCAAAAGGAGAAAAGCTAAGAAAAGAGCAAAGAGAGAGTTTAAAGAAACTTTCTACAGGAACAGAAGAAAGTATCCAAAGGACAAGAAAAGATATTCCAAACCAGTACGAGGCCAAGCCTCTAGAGCAAAGAAAGGGTATTATAAGTATGTTCCTAGAACCCACTACTATAATCCCTCTGATATTCACCTGCGCATAGCTAAGCATGACAAATGGAATAAAATTACTTGTTGGTTATGCTGGCAAAATGGGCATACATCCTCCAGATGTCCACAAGGTGAAGAATCAAAGCTAAACAGAGGCAAGAAATCTGAAGCCTTTGTTCAAAAGGGCAAACAAGTCAAGAAGGAAGGTAGAGGACCAATGATATGCATGAAATGTGGTTCTCATTCACACAAAACAGAACACTGCCCTAGTGTTGTTATCAAGGAAATAGCCCAGCAGCACCAGATTGAAGAATCGTCCTATGATTCTTTCAATTCTTCTTCTACAGAAGAATTACAGGCTCATATAGAGCAATATTCAGATTCCGGTTCTTCAGATTGTTTATGTTCTGACTTTGAAGAATGTGTTTGTCAAGCTCAATATGATTGTGATTCTGAATATTATAGTGAATCAAGTGAAGAAGGGGAAAAGCCCAAGCACCAAAAAGAAAAAGTCCTTATGGCCGCAACAGAAGAAGACGACCTGAAAATCCCATCCCAGATACGAGCCATGGAGGATGGAGAAATGAAAAACCGCCTGACTGAAGCATTCATGGACCAGATCAAGTCCAGAACTGCCAAAGATTCAGGTAAGAAATCTTTATTTATTGATGCCTCTTTTGAAAGGAATACTAAGTCATATCAAAGGCATGAGAAAAAACCTGGCAGAATAAGATCTCTCACTCTGGGAGAAGTGAGTCAAGAGATTCACTTTTTAAAAACAGAAATTTCTGCAATGAAGTCTCAAATTGCAGAATTAAAGAAAGGAAAACAAGTAGCTGGTAAAGAAGAAGAAGAAGAAGACCAGCCCTGGAATACTGCTCAATACAGCAGCAATAATCAGGTTGAAGTTGCTGAAGGACTTAAGGATCCAAATTTTGGCTTTAAAGAAATGAGGCTCATGGCCATCTCATATCAGCAACACCATGTTAAAGTAAATATCTGCATTAAAGGAAGAATGTTTGAACTAATTGCACTTATTGATTCAGGTGCAGATATCAATATTCTTAACATTAAGACCATCCCTGCAAAATATTGGATTGCAGCAGAAAGAAAAGTTGTGGGATTAGGCAACAAAAAGCTTAATTATGAAGTTCCCAAAGCATCTATATGTTTTGAACACTACTGCATTAATTTAAAATTTGCAATTGCTGACATTCTTGTTGACTGCATTCTTGGCAATATTTTCTTAGCAGCGGTAGAACCTCATGGCTCAACGAGGTTAAAGAATGGAAACGCTGGATATTTTATATCAGTTCCTACATCAAAAGGAACTAGGAAGAAAATTGAATTGCCATACATATCAAACGAGAGGATATCCACGATGGTTCAGACTGTGCAAAATCTAGAGAAAGCTAAAGAAAGATTATCAGATCTCAAAGATCTGAAATCTACCCTTAGAATTGAAGAATAGCTAAAACAGCCTCAGGTTAAGAGAAGAATTTAGGAATTGAAGAAAAAAATTGAAGAAGAATGCTGCTCGAAAGAACCTAATGCATTTTGGCATAGGAAGCAGCACACAGTTGAGCTCCCTTACAAGGAAGGATATGCTGGTAAGCCTTATAAGAGCCGAGCAATACCCATGAGCAAAGAATACAGAAATCTTTGCGAACAAGAAATTCAGCAGCTCCTTAGCAGAAAATTGATCAGAGAATCAAACAGTCCTTAGAGTTGTTATGGGTTCTACGTAAACAAGAGAGATGAACAGATCAGAGGCATTCCGAGGCTAGTCATCAATTATAAGCCTCTAAATTCAGTCTTGGATGATGATACCTATCCAATACCCCATAAAGGAGATTTAATCAGAAGAATAGCGGGAGCCAAGATCTTCTCTAAGTCTGATCTGAAAGCAGGATTTTGGCAAGTAGCCATTTCTGAAAAAGATAAATTCAAAACTGCCTTCAGCATACTAGCAGGACATTACGAATGGAATGTCATGCCTTTTGGTCTCAAGAATGCACCATCAAAATTCCAAAAAGTAATGGACAGTATTTTAAAGCCATATCTTGACTGGCTTATTGTATATATAGATGATGTATTGATATTCTCCAAAAATATTCAGGAGCATTTTAAGCATGTAAATATATTTAAGAACCTAGTTAAGCACAATGGCCTAGTGCTTAGTAAAAAGAAGATAGAGGTTTTCCAAACTACTATCAAGTTTTTGGGACATACAATCTGCAATGGGAAGATTTGTATGCAGAAACATGCATTAGAGTTTGAAGGCAAATTTCCAGATGTCATAACAAACAAGAACCAACTGCAAAGGTTCGTAGGCTGCCTCAACTATGTCAGCAACTTCTATCAGGACTGTGCCAGTGACAAAAGGATATTGAATAAAAGATTGAAGAAGAATCCTCCAAAATGGACAGAGGTCCATACAAAAGCAGTCCAGAATATTAAGGCCAAGGCAAAATCCTTGCCTATTGTATATGTCGCTGATGATCTTGCATATAAAATTGTAGAATCAGATGCAAGTAATATTGGATGGGGTGGAGTTTTGAAGCAAAAAGTTGGAAAGGATGAACAAGTAGTCCAATTTGCATCTAGAATATGGAATCCAGCCGAACTGAACTACTCCACAATAGAAAAAGAAGTCAAGGCAGCATGGAACTGCATCAGCAAGTTTGAAGTTTATCTCATTAACAAACCCTTTTTGCTTAGAAATGATGCATCTGCTTTACAGAAGGTATTAACAAAAGACATCAAGAAGGCTGGAGAAGCCAAGTTCGCCAGATGGCAAGCTCTTTTTGCAAACTTTGACTTTCAGGTAGAACACATTAAAGGAAAAGAAAACAGTCTCCCTGATTTTCTTAGCAGAGAATATATTGAAACAAGAGATCATGTCATGATGATCATTACTGAGTGGGACTAGCACCAGAAACAAGAAGTACTAAGGACTATCCCAGATGATCAAGACTAGGAAGAATACAAGAGAAATTGGAGACCCACTTGGCAGTTAAGGAATACGAAAGTTTTGGATGCCAACTTGTAACCTCACACTGACATCCAACAATTTTTCCTGGAAAGAAAAGTGTACCCTAAGGGAGGAAAGTGGATTCATGACATGATATATGATAAAGCAAGGAGAGATGCCGACATTGCATAGAAATATTTAGAACAGAATTTTTATGATATTGCCACTATTTGGTATCATGGTGGACCCAGCATGGGCATACATGAAAGATATGTCTGCATCTATAGGACAAGAGATCTCTGGAACGAGCCAGGTCATGTTCGAACTCAACCTGCTGCGAGATGGCCAAGAAATGACCCAAAGATCATTTTTCCAGATACTGTGTACAATTTTTTAGAATATAAACAGCTTTGGTGGGACTTCCTCAACGTCGACGACAAGATAGGAACTCACTACACCAAATTAAAGTTCAGCACCGTTGGTCATTATCAGGGGTATCAACAATGTAAATGGTTTAGAGACTGGTGGACTGATTACGGAGTTAGCAGAACTGCAATGGACCCAGTATGGCATGAAAAATATTGTAAAACCCATTGCAATTTATGTAATCAGCAAAATCTTGCAGAATGCATTCACCCCATTTACAAAACTGTCAGAGAAATGACAGAAGGTGAATGGACAACTTACAGGTCATCTCCTTACAACAAATCACTTGAAGAATATATGAGAGAACATATGGAGTGGCTTGTTTTAACTAAAGTACAATACCAGATTGTCTTAGGGAAACCAATGATCGTCCGTAGGATATACACAAAAGCTTGGGATTAAATGTTGTATAAAAGAGATAGATTCCTTGGATTGACAGTATTTTGACGGTTCACATGGGCTTTCCGACGAAAGCATCAATACTGTAATAATGAGTACCAGTCACAAGGGCTTAATTGTGACCAGATTTCTCGTGGGCTTTGCTGTACAAAAGCCTCCACTATGTAAATAGTTTATCCACTATATTTTCTCGTGGGCTTTCATGAAAAGTATCCACTTTGTTCTGTCAGAATTACTTTCCATAAAATTTACTTTTCACACAAGAATGCTTGTACAGATATCGCTCTGGCATTACCCGAAAGCAATAATTCCATCCACCTTCCCAAACTGGAATCTTTGTGCGGACATTGCCCTAGCCTTATCCGGAAAACAATGATTCTATCCACCGTTCAGTCAGTCCACTGATGGCCTACAGTAATGTTTGTCCCCTCTCATTTCCTATATAATGAGGGTAAGGCTCATTGTTGAGGCATTCGAAGTTTGATTTAGTCTGTGTCTTTGAGAGTTTTGTCGAGTGCTTCTCCTGCTCTGCATCTACGGATGTTCAGTCTGATCTGCTTGCATCAGGAGAAGAACTCAAGTCCTTAGGTGATTTGGGAGCCTGCGCATCAGTGTGCTCGGCACTGGTGAGAACCTAAAGTGGCCGAATCATATTAGAAAGTCATCCAGTCTGTATATGAGTCGAAGTCATATTCTGAGTCAGAGCCTATCTTTCGCCAGGTAGCCTTCGGTATTGCTTGTTCCTTGCGAACACCATATGGTCCGATAAATGCGAAGATAGTCAATCTCTGTAAAGAGTCTCTCTATAAGAAGCTTTATCCATTCTGAAATAAAATGAGTATACCATTCTGCATCTGAATACTTTGCGCACATATATTGTCTGCTGTGGTAGTAGTTATCTCTAAAGCTTAGATCCGAAGTTCGCAGGAAGTTCGCCAAAGGAACGAAGGGACACCAAGGCCGTTGTTAGGCGAGGAAGCCGTTGTTGGGGCCGTGACAGCGTGAAATTTCTGAGTAGGTTCACCACTGGTTCACCAGCAGTCAGTTATCAGAGATAATCGAAGAGACACAGCAAGGCCAAGTCAACAGAGAAAGCGACAACAGCATAGCATGCGGAGCGCGCGACACTGTAGCACCACTGTAGCAAGCTTGTGACAGAAGCCCCAGCTTAAAATTGGTATCAGAGCCAGTAACGTTTGGTTCAGAAGGTCGGTATTCTAAATCTTATACTCATTAAGAATGGATCCATTCCAGAAATCAGTTTCTTTCCGAGAATTAGAAGAGAGAGATTCTAAGGCTGAAGAAAACCCTTTAAGGGATATGTTTGCTTCAAGTTCTAGTCGTGTCTTGAATAATGCTGAACTTGAGTATGAAGAATCCCAACCCTCTTCTTGTTGCGAACTACCTGCTATAGCTCCCTTAGAAGTATATAGTGATCTTTATGTTTTCCATTTAAAAGCTGCCACTAGGATTAGCATTAAAGAGTCTGTGAGTCAAATCCAAGAAAACTCAGACAATATCCAGACCATTTCTCTATTAAATCCAAAAGAGTTACACGCAGAGGCCAAGAGACTGAAAACAAACTATCTGCATTTAGGATGCATTCGAGTAGGAATCAATCCTTTGACAAATAAAGGATTACATACTTTTGTGTTAGCTACTGTCAGAGATCTGACGCATAACAAGTATACTGATTCCTTAATAGGCGGAATTGTTGCTCCTCTATCCAATGGCCCAGTCTATTTTGACTGTTATCCAAATTTCTCTATCTATACATTTGATGAAACCATTGACCAGATTTTACAGCTCCAGATCCAAACCACTGGTTTCGATATGCACAAAAAGAGAAATAACATAGCCATTCAAACCAAAGGTTGTTTTTGTCACACCAATACCTTATGGCCAGCCATCCACCATACACCCAGCCGAGACTCAAAGTCAAGTGTAGTTGTCCTCACTGATGCGAAAAACCAGAAGATTGAGCATCAGACAATTCATTTGGAAGACTTGAAATTTCCAGAACATTGGGTGATAAATAATCCTAAGCCTCTCATCCCGAAGAAAATTACCTCAGCAGATATCACAGAAATTCATCTTCTGCCATTATATCATTTCCCAGAAGATCCACCATTGACCGTCGAGGTATTGAGATCGCCTGTAAACAATCCAAATATTACAGAGACCCCTCCACTGTAGATACTGCTTGTTCATATTCTTGTAGACATAATTCTTTATATGAGTTAGCACAACTTGCAAATTTTTCTTCTCTAGAAGTCAAATGTCCTGAGTGTCAAGAAAATATAAATTTGCTTTCTTTGGCAGAAACTGCAATCCATGCCAACCATAACCCCAGATCTGGCACAACTCCTCCTTCAACATCTGTTAGTCCATGCCCGAATCCCAAATGCTCAGACATTCCTTTCCCTCATGAACAGGATGCTGATCATGTACTCATGATGCATGAAAAAACTTTCCAGATTGCCAGACAAGAAGTCCATTTGCAGCAAGTATGGACTGACATCAGATGATCCTTTGGTCAAAAGGAGAAAAGCTAAGAAAAGAGAAAAGAGAGAGTTTAAAGAAACTTTCTACAGGAACAGAAGAGAGCATCCAAAGGACAAGAAAATATATTCCAAACCAGTACAAGGCCAAGCCTCCAGAGCAAAGAAAGGGTATTATAAGTATGTTCCTAGAACCCACTACTATAATCCCTCTGATATTCACCTGCACACAACTAAGCATGACAAATGGAATAAAATTACTTGTTGGTTATGCCGGCAAAATGGGCATACATCCTCCAGATGTCCACAAGGTGAAGAATCAAAGCTAAACAGAGGCAAGAAATCTAAAGCCTTTGTTCAAAAAGGCAAACAAGTCAAAAAGGAAGGTAGAGGACCAATGATATGCATGAAATGTGGTTCTCATTCACACAAAACAGAACACTGCCCTAATGTTGTTATTAGGGAAATAGCCCAGCAGCACCAGATTGAAGAATCGTCCTATGATTCTTTCAATTCTTCTTCTACAGAATAATTATAGGCTCATATAGAGCAATATTCAGATTCTGATTCTTCAGATTGTTTATATTCTGACTCTGAAGAATGTGCTTGTCAAGCTCAATATGATTCTAATTTTGAATATTACAGTGAATCAAGTGAAGAAGGGGAAAAGCCCAAGCCCCAAAAAGAAAAAGTCCTTATGGCCGCAACAGAAGAAGACGACCTGAAAATCCTATCCCAAATACGAGCCATGGAGGATGGAGAAATGAAAAACCGCCTGACTAAAGCATTCATGGACCAGCTCAAGTCCAGAACTGCCAAAGATTCAGGTAAGAAATCTTTATTTATTGATGCCTCTTTTGAAAGGAATATTAAGTCATATCAAATGCATCAACAAAAACCTGGCAGAATAAGATCTCTCACTCCGGGAGAAGTGAGTCAAGAGATTCACTTTTTAAAAACAGAAATTTTTGCAATGAAGTCTCAAATTGCAGAATTAAAGAAAGGAAAAAAAGTAGCTGGTAAAGAAGAAGAAGAAGACCAGCCCTGGAATACTGCTCAATACAGCAGCAATAATCAGGTTGAAGTTGCTGAAGGATTTAAGGATCCAAATTTTGGCTTTAAAGAAATGAGGCTCATGGCCATCTCATATCAGTAACACAATGTTAAAGTAAATATCTGCATTAAAGGAAGAATGTTTGAACTAATTGCACTTATTGATTCAGGTGCAGATATCAATATTCTTAACATTAAGGCCATCCATGCAAAATATTGGATTGCAGCAGAAAGAAAAGTGGTGGGATTAGGCAACAAAAAGCTTAATTATGAAGTTCCCAAAGCATCTGTATGTTTTGAACACTACTGCATTAATTTAAAATTTGCAGTTGCTGACATTCCTGTTGACTGCATTCTTGGCAATATTTTCTTAGCAATAGTAGAACCTCATGGCTCAACGAGGTTAAAGAATGGAAAAGCTGGATATTTTATATCAGTTCCTACATCAAAAGGAACTAGAAAGAAAATTGAATTGCCATACATATCAAACGAGAGGATATCCACGATGGTTCAAACTGTGCAAAATCTGGAGAAAGCTGAAGAAAGATTATCAGATCTCAAAGATCTGAAATCTACCCTTAGAATTGAAGAACAACTAAAACAGCCTCAGGTTAAGAGAAGAATTGAGGAATTGAAGAAGAATGCTGCTCGGAAGAACCTAATGCATTTTGACATAGGAAGTAGCACACAGTTGAGCTCCCTTACAAGGAAGGATATGCTAGTAAGCCTTGTAAGATCCGAGCAATACCCATGAGCAAAGAACACAGAGATCTTTGCGAACAAGAAATTCAGCAGCTTCTTAGCAGAAAATTGATCAGAGAATCAAACAATCCTTGGAATTGTTATGGGTTCTACGTAAACAAGAGAGCTGAATAGATCAGAGGCATTCCGAGGCTAGTCATCAATTATAAGCCTCTAAATTCAGTCTTGGCTGATGATACCTATCCAATACCCCATAAAGGAGATTTAATCAGAAGAATAGTGGGAGCCAAGATCTTCTCTAAGTTTGATCTGAAAGCAGGATTTTGGCAAGTAGCCATTTCTGAAAAAGATAAATTCAAAATTGCCTTCAGCATACCAGCAGGACATTACGAATGGAATGTCATGCCTTTTGGTCTCAAGAATGCGCCATCAAAATTCCAAAAAGTAATGGACAGTATTTTTAAGCCATATTTTGACTGGCTTATTGTATATATAGATGATGTATTGATATTCTCCAAAAATATTCAGGAGCATTTTAAGCATGTAAATATATTTAAGAACCTAGTTAAGCACAATGGCCTGGTGCTTAGTAAAAAGAAGATAGAGGTTTTCCAAACTACTATCAAGTTTTTGGGACATACAATCTGCAATGGGCAGATTTCTCTGCAGAAACATGCATTAGAGTTTGCAGACAAATTTCCAGATGTCATAACAGACAAGAACCAACTGCAAAGGTTCTTAGGTTGCCTCAACTATGCCAGCAACTTCTATCAGGGCTGTGCCAATGACAGAAAGATATTGAATAAAAGACTGAAGAATAATCCTCCAGAATGGACAGAGGTCCATACAAAAGCAGTCCAGAATATTAAGGCCAAGGTAAAATCCTTGCCTATTTTATATGTCGCTGATGATCTTGCATATAAAATTGTAGAATCAGATGCAAGTAATATTGGATGGGGTGGAGTTTTAAAGCAAAAAGTTGGAAAGGATGAACAAATAGTCCAATTTGCATTTGGAATATGGAATCCAGCCGAACTGAACTACTCCACAATAGAAAAAGAAGTCAAGGCAGCATGGAACCACATCAACAAGTTTGAAGTTTATCTCATTAACAAACCCTTTTTGCTTAGAACTGATGCATCTGCTTTCCAGAAGGTATTAACAAAAGACATCAAGAAGGCTGGAGAAGCCAAGTTCGCCAGATGGCAAGCTCTTTTTGCAAACTTTGACTTTCAGGTAGAACACATTAAAGGAAAAGAAAACAGTCTCCCTGGTTTTCTTAGCAGAGAATATATTGAAACAAGAGATCATGTCATGATGATCATTACTGAGTGGGACCAGCACCAGAAACAAGAAGTACTAAGGACTATCCCAGATGATCAAGACTGGGAAGAATACAAGAGAAATTGGAGACCCACTTGGCAGTTAAGAAATATGAAAGTTTTGGATGCCAACTTGCAACCTCACACTGACATCCAACACTTTGTCCCGGAAAGAAAAGTGTACCCTAAAGGAGGCAAGTGGATTCATGACATGATATATGATAAAGCAAGGAGAGATGCCGACATTGCACAGAGAGCTTTAGAACAGAATTTTCATGATATTGCCACTATTTGGTATCATGGTGGACCCAGCACGGGCATACATGAAAGATATGTCTGCATCTATAGGACAAGAGATCTCTAGAACGAGCCAGGACATGTTCGAACTCAACCTGCTGCCAGATGGCCAAGAAATGACCCAAAGATCATTTTTCCAGATACTGTGTACAATTTTTTAGAATATAAACAGCTCTGGTGGGACTTCCTCAACGTCGACGACAAGATAGGAACTCACTACACCAAATTAAAGTTCAGCATCGTTGGTCATTATCAGGGGTATCAACAATGTAAATGGTTCAGAGACTGGTGGACTTATTACGGAGTTAGCAGAACCGCAATGGACCCAGTATGGCGTGAACAATATTGCAAAACCCATTGCAATTTATGTAATTAGCAAAACCTTGCAGAATGCATTCACCCCATTTACAAAACTGTCAGAGAAATGACAGAAGGTGAATGGACAACTTACAGGTCATCTCCTTACAACAAATCACTTGAAGAATATATGAGAGAACATATGGAGTGGCTTGTTTTAACTAAAGTACAATACCAGATTGTCTTAGGGAAACCAATGATCATCCGCAGGATATACACAAAAGCTTGGGATGAAATGTTGTATAAAAGAGATAGATTCTTTGGATTGACAGTGTTTTGATGGTTCACATGGGCTTTCCGACAAAAGCATCCATACTGTAATAATGAGTACCAGTCACAAGGGCTTAATTGTGACCAGATTTCTCGTGGGCTTTGTTGTACTAAAGCCTCCACTATGTAAATAGTTTATCCACTATATTTTCTCATGGGCTTTCATGAAAAGTATCCACTTTGTTTTGTCAGAATTACTTTCCGTAAAATTTACTTTTCGCACAAGAATCCTTGTATAGATATCGCTCTGGCATTACCCGAAAGAAATAATTCCATCCACCTTCCTGGACTGGAATCTTTGTGCGAACGTTGCCTTAGCCTTATCCGGAAAACAATGATTCTATCCACCGTTCGGTCAGTCCACTGATGGCCTACAGTAATGCTTGTTCCCTCTCATTTCCTATATAATGAGGGGAAGGCTCATTGTTGAGGCATTCGGAGTTTGAGTCAGTCTGAGTCTTTGAGAGTTTTGTTTCGAGTGCCTCTCCTGCTCTGCATCTACAAACGTTCAGTCTGATCTGCTTGCATCACGAGAAGAACTCAAGTCCTTAGGTGATTTGGGAGCCTGCGCATCAGTGTGCTCGGCACTGGTGAGAACCTAAAGTGGCCGAATCATATTAGAAAGTCATCCAGTCTATATATGAGTCGAAGTCATATTCTGAGGCAGAGCCTATCTTTCGCCAGGTAGCCTTCGGTATTGCTTGTTCCTTGCGAACAACATATAGTCCGATAAATGCGAAGATAGTCAATCTCTGTAAAGAATCTCTCTGTAAGAAGCTTTATCCATTCTGAAATAAAATGAGTATACCATTCTGCATCTGAATACTTTGCGCATATATATTGTCTGCTGTGGTAGTAGTTATCTCTGAAGCTTAGATCCAAAGTTCGCAGGAAGTTCGCCAAAGGAACGAAGGGACGCCAAGGCCGTTGTTAGGTGAGGAAGCCGTTGTTGGGGCCGTGAGAGCGTGAAAGTTCTGAGTAGGTTCACCACTGGTTCACCAGGAGTCAGTTATCAGAGATAATCGAAGAGACACAGCAAGGCCAAGTCAGCAGAGAAAGCGACAGCAGCATAGCACGCGGAGCGCGCAACACTCTAGCACCACTGTAGCAAGCTTGTAGCAGTAAAACAATGAAGCTACAATGAGAAATCTTCTGATGGCACTCACAGTGTAAAAATAATTTATTAATATTAATAAATTCAATTTATTGAATTATTAATAGTACGTTGAATTTTATTAAATTAAGTGATATATAATTATAAATTTAATCTTTTAAATATTTTATTTATTATTTATTTTTAATAAGTGAATTAAATGGTCTTTTTAAAATTTAACAATATAATTTTTAATAAAATTATATTTTTTATAATATAAATTACAATTTTTAATATATAAATAGATTTAATATTATATATATATAGTTAATTTTTACATAAACCATTTAAATTTAAAAATTTTAAAAATCTTTACTTGATTTTGAATAAAATTAATTAAAAAAATTATAAATTGTAATTATCAACTAAAAAAATCCTCATTATCAAATAAATATTATATGGTCTTATCAACATATTGAATTTACTTTAAAGCCAACACTTAAAAGAGAATTGATAAGTAACCATTAATTTACTCAATCTATCATATACTCTTCGGTGATTGTGAAACTTATGAGTACATCTTCCATTAGTTTTGCGTACCAATCCAATTTAAATTATAATAAGATATAAAATTAATTTTATAAATACTCAACTAAAATACTAAAGTAAAAAGTTTCAGTTTTTATATATTTTTATAATTATTTTTTTATACAATTTATTAATTTATAAAAAAAAAATATTTAAAAAAATAAAAATAAATGATTCTTAAAATATTCGATTTAACTATTAAAATAATATATATGGTTACCAGGTTAAAATGAACATGGTTTGCGTCCAAAACAATTACAATATAATCTATACTATACTACCAAACATTTTCAACAGTGTTTTATATTGGCATATTTAACCTCGTGTATTTGAAAATTTACCCAAATAATATTTGGTATCGGATATTTTGAAAGATGTAAAGTCAAGGTACTTTTTATTGTGAAGAGATTTTATTGATGAAAAGAAAGCTAAAAACATAATGTTAAATTATGTTAAATATTTTTTACCATTATCTCCATATTACGAATATGGTAAATGTTTTTACCATTAAAGTTATTTTTATCGTTAATTAATTGATTAAAACTTTCCGCACAAGAATTTGTTAATAATAAATATAAGTGTGCGGCAATGTTCCACACTTAGATGTGTATTTTTTCTTTGCACAGTTCTTTCACACCATTATTATTACATGTTATTGGTAATATTTTAATACTAAATAATCCATATCTCTATATTCTGAATATCGCTAGTCAATTGAGTAAAGGTTCTGCAGAATGTGGACAAAACTCTGCACAATGAAAACTCTCAGCACAATGAAATCTCTCTGCTCAAAACTCTTTGCATCATGAAAAATATTCACACAAAAGTCGGAAAATACCTCTCAGAAACCGAGTGCGGAAGCGCGGATAATAGTGATTTTTTTGCACTCCCACATAATCAACCTCTTCTATGCTAAATAATTTTCTAATCAATTGATTAAATGTTGTGCTCTCATAATGAAAGCTTTCCACACAAATCTCTCCACACAAGAATTTGTTAAATGGTTAGTATAGTGAGGGAAAAATGTCATTTGCAGTGATACAAGTGTGTTGCGATGTTTTGCATTTCCGTATACATTTTCTCTCCACACAATTCTTTTGCATCATTATGATGATATATTATTGGTAATATTTTAATCCTAAATACTCCTAAATAATTTACTAGAAGTTGTGTGGAGTGTGGAGAAAAATCCACAAAATGAAAGCTCTCGACACAATGAAATCTCTTCGAAAATAATTTTAATTATACACAGTGTTGAAGGACAGTAAACGTTTTAATAATGCAGAGTACGATAGTGGAATCAAAACTTTTATTGTAACTGAAAGAGCCCTACCTTAATTAATCTACATATTGAGAAAATTTGTATATATGTCATAAGAAAATGCGAAATATCATTACATTATGAATTAAAGTTATAAATTTCCCTCTACGCCTCCATTTTCATGCACGTATCTCGTCCTTCGCACATCCTTCATTCCAGACAACTAAATCTGTAAAAGTTTTGAATGGAAAATAGTTTAAAATTAATTTTTTCCATATGGAATAAAGTTCCCCATTCACCCTTGTTCTGCCACACATTCCCTGTCCTACGCTTAGTGAAGGATCTAAACAAGGAAACATAATAATACTAATTCAAAATTTTCTCATAGTTAAATTAATTACGCATCAACGGTATAAATTTCCCTTTGCACTCCTATTTTCCCACACACGCCCTGTCCTCCACACATTCCCGGGACAATAAACATTTTCATTATGCGAAGTTTCCATTATTGCCTCTGTTTTTCATGATTATTTGGTACCTTTGGATTGAGCTGACATTAATGGTGAAGAGAAAGGCTTAAAATCAAGGAGAGTTAGATCGATGGTATATATAGGTTGTTGAATCGACCTTGCAAGCATAGAGTTAGGGATTATAGTCATAATTCTATAATTTTATTTGCAAGTTTGACATAGATTGAAGTTTATGGAGTGTGATTCTAGAATTGCAAAGTAAGATATCAGCAATTATTTAGTTAAAATGGTCGGTGCTCTGGAATTTCCCATCGCTTTGGTCTCAAAGCATGTTAAGATGGTGATATTTGAATCATGGGTCCATTTCAAGCTTTTAATCAGAAAATGGAAATATTGGAGCTGAAGTTGAAGCAATTGCAATTGGAAAATGAAATGTTGAGTTTTCATGTGGATAATTTCTCTCAAGGAGAGGCAGTGAATGTTAAGGAGGACGATAATGAAGCAGATGAGGATATCATGGCACAACACAAGAATTTGGTGCGACACAAGGACATTATCTTTGACTCTGTCATTGACCAGGACTGCTTTCCTTCTCTTCTTGAGCCATAAGTTAATGTATCTGAGGTCGCTTCTGTTAAGGAGGATATGTAATGATTTAGAAAATTGTTAGTTTTTTTATGTTATGCAAATATATTGTGTTTGTAGGTTTGTTTTGGAAAATGTATGGAGAAAATCAATTTATAATAGTTATCTATAGTCTAGTTGTGAACTATGTCAATCCTTTCTGCATCTTTTGGACAATAAAAGAATAATTTTTGGTTGTTGAGATTCAAGATTTTGGCGTTTCAGCTTAGTTCATCATCGAATTTGAAAATACAAAATTAATTTCCATGCATGACATTTATCTATATCGCTGTATTTAATTTGTTGGCTATGCCCTAAGTGAATTAAATCGTCGTTGACTTAGTTGTTTCCTTTATTTCGGTGCAAAATTCATTTTGCTAATCTTTTTGTAAACCAAAAAATATTTCCCTAATTTCAAATATTTTTGTAACTTAATTTTTAGAATTGCTATTTCGCTTTCTGATTAACATAAGCATTTATTCAGAAAATAGACATTGTATAAAATATTGTTTTCACCATTTATTTAGGAAATTCATGCATAAACATTGTTCCACAACTAGTTTTTGTTATGGCAGAGTAAAGCAATGTGCGAAAAGCAATATCTGTGGCAAAATTTCCATTCATTATTTCTTACACTTTCGTATATGTTATCCATCCACACATAGAAGCATTTTGGAGCATGAATTACTGAATATTAAAAAGTTAATTAATCTTAATAATCAAATCATTATGTTATAATAAAAACTTCGAATCGAAAATAATGAAATGTTGTGCTCCCTGTTAATGGCGGTGTTAATCCAACGCTCCCGTGTGTTTCGTGGCATGTGTTTAACACTAGGGATGTGTCTGTTTACTAACACCTGCAGGTTTTGGTGCAACGGCAATCATGACTCTAACAAGTGGTATCGGAGCCAAAGGTCTCGAGTTCGAAACACACCTAGCTCGCGTTGAGGGGGGGAGATTGTTGCGCTCCCTGTTAATGGCAGTGTTAATCCAACACTCCCGTGTGTTTCGTGGCATGTGCTTAACACTAGCGATGTGTCTGTTTACTAACACCTGCAGGTTTTGGTGTAACGACAATCGTGACTCTAACATGAAAAAGTATTAAGTGAAAAGAATGGGTATGTGTGGAGATATAGGAATACAGAAAAGCACTTCTACAATATAAACTTTGACTATACCTCCACAAATTCTGTAATAATGAAAAATTGCAAAAATGTGAGCATTCTCGAATAATGAGAAAATGTGGGCCTAACATAAGGAAACATGGTCTTAATCAATTAATTAGCTATGGAGGTAGGGTTAGTGAGTGATCTAACAATGTTATGACTGAGATTGCTACTACTTTGCCAGATTATCTAAAATGTTTTCTTTGTTCTAAATTTTTTGGATGACAAATGTTATGAATAGTTTGAAAACGGGTTCTTAAACTTTAACGCTTGCCAAACAAAATGAAAGGGTTGTTTATTTGTCTGCAAATAGTTAATTGATTTTAATTGAATGAATAGCAAAGTCTTAAAGAATTAAAACTTACTAAATATTCAAACTGAATATTTAATTAAGTATAAGAAAGAATGAACGTAAACAATGTTTACCTGGTCAACAAAATGTATTTAATCTTAAACAAATGGGTGTGACAATTTATAGATATAGAGGGGTTTACAATAATAGACAGTTTTATAAACTAATCTCTAATTATAGTTTATAACTCCACAGGGGATTTAAGATGGACTGATAATCAATTTGATCTTACCCAGATTTCTCCATAAAGACTTAAATACATGAAGAAAAACATAATGAAATGAAAACATAACAAAAACTCACAAGGACACAAACTATCTGAGGCAAATCCAGAATCCTTTCATCAATTTGAAGCAAATCTCCAATTCAGTTACAATTCTTCTTTGAAAGCTCATCCAAGGGTTCAACCCTTAATAGCTTGAAGGAAGAGTTATTTATACAAAATGAAAGATCATCTAGAGACATTCTTTAACAAAAAAAAAAAATAGTACAAAAATGTAGGAATTCTAAAACTGTTGAATTGTTGGCACTATATTCAAGGAATTTGTTAATGATCTGGTCCCCAAAAAGTGTTGCCTTGTTGTATATCAGTTGGTGATGAAAGTTACTCGGTGATTTCACACAAGTGATCCCATCTGTCTTCACTTGGTATAGAAAGATTAATCAATTTTCTATAGACTTCATCAACCTCGGTATACTTTTCAAAAGTAGACTTATTAACAAAGCTATGTTTGATTTCATGCTTGATTATTAAATCAAAATTCAAAGCCTCTAATAATTCCTTCCTTGTAAGGTGACCCTTAATACCTGCAAATTTAGCTTTATCAGTTGCAATTGCATAAAGCTTTTGAAAACACTCCTCCAAACTTATTAACCTTTCATTTGGTGCCACTAATCCTATCAATCTTCTCTGGTTGAGTAAGTTGAACTTTAAATGAAACCTTTGGACAACAGTTTTCAAGGTCTCGCATTTTTTCTCCAACTAAGTCATGAGATTCTTTTTCTACAAAACCTTCTTAATCTCCAGAATAGCTTCTGTCTTATCAACAATCTGAATCTCTTCCAATTTGGCCCTGGTTTTTGAATTGAACACTTTAATCATGTATGTAGCTTCACTTGGTTTTTCCTTAAGGAGTTCTATGACTTATTCAATAGTTGTTTGGCATATGTTAATGAGCTCTTCCTGTTCAAAAATAATATGTATGGAAGGCCAAATTTCAGTTATAGCTTCACTGATATCTGCCCAAATATTTTCCTTAGCTTGGGCCAAGGTCTGATTCATTATCCAACTCTTCAATCCTTCTTGTCAATCTGTGGGACTTTTTCATCTCTTCAACATAAAAAGTATCATTCTTAATCTTCTGAGTCTCTAGATTTTTGAATTTCTTGTGAAGCCTTTCATTTTCCTATCCTTGGAGAGACATCTCCTGTATGACTTTGTTTAAATCACTTGTTTTTGATGTAGACATTGTTTTTGTTGATGTCAATTTCCCCTGTTGTCGTTGACACTATAATGGGTATTGTTGTAATTGGAGTTATGGCTACTTGAGCAAATTCTTCCTTTTCTTTAAGTAATTTTCCAATTTGCTCTTCCATTGTCTTTATTTGTACATTTTTCTCAATGATTAACTTGATCATTTCTTCTTTGTGTTGCTCACTTTCTGTTATCTCCTTAGTTTGAGGATCCTCTATAGAAGGTAATTTGAGTTGCTTCCTTAATGCTGAAATATCTACATTCTTGTTTTTGATAATGTCCTCTTGAGCTTTAACATCAGTGGGGTCATACCAAATTTTGATCACTGAGACTTCTAATGATTTTACCCCGTTATCCTTTGGTAAAGAGGATATATTTTATATCTTTAATTGTGATTGCACATTTGAAAGAGTTTTCCTTAATTTTGATAATGCCATAGCAGTGTTAGTCATGGTAGAGAAAATCATCTCACCAGATTGTTTGTGCATGTCCATCTAGTCGATTGGGAGTATCTACTTGGCATCAAAGGAAAATATGGTCTTCTTGTAGTCTGAAGAAGCCTTTTGAAAAGGCATTTGATCTTGTAGGAATTTCATTCACATCCTGCCTTTTTCACTGTCAAAGGTTGTCAATAACCTGTGCTGTGAAGTGGATGTCTATTTCCAAAATTGAGCATAGACATTTTCCTTCAGAGATTCATTCTTTTGTTTAATTTCAAGGAAATTGGTGAAGATGTTTGGCTCCTCTTTCTCACTTAATCTTGCAGACTGGGTGATCTCCAAGAAATTTTGTGAAATTGAAGAGGAGGATGGAGTGGTGATTACATTTTCTTTTGACCCTGTAGAAACCTGTGAATCATCCAAATTGATGATTATAGGCTCTTTCTGACTTTGAATAGTAGTACCTTTGGAGTCAGTCTTTGATTTCTTCTAATAAAAAATGAATTCCTTTACACACTTTGTTGAAGATGAAGATTCTTCTCTTGGGATCTTTTCTTGCCTGATTTGAGAAGTGGGAGTCTAGAGGGTAGAAGGAGGTAAAGTTTGTTCTTCTACTTCCCGAAGTGTGTTCTCCTCACACTGTTCTTGATCTATGTACTTTTACATCTCTGGTCTTGGAGTATGATTGTAAGGTGTGGTTTTGAGTTCCACCCTTAAGTTGGAGATTATACTAAATGGGTCATAAGACCAGGTGAAACTTGGTTGGAATCACATTTGTCTGAGGATTGAGTCTGCTTCAATACCTATTGATCTGGTATTGCAAATAAATGATCCCACTTGGGACTTGATTTTAAACTGAGATTTCCTCTTCCCTAAAATAAAATGTGGCTTATCCATATTGATCATTTGCCTTCTATATTCCAAAGAGAACATTCTCATTGGAACATATTTAGGCAATTTGTATGGAGCTAGTTCACAGCCATACACCCTAATTTATGTGTCATTTTGGTAAAGATACTAGTCTCCTACCTTAGCTTGGTCACTCAGGTGCAGGATTTTTTTAAATTTTGGATTGATCCTAGGCTCTCCCTGGCTGCTGAGAATCTATGCAATTGGATGAATAAAATAGTCAATGAAATCTGAAAATTTGAACTCAATTGAGTTCCTTCTGATTAATGAAGTTCACTGTGTGACTGATTGACTTTTTTGTTGATCATCCTGCTTGTGTAAAGTTATAGGCAACATGTCTCCTTGTTGAAAAAAGATGATATGCACTAACACGAAAGAATATTTGAATAATCCTTGAGTAGTGATTTTCATTAATTGTTCATGCATACTTTCAGCCAAAAATTGACTATAATTATACATGAAAGTTGGTTTGTGTTCTTTGGAGAGGATGGATAGATAACCTAAAATTGATTCATCTACCTATTGATATGTTTGGTTACCTAACAAGAAAGAAACTAAGGAAATCATATGTTTATATCTCTTAGGGAACATGGATGCTAGATAAGGAGGGTTCTTTTTAGGAAGTTCAACATCTTCTAGAAGAAAGATCTCAAAAATTTGAGCTCTTTGGGGGAAAGTGAGTTTATGGTATAGATCCATGAGGACAACAGTGGAGAAAAAGCTAAGGGAATCATTCTCAGGGATAAGAAGCATTTTATTGATGGTTTCAGGTGTGATAGATATCAGAATGTCTCCATTCTGAGCTACCACAATTCTCTACAAGGGATTGTACTTAGCTTGACACCACATGACTAAGTCAGGAAATGGATGGGTCTGAGGAAACATGAACATGGGCAATAAATATTCCCATAAGTTGATTTCATCTTTTGAGTCTTGATAAGTTTGTTTTAACCAATGGTGCAATTCGAACATATTGAATTCGCACTCTGTGTCTGCAATTTTGAAAATTTGTTCAACTAAGGGAATGTGGTCAAGGTCTAGGGTATCAATGACTTTGGGATTTTCTTGCGATGAGGTTTTACTACCAAAGGGCTGGTATTTTATTTTTAGTGCCATTATTTACAGAAATGGGATGAAGAAATAAAAGAAGGTTAGGAATAAGAATACATAGCAGAGAGCAGCTTTTGTTCTGATAGTAAATCTAGGTATGTCGCAAAGTATGCGCAAAGAACAGTCAATTTTGAAAACCTGTTACTCAGAAATGAAATAGCAACAGAGAAATGCCCGAAAGGGATGAGGGGTATACTTATAACAAAGAAGCGCATAACCGTTACGAGGGAACCATTACCAAACGGGAGGGTGTTCATTGATGTCTAACGAGAAGCTAGAACATATAGGTCAAACGGATAGGAAAATAACAAATATGGAAACGTGGAGTGAAAGGATTAATGGAAGGATGGCTTGGGAAACGGAGATAACCGTTGGTGGGATGACATATGAATGAAGTGGGATGAGCGGATTTCGGAGCGGGGGAAGGTAGCGGTAAGTGGTAATGAGAGGGGGGAGTGCAAAGTAAGGAAGGAGTAACACGTTACAATGGGTTGACCATAAGGGAAACCGCTTTTCAGATCCCCCCTTTCTGTTATTGCACAATGGTCGAAGGGGGTGAGAAATGGCTTCCTCACCATTGATATGGGCGTGGAAGAGGATCATCGTCCAAAGGTATTGGCTCGTTAGAACTTCACGACAAATTTCCTTTGTCGTTTTCTGACTTTGGTTAAAAACATCGCAAAGTTTTATTTATTCAAAATTAATCACCTTTAATAGGTAATTAAGTCCTAATAAAACCAATCTTAATCTAAATTTTGGTGCATTTGGACTAGAAACCAATTCTTTACCTAATTTCTTTGTAACCCTAATCCAATACATCATTTTGGCCAAATTTTGAGCATGTTAGGCCATCATTTATTCTATTCTATCCTATCTAATGATGTTCTACCAATATTAAACAATTTTGTGAACTTATTCACTAATCTAAAACATAAATTTACATGATTTGATCATGATTAAACTATATAATTCAAATCAAAACAATGGGTTGTGGGATTTAAACAAATCGCACACAAAACCTTAATTTATTACAATGTAATTTATTCCTTTGAAGTGGAATTTAAATTAGCTCACTTGTACAAATTTTGATTTTCTTTTGATGGGGTTTCATTTCATCTCTTTTATTTTTATTTTTCATTTTCATTTTTTTTATTCTATATTTTTTATACCCTCTTTTATAAATAAAAACTAACTTATCAAAAAAATAAAGAATGTTACAACATTGGATCCAACTGGGGACTGCTTCCTCCTACAGGTTGCAGAGAACTTGCAGATCCATGTGCCTTCTCCTTGGGCTAATGGAGTCTCTGTTGAAAAAAATACACACTGCATGTAAAATAAACTCTTCAGTGATATACAATGATGAATGAATGGGAAACTTCTAATTATTGAATATAGTGCTTCAAGTATTTCCAATTGACAGGCAATGAGGAATATTGTCCTTCCAAATTCTGTAGAATGAATGTATTATTACCCTTGACCTCTACAATGCTAAAAGGTCCAAACCAGATGTTATCAAACTTTCCATGTTTTCATTTATTTCTCTTATAGCATCCCATATTAACACCAAATATCCTTCTTTAAAATCTCTTTCACTAGATTTTATATCAAACAAACTTTTCATTTTGTTCTGATATTTCCGAAGCTTATAATGAACTTCATCTCTATCTTCATTAAGTTCTATAATCTGATTTATTCTTCTGGAAAAATCAACAGGGTCTTCATTTGCTTCTTGTAAAAAATTCATGATAGGAAAATCTAGATGTGTGGGAAATATAGCTTCATTACCATAGACAAGTTGAAAAGGAGATTTACATGTTGATCTCTTTGGAGAAATCCTGTTGGCCCAAAGTGCATAAATGAGATGAGTATCCCAACTCCTTTTGTGACCCTCCAATGTTTTCTTTATGACTTTAACCAACTCTTGTTTAATGGCTCTTCCAGACCATTTCCTTGTGGATATTATGGAGTAGAATGATACAACAAGCTTTGGTATTTATGACAGAATTCAATCATATTGACACTGTTGAATGTTGTTGGATTGTCTTTCACTGTTTTCTGGGGGCATCCAAATCTAGGCAATATGTATTCTTCAATAAATTTAATAACTATAGTATCTATTTCATTTCTAACTGGAATGGAATCTACCCATTTGGTAAAGTAATCTATGGAAGTCAATATCCACCTATGCTGACTACTTGATGGAGAATGAATTTCACCATTAAATCCAATCCCCATTGAAGGAAAGGTGCTTGGACTAGTACTGGAACTAATGGCGGTGTTGCTAATTTCTGCTTTCCTACAAACATTTGACATTGAGTACAACTTCTGACCTTTGCTCCCACTTGTGCAAACAAAATAGGCCAGTAAAATCTTTCTCTTAAAATCTTGTGTGTTGCAGCCCTCCAAGCATAGTGCCCTCCATAAATACATGCATGAAATTGATCAATGATTCCTTCTGTTTCATTCTCTGTTAAGCAAAGTAAAAGGATGTTAAGAGGATCCTTCCAATACAGATTTTCATTAGCAATACAATATTTTATGGCCTTCAACTTCAATGTTTTACAATGATTCACTCTAAATCTCTAAGAAAATTCACAATATCAGTGTACCAATCAGATAATAAAAATTTATCATCAATATGAATCGGAATTGACTGGTTTAATGATGAATGTTATTGTGGATTCTTCTATGTTGTAGATGAAGAAGGTTCTTGTGGATTCTTCTCTCTTGAGATTTCAAAAACACAATTTATTCCCAAGATCTTACAATTTGACTCAGCAAGAAGTTTAGCCAAGCCTTGACCTTTTACCATCTTTGTAGTTTTGACAATGAAATCATACTCTAATATCTTAGTAATCCATCTCCCTCTCCTTCCATCAGTATCAGGCTGAGTTAACACATTTTTAACAACACTATTGGGTACATAGGCACTAATAGAAGAGTGAAGGGCATAGACTCTAAAAGCTTTCAAGGCTTGAACTAAAGAATAGGTATGTTTTTCAATGATGTCATATTTCAGCTCAGCATCTCTCATGAATTTACTGAAAAAGGCAATAGTTTGGTCATATCCATCTTTATTCTTTTGCAAAAGAACAACAACCAAGGTAGTTTCGGAGGCAAACGAAAAGATACTAAATAGTTCAGAATAATCTGGGCTAGCTAATATGGGAGCTTCTGAAATGGCCTTTTTAATCCCAAGGAAAGCCTAAATTTCCTTCTTATTCCTTGGTAATGAATGTGCTTGTATAATTGAAACTCTTTTAGGATATCACTCCTTCCTTAGAAATAATATGGTCAAGCAATTTTCCTTCCTTCAATGCAAACAAAGACTTTTTGGGAATAAGAGAAATACCAAACTTTATACACTTTGTCAAAAACCTTTCTCAAGTGCTTTAAATGTTTTTTATCAGAATTGGAAAAAACAGTCAAATCATCAAGATAAATAACAAAAAAAAAAAATTATTACCCACAAATGCTAAATCCATAGCTCTTTGAAAAGTAGCTCCAGCGTTAGTTAACCCAAAAGGCATTCGAGCATACATGAATGTACCCCAAGGAGTTGTGAACGTTGTCTTTTCTCTATCCTCTAGACTGGCCATAGTCTAATTGTATCTAGAAAAACATCTAACATAGAAATTCTATTAGCTCTTGAAACTTTCTGAAGTAATTGATCCATCTTGGGTAATGGATAATTATCTTTCTAAGATGATTTATTAAAATTCCTAAAATCCACACATAGTCTAATTTCACCATTTTTCTTTCTTACTGGAACTAAATTAGCTACCCAGTCAGAATATCTCAATGGAGATATAATTTAGCATCAAATATATTTTTAAGTTCTTTTTCAATGAGAGGAAGAAGGACATGATTAATTCTCCTTATTTTTTGCTTAAAAGGTTTAGCCTCGGGTTTTAATTTATGTTCAATAAAAGATGTATCATATGTCATTAATTCATTATAAGACCAGGCAAAAACATCTATATAGGCTTTAAGGAGAGCTAAATATTTGTCTTTGGCTTCCATTGATAAGGGTGGATAAATTTTAATATTTTTGATTTCTTCAGAGTTTCAAATGTTACAAATTTCAATATCTTCCTCAGGTGAATTTGATAATGGTTTTTTGGGAACATCGTTATGATCAAATAGCTTTTCAAGAGGGACTAACCCCTTAGGAATAAAATTTTTGGATAATTGAATAACGCTATGATCAACAACTTTTTAGTCAAATTGTGGTGTTTGATTTTCCTTATAAAATTGATGATTATCGAGTTGTTCTTCTTCAATTTGCAGGGTTGGAAATTCATCAATTACTTGCCAAAAGGATTTTAGCTTCTCATCATCACCAAATATTTTCCAATGTTTAATATTATCAGGAATAGATGGTCTATACTTAACTTGAATTTGATATTGGATAAGCATTTTATCAGGAATTTTAAAAGAACTAGCAGAAATAGCCAAGGAATCTGCATGAATATTTTTATCTCTTGGAATAGCAATGATGTTGAATGCTAAAAAGAAATTATCTACTGAATCCCAAATCTCATTCCTATAAGATCTAAGTCTACGATGCTTATTTTGACAAAGATTCCTTACTTGTTTGACAATGAGTTCGGAGTCACTGAATACACTTAGATTCTGCACTTTAAGACTTCTAGCTAATTCCAATCCTAGCAAGAAAGCTTCATACTCTGCTACATTATTAGTCACATCAAATTCAAGCTTATAGGATTGAGTAATATTCTCTTTGTCTGGTGAAATTAATACAATTCCAGCTCATGCTCCTTCCTTTGAGAAAGAACCATCAAAGTATAATCTCCAAATATTAGTGTTGATAGTTTTTGGCTTGTATACAATGTTTTCAATACTCAGTTGAGTGTTTTTTGAATTATTTGATGATAATTGAAAACATCCAAGGTCTTGATCTACTACATAAATAAGATGATTCCTAGCTTGATCAGATTTACAAATAGTATTCATGAATCTTACTTCTTTGTATAATCTGAGATGCTCACCCCCATATATAGGAATGGTAGCATAATACATGTCCATTTGAAGGCTTCCTCCTAATTTGGCACAATAGGATCTTGATAATAGCATGCCAAATTTGGGAGGGATATCAGTGACTACTATGTCTAAAACCACACTCTTAACAGGTATCTGATTATGGGAAGCTCTAGAATCTAACATGGAGTTATATAATAGGAAATGAGGCACGATGACAAATCTCTCAAATATTCTGCCTAGCAAGGGTTTAGGGTAATTTTTCTCGGTTTACTGCAGGCTCGTCGTTTACCCTGCAGACCTCTAACTAGCTCTCCGACTGCGTCCGTTCCCTTTGCTACTGCCTTCTGTCGCCGGCAGTCACGGTGTCATTTCCCTGCTGAATATGGAAGAAGACATGGACTTCGAGGAGGTGGATTACTCACCAGACCCGTTTCCCGACCAGCCTATTTTTGGAAGCCCTAACCCTAACCCGACGTTTTTTGTTTCCCCTCCGCCTTCCGTATCTGCTCCGTCCTACTCCGCCTCGGTGGTCACCCTCCCTGTTCTCACAACATCCTCCCTTCATTTTGGCACCCCCTCTATAGACTCACCTCTTTTGGATTGTCCGCCGCTCTCCCCTGGTACTCTTCACCTACTCGTCGTGGTCTCACCGCCCTTCGGTTCTCCTTTAGCATTGGATTCCATTGTTCAATCTGGATAGGGAATAGATTGGGGCTAGACCACTTTGGGTTCATTTACTGGGACTCCCACTATAGTATTGGTTGGAGGATGTTTTCGTCAAGATTGGGAGTACGCTCAGCACCTACCTTGACTATGATAAATCCTACATTCAGTCCAAGAATCAAACCCTAGTCCCCATTCTGGTTCATTTGGATACCCGTGAGGGTTTGGAGGAGAAAATCACATTACAGTGGAGGAATTTCACTTGGGTTCAGATTCTGTACTATGAAGGAGTCCCGTTTCGATGCAGAATATGTCATAAGGTGGGGCATATATTCAAGGAATGTGCTCTGGTAAAAAAATCACCTGATCCTCTGATCGCACCAGAAGCCACAAAGGGTCAAGCAATTTCTCTTCTAGACCGTACTCCTGTTTCGGTCCCTCGGGCCACCATTCAGGTTTTTTCTCCCCCGGCCGCAGAATGTTCACACAAGACACCACCTCCTCCTATGACGTGCTCTTGGGCTGCTGCTGAGGCTACGAAAAAATGGGTACTCCTCTTTCCTCTCACCCTAACTCCTATGTATCTAATTCTAGCATTGCATTTCAATATTCATCATCTTTTAAGCACTTTACTCCCTCCATACCCTGCACTCTCACCATTCCCCCTCCCATCATTTCTACCACTGCTCCATCATTCCCACCATCACCCTCCATTCCTCTCTCATCCTCTAAGGACTGGTCTGAACTGCCTCATTCATACAATTTGTGCTCTCGCTCTCACTCAGAAGGTCAAACACCCTCCTATTCAAGGTTGGGACTTGCCCTCCCTAGATCTTTCACCAAATCGTCTCATGGCCAAAAATATTATCTCTCTAAAGCCATTCAAAAGGTTGGGGCAGAAGTTGTTTCGGGAAAACAATCCTCCTTGGACAAGGTTCTTAGAGCGTTGAATACCCAGGGGTGGTTTCCCCCATGAAGTGGCTTTCCTTCAATTGCAGAGGTATGGCTAGTGCCTCCAAAAAACTAGCCTTGCACAGATTATTTGATATTGAGTCTGTGGATATCATTATGTTGCAAGAAACCCTTGGTGATGCTGATCTCATCAATAGATATTTGGAATCCTTAAAACCTAGTTGGCACTTTTATTCTCTTGACGCTATGGAGCATTTTGGGGGGTTAGCCATTGGATACAATCCTCGCACCATTAAGGTCATATCATCGTGGGGTGGATTGGGTTTTATTGGTATGGATATTTTCTCGGCCAAACTTGGTATGGATCTCTGGATCATTAACATATATGGACCCTGTCATAAGTGAGAGGATTTCTGGAACAGATTCCTCAATCTATCTATAACTTCATCGGATCACTGTGTCCTTGGGGGTGATCTCAATTTCTCCATGGGATTTCAGAAATCATGGGGTTCACAGGCCCAAGTGGATCCTGTATCAGGATATATGATGAATTTATTGGAGCAGCATAACCTCTCTGATGTCCCCATGAATAAGCCCCTTCCTACTTGGAGGAACAGAAGGATTAGGGATGCAACTCTAGCTAGAAGGCTTGATCGATTCCTAATTAAGGTGCCTTTGTTACAAAATCTGAATAAATATAGACAATGGGTGGGTTTTTGGGGCATATCTAATCACTCTCCCATATATTTGGAGATCCTTGGTCCCCATTCAAAGCCTAAATCCCCCTTTAAATTCAACCATGTGTGGTTACAAGATATGGGATACATCAAGTTGGTCACTGACTATTGGAAAGCAAATCCCATATTGGGACATAGATCTATGGCTGAGGTTTTCTGCCACAATCTTGCTCATCTCAAGAAACTATCTGTCACCTGGGCTAAAGAGAAAGTACAGAGGGATGATAATATCCTATCTCAGATTGAATAAGAACTGAGTGATTTAATTGATGATCGTAACAAGGGGTTTACAATTGTTAATGAAAAATCCCATCTTATTGAGCTTGAGAAACAAAAGGATAAGATATTGAATGAGAGAGAGGAAACTTGGAGACTCAAGAGCAGGGTCATTTGGCTTCCTACAAGAGATGATAACACAAAATTCTTTCAGAACTATGCCAAGGGAAGAAAGGTGTCTAACACTATTTGGAATCTGCCCTTACCTGATGGAGGTGTGGCAGACACTTTCAATAAACTTTCTCTTCTGGGCACCTCTCATTTTCAGAATCTCTACAAAACCCCTCCTGGGTCCAATCTAGCAGACATTATTCAAGTAGCTGGCCATTTTCCTCGGTTTGTGGATGAAGATATGGCAGATGATCTCACCTCACCAGTGACGACTGCTGAACTTGAGGGGACCCTGAAATGGTTTAAAAAAGATAAAATTCCAGGGCCGGATGGATGGACTATTGAATTTTATCTGGCCTTTTATGAACTCTTGGGACAAGACCTGCTCAAAGTAGTGGAGGAATGCAGGACCACTAGAAAATTATATGATGCCATTAACTCCACCTTCATTGCTCTTATACCCAAGTCTGATTCTCCATCATCTTTCAATGACTTTCGCCCCATCTCTCTCTGCAATTGTCTCTACAAAATCATTGCAAATATTATTGCCAACAGGATCAGGCCCATCCTCTCTCTCCATATATCACCCGAGCAATTTGCTTTTCTTGAGAATCGACAGATTCACGAAGCCATTGGCACTGCTCAAGAGGCCATACACTCGATCAGGACCAAAAAGCTAAAGGGCATCATCTTAAAGATTGACTTGGAAAAAGCTTTCGACCATGTTAGCTGGCTTTACATCAAAATGCTTCTCATTCATCTGGGCTTCCCCCATGATTTCATCACCTGGATCATGTCTTGCATCACCTCAGCCTCCTTCAGTGTACTCATCAATGGATCTGCTTCACATTTCTTTCATGCCGAGAGGGGACTCAGACAAGGATGCCCCCTATCTCCCCTTCTTTTCCTTATTGTCATGGAAGGACTCAGTCAACTCCTTGCACAGGCAAAGAGAAATGGTTGATTGTTTGGACTAAAAGTGAATGACCTATGTTACCTCACTCATCTACTTTTTGTCGATGACGTTCTCATTTTTCTTGATGGTAGCATACGAGACTCTGCCTCCTTTGCTAATGTACTCTCCCTTTTCTCTCGGGCTACGGGCATGATGGCTAACCATGGGAAATCCACTATAACCTTAGCCCACACTTCCATCCAGGAGTCTCGATATGCTCAGCAACACTTCCCATATAGCATCCTCCCACTTGAAATTGGTTTTAAACACCCGGGGTTTTGGATCAAACCCCTGTGTCAAAAAATTGTTGATTGGATTTGGTTGGTCATTAAGTTGGAGAAAAGGCTATCAAATTGGTGTCATCGATTCTTATCTAGAGCAGGAAGATTAGTGCTCATCAAATTTGTACTGGAGGCCACACCTGTTTTCTGGATGGCTTTGGCATGGATTCCCAGAAGCATCCTTGCCCGCCTTCAACAGATATGCAGCAGATATCTATGGAACGGTCATCAAGATAAGAAGATTTTTGCCTGGGTTAGCTGGAATAAGATTGCTCTGCCTAAAAAATGGGGAGGTTGGGGATTAAAAGATTTAAATCTCTTTGCTCAGGCTCTTGCTGCAAAAATGGGATGGACACTACTCACTGGACAGAACCTCTAGACCACTGTCACTTATCACAAATACATTTGGCCTCTACAGCTCATGGACTGGGTGCGTCTGCCAAGATGGTCTAGGATTGGCATATCTTCTGTTTGGAAAGCTCTGCTTCACTCCTTACCTATCATCCGCAATAATTTGGCCTGGAGGATAAATGATGGTTCAAAAGCTCACATCGGTCTGGATCCCTGGACTGGTGGAGGTGATCGACACCATCTTTTGAGAGAGCTTATCCACCTTCTAAATCAGAGAGACATCAAAGTTATTGCTCACATTGCAGATTAGGATAATACCTCCATCTTTGCATAGGGATGGAAGTCTGCTCACTTACTTGATATCCCACCCCAATGGCACCAAACGTGGCAAAATTATACTTCTGCACTGACTGAATCTCACATCAGAATTAAGGAGGGACCTGATGAACTTATTTGGTGCTTAGCTGATAATGGAGTATATACTCCAAAAGTTGGTTATCTCGGGCTGATTAATAGCAGACAACCGGAGGTTACTCAAGATTGGTGGCAGACTATCTGGAAGCTTAAAACTCCACCGAGAACCAGGCTCTTTTTCTGGTGTGTGCTTAGTAAAAAAGTTCCCACTGGGGAATATTTAACCCATCGTGCCATATATGGACCACACTGGTGTGTCCTCTATAAGAAGGCCTCAGAATTGATTGAACACCTTTTTCTAAAATGTGGTTCTACTTTAAGCCTTTGGCAGTCCATCTCTACATCGATCCAATTTGCTGGCAGATGGGATGGGGAAGACTTAAATCATGCCTGAAGAAACTGGTATACCACGCATCATGGATCAAAACTTCTTTGCCTCCCTTTGCTTATATGTTGGTCTATCTGGCTGACCCAGAATAGAATTATCTTTAAGGATGGTGTTGCTAGATGACAGATTATTTTTGCTAAGATCATCTCTGCCTACCATGAACTACCTGATTTCACAGTGCCTCTTCCTCGACGACCACTTGCACCTAATCCCATTGATAAATCTATCCCCTCGGTATACTTTGATGGTGTTGCACATGAACATGGGTGTGGGGGAGGTTTCCTATTGTATCTATCTTATCATCATCATTTCAAGGTCAAGCTGGGACTTGGAGGTGGGACAAACAATTATGCTGAATTAATCACCCTCTGAGATTTACTGCATTTCTCACTAGGCCATGACTGCATCAATCTACATATTTATGGAGACTCAAAAATCATTATAAATTGGTTCAATAACATGACTTCCTGCCATGCACACACTCTTAGAAATATTTTGGATGAAGTGGTCATATTCAAATCTCAGTTTAACTCCATCTCATGTCATCACATTTACAGGGAACATAAAAAAAGCGCTGATAGGCTTTTCAAGGAGGCCACGCTACTACCCAGAGGCCAGTGGATGATTCAGGAGCAGAGGGGTACAACCTAGTACCAATACTACCACAGGCCTTATATTGATCAGGCATATCATAGGGCAGATAGGCCCTAAATATTTTTGGGACATATCCAGACTTAATACTATTCATTGTATATATCATAGTATGTTTTTATTTTCAAACTATTTATTATGCTATCGCCCTGCATGGTGAATCTATATTGTAGATATCTCAGTTATGGTTTTCTATCTCAGACACTATCATGCTATCGCCCTGCGTGGTGAATATGTTTATTACTCAGCACCATTTTTGAAATGGACATGGATGTATATATGTTTGACTTGTATACATTGATATGGCTAAGGGCCAAATGTTGCATATGCTACCAAGCATCTACTATATGTAATTTTTCAAAAACAATGAAATATTACGATTTTTCCTTTGGAAAAAATAGGAAATCATGAACCTTTAGAGTTACATAAAAAGGTGGTACATTTTCATCAATCATGTTTGAGCTCGGGCCAAATACTACTAAAGGTTTTTCGTCTTGTAGGCTTATTACATCCCCTTCAACATCAACACTGGATGATTGTATCCACTTAGAAACTTGGTTTTTATACCCCAGATTCTTTGAAAGTTCAAATAGAGGAATGGGTATTTTAACTCTTTCTAGTTCCATTTCAACATTGAATGTGGTTAAAGTTGTTTTATCAATTAGAGTTGTTTCAACTGTTTGATTCAATGGTTGAATTGGTGTTGTTTGAGTTTCAGTAGATTTTATTTGTGGTTCATTTACAATGGGGTTTTTGGGAGGTCTACTAAGCCCTAACCTAGGTCTTAAATCATATCTCCTATTCAATTCCATAATTAAAAACTCATAAAAGAACTGATATTTTGAAATCTAAGAGTCTTCTTGATCTTGAGAAGACTAATTTAAAGGAAGAGAGATAATAGCATTTTGTAAAGATGAATTATCCATATTATTTATGTATTCAAAAATCAAAGGGCTAATGTCTTTAGGTTGTTGATCATCAATCATCAATGGGGGTTGAATCTATTGATCAGTGTTTTGACTTTGCAAAATTTGAGTTTGGGGGGCTCTTCTAAATTGACTTTGAGGTCTAGCAACAATTTGTTGAATTGTTCTAGGCCAAGTTTCTATTTTTGAAACTCTATTTGAAAGTTTTCTAAGTAATTATGTGATCTCATCTATCTTTTGATCTTTTTTTTTAGTTTTAGAGGAAGATCCTTCTTCCTTAGCTTTCATTTTCCCTTCAGCTTTTTCTGCCTTAGCTTTAAGTTTAACTAATGCTGACCTATTAGTCTCAACTTCTATAGCATTTGTTTGCATGCATTGTAGGGTATGAGATGTACTTTCCCTAATCATAACTGCAAAATCATCATCAAATTCTTTAGAAAATATAACTTTTTCTACTATTATCGATGGTTTACAGTTAGGTGGTATCTTATGATAAATTTTATTGAATGTTTTTATGAAATATGCCACTGGCTCACCATGATTTCTTTTCAGTTCTTCAAATTTTGTGAGATAGTAAACTAGATCCTTCTTAACCCCCATTGATTCTTAAATATGGTAGTTAATTTATTCCAAGAATGAATTGAATCAACTCTCAGTTGTCTAACCAAACCCTAAAATTCCCCTCTAGTGATTGAACAAACAATCTCATGTATACATCTTCATGTTCTATGTTCATGTTATTAGAAAAATCCAAGAAGACAGCTAAATGATCTTCAACAGACAAACCAGTTTCCCCATTAAAACTTGGTAGGTGTTTTAAATACCCATCGAGAAAATTATTGAGTACATTAGGAAGATGTAAAGGAACATACATAGCTTGAATAATAGCTTGAAAAGCAACCATATTTGAAGATGAAGATGAAGATGAATCAGTTGAAAAAGTGGTAATTTAAGCAACATCCAGCACATCCAGCTATCCCATTGCTCTGCTTGGAGAGGTTGCCATAATCGTTTGGTAATTTAATCAACCTCCAGCACATTCAACTATCTCAATGCTACGCTTTGGTGAGCCTGCCAGAATCTTTTGGTAATTTAGCCAACCTCAAGCACATCCAGCTGTATGAGTTCTCGGCTTTGGAGAGTCTACTAGAAACTTTGTGTAACTTAACCAACCTCCACCACGTCCAGTTGTCTAAGTGCTAGAATTTGTTGTGTCTCCCAGATTCATTTTTTTGATTATCTAAACTCCAATATCTTCATTTGGAGGATTGCATTAATTTAGCCCTGTCAAGAAAAACACTAAGGTATATAGCGACGCTTCGGTGCATAAATCTGTCTGGTTGTCTGAAAAATGAATTACTCCCTCCAGGAGTGGCAACACAGAGGTCACTTAAACAATTGCGATTGGGAGGTACAAATTTAATAGAATTGCCAAAAGCAATTGGAATGCTATGCTATTTAGAAGTTCTGGTAGTAGGAAGCCCCTTGCTGGAGACGCTGCTATTTTCACTATGTGACTTAGGGAACTTGAAGGAATTACAGTTCTGTGCATGTCATAGCTTGATATGTCTGCCGCAATCACTTGGAATTTTGACTAAGTTGATTGAGTTGACTTTAGAAGATTGTCCGTTGATAAATGAAATGCCATTTATAAATCAAATCAAAGGAGAAACCATACTTCCGCGGCTAAAACAATTACAGGTTTTTGAAACAGGGATATCGGAGATATCATTTGGTGAAGGTGTTTGCGTCAACCTTCGAGCTCATACCTTCACTTGCTGTAATAATTTGGAGGAGATTGGGACTTTGCCAAATACACTCATAGATTTAAGCTTCAACAATTGTCATAATTTGAGGGAATTAGATAACATTTATGGTCTTAAAAAGCTTCAAATGATGGACATTTCTGGCTGCACAGAGCTGGAGGAGTTGCTAAGAGTTGAAACATTGGTATCTCGGAGCATACTAGATGCAAGTAGATGTGTGAAGTTGAAGGGCATAAGGGGATTGGGGCAGTTGACAAAGTTTCAGCACCTACTGGTTGAAGGGTGTTCAGAGTTACAAGAGCTGGGAGGTATCCACCATTGTGTGTCCTTGTGGAGGCTTGATGTCAAAGAATGTCCCAAACTATGGTGGAGTGAGGGAGTAGTGGAGTTGTTGCACCAAAGAAATGGGTTCTTCTTAGAGGGTGTTTAATTAAGAGATTATTTAGCAGAGCGTTGTCTCTCATATTGGGTTTGTCGCTTTTATGACATATAAATGTGAAAACATGTTAATGGTTTGAAGTATCATCTGAAGTGTAACTAAGTAAGAAAGTATAATTGCAAGGTAGTTAATTTTTATTTTATGGTTATGGCTATTTTCCAAATAGAATTAAAATTTAATTTTATCAGAAGATAACAGATATATTGAAAATTTGAAAAATATTTATTTTTTCTTTAGCTTGGAATAGAAGACATGTTGTGGTATTATGTAAATATTTTAACTAGTTCAAAATACTATATGTTTTTGGAATTTGAATATTTTTCTCAAATGTAACTATATCACTTATTTAAACTTATAAAATTCCATTATTTTTTTGGAATTTGAATATTTTTCTGGAATGTAACTATATCACTTATTTAAACTTATAAAGTTATTTTTTTGAATGAGAATGATTTAGTTGGGGCCGTATCTAAGTGCAAATATCAGGCATCAATTGATATCTAGAAAAACAACCAAACAACTTAGTGGGGTTGTCCTTGCATTTGATACAGTGGAAACATGTAGAGGAAACGTGTTATCTGGTGAGGGGAAAGGTGAAGGTTTATCCCAAGGGATCTTCTGAATACGTTGAGTTCAGTGCTAACAATTTGGTAGTTTTACCCAATATCTTGAGCTGCACATGGCATGTTTCTATAGCTTTTGACAAACATTATAAAATTGACCACTGACATAATGGAACCTCATCATACCTTTTGGTTCCTTTTTTGGTTTGATCCTTGGGAGTATAATGTGCAGAAGTATTTATCAGTTTATGATTTACAATGCATGCGTATACCTCTATATTTGTTTGACCCTCTTTTGACAACTCTAAAGAAACTGAAAACACAGTGGTTGTGTCCCACTACTGGAAATATACATAAAAAATGCTAATAATGATTTTTCTTGCAATTATGATTCAGTCGACCAATATGAGATTACATTTATTTGATGTTTGGTCCTCATATTAAGAGAAAAATCAGCCCTAACATTGTCATATATAGCGAGGATTATATAAGAATGATCCAGAGATGGTGGGCCAAAGTTTGTAAAACATTTGCTAATTCAACCTCTTGGAGTAGCTCATGTAGTTTTTATTTTCCACATTTTCTAGATTCCTTGGACAGGAATACACCCATACCCAATAGCATGAAATATAACTTACATTTGGCAGAGTCTATGTTTAGATTTTTTTAGATGGAAAAAAAATGCTTTTATTCATAAAATATGAGAAAATTTACATATTTATGTTTATGTTTCTATCAACATGCTACACAAAGGTATAGTTTATGATACCATCATTACTACAGATCCAAAATGCCCCAGAAATATATCTTATGATACCATTTCTACTACAGATCTAAAATTCCCTAAACCAACATAGATTTTTGATAATGTTCTTCAGCCTAGACTTGCCATTTCCTCATAGCTTTGATGAGATCGGTTTCTCATATTCGGTTAATGTGCGATGGCCAGATGGATTCGAAGTTGAGTGAGGTGAATATCTGAATTGACAAACACATGGCCTAGTGGTCCTTGAACCAGACTGTGGATCACAGTAAATCCACTGGCCTAGTAACCCCTGAACCAGACTGTGGGTTGTGGTCAAGCCAGATTATGTGCCTCGATGGGCCTAGGAATAATTGTCGGTGAATGGTGGGATATATGGTAAAGCCAAGAGGTGTATTTTTCTTCGTTGGGCCTAGTAGTCTCGGGATGGGATGTACGGAAAATCCTAGAGAGCGTGTCTCAGTGTAGGGACTAGTTATCCCTCGATCGAACTGTGGATTATGGTAAAGCCTGAGGACTAGGAGGCACTCAAATTCCTCATGGTGTAGGTGGAGAACTCTAGTGGCATCCATGCTTATTTGGTGTTTATGGTGTGTTCTATGAGTCCCACATTCATGCTTGGAATATGGCATGGGGGTGACTGGCTGAAGGGAGACTTAGCTCAGCCAATCTATGGTTAGGTGGAACGTGGTAGTCCCATCTCCAGTTGGTTTATTGCATTCATTAATGAGAAATTATTCCCTTGATTTTCATGTGAAAATGTACGGATGTATATGTGGATTTTATGGCTGATATGTTTTATGATATTTTTGTCCTTATTTTGATGATTATATGTATGTTTTATGATAACACATATGTATGGCTCTCATCATCTTTTTACTTGTAAATGAATGGATAATGTATCTATGGCCTAATAGATGATAATGCAACAAATGGCTTGAGGAAACAATGGTTCACAGTGATTCTTAGATAACTATGAGATCCCTACACCTAATTCCGATGTTTACACCTGTAAGTTACATGTTGATGATATGTTTGACGAAATGTCTGTCATGGCTAGTAGGGATCTGGTTAAGGTCTTGTTCAACTTATTGCTTTGGCATCATTGTTTTCTTGTTCTTTTACAAATCTTAAGCTATCACTACATTATGGGCAGTGACCTGGGATCTGTGCCTGAAAAAGTGGCTCAAATCTTGGGGTCACTGGCACAGAACTGGCAAATTGCGTTCCTGGACGTTGGCACATAAGCCTATGAGACTGACTTTCGGTTTCTAGATGCTATCATGTGTATAGCATGACAGCGACTAAGGCCCAAGATGGTCAAAACTTCAGTAGGACCCAAGGGCAAGTTGTTTGAAGTGTTGGATTGGTTTCTGTGGGTCTTGAAGCTAATGTTGGATGACTATGTGCGATGTTTCCATCAATTCCACTTTCTTAAGGTCACATAGGAGGTAAAATCCAATCATAGTAGCCTCTCATCGCTTGTTTACCCGAGTTGGCTAGTTACTTGGGTGGATGTGTGAGGAGGGTGTTACAACCTGCCATCACATGTTAAAAACAGCTGAACCATCCTCATATCCTTAACCTACTCCAACTTCAAAATACTGCAGTGAATGTCAATGCTCCAAAATGGGTCATGGCAATCATCTTTCAGAAAATAATTTAGGTTTACTCCCTGCACCATCCTTTTCTTAAACTAGCTTTCTCCATTAGTTGGTAGATTAGTTGCTTCAATAATGTTTTCTTCTGTTATCTAAAACCCTAACCCCTGAGCCATAGCACTATTGCCATCAAATGTATCAATAAAATCTTAGGTTAGTTTGAGGTCATACCTGTTGAATAAGTGGAAACAATTGCTCCTAACCAGCTTCTCTAAACATCGGCGATAGCTTAGCTCCATAAATCTCAAAAAGTGTTGCCCCATCTGGCTCATACCGCTTTAGGTTCTCACTCTTTCCCATCGTTCCGCTAATGGCACGTCGTGAGAATTCCCTGGGTGTAATCTCCTCCCTCATTTTTGCAAACTACCTTTATGTGCACTGTCTCTAAATAAGTTACCATCACCTAAAAATAGATTTGGAATAAAAATCCACCATTTTGTACCATCTAACCATTCACCATTCAATTTATACGTCTTCTTTTCATGAGGATTTAATATCCATCTTAACTAAAGTTTAATGTTTAATTTATTAAACATCACTTTATTAACCCCTTAACTTTAATAATAATGTTTTTTCAAGGTTCCAAAACTAAAACTTTTCATTAACACTTCAATCTCATCATTCTCTAGCATTGTTGTAGGCACTAAAAATGATTTTCCAGCACTCCTGTAGGCGCTGGAAAATGATTTTCCAGCGTTTTTCTAAAGGAGGCTTGCAAAGTTTTTTGGAAATGAAACATGTAACATTACCATTAAATGGATGTTTGACTAACCTTAAATGTAGGGTATGACCTAACCCTTGCAGCTTTACAAGCAATAACCCAAATACTTTAAGACCTTGAAAGAAATTATTTTCCACTAAGTTTGGTTTTTGCTTCATGGAAAACAAAGTGCAATTCCTTAAGATCTAAGGATCTCTCCTATGTTTAGTTGTGGTTGTCCATTCAAAAGGAGTGAAGACCTTGGTTTTACAATGTTTCTCGATATAATATTAAATCCAACTAGTTTTGGTTTCCCTTGAAGAAAGAAAAATAATTGACAGAGCGATGAAGCCCGTGAATGGCATGCCCATCTTTGAAGATCTCAAATTTTGGATTGCAACAGATTAGTATTCCTAGTGTTGAAAATGCAACAAGATGATGGAGCTTAGTGAAAAGAAGTCGCCTTCACTAAGTGGTCCCGTAGGCTATTTTTGGCGCAAAGTCTATTTTTAGACTATGTCTATTTTTAGACATATGGATCATGGTCTATGAGTTGGAGGATGCTATTTATGGATGATTGGTCATGTTGGTAAAAATAGATCGACTTCTATTTTTAGACACATGGGTGGAGTCTATTTTTAGACTGCCAGTCTAAATATAGAACAATCAAATATTATTAGCTCTTAATAATATTTGGACTATAAACATTATCTTATCCTCTTGGAGCACTTCATTTCGAGCTACAGATGTGGCACATGAAACTGCCAGAAGGAAATACGCTTTTCCTATGGGTTAGTTGAGCTATTGCATGATGGACTTCGGTTAGAACTCAAGTGATTGAGTTTGGTGGAGTTGAATGAGGAGTTGATGGAGTTGTGTTCAGTTTGACTTAGTTGAACTAGTTGTGTTTAGTCTAACTAACAAATACACGATGAGTGATGTGAATTAATTATTAATTAATTCACTAATTATTAACTCATAAATCAACTAAAGAATACATCAGTTAACTCAGTGCATGGATAGTTCAGTGGAGACAAGTGTTAGAAGTGAGTGAAAGGGCAAGACAGCTATCAGTTGTGACTATAGTTGTGCATGAGATTTGCACATGCATGGATTAAGATTGCCAATGAGGATTGCGTGGTCAAACACAAGGGAAATACGAGTTTGGTTATTCCATTCATCATTATCCTCATGCAGGATTGCGCAGTGGAGGCAGGCAAGCAGCGGAGGAGATTTGAACCTGTGATTGATTCAGATCTGAGCTAGTTTGTGTGTAGCAGGTGGAGATAGTACTGAGTACTTGTGAGGAGTATTGTACTATGTATTGTTACATGTTCTCGATCAATATAATATACAGATAGTAGGGGGTTTTCAGCTGTATACTTTCCCCGGGTACATACTGTGTTGATATGTGTGATTGATGTTTCAATGTGCGCATGCGATTGTTTCTTAATTCCACAAAATTGATGATCAACGTAGAGGAGGTTATGTATTATGCATGCATTCCGCAATAGTGTATAATCAGGATAATCTCTATGAATAAGTGTCATATTATTCAAAATTTCTACACCTAGAACAAGTTTGAACAATTGATCAATGAGATTATTACTTTGGATTTTGTAAAACTTTGATGAATATGCTTTTAGGTTTATAACTTAAACACATTAGATTTAAAATTGTGACATGCAAAATTCAGATGATTACATGATACTCTCTATCTTGAGCTTCATGAAAGGTGATATTCTCCATCTCAAATTTGACACTTAAATCTTTTTAGTTTTGTGCCAAAATCTATCAAACCAAGAAATCCTTAGATTGTAATTTTCATGGTTCAATTTATACTTTTAATATAGATTTAGACTACTCATAAACCTTTGAATTGAAAATTATAAGGTGGAAAGATTGTAAACTTGCAGTGCTGACATTCAAACGGTTGAATTAAAGCAAAAACATGCCTTCAAAAGAACTGTAAAGTCCTCGACAATAAAAGGGTCAGAATTTTTCAAAGGAACTATGGCAAAAAATGGTAGTTTGAATCTACATCTTGGTGGTTGTGTTCAATGTTGTCTAAATTTTCTGAATAATCACATTCAACATAGGTGGTTTTCCTTTGAAACTCTTTAAACAATTAGATGATAATTGCCATTCTTTCCAACTTGGATGATTACTATTGTGTTTTGTTTATGCTTTTTACTTTAGATGAGTTGAGAAAATGTAAAATATATCTCGTCAAAGTCGATATATCCAAAGGAAGAAAATAAAAGGAAAAGGAAATACATTGAATAATAAATGGTATACTTGTGATAATATTACAAAAAGCAATTAACAAAATTATTCACCCTATACGAAGCAAAAGAGATGTAGTATAGTTTTGTTTTTTGTTAGTTAATTTTGTTGAAAATTTAGTAAGAATTTTTTGGAATTGTAAATTTCAATATATGATATTTAAGTATTTTAAATATTTTTCATATTACTGGATTTATTAATATATTCAAAATCACATTTTGACAACTACACTTCACTATTTTTCAAAAGATTATATCTCCAAAAAGAACAAAAACATCTCATAATTAAATTACTACAAAAAATAAATAAATGAAGAAGATGTTGTTCAATAATATGGACAGAGTAAGGGTGATGATTTTTCTCTTCTTTGAGTGGTTTGCATTAGAACTCGGGCTTTTTTATTAAATTTCCCCATTGATGTGTAAAAATTGTAAATTTAGATGTACATTAAAAAAGTTCTAAATTTAAATTAGGAAGATGAACTCAACAACCTCAAAACCCCTAATCAATGTGGACTAGAGTGATAAGAAAGGAAGTGTAAAAAATAAACAACCATTTCATTTCAGTGGCCCATATTTACAAATTACTGATTAAAATTATCAATAAGAAATCTGATCAACAAAACAATATGTACAACAAAAGGATCAAGATTAGTTCCATTCACAAAAGCATGGCCCTGGGTGCTTGTTAGTGGGTTACTCATTCAGAACAAATTGAAAATGTTGATAAATTGATCAAATTATTTTTTAGTGAATTGTTAAAAAATGTACTCTACTTCTACAAAAAGGGTAAGAAAAATATCAATAAATAATTTGAGTAGCTGCTAAAGTGGGGAGGTACATTTGTGGTAACTAAAAACCCCCATTGTGGGGCATTGAGAAGTCCAACTAGAGGAGGCTTCTGAATTAGGCTTGCAAAGTTTTCTGGAAATGAAAGTTGTAACATTACCAATTAAATGGATGTTTAACTACCCTGAAATGTAGGGTATGAACTAACCCTTACAAATTTACAAGCAGTAACCCAAATACTTTAAAATCGTGAAAAATGACTAAAACTTAAAAAAAAAAAAGAACAATAGTCCATGATGAAGGATCATGGCAATTTCTACACTCGCTTTCTCGCTCATGTACAAATTTATGTTTCAGACAATATAGAATGGTGTAGAAGTATTAATCGGGAATCACAGGCCAAGAATGGGAAATGATGGAATGAATATTGAAGTTGGTAACTCTAAGTGTCGAAGGTTATCGACGGGAAAATTCAAAATGTGAAAAGTCCACGGGAAAATTCAAATTCAAATCTATGTGAACTTTTTTATTTATGGATAATTGAGATCATTATAGGCATGGTGGATCATGCGTCATAAGCCATGGATAATAAGTGTTAACAATGTAACCAAAGGGAGGCAACGATGGTGGTCCACAAACGAGAGGAAACAATGATGGTCGCCGGATGATATGTTGTCACATTAATCGGTAAACTGGAAAATTCATTTATCGGATTTTCCAAAAAGTCGTTAAAGACCACTCCCATCCTAATTAATCTCTTCAAAATGTAAGAAAACCCTAGATTGCACATTTATTCAACTATTTACTCGATTTAACCTTTTACAGTAAATCACAGTAAGTCTTATCGATACTTTTTTTAAGACCACTCCCATCCTAATTAATCTCTTTCAAAATGTAAGAAAACTCACATTTTTTCAACTATTTACTCGATTTAACCTTTTATAGTAAGTCTTATTGATACCTTTTTTTTTTTTTTTTTTATATGTAGGATATCAGCTGTTAAAGAGCACAGTAGAAAGCATAGTATCTAAACTTGCATGATAAGGAAAGTATCAGAAGCATAGACAGATAATGCTCAGCCAGAAACTCATGGAAATATGTACTGGGCCATCCCAGAAATTGCCATCCCATCAAAAAGGAGAAAAATCAAAAAGGAAAAGACCGACATACCTTGATATGCAGAAGATATATTTCTATGGAGCATATGAAGACAAAATGCCAAAAAAGAAAAACTAGGTACCCGGAAGGGAGAAATCTTCTATCTGATATATTGTAGATTCCATTTGTATCTCCATTTTCCATGTACCAGGCTCGATTGTGAGGCCCTTCTTTGACAGCACGTCCGCCCGAGAGTTCTGTGACCTGTCCACATGATTGATTGTGTAATCTTTATTGCTATTCCATAACATTCCAATCCTGTTCATCCATCTAGATAACAAAGGATTGTTTATGGTCAACTTCCCTTGAGCTTGTTCTATTATGATTTTGGAATTTTGGAATCCCCATATATCTGAAGTAATTGTATATTCAGGAAGGAGCTGAACTGAAGAAGGCCCGCCAATGCCATAGCTTCGGCCTTATTGTTTGTACCATTACCACCATTCCAATAAATGGAAAAGTGTTGTTCTTCATTCATCGATATGAAACATCCACAAGCACACGAACCCCGTTGTGCAGCTCCATTGAAAAAATCTCGTGGATAACTCATCGAAATCTTCGACTGATACGTTGTATTACTAGATTTGTTTGTGGACAACTTCGGGATAGAATTATACAATGAAAGGATCTACTAAAAAACAGGGTTTTGTTCTTCTATCCCATCATGGAATATAGTTTTGTTCCTTTGCTTCCAAACTGTCCATAATAGGAGAAGAGGAATTGGTCTAAAGGAAGCATTCTGCAAGCTCCACCAGCATAAAGCCTCTTGAATAACTGTGTGATCCACCAAACTGATACCAAAATAAACTGCTAGTTCCCTCCATAACTGATAAGTAAATCTGCAGGTGAGGAATAAGTGATTATTATTTTCTTCCTCACTTTTGCATAATAGACATATACTTGGCCCTGACCAGTTCCTTTTTTGTAGATTCTCCCAAGTTAGATTTTTGTTGTGAAAAACGAGCCAGGAGAAGTGAATAATTTTATTTGGCACCCCTGTTTTCCACAGTGATAACGGAAAGATGATCTAAAAAGGGGGAGGAATTGTTTTACCTAGAACTAAATAGATATCTTTTACCTGTATATCATCCCACCCCTTTATCCCCCTCCATGTGAGATAGTCCTTTCCTTCAGATCTGCATATGCCAGAGCTTCACATAGACATCATGATATTGTCCCATTGCTGAGCTAGTGCTTCATTAAGACCCAAAACTTGTAGGTCCTTCCATATAGGAATGCCTCCCTGCCATTCTGCAATTAGTTGACTCCATGTGAAAATTCCACTTCTATGAAGGGCCATTATGATGGATGTAGGAATAATGAAATGCTCCCCCAAACCCATGATATGATCATATCCAATAAACACATCCCTGCCATTCTGGACATTCCAATGGAGGTTATTGAGAAAGAAAGTTTCAATTTTCCGAAAGCTCTGCCATATAGCAGATCCATGAGATTTTCCAATTGAACCTTCCCTATACCAGAATATGAGATCTTTATTCCCCATGTACTTCTTTCTGATGATAGAGCTCTAGAAACTATCCCCATTTATGCCCCTCCAAATGGATTTGCATAAGAGGGCTTTACCAAAATTCCTTATGTCCATAATACCCCAGCCTCCCAAAGCTTTTGGAAAGGAAATTTTCGAAAGACTAGTCAGGTGGTATTTACTTTTTTCCTTACTACCTCCCCATATGAAATTTGCCATCAATCTGTTCAAAATAGAAATAACTCCCTTAGGGAAATAGTATAGATGTCCCCAATATACTGTCATCTAGGCAAGAACAGATTGTGCTAGAATCGCTCTGCCTGCAATGGATAGACACTTAAACTCCCAACCTGCAATTCTTTTAAAGAAACGATCAGATAACCACATCCAGTCAGCTTTTTTGTAACCTGCAGGTTTGAGATGAAAACCCAAATATTTAAAGCCTTCCTTTATGGGTTTTATTCCAATATTAAACAGATCACTCAGAAAATCCAAAGATTCCCTGTCTTCAACATCAGAATAGAAAGAAGATTTGCCTTCATTTATGTGGATTCCTGTGGCCCTTTGAAAATTTTTAAGAATGCCATGCATGCATTCCCAAGAAAGTCTGCAGAGCATACCAAAAATCATGATGTCATCCACAAATAAACTATGGGAGATAAAAATCCCTCGACATATCTTTAATGGCCTGTATTGGTTGTCTTTTACAGCTCTTCTTATATGTAGAATTAAAGAATCCATTGCAAGGATGAAAAGAAGAGGGGATAGAGAACATCCCTGTCGAAGACCCCTGGCAGCTAAGAAAAAGTTTGTGGGTAGACCATTAATAAGGACAACAAAATTGACATTCTCCACACAGGCCATGATCCAACTTATGCATTCATTTTTTAGTCCTATTTTGCATAGGATGCATCTTAGAAAGCCCCAATCAAGGCTATCATATGCTTTCTTTAAATCTAATTGAAGGATTGCAGCTTCCATCTTTTTTGTATGTAAAGTATGTAAACTCTCCTGTGTGTTGGCCACAGCCTCAATGATATCCCTGTTCTTAAGAAATCCATGTTGTTCTAAAGATATGAAATTAGACAAGGTTCCTCGGATTCTATTAGCAATAATCTTTGAGATAATTTTGTATATCACATTACAAAGAGAGATTGGTCTAAAATCTGAGAAAACAGTAGCTTTTTTCTTTTTAGGAATAAGAGCAATGTAGGTAGACGAGATATGGGGGTGGATTGACCCCATCATCCTCGATTCCTCTACCATTGCCAAGATGTCTTTCTTGAGTAATTCAAAAAATTGGATGTAAAATTCAATAGTCCAGCCATCTGGGCCAGGACTCTTATCTTTTTTGAAAGACTTCATAACTTGAAAAAGCTCATCTTCAGACACAGGCTGGAAAAAAACATTATTTTGTTCAGCGTCAAACATATTGGGGAAAGGGTCAATTCCCCATAGAATGTCCTCCATCCTATTGTCAACGTCCCTTTTGTATGTATTTCTAAAATGAACCACTGCCTCCTTGTTAATTTCCTCCTGAGAGTGAAGCATGACTCCCCTTTCAGATTTGATTTCCCAAATAGAGTTTATTTCCCTCCTATAGTTTGCAAATCTGTGGAAGAACTTAGTGTTCCTATCTCCTTCCTTCAGCCATAACGCCTTGCTCTTCAACCTCCAAGAAGCTTCCTCTATTGCAAGAATTTTATGTCTTTTCTTCTCCAATTCATTAATTCTACTTCGGACCTGCAGGGAAATATTTCCTTCTTTCAAATTGTCTGCCAAAGCATCCAGATTCTTTTGAATCTCTTTCAAAGCCTCCCTGTTGGATTTTTTCTTTTTCCCCTGCCAAAATTTTACCTTTTCCTTTAGATTACGCAGGTTGTCCAGAAGGGCTTGAGATGGAGAAATATTCCCCAAAAGGAAGCTAGTAGGCCAAAAATTCTTAACAAGATCAATAAACTCCTTGTCCTCCAGCCAAACTCTATTGAATTTAAATGGAAGACCCTTCTTGTAACACCTTTTACCCCATTGTAAGGTAATTGGTCTATGATCAGATATAAAACAGTTTATAATATTAGATATCGGCCTACCCATACAGACCATCAGCTTGTCACTCATTAGAAACCTGTCTAGTCTTTTGGCGATATAGGAAGCACCAAATCTTCCATTGTCCCATGTAGGGCCCAAAAATTGAGGGGAAACATCTATCATGTTGTGATGAAGGATAGCCCCTTTTATAAAATTGGCTAAAGGGTCCACCTTCCTGCCGCCACCCCAGACTTCATCACTGCACAAGGTACAGTTCAAGTCACCCCCTATGAGAAGAGAGTCTAGTTCCAAAAATTCCGAGGACAAAAACCTGTTCCAGAAGGGACGTCGTTCCTTATACGGGGCATATATATTTAACACATGAATGGAACCAGATAGACCCGAATATTTGCAAGCAGAAGAATACCCGCAAAACATTTATACGCCTTAGCCGATATCCATAAAGGATTCCATAGGATTACTAATCCCCCCGATAAACCACATGCATCAGTTGCTACAATATGCCAAACTATGAAATATCCCTGTATACTTAAACTATGAAATATCCTCATATTTAGGGTTATCAATTAGTTTTTCACAAACCCTAAATCTAGAAAATACATTCGCATAATATATGTTCCTCCATTGAACTTCTTTTGAATTCAATTCTTCATAGTACTTTAAGGTGAATTTACTTTAACCTATAATGAAAACTTTAAGATAGGTTTTACACATATGGATTAATCAGGTGAAGTCCAAACATTACCTCAGTTTCGGATGAGTTCTTTTTGAAAATAAACAAATTTTGGTGGGGAAATCCATAAAAACCCTAGCTAAGGTGCATACTTAGAAAAAACTAGGTATTAGGGATTAGTGTTACTCACCCAATGAAATCCCATCCGTTGATGTCGTTTTTAATGAAGGGCTAACATTCATATTGAGTGGGAAGATAAAGGTGTGTTAACCTCCTTCTTTGCCCCCATGACATTCATACGTGGAGTGATAAAGGTGTGTTAACCTCCTCCTTTGGCCTGATGACATTCGTACGTGGAGTGGGGCCTCAAAACATTAAATTTAAAAAACAAATTATTAATTAATGTTTTAATATAATTCTTTGTACAATATGATTCACATATTTATGAATAAACTTATAAAGTTTTAATAAATGATTTTAAATCTTTCTTAAACACTGATTAGAATAAATGGTTCAAAATTTACTTTGTTTAATGTACTGCATTCTAATAATAGTGAGTAAAGTTGTCGAGGTTAATAGCTATGTTTTTTATTATTTATATATATTTTTGAGATTCAGGTTTTTAAAATAAAAAAAATTTAAATCGATGATTTCTAAGCTGTGTTGCACTCAAAGTAAATGGGAAGGTTAAAATTTAGGAAGTAATTCAAGGTGAAAATAATAGTAAAATGTATAAGGTAAAAATACAGATTTAATCTTCATGAAAACCCATTCATTATGAATATAAATACATTTTTTAGGAAATTCAACCCTCCTAAAAAAAAGAATATTAAAGTATTTACATAAGAAATAACTCATTTGCATATTTAATTCCTCCTTTTGTAGACAATGTTCACCCATTAGGAGTTCTTAGTTAGGAATACAAATGTTGATAGCTTTTAGTGATACACATTAATTAGCAATGTTAATATTTTAATTTTTGTGTTTTGAATATATATGCAATTTATAAAATTAAAATCATAATAAAGTATTACATATGCATATCTATGAATTCTGATATCTCTTAAAAAATGTCGCTTATGTCATTAACCTCATCGCTCCTTCTTTAAATATGATTTTGATATGTTTTACTAATTCTTTCTTTTTATTATGACTAGGATTAAATGATAAGGAGTCAAATAATATTATGGGGAGGTTGAATAAGGCCAATGAAAATAGGAAAAATCCCGTGGAGGTCAAGCTTTTAAGGAGAGTCAAATCAAGCACCAACAGAATGTAATAAACTCAAGGTTACTGCAACTACATAATCTACTATTTTAATCCAATTAGACTAGAATGAAGTTAAGGTGATAGGAGAATCAAAATAAGCCCTCATTACTACTATTCATCTAATTTTCAAATCCTTAATGCATCTACTTTTCATATCCTTAGTGCCTGACGATGTGTCAAACTAGAGAGTTTTTTATGATGATTCAGAGATCATCCATTTTTACAAAAATAAGGAAACCTTTAAAGGCACAGTTATTGAAAACGAACTACATGATTCTTAAAACAACAAAGAGTCTAATCCTTTGATCAACCCTATACCATAGAAAGTTACATATCTCAACCAAATTTTCAACTTATAGAACAAGTTCTTACAACCAATTAACATTAAAATCCATATTTCCATGCCAAATTATCAACAAATTAACTTGGGAACACCTGAAAATCCTAGAAATGTGAACCTCAAAACAAATTACACAATAAAAAATGCAGGCATTCGAAAAAATCTTTAAGAAACAATAATACTTTTAAATGAAGTTGGAAGGGAAAATGAAATAGTTTGTCTAATAATGAAATTGCATTTCCATCTCCATAAGCAGCCTAATTGTATGAGGATCTGAGATATTTCCTAAATCATGGATCTTTCCCTAACCAACTCAATGATCGAGAAAAGAAGGCATTATGGTTAAAATCGGTACAATCTAACCCATGTTATCTAGTTGAGATGAAATGCCAATGGGAATTTGTTGAGATGCCTTTTTGTTCCTCAGAAAGGGAATGGTTTTTATAGCCTTAACCCTTTCTATATTGACTTCTACTCCTTGGGAAGAGACAATGTGACCCAACAACTTTCCTTCCTAGAGAATTAATTCTTTGGATTGATATATATGCCAAACTTTTGATATGAATAAAGCAACTTGACCTACTTACCTACTAATTGAATGGCTTTCAATCCATGAATAATATAGCTCGAGTCTGTAGAAACCTAAACTCATCCACGTTCTACCTCCCTCCACCTCTGATTGAACTAAAAAAGTATGCGCCACAAAGAATCATCGAAATTCAATTTGTGCGGATAATAATATATTTCAAATTGGTAGAACCCTAAACCCATCCATGTTTTGTCTCTCTCCACCCCCAATTGAACCAAGAGAGTTTGTTCCACCACCAATCATCAAAAGCCACTATGTGCAGAGTCATGGAATGGGTAAGCATGCACATGACTAGCTGGAGTCTCTCCACGGGCATGGCTAAAGTAAATTTTTTAGAGAAGACTACAAAATTGGTACTCTCGGCTAGGTGGGATTGAGAAAACACAATTTGTTCAAGTTGTTAAGGAAGTCCGAGTCCATGCGCCTGGTGAGCTCGACATTACAAGTTGCTTATACTACTTGGTTTTTATTTGATTGTCTTAACCTTATTCTTTTCATTGATATGGGTAATATTTTGAATTAATATGACAGGCGTTATCAAAAACCAAAATGGCTAGCACAATTATGTATTCAGCGAACGTCCCCTGATAATTGAGTCAAGCAATGGGGTTCAAAAGGAGGGAATAAATTGATAAGTTTATAGGAAGTTAGACTAGGATTGGTGTACATTCGTCGTCTTTAGAAAGAATAAGTGTTGAAACAAAGAATAGATACAAAATATATCTAAAATAAAACCACGCATAACTCTATCTTTTGTGTAGTGGACACCTTATCTATTACCAGTGGACAAAACTGAGAAAGGACAGACCTATGCAGGTAGATCCTTGAACGTCAAAAAGGTGCTTGAAAAAATACAGTGCATCGCCCCATCGTATAAATTAACCCTTATATGATCTTTATGAAGCCAATGACTGTTACAAACATGAAGTAATTTCTATAATCAAAACTAAGAGAAAGACAAGAGATCAAAGAACTCACTGTGTACTCCATGCACAACAATGGCCACATATATGATGAAGAGGGAAAATATGCAGAAGCCCTACTCAATAGAATAGGGAAAATATATCAATTGGAGGCAACCTGCATTTAACCGATGGATATATAGAGACTACCAAAATTTAGAGAGTGCATAAGTCCCACGCTCCATAAAAAAAATAAACTAGCATATGATTAGAGCAATGTAGCCATTATTGTGCAATAAATGAACAAGTGGTCGAGTTAGTTATCTGTGGTAGAGCAATTAAATTTGTCTTGGCCGAGTTAGTTGTTTATGGTTGAGGAATCCTTTGTCTTGGTCGATAGTTGTCCATGGCGAAGGAATTCTAGAGTTAGTTGTCCTTTGCTTTTTCCTTAAATTATTTTGCAGTGCTTTGCTTTTGTCTTAAATTATTTTGCAGATAGGTCCTTTGATTTTGTCTTAAATTATGGATAGTTTGGTTTTGTCAAGGTGCTTTTGTCTTAACTTTTCTTTAGAATTGGTTTTTTTTTTGAAATTTTATATTAAAGACAATTAAAATTATATTAAATTTTAATTTAAAATATTTAAAATAAATAAAATATTTATATTAAATTATATGATTAAAGAAATAAAGAAATATATGAGAATAACCTCATTCAATAACTCTTGAACTCTCTGTTGGAGAACTACGAGAGAACTTTTAATGCTATGTTTTTTCATCGGGGAAATTAGTCTAAGAACACCGATCCAAATCCCCCTCGTTCAATCTCCCGAATAAAGTTTTGTGTGGTCACTATCATATGTTCCAGAGTGAAGGCATAAGACCTTGTTGGATTTGGCACCATACCCATTGACTAGTCTGCAATACATTCAGGGGAGGTAAAGCTACTGAGTCAAAGCACAAAAATCCTTCTAAACTAATTTCATTTACAAGGACAATTAGTGGTATGTTTCAAATTATATTATAACATATCTCATATTTATAACATTTATTAACCTCCATACATAAAAGATCTATGTTCCTCTTCCAACATAATTCTTTTGTTGTCAAAGCCCTATTATTTTCTCTCGAATTTATTGCGATACATAATAATAGCTACTATCAGTGCTAAAATGATCATGGGAATTCTAGTGAATGATGTTCCGAAGATAACCTTCAAGTTATTCTCCTTTGTATTATGTAGAATGTGTTCCCCCTTATGCATATGTAAATAGGGGTTTCCACGTTAACTAAAACAGACCAAAAAAATAGATTTTTTTTATGAAGGTTAGGTTGATACTTCCAAGATGCCTTTATCACCTTCTTCAACAATCATAAAAAAAGCTTATCGATTCCATTCCTCTGGCTGTTCCTTGACATACATAGACTCTATCATTTTCTCCTCATCCTCCTCTCAAGATTGCTTGGCTCGTTCAACTACTTTGGCCATTTTTTGCTCAATTGACTCTTTGTCTCGCATGCCCCTTTTTTGTCATTTCAGAGATTTTTTCTCGGGTCTGCTCTTGGGCTTGTTTTAGGGTTTGATTTCCCTTAGTCTCCCAAGACTCTTTGTTGGTTGGGTTGTTTATAAGAAATAAAAATAATTATTTGGATTTTATGTCTTTAAATAGGTTATATTAGAGAAAAATAACATGGGAAAAATCATAGGTTTGCAAAACTAAGAGTTAAAAAAGATCGTTGATAATTTGACTGAGCCAAAATGTTTAGATAACATAACATAACAATAACATAAAAGGACATTACAACATCTCTTCCATACTGAGTTGGAGAGTGTCTATTGATGCAAAAATGATACAATAATAAAATATAATTGTTTTAAATTTGTTGACTCAATTATTTTCAAAATTCAATAGACTTATCATTTCCCTCTCAATACTCACTATCTTCAATATTTGAGTTTTTTTTAATAGGGATTTAACTAGTAAGTCAAGCAAGTATAAAGTTGGGGGAGTTCTAGTTTTGGATAAAAGCAAGGTTTTTCATTTAAATTTGGGTTTGACAAAGGATCAAATAACTATATTAAGATTTTAAGATTCATGTAAAATATAAAGTGATGTCTATGACATTTCTAATTTTAGGGCTCACAATATATTTTGATTCCAAGTTGGTGGTGTCATGGTTATAAGGATCATTTTATTTTGGTGATGTCATGTATGAAGATTAGTGATAATCAAAAAATTTAAACTTCAAAATTACTTTTAAATAAAATTAAACTATCCCATAAACCATTCAAACTTTTACACATTTTTTATTTATTTATACATTTATCTTTGTAACTTAAAACATTTAATATTTATAAACATATTTAAATTAGTTACACAAATTAAAATAATAACAAATTTCACTTTTTACATCGGCCAATATTAATTAATATTTAACTATACATTAACTCATCCAATGATCCACTTATTACCTTTCCATCATCTCCGTTTATTATTTTATATTTATTCTCAATTTCTCATTCAATGATCCACTTATTACAATTAACTCATTCAATGATCCACTTATTACCTTTCCATCATCTCCGTTTATTATTTTACATTTATTCTTATACCTTTCGATCCCATCGTTTTTATCATTTTACATTTATTCTTATACCTTTCGATCCCATCCTTTTTATCATTTTATTGTCAATTAATAAACCAGATGTAATGAAACAAAAATTACTTTATTACATAATGTTAATAATTGCTATATATTTAAAATGTCCATTCGGATACCAAATTCACTTCACCCACAGACAGAGACTCGAGAGACGAGTGCCCCCACATTTTGTCCGCTTCTGCATTTAACGACGCGGTAGGGAATCTTCTCATATAATTTTTTTCGCAGCACGAAAAAACTATATATTTGTATTTATAATCAAAAATTGTTTTATATACAATGACAATATTACTGCCAGGAAAGCTGCAAGCTTGAAAACATGCCCATCTTGAAACTGACAAAGTATCTAATTTCCAGAAAACATGCCCAGACGCTGAGAGGATATCCAGATGTAAATAGAGCTTCATTTGTTCATTTCGCCACAAGTGTATGATGCAAATTAAGGAAAGAAAACTAAACAGATGGTACTATAGAAGCCATCATATGTGCATAAGACATTAAAAAAACCAAAATTTCTACCATAAGTAATTGCTATATGCCCTGAAATTGGAAATCTTGGATCTGGTAGATAGCGTTGTTCGCCTTTATCTGCAATCTCCATAAACCTTGGGGCAAGGTTAGACCCCTTTTAGATAGAGCGTCCGCCTTTTTGTTTTTGTTCCTGTCAATATGGAAAATAGAATAGTCCTTCCTGTAGTCCCATAATGCTGCTATCCTGTCCATCCATCCGGCAAGGTGAATGTTTTTTATGTGATTCTTTGACAGAACATGGTCAGTTATTACCTTGGAGTCTCCATAGATTTGCAGATTCAGTATGTCCAGAAATTTGCTGAAGGAGAGGAGACCAGCTAAAGCCACTGCTTCCGCTCTATTGTTTGTCCCCGGACCAGCATTCCAATAAATTTCTATAGTTTGTGCATTTTCCATCTTGATGAAAATGCCACAGGCACAGATACCTTGCTGTGCAGCACCGTCGAAATATGCACGTGGGGTCGAAGTATGCCCTTGGCATAAACCTTCTTCCACTGCCATACTTGTCGATAGTGGACTCATAGTCCCTTCCATAATTTGTGTTGAGCTTCCCGCCTGTTCTGAGGGCATTGTATAGGGAAATTATAGAATCGGTGACTGAAGAACTTGATACCACCTCTGAGCTGAAAATTTTACCATTCCTCCATTTCCATATGCTCCAGATAGCCAATAAGGGAATGGCTCTCCATTCTTTCTTCATGTTGCTCCAATTTTTAATAGCTTCAGACATTGATGGGATAGATACAAGTGGAAAACCAAAGTGGGCCGAAAGTTCCTGCCAGATAGGCTGCACCTGTAGACAGTTGAGGAAGAGATGAAAATTATTTTCAGAGCTTTCTCTGCACAATGGACAAATGGCCGGTCCATGCCAGTTTCGTTTTTGTAAGTTTTCCCACGTAAGGTTCCTATTATAGAACACCAACCATGCAAAAATAATTATCTTGGTGGGACATCCGGTTTTCCACAATGAGGGAGGGAAAACATCTCCAGCTATTTCGATTTCGGAACTAAGAAGCTGCAAATAAACATGTTTAACCTTCACCTGCGTGGAGCCATCCATACCTCCCCATATGAGCAGGTCTTTGTCCGCCGATCGAAATATTCCATGACCCTGCAAAGAGGATATAACATGGTCCCAATGTGCCTTCATTTCTCCATTGAGTTTCAATTCCTGCGAGGATTTCCAAATGGGGATGGCCCCATCCCATTGCCGAATGGTACTGGCCCAATAGAAAAACCCTCTGATATGGAGCGCACTTAGCAAACGAGGGGAAACATGGATTTTTCCCGCACCACCAGCAAACGCATCCCTTCCAATCAGGATCTGAGATCCTGTCTGAAATTTCCATATGATGTTCTTCCTTAAATATGGTTCCAGCTTCTTGAACCCCCTCCAGATAGCCGATCCAAATGAGGACCCAATGTGATCCACCCTAATCCAGTATGTCATATCCCTGTTTTGCATATATTTTGCGCGGATAGTCAAGCTCCATAATGAGTCACCCATGACAGCCTTCCACATTGATTTGCATAAAAGAGCTTTTCTAAATTGTGCCAAATCTAAAATGCCCCATCCCCCCAGTTGTTTAGGCCGCGTTATTGCAGATAGCTTGGTTAAATGAAATTTATAATGTTCCTTATCACAGCCCCAGATAAAATTGGCAATCATCTTGTTCAAGTTCTTAATTATAGCAGTTGGAATGAAGAACAAGTGTGCCCAATAAACCATCGTTTGTACCAAAACAGCTTGTGTCAGGGTCATCCTACCACCTTTGGATAAGCACAGGTTTTCCCAGGCAGCAATCTTTTTGTAGAATCTATCTGTAATCCATGACCAATCCGCCACCCTGTAACCTGAAGTTTTCAATTTAAAACCCAAGTATTTAAGTCCGTTCCGGAGAGGAATAGCTTGTATGTTAAAGAGCTGAGATAGAAATCAGATCAGATTTCCGTTTGTATCCTCCACATAGAATGAAGATTTCCCTTCATTAACAGACATGCCTGTTGCACTTTGAAATCTTCGCAAAATTTCATGAAGACAAATCCATGTTGTCCTGCATAACATAGCAGTTAAAAGAATGTCATCGACAAAAAAACTATGGGATGAGTTTATACCTCTGCAAATAGGAAGTGGACGACATTGTTCATTTTGAATCACCTTCTTGATATGGAGGCTGAGAGAGTCCATCACTAATATGAATAAGAGTGGGGACAAGGAACATCCTTGCCTGAGCCCCCTGGCAGCTTTGAAAAAAGGAGAGGGTAAACCGTTGATTATAACAGCATAGTTAACCTCCTCCACACATGCCATTATCCATCTTGAGCACCTTGAGTTCAGTCCAATCTTGGCAAGTAGACATCGCATGAATCCCCAATCCACGCTATCGTACGCCTTTTTTAAATCTATCTTCAATACAACAGCCTCCAATCTCCTAGTGTGAATAGAATGTATTGATTCTTGAGTGATGGCAACCGCATCCATTATATTCCTATCCTTGAGGAAACCGTGCTGCTCTGGGGTTAAATGCATTGATAACACACTTCTAATGCGAATAGCAATGATTTTGGAGATTGTCTTATATAAAACATTGCATAAAGAAATTGGTCGATAATCTGAGAATGATGCAGATAGAGACTTTTTCGGAATCAAAGCAATGTATGTGGAGGTAATACGATGACTTATGAAGCCCTTTAATCTTGATTCCTCAACCAAGTGTAGGATGTCATCCTTGAACAGATCAAAAAAGTGGATAAAAAATTCTATGGACCACCCATCCGGATCTGGACATTTGTCCTTTTGGAATGATTTCATCGTGGCCAGAATTTCATCTTCAGAGACTTCTTGGAATAGGGTATCATTTTGGGTCTCATCGAACATGCAGGGATATAGATCAATGCCCCAAAGGATATCTTCGATGCGGCTTCCGATTTCTCTGCTATATGCCTTTTTGAAGTAATTCACAGCTTCACAAGTTATATCTTCTTGAGAATAAAAAGTTTTGCCAGCATCATTCTTAATTTCCCAAATCATATTAGCCTGCCTCCTTCTGTTTGCAAATCTGTGAAAATACTTTGTATTTTTGTCGCCTTCTTTGAGCCATATGGCGCGGCTCTTAAGACGCCAAGTGGATTCCTCCTCTGCTAATTGTTGGCATTATGATTCAAGTGTTGTCCTTGATGGCAACTCACTCAGTGGATGGTACAGGTGCTCAGAGGTTGGTACAGGTGATGGCAACTTAATCAGAAGACAGATCTCAGTACAGCATGCCAAGGAAGCTCATACACGCCGTTTCGTTAAGCCCAAGTCGCGTGTACACGCTAGTTCGATTCAGAAAAAGCGCGTGTATGTGGAAAGGTTCCTTTGGTTCATGGTGGTTAGTCCTTGGAAGTTGTGCCTATGATTTCGGACCATTATGTCTCGACGGGCGTGTCGATCCCTAGTTTTAAAGTTGATGGTATTGTGTTACTATGGTTTTGGCTCTTGGTATTGAGAAAGGCCTAAGGCTATATAAGGAGAAGAAGATCATTAGGCATAAATCATCTTTCGACAAGGCTTGAATATCTAAGAGAGAAAGAGATCTGATATGCAGGTTCTGAGTTGCTTGATCTAAGCCAAGGAGAGATCACATCGGTTGATGGAAGACTAGATCTAAGGATAGATCGGGATCTAATGGTTTGAAATGCACTATCATGATATGGTTGATTATGCGTATTTCTAGATCTGCATATTGTCGCAATGTTACGTTCTGGGTCTAACTAATATCTGGTACAGCTGCAAATTGAGAAAGTTTATTTTTAGATCTGTACGCAGGTTGGCTTCGGTAAAAGAGCGTGTACACGCGGGTTCTGCTCATTAAAGTAGCGTATATCTTTTGAAGCTTGATTTTGGGTTTACAATGGGGTCTGACTGTTATTGCAGAGTTCTGTAGTCTGCTCTGTGTTCTGGTAACTGGTGATTGACAGGGTTCAGTGGTTCAGTGATTCAAAGTTTGGTTGTCTTATGCTTCAATGATCTGTTGTGGAAATTGAATGAATTGTGGTCTTCAGATTGTAATGTTGTGCTTCAGGAATATCCAAGTCTGAAAATGTATGAAAAGTGATACCTGGAAGAAGGAAGATTGTAGGTCAGCACCTACGTACTAGTATCTTGGCTAGTACAAGAGCAAAGGGGGTTGGAGCTCCCTTCCAAGGAAGTTTGGAGAACGAGAGAAGGTTGAAGCCTTCTGCAGGTTGTAGCCTGCGTACTGGTATAAGGCTGCACCAGTACAAAAGATTGTAAACTGAAGTTTCATATTAAAGAAAGATAGAGACAACTTGCAGCAGGTGGTTTTCACCCACATTGGGTTTCCACCTTATATCTTGGTGTTCATGTGTGTGGCTTTTTATCTGTTCTGTTATACTGCACATGTTTACTGTTAATATGATGAATAATGTCCTGATGCACTTAATTGAAGAATAAGCTAACTAAATTGTGAGTTTTTGCTTATACGCTGTTTTACTTCGTCACAGTAGCGTGTACACGCTGGTTCACTTAACTGAAGTAGCGTATATGTTTCTGGGCATAGAAAAAGTTTGATTACTCTGATAATACTGATTCACCCCCCCTCTCAGTATTATTTCCAACACTAATATCTTTTGCTTTTTTTTCCCAAGTTCCCATATACGTTTCCGGGTATTTGAGGATAAGGAATTACTTTTAAAGCAAGTGGATAAGATATGCAATTCCTTGTCAATATCTTTCAGCTCCTTCCTATTTGATTCCACTTTGTCTCGCTGCCATTTTTTTACTTTGCCACGAAGAAGTGCCATACGCTTAATGAAGTCCATAGACTGATGTTGTGGTGGTCCTGAGTACTGCTGCCACGACTCCTTAATGAACTGGTTGAAATGTTCATCCAAAAGCCATGTACGGTTGAATTTATATGGAAAACCAAATTTACATCCATTATCATTCCATTGTATATATATTGGCTGGTGATCCGATATATGCGCAGGGACAATTTTCATCATTGGTGGACCGAACCTGTCGATCAACTTCCCGTGAATGATATATCTATCCAATCTTTTTGCCAAAAATGCTTCACTTGACCGCCCGTTATCCCATGTAGGACCCCGGCATTCTGGCTGAATATCTATGAAGTTATTTTGAATAATTGCATTTCGGATCATGCGCCCTATCGGGTCAAATTTCCTTCCATTGCCCCAGGTTTCATCATTACACAAAGTGCTATTAAAATCACCTCTCATCAGTAAGGAGTCGATATCCATGAGCTCAGATGAAAGAAACTTTTCCCAAAAAGTATACCGCTGTCTATATGGGGCGTAAATATTTAAAATATGCACTGGTTCGTGACAACCACGAAAATATGCTAGAATTAGAATTCCAGCAAAACACTGAAATGCAGTAGCTCTGATCCATTTTGGGTCCCATATGACAGCTAAGCCTCCTGACAACCCTGCAGCGTCGGTAGCTACCATGTGCCAAGAAGGAAACATTCTTCTAAAATATGAGATAGTTTGAGTTCGGTCATGCATTGTTTCTTGGATAAGAAGCATTCTAGATTTAGTGGAGCCAAAAAGTTCCTTCAGGGCCGTATATTTTGGGCCGGCACCTAAGCCCCGAATGTTCATGGATAATATGTTATACATTGCAGCCATCAGATGGCCTGCATGCTCTAAGGGGCCCTCTTGTGGATAATTCCTCCTCAGCAATTTCAGATATGGGAATATCGACCAAATTTAGTCCTCTAGGAGACGTAGCCTTCCTGTCCTTCCTTCCGCGAAAATGCCTGCTACCCCACTTTTCTTTTCGCCGAACAGTAATAAACCCTGCCGATCTAGGGCTGATAACAAGGGATGGGGATTTATCAGGTTTGTGAATAGTGAGGGGTTCCAGGTTTAATGACGCCCTTTGCAACAACATATCTAAATCAAAATCAAAGGAATTGGTATCAGCTGATCTCGGGGAGTTGAACGGGGTGAATGATTCACATATAGCCTTCCCCTTTGGATCGGCTCTACGCTTCCCCGCAGGAGAGGGGATCATAGAAGGTAGGGGGGGAATATTGGCAGGGGACTAGGGGGAAGAAGAAATGTATAGGATGGATTTAGTTTGGCCGACCCCCGACGGTTCATCGGTCGGCGGGGTGAGGGGAATGGTAACATCAAGGGAGGGTTATGGCGGATATGGAGGCAAGGGGAAACCCAACGGCAAAGGAGGCAGGATGGTGGAAGGTCGATGAGAGAGCTCAAGAGAGAGGGCAGATCGAGGGCTGCAAACTTCAAGTGATTTATCCCGCCCATGGGGTGAGCAGAAAGTGAATGAGAGCGGTGGAGGTCAGAGGTTTGGCCGGAGGATTTATGATAACTGCAAGAGCGATGAGGATTAGGATTGAAACCCCTGAAAGGGTTAATATAGAGCTTCTGTTCCAAATGATCACATGTAGAAGATACACCAACAAATTTCTCCGTGTTAGATCTGCTTCTATGTCGAATAGAATGTCTGCGAGGGCATTGAGGAAGGAGGTGGCCAGTCTTATGGCATGCCGAGCACCGAAAGGGTACTCCCCAAAAGTCTAAGCGCTGGTGGACATTAGACATATTCCATTTCAATTCAATAGATTCAGGGAACCCTCCCCTGAATCCCTTCTTGATAATAACCCACGCGACGCGCTTATCCTTTGTGCCAATACAACAGGGGTCAACATAAATGAATTTCCCGACAGCATTACCAATTTTCTCCATAGACTCCTTATTCCATAATTCAACAGGCAATCCCGACAGCTTGAGCCTTATGTAACTATTCTGTGGAGTGGATCTGAGAGGGTCGAATCCAATATACCATCTGTGCAGAGCCAGGAAGCTAAGATAAATTCTAAATCACGTTCTCGGGGGAAGTGAAAAATGAACCAATTGTTCATGAGTTTAACAATGGTAGGGGCATATCCAAGAAGGGAAGACCATTTGGTAGCAATCTAGCTTCGAAACTGTGACTCCTCCATAGTCGGAAAGTGCCAACGACCCACAAGGGCTCGCTTCTGCAAAATCGATATCCTGTCAAATAGTAGGGGGCCGTCCAAATTGAGAGCTTCAGGTGGCGGAGATGTTTTAATTGGCCGGAACTGTTTTTGGTTCGGGGGGTGACTCGGACCCTCACCAAAAGATGACTGATCCTTCTGAGTGGGCAGAAATAAGTCCTTGGACAATGTGGCAACCCAATCAGCATTTGCATTTTGACTGACGTGGGCCTTTTCAGCTTCTTCGATGGCCTTCACTAAGGTCGAGGCCATTGAGTTGTCAGAGGGGAAATCCATGTACAAGGACGGATAAAATAACAAGGACTAGGTCAAGATCCACAGAGATCTGCCATCATAGAAAGAACTTTAAGGCAGATTTATATAAAAGGGGATAATCCTAGAATATTCAAAGATGGATGTACAACATTGGAAGGGATCACATGATGGATGTAAAGAGGGAATGAACCGCTCCCTCGAAACGAGAGTGGACAAGATGAAACGCTGCGGACATTAAACACAGAAATGGAAAATAGAAATGAAGCCACCTAATCCAAACGACAGCCTGTCCCTGTCGCCGGAAAATTCGAATTCCCCGATACCAGAAAAGGAGCAGAAAGCTCCAGGCGACCCCAGACTCAGGAGGGTGAGAACAGGCATACAATGCAACAACAGTAAAACTCATATACACACCAAAATGGGCCTAATCTGAGACGAAAGTCTGAACAAGGCTTGGAAATAATGAAGAATCTCTTAAGAAAATTGACAATCGCCCCCCACCAGTCTATGAGATTTGACCCCGGCATATGTGAGAATCGTTGTGATAAATATATTATGTATATATGCTCATTTTAAAAAACAATAAGAAACAGCTCAGGCTACCACATAAAAGAGAAACCTGACTCATGCCATATCATGCCATAAATAGAGCCATGATCCTGACTAAGGCAAAAGCATGCAGGAAGAAGCAGTAGGCTAGCGGAAAAGGATGGCCTAACCACGTAGAGGCCTAACATGCAACAAATCACCTGTAGGCATTTCGTAAAACTCTATTGGCAAAGAGATGTGAACCATGTGGGGAGGATTACCCAGCTGCCAATGACGAAAAAGTCCTCTTTCCAACTTCCGACACCTCGAGTATTCTATGCCAAAAGGCTATAAAAAAGCTTCAAGATGGTTACCTGTGAAGGGTGCAGGTGCTCTCTTGCTTGCATCAGATCCTCAGGGCTGACAGCTAGTGCGCGAGCCGCATTCCAAGTCTTCTCATATACTTACACCACCCACATTTCAAGTTCTATACCAAATTCACTTCACCGACATTTGAATCTCTAAAAACGCCTTAAAACAAACATTGGAGTACTCTACCGAGGAATTGTCTAGATGGCTAAAAGGAGTTAGAATCTGGGTAAAAAAATTTCAAAAAAAAATTGTAGAGCCAATGTTTGAATTGTGTTTTTTATGGTAGAAATATATTGAGCACCATAAAAAAAGGTACTGAAAATTTTGAAGTTTAACAATTATAACTTGGATTTGTAAAAATCCTGAACAAATTTACTCTAAATATGACTAAAATTTCCATAAATTTAGAGGCAACTCCTTCGCCTCTTTAGACTACGGCTAAAACATTTGACTCTCTCAATGGCTATAAATTTCTCTGCACAACGTCTCATTTTTCATTGCAATTATTTACAAAATTTTTGCTCTTCTCATCATATTCCTACCTAATTTTCTTCGTGGCGAGTTGCTTCGTAGCCTCGAACATCGTTCAGAATCATCTCCATTTCTATTTTCCAATCGGCAATGGCAGCATCCTCCTCCATCGCTGCTACATCCAACTTGAACTACGATGTGTTCCTAAGTCATCGTGGTGTGGATGTAAAGAAAACGTTTTCCAGCCATCTGTATCGGTATCTTTCTTTAGTTGGATTGAAAGTGTTTCTGGATCACCCTGAATTACAACGGGGAGACTATTTCGCTCCTCAAACTGAAGTTAATATTCAATCAACCCCAGTGCACGTGGCCATTTTCTCTGCTGGATATGTTGACCCAGAGTGGTGTCTAAATGAACTCCTATTGATGTTGGACACAAAAGCGCCCATTAAATGAACTCCTATTGATGTTGGACACAAAAGCACCCATTAAATGAACTCCTATTGATGTTGGACACAAAAGCGCCCATTATTCCAGTGTTCTACCATGTGAAGCCAAGTGACCTTCGGTGGAAGCTGGGCAAAGGGTAAAGGTATGGTGAATCCCTGGAGAGACTCCTAAGGAATACTAAGTATGACCCTCAAACTGACGAAGAGATGTCGCTGCACGACCCCAACACAATTGAAAATTGGAGAAATGCTCTTTATCTTGTAACAGGAATAAGCGGTTTGGAGATCGATGCATTTAAGGGTGAGAAAATCAGAGAGCGCATAACTCAGAACTTAATCCACAAAACTCAGAACTTGCTTCATTTGATTGCTAAACAGGTTTTTATACACAAAAAGGAAGCTTCTGGAGTTCGGTGGGTCAGTGGCTTCTCCAGGAAGCTATCCATTCCTCAATGCGTCCGCTGAATCCTCCAGATCAATCTAGCAGCTACATTAATGGCGGGTGGTTGGAATTAATATATTCCAACGCTCCCCCTTAATTCCAACCACATGACAAATATACTATAGCACAATATACAAGACGCTGTAAACATACTCTTAATTTCCATGCCTGCTGGTCTAAGTCTCAGCTAGGCTTACAATATAATCTTGATTTTCTACAACACATAACTTACTTCTACAAAACTCAAATTTTGCCTTCCCAAGAGGCTTAGTGAATATGTCAGCTACATTCTCATTTGTATTACAGTACATTAGAGAAATTTCTTTTGATTGGACCTTTTCTCTTACAAAATGATATTGTCTGTCTATATGTTTTGACCTTGCATGACATACAAGATTGTTCCCCAGTTTTATGGTGCTTTGATTATCACATCTAATCATTGTAGGTTCTTGTTGACCTTCACCAACATCTTCAAGTATTCTTTTGAGCCATATAGCTTCACAGGTGCCACTACGTAATGCTTTATATTCTGCTTCAGTTCATGACAAGGAAACTGTTGCCTGTTTCTTACTGCTCCATGATATAGCTCCCGATCCTATGTTGAAGACGTATCCAGTCGTGGATTTTCTGTCATCTGGATTTCCAGCCCAATCAGAATCAGAATGACCTGTCAATTCAACATTACGAGCATTAGTATATTCAATACCAAAATTGATAGTTCCCTTTAAATATCGAAGGACCCTTTTTGCAGCTATCCAATGGCTTTCATGAGGCTTAGCCATGAATTGACTAAGTATGCTTACTGCATAAGCAATGTCTGGTCTAGTGGTAGTGAGATAATTCAGACTTCCCACTAATTGTCGATGCAATGTTCCATTTACCTCTTTTGTTCCATCATCACTTCTTAATTGATATTTTGTTCCAATGGAGTACTCACTGCTTTACATCCATTCATATGAAATCTCTTTAGTACTTCATTTGTATATTTGCTTTGTGTGATTAAGGTTCTTCCATCATTTCTCCATACTTCAAGACCTAGACAATAGTGCATCTCACCAAGATCCTTCATCTCAAATTCCTGAGATAACTTTATTTTTATATCTGTAATAAATTTATCAGCACTCCCTGTTATTATTAGATCATCAACATATATAGAAAGTAATACTATATCCCTATTTCTGTCTGTCCTGACAAACAAATTAGGATCATTTTTACTCCTTTTAAATCCTTGCTGAAAAAGAATTTGTTGATTTTCTCATACCAATATCTGGGTGCATGTTTTAGTCCATATAAGGCCTTTTTAAACTTGCATACAGGATGTTCTTGACCCTTCTTTACAAATCCTTCTAGTTGAATACGATAAATTTCTTCTTTTAAGTCACTATTTAGAAAAGCTGACTTTACATCTAATTGATGTAGCTTCCAATCATATTTAGTTGCTAATGCTATCATTATTCTGATTGTATTCATTTTTGCAACCGGAGCAAAGGTATCTTCATAATCTATACCTTCTTTTTGTGAATAACCTTTTGCAACCAATCTTGCTTTATACTTATCTATGCTACCATCTGCATTAAATTTTGTCTTGTACAACCATTTTGATCCTATAGGGACTTCATTTTCAGGTAGTTCTGTTAATTCCCAAGTTTCATTTTTCATTATAGAATCATATTCTTCTTTCATAGCTTCCATCCATTCTTTATGACTTTTGGCTTGTTCATAATTTAAGGGCTCAAAAATAGTCATTACTTGAGACATTAAAGCATAATCTTTATACCTGATGGGGGCTTGAATCTGTCGTGTTGACCTTCTTAGAGGTTCATTACTTTGTGGAGTGCCTTCTCCTTTTCTTCTCTGTGGAGTGCCTTCATCACCTTTTTGTGGACTTTGATTCCTTGATGTGTCTTTTGGAATGTCCATGTGTTCTTGTTCTTGAGTTGATTCCACAACTTCTTCTTCTTCCTTAAAGTTTTTATAAGAAGACTGCCATGTATTATGTTCATCTTTTTTTATTTGTTTATCTACATGCTCATGAAATATAACATCTCTACTTGCAAAGACCTTGTGAGTACTTGGATCATACATTTTATATGCTTTTTGATCAGTGCAATATCCAATAAAAATACATTTGATGGCTTTGGCATCTAACTTTCTCCTATCCTCTTTAGGAATATGAGCAAAGGCCTTGCATCCAAATATCCTTAAATGAATAACTTTAGGTTTAAAACCATAAAATGCTTCAAATGGTGTTTTGTGCTCAAGATACTTAGTAGGGCTTCTATTTTTAAGATATACAGATGTGTTAAAGGCTTCAACCCAAAAACTATTAGAAAGTCCTTTACTTTTTAACATACTTCGAGCACATTCAACTAATGTTCTATTCTTTCTTTCAGCTACTCCATTTTGTTGAGGTGTATGTGGTACTGTAAATTGTTGCATAATTCCATTTTGTTTGCAATATTTTATAAAAGCTCCTGAAGTGTATTCACCATCTTTATCTGATCGAAGAATTTTAATGCTCTTTCTTGTTTTCTTTTCAACTATACTCTTGAATTCTTTAAAGTATTCAAACACATCACTTTTGTTTCTTATAAAGTATACCCAGGTGAATCTAGTGCTATCATAAATAAATATCAGGAAGTAATATGCTCCACCAAGTGACTTAGTTTGCATTGGACCACATACATCAGGTTGCACTAGTTCAAGTATTTCACGTTTTCTTCTATTTTTATGCACAGGAAAGTCTTCCCTATGTTGTTTTCCTAGTGCACAACCTTCACATTCAAAGTGTTCTCCCTTAATAATTGGAAGACCTTCTACCATCAATTTCTTTTGTAGTAACATTAGGTCATTATGATTTTAGTGTCCATACCTTTGATGCCAAAATTCTATAGTTGACATGCCTGTTGATGCCCATTCTTCATTACATCCAACTTGTATAAGCCTCCAACTCTCATTCCTTTTGCAATAACATTGTAGTTGTCCTGCACATCCTTTACCAAACAATGTGATTTCACAAATTCAACTTTTAAATGTTGATTTGTGATAGTAGAGGCTGAAATTAAGTTCTTCTTTAATCCTGGAACATACACCACATTTTGAATTTGTTTTTCTTGTCCATTAGGCATCATAACACTTATATTACCATATCCTTTAATTTCATGTGATTTATTATCTCCTAAATAGATGTGTCCACCATTATTGATTTCATGATAAGTATCAAACCAATCTCTTTTGCATGACATATGGATTGATGCACCATAATCTATACACCAAGCATTATCATCTTCAGTTTTTGTTGATAAAGCAGCATTGGACACAAACAATTTAAGATTGCTAACATCTTGACTAATTGCTTCATCTCTATCAACATAATTTCCTGAATGCCTTCTTTGCTTAAATTGATCAGACCTCCTTTTCATGCAATTCTTAGCGAAATGACCAGGTTTTCCACAGTAATAACACACATCATCTCTACTTGATTTGGCATTTGTCCTTGGTAAAGGGGTACCTTGAAATGATTTTACCTGTGGCTTTTTGCCTTTATTTTTCTCCCATTGTTTGCCCTTGAAGGATTGCTTTCCTTTGGCCATCAATGCCAAATCTGAATTGGGAGATTTCTGTTTAAGGCTTCTTCTCCGCTCTTCTTCCTGCATAAGTATACCTACCAACTCATCAAAAGTAGGAGCCTTCTCTCTAGCTGAAAGACTAGTGATAAACAGTTGATATTCATCAAGCATTCCATTTAATGTCATAGTAACCAAGTCTGTACTAGATACTGATTCACCAATTTCACCTAATTTATCCTTTAGATCTTTAATTATAGAAATGAAATTAGTAACACTTTCATTTTCTTCCATCTTAATTGAAAGAAGCTTACTCTTTAAATACAATATTTAGTCTTGGATGTTTTGCACTCTCTATTGTGTGGAATAATGTTTTCCTTAACCGTCATCTGCAAAAGCACCTTTGCTTTGTTTTCCCATCGCTCCCAATCTTGAATTGCAGCATCTGTGGCTTGAGGGGACACTGGCTTAACTTCAGCTCCAGACACAATCGCCCATGTATTGTTGCCTTCCATCAAAGTCTGCCTTTTTTTTTTTTCACATCTGTACTTGAGAAAGCCCCAAATCACAAATTACAATGGCTCTCTTTTATTTGTCACTTACAGAAACCTCAATATGTTTGGCATCACCATTAGAGACAACTGCCGCTTTAATATTTGGAGCATTCACAATCAAAACACCATTTTCCAATTTTGCAGAGATGCCATCCGCATTTACATTATCTGGCGGCCGGAATTGCCTCATGAATCGTCCACTCAATCGTTCCACACGGTGTCACTGGTCCGTCTCCTGCACGTCTTATTTGTGCCTTTCTCCGCTTATTCTAAAAAAACACCTCTGCAACACTTCACTGCATTTCCAAAAGACATCTCAGACGGCACAAAATCATCTGATTAAGTTAGTTTTGCACAAAAACACCATAAATAATTCATCCAAAACCAGCAAATCAATATATCAGATGGACTGCAACTTTAAAAAAAACTTGCACACAATCCTTCGTCCAGGATTGCCCTTCCACACAGTGTCCTCACACGACTGCCACAGTCTTGAATCTACACACCGCTAAAGCCACTACAGCTCCTACGTCCAAACTACACGTAGCGATACACTACAACTGCAACTGCAACAACTTGCAAACTCCAACCTACACTCCACACTAGTCTTCACAACACACAATCAATCTTCTCCTCCAAGCGTAGACCAGCCTTGAGCTGTGAAACTAAGTGGAAAACTTCGGCTTTCACAGGCAGGCTTCTCACGACATTCTTCTACAACTCCAGCCTCTCTGGAATGCACCCTCTCAGAAGATCCTTGCAGCACTCACCTTGCTCTGATACCAAATCAGAGAGCGCATAACTCAGAACTTAACACACAAAACTCATAACTTGCTTCATTTGATTGCTAAACAGGTTTTTATACACAACAAGGAAGCTTCTGGAGTTCAGTGGGGCGGTGGCTTCTCCAGGAAGCTATCCATTTCTCAATGCGTCCGCCGAATCCTCCAGATCAATCTAGCAGCTGCATTAATGGCGGGTGGTTGGAATTAATATCTTCCAACAGAGAACTCAAATTCTTCTTTGGCTACTGTATTTTTTTATTTTATTTTATGTTGCATAATATAGGGATAGACTTCTTTTTCTCATTCATTCTATTTATGTTCTTGTGAATAACCAGATATGAGGGCTTGCTATTAGAGAAAGTAGTTGAACTGGTGCTAACAAAGGTGAAAACAACAGCAGTGGAGGTTGCTAAATATCCAATAGGTTTGGATTATAAAGTAAATGATTTAGAAAATACTGTTCTATTGCAGCTACAATAGAGCGGGAAACCTCAGATATTGGGGATTGTGGGGTTAGGTGGTGTTTTCAATAGGAAAAATCCAGATTCTAGTAAATCCTGTTTTTTAGGTGGTTTCGAAAATTACGGAACATATTTCTTGCAGACGTGGACAGTAACAATAATATACAAATGCATGACCACCTCAGAGATATGGGGAGAGATCTTGCTGAGGATCCAGGGTTGCCCTGTCGTCTTTGGCATTGGATAGAGAACACATCGATGATTTGTTGCAACAACGGGTAAGTGATAATTCTTCAATTCTTCCATCATTTTACAATAAATAATGGATAATTATTTATTTCTATGTTTTGAGAATGGACAGGTAAAATCTGTGAGGGGGATTAGAATGGTTCTCTGTGAGTACACCGATTCATTGGACGACATTCATATGGGGAGGTTGCAACTTCTTGACACTGAACATGTTCTGGTAGACCACATTTTGATAAGGGTTCAGTCTCCAAATCTCATATGGCTGCGCTGGAACAACTGTCCTTGCCCTTCTGTGCCTTCCTCGCTTTCAATGAGCAATTTGAGGGTTTTAGAAGTACAAGGGATGGAATTGAGAACACTGGGAAAATGATTCACAGGTAAGATAGGATTTGTTGAATTATAGTGTTTATTATTGATATTGTACCACACGTCCAAGAGTTCCTTCTAATGATAAATCCATTTATGCTTTTCTTTTTCTTACCGTTGAAATACGTGAACATTTTTAGGTACCTTTCTAGCTGCGGGAGTTAAAGATTGAGGGTCCTTTATGTTTCATTCCAAAGTCTACACGTGAACATTTTTAGGTACCTTTCCAGGTGCGGGAGTTAAAGATTGAGGGTCCTTTGTGTTTCATTCCAAAGTCTATAGGGAAGTTGAAATATCTAAATCCGCTAAGCTTATCTCAATTGTAGATTGCTCAAGCTCATTCACGTGGCCAGTGGGTCCCATCCGTCTCTATTTCCAATTCAACCAGTTGACAATTCTGTTAATACTTTCAATATTCCGACCACTCCACAACTATCCTGATTTTTGGCATCTATGACAGCAGACGCGAGATGCTAATACAAGTGGTTTATAAGACATGAACTTAAATGTGTCTAATGCTACCTCTGCGCTAAAGGATTTCAAAATTCAAATGCTTTCCTGCTTGATTTCAAATTGAAAAATTGCTGGTTGAATTTCTGCAACAGGTTGTTGAATAGGGGAATAGATGGCTCTCTACTTCATTTTGAGCTACTTGCGCACCGACATTGGCACTGTCCCCCACTGCAACAACATCCAAAGCAACTCCATAATGGAAATAAAAAAAAGGCTCCTCATGGCGAGATCTCTTCTCCATCTGAAACTTGTTGTTGCGGCTGTGGCGGCTCTTTTTCGAATTGGGGGTAGTGGATATGATTTGGGATTAAATGTAAGCATTCAAGCTATGTAAGCCTCCTTCACAACCTCACTAAAATCCCCTCCAATACCATATTATGATCTCAACACTTTCAAAATTTATACCGAGAATAAAAAACTAATTTACTTGATTCCATTTCCTTTTAATTGATGTTACTTTGCAATGGAGGATACACAGAAGTAGCGTTGAAGTCAGAAGGTAGAGGATTAATTCAAGCATAACCAAAACAAGCCGTTTATATTGTTATGGTTGGAAACATTCATTCCAACCACCAAAAGCATTTAATGCACCATCTAGTTCTTTCTCGAGAATTCAGGAGGAAGTTCCGAAAATTAGATAGCTCCCTAAATAAGCCATAGTCACCGACTCTAGAAACTTCTCCTCGGTGTATAAAAACCCTCTCTGGAAATCAAATGAGCAAGTTTCTGAGTGTTTGGGTTTAGTTCTGGTTTTGTGTCTGCGTTCTCTGATTTGGTATCAGAGCAAGGTGAGTGATACAACGTTGAGCGCTGAAAAGTGTTGTAGAGAAGTCATTATGCTGCGTGAAGTGTTGCAGAGAAGTCGATGTGGGTGAGTTGTGAAACTGCTAAGAAGTGTTGGAGAGAGTGCATGTGCGGCACATTAAACACTGGTGGAGCCGGTATTATCCAGAAGTTGAATGTGAGCGTGCGGGTTATTTACTGTGTGCAGCGAGAGTGAAAACTTCAGAAATTTGTTGCAGATTTTTTTTCCTGTTCTTTCTGTGTTGCAGAAGAAAAAACAATCTGTTTGCCACAGGTGAATGACTAAGGCAACTGCCTCCTTGTGTGTGAGTCTATGCGTGAGATTTTGCTGCTGTGAAGCAGTCCCTTTGCGTGTAACGGTGTGTTGGTTGTGAGGCTGGTTAGAGGGAGCCGTTTGCTGCCAGAGAACGAAGCAGAAGATTTCCAAGGAGCTGTCGTAGCCCCAGGACAAGCCAGTGGGTGAGCGTTTGGTATAAGATATCTTTTTTTTATTACCTAAGTGGTGAAAAAAAAAAAATGACTTTGTGGCTGGGGTAGTATTTCCAAAGTGATGAACAAAATATTTTTATTGAATTTGTGGTTGGATGTGAGTTAGGTGCATCATATAAACACACTTTTAGTAAGTAAAAAAAAATAGTTAAAAGTTCCAACTTGATTTAAAGAAATTCGTGGTGGCCCCAAGTTACGTGTTGAATTAAGAGCTCCAATCTTGTGTGGTGGTTGTATGTAAGTGGGTGGATTTATTTTAATCTACATTATGTTTTCTATAAAGTTTTGAAGGATAGAGATTGTGGAGGGGTGAATTTGGAGTTTGATTTTTTGTACTTAAAAATAAACAAATTAAAAAAAGAGAATTAAAAGAAAAGAAAATGAATTTAAAAAAAAAAAGGGGCAGCCATATTATCTAATGATATTGGATAAAATTTTATGACTTATGCTTGAGGGTTTATATTTGTGAAAATTAGTAATTGTTTTTGGTGATTGGTACTTGGTGAAAATAAGTAACATGGGTAATGTATTGACAAAATTTTATTTATCTGACTCTAACAAGTTAGACAGTGAAAATTATGCAAATTGGAAGTTTAAGTTGCAAACTTTGATGGAAGGCAACAATACATGGATGATTGTGTCTGGAGCTGAAGTTAAGTCAGTGTCCCCTCAAGCCATAGATGCTGCAATTCAAGATTGGGAGCAACGAGAAAACGAAACGAAGGTGCTTTTGCGGATGACCGTTAAGGACAACATTATTCCACACATTAGAGAGTGCAAAACATCCAAGGAGACATGGGACACTCTAAAAAATTTGTATGAGATGAAGATTACAAATCGAATATTGTATTTAAAGAGTAAGCTTCTTTCAATTAAGATGGAAAAAAATTAAAGTGTGAGTAATGTTATTTCTAGAATTAAGGATATAAAGGATAAACTAGGTGACATTGGTGAATCAATATCTAGTACAGACTTGGTTACTATGACATTAAATGGAATGCTTGATGAATATCAAATGTTTATCATTGGTCCTTCAACTAGAGAGAAGGCTCCTACTTTTTATGAGTTGGCATATACTTATGCAGGAAGAAGAGCGGAGAAGAAGCCTTAAACAAAAATCTCCCAATTCAGATTTGGCATTGATGGCCAAAGGGAAGCAATCCTTCAAAAGCAAACAATGGGAGAAAAATAAAGGCAAAAAGCCAGAGGTAAAATCATTTCAAGGTACACCTTTACCAAGAATAAATTCCAAATCAAGTAGATATGATGTGTGTTATTACTGTGGAAACCCTAGTGATTTTGCTAAGAATTGCATGAAAAGAAGTTATGATCAATTTAAACAAAGAAGGCATTCGAGTAATTATGTTGATAGAGATGAAAAAATTAGTCATAACTTTAGCAATCTTAAATTATTTGTATCCAATTTTGCTTTATCAGTGGAAACTGATGATGATAATGCTTGGTTTATAGATTCTGGTGCATCAATACACATATGCAAAGAGATTGGTTTGATACTTATCATGAGATTAATAATGTTGGACACATCTATTTAGGAGATAATAGATCACATGAAATTAAAGGATATGGTGATATAAGTGTTATGATGCCTAATGGACAAAAAAACAAATTCAAAATGTGGTGTATGTTTCAGGAATAAAGAAGAACTTAATTTCAGTCTCTACTATTATAGATCAACATTTAAAAGTTGAATTTGTGAAATCACATTGCTTGGTAAAGGATGTGCAGGACAACTACAAGGTTGTTGCAAAAGGAATGAGAGTTGGGGGTGTATACAAGTTGGATGTAATGAAGAATGGGCATCAAGCTTTTGCATCAATAAGCATGTCAAATATAGAGCTTTGCATCAAAGATATGGACACTTAAATCATAATGACCTAATATTACTACAAAAGAAATTGATGGTAGAAGGTCTTCCAAATATTAAGGGTGAACATTTTGAATGTGAAGGTTGTGCACTAGGAATACAACATAGGGAATAATTTTTTGTGCATGAAAATAGAAGGAAACGTGAATAATGATGTATGTGGCCCAATGCAAACTAAGTCACTTGGTGGAGCATATTACTTTCTTATATTTATTGGTGATAGCATTAGATACACATGGGTGTACTTTATAAGAAACAAAAGTGATGTGGTTGAATACTTTAAAGAATTCAAGGGTATGGTTGAAAAGCAAACAAGAAAGAGCTTTAAAATTCTTTGATTAGATAAAGGTGGTGAGTACACATCAAGATATTTTATCAAATATTGCAAACAAAATGGAATTATGCAACAATTTACAGTACCACATACACCTAAGCAAAAATGGAGTAGCTGGGAGAAAGAATAGAACATTAGTTGAATGTGCTCGTAGTATGTTAAAAAGTAAGGGACTTGCTAATAGTTTTTGGGCCGAAGCCATTAATACAGTTGTATATCTTAAAAATAGAAGCCCTACTAAGTATCTTAAGCACAAAACACCATTTGAAGCATTTTATGGTTTTAAACCTAAAGTTAGTCATTTAAGGATATTTGGATGCAAGGCCTTTTCTCATATTTCTAAAGAGGATAGGATAAAGTTAGATGCCAAACCCATGAAATGTATTTTTATTGGATATGTACTGATCAAAAAGAATATAAAATGTATGATCCAAGTACTCACAAGGTCTTTGCAAGTAGAGATGTTATATTTCAGGAGCATGTAGATAAACAAATAAAAGAAGATGAACATAATGTATGGCAGTCTCCTTATGAAAGCTTTAAGGAAGAAGAAGAAGTTGTGGAATCAACTCAAGTTCAAGAACACATGGACATTCCAGAAGACATATCAAGGAGTTAAAGTCCACAAAGAAGTGATGAAGGCACTCCACAGAGAATAAGAAGAGGAGAAGGTACTCCACAATGTAAGGAATCTCTAAGAAATCCAACACGACAGATTCAAACCCCTATCAGGCATAAAGATAATTCTTTAATGTCTCAAGGAATGATTGTTTTTGAGCCCTCAAATTATGAACAAGCTAAAATTCATAAATAATGGATGGAAGTTATGAAAGAAGAATATGACTCTATAATGAAAAATGAAACTTTGGAATTAACAGAATTACCTGAAGATAAAGTTCCTATAGGATCAAAATGGTTGTACAAGACAAAATTTAATGCAGATGGTAGCATAGACAAGTATAAGGCAAGATTGGTTGCAAAAGGTTATTCAGAAAAAGAAGGTATATATTATGAAGATACCTTTGCTCCGGTTGCAAAAATGAATACAATCAAAATAATGATAGCATTGGCAACTAAATATGATTGGAAGCTACATCAATTAGATGTGAAGTCAACTTTTCTAAATGGTGACTTAAAAGAGGAGATTTATCTTGTTCAACTAGAAGTATTTGTAAAGAAGGGACAAGAACATCTTGTATGCAAGTTTAAAAAGGCCTTATATGGACTAAAACAGGCACCCAGATCTTGGTATGAGAAAATCAACAAATTCTTCTTTCAGCAGGGATTTAATAAAAGCAAAAATGATCTTAATTTGTATGTCAAGACAGACATAAATGGGGATATAGTATTGCTCTCTATATATGTTGATGATCTAATAATAATAGGGAGTTTTGATAAATTGATTAAAGATATAAAAATGAAGTTATCACAGGAATTTGAGATGAAGGATCTTGGTGAGATGCACTATTGTCTAGGTATTAGAGTATGGAGAGACGATGGAAGAACCTTAATCACACAAAGAAAATATACAAATGATGTACTAAAGAGATTTCATATGGATGGATGTAAAGCAGTGAGTATTCCATTGGAACAAAATATCAAATTAAGAAGTGAAGATGAAACAAAAGAGGTGAATGGAACATTGTATTGACAATTAGTGGGAAGTCTGAATTATCTCACTACCACTAGACCAGACATTGCTTATGCAGTAAGCATACTTAGTCAATTCATGTCTAAGCCTCTTGAAAGCCATTGGATAACTGCAAAAAGGGTCCTTCGATATTTAAAGGGAACTATCAATTTTGGTATTGAATATACTAATGCTTGTAATGTTGAATTGACAAGTCATTCTGATTCTGACTGGGTTGGAAATCTAGATGACAGGAAATCCACCACTGGATACGTCTTCAATATAGGATCATGAGCTATATCATGGAGCAGTAAGAAAAAGGCAACAGTTTCCTTGTCATCAACTGAAGAAGAGTATAAAGAATTATGTAGTGCCACCTATGAAGCTATATGGCTCAAAAGAATACTTGAAGATGTTGGTGAAGGTCAACAAGAGCCTACAGTGATCAGATGTGATAATCAAAGCACCATCAAAATGGGGAACAATCATGTATGTCATGCAAGGTCAAAGCATATAGACACATAATATCATTTTGTAAGAGAAAAGGTCCAATCACAAAAAATTGCCCTAATATATTGTAATACAAATGAAAATGTAGCTGACATATTCACTAAGCCTCTTGGGAAGGCAAAATTTGAGTTTTGTAGAAATAAGTTATGTGTTGTAAGCCTAGTTGAGACTTAGACTAGCATGCATGTCAATTAAGAATACAGCTATGTCAATAGTGTATTTTGTGTGTTCGTCATATGGTTAGAATTAAGGGAGAGTGTTGGAAACATTAATTTCAACCAACAAACGCATTTAATGCACAGTCTAGTTCCTTCTCGAGAATTCAAGAGGAAGTTTCGAGAGTTAGATAGCTTCCTGAAGAAACCATAGTCACCGACTCCATAAGCTTCTCCTCAGTGTATATAAAACCCTCTTTAGTAATAGAATGAGAAAGTTTTTGAGTGTTTGTGTTCAGTTCTGGTTTGGTGTCTGCATTCTCTGATTGTTATTAAAAGAGGTTTTGGATGTCAGATCATGTAACAGATTACCATATCCTGGAAAAAGATAATTTTCGTGAGGACGATGTAGCCATATAGATTACCATATCCTGGAAGAAGACCACTTTCACGAGGATGATGTAGCCGTACAGAGAAAATATTCTCAAGGTCGATTCAACTAATTCCAATTGAGTACCAAATTAAGTTGCTCGATTCAGTTTCAAATATAAATCTTTCATGACGTGCAAGACGAGCAAACGGTCTTGTTAGGAAAATATGTAATATGGATGCATTTACATATCTTTTTTATCATTTTATTAATTATCAACCAAGATAATTCTATTGAATTTTTGAGTTTGAAGTTGTTGTTTGAGATAAACTGCATTGTGTATGACCATATTACACTTAATCCATAAAATTGGTCTTAATTTTACATGTTGGTTTCCCAATGAGTTTTCAATTAGACTCGTTGACTACTAAAATTCTAAAAACAAAAACTAATTCTCAATACAAATAGGACATTGATGAATTCTTGAGCCTAGTACAAATGTGTAAACTATTCACAATCTATTGAAAATTGGTCGATTCACATCATATTCTTATGTGGAAGGACTTTCTCTATTCAATTCTTGAAAGAATTTTTTTTATAATAAAAACATCTACCCACAGTGGGGTATAAAAACATTTATAATTATATTTTAAATTTCTACTGGTCCTTGGATATATATTAGTTGGCAATATTTTTTTGAAATTGTAATATTTTTAATTTCTACAGGTCCCTGGATATAAATTAATTGGCAATATTTTTTTGAAATTGTTGCTTCAAAACCTGTGTAAGTTCTTTTCGTCAAGATATTACTTTAATATGCCGAATGTTATAGTGATTTCGATCAATCTTAACCTCATATGAGTAAGAACCTAACTTCCTTGATTCCAGAACTTCAAAGTAATATTTTTGACAAATTAAATATGCAATAAAAAAATATTCATTTACTACCAAAACTAACTTAACTTTTAATAATAGTAGTACAGGCTTGAATTTATAGGATTCCAAAATAAAACAAGAGATTTTTTTATGACAAAATGGACAAAAACAAGATGAAGATTTCCTATATCAAATAATTTATTTATTACTTATTTGAATTTGGTGGTAATTTGTATCGGATAGTTTTCCTATATATTAATCACACAAAGAATATGTTGTCAAATATATTATTTTGAAATTGTCTTTTGAAATTAAATTGGTTTTTTTAAAGATCATATTACATTATACTTAATCATAAGAATATGAGAATATGTTGAGTTAAACTATTTTTTTAAGGATCTTATTACACTATAAGTAGTCATAAGAATATGCTTAGTTAAATTTGTTAGTCTCCCAATATGTTTAGATATAAGATTTACATTATACATAGTCATAAGAATAAAAAGGTTTTCCAATAAATAAAGTAAATGGAAAAATAGTTTAACTATTAAAGGAGGGTAAAATATTTATCGATTCTTAATTGTAATATGCCAAGTCACTCTATAATACTCAATTTATTTTTTGACTTCATAAAGAAGACATAAGTTCAAAATAAAATAAAATTGTAAATACATTGTTGTATGGCAAGGTTCTATGTGGCGATGGAATGTAAAGCTCTTGTTTGGTAATTAAAAACTCTTCATCTTGATTGGTATTTAAAATAGTGAAGTATTTAAATCATGTCTACCATATTGTTTAAAAAAAACATCGTGATCTATAATTGCTTTAATTGATGAGTTTAAAATTTGTAAAAAAAAATTATAATAATCCAAATTAGTATAAAACTTAGATACCAACAAACTTTTATCTTGAAATATCCAAGACAAATGAGAGGTGGTATATTGCAACTTTTAGATATTGAATTTAAATTTGAAACTCAAACAAACTGCCCCATCACATTTAATATTTAAACTACCTTGCCAACTCACCATATCACTTACTCAACCATTTGGAAAAATGGATGACCAAAATATGGGAGGAAGAGGAGGTTGGAAAAGTGCGAAGAATACCAATACCATATATACATACATATGGATAACATAGTCTTAAGGAAGGACTCATCAGTTAAATAATGGATACATTGAAAAGATAGATTTTGGAATCAATTCAAGAAAAACTGTGACCTTGAAAATTCTAGACAATAGGAATTGTAACCCATAGTAACTCTAACCAATCAGAACTATTACCACAATGACTCTAGTTGGCAAGAACTTTGATCAATCAATGAATAAAATGATTATAGGCCGTTGGTCATAATAGTTCCATCATCAGGAAATTCCCTATAACTACGACTAATAAACATTGATTATAGTTCTTGTGAGTCAAGGTTCCTAACTAACAAAGGAATTATTCCCTAGAACTATGACTGAAAAACAAAGATCATAGTTTAATTTCATAGTCAAAGCTCCCACATCATAATTCTTGTTGTCATGATTCTTGTAAAATAAAGTCATAGTTCCTAATTGACAAGGGAACTATGAAAAACAAAGGAATGATTCCTAAGGTCATAGTTCATGAGGGTCAAAGTTCTCAAGGTCATAGTTACTATGCGTCATAATTCATAAGGGTTAAAGTTCTCAAGTTCATAGTTCTTATATGTCATAGTTACTATGCTCATAGTTCTTGTGGGTTGTGTTTTCTATTGGTTAGAGATCCCAATGATAAGAAAGCTCATAAAATTTCTTCAATGAGAGTCGATGAAGTGCCTATTGGAAAATGAGAGAGCGAGGGAAATATAAATAGAGAGAGAGAGAGAGAGAGAGAGAGAGAGAGAGAGAGAGAGAGAGTAGAAAATGTGTAGATGGAAATAGAGAAATAGAGTGTTGGGAATAAGTTAGTCATGATGGTATAAACAACAATTACATCCATACGATTCCATTCCATCAAATTCCACAATACGAGGGTTTTCAAATTTCACAAAAGTAGTGTTTTCAAATTTCACAAAACTAAGGTCTTCAAACTTCACTTCAATATACATCGACAGACATCACCAACTTGTGATGCATGGTCAATATGGTGTGTTTAATCACATTTTCTAGTTATGCACTCAAATTTGATTTCACTATGTTGGAGTTTCCACATTCCACATTGTTATGGTTTTCAAATTCCACAAAGCAAGGGTTTTCATAGTGCATAAAACTAAGGTAAATTTCAAATTGCATAATTATATTTCCTAATAATGCACACACACTTTTGAGCCATGCTAAGCAGGTAGCCTCACTGGGGTCCTAGTTGGTACCTTGGGCCTTACAGAGCCTAGACAACTAGGAATACATGTGAATTCCTACGAACAAGCACACATTCTTGTGGGCATGAGTTCCTTGTGATAGCCCCATTTCCACTTCTGGGGTCATCATTCTTGTGCAAGTGCCCTTAGTTGATTCTCACTAGTTTTTTCGATTATGCATAATCCTTCTAAAGCTCTCATTATAGAATTTCTCACAAAATTCCTTCATACACTTCATGTTAGGTGTTTTCTCATTAGTCTACATAGTTTCTTTCTTTTAGCACATATGAATTCATTTCCACACATATGTGATTCCACAACCACTTGCCATGTGCTTATTTACAGTATAACAATAGAGTGCTAAGTTATTTCATCATGACTATTCCCTAATTAAGAAAGCCTCCATCATGTTCTAGTTGATTTCTTACACTTGTTTGAGAAACTTCCACATATTTAACTTTATGTATCTATATATCTCTTTTATGTTTATCACATCATTCTAGACTGGTCATGGTTATGAGAACTACAATAGGTTATCATCATTCATTTCTTAAAACCCCCATTTCTTTATACTTATTTTTATATCTTCTCATAGGTTTGTATTGTTTGAGGGGTAAGCTTCTTCTAATTTTGACTTCATTCATATGTAATTTAGGGAATTGTGATACTATTTCCCATTTATAATTTATCTTGTTTCAGATTGAATTATTATAGTGTTCTTCGTCTATCTCAATGCTTTCACAGTGGAAGAATTAAATGAATCAACTTGTACAGTCTTTTTTATCAATGGGCCCTAATTTGGGTATGAATTCTTCCAAAGCCATTTTGAGGCATTAAACGTTTTTTTCTGGGGTAAAAAAATTCTTATTTGTGCGAGACCATCTGGTACTCGAACTTTGTATGAAAAATTTATGCCTCTCGCAAGTTTATCTACCATACTGACCACCATGCTACAAGTTGATGTCACGTTAATCCTCGTTACTCATGCATATGGGGCTAGCCATGTGTGTAATTTAAAAAAGACTCGAGAAGGTCCAAAATCGTAACTCTAGTTGAGGGTTGAGGGAGTCAAACCTTTCATATAGTTAGCTATTGGGTTATGTTAAATACTAGGACACTAGGAGGAGTAGGGATTACATTTCATATTATTATATTCTCTTCCATATTTGAGCAAAGCAATTAGGAGTGGGATGTTAGAGAGAAAAAAAAAGGCTTAAGATTTTGAAGCAACTTTATAAGCCATAGGTCTTAGGTAACTCTATAGGGAGTACCTCTTTCTTTGTATCTACACATTTTTCTACACTAGAGAATAGAGATCAAACCAACCTCACCTTCTAGCTAGGTTTCTCCCATAAGGTTTTCCCAAGGGAAAAATTGTGCTTACTCTGATTAGTGTATGTATTTCTTTTCACTCTATATTGCTTGAATTTCAACTAATTTATATTTAAGCATACAAACAATAAATAAAGAATCTGAGATCTAAAATAATTAATGTTCACAGTGAAAAAATCAATATTGATAAGATCTATTATGATGAATTGTTCCAATGGAATATCCACGATAATTTACTAGTCATCTCCACATGTTGCCTGCACGAATATTGTCTTCTTTACTACCACATGTTACGTCGATCAGTTGAACATATTATGTGATTGTATGTTACTTCATCTTTGATTTTCTTTTCTTAAAGTCCATGGTTAGGCTTTTATCTCCATTCTTCCCATCTTCAAAATGCAACATCCTCAAAGCAAGAAAATCCAATAACCATTAATTAGGATTTATGCTCAACAATCATATTGAATGAAACCATCATTCGTATCAACTGGAATTACAATTTCAAACTCTGCCATGATCATGAAAAGTAAGAAAACTTTAGGTAAAAATCACATCATCAGAGTTTTGTTGACGCATTTCAAACCATCCAGTGTCGTTCATTGCTGGAACAAGATGAAGAACCAGATCTTGGCATCAAGTTAAATAGATGGAGAGAAAAAATTTAGACGTTATAATATAATAGTTAGATATGACTAAATAAATAATATTTTAATATAAGGAAATACTTGTTAGAATATATTTGTTAAATATTGGTCATGATTGCCAAGTTATTACTCTCATTAATCGTATCAAAATATTTTATTATGAGGACAAGTATAAAAGACAAATAATACATAAAATAATTACCAAAATTTATTTTCCCACACATTACAAATATTTATTGGTCGTATATATATATTTCATTGCCCTTGTAGCACTAAATAAGGTTCCAACTTCCTTTATCCTCCCTTAATTAACTATATAAACCTCATTGTGTCTAAAATGTAACAATAAACCTTTATATTCACATAAAGTTACTCATATTCATGAAGTCGTATAATTTCAATTTACTTTTATTTTTTGAATGGTTATACATATTTATCAATATTAACCAAATTATCCTCATCATAACTTAGTCCACAACAATAAAATTAATATTTATACAAAAATATAAATCACAATAAACATTAATGTAAAAGTGTTTCCCAAAAATTTCATATGAAAACATTAACTTCTTACATATTAACTTGTTGCATGTCTTACTTTTTTGAACTTGTTATAGAATATTTGAATTCATTTTAATCATTCTTCCCAATTGTGGAATATGAAATTCTCTAACTTTAAAATGTTGTTAAAACCATTACACTAAATTCTATCTTAACAAATATCATATAAAGACATTACGAATTAAATAAAAGTAGAAAAAAATAAATCTAATTTAAAAATATTATTAGTTAAATGAAAATAAAAATAAAACACAAAAACATTACCAATTATACTTTACCAAATGTATCATGAAAACATATAAATCATGATCATTGGAAAATCTTAAAAGAACATTACCAAGGGAAAAGGTATCATCAGAGATCAATTAAAAGGTACGGGTTCACCATATAAATAATTTATTTTCCTCTTTTAATTTTGTTTCAATATTTTATTTAATCACTAGGTATCTTATATATAAGAAAACGTTATACAATATGGATGCAAATGGGTTTCCTAAAATTTCTTCTACCTTTAGCCAAAACCTCCACCATCGATTGAAGTGAGGGTGACATAAGGATGCCCAGTATTTGCTAGATCATTGGGGAATAAAGTGGAGATCATCTTACATAATTCAGATAATATAAAAAATAATATTGCTTCCAAATTTAAAGAGAAATTGTGGGAAAATAAAGAGTTGGAGGGAAAAAAGGAAAGTGCAATATTATAAGGAGGTGATCAACCCCAATCGGGAAAACAATTGCTTCCAAATTTAAAGAAAAATTGTGGAAAAATAAAGAGTTGGAGGGAAAAAAGGAAAGTGCAATATTATAAGGAGGTGATCAACCCCAATCTGGAAAACCAAAATTATCTCTCTGCCTTGACTAGTGTTAAGATGAAAATGAACATTTCCAATATTAGAACCAATTCTAATGAGCTTCATAATGAAATTAGGCATTGGTGAATTCTCAAAACACTGTGGGATGAAAGAGTTTGTCACTTATGTAGGCATTGGTGAATTCTCAAAACACCTTGGGATGAAAGATTTTGTCACCAATAATAGGAGGGTTGAAGATAAAAAACATTTTCTCTTAGATTTTCCATCTTATATTCACATGAAAGAGTTTGCCACCAAGCCTAGGAGGGTTGAATCTTGTACTCACATTAAAAAACTTTCTCTTAGATTGTCTATCTTATAGTAAAATTCACCTTCTCCTAGATTGTCCATCTTATAATCACATTAAAGCACTTTCTCTTAGATTTTCCACCTTATACTCACATTCAATCCCATTCAAGATTATAGGAATTACTAGTCAGACATTCAACTTGTTCAAAATTTTCCACACAGTCTAACATGTCTTCAAATACTAGAACTCATGTGGAGGGGGAATTAAACCCACTAGCTACCACTAGAGCTATTGTCCTTTAACAACCTTCTTAACATTTTAAGTCATAAAAAATATGGTGATTTGGAAACCTTTTCCCACTTCTTTTTGCCCATATAAATAAGATGTTAAAAAACTCTATTTAATCTATTACCTTCTTAAGGTCTTATAGACTATATAAGCCTTAGTGGGCATTAATCATCATACTCATCATCATTATACATCCAAATTATCATTTCACTCCTCTTAATATTATTATAATAATACCATAAATTTTTATTTTTATTTTTATATATAATAATTCAGACATTGTATAATTAATCTTTTATTTTTTAAAATTTTATGTTACTTTTAATTTATCTCTAGATTATTAATTTAATAATAGTTATCATTATTTTATAACAAAATTAACTAATTTTTAAATCATAATCTTTCAAGAAATTAAAAACATATAATTTAATTATTAACCAGAAATAATTACATAATATACATAATTTTTTTAAACGATTTTTCAAATTTTTTAAATAAGTCAATAGTTATAATGAAAATATTTAAAGTCATTGTCATGAATTTTACATCTTAATCACATATTGGAAGTCAATATTTTCATACTCGCCAACTTATAACTTCTTTAATCCACTATGTGTATATATATAATCTTAATAGTATGAAAGAAAGTCATTCATATATATATATATATATATCAAAATTATTTTTTAATTTAGATGACTTTCCTTCATACCATTAAGATTATATATATATATATATATATATATATATATATATATATATATATATATATATATATATATATATATATATATATATATATAATGTATTTGGTTATTTTTCTAACTGGACAATATCATATACACTGAGATTCCCATTTTATAGAAACTTAAACCATGTTTTTACATGGTAATAAGGTTTCCACTCTATTAACACTCCATAAATAACTTTCTCAATCCTAACTTGATCCATCCTTGATTTATTTGTTAGCACAGAACCCATAGATATTCCAAATTCCATGTCTTGAACTGTGAATTAAATGGAGCCAAGACAAAGGAGAAATATTAAATGTCAGAATCTACTGGGTATAGAATAAGTTATATGTTGTAAAAGTTTTCCAACAATCAACAATTCTCGTAATAACTCCAACATCCGTCTATTCAAAGTGTGACAAAAATGGTGGGCTCGGGCATCAATGTATGCAACTTCAGAGAACCCTCAATCGAGATAAGGGTTGCCCTTTTATACAAATACAACCAACTATAATAAAATTGGAATAGGATCATCTATTAAAAAATGGCGAAGAAATATATGGTTCCCTTTCGCTTTAACACACTCTAGTTGTTAGGAAACCAACTCACAAAAAGATAGAAAAGATAGATCAACACCTTAGAATTCAGCCTCTTCGAGGGGGAAACCTCCTTTACATTACACAAATGAGCAATTCTTGGATTCTCCAAGGAAGAGTTATGCCAAATCTCCCACGGTGACCTGATTATAGACTAGTTCAATAGAGAGAACTTGTACAAGGTGCCATGTGTCATTGTTTCAACGTTAGCCACTGAAACTGATACATAGAAAACTACAGTTCGTCCTCTTTCTGAAACTTCTTACGAAATTTCAATATGATGCTCAAAACAAAAGTTATGACGATTTTCCCTAGGTCACCTGTTTGGAATGTAATTCGGGAGTCTGCAAAAAACCTAACTTCCTCAGATCATATCTTCGCAAATATAGTGAGACAAGCTCTGAAATTCAGACCCGAAGTTCAAAACGATTTCGGATCAAATGGGTGTCTTTTGTAGCTTCTGAAACGTCGTAGAAAAAAATTTATAGCGAAAATGCCACGATGACCTGTTTGGAGCAACAAAACCCTAGAATCCAAAGCTCTGATACCAATTGTTAGGAAACCAGCTCACAAAAAGATAGAAAAGATAGATCAATGCCTTATAATTCAGCCTCTTCGAGGGGGAAACCTCCTTTACATTACACAAATGAACAATTATTGGATTCTCCAAGGAAGAGTTATGCCACTAGTGGGATGGATTCTCAACTTTGGACAATTTTTTGTATGTTAAAGGGAACACAGAACAATTTGATTTAAGTCAGTTGCATCTTTATGTTTTACAATTATATATTTGAATTCCTCAGTCTCTTGGAATCCCTAGTTGTCCCAATCTGGGATCACATCCCTGACTACCTCCATCATTGGTTTGTTGTGCATAAATCCCTCAGGACCCTTCCATTTTTTCTCTTATGGGGAGTCTCGAGAGCACCTAATGCATTGATCTTTGATTCCTCCCAGTCTTCTATCTACAGAACCAACTCTTCGATCGTGGCCCTCTTTAAAGAATTTTCTCTTGAGCCCTTCCCTTCTCCTCACCCCTCTTGCTCCTCCTTTGATCTTTGGTATTCCTTTCTAGTTGGCTTCTTTTATGGAGCCAGTTCCTCTGGGTCATGTGGCTATAGAATGATCATTTATCTGGAACCCCATCACCTCTTCAGATTCCTTTGGTTTGGTGGAAAGGGTTCGAATACTAGGGCCGAGCTTTTGGCCTTATGGGGCACTCTGTATTGTGCTTCCTAGATTGGATTTACAAGAATTCCCATCTTTGGGGACTCTAAAGTTATTATCAATTAGGCCAACAATTGATGTAAATTACAGAATCTGAATCTTCTCTCTTGGCAATAGCAGATCATAACTTTATCTCAATCATTCATTCAAATTTCCTTCTCTCAAATCTAGCGTGAGCACAATAAGGAAGTTGAAATTTTGTCCAAAAGCGGATGTTCTACCTCGTTGGGCTCAATCCACTTCCAGGAATTCATCTCAGACTCTCTTCTTCACTTGGGACAAATCACCTACTAACTCTTCTCCTGATCCATTTTTGAGCTAGGCCTCCTACTTTTTGGCCCTTAGCATTTTTTATTATTGGTGCTTTCTCTTGATGTTTCTTTCTGGTACATGTTCACTGCAATATTATTTCCTTTTTGTCCAGACATTGGATGCGGAGTTGGTTATTTCATTGCATCAATAACTCTGTTGTTATGGATAATCTTCATGTCTTTGTTTCTACTTTTTGCTATTGTTGTTATTTTTAGGAGGATGCATATATGTTGCTTAGGCTGCACCCAAGGAATTTCACAAAAGAGCATCTATTATCCAATGGGAAGGATGACTCTTGCAATTTGTTATTCATATTTTAGATGCATAATTAATTAGCTAAAATCTAGAGAAATGCACAATCTTTTAAGAAGGACCTAGTCTATTAGGTGATGCCTTGAATTTCTAGACATATAGTGACAGATGGCAAGCCAATGGTCAAATCAAATTTAAGGTTCCTCAGATTTTATGTGGATAAACTTTTGAAAATCTAGGAACCCATTCAAATTTAAGGATAAAATCTTAATAGAAGGAATATCCCTGATAATAAACACTTTTTAATTGAAAAATATACAAAAGGACTAATTTTTCCTTGTGATTTCAAAAAATCTCATCAAATTTAAGTAATCTTCTTAAATTTGAAGAAGGTTTATGTAGTATACCTAAGGTATATTATAAGAAATATTATCATAATGCAGTAAATAAATATCATGTAACAATTGTTCTATAACTAATCAATATTACATATTAATGATTATATTACATAATAACTGTCATATACTTATTTATTACATTACAATCATAAATTTAATAACATATCTAAAGTATATTACATTTTTTGAAAGAATTAAATTGTAGCTAATGGTTAAGGACATCTGTTTTTTTTAGGGAAGTCAAATATTCAAATCTAAAAAGGGTTTCCCATATTTACATTTATTTTATAGTAGAACCAAAATGATTGAAATATTTTATTTATAATATAATTTTTATTAATATTTTTTAAATGTCACATGTTAATTTTATATTAAGAATCGAAAGAATTGCACACCTCTCAAATGTTGAAATCTAAAAAGGGTTTTCCCATATTCACATTTATTTTATAGTAGAACCAAAATGCTTGAAATATTTTATTTATAATCCATTTTTTTATTTATTATCAATATTTTTTAAATGCCATATTAGTTTTATATTAAGAATCGAAAGAATTGCACACCGACCTTTTATTGTTTTTATTAAGAATTCTTAAGAATTTTTTTTTCACTTTCAATATATATAATTATTTTCTTTCATATATATAGTAGTATAGATATTTAAATAGTTTATCTAAATCTTGTATTGAAATATTTTTAATAAGTATAAAAATTATACATCTTCCACTCTTCCACACTTAACACTGGAAATATATTTATTTTCTATACTTTTTTTTTTTTAAATTGATATAAATTTTTGTTATTTTACATTAACATCTAAATATTTTACTTGTAGTTGAGTGTGAGACTAAAATATTTTTACATCTTCTAAGTTGTAATGTAATTTAAAGTAATCAAATAGGTATATTCATTTTTATCTTTAATTATAGTTGACATTATTTTTTTATTTAGAAAATATTTCATTTTCGTTATTATTTTATTTTTCACTTTCAGTTATTTTTATCATTTTGTTTTAAGTTGATATAAAATTATGTTATTTGACAAGAACATCCGAAATATTTTATTTATGGTGAAATACATTTACCACACTTTCTGAATTATAATAGTGACACAAACTAAGAGAGTGAGAGTGAGAGTGAGATTATTTATATTTTACTAGTACAATCACATTAAAAATATTAATGTGGTTGATATAGCCAAAGACTTCATAAATATAACCAAAAAAACTATCGCAACAAGAAGAATGTCTTACTAATACACACATTTACTTGATTAACTATGTATAAAAAGGTTATGAGTCAACTTTAACTTAAGAAAAAAGGAATTATAAATGAATATTATAAATAATAATGAGGGACTTACATGGAGGAAATAATTAGAATTGGAATAATTTCAAATCCCTAGGAAATTGGTGGGTGGGGAACCACTTGGTATGAATATAATTTTTAAATTTTTTTAAAAGTAATGGACCATTTTGCTAAATAAAATTTGTCTATATATATGAATGTTATAAATAATAATGAGAAACTTATCATGCAAGAACTTATTAGAATTGGAATAATCTCAAATCCCTAGGAAAGTGGTGGGCCAGGAGCCACATGGCAAGATTATAATTTTTTAAAAATGAATGCAACTTAACTTTTTAATACACTATAACCAATGATAAACATTAAGTCTAAACATATGATAAGCATATTCCCTTGAGAATCAATTAAAACAAATCAACAAATCCTCATCCACTTTAAGTTGAAATAAGAAGCCTTCAACAATAATACTTTTAATTAAAACCAACCACTAACCAAATAAATATATTTATTTTTATTTTTAATTATGGTTGCCACCGATTTTCATTTAGAAAATATTTTATTTTTATTAAAAAAAATTACACATTTCCTTAAATATAATTTTTTTTTGCAACACTAACTTAAAGAAAATTAAAAAAAACATGCAAATTTTATAAAAAATAATATATATATATATATATATATATATATATTTTTGATAATTTTTAATAAATTTCAAAAACATAAACTATTTAAATAAAATTTCTAAAATAATCATAATATTAATAAAAATTAAATCTTAATAACAACCACATTAAATAATACTAATATTTATAATTTCCATTTTTCCATAAATCAATATTCAATTTTAATAGTTTTAGATCTAAAACTTTTGTGATCTATAATTTAGAGCACAGTTTTCTGGATTAATCACATTGAAAGGATTGGGTTGAAGTTTCAAACCAATTAATGTGATTCATCTTTAAAACAAGGTGAGAAATCAATCGATCTGAGAGAATAAATAATATGAGTGCATCATTGTTAAGGGTTCACCGCTCAAAATTAGCCATGAGTGAAATAAAATTATTTAGTTAAAAACTGATTGTTATGTAGTAAATAATTATTTATTATAGAAATTATTACAATTTATTAATTAAATAATAATATAATTTAAACCGTTACGATTGGGAGGTACAAATTTAATAGGAAGTTCTGGAAGTAAGAAGCCCCTTGCTGGAGACGCTGCCATTTTCACTTTGTGACTTAGGGAACTTGAAGGAATTGCAGTTCCGTGCATGTCATATGTCATAGCTTGAGATGTCTGCGGCAATCGCTTGGGCTGTTGACTCAGTTGATTGAGTTGACTTTAGAAGATTGGCCGTTGATAAACGAACTGCCATTTATAAAGCAAATCAAAGGAGCAAGCATACTTCCGCGGCTAAAACGGTTACAGGTTTCTGAAACAGGGATATCGGAAATATCATTTGGTAAAGGTGTTTGCGTCAACCTTCGAGCTCTTACCATCACTCGCTGTAATAATTTGGAAGAGGTTGGGACTTTGCCAAATACACTCATAGATTGAAGCTTCAGCAATTGTCATAATTTGAGGGAATTAGATAACATTTATGGTCTTAAAAAACTTCAAATGATGGACATTTCTGGCTGCGCAGACTTGGAAACTTGGAGTTGCTAAGAGTTGAAACATTGATATCTCTGCGAATACTGGATGCAAGTAGATGTGTGAAGTTGAAGGGCATACGGGGATTTGGGCAGCTGACAAAGTTTCAGCACGTACTGGTTGGAGGGTGTTCAGAGTTACAAGAGCTGGGAGGCATCCACCATTGTGTGTCGTTGTGGAGGCTTGATGTCAAAAAATGTCCCAAACTACGGTGCCGTGAGGGAGTAGTGGAGCTGCTGCGCCAAAAAAATAGGTTCTGCTTGGAGGGCGTTTAATTAAGAGATTATATGGTAGACTGCTGTGTCTCATATTGGGTTTTATCCCGTCGCTGTTTTCACATATAAATGTGAAAACAGGTTTATGGTTTGAAGTATAACTGAAAGTCTAACTAAGTAAGAAAGTATAATTGCAAGGTAGTTAATTTTTATTTTATGGTTATGGTTGCTTTCCAAATAGAATGAAAATTTCATTTTAGTAGAAGACATAACAGATATATTGAAAATTAATTTGAAAAATGTTTATTTTTTCTTTAACCTAGAATAGAAGACTTGTTGTGGTATTATGGGGAGGGGCGGGAAAAGGGAAAAAGAGAAGGAAATAAGAATAAGAGACTTGTTGTCGTATTATGTAAATATTTTGATTAGTTAAATTCCTATTACATGGAGAATAAGATTTTAGTATACAATTAAATAATGTAGAGACTATTAAATTCCCATTAGATGGTTTATCATCAAGACAAGATGAAGAATGAGATCTTAGCATACAATTAAATAATATAGAGGCCATTAAATTCAATGGTACCAAATTTTAATAAAGATATTTTAAAATGTTAAATAAAATTGTTAGAGTAAATCAATTTTCTTATTTAAAAATAATATTTTAATATGATATTGAGTTAACAATTAACAATAAATATATAAAGAAATTTTTATCTTTAAGTGGAAAAAAAAAATATATGAAATTTCAACCGTAAAGTATCTAAAATATTAAAAACATTAAATAGTATTAGTATATATCGTTCATATATTAAAAATATATGAAATATTAAAAAAGTATATTATTATTATTGTTATTATTATTATTATATATGGTTTAATAAAATTCAACTAGTATTAACAATTCATAAATTCAAATATTAATAAATTATTTAAGATAATAACAAAATGATGTGATAAAAAAATTCACTATTCTCTAATAAAAAAAATTCATATGGATTAATAGTCTTTTTAATTAATAATAAAAAAGACATATGGATTAATAGTCTTTTTAATTAATAGTAAAAATATAATTAATTTATTATTTTTTCTAAATATTCTTAGATTAGAAAAAATTGAATGATACATTATACAAATAAATTATTTATCTCAAATTTATGGATAGCTTTATTTTTTTCAATATTTTTAAGAGTGTTGCAAAACCCTAGCCCTTTATATAATTAACCTAGATCCATTTTAACTTGGGATTTATCATGAGCTCAAAGAGATCAAATCTCTTAAGGTGCAAACCTTTTTTTAAATGCAAAAATTGAAGAAAAGTCTTAGAGTTAAGATAAATCTAGACTAATTTAATATATATTCTTGTCACTGAAATCATTTTATTTCAATGATCATTCATTTTAATTAGTATCTTTGGATTATGGAGTTTCACTAGAATATTTATGAGTTAAATAGGCTTTTTACTTCACATTAATATATGAGAATCTATGGACCATTGACTCTTTGTATGATTTTCCTTTTCTAAGTACCTATTATAAGATGAAAGCATGTGACCCTTATAGAATGAAATTACAGAAAAGTTGAGGAAGAAAGATAGACTAGAATAAAATGAAAGAAATGAGTGATTAAGTGTGTGACCAATTAATAGAATGAAATTAAAGAGGAGTTGAAGAAGAAAGATAGACTACAATAAAGGAAGAAAAATAGAATACAAAGATACATGTCGATTTGAGAAATTACAGTAAAGGAAAATTAACCACCAAATAACAACAATTGAATAAGGGATAAACCCAATTTCAAAGACATCACTCTACTAAATAATCTCTTCATTAAATGTATAGTAAGCAAAACCCATTTCCTTGGCGCAACAACTCCACTAGTCCCTCACTCCACTGTAGTTTGGTTGGGACATTCTTTGACATCAAGCTTCCACAATGACACATAATGGCGAATGCCTTCTATCTCTTTAACTCAAAACACCCTCTAACTAGTAGCTGTTGAAACTTTGTTAAGTGCCCTAATCCCCGTATGTTCTTCAAATTCACACATCTACATGCATCAAGTTTTCCCATAGATACCAATGTTTCAATAATTGGCAACTCCTCCAACTCTATGCAATCAGCAATGTCCACCGTCTAATGTTTTGCAAGGCCATAAACCTTACCTAATTTTCTCAAATTATGACAATCATTGAAGCTTGAATTTATGAGTGTATGTGGCAATGTTCCAACCTCCACGACATTATTACAACCATTGATGGTAACATGTCAAAGGTGAACGCGAATACCTTCAGCAAAAGATATCTTTGATATTCATGTTCCATAAACTTGTAACAATTTTAGTCGCATAAGTATGTTGCCTGCCTTTATAAATGGCACTCGTTTATCAATAGACAATATTTTACAGTCTACTCAGTTAACTGAGTCAACTAATTGCTTGACATGGTAGAATACTGGAATAATGGCCGCTTTTGAGTCCAAAATCAAGAGGAGTTTTTTTAAGCACCACTATGAGTCAACATATCCGATAGAGAAAATGGCCACATGCACAGAGGTTGATTGAATAACATATTCAATATGAGGAGTGAGATAGTCTCCCCATTGTAATTTATGTCGATCCAGAAAGACTTTCAATCCAAACAGAACAAAGTGCATGTAGAGATGGCTAGAAAATGTTTTCTTTGCATCCACACTGCGATGACTTATAAACACATCGTAGTTGGATGTAGCAGCAGCGAAAGAGGATGCAGTCATTTCCAATTGAAAAATTAGAAATGGAGATGATTAGGAAGGATGTTCAATGCTACATAAGCAGCTCGCAATGGAGAGAAATCGATAGGAATATTAGAAGAGAAAAAAAGTGTGGAAAGAAATTTATAAACATTAAGCAATTGAGTGATCCATATACCCACAGGCAAATATAATAAAGCAGGTGCTCTCCTTGAGAGTCAAAGCGCAAGTTCTCTGGCATGAAAACAACCCCCACATTTGTGTGTGGGGGTGAACTTAAAGTGAATATGATATACAATATAGAATGGTACTCGCATATGCAATGAACGAGATGAGCTACCGCGTCAGTAAAAGTAGAAGCCGAAAAAATGTGGGGCACTGAAAAGTACCAATGGTTCTGCAACATAATTATTTTTACTTTATTTCCACATTCTTAGAGCAGTAGCCGATATTAAGAATGTAGTAGCCAATAAAATATGGGGCAGTACTGATGGGTTTTGTGACATAATTATTTTTACTTTATTTTCACATTCTTATACAATGTATAAGACCTTTCACACGCTTGTCATGGTTTAACATTATATTTTATAGAGTAGTCTATATCTGTGAAGAAATGGAGTGATGTGACCCACCCTTCGGCATTTGACTCTGTCTCTGATATTTGACTCCATCCCAAGTCTTTTGTGTCCCCACTCTCCAATGCCCCTCCGCGTTGTGGCCCATCCTCCTCTAGTCCCATCAGCTCCCTTGCATTAATTCCTATGACACCCTTTGCCACCCTCCATTGACCAACCTTTCATTAACTCTAAGAAATGAAAATTCAAAATGGATGCACGTTATTCTCAATATTTCCCCTTAACAATGCCAGATTTGTCCTGACCCTTCTCCCCTGTGACTTTTCCCCATGGAGCACTATTGGAGTCGTTAGTGCCCTGCGATCACCATTTCATGAACTAAGCTAACTTATTCTTGAAAATTTTTCTCATACACTGATAATAGCGAAATAAGTGTTAAAGGAAGTTATATTGGGAGTTAAACACATTTATTCAAAGTTTAATTTACAATGCAGCTCTTACCACTCCTCGTAACATAGTCATAACATTAGATTGTTTCATCATAATAATGATAATATCAAACATCCTTTATCCATAACTCATTTTAAAGATTAGTTAAGTGCAATTTGAACACAATGAAAGAGGGATCTGGTAGCAAATTCCTTATAGATGATCTACTCCTTGTTTCTTGATCAATTTAAGGGAGCACAACTAACTATAACGTAACAATAAAATAAAATTCCATGATACTAGTGATTAACTGTTTTATGCTGCCAACAACATTTACATACTATATTAGGCTATGAATTACATATTTTCCGTAACATCTAAACTCATAGTCTTCATTCACTAACAAACTGTAACAAAACTAATATTTTAGTAATAAGAATATATACTAATATCATTTGTTAAGGATAGACTCATTCTACACCATTTGTAGCAAATAATATTGTAAAACACATAAATGAGCACATAAATAAGTGCAAGGGTAAGTTGTAAATTCATATCCAAGTGATGGAATAAATTTTGACATACGGATTTAAAGGGTTTATATACAGGGCATTCAGTGGCTCTTAAAACAGATGAGAAAATTAAGCAATGCCATAGTTCAAACTCTACCAATAATTGATCGCATCTTTCCCTAGCAAATTGAACAAACAGGATCTCATGGTCATATTTTATTCATATGATGAAAGACATTAATCAATACTCGTTATCAAAACAATGGAATACAAATAGAGGAATCTGGAATTAGCATATATTTAGCCTTGTCTTGAAAATCAAATCCCTTGAAGAAGTGTAATCAGGAAAACATACATGATGTACTTAGTAATCAATTTACACACCAAATAGGTTGTACTATATTCCTTAAAAACTCCACCATTACTTATTGATGGAAATGATTAATTAATTCCACCAAGGGATACAATCTTAACATAAATGTGTCACCATTGTCCAATATAATAATTATTGAATCAAGAATAACTAGAAGTTCTTATCAATAAGGTAATCACCAAGCCTCTCCACAAATATATTGCAATTTCCTGGAGTCATTGGTTCATCATATATACCAATAACTAGGGCATAGTTGGTCTTCTTGTTTGTCACTCCTCTAGATCCTTATAATTAGTTGTGCAAAGATGTATGTGAGATATCATATCATATTGAGTGTCCTTGTACACCACAAGAAAAAACCAATTGTATAATCTAACATCACCACAACCACTATGTCTAACAAGCCCAATCATCAAATTGTAAAATAGTGCTAGGTTTGGTTGGAGTATGAGAAAAAATACCATTGGGCATGGAGCCTAACAGAATTATGTATGTCATCCATAGGTCATATGAATGGATACAATCGAAAGGCAAGATGGATAGTGGCTTTTATGACAAATTAGGGTGTGAGAGAAGCAAAGCATAAAAAAACCTAAAAAGGAATAGAGCATCTAAGTGATTCATGTATTTTCTTTGGATGAAGAAAACATATAGGTATCACTTTAGCTATTTTTATCTCATTTCATGGGAACTATCATAGGTAATTTTATTTTTTGGGTCGAACTTGGAGGGAAAACCATGATTTTATCAAAGCTAACTATAATAACTAAATACATTGATAATTGGATAGAGAAAGGGTTTTACAAATAGAGAAAAATTACCTAATGCTTTTTCCATATGCTCACAATATTTTCATGCATTCCATTGGTAGCAATATCATTTATATAATATTTGTAGTTTTTTGTTTCGAGAATCAAGTAATTGGAAGGATATTGTTGTGTATTGCATATCCACAAATCTTATTCATTCATATATATTTATTTTAAATTCAGGCTCATACCTTTTTTTCTTCTAAAATTTAGGCTATAGATTTTCCCAAATATTTATTGTTCTTACTATTACTATTGGAGAATATGTGTCATCTAATTTAAGTCAAAAACATTGTTCGCCATATATTTGTTTATTGGGAAACATGAAATTCTATGATATGATACATAGTGAATTTCCTTCATTAGATTATTTAAGAGAGACATGCTTGCTATTCTATCATGATGGAAAAGGGTAGTTTCTCATATCTATTTAAGATGCCCTTGTCCTTGGGGGGATGGGGTACCTCGTGTTATCTCCATGCAAATGTGGATGAATTGTGAATTTATAATACACAATCTCTCAATATTATGTACATGTTCTAGGTAAATATATGTATAGTAGTCTAAGAATAAAATGGTTTGTTGTAAATTTAAGGTAGGAAGATATATTGATGCCTTCTCTCTCTCCTTGTTGTTTTTAAGTGGAATTTATCATATTGGTTGATGGCCCTTAGATGCAACTTATATCAAATCAGTATTGGCTAAACATCCATGTTGGCTAGAAATATTTTTTGACATACAAAATAAAGACATATACTCCACATAAGAGCCAAAATTGGGTTAGGGGATGTGATTAGAGTCACTAAAATGCTTGACAAAGGTTGCGAATATGAATGGGTCAAATCATGTTTAGATTTAATATTTAGAATTCATGAAACATGTTTTTGCATATTGTACTTATTTCATATGAGTGTGCAATTTCTTTTCAGTTGTTGTATCATTCTAATTCTTTTAAAAATTTGCATGAAAATAGGAATATAAGAGACAACAGAATCTTTACCCTTTTTTATTATTATCAATTTCTCCTCGGTAAGGCATTGGAGGTTTCCTTTATTCCCCAATTTTTCCTTTACAACTTTTTTTTATTTCATATAAAACTCAAGTGAGGAACTATGAATTGTTTTCACCTTTGAATATGGCTACACCATCTTTTGATTATTATAGCTCATACATAACTTCATCATTAGTTTCACTAATTCCTTGAATTTTATCCTATGGATGGAGAATCTATGTCATGGGTAACTATCATATCATACATTTTCTTTCCATCATCTCCATTTTGAAGTTACAACATTGATTTTCGTTCCTTTCCCTCCCTTGTCTCTCTTTTATTGGCATGTAAATTTTCCTTTTTCTAACTCATTTATTCTCATTTCCTTTTCCTGTAGATACTCTAAATGATCAATATTTATTAGCCCTCTACTCTAAGTTAATTAATATATCTATATAAGTCCTTCATATCTCTCATTTTTCTCTTAGTGTTGGTGAGGGGTGATGCAACTCACTTGAAACATTAGACTCCAATAGACATCGACACATGGTTACCTAAAAGCATTACCATGACAAGTAATCATTGTGGAATTATTTGCATATGTAATATCTCTTTTAGAAAAGAGAATTAAGTACATGTTTATGAATGGAAGTGGCATTGGTTACTATAGAGACACACCTATAGCCAAATAAATTTCTTTTAGATCACTTCCCCGAGAAAGGTAGGAATTCACATGGACAAAGTGCTTCTTAATCTTGGATCAAATTAAGTGTTAATGGAAGTTTCTATCTTGAGCTACACTCATCCAGTAATTAAATTAATTATTTTCTAGGTGTTCACTCAATATTGAGGCTTTCAATGTCACTTCCTTCCCTCAATTGATCATACACACAATTACTTTGGCACTTGAGCATTCCTACTTCTATGAGAGGCTCTTGTAGCATAAACAATATGCTTTCATGTTGCACACAATTGTGTGATGATGAGCTATGTATCATTAGTTGGGTGCACTTAATTTATGAACACTTCCTATTCTATCCAATCCCTCTTGTGAAAAATATACATGAAACACAGACAAAAAACCTGTAATGCATGAATCTTTTTTAATGTTCACACATTTCTGCTTATGGCATAATATCTCTAAATTTTCACAGTACACAACGCTTTTTCATAGAAATATGAACCCTTTGTCTTTCCTTTTCATACATTGTATAACAAAAGGTATTAAAATTTAAGATCCATAATATCCTAAAAATAAATAAACAAAATAAATAAAATAAATAAATAAATACAATATTTTATGATTATATTTACAAAGAAAATATTATCCCTGAGTCTAGACACAAAATGAAAATGTATTCTGAAAACTGATCTCGAGATGGATGTTGCTTCCCTTGTTTTCAAAATTGGTTCCTTGTCTGAAAAGACATATTTAGGCATGTTCAATTGTATATGGCCTTTGTTGCTTCATCCAATAGACTCAACTTATGTTGTCTTGCCATTGATATGGTAATCCTTCTACTTTACTTCTGCGGGGTTCTAACATTTGCTAGGGATTCAAGTTTTTTCTCTTCGACTGTAGCAAGTCCCTCCTCGTCATGAATAACAAGTGGTTCCTTTAATCTAGGATTTAGCCTAATTTCAAGCTTTAACCTAAATTGATTTGTGGGTCTGGTTCATGGCCTTCTCGAATACTTTGTTCTTTGGCTCGATTTTTCATGTCCCTTTCTCTTAACTTATTTCATTTCTTCGTCTTCTTGCTGACATTTTTTAGCCCTCCTTTTATAAACCCTAGGGTTTGTTTATTGATTGGGGTTTTCTGCAAATTTTCAATATCCTGTTGGTTGGTTTCAGTTTGTCTAGTTAGGGATTTTCTCTTTTTTTGGTTTCTAGAGAAAGGGTGTCCCACTACTCTTCTCCTTGGTTGTTGGGATTGCTTGCTAAACTCATGGATATACAATATCTAGATCAAAACATGGTGATACACATCATGTGGGTGAAAAATCTTTCTCTTCCTAGCACTTTTGATCATTTTAATTAGAATTTGATGTAGAAAGAAGGGCAGGTTCATTTTGTTAAAACTGACCAAGTGCACGAGAAATCTCATATGATACAAGAAAAATTTGGAGAACCTACGTAACAACCCTGGTAAAAATTCCATGTAAAATATATAAGAACACGGTTGATGGGACACGTATTCCAAGCTGAATGTTGGGCAAGACATCCTAGGGGGTGTTCATTTCATTGTTTATGGCTAAGGAAATTGGCAAAGGCAATGGCTAAGGCTTTGGAAAGGAAAAATGGAAATTTTGGCACAATTATTTATGAAAATAATGGAAATTAGGAGAAAAGGGAGGTGAAAGGTCACAAGTTGCATGTGAAGAGGAAAATGAAGGAAAATAATGGAAAATGAAGAAAATAGAGGCCTCATTCATAAAAATGCTTCTAAGGATCAGTTGGTAACATTTTGTCAATTTATCTTTGGAGCTCTCTCATTATTATCTCTCTCTCTCTCTCACTCTTGGACACTTAGAGTTTCTAGGAGCACTTTGGCATTGGAAAAAAAAGGCAAAGAAGGAAAGAGGAAACAAAGATCAAGCAGGGAAAGGCAGGATCAAGCAGCTACAATGGGATTCCTTGCAGGTATCGACTTGCATTTGTATTTTCCTTGCTATATTTGGTATGCATGGTATTGCATGTGGTTCTTTTCTATCATGCCATGGGTTTTTCCAGGTGTGACAATGTTCTTCAGCCTAGCATTTCCATTTCTTGATAGCTTTGATGAGATGGGTTTCTCATATTCAGTCAATGTGGGATGGCCAAATGGATTCGAAGCTGAGTGGGGTGGATCTTCGAACTGAAAAACACATGGCATAGTGGTCCCTGAATCGGACTGTGGATCACGGTAAAGGCACTGGCCTAGTAACCCCTAAACAGGGCTGTGGGTTGTGGTAAAGCCAGATTGTGTGCCTCAGTGGGCTTAGGAATCCTTGCCAGTGAATGGTGGGATATACGATAAAGCCAAGAGGTGGATTTTCTCTCTGTTGAGCCTAGCGATTCTGGGATGGAATGCATGGTAAAGACTAGAGAGTATGTCTCAGTGTAGGGCCTAGTGTTCCCTGGATCGGACTTCGGATGTACGGTAAAGCTTGAGAGACTAGAAGGCACTCAAATTCCTTTGGGTATAGGCAGAGAACTCCGGTAGCATCCATGCATATTTGGTGTTTTTGGTGTGTTCTATGAGTCCCACATTCATTCTTGGAATATGGCATGGGGGTGAATGGCTGAAGAGAGACTTGGCTCAGCCAATCTATGGTCAGGCAAAATGTGGTAGTTCCATCTCCAGTTGGTTTATTGCATTCATTAATGAGAAATTCATTCCCTTTATTTTCATGTGTAAATGTACTGATGTATATGTGGATTTTATGGTTGATACGTTTATGATATTTATATCCCTATTATTTTGGTTATATGTATGTTTTATGATAGCATCTATGTATGTCTCTCAGCATGTTTGTACTTGTAAATGAATGGATAATGTATCTATGGCCTAATAGATGATAATGCAGCAAACGACATGAGGGATTAATGGTTCATAATGATTATCAGATGCGTATGAAATCCCTACACCTAATCATAGTTGTTTACACCTACACCTAATCATATTTGTTTACACATGTAGGTTACATGTGGATGATATGTTTGATGAAATGTTTGTCATGGATAGTAGGGGTCTGGTTAAGGTCTTGTTCAACTTATTGCTTTGGCATCATTGTTTTCCTATTCTTTTACTGATCTTAAGCTACCACTCCATTCTAGGCAGTGACTTGGGATCTGGGCCTGAAAAAGTAGCTTAAATCCTAGGGTCGCTGGCACAAAACTGGCAAATTGGGTCCCTAGACACGGCACATAAGCCAGTGAGAGTGACTTTGGGTATCTGGATGCTATCATGCGTATAACATGAGAGCGATTGAGGCCTAAGATGGTCAAAAATTTAGTAAGACCCAAGGGAAAGTTGTATGAAGTGTTGGATTGGTTTTTGTGGGTCTTGAATCTCATGTTGGATGACTATGTGTGATGTTTCCATCGATTCCACTTCCTTAAGGTCACATAGGAGGTCGAATCTAATCATAATAGCCTCTCAGCGCATGTTTACCCCAGTTGGCTAGTTACTTGGGTAGATTTGGGAGGAGGGTGTTACAACCTTCCATCACATGTTAAAAACAACTAAACCATCTTTATAACCTGAACCTACTCCAGCTTCAAAATATTGTAGTAAACGCCAATGCTCCAACATGGGTCATCGCAATCATTTGTCAGAAAATAATTTAGGTTTACTCCCTGCACCATCCTTTTCTTAAACCACATTTCTCCATTAGTTGGTAGTTTAGTTTCTTCAACAATGTTTTCTTTTATTACCTGAAACCCTAACCCCTTAATCGTAGCACTACTACCATCAAATGTATCAATAAAATTTGAGGTTAGTTTGAGGTCATACATGTTGAATGAGTGGAAATTTTTTCTCTTAACCTGCTTCTCTAAATATCAGTGATAGCTTAACTCCATAAATCTCGAAAAGTGTAACCCCATCTGGCTCATACCGCTTGAGGTTTCCCATCGTTCTGCTAATGACACCTCCTGAGAATTCCCCGTCTGAAATATCCTCCATGGTTTCTACAAACTACCTTTATGTGCACCATCTCAAGATAAGTTACCATCGCCTAAAAATAGATTTGGAATAAAAACCTCCCTTTGTACCATCTAACCATTCACCAATCAATTTATACATCTTCTTTTCATGAGGCTTTAATATCTGTCTTAACTAAAGTTTAATGTTTAATTTATTAAACATCACTTTATTGACCCCTTAACATTAATAATAATGTTTTTTCAAGGTTCCAAAACTAAAACTTTGCATTAACACTTCAATCCAATCATTCTCTAATATTGTTGTAGGTGTTTGAAAATGATTTTCCAGAGTTTTTCTGAAGGGGGCTTGCAAAGTTTTTTGGAAATGAAACCTATAACATTACCAATTAAATGGATGTTTGACTAACCTGAAATGTAGGGTATGACCTAACCCTTGCAGCTTTACAAGCAGTAACCCAAATACTTTAAGACCTTGAAAGTAATTATTTTCCACTAAGTTTGGTCTTTGCTTCATGGAAAAAAATGTTCATTTCCTTAAGATCTAAAGATCTCTCTCCTATGTTTAGTTGTGGTCATCCATTCAAAAGGAGTGAAAACTTTGGTTTTATAATGTTTCTCGATATAATATTAAATCCAACTAGTTTTGGTTTCCCTTGAAGAAACAAAAATACTTGATAGAGCGATGAAACCCGTGAATGACATGCCCATATTTTAAGATCTCAAAATTTGGATTGCAACGAATTAGTATGCCTGGAGAAAGTTTGAAAAATTGTTCAATGAGATTAGTACTTTGGATTTCCAAAACTTTGACGAATATATTTTTAGTTTTATAACTTTAACACATTATATTTAAAATTATGATATGCAAAAGTCAGATGATTACATGATACTCTCTATATTTAGCTTCATGATACATGATATTCTCCATCTTAAATTTGACACTTAAGTCTTTTCAGTTTTGTGCCAAAATCTGTCAAACCAAGAAATCCTTGTAATTTTCATGGTTCAAATTATACTTTTAATATAGATTTAGACTACTCATGAACCTTTGAAATCAAAATTCTAAGGTGGAAAGATTGTAATATTGCAGTGCTGACATTCAAATTGTTGGATTAAAGCAAAAACATGCCTTCAAAAGAACTGTAAAATCCAGACCAAAAAAGGGTCAGAAATCTTCAAAAAGAACTATGGCGAAAAATGGTAGTTTGAATCTACAGCTTGGTGGTTGTGTTCAATGTTGTCTGATTTTTTTGAATAATCACATTCAACATATGAGGTTTGCCTTTCAATCTCTTTAAACAACTAGATGATAATTGTCATTCTTTCAATTTGGGTGATTACTATTGTTTTTTGTTTATGCTTTTTACTTTAGATGAGTTGAGAAAATCTAAAATATATCTCGTCAAAGTTGATATATCCAAAGGAAGAAAAGCAAAAAGAAAAGGAAATACATTAAATAATATATTATATACTTGTGATAATATTATAAAAAACAATTAATAAAATTATTCACCCTACATAGAACAAAAGAGATGTAGTATAGTTTTGTTTTTTGTTAGTTAGTTTTGTTTAAAATATAGTAAGAATTTTTTGGAATTGTAAATTTTAATATATGATATTTAAGTATTTTATATATTTTTCATATTACTGGATTTATTAATATATTCAAAATCGCATTTTGACAACTACAATTCACTATTTTCCAAAAATTATATCTCCAAAAACAACAAAAACATCTCATAATTAAATTACTCCAAAAAATAAATAAATAAAGAATATGTTGTTCAATAATATGGGTTTTTTTATTAAATTTCTTCATTAATGTGTAAAAATTGTAAATTTAGTTGTGCAAGATTAAAAAAATTATAAATTTAAATTAGGAAGATGAATTCAACAACCTCAAAAACCCTAATCAATGAGGGCTAGAGTGGTACTCATCAAGAAAGGTAGTGTAAAAAATAAATAGCTATTTCATTTTAGTGGCCTATATTTACAAATTATTGGTTAAAAGTATCGATAAGAAATCTGATCAACAAAACAATATGTACAACTAAAGGATGAAGACTAGTTCCATTCGCAAAAACATGGCCTTGAGTACCTGCTAGTGGGTTGGTGGTTCAGACCAAATTGAAAATGGTCAATAAATTGATCGCACTATTTTTTAGTGAATCGATAATAAATGTACTCTACTTCTACAAAAAGGATAACAAAAATATCAATAATAATTTGAGTAGAAGCTAAATCTTGGAGGTACATTTGTGGTAACGAAGAACCCCATTGGGGGGCATGGAGAATTCCAACTAGAGGAAGCTTCTAAATTAGGCTTGCAATTTTTTTTGGAAATGAAAGTTGTAACATTACCAATTAAATGGATGTTTGACTAACTTGAAATGTAGGGTATGACCTAACCCTTGCAACTTTACAAGAAATAACCCAAATACTTTAAGACCATGAAAGAAATTTCTGATTCAACAAGTGAAATTGACCTTATACTTTTGATTGCTTAATACAAAGCATAGTCACAAAGTGTAAAAACAAAGCACTTTACCCAAACTCCAGGTGAACTATCCCTTTAATGACAATATTCTCAAAGGCTTCTCAAAACTCTTGATATGAGAAATGCACCATTTTCATGAATGTCTCCATTACCTTTAGAAATATAGAGATGAATGCTAACAGATGGTTTCAAATTAAGAAACTTCATACGAAAATCACATTAGTCTCCAACTGTCAATAGATAAGGTGTTGCCCAAATTAGAAATCTAAGAGTCTTCTCAAAGCATGCAACTTCATTCCCCCAAGAGATGAATGTTTTCTTCATGTAAATAAATTCATCGTTAATAACACGTTGATGGTCTCAAATTATGAAACTTCTTAAGTAGAGCACATTAGTCTCCAACTGTCAATGGATAAGCTACTGCCCAAAATAGAAATCCAAGAGTTTTCTCAAAGCATGCAACTTCATTCCCCCAAGAGATGAATTTATCCTAGGCTAAATTAAGCATGTGCACCCTTCTAAAGGTCCCCTTAGGTATTTTCTCAATGGTGCAACTTTCCTCTATATATGAAAGAAAGTGGGTCCTGGATTAGTACATGAAAACTCCCTCATAAGTGCACCTTCTCCTTCATAAGTGCCTCTTATAACATGTGCCTCCTTCTATAGTGTTTTTTCATCAAGAAAATGCCACATAGTATGGTAACTTCTTTATAAACGAAACTAAACATCCATTTATTGTGTTGTTATATGATGTTGCTCTTCTATTTTTAGCACCCAGTGTTGTATAGAGCTTGTTTCCACATGACTTGATGCCCATTTCCATAAACTAAGGTTCACATTATGCCAATATCTAGTATAATAAAATTCTTCTATGTGGAATCTACCAAATGAGTCCTAGACATGAAATTTCTTACAAGAAAAATCTCCAAAATTAGTCAGTTGTTGGTTAATTCACAAAATAGTTCAAATTTGCACTCTTTTTCAGACCTCAAACTTGCATTTGATAGCTTGAAATCAACGATGAAAGATTGCAGGTATATAGGTGCATTGTAGATGAAATTAGTGACCCTCGGATTTTACAAATTATGCCCACAATGCAATTAAAATAGCATCATTGCATGATTCTGCTATACTCAACATGTTTTATGTGTCACTCAAAATAACAAGCTTATTAATAGCAAGTGTAGAGCTGATATCTTCTGAGAGTTTAAAATAATTACACCGTAAGGCATTCTTATTGAAATCAACTTTCCTATTAGGTTACGTGTACATTTATGAGCTTTTGATTTAAGTGTTAGACGATTCAAATAATTTTAGCCATCTGATTGATTCGACCGATACAGTACGATATTAAATTAGTTAAAAATTTAATTACAAATGTTAAGAATGTGACCCATCTTGCCCTTGCCCTAGCTCAGCTTTCCAGGTGCTTCTGGGAGTGGAGATCTCACCCTTTCTCTCGCTCGGCTTTACAAGTGCTTCTGGGAGTGGAGACCTCGCACTTGCCCTCGCTCGGCACTACTTCCAGGGAAATGCCACGCAACAAATCTCGGCCTTGCCCTCGCGCGGCTTTAAATGTGCTTATCAGAGTGGAGACCTGGCGAGGATGCCTTTCAAAATGCAGGAACTAATGAAGAGAGGGTAGTTGAAAACTTTGTAGCTATTATGAAGTTTCAAGTTGAAAAAGCTCATTGGAAGGTTAAGAGAGATCCAGCAGCTACAGATATATATTGACGCCATTTGTGTATTGGCAATTTTTTTATAAAATTGTGCTAAGTGGTTGTGATTGTGGGGGCTTCTCATACTGGCTTTGTTTTGTAGCTCACTGCTCACAATAATATGTGTTATGGATTGTTGGGAGAATCACCAATGCAGAGGCAAAGGACAATGTTGTGTTGTGGTTGGGTTGGGTGCAAAGCTCCAGCTAGGCGGCGACTTTAATTTACAAGTTCTTGCCAAATGTGCGGACTTTTGTGAGCATGTTCTTGGTCATTCCTCTAGCTCTTTCTTTGCTTTCCAAGTTTGAAAGCCATTTGACTGTCTCAAGAGTTAGGAGAACATCGGATCGCATTGGTAAAACCATTCTGTTTTTTCCTTGTCAATCTGATTTTTCTGTGGGCATAGGTGGAGTCATCCTTGGAGGGTGCCATATTTGGGATGAGTGGATGTTATATGGATGGTAATGACTACAAGAAGACTGAGCACTATATGAGTGCATCTTTTTCAGGTATTGTCTCTCCTCTTGCTTCCCTTATTACGAGCACTTTCTTGGGCATATCTTATGACTTGCTAACTCCAATTCTTTGGATTAAGAAAGAACTTTCTTGGGAATATCTTATGACTTGCTAACTCCAATTCTTTGGATTAAGAAAGCACTTTCTTGGGCATATCTTATGACTTGCTAACTCCAATTCTTTGGATTAAGAAAAAGCTCCAGAAGTTATGAAAAAATAATTCGGTACAGCTAGCTCCAAGAGAAATTGAGGTCTACCTCCCAGAGAACCAAGATGATGGTTTAAAGAGTCTTGTTATCTAAAAGTTAGTTCAGTTTTGATACTGGTGAACTGCCTAATCTCAAAAGGTGAGCTTCTATAGTTTTCACAGCTGAAGTATACTTAGGATGCTTCTCATATTCAATTGTGTTGTAAGATTGAGCATCTTGTCTGATTGACACTACCCATTTTATTGTGTATATTATTGTTCAGGTGGTGTTGGTTTTATTATTTGGTGGTAAACAAAGTTTCAGAACAACCAAACAAAAATGCAATTTCAATGTCACGTGCATGTAAAAGATATTCACAGATATGATGAGTGAATCAAACAAGTTTGTTTCAAATGTACATCAAACAAGGAAATACAAGTTGATTGGCTTTTGAATTATGACTTGATTTTCTTTTCTGTATAAAATCCTTTTAACACATGCAATTGGTAGGTTTTTAATTGGGGATAAGTTTGTTTTAAATTTATCTCAAAGCATTTTAACACTGTCATGGTGAATAGGGTCTTTATTTCAGTGTAAATTTCTTAGGATAGGGACTTTTTCTTTCTTTTTTTAACCTTGCAACCATTCTATCAACAATGCCCAGATCTCAAATTTTAAACTTTCTTAAGAGATTCAGAATTTGATTAATTTTAAACTTTCTTAAGAGATCAACAGTTTGATTAGTCTGATATAGTCTAAATAGATCTTCAGCTTAATCTAAAATCCTGGACGATCCAATGAAGTATGAGATCTTATTTGGATCATTGATTTCAGACTGGAAATCTTATGACAAAGCCATTGAAGTTTAAGTATAATATTGGCGAATTCGAGAGCCATAAATAAGAAAATATATCTAGGCCTTACAGGGAATGGGAATGCCCATAAAGTCCTCTTCAGAAAAAGTACCAGTGGGAAGGTATTACCATGATTAGGGAAATTTTTTGACCATACTTTGGATAGCCTTCCACAAAATTGTGCACAGTTGTGGCTGATTTGGGTGCCTTTCTGTTACATCAGAATCTTACACGTAGCAGATTCAAAGAGATTTTACTTCCAAGCTATATGGTGATCTGTAGATGAGGGTGCAACATCAAAGAAGGATAGAGGTTACATCACTAATTTTAGGCTTCCAGCAATGAGGGTGCATGCAAACATGCATGTACTTGCTATAGATAGGATAGGATAAGATCAGGTTACTCAATTTCTAGTTTTGAAGGTAAGGTGTTTTATGTATAAAAATTTTCCTAATTTTGGATTATCTGTTAGCCAGAGTGCAGATCTCAAGGGAATTTGAGTTTCTTCCTTGGAGCAATTGAGCTAGTCTCATGTGGATCTTAAGATGTATGCGATAGGTTTATTTTTGAAAACTCTAATCATGCCCTTCTCAGTTCTATAAGAGAAAGGCTAGCATATGGATCTATAAATTCAGTTTTCAGTACAACAGTTAGCAGTTTGTTGTTTGCCTTGTAGTGGATTTTTCTTTGCAGAAGTAGCAGTAACAGGTTTTGACAGTCAATTTACTGTGTTTCTGTCATATATTTTCTGCAGCACTTGTTTATAGATTCTAGCATTAATTATTGAGTTCTGTTTTGAGTGGCTTTAAGTTTTCTGCTCTTTAGTTTCCTGTAGAAATTATTGTAGAGTGCAGAATTTGTTTACCATGGTTAAGAAAAATTAACTGAAATTCATGGGGACAATGTTTTGTGAAATGCTTAATGTTTTGACTGCATTTTGCTAAAAGTATGTTTATGGATGCTTGATGTTTATCCTGAATTCAGAATATAGATCTTCAGCTTAATCTAAAATCCTGGATGATCCAATGGAGTCTGAGATCTTATTTGGATCATTGATTTCAGACTAGAAAGCTTATGACAAAGCCATTGAAGTTTAAGTATAATATTGGCAAATTTCAGAGCCATAAATAAGCAAATATATCCAGGCCTTACAGGGAATGGGAATGCCCATAAAGTCCTCTTATTTGTATCCCAGAAAAAGTACCAGTGGGAAGGTATTACCATGATTAGGGAAAATTTTTGAGCATATACTTTGGATAGCCTTCAACAGCATTGTGCACACTTGTGGCTGATTTGGGTGCCTTTCTGTTGTAGCAGAATCTTACACGCAACAGATTCAAACAGATTATAATGTTAAATTTTGAAAAAAAAATAATTTATTTTTCAATATTATTAGGATTTTTTTTGACTATTTGATCCTCACAAATTTTCCACTATAATTTCTAGATACAGTGGCAATATTCATATCATAATTTTTAGATATTAACACAGTGATTTCTTATTCAAAACTATTACATTTTATTCTGGAAAGGATGAAAAACCATCCACCAACCAGTCAGGTGCCAATCAGTGCACAATGGATAAATAACATGACCATGGGGAATGGGTGGTTCCCCAATGAAGCCCAACACTCCATGCCGGAATCGCAATACTGTCCAGGCATTACAGAGAAAGTTGTGGAGTATCTATACAGAAAGATCCAACATAATCATCTAGGGAAAGGCGCTGTGATTAACAAGGCTGTGAGGTAGTGGGTGCAAAAAGTGGAGGGGTGGCATAGTGATGACGTAGAGCACATAATCAGGAAGAACCAGGTCGACCTTGGTACTGTCAAGTGGAACCTCTTTTCCCAAAGGGCGAGTAAAACCGTGGCACTTACATTCAGAACATCAAATCTATTTTGACAGACAATCAAAAGGTATGTCACTACCATGATTAACAACATCCTTATGTGTTGGGCCAATTTTGGCAAACCCTTAAATTAGATTAATTTTAAAATTGATTCATAAATTTATGTTAAAGATTGTTTCCAATTTTATAACTAACCTTGCATAGAAATTACTGTGATTGGATCCTTTTTAAGTATCTACTGATATCCTTTCAAGTAATTCCTATTTTTCTTTCTAACATATATTTTGTAAATTGTTTAAAAATATTCTGATTTATCAACAAGTAGGAAAATAATATTCTTGTTAAATTCAAACAATTTTCTGTATGAATTTTTGAAACATGTTTATTGTCTTAAAATCTAAGACGATAACTTCTTGGACGTGATTTTTAGGTTCCTGGGAAACTTTCCTTTATGTGGTCAACGACTGGACACACTTTGCAAGAATTCATTGGGATTCCCTGCTATAATATCCAACTCAAATTGTGATGTAGATCCAGGGAATATATCCAAGACTTTAGATTGGTGTCTTATATGCTCATTTTCCCTTTCCCTACCAAGAGTTTTGAACTTGAATTTACCCTTGTGCCACTGTTGTTGCGTAGTGTCTTGGACAATTTGGAACTTATCTTGATATATTTTCTACTTTACTGAATTCTTTGGATGTTATCAACATCAACTAAGCCATCAGAGCGAGTTTCAAACAGAATCCTCATCGGAGCAATGATGACAATGGGCATGGCTCTTGTTGTCCTGTTCTTCTTATGGTACTATTTTTTGTACAAGAATGATGGGGTCAAGCAACCTTACACTAAAATGGAGCAGCAACTCCTGCAGCAAACAGATATCCAACAAGTATATTTGCTAATCTCTTTCAACTTGTTTTCAACTTATCAGGTGGAAATTGATAAAAATCTCTCTCAAATGTGCTATATCACAGATGCTAAGCTGGTCATGTTCCATGGAGATCAGCCACATACATCTCAGGATATAATAAAGAGAATTGAAACACTTGATGATATTGATATCATTTGGTTTGGAGGCTTTGGTACCGTGTAGAAATTGGTGATGGATGACAATAGTGCGTTTGCAGTGAAGAAAATTATGAACAATGGGGTAAAGATTAGATTGCCTCTTTGAAAGAGAGCTTGAGATTTTGGAAAACATCAAACATAGAAACCTTGTGAATTTGTGAGGTTATTGCAATTGTCCATCGGCCAAACTTCTTATCTATGACTACTTGCCTCTGGGAAGCTTGGACGAGTTACTACATGGTTAGTATATTGGCAATGCTAAATTTGTGAAATTCATGGAAATCCTTCGAGATGACTTTAGTTCTGATTTTAAGGTAGGTTATAATATTTTCAATATTGTCTGGCGTTTAAAGTTTTAGTGTTTGGAATCAATTTGCAGGTAGTCTGACCAATGTTGTCCAAAGCATAGAAAAACATAATCAACTCTGGAATGGAGTGTTCGATTGATTCCTATCCTCACATTGTACATCGTGATGTAAAGCCCAGCAATATATTGCTGGTTGAGAATTTGGAGTCACATGTAATAGACTTTAGTCTTCCAAATTCTTGGAAGATGATGAGACACATGTGGCCACCATTATAGCTAGCACATTTGGCTGCTTGGCACCAAGTACCAATTTCCTTTAGTTCTACCCCTTTTTAGGATTTTGATTTCTATCCTCGCATTGTACATCGTGATGTAAAGCCCATCAATATATTGCTGGTTGAGAATTTGGAGTCACATGTAACAGACTTCAGTCTTCCAAATTCTTGGAAGATGATGAGACACATGTGGCCACCATTATAGCTAGCACATTTGGCTGCTTGGCACCAAGTACCAATTTCCTTTAGTTCTACCCCTTTTTAGGATTTAGAGATTCTGTATCACCAAAGGTAGTCATATATTTTTATCCAATGACAGTCAATTGAGAGAATATCTGCAAAGTGGGTGAGCAAAAGAGGAATCTGATGTATACAACTTTGGAGTTGTTATGTTAGAATTTCTCAGTGGCAAATGGCCAACATGCCAATAATTTGTAATCAAAGGTTTAAATGTTGTTGGATGGGTAATTTATGTTGTATTTTATCATTTTATAATTAAAATGATAATTTAAATTTAAAGTCAGAGATACCATGATAATTTAATTTAAAGTCATAGTAATCTAACAACTTCTTGTGATTTAAAATGCCCAATATGCAATTTTTGACTACTAGCTTCACCATCATGATTAGACAACTGCATTTCTAATTGAGTATAGAATGGAATACACACTATGACATTGATATTCCCATTCCAAATGTAGGTGAACACACTATTTGAGGAAAAATGCGCTGGAAGAAATTGCTAATACACGTTGCAATTGTGGTTGTAAAGGCAGTTCTACAAATCATTGTGAGGTGCATAACCTCCAACCCTAAAGAATGTCCAACAATAAACCAAGTAGTTCAGATCCTAGAAGAGGATACAGTGTCTCCATACCTTAATTACTTTTATGTATCTAATTCAGAGTGACCAGATAAATTCAATCCCAGGTCTTCCATACCCATTTTGTAAACTATTTTTTCCTCTTGGTCATAGACTCTTCATGCCTTTAGTTGTGTTGTTCTGGTCTGCTTGTATATATTTGGTAGTCAGTGGCTCTCCGCAAATAAATCACGGTGTGTTCTCCAGACTAACAATGGTGCAAAGCATTCAATATCATTCATTGCTATAATAGAAACCCTACCATCACTTAAACGAGGGTAGCCAGCTCAAAAGGTTGCTGATGTAAGGTGCAAGATCAAGCCGAAAGAGGATGGTAATTCCTTGAAGTTGAGTTTTGTATAGGTGACAGTGAAAGGCAAGAGATTTGCAGCTTTGGTGGACACGGAGCTACTCATAGTTTCCTGACCAAGAAAGTAGCAAAGTCTTTTGGAAAGAAAGCTAAGATCAAAAAAGAGTGGAGTGCTTTCAAAGCAGTCAACTCTTCCGTGAAAGTTGTTACTAATGTGATGGAGAACACTCAGGTGAGAGTGGGCTCGTGGTTTGGAAAGTTGGACTTGAGGATTGTGGACTTGGATGATCATTCTATGGTGCCGGGGAAAGATTTTCTGAGGCTTGCACAAGCCATACTGATGGTGGACCGGGACATTCTCTTGATCACAGCTAAAGGGAGGACCATGTTGGTTCCGATGAATAGGAGGAGTTTCTTGGGGTATAGACCAAGGATGGCTTCTATGAATTTGTATCCCAAACATACAAATGTGAAGCATGAATATGTGGAGCAAAGAGGACTTGGGAGTATGACTCAAACAACGAAGGAAGAGAAGTTAGTTGACTTCATTGCAAGAGTGAAGAAGAAAGAAGGAAGTGGGAGATCAATCTCATGAATCCTGAAGCACTTGGCAAAGACATCTTCTACCAGAGATCTTCACGATGGAGTTGTAGATGAAGGAAGTCCGAGTACTTCTTCAATGGAAGTGGTTGGGGACTGTTAGTGTCAGTTTTTCACACTGCCATCAGTGATCAAAATATGCTCTTTTGCATTTCATAGTAGGTGTCCCATACTGATGATTTTGCATTCCATTAGGTCATGGATTCACTAATGGTAGGGCTTACTTCAATTTTCCCTCATGATCTGTACTTGCTGATCCTCTTCCATATATTTTAGTCATGACTCACGTTCCCTTTGCAATTCATTTCATTAGGTCTTAGGGTTTGGTCTCATTAGGTTTTAAGGTTCCACCATGGTCAAATCCAATAATTACATGCCAATAATGATCATCAAGGACACGAGTTGGCCAATAATGATTATCAAAGCCATAATTTATCATTTTGAAAGCCTAATGTAGTTCTCACCTCAAAACTTGTTTTAAGGTGAAAACAAGGTATTTTGTTTTTATCTCCATTAATGATGTAATTTTATGTTTTCATATGTAATATTGGTTCCCAACTACTCCTAAACATCTTGTGATGTTGTCAAGCACCTTCCACTGCAAAAAATCAGGTTATCATGAGCACAAATCCACCTGCAAAAGCAAAAGAGAAACAAGCACTAAAACCCTAAATTCCTCTCCCACTGAGCTAGGGTTGGCTATGGGAGCAGAGATATCTGAGCAGAGGAGGCATGAGAGATATCAGAAGGTATGAGGCCATTTCATATCATCAAACATCAGGTCTCCATCATTTGTCAAGAAGTCATTCCAAGGAACAAGCCATTCACCACACATAAGGGACGATTTTTCTTCAAACTGTGTTTTTGAGAAAGAAAAGATGAATTTGACAAATGTGAGATAGGATTTTGTCCATAATTTACCCAAGAATAAAAACATATTTTAGTTTTTACACAGCTGTCATGGCTTTAGAGAAATGTCAAAAATACGGTTGCTACAAGAGAGTTAATGCACTTCTGGAGTGACCTTGGGAAAATCTATATTTCGCCTAGCCAGGTTGACCAAATGACTTGCTTGATGAGTAAAATGATAACTAAATTCAAAGATATTTCCAATGAGCTATCATGAGCTCAACTTGGAGTTCAGGAAGACCGTCAAAAGTTGACTGCAACAACACTATGCATTTTAGCAGCCTCATTCTACACATTTTGACCAGTCTTGGGAGATGAGCTTTTGACAGGGAAAATGAACTCCAAATTAAAAAATTCAAGATGTTGTTGAAAGTAAACTTGACAGGATTTCCAACGAGCTATCACACGCCCAATTTGGACATCGGGAAGGCAGTCAAAAGTCATCCTGAAGTAGAATTGCGCTTCTGGAAAGTGGCGCTGCGCTCCTAGCCTGGCGCTACGCTCCTGGAAAAATTTCACAGTGTAAATTATAACTGGCACTGCGCTCCTAGGTGGTGGCACTTTTCTTAGGCCAGCCAAGCCAAAAAACACTCCTAGCTTCCAATTTGTGCCAAATTTCCTCCTATTCAATACTTGGCAAGTAAGTATCATTGCCTCCCTTGCTTTTTAGTTTGCAATTGTGAAGAATTTCATGGTTTTCTATCTCAACTACAAAACCCTAGTTCCCACTATAAAACCCTAGCTCTTTGATTCTTCCTACTACTCACCCTATAAACTAAACCCTTAATCCCCATCACTATTACCTTTTACCATCCATTCATTACTCCCTAAACCCTCTCACTCTCATGTTTTTCCCATAGACTCACTTGCATCCATTCCTCCATAGCCATTGCACATAACACCCATCCCATACATTGTCAAAATTGCAAACTAAGAAAGTCAGCTAAATCATGCACAGAGGTAGTAATTTTGAATATGAGGAGGAGGAAAGAGATTTTAACTTGATTGAGCTTGAGGACCCGCAACAGCATCATACTCATCATGGAGTTGATATCATCGACTTAGAGGCTTAGGATGGAGAAAACATCAAATACATCATCATTCAAGAAAGGGAGGCTCAAATACAAGTTTTGGAAGACAACTTAGAGAGAGCCCAGTTCATCATCAAATACTTGGAACAGGAAAACAAACAGTTGTGTGACAAACAAGTCCTCATGGAGATGGAAATGATCAAAGCAAACAGGGACATGGCCAAAGAGGCTCATGTCACATTGCCTCCTATTGAGCAAGAGATTGAAAATTATAGGGAAACTTGGCTTGAGAGGGTCAACATACATCTTGAAGGACTTATTGAGAAGGCCAACAGGGATAAGAAAATTCTCCGACACATGGCCTATTATTACATGACCCGCAACAAAATTTGTAAGATGAGGATTAGAAAGTTAAATACTAGGCTAAGGAGAGCTTTGAAAGGAAAAAAGGAGCAAGGTAGATTGAAGATGTTGGCTAAAGCCTCCCTAGCCCATCAAAACAGCTGATGGTGGTGTTCCATGCCAAACTTGGGCAAGTTTTGAGAAGTTTTTGCATTTTTGAAAATTTTGAAATTCACAACACAAAAATTTTTCCCAGTGGCGCTGTGCTTTTTCCTGGGGAATCCATTGGAGAAAAGGTTGAAATTTTTGGATTTAGGATGATGAGGACATGCACCCTTGAAATTTTCAAAAGTTTTGGAGCAAATCTGGGTCACCAAAAGGTCCAAAAACTACCAAAACATGACCTCTCTGCCTCTTTTTGGACACACAGAAGCAGTCTTGGGAGATTCAAGTTTTGAGGGGGCAAATGACCTCCAAATTCAAACATTCCAGGTGTTCCAGAAACTAAACTTGAAGAAATTTCCAATGAGCTATCATGAGCTCAATTTGGCTAAGGGGAACGCCTCCAAAAGTGTGCTGAAAGTGGCGCTACGCTTCTGGCCAGTGGCGCTGCACTTTTGACCATTTTGCTCAGAAAATCGAAATTCGTTTGTTTCGACTGAGTCTGATTCCTCTCTCCTCATGGATGATTTTACTGATGTAATTGATGACATGGAATGTAAAGATAATCGTAAAATAGTGTTAGAGGGTATATTCATTACTTAGAGGTGGTTTTGAGGCAAATGAATCAGTGTCCCTACTTATAGAGGCAAATTGTTTGACTGCCTATATTCCTGGTCCTTGTTTGGAAATGGTTGAAACAACTCCTCTTCTCATGGTTTCGACCCCTGATGGTTAGGATGAGGGATTGTAATGTCTATATTATGTATTTTCTTTCTCATTTGCAAGGGTTGGATTCACTTGGATGCTCTGAACTATATTGTACATCATTGTAAGCAGTTTGGCAAGGAAATTAATAGGAGTTGCAGCTATTTTTATGGGATACCTGTGGTATGGTGCTTTTGCATAGTTTATTCTTTTGTTATTAGTTGTTTACATGTTTTATGTATGCCATCATCTATTTCACTGCTTCTAACTGAATGATATCAAGATAGGTAGAATTCATTGTTTGTAGTGCTCTACCTTGGGAAACCATTCAGTATTCTATGTTTTCTATTGTTTGAGAAGGATACATGATTGTTACATGCCCTCCTCAGCTCCTCACCAGTCTTAGACATCTCACCTCACTCAATTTCAAGTGCTAAAGCCTATACCTACCTTGCCCCATAGAACACCCTGCATTCTGACCTAATTTCCTAGACCTAAATTGCCCAGCTCCATCTGATCCAGCAAAAAACCAACAAAATCAATCAAAACCCTAGAGCTACTATACCTAGCATAAAATATTGTTCATGATCCAGTCATCTTGACTGAGATTCATAAGGAGAGAGCCCTCTCCCAACCTGGTAGGGCTAGCTACTAGGTTAAGCTTGGTTTGTGGTTACCCTAGAATTGCCTTCCTTCAGCCTGAGGTCAATCTAGGCTCTAACATAGTGGCGACCATACTAGGGACATAGTTTTATGTTCCTCAATAAAATGTATCAAGTTTAGATCTGATTATTGATGGTGGACAACGATCAGACAGTGGAAGGCTGAAATCATTCACCTTGCGACTCTAAATCAGTTCCGAGATCAGATCCAAGGACTCCACTAGAGGATGAACTCGACCAACAAAAACATGAAAGGACAATATGGAAAGATCAGGTATTCAATTTGGAATTTCATCCAAGACATTATGTTCTTTGTTATAAATTATTTCTTCTCTTTTCCCAAGAATGTCAAGAAGGCTTTACGAAGTATACTATATTTGAGAAAAGATCCTAGACCTGCATTTGATTCTTTCCCTTTGAAGATTGTGAATACAAAATGTTTGCATGCCTTTGATCTTGATCAAGACCCTTCTTCTGAATCTTATGATGACCATCTTCAAACTGATGAGCCTTAATAAACCAAGACTGATTCTACACCTTCTGTACATACTCCTACACCTTGTAAAATTCCAGATTGATACAAGCCTCTGATTTTACCTCCTATATCCCATGCTTTCCCTAAAAATCATTACCTATATCTACCAAGCTTTGATGGTGAATGTGACAACATCACTACTGAGAGACATGTACTGAATTTTGAGTCTTTTCTTGACATTTTTGAAGTTGATGAAGAGGATGTCAGTATTAGGATTTTTGCTCTTTCTTTGCAAGGCAAAGTCAAGAGTTGGTTCAAAACCCTGCATGATGCAAGCATCTCAAATTACCTGCAGTTCGTCAAAGTTTTCCTCGACAAGTGGGTGGTCAAACAAAACCCTTTCTTGATTCTAGAAGAGTACAACCAACTGAAAAGATTGCCAGGGGAGACAATACAATAGTTTTCTGCCAGATTTAGCCAAGTTTATTATTCGATGCCTATTAATATGAGACCTCCTCCTGGATTTGCTTTCTTGCACTACCCAGATGCCTTTGATTCAGAAATGGAGTTTCAGCTGAGGGAAAGGAACCTTGCAACACTTGAAGAGATGCAAAACAATGCAGTAGATGTAGAGGCTAATTTGTTGATCAGAAGGGCAAAGTTGAAGGAAGAAGAGATGAAGGGCATAGATCCATAGGAATCGACAGCTTTAGAGGTAAAGCTCGACATGTTGGTAAGTGCAGTGGAAGCGATGATGCAAAAAATCACCAGAAGGAATGAGTACGATGTTCAAGACCATGGCTCGCTGATTGAAGAAGAACAAGTGACTGATCCAAAACATTTTCTTTCTTATCCCAGTTGTCATAGATCTGATAATGATTGTTTTATAGATCATCTTGGAAAAGAGAGATCCGTTGATATGACATGTATGCTTGATGATGTGTTTTATACTGATGATTTCCCTAATTTTGATCAGTATGATGATGATTATGTTCTCCAAACAGAAGCTAGTCTTGTAGACAAATCAACAGCTGGCTTGTGGAAGGACGAAGTTCACTTTCAGCTCGAATACAATGATCAGCCGTTGCATATCAGCTATGGAAGTGAGGAGGAAAGTGCAAAATTTTTTGAAGTAAGTGAAGGATATTTTCCTTTTTGTTTTACTTCGTTTCATTTCATCAGAGACAACTTTCGTGCAATCAGAAATCAACCGCCGATAAGTTTTGATCTGGACCATCTTGAGGGAAATGAAATCCTTGTTCAAGACTTCTCATATCTAGATTTGCAGCCTCCGAATACCATTGAAAGTCAGGTTGCAGATGAAGACTTGGAAGCTGGAACATATGATATAATGATGCAAGATCAATATGTACCATTAAGTTTTGAATCATTTCAGTTTTTGAATCATGGAGTTGATATCATCGACTTAGAGGCTCAGGATAGAGAAAAAATCAAAGACATCATCATTCAAGAAAGGGAGGCTCAAATACAAGTTTTGGAAGACAACTTAGAGAGAGCCAAGTTCATCATCAAATACTTGGAACAGAAAAACAAACAGTTGAGTGACAAACAAGTCCTCATGGAGATGGAAATGATCAAAGCAAACAGGCAAATGGCCAAACAGGCTCATGTCATATTGACTCCTATTGCGCAAGAGATTGAAAATGATAGGGAAACTTGGCTTGAGATGGTCAACATACATCTTGAAGGACTTATTGAGAAGGCCAACAGGGATAAGAAAATTCTCTGACACATGGCCTACCAGTACATGACCCGCAACAAAATTTGTAAGATGAGGATTAGAAAGTTAAAGGCTAGGCTAAGGAGAGCTTGAAAGGAAAAAAGGAGAAAGATAAATTGAAGATGTTGGTTGAAGCCTCCCTAGCCCATTAAAGTAGCTGATGGTGGTGTTCCATGCCAAATTTGGGCAAGTTTTGAGAAGTGTTTGCATTTTTTAAAATTTTGAAATTCACAACACATAAATTTTGCCCAAAAGCGCAGCGCCACCGGCCCTGCGCTTTTTCTTGGGGCATCCATTGGAGAAAAGGTTGACATTTCTGGATTTAGGATGATGAGGACATGCATCCTGGAAATTTTCATAAGTTTTAGAGAAAATCTAGGTCACCAAAAAGTCCAAAAACTACCAAAAAATGACCTCTCTGCCTCTTTTTGGACACACAGAAGAAGTCTTGGAAGATTCAAGTTTCGAGGAGGTAAATGACCTCCAAATTGAAAAATTCTAGGTGTTCCAGAAACTATACTTGAAGTGATTTCCAATGAGCTATCATGGGATCAATTTGGCTAGGGGGAAGGTCTCCAAAAGTGTGCTAAAAGTGGCGCTACGCTTCTGACCAGTGGCACTGTGCTTTTGACCATTTTGCTCAGAAAATAAAAATTCACCTGTTTTGACTGTGAGTCTGATTTCTCTCTCCTCATGGATGATTTTACTGATGTAATTGATGACATGGCATGTAAAGATAATGATAAAATAGTGTTAGAGGGTAGATTCATTAGTTAGAGGTGGTTTTGAGGCAAATCAATCAGTTTCCCTACTTATAGAGGCAAGTTGTTTGACTGCTTATATTCCTGGTCCTTGTTTGGAAATGGATGAAACAACTCCTCTTTTCATGGTTTCGATCCCTGATGGTTAGGATGAGGGATTGTAATGTCTATATTATGTATTTTCTTTCTCATTTGCAAGGGTTGGATTCACTTGGATGCTCTGAATTATATTGTAATTGTAAGCAGTTTGGCAAGGAAATTAATAGGAGTTGCAACTTTTTTTATGGGATAGCTGTGGTATGGTGCTTTTTACTAGTTTTATCTTTTGTTATTAGTTGTTTACATGTTTTATGTATGCTATTATCTATTTCATTGCTTCTAACTAAATGATATCAAGATAGATAGGTAGAATTCATTGTTTGCAGTGCTCTACTTTGGGAAACCATTCAATATTCTATGTTTTCTGCTATTTGAGAAGGATACATGATTGTTACATGCCCTCCTCAGCTCCTCACTAGTCTTAGACATCTCACCTCACTCAATTTCAAGTGCTAAAGCCTATACATACTTTGCCCGATAGAACACCTTGCATTCTGACCTAATTTCCCAAACCTAAATTGCCTAGCTCCATCTAATCTAGCAAAAAACCAACAAAATCAATCAAAACTCTAGAGCTACTATACCTAGCATAAAATATTGTTCATGATCCAATCATCTTGACTGAGATTCATAAGGAGAGAGCCCCCTCCCGACCTGGTAGGGCTAGCTACCAGGTTAAGCTTGGTTTTTGGTTGCCCTAGAATTGACTTCCTTTAGCCTAAGGTCAATCTAGGCTCTAACATAGTCGCGACCATACTAGGGACGTAGTTTTATGTTCCTCAGCAAAATGTATCAAGTTTTGATCTAATTGTTGATGGTGGATAATGATCAGACACCAGAACGCTGAAATCATTCCCCTGGCGATCTAAATCAGTTTCGAGATTAGATCCAAGGACTCCACTAGAGGATGAACCCGACCAGCAAAAACATAAAAGGACAATATGGAATGATCAGGTATTCAAGTTGGAATTTCATCCAAGACATTATGCTCTTTGTTATAAATTATTTCTTCTCTTTTCCCGAGAATGTCAAGAAGGCTTTACAAATTATACTATATTTGAGAAAAGATCCTAGACCTGCATTTGATTCTTTCTCTTTGAAGATTGTGAATACAAAATGTTCACATGCCTTTGATCTTGATCAAGACCCTTCTTCCAAATCTTATGATGACCTTCTTCAAATTGATGAGCCTTAATAGACCAAGACTGATTCTACACCTTCTGTACATACTCCTACACCTTGTAAAATTCCAGATCGATACAAGCCTATGATTTTACCTCCTATATCCCATGCTTTCCCTAAAAATCATTACCTATATCTACCAAGATTTGATGGTGAATGTGACAACATCACTGCTGAGAGACATGTACTGAATTTTGAGTCTTTTCTTGACCTTTTTGAAGTTGATGAAGAGGATGTCAGCATTAGGCTTTTTGCTCTTTCTTTGCTAGGCAAAGTTAAGAGTTGGTTCAAAACCCTGCTTGATGGACGCATCTCAGATTACCAGTAGTTCATCAAAGTTTTCCTCGACAAGTGGGTGGTCAAACAAAACCCTTTCTTAATTCTAGAAGAGTACAACTAGCTGGAAACACTACCAGGGGAGACAATACAACAGTTTTCTGCCAGATTTAACCAAGTTTATTGTTCGATGCCTATTAATATAAGACCTCCCCCTGGATCAGCTCTCTTGCACTACCCAGATGCCTTTGATCTGGAAATGGAGTTTCAGCTGAGGGAAAGGATCCTTGCAACACTTGAAGAGATGCAAAATAGTGCAGTAGATGTAGAGGCTAATTTGTTGATCAGAAGGGCAAAGTTGAAGGAAGAAGAGATGAAGGGCATAGATCCAGAGGAATCAACATCTCTAGAGGTAAAGCTTGACATGTTGGTAAGTGCAGTGGAACAGATAATGCAAAAAATCACCAGAAGGAATGAGTATGATGTTCAAGACCATGGCTCGCTGATTGAAGAAGAACAAGTGACTGATCCAAAACATTTTTTTTCTTATCCTAGTTGTCATAGATATGATAATGATTGTTTTATAGATCATCTTGGAGAAGAGAGATCCGTTGATATGACATGTATGCTTGATGATGTGTTTTATACTGATGATTTCCCTAAGTTTGATCAGTATGATGATGATTATGTTCTCCAAACAGAAGCTAGTCTTGCAGACAAATCAACAACTGGTTTGTGGAAGGAGGAAGTTCACTTTCAACTCGAATACAGTGATTAGCTGTTGCATATCAGCTATGGAAGTGAGGAGGAAAGTGCAGAAAATTTTGAAGTAAGTGAAGGATCTTTGCCTTTTTGTTTTACTTCGTTTTAGTTCATCAGAGACAACTTTCATGCAATAAGAAATCTACCACCAATAAATTTTGATCTGGACCATCTTGATGGCAATGAAATCCTTGTTCAAGACTTCTCATATCTAGATTTGCAGCCTCCGAATACCATTGACAGTTAGATTGCAAATGAAGACTTGGAAGTTGGAACATATGATATAATGATGCAAGATCAATCTGTACCATTAAGTTTTGAATAATTTTAGTTTTTGAAGGGAATTTCACATAGTATATCTTTAAATGAGTAGCCTGTAGAAAATCATGCAATTTCATTGGAACCAATAGAAAATGGGTTGCCATAGTCTTTTCAAGTTTTTCACGATCCAATAGCTGATGTGTTGGATGATGTTTGCAGTCAAACTCCTTCTCCATTAGCTAACTTTGAACTTGGAAAAAGTATTGATACAAACTTGATCCGACAGTTGGTTTCTTTGTCATTTTCAGCAGGAGTCTCGTCACAAAGCTTAGATGAAATTGTGCATTCATGGTATGAGGAGAAGAAAAGTAATTCATTGGATGAGCGAAATCCCAGTGCACATGAATTTCAAGATCCTTATGCAGTATTTTTGGAGTCAGATAGAGCATCCATATTATTCAATCTGGGAAAATTTGGATCTGTTTACAATTTTTCATGGGATTTGCCTTTCAGTAGTTCTCTCTTGTTGTTCGCAAGAAAGCACTTGCGGAGAATTCAAATAGCAGCTAGAATGCTTACTTAGTTGCATTGGTTGTTTCATTTCACTTGATCAGGTGATGAATGGAACAGTTAGAGTAGGTTTTATTGAATAAACTCCATTTTCAACATATTTTCCAGTTTGTTAGTTGTGTTTTAATATTGAGTCAGTTTCAAGTCAGTTTGTGTCTTTGAGTCATCAGTATTCAGTCATGTATTTTTTCTTACTCCATGCCCAATGGATAAGGCTACTAGGTCTACGATGTTTTTGGCACCTCCAAAGAGCTACCATCCCCATTGGAGCCAATGTTAGTGTCACTGTTTCACACTACCATCAGTATCAAAATATGCTCTTTTGCATTTCATAGAAGCTGTCCCATACTGATGAGTTTGCATTCCATTAGGTCATGGATTCACTGATGGTAGGGTTTACTTCAATTTTCCCTCATGATCTGTACTTGCTGATCCTCTTCCATATATTTCAGTCATGGCTCATGTTCCCTTTGCAATTCATTTCATTAGGTCTTAAGGTTTGGTCTCATTAGGTTTTAGGGTTCCACCATGGTCAAATTCAATAATTACATGCCAATAATGATCAGCAAGGACATGAGGAGGCCAATAATGATTAGCAAAGCCATAATTTATCATTTTGAAAACCTAATGTAGTTCTCACCTCAAAACTTGTTTTGAGGTGAAAACATGGTATTTTGTTTTTATCTCCATTAATGATGTAATTTTATGTTTTCATATGTAATATTGGTTCCCAACTACTCCTAAACATCTTGTGATGTTGTCAAGCACCTTCCACTGCAAAAAATCAGGTTATCATGAGCACAAATCCACATGCAAAAGAAAAAGAGAAACAAGCACTAAAACCCTAAATTCCTCTCCCACTGAGCTAGGGTTAGCTATGGGAGCAGAGATATCTGAGCAGAGGAGGCATGAGAGATATCAAAAGGTATGAGTCCATTTCATATCATCAAACATCAGGTCTCCATCATTTGTCAAGAAGTCATTCCAAGGAACAAGCCATTCACCACACATAAGGGACGATTTTTCTTCAAACTATGTTTTTGAGAAAGAAAAGATGAATTTGACAAAAGTGAGAGAGGTTTTTGTCCATAATTTACCCAATAATAAAAACCTCTTTCAGTTTTTAGACAGGTGTCATGGTTTTAGAGAAATGTCAAAAATACAGTTTCTACAAGAGAGTTAATGCACTTCTCAAGTGACCATGGGAAAATCAAGATTTCTCCTAGCCAGTTTGACCAAATGACTTGCTTGATGAGTCAAATGATAACTAGACACAAAGATTTCCAATGAGCTATCATGATCTCAACTTGGAGTTCAGGAAGACCTTCAAAAGTTGACTGCAACAACACTATGCATTTTGGCAGCCTCATTTTGCACATTTTGACCAGTCATGGGAGATTTAGCTTTTGACAGGGCTAATGAACTCCAAATTTAAAAATTCAAGATTTTCTGGAAATTAGACTCGACATGCTTTCCAATAAGATATCACATGCCAAAATTGGACATCGAGAAGGCAGTCAAAATTCGTCCTTAAGTGGCGATGTTTCTAGAAACTGGCGCTGCGCTCTTGGAAAAATTTCACAGTTTAAATTATAACTGGCGCCGCGCTCTTAGCCTAGCACTGCACTCCTGGGTGGTGGCACTGCGCATAGGCCAGCCAAGCCAAAAAATGCTCCTAGCTTCCGATTTGTGCCAAATTTCCTCCTCTTCACAAGTTGGCAAGTAAGTATCATTGCCTCCCTTGCTTTTTAGTTTGCAATTGTGAATAATTTCATGGTTTTCTATCTCAACTACAAAACCCTAGTTCCCACTATAAAACCCTAGCTCTTTGATTCTCCCTACTACTCACCCTATAAACTAAACCCTTAATCCCCATCACTATTACCTTTTACCATCCATTCATTACTCCCTAAACCCTTTCACTCTCATGTTTTGCCCATAGACTCACTTGCATCCATTCCTCCATAGACATTGCACATAACACCCATCCCATACATTGTCAAAATTGAAAACTAAGAGAGTCAGCTAAATCATGGACAGAGGTAGTAATTTTGAATATGAGGAGGAGGAAAGAGATTTTAACTTGATTGAGCATGAGGACCCGCAACAACATCATATTCATCATGGAGTTGATATTATCGACTTAGAGGCTCAGGATAGAGAAAACATCAAAGACATCATCATTCAAGAAATGGAGGCTCAAATACAAGTTTTGGAAGACAACTTAGAGAGAGCCAAGTTCATCATCAAATACTTGGAACAGGAAAACAAACAGTTGAGTGACAAACAAGTCCTCATGGAGCTGGAAATGATCAAAGCAAACAGGCAAATGGCCAAAGAGGCTCATGTCACATTGACTCCTATTGAGCAAGAGATTGAAAATGATAGGGAAACTTGGCTTGAGAGGGTCAACATACATCTTGAAGGACTTATTGAGAAGGCCAACAGGGATAAGAAAATGCTCTGACACATGGCCTACCATTACATGACCCGCAACAAAATTTGTAAGATGAGGATTAGAAAGTTAAAGGCTAGGCTAAGGAGAGCTTTGAAAGGAAAAAAGGAGCAAGATAGATTGAAGATGTTGGTTGAAGCCTCCCTAGCCCATCAAAGTAGCTGATGGTGGTGTTCCATGCCAAGTTTGGGCAAATTTTGAGAAGTCTTTGCATTTTTGAAAATTTTGAAATTCACAACACAAAAATTTTGCCTAGGCGCTGCGCTTTTTCTTGGGGCATCCATTGGAGAAAAGGTTGACATTTGTGGATTCAGGATGATAAGAACATGCACCCTGGAAATTTTCATAAGTTTTGGAGCAAATATGGGTCACCAAAAGGTCCAAAAACTACCAAAAAATGACCTCTCTGCCTCTTTTTGGACACACAGAAGCAGTCTTGGGAGATTCAAGTTTTGAGGGAGAAAATGACCTCCAAATTCAAAAATTCCAGGTGTCCAGAAACTAGACTTGAATACCTTTCAAATGAGTTATCATGGGATCAATTTTGCTAAGGGGAAGGCTTCCAAAAGTGTGCTAAAATTGGCATTATGCTTTTGGCCAGTGACACTGTGCTTTTGACCATTTTGCTCAAAAAATCAAAATTTTCCTGTTTTGACTGTGAATCTAATTTCTCTCTCCTCTTAGATGATTTTACTGATGTAATTGATGACATGGCATGTAAAGATAATGGTAAAATAGTGTTAGAGGGTAGATTCATTAGTTAGAGGTGGTTTTGAGGCAAATGAATCAGTTTCCCTACTTGTATAGACAAGTTGTTTGATTGCCTATATTCCTGATCCTTGTTTGGAAATGGTTGAAACAACTCCTCTTCTCATGGTTTCAACACCATATGGTTAATATGAGGGATTGTAATGTCTATATTATGTATTTTCTTTCTCATTTACAAGGGTTGGATTCACTTGGATGCTCTGAACTATATTGTACTTCATTGTAAGCAATTTGGCAAGGAAATTAGTAGGAGTTGTAGCTATTTTTATGAGATAGCTGTGGTATGGTGCTTTTGCATAGTTTCTTCTTTTGTTATCAGTTGTTTATATGTTTTATGTATGCATTCATCTATTTCACTGCTTCTAACTTAATGATATCAAGATAGATAGGTAGAATTCTTTGTTTGCAGTGCTTTACCTTGGGAAACCATTCATTATTCTATGTTTTCTGTTGTTTGAAAAGGATACATGATTGTTACATGCCCTCCTTAGCTCCTCACCAATCTTAGACATCTCACCTCACTCAATTTCAAGTGCTAAAGCCTATACCTACCTTGCCCCATAGAACACCCAACATTCTGACCTAGTTTCCTAGACCTAAATTGCCCAGCTCCATCTGATCTAGTAAAAAACCAACAAAATCAATCAAAACGTTAGAGCTACTATACTTAGCATAAAATCTTGTTCATGATCCAATCATCTTGACTGAGATTCATAAGGAGAGAGCCCTCTCCCGACCTGGTAGGGCTAGCTACTAGGTTAAGCTTGGTTTTTGGTTACCCTAGAATTGCCTTCCTTTAGCCTAAGGTAAATCTAGGCTCTAACAGGGAGGATTATGCCGGTAGAGATCTGGCTGGCATAGTGGAATTTTGCAGGTATGCTATGGGCATATATGACTTGCAGTTGATGAAAGACAAGCTTGGGAAGCTTGGGTGTACATGTGAAGAGGTTGAGGCTCTACACAGATATTTGAGGATGCAGTACCAATCGATACATGGGTGGATGGGAGTCAGGGAGGAAACTTCCTGGCCCTCCTCTCATGATAGACAACCTTAGAGATGGGTTGGTGCAGGGGCCTTGGTTGGAAGGGGCTGCACCACCTTGACAAGGGGCCTTGGAGGAGGTTTCTTTATGATGACAGGTGGATGATGCAGGGATGAATGCGACTGTGTGGCAGCACATTGACATTAACATCATGGACAACATGTTGTAGATGGGATGGAGATACCATGGACCTGAGCATGGGCTTTGAGAAGATTCTTGATGGAGTTTGAGATTGTGACAGGATGTTGAAGAAACAATCGACAGTGGCATGGAGAAGGTACATTCTCATGGGTTGAGCGTTCTGGTTGGATTACCTACCTAATCAGTTTGATGACGTGGGGGCATGCAATGCACTGGGTTTATGTCAGAGAGATGTCTTGGTTTCGATTGAGATGTTGTGTTGGCTGGAGTATTATGCAGAGGAGTTCACATGATGGAACGACACATGATGGAGACTGTCATATTATATATGTTGCAGGGATGTTTGCAATATATAGACTGGTTGAAGTTATGGATCAAGAATGGAGCACATACTGATGGATTATGTGGCATTGGTATGGACATCTTGGTGACGGATGGTTGCTGGGGTGGAAATGGATTGTCGAGGACGACAATGATTTCAAGTGGGGGAGAATGTAACGCCCACGAGCTACAGGTGACACAGCAAGGGCGCGCGAGAGTGACGAGCTAAGGGAGCAGCGACACGGTGGAGGAAAATGTGAACGAAGTATGAGATGTAGCTAAGTGTTGGCGGTTGGTTTATAGTGTAAGGCAGTCTCAGGTGGGGGCGCCCAACCAACTGACCGACATGTTAAGAAGTTAAAACATGGGCTAAATGAAGGGTCGGCTGGGCGAGCCGACTCAACCTTTCATGGCAGTAATGTGTATAAGTTAATGGAATGGAGGAGCCATTCGAATCATCCAACGATCAAGCACTCAAGCGTCCAAGTGTGGAGAAGGTGAAGTGCGAAGTGGAGGTTTGAAGTTTGAAGTGTGGTGCAAGCGGACATGGGCTGAAGCACCTACGCCGAAATGGGAAGTGTGAGTCGAGGCGTAGCTGAACGAGTCAGGGCGCGGGTGGACGCACACGGGCAGGTCATCTGAGTGAACAACGCATCGTTCGAAGGCGCGGTAGGGCGTTTAGGTGGAGGTCATTCGGGAAGTCGTTCGAGGGCGCGGCAAGGCGTTCGGTCGAATGACGAACAAGTTGGTTGAATGATCGTGTAGGAGTTCAGGTGGAGGTCTGAACGAAGGCGTCGTGAACGGGTTTGTTGAACGGTCGTGCAGGAGTTCGGGTGGAAGTCTGAACGAGTGCAGGCACAATGTAAACGACTCGCCGGTGAAGAGTTGGGCATTTGGTGGGAGCGCCCACCGAGTTGGAGAGTTGGGTGTTGAACGTCGGGTGAGGGTGCACGAAGGCACCGTGAAAACGGTGAACGACAAACGACCGATGAGTTGAACGAAACGTGTGGGTGGACAAGTTGGCAAATGCGTTTGGGTGAACATGCGGGAAAACGACGAGTTGGTCATCGGGTCGTTTGGGCGGCTGGGTGGACGCACCCAACCCGACAAGCTAAGCTGAACGAGGTGCTGATTGTGAGAAATATTCTAAGTGTAAATCTGCGGTTTCCTCAGGATTGAACTTGTATATTGTAAATTGTTATTATTATTATTACTGGCAGATTCATTATAGGGAGTTGCCCCTCCCAGTTATACTGTTGTGCATTTCATGTTAATGCTGATTCATGGTAATGAAGTTAATATGATAAATGGTATAACGAAAGATATGCTTAGCTGTTGAAAAATAAACTAAGTATAGAAAGTAGGCGTAGTCCACGATCGCAAGTATTGGTGAAAAGAAAGTGGTCGGTGGTGCCGCACCTCCTATAGTGCGGTTGGAAGAGTACCGCCAGTGTAGGGGTGTGATAGGTAGGATCCTTGAGGTGCATAAACTCTTGGATCACATACATGGTCAGTAGGATTCTTGAGGTGCCCAAACTCTTGGATGGAATACCGCTACGGGAGCTCTTAACGACAGTAGCAGCGAGGTGTGATGGAGCGACAATGGCATTGCTAGAGTGCCAAACTTTGAGGCAGTGCAGTAGATGTTATAGCAGTGCGAGAGGCACAAAGCAGTTTGCAGCAACGTAGTAGCATCAAAGATAGCTTCAACATCACAAGGCATCCAAACTAACCAGCATATCAGTGATTAGGTGAAGTTTTCCATAATTTTCAGAGAAAAAAAGCATAATTGTTAGACTACGGCTACCAAATTCATGTAGCGTTCGTCTTCATGCCAGATGAGAGAATCCGGTTTGTCGTATTTCCCAGTGGGAATATGTATCTCTAAAGTGTTTAATCTCTATAAATTTCTCTCTGCACATCATCTCATTTTTCGTTGCAATTATTTATAAATTTTTTGCTCTTCTCATCATATTCCTACCTAATTTTCTTAGTCGCGAGTGGCTTCGTAGCATCAAACATCCTTAAGAATCATCTCCATTTCTATTTTTCAATCGACAATGGCTGCATCCTCCTCCACTGCTGCTACATCCAACTACGATGTCTTCCTAAGTCATCGTGGTCTGGACGTAAAGAAAACTTTTGCCAGCCATCTGTACTGGCATCTTTCTTCATTTGGATTGAAAGTGTTTCTGGATCAGCCTAATTACAATCGTGATACTTTTTGGCTGATCAAATAGAAGAGGCTAGTCGATCGACCTCTGCACATGTGGCCATTTTCTCTGTTGGAAATGCTGACTCAGAGTGGTTCCTAAATGAACTCCTCCTGATGTTGGACTCAGAGGCGCCCATTATTCCAGTGTTCTACCATGTGAACCCAATTGAGCTTCGGTGGACGATGCTCAAAAGTTCGAGATATGGTGAAGCCCTAGAGAACCTCGCAAGGAAGACTACGTATGACCCTCAAACTCATGAAGAGAAGTCGCGGTACGAACCCAACACGATTGAAAATTGGAGAAATGCTCCTTCTCGTGTCTCAGGAATAAGCGGTTTGGAGCTCGATGCATTTAACGAGTGAGAACTCAAGTTCTTCTTTGGCTACTGTATTATTTTTTTTATTTTATGTTGCATAATATAGGGCTAGACTTATTTTTCTCATTCGTTCTATTTATGTTCTTGTGAATAACCAGAGATGAGGGGTTGCTGTTAGAGGAAGTAGTTGAACTAGTGCTATCAAAGGTGAAAAAACCAACACTGGAGTTTGCTAAATATCTAATAGGTTTGGATGATAAAGTAGACGATTTAGAAAAGACTGTCCTATTGCAGCGACAACAAAGCGGGAAACCTCAGATCTTAGGGATCGTGGGGTTAGGTGGTGTAGGAAAGACCACGTTAGCAAAAGAAATTTTCAATAGGAAAAATCCAAATTATAGTAAATCCTGTTTTTTAGATGATGTAAGAGATAATGCACATAAGATCACTTTAAATTCGTTGCAGTATAAACTTCTTCAGAGGTTGACAGGATTTTATTATACAACAAACAGTGTTTCCGAACGTATATTAGAGATGCTCCGGGATCATCTCTCATCTTCTAAATCCTTGATAGTTTTAGATGATGTAGATCAGTTAGATGCACTGCTGCCGATTGGAACTGTTCTCCACTCCCATAGCCTAATATTGATTACATCTACGAACAAAGATGTTCTCACAAGCTCAAAAGTCGAAGAGTCGTCAATATACAACCTAACGGGGATTGCAACACAACTCTCCCGGGAGCTTTTCTGCTCCCATGCCTTCAACCAACCCTCCCGAGTCCCAGGATTTGAAGATCTCACAAACAAATTCTTACAAATTTGTAACGGATTGCCTCTATCTTTGAAAGTAATTGGGGCACTTCTTTGTGGAAAAAAAATATTTTGCTGGGAAAATGAATTGTCGATTCTTCAAAAAACACTTCCCTCTGAGATACAACAGAGACTTAAAAGAAGTTATGACTCGCTCAATAGAGAAGAACAAAATATATTCTTAGATATTGCATGTTTTTTTGAAGGAGAGAACATGGATAAGGATATAAAAATATGGAACGGATCAGGCTGGCAAGGTAGGCTGGGGTTTCGAAATTTAAGGAGCATGTGTCTTGTAGAAGTAGACAGTAAAAATGATATACAAATGCATGACCACCTCAGAGATATGGGGAGAGATATTGTTGCTGAGGATCCAGGCTTGCCGCCTCGTCTTTGGCGTTGCACAGAGGACACCATGGATGTTTTGTTGCAGCAACCCGTAAGTGCTAAATCATTCAATCTTGTTAATTCTTAATCATTTTCTATTTTTTCAATTCTTCCATCATTTTAAAGAAATAATGGTAATTATTATCCGTTTGGAGAATGTAAAGGCAAGAACCGTGAGGGGTATTTGAATGGTTCTTGGCGAGTATGATGATGCATTCGGCAATATTCATATGCGTAGGTTGCAAATCCTTGATAGCGAAGATGTTCTCGTGGACCGCATTTTGACAAAGGTGCAATCTCCAATTCTCATACGGCTGCGCTGGAACCACTGTCCTGACGCTTCCCTGCCTTCCTCGATTTCAATGAACAATTTGAAGGTTCTAGAAGTTCAATGGATGAAATTGAGAACACTGGGAAAATGATTCACAAGTAACATAGGAATTTTTTAATTGTAGTGTTTATTATTGATACTGTACCACACGTCTCTAACATGTTCCAAGAGTTCCTTTTAATGATAAATCCATTTATGCTTTCCTTAAATTTCTTACCGTTGAAACATGTGAACATTTCTAGGTAGCTTTCCAGTTGGAGGAGTTAAAGATTGAGGGTCCTTTGCCCTTCGTTCCAAAGTCCATAGGGATGTTGAAGTTACTAACATCCTTGGTGTTAGCGGGTTGCTCAGAAATGAGGTCACTGCCGGACAACTTTGGTAATTTAATCAGCCTCTAGCACATCTAGCTGTCCCAGTGCTCCGCTTTGGAGAGGTTGCCAGAATCTTTTGGTAATTTAATCAACCTCCAGCACATCTGTTGGATCTTTTTTAATGGGGAAAATACCAAAAACCAAATATTCAAACACACAGAGGCAATGCTCTGTTTCTTTGACTCCAGGATCTTTTGTGCACACAGAAGACTAAAAAAATTTCACTGAGAGACAGAGTATTTCACCACCATTAAAACATTCTATTCATTAAAAATTGATACAAACTTCATCCTCTTTTACTAAGAGGGATTTACCACTGTAAAATCATTTTCATATTCACTGCTATGAAAAACAACTTACTGCTGTAATAAAAGGTTTACATAAGTTTACTGCTGTAAATAAAAATTACACAGGCTTACAAAAATCGCTCCACCATTTCCTTTATGCACTTGCAAAACCACACATGGTTTTTCTTACACCTCTGTTTTACTATGCCTCACAAAAACATTACAAAAGACATTTTTGCACTGCTGTGCATACATCCTCTGGTTCTTCTTTTCGCTGCTGCGAACACCTTACATTTTTTTTCATTGCCTCCCATGTGCCATACATACATTAAAAAGTCAACCCTCAAAACATAAAAAAACTTATTACATATGATTTCATATTTAATACATGCCGTATATAAATATATATAAAAAATATATATTATAACGTGCCCATACCCATATTAAAAGGGCCTCACCAAAACTTCGTAAATGCATTAAAGGCCACAGCGTTTCCTCCACGACGGTCAAACTGAAACCTTACACTCCACGTAACTTGAATTGATTCAGGCCCGTGTGCAGGTTTAATCAATCAACGGCTGAAAAAGGTGGAGCAGATCCGACGGTAGAGAACGATATCGGAAGGCCAACATGTGCTGAACATTAACTCCCGAGATTCTTACGTTGCGTTACGTCAGGGTTGAACCACGTGTCAGCTCCAAATTTTCTCGGGTTCGATCATCGGAAAATCCCTTTCGCCTGAAGTCAACCCGAGAGCTTTCCGGCGAGGTTTGCTTAACGTTTTCTGGCAGCTGCGTTGAAAGCGTACGGCAGCGTTGAAATTAGATTTCAACACTCCCCTTTAATTTCAACAGCTAGGCATTCGGTCATACCCAGACACTTTCTCAAAAATTCAAAGCTCTTCTGATCCAATGGCTTTGTCAAGATGTCTGCAACCTGTTCTTGAGTCCTACAATGTTCTAGGACAATTTCTCCATTGTTCACCAGTTCTCTGATGTAGTGAAATCTTGTATCAATGTGTTTCGTTCTTTTATGAAACACTGAATTCTTTGACAAAGCAATAGCTGAGCTATTGTCACAAAAGATCACTGTCGCTTTTCCCTGCTCTTGGCCTAAGCTTCTCAACATTCTTCTCATCCAAACTCCTTGACATGCTGCTGCTGTAGCTGCCACATATTCAGCCTCTGCTGTAGACAATGCTACAATGGACTGCTTCTTAGAAGCCCATGAAATGGCTCCTGAACCCATATTAAAAACATAACCGGAAGTGCTCTTCCGATCATCTACACTTCCAGCCCAATCGCTGTCTGTGTATCCAACCAAATCTGAATGTTCTGAGGCATGATATAAAATTCCAAACATTTTGGTGCCTTTGACATACCTCAAAATTCTCTTTGTTGCCTGCCAATGTGCCTCCTTTGGCCTCTCCATAAATCTGGAAATTAAACTAACAACATACATTAAATCAGGCCTAGTAGCTGTTAAATACATAAGGCTGCCTACAATACTTTTATACAAGCTAGGATCAAAATCCTTGCTGCTGTCCTCTCTGCTGAGCTTTAATCCCATCACTGTGGGAGTGATTGCTGCCTTGCATTCTTCCATCTTAAATCTGCTCAAAATTTGATTTACATATCTTGCTTGAGATATAAAAATTCCTTTTTCATTTTGCTCTACTTCTATGCCTAAGAAGTATCTCAAGAAACCCATATCAGTCATTTCAAATTCATCCTTCATGACTGATTTAAAATTCTCAATGAGCTGATCATCATTACCTGTGAAAATCACATCATCAACATATAAGACAACAATTAAAATCTTACCATCCTTTTCCTTGATGTAGACTGTGGGTTCTCCTTCACACTTGTCGAATTCATTATCCAATAGATATGAATCTATCCTGCTGTACCATGCTCTTGGCGCTTGCTTCAGCCCATAAAGAGCCTTCTTCAATTTGCACACTTTGTGCTCTTCTCCTTTCTTCTCATATCCGAGAGGCTGTTCCACATAGACCTCTTCCATTAACACTCCATTTAGGAATGCTGATTTCACATCCATTTGGTAGACTTTCCATTTGTTTTGTGCTGCTATGGACAGCACTGCCCTCACTGTTTCCATTCTTGCAACCGGTGCGAAAGTCTCCTCATAATCTCTCCCATACTGCTGCTTGTACCCTTTGACAACCAGCCTTGCCTTGTGCCTTTCAATCTTGCCTTCAGCATTGCTCTTGGTCTTGTAGACCCATTTCACACCAATGACTTCTTTGCCTTTTGGTAACTCAACCAAATCCCATGTTTTGTTTCTCTCTATGGCATTCATCTCCTCATCCATAGCTTCTATCCATTTCCTATCTTTAATTGCATCTTCGAAATGAATAGGATCATCAACATGACAATACAAGGCAAATAAGGAATTCATTCCTTCATCATAAATGTCACTTAGATTTCTAAATTTCTTACCTCTTTCACTTGGTGTGTAAGTGCTTGAAGATGCACTTGAATTTCCTCCTTGTGGTGTGCTTGGAGAAGCACTTTCATTTATCCTTAATGGTGTCCCTTGCTGTCCTTGTGTTGGCGCTGCTGTTTGGGGATGCATTTCAGCCACCTCCTCTTCATCTTCATCATGAGACAAACAATTCTTGACATTCACTGTTTTCTCTATGCTTCCATCCCAAGCTTCCTCTTCAATGAATTGAACATCTCTGCTGACAAAAAACTTCTTGGTAGATGGGATGTGCAGCCTGTAGGATTTGGATTCATCACTGTATCCAATGAAGATGCATTTCTCCCCTTTGCTGTCCAACTTCCTCCTTAGCTGATCCGGAATGTGTGCATAGGCCACACACCCAAAAACTCTCATGTGGGTGACTCCTTGCTTTCTCCCACTCCATGCCTCTTCTGGCACTTTGTTCATGATTGCTTTTGTAGGACACCTGTTCAATATATAAACTGCACAATGTACAGCTTCAGCCCAATACTCATTTGGCAAATGCTTTGCCTTCAACATGCTCCTTGCCATATCCATGATGGTCCTGTTCTTCCTTTCAGCAACTCCATTTTGCTGTGGGGTGTACCGAGTTGTAAACTGTTTATGAATTCCATTTTCTCTACAAAACTTTAGGAATTCATTTGAGATATACTCACCTCCTCTATCAGTTCTCAATACTTTTATGTGCAGCCCGCTTTGGTTCTCCACAAGTGCTTTGAAATTTTGGAATTTCTCAAAGACTTCACTTTTGTTCTTGAGGAAATATATCCAAGTCTTTCTTGTAAAATCATCAATGAATGTCAAGAAATATAGGCTGCCAGCTAATGATGGAGCTTGCATTGGTCCACACAAATCTGAGTGGATAATCTCTAAGGGTGTCTTTGCCCTTATGCTTTTCCCTGATGGAAAACTTTCTCTGTGTTGTTTTCCCAAAATGCAGCCTTCACATAGGCTGTCCGGTTTCTCTATCAATGGTAATCCCTTTACCATTCCTTTTCTGCTCAATAAGTTTAGACCTCCAAAATTTAGATGCCCGAATCTCAAGTGCCATAACCAGTTCTCATCCTTTGTCACGCTTTGGAAGGCCTCTTGGGTGACTGCTGCAATTTCACCTTTGTTTTTCATGTCTGCCCTGATCCGGAGAGGGAACATCCTGTTCCTTGTCATCTTCACTTCAGCAATGCATCTTTTGCTGGGTGGTATGTCCATGATGGTGCACACATCATTTACAAAGTAAACATTGTAACCCTTTTGGATAAGCTGTCCAACACTCAATAGGTTACATCTCATTCCGGGGACATAGTAGACATCTGCTATGGTTTTCCTTTCTCCTTGTTTTGTAAATATTTTTATCTCCCCTTTTCCCATAACAGACACTTTACAATCAGTTCCTAGTGTGACCTCTGATTTCAAATTCTGATTTAAGGTTGAAAAGAGGGCTATATTCCCTGTCATATGGTTGCTGCAACCTGAGTCTAAAAACCATATGTCCTCACTATGTGTTTCAGCCATGTTACAAGCTAGCAGGACATTGTCTTGACTGCTGTTTTCTCTTGTAACATTTGCATTTTGTCTACTGTTCATATCATGCTGTTTCTTTCTACAATCACTTGCATAATGTCCATACTTTTTGCAATAATAGCATTGAACATTAGATTTATCATACCTTTGTCCTTGAGCATGATACTGTTCTCTTTGTTGGCTGCTGCCTTGGCCTTGGTTCTGATTTGGATTGATGCCTCTTCCTTGTGCATTTGATGGGCTGTTCCTTCCACCTCTGTTCTGGCTTCTGCCTCTTCCTTTTCGGTTTCCTCTTCCTTGACCTCTTCCTCTTCCAAAGGACATCTGGGTCTTGAAGGCTTGCTCAAGAGATGAGTTTTCATTCCTACTCAACCTATGCTCATGTGTTATCAGTGATGCATGTAGCTCATCAACTGAATAACTTGAGAGATCCTTTGTCTCTTCGATGGTGGTGACTATGGCATCAAACTTTGAGGGTAAGACCCTCAATATTTTCTCCACAATCCTTCTATCTTCAATGGTTTCTCCATGAGTTCTCATTTGTGTGATTACACCAATCACATGAGTGAAGAATGAGTCAATGTTATCTGACTCCTTCATGCACAGATTCTCAAAGTCCTTTCTCAGCAATTGTAGTTTTGCTGTCTTCACTCTCTCCATGCCTTGATAAGCTGTCTTGAGGGTTTGCCATGCTTCATTGGATGTCTTAGCTACTGCTAACCTTGGAAACACACTCTGGTCTACTGCTAGATACAACAACACACGGGCTTTTGAATCCTTCTTCCTATTGCTCTTCAGCAGATCCTTCTCTCCCTGAGTTAATGCATTGAACTCAGTTTCATCTGCTGGTTCTTCAAAACCTTCCTCAACTATTTCCCATAAATCTTGGGAAGCAAGCAGGGCTTTCATAGTTATTGACCAGTAGTCATAGTTCTTCCCATTAAACTGTGGGAGCTGGGTGTTAAACATACCCATACCAGTGCTTGTGCTAGCCATTCCTTGACTGTGTATTTAAAAACTGACTGTCTCTTCAATACCAAACAAGATAGCTATGGGGAATACCTGAAACCTTTGTTGTCTGAGTCTTCTGTCTGCCTGAGAGGTTTTGCTGCAGCTACAAACCTTCTCCCTTTAGCTTCTTTAACTTCTTTAAAGAGCCTGGTCCTGCTTTGATACCACTGTTGGATATTTTTCAATGGGGAGAATACCAAAAACCAAATATTCAAACACACAGAGGCAATGCTCTGTTTCTTTGACTCCAGGATCTTTTGTGCACACAGAAGACTAAAAAAATTTCACTGAGAGACAGAGTATTTCACCACCATTAAAACATTCTATTCATTAAAAATTGATACAAACTTCATCCTCTTTTACTAAGAGGGATTTACCACTGTAAAATCATTTTCATATTCACTGCTGTGAAAAACAACTTATTGCTGTAATAAAAGGTTTACATAAGTTTACTGCTGTAAATAAAAATTACACAGGCTTACAAAAATCGCTCCACCATTTCCTTTATGCACTTGCAAAACCACACATGGTTTTTCTTACACCTCTGTTTTACTATGCCTCACAAAAACATTACAAAAGACATTTTTGCACTGCTGTGCATACATCCTCTGGTTCTTCTTTTCGCTGCTGCGAACACCTTACATTTTTTTTCATTGCCTCCCGTGTGCCATACATACATTAAAAAGTCAACCCTCAAAACATAAAAAAACTTATTACATATGATTTCATATTTAATACATGCCGTATATAAATATATATAAAAAATATATATTATAACGTGCCCATACCCATATTAAAAGGGCCTCACCAAAACTTCGTAAATGCATTAAAGGCCACAGCGTTTCCTCCAAGGCGGTCAAACTGAAACCTTACACTCCACGTAACTTGAATTGATTCAGGACCGTGTGCAGGTTTAATCAATCAACGAATGAAAAAGGTGGAGCAGATCCGACGGTAGAGAACGATATCGGAAGGCCAACATGTGCTGAACATTAACTCCCGAGATTCTTACGTTGCGTTACGTCAGGGCTGAACCACGTGTCAGCTCCAAATTTTCTCGGGTTCGATCATCGGAAAATCCCTTTCGCCTGAAGTCAACCCGAGAGCTTTCCGGCGAGGTTTGCTTAACGTTTTCTGGCAGCTGCGTTGAAAGCGTACGGCAGCGTTGAAATTAGATTTCAACAACATCCAGCTATCTCAGTGCTCAGCTTTGGTGAGCCTGCCATAATCTATTGGAAATTTAACCAACCACAACCACATCCAGCTGTCTGAGAGTTCAGCTTTGGAGAGGCTATCAGAATCCTTAGGTTATTTAACCAACCTCCACCACATCAAGCTGTCTAAGTGCTATGCTTTGTTGTGTCTGTCATATTCATTTTGGCGATTATTTAACCTCCAATATCTTCATTTGAGGATTGCATTAGTTTAGCGCTGTCAAGCCAAACACTAGAAAATATAAGCACGCTTGAGTGCATAAATCTGTCTGACTGTCCGAGAATTGAATTACTCCCTCCACGAGTGGCACAACAGAGGTCGCTTAAACAGTTATGATTGGGAGGTACAAATTTAATAGAATTGCCAAATGAAATTGGAGAGGCAAACCGTTTGGAAGTTCTGGAAGTAGGAAACCCCTTGCTGGAGATGCTGCCACCTTCACTATGTGAATTAAGGAACTTGAAGTAATTGCAGCTCTGTGCATATCATAGCTTGAGATGTCTGCCGCCTTCGCTTGACTCAATTGATTGAGTTGACTTTAGAAGATTGTCTGTTGATAAACGAACTGCCATTTATAAATCAAATCGAAGGAGCAAGCATACTTCCGCGGCTAAAACGGTTACAGGTTTATGAAACAGGGATATCGGAGATATCATTTGGTGAAGGTGTTTGCGTAAACCTTCGAGCTCTTACCATCACTCGCTGTAATAATGTGGTGGAGATTGGAACATTGCCAGATACACTCATAGTTTTAAGCTTCAACAAATGTCATAATTTGAGGAAATTAGATAACATTTATGGTCTTGCAAAACTTCAAGAGCTCGACATTTCTGATTGCAAAAAGTTCGAGTTGCCGACTATTGGAACATTGGTATTTCTGAGCAAACTGGATGCAAGTAGATGTGTGAAATTGAAGAGCATACGGGGATTGGAGCAGTTGACAAAGTTTCAGCACTAGGGTGTGAAAATGAGTTGTAGGGTGTGTTGAGTTACAAGAGCTAGAACACATCCACCATTGTGTGTCGTTATGGAAGCTTGATGTCAAAGAATGTCCCAAACTATAGTGGAGTGAGGGTGTAGTGGAACTGCTGCGCCAAAGAAATGGGTTTTTCTTAAAGGGCGTTTAATTAAGAGATTATTTAGTAGAGTGCTGTTTCAAATTGGGTTTATGCCTTATTTTATTGTTGTTGTTATGAGACATAAATGTGAAAACATTTTAATGGTTTTAATGGTTTCAGATACAATGGGAAGTGTAATTAAATAACAAAGTGATAATTGCAAGGTAGTTAATTTTTATTTTATGGTTATGGTTGTTTTGCAACGGGAATTAGGCCATTTTATTAGAACATAATAGATATAGTAAAATTTGAAAAATGTTTACTGTATATTTAGTCCAAAATGAAATAATGTTGGAAATAATAATCTCAACCACCCCAATAAACACTCTCATAACAGTCATACGCAAACAAACCAGGAAGATGGAAGCCACAAGCAAACCATTACGAAACGCAACAAGGAATTTAAATCATTTAATGTATTTTGGTAAATAGATATGGTCAAACATTCATTCAGCGACTATTGCCCACACTCCACAAACACTTGGGCGATTCTGATCACACTCAACCACAACATCATATTAATTATTTTGCTCTGTGATGTATTTAATGTGAAATTGTATGTTGAGTTAAATATGAATGCAAAATTCATTTTGTGCGGGTTAGAAAGTAAGAGAGTTGGAGAGGAAAAGAGCGAGCCTCTGAAGAGAAAATGGTGGAGCAAAAGTAGGAGAGTTGGAGTGAAAAAGAGCGAGAGCCTCTAAGGAGAAAATGGTCGAGCAAATTTTGGTGGGCGCATGAAAACACCAGTCAATGTGTTTTACTGTGTGTTATTATGTGTGAAGTGTTCTGTTTTTAATTGGTGAATGAGTTGCAATCTCATATGAATGTATTTGTAAGATTTAGAAATCAATCCTAAATTTTATTTGTGATATTCTTGTCATCTGTGTATTTATAAGTCTCCTAGCTTCACCAATATCATAGAGCTGCGCGAAATTACCTCCGCTGTGCGCGAAAAAAACTTACCTAAAGTCATAGCCCTATGCCTCTCCGCGTAAATTCTCTGCGTGTAAATTCTGTCAATTTTTCTAATAAATAAATGTTGTAATGTTGTAATGTTATATAAGCATTGACTGCCACATACAATATGGACATACAAACTTTTGGGATATATATAAACAACAAAGAAATACTCATAGGCTTGACATCCGAGATATGGCCTTAGGTCGAGGTGCCACACGCTTTCTTAACCCATCAAGAGATTGCTCTAGTTTCTCAAGCTCTAAAAAAAATAGTTTTGAAAGTTCCCGAAACTTTCCCAAATTTCCATTGAAGCTTCTGTTTAAAAAATAGCATTCCCATATGTTGGGAATTTCTGATAATTCCAGAACAGAACGAACAGAAAATGATGCTCTGTTTTAACATAGAGAAACTAAAATTGTTTGGGAGAATAGAGTTTTATACACACACAAAAGACTTCTATTCATTTATAAGACTGACTATTGCAACAAAAAAAAGATCTTCCTCTAACAGAGGGATTACAACAGGAACGCTTCAGATGCTGTTCCAAAAAAAAACTTCACTCTATCTCTGCTTGAAAATCAACACTGCTGTGTATTACAAGAAACTTTCTGTCTCTGCACTACTGTGCTCTAACTCTCATCTTACATTAGCGCTGTTGCGTATTACATTACATATTCAACGTGTGTAAGTGTCATAATGGATCACCCATCACTTTTAACTCTCTAATGGAGTCTCTGCTACAATCTGTATGCTTTGATGAACAAAACTGATCTTTTCTGATACTCTGCTTTACTTCTTGCTCGAGTAGAATGGACAAAAAAAATGAAATCCCATGCCTGATAAATATTTTAACTGCGCGAGGGTGTCCTGTTTATCCTTTTGCCATTCTCTTCTTTAAATGTAGTTGGTGAGAAGTAATGGCACAAAGTGTTGGATCTGGCCTTCTTCCTCCTTCAGGAACACAAAACAGGTTAAGGGCGTAGAGACAGTATGGCGGAGGCGTGTATAGGGCAAGAACAAATAACGGCCGTCACATCCACAGATGAACGACGGAGATCACATAGGAAAAAAAAGCTATTGGGAGGTGACGAGGATGGCAAGGAAAGCGCACAAGGCTTATCGCACAGGCAATAGGTCCGACGTGGTAGAGAACCTTATACTATGCAATGTGCGATTTGCGGCAGACACTGCGATCGCAATATCGCATCGGCGAAAAAACAAATGGGAGGGCGAACCTTTGACACTGGTGAGTGCGATTTGCGATTTGCAATCGGATCGCATCGCAGAATCGCAATTGGCGAAAAAAACACAGGGCGTAATGGAGGAAACAGGGCACGAACGCGATTTGCGGTAGCGATAAGATCGCATCGCAAAGGTAAAAACATAGGTGCAGGGAACTGGCGGTTTTGATGCTGCAGTTAAAAGTAATATTTCAACACTCCCCTTTAATTTCAGTTGCTGGGTTATCAGTCATACCCAGGCATTTCCTCAAAAACTCAAAACTTTGTTGTCCCAATGGTTTGGTCAGAATATCTGCAACCTGCTCCTGAGTTCTGCAATGTTTTAAAACAATTTCTCCATTGTTTACCAATTCCCTGATGTAATGAAACTTTGTGTCAATGTGTTTCGTTCTATTATGAAACACAAAATTCTTGAATAATGTAGTAGCTGAGCTATTTTCACAAAAAATCACAGTTCCTTTTACTTGCTCTTGGCATAAACTCCTTAACATCCTTCTCATCCAAATTGCTTGACACGTTGCTACTGTAGCTGCCACATATTCTACCTCTGCTGTAGACAACGCTACAATAGGCTGTTTTTTAGAAGCCCATGAAATGGCTCCTGAACCCATGTGAAAAACATAACCAGATGTGCTTTTCCGATCATCTACACTTCCAGCCCAATCACTATCAGTGTATCCAATTAAATCTGAACATTCTGAAGCAGTATATAAAATGCCAAACCTTTTAGTACCTTTAACATACCTCAGAATCCTTTTTGCTGCCTGCCAATGTGCTTCTTTTGGCCTCTCCATGAATCTGGAAATTAAACTAACAAAATGCATTATATCCGGCCTAGTTGCAGTCAAATACATGAGGTTGCCAACTATGTTCTTGTACAAACTAGGATCAAAATCCTTATTGTTGTCCTCTTTGATGATTTTTAATCCCATCACTGTGGGAGGGATTGCTGCTTTGCTCTCTTGCATATTAAATCTTTCCAACACTTCATTAACATATTTCGCTTGTGAGATAAAAATCCCATTTCCATTTTGTTCTACTTCTATTCCTAAGAAGTATCTCAGCAAACCCATGTCAGTCATTTCAAATTCTTCTTTCATGACTGTTTTGAAATTTTCAATAAGATAATCATCATTACCTGTGAAAATAACATCATCAACATATAACACAACAATTAGTATTTTACCATCATTTTCTTTGATGTAGAGGGTGGGTTCTCCCTCACACTTTTCAAATCCATTTTCCAGTAGATAGCAATCTATATTACTGTACCACGCTCTTGGTGCTTGCTTCAGCCCATAAAGAGCTTTCTTCAATCTGCACACTTTATGCCCTTGGCCTTTCTTTTCATAGCCTAGAGGTTGTTCAATGTAAACCTATTACATTAACACTCCATTTAGGAATGCTGACTTCACGTCCATTTGGTAAACTTTCCACTTGTTTTGTGTTGTTATGGACAGCACTGCTCTCACGGTTTCCATTCTAGAAACCGGTGCGAAAGTTTCCTCGTAATCTCTCCCATACTGCTGCTTATATCCTTTGACGACAAGTCTTGCCTTGTGTCTTTTTATTTTGCCTTCAGCATTACTCTTGGTCTTGTAAACCCATTTAACGCCAATGAATTCTTTTCCTTTTGGTAGTTCAACTAAATCCCATGTCTTGTTTCTTTCTATGGCATTGATCTCCTCATCCATAGCTTCTATCCATTTCCTATCCTTAATTGCTTCTTCGAAATGAACAGGGTCATCAACATGACAATATAAAGCAAACAAAGAGTTCATACCTTCATTTGTTGCCTCTTGTTTATAAATGTCACTTAAATTTCTGAGCTTCTTACCTCTTTCATTTGGTGTACAAGTGCTTGAAGAAGCACTTGAATTTCCTCCTTGTGGTGTGCTTGGAGAAGCACTTTCATTTCTCCTCAAGGGTGTCTCTTGCTGCCCTTGTGTTGGTGCTGCTGTTTGGGGATGTATTTCAGCCATCTCCTCATCATCTTCATCATGAGACAAACATTTTTTAACATTCATTGTTTTCTCTATGCTTCCATCCCAAGCTTCCTCCTCAATGAACTGAACATATCTACTCACAAAAAACTTTTTGGTGGATGGGTTATACATCCTATAAGCTTTGGATTCCTCACTGTATCCAATGAAAATACATTTCTCCCCTTTTCCGTCCAACTTCTTCCTTAGTTGATCTGGAATGTGTGCATAAGCCACACATCCAAAAACTTTCATGTGGGTGACTCCTTGCTTTGTCCCACTCCATGCTTCTTCTGGCACTCTGTTCATGACTGCTTTTGTAGGGCATCTTTTCAAAATGTACGTTGCACAGTGTACAGCTTCAGCCCAATAATCATTTGGAAAATGCTTTGCCTTTAACATGCTCCTCGCCATATCCATGATTGTCCTATTCTTCCTTTCGGCAACTCCATTTTGTTGCGGAGTGTACCTAGTGGTAAATTGCTTATGAATTCCATTTTCTCTACAAAAATGTACGAATTCTTTGGAGATATACTCACCTCCTCTATCAGTTCTTAAAACTTTGATATGCAGCCCACTTTGGTTTTCTACAAGTGCTTTGAAATTGCAAAATCTTTCAAACACTTCACTTTTGTTCTTCAGGAAATAAACCCAAGTTTTTCTAATAAAATCATCAATAAATGTTAGTATATAGTGGCTGCCTGCAAGTGATGGAGTTTGCATTGGTCCACATAAATCTGAGTGGACAATCTCTAAGGGTGCTTTTGCCCTTATGCTTTTCCCAGATGGAAAACTTTCTCTGTGTTGTTTCCCCAAGATACAACCTTCACAAAGGCTGTCTGGTTTCTCTATCAATGGTAATCCTCTTACCATTCCTTTTTTATTCAACAAGTTAAGACCTCCAAGTTGAGATGTCCAAATCTCAAGTGCCACAACTAATTTTCATCTTTTGATTCGCTTTGGAAAGCCTCTTGAGTCACTGCTACTATTTCTTCTCCATTTTTTAAATCTGCTTTCATTCTGAGAGGGAACATCTTGTTCCTTGTCATCTTCACTTCAGCAATACATTGTTTGCTGGGTGTTTTATCCATGATGGTGCATACATCATTCACAAAGAAAACATTGTACTCCTTTTGAACAAGTTGTCCAATACTTAAGAGGTTACATTTCATTCCAAGAACATAATAAACATCTGCTATGGTTTTCTTTTCACCTTTCTTTGTTAAGACATTTACTTGTCATTTTTCCATAACAGAAACTTTACTATCAGTCCCTAGTGTGACTTGTGACTTCACACTCTGATCTAACATAGAAAACAGAGGTATGTTTCCTGTCATATGGTTACTGCAACCGGAGTGTAGAAACCATACATCTTCACTCTTTGCTTTAGCCATATCATATGCTAGAAACATATTATCTTGGCTGATATTTTCTTTAGTGAAATTTGCACTAGTTCTATTATTCATATCATGCTGCTTCTTCCTACATTCATTTCCATAATGCCCATATTTTTTTCAATAGTGACATTGGACATTGGATTTATCATACCTTGGTCCTTGAGCATGATGTTGTCCACTTTGTTGGCTGCTGCCTTGGCCTTGGTCCTGATTTGGATTGCTGTCTCTTCCTTGAGCATTTGCTGGACTGTTCTTCCACCTTTGTTTTGGCTTCTGCCTCTTCCTCTCTTGTTTCCTCTGCCTTGACGTCTTCCTCTTCCAAAGAACATCTGGGTCTTAAAGGCATGCTCTAGAGATCAGCTTTCATTTCTACTCAATCTCTGCTCATGTGTTATCAGTGATGCATGTAGTTTATCAAATGAGAAGTTTGTGAGATCCTTTGTCTCTTCTATGGTGGTGACAATCACATCGAACTTTTAGGGTAGGATCCTCAATAGTTTCTCCACAATCCTCCTTTCTTCAAGAATCTCTCCATGAGACTTTATCTGTGTGACCAGACCAATCACATGTGTGAAGAATGAGTCAATATTATCTGACTCCTTCATGTAGAGAGTCTCAAAATCTCTCTTCAGCAACTGTAGTTTTGTTGTCTTCACTTTCTCCATGCCTTGATAGGCTATCTTGAGAGTTTGCCATGCTTCTTTGGATCTCTTGGCTGCTGCTATCCTTGGAAACACACTCTCATGCACTGCTTGATACAAAAAGTAGAGGGCTTTAGAATCCTTCTTCTTATTGCTCTTCAACAGATCTTTCTCTGCCTGAGTTAACCTATTAAACTCATTTTCATCTGTTGGTTCTTAAAAACCATCTTCAACTAATTCCCATAAGTCTTGGGAAGCAAGCAAAGCTTTCATAGTTATTGCCCAATAGTCATAGTTTTTCCTATTAAATTGTGGGAGTTAAGTATTACAAATACCCATGCTAGTGCTGGCTCCAGCCATTCTTGCACTCTTAACTATGCTTCAAAATACTTGACTGTGTATCTAAAATAACTGGCTGTCCTCAACAGTAACACAAAAACTAACTTGAGAAAATACCTTGGATTCTTTCTTGACTGAGTCTTCACTCTGCTAGAGAAGCTGTTGCAACAAGAAATCCTTCCTTCAACTTCTTTGACACCTTCAAAGAGCCTGGACAAGCTCTGATACCATGTTTGGAATTTCTGATAATTCCATAACAGAACGAACAGAGAATGATGCTCTGTTTTAACACAGAGAAACTAAAATTGTTTGGGAGAATAGAGTTTTATACACGCACAAAAGACTTCTATTCATTTATAAGACTGACTATTACAAAGAAAAAAGATCTTCCTCTAACAGAGGGATTACAACAGGAACACTTCAGATGCAGTTCCAAAAAAAAACTTCACTCTATCTCTGCTTGAAAATCAACACTATTGTGTATTACAAGAAACTTTCTGTCTCTGCACTGCCGTGCTCTAACTCTCATCTTACATTAGCGCTGCTGCGTATTACATTACATATTCAATGTGTGTAAGTGTCATAATGGATCACCCACCGCTTTTAACTCTCTGATGGAGTCTCTGCTACAATCTGTCTACTTTGATGAACAAAACTGATCTTTTTTGATACTTTGTTGTACTTCTTGCTCGAGTAGAATGGACAAAAAAAATGAAATCCCATGCCTGATAAATATTTTAACTGCTCGAGGGTGTCCTGTTTGTCCTTTGGCCATTCTCTTCTTTAAATGCAGTTGGTGAGAAGTAATGGCGCAAAGTGCTGGATCCGGCCTTCTTTCTCCTTCGGGAACACAAAACAGGTTAAGGGCGTAGAGACAGTATGGCGGAGGCGTGTATAGGGTGAGAACAAATAACGGCCGTCAGATCCACAGATGAACGACGGAGATCACATCGGAAAAAAAAGCTATTGGGAGGTGACGAGGATGGCAAGGAAAGCGCACAAGGCTTCTCGCGCGGGGCAACAGGCCCAACGTGGTAAAGAACCTTAGACTATGCGATGTGCGATTTGTGGCAGACACTGCGATCGCAATATTGCATCGGGGAAAAAACAAATGGGAGGGCGAACCTTTGACACTGGTGAGTGCGATTTGCGATCTGCGATCGGATCACATCGCAAAATCGCAATTGGTGAAAAACACGGGGTGTAATGGAGGAAACAGGGCGCAGATGCGATTTGCGATAGCGATAAGATCACATCACAAAGGTAAAAACATAGGTGCGGGGAACTGGCGGTTTTGATGCTGTAGTTGAAAGTAATATTTCAACACCATATAATTCCAAAACTCAAAAGAAAACGAAAACCATTAAAACGAATTTCCCACCTCTTAAAAACAATTCCATATAACAAAACAAAATACAAATTAAAACAATTAAAACATTACCTTAACCTTATTTAGAAAAGGAAGTCTATATTTCGTTTACTGTAATTTCTCGTAAGCCTGTATTTTTAAGTTTATTTTTCGAATTCATTGAACAGAAATAGGCCCATATCCAATATCATGGAATGTAATATACAGTTGGTAGAGTCGGTATTTCGTTTACCATAAATTTTCTTTCTCAACTCCTATTTAATTTCTTCTTACTTATAGCTAAAGCGTTCAATTTCATTTTATAATAGATAAATAGAAAAAGGCAAACTATACAGAGACTCAATGAGCCATATTCTTGTGCATATATGAAGTAGAAAAACAGTGAAGCTACAATGAGAAATCTTTTGATGGCACCCTGACAGTGTAAAAATAATTTATTATTATTAAAGTTAAATTTATTGAATTATTAATATTATGTTGAATTTTATTAAAATAAATCATATATAATAATAAATTTAATTTTTTAAATATTTAATTTATTATTTATTTTTAATAAGTAAGTTTAATGATTTTTTTGTTAAAATTTAACTATATAATTTCTAGTAAGATTGTGTTTTTTATTATTTAAAATGTAGTTTTCAATGTATAAATGAGTTCAACACTCTAGAAAAAAATTAAGGTATTTGATTTTTGCATAAACAATTTAATTTAAAATTTTTAAAAGTCTCTACCAAATGAAAAATTATATATTGTAGTTATCAGCTGAAGAATCCTCCATTATCCAATAAACATTTTATGGTCTTGTCAACCTATTGAATTTACTTTAAGGCCATCACTTAGAAAAGAGTTAATAAGTAACCATTAATGTACTCAATCTATGTGCAATTCAGGTACTCTGAGGTGATTGTGAAGATTATGAAGAAATCTTCTATTAGTGTTGAGTGCCAACCCAAGTTGAAAATTTGAATAATAAATAGTAGCAAGATATAAAATTAATTTTATAAGTATTCAACCAAAATGCTAATGTAAAAAACTTTCAACTTAATTAATGATGATAAATTTTTATTTATTTTTATAAATAATTTTTTTATACAATCTACTAATTTATAAGAAAAAATATATTTAAAAAAACAAAAATAAAAATAAAAACATTCTATATGTTATAATTACATCGCAGATGTTTTGTCGACATGTCTAGAACCTATTAGATGGTTTATCATCAAGACAAGATGGATAATGAGATCTTAGCATACAATTAAATAATGTAAAGACCATTAAATTCAATGGTTAAAATATGACGACCAAATTTTAATAAAAATATTTTAAAATGTTAAATAAGATTGTTAGAATAAGTCAATTTTTTTATTTAAAAATAATATTTTAATATGATATTGAGTTAACAATTAACAATAAATATATAAAGAAATTTTTATCTTTAAGTCAAAAAAAAAAATCTGAAATTTCAACCATGCACATAAAGTATCTAAAATATTAGAAACATTATATAGTATAGCATATATCCTTCATATATTAGAAATATATGAAATATTAAAGAATTCTTCTACTATTATTATTATTATTATTATTATATATCGTTTAATAAAATTGAACTAATATTAATAATTCATAAATTCAAATATTAATAAATTATTTAAGATAATAACAAAATGTTATGATAAAAAAATTCACTTCCATAATTATTGTAGGAATTTACAGGGTAAGTTCCTCAGACAGAACACCAAAGGACACCGCTCACAACCAGATCGCAGATCAATACACCAGTATTTTTGACGTGGTTAAAACCTTCAAAGAGGGAAACAGTCCACGGCCTGAGCCAACGCAGCCACTTGAGGCAATTTATTAATAAAAGAATGAAAATTTACATAAGCTTCTCTCACAGACGGATTTCCCTACAAATGACCCTCCATGCGCTTTAAATAGAAATCATGGACCAATCGGGTGTCAAGCCATGGATCAAGTGTCGGTAATACTGAGGAGAGAATGAACCGTCGGATCACTACATATTGTGACCGTCGGATTGTAAGTTACAAAATGTACAAGGTAAAAAAATACACTTTACCTAACTCTATACTAGACCAAGTTGTACTTAACTATTTCCTATGTGTCAGAATATCCTAACATCCCCCCTTAAGAACAACTTGGGATAGGATTGAAGGAATTACAAATATGACACAATAGGAGAAGGAAGGAGGCACTAGAGCCTATCCCCCCTTAGTGACAACTTCCTTAACTCCAACCATAAATCGAAGTTTAGTGAACTTCGCCTCTGTGAGAGCCTTTGTGAAGATGTCTGCAACTTGATCATCTGTTGAACAATATTGCACTTCAAGAACATGGTCGTGAATGAGCTTTCTGATGAAGTGCATGTGCAGTTCAATGTGTTTGCTGCGCTGATGTTGGACTGGATCTTTGCATAGTTGAATGGCACTTTGATTATCACACCAAAGTGTAGTCGGATGCTGCTGCTGAAAGCCAAACTCTGACAGGATCTGACGAAGCCACAAGGCTTTCTTACTAGCTTCTACGGCATCACGATACTCTGCTTCTGCTGATGAAAGAGAAATGGCACCTTGTTTCTTGCAAGCCCATGTAATAGGTCCTGAACCAAGAGTGAACACATAACCGGCAGTAGACTTCCGATCATCAGGGTCACCAGCCCAATCGGAATCAGTGAAACCAACCAATAGAGGAGATGCTTCGGCACTATAATGAATCCCAAACTGAACTGTACCTCGAACATAATGAAGTATTCTTTTAGCTGCTTTCCAATGACTTTCACGTGGGTTTTTCATAAACCGAGCAACAAGGCCAACGACAAAGGAAAGGTCAGGTCGAGTATGGGTTAGATACAGAAGTTTTCCTACAAGTTGACGGTATAAGGTAGCATCAACTTCAGGAGAAGTACAAGTGACTGAAAGTTTGACTCCAGACTGGAAGGGAGAAGGGGCTGGCTTACAGTCTTCCATGTGAAAATGGCGTAGAATATCACAGGCATACTTGGACTGGGAAAGGGAAATACCCTCCTTGGATTGCAAGACTTGAAGACCGAGAAAATAATGTAAGTGTCCTAAGTCTGTCATTTCAAATTTCTTTTTAAGGCTGGACTTCACATGGTTTATAAGGTTGGGATCACTACCAGTAAGGATAAGATCATCAACATAAAGAACAAGAATGATAAGAGACTTGCCCACTTTCTTGGTGTAGACAGTATTGTCAGAATGACACCTAGGAAAGCCAGATTCTAAAAGAAAGCTATCCATTTTGGCATACCAAGCTCGAGGAGCTTGCTTGAGACCATAAAGGGATTTCTTAAGCCGACATACAAGGCTGGAGTCTGTTTTTATGAAGCCAATGGGTTGTTCCATGTAGATTTCTTCATGCAAGTCCCCATGCAGGAAGGCAGATTTAACATCCATCTGATGGACTTCCCATTTGAACGAGGCAGCAAGGGAAAGAACAAGGCAGATAGAGTTCATTTTGGAAAGAGGGGAGAAGGTTTCAGTGTAGTCAATGCCTTCAACCTGTGAAAAACCTTTAGCAACAAGACGAGCTTTATGTTTATCAACTTTCCCATCTGGTCCATACTTGGTTCTGTAAACCCATTTGCATCTAACAAGTTTTCGTCCCTTTGGTAGAGGAACAAGATCCCATGTATCATTTGCCAATAATGAATGATATTCTTCATTCATAGCTGCTTCCCAATCTGGATGGCCTGAATCTTCTGCAAAGGTGTCAGGATCATAATTTACTAGAGCTTGAGCCAGTAAAGAAGAGGCTCTGTCAAACTGAGAACGTGTGCGTCGCTGATCTGTAGGATCACTGGCAAGATCACCTGCTGCATCTCGAGTAGCACGAAACCATTTTGGAAGCTGAGGAGCTGAAGGAGGATCCTGAGATGATGGGGCAGGATTGTCATCCTCACTTTCATCATCTGAAGAAGAAATGTTTTCAAAAGTAGAAGAGATAGGGAGAGGTGGCACATCCGCCGGACTAGGCTCGCAGGCCGATATATTTTCATCAAATTTTACATCTCTTCTAATGATAACATTTTTGGACTTAAATGGAATAAGTCTATATCCTTTGACATCTTCAGAATATCCAACAAAAGTACATTTTTCACTCTTAGGTTCTAAATCTTTATGCTTTTCATCTGGAATATGGGCCCACTCTTCACTTCCAAAAACACGAAAGTGACTTACATCTGGTTTGATTGATCTCCATGCTTCTTCTGGAGTGATATTCTTTAAAGCCTTAGTAGGAGTGCGATTTATTATGTAATTTGAACAGTTAATTGCTTCTGCCCAAAAACTAAGACCAAGTCCTTTATATTGTAACATACAATTAGCCATTTCCTTTAAGGTGTGATTCTTCCTTTCAGCTACACCATTTTGTTGTGGAGTATATGGAACAATATGTTTCATTTGGATTCCATTCTCAGTGCAAAAGTTGATGAAATTCTCCGCCATTATGAGATCTTAGCTTAAGAATTTGATGTCCAGATTGTTTTTCAACAAAGGCCTTGAAGGCCAAAAATGTGTTAAATACTTCACTCTTGAGTTTTAAGAAGTATACCCAAGTGCGTCTGGAGAAATCATCAATGAAAGTTAAGAAATACTTGCAGCCAGAGAATGACACAACTGGAAGTGGACCACATAAATCACTATGCACAAGCTGTAGAGGGGTTGAGGCGTGCCAAGAGGCACGTTTTTCAAAACTGTCCCGATGATGTTTTCCGAGTACACATCAGGAACAAACACCATCTCTGCAAGATACCATAGGAAGACCTGTCACCATATTTTCTTTACATAGGTGTTGAAGGGAGCGATAGTTTAAGTGACCAAATCGCTCATGCCAAAGTTTGCTCACTTCATCATTATGAGCAACAAATACTGAAGGAAGATTTGATGACCCAAAGTTGTGAAACTTATACAACCTTGTAGAATCACCAGCAATGCCAGTAGCTAAAATCTTTTTAGGATCTCTTAGGTCCTTGATTACAACATCATGAGGTGAAAATTCAACGATTTTACCTTCACCTGAATGAGTTATCCGATATACAGATAGAAGGTTGCAGGATAAGGTTGGAACACATAATACATCATTAAACTGACCATTGTCTAGATGAACAGTTCCAGTCCCTACAACACTAAGAGATCTATCATCACCAACATATATATTTTTGGTGTTACAATCATTTAAAGAAGAAAACATGGCTTTGTTTTTGGCCATGTGATAAGAAGCTCCAGAATCAATGAGCCACTCATGAGAATGAGAAGAAGAAGATACATTTAGTGCATAGCCAGACCGAGATGCTTGACAACCACATGCAGAAAGTGCCATTCCTGAAGATGAAGTTGAAGTTGAAGATTGCTCCAAATGGATGTTATGTTTCCTCATCGCTGCTTCCAAGGCTTCCATCTTCTTAAAGCATTTAGATTCTAAGTGGCCATCTCGATTACAAAAGTTGCAATGTCTATCAGTCTTCTTCCATTTGTTTTTATTTGTCTTATCATTTTGTTGAAATGATTTTTCATTTTGAGGCTGAGATTGCTTAGGACCCTTGTTTGGTTTAGGACCATTCTTTTTAGGATATGACTTCTTAGGATTCTTTGAATTTGGTTGCTGCTGGGCGGCTAATGCTTTCTTGGAAGAGTTTCCAAGATTAAGAAGACCAAGGTGTAAGAGTTTTTCTTGTTCTCTTATTAAAGAATCACAAAAAGAGTCAAAGGAAGGGGACTTGTAGTCTGTTCCTTGAGAAATGAAGGCTTCTCTTGTAGAATGGAAGGTGGAAACAAACACAGAGTAAGCTGGTCCCAACTTAGTAAGAATGGAATAGATAAGGTTACTATCTTCTTTCTTAACTTTAACACCTTCCAAGAGATATCTAAGGGTCTTGAACTTGGACAAGAAATCTTCAATGCAAGAAAAATTATTAGGGTCCAATGTAAACAACTCATTTTCAAGTTGATGGGCTCTAAGTTCATTTTTAATCCCAAAAACTTTATTGATTTGTTTCATTGCTTCATCAGGAGTATCAAGTTCTGCAATATGGAATCTAAGATCTGGAGAAATAGACATCCCTATCAATCCACGTGCTTGATCTTGCCTATTTTCCCATTTAGCAGCCTTATCTTCATCCTTTGGTTTCTTTTCTTGGCCTGAGGCTATTCTGTAGAGACCTTTACTTCTAAGTAAGTCCTCAATGTAGGACAACCATTGGAAGTAGTTGGTGCTGTCAAGGGTAACCTGGTATTGACTTTCCATTTCAATAGAAACTAAAGCTAAAGATGCTGAAAATAAGTGTTCCAATGGATATATCTCGAAAAATTAGGCTGGTTTAAAAAAAACGGCTCTGAAAACGGCTTCCGGATAAAGAAGTTATGGTTTTTTGAAAAAAGTTGATGAAGTCGCTGACGAAGTGCGGGAATGTGCGGAAATGAAAAAATCCGCCCCCAAAAAATGGAGACTTGAACCCAAGACCTCTACTCTCTTAGAATAGCTTTGAACCAATTGAGCTATACAAAAAATTTGAGAGAGAGAGAGAGGGGGGGGGTTGATGCTTTGGGTTGCGTGCTTGCTTTGAGAAGGCTCTTTTTCCCTACAAAAAAAAAACACAAAACCCAACACGGACATACAAAAAAAAAACGAACCTTGTGGCTCGAAGTTAGCTTTAGCCGAAAAACTAAATATTTTCAAAAATGAACCTTGCGGCTCAAAGTTAGCTTTAGCCGGAAACTAAATATTTTCCTCAATGTTTCTGATTTTCCGAGATCACACTAAGGCGCAGGGAAAAGAGCATACGCATGAGAAAAATCCTTCCTTTCCATTTCTAATTTGCCGAGATCGCACAGAGTCGCAGGGCAAAGAGCATACGTAGAAATGAAAGGTATAGATCCGGTAATAAAAAAAAGGCTAAATAAACCGAAACCGAAATAAACAGAGAGAAAATAACTGTAAACTACAAATAAACACTGTATACCTCTAGATCTTAAAAATGACGCAGCTAGGGCTACCGGAAACCTTTTCGCGTGAAACGAAAGGGGTTCCTCACTGGAACAGATGCTCCCAACACAACAGAGCAGTCCTCTCAGCCCGAAAGCAGTCAGAAACAGTAGATCTAGGAAACGACAGTCGGATGCAGTTCTACCAGCTTTAGATTTGGATCACCAACGGACGCGGCCCTCAAATAGCTTTGATACCATGTAGGAATTTACAGGGTAAGTTCCTCAGAAAGAACACCAAAGGACACTGCACACAACCAGATCGCAGATCAATACACCAGTATTTTTGATGTGGTTAAAACCCTCAAAGAGGGAAACAGTCCACGGCCTGAGCCAACGCGGCCACTTCAGGCAATTTATTAATAAAAGAATGAAAATTTACATAAGCTTCTCTCATAGACGGATTGCCCTACGAATGACCCTCCATGCGCTTTAAATAGAAATCATGGACCAATCGGGTGTCAAGCCACGGATCAAGTGTCGGTAATACCGAGGAGAGAATGAACCGTCGGATCACTACATATCGTGACCGTCGGATTGTAAGTTACAAAATGTACAAGGTAAAGAAACACACTTTACCTAACTCTATACTAGACCAAGTTGTACTTAACTATTTCCTATGTGTCGGAATATCCTAACAATTATATAATTAGCCTAGATTCATTTTAACTCGGTATTTATCAAGTGCTCAAAGACATCAAATCTCTTAAGGTGCAAACCTCTTTTTAAATGAAAAACTTGAAGAAAAGTCATAGAGTTAAGAAAATCTAAACTAATTTAATATATATTCTTGTCACTTAAATCATTTTATTTCAATGATCATTCATTTTAATTAGTATCTTTAGATTATGGAGTTTCACTAGAAGATCTATATGTACTTTCATTGCTTAGTTAAATAGGCTTTTTACTTATGGATCATTGATTTTTTGTAAAATTTTCCTTTTCTAAATACCTATTATAGGATGAGAACATCTACCCCTTTAATAGAATGAAATTAAAGAGGAGTTGAAAAAGAAAAATAGACTACAGTAGAGGAAGAAAAATAGACTACAAATATACATGTCGATCTGAGAAGTTACAGTAAAGGAAAATTAACTACCAAATAAAAACAATCAAATAAAGGATAAACCCAATTTAAGAGACATCACTCTACTAAATAATCTCTTCATTAAATGCATAGTAAGTAGAACCCATTTCTTTGGCGCAACAACTCCACTACTCCCTCACTCCACTATAATTTGGTTGGGACATTCTTTTACATCAAGCTTCCACAACGACACATAATGGTGAATGCCTTCCAGCTCGTCTAACTCAAAACACCCTCTAACCAGTAGTTGTTGAAACTTTGTCAAGCGCCTCAATCCCAATATGTTCTTCAAATTCACACATCTACATGCATCAAGTTTGCCCATAAATATCGATGTTTCAATACTTGGCAACTCCTCCAACTCTGTGCAACTGGCAATGTCCACCGTCTGATATTTTGCAAGGTCATAAACCTTACTTAATTTTCTCAAATTATGACAACTGTTGAAGCTTGAATTTATGAGTGTGTGTGGCAATGTTCCAACCTCCACCATGTTATTACAACCATTGATGGTAAGATGTCGAAGGTTGACGCGAACACCTTCAGGAAATGATATCTCTCATATTCATGTTCCAGAAACATGTAACAATTTTAGTCACGGAAGTATGTTGCGTGCCTCTATAAATGGCACTCGTTTATCAACAAACAATATTTTACAGTCTACTTAGCCAACTGGAATAATTGCCTCTTTTGAGTCCAACATCAAGAGGAGTCCATTAAAGCACCACTATGAGTCAACATATCCGATTGATAAAATGGCAACATGCACAGAGGTTGATTGAATAACATCTTCAATATGAGAAGTGAGATAGTCTCCCCATTGTAATTCTGGTTGATCCATAAAGACTTTCAATCCAAACAGAACAAAGTGCATGTAGATATGTTTAGAAAATATTTTCTTCACATCCACACCACGATGACTTATAAACACATTGTAGTGGAATGTAGCAGCAGCGGAAGAGGATGCAGTCATTCCAACTGCAAAAATAGAAATGGAGATGATTAGGAAGGATGTTTGATGTTACATAAGCAGCTCGCGATGGAGAGAAATCGCTAGGAATATTAGAAGAGCAAAAAAGATTGTAAATAATTGCAATGAAAAATGAAATGATGATGATGTGTAGAGAAATTTAGACATTAAGCAATTGAGCGATCCATATTCCCACACGCGAATATAATAAAGCGGGCTCTCTCGCTAAGAGTCAAAGCGCAGGTTCTCTGGCATGAAAACGACCCCCACATTTGTATGGGCGGGGGGGGATGAACTTGAAGTGAATATGGGATACAACTTGACACCATCAATGTCAAGTAAATGATAAGATGGACACCTAGTAGGCCATAGATTGTTGAACCTTTGCCTTTCATATGCGCACAACAACATAATATAGACTGGTACTCGTATATGCAATGAATGAGATGAGCCACCGCGTCAATAAAATTAGAAGCCGAAAAAATGTGGAGCACTGAGAAGTACCATTGGTTCTAAAACATAATTATTTTTACTTTATTTCCACATTCCTAAAGCAGTAGCCCATAAAATATGGGTCAATACTGATGGGTTTTGTGACATAATTATTTTTACTTTATTTCACATTCTTATACAATGTATAAGAGCTTTCACACGCTTGTCATGGTTTAACATTATATTTTTATATAGTCTATACCTACAAGAAATGGAGTGATGTGACCCACCCTTCGGCGTTTGACTGTGTCTCTTATGTTCCACTCCATCCCCAGTCGTTTGTGTGCCCACCCTCCAATGCCCATCCGTGTTATGGCCCCACCACCACTAGTCTCATCGGCTCCCTTGCATTAATTCCTATGACACTCTTTGCCACCCTCCATTGACCAACCTTGCATTAACTCTAATAAATGCAAATTCAAAATGGATGCATGTTATTCTCAATATTTCCCCTTCACAACACGAGAGTTATCCTGACCCTTCTCCCTTGTTACCTGTCCCCGTGGAGCACTCTTGGAGTCGTTAGTGCCCTGCCATCACCATTTCATGAACTAAGCTAAGGTGTTCTCGACAAATTCTCTCATACACTAGTATTAGCGAACTAAGTGTTAAAGGAAGTTTTAGCGAGAGTTAATCACAGTTATTCCAAGTTTAATTTTCAAAGTAGCTCTTACGACTCCTCGTAACAGAGTCATAACATCATATTGTTTCATCATAATAATGATAATATCAAACATCCTTTATCCATAAATCAGTTTAAAGATTAGTTAAGTGCAATTTGAACACTGTGGAAGAGGGATCTGATGACAAATGTCTTATAGATGATCTACTCCTTGTTTCCTAGTCCCTTCAAGAGAGCATAACTAACTATAACGTAACAATAAAAAAATTCCATGATACTAGTGATTAACTATTTTATGTTGCAAACAACATTTACATACTATATCAGGCTATGAATTACATATTTTGTAACATCTAAACTCATAGTCCTGATTCACTAACAAATTGTAACAAAACTAATCTTTCAGTAACAAGAAGATATCTTCCTAGCCAAGAGAATTTATTCAGGATAGACTCATTCTACACCATTTGTAGCAAATAGTATTGTAAAACACATAAATGAGCACATAAATAAGTGCAAGGATAAGTTGTAAATTCACATCCAAGTGATGGAATAAATTTTGACATACAGATTTAAAGGGTTTATATACAAGCCACTCTGTGGCTCTTAAAACAGATGAGCAAATTAAGCAATACCATAATTCAAACTCTGCCAATGACTAATCACATATTTCCCTAGAAAATTGAAGAAACAAGAGCTCATGGTCATATTTTATTCGTATGATGAAAGACACTAATGAATACTCCTTATCAAAACAATGGAATACAAATTGAAGAATCTGGCATTAGCATATATATATATATATATATATATAGCCTTGTCTTGAAAATCAGATCCCTTGAAGAAGTGTAATCAGGCAAACATACATGATGTACTTAGTAATCAATTTACACACCAAATATGTTTTACTCTATTTCCTAAAAACTCCACCATTACTTATTGAAAAAAATGATCATTAATTCCATCGAGGGATATAATCATAACATAAATGTGTCACCATTGTCCAATATAATAATTATTGGCTCAAGAATAGCTAGAAGTTCTTATCAATAAGGTAATCTCCAATCCTCTTCACAACCATATTGCAATCACCTGGAGTCATTGGTTCATCGTATATACCAATAACCAGGGCATAGTTGGTCTTCTTGATTGTCACTCCTCTAGATCTCTATAATTAGTTGTGCACAGATATATGTGAGATATCATATCATATTGAGTATCCTTGCACACCACAATAAAAACACAATTGTAGAATCTAACATCACCACAACCACTATGTCTAACCAACCCAATCATCAAATTGTAAAATAGTGCTAGGTTTGGTTGGAGTATGAGAAAAAATACCATTGGGCATGGAGTCTAACAGAATTATACATGTCATATGAACAGATATAATCAAAGGCAAGATGGATAGTGTCTTTTCTAAAAAAATTACAAATTAGGGCTTGAGAGAAGCAAAGCAGAAAAAAACCTCAAAAATAATAGAGCATCTAAGTGATTCATGTATTTTCTTTGGATGAAGAAAACATATAGGTATCACTTTACCTATTTTTATCTAATTTCGTGCGAACTATCATAGGTAATTTTATTTTTTGGGCCAAACTTGGAGGAAAAGCCATGATTTTACCAATGTTCACTGTAATAACTAAATACATTGATAATTGGATAGAGAAAGGGTTTTACAAATAGAGAAAAATTACCTAATGCTTTTTCCATATGCTCACAATATTTTCATGCATTACATTGGTAGCAATATCATTTATATAATATTTGTAGTTTTGTTTAGAAGAGATGAGATTATGAATATTTATGTTTCGAGAATCCAGTAATTGGAAGGATATTGTTGTGTACTTCATATCCACAAATATTATTCATTCATATATATTTATTTTAAATTCAGGCTCATACCTTTTTTTCTTCTAAAATATAGGCTAAAGATTTGCCCAAATATCTATTGTTCTTACTGTTACTATTGGAGAACATGTGTCATCTAATTTAAGTCAAAAACGTTTTTCACCATTGGATTATTTAAGAGAGACATGCTTGTTATTCTATCATGATGGAAAAGGGTAGTTTCTCATATCTATTTAACATGCCCTTGTCCTTGGGGATGGGGTACCTCATGTAATCTCCATGCAAATGTGGATGAATTGTGAATTTATAATACACAATCTCTCAATATTACGTAGATGTTTTAGGTAAATATATGTATAGTGGTCTAAGAATAAAATGGTTTGTAGTAAATTTAAGGTAGGAAGATATATTGATTCCTTCTTTCTCTCCTTATTGTTTTTAAGTGGAACTTCTCATATTGTTGGATGGCCCTTAGATGCAACTTATATCAAATGAGTATTGGCTAAATATCCATGTTGGCTAGAAATAATTTTTGACATACAAACTAAAGACACATACCACATACTCAGCATCAGAGAAAAATTGGTTTACGGGCACTGATTGGAGTCACTAAAATTCTTGACAAAGGTTGTGAATATGAATGGGTCAAATCATGTTTAGATTTAATATTTAGAATTCATGTAACATGTTTGTGAATATTGTACTTATTTCATATGGGTGTGCAATTTCTTTTTGGTTGTTGTAGAATTCTAATGCTTTTAACAATTTGCGTGAAAATGGGAATATAACATAATATTTTCCCTTTTTTATTATTATCAATTTGTCCTCCCTAAGGCATTAGAGGTTTTCCTTTATTCCCCAATTTTTCCTTTACATCTTTTTTTATTTCATATAAAACTGAAGTGAGGAACTATGAATTGTTTTCATCTTTGAATATGGCTACACCATCTTTTGATGATTATAGCTCATACATAACTTCATCATTAGTTTCACTAATTCCTTGAATTTTATCTTATGGATGGAGAATCTATGTCATGGGTAACTATCATATTATATATTTGCTTTCCATCATCTCCATTTTGGAGTTACAACATTGATTTTCATCCCTTTCCCTCCCTTGTCTCTCTTTTATTAGCATGTCAATTTTCCTTTTTCTAACTCATTTATTCTCATTTCCTTTTCTTGTAGATACTCTAAATTATCAATATTTATTAGCCCTCTACTCTAAGTTAATTAATATATCTCTTTAAGTCTTTCATATCTCTCATTTTTCTCATAGTGTTGGTGAGGGGTGATGCAACTCACTTGAAACATTAGACTTCAAAAGACATCAACACATGGTATATTACCATGACAAGTAATCAATGTGGAATTCTTTGCATATGTAATCTCTCTTTTAGAAAAGAGCATTAAGTACATGTTTATGAATTGAAGTGGTAGAGAGACATAAATATAGCCAAATAAATTTATTTTAGATCACTTCCCCGAGAAAAGTAGGAATTCAAATGGACACAATGCTTCTTAATCTTGGATCAAATTAAGCGTTAATGAAAATTGCTATCTTGAACTACACTCATCCAATAATCAAATTGCTTAGTTTCTAGGTGTTCACTCAATATTGAAGCTTTCAATGTCACTTCCTTCCCTCAAATAATCACACATTTACTTTGGCACTTGAGAATTCCTACTTCTATGAGACTTTTGTAGCATAAACAATATGCTTTCATGTTGCACACAATTGTGTGATGATGACCTATGTATCATTAGGTGGGTGCACTTAATTTATGAACACTTCCTATTCTATCCAATCCCTCGTGACAAACATACATGAAACGCAGACAAAAAACCAATAATGCATGAATCTTTGGTAATATTCACACACTTTTGCTTATGGCAAAATATCTCTAAATTTTCAAAGTACAAAACGCCTTTTTCATAGAAATATGAACCCTTTGTATTTCATTTTCATACATTATATAACAAAACGTATTAAAATTTAAGATCCATAATATATGGGAAAAAAACCATCAAATATTACAATATTTTTATGATTATATTTACAAAGCAAAGTTTATCCCTGAACCTAGACCCAAAATGAAAATGTATTCTAAAAACTTATCTCGAGATGGATGTTGCTTCACCTGTTTGCAAAATTGTTGCCTGGTCTGCAAAGACATATTTAGGCATATTCAGATGAAAATGGTCTTTGTTGCTACATCCAACAGACTCAACTTGTGTTGTCTTTCCATTGATATGGTAATCCCTCTACTTTACTTTTGTCAGGTTTTAACCGTTGCTAGGGTTTCAAGTTTTTTCTCTTCGGCTGTAGGAAGTCCCTCCTCATCATGAATAACAATTGGTTCCTTTAATCTAGGATTCAACCTAGTTTCAAGCTTTAACCTCAATTTATTTGTGGGTCTGATTCATGGATTTGATTAAAGTTTTCCAAAAAGGATGATTTGATTTGGGGCGAAAGCTAAGTGTCAATTGATATGTCGAAAAAACGATTTGGTAGGGTTACCCAGGGGCTTGAGCTGCACATGGGACGTCTCTACAACTGTTAACAAACATTATAAATTTGACCACTGATATAGCGGACCCTCGTCATTCCTACGGCTTCCTGTTTTGGTTTGATCCTCGAGAGAGAAGTATTTGTTTGGGAGTAGTCTATTGAGGGTGAGAAGGTATTTCCTGGACCTTGAGAAGGTATTTCCTGGACCTTTAAAAGTGGTTGAAATTAAAGTAATTTTAAAAAAAAAACCATGTAAATGCAGTATTTAAATCATGTTTTTTAAAATAAAAATAAATTAAGCATCATACAAAAAATTTGGAACACTAGAACTTTAATAGTTTTAATTTAGATTTACAAAAATCCTTATCAATTTTTTCAAAACATAACCACAATAACTATAATTTAAAAAAAAAAAAACCAAACAGTATAATTAGACTACAGCATTTGGGTTGACCCTCTTCTGAAAACTCTGAAGAAAATGAATCTTTAAACTATAGAAAGTCGTGTACCACCGCTGGGAAAATATATCGAAAATACTAGTAATGATATTTATGGCAAATAGAATATGATATTACATATATTCGAAGTTTGGTAATGATATTAAAATGATCTGTACCAGAATCAGCCGTAACGTCGTTATATATAGGCAGGATTATATAAGAACAGGCGTTCTCTAAAGGGACGGCAAATTTGTTTGGATAGCCAAAACCTTTTAGAATCATTCATTTTTTCTAATAATTTTTCGAATCAATTATTTTTTTCTTAAAAAATTTAAAGGAAGGAGTACTTGAACTTTGTTTTGATTTTGAAGTGGATTTAACATCGTTAAAAATTTTGAAGCATCCAAAATTTCAAGCTGGACAGCTATAACGATTTCGGGGTACTCTTAAATACCCAAATCCTATTTAATAACTGTAATTAAAATTTCCAAAAAAAATTTCTGGATACAACACTTTAGGATGAATTGATCCAAGAGCTTGATACCAAATATTTATTCATTTAATACCCTAAAGACTACACGAAATCCTTAATGACTTTTTTATACCAAAATTTCCATTAATTCTTTTAATTTTTACACAAATTTACAACTTATTAAACTATGCATATAAGAACAATCCACATATGTGGGCCGAAGTTTGTAAAACATTTGCCAATTCAACCTCTTGGAGTAGGTGATGCAGTTTTCTGAATTCAATGGACAGAAATACACCCATAACCAATAGCATGGAATGTATTACATAATGTAGAGTATGTTTCGTTTACGCTAATTTCTCATAAGCGTGTATTTATTTATTTATTTTCTCAACTCCTCTCTAATTTCTTCTTGCTAATTGCTTAAGCGTCCAATTTCATTTTATGATAGATATTCAGAAAAGGGCAAACCATATCAAACAGCCAATGAGCCATATTCTTGTTCATAAACAAGAATATCCACATTAACTAAAACGAACCAAAAACAAGATTTTTTATAATGGCCGAAATTTTAATGGCTCGTTGGACTATTTCGGCCATTTTCTGCTTAATTGACTCTTGGTCTCGCATGCTTCTTTTGTCATTTCACGAATTTTTCCTGGGGCTTGCTTTTGGGTTTGATTTACCTTATTTTTTCAGAATTTTTTAATTGGGTTTTTAAAAAAAATAAAATTAATTAATTTGATTTTATGTTTTTAAATAAGTTATATTAGAAAAAAATACTGTTAGAAAAATCACAGGTTGTCAAAACAAGTCAAAAAAATCATTGGTAATTTGACTAAGTCAAAATGTTTAAATAACATAAGATAATAATAAACATAAAAAGACATTACAACATATCTTCCATACTGAGTTGGAGAGTGCATGCATCAAATAACTATATTAAAATTTTAAGATTCATGTAAAATATATAGTAATGTCTATGGAATTTCTAATTTTAGGGCTCACAATATATCTTGATTCCAATTTATAGTTTCATGGTTGTAAGAATCACTTGCTTTTATAAACATTTCCTCTGGTGCAATGATTCCTAGATCTAAAGATCTTGTGTGTGATCCTCAAAATATAAAACTCTATCATATTTTTAAAGAAATTATTGAAAGCATTGATAAAGAGGAAAATGAAGTAGCGAAGTAGGATTCAAGGACTTATGATATCTAAGTTTAAAGATTTTATGTATAATTTTCAGAATATTCAAGACAATCACAAAAAAGAAGAATAAAGTAGTGAAGTGGAGCAAGGGTTTAATATGAATATTGACTTACTATCTAAAACAATTTTGAAATTGACCACATTGAATACAACAATTAGTAACAAGAGACTTAAAAAATAACTCATTTCCACATGACCCAAAATACGCAAACCCAAAATTATAACGATTATCACACAAGCATGTGGCTTAGTATTTAGTGTTGTGATAAGTGAGAGTCTTTGTTTTATGGACAAAGCAACTCAACCCAAAGTTCTAATAATTACCATAATTGATATAAATAAACATTTAGTATTAATTTTTCACAAATTAAAGAAATTCTTAATCATTACACATTGTTATCATAATAATTAACATATACTTGAGAAACAGTTTATATAAAATTTAAAATGGTTAATGTTGTGAATTTTTTCAATAATATTAATTTTTAATAATTAACAAAGATTTATTTATTAAAACCTAAAATTAATATGAAAAATATTGATAAAGATTGAGGTGGTTATTTATAGAGTACAGACTAATTGATTTGTATGAGGTTTAGTGGTCGTCAAATATCTAATTTTAACTTCATGGGAGAAGATAGAAATTACTTTTAGATAGAATTAAACTATCCCAAAAATCGTCCAAGCTCTTACACATTTATTTTTCATTTACACATTTATCTTTATAACTTAAAATATTAAATTATTTACACAGATTCAAATAATAAGCAGTTTCATTTTTTTACTTTGTTCCATGTTAATTAATGTTTAGGACAAATCATTTAACACTTTCAACACTATGCAGTAACTCATTCAATAGTCCACTTATCACCTTTCCATAGTCTCAATAGTCCACTTATCACCTTTCCATAGTCTCAATAGTCCACTTATCACCTTTCCATAGTCTCAGTTTATTATTTTATATTTATTCTTATACCTTTAGATATTATCATTTTTATCATTTTATTGTCAATTAATAAAACATATGTAATAAAATAGTAATTAATTTATGATAAAACATTTTATTTTTCTTTTGATTGGGTATTAGTTTGTCTTTGACTAGAAATTTATGACACTTATTATAGTTTAACATTAGAAATTTTTTTGTTATTTTTTATTATTATTTAAATTAATTTATTTGTAAAGTGATTGGTTAAGGTCTTATTATGGATTGTTTAGCAACTTTTATTTTTATTAATTACTAATTTTTTGTTTTTTCTTTTCATGAATTATATTTTTTTTTAGTATTTTCAATTTAAAATAACTTATTATTATATTAAAAACATATTTTAATAAATTTATAAATAATTATATATAGACGGACACATATATATATTAATATTAATAATATTAATAAATTATATTTTTTAAATTTTTGTGATGATATTTAACCATATGATATTTTAATAATTGTTTTATTTTTTTAATAAAATTTTTATTTTTTTATTTAATTAAATTATATTTAAATTAAGCCTTACGTAACCGCTATTATATAATCCTTATCACATGATGCTCAATAATTATTATATATTTACAATGTCTAATTTCCATTAGTACTTCTACCTCCACAGTTCTGGAAGTTTAAATTTATTTTGCTGGGCAACTGGAAAGTTCTGGAATTTTAAGTTTATTTTGCTGGACAAGTGGAAATTTGATGATGGATTGGTTTAATGTTTCTGGCGTTTATTATCTTTTGATGTTTTTTCTTTTGTATTTTTTGTTTTATGGATTTGTTTAATGCTTTTGGTGTTTGTATTTTTTTTGGAACTTATGTTTTTTTTTTTACGGTGAGGTACATAGGTAGTTATATTTAGAAAAAGAATTTTCAAAATCGGAATAATTTAGTCTCGTAATATTTATATTTTTTAATAAAATGTACATATTAAAAATATCACTATTCTAATTTGTCTTTGTATTTCTTTTGTCTTTATAAAAATCTTATTTCCAATTATCATTGAAAATGACCATTAAAATAGGTGAAGGAACTAAAGACAAATTTTCTAAATTAGTTTCTATTTAAATTACTAAATAAAATTTATGAATTAAATATTTTTTATCAGATTTATAGTTTCAAAAAGAGTTGTTCTTAGTGTGATTTTTTGGACTTTCTGGTGTTTAAATTTAGTGGAAAAATTTTATGGTGAAATCTTGATTTGTGTTATTTAAACTAGTTTTTTGATTGTATATATGGATTCAGTGTGTGGAAAACCCGAAGGACATTTTGATGGCATAGGATTACTTATCCAGCTTGAGATTTCAATAAATTCCTACCAAGTTTTAGAAAATTTTGATCAGATAAAAACCACCATAAAAACTTCCAAAAAATCTCACTAAAAACAACTCCGTTTCAAAATTTTATACTTATCTAATTTAAAAAACAAAAAAACACACGACGGACAAAAATAAAACGAAACCAACGTTATGTGTAAAGTCAAATTTCAGACCTCTTCTCATTTACTAAACACCATCCATGTCCAGTTGTATACCAAATTCACTTCACCAGATCAAACGAGTTAAAACATTTGACTCTCAACGAGAGCCTCATTGCAATCCTTCTCATCATATTCCTACCGAATTTTTCCTCTTCTCATCATATTCCTACCTAATTTTCTCCGTTGCTAGTTGCTTCGTAGCATCGAACATCATTCAGAATTATCTCCATTTCTATTTTCCAATCAACAAATGGCTGCATCCTCCTCCACCATTGCTACAGCCAACTTGAACTACGATGTGTTCCTAAGTCATCGTGGTGTGGATATAAAGAAAACTTTTACCAGCCATCTGTATCGGCGTCTTTTTTCATTTGGATTGAAAGTGTTTCTGGATCAGTCTGAATTGCAAAGGGGAGACTATTTCGCTCCACAGATTGAAGATGCTATTCAATCGGACTCCGTGCATGTGCCCATTTTGTCTGCCTGATACGCTGACTCAGAGTGGTGTCTAAATGAACTCCTCATCATGATGTTGGACTCAAAAGAGCCCATAATTCCAGTGCTCTACCATGTGAACCCAAGTGAGCTTCGGTGGACGGTGGGCAGGTATTGTAAAGCCCTAGATAACCTCCCAAAAAAGACTACGTATGACCCTCAAACTCATGAAGAGAAGTCGCGGTACGGCCACAGCACGATTGAGAATTGAAGAAATGCTCTTACTCATGAAGAGAAGTCGCGTTACGGCCAGAGCACGATTGAGAATTGAGGAAATGCTCTTTCTCGGGTCTCAACAACCGTCCCTAGCCTTCCCTGCCTTCTTCGATTTCAAGGAACAATTTCAGGTTCTAGAAGTTCAAGGGATAGAATTGAGAACAGTGTGGGAAAATGATTCACAGTGAGATAGGATTTGTTGAATTATAATGTTTATTATTTTAGTTATTGTACCACACGTCTCTAACACGTTCCAAGAGTTCCTTTTAATGATAAATCCATTTATGTTTTTCTTTTTCTTACCCTTGAAAACTCGTGAACATTTTTAGGTACCTTTCCAGTTGCCGGAGTTAAAGAACATTTTTAGGTACCTTTCCAGTTGAGGGAGTTAAAGATTTAGGGTCCTTTGTCCTTCATTCCAAAGTCTATAGGGATGTTGAAGTACCTAAAATCCTTGGTGTGAGGCAGTTGCTCAGAAATGAAGTCACTGCCGGACAGCGTTGGTAATTTAACCAACCTTCAGCACATCCAGCGGTCCCAGTACTCCGCTTTGGTGAGGTTGCCAGAATCTTTTGGAAATTTAATCAACCTCCAGCACATTCAGCTATCTCAGTGCTACGCTTAGGTGAGCCTGCCAGAATTTTTTGGTAATTTAGCGAACCTCCAGCACATCCCGCTGTATGAGTGCTCGGCTTTGGAGAGTCTGCTAGAAACTTTGGGTAACTTAACCAACCTCCACCACGTCCAGCGGTCTAAGGGCTACGCTTTGTTGTGTCTGTCACATTCATTTGGGGGATTGCATTAATTTAGCTCTGTCAAGCCAAACACTAAGGTATATGGCTTTTTGAAAATTGAATTACCCCTGGAGGGAGTGGCACAACAGAGGTCACTTAAACAGTTGCGATTGGGAGGTACAAACTTAATAGAATTGCCAAAAGTAATTGGAATGCTACGCTATTTAGAAGTTCTGGTAGTAAGAAGCCCCTTGCTGGAGACCCTACCATTTTCACTATGTGACGGGAAATTGAAGGAATTGCAGTTCTGTGCATGTCATAGCTTGAGATGTTTGCCGCAATCGCTTGGACAGTCGACTCAGTGGATTGAGTTGACTTTAAAAGATTGTCCGTTGATAAACGAACTGCCATTTATAAAGCAAATCCAAGGAGCAAGCATACTTCCGGGGCTAAAACGGTTACAGGTCCTGATATAGGGATATCGGAGATATCATTTGGTAAAGGTGTTTGCATCAACCTTCCAGCTCTTACCATCACTCCTGTAATAATTTGGAAGAGGTTGGGACTTTGACAAATACACTCATAGATTTAAGCGTTAGCAATTGTCGTAATTTAAGGGAATTAGATAACATTTATGGTCTTAAAAAACTTCTAACGCTGGACATTTCTGGCTCCACGGAGTTGGAGGAATTGCTGAGAGTTGAAACATTGGTATCTCTGAGCACACTGGATGCAAGTAGATGTGTGAAGTTTCAGCACCTACCAGTTGGAGGGTGTTCAGAGTTACAAGAGCAGAAGGCATCAACCATTGTGTGTCGTTGTGGAGGCTTGATGTGAAAGATGTTAAGCTCCCTCTCTCAACGGCCGTTGATAATTTTGAAATCAACTCTAGTCATTCCCTTAAATTACGGAAACCAACTGTAGTTATTTCTTTCAATTACGGGCTCCTAGAGTGGTCCATTACTCCCTTTGCAGTTCTCTACCATGATCTATAGAACACTTCACATATAGCCAACAGAAGCTTGATGGAAGCTTGGCTATAAATACTTATATTTGGTCCCCAAGTTCACTAACTCAATCCCCTTCAAACTTACACCATCAAATGAGAGTGAGTAGAGCTTGGAAGTGCCACACGGATGAGAGTTTTTGAAATCATTGGATGCTGGCTTTCCATTCCTTTGTTGTCTATTTAAATGCTTGTTGATGATCTTCAACAAATTCTACCAGCGATTATGTTTATATGAGACAGGATGGGATTGCGAGGGATTTCTATATTGTTGTTCTATTTATTTATGGTGTTTTTCATAGTATTTGAAAACAAGCCATACTCCATTGTGCGATAAGATGGACACATGTATTTTTGGGTTTTCTTACTTGTATTCGGCCCCCTCCACATTGCATTCACAGCGTTTGGTAGGCAGTTGCTTATGTTTTCTTGTTGTCACTCTGGTTCGTGGATTTGGTGGGTTTTATTTGTAGAGGTGAAGCAACTGCGGGTAGACTTCGATCTACTAGGTGGACATCGGAGTGTGAGTAGCATCAATGGCCAGAGGTATGTTTTATTGGGCATTAAAGTTTTCGATTCTTTTAAGAATTTATTCCACACTGTTGAATCGTCAGTATGCTTACATTTGGTATCAGAGCCATTTTTATATCTGCCTTGGTATTTATAGACATGCTCTGTTTAGCTAAATGTCATATTTTGAGAATTTTCTAAATTAAGGCATTTATTTGGAAATATGTTCAATTTTTATGCTTATAATATTTATTTGGTTTAATTATATGCAATTTGGGTAATTGTTGTGCAAAATTTATTAACTATGCTGGTACTTAATTTGCATGAATTGATTATTTCTGCTCTAACTAAAACATGCTATTTTGGTTGAGTATACGAGACCCATCGTTGAATGCTATGCATGAATATTATAGTTTTATTTATGCAAATTATCATTATTCTGATATTAAGTTAATTTTTATGCATAAAAGAAATAATGTCTAAGTGATCCATATAATTTTTAATTGATTAAAGAATAGCCATAATATTTCTAATTAAATAATATTATATATTATGATTGATTAGGATCACATAAATAATATTTAGACATTAATTGTAATTAATTATACTAAATATAATAAATTTTATCCCACATCAATTTTTATTATATTTATATAATTAATTAGGACAAAATATCAAATTATTCATAACTTACCCACAGGAATTATGAATTAAGTGAATAATTTGATAAATTCTATGATAAAGAATAATTGAATCTGATTGAATTGAAAATTTAGTCCATAGACAATGTTTATGTTATTAGATTCAATTTTAAACATGATTTACATTGGTAAAGCATGAAATTTTATTTAGGCCTCAAATTTAACATAAGGATGCAATCTTTAATTTTATGCAGTTTTACAACCTGCAAATTTCCCTGAAATTTATTGTGATATCTCTGAAATTAAGGGAGATAACTATAAGCTCTAGAAGGAGAGAGTTCTCTTTCATTTCAGGTGGATGAACATAGACTATGCTACTAGGAAAGATGAACCATCGGCACTCACTAATACCAGCACTGCAGCAGACATCACGCTTTATGAACGATAGGAATGATCTAATCGCCTAAGCATGATGTTCATTAAGACTAAAATTTCAGCTGGTATTCATGGTTCCGTTGATCAGCATGAAAAGGTCTGAGACTTGCTAAAAGCCATTGATGATCAATTCGTCACTTCAGACAAGACACTAGCAAGCACCCTAATCATGAAGTTCTCATCCCTAAGGCTCACCAGTATGAAAGGTGTACGGGAGCACATCATGTAAATGAGGGACACTGTGGCTCAATTGAAAAAACTTGAGGTTGAAATATCAGAGTCTTTCCTGGTGCACTACATTCTGAACACGCTTCCGCACCAATACAGACCTTTCAAAATCTCACACAACACATATAAGGATAAATGGTCAATTAATGAACTCATGACCATGTGTGTTCAAGAGGAAGTGAGATTGGTGATGTAACTGGGAAAAAGTGCAATGCTGGCAACGCGTGGAAAGGGATAATCTCAAGCCAATAAGAAAGGGAAAGGTAAAGTACCTCCCCAAGCTGATATTAAGAAGGATTCCAAGTGTTTCTTCTGTAAAGAAGGGACACATGAAGAAGGAATGCGCCAAATTTCAGAAATGGCTTGCGGACAAAGGTAATCCAATACGGACTTTTCAAAATCTCATATAACACACATAAGGATAAATGGTCAATTAATGAACTCATGACCATGTGTGTTCAAGAGGAAGAGAGACTGGTGATGGAACTGGGAGAAAGTGCAATGCTGGCAACGCGTGGAAAGGGCACATCTCAAGCCAATAAGAAAAAGAAAGGTAAAGTACCTCCCCAAGCTGATATCAAGAAGGATTCCAAGTGTTTCCTCTGTAAAAAGAAGGGACACGTGAAAAAAGAATGCGCCAAATTTCAGAAATGGCTTGCGGACAAAGGTAATCCAATCTCGTTTGTTTGTTATGAATCTAATATGGTTAATGTCAATATTAACACCTAGTGGATTGATTTTGAATCAACAATTCACATTTCGAATTCCTTGCAGGGTTTGCAAAACCTAAGGAAGCCAGTGGGAAGTGAGCAAAGCATCTTATCAAGAAACAAGATGAGCTCGCATGTGGAAGCTATAGGAACATGCTATTTAACTTTAAGTAGTGGCTTTGTTTTAGAATTAGAAAAGACCTTTTATGTTCCAGGTTTTTCTAGAAACTTGATTTCAGTTTCAAGGCTTGTACCTTTTGGATATTCCTTTAATTTTTCAGAAACATGCTTCAGTTTATTTTATAAATCTGATTGTGTTGGAATAGTATTTTGTCTAATGGTCTTTACTGCATTAATTTACAAAACAATGTCACTTATGATTTAATGCATGCTAACACTGGCACTAAAAGATGTGTTATTAATGAAGATTCCTCTAAATTATGGCACCGGAGATTAGGTCATATCTCCATAGAAAGAATTAAAAGATTAGTAAATGAAGGGGTACTTAATACTATGGATTTTACTGATTTTGAGACTTGTGTGGATTGCATAAAAGGAAAGCAGACCAACAAGTCAAAGAAAGGTGCCAATAGGAGTTCAGACATATTAGAGATCATACATACTGATATATGTAGTCCAGACATGGACTTACAGGGTCAGAGATACTTCATCTCTTTTATAGATGATTACTCACGATATATGTATTTCTACATGCTTCATAAAAAGAATGAAGTATTAGATGCCTTTAAAATCTTTAAGGATAAAGCAGAGAAACAATGCGACAAGCAAATTAAGATTGTGAGATCAGATCATGAGATTAGATAGAGGTGGACAATATTATGGTAGATACACAAAAGATGGACAAGCATCTAGACCATTGGCAAAATTTCTTCAAGAACATGGGATTGTTGTCCAATACACCATGCCTGGTTCACCCTACCAGAATGGTGTAGCAGAACAAAGAAACCGAACATTATTGGACATGGTGCAGAGTATGCTTAGCAGCTCCAATCTTCCTAAATCCTTGTGGACGAAAGCACTTAAGACGACAGTGTATAGATTAAACCGAGTTCCAACCAAGGTTGTTCCTAAAACGCCATTTGAATTATGGAAAGGTTGGAAACCGAGTTTGCAACATATGCGCGTTTGGGGATGCCCGTCTGAAGTGAGAATATATAATCCACAAGAGAAGAAGCGGGACCCAAGGACCATTAGTGGGTATTTCACTGAATATGCTGAAAGGTCTAAAGGTTACAGATTTTATTGTCCATCTCACAGCACTAGGATTGTGGAATCAAGAAATGCAAAATTTCTTGAAAATGACTTGATCAGTGGGAGCGATCAAACCATGAACATAGTTTCTGAGAATGATCATTCAGAATCTCAACCTTCCACCTCAAGTGATAGATTGGTTATTGTTCACCACACCCCTCAAGTACAAAATGGTGTTGAAAAACCAATTGTTGAAGTTCCACAAGCTGCTGACGGCATTCCAGTGGATCAGGTAGTTCAAAAGTTGCCAAGAAATTTTGAACAACGAGTTGAACCACATGCTTCTCAGGAAGATGATGGTACAACATTAAGAAGATCTACTAGACCAAAGAGATCAGCAATTCCTGATAATTATGTTGTGTATCTGCAAGAATATGACTACAACATTGGAGTCGAAAATGATCCCGAGTCTTTTTCACAAGCCATGAGTTGCAAAGAATCAGAATTATGGTACAATGCCATGAAGGAAGAGATGAATTCTATAAAGAGTAACGAAGTCTGAGATCTTGTTGAGTTTCCTAATGGTGCAAAAGCCATTGGATGCAAATGGGTTTTTAAGACAAAGAAAGACTCATTGGGAAACATTGAGAGATACAAGGCAGGACTTGTTGCTAAGGGATTCACTCAAAAAGAAGGAATCGATTACACAGAGACTTTCTCTCCTGTATCTAAGAAATATTCCTTGCGCGTTATTATGGCATTAGTAGCTCATTTTGACTTGTAGTTGCAATAAATGGATGTGAAAACGGTTTTTCTCAATGGAGATCTAGAGGAGGAGGTTTACATGAAACAACCTGAAGGATTCCCCTCTATTGATGGTGAGCATTGGTTTGCAAGCCCAAGAAATCATTATACGGTTTAAAACAAGCATCCTGCCAATGGTATTTGAAATTCCATAATGTAATTTCTTCATTCGGTTTTGTAGAAAACATTATGGATCAATGTATATACCTGAAAGTCAGTGGGAGTAAAATCTGTTTTCTTGTTTTACATGTGGATGATATTTTGCTAGCAACCAACGATAAGGGTTTGCTGCATGAGGTGAAACAATTCCTCTCTAAAAATTTCGATATGAAGGATATGGGTGAGGCATCTTATGTCATTGGAATTAGGATCCATAGAGACAGATTTCGAGGCATCTTGGGTCTGTCTCAAGAAACCTATATTAATAAAATTTTAGAGAGATTTCGGATGAAGGATTGTTCACCAAGTGTAGCTCCCATTGTGAAGGGTGATAGGTTCAATTCGAACCAATGCTCGAAGAACAACTTTGAAAGGGAACAAATCAAGAACATTCCATATGCTTCTGTTTTCAGAAGCCTAATGTATGCTCAGGTTTGTACAAGACCTGACATTGCATTTGTTGTGGGAATGTTGGGATGATATTAGAGTGATCCGGGTTTAGACCACTCGAGAGCTGCAAAGAAATTAATGAGGTACCTTCAAGGAACCAAAAACTACATGCTTATGTATAGACGGACGGACAATTTGGAAGTAATTGGCTACTCATATTCTGACTTTGTTGGATGTGTTGATTCACGCAAATCAACATCAGGATACATTTTTATGATGGTCGGTCGAGTTGTATCATGGAGGAGTGCCAAGCAAACCTTGATTGCCACTACGACTATGGAAGTCGAGTTCGTCTCCTGTTTTGAGGCTACTTTACATGGTGTATGGCTTAAGAGTTTCATTTCTAGGCTTAGAATTATGGATTCTATCTCTAAGCCATTGAAAATGTATTGTGACAATTCAATTGTTGTTTTTATGGCTAAAAACAACAAAAGTGGGAGTCGAAATAAACACATCGACATTAAGTATTTAGCTATAAGGGAACGTGTTAAAGAAAAGAAAGTGGGCATTGAGCACATCAACACTGAGTTGATGATTGATGATCCTTTGACTAAGGGCATGCTATCGTTTAAATTCAAGGATCATGTAATGAATATGGGACTTGGTTCCATTATGTAGTTTCTCATTGTATGGACAATGTTATTTTAATGAAATTCTTAATTGTCGTGATGTTTTCCCCATATTTATGTGCACCTTAATTTGATTTGAGAGAATTCATCTGTGTAGGACCAAAAATAAACATAAGGTTTATTCATTAAGAAATTGTTGCCACATAAGTTTTAACAGAAATAAATACATAGTAATACATGGAAGATAATACTCGTCATTAGAGGACTTATCACCATGATTCATGTATCTATTACTTAATACATATTGTCAATGGGTTTTAAGACGAGACATTAAGATTGGAAGTATGGACCAAGTGGGAGAATGTTAAGCTCCCTCTCCCAATGGCCGCCGATAATTTGGAAATCAACTGCAGTCATTTCCTTAAATTACGGAAACCAACTGCAGTTATTTCCTTCAATTACAGAAACTATCTTCAGTTAATTAATTTCTTGTTGGGAGCTCCTGGAGTGGTCCATTACTCCCTCTGCAGTTCTCTACCATGATCTGTGGAACACTTGGCACATAGCCAACAGAAACTTGATAGAAGCTTGGCTATAAATACTTCTGTTTGGTCCCCAAGCTCAAGAACTTAATCTTTTTTAGCCTTACACCATCAAATGAGAGTGAGAAGAGCTTGGAAGTGCCACACGGCTAAGAGTTTTTGAAATCATTGTGGTTGGATGTTGGCCTTCCCTTCCTTTGCTGTCTATTTAAACGCTTGTTGATGATCTTCAACAAATTCTACCAGCCATTATGTTTATATGAGACAGGATGGGATTGTGAGGGATTTCTATATTGCTGTTCCATTTATTTATGGAGTTTTTCATAGTATTTGAAAACAGGCCATACTCCATTGTGCAATAAGACGACCACATGTATTTTTGGGTTTTCTTACTCATATTCAGCCCCTCCACATTGCATTCACAGCGTTTGGTAGGCAGTTGCCTCTGTTTTCCTGTTGTCGCTCTGGCTCGTGGATTCGGTGGATTTTATTTGCAGAGGTGAAGCAACTGCGGGTAGACATCGATCTACTAGGTGGACATCGGAGTGTGAGTAGCATCAATGGCCGGAGGTATGTTTTATTGGGCATTAAATTTCTTGAATCTTTTAAGAGTTTATTCTGCATTGTTGAATTGTTATTATGCTTACAAAAGAATGTCCCAAACTACGGTGGAGTGAAGGAGTAGTGGAGCTGTTGTGCCAAAGAAATGGGTTATGCTTAGAGGGCGTTTAATTAAGAGATTATTTAGCAAAGCGCTGTCTCTCATATTGGGTTTGTCGCTTTTATGACATAAAATGTGAAAACATGTTAAGGGTTTGAAATATCATCGAAAATGTAACTAAGTAAAAAAATATAATTGCAAGGTAGTTAATTTTTATTTTATAATTATGGTTGTTTTCCAATAAATTAAAATGTATTTTTATCACAAGATAACAAATATATTGAAAACTTGAAAAATATTTATTTTTTCTTTAGCCTGAAAGAAGGCATGTTGTGGTACTATGTAAATATTTTGACTAGTTCAAAGGAATCTAAATTTTGATCGCCCAAATTTTTTCCATATTTTTCACTAATGTAACTATATAACTTATTTAAAATTATAAAATTCCATTATTTTTTTTGAATGAGAATGATTTTGTTTGGACCGCAGCCAAGTGCAAATACCAGGCATCAATTGATACCTAGAAAAACATGGGTATGGTAATGCTGCTCCTCCTGCGAGGAGGGCTTTTCCATAATTTGTGCGCATTTGTTTTTGTTACTAAGTGGGGTTGTCCTACAGGCAGGTTACATTTGATGCAGAGGAAACATGCAGACAAAACATGTTATCTGGTGAGGGTAAAGGTGAAGGTTTATCCCAAGGGATCTTCTGAATATGTTGAGCTCAGCTAACGATTTGGTGGTTTTACCCAACGGCTTGAGTTGCACATGGGATGTTTCTATAGCTGTTGACAAACATTATAAAATTGACCACTGATATAATGGAACATCTTCATACCTGTTGCTTCCTATTTTGGTTTGATCGTCCGAGTATAATGTGCAGAAGTATTTATCAGTTTATGATTTACAATGCATGCGTATACCTCTGTATTTGTTTTACCCTCTTCTGACAACACTAAAGAAACTGAAACTTTAAACTTTACACAGTGGCTGTGTCCCACTACTAGAAAAATATATTGAAATTAAACGCTAGTAATGATATTTCTGGCAAATATGATTCTGTCGACCACTATGAGATTACATTTATTCGATGTTTGGTATTCATATTAAAGGCAAAATTAACCCTAACATCATCATATATAGCGATGGTTATATAAGAACAATCCACAGGGGATGGGCCAAAGTTTGTTTAGACAGGAATACACCAGTATCCAATAGCATGGAATATAACATACATTTGGCAGAGTTTATGTTTAGATGAAAAAAAAATATTCATAAAATATGAGAAAATTTACATACTGATATTTCTGTTTCTATCAATATACTACACAGAGATATAGTTTATGATACCATCCTTACTACATATTCAAAATACCTTAGAAATATAGCTTATGATACTATTTCTACTACAAATCCAAAATGTCCTAAGTTAACATAGATCTTTTATGCTTGTAACAGAAGAAGAGATACCAAAATACTTATGTTGCATGAGTTTTTCGAAAGTGAGAACTTTTGGAATTTGGGTACAGTTTCTATAACGGCTAGAGATTTCCCAAAATTTAGGAAATGGATTTTTTATGCTTATAACAGAGGAAGAGATACCAAAATACCTATATTGCATGAGTTTCTCGAAAGTTTGCATAAGTTTCTCGAAAGTGAGAAAGTTGGGAACTTGGGTATGGGTTTCGAGAACCACTAGAGATTTCCCAAAATTTCCATGAAATAAATAATAGGGAGCGATAATATTATATAATAAAAAAATAAAAAGTAAAAATATTTTTTTAATTCATAATTTATATAATAATCAAAATTAATATTGATTCAATATATTCAAATATTAAAATCAATTTAAGTATATAATCTCTCTTATATATAAATATATTGCTAGTCTCTCCAAAAATTCTCTATACTTTGACTCTTCACCCAAAGTCCACCCAAGGTCACTAGGCTTCACATGGTAGAACACTAGAATAATAGGCGATTTTGTGTCCAACATCAGGAGGAGTTCATTTAGACACGACTCTGAGTTAGCATATAAAGCAGAGAAAATGGCCACATGTAAGGAGGTCGATCAAAATAGTCTCCCGAATATATATATATAAACCAAAGAAAGACACCGAATATATATATAAACCAGAGAAAGACACCGAATATATATATAGCTAGAACAAAAATTTATTAAAAAATATCTCATAATATTATATAATTACATAAATAAATTTAAATAAAATATTATATCAATATAAAAGATTAAGAGATGGCTATGAAAATTAAATGTTATGTGCTAAATGTTGGATGTTTAAATCCCCTTCTTTTATTTGTAAAAAGGTCATGCATAGGCACCTAGAGATTATAGTAGTTGCAGAAAAGAATATATAGGCACCTGAAAATTATAGAAAAGAATATATAGGCACCTGAAAATTATAGTAATAACTTCTGGAGAAGACTATACAAAATTAATAATAATAAATAGAATAAGTCAAACATTAATAAAATCTATATTATACTAATTCTTAATAACATTGTTTATATTTTTATAAATTTTCAAGTTTTTATAAATAAAATATTCTTATTTTATATTTTATTAAAACTTTAATAATACATATAATTATATTACTTTCGTATATATATATATAATTTGTTATAAAATTATTTATTAAAGTTAAATATGAAATAAGTAGTATTAATAATAATAATAATAATAATTATTAGCATTGTATATATATTAAATTTATTTAGTTTTTATATGTATAAATTATATACTTCAACATATTATGGTGAATTATTATTATTTAAATTTATTTTGATGTGGTTAAATGAAATAGTTGGAGGATAGTCAAACCCCCTCCACTTAGGTTTAGTTGTCCAAACAAAAAAAATTAACAAGTTGAAAGTCATGATGAATAATTCCTATATGCCTAAATAGCTCAAAAAAAATTGAAGTGAAAATATATATATATATATAATGTTATTAATAAAACTAATTTTATCAACTGTGTTATTATTTTATTACATTTTAATTAAATATTACATTTTTTTAATTAAATGCACATTATTACTACATATACCTTCAAAACTTTTTATAAAGTTTTTTTTTTAATTGTACCAATTAGAGAAATCTTCCTCATTGTGGTATAGTCATGGTTCTATTCTTATATCACAGTCATATAATATGGATAGGGTACAAATAGTAAGGACAAGTTTTTGGGGTTTTGGGCCATCTTTGAGTTAGCTAAAATGAAAGGGAAAAATAAGCTTCAAAGTGTTTGGTTATTCGTTGGTGGTTATCAAATGAACAAACAAATATATTAAGGCCGAAAATTAACAAATATATTAAGGTCAAAAATTAACAAATATATTAGATGGAAAATATGTGTCACTCCCCACTGTTGCATACCATAGAGAAATCCATTCAATTATTTGACTAAATCCCTGAGATCATATTTGTAGAGAACTTAATGAGGAAACTTACTTGACTAGATCCTTGAGATCATATTTATAGAGAACTTAATGAGGAAACTTACTGCATGTCAAAAGAGGCCCTAGAATTAAATCTATCTACCTTTATCATTCAAGAAACTATTGGCGACGAAGGTTTTAGACCATGGATATCTACATGTTAAGTGTATATTCTAGCTCCATTATTTATTAGGTTTTTAAAAACATTATGTAATGAATTTTTTGGGGAATTATTATTAAAAGAAATTTGGATTTTAAATTAGGTAAATGAACAGAGAGAAGATATAGTAATTGTATTTTAAAAAAATGAAAAAAATATTTGATTCAAACTAATTTCAACAAAGTATGTTCTCGAGATGGGAATTGAAGTAATAAAAGTGGGCGTGTCAAGCCCGTTTCTGACCGATATAGCATAGATTGCTTATGGGGCAGATAAACTGGACTTTGTTGTGATCGAAGACCACCTGAACCATTGCCTTTGGCCTCACCTTAACCATTTGAGTAAAAGATCTAACCTTTTACCTACCTTCTCTTTGCTATGGTTTATTTCCAAATGCCCCTACAGGACCTGATTCTATGCCCACTGGCAGGCTATATTCCCTTCCCCGATGCGGACAAGCACGTTTCTTTTGAATTGATTTCGTCTTTAACATTTCTGAATTGATTCGCAAGGCACTATAATTAATAGCTCATCCCATACAGGATATAACAAAAATACAACTTTTTGTAATATAATTATTATAAGAATAAATCAATCTAGGTTATAGTTTATTATAACCTATTAATAATAGATTATAAAATATCCTTAAAATCAATTATAAAAAACAAACTTTTATATTTTACTAATAAACTTTCCTTCTAATATATATACATCCAAAATATCCATGTTCAAAAGAAATATGGAAAAATTATTTACTATAAAATAAAATAAAAAAAATTTCTCTATTAAAAAAATTAAATCCACATTATAATTTATTATATTATTATATTTTATTATTACTCATCAATTATAAAACACTTCTAAAAAATAATAAAAATTAAAAATTCATACTTTACGAAAACTTTCTTTCCAATATATATACCTACAAAGATAATTATAAAAATTAAAAATTCATACTTTACTAATAAACTTTCTTCCCAATATATATGCATACAAAATATTATATAGGGGTAGAAATATAAAGCTCTACTTGTAATAGAAAATAGAAAATTTATTCATCATAAAAGTGGAGAAAAATAACACTCCTTTTCATATAATAATATAAAAGGAGTTTAGTTGTAACTAAAATTGAAGTTTAAAAAAAAATATTTGTAATATTATTTTATAGATATGTGGAATTAAAGTATGGGACATCTTGATTACTTTCCACAAATTTCTTATCTTACTAATAAACTTTCATATAAAATATTATAGGGATAAAAGAATGAAGTTCAAATAACAATATTTTACCTATAATAATATAATTGAAGTTGAAGAATATATATATGAAACGAAATTATAATTGAAGTTGAAGAATACATTTAAAATTTAAAATTTAAGGAAAAACCAATTGTAAAGAAAATTCAAGACAAAAGCACCCTATATTAAGGACAAAATCAATTTTAAAGAAAATTTAAGACAAAAGTACCCTCACAAAACCAAACTCTACCTAGAATTTAAGGCAAAAGCAAAGAACATCTAAATCTAGAATTCCTTCGCCGCGAACAGCTATCGGCCAAGACAAATTGGCTACCTCTACCATAGACAACTAACTAGACAACTTGTTCATTCACTGCACAATAATGGTTGCAGTGCTCTAATTATATGCTAGCTGAATTTTTTGTTTATGGAGCACGAGACACATGTGCACTCTAAATTTTGGTAGTCTCTATATATCCATCGATTGAATGCATGTTGCCTCCAATTGAGACTTTTTCCTTATTTTGTTGAGTAGGGATTTTGCATGTTTTCTCCCCTCATCATATTTGTGGCCATTGTCGTGCATGGAGTACACAGTGACTTCTTTAATCTCTTATCTCACTCTTCATTTTGATTATAGCAATTACTTCATGTTTGTAAGAGTCATTGGCTTCATAAAGATCATTTGAGGGTTAATTTATATGATGGGGTGATTTACTGTAATTATTTCAAGCACCTTTTTGACATTCAAGGAGTTGTCCACATAGGTCTGTGCTTTCTCAGTTTTGTCCACTAATAATAGATAAGGTGCCCACTACATATAGATACAACTCTGTGTGGTTTTATTTTAGATATGTTTTGTATCTATTCATTCTATCAACACTTAATATTTTTGAAGTCAACGAATGTACACCAATCCTAGTGTAACTCCCTATAAAATTATCAATTTCTTCCCTCCTTTTCAACCCCATTCCTTGACTGAAAGTATGAGGGGACATTTGCTCAATAAATACATAATTATGCTAGCCATTTTGGTTTTTGACAAGGCTTGCCATATTAATTCAAACTATTACCCATATTAGTGAAATAAGGACAAGGCAAACAAATAAAAACCAAGTAGTATAAGCCACTTGTGATGTCGGGATCACTAGGTGCATGGACTGGGCTTTCCTTAGTTTGGCCTTGCCATTTCCTAACAACGTGAACAACTTGTGTTTTCTCGTTCCCACCTAACTGGGAGTACCACTTTTGTAATCCTCCAAAAAATTTACAGTAGCCATGCACATGGAGAGACTCCAACCAATCTTGTGCATGCTTACCCATTCCATGACTCTACACTAAGTGGATTTTGATGATTGGTTGTGACACAAACTCTTTTAGTTCAATCGAGGGTGGAGGGAGACATAACGTGGATGGGTTTAGGGTTCTACCAATTTGAAATATATTATTATCTGCACAAAGTGGATTTCGATGATTGGTTGTGGCACATACTTTTTTAATTCAATCAGAGGTGGAGGGAGGCAGAACGTAAATGGGTTTAGGGTTATACTGAATTGAAATATATTATTCATGGATTGAAAGCCATTCAATCAGTATGTAAGCATGTCAAGTTTCTTGTTTGATATCAAAAGTTTGACATATATATCAATCCAAAGAATTCATTCTCTAGGATTGTGGAAGGCAAGTTGTTGGGTTGCATTGTCTCTTCCCAAGGAGTATAAGTTAATATAGAAAGGGTTAAGGCTATAGATTAGATTGTATCGATTTTAACCATAATGCCTTCTTTTCCTAGGCACTGAGTTGGTTAGGTAAAGATCCATGATTAAGCAAATATCTCAGATCCTCATACCATTAGGCCTCTTATGGAGATGGGAATGTAATTTCATTATTAAACAAGGCTATTTAATTTTCCCATCCAAGTTCATTTAAAAGTCCTATTGTTTCTTAAAGCATTTTTCGAATGCTTGCATTTTTTATTGTGTCATTTATTTTGAGGTTCACATTTCTAGGATTTTTAGGAGTTCCCAAGTTAATTTGTTGATAATTTAGCATGGAAATATGGATTTTAATGCTTGTGGGTTGTAGGAACTTGTTCTGTAAGTTGAAAAGTTGGTATAGATATGTAACTTCATATGGTATAGAGTTGATCAAAGGATTTGACTCTTTATTGTTTTGATAATCATGTAGTTCATTTTCAATTACTATACCTTTAAATATTTCCTTTTTTTTTTTTTAAATGGATGATCTCTGAATCATCATAAAAAAACTCTCTAGTTTGACACATCGTCAAGCACTAATGATATGAAAATTAGATGGATTGAGGATTTGAAAAGTAGATGAAGAGTAGTAATGAGGCTTTGTTTTGATTCTCCTATCACCTTAACTTAATTCTAGTCTAATTGGATTATACTAGCAGAGTTTTTGGTTGGAGTAAGCTCGAGTTTCTTGCAATCTGTTGGTGCTTGATTTGACCCTCCTTAAAAGATTGACCTTTGCGGGATTTTTCCTATTTCGGTTGGCCTTATTCAACCTCCCCATAATATTATTTGACTCATCATATACTCTTAACCATATGAAAAAGAAAGAATTAGTAAAATAGATCAAAATAAGATTTAAAGAAGCAACGATGAGGTTAACGACATAAGCTAAAAATTTTAAGAAATGTCACAAGTCATAGATATGCATATGTAATACTTTATTATGATTTTATTTTTATAAATAAGATATAAATTCAAAACACAAAAATTAAAAAATTAGCATGTCACTAAAATTTATTAACATTTGTAGTCCTAACTAAGAACTCCTAAAAATGAGTGAACACTTTCCACAAAATGGGAATTAAATATACAAAGAATTATCTCTTATATAAATCCTTTGATGTCCATAAATGTAGAAGGGTTGACTAATTTATGTATACTAGTAATGAATAGATTTTCATGAAGATTAAATCTCTATTTTTACCTCATATGGCTTTACGATTATTCTCACCTTAAATTACTTCCTAAATTTTAACCTTCACCTTTACTTTAAGTGCAACACAAAATTTAAAAATAATCCATTTAAATTTTTGTTATTTTAAAAACACGAATCTAAAAAAATATATAAATAATAAAAAAACATAGCCATTAACCTCGACAACTTTACTCTCGTTAATCCAATGCACGGAAGGTCATTAAACAAAGTAAATCTTGAACCATTTATTTAAGATTGTTTAAGAAACAATTAAATTCATTTGTTCAATCTTTATAAGTTTATTTAGAGATATGTGAATCGTAATGGACAAAGACTTATATTAAAACATTAATGAATCATTTGATTTTTAATGTTGTGAGGCCTCTCCAAGTATGAATTTCATCCGGCCACAAAGGAAGTTAAAACACATCTTTATCAAAAACAGGATAAGGAAGTTAAAACACATCTTTATCAAAAACAGGATCAACAATTCCATCCAGTGAATAATAAGTTGAAAATAATTAATATTATTTTGTATTAATGGAGAAAATGGTTACATAGTTGTAACATATTTCCCTAGTTTAGGATTAGTTCCTAGAGTTTAGGGGTTTGGTTGCAACTTCCTAATTCCTAGTGTTGTACTTAAATGATGTAATCTTTCATTCATGAATAATAGAGTGTACGAGAGTGATCTCTCTGTTCTGAGTGTAGTCTCCAGGTGCAGGCCTCACCTGTGAGCTACATCTCCTTCATTTCAATTATGTTCACATTTTATCTTGGTATCAGAGCTTAGATTGGGTGAGCCTGATCTTTTATCACCTTTTGTGACTGAAGTTCCTTTGTGGCCAACTTGCCTTGTGGCAGAATTGCCTGTGTGGTTTGAGGTGCCTCTGTGGCCGCGTGTACACAAAGAGCTTTGTGCTCAATTGAGTAGGTGGACTACAGAACACCTGGCTCGAACTGGATGTTTTTTTAATTTCCTGAGTAGAAGGAGATTCGCGTGCTTTTCGCGCTGACAGTCGTGCTAGGAAGGGCAATCGGTGTGTCTGTTTGTCTATTAGTCGCGCGAGAGCGCCAAAATACCCGTTTGGCGTGGAATTTCACGGATTAATCATGCCAGTAAATCTTACTCGCACCGATTTTTTCTGGGCGCGGATTTTTTTCTTGGGAACGTGCCAATCTACCTACAAGGAGATCTGCAGGAAGCCTCATCTTCGTTTGGCGATTTGCGAAGGGAACATATCGAAGAAGTTGCAGATCTATCCAGGAGAGGCAGATCGGATCAGTTTTGATCAGATCGATTTTTTGGCTATATTGAAAAATGGCGGATTTGCTCATCGGAGTGGGATTGATCTTGTTGATTTGTCAGATATTGCCGAATCTGAATCAGTGAGTATCGATTTGACAAGTATCGATTTTTTGTTAGTGTTGGGTAGATTCATTTTTAGATCTGATCAGAATGAGTAATACGACGGAATCTTACCTTCACGAGTCTGGCAAACTCGATAGATCTAACTTCACAAACTGGAAGTTTAAGATCCAGACCTTGCTTGAGGGTGTGAATGCTTGGTCCATGGTTACAGGTGATGAGCAGAGGGTGAATGCGGGGATACAGGAGCAAGACTGGGATAAACGAGAAAACAAGGCGAAAGTTTTGCTGAAGATGTCCGTGAAGGACAACGTTATCCCGCACATCAGAGACTGTAAAACGTCTGCGGAGATCTGGACGACCATTAAAAGTTTGTATCAGACCCAAAACACAAGCCGAGTTATGGCACTTAAAAGCAAGTTATTTTCAATGAGGATGAATGAAAGTGAGACTATTGCTGCGTTTGTTGCGTGAATCAAAGATGTGAAAGACGGATTGGGGAACATCGAAGAGGCGGTGTCTGACTCTGATCTTGTCTCAATCACATTGAACGGGATGCGAGATGAATTTCAAATATTCATCACTGGTTTGGCGGCAAGGGAGAAAGCACCTGCATTTGATGATCTTACAGGGATCTTGCTGCAAGAGGAGGAGCGGCGGTAGAACTTGAACCCCTAGAGTGATGATCTTGCGCTGATGGTGAAACGACGATCATTCAGAGGGAAGCAGCCACAGCAGCAAGCACAGCAGAAAGGAGAAACATCGCAGAAGAGACCACATAAAGGTATGATTGCAAATAATTCTGTAAAGAAATGTTATTATTGTGGAAAGAAGGACCATATGCATAATGTATGCTTTAAGAAGCAGGCTGATGATGCAAAGAGGAAGCAGGCAAAGCACAGAGGATACCTTGTTGAAGAAGATGTTGAAGAAGATAAAAATTTCAGTCATGAATTTTGACTGTTCATAGTCGACCATGCCCTTTTAGCATCTGATGAGGACGATATATGGTATGTTGATTCTGGAGCATCCTCTCACATGACAGGTAAAAAGGAATTTTTTGATAGCCTTGAAGAAAGTACATACGGATCAAAAATCCATTTACGAGATTAAAGGTTATGGGGTTATTCCAGTCAAGTTACCAAATGGAAAAATTAGTCATCTTCAAAATGTTTTATATGTACCTGGAATTAAGAAAAATCTGATATCTGTATCCATGATAACTGATCAAGATATGCAATTTGAGTTCTTCAAGACTCACTGTGTGATAAAGGATTGCAGGAAAGAAATAGTTGCAACAGGCGTGCGTGTTGGAAGCCTATACAGACTAGATGTAAAGAGTATATCAAAGTGAGCCATGGTTGTAGGAGGATCAACAGCTGAACAACTCTGGCATCAGAGATTCGGTCACTTGAATTTGCAGGACCTCATGCTATTGCAGAGAAAAGGTATGGTTGAGGGGCTCCCTATCTTTCGTAATATTCCGTTAAATTGTGATGGTTGTGCCTTAGGTAAAATGCACAGAGAACAGTTTCTTGTGCATGATAGGAGGAAGGAAACAAATATTTTAGAACTAGTGCACATTGATATATGTGAACCTATGCAGACAAGGTCGCTAGGTGGATCATATTATTTTTTGATATTTACTGATGACTGCACTAGATATTCATGGGTTTATTTTTTGAGTAAGAAAATTCAGACTTTCCAGTGCTTTAGAGAATTTAAAACCTTGGTGGAAAAACAGTTTGGTAAGAGTATAAAAATTCTCCGGTCTGATCAAGGGGGAGAATACAAGCTAGGAAAATTCATGAAAATTTGCAAATCTCATGGGATTGTTCAGCAGTTTATAGTGCCACACACACCACAGCAGAATGGAGTCACAGAACGCAAAAAGAGAACCTTGGTAGAGTGTGCAAAGAGCATGTTACAAGGTAAGGATATATCTAAAAGTTTTTGGGCAGAAGCTATTAATATTGTTGTATATTTGAAGAACAGAAGTCCTACCAGGTATCTTGGCTTCAAAACTCCTTTTGAAGCTCTATATGGATTTAAACCAGCAGTAAATCATCTAAGAGTATTTGGGTCAAAAGCATTTGCCCATATACCCAAAGCTGATAGGAAGAAATTAGATCCTAAAGCAGTTAAATCCATCTTTGTTGGTTATGGCACAGAATTTAAAGCATTTAAATTGTTCAATCCTGAGACTTAAAAGATATTTGCAAGCAGGGATGTAGTGTTTCATGAACAGGTACAGGAAGGGAAAGATGACATTGGCGATGATTGTCACATTCCATTGTTGATGGATGAAAGTAGCGAGGATGAAAGAGAGCAAGAGCAAAAAGAAGAACAGGAGGAAGGTGATAAAGCAAGCCCATTTAGAGCTAAAGAAAACAAATTTGAGGTAAGTCCCCTACCAAGGAGATCTGGTAGGAAGACTCAAAAACCATTAAAATTGAGAGACTATGCTTTGATGTCAAATGTTTTGAACATTGTAAAGCCCACTAATTACAAAGAAGCTAGTCAATTTAAGGAATGGAGGGCTGCAATGAATGAAGAGATTGAATCTATTCTTATAAATGACACTTGGGATTTAGTTAAACTGCCTAAGAATAAAACACCCATAGGATGTAAATGGTTGTTTAAACCAAAAATGAATGCAGATGGAAGTATAGAGAAATTAAAAGCTAGGCTGGTTGCAAAAGAATATTCACAGCAGGAAGGTATAGCTTTTGATGATACTTTTGCACCTATAGCAAAGTTAAACACTATCAGAATGCGTATTGCTTTAGCTACTAAATATAATTGGGAGCTACACCAGCTTGATGTCAAATCTGCATTTTTAAATGGTGAGTTAAAAGAGGAAATTTATTTAGTACAGCCATAAGGGTTTGTAAAGTAGGGGCAGGAACATCCTGTTTGCAGATTGAAAAAGGCTTTATATGGTTTAAAGCAAGCACCTAGGTCTTGGTATGAAAAGGTTGATTCTTTCTTCTTAGAGTATGGCTTTCATAGAAGTTTAAATGACCCAAATTTGTATACCAAGTACAATAAGCAGGGGTAGATTATTATGATTTCTTTGTATGTAGATGACATGATTATAACATGAGATGCAGATGATTTAATCAGATGAATCAAAAGGCTTATGGCACAAGTTTTTGAGATGAAAGATCTCGGAAGCCTTCATTACTGTCTGGGATTAGAAGTATGCAGAGATACTGGGCAAACTTTTCTTACCCAAGGCAAGTATGCCAGAAATCTGTTAGAAAAGTTTGGTATGGATCAGTGTAGATCAACAGCGACACCTTTGCAGCAGAATCTGAAGTTGAGCAATGACGATGGCACTAAAGAGGTTGATGCTACAATGTATAGACAGCTGGTTGGTAGCTTGATATATCTCACAACAACCAGACCTGACTTAGCACACTCTGTTAGTGTGTTGAGCCAATTCATGTCAAAACTGCTTGAAAGTCACTGGGTAGCAGCAAAAAGTGTGTTGAGGTATCTTTTTGGTACTATTAATTATGGCATTTTATACTTTGACGCATCTGATGTTATTCTAGCAGGTTTTTCAGATTCATATTGGGCAGGTAACTTGGATGATCGAAGGTCCATCATAGGTTACGCATTCAACATAGGATCCGGGGTCATAGCATGGAGCAGCAAGAAGCAGAGTACTGTAGCCTTCTCTTCATGTGAAGCTGCGTATCAAGCATTGTGTGCAACGACGTGTGAAGCGATCTCGTTGAGAAGGCTTCTCAATGATGCAGGAAAAGAACAGAAGAATGCCACTTCCATCAAAAGCGACAACCAGAGCACCATTAAATTGGCATACAATCCAATGTTTCACAAAAACACCAAACATATAGACACTCAGTTCCATTTTGTTAGAGAGAAGATATAGTCAAAAGAAATTACTGTTGAATATTGTAAAACTTGTGACAATATGGCTGATATTTTTACAAAGCCTCTTGCACGTCTGAAGTTTGAATTGTTTAGAAGGATGCTAAGAGTCCAGGACAACCCTTTCTCCGTTAAGGGGGGGAGTTGAAAATAATTAATATTATTTTGTATTAATGGAGAAAATGGTTACATTGTTGTAACGTATCTCCCTAGTTTAAGATTAGTTCCTAGAGTTTAGGGGTTTGGTTGCAACTTCCTAATTCCTAATGTTGTACTTAAATGATGTAATCTTTCGTTCATGAATAATAGAGTGTATGACAGTGATCTCTCTGTTCTGAGTGTAGTCTCCAGGTGCAGGTCTCACCTGTGAGCTACATCTCCTTTATTTCAATTATGTTCACATTTTATCTTAATATTCATTAAAGCACTCCCTATTCCTTACCCACATAAAAAGAGAATCATTGATTTAGAAGTGGCTCAAATCCCTAGACTTTTTTTTTTAAGTCTACACATTCATTGGGGTTTTTGGGGATTTCCCACCAAAATTTGTTTATTTTCACGAAAAAATCATTAGAAATTGAGATAATGTTTGGACTTCACCTTTTTAATTCATATCCCTAAAACTTATTTTAAAGTTTCCATCACAGGTTAAAGGAAATTCACCTAGAATTACTATGAAAAAATTGAATTGAGAAGAAATTCAACCGAGCATCTAAAGTTTTCATTACAGGTTAAAGGAAATTCACCCAGAATTACTACGAAAAATTGAATTGAGAAGAAATTCAATGGAGGAACATTTATTATGGGGATGTATTTTCCATATTTAGGGTTTGTCAAAAACTAATTGATAGCCCTAAATGTGAGGATATTTCATAGTTTAATTATGAACCAGACTTACCGTGATTTACTATTAAAGGTTAAAGCGAGTAAATAATTGAATAAATGTGAAATCTACACTTTTCTTACATTTTTGAAAAGATTAATTAAGATTTACCATGGGATGGAATGAAGAAGACCGTTGAATCATCTGTGTAGAAAATGATATATTTATTTTGATTATTTTAGGGTTGGTCAGTGATTTGGAAAATTTTTCAAAAATGGAAATAATAAATTCATTTACAACAATTTACTTTTGACTTTTATCTAATTACATTTTGAAGAGACTAGTTAATATTTACCATGGGGATGGAATGAAGAAGAGAGTTGAATCATTCATGTAGAAAACAATTTACTTTTGACTTTTATCTAATTACATTTCGAAGTGATTAATTAATATTTACCATGGGGATGGAATGAAGAAGAGAGTTGAATCATTCATGTAGAAAATTATATATAAAAAATTATATATTTATTTTGATTATTTTACGTTGAATCATTCTGTAAAGTTTTTCAAAAAGGGAGTAACAAATTCATTAATTTACTTTTGACCTTTATCTAATTAAATTTTGAAGAGAAGAGATTAATTACGATTTACCATAATTAAATTTTGAAGAGATTAATTATGATTTACCATCGGGATGAAATGACGAAGAGAGTTCAATCATTTGTGTAGAAAATGATATATTTATTTTGATTATTTTACAGGTAGTCATTTTGGAAATCCTTTGGAGGTAGTAAATTCATTTACAACAATTTATTTTTGACCTTTATCTAATTATTTATGGGCTAAATTTGGTTTATTTAATGAAGAAGTTGATTATGGAGCTATTAAAATATTTGAGCAAGGATTAATATTAAATAGGAGATTATTAATTTTATTTTAAAGTTTGATAATATGTAAAGTCTTCCATGGTTTTCGAAACATAATGGAGCTTTAAAATTAATTCTTATCTTCATTTTCATTATTCAGAGGATTATAAAGTAACAGTTGTTCAAATAGTTATCAAAAGCCTTTGTATAAAACCCCTAATTTTCTAATTCTAGGGGTTAGAGAGAAGAGGGAATAGTTATCAAAATCCTTTGTATAAAATCCCTAATTTTGTCATTGTAGGGGTTAGTGGGAGAAGAGGGAGCTAGAAAGCTTTGGAGACAGTGTGATTGCACTTGTTGCACACACAAATCAGTAATGCTTTTATAATATTTTGTTACATAATTTAGAAATATTTTTTTTCTTTCTTTTCATTTTTTCCCTTCATTTCCATTTTTTTCTTCACTTATACATAGATGCAGTTTGCCCTTTACACAAGGGACTTGATCAATTGTTTATACTGCAATACCTTACTTCATTATTGATTCTTTCAAATATTAATATTATAATAGGAATGAGAGTTAGGATATTTGGGTTATGCATTGTTTTATTGACTAAAAACACTTTATGTTGGTTGGTTTTATTACAATATTTGAGTGTGTATTACAATAATGTGTGTTCTTTTTGTTTATTTTTATTTTTTTTAATTTATGTGCTTGAATCTAGATATATGTTGACACATTGGTAGTTCACTTGATTAACAGTTTTGTCACAGAAATTAGAGGATTTGTCTATTTTTAGATATTCATACTATTGGTAAATGAACATGTTCTTAATACTTGTCCTTTAAGGGATAATGGAATGTAATAATATGTGATATTATGATATTTTATTCTTTTTCATTATGGTGGAAAGCCAAAAAATGTGGATCCAAGTATAACTAACACTCTATTTATTTTATTTTCTTTGTCATATCCATCTCTAATTTGTGTTTTTCATTCTCTAGTTTCATACTTAAGTTTTATTTGTAATTGTTGATCTTTTAATTATTATAAGCGTCCTTCCCAAATATTATCCTCTCTTCCTTTTAACAACACACTTTCATATCAATAACATGGTCATATTTATTTGTTTAATTTGAGATATATTTAATTTACATTACTTTACAACAACTCTTTAATTTACACTATTACCAGGGAATATCCCCTTGCAGTGAAATGGAAGTTAGCCCTTGTCACCTAGAGTGCGAGAATCTCGCATCCTCAATGAATGTATTCTTGGGTTGTTTTCAGTTACTAAGACATTCTAAGAACCAACACATTCATATTAGGATATAGCATTGACCAAGTAGTTATGTACATTCTAATTGAAGATTTGAAGGTTAGCAAGAATAGAGGGGTCTAACTCTTGTTCCTTTTCTCATACTACTAAGAGTTGGTGATTGCAACTTTCCACATGAATTTAGACTAAGCTTCTATCAATTCCTTAATCATTGGTTTGCGCTATTAAGGATTCATTTTTCAAATATCCATAATGGAAATGTTGGATTTCATTTTATTTAGGTCTTTCATGATGTTGTGCTTAATGGGTGAATTAATATCCTTTAGTTAGTTTTTAAAAATTTCTAAAACATGAAATCAAATTAATCTTATATATCATTTGATATTTTGTAAATTCCAGATAATTTGTCATATATATAGCACATATATAGTTTGGGTAGATATTTTAAAATTAATTTGGTCTGGCTAAATATTTTTTTATCATGTCAAATATCGTTCTACAAAGTTTTCTTCAAATGGAATGCTCGAATATGAGGAATGGGACTTCACTATTCATTTAAGTTGTTCAGGTATGTTTGTGTCATTTAGAGACCACGACTTTATTAGTTTAGATAGCAACACATGGTTTAGGTTCATGTTATTTATCCTCCAGAATTTGGCATGTTAGGGTTATAATTTGGCTATACATAAAATACTGGAAAACTGAATTTTATTTTAGATAATCAGAAGAGATAAGATAGAAGTTCAAAACTTATGAAAGGAATTAGAGGAAGCCCAAATGTTTCCCGTGTTCCAGGACATCCCAGATCCACTCTTCTTTGGGATTGAAGGAAGGAATAATGAGGATCATTACATACATTGTGAGGATCATACTCTCATTTAGAGCCTAGAAGCACCACCCATATGAATGAGTGAGTGACTCCATTAGGGATTGGGGTGGGTGGGTAAATAGTTTGGGAAAATAGAGTGATAAATCGATCTTAGTGAAGACTTTCTTTTCCAAGAAATATATTTTCTTGTAGAAGTGGTTTTCTTGGTTGGTGTTGATGTGGATAGAGAATTAGTGGGTCGATATGGAGAACTTACGAAGGCAGAACCCATTACATCAATTTCAGTTAAAGGCCCCTAAGTAGAAGTAGATTGAGTTGGAAATACTAATACAAAACCTACGGAGGCAGAGGCTAAAGTGGTATAGCCTATTAGAGAAAGAGGGGGTCTCAATATATATATATATATATATATATATATATAATGGAACACTTAAGGAATGTTCTATAATTGAGCTATTGGATGTATTAATGGTTGCAAACAAATTTATCATAATGACATGTCTTAATAATTTTAGCGGCACTTTGTAGAATTTACCATTAGCGAGAGATCCTGCATTGCTTTATCAAGAGAACCCTTCCACCATACTTAATAATAAATCAGTAATGCCACTCATAGATATGTGAATTTATATGGTATAGGCTTGATCAATGGATTTCAATATTTTTTTATTTGAGAACCATGTAGTTCGTTGTCAATTACTATGCCTTTAAAGGTTTTCCTTATCTTAAAAAAAATGGATGATCTCTGAATCATCATGAAAAATTATCTAGTTTGACACATTGTCAGGGACTATGGATCTTAAAGTAGATGCATTGAGAATCTACCCTTCTCGAATTATTCTAAGCGTTAAAGCATTAAAGTGGCCATGCCTATTGACTTTTGATTTTGGGGATGTCATTGATGTTGAAAGCTAGGAAGTTAGTGACATGGGGACTTCACTCAATGAACCTATGACATATCACGTGTGCTCATGGCATACTAAACAATACCCTTAATTTGACTATATATTGGAAGATACCTCTAAAAATCACCTTATTTAACCCCCTACCAATATGAACCCAATACACCTTACCAATTTTAAAAACCCCTAGTTTCACTTTATATTATAGGTATGCTTTTTCATTAACATTTTTTATACCCCTTTATGTTTTTACATTCAACTTTGAGCTCCATTTTTTATACTTTCCAATATACAAACCATTTACCCCCTATTATATCCTCAATATATTGTCATTTTTTACTCAACATATATCCCCCAATATGAATGCACATGGTATGGTATTTTTCCCCTAGTGAAGTCCCTCTGGTTGGTGACTAGAGTTAGGGATTCCTATTGATAGAGTTTGAGATGTTGAGAATTATAATGAATGGTATTTTGAATTTGTCATTCTATAATATCAAGTGACCATAAATATTATGGATCTAGGTTCCTAAATCTAGGAAGATGTTAAGCCCTTGAATTAGGGCTTGACCATAAATGTTAAGGATTTGGATTCCTAAATCTAGGAAGATGTTAAGTCCTTGAATTAGGGCTTCATACTCAGTGGTATTGTTTGTACGTTCAAACTTCATCCTACGTGAGATGAAGGTCCTCTTCCTAAATGGCTCAGTAATAAGAAACTTGGCACTTGAACCTTTAACAAATTTCGATATGTTAAAGGGAAAGGTTCAAATATCTAGATTGGGACTAGATGAATAATTATGATCATAGGTTTAGCTTTGAGATGGATACCTTCTAGGTTTCTAACACTTGATTGGTATTCCATTAGCATGGAAAGAGTAATATCAGATCATTATTGCTTAGGGATTAATGAGGGTTAAGCATAAAATTTCTCAAAAAAAGGTTTCTACCATATAACTTCCTAAGATAGAAAATTCTATAGTTGATGACTCATGGAGTGCTTCTAACAAGGTGAAATTATGCTTCATATATTTTTATCTCATATATTATTCTTGTAGAGTACTCCTTTCCACAAAATCCAAAGATGTGACCAATTTGATGGAAAATATCCTTTGAGTTTACTAGACCAATCCCTACTATTAGCATTCATAGAATTCATGGATGCCCATGACCATAATTTTCATAATCTAGTAGATTTGGGGGTCCATGGAGAACCTAATGAGGGCCTATTTTGATTCTCATATCACATTAACTTCATTCTAGTCTAATTAGATTTTTCTAGTTGAGTTTTTAGTTGGAGTAACCTCGAGTTTCTTGCATTCATAGTAGGATATAGCATTAACCAAGTAGTAATGGACATTCTAGCTGAAAATTTGATGGTTAGAAAGAGAAGAGGGGTCTAACTCTTATTCCTCTTCTCATACTACTAAGAGTTGCTCACTAAAAATTTCCACATGAATTTAGACTAATATTCTATTGATGCCTTAATCATTGGCTTGTGCTAGGGATTAATTTTTCAAATATCCATAATGGAAATATTGGATTTCATTTTCTTTAGGTCTTTCATGATGTTGTGCTCAATGGGTGATGTAATATTCTTTAGTTATTTTTTAAATATTCGTAAAATTTGAAATCAAATTAATCTTATATATAATTTGGTACTTTGTAAATTTCATTTAATGTGTCATATGTATAGAACATATATAGTTTGGGATATTTTAAAATTCATTTTGTTTGGCTAATTTTATTTTTTTATCATTTCAAATATCATTCTAAAAAGGTTTTTTCAAATGGAATGATGGAATCAGAAGAACAAGATGTCACTATTCATTTATGTAGTTCATCTACATTTGTGTCATTTATAGACCACGACTTTATCGATTTAAACAACATTGTATGGTTTAGGTTAATGTCATTTATCCTCCATGGTTTTGTAGGTTAGGGTGTTAATTTGGCTATACATAAAATATTGAATTTTATTTTTTACTTTATTGAATTGAACTGGAAAGGATCCTTCAGGTCTAGTATTTTATTGCAGAGGAATTTGCCTCATCATGATGTCATTCCTTCTTTGAAATAGCTAGGGTTTCTTCTTTTAGTGAAAACATCCAATCCTAGGGTTTTTTCATAAACCCTAGGGATTTCTTGTCAAAGCCCTTTTCTCCTACTAGGGTTTACAAACCCAAAATAGAAAAATATGCTCTTTACACAAGTGATGGTTCAATCTAGTGGTTTGTCTATAAACCCTATATTTTTTCAGTATAAAAAAACTCTATGGATTTTCAATCTTTCAAAACCTATATCTTTGAAGACCTATTGTGCCTTCTAGGCTTTAATAAGAATCAAAATATTCCAAGCATCTCATTCTTTCAATCCAATTAATGAGAGGTTCTGCAAATGAATTGAACTTCTTTCAATTAATTTTCTTAACTTCCTTGAGTTCAACCTCGGGGTTCAGGCCATATACATTTGACAAGATACTTCTACAAAGGTGATGGATATAGCTTTTGTTTCTAAGGTTTTAACACAACTCATCTTCAAAATGTAAAAATATTATTGTCATTATATCTCAAGATGTTGGCAGATGATCAAATTCAAGTAAGGATCTTTCTTTTACTCATATCCTTTATATCTTGTATGTCTATATGTTTATAGACTTTCTTGTTGTATTGATATTGTTCCATTTATTGACAGTAATAATTCACTATAAATTTCAAGTGTATTCACAAGGTTTTGTGCTTATCATTCATTCCTTTCGATATGGTCTTAACATATCCACTTCTATTATGTTTGAATTGCAAGTGGAAGAGTAACACGTAAAAATCGTTATATGACATGGACTTTGAGATGTATTTCCAAATTTCATGCAATTTGGATTGAGGGAGATATATTAGAGCCTCAAAAAAAAAACACTTCAGTAAATTTCTTGAAGAAGGAAACCTTCGCTAGTTTTGTCATTTAATGAGGCAATTCCAATTTTCTTTTGATATCCTTCGGTCTTGGACGATTTCTTCTTTCATTCTTACTATGTAGAAGTAAATCTTCTATGCAATGAACATTATCAGTTCCTAGTTGCACAATGACTTCGCTTATATTAGCTCTGATATCTTTAAGTTTTGATCTTTAACTTCAAGAGATAATATAGTGAGGAAGTCTCAACAAAATGTATGAAGGTGACTTCAATGGTTTTCTTCAAAACTTTATGGAAAACTTTCATTTTAATGTATCATTTTGATGATCAAGGTACTTGACCTTAAATTTTTTTTAATACACAAGACACTTTCTTGTAATATATATGCTCCAATGACTCACCCTCCAGCAACATTAATCAGATCACAACATCAAAAACGAATTCAACCTTCACAAATTATGAGGTTACATATATATGTCGTCAGGCCTTATAGATTGAGGCATTTGGATTTCAGACTTCATTATATCCATGAAAAAATGCATACCTCAAAACTTTAACAAAAAAATGACATATTGTAATTCTCGTTCTGAAGCAAAGTGAGGTGATTCATCCTAGTGTATTGTATTCAAGAATGTAAGAACAAATTAAACATCAAGATTTGTAGACAAACTCTAACATCATTTTTGGATCTTCTATGAGATAAATTTAGTCAAGGACACAAACTATTCTTTGGTCTCCTAGAAAACATGTTAGACCTCTTACAATCAACTTATCCTTGGATATGTTTCAAACTTCTTAGGCTTCTTCCAAAATAATAGAGAGAGTCAATGTCATCTTTAACTTCCTCTCTTCACCAAGCTCTAATACCATGTTGAAAACGCAAGTGCAATAAATACTAGCACAATTTTTTGAACTTGATAATTACTTTTAATGTCTTACATATCTTCTTTATCATTTAAAATTTGTTCATCAAGAAATTATACTTCATAAACTCAACCATATACCGCAGAAAGAAAGTACAGATCGCGATGCACAAGAACAACACAAGTTTACCTTAAGAAAACCCACTTAGGGTAAAAACCCAACAAATATTTCCTTAGATAATCATTTCAACAAGACATCAAGATTCAAAGTCATATACATACTAAGAAACATGATAGTAAGATGATAGTCCAACAAGTACCAAGTCATCCCTCCACAAGTTGTCCAACTTTTTCTGTCAATTGTCCACAATTAATTAGATCAAAGTCTTGACTTAGGTATGTACTAGGGCCAAATTTAGGCCTTCTTTACTATCCCAAAAACTTGGGTCTTCACCACATAATAGACTCTAATTTCACCTTTAAATTGGCTCGGATATTATCACAGACGAGGCTCAGACTTAATCACAAAATAGGCTTAGAATTTATATTAGATAAGCTCATAATTCACTTCAGATCGCCACTCTTCCATAGAGATTCATACTTGTCTTGGGATCAAACCTCCTTATCTTCTTGTCCATGTTCGCTTGAGAGAACAAAATTGATCTTCTAGTGTGTGTTTCAAATATCACTTGAGGGAGGATGAATCCATTTGAATATATAGTCTTCAAGTTAGCCAAAAGGGTGCCTCTTTAGGCAGGCCAACATGATCAGTGGAGGGGTTGACTTGGTCACTTGTGGAGCCATAAAAATAAATTCAATTTTTCCTTTTCTTAAGGTCATGAAGAACATGTCTTTTAAATTTTTCTTTAGATAAATAAATGAGCATGAAGAATATGCAACAATGATAAAATATAATTTATAATTTATGAAGATCGACCATAGCTACAAAATTCAACACTTTGGACACATGAAACTAGGTCAACTACACATCTATGGAGGAGCGCCCATATTGGGGGTTTCCAGGTGATCCCAAAGTAACATTTTGTAGATTTACACAAGGTTAAAGCTTTAGTGGAGTGTCCTACTTTGGGAGATGCGAAGTGGCCTTAAATCCTCATCGAAAGCCATTTTCACCCCATGAAGAAAGGGTTAAAGAAATCCATTATAGGATCAGTTTGAGTGGATACCAAGTGGATATAATCCCCCTTTCAAACGCAAAAATAAGGAGAAATGCACACTTTTTGAGGAGCGTCCTTTTTAAGGAAGATTCTAAGATACTTTTGAATGATTTTATGGAGAGAATTGAGGATAGGAACTATTTTTTTATTATTCAAGTCTTGGCCTAGTCACCTGAGGGTTTCAAGTTAAGCTATAAAATGAGAAGAGCTATCATTTGTTGTGGGTGGAAATATGTAGAGGATAAAACTAGGTAAAATACATTATTTTTTGGCTATTTACCACGACTTCACATTCGGAAATCGCCCCATCTTCCCTTGCTTCAAGTATATGCACTTTACTAGTTGTATGGATATATTACTAGGCACATGTCTTTCACTTGGTCATTGGTATATTTTGTTGCTCTTGCTATAATTAATTTAAATCCATGTATTTCAGATTATTCTACCTCAACAATTCATAGTCAATTGATAATCAAATTCTATGTAAGTTTTACTCCAATCTTCATTTTGTTTTAAATTTCTCAAGCCATATTTTAGAATAATTTTATGTTCTTTTTTGGGATACATGTTTTCATATATTTCAACAACTATTTTATAATGACCCTAACTAGGATCCACACACTTTTCTTTGCAACTTTATATTATGTTATTTTCTTTGTGTCTATATGAAATGGCAGATCAATTATTTATGTTGTTGTTTTTGGTACTTGTAGTATCATTTTAATGAAATGAAACACTAACCTAGGATTTAATAGGTAGCACATAGAGTATATTCTTCATTGTAAAATTGTCATGTCAAAATATTTCATGAAAGTAAGATGTCATCACGACATTCCAGTGAACTCTCTCCATCAAAGTGCGCTCTCTTCAGATATATTATGAAAAATGATCCCACTCATTTCAATCTTAACTGCCATGATGTGCAAAGAATAAACTCCAACATTCTGGGTTGGGCATCCATTAAACATGTCATATTCACAAACTAGGTTACATTCTTTAGCACCCAAATACCCAAGCATTAGCAACTGATAATATTAGCAGCATATGAAAGACATCTTCTAGAGTCCTTCCTTAGTCATGTACAAGATCTCTATAAGTGCAAGGTTCATGACAACAAATGACATCAATACTCTAATATCTTGTAGTTTTAAAAACACCCTGCTTCTAAACACACATTGAGGTCCCAAAAAACTTCAATCCAACACATCACTCTTCAAGTTACCAAATGTTCTTGGCACAAATATAATGATTTTTTCATAATTCATCCCTTTCATTAGTGATATTCTTGAATAGTTTCCGGTGCAATTTCCCAAGATACATTTTGATAGAGAGCATATTGAGATTACATCCTTCAAGCCTTATTTCATCGAACTAAATATTAGAAACAACTCTAAAGAAAAACTTTGATACAAGATTCAAATAATCAAAATGATCATATGCCATGTCAGGAGCAACAATCTTGAAACAGATTTCAAATGGGAGCTTTTCCATGTGTTGCTAGTAGTTAGGCCATGTTTTTGAATCTTTAATGGGTTGTGTAGCTTTTGATAGGGATTTATTTCAGCATTGCTAGAACTTATTCCTTGCTACAATAAACTTGGTAATGGTTATATTGTTACTTATTTGGACTTAAAACTAACTAAGACTAAAGTAAACTTTATGAGTTCCCCATCATTACACATTAGAACATCATATATATATATATATATATATATATATATATATATATATATAACCTTTTATGGCACTCTTTGAAGGAAGCTTCTTGTGGCACTCTGGTTTAAATTAGGAGGGTTACAATTGTGTTTCCATCCATGTGGTTAGAGGCCTATGGCCTGCCTACCCCCTTGTCACATAAATTTACACTACAAATGGTGACAATCTAATTTGACTTGTTGATGATGGAGATTGATTCAATCACCATCAAGGTAATTGACTACCCATCTCTCATCCTCCTGAGGTGCCAATTGCATGTTTTGTATTTTGAGAGAAGATCTCTGCAACTATGGAGAAAACTGAGGTATCGAGGTATATATTTTGTCCAAATGAGATACCACAATGAATCTGGTTCTCAGACTAAGGGATTTTGTTGATTATTCTATCTATGGCAGCCAATAGAGGTAGGGTTTGAATCTAGGTTATAATGATAACTTTGGTCTCCTTTTGGAGTTCGCTTCTTGCATATTTTCCTCAGGTTTATGTCTCCCTTACTCACATGAATTTGGCATTGCATAAATTGTTTCAAAATGACTTGTTCTTACAGAGAGGCATACCCTTCCTATCATTGGTCTCAGCAGGTGACTTCAAGGTTTTTCAAGGCGCTTCCACTTTTCCCCTTCACTAGTTTTATATAAGGCATAATCGATGTTTGTTTTCATTTTTCTTAAAATCCTTTAGTCCGGTTGTCTCTTCTAGTAGTGGGTTACTTTATTTTTTTATGGGGGTTTCTAAGCACAAACCCTTGTTTTGGTTGGTAGAGACAAGGATTTTTGTCTTCTTTTCTTGAGGTACAATTTCTATTTCGCTTTCTCTAAAATTTTAATGGGATTTTTATTTATTGTCCTTTCACAAATTATGGCATTTAATTAGGGTAAAATTTGTAGGTTAGTCTTTGTTCAACTCTTGTAGAATCATTGGGAAAGAACATTTGATGGTTTTCTTGCTATTATTCTAGTGACTTCCATGTACTTATTTTCTCTGGCTTCATGCCTTATTACAAGTCTTGGAGTTCCTTGGGCCGGATACACTCCTGTGATACTATGGTGAGCCTTAGTCCATTTTAATTAATTTTATGTAGAGTTTCTAAGTAGCTTGAGGTTATCACTTCATGCTATATATGTGTTTTGGAACATTTCCCTGTAAAGACCAAGCACAGAGCTAGTCCTCTGTAGCTAGAACAATTATGGGAGAGTTAATTAAGGGTTTCTCCCTTTTTGGTTGGAACACACAGTTCTTATGTACTTTGGCTGTGACAATAAACTACCATAACTCAAGTTCTTGTAAATTTAATTATTTTGAACAGTGGATGTTTTTATAATATGTTAGCTTCCTTGGTTACAACATTTACTATGATGAGTTTATACCTTCATCGTGAATAATGAAAGTTATATTCTCTTGGTATTTATTTTTATACATTGTCCACTTATTTTGAATTTCTTTTTTCATGTATATAGATTTTGTTATGTTACTTTCTTGATGTTATTAAATTTACATTCTTTTGACTTTAGGTATTATACTTATACATATTTATATTGTTAATTGATTTATAGGCTAGGGAACCTTGTAGACTTTGGTTATTGATTTCTGCATTAGGTTCCTGTAGAGCCACTATTATGATAAGCAAGGATTGCATGCACTCATAGGTTGATGATGAATTATTTTCTTGTTGTTGGCCTGTTTGCATGCTAACCGTGTCTCAACCTTGTTGCTCACTCTATTCATAGCCTATCGCATATAACATTTAAAAGCCTCTTATATAATATTATGAACCAATATAATAAATGTCCACCTGTACACATATATACATTTTATACTTTTTGGGTTAAATTCTGATTCAACCAAACCCCTTTCTTTCTTGGTTTTTATGTTAAATATTGATTCACTCTTTATGTACAAACATGAATCAATGCTAGGCTCTTGGTTTTAGGTTCTCTCACTCGTATTTCCATAGTTAGAGAGATATCTAGGGTTTGAAATTTCATAGAACAACCTTAGGTCTTATGCACATCATTTCTCTAGTCTTCCTGCATTGTTCAATACACATATATCTATTTTCCACAAAAACCATTAATATTAAATAAACTAGCTCTAACTCATTAATATGCAATAGCTTTAATAAATACTCATAACATAATATCTCTTTATACATTCTCATTCTTGTTCCTACTTCAAATCATAAACTGGTCGTGAGAATTCACATTCTTGATATAAAATCTCAAAATAACTTAAATGCATATCTAAAATTTATATAATTACAATAGAGGTTGTCACGTTCCTCTCAATTGTTGAACTACAGTGCTAGTAGTTCCCCCCAAGCTCTAGTTTATTTTATGCTAGGGAATTAATCATAAATCTCCTACATATTTACACCTCCTCAACCCAATCAAATTCCTGCTAATTTTGGGCACATGTCCAATCTTTATCTCCCACTAGTACCTTGTTTCTTTTATTCATATTGTCTTTATCTCCTGCAATTTTTTTTTCTTTAAAATATATTCCTCCCATGACATTTATCTCCATTCATGTTAGCTCTGGTGGTCAAACCAACTAAAAAGGTCCATCTCCCCTAGCAAAATAGAGGATTTTTTTTTCTTTTGTGTTTCCTATCCATTCTTGGACCATAATTGATTCTAACTATTTCATGGCATTTAGGAATCTAACCTCTCACATGATGGCTCCTCTTGTATTTCCAAGGATAATAATAAGTAAAACAATTTTATTTTATTAACAAAACTAAATATTTACATTCTCATGAATGTTCACTTTTCACTTTTAATTTTTCAGTGACAAGTCAAACTTATTAAATCTTAAAAGCCTTTATAAAATTAATTTCACTAGGGGTACTACAAGTTTTTATTCCAAAATCCTTTACTAAGAAAATCAACACCAAAGATATAACTTTTATAATTAGCCTTAGCCAATCCAACAAAGTGGGACTAAGAAGAGTTTTCTTTATGTGCTTTACCATGGAGGCAAATGGCTATTTAAATAAGCTTCATTTCATGTTAATACCATGGATAGGAAACCTTGAGCCACTATACTACATAATATAATTCAATTTTACCAAATCAAAGTCAACCGTAAACTAAGTGCCCTTGATCAACTCAAGGTTAACCTAACACAAGTTGTCCCTTTCTTTGTACTAAAGCCACATGTTTACTGAAAAAATATGGAAGATCCAATCAAAGTTATGGAATATGTTGTTCAAAACCCAAGGGTTGCAACATTATTTGCTAATTGGCTAGGGATTAATTCAATGTCTTTCAATGGTTAGAATTGTAGTTTAAAATTCATTGATGACTTTGAAAAGCTTGAGTTTAGGAATATCAAAATAATTTCTATTGTTAAATTCTTAATCAATTTTCTTCTAAATGATTATAGTTTGTAAAATTTTAAGATTCAATACTTTGGAAGATTTAAATTTGAAAATCTAATCTAAAGAAATCATCTTTTTTCTTAGCAACCTCTTTTCACACAATGCAAGTTAGAAAATTCAATTAAACTCTTTTTACGCAATGCAAGTTAGAAAATTCAATTCAAAAACTTGTTTGAAGTCAATCTAACTAAAATAGATTAAATTCCCCCTTTAAATAGTCATGATCTCCAATCATTTTAATTTAAAGAGTAATCTTATAACTAAAACTTTGGTGAGAATAATCCATTTTTAGTATATTAATTTGTTTGAAGTCAAAAACATTATCTAACTTAAATAGATTGGGTTTCCCCTCCAAATAGTAATGATCTCCAACCCATTTTAATTTAAAGAATAAACTTATAATTAAAATTTTAGTGAGAATAATCTATTTTTGGTATATTCATTTTTTTCCATTTTGTTGTAGGTAGATGTACTTTACATATTAATTAATAATTTATTATATATATATAGATATATATATATATATATATATATATATATATATATATATATATATATATATATATATATATATATTAGTAGAGTCTAAAGAACTCACAAATTAGTTCAGAAAATAATGGAAATTTCAGCAAGATTATGATAAAATCGAGGAGAAATTTGAAAATCTGGGTGGGCACCCATATATTTTTGATGGTATTGAATCCATTTCCACCATAAGAAAAACGATTCAAACACTCTAGTATTTTGATTTTTTGAATTTTTGTTTACAAAATTTCTAGAAAAAAATATAGTCTAAAAGAAATTTTGGTGTTATTGAAACAACGCTTTTTTTTAAACCTAAAACCTATTAATACAAATTAGTTTGATCCAATAATGAAATGATAATCATACTAATTTAATATTAAAAATTGAAAATAAACAAACTAGTTTGATCCAATGATGAGATGATAATCATACTAGTTTAATATTAAAAATTGAAAATAAACAAGTTACATAAAGAAAGAAATGCAAAAGTTAAAAAATAAATTAAAAACATTTAAAATAAAAATCTAAAAACCCTTTTGATTAGAACATTTCTTGTGAATATCCAACTACAATATCTTTATCTTAAAAGGCATGGGGCACCCATGCTTGCTATCTTTGACATTGAAGTTTCACAACATTTATTAGCATTGTCATTTAATCCCCTTGATTTTGTCAAAGTGTGTGGCACCCAATGCTGGTCACACTTGGATTTATTATTAACATTCTCATTTACTCACCTTGACTTTGTCCAAATATGTGGCACCCAATGCTTGTCATGCTTGGATTTATTAGCATTATCATTTAATAACCTTGTGGCACCCGATGCTGGTCATGATTGGATTTAGCTTTGGGATTGGAGTTCTGAAGATTCTTGTTAGGACGATAGGCCTTCCTTTTGAATGATTTCAGTCGTCAACACTTCCATTCCCTTATTGACATCTGACATATGGTTTCTTACTCGACAACTGGCTATATCTTTTGTTGTTTGACACTCTCTCCAAAACCCAGTTATGGTTTGGCTTAACTCTCTCCGAAACCGAGTTATGGTTTGGCTTAACTCTCTCCGAAACCGAGTTATGGTTTGGTGGCATTATTGCTTATCTCTCTCCAAAACCCAATTATGTTGTGCACGATCAACAAATTCGTGCTTTGAAAACCATGCTCTACGGTGCACACAAATTCATGCTTTGAAAACCCTATTATGCGGTGCACGATCAACAAATTCATGGTTTGAAAACCCTGTTCTGCGGTGCACTACCAATTAAGGAAGTTGAGATTGAGGATGTGTGTAAATTACACTACTAGGACTTCATTCATGCAGTAGATGAGCCTAGAGGGTTGTTGAAGAGGAATTGATAGCATCTAAACCTCAATTGCAGCTTGAAGAGGAACCGACAGTATCCAAATCTGCAAATTTATTCTCTCCTTCAAATTCAAATCCAGCGGCTTCCAGTACTCTATCAGAAAACGATGATCCCACCCAGGTTCATATTCATTCTTCATGGCCATTCAATTAATGCTGGTTTGTTTTTTATTTTTTATTTTTGGAATTTGTTTTATCCTCAGGATTCATTTGGTAAACGCCTGGGAAGCAGAAACATATCGGTTCCCTCGCCCAAAAGGGCAAGAAGGGAAGGCAAGGAAGTGGTTGAAGCAAGTGAAGATACCCCTCTTGTGAAAGAACAGTGCAGTATCTGTTTAGAAGCAGAATGCCCATCTGAGTTTTTCGATGGTATGGTTTGTTCGCACAGGTTTTGTTCTAATTGCATGGTCCTGCATATCCAAAGCAGATTGAAAGAAAAAATGGGGACCATTCATTGCCCTGAGCCCAATTGCAGTGAGCACTTAAGTCCTCAACAATGTCAATTGATCCTTCCCAAACAAACCCTAGAAGAATGGTGTCTGGCATTGGTGGAAGAAGAGATTCCCAGTTCTCAGAAGTTCTATTGCCCGTTCAAGGATTGCTCGGCACTCTTGTTGAAGGATGTGCCTGAAGTAGGAAGCTCAACTGAGCCAGATGTTGCTATTATTGAAGAGTCAGAATGCCCTGAATGCAGAAGGTTATTTTGTGCTCAATGTGGTGTGCCATGGCATGTGGGTTTGGATTGCTCTGACCTGGAGAAATTGTCTTTTTCCAAGAGGGAAAAAGATGATTTGTTGCTCTTAAAGCTCACCAAAAAAAAAAATATTGTCAATTGTGTGGAAAATGTGGCAAAATTGTTGAAAAACGTCTGGATGCTGTCACATGATTTGCATGTTAGTAAACTCGTAAAATGCATTTTTGTTGAATATTTGTTTTTGATAATACCCTATTTGTCTTTGATAAAGATAATTGGTTCCAATCTAAAAATTAGATTTTCTAATCGTAGCTGTAGGTTATGATATCTTTACTGTGTGCATATGGATGCCTAAGTATTTCCAATTGAAAAGCAAAGCTACATACTAATTGTCCATGGCTTAACAAAGATGTTTCTTCAAATGTATCTAGCTTAGGCAAACCTGGTATTTGAAAACTACTTATCTAATATCTTTCCCTCGCCTTTGGTGAATCTGTCATTGAAATTTGTTGTTCAATACTGGAAAACTAAGAGGCATTGCTTGGTTATTTAAACCACAAGGAGAACTGAAACATATGGTGGTTGGTGTTGTTTCAGATGTGGTTACGAGTTTTGTTATAAATGCGGATCAAAGTGGAAGAATGATACAGTGCCTTGCAAATGCTCTGGGTGGGAAGAATGATAAAAGGAGCTGAGATTTTCTTGGATTTGGGACCTGGGAGACAACAAAGTTGTGAAAAATACATATGGCTGTAAATATTGTTTACCAAATTCCATTGTGGTTTCTCTTTAAGTTGATCTTTGCAATGTAGTCCTGATTCTCTTACACAGGGGAATTGTCTGTTTTTCAGGTTGTATAGATGTTGAACAATTAATGTGCATTCATTATTGAACATGTATAGTAATGTTGTATTCAAGTATGTTTACAATGTTGTGTTCAAGTGTATTCACAATTTGTTCTTATACCAGAACTTCTTCGTCATGAATAACTTGATTTGTTTCAAAGTGCATGCCATGAAGATTTCATTCAAGAGATACATGCTTGACCAAAAACAAACTTAAAATGTAGTAAGTTCAACCCCATACCTATTGTGGATCCTTGATAGTCAGGGTTCTTACGAAGTTTCATGAGTCAAGAGAAAGCCTCAAAGGACCTTGTGAAGTCTCTTTACTGAAATCTTTTTGAAGACTTGCCTTCGTAGGTTTTGGATAATGTGATCAGGGGTGTTCTGAAGCACATATCAGATTGCATTGTAGCCACATTTCTCAGTGATAACGTTAAGCGACTCAATACAAATGTTGTTATGGGAATTGAGGTTGATTTGAAACTGCTAGAATCTTTTGCAAATACTCAATTCCATGAAAGTGGCCTGGATGAGCTTGAAGGTGCAACAGATCCAAAAAAGTCTTTGTTAGAGGCAAGGCAGTTGGTTAGTCTTTTATTAAACAACCATCCAGAGAATTTCATGAATCTTGTTATAAGGGAGAAGCATTATAGTTCTTTGGATTACAGAAAGGTGGTCATGATTTCTGAGAAATACGGAGATTCATCTGAAAGACTCTTTGGAACCTTTGGTACGCGAACTTTGAAACAAAATACAAAGAAAAAATCACTTGAGACATTGATAAAGAGACTGAGAGAGTTGAGTTGATGTAATGATGAAAATGCGTTATTTATGGAGTTGGAAAATCGTCATTTTGTAGGGTTAATAACCTTGTCTAATAATCATTACTGGAAAAGAGGCCATTGCCTTAATTCTTATTCTTTCTAAGTTCCTCATCCTATTGTTTTTTAGTCACAGCTGATGTTCTGGTAAAATATTCCTCCTCGAGAGCAATGGAATCTTAGTTAATGGACATTTATAACCGATTCTTGTGAAGTGTGGAGGATGGAGAACATTGTACATCAATATGGGGCTTCATTCATGTATTATCACACTTGCAATGTAAGCCTTCCGGGCTCATGTATTCATGATTTTTCCTTTTTACTGTAGAAAATATATCTAAAATAGCTAGGACAACATTTGAAATTCTCAAATTCTCTTCCTTTTTTGGTTCAAGCATGTCAACATTTTTAAATACATGTGAATGAATCTGGACCCCAAGAAATACATGTTGAATCAGAAAGTCTTGTGGTTTTCTTTATGTTCTTCTGCATTTACATGCTGCTCTGTTCTCTTTTTCTCTTCTAGTATAAAGGACTTACATTCCCAGTATCTTTTGTCTCCTATATCTTTTACTCTATTTCACATTTAATAAGTTGTACAATATCAATAGCAGCTCAGAAAGTGGGCTGGCACACAGTGTAGACTCCAAATATCACAGAGGTTCTATCAACCTATATTGTGAGCTATTTGGTGCATTATACTTGTCTACTATCACAAAACAGTAGTTGGATTCCTATTATGTAATATGGAGCTGGCATTTTGTTCCTTTTGATTCAAAAGTTTCAAATTCAACTTGCCATAAGATCTTATCTAATTATTTATTAACCTACATGTTTGAATGAATTCCTTTCTTCATAAATTGTTTAATCCTTTGTATGGAAATTTGAAGTGTCTAACACTGATTGGGATGCTTAAGACAAATGTACATTGTATATGTGATAGTTATCGTTTCAGAAACTTGTTATGCCTATTGTGCTACCAATTTTATAATAGTGTCACATTCAGTGATATCTAGTGTGTTATTCTTTTATTCAATGTGATTCACATCAAGTATATTCTCTTTTTACTCATCCAGAGGTGATGATTTTGATTGAAGGCTAAAGATCTAAAAATAATTGTTTATAATTATAGTTTTAATTCTGATAATTTTAAGATTTTGTCTCTACCTTTTTTAAATTGTTTTTCAGTAGTTGTACGTTTGAATGAAAACAACGTGTTTTTCTGTTCTGTTTTGCATTACCCAAATTGAATTTGAAGTTTGCTTGATGCACCATTATTATTCAATCCTGATAGAGTTCCGAAGATCTCAACGCAGTTGCAGAATGACTCCTTCCAACTACAGGGATACATAAGGGGTAAACAGAATTAGAAGACAAAAGGAGCATGTCTTTATTTGTTTTGCCTGAAAATGAAAAATTAGAAATGGAGTTTCTTGAAGAGTCTCATGATTTGATTTTCTCAATCAGTGGTGTAGGCTTCTCTAAATCTATGGATCTCATTTTTGGTGCAGTCAATTTAGTACTGTCGAGCTATATGAATTACACAGTTTATTAGAGCTTCGTAGTGACAATGGTCTTACATAGTTTGTTAGAGTTCTGTAGTGACAATGGTCTGCACTGTCCATTGTGAACAAATAATGAGTAGAAATATTAAAAAGATTTATGAATAATTAAGTAAATGAAATATCAAAAATGGATCTTACTTGGGACAAGCACAGATAGATTTGATACAAACTGCTCATTTTTAAATAAATTCAAAACATATTAAAAAAATATATTTATATATAAAGAAAGATTTCTCAACCTTTCTTTAAAATATTTCTTATTGCACTGCACTAATGTGGCATGTTTCACGAAGAATATGAATCAAAGTTGGAGAAGATTTACAATTGTGGAAGCATATGTTTGTGTAAAAGTTAACCAATACCCAAATTGAAAATACAATTGAGATTTTAATTAATTAATTATATATATATATATATATATATAATATTTTACACTGTACATCTTATATGGTTTCCAACATTCATTATTTTCTTTTTAAATATTTTTTAGAAAAATACTTGTACTTTTTAATCTTTTATAAAAATTCAACAATTCCAACTTCAGAATTCTATATAGTTATATTTAATATATTATACACTTTCATTATTGATGCATATGTTTTTTAATGTGAAACACCACTACGTAATTAATCATTTTTTAAAATTCTAAATAAAACATATACCATTAATTATTTTATTTTATTTCTATTTGTAAAAAGAGTAGGGTTGACATGTTATTTGAGAGACCAGTTATTATTATAACTTTTAAAAATAAATTAAAACAAATGATTTTTTTTACAACATTATGATGGAATTAATGAATTTATGGCATTTTTTTATTTCCGAAGGGAAAATGCATTGATTATTTAGTTATTACGATTTTAACATATGGGGTGAAATATTTTGGAGTATTTTTCAAGGGCTGAATCCATTTATAATTTCAAAAATGCATTTTAAATAACAAAAAATCACGTTCTTTCTTGAAATTGTTTTGTCAAATTGCGGTGAAAAGTATATTCCATAAGTTAGATTATGCATTTTTAGGAGCCCCAAGGGGTTAACATTTTAGATATTATTAGGGTGGCACAATTCTTTTCGCGCTTTGTGGATGATGTTGATACCAAGGAGTTGATGGGGGGTGTTTAAGAAGTTGATCTAAAAGCGGTCCTTTCTAGCTCTTTGAATGACAAGAGCCGAGGGTTGCATAATTTTTTACTTCTTTCTTCAAGTTTATCAAGCCTAACATCCTCTAGGTTGTGAAAGAGTCTCAATAGGATGGTCAGATCCTCCCCACATTTATCTCGGATTTCATTGCCCTCATTCCAAAGGTTGACAACCCTACCTCTTTTGAGGATTTTCAGCCCATCTCCCTTTGTAACTATGTTTATAAGGTCATCTCAAAGGTCATTTCCAGAAGGATCAAGCCTTTTCTCTCAAATGTCATATTTTAATAACAATTCGGGTCTTTGGAAGGGTGTCAGATTCATGAGGCAATTGGTGTGGCCCATGAGGCTAATATAAAATTGTTGAAATTGAAGGGTATTGTATTTAAGATTGATTTATCTAAAGCATATGATAGAGTCAATTGGTCCCTTATTTGACTACTTCTTATATGGGTTGGCTTTGATATTCATTTCATAAATTGGAATATGGGTTGCTTAACTTCTGTCTCCTTTGCAATCATAATCAATGGCTCTACCTCACAATTTTTTCAAGCCCAGACATCATGGATGCCCTTTGTCCCTTCTATTATTTATTCTTGTTGTTGACAATCTTAGTATTATGATTAAGGATGCGGTTTGTCGAAAGGAATTTCAAGTTGCCATTGTTGCTCAATTGTTGTCCATCACAAACCTTCTATTTGTTGATGACATCCTTATTTTCTGCAATGGATCGAGTAGTGATATATCGAAATTGGATGAGATTATTCGATCATGCGATGGGGATGATGATCAATGTCAGGAAGCCCTCCATTGTTGTTCAAAATTTGGAGGAGCGGGAGATTGTTTATATTTTATGTCATTTTCCCTTATGAAATCTTGGAGCTTGATTCTGGGTTCAAGTATCTTGGATTCCACTTAAATCCAAACAATTATCTTAAAGTTGATTAAGACTGGCTATTGGCTAAGTTGGAGAAAAGGCTCAATGTTTGGTGTTTTCAGTGGTTGTCTCGAGCACATATGTTGGTACTCTAATTAAATTGGTTTTAGAAGCAATTTTGATTTATTGGATGTCTCTAGCTTGGATTCCCAAGAGCATCCTAGAAGAAATCTAAAGACTATGTTTCAAATTTCTATGAATGGGCTTGATGGACCATTTTGTCTTGCCTTGGATTCGGTGAAGCAAGTTGAATATTCCGAAACTCCTAAAGAATAGGGTCTCAAAAATATTTTATTATTCTAAAAATAAAGCCCCAAAAATATTTTCTTATTCTAAAAAGCCCTTCGTGCAAAAAGTACATAGAAACTTCTAATATTTAACCCTATAACATTTATTTTTTAAATAAAATATATAATAATAATATTTAATTAGATAATATCACTATTTTTTTTTCTTTATATTTCTTTTGTATTTATAAAAAATATATCTCTAACCTATCATTAAAAAATAGAAATTAAAATAAGTATGGTAATTAAACAGAATTTTTAAATTAATCTTTATTTAAATTACTCTTTATTTTTTTTGGTTTGAAGATATTAAATGCATTTCTCAAGGATGGATAACCTTACTTGAGATTAAACCACAAAACTTGTTATCAAAACTCTCCACCGAATCATTAAACCACACCCTGAAAACTGACTCATTAAAATTTATGACTTAAATATATTATATTTATTATTTCAAAATTTTGTGCTCGTCAAAGTTCAACCATATTCACCTAAGAAAATTAGTAAATTCACCCAAAGTTCAACGATATTCACCTAAAAAGTTAATAAATTCGCCCATTCAGTTCGGTACCCCTGATAAATCGGTGAATTTGAGTTCAGTACCGAATCGGCCTACGCTAAATATTCCGTATTAAATAAATAATTAAAAAACAAATATTCTATGTAAAAAAATTGTAATAAAATAGCTAACTGTATATAAAAAAGTCTGCAATTGTGAAAGGTATCTTAAGTAAATATGCATGTTAAATTTTATATACAAAATAAAAAAATTGCATGTTAAAAAATTATTGTTACCAATGCTTAAATTTCATATAGAAAAAATTGCATGTTAAAAATTTATTGTTACCGACCTGTAGAAAACAATAATCTGTATGTTAAAAATTTGCAATTGTTAATGGTATGCTATGCCATTAGTAGTATGTTAAGTAGATTTTAATGTTCAATTCTCTATTAAAATAAGGTAGAGAATAGTAATTTTGTAGTTTAGAAAAATAATAAATTTTATAATTGTTTATTTAAACTTTTAATTTTTTATTTATTTATTTTATAATGGTTTATCTAAACTTTTAATTTTTAATTTTATTGTTTTTTATATTTAAGTATTTATAAAATATGTATTTTTATTATGCTGTTAGATTTTTTTCATATCTAATTAAATCTGAAATTTGAATTGTGTGAATTTTCAAAAAGAAAGAAAAAAATAACGAAAGTTGTGCATGTTAGGGTTCAAGAGAAATAAATATAACAATCAAGAAACACACGTTCAAACCATGTACGTCATGATTATCTCGAAAACCCCAATTGAGGAAAAAACCAACCAACAATAGATTTATTATTGTCTTTGGCTAAAACACAGCCAAGCTTGCCAACAACTTGAGCTTTCACCGCTAAACCATGGCTTCCTACAATGGAGAATACACAAGCCTTTTAAAGGCTTCAACTACATGTAATACCATGAGCTCAATATCATAAGTCACCAATACTAGGTGCCCAAAACCACAACTGTTAACCATAACTATTGACATAACTTCAAGTCTATCATAGGGTAAGTTTATCTAACAATCCCCCCCTTTAAACTTGACTTTGGGTTTTCCTTGGCCAAATTTAGCCAAATCTACCAAGTGAGCCAGCCACCACTCCCCTGTAGGCCCTACCAAGCCAATGTCAAGGTGTTTAAGAATTTTACATGTTGTCCTAGCTCAACATGCTTCCACATGCTCCCCTATATCACCTAGGTCTATATCCAAACTTTACAGGTGATTATTTACCGGGGTACACATGCCATATCAGGCCTTATAGTCATATGCCCATTTACATGTAAAAAAAATAAAATACAATATTTTTTCAAGTTACTATCATAGCCTTAAGTCACTATTCTCTTAGTAACTTTCTTCCACACAACTTGAACCATTTGCAGAAAAAATAAAATACAATATTTTTTCAAGTTACTATCGTAGCCTTAAGTCACTATTCTCTTAGCAACTTGCTTCCACACAACTTGAACCATTTGCATCTCACCTTGTGAGACCGCTATCTCACTATCTCAAGCCTGCTCTTATAACTAATGCTCTTACCAAACCTCTTCATAACCGTTGCGATTATTGGATTTCACTAGCATAAGGCTCTTCAATTTATTAATTATATCACCTAGAATCTTGGAGGCACATTCAATCATATATTATACCATCCTTGGTATATGAAGTTTGCAGTTTTTAATCGAGAAACCATATGGACTCCAACACATCCACAACACTGAATTTCTCCAGTTTCAACGATCTGGTAGGAGCTTCACCTCTTCCCTCACATCATCATCATCATCGTTTCTAGCTTCCCTCACATCTCTACTCAAATGAAAATATGTGACAGCAAAAGACAAGAAAAGAATGCCATGTTGGTTAGTCCCATAGGCAATAGCAAAGCATCCATCTTCCATCTTCTAGTTACTGCACCAACCCATTTCACCAATAAATTTTCTTGTTTTTCTCAACCTCATTCCACGAATTCTCCTCCCTACATAGAATGGGAAAGTCTAATTGCAAAACCGTTGGAGGGGCCAAGTCGAGCCCACCAAGCCGTGAAACAAATTCAAGCAAGATTCAACGTGGCCATTGTACCTCTGCTCTGCCCGGGATGAACACGATGCTCCTTCCGATCCTCCATTGCTGCGACAATGTTGTTGCCGACCACGCCATGGGACGTCCAGAAAAGTGCATGCCCAATAGTTCCACAGTATGCGTTACCACAATAGCTTTGCTAGTCTCCACAATACGCTTTTCCACAAATCCAACAAGTTGTCTCCAGTGAATATACCCCAGTAATTGAGCGTCTCATTCCAACGACCGTTAAAGATGCTAGTGATCTGGATGCACTTTGAATGTCTCATCAAACTGCCGCAGAATGACCGTGACGTTCAAAAGCAAAATTGTGAACCATATATCATCGTGGTTGGAGTGTGCAAGCATTTCCTATCCAGGAAATCTCAGGCCTCAGTGGATTTATAAATCTTGAAACTGCAGTGAGCAGAATAAACCAACCGTTGATATTTGCAAGGTTGTGCAAGCATTTCCTGTCCAAGCAATCTAAAGCCTCGGTGGATTTATAAATCTTGAAACTGCAGTGAGCAGAATAAACCAACCGTTGATATTTGCAAGGTTTTGACTCTGCCCCCACTCAAAGGCATCACGAGACGACTTCTCCTTGCCCTCAACTCAAATAACATTTTTGCAAAACCCTTTTTCTGCATGCGGCCTATGGAAACCTTGTCGTCGACATTTCTAGTAGGGCATTTTAGTCCAGCGTGCGCACCTCCAGCACGACCCCATAATCTGATTTAAATTTTAAAAAAATATTATTTATGCCCGGGCCTTGGCAAAGCTTTCAGGATTCATTTTCTTCTTGCTCCTCATCGAGCCATTGCTCAACTAGCACTGTTGGTTTGTGCAACGAGCTATTGCTTCAACCAGCACCACCACTTCGTCGATGGGAACATTTCGAATAGCTAGCTGGGCCCTTGCCAATTAGAGCTCTGATACCACTTGTTAGGGTTCAAGAGAAATAAATATAAAAATAAAGAAAAACACATTCAAACCATGTACACCATGATTATCTTCTTCAGGAATTTTACAATTAATTGCTACTAAAGGTGATTTGTTAACTAAATAACAAGCAGTGGATACTGCTTTTGCCCACAACTCCTTTTGCAAGTTAGCGTTGTTGATCATGCTTCTGGCTCTTTCCATAAGAGTCTGATTCATACGTTCAGCAACACCATTCTGCTGAGGAGTATAAACATCAGTTTTGTGTCTAACAATTCCTTCATCCTTAGAGTAATGTTCAAATTCTATTGAAGTGAATTCACCACCATTGTCAGTTCTTAAACATTTAATTGATTTGCATGTTCTTTTCTCCACCATTGCTTTAAATTGTTTAAAGACATTGAATACATCAGCTTTCTTTTTTAGCATAAAGACCCAAACTTTACGAGGGAAATCATCAATAAACATTAAAAAGTATAGAGCACCTCCATATGATACAACAGGAGATGGTCCCCACATATCAGAATGAATATAGTCTAAAATATCTTTACTATTATGATTCCTAGTTTTAAATCTCTATTTACACTGTTTTCCATACACACAATGTTTACAGAAATCCAACTTCAAGGATTTCAAATCAAGAAGTGATTTACATTTCATCAGTATCTGAAGACCTTTCTCGCTCATGTGACACAATCGTTGATGTCATAGGTGAGTACCTTCTTCTTCTTTTTTTGACACAATCGTTGTTTCTCTGACCTGAGTACTTCCTTTCATTCTGTAAAGATTTCCGGCCTTTTCTGCTTTCATAACAACTAAGGCACCTTTAAAGACTTTCAACACTCCATTTTGAACTGTAAACTTATAATCATCTTAATCTAACACTACCAAAGAAATCAAATTTTTCTTCAAATCAGGTACATGTCTAACACTAGTTAATGTTCTAACTGTGTCATCATACATTTTAATCCTGATATTTCTTATCCCAACAGCCTGACATGATACATTATTACCCATAAACACAGAACTACTATTTACATTTTCATATGAACTAAACCAATTTATGTGTGAACACATGTGATGAGAAGCACCAGAGTCTAACAGCCAGCTTTTAAAACCCTGAGAGACATTACATACAGGTGAAGTTTCGTCTATCATACATAACTCTTCAGCAGATAAAACTTTGTCTATCATACCTGAATCAACCTGATTTGCTTCCTTCTTCGGGTTATCAAATTCTCTCGTTTCCAACAGTCTTTCTTCAGGCATCCAATTTTATTGTCGTGCCAACATTTTTCTTTACACTTCTTTCCCTTTGATTTAGATCTGGAAGACCCCCTTGTTTTTTCTCCTCTTTCCTTTAACAGTCCTCTAGCTATCATGGCTTCTGATGTAGTTTTTTCAGTACTGGATTTCCTTTGTACTTCTTCAGACAAGAGAGCTCCCACAACTTATTTAAATTTCAAAGAATCAACGGTGCTCAAACTGATTGGAGTTATGAAGTGATCCAATGATTCGGGTAGAGAACACAGCAAGGTTATAGCTTTGTCTTCTTCTTGAATTTTAACTGTCATATCTGTTAATTGACATATAAGTGTATTAAAAACATTCAAATGTTCTGCAACTTTTGAACCCTCCTTCATTCGTACACTGTACAATTGTCTTTTCAAATAAATTCTATTGGTTCACTAATTTGTCATATATAGTTTTTCCAGTTTTGCCCATAAACCTGAAGTTGTACTCTCTTCAACAATGTTGCAGAGAACTTCATCCGCCAGGCATAACCTGATGGTACTGAGAGCTCGGGCATCCAAGTCCGAATCAATGATGCTTACAAGTTTCTTATTTGCCTCGTCCAATGCCTTGTGCGACCCTTGTTGCACCAGCAAATACCTAACTTTCAATTTACAAAGAGAAAAGTTGCTCTTGCCAGTGAATTTCTCCACCTCGAACTTTGCATTCGATATCTTGGCCATTTATTTCTAATTTTCTTATAAACTGTACTTCTAATATTGAATTTCACCACAATCTGCTAGCAACTAGGGTTTCTTTCTTTTCAACAAAAAACCTAATTGTGTTGCCCCCTTTTTAAACCCTGATTTCTATCTTCAACTAAGGTTAAAAACTTAATTTTGTATTTATTTCCCAGAATTTATTTTACAGATATTGATCAATTCAACTTCCAAAAAAAAATAAAAAAAAAATAAATAAAATAAAAATTAAAACAATTAAAAAACTTAAAAGTAATAAAAATAAATAAATAAATTTACTTCAACCCCAACAACAAAAACAAAAAATTCAACTTCACCAGAGTCTTAGCAACAAAAAATTCTTATTTCTGCTGTTTAAAAAAAAAAATACCCAGACTTATTTTGCTGATCAACTTCCTGTGGCTACAGGCAAGCCAGGACGCAAAAAACCAGCAGACAGTTGACAAATCTGCTTCGGTTTTGAACAGGTGGACAGGACCAGCAATGAGCAGCAACCTCCTTGACGGCTCTGGCAGCACGCAGAGGTCGACTAGCAATAGGCAGAGGCACTCGCGGGTTTCCTTCTCGGACGACAGGGTCTTTCTTTGCTCCTTTTCCCTTTACAATGGCAGTTTTTTCCAGCGGTTTGATCCTCTCCTTCAAGCAGCGGGTTCCCTTCAAACAGAGCTCGAGAGCTCAATTGTGTTTTCAGTCCTTTCTCTACAGCGTGCTAGACTAGGCAGCAGTTTCCTTGGCCACACGCTGGACTGGAAAGCGGCTCTTCCTTTCTCTGCATTGATTTCCTTCACGTTCTGCTCGACAAGAAACAAGCTAGAGGGATTCCACGTAGGTCCCTTCACGCGCAGGAAATGGGTTTACAGTTGGTAGAAAAAGAAAAACATTCCCTTCACACGCAGGTTCCTCGCCAGTCAATGCAAAGAACCCTCCTTTGTTGCCACAAGCACGCGGCCTCTGAAACTTAGTTCAAAACCTTGACCCTATGATGGACTTGAGGTTATATCAACAGTTATGGTTAACAGTTACCTTGACCCTGACCCTATGATAGACTTGAGGTTATATCAACAGTTATGGTTAACAGTTGTGGTTTTGGGTACCTAGTATTGGTGACTCATGATATTGAGTTCATGGTATTACATGTAGTTGAAACCCTTAAAAGGCTGATGTATTCTCCATTGTAGGAAGCCATGGTTGAGCAATGAAAGCTCAAGTTGTTGGTCAGCTTAGCTGTGTTTTAGCCAAGGAAAATAATAAATCTATTGTTGGTTGGTTTTTTCCCCAATTGGGGTTTTCCAGATAATCATGGTGTACAAGGTTTGAATGTGTGTTTCTTGATTGTTATAATTGGGGTTTTCCAGATAATCATGGTGTACATGGTTTGAATGTGTGTTTCTTGATTGTTATATTTATTTCTCTTGAACCCTAACAGTGCAAAAAGTCAAATTTGGGCCAAGAAGGCATCCATCCATGTCAAGTTGTATACCAAATTCATGTAGCCATTATTCTCATGCCAGATAAAACGCGTTATAACACTTGACTCTCAATGAGAGCGTCCAGTTTGTGGTATTTCCTGGTGGGAATATGTATCTGAGTGTTTAATTTCTCTGCACAGCATCTCATTTTTATTTGCAATTATTTACAAAAAATTTTCTCTTCTCATCATATTCCTACCTAATTTTCTCCGTCGGGAGTGGCTTCGTAGCATCGAACATCCTTCACAATCATCTCCATTTCTATTTTCCAATCGGCAATGGCTGCATCCTCCTCCACCGTTGCTACATCCAACTACGATGACTTCCTAAGTCATCATGGTCTGGACGTAAAGAAAACTTTTGCCAGCCATCTGTACTGGCGTCTTTCTTCATTTGGATTGAAAATGTTTCTGGATCAGCCTGAATTACAATCGGGATAATTTTTGGCTCATCAAATAGAAGAGGCTATTCGATCGGCCTTTGTACATGTCTCCATTTTCTCCGTTGGATATGCTGACTCACAGTGGTGCCTAAATGAACTCCTGATGTTGGACTCAGAGGCGCCCATTATTCCAATGTTCTACCACGTGAACCCAACTGAGCTTCGGTGGACGATGCTCAGAAGTTCAAGGTATGGTGAAGCCCTAGAGAACCTCACAAGGAAGACTATGTATGACCCTCAAACTCACGAAGAGAAGTCGTGATATGAACCCAGCACGATTGAAAATTGGAGAAATGCTCTTTCTAGTGTCTCAGGAATAAGCAGTTTGGAGCTCGATGCATTTAATGGGTGAGAACTCAAATTCTTCTGTAGTGAATGTATTATTTCATAATATAGGGATAGACTTCTTTTTCTCATTCGTTTTATTTATGTTCTTGTGAATAACCAGAGATGAGGGGTTGTTGTTGGAGGAAGTAGTTGAACTGGTGCTATCAAAGGTCAAAAAACCAGCACTAGAGGTTGCTAATATCCAATACGCTTGGATGATAAAGTAAACGATATAGAAAATACCATCATATTGTAGCGACAACAAAGTGGGAAACCTCAGATAGTGGGGATCGTGAGGTTAAGTGGTGTGGGAAAGACCACCTTAGCAAAAGAAATTGTCAATAAGAAAAATCCAGATTATAATAAATCCTGTTTTTTAGATGATGTTAGAGATAATGCACATAAGGGCACTTTAAATTCGTTGCAGTGTAAACTTCTTTAGAGCTTGACAAGATGGTATTATCCAATAAAAAGTGTTGCTGAAGGTATAGGGATGCTCTGGATGCATCTCTCATCTTCTATAGCCTTGGTAGTTTTAGATGATGTGGATCATGTTGATCAGGTGGATGCACTTTTGCCAATTGGAATTGTTCCCCACTCCCATAGCTTAATATTGATTATATCTAGGGACACAAATGTTCTGAGGAGCTCAAGAGTCGAAGAGTCATCAATATATAACCTAACGGGGCTTGACACACAACCCTCCCGGGAGCACTTTTGCTCCCATGCCTTCAACCAACTCTATCCATTACCAAGATTTGAATATCTGGTCCAGGAATTCGTAAAAGCTTGTTATGGATATCCATTATCTTTGAAACTAATTGGGGCACTTCTTTATGGAAAAGAAAAAACTGATTGGGAAGACGAACTATGGAGTCTTCAGCGAACACTTCCTCATGACATAAGGTTGAGCCTTAAAAGAAGTTATGATTCACTCAATAGAGAAGAACAAAATATATTTTTATATATTGCATGTTTTTTGCAAGGACAGAACAAGGACAAGGCTATTAGAATATGGAATGGGTCAGGCTGGGGAGGTAGGAGAGGGTTTCAAAACTTAAGGAACATGTGTCTTGCAGAAGTGGACGGTAAAAATGATATACAAATGCATGACCACCTCAGAGATATGGGGAGAGATCTTGCTGAAAATCCAAGGTTGCCCTGTTGTCTTTGGTGTTGGACAGAGAACACCATCGATGATTTGTTGCAACAACCGGTAAGCAATAATTTTTCAATCATTTTCTATTTGTCTTTAGTTCTTCCATCATTTTACAAGAAATAATGGATAATTAATCTATGTTTCGAGAATGGACAGGCAAAAGCCATGAGGGGGATTTGAATGGTTATAAGTGACTACAACGATTTATTGGAGGACATTCATATGAGGAGGTTGCAACTTCAAGACACTGAAGATGTTCTGGTGGACCGCGTTTTGACAAGGGTTCAGTCTCCAAATCTCATATGGCTGCACTGGAACAACTATACCTACACTTCCCTTCCTTCCTCAATTTCAATGAACAATTTGAGGGTTCTAGAAGTTCAAGGGATGGAATTGAGAACACTGTGGGAAAGTGATTCACAGGTAAGATAGGATTTGTTGAATTATAGTGTTTATTATTGTTATTATACCACACATCTCTAACACGTTCCAAGAGTTCCTTTTAATGATAAATCAATTTATGTTTTTATTTTTCTTACGCGTGAACATTTTTAGGTACCTTTTGAGTTGTGGAGTTAAATATTGAGGGTCATTTTTCCTTCATTCCAAAGTCTATAGGGATGTTGGAAGTACCTAAAATCCTTGGTGCTAGGGGGTTGCTCACAAATGAAGTCATTGTCGGACAGCTTTGGTAATTTAACCAACCTCGAGCACATCTAGCTGTGCCAGTGCTCCGCTTTGGAGAGGTTGCCAGAATCAACCTCCAGCACATTCAACTATCTCAGTCATACGCTTTGGTGAGCCTGCCAGAATCTTCTGGTAATTTAGCGAACCTCCAGCACATCCAGCTGAATCCATTTATAATTTCAAAAATGCATTTTAAATAACAAAAAATCACGTTCTTTCTTGAAATTGTTTTGTCAAATTGCGGTGAAAAGTATATTCCATAAGTTAGATTACGCATTTTTAGGAGCCCCAAGGGGTTAACATTTTAGATATTATTAGGGTGGCACAATTCTTTTCGTGCTTTGTGGATGATGTTGATACCAAGGAGTTGATGGGGGGTGTTTAAGAAGTTGATCTAAAAGCGGTCCTTTCTAGCTCTTTGAATGACAAGAGCCGAGGGTTGCATAATTTTTTACTTCTTTCTTCAAGTTTATCAAGCCTAACATCCTCTAGGTTGTGAACGAGTCTCAATAGGATGGTCAGATCCTCCCCACATTTATCTCGGATTTCATTGCCCTCATTCCAAAGGTTGACAACCCTACCTCTTTTGAGGATTTTCAGCCCATCTCCCTTTGTAACTATGTTTATAAGGTCATCTCAAAGGTCATTTCCAGAAGGATCAAGCCTTTTCTCTCAAATGTCATATTTTAATAACAATTCGGGTCTTTGGAAGGGTGTCAGATTCATGAGGCAATTGGTGTGGCCCATGAGGCTAATATAAAATTGTTGAAATTGAAGGGTATTGTATTTAAGATTGATTTATCTAAAGCATATGATAGAGTCAATTGGTCCCTTATTTGACTACTTCTTATATGGGTTGGCTTTGATATTCATTTCATAAATTGGAATATGGGTTGCTTAACTTCTGTCTCCTTTGCAATCATAATCAATGGCTCTACCTCACAATTTTTTCAAGCCCAGACATCATGGATGCCCTTTATCCCTTCTATTATTTATTCTTGTTGTTGACAATCTTAGTATTATGATTAAGGATGCGGTTTGTCGAAAGGAATTTCAAGTTGCCATTGTTGCTCAATTGTTGTCCATCACAAACCTTCTATTTGTTGATGACATCCTTATTTTCTGCAATGGATCGAGTAGTGATATATCGAAATTGGATGAGATTATTCGATCATGCGATGGGGATGATGATCAATGTCAGGAAGCCCTCCATTGTTGTTCAAAATTTGGAGGAGCGGGAGATTGTTTATATTTTATGTCATTTTCCCTTATGAAATCTTGGAGCTTGATTCTGGGTTCAAGTATCTTGGATTCCACTTAAAGCCAAACAATTATCTTAAAGTTGATTAACACTGGCTATTGGCTAAGTTGGAGAAAAGGCTCAATGTTTGGTGTTTTCAGTGGTTGTCTCGAGCACATATGTTGGTACTCTAATTAAATTGGTTTTAGAAGCAATTTTGATTTATTGGATGTCTCTAGCTTGGATTCCCAAGAGCATCCTAGAAGAAATCTAAAGACTATGTTTCAAATTTCTATGAATGGGCTTGATGGACCATTTTGTCTTGCCTTGGATTCGGTGAAGCAAGTTGAATATTCCGAAACTCCTAAAGAATAGGGTCTCAAAAATATTTTATTATTCTAAAAATAAAGCCCCAAAAATATTTTCTTATTCTAAAAAGCCCTTCGTGCAAAAAGTACATAGAAACTTCTAATATTTAACCCTATAACATTTATTTTTTAAATAAAATATATAATAATAATATTTAATTAGATAATATCACTATTTTTTTTTTCTTTATATTTCTTTTGTATTTATAAAAAATATATCTCTAACCTATCATTAAAAAATAGAAATTAAAATAAGTATGGTAATTAAACAGAATTTTTAAATTAATCTTTATTTAAATTACTCTTTATTTTTTTTGGTTTGAAGATATTAAATGCATTTCTCAAGGATGGATAACCTTACTTGAGATTAAACCACAAAACTTGTTATCAAAACTCTCCACCGAATCATTAAACCACACCCTGAAAACTGACTCATTAAAATTTATGACTTAAATATATTATATTTATTATTTCAAAATTTTGTGCTCGTCAAAGTTCAACCATATTCACCTAAGAAAATTAGTAAATTCACCCAAAGTTCAACCATATTCACCTAAAAAGTTAATAAATTCGCCCATTCAGTTCGGTACCCCTGATAAATCGGTGAATTTGAGTTCAGTACCGAATCGGCCTACGCTAAATATTCCGTATTAAATAAATAATTAAAAAACAAATATTCTATGTAAAAAAATTGTAATAAAATAGCTAACTGTATATAAAAAAGTCTGCAATTGTGAAAGGTATCTTAAGTAAATATGCATGTTAAATTTTATATACAAAATAAAAAAATTGCATGTTAAAAAATTATTGTTACCAATGCTTAAATTTCATATAGAAAAAATTGCATGTTAAAAATTTATTGTTACCGACCTGTAGAAAACAATAATCTGTATGTTAAAAATTTGAAGTTGTTAATGGTATGCTATGCCATTAGTAGTATGTTAAGTAGATTTTAATGTTCAATTCTCTATTAAAATAAGGTAGAGAATAGTAATTTTGTAGTTTAGAAAAATAATAAATTTTATAATTGTTTATTTAAACTTTTAATTTTTTATTTATTTATTTTATAATGGTTTATCTAAACTTTTAATTTTTAATTTTATTGTTTTTTATATTTAAGTATTTATAAAATATGTATTTTTATTATGCTGTTAGATTTTTTTCATATCTAATTAAATCTGAAATTTGAATTGTGTGAATTTTCAAAAAGAAAGAAAAAAATAACGAAAGTTGTGCATGTTAGGGTTCAAGAGAAATAAATATAACAATCAAGAAACACACGTTCAAACCATGTACGTCATGATTATCTCGAAAATCCCAATTGAGGAAAAAACCAACCAACAATAGATTTATTATTGTCTTTGGCTAAAACACAGCCAAGCTTGCCAACAACTTGAGCTTTCACCGCTAAACCATGGCTTCCTACAATGGAGAATACACAAGCCTTTTAAGGGCTTCAACTACATGTAATACCATGAGCTCAATATCATAAGTCACCAATACTAGGTGCCCAAAACCACAACTGTTAACCATAACTATTGACATAACTTCAAGTCTATCATAGGGTAAGTTTATCTAACAATCCCCCCTTTAAACTTGACTTTGGGTTTTCCTTGGCCAAATTTAGCCAAATCTACCAAGTGAGCCAGCCACCACTCACCTCTAGGCCCTACCAAGCCAATGTCAAGGTGTTTAAGAATTTCACATGTTGTCCTAGCTCAACATGCTTCCACATGCTCCCCTATATCACCTAGGTCTATATCCAAACTTTACCGGTGATTATTTACCGGGGTACACATGCCATATCAGGGCTTATAGTCGTATGCCCATTTACATGTAAAAAAAATAAAATACAATATTTTTCAAGTTACTATCCTAGCCTTAAGTCACTATTCTCTTAGCAACTTTCTTCCACACATCTTGAACCATTTGCAGAAAAAATAAAATACAATATTTTTTCAAGTTACTATCGTAGCCTTAAGTCACTATTCTCTTAGCAACTTGCTTCCACACAACTTGAACCATTTGCATCTCACCTTGTGAGACCGCTATCTCACTATCTCAAGCCTGCTCTTATAACTAATGCTCTTACCAAACCTCTTCATAACCGTTGCGATTATTGGATTTCACTAGCATAAGGCTCTTCAATTTATTAATTATATCACCTAGAATCTTGGAGGCACATTCAATCATATATTATACCATCCTTGGTATATGAAGTTTGCAGTTTTTAATCGAGAAACCATATGGACTCCAACACATCCACAACACTGAATTTCTCCAGTTTCAACGATCTAGTAGGAGCTTCACCTCTTCCCTCACATCATCATCATCATCGTTTCTAGCTTCCCTCACATCTCTACTCAAATGAAAATATGTGACAGCAAAAGACAAGAAAAGAATGCCATGTTGGTTAGTCCCATAGCCAATAGCAAAGCATCCATCTTCCATCTTCTAGTTACTGCAGCAACCCATTTCACCAATAGATTTTCTTGTTTTTCTCAACCTCATTCCACGAATTCTCCTCCCTACATAGAATGGGAAAGTCTAATTGTAAAACCGTTCAAGGGGCCAAGGCGAGCCCACGAAGCCGTGAAACAAATTCAAGCAAGATTCGACGTGGCCATTGTACCTCTTCTCTGCCCGGGATGAACACGATGCTCCTTCCGATCCTCCATTGCTGCGACAATGTTGTTGCTGACCACGCCATGGGACGTCCAGAAAAGTGCATGCCCAATAGTTTCACAGTATGCGTTACCACAATAGCTTTGCGAGTCTCCACAATACACTTTTCCACAAGTTGTCTCGAGTGAATATACCCCGGTAATTGAGCGTCTCATTCCAACGACCGTTAAAGATGCTAGTGATCTGGATGCACTTTGAATGTCTCATCAAACTGCCGCAGAATGACCGTGACGTTCAAAAGCAAAATTGTGAACCATATATCATCGTGGTTGGAGTGTGCAAGCATTTCCTATCCAGGCAATCTCAGGCCTCAGTGGATTTATAAATCTTGAAACTGCAGTGAGCAGAATAAACCAACCGTTGATATTTGCAAGGTTGTGCAAGAATTTCCTGTCCAAGCAATCTAAAGCCTTGGTGGATTTATAAATCTTGAAACTGCAGTGAGCAGAATAAACCAACCGTTGATATTTGCAAGGTTTTGACTCTGCCCCCACTCAAAGGCATCACGAGACGACTTCTCCTTGCCCTCAACTCAAATAACATTTTTGCAAAACCCTTTTTCTGCATGCGGCCTATGGAAACCTTGTCGTCGACATTTCTAGTAGGGCATTTTAGTCCAGCGTGCGCACCTCCAGCACGACCCCATAATCTGATTTAAATTTTAAAAAAATATTATTTATGCCCGGGCCTTGGCAAAGCTTTCAGGATTCATTTTCTTCTTGCTCCTCATCGAGCCATTGCTCAACTAGCACTGTTGGTTTGTGCAACGAGCTATTGCTTCAACCAGCACCACCACTTCGTCGATGGGAACATTTCGAATAGCTAGCTGGGCCCTTTCCAATTAGAGCTCTGATACCACTTGTTAGGGTTCAAGAGAAATAAATATAAAAATAAAGAAAAACACATTCAAACCATGTACACCATGATTATCTTGTTCAGGAATTTTACAATTAATTGCTACTAAAGGTGATTTGTTAACTAAATAACAAGCAGTGGATACTGCTTTTGCCCACAACTCCTTTTGCAAGTTAGCGTTGTTGATCATGCTTCTGGCTCTTTCCATAAGAGTCTGATTCATACGTTCAGCAACACCATTCTGCTGAGGAGTATAAACATCAGTTTTGTGTCTAACAATTCCTTCATCCTTAGAGTAATGTTCAAATTCTATTGAAGTGAATTCACCACCATTGTCAGTTCTTAAACATTTAATTGATTTGCATGTTCTTTTCTCCACCATTGCTTTAAATTGTTTAAAGACATTGAATACATCAGCTTTCTTTTTTAGCATAAAGACCCAAACTTTACGAGGGAAATCATCAATAAACATTAAAAAGTATAGAGCACCTCCATATGATACAACAGGAGATGGTCCCCACATATCAGAATGAATATAGTCTAAAATATCTTTACTATTATGATTCCTAGTTTTAAATCTCTATTTACACTGTTTTCCATACACACAATGTTTACAGAAATCCAACTTCAAGGATTTCAAATCAAGAAGTGATTTACATTTCATCAGTATCTGAAGACCTTTCTCGCTCATGTGACACAATCGTTGATGTCATAGGTGAGTACCTTCTTCTTCTTTTTTTGACACAATCGTTGTTTCTCTGACCTGAGTACTTCCTTTCATTCTGTAAAGATTTCCGGCCTTTTCTGCTTTCATAACAACTAAGGCACCTTTAAAGACTTTCAACACTCCATTTTGAACTGTAAACTTATAATCATCTGAATCTAACACTACCAAAGAAATCAAATTTTTCTTCAAATCAGGTACATGTCTAACACTAGTTAATGTTCTAACTGTGTCATCATACATTTTAATCCTGATATTTCTTATCCCAACAGCCTGACATGATACATTATTACCCATAAACACAGAACTACTATTTACATTTTCATATGAACTAAACCAATTTATGTGTGGACACATGTGATGAGAAGCACCAGAGTCTAACAGCCAGCTTTTAAAACCCTGAGAGACATTACATACAGGTGAAGTTTCGTCTATCATACATAACTCTTCAGCAGATAAAACTTTGTCTATCATACCTGAATCAACCTGATTTGCTTCCTTCTTCGGGTTATCAAATTCTCTCGTTTCCAACAGTCTTTCTTCAGGCATCCAATTTTATTGTCGTGCCAACATTTTTCTTTACACTTCTTTCCCTTTGATTTAGATCTGGAAGACCCCCTTGTTTTTTCTCCTCTTTCCTTTAACAGTCCTCTAGCTATCATGGCTTCTGATGTAGTTTTTTCAGTACTGGATTTCCTTTGTACTTCTTCAGACAAGAGAGCTCCCACAACTTATTTAAATTTCAAAGAATCAACGGTGCTCAAACTGATTGGAGTTATGAAGTGATCCAATGATTCGGGTAGAGAACACAGCAAGGTTATAGCTTTGTCTTCTTCTTGAATTTTAACTGTCATATCTGTTAATTGACATATAAGTGTATTAAAAACATTCAAATGTTCTGCAACTTTTGAACCCTCCTTCATTCGTACACTGTACAATTGTCTTTTCAAATAAATTCTATTGGTTCACTAATTTGTCATATATAGTTTTTCCAGTTTTGCCCATAAACCTGAAGTTGTACTCTCTTCAACAATGTTGCAGAGAACTTCATCCGCCAGGCATAACCTGATGGTACTGAGAGCTCGGGCATCCAAGTCCGAATCAATGATGCTTACAAGTTTCTTATTTGCCTCGTCCAATGCCTTGTGCGACCCTTGTTGCACCAGCAAATACCTAACTTTCAATTTACAAAGAGAAAAGTTGCTCTTGCCAGTGAATTTCTCCACCTCGAACTTTGCATTCGATATCTTGGCCATTTATTTCTAATTTGCTTATAAACTGTACTTCTAATATTGAATTTCACCACAATCTGCTAGCAACTAGGGTTTCTTTCTTTTCAACAAAAAACCTAATTGTGTTGCCCCCTTTTTAAACCCTGATTTCTATCTTCAACTAAGGTTAAAAACTTAATTTTGTATTTATTTCCCAGAATTTATTTTACAGATATTGATCAATTCAACTTCCAAAAAAAAATAAAAAAAAATTAAATAAAATAAAAATTAAAACAATTAAAAAAATTAAAAGTAATAAAAATAAATAAATAAATTTACTTCAACCCCAACAACAAAAACAAAAAATTCAACTTCACCAGAGTCTTAGCAACAAAAAATTCTTATTTCTGCTGTTTAAAAAAAAAAATACCCAGACTTATTTTGCTGATCAACTTCCTGTGGCTACAGGCAAGCCAGGACGCAAAAAACCAGCAGACAGTTGACAAATCTGCTTCGGTTTTGAACAGGTGGACAGGACCAGCAATGAGCAGCAACCTCCTTGACGGCTCTGGCAGCACGCAGAGGTCGACTAGCAATAGGCAGAGGCACTCGCGGGTTTCCTTCTCGGACGACAGGGTCTTTCTTTGCTCCTTTTCCCTTTACAATGGCAGTTTTTTCCAGCGGTTTGATCCTCTCCTTCAAGCAGCGGGTTCCCTTCAAACAGAGCTCGAGAGCTCAATTGTGTTTTCAGTCCTTTCTCTACAGCGTGCTAGACTAGGCAGCAGTTTCCTTGGCCACACGCTGGACTGGAAAGCGGCTCTTCCTTTCTCTGCATTGATTTCCTTCACGTTCTGCTCGACAAGAAACAAGCTAGAGGGATTCCACGTAGGTCCCTTCACGCGCAGGAAATGGGTTTACAGTTGGTAGAAAAAGAAAAACATTCCCTTCACACGCAGGTTCCTCGCCAGTCAATGCAAAGAACCCTCCTTTGTTGCCACAAGCACGCGGCCTCTGAAACTTAGTTCAAAACCTTGACCCTATGATGGACTTGAGGTTATATCAACAGTTATGGTTAACAGTTACCTTGACCCTGACCCTATGATAGACTTGAGGTTATATCAACAGTTATGGTTAACAGTTGTGGTTTTGGGTACCTAGTATTGGTGACTCATGATATTGAGTTCATGGTATTACATGTAGTTGAAACCCTTAAAAGGTTGATGTATTCTCCATTGTAGGAAGCCATGGTTGAGCAATGAAAGCTCAAGTTGTTGGTCAGCTTAGCTGTGTTTTAGCCAAGGAAAATAATAAATCTATTGTTGGTTGGTTTTTTCCCCAATTGGGGTTTTCCAGATAATCATGGTGTACAAGGTTTGAATGTGTGTTTCTTGATTGTTATAATTGGGGTTTTCCAGATAATCATGGTGTACATGGTTGGAATGTGTGTTTCTTGATTGTTATATTTATTTCTCTTGAACCCTAACAGTGCAAAAAGTCAAATTTGGGCCAAGAAGGCATCCATCCATGTCAAGTTGTATACCAAATTCATGTAGCCATTATTCTCATGCCAGATAAAACGCGTTATAACACTTGACTCTCAATGAGAGCGTCCAGTTTGTGGTATTTCCTGGTGGGAATATGTATCTGAGTGTTTAATTTCTCTGCACAGCATCTCATTTTTATTTGCAATTATTTACAAAAAATTTTCTCTTCTCATCATATTCCTACCTAATTTTCTCCGTCGGGAGTGGCTTCGTAGCATCGAACATCCTTCACAATCATCTCCATTTCTATTTTCCAATCGGCAATGGCTGCATCCTCCTCCACCGTTGCTACATCCAACTACGATGACTTCCTAAGTCATCATGGTCTGGACGTAAAGAAAACTTTTGCCAGCCATCTGTACTGGCGTCTTTCTTCATTTGGATTGAAAATGTTTCTGGATCAGCCTGAATTACAATCGGGATAATTTTTGGCTCATCAAATAGAAGAGGCTATTCGATCGGCCTTTGTACATGTCTCCATTTTCTCCGTTGGATATGCTGACTCACAGTGGTGCCTAAATGAACTCCTGATGTTGGACTCAGAGGCGCCCATTATTCCAATGTTCTACCACGTGAACCCAACTGAGCTTCGGTGGACGATGCTCAGAAGTTCAAGGTATGGTGAAGCCCTAGAGAACCTCACAAGGAAGACTATGTATGACCCTCAAACTCACGAAGAGAAGTCGTGATATGAACCCAGCACGATTGAAAATTGGAGAAATGCTCTTTCTAGTGTCTCAGGAATAAGCAGTTTGGAGCTCGATGCATTTAATGGGTGAGAACTCAAATTCTTCTGTAGTGAATGTATTATTTCATAATATAGGGATAGACTTCTTTTTCTCATTCGTTTTATTTATGTTCTTGTGAATAACCAGAGATGAGGGGTTGTTGTTGGAGGAAGTAGTTGAACTGGTGCTATCAAAGGTCAAAAAACCAGCACTAGAGGTTGCTAATATCCAATATGCTTGGATGATAAAGTAAACGATATAGAAAATACCATCCTATTGTAGCGACAACAAAGTGGGAAACCTCAGATAGTGGGGATCGTGAGGTTAAGTGGTGTGGGAAAGACCACCTTAGCAAAAGAAATTGTCAATAAGAAAAATCCAGATTATAATAAATCCTGTTTTTTAGATGATGTTAGAGATAATGCACATAAGGGCACTTTAAATTCGTTGCAGTGTAAACTTCTTTAGAGCTTGACAAGATGGTATTATCCAATAAAAAGTGTTGCTGAAGGTATAGGGATGCTCTGGATGCATCTCTCATCTTCTATAGCCTTGGTAGTTTTAGATGATGTGGATCATGTTGATCAGGTGGATGCACTTTTGCCAATTGGAATTGTTCCCCACTCCCATAGCTTAATATTGATTATATCTAGGGACACAAATGTTCTGAGGAGCTCAAGAGTCGAAGAGTCATCAATATATAACCTAACGGGGCTTGACACACAACCCTCCCGGGAGCACTTTTGCTCCCATGCCTTCAACCAACTCTATCCATTACCAAGATTTGAATATCTGGTCCAGGAATTCGTAAAAGCTTGTTATGGATATCCATTATCTTTGAAACTAATTGGGGCACTTCTTTATGGAAAAGAAAAAACTGATTGGGAAGACGAACTATGGAGTCTTCAGCGAACACTTCCTCATGACATAAGGTTGAGCCTTAAAAGAAGTTATGATTCACTCAATAGAGAAGAACAAAATATATTTTTATATATTGCATGTTTTTTGCAAGGACAGAACAAGGACAAGGCTATTAGAATATGGAATGGGTCAGGCTGGGGAGGTAGGAGAGGGTTTCAAAACTTAAGGAACATGTGTCTTGCAGAAGTGGACGGTAAAAATGATATACAAATGCATGACCACCTCAGAGATATGGGGAGAGATCTTGCTGAAAATCCAAGGTTGCCCTGTTGTCTTTGGTGTTGGACAGAGAACACCATCGATGATTTGTTGCAACAACCGGTAAGCAATAATTTTTCAATCATTTTCTATTTGTCTTTAGTTCTTCCATCATTTTACAAGAAATAATGGATAATTAATCTATGTTTCGAGAATGGACAGGCAAAAGCCATGAGGGGGATTTGAATGGTTATAAGTGACTACAACGATTTATTGGAGGACATTCATATGAGGAGGTTGCAACTTCAAGACACTGAAGATGTTCTGGTGGACCGCGTTTTGACAAGGGTTCAGTCTCCAAATCTCATATGGCTGCACTGGAACAACTATACCTACACTTCCCTTCCTTCCTCAATTTCAATGAACAATTTGAGGGTTCTAGAAGTTCAAGGGATGGAATTGAGAACACTGTGGGAAAGTGATTCACAGGTAAGATAGGATTTGTTGAATTATAGTGTTTATTATTGTTATTATACCACACATCTCTAACACGTTCCAAGAGTTCCTTTTAATGATAAATCAATTTATGTTTTTATTTTTCTTACGCGTGAACATTTTTAGGTACCTTTTGAGTTGTGGAGTTAAATATTGAGGGTCATTTTTCCTTCATTCCAAAGTCTATAGGGATGTTGGAAGTACCTAAAATCCTTGGTGCTAGGGGGTTGCTCACAAATGAAGTCATTGTCGGACAGCTTTGGTAATTTAACCAACCTCGAGCACATCTAGCTGTGCCAGTGCTCCGCTTTGGAGAGGTTGCCAGAATCAACCTCCAGCACATTCAACTATCTCAGTCATACGCTTTGGTGAGCCTGCCAGAATCTTCTGGTAATTTAGCGAACCTCCAGCACATCCAGCTGAATCCATTTATAATTTCAAAAATGCATTTTAAATAACAAAAAATCACGTTCTTTCTTGAAATTGTTTTGTCAAATTGCGGTGAAAAGTATATTCCATAAGTTAGATTACGCATTTTTAGGAGCCCCAAGGGGTTAACATTTTAGATATTATTAGGGTGGCACAATTCTTTTCGTGCTTTGTGGATGATGTTGATACCAAGGAGTTGATGGGGGGTGTTTAAGAAGTTGATCTAAAAGCGGTCCTTTCTAGCTCTTTGAATGACAAGAGCCGAGGGTTGCATAATTTTTTACTTCTTTCTTCAAGTTTATCAAGCCTAACATCCTCTAGGTTGTGAACGAGTCTCAATAGGATGGTCAGATCCTCCCCACATTTATCTCGGATTTCATTGCCCTCATTCCAAAGGTTGACAACCCTACCTCTTTTGAGGATTTTCAGCCCATCTCCCTTTGTAACTATGTTTATAAGGTCATCTCAAAGGTCATTTCCAGAAGGATCAAGCCTTTTCTCTCAAATGTCATATTTTAATAACAATTCGGGTCTTTGGAAGGGTGTCAGATTCATGAGGCAATTGGTGTGGCCCATGAGGCTAATATAAAATTGTTGAAATTGAAGGGTATTGTATTTAAGATTGATTTATCTAAAGCATATGATAGAGTCAATTGGTCCCTTATTTGACTACTTCTTATATGGGTTGGCTTTGATATTCATTTCATAAATTGGAATATGGGTTGCTTAACTTCTGTCTCCTTTGCAATCATAATCAATGGCTCTACCTCACAATTTTTTCAAGCCCAGACATCATGGATGCCCTTTATCCCTTCTATTATTTATTCTTGTTGTTGAAAATCTTAGTATTATGATTAAGGATGCGGTTTGTCGAAAGGAATTTCAAGTTGCCATTGTTGCTCAATTGTTGTCCATCACAAACCTTCTATTTGTTGATGACATCCTTATTTTCTGCAATGGATCGAGTAGTGATATATCGAAATTGGATGAGATTATTCGATCATGCGATGGGGATGATGATCAATGTCAGGAAGCCCTCCATTGTTGTTCAAAATTTGGAGGAGCGGGAGATTGTTTATATTTTATGTCATTTTCCCTTATGAAATCTTGGAGCTTGATTCTGGGTTCAAGTATCTTGGATTCCACTTAAATCCAAACAATTATCTTAAAGTTGATTAAGACTGGCTATTGGCTAAGTTGGAGAAAAGGCTCAATGTTTGGTGTTTTCAGTGGTTGTCTCGAGCACATATGTTGGTACTCTAATTAAATTGGTTTTAGAAGCAATTTTGATTTATTGGATGTCTCTAGCTTGGATTCCCAAGAGCATCCTAGAAGAAATCTAAAGACTATGTTTCAAATTTCTATGAATGGGCTTGATGGACCATTTTGTCTTGCCTTGGATTCGGTGAAGCAAGTTGAATATTCCGAAACTCCTAAAGAATAGGGTCTCAAAAATATTTTATTATTCTAAAAATAAAGCCCCAAAAATATTTTCTTATTCTAAAAAGCCCTTCGTGCAAAAAGTACATAGAAACTTCTAATATTTAACCCTATAACATTTATTTTTTAAATAAAATATATAATAATAATATTTAATTAGATAATATCACTATTTTTTTTTTCTTTATATTTCTTTTGTATTTATAAAAAATATATCTCTAACCTATCATTAAAAAATAGAAATTAAAATAAGTATGGTAATTAAACAGAATTTTTAAATTAATCTTTATTTAAATTACTCTTTATTTTTTTTGGTTTGAAGATATTAAATGCATTTCTCAAGGATGGATAACCTTACTTGAGATTAAACCACAAAACTTGTTATCAAAACTCTCCACCGAATCATTAAACCACACCCTGAAAACTGACTCATTAAAATTTATGACTTAAATATATTATATTTATTATTTCAAAATTTTGTGCTCGTCAAAGTTCAACCATATTCACCTAAGAAAATTAGTAAATTCACCCAAAGTTCAACCATATTCACCTAAAAAGTTAATAAATTCGCCCATTCAGTTCGGTACCCCTGATAAATCGGTGAATTTGAGTTCAGTACCGAATCGGCCTACGCTAAATATTCCGTATTAAATAAATAATTAAAAAACAAATATTCTATGTAAAAAAATTGTAATAAAATAGCTAACTGTATATAAAAAAGTCTGCAATTGTGAAAGGTATCTTAAGTAAATATGCATGTTAAATTTTATATAGAAAATAAAAAATTGCATGTTAAAAAATTATTGTTACCAATGCTTAAATTTCATATAGAAAAAATTGCATGTTAAAAATTTATTGTTACCGACCTGTAGAAAACAATAATCTGTATGTTAAAAATTTGAAGTTGTTAATGGTATGCTATGCCATTAGTAGTATGTTAAGTAGATTTTAATGTTCAATTCTATATTAAAATATGGTAGAAAATAGTAATTTTGTAGTTTAGAAAAATGATAAATTTTATAATTGTTTATTTAAACTTTTAATTTTTTATTTATTTATTTTATAATGGTTTATCTAAACTTTTAATTTTTAATTTTATTGTTTTTTATATTTAAGTATTTATAAAATATGTATTTTTATTATGCTGTTAGATTTTTTTCATATCTAATTAAATCTGAAATTTGAATTGTGTGAATTTTCAAAAAGAAAGAAAAAAATAACGAAAGTTGTGCATGTTAGGGTTCAAGAGAAATAAATATAACAATCAAGAAACACACGTTCAAACCATGTACGTCATGATTATCTCGAAAACCCCAATTGAGGAAAAAACCAACCAACAATAGATTTATTATTGTCTTTGGCTAAAACACAGCCAAGCTTGCCAACAACTTGAGCTTTCACCGCTAAACCATGGCTTCCTACAATGGAGAATACACAAGCCTTTTAAAGGCTTCAACTACATGTAATACCATGAGCTCAATATCATAAGTCACCAATACTAGGTGCCCAAAACCACAACTGTTAACCATAACTATTGACATAACTTCAAGTCTATCATAGGGTAAGTTTATCTAACAATCCCCCCTTTAAACTTGACTTTGGGTTTTCCTTGGCCAAATTTAGCCAAATCTACCAAGTGAGCCAGCCACCACTCCCCTGTAGGCCCTACCAAGCCAATGTCAAGGTGTTTAAGAATTTTACATGTTGTCCTAGCTCAACATGCTTCCACATGCTCCCCTATATCACCTAGGTCTATATCCAAACTTTACAGGTGATTATTTACCGGGGTACACATGCCATATCAGGCCTTATAGTCATATGCCCATTTACATGTAAAAAAAATAAAATACAATATTTTTTCAAGTTACTATCATAGCCTTAAGTCACTATTCTCTTAGTAACTTTCTTCCACACAACTTGAACCATTTGCAGAAAAAATAAAATACAATATTTTTTCAAGTTACTATCGTAGCCTTAAGTCACTATTCTCTTAGCAACTTGCTTCCACACAACTTGAACCATTTGCATCTCACCTTGTGAGACCGCTATCTCACTATCTCAAGCCTGCTCTTATAACTAATGCTCTTACCAAACCTCTTCATAACCGTTGCGATTATTGGATTTCACTAGCATAAGGCTCTTCAATTTATTAATTATATCACCTAGAATCTTGGAGGCACATTCAATCATATATTATACCATCCTTGGTATATGAAGTTTGCAGTTTTTAATCGAGAAACCATATGGACTCCAACACATCCACAACACTGAATTTCTCCAGTTTCAACGATCTGGTAGGAGCTTCACCTCTTCCCTCACATCATCATCATCATCGTTTCTAGCTTCCCTCACATCTCTACTCAAATGAAAATATGTGACAGCAAAAGACAAGAAAAGAATGCCATGTTGGTTAGTCCCATAGCCAATAGCAAAGCATCCATCTTCCATCTTCTAGTTACTGCAGCAACCCATTTCACCAATAGATTTTCTTGTTTTTCTCAACCTCATTCCACGAATTCTCCTCCCTACATAGAATGGGAAAGTCTAATTGTAAAACCGTTCAAGGGGCCAAGGCGAGCCCACGAAGCTGTGAAACAAATTCAAGCAAGATTCGACATGGCCATTGTACCTCTTCTCTGCCCGGGATGAACACGATGCTCCTTCCGATCCTCCATTACTGCGACAATGTTGTTGCTGACCACGCCATGGGACGTCCAAAAAAGTGCATGCCCAATCGTTTCACAGTATGCGTTACTACAATAGCTTTGCTAGTCTCCACAATACGCTTTTCCACAAATCCAACAAGTTGTCTCCAGTGAATATACCTCAGTAATTGAGCGTTTCATTCCAACGACCGTTAAAGATGCTAGTGATCTGGATGCACTTTGAATGTCTCATCAAACTGCCGCAGAATGACCGTGACGTTCAAAAGCAAAATTGTGAACCATATATCATCGTGGTTGGAGTGTGCAAGCATTTCCTATCCAGGCAATCTCAGGCCTCAGTGGATTTATAAATCTTGAAACTGCAGTGAGCAGAATAAACCAACCGTTGATATTTGCAAGGTTGTGCAAGAATTTCCTGTCCAAGCAATCTAAAGCCTTGGTGGATTTATAAATCTTGAAACTGCAGTGAGCAGAATAAACCAACCGTTGATATTTGCAAGGTTTTGACTCTGCCCCCACTCAAAGGCATCACGAGACGACTTCTCCTTGCCCTCAACTCAAATAACATTTTTGCAAAACCCTTTTTCTGCATGCGGCCTATGGAAACCTTGTCGTCGACATTTCTAGTAGGGAATTTTAGTCCAGCGTGCGCACCTCCAGCACGACCCCATAATCTGATTTAAATTTTAAAAAAATATTATTTATGCCCGGGCCTTGGCAAAGCTTTCAGGATTCATTTTCTTCTTGCTCCTCATCGAGCCATTGCTCAACTAGCACTGTTGGTTTGTGCAACGAGCTATTGCTTCAACCAGCACCACCACTTCGTCGATGGGAACATTTCGAATAGCTAGCTGGGCCCTTTCCAATTAGAGCTCTGATACCACTTGTTAGGGTTCAAGAGAAATAAATATAAAAATAAAGAAAAACACATTCAAACCATGTACACCATGATTATCTTGTTCAGGAATTTTACAATTAATTGCTACTAAAGGTGATTTGTTAACTAAATAACAAGCAGTGGATACTGCTTTTGCCCACAACTCCTTTTGCAAGTTAGCGTTGTTGATCATGCTTCTGGCTCTTTCCATAAGAGTCTGATTCATACGTTCAGCAACACCATTCTGCTGAGGAGTATAAACATCAGTTTTGTGTCTAACAATTCCTTCATCCTTAGAGTAATGTTCAAATTCTATTGAAGTGAATTCACCACCATTGTCAGTTCTTAAACATTTAATTGATTTGCATGTTCTTTTCTCCACCATTGCTTTAAATTGTTTAAAGACATTGAATACATCAGCTTTCTTTTTTAGCATAAAGACCCAAACTTTACGAGGGAAATCATCAATAAACATTAAAAAGTATAGAGCACCTCCATATGATACAACAGGAGATGGTCGCCACATATCAGAATGAATATAGTCTAAAATATCTTTACTATTATGATTCCTAGTTTTAAATCTCTGTTTACACTGTTTTCCATACACACAATGTTTACAGAAATCCAACTTCAAGGATTTCAAATCAAGAAGTGATTTACATTTCATCAGTATCTGAAGACCTTTCTCGCTCATGTGACACAATCATTGATGTCATAGGCGAGTACCTTCTTCTTATTTTTTTGACACAATCGTTGTTTCTCTGACCTAAGTACTTCATTTCATTCTGTAAAGATTTCTGACCTTTTCTGCTTTCATAACAACTAAGGCACCTTTAAAGACTTTCAGCACTCCATTTTGACCTGTAAACTTATAATCATCTTAATCTAACACTACCAAAGAAATCAAATTTTTCTTCAAATCAGGTACATGTCTAACACTAGTTAATGTTCTAACTGTGTCATCATACATTTTAATCCTGATATTTCTTATCCCAACAGCCTGACATGATACATTATTACCCATAAACACAGAACTACTATTTACATTTTCATATGAAGTAAACCAATTTCTGTGTGGACACATGTGATGAGAAGCACCAGAGTCTAACAGCCAGCTTTTAAAACCCTGAGAGACATTACATACAGGTGAAGTTTCGTCTATCATACATAACTCTTCAGCAGATAAACTTTGTCTATCATACCTGAATCAACCTTATTTTCTTCCTTCTTCGGGTTATCAAATTCTTTCGTTTCCAACAGTCTTTCTTCAGGTGTCCAATTTTATTGTCGTGCCAACATTTTTCTTTACACTTCTTTCCCTTTGATTTAGATCTGGAAGACCCCCTTGTTTTTTCTCCTCTTTCCTTTGACCGTCCTCTAGCTATCATGGCTTCTGATGTAGTTTTTTCAGTGCTGGATTTCCTTTGTACTTCTTCAGACAAGAGAGCTCCCACAACTGATTTAAATTTCAAAGAATCAACGGTGCTCAAACTGATTGGAGTATGAAGTGATCCAATGATTCAGGTAGAGAACACAACAAGGTTATAGCTTTGTCTTCTTCTTGAATTTTAACTTTCATATCTGTTAATTGACATATAAGTGTATTAAAAACATTCAAATGTTCTGCAACTTTTGAACCCTCCTTCATTCGTACACTGTACAGTTGTCTTTTCAAATAAATTCTATTGGTTAACGAATTTGTCATATATAGTTTTTCCAGTTTTGCCCATAAACCTGAAGCTGTACTCTCTTCAACAATGTTGAAGATAACTTCATCCGCCAGGCATAACCTGATGGTACTGAGAGCTCGGGCATCCAAGTCCGAATCAGTGATGCTTACAAGTTTCTTATTTGCCTCGTCCAATACCTTGTGCGACCCTTGTTGCACCAGCAAATACCTAACTTTCAGTTTCCAAAGAGAAAAGTTGCTCTTGCCGGTGAATTTCTCCACCTCGAACTTTGCATTCGACATCTTGGCCATTTATTTCTAATTTGTTTATAAACTGTACTTCTAGGATTGAATTTCACCACAATCTGCTAGCAACTAGGGTTTCTTTCTTTTCAACAAAAAACCTAATTTTGTTGCCCCCTTTTTAAACCCTGATTTCTATCTTCAACTAAGGTTAAAAACTTAATTTTGTATTTATTTCCCAGAATTTATTTTACAGATATTGATCAATTCAACTTCCAAAAAAAAATTAAAATAAATAAATAAATAAATAAAAATTAAAACAATTAAAAAAATTAAAAGTAATAAAAATAAATAAATAAATTTACTTCAACCCCAACAACAAAAACAAAAAATTCAACTTCACCAGAGCCTTAGCAACAAAAAATTCTTATTTCTGTTGTTTAAAAAAAAAATACCCGGACTTATTTTGCTGATCAACTTCCTGTGGCTACAGGCAAGCCAGGACGCAAAAATCCAGCAGACAGTTGACAGATCTGCTTCGGTTCTGAACAGGTGGACAGGACCAGCAATGAGCAGTAACCTCCTTGACGGCTCTGGTAGCACGCAGAGGTCGACCAGCAATAGGTAGAGGCACTCGCGGGTTTCCTTCTCGGCAACAGGGTCTTTCTTTGCTCCTTTTCCCTTTACAATGGCAGCTTTTTCTAGCGGTTTGATCCTCTCCTTCCAGCAGCGGGTTCCCTTCAAACAATGCTCGAGAGCTCAATTGTGTTTTCGGTCCTTTCTCTACAGCGCACTAGACTAGGCAGCAGTTTCCTTGGCCACACGCTGGACTGGAAAGCGGCTCTTCCTTTCTCTGCATTGGTTTCCTTCACGTTCTGCTCGACAAGCAACAAGCCAAAGGGATTCAACGCAGGTCCCTTCACGCGCAAGAAATGGGTTTACAGTTGGCAGCAAAAGAAAAACATTCCCTTCACACGCAGGTTCCTCGCCAGTCAACGCAAAGAACCCTCCTTTGTTGCCACAAGCACACGGCCTCTGAAACTTAGTTCAAAACCCTTACCCTATGATGGACTTGAGGTTATATCAACAGTTATGGTTAACAGTTACCTTGACCCTGACCCTATGATGGACTTGAGGTTATATCAACAGTTATGGTTAACAGTTGTGGTTTTGGGTACCTAGTATTGGTGACTCGTGATATTGAGTTCATGGTATTACATGTAGTTGAAACCCTTAAAAGGTTGATGTATTCTCCATTGTAGGAAGCCATGGTTGAGCAATGAAAGCTCAGGTTGTTGGTCAGCTTGGCTGTGTTTTAGCCAAGGAAAATAATAAATCTATTGTTGGTTGGTTTTTTCCCCAATTGGGGTTTTCCAGATAATCATGGTGTACATGGTTTAAATGTGTGCTTCTTGATTGTTATAATTGGGGTTTTCCAGATAATCATGGTGTACATGGTTTGAATGTGTGTTTCTTGATTGTTATATTTATTTCTCTTGAACCCTAACAGTGCAAAAAGTCAAATTTGGGCCAAGAAGGCATCCATCCATGTCAAGTTGTATACCAAATTCATGTAGCCATTGTTCTCATGTCAGATAAAACGCGTTATAACATTTGACTCTCAATGAGAGCGTCCAGTTTGTGGTATTGCCTGGTGGGAATATGTATCTGAGTGTTTAATTTCTCTGCACAGCATCTCATTTTTATTTGCAATTATTTACAAAAAATTTTCTCTTCTCATCATATTCCTACCTAATTTTCTCCGCCGGGAGTGGCTTCGTAGCATCGAACATCCTTCACAATCATCTCCATTTCTATTTTCCAATCGGCAATGGCTGCATCCTCCTCCACCGCTGCTACATCCAACTACGATGACTTCCTAAGTCATCATGGTCTAGACGTAAAGAAAACTTTTTCCAGCCATCTGTACTGGCGTCTTTCTTCCTTTGGATTGAAAGTGTTTCTGGATCACCCTGAATTAAAATCGGGATAATTTTTGGCTCATCAAATAGAAGAGGCTATTCGATCGGCCTTTGTACATGTCTCCATTTTCTCCGTTGGATATGCTGACTCACAGTGGTGCCTAAATGAACTCCTGATGTTGGACTCAGAGGCGCCCATTATTCCAGTGTTATACCACGTGAACCCAACTGAGCTTCGGTGGACGATGCTCAGAAGTTCGAGGTATGGTGAAGCCCTAGAGAAACTCATAAGGAAGACTATGTATGACCCTCAAACTCACGAAGAGAAGTCGTGATATGAACCCAGCACGATTGAAAATTGGAGAAATGCTCTTTCTAGTGTCTCAGGAATAAGCAGTTTGGAGCTCGATGCATTTAATGGGTGAGAACTCAAATTCTTCTGTAGTGAATGTATTATTTCATAATATAGGGATAGACTTATTTTTCTCATTCATTTTATTTATGTTCTTGTGAATAACCAGAGATGAGGGGTTGTTGTTAGAGGAAGTAGTTGAACTGGTGCTATCAAAGGTAAAAAAACCAGCACTAGAGGTAGCTAATATCCAATACGCTTGGATGATAAAGTAAACGATATAGAAAATACCATCCTATTGTAGCGACAGCAAAGTGGGAAACCTCAGATAGTGGGGATCGTGAGGTTAAGTGGTGTGGGAAAGACCACCTTAGCAAAAGAAATTGTCAATAAGAAAAATCCAGATTATAATAAATCATGTTTTTTAGATGATGTTAGAGATAATGCACATAAGGGCACTTTAAATTCGTTGCAGTGTAAACTTCTTTAGAGCTTGACAGGATGGTATTATCCAATAAAAAGTGTTGCTAAAGGTATAGGGATGCTCTGGATGCATCTCTCATCTTCTATAGCCTTGGTAGTTTTAGATGATGTGGATCATGTTGATCAGGTGGATGCACTTTTGCCAATTGGAACTGTTCCCCACTCCCATAGCTTAATATTGATTATATCTAGGGACATAAATGTTCTGAGGAGCTCAAGAGTCGAAGAGTCATCAATATATAACCTAACGGGGCTTGACACACAACCCTCCCGGGAGCACTTTTGCTCCCATGCCTTCAACCAACTCTATCCATTGCCAGGATTTGAATATCTGGTCCAGGAATTCGTAAAAGCTTGTTATGGATATCCATTATCTTTGAAACTAATTGGGGCACTTCTTTATGGAAAAGAAAAAACTGACTGGGAAGACGAACTATGGAGTCTCCAGCAAACACTTCCTCATGACATAAGGTTGAGCCTTAAAAGAAGTTATGATTCACTCAATAGAGAAGAACAAAATATATTTTTAGATATTGCATGTTTTTTGCAAGGACAAGGCTATTAGAATATGGAATGGGTCAGGCTGGGGAGGTAGGAGAGGGTTTCAAAACTTAAGGAACATGTGTCTTGCAGAAGTGGACGGTAAAAATGATATACAAATGCATGACCACCTCAGAGATATGGGGAGAGATCTTGCTGAAAATCCAAGGTTGCCCTGTTGTCTTTGGTGTTGGACAGAGAACACCATCGATGATTTATTGCAACAACCGGTAAACAATCATTTTCTATTTGTTTTTAGTACTTCCATCATTTTACAAGAAATAATGGATAATTAATCTATGTTTCGAGAATGGACAGGCAAAAGCCATGAGGGGGATTAGAATGGTTCTAAGTGAGTACAACGATTCATTGTATGACATTCATATGAGGAGGTTGCAACTTCAAGACGTTGAAGATGTTCTGGTGGACCGCGTTTTGACAAGGGTTCAGTCTCTAAATCTCATATGGCTGCACTGGAACAACTATCCCTACACTTCCCTTCCTTCCTCAATTTCAATGAACAATTTGAGGGTTCTAGAAGTTCAAGGGATGGAATTGAGAACACTGTGGGAAAGTGATTCACAGGTAAGATAGGATTTGTTGAATTATAGTGTTTATTATTGTTATTATACCACACGTCTCTAACACGTTCCAAGAGTTCCTTTTAATGATAAATCAATTTATGTTTTTATTTTTCTTACGCGTGAACATTTTTAGGTACCTTTTGAGTCGTGGAGTTAAAGATTGAGGGTCATTTTTCCTTCATTCCAAAGTCTATAGGGATGTTGGAAGTACCTAAAATCCTTGGTGCTAGGGGGTTGCTCACAAATGAAGTCATTGTCAGACAGCTTTGGTAATTTAACCAACCTCGAGCACATCTAGCTGTGCCAGTGCTCCGCTTTGGAGAGGTTGCCATAATCAACCTCCAGCACATTCAACTATCTTAGTCGTACGCTTTGGTGAGCCTGCCAGAATCTTCTGGTAATTTAGCGAACCTCCAGCACATCCAGCGGTATGAGTGCTCGGCTTTAGAGAGTCTGCCAGAAACTTTGGGTAACTTAACCAACCTCCACCACGTCCAACTGTCTAAGTGCTACAATTTGTTGTGTCCGCCAGATTCATTTTGTTGATTATTTAACCTCCAATATCTTCATTTGGAGGATTACATTAATTTAGCCCTGTCAAGCCAAACACTAAGGGATATAACGCCGCTTCAGTGCATAAATTTGTCTGGTTGTCTCAAAATTGAATTACTCCCAGAGGGAGTGGCACAACAGAGGCCACTTAAACAGTTGCGATTGGGAGGTACAAATTTAATAGGATTGCCAGATGAAATTGGAGAGGAAAACCCTTTGGAAGTTCTAGTAGTAGGAAGCCCCTCGCTGCACACGCTGCCACATTCACTGCATGACTTGAGTAACTTGAAGGAATTGCAGCTCTGTGCATGTCATAGCTTGAGATGTCTGTGGCTATCGCTTGGACTGTTGACTCAATTGATTGAGTTGACTTTAAAAGATTTTCCGTTGATAAACGAACTACCATTTATAAGCCAAATCAAAGGAGCAACCATACTTCCGCGGCTAAAACGGTTACAGGTTTCTGAAACAGGAATATCGGAGATATCATTTGGTGAAGGTGTTTGCGTCAACCTTCGATCTCTTACCATCACTCGCTATAATAATTTGGAGGAGGTTGGGACTTTGCCAAATACACTCATATATTTAAGCTTCAACAATTGTCATAATTTGAGGGAATTATATAACATTTATGGTCTTAAAAAACTTCAAATGTTGGACATTTTTGGCTGCACGGAGTTGGAGGAGTTGCTTAGAGTTGAAACATTGTTATCTCTGAGCATCCTAGATACAAGTAGATGTGTGAAGTTGAAGGGCATAAGGGGATTGGGGCAGCTGACAAAGTTTCAGCACCTACTGGTTGGAGGGTCTTCAGAGTTACAAGAGCTGGGAGGCATCCACCATTGTGTGTTGCTGTGGAGGCTTGATGCCAAAGAATGTCCCAAACTACAGTGGAGTGAGGGAGCAATGGAGCTGCTGTGCCAAAGAAATGGGTTCTTCTTAGAGGGCGTTTAATTAAGTGATTATTTAGTAGATTGTTGTCTCTCATATTGGGTTTGTCGCTTTTATGACATAAAATGTGAAAACATGTTAATGGTTTGAAGTATTAATGGAAGTGTAACTAAGTAAGAAAGTATAATTGCAAGGTAGTTAATTGAAACATATCCTCAGATGGAATGAAACACAAAAAGCAAACATTCGAATGAGAAGTAGAGAAAAATAAAAAGGGAAAATGGCTTCGTAGATAACCAAAAAAAATGTTGCCTTACTAATGGGTAATTATCAGGTTGCGCAAAATATATTTTATATAATTGATGCATAGCATTACCAATTAATATATATATTCATGACCTCCGCAATATATTCATGACCTCTGCGTCAAATTGCACAATATATATATATATATATATATATATATATATATATATATATATATATATATGTACGACCTCCACCATGTTGTGTGTTTGAAAATATTTATGTGAATTGCATGTTAAGCTTCATCTGTTTTCACTTGATTGAAGCTTTACTTAATAATTAAAATGCACATCGGGAAATTTGGTGTGCATGGAAGTTAATTAATTTCATATCGGTTATTTAATTTCATTTTTCAACTTTTGTCTGTGCATATCGATCGTCAATATCAACAAAGCGAGTACCTAACAATCTGGAGAGAGGTATCTTGAAATAGATAGAAATGTTGCACTCCCCATTAATGGTGGTGTTGATCCAACGCTCTCCTGTGTTTAGCGATGTGTCCGTTTACTAACACCCGCGGGTTTTGGTGTAATGACAATCGTGACTCCAACAAATGGTATCAGAGCGAGTTGATTTTTTGAGTCTGGAGTACAGGAGTGTTGTCCAGAGGCTGCGTGTTGGGGAGAAAAAGCATGGAAGCATGAAGAGGAGCCTTGAAGAGCCAGACCTACTGACTGCATGGAGCGTTGTCCGTGTTGTTGCATACTACCAGAGCAGCGTTGTCCGTGCTGCCAGAGCACCACTAAAAAAAACTCCTGCCATAGTTGTGAAGGGTTATCTGCGTGTGTGAAGGGCGTGAGTGCAAGTGTGAACTGTGTGGAGAGGCGTTGTGCGCTATCCATGTTGTTGCATGTTTCCAGAGCACCACTGAAAAAACTCCTGCCGCAGTTGTGAAGGGTTATCTACGTGTGTGAAGGGTGAATGAAAACGCTGATGTCCAAGTGTTCTGCATGCAATTCACTGTCATGTGTTGAATGGCCTGTGTGAAGGAGAGGAGGAGACCTCTCTGCATCTAAAATCAAGCAACCAAACCCACACTACTATCTTGCATGCCAGAGCCATTGGCAGGCAGACTCACCTAAAGAGGAACCTGTGTGGACAGGCGCGAGGTTCTGTAGCGTGTTTGTTGGGGAAGCCTAAATCAAGTTGTTGTTTTCCAAAATTGCTGTTGAACCCAGGTATTTATCAAAGTTTCCAAAACTTTTTTATTTTCAGCAGAAATCTTTTTTGGAACAAAAACAACAGATTGAAATCAAATCAAGTTTTTTTTTAAGGGGTGGATTCTATACAAATATTGGAGGAAAGAACTTCAAGAAAATAAAATCTTTGTTTGTTTTCACAAAAACAAATGGTTTGAAAGAAAAGAAAGGGTTTCTTTGTTTGTTTTCATAAAATAAAAACAAAGGGGTTTGCAAGAAAGAAAGGGTTTGCAAATATATATATTTTTTTTTGTTTGCTGGAAGATTATTTTTTGGAAAAAATATAAACCCTAGTTGAAAGACTGAAACCCTAGGAGAAGAACAAAATGGCCAAGATGTTGAATGTGAAATTCGAGGTAGAGAAATTCACCGGAAAGAGCAATTTTGCTCTTTGGAAACTGAAGGTTAGGGATTTGCTTGTGCAACAAGGGTAGCACAAGGCATTGGATGGGCCAACTAAGAAACTTGCAACCATGACTGATTCAGACTGGGAGGACTTGGATGCCCGAGCTCTTAGTACCATCAGGTTATGCCTAGCGGATGAGGTTCTCTTCAACATTGTTGAAGAGAGTACAGCTTTAGGTTTATGGGAAAAACTGGAAAAGCTCTATATGACAAAGTAGTTAACCAACAGAATTTATCTGAAAATACAACTGTACAGTTTTCGAATGAAAGAGGGTTCAAAAGCTGCAGAACTTTAAATGTTTTTAATACACTTAGATGTCAATTAACAGATATGGAAGTTAAAATTCAGGAAGAAGATAAAGCCATAACCTTGCTGTGTTCTCTGCCTAAATCATGGGATCACTTCGTAACTTTAATCAGCTTGAGCACTGCTGATTCTTTGAAGTTTGAGTCAGTTGTGGGAGCTCTCTTGTTTGAAGAAGTACAAAGGAAATCCAGTACTGAAACAGCTGCCTCATAAGCCATGGTAGCTAGAGGACGGTCAAAGCAAAGAGGAGAAAAACCAAGGGGGTCTTCCAAATCTAAATTGAAGGAAAGAAGTGTAAGGCAAAATGTTGGCACTGCAATAAAATTGGACTCTTGAAGAAAGACTGTTGGAAACGAAAAGAATCTAATAACCCGAAGAAGGAAGTGAATCAGGTCGATTCAGGTATGACAAACGAAATATATCTGCTGAAGAATTATGTATGATAGATGAAACTTCACCTGAATGTAATGTCTCTCAAGGTTTAAAAGCTGGTTGTTAGACTCTAGTGCTTCTCATCACATGTGTCCACACAGAAATTGGTTTACTTTGTGAAAATATAAATGGTAGTTTTGTGTTTATGAGTAATAATGTGTCATGTCAGACTGTTGGGATGGGGAATATTAGGATTAAGATGTATGATAACACAATTAGAACACTAACTAGTGTTAGACATGTACCTGATTTGAAGAAAAAATTGATTTCTTTGGGAGTGTTGGATTCAAATGGTTATAAGTTTACAAGTCAGGATGGCGTCTTGAAATCATTAAAGGAGCCCTAGTGGTTATGAAAGCAGAAAAGGTTGGAAATCTGTACAGGTTAAAAGGAAGTACTCAGGTTAGTGAAGCAACGGTTGTGTCAGAAAAGGAAGAAGTAGGTACTCGTCTATGGCATCAACGACTAGGTCATATGAGCGAGAAAGGTCTTAAGATACTGATGAAATGTAAATCTCTTCCCGATCTGAAATCCTTGAAGTTAGATTTCTGTAAACATTGTGTGTATGGAAAACAGTGTAAACAGAGATTTAAAGTTGGAAATCATAATAGTAAAGATATTTTAGACTATATTCATTCTGATTTGTGGGGACCATCCCCTATTGTATCATATGGAGGTGTTCTATATTTTTTAACGTTTATTGATGATTTCTCCCGTAAAGTTCGGGTCTTTATGATAAAAAAGAAAGCTGATGTATTCAATGTATTTAAACAATTTAAAGCAATGGTAGAGAAAAGAACAGGCAAATCTATTAAATGTTTAAGAACTGAAAATGGTGGTGAGTTCACTTCAATTGAATTTGAACAATACTGTAAGGATGAGGGAATTATTAGACACAAAACTGTTGTTTATACTCCTCAGCAAAATGGTGTTGCTGAGCGTATGAATCAGACTCATATGGAAAGAGCCAGAAGCATGATCAAAAATGCTAACTTGCAAAAGGAGTTGTGGGCAGAAGTAGTATTTACTACTTGTTATTTAGTTAACAGATCACCTTCAGTAGCAATTAATTGTAAAATTCCTGAAGAAGTTTGGACAGGTCAGTCTTGTGATTATTCACATTTGAGGATATTTAGTTGTGATGCTTATTCTCTTAGTCCTAAAAATCAGTGTTCAAAATTTGATCCAAAATCGAAATGTTATGTCTTTGTTGGGTATGACTATGCAATGAAAGGATACAGGTTGTGGGATCCTACATTGCAGAAGATAGTCATTAGTAGAGATGTAACATTTGATGAATCTTCTCTTTTAAAATCAAATGTTGAAAGAATTGAATAGGAATAGGTATCTCCAAATCAACGAGTTCAATTGGACGCTAGACCTTTCGGTGACAGTCAAGGAGAGACTTCTGGAGAAAAAAGTGTTGAAGACAAAAAGGAAGCCATTGAAGCTTTTGAACTAGTTCAAGTTTCTGAACCAGTTCAACAACCAGTCACTCTAAGAAGGTCTACAAGGGAAAGGAAAACTCCCAAAAGGTATGAAGATTCAGCTTCATCTTTTTCTTTGATTACTGAAGATGGGGAACCTTCTTGTTATCAGGAAGCAGTAGATGATACAGATAGCGAAATATGGAAAACGACTATGGAAGAAGAAATGGATTCCTTAGCCAAGAACAATACCTGGGATCTTGTAGAGCTTCCTGAAGGGAGAAGTGTTGTTGGATGCAAGTGGGTCTTCAAAATGAAACAGAAAGTTGATGGAAGTATCGAAAGGTATAAGGTGAGACTGGTAACAAAAGGGTATTTCAGGTTGAAGGTATAGACTTTCATGAGATTTTTTCTCCAGTTGTAAAACTTGTTTGTATTCGTACTGTGTTGGAACTAACTGCGTTACTTAATCTTAAGTTAGAACAGTTAGATGTTAAAACAAATTTTATACATGGTGATTTGAATGAAGAGATATATATGGAACATCCAGAAGGTTTTGTACAAGGTCGCAACAGAAGATTAGTTTGCAAGCTCAGGAAATCATTGTATGGTCTGAGGCAATCTCCTAGGCAATGGTACAAGAAGTTTGATTCCTTCATGGTGAGCCAGAACTTTATAAGAAGTGAGTATGATCATTGTGTATACTTCAAAATTTTCAATGGCATATTCATTATCTTAGCTTTGTCTGTTGACGATATGCTTATTGCAAGCAAAAGCATGGAAGAGATCAATAGGTTAAAGGCTCAACTCTCTAGGATGTTTGATATGAAGGATCTTGGAGCAGCAAAGCATATCTTGGGCATGGAGATACACAGAGACAGGAAAAGTGGTAAGCTTTGGTTATGTGGAGAAAGTACTTGAAAAGTTCTGTATGAACAATGTGAAACCTGTTAATGTTCCACTAACTTCCCATTTTAAGATTTCTTCAGTTTTGAGTCCTAGAACTGATGAAGAAAAGTAGTATATGTCTCATGTACCATATGAAAATGTTGTAGGGAACTTAATGTATGTGATGGTATCTACAAGACCTAACATTTCACATGCAGTTGGAGTTGTCAGCAGGTTCATGGAAAATCCAGGTGAAGAACATTGGTGAGCGGTGAAATGGGTGCTTCAATATTTAAGAGGCACAAGTGACCATTGCATCATATTTAGTGGTAGTGAAGGATCAGTCTCCGGATATGTAGATGTTGATTATGCAGGTGATTTGGACAAAAGAAGATCTACTACAGGGTATGTCTTTACTCTTGCAAGTGGAGCAATTAGTTAGATGTCAAAGCTTCAAGAAACAGTTGCATTGTCCATTACCGAAGCAGAATATATAGCTGCTTCTTATGCTAGTAAAGAAGCAATCTAGTTAAAGGGTTTGTTTGATGAGATTGGAAGGACGAAGGAGAAAGTGAGTGTACTTTGTGACAGTTAAAGTGCTATTCACTTGGCTACAAATCCTGCTTATCACAGCAGAACCAAGCACATTAATGTAAGGTATCATTTTCTGAGACATGTGATCGATGGCGGAAAAGTAAACGCGTGAGAATTGTGCAGACATATTCACAAAGCCAGTTACAGTAGAGAAGTTGCGATGGTGTTTAGCTTCTCTTGGCTTGCAGAAAAGATGATGAATGGGCATGGGCAAGGGATTAGGAAAATTGTTGTCAAGGTGGAGTTTGTTGGAAGTTTGACAACTAATTATGTAAATATGAGTAATAATTGTATTAGTTACCACTAATTAGTTTTATACCGAAACAGCAGTTATGTAACAGAGGAGGCTTGTATAAAACTAGTGAATGCCCGAGAAATGTAAGTGTGGAGAATCATCGTTGAATTAATAGAAATTCCAATCCCTTGCCCCGTGGATGTTTCCTTGACACCTTGTCAAGGTTTTACCACGTAAATCCTGTGTTTTTATTTGTGTGTTTGGTTTCAGTTTTCAAGTCAGTTATGAATCTTTCTTGGTCTATTTGTAACTAAATCTTTGTTTCTTTCCTCATTTCCCCAATTATCACAACGAGTGGTATCAGAGCCAAAGGTCTTGAGTTTGAAACACACCTGGCTTGCATTGAGGGGGGAGATTGTTGCACTCCCCGTTAATGGCGGTGTTGATCCAACGCTCTCATGTGTTTAGCGATGTGTCTGTTTACTAACACCTGCGGGTTTTGGTGTAACGACAATCGTGACTCCAACAAGAAAGAGTAAGACACAAACAAACATGTGAAAGTAAGCATTATGTCGTCGCTCTGATAATCGTCAAGCGTTACCTTACGATTAGAGAAATAGAAATCCCAGTTAGAGTAAAAGCTAATGCTAATGAATAACATGTGTGGCTATATATACCGATACAACTAGAGCTTGGAGAGATAGAAAGACCATCTTCCAAATATAGCTCGCTAGTTATACACATATTTGCGAAGAAGCAGAAGGAAGTTAGTATTTTAATTCGGATACTAGTACGAAAAAAGGAACTAAATGCAGCAATGCGGGCGATTCACAGTCGTTGAAGAGCCACTTTAACATAATTTCTCTTTCCATTTTCGTTCTCAATATGATGAAAGCAATGTCATTGGTGAATGTTGCAGACATGAACGTTGCTACCACGTTTATTGATGGATTTTTGGTTCCACACAATCAAGCAAGAAATGTGGTGGGAGTTGATGCTCATCAATGGGATCGCAAACTTGCAAATTATGTGTGCAATTATGCAAGACATATTGTGGGGAAGCGGCCATGGTTGGACCCCTTCGCAGGCAGTGGCTGCATGGATAGATGAGAAAAAATGGTTTGACTAGCCAAAAATATTTGCACTAGACCTGATTGCATTCACTACACTTAGGTTGTATGGAGAACCACTGCCAATGTTGGTTGCGCCAAGATTATAAGCAATTTACTTTCATAACCTGCAATTATGATCCATCAGGGAACTATGTAGCAGCCATGCCTTACTGAAATTCACACGTGCAAGCATATATTTAAATATGAACACCAACCATTCAACATTCTTCCTACTATTGGTTCATGTGCCTACAAAAGATATTGTATTCTTTCAATATGGATATTTTTGCACTTGTAATAAGTACAACAATTTGTTGCATGGGTTTGTTTTTTTTGTAAAACACAGTTAAAATCAATATAATTTCTCTGAGATATGGTGGCAATTAATATAATTGTTATATGTAATCATCATAGCTAAGATATTCAACTTAAAACTTGATTAAGAAAACTTTAGATACGGTGGCCATTAATATAATTGTTATACGTAATCATGATAGCTAAGTTATTCAACTTAAAACTTGATTAAGGAAACTTTAACTATGAATTCAAGGTCAAAAGCCACACATCAACCCCACAAAGTAAAAAAATTCTCAACCCAAATTTTGAGAAATCTAATGAAAACAATTGTTGTATGTTGATATATTCACTATTAGTAAAGACCTAATGCACAAGTTTGTTGGAGCAGGGTTGGTTGCAAAATATTCTCCGAATCAAATTAAACATATGTAGTTCCAAAGAAAAAACCACTTAGTAAGTCTAGATCAAAAAATTATTGGCTACTATAGCCTCCCTGCGAAGAAGGTAGGAACCTATTTTTAAATGGATATTATGCAGGTATGACGCAATAGAGAAGGGTAAGACTTCAACATTTGGAAGCAAAAATAAAAAGTGGTGGAAAATATAACAATCATCTTACCTAATCTTCCAACTTTACATATAAATCATGTATGAGTCTCGACCTGGTATCCCCCTAGTGATTAGCCTACCAATCCCATCATTGTTGCCTAATGGAAGGCATATCACTGACCACTAAGCTTGAAAAATGGTTGATATGGGGAACTATCGCATTTTCCTAGTGATTTTGATTTTTGCTCAACTCACTCTTTAAGTGGAGCTCATAATGTGTTAATGGCATCATTGTTACTGCACTAATGGGCATACTTGAAGAATTAGCACTCAAAATAACTTTGATTGCTATAATTTCATACTTCAAATATAGTATAATATTAAGTGCATGCATACAAATACAAGGCATAGAATATGCATGACTTTGCACTTCCCATATTTTTCTAGATTTTTCAAATTTAGGGAGTCTTTTTTAATAACATTATCTGAATTTGTGTATTAATATAACTATGCGGATTTGAATTTTTGCATCTCTAAATCTTTAGTGTTCATTTGCACCATACGATGGCTTAGTGAAAATGAGACTACATTAAACAAATCAATTGTAGATGCATAATAGAAATTAAAGTAAACGCTCCAGGGAAGATAAATTCAATAGTTGGTAAAGAATTAACGGATACAATTATATGGTGAAATTAAGCATTATGCATCATCTACGTCAACGATAAATCTTTGCTTGTATTTTATTTATTAAAAAAAAATCTTTCGATTTTGTATCAATTTAAGATTTTGAAGTTTTTGAAGTTTTCAATCCTTAATAGTAAAGAAATATTTGTACAAATTGCAAGGTTTTATATCACTTTAAATCTAATGGGAAAAATAGGTAAATTTAGCCCCCAAAAAGTGATTTGAAATTTAATATTATTCATTCGCAAAAAGTAAAACACTTTTTGGTTATGTGTTTATGTGTAAAGGTGTAAATCCTTGCTAATACAGTGAATAGTTTATATTTTGAATTTCTTCTTCCTTTGCGTTCATATATGTGGAAACTTCAATTCAATTGTGACCAACATGGAAATCATGCTCAACCATTTGCTCCTATCACACATAATTTGTTGGATTCTTAATCAATTCTTTTCTAAACGATTATAGTTTGTAAAATATTAAGACATTCAATACTTTGAAGATTTAAATTTGAATATGTAATCTAAAGAATTCATATTTTCTACTTAACAACCTCTTTTCACGCAATCCAAGTTAGAAAAATCAATTCAACTCTTTTTACCCAATGCAAGTTAGAAAATTCAATTCAAAAGCTCGTTTGAAGTCAATCTAACTAAAATAGATTAAATCCCCCCTTTAAATAGTAATGATCTCCAATCATTTTAATTTAAAGAGTAAACTTATAGCTAAAAATTTGGTGAGAATAATCAATTTTTAGTATATTAATTTGTTTGAAGTAAAAAACATTATCGAACTTAAATAGATTGGATTCCCCCTCCAAATAATAATGATCTCCAACCCATTTTAATTTAAAGAATAAACTTAAATTCCCCCTTTGAATAGTAATGATCTCCCATCATTTTAATTTAAAGATTAAACTTATAACTAAAACTTTGGTGAGAATAATCATTTTTAGTATATTAATTTGTTTGAAGTAAAAAACATTATCCAACTTAAATAGATTGGATTCCCCCTCCAAATAGCAATGATCTCCAACCCATTTTAATTTAAAGAATAAACTTTTAATGAAAACTTTAGTGAGAATAATCCATTTTTGGTATGCTCATTTTTTTTCCATTTTTCCCATTTCACAAGTAGATGTACTTTACCTATTAATTAATAATATATTTTATAAGTGAAAAAAATTATTAGCATGGTCTAAAGAACTCACAAATTAGTTCAGAAAATAATGGAAAGTTCGGCAAGATTATGATAAAATTGAGGAGAAATTTTTGAAAATCTAGGTTACTGGATTTTGGGCACCCATGGGTTTTTAATGGTGTTGAATCCATTTCCACGATCAAAAAACGATCAAGCACTCTAGTATTTTGATTTGTTGAATTTTTTTTTAACAAGATTCACCCAAAAAATATCATAAAAAAATGGGGTGTTAATGAAACAACGTAGTTGTGTAAATCTAAACCTCAAACTTATTAATACAAATTGGTTTAATCCAATGATGAGATGATAATCATATTAGTTTAATATTAAAAACTAAAAACTAAAAGTAAACGAGTTACATGTACAAGTTGGTTTGATCCAATGATGAGATGATAATCATAGTAATTTAATATTGAAAATAAAAAATAAACAAAGCACATGTACAAGTTGGCTTGATCCAATGAGATGATAATCATACTAGGGGAGGGTCGCCAATACATGTGCGCCCTCCCCGCCACGTCACTTTACCACGCGTCAACCCACATGGAGCCGGTACGACACCTGTCCACCGTGGAGCTCCATGTGTGGGCTATCACCTCGCTGCATAAAAATCCGACTTCGCGCCATTTCAACGGTTGGTCTGGGCTCATTTCTGCGATGTTCCATTTTCCCTTTGTCTTTCTGCTCGGGGCCGGTTGTTGGGCGAAGCCCCCCGCCGAAGATGGCGCGGGACGGCCCTATAACCTGCGCGCATGGTGGTTTATTCGTGTGCTGGGGGAATGCTTTGTTCGGTTGACAGGGTTTGTGTACCTGCGCGCAGAGTCGTTTATTCGTGTGCTGGTGCGAAGGTTTGATGGAGTTTCAGGGTTTCTGGTTGGGACAGCGGTTCTGCTTTTCTTGTGCTTTTCCGCCTGGATTTCTTGGTCGTTCTGGAATGCAAGTTGTTTAACATGGAATGCCGGTTGTTTAGCATTTCTCTGGTGGTGGTCTTATTCGGCGATTTTGTTGTTTGGGGAGGAGTCGGTCACCATTCTACTGAGCTTGAGGTAACATAGGATTTTTTTGTTTTGCGCTGCTGTTTTTGTTGTTTTTCTGATCTCTAATGGCTTTTTTCTTCCTGTTGCAGGTGTGGAAAAGGACGTTGCAGGTGTGGAGAAGGTCTGGCGAGCTCTGGGGAAGGTGGGGGAGGTCGGCGACCATCCATGGCCTGTAACCGGTAGGATTTTAATCCTACCAGCTATTACTCTGTGTTTTTCAACACAAGCAACTCTAACAGGATATTTTGTGAACTTTCTATGGCATTTTATGGCATTTTTTGAGCATTTTTTTGAGGGTTTAGGGTTTTAGGCATTCTATGGCATTCTATGTTATTTTTGCTGTTTTAGCCTGTAATTTTTTTGAGCATTTTTTTCAGGGTTTAGGGTTTTAGGCATTCTATGGCATTCTATGTTATTTTAGCTGTTTTAGCCTGTAATTTTTGCTGCCCCGTGCCCTCGGCCATCCCGTGCCCTCGGCCGTCCCATGCCATTCTCAGCATTCTATGGCATTCTATGCTATTTTTGTTGTTTTAGCCTGTAATTTTTGCTGCCCCGTGCCCTCGGCCGTCCCGTGCCCTCGGTCGTCCCGTGCCATTCTCGGCGGAGGGCTTCGCCCCACAGCCGGCCCCAAGCAGAAAGACAAAGGGAAAATGAAACATCGCAGAAATGAGCCCAGACCAACCCTTGAAACTCTCTGTAGCTGCTGTCAATTGACTTGCATAGCCGGCCCCGAGCAGAAAGACAAAGGGAAAATGGAACATCGCAGAAATGAGCCCAGACCAACCCTCGAAACGCTCTGTAGCTGCTCTCAATTGACTTGCATAGCCGGCCCCGAGCAGAAAGACAAAGGGAAAATGGAACATCGCAGAAATGAGCCCAGACCAACCCTCGAAACTCTCTGTAGCTGCTCTCAATTGCCTTGTTACTGTGTTTGCTTTATAGATAAAAACGCTGCATTTTTATTGTCCCTGCTATTGTATCTTTTTCATTGAATTCGGGATTTCATTCCATGTAGATATGACTACTTTTGTTCATTTTAGCAAGTTTAGTTTTTTAACTGTTTCTCTGGTTTGGTTGGCTCTAGCATCATAACCTGACCAGGAAATTTTTGCTAACATAACCTGAGTATTGTTTGTACTTTATAGAGTAGTTGTAGTATCATACTTTATTTCCAGCAATTCTTCTCGCACTTAACTGCAACTGTTATATTTCCTTTACTGCAACTTTCAAGATCAATTGTTCTAACTCTAATAGTTTTTGAACTGTTTCTCTGGTTTGGTTGGCTCTAGCATCATAACCTGGCCAGGAAAATTTTGCTAACATAACCTGAGTTATTCTTGCATGTTAACGTTTGTGTTTTTATGGTTTGTACATTTGAAGCGAGCAGGAGGTGTTTCTAATTGCGAGTGTAGACCTCTATTCAGTGTTAAGTGATTGTGGACTTGCGTAGTATCATACTTTATTTCCAGCAATTCTTCTCGCACTTAACTGCAACTGTTATATTTCCTTTACTGCAACTTTCAAGATCAATTGTTATAACTCTAATAGTTTTTGAACTGTTTCTCTGGTTTGGTTGGCTCTAGCATCATAACCTGGCCAGGAAACTTTTGCTAACATAACCTGAGTTATTCTTGCATGTTAACGTTTGTGTTTTTATGGTTTGTACATTTGAAGCGAGCAGGAGGTGTTTCTAATTGCGAGTGTAGACCTCTATTCAGTGTTAAGTGATTGTGGACTTGCGTAGTATCATACTTTATTTCCAGCAATTCTTCTCGCACTTAACTGCAACTGTTATATTTCCTTTACTGCAACTTTCAAGATCAATTGTTCTAACTCTAATAGTTTTTGAACTGTTTCTCTGGTTTGGTTGGCTCTAGCATCATAACCTGGCCAGGAAACTTTTGCTAACATAACCTGAGTTATTCTTGCATGTTAACGTTTGTGTTTTTATGGTTTGTACATTTGAAGCGAGTAGGAGGTGTTTCTAATTGCGAGCGTAGACCTCTATTCAGTGTTAAGTGATTGTGGACTTGCCCAGCACTGTCATCACATGATAACTGTTTTTGTTTCTAATAAAATTTATATGCTAAATATGTTCGATCTAACCCCTTATTGTTATGACTCTCGCCTCTGCTTACTTGGTGTGACTCTCACCATTGTTGTGACTTATAGCACATGGTTATTGCTACAACTTGCTCAATACTGTTGTTGCAACTCTAAGAAGGCTGTTGTAACTTTGCGTCAATTATAACAATTCATTAGTTAACCAAACAATTGTCATATGTGAATCACTCATATTGTCAAACAATTGATCTACTCATGAAGGAAAATGAAAAAGGTGAATAGGTGCTTAGAAAAGAATTAATGACTAAGCCACAATTCGTCATATAGCTGATTAGGTTACTGTGCACCCAAATTTCTCTATCTTTTGGAAAGTTGATGTAACAAGATGGAACAATATGATTCTCATAGTTGTTCATCAACTGATTTGATTAATTTAGATACTTCCATCATTTTTACTGACACATATAAAAACACATGCTCTCTATAAGTTGGGCAGTAGTAAAAAAATAGGCTAGCTAGGTGATTGATAAAAATCATAACTATGTTCTTTATTGTATTTCTAGTTTCCAGCAATGTAAAGTTCTTATTCATTCTAATTCAATCAATAACATGCTAAGTATAGAGTTCCTTACTACTAGTGCCTCGTACATTAGAAGCGAGCAGGAGGTGTTTCTAATTGTGAGTGTAGACTTCTATTCAGTGTTAAGTGATTGTAAACTTGCCCAGCACTGTCATCACATTATAACGGTCCACTTATTGGAGCCATAAGTGAGTTTAGAGCTTTGTACAGTGCGCACAGAATAACTTATAGAAATAGTTTTATCATAATTAATATTTTACAGAAAGACATATTCCATTGAAAATTTCTTATCAACACACAGTTAGGTTGCCACAAGAAATCACTACTAGGTTGTAAGCCAAAATGTTGTTGTGCCAATAAAAAGATACAATCCATCCAAAATCCACATCATAATGTGGTTAGAACTAAAAACATGTGACACCCCTATTCTTTATGGCCCTCAGAATCTTGAGTGCCAAAACTCCCCGAGTTACCTTCTTGAGCCAGGTAGGTTGGCCTACCAGTCAAGGGCTGATTAGGAAATGGTTGATTGTTGCCATATGATTGATTCCAATTTGCAGCTTCCAACCATGGAGGTATTGAGTACCCATACCTCACATTTTCACTACTGACCCATGCATTAAGTGGAGGTGTGTAATGAGCATACAGAGAATTGACACCAGCTCTGGTAGGAACAAGGCAAGTGGGTAAACCCTCGGTTTGATAGTGGGGCACTTGAATGTTTATGAGATCTTGGAATAATGGTGTATTATCTACAATGGAGTCCAATGAGTTTGAAATAATCCTGGTTTCATCAGCTATTCTTGTATCGTTGATCATCCCTTGTTCCTTTTCAAGCATTTGTTGTGCCTTTCGTTTTTCCTTTTCCTGTCTTGCCATTTTCTTTTGTTGGTCCTTAACTTGCCTTGTTTTATCTCTTTCAATCCTTTCTTCTGCTCGCTGTTGTGCTGCAACAATCCTTGCTGCCTTCTTCTCCTTGACCATATCCTTCTTTTTCCGTTTTAGTTCTTGCATTTCAAGTTTCTTTTTTTCTGACTCAACTAACAGGTTTATATAGTCCTCTGAGGTGAGTAGCTGTGAGCTTCGGCCCAGACGAAGACTACCGGTGCACCTTGCTTTTTTCTCATTGATACTCTCTCTACTGGTAGCTTTAGGAATCGTCCAAGTGTCTTCTCCACCCCTCCCACCTGCATGTCATTGCTTGGTACTTCCCTTTCAGTATCTGTTGGAACTGATTGAACCATATCATTATCTTCATTTGATGCCTCATTATGTCCTTCATCTTCTTCCATTGATCTATTGTCCACAAAAAAATGAACAATTTCACTGTTCAATTCTGCTGGTTGTGAGGGCATGTTCATGCTTTCTTCATTGGTTGCTGAGACACTATGTGCATTCATATTGATCATTGCTTCTGCTAGCCATGAAGGTGGGGTTACTTGGCTTGGCAATGTCAATTGGTCATTGTCAACTGCATGTTCAACAATATCATTAGCAATATCAGCAACAGGAATTTGATGTTCTTGAGTTGGTGCAACAATCTCCATGTTACTAGGAATTTTTTCATTGTTATATTGTGCGTTTCATCATCTTCAGCATATAACTGTCCTTGAGACAGGGAAATCATATTACCAGCTGCAACAACATCATCTTGGTCATCTACTTCTTGCACTTCAACACATGTTTGGACATTCCCTTCTTCCTGACCATCCACATGAAACGCTTGGCTACAACCAGTATCATGCATAAGAGCATCATAGTTCAGTGGCCAGATTCCTGTCCCCCTAAAGCCAGCCTTGATATTTGATGGTGTCAAAGCCCTTTTAAAAGCTTTACTTGCAAGCTCTGCTAGCTCAAACCTTTTCACCTCAACCCCTGGATTCTTTGCCATCCATGCAGCACGCTCTGACCTGAAATAGTTCTTGAAAGGGCCAAACACACTAACATCAAGGGGTTGCAGCATATGAGTGGTATGAGCGGGCAATGTCAACAGGTGGATGCCTAAATTGTTTGCTTCCTCAATTGTTTGTACAGCCATGTGGGTCCCATGGCCATCTAATATCAAAAGGTGTCTGTTATTAGGCGAGACGCCACCTGGTACCGATGCAGCAAAGTGAAAAAGCCAACTTAGAAACAGTTCTTTAGTCATCCATGCATGGGGATGTGCAGCCATGCATGCACCTGGTTCACAGTTCTGTATATAGTTTTTCAGTTGATTTTTACCTTTGAATAGATAAAATCCTGCGATTGAAGTACCAATTGCATTAACACAACATAAAATAGTTATCCACTCCCTGCTCTTGGGCAAAATCTTTGGCACATTTCGGCTCCCTCTCTTGGCAATTACCCGCATGCCACAATTCCTCCCTGCCTGTAAACCTGTTTCATCATAGTTCCATATATGGTCTGCTCCATAAGAATGTTATCATAAGCACTAGAAAGTGTGTCATAGAATTTTTGCACAACTGCAGGGCGCAAATTTAATGCTCTGTCTCTGTCAAGGCCCTCAGCAGTACGCAATACAAGTTCTGGATGCCTTTTTTTAAACCCAAACCACCATGATTTACCAGGAAACCCATCTTTGAATGGGTTTGGCCTCCCTTGACAGATTTGAGCAACTGTTGATTTGAGTTGTATCAACTCTAGCCCATGTCCCAGTTGGGCCATCTCTTTACACCACTCAACCACCTCGGCCTCCTCATCCTCAGTCATAACTGTAAGAGGCCCTCTACGTTTTGTATGAGTCAGTCCATTTATCCAATAATGTATTGATGAGGGAGGAATACCATGTTTTTTTGCAGATGCCCGAACTGAGTATCCATTAAACTCTATGTCGTCAATTGCAACTAACATTTGTTCTTTTGTCCATCCTCTTATAGCACTGATCTTTTTAGTTGAGCTTGCCCCTTGGACTGTTGTTGATGGTGGTTCTGTGGCTGATGGTGTGTTAACATCAGCGGCTGTCACATGGTCATCTTCAACAATGTTCCCTGGTGCATTGCTGGCATCGACATCAGCTGGCCTATCATCATCAGACGATGTGCATCGCAGCTGCGCACCCCTTGTCACTCTCCTGCCACTTCTCCTTGTACGAGCAGAGTAACTTCCTTTTGCCATAGATGCAACAACCTGTAAAATTATTGCATGCATTTAGACATTAGAATATATGTTAAATTATGCTTTATTACTTCTGCAAAAATTACTTTTCCTCTATTACAGGAAATTATCAACATGTATGTTGCATTTAGACATTTGAATATATGTCAAATTATGCGTTTTTAATTCTGCAAAAATACTTTTCCTCTATTACAGGAAATTGTCAACATGTATGTCACTGTTTTCATAATGAGAGCAAATGTTTCACTTTCATAGGGCAGTGTCAGGATATGCGTATACATTAGGATACAGAGCTTGTTACATTAGGATATGCGTATACAGTGATTACAGTCTATCCATATGTATTACCTTAGGATATGCGTGTACAGTGATTACAGTCTATCCATATGTATTGATTATGTATTACATTAGGATATGCGTATACAGTGATTACAGTCTATTCATATGTATTGATTATGTATTACATTAGGATATGCGTATACAGTGATTACAGTCTATCCATATGTATTGATTATGGAGAGAACGGTAGTCTATATACCAATAAGAAAAAAGGTATTTATATAATAGGAATGACTAAGAGTGAGAACCCTGGGATATCATGTTGTATATTGATTAACTTGTCATCTTTGTATCTTATCTAAGCTTATGACAAGCTATGCAATTAGAACACAGTAGTTACACATGACTCTTTCTAACCATGCTTGTTTACCTAATCACTTGCTTGTCTCATGCTCATTACACTCGGCATAAGTAATAGCACAGATATTTTACAAGTAACATCATCTAAAGGTTGAACTATCAGTGCTAACCTAAGAAATACATGTATAGATATGATAAAGTACCTGTATCACAGGTTGGTTATCTCCCTAATAGACTGGATTCAGCTTTAATATACATATAACATATGTAATTATACAGAGCTTTGTTCTAGCTCACTCATAGATAAGGGTGAACTGAAACCATGCTCAGATACTAATACGAGCTTTTTAGTGTATAGAGCTTACTAGTGATAAGATGAGTGAGATGTATTCAATAGCTTCAGTCATCTAATCCAATAAAGAGAAATGGTCATCTGCTCGGGCTTCCATTCTAAGAAACCATTCCTCAGTTCTATGGTCCATTCATCAGTAGTATAAATTCACTTATTTGCAGTCTTTCAACTCAATATCAAAATGTTTGCTTTCTCAATAGCTTCATGCTTCTGAAAATACATGTCTTTCGATTATGTTTCAATGTGATGTCTCAATGATGATTGTCAAGGTCTGAAAATATGTGAAAAATTACTAAGTTTATCAGAGTCATTAAAGTTACAATTCGTTTTTGTTCTATGTTTTAACTCATTCTGCATAGAACCCAAGCCATAATAATCGCTCAATTCCTGTAAGCTAAGGTTCAAGGTTCAATTCCTGTTAGCTAAACAAGCTATGACTACAGTACTAACACGACATACGTAACCTCTGTGATATGTAAGCTGTAATCACTATCACATTTGATTCTATGGTCTCCTAGGTGTCATAGACAATTGGTTTTACTTCAGTTTAATCGAGTTTCATTGCAGTCATTTATTTTTTATATTTTTCATATAATTTATTTAGTTATTTTGAATATTGTGAAGAACAATCTCTGCTCCAAGATTTCTCTCCTTTTTCTGTGACTTAATTTACAGTGCTGAGTTATGTAAATCCCCATTCCTTTGGTCCAACTTTTACAACTCCATATGGCTCGGGCTCTCCATACCCTAAGGTCTCGAGCTCAACGAGGTGAAAAGATATGAAGGCCAATAAGACGGTCATCTGCTATGTTACTTATAATTGTGTTTTCTCATTATCTAAAATCTTACAGTCATCTAATCCAATAAAGAGAAATGGTCATCCGCTCGGGCTTCCATTCTAAGAAACCATTCCTTAGTTCTATGGTCCATTCACCAGTAGTAGAAATTCACTTATTTGCACTCTTTCGACTCAATATCAAAATTTTTGCTTTCTCAATAGCTTCATGCTTCTGAAAATACATGTCTTTCGATTATGTTTCAATGTGATGTCTCAATGATGATTGTCAAGGTCTGAAAATATGTGAAAAATTACTAAGTTTATCAGAGTCATTAAAGTTACAATTCGTTTTTGTTCTATGTTTTAACTGATTCTGCATAGAACCCAAGCCATAATAATCGCTCAATTCCTGTAAGCTAAGGTTCAAGGTTCAATTCCTATTAGGTAAACAAGTTATGACTACAGTACTAGCACGACATACGTAACATTTGTGATATGTAAGTTGTAATCCCTATGAAGTTGATGATCGAATAATTCGTGTAAGCTAACCTTCAATTCCTGTAAGGTAAGCAACCTGTGACGTTGATTAGATGGATACGACTGTATTCGATAGGTTAACTGTATAAGCTAGAACACATACATAAACTCTGTATAAAAAAGGTTAACTGTAACTGTATAAGAAATCTGATAAATGAATGGACAGAACTGTAATGTAAGAAATCTGATAAATGAATGGACAGAACTGTAATGTAAGAAATCTGATAAATGAAAACAATGAAAACAGAACTGTAAGAAGAATGAGTTGTAATTCATATAACTAACTTGAATATATTGGCCACTGTTTTGTGATGTTGTCTTCAAGTTTGCTGAATAGTTTGAAAGCATAAGATGCAACTTCAATAGTGGGTGGACTTCTTTTATAGTTTTGGGGACTTGATTTTAATTGGTGGACATGGATGCACATGGATTGCAATGGCTTCATTTTGAATGTGTGGTATGGATTTAATTTGCTGTGATCTAATGGTTGGGAATTGTTTATTTGTTGATCCATGTGCTTTGATCTGTTTTAATGAGAAATAGAGTGAGTTGGGTGTCATTTATTGCAGTTATTGGGTCTGGGTGTCATTTATTGAACAAAGTGGATTTAATTGTTATTGGGTTGGGTGTCATTTATTGAACAAATTGGATTTAATTGTTATTGGGTTGGGTGTCATTTATTGAACATAGGGTGTTTAGTTGTTGAACGACACAGCAGTTATGGCTGACATACATTCCTTTTGTTATGTGCAGGTAGGCATATTTATTTGGGATGCAAAGTTGCAGTTCTGATGAGTGGGGGTTGAAGTGACTGCTGTTTTGTACTTCTGGAATAGACCAGTTTGGAAGCCTTTATGGCTCTAGCTGTTTTCTACTTGGGTCAATATGTTTTGCAATATTAAGTAGTAAAATACTATTTATGGACAGTTGTGGGCCCAGTCAATATATGGGTGATTTTTGGACATAATTTAAAACTTATTTATACATAATGTTATTTATTTCTGTTTAAATTTTGGTTTCAAAAGTCTTAATCACTGGTGGTTTGGTGGGACCAGTATTATATCAACCACTGGTCCCTGCACAATATTAAGAATCTCTCCCCTAGTTTAATATTAAAAATAAAAAATAAACAAATTGCATAAGGAAAGAAAGGCAAAAGTCAAAAGATAAATAAAAAACTTTTAAAAAAATAATCTAAAAAACTCTTTCGATTAGAACATTTCATATGAATATCCAAATGCAATATCTCTATCTTAAAAGGTGTGGGGCACCCCTGCTTGCTATAACATTCGATTTTCACAACATTTATTAGCATTGTCATTTAATCCTCTTGATTTTGTCAAAGTGTGTGGTACCCAACGGTGGTCACGCTTGGATTTATGAGTATTCTCATTTAATCACTTTGACTTTGTGGCACCCAACGGTGGTCACGCTTGGATTTATGAGTATTCTCATTTAATCACTTTGACTTTGTGGCACCCAACGCTTGTGACGGTTGGATTTATGAGTATTCTCATTTAATCACTTTGACTTTGTGGCACCCAACGCTTGTGACGCTTGGATTTATGAGTATTCTCATTTAATCACTTTGACTTTGTGGCACCCAATGCTTGTGACGCTTGGATTTATTAGCATTATCATTTAATCACCTTGTGGCACCCCATGCTGGATTTAACTTTCGGATTGGAATTCCCAAGATTCTTGCTTAATTCCATGTCGATATTATATGGTTTTTTTTGTTTTGTTTTTGTTGTTTTCACTGAACACGTGATATTTTAATTTTGATGTAGATTTAATAATCATATTGATGAGTGTTTAGGAAAGAAATCTATATTATTATTATTATTTTTAATAAAATTTTGAAAAGTCAATTATAGCTCTATTAGATATATTATAAATTTTCCTATTGAATTTGTTTAGATATTTATGTTTTTAATATAAAACACTACCATGTAATTAATCATTTTTTTAAATTTTTAAATAAAACATATATAATTAATTATTATTTTTTATTTCTATTTATAGCGCTGAGATGTGATTTGAGAGACTAGTTATTATTATAATTTTTTAAAATAAATTAAAATATATGATTTTTTTTATAACATTATGATGGAATTAATCAATTTATAGTATTTTTTATTTCCAAAGGGAAAATGCATTGATTATTTAGTTATTATGATTTTAACATATAAGGTGAAACATTTTGGGTATTTTTCAAGAGGTGTAGTCTAATTTATAGACGAAATGGCTTTTTTCACGACATTTTTTTCTGGTTGATTTTAACAAAAATGGGACAAACATTTTTAGAAACTTGAATTTAAGTTATTTAATTTGTAGAATTTTATTGCCCCAAGGGGTTTTTCAGGGTGCTAAATCTATTTATGACTTCAAAAATGCATTTTAAACAACAAAAAATGCAGTCTTTCCTGAAATTATTTTGTCAAGTAAAAAAGTATATTCCATCTATAAGTTAGACTACACATTTTTAGGAGCCCCAGGGGGTTAACATTTTAGAGATTATTAGGGTGGCACAATTCTTTCTGAGCTTTGTGGATGATGTTGATAACAAGGAGTTGATGGGGGTGTTTCAGAAGTTGATCTAAAAGCGGTCCTTTCTAACTCTTTGAATGACAAGAGCCCAAGTTCGGATAGGTAGGTTGCATAATTTTTTACTTCTTTCTTCAAGTTTATTGGGCCTGACCTCCTCTAGCTTGTGAACAAGTCTCATTAGGATAGTCAGATCCTCTCCACATTTAAATTTGATTTCATTGCCCTCATTCCAAAGGTTGACAACCCTACTTCTTTTGAGGATTTTCAGCCCATGTCCCTTTGTAACTATGTTTATAAGGTCGTCTCAAAGGTTATTTCCCGAAGGATCAAGCATTTTCTCTGGAAGGCCATATCTTAAGAACGATTCGAGTTTTTGGAAGGGTGTCAAATTCATGAGGCAATTGGTGTGGCCCATGAGGGCTGACACAATATAAAGTTGCTGAAACGGAAGGGTATTGTATTCAAGATTGATTTATCTAAAGCATATGATAGAGTCAATTGGTTCTTTATTTGACTATTTCTTATATGGGTGGGCTTTGATATTCATTTCATAAATTGAATTATGGGTTGCTTAACTTCTATCTCCTTTGCAATCATAATCAATGGATCTACCTCACAATTTTTTCAAGCACAGTGTGGTCTTCACCACCGGTGCTCTTTATCCCTTCTATTATTTATTCTTGTTGTTGAGGGTCTTAGTATTATGATTAAGGATGTGGTTCGTCAAAAGGAATTTCAGGCTGCCATTGTTGCCCAACTGTTGTCCATCACACACCTTCTATTTGTTGATGACATCCTTATTTTCTGCAATGGATCGAGTAGTGATATATCTAAATTGAATGAGATTTTGAGATTATTCAATCATGCAACGGGGATGGTGATCAATGTGAGGAAGTCCTCCATTGTTGTTCATAATTTGGAGGAGCAAGAGATTGTTTATATTTTATGTCATTTTCCCTTATGAAATCTTGGAGCTTGATTCTGGGTTCAAGTATCTTGGATTCCACTTAAAGCCATACAATTATCTTAAAGTTGATTAACACTGGCTATTGGCTAAGTTGGAGAAAAGGCTCAATGTTTAGTGTTTTCAGGGATTGTCTCAGGCACGTATGTTTGTACTCTATTTAAATTGGTTTTAGAAGCAATTTTGATTTATTGGATGTTTCTAACTTGAATTCTTAGAAGACATCTTAGAGAAAATCTAGAGACTATGCTTTAAATTTCTATGAGTAGGCTCAATGGACCACATTGTCTTGGCTTGAATTTGGTGGAGCAAGTTGGATATTTCGAAACTCCTTAAGAAATAGGTCTCAAAAATATTTTCTTATTTTAAAAAGCCCTTGCTACAAAAAGTGCATGGAGACTTCTAACATTTAGCCCTGTAACATTTAGTTTTTTAAATGAAATACATAATAATAATGTTTGATTAAATAATATCACTCTTTTAATTTTTCTTTATATTTCTTTTGTGTTTATAAAAATTATATCTCTAACCAATCATTAAAAATAGCCATTAAAATAGGCGTGGTAATTAAACAGATTTTTGAATTAGTATTTTTTCATTAATTTTTTTTTCATTCGAAAATATTAAGTGCATTTCTAAGGGTGGATAATCTTACTTGAGATTATATGGCAAAACTTGTTATCAAACCTCCCACCGAATCATGAAACCACACTCTCAAAACTGACGCTTCAAAATTTTGTGCTTGTCAAAGTTCAACCATATGTACCTAAAAAATTAGTAAATTCGCCCATTCAGTTCGGTACGCCTGATATTTCAGTGAATTTGAGTTCAGTACCGAATCGGCCTGCGCTAAATTTCACATAGAAAAAATTGCATGCTAAAAATTTATTGTTACCAACCTGTTAAATTTCATATATAAAACAATAATCTGTATGTTAAAATTCAGAATCATCTCCATTTCTTTTTTTCCAATCGGCAATGGCTGCATCCTCCTCCACCGCTGCTACATCCAACTTGAACTACGATGTCTTCCTAAGTCATCGTGGTGTGGATGCAAAGAAAACTTTTGCCAGCTATCTGTATCTGCGTCTTTCTTCATCTGGATTGAAAGTGTTTCTGGATCTGCCTGAATTACAACGGGGAGACTATTTCGCTCCTCAGATTGTACATGCTATTCAATCGGCCTCTGTACATGTGGCCATTTTATCTCCCGGATATGCTGACTCAGAGTGGTGTCTAAATGAACTCATCATGATGTTGGACTCAAAAGACCCCATAATTCCAGTGTTCTACCATGTAAACCCAACTGAGCTTCGGCGGACGGTGGGCAGGTATGGTAAAGCCCTAGATAACCTCGCAAAGAAGACTAAGTATGACCCTGAAACTCATGAACGGATGCCGCGGTACGAACCCAGCACGATTGAAGATTGGAGAAATGCTCTTTCTCGTGTTGCAGGAATAAGCGGTTTGGAGCTGGATGCATTTAACGGGTGAGAAGTCAAATTCTTCTTTGGCTACTGTATTATTTTTGTTATTTTATGTTGCATAATATAGGGATAGACTTCTTTTTCTCATTCGTTCTATTTATGTTCTTGTGAATAAGCAGAAATGAGGGGTTGCTGTTAGAGGAAGTAGTTGAACTGGTGCTATCAAAGGTGAAAAAACAACCACTGGAAGTTGCTAAATATCCAATAGGTTTGGATGACAAAGTAAACGATTTAGAAAATACTGTCCTCTTGCAGCTACAGCAAAGCGGGAAACCTCAGATCTTGGGGATCGTGGGGTTAGGTGGTGTAGGAAAGACCACCTTAGCAAAAGAAATTTTCAATAGGAAAAATCCAGATTATAGTAAATCCTGTTTTTTAGATGATGTAAGAGATAATGCACATAAGGGCACTTTAAATTCGTTGCAGTGTAAACTTCTTCAGAGCTTGACAGGATCGCATTATCCAATAAATAGTGTTGCTGAAGGTATAGGGATGCTCCGGATGCATCTCTCATCTTCTAAAGCCTTGGTAGTTTTAGATGATGTGGATCATGTTGATCAGGTAGATGCACTTTTGCCAATTAGAACTGTTCACCACTCCCATAGCTTAATATTGATTACATCCAGGAACAAAGATGTTCTCATAAGCTCAAGAGTCGAAGAGTCGTCCATATATAACCTAGCAGGGCTTGAGACAGAACACTCCCGGGAGCTCTTTTGCTCCCATGCCTTCAACCGACCATATCCACTCCCAGGATTTCACTATCTGGTACATGAATTCGTAGAAGCTTGTTATGGATTTCCGTTATCTCTGAAAGTAACTGGGGCACTTCTTTATGGAAAAGAAAAATCTTACTGGGAAGACGAATTGCGGAGTCTTCAGCGAACACTTCCTCATGACATAAGGCTGAGTCTTAAAAGAAGTTATGATTCACTCAATAGAGAAGAACAAGATATATTTTTAGATATTGCATGTTTTTTGCAAGGACAGAACAAGGATAAGGCTATTAGAATATGGAACGCGTTAGGCTGGGAAGGTAGGATAGGATTTCAAAAATTACGGGACATGTGTCTTGCAGAAGTGGACAGTAAAAATGATATACAAATGCATGACCACCTCAGAGATATGGGGAGAGATCTTGCTGAAAATCCAGGGTTGCCCTGTCGTCTTTGGCGTTGGACAGAGAACACCATCGATGATTTGTTGCACCAACCGGTAAGAGATAATTCTTCAATCATTTTCTATTTTTTTTAGTTCTTACATCATTTTACAAGAAATAATGGATAATTAATCTATGTTTCGAGAATGGACAGGCAAAAATCGTGAGGGGGATTAGAATGGTTCTCGGTGAGTACAACGATTCATTGGACGGCATTCATATGAGGAGGTTGCAACTTCTAGACACTGAAGATGTTCTGGTGGACCGCATTTTGACAAGGGTTCTGTCTCCAAATCTCATATGGCTGCGCTGGAACAACTGTCCCTACCCTTCCCTGCCTTCCTCGATTTCAATGAACAATTTGAGGGTTCTAGAAGTTCAAGGGATGGAATTGAGAACACTGTGGGAAAATGATTCACAGGTAAGATAGGATTCGTTGAATTATAGTGTTTATTATTGTTATTGTACCACACGTCTCTAACACGTTCCAAGAGTTCCTTTAAATGATAAATCCATTTATGTTTTTCTTTTTCTTACCCGTGAAAACACGTGAACATTTTTAGGTACCTTTCCAGTTGCAGGAGTTAAAGATTGAGGGTCCTTTGTCCTTCATTCCAAAGTCTATAGGGATGTTGAAGTACCTAAAATCCTTGGTGTTAGGGGGTTGCTCAGAAATGAAGTCACTGCCGGACAGCTTCGGTAATTTAACCGACCTCCAGCACATCCAGCTGTCCCAGTGCTCCGCTTTGGAGAGGTTGCCAGAATCTTTTGGAAATTTAATCAACCTCCAGCACATTCAGCTATCTCAGTGCTACGCTTTGGTGAGCCTGCCAGAATCTTTTGGTAATTTAGCCAACCTCCAGCACATCCAGCTGTATGAGTGCTCGGCTTTGGAGAGTCTGCCAAAAAGTTTGGGTAACTTAACCAACCTCCACCACGTCCAGCTGTCTAAGTGCAACGCTTTGTTGTGTCTGCCACATTCATTTGGTGGATTATTTAACCTCCAATATCTTCATTTGGAGGATTGCATTAATTTAGCCCTGTCAAGCGAAACACTAAGAGATATAAGTTTGCTTCAGTGCATAAATTTGTCTGGCTGTCTGAGAATTGAATTACTCCCGAACGGAGTGGCAGAACAGAGGTCACTTACACAGTTGCGACTGGGAGGTACAAACTTAATAGAATTGCCAAAAGAAATTGGAATGCTACGCTGTTTAGAAGTTCTGGTAGTAGGAAGCCCCTTGCTGGAGACCCTGCCATTTTTACTATGTGACTTATGCAACTTGAAGGAATTGCAGTTCTGTGCATGCCATAGCTTGAGATGTCTGCCGCAATCGCTTGGACTGTTGACCCAGTTGGTTGAGTTGACTTTAGAAGATTGTCCGTTGATAAACGAACTTCCATTTATAAAAGGAGCAAGCATACTTCCGCGGCTAAAACGGTTACAGGTTTCTGATACAGGGATATCGGAGATATCATTTGGTGAAGGTGTTTGCGTCAATCTTCGAGCTCTTACCATCACTCGCTGTAATAATTTGGAGGAGGTTGGGACTTTGCCAAATACACTCATAGATTTAAGCTTCAGCAATTGTCATAATTTGAGGGAATTAGATAACATTTGTGGTCTTAAAAAACTTCAAATGCTGGACATTTCTGGCTGCACGGAGTTGGAGGAGTTGCTGAGAGTTGAAACATTGGTATCTCTGAGCATACTGGATGCAAGTAGATGTGTGAAGTTGAAGGGCATACGGGGATTTGGGCAGCTGACAAAGTTTCAGCACCTACTCGTTGGAGGGTGTTCAGAGTTACAAGAGCTGGAAGGCATCCACCATTGTGTGTCGTTGTGGAGGCTTGATGTCAAAGAATGTCCCAAACTACGGTGGAGTGAGGGAGTAGTGGAGCTGCTGCGCCGAAGAAATGGGTTCTGCTTAGAGGGCGTTTAATTAAGAGATTATTAGTAGAGGGCTGCCTCTCATATTGAGTTTGTTGAGTTTGTCCCTTTTATGACATATAAATGTGGAAACATGTTAATGGTTTGAAGTATCATCGGAAGTGTAACTAAGTAAGAAAGTATAATTGCAAGGTAGTTAATTTTTATTTTATGGTTATGGTTGTTTTTTCAATAGAATTAAAATTTTATTTTATTAGAAGATGACAAATATATTGAAAAATTGAAAAATGTTTATTTTTAAAATTCTATTTCATGAGAAGATAACAGATATATTGAAAATTTGAAAAATGTTTATTTTTTCTTTATCCTGAAATAGAAAACATGTTGTGGTATTATATAAATATTTTGACTAGTTACAATTACCATGTTTTTGGAATTTGAATGTTTTTTTCTCATGTAACTCTATCACTTATTTAAACTTGTAAAATTCCATTATTATTTTTGAATGAGAATGATTTAGTTGGGGCCGCAGCTAAGTGCAAATACCAGGCATCAATTGATATCTAGCAAAACAGATTAGTCTTCTATAAAATAGGTATGGTAATGTTGCTCTTCCTGCGAGGAGGGCTTTTCCATATTTCATGACACAAAAGAAGCTTTGTGGTAGTAACGTTATGTCGTTTATAATTTGTGCGGCTTTGTTTTTGTTACTAAGTGGGGTTGTCCTCCAGGCAGGTTACATTTGATGGAGAGGAAACATGCTGAGGAAACGTGCTATCCGGTGAGGGGAAAGGTGAAGGTTTATTCCAACGGATCTTTTGAATACTTTGAATTAGGTGTTAACGATTTGGTAGTTTTACTCAACAGCTTGAGCTGTACATGGGACGTGTCTATAGCTGTGGACAAACATTATAGCAGAAAATATGAACCTGATCATGCCTTCTGCTTCCTGTTTTGGTTTGACTCTCGGGAATATAACTCTATATTTGTTTGAGCCTCTTCTGACAACTCTGAAGAAACTGAAATTTTAAACTTTACACAGTGGCTGTGTCTCACTACTGGAAAAATATATCGAAAATGCTAGTAATGATTTTTCTGGCAAATATGATTGAGTCGATTACATTTATTCGATGTTTGGTATTCATATTAAAAGCAAAATTAACCCTGGCATCATCATATACAACGATGATTATATAAGAATACTCCACAGAGATGATGGGCCAAAGTGTAAAATATAACTACTAACAGCCAAAGATCATCAACACCAAATATTTCACATTCAGAACTTAATATGTTGTTTAAGATGACATACCTTGACTAACAGCGGAAGATGCAATGGCTGCCATCTTCTGTCTTCTGTCTTCTGTCTTCTTCTCAGAATTCGGTTTCTCTCCTCTTGCCCTCACTTCCTTATGTGTTTCTTGATGGAGAAGAATACAACTCTTGTGTGGGAGAGAGAGGACCCAATCCTTTATATATTTAACTTTAAATCTGGTACGTCCATCATATACCAATTCAACGCTTTAATGCTTTAATCCTTTAATGCTTTAATGCTTTAATGCTTCTAATTATAGAATGACTTAATTAGTTGGGTCACATTAAGATTTAGAAACTTCCGTTTAATTTCTAACATTCTCCCACTTGACCCGACTATTCATAATATTAAGTGTTGAACATCATACTATGATAAATCGCTGAGAGTTATGGCAGTTGTGCACTATTAATTCAATGCATTCCCTTCCATATACTACAATACCAGCAATCCATCAATTCATACTCATAATTTATATAAGACAGCATAATGGTCCACATAATGTCTTATATCATAATGATTAAACATAATATATTTATAAGACTCTTTCTTGTTTAAAATTACATAAAATACGTACTACTACATTAAAACAAGAGACACATAATTGTATATCAGAAACACATAAAAGAGCTCAGAATGTCACACATCAATTATTATTAATACAACCAAGACCCATTCTTTGAACATGTTCCTTAAATTGTCTTGGTTGTAACCCTTTCGTCAAAGGGTCTGCAATCATAAGTTCTGTCCTGATGTGCATGATTGACACTCTTTGTTTCTGAACCTCATTTTTCACAACAAGATACTTCAGGTCTATGTGTTTGGCACCTTTAGAGTACTTGTCGTTCTTTGAGAAAAATACTGCTGCAGAGTTATCACAATAAATTTTCAGCGGCTTGCTAATGGTGTCGACAACCGCAAGTCCTGAAATAAAGTTCCGCAACCATAACGCATGAATTGTGGCTTCAAAACATGCCACAAATTCTGCCTCCATAGTGGATGAAGCAACGATAGTCTGTTTCGCACTTTTCCATGATATGGCACCTTGAGCAAACATAAACAGGTAACCAAAAGTCGATTTCCTAGTATCGATGCATCCAGCAAAATCTGAATCGCTATATCCAATCACCTCTGATTCATTGGATCTTCTATACATGAGCATGTAATCTTTCGTGCCTTGTAAGTACCTCAAAACTTTCTTTGCAGCTTGCCAATGTTCCCTTCCTGGATTACTTTGATACCTCCCTAACATACCGACCGCAAAGCTGATATCCGGTCTAGTACAGGTTTGAGCATACATCAGGCTACCAACAACAGATGCATATGGAATTGATTCCATTTCCTTTCGTTCAACATCATTCTTAGGACATTGCATGAGACTGAATTTATCACCTTTCTGTACAGGAACTATCCCAGGTGAACACTTACTCATTCCAAATCTCTCTAGAATCCTTTCGACATATCCTTTCTGAGACAATCCCAATATTCCTTGTGATCGATCACGGAATATTTCTATTCCAATCACATAGGATGCCTCTCCCATGTCTTTCATTTCAAAGTTCGTTGAGAGAAATTCCTTAGTCTCACGCAATATACTTAAATTATTTGCAGCAAGCAAGATGTCATCAACATAAAGGACCAGAAAAATAAACTTGCTCCCACTGATCTTTAGGTATATACAGTGATCAACCGTATTTTCCTTAAAACCAAAAGATGTAATAATGGTATTGAACTTAATATACCATTGCCGGGATGCTTGTTTAAGCCCATATATTGATTTCTTAAGTTTACACACCAATTGTTCTTTACCTTCTACAGAAAAACCCTCAGGTTGATCCATATAAACATCCTCGTCAAGATCTCCATTCAGAAAGGCTGTTTTCACATCCATTTGATGCAACTCCAAATCATAATGAGCTACTAATGCCATTATTATTCTTAGTGAGTCCTTTTTCGAAACAGGAGAAAATGTCTCCTTGTAATCAACACCATCTATCTGAGTGTAACCCTTAGCAACAAGTCTAGCTTTATACCGTTCGATATTACCACTAGAGTCGTGTTTGGTTTTAAAAACCCATTTACATCCGACTCTTTTACAACCATGTGGTAACTCAACGAGATCCCAAACTTCATTCTGTTGCATGGATTTCATTTCTTCTTTCATGGCATTAATCCATTCCTTTGACTCTTTACTTTCTACAGCATGTGAAAACGAAACTGGATCCTTATTGATTCCAATATCATAATCTGATTCTTGCATATAAACCACATAATCATCAGAAATAGCTGACCTACGATTTCTTTGAGGTCTTCTTAATGCTACTTGTTGTGGTTCATGCATATCAGTATTATGTAAGTCATTTTCTTCAGGAAGTACTTCTTCATTTATATGTTGTTCATTATCATCATGCTGTTCTACAACAGCTGGAACAACATTTGGAGTAATAGTAGATGGAGGAACTATTCTAGGCAATGTAACATTTACCCTTGTTTCCTTTATTTCTACTATTTCTCTTCTAGTACTCCCACTGACTTCACCATTCTCAATGAATCTTGCATTACCAGTTTCTACAATTCTTGGACTATGATTAGGACAGTAAAACACATACCCTTTAGATTTCTCAGGGTAACCTAAAAAATACCCACTGATCGTTCGAGAATCTAATTTCTTTTCATGTGGATTATAAATTCTCGCTTCCGCTGGACAACCCCAAACATGCAGGTGTCTTAAGCTAGGTTTCCTGTTAGTCCATAACTCAAAAGGAGTCTTTTGAACAGCTTTACTAGGAACCATATTCAACAAATAATTAGCGGTTTTGAGAGCATACGACCACAAATTCTTAGGTAGTGTAGAATCTGACATCATACTCCTAATCATATCCATTAACGTCCTATTGCGCCTTTCTGCTACACCATTTTGCTGTGGTGTACCTGGCATTGTGTATTGCGCACATATGCCATGACTTTCTAGGAATTTTGCAAATGGACCTGGACACTGGCCTGACTCATCATATTTACCATAATATTCACCACCTCTATCAGACCTTATGATTTTCACCTTTTTATCTAATTGCCTCTCAACTTCCTTTACAAACGTCTCAAGGACATTCACAGATTGAGATTTTTCATGAAGCAAATAGACATAACCATAACGGGAAAAATCGTCAATGAAAGTGATGAAATACTTTTCTCCATTAAAGGCTGGAGTGTCCATAGGTCCGCAAATATCAGTGTGTATTATTTCAAGAAGCTGGCTGCTTCTAGTGGCTCCTTTCTTATTATGTTTGGTTTGTTTGCCTTTAATACAATCCACACATAATTCTACATCACTAAAGTCCAAATTTGACAAAATTTCATTACTTACAAATCTCATCATTCTTTCTTTGGATATATGACCTAGTCGTTTATGCCATAAGAAAGCAGAATTTTCATTCAACCTGCTACGTTTACATCCAACATTATTTACTACATTCAACAAGGAATTCGCATAAGTGTCATTCAGTTTCAATTTATATAAACCATCAATTAGAATACCAGAACCAACATTATCAGTATTCTTATATAAATCAAAACAACCAGATCCAATCATACATCTAAAACCAGAAATATCCAATTTACTTGCGGAAATAAGGTTTCTAGATAATGAAGGTACATAAAGGGTACTGTATAAGTCTAATACATATCCACTTTCTAGAATTAGACGATAAGTCCCAATGCCTTCAATTGAAGATTTCATTCCGTTTCCCATAAAGAGAAAATGATCTTCATTTGGATTTATGGTTCGGATCGTAAGAAATCCCTGCATATTGTTGGAAACATGAGTTGTAGCACCAGTATCAAGCCACCATGTATTAATAGGAACTTCAACTAAATTTGATTCAAAACATACGAAAGATAGATAACCTGCAAATCAAAAATGAAATAACTATAAGCTCATAACTAACGCGATTCAGATGTAGACATAATAGTATAATATAGCACTCCTTTGGGTAGATACTATCTTATACTTAACATAATTAAATACCAAAACATAAGTAGGTAATAAATATATTCAATTAAATAGAACTGACATCTTTGGATGATCAATATTTATTTAATCAAAATATCTATCAAACCTCATCATGTCAACTAGTTATAGAACAAGACTTTCCTTTGGGTAAGTTCTCAGGTTCTATCATTAGTGACGCTAGTTTTTAATTGGTATTATTATTACTGGCAATTTCTATCAATAATCATTATGTCATTTATGCACTAAATGATTATTCTGATTTTGACCACTTTGGTGATTAACAAAATCATAAATCTCATGTGCATAAACACATACCTTATGCAAAACAACATTCTGATTTTGACCACTTTGGTGATTAACAAAATCATAAATCTCATGTGCATAAATAATTTATAACACATACCTTATGCAAAAAAATCAGTCATAGAGCAATTACTTTTATGCCCAAATTTCAAACAATTATTTTGCACCAGTAAACTTTACCAAAACAGTAAATGATGCACGAAAAGACCCAATTGAAACCCCTTTATTTCATACTTCAAATATTCAGATCATGCATTTCTAAACACCCAATATTAGCGGCCTCAATCTGGTCCCATGTGACCAAGCTCCCAAACACCGAATCCGCAATGTCGCGCACTCAATAAAATCTCAAGGCCCAATGGTCTACCGCATGTAATGTTTTCAATAAAACCTCCAGATCCAATGGCCCATCGGGAAACCCCACCACATCTTACTATTTATTGGCCAGCAAAGTACAGGTTTCTTCCATTATAGCGAGCCAAGAAATATATACACATTACATATATAATAAACCTTAAGTTGGTGGGAGTTCAGCATCACACATTTAATGAGAGGAACAGCTAACGCAAGTGGAGATGTGAATGTTTATGGAATTGGGTATCTGTGAAGCAGACGGAAATTTTAATTTCTTGGTCGGTTTTTTAGTTGGATTTCAGAGGTCAGAGGATCGAATCCATTGGCTTTGCAGTTGTTTTATGAAATGCAAGAGCAGGCGTCAAACCAAATCAGTTCACCTTGACCAGCGTGAAAATCTTGCTTTAATACATCTCCGCGCCATCAATTATACTTACTACTTGCAAATACTTGAAAATTAATGCATAAATATGACATCACGTGCATAATGGGAGAAACAAGTTCGGACATCACTTCAGAAACTCGGAAAAGAGTACACAGTTCAGTCAATGGAATTCGGGTGAAGGACGACCCTGTTCTCATTTCAAATGGCCATACCTACGAGAGGGAAGCGATCTCGCACGAGTTTGCCAAAGGCGGATTGAAGGATCCCATTACAGGCGAAGGCCTAAAGGATGGCGTTTTGACACCGGCAGCGCAATTACATGGCTCGGATTTTGAAGGCAAGAATTGAGCTTGAAAATCGAAACGATGCTGAGCGAGTAAGGGCGCTTACGGATTTGATTAACATCATGAGTAAAGCTCAATTGCAATCATAGGAAATATTCAGTTATTGATTTGCTCTGATACCAAATGTAAAATATAACTACTAACAGCCCAAAGATCATCAACACCAAATATTTCACATTCAGAACTTAATATGTTGTTTAAGATGACATACCTTGACTAACAGCGGAAGATGTAATGGCTGCCATCTTCTGTCTTCTGTCTTCTTCTCAGAATTCGGTTTCTCTCCTCTTGCCCTCACTTCCTTATGTGTTTCTTGATGGAGAAGAATACAACTCTTGTGTGGGAGAGAGAGGACCCAATCCTTTATATATTTAACTTTAAATCTGGTACGTCCATCATATACCAATTCAACGCTTTAATGCTTTAATCCTTTAATGCTTTAATGCTTCTAATTATAGAATGACTTAATTAGTTGGGTCACATTAAGATTTAGAAACTTCCGTTTAATTTATAACACAAAGTTCGTAAAACATTTGCTAATTCAACCTCTTGGAGTAGCTGATGTAGTTTTGATTTTCCAAATTTCCTGGATTCCTTGGACAGGAATATACCTGTATCCAATAGCATGGAATATAACCTACATTTGGTAGACTCTATGTTTAGGTTTTTTAAATGGAAAAAAAATGTTTTAATTTATAAAGTTTATGAGAAAATTTATATACTTATGATTCTATTTCTATTAACATATTATACAGAAGTATAGTTTATGATACTATTTTTATTACAGATTTAAAATGTCTCAAAAATATAGCTTATGATACCATTCTTACTATAGAGTTAAAATGTTTAGAGATACTAAAATAATTATGTTGTATGAGTTTGTGGAACGTGGGAACGTTGGGAAATTGGGTACTTGTTTCGCGAACGGTTAGAAGTTTCCCCAAAATTAATGGGAAATAGTAATATTATATAATAAAAAAATTAAAATAAAATTGATTATATAAAATATATAATAATCAAAAATTGATTCTAAAATTTATCAAAATTAATATTGATTCAAAATATTCAAATATCAAAATCAATTCTCTGACAATATGCACACACTCATTATCAGTTGTGGCATGTTTCTCTAGTTATTCTTACTAGAAAAAACAACTTTAATGTTTAAGTATTGACTGCCACATACAATGTGCACACACTCATTATCATTAGTTCTCTAACATGTTTCTCTAATTATTCTTACAATAAAAAACAACTCTAATGTTTAAGCATTGACTGCCACATACAATATGCACACACAATCTTTTGCAATATATATAAACAACAAAAGAAATACTCATCGGCTTCAACAAAAGAAATATTCGTCAGTATGATATCGCCCTTGGCTCAAGGAGCCACATGCTTCCTTAACCCATCAAGAGATTGCTCCAGTTTCTCAATTAAGGATATTAGTGTTAAAGACGTCCTTGGTCTTTCTCCCTGGGAAGGTTTCAACATAGGCTCATGTTTTGTGGGCAGTTCAGCATATTTCTCTACAAATTTTGTATTCCCTAATCCTAATGAAAGCGGGAACTCCAAAAAAAATAGTCTTGAAAGCTCCCGAAACTTTCCTAAACTCCCATTGAAGCTCCCACTATAAAGGTAATGTTCCCATAAAGTTCCAAAACTCCTATTTAACCTCCCACTGAAAAGATAACGTTCCCATACAATTTCAAATCTCCCAAAAACACTGAAACCATTAAAACAAATTTCCCACCACTAGAAAGCAGTTCACCTCTAACAAAACAAAATACAAATTAAAACAATTCAAACATTACATTAACCTACAGATAAAAAGGAAGTCTATATTTCGTTTACCATAATTTCTCATAAACATGTATTTTTAAGTTTATTTTTCGAATTCATTGGACAGAATTACACCCATATCCAATAGTATTTCGTTCACTGTAATTTTTCTTCCTCAACTCCTATTTAATTTCTTCTTACTAATTGCTTAAGCGTCCAATTTCATTTTATAACAGATAATTATAAAAAGGCAAACCATACAAAGGATCAATGAGCCATATTCTTGTGCATAAATAAGTAGAAAAACAATGAAGCTACAAAGAACAATGAGAAATCTTCCTTTTTTTTCCCCACTGGAAAAATCGTAATCTTTCATTAAATTTGAAAAATTACATGTTGTAGATGCTATTAGCATATGTTGTATCCTTCTTTCCACTAAAGTGGCACTGTCAAAAAATTTCAGTTTGTCAAAAACTTTGTGCTACTTTGAGCTTTCATCACCACGCAGGGTGTTCAGTCATTTTCTGCTATGGAGAAAAAAAATTATATAAAAGAGTCTATTTATATGGCTGTCATCTATGGTAGATTCCACATATGCCACGCAGGGCAATGTCTTTGCTGAGAGTATCTACTTAAATACACTTAAATATATAGCCTGTAAAATATATACAGAGTTTGCCAAGCATGTACATCAAAAATTTACAAAAAAGGCAGTAATCAAGGGCTCTCTGCCCTGTGGTAGATTTGATCAATATAAGGCCGGTGGTAGTAGCGATATTCATTTGGACCTCGTTGTTCCTGGATCATCCACTCTCCTCGGGGAAGTGTCGTGGCCTCCTTGGAAAGCCCGTCAGCACAGCTGTTATGTTCCCTGTAAATGTGATTGCATGAGATAATGTTAAATTGTGCCTTGAATAAAATTACTTCATCCAAAATATTACTGAGTGTGTGAGAGTGACAAACAGTAATATTATTGAACCAATTTACTATGATCTTTGAGTCACCATATATGTTTAGATTCATGCAATTATGACCCAATGAGAAATGCAGAAGATGTCGGAGAGTAATGAGCTCTGCAAAATTGTTTGTTCCTTCGCCCAGTCCCATCTTTACTTTGTAATAATGTTGATCATTTATGTAAAGAATAAAACCACCTCCACATCCATGGTGTTATGCAACACCATCAAAGAAAGCCCAAGGGAAATCTTTGTTTATAGGTCTTGGTTCATGTGGCCTCCGGGGTCGAGGATGATGAGGCTCAGGCAGCTCTTAGTATGCAGATATAATGCGAGCTGTGATGTGTGGCCAACAAACAGGTTTGTTATAAAAAATAACATGATTCCGAGCAAGCCATATATGCCAGCTGATGATAAGGGGGAGACATTAAAGTTTGGTACCCTGATGTTGATTACACCAGCTTTCCCATGCTCGACCAATATCTTCACCCTCCCAATGCCCGGAAAAATGAATGGATGTGGATATATTTTGCCATAGATTGATCAGGGAAGTGCATTTAAGAAATAAATGTAGAGTCGATTCAGAAGAATTCTTGCATAAAACACACCAGTGAGGGCCATGAAAGGATCTATGAGTGAGAGACTCTCCTGTGGGGACTTTATCTCTGAGAATACACCAAAAGAATATCCTGGTTCTTGGTGGCGATGTTAATTTCCATATACTCTTTCACCAAAAAATAGTCTGCTCCGGTTGTTTGTGAGAGATCAGGTTGAGGTATCCAGTCTTTGGAGAATATATGCCATTCTTAGCTAGACACCAAACAAGTTCATCGGGTCCATCTTTAATCCTGATATGAGATTCACATAATGCATTAATGTATTCTTGCCATTCCAGTTGCCATTGAGGGGGAATATCAAGCTCCTGGGCAGATTTCCATCCTTGAGAGAAAATGTTGGTATTCTGCGGGTCCACTATGTCTGTTATAACCTTGATCTCATGAGAATGTAGATGATGAATGAGATCTCTAGACAGCTGAAATCTACCACCACCTCCAGTCCAGGGATCCAATCCAGTGCGAGCCTTTGATCCATCATTTATTCTCCAAACGAGGTTTTCCATGATCCTAGGCAGGGAGTGTAGGAGAGCCTTCCATACAAATGAAATACCAGTTTTAGGCCAACTTGGCAAACGGACCCAACCATGATTTGCAGTGGCCAAATATACTTATCATATGAGATTTGAGTCCATAGATTCTGACCAGTCAGAAGAGTCCAGCCCATTTTTGCAGCCAGGGCTTGTGCAAAGAGGGGAAGGTTGTTATGCTCTTAACCTGCAAGATGATACAAGAATACCAAATATGCGCAGAAATATACCCAGAACATAGAACAGTGAGAAATAACAGCAGGTATTTTATTATTCAGAAAGTAATGTTCACTTGCCTCTTTGAGGGGGCAACCTCCAATAGAGCAGAGCTTGATTACAAAATAAGACATGATGCTCCTCGCAGGGAGTCTCTATCCTTTATATATGACTCATACATGTAATACCATGGAGCAATACCATGGTTCTTATTAATACCATCTATCTAATACCATGGCCCATTTGCAACTAACTATGGTCCCGTCATTAAATGCGGGTTAACCACTTACAATTATTAATATGGGCTTTATTGACTCTTTACTTAACTATAACTATGACTCAATCCTACTACATAAATAAGGGGGTTAGGGTGGGACCCTAACATGCCCTCCCCCTTAAGAATAGCCTTGTCCTCAAGGCTGAAGCTGCGGAAATTGCTGAAGAATAGTGGCTGGTTCCCAGGTTGCATCTTCCGGAGAGGTGTATTTCCACTTGACGAGGACTTCCTTGATCATGCGGCCACGCACGTGTCGTTCTCGTGTGTCGAGGACCTGTTCAGGTTGGAGCCAGATTGACCCTTCGTCATCCAATTCAAGTAGACTGGTTTGAATTCTGCAATTGTTCCCAGTCACTTTCTTGAGGCATGAGACATGGAAAACTGGATGGATTTTTGCAGTGGGTGGCAAAGCTAGCTTGTAGGCCACTTCTCCAATGCGCTGAACTACTCGATATGGTCCGTAGAATTTTGGAGATAGTTTCTGACAACCCTTGTCTTTGAGTGATGTTTGCTTATATGGTTGTAGCCTCAAAAATACCTGATCCCCTTCTTGAAAGTGGCGTTCTGAGCGATGTTGATCTACTTGTTGCTTCATGCGGTTTTGAGCTTGATGAAGATTCTCTCTAAGATGGGCGAGCATGGTTGTGCGGTTCTCTAGGAGTTGATCCACTGCTTGTACCTTTGAGCACCCCTTGATATAAGAAGTAAGGGAAGGAGGGAGTTGACCATAAACTGCTTCATAGGGAGTCACTTTGGTGGTGGCATGATAGTTGGTGTTATACCACCATTTAGCTAGAGGTAACCACTGTACCCAAAGATGTTGCTTTTCTGAAGTGAAACACCTAAGGTAGGTTCCCAGACATTTGTTGGCTGCTTCAGTTTGACCATCCGTTTGTGGATGATAGGCAGTACTGAGTTTTAGTTGGGTACCTTGTAGCCTAAAGAGTTCCTGCCAAAAATTACTGGTGAAGATCGGGTCACGATCAGACACAATAGAAGTGGGCATGCCATGCAATTTGAAGATCTGATCCATGAAAGATTGAGCAACCAAAGTCGGTGTAAAAGGGTGGGGTAGGGTGCAAAAATGAGCATACTTAGAAAGTCGGTCCACAACCACCATGATGACTGACTTGTTCCCTGACTTTGGAAGACCTGTAATGAAATCCATAGAAACCTCCATCCATATGGATGCCGGGATGGGCAATGGTTGTAATGTGCCTGGTGCTTTGACTGTCTCCCCTTTGTGGCGCTGACAGACATTGCATTCCGCTACAAAAGTAAGAATGTCCTTTTTCGTGCCTGTCCAAAAAAATGATCTTCTAGTGCGAGCATACATCTTTTGAAAGCCTGAATGTCCTGCAATGGGGGATGAGTGCAAATCTGCCAAAATGCGGCTTTTGAGGGTGGATGTTGGTGATATTACAACTCTGTCCTTGTAGCGAAGAATCTCATCCTGCCACAAGTAGCCCTTGGTGGAATTTGGATCCGCCTGCAATTGAGTAATGAGTTGGGAGAGCCAGGGATGTGAAAACCATTCCATGCGAGCCTCTTCAATCCATTCTAGAATGGGAAGGGAAATTGCGAGCAAGGTACTTTCCTCCTCAAATTGGTGAGATAATGCATCAGCTACAATATTTTTGCGCCCTTTCTTGTAAATGATCTCATAATCATATCCCAGCATTTTGGCGAGCCATTTATTTTGTTGTGGTGAGGATAGGCGTTGCTCCAAAAAATATTTAAGACTATGATGGTCTGTGCGGATTTGGAAACGTCGCCCCAATAAGTAAGGTCGCCATGTATCTATTGCATGTAAGATGGCCATCATTTCCTTCTCATAGGTAGATTGTCCCAGATTCTTCCCACTTAGTTGTTGGCTTGTGAAGGCCATGGGTCGACCTTCCTGCATTAAGACCGTCCCAATACCCATACCCGAAGCATCACATTCAATGAAAAAAGATTTGGTGAAGTCGGGTGGTGCTAAGACTGGAGTGGAACACATGGCATTTTTGAGAGCTGTAAAGGCCTGTTGTGCTTCATCATTCCAGAGGAATGAATTTTTCTTGAGGAGTTGAGTGAGGGGTTTCGCAATGCGACCATAATTGCGGACAAATTTGCGATAATAGCCCGTGAGACCCAAAAATCCTCTCAGGCTCTTCAAGGTCTTAGGTTGAGGCCAATCCTGCATTGCCTAGATCTTTTTGGGGTCCACCCTGACACCTTCATGCCCCACAATGTGGCCCAAATACTCAACTTATTCCATGCCAAAATAACACTTGGACATCTTAACAAATAATTTATGCTTGTGGAGCAGTTGCAAAAGCAGATCTACATGCTGAAGGTGTGCAGCCCAAGTGCAACTGTAGATGAGGATGTCATCGAAGAAAACAAGGACAAATTTTCTGAGATATGGTTTGAGGAGGTGGTTCATAAGGCTCTGAAAAGTAGATGGGGCATTACAAAGACTGAATGGCATGACTAGGAACTCATAATGGCCTTTATGAGTTCTGAATGCAGTCTTTGGAATGTCAACTTCTTTCATGCGAATTTGGTGGTAGCCTGAGCGAAGATCTAGCTTAGTGAAGAATTGAACCCCAGTTAGTTCATCCAGCAAATCATCAACAATCGGGATGGGAAATTTATCTTTGACGGTCAACTTATTGAGGGCCCTGAAGTCTGGACACATACGCCATTCCCCCTCTTTCTTGAGCACCAATGACCACCGGTGATTAATAAGGACTAATGTTGGGACGAATGACTCCTGCTTCCAAAAGTTCCTTGATTATTTTTTATATTTCATTCTTTTGGGCGAACGGATATCAATATGGGCACACATTTGGTGGTTGGGCCCCTGCGACCAAAGTGATGTTATGATCATGTTCCCCTCTCGAGGGTGGAAGCTCATGAGGCTTGTCAAAGACTGGCAGATGGTTATTTAAAATCTAGTGCATCTCAGGATGAATCGGAAGTGACTTGGGTTCGACGGCCTAGATGGCATTAAATTGAGCTATAACTCCATGATGGCCCCTTTTTAACAATTTTTCCATCCTATGTGAGCTGATGATAGAGGGAGCTCCCGCCTGGAGTCTGTGGAGGGTATGTGTGGAGTTGTTCTTCTTAAAGCTCATATATCACTCTTGTAAATCCATTGTGATTGGCCCAAGTGTGCGAAGCCATTCAGCACCGAGGACAATGTCGCACCCTCCCATGTGTATGGCAAACATGTGGGTCTTCAACTGATAATCCCCCATTTGAAGTTTGAAATTTTCACAGCGACCTTCACATTTCATTGTTCCCCCATCTGTAATTTGGACTTGGAAGTTAGAAACAGCTCGTACAAAACAATGCATTGCTTCCGCGACTCTTTGATGGATAAAATTATGTGTGCTTCCACTATCAATCAAGACTACTACTGGGCAGTGCTTAATAAAACCTCTAATTTTGAGAGTTTGAGGTGAAGAAATCCCTGCCAAAGCATGCAGCGAAATAACTGGTTCATCAGAGACATTGTTCTTCTGGTTGTCCTCTTCGTCCTCCTCAGGTTCCTCAAGTGGTGGGGCTTCCTCCGATGAGTTGTAATCAGTAGCATCAATTTGAAAAAATTTGGGCTCCTTGCATTTATGACCTGGGGAGTATTTTTCATCACAATAGTAAAATAATCCCTGCTTTCTTCTTTCTACCATTTTTGCAAGTGACACCTTTTGAACCTTAAGTGTTTGAGTAGTGTTGTGAGCCTGTGGGGGGCGACCCTTGGTGGTGAAATTTGGGTGATTGCATTGGGCTGCTAACGCACGTTCAACTTTACGAGCTACCCTGCAAGCCTCCGACCAGGTGGGACGGTGGTGCAGTCGGACGTGAGCTTGTATGGCCTCTTTAAGACCACTGATAAAACATTCTGTGTAGAACGCATCTTGGAGACACGTAGTGCGGAAAGCTAACGCTTCAAAGGCTGAAATATATTCATCCACTTTGCCAGTCTGTCGGAGCTTAGTTAGACGACCCAAAAAAGTAGAGTCATGATCAAAGCACTCTATAAGAGCTTTTTTGAAGGTGTCCCAAGTCAAGAACCTTCCATTATAACGTTGATGCCATTGCCACCATTTCCATCTTTCATTGTCTAAGTACATGCTCCCCACCATAAGCTGAGTCTCATTATCTAAGATGTAATTCAGATTGAAATACTGCTCCATTTGTGCTAGCCATGTTGTCGGGTGAGAACCATCAAATTTATGCATACCCAACTTGGGTGGTCACAGACGGGATTGTTGGTGGGTGCCCCAGAGGTGAAGAGAGTGGCTAGACTCACCCTCACTGTGTTCATTGCCAATATATGCCTCCTCGCGGGCTTCTGCCTTGCCCTTTGAGAGTGTGTTAGTTAGTGTCGTCAGCTAATCTTGGAGGTCTTTCAAGGATTGTTCAAGTTTGTCGATCTTCTCATTGGCCATAGCTTGAGCTCTAGTTTCTACCATGCACCGATCCGATGTACTTGAAATTTGGGACCGCCCAAATTTTTTTTTTTTTTCACTAACAATTGAATGGTACCACCTTGCTCAGCTCGTCATCCTGATTCTTATGGGCTAGATCACCAATAAGCGCCCCGGGGGGTCTCAAACTCTTTTTTTCTCTGAAAACTCCTAACGGAGTTTTACTCCTTGCTTAGGAATACTACAGTAGCCGAATCCCCAAAATGTCAATGCTGCCAAAAGTCCTGTGAAAATCACGCCCCGGTATAGGAACCCACACAACTACTCAGATCTGGATGGCGGCTCTGGTGGATCTGAGAGATCTGAATGGCTGATCGGATAAATCTGAGTGGCAGAATAGATTGTTGCTGCGGATCTGATGGATCTGAGCTGCGGGACTGATTTCTGCTGCTGCTGCAAACCCCACTTGCGAGATCTGATCTGGCAGAGATTATGCGTGCTCCAAAGATCGAAAAAGGAACTATGGTCTCGAGGATTGTCAGGTGCTACAGACTGCAATATACATAAGGGTGTAACAGTAGTACTCGGCCCAATTTTTCAGGGCACTAACCAAGGAGGATCAACCGTACCCTTAGCCGTACAACCCAACTACCCTATCGTACAGGTGAGTAATCTCTCTTAGTGCTGTTCTTGATGTACTGTAGCAGCTAGACGGCTGACGTTTTATCTATGGCGAGGTTTCAAGGGAGCTAGGGGGCTTCCGATATACTAGAGGGTACTTGGAAGACAGTCTATGCGCGGTTCTGTCTAATGCGCTACTACTCGAAGGGGTACCCACAGGGGTTACAAGGGCGTCCAACAAGTGTGACCACCTCTTGTATTTCCTGCGTGCATGCCTCCCCAAACCGCAGGTTTATGCGCTCAACGACAGATCTCGTGGTTTAAAGACGCCAGAACACATCTCCAGCCAAATTTTTTTTTGCTAAAAATGGAGATCCCACCGGCCCTGGAAAGCGCTCTGATACCACTTGTTATGCTCTTAACTTGCAAGATGATACAAGAATACCAAATATGCACAGAAATATACCCAGAACATAGAACAGTGAGAAATAACAGCAGGTATTTTATTATTCAGAAAGTAATGTTCACTTGCCTCTTCGAGGGGGCAACCTCCAATAGAGCAGAGCTTGATTACAAAATAAGACACGATGCTCCTCTCAGGGAGTCTCTATCCTTTATATATGACTCATACATGTAATACCATGGTTCTTATTAATACCATGGCCCATTTGCAATTAACTATGGTCCCGTCATTAAATGCGGGTTAACCACATACAATTATTAATATGGGCTTTATTGACTCTTTACTTAACTATAACTATGACTCGATCCTACTACATAAATAAGGGGGTTAGGGTGGGACCCTAACAAAGGTCTTTTAGTCCCCAGCCTCCCCATTTTTTAGGCAAGGCTATCTTATTCCAGCTGACCCAGGCAAATATCTTTTTTTCTTGGTGGCCATTACAAAGATATCTGTTACAAAGTTGTTGTAATCGGGCTAGAATGTTCCTAGGGATCCATGCGAGTGCCATCCAAAATACAGGGGTGGCCTCAAGAACTGATTTGATAAGTACTAATCTGCCTGCCCTGGATAAGTATCTATGACTCCAGGTTGAAAGCCTTTTTTCCAGTTTGGTAACAAACCAAACCCAATTTGCAATTTTCTGATTGATAGGCTTTATCCAGAAACCCAAGTATTTGAAACCCCTGTCCAGGGGTATGATACAATAAGGGAAATGTTGTTGTGCAAGTTGTGACTCCTGGATGGAAGTGAGGGCTAAGGTAATGGTAAATTTTGCATGATTTGCCTGCATACCAGTAGCCGACGAGAAGAGGGAGAGAATTTTGGAAAATGTGAGAGAGTCCTGAATGCTCCCATCCAGGAATATGAGAACATCATCCACAAATAGTAGGTGAGTAAGGAAATAAGAGTCAGTTATCTTAAGGCCCTGAAGACTGCCATCTCTTTTGGCAGAAGCTAGCAAACGACTAAGCCCATCCATGACAATCAGAAAGAGAAGGGGGGAGAGAGGGCAGCCTTGTCAGAAATCTTCTTATTGGCACTCTGAAATATATATGAAATATTAAAAAAGTCTAATATTATTATTACATATATTTTTAATAAAATTTAATTAATATTAATAATTTATAAATTTAAATATTAATAAATTATTTAAGATAATTACAAAACGAAGTGAGATTGAAACTAGTGAAATGAATCACATAGCTAGTGAAATGAATTACATAGCGTCAATCATCACTTATGGGGCTTGCACCGGCTAACCAGGACTTCCTGTGAGAATACTCATCTTAAATCGCTTCTAGCTGTGGAGTTTTACCCACAATATAATACACTACGAAAACCCCTCCATACTTGATACATATTCTTGTCACTGAAATCATTTTATTTCAATGATTTTAATTAATATCTTTGGATTATGGAGTTTCACTAGAAAATCTTGCTCAGTTAAATAGGCTTTTTACTTCATATTAATATATAAGAATCTATGAGAATCTATGGATCATTAAGTATTTGTATGGTTTTCCTTTTCTAAATACTTATTATAAGATGAGAGCATTTGACCCTTTAATAGAATGAAATTAAAGAGGAGTTGAGGAAGAAAGATAGACTGCAATAAAATGAAAGAAATGAGAAATGAGTGATTAAGCCTCTGACCAATTAATAAAATGAAATTAAATAGGAGTTGAAAAAGAAAGATAAGACTCCAATAAAGGAAGAAAAATAGACTACACAAATACATGTCGATTTGAGAAATTACAGTAAAGGAAAATTAACTACCAAATAACAACAATCAAATAAGGGATAAACCCAATTTCATAGATATCACTCTATTAAATAATCTCTTCATTCATAGTAAGCAAAACCCATTTCTTTGGCGCAACAACTCCACTACTCCCTCACTCCACTGTAGTTTGGTTGGGACATTCTTTGACATCAAGCTTCCACAACGACACATAATGGTGAATGCCTTCCAGCTCGTCTAACTCAAAACACCCTTTAACCAGTAGTTGTCAGAACTTTGTCAAGCGCCTCAATCCCCATATGTTCTTCAAATTCACACATCTACATGCATCAAGTTTGCTCATAGATACCAATGTTTCAATACTTGGCAACTCCTCCAACTCTGTGCAACCAGCAATGTCCATCGTTTGATATTTTGCAAGGCCATAAACCTTACTTAATTTTCCAAATTATGACAACCGTTGAAGCTTGAATTTATGAGTGTATGTGGAAATGTTCCAAACTCCACCACATTATTACAACCATTGATGGTAATATGTCGAAGGTTGACGCTAACACCTTCAGCAAATGATATCATTGATATTCATGTTCCAGAAACATGTAACAATTTTAGTTGCAGAAGTATGTTGCCTGCCTTTATAAATGGCACTCGTCTATCAACGGAAATATTTTACAGTGTACTCAATTAACTAACGCCCCCACAACTTTTATGTGCTTGATGAACAGCATATTCCATCAATATTTGGATAGATTTGTGCTAATATTTATCGATGATATATTGATATATTCCCGCACTATGGAAGAGCACAAGGAGCACCTCAGATTGGTGCTACAAACCCTCAGAGAACACCAGTTATATGCTAAGTTCAGCAAGTGCGACTTCTTCAAGGAGGAAATACAGTATCTGGGCCATATAATCACAAAGGAAGGGATCGCAGTGGACCCTGAAAAGATAAGGACCATAATGGAGTGGCCCATACCGAAAGATGTGGCAGACATCAGGTCCTTTATGGGGTTAGCCAGTTATTACAGACAATTTGTAGAAAGCTTCTCAAGAGTAGCGTATCCTATCACCTCCCTACAGAAAAAAGGAAGAGCATTCAAATGGACCCCAGAATGTCAAAGAAGTTTTGAACAGCTTAAGCATCTGCTCACCACCGCACCCATTTTGAGCATCGTTGATCCTAATAAGGACTATGTGGTGTGCACTGACGCAAGAGAGGAGGGCGTGGGAGGTGTGTTGATGCAAGAAGGGAAAGTAATTGCTTATGAATCAAGGAAACTAAAAGAGCATGAGCAAAAGTATTCTGCTTATGACTTAGAGTTGGCAGCCGTCATACACGCCTTGAAGATGTGGCGACATTATCTTATGGGAAGGAAATTTTTGTTACTAACCGACCACCACAGCCTGACCAATTATTTTAGCCATCCCACTTTAAACGCAAGGCAAGCATGGTGGGTATATTTCCTAAGCGGTTTTGACTTTGAAATCAAACATCTGAAGGGGAAAGAAAACCGGGTGGCAGACGCCTTAAGTCGGAAAGTACAATGTTTGTATGAAATTTCCTTCAGCGAATGGAAAAGTCCCTTCGAGGAAATGATAAAAAAGGCAACAGAACAAGATGTTGAATACCAGCAAATAAAACAACAAGTACAACAATTGACCAGCGAGAAGAATCAGCAAGGATATGAGATGGATGATGTTGGAATGTTGTACTACAAAAAAAGGCTATATGTACCTAATCAAAACAGCATTAAAAATCTGATTCTGGATGAATTTCACATCAGTCACTATGCGGGACACCCAGGATATCAAAAAATGATCACTGCGCTTCGGAAATAGTACTATTGGCCGGGAATGAAGAAGAATGTGGTTGAGTATTTGGCACGGTTCCTAGAGTGCCAACAAATTAAAGCGGAGCATCAACATCCAGCAGGATTATTGCAACCATTACCCATTCCAGAATGGAAGTGGGAAACCATTTCCATGGATTTTATAACAGGGCTGCCTAAGACAAAGAAGAATAACGATTCTATTATGGTGGTGGTGGACAAATTGAGTAAAGCAACACATTTTATACCTGTGCAATCCACCTACAGAGCTGTACAGATTGCCCATATCTTCATGCAAAATGTGTTTAAATTGCATGGACTCCCGAAGACGATAATCTCAGATCGTGACGTGAAATTCACGTCGGTCTTTTGGAAGACATTATTTGCAGAATTAGGGACACAGCTGAACTTCAGTACAGCGTATCACCCCCAGACCGACGGACAAACAGAACGGGTGAACCAAGTGGTAGAGGACATGTTAAGGGCATATGTAATGCAGCAACCAACTCAGTGGGAGGAGTATTTGCACTTGGTTGAGTTTGCATACAATAATGGCTATCATACTTCATTACAAATGAGCCCCTTTGAGGTTTTGTATGGACGGAAGTGCCGCACACCCTCACGCTGGGGTGGACCTGAAGACAAATTAAGGTTAGGGCCAGAAATGTTTAAGGAAATCGAGGAAATGGTCAAAAGGGTATGCTCTAATTTAAAAGCTGCTCAGGATAGGCAAAAGAGCTTTGCTGACCAAAAGAGGAGGTTTTAAGAGTACCAAGTTGGTGACCATGTTTATGTGAGAATCCAAGCGAGAAGGAGTACCCTGCAATGGAGCGGGTGTGCCAAGCTGGCACCCCGATATTGTGGACCATTCCAAGTCTTGGCAAGAATTGGGCCGGTGGCTTACCAGCTCGCCCTGCCAAGTCACATCTGGGTCCACAATGTCTTCCATGTCTCTGTGTTAAAAAAATACGTTTATGATCCTAAACATGTGATCAGATGGCAGGATATATAGGTGGGGATTATTTCCAGTAGATCAGTCTAACAGTTTTCTTTAAAAGAAACTAATTTGGAATATTGCATGTTGCAGGTCGAACCGTAAGGAGAAGTCTTGGTCGAGCCGCTAAGCATCCTCGACTGGAGAGAAGTACAGCTACGGAAGCGAGCTATTACCCAAGTTAAAGTGCAATGGCAGCACTTTGGGCCTGATGAGGCCACTTGGGAAGATGAAGAGCTCATGAAGAAGGCTTATCCGGAGTTGTTCTTGGTCAACGGACATCGGGACGATGTCCAATTTCAGGAGGGGGAGATGTAATGCCCCAGGGAATGTAAATATTTGACTTTACTGTGGTTAAAACTGAATATGACATTGTTAATGGTTTTGGAATTTAATAATATTTTTATTATTTCTTTAATAAGATAATAAATCTTGTGTCTTGAAAAAAAGATGCTGGCAACTTCTGGGGAAGTTGGGAGAAACGGTTGCAGTGAATAGCAACCCTAACTGCCTCTCATAATTGGAAAAGTTTCCAAGGAAAAGAGGGGAAAAAAGGAAAAGAGGGGTTTGCGTTGTAAGGACAGGGACAGAAAAACAAAGAAGAAACGGCTAAGTCTGGTGAGGACCAGATAGCCAAGCACTAAGTGCGGAATTTCTTGCCGAGGACAGTGGTCTTGCAAGAGAGCACGGGGGAGAGATTCTGGTCCCGAAAGACGAATCTCGAGGTTGGGTGGAAAATTAGAAGCGACAGACAAGAGAAGGTTCTGTTTCTGAAGGGCTGCGGGGATCACCTCAGTACGGTAAGCAGAGGGGAGCAGTTTTGTTGCAGTATTATTGGCACATCAAACAAACAGGTACGGAAACTCTAACTGTTGTGACTAAATAAGTCTGTGTCATTTTGGAAGCCTTAAGAATTGAAAACAGAAATTTCTGTGTAGTTATGACTCATAAAACAGAGACAGTATTATATTAATAACATTTACAAATTAAAAAAAATGTTATCTGCGTGTTAAAGAAAGCAAGAAGGTGATGTACATTTAGGACCCTCATAGATTGAGGTAGCTGTTTAGCAGGGTGTCATTGTAGGAAAATCAAGAAGAATAGCAAGTAAAATCGAATCATGCGAAACCCCTGTTGTGGACCGAGGAATTCCTGAAGGTAGGGTAGGATGAATCTCTTGGGCCAACAATGTTTTCTCATTGCTAAATTCTGGTGTATAGGAAGTTGAAAACTGGAACACATAGTAAGGCTTAATGTCGGAAGGAATGTTTAAGGGCGTATATGCATTTCATGGAAATTTACAGGGTGTCAATGGTGCATGCAAACCCTAAGAGCATTTCTTTTTCTCCTTAAGGTACCGACAGGGGAGGGCTCTGGTGTGCCAAACTGGTAACCCCTGAGTCAAACAAATAAGCTTGGTGGGTAATTTCTGTAGTTGTGATTATAGTATGAGCAAGACGGAATAAACGAGGTGACGGTAGTTTATTAAGTCATCCTTTTAATAAACAAGATCCAAGCGATATTTCAGTAAATAGACGAGTGCAGCTAAAAAAACAAAGAAAGCTCAGAACACTTCCATGAGAATGACAGCGAAAAACCAAAGAAAGCTGTGGCGAAACCCTTTAATAATTTTGTGAACAGTATAAGACAAAGTATGGATGAAACACAGAGTTGTAGCATACATTTAGATCTCTAACAACTGCTACGATGGAAAAACAAGAAAAGATAGAGTTATTATCCTCGCCCCAATTCTCTGGCATCGACCAGGTAAATGAAAATATATGTATATAAAGCTACGTCAGACAGAGTGGGTTCTGTAGAAAAACCCATGATAGCCCGTAATGAAAATAAGACAAGGAATCTGGACCGAGGCTGCTACAGCCGTGCACCTCCCATGCAATTAAGAAACAGAATTCTAAGGAAATTACTTATAACATGCAACAAATGTAGTGGAACAAAAAGCCAATCCATATTTTAAACCCTTGAAATCTTATGTATTGATACACAGGAATTAATTCAAGAAAAAGGTAGTAAATCTTCTAGTAAACCAATTACTCTTAGGTTAACCCTGGAGGAATAACAATGAAAACACTATTGTCCACTAAAAAAAAAAACGGAAGCCTCGGGACGAAACCCTGGCAAGGGTAATTCAAATTACAATAGACATCCACTATTCGAACTTCACGTTGGAGTCAAACCTGTTACACAAATTAATCATATAGGGTTCCAACACTCTTACAGTATACAGTCTATTTAATACATAAAGAAATCATAATTACTGTGGAACTGTAAACCCAATTGGGGGAACCCTTTTCAGTTAACAGTAGAAACCAAAACTCTTTCCAAATTGCAACAAGACCAGCTTCGTCAGAATCATCAGTCTGAGGATAAAACCCCTTACCCGGGATTTCGGTGGCAAGTTTGGTGAAACGCTCCACGACAATGCATAGCTCCGGAGTTCGGAGGAAAGGTCCCTGCCAATATAGACCGAGCAACCATTAGTAATAAATCTAGGTAAACGCTTGCACAGGAGAGCATTATGTCAGAAAAATTCTATTCATTAAAAATAAGCTCACCTGAGCTTTGCCAAACAGCACCAGCGCCATAACTTGGTTCTAAGAGCGCCAACGCATGCGGGGTCCCGGAGCCATAGCAGAGTGGGACGCAAAGAGAAAAGAGTGGAAAAATGGAGCTGGCGCCAAAGTGTGAAAACCACGTAACCAAACGTATTATGGTTGATTCAACCCAGCAAGGATCCGGAGCCGTAGATCTCCAAAACTCACTGACCACCATCGATGGGGTAGTAAGCCCGAGAACAGAAACTACGAGAAACAAACCTGCTCGTGCCACGCACAGGGCAGAGAATAAGAAATCACGCAGAATCCGAGGCACAGTTTAGGCGTATAGATAACCCAGTGTGTAATAAATAGTAATTGCCAAATGTCCCTCCATACTATCCCTTTGCAGATCACGAGGAGGCGGGAGTCTTTCCCAAGGTGACAAGCAGTTAATGAAACCTGAGTGAATAGGATGAAGCCTTGTACAGTCGCCGGAGAGTAACAAAATGGTTGACGGATAAATGACATGGAAGGCCCGAAACAATAAATTGTCGTGACATGTTACAAGGTGACGTGTCATAAGGACTATTCCATACCTTGGTAATATCACCTTAAAAAAAACTTATGATGGAGACATTACAAATACATTTAGAGAAAATAAAATAACTGAATCAAAACATAAAATTCCTTCTAAAATAATTTCATTTAAAAAACAACTAATAATATACCTCAAATTATATTATAACATATTTAATATTTATAACATTTCCTAACCTCCAAACTTGAAAGATCTTCGTTCCTCTCCCAACATAGTTCTTTCGTCGTCAAAACTTTACTCTTTTTCTCTCGAATTTATTGCGATATATAATAATAGTCACTATGAGCATTAAAGCAATTGTGGGAATTCAGGTGAATGTTGTTGCAAGGATAATCTTCAAGTTTAAACCATTGTGGGAATTCAGGTGAATGTTGTTCCAAGGATAATCTTCAAGTTTTTCTTCTTTGTATTATGTAGAATGCGTTCTCGAGTATGCATATGTAAGTAGGGGTTTCCACATTAACTACAACAAACCAAAAACATAGATTTTTTTTTTTTTATGGAGGTTAGGTTGATACTTCCATGACGCTTTTATCACCTTTTTCAATTATCATAGCAAAATATTATCAGTTCTCTTCTTCTGGGTCTTCATTGAAATACATGGACTCTGTTGTTTTCTCCCGATCCTCCTCTTAAGATTGCTTGGCTCGTTGGGCTATTTCGGCCATTTTCTGCTTAATTGACTCTTTGTCTCGCATGCTTCTTTTGTCATTTCACAAATTTTTCCCCGGGCTTGCTTTTGGGCTTGATTTACCTTAGCTTCCCAAAAATCTTTTGTAGTTGGGTCTTTTAAGAAAAATAAAATTAATTAATGAGATTTTATGTTTTTAAATAAGTTATATTAGAGAAAAATACTGTGGGAAAAAGCACAGGTTGTCAAAACTCAAAGTCAAAAAAATCATTGGTAATTTGACCCAGTCAAAATGTTTAGATAACATAACATAATAATAAACATAAAAGGGCATTACAACATATCTTCCATAGTGAATGAGAGAGTTCCTATCGATGCAAAAATCATGCCATAATAAAAGATAATATACACATGATCAAATAACTATATTAAGATTTTAAGATTCATGTAAAATATACAGTAATGTCTATGTAATTTCTAATTTTAAGACTCATAAGATATCTTCATTCCAAGTTGGTGGTGTCATGGTTGTAAGAATCCTTTGCTTTTATAAGCATTTCCTTGAGAGCAATAATTCCTAAATCTAAAGATCTTGTGTGTAATCTTCAAAATATAAAATTCTATCATATTTTTAAAGAAATTATTCAAGGCATTGGTAAAGAAGAAAATAAAGTAGTTAAGCAGGATGCAAGGTCTTAGGATATCTAAGTTTAAAGATATTGTGTATATTCTTCAAAATATCAAATTATATCATATTTTTATAAAGAAAATATTCAAGACATTCACAAAAAAAAACAATAAAGTAGTGAGGTGGAGCCAGTGTTAAGATGAGTATCGACTTACTATTAAAAACAACTTTGAAATTGACCACATTGAGTACAACAATAAATAACAAGAGACTTCAAAAATAAGACGTTCACAAAAAAGAACAATAAAGTAGTGAAGTGGAACCAAGGTTTAAAATGAGTATCAACTTACTATCAAAAACAATTTTGAAATTGACCACATTGAATACAACAATAAGTAACAAGAGATTTAAAAAATAACTCATTTCCATGTGACCCAAAATACACAAACCCAAAATTATAATGATTAGCACACAAGCATGTGGCTTAGTATTTAGTGTTGTGATAAGTGAGACTCTTTGTTTTATGGACAAAGCAACTCAACCCAAAATTCTAATAATTACCATAATTGATATAAATAAACATTTAGTATTAATTTTTCACAAACTAAAGAAATTCTTAATCATTACATGATTTTATCTAAATAGTTAGCATATACTTAAGAAACAGTGTATATAAAATTTAAAATGGTTAATGTTGTGAATTTTTTCAATAATATTATTTTTTTAATAATTAACAAAAATTTATTTATTAAAAACTAAAATTAATATGAAAAATATTGATAAAGATTGAAGTGGTTATTTATGAAGTATAAACTAATTAGTTTGTATGAAGTTTAGTTATTTTTAAATAAAGTTAAACTATCCCAAAAATTATCCGAACTCTTTATTTTTCATTTACACATTTATCTTTATTTATTTTACTGGGCAAGTGGAAAGTTCTGGAATTTTAAATTTATTTTGCTGGGCAAGAAGAAATTTGATGATGGATTTGTTGGATTTGTTTAATGTTTCTGGCGTTTATTATCTCTTGGTGTTTTTCTTTTGTATTTTTTTTTTTCATGGATTTGTTTAATGTTTTTGGTCTCTGTATTTTTTTTGAATTTTTTTTTTTTTCCTTACTTACGGTGAGGTACATTTATACGGTGAGGTACATTTATAGGTAGTTATATTTAGAAAAAGAATTTTCAAAATTGAAATAGTTTAGTCTTGTGACATTTATATTTCTTAATAAAATGTACAGATTAAAAAATATCACAATTCTGATTTGTCTCTGTATTTCTTTTGTATTTATAAAAAACTTATTTCCAACTTATCACCAAAAATGACCATTAAAATAGGTATGGTAACTAAAGACAGATTTTCTAAATTAGTCTCTATTTAAATTACTCAATAAAATTTATGATTTAAATATTTTTATATCAGATTTACAGTTTTAAAAAGAGTTGTTTTTAGGGTGATTTTTTGAACTTTTTGGAGGAAAATTTTGAGGTGAAATTTTGATTTGTGTTATTTAAACTAGTTTTTTCACTGTATATATGGATTCAGGCCTTGGAAAACCCCTAAGGCACTTGGATGGCACAGGATTACCCATCAAGCTTGAGATTTCAATAAATTCCTACCCAATTTAAGAGAAATTTGACAAGAAAAAACCCACTGTAAAAATTTCCTAAAAATCACACTAAAAACAATTCCATTTCAAAATTTTATACCTATCTAATTTAAAAACAAATCTTACCCTTAACTAGTTCAAAACGAAAAACACACCATGGAAGAAACAAAACAAAACCACAAACGTTTTGCGTAAAGTCAAACTTCAGACCAACCAGAAGCCCATCTTCTCATTTACTAGACACCATCCATGTCCAGTTGTATACCAAATTCACTTCACAAGATAAAACGTCAAGTCAAATTCCAGACCAACCAGGGGCCCATCTTGTCAATTACTAGACACCATCCATGTCCAGTTGTATACCAAATTCACTTCACCCACCAGCATAAATGTAGCGGTCGTTTTCATGCCAAGATAAGACGAGTTAAAACATTTGACTCTCAATGAGAGCCTCCGGTTTATCGTATTGACCGGTGGGAATATGTATCTCTCAAGTGTTTAATGGCTATAAATTTCTCATTTTTCATTGCAATCCTTTACAAAAATTTTGCTCTTCTCATCATATTCCTACCTAATTTATTCCTACCTAATCTTCTACGTCGCTAGTTGCTTCGTAGCATCGAACATCATTCAAAATTATCTCCATTTCTATTTTCCAATTGACAAATGGCTGCATCCTCCTCCACCTCTGCTACATCCAACTTGAACTACGATGTCTTCCTAAGTCATCGTGGTGTGGATGTAAAGAAAACTTTTGCCAGCCATCTGTATCGGCGTCTTTCTTCACTTGGATTGAAAGTGTTTTTGGATCAGCCTGAATTTTACAACGGGGAGACTATTTCGCTCCTTAGATTGAACATGTTATTCAATCGGCCTCTGTACATGTGGCCATTTTATCTGCGGGATATGCAGACTTAGAGTGGTGTCTAAATGAACTCCTCATGATGTTGGACCTAAAAGAGCCTATAATTCTAGTGTTCTACCATGTGAAGCCAAGTGAACTTCGGTGTGTTGGAAATAATAATCCCAACCACCGCAATAAACATCATGACAGCAGCCATACCTATCAGACGTATTTTTGCAAGCTATGTCTCTGCTTGAAGATAGAAGCACTGAAGCCAGAAGTGAACCATTCAAAAACTTAGCAAAGGCATTTAAAGAAGTTATGTACTTTGGAAAACAGATATGGGCAAGCATTCATTCAGCGACCTTTGCCCACACTCTAGAAACACCTAAGCGATTCTAAACACACTCAACAACAACATCACATTAATTATTTTGCTTTGTCATGAATTAAATGTAAAATTGTATGTTGAGTTAAATATGAATGTAAAATTCATTTTGATGGTAGGTTAGAGAGGTTAGAGAGAGTAAGAGGGGAGAAAAAGAGCGCAAGTTTCGGTGGAGAAAATGGTAGAGCAATTTTTGGTGGGCGCATGAAAACAACAATTACTTTGTTTTACTGTGTGTAAATTTTTTTTTATTTTATTTTAACTACCATGCATAAACTATACATACGTTCCACATTGATATTCTTTGTATAAACACTTTTATAACATATATATATATATATATATATATATATATATGTCACAGTTTATCGAGCAGCACAATCTAAGTTTGCTTTTATACATATGTATGGGCTACACATATCCTTACCCGCTTACATAATGGTTATGTTGATTATATTGACCTCCCTCCATGCAATCACCCATTCCAAAGGTTTGCTAACAATTAAACATTGACTAAGTTTTGATTTAGTGGCATAATAACAATCTGCGGTTGCAAAACCGAGATATATACAACGTACAGTAAGAGTTGTCAATCTTAAATGTTGGATTTATGGCAATTGTTGTTCATGTTCTGGTTTAAAACCCCGAGAAATCCGAAACTATGACGCTATGTCCGGCCTCGGCGTTGAACCAGCTGGCGATATCAGCATCGTCCATTTGGATTGATAAACGGTCAGATGACAAACCGTCATGTGCCAATGCGTGCCCGGTGCTCCAAGCGCCATACGGCCTGACACCTCGGGCTTGCCATTTCGCGCCTGAACTCTTTCCGAACTCCAACCCGCTATCGAACGGTGATAAGAAGCTGCTTCGGATCGAAGGCTAAGATTGCGCCACGAGGCGGTAAGATGGATGAGGTATTTTAAGAGGTGTGTTTTCCCCTTCCGACTGATTCTGGTTTTCATTTTAGTGTGACTGTGTGCCGCTTACAGCACTGTGGCGATTAGCATTGTTCCGAAATCCCTTCGACTTCAGCAAACATCACGCCTTCGGTATCAGGTATATTGTCATTGTTAACCTGGTTCCGTCTTTTCTTAATGCATGAAATTATCGGGTATATTAGTTTATGCAACACCAGTCTTGGTTACAGCCTGCGCTAGTTTTTCCGTTGCAGTCTATCATCGTTTCTAATCAGGGTTCTCGGTTTATGGATTGGTTATCGTGCTCAGGTGGATGGCTCGTCGTTTACCCATCGATGACGAGAAACTTCTCCACTCTGCTTGCTAGCTCAATACCAGGTAAGACTCATATGCTGCCAAAGTCTCCTATGTTCGACTTATCCAGGGTAATGGCTGAACTTTTGTTCACTTGGGCAGGGATGCCGGGTATCATACTCTCGAATTTGGGGTCCCGGTGCAAGCTCAAGGGTCTCCCTGTTGACAGTTTTTCTGGTTCTACTTTTACCTGTCGGGTTTCCTTGCCCCTGCTTAAGCGGAAACCTCTGTTAGGAGGCGCTGCATGCTGAGCATGACTGCTTAACCGTGTCTCATTTAAAATGTATAACTGTCTTTTAGCTTTTAACTTTGTCTCTGAACGCAGACAGTGATTTTGTTAAACAATGGTACTGAACTGTATGGGTTTGTTTCCTGGTTTAGACTTGTTGAGATAACATGAATGAGACACGAGAATTTTAATAAGCTTTTAGCTCTGTTTATAATGTTTTTCGGTTTATCCGCCTTCTCTGTACTGGACTATGTTTACAGACTTAAGTTTAATTTATATCATTTCCTTCTTCATGGTAAAGCTATTGTTTTTCTTTCCTTTCAAATGGTGAGTTCATATATTCATATGATTCGGCTTTGGTAGCCTCTGCTGGCTAAGCACATGCTTAAGCTCAGCTAGGGCGAATCATCCAGAGCGGGGGTTACAGGTTAATATTCGCTGTGCATGCATATGGTTAAGGTTATTGTTCTCGTTCCACGGCATCAATGCATTATTTGTTTATTTACTGTTTAAACCGTGAATGTATATATTTCAAGCCATGTAACACAGTTACGCGGTTGTAAAGGAAATGTTGTTGAGTTGAACTTAGTTTCGGTACCAGCAATCAATTCATTCCGCGGTCCCATTGACCGAGGGTTAGGGTATCTCGTCGCCTTTCTTTGAACAATGTTATAGTTTAGAATATAACTCGTTTTATTCTGAATGTCACACCAGATTTACTTTCCATGTTCATTCTCATGGGAATATATGTATGCTACAGTCTCTTTCCAATAGAGAATGCTTATAATTTTCTTTCCAGTTCTTGAATACAGAGATTGCTAGAATTTTGTTTTCGATTCTTGTATATAAAGAAGGGTTTTACAGTATTCTTTTCTTGTTTTAAAATTCTTGCTACCGCCAAGGTTACAGAGTTCTGTTCGATATGTCTTCGCTTTTATTTCAAATAAAGAATACAGGTTCTGTCTCTTCTGTCACATAGAAATTAGTATTCCTTTTTTAAAAAGAAATAAACAGATTACTTTCCACTATTTTTATTCTCTTACCACAGAACCACGCAAGAAATTTCTCAGTTGATATGCTTAGTAAGCCATACCTGCTTAGCAGCAAACCTATTCGTAATGCTTGTCAAACCACCCGTCCGTAGGAAGATCCTTCTCGATCTTCCACCCCCAAGCACTTATGCAGATCCTCTTGTCTGCAATTTCACTGGCTACGCCAGATCTCGCTATCTGATCCTAACCAGACATAGCGAATACAGGAAAATCTCTTCCCTTTTCCTTTGCTATCTGATCACTACCAGACATAGCATTCTTTTTCTTTCTGCCATCTGATCTCTACCAGACTTGGCAATCTTTCCCCTTTTTCCAACTGGGGCCTCAACTACCTCCTGAAGGTAGTTAGGTTTTTTTTATATTTAACTGCCTCCACAGTTATTAACCATAATTAATCATAAGCTCAAATCAAATAGTGATAACACAATTTAATTATCATAATGGTTAACAATACTAGCAACAGAGTTTTTATACTTTTCAAATAAATTTTAGCTCATGGTTAACTTTACTATTTACCAACATTAACATTTCACGAGGAGTATTACATCTCCCCCTCCTGAAGTTCTACATCGTCCCGATGTTGCTGTTCATTCAAAAACAGTCTGGGATAAGCGTCCCTCATACTCTGCTCATTCTCCCAGGTGGCCTCATCAGGCCCAAAGTGCTGCCACTGCACTTTAACCTGGTTGATGACCTTTTTCCACAGCTCGACTCTTCTCCGATCTAGTATGTTCACTGGTTCGACCATGAACTCTCCTTCCGGTTCCACCTGAAACACATAATATTCAGATTAGCTGCTTACTAACATGCTATTTCAGTTTACATTTATTAACAGTCTTCCCTTACCTGAATGTCCTGCCAACTTATTATGTGCCTAGGGTCATAAACATATCTCTTTAAAACTGATACATGGAAGACATTATGGACCCGGATATGGCTGGGTAGGGCTAGCTGATAAGCTACCGGCCCCACTCGTGCCAGAATTTGGAAGGGCCCGCAGAAGCGCGGTGCCAATTTGGCACAAGCATTCCATTGGAGAGTACTCTTCCTAGCTCGAATTCTGATATACACATGCTCACCCACCTGATACTCTTTAAATGTTCTCTTCCGATCTGCAAAATTTTTCTGCCTGTCCTGGGCCATTTTTAAATTAGCCCGGACCCTTTTGACCATGACTTCCATCTCTTCCAACATCTCAGGGCCCAGCAAGAATTTGTCCTCCGGTCCACCCCAACTGGAGGGTGTGCGGCATTTCCGGCCGTAAAGCACTTCGAATGGGCTCATCCTCAAGGATGCATGATAACCATTGTTATAAGCGAATTCTACGAGGTGTAGATACTCCTCCCATCGCGTAGGTTGTTGCATCACATAAGATCTCAGCATGTCTTCCACCACTTGATTCACTCGCTGAGTCTGCCCGTCAATCTGCGGATGATACGCGGTGCTGAAGTTCAATTGAGTTCCTAGACCTTCAAACAAGGTCCTCCAAAAAACTGATGTGAATTTAACATCACGGTCGGATATTATTGTTTTTGGCAGCGCATGAAGTTTAAATATATTTTGCATAAAAATGTTTGCGATTTGAGCCGCCCGATAAGTGGATTGAACCGGTATGAAGTGAGCTGATTTACTGAGTTTATCTACTACCACCATTATAGAATCATTGTTCTTTTTGGATTTTGGCAAACCCGTAATAAAGTCCATGGTAATGGTCTCCCACTTCCATTCTGGTATGGGTAATGGCTGTAGTAAACCCGCAGGGTGCTGATGTTCAGCCTTAACCTGTTGACACTCTAAGCATCGCGCCAGGTATTCTATCACATCCCTCTTCATGCCTGGCCAGTAATACTCCTTCCTAAGCGAGGTGATTAACTTCTGGTAACCCGGATGTCCTGCATAAGGACTTTTATGATATTCATCCAGAATCTTTTCTTTAATACCGCTCTGATTGGGTACATAAATCCTCTTCTGGTAACACAAAATTCTGGCTGCATTCAAGGTGTACCCTTGTTGTATTAGGTGGGTATTTAAATCCTGCACTAATTGCTTCTTTTGTAAGTAAATCTGGTCTTGTGCAGCAGCCTCGTCAATCTCTTTGTCAAGGGTGGACCATCCTTGACTAATACCAATTTCATAAATGCAATGCACTTTTCGGCTCAGTGCATCAGCTACTCTGTTCTCTTTTCCTTTTAAGTGCTTAATTTCAAAATCGAAATTTCCCAAAAAGTCCACCCATCTTGCTTGTCTCGCGTTTAAGGTTGGTTGACTAAAGTAACTAGTCAAACTATGGTGATCAGTCATCAACAAAAATTTTCTCCCCACTAAATAATGGCGCCACATCTTTAATGCATGAATCACCGCGGTTAATTCCAGATCATAGGCAGAATATTTCTGCTCATGCTCTTTTAACTTCCTAGATTCATATGCAATCACCTTACCTTCCTGCATTAACACTCCACCTACGCCCTCTTTACTTGCATCCGTGCAAACTACATATTCTTTTTCGGGATCCGCAACACACAGCACAGGTGCAGTGGTGAGTAGGTGTTTGAGCTGTTCAAAGCTCCGTTGACAATCTGCTGTCCATTTAAATATTTTTCCCTTCTTTTGCAAAGAGGTGATAGGGTATGCAACCCTGGAAAAACCTTCTACAAACCGCCGATAATATCCAGCCAGCCCCATGAAGGATCGGATATCTGCTACGTCCTTGGGTATTGGCCATTCCATTATAGTTTTGATCTTTTCGGGGTCCACAGCTATACCCTCTTTCGTAATGATGTGGCCCAAATACTGGATCTGTTCTTTATAAAAATCACATTCGCTGAATTTACCATATAGCTGATGCTCCCGTAGTGTCTGTAACACTATTCTAAGATGCTCCTCATGCTCCTTAATATTCCGGGAGTATATAAGTATATCATCAATAAAGATCAACACAAATTTGTCTAGGTACTGATGAAATACACTGTTCATCAAGCACATAAATGTCGCAGGTGCATTAGTCAACCCAAAAGGCAGTACCACAAACTCGTAGTGTCCATAACAAGTACGAAAAGTTGTTTTGGCTATGTCCTCATCTTTAATTCTGATTTGATGGTAGCCCGATCTTAAGTCGATCTTTGAGAAGATTTTTGCCCCCTTCACCTGATCAAACAACTCATCAATGCGGGGTAGTGGATATTTTTTTTTAACTGTCAATTTGTTCAGCTGTCTATAATCTATGCACATACGCAGAGTTCCATCCTTTTTCCTAACAAATAACACAGGAGCTCCCCAAGGGGATACACTGGGACGGATATACTTCTTGTCCAACAACTCTTGCAGCTGCATTTTTAACTCAGTTAATTCTGGCACACTCATCCGATAGGGTGCTCGGGAAACTGGGGCTGCTCCGGGTATCAATTCGATGGTGAAGTCTAAATCTCTTTTGGGCGGCAGCCCTGGGATTTCTTCAGGAAATACATCTGCAAAATCTTGCACTACCGGTATATTTTCCACAGTCGCAATTTTATCTACAGACCCTGCATACCCTACTTGTACTGCATAAATCTGACATTTCTTCCGGACACTTTTAACTAGCTGTGAGGCCGTAATTGGCCGAATCTGCACTGGTTTCTGGATGCCTTGAATCTCTTTTTCCACTCCCAGTTCATCTCGGTAAGAAATTGTTTTTGTCTTACAATTAATCACAGACCATCGCTTTTCCAACCAGTCCATTCCTATCAGCACATCATAGGATCCAAGAGGGAGTACATTCAATTCCGTTGTTATTGTTTGGCCAGCTAACCTTAATGGACAGTTGCTGACCTTAGTCAGTACTCGTCTTTTGGCCCCAGTGGCCAGCTGTACTAACCAAGGACTTTTAAACTTAATAGTTTGCAAACTACAGCTTTCCACAACTTTGGGACTTACATAGCTTAAAGTAGCTCCTGGGTCTACTAAAATAGAAACAGTTCGATCAAAGATCTTACCTTCAAACTCTATCATTGTTGGCTGGTAATCAGCTTGTCGATCCTCAAGTGCTGCATTTATTCTGGGCATGGATCGGGCCACATCTCCTACTGTAGAAGCTTCATAGATCTGGGACAACTGATCGCTTTCCTTCCGATGAGGACAATTTTTAATATAATGGGGTCCACCACAACCCCAGCACTGAACCGGTGGCCTAGCTGAGCCTTCATTATCCAATCTAACCTGCTGTTCACTATATTTAGATTCAGCAGGTGGCTTAAATCTGATCTGATTTTTAGATGGATTTCTAGTACTGGCCCCTTTCGAGAATCCTTTGTGAAAGCTGCTGCGAGTTCCCTTAGTTCCCACAGCCATTCTGCTGCTCTTCTTATCTGTCCAGCGCTTCCCAGAATTTTCTCCTTTTTGTTTGCTCTGCTGGTAACATAATCTCGCCTTCCGAATTGCTTCATCCATCGTCTTCGGATTATCAAACTCTATCCTTTCTCGCATTGCCAGAGGTAGGCTGCTAACAAACCGTTGTACCTTAGCCTTCTCCTCACGAATATACGGTACATAGCGAAGCAGGGATGTGAATTTAGTTACAAACTCGTCAATGGTCTGCTGTCCAAGCCGCAGATCATGAAATTCTCGTGCTTTTTCATCATAAAAGCGTTCTGTCAGATATTTCTCCTTAAAATATCTTTGAAAAGTCTCCCAGGTCACATCCTGCTCACTCACCCCCCACACCATCTTGACCTCTTCCCACCATAATGTGGCCTTGGCCTGCAGCTGGAATATAGCCAGCCGTGCCTTAAGATGGTGATCATACTCGTATACTTGAAAATACTTATTCATATTAATTAGCCACGCCTCTGCAGCTTCCTCTGATTCCCCATCGAAATGAGGTGGTTTAATCTTCCGAAACTCCCCTTGTAATTCTATCCACGGTCTTTTTGGAGTTTGATATTCAGAAGCATTAACAGACTTCTCTCCTCGCGTCTCCGCCCTTTCCTCCGCTTCCTCCTGTTCAGTGTGATAGCTCTGTTCATCTGTTACTCGTGTCTGTTCAGGCCTCGGATGTGACTGTTGTTGATGTTGTTTATCGGATAAACTTTTCAGAATTCTCTCCTGCTCCATATTTAATCTCGCGTTATCTTCACGCAAACGGGCCATTTCGTCCTTCAGCTCCTGAACTGTCCTCAATATCGTCAAATCAGTATTGCGACCTTCTGCTCCCAGTTGCACCCAAAGCTCAGGATTTCCCTGAGGTTGAGCAACATTATCTGGTTGATCCAAATTTCCATGAGGAGCGCTACTTGCTCTCCTCATTCTGCTGCTACCTGTTTAAGATTAACTCATTCAACAGATATAATTGTGTTTTAGCATACTCTCAACTTATTTGTCATGACACTATATATATATACATTGTTGTTTTAATTGAAATTTACCCAAAGGTCACAGAGTTGTAAACTTGGGCTCTGATACCAATTTGTCACACTCCCTTGCTGTACAAATAAAGTAAAATTTTTTTTTTTTTATTTTAACTACCATGCATAAACTATACATACGTTCCACGTTGATATTCCTTGCATAAACACTTTTATAACATATATATATATGTCACAGTTTATCGAGCAGCACAATCTAAGTTTGCTTTTATACATATGTATGGGCTACACATATCCTTACCCGCTTACATAATGGTTATGTTGATTATATTTACCTCCCTCCATGCAATCACCCATTCCAAAGGTTCGCTAACAATTAAACATTGACTAAGTTTTGATTTAGTGGCATAATAACAATCTGCGGTTGCAAAACCGAGATATATACAACGCACGGTAAGAGTTGTCAATCTTAAATGTTGGATTTATGGCAACTGTTGTTCATGTTCTGGTTTAAAACCCCGAGAAATCTGAAACTATGACGTTATGTCCGGCCTCGGCGTTGAACCAGCTGGCGATATCAGCATCGTCCATTTGGATTGATAAACGGTCAGATGACAAACCGTCATGTGCCAATGCGTGCCCGGTGCTCCAAGTGCCATACGGCCTGACACCTCGGGCTTGCCATTTCGCGCCTGAACTCTTTTCGAACTCCAACCCGCTATCGAAAGGTGATAAGAAGCTGCTTCGGATTGAAGGCTAAGATTGCGCCACGAGGCAGTAAGATGGATGAGGTATTTTAAGAGGTGTGTTTTCCCCTTCCGACTGATTCTGGTTTTCATTTTAGTGTGACTGTGTGCCGCTTACAGCACTGTGGCGATTAGCATTGTTCCGAAATCCCTTCGACTTCAGCAAACATCACGCCTTCGGTATCAGGTATATTGTCATTGTTAACCTGGTTCCGTCTTTTCTTAATGCATGAAAATATCGGGTATATTAGTTTATGCAACACCAGTCTTGGTTACAGCCTGCGCTAGTTTTTCCGTTGCAGTCTATCATCGTTTCTAATCAGGGTTCTCGATTTATGGATTGGTTATCGTGCTCAGGTGGATGGCTCGTTGTTTACCCATCGATGACGAGAAACTTCTCCACTCTGCTTGCTAGCTCAATACCAGGTAAGACTCATATGCTGCCAAAGTCTCCTATGTTCGACTTATCCAAGGTAATGGCTGAACTTTTGTTCACTTGGGCAGGGATGTCGGGTATCATACTCTCGAATTTGGGGTCCCGGTGCAAGCTCAAGGGTCTCCCTGTTGACAGTTTTTCTGGTTCTACTTTTACCTGTCGGGTTTCCTCGCCCCTGCTTAGGCGGAAACCTCTGTTAGGAGGCGCTGCATGCTGAGCATGACTGCTTAACCGTGTCTCATTTAAAATGTATAACTGTCTTTTAGCTTTTAACTTTGTCTCTGAACGCAGACAGTGATTTTGTTAAACAATGGTACTGAACTGTATGGGTTTGTTTCCTGGTTTAGACTTGTTGAGATAACATGAATGAGACACGAGAATTTTAATAAGCTTTTAGCTCTGTTTATAATGTTTTTCGGTTTATCTGCCTTCTCTGTACTGGACTATGTTTACAGACTTAAGTTTAATTTATATCATTTCCTTCTTCAGGGTAAAGCTATTGTTTTTCTTTCCTTTCAAATGGTGAGTTCATATATTCATATGATTCGGCTTTGGTAGCCTCTGCTGGCTAAGCACATGCTTAAGCTCAGCTAGGGCGACTCATCCAGAGCGGGGGTTACAGGTTAATATTGGCTGTGCATGCATATGGTTAAGGTTATTGTTCTCGTTCCACGGCATCAATGCATTATTTGTTTATTTACTGTTTAAACCGTGAATGTATATATTTCAAGCCATGTAACACAGTTACGCGGTTGTAAAGGAAATGTTGTTGAGTTGAACTTAGTTTCGTTACCAGCAATCGATTCATTCCGCGGTCCCATTGACCGAGGGTTAGGGTATCTCGTCGCCTTTCTTTGAACAATGTTATAGTTTAGAATATAACTCGTTTTATTCTAAATGTCACACCAGATTTACTTTCCGTGTTCATTCTCATGGGAATATATGTATGCTACAGTCTCTTTCCAACAGAGAATGCTTATAATTTTCTTTCCAGTTCTTGAATACAAAGATTGCTAGAATTTTGTTTTCGATTCTTGTATATGAAGAAGGGTTTTACAGTATTCTTTTCTTGTTTTAAAATTCTTGCTACCGCCAAGGTTACAGAGTTCTATTCGATATGTCTTCGCTTTTATTTCAAATAAAGAATACAGGTTCTGTCTCTTCGGTCACATAGAAACTAGTATTCCTTTTTTTTAAAAAGAAATAAACAGATTACTTTCCACTATTTTTATTCTCTTACCACAGAACCATGCAAGAAATTTCTCAGTTGATATGCTTAGTAAGCCATACCTGCTTAGCAGCAAACCTATTCGTAATGCTTGTCAAACCACCCATCCGTAGGAAGATCCTTCTCGATCTTCCACCCCCAAGCACTTATGCAGATCCTCTTTTCTGCAATTTCACTGGCTACGCCAGATCTCGCTATCTGATCCTAACTAGACATAGCAAATACAGGAAAATCTCTTTCCTTTTCCTTTGCTATCTGATCACTACCAGACATAGCATTCTTTTTCTTTCTGCCATCTGATCTCTACTAGACTTGGCAATCTTTCCCCTTTTTCCAACTGGGGCCTCAACTACCTCCTGAAGGTAGTTAGGTTTTTTTTATATTTAACTGCCTCCACAGTTATTAACCATAATTAATCATAAGCTCAAATCAAATAGTGATAACACAATTTAATTATCATAATGGTTAACAATACTAGCAACAGAGTTTTTATACTTTTCAAATAAAGTTTAGCTCATGGTTAACTTTACTATTTACCAACATTAACATTTCACGAGGAGTATTACAAAACCTATCTTGTTATTTTTGCACTGAGTATTCATTAAGTCTCTGGAATAGTTTCACGCTGCGCGAAATCCAAATCTAGAAAATAGCCTCGCGATGCGCGAAGGTAGCTCCGCGAAACCAACTTCGCAGTGCGTGAACCTAGCTTCGCAAAAGTCAAAATACCTCTGCCCTTGCACAAAAGTTAAATTCCCCAAATATTTTTAACACGGGGACGCTGGGCAGGTATGGTAAAGCCCTAGATAACCCTCAAACTCATGAGGAGAAGTCGCGGTACGGCGCCGACACGATTGAGAATTGGAGAAATGCTCTTTCTCGTGTCTTAAAGTCAAAGCGGTTTCGAGCTTGAAGCGTTTAACAGGTGATAACTCAAACTCTTCTTTGGTGATTGCATTATTTTTGTTATTTTTATGTTGCATGATATTTGCATAGACTTCCTTTTCTCATTGATTCTATTTTTTTTCTTTGAGGGGTTACTGTTAGAGAAAGTGGTTGTAATGGTGCTAACAAAGGTGAAAAATCTAGCACTGCACGTTGCTGGACGTTGCTAAATATCCAATAGGTTTGGATGATAAAGTAAAAGATTTAGAAAATATTGTCCTATTGCAACTACAGCAAAGCGGAAAACCTCAGATCTTGGGGATCGTGGGGTTAGGTGGTGTAGGAAAGACCACCTTAGCAAAAGAAAATTTCAATAGGAAAAATCCAGATTATAGTAAATCCTGTTTTTTAGATGATGTTAGAGATAATGCAAATAAGGGCACTTTAAATTTGTTGCAGTGTAAACTTCTCTAGAGCTTGACAGGATTGTATTATCCAATAAATAGTGTTGTTGAAGGTATAGGGATGCTCCGGAAGCATGTCTCATCTTCTAAAGCCTTTATAATTTTAGATGTTGTAGATCACATTGATCATGTGGATGCACTTTTGCCAATTGCAACTGTTCCCCACTCCCATAGCTTAATATTGATTACATCTAGGGACATAAATGTTCTGAGGATCAAGAGTCGAAGAGTGGTCAATATATAACCTAACAGGGCTTGACACACAACCCTCTCGGGAGCTCTTTTGCTCCCATTCCTTCAACCAACTCTATCCACTCCCAAGATTTGAATATCTGGTACAGGAATTCGTAAAAGCTTGTTATGGATATCCATTATCTTTGAAAGTAACTGGGGCACTTCTTTATGGAAAAGAAAAATCTGAATGGGAAGACGAATTGTGGAGTCTTCAGTGAACACTTCCTAGTGACATAAGGCTAAGCCTTAAAAGAAGTTATGATTCACTCAATAGAGAAGAACAAAATATATTTTTAGATATTGCATGTTTTTGGCAAGGACAGAACAAGGATAAGGCTATTAGAATATGGAACAGGTCAGGCTGGGAAGGTAGGAGAGGATTTAAAAAATTATGGAACATGTGTCTTGCAGAAGTAGACAGTAAAAATGATATACAAATGCATGACCACCTGAAAGATATGGGGAGAGATCTGGCTGAAAATCTAGGGTTGCCCTGTCGTCTTTGACGTTGGATAGAGAACACCATTGATGATTTGTTACAACAACCAGTAAGCAATAATTCTTCAATCATTTTCTATTTTTTTTAGTTCTTCCATCATGAGTACAACGATTCATTGGACGACATTCATATGAGGAGGTTGCAACTTCAAGACACTAAGGATGTTCTGGTGGACCGCATTTTGACAAGGGTTCAGTCTCCAAATCTCATATGGCTGCACTGGAACAACTATCCCTACACTTCCCTGCCTTCCTCAATTTCAATGAACAATTTGAGGGTTCTAGAAGTTCAAGGGATGGAATTGAGAACACTGTGGCAAAGTGATTCACAAGTAAGATAGGATTTGTTGAATTATAGTGTTTATTATTGTAATTATACCACACGTCTCTAACACGTGAACATTTTTAGGTACCTTTCGAGTTGCGGAGTTAACGATTGAGGCTCATTTTTCCTTCATTCCAAAGCCTATAGGGATGTTGAAGTACCTAAAATCCTTGGTGTTAGGGGGTTGCTCACAAATGAAGTCAATGCCGGACAGCTTTGGTAATTTAACCAATCTTGAGCACATCCAGCTGTGCCAGTGCTCTGCTTTGGAGAGGTTGCCAGAATCAACCTCTAGCACATTCAGCTATTTCAGTCGTACGCTTTGGTGAGCCTGCGAGAATCTTTTGGTAATTTAGCGAATCTCCAGCACATCCAGCTATGCTGTACATTTCTAGCTGCACAGAGTTGGAGGAGTTGTTGAGAGTTGAAACATTGGTATCTCTGAGCATACTGGATGCAATTAGATGTGTGAAGTTGAAGGGCATAAGGGGATTGGGGCAGCTAACAAAGTTTCAGCACCTACTAGTTGGAGGGTGTTCAGAGTTACAAGAGTTGGGAGGCATCCACCATTGTGTGTCGTTGTGGAGGCTTGATGTCAAAGAATGTCTCAAACTACGTTGGAGTGAGGGAGTAGTGGAGCTGTTGCGCCAAAGAAATGGGTTTTGCTTAGAGGGCGTTTAATTAAGAGATTATTTAGTAGAGCGTTGTCTCTCATATTGGTATTGTCGCTTTTATGACATAAAATGTGAAAACATGTTAATGGTTTGAAGTATTAATGGAAGTGTAACTAAGTAAGAAAGTATAATTGCAAGGTAGTTAATTGAAACATATCCTCAGATAGAATGAAACACAAAAAGCAAACATTCGAATGAGAAGTAGAGAAAAATAAAAAGGGAAAACAGCTTCGTAAATAACCAAAAAAATGTTGCCTTACTAATTGGTAATAATCAGGCTGCGCAAAATATATTTTATATAATCGATGCATAGTATTACCAATTAATATATATATTCATGACCTTCGCGATATATATATATATATATATATATATATATATACTCTGCGTCAAATTGCACTATATATATGTGTGTGTGTGTGTGTGTATATATGACCTCCGCTATGCTGTGTGTTTGTTTGTTAGAAAATATTTTTGTGAATCACACGTTAAGCTTCGCCTGTTTTCACTTGATTGAAGCTTCACTTAATAATTAAAATGCACATCGGGAATTTTGGCGTGCGTGGAAGTTATTTAATTTCGTATCGGTTATTTAATTTCATATTTCAACTTTTGTCTGAGCATATCGATTGTCAATATCAACGAAGCGAGCACCTAGCAATCTGGAAAGAGGTATCTTGAAATAGATAGAAATGTTGTGCTCCCCGTTAATGGCGGTGTTGATCCAATGCTCTTGTGTGTTTAGCGATGTGTCTGTTTACTAACACCTGCGGGTTTTGGTGTAACGACAATCGTGACTCCAACAAGTGGTATCAAAGCGAGTTGATTTTTTGAGTCTGGAGTACGGGAGTGTTGTCCAGAGGCTGCGCGCTAGGGAGAAAAAGCGTGGAAGCATGAAGAGGAGCCCTGAAGAGCCAGACCTACTGACAGCGTGGAGCGTTTTCCGTGTTGTTGCATGCTGCCAGAGCAGCGCTGTCCGTGCTACCAGAGCACCACTGAAAGAAACTCCTGTTGCAGTTGTGAAGGGTTATCTACATGTGTGAAGGGCGTGAGTGCAAGCGTGAACTGCGTGGATAGGCGTTGTGCGTTGTCCGTGTTGTTGCGTGCTACTAGAGCACCACTGAAAAAAACTCCTGCCGCAGTTGTGAAGGGTTATCTACGTGTGTGAAGGGTGAATGCAAATGTTGTTGTCCAAGCGTTCTGCGTGCAATTCATTGTCATACGTTGAACGGCCTGCGTGAAGGAGAGGAGGAGACCTCTCTGCGTCTAAAATCAAGCAACCAAACCCACGCTGCTATACAAGAGTTCTTGCGTGCCAAAGCCATTGAAGGCAGGTAGATTCACCTGAAGAGGAACCTGCGTGGAGAGGCGCGAGGTTCTACAGCGTGTTTGTTGGGGAAGGATAAATCAAGTTGCTATTTTCCAGAATTGCTGTTGAACCCGGGCATTTATCAAAGTTTCCAGAACTTTTTTATTTTCAACAGAAATCTTTTTTGAAACAAAAACAATAGATTGAAATCAAATCAAGTTTTTTTTAAGGGGTGGATTTTATACAAATATTGGAGGAAAGAACTTCAAGAAAATAAAATCTTTGTTTGTTTTCACAAAAACGAAGGGTTTGAAATAAAAGAAAGGGTTTCTTTGTTTGTTTTCGCAAAAAAAACAAACAAAGGGGTTTGCAAGAAAGAAAGGGTTGGCAAATAAAATTTATTTATTTTTTTGCTGGAAGATTATTTTTTGGAAAAAAATATAAACCCTAGTTGAAAGATTGAAACCCTAGGAGAAGAAAAAAATGGCCAAGATGTTGAATGCGAAATTCGAGGTGGAGAAATTCACCAGAAAGAGCAATTTTGTTCTTTGGAAACTGAAGGTTAGGGATCTGCTTGTGCAACAAGGGTTGCACAAGGCATTGGATGGGGCAACTAAGAAACCTGCAACCATAACTGATTTGGACTGGGAGGACTTGGATGCCCGAGCTCTCAGTACCATCAGGTTATGCCTGGCGGTTGAGGTTCTCTTCAACATTGTTGAAGAGAGTACAACTTCAGGTTTATGGGAAAAACTGGAAAAACTCTATATGAAAAAGTCATTAACCAATAGAAATTATCTGAAAATACAGATGTACAGTCTTCGAATGAAAGAGGGTTCAAAAGTTGCAGAACATTTGAATGTTTTAAATACACTTATATGTCAATTAACAGATATGGAAGTTAAAATTCAAGAAGAAGATAAAGCCATAACCTTGCTGTGTTCTCTGCCCGAATCATGGGATCACTTCGTAAATTTAATCAGCTTGAGCACTGCTGAATATTTGAAGTTTGAATCAGTCATGGGAGCTCTCTTGTCTGAAGAAGTACAAAGGAAATCCAGTACCGAAACAGCTGCATCAGAAGCCATGGTAGCTAGAGGACGCTCAAAGGAAAGAGGAGAAAAACCAAGGGGGTCTTCCAGATCTAAATTGAAGGGAAAGAAGTGTAAGGCAAAATGTTGGCACTGCAATAAAATTGGACACTTGAAGAAAGACTATTGGAAACGAAAAGAATCCGATAACCCAAAGAAGGAAGCGAATCAGGTCGATTCAGGTATGATAGACGAAGTTTTATCTGCTAAAGAATTATGTATGATAGATGAAACTTCACCTGAATGTAATGTCTCTCAGGGTTTAGAAAGCTGGCAGTTAGACATTGGTGCTTCTCATCACATGTGTCCACATAGGAATTGGTTTACTTTGTATGAAAATGTAAATGGTAGTTCTGTATTTATGGGTAATAATGTGTCATGTCAGACTTTTGGGATGGGGAATATCAGGATTAAGATATATGATAACACAGTTAGAACATTAACTAGTGTTAGACATGTACCTGATTTGAAGAAAAATTTGATTTCTTTGGGAGTGTTGGATTCGTATGGTTATAAGTTTACAGGTCAGGATGGCGTCTTTAAAGTCTTTAAAGGAGCCCTAGTGGTTATGAAAGAAGAAAAAGTCAGAAATCTTTACAGGTTAAAAGGAAGTACTCAGGTCAGTGAAGCAGCGATTGCGTCAGAAAAGGAAGAAGCAAGTACTCGTCTATGGCATCAACTATTAGGTCATATGAGCGAGAAAGGTCTTCAGATACTGATGAAACATAAATCTCTTCCCAATCTGAAATCCTTGAAGTTAGATTTCTGTAAACATTGTGTGTATGGAAAACAGTGTAAACAAAGATTTAAAGTTGGAAATCATAATAGTAAAGATATTTTAGACTATATTCATTCTGATCTGTGGGGACCATGCCCTATTGTATCATATGGAAGTGCTCTATATTTTTTAACGTTTATTGATGATTTCTCCCGTAAAGTTTGGGTCTTTATGCTAAAAAAGAAAGCTAATGTATTCAATGTCTTTAAACAATTTAAAGCAATGGTAGGGAAAAGAACAGGCAAATCTATTAAATGTTTAAGACCTGACAATGGTGGTGAGTTCACTTCAATTGAATTTGAACAATACTGTAAGGATGAGGGAATTATTAGACACAAAACTGTTGTTTATACTCCTCAGCAAAATGGTGTTGTTGAGCGTATGAATCGGACTCTTATGGAAAGAGCCAGAAGCATGATCAGCAATGCTAACTTGCAAAAGGAGTTGTGGGCAGAAGCAGTATTTACTGCTTGTTATTTAGTTAACAGATCACCTTCACTAGCATTTCATTGTAAAATTCCTGAAGAAGTTTGGACAAGTCAGTCTTGTGATTATTCACATTTGAGGATATTTGGCTGTGATGCTTATTCTCTTATTCCTAAAAATCAGCGTTCAAAATTAGATCCAAAATCGAAATTTTATGTCTTTGTTGGGTATGATTATGCAGTGAAAGGATACAGGTTGTGGGATCCTACATTGCAGAAGATAGTCATTAGTAGAGATGTAACATTTGATGAATCTTCTCTTTTAAAATCAAATGTTGAAAGAATTGAACAAGAACAGGTATCGCCAAATCAATGAGTTCAGTTGGAGGCTAGACCTTTCGGTGACAGTCAAAAGGAAGGAGAGACTTCTGGAGAAAAAGGTGTTGAAGACACAAAGGAAGCTGTTGAAGCTTCTGAACCAGTTCAGCAACCAGTCACTCTAAGAAGGTCTACAAGGGAAAGGAAAACTCCCAAAAGGTATGAAGATTCTGCTTCATCTTTTGCTTTGATTACTGAAGATGGGGAACCTTCTTGTTATCAGGAAGCAATAGATGATACAGATAGCGAAAAATGGAAAACGACTATGGAAGAAGAAATGGATTCCTTAGCCAAGAACAATACCTGGGATCTTGTAGAGCTTCCTGAAGGGAGAAGTGTTGTTGGATGCAAGTGGGTCTTCAAACTGAAATAGAAATTTGATGGAAGTATCGAAAGGTATAAGGCGAGATTGGTAGCAAAAGGATATTCTGAGGTTGAAGGTATAGACTTTCATGAGATTTTTTCTCCAGTTGTAAAACTTGTTTCTATTCGTATTGTGTTGGCACTAATTGTGTTACTTAATCTTGAGTTAGAACAATTAGATGTTAAAAAAAAAAATCTACATGGTGATTTGAATGAAGAGATATATATGGAACAGCCATAAGGTTTTGTACAAGGTCGCAATAGAAGATTAGTTTGCAAGCTCAAGAAATCATTGTATGGTCTGAGGCAATCTCCCAGACAATGATACAAGAAGTTTGATTCCTTCATGGTGAGCCAGAACTTTATAAGAAGTGAGTATGATCATTGTGTATACTTCACAAGTTTCAATGGCATATTCATTATCTTAGCTTTGTATGTTGACAATATGCTTATTACAAGCAAAATCATGGAAGAGATCAACAGGTTAAAGGCTCAACTCTCTAGGACATTTGATATGAAGGATCTTGGAGCAGCAAAACATATCTTGGGTGTGGAGATACACAGAGACAGGAAAAGTGGTAAGATTTGGTTATCACAGCAGAAGTATGTGGAGAAAGTACTTGAAAAGTTCTGTATGAACAATGTGAACCCTGTTAATGTTCCACTAGCTTCCCATTTTAAGCTTCTTCGGTTTTGAGTCCTATAACTGATGAAGAAAAGCAGTATATGTCTCATGTACCATATGCAAATGCTGGTATCTACAAGACCTGACATTTCACATGTAGTTGGAGTTGTCAGCAGGTTCATGGAAAATCCAGGTGAAGAACATTGGCGAGCGGTGAAATGGGTGCTTCGATATCTAAGAGGCACAAGTGACCATTGCATCATCTTTAGTGGTAGTGAAGGATCAGTCTACAGATATGTAGATGCTGATTATGCAGGTGATTTGGACAAAAGAAGATCTATTACAGGTTATGTCTTTACTCTTGCAAGTGGAGCAATTAGTTGGATGTCAAAGATTCAAGAAACAATTGCATTGTCCATTACCGAAGTAGAATATATAGTTGCTTTAGATGCCAGTAAAGAAGCAATCTGGTTAAAGGATTTGCTTGATGAGATTGGAAGGACACATGAGAAAGTGAATGTACTTTGTGACAGTCAAAGTGCTATTCACTTGGCTACAAATCCTGCTTATCACAGCAGAACCAAGCACATTGATGTAAGGTATCATTTTCTGAGACATGTGATCGATGGCGGAAAAGTAGCTCTTCAAAAGGTCCATACGCATGAGAATTGTGCAAACATATTCACAAAGCCAGTTACAGTAGAGAAGCTGCGATGGTGTTTAGCTTCTCTTGGCTTGCAGAAAAGATAATGAATGGGCATGGGAAAGGGATTAGGAAAATTGTTGTCAAGGTGGATTTTGTTGGAAGTTTGACAATGAATTATGTAAATATGAGTAATAATTGTATTAGTTACTACTAGTTAGTTTTATACCGAAACAACAGTTATGTAACGGAGGAGGCTTGTATAAAACTAGTGAATGCCCGAGAAATGTAAGTGTGGAGAATCATTGTTGAATTAATAGAGATTCCAATCCCTTGCCCCGTGGATGTTTCCTTGACACCTTGTCAAGGTTTTACCACGTAAATCCTGTGTTTTTATTTGTGTGTTTGGTTTCAGTTTTCAAGTCAGTTATGAATCTTTCTTGGTCTATGTGTAACTAAATCTTTGTTTCTTTCCTCATTTCCCCAATTATCACAACAAGTGGTATCAGAGCCAAAGGTCTTTAGTTCGAAACACACCTAGCTTGCATTGAGGGGGGAGATTGTTGCGCTCCCTGTTAATGGCAATGTTGATCCAATGCTCTCGTGTGTTTAGCGATGTGTATGTTTACTAACATCTGCGGGTTTTGGTGTAACGACAATCGTGACTCCAACAAGAAAGAGTAAGACACAAACAAACATGTGAAATTAAGTGTTATGTCGTCGCTTTGATAATTGTGAAGCGTTACCTTACGATCGGAGGAATAGAAATTGTGGTTAGAGTAAAAGCTAATGCTGATGAATAACATGTGTGGCTATATATATCGATACAACTAGAGCTTGGAGAGATAGAAAAACCATCTTCCAGATATAGCTTGCTAGTTATACACATATTTGCGAAGAAGCAGAAGGAAGTTAGTATTTTTATTCGGATACTAGTACTAAATTCAGCAGCCCGGGCGATTCACAATACTCATGGGGATAACCACGTTGTTGAAGAGCCACTGCAACATTTCCATTTCCATTTTCGTTCTCATTATGATGACGGCAATGTCATCGGTGAATGCTGCAGACATGAACGGTACTGCCGCGTTTATCGATGGCTTTTTGGTTCCACACAATCAAGCAAGAAATGCGGTGGGAGTTGGTCCTCTTCAATGGGATCGCAAACTTGCAAATTATGCGCGCAATTATGCAAGACATATTCTGGGGAAGCGGCCATGGTTGGACCCCTTCGCAGGCAGTGGCTGCGTGGATAGATGAGAAGAAATGGTTTGACTATGCCAAGAATATTTGCACCGGACCTGATTGCACTCACTACACTCAGGTTGTATGGAGAACCACCGCCAATGTTGGTTGCGCCAAGATTATATGCGATTCAGGCGATACTTTCATAACCTGCAATTATGATCCACCAGGGAACTACATCGCAAGCAGGCCTTACTGAAATTTACACGCGAACGTATATTTAAATACGAACACCAACCATTCAAGATTCTTCCTCATATTACATTTATTCTTTCAATATGAATATTTTTTGCACTTGTAATAAGTACAACGATTTCTTACATGGCTTTCTTTTTTGTAAAACACAGTTACAATCAATATAGTTTCTCTGAGATACGGTGGCAATTAATATAATTGTCATACGTAATCGTGACAGCTAAGATATTCAACTTAAAACTTGATTAAGAAAACTTTAGATACGGTGGCAATTAATATAATTGCTATACGTAATCGTGATAGCTAAGTTATTCAACTTAAAACTTGATTAAGGAAACTTTAACTATGAATTCAAGGTCAAAAGCCACACATCAACCCCACAAAGTAAAAAAATTCTCAACCCAAATTTTGAGAAATCTAATAAAAACAATTGTTGTATGTTGATATATTCACTATTAGTAAAGACCTAATGCACAAGTTTGTTGGAGCAGGGTTGGTTGCAAAATATTCTCCGAATCAAATTAAACATATGTAGTTCCAAAGAAAAAACCAGTTAGTAAGTCTAGATCAAAAAATTATTGGCTACTATAGCCTCCCTACAAGAAGGTAGGAACCTATTTTTAAATGGATATTATGCAGGTATGACGCAAAAGGGTTTAAGGGTAAGACTTCAACATTTGGAAACACAAATAAAATGTGGTGGAAAATATAACAATCCTCTCAACTAATCTTCCAACTGTACATATCAATCATGTATGAGTCTCGACCAGGTATCCACCTAGTGATTACCTTACCAATCCCATCATTGTCGACCAATGGAAGGCATATCATTGACCACTAAGCTTGAAGAATGGTTGATATAGGGAACTATCACATTTTGCTAGTGATTTTGATTTTTGCTCAACTCACTCTTTAATTGGAGCTCATAATGTGTTAATGACATCATTATTACTACACTTATGGGCATACTTGAAGAAGTAGCACTCAAAATAACTTTCATTGCTATAATTTCATACTTCAAATATAGTATAATTAAGTGCATACATACAAATACAAGGCATAGAATATGTATGACTTTGCACTTCACATATTTTTCTAGATTTTTCAAATTTAGGGAGTCTTTTTTAATAACATTATTTGAATTTATGTCTTAATATAACTATGCGGATTTGAATTTTTGCATTTCTAAATCTTTAGTGTTCATTTGCAATGTACCATGGCTTAGTGAAAATGAGACTACATTAAACAAATGAATTGTAGATGCATAATAGAAATTAAAGTAAACACTAGGAAGATAAATTCAATAGTTGGTAAAGGAATTAACTGATACAATTATATAGTGAAATTAAGCATTGTTCATCATCCATGTCAAAGATAAATCTTTGCTTATATTTTATTTATTAAAAAAAAAATCTTTTGATTTTGTATTAATTTAAGATTTTAATGGTTTTGAAGTTTTCAATCCTTAATAGTAAAGGAATATTTGTACAAATTGCAAGGTTTTATATCACTTTAAATCTAATGGGAAAAATAGCTAAATTTGGCCAAAAAAATGATTTGAAATTTAATAATATTCATTCGCAAAAAGTAAAACACTTTTCGGTTATGTGTTTATGTGTAAAGATGTAAATCCTCGCTAATTCAGTGAATAGTTTATGTTTTAAATTTCATCTTCCTTTGCATTCATATATGTAGAAACCTCAATTCAATTGTGAACAACATGGAAATCATGCTCAACCATTTGCTCCTATCACACTAAAACCTATCACACATAATTTGTTGGATTCTTAATCAATTTTCTTCTAAATGATTATAGCTTGTAAAATATTAAGACATTCAATACTTTGAAGATTTAAATTTGAAAATCTAATCTAAAGAATTCATATTTTCTATTTAACGACCTCTTTTCACGCAATGCAAGTTAGAAAATTCAATTCAAAAACTTTTCGAATTCAATCTAACTAAAATAGATTAAATTCCCCCTTTAAATAGTAATGATGTCCAATCATTTTAATTTAAAGAGTAAACTTATAACTAAAACTTTGGTGAGAATAATCAATTTTTAGTATATTAATTTGTTTGAAGTAAAAAACATTGTCAAACTTAAATAGATTGGATTGCCCCTCCAAATAGTAATGATCTCCAACCCATTTTAATTTAAAGAATAAACTTAAATTCCCCCTTTATATAGTAATGATCTCCCATCATTTTAATTTAAAGAGTAAACTTATAACTAAAACTTTGGTGAGAATAATCATTTTAGTATATTAATTTGTTTGAAGTAAAAAACATTATCCAACTTAAATAGATTGGATTCCCCCTCCAAATAGGAATGATCTCCAACCCATTTTAATTTAAAGAACAAACTTTTAATTAAAACTTTAGTGAGAATAATCCATTTTTGGTATACTCATTTTTATTTTTTTCCATTTTAACCATTTCACAAGTAGATGTACTTTACTTATTAATTAATAATATATTCTATAAGTGATAAAAAAATTATTAGCATAGTCTAAAGAACTCACAAATTAGCTTGGAAAATAATGGAAAGTTCGGCAAGATTATGATAAAATCGAGGAGAAATTTTTGAAAATCTAGGTTACTGGATTTTGGGCACCCATGGGTTTTTAATGGTGTTGAACCCATTTCCACCATCAAAAAATGATTCAAGCACTCTAGTATTTTGATTTTTTGAAAAATTTTTTACAAGATTCACCCAAAAAATATCGTCTAAATTATTTTTGGTGTTAAAAAAACAGCGTCGTTTGGTAAACCTAAACCTAAAACTTATTGATACAAATTGGTTTAATCCAATGATGAGATGATAATCATATTAGTTTTAATATTAAACATTAAAAACTAAAAGTAAACGAGTTACAAATACAAGTTGGTTTCATCCCATGATGAGATGATAATCATAGTAATTTAATATTGAAAATAAAAGATAATAAACAAGTTACATAAAGAAAGAAATGTAAAAGATAAAAGATAAATAAAAGGTGTGGGGCACCCCTGCTTGCTATCGTTGACATTCGTTTTTCACAACATTTATTAGCATTGTCATTTAATCCGTGGCACCAATGGTGGTCACACTTGGATTTATGAGTATTCTCATTTAATCACTTTGACTTTGTCAAAATGTGTGGCACCCAATGCTTGTGACGCTTGGATTTATTTATTAGCATTATCATTTAATCACCTTGTGGCACCCCATGCTGGTCACGCTTGGATTTAGCTTTGGGATTGGAGTTCCCAAGATTCTTGCTTAATTCCGTGTCGATATTATATGGTTTTTTTCGTTGTTTTCACTGAACACGTGATATTTTAATTTTGATGTAGATTTAATAATCATATTGATGAGTGTTTAGGAAAGAAATCTATATTATTATTATTATTATTAATAAAATTTTGAAAAGTCAATTATAGCTATATTAAATATATTATAAATTTTCCTATTGAATTTGTTTAGATATTTATGTTTTTAATATAAAACACTACCATGTAATTAATCATTTTTTTTATTTTTAAATAAAACATATATAATTAATTATTTTATTTTATTTCTATTTATAGCGCTGAGATGTGATTTGAGAGACTAGTTATTATTATAATTTTTTAAAATAAATTAAAATATATGATTTTTTTTTATGACATTATGATGGAATTAATCAATTTATAGTATTTTTTATTTTCAAAGGGAAAATTAACATATAGGTGTGAAATATTTTGGGGTATTTTTCAAGAGGTGTAGTCTAATTTATAGACGAAATGACTTTTTTCACGATATTTTTTTCTGGTTGATTTTAACAAAAATAGGACAAACATTTTTAGAAACTTGAATTTTTGAATTTAAGTTATTTAATTTGTAAAATTTGATTGCCGCAAGTGGTTTTTCAAGGTGCTGAATCCATTTATGACTTCAAAAATGCATTTTAAACAACAAACCTTACTTGAAATTATATGGAAAAACTTGTTATCAAACCTCCCACCAAATCATTAAACCACACTCTCAAAACTGACCCTTCAAAATTTTGTGCTCGTCAAAGTTCAACCATATTTACCTAAAAAATTAGTAAATTCGCCCATTCAGTTCGGTACGCCTGATATTTCAGTGAATTTGAGTTCAGTACCGAATCGGCCTGCGCTAAATATTCTGTATTAAAAACAATTAAAAAACAAATATTCTATGTAAAAAAAATGTTATAAAATAGCTAACTGTATATAAAAAAGTTTGCAATTGTGAAGGGTATCTTAAGTAAATATGCATGCTAAATTTTATATACAAAATAAAAAGTTGCATGTTAAAAAATTGCGGTTACAAATCCTATGGCAAATAAATTTGCTTGTTAAATTTCACATAGAAGAAATTGCATGCTAAAAATTTATTGTTACCAACCTGTTAAATTTCATATATAAAACAATAATCTGTATGGTAAAATTCAGAATCATCTCCATTTCTATTTTTCCAATCGACAATGGCTGCATCCTCCTCCACCGCTGCTACATCCAACTTGAACTACGATGTCTTCCTAAGTCATCGTGGTGTGGATGCAAAGAAAACTTTTGCCAGCTATCTGTATCTGCGTCTTTCTTCATCTGGATTGAAAGTGTTTCTGGATCTGCCTGAATTACAACGGGGAGACTATTTCGCTCCTCAGATTGTACATGCTATTCAATCGGCCTCTGTACATGTGGCCATTTTATCTCCCGGATATGCTGACTCAGAGTGGTGTCTAAATGAACTCATCATGATGTTGGACTCAAAAGACCCCATAATTCCAGTGTTCTACCATGTTCTACCAGGTGAGGTTCGGTGGACGCTGGGCAGGTATGGTAAAGCCCTAGATAACCTCGCAAAGAAGACTACGCATGACCCTCAAACTCATAAAGAGAAGTCACGGTACGGCCCCAGCACGATTGAGAATTGGAGAATGGCTCTTTATCGTGTCTCAACAATAAGCGGTTTCGAGCTCCAAGCGTTTAACGGGTGATAACTCAAACTCTTCTTTGGCGATTGCATTATTTTTGTTATTTTATGTTGCATGATATTTGGATAGACTTCCTTTTCTCATTGGTTCTATTTATTTTCTCGTGAATTACAGAGATGAGGGGTTGCTGTTAGAGAAAGTAGTTGAACTGGTGCTAACAAAGATGAGAAAACCAGCACTGGAGGTTGCTAAATATCCAATAGGTTTGGATGATAAAGTAACTGATTTAGAAAATACTGTCCTATGGCAGCTACAGCAAAGCGGGAAACCTCAGATTTTGGGGATCGTGGGGTTAGGTGGTGTAGGAAAGACCACCTTAGCAAAAGAAATTTTCAATAGGAAAAATCCAGATTATAGTAAATCCTGTTTTTTAGATGATGTTAGATATAATACACATAAGGGCACTTTAAATTCGTTGCAGTGTAAACTTCTTCAGAGCTTGACAGGATTGTATTATCCAATAAAAAGCGTTGCTGAAGGTATAGGGATGCTCCGGATGCATCTCTCATGTTCTAAAACCTTGGTAGTTTTAGATGATGTGGATCATGTTGATCAGGTACATGCACTTTTGCCAACGGGAACTATTCCCCACTCCCATAGCTTAATATTGATTACATCTAGGAACAAAGATGTTCTCATAAGCTCAAGAGTCGAAGAGTCGTCAATATATAACCTAGCAGGGCTTAAGAGACAACACTCCTTGGAGCTCTTTTGCTCCCATGCCTTCAGCCAACCCTATCCACTCCCGGGATTTGAATGTCTGGTCCAGGAATTCGTACAAGCTTGTAATGGATATCCATTATCTTTGACAGTAATTGGGGCACTTCTTTATGGAAAGGAAGAATCCGACTGGAAAGACGAATTGCGGAGTCTTCCGCGAACACTTCCTCATGACGTAAGGCTGAGCCTTAAAAGAAGTTATGATTCACTCAATACAGAAGAACAGAATATATTTTTAGATATTGCATGTGTTTTGCAAGGACACAACAAGGATAAGGCTATTAGAATATGGAACTGGTCAGGCTGGGAAGCTAGGAGAGGATTTAAAAAATTACGGAACATGTGTCTTGCAGAAGTGGACAGTAAAAATGATATACAAATGCATGACCACCTCAGAGATATGGGGAGAGATCTTGCTGAAAATCCAGGGTTGCCCTGTCGTCTTTGGCGTTGGACAGAGAACACCATCGATGATTTGTTGCAACAACCGGTAAGAGATAATTCTTCAATCATTTTCTATTTTTTTTAGTTCTTACATCATTTTACAAGAAATAATGGATAATTAATCTATGTTTCGAGAATGGACAGGCAAAAATCGTGAGGGGGATTAGAATGGTTCTCGGTGAGTACAACGACAATACGATTCATTGGACGGCATCCATATGAGGAGGTTGCAACTTCTAGACACTGAAGATGTTCTGGTGGACCGCATTTTGACAAGGGTTCTCTCTCCAAATCTCATATGGCTGCGCTCGAACAACTGTCCCTACCCTTCCCTGCCTTCCTCGATTTCAATGAACAATTTGAGCGTTCTAGAAGTTCAAGGGATGGAATTGAGAACACTGTGGGAAAATGATTCACAGGTAAGATAGGATTCGTTGAATTATAGTGTTTATTATTGTTAATGTACCACACGTCTGTAACACGTTCCAAGAGCTCCTTTTAATGATAAATCCATTTATGTTTTTCTTTTTCTTACCCGTGAAAACACGTGAACATTTTTAGGTACCTTTCCAGTTGCGGGAGCTAAAGATTGAGGTCCTTTGTCATTCATTCCAAAGTCTATAGGGATGTTGAACTACCTAAAATCCTTGGTGTTAGGGGGTTGCTCACAAATGAAGTCACTGCCGGACAGCTTTGGTAATTTAACCAAGCTCCAGCACATCCAGCTGTCGCAGTGCTCCGCTTTGGAGAGGTTGCCAGAATCTTTTGGAAATTTAATCAACCTCCAGCACATTCAGCTATCTCAGTGCTACGCTTTGGTGAGCCTGCCAGAATCTTTTGGTAATTTAGCGAACCTCCAGCACATCCAGCTGTATAAGTGCTCGGCTTTGGAGAGTCTGCCAGCAACTTTGGGTAACTTAACCTACCTCCACCACGTCCAGCTGTCTAAGTGCTACGCTTTGTTGTGTCTGCCAGATTCATTTTGTCGATTATTTAACCTCCACTATCTTCATTTGGAGGATTGCATTAATTTAGCCCTGTCAAGCCAAACACTAAGGTATATAACGATGCTTCAGTGCATAAATCTGTCTGGCTGTCCGAAAATTGAATTACTCCCGGAGGGAGTGGCACAACAGAGGTATCTTACACAGTTGCGATTGGGAGGTACAAACTTAATAGAATTGCCAGAAGTAATTGGAAATCTACTCTGTTTAGAAGTTCTGGTAGTAGGAAGCCCCTTGCTGGAGACCCTGCCATTTTCACTATGTTACGGGAAATTGAAGGAATTGCACTTCTGTGCATGTCATAGCTTGAGATGTTTGCCGCAATCGCTTGGACAGTTGACTCAGTTGATTGAGTTGACTTTAGAAGATTGTCCGTTGATAAACGAACTTCCATTTATAAAAGGAGCAAGCATACTTCCGCGGCTAAAACGGTTACAGGTTTCTGATACAGGGATATCGGAGATATCATTTGGTGAAGGTGTTTGCGTCAATCTTCGAGCTCTTACCATCACTCGCTGTAATAATTTGGAGGAGGTTGGGACTTTGCAAATACACTCATAGATTTAAGCTTCAGCAATTGTCATAATTTGAGGGAATGAGATAACATTTGTGGTCTTAAAAAACTTCAAATGCTGGAGATTTCTGGCTGCACGGAGTTGGAGGAGTTGCTGAGAGTTGAAACATTGGTATCTCTGAGCATACTGGATGCAAGTAGATGTGTGAAGTTGAAGGGCATACGGGGATTTGGGCAGCTGACAAAGTTTCAGCACCTACTGGTTGGAGGGTGTTCAGAGTTACAAGAGCTGGGAGGCATCCACCATTGTGTGTCGTTGTGGAGGCTTGATGTCAAAGAATGTCCCAAACTACGGTGGAGTGAGGGAGTAGTGGAGCTGCTGCGCCAGAGAAATGGGTTCTGCTTAGAGGGCGTTTAATTAGGAGATTATTAGTATAAATGTGAAAACATGTTAATGGTTTGAAGTATCATCCGAAGTGTAACTAAATAAGAAAGTATAATGGCAAGGTAGTTAATTTTTATTTTATGGTTATGGTTGTTTTTCCAATAGAATTAAAATGTTATTTTATTAGAAGATGACAGATATATTGAAAAATTGAAAAGTGTTTATTTTTAAAATTCTATTTTATCAGAAGATAACAGATATATTGAAAATTTGAAAAATGTTTATCTTTTATTTAGTCTGAAATAGAAAACATGTTGTGGTATTATATAAATATTTTGACTAGTTACAATTTGAATGTTTTTGGAATTTGAATATTTTTTTCTCATGTAACTCTATCACTTATTTAAACTTTAAAATTTTGTAAAATTCCATTATTATTTTTGAATGAGAATGATTTAGTTGGGGCCGCATCTAAGTGCAAATACCAGGCATAAAATAGGTATGGTAATGTTGCTCCTCCTGCGAGGAGGGCTTTTCCATATTTCATGACACAAAAGAAGCTTTGTGGTAGTAACGCTATGTCGTTGATAATTTGTGCGGCTTTGTTTTTGTTACTAAGTGGGATTGTCCTCCAGGCAGGTTACATTTGATGGAGAGGAAACATGCAGAGGAAACGTGCTATCTGGTGAGGGGAAAGGTGAAGGTTTATCCCAACGGATCTTCTGAACACGTTGAATTAGGTGCTAACGATTTGGGAGCTTGAGCTGCACATGGGATGTGTTTATAGCTGTTGACAAACATTATAGCAGAAAGTATGAACCTGATCATGCCTTCTGCTTCCTGTTTGGGTTTGACTCTATATTTGTTTGACCCTCTTCTGACAACTCTGAAGAAACTGAAATTTTAAACTTTACACAGTGGCTGTGTCTCGCTACTCGAAAAATATATCGAAAATGCTAGTAATGATTTTTCTGGCAAATATGATTGAGTCGATTACATTTATTCGATGTTTGGTATTCATATTAAAAGCAAAATTAACCCTGGCATCATCATATACAGCGATGATTATATAAGAATACTCCACAGAGATGATGGGCCAAAGTTCGTAAAACATTTGCTAATTCAACCTCTTGGAGTAGCTGATGTAGTTTTGATTTTCCAAATTTCCTGGATTCCTTGGACAGGAATACACCTGTATCAAATAGCATGGAATACAACCTACATTTGGTAGACTCTATGTTTAGGTTTTTTTAAATGGAAAAAAAATGTTTTATTCATAAAGTTTATTAGAAAATTTGTATACTTATGATTCTGTTTCTATTAACATATTATATAGAAGTATAGTTTATGATATTATTTTATTATAGATTCAAAATGTCTCAAAAATATAGCTTATGATACCATTCTTACTATAGAGTTAAAATGGTTAGAGATACCAAAATAATTATGTTGTTGTATGAGTTTGTGGAACGTGGGATTGGGAAATTGGGTACCTGTTTCACGAACGGTTAGAGGTTTCCCCAAAATTAATGGGAAATAGTAATATTATATAATAAAAAAATTAAAATAAAATTGATTATATAAAATATATAATAATCAAAAATTGATTATATAATTTATATAATAATCAAAATTAATATTGATTCAAAATATTCAAATATCAAAATCAATTCTCTGACAATATGCACACACTCATTATCAGTTCTGACATGTTTCTCTAGTTATTCTTACTAGAAAAAACAGCTTTAATGTTTAAGTATTGACTGCCACATACAATGTGCACACACTCATTATCATTAGTTCTCTAACATGTTTCTCTAATTATTCTTACAATAAAAAACAACTCTAATGTTTAAGCATTGACTGCCACATACAATATGCACACACAATCTTTTGCAATATATATAAACAACAAAAGATATACTCATCGGCTTCAACAAAATAAATATTCCTCAGTGTGATATCGCCCTTGGCTCAAGGTGCCACATGCTTCCTTAACCCATCAAGATATTGCTCCAGTTTCTCAATTAAGGATATTAGTGTTAAAGATGTCCTTGGTCTTTCTCCCTGCGAAGGTTTCAACATAGGCTCATGTTTTGTGGGCAGTTCAGCATATTTCTCTACAAATTTTGTATTCCCTAACCCTAATGAAAGCAGGAACTCCAAAAAAAAATAGTCTTGAAAGCTCTCGAAACTTTCCTAAACTCCCATTGAAGCTCCCACTAAAAAGGTAATGTTCCCATAAAGTTCCAAAACTCCTATTTAAGCTCCCACTGAAAAGATAACGTTCCCATACAATTTCAAATCTCCCAAAAACACTGAAACCATTAAAACAAATTTCCCACCAATAGAAAGCAGTTCACCTCTAACAAAACAAAATACAAATTAAAACAATTCAAACATTACATTAACCTATAGATAAAAAGGAAGTCTATATTTTGTTTACCATAATTTCTCATAAACATGTATTTTTAAGTTTATTTTTCAAATTCATTGGACAGAATTACACCCATATCCAATAGTATTTCGTTCACTGTAATTTTTCTTCCTCAACTCCTATTTAATTTCTTCTTACTAATTGCTTAAGCGTCCAATTTCATTTCATAACAGATAATTATAAAAAGGCAAACCATACAAAGGATCAATGAGCCATATGCTTGTGCATAAATGAAGTAGAAAAACAATGAAGCTACAATGAACAATGAGAAATCTTCCTTTTTTTTCCCACTGGAAAAATCGTAATCTTTCATTAAATTTGAAAAATTACATGTTGTAGATGCTATTAGCATATGCTATATCCTTCTTTCCACTAAAGTGGCACTGTCAAAAATTTTCAGTTTGTCAAAAACTTTGTGCTACTTTGAGCTTTCATCACCACGCAGGGTGTTCAGTCATTTTCTGCTAAGGAGAAAAAAAATTATATAAAAGAGTCTATTTATATGGCTGTCATCTATGGTAGATTCCACATATGCCACGCAAGGCAATGTCTTTGCTAAAAGTATCTACTTAAATACACTTAAATATAAAGCCTGTAAAATATATGCAAAGTTTGCCAAGCATGTACATAAAAAATTTACAAAAAAAGGCAGTAATCAAGGGCCCTCTGCCTTGTGGTAGATTTGATCAATATAAGGCCGGTGGTAGTAGCGATATTCACTTGGACCTCGCTGTTCCTGGATCATCCACTCTCCTCGGGGAAGTGTCGTGGCCTCCTTGGAAAGCCAGTCAGCACAGTTGTTATGTTCCCTGTAAATGTGATTGCATGAGATAATGTTAAATTGTGCCTTGAATAAAATTACTTCATCCAAAATATTACTGAGTGCGTGAGAGTGACAAACAATAATATTATTGAACCAATTTACTATGATCTTTGAGTCACCATATATGTTTAGATTCATGCAATTATGACCCAATGAGAAATGCAGAAGATGTCGGAGAGTAATGAGCTCTGCAAAATTGTTTGTTCCTTCGCCCAGTCCCATCTTTACTTTGTAATAATGTTGATTATTTATGTAAAGAATAAAACCACCGCCACATCCATAGTGTTATGCAACACCATCAAAGAAAGCCCAAGGGAAATTTTTGTCTATAGGTGTTGGATCATGTGGCCTCCGGGGTCGAGGATGATGAGGCTCAGGCAGCTCTTAGTATGCAGATATAATGCGAGCTGTGATGTGTGGCCAAAAAACAGGTTTTTTATAAAAAATAACATGATTCCGAGCAAGCCATATATGTCAGCTGATGATAAGGGGGAGACATTAAAGTTTGGTACCCTAATGTTGATTACACCAGCTTTCCCATGCTCGACCAATATCTTCACCCTCCCAATGCCCGAAAAAATGAATGGATGTGGATATATTTTGCCATAGATTGATCAGGGAAGTGCATTTAAGAAATAAATGTAGAGTCGATTCAGAAGAATTCTTTCATAAAACACACCAGTGAGGGCCATGAAAGGATCTATGAGTGAGAGACTCTCCTGTGGGGACTTTATCTCTGAGAATACACCAAAAGAATATCCTGGTTCTTGGTGGCGATGTTAATTTCCATATACTCTTTCACCAAAAAATAGTCTGCTCCGGTTGTTTGTGAGAGATCAGGTTGAGGTATCCAGTCTTTGGAGAATATATGCCATTCTCAGCTAGACACCAAACAAGTTCATCGGGTCCATCTTTAATACTGATATGAGATTCACATAATGCATTAATGTATTCTTGCCATTCCTGTTGCCATTGAGGGGGAATATCAAGCTCCTGGGCAGATTTCCATCCTTGAGAGAAAATGTTGGTATTTTGTGGGTCCACTATGTCTGCTATAACCTTGATCTCATGAGAATGTAGATGATGAATGAGATCTCTAGACAGCTGAAATCTACCACCACCTCCAGTCTAGGGATCCAATCCAATGCGAGCCTTTGATCCATCATTTATTCTCCAAACGAGGTTTTCCATGATCCTAGGCAGGGAGTGTAGGAGAGCTTTCCATACAAATGAAATACCAGTTTTAGGCCAGCTCGGCAAACGGACCCAACCATGATTTGCAGTGGCCAAATATACTTATGATATGAGATTTGAGTCCATAGATTCTGACCAGTCAGAAGAGTCCAGCCCATTTTTGCAGCCAGGGCTTGTGCAAAGGGGGAAGGTCGTTATGCTCTTAACCTGCAAGATGATACAAGAATACCAAATATGCGCAGAAATATACCCAGAACATAGAACAGTGAGAAATAACAGCAGGTATTTTATTATTCAGAAAGTAATGTTCACTTGCCTCTTTGAGGGGGCAACCTCCAATAGAGCAGAGCTCGATTACAAAATAAGACACGATGCTCCTCGCAGGGAGTCTCTATCTTTTATATATGACTCATACATGTAATACCATGGAGCAATACCATGGTTCTTATTAATACCATCTATCTAATACCATGGCCCATTTGCAACTAACTATGGTCCCGTCATTAAATGCGGGTTAACCACTTACAATTATTAATATGGGCTTTATTGACTCTTTACTTAACTATAACTATGACTCAATCCTACTACATAAATAAGGGGGTTAGGGTGGGACCCTAACATGCCCTCCCCCTTAAGAATAGCCTTGTCCTCAAGGCTGAAGCTGCGGAAATTGCTAAAGAATAGTGGCTGGTTCCCAGGTTGCATCTTCCGGAGAGGTGTCTTTCCACTTGACAAGGACTTCCTTGATCATGCGGCCACGCAGGTGTCGTTCTCGTGTGTCGAGGACCTGTTCAGGTTGGAGCCAGATTGACCCTTCGTCATCCAATTCAAGTAGACTGGTTTGAATTCTGCAATTGTTCCCAATCACTTTCTTGAGGCATGAGACATGGAAAACTGGATGGATTTTTGCAGTGGGTGGCAAAGCTAGCTTGTAGGCCACTTCTCCAATGCGCTGAAGTACTCGATATGGTCCGTAGAATTTTGGAGATAGTTTCTGACAACCCTTGTCTTTGAGTGATGTTTGCTTATATGGTTGTAGCCTCAAAAATACCTGATCCCCTTCTTGAAATTGGCGTTCTGAGCGATGTTGATCTACCTGTTGCTTCATGCGGTTTTGAGCTTGATGAATATTCTCTCTAAGATGGGCGAGCATGGTTGTGCGGTTCTCTAGGAGTTGATCCACTGCTTGTACCTTTGAGCACCCCTTGATATAAGAAGTAAGGGAAGGAGGGAGTTGACCATAAACTGCTTCATAGGGAGTCACTTTGGTGGCGGCATGATAGTTGGTGTTATACCACCATTCAGCTAGAGGTAACCACTGTACCCAAAGATGTTGCTTTTCTGAAGTGAAACACCTAAGGTAGGTTTCCAGACATTTGTTGGCTGCTTCAGTTTGACCATCTGTTTGTGGATGATAGGCAGTACTGAGTTTTAGTTGGGTACCTTGTAGCCTAAAGAGTTCCTGCCAAAAATTACTGGTGAAGATCGGGTCACGATCAGACACAATAGAAGTGGGCATGCCATGCAATTTGAAGATATGATCCATGAAAGATTGAGCGACCAAAGTCGGTGTAAAAGGGTGGGGTAGGGTGCAAAAATGAGCATACTTAGAAACTCGGTCCACAACCACCATGATGACTGACTTGTTCCCTGACTTTGGAAGACCTGTAATGAAATCCATAGAAACCTCCGTCCATATGGATGCCGGGATGGGCAATGGTTGTAATGTGCCTGGTGCTTTGACTGTCTCCCCTTTGTGGCGCTGACAGACATTGCATTCCGCTACAAAAGTAAGAATGTCCTTTTTCATGCCTGTCCAAAAAAATGATCTTCTAGTGCGAGCATACGTCTTTTGAAAGCCTGAATGTCCTATAGTGGGGGATGAGTGCAAATCTGCCAAAATGCGGCTTTTGAGGGTGGATGTTGGTGATATTACGACTCTGTCCTTGTAGCGAAGAATCTCATCCTGCCACGAGTAGCCCTTGGTGGAATTTGGATCCGCCTGCAATTGAGTAATGAGTTGGGAGAGCCAGGGATGTGAAAACCATTCCCTGCGAGCCTCTTCAATCCATTCTGGAATGGGAAGGGAAATTGCGAGCAAGGTACTTTCCTCCTCAGATTGGCAAGATAATGCATTTGCTACAATATTTTTGCCCCCTTTCTTGCAAATGATCTCATAATCATATCCCAGCATTTAGGCGAGCCATTTATTTTGTTGTGGTGAGGATAGGCGTTGGTCCAAAAAATATTAAAGACTATGATGGTCTGTGCGGATTTGGAAACGTCGCCCCAATAAGTAAGGTCGCCATGTATCTATTGCATGTAAGATGGCCATCATTTCCTTCTCATAGGTAGATTGTCCCAGATTCTTCCCACTTAGTTATTGGCTTGTGAAGGCCATGGGTCGACCTTCCTGCATTAAGACCGTCCCAATACCCGTACCCGAAGCATCACAATCAATGACAAAAGATTTGGTGAAGTCGGGTAGTGCTAAGACTGGAGTGGAACACATGGCATTTTTGAGAGCTGTAAAGGCCTGTTGTGCTTCATCATTCCAGAGGAATGAATTTTTCTTGAGGAATTGAGTGAGGGGTTTCGCAATGCGACCATAATTGCGGACAAATTTGCGATAGTAGCCCGTGAGACCCAAAAATCCTCTCAGGCTCTTCAAGGTCTTAGGTTGAGGCCAATCCTGCATTGCCTAGATCTTTTTGGGGTCCACCCTGACACCTTCACGCCCCACAATGTGGCCCAAATACTCAACTTATTCCATGCCAAAAGAACACTTGGACATCTTAACAAATAATTTATGCTTGTGGAGCAGTTGCAAGAGCAGATCTACATGCTAAAGATGTGCAGCCCAAGTGCAACTGTAGATGAGGATGTCATCGAAGAAAACAAGGACAAATTTTCTGAGATATGGTTTGAGGAGGTGGTTCATAAGGCTCTGAAAAGTAGATGGGGCATTACAAAGACTGAATGGCATGACCAGGAACTCATAATGGCCTTTATGAGTTCTGAATGCAGTCTTTGGAATGTCAACTTCTTTCATGCGAATTTGGTGGTAGCCTCAGCGAAGATCTAGCTTAGTGAAGAATTGAGCCCCATTTAGTTCATCCAGCAAATCATTAACAATCGGGATGCAAAATTTATCTTTGACGGTCAACTTATTGAGGGCCCTGAAGTCTGGACACATACGCCATTCCCCCTCTTTCTTGAGCACCAATGACCACCGGTGATTAATAAGGACTAATGCTGGGACGAATGACTACTACTTCCAAAAGTTCCTTGATTATTTTTTCTATTTCATTCTTTTGGGCGAACGGATATCGATATGGGCGCACATTTGGTGGTTGGGCCCCTCGGACCAAAGTGATGTTATGATCATGTTCCCCTCTCGAGGGTGGAAGCTCATGAGGCTTGTCAAAGACTGGCAGATGGTTATTTAAAATCTAGTGCATCTCAGGATGAATCGGAAGTGACTTGGGTTCGACGGCCTGGATGGCATTAAATTGAGCTATAACTCCATGATGGCCCTTTTTTAACAATTTTTCCATCCTATGTGAGCTGATGATAGAGGGAGCGCCCGCCTGGAGTTTGCGGAGGGTATGTGTGGAGTTGTTCTGCTTAAAGCTCATATATCACTCCTGTAAATCTATTGTGATTGGCCCAAGTGTGCGAAGCCATTCAGCACCGAGGACAATGTCGCACCCTCCCATGTGTATGGCAAACATGTGGGTCTTCAACTGATAATCCCCCGTTTGAAGTTTGAAATTTTCACAGTGACCTTCACATTTCATTGTTCCCCCATCCGTAATTTGGACTTGGAAGTTAGAAACAGCTCATACAAAACAAAGCACTGCTTCCGCGACTCTTTGATGGATAAAATTATGTGTGCTTCCACTATCAATCAAGACTACTACTGGGCAGTGCTTAATAAAACCTCTGATTTTGAGAGTTTGAGGTGAAGAAATCCCTGCCAAAGCATGCAGCGAAATAACTAGTTCATCAGGGACATTGTCCTTCTGGTTGTCCTCTTCGTCCTCCTCAGGTTCCTCAAGTGGTGGGGCTTCCTCCGATGAGCTGTAATCAGTAGCATCAATTTGAAAAAATTTGGGCTCCTTGCATTTATGACCTGGGGAGTATTTTTCATCACAGTAGTAACATAATCCCTGCTTTCTTCTTTCTGCCATTTCTGCAGGTGACACCTTTTGAACCTTAAGTGTTTGAGTAGTGTTGTGAGCTTGTGGGGAGCGACCCTTGGCGGTGAAATTTGGGTGATTGCACTGGGCGCTAACGCACATTCAACTTTACGAGCTACCTTGCAAGCCTCCGACTAGGTGGGAGGGTGGTGCAGTCGGACGTGAGCTTGTATGGCCTCTTTAAGACCACTGATAAAACATTCCGTGTAGAACGCATCTTGGTGACACGTAGTGCGGAAAGCTAACGCTTCAAAGGCTGAAATATATTCATCCACTGTGCCAGTCTGTCGGAGCTTAGTGAGACGACCCAAAAAAATAGAGTCATGATCAAAGCGCTCTATAAGAGCTTTTTTGAAGGTGTCCCAAGTCAAGAACCTTCCATTGCAACGTTGATGCCATTGCCACCATTGCCATATTTCATTGTCCAAGTACATGCTCCCCACCATAAGCTGAGTCTCATTATCTAAGATGTAATTCAGATTGAAATACTGCTCCATTTGTGCTACCCATGTTGCCGGGTGAGAACCATCAAATTTATGCATATCCAACTTGGGTGGTCACAGACGGGATTGTTGGTGGGTGCCCCAGAGGTGAAGAGAGTGGCTAGACTCACCCTCACTGTGTTCATTGCCAATATATGCCTCCTCGCAGGCTTCTGCCTTGCCCTTTGAGAGTGCGTTAGTTAGTGTCGTCAGCTAATCTTGGAGGTCTTTCAAGGATTGTTCAAGATTGTCGATCTTCTCATTGGCCATAGCTTGAGCTCTAGTTTCTACCATGCACCGATCCGATGTACTTGAAATTTGGGACCGCCCAATTTTTTTGTTTTTGCACTAACAATTGAATGGTACCACCTTGCTCAACTCGTCATCCTGATTCTTATGGGCTAGATCACCAATAAGCACCCCGGGGGCTCTCAAACTTTTTTTTTTCTCTGAAAACTCCTAACGGAGTTTTACTCCTTGCTTAGGAACACTGCAGTAGCCGAATCCCCAAAATGTCAATGCTGCCAAAAGTCCTGCGAAAATCACGCCCTGGTATAGGAACCCACACAACTACTCAGATCTGGATGGCGGCTCTGGTGGATCTGAATGGCTGATCGGATAAATCTGAGTGGCGGAATAGATTGTTGCTACAGATCTGATGGATCTGAGCTGCGGAACTGATTTCTGCTGCTGCTGCTGCAAACCCCACTTGCGAGATTGATCTGGCAGAGATTATGCGTGCTCCAAAGATCGAAAAGGGAACTATGGTCTTCAGGATTGTCAGGTGCTACAGATTGCAATATACATAAGGGTCTAACAGTAGTACTCGGCCCAATTTTTCAGGGCACTAACCAAGGAGGATCAACCGTACGCTTAGCCGTACAGCCCAACTACCCTATCGTACAGGTGAGTAATCTCTCTGAGTGCTGTTCTCAGTGTACTGTAGCAACCAGACGGCCGACGTTTTATCTATGGCGAGGTTTCAAGGGAGCTAGGGGGCTTCCGATATACTAGAGGGTACTTGGAAGACAGTCCGTGCACGGTTCTGTCTAATGCGCTACTACTCGAAGGGGTACCCACAGGGGTTACAAGGGAGTCCAACAAATGTGACCACCTCTTGTATTTCCTGCGTGCATGCCTCCCCAAATCCGCAGGTTTATGCGCTCAACGACAAATCTCGTGGTTTAAAGACGCCAGAACACGTCTCCAACCAAATTTTTTTTTGCTAAAAGTGGAGATCCCACCGGCCCTGGAAAGCGCTCTGATACCACTTGTTATGCTCTTAACTTGCAAGATGATACAAGAATACCAAATATGCACAGAAATATACCCAGAACATAGAACAGTGAGAAATAACAGCAGGTATTTTATTATTCAGAAAGTAATGTTCACTTGCCTCTTCGAGGGGGAAACCTCCAATAGAGCAGAGCTCGATTACAAAATAAGACACGATGCTCCTCTCAGGGAGTCTCTATCCTTTATATATGACTCATACATGTAATACCATGGTTCTTATTAATACCATGGCCCATTTGCAATTAACTATGGTCCCGTCATTAAATGCCGGTTAACCACTTACAATTATTAATATGGGCTTTATTGACTCTTTACTTAACTATAACTATGACTCGATCCTACTACATAAATAAGGGGGTTAGGGTGGGATCCTAACAAAGGTCTTTTAGTCCCCAGCCTCCCCATTTTTTAGGCAAGGCTATCTTATTCTAGCTGACCCAAGCAAATATCTTTTTTTCTTGGTGGCCATTCCAAAGATATCTGTTACAAAGTTGTTGTAATCGGGCCAGAATGTTCCTAGGGATCCATGCGAGTGCCATCCAAAATACAGGGGTGGCCTCAAGAACTGATTTGATAAGTACTAATCTGCTTGCCCTAGATAAGTATCTATGACTCCAGATTGAAAGCCTTTTTTCCAGTTTGGTAACAAGCCAAACCCAATCTGCAATTTTCTGATTGATAGGCTTTATCCAGAAACCCAAGTATTTGAAACCCCTGTCCAGGGGTATGATACAATAAGGGAAATGTTGTTGTGCAAGTTGTGACTCCTAGATGGAAGTGAGGGCTAAGGTAATAGTAAATTTTGCATGATTTTACTGCATACCAATAGCCGACGAGAAGAGGGAGAGAATTTTGGAAAATGTGAGAGAGTCCCGAATGCTCCCATCTAGGAATATGAGAACATCATCCACAAATAGTAGGTGAGTAAGGAAATAAGAGTCAGTTATCTTAAGGCCCTGAAGACTGCCATCTCTTTTAGCAGAAGCTAGCAAACGACTAAGCCCATCCATGACAATCAGAAAGAGTAGGGGGGAGAGAGGGCAGCCTTGTCAGAAATCTTCTTATTGGCACTCTGAAATATATATGAAATATTAAAAAAGTCTAATATTATTATTACATATATTTTTAATAAAATTTAATTAATATTAATAATTTATAAATTTAAATATTAATAAATTATTTAAGATAATTACAAAACGAAGTGAGATTGAAACTAGTGAAATGAATCACATAGCTAGTGAAATGAATTACATAGCGTCAATCATCACTTATGGGGCTTGCATCGGCTAACCAGGACTTCCTGTGAGAATACTCATCTTAAATCGCTTCTAGCTGTGGAGTTTTACCCACAATATAATACACTACGAAAACCCCTCCATACTTGATACATATTCTTGTCACTGAAATCATTTTATTTCAATGATTTTAATTAATATCTTTGGATTATGGAGTTTCACTAGAAAATCTTGCTCAGTTAAATAGGCTTTTTACTTCATATTAATATTTAAGAATCTATGAGAATCTATGGATCATTAAGTATTTGTATGGTTTTCCTTTTCTAAATACTTATTATAAGATGAGAGCATTTGACTCTTTAATAGAATGAAATTAAAGAGGAGTTGAGGAAGAAAGATAGACTGCAATAAAATGAAAGAAATGAGAAATGAGTGATTAAGCCTCTGACCAATTAATAAATGAAATTAAATAGGAGTTGAAAAAGAAAGATAAGACTCCAATAAAGGAAGAAAAATAGACTACACAAATACATGTCGATTTGAGAAATTACAGTAAAGGAAAATTAACTACCAAATAACAACAATCAAATAAGGGATAAACCCAATTTCATAGATATCACTCTATTAAATAATCTCTTCATTCATAGTAAGCAAAACCCATTTCTTTGGCGCAACAACTCCACTACTCCCTCACTCCACTGTAGTTTGGTTGGGACATTCTTTGACATCAAGCTTCCACAACGACACATAATGGTGAATGCCTTCCAGCTCATCTAACTCAAAACACCCTTTAACCAGTAGTTGTCGGAACTTTGTCAAGCGCCTCAATCCCCATATGTTCTTCAAATTCACACATCTACATGCATCAAGTTTGCTCATAGATACCAATGTTTCAATACTTGGCAACTCCTCCAACTCTGTGCAACCGGCAATGTCCATCGTCTGATATTTTGCAAGGCCATAAACCTTACTTAATTTTCCAAATTATGACAACCGTTGAAGCTTGAATTTATGAGTGTATGTGGCAATGTTCCAAACTCCACCACATTATTACAACCATTGATGGTAATATGTCGAAGGTTGACGCTAACACCTTCAGCAAATGATATCATTGATATTCATGTTCCAGAAACATGTAACAATTTTAGTTGCGGAAGTATGTTGCCTGCCTTTATAAATGGCACTCGTCTATCAACAGAAATATTTTACAGTGTACTCAATTAACTAACGCCCCCACAACTTTTATGTGCTTGATGAACAACATATTCCATCAATATTTGGATAGATTTGTGCTAATATTTATCGATGATATATTGATATATTCCCGCACTATGGAAGAACACAAGGAGCACCTCAGATTGGTGCTACAAACCCTTAGAGAACACCAGTTATATGCTAAGTTCAGCAAGTGCGACTTCTTCAAGGAGGAAATACAGTATCTGGGCCATATAATCACAAAGGAAGGGATCGCAGTGGACCCTGAAAATATAAGGACCATAATGGAGTGGCCCGTACCGAAAGATGTAGCAGACATCAGGTCCTTTATGGGGTTAGCCAGTTATTACAGACGATTTGTAGAAAGCTTCTCAAGAGTAGCGTATCCTATCACCTCCCTACAGAAAAAAGGAAGAGCATTCAAATGGACCCCAGAATGTCAAAGAAGTTTTGAACAGCTTAAGCATCTGCTCACCATTGCACCCATTTTGAGCATCGCTGATCCTAATAAGGACTATGTGGTGTGCACTGACGCAAGAAAGGAGGGCGTGGTAGGTGTGTTGATGCAAGAAGGGAAAGTAATTGCTTATGAATCAAGGAAACTAAAAGAGCATGAGCAGAAGTATTCTGCTTATGACTTAGAGTTGGCAGCCGTCATACACGCCTTGAAGATGTGGCGACATTATCTTATGGGAAGGAAATTTTTGTTACTAACCGACCACCACAGCCTGACCAATTATTTTAGCCAGCCCACTTTAAACGCAAGGCAAGCGTGGTGGGTAGATTTCCTAAGCGGTTTTGACTTTGAATCAAACATCTGAAGGGGAAAGAAAACCGGGTGGCAGATGCCTTAAGTCGGCAAGTACAATGTTTGTATGAAATTTCCTTCAGCGAATGGAAAAGTCCCTTCGAGGAAATGATAAAAAAGGCAACAGAACAAGATGTTGAATACCAGCAAATAAAACAACAAGTACATCAGTTTACCAGCGAGAAGAATCAGCAAGGATATGAGATGGATGATGTTGGAATGTTGTACTACAAAAAAAGGCTATATGTACCTAATCAAAACAGCATTAAAAATCTGATTCTGGATGAATTTCACATCAGTCACTATGCGGGACACCCAGGATATCAAAAAATGATCACTACGCTTCGGAAAGAGTACTATTGGCCGGGAATGAAGAGGAATGTGGTTGAGTATTTGGCACGGTGTCTAGAGTGCCAACAAATTAAAGCGGAGCATCAACATCCAGCAAGGTTATTGCAACCATTACCCATTCCAAAATGGAAGTGGGAAACCATTTCCATGGATTTTTAACACGGCTGCCTAAGACAAAGAAGAATAACGATTCTATTATGGTGGTGGTGGACAAATTGAGTAAAGCAGCACATTTTATACCTGTACAATCCACCTACAGAGCTGTACAGATTGCCCACATCTTCATGCAAAATGTGTTTAAATTGCATGGACTCCCGAAGACGATAATCTCAGATCGTGACATGAAATTTACGTTGGTCTTTTGGAAGACATTATTTGCAGAATTAGGGACACAGCTGAACTTCAGTACAGCGTATCACCCCCAGACCGACGGACAAACAGAACAGGTGAACCAAGTGGTAGAAGACATGTTAAGGGCATATGTAATGCAGCAACCAACTCAGTGGGAGGAGTATTTGCACTTGGTTGAGTTTGCATACAATAACGGCTATCATACTTCATTACAAATGAGCCCCTTTGAGGTTTTGTATGGGCGGAAATGCCGCACACCCTCAAGCTGGGGTGGACCTGAAGACAAATTAAGGTTAGGGCCAGAAATGCTTAAGGAAATGGAGGAAATGGTCAAAAGGGTATGCTCTAATTTAAAAGCTGCTCAGGATAGGCAAAAGAGCTTTGCTGACCAAAAGAGGAGGTTTAAAGAATACCAAGTTGGTGACCATGTTTATGTGAGAATCCAAGCAAGAAGGAGTACCCTGCAATGGAGCGGGTGTGCCAAGCTGGCACCCCGATATTGTGGACCATTCCAAGTCTTGGCAAGAATTGGGCCGGTGGCTTACCAGCTCGCCCTGCCAAGTCACATCCGGGTCCATAATGTCTTCCATGTCTCTGTGTTAAAAAAATACGTTTATGATCCTAAACATGTGATCAGATGGCAGGATATACAGGTGAGGATTATTTTCAGTAGATCAGTCTAACAGTTTTCTTTAAAAGAAACTGATTTGGAATATTGCATGTTGCAGGTCGAACCGGAAGGAGAAGTCTTGGTCGAGCCGCTGAGCATCCTCGACTGGAGAGAAGTACAGCTGCGGAAGTGAGTTATTACCCAAGTTAAAGTGCAATGGCAACACTTTGGGCCTGATGAGGCCACTTGGGAAGATGAAGAGCTCATGAAGAAGGCTTATCCGGAGTTGTTCTTGGTCAACAGACATCGGGACGATGTCCAATTTCAGGAGGGGGAGATGTAATGCCCCAGGGAATGTAAATATTTGACTTTACTGTGGTTAAAACTGAATATGACATTGTTAACGGTTTTGGAATTTAATAATATTTTATTTTATTTTATTTTATTATTTCTTGAATAAGATAAGAAATGTTGTGTCTTGAAAAAAAGATGCTGGCAACTTCTGGGGAAGTTGGGAGAAACGGTTGCAGTGAACAGCAACCCTAACTGCCTCTCATAACTGGAAAAGTTTCCAGGGAAAAGAGGGGAAAAAAGGAAAAAAGGGGTCTGCGCTGTAAGGACAGGCAGAGAAAAACAAAGAAGAAACGGCTAAGTCTGGTGAGGACCAGATAGCCAAGCACTAAGTGCGGAATTTCTTGCCGAGGACAGTGGTCCTGCAAGAGAGCATGGGGGAGAGATTCTGGTCCCGAAAGACGAATCTTGAGGTTGGGTGGCAAATTAGAAGTGGCAGACAAGAGAAGGTTCTGTTTCTGAAGGGCTGCGGGGATCACCTCAGTACGGTAAGCAGAGGGGAGCAGTTTTGTTGCAGTATTATTGGCACATCAAACAGACAAGTACGGAAACTCTAACTGTTGTGACTAAATAAGTCAGTGTCATTTTGGAAGCCTTAAGAATTGAAAACAGAAATTTCTGTAGTTATGACTCATAAAACAGAGACAGTATTATATTAATAACATTTACAGATTAAAAACAATGTTATCTGCGTGTTAAAGAAAGCAAGAAGGTGATGTACATTTAGGACCCTCATAGATTGAGGTCGCTGTTTAGCAGAGTGTCATTGTAGGAAAATCAAGAAGAATAGTAAGTAAAATCGAATCATGCGAAACCCCTGTTGTGGACCGAGGAATTCCTGAAGGTAGGGTAGGATGAATCTCTTGGGCCAACAATGTTTTCTCATTGCTAAATTCTGGTGTATAGGAAGTTGAAAACTGGAACACATAGTAAGGCTTAATGTCGGAAGGAATGTTTAAGGGCGTATATGCATTTCATGGAAATTTACAGGGTGTCAATGGTGCATGCAAACCCTAAGAGCATTTCTTTTTCTCCTTAAGGTACCGACAAGGGAGGGCTCTGGTGTGCCGAACTGGTAACCCCTGAGTCAAACGAATAAGCTTGGTGGGTAATTTTTGTAGTTGTGATTATAGTATGAGCAAGACGGAATAAACGAGGTGACGGTAGTTTATTAAGTCATCCTTTTAATAAACAAGATCCAAGTGATATTCCAGTAAATAGACAAGTGCAGCTAAAAAAACAAAGAAAGCTCAGAACACTTCCATGAGAATGACAGCGAAAAACCAAAGAAAGTTGTGGCGAAACCCTTTAATAATTTTGTGAACAGTATAAGACAAAGTATGGATGAAACACAGCGTTGTAGCATACATTTAGATCTCTAACAACTGCTACGATGGAAAAGCAAGAAAAGATAGAGTTATTATCCTTGCCCCAATTCTCTGGCATCGACCAGGTAAATGAAAATATATGTATATAAAGCTGCGTCAGACAGAGTGGGTTCTGTAGAAAAACCCGTGATAGCCCGTAATGAAAATAAGACAAGGAATCTGGATTGAGGCTGCTACAGCCGTGCACCTCCCATGCAATTAAGAAACAAAATTCTAAGGAAATTACTTATAACATGCAACAAATGTAGTGGAACAAAAAGCCAGTCCATATTTTAAACCCTTGAAATCTTATGTATTGATACACAAGAATTAATTCAAGAAAAAGGTAGTAAATCTTCTAGTAAACCAATTACTCTTAGGTTAACCCTGGAGGAATAACACTGAAAACACTATTGTCCACTAAAAAAAAAACAGAAGCCTCGGGACGAAACCCTGGCAAGGGTAATTCAAATTACAATAGACATCCGCTATTCGAACTTCACGTTGGAGTCAAACCTGTTACACAAATTAATCATATAGGGTTCCAACACTCTTACAGTATACAGTCTATTTAATACATAAAGAAATCCTAATTACTGTGGAACTGTAAACCCAATTGGGGGAACCCTTTTCAGTTAACAGTAGAAACCAAAACTCTGTCCAAATTGCAACAAGACCAGCTTCGCCAGAACCATCAGTCTGAGGATAAAACCCCTTACCCGGGATTTCGGTGGCAAGTTTGGTGAAACGCTCCACGACAGTGCATAGCTCTGGAGTCCGGAGGAAAGGTCCCTGCCAATAGAGACCGAGCAACCATTAGTAATAAAGCTAGGTAAACGCTTGCACAGAAGAGCATTATGTCAGAAAAATTCTATTCATTAAAAATAAACTCACCTGAGCTTTGCCAAACAGCACCAGCGCCATAACTTGGTTCTAAGAGCGCCAACGCATGCGGGGTCCCGGAGCCATAGCAGAGCGGGACACAGAGAGCAAGCAGTGGAAAAATGGAGCTGGCGCCAAAGTGTGAAAACCACATAACCAAACGTATTATGGTTGATTCAACCCAGCAAGGATCCGGAGCCGTAGATCTCCAAAACTCCCTGACCACCGTCGATGGGGTAGCAAGCCCGAGAACAGAAACTGCGAGAAACAAACCTGCTCGTGCCACGCACAGGGCAGAGCATAAGAAATCACGCAGAATCCGAGGCACAGATTAAGCGTACAGATAACCCAGTGTGCAATAAATAGTAATTGCCAGATGTCCCTCCATACTATCCCTTTGCAGATCGCGAGGAGGCGGGAGTCTTTCCCAAGGTGACAAGCAGTTAATGAAACCTGAGTGAATAGGATGAAGCCTTGTACAGTCGTCGGAGAGTAACAAAATGATTGACGGATAAATGACATGGAAGGCCCGAAACAATAAATTGTCGTGACATGTTACAAGGTGACGTGTCATAAGGACTATTCCATACCTTGGTAATATCACGTAAAAAAAAAAAACTTATGATGAAGACATTACAAATACATTTAGAGAAAATAAAATAACTGAATCAAAACATAAAATTCCTTCTAAAATAATTTCATTTAAAAAACAACTAATAATATACCTCAAATTATATTATAACATATTTAATATTTATAACATTTCCTAACCTCCAAACTTGAAAGATCTTCATTCCTCTCCCAACATAGTTCTTTCGTCGTCAAAACTTTACTCTTTTTCTCTCGAATTTATTGCGATATATAATAATAGTCACTATCAGCATTAAAACAATTGTGGGAATTCAGGGGAATGTTGTTGCAAGGATAATATTCAAGTTTAAACCATTGTGGGAATTCAGGAGAATGTTGTTCCAAGGATAATCTTCAAGTTTTTCTCCTTTGTATTATGTAGAATGCGTTCTCGAGTATGCATATGTAAGTAGGGGTTTCCACGTTAACTACAACAAACCAAAAACATAGATTTTTTTTTTTATGGAGGTTAGGTTGATACTTCCATGACGCTTTTATCACCTTTTTCAATTATCATAGCAAAATATTATCAGTTCTCTTCCTCTGGGTCTTCATTGAAATACATGGACTCTGTTGTTTTCTCCTGATCCTCCTCTTAAGATTGCTTGGCTCGTTGGGCTATTTCGGCCATTTTCTGCTTAATTGACTCTTTGTCTCGCATGCTTCTTTTGTCATTTCACAAATTTTTCCCCGGGCTTGCTTTTGGGCTTGATTTACCTTAGCCTCCCAAAAAATCTTTTGTAGTTGGGTCTTTTAAGAAAAATAAAATTAATTAATGAGATTTTATGTTTTTAAATAAATTATATTAGAGAAAAATACTGTGGGAAAAAGCACAAGTTGTCAAAACTCAAAGTCAAAAAAATCGTTGGTAATTTGACCCAGTAAAAATGTTTAGATAACATAACATAATAATAAACATAAAAGGGCATTACAACATATCTTCCATACTGAATGAGAGAGTTCCTATCGATGCAAAAATCATGCCATAATAAAAGATAATATACACAGGATCAAATAACTATATTAGGATTTTAAGATTCATGTAAAATATACAGTAATGTCTATGTAATTTCTAATTTTAGGACTCATAAGATATCTTCATTCCAAGTTGGTGGTGTCATGGTTGTAAGAATCCTTTGCTTTTATAAGCATTTCCTTGAGAGCAATGATTCCTAAATCTAAAGATCTTGTGTGTAATCTTCAAAATATAAAATTCTATCATATTTTTAAAGAAATTATTCAAGGCATTGGTAAAGAAGAAAATGAAGTAGTTAAGCAGGATGCAAGGTCTTAGGATATCTAAGTTTAAAGATATTGTGTATATTCTTCAAAATATAAAATTATATCATATTTTTATAAAGAAAATATTCAAGACATTCACAAAAAAGAACAATAAAGTAGTGAGGTGGAGCCAGTGTTAAGATGAGTATCGACTTACTATTAAAAACAACTTTGAAATTGACCACATTGAATACAACAATAAATAACAAGAGACTTCAAAAATAAGACGTTCACAAAAAAGAACAATAAAGTAGTGAAGTGGAACCAAGGTTTAAAATGAGTATCAACTTACTATCAAAAACAATTTTGAAATTGACCACATTGAATACAACAATAAGTAACAAGAGATTTAAAAAATAACTCATTTCCATGTGACCCAAAATACACAAACCCAAAATTATAATGATTAGCACACAAGCATGTGGCTTAGTATTTAATGTTGTGATAAGTGAGACTCTTTGTTTTATGGACAAAGCAACTCAACCCAAAATTCTAATAATTACCATAATTGATATAAATAAACATTTAGTATTAGTTTTTCGCCAAACTAAAGAAATTCTTAATCATTACAGTATTTTATCTAAATAGTTAGCATATACTTAAGAAACAGTGTCTATAAAATTTAAAATGGTTAATGTTGTGAATTTTTTCAATAATATTATTTTTTTAATAATTACCAAAAATTTATTTATTAAAAACTAAAATTAATATGAAAAATATTGATAAAGATTGAGGTGGTTATTTATAAAGTATAGACTAATTGGGTTGTTAAAAACTAAAATTAATATGAAAAATATTGATAAAGATTGAGGTGGTTATTTATAAAGTATAGACTAATTGGTTTGTATGAGGTTTAGTTATTTTTAGATAAAGTTAAACTATCCCAAAAATTATCCGAGCTCTTTATTTTTCATTTACACATTTATCTTTATTTATTTTGCTGGGCAAGTGGAAAGTTCTGGAATTTTAAATTTATTTTGCTGGGCAAAAAAATTTGATGATGGATTTGTTTAATGTTTCTGGCGTTTATTATCTCTTGGTGTTTTTTCTTTTGTATTTTTTTTTATGGATTTGTTTAATGTTTTTGGTCTTTGTATTTTTTTTATTTTTTTTTCTTTACTTACGGTGAGGTACATTTATAGGTAGTTATATTTAGAAAAAGAATTTTCCAAATTGAAATAGTTTAGTCTTGTGACATTTATATTTCTTAATAAAATGTACAGATTAAAAAATATCACAATTCTGATTTGTCTCTGTATTTCTTTTGTATTTATAAAAATCTTATTTTCAACTTATCACCAAAAATGGCCATTAAAATAGGTACGGTAACTAAAGACAGATTTTCTAAATTAGTCTTTATTTAAATTAATCAATAAAATTTATGATTTCAATATTTTTATATCAGATTTTACAGTTTTAAAAAGAGTTGTTTTTAAGGTGATTTTTTGAATTTTTTGGTGGAAAATTTTGAGGTGAAATTTTGATTTGTGTTATTTAAACTAGTTTTTTCACTATATATGGATTCAGGCCCTGAAAATCCGTAACACACTTGGATGGCACAGGATTACCCATCAAGTTTGAGATTTTAATAAATTCCTACCCAATTTAAGAGAAATTTGACCAAAAAAATCCACTGTAAAAATTTCCTAAAAATCACACTAAAGACAATTCCATTTCAAAATTTTATACTTATCTAATTTAAAAACAATTCTTACCCTTAACTAGTGCAAAACGAAAAACACACCACGGAAGAAACAAAACAAAACCACAAACGTTATGCGTAAAGTCAAACTTCAGACCAACCAGAAGCCCATCTTCTCATTTACTAGACACCATCCATGTCCAGTTGTATACCAAATTCACTTCACCAGATAAAACGTTAAGTCAAATTCCAGACCAACCAGGGGCCCATCTTGTCAATTACTAGACACCATCCATGTCCAGTTGTATACCAAATTCACTTCACCCACCAGCAGAAATGTAGCGGTCGTTTTCATGGCAGATAAAACGCATTGAAACATTTGACTCTCAATCAGAGCCTCCGGTTTATCGTATTGACCGGTGGGAATATGCATCTTTCAAGTGTTTAATGGCTATAAATTTCTCATTTTTCATTTCAATTTTTTACAAAATTTTTGCTCTTCTCATCATATTCCTACCGAATTTTGCTTCGTAGCATCGAACATCGTTCCAATCGGCAATGGCTGCATCCTCCTCCACCGCTGCTACATCCAACTTGAACTACGGTGTCTTCCTAAGTCATCGTGGTGTGGATGTAAAGAAAACTTTTGCCAGCCATCTGTATCGGCGTCTTTCTTCATTTGGATTGAAATTGTTTCTGGATCAGCCCGAATTACAACGGGGAGACTATTTCGCTCCTTAGATTGAACATGTTATTCAATCGGCCTCTGTACATGTAGCCATTTTATCTCCGGAATATGCGGACTTAGAGTGGTGTCTAAATGAACTCCTCGTGATGTTGGACTCAAAAGAGCCTATAAGCCAAGGGAGCGTATAATTCCAGTGTTTTACCATGTGAAACCAATCGACTTTCGGTGTGTTGGAAATAATAATCCCAACCATCGCAATAAACATTTTGATCGTGGCCATATCTATCGTATTTTTGCAAGTTATGTCTCAGGCACCGTGGCCATACCTATCAGACGTATTTTTGCAAGTTATGTCTCTGCTTGAAGATAGAAGCACTGAGGTAAACCATTCAAAAACTTAGCAAAAACATTTAAAAACTTAGCAAAAGCATTTAAAGAAGTTATGTACTTTGGAAAACAGATATGGGAAAGCATTCATTGCGACCTTTGCCCACACTCCAGAAACACACGATTCTAAACACACTCAACAACATCACATTAATTATTTTGCTCTGTCATGAATTAAATGTAAAATTGTATGTTGAATTAAATATGAATATAAAATTCATTTTGATGGTAGGTTAGAGAGGTTAGAGAGAGTAAGAAGGGAGAAAAAGAGCGCAAATCTCGGTGGAGAAAATGGTAGAGCAATTTTTGGTGGGCGCATGAAAACAATAGTTACTTTGTTTCACTGTGTGTTATTCTGCATAAGTTTAAATCACTGTAAAACTCTTATTTTAATTTGTAAATGAGCAACAGTTTCATGTAAATGTATTTTCATGTTTAAAAAATGAATATTAAATTTTAGTGTGTTGCTCCAATTTTACAGTGAATATTCATTAAGTCTCTGGAATAGTTTCACGCTGCGCGAAATCCAAGTCTAAGAAATAGCCTCGCGATGCGCGAAGGTAGCTCCGCGAAATCAGCGTCGGGGTGCGTGAACCTAGCTTCGCAAAAGTCAAAATACCTCTGCCCTTGCGCAAAAATTAAATTACCCAAATATTTTTAACACGGGGACGCTGGGCAGGTATGGTAAAGCCCTAGATAACCCTCAAACTCATGAAGAGAAGTCGCGGTACGGCCCCGACACGATTGAGAATTGAAGAAACGCTCTTTCTCGTGTCTCAAAGTCAAAGCAGTTTCGAGCTCGAAGCGTTTAACGGGTGATAACTCAAACTCTTCTTTGGTGATTGCATTATTTTTGTTATTTTATGTTGCATGATATTTGCATAGACTTCCTTTTCTCATTGGTTCTATTTATTTTCTTTGAGGGGTTACTATTAGAGAAAGTGGTTGTAATGGTGCTAACAAAGGTGAAAAAACCAACACTGCACGTTGCTGGACGTTGCTAAATATCCACTAGGTTTGGATGATAAAGTAAAAGATTTAGAAAATACTGTCCTATTGCAACTACAGCAAAGCGGAAAACCTCAGATCTTGGGGATCATGGGGTTAGGTGGTGTAGGAAAGACCACCTTAGCAAAATAAATTTTTAATAGGAAAAATCCAAATTATAGTAAATCCTCTTTTTAGATGATGTTAGAGATAATTCACATAAGGGCACTTTAAATTCGTTGCAGTGTAAACTTCTTTAGAGCTTGACAGGATTGCATTATCCAATAAATAGTGTTGTTGAAGGTATAGGGATGCTCCGGAAGCATGTCTCATCTTCTAAAGCCTTTATAATTTTAGATGTTGTAGATCACATTGATCATGTGGATGCACTTTTGCCAATTGCAACTGTTCCCCACTCCCATAGCTTAATATTGATTACATCCAGGGACATAAATGTTCTAAGGACCTCAAGAGTCGGAGAGTAGTCAATATATAACCTAACGGGGCTTGACACACAAACCTCTCGGGAGCTCTTTTGCTCCCATGCCTTCAACCAACTCTATCCACTCCCAAGATTTGAATACCTGGTACAGGAATTCGTAAAAGCTTGTTATGGATATCCATTATCTTTGAAAGTAACTGGGGCACTTCTTTATGGAAAAGAAAAATCTGAATGGGAAGACGAATTTTGGAGTCTTCAGTGAACACTTCCTAGTGACATAAGGTTAAGCCTTAAAAGAAGTTATGATTCACTCAATAGAGAAGAACAAAATATATTTTTAGATATTGCATGTTTTTGGCAAGGAGAACAAGGATAAGGCTATTAGAATATGAAACGGGTCACGCTGGGAAGGTAGGAGAGGATTTAAAAAATTATGGAACATGTGTCTTGCAGAAGTAGACAGTAAAAATGATATACAAATGCATGACCACCTCAAAGATATGGGGAGAGATCTGGCTGAAAATCCAGGGTTGCCCTGTCATCTTTGGCGTTGGATAGAGAACACCATTGATGATTTGTTACAACAACCAGTAAGCGATAATTCTTCAATCATTTTCTTATTTTTTTTTAGTTCTTCCATCATTTTACAAGAAATAATGGATAATTAATCTATGTTTCGAGAATGGACAGGCAAAAGCCATGAGGGGGATTAGAATGGTTCTCGATGAGTACAACGATTCATTGGATGACATTCATATGAGGAGGTTGCAACTTCAAGACACTAAAGATGTTTTGGTGGACCGCATTTTGACAAGGGTTCAGTCTCCAAATCTCATATGGCTGCACTGGAACAACTATCCCTACACTTCCCTGCCTTCCTCAATTTCAATGAACAATTTGAGGGTTCTAGAAGTTCAAGGGATGGAATTGAGAACACTGTGGCAAAGTGATTCATAGGTAAGATAGGATTTGTTGAATTATAGTGTTTATTATTGTAATTATACCACACGTCTCTAACACGTTCCAAGAGTTCCTTTTAATAATAAATCAATTTATGTTTTTCTTTTTCTTACACATGAACATTTTTAGGTACCTTTCGAGTTGCGGAGTTAAAGATTGAGGCTCATTTTTCCTTCATTCCAAAGCCTATAGGGATGTTGAAGTACCTAAAATCCTTGGTGTTAGGGGGTTGCTCACAAATGAAGTCAATGCCGGACAGCTTTGGTAATTTAACCAACCTCGAGCACATCCAACTGTGCCAGTGCTCTGCTTTGGAGAGATTGCCAGAATCAACCTCCAGCACATTCAGCTATCTCAATCGTACGCTTTGGTGAGCCTGCCAGAATCTTTTGGTAATTTAGCGAATCTCCAGCACATCCAACTATGCTGGACATTTCTGGCTGCACAGAGTTGGAGGAGTTGTTGAGAGTTGAAACATTGGTATCTTTGAGCTTACTGGATGCAATTAGATGTGTGAAGTTGAAGGGCATAAGGGTATTGGGGCAGCGAACAAAGTTTCAGCACCTACTAGTTGGAGGGTGTTCAGAGTTACAGAGTTGGGAGGCATCCACCATTGTGTGTCGTTGTGGAGGCTTGATGTCAAAGAATGTCCCAAACTACAGTGGAGTGAGGGAGTAGTGGAGCTGCTGCGCCAAAGAAATGGAATCTGCTTAGAGGGCGTTTAATTAAGAGATTATTTAGTAGAGCGATGCCTCTCATATTGGGTTTGTCGCTTTTATGACATATAAATGTGAAAACAGGTTAATGGTTTGAAGTATCATCAGAAGTGTAACTAAGTAAGAAAGTATAATTGCAAGGTAGTTAACTGAAACATATCCTCAGATAGAATGAAACACAAAAAGCAAACATTCGAATGAGAAGTAGAGAAAAATAAAAAGGGAAAACGGCTTCGTAAATAACCAAAAAAATGTTGCCTTACTAATTGGTAATTATCAGGTTGCGCAAAATATATTTTATATAATCGATGCATAGTATTACCAATTAATATATATATTCATGACCTCCGCAATATATATATATATATATAGATGTATGACCTCCGCTATGCTGTGTGTTTGTCTGCTAGAAAATATTTATGTGAATCGCATGTTAAACTTCGTCCGTTTTCACTTGATTGAAGCTTTACTTAATAATTAAAATGCACATCGAGAAATTTGGTGTGCGTGGAAGTTAATTAATTTCATATCGGTTATTTAATTTCATATTTCAACTTTTGTCTTCGCATATTGATCGTCAATATCAACGAAGCGAGCACCTAGCAATCTGGAAAGAGGTATCTTGAAATAGATAGAAATGTTGTGCTCCCTGTTAATGGCGGTGTTGATCCAACGCTCTCGTGTGTTTAGCGATGTGTTTGTTTACTAACACCTGCGGGTTTTGGTGTAACGACAATCGTGACTCCAACAAGTGGTATCAAAGCGAGTTGATTTTTTGAGTCTGGAGTACGGGAGTGTTGTCCAGAGGCTACGCGCTGGGGAGAACAAGCGTGGAAGCATGAAGAGGAGCCCTGAAGAGCCAGACCTACTGACTGCGTGGAGTGTTTTCCGTGTTGTTGCATGTTGCCAGAGCAGTGCTGTCCGTGCTGCAAGAGCACCACTGAAAGAAACTCCTGTTGCAGTTGTGAATGGTTATCTACATGTGTGAAGGGCGTGAGTGCAAGTGTGAACTGCGTGGATAGGCATTGTGCGTTGTCCGTGTTGTTGCGTGCTGCCAGAGCACCACTGGAAAAAAAAAACTTCTGCCGCAGTTGTGAAGGGTTATCTACATGTGTGAAGGGTGAATGCAAATGTTGTTGTCCAAGAGTTTGGCGTGCAATTCACTGTCATGCGTTGAATGGCCTGCGCGAAGGAGAGGAGGAGACCTCTCTGCGTCTAAAATCAAGCAACCAAACCCACGCTGCTATACAAGATTTCTTGCGTGCCAAAGCCATTGAAGGCAGGTACATTCACCTGAAGAGGAACCTGCGTGGAGAGGCGCGAGGTTCTGCAGCGTGTTTGTTGGGGAAGGCTAAATCAAGTTGTTGTTTTCCAAAATCGTGTTGGAATGTTAATTCCAACTGCAGCCAAGCTCGTGGACGCGGCATGGACTATGGCGGCATCAGGACTACGCATCCAAGACCTCAGCACCGGCGTGGATTGACCAGAAAACGGGACGGAATTCTCTCGGGTTGATTTCAGGTGAAAGGAATAAACCGGCAAACGAACCCGATGGATTATGGTGGTGGCGCGTGTCATTGGCCTGACATCAGCGAGCGTCATGTTCTCGGGTGGTAAACCTCAGCAGTTGTATGCCTTCCGATATCAACCTCCGTCGTCCGATTGTCCTCTTCGTCCTCTGCCGTCGATCTCGGAAGCTGCTGCCCGCCTGCGTCAATTCAATGCATTGCGTGGAGTGTTTGACTTTTCCGCTGACCGCCGAGGATGGAAGCGTTAATGCTCTTAATGGTTGGTCGTAGTTTTTTTTGGTAAAGGCTTTTAATAAGGTTATGGGCTCATACGTACTTATGTTTTTATATGTTTTATATATATTTTTATATATGTACGTTGTCATAAAAGTATACAGTGTGGAGTTTTTAGAATGTGCGTGTTGCACTCTTCATATGTGGTGTGTTGACCATTCGAGAGATGTTGGAGCAGCGAAAAAAACTAAGGGTGAAGCACATCTCGTGTGAACGAAAAAAAATGTGCGTGCTATAGTTTTTATGGAGGTGTGCCTGCGTGCAAAAATAAGTGATGTTTTTTTGTTGAGGTGTAGTGTGGCTGCGGCAGCAGCGTATAGTGTGTGTGTCTTCACACATGGAGATATGTAAGAGTGGAGCAGCAAAAGACCAGTGAGCATGGGTCATATGTTTTATACATATGTGTTGATTTTTTTTTTGGAGAGCAGAGTGGAGCAAAAAGAATGGTGATGCACAGCAGTGCTATCCATAAATGAAAAACGAAGTGGAGCGCATGTGTTGTAAGTAAATTTTTTTTGTATTGAGTGTGCATGGAAATGCAAGAGAAAAGAGCGCTGAAGCTTTCTTGAAATTATGAATGTAATTTACTGCATATGTGTAAAATATTTTTACAGCAGTATGTGTAAAAATAGTTTTACAGCAGTAATGTAAAAATGGGTTTTACAGCGGTAAACCCAACACAGTGAACTCTCAGGTGGAGAGAAAAGACAGAGTTTTTGTTTTTGCTGAATGCAAGTTTTTGGAAGATCCCTCTGAGTGAAAGAGGATGAATGTGTATCAGTGTTTTTGTTTTAATGAATTGAAATGATTTTATGGCTGTGTAATACTCTGTTCTGAGTTATTTTTTTTGAAAGAGGTTCTCTGCAAATGATCCTGGAACAGTAGAAACAGAGCATTGCCTCTGTGGTATTTGCTTGAATGGTTTTTGGTATTTTTTCCATGAAAAATATCCAACAGTGGTATCAGAGCTAGTCCAGGCTCTTTGAAGACTCAAAGAAGCTGAAGGAAGGTGTTGTTGCAGCAGTCAAACCTCTCCAGCAGTGTGAAGACTTAGCCAAAGTGATTCAGGTATTTCTCAAGTTTTTGAGTTATTGTTGAAGGAACAGTCAGTGATTTAAGAGAGAACACAGTCAAGTATTTAAAAGCCTAGATAAGAATGGCAAGGTCAAAGAAGAAAGCCTCCAGCGCTGTTAAAAATGTGTCTCCCCCCTCTACTAAACTAGAAGGCAATCTATTTGAAAGCATTGTATTTGAGGTTCCAAAGTTTGATGGAAACTTTGATGTATGGGAAATAATGATGAGGGCTTTCCTAATGTCTGAGGGGATTGAAGTCTGGGAGTCAGTGATTGATGACAGCAATATGGATAAAGAATCCATGGAGTATGATGCACAAGCAGCAAAGACTATCTTGGATGGACTGCTTGATTCCGTGAAGAGGAATCTAGGAAAATATACATCATCAAAGGATATATGGGACAGACTGCATGACCTTCATGCAAAGGGAGCACTGACCATGACAATGAGTCAAGGAGAACCCATCATAGAAGCTGAGAATGAAAAGCTTGACCTCAACAAGCTTCAAGTAAAAGAAAGGGATGAAGAGCTTACCAAGCTTAAGAAGGAGCTTGATCAATGCAAGAGGAAACATCATGAAGAAGTCATATCCATGACAAATCAGCTGAATGAAGCAAAGAAGCAGGCAAATGCCTTGACAAGTCAAATTGAACAAAGGCACAAGAGAGTGAACAAGCTTGTAGAAGAGATTGGACAATACAAGGTAGAGGTCTCCTCCCTTAAGTCCGAACTACAAGAAGCCAGGAAGCAGGCACAAGGAGCTGAAAAGAAAATGGAGAGCAGTCAAGCAAAAGATGAAGAAATCTCCAAGATGAAGACAGATATTATCTCCTTCAAAATAGTAGCAGCTGAAGCTACTCGTAGCAAGGAAGAAACAGAGGGACAACTAGCAAAGAGAAATGATGTATGTGAAAAGTTAGAAGAAGAGATTGTCCTCCTCAGGAAGAAGGTTGAAGGGCTGAACAAAATAATGAAGAGCTCTCAAGCTCTGGATGACATGCTCAGCTATCACAGATCTCCATTTGATAAATCAGGACTTGGGTATGTAGGTGAACCCTCAAACAAGGATGAGGATGCTTTAAGCAAAGGAGATGTGAAGAAGCCAGAAAGAAGGTATGATGCTCCTAGTTCCAGCAAAGGCAAGGAGAAAAATGAAGGCAACAATAGAAGAAATCCTGCTCCAAGCAGAAAATCAGCTCCAAGAAGAAATGTAGCTGATGGCAAAGAGGCAAGAGGCAATGGTGATCATCAAAGGATCTCAAGGCAGCAAGGCTTCAGAAGTACATCAAGAAAACCTCCATATCCCAGGTACCAAAGTTCATTTTATGGTTATTGTTACTCTTGTTCAAACTTTGGTCATATGGCAAGAGACTGTAGAGCATTTCATGGAGATAAATGTAGTGGTCTTCGACAACCTCCAAGAAACAATTTTAGAAGAAGTCATGAAATGTTATTCATGAACAATGTTGAATGTTTCAAGTGTCATAACATTGGGCATATGGCACGAGATTTTAACTTAACATGGGCTCCTATGCAAGCTAGACCCATGCAAAAGAAGAAAGTTACACAAGTATGGAGAAGAAAAGAAATACAGTGTGAAAGCCCCTTAAGCAACGCAGCTGATCTAAGTTTGTTTTGAGAAGAGTCTGCCAAAAGAAGACAAGCATACATTAAAGGGGAGCTTGTAATTTTTTGTTTGCTGAACTGTATTAACAATCATTTGTTGATGGAGGATGTATTGCAGCACAGCAGTTGCAAATGAAATCTTTGTTAATCCCTCTGAAAGGTAATATGCAGCAGTGATGAAATCAGCAATGTTTTTGTTTTGTTTTTATGCAATATGCACAGAAATGCATAAAGAAGAAAAGATGGTAGCGCTGAAATGTAAAGAGCAGCAGCAAGATAAGAGAAAAATGCAAAGTATGGAGACCCTCACAGCAGTGGGAAGATAGAGCATAAGACAACAGTTTGAATTTTTTTTTTGAGCACATGGATTAGAATGAACAGCAGTTTAATTTTTTTTATGCAATGCAGCATGCAAAGAAATGCATAAAGAAAAACAAGGACAACAGATTTTTAATGCACACTGGATGTATTAGAATGTGTGTGGCAGCAGAAAGCCAAAGGAATTGCACAGTAGTGCATTGTGTAAAAAAAATGAAGACTAAGATTGTGTGAAGCAAGGGTGCATAAGAAAAGGCAGCAGCCTGTGTTATTTTTTTGTGGAGAATGCAGCGCAAAACAGCGTGAGGATGATTTCTCTCTATGTGCAAGTAATGGAGAGTAAAGAGTTAGTGTATGGGCACACAGCAGTATGTTGAAACAAAAGGCAGCGACCGTGCAAATTGCAGAGGCAACGCAGCAGCAAATAAAAACCCAGGGATGACAGTCTATGGTTATGGGTATGGACAACAGTGTATATGAAAAATGCAGCAGCAAGAAGTTATGGACAGCAGCATGATGGCAAGAAGGAGAAGCACACAACAATGCAAATGTGAAAAATGCAGCAGCAAGAAGTTTTGAACAGCAGCACATGCAAAAGAAATTTTCCTTACAGCAGTAAAGGTAAATGTAATGAATTTGTTGTTCATTGAGTTGAAATGCAATATATGCAACAGCAGTGAATGCTTACACACAGCAGTGTAAATTTGTAAATTGGGACAGCGTAATTGTTCCAAGAAAGACAGAGTATTTTGTCTTTGAAAAGTGCAGAAGCAGTGCAAGTGTAGACACAGCAGTGTGGGATAGACACAGTAAAGAAGATGGCACAACAGTGCAGCAGAAAATATGCATCAGCATAGGAGAACATTGTAATGAGTTTGCACACACAGCAGTGCAATGTTTGTTTGTTTTGGAACTGCATTTGAAGCAGTCATTTGGTGAAACCCTCTGTTAAAAGAGGAAGGTGCTTTTCAGCACATTGTCATTAGTGAATCCCTCAGTTGAGAGGAAGATGCTTTTTAGCATACACATGGTAAATCCCTCTGTCATGAGGAAGGTGCTCTTAAGCACAGTTTCAGGTTAATCCCTCTATTAAGAGGAAGACAACTTTGTTTGTTTGTGAACTGCATCAGAAGCAGTTGGTGAATCCCTCTATGTGAGGATGATATCTTTGTAACAGCAGTGTTGGTGAATCCCTCGATCTGAGGAAGTGCTTGGGTATGTTTGAATGCCCAGCAGTTGAAATTAAAGGGGAGTGTTGGAATGTTAATTCCAACTGCAGCCAAGCTCGTGGACGCGGCATGGACTATGGCGGCATCAGGACTACGCATCCAAGACCTCAGCACCGGCGTGGATTGACCAGAAAACGGGACGGAATTCTCTCGGGTTGATTTCAGGTGAAAGGAATAAACTGGCAAACGAACCCGATGGATTATGGTGGTGGCGCGTGTCATTGGCCTGACATCAGCGAGCGTCATGTTCTCGGGTGGTAAACCTCAGCAGTTGTATGCCTTCCGATATCAACCTCCGTCGTCCGATTGTCCTCTTCGTCCTCTGCCGTCGATCTCGGAAGCTGTTGCCCGCCTGCGTCAATTCAATGCATTGCGTGGAGTGTTTGACTTTTCCGCTGACCGCCGAGGATGGAAGCGTTAATGCTCTTAATGGTTGGTCGTAGTTTTTTTTGGTAAAGGCTTTTAATAAGGTTATGGGCTCATACGTACTTATGTTTTTATATGTTTTATATATATTTTTATATATGCACGTTGTCATAAAAGTATACGGTGTGGAGTTTTTAGAATGTGCGTGCTGCACTCTTCATATGTGGTGTGTTGACCATTCGAGAGATGTTGGAGCAGCGAAAAAAACTAAGGGTGAAGCACATCTCGTGTGAACGAAAAAAAATGTGCGTGCTATAGTTTTTATGGAGGTGTGCCTGCGTGCAAAAATAAGTGATGTTTTTTTTGTTGAGGTGTAGTGTGGCTGCGGCAGCAGCGTATAGTGTGTGTGTCTTCACACATGGAGATATGTAAGAGCGGAGCAGCAAAAGACCAGTGAGCATGGGTCATATGTTTTATACATATGTGTTGATTTTTTTTTGGAGAGCAGAGTGGAGCGAAAAGAATGGTGATGCACAGCAGTGTTATCCATAAATGAAAAACGAAGTGGAGCGCATGTGTTGTAAGTAATTTTTTTTTGTATTGAGTGTGCATGGAAATGCAAGAGAAAAGTGCGCTGAAGCTTTCTTGAAATTATGAATGTAATTTACTGCATATGTGTAAAATATTTTTACAGCAGTATGTGTAAAAATAGTTTTACAGCAGTAATGTAAAAATGGGTTTTACAGCGGTAAACCCAGCACAGTGAACTCTCAGGTGGAGAGAAAAGACAAAGTTTTTGTTTTTGCTGAATGCAAGTTTTTGGAATATCCCTCTGAGTGAAAGAGGATGAATGTGTATCAGTGTTTTTGTTTTAATGAATTGAAATGATTTTATGGCTGTGTAATACTCTGTTCTGAGTTATTTATTTTGAAAGAGGTTCTCTGCAAATGATCCTGGAACAGTAGAAACAGAGCATTGCCTCTGTGGTATTTGCTTGAATGGTTTTTGGTATTTTTTCCATGAAAAATATCCAACAAATCGTTGTTGAACCCGGGCATTTATCAAAGTTTCCAGAACTTTTTTATTTTCAACAGAAATCTTTTTTGAAACAAAAACAACAGATTGAAATCAAATCAAGTTTTTTTTAAGGGGTGGATTTTATATAAATATTGGAGGAAAGAACTTCAAGAAAATAAAAACTTTGTTTGTTTTCACAAAAACGAAGGGTTTGAAATAAAAGAAAGGGTTTCTTTGTTTGTTTTCGCAAAAAAAAACAAACAAAGGGGTTTGCAAGAAAGAAAGGGTTTGCAAATAAAATTTATTTATTTTTTTGCTGGAAGATTATTTTTTGGAAAAAAATATAAACCCTAATTGAAAGACTGAAACCCTAGGAGAAGAACAAAATGGCCAAGATGTCGAATGCGAAATTCGAGGTGGAGAAATTCACTAGAAAGAGCAATTTTTTTCTTTGGAAACTGAAGGTTAGGGCTCTGCTTGTGCAACAAGGGTTGCACAAGGCATTGGATGGGGCAACTAAGAAACTTGCAACCATGACTGATTTGGACTGGGAGGACTTGGATGCTTGAGCTCTCAGTACCATCAGGTTATGCCTGGCGGATGAGGTTCTCTTCAACATTGTTGAAGAGAGTACAGCTTCAGGTTTATGGGAAAAACTGGAAAAACTCTATATGACAAAGTCGTTAACCAATAGAATTTATCTGAAAAGACAGTTGTACAGTCTTCGAATGAAAGAGGGTTCAAAAGTTGCAGAACATTTGAATGTTTTTAATACACTTATATGTCAATTAACAGATATGGAAGTTAAAATTCAAGAAGAAGATAAAGCCATAACCTTGCTTTGTTCTCTGCCCGAATCATGGGATCACTTCGTAAATTTAATCAGCTTGAGCACTGCTGATTCTTTGAAGTTTGAATCAATCATGGGAGCTCTCTTGTCTGAATAAGTACAAAGGAATTCCAATACCGAAACAGCTGCATCAGAAGCCATGGTAGCTAGAGGACACTCAAAGGAAAGAGGAGAAAAACCAAGGGGGTCTTCCAGATCTAAATTGGAGGGAAAGAAGTGTAAGGCAAAATGTTCGCACTACAATAAAATTGGACACTTGAAGAAAGGCTATTGGAAATGAAAAGAATCCGATAACCCAAAGAAGGAAGCGAATCAGGTCAATTCAGGTATGATAGACGAAGTTTTATCTGCTAAAGAATTATCTATGATAGATGAAACTTCACCTGAATATAATGTCTCTCAGGGTTTAGAAAGCTGGCAGTTAGACTTTGGTGCTTCTCATCACATGTGTCCACATAGAAATTGGTTTACTTTTTATGAAAATGTAAATGGTAGTTCTGTGTTTATGGGTAATAATGTGTCATGTCAGATTGTTGGGATGGGGAATATCAGGATTAAGATATATGATAACACAGTTAGAACATTAACTAGTGTTAGACATGTACCTGATTTGAAGAAAAATTTGATTTCTTTGGGAGTGTTGGATTCGGATGGTTATAAGTTTACAGGTCAGGATGGCGTCTTGAAAGTCTTTAAAAGAGCCCTAGTGGTTATGAAAGAAGAAAAAGTCGGAAATCTTTACAGGTTAAAAGGAAGTACTCAGGTCAGTGAAGCAGCAATTGCGTTAGAAAAGGAAGAAGCAGGTACTCGTCTATGGCATCAGCGATTAGGTCATATGAGCGAGAAAGGTCTTCAGATACTGATGAAACATAAATCTCTTCCAATATGAAATCCTTGAAGTTAGATTTCTGTAAACATTGTGTGTATGGAAAACAGTGTAAACAGAGATTTAAAGTTGGAAATCATAATAGTAAAGATATTTTAGACTATATTCATTCTGATCTGTGGGGACCATGCCCTATTGTATCATATGGAAGTGCTCTATATTTTTTAACGTTTATTGATGATTTCTCTCGTAAAGTTTGGGTCTTTATGCTAAAAAAGAAAGCTGATGTATTCAATGTCTTTAAACAATTTAAAGCAATGGTAGAGAAAAGAACAGGCAAATCTATTAAATGTTTAAGAACTGACAATGGTGGTGAGTTCACTTCAATTGAATTTGAACAATATTGTAAAGATGAGGGAATTATTAGACACAAAACTGTTGTTTATACTCTTCATCAAAATGGTGTTGCTGAGCGTATGAATCAGACTCTTATGGAAAGAGCCAGAAGCATGATCAGCAATGCTAACTTGCAAAAGGAGTTATGGGCAGAAGCAGTATTTACTGCTTGTTATTTAGTTAACAGATCACCTTCAGTAGCAATTAATTGTAAAATTCCTGAAGAAGTTTGGACAGGTCAGTCTTGTGATTATTCACATTTGAGAATATTTGGCTGTGATGCTTATTCTCTTATTCCTAAAAATCAGCGTTCAAAATTAGATCCAAAATCGAAATGTTATGTCTTTGTTGGGTATGATTATGCAGTGAAAGGATACAGGTTGTGGGATCCTACATTGCAGAAGATAGTCATTAGTAGAGATGTAACATTTGATGAATCTTCTCTTTTAAAATCAAATGTTGAAAGAATTGAACAAGAACAGGTATCGCCAAATCAACGAGTTCAGTTGGAGGCTAGACCTTTCGGTGACAGTCAAAAGGAAGGAGAGACTTCTGGAGAAAAAGGTGTTGAAGACACAAAGGAAGCCGTTGAAGCTTCTGAACCAGTTCAGCAACCAGTCACTCTAAGAAGGTCTACAAGGGAAAGGAAAACTCCCAAAAGGTATGAAGATTCTGCTTCATCTTTTGCTTTGATTACTGAAGATGGGGAACCTTCTTGTTATCATGAAGCAATAGATGATACAGATAGAGAAAAATGGAAAACGAATATGGAAGAAGAAATGGATTCCTTAGCCAAGAACAATACCTGGGATCTTGTAGAGCTTCCTGAAGGGAGAAGTGTTGTTGGATGCAAGTGGGTCTTCAAACTGAAATAGAAAGTTGATGGAAGTATCGAAAGGTATAAGGCGAGATTGGTAGCAAAAGGATATTCTCAAGTTGAAGGTATAGACTTTCATGAGATTTTTTCTATAGTTGTAAAACTTGTTTCTATTCGTATTGTGTTGGCACTAACTGCGTTACTTAATCTTGAGTTAGAACAGTTAGATGTTAAAACAAATTTTCTACATGGTGATTTGAATGAAGAGATATATATGGAACAGCCAGAAGGTTTTGTACAAGGTCGCAGCAGAAGATTAGTTCGCAAGCTCAAGAAATCATTGTATGGTCTGAGGCAATCTCCCAGACAATGATACAAGAAGTTTGATTCCTTCATGGTGAGCCAGAACTTTATAAGAAGTGAGTATGATCATTGTGTATACTTCACAAGTTTCAATGGAATATTCATTATCTTAGTTTTGTATGTTGACAATATGCTTATTACAAGCAAAAGCATGGAAGAGATCAACAGGTTAAAGGCTCAACTCTCTAGGACATTTGATATGAAGGATCTTGGAGTAGCAAAACATATCTTGGACGTGGAGATACACAGAGACAGGAAAAGTGGTAATATTTGGTTATCACAGCAGAAGTATGTGGAGAAAGTACTTGAAAAGTTCTGTATGAACAATGTGAACCCTGTTAATGTTCCACTAGCTTCCCATTTTAAGCTTTCTTTGGTTTTGAGTCCTAGAACTGATGAAGAAAAGCAGTATATGTCTCATGTACCATATGCAAATGTTGTAGGCAACTTAATGTATGCGATGGTATCTACAAGACCTGACATTTCACATGCAGTTGGAGTTGTCAGCAGGTTCATGGAAAATCCAGGTGAAGAACATTGGCGAGCGGTGAAATGGGTGCTTCGATATCTAAGAGGCACAAGTGACCATTGCATCATCTTTAGTGGTAGTGAAGGATCAGTCTGCGGATATGTAGATGCTGATTATGCAGGTGATTTGGACAAAAGAAGATCTACTACAGGTTATGTCTTTACTCTTGTAGGTGGATCAATTAGTTGGATGTCAAAGCTTCAAGAAACAGTTGCATTGTCCATTATCGAAGTAGAATATATAGCTGCTTCAGATGCCAGTAAAGAAGCAATCTGGTTAAAGGGTTTGCTTGATGAGATTGGAAGGACGCATGAGAAAGTGAATGTACTTTGTGACAGTCAAAGTGATATTCACTTGGCTACAAATCCTGCTTATCACAGCACAACCAAGCACATTGATGTAAGGTATTAATTTCTGAGACATGTGATCAATGGCGAAAAAGTAGCTCTTCAAAAGGTCCATATGCATGAGAATTGTGCAAACATATTCACAAAGCCAGTTACAGTAGAGAAGCTGCGATGGTGTTTAGCTTCTCTTGGCTTGCAGAAAAGATGATGAATGGGCATGGGCAAGGGATTAGGAAAATTGTTGTCAAGGTGGAGTTTGTTGGAAGTTTGACAACGAATTATGTAAATATGAGTAATAATTGTATTAGTTACTACTAGTTAGTTTTATACCGAAACAACAGTTATGTAACGGAGGAGGCTTGTATAAAACTAGTGAATGCCCGAGAAATGTAAGTGTGGAGAATCATTGTTGAATTAATAGAGATTCCAATCCCTTGCCCCATGGATGTTTCCTTGACACCTTGTCAAGGTTTTACCACGTAAATCCCGTGCTTTTATTTGTGTGTTTGGTTTCAGTTTTCAAGTCAGTTATGAATCTTTCTTGGTCTATGTGTAACTAAATATTTGTTTTCTTCCTCATTTCCCCAATTATCACAACAAGTGGTATCAGAGCCAAAGGTCTTTAGTTCGAAACACACCTAGCTTGCATTGAGGGGGGAGATTGTTGCGCTCCCTGTTAATGGCAGTGTTGATCCAATGCTCTCGTGTGTTTAGCAATGTTTATGTTTACTAACATCTGCGGGTTTTGGTGTAACGACAATCGTGACTCCAACAAGAAAGAGTAAGACACAAACAAACATGTGAAAGTAAGCGTTATGTGGTCGCTTTGATAATTGTCAAGCATTACCTTACAATCAGAGGAATAGAAATTTCTGTTAGAGTAAAAGCTAATGCTGATGAATAACATGTGTGGCTGTGGCTATATATACCGATACAGCTTGAGCTAGTTATACACAGTGGTTGGAGAGATGGAAAGACCATCTTCCAGATATAGCTTGCTAGTTATACACATATTTGCGAAGAAGCAGAAGGAAGTTAGTATTTTAATTCAGACACTAGTACCAAAAAAGGAACTAAATGCAGCAATGCAGGCGATTCACAGTTGTTGAAGAGCCACTTCAACATTTCCATTTCAATTTTCGTTCTCAATATGATGACGACAATGTCATTGGTGAATGCTGCAGACATGAATGCTACTGCCGCGTTTATTGATGGCTTTTTGGTCCCACACAATCAAGCAAGAAATGCAGTGGGAGTTGGTACTCTTCAATGGGATCGCAAACTTGCAAATTATGCACGCAATTATGCAAGACATATTGTGGGGAAGCGACCATGGTTGGACCCCTTCGCAAACAGTGGTTGCGTGGATAGATGAGAAAAAATGATTTGACTATGTGTTTAGTCAATTTAGTGTTATCTAAATTGCTAGTATTTATTGTCAACCCGGGGCTCGTAAGCTGATGAAGTGAAGGTGTACTATATGTACTTAAGTAACCTCTTAGAGTTTTTCTTATCGTTGGGGGTGTTGTTGTGGTTAATTATGTTCCTAAGATGGAGTGAGAATTTATAAACAAGTGAGTGATGATGTGTGTGTAGAGTGAATCCTAAATGAGTGAAAGTGTGTGTTGAGTGATCTCTAACTATTTGCTTGAAAGAAAATGCTTGAAAGGAATAAGTGAACTGAAATGACTTGAAGTAAATTTGAAAGCAAATGACCACTTCCAATGGCACTAGACACCGTTCAAGCTGTTGCTAATAAAAGAAAAGAAAATCACTTTTAAAACCCAAAAATAAAGATTATCTCTCTCTAACTCGATGCTTCAAAGCACATGTACTGTGTAAAGCACGGATAGAAAGTAGCTTAAGTTGAATTAGAAAAGTGAGAAAAATATGCTTGAAAGACTAATGATAATGATTTGCTCTTTCTAATTCTCTACTTCACCCATATGTACTATGCAAAGTATGATTAGAAAGTAGTGAGAAAATAGTCTAAGAAGCACTTTAAAAATCAAAACTCTACTTTAAAGACTAGTGGTAATAGTTTGCTCTTTCTAACTCTCTACTTCAGCCATATGTACTATGCAAAGTATGGTTAGAAAGTAGTGAAAGAACAGTCTATAAAGCACTCAAACTAACTGCAAATTAGTGATATTTTGATATTAAAAGATAACAGTTTATGATGAAGATCATTCATGTGTGTTAGCAGCTCTTTGAGAAATAAGATTAAAAATCAACTATAAAAACAAAGGCAGCACTTGAATTGTCAACTTCAAATACCATTAGTTTGTAAAGCAAACACACACATATAAAAATAAATCCCGGGCTAAAAGAAACTTGCAAAGAAATAACACTGATCAGCTTGAAAGAAAGGAAAACAAGTAAATGAAACTATACATGCTTAAGGAAATGAATAAGCAAATAACGAAATACTGCACATAAAATACTTTACAGAGGTTGAGATGAGCAGGGGCCCTCTGTTCATTCAGCCACAAGAGAACTCAGAGATCTGGAAACTTCAAAACGGTGCTATATCTATTCCTCCATTTGCAAAAAGTATACAAAACAGAGTGCTGGAATAGCACTAGAAAACAGAGTTCACAATGCTCTTAAATTTAACACAAGTTCAGAAAATTACAACTAACAAAAGTCTGATGAGCGTACGCAGACGCAGCTATTTATAGAGGTTTCTAAGATAGCCTACTCGTACAGCTAATTAACAGAAAAACAACAAACAGTCATGCGTATTTATGGTCCCTTGACACATCATACGACTGCGTGGACGAGTTTAATGGTTCTGTCGTCATGGGTATTGAATCCCATGTTGGATCATGTCCCCTGCCACCTGTAGAACATGGACAAATCACCGTTTATGATGACGTGACCAAGCAGCTCACAATCACCGTTAAACAGCCTTGAGTTGACCGTAACTTGACCAGCTTTGACCATGGGTAAAGATGACGTGGATGGCTGGAAAAATGGGACAGGAACCTCGAGCACGTTGATACCTGAGTGCCCATGTGGCTCATCTAGCAAACCGACACGTGGAACATTGCGTTTAACAAAAAGGCTGCAGGATCTTCAGATAGCTGCGGGATCATCAGATAGCTGCGGGATTCCTGCAAGTAAGTCAAAATCTAAACAAATAGTCATCCATTAGCAAAACTTGCTTGATCATGCTTAATGACACCTAATGTAATGATCTGGGTGGTTTTATGGTGAAAATGAGGCAAAAGTGAAGGAAAGATAAGGAAGAACTGAGGAAAATGGTAAACAAGTAGGTGTAGAATAGAGGCTCTACATACCCCCACTCCGAGGGTATTGCATGTCCTCATGCAATGAAAACACAATTCACTCCACCTGCTGGGATGCCTCAGCTAAGACATCCAATCTCCTTCTCTTCCTTTGTGTGGAAACATTAACCTTTGGTCTCTTGAACATGCATCTGAATTTCAAATTGATTAAGGCTCTGTTCAGCCTTCTACATCTCTTCTTGAGTCTGCTATGTTTCTTCTGCCACATGCTCATGTGAAGAAAGGTGTTATCTTGGATTGCTTTGGCAATATCAGCTTGCTGCTTCATTTCTTCATTTCTCTGTTTAATGTGACGGTTTAGCACCTCAAGTTCATAAATCTCTTGTTTGAGTAAATCTATTTGCTGCTCATGAGGTATGACATTACTTGGGCCAGCAGTGTTCTGCTCCAATGTTTCAAAATAGTTGTACACCTCTTGTTGAATTGGGTCAACAATTGGTGACTTCCTTGGACTATATTCATGCTCAATTTCGGTTTCAAACTCCGGCTGAAATGGACTGTCCTCCCTTGGAGGAGTAGCTGCCTCACGTTGTGGACTATCCTCAAGGTCTGCTTTTATAGCACCCTTCTCAGGTGTGCTTAGATCAACGAAGAGTGTCCTTGTGGCTTTCCCTTTATTCTGCAATCTACTACTTCTTCTTACAGTGGCAGCACTCTGTGTTTCTTTTTGTGCTTTTTCCCTTGGTTTTTGTACTTTTACTTTCTTGGAGAGGGAAATTTCCTCATGGAGTTTAGCTACCCTTTGTGCTAAGGGCTGGCTATCTCTTTCTTCATCACTAGAATGCTCTGGAGTCTGATCAGTTTCTTGAATTATGGATTTTCCCTTGTCTTGTTTTTGTTTCTTTTTATCTTCTCTTCTCTTTTTGGCAGCTTCCTTGGCAAGTTCAGCGAGGGTTTCTGAGATTGAACCCACTGAAGACAGTGCTCAAGAAAACTTCTAACATCTCTTTGGCAATTTGGAACAGGTAACTTAGAGATGACTTCTACTTTAGATCTATCAACTTTGATTCCATCTCCTGAAATATGATGTCCTAAAACAATCCCTTCAGTAAACATCATAAAACACTTTTCATGACTTAAAGAAAGATTTGTTTCCTTACATCTTACCAGTACTTTTTCCAAATTTGCCAAAGCTTCTTCAAATGTATTACCATAGACTGTGAAATCGTCCATGTATACCTCTACACAATCATGAATCAGATCTGAGAAGATTCCTAGTACAGCCCTTTGAAATGTAGCAGGTGCATTGCACAATCCAAAAGGGAGTACTCGATAGGCAAAAGTTCCCCAAGGACAAGTAAAGGTGGTTTTGTCTTGATCTTCAGGTGCTACCTGAATCTGATTGTAACCACTAAAACCATCCAAGAATGAGAAATACTTTTTACCTGCTAAAGTGTCTAGTACCTGATCAATAAAAGGTAACGGAAAATGATCCTTTAAGGTTGCCTTGTTCAATTCTCGATAGTCAATGCAAACTCTCCATTTACCATTCTTTTTGGGCACTATAACCAAGGGAGAAACCCATTGGCTATCTGAAATGGGGTAAATGAAGTTTACCTTGAGCAATTTCTGAAGTTCTTCTTTCACAATTTCCCTAAGATTTGGATTCATCCGTCTTTGTGGCTGCCTAATAGGTCTGCTGTTTTCTTCAATATAAATGTGATGAATACAAGTCTTAGGGTCGATTCCTTTCATGTCAGTATATTCCCATGCAAAGGCAGTGGAATGTTTTTGCAACAGTTTAGTTAATTTTTCTTGTTGTAGTCTTTCCAAGTTCTTGTTAATGTTTAATGTTTTTCCTGGAAAGATTTCAACTGTAGAACTACCAAACTCTTCCATTGAGAAGAGAGACATCTGTCTAGAGGAGAGATACTCAATGTTTGCATCTAACTGAAACTGTGAAGAGTCATATTCTAAAGGTGTCTCAAAATTTTCTAGTGTATTTAGAATTTGACTGTCCTCACTGATTTCAGAGATGGTTAGAACAGGTTGAAGAGTATCCTCATCATCAATCCACTCATCTTCTCCTATTTCTGTTATTGCCTTTGCGTGAGGATACAAGTTGAATTTCTTGGTAGAATTACCATCTGATATATACATGTCTCCCGGCCTACAACTTATGAAAGCATCAGCTGTGGCCAGCCAAGGTCTTCCTAGAATAAGAGGATGTCCTCCTAGATTGTTCTTGGGAGTTAAAATCATAAAATCAACTGGATATTCCCAAGAGTCTAGTGAGACTGGAATGTCTTCCAATACACCATCAGGTTTAGTGATTGATCTATCTGCAAGTTGCAACAAAGTAGGTGTAAAGAGAAGGTTAGGAAGTTTTAACTGATCCATGGTCTGTCTACTCATAATGTTGATAGCGGCTCCTAAGTCAATCAAGGTATTTGGGATCTCAACCCCATTAATATGAGTTTTAACAATAGGGCTACCGGGATCTACATATTTTTGCATGGTAATTTTACCCATCATAATGTCTGCAATTTTTCCAACTAGATGTATCCTTTTGGTATCTCTGGTTCTTTTTATTGTTTTTTTCAAACTCATCTCCTTTATTGTCTTTGCTAGAATGGGAATCTCTTTAATGGCTGTTAACAAGGGAATCTTGATACAGACATTTTTCAATTCATCTAGAAAGCTATAGTCAGGCAACCAAATCTGCTTCTCCACTCCTTTATCAATTTGCAATCTTTCAGGAAAAGGAGGAATAGCTGAAGATGTGGGTTGCTCTACTAAGGGAGTTGATTCTTTTTCTTTTTCTTTAATGCTTGGGTTTTGAAGGGATACTTCAGAACCCTTATTGGCTTTGAGAGATTCTTCCTCAGAAATGCTTGGTTGTTGAGCACTTGTAGAAGGTTGGTCTAGGATTCTACCTGATCTGAGTTGGACCTCATTGAGAGGAACAACCATATAGGTAGGGAATGGTTGACCTTCCATGAGTGGTTGACCTTCCATCACATAAGCACCTTGAGGATTCCTATTATTGGGGTTTGGTTGAGGTTGAGAGGGAAGTTGATTTGGCCTCTGTTGAGATTGTAACAAGAATTGAGAATTTTGATTTTGTGGAGGAGGTTGTTGTTGTTGAGGGAATGGTAATGAAAATTGTTGACCTTGATTTGGAAGTTGGGGAGCTTGCTGATTTTGAAAGGATTGAGGATATTGATAGAATTGGGCAAATCTCCCATAAGGATTTTGCATTTGCATGCTTTGCAACCATGCTTGGAAAGGATTTTGTGGTTGTGACCAGGGTTGTTGCCAAGGATTCCAATTTGGTGGGGGCTGGAAATTCATAGAGTTGTTAAACCCTTGATTTTGCTGCCCCTGCCAAGGTCTTCTTGCAACAAAACAAAGGGATTCAAGCGTACTTGGATCTTCTTGAAAGACTGCTTTGAGGTCAGGGATTGAAGGACATTCCTTGGTCTCATGGGTTTCTGAGCAAATTACGCAGGTTTCTACAACTTGTGCTTCCAAGGGACATTCCCTTAAAGCATGCTTCTTTCTACACTTTGGGCAAAAAATAGTCATAGCCTCGGCTTCTTCTTTTTGTTTATTTTGAATCTTAAGGGTATCAATTTGTTCACTAAGACTCCCTAAGATGTCAGTTTTAAATTCATCTAGCATATTACCGATTTCAGCCCTACTCACTGATCCTGTTGCAGATTTATTTGCCCTAAGGAGAGAAGGATCTCTAGGCCCTTTTTGAGTTTTTGATTTGCCCCTTGAGAGATGGATACAAAATTCTGCTATATCATTGAGAGAAAGTTGAGAAATATCCCCCTTCCCCATCATGTTTAAGATATCTATCCATTCATCCCTAATGGCTTTTAATAAGAGGGATTTTAAGGTCTCTTCATCCAAGGTACTCATTTTTGCTCCCTTTAAATTATATTGAAATCTCTCAAGTAAATCTTCTAAGCTCTCATCCTCTTTTTGCACCATTTTAAAAACCTCATCCTTATGATTAGTAGGCATACAATAGTCCAAATACCTATCCAAAAAGGTTTGTTTCATTTCATCCCAGGTCCTAATGGATTGAGTAAGTAACCCCATGAACCATTTCAAAGCTTGATCTTTTAATGTTGATGGGAACAGTTTGAGTTTCTGAGTATCATCCAGATAGTCATAGGTTCGACACACAACTTCAAATTCAAACAAGAATGTTTCAGGGTCCTCAGTTCTTAATCCATGAAAATTTGGGAGGACGAATGGTGATATGTTTTTCATGGTGGCTCGGGAGTCCTCATCAACAATGGGAAACCCAAATGAGTTATCCCCATTTCTATTTCCTCCAATAGGACCTCTACCTCCTCCATTGTTATTGTTATTTCCTCCTCCTCCTCTACCTCTACCTCTACCACCTCCTTCTTCCTCTGCCATGATGATTCTCCTAGGGATTTCAAAATCTTCTGGTTCTTCTACAAAGGGTGAATGAGAAGAGATTTCTCCTTCCTCTTCAGGTGAGTCTATTTCCTCAATTACAATTGGTTTTCTTGTAGGAGAAAGAGAAGAGTCTCTTCCTAGTTCAAACTCAATAGAAGGTATAGGAGAGTCAACTCTTGGCTCTTAAATTTCAGGACTAGGAGTTTCGGTTGGAGATAAGGGAGGTATCTCTTGTCTATCTCTTGAAGCAGATGGACTTGTAAAAATTGAACTTCGAGCTCTAGCTAAAAACCTTCCCCTAGAATCTCTAGCTCTATGCATGTCATTTTTTATTTTATTTTCAAGTCAAGTTAAATAGTTCTTTTTCTGATCTTCCAGTTCACTCTTAGGTGCAAGAAGAGAGCATACTCAAGAGACTATTAAATCAATAACTTTCTCCTTTCTGATCCTCCAGATCACTTCAAAGTGCAAGAGGAGAGCATACTTAGATAGGCTATTAACTTCTTTTCTTGAAACGTTTTTATATTTTTTTTTCTAAGAATATGGCTACTTAATTTCACTTCCCCGGCAACGGCGCCAAAATGTTTAGTCAATTTAGTGTTATCTAAATTGCTAGTATTTATTGTCAACCCGGGGCTCGTAAGCTGATGAAGTGAAGGTGTACTATATGTACTTAAGTAACCTCTTAGAGTTTTTCTTATCGTTGGGGGTGTTGTTGTGGTTAATTATGTTCCTAAGATGGAGTGAGAATTTATAAACAAGTGAGTGATGATGTGTGTGTAGAGTGAATCCTAAATGAGTGAAAGTGTGTGTTGAGTGATCTCTAACTATTTGCTTGAAAGGAAATGCTTGAAAGGAATAAGTGAACTGAAATGACTTGAAGTAAATTTGAAAGCAAATGACCACTTCCAATGGCACTAGACACCGTTCAAGCTGCTGCTAATAAAAGAAAAGAAAATCACTTTTAAAACCCAAAAATAAAGATTATCTCTCTCTAACTCGATGCTTCAAAGCACATGTACTGTGTAAAGCACGGATAGAAAGTAGCTTAAGTTGAATTAGAAAAGTGAGAAAAATATGCTTGAAAGACTAATGATAATGATTTGCTCTTTCTAATTCTCTACTTCACCCATATGTACTATGCAAAGTATGATTAGAAAGTAGTGAGAAAATAGTCTAAGAAGCACTTTAAAAATCAAAACTCTACTTTAAAGACTAGTGGTAATAGTTTGCTCTTTCTAACTCTCTACTTCAGCCATATGTACTATGCAAAGTATGGTTAGAAAGTAGTGAAAGAACAGTCTATAAAGCACTCAAACTAACTGCAAATTAGTGATATTTTGATCTTAAAAGATAACAGTTTATGATGAAGATCATTCATGTGTGTTAACAGCTCTTTGAGAAATAAGATTAAAAATCAACTATAAAAACAAAGGCAGCACTTGAATTGTCAACTTCAAATACCATTAGTTTGTAAAGCAAACACACACATATAAAAATAAATCCCGGGCTAAAAGAAATCTGCAAAGAAATAACACTGATCAGCTTGAAAGAAAGGAAAACAAGTAAATGAAACTATACATGCTTAAGGAAATGAATAAGCAAATAACGAAATACTGCACATAAAATACTTTACAGAGGCTGAGATGAGCAGGGGCCCTCTGTTCATTCAGCCACAAGAGAACTCAGAGATCTGGAAACTTCAAAACGGTGCTATATCTATTCCTCCATTTGCAAAAAGTATACAAAACAGAGTGCTGGAATAGCACTAGAAAACAGAGTTCACAATGCTCTTAAATTTAACACAAGTTCAGAAAATTACAACTAACAAAAGTCTGATGAGCGTACGCAGACGCAGCTATTTATAGAGGTTTCTAAGATAGCCTACTCGTACAGCTAATTAACAGAAAAACAACAAACAGTCATGCGTATTTATGGTCCCTTGACACATCATACGGCTGCGTGGACGAGTTTAATGGTTCTGTCGTCATGGGTATTGAATCCCATGTTGGATCATGTCCCCTGCCACCTGTAGAACATGGACAAATCACCATTTATGATGACGTGACCAAGCAGCTCACAATCACCGTTAAACAACCTTGAGTTGACCGTAACTTGACCAGCTTTGACCATGGGTAAAGATGACGTGGATGGCTGGAAAAATGGGACAGGAACCTCGAGCACGTTGATACCTGAGTGCCCATGTGGCTCATCTAGCAAACCGACACGTGGAACATTGCGTTTAACAAAAAGGCTGCAGGATCTTCAGATAGCTGCGGGATCATCAGATAGCTGCGGGATTCCTGCAAGTAAGTCAAAATCTAAACAAATAGTCATCCATTAGCAAAACTTGCTTGATCATGCTTAATGACACCTAATGTAATGATCTGGGTGGTTTTATGGTGAAAATGAGGCAAAAGTGAAGGAAAGATAAGGAAGAACTGAGGAAAATGGTAAACAAGTAGGTGTAGAATAGAGGCTCTACATACCCCCACTAGTCTTTAAAGTAGAGTTTTGATTTTTAAAGTGCTTCTTAGACTATTTTCTCACTACTTTCTAATCATACTTTGCATAGTACATATGGCTGAAGTAGAGAATTAGAAAGAGCAAATCATTATCATTAGTCTTTCAAGCATATTTTTCTCACTTTTCTAATTCAACTTAAGCTACTTTCTATCCGTGCTTTACACAGTACATGTGCTTTGAAGCATCGAGTTAGAGAGAGATAATCTTTATTTTTGGGTTTTAAAAGTGATTTTCTTTTCTTTTATTAGCATCAGCTTGAACGGTGTCTAGTGCCATTGGAAGTGGTCATTTGCTTTCAAATTTACTTCAAGTCATTTCAGTTCACTTATTCCTTTCAAGCATTTCCTTTCAAGCAAATAGTTAGAGATCACTCAACACACACTTTCACTCATTTAGGATTCACTCTACACACACACCATCACTCACTTGTTTATAAATTCTCACTCCATCTTAGGAACATAATTAACCACAACAACACCCCCAACGATAAGAAAAACTCTAAGAGGTTACTTAAGTACATATAGTACACCTTCACTTCATCAGCTTACGAGCCCCGGGTTGACAATAAATACTAGCAATTTAGATAACACTAAATTGACTAAACATTTGGCAACGGCGCCAAAATGTTACTGGATTTATGAGTATTATCATTTAATCACTTTGACTTTGTGGCACCCCATGCTGGTCACGGTTGGATTTAACTTTGGGATTGGAGTTCCCAAGATTCTTGCTTAATTCCATGTCGATATTATATGTTTTTTTTTGTTTTTTGTTTTCACTGAACACGTGATATTTTAATTTTGATGTAGATTTAATTATCATATTGATGAGTGTTTAGGAAAGAAATCTATATTATTATTATTATTTTTAATAAAATTTCAATTATAGCTATATTAAATATATTATAAATTTTCTTATTGAATTTGTTTAGATATTTATGTTTTTAATATGATGATGATGATGATTAACTTTCGCTGAGACCAAATAATGGTCTATTAGACCTAAAGAAACAAATTATCTATTTTGATTTAAGATTTTATTCCTATGCTCAAAAAGCTTGGAGAGAAGCCTCCCGAGCTCACTATAATTTTGACATTGTAAAAGGCTAGGAAGGTCAGTATTGTAACAAAGATTGTGAAACTGAGATCTAATGTGGTTATACTCAGGGCATTTTAAGAGGAAGTGGTTTTCATCCTCGATGTTCCTATTCTCACATATATGGCAAATCCTTTCCGTCCATGGCGTTTTAGGAACTGCCCAACGACCTGTTTCACTATGGAGCTCATGAGAATTCGTTCTAATCTTTGCTATATTAATTTTCTTCTTTGAGCTAGTTAAAATAGAGAGATACTTTTTAATTAATTAATCTTTTTTAATTTTTTAATAAAACATATATAATTAATTATTTTATTCTATTCTATTTCTATTTATAGTGCTGAGATGTGATTTGAGAGATTAGTTATTATTATAATTTTTTTAAATAAATTAAAATATATGATTTTTTTTATAACATTATGATGGAATTAATCAATTTATAGTATTTTTATTTCCAAAGGGAAAATGTATTGACTATTTAGTTATTATGATTTTAACATATAGGGTGAAATATTTTGGGGTATTTTTCAAGAGATGTAGCCTAATTTATAGACGAAATGGCTTTTTTCACGACATTTTTTTCTGGTTGATTTTAACAAAAATGGGACAAACATTTTTAGAAACTTGAATTTAAGTTATTTAATTTGTAGAATTTGATTGCCCCAAGGGGTTTTTCAGGGTGCTGAATCCATTTATGACTTCAAAAATGCATTTTAAACAACAAAAAATGCAGTCTTTCCTGAAATTATTTTGTCAGGTAAAAAAGTATATTCCATCTATAAGTTAGACTACACTTTTTTAAGAGCCCCAGGGGGTTAACATTTTAGAGATTATTAGGGTGGCACAATTCTTTCCGAGCTTTGTGGATGATGTTGATAACAAGGAGTTGATGGGGGTGTTTCAGAAGTTGATCTAAAAGCGGTCCTTTCTAACTCTTTGAATGACAAGAGCCCGGGTTCGGATAGGTAGGTTGCATAATTTTTTTACTTCTTTCTTCAAGTTTATTGGGCCTGACCTCCTCTAGGTTGTGAACAAGTCTCATTAGGATAGTAAGATCCTCTCCACATTTAAATTTGATTTCATTGCCCTCATTCCAAAGGTTGACAACCCTACTTCTTTTGAGGATTTTGAGCCCATGTCCCTTTGTAACTATGTTTATAAGGTCGTCTCAAAGGTTATTTCCCGAAGGATCAAGCATTTTCTCTGGAAGGCCATATCTTAAGAACGATTCGAGTTTTTGGAAGGGTGTCAAATTCATGAGGCAATTGGTGTGGCCCATGAGGGCTGACACAATATAAAGTTGCTGAAACGGAAGGGTATTGTATTCAATATTGATTTATCTAAAGCATATGATAGAGTCAATTGGTTCTTTATTTGGCTATTTCTTATATGGGTGGGCTTTGATATTCATTTCATAAATTGAATTATGGGTTGCTTAACTTCTATCTCCTTTGCAATCATAATCAATGGATCTATCTCACAATTTTTTCCAGCACAGTGTGGTCTTCATCACCGGTGCTCTTCATCCCTTCTATTATTTATTCTTGTTGTTGAGGGTCTTAGTATTATGATTAAGGATGTGGTTCGTCAAAATGAATTTCAAGCTGTCATTGTTGCCCAACTGTTGTCCATCTTCAGGCTGCCATTGTTGCCCAACTGTTGTCCATCACACACCTTTTATTTGTTGATGACATCCTTATTTTCTGCAATAGATCGAGTAGTGATATATCTAAATTGAATGAAATTTTGAGATTATTCAATCATGCAACGGGGATGGTGATCAATGTCAAGAAGTCCTCCATTGTTGTTCATAATTTGGAGGAGCAAGAGATTGTTTATATTTTATGTCATTTTCCCTTATGAAATCTTGGAGCTTGATTCTGGGTTCAAGTATCTTGGATTTCACTTAAAGCCAAACAATTATCTTAAAGTTGATTAACACTGGCTATTGGCTAAGTTGGAGAAAAGGCTCAATGTTTGGTGTTTGGATTGTCTACGTATATCTGTACTCTATTTAAATTGGTTTTAGAAGCAATTTTGATTTATTGGATGTTTCTAAATTGAATTCTTAAAAGACATCTTAGAGAAAATCTAGAAACTATGCTTTAAATTTCTATGAGTAGGCTCAATGGACCATATTATCTTGGCTTGGATTTGGTGGAGCAAGTTGAATATTTCAAAACTCCTTAAGAAATAGGTCTCAAAATTATTTTCTTATTTTAAAAAGCCCTTGCTACAAAAAGTGCAGAGAGACTTCTAACATTTAGCCCTGTAACATTTACTTTTTTAAATGAAATACATAATAATAATGTTTGATTAGATAATCTTACTCTTTTAATTTTTCTTTATATTTCTTTTGTGTTTATAAAAATTATATCTCTAACCAATCATTAAAAATAGCAATTAAAATAGGCGTGGTAATTAAACAGAATTTTTAAATTAGTATTTTTTTTATTAATTTTTTTTTTCATTCGAAAATATTAAGTGCATTTCTAAGGGTGGATAATCTTACTTGAGATTATATGGCAAAACTTGTTATCAAACCTCCCACCGAATCATTAAACCACACTCTCAAAACTGACGCTTCAAAATTTTGTGCTCGTCAAAGTTCAACGATATATACCTAAAAAATGAGTAAATTCGCCCATTCAGTTCGGTACGCCTGATATTTCAGTGAATTTGAGTTCAGTACCGAATCGGCCTGCGCTAAATATTCTGTATTAAAAACAATTAAAAAACAAATATTCTATGTAAAAAAAATGTTATAAAATAGCTAACTGTATATAAAAAAGTTTGCAATTGTGAAAGGTATCTTAAGTAAATATGCATGATAAATTTTATATACAAAATAAAAAATTGCATGTTAAAAAATTGCAGTTACAAATCCTAGGGCAAATAAATTTGCTTGTTAAATTTCACATAGAAAAAATTGCATGCTAAAAATTTATTGTTACCAACCTGTTAAATTTCATATATAAAACAATAACCTGTATGTTAAAATTCAGAATCATCTCCATTTCTATTTTTCCAATCGACAATGGCTGCATCCTCCTCCACCGCTGCTACAACCAACTTGAACTACGATGTCTTCTTAAGTCATCGTGGTGTGGATGCAAAGAACACTTTTGCCAGCTATCTGTATCTGCGTCTTTCTTCATCTGGATTGAAAGTGTTTCTGGATCTGCCTGAATTACAACGGGGAGACTATTTCGCTCCTCAGATTGTACATGCTATTCAATCGGCCTCTGTACATGTGGCCATTTTATCTCCCGGATATGCTGACTCAGAGTGGTGTCTAAATGAACTCCTCATGATGTTGGACTCAAAAGACCCCATAATTCCAGTGTTCTACCATGTAAACCCAACTGAGCTTCGGCGGACGCTGGGCAGGTATGGTAAAGCCCTAGATAACCTCGCAAAGAAGACTAAGTATGACCCTGAAATTCATGAACGGGTGCCGCGGTACGAACCCAGCACGATTGAAGATTGGAGAAATGCTATTTCTCGTGTTGCAGGAATAAGCGGTTTGGAGCTCGATGCATTTAACGGGTGAGAACTCAAATTCTTCTTTGACTACTGTATTATTTTTGTTATTTTATGTTGCATAATATAGGGATAGACTTCTTTTTCTCATTCGTTCTATTTATGTTCTTCTGAATAACCAGAAATGAGGGGTTGCTGTCAGAGGAAGTAGTTGAACTGGTGCTATCAAAGGTGAAAAAACGACCACTGGAAGTTGCTAAATATCCAATAGGTTTGGCTGATAAAGTAAACGATTTAGAAAATACTGTCCTCTTGCAGCTACAGCAAAGCGGGAAACCTCAGATCTTGGGGATCGTGGGGTTAGGTGGTGTAGGAAAGACCACCTTAGCAAAAGAAATTTTCAATAGGAAAAATCCAGATTATAGTAAATCCTGTTTTTTAGATGATGTAAGAGATAATGCACATAAGGGCACTTTAAATTCGTTGCAGTGTAAACTTCTTCAGAGCTTGACAGGATCGCATTATCCAATAAATAGTGTTGCTGAAGGTATAGGGATGCTCCGGATGCATCTCTCATCTTCTAAAGCCTTGGTAGTTTTAGATGATGTGGATCATGTTGATCACGTAGATGCACTTTTGCCAATTAGAACTGTTCACCACTCCCATAGCTTAATATTGATTACATCCAGGAACAAAGATGTTCTCATAAGCTCAAGAGTCGAAGAGTCGTCAATATATAACCTAGCAGGGCTTGAGACAGAACACTCCCGGGAGCTCTTTTGCTCCCATGCCTTCAACCGACCATATCCACTCCCAGGATTTCACTATCTGGTACATGAATTCGTAGAAGCTTGTTATGGATTTCCGTTATCTCTGAAAGTAACTGGGGCACTTCTTTATGGAAAAGAAAAATCTGACTGGGAAGACGAATTGCGGTGTCTTCAGCGAACACTTCCTCATGACATAAGGCTGAGCCTTAAAAGAAGTTATGATTCACTCAATAGAGAAGAACAAGATATATTTTTAGATATTGCATGTTTTTTGCAAGGACAGAACAAGGATAAGGCTATTAGAATATGGAACGCGTCAGGCTGGGAAGGTAGGATAGGATTTCAAAAATTACGGAACATGTGTCTTGCAGAAGTGGACATTAAAAATGATATACAAATGCATGACCACCTCAGAGATATGGGGAGAGATCTTGCTGAAAATCCAGGGTTGCCCTGTCGTCTTTGGCGTTGGACAGAGAACACCATCGATGATTTGTTGCAACAACCGGTAAGAGATAATTCTTACATCATTTTAGTTCTTACATCATTTTACAAGAAATAATGGATAATTAATCTATGTTTCGAGAATGGACAGGCAAAAATCGTGAGGGGGATTAGAATGGTTCTCGGTGAGTACAACGATTCATTGGACGGCATTCATATGAGGAGGTTGCAACTTCTAGACACTGAAGATGTTCTGGTGGACCGCATTTTGACAAGGGTTCAGTCTCCAAATCTCATGTGGCTGCGCTGGAACAACTGTCCCTACCCTTCCCTGCCTTCATCGATTTCAATGAACAATTTGAGGGTTCTAGAAGTTCAAGGGATGGAATTGAGAACACTGTGGGAAAATGATTCACAGGTAAGATAGGATTCGTTGAATTATAGTGTTTATTATTGTTATTGTACCACACGTCTCTAACACGTTCCAAGAGTTCCCTTTAATGATAAATCCATTTATGTTTTTCTTTTTCTTACCCGTGAAAACCCGTGAACATTTTTAGGTACCTTTCCAGTTGCAGGAGTTAAAGATTGAGGGTCCTTTGTCCTTCATTCCAAAGTCTATAGGGATGTTGAAGTACCTAAAGTCCTTGGTGTTCGGGGGTTGCTCAGAAATGAAGTCACTGCCGGACAGCTTCGGTAATTTAAACCACCTCCAGCACATCCAGCTGTCCCAGTGCTCCGCTTTGGAGAGGTTGCCACAATCTTTTGGAAATTTAATCAACCTCCAGCACATTCAGCTATCTCAGTGCTACGCTTTGGTGAGCCTGCCAGAATCTTTTGGTAACTTAGCCAACCTCCACCACATCCAGCTGTATGAGTGCTCGGCTTTGGAGAGTCTGCCAAAAAGTTTGGGTAACTTAACCAACCTCCACCACGTCCAGCTGTCTAAGTGCAACGCTTTGTTGTGTCTGCCACATTCATTTGGTGGATTATTTAACCTCCAATATCTTCATTTGGAGGATTGCATTAATTTAGCCCTGTCAAGCGAAACACTAAGAGATATAAGTTTGCTTGAGTGCATAAATCTGTCTGGCTGTCTGAGAATTGAATTACTCCCGAACGGAGTGGCAGAACAGAGGTCACTTACACAGTTGCGATTGGGAGGTACAAACTTAATAGAATTGCCAAAAGAAATTGGAATGCTACGCTGTTTAGAAGTTCTGGTAGTAGGAAGCCCCTTGCTGGAGACCCTGCCATTTTTACTATGTGACTTATGCAACTTGAAGGAATTGCAGTTCTGTGCATGCCATAGCTTGAGATGTCTGCCGCAATCGCTTGGACTGTTGACTCAGTTGGTTGAGTTGACTTTAGAAGATTGTCCGTTGATAAACGAACTTCCATTTATAAAAGGAGCAAGCATACTTCCGCGGCTAAAACGGTTACAGGTTTCTGATACAGGGATATCGGAGATATCATTTGGTGAAGGTGTTTGTGTCAATCTTCGAGCTCTTACCATCACTCGCTGTAATAATTTGGAGGAGGTTGGGACTTTGCCAAATACACTCATAGATTTAAGCTTCAGCAAATGTCATAATTTGAGGGAATTAGATAACATTTGTGGTCTTAAAAAACTTCAAATGCTGGACATTTCTGGCTGCACGGAGTTGGAGGAGTTGCTGAGAGTTGAAACATTGGTATCTCTGAGCATACTGGATGCAAGTAGATGTGTGAAGTTGAAGGGCATACGGGGATTTGGGCAGCTGACAAAGTTTCAGCACCTACTGGTTGGAGGGTGTTCAGAGTTACAAGAGCTAGGAGGCATCCACCATTGTGTGTCGTTGTGGAGGCTTGATGTCAAAGAATGTCCCAAACTACGGTGGAGTGAGGGAGTAGTGGAGCTGCTGCGCCGAAGAAATGGGTTCTGCTTAGAGGGCGTTTAATTAAGAGATTATTAGTAGAGGGCTGCCTCTCATATTGGGTTTCTCGCTTTTATGACATATAAATGTGAAAACATGTTAATGGTTTGAAGTATCATCGGAAGTGTAACTAAGTAAGAAAGTATAATTGCAAGGTAGCTCATTTTTATTGTATGGTTATGGTTGTTTTCCAAATAGAATTAAAATTCCATTTTATCAGAAGATAACTTATATATTGAAAATTTGAAATAAGTTTATTTTTAAAATTCTATTTTATAAGAAGATAACAGATATATTGAAAATTTGAAAAATGTTTATTTTTTCTTTAGATTGAAATAGAAGACATGTTGTGGTATTATGTAAATATTTGGACTAATTAAAATTACCATGTTTTTGGAATTTGAATATTTTTTCCCCGTGTAACTCTATCACTTATTTAAACTTATAAAATTCCATCATTATTTTTGAATGAAAATGATTTAGTTGGGGCCGCAGCTAAGTGCAAATATCAGGCATCAATTGATATCTAGCAAAACAGCCTAGTCTTCTATAAAATAGGTATGGTAATGTTGCTCCTCCTGCGAGGAGGGCTTTTCCATATTTCATGACACAAAAGGAGCTTTGTGGTAGTAACGTTATGTCGTTTATAATTTGTGCGGCTTTGTTTTTGTTACTAAGTGGGGTTGTCCTCCAGGCAGGTTACATTTGATGGAGAGGAAACATGCAGAGGAAACGTGCTATCTGGTGAGGGGAAAGGTGAAGGTTTATCCCAACGGATCTTCTGAATACGTTGAATTAGGTGCTAACAATTTGATAGTTTTAGTCAACAGCTTGAGCTACACATGAGATGTGTTTATAGCTGTTTATAGCTGTTGACAAACATTATAGCAGAAAGTATGAACCTCATCATACCTTCTGCTTCCTGTTTTGGTTTGACTCTCGTGAATATAATAACTCTGTATTTGTTTGACCCTCTTCTGACAACTCTAAAGAAACTGAAATTTTAAACTTTACACAGTGGCTGTGTCTCACTACTGGAAATGCTAGTAATGATTTTTCTGGCAAATATGATTGATTCGACCAAGAGGAGATTACATTTATTCTATGTTTGGTATTCATATTAAAAGAAAAATCAACTCTAACGTTATCATATATAGCGATGATTATATAAGAATACTCCACACAGATGATGGGCCAAAGTTTTTAAAACATTTGCTAATTCAACCTCTTGGAGTAGCTGATATAGTTTTGATTTTCCAAATTTCCAGGATTCCTTGGACAGGAATACACTTGTATCCAATAGCATGGAATATAACCTACATTTGGTAGACTCTATGTTTAGGTTTTTTTATATGGAAAAAAAATGTTTTTATTCATAAAGTTTATGAGAAAATTTATATACTTATGATTCTGTTTCTATTAACATATTATACAGAAGTATAGTTTATGATACTATTTTTATTACAGATTCAAAATGTTTCAAAAATATAGCTTATGATACCATTTCTACTACAGATTTAAAATGTTTAGAGATACCAAAATAATTATGTTGTATGAGTTTGTGGAACGTGGGAACGTTGGGAAATTGGATACCTGTTTCGCAAACGGTTAGAGGTTTCCCCAAAATTAATGGGAAATAGTAATATTATATAAGAAAAAATTAAAATAAAATTGATTATATAAAATATATAATAATCAAAAATTGATTATATAATTTATATAACAATCAAAATTAATATTGATTCAAAATATTCAAATATCAAAATCAATTCTCTGACAATATGCACACACTCATTATCCGTTCTGACATGTTTCTCTAGTTATTCTTACTAGAAAAAACAACTTTAATGTTTAAGTATTGACTGCCACATACAATGTGCACACACTTATTATCATTAGTTCTCTAACATGTTTCTCTAATTATTCTTACAATAAAAAACAACTCTAATGTTTAAGCATTGACTGCCACATACAATATGCACACACAATCTTTTGCAATATATATAAACAACAAAATAAATACTCATCGGCTTCAACAAAAGGAATCTTCGTCAGTGTGATATCGCCCTTGGCTCAAGGTGCCACATGCTTCCTTAACCCATCAAGAAATTGCTCCAGTTTCTCAATTAAGGATATCAGTGTTAAAGATGTCTTTGGTCTTTCTTCCTGCGAAGGTTTCAACATAGGTTCATGTTTTGTGGGCAGTTCAGCATATTTCTCTACAAGTTTTGTATTCCCTAACCCTAAAGAAAGTCAAAACTTCAAAAAAAATAGTCTTGAAAACTCCTGAAACTTTCCCAAATTCCCATTGAAACTCCCACTAAAAAATAAGTTCCCATACAGTTCCAAAGCTCCTATTTAAGCTCCCACTGAAAAGATAACATTCACATACAATTTCAAAACTCTCAAAAACACGGAAACCATTAAAACAAATTTCCCACCTCTAAAAAGCAGTTCACTTATAACAAAGCAAAAAAACAAATTAAAACAATTAAAACATTACATTAACCTAGAGATAAAAAAGAAGTCTATGTTTCTTTTACCATGATTTCTCATAAACATGTATTTTTAAGTTTATTTTTCAAATTCATTGGACAGAAATACACCCATATCCAATAGTATTTCGTTTATTCCTCAACTCCTATTTAATTGCTTCTTACTAATAGCTTAAGCGTCCAATTTCATTTTATAACATATAATTATAAAAAGGCAAACCATACAGAGAGTCAATGAGCCATATTCATGTGCGTATATGAAGTAGAAAAACAGTGAAGCTACAATGAGAAATCTTCTTATTGGCACTCTGAAATATATAGGAAATATTTACAAAATCTAATATTATTATTAGATATATTTTTAATAAAATTTAATTAATATTAATAATTTATAAATTTAAATATTAATAAATTATTTAAGATAATAACAAAACGAAGTGAGATTGAAATTAGTGAAATGAATCAAATAGCTAGTGAAATAAATCACATAGTATCAATCATCACTTTTGGGGCTTGCACCGGCTAACCAGGACTTCTCGGGAGAATACTCATCTTAAATCGCTTCTAGCTGTGGAGTTTTCCCCACAATATAATACACTGCGAAAACCCCTCCATAATTCATATATATTCTTGTCACTGAAATCATTTTATTTCAATGATCAGTCATTTTAATTAATATCTTTGGATTATGGAGTTTCACTAGAAAATCTTGCTCAGTTAAATAGGCTTTTTACTTCATATTAATATATAAGAATCTATGAGAATCTATGGATCATTAAGTATTTGTATGATTTTCCTTTTCTAAATACTTATTATAATATGAGAGCATTTGACCCTTTAATAGAATGAAATTAAAGAGGAGTTGAGGAAGGAAGATAGTCTGCAATAAAATGAAAGAAATGAGAAATGAGTGACTAAGCCTCTGATCAATTAGTAGAATGAAATTAAATAGGAGTTGAAAAAGAAAGATAAGACTCCAATAAAAGAAGAAAAATAGACTACACAGATACATGTCGATCTGAGAAATTACAGTAAAGGAAAATTAACTACCAAATAACAAAAATCAAATAAGGGATAAACCCAATTTCAGACATATCACTCTACTAAATAATCTCTTCATTCATAGTAAGCAAAACCCATTTCTTTGGCGCAACAACTCCACTACTCCCTCACTCCATTGTAGTTTGGTTGGGACATTCTTTGACGTCAAGCTTCCACAACAACACATAATGGTGAATGCCTTCCAACTCGTCTAACTCAAAACACCCTCTAACCAGTAGTTGTCGGAACTTTGTCAAGCGCCTCAATCCCCGTATGTTCTTCAAATTTACACATCTACATGCATCAAGCTTTCCATAGATACCAATGTTTCAATACTTGGCAACTCCTCCAACTCTGTGCAATTGGCAATGTCCACCGTCTGATATTTTGCAAGGCCATAAACCTTACTTAATTTTCCAAATTATGACAACCGTTGAAGCTTGAATTTATGAGTGTATGTGGCAACGTTCCAACCTCCACCACATTATTACAACCATTGATGGTAATATGTCGAAGGTTGACGTTAACACCTTCAGTAAATGATATCTTTGATATTCATGTTCTAGAAACATGTAACAATTTTAGTCGCGGAAGTATGTTGCCTGCCTTTATAAATGGCACTCGTCTATCAACGAACAATATTTTACGGTGTACTCAATTAACTGAGTCAACTAATTGCTTCACATAGTAGAACACTGGAATAATGGCCACTTTTGAGTCCAACAGACTCAACATCAAGAGGAGTTTTTTTAAGCACCACTGGGAGTCAACATATCCGATAGAGAAAATGGCCACATGCACAGAGGTTGATTGAATAACATATTCAATATGAGGAGGGAGATAGTCTACCCATTGTAATTCAAGTTGATCTAGAAAGACTTTCAATCCAAACAGAACAAAGTGCCTGTAGAGATGGATAGAAAATATTTTCTTCACATCCACACCACGATGACTTATAAACACATTGTAGTTGGATGTAGCAGTAGCAGAAGAGGATGCAGTCATTTCCAATTGCAAAAATAGAAATGGAGATGATTGGGAAGGATGTTTGATGCTACATAAGCAGCTCGCGATAGAGAGAAATCGCTAGGAATATTAGAAGAGAAAAAAAGATTGTAAATAATTGCAATGAAAAATGAAATGATGATGGTGTGCAGAGAAATTTATAGACATTAAGCAATTGAGCGATCCATAATCCCACAGGCAAATATAATAAAGCAGGCGCTCTCCCTGAGATTCAAAGCGCAGGTTCTCCAGCATGAAAAAGACAACCACATTTGTGTGTGGGGTGAACTTGAAGTGAATATGATATACAACTCGACACCATTGATGTCAAGTAAATGAGAATATGGACGCCTGGTAGGCCCTGGGTTGTTGAACCTTTGCCTTTCATATGCACACAACAACACAATATAGACAGGTACTCACATATTCAATGAACGAGATGAGCTACTATGTCGGTAAAAGTAGAACCCCACAAAATGTGGGGCACTCAGAAGTACCAATGGTTCTGCAACATACTTATTTTTAATTTATTTCCACATTCTTAAAGTAGTAGCCGATAAAATATGGGACAATACCGATGGGTTTTGTGACATAATTATTTTTACTTTATTTCCACATTCTTATACAATGTATAAGAGCTTTCACACGCTTGTCATGGTTTAACATTATATTTTTATAGAGTAGTCTATACTTTCGAAGAAATGGAGTGATGTGACCCACCTTTCAGAGTTTTACTATGTCTCCAATGTTCGACTCCATCCCCAGTCATTTGTGTCCTCACCCTCCAATGCCCCTCCACATTATGGCCCCTCGTCCTCTAGTTCCATCAGCTCCCTTGCATTAATTCCTATGACACCCTTTGCCACCCTCCATCGACCAGCGTTGCATTAACTCTAATAAATGCATATTCAAAATGGATGCACGTTATTCTCAATATTTCCCCTTAACAACACCATAGTTGCCCCGACCCTTCTCCCCAGTGACCTGTCCTCGTGGAGCACTCTAGGAGTCGTTAGTGCCCTTTCATCACCATTTCACGAACTACGCTGAGGTATTCTTGACAAATTCTCTCATACACTGATATTAGCAAACTAAGTGTTAAAGGAAGTTATAGTGGGAGTTAATCACAGTTATTCCAAGTTTAATTTACAATGTAGCTCTTACCACTCCTCGTAACAGAGTCATAACATTAGATTGTTTCATCATAATAAATGATAATATCAAACATCCTTTATCCATAACTCATTTTAAAGATTATTTAAGTGCAATTTGAACACAATGGAAGAGGGGTCTGGTACAAAATGCCTTATAGATGATCTACTCCTTGTTTCCTGAGCCCTTTATGGGAACACAACTAACTATAACGTAACAAAAAAAAAAACAAACAAACAAACTAACTAACAAAAAAACAAAAAACCAAAAAAAAACAAAACAAAAAAAACAAAAAAAAACCAAAAAAACAAAAAGCCATGATACTAGTGATTAACTGTTTTATGATGCCAACAACATTTACATACTATATCAGGCTATGAATTACATATTTTCCGTAACATCTAAACTCATAGTCCTGATTCACTAACAAACTATAAAAAAACTAATCTTTCAGTAACAAGAAGATATCTTCCCAACCAAGAGAATTTATTAAGGATAAACTCATCTACACCATTTGTAGCAAATAATATTGTAAAACACATAAATGAGCACATAAATAAGTGCAAGGGTAAGTTGTAAATTCATATCCAAGTGATGGGATAAATTTTGACATACGGATTTAAAGGGTTTATATACAGGGTACTCTGTGGCTCTTAAAACATATGAGAAAATTAAGCAATACCATAATTCAAACTCTACCAATAACTGATCGCATATTTCCCTAGAAAATTGAACAAACGGGATCTCATGGTCATATTTTATTCATATGATGAAAGACATTAATCAATACTCATTATCAAAACAATGGAATACAAATAGAGGAATCTGGCATTAGCATATATATAGCCTTGTCTTGAAAATCAGATCCCTTGAAGAAATGTAATCAGGCAAACATACAAGATGTACTTAGTAATCATTTTACACACCAAATAGGTTGTACTATATTCCCTAAAAACTCCACCATTACTTATTGATGGAAATGATCAATTAATTCCACCAAGGGATACAATCATAACATAAATGTGTCACCATTGTCCAATATAATAATTATTGACTCAAGAATAGCTAGAAGTCCTTATCAATAAGGTAATCACCAAACCTCTCCACAACCATATTGCAATTGCCTAGAGTCATTGGTTCATCGTATATACCAATAACCAGGGCATAGTTGGTATTCTTGATTGTCACTCTTCTAGATCCCTATAATTAGTTGTGCAAAGATGTATGTGAGATATCATATCATATTGAGTACCCTTGCACACCACAATAAAAACACATTTGTAGAATCTAAAATCACCACAACCACTGTGTCTAACAAGCCCAATTATCAAATTGTAAAATAGTGCTAGGTTTGGTTGGAGTATGAGAAAAAATATCATTGGGCATGGAGTCTAACAGAATTATGTATGTTTTTTTTTTTTTCTCTGCAAAACTAACTAACTATTTTATTATGTACAGGTGAGCATTACATTCAGAAAAACATACTGCCCAGAGCCGACTGTGGCTTCCTGGGTTGCTTTACATGACTCAAAATTCGCCCTCGCAAGGGCAGCACCTCCAAACTGTACCAAAACATATAACAAAGAGTTGTTCCCAGATAATAACCAAACAACCCGCGCAGGGGCAACCAACAAAAAGACATATAACCGACTTTGCCAGAATTACTACCCAAACTATAGACGACTTGAACATGAACACTATCTGAAAATATACAAACACAGATAATTAGCAAACTCCCAAGACTAACCACAACCCCGAACCCATACCAGACCTGAGGCAGAGCAGTGTTTGCCAGATAACGCTTCCGAGACTTAATCTTCAGGCTTTTCTTCAATGATTCTGCACCAAACTTTCCCCTCAGGGATGCCCGCCATGGGATCCTGCGCGGTGGACGGCAGCTCCTGCTCTTGCAATTGAGTAGGGGCTTGCTGCAGCTCCGTCTCTGAGTTTCCCTCTGTCGTTGAGGGCGGCACCATTGGGCTTTTCTCCCTCTTGCTCTCTGGAGGTGCCTCAGCTGAGACAGAGTGGGTGCCTTCTTCGTTCTCCTTCGGTATCTTTGTGAACAGGACTGAGATATGAGCGTTGATGCCGGCATTCTCCCTCGAACTGCCCAAGGTGAAAATGACGGAACCAAATGCTGGAAGCATGGGCCCTCCGTCAATGGAGCCACCGGCCTCCAAGAACTGACTGGCTGGAATTGGTGTAGCTCCCGCTCTTCGATAGCAATAGCAGCAACAGCAATGATGGTGGACATCTGCTGCAGGGGGACGCGAGGGCTCTCCCCGCCCAGTACCTCTCCTACACGGCTGCCTTTCCCGCAGTCGCACAATGGCGTCAGCTGCTCCCCAATTCGTTTTGCTGCAGTCTCTCCTTGTTGAGCGCTGGCCCCAAATTGGTTTGAGGCCAAACTCAACTGCACAATAACTAAGCCCAGGATAAACAATCCAGACACAATCCTTGCCTAAGTAAATGCCTTCCTCCTTAGCATCAAAATCGCCACACTTTCCTTCCCAACTCCACGTCGCTGGTTCGGCGTTCTGAGCCCAGAAAATCGACAATCCTTCCCTCTTAAGCCAGCTGACATTCCCTCGGGCTTTGTCCGCATTGAATACCTTCTGCAGGTTCTCCATTACTCCCTACGCTCGCATTCAAGACCGCCCAGTGCATATCCTGGGTTGGCTTCTCGGCGGCGAGGTGCCTTAATGAGCCTTGATCCTCACGTGGCGTCACATGCAGGGCACGTGGCTCCCCATGTCCTAGCTTGATGACACCCGCATCCGGGGAAACAGAATTATGTATGTTAGCCATATGTCATATGAACATATATAATCAAAGTCAAGATGGATAGTGTCTTTTCTGACAAATTGACAAATTAGGGTGTGAGAGAAGCAAAGCAGAAAGCAAAAGCAAAAAAAAATAGAGATCTAAGTGATTCATGTGTTTTCTTTGGATGAAGAAAACATATAGGTATCACTTTACCTATTTTTATCAAATTCATGGGAACTATTATAGGCAATTTTATTTTTTGGGCCGAACTTGGAGGAAAAACCATGATTGTACCAATGCTAACTGTAATAACTAAATACACTGATAATTGGATAGAGAAAGGGTTTTACAAATAGAGAAAAATGCCCTAATGCTTTTTCCATATGCTCACAGTATTTTCGCATTGGTAGCAATATCATTTATACAATACTTGTAGTTTTGTTTAGAAGAGATGAGATTATGAATATTTATGTTTCTAGAATCAAGTAATTGGAAGGATATTGTTGTGTATTTCATATCCACAAATCTTATTCATTCATATAGATTTCTTTTAAATTCAGGCTCGTACCTTTTTTTCTTCTAAAATTTAGGCTAAATATTTGCCCAAGTATCTATTGTTCTTACTATTACTATTAGAGAACATGTGTCATCTAATTTAAGTCAAAAACATTTTTCACCATATATTTGTCTATTGGGAAACATGAATGGTACACAGTGAATTTCCTTCATTGGATTATTTAAGAGAGACATGCTTGTTATTCTATCATGATGGAAAAGGGTAGTTTTTCATATCTATTTAACATGCCCTTGTCCTTGGGGGGATGGGGTACCTCATGTTATCTCCATGAAAATTTGGATGAATTGTGAACTTATAATACACAATCTCTCAATATTATGTAGACATTCTATTAAATATGTGTATAGTAGTCTAAGAATAAAATGGTTTGTAGTAAATTTAAGGTAGGAAGATATATTGGTTCCTTCTCTCTCTCCTTACTGTTTTTAAGTGGAACTTCTCACATTGTTGGATGGCCCTTAGATGAAATTTATATCAAATGAGTATTGGCTAAATATCCATGTTGGCTAGAAATAATTTTTGACATACAAACTAAAGACATATACTCCACATCATAGCAAAATTGGTTTAGGGGAAGTGATTGGAGTCACTAAAATGCTTGACAAAGGTTGTGAATATGAATGGGTCAAATCATGTTCAGACTTAATATTTAGAATTCATGTAACATGTTTGTGAATATTGTACTTATTTCATATGAGTGTGCAATTTTTTTTCTGTTGTTGTATCATTCTAATGCTTTTAACAATTTGCGTGAAAATGGGAATATAAGAGACAACACAATCTTTTCCCTTTTTTATTGTTATCAATTTCTCCTCCCTAAGGCATTAGAGGTTTCTTTTATTCCCCAATTTTTCCTTTAAAACTTTTTTTATTTCATATAAAACTCAAGTGAGGAACTATGAATTGTTTTCACCTTTGAATATGGCTACACCATCTTTCGATTATTATAATTCATACATAACTTCATCATTAGTTTCACTAATTTCTTGAATTTTATCTTATGGATGGAGAATCTATGTCATGGGTAACTATCATATCATATATTTGCTTTCCATCATCTCCATTTTGAAGTTACAACATTGATTTTCGTCCCTTTCCCTCCCTTGCCTCTCTTTTATTGGCATGTCATTTTTCTTTTTTCTAACTCATTTATTCTCATTTCCTTTTCCTGTAGATACTCCAAATGATCAATCTGTATTAGCCCTGTAATCCAAGTTAATTAATATATCTATATAAGTGCTTCATATCTCTCATTTTTCTTTTAGTGTTGGTGAGGGTGATGCAACTCACTTGAAACATTAGACTTCAAAAGACATCAAGACATGGTTACCTAGAAGCATTACCATGACAAGTAATCAATGTGGACTTCTTTGCATATCTAATATCTCTTTTAGAAAAGAGCATTAAGTACATGTTTATGAATCGAAGTGTCATTGGTTACTATAGAGACACACCTACAGCCAAATAAATTTATTTTAGATCACTTCCCCGAGAAAGGTAGGAATTCAAATGGACACAGTGCTTCTTAATCTTGGATCAAATTAAGTGTTAATGGAAATTACTATCTTAAGCTACACTCATCCAGTAATTAGATTACTTAGTTTCTAGGTGTTCACTCAATATTGAGGCTTTCAATGTCACTTCCTTCCCTCAAGTGATCATACACACAATTAATTTGGCACTTGAGAATTCCTACTTCTATGAGAGACTTTTGTAGCATAAACAATATGCTTTCATGTTGCACACAATTGTGTGATGATGAGATATGTATCATTAGGTGGGTGCACTTAATTTATGAACACTTCCTATTCTATCCAATCCTTCTTGTGACAAACATACATGAAACACAGACAAAAAACCAATAATGCATGAATCTTTGGTAATGTTCACACACTTCTGCGTACGGCATAATCTCTCTAAATTTTCACATTACACAACGCATTTTTCATAGAAATATGAACCCTTTGCCTTTCATTTTCATACATTATATAACAAAATGTATTAAAATTTAAGATCCATAATATCGAGGAAAAAAAACCATAAAATATTACAATATTTTTATGATTATATTTACAAAGCAGAGTTTATCCCTGAATCTAGACACAAAATGAAAATGTATTTTAAAAACTGATATCGAGATGGATGTTGCTTCCCCTGTTTTCAAAATTGTTGCCTTGTCTACAAAGACATCTTTAGGCATGTTCAGATTTCCATGGCCTTTGTTGCTACATCCAACAGACTCAACTTGTGTTGTCTTGCCATTGATATGGTAATCCTTCTACTTTACTTTTGCGGGATTCTAATAGTTGCTAGGGTTTCAAGTTTTTTCTCTTCGGCTATAGCAAGTCCTTCCTCATCATGAATAACAAATGGTTCCTTTAATCTAGGATTCAGCCTAGTTTCAAGCTTTAACCTCAATTTATTTGTGGGTCTGGTTCATGGCCTTCTCGAATACTCTGTTCTTTGGCTCAATTTTCCATGGCCCTTGCTCTCAACTTATTTCATTTTTTCGTCTTCCTGCTGACATTTTTTAGCCCTCCTTTTAGTCTACAACTGTCAATAGATAAGGTGTTGCCCAAATTAGAAATATAAGATTCTTCTCAAAGCATGCAACTTCATTCCCCCAAGAGATGAATGTTTTCTTCAAGTAAAGAACTTCATTGTTAATAACACGTTGATGATCTCAAATTATGAAACTTCGTAAGTAAAGCACATTAGTCTCCAACTATTAATGGATAAGCTACTACCCAAAATAGAAATCCAAGATTTTTCTCAAAGCATGCAACTTCATTCCCCCAAGAAATAAATTTATCCTAGGATAAATTAAGCATGTGCACCCTTCTAAAGGTTCCCTTAGGTATTTTCTCAATGGTGCAACTTTCCTCTATATATGAAAGAAAGTAGGCCCTGGATTAGTACATGAAAACTCCTTCATAAGTGCCTCTTATAACCCGTGCCTCCTTCTATAGTAATTTTTCATCAAGACAATGCCACAGAGTATGGTAACTTCTTTATAAACAAAATTGAACATCCATTTAGTATGTTGTTATATGATGTTTCTCTTCTATTTCTAGCACCTAGTTTTGAATAGAATTTGTTGCCACATGACTTGATTCCCATTTCCATAAACCAAGGTTCACATTATGGCAATATCTACTATAATAAAATTATTCTATGTGGAATCTACCAAATGAGTCCCAAACATGAAATTTCCTACAACAAATAACTGCAAAATTAGTCAGTTGTTGGTTAATTCACCAAATGGTTCAAATCTGCACTCTTTTCATACCTCAAACTTGCTTTTGATAGCTTGAAATCAACGATGAAAGATTGCAGGTATATAGGTGCAATGTAGATGAAATTAGTGACCATCAGATTTTACAAATTATGCCCACAATGCAATTAAAATAGCATCATTGCATGATTCTACTATACTCAACATGTTTTATGTGTCACTTAAAATAACAAGCTTATTAATAGCAAGTGTAGAGCTGATATATTCCGAGAGTTTAAAATAATTATAATATATCTTATAATATTTCTTTGACCAATCATAATGCAAAGAGCCATTTCAAAATCATCAGGTCATACACTCTCAAAACTACACATGTTCCTAATTAGACTTGTGTGTTTAAATATACCTTGTACACAAAGCCAAATCCCCCTGCCCCAATCTTGTTATCTAGATGAAAATATCCTGTTACCAGTTTCATCTCCTTATAGGTGAAATGTTTCACAGCTTGAATGATTGAAAAATATTCTGCCAAACAGAATGATAAAGGGCACAACATTATCAATATGTACTTGGATGCATGGGTTTAGTAACTAAGGAAAATTTGTGCTAAGAATGTCTGCATTACATAAATAAAAATCTAGATAAATATTGGAATATAAATGCAATAATATGTAACTACATTCAGTGGCAATAGAAAGTGAAACATTATGCCATTAATCATGAATGTGAATGCAACAAAACATGTACCTTCTCCAGATTTTTAAACATGAATGTGAATGCTCTTCATATTCAACTGTAATCGTAGGTAGGGGTAGAAATTGTGGCACTCTTCGTAGAAACCGTGGTGCTAAACTCTGGTTGTAGGCTGGTGGATCAGTTCTAGAGTAAGGGCCACAAAATGGAATAAAGGGAGTAGTTTTGAACGGAACCTAAATGCCTGTAGTTAATGTAGGATGGAGGAGGGTGTTAATGCACAAGACGGGAGGAGGAGGGACCACAATGTGGAGTGGTGTTTTAGGGTGGGGTAAAAACAGCTGGAGAATCCTGACGGGAGGAGGAGGGGCCACAAATAGCCAAGGACATATTCGAACAACGAAGGGTGGGTCACATCAGCTGGTAAAGTGATGCAGGAGCATTCACCCAAGGGAAAATCATTGTAATTAAGTAGACATAAGGGGTCATGTATTTTAGGAAATTGGATTCCTAAGTGATAAAATAATGTAATATTAGGCTTTTGAGCATAGAATAGGAATGAATTAGATAATGAGAGGAAGTTGTAAATGCTCTCAAATAAATGAGAACATAAGTGGGCAATAATGACAAAAGAGTCTAAAGTCAATTAGGACTCTTTAAGTAGTTCCATGATTCGAGGAACTAAGGAGAGCTCTTAGGAATTAAATGGAGATTAGAAGTGGACGTAGAGGATAGAGGATTTAGGAGTCAATTCAGTAGATCTAGGAGTCAAACCAGGATCAGTTCAACAAAACTTTCTGGCATAAATGTAAGCCTACGGGCAGAGCACAAGGAGGAGGCCACGATATTGAAGAACAGGCCTGTGCGAGACACAGAGTCTTGGATATGTAATTGACTGCTTATATTTATATATATAGATGTTTATTCCTGACTGTGTCAGTGTGTGAAAGAGTATTTCATGAATGAATTACTTGTGAATTTGTAAGCTTTGTAACAGGGTTGCAGGCAGAATTCTGAAGGATGCAGAGGAGAGAATGATTCAGAGAAATCATTACGGGTCTTTGAATCCAATTGAGGAAACAGAGGGAAGCTGTGGGGTGAAATAACGAAGTGAGATTTCATAGAAGAGTAAAGCTCGGAGGTCGTTGAGCAACGGAAGCCGAAAGTGGAGTTCTGAACAACTACGCAAGAGAAGAGCGATCCGGAGGACCATAATGGGTCGTTGAATGCATTAGAGGGATTAAAGCCAATCTCAGGAGGAATCGCGCAGTAAAATAGCAGAAAGGCCGAAACCTTTGAAGAAGAGCAAAACCACAGAAGAACAGAGGACTTAGCGTAAAAACTAAGTAAAAAGGAGGAGCAAAGGAGTAAAGAGTCAGTGTACAGGACCCATTTGATCACATGGATCAACGGTCCAGATGATGTCGCTGAATAGGAAAGCGAAATATCACATCGATGGAGTTATTTACAAAGCTTAAGTCCTGCAAGTGTAAAAACCAGTTTACACTAAAAAATGAGCACAAAACATAGTCGGATTTGAAATCCGGACTTGAAATCTTATAAAGAGTAGCCTATATCCATATCGGGTCCATAAGGATATGGGATCGGCGTATGGAAGTGGAAGGAGTCTGGCCTTGAGGTTTATCGAAATGCGATCGCGCGAGTTAATCACAATCATCGGATCGTGAACCAGATCGACGGTCGCGATTTGATCGCAAAATCGCAATCGAAGGTCGGGGCGATCGGAGTGGCAGGAAGAGTCAATATGGAGGAACGAACCCGCCAATAGTTATGAAAGTGGGTGCATAGAATTTGAAGTTCAATATATGTGTTCGGAGCTGGATTTCAATGTAATTCAATGTATTTATGATAGATGTGTTGTTAAGCCTTTTTAAGGCTAAAACATATATTAACAATTCTGATAGTCGCATATCAGAGTTGGAGGGCTGATTGAGTTTCGATATAAAGGAACTGATAAGGGGCCTTAACCATTTGTGGTTGAAGATTTGACTCCTTTGAGAGTCAAATACCTGGGACAGATGTGCTTATGCATTTTAATGCATATTGTGGGGATAAGCGGGGGTAACCCTGCCATCATTTGGTATCAAAGCAGAATTGTAATTAAAACCGTTGGGGTTAAACAGAATAGAGAAATTCTAGTGAAAGAATTAAAAGCAGATTTATGTGCTAAGGTGTTTATGCAGGCAAAGAAGGATCAGATTTTAATCTGACAGAAGGAAGGCACACAGAGGTGATGTGTATCAAAACTTGCAGATGCAAGAGATAGAGGAAATCCATTCAAAGTACAGGTAGAATGGTGAAACAAGATCATGCTGAGATCTTGAAAGTGAGGTAATATGTTCTATTTTAAATTGAGAATATGTGATTTTACACTAATGCACAAGTGACAGCAAGAGAAGTTGTGAGAGGAGAACCAGATGTGTTCTTGAAGGCAGAGTAAGGAGAATATTCTGATGGAGAAGTGGCAGTGAACCTGAAAAATGCAACAAGAGATTGGACAGAGAGAACAACTAAAGTGTTCTCAAGAGGAAGTGAGAAATTGCAGAAGCCTAGAAGGAGCAAAGGTGTTGCTCAAGAGGAGGTTCCAAATAGAGGACCCCTGCTTACCAAAAGACTGAGTGAGGAGGACTAGCTGTTGCATAGGTTTGTTGCAGATAAATGGGGAGGTCATGAAGAAAGAGGAGAAGAAGATGACTACTGATAGTCATAGCAGAGGTTCAGAAAGAAGCCACAACAGAAGAAATATGAGGAAATAGGATGCCAAGGAAAATGGAAAGAGGATGAGTCAAGAGGAAATTGACAAAGAGATTGCCGAATTAAAAGAACAACTCGATGCATTAAGAATAATACTAGAGTAAAACCAAAGACTAGGTTTGGTATTAAGGAAGAAGCCAGTGGAATGGCATGAGATGCATAGAAGGCTACAGTAAATGCAAGTAAGGTGGCTGATGGGAAAACTCAAGGAAGCTGAGTTGGAAATGGAAGAGTACATTTGTGAGCCAGAACAGGGAGAAATTCTGGGAGAAGGTGAAGATGAAGACTTGAAATTGAAACTTCAAGTGAGGCCAGAGGGTCACATGGTTTTAAAACTGACAATTTGTGTATGGTTGCAGGTGAAACATGTAAAGAAGGACAATTTGTTGATATTGTCATAAAAGAGAAAGAAGACAAGCAGAATCTAAATTCTGTTTTGGAAGAAGATGAGATAGATAGGTCTCATATGCAGTTGGAGAAAGATATAAAACAACCAAGTGAAGGGCTTGAAGAGATTGAAGAGGAGGCCATTGAAGAATTTCTGAATCATATGAAGGATTTAGAACAGCGAGGAGATATGATGGCTGAACCATCAAGTGAGACCACAAAGTCTTATATTTTTAAAATTCGTAGTTTGTGTATGATGGCAGATATTGCAGGAGAAAAGCAGCCTTTTGAAGATATCTTCAGAGTAGATGAAGATCTAGAAGTAAAAGGTGACAAAGAAAACTTCTCAGAAGAAGAAGAATTTGACTGCATATAGAAGGAAAAGTCTATGGATGAGTCTATAGAAGCTGTCATAAAAGAGAATGATAATGTAGATGGTGAGACAAGGATAGCTCTTGGAGAAGATAAACAACAAGAGATTAAAGGCAAGCTTGAAGAAGAGACTATGTTAGCTGAAAACATAGTAAAGGATCATCAATTCACTATGATGATAGGCATAGTGGAAATAGCCATGGAAGTTGTTGAGGAAGAAGGACATCTACTGAAGGATGTTAAGAAGGAAGGAACCTATGCAAAGGATTTAACCTTGGGGGGAAGAACACTAATAAACGAGTGTTTTGCAGAGGATAAACAATCTTTTGAAGCTGTCAGAAGTATGGAGAAGTATCTTTTAGAAGATAAAAACTCTGAAGTAAAGGAGGATGAAGAATGTCTCTTAAATGAGAGAAGCAGTGAATTATTGCAGCAAAAAGAACTTAGGATTGGAAGTGATGATGAAATACTTGCAAAGTGTCACAAAGAAATTGCATTGCTGGAATATTTGCTGGAAAATTCAGAGTATGACAGTATGATTGTAGAAAAATGAGTTCACTACAGTGGACAAGGGCAGGAAGACATCATTAGAACAAATGATGTGGAGGAGAGACTAGTTGACAATCTCATGAGTTCTTTTGAGAATTCAAATCAGCATACTGATGTGTTGACAGAGGGAAAAGAAACACAGGAACAAACTGAATTGTTGCCAAAGGAAGATAAGGCACTGAAGCCTTATGTTTTTTTTTATTTTAACATGTGTTTTGTGAATGTAGGTTTAGTTGCAGATGCTAGAGGAAATTTGGCACAGATGGGCAGCCAAATAAATATGAGAGAAGAAAATTTTATGGATGAATTCAATCCATGGAACAGTGATATGCAATTGCTAGAAAGAATGTTGGAAAATCATGATGCAGTGCAAGAGGGTAAGGATGATAGGGAGGCAGCAAGAATAACAGAACAATAAGAAGAACAACAGATTGAAGAACTAGTGGACAACATCAACAACCTGGAGCAAAGAGAAAGAGGAAGAAGTAAGAAGCAGAATATGGACTAGTCCAAAGATGTACTAGAGACAGAGATTGAAGAAATGTGGCAACTGATGATGAAGCGGTCCAAATGGAGGAAAATGGTAGCAACAGGAAGTATAATCAATAAGAGTTTGAATCTGATTGACAATAAGAAGAATATGGAGCAAAAGACAGTAGAAGTGTAGCAACAACAAAGGTACAAGGCATTTGGACAGTTACAAAACAAAGTATGGGATCCAGGAAGATAAAGATTAGAAGACACATGATCAGGAAATCATGAATATTTTCTACTTTGGGAGTCTGATGCAGGAGCATTCACCCAAGAGAAAATCATTGTAATTAAGAAGACATAGGGGGTCATGTATTTTAGGAAATTGGATTCCTAAGTGATAAATTAATGTAATATTAGGCTTTTGAGAATAGAATAGGAATTAATTAGATAATGAGAGGAAGTTGTATATTCTCTCAAATAAATGAGAACATAAGTGGGAAATAATGACAAAAGAGTCTAAATTCAATTGGGACTCTTTAAGTAGTTCCATGATTCGAGGAACTAAGGAGAGCCCTTAGGAATTAAATGGATATTAGAAGTGGAAGTAGAGGATAGAGGATTTAGGAGTCAGTTCAGTAGATCTAGGAGTCAAACCAGGATCATTTCAATAGAACTTTCTGGCATAAATGTAAGCCTACGGGTAGAGCACAAGGAGGAGGCCACGATATTTAAGAAAAGGCCTGTGCGAGACACAGAGTCTCGGATATTTAATTGACTATCTATCTATCTATATATATATATATATATATATATATATATATATATATATATATATATATATATATATATGTTTATTCCTGACTGTGTCAATGTCTAAAAGAGTATTTCATGAATGAATTACTTGTGAATTCGTAGGCTCTGTAATGGGGTTGCAGGCAGAATTCTGAAGGATGCAAAGGAGAGAATGATTCAGAAAAATCATTACAGGTCTTTGAATCCAATTGAGGAAATAGAGGGAAGCTCTGGGGTGAAATAGCGAAGTGAGATTTCGCAGAAGAGTAAAGCTCAGAGGTAGTTGAACAACAGAAGCAGAAGGCGGAGTTCTGAAGAACTACGCAAGAGAAGAGAGATTCGGAGGACCATAATGGGTCGTTGAATCCATTAGAGGGATTAAAGCCATGCTTAGGAGGAATCACGCACTAAAACAGCAGAAAGGCCGAAACCTTTGAAGAAGAGAAAAACCACATAAGAACTGAAGACTTAACGTAAAAACTAAGTAAAAAGGAGGAGCGAAGGAGTAAAGAGTCAGTGTACAGGACCTGTTTGATCACATGGATCAATGGTCCAGATGATGTCACTGAATAGGAAAGTGAAATATCGCATCAGCGGAGTTATTTAAAAAGCTTAAGTCCCGCAAGTGTAAAACCCAGTTTACACTAAAAAAATGAGCGCAAACATAGTTGGATTTGAAATCCGGACTTGAAATCCTATAAAGAGTATCATATATCCCTATCAGCTCTGTAAGGATATCGGATCGGCGTATGGAAGTGGAAGGAGTCTGGCCTTGAGGTTTAGCGAAATGCGATCGCGTGAGTTAATCACAATCGTCGGATCGTGAACCAGATTGACGGTAGCGATTTGATCGCAAAATCGCAATCGGATGTCGGGGCGATTGGAGCGGCGGGAAAAGTTAATATGGAGGAGCGGACTCGCCAATAGTTATGAATGCGGGTGCATAGAATTTGAAGTTCGCTATATGTGTTCGGAGCGGGATTTCAACTTAATTCCATGTATTTACGATAGATGTGTTGTTGAGCCTTTTTAAGGCTAAAACATATATTAACGATTCTAATAGTCGCATATCGGAGTCGAAGGGGTGATGAGGCATGTATGTATGACCCACGAAGGGAGCGATGCCCAATTGCGTTAAAGGTAGCCTCAGGGATTGTGTAGAGGCCGTATAAGGCGGAAAAATGTATGTTTTGTGGCATTTCCTTTGTAAAAGGTTTTATAAGGAAAATATGTGCCGATAGAGTATTTCATGTGATAAAACATATGTAGCTGAGGATTAAAGAGGGAAGGTTATATATGTGGGTTTAAGGGTTACGAAGGTTTAAAGGAAGGTTATGAGGGTTTAAAAGTCCCGATAGGAAGGATTAATGGAAGGCTTTAATCAAGTCTTATATAAAGGCTTGAGGGTTGTTTGAAAGTTCTAATAGAAGGTTTTAAGCGGGGTGATTGAGTTCTGATATAAAGGAACTGATAAGGGACCTTAACCATTTGTGGTTAAAGATCTGACTCCTTTGAGAGTTAAATACTTGGGACATATGTGCTTATGCATTTTAATGCGTACTGTGGGGATAAGCGGGGGTAACCCTACCATCATAAAGGCCATCCGCCACTCCATTTTTTTGTAGGTATAGACTACTCTTATTTTTAACTTTATCTCTCATCAATAAAGTCCTATCACAACTAAATGTATCTTGAATTTCCATCTTTCAAAACATGTGATACATTATTTGAGTAGTATTTTCAAATAAATATTGAAAATGTAATGGTTCATGTCCCATTCCCAAATTATTTTAAATAAATAAAATATTTTTTTTAATAATTATAAACAAACCTAACATTATATATTATCAATAAATCCCATCACAACCAAACATATCTTGAATTTCAATCTTTCAAAACATCTGATACATTATTTGAGTAGTACTACTCAAATAAATATTGAGAGTGTGCTCTTTCATCATTATTACCAGATTATTAGATTATGCATAGTTTTTCATATCTAATTACCAAATTATTCGTAGTCTTTTATATACTATTACCAGATTATTAAATTATTTTAAATAACATAAGTGTTTTTTTATTAACTGTTACAAACAAATCTAACCTTGTACTTTTAACCTTATCTTTCATCAATAAGGTCTCATCACAACCAAACGGATCTTAAATTTCAATCTTCCAAAACATCTGGTACATTATTTGAGTATTATTTTCAATTAAATATGGAAAGTGTGCACTTTCATTTACTATTACCAGATTATTTTAAATACTGTACGTTTTTTTTACTCGTAATTATGAATATAATTTGTATTTTTTATTCATATTTATAAATATAATCTGTAGTTATTGATAGTAAAGAGTGATAGATGTTCTTATTATTATTTAAATATTTATATAATATGTATTTATTAATAGCAAAAAGTGATGGATGTTCATATTATAAATTTGACAACTAAACTATAATTTAAATAATTTTATAAAATTTTATATATTTTATATTATAAAGATAAAATATCTAAATATAAAATTGAATTTTGCATGTGTTGGCCACCTCAATTTTTTTAATTTTGTTTTCACTGCTAGATTGAAACTAGAGTGGGCCCTTTTTTTTCTCAAGAAAGTCCTATAGAAATTATACCTCATAGATGGCCACCTCAAAATATTTATTAATATTTTTCACTTTTATTTTATTTTTAAATTATTAAAAAAATATTAATATTTGAAATATTCAAAATATTTATTTATATTTATATTTTAATAAATATTTTTTTTAATTAGAAAATTATAATCATATATATATATATATATATATATATAAATTATTTATATGTGAAATAAAATCGTTTAATTTTTAGATTTTTATGTTAATTTATAAAAAGTTTTAATATTAAATATTTTAACCTTCTCCAAATTATTAGAGGAGAGTACTCAGATATCATAAATCTTAACATCTTACTTCACTACTTGATTTTCCTCTTTGTGAAGAGTCCTAACATCTCACTTCACTACTTGATTTTCCTTTTTGTCAATGTCTTGAATAATGATAAAATTTTATTTTTTGAATATCACACACAAGATTTTTAGATTTAGGAACCATTGATCTAGAGGAAATATTTATAAAAAAAAATGATCTTTACAACCATGACACCAACAACTTGAAATCAAAATATATTGTGAATCCTAAAATTAGAAATGTCATAAACATCATTTTATATTTTACATAAATCTTAAAATCTTAATATAGTTATTTGATCATTTGTCAAGTCCAACTCTAAATGAAAAACCCTTGTTTTTATGGAGAACTAGAACTCTCCCAGCTTCATATTTGTTCGACTTACTAGGTAAAGCCCTATTAAAAAAATCAAATATTGAAGATAATGAGAATTAAGAGGGAAATGATAAGTATGTTGAATTTTGAAAATAATTGAGTCAACAAAAATAATGTTATTTTTTATTGTTGCATGGATTTTTGTCTTGATAGGCACTCTGCACTCCTATGGAAGAGATGATGTAATGTCCAGTTATTGAACCTAGAGGCTCATTCTACAACCGAGTATGATGTGTAATGTTGTGCGTCTATCATCAAAGTTGAAATTAGATCCTCTCTCATGTTAGATCTGTATTTAAAATAGATCTATGTTGGTGTTATTGTTATGTTATGTTATCTAAATATTTTGACTTCATCAAATTACTAACGCTTTTTTTACTATCCCATGAATTTTCCCGTGGTATTTTTCTCTAATCTAATTTATTTAAGAACACAAAATTCGATTATTAAATTTATGAAAACAACCCAATCAACAACAAAAATAAGTCTTGAGAGGTTGAGGGAAATCAAACCCTAAAACAAGCCTAGGAACAAACCCTAGAAAACGTCCATGAAATGACAGAAAAAACATGAGAGATAAAGAGTCACTTGAGCAGAAAATGGTCGAGGATCAGGAGAAAATGACGGAGTCTGTGTATGTCACGGAAGATTCGGGGGAAGGGAATGGACAAGAAATGGATAAGCTTCTATTGTGATCATCGAAGAAGGTGATAAAGGGGTTCTGGAAGTATCAACCCAATTTTGATAATAACAAAAATAAGTCTTGAGAGGCCGAGGGAAATCAAACCCTAAAAAAGCCTAGGAACAAACCCTAGAAAGCATCCATGAAATGACAGAAAAAACATGAGAGACAAAGAGTCACTTGAGCAGAAAATGGTTGAGGATCAAGAGAAAATGACAGAGTCTGTGTATGTCACGGAAGATTTGGGGGAAGGGAATGGACAAGAAATGGATAAGCTTCTGTTGTGATCATCGAAGAAGATGATAAAGGGGTTATGGAAGTATCAACCCAATTTTGATAATAAAAAGTCTCTTGGTTTGTTACAGTTAATGTGGAAGTCTTTATTTACATGAGTATATTTTAGCATTGATATAGTTATTATTATTTTGTTGGTAAGCTTTTGTGATGGTTAAATTTTGAAAAATTTATTTTTAGATTTATTTTATCTATAGTGAACATTTCTAATTTATATTTCAAATCCAAATCAAAACTCATCCTCCATAATGGAAAACTTTTAATCTACATTTCAATTCTAAATCAAAACTCATCATCAGAAATAATGGAACACTTATTATCTACCTTTCAAATCCCAATCAAAACCCATCGTAACCGTTGAGAAAAAGAAATCTGAAAACATACAAATATATAAATATATAAAAAGGAAAAGAAAGAAAATAACTTGAGAGGTGGTGAAAACCTAAAAACCAAAATTTAAGAGGAATTTAACTAATTAATATATTCGAATTAATATAGTAAGATATATTGATGTAAGGAAACTGAAATTAATTATATGAGTGTTAGTTAATTAATGTATTAGAATAGTAAATAACCTAATATATAAGAATAATGAAAAAAATATAATATTAAAGTTAATAATATATAAATGTATAGAATTAGTTATAATAATATAGTACCTAAATATATTAATGGAATATGATATGAAATATTATTTTAATTAGTATTAAAATTTAATTATTTTAATTAATATAATTGAATTAGTGTATTAGTTAATAAAATTATTTGTTTATTAATACAAAATATATAGAGAAATCTAAGAAGTGTAGAATTATATTAGATAAAAATGAAGAAAGAAAGATAAATTTGAGAGAAAAGAATAAGGTTTTGACAATGAAAGAACTATGCTGGAAAATGAACGAAATTTTTTCATTTTTGGAGGTTAAGAAATGTTATATATATTAGATATGTTACAATATAATTTGAAACATACCATTAATTGCCTTTGTAAATGAAATTAATTTAGAAGGATTTTTGTGCTTTTACTCATTAACTTTACCTCCCTTGAATGTAGTGTAGACTACTCAATTGGTATGGTGCCAAATCCAACAAAGTTTCGTGCCTTCACTCTAGAACATATGATAGCGACCACACAAAGCTTTAGTCAAGAGATTGGACGAGGGGGATTTGGATCGGTGTTCTTAGATGAATTGCCCAAAAGAAAAAACATAGCAGTAAAAGTGCTCACAGTTCTCCTACAGGGAGTTCAAGAGTTCTTGAATGAGGTGATTCTCATATATTTCTTTATTTATTTAATCATATAATACAATTTATTTTGGATTATGTATTAATATCTAACCACACATTTTTGGCTCCACTTATGAGTACTATATGTATTTATAATTCATGCATGTTATTTTACTTGATTAACAAGTTGATCTTCCTTCTAGAATTAATCATAAGAACGCGGTTTCTCTACTGGGTTAATCCAAGGAATTTATGCTTGTCTACAAGTAGATGTTGGGAGGGTCCCTAAGGGATCAGTTTATGGTAAACTATATCGATGAGAGATATGTTTGCTAACACTACTACACAAAAGGGTTTTTAAGACAAAAGAAATATTTTGTCTTACATAGTTGTTGTTTTATTCTAATTATTTTTAATATAAATTTAAGACAACCAAGTCTAAAGATAATTTAAAACAAAAGCACCCTGACAAAAACCAAACTATATCTATAATTTAAGACAAAAGCAAAGGACCTATTTGAAAAATAATTTAAGATAAAAGCAAAGGACAACTAAATCCAGACTTCCTCTGTCGTGGACAACTACTAGCCAAGACAAAGACTTCCTCTGTCGTGGACAACTACTAGCCAAGACAAAGACTTCCTCAGTTGTGAACATCTAACTTGGTCAAGACAAATTGACTTCCTCTGCCATAGAGAGTTAACTCGGTCACCCATTCATTTACTAATAATGACTACAATGCTCTGATTAAATACCAGTTGATTTTTTTTTAATAGAGCATGAGACACATGCATGCTCTAAATTTTGGTAGTCTCTATATACCATTGATTGAATGCAGGTTGTCTCCAATTGTGATCCAGGTGGCTCCAGAGAGACACACAGGACAAAGATGGCTCAAAAATCAAAATATTTTAATTATGCTCAAACTATGACCAGTTCGAAGACCTCGTCTTCCTAGTCGTGGTGGTATGAACGATTCGTCAAACTGATCTCGTATGCGAAAGATAGAGCCCTTCAAAGTTTTACATGACAGGGGAAAGTGGGGCCCACAGTGTGCCACATGGCATCCCAGTAAGCAGGTGGGACCCACATGGTAGCCCATCATCCATGGACACTTGGAATTCTCTCATTTGTCTCCTAAGCTTGCATAAGAGACAAAATCATTTTTAAATGGTTAATAAATAACCATATAACGCAATATGTTTCAACATATATAGTTATTAACAATAACTATATAAAACCATCAAACACATGGTTTCAGGATCGGCAGCAACAAACCCCGCCAAACCCTTTAAACAATCCTATCACAATATAAATAGCAAATTGCATTAATAATATGGGGTCGGGATCAGCGGCAACAACCTCCACCGAACCCTCCACAACTGTCGCACCCATATATATATATATATATATATATATATATATATATATATATATATCTATATATATATATATATATATATATATATATATATATATATATATATATGTATGTATGTATGTATAACAAAACTCTGTATTAAGGGGCGGGCGCGGGCCATCGGCGGTATATATATATATCTATATATATCTATATATATATATATATATATATATATATATATGTATGTATGTATGTATAACAAAACTCTGTATTAAGGGGCGGGCGCGGGCCATCGGCGGTGGACCCGGCCCACACCCCGAAGCCATATATATATATATATCGCCCCAACCCATAATAATTACACCGATGTCTATGCCGAAACATCCGATAAAGTGCCGATTGAAAGTGTCGATCGCCAATTGCGATTGATACGCCGCCCGATCCAAACACCGATTTTGATACATCGCCGATAATGAGATCGGCAGAACCCTTAAATTGCGCCGATTTAATCGGCGACAATCCCTGTCGACCGTCAATTGCGAATAAAATATGCGCCGATAAGGTAATAATGCAAGGTTTAAGGGGCAGGACACCCTATTTCAAACTCATTTATGGTTATAAAATTTTTATATGCGGAGAAGGCGGGATTTGATCCTCCGACCTCTCCTTAACCGTATCCCTCCTTTACCAATGCGCCAACCACTTTACCTTGGTGAATCCGCCCAAGGTTTTCCTATTTCAACAGTCATTTTTACCTCTACAAATAGTTCGAGGAGGAGAGAGACTGTAGGCACGGATTTCGAGGTAGAAGGCAGATTAATTAATATTTTAATGCAAGAACCATGAAGTTTGCAGGAGGGCAAAATTTTCACTTTGTTAGAAATTGACAAGTTTTATATGGTTTTTACACCTCTCATCACCATGAACACAATGGTGTTGTTTGTTTCTTCATCAGAGGTTTGCATTTTCCAGTCATTTCTAGAATGCACGTGGAACCATGATTTCAGCAAAAACAAGAAGCGGAACCATGAGCCATAAAATTTTCCCAAGGAGGTAAAATTTTGACATTTCAGAATATAGTCAAGTTTATACTTGTTTTTCATGGATTTCCACAGGGATCGCAATGGTGAGATCAAATTCGCCATTTGAGTTGCATATTTGTAGTCAATCCATGGAGCAAAATCTTTGAGGAATCCTAGGGGAATCTAAAGATTCCTTGAGCCCAGAATTCTCAACTTCTCAAAATTCAGATTTTGGACAGTCGATTCAGCACTACTCGACACCACAAATCTGATGGTGTCTTCAGATTTCTTATTCTCTCATTTATTCTTCTAGTCACTTTTCTAAGTGCCAGTGCAGATGTCCACCTTCATGTGCAAGCAACCATATTCATGCGATCGATGCCTTGAGAGCAATGGTCTGAGCACCTTCATCAATGTGACATCCATTTCTTTAGATGGCCCTTGGTTGTGAGGTATATGATGTGTTCATGTACTTCTTCTTTCTGCATTATGTTGCACAAAGCCTTGATTGATGTTGATGCAGGATCTTGTTTATTACATGTTGTCATGATTCCTTGCTTGATTTGATGCAGAATCTTTTATGTGATGTACTTGTTGTCATAACTCTTATGTTATGCTTTGAGATCCCCTGTTGTATGTTGTCGGGATCCTCTTGTTGTCATCATGCATGTTTTTTTTGACATCCCTTTTGTGCCATATTGGCGGGATGTTCATCATGCATGTTTTTGTGTCATACTGATAGGAGTTTGATTGAGAATTCCGGTTGGGAATATCTCTTAGAGCCACTCCTGCGTGAGGGCATTTTTCCTTGTATGTTCGAGACATCATCTCTATGTACATCACCATTATTGACAGCACTTAATGGAGCGGCCTACACCATCTTGACGTCGGGGCCCAGAGACGTAGTCCCTCCTGGATGAACTCCATTATCAACAGATTATGTTTTCATGTGTTCATGATTGTCATGTTCCTCTTCTTTTCCACATGCAGATGTATTCGTTAATGTTCTTTTAAAAAGCAATTTTAACACATCACGAAATTAAAAGGTCTTGGAAGGGTCCTTCTTCACACCCGGACCTGGATCAAGTGGTATCAGAGCGGTCTTTACGTTGATGTGAATTGCAATGTGAACAATGACAAAGGATGAAGGAGCAATGTACGAGACCATGCCTGACATTTCCAAGAAAGTGGAAATCCTGTATGAAACTCTACAGAAAGAGACAGAGGAAAATGAGTTGTTACAGCTTCAGTTGAAAGCCAAAGAAGAGGCCATGGATGAACTAAAGAAAAACCAACATAATATTCAAACAGAGAACGATGAATTGAAGATGTTCTTACATGAAGAGAAAGAGGAAAAACAAAGTTTGCTACGATAGCTGCAAGCAAAGGATGAGGCCTTGGAAAAACTGCAGCGTAACCCATATGAGGTAAAAAGTAGTTCTCCATCTTCATGTATGTTTCCTGATGATGATTTCACTATGTTTGAAAATCACACCACATGAATTGGCTCCAAACTGTTAAAGAGAATGGGGTATGAAGGAAAAGTCTTGGGCGTTAATGGCCAAGGCATTGTCAACCCCATAAAAGTAGAGGAATTACCTCATCAAGTAGGACTTGTCTATGTCAGGAAAGAAGTTTGGGAATGCGCTGAGACAGTTAGCGAACCACCAACGACGGATGATGAGCAGCCCTCATCAATTCTTTCCAAATTGAAAGAGAAGGTAAAAGATGTTGATTTCCTTTCAATTTCACCCTCACATAGTATGATGTCTGTTGGAGATTTTAATATCCCCATTACAAGGAAAAACATGAGGCTCCTTACAAAGACGAGACACGAGGAGAAAGAACTTGGTGTTAATAACCAAGGCATCACTAAACCTTTGGAGGTTGTGCATGAACATCGATTTGTAGGATCGAGATACACTAAAGGAGAGTGGTCAAAGGTGTTAGATTTGTCTGAGACATCGTTGAGGAAAGAATATGATGGGAAAACACCCCCATCATCCCATGGCAGTTTCCATTGCAGGGAGAGAGCTAAGGCAAGCTCTCATCACCGTACTGACATCAGAAACAACAAAGGAAGGTATAACCATTTTCGATCTTCGAATGTTCATTTTGATTATGGTCATGTTTTTAATAATGAACAAAGATCAAGGCATCAGAAAACATGTACTTTTTAATAATGAACAAAGATCAAGGCATCAGAAAACATGAGGAGTGAAAGACCCTCTCAACAGCATGAAAAGAAGTAGGTTAAGCAGATATGGAGAAAGAAATCCTACTACAGTCATTGTGATAGAAATGGCCATCAAAGAGCCACTTGTTGGAAGCTCCATCCAGATCAGCGCCTTAAAGACAAAGTGTCAATGCGTGAACCAAGAAGAGAAGTTGTTTGACAAGCAAAACCACCTCAAGGAGGTGACACATTCACATTGATAAGTGAAAAATGGTTGTTTTGACTTGTTATCATTTCATGGTCATTCTTTTGTAAATCATTTGTTGCATTTTAAAGTGTAAAAGTGATTATGTGTTTTCTGTCACTTGGTTAGCAACAATGATGTCTGGTCATGTTTTGAGTCGTATTTTGAGTTGCATGTTAAAACTCTGAAAGTAATGTTATGTTGCCATCACTTGTCAAAACAATAATGTTTGGCCTTATGAATGTAAATCATATGTTGCAGTGATGATGTGTTTTCCATCACTTTTTGAAGCAACAATGATAGGTTGGCCTTGTTGTCATAACTGGGGTATTGCGTCCATCTTGTTGTAAACTTGACCACCGAGTATGTATTATAAACTCATGGCAAGTGTAGGATGTTTGGGTCTTTGGTTGGTCTTGTCATTCAAGCATGTAATTTGTGAAAACAATGTACTACATGTTACAGAAATAGCAGGTGTCGGTTCGTCGCTTAAGGCTCCGCAGAACAAAGGTGAAGGAGATGGAAGCGAGACCTTTTCAGGATGCTTGTGATGCAGACAGGGTACAGAGAAAGATGCATATTATTTTTTATGCTTTTGGAGGACCAAAAGCTCCTCAGTGGGGAGGATTGATCCAGGTGGCTCCAGAGAGACACACAGGACAAAGATGGATCAAAAATCAAAGTGTTTGAATTATGCTTGAACTAGGACTAGATCAAAGACCTCATCACCCTGATCGTGGTGGTGCAAACGGTTCATCAAACCGAGCTCGTATGTGAAAGATAGAGCCCTTCAAAGTTTGACATGACAGGGAAAAAGTGGGGCCCACAGTATGCCACATGGAATCCCAGTAAGTAGGTGGGACCCACATGGTAGCCCATCAGCCATGGACACTTGGAATTCTCTCATTTGTCTCCTAAACTTGCATAAGAGATAAAATCATTTTTAAATAGTTAATAAATAACCATATAACGCAATATGTTTCAACATATATAGTTATTAACAATAACTATATAAAACCATCAACACATGGTTTCGAGATCGGCAGCAACGAACCCCGCTGAACCCTTTAAACAACCCTATCGCAATATAAATCATAAATCACATTAATAATATGGGATTGGGATCGGCGGCAACAACCTCCGCCGAACCCTCCACAACTGTTGCACCCATATATATATATATATATATATATATATATATATATATAACAGAACTCTGTACTAAGGGGCGGGCACAGGCCATCGACAATGGACCCAGCCCACACCCCAAAGCCATATATATATATATCTATAGATATATATATATATATATATATATATATATATATATATATATATATATATATATATATATATATATATATATATATATATATATATATATATATCGCCCCGACCCATAATAATCACGTCGATGTCTATGCCGAAACATTCGATAAAACGCCAATTGAAAGCGTCGATCGTCGATTGCGATAGATACGCCATCTGATCTGCACATCAATTTTGATACATCACCGATAACGAGATCGGCGGATCCCTTGATATCCCACTGATTTAATCGGCGACGATCCCTACCGACTGCCGATTGCGATTAAAATATGCATCGATAAGGTAATAATGCGGGGTTTAAGGGGCAGGCCGCCCTATTTCAAACTCATTTATGATTATAAAAGTTTTATATGCGGAGAAGGCGGGATTTGATCCCCTGACCTCTCCTTAACCATATGCCTCCTTTACCAATGTGCCAACCACTTTACCTTGGTGAATCCGCCCAAGGTTTTCCTATTTCAACAGTCATTTTTACCTATGCACACAGTTTGAGGAGGAGAGAGACTCCAGGCACAGATTTTGAGGCAGAAGGCAGACTAATTAATATTTTAATGCAGGAACCATGAAATTTGCAGGAGGGCAAAATTTTCACTTTGTCAAAAATTCACAAGTTTTATATGGTTTTTACACTTCTCATCGCCACAAAAACAATGGTGTTGTTCGTTTCTTCATCAAAGGTCTGCATTTTCTATTCATTTCCAGAATGCACGTGGAACCATGATTTCAGCAAAAACAGGAAGTGGAACCATAAGCCATGAAATTTTCCCAAGGAGGTAAACTTTTGACATTTCAGAATATAGTCAAGTTTATACTTTTTTTCATGGTTTTCCACAGGTATCGCAATGACGAGATTAGATTCGCCATCTGAGTTGTAGATTTGCAGTCCATCCATGGAGCAGAATCTTTGAGGAATCTCGAGGGAATCTAAAAGATTCCTTGAGCCCAAAATTCTCAACTTCTCAAAATTCAGATTTTGGACAGTCGATTCAGCACTACTCGACGCCACAAATCTGATGGTGTCTTCAGATTTCTTATTCTCTCAATTATTCTTCTAATCACTTTTCTATGTGCCAGTGTAGATGTCCACCTTCATGTGCGAGCAGCCATCTTCATGCGATCGATGCCTTGAGAGCAATGGTCCGAGTAGCTTCAGCAGTGTGACATCCACTTCTTCATATGGCCCTTGGTTGTGAGGTATATGATGTGTTCATGTACTTCTTCTTTCTGCATTATGTTGCACAGAGCCTTGATTGATGTTTATGTAGGATCTTGTTTATTACATGTTGTCATGATTCCTTGCTTGATTTGATGCGGAATCTTTTATGTGATGTATTTGTTGTCATAACTCTTATGTTATGCTTTGAGATCTCTTGTTGTATGTTGTCGAGATCCTCTTGTTGTCATCATGCATGTTTGTTTTGACATCCCTTTTGTGCCATATTGGCAGGATGCTCATCATGCATGTTTTTGTGTCATACTGATAGGAGTTTGATTGAGAATTCCGGTTGGGAATATCTCTTAGAGCCACTCTTGCGTGAGGGAATTTTCCCTTGTATGATCGAGACATCATCTCTGTGTACATCACCATTATTGACAGCACTTAATGGAGCGGCCTACATCATCTTGACACCGGGGCCTAGAGACGTAGTCCCTCCTGGAAGAACTCCGTTATCAACGGCTTATGTTTTCATGTGTTGATGATTGTTATGTTCCTTTTCTTTTCCACATGCAGATGTATTCGTTAATGTTCTTTGAAAAAGAAATTTTAACACATCAAGAAAGTAAAAGGTCTTGGAAGGGTCCCTCTCAACAGCCAAACCTGGATCAAATTGGGATTTTTTCCCTGGGTCTGTTGAGTAGGGCTTCTGCATATTTTCTCTCCTCATCATATTTGTGGCTATTGTTGTGCATGGAGTACACAATGAGTTCTTTGATCTCTTGTCTTGCTCTTCATTTTGATTATAGAAATTACTTCATGTTTGTGATAGTCAATGGATTCATAAAGATCATTCGAGGGTTTATTTATATGTTGGGGTTATGTATTTTATTTCTTAAGTGCCTTTATGATGTTCGAGGAGCTGCTCACAGAGGTATATGCTTTCTTAGTTTCATCCACTAGTAATAGATAAGGTGCCCACTACATAATAGATACAACTCTATGTCGTTTTATTTTCGATATGTTTTTCATCTATTCTTTCTTTCAACACTTAATATTTTTAAAGTTGGAAAATGTACACCAATCCTAGTCTAACTTCGTATCAACTTATCAATCTCTTCCCTCCTTTTGAACCCCATTACTCGACTCAAAGTATGAGGGGACATTCGTTGAATAAATACATAACTGTGCTAGCCATTTTGGTTTATGGTAAGGCCTACCATATTAATTCAAAATGCTACCCATATCAGTGAAAAGAATAAGGACTAGGAAATCAATAAAAAACCAAGAAGTATAAGCAACTTGTGATGTCAAGCTCACTAGGTGCATGGACTGAGATTTCCTTAGTTTGAGCTTATCATTTCTTTAACAACTTGAACAAATTATGTTTTCTCGTTCCCTCCTAGATAGGACTACCATTTTTGTAGTCTTCTCCAAAAAAGTAACAGTAGCCATGTGCATGGAGAGACTCCAACTAGTCATGCACATGCTTACCCATTCCATGACTCTACATAGAGTGGATTTTTTATGATTGCTTGTTGTAAAAACTTTTTTAGTTAAATCATAGGTGGAGGGACTCGGGTGAATGTGTATGGGTTTATGGTTCTACCATTTTGAGTTGTATTATTATCTGCATATAGTGGATTTCAATGATTGGTTGTGGCACAAACGTTTTTAGTTCAATCAGAGGTGGAGGGAGGCATAATGTGGATGGGTTTAGGGTTCTAATGATTTGCACTATATTATTCATGGATTGAAATCCATTCAATTAGTAGGTAAGCAGGTCAAGTTGCTTGCTTGATATCAAAATTTTGGCATATATATATATATATAGATATATATATATATATCAATCCAAACAAGTTATTATATAGGATTGTGGAAAGCAAGTTGTTGGGATACATTGTCTCTTCCCAAGGAATACAAATCAATATCAAAAGGGTTAAGGATATAAAATCCATTCCCTTTCCTAGGCACAAAAAGGCCATCCAATCATTTTTTTGGTAAAAGAAACATCCTTAGGAGGGTGATTCCAACCTTTGTATCAATGGTGCAGGGGACAAATTGATCAATCATTAAAAAGTGAAGCCATGTGACTATATCGTCCCAAATACAGATGCAATCAGAAGAAATGTGGTAGGTTATTTGAGTAATTTACCATAATAAGTTCGTAAGAAGAATGCCATCTTTTGTTTCCCCCCAAATTCCCTGGAACTTTTATAAGCAAGAATACACAAACTACACTAAGAAACATTGCTTAATGAAGGAACACTTGCGAGTATATTTATTTAGTCAATGAACCAATGAAACCAAGGTCCAAGTAGAATATTGATCTATATCCTTTCGTAGCTTTCAACAACTCCGCTCCACTAGAGTTTGGTTGATCTTGTTTTTGGATTGATCTTGATCCTTGGAAAGATTGATAAAAATCATATCATCTATGCACTATACACCTTATTGATAATAGAAACTCACCAAACAAATAGGTTTCCCTGGCTCTATTTTCCCTTCAAGGGAACATCTTGTGGCACAATATCTAGAGGAGTGTTGTTGCCAAAGACATTCTCCTTGTCATAATGGAAAAAAAATGGTACAACCTTTCAAGGAAACAAAGATTGGCTGCAGTGAAATTTTCATTCTTAGAATTAACAAAGCTTTAACTCTTTGATTAAGGAAGTTCAATGTTCATTTGGTGATCCCACATTTTAGGGATCTAAAATTTCAGGATGGCTTATGATTCTTTTCCCCTTCTTAGGTGAAGAGAGACATCGAAAGCATGGTACAATGAGACCATGGGTCACATTCTTTTCCTTGTGAAGATAATCCAAGAAAACAAACCAAACCAAATCAAAAATATTATGAGTTGATAGGGTAAATCAATTTTGTCATGGATAAGTTCAAGAAATCAGAAATTAGTACGGAGGTGAAGCCTTCCTTTTTATTGAGGATGGTGGTCTAGAAAATTCAAATGATTTTTTTGTTGGAGATTGGTATGAAGTAGAGGTACTCCATGGAGATGAGAATAATTATTTTCAAAGAGGTTAAGGGACTCTTCTCTCTCCCCATTTCAAATTGGCATAATTTCCATTTCCTATCATAAAAATCACTAAACAAGGAATGTCAATAATACCTAGTTCTTAAAATATTGTGACTTGTTGCTTCACTGACATAATTCCCTCCACTAGGACCGTCATGTGCATATTTCATAACTACTTATGTATCACTCTTCTCTAAGCATCTTAGTGAATTCCCATTAACATTTCATCACAACAAGATAGCATGGATCAGACTGTACCGATTTTAGCCATAATGCCTTCATTTCCTAGGCACTGAGTTGGTTAGGAAAGATCCATAATTAAGTAAATTTCTCAGTCCCGCATACCATTAGGCCTCTTATGGAGATGGGAATGGAATTTCATTATTAAACAAGGATATTTCCTTTTCCCGTCCAATTTCAATTAAAAAATCTTAATGTTTCTTAGAGAGTTTTTCGATTGCCTACATTTTTTATTGTGTAATTTATTTTGAGGTTCACATTTATAGCATTTTCAAGGGTTCCCAAGTAAATTTTTTGATAATTTGGCATGGAAATATGGATTTTAGTGTTAGTGGGTTGTAGAAACTTGTTTCATAAGTTGAAAATTTGGTCTATATATGTGACTTTCTATGGTATATGGTTGATCAAAGGATTGGAATATTTGTTGATTGAGAATCATGTAGTTCATTGTCAATTTTTATGCCTTTAAAGGTTTCCTTATTTTTATAAAAATGGATGATCTCTAAATCATCATAAAATAACTCTCTAGTTTGACACATTGTCAGACACTAAGTATTTGAAAAGCAGATGCATTAAGGACTTGAAAAGTAGTGATGAGGGCCTATTTTGATTCTCCTAACACCTTAACTTCATTCTAGTCTAATTTGATTATTCTAGTTGAGTTTTTGGTTGGAGTAACCTCGAGTTTCTTGCATCGGAATAGGATATTACATTCACAAAGTAGTTATGTACATTCTAGTTGAAGATTTGATGGTTAGAAAGAATAGAGTGGTCTAAATTTTATTCCTTTTCTCACAATACTAAGAGTTGGGCACTGCAACTTTCCACATGAATTTAGAGTAATCTTCTATCAATTCCTTAATCATTGGCTTGTGTTATTAAGGATTCATTTTTCAATTATCCATAATGGGAATGTCGGATTTCATTTTGTTTAGTATTTCATGCTGTTGTGCTCAATGGGTGAATTAATATTCTTTAGTTATTTTTTAAAAATTCCTAAAATATCAAATCAAATTAAGCTTATATAATTTTCTATTTGGTAAATTTCATTTAATTTGTCATATATATAGTGCATATATAGTTTGGGATCTTTTAAAATTCATTTGGTTTGGCTAAAGTTTTTTTTATTGTTTCAAATATCATTCTACAAAAAAAAAAAATCAAATGGAATTCTTGAATCCAAAGAACGAGACATCACTATTCATTTAAGTTGGTCATGTATGTCCATGTCATTTAGAGACAATGACTTTATCAGTTTAGAAAACAGTGTATGGTTTAGGTTAATTTCATTTATCCTCCACAATTTGGTAGGTTAGGGTGATAATTTGGCTATACATAAAATAATGGAAAACTGAATTTTATTTTTCACTTTATTGAATTAAATTGACAAGGATCCTTTTGCTTTGGTATTTTATTACAGAGGAAGTGGCCTTCATAGAATTATTGCAATTTATGTACAATAGTCAATTTCAATTTATCTACAATGGGACATTTAAGGAACATTCTATAACTAAGCTACTAGATGTATTAATAATTGCAAACATATTTGACATAACAACCTATGTCAAGCATTGTAGTTGTGCTTTGCGTAATTCGCCATTAACCATAGAGTTTCCATTTATTTATGAAGAGCTTCCTTCTATCATACTTAATAATGCAGTGCTAACACTCATAAATATGTGACTTTCTATGGTAGAGGGTTGACCAAAGGATTGGACTCTGTTGATTTGAGAATCATATAGTTCATTCTCAATTACTATTCCTTCAAAGGTTTCCTTATTTTTTTAAATGGATCATCTCTAAATCATGATTAAAAAACTCTCTAGTTTGACACATTGTCAGGCACTAAGGATCTGAAACGTAGATGCATTAAGAATCTACCCCTTATCGAATTATTCTAAGGGTTAAATCATTAAATTGGCCATGGTTAGTGAATCATCTTATTGTTTTTTTATTTTTGGGGATGGCATTGATGTTGAAAGCTAAGAGATTTGTCACACGGGGGCTTCATTCAATGAAGCTTTGACATATCACGCGCATTCATGCCATACTAAAAAATACCCTTAATTTGACTACATATTGGAAAATACCTTAAAAATAACATTATTTAACCCCCTACCCATATGAACCCAATACACCTTCCCAATTTAAAAAACCCTACTTTCACTAGATATTGTAGGTATCCATTTTTTCATTAACATTTTGCATGACCCTTTATATTTTTTCATTAACTTTGAGCTCCATTTTTTATACCTCCCAATATAAAAATCATTTACCCCCTATTTTATGCTCAATATATTATGTCATTTTTTCCTCAATATGAATGCACATGGTATGGTATTTCCCCCCCAGTGAATCCCCGTGGTTGGTGACTAAAACTAGGTATTCCTATTGATAGACTTTGAGATGTTTAGAATTATGATGTGTGGTATTTTGAATTTTTCATTCTATAATATTTGAGTGACCATAAATCTTAAGGATCTAGACTCCTAAATCTAGGAATATTTTAAGCCCCTAAATTAGGGCTTGACCATAAATTTTAAGGATTTGGACTCCTAAATATAGAAATATGTTAAACCCTTGAATTAGGGCTTCATACTCAATAGTATTTTTTGTACATTCAAACTCCATCCTACATGAGATGACGCTCCTCTTCCTAAATGGGTAAATAATAAGACACTTGGCACTTGCATCTTTAACAAATTTATATATGTCAATTAAAAAGGTACAAATATTTAGTTTGGGCCTAGATGAATAATTAGGATCATATTTTTAGCTTTGAGAGGGACACTTTTTAGGTTTCTAACACTTGATTGGTATTCCATTAGCTGGAAATATTAATTTGATATCATTGTTGCTTAGGTATTAACGAGGTGTTAACATCAAATTTCTCCAAAAATGTTTATGTCGTATAGCTTCCTAGGATAGAAAATTCTATAGTGGATGGATCACTCGGTGCTTCTAACCAGGTGAAATTATGCTTCATATATTTTTTTCTCATTATATTATTTTTGTAGAGTACTCCTTTCCACAAAATCTAAAAATGTGACCATCTGATGCAAAATATACTTTGATTTTACTAGATCAATCCCTTCTCATTAGCATTTATAGACCTTATGGATGCCCATGACCATAATGTTCATAATCCAGTAGATTTGGGGGTTTGCAGAGAACCTAAGAGGGCCTATTCTGATTCTCCTATCACCTTAACGTCATTCTAGTCTAATTGGATTATTCTAGATGAGTTTATGGTTGGAGTAACCTTGAGTTTCTTGCATTCGAAGTAGGATATAACATTTCCCAAATAGTTATGGAAATTCTAGTTGAAGATTTGATGGTTAGTAAGAATAGAGGGGTCTAACTTTTATTCCTTTTCACATACTACTAAGAGTTGGTCACTACAACCTTCCACATGAATTTAGACTAATCTTCTATCGATGCCTTAATCATTGACTTGTGTTAGGGATTCATTTTTCAAATATCCATAATGGAAATGTTTTATTTCATTTTCTTTAGGTCTTTAATGATGTTCTTCTCAATGGGTGATATAATATTTTTGGCTATTTTTTAAATATTTCTAAAATCTGAAATAAAATAAGCTTACATATAATTGGTATTTCGTAAATTTCATTTAAAATTCATTTGGTTTGGATAAATATTTGTTTATCATTTAAAATATTGTTCTACAAAGTTTTTTTTCAAATGGAATGTTGGAATATGAAGAAGGGGGTGTCACTATTCATTTAAGTTGTTCAGGTATGTTTGTTTCATTTAGAGATCCCAACTTTATCAGTTTAGACAAAAGTTTGTGGTTTAGGTTAGTGCCATTTATCCTCCACAATTTGGCAAGTTAGGGTGATAATCTGGTTGTACATAAAATACTAGCAAATTAAATTCTATTTTTCACTTTATTGAATTGAATTGACAAGGGTCCTTCTAGTGTGTTATTTTATTGTAGAGGAAGTGGCCTCATCATGATGTCATTCCTTCTTTGTAAGAGCTAGGGTTTCTTATTTTAGCATAAACATCTAATCCTAGGGTTTTATTCATAAACCGTAGGGATTTCTTGTTAAAGCCATTTTTCCTACTATGGTTTACAAACCCTAAATAGAAAAATATTCTTTTTACACTAGTGATGATTCAATATAGGGTTTTGTCTTTAAACACTAGAGATTTTCAGTCTTAATAAGCCCTAGATTTTTTTAGTCTTTTAAACCCTAGATATTTAAAGATCTATTGTGCCTCCCATGCTTTAACAACAATCAAAATATTCCAAGCATCTCATTCTTTCAATCCAAGTAATGAGATGTTTTGAAAATGACTTTAAATTCTTGCAATTATTTGTCTTTACTTCCTTGAATTCAACCTCATGGATAAAGGCATACACATTTGACAAGATACTTTTGTAGAGGTGATGAATATAACTTTTGTTTATAAGGTTTTAACTCAAATCATATTCAAAATGTAAAACAATTAATGTCACTGTATCTCGGGATGTTGGTAGATGATCAAATTCATGTAAGGATCTTTATTTTACTCACATCCTTTATATCTTGCAGGTTTAGATGATTATAGACTTTCTTATTGTATTCATATTTTTCCTTTTGTTGACAGGTAATGAGTCACTTAGAATTTTGTTGGGGCCTTCGTTTTCATTTTAAAATATTTTGATTATTTTGGCTTTCCATAGAACGAGGAGGAAATGGGTGGCGGCAGCAATGGTTAGGTTGCGGTGAAGACAGCTGGGGAGGAAAGCAGGAACAAGTAATTGTGGGGTGGTTGCGGCAAAGTGTCAGCAGAAGGCAGAGGCAGTGGAGCGGACAAGACGAGTGAGAGGCAGCCAAGGGAAGGAACAGTCAAGCAGGAACTGGCAGTCCAAGTGGCAGGGGAAATACAAAAGGAGAAACTCGTAAGGAGAAATGGTTGGTGTTGTTGGTGGGTTGGTTGTGGTGTGATAGAACAGGAGCATCTACATGCGATCGAGCAAGACCTCTGAGTCTGTCATAGGTGGTTAGAGCCCGTAATCGAGTATTCCTTGTAATCATCTATGGCTAAGGCCAATATATTATGCATTATTCTTCTGTGGACTTAATATGAATGAAGATCTGGACTGGTTTCTTGGCACGATGCGGGTGGTTGCTTATAATGTATGGACCCATTTAAATTTAAAAATTTTCACAAGTCTAGGAATGTAGTAGCTTCATGGTATTAAACAATATTTTGTTGTATCACTTGTGTGTATGATGTTGTTTATATATATTGATGTTTGACATACCCTTGATCCCATCACAAACCCTTCTTAGTTCTAGACGTGGCATGCCTCGGGTGAGACTCCTTACCCTTTAGGTAAGGTGAAAATGTTGGCGTTGTCCTAGACTACAACGGGCCATTGTTGGCCCTTTGCGCCTGAAACTAGGGTCTCCCCCTGATGACTCTTTTGTGCCAACAAATGGTTCCGTTGTCAGGACCCAAAGTTACAAGAACTGGTTCGGAACATGGTGTCAAGGGTATTCAAGAAAGAGATTAAATATTGGTGGAATAACATAGTAGATCAATTCATAGCGGAACAAGCTATTCAAAGAGGAAAACCGGTCACCAAAGTTAGCAAAGAGACGTTGTATGATGAGGGTTCTAGTGACCAGTACGAGATATTCTGGTGAAAATTCCCAGAAGACTTGTATAATTGTTTAAGAAGGCTGAAAGTGCATAATCAATCGGGGGGAACAATGTTAGCCTGTCGTAGCTAGACTTCCTCAGATCTTGTATCACTACAACAGGTAGATAGTGATCTGACCAAAGCAATTTAATTTTTGGTAAGGGATACTATGGAGGGGTATATAGTCGAGTTTTCCGCAAAAATTTATCAATATTTTTCAAGGGCGGAAGCGGTGTTCGGGTTTAATTCAAGAGGAAGGTTGGTGAAGGAAGTCACGTTGTGGATTAAAATGTTCATGGTAGAAGAAGGACTACTACCCTCACCTACCATGGAAATGGTAGAGTAAAACCCTAGTACTGTGGGAAGGACCTAAGGGGAGAATGCTACTGGTTGTGGAATAGAGATATTGCTGAAGAAATGGATGTAGAAGAGTTGCGGAAAGCTAGAGACATTAGGGCACAGAGAAGAGTGTTGTTAGTGGACAAGTGTTAAGAAAGAGTGGTTCAGACTTTGAAGAAGAGAAATATGGGACCCCACCAAGTAGGAGCGGTGTCAGGGAACCCCCAAGAGGAAGGGAGAGAAAAGGGAGATGACGGACAAAGCAAGATTGGCGATTGGAAAGATAGGATCCAGAATGGTAAAGAGGATCCTTCCTTACAGGTTACAGGAAGGATAGTGGAGGAACAAATGTCGAGCAGTTCTGAAGGGGAAAGTGAGGAGGAAATGGGCAAAGTCATGAGAAGGTTATTTGTCGAAGAAGAAGCATCCACAAGAAATCAGCAGCAATGTCCCCAAGGTACAAGTAGTATTCCTCCTGACCTTCCCCTAGTACCTTACTATAATCCTGGAAAAAAAGTTATTCAATTAGCCAAGCAATACGGGTATACAGCGTACACAAAAAATATAAGGCCAGTTTCAATACAGTAAACAACAGGGGAATTAGTGGTATTAGTAACTTGGGACTACAAGGATCTCAGCAACCTGGAACCAAGGGATTTATGTTATTGGCGCATACTCAAATAAACATGGCGGGATATTTTTCCAGATACCTAGATTTTGCGAGTAGGGGAAATGAAGACGTAGAACAGCACTGGTATCTTTGCAAAGCTATATGGAGAGCATGACAGACACCAAACAATGTCAAAACAGTTGAGTTCCAAACCATGCTAAGAGAGAGAGCTCTGTGTTGTTTTATAAAATGGGTGGAACAGAACCAGAATCCCGTAGTGGACGAGATCAAGAGGGGGTTCTTGCAGGAATTCAAAGTACCTCAAACTGACCAAGAAGGGCTATCGGAGCTATGGGAGATCAAGCAAAAGGAAGGTGAAACTTCTTGGGAAATAATGCAAATATTTAAGGATGTCATTACTAAGCTGAGTTACACCTTATATCCTAATCACCAAAGAGACTAGTTCATCAAGGTGCTCTTGCCCCTAATAAGGACGTCGTTGGCGCAACAAAATATCGGGACTCTCCAAGATGCTTTAGAGTAAGCGTCACATATACAGGCCATGGCTGGATATCCTCATGAATATCGAGGAGGGACAGGATTGCAGGATCCATCGATTATGGGCCTTCAAAACCAGATTGCAACTTTAACGGAGAAATTGAAGGACTTTCAACCAGTTGTGGCCAGCCAGACCCAACGTATGGTGCATTCAATGCATGGTGGAGGGACATGTCACGAGAGATTGTCCAAGGTTACAAGGGATTAATCATCTAGTGGGAATAGTAGGATCATCAGGAACCCCACCAACAACAGGAGTTGCGGCAGTAGGAGCACAAGGAGTTTTCCTGAGACAAAACAATCAAGAATATTGCAAGATCTGTAGAATGTATGGACATCTACCGCTGATGTGCCTAATACTACATAAGTACTCCAACATCCCTAATAAAAACTATTGTGAGTTTTGTGCATCCACAACACATCAAACTGACCAATGCAGAGCATTAGATGCTCTAGCCGAACGGTTGGATAGGTCGACATTCAGAATCAATGAGTCCAATCGAGGAGGACAAGGAGGAAATGGGAGAGGAGGAAGAATAGGAGGAAGAGGCCCTGTAAGATGTTACAGCTGTGACTAAGAGGGGCACGTCGATAGAGAATTCCCTCTCCCTAAGAGACCTTGGTGTTCACAATGCAGAATCAATACTCATGCCACAGAGGATTGCCTAGACCTCATTGCAAAGTGGGAAGAAAGGACTAGACAGAGAGGGGCTAACCTGGTTAATGTCGAACCTCATACCGATGACAGTCTTCCCATAACAAATATAAATATAGTCACAAGAAATCATACCAGCCTAAGCGACAAAAACACTATTACCATGAGGTGGATAAATTGTTTGAAGGGATGATTGAGACAAGGGAGAATCAGAGAAAGGATGACTACGCGCTCAACAATGCTCACCTGATAGAAGAATGGTTTAAGTTGTTCCTATAGATCGTTGAGGATGAATACATGTTGAAAGAGTTGCCCTGAAGTTTAAAGGCAACATTATTAGAGGAGGAAGGGGAAGTGGAACAGCCATCTACCAACTTACCATAAAATCATACCAGAAGAGTGCGACGAAATAAGAAGAGGAGCGGAAAGGAATTCTGAATCAATGCTCAGGTTGTGGGATTCCAAATCAAGGACACGATGCTAGACCTAGGGTCAAATGTGAACATCCTTCCTAGGAAAACATGGGAGGCGATGGGGAAGCCGCAACTGAGATATTCGTCGATACAATTGAGAATGGAAAATCAGTATTGTATTCTACCCATTGGAAGGCTAGAGAATGTAGAAGTAGATGTGGCAGGAGTGAAGACGTACACTAAATTTGAAGTAATCGACATAATGGGTGATAAGGACCCATATCCAGCGCTCCTTGGGATCGACTGGGCCTATGAAAACTATGTTGTCATCGACCTAAAGAAAGAATTAATGATTTTTGAAGTAGAAGGGATGAGAGTGATACAACCCTTGGACCCCTATCAGGGACCCAGGTTCACAGAACCCGTAGATGACAGGGACAAGCCAGGAGTGCTAGACCAGCTATACACACTAATAGCAGGTAAAAGAGAAGATTACATAAATCCTACAGCAGGAGGATCTGTCGGTTGGAGGAGTATTCAAAGCCCAAAAAATGGTTCTGAAGCTGCGTGGGATGCATGGCAACAAGGTGGAAATGGACTCAATACCAGACGTTGCACAATGATAGGCCAATAAATTGGATAGGAGCAGAGGTAAGCGACTATTCAAAATTCCATGGCATCAAACCAATGGACATATTCTTGAAAAAAGTGGATAGAGAAGTAAGGGAGGATCACAAAGTTCCCTTACTAGATATCGTGCTCCTTGCCACACCGACAAGATGGTGGAGAACACACCGCAACATGTTGTGAGAATGGGAAGCCATAAAGCAAGCCATGAGGGAAAGTTTCGGTCAGGAGGAGGACCACCCTTAAGACAATATGAAATACAGAGGTAATTCAAATCCTAAGAATCACTTAGAGTTCTACATGAGAAGTTTGGAAAGACAGGGGATTCTGAAAGAACTTTGGTTACATGTATTCATACATACCCTAGGTACCATTCCCCAATCTTGGCATGTACAAGAGGAGATTCGTAAACAAACGAAAAATTGGGATACTATGGCGGCTCAGTTCATTAGCAGCTTCTTATTCAGGGATGATGATATATGCATGACGTAAACACTGCAAGCAATTAAAAGGATCCTATTCACCCCAGGACAGGTGGTTGAAGGTTGTGTTGATGAAAAGTTCTTACAATATATTTATGACACAGGTTCTCCAGAATATTTGGCCTGCCATAAGGTGGACGCAGAACCAAACGAGGATGGGTTAGAAGGACTGAGGCATCTGACCTTTGAATAAACAGAAGGGGAAAGATATATATGGGAAAGTCTGACTAGAGAAGTCACTTACCTTCTACCAATGAAATTAAGGAAGCAAATGTTGGAATGAAGGATAAACCTAAGATGGCATCTGTGGGAGATTATTGGGATGAACAGATGACAAAATAATTTTTTGAATTATTTTGCAGGAATACTAGGACTTGTTTCCAGTGTCAGTAGCAGAGCTAAAAGGGATAAAAGGAGACATAGGGGAGATGGATATTGTCCTAAGGTCGGACGCTTGTCTAGTGAAGCACAAGTCGTATAGATTGAACCCCAGGGTAAAAGAAAAGGTTAAGAGGGAGATCGAAAAAATGTTATAAGCATGGATTATATTTCTGGTAGATGAAGCGAAGTGGATAAGTCTGATAGTTATATAGAACAAGAAAGACGCAATAGAAATTAGGGTCTGCGTTGATTATAGAAGTCTGAATAATGCATGTGTGCATGATCCCTTTTCGACACCCTTCAATGATGAAGTCCTGGACAATGTAGTGGGAAATGAATCATATTCATTCATGGATGGATTCTCGGGCTACCATCAGGTCCGAATAGCCGAAGAGGACAAAAGAAAGACAACATTCACCAATTAATGGGGGTCATACGCATACAATGTAATGTCATTCAGGTTTAATAACGCACCTGTGGTCTTCTCAAGAATTGTTATAGCTGCATTACAAGACTACATTCATAGGTTTCTAGAAGTGTACATGGATGAATGGACAGTATATAGCATGTTGAAGAAACACATAAGCCTATTATGGATCATGTTCGAAAGGTGGCGACAATTAAAAATTTCCTTAAACCCGAAGAAGTGAATTTTTGTGGTTCCATCTGGAACATTGTTAGGCCACATTGTTTGCAAGGATGGAGTGTGTGTAGATCCAGCAAAGGTTGCAGTAATTATCAACATGGAACTGCCACACAATGTAAAGCAACTGAGGTCCACTCTAGGACATACAGGGTATTACCGGTGCTTCATTAGGAACTATGCATCAATAACGACCCCGATGGAGAAGCTACTGAAGAGGACGGAAGTATTTAATTGGATAGAGGACTGTCAAGCAACATTGGATAAATTGAAAGAGAAATTGGTAAGTGCTCTGATCCTTGTCTATCCAGATTGGAACAAGACGTTTTACGTACACATTTATGCATCAAGGATCACGCTAGGAGCAGTCTTAGTGAAACCAGGGGAAATAAATATGGATCACCCTGTGTACTATGTCAGCGGTAAGTTGTCAACTGCAGAAAGGAATTATATGACAACAGAGAGGGAGGCATTGGCCATGGTCTACTCTCTGCAAAAATTTAGGCATTACTTGTTGGGGGCATCATTCAATTTTTTCACAGATCATTCAATACTGAAGTACTTAGTGAACAAACTAGTGTTAGAAGGTAGGATATGCTGATGATTATTAATCTTTCAAGAATTCACTTTCAAGGTGGTCATCAAACCTAGAAGATTGAATGTGGGGCCAGATCATTTATCACGACCAGAGACTAGAGAGAATGAAGGAGCATTGGATGATCAGCTACCTGATGCTGACTTATTCAGAATAGAAGCAGTCCTGGAATACTTACAAGAGATTGATGCGCTATTGACAACAGGGAACTGCCCAAAGGGGTATACAGCAACGTAGAAGCGACACTTAATAGTAAGAGTAGCAGACTACCAATTAATCGCAGGACATCTCTATACGATGGGCCTAGACCAAGTCCTAAGGTGCTGTGTACTCCAACACGAAAGAGAATATGTGTTATGGGAATGTCACGATGGGATCACGGGAGGCCATGTAGGAGGAAAAGCCACCGCAAGGAAGATACTACATGCAAGATTATGGTGGACAACCCTCCACAAATATTCTAACGAATATGATAAGAATTGTGACGTTTGTCAGAGGGTTGGGAAGTCGTCCCAACGGGACAAACTGCCTTTAAATCTCGTTCATATAGTGCAAATATTTGATAAGTGGGCAATAGATTTCATTGGACCCATAACACCACCATCAAGAAATTCACGCACGAGATACATAATAACCGCCAATAAATATCTCACTAGATGGGAAAAAGCTGCACCTGTCAAGGACTGTACAGCCGACACTGCCAGAAGGTTCATTTTTGAGAATATAATTTCAAGATTCGGATGCCCAAAAAGCTTGACAAGTCACTAAGGAACACATTTTATAAATGAAATCGTTGAGTCCCTTCTCAAGAATTTTATGATTCGGCATCATAAAGGTAGTCCATACCATCCATAGGCCAATGGGACTGTCGAGGCATTCAACAAAATACTGGAAAAGGGTCTCACGAAGATTATATCAGCTAACAAGGATGACTAGGACGAGAGAGTACCAGCAACTCTATGGGCATACAAAACAATGGTGAAAAGACTTCATAAACAAACATCATTTCACCTAGTATACGGGAAGGAAGCAGTGGTGCCAGCAGAGTTCATAATACCGAGCATGTTCATTTCGGAGGCAACAAGAATGACAGACAATGTAGCATTGAGAGAAAGACTAAGTCAACTAATGGAACTTGACGAATCCAGGTTCTTGGCCGAGTTTCACTAGTCAGTGGAGCAGAGAAGGAAAAAATCTTGGCATGACAGGCACATTAGGAGGAAAACATTCAAAATTGGAGATCACGTATTGTTATATGACAACAAGTTCCAAAAGTTCCTGGGTAAACTGCAAATGCATTGGTTGGGCCTGTTCATAGTTGCGGAAATCAGAGATTCTAGAGTGGTAAGGTTGGCGCAACTAGATGGAGATATGATACAAGGTTGGCTAAACGGCTCACGCTTGAAGCCCTTCCACATGCCAACACATTGGTGAGCTGCTACGATCATATCCAAGTACCATGTTCAAATCTGGTAGCAACCAACGCTGATATGAGGAAGAAACTAGAGACAGGAAGATCAGCACTGCTAGACCTAGTTGAGATATATGAAAGGACAATCGAGGGCAAGATCAGCGAGGTAGAAGCTAAGAAGCAAGCACTCGTTGATGCACTAGCAGACGGGTATGCCTTGATGGACAAAGTTCACGACTGCCTGAGAAACCTCACATTGAAGAATCATTTAGTATACCCTATGAGAGAGAAAATACAGGTATTGTTCACCGATAGCAAGGACTGCATGGATTCTAACCAACTCCAACAAAATAATGAGAAGATCGTCGCCATCCTAGCAAAGGTTGATCATATTGAAGAAGAATCAGCAAAAACTAAAAAGGTGATAAGAGACTTGCACCCACTGGTCCGTCTACAGGTTCTGTCTCTAAAGGAGGTTTACAACAACAGTGGAGAATAGTGGGACTGTTTACAAAGTCAAAGTCCAACTGAATTAACGTCTAATACGACCTAAGACTTCACTCAACAGGCCAACGCGATCATTGTCAAATGGGAATATTCCCTCCAAAATTACAATGAATTCAAGCAGCAAATGACCACTATTGTTCCAAAGTTGGAGCCTTCATTTGAAAAGGAAGGGCAGCAGAAAGAGGAAGGTGCAATGGGAGCAGACACCACCCTGCAAGTGACGGCTGAGACAAAGGGAGCATCAGCTCATCAACCAACAGAATCAGCGCAGCCACCAACAGGAGCACCCACTGAGACACCAATAGGACCGCTAAGCTCGAAATGAATTGACTCGGGAATGAGTCAAAGAATTTTGGTCAGGGCCTGTTGGGGCCTTCATTCTGATTTTAAAAGATTTCGATTATTTTGGCTTTCCATAAAACGAGGAGGAAACGAGTGGTAGCAGCAACGATTAGTTTGCGATGAAGACAGCTGGGGCAGAAAGCAGGAACAAGTAGTTGTGGGGTGGTTGTGGCAAAGTGTTAGCAAAAGGCAGAGACAACCAAGTGGAAAAGACAGATGAGAGGCAGCCAAGGGAAGGAATAACCGAGCGGGAACTAACAATCTAAGCGGTAGGGGAAATACAAAAGGAGAAACTCGTAAGGAGAAATGGTTGTTGTCGCTGGTGGGTTGGTTGTGGTGTGATAGAATAGGAGCATCTAGATGTGAGCGAGAAGGACCTCTGGGTCGAAGATTGAAGCTCTGAGCCTGCCATAGGCGGTTAGAGCCTATAATCAGGTATTCATTGTAATCATCTATGGCTAAGGCCAATATATTATGCATTGTTCTTCTGTGGACTTAATATGAATCAAGATATGGACTGGTTTCTTAGCACGATGCAGGTGGTTGCTTATAATGTATGGAACCACTTAAATTTAAAAATATTCTACAAGTCTAGGGATGTAGTAGCTTCATGGTATTAAACGATATGTTGTTGTATCTTTTGTGTGTATGATGTTGTTTATATATATTGATGTTTGACATACCCTTGATCCGATGACGAACCCTTCTTAGTTCTGGTCGGGGCACACCTCGGGTGAGACTCCTTACCCTTTGTGTAAGGTGAAAATGTCGGCGTTGTCCTAAACTACAACGAGCCATTGTTGACCCTCTGCGCCTGAACCCAAGGTCCCCCCTGATGACTCTTTTGTGCCAACAAATTTAAAGTGTATTCATAAGGTTTTAATCCTATCATCCATTCCTTTTTATATAGGATTAGCATATCCACTTATATTATCTTTGAATTGCAAGTAGAAGAGTAACACATAAAAATGATTATATGACACAAACTTTGAGATGTATTTCTAGGTTGCTTCCAATTTAGATTGAGGGAGATATATTCAAACCTCAACAGAACAAAAGAAGACTTGAGCAAATTTCTTAAAGAAGGAAACCTTTGTTGGTTTTGTCACCGAATGAGGAAATTTGAATTGCCTTTTAAGATCCTTCAATCTTGGAGGATTTGTTCTTTCATTCTTACTATGAAAAATTAATTCTTCTTTGAAATAAACATAATCAACTCCTAGTTGCACAATGGCTTGGTCCATATTAGCTCTAATATATTTAGTTTTTTATCTTTAACTTCAAGAGATAATATAGCGAGAACTTCTCAACAAAATATATATGGGTGACTTCAATGATTTTCTTCAAAACTTTATGGAAAATTTTCATGTTAATGTCTCCTTTTGATTATCAAGATCCTTGGCCATAAAACAATTTTATACACAATACTTCTTCTTGTAATATATATGCTCCAATGATTCAACCTCCAGCAAAATTAATCAAATCACAACATCAAAAATGAATTCAACCTTCACAAATTCTAAGGTTACACATATAAGTCCTCAAGCCTAATAGACTAAGGAATTGGGATTTCAAACTTCATTATATCCATGAAAAAGAGCATACCTCAAAATTATAACAAAAAATTGAACTATTGTAATTCTCAATCTGAAACAAAGTGAAGTAATTCATCCTAGTTTTTTCTCTTCAAGAATACAAGAACAAATTACACATCAAGATTTGTAGACAAACTTTGACATCATTTTCAAATCTTCTATGAGATTAATTTAATGAGGGAAAAAAAATATTCTTTGGTCTCCTGGAAAACATGTTGAACCTCTTACAAGCAACTTATCCTTGGAGACATTTCAGACTTCTGAGGCTTCTTCTAGAATAATAGAGAGAGTAAATGTGATCTTTAACTTCCTCTCTTCAGCAAGCTCTAATACCATGTTGAAAATGCAAGTGCAATAGAGACTAGAACAAATTTTTGAACATGATAATGATTTATGATGTCTTACATATCTTCTTTTAGCATTTACAATTTGTTCATCAAGAAATTATACTTCATTAATTTAACCACATACATTAGAATGAAAGTAAAGATCACAATTTGCAAGAACAACACAAGTTTACCCTAGGGAAACTGACTTGGGGTAAAAACCTAACAAATCCTTCCTTGGATCATCATTTCAACAAGACATCAAACTTCAAAGTCATATACACACTGACCAACATGATAGCAAGATGACAGTCCAACAAAAGGAATTGGTGAAAGAGAAAAAAGGATTAAAGGAAAAGGTTAGGAGATGGAGGATGCACTCTGTATATTTAAAAACTAAGAATAGGAGGGTTGAAATGGAATTGAAGAAGATTCAAGGCTCATGTGCAAAGATTAATATTCAGATCAAAAAGTGATAGAGTTGGAATTTCAAAGTTTTGGTTTTTGGCAGAGGAGAAATAGTTGTTTGTGTGGGGACACACAGAAGAGTCAGGTTGGGGGATGTCAGGATCATAAAATGTCTCTTTTTTTCCTATACATCACCCTTACTTATTCCCCTATTTTACCAATTCTTGAAGTTTTTACCTAGTATTTTTGCAATCTTTTTTATGTGATCATCAATATTTGAGTTCAAAGTTGCATATTACTTAAAATATGATAGGTGAATCATTATTTTGGTCAAAATTCCTTCATTTATCATGTTTTATAAGGTTTATGATTTATTACAAGTCACTAACCAAGGTTGGTGCAGACCACTTTGTCATCTTGGCTTTCCACAAGGGTCAATGGTTAGCTGGAAGTATGAACACTTTCTATAGATTATTTTGGATCTAGTTTGATAGTCAAAGGTGTGCTTATCTTCTACTATTATCTACAAGTTGAGAAACGAGGAGTTATTTACTAAAGCAACCTCTTATGTACCAAAACCGACTTCTTTGTTAAACCACGTTAACATCAGAACTGGATTTGATTCCCATCTATGGAAAATGGTTATGATTTGTAGTTGACTTTGTTTTTATTCAATAAAATCGTTGATAACCTAATTTGTAATGTAAATATCTATATAAATTGAACCATGGCCTTGAGCCTAGTTATAGTACCTATGATAGGGAGATGCTAATAGTTTACTGATATGGTGTCACTCCTCAACTGGATCTAATCCATTTTCCTCAAATGTAATACAAGATTGAAATTTATTAATATTAGCTTGATGTCAAGTTTATTTCTCCATTTATGGTACATTTAATAATTATTTTGATTCTATGATTTAAGTTAATCTTTAAGGGTGTGAGTTGGTTGGTTAGGGCCCTACCATACCAGCTCGACACTGCTCTGAATATTTGTTTTTGTTGTGTGGGTTGCTAATTTGGCATATAGTGTGAGCTTGTATATATATCTAGTGTATTGATTGTGTGGGTTATTTATAAATCGTTAAGTTCTGTGTGTGAACACTTTTATGCCCTATCTCTTGATATTTTATTAACACCTTCACTTATGGTTATTTGGTATTTAGATCTGAAGAGTGAAGATATAAAGGTAATTGATCTCTTTGAAACCATTTAATATACTTAACAGCGTTAATCAAAATAATAAACTATGACAATACCTTGATATATGCTCCACAATTATTTGTTGGGTACCATTTTGATTCTCGTTTCCTTCTAGTTTTTCAATATTCTTATAGGGACATCATTAAGCGAGAGTGTGATCTACAACTCTCAAGTCAATAGTGACACAAGAGTTGGAGATCTCTCAAATATTAACCTTTGTTTCATTACAAGTAATGATAGATCTGTAAATGCTTGAGACTTTTTGTTCAACAAGTAATTTGGGTTTTGTATGATGCAGTGAAACCTTTAGTAATCATTGGATGAATCAATAACCTTGTTAGCGATAGATAAGTGTTGAAAATTGACTAGTATTTCACTGATATAAAGTCTATTGGTAATAAAAACCCTAATATCATCGTTGGAAAGTGATTTAAAACATCATTTAAGTATTGTTGCAAGCTTTGTAATATTTGACCTATTTCATATTGACATAAAAAAAAAAAAAAGTGTTTTATACTTGGTTTGTAATGTTGTTTGATCTACTTAGTTTATACATTTAGCTTAAGTGATTTATTTGCGTTTTAGAGCTTGAAATTTTAGTCATTTGGAACTGTGATTTGCATTTATGGCATGCACTTATAATTCTGTTGAATAGTGAGTGTAGGACAAGTTATTGGAAGAAGGGAACCTTGATTAATTGAGTTGTGTTCTTGTAACCTTATTTGAGTGATTATTTTTGAAAGCATTGGCTTTTATTGTTAGGGTTAAAAAAAAAATTACACCTGGGTTCTTTTTTTAATCAACATCATATTTTCCAATTTTTATGATTGAATGAAACAGACCATTTGGTTAAGGTGTGTTTACAATTTTGGGACAACATTTGAACAGAGATTATTTTCATTTATGCACATAACAACTGCTCATACAATTACTGCATTTTATTTGAGTTCTCAAGCACTAGAGATAGATTCAAACCTTACTTTTGATTCTTTGATTGTTCACATAGTGGAATAGAGAGAGAACCTAGTGCAGGAAATTTAGCAGCGGTTTCATTTTGATTTGAATGTCCTATTTGGCATCAGAAGCAAGTTGGATTGCTTAGGGTTTACATGCTTGGGTTATGTAGTGCTAAGGAAATCTTTTTAATTGGTTTGTTCATTTGATTAAGGAGAATGATCAACTTTTCAGTTGAATGTTAAGTGGGATTTTTCTAATAAACTATCAAGGTATTTGTAGGAGTGGGATTGGGATTTGACAGGTAATTGCAAGAAATTTATGGTGATTTGATGAACATAATAGAATAGGGTTTGTCTTATAGATATCTAAAGTATTTACAAGCATTTAGCTGTTTTTGGTGATTTCAATTTTGTGACCTAAGTTTTTTGTTTTCCACAATACTGGATATCTAGGTTAGGGTCTTAAAATAAATGACACTACCAATCCAAATACCACAACAAACTACTTTGCACATCGTAATATAAACAACAGTAAATTAACTAGTGCACAAATATAGACAGCTTTTTACAATTTTCAACAACCCAACTTTGTTATATTAATAAACAACAATACAACTATCTAGAGATCCTATTCTAGCAATAATGGCCCTCATACATCCACTGATATGAGAATAAAAAATAGGGTTTGGTGTTTTTCATTTTATAACCAATCTACCCTGAACAAGAAAACACTTGACCTATTGGATGATGTAGCACTCAACAACCCTTTCAATCCATGTGTCTTGAACACATCTGCCCGGCCCTTTGGCTCCTAATCTGCAACAACACCTTTTAGCCTCTATCAATGAAACAACTCCTTTAGGTCACTGAACACGGCTCCAATATTCCCTCTGGTTGATCCTTTTTCCATCAATAACTCAACAGTTAGGGTCTTCTTGTGAGTTGTTCACAACTCTAGACCACTAGCTACTTGTTAGTCCTTTAAGGGCACAACTCTTAGGGACGTCTTCCCACTATTGCCTTCTTGTGGTACCCGATAAAGACAATCTTAGGGCATGAAGGGATGCCCACTTTAGCTGTATATTTCCTTCTCTTATAAGCAATCTAGGGCTAGGCAAACGACTCCCTTTGACTTCCTTCTTTAGTCCTTCAAATATCAATCACTGAGCTTCCTTCAAATATGCCTCTCCTAGTAGTCCAAATGTCCTTCTTTGCCCCACTCTTGGGGCTCCCAATATCATCCACTTTTTTACCTCCTTATAGCCTTAGGATGTCCTTAAAAATGTCCAAGCAACTATTGTTCTAGATCCTCTAAAACAACCCTCCAACCTTGGAAACTTCCTCCACAAACTTCGCACCTTTGTAACTTTCTTTTCTGCCTTTCTACCTGCTTTCGATGCTCTCAAAATTTATGTGAAACCACAAGTATAAACCTCATACTATGGTTTCTTCAACACGTCAAACAAAACATCTTTCCTTCCACACTTTACCTCACTTTTCTCAGTGATAAACTCAGTCTACTAACCTGCATTCAATCCATGTGTAAGAGCCCTACAACTAGTCCTAGTGTATCTCGACCCTACTCAAGGTGTCCTTCATATTTTGGCCATGTTTTCATCCAAGGAACAGAGATAAAGGTGGCCTAATAACTCGGCCTTGTGAGATTATTGTTCACCCTAAAACAAAGCCTTCAATCTTGGCTCCTATTCTAGCTGATAGGCTCTCAAAGACTCGAATTCTCTTCATCTTTACTTGTGCCAAACCAAACCAAAACAAATATAAAAACTCATTCTTTCTTCCACTCTTGTCCATATCAGTAATTTGAGGTGTGTGAGATCTTTCTTGAGGAAGATTTGAACTTTTTGGATGTTCAAATGAGGTCTACTCTCTCCTTAATTATATGCTTCTTAGTGGTGTGACTCTTTATCCCTTAAGGGCACTCCTTACATTAGGTTGACTTGTAAAATTTATTAACATAACCACACATAAACATATAAAATTATTATATTGCTTTGTAGACCCCCTATCTTAGTGCTCTTTATGTCCCTTGGCTTCTTTTAGGGTCCTCTACAATCACCAAGGGTTATATCGTCAAAGCTCTTAGTGGTTTCACACCCACAAGCTTGGGTGCAAAGCCCGCACTTTGTGTTATAAGCCCACAAAGTAATTTTGTGTTGCCCATTCCTCTGAAACCCTGAACCCTATCGCTTGGAGTACCTCCTAAGCAACCAATATCAACAATTTCTAGCACCTCCTATTCCTTGGGAAGGCCCCTTGAAGATGTGCGAGATCAATATTATATTTGTTCTCCATATGATTTCTTTATGCTCTATTTTCATGAATTTAATTTAATATTTTGTCTTGTTTAGATGCTTTGTTTTCTTAGTTATGATTTTATCTCCCATTTTTACTTGTTTGTTTTGCTTTCCCACAAGTCAAGTGTTTTAGAAAAGGATTAAAACAACCAAAACGTTTACTTCATTGTTCTTTTATCGCATAGTCTCAGATTTATAATTGAAAATTATAATTAGCTCTAGTTTAGTATACACATCAGTAATCTCCTAGGTTTCATGTACTTTAATTCCAATCATTTTCTTTTCATTCTAGAGCAAAATTTCATTGTTTTATAGTTATTTCTTTTTAGAATATATTTATTTTCAAAGTCTCAGAGATTAGATATGTTTTTTATTCATAGATTAGACGTGCTTTCAAGTATAATAGATTAGAATTGTCTTTGAATTCAATAGATTAGATATGTTTCAAAACGCACAATATATTAGATTTCCTTTCAAAGTTCAATAGACCATATTTATTTCAAAACCTAACAAAATAAGTTTTATTTCTTATTCAATACAATAGAATTTCAAAAGCTTTCGTAGTATTGAACTAAAATAGATTTATTTTGCATTTCTTTATTTTTCAAGCTCTCAATTCGATGATTCAATTAATATAGTTTTTGAGAAAGAATATGTTTGTGATCACTTAGATATTTTCATGAGTAAGTTTCATTTGAACTTTGCAATCATTTCCATAAGTTAATTTCCTTTTATATTGCCAAAACTTAATACTATGATATATATAGTGCAAGTATACTTCTCAAGAACACTCACCCTGGATTGATAATTTAATACAAGTAATTTAACTAACAATTAAATAACCTAAAAATATCTAAACCCTCTAGCACATTAAAATATATAAAATATAAATAATAACTATAAATAAAGATCCATTTTACCATATAAATTATATAATATTTATATAAACATATTTAAATTTCATTAATAAGCGTAAAAAACTTAATATTTACAATATAACAAGATTTTTAACAATGGATATTCACCCCCACTTTACTATGGGAATTATTAACTTGTAAATAAGTTGTGTTACAATACCATGGGCCAATACTATAGCTCATCAATACCACATGCCCAAAAATCATCTCTCATTTCACAATCAAAATTTTATATATATATATATATATATATATATATATATATATATATATATATAGATATAGATATAGATATAGATATATATATATAGATAGATAGATAGATAGATAGATAGATATATAAAATTTTACTACATTTTTGTGCTTATGTTATTTAATCATTTTGATGATAGACAATGTTTATAATAGTGGTAGTTACATTAAGCTTAATAAGAATCTCGTTAAAAAAGTTAATAAAGAAGTATTGACAACAATTAATTCGATTAATTCCCTCAAACCTCTCTGTAAAAATCTTATTGAAAGCAATTCCCTTACCCCCAGAATTTATGGCCTTCCAAAGATCCATAAGGATGGGGTCCCCCTAAGACCTATTTTTAACACAATAGGTGGGCCTTAGTATCTTCTCGCATTGATTCCTTTGTTAAGGACTCTGCTTCCTTTGTTAAATAATGGAAGGATATTAGGCTAGACCCAGGGGATTTTTTAGTGAGAATTGGCATTGTTTACCTTTATACAAAAATTCCTATTCAAGAGGCCATTGATGTCGTAAATCCGATTATTGATAATGACACTGCCAAATTGATTGGTCTTTGCCTCACCTCTAGTTTTTTCAATTTCCATAACGAGTTCTTTGAACAAACTTGTGGGGTAACAATGGGTTCTCCTCTTTCCCCTATAGTTTCTAACTTATTCATGGAATATTTTGAGACTAAGGCCTTAGCCTCTACTCAATTTTTCCCTAAAAATGGAAGAGGTTTGTTGATGGTATTTGTGTCATTTGGCCCCATGGTCACGAGAAATTGGATTTGTTTCTTAACCATCTTAATTCCCAATCAAACTCCATCAAATTCACGATGGAGGTTGAGGTAAATGGGTGTCTTCCTTTCCTTGGCATCCTTATATCTAGAATGAATGATGGTTTTTTTTCTCACAAAATCTTTCGCAAAAAAACTCACATGGAACAATATCGTCATTCCAGTTCTCATCATTTTTCAATGCAAAAATTTGGGGTTCTGAGCACTCTTGCCATCCGTGCTTTAAGAATTTCTGATGAAAATCACCTAGAGGAGGAAAAATATCATCGTCTAATTTTTTTTTTAAATAATGGCTATAGCAGAGCTCAAGGCTTTTCAAAGAGCCAGTAAAGATTCTAGGGTTAAGCCCTCTCGAGATGATCTACTTAATTCTAAGGTGTAGCTCTCATTTATCCAAGGGACCATTGAGAGGACTGCCAATATTCTTAAAAAGAATAAAGTTTATGCTTCTTTCAAACCCTTTAATACCTTTAAAAATTCTCTCAAATATGTTAAGGACCCTATAGACCCTAAAGACATGAAAGGTGTCTACTCGATCCCCTATTCCTGTGGCATTCCCTATATTGGAGAAATTGGTCACTCCATTAACGAGAGAATCCAGGAGCATGCAATAAACATTAGGCACAACTGCTCCCGCTCATCAGCTCTAACAGAACATGCTGAGAAATATAAGCACCATGTCTGCATTGAGGATGCAAGGGTCATTGCAAGGTTGATAATTTCCACCATAGGAAGCTAAGAGAGGCTATTGAGATTGAGAAGCATGCAATCAATATCAACGGGGATGATGGTTGGAAATTGAGTAAGAGTTGGATTGTGACCTTCTCTTCTTGATTCCCCCATGTTATTTCATTTTTTAATTAATAAAATATTGAGTAAAAATTACTTATTTTCTTTAATTACTTTTTATTCAATTTTAATTTCATCCTCGTTTTATTGAATTTTATTATTCTAAGTTCTTAATTTTATTTCTTTATATGCAAATAAAAATTTATTTATTTATTTATTAATGATAATATTATTAATCTTATGATAGCCCCAAGGGTTAGCTCAGTTGGTCAAAATTAGTGCCTCGTCATCGGGAGATCACAAGGTCCAATCTCCCCAAAGCCCTTGGTGTCAGGCCTTGCTAGTGGGTTGCATCCCTAAAAAAAATATTAATCTATATTTGAATTTGAATTTAATTAATTTTTATATTTAAATTAATAACAGCTAATTTACAAGAGCTAGTTTATAACTAAATTTTATTTTAATTAATTCTATAACTAATTCTTAACTACTGACTCTGATGCATCATTGTTATTTATTCATTTGGATTGATGGATTTTTTCACCTATGTCGCCCAAATCCTAATAACAAAGTACATACCCACAAACCATTCATTTGTAATATTAATTTTTTTAAAAAACTTATAAAAATACAATTTATTAGCTTTTAGCTTTTAATCTTTGAAAATAAATTATATGGAAGGTTTTTTTAATTTCTAAAAATAAAATATATGGAAGATTTTAAACAAATTCTACTTTAATATATTGATAACATATATGGTTAGGAATACCAGATGCGGGTGAAAATAGTGGACGATGATGTGGCCGCCAACTAGGTTGGAATGTGGAGAGAGCACATGGCCTCCCACAGGGCAGCACAGAGATCCAAACATGGCATTAACCACTACCATAAATGTGCCTCAAGTGAATATTGCCACTGCTCTGATAACCGACTTCAACCTCGGCTCGACGTAACAATGGGCTCTTTGGAAAACACCACCTCTGCTCCTGCCATTCCTCCTTTACAACCTCCTGCCATTCCTCCTCTGCAACTTCGGCCCCTGCAATGCCTCTGCCCTCATGTCGTGGCGGCGCCCAGCTCTCGCGCCACCACTGGAAGGCAGTGTAGTCTTTATTGCTGCATAGATTTTGGCTCGGGCATCCATCTCACCCATAGCTTGAACCTACAAATCCTCATCCCCTCGGCCCTGGTAGCTCATCCCTCTACAGAATTGCCTGGTAATTCCATTGGAACGGAGTAGCCCACTGCACCTAATTCGGACCCAAACTCGCCTACAATTGTGGAAAGCATGGTGCGCCATAGGATGTGCAGTCAAAGAGGTGGGAACCGAGGGAGCCTGAGTCGCTCCAAGCACTCTTCTGCTTCGGAGACCACCTCCTCTCTGGCTGAGCAGAACATTGGCCGCTACCCCAACACGCGTAGTGGCAGAGGTCGTTTCCACTCAGGAGCCTCTGCTACGCCTCCCTCCACTTCCGGCCCTTCTCCCAGAAGCACTCTGCCTGCCCCTCAGCCTCAGTCCTAGAATTCTCAATTTACCTTTCGCTCGACCTTGAACCAGCACCTCATCACGGCCACAATTACCATTAGCTTTCATGAGAAGAAGCAGAATTCGGAGGCACAAGACACTGAGGTTGGCGGTCAGCTTATGGCAGCTGAGAGACACAGAGCAATGGATGAAGGTTGTACTGATGCAATGGGGCTCTCAGGCATTAATGCGGGAGGACGAACCACTATGGGAAGCAGTAATCACAAAGCCAAAACTGAACTGGCACAATCGAGTCTTCAGGGTGCAGGGGAGCGCAGCACTGAGTTGCCAACCAGATGAGCAGGGAAGGAAGTGGAAATGGCTCAACAGAGGAATTGGGTATTTGACGAATATTGTTGTATCATCGAGGAAGAGTAGCCGGAGCTGCAGACAAGCGACACGGGGGCTGCGCAACTGACAAGTGGCGACATGGATGAATACCGTTGCTTCATCGTGGAGGAGAACCCTCCATCGCTGCCACGTCCCTAGCGCCACCACAATGCCAAGTGTTCGCCGCCTGGTCTGCCACCCTGCTGTCACTCAACGTGCAACGTGTCGCCTAGTAGACTGCCACTCAGCCACCACATGTCTCAGGTTCATTGGTTTTTGTTCATACAGTTTCTGGTTTTCACTGGTTTTCTTGGGGAATACTAAAATATTAGGCTCCTCTATTGGGTTTAATCTTAGTCTCCTCAGATACAATGTTGCAAAACTTGTTAATTCACTGGTTTCCCCTGCGTGGTAGCAAGATAATATTTTTGAAAACCTTAGTTAAGCACAAGTTTCCCTTTTGGGCAATTCAAATCTAGTTTTTTTGCTAGTTGATGCCTTTCCTCTGGCATAGCTAAGTAAATGCTTCGGCCTCTATGTATGATATTTTTCATACCTTAATAGAATTAGCATAACTTAGAAAAAAAAAAAAACAAACAAACAAACATATATGGTTAGGAATGAAATATTAAAAAAATATTATTTTATATTTCTTGAATCAATATAAAATTCAAACCAATTTTTAAACATAAAGTGTTATATATATAAATTTAAAATGGAAATTTTCCAAAATTAATATTGATATTTAATATTAAAATTTAACTCAAAATTAATTAATTTGAAAATTAAAACTTAATAAATTATCATCCCTTGGTCTCGTTTGGCTTCTCTGCAGATCCTTTGCGTCGCTCATCTTGCCTGCCCTGCTCCATCATGCTTTCTCATCCTCCATCTCTACCGTCATCCGTGAACTCCTCTGCTGCCCCATCTCGCCCTTCCTCTCAACCTATTCCCACGAACGATTCTTGTAAAAGGGAGGTCGACTTTCAGCATGGTTCATCCATGCTCGTTTCCCAAGGTCGTATGTCATGTATGACCGGTCCTTTGACTCCCTGGTTCCCTCCTCTTCCAGTCATCCCTCTTCTTCCAGTTGAGCCCTCTTTTCTCCCAATAATAATAATAATATCGTATATGATAATAATCGTATATTTTTTAGTAAAGAAATTGATATTAATATTAATAATAGCTCTAAAGAAAATAATATAATGGTTATTATAATAATAATAGATTAGGTCATAGTAACGAATTTATTAAATTTAGATATAATAATAAGAGAGGACTTATGCATATGGAGAATAATAAAGGTAACAACGGTAATGATAATGTTTATCCTATTAATAACATTAATCATCCAAATAACAAAGTAGTTAATTTATTTAGTTTTTATTTTCCTCCTCCGGTCTTTACACTTTTGGAGAAAGGATTAAATTTTTCCCTTTCTCCCTAGAAAATTCTGGTGGCAGATATTATGGGTGATGTCGAATACGAGATTAAGGACTTACCGGATAATACTAAATATATTATTCGGCAAGACTATGTTGTTATCCTTAGGAAAGCAAAGCCCCCTAAGCATATCATTAATAAAGAAGAGTTTGAAGCCCTAAAATCCTTGAATAAGAACTCAGACATCGTCGTTTTAAAAGCTGACGAAGGTGGGGCTGTTGTCATCCTTGATAAGGTACATTATCGAAAGAAGATGTTGGACCACCTAATCAACAACGGTAGCCATAGAAAGCTTGACAAGAATCCCTTGAAAAAGATTTCTAGGACGATTTCTCTCGCTATTAAATCCAGTAGCACCATTGGCTCCTTTAGCCATAAGCTTATTAGGAGTAACCCTATCACTCCTAGGATCTATGGGCTCCCTAAAATTCACAAAAAAGGGACCCCCCTTAAACCCATTATCAACACCATAGGTGGCCCTACCTATCTTTTAGCTAAATATTTAGCCTCGAAGCTCAAGCCCCTGGTAGGTCGGACAAAGTCCTTTGTCAAAGACTTTGCGTCATTTGTTAGTGAATTACAGGATATGAAATTTGAACCAGGAGACTCCCTTGTCAGTTTTGATGTTGTTTCCCTGTACACTAGCATCCCCATCAAGGAAGCCCTTGATGTCATCTTTTGACTTACTGATCCCAACACTGCTATATTAGTTGAAATTTGCCTCACCTCTACCTTTTTTTGTTTCGAAGGTGAGTTCTATGAACAAACCTGTGGGGTGGCCATGGGTTCCCCCCTGTCCCCCATTGTTGCTAACCTGTTCATGGAAGACTTTGCATCCAAAGCCTTATCCTCAACTGCTTTTAAACCTAAACTTTGGAAAATATTTGTAGATGACACCTGCTCCATTTGGCAGCACGGGCTTGATAAGTTAAATAGATTTTTCGAACATCTTAATAATCAGTCTAACTCCATAAAGTTCACCATGGAGCGTGAAGTTGATGGTTGCCTTCCTTTCCTTGATGTCCTCATCTCTAGAAAGGCTGATGGATCTTTCTCCCATCAGGTGTATCGAAAAAAGACTCATACTGAGCAGTATCTTCATGCAAGTTCCCATCATTTTCCTACTCAAAATATAGGTGTTCTCAACACGTTAGCCACTCGTGCTATAAGGATTTCAGATGAAGACCACCTCTCTAAAGAAAAGTCCCATCTCCTCAATGTCTTCATCAAGAATGGTTACAGTAGGCAACAGGGTGTTAAATCTTTCCTCAAAGCTAGTAAGGGTCCTAAGGTTAAGACTAACACTATTGATCAGCGTTCAGGAGTTCACCTCCCCTTCATCCAAGGGACGACTGACAAGATTGCGAGAATCCTGAGGAAACATAATGTTCCCTCAACCTTTAGGCCCCTCAACACCATCAGAAGCTCCCTAAAGTCAGTTAAAGACCAAGTGAACCATATGGATTTGAAAGGTGTTTATGTCTTCTCGTGTTCGTGTGGGACCTTGTACATTGGTGAAACATGTCAGTCTATTAACCAAAGGATTAAGGAACATGTTGCTGATATCAAACATGGGATGACCAAATCTTCTGCTTTAGCGGAACATGCAGTGAAGAACAAGCACCATATTTGCATTGAGGAGGCTAAGGTCATCGCAAAAATATCTCATTTTCATCACCGCAAGTTTAGGAAAGCCATTGAAATTGAGCGGTCCTCTAATAATATTAATAGAGATGACAGCTGGAAAATTAGTAGCTGTTGGATTCTCGCCATCTCTTCTTAGTCTTTCTCCTCTCTATCTGAGCTTTTTATCCCCTTTCTTGTTTGTTTCATTCTCTATTCCCCTTTTTATGCTTCCTTTTATTGATTTCTATTAAAAAGTATTACCCTCTTTTTATTTATTTTATTAATTACTAGTAATATTAGCTATTCATGATCAATTAATAATATTATTACTCATTTATTTTTATTGTTATTTTTATCTTTTATTTATTTATTCAGTTATTAATCTATTTATTTATTTATTATTGTTTTTCTTTTTAATATATATATATATAAATAATTTGTTTATTTATTTTTCTTAACCCCTCTCTTTTTATTTTTATATATTTTAAAATAATTTTTATTGTATTTTTACATAGTTTATTTATTTATTTACGCATTTTTATTATTATTATATATATATATATATATTATATATATAAACTTTAAAAAACAAGCACCCTCTCTTTTATGTTTATATATTTTTTATTGTATTATTTTTATCTTTATTTATCCCTTTTATTATTTATTTATTTTTTTTAGTTTTATTTTTTATTCTTATTTTTTAAGTAGGATAGTCAAATATTAGTTAGTAAATAATAAGGACTGAATAAGTTAATTAATTAAATAACTAATTAAGCAAACTAAATTATTATTTGTTTAAACAGTTCAAATTAATTTCCTCCTAGTCAAAGATATTCGTTTAGTTGTTTTATAATTATAATAAGTATATATATAAAGTAATATAGTTTTCCCTCCCTAGTCAAATATAGTCGTTTTCCTCTAGCTGTGAGGTTGACCTATCCCCTTATTTAACATGCTTGCGAGATTTGTCTCTTCATCTTGTCCTGAAGATGAACTACACTAGTTGGTTCCTCTTCATCTTGTCCTGAAGATGAACTACACTAGTTGGTTCGAACGCTTCGATCAAATATTCTCAATGTGATTTTTTCCAAAAATTTTCATGATTTAACAATTTACAAATTATCAAATTTGCTAAGTTTAAAAGGCATAAATATACAAATTTAAGACATACCTACTCATTACACGAATTTAAGAATACATATAAATAAACATAAATTGATTAATATGAAATAACATGAACTTTTTAATACATATGAATGAATACAAATTGATTAACACATTAAATGAAATAATGTAAATTTATTAAATTTACAATTTACAATGCATTGGGTTAACACTAGTCTAGATCTATCTTAACGCATCTTAATGTTGAATCTATCAAGCATTGAGGGTGCAAATCTCTTTTCACTCTAAACTAGGTTTGCATCTCAAGAGATTTGATCCCTTGGGGTGCTCGGTAGATCTAGAACTAAGATGGATCCAAATTACTTTAATTATTAATTATAATTATAAATATCATTATTATTATTATTTTTATTTTTTATGTAATTTGACCAGTTAATATATTAAACAAGTCATTACATTACAACATCTCTACCAAACTATCTAGAGTGCACCTCTCAATCACAATGATAAAAAAATATAAATAATTATGAGTTATTGCATAATTATAAATATTTTAAAAACTAATAAATCATATATTCATGAAAATAAATTAAACATATATTCATAAAATAAATTAACAATAATTTTCACAGAAAAAATTAAAACTAATTAAATGAATTATATATATATATATATATAGATAGATAGATAGATAGATATGAAAAAGAGCTCAAAATGAAGTGTTATGTACCAATAAGTTCAAGGTTCAAATTCTCCCCAATTTACTAATGTTTATAGAAGGGACATATGTAGGCACCTAGATGTATAGTGGTAACAATAAAAATCTACCCATATCATAGGAGTGTTATGTGAATATGAAACTAACACAATTGTTGTAACACGTCTCAGTAAAAAGCAAATATTTAATTTACTTTTACCACGGAGGCATGGTAAAATATGGGTGAGGTGAAAAAACTAGTAGGAAACTTTAATGATTATGTTTATTTTAATTTTATATAAAAGAAAAGATATGAAAAGTCTTGGAATTTCACGGGAAAAGACCCTAGAGGAAAATTTTCAGTTTCCAGACAGTTGAGAGAATTACTTCATCCTTCCCTAAGAGATAAAACATCTTAATAGGGACAAGAAGCCAAGGAAGGCAAAGAGCACAAGATGGAGGCATATTAAAGGAAAGAGAGGAGAAATTGGTACCTTGAACAGGGCATTGTTAAGATTGGGTAGGAAGCTTCCAATTAATGTGTTCTTGAGCTAGACTAAGGTCCATTGGAACCCTTAAGAACAGACTTGACAGTCTACGATTTTTGGACTAGATAGGTGCAGTCTTTATGTCCGAGAACATACCACTATAGGTCGTTGTCTAGAACCTGTTCTGGAAAATTGAAAAGGCTCAGGGGGAGATTGGACGTAATTTCCAATATCAGTGGTTGGGTGGAGAGGCCTTTACCCGCAATGAATTCCCTGACAACTTGTAACAAATAAGTATCGTTTTCCCATAATTCTAGTATTTTCAGAATAGGAGGTTCCTCTAGGAATATGGAATCGAATAGAGGTAATGATTATTTGGAAAGGAATTGTGATGAAGTATTTTCTGTAAATATAAATATTATGGAATAAGTATAGATTTTGGAAGCATGTATATAGTAACTTAGGTGTATAAAGGGAAAATGTAATCTAAAAATGCAGTCAGTATCAGGGAAAATAAAGGGAGGGAAAATAAAGGGGGGGTGGGGGGTGGGGGATTCCTTGATTATGTAGAAAAAACAGTTTTCTATAAGGTAGTATTAAGAATAATTGTGTTTGGAAACCAAGTTAGATATTTAGCCTTTAAAAAGTAAGATCAATCTTGGTTCCATCCAAAGTATTCTGGAAAAAGCGTTGAGGGATAGATGGTCCTAGTGGAGCGGCAAGTCCCGTCTGTCCTTGGTGCTTCTAGTAATGAAATAGACAATTACAGTAAAATAGAAAATATGGTGCTTTCTTTTTTAAGAAAGGAAATTGATAGTTTATGTTAATAGCCATTACCTATCGAAACCAAAAAGCTAAAATTTTCACATTACCGAACCCTTAATGCTTACATATTAAAATAAACATAATTTGGAATAATGTTGTAGATAAAAGGAAACAATATTTCTTTAAAAAAAAAACCAACCTCATTGTTGCAAGAGTCAAGGCGTAATTATTCTAAGCATGAATAATAAATAGATATATATGCAGAAAGCATGAAGAATTAGTTCAATGCAACCTTTACATGTGATGCTAAACCAGTATAACTCTAAGTACAAACATAATCTGAATTAAAATGCCATAATCTTGTAACTTCGTGTCAAGGGGTGGCATAGAGTTAATTGTAATAGTGGTACCAAGCTCTATTCCTGTGCTTGCTTCTGCCGCTGGTTCCTCCTATGCTTCTACCTGGTTTCTACCAGCTGGCGGAAGTAGTTGTCCCCTGGGCAGTGTTTCCCTCGCATCAAAACGTTGGTAAGTGTGTGGGTAAGCATATGCACATATATAAAGCAATTCACTGTGAAGAGCAGCAGGTGAGCATGAAGATTAAGTCGCTCTGCATGCACTAATTAATAAGCTCGTGTATTATATATGCGATTCTAAAAATAGACTACTTTCTCTGTGTAGCTCGAGGTGGTAGCTGTTCTCCTGTGAAAATTTCAACCTTTTATTAAACATTAGATGTATAATAAAGAGTGTAACATAATAGCATTAGCATTAAAATACCCATAAATTGTAGGCAGGAAACCAAGTAATAACCATTTATATTCTTAAAAGTTTCAGCAGTCCATTAACAACTAGAACTTTGTCTAAAATTACAATAGAAAATGCATACTGAGGTTCTCAATTTAAAATGCATTAGAATTGAACCCTTAACCGACATTAAACAATATACAATATTTGAAAGCTTAAATGATAATTTTGGGGTTCGTGAAGTAAAGCCTTAGTCTATAAATGAACTTGGTAAGAGCGAAATTTGAGTTAGTAATATAATAACCAACGACGGCTTCATCTGAGGAAAGAAATACCCACATGCCCAATTGACTAAAGAAGGCTTAAACCCCCACCTGCCACATCAAATATTTAGGTCGAGTTAACATCTGAGCTCGAATGTAAGAGGAGGAAGAATTAAGCAGACAAAGGGAGGCTAGTATACCTTAGGATATTGATACTAGTGGTTGTAGGGGTTGCCCTGAAAACTTTAGAAAGACAGCTAGAAAAATGTGTCAACCCTAATCGGATGCTCATCTAGTCAGAGGGAATAAAGACGACCCAGAATTTTGCTACTTATAAGATGAAATGTAGAGGCATCGTGAGGATGGAGAGTCGAGACTCTACATTATTCCAAATGGGCATACAAACCTGTGCAAAGAAAATACTCAAATTAATTGAAAAAAAATAAGAGAAAACAAAGTAATCCTAAGCTTAACCAGGTGGCATGGGATGGATTTTGATCATTGATGTTACCTGTGCAGGATCTGTATCATTTTTCCTTAAAACCCTAAGTCGCTTCAGAGCCATATCGAGACAGAGAGAATGAGAATGTGGTTTCGAGGTTAGGGTCGGGGGAAATTACCCCTTAACCGCCTCCCAATTACATGCACCGTTATATTAAATGCTCTCTCATCCAACGATGGAATAAGTTCCAAATGTCGTGCCCTAGCGGGTCACTGGATGGCCATTGCGTTAGACAAATGGCTTTGAGAAACTTCGATGCTCATACAGGCATTCTTAAGCACTCCATCAGGTCATATGTCCTCATGGGAACCCGCGGGCAAAGCGTAGCAAAACATCAGTATTAAGTTCACATATAAGTAATATAATGCTAAGGTTCATTAACTAATATAATGCTAAGGTTCATTAACCATCGGAGAATTTCACACTGTTAGGGTTACTTTTTTCCATTCAATACATCCATTATGTACCTCGTCAAAAAATGCGATAATTTTATGGTAGCAATTAACACTTTTGTTTTCTTTGATGTGATTACTTAAAGGGGGATGCTACAAGTGATATTAGAGATGGATGGTTTATCATTGTGACATGTTTAAGGTGATAAGCAGTTTATATATATATATATATATTTTGAGTATATGGAAAGAAATTTTGCTACGCGAGACAAGCTACCAAAAAAAATGATGAGATAAGATTGTTGTTTATTAGAATTTCAGAGGGTCATGTAAGTCAATTACTAAAGTAACATGCTAAATGAATGAAATAAAATACATGTTGAGAACTAATGAGGCAGTTTCATATATATATATATAATAACATAATAAGCCAAATGATATCTATACAAATGGAAAAGATAGAAACTCTATGGTTGTACCTGAAAACATAATGGCATACAACGTAAGTGTAAATAGCAACAAATTGTGTCGTATTTAAAGTAAAGAATATATGTATCCTGAAAATAGTACAAGAGAGCAGGAGGCCAAAATAATTAATTAAGGAGTCAAAAATAATTAATTAAGAAAATGGAAATGAAGAAGCCTTTCATCATTACATTAACAAGAATTATGTCGTGTACGTTAAATTATCAATTATCGATTGGATTATTGCTAGATTTCCTTGTCTACCAAAATTGATATGTTACACACTTATGAGAGTAAACCAATGTTTGAACAATTTAAGTATCAACACATATTAAATCATATTTTGTGATAGTGGGATAGAGAATGGAGAGGATTTGTAACGATAAGGAAGAATATGGATAGCCAAATCAGGGGATGTATATGTGTACAAATGAAGCATTAAACCCCATGTTGTTCCCCAACGGTGAAGTATCAGGCGAGTATCACCCTAAAAGGTTTAAGAGCTATCCATATGATGATCACATGTTTCGTGTTGTAATTCTCTTTTGTTAAAAGAAGGGAATTATGTTTCAATACGTAATTTATGAGATTAATAATCATAAGGATGTCTAAAATTAAAATCTCTAATGTGGATTGTTGATGAGGAGGCAAGTATAAAGAATAAAGGATATTATGGGCATTGGGATTTGGATTGATGGTAAATTGGTGCCTTGTTAAAGCACTCTATGTGAAAATGTCACTTGTTCAAATCACCTATGGGTGTTCACCTTTCAAAAAAAAAATCTGAGGCCTTTAATCAGCAAAATTATTCAATTAATATATATAGATATAATGTTTGTGTGTGTATATATATATATATATATATAGATAGATAGATAGATATAATGTGTGTGTGTGTGCACAGAATAAGTATGTATAAGAATGGAAAGAACTGAAAATCCTATAATACCTACGTAAAGGGGTGGGATATTGTCATACCCAAGGAAGTCGCCTTGACATACTCAGTGACAGTTGTTGTCAGAAAATAGAATGAGGATCTAAAATACTTACAAATATAAAATGAATGTATGAATAGGAGTCAATTGGAGTCGGCCTGGGTAATGGATGAAGATAGATGGTATCAATAAATGAGGTGGTAGGCAACGGTTGTAATGATAATAAACGGTAAAACTTAGATGTCAATAGTATAACTCAGGCTCAAACGAGTTCAACATAATAATAATAATTGGTTGATACAAACTTCATGATGGTGAAAACAAACCGATAAGGGTATTTAATTTCGTTTTCCAAGGTCTCTTCATGAACAAATCATAACATGAAGGATTTCAAAAGTCAAGTAATTAAAAATAGTAATAGAGACTAAGTTGGGATAAACCATCATAATAATTTGTGATGGAAAGGAGACTAATCTTGGAAATGGTGGAGCGAGTGGCATACATGACACTTGTAACTTGGAACACATGGTAGCCGCATCTAGGTTACGCAAGAAACTAAATAAACACAAAAGAAAATTGGAACAATGTTGCTAATACTCGAAATAAAATCAGTTTTACACCAATTCAGTAAGTGATTTGGGGGAAAGATGAGAATCGATTTCAAAATGTAGAACTTTCTGGGAAAGAGTATGCAACAACCCTAAAAGGAAATATTAACATCTTTTAAATTTCATGTACTTGATGGACATAGGGGGGAACTCAAGATGGTGTGAGTAAGAATCATGGAGTGATTCGCTATTTGGTTCATAACTATCTAACAACTTTAAATATTAAGTATGCTCAAACTTAAGATGATAAGAAAACCTGATTAATTAAAATGACTGTGGGTAAAATAAGATAAACAAAATTAGATGCAAGTGAAATTCCTTGGGAAATCTAGTAGGACTGTAGCAATAGTATCCATAATAAGACCAAATAATATAACAATATATTACAATATATATATATATATATATATATATATATATATATATATATATATATATATATATATATATATTCAGAAAATATTACAAGATGGAAAAGGGCAGCCTATGTATATAGTATACATAACAATGAGTGCATGTATTATTATTCTAAGGGAGTTGTTTTCCTATGACCTAAACGATTCATAATGGGCATATAGTGATATGAACAAAACAAGTGAACAGTCGAGCAAGGTAATCAAAGAGAAATGTAGCATGCTAAAAATAAAAAAATAAAAGCGGGTAGCATGTCACCAGTCAATGGTACCCCAGATAAGTACCTTAAAGAAAACCAAATGACTCCATAAACACCATACACTTACAAAATAATTATGTAAAGATAACCACACTAGCATAGTGTTTTAAGGTAGCTGACAAGCACTAAAATCCAAGGAAGAGAAGACCCTATAGTTAGGTTATACTTCAACAACAAGGGGAAGTACATATGATTTCCAGGCACCATGATCCATAAGTTGTAAAATGTAGAGGGATGCAAACCCCAAGAAAATATTTTGGAAACTCATATGTGAGGCATGTCAGAAAGAAGTTGTGGTAAGATTTGGTAACATAATTTGGTGAGCTTTAAGCATGATTCTTCTCTCGAGTTGTCAAAGATGATTCTTTAAATATTACCTTATATTTGTAGCCTCAATCATCTATTGAGGAAGGACTGAAAGGAAAAGGATACAATAAGACAAAAAAAATAACTAAATCGTAGAACCTTGATTTTGTATGAGACCACAAACAGTTAGTAAATATGGATATGATGGGGTCCATTACACAATGGACAAAATGATAATTAATGTGGAAATTGTACATTAATTTAATTGTCCCAAAACTTTGTAATATGGTTGTGACATGTTTCATGTCATAAATTATGATGGTATCAAATGGATAAATCATTGGTTGTAAACCATCGTGGGAACAAGGCAAGAAACTCTTCCTCATGACAATAACAAAAATGGATATTGTGGAGAGTATAATAAGATGAATAACTACCCTCAAGTTAGAATATAATTAATGACTCTTAATACTCCCTTGGACCTTACACATCAATTGTATTTAAAAGAAAAAGGATGCGTTCTCACCTATAAGGAAAGAACTATATTATAATAAAATGGCGAGTATGAGATAGTCAATATGCATGCGACCTTAAGAGGGATAAACCCCATGGCAGTATTCAAAAGAAAACATGTGTATAACTCGCATCAATAATATGTAATATAAGAGGACAAGTGGGCAAAGTTAAAATATTGGGAAGTTGACCCTTGGTTGGTGCTAAAGAAAATTGCAAGGCAACCCAAGGGGAAATAACTTGGTATCTAACAACATGGCTATCATGAATATGGTGACAAATTCAAAAAAAAAAAAAATCTACTTATGAATAACTAATAAGTATGTAACAACTGAATTAAGATAAAGGTATAGTGTTGCTATGAAAATGCACTAGTTGCAATCTCTCATAAAAGACAAAGACAACAGATAGCTTCTGAACACATTATTATTGTTAAGCAAATTGTGCAGAAAGAACTGATAACTCAACGGCCTGAAACATAAGTGGAACCAAGGGTGGAGTCTTGATCAATAGGCATGGTCATTGAGTAAGAAAAAGAATTTAAAATGATGAATTTATAATGATGTTGCTAACCCTTATTGAATGCAAGATAGTGACCCTTGTTGGGTTGTGAGGCGTGATGATGACCATTGTCGAGTATATGAATAACATTAATATTGTTTATAGAAAGAAAAAAAAGTACAGGTTATTAAATGATGACAGTAGAAACTAATGACCAAATCAAATATTTAATCACTTTTACCATGGAGGCATGGTAAATTATGGGTGAGGTGGAAAACATAGTAGGAAACTTTAAAGTTTAAAGTTTATTTTAATTTTATATAAAATAAAAGTTATGACGAGTCTTGGAATTCACATGAAAATACCCTAGAGGAAAATTTTCAGTTTCCAGACAATTGAGACATACACTTCCTCCTTCCCTAAGAGATAAAACATCTTAATATGGACAAGAAGCCAAGGAAGGAAAGGAGCACACGCTAGAGGAATCTTGAAGGAAAGAGAGGAGAAATTGGTACCTTGAACGGGATATTGTTAAGGTTGGGCAAGACGGTGCCAATTAAGGTGTTCTTGAGTTGGACTGAGGGCCAGTGGAACCCTTAAGAACATACTTGATAGTTTGCAACTTTTGGACTGGTTAGGTGTAGTCTTGATGTCCAAGAAAAAACTGCTACAAGTCGTTGTCCACAAATTGTTTTGGAAAATTGAAAAGGCTCGGGGGGAGATTGACATAACTGTCAATCTCAGTGTTTGGGGTGAGAGGTCTTTACCCACAATGAATTTCATGACAACTTGTAAAAGATAAGTATTGTTTACCTAGAATTCTAATATTTTCATAACAAGAGGTTCCTATAGGAATGTGGAATTGAATAGAGGTAATGATTATTTGGAAAAGAATTGTGGTGAAGTATTTTCTTTAAAATTAAAAGTATAGAACAAGTATAGATTTTGAAAGCATGTATATAGTAACTTGGATGTATACAAGGAAAATGTAATCTGAAAATGAAGTCTGTATGAGGGAAAATAAGGGGGGGAGGGGGGCGGGGGGGGTTTCCTTTTTTTTTTTTATCAAGAGTAGGACCTTCTATTAAACTTAGCCAAATATACAAAATTTACATGAAGCTGCACTCGCTCTGTGAGAGTTCAACAGTCAGCAGGGCAGGCCGACCAAAACATTCACCCAAAACCAAGAGAAACATAAACAAGAAACACGGGAGAACCACCAAACAATTAAGGCACAAGGCCAATAGGTAGTGCGGTCGTGCATCAAAAGAGCCTATAAATCCATGGAGGGATAGTCCATCAAAATGGAGGTCACAAAAGGCCACAATTGACTCGCCATGGGTCCACAAAAGGTCAAACGGACTTGACGGAAATTAAAACTGTCAAACAAACTCGATAGAAATTAAAATCTTAATACTCTAATCTCTTTTCGGGTCCAACCAACTAGCACAAACAAATCACCACCTTTGATCAACTAACTAAGATCCAACGGTCTTCGTGAATATCGGAAGGATGAGAAGTGCGAGAGTTAACCGCCCGATGAGGGCGATTTTCTCTTTCCTCGCTCCACTACATGTCGCATGAAGAGTGGAATCGGAGCCAAACTCAAAAAAACTAGAAACCATTCAGACCCCACCTGGTATACCACTTGTGGTTTTGGAACAGTTGATTCGTGGAAAAAACAAACACGTCCTTTCGCCATGTGTTGTCCTACAATTTCGTCCAGCGGGCAGTTCTTAAGCCAATCCCGTCCACCAAGATTCTCTGTCAAACACCACCTAAGCCAAATGAAAAAGGACACCTCATCCTATGGTGCTATCTGAGTCAAACCTTTCATCAATCAATCAAAAAGAGTTCCAGACTTTGGAAAATAGCCGAACCAAGGCAGGTTAAACTGTATGGAGTTCTCCATCCTCCCGCCGGTCTTCTTGGTCCCTTTGATCCTTCCTGTTAGTCCATAGTTCCATGTCCTGGGTTGCCTAACAGAGACAGTCCTCCCGCAATTTTCCTGGAGGTAAGGAATCCCAAGCATACCTAGAATCCATGTGCCCTTTGGTGACTCCTTCATTCGCCAATCAATCTGCTAACATATTAGCTTTCCTATTCACATGAACAAATATGACAGTTTTAAGGGTTCACAGGTGAGAGTAGATGCGGTAAAAAACCTGCAAAAGCTTCTAGTGCTTCGGCACTTTATCTGGAGAGGTTCCATTGTTAATTTTCTTAGCCGCTCTAATAATTAATTCCGAATCCACTTCAATTATGACATTGTGTCAACTTGAATCCACTAGGATTTCCAAACATTGCTCTAATGCCATGAGCTCAGCCATGTTATTAGTGGCCTTCCCCATGTGGCCATGGAAGATTTTCTGTATTTGTCCCTAATCATCTCTTATGGCACCCCCAAAGCCCATTAATTTTGGGTTGCCCTTAGCTGCTCCATCAATATTAACCTTTAATAAACCATAAGAAGGGGGCTTCCAAATGTTAACACCTTTATTTATTAGGCTCAATGCCTTTATTATTCCTAGAGGACTGATAGACTGGAGAACCAAGTGAAGTATAATTCTCTCCTCTTGGGGCAAAGGAGGATCTTTAGGAAGGGTTCTCAGCAAGCTTCTTACTGTATCTTTGAGCTGCCTTAGAATTTTCTCAATTATGTGTTGGGGCATGCTTGTTTTGTTTTTGAAGATTCGACTGTTGCACTCTTTCTAAACATTCCAGATGACAAAGCCTGGAACCAGAATCCAAGCTTTATTAATAATCTCATTCCCTGAGAATTTTTTCCTCCATTTTTTCAGAGTGTTGGATATGCTGAGACTATCCCTATCAATTTGTCTAAAAATGGAGGCCACCCAACCCACACCCTTGAAGTGAAAGGATAGAGGTTGAGAAGGTGTTCAATCGTCTCCTCATGAGCGCCACATAGGTAACATTTGGAAGGACCAATGAAGCCTTTCTTAAGGAGATTCTCCCAAGTTAAGATCTTCCTTTGATGCACTAGCCAGATGAATAACTTTATTTTCATCCAATGTGGACTTTGTCAAAGTTTCTTCCATACTTGATTAGGATTCACAAAGTTAAATCCTGTGACTTCTTGTTTAGCCTCTTTGAGGTTAAAGTTACCTTCGGTGTTCTTTCCCCAACTTAATTGATCCGTTGAGGAAGAAACCAGAATCCTTCTAGGCTCTAGCTCCTGAGTGAGATCTTCTACCTTAGCCTTAAATGGGTTTTCATCACTGTATCCTAGATCCTTCCACTTCCTCCATTTTCCAGTATTCCTTCCCTAGTCCCAGAAGTCTTTTACCAAAACCATACATTTCCTATTTGTGTCACTTTTGAGAGCTGCAAGTTCATCCCTATAAAGGTTGGGTTCTTGTTGCCAGTTTTCCTCCCAAAATCGAGCAAGGTCCCCTACTCGAATTTCCCAAAAACAATGTTGCTAAACAATACTTTTATTATCCTAGGCAAGGTTCAAAATATGGGAGCCCCTGATTTGCCCTGACATTCTAATGTGATCCTTCTCCTGCCAGTACTTGGCATACTTTTCTTTTCAAAAGCCTAGCCCAGGGGGCATTCGGTTCCTTAATCCATCTCCACAAAAGCTTGGCTCCCGAAACTCTGCTAAGGATCTCAGGATCATGAAGCCCCAGTCCACCATGGCTCTTAGACTTGCAGAGCTTGTCCCAAGATACTAAAGCCCACTTCTTTTTCTCTTCCTCTCTGCCCCACAGAAAGTCCCTTTGTATGCCTCTTATCTGCTGCTTAATACTTTGAGGAGCAGGAAGAGCTGAAAACATGAAAATGGGAATGGCCTGCAAGACCGCCTGTGTGAGCACAAGGCATCCTACCAAATTTAGTGACCTGCATGTCCATTTCCTGACCTTGTCCTAAATTTTATTTAATATTGGCTCCCACACTTTCTGGCTTAGAGGTTTGTCAATAAGAGGAATGCCAAGATATTTAGAAGGTAGTTGTTCCCTTTGGAATCCAAGAATTCTGGTAATGTTTCTATGAATAGCAATATTAGTGTTAAAGAAGAAAATTTTGGACTTGTTGAGGCTTACCTCTGTGCCTGCTACCATAGCAAAGTCATTTAAGATGTTTTTGATTGCTCTGGCTTCCCTTACTGTGGGTATGCCCTGTAACATTGTGTCATCCACAAATTGTTGATGAGTGTTTGCCTCTCCATTCGTGGTAAGTTTGATACCCTGAATTCGTCCTTCAGCATTTTCCATTTTGATCACTCTACCTAGCCCTTCCATCATGAGGATGAAGAGGAACGGTGAGAGCAGATCTCCTTGTCTGAGCCCTCTGGAGGGTGTGAAGGTCCTTGATGGAGCTCCATTAAGCAGTATGGAAAAACTGGTTGTGGTAACTAATGCCATGACCCACCTTATCCAATTCTGGTCAAAACCATAGGCTTTTAGAATTGCTCTTATGTAAGACCAGCTCAATTTGTCATAGGCTTTCGCTAGGTCCAACTGAATGATCATACTAGCTTGTTTGTTGCTTTTGAGAGAGTGTACCACCTCATGAGCTTGGATGATATTGTTGAGGATTTGTCTTCCCTCCACATAGCCTGTTTTCTCCTCCGAGATGAGAGAGGGTAGAAGTGGTTTGAGTCGATTGGATATTACTTTGGAGATAATTTTATACACCACATTACATAAGGCTATGGGCCGAAAACCATCCGAAGTCATGGCATTTTCCTGCTTTGGGATAAGAGCTATGAAGGATGCATTCAGAGCCTTCAGTACCTTTTTGGATCTTCTTGAGTCTTCCACAACCTCGAGGATATCATGTTTGACAGTTTCCCAGCAGGCTTTGAAGAAGTCTACATTGAATCCATCCGGGCCTGGTGCTTTTCCATTCTACATTTCATTAATCACTTCACTGACCTCCTCTTCCGATACTGGCCTATTGAGATTGTGGTTGTCCTCTCTGGTAACCAGCTAAGGGATATACTGAGTGAAATGGTCAATGAACCTAGATCTATCCTCCAGTGGCTCCTTTGCAATATTGCAGAAGTGTTGTACAAGGACCGATTCCATATCATTGTGAGATACAAGCTCAATACCTTGAGAATCTTTGATCTTTGTGATTCTATTGTGTGCCCTATGAGCCATAGTAGATTTATGGAAGAATTTTGTATTTCTTTCTCCCTCTCTAATCCATTGTATCCTTGATTTCTGCCTCCAGAAAATTTCTTCTTGTAAGCATCGATCCTCCCATTCTTCCTGCAGAGAGTCAATTAGTTTTTGCCGCTCTTCGGTGAAGCCATCTGTGATGTTGATCTGATTGATCTCCTGGAGCTTCTACTCAGTTTCTCTTTTGGCTTTGAAGATATCTCCAAATTCCTTTTTGTTCCAAGCTTTAAGCCAGGATTTGATATGTTTAAGTTTCTGCTGGAGGATGTACATTTTTGTGCCCTAAATATTCAACTCCTCTCTCCACCATTTATCAATGTTATTAGTGAATTTAGGGTGTGAGAGCCAGGAATTTTCAAACCTGAAAGGTCTGTTTCTCGGTGTGCCCATAAAGGTGGCTTCTAGTTGTACAGGCCAGTGATCTGATCCTCCAAAGGGCAGAATGGAGGCTGTCATGGCGGGTCCTGTGAGAAGGAGGTCCTCTGAAATAATAAATCTATCAAGTTTGGAAGCAACTTGAGAAGCCCCTCCCCTTTTGTTGTTCCAAGTGAAGGTTCCATTAATTGTTTCAGCATCCACCAGACCCATGTTCATAATGAAGTTCTAGAAATCCATGGAGTCTCTACCTAGTTGTCTAGTGCCTCCTTTTTTTTCTGAAAGAGATCTTATCATATTGAAATCTCCTGCAACGATCCAGGGAAAAATGGGATGTCTTGCTCTTAGATCCTCCAAGGAGGTGAGAAGCTTGAGTTTGTCTACTTGCTTTTGAGGTCCATAAACATTTGTAATCATGTATATCTCCTTATCCCCTACAGGTTGAAATATCAAGGAGAGATAGTTCCTAGATGCTTCAGCATCCAAGATTCCAAATTTCTATGGATCCCACAAAGTGAGAATCCCCCCCACCGAGTTATTTTCCTTAACCTCTAAATACTCATATTTGATTAACCACTTATTATGAATATCTCTTATCTTATCCATCGAACATTTTGTCTCCTGAATAAAAACCATGTCTGGTTTTTCTTCTTTCATTCTGTTACTAAGAATTCTTTGTTTCCTTCTATTCCCTATGCCTCTAATGTTCTAGGTTGTGAGCTTCATTAAGAAAGATTAGTAAAGGAATAACTGGTAAGATATTTCATCTTACCTAAGTTGATCAAAAGTTTTCCACATTCGTTCAGTAGCTCATTCTGTCTCTTTCTTCCTCTTTTCCTACCTGAGTTCTTTGGAGATTGTGCCTGTGAATTCTCCATCATCTTGACCCCACTTGGCTCCTGGCTTTCATGATTTCTTTTGACTCCAGCTCCCTTCACTTGTGACCTCCATAGAAAGAGTTGTTGTACTCTGTCATAGTCCTCTTTTGGCAGGGAGTCCACTCCTATGTTTTTTCCTTGTTCCAGAAATTTCTCTAGATCTAGATTTTCCCTATCCAGAATCTCCTGTAGCTCATGGTCCTCTGTTCCCGCTTCACTTGGAGTCATCTCCTGGTCCCTACTGATCTCCATAAATCTTGGTAGATCATCCTTTTGTTGGTTGTTTACTGTGATATCCTCCATGTCATCTACCTTATCCTGCTCCTTTGTTACGTTCTCCATGTCCTGGACTGTCTCCTTGTCCCCCTCTTCTTCCTGCAGGATCTTGAAGTTGTTGTGTCTTGTATGTATATTCTCATTTACCTTCTTGTGTGGAAATTTCCCCCCTTTCCCTTTGCTCCTGACCTTGGTGAAACCCTCATGATCTCTCTCCACAGTGGTTTTCTAGTTACCTTCCCTATTGATTGTGGGGCAGTCTCTATATAGATGCCCATGTTCATGGCATTTGCGGCACCTAAATGGTATGTGCTCATAGTCCACAGTCTGCACCCATTCTTCATCATATACTTCTAAAATTATCGCTTCTGGAAGGGCTCCAGATAGATCCATTTCCACACATATTCGGGCAAAGGAGGTATACCTTCCTTTCAGAGTTGCCTCTGAGATCTTTAGAAAATGCCCCAGCTTGTTGCCTATGGTTTTCAAAGATTCTAGTAGCCAATAATCCAGAGGAAGGGAGTATAGTCTGATCCAAACCGGTACTGATGTGAATGTTTCATGTTCCGGGACAAAGTTCATCATCCATGGCTGCATGTAGAGTCCTGTCGCAGCATAGAAATAGGGCCCCCCTTCAAACACTCTATCTTTGTCCTCTATGCTTGTGAACACTACTGTGAAAAATCCATTAGAACCTAGATATAAATGTATTTCTCCCTTTGGTTTCCAATGGCTCCTTATCTATATGTGTAACACCCTCTTCGTCAGCCATAACCCCATGAACTTGAATATGATTGCATGTTCCGTCATATGATCCCTATGTGCTTGTATTGTAGGGTCGCTCAATATGACCTGGGGGATAATGCCTGACTTGGGTTTGCAAGCCCCAGTTGTCCTTATGGAAGCCAGTCTTTTACTGCTGCCTCCATTATCCTTTTCTTTGCTTGTTTCATGTTGATTTCCTTCCTGATCCTGATATCCGCTTCTTCCAGATGTCCCCTGACTTCGTGCTTCTGAAATCTTCTCCAGAGGTTTTTGAAATGCTTCTTTCCTGCGTCCTTACTTCCTTCTATGATTTCTTAACTGTAGGAGGGAACATCACTCCCCCCTGTGCTCCCCGCCATGTTACCCTGAATCCAAAACCCTATTGTCAACTCAAAACCCTAGCCAGTGATCCCTTGGGGGGGTTTCCTTGATTATGTAGAAAAAACGGTTTTCTGTAAGGTATTATAAAGAATAATTGTGCTTGGAAACCAGGTTAGATATTTAGCCTTTACGAAGCAAGATCAATCTTGGTTCCATCCAAAGTATTTTGGAAAAACTATTGAAGGACGGATGGTCATATTCGAGTGACAAGTCTCATATGTCCTCAGTGGTGTTGGTAATGAAATAAACAGTTACAGTAAAATAGAAAAATTGGTGTGTACTTTTTTAAGAAATTAAATTGATAGTTTCTTTTAATAACCATTACATATCAAAACCCGAAATCCAAAAGTTGCACATTACCAAACCCTCGATTACCAGAGAAGAAGACAAAATACAGTAATGCTAACACAACAATTCAATGGGAGTGAATGCTTACATATTAAAATAAACAAAATTTGGAATAATGTCGTAATTAAAAGGAAACAATATTTCTTAAAAAAAAAAAAAAAACAACCTCATTGTCCCTAGAGTCAGGGTGTAATTTTTCTAAGAATGAACCATAAATGGATATATAAATAGAATGTGTGAAGAATTGGTTCAAGGAAACCTTTACATGTGATGCTAACCCAGTATAACTTTGAGCACAAACACAATCTGAATTAAAATGCCATAATCTTGTAACTCCATGTCAAGGGGTGGAATAGAGTTAACTGTAATAGTGGTACCAAGCTCTATTCCTCAAAAGTTCAGTATTTAATTAAAAAGTAGATGTATAATAAAGAGTGTAACATAATAGCATTAAAATACCCATAAATTGTAGGCAAATGATCCAGGTGGATATTGGTGGCCACCTGCCAGGTCCACCTGGACCCCCACCATTGTCTTTCTCAGCATTTTCTGTTTCCTTAATTGTAGCATAGTTTACTATTTTTAGCAGTTTTTCGGGTCCTGAACTTCCGGAGCCGTTTTGAGGCCCTAAACGACGTTTTTTTGGAATTCTGGGGCAATTGAGCCCTGTGTTGCCTCCCAAAGTGGTAGTACTCGGATAGATCTTTCTAACGAGCTATCATACGCGTCAAACGGAGATCGTATGCCAAAGTTACGACCCCGGGAAATTGATGTACCAATTTACCCAAACGGGGCCCACAATTTGGCGTTTCATCTTCTAGGGTTAGGTTTCGGTATGTGAAGGGTTTTCCATTGTTTCTCAACAATAAATAGGCCTTCGAGCCTCATTGTAATACAGTTCAGAACAGTTCAGAGGCATGTAGCCATCACATCTCTTCTCAGAGATAAGCTACCATCGCCCTAGCTAGTTTATTGCCATTTCTGTTTGTAAGCATATGTCAGTATTTTCCATTAATGAAATGAAGTATTATTTCCGCTGCATCTTTGTGTATATGGTTATCTCTGTAATTTGTTGCGTTCCTGTTTAAATCTGGATCAGTGGTATCAGAGCGGTCTGCTTTTTCTCTGTTTTTCTTTGCATGTCCCCAACAAGGTCGGGATATAAGGAGTTAGGGCTTGAACTGGTTGAACCTTTGCAAGACCAGCCTCGCAAATCCCGACGGCCTCCCATGGCGAACGAGAAGAAAGACGAGGGGGCAGGAGATCCCATCAAAATCTTGCTCGAAGAAGCGCTCGAGCGACAACGGAACGCGATGATGGACAGCTTTGCGCAGATCCTTCAGCGGCTACCCAGAAGCGGCGCATCGGCTTCCAACAGCTCCTCTGGAAACGCCACACCCTTTAAGGTACAAGTTAATTTTGAAATCCCCATATTCGAGGGTCAGATAGACGCCGATGCCGTAGATAAATGGTTAAATCTGCTAGAGGGTTATTTTTCTGTTCATGAATTTTCGAGTCGGGAAAAGATTGTTTTTGCTCTTCTCAAAGCAGCCCCCCACGTCAAGGACTGGTGGGAAACCTACTGCGAGCAGAAGGATGAAAGTACTGGCTCACTATTTTCAGCCGCACCCACCTGGGATTCGTTCCGGGATGCCATCAAGGAGCAGTATTACCCTGTCGGAAGCTATGAGGATGAATACATAAAGTGGACCACGCTGCGGCAGGGAAGGGACCAAGATGTGCCGGAGTTCACCAATCTTTTCCATACCCTTCGCACAAAGTTGGGTATCAAGGATTCGGAGCAACATTTGATACTCAAATACCGTGGCTGCCTGCACAAGTACATCCAGGAAGAAATACAGTTCCTAAACATCCCCTCGCTCGGCGCAGCATACCGGTATGCCGTCAAAGTCGAGCAGAAGTTTAAACAAAAGAAGCGAGACTTTGGATCTGCGAATCCAAAGCAGGGGAAAGGTGCCCCTAAACCACAGAACAAAGGACAAAGCCAAGGCGGGACAGCCCAAGACAACCAGCTGAAGCTGCAAGCAAAGAGCAACGCCGCGAAGCCGAGAAAGGACACTGGAAAATGGTGCGAGTTCCATAAGAGCTCCACTCACAACACAAGTGAGTGTCGGGCCAAACAGTCACTGGTGGCTGAGCTAAAGGTTTCAGAATCAGATGCATGTTCCGACTCTGAGTCAGAACCCGATAAGGGGTATGAAAAAGGGAAGCAGATCATTGATGCGGATCCCAGCGCCACTGTTGCTACCACAAAGATCCAGAAAAATGAACCCGAAGATCCAGAGGAGGAGGAGCGTCTCTTCCACTCCCAGATGTGGGTCAAGCGCTCCCCGATACAGTTCATTGTTGATAGCGGGAGTCAAAAGAACCTCATTTCGGCAGAGGTCGTGAAGCGGTTGGGCTTACCGACACAGCACATCCACAACCATACACCATTGGGTGGCTTTACCAAGGGCGAGATCTTCGCGTGAGCCAACAGTGTCGCCTTCCATACAACATCAAGCCCTTCACGGATGAGGTATTGTGTGACATTGCTCCCCTTGAAGTTTGTGATGTATTACTAGGACAGCCATACTTGTGGAAGCGACATGCTGTGTATGAATCAAGGCCCCGTGCTGTTATTATTACATTGGGAAATAAGTTGTTCAGGATACCAGAGGTACCACCACCTGCCGCCATCTCTTTGATTACTGCAAAACAATGCAGTAAGATCATTTCCAAAACCAGGAAATTTGTTTTCCTGATGATACGCCCTCAAGGGAAGAAGAAGACAGTGGCCGCGGCCTCCAAACGAGGTCCCTCTGCACGGCAGCTACAAATGGACAAGATTGTGGAGGAGTACAAAGACATCTTCACCTCCCCGGCAGGGGTTCCTCTGCACTGTCAAGTCAAGCACTCCATTGATCTGACCCCAGGTGCGCCACTACCCAATGGACCAATTTATCGGCGCTCCGTTCTGGAGAACAATGAAATCAAGAAGCAGATTCAGGAGCTCCTACAGAAAGGTCACATCCGTCCGAGTTCTTCGCCCTGTGGGAGCCCGATAGTGTTGGTACAGAAGAAGGATGGGACGTGGAGACTCTGTATTGACTATCGGGCGCTGAACAAGATCACTGTCCGTAATAGGTACCCGATCCTGCGGATTGATGACCTCCTAGACCAACTAAAGGGGGCGAAATATTTCAGCAAGATCGATCTGAAGTCAGGATATCACCAGGTACCAATTGAACCCTCAGATGTGTGGAAGACTGCCTTCAAATCCAAGGAGGGCCTCTTCGAATGGTTGGTCATGCCTTTCGGATTGACGAATGCTCCTGCAACCTTTATGAGGCTAATGGATGACATCTTGCGGCCATTCACCAACTCCTTTGTAGTAGTGTACTTGGATGACATTCTGATCTTCAGCCAGAGTTGGGAAGAGCACCTCCACCACATCCGACAGGTTCTCCAAACACTGCGGCAACACAAGCTATGTGCCAATTTGGAGAAATGCACTTTTGGCATGACCGAGGTCCAGTATCTGGGATACATCATTGATGAACAGGGGGTGCATGTCGATCCAGCCAAGGTCCAAGTCATTCGGGATTGGCCCTCTCCAACCACTCTAACAGAGCTCCGCAGCTTTCTAGGTCTTGCCAACTTCTACCGCAGGTTTGTGTTGGGATTTTCTCATATTTCTTGGCCCTTGAGTCAAGTCACCAAGGGCGGGGCGAAAGCAAAATTCTTTTGGTCTGAATCTCAACAGAAGGCATTCAGGGAGTTGAAGGATCGCCTCTGCACGGCACCAGTACTCACGTTACCAGATTTACAACAACCATTTGAGGTCGAGACAGATGCCTCTGACTATGCTATTGGGGCAGTCCTTACTCAACATGGACATCCAGTGGCATATCACAGTGAAACACTTTCAGACACAGTCCGGAAGTACCCCACTTATGATAAAGAGATGTATTCCATTGTACAGGCCTGCCGACAATGGAAGCATTACATTTTGGGGAAGGAAACGGTCATCCACACAGACCACCGACCTCTGCAATTCATACAGACCCAAGGGAAATTGCAGAATGATCGCCATCATAAGTGGTCTACATACCTGCAACAGTTTCACTTGAATATCAAGTATAAAAAGGGCAGCACCAATAATGTTGCAGATTGCCTCAGTCGACCACCGATCATGGCGCTAACCACCGTGCTCAACTCTTGCGGGCACGAGACTTCTGATTGGCCACTTCTCTACAAAAGTGACCCAGAATTCGGCCACACATACCAGACACTCTTGGAGGGTCGGCAGGTTGCAGATTTTCACCTCCAGGATGCCCTATTATGCCACCTCGGTCACCTTTGTGTTCCTTCAAGCGAGCGTGCCAAGATGATTTGGGAAGCACACTACAGTCGGGCTGCTGGGCATTTCGGGGTCGAGAAAACAGTGGCAGTACTGCAAAACTATTTCTATTGGCCGAATCTTCGACAGGATGTTGGGAAGTACATCCGATCATGTACTGCCTGTGCCATTGCCAAACCGACCATTAAGAAGCAAGGCCTCTATACCCCGTTGCCTACCCCTAGTCGACCTTGGGAATCCATCTCCATGGATTACATGTCAGGCCTTCCTTCCACTAAGCATGGAAATGACTGTGTTTTTGTGGTCGTCGACAGGTTCTCAAAGATGGCCATTATGATGGCCTGCAAGAAGAATATCACAGCAGAAGCCACTGCTAAACTCTTCTTTGAACGAGTGTGGGTGCACTTTGGGATCCCACAGTCTATCATCTCAGATCGGGACAGTCGGTTTCTCAGCACATTTTGGTCCAGTCTCTGGTCAATGCTGGACACCAAACTCACGAAGTCCACAGCCTTCCATCCTCAAACTGATGGCCAGACAGAGGTTGTCAACAGGATGATTGTGCACATTCTGCGCATGTATAACTCAAAGCATCCACGCACATGGGACGAGAGCCTCCCCTATGTTCAGCACAGCTACAACCGAGCTCTTCACAGCTCCACTGGCCATAGCCCTTTTCAGGTGGGTTTAGGATTCCAGCCACTATGCCCCATTGATGTGGCCATGCCACTTGCAGCTACTCACATGAATTCAGCTCATGTCCAGTCCGAAACAGATAAGGCCACCAGCTTCATTGAGCGCATCCAACATATTCGCCAGCAGGTCCATGACATTCTTGAGAAATCAAATGCCAAGTACAAGCAGCGACATGATCAACACCGGGTGCCACACAAGTTTCAGGTGGGCGACAAAGTCTGGTTGCATTTGCAAAAGGAACGCCTTACTGGAGCCTATCGGAAATTGAGACCACTTCGATATGGTCCTTACACCATTACTAAGGCTATGGGAGACAATGCATTTGAGCTCAGCATTCCCCCATTCCTTGGCCTGCACCCAGTGTTCAATGTGGACCGCCTTCGGCCATACTTTCCACCATTGCTAGACACATCCGACATTGCAGAACAGCTCAAACCCACAGAATTAAATCCCGATTGCATGGAACAAGCTGCAACTGATCGGATCATGGACACACAGATCAAGAACACTCGCCAACAGCATATCCAACTGTATCGAGTTGTCAAAGCAGGCCAACTCCTTCAGCAGGGCAAGTGGCTCACCAAGGAACAAGTTCAGCAGAGGTTTCCTCATCTCATGGAGGAGCTCAACGCAATGGGGACCATTGCTTCCTAAGGGGGGAGGAATGATCCAGGTGGATATTGGTGGCCACTTGCCAGGTCCACCTGGACCCCCACCATTGTCTTTCTCAGCATTTTCTGTTTCCTTAATTGTAGCATAGTTTACTATTTTTAGCAGTTTTTCGGGTCCTGAACTTCCGGAGCCGTTTTGAGGCCCTAAACGACGTTTTTTTGGAATTCTGGGGCGATCGAGCCCTATGTTGCCTCCCAAAGTGGTAGTACTCGGATAGATCTTTCTAACGAGCTATCGTACGCGTCAAACGGAAATCGTATACCAAAGTTACGACCCCGGGAAATTGATGTACCAATTTACCCAAACGGGGCCCACAATTTGGCGTTTCATCTTCTAGGGTTAGGTTTCGGTATGTGAAGGGTTTTCCATTGTTTCTCAACAATAAATAGGCCTTCGAGCCTCATTGTAATACAGTTCAGAGGCATGTAGCCATCACATCTCTTCTCAGAGATAAGCTACCATCGCCCTAGCTAGTTTATTGCCATTTCTGTTTGTAAGCATATGTCAGTATTTTCCATTAATGAAATGAAGTATTATTTCCGCTGCATCTTTGTGTATATGGTTATCTCTGTAATTTGTTGCGTTCCTGTTTAAATCTGGATCAGCAAAAAACCAAGTAATAACCATTTAAATTCTTACAAGTTTCAGTGGTACATTAACAATTAGAACTCTGTCTAAAATTATGATAGAAAATGCATATTGAGGTTCTTAGTTTAAAATGAATTAGAATTAAACCCTTAACCGACACTAAGCAATATACAAGAGTTGAAATCCCAAATGATAATTAAGGGGTTCGTGAGATAGAGCCTCAGTCTAGAAGTGAACCTTGTAGGGGTGAAAGTTGAGTTAGTAATATAATAACCAATGACGTTTCCATTTGAGGAAAGAAATACCCACATGCCCAATTGACTAAATAAGGGTTAAACCCCCACCTATCACAACAAATATTCAATCCAAGTTAACATCTAAGCTTGAATTTAAGAAGAGGAAGAATTAAGCAGACAAAGGGAGGGAAATATACTTGAGGAGATTGATATTGGTGGTTGTAGAGGTTGCCCTGAAAACTTGAGAAAGATAGCTAGAAAAATGAGTCAATCCTAATCGGATGCTCCTTCAGTTAGAGGGAATAAATACGCACCCAAAATTTTCTACTTAGAAGATGAAAAGTGGAGGCATCATGAGGATGGATACTCTGCATAATTCCAAATGGGCGTCCAAACGCGCGCATAGAAAACACTCAAGTTAATTGGGGGGAAAAAAAGATAAATTAATAACTAGCTTAACCAGGCGGAATGGAAAGGACATTGATCACTTACGTTACTTGTGCAAGATCTGTATCATTTTTCCTTAAAACACTAAGTCACCACGGAGCCCTATCCAGACAGAGAGAATGATAATGCGATGTCGAGGACGGGGTCGGGGGAAGTTACCCCTTAACCAAATCCCAGTCACATGCACCGTCGGATTAGATTCTCACTCATCCAACAATGGAACAAGTTCCAAATGGCATGTACTAGCAGGTCACAGGGGTGTAATTGTGCCACGCAGTTGGCTTCAGGAAACTTCGATGCTCATACAGGCATTCTTAAGCCCTCCATCAGATCGTATTGCCTCATGGGAACCCGTGTGCAGAGTGTATCAGAACATCCATATTGAGTTCACATACAAGTAATATAATGTTGAGGTTCATTAACTGAGATAATGCTAAGGTTCATTAAGATTTGGAGAATTTCATTATGCTAGGGTTATTTTTTTCCATTCGATACATCCACTATGTACCTGGTCAACAAATGCGACAATTTTATGGTAGTTGGTAACTCTTTTTGTTTTCTTTTATGTGATTACTTGAAGGGGGATGTTACAAGTGGTAACGGAGCTAAAGGGTTCAACATTGTGGCTTGTTTAAGGAAGAAGGAGTTAAAATCTATATATATATATATATATATATATATATATATTCTACTATAAGTATATGGAAAGCAATTTTTCTACATGAGACAAGGTACCAAAAAAAAAATGATGAGATAAGATTGTCGTTTATTAGAATTTCACGGGATCCTGTAGGTCAATTACTGAAGTGCCCTGCTAAATGAATGAAGTAAAAGACATGTTTATAACTAATGAGGCAGCTTCATATTAATATATATACATATATATATATATATATATATATATATATATATATATATATATATATAGTAAGCCAAATAATATATATACAATGCAAAAGAGAGGAACTTTATGGTTATACCCGAAAACAGAATAACATACAACATGAGCGAAATAGCAACAAATTGTGTTGTAATTAAAGTAAAGAATATACGTATCATGTAAATAGTATAGGAGAGTGGGAGGCCAAAATAATAAATTAATAAAATGGCAATGAAGAATCATGTCATGATTACATTGACAAGAATTGTGTCATGTACGCTAAATTATCAATTATCGATTGGATTATTGCTAAATTTCCATGTCTACCAAAATTGATATGTTAGTCACTTATGAGAGTAACCAAATGTTTGAACAATTTAAGTATCAACACATATTAAATCATATTCCATGATTTTCGGATAGAGAATGGAGAGGATTTGTAATGATAAAGAAGAATATGGATAGCCAAATCAGGGAACATATATGTGTACAAATGAAGCATTAAACCCCATATTGTTCCTCAATGGTGGAGTATCAGGCGAGTATCACCCTAAAAGGTTTAAGGGTTATCCACACGATGATCAATTGTTTTGTGTTGTAATCCTATTTTGTTAAAAGAAGATAATTATGCTTCGATATGCATTTTATGAGATTAATAATCATAAGGATGTCTAAAATTAAAATCTCTAATGTGGATTGTTGACGAGGAGACAATTATAAAGATTAAAAGATACTATGGGAATTGGGATTTGGATTGATGGTGAATAGGTTCCTTGTTAAAGCACTCTATGTGAAAATGTCACTAGTTCAAATCACCTATGGGTGTTCACCTTTCAAAAAAAATTGAGGCATCTAATCAGCAAAATTAATAAAAATAAAATAATAAAGTTTGTGTGCACAGAATATGTATAAGAATGGAAAGAATTGAAAATCCTATAATACCTATATAAAGGGATGGGGTATTTTCATACCCAAGGAAGTCTCCTCAACATACTCAGTGATAATTGTTGTCAGAAAATAGATACAAAATGAATGTATGAATAGGAATTAACTGGAATCGCCTTGGTTAATGGATGAAGATAGATGATATCATCAAATGAGATGGTAGGCATCGACTATAATGATAATAAATGGTAAAACTTAGATGTCAATAGTATAACACAGGCACAAATGAGTTAAGCATAATAATAATAATTGGTCAATACATACTTCATGATGGTGAAAACAAATTGATAAGAGTATTGACTTTCTTTTTCCAAGGTCTCTTCATGAACAAATCATAATATGAAGGATTTCAAAAGTCAAGTAATTAAAATAGTAATAGAGACCCGAGATACAATACCTTTTTTTAAGTAAGTATGGATAAACCATCATAATAATTTGTGATGGAAAGGGGACTAGTCTTGGAAATGGTGGAGCAAGTGGCATATATGACACTTGTAAGTTGGAAGACATGGTGGCCACATCTAGGTTACACAAGACACTAAATAAGCACAAAATCATATTGGAAAAATGTTGCTAATACGTGAAATAAAATCAGTTTTACACCAATTCAGTAAGTGAATTGAGGGCGAGATGAGAATCAATTTCAAAATGTAGAATTTTCTGGGAAAGAGTATGCAACAACCCTTAAAGGAAATATTGACAAATTTTAAATTTCATGTACTTGATGGACGTAGGGGCGAATTCAAGATGGTGTGAGTCAAAATCATGGAGTGATTAGCTATTTGGTTCATAGCTACCTCGCAACTTGAAAGATTAATTATGCTCAAATTTAAGATGATAAGAAAACTTGATTAATAAAATTGACTGTGGGTGCAATAAGATGAACAAAAGTAAATGCAAGTGGAATTCCTTGGGAAATATAGTAGGACTGTAGAAATAGTATCCATAATAATACCAAATGATATAACCATATGTTACAAAAAATATGTAAATATATATGTGTGTGTGTGTGTGTGTGTGTGTGTGTGTGTCTGTGTGTGTATTCAAAAATTATTACAAGATGGAAAAGGAAAATTTATGTATATATTACACATGACAATGAATGTATGTATTAATATCCTAAGGGAGTTGTTGTCCTAACATGACCTAAGTGATTGATAATGGGAATATAGTGATATGAACAAAACAAGTAAACAGTCAAGCAAGGTAATGAAAGAGAAATGTAGCATGATAAAAATAAAAAAATAAAAGCGGGTAGCATGTCACCAGTCAATCGTACCCCAGATAAGTACCTTAAAGAAAATCAAGTGACTCCATAAACATTATATACTTACAAAATCATTATTCAAAGATAACCACACTAACATAATGTGTTAATGTAACTAACAGGTATAGAAATCGAAGGAAGAGAAGACACAATAGCTAGGATATACTTCAACAACAAGGGGAAGTACATATGATTTCCAATCACCATGATCCATAAGTTGTAAAATGTAGAGGGATCAAAACCCCAAGAAAAGAGATTGGAAACCCACATGTGAGGCATGTCAAAAAGAAGTGGTGCTAAGATTTGGTAACATAATTCTGGTGATCTTTAAGCATGATTGTTCTCTAGAGTTGTCAGAGAGGATTATTTAAAATATTACCTTGTATTTATAGCCTCAATGTTCTATTGGGGAAGGACTGAAAGGAAAAGGATACAATAAGAAAAAAAAAACAACGAAATTGTAGAGCCTTGATTTCGTATGAGACCACAAGAAGTTAGGAAACGTGGATATGATGGGGTCCATTTCACAATGGACAAGATGATAATTAATGTGGAAATGGTACATTAAAGTAATTACCCCAGAACTTGGTAATATGGTTGTGACATGTTTCATGTCATAAATTATGATGGTATCAAAGGGATAGATCATTGGTTGTAAACCATCGTGGGAACAAGGCAAGAAACTCTTCCTCGTGACAATAACAAAAAAGGATACTGTAGATAGTATAATAAGATAACCAATTACCCTCAGGTTAGAATATAATTAATGACTCTTAATACTCCATTGGACCTTACACACCAATTGTATTTAAAAAAAAAGGATGTGCTTCAACCTATAAAGAAAGAATTATATTATAATAACATGGTGAGTATGAGATAATCAACACACATGAAAGCTTAAGAGGGATAAATCCCATGGCAGTATTCAAAAGCAAACATGCATATAACTCGCATTAATAATCTGCAATATAAGAGGACTGTTATGAAACCAGCTCAAGAAAAGATAGAAAAGATAGATCAACGCCTTAGAATTCAGCCTCTTCGAGGGGGCAACCTCCTTTGCATTACATAAATGAACAATTCTTGGATGATACAAATGAAAATACCTCCTTTCTATATATAGGAGTGTAAGGGGTCATAACATAATCAGAGCCGACATAACAATAATAATGTAAGGGCACAATAATAACAATAGTGGGCTTCTATGGGGCACAATAGTAACAATATGGGCACTACATGGGTACATCAATATAATAAGTGGGTTGTACTAATAACAATAAGGGGTTACACTAGTAGTATAGGGGCCTAACATGCCCCTCTCCTTCAAAAACCATTGTCCTCAATGCTTGAGTAGTTCTTGATGCTTCTGTATAAAATTCTTGTCCTCCCATGTGGAATCTTCAGCGGGTAAGTTCTTCCACTTGATGAGATACTCTGAAATTGATCGACTTCGTAGCTGTCGGGTTCTTGTTTCTGTGACTGGTCCAGGTTCCAATATGATTTTTCCTTCCTCTTTAATTTCTGGCAATATTGTTTGAATTGGGATCTTTTGCAACTTTTGAATAAGTGGCCATACTTCTTCGTCCTTCTTCCATTCATCCCTTGCTTCGTTTATCCAATCTGGTTGGATAATATAAATAGCACAAAAAAATGCTTCCACATCCTCATCCTTGAAGAGTCTTCCCATTCGGTAAGGTCGCCATTTTTTAAGTGTCTGTTGTTTCATTTGATTTTGCACCGAAGTGGCGTTATCCTTTAAAAGTTGGAGAACTTGTTCTTGATGCTCGATGTGATCTTTCACTGCTTGAACCTTTTTCTTCTTGATATGTCCTTCTATCTCTAGAGTTTTAGGAGTAGTAATTTCTTCCAATCCTTTACAAGATATGGTCGGATTTATTTCTTGATGCTTGATGTGATCTTTCACTTATTGAACATTTTTCTTCTTTATATGTCCTTCTATCTTGATAGTTTGAGGAGTGGTAATTTTGAACAATGAATTACAAGATATGGTTGGATTCATTTCTTCTTTCTCGATGTGATCTTTCGCTTCTTGCACCTTTTTCTTCTCGATATGTCCTTCTATCTTGAGAGTTTGAGGAGTGGTAATTCTTGCCAATGCTTTACAAGGTATAGTCTGATTCATTTCTTCTTTCTCTGGGGTGGGGTCCTGGCGTATATCTTCTTCTTTTGTTGTTTCTTGATCCTTTTCTTCCTCCTCTTCATATTCTATGCAAAATAATTTCTTCTCAGCACACTTATGACCTTTAGTGCATTTGCTATCACAATTGTAACAAAGCCCTTTTTCTCTTTTTTCTTCTGATTTTTGTGGTGTAACCCTTGTAGGTTGTGGAAGGATAGGAGAAACAACACTTCCATCTTTATAGTTGTGAGCGGTACACTTCATGGTTTCCATAATTTTGCTTTCCACTATGTCACAAAGCCCTTTTACTCTTTCCAATTGTTGTGGTGTTGCTCTAAAGAAGGTGTTGCTCTTTGTATCCTCATAATGTGATATCATTTCCTCCGTGAAAATTGACCACATAACAAGTTGTTTACGAGAACAAAGCCCTTTGTACCATAAAAATTGATCTGGTTCTAAATATGAAGATGCAATACATACCTTTTGTAACAGTTGTACACCATGTATATCAAAATATTGCTCCATCTGAAGTATCCAATTTACCGGATCCTTGCCACCAAACTTCCTCATCTTGCTTTTTCTTGATTTTAGGAGCTCTACCTTGAAACGGTTGTAACTCTGTACTTTCGGATCTTTAAGTTCTGAAATTGTGACCTGTAGTAGCCCTCTATGTCCACTTTCCAATGCCACCAGTCTGATCCAAATTGGATTCTCCAAGAAAGAGTTATGCACAATATCCTAAGATGGCCTGATTATAGACTAATTCAGTAGAGCAAACTTGTACGACGTTCCATGAGTCACTGTTTCAACCTTTGGATCTGAAAAATGCATACAAGAAACTACAGTCCGTCCTCCTTTTGTACCTTCTAATGCAATTTCAATCTGATCCCCAGAGAGAAAGTTATGACGATTTTCCCCAGGTCACCTGTTTTGAAAGTAATTCAGGAGTCTGGAAAAAGACCAACTTCCTCAGATCGTATCTCCGCAAATATCGCGCGAAAAGCTCTGAAATTCGGACCCAAGGTTCAGCGCGATTTCTTCTCAAATGGGTTTTTTTTGTAACTTCTGAAACGTTACAGAAAAAAAGTTATAGCGAAAATTCCACGATGACCTGTTTGGAGCAGCGAAACCCTAAAATCCAAAGCTCTGATACCAAATGTTATGAAACTGGCTCAAGAAAAGATAGAAAAGATAGATCAGCGCCTTAGAATTCAGCCTCTTCAAGGGGGAAACCTCCTTTACATTACATAAATGAACAATTCTTGGATGATACAAATGAAAAGACCTCATTTCTATATATAGGAGTCTAAGGGGTCATAACATAATCAGAGTCGACATAACAATAATAATGTAAGGGCACAATGATAACAATAGTGGGCTTCTATGGGGCACAATAGTAACAATATGGGCACTACATGGGTACATCAATATAATAAGTGGGTTGTACTAATAACAATAAGGGGTTACACTAGTAGTATAGGGGCCTAACAAGGACAAGTGGGAAAAGTTAAAATCCTGGGAAGTTGAAACTTATTTTGTGCTAAATAAGGTTGCAAGGCAACCCAAGAGAGCATAACTAGGTAGATAACAACATGGATAACTATATATATATATATATATATATATATATATACTCATGAATAACTAATGAGTATATAACATTTACATTAATATAAAGGTATAGTGTTTCTATGAAAATGCACTAGTTTCAATCTCATAAAAGACAATGACAACATATAGCTTATGAACACATTATTATTGTTAAGCAAATTGTGCAGATAGAACTGATAAATATATGGCCTGAAACTTAAGTGAGACTAATGGTGGGGCCTTGGTCAATAAACATGACCATTGAGTAAGAAAAATAATTTATAATGATGTTGATAACCCTTATTGTATGTAGGATAGTGACCCTTGTTGGGTTGTGAGTTGTGATGATGACCTATGTTGAGTATATGAATAACATTGATAGTGTTTATAAAAAATAATGTATAGGTTCTTAAATCATGAGTGATGGACCCCGGATGCGGGTGACGCGTTGGTTGATGGCATGGTGCCACATGACAAGCGATCTACGCCACGTGAAGAGGACGGAGGCATTAACTATACAAGCCGGCGGAGGGATGGTTTAAGCGAGTCGCCCCAGTGCATCCTTAATGGAGCAGCTGAGGACGATGACAGGCCTGCGTAAGGCATTCAATGTGGTTATCGATTCAAGAAATGGACAGGAGAATATATATGAGCGTTGGTCTGCAAAAGAATTTCATGGTTGCTCAGGGAATGTTTACTGTGCTTGTGTCATTAGAGAGGCGAAAGGCAGGGGTGACAACAGGTCCCCCACTGATTACCTCGGTCTGTGTCTGCGCTCTCCGGAGTTTGGTCTGGCTGTGTCGTGGAAGGGGCAAAAGACGGAGGGTGCTTGCCTTCTGTTCTGGGAAGTTGGAGGCACGATGGTTAGGGAAAGAATGCCGTGCAGGAGGGGAAGTGGGCATGGCCAATTCCCCCGCCCACCCGCAGCAAACTTACACCATCACTGCTGTTGTGTTTATTGCCATCGCCGGGGGGGTGCTAACCCAATTCCTGCTAGGCACATTCTGGAAGTTGGTAATTCTGTGGAGTTGGCGCCCAGTCTTCCAGCTTTTGGCTCGGTCGTATTCTCGCTGGGCAGTTCTGAGGGCTCTGAGGGGGTCAATGCACACATCTCTGTGCTTTTCACAAAATCTCCTGAGGTGGATGATGATGGGTCTTCGCTGGTTCTGGGGGCGGAAGACGCAGCGAAGGAGAAGGGGAAACTCCCTCTGGGGGAGTCGTCAACGATGGGAGCCCCCTCTGAGAAGGGCAAAGGAAAAGCATTATTGGGGGAGTCTTCCACTGCTGGAGGTGCACATCGGCCGCCTCACCCCCAATCTCCACTTCTTATTCTGTCATCCCCTTCGCATAGCACACCAGCCATGGAAGACAGCGAAGCCGAAGGAGATGAAGGCAGCAAAAGTATGGAGGAAGAGACCGAGGATTAATTCTCACCATCTCTCTCCTGTTCGTGTTTACTCTGCTCAGGTCGAGTCTTTTCAAGCTAGGTTCGCGGGTCAGGTTAATTTTCAATCTTATGTTTTTGTTATGTTAATCTTGTGTCTTGATGCCAAGTCCTGTGGGCGGTTTCCACCAACGCAGCAGGCGCGTGGTTCTGTAATGTGTCTTGGTCAATTTCTGTCACAGTGTGTATCGGGCCATAATATGGTGTTAGTTTCCCCTGGGCAGGCAAGCTTAGTGTTTTTGGATAAGTTCTCAGGGTCAAGCATTTTGTTCTTTTGGGTCAACAATGCCCTGCGCGGCAACTCCATGAAACTGTCAATGTCACCCATGGTTAAGCCTTTAGCCATGGGCAGCCAGCATATCAAGATGTAAATTATTTTGCTGTACATATTAATATATAAGTAGCTAGTTTTACCGATAAAAAAAAAAAATCATGAGTGATGGAAACTAATGACCCTGAGGATTGTGAATGTAGGTCAATCGGGAAAGGTAATCATGGTCAAACCTCTACGCAATTCGATCAGAGGAAAAATCATGTTACAAAATCAAGCGTTCACCCAGGATATTTTAGTCAAGAGAGGCTACCTGGGAAGATGAAAATAAATATTTTATGTGCAAGCCATAGTCCAACCTGCTTTGAAGTCCAGTAAACATGAAGGATGGTGTTTTTCTCGAGGGAGAGAAGATGTAACACCTCTCGGTAAAAAGTAAATGGTTAATTTATTTTTACCACAAAGGCATGGTAAAATATGGGTGAGGTGGAAAACATAGTAGGAAACTTTAATGATTAAATTTTATTTTAATTTTATATAAAATAAAAGTTATGACAAGTCTTGGAATTCACGGGAAAATACCCTAGAGGAAAATTTTCAGTTTCCAGACAGTTGAGACAGTTACTTCCTCCTTCCCTAGAGATAAAACATCTCAATAGGGACAAGAAGCCAAGGAAGGCAAGGAGCACAAGTTGGAGGCAACTTGAAGGAAAGAGAGGTGAAATTGGTACCTTGAATAGGACGTTGTTAAGGTTGGGTAGGATGCTGCCAATTAAGGTGTTCTTGAGTTGGACTGAGGGCCAGTGGAACCTTTATTAATAGAATTGATATTATACATGTTTTGAATTGGATTGGCGCAGTCTTGATGTCTGACAACAAACCGCTACAGGTCATTGTCTACAACCTGTTCTGGAAATTTGAAAAGGCTTGGGGGGGAGATTGTACGTAATTTTCAATCTTAGTGGTTGGGTGGAGAGGTATTTTCTCGCAATGAATTCCCTGACAACTTGTAACAAATAAGTATTGTTTTCCTAGAATTCTAATGTTTTCACAACAAGAGGTTCCTATAGGAATGTGGAATTGCATAGAGGTAATGATTATTTGGAAAGAATTGTGATGAAGTATTTTCTTTAAATATAAATAGTGTGGAATAAGTATAGATTTCAAAAGCATGTATATAGTAACTTAGGTTTATAAAAGGAAAATGCAATCTATATCAGGAGAAATAGGGGGGATGTCCTTGATTATGTAGAAAAAATGATTTCATGTTAGGTATTATTAAGAATAATTGTGTTTGGAAACCAGGTCAGATCTTTAGCCTTTAGGAAGCAAGATCGGTCTTGATTCCATCTTAAGTCTTCTGGAAAAACCGTTAAGGTATGGATGGTCCTAGCAGAGTGGCAAGTCTCGTCAATCCTCGGTAGTGCCAGTAATGAAACAGACAGTTACAGTAAAATAGAAAATTTTGTGTGTACTTTTTTTAGAAAAGAAATTGATAATTTCTGTTAATAACTATTACATATTGAAACTAGAAAGCCAAAAGTTGCACATCATCGAACCCTCAATTACTAGAGAAGAAGACAAAATATATTAATTCTAACACAATGATTTAATGGGAGCGAATGCTTACATATTAAAACAAACAGTATTTGGAATAATGTCCTAATTAAAAGGAAACAATATTTATTTAAAAAAAAAAATATCATTGTCCCAAGAGTCGAGGAGTAATTGTTCTGAGCATGAACCATAAATAGATATATAAACCAAATGTGTGAACAATTAGTTCAAGGAAACCTTTACATGTGATGGTAACCTTGTATAGCTCTAAGTCCAAATACAATTTGAATTAAAATTCCATAATCTTGTAACTCCATGTCAAGGGGTGTCATAGAGTTAACTGTAATAGTGGTACCAAGCTCTATTCCTCAAAAGTTTAGTCTTTCATTAAACATTATATGTAGAATAAAGTGTGTAACATAATAGCATTAAAATACCCAGAAATTGTAGGGATGAAACCAAGTAACAACCATTTATATTCTTACAAGTTTCAATGGTACATTAACAACTATAACTCTTTCTAAAATTACAAAAGAAAATGCATACTAAGGTTCTCAGTTTAAAATTAATTACAATTGAACCCTTAACTGACATTAGACAATATATAATATTTGAAAGCCCAAATGATAATTTTGGGGTTCGTGAAGTAGAGCCTCAATCCATAAATGAACCTGGCAACGGAAAAATATGAGTTAGTCATATAATAACCAACGACGTCTGCATCTCAGGAAAGTAAGACCCACACGCGCAATTGACTAAAGAAGAGATAAACCCCCAAATGCCACATCAAATATTCAGGCCATGTTAACATCTAAGCTCGAATGTATGAGGAGGAAGAATTAAGCAGACAAAGGGAGGGAAGTATACCTGAGGAGATTGATATTGGTGGTTGTAGCAGTTGCCCTAAAAACTTAAGAAAGGCAGCTGAAAAAATGACTCTTGACCCTAACCGGATGCTCAGATAATCAGAGGGAATAAAGACACACCAAAAAAATTGTTTCTTAGAAGAGGAAAGGCGAAGGCATCGTGGCATTGAGACTTTTACATAATTCCAAATGGGCATCTAAACCTATGCAAAGAAAACACTCAACTTGATTGGAAAAAAAAAATAGAAAATAAAGTAATCCCAAGCTTAATCAGGCGGGAATGGAAAGGACATTGATCATTGACATTACCTGTGCAAGGTCTGTATCATTTTTCTTAGAAAACCCTACGTCTCCGTAGAGCCATATCTAGACAAAGAGAATGAGAATGTGGTGTCAAGGTTAGGGTTGGGGGCAGTTACCCCTTAACCACCTCCCAGTCACATGCACCATCCAATTAAATACCTGCTCATCCAATGATGGAACAAGTTCCAAATGTCATACGTTGGTGGGTCACAGGGTTTCCATTATGCCAAACAACTGGCTTCGAGAAACGTTGATGCTCATACAGGCATTCTTAAGCCCTCCATCAGGTTGTATGGCCTCATGAGAACCCGCGGGTAGAGGGTAGCGGAACATCCATATTGAGTTCACATAAAAGTATTATAATTCTAAGGTTCATTAACTAATATAATGCTAAGGTTCATTAACCATCGGAGAATTTCATAATGCTAGGGTTACTTTTTGCCATTCAATCCATCCACTATGTACCTGGTCAACAAATGCGATAATTTTATGGTAGTAGGTAACTATTTTTTTTTCTTTGATGTGATTAATTAAAGGGGGATGTTATAAGTGGTATAAGAGCTTATGCGTTCAACACTATGGCCTGGAGTATATGGAAAACAATTTTTCTACGTGAGACAAGCTACCAAAAAAAATGATGAGATAAGACTGTCGTTTATTAGCATTTCACAGGATCTTGTAGGTCAATTATTGAAGTGACCTGCTAAATGAATGAAGTAAAATACGTGTTGAGAACTAATGAGGCAGTTTCATATAAAATAAATAAATAAAGTATTAACATAGTAAGTCAAATAATATCTATACAAATGCAAAAGAGATAAACTTTATGGTTGTACCCGAAAACAGAACGACATACAACCTAAGCGTAAATAGAAACAAACTGTGTTGTATTTAAAGCAAATAATATATGTATCCTGCAAATAGTACAGGAGAGTGGGAAGCAAAAATAATAAATTAAGAAAATGGTAATGAAGAAGCCTGTCATGACCACATTGACAAGAATTATGTCGTGTACATCAATTATCAATTATCGATTGGATTATTGCTAAATTTCCTTGTCTGCCAAAATTGATATGTTAGGCACTTATGAGAGTAAACAAATGTTTGAACAATTTAAGTACCAATACATATTAAATGATATTCTGTGATTGTGGGATAGAGAATTGAGAGGATTTGTAATGATAATAAAGAATATGGATAGCCAAATCAGGGGACATATATGTGTACAAATGAATTTGTTAACTCAAAACTAGACCCTGACAGGCTCCTGATCAAGTAGACTTCAAGTAACTCTTTCAAACCTACTTTAGGTTGAGGCTTAGCCTCCTCAACTTGAGAGGGCTCTCTCACAAGATTAAAGATTTGGATAATGAATAAGGTGGCTAACTCTATGAACAAAATGAACAAGTATAAGAGGTTGAAACACAATTAGAAAGTATCCATTGGGCTTATGGAGTTAGATATGCTTCAGTAGTGAAAGTAAGGTTATCTTTGCATAGAAGTCAGGGTATTCAAAATCCAACCTATGTAGAACACACCAAACACATAGAAGGCCAGCACAGTTTACGAATATATGAAGGAAATTAGAGCACTGTTAGTGATTTCTAAGTAACCACATATTCATAACACTGTAGATAATAGGAAAAGACAACACAAGACATTCATCACATCGAATTCTTTCTGATTCCTGAGAAGCAAAGCCAATACTGTATTACTAAAAAACAAAGTCTTTTACATAAAGCCAAATATCAGAGCTTTTCTCAATAATTTTCCAACCTCAAGTACATTGCTTTTCTCCTATATATAGAATTCTTTACAAAGCTGAGATTCCTCCTCCAGCATGAGGGGAACTCGAATTCTACTTGCTATGACACCTATTCAAACCTCAACTAACTATTAAATACAACAACTGCTAACTGGAAGTTTAGAAACCTAAGACAATTAGGAGTCTAACTCTACATCATGTTGATAATAGCATTTATTACAATCAAAACTCGTTCTCTGACAAGTGGTTCCCTTCAGTTTAACTTTGGTGGATGTTTAAAACTCTTTGCTGGCCCTTAATGTCTCATCTCCTTTATTGCTCCTGCAAAGTAGGACATTGCCCCCGTTTTTTTGCTTTAGGTCTCCTCAAGGATATTTGAAACCAATAAACCATGTTGTTCTTCTTTGATTACACAAAAGTGTATTGGAGTGCCACGTTCTTGATGTGCTGTAGAGCCTTCCCATATACTCGTATACATACAAAACCTCTTCAAAGTTGTTTGAAATGTCGTGGACAATACTAGCGGTGATCATTTGTATGACAAAAGACTTAGAGTTCATATATCTTTTTCTCCGCTTGTTTTACCCTTGCTGGTTGTTTGCACATTGTAAATGATCCTTTTTTGAACTCCCCTTTCAAAAAAAATTCCCCTTGATTACTCAAAATTGGTCGACTGAGTTTAATTATGCAGCGATAGCAGTTTCGTAGCGCGCTACGAAACTGCTGTGTAATCACAAAACACAGTTTTAACACCAAAATATGGCTGTCTTGAGCCTCTTTTATTTTGAAATGTCCCTTTCAACTGCCCTTAAGCTATCAAAACTGAGTGGAGATGTATCATTCTTCAAGAAACTGCAACAAGGTAAGTCATCAAAATTTGGAATATAACCTTACTTGCTGTGTGATTTCCTTAAGGAAATCTTTCTTGTTGGCTTAGCTGCATCTTCAAATCTTCAATTTGTCTCTTCATAACCCTGATCCCAGCTCTAAGTTTCGTATTAACTCTTCTGATGAATTTTGCTTCTTTTATTGCGGGAACTAACCATGTGTAGTACTGAGCATGACAATCGACTACCTCGGGTATTTGAATTGTTTTGTCTTCCCACAAAGCCTCCATTTTTTCGAAATGAGCTTCCTTGATTGCATGTTTTCTTGAGGCTTTCTTCAGTTTAGCAATTTCCAGGTTTGCTAATTTCAACTTCTTTTTTAACTCTTCAACACTATATTCTTCTTGAGGGATAACTGCCTTACCTTTATCTTTTTCTTCATGAGACTGTGCTATCTCCTCTGTTTCACTTGTTTCAAGCAGTGTCTCTTATACCTGTCTTGAATGCCTCGTCACTGGTCTTCTTGGCTTAAAGACAAATTTAGCAACCGGATCATCGAACTTGAGCTTTTTCGAGGCTTTAATCTTTTTGGCCTTGTCCTTTCCTGATTTTATCAAATCTGCTTGAACCAATGGAGATTCTTCAATATTGATAGCTTGCAGTAAGTCATTAAGAAATCCCTTTGAAACCGGGCTTTCCTCAGTAACCACTGTCTTGCCTTTTTCCTTAGCTAACTGGCTCCTTGTCATTCTTCTCTGGACTACTTCACCTGTAGATGATTCATGTACACCCTCTCTGATCTGAGTTTTCTCTTTCTGGGACTGTTGGGGTGTGTCTTGGATTATCAGTGGTTTGATAGGTTCCTTTAGCTGCTTCCTAGCCTTCAATTTTATAAATCTCCTGGATCTTGTTTCTGCATGATGGCTAGTTGTTGTTGGTGAATCTTTTGCAGCTTGAGGACTGAGACCAATCTTGTTCTTGAAACCAGACATAAACATGAACGTGGGCCAGTCCCTACCTACCTTATGGAGCTCATGCAACATGATTAATTTAACTAAGCCGTGATAAAACAGTGAGGTCTCACAGGCTTCCTTCTTTAGCTGAACCTTGTCACACATTTTGCCTAGGCTACAAAACAAATAGAAAGGTAAATCAAGAGATATCTTTCCTGTGAAATGTAGCAGAATCTTGAAGTGATATGAATACACCTTATGATACCTCCCCTCGCAGGTAAAGTACCTCTGTATGCAGGTAAGTAAATTGGCATATGCGTCCTTGACAAAATTCCTGGGCACAGACTTATTTAAATCTGAATCAATAAACTCTGGCTTCAGAAATTCTTTGCATGGGGTCATATCAAATTTGAAATTTTTAAACCATATTTCTTCTCCCCTTGGGATTTCAGTAACTGTAGATATGGCCTCTGGAGTGACTGGCAATTCAAGCACCCCAACTTTTGAATTCATTCCTATGAAATTCAAGGCAAACTCCTTGGTGATTTGCATATGTCCTCCTTGAAGCTTCTCGCATAAATTCCAACAGCCAACTTCTCTATTCTTTAAGATAATGTCTAAACCTTCAGGTTCGCTCCTCAAGCACCTGCCTGACCTGTGCTTCTTTCTTTCTGTATCCCTCTCCATGGGATTCCAACAGGGTGACAATTTGAAAGACTGGCACTGTTTCAATTTTCGATCGCTACCTCTCTTGAGAGTTGCCTCGCTTGAAAGCTGGCTCGCCTGAAAGTTGGCTCGTCTGATTTCCAAGAAATTCAAATTGAATGCTTGACAATTTATTCCTTACGCATGAATCCAACCACAAATCATGACTGTGAGTGCTTGGCTTTTCTTGAAACTTGAAATCTGAGCGTACCAAGGTACCTAACGACTCTAATGATGAAGATAAGCGGTTGGACATGATAGGCGAAGTGTATAAACTGACAATTGATGATGTAAACATAACGGATCTTGATAGATATGACAGCTGAGCAAGATTTGCTACGGATCCACATGAATCCCCGATTTCGTAGCGCAGCCAGTGTAAAATCTGGGTTTTGCGCTACGAAAACACCTAAACTGCTTTGTAACACATAAGAACCTTAAAACAAACTCGATACAAGGAATCTATGCAGGTTGTGGGGTCAGTGATGAGTGAGAATGGATTGTTGACCTTTATTTAACCATACCATTAAGATTCTAAACACCTAGACACTACATTGATCATGGAAAAACTAAACTTGGACTAACACCTAACCTTCACAATCAAACTGATGTGAACAATTTAGTAATCGCTTCTTAAGTGATAACAGTGGCTCCACTTGGGATAGTGTGCTCCTGTTGTACACTAAGAACTCGCAGGTCCAGTGCTTTATCCATTTTATGAAAAACAAAGATTTGCTTGACAAGCATCCCTTTACAGCTTCTTCGGGCTTCACCTCAGGCTTAAGCCTTCTGTTTCAACTTGTCATTATTTACAACAAAAAGAAAAACTGATAAAATGGGTATATACAATATTGTGGGAAACTGATAGTATTTCAATCAATGATAATGCTTTAGGAACCTGCCATTAACAAGTCCTCTAGCATAAGGTTCTCCATCAATTTCTTGCAAAATGTAAGTGTTGTTTCCATGAAAAGCAGCGATTTGATATGGGCCTTTCCACAAATTTTCAAATTTACCGTGCTTACCTTTCTCTTCGATTCTAGCTTCCCATTTCAGCACTCTGTCATGGATCTGAAAAGTAACTTCCTTGATCTTCTTATCAAATGTTCTCTTGATTATGTTCTAACTTTGTTGATGACTGTCATACACTTCATTTTTTTTCTCCTGTAAGGCTATCAACTGATTGATTCTCCTTTGTACAGCATTTGGTTCCTCCTCTAATCCTTGAATTAGCTTCATTACAGGTACTCCAAGTGATTTTGGAAATATAGCTTCAGCACCGTATACTAACTCATATGGCGATGTTCCAATAAATATCTTCATACAAATCCTATCAGCCCACAAAGCATACTTCAATTTCAAATGCCAAGCTTTCTTGTTTTCCTGCAGCAACTTCTTAATGATCCTTACAATGCTTTTGTTTGATGATTCAGCAAGGCCATTTCCTTGCAGATAATAAGCAGTAGAATGCCCAAGAGTAATGTGATATTGGTGACAAAATTTGATCATTTTCTTGGACTTAAAAGCCTGAGCATTGTCAGTTATAATCTTCATTGGGCAACCAAATCTAGATAATATATTATTTTCTAGGAAAGAGATAATCACTGAATCATTTTCTTGCCTTTTTGGAACCGCTTCAATCCATTTGGTAAAGTAATCGGTGGCTGTAAGAATCCAGCGATGCTGACCTGATGAAGGAGGATGAATTTCTGGGCGCTTCAACATATATAGGAACCAAAGGCAAAGGCACAAGCTTCCTCTTTCCCACAAATATTTGACATTCATGACATGTAGCTACCTTTTTATAAATGTCTTTGAACATAGTTGGCCAAAAATATCCAGCCCTTAGGACCTTGTTTGCAGTATCTTTCCAATAGTGATGTCCTCCACAATCTCCTTTATGAAATTCATTGATTACTTTATCAGCTTCTTCTTCAAGGAGACAGTTTAACAAAATCCCTCCTACATCTTTCCAAAACAAATTTTGGTCATACACAAAATATCTTAAAGATTTCAGCTTGACAAACCGAGATTTGGACTTTGAAAGATTAGCAGGTGCTTTATTATGCTGTAGAACAAATGCTACGTCCTTGTACCATTCTGAAGCCAAGAATTTTCATTTATTTGGACCAACTCCTCTTCATTTTCAGAAATTTATGAGATCTCTGTGCTCAAGTTAATGTCAAGACAGTCCAAATTTGACTGTGTCAGCAGCTTGGCTAAGCCTTGACCCTTAACCAATTTGGTGGGTTTGATCTCAATGTCATACTCTAACAATTTTGCTATCCACTTGCCCCTTTTTCCATCCGGATCAGCCTGTGTTAGTATATCCTTTATAAAAGCATTTGGAACATAAGAAACAATGTGAGAATGCAAAACATAGATTCTGAAATCCTTTATAGCTTTCACCAAGGTGTAAGCTTGCTTCTCTAGGATATTGTACTTCAGTTCAGCATTTGCCAATGTCTTACTAAAGAAAGAAATAGTTTGTTCAGTACCTTGATTTCCCTTTTGCAGCAAAACTCCAGCAATTGTATCCTTAGAAGCAAATGTAAAAATAAGGACTTCCTTGGTAAAATCTGGGCTGACAACTACTAGTGCTTGTGTGAGTGCCTTCTTGATCTCCTCAAAAGATTTCTTTGCTTCAGCTGTCCACTTAAAGTCCACTCCCTTCTTCAACATCTTTGTTATATTCTTGACAACCTCAGCGAAGTTAGGAATGAAGCGTCTAACAAAGTTAACTTTTCCAAGAAAGGATTGAATCTCTTTCCTACTTCTTGGCAGATCTAACTTTTGAATTGCAATAACTCTATTAGGATAAATCCTAATTCCTTCCTCAGAGATGATATGTCCAAGAAGTTTGCCTGATGTTAGAGCAAAAATACTTTTAGTGGGATTAAGAGAGATACCAAACCTTCTATATTTCAGCAAAATTCTTTCAAGGTGTTTCAAATATCTTCCTCTCTCTTTGAAAAAGCTGTGATGTCATCAAGATAGACAACCACTTATTTATCCTTTTCCTCAGCAAAGGCAATATCCATTGCTCTTTGGAAAGTGGCCCCTACATTCATGAGACCGAAAGGCATCTTGGCGTACATGAATGTTCCCCATGGCGTTGTGAAGGTTGTCTTCTCTTGATCATCTGGATGCACAAGAATCTGATTGTACCCTAAGAAACCATCAAGCATAGACATCCTTTGTGAACCAACAATTTTTTGTAGAATTAAATCCATCTTGGGAAGAGGATAATTATCTTTCAATGAAGCTTTATTCAAATTTCTGAAGTCTATACAAATCCTGATCTCTCCATTATTTTTTCTAACTGGGACAAAATTAGAAAGCCAATTTGAGAATCTGATTGGAACAATAATTTTAGCATCGAAAAGTTTTTTCACTTCATTTTCAATCAATGGCATAAGGAGAGGATTAATTCTTCTTAACTTCTACTTGAAAGGTTTTTCATTCTCCTTAATAGGAATGGTATGTTGGATAATAGAAGAATCATATTGTTTCAAATCAGCATAGCTCCATGCAAAAACATCAATGAACCTTTTCATCATCTCAACATATTTAGCCTTCATATCAGCTGAAAGAAATTTCGAAATCTTAACCATCTTAGGTACAACTGAATCCCCTAAATTGCAGCTTTCTACTTCCTCCTCATCAGCCTGTAATTTTGGAGCTTTGAACACATCATTTTGATCAAACAATTTCTCAAGGGGAATGAGACCCTTTGGAATTAAGTTGTTTTTTAATTGTAAGACTTCAGACTTTTCCTTTGATTCCACAAACATATTTTGCTGATCCATTTGAGTGCTCTCAAATTCTTCCTTTAATTCAATGAAATTCTTTACCTGCTGATCATCCTCAAAGACCTGCCAATTAGTGATGTTATCTGGTATAACTGGTCGATGACGAACCTCCACCTCATACTTTTCAGAAGAGTGCATAGGAATAATAAAAAGACTGGCAGAAACAGCAAGAGAGTCTGCAATAGAGTTTTGGTCTCTGGTTTTGATAGTGAAAGAATAAGCCTGAAACTTTTCCAACATATCCAAGAATAAGTTTTTATATGCCCTCATCCTTACATCCTTGGTTTGATAAGCACCTTCCACTTGTTTAATTACCAATTCAGAATCTCCACAAACAGCAATGTTTCTAGCCTTCAACTTTAACAAAGCTTCTAAGCCCAAAATCAAAGATTCGTACTCAGCCATATTATTAGTGCAATCAAAATTTAGTTTGTAGGAGAAAAACTTACTTTCATTATTAGGACTTGTGATCCAAATCCCAGCTCCTGCCCCTTCTCTTCCTGCTGATCCATCAAAATATAATGACCTTCAGCCTATTGTCTCCTTTTCATCTTCTTGCCGATCTCTTTGGCATTGATTTTCTGAAAACCTCTTCTCTGATTCATCTATAACTGACTCATTGAAAAGAATGGTTGATCCGAGGCCAGTATCAAATGAATAAATAGGAAAATTTTGAGGTTTGTCTTTGCTGCTTACCATATAAGCCATTCTGGTTTCCCGATACAACCTCCTTTGCTCACCAAAAACAGGAATAGTAGCATAGGTAAGATCCATCTGCATCGTGCCTTTGATCTTTGCTGCCCACGATCTTGAAAGCAGCATCCCAAACTTCGGTGGAATGTCGGCCACAACAATGTCCATGACAATTGTCTTTGCTGGAATTTGTGTTAGCCCCACAACAACATCTTTAATCAAACCAATGCATTGAACTCTTTTTGAATCAAAAGAAAATAAATCCTTATATGGTCTGGTCACCTGCAACCCCAACCTTTCCATGATTACCTTGGGCATAAGATTATGAGATGCCCCTGAGTCTAACATAGCATTATGTAAGGTCATATCATGAATGCTAATGCTTATGTAGAAAGGAGGAAACTCTTCATTCTGTTCATCTTCAAGTCTTGGACCCAAGTAAATAATAGGATTATCTTCTTGCACATTTAAGATATCAGCTACTCCTGGTTGCGAATTAAGCATCTCAACAATCTTACTTCTGTATTTGTCTACCTTGAGGATTTCACTAAAGGGGACTGATATTTTGATTTTTGCAATTTCATTCTCAAGGTTAAAAACAGAAATAGTTTTCTCAATTTCTTTAGTAGGAGATGGAGTTTGAATGTCTCTTTTACCAGATGGAGAATCAAATTTACCCTCAGCAACCTTTAGGTTGTCCTTCTTGTCTTCAACAGCCTTTGAAGCATCCTTCTTGGGCTGTGCTTTGCTTGCTGTAATTGGTACATTTCTATTCCTGAGATTGTATTGTTTTTGCATTTCAAAGATAACGTGCTAATAACCCTTTAAATAGTCTGAAGGTTCCTCTCCTTGTTTGGTTATACTGGATTCATCATGTTCTTCCTTAGTTAAGAAAACTCCTGACACTTCTTCATCAAGACAATGAATAGACTCTTCAGGAACTTCAGGCTCGTCTTCTTCATCAACTAAGTTCTGCTGGAAAGGAGGTCTTACTGGAGGATCAGGCTATTGATTCCTATTTTCTCTTGGCCTTTGTTGATTTTGAGGTCTTCTGAACTGAGGATTTCTAAATTCAGGCTCCTGCTGCACTGGAGGAGCAGAGGTATTCCCAAGAGCCAACCAATCCATCAGCTTCTCCATGGTCTTCATCATTGAATCAATTAAATCTTCTGGAGCTGAAGAGGAAGGTTTCTCTTCTTCTTTCAGTTTGGCTTTTCCCATCTTTGACTTCTTAGCAGCGACCATGTTCACCTCTACTTTGATTGCATCGTTTTGCATGTCAACAAGAGTAGCAGAGTCTCTTTCTCTGAGTAACAAAGAAGTCAGAATCAAATGCTTCGGCATATCTCAGTTGTGCCAAGGCCTGAGGAGGTTTCAAATGGACTGGGATGGAATTGTACACTTTATTAAACCTTTTGGAGAAGTTTTGGACGGTTTCATCAGGTGCTCTTCTAAGATTATTGTATTCAGTAAGAGCTTGGATGGGATTAGTTCTGTTTCCCCATTTTCTTAGAAAACTATCTTCAAACTTTGTCCAATTGTGAATGCTTCCAGCTGTAAGAGCTTTAAACCATTTTCTAACTTCTCCAATGAAGGTTTGTGCAAACAATCTTAGTTTCACATCCTCATCATCAACTTCCTCTCTATCAACAAAATCATTGAATCTGTCTACATGTTCTTCTGTTGTGATTTCTTCATCCCCACCCCATGTGGGAATTCTAGCAGCATATTTTCTAGGAAGGTCATGCAAAACAGCAGGGAGTGCTAACGGAGCATACCTATCAGGTACGGCCATGATTAATGGAGGAGAAGTAATGACAAGTATTGAAGGGACAGAGGAAACAGAACTGATATGAGGCGGATCTCCTGGTGTTTGAGAACCACTAGGACTAGTAGAAGCAGAGGATAAGGTTCTGATACGGAAAGGACTGCTTGGGATTTGAAAACCACTAACAAATGTACTCCAATTTGGAAGAGGTAGGCCAGTTTTAGATTTTAGTAAGACTTCAAAAGGATCAAGTTCTTTAAGTTTATCTAAATCTTCCTCTTCTAACAATAATTCGGAAGTAACAACCTCCCAAAATTCCTCCTTATCTTTTTGTGATACTAGAGACGAAGTATCAATTCCTCTTTTTTGTAAATCTAAAATAATTCCAATGAGTTCTTCTTCATTTTCAGATCTCAACAACACCTCATGAATCTTATCATCAACTATTTTGTCCTCAGGACTTCTTGAAAATTCAGAGAGCAAAGATTTTGAAAAAGATGGAGTACCTGGTGTTTCAATAAATCTTTGTTTGCTCCTTGAAATGGTGTTTGGATTGTCCACAAGAGTAGGTGGATCTGGGTCAGGATTGCTCCGTGTATATCTCCCTCTTGAAGCCACCTTTTAAACTTTTGAAAATGTATGGATTCACCAAGGTAGATTGCAGCCTCGAAAAGTTTTTTGAGCTCCTACTACCTTCAGAAGTTCATTCTATTGTTTTCAGGAATGAATAATCTTCAGGCTCCCGGCAGACGCACCAAAATGTTAACTCAAAACTAGACCCTGAAAGGCTTCTGATCATGTAGACTTCAAGTAACTCTTTCAAACCTACTTTAGGCTAAGGCTTAGCCTCCTCAACCTGAGAGGGCTCTTTCACAAGATTAAAGATTTGGATAATGAATAAGATGGGTAACTCTATGAACAAAATGAACAAGTATAAGAGGTTGAAACACAATTAGAAAGAATCCATTGGGCTTATGGAGTTAGATATGCTTCAGTAGTGACAGTAAAGTTAGCTTTGCATAGAATTCAGGGCATTCAGAATCCAACCTATGTAGAACACACCAAACACATAGAAGGTCAGCACAGTTTACGATTATATGAAGGAAATTAGAGCACTGTTAGTGATTTCTAAGTAATCACATATTCATAACGCTGTAGATAATAGGAAAAGACAACACAAGACATTCATCACATCAAATTCTTTCTGATTCCTGAGAAGCAAAGCCAATATTGTATTACTAAAAAACAAAGTCTTTTACATAAAGCCAAATATCAGAGCTTTTCTCAATAATTTTCCAACATCAAGTACATTGCTCTTTCTCCTATATATAGAATTCTTTAGAAAGCTGAGATTCCTCCTCCAGCATGAGGGGAACTCGAATTCTGCTTGCTATGACACCTATTCAAACTTTAACTAACTATTAAATACAACAACTGCTAACTGGAAGTTTTAGAAACCTAAGACAATTAGGAGTCTAACTCTACATCATGCTGATAATAGCATTTATTACAATCAAAACTCGTTCTCTGACAAGTGGTTCCCTTCAGTTTAACTTTGGTGGATGTTTAAAACTCTTTGCTGGCCCTTAATGTCTCATCTTCTTTATTGCTCCTGCAAAGTAGGAAACTGCCCCCGTTTTTCTGCTTTAGGTTTCCTCAAGGATATTTGAAACCAATAAACCATGATGTTCTTCTTTGATTACACAAAAGTGTATTGGAGTGCCACGTTCTTGATGTGCTGTAGAGCCTTCCCATATACTCGTATACAGACAAAACCTCTTCAAAGCTATTTGAAATGTCGTGGGCAATACTAGCAGTGATCATTTGTATGACAAAAGACTTAGAGTTCATATATCTTTTTCTCCGCTTGTTTTACCCTTGCTATTTGTTTGCACACTATAAATGATCCTTTTGTGAACTCCCCTTTCAAAAAGAATTCCCCTTGATTACTCAAAATTGGTCGACTGAGTTTAATTATGCAGCTACAGCAGTTTCGTAGCGCGCTATGAAACTGTTGTGCATTATGTGTCATTTTCAGCAGTTTCGTAGCACGCTACGAAACTGCTGTGTAATCACAAAACACAGTTTTAACACCAAAATCTGACTATCTTGAGCCTCTTTTATTTTGAAATGTCCCTTTCAACTGCCCTTAAGCTATCAAAACTGAGTGGAGACGTATCATTCTTCAAGAAACTGCAACAAGGTAAGTCATCAAAATTTGGAATATAACCTTACTTGCTGTGTGATTTCCTTAAGGAAATATTTCCTGCTGGCTTAGTTGCATCTTCAAATCTTCAATTTGTCTCTTCATAACCCTGATCCCAGCTCTAAGTTTCGTATTAACTCTTCTGATGAATTTTGCTTCTTTTATTGCGGGAACTGACCATGTGTAGTACTGAGCATGACAATCGACTACCTCGGGTATTTCAATTGTTTTGTCTTCCCACAGAGCCTCCATTTATTTGAAATGAGCTTCCTTGATTGCATGTTTTCTTGAGGCTTTCTTCAGTTTAGAAATTTCCAGGTTTGCTAATTTCAACTTCTTTTTTAACTCTTCAACACTATATTCTTCTTGAGGGATAATTGCCTTACCTTTATCTTTTTCTTCATGAGACTGTGCTATCTCCTTTGTTTCACTTGTTTCAAGCAGTGTCTCTTGTACCTGTCTTGAATGCCTCGTCACTGGTCTTCTTGGCTTAAAGACAAATTTAGCGACCGGATCATCGAACTTGAGCTTTTTCAAGGCTTTAATCTTTTTGGCCTTGTCCTTTCCTGATTTTATCAAATCTTCTTGAACCAATGGAGATTCTTCAATATCGATAGCTTGCAGTAAGTCATTAAGACTTCCCTTTGAAACCGGGCTTTCCTCAGTAACCACTGTCTTGCCTTTTTCCTTAGCTAACTGGCTCCTTGTCATTCTTCTCTGGACTACTTCACCTGTAGATGATTCATGTACACCCTCTCTAATCTGAGTTTTCTCTTTTTGGGATTGTTGGGGTGTGTCTTGGATTATCAGTGGTTTGGTAGGTTCCTTTAGCTACTTCCTAGCCTTCAATTTTACAATTCTCCTGGATCTTGTTTCTGCATGATGGCTAGTTGCTGTTGGAGAATCTTTTGCAGCTTGAGGACTGAGGCCAGTCTCGTTCTTGAAACCAGAAATAAGCATGAACGTGGGCCAGTCCCTACCTACTTTCTAGAGCTCATGCAACATGATTAATTTAACTAAGTCGTGATGAAACAGTGAGGTCTCACAGGCTTCCTTCTTTAGCTGAACCTTGTCACACATTTTGCCTAGGCTACGAAACAAATAGAAAGGTAAATCAAGAGATATCTTTCCTGTGAAATGCAGCAGAAGCTTGAAGTGATATGAATACACCTTATGATACCTCCCCTCGTAGGTAAAGTACCTCTGTATGCAAGTAAGTAAATTGGCATATGCGTCCTTGACAAAATTCTTGGGCGCAGACTTATTTAAATCTGAATCAATAAACTCCAGCTTCAGAAATTATTTGTATTGGGTCATATCAAATTTGAAATTTTTAAACCATATTTCTTCTCCCCTTGGGATTTCAGTAAATGTAGATATGGCCTCTAGAGTAACTAGAAATTCAAGCACCCCAACTTTTGAATTCATTCCTCTGAAATTCAAGGCAAACTCCTTGGTGATTTGCATATGTCCTCCTTGAAGCTTCTCGCAGAAATTCCAACAACCAACTTCTTTGTTCTTTAAGATGATGTCTAAACCTTCAGGTTCGCTCCTCAAGCACCTGCCTGACCTGTGCTCCTTTCTTTCTGTATCCCTCTCCATGGGATTCCAACAGGGTGACAATTTGAAAGACTGGCACTGTTTCAATTTTCGATTGTTGCCTCTCTTGAGAGTTGCCTCGCTTGAAAGCTGGCTCGCCTGAAAGCTGGCTCGCCTGAAAGCTGGCTCGTCTGATTTCCAAGAAATTCAAATTGAATGCTTGACAATTTATTCCTTACACATGAATCCAACCACAAATCATGACTGTGAGTGCTTGGCTTTTCTTGAAACTTGAAATCTGAGCGTACCAAGGTACCTAGCAACTCTAATGATGAAGATAAGCGGTTGGACATGATAGGCGAAGTGTATAAATTGACAATTGATGATGTAAACATAACGGATCTTGATAGATATGACAGTTGAGCAAGATTTGCTACGGATCGACACGAATCCCCGTCGTAGTGCAACCAGTGTAAAATCTGGGTTTTGCGCTACGAAAACACCTAGACTTGTTTCCGCGCTACGAAAACACCTAAACTGCTTTGTAACACATAAGAACCTTAAAACAAACTTGATACAAGGAATCTATGCAGGTTGTGGGACCAGTGATGAGTGAGAACGGATTGTTGACCTTTATTTAACCATACCATCAAGATTCTAAAGACCTAGACACTACATTGATCATGGAAAAACTGAACTTGGACTAACACCTAACCTTCACAATCAAACTGATGTGAACAATTTAGTAATCGCTTCTTAAGTGATAACAGAAGCATTAAACCCAATATTGTTCCTCAATGGTGAAGTATCATGTGAATATCACCCTAAAAGGTTTAAGGGCTATCCACATGATGATCACCTATTTCCTATTGTAAGCCTCTTTTGTTAAAAGAAGATAATTATGTTTCCATACTCAATTTATGAGACGGATAATCATAATGATATCTAAAATTAAAATATCTAATGTGGATTGTTGACGAGGAGACAAGTATAAATAATAAAGGATACTATGGGTATTGGGATTTGGATTGATGGTGAATGGGTGCCTTGTTAAAGCACTCTATGCGAAATTTTCACTAGTTCAAATCACGTATGGGTGTTCACCTTTCAAAAAAAAAAATTGAGGCCTCGAATTAGCAAAATTAATAAAAAATAAAAATAAAATAATATAGTGTGTGTGCAAAGAATAAGTATGCATAAGAATGGAAAGAACTAAAAATCTTGTAATACCTACGTAAAGGGTGGGTTATTTTCATACCCAAGGAAGTCGCCTCGACATACTAAGTGATAGTTGTTTTCATAAAATAGAATGAGGATCTAAAATACTTACAAATACAAAATGAATGTATGAATCGGAATCAATTGGAGTCGCCCTCGGTAATGGATGAAGATAGATGGCATCAACATATGAGATGGTAGGTATCGACGGTAATTATAATAAACGATAAGTCTTAGTTGTCAATAGTATAACTCAGGCATGAACAAGTTCAACATAATAATAATAATTGGTTGATACAGACTTCATGACGGTGAAAACAAACTAATAAGAGTATTGAATTTCTTTTTCCAAGGTCTCTTCATCAACAAATCATAACATGAAGTATTTCAAAAGTCAAGTAATTAAAAGTAGTAATAGAGACCCAAGATAGAATACCTTTTTTTAAGTAAGTTGGGATAAACCATCATAATAATTTGTGATGGAAAGGAGACTAGTCTTGGAAATGGTAGAGCAAGTGGCATACATGACACTTGTAAGATGGAATACGTGGTAGTCACATCTGGGTTACACATGACACTAAATAAGCACAAAAGTATATTGGAACAATGTTGCTAATATTCTAAAGAAAATTGGTTTTACACCAATTTAGTAAGTGAATTGAGGGCAAGATGAGAATCAATTCCAAAATGTAGAGTTTTCTGGGAAAGAGTATGCAATGATCCTTAAAGGAAATATTGACATATTTTAAATTTCCTGGACTTGGTGGACGTAGGAGGAAATTCAAGATGGTGTGAATCAAAATCATGGAGTGATTTGCTATTTGGTTCATAACTACCTCACAACTTGAAAGATTAAAGTATGCACAAATTTAAGATGATAAGGAAACTTGATTAATTAAAATGACAGTAGGTATAAGATAAACAAAAGTAGATGCAAGTGGAATTCCTTGGGCAATCTAGTAGGAATGTAGCAATAGTATCCATAATAAGACCAAATGATATAACCATATATATATATATATATAAAACAAGATGGAAAAAAAAAAAAAACTTATGTATTAATATCCTAAAGGAGTTGGTTTCCTAACATGTCCTAAATGATTGATAATTGGCATATAGAGATATGAGCAGAACAAGTGAACAATCGAGCAAGGTAATCAAAGAGAAATGTACCATGTTAAAGATAAATAAATAAAATAAAATAGGGTAGCATGTCACTAGTCAACGGTACAATGGTACCCCAGATAAGTACCTTAAAGAAAATCAAATGTCTCCATAAATACCATATACTTACAAAATCATTATGTAAAGATAACCACACTAGCATAGTGTGTTAATGCAACTCACAAATACTAAAATCAAAGGAAGAGAAGACCCTATAGCTAGGTTATACTTCAACAACAAGGGGAAGTACATATGATTCTACATCACAACTTTTTTTTTTGTGGTAAATTTTCAACATTTTTTAAAAATGACAATAAAAGGCAAATATTTTGGTGCAAAAACACCCTGAAAACGAAAATTGTTAATGAGGGAATAATTTATTTTTATTCTTTTTTCTTGGGTAAATTTTCAACATTTTTAACAATGACATTAAAGATAAGATAGCATGACCCCAAAAACCCTTAAAATTCCAACAATTTTCAGGCATGACATTAAAGGTAAATATCGTGACTCTAAAAAACCTTAAAATTCCAACAATTTTCAAACATAACATTAAAGGTAAAATACCATGTCTCTAAAAAGCCTTAAAATTCCAATAATTTTCAGTCATGATGTTAAAGATAAAATACTTATAATTGTTTTCAACCATAACATTAAAGATAAAATATCGTGACTTAGAAAAACCTTAAAATTTTGACATTTTTTCAACCATGGAATTAAAACCAAATATAACTACAAAAAACTTTAAGCTTTGAATACATTTCAACCATGGCATTATGGAAAAATTATATGACTAAAAAAAAACTTTAAAAATTAACACATGAATGAAAGAGTCATTATACCAAGAGTAATTTCTTTTTTAAGTGCTAAAAGTATATCTATTTTAAAATCTTAGCCTAGGACAACTTGATAAATTGCACTGAAAATTTAACAATCGACCATGAAATTGACATGTGATGTAGGCAAACTCGACCTATTGCAATGAAATCTTAAAATTCAACCATGAAATTGATACAATGTGAGGCAGACTTGTCCATTATAACGATAACAATCAACTACCAAATTGACACATAGTGAGGCCGGGTTGTTAGTTGATAGTCGACACGAACCCTACAAAGAAAAACAAAATAATAAATAAATGAAAATGAAAAAAAAAAAAACAAAAAAAATTAAAAGATTGAAAAAAATTAAATGTAAAACAAAAAGTTTTAAAAAATAACAACTAATAAATAAAACAATATAAATCAAATAAGTTAAAAAAGATTAAAAAAATGACCAAAAAAATCAAACATAAAAAATAAGTACAAAATATTTTTTGAAGAAATCATAAAGTAGTTTTCAGAGTCGACATGCTTCGAACCACTTACTATGATTCATCATCCGGACAAAAATAATATATATATATATATATATATATATATATATATAGATAACACCAAAAAAAACTTAAAATTTCTAAAAATTAAAATTAACCTAAAATTATAAAATAAACTAAAAATTAAAATGAAAAAACATTGTCGCTAGGCAAGGGCTTGAGGGTCGCCTTAGGGTCGGTCAAGCTAGCATGAAGGCCAGCTCGGTCGACCCTGAGGCGGCCCTCAGGTTCCCACTTGGCTCAAGGTTGATTCCTAGAATTGGCCCTCAGAAAGGCATGGGCCCGAGGGTCACCTCAATGTTGACCAAGTGGCCTGGAGGCCATCTCGGGCGGCCCTTCAAGGCCGCTCAAGCAACCGTGAGGCGGTCCTTAGGCCCTCGCCTCGTCAAGGGTTGATTCTCGGTATTGGCCCTCGAATAGGTAGGGGCCTCAAGGTCCGGACAAGCTGGCCTCGAGGCACTCAGCCAGGCGGGGACCTCAGGGGCCGAATTGGTAACTATTTTAAAAAAAATTAAATATTTTTTCTTAAAAATTCAATTTTATTTTTTTTAATATTTTTTAAATAAATTTTAATTATAAAATTTTAATTTAAAATAAAAAACAAATATTACTATTATTATTATTATTATTATTATTATTATTATTTTATATATATATATATATATATATATATATATATTATTTTTTACAATGTTTATTTTGTGGTTTTTTTAATATATGTTTTAATTCTTTTTTATTTATTAAAAAAAATAGTTTTTACCGTCTATTTATTTTTTTTATTTTTAATTATCTAATCCACTTTTATTTATTTGTTTTTTTAATTAAAATTTTAAATTTTTTCTTAAGTTATTTTTTTTATTTTTGCCTTTTATGTTTTGTTTGTTTTTTAGAATTTTTGTCTTTTTTTTATATGGTTTCTTGGTTTTTTTTGTTATATATATAATATATATATATATAGTTTTTGTGTTGAATTATTAATTAACGATATATAAATTTATAAAAAATCTTAATCTCAAAATATTAATGTCATTATTGTTTTAAAACTTTGCAAAAATAATTAAAACTTTCGTGTAAAAAAAAAAAAAACCACATATTTGGAAATTCGTTAAAAAACAAACATCTTAGGATGAAAACAAGAAGAGGAATAAAATAACATAAATAATTGTTAAATAATCAACATTTAAAAAAAAAATGTTCACACTTTGGACATCAGAAAATTTTAAGTATCAAAAATATGCCTTAAAAAAACGACGATTTTTAAAATTCGTATGAAAATCACAAACATTTAAAAAAATTATCCACACTCAATACATTAGAAAATTTAAAGTGTCAAAAATAAGCCTTCTAGAAAAAGGAGTTGATGTTGCATCAACACTTTTCAAAATTAATATGAAAATCGCTAACATTTTAAAAAAAAAATGTTCATACTTAATATATAAAAAAAAAAAAAAAAAAAAAAAAAAAAAAAAAAAAAAAATTAAAGTGTTAAAAACATGCTCTAAAAAAATAAAAAATTGATGTTGCATCAACACTATTCAAAATCAGCATGAAAATCACTAACATTTAAAAAAAAATGTATATAAGAAAATTTAAAATGTCAAAAATATGCCCCCCCAAAAAAAATAGTGTATTCTTAATCAACACTTTTCAAAATCGGATGACTTTTTTGCTACCTTAGAAAAACAGGGAATCGGTAATTTTCTTGTTTGATCGGTAACCATGTTAAGCATGTATATATTAACTTGGGTGTATAAAGGAAAATGTAATAAAAAATGCAATCTATATCACAGAAAATAAGGGGGGATTTCCTTGGTTATGTAGAAAAATTATTTTATGTTTGGAATAGATGCTCCCTCTAATCTATCCTGATCTCATAAACCAACTTAAGCCATTTCTCTAAAACCCTTGGAATAAAATAAGCAAACTCCAAGAAAATTTGGAACAAATCAATCTGGGTTTTACAAACCCTCAGTTTCCTCTCCTGCACCCCGTGTTGAGCTTCTCAAATAATGTTTTGCGCCTCAAATCTGTTTTGATACCATGTGAAAATTCTACTGCAATTAAACTAGTAATTATTTTCCTGTCTTTTAAACAATTATTTGTCCCAGCAAATTATGTTTTGAAACCAGGTTAGATCTTTAGCCTTTATGAAACAAGATCACGCCTTGTTCCATCCAAAGTATTATGGAAAAATTGTTGAGGAACAAATGGTCCTAGTGGAGTGGCAAGTCTCGTTTGTCCTCAATGGTGCCAATAATGAAATAGACAGTTACAGTAAAATAGAAAATCTAGTGCATACTTTTCAAAGAAAGGAAATTGATAATTTTGTTAATAACCATTACATATCGAAACGAAAAGCCAAAAGTTGCACATTACCGAACCCTTGATTAACAGAGAAGAAGACAAAATATAGTAATGTTAACCCAACAATTCATTGCAAGTGAATGCTTACATATTAAAATAAACAAATTTTGGAATAATGTTGTAATTAAAACGAAACAATATTTCTCAAAAAAAAAACCTCATTGTCCCAAGAGTCGGGGCAGAATTGTTTTGAGCATGGAGTAGAAATAGATATATATAAACAGAATGCGTGAAGAATTAGTTCAAGGCAACTTTTACATGTGATGCTAACCCAGTGTAACTCTAAGTACAAACGCAATATGAATTAAAATGCCATAATATTGTAACTCCATGTCAAGGGGTGGCATAGAGTTAACTGTAATAGTAGTACCAAAATTTATTCCTCAAAATTTTAGTCTTTCATTAAACATTATATGTAGAATAAAGAGTGTAACATAATAGCATTAAAATAACAAGAAATTATAGGCAGGGAACCAAGTAATAACCATTTATATTCTTACAAGTTTAAGTGGTACATTAACAACTAGAACATTATCTAAAATTACAATAGAAAATGCATAATGAGGTTCTCAATTTAAAATGCATTAAATATTGAACCCTTAACCGACATTAAACAATATACGAGAGTTGAAAGCCCAAATGATAATATTGGGGTTCATTAAGTAGAGCCCCAATCCAGAAATGAACCTGGTAAGTGCGAAAGTTGAGTCAACATTATAATAACCAATGACGTATGCATTTGAGGAAAGCAAGACCCACACACGCAATTGACTAAATAAGAGTTAAACCCTCACCTGCCACATCAAATATTCAAGATGAGTTAACATCTTAGCTCGAATGTAAGAGGAGGAAGAATTAAGCAGACAAAGGGAGGGAAATATACCTTAGGAGATTGATACTAGTGGCTATAGAGATTGCCCTGAAAACATGAGAAAGGTAGGTGGAAAAATGAGTCAACCCTAACTATTCGAGAAACTTCAATGCTCATAAAGGTAATATAATGCTAAGGTTCATTAATCGTCAGAGAATTTTATAATAGTAAGGTTATTTTTTGTCATTTGATACATCCACTATGTACCTGGTTAACAAATGCGATAATTTTATGGTAGTAGGTAACCTTTTTGTTTTGTTTAATGTAATTAATTAAAGGGGAATGTTACGTCAAATCTTCTAGTTTCAAAAAAAAATTATTAAAATTATTAAATTTATATTTTTATAGTTAAAAATAATTAATATCTTTATAATATATTTATAATAAATTCATTAAAAACAATATTATATATACACATCTATATTCAAAATTTTACATTAAATTTAAATATATACATGAATCATTAAAAATCTACTTGCACTAAATATATTCAAAAATAATTAAAATTATTTATTATTTAAATGGTGATTAAACATAATCTAAGTGCCCCAGCAAATTTTCAAGGTGTTGAATTCATATAGTCTATTATATATTATTTTTTGAGATTCAACTGTGTTAAGTAAGTCATTAATCTATGACCATTTCCATGAGAGGTAGTCGTAACTGAATAATTTCTCATGATTTTTGAATTGCATCGGGTGAAGCTCACAGGGGTGAAGAAGTGGGATTAAAACTAGTGAAATAAATCACATAGTGTCAATCATCACTTCCGGGGCTTGCACCCGGTAACCAAGACTCCCCGGGGAGGTCACCCATCCCAGATCGCCTCTGGCTCAAGCGCACTTAATTGTGGAGTTTTCCCCATAATCAAGCCCACTTAGCTTGCTACCCCATTTGCAAAACCTTAGCAAGTATTGTGTCGGGAAGTCCTGGTTACTGGGTGCAAGCCCCGAAAGTGATGATTGACGCTATGTGATTCATTTCACTAGTTTCAATCCCACTTCTTCACCCTTGTGAGCATCACCCGATGCAATGAGTGTTAAGTGGACTATTCAAAAATCATGAGAAATTAGTCAGTTACGACTACCTCTCATGGAAATGGTCATAGATGAATGACTTACTTAACGCAGTTGAATCCCAAAAAACGATATCTAATATAATGCATTGCAAAAACCCCCAATACTTAATTCAAAAGAGTGAAGGGAACTCTTCTTGAATGGTTCATGAGGTATAATACTTGCTAAGGTTTTGCAAATGGGTGGCAAGCTAAGTGGGCTTGATTGTGGGGAAAACTCCATAGTTAAGCGCGCTTGAGCTAGAGGCGATTTGGGATGGGTGACCTCTCAGGGATGTCTTGGTTACCAGGTGCAAGCCCCGGAAGTGATGGTTGACGCTATGTGATTTATTTCACTAGTTTCAATCCCCTTTTTCACCCCTGTGAGCATCATCCGATGCAATGAGTGCTAAGTGGACTATTCAAAAATCATGAGAAATTAGTTAGTGACGACTACCGCTCATGGAAATGGTCATAGATGAATGACTTACTTAACGCAGTTGAATCCCAAAAAATGATATGTAATATAATGCACTGCGAAAACCCCTACTACTTAATTCATATAGTATGTTGAACAATACATTTTAAATAACAAAAACCATGATTTGACCAAAACTTATTCACCTATTTTAAACAAAAATTCCAAAATATATAATAGTTAAACAATCCAAATGATAAAACTCATTTTAAAAATCTATAAAATATAAATATAAACATAAACCCGAGGCGAGGCGAGAGTCTATGGCTATTTTTTTAATTTTAATAAAAAAAATTAAATATTTTTTTTGAAATTTTAATTTTTAAAATTATTTTATTTAAATAAATTTTAATTATAATTTTTTAAAAATTTAAATGATTTTTTAAAATTTTGAATAATTTTCCTTAAAATTTATAATATTTTATTATAAATTTTTAATTAATTTTTTTTTTTTAATTTTAAAATTTTAAATAAATAATTATTTAAATATTTAAACGGTTTATATGTATGTATGTATATATAATTTTAATTTTTTTTTATTTGTATTTATTTGTATTTTTTTATTTGCTTTATTTTTTATAATGTTTATATTTTATATTTTTTTACCATGTTTCTTTTTATTTTTTAATTTTTTTTTGTTTTTGTATTATTATTATATGTTTTAATTTTTTTTTTATCTATTTAAAAAAATATAGGTTGTATTTATTTTTTTATTTTTTAATTATCTAATTCATTTTTATTTGTTTGTTTTTTTTATTTTAAATTTTAAATTTTTTTTGTGTGTTTTTTAAGAATTTTTATCTCTTTTTTTAACTTGATTTCTTGGTTTTTTTTTGGATATATATATATAGAGAGAGAACTATTAATTAACGATATATAAATTTATCAAAAATCTTAATTTCAAAATATTAATGTCATTATTTTTTTTAAACTTTCAAAAAATAATTAAAACTTACATAATAAAAATAACATTGCAAAAAAAAACAAAAGACACATATTTGGAAATCTGTTAAAAAAACAAATATCTTAGGATGAAAAACAAGAAGAGGAATAAAATAACATGAACAATTGTTAAATAATCAACATTTAAAAAAAAAAATGTCCATACCTAGGACATCAGAAAAAATCAAGTGTCAAAAATATGCCTTAAAAAAATGATGATTTTCAAAATTTGCATAAAAATCACAACCAATAATAAAAATTATCCACACTAAATTTAGAAAATTTAAAGTGTCAAAAATAAATCCTCTAAAAAAAGAGTTGATGTTCATACTTGGTACATAAAAAAAATTAAAGTGTTAAAACATGTTCTAATATATATATATATATATATATATATATATATATATATATATAATGTTGCAGATGTTTCATCAACAGTGTTCAAATCAGCATGAAAATCACTAATATTTTTTGAAAAATGTATATAAGAAAATTTAAAATGTCAAAAATATGCTCAGAAAAAAAAAGTGTATTCCGAATCAACACTTTTCAAGATCAGATGATTTTTTTGCTACCTCAAAAAAACGGGTAATCGGTAATTTTATCATTTGATCAATAACTATGTTAAGCATGTAAATAGTAACTTGGGTGTATAAAAGGAAAATGTGATAAAAAATGCAATCTATATCACGGAAAATAAGGGGGGGATTTCCTTGATTATGTAGAAAAACAATTTTATGTTTGGAATTGTTAATAATAATTATGTTCGGAAACCAGGTTAGATCTTTAGCCTTTATGAAGCAAGATCAGCCTTGGTTCCATCCAAAGTATTATGAAAAAATTGTTGAGGAACGAATGGTCCTAGGGAGTGGCAAGTCTCGTTTGTCCTCAGTGGTGCCAATAATGAAATAAACAGTTACAGTAAAATAGAAAGTCTTAGTGCATACTTTTTTAAGAAAGGAAATCGATAATTTTGTTAATAACCATTACATATCAAAACCAAAGAGCCAAAAGTTGCACATTACTGAACCCTCGATTACGAGAGAAGAAGACAAAATATAGTAATGCTAACACAATGATTCGATGGGAGAAAATGCTTACATATTAAAATAAACAAAATTCGGACTAATGTCATAATTAAAAGGAAACAATATTTCTTTAACAAACAAACAAAAACAACCTCATTGTCCCAAGAGTTGGGGCATAATTGTTCTCACTGTGGAGTATAAATAGATATATAAATAGAATGCGTGAAGAATTAGTTCAAGGCAACCTTTACATGTGATGCTAACATAGTATAACTCTAAGTACAAACACAATCTGAATTAAAATGCCATAATATTGTAACTCCATGTCAAGGGGTGGCATAGAGTTAACTATAATAGTGGTACCAAGCTTCATTCCTCAAAAGTTCAGTCTTTCATTAAACATTATATGTAAAATAAAGAGTGTAACATAATAGCATTAAAATACCAAGAAATTGTAGGCATGAAACCAAATAATAACCATTTATATTCTTATAAGTTTCAGTGGTACATTAACAACTAGAACATTGTCTAAAATTACAATACAAATGCATACTAGGGTTCTCAATTTAAAATGCATTAAAAATTGAACCTGTAACTGACATTAAACAATATACAAGGGTTGAAAGCCCAAATGATAATTTCAGGGTTCGTGAAGTAGAGCCTCGGTCCATAAATGAACTTGGTAACGGCGAATGTTGAGTCAGTATTATAATAACCAACGACGTTTTCTTTGAAGAAAGCAAGACCCACACACCCAATTGACTAAAGAAGGGTTAAACCCCCACTTGCCACATCAAATATTCAGGTTGAGTTAACATTTGAGCTTGACTGTAAGAGGAGGAAGAATTAAGCAGACAAAGGGAGGGAAATATACCTTAGGAGATTGATACTCGTGGTTGTAGTGATTGCCCTAAAAACTTGAGAAGGGCAGCTGGAAAAATGAGCCAACCCTAACCAGATGCTCAGCTAGTCAGAGGGAATAAAGATGTTGATCGTTGATGTTACTTATGCAGGATCTATATCATTTTGCATCAAAACCATAGGTCGTCGTGGATCCATATCCAAATAGAGAGAATGAGAAGCAGTGTTGGGGGTAGGGTCGAGGGCAGTTACCCCTTAACCACCTCCCAGTCACATGCATCGTCGGATTAGATGCCCACTCATCCAACGATGGAACAATTTCCAAATGTCGTGCGTTGGAGGGTCATAGGGTTGCCATTGTGCCAGATAGTTGGCTTTGAGAAACTTCAATGGTCATACAAGTATTCTTAAACCCTCCATCAAGTCGTATGGTCTCATGGTAACCCGCGGGTAGAGCGTAGCGGCATATCCATATTGAGTTCACATACAAGTAATATAATGCTAAGGTTCATTAACCATAGAATTTCATAATAATAGGGGTATTTTTTGTCATTCGATGCATCCACTATGTACCTCGTTAACAAATGCGATAATTTTTCATGAATGTCATTATTTTTTTTTAACTTAGCAAAAATAATTAAAACATTGCCAAAACAAAAAACAAAAAACTCTTATTATAGAAAATTGGTGTAGGTTAACCCAATAATGCAATATAAATCAAAGCAAAATACTATAACCTACTTCCACTATCAATTTGTGGAAGCTTAAAGATCGAGCTAGACAATATAACCAAAAGAAGAAGAATCAATCGCACAATACACATGAAAATACTTTGGGGAAAGCCTCAACTAAAAACCCCACACTATTGTATTATCATATAGGTGGAAATACATGTGAATTATACAAAGCCTTAACTCTCATAGCTAGCTAGCTCTCAGTACAATCCTCACAGATGCTCACTGGCAATCTTGGCTTCTCTCCAGCCTTCCTCTCTGTCGTCCAAGCTCTTATTTCCTTGCGTTGTTCCTTGTGGATGATTCTCTCTTACCAAGTGGAAAACCCATGCATCAAAATTGCGCAATCCTCAAGGATAAATCCTTGACTGCATGCATGAATTTTCTCCATGAGAAAACACATGTGACTGATAGTACATTGTCCTTGACTTTAATCTCAATTGGGTCTTTCTCAGAATAGACATGCATGAGTTTCTGATAAGGGAATCTTCAGTTAATTGGAGTAGCACTAATTGAGTGTATGCATGCATCAACTGACTGTTAACTCTCTATTAGTTCCTCCAACAGCTTGGAACTAATTTAACTGGACTTAACTCAGTAAACTGAGTTAACTAATTACAACTCAAGTATAACTCAATCTTATCTCCTTAATTTAAGGGATAACTCTTGCATGACTTCAGAAAGACTTCTAACTTGAATTTCTCCAACTAATTAATTTAAAATTAATTAATTAATTAATTATTTCCAAGTAGTTGTTAAGACTAAATTCGATTTTAATTCACAATTTAATTCAAGGACAAATTAAATTGGAATATTTTTTCTGCCATATTTCAACACTCCCTCTCAACAAGAAAGGGATTATTTGCCACCACGATCCTGTCTCTATGTACTCGCATTTACACTTTGACAATGCCTTTGTCAAAATGTCAGCATCTTGCTCCTTTGTCGAAATATACTGCAGCAACATGATCCTCTCGACCTGTGAAAAGCCACGGGCAACAAATCTTGCCTTATGCTTCTCCACACTACCATCAGCAGCTTGCTTTACCTTGTAAAGCCAACGGGAACTCACAACTGACTTGTTCTTCGGTCTCGGAACCACGTCCCAAACACTATTACGAACTATGGAGTCATACTCCTCCACCATAGCATCAACCCAAATCGGCTGCTGCACTACTTCCTCAAAGGAAGATGGCTCGGTCTCAACACATTCCCCAGCAAGGGCCATGTATCCAGTGTACCTCTCAAGTGACCTCCTTTGTCTGCGCTGAGAAGATGGTGCTCCCACATTCTCTATCGCATCCTCCAACAATTTTTCAGTGTTTCTTGTGCGCTTTCGTCCATCTCTGGAAGACTCTGCTTGAGTGGATGTCTCCACTCCTGGAAACTTTGCATGCAGCTGCTCCGCATTAGTTTGAGGCTCCTCCTCCTTAGGAACCAATGGTTCCTCCACAGCCTGTAGTTGGATCTCCCTCTCAAGGGAAACTCGCATGGCCTTTTGCTCATCAAACTTGAGATCTTTGCGAACCACTGTCCTTCGACTGGTAGGTAAGTACACTCGATAGTTGTGAGGTGTATCAGTGTAACCCACAAATATCCCAACTCTACTATCAACTCAAGTTTCTTCCGTGCATCCTTTGTCACATGGCAATATACCGATGAGCCAAATATCCTGAACTGACCCACATCTGGTCTCTTACCGGAGAAAGCTTCCTCTGGTGTCTTCATCCCAAGTATGTGATGCGGACTTCTATTCTGCAAATAGACCGTTTTGTTGCATGCCTCAGCCCACAAGTGAAGTGGTAGGCCTTGGTCATGCAGCATTGCCCGTGCTGCCCCTACAATAGTTTTGTTCTTCTTCTCGGCCACCCCATTCTGTTGTGGTTTATGAGGTGTCGTTAACTACTCATTTAATTCCTTCCGCTGCACAGAATTCCTTAAACTCTTGAGAAACATATTCTCCACCGTTGTCGCTTCTCAAGGCCTTGATCTTCTTCCATGACTCTTTCTTAACCAAAGCTTTGAACTCACAAAACTTTATGAAAGTTTGGTCCTTCTTCTGCATGAAATAAATCCAGCATTTACGAGAATAGTCATCAATGAAAATCACATAATACCTTTGCTTCACTATGGATGCCGTCAAGAATGGTCCACACACATCAGTATGAACTCGCTCTAAGATAACCTCTACTCGACTGTCTCGATCATGAAAGGAAGACTTGGTGTAATTTCCCAAGGTACAACCTTTGCATGTGTCAACTTGCTTAAGTTTACCTTTGGGAAGTCCTATAGATATCTGTTGCATTATCTTCAAAGCCCCATGATGCAAATGGCCCAACCGCCTGTGCCACAACTCTCCAATGTCTTGGCTTTGCACCAATTCTGCTTTCGTACTCAATGTTGCACAATTATCTACCTCTAGTTTATAAATATTTTTCACCCGAATCCCTATCCTCTTGGTCTGACCCGTGGCTATGTGTCTTAGGAACGCCTTTCCTTTACTGAAGACAACATCGTAGCCTTTGTCCTCCAACATCACAACCGATACTAAGTTCTTCTTCAGTCCAGGCACATACATCACATCTGTCAAGGTGAGAGGAGCTCCATGCTCCCTCTAAAAAGCAACCGTGCCCACTCCCGAAACACTATACCTTTCGTCGTCACCCATCTCTATGTGCATCTTGAGGTCTTTCTCCTCCAAGGCACTCAATAATTTTTTATCGTCGGTCATGTGGAATGAGGCTCCACTGTCAAGATACCAAACACAACCCATCATCGATGACACCATGCATGTGATGAGGGTAAAATCCATTTCAAACTAAGAGGCTAATGCATCACCTTCCGATCCTTCTGAGGATCCCTTCTTGGACTTCTTCGATGAACAGTTAGTCGCATAATGTCCCATTTTGTGACGATTAAAGCATCTTACTTTAGACATTTCACCCTTCTTCCCTCCATGAGAAGAATTCGATTTGGAATGGGAAGCCTTCCCCTTCCCTTTCCTTGCCTTACTTACTAAGGCAAGATTTTCTTCATCATCATTCTTGGATGAAGAACCGTCTCGTGTGCTCCTCTTGATCTCCTCTTGCATAAGGTCCGACCACAGTCGTTCCCAATCCAGCAGTTTCTTCCTTCCATTCACAGAATCCTGGTAGCTATTCCAACTCTTTGGAAGGCCAAGGACAGCGAGGCTCACCATATCATCATCGGCAGTAGTTATTCCCACACTGCCAAGTTCATCTCTGTAGGTGGTGAGCTTGTTCAGATATGTGGAAATAGTATCGCCCTTCTCCATCTTGATTCTTCGAAGCTTATCCTTGAGCGGCGATTTCCTCTCATCGCTACTGTTTTGGTAGAGGTCCTTCAATGTCTTCCACATTGAAAATGGAGTATCCTTTTCATGGAGACTCGAGAGGAACCACCAGAAGACGGAGAGTCCCTATTACTGAAGAGGGTATTACTGGAAGGAGCTAAGGAAGCTAAAGAACCAGTTCAAAGGAAGACTTTATTCAGGACTGTATGTAAGTCCAAGGGTAAGTGTTGCAAGTTGATAATTGATAGCGGTAGTACTGACAACCTTGTTTCTACAGAGATGGTGAATAAGCTGAAGTTGGAAAGGACAGTACACCCCACTCCTTATAAAGTATCGTGGCTTCAGAAAGGCCATCAAATTTTTGTGACTGAACAATGTAAAGTTGACTTCCAGATTGGCACTTATCAGGATGTTATTTTATGTGATATAATGCCGATGGATGTCTGCCACATATTGCTAGGGAGGCCCTGGCAGTTTGATCGAAATGCCATACATGATGGCAGAAGAAATACTTATACTTTGGAGAAAGATGGGCATAAGCATACACTACTGCCATTGAAAGTTGAAGCTGATAAAGAAGCAGCTGGAAACAGTGTTACATTGGTGAATGAAAAGATCCTGTTGCAGGAAGATGAAAAGGGTAAGGAGATGCATCTTGCTGGTGTTGGCAAACCCAAGGTAATTTTAACTTCTACAAATTTAGAAGATTTACCTGAAGAAATTCAGAATTTCTTGAATGATTATGCTGATATTGTTGTGGATGAGTTGTTACCCATCAGGAGTATTAGCAACCATAATGATCTAATGCCTGGAGTCAGTTTGCCAAATAAAGTAGCCTACAGGGTAATGCAGGAAAATGTTGAAGCTGGAACACAAGTGAAAGAGTCGATGGATAAATGGCTAATCAGTGAAAGCCTTAATCCATGTGCTGTGCCAATAGCACTCAGTCCGAAGAATGAAGATTTGAAGGAATATGCAGTCTCTAAAGAAGAGCTGAAATTGGATCCGAAGAAAATCCAAGTAGATGAGAATTGGCTAACTCCTAGAAGCATATTTGAGGGAGATGTCAAAAGCAGATGGCGGGAATGCAGTAGCAAAGACAAGCAGCGAGCAGATATGAAGAGGCGGAAAAAGAAATTCCAAACAGGTGATTTAGTTATGTATTGTCGAAAGGTACCTATACTAAAAGCCAGAAGAAGAACCACAAAGAGACGCCATAACAGACGAAAGCCCAAAGCAGGAAAAAGGAAAAAGAAAGCGCTAAAGCAAACCAGAATTCAGGCTCATTTTCAGTATTTGACCAAGTGGAAAGAGGTAGAGGACGACAGCAGAGCTACAGAGAATGGGGATCAACTCCAAACAACTACAAGATCAGTTTTCTTCCCCGGGAGTCTGATGCAGGAGCATCGGACCTGGCCAGCAATGTGGGAAATTGCCCACATGTTGTGGCTTGAAAAAAAATCGTATTTCATTTGCTGTTGATAGAGAGTCGAGTTCACAGTTAGTTAGTTGTTGTAATAGATAAAATCTCTTCCATTTAGTATTTGATTTGTTAGGCGCATTAAAATAGTTCTGTTGAAATAAATTTATGGAGGATCACCTTATCTATCTGTTAGAGTAATTAGTGGTATAACAGGAGCTAATTAAGGGGCGATTCTGGTGGCAATTAATTGTAAACTGAAGATCTCTTGGAGGGTATCAACGCTGATTCCTCATGCACCTGAAATCTGGGAGAGATTTGGGCGACAAAAACATAATTCAAAGCAATTGGTTCCATAAATCTTGATCAGATCTTTATTGAGCGAAGAAACTCAAGTTAATACCTAGTGCGAATTGTCCAGGTCATCTCTTATCAAGAGGCTAAGGGCGCAATCCGAGCATTCAATTAACAGAATTATAATGCGGAAATTTCAACTTGAGGCTTCAAGGGTGGATCGATTACAGGGACCAGTCAACGATGAACAACAGAAGTTATCCAAATTTTTCCATCCACAATTACACGGTGACAAGATTCAGAAATCGGTCCAATCATGTGTAAAGGCACGGGAGAAATTAGAAATTCGTAGCAATCAAAATAACAACATAGTTCCCAAATTTGGCAAAACAGTTCCAGGAAGAACGCAGATCCATTACTGGCAATATGTAGTTAATATGTAATTGATTTGTTTTGGGCAATTTTGGAGAACGATAGTGTCTCGGATGCTTTAAAAAGGGGGACAGCGTATCACGTTGGGGGGAATTGGCTCCGAATCCGGTCGATAGTGTGATATTTTGTTATGATTGCATACAGAAAGGCTGGGGAGGCCGGAGGCGATATAAAAAACCGGCGTTTGTGTTTTGCTGTGAGTTTTTTTTTGAGATAGCTGTGTAAAATTTAGGACCTGCGTGTTAAATAATATATAAAATCAGATGTATTGTGATTTTTGTGTTTCGTTGTTATGGTTGTGACCTTTGATGCGTGGGTTAAAGCCTGTGAAGTACTGTGTAATGTAACGCATTGTATCGGTGGATACAATGGACAAATGCGCTGTATTTATTTGGTAACTGTAATATCACTAACGCAGGTGAACACTTCTGAACCATTGAGTCAAACAGAGAACTGCCGAGTCAAAGAGAAAGAGTATAAAGTCAGATTTTTGTCATAGGCGATGGTCCATGGAGACTTTGAATCTTCTGATATTTGTTGTTGCAACTGACTGTTTTTCATCTAGAAATAATCTGTTACAGATCTCGGGAACATGAGGCTATGGAGATTTTGAATCATCTTGAATCTTGATGATTGAAGGTTGATAATGGATATGATTGTTGATTGTAATTGTATCATATACTTTGTATGATATACTTGGTTATGTTTGGAATAAAAACAGAGGCTCTGGTTTGATAGTCCGGCGATTTCAAGTTAAAGAAGATCGCTCTATCTTTACGGAAGTCTGTTGTTTAAAATAAAAACAGAGTTTTCTATGTTGGTAGATCGGCCTTTTAAATCTGAAGCAGATTGATATGTATGTTTGCTGAGTCCTGTTTGCTTGTAGATTGAGGTTAAAATCTTTGAGGTACGTCAAGGAGCCTCATGATGATGATGAAGTAAGTATTGATACTTGTGTTTCACTTGAGCATTTGGTAGATGGACCGTATGCAGGGAAGGGAAAAGTCAGTTTGTCGATGCTAGGGAGCATCTTACCATGGATGTCTATGATGAGACCTTGTATGGAGAAGCAAGGATTTTTTATTGTTGTGGGACTTGTTGGGGTTATTTGTAGAAGGTGCAAAGGCCCGTGACAAGGGAGGAACATGATGATCGTTGCAGAGGATTGGGTCATGCTTTAGCCACATATTGGCTAAGTGCCCCTCATGACTCATGGACAGATTGAAGGGCACACACTTGGGTATGATGATACTTGGGTGGACTTCTCATGGTCGAGACCAAGAGCAAGTCTTGGTGGAACCTTTAGTGGGGAGCTATGATGGAAGGGACTCATGATGATGATGATATGGTTGGGTAACCGAGTTCACTAGACCGAAGATTGCAGACTTGGATGAGGATGACCGATTATTGTGATGGGTCTACTTGGTTGGACTACATGGGCAACTTATTCATGGACATCAGGTTGGAGACATGGAGCATGGCAGTCTTATGCAAGGACATTATGCAGGAGAAATTGTAGAGGTGTCATATGGGCACCCAATGAGGAGTGCCAAGGTAGGGATGTTGTGCAGGTGGATTTGCTGATGTGGCATGGAGACTTATTACTTATGAGCCGATGGAGAGGTTGTGCACTTATGTACAACAGGGCCATGGACTTGGATGGAGTTGTGAGCAGAATATGGAGCATTCCTACTACATGGAGATCTGAGGCATCTTGCAGAGACCTTTGGGACGAGACTTGTATGCGTGCTAGAGTGTTGGTTGGAGATGACTCATGGAGCTCATGATGACATGAAGTTGTGACTTCCAGGGAGACTTCCTATATGGTGGACTTGGAGGATCTGATGCATTGAGGAGCTGTGGTCATGGGTGTGGCTTGAAAGAGTGACTTGATGTGGAGGATCGATATGAGACACTTTGGAGTGATGGAGTTACGACGATGATGATGCCTCGGTGGCAACACTTGGGCATGGGTTGAGCCAAGACTTAACCACCTTTGACAAATGGGAGCTAATTGATCTATGATCATGGGCAGCACATGGATAGATGAGACAGGTGCATACTTGTTTCCATGGCAGACTTGAGGGATGGCACATTGCAGATATGATGGAGGTTGCTTCATGGACCTGGATGTGGCACATCGAGAGTTGGATTTTGATGAGATGGTCTCTTCATATTGAGGAGGCACACATATGGATGATGATGTTGCGGTAGATGTAGCTGATTTCATGTAGCACATTGGTACTAGACATCATGGACAGCATGTTGCAGATGAGATGAGGGCTACTTCATGGACCTGAGCATGGCTTATACTTATATGGAGATGGATTCTTGATCGAGTTGAGGATGTGACGGGATGTTCTGAGAAACGACTGATGATGGCATGAGGATGTGCATTCTCATGGTTTGAGCGTGACAGTTGGATTAGCTACCCAACTAGTTCAGAAATGGGGGCCGGCATGTACAAAGATGTGTTAGCATTATGTTGGAGTATCGTGGCAGCAGTTCACACAAGGATGACACGTGATGAGGTCGACACGAGAGGTTGTAGGAAGCATGTAGCTTGAGATGGAAGGGCCAGCCTTCCATAATGGGGGACAGCATGTGGAGATTGTGACAGGATGGTCGATGGTCATGGATTGAGATGATTTCCGATGTACGACATACCGATGGGGTGTATACCTTGGTACGGTGATCTTGGTGACAGATGGTTGCCGGGACGGTATGTTGTCGAGGACGACAACGATTTCAAGTGGGGGAGAATGTAAGGACCTGCGGTTCTTACCACGACCTCCGGCACGAAGTGCGACCAAGTTCGGCAATGAACGAGGGTGCGAAGTGTGAATCCTAACCGAAGTGCGCGAAGGTTATAATAACACATGGAGGAAGGGCGAGATATGTTTATAGGCGTGGGAGCATGGTTGGTGAGCCCACGGCCGACCTATACTTGCGATGTTAGAACGAAGGCCGACGGATGGTTGGAGGGCATTTGGCGATGGAGTATAGGGCATGGGCAGGTCGGCTGGGTAGCCAAGACCTCGCCCAACACACAATATAAGTTAGCAAGGCGTGGAGACATTTGAACCATTCACTCATCCCTCATCATCCAACAAGAAGAAGTACGCAAGGTTTGGTGTAGCCGCAACAACTAAGGAGAAAGCCGCAGATTGGGAATGCGCTCGTTCTAGGGTGAGGCCACACGAGAGTAAGTACGCGGTCTTGGTTATTGGGTGAGGGCGCGGGTAGGCGTGCACGACGGGCGGCCGAGTGAGGGCGTCTATGCAGGCGTGCATGACAGGGCGACCAAGTAGGGCGTCCGCTGAATGGACGAACCGAAGTGCTGAACGGGCGACCTGGGTAGGGCGTGCCGTGCACGGAGGTGAGTTGGTTGACATGGTGAGGGCGTGCAGACGGGCGGCTGGGTGAGGGCGCATCGTGCACGATGGAACGGTGGAGACGAAGGTTGGAACCGGAGGTCGTAGATTTGGGCAGGCGGTGTTGAGCCCCAAACTTGCATCTTCCCTATACACCTTTCTAGCCTATTTCCATTTACCTGGACTTCCTAAGCTGTCAAATCATTGCATATTAGTTTAAAAAGAGCATATAAATTGGTTTCCTAACTATGTCTTGTGTCTGTTGTTTGAATTAGACTTTTTCTCATTCAGTTGTGGAATCTTGTCACTTTCCGCAGCCAGCTCAACTTTCCGCAGCCTTTTTGTTAAAGTCTATGTTACAGGTGTCTTTACGCAAATCCAGCCACATGGGCAAGTTGCAGATGACGTGGAAATGGACTGAGTCCTACTGGCTCAGTCAAATCCATCAAGGAAGTCAGTGGTCAAAGATAGTCAAGGTGGTCAACCTAAAGCCCTACGGTGACAGAACTCTGTTTTTCACCACGTGAAGACTTGTGTGGCTGTTCCTAAGTCTTAGGAGACATGTTAACACTTGTGGACTGCTCCATGAACCGAATCCAACAACCACCCTCCTTAGATTTAATCTTCACGGCTACCATAATGCTAGATTTCTGGACGTGGTTGTTTACGTGTCTTTTACCAGCGCAGATTTTAGGAAAGTAGTTATGTCATCCTCTGTTATAAATGAAGCGTTCTCATACGCTTAGTAGTTAGCTTTTGTAATGTAATATTGACTGTTAACGAGCCCACTGTGTCATGACTTTATTCCTGTGTTATGACTACATTTTAATACATGAGAAGACTATGTTCATAAGCTCAATTCGTGGTTGATTGTTGACTGCCCGAGGTTATGCAGAGGGACCCTGTACACACCAAGGTTTTGTTAATTGATGTATAGTTTCATTCTTTATTTCTTTACGTTCCTTATGCCATAATCATTTACTTGTATATATTGCACTGCTTATAGTATTCATGTTGATTGATGTCCATAGTTTTTATGCTTTCTAATCCTGCTAACTGATCAGTGTCTTTGTTTCATATTACAGTAGGCAGCCCGGGCAATTGCACATAGTTTTATAATGACTACTGACATGGAATTATTCTTGTCCTTCTGCTGATTTATTTTTCTTAGTTTTTAGTTCCAGCACTGTTTTATTTATTTCAGTTTTGCTCATTTACTTTTCTGCAAGATAGATATTGAATTGCTCATGTCATTTTCAGTTACCTCCTAAATCCAGAGCGAGATGAATGGTGAGGGATTGAAGTATGAGTGTGTAGTTTGATATTAGTTTATTTTTCTGCAAGTTAGTTATTGAATTTCTCATGTCATTTTCAGTTACCTCCTAAAGCTAGAGCGAGACGAATGGTGAGGGATTGAAGTATGAGTGTGTAGTTTGATATTAGTTTATTTTTCTGCAAGTTAGTTATTGAATTTCTCATGTCATTTTCAGTTACCTCCTAAAGCCATAGCGAGACGAATGGTGAGGGATTGAAGTATGAGTGTGTAGTTTAATAATAGTTTTATTTTCTGCAATTTAGATATCAGATTGCTCAAGTTGTTTATGATTACCTCCGAAAGCCAGAGCGAGTCGAATGGTGAGGGGTCAGAATATGAGTTGATGTAATGTGATTTTAATTTACTTTGCTTGCAATTTTTGGATTTCTTTGAGTTCAATTTCTTTTATATTTATACAGCAACAAGGATACTGGGTTTCATGGTCACTAGCTCACTGTTTGTTTATTTAGAATGGTGGCATATTTTCATTCTCTTTTAGGAATTAATTTCATCATTTCATGTTTTAAAACCTTTTTGCAAGTTTGAAGTTTTGAAAATCATTTTGAAAGACATCATTTCTTTGAACATTTTTATCCATACTTCCCTTTTAAGAATTGCCATCTCACATTAGGGAATCAACGAAGATAAACCCAAAAACAAACTAAAAACCAAAAACGACAAAAAAGAGTAAGAAATCGGTTATCTTGCATATATAGTGCGCCTCACTTCAGCAGTTTACGACTCCCGGATTGACAATTAATATAGCAATTTAGGACACTCTAAATTGACCAAACATTTTGGCGCCGTTGCCGGGGAAGTCAAACTAGGTAGCCAATTTCTTGAAAAAAAAAAAGAAAATTTCAAGGAAGGTAAAAATTGATAACTTCTCAAAGTATGCTCTCCTCTTGCACCTAATGTGATCTGGAGGATCAGAAAAGAGAGTTATTGGTTCAATAATTTCTTGAGTATGCTCTCTTGTTGGAGGAGGAGGAAATAATGGAGGAGGCATAGGTAACAACGGAGGAAATAGGGATGGAGATAACTCATTTGGATTCCCTATAGCCGATGAGGAAACTCATACAACAATGAAAAACATTTCACCATCTGTCCTCCCAAACTTTCATGGGTTGAGAAGTGAGGATCCCGAAACATTTCTATTTGAGTTTGAAGTCTTGTGTCGAACCTATGATTATATGGAAGACTCTCAAAAACTCAAACTGTTTCCTTCAACATTGAAAGGAGCTGCTTTGAAATGGTTCATGGGATTAGCCACTCAGTCTATTAGTACTTGGAATGATATGAAACAAACATTTTTGGATAGATACCTGGACTATTGCATGCCCACCAATCATAAGGATGAGGTATTCAAGATGATGCAAAAAGAAGATGAAAACTTGGAGGATTTACTTGAAAGATTTCAATACAACTTAAAGAGAGCAAAAATGAGTAATCTAGATGAGGAAACCTTGAAAGCCCTTCTATTGAAATCCATTAGAGATGAATGGATAAACATTTTAAACATGATGGGAAAGGGAGACATCTCTCAACTTCCACTTCGTGACATAGCAGAACTATGTGTCCATCTCTCAAGAGGAAAATCTAAAACTACAAAAGGGCCTAGAGATCCCTCTCTGATTAGAGCAAACAAATCTGCAACTAGTTCAGTAAGTAGGGCAGAGACTGGAAATATGCTTGATGAGTTCAAAACCGATATTCTAGGGGGCCTTAGTGAACAACTAGACACCCTTAAAATACAAAACAAGCAAAAAGCAGAAGCTGAAGCTTTGGCCATCTTTTGTCCAAAACGTAGGAAGGAACATGCTCTGAGGGAATGTCCCTTGGATGCAAAAGTTGTAGAAACATGTATGATTTGCTCGGAAAGCCATGAGACCAAGGATTGTCCTTCAATTCCTAGACGCAAAGTTGTCTTTCAAGAAGATCCAAATTCAATAGAGTCTCTCTGTTTTGTTACAAGGAGACCTTGGCAGGGGCAACAAAATCAAGGATTTAACAATCCTATGAACTTTCAACCCCCGCCAAATTGGAATCCTTGGCAACAACCTTGGTCCCAACCTCAAAATCCATATCAATCATGGGTACAAGGTATGCAAAATCCTTATGGGAGATTTGCTCAATTTTATCAATATCCTCCATCTTTTCAAAATCAACAAGCTCCACAACTTCCAAATCAAAATCCACAACTTTCATTACCATTTCCACAACAACAACAACCTTCTCAACAAAATTCTCAACTCTTGCTTCCATTCCAACAAAAGACAAATCAACTACCATCCCAGCCATTGCCAAATCCTAATAATAAAAATCCTCAGAATGCTTACATGGTAGAAGGACTACAATTTCCTACCTATATGATTGTTCCTCTCAATGGTGTACAACTCAGATCTGGTAGAGTTTTAGAAAAACCTTCTATAGATGCTCAAAAGTAAAGTATTTCTGAGGAACATTATCTTGAAACCAATAAAGGTTCTGAAGCATCTCTTCAAAACCCAAACATTCAAAAAGAAAAAGAAAAAGAGTCAACCCCCACAACTCCTATAGTTGAGCAACCTGCATCTTCATCCACGCCTCCTTTCCCTGAAAGATTACAAATCGACCGGGGTGGAAAAACAAATCTTGGTGCCTGACTATGATTTCCTAGATGAATTAAAGAATGTTTGTATCAAGATTCCCTTGCTACAAGCCATTAGAGAGATTCCTATTCTAGTAAAAACAATAAAGGAGTTGAGTCTCAAAAGACCAGGAAGGAAACCAAAAGATACAAGAAGAATCCACCTGGTAGGAAAAATTGCAGATATCATGATGGGAAAAATTACCATGCAGAAGTATGTAGATCCCGGTAGTCCAATTGTCAAGACACATATAAATGGGGTAGAAATTCCAAATACTTTGATTGACTTAGGGGCTGCTATCAACATTATGAGTAGACAGACTATGGAACAGCTAAAACTTCCTAATCTTCTTTTTACGCCTACCTTACTGCAACTTGCAGATAGATCAATAATCAAACCAGATGGTGTATTAGAAGATGTTTCAGTCTCCTTAGATTCTTGGGAATATTCAGTAGATTTCATGATTTTGACTCCCAATAGTAATTTAGGAGGGCATCCACTTATCTTAGGAAGACCTTGGCTAGCCACAACTGATGCTTTCATCAGTTGTAGATCAGGGTATATGTACATTTCTGATGGTAGTTCAACAAAGAAATTTAATTTGTATCCTCCAACAAAAGCAATCACAGAAGTAGGAGACAATGAATGGGTTGATGATGAGGACACTATACAACCTGTCTTTACCATTTCTGGAATTAGTGAAGATAGTCAAATTCTGAACACATTAGAGAACTTTGAAACATCTTCAGAATATGACCACACACAATTTCAGTTAGACTCTGACATTGAGTATCTATCATCCAGACAAATGTCTCTTTACTCTATGGAAGAATTTGGTAGTTCTACCATTGATATTTTTTCAAGAAAAACATTGAATATCAACAAAAATTTGGATAAGTCACAACAGGGAGAGCTAACCAAAATCTTGCAAAAACATTCTACTGCATTTGCATGGGAGTATACTGATATGAAAGGTATTGACCCTAAGACTTGCATTCATCACATCTACATTGAGGAAAACAGTAGACCAATAAGACAACCTCAAAGAAGGATGAATCCAAACCTTAGGGAGATAGTGAAAGAAGAGCTCCAAAAACTACTCAATGTAAACTTCATTTATCCAATTTCGGATAGCCGATGGGTTTCTCCTTTGGTTATAGTACCTAAAAAGAATGGTAAATGGAGAGTGTGCGTTGATTACAGGGAATTGAACAAAGAAACCTTAAAGGATCACTTTCCTTTGCCCTTTATCAATCAGGTATTAGATACTCTAGCAGGCAAAAAGTACTTTTCATTTTTGGATGGTTTTAGTGGCTATAATCAAATTCAGGTAGCACCTGAAGATCAGGACAAGACCACATTTACCTGTCCATGGGGAACTTTTGCTTACTGAGTGCTTCCTTTTGGATTATGTAATGCACCCGCAACATTCCAAAGAGCAGTACTAGGAATTTTTTCTGATCTAATCCATGATTGTGTAGAGGTTTATATGGATGATTTTACAGTTTATGGTGATTCGTTTGAAGAGGCATTAGAGAATTTGGAAAAAGTACTTGTAAGATGTAAAGAAACAAACCTTTCATTAAGTCATGAAAAATGCTTTATGATGTTTACTGAAGGTATTGTTTTAGGACATCATATTTCAGGGGATGGGATTAAAGTTGATAGATCAAAAGTTGAAGTCATCTCCAAGTTGCCTATTCCAAATTGTCAAAGAGATGTTAGAAGTTTTCTGGGATTTACTGGGTACTATAGAAGATTTATAGAGAACTTCACTAAAATAGCATCTCCACTCTTCAAATTGCTTACTAAAGACTATGAATTCAAATGGGATCCTGATTGTCAATCAGCTTTCAAAACTTTGAAAACAAGAACATCTGAAGCACCCATCTTGAGAGGACCAAATTGGAAACTTCCTTTCCATATTTCTAGAAATGCTTCAGATACAGCTCTAGGGGCTGTGTTGGGTCAAAAGGATTTAGTTCCTTATGCCATTTACTATACCAGTAAAAATTTGACTCCCACTGAGTTGAATTATACTGTGACTGAAAAAGAATTCTTAGTCGTTGTTCATGCAATTAATAAGTTTAGACATTATATAACAGGGTATGAAACTTTTATCCATACTAATCATTCTGCTATTAGATATCTAATGAACAAATTTGTTACTAATGGCAGAGTTACAAGATGGCTCTTACTTTTACAGGAATTCAATATTACTGTGTTGGATAGACCAGGGAAACAAAATACAATAGCTGATTTCTTGTCTAGGATCCAAAATACTAAAGAAGATTCTCCTGTAGAGGACAAGTTTCCTGATGAATATTTATTTGCAGTAACTACTAAGACCCCTTGGTATGCAGATATTGCTAACTATTTGGTTATAGGGAAACTACCTCCACATTTATTTCCTAGTGAGAGAAGAAAGATTATTCAGGAGAGTTCAAAATATTCATGGATTTCTAACGAATTGTTTAAAACAGGGCCAGATCTTGTGATCAGAAGATGTGTTAGGGAAGATGAAATGCCTGAATCCTCAAGGCATGTCATAATGAACCATGGGGCGGACACTTTGTTGACAAAATGACAGTCTATAAAATCCTCTCTTTGGGATATCATTGGCCATCCATTTTCAAAGATGCAAAACAGTATGTCAAAAGGTGTGACAGCTGCCAAAGAGTAGGAAGACCTACCCTTTCAAATGAAATGCCATTGCAGTCACAGGTACTCATCGAACCCTTTGAAAAATGGGCTTTAGATTTCATTGGACCTATTAATCCACCAACTAAACAAAAGAAGTATATATTGGTATGTACTGATTATGTCACTAAATGGGTAGAAGCCAAAGCATTACTTTCTGCTACCGAAAATTCAGTTGTTCATTTTCTTTATGAGGATATTTTTACTCGCTTTGGTGTTCCAAGAGAAATTGTGATAGATCAGGGAAGTCAATTTACATCCAACATGATGGAGAAGCTGATGGAAGAATACAAAATCAAGCACAGAAAATCTACTCCTTACCATCCGCAAGCAAATGGCCAAGTGGAGTATACAAACAAAGTTATTGAAGCCATCATCACCAAAACTGTCTATCTACACAGAAGAGATTGGGCAGAAAGGCTTCCTGAAGCCTTGTGGGCCTACAGAACTACATGGAGGAATACAACAGGACATTCTCCCTATGAATTTGTTTATGGGAAAGAAGTCCTACTCCCCATTGAGTTTCAAGTCAAAACTTTCAAGATGGCAGTTCAGTTGGGGATGGATCTATCAGAAGCCCAAAAGCACAGAATGGATCAGCTGAATGAGCTAGATGAGATCAGACAAGAAGCACTCCTAAGAACTGATTTAGTTCAACATCAAAGAGCTAAGTGGCATGACAAGTACATCAAAGAGAAAAAGTTTCAAGAGGGAGATTGGGCATTGCTCTTTGATTCCAAGTTTAAAGACTTTAAAGGCAAATTTCAGACTCATTGGCTTGGGCCATATGAGATTGACAAAGTCTTTAACAATGAAGCAGTAAGAATAAAAACCATTGATGAAAATCAAACCCCTCTTATTGTGAATGGCCACAGATTAAAGATCTATCATAAGCCACTCTCAAAGGAGGAATTTTTCAAAATGTTTCAAGATAATTCTGCAATAAGGCTGGTGAAGAAGAATCCTTCTTCTCCACCAGCCTAACCTTTGTTCTTTCCTGTTTTTGAAAAAAAAAAATATATATATATATATAATGTATAAGCCTGAAAACCAATCACTGATTGGCAATCTTATGCAGAAAATACAGGGTAAAAATTAGGAACTCCTGACACCCTATATTTTCCAGAAAAATTCGCTCTTTCATTTCACTCCATTTCATTCTTATTCCACTCCACTTCATTTTCATTCCATTCCATTTCGTTTTTATCCCACTCCACTCCATTTCATCCATTTCATTTCATTTCATCAATAAAAGTCTCTTTCATGACCATTTTCATTCAGTTAGTTATTATCTGACCATCTTCATTCAGCCAAGTGGTTGCTGTGTCAGTTTCCGCAGCTGGAATCAGTTTCCGCAGCCAGAAGCAGTTTCCGCAGCCACCACTCTGTTTTTCAAATTGACAGTCAAGATGTTAGTTCAATAATCCTGAAAGCAAATGCAGGTATGACTGAGGACATATTATGAAGACATGGAGCATCCAAAGGCATCAATAAGGAGCAGTTGATTAAGGGCTAATGGACAACAAATGGCAAAGATTCCAAGGTATGAGTAAAAATTTCTTTCAAATAGCAATCAAAAGCACAATTTTGCATAGTTATTAAACCATCAAGCTCCACTATATGCAATGATTGCCGAGATAGCTCCATAACCATTCCATGACATTCCTCCATGAACCATGCATTTATTTTCCAAACGGTCTCATGATTAATTCTCGGGTTCAACTCGTACTTAACTGCACTTTCATACTCCACCTGTAATCATGAGACGTGACCAATTCAATTACGGCTCCTCTCCACCACATAATTTCTGCAGCCGTTTAGTTTAAAAATTTTGCCGGGTTCATTTCACTCCCCTGCCATTCTATTGAAGCCACGGCTACATTACAACCTCGTTCACATACATCTCCACTCCATTTCGTGAACTCACCTCGGCTGCCTGTCCTCTGTTTTCCGATTACAGTCCCTGAATACTCCCGCTACCTATTCTCTGGTTTTCGTTTTCAGCCACTGTTTTCTCCTCCATAAGCCCGTAACCTAGTCGTCTTACCTCTGCTAAGGCCCTTACACGCAGACGAATTTCAAACAGCAAAAAGGATGGGTCTGTTATTGAGGGCAGAACCGGAAGGGCCAAAGTTTTTAGAAGGATATCCTCAAGTAAAAGACTTACTGAAGAAGGAAAAATGGCTACGCTTCATTCAAAAATTTAAGTGCCACAATAAGGAAATTACAAAAGCTTTTGCAAGGTCTTTCAACAGCCAGGTGGTGGAAATTGGGGACCTTAAGCTTACAATCACCGAGGCATCCATAACAACTGCTACAGACCTGCCCCAGGAAGTTGAACATTGGTTCAAGAACAAGAGTTTGGATGAGCAAGCTTGGAGAGTCATGCTACGTAACCCAGGTATGGACGTAACTGTATTCACAAGAGGAATTCCTGTTCATGCATTAAAAGAGGAGTGGGCCAGCTTACTGTTAATCATTCAAAAGTTCATGACTTGTGAAGGCCATTTTGGGGCAATGTACATGTATCATACTCGGTTATTGATGAACTTTTTAGAGAACCAAACCCTCAATCTGCCTTACTTTTTATTGCTGAGCTTGAAAAAGATGTGCACAACAGTCCAAAAGAACATAGAAGACATAGAACCTCATTTATATCATCATGGGTTTGTGAGAATTCTAATTGAGGACCAATTGAAGAAAAATGGGGATACCTGGGAATGATTTTTGGTGAGAAACTAATTTCAAGAGCCATCCGAGCCACCTGAAAGCAGTACACCAAGAAGGAGTAGAAGAAAGGAGAAAAGTGCAATAATTCAAGACCCTCCTATTAGCAAAACCAAAGAAGTTGATCAAAGAAAGAGGGAGGAAAGAACCAAGGATAGAAAACAGAAAAAATTGAAAGAGAAGAGAAGCATAGAGGATGTCTACCAATCACGAAAACCATCTTTAGAAGAAGACTATCAAGTGTTGTCTGAAAGACTAGTGCATCTTCGAAAACAAGCGGCTACAGCCAAGAAGAAAGAAAAAGGGAAACAGAATATAGAAGAAGAGAGCACTAGCCCACAGCATTTAAGAAGAAGCAACAAGCTTAAAGGAAGGTGGAGGAAAGCACAAACAAAAGGACCCCACTTTATTGACTTGGGTGGGGAAACACCGGAGAAACCTCCAGCTGACCGTAGCCCACCTCATTTCCAGCAGCCAAATATTGAAACCAGTCCTCCAGATGTTGACATAAGTCCTTCTCGGCCAGACTTTGAAATCAGCTCTCCTCAACAGAACTTTGAGGACAGCCCAAGGAAAATTTCACCCGAGGTAGATCCGAATCAACAGGAGATGTATGACTATATAGAAAACTTGGAAAAGAGAGCCACAGGTCCAAGCACTTCATCCATCCAGCCTCATTCAGCACAGGACATCCAAATCCAATCATTGAAGCAGGAAATTTTTGAGTTAGAGGTCCTCAATAGACACATTAAACAAGAAAATGAAGCACGAAAGGAACAAAGTGCACTGGACAAGATCATTCATGATAATACTATGCTACATCTGGGACTATGGCAGAAAAAGAACAGAAAATTAAAGAGAAAGTGCAGGAAGTTGAGTAGGGCATTGGTCAACCTCAAATTCAGATGTTTGATGAGGAAGCCAAGGATGTTGGCAGCACCAAAGAAGAAGAGGAGAAGGCTGGATATACTGGCAGAAGCTTCAGAGCACATGGACTAAAGGGAGGATGATAAAAAATTTTGGTTGCATGAGGACATGCAACACCTTCACAGTGGGGGTATGTTGAGCCCCAAACTTGCATCTTCCCTATACACCTTTCTAGCCTATTTCCATTTACCTGGACTTCCTAAGCTGTCAAATCATTGCATATTAGTTTAAAAAGAGCATATAAATCGGTTTCCTAACTATGTCTTGTGTCTGTTGTTTGAATTATACTTTTGCTCATTCAGCTGCGGAATCTTGTCACTTTCCGCAGCCTTTTTGTTAAAGTCTATGTTACAGGCGTCTTCACGCAAATCCGGCCACATGGGCAAGTTGCAGATGACGTGGACATGGACCGAGTCCTACTGGCTCCGTCGAATCCATCAAGGAAGTCCATGGTCAAAGATAGTCAAGCGGTGGTCAACCTAAGAGCCCTACGGTGACAACTCTGTTTTCACCACGTGAAGACTTGCGTGGCCATTCCTAAGTCTCAGGAGACATGTTAACACCTGTGGACTTCTCCATGAACCAAACCCAACAGCCACCCTCCTTAGATTTAATCTTCACGGCTACCATAATGCTAGATTTCTGGACGTGGTTGTTTACGTGTCTTTTATCAGCACAGATTTTAGGAAAGTAATTATGTCATCCTCTGCTATAAATAAAGCGTTCTCATATGCTTAGTAGTTAGCTTTTGGAATGTAATATTGATTGTTAACGAGCCCACTTTGCCGTGACTTTATTCATGTGCTATGACTGCATTTTAATACATGAGAAGACTTTGTTCATAAGCTCAATTCGTGGTTGATTGCTGACTGCCCGAGGTTGTGCAGAGGGCCCCTGTACACACCGAGGTTTTGTTAATTGCTATATAGTTTCATGCTTTATTTCTTTACGTTCCTTATGCCATAATCATTTACTTGTATATATTGCACTGCTTATGGTATTCATGTTGATTGCTGTCCATAGTTTTTATGCTTTCTAATGATGTTAACTGATCAGTGTCTTTGTTTCAGATTACAGTAGGCAGCCCGGGCAATTGCACATAGTTTTATAATGACTACTGACATGGAATTATTCTTGTCCTTCTGCTGATTTATTTTTCTTAGATTTTAGTTCTAGCACTGTTTTATTTATTTCAGTTTTGCTCATTTACTTTTCTGCAAGGTAGATATTGAATTGCTCATGTCATTTTCAGTTACCTCCTAAAGCCAGAGCGAGACGAATGGTGAGGGATTGAAGTATGAGTGTGTAGTTTGATATTAGTTTATTTTTCTGCAAGTTAGTTATTGAATTGCTCATGTCATTTTCAGTTACCTCCTAAAGCCAGAGCGAGACAAATGGTGAGGGATTGAAGTATGAGTGTGTAGTTTGATATTAGTTTATTTTTCTGCAAGTTAGTTATTGAATTTCTCATGTCATTTTCAGTTACCTCCTAAAGCCAGAGCGAGACGAATGGTTAGGGATTGAAGTATGAGTGTGTAGTTTAATAGTAGTTTTATTTTCTGCAATTTAGATATCAGATTGCTCAAGTTGTTTATGATTACCTCCGAAAGCCAGAGCGAGTCGAATGGTGAGGGGTCAGAATATGAGTTGATGTAATGTGATTTTAATTTACTTTGCTTGCAATTTTTGGTTTTCTTTGAGTTAAGTTTCTTTTATATTTATACAACAACAAGGATACTGGGTTTCATGGTCACTAGCTCACTGTTTGTTTAATTAGAATAGTGGCATATTTTCATTCTCTTTTAGGAATTAATTTCATCATTGCATGTTTTAAAACCTTTTTGCAAGTTTGAAGTTTTGGAAATCATTTTAAAGACATCATTGCTTTGAACATTTTTATCCATACTTGTCTTTTAGAATTGCCATCTCACATTAGGGAATCAACGAAGATAAACCCAAAAACAAACTAAAAACCAAAAACGACAAAAAGTAAGAAATCGGTTATCTTGAATATATAGTGCGCCTCACCTCAACAGTTTACGACTCCCAGATTGACAATTAATATAGCAATTTAGGACACTCTAAATTGACCAAACAGGCGGTACTACGTGTTGTTTCACACGATTTGGTCGTTTGCCAAGGGTTGGCAAGTGGGACTGCGTGTGGGCAGGTATACACGGTTTGGGCGTTTGCGAACCAAACGGAGAGCAAACTGGTGAAGACGTGCAACAAGGTGATCGAAGGGTTGGTGAGTCGTGCGGCGACCGTGCGGAGGTGCCAATGAGCTGGGCAACCGAGTTTGCCGAAGTTGGAGATTTGGCTTAGTATAAATTTGGTGTTTCCCAAGGACTTAGTCTATACTTTGTAAAAGTGGAAAAATTATATATATTGATATTCGGGCAGACTCATATTGCAGGGAGTTGCCCCTCCCTTTATACTGTTGTGCATTTCTCTTGTATAATGTTGTTATGTGAATGTCATGGGCTTTCACTTGTATAAAGGAAACATAATAATACTTGGTAACAGAAAAATAAACAAAGTATGGAATGTTAGGCATAGTCTATAATCGTAAGTATTGGTGAAAGGAAAACGATTGGTAGTGCCGCACCTCGCTATAAGCGGTTGAAAGAGTACCGCAGGTGTAGGGGCGTGACAGAGATCCTGTCATGCCCCCAATTCTTTTTTCGTTAAATTGGTCGGGTGCAGCACCGCCTAAGTAACCAACATCTTTCATTGTTAGCTTACTTTACGAACTATGCCTCAACATTCATCATTAAATCATGAATAACATATTAATGTGTGGAAACCATTAATATTAAAACATCAACAATGTAGAACGGCAAGATAACGACAACACATGTAAAAGCAATCTTTTATTATATATGAAGAGGTTTTGTACAATGACCAGGAGCTTGGCTCCATCGTTGTTTATACCCAACTCGGGTGCCCACCCGTGCAAGAGCGCACGGTGGTCTCACCCAAGACTTAACCAAATTACAACACACACAAATCTTCTTTGCCGAATGAGCGGGCACGCCCGTGCACAACCCACGCCCAACACAACCCAAGACCCGTGTAACACATTGGCGGGCGAGCGCCTTAGAACACCCTCCACCCGCACCTTCGATCTCGTGTACAAGTCCGTGTAGACCGCCCGGCGGGCGGGCGCATAGCCTGCACCTCGCTGCGGCTCTATCTCCCTTGCTCGCACTTTTCCTTGACTGAATAGCGACTTGCTTGGTGATGAAATGCCAAGTCTCATCACTGTGTTTATACCCCGCCGTGCGTGGAGGTCGTGCCTCTGGCTGACCTTTCATTCACAACACCAACCGTGCACGCCATCAAACAATGCGACATTGTATGCGGGTCGGCTCGCCCATGGTGCGGGACCGCCCCCCAACTCGCTCCATATTTGCCTTCGTCCTTGGTCGGCTAGCTCAGCAAGTCCTCCAACTCGCTATATAAACCCACGAACGCCCATTCATCCACACATATGCCACGCCTTGGTCACTCGCGGTTCTTCTTTCATGCCTTAGTCACATTTCGGAGTAGGTGGAGCGCGCGCTCAGTTGTCCAACGACCGCAGGGCGTTACATCCTCCCCCACTCGAAATCATTGTAGCCCTCGAAAATCCTGACTACCTCAGTATTTTCCTTTCATACTTTGCAATCTTCTTCTTCCATCTCCAAAGCGAGTCCTCTGATTCCCAAATTTCCTCCTCCGATGCATTCTTCCATCTGACAAGATACTCCCGTTTCATGTGGCAACCAATCCCTGTAGTTCTGTAGCTCAAAGTCTTATCCAACTCCAGTCCTGGCTTGTCCACAATACCCGCTGGTCCTCTTGGCGGTTCAGCCCTCTCTGGATGATCAGCATCAAGTCTGCATCTCTTCAACTGACTCATATGAAAAACTGGATGCTTCATGTGCATATGGTGCGGAAGCTCCAGCTCATAAGAAACTTCCCCCACTCTCTTCTTCACTCGGAATGGTCCCTCATACTTCCGTGTCAGTTTTCTCGCAGTCCCCTTGGCTGGCTGAAACTGCTCCCCGGTGATCCTAAGAAACACCATATCTCCCACACTGAATTGCACATCTCTTCTTCCTCAATCAGCCCATTTCTTCATTCTCCTTGCAGCTTCGTGCAAGTGCAATCGTGCCAACTCCAAGGTCTCATCCCAAGCCTTCATGAACTTCTTCGCATGAGGACTCCTCAAAAAACCTCCTGTCATTACGGTATGCGGTGCAACTGGCATCTGTCCATTCACCAACTCAAATGGACTATACCCTGTTGCAAAACTCTTTTGAATATTGTAGCTAAACTGAGCAATATCCAAGAGTTCAGGAAAATTCTTCTAATCAGTCGTCACATAATGTCTCAAGTAGTCCTCCAGCAATGCATTGATCCTCTCGGTCTGTCCATCTGTCTGCGGATGTTAACTTGAACTCATCAACAACTTTGTCCCGACTAACTTGAACAATGTGGTCCAAAATCTGCCTGTAAAACGCGGATCTCTATCCGACACAATGCTCAATGGCATCCCCCAATACTTCACTATGTTCTTAAAGAACAACTCCGCAGTCCGCTCGGCTCCACAAGGCATCTTTGTCAGAACAAAGACAGCATACTTGGAAAAACGATCAACCACGACCATAATCCCATTATACCCCTGAACCTGTGGCAACTGAGTGATGAAGTCCATCGAGACACTCATCCATGGCCTCTCTGGAATCGGTAAAGGCTGCAACAGTCCTCCTTGCCTTTGAGTATCTGATTTGTCCTACTGACAAATGATGCACGTATGTACATACTCCTCCACATCCTCCCGCATCTTCTCCCAAAAGAATCCTCTCTCCAACAATGCCAAAGAATGACGCATCCCTGGGTGGCCAGCCCATGGCGAGTCATGGCATTCCTTCAAAAGGTGCCTCCTAAGCCCAGATGACTTTGGAACATAGAGTCGATTTCCAAAGAACAAGAACCCGTCTCATAGAAAGAACTTTCGTGTATTCCCCTCCTTTATATGCTTCACTACATTCTGTGTCGAAGTATCAGTTTCAAAACTTTCCTTGATCTTATTCTGCATCTCTTCTGACATCTGAATTCGACTCCTACTCCTAGCTGCCCGGTCTTCACCTTCCAATGTTGCAAGTTGTCCCTTCCTACTAAGGGCATCTGCGACCGCATTGTGCCTTCCCAGTCTATACTTGATAGTCATGTCGAATTCTGCCAAGAAGTCCTGCCAACAAGCTTGCTTCGCAGAAAGCTTCGGCTGTGATGCAAAATAACTGGTTGCAACGTTGTCCGTCTTGACAACAAACGGTTTCCCAATCAGGTAATGCCTCCATACATGAAGACAGTGGATGATGGCAGTCATCTCCTTCTCATGGTCCGGATACCTTCGTTCTCTATCCTGCAACTTCCGACTCTTGTACGCCACTGGATGCCCATCCTGCATAAGAACCCCTCCTATGGAAAAATCTGAAGCATCAGTGTGTACCTCAAATGGTCTCTCGAAGTCAAGTAACTTCAGTATCGGTGTTGTAACCATCCTCTTCTTCAAGTCATCAAATGCCTTCTGACATTTATCCGTCCAACTCCACCTCTTGTCTTTCTTCAATAGGTCTGTCAGTGCCGATGTCACCTTGGAGTACCCCTCTACAAACTTCCGTTGGTAGTTGGTCATGCCCAAGAACACCCTCATCTCATGGACATTCTTCGGTTCCACCCAGTCCTCGATCGCCTTCACTTTGCTCAGCTCCATCCGTATGTACCCTTGACCAACAATGTGCCCAAGGAACGGAATCTCGGTCTGAGCGAACACACACTTAGACTTCTTCAAGAACAACTGATTTGCCCTCAGTGCCTCGAACACCATCGCCAAGTGCTTCTTATGATCCTCCATGTTGTCGTTGAACACCACTATATCGTCCAAGTATACTACTACGAACAAATCCAAGTATGGTCGTAGGACATCATTCATCAAAGTGAGAAACGTAGCAGGAGCATTACACAACCCGAATGGCATAACAAGGAACTCAAAGCTACCATACCTTGTTACTATCGCGGTCTTCTTCTCGTCTCCTTCAGCTATCCGCACCTGATAATATCCATGCCTCAAGTCCAGCTTAGAAAACACTCGGGCTTTCGCAAGCTTGTCAAAGCAATCAACAGCAAATGGCAAAGGATACCTGTTCCTTACCGTCTGCTTGTTCAATGCATAGTAATCACAGCACATCCATAGCTCATTCGAATCCTTCTTTCACTGGAACAATATCGGAGCTCCATAAGGGGACCTTGAAGGTCTGATGAAACTTGCATCAGCTAACTCCTTTAGCTGTCGTTTCAATTCCTCCAACTTAGGCCCTGATAACCGATAAGGTGCTTTAGCCGGGGGTTGCTTTCTTGGCTCAAGCTCAATGCTATGGTACACTGCACGCCTTGGTGGAAGCTTCTTTGGTAGCTCATCAGGCATCAAATCTACATATTTGGTCAACACCTCAGAAATCTAAGCTGGAACAGGCATCCCCACTCCATCGCCTTCGACTCCCTTGAACATCACCACATATGTCTCCATATTTGACTCCTTCATAGCCTTCTCCAAACTCAGTGCCGAAACATGCTGCACCTTGACTTCCCTCCTTTGCCTATGAGTGGGCAAAGTCCAAGTTTGTGACTGTCCAACCAGCACCACCTCATCACAGAAGGGGACAACAATAGCCTTGTTGCCCTTCAATAAATCCTGTCCGAGTATCATATCAAAGTCATTCATCTCCATCACTGTGAAGTCCAACTGACCCTTCCAGTCTTTTATCTGCACAGGCACTTCGTGTGCCAAACCCGCCACTTTAGCTCTAGAGTTCACTGCCTTGACTTCCACATTCGATGGGAAGATCATCAGTCCAACCTCTTTTGCTAATCGTGTCGTCATGAAGTTATGAGTGGCCCCCGTGTCCACCAGAGCTTGAATGGTCTTGCCATGAACCATCAAGTCCACGAAACCCAGACTGTTCATCCATGATTTCTCCATAACTTTTCCCTGCATACATGTCTGTTCTCTGCGTTCATCAAGCAACGGCTTCACTCCCTGTGAACCTGCTCTGATACCACCTGTCACGCCCCCAATTCTTTTTTCGTTAAATTGGTCGGGTGCGGCACCGCCTAAGTAACCAACATCTTTCATTGTTAGCTTACTTTACGAACTACGCCTTAACATTCATCATTAAATCATGAATAACATATTAATGTGCGGAAACCATTAATATTAAAACATCAGCAATGTAGAACAGCAAGAGAACGACAGCACATGTAAAAGCAATCTTTTATTATATATGAAGAGTTTTTGTACAATGACCGGGAGCTTGGCTCCATCGGCGTTTATACCCAAGTCGGGCGCCCACCCATGCAAGAGCGCACGGTGGTCTCACCCAAGACTTAACCAAATTACAACACACACAAATCTTCTTTGTCGAATGAGTGGGCGCGCCCGTGCACAACCCACGCCCAACACAACCCAAGACCCGTGTAACACATTGGCGGGTGGGCGCCTTAGAACGACCTCCATCCGCGCCTTCAATCTCGTGTACAAGTCCGTGTAGACCGCCCGGCGGGCAGGCGCATAGCCTGCACCTCGCTGCGGCTCTATCTCCCTTGCTTGCACTTTTCCTTGACCGAAGAGCGACTTGCTTGGTGATGAAATGCCAAGTCTCATCGCTATGTTTATACCCTGCCATGCGTGGAGGTCGCGCCTTTGGCCGACCTTTCGTACACAACGCCAACCGTGCACGCCATCAAACAATGCGACATTGTATGCGGGTCGGCTCGCCCATGGTGCGGGACCGCCCCCCAACTCGCTCCATATTTGCCTTCGTCCTTGGTTGGCTAGCTCGTCAAGTCCTCCAACTCGCCATATAAACCCACGAACGCCCATTCATCCGCACATATGCCACGCCTTAGTCGCTCGCGGTTCTTCTTTCATGCCTTAGTCACATTTCGGAGTAGGTGGAGCGCGCGCTCGGTTGTCCAACGACCGCAGGGCGTTACACATCACATCTTAATTTAAAACATCATCATTTAACGGGATATAGTTACAGTTTTTGCAATGCACACTAGTTTAACTCGGTAACCAACAAATTTTTTTTTTTTTAACAAAGTTCTTTTTATATTAATGAAATATTTTTACCTTTTAACCAATGAGTGAAATCAGATTTTTTAACCAAAGTTGAGTATAGTTATAGTTTTTACAATACCTATTAATTTAACAATTCTTATTAGATTTTTTAACGGATTAATCTTTTTAACTTTTTAACCAAAATTCGTTTTATATTAATGAAATGCTTTTACCTTTTAACCAATCAAGTAAATCATCCTCTTATTTAGCATCGAGGCTAGAGTAAATTTAAATAATATTTTTCCTTGTAAAATTTTAGACTAATATTTTTCCTTGTAAAATTTTAGACTAATAATAAAGGTAATCATCTAAATATTCATGCGGATGAATGCTAACATTAAATCATAAACATTAAATTTCAAGTTACATACATCCTATCATGTATGTTATTTTATGCTATGTTGTGCTATTTAATGTTTATTTAATTTATTCTTTAACTCCCTTTTTCGTCTTTCATCTATTCTATTATTTATATGCTTCTTTATTTTATTCCCTTTTCTTGACAGCCTCCCTCATTTTGTTACATTGCCTTTGACATTATTTATGTACTTCTTTATTTTATTCCCCTTTCTTAACATCCTCCCTAATTTTGTGACCTGTCCTTTGACATGTTTTTACTTGGTGCTATATCACCATAAATAAAAATATTAACTCCAATCATTTCCATTAATATAAATAATACTTTATTTTTTATAATTAATAAATAATAGTTTTAGATCTTATAAATAATTGATTAATTTGTTTTTTATTTTAATTTTGTCTGTAGTAAAAATATTTATTTATTTTTATTAAATTATATATATTCTTAAAAGGTTTTTTTAAGTGATCTAGAATAAAAGTGAAATTCTTCAATATTGTTGTTAGTTGTTGCTAATCAAGATCACGGTTTACTCAATTTACTATCCCATAAAATGTGATAAAGTAACAAGTTGTCTCTAGTGAAGCTTTTTGAAAGTTTTTCTGATGGGTTTTTCTAGTCTAATTTCTCTAAAATCAGGCACGAATTTATTGAAATCACAAGCTTCATAGGTAACCCTTGCATAATCTAAGTGCCTTTGGGGTTTTTCAAAGTGTTGATCCATAGTCAAAAAACAAATTTAAATAACATAAATCAAGATTTCACCTTAATTTAAGTCCAAAAAATCGCACTAGAAACAACTCCATACAATAATCTGAGATTTCCCATTATTTCATTCCAAATATTAACAAACATAAACAAAACAAAAACATGTATAAATATTATTAAATTAAATTGAAATAAATATATTGATATTATTAAATTAACATAAAAATACCCTATTAATCTTCTATTGTTAATCTCTCTAAATGATCCAAAATGGATTTTGGATAGACTCCTAAGTCTAAGTGTTCCTCACAGAGGAAAATGAAAGTCCAAGGAAGTTCCTGGAAATAGCCCCATGGCAGAGATCTTTTCAATCTGGATCTACTGCAACTTGAATGGGCAAAAATGGACTTAGGATGCAGAAGTTATCGCAGAAAAAAGATGCCCTTTGTTCTTTGGAAAAAGAGGCAAAATACCCTAAAAAATGGCAAAAAAACCATTATAAAGGGAAATCGCATCAGAGATGGACTTAAGTGAAGGCGGAAGAAACCCCGATTGTCGATCCCCGACATATCGAGTCAGAAGCAGGCACATGCACATGACATAAGGTAAGGACCCCAGACCGATGCGATATTGCGATCACCGATATCGGCGGATCGGCATCGGTGATGGCATGAGACAAGGGATGGACCCCCAAGTCATTGTGCAACTAGGAAATAACAATGTTCATTTCAAAGAATAATTACTTCTACATAGTAAGAACGAAAGAATAAATCCTCCAATGCCGAAGGATCTCACAAAGAAATTCAAATTGCCTCATTCAATGGCAAAACTAGCGAAGCTTTCCTTCTTCAAGAAATCTACGAAAGTCTTTTTTTTTTTTTTAGGTTTGAATATATCTCTCTCAATCCAAATTGAAAGCAAGTTGGAAATACATCTCAAATTCTATGTCATATAACAATTTTTACGTGTTACTCTTCCACTTGTAATTCAAAGATAGTAGAAGTGGATATGTTAAGACTATATCGAAAGGAATGAATGATAAGCACAAAACCTTGTGAATACACTTGAAATTTCCAGTGAATTATCACATGTCAATAAAAGGAACAATATCACTAGAACAAGAAAGTCTATAATCATCTAAACCTAGAAGTTATAAAGGATACGAGTAAAAGAAATATCCTTACTTGAATTTGATCATCTGCCAACATCTTGAGATATAATGACAATAATATTTTTACATTTTGAAGATGAGTTGTGTTAAAACCTTATAAACAAAATATATATCCATCACCTTTGTAGAAGTATCTTGTCAAATGTATATGCCCTGAACCTTGGGGTTGAACTCAAGGAAGTTAAGAAAATCAATTGCAAGATGTTAAATTCAATTGGAGAACCTCTCATTACTTGGATTGAAAGAATGAGATGTTTGGAATAGTTTAATTGTTATTAAAGCATGGGAGGCACAATAGATATTTGAAGATATAGGGTTTGAAAGACTGAAAATCCCTAAGGTTTCTTAATACTAAAAAAATCTTGGGTTTATAGACAAAACCCTAGATTGAACCATCACTTGTGTAAAGAGCATATTTTTCTATCTTGGGTATGTAAACCATATTAGGCAAAAAGGGCTTTGACAAGAAATCCTTAGGGTTTATGAACAAAACCTTAGGATTGGATGTTTCCGCTAAAAGAAGAAACTCTAGCTATTGCAAAGAAGGAATGACATCATGATGAGGCCACTTCCTCTGCAATAAAATACTATACTAGAAGGATCCTTGTCATTTCAATTCAATAAAGTAAAAAATAAAATTCATTATTTTATGTATAGCCAAATTATCACCCTAACCTACCAAACCGTGGAGGATAAACGACATTAACGTAAATGATACAATGTTGTCTAAACTGATAAAGTTGTGGTCTATAAATGACACAAACGTACATGAACTACTTAAACGAATAGTGACATCTTGTTCTTCTGATTCCATTTGAAAAAAAAATTGTAGAATGATATTTGAAATGATAAAAAAATATTTAGCCAAACCAAATGAATTTTAAAAGATCCCAAACTATATATGTTATATATATGACACATTTAATGAAATTTACAAAGTACCAAATTATATATAAGCTTAATTTGATTTCATATTTTAGGAATATTTAAGAAATAACTAAAGAATATTACATCACCCATTGAGCGCAATATCATGAAAGACCTAAAGAAAATGAAATCCAACATTTCCATTATGGATATTTGGAAAATGAATCCCTAGCACAAGCCAATGATTAAGGCATCGATAGAATATTAATCTAAATTCATGTGGAAAGTTGTAGTGGCCAACTCTTAGTAGTATGAGAAAAGGAATAAGAGTTAGACCCCTCTACTCTTGCTAACCATCAAATTTTCAACTTGAATTTCCATTACTACTTGGTCAATGCTATATCCTACTATGAATGCAAGAAAGTCGAGGTTAATCCAACTAAAAAGTCAACTAGAATAATCTAATTAGACTAGAATGAAGTTAAGGTGATAGGAGAATCAAAATAGGCCCTCATTAGGTTCTCCGCAGACCCCTAAATCTATTAGATTATGAACATTGTGGTCATGGGCATTCATAAAGTCTTTGCATGCTAATAGCATGGATTGGTCTAGTAAACTCAAAGGATATTTTGCATCAAATTCGTCACATCTTTGGATTTTGTCGAGAGGAGTACTCTACAAGAATAATATATGAGAGAAAAATATCTGAAGCATAATTTCACCTTGTTAGAAGCACCCAATGAGCCATCAACTATAGAATTTTCTATCTGAGGAATTTATATGGTAGAGACCTTTTTTGAGAAATTTTATGTTCAACCCTCATTAATTCCTAAGCAACATTGATATGATATTACTCTTTCCATGCTAATGGAATGCCAATTAAGTGTTAGAAACCTAAAAAGTTCCCCTCTCGAAGCTAAAAATATGATCATAATTATTCATCTAGGTCCAAATCTAGATATTTGAACCTTTCCCTTTGACATGGCTAAATTTGTTAAAGGTGCAAGTGCTAAGTGTCTTATTACTAAGCCATTTAGGAACAGGACCTCCATCTCACGTAGGATGGAGTTTGAATGTACAAAAAATACTACTGAGTATGAAGCCCTAATTCAAGGGCTTAACATATTCCTAGATTTATGAGTCTAGATCCTTCACATTTATGGTAAAGCCCTAATTCAAGGGCTTAACATATTCCTAGATTTAGGAATCTAGATCCTTAAGATTTATGGTCACTCAGATATTATAGAATGAAAAATTCAAAATACCATTCAATATAATTCTCAACATCTCAAACTCTATCAATAGGAATCCCTAGCTCTAGTCACCAACCACATGGACTTCACTGGGGGAGCAATACCATACCATGTGCATTCATATTGGGGGATATATATTGAGGAAAAAATGACAATATATTGAGGATATAATAGGGGGTAAAGGGTTTGTATATTGGAAAGTGTAAAAAATGGAGCTCAAAGTTAATGGAAAAATATAAAGGGTATAAAAAATGTTAATGAAAAAAAGGATACCTATAATATTTAGTGAAAGTAGGGGTTTTTAAAATTGGTAAGGTGTATTGGGTTCATATTGGCAAAGGGTTAAATAATGTGCTTTTTAGAGGTGTTTTCCAGTATATAATCAAATTAAGGGTATTGTTTAGTATTGCATGAACACACGTGATATGTCATAGGTTCATTGAGTGAAGCCCCCATGTCACCAACTTCCTAGCTTTCAACATCAATTACATCCCCAAAAATAAAAACCAAGAAGATGATTCACTAGCCGTGGGAAATTTAATGCTTTAATGCTTAGAATAACTCAAGAAGGGTAGATTCTCAATGCATCTACTTTCAGATCCATAGTGCCCGACAATGTGTCAAACTAGAGATTTTTTCATGATGATTCAAAGATATCCATTTTCAAAAAAAAGGAAAACCTTCAAGGTCATATTAATTGACAATGAACTACATGATTCTCAAATCAACAAATATTCCAATCCATTGATCAATCCTCTACCATAGAAATTCACATATCTATGAGTTGCAGAACTGCTTTATTATTAAGTATGGTGAAAGGGTTCTCTTGATAAAGAAATGCAAAATCTATGGCTAATGGTAAATTATGCAAAGCGCGACTAAATTCATTAACATATGTTGTTATGATAAATTTGTTTTCAATCATTAATACATCCAATAGCTCAGTTATAGAACATGCCTTAAGTGTTCCATTAGAGATAAATTGCAATGGACTAGTGTAGATAAATTGCAATAATTCCATGAAGGCCACTTCCTCTGCAATAGAATACCAGACCAGAAGGATCCTTGTCAATTCAATTCAATAAGGTGAAGTGAGTGAGTTAAAACTACTACCTTATTTTCTTCCCATTCACTTTAATTATATATCTCTCAAGGCTGCGAAGAAAGATACAAGGAATACAGTATCATGCATACCATCCAATCCCATCCTTTCCCATAGGTAATCAAGACTCAACTTGTTTCTTTTTACTTATTTTTGTCTTATGGGCACCCAACAATGAAATGGAAACATAACTCCATATATATAGATTGAGACCCCCTCTTTCTATAATATGCTATACCACTTTAGCCTCTGCCTCCATAGGTTCTGCATTAGTATTTCCAACTCGATCTACCACTACTTAGGGGTCTTGAATTGAAATTGATGTAATGGGCTCTGCCTTCATAAGTTCTCCATATCGATCCACTAATGCTCCATCCATATCAACACCTACCAAGAAAACCACTTCTACAGGTAAAGATATTGCTCAGAAAAGAAAGTCTTCTCTAAGATCGATTTATCGCTCTATTTTCCCAAACTATTTACCCATCCACCCTAATCACCAACAGAGTCACTCACTCATTCATATGAGTGGTGCTTCTGGGCTTTGAATGGGAGTATGATCCTCACAATGTATGTAATGATCGTCATTATTGCTTCCTTTGATCCCAATGAAGAGAGGAACCGGTACTTCGCGGAACATTGGCCAACATCTAGGCTTCCTCTAATTCCTTTGATAAGTTCTATACTTCTATCTCATCTCTTCGGATTATCTAAAATAAAATTCACTTTGCGAGTATTTTATGTATAACCAAATTATAACCCTAACATCTCAAATTGTGGAGGATAAATAACATTAACCTAAACCATACACTGTTTTCTAAACTGATAAAGTTGTGGTCTCTAAATGACACAAACATACCTGAACAACTTAAATGAATAGTGAAGTCCCATTCTTCAAATTGGAGCATTCCATTTGAAGAAAACTTTATAGAACGATATTTGAAATGATAAAAAAGTATTTTGCCAAGCCAAATTAATTTTAAAATATCTACCCAAAAAATATATGTGCTATATATATGACAAATTAATGAAATTTACAAAATATCAAATTATATATAAGATTAATTTGATTTCATATTTTAGGATTTTTTTAAAACTAACTAAAGGAAATTAATTCACCCATTAAGTACAACATCATGAAAGACCTAAATGGAATGAAATCCAACATTTCCATTATGGATATTTCAAAAATGAATCTCTAATAGCACAAACCAATGATTAAGGCATCGATAGAAGCTTAGTCTAAATTCATGTGGAAATTTGCAATGACCAACTCTTAGTAGTATGAGAAAAGGAATAAGAGTTAGACCCCTCTATTCTTGCTAACCTTCAAATCTTCAATTAGAATATACATAACTACTTGGTCAATTTTATATCCTAATATGAATGTGTTGGTTCTCAGAATGTCCTCGTAACTGACAACAACCTAAGAATACATTCATTGAGGATCCAAGATCCTCCCAATCTAGGTGACAAGGGCTAACCTCCCTTTCACCACAAGGAGGTATTCCTTGGTATTAGTGTAAATTAAATAGTTGTTGGAAAGTAATGTAAATTAAATATATATCAAATTAAACAAACAAATATGGCCATGTTATTGATATGAAAGTGTGTTGTTAAAATGAAGAGAGGTTAAGCTTTAAGGAATGGTGCTTATAATAATTAAAAGATCAACAATTACAACTAAAACCTTATGTAACGAGAAAATGAAAAAACGCAAATTAGAGATGAATATGACGAAGAAAAGAAAATAAATAGAGTGTTAGTGGTACTTGAATCCACAATTGTTGGCTCCCCACCATAATGAAAAAGAACAAAATATCATAATATCATGTATTATTACAGTCCATTCTCCCCCTAAGGACAAGCATTAAGAACATGTTCATTTACGGATAGTATGAATACTCGAAAACAAACAAATCCTCTAATTTCTGTGACAAAATAATGTTAATCAAGTCAACTACGAGCTTGTGAACATATATCGATATTCAAGCACATAAATTATAAAAATAAAAATAAACAAAAAGAGCATAATTATTGTGATACGGGATGAAATATTGTAATAAAACCAACCAATATCAAGTGTTTTTAGTCGATAAAACAATGCATATAACGCAAATATCCTAACTCTGATTCCTATGATAATATTAATATTTGAAAGGATCAATAATTAAGTAAGGTACTGCAGTATAAACAATTAATCAAGTCTGTAAACTGCAAACTACATCAGAAGACAAAATGGAAATGAAAAGGGAAACTGAAGAAAAAAAAATTGCAAATTGCATAACAAAATATTATAAAATCATTATTAATCGGTCTGTGTAACAAATGCAATCACAACGTACCAAATCATAAGTTTGTTTGGTCTCCAAAGTTGTTTGGCTCCGTCTTCTCCCGCTAACCCCTCGAATGAGAAAATGGGGGGTTTTCCTTATAATCGTCTGAATAATAAAAAAGAAGATAAGAACTAATTTTAAAGCTCCATTATGTTTCGAAAACCATGGAAGACTGCATATTATCAAACTTTGAAATAAAACTTAATAATCTCCTCTTAAATATTAATCTTTCCTCCATAATTAACTTCTGCATTAAATAAACCAAATTTAGCCCATAAATAATTAGATAAAGGTCAAAAGTAAACTATTGTAAATGAATTTATTACCTCCCTTTTTGAAAGGCTTTCCAAAATGACTGACCATAAAATAGGTTATATTAGAGAAAAATAGCATGGGAAAAACCGTGGGTTGTGAAAACTCGGAGTCAAAAAAATCGTTGGTAATTTGACTAAGTCAAAATGTTTAGATAACATAACATAATAATAAACATAAAAGGGCAATGTTTAGATAACATAACATAATAATAAACATAAAAGGGCATTACAACATATCATCGTTGGTAATTTGATTAAGTCAAAATGTTTAGATAACATAACATAATAATAAACATAAAAGGGCATTACAACATATCTTCGATACTCAGTCGGAGAGTTCCTATCGATGCAAAAATCATGCCATAATAAAAGATAACATACAGAGGATCAAATAACTATATTGTAAAATATATAGTGATGTCTATGGAATTTCTAATTTTAGGGCTCACAATATATCTTCATTCCAAGTTGGTGGTGTCATGGTTGTAAGAATCCTTTGCTTTTATAAACATTTCCTTGAGAGCAATGATTCCTAAATCTAAAGATTTGGTGTGTAATCTTCAAAATATAAAATTCTATCATATTTTTAAAGAAATTATTCAAGGGATTGGTAAAGAGGAAAATGAAGTAGTGAAGTAGGATGCAAGGTCTTAGGATATCTAAGTTTAAAAATCTTGTGTATATTCTTCAAAATATAAAATTATATCATATTTTTATAAAGAAAATATTCAAGCATTCACAAAAAAGAATAATAAAGTAGTGAAGTGGAGTCAGGGTTTAAGATGAGTATCGACTTACTATCAAAAACAATTTTGGAATTGACCACATTGAATACAACAATAAGTAACAAGAGACTCTTAGCACAAAAGCATGTGGCTTAGTATTTAGTCTTGTGATAAGTGAGACTTTTTGTTTTATGGACAAAGCACTCAACCCAAAGTTCTAATAATTACCATAATTGATATAAATAAACATTTAGTATTAATTTTTCACAAATTAAAGAAAATCTTAATCATTATAGGATTTTATCCTAATAATTAGCATATACTTGAGAAACAGTGTATATAAAATTTAAAATGGTTAATGTTGTGAATTTTTTCAATAATATTATTTTTTTTAATAATTAACAAAGATTTATTTATTAAAAACTAAAATTAATATGAAAAATATTGATAAAGATTGAGGTGGTTATTTATAAAGTATAGACTAATTGGTTTGTATGAAGTTTAGTGGTCGTCAATTCTCTAATTTAAACTTCATGGGAGAAGATAGAAATTACTTTTAGATAGTATTAAACTATCCCAAAAATCGTCCTTACACATTTATTTTTCATTTACACATTTATCTTTATAACTTAAAATATTAAATTATTTACACAAATTCAAATAATACGCAATTTCTTTTTTTTTACTTTAGACAATGTTAATTAATATTTAGGACAAACCATTTAACACTTCCAACACTATGCATAACTCATTCAATAGTCCACTTATCACCTTTCCATGTTTGAGTTTATTATTTTATATTTATTATTATACCTTTAGATCTTATCATTTTTATCATTTTATTGTCAATTAATAAAACATATGTAATGAAATAATAATTAATTTATTATAACGTATTCAATTTTTCTTTCTTTTGATTGGGTATTAGTTTGTGGTTGACCAAAAATTTATGACAGTTATCCATAGTTTAACATTAGAATTTTTTTTTTTCAAATTAATTTATTTGTAAGGTGATTGGTTGAGGTTTTATTATGGGTTATTTAATAACTTCTATTTTTATTAATTACTAATTTTTTGTTTTTAGTTTTAATTCTTTTTTATTTTGATTTTTTTTTCTTTTTATTATTTCTATTTTCATGAATTATATTTTTTCACCATATTTTCAATTTAACTTATTATTATATTAAAAATATATTTTAATAAATTTATAAACCATTATATATATATATATACCATATAAATTGATTATATTTTTTGATTTTTTGTAATGATATTCACTAATACAATATTTTAGTAATTATTTTATTTAATTAAACCATATTTAAGTTAAGCTTCAAGTACTAATTATTATATAAACTTTATCACATTCACTTCCCCCACAAACAAAGTCGTTTTCATGGCAGTAAAAACGCGTTGAAACACACATTCCATCCGTGCTTCTGCTTTTACCGACGCGATAGAGCATATGATGCTTAATAATTATTATATATATAATCCTTATATATATAATAATTATTATATATATAATCCTTATATATATGCAAAGGTAGTTCAACAGTTCTGGAATTTTAAATTTATTTTTTGCTGGGCAACTGGAAAAAATTTGACGATGGATTTGTTGTTTGTTCTTTTGTATTTTTTTTATGGATTTGTTTGATATTTTTGGTGTTTGTACTTTTTATAGAATTTTTTTTTACAATTTTCGAAATTGGAATAGTTTAGTCCTGTCTCTGTATTTGTTTTGTATTTATAAAAATCTTATTTACAACTGATCACCAAAAATGACCATTAAAATAGGTGCGGTAACTAAAGACAGATTTTCAAAATTAGTCTCTATTTAAATTGCTCCTTAAAATTCATGAATTAAATACTTATCCATTAGATTTACCGTTTCAAAATTTTGTCCTGGTCTAATTTCAATACATTTCCTTACCAAGGTTCAAAACGAAAAAAACACCGAAAAAACAAAAACAAAACCAAAAACGTTATCCGTAAAGTCAAATTCCAGATCAACCAGGGGCCCATCTTCTCAATTACTAGACACCATCCATGTCCAGTTGTATACCAAATTCACTTCACCCACCAGCATAAATGTAGCCGTCGTTTTCATGCCAGATAAAACGCGTTGAAACATTTGACTCTCAAGTGTTTAATGGACCGGTGAATATGCATCTTTCAAGTGTTTAATGGCTATAAATTTCTCATTTTTCATTGCAATCTTTTACAAAATTTTTGCTCTTCTCATCATTTTCCTACCGAATTTTCTCCGTCGCTAATTGCTTCATTTCTATTTTCCAATCGCCAATGGCTGCATCCTCCTCCACCGCTGCTGCATCCAACTTGAACTACGATGTCTTCCTAAGTCATCGTGGTGTGGATGTAAAGAAAACTTTTGCCAGCCATCTGTATCGGCGTCTTTCTTCATTTGGATTGAAAGTGTTTCTGGATCAGCCTGAATTGCAAAGGGGAGACTATTTCGCTCCACAGATTGAAGATGCTATTCGATCGGCCTCTGTACATGTGGCCATTTTGTCTCCCGGATATGCTGACTCAGAGTGGTGCTTAAATGAACTCCTCCTGATGTTGGACTCATGGGCGCCCATTATTCCAGTTTTCTACCATGTGAGCCCAACTGAGCTTAGGCGGACGACGGGCAAGTATGGTGAAGCCCTAGATAACCTCGCAAGGAAGACTACGTGTGACCCTCATACTGGTGAAAAGAGGTCGCGGTACGACCCCATCACGATTGAAAATTGGAGAAATGCTCTTTCTCGTGTCTCAGGAATAAGCGGCTTGGAGCTGGATGGATTTAACGGGTGAGAACTCAAATTCTTCTTTGGCTACTATATTATTTTTGTTATTTTATGTTGCATAATATAGGGATAGACTTCCTTTTCTCATTCGTTTATGGTGAATAACCAGAGATGAGGGGTTGCTGTTAGAGGAAGTAGTTGAACTGGTGCTGACAAAGGTGACAAAACGAACACTGGAGGTTGCTAAATATCCAATAGGTTTGGATGATAAAGTAAATGATTTAGAAAATACTGTCCTATTGCAGCTACAGCAAAGCGGGAAACCTCAGATCTTGGGGATCGTGGGGTTAGGTGGTGTAGGAAAGACCACCTTAGCAAAAGAAATTTTCAATAGGAAAAATCCAGATTATAGTAAATCCTGTTTTTTAGATGATGTAAGAGATAATGCACATAAGGGCACTTTAAATTCGTTGCAGTGTAAACTTCTTCAGAGCTTGACAGGATCGCATTATCCAATAAATAGTGTTGCTCAAGGTATAGGGATGCTCCGGATGCATCTCTCATGTTCTAAAGCCTTGGTAGTTTTAGATGATGTGGATCATGTTGATCAGGTAGATGCACTTTTGCCAATTGGAACTGTTCCCCACTCCCATAGCTTAATATTGATTACATCTAGGAACAAAGATGTTCTCATAAGCTCAAAAGTCGAAGAGTCGTCAATATATAACCTAGCAGGGCTTGAGAGACAACACTCCTTGGAGCTCTTTTGCTCCCATGCCTTCAACCGACCATATCCACTCCCAGGATTTCACTATCTGGTACATGAATTCGTAGAAGCTTGTTATGGATTTCCGTTATCTTTGAAAGTAACTGGGGCACTTCTTTATGGAAAAGAAAAATCTGACTGGGAAGACGAATTGCGGAGTCTTCAGCGAACACTTCCTCATGACATAAGGCTGAGCCTTAAAAGAAGTTATGATTCACTCAATAGAGAAGAACAAGATATATTTTTAGATATTGCATGTTTTTTGCAAGGACAAAACAAGGATAAGGCTATTAGAATATGGAACGCGTCAGGCTGGGAAGGTAGGAAAGGATTTCAAAAATTACGGAACATGTGTCTTGCAGAAGTGGACAGTAAAAATGATATACAAATGCATGACCACCTCAGAGATATGGGGAGATATCTTGCTGAAAATCCAGGGTTGCCCTGTCGTCTTTGGCATTGGACATATAACACCATCGATGATTTGTTGCAGCAACCGGTAAGTGCTAAATCATTCAATCAAATTAATTCTCAATCATTTTCTATTTTTTTATTAATTCTTCCATCAATTTAGCAGAAGTAATGGATAATTATTATCTGCTTCGAGAATGGGCAGGCAAAAACCGTGAGGGGAATCAGAATGGTTCTTGATGAGTACGATGATGCAGTGGACGGCATTCATATGAGAAGGTTGCAACTTCTTGATACTGAACATGTTCTCGTGGACCGCATTTTGACCCAGGTTCAGTCTCCAAATCTCGTATGGCTGCGTTGGAGCAACTGTCCCTATTCTTTCCTGCCTTCCTCGATTTCAATGAGGAATTTGAGGGTTCTAGAAGTTCAAGGGATGCGATTGATAAGTCTGTGGGAAAATGATTCGGAGGTACTTTGGATGCGTTGAATTAAATTAACTGTTTATTTGCTACTGATATTCATATGGTAATTCATATTGTAGGGAAGGATCTCCAATATGTTCTAAGGGTAAAATTTCTTTGGAAGACAATAACAATACATGTGAACATTCTGCAGGCACCTTTAGAGTTGCGGGAGTTACAGATTGAGAGCCCCTTGTACTCCATTCCAAATTCTATAGGGCTGCTGAAGCACTTAAAGCGGTTCGCAATTGGTCTTGCTGGCATGGGCTTCCCTTTTCCATCTAGACCTCAGAAAGTTCCACAGGTGTCGGAAAGTTCCACAAAAATGAAGTCACTGGAGAAGAGCTTTGGCAATTCAACCAACCAGCTGTCTCAGTGTCAATTATCTCAGTGCTACGCTTTGGAGAGGCTGTCGGAATCTTCTGGTAGTTCAACAAACGTCCGGCACCTGCAGCTGTTTAGTCAGATCTGCCCTTTGAAGTTACTGCCGGAGAGCTTTGGTAATTTAACTAACCTCGAGCACATCCAGCTGTCCCAGTGCTCCGCTCTGAAGAGGTTGCCAGAATCTTTTGGCAATTTAATCAACCTCCAGCATGTCCAGCTATCTCAGTGCTCCGCTTTGGTGAGCCTGCCAGAATCTATTGGAAATTTAAGCAACCTCCACCACATCCAGCTGTACAAATGCTCCGCTTTGCGCTGGCTGCCAGATTCTCTGGGTAATTTGACCAACCTCCACCACATCCAGTTGTCTAAGTGCTACGGTTTGGAGAGGTTGCCGGACTCCTTTTGTCAATTAACTAATCTCCGCTCTCTAAATTTGGAGGACTGTGTTGATTTATTCATGTCCAGCGAAACACTAGGAGATATCAACACGCTTGAGCGCATAAATCTGTCTGGTTGCATAAATCTGTCTGGTTGCTTGAGAATTACAATACTGCCTCCACAAGTGGCACATCAGAGGTCTCTTAAACAGTTACGTTTGAGAGGTACAAATTTAAGAGAATTGCCAGATGCAATTGGAGGGGCAAGCCTTTTGGAAGTTCTGGAAGTAGGAAGCCCCTTGCTGGAGACGCTGCCACCTTCACTATGTACCTACTTAAGAAACTTGACGGAATTGCAGCTTTGTGCATGTGATAGCTTGAGATCTCTGCCGCCTTCGCTTGGCCTGTTAGATCAGTTAATTGAGTTGACTGTAAAAGATTGTCCGTTGATAAACGAATTGCCATTTATGAAGGAAGGCAGCATACTTCCGCGGCTAAAACAGTTACAGGTTTCTGGAACAGGGATATCAGAGATATCATTTGGTCAAGGTGTATGCGTCAACCTTCGACATCTTACCATCAGTGACTGCAATAATGTGGAGGAGGTTGGAACATTGCCACATACACTCATATATTTAAGCTTCAGTGATTGTCATAGTTTGAGAAGAATAGATCAGATTTATGGCCTTGCAAGACTTCAGACACTGGACATTTCTGGTTGCACAGAGTTGGAGGAGTTGCCCAGTATTGAAACATTGGTATCTCTGAGCAAACTTGATGCAGGTAGATGTGTGAGTTTGAAGAACATACGGGGATTGGGGCAGCTGACAAAGTTCCAGAATCTAGTGGTTAAAGGGTGTTCTGAGTTAGAAGAGCTGGAAGGCATCCACCATTGTGTGTCGTTGTGGAAGCTTGATGTCAAAGAATGTCCCAAACTACGGTGGAGTGAGGGAGTAGTGGAGCTGCTGCGCCAAAGAAATGGGTTCTGCTTCGAGGGCGTTTAATTAAGACATTATTTAGTAGAGTGCTATTTTTGAAATTGGGTTTATCCCTTATTTGATTGTTGTTATTTGGGAGTTAATTTTTCTCCATGGTAATGGTTAATTTCCAAATGGAATAAAGCTATTTTATTAGAAGATAATAGATATATTGAAAATATAAAAATGATTATTCTACTTTTAGTCCAGTACATTATAGAAGAGATGTAATATTATTTAAATTATTAGGTTGTGAATCTTTTAGGTTTCATGTAATTTTTTCCTAAGCTATATTATTTTTCTTAATGTAACTCATAAAGCATAAAATTTCAATGTTTTTTTTCCAAAACGATGGATTTGATTAAAGTTTTCCAAAAAGGATGATTTGATTGGGGGCCAAAGCTAGTGCAACTACAAGTGTCAATTGATATTTCGAAAAAACAATTTGGTCTTCTATAACATGGGTATGGTAATCCTGCTTCTGCAACGAGGGCTTTTTCTATAAAATGGATATGGTAATGCTGTGCTCCTGCCAGGAGGGCTTTTCCATATTTGAAGACACAGTAGAAGCTTTGTGGGAGTAGTGTTATGGCGTTTTTAATTTTGTTACAGGTTGGGTTGTCTTCCAGTTAGGTTTCAGCTGACATTTGATGCAGCGGAAACGTGTTATCTGGTGAGGGGAAAGGTGCGATCTTATGAATACGTTTGAGTTAGGTGCTAACGATTTGGTAGTGTTACCCAGGGGCTTCAGCTGCACATGTGATGTCTCTACATCTGTTAACAAAACATTATAAATTTGGCCACTGATATAGTGGAACTTCGTCATTCCTACTGCTTCCTGTTTTGCGCAGAAGTATTTATCAGTTTACGATTTACAATGCCGGTGTATATCTATGTATTTGTTTGGGAGTAGTTTATTGAGGTTGAGGAATTGTCTGAATCCTTAAAGACTACGACTGATCCTCGAAGTATAATGAACGGAAAAAAAAGCATGTCGTTCCAACATATGATCTTTATGATACCTGATATTATTTCTCGGATACCTGATTGTATTCGATCAGGACCGGATCTGATTTAAGGAATCAAATGGGTGGGAAATGTCTATTATATACCTAGATGGTTGAAATCAAGGTAAAAAAATTTCAAAAAATCATGTAGATGCAATATTTAACTTATGTTTTTAAAATAAAATATATTCAACCCCATCAAAAAATTCTAAATCACCTAAAATCTTGAAATTTAATAATTTTAATTTAGATTTACAAAAATCCTTCAATTTTTTCGACAATGTAACCAAAATTACTCTAATTTTCAAGCCAAAAAACAATATATTTAGACTACAGGATTTGGGTTGACCCTCTTCTGAAAACTCTGAAGGAACTGAATCTTTAAACTATAGACAGTCGTGTACCACCGCTGGAGAAATATATCGAAAATACTAGTAATGGCAAATAGAATATGATATTACATTTATTTAAAGTTTGGCAGTGATATTAAAATCATCTGTACCAGAATCAGCCGCAACGTCGTTACATATAGGCAGGATTATATAAGAACAGGCGTTCTCTACACTGACGGCAAATTTGTTTGGAGAGCCAAAACTTTTTAGAATCATTCATTATTTTTCTAAATTTTAAAATTAATTATTTTTTTCTTAAAAAATTTAAAGATTAGGAGTATTTGAACTTTGTTTTGATTTTGAAATAGATTTAACATTGTTAAAAAATTTTGGGTACTTTTAAATACTTAAATTTTATTTAATAACTGTAACCAAAATTTTCGAAAAAAATTCAAATTTTATAAAAAATCATACCAAAATTTTTAGACAAATTTACAACTTATTAAACTATACATATAAAAAACAATCCACATATGTGAGCCGAAGTTTGTAAAACATTTGCCAATTCAACCTCTTGGAGTAGAAGTTTGTAAAACATTTGCCAATTCAACCTGTTGGAGTAGGTGATGCAGTTTTAACGTTCCAAATTTTCTGAATTCAATGGACAGAAATACACCCATAACATCAGGTAGAGTATGTTTCGTCACCGCTAATTTCTCATAAGCGTGTATTTATTTATTTATTTTTCTTTAACTCCTCTCTGATTTATTCTTGCTAATTGCTTAAGCGTCCAATTTCATTTTAGGTAGATATTCGGAAAAAAGCAAACCATATCAAACAACCCATGAGCCATACTTTTGTTCATACACTAATAGTTTTTAATAGGTTTTTTATAAAATATAATCTTTAATAAGATTATGTTTTTTTGAGTCTAAAATGCATTTTTAAATGCATAAATAGATTCAATATCTTAAAAATCTCTTAAAGCATTAAATCTTTGCAAATTAAACAACTTCAAGTTGTAATTTTTAAACATTTCTATTGGATTTTGAACAAAATTGACTAAAAAAATTATTCAGAAAAAACTATTTATCTATTTTTCTTTTGTTGTTTAAAAATCTCTCATTAGATTTTCACCTAAATAGTACTTACAAAATTTGTTTCAATAATACTTTGTGTGGTCACTATCATCTATTGTATAGTGAAGGAACAAAGTTTTGTTAGATTTTGTATCATACCCATTGAATAGTCTACAATACATTTAAAGAAAGTAAAATTACTGACTGTTTTTTAGCTTCATGTATCAGTCAGCCTATATGTAGTATGTGACTTATCTGATATTAATACATATCTTGCTTTTTTAGTATTGGAAAAAAAAAATTCACTGAATCAAAACATAAAATTCCTTCTAAAATAATTTCATTTACAGAAACAACTAATAATATGCTTCAAATAATATTTATAACATTTCCTAACTTCCAAACTTCAAAGATCTTCATTCCTCTCCCAACATAGTTCTTTGGTTGTCAAAACCTTACTCTTTTTCTCTCGAATTTATTGCAAAATATAATAATAGTCACTATCAGCAATAAATGAATTGTGGGAATTCAGGTGAATGTTGTTCCCAGGATAATCGTCAAGTTTTTCTCCTTTGTATTATGTAGAATGCGTCCTCGAGTATGCATATGTAAGTAGAGGTTTCCACATTAACTACAACAAACCAAAAACATAGATTTTTTTTTATCAAGGTTAGGTTGATACTTCCATGACGACGCTTTTAGCAAAATATTATCCATTCTCTTCCTCTGGCTCTTCATTGAAATACATGGACTCTGTTGTTTTCTCCCGATCCTCCTCTTAAGATTGCTTGGCTCGTTGGACTATTTCGGCCATTTTTTTGCTTAATTGACTCTTTGTCGCGCATGCTTCTTTTGTCATTTCACGAATTTTTGCCCGGGCTTGCTTTTGTGTTTGATTTATTTTATCCTCCCAAAAATATTTTGTAGTTGGGTTTTTTAAGAAAAATATAATTAATGAATTGGATTTTATGTTTTTAAATAAGTTATATTAGAGAAAAATATTAGGGGAAAAAACAGGTTGTCAAAATTTGGAGCCAAAAAAATCGTTGGTAATTTGACCAAGTCAAAATGTTTAGATAACATAACATAATAATAAACATAAAAGGGCATTACAACATATCTTCCATGTTGAGTGGGAGAGTTCCTGTAGATGCAAAAATCATGCCAATCAAATAACTATATTAAGATTTTAAGATTCATGTAAAATATATAGTAATGTCTATGGAATTTCTAATTTTAGGGCTCATAAGATATCTTCATTCCAAGTTGGTGGTGTCATGGTTGTAAGAATCCTTTGCTTTTATAAGCATTTCCTTGAGAGCAATGATTCCTAAATCTAAAGATCTTGTGTGTAATCTTCAGAATATAAAATTGTATCATATTTTTAAAGAAATTATTCAAGGCATTGGTAAAGAGGAAAATGAAGTAGTTAAGTAGGATGCTAGGATATCTAAGTTTATAGATATTGTGTATATTCTTCAAAATATAAAATTATATCATATTTTTATAAAGAAAATATTCAAGACATTCACAAAAAAGAACAATAAAGTAGTAAGGTGGAGCCAGGTTTAAGATGATTATCGACTTACTATCAAAAACAATTTTGAAATTGAACACATTGAATACAACAATAAGTAACAAGAGACTTAAAAAATAACTCATTTCCACCTTACCCAAAAGACACAAACCCAAAATTATAACTATTAGCACACAAGCATGTGGCTTAGTATTTAGTGTTGTGATAAGTGAGATCTTTGTTTTATGGACAAAGCAACTCAACCCAAAATTCTAATAATTACCATAATTGATATAAATAAACATTTAGTATTAATTTTTCACAAATTAAAGAGATTCTTAATCATTACATGATTTTATCCTAATAGTTAGCATATACTTAAGAAACAGGGTGTATAAAAATTAAGATGGTTAATGTTGTGAATTTTTTCAATAATATTATTTTTTAATAATTAACAAAGATTTATTTATTAAAAACTAAAATTAATATGAAAAATATTGATAAAGATTGAGGTGGTTATTTATAAAGTATAGACTAATTGGTTTATATGAGATTAGTTATTTTTAGATAAAATTAAACTATCCCAAAAATTATCCAAGCTCTTACACATTTATTTTTCATTTACACATTTATCTTTATAACTTAAAATATTAAATTATTTACACAAATTCAAACAATAAGCAATTTCATTTTTTACTTTAGTCAATGTTAATTAATGTTTAGAACAAACCATTTAACACTTTCAACACTATGCAGTGACTCATTAAATGGTCCACTTATCAAGTTTCCATCATCTCAATGTATTATTTTATATTTATTCTTATGCCTTTAGATCCTATCATTTTTATCATTTTATTGTCAATTAATAAAACATATGTATTGAAATAATAATTATTATTATATTAAAAACACATTTTAATAAATTTATAAACAATTATATAAACAATGTTGTCGAGTGCCACCACATTTTGTCGGTTTACCGACGCGGTAGAGCATCTCGTGCTTTGCATATTGTGCGAGTACCACTCCATATTCTGAAAGGCAAAGGTAGTTCTATCTGAACAGTTCTGGAATTTTAAATTTATTTTGCTGGGCAACTGGAAAAAATTTGATGATGGATTTGTTTAATGTTTTTGGTGTTTGTACTTTTTATAGATTTTTTTTAATAGAACGTACATTTATAGGTAGTTATATTTAGAAGAAGAATTTTCAAAATTGGAATAGTTTAATCCTGTAAAATTTATGTTTTTTAATAAAATGTACAACAATAAATATTAATTTAAAAAAAATCACCATTCTAACTAAAAATCTTATTTCCAACCTATCACCAAAAATGACCATTAAAATAGGTACGGTAACTAAACACAGATTTTCTAAATTAGTCTCTATTTAAATTGCTCATTAGAATTTATGAATTAAATACTTATTCATTGGATTTACCGTTTCAAAATTTTGTACTTGTCTAATTTCAAAAAATTTCCTCACCATTAACGAAAAAAACACATAAAAAACAAAACAAAACGAAAAACGTTATGAGTAAAGTCAAATTCCAGACCAACGAGGGGCCCATCTTCTCAATTACTAGACACCACCCATGTCCAGTTGTATACCATATTCACTTCACCCACCAGCATAAAACGCGTTGAAACATTTGGCTCTTAATGAGAGCCTCCAGTTTATCGTATTGACCGGTGGGAATATGCATCTCTCAAGTATACCAAATGCACTTCACCTACCGACAAAATCATTTTCATGGGAGTAAAAACGCGTGGAAACACACATTCCATCATTGCTGTGGAGTGCCACCACATTTTGTTGGCTTCTGCTTTTACAGACACGGTAAAGCATCTGGTGCTTTGCATATTGTGCGAGTACCACTCCATATTCTGTCGTCCTGCACATGCGAAAGGCAAAGATACTTCAACAGTTCTGGAATTTTAAATTTATTTTTTGCTGGGCAACTGGATATGTGATGAATCAGGGGTTAAATTTGACGGGTGACTTTACTCGTCAAGGAATTTTTTTATGAAGTTTTTATTTTTAAACTGCCCATTATATGACTTTTAAAATTTATTTGTACAAGTTTCATCTAATTTCAAATTGTACAATAAAAAAACAATAGTTGTGAAATAATTTTCAAACCAAAAACATAATGTGTATGATTTCTCGGTTGTATAAAAACTCTATGGTAAAAGATAACATAGTATTCATCAACTTAAAAGTATGAATAGATAACAGAAATTCAAAATCCTTTCATGTAATCCCATATGTCATACTACTACTACTATTATTATTATTATATAAAATTGTAATTTAATTTCATAAATTAATTTAATCAATATATAAATAAATAAAATAAAAGTGTGAATAGATAACATAAACTCAATTTTTTTTTTGACATAATCCCATATGCCATAGTAATGGTACATTATTATTATTATTATTATAATATATATATATATAATTGTAATTTACTTTTATAGATTAATTTTATTAATTTAAAAATAAATAAAATAAATTGTGAATAAAATATATTCAAGTCATGAGGTTTTAGAAAATGAATTTTATTAGGGTTTTGGTCTATGTGTTTAGGATTTACAGACTCACCGAAGCACAGGTATCTTAGTGTTTAGGGAGGGAGTTTTCTATGTTAAAATCTATGCAAATGAAGAGTAAAAGGGGCTTATTTTTCCATATGTAGCCCAAACTTTGCCCAAAGGATATCGGACAAGCATTATGCCCTAAGTTTTTAAAGGGCCTAATCCAGAATTCTTTGGGGTAGTTCTTAAAGGTGGATGAGGAAAGACTCACAAAAATATTTTTTACTTTTTCCAGGATGTGTAGAGGTGGATCTGTGGATGAGGAAAGACTCACAAAAATAATTTTTTTCTGACATTTATAAATCTTGTATCTTTAGTCAAAGAAATAACCCGAAAGAAAAGGAAAAAAGACATACCCAAAAGCCAAAGGGTGGACAATTATTAGATCCCCATGACACCAAACTAGACAAGGAAGAAAACCCATATAACACTACAAATATTATTCAACAAAATTACCAAGAAGTCATAGATAAAATTTTGTATCCTTGGGCAAAGAAAGAACCCAAAAGAAAAAGAAAAAAGACATACCCAAAAGCCAAAGAGTGAACAATTATTAGATCCCCATGAAGCCAAACTAGACAAGGAAGAAAACCCATATAACACTACAAATATTATTCAACAGAATTACCCAGAAGTCATAGAGAAGAGGGGGTTCAAGCACTAAGGATCAATGGTTCCAATTTCGACCAAGGTAACAACTACTAAAATTCACCAACAAAAGAATGAGAAGTCTACATCTAAAAGAGAGGTGAATGGCACAAAAAGAATTCATGCATGAGAGAGTTGGGACTCTTGATAGAGAAATCGATGTGAATATGGAAGACCATCAAATGGCTATTGTAACTACCACTTCCAACTTTGGTGGTTGGCCAAAAGTGAAGAAAAAGAAGGGTAGAAAAGTTTAATTTGCCGAAGGAATAAAATGGTGTTCAATAACAACACAGAAATTATCAACTTACATCACCCAATATTAATATGGGGTTGTAAGACTTAACAGAAGGCATTCGAAATCAAACGAGTCCAGAACTGCGACAGACATGATCTTGATCGAATATGGGAGCAACATGTCGAGTCAATAATCTTCACGGGAATCAGCCGAGAAAATAGGCCCATCACGGATTTTGCCATCATTGTGATTTTAACTAATTCAGAGATGGAGGAAGGCAGCATCGCCAAAACCATTGCAATTCAAAAATGAAAGAAATATACTAGCAAAACAAAAGTAATGTTATAGGGGTATTTGTAATAATAGTTAAAAAATATTCTATACATTAAAAGTTAAATTCAACTATGTAAAACAGTGCTGCTCATATTTTCACAAAAAATCTGAACATCAAATAGATATATTGGGAACATAAAATGATAATGGGTAGGAACTAGGAACAAATATTTTGGATGCATAAAATGATCATGCCTGCGCACACCCAAAAAAATGGGATAAGTGTTACCCTAGATTTTCAAAAATCAGTGTAATTTCAGTTTAAGAAGATAAAAAATAAATGATTTTTAATAACGCTTTCATTTTCAAAACTAAAATACCATCTTGATAGCTTATTTTCTTCTCTCTTCCCATATTCTTCATTTTAATCTTTTTTAGAGCGATACCTTCCAACTTTTTCATGAATTTCTTTACCTTCAAAATATCCACCGAGCATTGAGTACAACTTCTTTTGATGCAGAGATTTCAGCGTATAAAAACCAAACACTATGCGATACATATCAAAGAATTCAAAATACCGGGCTGCTGGCCGACATCTACGTTCGAAAGACCTATCTACCATAACCCAATTCTCCCACCAATTTACACACAGACAGGCAGTGAAGATGACTCTAAGTCACAACTTACAGGTTACAGCACATCACAGATTCACAAGTGATCGGGATTCGGTGGTAAATTAACGATAAAGCTTTAAGCGATGGATTATTGGTAACTGGTAAGCGGTAAACCAGAAGGGCCGAGTGCGAATTGAATGCAAAATCCGCACATCTGATAGCCGATCACTGTACTTTGTCGATAAACGCTAAACTTGCAACTTTCCCCGGCCAGAGTCTGGAGATTATAAATTTATAAGGTTACACTGTTACAGATTCACACCATATTAAAAATGCCATAGGTTAAATATATATATATAAAAAATTTATAATTTTTTTTTTTTAACTTTTAATTTTTAAACATGCCCGTCAATATGACGATTTTGAAAATGAATGGCAAGTTGCGCATGACGTGGAGGTTTAAAACTAAAACGTATTTTACGGGTAAAAATGCAAAATACAGGGATACGAGTGTCAAATTTAACCCCTCACTGATGATGGATTTGTTTCATGTTTCTAGCGTTTATTATCTTTTGGTGTTTTTTCTTTTGTATCTTTTTCATGGATTTGTTTAATGTTTTTGCTGTTTGTATTTTTTTTTTTTTTTTTTTTTTTTTCCCTTAAGGTGAGGTACATTTATAGGTAGTTATATTTCGAAAAAGATTTTTCAAAATTGGAATAGTTTAGTTTTGTAACATTTATATATTTTAATAAAATGTACAGATTAAAAATATCACTATTCTAATTTGTCTTTGTATTTCTTTTGTATTTATAAAAATCTTATTTCCAATCGATAAAAATCTTATTTCCAAAAATGACCATTAAAATAGGTGCGGTAACTAAAGACAGATTTTCTGTGCATGGTAGCTTGAGATGTCTGCCGCAAATTGCAATCGCTTGGACTGTTGACTCAGTTGGTTGAGTTGACTTTAGAAGATTGTCCGTTGATAAACGAACTTCCATTTATAAAAGGAGCAACCATACTTCCGCAGCTAAAACGGTTACAGCTTTCTGAAACAGGGATATCGGAGATATTATTTGGTGAAGGTGTTTGCGTCAACCTTGGCGCTCTTACCATCACTCGCCGTAATAATTTATTTGGAAGAGGTTGGGACTTTGCCAAATACACTCATAGATTGAAGCTTCAGCAATTGTCATAATTTGAGGGAATATTATTAGATAACATTTATGGTCTTAAAAAACTTCAAATGCTGGACATTTCTGGCTGTACAGAGTTGGAAACTTGGAGCTGCTAAGAGTTCAAACATTGGGATCTCTGCGAATACTGGATGCAAGTAGATGTGTGAAGTTGAAGGGCATACGGGGATTTGGGCAGCTGACAAAGTTTCAGCACATACTGGTTGGAGGGTGTTCAGAGTTACAAGAGCTGGGAGGCATCCACCATTGTGTGTCGTTGTGGATGGAGGCTTGATGTCAAAGAATGTCCCAAACTACAGTGGAGTGAGGGAGTAGTGGAGCTGCTGCGCCAAAGAAATGGGTTCTGCTTAGAGGGCGTTTAATTAAGAGATTATTTAGTAGAGCGCTGCTTCTCATATTGGGTTTGTCGCTTTTATGACATATAAATGTGAAAACAGGTTAATGGTTTGAAGTATCATCGGAAGTGTAACTAAGTAAGAAAGTATAATTGCAAGGTAGTTAATTTTTATTTTATGGTTATGGTTTTTATTCCAATGGAATTAAAATTTTATTTTATTAGAAGATAACAGATATATTGCAAATTTGAAAAATGTTTATTTTTAAAATTTTATTTAATCAGAAGATAACAGATATATTGAAAATTTGAAAAATGTTTATTTTTTCTTTAACCTGCAATAGAAGACATGTTGTGGTATTATGTAAATATTTTGACTAATAGAAAACATGTTATGGTATTATGTAGCTAAGTGCAAATACCAGGCATCAATTGATATCTAGCAAAACAGCTTAGTCTTCTATAAAGTAGGTATGGTAATGTTGCTCCTGCTGCGAGGAGGGCTTTTCCAAATTTCATGACACAAAAGAAGCTTTGTGGTAGTAACGTTATGTTGTTTATAATTTGTGCGGCTTTGTTTTTGTTACTAAGTGGGGTTGTCCTCCAGGCAGGTTACATTTGATGGAGAGGAAACATGCCGAGGAAACATGCTATCTGGTGAGGGGAAAGGTGAAGGTTTATCCCAATGGATCTCCTGAATACGTTGAATTAGGTGCTAACGATTTGGTAGTTTTACTCAACAGCTTGAGCTGCACATGGGATGTGTCTATATCTGTTGACAAACATTATAGCAGAAAGTATGAACCTCATCATACCTTCTGCTTCCTCTTTTGGTTTCACTCTCGTGAATATAACTCTATATTTGTTTGACCCTCTTCTGACAACTCTAAAGAAACTTAAATTTTAAACTTTACACAGTGGCTGTGTCTCACTACTGGAAAAATATATCGAAAATGCTAGTAATGATTTTTCTGGCAAATATGATTGAGTCGACCAATAGGAGATTACATTTATTCGATGTTTGGTATTCATATGAAAAGCAAAATCAACCCTAACATCATCATATATAGCGATGATTATATAAGAATACTCCACAGAGATGATGGGCCAAAGTTTGTAAAACATTTGCTAATTCAACGTCTTGGAGTAGCTGATGTAGTTTTGACTTTCCAAATTTCCTGGATTCCTTGGACAGGAATACACCTGCATCCAATAGCATGGAATATAACCTACATTTGGTAGACTCTATGTTTAGGTTTTTTAAATGGAAAAAAAATGTTTTTATTCATAAAGTTTATGAGAAAATTTATATACTTATGATTCTGTTTTTATTAACATATTACACAGAAGTATAGTTTATGAAACTATCTTTATAACAGATTCAAAATGTCTCAGAAATATAGCTTATGATACCATCTCTACTACAGATTTAAAATGGTTAGAGATACCAAAATAACTATGTCTATGAGTTTTTGGAATGTGGGAACGTTGGGAAATTGGGTACCTGTTTCGCGAACGGTTAGAAGTTTCCCCAAAATTAATAGGAGTGGTAATATTTTTTTTTTTTCTAAGTTAAGACTAACCTAATTACCCACGGGGGATTTGAACCGGTGACCTACCTTAACAATGCACCCATTCACCGTCAATCCAAAGCCCCGTGGGCAATAGGAGTGGTAATATTATATAATAAAAAAATTAAAATAAAATTGATTATATAATTTATATAATAATCAAAATTAATATTGATTCAAAATATTCAAATATTAAAATCAATTCTCTGACAATATGCACACACCCATTATCAGTTCTGACATGTTTCTCTAGTTATTCTTACTAGAAAAAACAACTTTAATATTTAAGTATTCATTGCCACATACAATGTGCACACACTCATTATCATCAGTTCTCTGACATGTTTCTCTAATTATTCTTACAATAAAAAACAACTCTAATGTTTAAGCATTGACTGCCACATACAATATGCATGCACAATCTTTTGTGATATATATAAACAACAAAAGAAATACTCATCAGCTTTAACAAAAGAAATATTCGTCACCGTCATATCGCTCTTAGGTCAAGGTGCCACATGCTTCCTTAACCTATCAAGAGATTGCTCCAGTTTCTCAATTAAGGATATCAGTGTTAAAGATGTCTTTGGTCTTTCTTTTTGCGAAGGTTTCAACATAGGCTCATGTTTTGGCTCATGTTTTGTGGGCAGTTCAGCATATTTCTCTACAGGTTTTGTATTCCCTAACCCTAAGGAAAGCCGGAACTCCAAAAAAAATAGTCTTGAAAACTCTTTTGTGATATATATAAACAACAAAAGAAATACTCATCAGCTTTAACAAAAGAAATATTCGTCACCGTCATATCGCTCTTAGGTCAAGGTGCCACATGCTTCCTTAACCTATCAAGAGATTGCTCCAGTTTCTCAATTAAGGATATCAGTGTTAAAGATGTCTTTGGTCTTTCTTTTTGCAAAGGTTTCAACATAGGCTCATGTTTTGGCTCATGTTTTGTGGGCAGTTCAGCATATTTCTCTACAGATTTTGTATTCCCTAACCCTAAGGAAAGCCGGAACTCCAAAAAAAATAGTCTTGAAAACTCCCGAAACTTTCCCAAACTCCCATTGAAACTCCCACTAAAAAGAGAACGTTCCCATACACTTCCAAAACGTTCACATACAGTTTCAAAACTCCCAAAAACACTGAAACCATTAAAACAAATTTCCCACCTATAGAGAACAGTTCACCTATAACAAAGCAAAATAAAATTAAAACAATTAAAACATTACATTAACCTACAGATAAAAAGGAAGTCTATGTTTCGTTTACCATAATTTCTCATAAACGTGTATTTTTAAGTTTATTTTTTGAATTCATTGGACAGAAATACACCCATATCCAATAGTATTTCGTTTACTGTAATTTTTCTTCTCAACTCCTATTTAATTTCTTCTTACTAATCGCTTAAGCATCCAATTTCATTTTATAACAGATAATTATTAAAAGGCAAACCATACAGAGAGTCAATGAGCCATATTCTTGTTCATATATGAAGTGAAAAACAGTGAAGCTACAATGAGAAATCTTCTTATAGGCACTCCGAAATATATATGAAATATTAAAAAAATCTAATATTATTATTAGATATATTTTTAATAAAATTTAATTAATATTAATAATTTATAAATTATTTAAGATAATAACTAAATGAAGTGAGATTGAAATTAGTGAAATGAATCACATAGTGTCAATCATCACGTTTGGGGCTTGCACCGAATAACCAGGACTCCCCGAGAGAATACTCATCTTACATCGCTTCTAGCTGTGGAGTTTTCCCCACAATATAATACACTGCGAAAACCCCTCCATACTTGATATATATTCTTGTCACTGAAATCATTTTATTTCAATGATCAGTGATTTTAATTAATATCTTTGGATTATGGAGTTTCACTAAAAAATCTTGCTCAGTTAAATAGGCTTTTTACTTCATATTAATATATAAGAATCTAGGGATCATTAAGTATTTGTATGATTTAAAACTTATTATAAGATGAGAGCATTTGACCCTTTAATAGAATGAAATTAAAGAGGAGTTGAGGAAGAAAGATATACTGCAATAAAATGAAAGAAATGAGAAATGAGTGATTAAGCCTCTAACCAATTAATAGAATGAAATTAAATAGGAGTTGAAAAAGAAAGATAAGACTCCAATAAAGGAAGAAAAATAGACTACACAGATACATGTCGATCTGAGAAATTACAATAAAGGAAAATTAACTACCAAATAACAACAATCAAATAAGGGATAAACCCAATTTCAGAGATATCACTCTACTAAATAATCTCTTCATTCATAGTAAGCAGAACCCATTTCTTTGGCACAACAACTCCACTACTCCCTCACTCCACTGTAGTTTGGTTGGGACATTCTTTTACATCAAGCTTCCACAACGACACATAATGGTGAACGCCTTCCAGCTCGTCTAACTCAAAACACCCTCTAACTAGTAGTTGTCGGAACTTTGTCAAGCGCCTCAATCCCCATATGTTCTTCAAATTCACACGTCTACATGCATCAAGTTTGTCCATAGATACCAATGTTTCAATACTTGGCAACTCCTCCAACTCTGTGCAACCGGCAATGTCCACCATCTGATATTTTGCAAGGCCATAAACCTTACTTAATTTTCCAAATTATGACAACCGTTGAAGCTTGAATTTATGAGTGTATGTGGCAATGTTCCAACCTCCACCACATTATTACAACCATTGATGGTAATATGTCGAAGGTTGACGTTAACACCTTCAGTAAATGATATCTTTAATATTCATGTTCCAGAAACATGTAACAATTTTAGTCGCGGAAGTATGTTGCCTGCCTTTATAAATGGCACTCCTCTATCAACGGACAATATTTTACAGTGTACTCAGTTAACTGAGTCAACTAATTGCTTCACATAGTAGAACACTGGAATAATGGCCGCTTTTGAGTCCAACGGACTCAACATCGAGAGGAGTTTTTTTAAGCACCACTATGAGTCAACATATCCGATAGAGAAAATGGCCACATGCACAGAGGTTGATTGAATAACATATTCAATATGAGGAGGGAGATAGTCTACCCATTGTAATTCAGGTTGATCTAGAAAGACTTTCAATCCAAACAGAACAAAGTGCCTGTAGAGATGGATAGAAAATATTTCTTCACATCCACACCACGATGACTTATAAACACATCATAGTTGGATGTAGCAGTAGTAGAAGAGGATGCAGTCATTTCCAATTGCAAAAATAGAAATGGAGATGATTGGGAAGGATGTTCGATGCTACATAACCAGCTCGCGATGAAGAGAAATCGCTAGGAATATTAGAAGAGAAAAAAAGATTGTAAATAATTGCAATGAAAAATGAAATGATGATGGTGTGTAGAGAAATTTATAGACATTAAGCAATTGAGTGATCCATAACCCCACAGGCGAATATAATAAAGTGGGCGCTCTCGTTGAGAGTCAAAGCACAGGTTCTCCATCATGAAAAAGACAACCACATTTATGTGTGGGGTGAACCCGAAGTGAATATGATATACAACTCGACACCATCGATGTCAAGTAGATGAGAATATGGACGCCTGGTAGGTCCTAGGTTGTTGAACCTTTGCCTTTCATAAGCGCACAAGAACACAATATAGACAGGTACTCGCATATCCAATGAACGAGATGAGCTATTATGTCGGTAAAAGTAGAAGCTCAAAAAATGTGGGGCACTCAGAAGTACCAATGGTTCTGCAACATAATTATTTTTACTTTATTTCCACATTCTTAAAGTAGTAGCCGATAAAATATGGGACAGTACCGATGGGTATTGTGACATAATTATTTTTACTTTATTTCCACATTCTTATACAATGTATAAGAGCTTTCACACGCTTGTCATGGTTTAACATTATATTTTTATAGAGTAGTCTATACCTGCGAAGAAATGGAGTGATGTGACCCACCTTTCAGAGTTTTACTATGTCTCCGATGTTCGACTCCATCCCCAGTCGTTTGTGTCCCCACCCTCCAATGCCCCTCCACATTGTGGCCCCTCGTCCTCTAGTTCCATCAGCTCCCTTGCATTAATTCCTGACACCCTTTGCCACCCTCCATCAACCAACCTTGCATTAACTCTACTAAATGCATATTCAAAATGGATGCACGTTATTCTCAATATTTCCCCTTAACAATGCCCTAGTTGCCCCGACCCTTCTCCCCTGTGACCTATCCTCGTGGAGCACTCTAGGAGTCGTTAGTGCCCTTTCATCACCATTTCACGAACTAAGCTAAGGTATTCATGACAAATTCTCTCATACACTGATATTAGCTAACTAAGTGTTAAAGGAAGTTATAGTGGGAATTAATCACAGTTATTCCAAGTTTAATTTACAATGTAGCTCTTACCACTCCTCATAACAGAGTCATAACATTAGATTGTTTCATCATAATAATGATAATATCAAACATCCTTTATCCATAACTCATTTTAAAGATTATTTAAGTGCAATTTGAACACAGTGGAAGAGGGATCTGGTAGCAAATGCCTTATAGATGATCTAGTCCTTATTTCATGATCCCTTTAAGGGAGCACAACTAACTATAACGTAACAAAAAAAATCATGATACTAGTGATTAACTGTTTTATGATGCCAACAACATTTACATACTATATCAGGCTATGAATTACATGTTTTCCGTAACATCTAAACTCATAGTCCTGATTCACTAACAAACTGTAACAAAACTAATCTTTCAATAACAAGAAGATATCTTCCCAACCAAGAGAATTTATTCAGGATAGACTCATTCTACACCATTTGTAGCAAAACACATAAATAAGTTCAGGGGTAAGTTGTAAATTTAGATCCAAGTGATGGAAGCAATTTTGACAGACGGATTTAAAGGGTTTATATACAGGGCACTCTATGGCTCTTAAAACAGATGAGAAAATTAAGCAATACCATAATTCAAACTCTACCAATAACTGATCGCATCTTTCCCTAGAAAATTGAACAAACGGGATCTCATGGTCATATTTTATTCATATGATGAAAGACATTAATCAATACTCGTTATCAAAACAATGGAATACAAATAGAGGAATCTCGCATTAGCATATATATAGCCTTGTCTTGAAAATCAGATCCCTTGAAGAAGTGTAATCAGGCAAACATACATGATGTACTTAGTAATCAATTTACACACCAAATAGGTTGTACTATATTCCCTAAAAACTCCACCATTACTTATTGATGGAAATGATCAATTAATTCCACCGACGGATACAATCATAACATAAATGTGTCACCATTGTCCAATATAATAATTATTAATTCAAGAATAGCTAGAAGTCCTTATCAATAAGGTAATCACTAAACCTCTCCACAACCATATTGCAATTGCCTAGAGTCATTGGTTCATCGTATATACCAATATCTAGGGCATAGGTGGTATTCTTGATTGTCACTCCTCTAGATCCCTATAATTAGTTGTGCAAAGATGTATGTGAGATATCATATCATATTGAGTATCCTTGCACACCACAATAAAAACACAATTGTAGAATCTAACATCACCACAACCACTGTGTCTAACAAGCCCAATCATCAAATTGTAAAATAGTGCTAGGTTTGGTTGGAGTATGAGAAAAAATACCATTGGGCATGGAGTCTAACAGAATTATGTATGTCAGCCATATGTCATATGAACATATATAATCAAAGGCAAGATGGATAGTGTCTTTTCTGACAAATTGACAAATTAGGGTGTGAGAGAAGCAAAGCAGAAAGCAAAAGCAAAAAAAAAAAAATAGAGCATCTAAGTGATTCATGTATTTTCTTAGGATGAAGGAAACATATAGGTATCACTTTACCTATTTTTATCAAATTCATGGGAACTATCATAGGTAATTTTATTTTTTGGGCCGAACTTGGAGGAAAAACCATGATTGTACCAATGCTAACTGTAATAACTAAATACACTGATAATTGGATAGAGAAAGGGTTTTACAAATAGAGAAAAATGCCCTAATGCTTTTTCCATATGCTCACAGTATTTTCATGCATTGCATTGGTAGCAATATCATTTATATAATATTTGTAGTTTTGTTTAGAAGAGATGAGATTATGAATATTTATGTTTCGAGAGTCAAGTAATTGGAAGGATATAGTTGTGTATTTCATAACCACAAATCTTATTCATTCATATATATTTGTTCTAAATTCAGGCTCGTACCTTTTTTTCTTCTAAAATTTAGGCTAAAGATTTGCCCAAATATCTATTGTTCTTACTATTACTATTGGAGAACATGTGTCATCTAATTTAAGTCAAAAACATTTTTCACCATATATTTGTTTATTGGGAAACATGAATGGTACACAGTGAATTTCCTTCATTGGATTATTTAAGAGAGACATGCTTGTTATTCTATCATGATGGAAAAGGGTGGTTTTTCATATCTATTTAACATGCCCTTGTCCTTGGGGGGATGGGGAACTCATGTTATCTCCATGCAAATGTGGATGAATTGTGAACTTATAATACACAATCTCTCAATATTATGTAGACGTTCTATTAAATATATGTATAGTAGTCTAAGAATAAAATGGTTTGTAGTAAATTTAAGGTAGGAAGATATATTGATTCCTTCTCTCTCTCCTTATTGTTTTTAAGTGGAACTTCTCATATTGTTGGATCGCCCTTAGATGCAATTAGTATCAAATGAGTATTGGCTAAATATCCATGTTGGCTAGAAATAATTTTTGACATACAAACTAAAGACATATACTCCACATCAGAGCAAAATTGGTTTAGGGGAAGTGATTGGAGTCACTAAAATGCTTGACAAAGGTTGTGAATATGAATGGGTCAAATCATGTTTAGACTTAATATTTAGAATTCATGTAACATGTTTGTGAATATTGTACTTATTTCATATGAGTGTGCAATTTCTTTTCGGTTGTTGTATCATTCTAATGCTTTCAACAATTTGCATGAAAATGGAAATATAAGAGACAACACAATCTTTTCCCTTTTTTATTATTATCAATTTCTCCTCCCTAAGGCATTAGAGGTTTCCTTTATTCCCTAATTTTTCCTTTACAACTTTTTTTATTTCATATAAAACTCAAGTGAGGAACTATGAATTGTTTTCACCTTTGAATATGGCTACACCATATTTTGATTATTATAGCTCATACATAACTTCATCATTAGTTTCACTAAGTCCTTGAATTTTATCTTATGGATGGAGAATATATGTCATGGGTAACTATCATATCATATATTTGCTTTCCATCATCTCATTTTTGAAGTTACAACATTGATTTTCGTCCCTTTCCCTCCCTTGTCTCTCTTTTATTGGCATGTCATTTTTCCTTTTTCTAACTCATTTATTCTCATTTCCTTTTCCTATAGATACTCTAAATAATCAATATTTATTAGCCCTTTAATCTAAGTTAATTAATATATCTATATAAGTCTGTCAGGGTCCCACCCTAACCCCCTTATTGGTGATCTAGGCCATCAGAATCAGGACGACGAGCTGAGCACGGTGGTACCATTCAATTCTTAGTGAAATTTTTTTTTTGAGGCGGTCCCAATTTTCAAGAACATCAGGTCGGTGCATGGTAGAAACTAGAGCTCAAGCTATGGCCAATGAAAGGATGGACAAACTTGAAGAATCCTTGCAATCCCTCCAAATTCAGCTTGACCGACTAAATAGCATGATCCTGAGCATAATCCCGACGGGCAAGGAGGAAGCCCATGAGGAGGCGTATATTGGCAATGGACACAGTGAGGGTGAGTCTAGCCACTCTCTTCACCTCGGGGGCCCCCACCAACAATCCCGTCCGTGACCTCCCAAGTTGGATATGCATAAATTTGATGGTTCTCACCCGGCAGCATGGATAGCACAAATGGAGCAGTATTTCAATCTGAATAACATCGTAGTTAATGAGACTGAGCTTATGGTGGGGAGCATGTACTTGGACAATGAAAGGTGGCAATGGTGAGAATGACATCAACGTTGCAATGGACCTTTTAGGACTTGGAACTCCTTCAAAAAAGCTCTTACAGAACGCTTTGACCAAGAATCTTCTTTTTTGGGTCGTCTTACTAAGCTTCGACAGACTGGCACAGTGGATGAATATATTACAGCCTTTGAAGCCTTAGCCTTCTGCACTAGGGGTCTCTCAGATGTGTTCTACACGGAATGTTTTATCAGCGGTCTTAAAGAAGCCATAAAAGCCCACGTCTTACTGCACCACCCTCCCACATGGACGAAGGCTTGTAAGGTAGCTCATAACGTGGAACGTGCATTAGCAACCCAGTACAGTCGCCCAAATTTCACCGCTAAGGGTCGCCCCCCACAGGCTCACAGCACGACTCAAACACTTAAGGTTCAAAAGGTGTCACCTGCAGAAATGGCCGAAAGAAGAAAGCAAGGATTATGTTACTACTGTGATGAAAAATACTCCCCATGTCATAAATGCAAGGAGCCCAAATTTTTTCAAATTGATGCCACTAATTACAGCTCATCGGAGGAAGATCCACCACTGGAGGAACATGAGGCGGTAGAAGAGGACAACCAAAAGGACAATGTCCCTGACGAACCAGTTATTTCGCTGCATGCTTTGGCAGGGATTTCTTCACCTCAAACTCTCAAAATCAGAGGTTTTATTAAACATCGCCCAGTAGTAGTCTTGATTGATAATGGAAGTACACATAATTTCATCCATCAAAAAGTCGCGGAAGCAATGCATTGTTTTGTACGAGCAGTTTCTAACTTCCAAGTCCAAATTGCGGATGGGGGCATAATGAAATGTGAAGGCCGCTGTGAAAATGTCAAACTTCAAATGGGGGATTATCAGTTGAAGACCCACATGTTTGCCATACACATGGGAGGGTGCGACATTTTCCTCGGTGCTGAATGGCTTTGCACTCTTGGGCCAATCATAATGGATTTCCAGGAGTTATATATGAGTTTTAAGCAGAACAACTCCACACATACCCTCCGCGGACTCCAGGCGGGAGCTCCCTCTATCATCAACTCGCATAGGATGGAAAAATTGCTAAAAAAGGACCATCATGGAGTTATAGCTCAATTTAATGCCATCCAGGCAGTCGAAACCAAGTCTCTACCAATTCATCCTGAGATGCAATAGATTTTAAATAACCATCTGCCGGTCTTTAACAAGCCTCACGCACTTCCACCCTCGAGAGGGGAACATGATCATAGCATCACCTTGGTTCCAGGGGCCCAACCCCCAAATGTGCACCCATACAGATATCCGTTCACCCAAAAGAATGAAATAGAAAAAATAATCAAGGAACTTTTGGAAGCAGGTGTCATTCGTCCCAGCATTAGTCCTTATTCATCATCGGTGGTCATGGTGCTCAAGAAAGATGGGGAGTGGCGGATGTGTCCAGACTTCAGGGCCCTCAATAAGTTGACAGTCAAAGATAAATTTCCCATCTCGGTGGTTGACGATTTGCTGGATGAACTCAATGGGGCTCAATTCTTCACTAAGCTGGATCTTCACTCGGGCTACCACCAAATTCGCATGAAGGAAGTCGACATTACAAAGACTGCTTTCAGAACTCATGAAGGCCATTATGAGTTCCTGGTCATGCCATTCGGTCTTTGTAATGCCCCTCTACTTTTCAGAGCCTTATGAACCACCTTCTCAAACCATATCTTAGGAAATTTGTCCTTATCTTCTTCGATGACATCCTCATCTATAGTTGCACTTGGGCCGCACATCTTCAGCATGTAGATCTACTCTTGCAACTGCTCCGCAAGCATAAATTATTTGTCAAGATGTCCAAGTGTTCGTTTGGCATGGAAGAAGTTGAGTATTTGGGTCACATTGTGGGGCGTGAAGGTGTCAAGGTGGACCCCAACCTAAGACCTTGAAGAGCTTGAGAGGATTTTTGGGTCTCATAGGCTATTATCGTAAATTTGTCCGCAACTATGGTCGCATAGCGAAGCCCCTCACTCAACTCTTGAAGAAAAATTCATTCTTTTGGAATGAGGACACACAACAGGCATTTATAGCTCTCAAAAATGCCATGTGTTCCACTCCAGTCTTAGCACTACCTGACTTCACCAAATCTTTTGTCATTGAATGTGATGCTTCGGGTACGGGTATTGGGGTGGTCTTAATGCAGGAAGGACGACCTTTGGCCTTCACAAGCCAACAACTAAGTGGGAAGAATCTGGGCCAATCTACCTACGAGAAGGAAATGATGGCCATCTTACATGCAGTAGAGACCTGGCGACCTTACTTATTGGGGCGACGTTTCCAAATCCACACAGACCATCACAGTCTTAAATATTTTTTGGAGCAACGCCTATCCTCCCCACAACAAAATAAATGGCTCGCCAAAATGCTGGGATATGATTATGAGATCATTTACAAGAAAGGGCAAGACAATAGTGTAGCAGATGCATTATCTCGCCAATTTGAGGAGGAAAGTACTCTGCTAGCAATTTCCCTCCCCATTCCAAAATGGATTGAAGAGGCTCGCAGGGAATGGTTTTCACATCCCGGGCTCTCCCAACTCATTTCTCAATTGCAGGTGGATCCAAATTCCACCAAGGGCTACTCGTGGCAGGATGAGATTCTTCGCTACAGGGACAGAGTCGTAATATCACCAACATCCACCCTCAAAAGTTGCATTTTGGCAGAATTGCACTCATCCCCCATTGTAGGACATTCAGGCTTTCAGAAGACGTATGCTTGCACCAAAAGATCATTTTTTTGGACAAGCATGAAAAAGGAAATCCTTACTTTCGTAGCAGAATGCGATGTCTGTCAACGCCACAAAGGGGAGATCGTTAAAACACCAGGCACATTACAACCGTTGCCCATCCCGGCATCAATATGGACGGAGGTTTCTATGGATTTCATTACAGGTCTTCCAAAGTCAGGAAACAAGTCAGTGATCATGGTGGTTGTGGACAGACTTTCGAAGTATGCTCATTTCTGCGCCCTACCCCACCCGTTTACACTGACTTTGGTCGCTTAATCTTTCATGGATAAGATCTTCAAATTGCATGGCATGCCCACTTCTATTGTGTCTAATCGCGACCCGATCTTCACCAGTAATTTTTAGCAGGAACTCTTCAGGCTACAAGGCACTCAACTAAAACTCAGTACTTCCTATCATCCGCAAACGGATGGTCAAACTGAAGCCGTCAACAAATGTCTGGAAACCTACCTTAGGTGTTTCACTTCAAAAAAGCAACATCTTTGGGTACAGTGGTTACCTCTGGCTGAATGGTGGTATAACACCAACTATCATGCCACCACCAAAATGACTCCCTATGAAGCAGTATATGGTCAACTCCCTCCTTCCCCTACTTCTTATATCAAGGGGTGCTCAAAGGTACAAGCAGTGGATCAACTCCTGCAACACCGCGCAACCATGCTCGTCCATCTTAGAGAGAATCTTCATCAAGCTCAAAACCGCATGAAGCAACAGGTAGACCAGCATCGCTCAGAGCGCCAATTTCAAGAAGGGGATCAGGTCTTTTTGAGGCTGCAACCATATAAGCAAACATCACTCAAAGACAAGGGTTGTCAGAAACTATATCCAAAATTCTATTGACCATATCAAGTACTTCAGCGAATTGGAGAAGTGGCTTACAAGTTGGCTTTGCCACCTACTGCAAAAATCCATCCAGTTTTCCATGTCTCATGCCTCAAGAAAGTGATTGGGAACAATTGCAGAATTCAAACCAGTCTACCTGAATTGGACGAAGAAGGGTCAATCTGGCTCCAACCTGAACAAGGCCTAGACACACGAGACAGGCACCTGCGGGGCCGCATGATTAGGGAAGTCCTCATCAAGTGGAAAGACACCTCTCCGGAAGATGCAACTTGGGAACCAACCACTATTCTTCAACAGTTTCCGCAGCTTCAGCCTTGAGGACAAGGCTAGTCTTAAGGGGGAGGGCATGTTAGGGTCCCACCCTAACCCCCTTATTTATGTAATGGGATCAAGTCATAGTCAAGAGTCAATAAAGCCCATATTAATAATTGTAAGTGGTTAACCCGCAATTAATGATGGGACCACAGTTAGTTGCAAATGGGCCGTAGTATTAGATAGATGGTATTAATAAAACCCATGGTATTGATCCTTGGTATTGCATGTATGAGTCATATATAAAGGATAGAGACTCCCTGCGAGGAGCATCGTGTCTTATTTTTGTATCGAGCTCTGCTCTATTGGAGGTTGCCCCCTCGAAGAGGCCAGTGAACATTGCTTTCTGAATAATAAAATATTTGTTGTTGTCTCTCACTATTCTATGTTCTGGGTATCTTTCTTCGCATATTCTTTATTTGGGTATCTTTTTGCAGGTTAAGAGCATAACAAAGTCCTTCATATCTCTCATTTTTCTCTTAGTGTTGGTGAGGGTAATGCAACTCACTTGAAACATTAGACTTCAAAAGACATGAAGACATGGATACCTAGAAGCATTACCATGACAAGTAATCAATGTGGAATTCTTTGCATATCTAATATCTCTTTTAGAAAAGAGCATTAAGTACATGTTTATGAATTGAAGTGGCATTGGTTACTGTAGATACACACCTATAGCCAAATAAATTTATTTTAGATCACTTCCCCGAGAAAGATAGGAATTCAAATGGACACAGTGCTTCTTAATCTTGGATCAAATTAAGCGTTAATGGAAATTGCTATCTTGAGCTACACTCATCCGGTAATTATATTACTTAGTTTCTAGGTGTTCACTCAATATTGAGGCTTTCAATGTCACTTCCTTCCCTCAAGTGATCATACACACAATTACTTTGGCACTTGAGAATTCCTACTTCTATGAGAGACTTTTGTAGCATAAACAATATGCTTTCATGTTGCACACAATTGTGTGATGACGAGATATGTATCATTAGGTGGGTGCACTTAATTTATCAACACTTCCTATTCTATCCAATCCCTCTTGTGACAAACATACATGAAACACAAACAAAAAACCAATAATGCATGAATCTTTCGTAATGTTCACACACTTCTGCTTACGGCATAATATCTCTAAATTTTCACATTACACAACGCATTTTTCGTAGAAATATGAACCCTTTGCCTTTCATTTTCATATATTATATAACAAAATGTATTAAAATTTAAGCTCCATAATATCCGGGGAAAAAAACCATAAAATATTACAATATTTTTATGATTATATTTACAAAGCAAAGTTTATCCCTGAATCTAGACACAAAATGAAAATGTATTCTAAAAATGATATCGATATGGATGTTGCTTCCCCTGTTTTCAAAATTGTTTCCTTGTCTACAAAGACATCTTTAGGCATGTTCAAATGTCCATGGCCTTTGTTGCTACATCCAACAAACTCAACTTGTGTTGTCTTGCCATTGATATGGTAATCCTTCTACTTTACTTTTGTGGGGTTCTAACAATTGCTAGGGTTTCAAATTTTTTCTCTTCGGTTGTAGCAAGTCCCTCCTCATCATGAATAACAATTGGTTCCTTTAATCTAGGATTCAGCCTAGTTTCAAGCTTTAACCTCAATTTATTTGTGGGTCTGGTTCATGGCCTTCTTGAATACTCTGTTCTTTGGCTCGATTTTCCATGGCCCTTGCTCTCAACTTATTTCATTTTTGCGTCTTCCTACTGACATTTTTTAGCCCCCCTTTTAGTCTCCAACTGTCAATAGATAAGGTGTTGCCCAAATTAGAAATATAAGAGTCTTCTCAAAGCATGCAACTTCATTCCCCCAAGAGATGAATGTTTTCTTCAAGTAAAGAACTTCATCGTTAATAACACGTTGATGGTCTCAAATTATGAAACTTCGTAAGTAAAGCACATTAGTCTCCAACTATCAATGGATAAGCTACTGCCCAAAATAGAAATCCAAGATTTTTCTCAAAGCATGCAACTTCATTCCCCCAAGAGATAAATTTATCCTAGGATAAATTAAGCATGTGCACCCTTCTAAAGGTTCCCTTAGGTATTTTCTCAATGGTGCAACTTTCCTCTATATACGAAAGAAAGTAGGTCCTGGATTAGTACATGAAAACTCCCTCATAAGTGCCTCTTATAACCCGTGCCTCCTTCTATAGTATTTTTTCATCAAGACAATGCCACATAGTATGGTAACTTCATTATAAAGAAAACTAAACATCCATTTAGTATGTTGTTATATGATGTTTCTCTTCTATTTCTAGCACCCAGTTTTGAATAGAACTTGTTGCCACATGACTTGATTCCCATTTCCATAAACCAAGGTTCACATTATGCCAATATCTACTAAAATAAAATTCTTCTATGTGGAATCTGCCAAATGAGTCCCAAACATGAAATTTCCTACAACAAAAAACTCCAAAATTAGTTAGTTGTTGGTTAATTCACCAAATAGTTCAAATCTGCACTCTTTTCAGACCTCAAACTTTCTTTTGATAGCTTGAAATCAACGATGAAAGATTGCAGGTATATAGGTGCAATGTAGATGAAATTAGCGACCATCAGATTTTACAAATTATGCCCACAATGCAATTAAAATAACATCATTGCATGATTCTACTATACTCAACATGTTTTGTGTGTCACTCAAAATAACAATCTTATTAATAGCAAGTGTAGAGCTGATATATTCCGAGAGTTTAAAATAATTATAATATATCTTATAATATTTATTTGACTAATCATAATGCAAAGAGCCATTTCAAAATCATTAGGTCATACACTCTCAAAACTATACATGTTCCCAAATAGACTTGTGGGTTTAAATATACCTTGTACACAAAGCCAAATCCCCCTGCCCCAATCTTGTTGCCTGGATGAAAATCTCTTGTTACCAGTTTCATCTCCTTACAGGTGAAATGTTTAACAGCTTGAATGATTGAAAAATATTCTGCCAAACATAACGATAAAGGGCACGACATTATCAGTATGTACTTGGATGCATGGGTTTAGTAACTCAGGAAAATTTGTGTTAGGAATGTCTGCATTACATAAATAACTATCTAGATAAATATTGGAATATAAATGAATTAATATGTAACTACATTTAGTGGCAATAGAAAGTGAAACATTATGCCATTAATCATGAATGTGAATGCAACAAAACATGTACCTTCTCCAGATTTTTAAACATGAATGTGAATGCTCTTCGTATTCCACTGTAATCATAGGTAGGGGTAGAAATTATGGCACTCTTCGTAGAAACCGTGGCGCTAAACTCTGGTTGTAGGCTGGTGGATTGGTTCTAGAGTAAGGGGTACGAAATGGAATAAAGGGAGTAGTTTTGAAAGGAGTTTGAACCTAAATGCCTGTAGTTAATGTAGGGTGGAGGAGGGTGTTAATGCACGAGATAGGAAGAGGAGGGACCACAATGTGGAGAGGCGTTGGAGGGTGGGGTCGAAATGGCTGGAGAAGCCTGATGGGAGGAAAAGGGGCCACAAGTAGCCGACGACACAATCAAACAACGAAGGGTGGGTCACATCAGCTGGTAAAGTGATGCAGGAGCATTCACCCAAGAGAAAATCATTGTAATTAAGTAGACATAGGGGGTGATGTATTTTAGGAAATTGGATTCCTAAGTGATAAATTAATGTAATATTAGGCTTTTGAGCATAGAATAGGAATTAATTAGATAATGAGAGGAAGTTGTAAATGCTCTCAAATAAATGAGAACATAAGTGGGCAATAATGACAAAAGAGTTTAAAGTCAATTAGGACTCTTTAAGAAATTCCATGATTCGAGGAACTAAAGAGAGCTCTTAGGAATTAAATGGAGATTAGAAGTGGACGTAGAGGATAGAGGATTTAGGAGTCAGTTTAGTAGATCTAGAAGTCAAACTAGGATCAGTTCAACAAAACTTTCTGGCATAAATGTAAGCCTATGGGCAGAGCACAAGGAGGAGGCCACGATATTGAAGAAAAGGCCTGTGCGAGAGATAAAGTCTCGGATATGTAATTGACTATTTATATTTATATATATATGTGTGTGTGTGTGTTTATTCCTGACTGTGTCAGTGTGTGAAAGAGTATTTCATGAATGAATTACTTGTGAATTCGTAGGCTCTGTAACAGGGTTGCAAGCAGAATTCTGAAGGATGCAGAGGAGAGAATGATTCAGAGACATCATTACGGATCTTTGAATCCAATTGAGGAAACAGAGGGAAGATCTGGGGTGAAATAACGAAGTGAGATTTCGCAAAAGAGTAAAGCTCAGAGGTCGCTAAGTAGCGGAAGCAGAAGGCGGAGTTCTGAAGAACTACGCAAGAGAAGAGTGATTCGGAGGACCATAATGGGTCATTGAATGCTTTAAAGGGATTAAAGCCAAGCTCAGGAGGAATCGCGTAGTAAAATAGGAGAAAGGTCGAAACCTTTGAAGAAGAGCAAAACCACAGAAGAACTAAGGACTTAGCATAAAAACTAAGTAAAAAGGAGGAGCAAATGAGTAAAGAGTCAGTGTACAGGACCCGTTTGATCACATGGATCAATGGCCCAGATGATGTTGCTGAATAGGAAATCGAAATATCGTGTCGGCGGAGTTATTTAGAAAGCTTAAATCCTGCAAGTGTAAAACCCAGTCTACACTAAAAAATGAGCACAAAACATAATCGGATTTGAAATCCAGACTTGAAATCCTGTAAAGAGTAGCCTATATCCATATCGGGTCCGTAAGGATATCAGATCGGTGTATGGAAGTGGAAGGAGTCTGGCCTTGAGGTTTAGTGAAATGCGATCACGCAAGTTAATCACAACTGTCGGAGCACGAACCAGATCGACGATCACAATTTGATTGCAAAATCGCAATCGGAGGTTGGGGCGATCGGAGCGACGGGAAGAGATAATATGGAGGAGCGAACCCGCCGATAGTTATGAATGTGGGTGCATAGAATTTGAAGTTCGTTATATGTGTTCGGAGCGGGATTTCAACGTAATTCCATGTATTTACGATATATGTGTTGTTGAGCCTTTTTAAGGCTAAAACATATATTAACGATTCCGATAGTCGCATATTGGAGTCGGGGGGGTGATTAAGTTTCGATATAAAGGCATTGATAAGGGACCTTAACCATTTATGGTTGAAGATCTGACTCCTTTCAGAGTTAAATACCTGGGACAGATGTGCTTATTAAGGTTGGGTATTAAGGAAGAAGCCAGTGGAATGGCATGAGATGCAGAGAAGGCTACAACAAATGCAAGTAAGGTGGTTGATGGGAAAACTCAAGGAAGCTGAGTTGGAAATGGAAGAGTACATTTGTGAACCAGAATAGGGAGAAATTCTGGGAGAAAGTGAAGATGAAGACTTGAAGATTGAAACTTCAAGTGAGGCCAAAGGTTCACATGGTTTTAAAACTGACAATTTGTGTATGTCTGCAGGTGAAACATGTAAAGAAGAACAATTTGTTGATATTGTCATCTAAATTCTGTTTTGGAAGAAGATGAGATAGATGGGTCTCATATGCAGTTGGAGAAAGATATCAAGCAACCAAGTGAAGGGCTTGAAGAGATTGAACAGGAGACCATCGAAGAATTTTTGAATCATATGAGGGATTTAGAACAGCAAGGAGATATGATGGTTGAACCATCAAGTGAGACCACAAAGTCTTATATTTTTAAAATTGATAGTTTGTGTATGATGACAGATATTGCAGGAGAAAAGAAGCCTTTTGAAGATATCTTCAGAGTAGATAAAGATCTAGAAGTAAAAGGTGACAAAGAAAACTTCTCACAAGAAGAATAATTTGACTGCATACAGAAGGAAAAGTCTATGGATGAGTCTACAGAAGCTGTCATAAAAGAGAATGATAATGTAGATGGTGAAACAAGGATAGCTCTTGGAGAAGATAAACAACAAGAGATTAAAGGCAAGCTTGAAGAAGAGACTATGTTCGCTAAAAACATAGTAAAGGATCATCAGTTCACTATGATGATAGGCACAGTGGAAATAGCCATGGAAGTTGTTGAGGAAGAAGGACATCTATTGAAGGATGTTAAGAAGGAAGGAACCTATGCAAAGGATTTAACCTTGGGGTAAGAACACTAATAAACGAGTGTTTTGCAGAGGATAAACAATCTTTTGAAGTTGTCAGAAGTATGGAGAAATATCTTTTAGAAGATAAAAACTCTGAAATAAAGGAGGATAAAGAATGTCTCTTAAATGGGAGAAGCAGTGAATTATTGCAGCAGAAAGAACTTAGGATTGGAAGTGATGATGGAATACTTGCAAAGTGTCACAAAGAAATTACATTGCTGGAATATTTGCTGGAAAATTCAGAGTATGACAGTATGATTGCAGAAAAAGGAGTTCACTACAGTGGACAAGGGCAGGAATAAATCATTAGAACAAATGATGTGGAGGAGAGACTAGTTGACAGTGTCATGAGTTCTTTTGAGAATTCAAATCAGCATACTGATGTGTTGACAGAGGGAAGAGAAATAGAGCAACAGACTGAATTGTTGCCAAAGGAAGATAAGGCACTGAAGCCTTATGTTTTTTATTTTAACATGTGTTTTGTGAATGCAGGTTTAGTTGCAGATGCTGGAGGAAATTTGGCACAGATGAGCAGCCAAATAAAGATGAGAGAATAAAATTGTGTGGATCAATTCAATCCATGGAACAGCGATATGCAATTGCTGGAAAGAATGTTGGAAAATCATGATTCAGTGCAAGAGGGTAAGGATGATAGGGAGGCAACAAGAATAATAGAACAAGAAGAAGAAGAACAGATTGAAGAACTAGTGGACAACAGCAACAACCTGGAGCAAAGAGAAAGAGGAAGAAGTAAGAAGCAGAATATGGACCAGTCCAAAGATGTACTAGAGATAGAGATTGAAGAAATGTGGCAACTGATGATGAAGCAATCCAAATGGAGGAAAATGGTAGCAGCAGGAAGTATGATCAATCAGAGTTTGAATCTGATTGACAAGAAGAAGAAGATGGAGCAAAAGACAGCAGAAGTGTAGCAGCAGCAAAGGTACAAGGAATTTGGACAGTTACAAAACAAAGTATGGGATCCAGGAAGAAAAAGATTAGAAGACACATGATCAGGAGATCATGAATATTTTCTACTTTGGGAGTTTGATGCAGGAGCATTCACCTAAGAGAAAATCATTGTAATTAAGTAGACATAGGGGGTCATGTATTTTAGGAAATTGGATTTGTAAGTGATAAATTAATGTAATATTAGGCTTTTGAGCATAGAATAGGAATTAATTAGATAATGAGAGGAAGTTGTAAATTCTCTCAAACAAATAAGAACATAAGTGGGAAATAATGACAAAAGAGTCTATAGTCAATTAGGGCTCTTTAAGCAGTTCCATGATTTGAGGAACTAAGGAGAGCTCTTAGGAATTAAATGGAGATTAGAAGTGGACGTAGAGGATAGAGGATTTAGGAGTCAGTTCAGTAGATCTAGGAGTCAAACCAGGATCAGTTCAATAGAACTTTCTGACATAAATGTAAGCCTATGGGTAGAGAACAAGGAGGAGGCCACGATATTGAAGAAAAGGCCTGTGCGAGACATAGAGTCTCAGATATGTAATTGACTGTTTATATATATATATATATAGATATATATATATATATATATATATATATATATATATATGTTTATTCCTGACTATGTCAGTGTGTGAAAGAGTATTTCATGAATGAATTACTTGTGAATTCGTAGGCTCTGTAACAAGGTTGCAGGCAGAATTCTGAAGGACGCAAAGGAGAGAATGATTCAGAAAAATCATTACAGGTCTTTGAATCCAATTGAGGAAACAAAGGGAAGCTCTGGAGTGAAATAGCGAAGTGAGATTTCGCAGAAGAGTAAAGCTCAGAGGTAATTGAGCAGCGGAAGTAGAAGGAGGAGTTCTGAAGAACTATGCAAGAGAAGAGATATTCGGAGGACCATAATGGGTCGTTGAATCCATTAGAGGGATTAAAGCCAAGCTCAGGAGGAATCGCGCAGTAAAACAGCAGAAAGGACGAAACCTTTGAAGAAGAGCAAAACCACATAAGAATTGAAGACTTAGTGTAAAAACTAAGTAAAAATGAGGAGCGAAGGAGTAAAGAGTCAGTGTATAGGACCTATTTGATCACATGGATCAACGGTCCAGATGATATCGCTAAACAGGAAAGTGAAATATCGCATCGGCGGAGTTATTTAAAAAGCTTTAAGTCCCACAAGTGTAAAACCCAGTTTACACTAAAAAATGAGCGCAAAACATAATCGGATTTGAAATCCGGACTTGAAATCCTATAAAGAGTAGCATATATCCATATCGGGTCCATAAGGATATCAGATCGGCGTATGGAAGTGGAAGGAGTCTATCCTTGAGGTTTAGCGAAATGCGATTGCGCGAGTTAATCACAATTGTCGGATCGTGAATCAAATTGATGGTAGTGATTTGATCGCAAAATCGCAATCGGAGGTCGGGGCAATCAGAGTAGCGGGAAAAGTTAATATGGAGGAGTGGACCCGTCGATAGTTATGAATGTAGGTGCATAGAATTTGAAGTCCACTATATGTGTTCGGAGTGGGATTTCAACGTAATTCCATGTATTTACGATAGATGTGTTGTTGAGCCTTTTTAAGGCTAAAACATATATTAACGATTCTAATAGTCGCATATCGGAGTCGAAGCGGTGATGAGGCATGTATGTATGACCCGCGAAGGGAGCGATGCCTGATTACGTTAAAGGTAGCCTCGGGGATTGTGTATAGGCTGTATAAGGCAGAAAAATGTATTTTTGTGGCATTTCTTTTGTAAAAGGTTTTATAAGGAAAATATGTGCCGATAGAGTATTCCATGCGATAAAACATATGTAGCCGAGGATTAAAGAGGGAAGGTTATATATGCGGGTTTAAGGGTTACGAAGGTTTAAAGGAAGGTTATGAAGGTTTAAAATTCCCGATAGGAAGGATTAATGAAAGGCTTTAATCAAGTCTTATACAAAGGCTTGAGGGTTGTTTAAAAGTTCTGATGGAAGGTTTTAAGCGGGATGATTGAATTTCGATATAAAGGAACTGATAAGGGACCTTAACCATTTGTGGTTAAAGATCTGACTCCTTTGAGAGTTAAATACGTGGGACATATGTGCTTATGCATTTTAATGCATACTGTGGGGATAAGCGGGGGTAACCCTGCCATCATAAAGGCCATCCGCCACTCCATTTTTTTGTAGGTATAGACTACTCTTATTTTTAACTTTATCTCTCATCAATAAAGTCCTATCACAGCTAAATGTATCTTGAATTTCCATCTTTCAAAACATTTGATACGTTATTTGAGTAGTATTTTCAAATAAATATTGAAAGTGTACTGGTTCATGTCCTATTCCCAAATTATTTTAAATAAATAGTATAAGTATTTTTTTAATTAATAATTATGATGATGATGATGATGGTTAGCGTCCACTGAGACCAAATTGGTCTATCGGACCTACAATTTTCTTAATTTTTACTTGTCTGGCTCCTCGTCTTTCTTGGCGAGATTGGTGTTGTAGCTTTCTTTTTTTTCTCTACGGTCTTCCAACTTCCTTTATCTTGCATCTCCTTCATCTCTTCTGGTTCTTGGGACATTGGTGTCTTAGCTTCGCGATCTATTGTGTTCGTTCTTTTGAAGATAGTTGGAGAAGAAGTTTGGTCTAGGAGATCTGCTTTGCTATTAAATGAAGATTTATTTTCTGCGGTATTCGAATCCTCATAACTGTTGATTTGTTGGGGCGGGCTTTCTCCTTGCTTGTCTTGAGAGTTGTTTCTTTCTTCCCTGATTTCTTGTGACTCAGAGTTTTCTCTAGAATATTCTTCTTTGATGACAGTGTAGTGTTCTTTTTGTGCTCCTTCCCACCATGTAGATCTGTGGTGGTTTTTTCTAGCAAAATTTTTCTCAGAGGCTTTTGGGCAATTTTTGGCTAGATGCCCTGTCTCAAAGCAGGATCGACATCTGAAGAGGACACTTTCATAATCAAGTTTCTGGTTCCACACATAGTCTTTACTTGTTAGGTTTATTTCAGCTGGGAATCCGGCGCTGAAGTCCATTTCCACACAGATGCGTGCATAGGTGGTTCTGGCATATTCCTCTGTTTCTGGGCACCTGCAGTAAAATTTCCCAATTGCATTTCCGATGGCTTTTAGCGAGGAGAGATTCCAGAGATGCAAGGGTAGGCTTGGCAATCTCACCCAAACTGGTGCTGAGGTTATCACTGCTATAGAGGGATCGAATGATAGGTTCCATGGCTTCATGAATAGGCCTGATTTTTCCCAAAACCAAGGGTCGGAATCTAGAATACATTGTCTTCTTTCAGGATTTTCAAAATCTACTATAAAGAAACCCCTAGTACAGGGGTAGATATTAATTTCATCAGAAATGACAGGCTTCCATACCTCCGAGATCCAATTGTGGAGTGCTATCAGCCGCGGCCAAAAACCATATAAACAAACCTAGCTTTATATATTATCAATAAATTTCATCACAACCAAACATATCTTGAATTTCAATCTTTCAAAACATCTGATACATTATTTGAGTAGTACTTTCAAATAAATATTGAAAGTAGAGAGGGTCTTCCTTTAGCTGATATCATTTTACTGCCGGATAGACACAGCCAGAATAAACACGGCAAGGCAGCTCGGCTGGATGATGCTCAATCAGAAATAGAAACCAGACGGGCCTTTACATACACGTTCTCTATAAAATACCTTAAATTTGATTATGGCATCTCGAGTCGGGCTTGAGAGAATATACCCTCTTTCTTTATGGGATTTTGGAATCACTCTTATTACGTATATAATATAACACCGTGAGTTTTTTCGCTACGACTCACGAACCAATCGAGCAAGAACAAGTGGTTCCTGAATAGACAAACTTCTACTTAGTTCCTGGATGGTGGTCACCAAAGACTTTGAGTAGCTTCCTTTGCTCCCCCGATTCTGGATTACATTGTGGGGCAAGCTGGATGGATCGATGGTGGGTTATTTATTAGCCGAGAAGAATCTTCTTGCTCCTGCGGCCGGGTGCGGGGATGGCATTATGTGGTTGGTGGTCCGTCAGAGAAGAGAGCGTTGAATGGACGACAAACTTCACACTACTAGGACACAAGTCACCTTCTATTAGAAGCCAGAGTGCTCTTTCATCACTATTACCAGATTATTAGATTATGCATAGTTTTTCATATATAATTACCAAATTATTCGTAGTCTTTTATATACTATTACCAGATTATTAAATTATTTTAAATAACGTAAGTGTTTTTTTATTAACCGTTATAAACAAATCTAACCTTGTATTTTTAACCTTATCTTTCATCAATAAGGTCTCATCACAACCAAACGGATCTTAAATTTCAATCTTCCAAAACATCTGGTACATTATTTGAGTATTATTTTCAATTAAATATGGAAAGTGTGCACTTTCATTTACTATTACCAGATTATTTTAAATAGTGTACATTTTTTTTACTCGTAATTATGAATATAATCTGTATTTTTTATTCATATTTATAAATATTATATGTAGTTATTGATAGTAAAGAGTGATAGATGTTCTTATTATTATTTAAATATTTATATAATATGAATTTATTAATAGCAAAAAGGGATGGATGTTCACATTATAAATTTGACAACTAAATTATAATTTAAATATTTTATATTATAAAGATAAAATATCTAAATATAAAATTGAATTTTGCATGTGTTGGCTACCTCAGTTTTTTTAATTTTCACAGCTAGATTGAAACTAGAGTGGGCCATTTTTTTTCCCAAGAAAGTCCTATAATAAGACGCGTTCCACGAGTTGGATATATAGACAAGAGTGAACTTAATCACTGGATACAAAATAAATTACTAAGTGAGACTACCTCTATGGATAGTGCAAATGATTCATCCGAAGTTAATGATCAATTTGGATATGAAACCCAAACAATTAATGTGAAAGATCAAGATGATTGGATGATCACAATGAAAGAGCGGATCGAATTTATCGCGATCATAAATAGCTCTCCTATAACTGGAATGTCTCTGGTGGATTCAGAGATTCATACCGGATCGAAGGGAAGTTTTAACATATTGAGATCAACACTAAAAAAAAGTTTTAACATATTGAGATCAACATTAAAAAATTATTGGTTCAGATTCCGTGAATACCTGGTTTATTTCGAAATAAAAGTGTACAATTAATCCAAAAAAGGTTCTATTCAATGAATTTTTTTATCAAAAGAATGGACCGAAGAATGGACCGAGATCTCTTACCAAGTGTTATTAATTTCATTGCGTCAAATATCAAATTTTGGATTCAATCCGCTTGGATTCGATCCACGAGGAATATAACAACAATTTACGGACGAATATTCATTATCAATAAAGATATTTCAAGAATCAATAAAGGTAAAATTACCAACTACTATTCAATCAACGAAAAAATACAAGATTTTGAAATTCGTCCTTATCGAAACATGTTCTCAATGTCCCAAGCATATATATTTCACAAGATATGGCAAATAAGGGCATTAGATATACAAAGAATATTGGATGACGAAAAACCACAAAATCTGAAAGAGAATCACTGGAAACAATGGTTGAAATGTTTTGACTGGTACAATTTATCCCCACAGATATGGTCTAGGATAAACCCAAATAAATGGAGAAATACAGTAAATAAGCAATGTACGTGTTATGAAGAACGATTCGTTCCTTATGAACAACAAGAAGATTCTATATTTGCGACTGTGATGGAACCTTTTTTGGGACTACTTCGGAAAATGAACAAACTTTACAGATACGATCTCTTATCATATAATTATCTCAATTCTACAAAAGATTCCGATATTCTCAATTTGACAGATATTCTCGGACCACCAGTACAACCTGTTATAGCAGATGAGTGGGATATTACCGATCGTGAAGGAATTCTCAAGGAAAAGTTTATTAATGATATTATCGAGGAGGATTGGAAGGGTACCGATTTCAATATCGTGAATGGTTCTCGTTCTATTGTTGATATTTACGATGCTATACGTTCTTGTGATTACGATCATACAACAAATATTGATAGGCAAAAGAAAAAGACTGATCTTATTACGAATCAGCAGGGGATTTACGAGAGGCGAAGAGAAAATGTTGGCATTATGGATTCTCCGAAAATCGAGAAGAGAATATCCCAATTAGATCTCAATTTCTGGTTATTCCTGTAACTTTCGGGAATAAAGAACATATATTATGAAACTAAATCGAAATTCATACCAGGAAATTCACTTTTACGGGAAGAACGAGAGCGGAAAAAGATAGAAGAAGAAGAACGGAAGGAAACAACAAATAGGCCATTTTTTTTTCACAAGAAAGTCCTATAAAAATTATACCTCATAGATGGCCACCTCAAAATGTTTATTAATATTTTTCACTTTTATTTTATTTTTAAATTATTAAAAAAATATTGATATTTGAAATATTCAAAATATTTATTTATATTTATATTTTAATAAATAAATATTTTTTTAAATTAGAAAATTTTATATATGTATTAATTATTTATATGTAAAATAAAATCGTTTAATTCTTAGATTTTTATGTTAATTTATAAAAAGTTTTAATATTAAATATTTTAACTTTCTCCAAATTATTAGAGCAGAGTACTTAGATATAATAAGTTTTAACATCTCATTTCACTACTTGATTTTCCTCTTTGTCAATGTCTTGAATAATGATAAAATTTTATTTTTTGAATATCATACACACGATTTTTAGATTTAGGAACCATTGATCTAGGGGAAATATTTATAAAAAAAAATGATCTTTACAATCATGACACCAACAACTTGAAATCAAAATATATTGTGAGTCCTAAAATTAGAAATGCCATAAACATCATTGTATATTTTACATAAATCTTAAAATCTTAATATAGTTATTTGATCATTTTTCAAGCCCAACTCTAAATGAAAAACCCTTGTTTTTATGGAGAACTAGAACTCTCCCAGCTACATATTTGTCCGACTTACTAGGTAAAGCCCTATTAAAAAAATCAAATATTGAAGATAATGAGAATTAAGAGGGAATGATAAGTATGTTGAATTTTGAAAATAATTGAGTCAACAAAAATAATATTATTTTTTATTACCGCATGGATTTTTGTCTTGATAGGTACTCTTCACTCCTATGGAAGAGATGAGGTAATGTCCAGTTATTGAACCTAGAGGCTCATTCTACAACCGAGTATGATGTGTAACGTTGTGCGTCTGTTGTCAAAGTTGAAATTAGATCCTCTCTCATGTTAGATCCATATTTAAAATAGATCTATATTGGTGTTATTATTATGTTATCTAAATATTTGAACTTTGTCAAATTACCAACACTTTTTTTAACATCCCATGGTATTTTTCTCTAATCTAATTTATTTAAAAACACAAAATTCAATTATTTAATTTTTTAAAACAACCAAGTCAACAACAAAAATAAGTAAAACAAGCCTGGAACAAACCCTAGAAAACGTCCATGAAATAACAGAAAAAACATGAGAGACAAAGAGTCACTCGAGCATAAAATGGTCGAGGATCAGGAGAAAATGATGGAGTCTGTGTATAGATTCGGGAGAAGGGAATGGACAAGAAATGGATAAGCTTATGTTGTGATGATCGAAGAAGGTGATAAAGGGGTTCTGGAAGTATCAACCCAATTTTGATAATAAAAAGTCTCATCGTTTGTTATAGTTAATGTGGAAATATTTATGTATTTACATATGTATATTTATGTTGTGATGATCGAAGAAGGTGATAAAGGGGTTCTGGAAGTATCAACCCAATTTTGATAATAAAAAGTCGCATCGTTTGTTACAGTTAATGTGGAAATATTTATGTATTTACATATGTATATTTTAGTATTGATATAGTTATTATTATTTTTGTTTGTAAGTTTTTGTGGTGATTAAATTTTGAAAAATTTGTTTTTAGATTTATTTTATCTATAGTCAACATTTCAAATTTATATTTCAAATCCAAATCAAAACTCATCATCATAAATAATGGAACACTTTTAATTTACATTTCAATTCCAAATCAAAACTCATCATCACAAATAATGGAACACTTCTAATCTACTTTTCAAATCCAAATCAAAACCCATCGTAACTATTGAGAAAAAGAGAGAAAAAGAGATCTGAAAATTTATAAATATATAAAAAGGAAAAGAAAAAAAATAACTTCAGAGGTGGTGAAAACCTAAAAACCAAAATTTAAGAGGAATTTAACTAATTAATATATTCGAATTAATATTATAAGATATAATGATGTAAAGAAATTGAATAATTTATATATATGATGTAACATCCCTCGTGAAAAGTTAATGTTAGTAAATAATAAAAGTAATTATGAACAAAGACTTTATTTGAAAAATATATATAACTCTGTTATTAATTTTATGTTAATTAAAAACAATTGTGTTAGTGCTATTTGAACTGAGCTTATGATTAAATCATGGTTAGTAACTGTGGAATCAGTTACAATGGAACCCTAACTACCTTCAGGGGTAGTTGAGACCCCAGAGGAAAAGGGGGAATGCCAAGTCTGGTTAGGATCAGATGGCAGAGAAGAAAGAAAATGTTCATGCTATGTCTGGTTAGGATCAGATGGCATTAAGGAAAGGAATTTTCCTGTGTACGCTATGTCTGGTTAGGATCAGATAGCGTTTACTGGCGAGACCAGTGTAATTGCAGTCGAGAGGACCTGCAAGTGCTTGGGGGTGGAAGATTAAAGAGGAACTCTTCCTACGGACGGGTGGATTGACAAGCATTACAAGTAGGTTTGTAAAGAAACAGGTACGACCTACTATGTGTATATTTACTTATTGAGATGTCTCTTGTATGGTTCTGTGTTAAAAGATACATTGTTCTGCGCTAAGAAGATTGATTCAGTGGAAACCCTTTGACTGTCATTCATAACCGAAAATAAGAAAAGAACACTAGTTGCTGTATTTTAGACAGAGACCGAGACACTTGCATTCTGAAGAAACGAATATTAAACCCTTGCATATCTCATTCGGAAATAACAGTAGAAAAATTGAATAAATAAGTCTTTGCTACTACAGGGACAGCAAGAAATATGAACAGAAGTAATACTGTAAAAACTCCTACTTATATTTACATGTCGAAGGAAAGAATCAGAATTCTTTATTTACAGACAGAATCGAAAAGAAAAGTACAGACACTCTTTGCAAAGGAATGTATTATGCTCATAACAATATGACAATTATTTTATAAGACGGGACTGGCAAGTCTCGCAAACCCAATATATACACCGTAGTAGATATTGCCTTATTCCAACGAAATAAAAGAATATATATATATATACATTGACCCCGGCCAGGAGGACCGCAAGTACCTTAGAGTCGAAGAACCAGACACTGTATTAATAATATTCATATGCACGGATTAAACAGCACAGGGTTTACGCATTCAAGATTCATAACATTTAAAAGAAATATGTATGCCGAGGACTGCATGGTAACTGTGGTTACAAGCAGTCTCAGCCAAAGCTTTCTAGTAAAAACCCTCGCTCAGAATAAGTTATACGAGCTGGGCTGAAGCTTATTCAGGACGGCCGGAGCGCCATAGTCGAAAAATAATAAATAAACTTGGGTATAGGATTGTATACCAAGAAAACAAGGTTAATGCAGAACTTAAAACATATTTAAGGCATGCAACTCATAAACAGGCTTAACGCTGATAAAAAAAGAAACAATGCTATTATACCGAGAACAGGTAATGCCAAAACTTAATACTTGTAATATATAGACGAGCTTGAGACGAGCATAACCCAATGGATAGCATGATAAAGTCAGAACCGTATTTGAATAACAGTTATGCCGTGAGTCGGGCATTTAAATAGATGATAAACTGTGCATAGATACATTACTCGGTGAACCAAGCTTAGACAGAGGCCGTCATATCATGAGCCCTTAAACAAAGACTAAATACAATAATCTAACAGACGAGGGAAATGAACCATATAGGTTCGTAACAAGTAGAACCTGGTCGTATAGCGGAGGAAAGTTTGGTAGCAAGGAACTCGGCATCCCTGTTCAGCAGAACAGAGGATTAGCCACTGTTCCGAGGAAGAAAATCGAAATCAGATTCTAAGAAAGAGGATTTCCTCATACCTGTGGCAGGATGGTCGGGGCTGGAAAGTCGGGTCTTTTCCCCAACGATGTCTGGACGCCGAAAGCCTTCCCTGTAAAACCATGGAGACAGATGACTGAGTAACATGTGAAACGACTGAGGAACGAAATCATTTAAATGTAAACAATATCGGAAATATCTTTCAAGAACTCGACTTAACCTGAGCAGTGAGTTGGAGAGTTTCTTTGTGCCTTGGTAGAGTGTGGAACCCTGGTGCGGTGGAGAACCATAAGGTCTTCGGCCGAACACAGTCGAGCCGAGGACTTCGGCAGCCAAACTCTCGACCCAGAATGAAAACAATAACCAAGCCAATACAAAATGAACCTTAAATATTCAACGCATGACCCTGCCTCGTGGCACAGCCTCCGCCTTTGATCTGAGGAAGTCTGCCACCACCGTCCGATCAGCGAGAAGGATCCGGAAGGGTTTGAGCGCGAAATGGTAAGACCGAGGAGCCAGCCTCGTAGCCCTCGATCACGCCACCGCACATGGCAGAACGAAGGTGAGCCGTTGATCGGGCCAGATGGATGAACCACAGCAGGCCAGTACTGCAAACGACAGTGCATTACTGTACCCATGTCTCCAAAGAGCAAGTTAGTCCGATCTCGGGTTGAACGCCATACAGGTCGCAGTTAAGGTTGGTGCCAGCCCATGGTACCCGGGATCTGCCGTGGCAGCAAGTCCCATGACCGCCACAACATAAACCCATATATATATAAGAAAACCCTTTTTATAATTAGATAGGGAATCGAATGTTACGACTAATACTGTAATCAAATGAATGTTGACTGTGATGATTATAAAGTGCGTGTCATGCAATAAAATATGAATGTGTCAAAGCCCGAAAGGTCTTAGGTGCATGCTGTAACATTATTACATAAACATATAAGTCAAATTCTTGGAGAATCACGGTACATGTGGATTATACGTTTGATATATTATGGTCTGGTGAATGTAGATTTACTTATATATAAAAAAAAAAATTTACCTATGTTTTAGAGCGTGACATGTGATTTTTTTTTCTCAGTAAGGTCTACTTCTATATTAAGGAAAGAAACATATTTACATGGTTTACATCATCCGAGGAGGCCGAGGCCAGTCCTCTAACAGTAGCAACTGGTATAGACTATCAATCTGCTGAGAAAGATTTACAAAACCTTGTCCATTTGGGATTTCCTTGGACAGCAGACAATTTGAGTGTGGACATTCAAAAATACAGACATTGTTGACATAATTGACTTTAACATTTGACAAGCTTGCTGAACTGACCCGAAACATGCAGCCATGGTAAGGCTGAGTACTAGGACTGAAAGAAAAAACTGAAATAGATACTAACAGAGACATAAACAACTTTGCAAAACTAGAGAAGAGCACCCGAGGAGGCTTAAACTGGATGGCTGGGCGACGCTGGTGGCTGCCCATTCTCCGGACTGGGTGAGTCGAGCCAGATAACGAGCTCCTCGCCATTCTGAAGCTGTCCATCCGAGTCATGGCCTTCTTCTTTGCCCAAAGCATAATTGATAGGCGGCATAATTTCTTGCACAGACGCGTCTTGCTGAGGCTGGGTTTGCTGAGGCTGGACACTCTGCGCTGTTGCTTCCTGAGGACGGGGGGCACGATAAACCAGGCCATTCATGTCCCCTAGAAGAATGTCGCTGCCTTGGATACTTGCAGAGGCAGGGGAGGTCGAGGAGGGGTCTTCAAGTGCCTCCTCCGAAAGATAGACCGAGAAATTAACAATCACATCTGACCCAATGAGTCTTCTTGGAATTCTGAGTCGGAATGTCTGGTATGTATCCCTCAAAACCAGAAACTCCTGCTCAGAACTGGAGGACGCGGGACGCACAGCCGCCATAGGAGTAATTGGATGCGGCTCTTCCACAGCATTTGGAATTCCTGATCTTCCACCTCGTCGCGACACCCCTCTACCGCGCGGCATGTCTACTAACCCAAGGTCTTTGAAACTCTGATCTACCGCCCTAATTCGGCCCGACAGAACCTCCTCTTGCCAATTGCCAGCACTGAAAGGCTTGCTCTGTTCATGAGCGGCCTGGGCTTTCCCATTTAATAGCGAATTCTCCTTGATCACCGCGGGCAGAGGGCGATGAGCCATCCTCCTTGAGCGCATCGGGTCCTGAGCTGCCTCGCTTGGCTTGAATGCGCCGTTCCTCATGAGCAGAATTAACATGCCCTCACCTGCCAGGAGCATTGTCATAAAACCTTCCTTCATCGCCTGAGCGTGCCGAACTGTCCTCGCGGCCTCGTCCCAGGTGTCGATGCAAGAGCCTGACTTAAATGCGCTTAATGACACCCGCATCCGGGGTGATGGCCTCTTCCTGGATTAGGCTTTCGAGCTCCTGAGCCTTTGCTGAGTCAGGAATGATGTCTATGGATCCTGTTAGGAGATAGTGCTCATTGTCTGCACCTATGTTGGCTAGACAATCCGCCACCTTGTTACCTTCTCTTTTGGTGTGAGTGAAGGTAATAGCTCTATTGCTGCGTAGAGCTTGTTCAATGGCTTCTAGCCGGGCAGCTAGTCTCCAGCTGTTGGTAATTTTACCAGCTTGTGAGCCGTTCTGAAGTCTCCTGGCCATGTTTATAAGAATTTGGGAGTCCCCCTCCACAAAGAGCGGCTGGAGATTGAGATTCCCTGCTATAAGAATTCCTTGCCAAAGGCCTTCAATTTCTGCCGAGTTGTTGGTGTCCCAGCCCAGGGATCCAAAATATATTTGCATAGGTATGCCAACTTGATTCCGTATAATGCCTCCAAAGCCTGCTTTGCCCGGGTTGCCCCTGGAGGCCCCATCAAAGTTGAGCTTGTAAGAGTTCATGGGAGGGGGCGTCCAGGTGGCCTGAGCAGTGCTGCGGCTTGTGGGAGTTCCTCTTGATTGGGGTATCGGAGGTAGTGTTAAGTTCCAATTGCTTAGAATACCTTTCTCGAAGTCAAGAGATGGGAGGTCTTCCTGTGCCCAGGAGTGGAGTGCCAGCGTTTCATTGAGGTTGCTGCATATTCTGGTCCATACATCATCCATCTGCGAGCTCTGATTCTTGAAAATCCTCTTATTCCGTTCTTTCCATATTCCCCATAGAATGAGGCCTGGAAGAAGTTTCCATAGGCAGTTGAGGAGCGCGCTTTTGTAAGGGTGTTGCGGCCAATGCCTGAGGGAGTTCGTAATGTCATCCATTGATCTGCATCTCCTTTGACATCTGAAACTTGCCTTTTCCCACAGGTGAGTTGCGAGGGGGCAAGAGTCCAAAAGGTGTTGGAGCGTCTCTTCATTTTGATGACAGTTAGGACATATAGAAGGTCCATGAAAGTTCCTTTTTCGTAATTTATCCCAGGTAAGAATTTTTTTGTGACTTACCAGCCATAGAAAATGAGAGATTTTGGGCCAAGAGTTAGAGTCCCAAATAAATCTCCAGATTGGATCAGGCGGATTGTTCGGGGTGCAGATTAATTTGTAGGCCTCAGAAGTCGAGAAGTTCCCTTTAGGGCGATATCCCCATCGCAAGATATCGCTTCCCTCGTCATGTCTGATTCTTCTTCTTTCCAGCTCCCTTTCCAAGTCCCCTGTGTCCTGTATGTTTGTGAGATTAGCGAGCTGATTCCCCTGCATCCATTTCCTAAATCCGTGCTCCGATTCCTGCACCCAATGGTGATGAATTTTTTCTTGCAGCTGCTCCTGCCTTAATTGGTCCTCTGGCTCATTCAGGATCTGGGTCAGCTTTGGCATTTGGTTCCATGCGTCCGTCCAAAATCTCGCTGTTTTGCCATTCCGTACCTCCCAGAAGCTGTGTTGCTGTATTATATGGTAATGTTGTTTTGCCGCATTCCAGATTAGAGATCCCTTGTCCCTAGGGGTAAACCGAATGAGTTCCTCCCGGGGCCGATTGTTGGCATACTTGGCCGTCCAGATTGTTGCCCAAGGTTTGTCAGGATTAGTGATCCAGTGCCACCATATTTTGGCACTCATGATAGAGTTGCTATGCTCCGGATCTCTTAGTCCTATGCCTCCTTTTTCCTTTGGTTGACATACTGTGGACCATTTGACTAACACCCACTTCCTATTCGTAGCTGATCCACCCCAGAGAAAACTGCGCTGGAGCTTCCTGATTCTTTTAATTACCCATTTGGGCGCTGCAAGGACAGAGAAGAGGTATAGAGGCATAGCCTGAAGAACCGACTTGATGAGCACGACTCGACTGGATAAGTTGAGAGATCTGTGCGTCCATTGGTTGAGTCGAGATTCAAGCTTCTCAATGAGGGAACGCCAAGAGGAGTGCTTGATGGCGGAGGCCGTGAGAGGGGCGCCCAGGTATTTGGAGGGAAGGGCTGCTGATGGAAAGCCAAGGATGCGGGTGACAGCGGATTTGACCTGAGGGGGCGTGTGAAAGAAGAAGACTTGAGATTTAGCGCAATTTACTTCAGTGCCGGAAGCGTTCGCAAAATCATTGAGCAAGGATTTGAGGAGAGAGGCTTCCTGGGCTGAGGGATATCCGAAAAGCATGGTATCATCGACAAATTGTTGGTGAGAGGCAGCAGGGGAATTATGAATGGAGATACCTTTAAGCTGGTGGGTAAGGAGAGCTTGTTTTATGTGCCGGCCTAGCCCTTCTGCCATGAGAACAAATAGGAAGGGGGAAAGGGGGTCCCCTTGCCTGATTCCTCTGGAAGGTTTGAAGGGTCGGGAAGGGATTCCATTGACAAGGATGGAAAACTGGGTTGAACTTATCAAACTCATTATCCATCGAACCCACATAGCATCAAAGCCAAAAGCTTTAAGCATTTGCTGAATAAAGTTCCAACTTAGTTTGTCAAAAGCCTTTGAAAGATCAAGCTTAAGAATCATACCTGCTTGTTTCGAGTGTTTGAGGGAGTGGATGATCTCATGCGTGAGAAGGATGCCGTCCAGAATTTTTCTTCCCTCTACATAGCCTGACTGTTCTTGTGAGACGAGCATCGGCAGCAATGGCTTCAGCCGATTGGCAACCACTTTGGAGATAACCTTGTAAATGACGTTGCAGAGGGCAATGGGCCTGAATTTGTCTGGTGTGATGGAGTCCTCCTCTTTGGGAATGAGGGCTATGAAAGTGGTATTGAGAGAAGGAAGCATCCAGTGGAAAGCCCGTGATTCTTCGACAATTTGCCATACTTCCTGTTTGATCATCTCCCAAAATGTATGAAAGAATGTGGTGGTGAATCCGTCTGGCCCTGGGGCTTTTCCGTCCTTGAGCTGGGACATCGCATCATCCACTTCCTGAGGCTGGATCGGTCGGAGGAGGAGCTCATTATGTTCCTCTGTAATGATTCTGGGCACATTGTTGGTGATTTTCTCAATAGCTCGTCTTCTGTCTCCTTCTGGCTCTTGCAGGATCTGATTGAAGTGATTGCAGAATTCTTCCTCAATTTCCTCATGCGATTCTACCTTCTCTCCTCCAGGTCTTTGAATGAATGGAATGCTGTTGTGTATTCTTCTTTGGATGGTAGTTCTGTGGAAGAATTTAGTGTTGCGTTCACCTTCCTTCAACCATCTAATTCTGGATTTTTGTTTCCAGTAAATCTCCTCCTGCTTCTGTCTGTCCTCAATCTGCTTGTGAAGGTGCCTTTCCTGTTCTAAAGTTCCTTCTGTGTGTCCCTCAGTGATGACTTTTTGATGGAGATCCGCTAGTTCCCGATTGAGCTCTTGCTGAGCCTTGAATATGTCTCCAAAGGTTTCTCTATTCCAACGCTTGAGATGGAGTTTTAGAAATCGAAGCTTCTGTTGGAATACGTACATTTTGGATCCTTCAGGAGGGGTGAAGGAGGACCAGGTGGCTTTGACAAAGTCCTTGAACTCAGGGTGCGAGAGCCAAAAACTTTCAAAACGGAAGGGCCTGCGGGTTTGGTTGCCGGGGCGCTGCCATTGGAGAGCTATTGGCCAATGGTCCGAACCTGTATGCGGGAGAATGGCTGCTGAGAAATCACCTCCCAGGTGGATCGCATTATCTGAAATGAGGAAGCGGTCTAGCTTGGAAGCGATTTGGTGATTGCCCGCTCTGCGGTTACTCCATGTGTAAGTGCCATTGCAGAAGGGCATGTCTATAAGGGAAGCATTTTGAATGAAGTTCTTGAAGTGAGTGTTTTCCTGCTCCAGCCTTTTCCGACCTCCTGTTTTTTCCTCTAACTTGGTGATCATGTTGAAGTCGCCTCCGATAATCCAGAGTGGGTGCCTTCTGGTGTTATTAAGAGCTTCAATGGTATCGAGGAGTGCTATTTTGTTCCCGGTGTCCTGCGGGAAATAAACATTCGAGAGGTTACCATGTACATTTGTTCCCAAAATGTGGAAGACTGCTTGAATGAGGTGGTGAGAGGCGTGGAACTCTGAGAGATCTAGTGCTTGCGGATTCCATGCAATGGCTAATCCCCCTGACGCTCCTGAAGCGTCAACTGCTACTGAGCGGCATCCTGGCCAAGCTTTTGTGAGGATGCTTCCCAGTGTGGTGCCGTTGCATTTGGTTTCTTGGAGTAGACATATTTGAGGCTTCTCCGCTTTGATCATGTTTTTTAGCATTCTAAGTTTACCTGGGCTGTTGAGCCCTCTTAAATTCCATGAAACTAGCTTCATAGTTTAACCAGTTGGGGAGGGTTTGTAATACTTTGTCAATTTCGCATACCTGCCTGAATCTACCAGGATTTTCCCTACCTCAATCGTTCTTTGCAGATCTGTTTTGCGTCCCCTCTTTTTTGATTCTTTTGGAGGTTGGCTTCCGTCCCACTGACTGCCTGGTTGTATCCCAAGCTGCTTCTGCTGGTATGCTCGTGAGATGACCACTTCCAACTTGCTGAGTTGGGCTTCTGAGATCTTATCGTAATCCTGCGCTTTGCATGCAAGTTCCAGCTCTTGGATGTCCAGGCCTTGCAGGTCTACGCTTTCCGGTTCCTCTTCCATTGGTTGCACCTGCGTGTCTTCTTCCATGATCTTTTTTCCATTGGGAGGAGCATCGGAGTTATCTACCATTTCTTCTTCCTTGTCGTTCTTTGTCTGATCCTTCAATTCCCCTGAGGGGGGGGAGGTGTGGGGGGGAGGGTGGGATGATGATGAGGGATGGGATGGGAAAGTTTCAGAAGATGGGAGTGGATCCTCGGAGGATTGAGCTAAGATTTCAAAACTATTCTTGGATGCCGGATTCCTGGAACTGAGATGCTGGGGCTTTTGCCCATTAGGGGTTTTCCTGTGCGCGCGTCGTCTACTTGGGGCTTTTGTGAATCCATCTTGAGCCTCCGAGGCCGAAGGTTCAGTAGCTTTAGCATTCAAGGGGCAGTCGCGGAAGAGATGTCCTAGAGCATGGCATCTTCTACATCGGAATGGCACATGCTCGTAGTCCAAGGGTTGGATCCATTCTTCATCCCAGTGAGAGAGATGTATCGAGTCTGGCAGTGCTTCATTCAGCCTCATGAAGACGCAGATGCGAGCATAGGAGATGAATCTACGTGTTTTTGTTTCTTCAGCGGTTCTGATGTATTCTCCAAGTCCATTTCCAATTTTCATGAGGGTGCTCTCATCCCAGTATTCATCTGGGAGTCCATACATTCTGATCCAGACTGGCGCCCGGGTGAGGTCTTCCTTGTCCGGGTTAAATCTTGGTGTCCAGTCCTTCATGTACAGGCCTGCTGCGTTGAAGAAATGAGGTCCTGTTCCCAGAACTCTGAGTTTGTCTTCAATGCAGTAAAAGATTGCTGTGAAGAAACCCTTAGGCCCTAACTGCAGAGTAACATCACCTTTTGGCTTCCATTTGGCTGCAATCCATCCGTAGAGGGCTCTTTCCGTCGGCCAGAACCCTATGAATTTGCCAATGATTGCATGGTCTTTCATGAACTCGATACGAGCCTCTATTACATGCCCTGGTAACTCGATTCGTGGCCTTTCTGTTGCAACTGGCTTGCAGGTCGAAGAGGAAACTTTTGGTGCTTCCTCCGGGTTTTTCCCCCCTCCCTGGTGGTTGTTGTCCTTGTCTTGTCGTCCTTCTGTTTTCTTGTGGTCAGGATGCTGTTGTTTCCCTTTATTCAGGATCTCGTTGTTAATCGTTCCAAAACGAAGTGGGTTGTCTTCGCCGCTCTGCATTGGGGAGGGCCCTGACGCCCCCCCCTGGAGGTGTTCCATCGCGTCTGACTATGGCAGCGCAGGACTGCAGAACGCCAGAGGCAACGGGAGGGAGAGATGCTGTGCTGGTGGTACTCTGTCTTGCGCCGTCACGAAATTCTGCAAACCCTAGTTGCAGTGGGAGCGCTAGAGCGTGACATATGATTAACTAATATAATATAATAAAATTAATTAATTAATTATATGAGTGTTAGTTAATTAATGTATTAGAATTAGTAAATAACCTAATATATAAGAATAATGAAAAAAAATAGAATATTAAAGTTAATATATATAAGGTTATAGAATTAATTATAATAATCTATTACCTAAATATATTAATGGAATATGATATAAAATATTATTTTAATTAGTATTAAAATTTAATTATTTTAATTAATATAATTGAATTACTGTATTAGTTAATAAAATTATTTGTTTATTAATACAAGATATATATAGAAATCTAAGAATTGTAGAATTATATTAGATAAAAATGAAGAAAGAAAGATAAATTTGAGAGAAAAGAATAGGGTTTTGACAATGAAAGAACTATGCTGGAAAATGAATGAAAAGTTTTCATGTTTGGAGGTTAAGAAATGTTATATATATTAGATATGTTACAATACACTTTCAAACATAAAATTAATTGCCTCTGTAAATGAAATTAATTTAGAAAGATTTTTGTGCTTTTACTCAATAACTTTACCTCCCTTGAATGTAGTGTAGACTACTCAATCCGTATGGTGCCAAATCCAACAAAATTTCGTGCCTTCACTCTAGCACATATGATAGCGGCCACACAAAGCTTTAGTCGGGAGATTGGACGAGGGGGATTTGGATCGGTGTTCTTAGGTGAATTGCCCCAAGGAAAAAACATAGCAGTAAAAGTGCTCTCGCAGTTCTCCCAACAGGGAGTTCAAGAGTTCTTGAATGAGGTGATTCTCATATATTTCTTTATTTCTTTAATTATATAATACGGTTTAATTTGGATTATGTAACAATGTCTAACCACACAGTTTTGGTAGTATATGTATTTATAATTCATGCATGTTATTTTACTCTATGAACAGGTTGATCTTCTTTCCAGAATTCATCATAGGAACTTGGTATCTCTACTGGGTTAATCCAAAGAATTTATGCTTGTCTACGAGTACATGTCGGGAGGGTCCCTAAGGGATCAGTTTATGGCAAACTATATCGATGAGAGATATGCTTGCTAACACTACTACACAAAAGGGTTTTTAAGACAAAAGAAATATTTTGTCTTAAATAGCTATTATTTTATTTTAATTATTTTTAATATAAAATTTAAGACAACCAATTCTAAAGATAATTTAAGACAAAAGCACCCTGACAAAACCAAACTATATCTAGAATTTAAGACAAAAGCAAAGGACCTATTTGAAAAATAATTTAAGATAACAACAAAGGACAACTAAATCCAGACTTCCTCTGTCGCGGACAACTACTGGCAAAGACAAAGACTTCCTCAGTTGTGGACATCTAACTTGGTCAAGACAAATTGACTTCCTCTGCCACAGAGAGTTAACTCGGTCACCCATTCATTTACTGCATAATAATGACTACAATGCTCTGATTAAATACCAGTTGATTTTTTTTTTTAATAGAACGTGAGACACATGCATGCTCTAAATTTTGGTAGTCTCTATATATCCATTGATTGAATGCAGGTTGTCTTCAATTGTGATCCAGGTGGCTCCAGAGAGACACACAAGACAAAGATGGCTCAAAAATAAAAGTGTTTTAATTATGCTCGAACCAGGGCCAGTTTGAAGACCTCATCGTCCTAATCATGGTGGTGCGAATGGTTCGTCAAACAGAGCTTGTATGTGAAAGATAGAGCCCTTCAAAGTTTGACATGACAGGGGAAAGTGAAGCTCACAGTGTGCCATATGGCATCCCAGTAAGTAGGTGGGACCCACATGGCAGCCCATCAGCCATGGACACTTGGCATTCTCTCATTTGTCTCCTAAACTTGCATAAGAGACAAAATCATTTTAAAATGGTTAATAAATAACCATATAATGCAATATGTTTCAACATATATAGTTATTAACAATAACTATATAAAACCATCAAACACATGGTTTCGGGATCGGCGGCAACAAAACCCGTCGAACCCTTTAAACAACCCCATCGCAATATAAATCGCAATTCGCATTAATAATATGGGATCGGGATCGGCAGCAACAACCTCCGCCGAACCCTCCACAACTGTCACACCCATATATATATATATATATATATATATATATATATATATATATATATATATATATATATATAACATAACTCTGTATTAAGGGGTGGGCACGGGCCATCGGTGGTGGACCCGGCCCACAAATTATTTTCATTTATGCACATAACAACTGCTCATACAGTTACTGCATTTTATTTGAGTTGTCAAACACTAGAGATAGATTCAAACCTTACTTTTGATTCTTTGATTGTTCACAGAGTGGACTGGAGAGAGAACTTAGTGTAGGAAATTTTGCAGCGGTTTCATTTTGATTTGAATGTCCTATTTGACATCAGAAGCAAGTTGGATTGCTTAGGGTTTACATGTTTGGGTTATGTAGTGCTAAGGAAATATTTTTAATTGGTTTGTTCATTTGATTAAGGAGAATGATCAACTTTTCAGTTGAATGTTAAGTGGGATTTTGCTAATAAACTATCAAGGTATTTTTAGTAGTGGGATTGGGATTTGACAGGTAATTGCAAGAAATTTATGGTGATTTGATGAACATAATAGAATAGGGTTTTTCTTATAGGTATCCAAAGTATTTACAAGAATTTCCTGTGTTGATCATCTAAGTTTATGAACTCCTGACTGACAATTTATGTTGGGTCACTAGACATACAATTACTAAAACCAACAACCACATGTGGAAGATCACAGGTTCAACGCAATTCTTAAGTCAAATCTATAGTTAAAGTAGCCATGGTGCACCTATAGCATGCAGAATATCTATTGAATTAGTTCTATAATCAAGCGAGTGAGGTTTGAAGACAAGATTGAAGATTGATGTTGTGTGATGATGTGCCTTCTCACGATTTACTCCTTCAATAGTGAATTTTGAGAATAAAGACTCCCATTTTTATTCAGAGACTGAGATGCCAATCTCAATCTCTCAATTTTTTCATTTTTAAAACTTTGTATAAACGGTTCATTTGTAAATGAAAGGGAGTTCAAAAATTAATATTATTTTTTGATATGTATTCTTGTGGACAAGACTTTCTTTACACTTTTCATATAATATAAAACTCTATTATGGTGTTGGTCTAGCTGTTGTTGTTGATTTCAATTTCGTGACCTGAGTTTTTTTTGTTTTCCACAATACTGGAGATCTAGGTTAGGGTCTTATAATAAATGACACTACCAATCCAAATACCACAACAAACTACTTTGCACATCGTAATATAAACAACAGTAAATTAACTAGTGCACAAATATAGACAACTTTTTACAATTTTCAACAACCCAACTTTGTTATAGTAACAAACTACAATACAATTATCTAGAGATCCTATACTAGAAATAATGGCCCTCATACATCCACTGATATGAGAATAAAAAATAGGGTTTGGTGTTTTTCATTTTATAACCAATCTACCCTGAACAAGAAAACACTTGACCTACTGGATGATGTAGCACTCAACAACCCTTTCAATCCACGTGTCCTGAACACATTTGCGCAGCCCTTTGGCTCCTAATCTACAACAACACCTTTAAGCCTCTATCAATGAAACAACTCCTTTAGGTCACTGAACACGGCTCCAATATTCCCTCTGGTTGATCATTTGTCCATCAATGACTCAACAGTTAGGGTCTTCTTGTGAGTTGTTCACAACTCTTAGGGACTTCTTCCCATTATTGCTTTCTTGTGGTACCCTATAAAGACAATCTTAGGGCATGAAGGGATGCCCACTTTAGCTGTAGATTTCCTTCTCTTACAAGCAATCTAGGGCTAGGCAAACAACTACCTTTGACTTCCTTCTTTGGTCCTTCAAATATCAGTCACTGAGCTTCCTTCAAATATGCCTCTCCTAGCAGTCCAAATGTCCTTCTTTGCCCCACTCTTGGGGCTTCCAATATCATCCACTTGTTTCCCTCCTTACAGCCTTAGGATGTCCTTAAAAATGTCCAAGCAGCTAGTGTTCTAGATCTTCTAAAACAACCCTCCAACCTTGGAAACTTCCTCCACAAACTTCGCACCTTTGTAACTTTCTTTTCTGCCTTTCTACCTGCTTTCGGCGCTCTCTAAATTTATGTGAAACCAAAAGTATAAACCTCATACTATGGTTGCTTCAAAATGTCAAACAAAACATCTTTCCTTCCACACTTTACCTCACTTTTCTCAGTGATAAACTCAGTCTAATAACCTGCATTCAATCCATGTGTAAGATCCCTACAACTAGTCCTATTGTATCTCGACCCTACTCAAGGTGTCCTTCATATTTTGGCCATGTTTTCATCCAAGGAACAGAGATAAAGGTGGCCTAATAACTCGGGCTTGTGAGACTGTTGTTCACCCTAAAACAAAGGCTCCAATCTTGGCTCCTATTCTAGACGATAGGCTCTCAAAGACTCGACTTCTCTTCATCTTTACTTGTGCCAAACCAAACCAAAACAAATATGAAAACTCATTCTTTCTTCCAATCTTGTCCATATCAGTAATCTGAGGTGTGTGAGGTCTTTCTTGAGGAAGATTTGCACTTTTTGGATGTTCAAATGAGGTCTACTCTCTCCTTAATTATATACTTCTTAGTGGTGTGACTCTTTATCCCTTAAGGGCACTCCTTACATTAGGTTGACTTGTAAAATTTATTAACATAACCACACATAAACATATAAAATTATAATATTTCTTTGTAGACCCCCTATCTTAGTGTTCTTTATGTCCCTTGGCTTCTTTTAGGTTCCTCTACAATCACCAAGGGTTATATCATCAAAAATCTTAGTGGTTTCACACCCACAAGCTTGGGTGCAAAGCCCGCACTTTGTGTTATAAGCCCACAAAGCAATTTTGTGTTGCCCATGCCTCTAAAACCCTAAACCCTATCGCTTGGAGTACCTCCCAAGCAACCATTATCAACAATTTCTAGCACCTCCTAATCCTTGGGAAGGCCCCTTGAAGATGTGTGAGATCAATATTATATTTGTTCTCCATCTGATTTCTTTATGCTCTATTTTCATGAATTTAATTTAATATTTTGTCTTATTTAGATGTTTGTTTTCTTAGTTATGATTTTATCTCTCATTTTTACTTGTTTATTTTGCTTTCCCACAAGTCAAGTGTTTTAGAAAAGGATTAAAACAACCAAAACAGTTACTTCATTGTTCTTTTATCGCATAGTCTCAGATTTATAACTGAAAATTATAATTAGCCCTAGTTTAGTATGCACATCGGTAATCTCCTAGGCTTCGTGTACTTTAATTCCATTCATTTTCTTTTCATTCTAGAGTAAAATTTCATTGTTTTTATAGTTATTGCTTTTTAGAATATATTTATTTTCAAAGTCTCAGAGATTAGATATGTCTTTTATTCATAGATTAGACGTGCTTTCAAGTATAATAGATTATAATTGTCTTTGAATTCAATAGATTAGATATGTTTCAAAAAGCACAATATATTAGATTTCCTTTCAAAGTTCAATAGACCATATTTATTTCAAAACCTAACAAAATAAGTTTTATTTCTTATTCAATACAATAGAATTTCAAAAGCTTTCATAGTATTGAACTAAAATAAATGTATTTTGCATTTCTTTATTTTTCAAGCTCTCAATTCAATGATTCATCTAATATAGTTTTTGAGAAAGAATATGTTTGTGATCACTTAGATATTTTCATGAGTAGGTTTCATTTGAACTTTGCAATCATTTCCATAAGTTAATTTCCTTTTATATTGCCGAAACTTAATACCATGATATATATAGTTCAAGTATACTTCTCAAGAACACCCACCCTGGATTGATAATTTAATGCAAGTAATTTAACTAAAAATTAAATAACCTAAAAATATCTAAACCCTCTATCACATTAAAATATATAAAATATAAATAATAGCTATAGATCCATTTTACCATATAAATTAAATAATATTTACATAAACATATTTAAATTTCATTAATAAGCATAAAAACACTTAATATTTACAATATAACAAGATTTTTAACAATGGATATTCACCCCCACTTTACTATGGATATTATTAACTTGTAAATAAGTTGTATTACAATACCATGGGCTAATACTATAGCTCATCAATACCACATGCCCAAAAATCATCTCTCATTTCACAATCAAAATTATATATATATATATATATATATATATATATAATTTGACTACATTTTTGTGATTATGTTATTTAATCATTTTGATGATAGACAATCTTTATAATAGTGGTAGTTACATCAAGCTTAATAAGAATCTCGGTAAAAAAGTTAATAAAGAAGTATTGACAGCAATTAATTCGATTAATTCCCTTAAACCTCTCTGTAAAAATCTTATTGAAAGCAATTCCCTTACCCCCAGAATTTATGGCCTTCCAAAGATTCATAAGGCTGGGGTCCCCCTGAGACCTATTGTTAACACAATAGGTGGGCCTACGTATCTTCTCGCTAAATTCTTGGCTCAAAGGCTCAAACCTCTTGTTGGTCGCACTGATTCCTTTGTTAAGGACTCTGCTTCCTTTGTTAAAGAATGGAAGGATATTAGGCTAGACCCAGGGGATTTTTTAGTGAGATTTGGCGTTGTTTACCTTTATACCAAAATCCCTATTCAAGAGGCCATTGATGTCATAAATCATATTATTGATAATGACACTGCCAAATCGATTGGTCTCTGCCTCACCTTTACTTTTCTCAATTTCCAAGACGAGTTCTTTGAACAAACTTGTGAGGTAGCAATGGGTACTCCTCTTTCCCCTATAGTTTCTAACTTATTCATGGAATATTTTGAGACTAAGGCCTTAACCTCTACTCAATTTTTCCCTAAAAAATGGAAGAGGTTTGTTGATGATACTTGTGTCATTTGGCCCCATGGTCACGAGAAATTGGATTTGTTTCTTAACCATCTTAATTCCCAATCAAACTCCATCAAATTCACGATGGAAGTTGAGGTAACTGGGTGTCTTCCTTTCCTTGGCATCCTTCTATCTAGAATGAATGATGGTTTTGTTTCTCACAAAATCTTTCCCAAAAAAACTCACATGGAACAATATCGTCATTCTAGTTCTCATCATTTTTCAATGCAAAAATTCGGGGTTCTGAGCACTCTTGCCACTCATGCTTTAAGAATTTCTGATGAAAATCACCTAGAGGAGTAAAAATATCATTGTCTAAATTTTTTTGAAAATAATGGCTATAGCAGAGCTCAAGGCTTTTCAAAGAGCCAGTAAAGATTCTAGGGTTAAGCCCTCTCGAGATGATCTACTTTCTAAGGTGTAGCTCTCATTTATCCAAGGGACCACTGACAAGATTGACAATATTATTAAAAAGAATAAAGTTTATGCTTCTTTCAAACCCTTTAATACCATTATAAATTCTCTCATATATGTTAAGGACCCTATAGACCCTAAAGACATGAAAGGTGTCTACTCGATCCCCTATTCCTGTGGGATTCCCTATATTGGAGAAATTGGTCACTCCATTAACCAGAGAATCCAAGAACATGCAACAAACATTAGGCACAACTGCTCTTTCTCATCAGCTCTAACAGAACATTCTGAGAAATATAAGCACCATGTCTGCATTGAGGATGCAAGGGTCATTGCAAGGATTGATCATTTCCACCATAGGAAGCTAAGAGAGGCTATTGAGATTGAGAAGCATGCAATCAATATCAACGGGGATGATGGTTGGAAATTGAGTAAGAGTTGGATTGTGACCTTCTCTTCTTGATTCCCCCATGTTATTTCCTTTTTTAATTAGTTAATTATTGAGTAAAAATTACTTATTTTCTTTAATTACTTTTTATTCAATTTTAATTTCATCCTCGTTTTATTGAATTTTATTATTCTAAGTTCTTAATTTTATTTCTTTATATACAAATAAAAAATTATTTATTTATTATAATAATATTAATCTTATGATTACTCTATATTTGAATTTGAATTTAATTAATTTTTATATTTAAATTAATAATGGCTAATTTACAAGAGCTAGTTTATAACTAAATTTTATTTTAATTAATTCTATAACTAACTCTTAACTACTAACTCTCGACGTGGTGCATCATTATTATTTATTCATTTGGATTGATCTTAACTACTAACTCTCGACGTGGTGCATCATTATTATTTATTCATTTGGATTGATGGATTTTTCACCTTTGTCGACTAAATCTTAATAAAAAATTACATACCCACAAACCATTCATTTGTAATATTAATTTATTTTTTTAAACTTATAAAAATACAATTTATTAGTTTTTAGTTTTAATTTTTTTAAAATAAAATATATAGAAGGTTTTTTAATTTTTAAAAATAAAATATATGGAAGATTTTAAACAAATTCTAGTTTAATATATTGATAACATATATGGTTAGGAATGAAATATTAAAAAAATATTATTTATATTTCTTGATTTGATATAAAATTCAAAAATATATATATAATTAAATATTAATATTAATTAATTTAAAATGGAAATTTTCCAAAATTAATATTAAAATTTAACTCAAAATTAATTAATTTAAAAATTAAAACTTAATCAATTCCCGCAGATGATTCTAGTAAAAGGAATGGTTCATCATGGTTCAGCATGGTTCATCCACGCTTGTTTCCCAAGGTCGTATGTCATGTATGACCGGTCCTTTGACTCCCCCGGTTCTCTCCTCTTCTTCCAGTTGAGCCCTCTTTTCTCCCACCGTAATATTTATTTTAATAATAATAATAATATTACCGTATATGATAATAATCGAATATATTTTAGTAAAGAAATTGATATTAATATTAATAATAGCTCTAAATAAAATAATATAATGGTGGTTCTAGTAAAGAATTTATTAAATCTACCTCTAATAATAAGAGAGGACTTATGTATATGGAGAATAATAAAGGTAACAAAAGTAATAATAATGTATATCTTATTAGTAATATTAATCATCCAAATAACAAAGTAGTTAATTTATCTAGTTTTTATTTTCTTTCTCTGGTTTTTAGATTTTTGGAGAAAGGATTAAATTTTGTCTTTTCTCCCAAGAAAATTCTAGTAGTAGATATTATGGGTGATGTCGAATACGGGATTAAGGACTTATTGGATAATATTAAAGATAATATTCGGCAAGACTGTGTTGTTATCCTTAGGAAAGCAAAGATCCCTAAGCATAACATTGGTAAAGAAGAGTTTGAAGCCCTAAAATCCTTGAATAAGAACTTAAACATCTTCGTTTTAAAAGCTAACAAAGGTGGGGTTGTTGTCATCCTTGATAAGGTAGATTATCGGAAGAAGATGTTGGACCACCTAATCAACAACGGTAGCCATAGAAAGCTTGAAAATAATCCCTTGAAAAAGATTTCTAGGACGGTTTCCCTTGCTATTAAATCCAGTAGCACCGTTGGCTCCTTTAGCCATAAGCTTATTGGGAGTAACCCTATCACTCCTACGATCTATGGGCTCCCTAAAATTCACAAAAAAGGGACCCCCCTTAGACCCATTATCAACACCATAGGTGGCCCTACCTATCTTTTAGCTAAATATTTAGCCTCGAAGCTCAAGCCCCTGGTAGGTCGAACGAAGTCCTTTGTCAAAGAATCTGCGTCATTTGTTAGTGAATTATAGGATATGAAATTTGAACCAAGAGACTCCCTTGTCAGTTTTGATGTTGTTTCCCTATACACTAGCATCCCCATCAAGGAAGCCATTGATGTCATCTTTCGACTTACTGATCCCAACACTGCTATATTAGTTGAAATTTGCCTCACCTCTACCATTTTCTGTTTTGAAGGTGAGTTCTATGAACAAACCTGTGGGGTGGCCATGGGTTCCCCCCTGTCCCCCGTTGTTGCTAACCTGTTCATGGAAGACTTTGAATCCACAGCATTATCCTCAGCTGCTTTTAAACCTAAACTTTCGAAAATATTTGTAGATGACACCTGCTCCATTTGGCAGCACGGGCTTGATAAGTTAAATAGATTTTTCGAACATCTTAATAATCAGTCTAATTCCATAAAGTTCACCATGGAGCGTGAAGTTGATGGTTGCCTTCCTTTCCTTGATGTCCTCATCTCTAGAAACGTTGATGGATCTTTCTCCCATCAGGTGTATCGAACAAAGACTCATACTAAGCAGTATCTTCATGCAAGTTCCCATCATTTTCTTGCTCAAAAGATAGGTGTTCTCAACACATTAGCCACTCGTGCTATAAGGATTTCAGATGAAGACCACCTCTCTAAAGAAAAGTCCCATCTCCTCAATGTCTTCTTCAAGAATGGTTAAAGTAGGCAACAGGGTGTTAAATCTTTCCTCAAAGCTGGTAAGGATCCTAAGGTTAAGACTGACACTATTGAAACATAAGGAAACATAATGTTCCCTCAACCTTTAGGCCCCTCAACACCATCAGAAGCTCCCTAAAGTCGGTTAAAGACCAAGTGAACCCTATGGATTTGAAAGGTGTTTATGTCATCCCGTGTTCGTGTGGGACCTTGTACATTGGTGAAACAGGTCGGTCTATTAACCAAAGGATTAAGGAACATGTTGCTGATATCAAACATGGGAGGACCAAATCTTCTGCTTTAGCGGAACATGCAGTGAAGACCAAGCACCATATATGCATTGAGGAGGCTAAGGTCATCGCAAAAATCTCTCATTTTCATCACCGCAAGTTTAGGGAAGCCATTGAAATTGAGCGGTCCTCTAATAATATTAATAGAGATGACGACTGGAAAATTAGTAGTTGTTGGATTCCCGCCCTCTCTTCTTAGTCTTTCTCCTCTCTATTTGAGCTTTTTATCCCCTTTCTTGTTTGTTTCATTCTCTATTCCCCTTTTTATGCTTCCTTTTATTGATTTCTATTAGAGAGGATTACCCTCTTTTTATTTATTTTATTAATTCCTAGTAATATTAGGTATTCATGATCAATTATTATTATTATTACTCATTTATTTTTATTCTTATTTTTATCTTTTATTTATTTATTCAATTATTGATCTATTTATTTATTTATTATTGTTTATATATATATATATATATATATATATATATATATATATATATATATATATATATATATTTGTTTATTTATTTATTTTTATTTTTTCTTAACACCCTCTCTTTTTATTTTTATATATTTTAAAATAATTTTTATTGTATTTTTACATAGTTTATTTATTTATTTATGCATTTTTATTTTATATATATATATATATATATATATATGTTTTTTTTTTAACTTAAAAAAAACACCCTCTCTTTTATGTTTATATATTTTTTATTGTATTATTTTTATCTTTATTTATCCATTTTATTATTTATTTATTTTTATGTAGTTTTATTTTTTATTTTTATTTTTTAAGTAGGATAGTCAAATATTAGTTAGTAAATAATAAGGAATGAATAAGTTAATTAATTAAATAACTAATTAAACAAACTAAATTATTATTTATTTAAACAATTCAAATTAATTTCCCCGCTAGTCAAAGATAGACGTTTAGTTGTTTTATAATTATAATAAGTATATATATATAAAGTAATATAGTTTTCCCTCCCCAATCAAATATGGCCGTTTTCCTCTAGCCATGAGGTTGACCTATCCCCTTATTTAACCTGTTTGTGAGATTTGTCTCTTCATCTTATCCTGAAGATGAACCACACTAGTTGGTTCGAAACGCGTCGATCAAATATTTTTAATGTGATTTTTTCCGAAAATTTTCATGATTTAACAATTTACAAATTATCAAATTTGCTAAGTTTAAAAGGCATAAATATACAAATTTAAGACATACCTACTTATTACACGAATTTAAGAATACATATAAATAAACATAAATTTATTAATATGAAATAACATGAACTTATTAATACATATGAATGAATACAAATTGATTAACACATTAAATGAAATAATGTAAATTTATTAAATTTACAATTTACAATGCATTGGGTTAACACTAGTCTAGATCTATCTTAACGCATCTTAATGTTGAATCTATCAAGCATTGAGGGTTCAAATCTCTTTTCACTCTAAACGAGGTTTGCATCTCAAGAGATTTGATCCCTTGGGGTGCTTGGTAGATCTAGAATTAAGATGGATCCAAATTGCTTTAATTATTAATTATAATTATAAATATCATTATTATTTTTATTTTTTATGTAATTTGACCAGTTAACATATTAAACAAGACATTACATTACCACATCTCTACCAAACTATCTAGAGTGCACCTCTCAATCACAATGATAAAAAAATATAAATAATTATGAGTTATTGCATAATTATAAATATTTTAAAAACTAATAAATCATATATTCATCAAAATAAATTAAACATATATTCATAAAATAAATTAACAATAATTTTCATAGAAAAAATTAAAACTAATTAAATTAATTATATATGTATGAAAAAGAGCTCAAAATGAAGTGTTATGTACCAATAAGTTCGAGGTTCAAATTCTCCCCAATTTACTAATGTTTATAGAAGGGGCATATGTAGGCACCTAGATGTATAGTGGTAGCAATAAAAATTTACCCATATCATAGGAGTGTTATGTGAATATGAAACTAACACAGTTGTTGTAACATGTCTCAGTAAAAAGCAAATATTTAATTTACTTTTACCACGGAGGCATGGTAAAATATGGGTGAGGTGGAAAACCTAGTAAGAAACTTTAATGATTGAGTTTATTTTAATTTTATATAAAAGAAAAGATATGACAAGTCTTGGAATTCACAGGAAAAGACCCTAGAGGAAAATTTTCAGTTTCCAGATAGTTGAGGCAGTTACTTCGTCCTTCCCTAAGAGATAAAACATCTCAATAGGGACAAGAAGCCAAGGAAGGCAAGGAGCACAAGATGGAGGCATCTTGAAGGAAAGAGAGGAGAAATTAGTACCTTGAACAGGGCATTGTTAAGGTTGGGTAGGAAGCTTCCAATTAATGTGTTCTTGAGCTAGACTAAGGTCCATTGGAACCCTTAAGAACAGACTTGACAGTCTGCAATTTTTGGACTAGATAGGTGCAGTCTTGATGTCCGAGAACATACCACTATAGGTCGTTGTCTAGAACCTGTTCTAGAAAATTGAAAAGGCTCGGGGGGAGATTGGACGTAATTTCCAATCTCAATGGTTGGGTGGAGAGGCCTTTACCCGCAATGAATTCCCTGACAACTTGTAACAAATAAGTATCATTTTCCCATAATTCTAATATTTTCAGAATAGGAGGTTCCTCTAGGAATATGGAATCGAATAGAGGTAATGATTATTTGGAAAGGAATTGTGATGAAGTATTTTCTGTAAATATAAATATTATGGAATAATTATAGATTTTGGAAACATGTATATAGTAACTTAGGTGTATAAAGGGAAAATGTAATCTGAAAATGTAGTCAGTATCAGGGAAAATAAGGGGGGATTTCCTTGATTATGTAGAAAAAACAGTTTTCTGTAAGGTATTATTAAGAATAATTGTGTTTGGAAACCAAGTTAGATCTTTAGCCTTCAAGAAGCAAGATAAATCTTGGTTCCATCCAAAGTATTCTGGAAAAATCGTTGAGGGATAGTTGGTCCTAGTGGAGCGGCAAGTCCCTTCTGTCCTTGGTCGTTCCAGTAATGAAATAGACAGTTACAGTAAAATAGAAAATATGGTGCGTTCTTTTTGAAGAAAGGAAATCGATAGTTTATGTTAATAACCATTACATATCGAAACCAAAAAGCCAAAAGTTGCACATTACCGAACCCTCGATTACTAGAGAAGAAGACAAAATATAATAACACTAGTGAATGCTTACATATTAAAATAAACATAATTTGGAATAATGTCATAGTTAAAAGGAAACAATATTTCTTTAAAAAAAAAAAACCAACCTCATTGTTGCAAGAGTCAGGGCGTAATTATTCTAAGCATGAATAATAAATAGATATATATGCAGAAAGCATGAAGAATTAGTTCAAGGCAACCTTTACATGTGATGCTAAACCAGTATAACTCTAAGTACAAACATAATCTGAATTAAAATGCCATAATCCTGTAACTTCGTGTCAAGGGTGGCATAGAGTTAATTGTAATAGTGGTACCAAGCTCGATTCCTCAAAATTTCAACCTTTCATTAAACATTAGATGTATAATAAAGAGTGTAACATAATAGCATTAAAATACCCATAAATTGTAGGCAGGAAACCAAGTAATAACCATTTATATTCTTAAAAGTTTCAGCGGTACATTAACAACTAGAACTTTGTCTAAAATTACAACAGAAAATTCATACCAAGGTTCTCAATTTAAAATGCATTAGAATTGAACCCCTAATCGACATTAAACAATATACAATATTTGAAATCCTAAATGATAATTTTGGGCTTCGTGAAGTAGAGCCTTAGTCCATAAATTAACCTGGTAAGAGTGAAATTTGAGTTAGTAATATAATAACCAACGATGGATTCATTTGAGGAAAGAAATACCCACATGCCCAATTGACTAAAGAAGGGTTAAACCCCCACCTGCCACATCAAATATTTAGGTCGAGTTAACATTTGAGCTCGAATGTAAGAGGAGGAAGAATTAAGCAGACAAAGGGAGTGCAGTATATCGTAGGATATTGATACTAGTGGTTGTGGGGGTTGCCCTGAAAACTTGGGAAAGACAGCTAGAAAAATGAGTCAACCCTAATCGGATGCTTATCTAGTTAGAGGGAATAAAGACGACCCAAAATTTTGCTACTTAGAAGATGAAAAGTAGAGGCATCGTGAGGATGGAGACTCTGCATTATTCCAAATGGGCATCCAAACCTGTGTAAAGAAAATACTCAAATTAATTGAAAAAACAAATAATAGAAAACAAAGTAAACCCAAGCTTAACTAGGTGGCATGGGATGGATTTTGATGATGATGTTACTTGTGCAGGATCTGTATCATTTTTCCTTAAAACCCTAAGTTGCTTTAGAGCCATATCGAGACAGAGAGAATGTGGTGTCGAGGTTAGGGTCAGGGGAAATTACCCCTTAACCGCCTCCCAATCACATGCACCATTATATTAAATGCTCTCTCATCCAACGATGGAATAAGTTCCAAATGTCGTGCCCTAGCGGGTCACTGGATAGCCATTGTGCTAGATAGATGGCTTCAAGAAACTTCGATGCTCATACAGGCATTCTTAAGCACTCCATCAGGTCGTCTGTCCTCATGGGAACCTGCAAGCAAAGCATAGCAAAACATCAGTATTAAGTTCACATATAAGTAATATAATGCTAATGTTCATTAACCATCGAAGAATTTCATAATGCTGGGGTTAATTTTTTCCATTCAATACATCCACTATGTACCTCATCAAAAAATGCGATAATTTTATGGTAGTAAGTAACTCTTTTGTTTTCTTTGATGTGATTACTTAAAGGGGATGTTACAAGTGATATTAGAGATGGATGGTTTAGCATTGTGACATGTTTAAGGTCATAAGGAGTTAAAATATATATATATTGCTATGAGTATATGGAAAGAAATTTTGCTACGCGAGACCAGCTACCAAAAAAAAGTGATGAGATAAGACTGTTGTTTATTAGAATTTCACAGGATCATGTAAGTCAATTACTAAAGTAACATGCTAAATGAATGAATTAAAATACATGTTGA